>CM046477.1:0-4838381 GCA_025433615.1 Fusarium sp. LHS14.1 | reverse complement strand
CAATAACGCTAGCGTTTATCTCTAACCCTAACCCTTAATTTTTCTACTATAATCCCCGCTTTTATATATTATCTTTATACTTTCTTATAATTCCTCTTTTTATATATTATACTTCTTATTATTTTTCATTTTCGCTTTTTCCTTCTTGATTACTTATAACCTTACCCTTATTATAACCCTTACTTCTGATTTAAGTATATTGCTTATTATTTTCACTTTACTTATATTATTAGTTATTTCTAAATTAATTATCTCTGTCCCCATTTATAACGTAATACTACTATTTAACCTTATTTGCCTTTTTATATTCTTTTCTTAAAAGATATATATATTACTTATTATTATATTTTCTTATCTTTCTTAATCTTAACCCTATACTTACTCTAAATCCCGGTATTATATTACTTTGCTCTAATTAATAACTAAAAAAACCTTATATTTACTTTTACTCTGAATTATATATTTACTACTAGCCCTAACCCTAACCCTCGTGCTACCGCACCTGCCGGCAGCTAATTCTATGGGTTCGGGGGGCTTTTTCTTACTATCTTTTTTTTTAGATTATTTTAATACTCTAATTTTAATTTATATCCTCTACTCTTATTCCCTTACTCTATAGTATATATTTTCCTTAACTCTTCTTTTTTTTTAATAATACTAATAATAATAAGTATTTTTAATATAATAATCCTATCTCTTTACTCTTCAATTAACCTTATTATATTCATCTTCTTTATTATATCTTTATTATTAATTTCCTTTTACTAATATTATATGTCTTTTTTATATTCTTTTTTTTTCTTTATATATATATATTACCTAATCTTATATTTACTCTTATTTCTTAATCTTGTTTTTCTACTTACTGTTAATCCTAACCTTATATTATTTAATACCTAACCCTAATTAAAATATCTTATATTTACTCTTAATCCTAATCTTACTCTTCTTGCTACTTATTATATTTTATTTACTATTATTCTTAACCCTATGCTTACTTCTATTATCTATATTATACTAAATTAAACTCTATATTTACATTTAACCCTAACCCTAACCCTTATGCTACCGCACCCTGCCGGGAGCTAATTCCACGGGTTCGGGGGCTTTTTATTTCTATTACCTCCTTACTATTAACCCTTATGCTATTATGCCTATGCTCTTATATTTTTTAAATCCTCTTACTTAGCTCCTTATATATAATTAGCTTTCTTTTTCTTTTTCTTTCTTTATCTTCTTATCTATGTTTTCATTCCCAGTTTATTCAATTATGCCTCTTTTATATTCTCCTTTTCCTTAAAACGCTATATTAGTTTTTTTTTATTTATTTTCCTTCTCTTATTACCTTTTAACCTTTATTATTTTATACTTTATTTCTTTCATACTCATTTTCTTTATCTAATTTCCTTTTATTAGAATTTATTTCTTATATTATTAAATCTCTTATTTTATATATTTCTCTCCTTCAATATCTCCTTTATTATAAGTTTATATTTATATAAAAAAAAAATATAAAAAATAACCTTCTCTTTGATTTCCTTATATCTTCTAATATATATATATTATTATTCTATTAATATGTTTTATTTATTATATCTAGCCTTATATTCTATTTTTTCTTTGATAAATAGTCTTCTTTTTATATACCCTTTTATCTTTTCTATCTAATTATATTCTATTCTATTATTTATAATTCTCTCTCTTTATTTTAAATCTTAAATTCTTTTAAACTTTCTATTTATCTTTATTTTTTTATTTAATCTTTTTTTTTTATATATTATAATAATAATTATATATATATTCTTTTCTTCTTTAATAATCTCCCTTTTGTACTCCCTTAATATTCATTATATAATCAACTACTTTATATCCCCTAGCTATATCTTCAAGCTCTTAAATATTGATCCTTTGCTACGTCTTTATTATTACTTTCTTTTAGATTCCCCTAATCCTTTAAAGCCTCTTAACGGCGGGAGTTGGCTTTTCCTATACTTATTATATATCCTTAACTAACCTTAGCTATTTTATAATAAGCTTTATCTCTTTTCTTTTTCTTTTTCTTTTTCTTTTTCTTTTTCTTTTCTTTTTCCTTTCTTTTAATTTCATTTATCTCTATCATTTACTTTTGCCTTTATATCACTCTTTCTTCTTTATTCCTCTCTTTTACTCCTATATTATCTATCTTACCTTTCTAGCTTTAATTCTTTAACTTCCTTCCTCTGCCTATCTATATCTACTCTGCAGTCTCTGCCATATATACGAATACCCTGCACATGTTCCATGCTTGTAGCCCACCCCAATCAATCTGTCTCCCCATCCATCTCCATACCTCCTGCTGCTTAATTCTCCCCGCATCCAAACTGCCCCCTTCCTTTTTAAACCCAAGCCTAAAAAACAACTCCTCTGCCTCCACCGGCATTAGCGTATATACATACGCGATCGTCGATGCTATAATACCCCCGGTACCGGCATTCCCCTCCTGGAGTTCTCTGCCAGCCACCCTGTACCTCGTCTTCCTCCCACCTAGTACATATTTCCTGCGGAAGAAAGCATTCATAACAGCCTCCAAACCCCTCCATTGCTCCTTCTCTCCTTAAATAACTTTGCATCCGAAGCCCCATATCAACAATCCTCCTCTCTACCCCCCACTGGTCCGCGCCATCTCGCAGTCCATTATGACATGGTCCGCGCTGTTATCAACCAAATCCAGCCGATAACAAAACATGCAGCCACCAAATAACCGCTCCTGGAGTCTCTCCTTGAATAGCTCAACCTCCCTTGCTTCGCTTATGGCCCTGTTTGTCACCCAGCTTCGAATCAGCCGTACGTTAACTTCCTGCTCCCTCACGTCCACCTCCTCATCCTCTTCGCTCACCTCTAGATCTTCCAGTTCAGCTTCCTCGCCAGCGGCCCGGCATACATCGCACCACTCCTCCCCTTCCTCGCAGCTATCTCGATCAACACGCCCATCCATCTCCGAGTCCAAGACCACACGTCTGCACACTCTCCCGCTGACGAAGTCTTCCACGGACCCGTAACCCCCCAAACCCTATCGGCCTCCTTGCCTGCCCCTCGACTGCCACCCGCACCACTATCGCCTCGCTCTGCTTGCCGTCTCTCCCAGCTCGTCCACTCTGCTGCGCGTAATCTGCCATCTCGAATGGCATCTCTATATGCATTACTACTCGAATATCCGGGACGTCAATTCCCAACCCGAGCGCATTGGTGGCTACAATCACCCGCCCTCCGCCATATCGCTCTCGCTCTATCCCACTCATCCAAGCCCGTAGCCTCTCCGCCTTGCCATCTCGAGTATCAACATCTCGGTGGTAAGCGTCGCAGTTTAGCTCAGTCGCAAGAGCATCAGTTGCCATGACTGTGTTGCAGTATACAATCATCTTCGCCGGCCATGGATACTCCTCGAGTTTCTGATCCAGAATCTCTCGGACCCTTATCGTAACCGCCTCGCTGGCCTCTTCGGGGGTTGTTGCTGCCACCGTCTGCACGCTATATGCGACGTTCGAGCGTGTCGTGCTGGTTCTGATCATGGTCACATCCTCTGGTCGCGTATTGATCAGCTCAAAAACTCCTTCTCCTTGCTTGGTGGCAATGTTGCCGTCAGATATACCATCTGTACCCCCACCAGTGCTAGCCGTCCAAGCTCTCTCAGCCTCGGTCGGAAGTCCCGCGTGCCCTCCAAGATGGTATGAGCCTCATCAAACACAAATCCGTCGAGTTGCGCCATCACTCGAAGCCCTTCCACGTAGTCGTGGAACCGCTTGGTCATTGCCGACTCGGGCGTGACGAAAACAAGCGACGCCGCCCCTGGGGATTGATCGCTGCGCCACTCGGCGCATGGTATCTTCATCTTCCGGCAACGTTCCATCAAGTCGCCCTGTAGCGATACCAACGGGACTACGACCACAGTCACGCCGCCTGGGCAGCTCGCCGCCGGCAGCATGAACCCCAAGCTCTTCCCACCACCCGTTCCCATCACCACCACGATTGGGCTCTTGTTCATCATGATCGCTTCGATCGCCTCTCGCTGCACGCCCCTGAATATAGCCTGCTCTCCGTAGAGACGAGTGAGTTCACGGTCGATATTGATCCGGCGGCGTAGCTTCCACCTCTTCAGCTGCAACTCTTGAAGTGCTTCGTGGTGTACGGATGCATTCTTCCGCTTACGGCCCGGCTTGAGAACCTCGCCGAACCCTCCCATCGCAGACGGAAATCCCAGCAGCCGATGCCACTCTTCACTGATATATCGAAAGTTGACTCGGCGCTCGTTGGTCTCGAAAGCTCCCTCAGTTACGAGTCTTCCGTAGATTAAGCCTGCGATCTTGGACCCGTGACCAGCTTGCAGATCATACGGACTATCCCCATCATCATCGCTATCGCTGTCGCTGTCGTCGGAGTCTGCTTCCCGCAGCAGTCTCGTGTGGGCTGTGGATGCATTCCGGAAGTATCGTCGTCCGATCGCAGTTGATATGTGCCTCCAGCTGCTGATGTTGAGCTTCTGCCCACACGCTGCAACACCGAGCCTTCGGATGATGCGTGCCAAGCGCGGTGACGTCCAGTGCTCCCCGGGTCCTAGCTTCCAAGCGCCTTGCCCGCCCTCCCCAGCCTGGCTAGCTTGTTCTTGACTAGCCTCTGCAGTGCCGTCGGGTTGCTCGTTCTCCTGCGGGCCATTGCTCTCCGCTGTACCTTCGGTAGCCCATAAACCAGCGTCAAAGCTAGACCGGTCCCATACATTTGCCTGGACATCCTCCCAGAACAGCAAAACAAGCCACAAGAAGTACACCAGCGGAGTGCCAACCTCCCGCGGTAAGAACCGATGAATGATCTTGAGCCTTCCAGACGTCGAGAAGCCTTTGTGTACACCCGTGACGATCATAACGAGCCCCTGGTCAATCAAAATGTTCCGGATTCCTCCGTTGGCTGTGTTGCGGTGTCGAATCGTGAGAAGCTCATATGCCCTTGGGGGAAACCCGCCACTCAGCTGCGCCAGAAATAGCAACAACTCCAAAGCTTTCTCCACCCGGAGACCATATCGATATGCCGCCTTTGCATTTAACTCTATGCCACCATCGCCATCACCCACCGATTTAACCCACGCAGCCCTCAAGCTATCGTCCTGTAATATCTTTCGAACGACCCAGCCTTTGCTTGCGCCTCCATCATGCTGGAAGAGTTTGTCCACAAATGAATGACCAATCGTCTCGTCAGCAGCGTTGTCCAAGAGCTCGTCCCACGGGATCTCGGGTAAGCCAAGCTCAGTCGGAGACTGATCAGAAAACTCTTTGCAAAACAGCAAGTCCTTGTACAGTACATCTTCCAGCTGGTGGACTGCCATTCTCATCATGGCCTGTACGTCAAGAACACTGAGACGGATGCCCTTGAAGACGATGTGTTCCTTATCCCAGCTTACCGACCCCTGGGATGCCGTATTGTTATGTGCAGCCATGCCAAAGTTTCGGAGTCGGATAATGAACTGCGTTGGCGTCGTTTCCCAACCCCTCTCCTCCTCCGACCATGAACCGGCGAGTCATCTCGGATATGAGCGCAAAGTTGCTCGGGCTATTCTCCTCTGCCTCTTCTTGGTTCTGGCCCTGCTGCATCTTTTGCTTGATGGCCTTGGCTCTCTGATCAACTGCGTACTTGACAATACAGAGACGGGATATCGCCATGATTGCGGAAAGCTTTGGGGTGAAATTCGCATAGCCCTCCCAAGTACCATCCGCACGGACGCTCAGAACCGTCAAGAAGCTGACGAGAACGCTGTCATACTCCGTGTCCTTGGTGAAATGATCAAGAACGGATATATAAAGCTCCAAAACGTCATTTTCGAGCAAATCAAGAAGCTTGGATACTTCGGGAGCCTCTGGGTCACCGCCATGGTCCTTCCAAGCATCGGTCAGGTCATCTGCGTGCTCCATCATCGTATCGTATGCATTCTGCTGTCTCCTGCTTAGCTTGAACGGTGGCCGATCTGCCTTGTCTTCGAAAGATAGACAGCGAACGATATAAGCAAGTAGTTGTTTGACCACGAGCGTGTATCGTCTCTGAGTCTCGGGCTTGAACCGGAAATGAAATGGCTTGCTCCTCTCCTTGATGAGTTCCTTGCGGTTGACCTCGAACAGAGCATTCCAAGAGACATTTTCGGGAGTAATGACGGCTTTGGCGTGGTTAACCATTCGATCAAATGCGATATGTATGAACCGAAGCTGAGCGTCGTCTGACTCGTCCGGGTCGTTCGGATCGACTTCGTATTCCATAGAGATCAAGTCCCTCAGAAAGTCCTTTTTCCCGCTAAATTCCTTCAAGTGAAGAGCAGAACCAAGCCGGCGAAGCCATGGATTCGGCGCTGTAAAGTCATTCTCCCCATCGATGCGCCCTGCCTCTTGGCTCCGGATGCCATTGCCTTTTCTTTGAAATGCGTCGATGGTCGCTTGAAGTCTAGCCTGCGAGCCGTGGTCTTGAGACCTTGACTGATCAAGATTCAGCCCTCTTGCTACTTCGAATAGCTCGCTGCCCGGACCTCGCAAGAATAATCGCTGATAATACACCCCAGTCCTCCACGGACTGTTGCTCCTTTCCTCTTCGGCCGTAGCAGTTGAGCGACGCCCACCCTTGAGATCTAGATCCCACCGGTGCTCGATCTTGAGATGCTCTCGAATCCGTCGCAACTCCGTACCCACGTATCGGCAATCCGGCGGGGATGTGCTCTGCTCTGTGACAAACTCGCATCGGATGCCTCCCGTACCTGGCGGACCCAATCCTGCAATTGGCGGTGCATCATCGGGCCTTGGTGGTAGATTGTCGTGGGCATCTTGCTGATTCTGGAAGACTTCATATTTAGATGCCCACTTCTGCGCGTCCTTGATCATCTCAGTGCTAAGATGATGCGGACCGCTGCGAAGATGCACCTTGACCTGCTTCTGTGTGACTGTGATCCGGCATGTTCGACAGCAGAGAAGCCGGAGTTCTGGGTCATATATGAAGTACTCCATCATGAATGATTTTAAGAAAGCAAAGATTAAAATTTCCTCTCTAAACTCTAGTAGCAACTACGCAGCATTAATACCAGTTCAAACCCCCTTTATTCTACATCGATAATTCGAGCTGAGCGTGATAAACCTCATGGTCGACAGCCACCACCGACCCTTGCAAGTCAAGACGCTCTATCATTGGCTGCGGCGGTTAACCCCATGTTCGCCAACCCTGTCACCCAACAACCATCAAAGAAAATAATCTCGAAGTAAATACGCCGCCAAAGTACGATACTAATAAATCTATATACTAATATTAGTATCAATCGACTCGCAGATATTTACTTTATATTATTCCAACTTTTTAGCTTACTATAACTGTCACGGGGGCCATTTTGCTAATCGTCGGCTGGTGCTCATTTTAATCGTCGGCACATCCATGTCATGCAAGCGCCAAAAAATCTCCCATATAAAATTAATCGTCGGTTGACAGCCGACGCAAGCCATAAGTGTCAGGGGAAGACCCTCTAACCCTAGGTCCCCTAACCCTAGGTCCCCTAGCCCTAGGTCCCCTAGCTCCAGGCCCCTTAGCCCTTGGACCCCTAGCTCTAGCTCTCCTGCCCTAGTACCCCTAGCCTCTTAAGGCCCTCTAGTCAGGGACCTACCCTAGAGCCTCTAGAAGAAGATACCCTAGAGCCTCTAGGGCCCCTAGAGGAGCCTACCCTAGAGCAACAGCCTAGGGAGCCAAGGGAGCTTACCTTAGAGCCCGAGCCCGAGCCCGAGCCCGAGCCCGAGCCCGAGGAGCCTACCCTAGAGGGACCTACCCTAGAGCAGCTTCACAACCAAGCTATAGCCCCAATCCTAGCCAAGGCCTCTATGCAGAAGCTATTAGCTTTTGCAAAGATCCCTATCCCGGAAAAAGGCTACATGCAAGGCAGGCTGCTATTTTCACAGCTACGGCCCATAAAGCTGCAGCTGCCTTTCTAAAGAGACCTACTGAAAAGGCTCTCTTGCATTTCCTTATTTTACCTAGGCTACTAGGGTTAGGGTTACAGAAAGGAGGCCTAGCTACTCTTCTTAGGTCTTTCCCTTCTAACCTTCCTACCCTAGAGAGCCTACAGTCCCTTGAGCAGCCCCCCAAGGCAGCTAGACCCTCTATAGCTCCTAGCCCGGCCCAGAGAGCAACTAGGCTACTAGAGAGAGGCTTCCTAGGCCGGGCTGCTAGGGCTCTTATTGACCCGACCCCTATAGCACCTAATTCAACGGAAAATAGGGCTAGGCTGCTAGAAAAGCACCCTATCGGCTCAAAAGACCCCTTCCAAGGCAAGACCCGCCCTAGGGCCGGCCAACCAATCACATCAGAGACAATTATGGCAGCTATAGCCTCTATAGGCAAGGAAAAGGCCCCGGGCCTTAGCGGCTGGACTAGGCCTCTTCTAGACCTAGTAACTAGGAAAGACTCCCTGTGATAGCTTTCCTTAGGCTGCTAGCTGATATGATTCGCCAAGGCACGGCCCCTGGGGCCCACTTATTGTGCGCTAGCCGCCTAATAGGGCTCGAAAAGCCCGATGGCGGGGTTAGGCCTATAGCTATAGGAGACCTTATCTATAGGGTAGCTATGAAGGCGATCCTGATGACCTCCTATCAGCCAAATATGCTCTTACCCTTCCAGCTAGGCGTGAACAGCCCAGGCGGGGTCGAACCCGCTATTTTCCTCCTTTACGAGGCTATTATAGGCCCAAATGAGGCTAATTTCCAGCAGCTAGCCTCTATAGACCTCGCTAATGCCTTTAACTCAGTAGATAGGGCTTCTATAGCTGCCTCGGTAGCTATGTATGCCCCTACCTTCTATAAGGCAGCAGCTTGGGCCTATAATGACCCTTCTATCTTAGTCACGGAAGAAGGGTCAGCTATAGCCCTCGGCCAAAGGCGTAAGGCAAGGTGACCCTCTTGGACCCCTTCTTTTTCCCTGGCCTTTCGACCTACCCTAGAGGCCCTAGCTAGGAAGCTGCCAAGGGCAACCTTAGTAGCTTACCTAGATGACCTCTATATTCTCAATAAGGCTCCGCAAGGCTCCCTAGAGGCAGCTAAGGAGGTCTTAAAAGGCTCCCCCCTTTAGCCTTAACCTAGCTAAAAGCAAGGAAAAGGCTATAGAGGACCTTAAGCTAGAAGGCCTTAAAGCCTTAGGCACCTATATAGGCCCTATCCGGCCTAGAAGAGCCTTCTTGCAAGACAAGCTAGCTACCCTGCAGGGAAGCCCTTGAGGCCCTGCAAGACCTCCCTAAGCAGCACTCTTTGCTTCTTCTTAGAGGCAGCATCCAGCTTCTTCTAAGGCACCTTCAGAGGCAGCTAGACCCAATCGGGCTAGAAGACCTCTGGGAAGAGGCTGATACCCTTATAAGGGAAGCTATTTTAGCCCTAGTGGCTAGAAGCCCTAGTGAGTGCCCCAAGGAGCCTAACCCGAGCCTTATAGCCCTCCCAGTCAGGGACGGAGGCCTAGGAATACCCTTACACAAGGACCTAGCCCACGAGCTCTTCCAAGCAGCTAAGGAGGCCTCGCAGCCTACCCTAGACCTTATCCGGAAGCCCCTGGCCCAGCCTACCCTAGACCAAAGCCAGCCTAACCAAGGCCAGCCTAGGCTAGGGAAAACAGCCCAACAGGTGCTAAAGGAAGCAAATAAGGCTAGGCTAGCAGGCTTCCTAGAGGACCTTCCAGCTAGCTACAGGCATGCTAGGTTAGAGAATGCTAGCTATCTCGGCCGTAAGTGGCTAGGAGTCTTGCCTACCCAAAAAGCCCTATCTTTTGCAGACTCTGAGGTCACTGAAGCCCTCCGAAGCCGGCTTTTCTACCCAATCAAGCCAATTAGCCTACCCTGTAGCTCTTGCGGAGCTATAGCTGCCTTAGGCCATCAGGATACCTGCAAGGGTGCTAATAGAAGGTGGATTGCAAGGCACGACGCTATAACTAGGGCCTTTATAAGAGCCCTAAGTAGCCAGCCTATCCTAGAGGTCGAGAAAGAACCCCTAGTCCACCCGGAAGGTAGCCTAAGGGCTGACTTCGCAGTTACCCTAGGAAATAGCCGCTATTACTATGATATTCAAATCGTAGCTATTTCAAAGGATTCTGCCAAGGAAGACCCTTATAGCACCTTGAGAGAGGCTGCGGAAGAAAAACGCAGAAAATATAGGTCCTTAGGGGCCTTTTTCCAGCCTCTTATCTTCTCAGCAGGTGGCCTTATGGACCTAGAGACCGCTAAAGCCTATCAGAAGCTCCAGGACCTCCTCGGCCCCTTTGCAGCTAACCAGCTAGACTCCTCTATAAGCCTTGCCCTTATGAGGACTAGGGCGACCTCGGCGGCTTCTATAGCCCGTGATCCCCCTAGTGGTCTAGCTAGGTCCCTTTGGAATTCTCCTAGAAGGTCTTCTTAGGGCTATTTCTTTTATCTCTTTTTATCTCTTATTTCTTATTCCCTGTTTTCCCTATTTTCTATCTTAGCTATATCCCTTTTTATAGCTATATTTCCTTCCTAACTATATCTCTTTCCTAGTTATATTTCTCTCTTAGCTATATTTCTCTCTTTCCTAGTTATACCTCCTTCCTAGCTATATCTCTTTTCCCTTTCTTAGAAAAATCTCCTCTCTTTACCCTATAGGCTATATCTCTAGCTAGAAGAAAACCCCCCGGGCAAATTAGCTTAGATAGTTAAATCTAACCCTATCCTAACCCTTACACAAGGACCTAGCCCACGAGCTCTTCCAAGCAGCTAAGGAGGCCTCGCAGCCTACCCTAGACCTCATCCGGAAGCCCCTAGCCCAGCCTACCCTAGACCAAAGCCAGCCTAACCAAAGCCAGTTTAACCAAGGCCAGCCTAGGCTAGGAAAAACAGCCCAATAGGTGCTAAAGGAAGCAAATAAGGCTAGGCTAGTAGGCTTCCTAGAGGACCTTCCAGCTAGCTATAGGCACGCTAGGCTAGAAAATGCTAGCTATCTCGGCCGTAAGTGGCTAGGAGTCTTGCCTACCCAAAAAGCCCTATCTTTTGCAGACTCTGAGGTCACTGAAGCCCTCCGAAGCCGGCTTTTCTACCCAATTAAGCCAATTAGCCTACCCTATAGCTCTTGCGGAGCTATAGCTGCCTTAGGCCATTAGGATACCTGCAAGGGTGCTAATAGAAGGTGGATTGCAAGGCATGACGCTATAACTAGGGCTTTTTTCAAAGCCCTAAGTAGCCAGCCTACCCTAGAGGTCGAGAAAGAACCCCTAGTCCACCCAGAGACTAGCCTAAGGGCCGACTTCGTAGTTACCCTAGGAAATAGCCGCTATTACTATGACATCCAAATCGTTGCTATTTCAAAGGATTCTGCTAAGGAAGACCCTTATAGCACCTTAAGAGAGGCTGCGGAAGAAAAACGCAGAAAATATAGGTCCTTAGGGGCCTTTTTCCAGCCTCTTATCTTTTCCGCAGGTGGCCTTATGGACCTAGAGACCGCTAAAGCCTATCAGAAGCTCCAGGACCTCCTCGGCCCCTTTGCAGCTAACCAGCTAGACTCCTCTATAAGCCTTTTCTTTATGGTGAAAAGTGTTTACCTTGGCGGCTTTTATAGCCCGAGACCCCCTAGAGGCCTAACTAGGTTTTTGGAATTCCCCCGAAGGTCTTCTTAGGGCTATTTTTTTTTTTTTTTTTTTTTTTTTTTTTTTTTTTCTTTTTTTTTTCTATTTTTTTTTTTTTAGTTTATCTTTTTTTTTATTATATTTTTTTTTTTTATTTTAATCTTTTTTTTTTTTTATTTTTTCTTTTTTATAATTTTTTTTCTTCCTAAATTTTTTTTTTTTTTTATTTTTTTTTTTTTTTTTTTAAAATATCTTCTCTTTCCCCCCTAAAAAAATTTATAATTTATTAGAAAACCCCCCCCAAAAAAAAATAGAAAAAAAAAAAAAAAACCAAAACCCAACCCAAACCCTACTTTTTTAAAAAAAAAAAAACCCCCCAAAAAAGTTTCCAATTCAATAACGCTAGCGGTTGTTTCCAATTCAATAACGCTAGCGGTTGTTTCCAATTCAATAACGCTAGCGGTTGTTTCCAATTCAATAACGCTAGCGGTTGTTTCCAATTCAATAACGCTAGCGGTTGTTTCCAATTCAATAACGCTAGCGGTTGTTTCCAATTCAATAACGCTAGCGGTTGTTTCCAATTCAATAACGCTAGCGGTTGTTTCCAATTCAATAACGCTAGCGTTTATCTCTAACCCTAACCCTTAATTTTTTTCTACTATAATCCCCGCTTTTATATATTATCTTTATACTTTCTTATAATTCCTCTTTTTATATATTATACTTCTTATTATTTTTCATTTTCGCTTTTTCCTTCTTGATTACTTATAACCTTACCCTTATTATAACCCTTACTTCTGATTTAAGTATATTGCTTATTATTTTCACTTTACTTATATTATTAGTTATTTCTAAATTAATTATCTCTGTCCCCATTTATAACGTAATACTACTATTTAACCTTATTTGCCTTTTTTATATTCTTTTTTCTTAAAAGATATATATATTACTTATTATTATATTTTCTTATCTTTCTTAATCTTAACCCTATACTTACTCTAAATCCCGGTATTATATTACTTTGCTCTAATTAATAACTAAAAAACCTTATATTTACTTTTACTCTGAATTATATATTTACTACTAGCCCTAACCCTAACCCTCGTGCTACCGCACCCCTGCCGGCAGCTAATTCTATGGGTTCGGGGGGCTTTTTTCTTACTATCTTTTTTTTTAGATTATTTTAATACTCTAATTTTAATTTATATCCTCTACTCTTATTCCCTTACTCTATAGTATATATTTTCCTTAACTCTTCTTTTTTTTTTTAATAATACTAATAATAATAAGTATTTTTAATATAATAATCCTATCTCTTTACTCTTCAATTAACCTTATTATATTCATCTTCTTTATTATATCTTTATTATTAATTTCCTTTTACTAATATTATATGTCTTTTTTATATTCTTTTTTTTTCTTTATATATATATATTACTTAATCTTATATTTACTCTTATTTCTTAATCTTGTTTTTCTACTTACTGTTAATCCTAACCTTATATTATTTAATACCTAACCCTAATTAAAATATCTTATATTTACTCTTAATCCTAATCTTACTCTTCTTGCTACTTATTATATTTTATTTACTATTATTCTTAACCCTATGCTTACTTCTATTATCTATATTATACTAAATTAAACTCTATATTTACATTTAACCCTAACCCTAACCCTTATGCTACCGCACCCTGCCGGGAGCTAATTCCACGGGTTCGGGGGGCTTTTTATTTCTATTACCTCCCTTACTATTAACCCTTATGCTATTATGCCTATGCTCTTATATTTTTAAATCCTCTTACTTAGCTCCTTATATATAATTAGCTTTCTTTTTCTTTTTCTTTCTTTATCTTCTTATCTATGTTTTCATTCCCAGTTTATTCAATTATGCCTCTTTTATATTCTCCTTTTCCTTAAAACGCTATATTAGTTTTTTTTATTTATTTTCCTTCTCTTATTACCTTTTAACCTTTATTATTTTATACTTTATTTCTTTCATACTCATTTTCTTTATCTAATTTCCTTTTATTAGAATTTATTTCTTATATTATTAAATCTCTTATTTTATATATTTCTCTCCTTCAATATCTCCTTTATTATAAGTTTATATTTATATAAAAAAAAATATAAAAAATAACCTTCTCTTTGATTTCCTTATATCTTCTAATATATATATATTATTATTCTATTAATATGTTTTATTTATTATATCTAGCCTTATATTCTATTTTTTTCTTTGATAAATAGTCTTCTTTTTATATACCCTTTTATCTTTTCTATCTAATTATATTCTATTCTATTATTTATAATTCTCTCTCTTTATTTTAAATCTTAAATTCTTTTTTTAAACTTTCTATTTATCTTTATTTTTTTATTTAATCTTTTTTTTTATATATTATAATAATAATTATATATATATTCTTTTCTTCTTTAATAATCTCCCTTTTGTACTCCCTTAATATTCATTATATAATCAACTACTTTATATCCCCTAGCTATATCTTCAAGCTCTTAAATATTGATCCTTTGCTACGTCTTTATTATTACTTTCTTTTAGATTCCCCTAATCCTTTAAAGCCTCTTAACGGCGGGAGTTGGCTTTTCCTATACTTATTATATATCCTTAACTAACCTTAGCTATTTTATAATAAGCTTTATCTCTTTTCTTTTTCTTTTTCTTTTTCTTTTTCTTTTTCTTTTTCTTTTTCTTTTTCCTTTCTTTAATTTCATTTATCTCTATCATTTACTTTTGCCTTTATATCACTCTTTCTTCTTTATTCCTCTCTTTTACTCCTATATTATCTATCTTACCTTTCTAGCTTTAATTCTTTAACTTCCTTCCTCTGCCTATCTATATCTACTCTGCAGTCTCTGCCATATATACGAATACCCTGCACATGTTCCATGCTTGTAGCCCACCCCAATCAATCTGTCTCCCCATCCATCTCCATACCTCCTGCTGCTTAATTCTCCCCGCATCCAAACTGCCCCCTTCCTTTTTAAACCCAAGCCTAAAAAACAACTCCTCTGCCTCCACCGGCATTAGCGTATATACATACGCGATCGTCGATGCTATAATACCCCGGTACCGGCATTCCCCTCCTGGAGTTCTCTGCCAGCCACCCTGTACCTCGTCTTCCTCCCACCTAGTACATATTTCCTGCGGAAGAAAGCATTCATAACAGCCTCCAAACCCCTCCATTGCTCCTTCTCTCCTTAAATAACTTTGCATCCGAAGCCCCATATCAACAATCCTCCTCTCTACCCCCCCCACTGGTCCGCGCCATCTCGCAGTCCATTATGACATGGTCCGCGCTGTTATCAACCAAATCCAGCCGATAACAAAACATGCAGCCACCAAATAACCGCTCCTGGAGTCTCTCCTTGAATAGCTCAACCTCCCTTGCTTCGCTTATGGCCCTGTTTGTCACCCAGCTTCGAATCAGCCGTACGTTAACTTCCTGCTCCCTCACGTCCACCTCCTCATCCTCTTCGCTCACCTCTAGATCTTCCAGTTCAGCTTCCTCGCCAGCGGCCCGGCATACATCGCACCACTCCTCCCCTTCCTCGCAGCTATCTCGATCAACACGCCCATCCATCTCCGAGTCCAAGACCACACGTCTGCACACTCTCCCGCTGACGAAGTCTTCCACGGACCCGTAACCCCCAAACCCTATCGGCCTCCTTGCCTGCCCCTCGACTGCCACCCGCACCACTATCGCCTCGCTCTGCTTGCCGTCTCTCCCAGCTCGTCCACTCTGCTGCGCGTAATCTGCCATCTCGAATGGCATCTCTATATGCATTACTACTCGAATATCCGGGACGTCAATTCCCAACCCGAGCGCATTGGTGGCTACAATCACCCGCCCTCCGCCATATCGCTCTCGCTCTATCCCACTCATCCAAGCCCGTAGCCTCTCCGCCTTGCCATCTCGAGTATCAACATCTCGGTGGTAAGCGTCGCAGTTTAGCTCAGTCGCAAGAGCATCAGTTGCCATGACTGTGTTGCAGTATACAATCATCTTCGCCGGCCATGGATACTCCTCGAGTTTCTGATCCAGAATCTCTCGGACCCTTATCGTAACCGCCTCGCTGGCCTCTTCGGGGGTTGTTGCTGCCACCGTCTGCACGCTATATGCGACGTTCGAGCGTGTCGTGCTGGTTCTGATCATGGTCACATCCTCTGGTCGCGTATTGATCAGCTCAAAAAACTCCTTCTCCTTGCTTGGTGGCAATGTTGCCGTCAGATATACCATCTGTACCCCCACCAGTGCTAGCCGTCCAAGCTCTCTCAGCCTCGGTCGGAAGTCCCGCGTGCCCTCCAAGATGGTATGAGCCTCATCAAACACAAATCCGTCGAGTTGCGCCATCACTCGAAGCCCTTCCACGTAGTCGTGGAACCGCTTGGTCATTGCCGACTCGGGCGTGACGAAAACAAGCGACGCCGCCCCTGGGGATTGATCGCTGCGCCACTCGGCGCATGGTATCTTCATCTTCCGGCAACGTTCCATCAAGTCGCCCTGTAGCGATACCAACGGGACTACGACCACAGTCACGCCGCCTGGGCAGCTCGCCGCCGGCAGCATGAACCCCAAGCTCTTCCCACCACCCGTTCCCATCACCACCACGATTGGGCTCTTGTTCATCATGATCGCTTCGATCGCCTCTCGCTGCACGCCCCTGAATATAGCCTGCTCTCCGTAGAGACGAGTGAGTTCACGGTCGATATTGATCCGGCGGCGTAGCTTCCACCTCTTCAGCTGCAACTCTTGAAGTGCTTCGTGGTGTACGGATGCATTCTTCCGCTTACGGCCCGGCTTGAGAACCTCGCCGAACCCTCCCATCGCAGACGGAAATCCCAGCAGCCGATGCCACTCTTCACTGATATATCGAAAGTTGACTCGGCGCTCGTTGGTCTCGAAAGCTCCCTCAGTTACGAGTCTTCCGTAGATTAAGCCTGCGATCTTGGACCCGTGACCAGCTTGCAGATCATACGGACTATCCCCATCATCATCGCTATCGCTGTCGCTGTCGTCGGAGTCTGCTTCCCGCAGCAGTCTCGTGTGGGCTGTGGATGCATTCCGGAAGTATCGTCGTCCGATCGCAGTTGATATGTGCCTCCAGCTGCTGATGTTGAGCTTCTGCCCACACGCTGCAACACCGAGCCTTCGGATGATGCGTGCCAAGCGCGGTGACGTCCAGTGCTCCCCGGGTCCTAGCTTCCAAGCGCCTTGCCCGCCCTCCCCAGCCTGGCTAGCTTGTTCTTGACTAGCCTCTGCAGTGCCGTCGGGTTGCTCGTTCTCCTGCGGGCCATTGCTCTCCGCTGTACCTTCGGTAGCCCATAAACCAGCGTCAAAGCTAGACCGGTCCCATACATTTGCCTGGACATCCTCCCAGAACAGCAAAACAAGCCACAAGAAGTACACCAGCGGAGTGCCAACCTCCCGCGGTAAGAACCGATGAATGATCTTGAGCCTTCCAGACGTCGAGAAGCCTTTGTGTACACCCGTGACGATCATAACGAGCCCCTGGTCAATCAAAATGTTCCGGATTCCTCCGTTGGCTGTGTTGCGGTGTCGAATCGTGAGAAGCTCATATGCCCTTGGGGGAAACCCGCCACTCAGCTGCGCCAGAAATAGCAACAACTCCAAAGCTTTCTCCACCCGGAGACCATATCGATATGCCGCCTTTGCATTTAACTCTATGCCACCATCGCCATCACCCACCGATTTAACCCACGCAGCCCTCAAGCTATCGTCCTGTAATATCTTTCGAACGACCCAGCCTTTGCTTGCGCCTCCATCATGCTGGAAGAGTTTGTCCACAAATGAATGACCAATCGTCTCGTCAGCAGCGTTGTCCAAGAGCTCGTCCCACGGGATCTCGGGTAAGCCAAGCTCAGTCGGAGACTGATCAGAAAACTCTTTGCAAAACAGCAAGTCCTTGTACAGTACATCTTCCAGCTGGTGGACTGCCATTCTCATCATGGCCTGTACGTCAAGAACACTGAGACGGATGCCCTTGAAGACGATGTGTTCCTTATCCCAGCTTACCGACCCCTGGGATGCCGTATTGTTATGTGCAGCCATGCCAAAGTTTCGGAGTCGGATAATGAACTGCGTTGGCGTCGTTTCCCAACCCTCTCCTCCTCCGACCATGAACCGGCGAGTCATCTCGGATATGAGCGCAAAGTTGCTCGGGCTATTCTCCTCTGCCTCTTCTTGGTTCTGGCCCTGCTGCATCTTTTGCTTGATGGCCTTGGCTCTCTGATCAACTGCGTACTTGACAATACAGAGACGGGATATCGCCATGATTGCGGAAAGCTTTGGGGTGAAATTCGCATAGCCCTCCCAAGTACCATCCGCACGGACGCTCAGAACCGTCAAGAAGCTGACGAGAACGCTGTCATACTCCGTGTCCTTGGTGAAATGATCAAGAACGGATATATAAAGCTCCAAAACGTCATTTTCGAGCAAATCAAGAAGCTTGGATACTTCGGGAGCCTCTGGGTCACCGCCATGGTCCTTCCAAGCATCGGTCAGGTCATCTGCGTGCTCCATCATCGTATCGTATGCATTCTGCTGTCTCCTGCTTAGCTTGAACGGTGGCCGATCTGCCTTGTCTTCGAAAGATAGACAGCGAACGATATAAGCAAGTAGTTGTTTGACCACGAGCGTGTATCGTCTCTGAGTCTCGGGCTTGAACCGGAAATGAAATGGCTTGCTCCTCTCCTTGATGAGTTCCTTGCGGTTGACCTCGAACAGAGCATTCCAAGAGACATTTTCGGGAGTAATGACGGCTTTGGCGTGGTTAACCATTCGATCAAATGCGATATGTATGAACCGAAGCTGAGCGTCGTCTGACTCGTCCGGGTCGTTCGGATCGACTTCGTATTCCATAGAGATCAAGTCCCTCAGAAAGTCCTTTTTCCCGCTAAATTCCTTCAAGTGAAGAGCAGAACCAAGCCGGCGAAGCCATGGATTCGGCGCTGTAAAGTCATTCTCCCCATCGATGCGCCCTGCCTCTTGGCTCCGGATGCCATTGCCTTTTCTTTGAAATGCGTCGATGGTCGCTTGAAGTCTAGCCTGCGAGCCGTGGTCTTGAGACCTTGACTGATCAAGATTCAGCCCTCTTGCTACTTCGAATAGCTCGCTGCCCGGACCTCGCAAGAATAATCGCTGATAATACACCCCAGTCCTCCACGGACTGTTGCTCCTTTCCTCTTCGGCCGTAGCAGTTGAGCGACGCCCACCCTTGAGATCTAGATCCCACCGGTGCTCGATCTTGAGATGCTCTCGAATCCGTCGCAACTCCGTACCCACGTATCGGCAATCCGGCGGGGATGTGCTCTGCTCTGTGACAAACTCGCATCGGATGCCTCCCGTACCTGGCGGACCCAATCCTGCAATTGGCGGTGCATCATCGGGCCTTGGTGGTAGATTGTCGTGGGCATCTTGCTGATTCTGGAAGACTTCATATTTAGATGCCCACTTCTGCGCGTCCTTGATCATCTCAGTGCTAAGATGATGCGGACCGCTGCGAAGATGCACCTTGACCTGCTTCTGTGTGACTGTGATCCGGCATGTTCGACAGCAGAGAAGCCGGAGTTCTGGGTCATATATGAAGTACTCCATCATGAATGATTTTAAGAAAGCAAAGATTAAAATTTCCTCTCTAAACTCTAGTAGCAACTACGCAGCATTAATACCAGTTCAAACCCCCTTTATTCTACATCGATAATTCGAGCTGAGCGTGATAAACCTCATGGTCGACAGCCACCACCGACCCTTGCAAGTCAAGACGCTCTATCATTGGCTGCGGCGGTTAACCCCATGTTCGCCAACCCTGTCACCCAACAACCATCAAAGAAAATAATCTCGAAGTAAATACGCCGCCAAAGTACGATACTAATAAATCTATATACTAATATTAGTATCAATCGACTCGCAGATATTTACTTTATATTATTCCAACTTTTTAGCTTACTATAACTGTCACGGGGGCCATTTTGCTAATCGTCGGCTGGTGCTCATTTTAATCGTCGGCACATCCATGTCATGCAAGCGCCAAAAAATCTCCCATATAAAATTAATCGTCGGTTGACAGCCGACGCAAGCCATAAGTGTCAGGGGAAGACCCTCTAACCCTAGGTCCCCTAACCCTAGGTCCCCTAGCCCTAGGTCCCCTAGCTCCAGGCCCCTTAGCCCTTGGACCCCTAGCTCTAGCTCTCCTTGCCCTAGTACCCCTAGCCTCTTAAGGCCCTCTAGTCAGGGACCTACCCTAGAGCCTCTAGAAGAAGATACCCTAGAGCCTCTAGGGCCCCTAGAGGAGCCTACCCTAGAGCAACAGCCTAGGGAGCCAAGGGAGCTTACCTTAGAGCCCGAGCCCGAGCCCGAGCCCGAGCCCGAGCCCGAGGAGCCTACCCTAGAGGGACCTACCCTAGAGCAGCTTCACAACCAAGCTATAGCCCCAATCCTAGCCAAGGCCTCTATGCAGAAGCTATTAGCTTTTGCAAAGATCCCTATCCCGGAAAAAAGGCTACATGCAAGGCAGGCTGCTATTTTCACAGCTACGGCCCATAAAGCTGCAGCTGCCTTTCTAAAGAGACCTACTGAAAAGGCTCTCTTGCATTTCCTTATTTTACCTAGGCTACTAGGGTTAGGGTTACAGAAAGGAGGCCTAGCTACTCTTCTTAGGTCTTTCCCTTCTAACCTTCCTACCCTAGAGAGCCTACAGTCCCTTGAGCAGCCCCCCAAGGCAGCTAGACCCTCTATAGCTCCTAGCCCGGCCCAGAGAGCAACTAGGCTACTAGAGAGAGGCTTCCTAGGCCGGGCTGCTAGGGCTCTTATTGACCCGACCCCTATAGCACCTAATTCAACGGAAAATAGGGCTAGGCTGCTAGAAAAGCACCCTATCGGCTCAAAAGACCCCTTCCAAGGCAAGACCCGCCCTAGGGCCGGCCAACCAATCACATCAGAGACAATTATGGCAGCTATAGCCTCTATAGGCAAGGAAAAGGCCCCGGGCCTTAGCGGCTGGACTAGGCCTCTTCTAGACCTAGTAACTAGGAAAGACTCCCCTGTGATAGCTTTCCTTAGGCTGCTAGCTGATATGATTCGCCAAGGCACGGCCCCTGGGGCCCACTTATTGTGCGCTAGCCGCCTAATAGGGCTCGAAAAGCCCGATGGCGGGGTTAGGCCTATAGCTATAGGAGACCTTATCTATAGGGTAGCTATGAAGGCGATCCTGATGACCTCCTATCAGCCAAATATGCTCTTACCCTTCCAGCTAGGCGTGAACAGCCCAGGCGGGGTCGAACCCGCTATTTTCCTCCTTTACGAGGCTATTATAGGCCCAAATGAGGCTAATTTCCAGCAGCTAGCCTCTATAGACCTCGCTAATGCCTTTAACTCAGTAGATAGGGCTTCTATAGCTGCCTCGGTAGCTATGTATGCCCCTACCTTCTATAAGGCAGCAGCTTGGGCCTATAATGACCCTTCTATCTTAGTCACGGAAGAAGGGTCAGCTATAGCCTCGGCCAAAGGCGTAAGGCAAGGTGACCCTCTTGGACCCCTTCTTTTTCCCTGGCCTTTCGACCTACCCTAGAGGCCCTAGCTAGGAAGCTGCCAAGGGCAACCTTAGTAGCTTACCTAGATGACCTCTATATTCTCAATAAGGCTCCGCAAGGCTCCCTAGAGGCAGCTAAGGAGGTCTTAAAAGGCTCCCCCCTTTAGCCTTAACCTAGCTAAAAGCAAGGAAAAGGCTATAGAGGACCTTAAGCTAGAAGGCCTTAAAGCCTTAGGCACCTATATAGGCCCTATCCGGCCTAGAAGAGCCTTCTTGCAAGACAAGCTAGCTACCCTGCAGGAAGCCCTTGAGGCCCTGCAAGACCTCCCTAAGCAGCACTCTTTGCTTCTTCTTAGAGGCAGCATCCAGCTTCTTCTAAGGCACCTTCAGAGGCAGCTAGACCCAATCGGGCTAGAAGACCTCTGGGAAGAGGCTGATACCCTTATAAGGGAAGCTATTTTAGCCCTAGTGGCTAGAAGCCCTAGTGAGTGCCCCAAGGAGCCTAACCCGAGCCTTATAGCCCTCCCAGTCAGGGACGGAGGCCTAGGAATACCCTTACACAAGGACCTAGCCCACGAGCTCTTCCAAGCAGCTAAGGAGGCCTCGCAGCCTACCCTAGACCTTATCCGGAAGCCCCTGGCCCAGCCTACCCTAGACCAAAGCCAGCCTAACCAAGGCCAGCCTAGGCTAGGGAAAACAGCCCAACAGGTGCTAAAGGAAGCAAATAAGGCTAGGCTAGCAGGCTTCCTAGAGGACCTTCCAGCTAGCTACAGGCATGCTAGGTTAGAGAATGCTAGCTATCTCGGCCGTAAGTGGCTAGGAGTCTTGCCTACCCAAAAAGCCCTATCTTTTGCAGACTCTGAGGTCACTGAAGCCCTCCGAAGCCGGCTTTTCTACCCAATCAAGCCAATTAGCCTACCCTGTAGCTCTTGCGGAGCTATAGCTGCCTTAGGCCATCAGGATACCTGCAAGGGTGCTAATAGAAGGTGGATTGCAAGGCACGACGCTATAACTAGGGCCTTTATAAGAGCCCTAAGTAGCCAGCCTATCCTAGAGGTCGAGAAAGAACCCCTAGTCCACCCGGAAGGTAGCCTAAGGGCTGACTTCGCAGTTACCCTAGGAAATAGCCGCTATTACTATGATATTCAAATCGTAGCTATTTCAAAGGATTCTGCCAAGGAAGACCCTTATAGCACCTTGAGAGAGGCTGCGGAAGAAAAACGCAGAAAATATAGGTCCTTAGGGGCCTTTTTCCAGCCTCTTATCTTCTCAGCAGGTGGCCTTATGGACCTAGAGACCGCTAAAGCCTATCAGAAGCTCCAGGACCTCCTCGGCCCCTTTGCAGCTAACCAGCTAGACTCCTCTATAAGCCTTGCCCTTATGAGGACTAGGGCGACCTCGGCGGCTTCTATAGCCCGTGATCCCCCTAGTGGTCTAGCTAGGTCCCTTTGGAATTCTCCTAGAAGGTCTTCTTAGGGCTATTTCTTTTATCTCTTTTTATCTCTTATTTCTTATTCCCTGTTTTCCCTATTTTCTATCTTAGCTATATCCCTTTTTATAGCTATATTTCCTTCCTAACTATATCTCTTTCCTAGTTATATTTCTCTCTTAGCTATATTTCTCTCTTTCCTAGTTATACCTCCTTCCTAGCTATATCTCTTTTCCCTTTCTTAGAAAAATCTCCTCTCTTTACCCTATAGGCTATATCTCTAGCTAGAAGAAAACCCCCGGGCAAATTAGCTTAGATAGTTAAATCTAACCCTATCCTAACCCTTACACAAGGACCTAGCCCACGAGCTCTTCCAAGCAGCTAAGGAGGCCTCGCAGCCTACCCTAGACCTCATCCGGAAGCCCCTAGCCCAGCCTACCCTAGACCAAAGCCAGCCTAACCAAAGCCAGTTTAACCAAGGCCAGCCTAGGCTAGGAAAAACAGCCCAATAGGTGCTAAAGGAAGCAAATAAGGCTAGGCTAGTAGGCTTCCTAGAGGACCTTCCAGCTAGCTATAGGCACGCTAGGCTAGAAAATGCTAGCTATCTCGGCCGTAAGTGGCTAGGAGTCTTGCCTACCCAAAAAGCCCTATCTTTTGCAGACTCTGAGGTCACTGAAGCCCTCCGAAGCCGGCTTTTCTACCCAATTAAGCCAATTAGCCTACCCTATAGCTCTTGCGGAGCTATAGCTGCCTTAGGCCATTAGGATACCTGCAAGGGTGCTAATAGAAGGTGGATTGCAAGGCATGACGCTATAACTAGGGCTTTTTTCAAAGCCCTAAGTAGCCAGCCTACCCTAGAGGTCGAGAAAGAACCCCTAGTCCACCCAGAGACTAGCCTAAGGGCCGACTTCGTAGTTACCCTAGGAAATAGCCGCTATTACTATGACATCCAAATCGTTGCTATTTCAAAGGATTCTGCTAAGGAAGACCCTTATAGCACCTTAAGAGAGGCTGCGGAAGAAAAACGCAGAAAATATAGGTCCTTAGGGGCCTTTTTCCAGCCTCTTATCTTTTCCGCAGGTGGCCTTATGGACCTAGAGACCGCTAAAGCCTATCAGAAGCTCCAGGACCTCCTCGGCCCCTTTGCAGCTAACCAGCTAGACTCCTCTATAAGCCTTGCCCTTATGAGGACTAGGGCTACCTCGGCGGCTTCTATAGCCCGAGATCCCCCTAGTGGCCTAGCTAGGTCCCTTTGGAATTCCCCTAGAAGGTCTTCTTAGGGCTATTTCTTTTATCTCTTTTTATCTCTTATTTCTTATTCCTTGTTTTCCCTATTTTTCTTTCTTAGCTATATCTTTTTTCTTACTTATATCTCTTTCCTAATTATATCTCTTTCTTTCTTAGCTATATCTCTTTCCTAGCTATATCTCTTTCCTAGCTATATCTCTTTTTTTAGCTATATTTCCTTTTCTTTTTTCCTTAGAAAAATCTCCTCTCTTTACCCTATAAGCTATATCTTTAGCTAGAAGAGAACCCCTGGGCAAATTAGCTTAGATAGTAAATACTAACCCTATCCCAACCCTAACCCTAACCCTAAAAAAAGTTTCCAATTCAATAACGCTAGCGGTTGTTTCCAATTCAATAACGCTAGCGGTTGTTTCCAATTCAATAACGCTAGCGGTTGTTTCCAATTCAATAACGCTAGCGGTTGTTTCCAATTCAATAACGCTAGCGGTTGTTTCCAATTCAATAACGCTAGCGGTTGTTTCCAATTCAATAACGCTAGCGGTTGTTTCCAATTCAATAACGCTAGCGGTTGTTTCCAATTCAATAACGCTAGCGTTTATCTCTAACCCTAACCCTTAATTTTTTTCTACTATAATCCCCGCTTTTATATATTATCTTTATACTTTCTTATAATTCCTCTTTTTATATATTATACTTCTTATTATTTTTCATTTTCGCTTTTTCCTTCTTGATTACTTATAACCTTACCCTTATTATAACCCTTACTTCTGATTTAAGTATATTGCTTATTATTTTCACTTTACTTATATTATTAGTTATTTCTAAATTAATTATCTCTGTCCCCATTTATAACGTAATACTACTATTTAACCTTATTTGCCTTTTTATATTCTTTTTCTTAAAAGATATATATATTACTTATTATTATATTTTCTTATCTTTCTTAATCTTAACCCTATACTTACTCTAAATCCCGGTATTATATTACTTTGCTCTAATTAATAACTAAAAAACCTTATATTTACTTTTACTCTGAATTATATATTTACTACTAGCCCTAACCCTAACCCTCGTGCTACCGCACCCCTGCCGGCAGCTAATTCTATGGGTTCGGGGGGCTTTTTTCTTACTATCTTTTTTTTTAGATTATTTTAATACTCTAATTTTAATTTATATCCTCTACTCTTATTCCCTTACTCTATAGTATATATTTTCCTTAACTCTTCTTTTTTTTTAATAATACTAATAATAATAAGTATTTTTAATATAATAATCCTATCTCTTTACTCTTCAATTAACCTTATTATATTCATCTTCTTTATTATATCTTTATTATTAATTTCCTTTTACTAATATTATATGTCTTTTTTATATTCTTTTTTTTTCTTTATATATATATATTACTTAATCTTATATTTACTCTTATTTCTTAATCTTGTTTTTCTACTTACTGTTAATCCTAACCTTATATTATTTAATACCTAACCCTAATTAAAATATCTTATATTTACTCTTAATCCTAATCTTACTCTTCTTGCTACTTATTATATTTTATTTACTATTATTCTTAACCCTATGCTTACTTCTATTATCTATATTATACTAAATTAAACTCTATATTTACATTTAACCCTAACCCTAACCCTTATGCTACCGCACCCCTGCCGGGAGCTAATTCCACGGGTTCGGGGGGCTTTTTATTTCTATTACCTCCCTTACTATTAACCCTTATGCTATTATGCCTATGCTCTTATATTTTTAAATCCTCTTACTTAGCTCCTTATATATAATTAGCTTTCTTTTTCTTTTTCTTTCTTTATCTTCTTATCTATGTTTTCATTCCCAGTTTATTCAATTATGCCTCTTTTATATTCTCCTTTTCCTTAAAACGCTATATTAGTTTTTTTTATTTATTTTCCTTCTCTTATTACCTTTTAACCTTTATTATTTTATACTTTATTTCTTTCATACTCATTTTCTTTATCTAATTTCCTTTTATTAGAATTTATTTCTTATATTATTAAATCTCTTATTTTATATATTTCTCTCCTTCAATATCTCCTTTATTATAAGTTTATATTTATATAAAAAAAAATATAAAAAATAACCTTCTCTTTGATTTCCTTATATCTTCTAATATATATATATTATTATTCTATTAATATGTTTTATTTATTATATCTAGCCTTATATTCTATTTTTTCTTTGATAAATAGTCTTCTTTTTATATACCCTTTTATCTTTTCTATCTAATTATATTCTATTCTATTATTTATAATTCTCTCTCTTTATTTTAAATCTTAAATTCTTTTTTTAAACTTTCTATTTATCTTTATTTTTTTATTTAATCTTTTTTTTTATATATTATAATAATAATTATATATATATTCTTTTCTTCTTTAATAATCTCCCTTTTGTACTCCCTTAATATTCATTATATAATCAACTACTTTATATCCCCTAGCTATATCTTCAAGCTCTTAAATATTGATCCTTTGCTACGTCTTTATTATTACTTTCTTTTAGATTCCCCTAATCCTTTAAAGCCTCTTAACGGCGGGAGTTGGCTTTTCCTATACTTATTATATATCCTTAACTAACCTTAGCTATTTTATAATAAGCTTTATCTCTTTTTCTTTTTCTTTTTCTTTTTCTTTTTCTTTTTCTTTTTCTTTTTCTTTTTCCTTTCTTTAATTTCATTTATCTCTATCATTTACTTTTGCCTTTATATCACTCTTTCTTCTTTATTCCTCTCTTTTACTCCTATATTATCTATCTTACCTTTCTAGCTTTAATTCTTTAACTTCCTTCCTCTGCCTATCTATATCTACTCTGCAGTCTCTGCCATATATACGAATACCCTGCACATGTTCCATGCTTGTAGCCCACCCCAATCAATCTGTCTCCCCATCCATCTCCATACCTCCTGCTGCTTAATTCTCCCCGCATCCAAACTGCCCCCTTCCTTTTTAAACCCAAGCCTAAAAAACAACTCCTCTGCCTCCACCGGCATTAGCGTATATACATACGCGATCGTCGATGCTATAATACCCCGGTACCGGCATTCCCCTCCTGGAGTTCTCTGCCAGCCACCCTGTACCTCGTCTTCCTCCCACCTAGTACATATTTCCTGCGGAAGAAAGCATTCATAACAGCCTCCAAACCCCTCCATTGCTCCTTCTCTCCTTAAATAACTTTGCATCCGAAGCCCCATATCAACAATCCTCCTCTCTACCCCCCCACTGGTCCGCGCCATCTCGCAGTCCATTATGACATGGTCCGCGCTGTTATCAACCAAATCCAGCCGATAACAAAACATGCAGCCACCAAATAACCGCTCCTGGAGTCTCTCCTTGAATAGCTCAACCTCCCTTGCTTCGCTTATGGCCCTGTTTGTCACCCAGCTTCGAATCAGCCGTACGTTAACTTCCTGCTCCCTCACGTCCACCTCCTCATCCTCTTCGCTCACCTCTAGATCTTCCAGTTCAGCTTCCTCGCCAGCGGCCCGGCATACATCGCACCACTCCTCCCCTTCCTCGCAGCTATCTCGATCAACACGCCCATCCATCTCCGAGTCCAAGACCACACGTCTGCACACTCTCCCGCTGACGAAGTCTTCCACGGACCCGTAACCCCCAAACCCTATCGGCCTCCTTGCCTGCCCCTCGACTGCCACCCGCACCACTATCGCCTCGCTCTGCTTGCCGTCTCTCCCAGCTCGTCCACTCTGCTGCGCGTAATCTGCCATCTCGAATGGCATCTCTATATGCATTACTACTCGAATATCCGGGACGTCAATTCCCAACCCGAGCGCATTGGTGGCTACAATCACCCGCCCTCCGCCATATCGCTCTCGCTCTATCCCACTCATCCAAGCCCGTAGCCTCTCCGCCTTGCCATCTCGAGTATCAACATCTCGGTGGTAAGCGTCGCAGTTTAGCTCAGTCGCAAGAGCATCAGTTGCCATGACTGTGTTGCAGTATACAATCATCTTCGCCGGCCATGGATACTCCTCGAGTTTCTGATCCAGAATCTCTCGGACCCTTATCGTAACCGCCTCGCTGGCCTCTTCGGGGGTTGTTGCTGCCACCGTCTGCACGCTATATGCGACGTTCGAGCGTGTCGTGCTGGTTCTGATCATGGTCACATCCTCTGGTCGCGTATTGATCAGCTCAAAAAACTCCTTCTCCTTGCTTGGTGGCAATGTTGCCGTCAGATATACCATCTGTACCCCCACCAGTGCTAGCCGTCCAAGCTCTCTCAGCCTCGGTCGGAAGTCCCGCGTGCCCTCCAAGATGGTATGAGCCTCATCAAACACAAATCCGTCGAGTTGCGCCATCACTCGAAGCCCTTCCACGTAGTCGTGGAACCGCTTGGTCATTGCCGACTCGGGCGTGACGAAAACAAGCGACGCCGCCCCTGGGGATTGATCGCTGCGCCACTCGGCGCATGGTATCTTCATCTTCCGGCAACGTTCCATCAAGTCGCCCTGTAGCGATACCAACGGGACTACGACCACAGTCACGCCGCCTGGGCAGCTCGCCGCCGGCAGCATGAACCCCAAGCTCTTCCCACCACCCGTTCCCATCACCACCACGATTGGGCTCTTGTTCATCATGATCGCTTCGATCGCCTCTCGCTGCACGCCCCTGAATATAGCCTGCTCTCCGTAGAGACGAGTGAGTTCACGGTCGATATTGATCCGGCGGCGTAGCTTCCACCTCTTCAGCTGCAACTCTTGAAGTGCTTCGTGGTGTACGGATGCATTCTTCCGCTTACGGCCCGGCTTGAGAACCTCGCCGAACCCTCCCATCGCAGACGGAAATCCCAGCAGCCGATGCCACTCTTCACTGATATATCGAAAGTTGACTCGGCGCTCGTTGGTCTCGAAAGCTCCCTCAGTTACGAGTCTTCCGTAGATTAAGCCTGCGATCTTGGACCCGTGACCAGCTTGCAGATCATACGGACTATCCCCATCATCATCGCTATCGCTGTCGCTGTCGTCGGAGTCTGCTTCCCGCAGCAGTCTCGTGTGGGCTGTGGATGCATTCCGGAAGTATCGTCGTCCGATCGCAGTTGATATGTGCCTCCAGCTGCTGATGTTGAGCTTCTGCCCACACGCTGCAACACCGAGCCTTCGGATGATGCGTGCCAAGCGCGGTGACGTCCAGTGCTCCCCGGGTCCTAGCTTCCAAGCGCCTTGCCCGCCCTCCCCAGCCTGGCTAGCTTGTTCTTGACTAGCCTCTGCAGTGCCGTCGGGTTGCTCGTTCTCCTGCGGGCCATTGCTCTCCGCTGTACCTTCGGTAGCCCATAAACCAGCGTCAAAGCTAGACCGGTCCCATACATTTGCCTGGACATCCTCCCAGAACAGCAAAACAAGCCACAAGAAGTACACCAGCGGAGTGCCAACCTCCCGCGGTAAGAACCGATGAATGATCTTGAGCCTTCCAGACGTCGAGAAGCCTTTGTGTACACCCGTGACGATCATAACGAGCCCCTGGTCAATCAAAATGTTCCGGATTCCTCCGTTGGCTGTGTTGCGGTGTCGAATCGTGAGAAGCTCATATGCCCTTGGGGGAAACCCGCCACTCAGCTGCGCCAGAAATAGCAACAACTCCAAAGCTTTCTCCACCCGGAGACCATATCGATATGCCGCCTTTGCATTTAACTCTATGCCACCATCGCCATCACCCACCGATTTAACCCACGCAGCCCTCAAGCTATCGTCCTGTAATATCTTTCGAACGACCCAGCCTTTGCTTGCGCCTCCATCATGCTGGAAGAGTTTGTCCACAAATGAATGACCAATCGTCTCGTCAGCAGCGTTGTCCAAGAGCTCGTCCCACGGGATCTCGGGTAAGCCAAGCTCAGTCGGAGACTGATCAGAAAACTCTTTGCAAAACAGCAAGTCCTTGTACAGTACATCTTCCAGCTGGTGGACTGCCATTCTCATCATGGCCTGTACGTCAAGAACACTGAGACGGATGCCCTTGAAGACGATGTGTTCCTTATCCCAGCTTACCGACCCCTGGGATGCCGTATTGTTATGTGCAGCCATGCCAAAGTTTCGGAGTCGGATAATGAACTGCGTTGGCGTCGTTTCCCAACCCTCTCCTCCTCCGACCATGAACCGGCGAGTCATCTCGGATATGAGCGCAAAGTTGCTCGGGCTATTCTCCTCTGCCTCTTCTTGGTTCTGGCCCTGCTGCATCTTTTGCTTGATGGCCTTGGCTCTCTGATCAACTGCGTACTTGACAATACAGAGACGGGATATCGCCATGATTGCGGAAAGCTTTGGGGTGAAATTCGCATAGCCCTCCCAAGTACCATCCGCACGGACGCTCAGAACCGTCAAGAAGCTGACGAGAACGCTGTCATACTCCGTGTCCTTGGTGAAATGATCAAGAACGGATATATAAAGCTCCAAAACGTCATTTTCGAGCAAATCAAGAAGCTTGGATACTTCGGGAGCCTCTGGGTCACCGCCATGGTCCTTCCAAGCATCGGTCAGGTCATCTGCGTGCTCCATCATCGTATCGTATGCATTCTGCTGTCTCCTGCTTAGCTTGAACGGTGGCCGATCTGCCTTGTCTTCGAAAGATAGACAGCGAACGATATAAGCAAGTAGTTGTTTGACCACGAGCGTGTATCGTCTCTGAGTCTCGGGCTTGAACCGGAAATGAAATGGCTTGCTCCTCTCCTTGATGAGTTCCTTGCGGTTGACCTCGAACAGAGCATTCCAAGAGACATTTTCGGGAGTAATGACGGCTTTGGCGTGGTTAACCATTCGATCAAATGCGATATGTATGAACCGAAGCTGAGCGTCGTCTGACTCGTCCGGGTCGTTCGGATCGACTTCGTATTCCATAGAGATCAAGTCCCTCAGAAAGTCCTTTTTCCCGCTAAATTCCTTCAAGTGAAGAGCAGAACCAAGCCGGCGAAGCCATGGATTCGGCGCTGTAAAGTCATTCTCCCCATCGATGCGCCCTGCCTCTTGGCTCCGGATGCCATTGCCTTTTCTTTGAAATGCGTCGATGGTCGCTTGAAGTCTAGCCTGCGAGCCGTGGTCTTGAGACCTTGACTGATCAAGATTCAGCCCTCTTGCTACTTCGAATAGCTCGCTGCCCGGACCTCGCAAGAATAATCGCTGATAATACACCCCAGTCCTCCACGGACTGTTGCTCCTTTCCTCTTCGGCCGTAGCAGTTGAGCGACGCCCACCCTTGAGATCTAGATCCCACCGGTGCTCGATCTTGAGATGCTCTCGAATCCGTCGCAACTCCGTACCCACGTATCGGCAATCCGGCGGGGATGTGCTCTGCTCTGTGACAAACTCGCATCGGATGCCTCCCGTACCTGGCGGACCCAATCCTGCAATTGGCGGTGCATCATCGGGCCTTGGTGGTAGATTGTCGTGGGCATCTTGCTGATTCTGGAAGACTTCATATTTAGATGCCCACTTCTGCGCGTCCTTGATCATCTCAGTGCTAAGATGATGCGGACCGCTGCGAAGATGCACCTTGACCTGCTTCTGTGTGACTGTGATCCGGCATGTTCGACAGCAGAGAAGCCGGAGTTCTGGGTCATATATGAAGTACTCCATCATGAATGATTTTAAGAAAGCAAAGATTAAAATTTCCTCTCTAAACTCTAGTAGCAACTACGCAGCATTAATACCAGTTCAAACCCCCTTTATTCTACATCGATAATTCGAGCTGAGCGTGATAAACCTCATGGTCGACAGCCACCACCGACCCTTGCAAGTCAAGACGCTCTATCATTGGCTGCGGCGGTTAACCCCATGTTCGCCAACCCTGTCACCCAACAACCATCAAAGAAAATAATCTCGAAGTAAATACGCCGCCAAAGTACGATACTAATAAATCTATATACTAATATTAGTATCAATCGACTCGCAGATATTTACTTTATATTATTCCAACTTTTTAGCTTACTATAACTGTCACGGGGGCCATTTTGCTAATCGTCGGCTGGTGCTCATTTTAATCGTCGGCACATCCATGTCATGCAAGCGCCAAAAAATCTCCCATATAAAATTAATCGTCGGTTGACAGCCGACGCAAGCCATAAGTGTCAGGGGAAGACCCTCTAACCCTAGGTCCCCTAACCCTAGGTCCCCTAGCCCTAGGTCCCCTAGCTCCAGGCCCCTTAGCCCTTGGACCCCTAGCTCTAGCTCTCCTTGCCCTAGTACCCCTAGCCTCTTAAGGCCCTCTAGTCAGGGACCTACCCTAGAGCCTCTAGAAGAAGATACCCTAGAGCCTCTAGGGCCCCTAGAGGAGCCTACCCTAGAGCAACAGCCTAGGGAGCCAAGGGAGCTTACCTTAGAGCCCGAGCCCGAGCCCGAGCCCGAGCCCGAGCCCGAGGAGCCTACCCTAGAGGGACCTACCCTAGAGCAGCTTCACAACCAAGCTATAGCCCCAATCCTAGCCAAGGCCTCTATGCAGAAGCTATTAGCTTTTGCAAAGATCCCTATCCCGGAAAAAAGGCTACATGCAAGGCAGGCTGCTATTTTCACAGCTACGGCCCATAAAGCTGCAGCTGCCTTTCTAAAGAGACCTACTGAAAAGGCTCTCTTGCATTTCCTTATTTTACCTAGGCTACTAGGGTTAGGGTTACAGAAAGGAGGCCTAGCTACTCTTCTTAGGTCTTTCCCTTCTAACCTTCCTACCCTAGAGAGCCTACAGTCCCTTGAGCAGCCCCCCAAGGCAGCTAGACCCTCTATAGCTCCTAGCCCGGCCCAGAGAGCAACTAGGCTACTAGAGAGAGGCTTCCTAGGCCGGGCTGCTAGGGCTCTTATTGACCCGACCCCTATAGCACCTAATTCAACGGAAAATAGGGCTAGGCTGCTAGAAAAGCACCCTATCGGCTCAAAAGACCCCTTCCAAGGCAAGACCCGCCCTAGGGCCGGCCAACCAATCACATCAGAGACAATTATGGCAGCTATAGCCTCTATAGGCAAGGAAAAGGCCCCGGGCCTTAGCGGCTGGACTAGGCCTCTTCTAGACCTAGTAACTAGGAAAGACTCCCCTGTGATAGCTTTCCTTAGGCTGCTAGCTGATATGATTCGCCAAGGCACGGCCCCTGGGGCCCACTTATTGTGCGCTAGCCGCCTAATAGGGCTCGAAAAGCCCGATGGCGGGGTTAGGCCTATAGCTATAGGAGACCTTATCTATAGGGTAGCTATGAAGGCGATCCTGATGACCTCCTATCAGCCAAATATGCTCTTACCCTTCCAGCTAGGCGTGAACAGCCCAGGCGGGGTCGAACCCGCTATTTTCCTCCTTTACGAGGCTATTATAGGCCCAAATGAGGCTAATTTCCAGCAGCTAGCCTCTATAGACCTCGCTAATGCCTTTAACTCAGTAGATAGGGCTTCTATAGCTGCCTCGGTAGCTATGTATGCCCCTACCTTCTATAAGGCAGCAGCTTGGGCCTATAATGACCCTTCTATCTTAGTCACGGAAGAAGGGTCAGCTATAGCCTCGGCCAAAGGCGTAAGGCAAGGTGACCCTCTTGGACCCCTTCTTTTTTCCCTGGCCTTTCGACCTACCCTAGAGGCCCTAGCTAGGAAGCTGCCAAGGGCAACCTTAGTAGCTTACCTAGATGACCTCTATATTCTCAATAAGGCTCCGCAAGGCTCCCTAGAGGCAGCTAAGGAGGTCTTAAAAGGCTCCCCCTTTAGCCTTAACCTAGCTAAAAGCAAGGAAAAGGCTATAGAGGACCTTAAGCTAGAAGGCCTTAAAGCCTTAGGCACCTATATAGGCCCTATCCGGCCTAGAAGAGCCTTCTTGCAAGACAAGCTAGCTACCCTGCAGGAAGCCCTTGAGGCCCTGCAAGACCTCCCTAAGCAGCACTCTTTGCTTCTTCTTAGAGGCAGCATCCAGCTTCTTCTAAGGCACCTTCAGAGGCAGCTAGACCCAATCGGGCTAGAAGACCTCTGGGAAGAGGCTGATACCCTTATAAGGGAAGCTATTTTAGCCCTAGTGGCTAGAAGCCCTAGTGAGTGCCCCAAGGAGCCTAACCCGAGCCTTATAGCCCTCCCAGTCAGGGACGGAGGCCTAGGAATACCCTTACACAAGGACCTAGCCCACGAGCTCTTCCAAGCAGCTAAGGAGGCCTCGCAGCCTACCCTAGACCTTATCCGGAAGCCCCTGGCCCAGCCTACCCTAGACCAAAGCCAGCCTAACCAAGGCCAGCCTAGGCTAGGGAAAACAGCCCAACAGGTGCTAAAGGAAGCAAATAAGGCTAGGCTAGCAGGCTTCCTAGAGGACCTTCCAGCTAGCTACAGGCATGCTAGGTTAGAGAATGCTAGCTATCTCGGCCGTAAGTGGCTAGGAGTCTTGCCTACCCAAAAAGCCCTATCTTTTGCAGACTCTGAGGTCACTGAAGCCCTCCGAAGCCGGCTTTTCTACCCAATCAAGCCAATTAGCCTACCCTGTAGCTCTTGCGGAGCTATAGCTGCCTTAGGCCATCAGGATACCTGCAAGGGTGCTAATAGAAGGTGGATTGCAAGGCACGACGCTATAACTAGGGCCTTTATAAGAGCCCTAAGTAGCCAGCCTATCCTAGAGGTCGAGAAAGAACCCCTAGTCCACCCGGAAGGTAGCCTAAGGGCTGACTTCGCAGTTACCCTAGGAAATAGCCGCTATTACTATGATATTCAAATCGTAGCTATTTCAAAGGATTCTGCCAAGGAAGACCCTTATAGCACCTTGAGAGAGGCTGCGGAAGAAAAACGCAGAAAATATAGGTCCTTAGGGGCCTTTTTCCAGCCTCTTATCTTCTCAGCAGGTGGCCTTATGGACCTAGAGACCGCTAAAGCCTATCAGAAGCTCCAGGACCTCCTCGGCCCCTTTGCAGCTAACCAGCTAGACTCCTCTATAAGCCTTGCCCTTATGAGGACTAGGGCGACCTCGGCGGCTTCTATAGCCCGTGATCCCCCTAGTGGTCTAGCTAGGTCCCTTTGGAATTCTCCTAGAAGGTCTTCTTAGGGCTATTTCTTTTATCTCTTTTTATCTCTTATTTCTTATTCCCTGTTTTCCCTATTTTCTATCTTAGCTATATCCCTTTTTATAGCTATATTTCCTTCCTAACTATATCTCTTTCCTAGTTATATTTCTCTCTTAGCTATATTTCTCTCTTTCCTAGTTATACCTCCTTCCTAGCTATATCTCTTTTCCCTTTCTTAGAAAAATCTCCTCTCTTTACCCTATAGGCTATATCTCTAGCTAGAAGAAAACCCCCGGGCAAATTAGCTTAGATAGTTAAATCTAACCCTATCCTAACCCTTACACAAGGACCTAGCCCACGAGCTCTTCCAAGCAGCTAAGGAGGCCTCGCAGCCTACCCTAGACCTCATCCGGAAGCCCCTAGCCCAGCCTACCCTAGACCAAAGCCAGCCTAACCAAAGCCAGTTTAACCAAGGCCAGCCTAGGCTAGGAAAAACAGCCCAATAGGTGCTAAAGGAAGCAAATAAGGCTAGGCTAGTAGGCTTCCTAGAGGACCTTCCAGCTAGCTATAGGCACGCTAGGCTAGAAAATGCTAGCTATCTCGGCCGTAAGTGGCTAGGAGTCTTGCCTACCCAAAAAGCCCTATCTTTTGCAGACTCTGAGGTCACTGAAGCCCTCCGAAGCCGGCTTTTCTACCCAATTAAGCCAATTAGCCTACCCTATAGCTCTTGCGGAGCTATAGCTGCCTTAGGCCATTAGGATACCTGCAAGGGTGCTAATAGAAGGTGGATTGCAAGGCATGACGCTATAACTAGGGCTTTTTTCAAAGCCCTAAGTAGCCAGCCTACCCTAGAGGTCGAGAAAGAACCCCTAGTCCACCCAGAGACTAGCCTAAGGGCCGACTTCGTAGTTACCCTAGGAAATAGCCGCTATTACTATGACATCCAAATCGTTGCTATTTCAAAGGATTCTGCTAAGGAAGACCCTTATAGCACCTTAAGAGAGGCTGCGGAAGAAAAACGCAGAAAATATAGGTCCTTAGGGGCCTTTTTCCAGCCTCTTATCTTTTCCGCAGGTGGCCTTATGGACCTAGAGACCGCTAAAGCCTATCAGAAGCTCCAGGACCTCCTCGGCCCCTTTGCAGCTAACCAGCTAGACTCCTCTATAAGCCTTGCCCTTATGAGGACTAGGGCTACCTCGGCGGCTTCTATAGCCCGAGATCCCCCTAGTGGCCTAGCTAGGTCCCTTTGGAATTCCCCTAGAAGGTCTTCTTAGGGCTATTTCTTTTATCTCTTTTTATCTCTTATTTCTTATTCCTTGTTTTCCCTATTTTTCTTTCTTAGCTATATCTTTTTTCTTACTTATATCTCTTTCCTAATTATATCTCTTTCTTTCTTAGCTATATCTCTTTCCTAGCTATATCTCTTTCCTAGCTATATCTCTTTTTTTAGCTATATTTCCTTTTCTTTTTCCTTAGAAAAATCTCCTCTCTTTACCCTATAAGCTATATCTTTAGCTAGAAGAGAACCCCTGGGCAAATTAGCTTAGATAGTAAATACTAACCCTATCCCAACCCTAACCCTAACCCTAAAAAAAGTTTCCAATTCAATAACGCTAGCGGTTGTTTCCAATTCAATAACGCTAGCGGTTGTTTCCAATTCAATAACGCTAGCGGTTGTTTCCAATTCAATAACGCTAGCGGTTGTTTCCAATTCAATAACGCTAGCGGTTGTTTCCAATTCAATAACGCTAGCGGTTGTTTCCAATTCAATAACGCTAGCGGTTGTTTCCAATTCAATAACGCTAGCGGTTGTTTCCAATTCAATAACGCTAGCGTTTATCTCTAACCCTAACCCTTAATTTTTTTCTACTATAATCCCCGCTTTTATATATTATCTTTATACTTTCTTATAATTCCTCTTTTTATATATTATACTTCTTATTATTTTTCATTTTCGCTTTTTCCTTCTTGATTACTTATAACCTTACCCTTATTATAACCCTTACTTCTGATTTAAGTATATTGCTTATTATTTTCACTTTACTTATATTATTAGTTATTTCTAAATTAATTATCTCTGTCCCCATTTATAACGTAATACTACTATTTAACCTTATTTGCCTTTTTATATTCTTTTTTCTTAAAAGATATATATATTACTTATTATTATATTTTCTTATCTTTCTTAATCTTAACCCTATACTTACTCTAAATCCCGGTATTATATTACTTTGCTCTAATTAATAACTAAAAAACCTTATATTTACTTTTACTCTGAATTATATATTTACTACTAGCCCTAACCCTAACCCTCGTGCTACCGCACCCCTGCCGGCAGCTAATTCTATGGGTTCGGGGGGCTTTTTTCTTACTATCTTTTTTTTTTAGATTATTTTAATACTCTAATTTTAATTTATATCCTCTACTCTTATTCCCTTACTCTATAGTATATATTTTCCTTAACTCTTCTTTTTTTTTTTAATAATACTAATAATAATAAGTATTTTTAATATAATAATCCTATCTCTTTACTCTTCAATTAACCTTATTATATTCATCTTCTTTATTATATCTTTATTATTAATTTCCTTTTACTAATATTATATGTCTTTTTTATATTCTTTTTTTTTCTTTATATATATATATTACTTAATCTTATATTTACTCTTATTTCTTAATCTTGTTTTTCTACTTACTGTTAATCCTAACCTTATATTATTTAATACCTAACCCTAATTAAAATATCTTATATTTACTCTTAATCCTAATCTTACTCTTCTTGCTACTTATTATATTTTATTTACTATTATTCTTAACCCTATGCTTACTTCTATTATCTATATTATACTAAATTAAACTCTATATTTACATTTAACCCTAACCCTAACCCTTATGCTACCGCACCCTGCCGGGAGCTAATTCCACGGGTTCGGGGGGCTTTTTATTTCTATTACCTCCCTTACTATTAACCCTTATGCTATTATGCCTATGCTCTTATATTTTTAAATCCTCTTACTTAGCTCCTTATATATAATTAGCTTTCTTTTTCTTTTTCTTTCTTTATCTTCTTATCTATGTTTTCATTCCCAGTTTATTCAATTATGCCTCTTTTATATTCTCCTTTTCCTTAAAACGCTATATTAGTTTTTTTTATTTATTTTCCTTCTCTTATTACCTTTTAACCTTTATTATTTTATACTTTATTTCTTTCATACTCATTTTCTTTATCTAATTTCCTTTTATTAGAATTTATTTCTTATATTATTAAATCTCTTATTTTATATATTTCTCTCCTTCAATATCTCCTTTATTATAAGTTTATATTTATATAAAAAAAAATATAAAAAATAACCTTCTCTTTGATTTCCTTATATCTTCTAATATATATATATTATTATTCTATTAATATGTTTTATTTATTATATCTAGCCTTATATTCTATTTTTTCTTTGATAAATAGTCTTCTTTTTATATACCCTTTTATCTTTTCTATCTAATTATATTCTATTCTATTATTTATAATTCTCTCTCTTTATTTTAAATCTTAAATTCTTTTTTTAAACTTTCTATTTATCTTTATTTTTTTATTTAATCTTTTTTTTTATATATTATAATAATAATTATATATATATTCTTTTCTTCTTTAATAATCTCCCTTTTGTACTCCCTTAATATTCATTATATAATCAACTACTTTATATCCCCTAGCTATATCTTCAAGCTCTTAAATATTGATCCTTTGCTACGTCTTTATTATTACTTTCTTTTAGATTCCCCTAATCCTTTAAAGCCTCTTAACGGCGGGAGTTGGCTTTTCCTATACTTATTATATATCCTTAACTAACCTTAGCTATTTTATAATAAGCTTTATCTCTTTTTCTTTTTCTTTTTCTTTTTCTTTTTCTTTTTCTTTTTCTTTTTCTTTTTCCTTTCTTTAATTTCATTTATCTCTATCATTTACTTTTGCCTTTATATCACTCTTTCTTCTTTATTCCTCTCTTTTACTCCTATATTATCTATCTTACCTTTCTAGCTTTAATTCTTTAACTTCCTTCCTCTGCCTATCTATATCTACTCTGCAGTCTCTGCCATATATACGAATACCCTGCACATGTTCCATGCTTGTAGCCCACCCCAATCAATCTGTCTCCCCATCCATCTCCATACCTCCTGCTGCTTAATTCTCCCCGCATCCAAACTGCCCCCTTCCTTTTTAAACCCAAGCCTAAAAAACAACTCCTCTGCCTCCACCGGCATTAGCGTATATACATACGCGATCGTCGATGCTATAATACCCCGGTACCGGCATTCCCCTCCTGGAGTTCTCTGCCAGCCACCCTGTACCTCGTCTTCCTCCCACCTAGTACATATTTCCTGCGGAAGAAAGCATTCATAACAGCCTCCAAACCCCTCCATTGCTCCTTCTCTCCTTAAATAACTTTGCATCCGAAGCCCCATATCAACAATCCTCCTCTCTACCCCCCCACTGGTCCGCGCCATCTCGCAGTCCATTATGACATGGTCCGCGCTGTTATCAACCAAATCCAGCCGATAACAAAACATGCAGCCACCAAATAACCGCTCCTGGAGTCTCTCCTTGAATAGCTCAACCTCCCTTGCTTCGCTTATGGCCCTGTTTGTCACCCAGCTTCGAATCAGCCGTACGTTAACTTCCTGCTCCCTCACGTCCACCTCCTCATCCTCTTCGCTCACCTCTAGATCTTCCAGTTCAGCTTCCTCGCCAGCGGCCCGGCATACATCGCACCACTCCTCCCCTTCCTCGCAGCTATCTCGATCAACACGCCCATCCATCTCCGAGTCCAAGACCACACGTCTGCACACTCTCCCGCTGACGAAGTCTTCCACGGACCCGTAACCCCCAAACCCTATCGGCCTCCTTGCCTGCCCCTCGACTGCCACCCGCACCACTATCGCCTCGCTCTGCTTGCCGTCTCTCCCAGCTCGTCCACTCTGCTGCGCGTAATCTGCCATCTCGAATGGCATCTCTATATGCATTACTACTCGAATATCCGGGACGTCAATTCCCAACCCGAGCGCATTGGTGGCTACAATCACCCGCCCTCCGCCATATCGCTCTCGCTCTATCCCACTCATCCAAGCCCGTAGCCTCTCCGCCTTGCCATCTCGAGTATCAACATCTCGGTGGTAAGCGTCGCAGTTTAGCTCAGTCGCAAGAGCATCAGTTGCCATGACTGTGTTGCAGTATACAATCATCTTCGCCGGCCATGGATACTCCTCGAGTTTCTGATCCAGAATCTCTCGGACCCTTATCGTAACCGCCTCGCTGGCCTCTTCGGGGGTTGTTGCTGCCACCGTCTGCACGCTATATGCGACGTTCGAGCGTGTCGTGCTGGTTCTGATCATGGTCACATCCTCTGGTCGCGTATTGATCAGCTCAAAAAACTCCTTCTCCTTGCTTGGTGGCAATGTTGCCGTCAGATATACCATCTGTACCCCCACCAGTGCTAGCCGTCCAAGCTCTCTCAGCCTCGGTCGGAAGTCCCGCGTGCCCTCCAAGATGGTATGAGCCTCATCAAACACAAATCCGTCGAGTTGCGCCATCACTCGAAGCCCTTCCACGTAGTCGTGGAACCGCTTGGTCATTGCCGACTCGGGCGTGACGAAAACAAGCGACGCCGCCCCTGGGGATTGATCGCTGCGCCACTCGGCGCATGGTATCTTCATCTTCCGGCAACGTTCCATCAAGTCGCCCTGTAGCGATACCAACGGGACTACGACCACAGTCACGCCGCCTGGGCAGCTCGCCGCCGGCAGCATGAACCCCAAGCTCTTCCCACCACCCGTTCCCATCACCACCACGATTGGGCTCTTGTTCATCATGATCGCTTCGATCGCCTCTCGCTGCACGCCCCTGAATATAGCCTGCTCTCCGTAGAGACGAGTGAGTTCACGGTCGATATTGATCCGGCGGCGTAGCTTCCACCTCTTCAGCTGCAACTCTTGAAGTGCTTCGTGGTGTACGGATGCATTCTTCCGCTTACGGCCCGGCTTGAGAACCTCGCCGAACCCTCCCATCGCAGACGGAAATCCCAGCAGCCGATGCCACTCTTCACTGATATATCGAAAGTTGACTCGGCGCTCGTTGGTCTCGAAAGCTCCCTCAGTTACGAGTCTTCCGTAGATTAAGCCTGCGATCTTGGACCCGTGACCAGCTTGCAGATCATACGGACTATCCCCATCATCATCGCTATCGCTGTCGCTGTCGTCGGAGTCTGCTTCCCGCAGCAGTCTCGTGTGGGCTGTGGATGCATTCCGGAAGTATCGTCGTCCGATCGCAGTTGATATGTGCCTCCAGCTGCTGATGTTGAGCTTCTGCCCACACGCTGCAACACCGAGCCTTCGGATGATGCGTGCCAAGCGCGGTGACGTCCAGTGCTCCCCGGGTCCTAGCTTCCAAGCGCCTTGCCCGCCCTCCCCAGCCTGGCTAGCTTGTTCTTGACTAGCCTCTGCAGTGCCGTCGGGTTGCTCGTTCTCCTGCGGGCCATTGCTCTCCGCTGTACCTTCGGTAGCCCATAAACCAGCGTCAAAGCTAGACCGGTCCCATACATTTGCCTGGACATCCTCCCAGAACAGCAAAACAAGCCACAAGAAGTACACCAGCGGAGTGCCAACCTCCCGCGGTAAGAACCGATGAATGATCTTGAGCCTTCCAGACGTCGAGAAGCCTTTGTGTACACCCGTGACGATCATAACGAGCCCCTGGTCAATCAAAATGTTCCGGATTCCTCCGTTGGCTGTGTTGCGGTGTCGAATCGTGAGAAGCTCATATGCCCTTGGGGGAAACCCGCCACTCAGCTGCGCCAGAAATAGCAACAACTCCAAAGCTTTCTCCACCCGGAGACCATATCGATATGCCGCCTTTGCATTTAACTCTATGCCACCATCGCCATCACCCACCGATTTAACCCACGCAGCCCTCAAGCTATCGTCCTGTAATATCTTTCGAACGACCCAGCCTTTGCTTGCGCCTCCATCATGCTGGAAGAGTTTGTCCACAAATGAATGACCAATCGTCTCGTCAGCAGCGTTGTCCAAGAGCTCGTCCCACGGGATCTCGGGTAAGCCAAGCTCAGTCGGAGACTGATCAGAAAACTCTTTGCAAAACAGCAAGTCCTTGTACAGTACATCTTCCAGCTGGTGGACTGCCATTCTCATCATGGCCTGTACGTCAAGAACACTGAGACGGATGCCCTTGAAGACGATGTGTTCCTTATCCCAGCTTACCGACCCCTGGGATGCCGTATTGTTATGTGCAGCCATGCCAAAGTTTCGGAGTCGGATAATGAACTGCGTTGGCGTCGTTTCCCAACCCTCTCCTCCTCCGACCATGAACCGGCGAGTCATCTCGGATATGAGCGCAAAGTTGCTCGGGCTATTCTCCTCTGCCTCTTCTTGGTTCTGGCCCTGCTGCATCTTTTGCTTGATGGCCTTGGCTCTCTGATCAACTGCGTACTTGACAATACAGAGACGGGATATCGCCATGATTGCGGAAAGCTTTGGGGTGAAATTCGCATAGCCCTCCCAAGTACCATCCGCACGGACGCTCAGAACCGTCAAGAAGCTGACGAGAACGCTGTCATACTCCGTGTCCTTGGTGAAATGATCAAGAACGGATATATAAAGCTCCAAAACGTCATTTTCGAGCAAATCAAGAAGCTTGGATACTTCGGGAGCCTCTGGGTCACCGCCATGGTCCTTCCAAGCATCGGTCAGGTCATCTGCGTGCTCCATCATCGTATCGTATGCATTCTGCTGTCTCCTGCTTAGCTTGAACGGTGGCCGATCTGCCTTGTCTTCGAAAGATAGACAGCGAACGATATAAGCAAGTAGTTGTTTGACCACGAGCGTGTATCGTCTCTGAGTCTCGGGCTTGAACCGGAAATGAAATGGCTTGCTCCTCTCCTTGATGAGTTCCTTGCGGTTGACCTCGAACAGAGCATTCCAAGAGACATTTTCGGGAGTAATGACGGCTTTGGCGTGGTTAACCATTCGATCAAATGCGATATGTATGAACCGAAGCTGAGCGTCGTCTGACTCGTCCGGGTCGTTCGGATCGACTTCGTATTCCATAGAGATCAAGTCCCTCAGAAAGTCCTTTTTCCCGCTAAATTCCTTCAAGTGAAGAGCAGAACCAAGCCGGCGAAGCCATGGATTCGGCGCTGTAAAGTCATTCTCCCCATCGATGCGCCCTGCCTCTTGGCTCCGGATGCCATTGCCTTTTCTTTGAAATGCGTCGATGGTCGCTTGAAGTCTAGCCTGCGAGCCGTGGTCTTGAGACCTTGACTGATCAAGATTCAGCCCTCTTGCTACTTCGAATAGCTCGCTGCCCGGACCTCGCAAGAATAATCGCTGATAATACACCCCAGTCCTCCACGGACTGTTGCTCCTTTCCTCTTCGGCCGTAGCAGTTGAGCGACGCCCACCCTTGAGATCTAGATCCCACCGGTGCTCGATCTTGAGATGCTCTCGAATCCGTCGCAACTCCGTACCCACGTATCGGCAATCCGGCGGGGATGTGCTCTGCTCTGTGACAAACTCGCATCGGATGCCTCCCGTACCTGGCGGACCCAATCCTGCAATTGGCGGTGCATCATCGGGCCTTGGTGGTAGATTGTCGTGGGCATCTTGCTGATTCTGGAAGACTTCATATTTAGATGCCCACTTCTGCGCGTCCTTGATCATCTCAGTGCTAAGATGATGCGGACCGCTGCGAAGATGCACCTTGACCTGCTTCTGTGTGACTGTGATCCGGCATGTTCGACAGCAGAGAAGCCGGAGTTCTGGGTCATATATGAAGTACTCCATCATGAATGATTTTAAGAAAGCAAAGATTAAAATTTCCTCTCTAAACTCTAGTAGCAACTACGCAGCATTAATACCAGTTCAAACCCCCTTTATTCTACATCGATAATTCGAGCTGAGCGTGATAAACCTCATGGTCGACAGCCACCACCGACCCTTGCAAGTCAAGACGCTCTATCATTGGCTGCGGCGGTTAACCCCATGTTCGCCAACCCTGTCACCCAACAACCATCAAAGAAAATAATCTCGAAGTAAATACGCCGCCAAAGTACGATACTAATAAATCTATATACTAATATTAGTATCAATCGACTCGCAGATATTTACTTTATATTATTCCAACTTTTTAGCTTACTATAACTGTCACGGGGGCCATTTTGCTAATCGTCGGCTGGTGCTCATTTTAATCGTCGGCACATCCATGTCATGCAAGCGCCAAAAAATCTCCCATATAAAATTAATCGTCGGTTGACAGCCGACGCAAGCCATAAGTGTCAGGGTCAGGCTTAGGGTCAGGCTTAGGGTCAGGCTTAGGGTCAGGCTTAGGGTCAGGCATTGGGTCAGATATAGATAGAAGCCCTCTGGGCTTCTATAGAGATTCCAGAGCCTTCTATAGAGGTTAGGGTCAGGGTCAGGGTCAGGCTTAGGGTCAGGCTTAGGGTCAGGCTTAGGGTCAGGCATTGGGTCAGCTATAGATAGAAGCCCTCTGGGCTTCTATAGAGATTCTAGAGCCTTCTATAGAGGTTAGGGTCAGGCTTAGGGTCAGGCTTAGGTTAATTAAGGTTAAGTAGAACCTTCTAGAATAACCCTAGGGTTATATAAGTCTCTTTTATTTCTACCTAGCTTAACCTTGCTTAGCCTCTAAGCCTTATATCTCTTTTTATCTCTTTAGTTATTATATTCCTCTAGCTATCTTAGCTACCCTATACTTCTAGCTATCTAGCTTCTTAGCTACTTAGCTACTTAGCTATTAGCTACCTACCCTATAGAATGCCCTCGCAGCGTTGCCCGACCTGCAAAGGCAGCTATAGTGACCTCCTAGAGCATATACGCAAAAAACACCCTGCCGAGACCTATACAGACCGCCAGCTACAGCCCCTTGGCTTAGTCAGCTGCCCTCATTGCGGCACAGCCTGCCGGGGCTCTCACGGCATCAAGACCCACAGTGCCAAGATCCACGGCATAGAAGGTAAAGCCCATATTTCTACCTTACCTAGGCCAAGGACCTATTACCCTCAAAGGGCTACTAGCGCCTCTAGGGCCTCTTTAGCTTCTTCTTCTAGCCCCACTAGGCCTAATCAGGCTAGCCCGGGCTTAGTCAGCTATAGAGGCCTTATAGGAAGAAAGAGACCAGCGAGAACCCCTTCTCCACAGCTACAAAGACCTACAAGGCGGCAAAGGCAGCTACAGCCTAGCCGTACCCTAGAGCCTACCCTAGACCGACCAAGCTCAAGGGAAAGCTATAGGTCTTTTTCTAGCTATGAAGAAAGGGGAAGACCCTCTAACCCTAGGTCCCCTAGCCCTAGGTCCCCTAGCTCCAGGCCCCTTAGCCCTTGGACCCCTAGCTCTAGCTCTCCTTGCCCTAGTACCCCTAGCCTCTTAAGGCCCTCTAGTCAGGGACCTACCCTAGAGCCTCTAGAAGAAGATACCCTAGAGCCTCTAGGGCCCCTAGAGGAGCCTACCCTAGAGCAACAGCCTAGGGAGCCAAGGGAGCTTACCTTAGAGCCCGAGCCCGAGCCCGAGCCCGAGCCCGAGCCCGAGGAGCCTACCCTAGAGGGACCTACCCTAGAGCAGCTTCACAACCAAGCTATAGCCCCAATCCTAGCCAAGGCCTCTATGCAGAAGCTATTAGCTTTTGCAAAGATCCCTATCCCGGAAAAAAGGCTACATGCAAGGCAGGCTGCTATTTTCACAGCTACGGCCCATAAAGCTGCAGCTGCCTTTCTAAAGAGACCTACTGAAAAGGCTCTCTTGCATTTCCTTATTTTACCTAGGCTACTAGGGTTAGGGTTACAGAAAGGAGGCCTAGCTACTCTTCTTAGGTCTTTCCCTTCTAACCTACCTACCCTAGAGAGCCTACAGTCCCTTGAGCAGCCCCCCAAGGCAGCTAGACCCTCTATAGCTCCTAGCCCGGCCCAGAGAGCAACTAGGCTACTAGAGAGAGGCTTCCTAGGCCGGGCTGCTAGGGCTCTTATTGACCCGACCCCTATAGCACCTAATTCAACGGAAAATAGGGCTAGGCTGCTAGAAAAGCACCCTATCGGCTCAAAAGACCCCTTCCAAGGCAAGACCCGCCCTAGGGCCGGCCAACCAATCACATCAGAGACAATTATGGCAGCTATAGCCTCTATAGGCAAGGAAAAGGCCCCGGGCCTTAGCGGCTGGACTAGGCCTCTTCTAGACCTAGTAACTAGGAAAGACTCCCCTGTGATAGCTTTCCTTAGGCTGCTAGCTGATATGATTCGCCAAGGCACGGCCCCTGGCGCCCACTTATTATGCGCTAGCCGCCTAATAGGGCTCGAAAAGCCCGATAGCGGGGTTAGGCCTATAGCTATAGGAGACCTTATCTATAGGGTAGCTATGAAGGCGATCCTAATGACCTCCTATCAGCCAAATATGCTCTTACCCTTCCAGCTAGGCGTGAACAGCCCAGGCGGGGTCGAACCCGCTATTTTCCTCCTTTACGAGGCTATTATAGGCCCAAATGAGGCTAATTTCCAGCAGCTAGCCTCTATAGACCTCGCCAATGCCTTCAACTCAGTAGATAGGGCTTCTATAGCTGCCTCGGTAGCTATGTATGCCCCTACCTTCTATAAGGCAGCAGCTTGGGCCTATAATGACCCTTCTATCTTAGTCACGGAAGAAGGGTCAGCTATAGCCTCGGCCAAAGGCGTAAGGCAAGGTGACCCTCTTAGACCCCTTCTTTTTTCCCTGGCCTTTCGACCTACCCTAGAGGCCCTAGCTAGGAAGCTACCAAGGGCAACCTTAGTAGCTTACCTAGATGACCTCTATATTCTCAATAAGGCTCCGCAAGGCTCCCTAGAGGCAGCTAAGGAGGTCTTAAAAGGCTCTCCTTTTAGCCTTAACCCAGCTAAAAGCAAGGAAAAGGCTATAGAAGACCTTAAGCTAGAAGGCCTTAAAGCCTTAGGCACCTATATAGGCCCTATCCGGCCTAGAAGAGCCTTCTTGCAAGACAAGCTAGCTACCCTGCAGGAAGCCCTTGAGGCCCTGCAAGACCTCCCTAAGCAGCACTCTTTGCTTCTTCTTAGAGGCAGCATCCAGCTTCTTCTAAGGCACCTTCAGAGGCAGCTAGACCCAATCGGGCTAGAAGACCTCTGGGAAGAGGCTGATACCCTTATAAGGGAAGCTATTTTAGCCCTAGTGGCTAGAAGCCCTAGTGAGTGCCCCAAGGAGCCTAACCCGAGCCTTATAGCCCTCCCAGTCAGGGAGGGAGGCCTAGGAATACCCTTACACAAGGACCTAGCCCACGAGCTCTTCCAAGCAGCTAAGGAGGCCTCGCAGCCTACCCTAGACCTTATCCGGAAGCCCCTGGCCCAGCCTACCCTAGACCAAAGCCAGCCTAACCAAGGCCAGCCTAGGCTAGGGAAAACAGCCCAACAGGTGCTAAAGGAAGCAAATAAGGCTAGGCTAGCAGGCTTCCTAGAGGACCTTCCAGCTAGCTATAGGCACGCTAGGTTAGAAAATGCTAGCTATCTCGGCCGTAAGTGGCTAGGAGTCTTGCCTACCCAAAAAGCCCTATCTTTTGCAGACTCCGAGGTCACTGAAGCCCTCCGAAGCCGGCTTTTCTACCCAATCAAGCCAATTAGCCTACCCTGTAGCTCTTGCGGAGCTATAGCTGCCTTAGGCCATCAGGATACCTGCAAGGGTGCTAATAGAAGGTGGATTGCAAGGCACGACGCTATAACTAGGGCCTTTATAAGAGCCCTAAGTAGCCAGCCTATCCTAGAGGTCGAGAAAGAACCCCTAGTCCACCCGGAAGGTAGCCTAAGGGCTGACTTCGCAGTTACCCTAGGAAATAGCCGCTATTACTATGATATTCAAATCGTAGCTATTTCAAAGGATTCTGCCAAGGAAGACCCTTATAGCACCTTGAGAGAGGCTGCGGAAGAAAAACGCAGAAAATATAGGTCTCTTGGGGCCTTTTTCCAGCCTCTTATCTTCTCAGCAGGTGGCCTTATGGACCTAGAGACCGCTAAAGCCTATCAGAAGCTCCAGGACCTCCTTGGCCCCTTTGCAGCCAACCAGCTAGACTCCTCTATAAGCCTTGCCCTTATGAGGACTAGAGCTACCTCGGCGGCTTCTATAGCCCGAGATCCCCCTAGTGGCCTAGCTAGGTCCCTTTGGAATTCCCCTAGAAGGTCTTCTTAGACTATTTCTTTCTTTTATCTCTTTTTATCTCTTTTTATCTCTTATTTCTTATTTCTTATTTTCCTATTTCTCTTTCTTAGCTATATCTCTTTCTTATTTATATTTCTTTCTTAGCTATGTTTCTTTCTTCCCTAGTTATACCTCTTTTTTAGTTATATCTCTTTTCCTTTTTCCTTAGAAAAATCTCCTCTCTTTACCCTATAGGCTATATCTCTAGCTAGAAGAAAACCCCCGGGCAAATTAGCTTAGATAGTTAAATCTAACCCTATCCTAACCCTAGTCGGCGTAGTCCTATAGGAGCTTATCTATAGGTCCTTAGTCGTCTCTAAGGTATAATTAGATCTTCTAATACTATTCCTTATCTCTAGGTCTTCTATTTCGCATATGGAAATTAAATCCTTCCTTCCCTATATATTCGAATCTATTATATATAGCCTTAATATACGGTCTATACCATAGGTATGTTTCTTCGTTATAGAGGGCTACCTTAGTGCTAGGGTAACTTCCATCTAGGTCTTATTCTTAATTAGTTATAGTTATCTATACGGCGATAGTAAACTATTATTTAAGGGTAATTAATCTATTATTATTAGGGAGGAAATAGATATTAGCTATACTAAGCGCCTTATTTTATCCTCTAACCTTATATATATATATCTTATAGGCAAGGTATAGTTTATTATTTAGTCCTTATAGTTATACTAAGAAATAATTACTTTCTCGCTTACTTCGGATATATATACTATACTAGTAGTCCTTATAGGAGATCTATGAGATTTCTTCGTATCTAGGGTATACTAATTAAGTATATTTATTATCTTATATATTATAGCGTAGGCTCTATTAGGAGCCTATAGCTATTTTTTCATAGTATACCCTAATAGGAATATCCTTTATATCTATGCTATTATCTTTTATAATAAGTATAATTTCCTAGTCTTCTTATATTATTTTAATAATTTATTCTTATTATTTATTAATCTTATAGTCGCATTACTTATATTCTTAGGTTATTTTATATAATCCCTTATTATATTATAGGGTAATAATAAAAATAGATTTATACTAATAGTATATTTTATATCCTTTTACTTTATACTAGAGGTATAGGTTATTATTAGGCTAATAAGGTAGAGGGATTAAAAAATAATTATTTTTTTATTTCTCCTCTAGGTATTTTTTATATTTATAGTAATAATATAATATCTATAAGATACTAAGGTATTCTTTATATATAGGATAGGTTTAGATATTATCTTATGCGCTAAATAGTGCTTTAGGGAGTCTAAGATCTTTAGCTATCGCTTAATATAGGGCGCAGATATAGATATCTTATATATTTACTATATTTATATATTCTTAGGCTATTTAGATATATTATTCCCTAAGAGTATTCTAATATTAGTTACCTTACTTATTATAGAGCTATAGATAATATTCTTTCTTCTATAAGTTATTATCTATCTTTTAGTTATATTAATTTTAGATCTAAGTAGTAGTTAATTATTATTATACTTTTATCGCTAAGCTATAATTAGGGTCTCGGTTATAGCGCTTAATTTATTAGGTAATTGCGATAGTCCTTATACCCTAGGCCCTAATTAGCTTATTAGCGGGTTTTAATAGTAATTACTATTTTAATCTATTAATAAGGTAAAATCATCTTACTTTAGGGGGTTATATAGTTATATAATATTTTCCTTTCTAGGGTTTATTATTATATTTAAATTATTTTTTTATAAAGTATATTTAGTTATAGGGTATAGTTATTTCTCTAGGATAGAGGCTAATATTATTATATCCTATGCGTATTATATTAAAGGTCTTAGTAATTTAGATAGCTATTTAGGGTTTATTATTAGCTTCTATAAACCTTATTTATCTCTTTCCTTTAGGTAATAGTAGTTATAGCCTAGGTTAATAATATCTTTCCTAGATATTATATTACTTCTTTCTATATATATTAGCCTTATAGCCCTTCTTATAGTAATAGTAGTATTTAATAATTAAGGGCCTTTATTATGCGCTGCTAAGTTATATAGGTCTAGGTTGCGTTCTATAAGAGGTATCGGTTTAAGTATATCCCTAGTTAGTATTAAACCGGGGGGTATTAACCTTATTACTCCTAAACTTAGAATTCTATAGTTTTTTCTAAGAGAATTATTATTTATTGATTTTAATAGCCCTACTAATATAGTTAATAAGGTTATTAAGTTATTCTTCCTTATAGAGTTTAGCCTAAACTTCCTTCTTAATATTACGACCTAATATATACCTAACCACGATAGACGCATGTAATTCCCCATAACTAAAAGATAGGACTAATTAAAGAAGGATCACTACTATAGCTAGATTATTATAATCCTAGGATTACTATGATCTAAGGATTACCATAATCTAGGACGACTATAATCCCCTTATAAAGGACTTAGTATATAATATATACTTATATACACTTTTTTATATATTAGTTACCTTAGCTATTAATATAACTTAGTTATACTTAATACCCTTAAGTATATTATTAGATATAATTTATATTACCCTTTAAGGCTATATAATATTCTCCTCTACTAATATAAATTAATATAATTAGTTTATCTCTTAAGAATCCTATGATTATTATATATTAATAGCTCTTATTTAGAGGATTACTTATATTACCTTAAATAATATTAAATATAATAGCTATTTAGGCTACTCCCGGTAATAATTATTAATAAGTTCTACCTATTAATTACCCCCCTATACCTATTATACTTATCCTAGCTAATACTAAGGATAAAGATATAGACGACGCGGAAAGCTCTAATAATAAAGAAGTTAAATAGCTCTAAGCCTAGATTATTACTATAAGCACTAAGATAGATAGACTCTATGACCTTATTGAAAGAATAGGCTAGACCTAGCGCGACTAGAATATATAGTATATTAATAATACCTAAAGGCTTAATAGTATCATTATCGCTATTATATAAGGAAAAGATATAAGAGAAATCCTAAAGTTAGACCCCCTGGAGAAGTTTAATAGAACTACCTATAAGCTATTAACCTTTCTTATATAGCTATGCGTATTTATGATATATTACCTTATATAGTTTACTATGGCGTCTAGTAAGGTCTAGTATGCTATAGGATAATTAACTAAGAATACTATAGCCTAATTTAAACTTATTATAAAAGAATATCTTATTAAATTATTCGCTGAATTTTCCTCTTAGACTATAAACCTCTACTCTAGCTTTAAGACTTTTAAAATTATACTTAGATAAACTTTTAGAATAATAGATAAAAAATCCTAGGCAAAAAGAGATATTAAAGTACTCTAATAGACCTACTTTATATCAGAGTATAGTATTAAGTACTTTTAGCTCGCCTTAAAGCTTAACTAGGACTAGGAACCCTTAATATCCTTTTTCTTTAATAGACTTAAGAAAGAAGTTTAGGCTAAACTCTATAAGGAAGAGTAACTTAATAACCTTATTAACTATATTAGTAAGGCTATTAAAATTAATAAATAATAATTCTCTTAGAAAAAACTATAGAACCTTAAGTTTAGGAGTAATAAGGTTAATACCCCCCGGTTTAATACTAACTAGGGACGCACTTAAACTAATACCTCTTATAGAATATAACCTAGACCTATGTAGCTCGGTAGTGCCTAGTAAAGACCCTTAACTATTAAATACTACTACTACTATAAGAAGGGCTATAAGGCTAATATATATAGAAGGAAGTAACGCGATATCTAGGAAGGATATTATTAACCTAGGCTATAATAATTATTGCCTAAAGGAAAGAGATAGATAAGGTTTACGGAAGCTAATAATAAACCCTAAATAGCTATCTAGACTACTAAGACCCTCGGCATAACGCGCATAGGATATAATAATACTAGCCTCTATCCTAGAGAGATAATAATACCCTATAACTAAGTATATTTCACGAAAGAATAATTTAAATATAATAATAAACCCTAGAAAGGAGAATATTATATAATTATATAACCCCCTAAAGTAAGACGATTTTATCTTACTAATAGATCGAAATAGTAATTATTATTAGAACCTACTAGTAAGCTAGCTAGGGCCTAGGGTATAAGGATTATTATAATTACCCGATGAGTTAAGCGCTATAATTAAGACCCTAATTATAGCTTAGCGATAAAAGTATAATAATAATTAGCTATTACTTAGATCTAAAACTAATATAACTAAAAGATAGATAATAACTTATAAAAGGAAGAATATTATTTATAGCTCTATAATAAATAAGGTAATTAATATTAGAATACTCTTAGGGAATAATATATCTAGATAGCCTAAGAATATATAGATATAGCGAATATATAAGATATCTATATCTGCGCTCTATATTAAGTAATAGTTAAAGATCTTAGACTCCCTAAAGTATTATTTAGTATATAAGATAATATCTAAACCTATCTTATATATAAAGAATACCTTAGTATCTCGTAGATATTATATTATTATTATAAATATAAAGAATACCTAGAGGAGAAATAAAAGAATAATTATTTTTTAATCCCTTTACTTTATTAGCCTAATAATAAGCTATACCTCTAGTATAAGGTAAAAGGATATAAGGTATACTATTAGTATAAATCTATTTTCGTTGCTATACTATAGTACTATTAAAAGCTATATAAGGCAACCTAGGAATATAAATAACGCGACTATAAGATTAAGAGATAGTAAGAATAAGTTACTAAATAAGAGAGACTAGAAATTACCCTAGCTATAGAAATAAAGGATAATAACTCGGATATAAAAAATATTCCTATTAGGGCATACTATAAAGAAATAGCTATAAGCTCTTAATAGAGCCTACGCTATGATATATAAGACGACAAATATACTCGATTAATATACCCTAGGCATAAAGAAATCTCATAGATCTCCTACAAGGATTACTAATATAGCATATATATCTAAAGTAAGTAGGAAAATAACTATTTCCTAGTATAGCTATAAGGACTAAATAATAAGCTATACCTTACCTATGAAATATATATATATAAGGTTAGAGGATAGAATAAAGTACTTAGCGTAGCTAATATCTACTTTTTCCCTAATAATAACGGATTAATTACCCTTAAATAATAGTTTACTATCGCCGCATAGATAACCATAACTAATTAAGAATAAGACCTAGACGGAAATTGCCCTAGTACTAAGGTAGCCCTCTATAACGAAGAAATATGCCCATAGCATAGGCTATATATTAAGGCTATATATAATAGATTTAAACGAATAGCAAAAGAAGGATTTAACTTCCTTATATAAGATAGAAGACTTAAAGACGAGGAATAGTATTAGAAGATCTAATTACACCTCGGAGACGACTAAGGACCTATAGATAAGCTCTTATAGGACTATGCCGACTATATTAGGCACGAAGAACCTAATAACGCTAACTAGTAAGCAGATAATAGCTTCTAGGAATAGTAAGATAGTATAAGAGATGACTATAACTATGAGGTATACGTAGATAGCGAGTATAAATTCGATTACTTTAGCTACGCTATATAAATATTAAAAAACTAGTTACCTTATTTAATATAGGGCAATAAGTAGATAAATAAGGGAATAAGCTACCTAAGAAGGCCCTTTACTTTATAAGCGGAGAATATAAGCGATAATACTTAGAATTAAAAATATAAGTTAAGGGAGAATAGTTAAATACTTTAGTAGATAATAGAGCTAAATAGAACTATTTTAATCTAGTAATAGTAAATAGGCTTAGGCTATTATAGAGGCATAAATAAGAGCCCTATATAGTATATAACCTCGAAGGAATACCTTTTAATTATAATAATAGAGTTATTAACTATAAGATTAATTACCTTAAAGTTTTTATTAAAAGAAAAAACTAAGGAATCTTATTTAATATTATATTAAACTAGAGCTATAATCTTATGCTTAGGTACCTATAGTTATGATATTATAACTTATATTTCGATTAGAGAATTAGCTAGATACTCTTTTATAATGCTAAGATATCCTCTATATTGAATAATAACTTAGATTAGAGATCTCGAACTTTTACTAATAATAGAGAAGTTAGGCGGAGGTAAATATAAGATACCTCTCTACTTATAGGGATAAAATATAAATATTATAATAGATAGAAATAATAATAATAATAAATAATTATATAAATTATATAATAATTCTATATATTAGAAAAGGACCTCGAGAGGCCTAAGAAGGATAACCCGGAAGAAAAATAACTTAAAAATATACCCTAGTAGTATAGAATCTATAAATAACTCTTCGCGGAAGAACTTGAAATAGGTCTACCGGAATATACCTCGTACGACCTCGAGATTAAGTTTATTAATAGGAAATAACCCGGCTTTAATAAACTCTACCTACTTAATAAAGCGTAACTTCTAGTATTAAAGGAATATATTAAAGATATAATATAGAAAGGATATATTAGGGAAAATAAGTTATCTATTAGATACCTTATTATATTTATTCTAAAGAAAAATAGTAAGCTCTAGCTTTATATTAACTTTAGAATACTTAATATTATTATAATTAAGGATTATATATTATTACCTCTTATTAGCGAGTTAAAGGATTAACTTTTTAGAATAAAGTATTTTATTATACTTAACCTTAAAGGAGCCTATAACCTTATTTAGATTAAGAAAGGATATAAATAGAAAACCGCTTTTTGTACTAAGTATAGATTATTTAAGTACCTTATTATGCCTTTTAGACTTATTAATATACCTATTATATTTTAGTAAATAATTAATAATATACTATAAGAATACCTAGATATATTTATTATATATTACCTAGATAATATCTTTATTTTCTCTAAAATAGAAGAAAAACATATAAAATATATCTATAAGGTATTATAAATACTATAGGACGCTAAGTTACTAGTAGAACCTAAGAAAAGTAAATTTTATGCCTTAGAAGTAGAATTTCTCAGATATATTATTTCTTATAATGAGATATATATAGACCCTAAGAAGGTTTTAGTAATTAAGGACTAGAAGGAATTTACTAATATTAAGGAAGTATAAGCCTTCCTCGGATTTATTAATTACTACTATAAATTCCTTAGAGCATTTAGGAAGATAGTTATATTATTAATAGAACTTATAAAAAGGGATAAGACCTTTATATTTAGGAATAAGGTAAAGAAATCTTTTAATAAAATTAAGGGACTTATCCTAAGTAAATTAATACTTAAGATATTTAACCTATCTTGGCTAATCGAACTCGAAATTAATGCCTTAGACTTTGCCCTAGGCGCTTAGATTAGATAATAAAATAATAAAAGATAATTATACTTAATTATATTTTACTCCTATAAGCTATATAGAGTAGAACTTAATTACCCTATTTATAATAAAGAATTCCTTATAATTATTAATACTTTTAAGGAGTTTAGATATTACTTTCTAAGAAATTAGTATTAGATTAAGGTTAATATTAATTATAAGAATATCTCTTACTTTACGATAACCTAGTAACTTAGTAAATAATAATTATAATACGCTAAATATCTATTTAAATTCGATTATATTATTATCTATATTAAAGGGATAGAAAATAGAAGGGCGGATGCTATTAGCTATAGACCCGACCTAGATATAGGAAAAATTAAAACTAAAGAATAATTATTATATTTTACCCCTAAAGGATATTTATAATAATATATTATTATATATGCTAGGCAATGGCGATACCTGAATGTAAGCTATATAGTAGAATAGGGTAATTTACTCCTTACTAAGATTATAGAATATAATAAATAACTCCTAGAGGATAAAAGAATAGATAAATAATAAATACTAGAGGAACTATAGTATAACCTTATATATGAAATATATAAATATTAACTCTATAGATATTAAGGAATTAATAAAACCCTAGAATAAATTAAGATAATATATATATTCCCTAGTATAAAGAAAATTATTATAATTATTATTAATTAATATAACCTCTGCGTAAAAACTAAGATATAACGCTATAAACCTTATAGTAAACTATAACCCCTATTAATACCTTAGCTATTATAAGAGGTTATTATAATAGACTTTATTACTAAATTACCCTTATTAAAAGAACCTATAATTAGAAACTTTTATAATAATATTCTTATTATTATAAATAGACTTATAAAATTTTCTTATTTTATACCCTATAAAGAATTAATAATAGCTAAAGAATTTATTTACCTTTTTTACTTTTATATCGCTAAAATATATAATATATTACTTAAGATTATTATTAATTAAGGATTATTATTTATATCTAAGTTTTAATAAAGCCTTATTAAATACTTAGGGATTAATTATAAACTCTCTATTATATACTATAAGGAGATAAATAGATAAATAGAATATATAAACTAGATATTAGAATAATACCTTTAATACTATATTAATTATAAATAAATTAATTAGGTTAAGAAATTACTAGCTACCTAGCTAGCCTATAATATAGCAATAAATAAAAGTATAAAGATTATATTAGCCTATATTAACTTTAGATTTATATTAAATATTTATTAATAATTATAAAATATTATTATTAACCCTAAAGTAATCCTTATTAATAATTAGCTCTATAATTGTAAAAGTCCTTATAATAAGAAGGTCTTTTATAAATAAAATTCTAGAAAAATAAGCTTATAAGATATAAGCCTAGGATTTAGATACCCTATAGTTTAGCTTATGCGCTATCCAGTTATAGGCTTACCTAAGCAATATATACTTAGATAAGCAAGATATTAGGGAGTTACAAGATAGTCTATTTCGGCTATATTTAGCTCTATTTCCTAATTAGGAAGGTCACGTGACTTCGGACTTAGGGCTTTTTAAAGAGCCCGATAAAGCCGTGAAAGCCGTGCCTCTCCAATGGGTATTTTCTATCCGGTTTTAAATTTCCTAGTTTAAAACCCTAGAAGTTTTATATTAGAATAACGCATAACTCGGCTTCTAATTATCCGTTCTTAGTAAAACTAATACCGTTAGAAAGCCCGGAATTAGGGCTATCCGGCGGTATAACTTTCACCCGAATCGGACTAATAGATTCCGACTCATTAGCTATATAAGCTATTAGCCCTCTCTTAGAATTAGCTCCTTAGATCTTGTATGAATACTCACAATTTATATACTAATAAGAAGCTGGTTTTCTTCTTATTTTTTCTATCTATTTTACTCTTGACTTTACCTACCCTATGCCTCGCTATTTAGCTTCACAGCTATTTATTAAGACTAATTCCTCTGCCTATTCACCTCCTATCCAAGTCATCTACCCTACAGTCTTTAAGGACTTTATAGTCTTTATTCTTTAGTCTTTTATAATAATCTATATAAAGAAATAAGGATAGAGCTTAAATTTATTAAGAATAAAATAATAAACTATATAAATAAGAAAAAGATTAAGGGATTAACCTTCTCAGAGGGAGATATAATCTACCTTACAATAAAAAATATTAAAATAAAATAATAAAATAAAAAACTTAACTATAAATATATTAAATTATATAAAATTAAATAAAAAATCTTAAAATATAACTATAAATTAGACTTATTACCTAAGGTTAAGCTTTATTTAATCTTTTATATTTTATTACTTAAATTAATATAAAATACTATTTAGATTAAAATAAATAATAACCCTAATATAAAAATTAATAGATTAAAAAAATATATTATAGAAGTTATCTTTAATATAAATAAAATTAATAATAAAATAATATATTTTATTAAATAGAAAGATTACTTAGACTTAGAAAATACCTAAGAACCCCTAGAATACCTTACTAAGGTATAATACTTTCTAAAGAACTTCTATTAATTCTACTAAAATTAGGTAAGGGATTAAAGTTAAAATTACCTAAGCTAAGGGAAACCTAATTAAATCCCTCTAGGTTTAAGGATTAAAGTTCCTCTTAGATAGACTCTTCGCGATAACTTAACTCCTCCGCTAGATAATCCTTGCCCTCTAGACCTTAGATCCCCCGCCGGAACTTAGTAATATAGCGCTCCTTAACTAAATTCTTAGTTTTCTATAGTCTAGATAAATGACCTGCGGCTAGCGCTATCTTTGCCTAAAGCTCTATTAGCTCCTTATAAAGCTATAATAAGTTAATACCTACCTTCTCCTTATCCTCCTCTAGTTTCTTCTCTTATAAAATTAAGCGATATATTACTTATATATTAATATGACTTATAGGAAAAGAGACCCCTATAAAATTAGGGCATAGGACTTATAAGAATTTATAACCTATATCTTATTATAAGAATAACCCCGATAGATATACTTACTATACCGCGAAGAGCCTTTTGCTATTAAGTATTCCTTTTAATACTTAAAATAATATAAGTATAGTATATCTATAAATTTATATAATAATTTAATACTTATAGCTAGAAATTAATACTCTTTAACTTTTCGATTAAGATATTTAGAAATATAATTAGATATTTTATTAATATAATATCCTAGAAAATATTATAAATCTAAGTTATACCTATAAAGAAGGAATATAAAAGTAACTATTTAAGTAGCCTTATAGATAAGGCCTTAAAAGGGGAGATATTATATTATAACCTAATATATACCTAACTATAATAGACGCATATAATTCCCTATAACCGAAAGATAAGATTAATTAAAGAAGGATCACTACTATAGCTAGATTACTATAATCCTAGGATTACTATAATCTAAGGATTACCATAATCTAGGACAACCGTAATCCCCTTATAAAGGACTTAGTATATAGTACGCACCTATGTGCACTTTCTTATATATTAGCTACCTTAGCTATTAATATAACTTAGTTATATTTAATACCCTTAAGCATATTATTAGATATAACTTATATTACTCTTTAAGGCTACGCAATATTCTCCTCTGCTAATATAAACCAGCATAACTAGTTTATCCCTTAGGAATCCCACGATCGTTATACTTAAGTCTATTAAAGAAAAAAGATATTAGGGGTTCTTAGTCTTATTTAAGCTTTAAGGTAAACTAAAAGTACTTAATATTATATTTTAATATAAAGCGGGTTTATTAAAGTATTTTAATATCTCTTTTTATCTAAGATTTTTTATTTATTATTCTAAAAGCTTATCTAAGTATAATTTTAAAAGTCTTAAAGCTAGAATAGAGGTTTATAGTCCGGGGGGAAAATTTAGCGAATAATTTAATAAGATATTCCTTTATAATAGGTTTAAACTAGGCCGTAATATTCTTAATTAATTATCTTATAGCGTATTAGACCTTACTAGATATTATAGTAAATTATATAGGGTAGTATATTATAAATACGCATAGCTATATAAGAAAGGTTAATAGCCTATAAGCGGTTTTATTAAACTTCTCTAGGGGGTCTAGCTTTAGGATTTCTCTTATATCTTTTCCTCTTATAGCGGCGGTAATAATGCTATTAAGCCTCTAGGCGTTATTAATATATTATATATTTTAATCGCGCTAGGTCTAGCCTATTCTTTTAATAAGGTCATAGAGTCTATTTATTTCGGTGCTTATAGTAATAATCTAGGCTCGGAGTTATTTAATTTCTTTATTATTAGAGCTCTCCGCGTCGTTTATATCCTTATCTTTAGTATTAGCCGGGATAGGTGCAATAGGTATAGGGGGGTAATTAATAGGTAGAACCTACTAAGGATTATTACCGGGAATAGCCTAAGTAGCTATTATATTTAATATTATTTAAGGTAATGCGAGTAATCCTCTAAATAAGAGCTATTAATATATAATAATTGTGGGATTCCTAAGGGATAAACTAGTTATATTAATTTATATTAGTAGAGGAGAATATTATATAGCCTTAAAGGGTAGTATAAGTTATATCTAGTAATATACTTAAAGGTATTAAGTATAACTAAGTTATATTAATAACTAAGGTAGCTAATATATAGGAAAGTGCTAATAAGTATATTTTATATACTTAGAGTGCTTATTAGAGTAGAAGTCGTAGTGCTTACTTACTTATTGCCCTTATATTATCGCGGGTGAGCACGACGTATAAGTGCTCACTCGTATTATAGTAGGTCCCGCTCACTCCTGTATCGTCTTTGTTACGTAGTGGTTTTTTGCCTTGTCAGACCGCCCGGCCTGATACTGGGTCGTGATATTTCTATATAATTAGATAAGTTACTTTATGACTATATATAGTAGGACTTTATTAAAAAGAAATATATATATATATATGTTATATAATTCTAACTACTTTTACTTCTTATCCTTCCTTCCTCCTTTACCTCGTAAATTTCTTCTAGCATATCCTCGAGAAAGTCCTTCTGCTCCATAATCCACCTGCGGGCCTCGGGGATATCATAAGAGCGCTTACTAATCTCGCGGTTGCGCTCCTGCTTCTGGAAATGACGAATGCGCTCCTCGAGGATCTCGAGTCGGTACTCAGTATACTGGTGGTAGAGGGCCGAGAGGTCAGAAATACCACGGACACCGGTCAGGACAGTCTCGTCCTTGGCGAGAGGGTTCTTTGCGCGGAAGGAAGTGACCATGGCAATGCGCTCACGGCCACCAAACGCCTTCAGTGCTTGATGTTCAATGTAACGGCCCTGCATAACAACAGCGGTTCCCTGGACGGGACCACGGACCATCTTGGAACTACCATCGGGGAGTCGCAGGGCAGTCTCGCCACCGACCATGCCTTCGCAGTTGGAGAGCATGGTGACAACAACAAAAGGGTAAGAGTCGTAGTGCCAGGCCACGGCGGAGGTCTCAGTCCCCTTCTTGTCCTTGTCCTTCGCTTCGGGGTGCTCGACACTGTTCTCGCCAGCGTCGTTGATGGAAATGTTGACGTTGCCAATGTCAAAGTCAATAGCGGGGATCAGTTCAGTGCCGGCAATAGCGGAGACTTTGGCAAGGACTTCGGGGGACTTCCAGGCGGCGTAGGTGAAGGGGGCTCGACTAAGACATGGTCAGCGCGTGGATACACGCAAGTGCAGAGTTCAGACGAGGACTTACTCGGGACCCATGCCACGGACCATATTTTTAATAAAGCCAGAAGTGTACTGGCACTTACGCATAACCTCCTCGCTGAATATCTCGGCACGCATCTGTTCGATGGCCCCGGGGGTGAAGAGCTGAAAAGGCTCGCAGACAGCGTTGGGAGCAATGCCCTGGCCCTCCAGGCCGATCTCGGCCATTGTGTAGATGCGCTTGGGCGCCTGGTAGTTAAGGTGCTTCTCAGCATTGAAGGGTTCCCGGACAGTCTTAGCGGCCGCGTCGATAAGGAATTGGGGGACTGGGTTGCTGGGACGGGTTGCTCGCTTGGTCTTGGAGGCAACGGGCTTGGGGGCCTTCTTGACCTCGGGGGCAATATTAATGACAGCAGGCATTGTGATTGGTGGTGTGTGGGATAAGTAAGAGGAGATAGTACGGAGCAGGGTGCTCTACTCTTAAAGAAAAGAGGATGTTAATAAGCCTTGAAGCTGTGATAAAGGGACTTATCTGATGCGATTTAGAGAATTGGATTTCAAGGCTAAACTTTGAGTTCTTATATACCTGAGCTGATAGCGTTCAAGAGTGGGAGAGATGTGTTCTTCATACTCGTGAATAGCTAGCCGACGCACCTTCGCATGCAGGTTTCTCCTTTACCCCGCGTCGAGACAATCGATCTGAACTCCCATCCTGCAGTCTAGGGAATCAGACACGAGAGATTGATAGATCAGTGGTTCCGATCGGTAGGGCCGCATACTCCCTTTCCCCTACGGCTCTCGGGTCTCGCTCCCGAGGTGTGCGTTAAGCCTATCAGAGTCTGTGAAACTCTACCACAACGCCCTTCGGATCCAAATCCGAGGGGGTGTATTTGACGGACCTGTTAATCCCGAGCGTATGAGTCCCCAGGCGTCACGGCCGTTAGGAAGTCCAGCCATCTCGTGCATGGGGATATTGACCTCGTGATGCCATGATAGTGCCATGGCGCTCGAGTTTTACCATCATGTTAGATAATTGGTTCTAGAAGACGGCATGTCCATTCCGCGCCTCAAGCCGCCTTGTGACAGATCAACCGCTATTTTTAATTAGGGGCAGTCACGGCGTTATCACTGATCAGCCAGCTATCCCTAAACCTCTGCTATCGCCATCCTTATCAACAACCACAACACTCGATTTTTGCCCGAAACAACAGGTATTTATAACTCCATCTTTTTAAATACACTGCCTTTTTGACTTAAGGGTTAACCATCTACTCAAATTAATGAAACGACCAAAATGCCACCCATTTACACCCTCTCTTCTCACCTCCTGTAAAAAGCTTTTTGCTTCTTTCAAGGAGAGAGGACCTTCAGAGGAGTGTCAGCAAAGCCGTCCAGTTTTGTGTACTCCATTCACTAACACAGTCCTCTCTTGGGTCGCCACACTGGAAGAAAAAGCGGCAGGCTTTGAGACCTCTTTCAAGGCTAGACAAGCTGGTGCTTCCTGGGAGGCGACTCTTTCCCACCCTCCGTACTCTGTCCTGCGCAAGGTTACGACTAAGTAAACCAGATCAATGCCAAGTATATGGATAAACTCTGGATAGGAATAGTACTGCATATCTCATAAAGATTCTACGATTTATAAAAGTTGTTGATTAGAACTGCATCTGGTTGCTGGGGTAGGATGATTATGTTGTTAGTTAGCCTGGATTCACAGCATCTCTACCTCTTGATAAATATGTACTTTTTAAATAAGTGCGATAATAGCAGGGTCAAGGAGAGTAGCAAATAATAATCCACTTTGAACCGAACTCGCAGATGGAGTTGGAGTCCTATGGCCCTTCTTAGTGTCCTGCAGATGCACACAACTTGCATCGGCTTTCGCGATCCATTGCCGGCCTTTGTGGGGCTATCTTGTAAATCGACAAGAGTGTCCTCAACGAGCTCTAAATGGCCTTCCTCGAGAACTTGAAAGTATTTCCTAGAATTCGGGTCCCGGACCCAGATGGAATGTTAATCATAGGATGTGAGGCAGCCTTGTACTCACAAGTTCGGCTCATATCCGACCGGCAAGCCTCTCCGTCCGGCTACCGCCAGTTCTGGTATGTACTTGCGCAATAGCAAAAGCGTTAATCTGAACCTTGAAACGAATCAATATATGCTGGGACATATAGACCTCCCCCACTCCTTGTCTTGATTCTCCCATATTGCACAAAAACTCCATCTTTCAATGTCATATCACTACCCTAGATATCGATCCAACATGCAAGCATCAAACAGACTCAAGTCCACCTTTGCGGAGGGGAAGCAGACGTTTGGCGCGTGGTAGATGCTCCCTGGGGCCAATATCTCACGCCTCTTGGCACGTTCTGGTGTGGACTGGGTGTTGATCGACTGCGAGCACGGCAACATTGACGGTACGCCTATTCTGGCAGGGATTGGCCACTTGATGGGATTATACTGATGACATGACTCCGGTAGATGGTGCCATGCATGACTCGGCTCCTGCAGTTGCCGCGCTGGGAGTGTCGCCGCTTGTCAGGGTGGCAGATGTGCAAGGATGGATGGTGAAGCGTGAGTTTCCATATCCTTACCTTTCCTTTCCTCCCCCCACACGAGTAGTTTTGACTCATGCTGTCGCTGAAGCCCGTCATGACTGACTCCAAATCTTCCTCTAGGAGCCTTGGATAGCGGTGCTCACGGTGTAAGTCGGCTACGCCGTTACCGGAGGGTTTGTAATGCTCATGAGACTAGATCATCGTGCCCCTGGTGCGCACAGTTGAAGAGGCCAAGCAGCTAGTGCTGGACGTCAAGTTCCCTCCCCTGGGGCAGCGAGGCTTTGGCTCACTCATCGCACTCGAGAGATTCAACCCCAACCCCACTCTAACCGAGTATCTTTACCAAGCCAATGACGCCCTCGTGACCATCATTCAGATCGAGACCCGCGAGGCCTTGGAGTAGGTCGAGGAGATTGTGGCTGTGGACGGAATCGACGCGCTCTTTATTGGTCCGTTCGATCTCGGTCAGTTTAGCCCCTTACAATTTCCGTCTTTTCCATGACCGGTTATTTTAACTCATTCAGGAAACAACCTCGGCTATCCTATCCAGAAAGGTATAATGGGGCCCGTACTAAAGGAGGCCCTTGGTCGCATCCTAGCAGCAACGCGAAGGGCCAACAAGAAGTGCGGAATCTACTGCAAAGACGCGCAGCAAACGAGGGAGTTTGCCGCTCAAGGCTACGACATGTTAGTGGCTGCTACCGATTACACGGCTCTTCAAGCTGCCGTCAACGGAGAGGTGAGTTTAGCAAAGGGGGAGCAAGCTGGCAAGGGAACCTGGTGATGGAGAGGGTTACTACAGCGAACATTAAGCAGTTAGAACGAGTTAGAGCAATTGCAAGTCTTACTTGACCTAAGCCTCTATCTATAATATTGTTACAAGATAAATCATATACAAAGCAACTGCACTGGATAGCCACCTATCTAAACTTTACAGCCTATCAACTCCGTAACTCCAAACTTTTTACACTCATTCAAGAGTCAACATGTTCTCCGGCATTGTGTCCGGATCCCCTATTTGTTGAACGATGGTCAAGAAGTCCTCTGACGAGATTCCAATATTATCAAGGAACTCCATGTTGCTCGTCAAGTGAGGATGCACGCAATGCATGGGATTGATCGAGTCTGGGGCCATACTCAAGGCAACATTCGCATCCGTCTCTGCAGAGAGCAGCCTCTGTTGTTGCTCCGCATCGGCCTTTCGAGCAAGTTCTGTATCTGTCTCGTCAGGTGCGGTGAGAGAGAGCGTCTGAAGACCTTGCTGTTGGACTTGAGCGATGAGTTCCTGGCATTGGACTTCGAGATAGACCAGCTCCTGCTTTCGAACTGCAGCGACTCGGTTCCCCCGGGAGATCATGTTATCCAGGATCTGGTGGCCGAGCTGTCGACAGCCCTGGTCATCGGCGACGCCAGGGAAGAGGGCCGTGGCCATGTTCAGATGAAGGGCCGCCCCAAAAGTGAACTCGAGGTCATATGGTAGAAAGACTTCTAAGATATTCGTAAGTATTTGAGCTTCGGTGATAAAGGATGGGCCGCAAACCAAGGAGGCTGTATTCGGTTGTCAAAATCTGCAGGGTTTTGACGGCCGACTTGATACCTGTTGAAATTACCGCGGCTGTCTGACTGAAGAAACTCTCCCAATTCTCGTCGTCTGGATGTCCCAGTATGTCCAGTCTCTCTTTCAGAACCGACAAGAGAAGAGGCCGCGTTGCGACTATGACACACTACAGACAGGTTAGACCTGCGCATCATCTCTCCAGAACGATCATTTACTGGCCTGATGATATAGTAATGTGATGTAACGTGTCCCTCGAGGCATTGTATCGACAGAGTTTTGGAACTTGAGAGTAATAATCTTCTCAATCTCTTGAGCATGATGCGCCAAGGTATGTAGAATAGCTCTTGTTTGCTCGAGAAATGTAACAAGGGGCGTCTTCTCAGGCTTATACAGTGCTTTAGAGTATTAGTTAGACAATAGATAAATGCGAGAAGACATGGGCTTACTGGTGAGAATAACTGATAGTAAATGGGACAAGTTTACCTGTAGACTACGAGCACTGTCCCCTTGGGAGCCAATATTCGGGGGGTTGACTGTCGTGGTTATGTCGCTATCCTGCACCGACATTGGAATCCCTAGAGATGACGAAAAGTGCCGGTCCATGATATACAGCGTCCACCAGAGATCACGACACGAGGTAAGTGTTTGGGAATCCAGCTCGCTCTCTGGTAATTGTGTATGAAGCCCTTCCAATTGCGCAATCCGTATGGCCTGGCCAAGCTACCGGGTATTAGTGTTTTGGGCCAGGAGCTGAATGTACCACTACTCACATATACATGGGCTGACTCCCTCTCATCAATCGAGTACAGGTAAAGACCAGCCATAGCCAAGACCTCGATGGCCAACAGACTATCCTTCCAGAGAGCAGTATGATCTGGCATCAGACCCATTGCTCGCACAAAGAACTTGGACCCCGGAGGCTCGCTGATCAACGTCGGCTGTGATGTGTGAAAGGCCGTGCCAAAGGCCAGTATCAACAGGAACTTGACATACCAGAGGCGGTTCTCAACAGCTTTTTGCTGAGCATTGGCGTAGAACTCGCGGATCTGGTTCTCAAACTCGACCTCGTCAAATAATCTGTACGTCTGGCCGAGGTGGAATTTGAAGGTGTAGAAGAGGTAGATGGCGTGATCGAGAGATGGGAGACAGCTAATGTCGGGCAGGTCATGAGGCGACTGCGTGTTCCAAGAGATAGTGTAAATGTCATTCTCGACGAGTTGTGGAGGGATCATCTGCGCTCCAGGCTGTAGCTTGTCGCCCAACATGAGCATGAGGCGGAGGGTAAATGACCACGTGGACCAAGGAGCTAGCCATACTGTCACAGTCGAGTCAGTATCGTATTAGCTATCAGAACAGGGCACTCACTCCAGGTGCGTCTGTTCTTGCGTGTGTTCTTGATGATTTTGGAGGGTATTGTGAAAGCACTCGGCCAGATGCTAAGCGGAGAGTCGGTCGGCTGGAAGGCTGGCACTTGAGCAGGGTCAGAGGGAGCGGCATGTTGTTGGGTGCCCTCAGCCGTGAGTGCAGGAGAAGCAAGAGCAGTATCGACCCTGCACTCACCATCAACGTCGCCGTTGGGCCCAAACGCGACGTCGCTGGTGCGCTTAAGCCCCGGCGAAAACTGGTCGGCGAGTTGGGACTGGGAAACGGGGGGAGAGCAGTAGGGAAGAGAGGACTGCGTCTGGATCGTGGGGATATCGAGAGGAGAGCGGTACTGGGGAGGAGCAGACGCTGCCTGGGCAGTTGGAGATGAGCGATAAGGCGCGTCTCCCGGTTGCTTCTGTGAGTCAAAGATAGTGCTAGACGGTGACCGTCGATGTTCTTCTACCTGCTTTTGTAGTTCTTGAAGATATCTACAGCCCTGGTCAGCGTCCAGATAAAGGCCATAAGAGTCCAAAGGGTGACAGACTTTTCAGACACCATGACCTTGGTGCCCCCCTCCGTGAAGCGACACTGGACAGAGCGTCGCTGGCAGTTCTGGCAAGGGTCATCTCCCGAGCATTTTATCTTGCTCTGGCGACAGGCGACGCATCTGTAGAAAGGTCAGACTTCGAAAACACGTCACCAGATAAGGGGGGGTTCTCACGCGTTAGCTGTCCTTCTGGCTTTGCGAGGCTCGCTCTGCGTATCTGCCGCCATGGTAACCTTGATCGGAGTCGCAAAACCTGTAGTCGACACGCTCCGAACGAGGCTCTCATGTAGATATGCGACAGGGCAGAAAGACTCACCCGGAAAGTCGCGAGAACGAACCGAGATTTGAGATCACGATATCTTGCAGGCCATAGAAAAGGAACGGTTTCGCTGCGGACAAGAGGGTCCCACAGACCCCGCACAAGCCATGGGGGACCCGCTTACTAATGACTACAAGACAGATATCGTGATTGGCCTGAATGCTCCGTTACCGGGAATCCGGGGCAAGCTTTCACCCTCCACGATGTGATGGAGCGCAGGACTAACTCTTTTGGTGGGGCACTGTCTGCAAGCGGTCTTCTAGAGATCTCCGGGTCATGGCAAAGGATAGAGGATTTGGGGATTGCGGGGTAGACAAACTGGATGATGGGTGAAACGAGGCCGAGTTTGTGGCGGACTTGTGACCCGTGGGTGAGATTGTTGAAGTGGAAAACATTGCTGCGCGTTTGCACAGAGGATATTAAGAGATAAGAGACAGGGCTAGATGATGCATCCGTATGCATTATCAGCTACTCTTTCATGTCAAGTCCAGGAACGCAGAAACTCTATCAGGATCAGCCAGATGACGCCTCATGCGTAGCCTCACTTATTTCCAACTTCCCCTCACATGGCGTTCGCCACGACTCGTACCTTTTGGGAAAGCACTTGACAAACCGTACATGAGGTCAAAGCAGCAAAAAAAAAGGTCGGGGTCACAAGGCCACGACGTGTCAAGAGGTTGGGAGTAGAGCTAACAGGGATCGGCAACGCCTCCGGGTATCTCAGCTTGCAGGGGTCGGGAACTTTGCCCTCCCGATTGGTCCATGCTGTTATCAATTTCCCTTCTAGATGTCATCCACCTGGACTAGCTACAGTAGGCCACCGCTTGGAATGCACAATTCTGGGTTCGCATTGGTCGGGATATTTTATCCATTTCTTATGGGAGGGGAGTTATCAATGTTGTGATAGCGATGGGGAAGATGCAATTCGTCTACCTAATGCAACGGAGACGAGCTCTGATTGTTAAAGCGATCAACATCGAGATGTCATTCGTTGGGAGCCTTGTATCAGACCCTCTTCACAGGAAGGATTCTGTTCACCTGATAACGCCAGCTTCAAACTTGTCTCAACTTGGTTTAACAAAACTCAACTTGCTTTTTTCCTTTTGAATGACATATCAGAAAATGCATCTCTAATCTACAGATCCATCCCATATCAAACAACCTCAAACTCCACGGCACCCCAGCCCTGATACTCACACTTGTAGTGGCCCTTGTCCATGGGCATGGCCCGCAGGCAGCTACCGGGCATGATAACCTGGCCGGCTTCGAGGCCGATGTCAAACTCAGAGATGCGGTTAACAAGCCAAGCCACGGCCGCCAGGGGATTGCCAAGAATGTTTCTGGTGTTTCCATTCATTATCTCCTTGCCGTTATGGTACAGATAACCGTTCATATCGCCAAGACTCAGATCTGTCAGCCGTCGAGGTGTGCCACCAAGAATCACTCTGCCTGTGGAGCCACTTGTGTTCGGTTAGCATTGCTCTCAAGCGATGTACCAGTGGGTTACGTACTTGTCAGCCAGGGTATCTTCAAGGGTGATGGTCCAGTTCTTGACGCGCGAGTCGATAATCTCCACAGCAGGAATGGCGTAGTCAACAGCATTGATGACATCCGCCACCGTCACATTAGGTCCCTTGAGGTCCTTCTTGAGAACAAAGGCAGGCTCAAGCTCCACAAAGGGTTTGATGAAGTCGTCTAGCAGCAGGGGCTGCCCCTCATGGTGGAACAGGCTGCCAAGCAGGTAACCGTAGTCAGGGTGCTCAAGCCCAAAAGCGTCCTGCATCACCTTGGCGATGTTTCCGAGCTTGTATCCAACCAGACGGTCGCCATCCTTTTCGACAGCGGTGCGCACAGTGATCTTTTGGATCTCGATGGCACCCTTGACGTCGAGCTTGGGGAATGTCTCTGAGGGGGCGGGGATGGGGGTCTTGTTGAGGCGCGCCTGTCTCAGGGACTCGGCAATCTGCTCGTAGTCTGTGGTGGAAGCCATTACGCACAAGGAGGCTCTTGCTTGACGGATGATGATTTGTTTCTTGGTACTTGGGAATAGCTTCAAGTTGGTGCAAGCTTGTTTTTATGATGAAAAGAGACGAGAATGGATTAACTGAGAGTAAGGCGATGCTCGTTGGAATTCAGTGGACTTAAGTTTTTATATTCTCTCTAGCACCACCTATATTATTCTATATTCACGATACCTCTCTACGGGATCCGTTACTTCCTTGCGAAACTTGTACGGGACGGATATGAGCCGACGGATGCGAGCCGTGGAGGGTAGAGGGAAAAAGAGGGACATCTCTTTTGCTAAATTCTGCTTGTCCATTCTGTCACATACCGGACCGGTAACGGCTTACACGTCTACCGGCCACGGACCCCGACTCTCAGATGCACCCTCGGATCTTCTATACTCTAAAAGCCGAGATCCAGTGTGCGAAAGCCTCTTCCTCTGGCCCCGTGAGCATTCCCACGGCGGGGTACGCACAAGCTAACTTTTCTAGCTACTGTAATGCAGGACGTCCACCATCGGCTTCAGAAGGATTTCCAAGAGCTAAACAAGAGCTCAAGATGGTCTCATTCTTTGCCGAGCTTGGGCAGTGAAGGATCGTCAGGTGACCTGCAAGTGGCTGGCCAAGACTGAGCATTATTGCATCTAGGGCTCTCATTAAAATTTCCTATTTTGGAATAGTTAATAGAGGTGACCACAACGCGGAGGGCTGCTACTACTTTAACAGCGGGGGAAAGAGTTATAAAAGCAATATAGAGCATCTTAAAATATTTAATTTTTTTCTTTATTATTATTACTCTCATCTACAATCTTCAAGGCCATACTAACAACCAAAACCTCATCAATCTCCACAATGTTTGACGTGGTCGTGGTTGGCGCTGGCTTCAGTGGCCTCCAAGCTGCCATGTCCGCCCAAAAGGCCGGCCTATCAGTCGCCGTTGTTGAGGCTCGGGACCGAGTGGGAGGTAAGAGCTGGACGGTTCCGCTGGCGAATGGCAAGGGCAATGCGGATCTGGGAGCCGCCTGGGTCAACGATCAGTTGCAGCCTCGGATCTGGTCCTACATTGAGAGGTTCGGCCTCACCAGCCAGATCTTCAAGCAGCGTCTTGGCGAGACGGCTGTCATGGTCCTTGAGGATGGCAAGAGGGTCGAGTTCCCCCATGGGATTACTCCCGAAGTACGTCTCGTGAAGTAGTTGATGGCCAAGCCACTTACACTATCAACAGTTCACCCCCGAGGACAAGAAGAACCTTGAGATGATCCGTGACCACATCCAGGCCGAGTCTCTCAAGCCCAACGGCTTCCGTAAGGAAGATGACCAAGTGAGCCTAGACCAGTACGTCCGCAACCTTGGTGCACGCCCCAAGACACTGGCAATGGTCAACCTATGGGTCCGCGTCATGCACGGTCTCGAGTCTACTGAAGAGTCTGCCGCCTGGTTTATCGAGTACTGCCGTACTAACCACGGCCTTCTCGCCATCCGTGCCGATGATGTGACTGGTGGTAACTATATGCGAATCAAGTCTGGTAAGTTTCACTACATGACGCTTTTCAGGTTTGACAGCTGCCAACATGTTCCAGGTACCCAATCTATCGCTAAGGGCATTGCCAACCTCGTCGGTCACGCCAACATCCACCTCAACGAACCCGTCGCCTCTATTCAGGACAACAAGTCCCATGTGATTGTGATAACAACCACGGGTAAAGCCTTCAAGGCTAAGAAGCTCATCGTCTCAATGCCCTCAGCCATGCTCAAGGAGCTCAACTTCTCTCCTCCCTTGCCCCAGCGCGCCCAAGAGGTCTACAACAACACCAAACTCGGCCACTACAACAAGGCCATCGTCTTCTATGAGAAGCCCTGGTGGCGAGACCTCGGGTACAATGGCTTCTTCATGGACTACCAGGGCCCCGCTTGCGTCGTCCGAGATACTTCTTTTGACGACGTTGGTCTGTACGGCTTTACCTGCTTCGTAAACGGCAAGCCAGGTGAAGAGTGGGCGGCCAAGTACCCGCACGAGCGCCGCAAGCTCATCCTCGACCAGATCGCTCGGGCCTTTAATGTGGGACCCGACTCGGTGGCTTATAGACCTATAGAGTTTGTCGAACAGGTCTGGCAACACGAGCAATTCAGCCGTGGCGCTCTGGCTCCCGTCACCAAGATTGGCCACCTCACAGAGTACGCTGACATCTATGGAAAGCCCATTGGAAACATTCACTTTGTGGGTACTGAGCATGCTAAGCACTGGAAGGGGTACCTCGAGGGAGCTCTCGCGTCCGGCGAGGTGGGTGCCAAAGAGGTTATCAAGGCCCTAGGACAGCAGCCTCCCAAGTCCAGGCTTTGAAGCAAGCGTAAAAGTTTAATCATGTCTCGTTTATTTATAAGTTAGCCTTGAATGATTAGCCCTGGTTGTGTGACAAAACTTGGTCTGCATATCAGTCGAAAGTGAGACTTGTGGTGGAATATTCAACATCTGAGGGAGGACATCCCTGTTTGTCTCAGTTGGAAGCATCCCTGCGTTTATCCATGACGCTTTGATTGACTCCATCATGGACAAACCTGCATTTTAGATTTATGATGTTTAGATCACCCATTCCAGAGATGCTAACGCCGGTCTTACCTTGTTTAACAGCCCTCTTAACAGTTCTCAGAGAGTAATGCAGACTCTTGCTATTGAAGCAAGGTTCGTCGTTTTTAAGTCTTGATGGATTCCTTCTCATGTACCAGCTAAGCACTACATAACTAATACCGGCTGCTTTGGAAGTAATGCCGTCCAGTTCTCATCCGCTCCTCGAGCCCAGATCCTCCTCAACGACTCCAACGCTTTGACAATATTCATAAACCCGTTCCGGAGGAACTGCTTCTCTAAGAGCCGTGTAAAGAACTGTTGGTGATCTGGATCATGACTTTCCGAAGCAGCAATAAATATAGGCCATACCAGTACATGCTCGCCTGGAAGAGCCTCGGGAAATGACTCAAGCATCTGCTTAAACGTTGATATCAGATCGGCAGGAGCCGTAATACCAGCTTCGACTGAATATGCCCGATTCAGGTAGATCTGAAAGGCCTGATCTCTGAGTCTTGATATTAGATCCAGAGCACGAGAGTGAGCTGGGTATGACTGGAAGTAAAGTTGCTGGTCTGCCCAGCTTTGCCTGATTTGTGTTGCGACAGCGCTGACGCCTTCATCTTGGCTGATAAACGGCGAGGCGTATACACGCATTCTGTTGAGACTTGTTAGAATTACGTTTGCTAGTGAAGAGATTTTTGACCCCTTACTTGCGAACCTGTGATGCAGAAAAGTCGGCAATGGCCTTGCTACCGGCTGCAAGCACAGTCTCCCCAACCATGTCTAGAGCAGACTGTAACATCCGAAACATTATTGGAAAGTCTGAGCTCCCATTCACCATCATACCGAGAAGCAGAACAATTATGGAAACGATGATGCGATACCTTGCGTGGATATCATACTGGTGCAAGTCTTGTCGCTTCTGGAGATTAAAGATGGCTTTCGAGTAGAGCATACCAGCGTTGACGAGATAATGGCTTTCAGCTCTTTCCGATAAGTGGAAAGCCGAGACTGCCATTAAAGAGCTCAGGACGAGTTCATCCATACATGCCAAAGGGAGAACCAAGCTCCGCCAGCCGTTGTTGCGGTCGTCAATAACCACCATCTCTGGGGCGATGTGATCTGAGACTTAATCGCCGTCAGAAAATTTCATCGGCCATGCAACAAGTACTTACAGTGCTTGAGCAGCAGTCTCTGCCATGCTGCGATATGATTCAGGCAGGGGAGCACCGAAAGTGGTGCGTGTTGGATGGCGCTCTGTTTCGGCCCATTAACAACGTCATACCGGACGACTTGATTTTGATTGTCATCTACTCGCTCCTCGGCGACCGGCCCGGAAGGAAGCGGTAGCTGAGGATCGCTTGTTTGACCTCGTCTCCCGTCATCGGGATGCTCGGAATCTAGGGAGAAACCATAATGATCGGAAGAGCGGGCGAGGCGATTTCTTAAAGGGACCCCCTTCCGCTTCTCGACCAGACCGTTTCGGAATCTGTACCTAGGTCCGATTCCACTACAGGCGAATCCCTTTGAAACACATTTGGCGCAATCGGGTTCGCCTCTATCGCAGTTGATCCGGCGCTGCGAGCACTCATAACATCCTGGCACCCACAATGTCAGCTTCTCATTGCAATACTAGACATATCCGCTCACCTTTGACCTTTGGGATATATTTTCTCGGCGCTCGAGCCATTGGCGGCTGTGGAGAGACGTGTTGTCAGAATCGGAGGGCAATCTAAAAACGGAGATTAAAATGAGAGCGACGCCAGTCCATCAAGTAATATTCCCACCGCGATTCGGCATCGGACCCGACGGTGGATCTGACTCTCGCTTCCCCCGCCCGATAACGGTGGAACGATTTGGGAGAGCGCGGGGGGATTAAAGAAGTATCTCTAGGTGACGACGGTATGTTTCAATATTGTGAGTAATAATTAAAGATGCAAATCATACAAGTCTTCTCTACTAATGAGAGGTTTCCCTTATTTTTATTGCTAAATAGAAGTAAAGAAAGATCTAATAACGAGTTAGACACGACAAGTAAGCTGCGCCCAAGATTGAGCCAACCGGTTTGACAAGCATTACTGCAAGACATAAGATGGGATTTGCGATATTCTAAACTAAATCAAGGAACAACTACTACTCATAACTGGAGATTCTGTTTCTCCAAGTTGCAAATTTTACCTTAGGTCCCAGAGAGCTCGTAGTCGACTGATAGCTCTGTCATGTGCTCTTGAGCGTGCCACCACACAGCGAGTCACGGAGATAGCACCTCATAGACTCTGGTTTCTCGCTCGGCAGCTCTTTAGGAAGGACATTTTCCCTGATACACTGGCCAGTATGTGTTGTGGCAACTCCGTATCTCCCAAATCAAATCAGAAGTTTGAGCATTGGTCGATCGAGATTCATTGTCGGTATGAGAGGGGATGTCAGTTTCGCAATAAAACAGAGGCATGTTGAAAAAATAAGAGTTGCTCTCGAGGTAACAGCTCATTATTGAGAGGCGCGTCTAAACTCGTTGTTAAACCGATGCTCAAGACACTTCACGCGCACCCGATTGATATTCAGCCTCGCGTCCACCAGTCACGTTTCGTTATGATCGATGTACTATGTCGGCTTTCACTGTTCAGTTTGAAGAAGGTATAACAAGGGATTGAATCGAGTCTCGCAATCACGCCATCCTTGTCATTAGGAAGTAAATGGTTGTATATCCGTGTTGCGATTGATATGTCTGGCTTAACTCGCTCCTGTTCATGCCCGATTGTGGATTCGTTCTATCAGAGTCGGTAGGCGGATATAAAATCGATTTCGCGGTTGACTGCTTATTGGACCTCTTTCCTGATTCTTGATGCAATGCGCTGGTTGCTGTTCCAAGGAGCAATCCCCCGTTGATACCCCTACTCTCAACACGCATGAGGCGAACGAGGCATTGCTGAAGTTGCTAAAGGGCCATGAAGTAAATGTAGGGGAGAGTGTCTAGGGTCTCTGAGCTAGTTTACCTTCTGGTCATATGATAGCACAGGTTGAAACGGCTGTTCCTTGCGTAGCCTGGCTCACAGCGCCTCTTTCATCGCCTAGGGGGTGACAGGCACAAGGGAATATGAGCCACTTCACAGTCACAGTACTTTTGATGGGAACACAGACGGAGAGCATCGATTTTAGCTAGCTACAGTGGGCAAGGAGAATGAGAGTCAGCACCGGGGCAGTAATCGGAGTCTGAGACATGCATAGCCGGCTCTATGTGCATACCCGAGATCAGGCAGATGTGGGCAGCACAAACCCATTAGCAAACCGTTGCTTTTTCTTGACTTCTCTTTCAAGACCCCCACGTCCATGATAACAGACCCTCCGTATCAGCAACTGGGCGATTGCCATGTATCAGGTCTCGGCTGTGGAATCCTCCCAAGCCCCGCCCCTAGCCAAACGAGGAGACCATCTCGGCTTCTGAAGCCGACCCTCCAACCACACGCGGGGTAAAGGCAGTGACTGTCAGACCAACGAATGAGAGAGCGGTTCATGACGTCGGTGTCTCATTGGCGAATTCCATCTCGATTGCACCCGTCGTCATCGCCTCTCCCCCCGCAACATCCCCACACAAAAGGAAGAGAGCTTCTTGCTCTAATTAGGTAGCTTTGCTGCTCGGCTTCCAACACCGACAGCTTACATTAATTCATCCTGATGCTGCACGTCGAATATCTGGACACCGGCATTCAACGGGAAACATCCCGTGGCGATTGAAACGGCCAGCTTCTCCAAGAGACTGTCCCGTCAAGAACCGGAGATAGAGACGTCAAGACCGAGCTAACCCTCCTGTCGTTGCCCCAACCTGGTGCTATATCAAGCTCCAACCCGCTTTGCTTCATTACCGTCTCCAAGCCGAAACTCTTCATCAACATCGAGCTATCCTTAATACACTGTCGTTTTCACCATGGCATCCATCGCTTCCACTCTCAACGACGCCAGCCTCTTCTCCGACAAGTCTTATATCAACGGCAAATGGGTCGCATCCGTCTCTGGCCAGACCTTCGAGGTCCGCAACCCAGCTACCGACCAACTCATTGGCACCGCGCCCGAGTCTACCGTTGACGATCTCAACAAAGCCATCCAGGCCGCCTCAGATGCCTTCCCTCTATGGCGAGCCCAATCAGGCCGCCAGCGTGGTCGCATTCTGCGCAAGCTCGCCGACCTCATCACCGAGAACAAGGTCGACATTAGCAAGGTCATCACCGCCGAGAACGGCAAAGCCAAGTCCGATGCTGAGGGCGAGGCTCTCTTCTCTGCTGGCTTCTTTGAGTGGTTCGCCGAGGAGGCTCCGCGACTCTACGGCGATGTCGTCCCTCATTCCCAACCCAACGCCCGAATCCAGATCCTCAAGCAGCCCGTGGGCGTCTGCGGCTTGATCACGCCCTGGAACTTTCCCATGGCAATGGCTGCCCGCAAGATCGCTGCCGCCCTCGCCGCTGGCTGCACAGTCGTTGTAAAGACGGATGGTGTCACTCCCTACTCTGGAAACCTCCTCGCCGTCCTCGCCGAGCGCGCTGGCGTCCCCAAGGGTGTTCTCAACATTGTTACCGCCCTCAATAATACCCCCAAGCTTGGACTTGCCCTCTGCGAGTCAGACACGGTCAAGAAGATCTCCTTCACCGGTTCCACTCGAGTTGGAAAGATCTTGATGAAGCAGTCAGCTGATACCCTCAAGAAGCTGAGCCTTGAGCTGGGCGGCAACGCCCCCTTTATCGTCTTCAACGATGCCGACCTCGAGACGGCCGTTTCCAGCGCTGTCATCGCCAAGTTCAAGGTTTCTGGCCAAACGTGCGTGTGTGCCAATCGAATTTATGTGCAAGAAGGGATATATGACCAGTTCTCCAAGCGACTGGTGGAGGAGGTGGGCAAGTTCAAGGTTGGCAATGGGACTGATGCTTCCGTCACTCACGGCCCCATGACCACGAGTGTCGAAAAGGTCGAGGAGCACGTCAAGGATGCCATTGGCAAGAATGCCACCGTCCTCCTCGGTGGACAGCGGCTGCCCGACCTCGGCAAGAACTTCTTCCAGCCCACCATCCTCGGCGATGTAAATGACACCATGGCAGTCACCTACGAGGAGACGTTTGGTCCTCTTGCGGCCCTGACAAAGTTCAAGACCGAGGACGAGGTCATTTCCCGAGCGAACAAGTCCGAGGTCGGCTTGGCCTCATATCTCATGACAACCAACCTGACCCAGTCGCACCGCGTGCAAGAGAGGCTCGAGTTCGGCATGGTTGCTATTAACACGGGCGTCATCGCTGACTGGGCAGCACCGTAAGTTTACTGTCTCTAGTATATTGTCGGCAGATGCTAACCAGTTGCAGTTTTGGAGGTGTTAAGCACTCTGGCATGGGTCGCGAAGGCAGCAAGTACGGAGTTGATGACTATATGGTCCTTAAGACTATTGTCACCGGCGGCATTGACACTGTTTATAACCCCCGTCTTTAAGAAGCGAGTGCTTTAGAATATGTCAGGCATGCATTGCGAGTTTAAAAAGCATTTTATAGATAGATAAGGGGATCTACTTGTCCTTAATTATGACGATTGAGTATCTTGCAATACCGGAATATTAGTCCCCGGTAATACACGTGTCTACTATCCTATTATTAAGGGCAACCTTCCTAGAAGAAACTGTCTAAGCCGTTATTGCTACTACCCAGTCCTGTAAACCGGAATCATAATCTATCTTAGGGATTGTGTTATGCTAGGCCTTTTGGTCTTTAAGCTGCCAACTCTTTTACTAACCACTGATAATGATCAGGTTATCTGCTACATGTAGGTATAAAAGGAATTTCCCAAGCAAATATAGCAGCGATTGGTTTGTGGTGTATCCTCTGGGATGTATTATCAGGAGACAGCCTCCTCTCGGCGTTGTAGCACGATGCTGAACCGTCGCAAACCCTTCTTCACCGCCCAAGTTCCCCGATATGAAATTCGCCGAAAGATTGCTGCCTTTCCCGCAAAGCCGTCGGTATGATCCGAGCGGTAGGCACAGGACCTTGTTGTCTCTGTCGAACAAGCCTCGTATTGGTCAGGATGCGAGTTGGGCACACGGATATGGTGATCCGCGTGGCACAGCTTAAATCGGGAGCAGGGGGTAGCCAAAATGCCCAGTCCCTAAATGCAACATTGTCATAGAACCTCGCCTAAGGAGCGCCTCTAAAGTTTTCCTTTAGCCGATGTGTTTTAAGCTTCCTGTTTGAGACTGTTGCGTTCTGTCATCAGGCGAGATGCGGTATTTCGGCACCTTGGCAAATTGGAATGGCAGCGAGACCGTACGTTAAAGATTGCAAAGTGTGGTTATATCAGATTCCAGTGGCGTCTCGATTCAATTCATTGTTCATCGTGAATCTCCACTCTGAGTCCTCATCCCGCTTTGGATCATCCCATGGGTAGAGCCGAGGCAGGGGTCCTGGAGGTACTGCTAGAGACCAGGCCGGGACACTTAATTTCGAGATCAAATCACTCTATTTTTTATGCAGTTGGGTTTCTCGTTGGTCCGGATGCGAGAAGTCTAAGTCCTGGTTTTGAGTTCTTGCTCTTGAACTCTGTCTATAACTCGGCAACACTCATACATCACATGTTACCTAGCGCAATGCAAAGATTTGAAAGAATCATATGATAATAGAAACATGAAATACGTGCCACTCGAAGGATTCTTAACCCGGGTAGAGATATGCCAGTGCGGCACTGTGTATGGTGGCACGCTTAGCCATTTCAGAGTCCTGGGAATGCGCCCAGCCTCGGTCCCAGCCTGCAGCGTAATTGAACCTATCACTGAAAGACTTGAGAATGCTTCAAGTTTTTACTAGATACTACCTTCCTAGAGTATTGAAAAAAGGCCAAGATCAAAGAGACTCGGCTTCAGCTGACCGTATAGTGTGGTATTAATCACGGAACGACGAGCCATGCCGTATACCTATAAAGAGAAGGATAACAGTCCTCCTTCGACAGCTTTCTACATCAGCACCATCATTCGTCTATACACTCAACAGTCCAACGCTTGAAGGTCCGCAACATGAAGGCCTGCCTTGCCATCCTTCTTCCCCTGGTTTCGGCCGTGGCCGTGGTGAGTTAGATCCCATCACCGTAATAGACACGACACGTCCCAATGCTGATTTGACCTGATTTCAAGAACGTTCCTAGGAGCATACCTGATGGATATGACCTCTCGGGTGAGCTTGAAGTCATTGGTCCCCTGGAGAAAGGCGGAGAGAATGTCACCCTGAAGGGAACAGCAGAGGTAGCTATGACCTCCCATTCTCAATTGGCACGTGTCTAACTTGCAGTTTCAAAGACTGTTATTGCGCAGATCAAGGAAGCAAACCCAGACTTTGAGCTAGACGATGTTGAAAACGTAGAGCCCGAAGAGACCAAGCGAGACCTGGTTCTCGAGGCTCGTGCTCAGGCGGTAAATTTGCCTTGGTTCTTCTACCACTGACCTGCTGACTTCCATCTCCAGACTCACCACTTCTGCCGCGCCGGCAAGATCGGCTACTGGGGCGGAGGCGAAGCGAATCGTGACCAGATTGCCCGTGAAATCGGTTACCTCCGCTCCATCGGCAGCCGGACCTGCGGTGTCAACGCTCGATCTTGCGTGCGCATCTCATGCTCTAACAATGCGGGCATCTGGTGGTGCAACGATAATAACTACCACGTTGGCGAGAAGTGCAATGACCTTGCCAACCTGGCTCAGATTGCCGTCTACAAGTGCGAGCGTCATGTCAAGGCCACGTGCTGGTTCGGACACCCCGTGTGCTATGACTGCGGATGTCGGCCCATCGATGACTGGGTGGTTTGGGGCCAGCAGTTTAGTAGCCTCAACCACAATGTCATTGTCACCGTTGATAAGTGTTAGAGGGCAAGGCGAAAGTCTTGGGCAGTTAGAGCTATGGGTTGAAAGGTTTGTCACAGTCTAGGACTGTCGTTCTCTCTTTGAAGACGTTGTTGAAAGGGCTTGTTAAGGAAAGTCTCTTCTCTTCTCTGTAGTTTAGAAACTTAATAACAAAGCTACATCCTCTTGCTTAAGCTCAGATCTAGCCTGAATAGTATATTAAGTCAATCTTTTAAAAATGCTATTTATAGGGTTCGCGGAAGCGGACCAAGACTCCGATACCATGGCCCGACACTTGGAACATACAGCACTATCCCATCTATCTTAAACTGCCCATGTGTCATGGATTATAGTGTTTTACGGCATCGTTTTCACGGCGCTGTTAGATCACAAAAAAAGTATCTTTGCCACTGCGGTCAACAATCTCTATGACTCTATGAGAAAGGACGCAGGCTCGTTAATAAGGGCCATGTATCATTGACGAGCAGACCTCTTGTCCAGAACTTAATTGAGACAAGTCGATCTCTAATCAACAACCAGCCAACGAATAATCCAACTGAAGCTTAAACAGCCAAGAACAACCAACAGCACCCAACACAGGTGCACCAGTGGCCAGAAATACCTCGTTGACGTCAGCACCAGGAGGAATCGGTAGGAATCAGGTGACCCATTCATTCGTTTCAAAGAAACATGGACAGGGAATCATGCACTTGACTGAACAGCTGGTCATGGCCTTGACCGCGACCATAACGGACCTGTTTGCGAGAGCTGAAATGTCCAGGATGGCAATGCGAGCCGTGTTTTACTTTTGTTGAGTGGCACCAGCAGAGATTCTCCTCACGAATCCAGCTGTCTGGAGACGGCAGGGTTGATAATTTCTCGAGAGCTGCAGGTCTCGCCTAATCGAAAGTCGGTGGGCAGTAGGAGATAAGATGCCCCTATCGGTTGGTCAATGTCGAGACCACGGCATCGGTCCCTGCATTATGACGCGACCAGAATAAGCACTAGAGGACCCAACCGTCTCAAAAGTTTCAAAAACGGGCCAGGGGCAAGACGGGTCGGCATATGGATCGACACGGTAAAACCAGCCGCTGGCTCCGAGGATCAAAATAGTAGCGGTCATCAGAGCCCTATCATTAGATCCGCGGGGGAGGCAGATAGGAAGTCGGGGCTGCTGCAAGTTGCACCTCCACCGTAAACACTCGGTCAATCAGAAGCTGGGAATGGCCAGAGGGCATGGCGTGCTGGCCGGGCCCAACATCGACGTTGCACAACGGCCTTCTCGGCCTTGTTAATACGGGCAACGCAGCAGTACAAGAAAGCGCTCAGCTGTGACAGACAAACCTGCTGTGGACAACAAGTCAGGCTATTTTTGAATACTCGTAACGCCACCCGATTCGCAATCAAGACCGCATCTGAGATCATAGCCAAAGGCTGGCTCAAACGCAGTCAGACCGGCCACGATGCCATCTCACGGTCAGGTCGGTTAAGCAGCATAAAGTCATGATGCTTCAATAATGTATGCAATCATCCTGTGCCTGACCTCTTTCAGCTGGGCTGATCTGCCCTGATGATGGGTGTGCCCCAGCGATTGCGCAATTTCCATTGCCTCTACGACTGCATGACTTTTTGAGGCCCCCGCAGGACCCAAGTCTCGACCTGCAGCGGCACAGACGGGGAGCCCAATTGCCGGTCAAAAAGTAGTAGAGCATCTGCATAAAATGCCTCTTTTTGTGTTATTTGCCGTGTTGTCTTGGTACCCCTGTCCATGAGGCTCTTGACTCCCCGCAAAACGTGATCCTCGTGGAAGCTGACAGCGTCTGCGAGGCGAGCGGTTTGGGAAACACGGCTGTCAGGTGAAGTGACGGACTGGGGGAATGTGAATGGTGATCAATTTGAGTTCCGGAGCCTGGTCTTGTACGGTGTTCCTTGAACAACAAGGTATACTGTACTGTAAATAATGCTCAGTGTGCAGTCGTTGACCAGTCCACTTCCTTCTCACGCACATGAAAGGATCATTAAACACACTAACAAGAGACCGTTTAAACCATATCTCTATTCACACACTGATACCGAGGCTCAATGTGAGTAATAAAATGAGGAAAGCATGTCCCGACGTCAATGTTGCGACACCACGTTATCACGCAATCGGCTCGTCAGCCGAGTTCAGGCACATCTCAGCCAAAGGTGCTATATTCCCTAACCGCATCTACTTGCGAGGTGCATGTCAAAATGCCATATCATCAAGGTAGCGCTGAATATAAACTAAATCCCAACGGCTTCCCAAAACGGTGTGTGTTGTCACTGAGTGTTGGCCCGCCGTCCCGCATCAATAGTGGTTGCCAGCCTGCTCCCGTCCTGCAGCAAAAGAGGTTGCCGTCCTGCATCAACACGGGCTCTCCAGCGGATACGAGCTTATGGCTGACCTTGGAGAAGCCTTATTTGTCCCGCGGGTGGGTATTGGGTCGAGCATGTGTAACCTGACTGGGATGATCATCGCCCGGGTTTTACGTGGGTAAAGCATGGCCAACAGTCAAGACTCTGTGAGCAACGTGCGGCTGAGGTCTGGATGCATCTTCCAGCCTTCTCATCTCGTCATTACTTTTGGCTGGTAAACATCTCCAAGGGGTATAGAGAGAACAAGCAGAGTTTCTCTATAAGTATCCTATTATCCTCCCCCTCAAGGTTAACTCTCAGACTCATCCTCACACACCAATCTTTTCAGCAAACCACTCTTTACCTCGCACACTCAAGCCTTTCGCTTCATCCCACAAAATGAAGGTCTTCACTCTCCTCGTGCCTCTTCTCTCCGCACCACTGGCCTTTGCCGCCCCCGGCGACTATGGCTATGGCTATGGAAACACCAAGACCGTGACGGCCACCGTCACTGTCACGAAAAACTACCCCCAGCCTCCTGTCACCAAGACCAAGACCTTGACAGTGACTCAGCCCGCCGTCACCAAGACCGAAACGGTCTACAAGCACAAGCCCCCGGTCACCAAGACCATCACCGTCACCCAGCCTCCCGTCACTGTGACCAAGCCTCCGGTTACCGTGACCAAGCCTCCTGTCACTATCACCAAGCCCCCAGTGACCAAGACCGAGACCGTGTACAAGCACAAGACTGTCACTGTGACGCAGCCCGCGATCACCAAGACCAAGACCATCACCGTCACAAAGACCGTGACCGAGTATCCTCGCAAGACCCACGACAAGCCCGGCTATGGCAACCCCGGCTACGGCAACGGTGGCGGCAAGGACAAGGACAAGGACGGAGGTAAGAAACTCACAGCTTCTTAAGACATGACAGTTGCTAACGTGTCACAAGACTACTAATGACTTTCACCCATGAGAATTGGGTGAGCTCAGCACTTTGAATGTTTACCTTATGGGTAAAAGTGCTGGGTTTCGATGCGCCAGGATGGATGGATTCCAACACCACGGTCCTTTTTGAATCTGCCTTACTGCTTTGCCTTTTCTACCCGCTGTTTTTATTCTTGCTTCCATCCTTTACGCCGACTCATACCCACTGCCCTTGCTGTGGTGAGAGTCCAAGCTTTGGATGACAGCCTGGTTGCTTAACGGTGATCTAAAAATATTCTCTTCGAGACATTCTTTCATATAGTAAGATATAGCTGCAGTATAGTTACGACGGTCCTTGGGCTGTCTTGGATTGGAACATAAATAAAATGCTATTGACGTCTACTTTACCCTCGCCTGTTATTAGTTTAACTTGTACTTGAGTTAGTGAACTCTTCTTTAATCTGTGATTCCCTTGCTAGAGACCAGAGCCATACCCTTAGATACGCTATGAACTATCCTGAAACTGTTCTTTCCGGTGTTTCCAGTTTAAGAAATCAAACTTCCACAACAGCCTTCCAATACCTACATAGAACACAAAGAATGCAACAAGTAAATAGCAAATGTTTGACAGTAATTATTGAAACTGCTTTCGTATCCCTACAAGTCAACTATGTCTTCCATAATCTACTTTCCCATACGCAGGTCGCTTCGCAAAATCTCAATATCAGGGTTCCTGTCCACATTCTTGAGCGGCTTTGTTTTGTTCTCAAACAGCAGCTCCAACAATCCAACCATGACCTCATTTACCACCTTTTCAATCTTCCTTCCATCCAACTTTCCAAATACCTCGTCCACTGTGGGCTGCAACTCAGGCGGAACCTGGTATACCGTCAGCAGCAACGGCAGGTCCATAAAGGCATAGTGCTGCGTGTCCCTCACCGCCAGTTCCATCTTGGCAGCGTCCACCTTGGTATAGAACTTATCCCACTCAGGCACCGGTGCTGAATAGTTCCTCCCAACTAAAATAAACGGCTTATCTTTAAAACCCTCCTGGCTCACGGGTCCGTAGATTGAGCCGTCAAAGTTAAGCCCTCCGATGACATTTGGGTCGTGCTGCGCTGTAGCGGCGGCTGTGGCTCCACCAAACGAGTGTCCGTAGACGACGACTTTGTGAGGATTAAAGGTGCCTGGGAAGTTGGCAAAAATAGAGTTTGTTACTGTCGTGTTGGAGAGCTGGGATATGAGGAAGAATGCGTCGGCCGTTCGGACCTGGTCATATTAGCCAGTGTTGGACTCATTTGTCTACTGAGAACGATTGCCTCAGGCTAGGTATGGGCTTACTTCCAGCTGCTTGAGATTTAACGTCTCATTACCCAAGGCTGCATATGCAGCACTCCCGTCGGGAAACTCAACGACAGAGGTTTCATACGTATGGTCGAGCGTCACAATGATATGCCCTAGACTGGCCAATGACCTCGCGAGCGCACCATATACAAACCTCGTGCCCTGGAACCCCGGCGAGAACACCGCCATAGGAAACTTCTTCCTCTCCTTATAGTCCCCGTCCAAATTGAGCGCCTCAATATTGCAGAACTCCATTTGGAAATCTCCAAATAAGCCCTGCGGCACGCCCAAGGACTCGCCCACGTTTTCAAAGACGCTCGCCGTCAGAGGCGGCATGTATGGCATCACTTGGGCCTTACATCTGTACTGAGCATCGATGGGGAGATATACCGACGCCATGATGCGGCGCTTGGCGTCGGCCTCCGGCGCAAAGGGGTCTAAACGGCTCGGGTCGACGAGCTCAATGTGCTTGACAGCGACATCGTAAGAGCCTGGAGGAGAGGGAACCAGGAGAGCATGGGCTGCTCCAAAGAGTAGAGACAGTGTGAGGAGATGCATTTGTGTGTGAGCTTGGCTGTCTTTGAGGAATTTAATCTTTTGGACGCAGCTTCGGAGGTTTAGTTATATAAAATAGAGCTCTTGGCGACGGCCCCTCGTGTTAATCAGATCTCACGCATTGGTCCACCCTACGCAGAAGGATCGCCTGCGCCACACTTAGAGTACGTACGACGGTTACATATGAAGCACGTACATGACAGGTTAGCATGACAAATTAATATTACATATGACCAGGCCCTAGCGGCCGCGTCATGCTGAACAGCTAACATAGAATTATTTCGATCCGCCTAGGCAGTAGATTCCTCTCAGATCATCATGTCTGAATTATATAGGATATCTCTATGACTAGCTGCCTCTCTTCAAACACACTGTCTGAAAGATCCTAAAGATATATGCCAACTCAACACCAAGAGATGTAGCACATCAGAGGCTTCTTGCCATTACAACTATATGGAGCATAATGAGAACGGTGTGAAAACACTTCATCCAGGTCCCTTTGTTATGGAATTCTATTCGAGGTCCATTGTTGTTTAGACATCCCCGCGAGAGAACACAGTTGCTCCAGGTACAGTTGGAGCAATTCAATAGTCTGGCGCCTTTGTTAAGAACAAAGACAATGCAGGCATCAAGAGAATTATGCATAAATAGGTTCAACGCCAAACATGTTCCATTGTGACCGGCACCTCGAACACTTCAAGATGCTTCTGCATACTATCCCATCCAGCGCCTATCCTTCCATGCGGTTCAACTCAACTACCAACCCATCATCATATCATCAAATCGTCAAAGCTACCTTACACAAACACCCGCAAGAACTCAACTAGCGCCATCATAGCCATAGCCTGTCCGTACGGCATGCTCGTCCGGGGGATATCCTTATAATGCTGCAAGTCATGGCCCATACCCGTGCCAAATGACGTGTTGAGCAACTCTCCCTCCGGGCTAATGTTTTCCAGCACAGCCTTGATTGCCTTGACTGCCACCTCAGAGTACTGCTTGCCCACGTATCGCCGTCGCTCAGCCTTGAGCATGCCGTATGCAAAACCCGCAGTAGCACTGGCCTCGACGTACGAGCCCTCCTCCTCTGAGACGTCCAGGAGTGTGCGCCACAAGCCGTTGGGAACCTGCAGCTTGGCGAGAGCCTCACACTGACTCTCGAGGGTGTTGATGAGGTGCGAGCCGAGAGGGTCGTCAGTCTTAAGTCCGACCAGCTCCAGGAACTCGGGGATGACAATGGTGACCCAGCTGTTACCGCGTGCCCATCGTGCATCGGCAAAATTGTGACCACCATCCTTGAAAGTCCAGCCGTGGAAGAAAAGTCCCGTCTTTGTGTCAAACAGGTACTGGATGTGAAGAAGGAACTGCTTCTTGGCCTCGGCGACGTAATGCGGCCTATTGAGGACCAGACCAATCTTGGCCAGCGGCATCACCGTCATCATGAGGGTATCATCCCAGAGCTGCTGGTCGTTGACCTCAAGGTAGGTAATGTGCTGCATGCCGCCGTGTCTGGTGCGTGGGAGGTCGTGGTATGCCCACTCGGCCCAGCTATCGAGCCAGGGCAGATATGTCGGGTTACCAGTCTTCTCATAGACGAAGGCCAGGGTTAGGAAAACAGCCATGGTGTTGATATTCTTGCCCTTGTGGCCCTCCTTGAAGCGGGCCTGAAACCAGTCCTCGATGATCTTGAGCCACTCGTCTTCTCCCGTCATCTCGTAGTACTTCCAAATGCCGTACAGGCCGATGCCGTGCGTCCACTCCCAGTCGTTCCAACCCTTGGTGTCTATGATGCGGCCATCGTCGAGTTTTAGCAAGAACTCTCCGGTTGTGTCCTTGATGTTGACGAGCTCATGGATGAGAAGACGGATCTGCTTATGTACGTCTTCCGCCGCGACGCCGTGCATGTGGGAAGGCATGATGAGATGAGGGAGTGTGTGAAGAAGAGGGGTAAAGTGAAGAGAAAGACCCTAGTAGAGTATGGCGCGATAATTCGGAGGGAGCCTCTATCTCTCCGTAATGATCCTGTGCGTGATGTTGTGTTGCCTGAGCGCTTTTTTTCCCAAACACTCGCCTGGTCACTCAACAATGGAACGAAACATGGGAACAACGGGATCAACACGGGGGAAGGCGGTAAGCATCTTAATAGTGAGGCAAGTCGACCAGGATGCCCACAGCCGCGCCAACGGCTCCCACTCTCTCATGCCATTTGGACTCTGAGTGGCCATCTAAGCTTCCCCGCGAAGACCCATGAACCCACAACTTCGGTCCGAAGCAGACCGAGCCCTGAGCTTCGGTCAAGTCACGCCGTCCTATGAGAGGCCGGGAACGTCACTCCACACCCTCTCCGCACTGAGGAAAGAAACTTGGTTCTGTGGGGGTGGGGGCCTGGGGGCGCCTCAAAATGGGGGCGGAGACTCAGGCCTAAGTGAGCGTCCGAGAAGGGCAATAGCAAAGAGCTATGATGAAGCCATAACGAGTTTGGGGGAAACATGGTGAAAGAAAAGACCGAGGTTTCCGAACCTGGATGCTGGATCGGCAATTGTTTGCAACGAGGCAAAGAGAGAAGACTTGGCGCTAATGTTTGACTGTAGGACTGCCATTCTCATTACCGGTTACATAATCCACAGAGCCGTAACCTTATTCTCTTTGTCGGTCAATGGGCTTCGTAATGGCCTCAAGAAATCAGATACAGAGACTACCCTACTCCTCCCTTTAACGTCAGCTCATGACGGACAAACCATGGCAGACAGACAAGGATCATGCGGAGTAACTTATGCCATCACTTCACTTCCCCAATTCCTCGACAGGGGAACACAAAAACACCCAGGCATCAGCATTGGAGTACCCATGCCAACTCGCCACCATGCACCGAATTCTTTTCAGAACAAACTGCCCTCAGAAGCACGGCTTTCCCTTTTCACAAATCATGCCACATCTGATGACGATGATGATCGAGCCTCCCCTGACACGCAGGGTTGCATTCCGCTCTCTCCAACCCACACAGCTCACCTTTCCCCGTCCACAGACCACTAGTATTATCCCTCAAGCGGAGATCCTAGTCCTTCTCACTTTTCGGTCCCAACTCAGTGGACCCTCCTCTCCTGAGAACCACATCTTCAGGCCAACCAGCATGAACAGTTGGAGATGAAAGAGTCGGGGTCAAACCTCAAGCAGGCTCTGCCGCATAACCGAGCATGCCAGAGAGCCATTCGGGCATTCGGTCCAAACCCAAGCGAGACACGACTCGCCCCGTGGGGCCCTCCTCTCTGGGCTTTAGCGGTGTCACTCGTCTGGAGACCCAAGACTGGGGCGTCTGGGGGAGATGGGGAAACCCAAGCCATCTCCGCACCGAGTCAGACATGGTGGCACCTGGGGAAGCCCATTCGCTCGCCTCCTCTCCCTCCAGACCCCAGGATTGTAAAACCCGTCAGTCCGACTCTCGAGGAGATAAAAAAGCTCTACAGCCCATCTCTTGGCCAAGGAATTTCCCCAAGGCCAAGACAGCCACCAAGCCCTCCCCTCACATTGTCCCCTCTTCTTGTCACATTATGGAGTCCGCCGACAAAGTCCAGCGGAAGCAGTCCCTCGACGAGGTTGAGGACCTTGAGAAGCCCACTCAGCATTCTGAGCGAGTCGACAAGGAGCTTGCCCAGTATGTCTCCGATGTCCGTATGGACATCAGCCCCGAGCGTAGCGCCCAGCTGCGAAAGATGATTGACAAGCGAGTCCTTCTCGTCATGATCTGCACCTACTTCCTACAGGCCATTGACAAGGGCACTCTCTCATTTGCCTCCATCATGGGCCTCACGGCCGACACTGGCCTGGAGAACCCAGACGGGACCATCAGCCAAAATGTAGGTTATCCCGATCGACCCCGTCTTAAACAAGGCTGACCATTGGCTTCAATAGTTCTCATGGCTCACTACATGTATCTATCTCGCGATCCTCGTCGTCGAATACCCCCAGAATTGGCTCATCTCCCGTGTTCCCATTGCCAAATACCTGAGCTTCTGCATCGTTGCTTGGGGTGCTACTCTTGCCTGTCATGCTGCCTGCAAGAACTTCACTAGCCTGGTTATTGTGCGAACTCTCCTGGGTATCTTTGAATCGGCATGCCAGCCATGCTTCGTCATCCTGTCTGCCATCTGGTACCGTCGCGAGGAGCAGGCCTCTCGTGTCACCTACTGGTGAGTCCCCTCGAGGACCATGAGCCACACAAAAGCTAACCAGCCGCAATAGGTACATGATGAATGGAGCCCAACAGATCGTCGGTGGCCTCCTCGCCTACTGCTTCTCCCTCATCAAGAAGGGCCCCCTCAGGTCATGGCAGTGGCTCTTCCTCTCGTACGGTGTCATTTCGGTCATCTTTGGCTTCTTCGTTCTTTGGTGGATGCCTGACTCTCCCATGCGCGCCAAGTGCTGGACCGAGCAGGAGAAGCATGAGATGGTTGAGCGCGTCCGCGACAACCAGACGGGTATCCAGAACAAAAAGTTTAAGAAGGAGCAGTTCCTCGAGGGTCTCAAGGACCCCCAGACCTACGGCTATGCTCTCATTTCTCTATGCACCACCATCCCTACGTCTGGTCTCGGCGCCTTTGCCAACATCATCATCAAGAGCTTCGGGTTCAGCACGCTCGAGACTCAGCTGCTTGCCATGGTCCTGGGCTTCTACATCATCATTGTGCTGCTATCATCGGCTTGGCTTGTCAAGAAGACCAATCAGAACCTTCTGGTTATGCTCGGCTTCTGCGTCCCGTGAGTCTACCCTTCCTTGCCCTTCCTTAACCATACTAACTGCCGCAGGTCCTTCGTCGGCACTATTCTCCTCATGACCATCCCCAACCGGACCTTTGCCCAGCACGTCGGTCTCCTCATCTGCTATTATATCACCCTCTCCTTCTGGTCCGCCCAGACTCTCGGTCTCTCCATGATCTCGCGAAACACCGCCGGCCAGACCAAGAAGACAGTCGTTGTCGCAGTCAACTTCATCATCTGGGCCGCTGGTAACGCCATCGGCCCCCAAGTTTTCCTCTCCCACGACGGCCCCCGCTACTTCATCGCCTTTGCCACCCATCTGGGCTGCTACAGTCTTCTGGTCATCGTCATCCTCGCTCTGCGATGGTACCTGCGCCGTGAGAACCGTCGCCGCGATGAGATGGCCGCTGCAGGCATTGCCGAGGCGAGTGTCGATGCCACGGCGCGCGCTTGGGATGATCTTACGGATAAGGAGAACCTGAGCTTCCGCTATGTCTACTGAGTTGCTTATGTTGTGTACGATGCATATAGATGGAGCTTGTCCAGCATATATAGAGATTGCTTCAAGACGGTTAATGTTGGGTCTTCCTCGAGTCCTAGCAATTTAATGAGTACGACGAGATTTACATATGTGTTCGGTTCCGATGGGTTTTCATCGTGTGTGTCTGTTTATATAATAACGGCTAGCTTCCTCTATGTTCTCTTAAGCTTCTTGCCTACAAGACAAGACATCGTCGACCATCGCCGAAGGGTGCGCACCCTCTTACCTTGAACCATAGACTTGGCCGACATTCCCATTACCTATATCCATCTGAGCCTGCTTCTAATTATACTGACCAACTCAATGAGTGCCATTAACAAGCCTCTCGTTATACGTCCAACTCTCTGTCCCTTGATCATCTACTGAGGAAAGTTTGCCAATCTGCTCACTAGAATTGTTGAGCGCGAAATCGCCGACTTGGCGCTGAGAGTCGCAGATCGGGCCTTGACATGTACTCTGCGTCATGTCATTGACCGTTCCACAGGTACCCATTGAAGTCGGGCGGGTGCATTCCCAGCGTGTGTGGTCCCTACGGACTTGACTGGTAGTCTCGGAGGGCATGTTGAGTAATGTGGTCGAACTGATCCTTTGTGATGTGAGAGATTGTGCTTTCACTGCAACACTGCTTGCCAAGTCGATGTGCTGTTAAGGTTGCCTGCAAGGTTGCCTGCTTAGTGAGTGAGAAGAGTTAGATCGGGTGCCTGTCGAAGTATTATAGCATGTAGATCGTACAGAAGTGAACACTCTGGACATTTGATCTCTTTTATATCTCTAAGCCATTAAAAGCGTGCGCCAGCCCATGACTGAGTGGTTGTCAAAGCCCTCCTTAACTGTGAAGTCGCCCATGCACTGATTCGTTGCAGAACGAAGCCAGTGAGTAGGTGATTAGGCGCAATTAACGATCAGAGATATCTCTTTCTTATCCTCGCTCACAGGTTTGTGTACGGTCTGGGTGAACCAGCTGCGTGAAGAACCAGCGGTGAGGGTGACACTGACTGATGGAGCCTCGATCCCGACGTTCGCGATTCAGCACAACAGACAACACCGCAGTACACTCAAAGCCTTTAAGAAGTCCATACAGAGTCTTCTACATCTACTTAGAAGCAAGCTATGCTCTGATTTCTCATTAACCCAGTTCTCATACATGCGAAGCCGATTGTATCATCAATCATCAACTCAACCCAACCCTCGCAAAGACCATCACGCCTAACCCTCAACCATACTCAATCATCCAATCCACATAGGAATACATGAAAAAAGAGCAAGATACAGTGTTGAGAAGTCTCAAGTGAGATACAAAAGGGTGCAAGGCATCGCGATGGTGCTACATAAACGGAGGCGGAGTGTTGGGGTGCCACTTGAGAACAACGAATGGTGTCGGGCGAACGAGTTCAGAACGACAGCAGATACTGAAAGGTCGCAAGCGACAGCCTCAAATCGTTACATGGTTCTGGCGACGGGGAGGCTAGTTGGACTCATGGCGGATAGTCTTGAATTGCATCTCTCGGCCCCGATGCCCGAGCGAGACGAGTCTGAGGAAGTTGTGGCAGCCTCCGTCATGCTTGACACACCCAGTGCGTTCAAGGTCCTCGGTCGAACAACCAGTAAGATCCTTCTCGAGCAACGTCTTGAAGCAGATCCAATCTGTGTCCCGGTTAACCAGGTCATGAAGCCGTCGGGACTGAGCTCCGTCCGCGCGGTCGGGCATCAAGAGGCTGATCAACGTCATGATTCCGACCTCACCCTCCACGTCAAGACGCAAGTGCTTGGAAAGGGCGTAAAGAGTCTTCATGAAACCAGCCATGGGATGGCACTTTTGCCCCAGGGCGGCATTGGGCTCCGGCGTGGGCGTGTCGGAACGAAGGCGCTTGAGACTGAGGGGTTGCATGTGACTTGTGTGTATGCTTTTATCGTCCGCAACGAAGAGGCTGCTCTCGGCACCAGTGCTCACCGATCTGTTACGATACGCCCTGTTCTCCTTTTGCGTGTGGCGTAGGTCCTTCGGGGGAGAAAGGAGATTGAGCGTCGACTCCTGGTGCTTCTTCCGTGCCTTGTTATGCTTGAGTTGATCAAGCTCGAAATCATCCAGCGGGACTGGGTTCATAGGCGGTGTCGTGAATCTCTTCTCCGTGTAGGTTACTCCGCACTCGTTCATCTCCTTGAGGAGATGTCTCTGGACTCTGTCAAAGATCTGGGCCGCTTTGAACGGGACGGTCAGGCCTGACATGGCCCTGATGTCGTCAATCCCGTTATAGAGCTCTTCCAACTCTTTGTTTCGGGTCAAGAGAGTGCTTCGAGGGGAAAGTAGCTCGGGGATAGCCACCTGCAGGAAAGATCGGGCAGCAGGCTCGGGCTGGGCAACAGGCTCAAGAACAAGCTCGGGGACGGGCGCGGGCGCGGGCGCGGGAACAGGGAGGGGAGGCTCCAGGGCAGAGTCGTCCTCCAGTCGAAGTCTGTCATAGCAATGGGACATGACCACATCAGATGGGTCAGGGCAAAGGAGTTTCTTCCACGGCCACTCAGGCTCATTGGGACGAGATCGCTCAACTATGGTACGCACAAAGGTCAGCAATAAAGACGATTCGAGTCCAAAGCACTACGTACAAAAGCATTTCCAAGTGATCATGTCACTCATGTACGCAAAGAATTTGCCTGGAACCTCCTTCCACTGAGCCTTCTTCAAAGCCAGCGTGATCGCCCTGTCAGCGTAATCACGCAGCTCGTCATACCGGTGCATCTCATTGGGGCTCATCCACTCGCAGTAGGCCCTTATGTACTCGCGGCGCTTGCTAGCGTCGGGCTCATTGTCAATCCATTGAACAGGAAACCTTTCGCCGGGGTGGGCGGGTGAGTCGAAGCTATAGTGAGCGGGGACCCGGGTCTGGTTGGAAAAGATGGGCATGATCGAGACGAGTGAGTGGGTGCGTGGGTTATGATAGTGGCGTTGGAAGAATGCTCAACTCGTGCGCGCTCCTAAAGATGAGATAAGAACAGTTCAAACAAAACTCAACAAGATTGTTTTGGGCTTCAGTTGCTACGAGCAACTCATTCGTTTGTTTACGTGGTGAAGGCGTTGACAGTGCCGGCCACTGGCAGAACCGAAGCGAGCAGATGCCCCCTCCACCATGATGAGGACCTACCAACCATGACAGGTCGTGTAAATTGTTCAAGTGCCTTTCTCTCCATCATAGCGCATTTCTTCCACGAAAACGGTCCATCATGGCGAGGCGTGGTTCTTTCCGAAAGCCCAAGGAAAGCCGTCGCTCCCACAGGAGTCGAGTGTCAGACCCAAGCATCTACCCCTACTCCCCTCACCCTCAAGCAACCGCTACCACGTCCTCAGCTCCTCGCCGAGCTTCTGCTGCGCCCTACACTAGTCAGACTTATCCTCATCGACCAAACCCAAGCCGCGATCCCCAGAAACAAGCCTACACGAGCCTTCCTCTCCCTCCCCATACCGGCCGTCCGATCGAATCCCACAAACCTTTCCTCAGAGACGACGAGGACCTACGACTCAAGACTCCCCAACATCCTAATGGAACTACCACTGGTTTTCCCGTCATCAATAGGGACATGCCTAGGACAAACAATACCTGCGCACCCCTCCCTAACGGCGGCATCACCTTCGACGTCGACAACGGAATGAGCGCTTTCGCAGCCCGTGAACGCGCCAAGGGGGCTTTTGTGAGTGGAAACAACGCCGGCACCATGTCTTTGCCCCCTTGCGACATCAACAGACTTGCCTTGCGTGATGGCGACTGGAGCCGCCCGGTTCCTCGTCCAGCTGTCAAGGAGATCAACGAGGTAGACGGCGGTTTCCGACTCTCTGAACTAAAGAGCTTCGTCCCCGAGATGCCCTCCCCGCCAAAACGCAAGAGGAAGCACTAGCAAGGTTGTGGTGATTGTAACGGGAGAGTCGGTGGTGAATAGGTCATGAGGGACAAAGGAGAGTGGCGGATCAGCGTTTTGTTCTATTAGTGGCTGGTTGTGAGAGCATGGGAAATATGGAAGAACAAAGAACGACCGCAACATCAAATATTTGTGAGCAGATGTCATGTACGCAACCTAGCCACAAGCACAATCATCTCAGACCCAGATCTGCTACAGCAGCTCCCTCAAAGCAAATATCCTGTCTCGATGAACTCGAGTGACTAAGATGACTCTTCGACAGAAAAAGTTCCCATCAACTTCAAATCCCGCGAGCTTTCTCCCACAGCAACAGTGAATTCTCCGCCACCCGTCACCCGCCAGTTCTGCTCCTCCACGTCCCAATAACTCAAGTCCCTCCTGGTGAGCTTGAACTCAACCGTCTTGCTCTCTCCCTTCTTCAAAAACACCTTGTCAAACCCGCGCAGAACACGGACGGGATGGTCGACCTTGGAACTGTCGGGGTACGACAGGTAAAGTTGCGGTACCGCCTTGCCACCGACAGAGCCGCTATTAGTGACGACCACAGATACTGTCACCACGGGTGTCCAGAGATCAGGGTTGCCACCTTCTTCGCCTCCGGCTGGTGAGGGAGGTTGCTCGACATCATAGCCGTCCGGGTAAGGATAGTCGCCAAGCTTGATGTCGTCCGCTGACTCGATGTATGGATAGATCCATTTCTCGAGCCTACGGATACCCTTTGGCCAAAGACCCTCCTTAACATCGGGAATCTTGTCGCCCAGTTTTGGAGGCTCTGCGCTGGGCTGCGATGGTCGCAGTGCTGGGAGGTGAGATACTGCTACATCCCGGTTGACCTTCAGATCCTTGTACTCGAAGGAAGTGTACGAAAGTCCAAATCCAAACTCGTATCGAGGCTCGATGTCGTGCTTATCAAAGTGTCGATAGTCAATGTACAGACCCTCACCAAAGTCCTGCTGAGGAACGACTCCGTTGGGCAGATACAACACCTGGCCACCTTGTCCGTAGTCCGCAAGGGTCTTGCCGATGGTGTACGGGAGCTTTCCGCTGGGGCTCTCGTCGCCAAAAAGGATACTTGCGATGGCATTCCCGCTCTCCTCGCCGGGCAGGTTGGCTGCCAAAAGGCTCTTGATTCGCGGGTGGTTGATCCATTTCTCCACGACGACAGGACCAACGGCATGAATCACCACAATCGTCGTGCCAGTTCCACCACCGCAGTGATTGGCAACCTCGGTGACGAGTGCGTCGCCTCCCTTCTGCAGGAATAGATCGTTTCGATCGCCGTGCACGCCGTTCCAGCCGAGGTATCCCTCACCCGAGTCCGAGTTGGCAAACACCAAGCAAACGTCCTGTTCCGTTGCCTTCTTGGCATCCTTGACCTTGTTCGACAGAAACTCGCTCACCTCAACCTTGTCCTTGTTGAACTCTCTTCGTAGAGCCTCAATCGGAGTGATCAAGAACGGGAAATCAGCTGAGCCACTGCCCCAGCCGGAGCCAAGTGTGCCATCATTGCACCCTCGGTCGGGGCAGCTGTTGGGTCCTTTTCCAGGGCCAGCATCCTCGCCGAAAATCCCAATTTTGATCTTTACAGGTCCCTTGTCAGACTCTGTGCTGTTCAAGGCCCCGTCGCGAGTCAGAGGAAGAGCTCCGTCGTTCTTGAGCAGGACAGTTCCCTCGATGGCAATCTGCCGAGCGAGGTCGGCGTGGTTATCTTGGACATTGACAAATTGGTTCACCACTTGCTTTTCCTGAGGCGAAGGGCTCCCGGGGGCCAGGATCCCCATCTTATCGTAGGTCCACGATGAGAAGTTGGGGCCCTTGTTCTCGTGCTTGTCCTGCCCGAGCTGATAGAAAGAAGCAACAATTCGGAGTGCCATGTCATTCAGTCGATCCACCGGCAAAGATCCATTTAGAACAGCCTGAGTAAGGCGAGGGCCCCATAGGGAATCACCATCCTGCCATTTCAATCCGTCTCCAGGCATCGACATGTCCAGCCCAGCCAAGGCACTCGCCACGCCAGATCGTTGGGCCAGCCAGTCCGACATGACGAATCCCTGGAAGCCCATCTCGTCCTTGAGGATGCCGTTGAGCAGCTTCGAGTTCTGGCAAGCGTACGAGTTGTTGACCATGTTGTATGAGCACATGACGCTCGCGACTCCAGCCTTTACGGCATCCGCAAATGGCCAAGCGTAGAGCTCATGCAGAGTCCGGTCGTCAATGTTGGACGACATGGAGTTGGGGAGACCCCACTCCCAAGACTGACGGAAATGCTCCTGCTCATTGCCAATAAAGTGCTTGATCGTGGCCATGATGCCTTGGTCTTGAATACCTCGAATAGTTTGTGCGCCGGCAATGCCTTGCAGGTAGGGGTCAGGGCCAAATCCCTCCCAATTGCGTCCACCGGCGGGCATCCTTCCGAGGGGACCGATAGCAGGGCCCAATATGACATTGACGCCCTTTCCCTTTGCTTCCAATGCATGAGCCTTGCCGCGCTCATACATCAGCTCCCTGTTCCACGTAGCTCCAACAGTAACACCAGCAGGCCAAGCTGTCGCGTTGTCGGCAAAGCGGATTCCCAGAGGACCATCCTGAAGCGCCAGCGAAGGAAATCCAGCATGGACCGCGGCGCCTGTGTTTCCCACAGCCAAGCCCATACTCCATCCTGTTCCAGTAGTGATATTGACCTTCTCAGCCAACGTCATCTTTCCAACGAGCTGGGCGGCTAAGCTGTAACTCTTCTCCCAGTTCTTGGAGGAGCCACCCTTGGGGCTTGGGTACCATGGCGGAGACTGTCCAAAAGTCGGTGGTGCTTTGATCTTCTTCCAAGCAAAGGCGCCAAGAGCTGAAATGACAATCCAGACAGCCAGAACAACTCCGACAACGGTCAGGCAGCATCGTTTGGGTGAGGCACGGCACGGGCGGAAGAGACCAGTAGGCTTCACTCGTCGGGGAGGGACATAAGTCGGCGGCGCCTCTTGAAATGGAACGAGATTCTTGTCGAGATAGTCTGTCGCATCAATGTCGGAGTAGCCATCGGAGCTCCCGTCAAAAGACGAGCGTCCGCCTGGCTTGAGGAGGTTCTCCCTGCTAGGATCCATGGAGGGCGGATTCCCCTCTCATTCAGCACGTCGAAATCACAAGAAAGACCACGGTGATGTCGGGGAGAATCCAAGACACTGTTTTACTACAAGGATGAAAAAAGAAAGACTGGTCATTTATTGTAGGACCTTGAAGGAATGATGTCCTTGCTCTCAGTCTCCAAGCGTGATCAGCACTGTCTTTATCTCCAGACTCCACCCCCTGTTGTGTTGCGTCACGTCACATTCCGAAGCCACCCACCTCTTGGTGTGTGAGGAGGTGTGGGGCCAGCGCAGGCCTCACGATTGGTGCAGCACCACTATGGACCGGAAATCGATACCTTGGTCCTCTGCGAATTAGTGAGATAACTCAAGTACCGTTTTTATTTCCCACCCGCTTGACCCCACATCCTCAGGACGGTTTCGGAACCACGGCCCGGACTACCCTATACCGAGACAAGATCAGGGACGGTCAATTAATTGCCGATCGAGACAGGGCATTAGACAGTGAAAACAATTCCAATTTCATTATCTGGATTTATCTTGTATCTCTGTGCATATATTTGGATGCAAAGATATATGAAAATGTTGGTTCATATGGTGTAAAGTTGGATATGGTGGCGACTAGTTTTTATGCACAATGTTGAGAATAAATCACCATCACAGGGAAGCAAGCATGAGTCCGGACTATCCAAGCGTGAGGGAGGATTAAAAGCTCAAAGGCGAGTACTCTGCTCTATTCCCGCCAGACCCAAAGTCATGATTATTAAAAAAAAAAACTGCCCAAAGTACCGTATCTCATTCAGTTCAGTGGTTGTTCGCGATCGATTTTGAACCACGTGACGCCTCCATCCCCAGCTGCTGGCGGGGGACGGCCGGGCTTTCTTCGGCAATACCAAAAACCGGCCTTAACTCCAGCTTTCCCTGAGCGCAACATCTCCAAGCAAGCAGCAATCCGCATTGCCCGTCCCAATTGCCCAGCATGTCGATGTTCCGCGCGAAGAAGCTCGACCTGGGCTGCTTCGTCAACGTCCGAACTCTGCGTGATCACACAAAACGCAAGGTGTTTGAGCAACACGAGACTGAGAGGTGCGCAAACTCTTCCCACCCTCCCGAAGCCCTCACGTTTTGCACGGCCCTTTCAGCGGGCGGCACCGCCTCTTCCCTCCTCATACCTCAATTTGAGAGTCATTTGCTAACACAGTGCTTAGACAAGCCCTCCGTTATATCATCCGCAACACCACACTTCCCCCCCGAGTCCGCGCCGAGGCTCAGCTCCAGTTAACGCAGATGCACTGCTATACCCGACCGACTCAGATCCGAAATCGATGCATCATGGGTGGCCAAGGCCGTGGTGTATTGAGCGACTTCAAGATGACCAGGGTACGCGCCGAAACGAGGCCACGACGCCAGACGCTGAGGCTGACACTTGCAGTACAACTTTCGAATGGAGGCCATGGCTGGCAACATTCCCGGTGTGAAGAGGGCCAGTTGGTAGAGAACTGGTCTATGGAAATTGAATATCGTGGAGGAGAGCAATGTATGACTATGTGCTGGCATCGCGGGAGTCCTGGCTTGGGAAAGACAACATCTCAGCCCGCGACAGGAGGCGGACGAGACATGACTGTACAATACCATCTAACGCTGATCGGAATACCTGCATCTCCAACGTGACGACGAAATTGATTGCAGGACTCGCCTGTCATTTGATTGAGTAGTGATGGGTTTGAGGGGCTTGACGAGGCGACGCTTCTCCCCATAACAGAAAGGTACAAGCTCACCAGTCTCTAAGACGTATGAAGAGCATGAGGATACCCCTAGGTATGTACCTGGCAATCATGGCCATCGCTTAAACGGATGGTCAGAATGGCAGGACAGACTTGGCCAAGATTACGCTCCCACAGCTCAAGAATCAAGACCGAGGACACGCAGTCTTAGGGGGCTAATTCTTTTCAATCTTCCAAAGGCTCTTGGAAGTCGTCAAGTAACCTCAACATCTACTACTTCAGCATCAAGTTCCTGTCTTGTGATGCCGGGCGCTCGAGCTGCTTACCTTGCTTGGGGGCATCTTGAAGATTGGAGATAAGATAAGAACCGATAAGAGCCGACCCGATAAGCGCGATAAGTTTTTTTGTGTGGCTGGGGACACTCGGGTGGCTGACTCAAACCTGATCGCCACCTACTGCCTGAGGGAGGAATCCAAACACTCTTCATCAACCCTTCCATCTTTTCGCCATCCATTCGTATTCTCTGTCGCTTTTCGTCCAACTCACATTGCCCGCTACTTATTCCAGCAAACTTGCCCATCATGGGAGGCGGCGATCTCAACTTGAAAAAGTCTTTCCACCCTGCGCTGAGGCGCAACCAACAGGCCGTCTACGAGGAGGAACAAAAGGCCCTTGCCGAGCGCAAGCGCACCCAACAGCGCATCAATGAAATCAAGGAGGAGCGCGCGAAGGAGGAGGTTCAGCGACAACTCGAGGCCGCCGGAGGCAAGAAGCGCATTGACCGAGTCGACTGGATGTATCAAGGTCCCAACGATGGACAGACTGGCACAACGGAGGAGACGGAGGCGTACCTGCTTGGAAAGCGAAGAATCGACAACCTCATCAAGGGGACCGAACACAAGAAGCTAGAGAAGCAGGCGGGAGAGGAGAGCTTCATGGCACTGCAAAATGCCAACACCGCACGGGACACAGCTGCCAAGATTCGCGATGACCCTCTACTAGCCATCAAGCGACAGGAGCAAGCTGCGTACGAAGCGATGATGAACGATCCGATCAAGCGACGCCAACTACTTGCATCTATGGGCGTTGACGACGAGAAGAAGAACAAGTCTAGGAGGAGAGAGGAACGACACGAGCGACACCGCAGGAGACATCGCCATCGCAGTGCCGACTCAGAGGACAGACATCACAGGCGGAGACGGTCTTACTCGCGATCACGAAGCCCACGACGACACGACGATTCCCGAGAAGATCGGCAAAGGCGACGCAGAGAACGAGATGACCACTCGCCAGAACGACGTTCGCGAAGAAGACACGACTCGGAGGATGAAGAAGCCTCTCGACGCCACCGTCGAAGCCGTGATGACAAGCGCTACGACGATGATCGACGACGAGATTCGCGGCGCAGCTACGGCGGCGAGGCACGTGATAGGAAGCCACGACACAATGAGGAAGATGACAAGGCCAAGGAGGAGGAGCGCCAGCGCAAGTTGGCAGCGATGCAATCGGCAGCCTCGGAGCTTGACGAAGACCGTGAGAAGCGGTTAGCAGCACTGGAAGAACGGGAACGGGCGCTTCGAGAAGCTGATGACAAGGCGAGAGAGCACGGGGGAGATCGTGGATTCGTCAACAGACTGCACCAGCAGGCAGGAAATAAGGGCTTGGCAGAGCGGATGGGAGGAGCACGACGAGGATATCAGAGAGACGATGATTAAGCGGGCATATGTCAAGGTTGCAAATCATGGCTTTCGGCGTTTAATATTTGGTTCTATTGGAGATAATTATGAGCACAGAGGTCTCCCTCGGAGTTGTGGCGCGAGGTTGAGGTTGATAGACAACAGTGGCATATGGAATAATGAATGATTCATCCACCTGACTCCAAAGACTGAACAGTGTCGCATCACCGGAAGATGGCGTTGATTCTGACCCGGGAACCCAGAGACTCGGGCTCTTGGCAGCCAATGTCTTAGCCTGACTACATCGATTGGAAAGCCCCGTCGCTTGGTACTGCATTGTATCAGTTGATGGGAGCACTAACGCCAAGCAAGATAATGCGCGGATATAAACGAAGGCGGCCAAGCCACGACTGAATGACGATTCAGCAACCCGACCTGAATCGCCAACATGGTGGGTGAGGTGCCACAACTTGACGCGAAGCTTCCGAACATCTCCACCCTCGTTCTTACCGACGGAGGAGCCGTTTCGACCAAGTTCTTGGGTCATGCTTGATGGTGATGAATCTAGATTCTTCTCTTGCTCAATCTTGGCCTCGATATTGGACCTCCCTCCAAAGGACGGTCACGGACCCCTCAATATCCGGGCGATCATGGGCCGGCGCCGAGGGAGAAGCAACGGTTTAATTGAGAGGCTAGAGCACGTCGGGAAAGGTCAGGGCCAGAATAGTGGACCTCGTGGAGTGGCGTGCCAGGGGCGCCGAGGGAGACCCGACTCTGCAGCAGCTGACGGCTCCAGTGCTCCAGTGCTCCAGCTGGCTGTGCTCTCCTGCTCGGGCCCCCCTTGAGCGTGTTCCAGGCCGACTCTGGACGTTGGAGTTACAGCGGGCTTGGGTCCAATGTTGAAGCTAAATCTGGGCGGCCAGCCAATCAGGTTCCCCATAGCCGATTCCTCGCCCAGGAGGGGGAACTCCACCGAGCAATGGACAGAAATGGGATCCATCTCCTTGCTCGGCCACAATCCCATTCCCTCCACTGTGTGGCCTCTGACTTCATCTTTTTCTCTCGCTCCCTCTTTTGCCCCCCCAGCGGCTCATTTCCTGCCCCGTCGACTTAATCCCCGTCTGTCCTCACTGCCCCTGCCGGTCCTTGATCCGTCCTCTTGCGCTACCAATTTGTCGCCCGAGATTGAAATCGATCCTCTATCCTCTCCAACGACTCTCTCTCCGTCTCTGCCCAACGACGTGCCATCTGGCCAGTTTGCGACAATCACCATCTCTCGGAAAAGCTTCACTTTCGACTTTCGAGCTCGATCCCCCCCGACAGCGTCCGTTGACACCCGCCAAATCGTATGCGATTACTATCCCGTACCTTGCTGACCCGAGTCTTGATCAGCGCGCCACTTGTGAGCAGGGTTTCAAGGGAGCACGAACCGAGATCACTCAAGATCGCCATCGCGATTCCTCACTCGAATTTACCCAATCTCCCTCTTCCACCACACGCGATTTGACCGAGCCGCCACGATGCCTTCTCTCTGCGGAGGTTCCAAGACCGTCCAGCGTAAGCTGGTACTGCTGTTCGTCGAACCCCCCGCCCAGCCCAGACATTGGGCTTGCACTGACCTGAACTGCGTCGATTAGGGGCGATGGTGCATGCGGAAAGACCTCGTTGCTGAATGTCTTTACGAGAGGGTATGTCTGAGGAGTCAAGAATCGCGGGATGAGAGACTTATTTGTCGCGCCAGTTATTTCCCAACGGTCTATGAACCCACCGTCTTCGAGAACTATGTCCACGGTACGATACGGTGCACTCGCCCATGCTTTCGAGGATCGCAGACTAACATTTCGCGCAGACATCTTTGTGGACAACGTGCATATTGAGCTTTCTCTCTGGGACACAGCCGGTCAGGAGGAATTCGACCGGTTAAGATCCCTCTCTTATGGTAACTCACGTGTCAACCACCAATCCGCGTCGCGTGCTAACCAGACTTACCCCAGACGATACGGATCTGATTATGCTTTGCTACTCCGTCGATAGCAAGGATTCGCTTGAAAACGTCGAGTCAAAGTGGGTGGGCGAGATTGCCGACAACTGCCCCGGCGTGAAGCTTGTCCTGGTCGCCCTCAAGTGCGATCTCCGAGAACAAGGCGAGGAGGAGGAGGGCGAGTCCGGCGAGCCGAGGGAGAAGCGGCCCATGATCAACTACGACCAAGGCCTCGAGGTGGCACGGCGCATAAACGCGCTCCGGTATCTCGAGTGTTCAGCCATGAAGAACCGGGGCGTCAACGAGGCCTTTACCGAGGCCGCGCGAGTGGCATTGAGCGTCAAGAAGGACCGCGAGGAGAGCAAGTGCACTGTCATGTAAACGGCCGAGCTTTTCAACAACTACCTACCTACCTATACGAACGTGCTCGTCAGATCGGACGAGTATCTATATTGAATACGAGCCAGACCACCGACGAAAGCGAGCGATCGACGACATCCGACCGACCATTTCCAAAAGAACAGGGGATCCATTGTTTCGTTCGGCCCGGTTTCTCACTCATCTCACTCATCCTCATCCCTCTCACAACGGGGTCTTCTCTGTACATATCTAGTGCGGCATATATGCACATAGGGTTATTTTCGGTTGGTGTTTCTGCCTCGGTCCTTGTCTCCTACACCTCTTCTTCTTTTTTTTTTTTTTTTTTTTTTTTTGCTGGGAGTCACGGTTGCAGGATGAGAGCACGAAGAGGAGTAAAGCAGGGCTGGAAGACGCGCGCAATGCTGGGAGATTTACATTTTTTGCTTCTACTACTACCCTCGACATTCCATTTGTTGCCATGTCGCCCATTTCTTGTTATGGTTGTTTCACTATCCTCAGCTGGGTGTCTGACTACACTTCTTCTCTGTTTGCTAGCGAATTCTTAATGAGATTTACCCAGGTTCTGGACATGAGATTGTGCAGAAGATCCATGATGTGGCCAAGAGCTACATAGCGCACAGCCACGTTGTTGATTACGACGAGCACGAGATGCTTAGTTGGCAATGCCGATGGAGCGGATCAAGGTGATTCCGGCATGCACAGAGATGCTCACCGAAGTGTTCAAGGTGAATGACCAGTCGACGAGTGCAAGAGACGCGACACACGACCATGGGTGGAATTAGCGCTGTGCAGTGCTTACAAGAGTGCTGACCTCATTGTCAATGCTTGGTCGTCTCCAGGGGAGGCTTGTTACTGTTGTCACTCGTCCCCGATACTAAGAAATACCAGGGAAAGCAAGCAGCCATAATTCAAGGTCAGAGGGTATTCCAGGGTCTGGACCCAGACCAACAGCAACCTTTACTCACAATGTTGTCCTCGTGTAAGGTGTTGGTCCCTCATACCACGATAAACACCACCAACTCACTGGTTTTAAAGCATCGCCCCCAGTCGCAATGTCGTCAACATCCTCATTCCAACACCACCTCGTGCGTCATAAGATCGCCCATCCCTAAACAAGTGACGCTATCCCCATGTCTTCCCCGGCGCCTCATTGTGTCATCAACGCGCCATGATTGGGCGGACCCTTGAGGAACAACCCTGGCCTACCCTACATGCTTGGGTTGACGTCACAGCGCAAAGGGTTACAACGTCAGGGCAAAAGCAGGTTTCACAGTTGGTGATCTTTGTAGTTGATGGCATCGAGAGTGTCTGATCGAGGAGTGTAAAAAGGCCAAGGACCGCCCAGCTCTTGGAAAAAGTTTCAGTCTCTTCTCATCATCCACAAGAATTAAAAGTCACTCCAAGGCATTCTCAACAACCAACCCCATCCCTCATCTCCACCACTTACACAACCTTTACAACTTACACGGTACTATCAACATGCCTCTCTTTGGATCCTCCCGCCGTGAACCATCTCCCGAGCCCATCAGGGAAGAACCCCCTCGCAAGCACGGCCTTTTCGGTTCCTCTCGCCGTGAACCCTCTCCTCGTCGCGCATCCCGTCACTCCTCAGGCTCTCACTCCCGCCGGTCCTCATCTTCCTCGCGCTCCCCCCACCGCCGCAGCACTGGCGGAGGAAACTTTATCACTCGAAGCTTTGGCCATGGAAACAGAAACGAGCATGACCCTGCAGTCCTCGAAGCTCGTGAGCGTGTGCGTAACGCCGAGATGGCGGAGCGCGAGGCGGACCGCGCACTAGAGGAGGCTAGACTGAGTGTGAGGGAGGCCAGGGAGCACGTCAAGAGGCTCGAGGTTGAGGCGAAGGAGGACTCGAGGAGGGCCAAGGTCAAGGAGCACCAGGCTAAGGAAATGTCCAAGATGGGACGATCCCTCGGACGTGAGTATTCGAAGTTGACTTGCCAAAGACCGGGACTAACAATAAATGATTTAGGTCACGGATATTAAGCTATTAATCCAGCATAGCTAGGAGTTGTTGGGGTGTAGGATTGGTTTGATGCATCTGTATTATGACTGTACGAACACGCAAAAACCTGAGAATACGATGGAGACTGGAGTATTTTGAGCAACCTTAATTCTGCTATTATTATATTTCCAAGCTGTATAATTGATAGCGTTACGATGTGAACTTGACAAACTGCTCGTCTTGGATTTTAGTGATTCCATCTGGACAGTTCTTATGTTTACGTTCCGTAGCTCAGACGTGAATAGCGTCGGGGACACGAGCATAAGATAACAGCTCTTTCTACCACTACGCTCAAATTAGGCCAGCATTAAGTAGGATCAACCGAGAGAGTATCAAGAGTCTAGGAAATTCCCTCTTGGGCCTGGTATCTAACTGCAGCATGGAGCATGCTCGGGTTCTTTGCATACCAATGCTCACTCCATTCTAGCTCGTGAGCAAATGGGTGGACGATATCACAGAAGTCGACAAGTACACCTGCTCCCAACCAGTTGGTGAAGTTGAACGAAACGTTGTAGAACCCAGTAATGTGGAAGAATTCGAGTTGCGAAATGATTGTTTCAGCCTCCAGTTTTGCTTTGGGCACAAATGAGTAGACGATGGCGAAATATGTCTGGTCATCGTCGATGTCCTGATGAACCCGGGCTCGCTTGAGAGCGGCGTTGATGTCTCGCCCTGATAATTCGGTCCAGCCATAGCAATGGTTTATCTCTACGCTTGGTTCGAATGGCATAAAGTGTTCCGGGGGAGGACTCTTCGCAAACCCTTCATCGGAGAAGGCAAATAGATTGCGGATAGCGTGTTTGTGCTTGGTAGGACTTGGACGCAAGTGTATTGGATTTCCTGTTATTTTGGCACGTCGCATGCTGGCACCAATCATGTCAAGCAGTGCGCAGTTGATGCACTCTCTCTCAAAGGCCCAATAACGCCCGATGCCATAGATGGGTTCAGGTTGCCGATTGTGGTAGAACTATGCAAACAGTGAATTTTTCAATCGGGTGGCTATATAAAGAATTTAACTGACAATTTTCACGGCCATGAGAGTTTGCTCATCAGCTTGGGTCTTGAAGACGAAGCCATCCTCTCCTCCACCGAGGTATTCTTGCAGTTGAAGGTCGCTCGGCGGCGAGAACCGTCTGAGTCTTGGCCTTTTAAAGTCTTTCCAGGAAAGAGGCGGGCTGCCCTTTTTGAGATCAGGCGAAGTAAAAGAAGTGGGAGAAGACATCGGACGATAGGATAGTGAGTGGTGGAGAGGCTGTAATGAGCCAAGCACGTTGGCAATTGTGGCCTTATGCATAAGGCATAAACAATGCGGGATGCCTGAGCCAAGAACGCAAGACGTGATCACACACGTGATTAGGTACCTACCTACTCAAAGGATGTCGGCGGGAATAATTCTTGCCCGATGGCGACACCAAAGCAAGCTTCCCTTCCCCATCACTCTCGACCCCATGGCTTCTGAAAAGGCACTGTTGCCAGCAGCAAATATCCGAAACTTGCTCGAGGAGGATGGGCTTATTTGTATTGAAGACCCCATTGTAGGGGAGCGTGTCGACCAGATGAGAAGGAGGGGGTTTCCTTTCCTGACCGAGGAAGGCTTGGACTTTTGCAGGCTTGGCACCCTTGACGACAAGGCAGGTCTAAGCAATATCCGAAAAAACCCCTGTTCGCTATTGACCATAGATTAGAGAGTTCGGCATGTTCTCGAGTCTTGTTTTGAAAAATCATGTCTGGTATTCTACAAAATATTCGGCAGGGACCCTTCCCGACAATACACATTCCCCGAGACTCCCTCAAAATACCTGGTAGTGCAGCTCTGGAGCAAGGGAGCACGGGTTAAACTTTGGGGTGGTTCGCATCGATATCCTCTTGGAGCAGTCCATTCCGCCATCGGGTTATTTCAGGTCCCATCTGCGCGCCTGAAAGGTGAGAGCACTGAAGTTGAAATGATACAAGGGGGTTTGTACGTGCTTTATGTCGACTATCTAATTGCGCGTACGCTGAGACGTTCTAGGACCGTGATAGATGACCGACTCGCCTTTGAGATTGTACAAGGTTTTGCAATCATGTTCGGCTTTACGACACCAGAAGGGCTACAGCACTGGGGAAAGATGATGCTTGAGAAGCAAGAGGGTCTCGTGAAGAAGGTGACCGAAATGGAAAGTGCGACTATTGGGGTGAACTTTGGGTTTGAGGACCAAGTTGTCTAATGCGATCACAACATATGTCCTGCGCCCTCATTGGAAACACCCCCAGCTCAATCGTCGTCCCATCTTAGGGAGCTGTCTTGCTGCAGACACTCCTGCTCACCCTCGGTGCCCATTCCTGAGACTCTGCCGAGGCCTAAAGACCTGTCTATCGTGAAGGAAAGGAACGGAGCCAACGCAGTCGATGGCACCGCAGTTTCTTTTCCATTCATCACGTGAGAATACACGAACGACGGACCGCCAAGTAATGCGGCATCGTTTGCAGCGCCCACGGTATGACTCAATGATGGGATTTCATCTTGAAAAAGTGCCACTCCTGGATCGGATTCCTGGGGCGCAGGTGCTACAGGCTTTGTACTGTCTGTGCCAAAGCCACTGATGGCGTGTGAGAGCGACTCGGTGCCTGCTCGGAGGTAAGTTGCGTCGAGGAGTGACGGCGGCTGAAGATTGATACTGCTACTCGAGTCACATATCTTGGTCCTTTTTCGCTTGCGCAGATGAGGCGAGCGGGACTGCTGGCTCTGGGGGGAATCTTGGTGGCAGTCGAGCATTTGCAACTCTTCATCCGAATCTTACTCAGAATCCGAATCATCAACTCCCATCTTAAGTCTCAGCTCTTTGGCGACAATTTCCATGAGGGTTTTCGCCCTGCGCTGTGCAAAGCGTCGGTTCTGTGTATATATATACCCTCTGCCCTGCTGCTGGCGTTCTGGTTGACACTTGGTCTTGTTCCGCCGCATGCAGCGCTCGATATGCCCGACATACTTGCTAACTCGAGACGCGGAAGTACCGCAGAAGACGCATGCTTCTCGGCATTCGATGTCTGGCAGAGCATTGTGAGTCAACCAGGTAATGCAGATTCAACAATAGAGATGGAGGGTTCCCACGTTTTGCATAATGCCGCACAAGATTTCGCCGTCTGCTAAACTTGATTCTTTGTATTCCCTCACACTCTGCATGCGGACACATGTAGGCAAGGCCAACTTGATCGTTCTCGATCGACCCAGGGGGACCAACGATACTGGTGGACTGGAGATTGTCGGGATCTATACGGCAGATGCTGTGCGACAGGCACTCACGCAATTCTGACATTAGCTCCTCTTACCGACGCTGCTGAAGATCAGACAAGGCTTTCTACTTCCCAAACTACAGACCTTGGCAGCTTCAAGATGACCGAGCAGGTCCTCCTGCGTTGAGAATCTCCCGCGACAAGTGCATCCTAATTGTTGGTGGATGTTCTCAGTCATGTCGATTGTGAATGAGCGTGGAGGGCTTTGGGAAGGGAGCGGAGATGGATCAAGCAAGTAAACAAATGATTGAAGTCACCCACGCCCAGAACAGGATCAGCCAGTCACACGATCCATGTGCAAATAATGAATGGATGGATGCATTTCAGCCCGAATATAGCCGAGAAAAAGAGAGACAGGCGCCCATCATCCCACCCACAAAAAGGCCTCTCTCTGCCCCTCCAACAAACAATGCCCGCTGCATGTAGAACTTGGACAACCCGAGACCACCTTCATCCTTCACGCCCCCGACATTTATGTATGTCTACCGTTGCGAAATATGTTTGGCATCGCACTGCTCACGTCGTGTGCTAGCTTGACCTGACCCATGATACCAAATCGGCCCCTCTGGGAATCAACGTTGGGTATGGCAGAGGACGACCAGTGCGAGTTCTGTAAGGGTTCTGGGAGGAACGGGCCTTATCTCTGCGGCTTGTGTGGAGGAAGTGGAAAGTCGATTTGTTGACGCGCCTTACCATGGAAGCCTTGCACACGCCTAATTGAAACGTGAATCACAACAAGTTGGTCCTGTTCCGTTGACCCTGCGCAATTAGTCTCTGCTGCACCTAACTAGATACCCAGAGGGCATTGCCAGTCTAGGCTCCCGCTGACGTGTGCGGTGCCTTCAATCCGCCCACCCACTGGCCAAAGATCTCATCTCGGTTACCTGAGATGCATGGAGAGGTGGCAGCGTTGGCTCTGCTCACTACAGTTGGTGAGCTCAGCTCACCAAAGCGTGAGCCAAGCTCATCGGAACGTGAGCGCCGCTCACACATACCTCGCGACCAGCTGAACCAGGAACCAATGGGCATATACGTGCGATAGGTACTCAATAAAACATCTGTTTGCAATCTGCTTAATGGAGGCCTTGGCAATCTGAAACGCAAACCCACACCCCAGCATCCTACATCCCTTCAGCTCATTTTCGGTGCTTCTTCCTCTTGGACTTGCCCGTGTTCTCTGAAGGCTGCGGTGGGCTTCCAACCCTCCACGCCAGCCCGTCAAAGTATCCGTACTGCTGTCCACTACTGTCATAAATCGGAATCCCGCTCGTGATGAGCAAGGGCTCCTCGTCGTCCATGAAGTAGTAATAATTTCTCCCACCATGCTCCGTGACGTCCAGTGTAAGGACCGACTCTAATGTGAGGACTTGCATGGACTCACCGTCATCGTCGCCCTCAATGGTCTCCCATCTCGGCGTTCTCTCCCCCGACGGGTCGGGATATTCCACCTTCTTGACACTCTTCTTGGATACGAGGCCCGTGGTGTTGTGGACAAATGCCCCGTCAATGTTGAACCACGCCGAGTCCAGGCTTGGATAGCTAGGCTGTGGCTCATTACGCCCAAGAGCTGCCATCCAGGACAGGTAGAAGAGAGCTAGGCGGACTGTCAACTGGCGTTTGCCCCTCCCATGATTCTCCCAGGGGATCGCTCGATATTCTACGGGATACCCGTCAACCGCCGGACTGGTGGACTTCCACGACGAGCCTGAGATGGACACATCTCGCATGCTGGTCGAAAGAATTGACATGTCGGTGCTTGTCGAGGTGTTGTAGGAGTGCTGGGGCTGCTGACGAGAAGATCTAGAAGCTCCCAGACCCGATCCAGTGGGTTCGGTACGAATCCGTATCGCAACAAGCTCCTTGTCCGTGATGATGAAGCCATATAGAGAACCAGATTGAATGCAGTATGTGAGGATCTGTCGTACTGGATCTCGCAAAGTGGCAAATTTGGCCGCTTCCTGGCAAAATGAGCTATGCCACTTGTTGGAAAGCTTGCTGTCCCCTGGCATGAGGCTATAGTAGCGAAAACTGTTGTCCGCGAATGTTTCAATGTGGTTGCTGGAGCAGAGAGCCCAGTCAGGCTTGAACCGGCGGTCCCCTCCAGGCTCATAATATGTCCGCCCAGCTCGACCCAGACTGATGCTGGCCATCTTGTCGAGCTTGGCATATCGCAAACCGTGTCGGAGAGCGGCATTGACCGGAGGTAGAAGATGCGTGCTGAGTACCGCGTGCTCGAGCCCATCTTCATCAAAGACCTGGCTATCCCAGTCTGTCGGCGAGGCATGCAGTTCGCTCCGCACGTTCCATTAAGACTCAACTGCGTCAGAGAAGATGGCGTACAACCTCTCAGCAGTGAAGTCCTGCCACAGTGTCCAGCCTTCGACTGCTGCCCAAGTGCTGTTCGCGGAGTTGGGGCCCCATTTGGCCATGTTATTCACGAGTGGGTTTGGCTTGGTCAGCTCCTCGAGGATTGTGGGTTTTCCAGGCATTCTGTTGAGTGCCAACTGGGGCGATGAATGCGCACATGGGAAGATGGTGAAGGCTGCTCTTGTTGGTCCTAATCGAAGGAAGCCACATACCCTTATAGCTTTCTCCGGACTTCATGGACCGGCGCTTCTGCCTGTATCATTTCAAGTTCCTGCAATTATTTCGACCTGTCGCACCAATGCTATTGAGCCGAGGTCACTATTGAGCTTTTGACGTTGTTGGGCGGCGCCCACCATTGAGCCCTTCTCCATTGAAGGCCAAAGACTCCCTCCCAACTCTGGACCCAAGACGCATGATATCGCTGTGCCCTATTTTTTGAAAGCTCGATAATTGGGAAATTAGGCTATGATGGGCATCTGTGGTCACCTTTCTACATGCGATCTGTTCATAGTTAATTGATGGGGGTCCAGTGTCATGGCGCTTCGAGATGGCCAGGCTAGATCACACGCAACTCATGCATCGAGGAACAATTCTCTAAAGCAGGTTTAATAGTACAAAGATACAATGCAATTCAATGCATGATTTGAGCACCTATAGAGGTACCCTCTGCTGGTGACGCACTTTCGTCTCTGATTCACTGTCTTGCATCATCTCAACACCCGTTTGCCCCAACCTTCATCTGTTTGCTGTGCAACACAAGCACCCAGACCATTGACTGGGCCTGAAAATCGGAGGCGGCAATCTCCCGATTCCTGTTCTTGTCGGTTTGCTTCCATTCTTTCTTCGTTGCTAAACCTCTCTCTGTGGCATTTCCCTCCGACACCCAAGATGTCAACTCCAAGGCTGACAGAGCGATGTGCTCTTTGCAACTTCAAACTACACCGTGGAGATATCATAGTGGTTGGTAAGTATAGAACAAGCCCTATGGCATATCTCCCGTGACACTGATGTTGGGCTCGCAGTCAAAGAGGGTGAGAAATCGGGACCGGTTCCATTCCACCCGTGGACAAGGATCACGAATGATGAAGAAGACGCTCAACCCGGCGACGCATACCCTGCCTGCCCTGGCCTCGACCAGTGCGCTCACACGTTTGAAGAAGGAGTTGGTTGTCACCCCTCGTGCCTGAGGATCGTCGATGACGCACCTCTAGACCGTGTGCTCCAGCTCAGCGCTTGGTCGTTCCAGCCATCGCCGCGTCTTGACAGAGCACGACGTCGCTGGCTCCTAGACGAGCTAGCTTCAGGGCTTCAGACGTCTCTGCCACTGCCGGCAGAGCTGAGGAGAGCTGTGGCTAGACATCTCATCCAAGAGTTTGTCGTAGCAAAGAACACCTCACAATCTCTTGGTGATCAGGTTGCCGTCTCCAATGTCTCTGTTGCATGAGCGATTACGGAGACCTATACCACGTTTGAGGGTCAGAGATATCTCCAATCTGTCAGAAATGCGCCAGTGTCAGACGAGAGCTGGGTTCCGCCCGAGATGATCTACATGGCTGAAGACCATGCTGGTATCAGAGAGGTGATATTGGCCAACGACCCCATCACAGTCAGTGACGTTCCCGGCGTATGGTGGAAGTCATTCTCGGTCTATAAGCCAAGTGCCTCAATGTGCTTTCACAGTGACGTAACATGCCCCTCTTTGGAGTTGATGGCAATGTGGCTGACCAGAGTTCAAAGGGTATTAAGCTGCGATATCTATCATATCACGACTACTTTGATCGAGGCAAAACAACAAGGTGCTTGCCATCTTTCTCCCTCCCACGAGACCCCGAATTTGCCCTATTTCGATACTTATTCTCCCACAGACCAACAACAGAGCCGCGTCAGATGTCACTATTCCGGCACAACGACCCCGACATCACCGGTTACTCCATCTGTTGCGACCCTGCCGTCCTTGCGCTCCATAGCCACGGCAGTTTCAACGACGACCTTTCGTGCTATGAATGCACCCCCGAAAACGCAGCCTGGATCTATATGCCCATTAAGAAAGACGAGCGCATCGACCGCATCTGGGTGCGGCGGAACCGTATCTCGATCGATCAGAAAGGCCTGGCATTCGAGATGAATAGCGGGCGCCTGCTCTTCTTTGGACGCCATAAAACATGGGCCTTGGACGAAGACAAGTATCAATGGACCCCCTGGTTTCCCTGGTGAACGAGCGCGTCCCCCCCCTCTTCTTTTTTGACACCCTGATACCGTTTTGCATTCGAGAACTGGGTTTTGACACTCCCAGTCCGAGCTTTCCATCCACTCCAGTCCTTACCTCGGCTCCTTTGTCTCACCCAGCCGATCTTGAGTTTCCCAATAACCCTCACTGGTCCTGTGCTCTGGTCGAGGACGTCGTGGAAGTGGTGCCCTGTCGACAAACGGTGAAAGGAGAGACCATGATCACCGGACAGCTCCTATACTACTCGGACGGCAACAAGGCATCCCTCGGTCATATGCGCCTTGATCGTCTCGACTCAGCTATCGCGGTGGATTACTCTCGAAACCTTCATCTCGGGTTTAAAAAGACTAAGGATGGACTTTCCTACATAGCTAAGATCGAACTGTCTACGTGCGAGTTAGACGCCGACATGGACGAGTTGTTTGAGGTCTCCTGGAGTGGCACCCTTGAATGGTGCTTTTCATTTCAAGAGTGCCACGTTTGGAAGAGTGATAGTTAAGGAATCGGGGCAGGGGGTTTAAAAAAACCCAGCCAGAGTGGACAATGGTCATAGGGAAATGTTACGGCCAAACTATCGTCACTTGCAATGTAAGTGATGACGCAAGCTTCTTGTTGTTAGACCCAAGCTCAAGGGTCGCCTCGGCCAATGGTAAATCGTTGTGAGAGACAAAACCTAAGAGATGAGTAACTGGAATGGATCTATAACAGCACCATATTTGTAGTGACGCAAACTACAATAACATGGATTGGAAGGCACAACAACATTCATTCAGAGAGGTCATCATCTCCGACTCGACACCAACTAACCTAGAGCACGTGCCAACCTGCGGTTTCAATGGTGCTCTGGGGCAGTTCAAATGAGGCATGAAACTGACCGTGTTTCGAAGCTCTATTCAGATATGATCCTCTCAACTGGCCCAATAATTCTTATCCGTGATTGAAACAACCTGTAGAGACACTCGATTCGCTGCTCCAAGATCAAGCAAAGGCCAAGCTTTTGCCTCACGAGCAGCGGAACGCGCCGTCCGGTTCCTCGCCAATCACCATCTCTGATTGGGTGTCAAGTCCGAAGTGGGCCGTAGGTACCTACCCTCCCGCAAAGATCTTTCGAGGTACGTACCTGGAATGCGACTCACGCGGCCGGCATCAGCTGCACCTCTTCCATTTTTGCTTGCATTCGAAATGGGGGCCATCTGCGACAATCCTCCCCTTGCAATCCTTACTCCTCAATCGCTCAATTCTTGCTCAAACGACGGTTTAGAGGCCAGACCAGCTCTTGCCTTCTCTTCCCCCCTCCTCCGGCAATGCCCTTGTCTCGTCCAAGCTCTGTCCTCTTTCTGGCCCGCGTCAGCCCCGCCGTCGAGTAAATCTTGCCCGCCCTACGTCACCACTTTTCACCGTTCCCGGTGCCCGGATCCCAGCGCGAGGTGACAGGCTTGAAGAGGCTTGACTGACGCTCTACGACAATCTTTTCCAGGGCCTCAAGAGGCTCTTGACATTGCCCATCATGTCGCCTTCACGAGCCACGCCCGCGATAAGAGCCACCGCCGCCAGTCGAACCACCTCGTCGGGCTCATTCCACGCCGGCGCGCCGATCCCTACACTGAGCGCAATGCGACGACAGTCTCATCGCTACCAGACCTTTCCTACGACGCCACCAAAGACGCCCCTCGAGCAGCCATCTCCCCCGTCCGACGCGAGCTCTACCGCCTCCGAAGACGATAACGATGAGACGCCATTGCCTGTTCGGCAGCTGCTTCTGCTGGCGTTCCTGTCACTGGCCGAGCAGACCGCCCTGAACTCGATATCTCCATACCTCCCTGACATGGTGGTGTCCATGCCAGGGATCCCTCCTGCTGAGGCAGGCCTGTATGTCGGAATTCTGGCCAGCGCATTCGCCTTGGCTCAGCTGTCAACAAATTTCCTCTGGGGATACGCATCAGACGTCATTGGGAGGAAGCCTGTTCTGATCATGGGCACCTTTGCGCTCATGTGCTGCTTCTGTGTGTTTGGACTCTGCAAGCAGTACTGGCAGATTGTGGTGGTCCATGTCGCCATGGGATTGTTGAATGGCAATGCCGCCTGCGTCCCCACGGTTTTGGGCGAGGTCACCGATCGATCCAACCAGAGCCGAGCCTTTACCTACTTGCCCGTTATATATTCCCTGGGTAGTATCACTGGGCCTGCCTTGGGTGGCATTCTTGTCGGCAAGGTAGGAAACGAGTTTCCATATCTGGCACCCAACATTCTTGCGGCTGCGCTGCTTGCGTGCAGTGTCATTGTGGTGGGAATCTGGTTCGAGGAAACTCTTGACAAGTCACAGGCCAACTTCGAGCTGCCAGCTTGGGTACAGAAGGTCTTGTCGTGGCTCCCCTCTCGAAAGCCGCCGCCACGACGTCACTCTTGGAGCGCACGATGGCCTCGTACGCGATCGCATACCCAACCACTGTTATCCTCTGGCGACTCTGATGATTCGGACGATGAAGCAGAAGATGACGACGACGACGACGACGACGACGAAGACACCAAGCTAGATCCCGCGAGATCTACGTGGAAAGAGCTTACAGGCACCACCATCCTTGTCTTGTGCACGTATCTCGTCTTTCAACTATCCAACATCTCCTTCAACAGCCTGTACCCCATCTTTGCTGCCACTCCCCCACCGGCTGGTCGCGATCTTCTCCCCAGCAAGATTGGCGTCAGCCTAAGTGTCGCTGGGCTGGCCAGCATCATCTTCCAAGCTTTCCTCTTTCAGCCATTCAAGACCAGGATGGGGAATCTTGGCACATATCAGTTTGCCCTCTTGGGTCTCGGCGTCAGCATGGTATTGATGCCGTGGGTTGGGTACGCCGACGACAAGCCGCTGTTTGGCGTTGGATCTGGGAAGCTGTGGCTTTACCTGGAGCTTGGGGTGGTGTTGATCCTCAAGAACCTCTGTGCTGTGGGTGGCCTGTCGAGCGTCATGCTCTTGGTAAGTTGCCTTCTTTGCTGGACTGAGGTGAATTTGACTAACATGCAGATAGATTACGAACTCTGCCCCATCGCACGCGAGTCTCGGAAGCCTGAACGGTCTGGCGCAGACCCTTTCCGCCCTGGGTCGCAGCATTGGGCCCTTTGTGTCTGGTGCCCTGTTCACGCTGTCAGCCCGCATCCATCCCAAAGGCGAGGCCCTAGCATGGAGTTTGTTCGGCGGCCTGGCTATCTGCGGTTGGATCGCTTCATTGTTCATCCATGGCGCTGGCCTCGAGAGCGACGATTGGGTAGGCTCCGAGGATACTTCTACCGAGACAGAGTCAGCTTGATTGCCCTGACGGTAGCCTCTCCCTCCGGCTGAGTCGGCATCTTGGATAGATTATTTACATTTGGCATGATATACATGGGCGGGTAGATTCTTTTGGGCTTGAGAAAATGCCTAGGCGTAAAGAGAAGACGAGTACATGAGGGGTGGTATCAGGATAAAGATGCGACGCGTGAAAGCGGCTTCATCAAGACAATGCCACTCGATGATAGACGCTGCTACGATACAGGTGATCAATACATACACAGGCCACCGATTTGGGTATCCATTCATCATCACACATGTACTGAACCATTAGCCCCCAGAGCGTAGTACCAGTCGCGGTGGTTTTGGGAACTTGCTGGTCACGGGTTGAATGCTAAGCGTCACGATCTATAGAATGACAACAAAAATACCGTATTGATATGCGAGGAGATCTATATGTAAAATACAAAGGTGACGGAGACAATCTAGATACAATCTAAGTGGAGACAGCATCAGGCTTCAGTTATGCCTGCTGCCAAGAGTCTTCAAGTGCCACCAGCAGGACGGATCTCGGCTGGGATTGACTTAGAAACTGGCGTTGTTTCCACAATCAAAGGAACCTCTGACTCCCGAACCACTCTTGAAACTATCCAGGAGTTCTGAAATGGCCGACCACAGCCCGACGCTGTTCATAAAGAGGGTAAGACCGATAAGAGCAACGTTCAGGGCGAAGAAGGCCATCTGTTTCAAGTCCACAAAGTATGAACCCTTATTCATATGGAACCAGAAGCAGGCACTGATACCCCAGGCAGTCCAAGCATATGTTGTACAGGAACTGATGGAGAGGATAGAATCGAAAATGGGGATAGCGTTGGAAAGAATGAAGCAAAAGATCCAGAAGACACTGGCGGACGACACCCAGACGACCCAGGATCTAAGCGTGGAGGAAGTAATTTCGTTTGTGGCCTTCAACTTCCGCATAACAGAAATGTAGATGTACTTGATGCCGATATGACCGTTGGCGAGCCCTGTAGTCAGGACCGCTGGGATGATCACACCATATGCTGCTTTGGCGTAGATTATAGGGGCTGAGCCAAGTGCCGGCGACGTAGTGAACTCGCCCGCTAGACAATAGATGGCGACTGCAACAGTAGAATAAACAGCAATCGACACGACGAACAGCCACGAAAGGCTAAAAGAGAAATCACGGGCTGGGTCTCTCATCTCGGCCATGTAGGAGCAATAGGCAACGTTGCCTGCGTAGGCGAAGAAGACACGGAGGCAGGCGTTGAAGACTTGCTTGAAATCTGGCGAAGCTGCAATGACAATATCGACTTTCCAATCTTCAGGGGCCTTGGTGGGTTTCTTGACGCCCAGACTGATGATGACGATGAGAGACGCGATGATGATGCTGAGGAAGCAGGGGACACCGCTCTGAGAGACGAATTTGACGGTGCGAGGGAGACAGAAGAGCCAGATGATCAAAGCGCCGACGCCGATGAACCCAACGGTACACATGGCATGTTCGCTGATGGTGTTGAGGATGACGGAGAGGGTGATGGCAGATGAAGCGCAGGTCATGAGGAGCTGGACCAAGATTCCGACAGCTGCCGCGATTTCCCAGCGGCGACCTCCCATAGCGGTAACCATATCAACCATGTTAACGACATGGGGGTGTTTGCAGTAGAACTTGTGGAGGAGGATGCCCGAGTACCAAGTAAGGACACCAATCGAGACGATGGCGACGAGTCCGGGAACAATGCCGAGAATCTTGAGACACGACGGCAGGGAGAGGACTCCGAGACCCAGCTGGTTCGTGACCAGAGCAAAGAGTGTATCCCAGCGTCCCATATTGCGGAAGCCGTCACCTCCCTCGCCGCCAAAGACGTTGTCGGCAACCTCCTCGTGGGGAGCGGCCTTGAAGTCGACTTCGTCATTTCCAGACAACTGACCCTTTCCGGCATTGCTGCTCTGCTTTTTGGTGTCGATTTGGTCGTTGTCTGCCGGGGGGACAATGGCGTTGTTGGTTTCGTTCGGGGTGGAAGGCATTATGGCGGCCATCTTGTTGGTGTTTAGGGGGAACTGATGAGATGTTGTTGGAGAGGCCGATGGTGTTTTCCCTTAGCAACCTCGTGCTTGGAAGAAAAAGATGTAACACATCAAGTCGAAGAAGAGATTTCAGTTTGTGTGGACAAGTGAAGTAGGGCTTTGCTAGGAACTCGGGGCACTTGAGACCATGATGAAGAACTAAAACAAACTAGCGGTGTCCCCCGAGCACTTTTATACTTCTAGAAATTCCACCGGAAATTCCACGAGTTATTCGAATTACATGGCCCGGTGTTGTCTGACATTGCCACGCCCTTGGCGATGGGTGTTTGCTCCTGGGCCGGCGAAACCTTCCCCATAGGAAGCCGTGATATCGTGGAGTATGGAAAAATCCCCACAATCATGCCCGCAGTGGAGACACTCTCTGCTGAGGCAATGTTTTACGTATGGGGTATTTAGTCTTGAGAGTATCGAGTTTTCGGTTTTTGATGCTGGGAACACGGGGGAAGTTTTGATCGATGAGGTCATTGAGACTCAACAAGCAGTGACAAGATACCTACAGCCCATGCTGATCCAGGTTGAGGGCCGGCCGTTGTTGATTGCGCCCTTGACGTAAGAAACGCTCGAGCCAGACAAAGGCCTCAGTGTCGACAAACATCTAAGGGAAAGCCAGCGCGCCTGCATAGGAAAGCAGGTTATAGGGGCAAGCAATCAGGTTATTGTTAGGGAGCAAGATGATGTGGCCTTTGGGTGAAAGCATGTAAAACCGCGCATCGTGAGCCAGGTCAGGGTCTTGTATCCCCCGAAGCCTAAAGAAGCAGCTGCAGTGAGATGGGCGACTTTCGATCGACGGCCCGTATCTTTAGTCTTGTTTGATAGCTTGAGCCTCACACCTTCACTAACTCAATCTGTGAGGCTTGCTGTGTGGCGTACATGCATGCACTCAAAACCAACGACCGTTAAAAGAAACACAAAAAGCATGTCTGAAAAAAGCTGATGTATTTCTTTTCCCCTCATGACCCTGGGTCGTTGGAACTTCCCCATGGGCAAGTCAGTTACCCCAGGGGAAAGGGCCCGTGGCCTCCGCTTCTCTCCAGACCTTGGCTCAGCCAAGACGGAGCCATTTTACGTAAAAATGAAGCTGTGATTCTGACTCTGGCCGTCAAGAGTTTCCGTATCCAAACGATGGGGCGGGATGTAACAGTGGATGCCGAGGAGCATGGGTTCGCAGGGTCTCCACCCAACGGAACAGTTCCGGACCAGAGAGTTGGGAAGACATCATAAGCACGTTTCAGTGTTGGTAAGAGAAACATTTCTGCCCTATGGAATTGAGCATTGGGGCTGATAAGCTGGAGATTGACGTGGGCGAGGACACATAACCGGGGCTAGGGCTGAAGGACTTGAGTGTTTACAGGCTGAAGTTGGAGGAAATCTTATTGCAATGTCATTCTTGACTTATGTGTTTGGCTCTATGTAAGAGGAAATATTAAGTAGCTAAAGTAAACAAGTGAGAGAGATATCCTTCATTGGGTACTGACTGGGTACAAACAAGCTTTGATAGCTGCCCTGTTACAAGATATGTCCCATAGATAGTGTATCTAACCAGTTACAGGTTTCTGTAGCATTGATCTTATGCAAACATCGTGTCGAAAAAGCGCCCTTTATTGCTGCCATAGGCTCTCTGTCTCAACGTAATACTCTCACAGCAATATCCACCCATGGCATTGATATGAGATGGACTTACATCCTTCTGCTTGGTCACTTGGTGGGCCGATCTTGCGTTTGTGCTTTTCGGTCGGCGCCTCTGCCGAGCCCCGCTGGGTCGGACTAGACCATCGCTTCACCACGAGCGCCGGGGGTGAGGATGTCGTGCGGGTGTTTCGCAGAGAGGGGGCTTTTCCAACCGTGGGAGTTGGCCTGCTGATGAAGCCTTTCACGACCGGCCTATAGAATCCAAGTAAGAAGTTGCAACATACCGGGTGGTGTGAAAGCTGTGTTCAAACTTCCCTCCCACGGTTGAAGTGATATTAGCTCGTCGCGGCGATTCGTGGCATGGAACTTAATGCTAAGAGTGCATGAGCCATGGCTCCTTATTAATATGCCGAATAATCTATTCTAATAAGAAGACAAACCTCCAGATCAGCAAAGTAGCCCAACTTACAGCCTCATGACTTGTATTGCTTTTCTACCTTAAAAGGCTTGATTACGTGTCGATCGAATAACAGCCTCGGCACCAGGATCTTACTCAAGCTAGTGCCACATTCGAGGTGCGTCAAGGATAAACAGAATGCGGCGCTCGATCGCGTTTAAATGATTCTTTGAGAGTGAACTGTTCCCCGGTCTTCGGAGGTGTCGGGGTCCGGAGTTTTAGTAGGGCTAAGATCGTGGTGTTATTTTTAGAGAGAGAGGGAGAGAGTGGGCTGCGCCATCTACGGTTCGATGTCATCCGGTGGAGTTGTCAATTTCAGGGGGTTTAGTGCACTAACCATCTGGCTTATTATTCAACTGTCGATTTGATGGAAAAGACTTAGCGGTTGAGAATGAGGTTCTTTGAATGGTGATTCCAAATAGAGTCTAGATGGATTGATTACCTGCAAGACATAGTGGCTGTGTACATGCATTGTTTGTACATGGAGAGTCTGTATTGCCTGATCTGTGAATGTTGCCCTGGAATTCTTCCTCTCAAGTCCCTTAACCCCATGCATCTTCAACAACCGAACTCACAACCGAAATTCAAAATCATAAACAAAGTTAATCATCGTCTCTCCCATTTCTCAATCGGGATGGCGTGCACATCACTCAACCAAGACCCCTGTACGGGACCCCATCCGCAAGGTTAGCCAGGGCCCGCACAGCCACTCATTCGTCGGTTCACAGCCCGTCATCCTGATCCAACAATAGATTCAACGCCGCTGATTAATTTTCCGCGCCTTGCATCTTTTAATAGGACCCCGGCCATTCCATCTTCTTCTGCCCATCATTGGACGTGTCGACCAAGGCTCGGTCCGCTTCTTGGGTATGGATTAAGCTAGCCTGGGACCCCCCTCGGCTCACTTCATCTTTGGGCGCTGATATCTTATACATGGTATCTTTTTGTTTTCTTCCCCCCTGTTCACTGTTTCCGCATCTGGAAGTGTGAACCTGAATGTAGGGCTGAACTGATCGAGTCAGCATGTCAGGGCCGCAGCTGCTCATCCACAGGAGGCCGCCCATCGGCTCGTATTCATCCCGTCTGGGCATTGAATGACGATCGAGCTCAGATGCCAAACCACGCGTCTATTTTACGCGCGGTGCAGCGCCCCAGAGTATTAGATGTGGTCCTGGCGGAGGCTGTGGTGGCTGTCTAAGCTCAGTGACGCGCGCTTCACCCGCTTACCATTCCGGCAGACCCAATCAGTATCTTGATTTCTATTGATTCTAGCGAGCACATGGAATTCCAATCGGTCCACATTTCTTCGGCTCAGATCCCATCCCTTGCTTCCCCCTGCCGAAGAAATCGTGGGTGGCTATCCCCTTCTTGGCATGGCATTTCCGGAGACCACCTCTTGCTATGAACCGTTTCCCCAGTTTTGGCCCGTATGCCTTGGGAGATCAGGGATCATGGACCACTTTAGATTTGTTGTGTTTATTTCTGGAATCCTGTGGTTAGCTTGGCTTGGCTGAACCTACACGCGACCCCCTTTTCAACCTCGGCAGTTTCCCAACGCCCGACGCGATGCTCTCTCATTCTTTGGAATTCATCGAGGCTTCACTGGCTCAGCCTTGTGATGTTTCTCTATAGATTGAAACGTTACTGGAGCCTTGATGACGCCGTGCAAGTCTGTGTATCGCGTCTAGCTCACATCATACGCGCTTCTCAGCTCCATACAGTCAGGCCGGGAGCAGCCTTCGCGCTTAACGCCCACTACCCGAAGCTCCGTGCCTGACACCCCTCCACTATCCGGGCTGAGCAATCTAAGCTGCCCTGATATCCCCTTGTCGACATCGTGGCTGTTCAAGGTCTTGGTTCCTTTCCCCGATTACAACATCCGTCACCAGGCCAATCACGGCTCCAGGACCCTCCCGGTAAAAGTATTTCCACTCTTCACATCCCACCAACACGAACTTCAGCTCTTGATATTGCTCGTGAAAGAGGTCTGAGCTCCCGCAAGCTGCCGGGGTTCTGGCGTGGCTGTCAACGCCTTGACGCGGTGCATCTTGATGTCTTTTGGACTTTAGGAGGTGACAGGTTCTATTGATGTCTCAGTCCTTTCTTTTTTGGTGCATAACATTGAGTTGCATCATACGTTGCACACACCATATTCTTGACCCAGCATGGTTGTGGACAGTGATGGCTGGTATACATAACGGATACGAAGTTTCCCATTGACTGAGACCCTCAACACTCGATTTATGTCGTGGAGAGCAGACAAGGACATTGCGCGCTATCCACAACGCTACATACTACTATACCTTCCAAATATTTCTCGTATTCATCATGTCGTCCCATCGCTCTGGAAAAAAATCACGACGGCAGAGAGTAAGATGTCCCCCGCGTGTCGTATCGACCCTAACTAACCATCTAGCCCCCTGTGCGAGAGCTCATCCGTTCTCTCACATCCCACCAGGTCAACACCCTTACCGAACTCCGCCGTATCGAGCGAATAGCCGCCTCATGCGAAGACGAAGACGATGCCCGCGCTTTCCAGGAGCCCATGACGCTCGCATGGGCTAATTATGTCACCAGCAACCAATTCCTCATCGAACTTCACGGATTGACCCCAAACTATCCATTCTGTGGTGACATTGTGCAAGACGCCCACCTACGTGTGCTGAGTGATCCCAACAGCAACCGCAGTTGGAACACGGCGTGGCTTTGCCTCGTCAAGATAAGGGACGATGGACTCATCCCCTTGTATGCCCTCCTGGAGGCAGGAAAACAAGAGATGTGGGGAGAAACACTACCGACGCAAGAAGATGTCGAGCAGTTGGCGTCATGCTTCGAGTTGGAATGGAGAACGGCCGTTGATACTATGCTGAGGCACTGGACGACCCCCCCTACATGGTATGGACAGTGATTGAAGCAAGGAGGCTTGTTTTGTGGTACTGGGTTCTTCTTCTCGAGATTCTTTAGGGTTAGGTTTGGATTTTAAAAGCGGGTTATTGGAAAAGACGAGGAACGGGTATGAAAAGCGAGGAGTGTATTTGAATTTTGTTTCTAGAGATGCGATGGCGATAGAGTGCTGAGATTTAGCGATTGATTAATGCGAGTTCTTTTTACTATTGAGTTTATAATATCATGTTTATAACTGCGTCTTATAGTGTCATGTCAACAGGCTCTCTATGTATAACAAGTGCTTTTGTTCAGTAGGGACGGAGGATAATCATGTCCGTTGCCGTATCTCTGTTTCGATCTTCAGGCTCAGTTAACCCATCAAGGGCCGGGCTGCAACTGTAATAAAGAACAGATCATTATCTCTGTTTCAAGTCTCGGCTTTTCAATTATGCTCTTAGCTCGACTAGACTCTCTCTAGTACCAATAACAACTGCGTTGTCCTCCAGGAGTAGACCTTAACACACGCTCTGTATATGCCCTCTGCGCTTTCTACTGCTACTGTTTCTATTGTCTATTAGCGCCGTGTCTTGAGTACCTGCGTCCGTGCGGCGTCCCCCTTGTGACATACGCGAGGCTGGGATAGCAAAGGGTACCTGTATTACTTAGAGGTTCAGCTATCTACCGGGCCAGAATGTGTGCTTGGAATTGAATCGCGGCTCTTTTATTACTATAACGTATATGATAAGCGAGTCGGACAGACAAGCCAGTCGGACAGCATACTGTGCAGCTAAAATAAGTAATTTTAGATTTTCTAAAACTAGCTATAAAATTTACTAAGGTCTAAAAAATCATTTCTAACTAAATTAGAGAAAAAATCATAGGGTAATAATTTTTCTAGATTTTTAAAAAAAATATTTAACTTATCAACTTTAAAAGTTTTAAAAAAGACAGTGCGAATAAGCTTTTTCTTAATAACTATGGAGAAAAAAATATTCAAAATTTTAGAAAACGTCCTCATGTAAAAACCTATTTAATTACCCTAATCTGAAATTCTTAGCTATTTTAGGCCTAGTTTAAATTTTTAAGAATTTTCCTAAAATCGCGCTTTAAGGTGTATTTTATGATGTCCGGCTCACTTGTCTGTCCGACTCGCTTATCATGTACGTTACACGAGAGGGAGCTACTAGATATATATCAACGTTATGCTTAATAATAGAAAGACACACAAATGTCTTGACAAATGCGGGCCTACCTAGTGGTGTTTTTTTCTTGCCGGCGGTTGATAAAATTTGCAGCATAGATCTCGTATCGTTTTTCTTTACTTCTAGAGTCCTCGGAGCTCATTTCCAGTTTGGGCGTTGAGACAGACCGCTGGAAGACGGTTGTGCTTCTAGAAGTTTCATATCCCCAGTTCCACAAAGAATTCACGCTGAGGAACAAGAAATCAGTGACAGTCGGCCCTATTCAGCTCTAGCAATTGCAAACTTGAATTCTGAGACAGGGGATCGTCGCTATGAGCCGAGGCAAACTATGCCGGCTGCCCCGATGCACCCACTTTTGTTTACTGGGATTGACACTGTCCTTCCAGTGTAGCTACCACTATAACTGGACCTGCATTTGGCGGGTTGATGCCCTGTATCTCTTGGCTGGGCGATTACCCCTGTCGCATTCCTGTTTGCTCAATCTGACATGCTTTGTGCTTACAACCTCAAAACTCCATTATACATCTTACTAGATTTCTTAAATACTATAAAATATTGCTAGATATGCGCAATGAGTTGTCCAACAAATCGCATCATTACGCAACATGACAAACATCAAAGTCAATGAGATCATTTCTGCTCGTACCGCATTGGGAAGTATCACCGCCGTGTGGGTCGTCAAAGTCAAGCAATGCACTGACTTTGCAACCGGGCCTTACAAATCAGGTCCAGCGAACCTCGGCATCTCGCGCCACCAACGTAGGTCTTTGGTTGCTTTAAAAGGTCTGCAGCTCTCCGCCGTCTGTTGGATTTCTTTATCAAAGGATCCAATTCAACTGTGAAAAGCAGCAGTCATCATCACAATTACCAGCCAAAATGACCCAGAACAAGACCCTCATCTTCAAGAAGATCCCAACCGGGCTTCCCGTGGCTGGGGAGCACCTCGTCATTGAGGATCATCCTATCGATCTCAATGAGGCTGCCCCCGAGGGCGGTCTAGTTGTCGAGATTCTCTACGCCTCTTTCGACCCTTATCTGCGAGGCAAGATGCGGGACCCTAGCATCAAGTCTTATTCTCCCGCTTTCGAGATTGACAAGCCCATCACAAACGACACCGTCTCAAAGGTCCTCAAGAGCGATACCCCGGAATTCGCAGAGGGCGATCTCATCGTGGCTTATCTGCCCATTGCCCAGTATGCGCGCGTGCCCAAGGACAGCATGGCAAGAGCCAGAAAGATCAACAACCCCCACAACCTAGACCTCGCCCTGTTCCTGGGACCCCTCGGAATGCCAGGCCTCACCGCTTGGGCTGGTCTGCACAAGATCGGCCAGCCCCAGAAGGGTGAGACCATCTTTATCAGCTCCGCTGCTGGTGCTGTGGGTCAGATTGTTGGCCAGGTGGCCAAGCGGGAAGGCTTGACAGTTATCGGCTCCGTCGGTTCGGATGAGAAGCTCGACTTCATCACCAAGGAGCTTGGATTTGATGCTGCCTTCAACTACAAGAAGGAGAGCCCCAAGGAGGCTCTTCCCAGACTCACACCCAACGGTATCGACATTTACTTTGAGAACGTCGGCGGAGAGCATCTCGAGGCAGCCCTCACCAACATGAATCTTCTTGGAAGAATTCCCGTCTGTGGCATGGTAAGTTGTATTTTCCCCAGAGAAGTGTTGAATTATACTAACATGCTTTGTAGATCTCCGTATACAACACCCCTGCCAGCCAACAGACCGGCACCAAGGGTCTCATGCAACTCATCACCAAGCAAATCACCATGCAGGGCTTCCTCGTCGGCAACCCCAAGTTTGGCCCGGCTTATGCCAAGGAGCACCAGGAGAACCTCCAGAAGTGGCTGGCGGACGGCAGTGTCAAGGCCAAGCTCTCCATCACCGAGGGAATTAACAGCGCTGCGGATGGCCTTATTGGAATGCTCGAGGGTAAGAACTTTGGCAAGGCTGTGCTGAAGATTTAAAAGATACTTAAAGTTATAGTAATGATGAAATGAATTGATACGTAATTGAGATACTTTCTACAGCCACGAAATTGTAACAGCTCGAGTTGTCTAAGATCAATACCTCCAGTCGAGTGTGTACGAATGAGATTGTTGTTTCCGTAGAAACTTCCTTCGCAGAGGTAGGTAAATGAAAGGAACAAACACCCAAGATTTTATAGGCGCCGTTCCGATGTGTTTTTTGATCATGTGTCTGACAAGTACATCATTGAACAAGTAGAATAGGCGCCATTTTAATATGCACCTAGAAGTTAGAACACCTTGCTACCCCCTACTTGGACTGTCCCAACACAGTGCACCTCGGCCTTTCAGCCGGCCACGACGATAGATCCAGACCAATCAAGACACAGGTAGGTGACGATGCTTTTACCAATTAATATTCTGCCTTGAGAACCATTAGACAATGCGGTGGCCTTGTGATGGAGCCTAGAGCCTACAACTCAAGGCAGAGCATTGGGTGATATTAGGCTTAGAGGCCTGGGAAATTCTAAAGTGCTGTCTAAGCCGGGCTCTATGCCATTGTGCGCGACACTGTTACGGCTTGGTTCCCCGTAACAGCGCTATAAGCCTCTATATAAGGCAGCTAAAGCACCACTATGATTGCTACAATAGCGATTATAGCCCAATCTTTTGCCCTGTGGCGTGACGGCTAAGGTGCACCGTTACAGACACTCTATTGTGTTTAAAGATGATATATGCGCCAACTAGTTTAGCAATTCGCGAGATATTATATTTAAGCTCTAACTAATATTTTCCTTCCTATACTCCTTAGCTACTACCTAAACCTTTCTATCTTTATGACTAAAACCTTCTTTCCCCTAAGTTATTTATATAACTTAATAACTTAATAACTTAAAACCTTAATCCCCTCCTCCTAACTTTGCTACTTTACCTATATAGGTCTTCTACTCGCTAAGCCTCTCTTAGCTATTAAATTATATTTAATAAGCTATTAATTTAACTTATATTTATTTTTATAATTTTAATAAATGAATACTTATTAAGCTTTATACCCCTAAGACTTTTAAGCTTTAATAACTTATAATATTATATAAAGCGCCTAAGGTTTTATAATACCCTTAGTATAATAATTATAGGATTCCTAAGGGATAAACTAATTATATTAGTTTATATTAGTAAAAGAAAATATTATATAACCTTAAAGGGTAATATAAGTTATATTTAATAATATACTTAAAGGTATTAAGTATAATTAAGTTATATTAATAGCTAAGATAATTAATATATAAGGAGTATTACTATATATATTTATATACTTATATATTATTCTTAGGACTAATAGGCCTATAAGAATACTATTAGTCCTAAATTATATTATTCTTAAAGCGCTATTAATTTATATTTTATTAGTTTTTATAAGGTAAGTAATTCTTTATTTAGCTAATTAAATTATTTTTTAAATATTTTTACTTAAGATATATTATAATTATAATATAAAGTCCTTTCTTTATTAATTCTTATCCTTAAGACTAATTTTTATAGCCTTTTTATCTTAATAAATAACTTAGACTTATAATTTTTCTTTTTTATATTAATATAATATTAAGATATATTTTTAAAGCTTTTTTTTATAAAACTTATAAGTTATATATATTTATTACTTTTATTATATTTAATAATATAAAGGCTAATATATTTTATATATATTATTTCTAAGTAAATAAATAATACTTAATATTTAAGGATTTATTTAAGTATAATAAATATATTTATATTAAGAAATCTTATAATAAGACTTATATAATAATATCTTATAAATATTTTTTTTCTTTTAATATATTTAATTAATCTTTATAATAGTTTTTTTTAATAAAATAAAAAAGAAATTTAAAAATAAATAAAAATAAAATAAATAATAATTTCTTAAAATTTTATAAAAAAATAATAAAGCTTTAATCTTATTTAATTAAAATAATTAATTATTTATTATAGATTTATAAAGTTTATAATAATATAAAAATAAGATATTTTAAGGTAATATATTAAGGTCTTTAAGAAATAAAATAAAATAAAAACTTATTATTAATATTAAATATTTATAAAAATATATTTATCTAAGACTTATAGGTAAATTATATTTTTAATAATATTAATTAAATAACCCTTAGTTTAAATAATAGGTTTCTTAATATTTTTCTTTTATTTAATTTTAATATTATTAATAAAAGTTTTTTAAGAGATATTATATATTAATAAAGTATTTAAGGGATTCTTATATATTTTTAAAGTCTAAATAATCCTCTTATTTAATAAAATATATTATTTTATTATTAATTTTATTTATATTAAAGATATTTTTTAAAATATATTCTTTTAATTTATTAATTTTAATTTATTACTTATTATTAATTTTAATTTAAATAATATCTTATATAAATTTAAATAATAAAATATAAAAAATTTCATAAAGCTTAACCTTAAATAATAAGTCTAATTTATAATTATATTTTAAGATTTTTTATTTAATTTTATATAATTTAATATATTTATAATTAAGTTTTTTATTTTATTATTTTATTTTAATATTTTTTATTATAAAATAAATTATATCTCTCTTTAAGAAAATTAATCTTTTAATTTTTTTTTTATTTATATAATTTATTATTTTATTTTTAATAAATTTAAGTTTTATTTATATTTTTTTATATAAATTATATAATTAATTATTTATAAAAATTATTTTAAGGTTAATAATAATATTTTATAATTATTAATAAATATTTAATATAAATTTAAAATTAATATAAATTAATATAATTTTTATATTTTTATTTATTATTATATTATAAGCTAATTAAATAATTAATAATTTCTTAATTTAATTAATTTATTTATAATTAATATAATATTAAAAATATTATTTTAATATTAAATTTATATATTTTATTTATTTATTTTTTTATAATATATAATAAAAAGCTTATAATTAAGCCTTAAATATTTAATAAAGCTTTATTAAAACTTAAATATAAATAATAATCTTTAATTAATAATAATTTTAAATAATATATTATATATCTTAATAATATAAAAATAAAAAAAATAAATAAATTTTTTAATTAATATTAATTTTTTATAAAATATAAAATAAAAAAATTTTTATAAATTTATTTATAATAATAAAAATATTATTATAAAAGTTTTTAATAATTAATTCTTTTAATAAAAATAATTTAATAATAAAATTTATTATAATAATTTTTTATAATAATTAAGATATTAATAAAAATTAAAATTTATTATAAGGTTTATAATATTATATCTTAATTTTTATATAAAAATTATATTAATTAATAATAATTATAATAATTTTTTTAATATTAAAATATATATATATTATTTTAATTTATTTTAAGGTTTTATTAATTCTTTAATATTTATAAAATTAATATTTATATATTTTATATATTAAATTATATTATAATATTTTTAATATTTATTATTAATTTATTTTTATATTTTCTAAGAATTATTTATTATATTTTAAGATATTAATAAAAAATAAATTATTTTATTTTATTATATAAATTATATTTAAGTATTATTATTACTTAATATATATAATAATATATTATTATAAATATTTTTTAAAAATAAAAAATAATAATTATTTTTTAATTTAAATTTTCTTTATATCTAAATTAGGTTTATAATTAATAATATTTATTTTTTTATTTTTTATTTTTTTAATATAAATAATAATATAATTAAATTTAAATAAATATTTAATATATTATAATTATTATTTATTAAGTTATTAAGTTATTATAAAATAAGAGATATTTTTATAATTAATATAGATTTTAATTTAATAATAGCTTTTTAAGAAATAATATTTAAATTTTATACTTAACCCTTTTAATTTTATATTCTCTTTTTTTTTCCTCGAGGTTAAGTATTAATAAGCTTTTTATATTTATTTCTTAGTATTATATCTAGGATTTTAAGAGACTAATATAAAAGATATTATATAATTAAGAATATTTATTTAGGAATATAAGGCGATATATTTATTTATTAATCTTATTAAGGATCTTAAATAATTTAATATATTTTAATAATAATTTCTTTTTTTTTATTTTAAATTAAGGTTCTTAATAAATAATATTATAAAATCCCCTTATTTAAATTTTATAAGTTTATAATAAGAATTATAATATTTTATTTTCTTTTTAATAATTCTTTTTTAATATTATTAAAGTTATATTTTAATCTTTTATAGCTATTTTATTTATACTTTTACCTTTAAAACTTAATTTACTAAGGTATTAATATTTAATTATAGGTAAAAGTTAGGCTTATAGCTTATAAATATATTATTATAAGAAATTCTTATTATCTTATTAGAGGCTATATTATAAATAAATTATATTATTAGTAATAATTTAAGCTATTTCTCTTAGTAATTTATTATAAAGTATTATAAATAATATTTAATAATTTAATTTATATATTTAGTTTACTTATTTATTTAAGGGTAAAATATTATTAAAAGCCTTTATTTAATCTATAATATATAATATAATTCTAATTAGAACTCGCTTATAAAGATAAGCCCTTAATCTATAATAACTCTCTATAAAGCTTTAAAATATAATTTTACTTTTATATAAAAAAACTTAATAAGATTTATTATTATTATTATTATATTAATAAAGAGGAATATAATATATTTTATATATTTATTTATTATAATTAAAATAATATTAATTTTTTAATTTTTATATATTACTAAAGGTAATCTTATAATAAAGTCTATAAATAATTTAATTATAAATTAATATAAAATAAATAGGTTTTTTAACTTATTATATAAGTAATATCGCCTAATAATTACCCCTTAATAGATTATATTTATATATATATATTCTTTAATATTAGCCTCTATAACTTCTTAATAAAATTTCCTTTTAAAGAGCTTAATAATTCTCTTAGCGCTAAAATAGCCTATTAATAGGTCTTTATAATATAAATAGAGGATATTTTATTAAAATATAAGGTCCTTAGGGATATATATTTAGTCTTTAAAGAATAAAAGGCTATCCTCTTTTATAGCCTATATAAAAGGGTCTTTTTTCTTTCTCTTTTAGGTTTCGCGATATTTTCTTATAATTTCCTTAGAATTATTATCTTAGGCTATCTTAATTAATTTTAATAATAAATCTAATAATAATACTTATATTAATAACTTATTTGTTAATATTATTTTAATTACTTTTATTAAAATAAACTTAATAATACTTAGCTTTACTTTTATTTAATCCTTAAATTACTATAAACTAAATATATCTTTAGTATTATTTTCTAAAGGTTAAAATAAGAATTCTTCCTCTTATAAAGACTCCTTATTTAATTTAATTCCTTATAAGGCTTAAGACTTTAATATTCCTAATATAGGCTCTATACCTAGCCTTATTAATCTTATTTATGCCCTTATAAGGGCTTAGATCTTATTTATTTTACCCCTAAGTATCTTAAGTAACTTAGGACTTTAATCCTCTTTTAAGATATATCCTAAAGGTCTTAATAAGGTATCTATAAGATTTATCTTACTTTTATAATATTTAATTATAAAATTATATAATATAAAATAGATATATTATTTTATTTATTAATTATTAAGTCTTATAATTTTTATAAATACTTATAGGTTTTAATAATTATTAAAGACTTTAATTTAATTTAATACTTTTTTAAGTAATATTATTAATACTTAAATAACTTAATAATAGCTATTATTTCTTAATTTAAGGTATTATAATTAAATTTTATTATATTAAACTTTTTTAATTAAAAGGTAATTAAGTATTATTTACCTTAATTATTAAGCTATAAAAAGATATTTATTATTATTACTTTAAATATATTTATCCTTATTTATATTAATTATATTAAGTTAAAATATTATAATAATAATACTTTTTAGAACTCTATAATAACTTAATAAAATATTACTCTCTTTTTATTAATTAAATAATATTTCCTTAGTTTCTTTTTATTTATATTTCTTTTTATAAGGCTTATAAGTAATTTTATAATTTAGGAATACTTATAAATAAAATATCTATAGAAGTTATAAAATTCTAAGAAGATTTAAACTTCTTTATATATTATAAGCTTAGCTTATTTAATAATTATTTTTATTTATTAAGGATATATTAAAATCTCTTTTTTTAATAAAATAAATCTTAGGAATTTTATTTTTTATTAATAAAAAAAATACTTTAATAGCTTTATATATAACTCTGCCTTTTATATTCTATTTAATATTTCCCTAATAGCCTTTACATAAGATTTCTTATCTTTTAAATAAATAAAAATATTATTTAAATAGATTATATAAATTATATTAAGGAATTTATATAAGGCTTAATAAATATAATACTAAAAAGTAATAAGTATATTTATAAGGCTAAATAATATAATTAAATACTTAAAATAACTATAATAAGTATAAAATATAGTTTTTTATTTATCTCTTTCCTTAATATAAATATAATAATATATATCTTTAATATTAATTTTTAAGAGATATTTTATTTCTTATATCTTATTAATAATCTCTAAAATTAAGGGGAAAAAATAATAATTCTTAATAATATTAATATTAAGGCCTTTATAGTCTATATAGAAGTAAAGTCTTTTATCTTTCTTTAAAATAAAAAGGATTAAAGCCCCTATAGGGCTTTTTAAGGGTCTAATATACCCCTTTTAAATATTATTAGCTAAGTATTCTTAAAGCTCTTAGAGTTTAATATAAAAAAGGGGGTAAACTAGTCTATAAGGTAAGTCTTTATTTTCTATTAAGTTAATTATATAATTAATACCTTTATATATTAGTAATTTATTTATTTTTTTATAATTAAATATTCTTACCTTATTTATAATTTTAAGTAATAAAATAAGATCTCCTAAGGGTTTTATTAATTCTTTATTAAGTAATAAATAAAGCTTTTTATAAAAAGTAATAAAATAAGCTAATCTAAGATTTTTTATTTTCTTATAGAATTTTTATATTAATAATATTTTAATCTTATTAATTTTCTTCTTAAATTATTAAAGCTTTTTTCTTTTATTAATTATAATAAAATAATTATAAATAATAGATATTAAAAATAAGATATTATTTTCTTAGAGTATTACTTTATTTTTAATACCTATATAAATATATTTAAATTATATTAAGTATCCTTAATAATTAATTATAATAATTAAGATATATTATTTATAGAGGACCTTTAATTTATTTCTTTTTATTATTTTATAAGATCCCTAGACCTTATTAAGGTTTTTAAGCTCTTATTTCTTTATAAATTCCTTATTTATATAATCTAATATTATTAATATATCTAGATATACTCTTATTTCCTCTTATTTTTAGCTATAAATTATAATTATAATATTAAGATAAAGCTTAGCCTAAATATTATTATCTTTTATTAATACTTAGGCTATATTATTAATTAATTATTATTTTTTATCTAATTTATTTATTTAAGTCTTTATTATTTTAAATAGGCTTATAAGAAATATTTAAAATTTCTATATATATAATACTTAAGCTTATTTTTTAATTAATCCTTTAAGTTTCCTTATTATTAAAATAATAAATCTCTAATAGATTATTAAGGGTTCTCTAAGGTTTTAATTAAATTATATTTAAATTACTTTTATTAATAATTATTATTAAAATAATTCTTTTATTTATTTTATTATATTATTATATCTTAATAATAAGTAATAAAAGTAATTCTTTTATTATAAATTTATAATAAAATTAATATATTAAGATTAATATAATCTTATAACTTAATTTATAATTTAGCGAAATAAAAGAAAGCTTATTAAGATTTAATATATCTTAAAAAGTATTTCTTAATAAAATTAAGATAAATATAAAAATCTTATAGGGTTTAATTCTTTTATTATCATAATTATTTTAATTATATTATTAAAATTATATCTTAATTCTTTATATCTTTAATTAATTAAATAATTTATTCTTTAAATCCTTTTTAATCTCCCTTAAGTATATATTATTAAATCTTATTATATTCCTTAAGGTATTAATCTTATCTTACCTAGCCTTTATAATCTATATAATTAAATATAAATAAGATTTTCTTATATCCCTTTTAATATTAATAGCGCGCTCTATTAAAGGCTAAATATAAATTATTAAGCTAATTATTATATTTATAAATTATAATAAGGAGGGTTAATTTATTAATATTCTTAATTTTAATTTTTTTTCTTTAAATAATAATAAATTAAAGTATTCTCTATACTTCTTTAATAACTTTTTTTTATTAAATATTTATAATAACTTAATTAATACTTATTTTTTATCTTAAAGTATTTTTAATTCCTTTAGTTATTTAATTTATTTCTTAACCTTAGCTTATTATTACTTAATTAATAGGGTTTTAATATATTTATTATTAGGTTAAGGTTATAGATATATAATATTATTAACTCCTATAGTTCTTAATAAAAGGGAATTTTTAAGGCCTTTATAGGCTATCTTTAATAAAACTATTTCCTAGGTAACTTATAGGAAAAGCTTTAAAATTATTATAATTATAATTACTATAATTATTAAAAGCTAGGTAAGTAAAATAGTTATATTATACTAAAGCTTATTAGATCTAAGATAATAGAAGCTATAGCGAAAAATAAAGGTTTCCTTTATAAAGCCTTATTAAAAGGCTAGGGGTATATAAGTTAGTTATTGCGCTGGTTTATACAAAGTAGCATAATATACTTAAAGATATTAAGTATAACTAAGTTATATTAATAATTAAAGTAATTAATATATAAGAAAATATAATAAATATATTTTATATACTTAAAGTACTTATTAATAAAAAACCTATAGTACTTATTTACTTACCTAGATAAGGTTATTATAAATAAGTATTATATAGGGGTATTTATTCCTTTTATAGTAGGTCCTATTTACTTTTATAGCGGGCTAGTTATATAGCGGGGGTTTTACTATATTAGACTTATAACGATCGTGGGGTTCCTAAGGGATAAACCGGTTATATTAGTTTATATTAATAGAGGAGAATATTATATAACCTTAAAGGGTAATATAAGTTATATCTAGTAATATACTTAAAGGTATTAAGTATAATTAAGTTATATTAATAACTAAGGTAGCTAATATATAAAAAAGTATTAATAAGTATATATTATATATAAAGATATTTTAATTAAATTATATTAGCTTAATAATCTTTAGCTATAATCTATTATTAATTTTATTAAGATTATTAAGGGATTATAATATCTTAGTATAATCTAAGTATAATCCTTAATAATTAATCTTTATAGTAAATATTAAATATAATTATATAAATAATAGGATATATTAATTATAATATAATATTTCCCCTCTAATAGTCTTATCTATAAGGCTATTTCCCGCGACCCTAGGCTTTTATTATAGGTATATCTTAACTTAGACTTATAATTATTTTTTATTAATTATATCTAATTATCTTCTTTTTAAAAAATATCTAATTATTATTAAACTAAGTAATATTATTAATTATTTAGGTTTTAAGATTATATTATATTCCTTTTATTATTTATAGGGCTTTTATTATATAGCTTTACCTAAGAAATCTAATTATTATAATAAATATACTTATTATAGCTATTCTTATAATATATTAAGGGATATATTTAATATTTATATATTCTTTCTTATTATTTATATTATTTTCTATTTACTTAGAACCTTAGTAACCTATATTATCTAAGAGTTAAATTATCTAGATAATAAGGAATAGTATATTAAGGAGGATTTCTTTTAGTTATAATAGGAGGCTTAAGAAACCTAGGTAAAAGTAAATAAAGTTCTTATATAATTAATATACCTTTATTATTAGAAATATTAATTATATATTAATAATATAGAGATAATATCTTAGGGGCTTTAACCCTTAGATAAATTAAAAGTAATAAAAAAAGCTAAGTTAAAGACTATATTTATAGCATAGTTTATAGGTATTATAAATATTATTAATTAAAGTGCTATTAATCTTAAGCTTTTTTCTCTTATTAATATTATTAATAAAAGTTCCTTAGGAGGTATTATATATTAATAAGGTATTCTAAGGGTTCTTATATATTTTCTAAGTCTAAGTAATCCTTCTATTTAATAAAATATATTATTTTATTATTAATTTTATTTATATTAAGGATAATTTTTATAATATATTCCTCTAATATATTAATTTTAGCTTTTAGCTTATTATTAATTTTAACTTAGATAATATCTTATATTAACTTAAGTAATAAGATATAAAAGATTAAATAGAGCTTAACCTTAGGTAATAAGTCTAGTTTATTATTATATTTTAAGATTTTTTATTTAATTTTATATAATTTAATATATTTATAATTAAGTTTTTTATTTTATTATTTTATTATAATATTTTTTATTATAAAATAAATTATATCTCCCTCTAAGAAAGTTAATCCCTTAATTTTTTTTTTATTTATATAATTTATTATTTTATTCTTAATAAATTTAAGTTTTATTTTTATTTTTTTATATAGGTTATAGAATTAATTACTTATAAGGATTACTTTAAGATTAATAATAATATCTTATAATTATTAATAGGTATTTAATATAAATCTAAAGTTAATATAAGCTAATATAGTCTTTATACTTTTATTTATTATTATATTATAGGCTAGCTAGGTAATTAATAATTTCTTAACCTAATTAATTTATTTATAATTAATATAATATTAAAGGTATTATTTTAATATCTAATTTATATATTTTATTTATTTATTTATTTCCTTATAGTATATAATAGAGAGCTTATAATTAATCCCTAAGTATTTAATAAGGCTTTATTAAAACTTAGATATAAATAATAATCCTTAATTAATAATAATTTTAAGTAATATATTATATATTTTAATAATATAAAAATAAAAAAGATAAATAAATTCTTTAATTATTATTAATTCTCTATAAGGTATAAAATAAGAAAATTTTATAAGTCTATCTATAATAATAAGAATATTATTATAAAAGTTTTTAATAATTAATTCTTTTAATAGGGGTAATTTAATAATAAAATCTATTATAATAATTTCCTATAGTAACTAAGGTATTAATAGGGGTTATAGTTTATTATAAGGCCTATAATATTATATCTTAGTTTTTATATAAAAGTTATATTAATTAATAATAATTATAATAATTTTCTTTATATTAAGAAATATATATATTATCTTAATTTATTTTAAGGTTTTATTAATTCCTTAATATTTATAAAATTAATATTTATATATTTTATATATAAGGTTATATTATAGTTCTTTTAATACTTATTATTTATTTATTTTTTTATTTTCTAAGAGTTTTTTATTATATTCTAAGACCTTAATAAGAAATAAATTACTTTATTTTATTATATAAATTACTTTAAGAGACTTTAATATATCTAATTATTTATTCTCTTAGTAAGTTTTATAATATAGGTAATTATTTAGTCTTATATTAAGGTTTTCCTAAGTAAAATACTTATAAATAATATCCTAAAATTTTTTATCTCTTAATTTCTTATTATATTTAATAATTCAATAATAATATTTAATAAACCCTTTTATATATTATTATAATATAAAGATATATTTTTAGTATATAATTATACCTTATTAGCTTCTAACTTAGTCTATTTATCTAATTATAAGTCTTCTAAATTTATTAAGAGTAATATTTATAATAATCTTATTTTTTAATTTATTTATTAAGTAATATAAAAGTATTATTTACTTAATATAAATAATTATTTATTATTTAAGGTATCTTTCTTATATAAACTATAAGAGTTATTTTTTTATCTTAGTTTTTCTTATATTTAGATTAGGTTATTTATTAATTATATTAGCTCTTTTATTCTTTTTTCTTTATATATAAATAATAATATAATTAAATTCTAAGAGGTATTTAATATAATAAAATTATTATTTATTAAGTTATTAAATAATCGCAAAGTATATAATATTTTTATAATTAATATATACCTTAATTTAATATTAGCTTCTAAGTAAATAATATTAAAATTCTTTAAAGGTATTAATAATTATAATAAATTCCTTATTATAAATTAGGTAATTAAATTTTATTTTTTATAGCTTATAGGAGTAAAATATAATTAAGTATAATAGTCCTTTATTATCTTATTATTTAACCTAGGCGCCTAAGGTAAAATCTAAGGTATTAGTTTTAAGTTTAATTAATTAAGATAAGTTAAATATCTTAAGTATTAATTTACTTAAGATAAATTCCTTAATTTTATTAAAAGATTCTTTTATTTTATTCCTAAATATAAAGGTTTTATTTTTTTTTATAAATTTTATTAATAATATAGCTATTTTCTTAAATACTTTAAGGAATTATAATAATAATTAATAAATCTAAGAAAGGCTTATATTTCCTTAATATTAATTAATTCTTTTTAATCTTTAATTATTAAAATCTTCTTAAGGTTTATTTATATCTTATTATAAGAGATAATATATCTAAGGAATTTTACTTCTAAGGTATAAAATTTACTTTTCTTAAGTTCTATTAGTAATTTAATATCTTATAATATTTATAATACTTTATAGATATATTCTATATATTCTTTTTTTATTTTAGAGAAAATAAAGATATTATCTAGGTAATATATAATAAATATATCTAGGTATTCTTATAATATATTATTAATTATTTATTAGAATATAATAGGTATATTAATAAGTCTAAAAGGCATAATAAGGTACTTAAATAATATATACTTAGTATAAAAAGTAATTTTTTATTTATATCCTTCCTTAATCTAAATAAGATTATAGGCTCTTTTAAGATTAGATATAATAAAATATTTTATCTTAAAAAATTAATCTTTTAATTTATTAATAAATAATAATAATATTTAATCCTTAATTATAATAATATTAAGTATTTTAAAATTAATATAAAATTAAAATTTGTTATTTTTCTTTAAAATAAATATAATAAGGTATTTAATAAATAACCTACTTTCCCTAATATATCTTTTTTATATTATATCTTTAATATATTCCTTTAATATTAGAAATTATATTTTATTAAGTAAATAAAGTTTATTAAAGTTAGGTTATTTCTTATTAATAAACTTAATTTTAAGGTTATATAAGGTATATTCTAATAGACTTATTTTAAGTTCTTTTATAAAGAGTTATTTATAGATCTTATATTACTAAGGTATATTCTTAAGTTATTTTTCTTCTAGGTGATTCTTTTTAGGCCTCTTAAGATCTTTTTTTAATATATAGAACTATTATATAATTTATATAATTATTTATTATTATTAGTATTTCTATTTATTATAATATCTATATTTTATCCCTATAAGTAAAGAGATATCTTATATTTACTTTTACTTAATTTCTTTATTATAAATAAAAATTTAAGATTTATATTCTAAGTTATTATTTATTATAGAGAATATCTTAATATTATAAAAGAATATCTAGCTAATTCTTTAATTAAAATATAAGTTATAATATTATAACTATAAGTACTTAAGCATAAGGTTATAGCTTTATAATATTAAATAAGATTCCTTAATTTTTTTCTTTAATAAAAACTTTAAGGTAATTAATCTTATAATTAATAATTCTATTATTATAATTAAAAGGTATTCTTTTAAGGTTATATATTATATAGGGCTCTTATTTATACCTCTATAATAGCCTAAGCTTATTTATTATTACTAAATTAAAATAAATTTACTTAGCTCTATTATCTATTAAAGTATTTAATTATTTTCTCTTAATTTATATTTTTAATTCTAAGTATTATTACTTATATTCTCTATTTATAAAATAAAGGGCCTTCCTAGGTAGCTTATTTCTTTATTTATCTACCTATTACCTTATATTAAATAAAGTAATTAATTCTTTAATATTTATATAGCATAGCTAAAATAATTAAATTTATACTTATTATTTATATAGGCCTTATAATTATAATTATCTCTTATATTATCTTATTATCCCTAGAAACTATTATCTATTTATTAGTCGGCATTATTAAGTTCTCTACGCCTAATATAATCGGCATAGTTCTATAAGAGCTTATCTATAGGTCTTTAATTATCTCTAAGGTATAATTAGATCTTTTAATATTATTCCTTATCTTTAGGTTTTTTATTTTATATAAAGAAATTAAATCTTTTTTTAGCTATTTACTTAAATCTATTATATATAGCCTTAATATATAGCCTATATTATAGGTATATTTCTTTATTATAAAGGGCTATTTTAATACTAAGGTAACTTTTATTTAGGTCTTATTCTTAATTAATTATAATTATCTATATTATAATAATAAATTATTATTTAAGGGTAATTAATCTATTATTATTAGGGAAGAAATAAATATTAGCTATACTAAGTGCCTTATTTTATCCTCTAATCTTATATATATATATTTTATAGGTAAGGTATAGCTTATTATTTAGTTCTTATAGCTATATTAAGAAATAATTATTTTCTTACTTATTTTAGATATATATATTATATTAGTAATCCTTATAGGAGATCTATGAGATTTCTTTATATCTAGGGTATATTAATTAAGTATATTTATTATCTTATATATTATAGTATAGGCTTTATTAGGAGCCTATAGCGATTTCTTCATAATATACCTTAATAGGGATATCCTTTATATCTATACTATTATTTTTTATAATAAATATAGCTTCCTAGTCTTCTTATATTATCTTAATAATTTATTCTTATTATTTATTAATCTTATAATTATATTACTTATATTCTTAGGTTACTTTATATAATCCCTTATTATATTATAAGGTAATAATAAAAATAGATTTATATTAATAATATATTTTATATCTTTTTACTTTATACTAAAGGTATAACTTATTATTAAGTTAATAAAATAAAGGGATTAAAAAATAATTATTTTTTTATTTCTCCTTTAAGTATTCCTTATATTTATAATAATAATAAGATATCTATAAGATATTAAGGTATTTCTTATATATAAGATAGTTTTAGATATTATCTTATATATTAAATAATACTTTAGGGAATCTAAGATCTTTAATAATTACTTAATATAAGGCATAGATATAGATATCTTATATATTTATTATATTTATATATTCTTAGGCTATTTAGATATATTATTCCCTAAAAATACTTTAGTATTAATTATCTTATTTATTATAAAATTATAAATAATATTCTTCTTTCTATAAGTTATTATCTATCTTCTAATTATATTAGTTTTAGATCTAAGTAATAGCTAATTATTATTATACTTTTATCGCTAAGCTATAATTAGGGTCTTAGTTATAGCGCTTAGTTTATTAGGTAATTATAATAATCTTTATGCCTTAGGCCCTAATTAGCTTATTAGCGGGTTTTAATAATAATTATTATTTTAATTTATTAATAAAATAAAATTATTTTACTTTAGGGGGTTATATAATTATATAATATTCTTCTTTCTAGGGTTTATTATTATATTTAAATTATTTTTTTATAAAGTATACTTAATTATAGGGTATAATTCTCTCTCTAAGATAAAGGCTAATATTATTATATCTTATATATATTATACTAAGGGTCTTAGTAATCTAAATAGCTATTTAGGGTTTATTATTAGCTTCTATAAACCTTATTTATCTTTTTCCTTTAGGTAAGAGTTATTATAGCCTAGGTTAATAATATCCTTCTTAGATATTATATTACTTCTTTTTATATATATTAGCCTTATAGCCCTTCTTATAATAATAATAGTATTTAATAATTAGGGGCCTTTACTAAGCGCTACTAAGTTATATAAGTCTAGGTTATATTTTATAAGAGGTATTAGTTTAAATATATCCCTAGTTAATATTAAACTAAGGGGTATTAACCTTATTACTCTTAAACTTAGGGTTTTATAGTTTTTTTTAAGAGAACTATTATTTATTAATTTAAATAGCTTTACTAATATAATTAATAAAGCTATAAAGTTAATCTTTTTTATATAATTTAGTTTATATTTTTTTCTTAAGTCTATTAAAGAAGAAAGATATTAGAGGTTTTTAATCCTAATTAAGCTTTAAGGCGAGCTAAAAGTATTTAATATTATATTCTAATATAAAGTAGATTTATTAAAGTATTTTAATATCTCTTTTTACTTAAGACTTCTTATTTATTATTTTAAAGGCTTATTAAAGTATAACTTTAAAAGTCTTAAAATTAAAATAAAGGTTTATAGTCTAAGGGGATAATTTAATAAATAATTTAATAAGGTATTTTTTTATAATAAATTTAAATTAAATTATAATATTCTTAATTAATTATTTTATAATATATTAAACCTTATTAAATATTATAATAAATTATATAGGGTAATATATTATAAATATATATAGCTATATAAGAAATATTAATAGCTTATAAATAGTTTTATTAAATTTCTCTAGGGGGTCTAACTTTAGGATTTCTCTTATATCCTTTTTTTATATAGTAATAATAATAATATTATTAAGCCTCTAGGTATTATTAATATATTATATATTCTAATTATACTAGGTCTAGCCTATTCTTTTAATAAAGTTATAGAGTCTATTTATCTTAGTACTTATAATAATAATCTAGGCTTAGAGTTATTTAATTTCTTTATTATTAGAGCTCTCTATATTATTTATATCTTTATCCTTAGTATTAGCCGGGATAGGTATAAGAAGTATAGGGGAATAATTAATAAGTAGAACTTACTAGGGGTTATTACTAGGAGTAGCCTAAGTAACTATTATATTTAATATTATTTAAGGTAATATAAATAATCCTCTAAATAAGAGCTATTAATATATAATAATTATAGGGTTCCTAAGGGATAAACTAGTTATAATATCTAGTATTTTCCAAGGGAATAAACCAGGCGTGCGGGTTTAATATTAGCAGAGAGTCTTAGCGTAGCTATGCAAAGGGGCGGTTATATCTTAGTAATAAGTTAAGAAGGTCTTAAAGGTAACTAAAGTCTATTAATAGCTAAGGAAGCTAAGTATCTATCTAAGGTATAATAAATATTAGTATATATATAAGGGGCCTCGCACTTATAGAAGTAAGGTCTATGTGATTAGTATATATGGAAAGGAATTTATAGGGAATAAAATAATATGTGATAGGAGATATATTAGGCCGTAATACTAGTTATATTAGTTTATATTAATAAAGGAGAATATTATATAACCTTAAAGAGTAATATAAATTATATCTAATAATATACTTAAAGGTATTAAATATAACTAAGTTATATTAATAGCTAAGGTAGCTAATATATAAAAAAGTATTAATAAGTATATATTATATATAAAGATATTCTAATTAGATTATATTCGCTTAATAATCTTTAGCTATAATCTATTATTAATCTTATTAGGATTATTAAGGGATTATAATATCTTAGCGTAATCTAAGTATAATCCTTAGTAATTAGTATTACGCTGCTTTGTATAAACCAGCGCATTAACCAACTTATATGCCCCTAGCCTTTTAGAAGGGCTTTATAAAGGAAACCTTTATTTTTTGCTATAGCCTCTATTATCTTAGATCTAATAAGCTTTAATATAATATAATTATTTTACCTACTTAGCTTTTAGGTAACCTTAGAGATTATAATTATAATAATTCTAAAGCTTTTTTTATAAGCTACCTAAGAAATAATTCTTTTAAAGATAGCTTGCGAGGGCCTTAAAAACTCCCCTTTATCGGGAATAATAAGAATTAATAATATTATATATCTATAACCTTAATTTAATAGCGAATATATTAAAACCCTACTAATTAAGTAATAATAGGCTAAGATTAAGAAATAAATTAAATAATTAGAGAAATTAAAAGTATTCTAAGATAAGGAGTAAATATTAATTAAGTTATTATAAATACCTAATAAAGAAAAACTATTAAAAAAGCATAGAGAATACTCTAATTTATTATTATTAAAAGAAAAAGAAATTAAGATTAAAAATATTAATAAGTTAACCCTCCTTATTATAATTTATAAGTATAATAATTAGCTTAATAATTTATATTAAGCCTTTAATAAAGCGCGCTATTAATACTAGAAGGGATATAAAAAGATCTTACTTATACTTAATTATATAGATTATAAAGGCTAGGCGAGATAAGATTAATACCTTAAGGAATATAATAAGATTTAATAATATATACTTAAGGAAGACTAAAAGGGATTTAAAGAGTAAACCCTCTAATTAATTAAGGATATTAAAAATTAAGATATATTCTTAATAGTATAATTAGAATAATTATAATAATAAGAGAACTAGACCCTATAAGATTTCTATATCTACCTCGATTTTATTAAGAAATACTTCCTAAGATATACTAAATTATAATAAGCTCTCTTTTATTTTATTAAATTATAAATTAAGCTCTAAGACTATATTAATCTTAATATATTAACCTTATTATAAATTTATAATAAAATAATTACTCTCGCTATTTATTATTAGGATATAATAATATAATAAAATAAATAAAAGAATTACTTTAATAGTAATTATTAATAGAAGTAATTAAAATATAATTTAATTAAAACCTTAGGAAAACCCTAATAACCTACTAGAGATTTAATATCTTAATAATAGGGAAACCTAAAAAATAAATTAAGAAATAAGCTTAAGTATTATATATATAAAAGCACTAAGTATCTCCTATAAGCTTATCTAAAATAATAAAAACCTAAATAAATAGGCTAAATAAAAAATAATAATTAATTAATAATATAGCCTAGGTATTAATAAAAAATAATAATATCTAGGCTAAGCTTTATCTTAATATTATAATTATAATTTATAGCTAAAAATAAGAGGAAATAAGAGTATATTTAGATATATCGGTAATATTAGATTATATAAGTAAGGAATTCGCGAGGAGATAGGGGCTTAAGAACCTTAATAAGGTCTAAGGATCTTATAAAATAATAGGGGGAAATAAACTAAAAGTCCTTTATAAATAATATATCTTAATTATTATAATTAATTACTAAGGGCGCTTAGAATAATTTAAATATATTTATATAAGTACTAAAAATAAGGCAATACTTTAAGGAAATAATATCTTATTTTTAATATCTATTATTTATAATTACTTTATTATAATTAATAAAAAAAAAAGCTCTAATAATTTAAGAAGAAAATTAATAAGACTAAAGTATTATTAATATAAAAATTCTATAAAAAAATAAAAAACCTTAGATAGGTTTATTTTATTACTCTTTATAAGGAGTTATATTTATTATTTAATAAAGAATTAATAAAACCCTTAAAAGACCTTACCTTATTACCTAAAATTATAAATAAGGTAAAAATATTTAGCTATAAAAAGGTAAATAAGTTATTAAGATATAAAGGTATTAATTATATAATTAACTTAATAAAAGGCAAAGACCTACCTTATAGATTAATTTACCCCCTTTTTTATATTAAACTCTAAGAGCTTTAAGAATATCTAGCTAATAATATTTAAAAGGGGCATATTAGACCCTCGAAGAGCCCTATAGGGGCCTTAATCCTTTTTATTCCTAAGAAAAATAAGGGATTTTACCTCTATATAGATTATAAGGGTCTTAATATTAATACTATTAAGAATTATTATTTTCTCCCCTTAATTTTAGAGATTATTAATAAGATATAAAGAGTAAAATACCTCTCTAAGATTAATATTAAAGATATATATTATTATATCTATATTAAAAAAAGAAATAAATAAAAGACTATATTTTATACCTATTATAGCTACTTTAAGTATTTAATTATATTATTTAGCCTTATAAATATACCTATTACCTTCTAATATTATATTTATTAAGTCTTATATAGATTTCTTAATATAATTTATATAATCTATTTAGATAATATCTTTATTTATTTAAAAAATAAAAAATCCTATATAAAGGCTATTAGGGAAATATTAGATAAGATATAAAAAGTAGAGTTATATATTAAGCTATTAAAGTATTCCTTTTATTAATAAGAAATAAAATTCCTAGGGTTTATTTTATTAAGAAAAGGGGTTTTAATAGATCTTTAATAAGTAAAGATAATTACTAAATAAGCTAAGCCTATAATATATAGAGAAGTTTAAGTCTTCTTAGGATTCTATAACTTCTATAAATATTTTATTTATAGGTATTTTAGAATTATAAAACTACTTATAAGCCTTATAAAGGGAAATATAAATAAAAAAAAGCTAAGGAAATATTACTTAATTAATAGAGAAAAGGTAATATTTTATTAAGTTATTATAGAGTTTTAAAAAGTATTATTATTATAGTATTTTAACCTAATATAATTAATATAAATAGAGATAAATATATCTAAGGTAATAATAATAAGTATCCTCTTATAGCCTAATAACTAAGGTAAATAATATCTAATTACCTTTTAATTAAGAAAGTTTAATATAATAGAACTTAATTATAATACCTTAGACTAAGAGATAATAGCTATTATTAAATTATTTAAATATTAATAATATTACTTAAAAGGGGCACCGAAGTAAATTAAAATCCTTAATAATTATTAGAACCTATAAGTATTTATAAAAATTATAAGACTTAATAATTAATAAATAAGATAATATATTTATTTTATATTATATAATTTTATAATTAAATATTATAAGGGTAAAATAAACCTTATAAATACCTTATTAAGGCCTCTAGGATATATCTTAGAAGAGGACTAAAGTCTTAAGTTACTTAAGATACTTAGAGATAAAATAAATAAGATCTAAGCCCTTATAAAAGCATAAATAAGATTAATAAGGCTAGGTATAGAGCCTATATTAAGAGTATTAAAGTCTTAAGCCTTAGGAGAAGCTAAGTTAAATAAGGAATCTTTATAAGAGGAAAAACTTTTACCTTAACCTCTAGGAAATAATATTAAAAATATACTTAACCTAAGATATTTTAAGAACTAAGTAAAAATAAAGCTAAGTATTGTTAAATTTATCTTAATAAAAATAATTAAGATAATATTAATAAATAAATTATTAATATAAGTATTACTATTAGATCTATTATTAGAATTAATTAAGGTAACCTAAAATAATAACTCTAGGGAAATTATAAAAAAATATTATAAAACCTAGAAGAAAAGGGAAAGAGACCTTACTATATAGATTATAGGGGAGGATAGCCTCTTATTCTTTAGAGACTAAGTATATATCCCTAAAGACCCTATACTTCGGTAAAATATCCTCTATCTATATTATAAAGACCTATTAATAAGTTATTTTAATACTAAGAGAACTATTAAGCTCTTTAAAAAGAAATTTTATTAAGAAATTATAGAGGCTAATATTAAAGAATATATATAGATATATATAATTTATTAAGGGGTAATTACTAAGAGGTATTACCTATATAATAAGCTAAAAAACCTATTAATTTTATATTAATTTATAATTAAATTATCTATAGACTTTATTATAAGATTACCTTTAGTAATATATAAAGACTAAGAGATTAATACTATTTTAATTATAATAAATAGGTATATAAAATATATTATATTCCTCCCTATTAATATAATAATAACCGCTATAGACCTTATGAAGCTTTTCTATATAAAGGTAAAATTATACTTTAGAGCTCTATAGGGGATTATTATAGATTAAGGGCTTATCTTTTGTAAAAGACTGAAGAATAAAGACTATAAAGTCCTCAAAGACTGTAGGGTAGATGACTTGGATAGGAGGTGAATAGGCAGAGGAATTAGTCTTAATAAATAGCTGTGAAGCTAAATAGCAAGGCATAGGGTAGGTAAAGTCAAGAGTAAAATGGATAGAAAAAATAAGAAGAAAACCAGCTTCTTATTGGTATGTAAATTGTGAGTATTCATACAAGATCTAAGGAGCTAATTCTAAGAGAGAGCTAATAGCTTATATAGCTAATGAGTCGGAATCTATTAGTCCGATTCGGGTGAGTGTTATACCGCCGGATAGCCCTAATTCCGGGCTTTCTAACGGTATTAGTTTCACTAAGAACGGATAACTAGAAGCCGAGTTATGCGTTATTCTAATATAAGACTTCTAGGGTTTTAAACTAGGAAATTTAAAACCGGATAGAAAATACCCATTGGAAAGGCACGGCTTTCACGGCTTTATCGGGCTCTTTAAAAAGCCCTAAGTCCGAAGTCACGTGACCTTCCTAATTAGGAAATAGAGCTAAATATAGCCGAAATAGACTATCTTGTAACTCCCTAATATCTTGCTTACCTAAGCATATATTGCTTAGGTAAGCCTATAACTGGATAGCGCATAAGCTAAACTATAGGGTATTTAAATCCTAGGCTTATATCTTATAAGCTTATTTTTCTAGAATTTTATTTATAAAAGACCTTCTTATTATAAGGACTTTTACATCTTTATAAGTGAGTTCTAATTAAAACTATATTATATATTATAAATTAAATAGAGGCTTTTAATAGTATTTTACCCCTAAATAGATAAATAAACCGAATATATAAATTAAATTATTAAATATTACTTATAATATTTTATAATAGATTACTAAGAAAAATAACTAAAATTACTATTAATAGTATAATTCGCCTATAATATAGCCCTTAATAAGACTATAAGAACTTCTCTTAATAATATACTTATAGGCTATAAGCTAGAGTTTTACCTATAGTTAGATATTAATACCTTAATAAATTAAATCCTAGAGGTAAAAATATAATTAAAATAACTATAAGAGATTAAAATAAAACTCTAATAATCCTAGAAAAAAGTTATTAAAAAGAGGGTAAAATATTATAACTCCTACTATAAACCTATAGAGTTTAAATAAGGAGACCTTATAGTATTATTTATTAGAAACCTTAAATTAAAATAAAAAAAGAAAAAACTATTATTAAGATATATTAAATTATTTAAAATCCTTAATAAAATTAATAAATAAATATATTACCTTATATTTCTAAATAAATACTCCTAACTATATAATATCTTTTATATTAGCCTCTTAGAGCCCTAGATATAATATAAAAGAGTAAATATAGAGAATTTATTAATACTTAACCTTAAGGAAGAAAAAAAAGAATATAAAATTAAAAGAATTAAGTAAAAAAAAAAGATTAAAGGCTAAATATATTATCTTATTAAGTAAAAGGGATAACTAATAAAATATAACTAATAGGTTAATATAGATAATATAGAGAATATATAAGAAGTAATTTATAAATAATAAGAAACCCTAAGAAAAATATAATAAAAAAGGAATAAAAATATAAGATAAATATAATAAAAAATATATTAAAAAATTAATTAAATTAATAAATAATAACCGCTATAGGTATCTATAAACTTAATCTAATTACTAAACTAAACCCCTAAAATATTAATAAAACTATATAATATAGGCAAGGAATTTAAGGGCTATAAGTATTAAAAAATCTCTATTATTACTTAGGTAGGCTAGCCTAAAGATTAGCACGAGACCTAATATTACTATTAAGGCAAATAATAGCCTTAATCTTATAATAGAAGGTAGCCTATAAGGTAGCCTAAGTAATATACCTAATATTAGAAAGATATATATAAAGAATCTAAGAGTAATACTAATAAGTCTAGATAGGGTTAAGTTAGGGAAATATTAATAAAAATATAAAGAAACCCTAGGGAAAAGTTATATTTACCGCGATTATATAAGGAGCTAAAAAAGAAAAAATAAATAAGGTATAATAAGTATTAATAATAGACTTATATATAGTAAAAGCTTTTTATAATTAGGAAAAGATTAATATATTATATTAAAATACTAAAGAAAATATAACTTATATAGCTAAATTTCTTTATTTTAATAAGGCTAAACTTAAAATAATAAGTAATCTTAAGGGCATTAAAAGCTTAATAAAGATAATTTAAAGCCGCTATAAAATAATAGAGAGTAATAATATTATAAAAATAAGAATTAATAATATTATTATTAATACCTAGGGTAATAAGCTTAATATAAACCTTATTAATATATATAAGTATATAATAAAGTTTATAAATATCCCCTTCGAGGATTATAGGAGGGCTTTATTAAAGATTAATTAGGGTTTATTTAAAGGAAAGAAAATAAAACGCGAGGATAAAAATATTTACTTAATATAATTATTATAATAATTATAGGATTCCTAAGGGATAAACCGGTCGTGCTAGTTTATATTAATAAAGGAGAATATTATATAACCTTAAAGGGTAATATAAGTTATATCTAGTAATATACTTAAAGGTATTAAGTATAATTAAGTTATATTAATAGCTAAGGTAGCTAATATATAAGAAAGTATTAATAAGTATATTTTATATACTTAGAGTACTTACCGGAGTAAAAGCTATAGTACTTATTTACTTATTGCCCTTATATTATTACAGGTAAGTATAATATATAAGTGCTTACTTATATTATAGTAGGTCTTATTTATTCCTATATCGTCTTTATTATATAATGGCTTTTTGCCTTATTAAACCGCCCGGTCTAATACTAGGTTATAATATAAGGTCTCCCCTTTATTAGTCTTATCCTTAAGGCTATATAAGTAGCTATTACTCCTAACCTAGTTAGTCTTATATTTTATTTCCTTATCCTCTTGCTAATATATATTAATATAATATCTAGCTATATTTCTAAAAAATAAAAAAAATCTAATAATCTTAAACCTATTAATTTTATTTATTATTATTATATTTCTATAGAATTTATTAAGTATATTAATTTTATTATAATACCTTATATTTATTATTAAGCCCGCAGAGCTATCTATAAGATAATTAATAATAGTAAGAAATATAGTTTATATACCTAATTAGGTTATTCTTATAATATAACAGGGGTTCTTTTATATTCCTATGAGTCCTTTCCTATAGTTATAGTATAAGCGCTTATAATTAATTTATTTTTAGTATTAAGAATTCTTTCTAAGGCAAAATAGATTAACGCAGAGGAGCTTACGGTAGAGGAGCTTCTATAGGCCCGCTATATATCCTTAGCGTAAATATAAAAAGAGTTAGCTATTTATTAGTAAGAGCTAGAGGAGTTCTTAGCTTATTTATCTCGGCTATATACTTAGTATTATTCTTTAATCTCAAAGGGGATAAAAATAACTTATTATAACCTTAAGTTAATAGATAATCTAAATAAGCTAAAAGTAATAGAATCTAAGGCTATCTTAGATATATAATTATTAATATATATAGATCTTATTAATTAGGGTTCCCTAACTCTTAGGGATTTTTCTTTATTTCTTTCTAAAATTATTAATAAAAGTCTTTTAAGAGGTATTATATACCTATAAGGTATTTTAGTAATTCTTATATATTTTTAGAGTTAGGGTAATTCTTTTATTTAATAAAATATATTATTTTACTATTAATTTTATTTATATTAAGGATAGTTTTTATAATATATTTTTCTAGTCTATTAATTTTAGCTTTTAGCTAATTATTATTAATTTTAACTTAGATAATATCTTATATTAACTTAAGTAATAAGATATAAAAGATTAAATAGAGCTTAACCTTAGGTAATAAGTCTAATTTATAGTTATATTTTAAGATTTTTTATTTAACTTTATATAATCTAATATATTTATAGTTAAGTTTTTTATTTTATTATTTTATTTTAATATTTTTTATTATAAGGTAAATTATATCTCTCTTTAAGAAGGTTAATCCCTTGATTTTTTTTTTATTTATATAGTTTATTATTTTATTCTTAATAAATTTAAGTTTTATTTTTATCTCTTTATATAGGTTATAGAGTTAATTATTAATAAGGATTACTTTAGGGTTAATAATAATATCTTATAATTATTAGTAAGTATTTAATATAAATCTAAAATTAATATAAGCTAATATAGTCTTTATACTTTTATTTATAGCTATATTATAGGCTAGCTAGGCGGCTAATAGTTTCTTAACTTAGTTAATTTATTTATAATTAATATAGTATTAAAGGTATTATTTTAGTATCTAGTTTATATATTTTATTTATCTATTTATCTCCTTATAGTATATAATAAAGAGTTTATAATTAATCCCTAAGTATTTAATAAGGCTTTATTAAAACTTAGATATAAATAATAATCCTTAATTAGTAATAATCTTAAGTAATATATTATATATTTTAGTAATATAAAAATAAAAGAGGTAGGCGAATTCTTTAATTATTATTAATTCTTTATAGGGTATAAAATAAGAAAATTTCATAAATCTATTTATAATAATAAGAATATTATTATAGAAGTTTCTAATTATTAATTCTTTTAATAGGGGTAATTTAGTAATAAAATCTATTATAATAGCTTCCTATAGTAGCTAAGGTATTAATAGGGGTTATAGTTTATTATAAGGTTTATAGCGTTATATCTTAGTTCTTATATAAAGGTTATATTAATTAGTAATAATTATAATTATCTTTTTTATATTAGGAAATATATATATTATTTTAATTTATTCTAAGGTTTTATTAATTCCTTAATATTTATAAAGTTAATATTTATATATTTTATATATAAGGTTATATTATAATTCCTTTAGTATTTATTATTTATTAGTTTTTTAATTATTTAGTAATTATTTATTATACTCTAGGATTCTAATAAGAAATAAATTACCTTATTCTAATAAATAAGTTATTCTAAGAGTTTAATTAGGGTTATATTTCTTATAATATTATATAGTACCTTAAATTTCTTTTTTAAATAAGTAATTATTATAGACTTAGTTTATAGTATTAAATATAGGTATATAATCTTTATTATAGGGAAATTTATTATAATAATATCTAAAGATTTATAGAAATACCTTACTAAGGATAATAATTTTCCCTTTAAAAGTAAGGAATTTATCTTCCCTATGATTATATCCTTATATATAATTAATATAATTAATTTCTTATTTACTATATTTCTTAATAAGTTTAAGGTACTTAGGTAATAATATAAGTTCTTTAATTTATTTACTGCTATTATTAATCTTTTACTAAAGATATCTTTTAGGAGTAAAATATAATAATTATTTTTTAGTTTTAATCTTTCTTATATCTAGGTTAAGTCTATAGCTAATAATATCTATCTTTCTATTTTTTATCCCTTTAATATAAATAATAATATAATTAAATTTAGATAGATATTCGGCGTATTATAGTTATTATTTACTAAGTTATTAAATTATCGCAAAATAAGAGATATTCTTATAATTAATATAAACCTTAATTTAGTAATAATTTCTTAAGAGGTAATACCTAAATTCCTTAAAAGTATTAATAATTATAAGGAATTCTTTATTATAAATAAGGTAATTAAGTTTTACTCTATATAGCTTATAAGAATAAAATATAATTAGGTATAATTATCTTTTTTTATCTTATTATTTAATTTAAGCGCCTAGGGCAAAGTCTAAGGCATTAGTTTTAAGTTTAATTAATTAAGATAGGTTAAATATCTTAAGTATAGGTTTATCTAAGATAAGTTCTTTAATTTTATTAAAAGATTTTTTTATTTTATTCTTAAATATAAAGGTTTTATCTTTTTTTATAAGTTTTATTAATAATATAGCTATTTTCTTAAATACTCTAAGGAATTTATAGTAATAATTAATGAATCTAAGGAAGGCTTATATTTCCTTAATATTTATTAATTCTTTTTAATCTCTAATTACTAAGACTTTCTTAGGGTCTATATATATCTCATTATAAGAGATAATATATCTAAGAAATTTTACTTCTAAGGTATAAAATTTACTTTTTTTAGGTTTTATTAATAACTTAGCGTTTTATAGTATCTATAATACCTTATAGATATATTCTATATATTTTTCTTTTATTTTAAAGAAGATAAGGATATTATCTAGGTAATATATAATAAATATATCTAGGTATTCTTATAGTATATTATTAATTATTTACTAAAATATAATAAGTATATTAATAAGTCTAAAAGGCATAATAAGGTACTTAAATAGTCTATATTTAATATAAAAAGCGGTTTTTTATTTATATTTTTTCTTAATTTAGATAAGATTATAAGCTCCTTTAAGGTTAAATATAATAAAATATTTTATTTTAAAAAGTTAATCCTTTAATTTATTAATAAGAAGTAATAATATATAATCCTTAATTATAATAATATTAAGTATTTTAAAGTTAATATAAAGCTAAAGCTTATTATTTTTCTTTAGAATAAATATAATAAGGTATTTAATAAATAATTTATTTTCTTTAATATATCCTTTTTATATTATATCTTTAATATATTCCTTTAATACTAGAAATTATATTTTATTAAATAAATAGAGTTTATTAAAGCTAGGTTATTTCTTATTAATAAATTTAATCTCGAGGTTATATAAGGTATATTCCGGTAGACCTATTTTAAGTTTTTTTACGAAGAGTTATTTATAGATTCTATACTATTAGGGTATATTTTTAAGTTATTTTTCTTCTAGGTTATTTTTCTTAGGCCTCTTAAGGTCTTTTTCTAATATATAGAACTATTATATAATTTATATAATTATTTATTATTATTATTATTTTTATTTATTATAATATCTATATTTTATCCCTATAGGTAAAGAGGTATCTTATATTTATCTTTACTTAACTTCTTTATTATAAGTAAAAGTTTAAGATCTTTATCCTAAGTTATTATCTAATATAAAGGATATCTTAGTATTATAAGAGAGTATTTAATTAATTCTCTAATTAAAATATAGGTTATAATATTATAACTATAGGTACCTAAGTATAAGATTATAGCTTTAATTTAATATAATATTAAATAAGATTTCTTAATTCTTTTTTTTAATAAAAACCTTAAGGTAATTAATCTTATAATTAATAATTCTATTATTATAATTAAAAGGTATTCTTTTAAGGTTATATATTATATAGGGCTTTTATTTATGCCTCTATAGTAGCCTAAGCTTATTTATTATTATTAGATTAAAATAGTTCTACTTAGCTCTATTATTTATTAAAGTATTTAATTATTCTCCTTTAATTTATACTCTTAATTCTAAGTATTATCGCTTATATTCTTTATTTATAGAATAAAGGGCCTTCTTAGGTAGCTTATTCCTTTATTTATTTATTTATTACCTTATATTAAATAAGGTAATTAGTTTTTTAATATTTATATAATATAGCTAAAGTAATTAAATTTATATTTACTATCTATATATACCTTATAGTTATAATTATTTCTTATATTATCTTATTATCCCTAGAAGCTATTATTTATTTATTAGTTAATATTATTAGGTTTTCTGCGCTTAATATAATCAGCGTAGTTCTATAGGAGCTTATCTATAGGTCTTTAATTATCTCTAAGGTATAATTAGATTTTTTAATATTATTTCTTATCTCTAGGTTTTTTATTTTATATAAGGAAATTAAATCCTTCCTTAGCTATTTACTTAAATCGGTTATATATAGTTTTAATATATAGCCTATATTATAGGTATATTTCTTTATTATAGAGGCCTACTTTAATACTAGGGTAGCTTTTATTTAGGTCTTATTCCTAGTTAATTATAGTTATTTATATTATAATAATAAATTATTATTTAAGGGTAATTAATTTATTATTATTAAGGAAAAAATAAATATTAATTATACTAAGTGCCTTATTTTATCCTCTAGTCTTATATATATATATTTCATAGGTAAAGTATAGCTTATTATTTAGTCCTTATAGCTATACTAAGAAATAATTATTTTCTTACTTACTTTAGATATATATACTATATTAGTAATCTTTATAAGAGATCTATGAGATTTCTTTATATCTAGGGTATACTAATTAAATATATTTATCGTCTTATATATTATAGCATAGGCTCTATTAGGAGCCTATAGCTATTTCTTTATAATATACCTTAATAGGAATATCCCTTATATCTATATTATTATCTTTTATAATAAGTATAGCTTCTTAGTCTTCTTATATTATTTTAATAATTTATTCTTATTATTTATTAATCTTATAATTATATTATTTATATTCTTAGGTTACTTTATATAATCCCTTATTATATTATAAGGTAATAATAGAAATAAATTTATATTAATAATATATTTTATATCTTTCTACTTTATACTAGAGGTATAACTTATTATTAGGCTAATAAAGTAAAGGGATTAAAAAATAATTTTTTTTTATTTTTCCTCTAAGTATTTTTTATATTTATAGTAATAATATAATATCTATAAGATATTAAGGTATTCTTTATATATAGGATAGGTTTAGATATTATCTTATGCGCCGAATAGTGCTTTAGGGAATCTAAGATCTTTAGCTATTACTTAATATAGAGTATAGATATAGATATCTTATATATTCGCTATATTTATATATTCTTAGGCCGCCTAGATATATTATTCCCTAAGAGTATTCTAATATTAATTGCCTTATTTATTATAGAGCTATAGATAATATTTTTTCTTCTATAAGTTATTATTTATCTTTTAGTTATATCGGTTTTAGATCTAAGTAATAGCTAATTATTATTATATTTCTATCGCTAAGCTATAATTAGGGTCTTAGTTATAGCGCTTAGCTTATTAAGTAACCGCAATAGTCCTCGCACCTTAGGCCCTAGCTAGCTTATTAATAGGTTCTAATAGTAATTATTATTTTAATCTATTAATAAGGTAAAATTATCTTACTTTAGAGGGTTATATAGTTATATAGTATTCTCTTTTTTAGGGTTTATTATTATATTTAAATTATTCTTTTATAAAGTATACTTAGTTATAAGGTATAATTATCTCTCTAGGATAAAGGCTAGTATTATTATATCCTATATATATTATACTAAGGGTCTTAATAATCTAGATAGCTATTTAAGGTTTATTATTAGCTTCTATAAACCTTATTTATCTCTTTCCTTTAGGTAATAGTTATTATAGCCTAGGTTAATAATATCTTTCTTAGATATTATATTATTTCTTTCTATATATATTAGCCTTATAGCCCTTCTTATAATAATAATAATATTTAATAATTAAGGGCCTTTACTAAGCGCTACTAAGTTATATAAGTCTAGGTTATATTTTATAAGAGATATTAATTTAAGTATATCCCTAGTTAATATTAAACCGAGGGGTATTAACCTTATTGCTCCTAAACTTAAGGTTTTATAGTTTTTTCTAAGAGAACTATTATTTATTAATTCTAATAGCTTTACCGATATAATTAATAAGGCTATAAAGTTAATTTTCCTTATATAATTTAGCTTATATTTCTTTCTTAAGTTTATTAAAGAAAAAGGATATTAGGGGTTCTTAATCTTAATTAAGCTTTAAGGCGAGCTAAAGGTATTTAGTATTATATTTTAATATAAAGCGAGTTTATTAAAGTACCTTAATATCTCTTTTTACTTAAGATTTCTTATTTATTATTTTAAAGGCTTATTAAAATATAGCTTTAAAAGTCTTAAAGTTAAAATAGAGGTTTATAATCTAAGGGGAAAGTTTAATAAATAATTTAATAAGATATTCCTTTATAATAGGTTTAAATTAGTCTATAATATTCTTAGTTAATTATCTTATAATATATTAGACCTTATTAAATATTATAGTAAATTATATAAGGTAATATATTATAAATATATATAGCTATATAAGAAATATTAATAGCTTATAAGTAGTTTTATTAAACTTCTCCAGGGGGTCTAGCTTTAGGATTTCTCTTATATCTTTTCCTCGCATAGTAGCGATAATAATACTATTAAGCCTTTAGGTATTATTAATATATTATATATTTTAATTACGCTAAGTCTAGCTTATTCTCTTAATAAAGTCATAGAGTCTATTTATTTTAATACTTATAGTAATAATCTAGGCTTAGAGCTATTTAATTTCTTTATTATTAGAGCTCTCTATATTATCTATATCCTTATCCTTAGTATTAGCTAAGATAAGTGCGATAGGTATAGGGGGGTAATTAATAAATAAAACCTATTAATAATTATTACTAGGAGTAGCCTAAGTAACTATTATATTTAATATTATTTAAGGTAATATAAGTAATCCTCTAAATAAAAGCTATTAATATATAATAATTATAAGATTCCTAAGAGATAAACTAATTATATTAGTTTATATTAATAAAAGAGAATATTATATAACCTTAAAGGGTAATATAAGTTATATCTAGTAATATACTTAAAGGTATTAAATATAACTAAATTATATTAATAGCTAAGGTAGTTAATATATAGGAAAATATTAATAAATATATTTTATATACTTAGAGTACTTATTAAAGTAGAAGCTATAGTATTTACTTACTTATTGCCTTTATATTATCGCGGGTAAGCATAATATATAAGTGCTTACTTATATTATAGTAGGTCCTACTTACTCCTATATCGTCTTTATCACGTGGTGGCTTTTTGCCTTATTAGACCGCCCGGTCTAATACTAGGTCGTGATAATTATTACTGTCTTTATTATACTTAATATAATAAAAAGAGGTAATATACTAATATCCGCACTTAATTAAGATATATTTAAAGGGGTATATATAAAGGTTTCTAGAGTTAATAAACTTAGCCTTTTATTTTATAATAAAGTAGAAATACTTTATATACTAAGAATTAATATTAATAAGAGCCGCGTAATTAATATAATTAGTCTTTTTATAAGTAAGTAATATATTAAGCAAAAAGTAATAAGAAATTAGTAGGGTATTAATAAAGAAATACTTAGATAAGTATTATAATAATAAACTTAAATAGAAAAAATTTTATAACTAAGGAAAATTTTTATTATTATTATTTAAGAGATAAGACGAATTATTATAGAGATAATAATAAATTGCTATTTTATTATTATAAAAAATAAAACCAAAGCAGGCTTTATTATTAATAAAAAAAAGCTATCTTTATTAATAGCCGCTAGCTATTTAGTAATATTAATAGAGTTTTAGCATAGACCTACTTCTAGCTAAGATATCTAGCCTAGAGGGGGGGGGATAATTATTACGCTACTTTATATAAATTAGCGCACTAATTAACTTATATGCCCTTAGCCTTTTAGAAGGGCTTCATAAAGGAAACCTTTATCTTTCGCTATGGCCTCTATTATCTTAGATCTAGTAAGCTTTAGTATAATATAACTATTTTGCCTACCTAGCTTTTAGGTGACCTTAGAGATCATAACCATAATAATTAGTCCCTGCGGTGGGTATTAAGTATAGTCACGTGAATAATAAGATACGTTGGTCGTAATAAGACTGCCTAGTTTATTACTTAGCTATAATATAATTCTTTTATTTATAGAAATATAAAATAGGCTATTATATTAATATTAAGTTATAATATTATAATATATTTAAGATTTATTTTTTATTATAGTTATAGCCTAGCCCTACCTTAATAGATTAACTAAGCCTAAAGATCGTGCGTAATACTCTTTTAATAATGGGAGTGCTAAGTAGGGTTATTAACCTTGAGGACTATCCTACCCGGCGTCTTTAAGAGTCAAGGGGATTAAGTGACATGGTTCTAAAGCCTATAGCTGTGGCCTGCATCCTTTGTGTCGGTTAAGATGAATCAAAGGCCTGGATTCAGAAAAAGAGCGGCACATGGGAGAACTAAGAGCAATCATAGTACGCAAGAATGCAAGAGAACAAACAGACGCGAGTTTACGATTGACTAACACACAAGCCCAAGCTGAGGTGCCAAGACTTGGCCGCTCTAGAGTTTATTCAAGGGCATAACTCGTCTCAAGATCCCTCTCTTGTTACCTCAGTGAGAAAACTGCCAAGACATGTCTCGCCTTGGTTATTGGCCTCCTTGGTGGAGAAGGATCGTCAACTCACAAGTTTAAGCTTAAACTTGGCCAACGTCATTCAATGGAGCTTATCCATGTCGCCAAGCACAAAAGGTTCTATCAAAGAACCCAGATCCCCAATTTTACCCTGCCTCGGACTTCCAAGACGGGTATTCCGGTCGTCGTGATTCCGATATTGCGCCGTATTGTATGTCTCGGCATGGTTGTACTACCCACATGAACCACCATGATACTTAAACCCCTAGTCATTTGCAGGTGTCTTGTCGAATCATATAATTGATTCATTCTACTGCCTGTTTAGTGGAGAACGAATTCCGCGCAATTGCCGCTTTTTCATCACAAAGGATCAAGGCCAAGATGACTGCCAAGCTTGTGGTCCGAGGTTCAAACACTTCAGGCACTCCGAGGCCTACAAGATGGCAATCTGAACCAACAGTGTGTGGTCTTCGGGCTTCTAGATGGAGAATTTTATGGATAGCTTGGCGGTCATTAGACAGTTCAACTGCTTGGCTCGACCCGTCAGCAGTCTACGATGACTTCAGCCAAGTCATCTTTCTCCCGCAGTCCCATTCTGCCCCACGACGGTGAAATTTTGTATGGCTCCGGGGCTGAATATAAGATTCGCCTTCTCCCAGGTCTTTGACGACTGATTTTCCAACCCATCTCATCTACCTACCCTTTATACTGTACCCACCATGTCCGGGAAATCAGAGCAGCCTAGAGACAATGGGACCAGCCCTCCCTCGTCCATTGACGGCCAAGTCAATGAGAAGCCCAAACATCAATCTGGTATCTCTGGTTTCTTATCCAGACTCGGTGATCTACCAGAATGGAAAGTCGGCGGCAAACATCTCGAGGGTGCTACACTCAACTGGGCCATTGGCATCATTGCATCATGCGGTTTCCTCATGTTTGGATACGACCAAGGTGTTTTGAGTGCCCTCCTTACTCTGGATGACTTTCAAAAGAACTTGGTTCTCATGACACCACGGGACGACTCAAACCCACTCTGCTGGCTTGACTACCCCGAGAACAATCAACCTGACCCGAACCAATGCACTGGTGATCCCAACACCCAGGCAGCAGCTGTGGCAGTGTACCAGATTGGATGCTTCTTGGGAGCTGTCCTTATTCTCTTCTACGGTGAAAGATGGGGTCGAAAGTCGTCTACGTTCTGGGGAAGTCTCATTATGATCATCGGAACGATCATGCAAGCCTCTGCTCATGAGTATGGTCTCTTCTCTGCCGGCAGAATTGTTGGTGGCATTGGAAACGGCATGGCCACTTCAAGTAAGCACCCCTCACCCACTCTCAGGTCTTCATAGTTGTTGACTGTGTATAGCTATCCCGACATGGCAGTCCGAATGTGCTCGACCTCATCAACGTGGTTTCTTGATCACGCTCTCAGGTGCTCTCATCTCGTGTGGCATCATGATTTCGTACTGGGTAGATTACGGATTCTACTTTCTGTCTGGATCTGTTCGTTGGCGATTCCCAATCTCCTTTCAATCATTCTTCACCATTATTGTCATGATTGGACTGCTCTACCTGCCTGATTCACCTCGTTGGCTTGCCATGCAGGGTCGCGTCGATGAAGCGCGTGAGGTAACTGCTCGTCTTCTAGGCAAACCAGTTAACGATCCGGAAGTGGTCACAGAAATCAAGGCCATTCAAGAAGCTCTTGAAGTGCAGAGTCGAGGCGGTGGGTTCCGCTACAAGGAACTCCTCACCAATGGCCCCTCGCAGAACTTTCGACGAACTATGCTCGGAGTTGCCGCCCAGTTCTTTCAGCAGATTTGTGGAATCAATCTCGTTACCTATTAGTACGTTGATTGTGTTCATAGTACTTCAACTCTGGCTAACGCGCTGTAGTGCAACATTCCTCTTCGAAAACTCTCTCGGCTTTGGTCCCGAGATGTCTCGCTTGCTGGCTGCTCTCAACGGCACAGAATATTTCCTTGCCTCGCTCGTGGCTCTCCCTCTGATTGAACGCACTGGCCGACGCAAGCTCATGTTGTTTGGTGCTTTCGGAATGATGGCGTCTATGGCGGTTCTTGCAGGAACAGTCTCTACTGGAACAGCAGGAGACAACGGCGCACCTCAGCTCGAGACTCGATATGGCGTGATAGCGACAGTTTTCCTCTTTGTCTTTAACTCCTTCTTTGCCATCGGTGAGCTTCAACATACGCTGTAGTAAAACACTGCTGACAACCGCCCAGGCTGGCTTGGAATGACTTGGCTCTATCCCGCCGAGATCACAAACCTCCGCATCCGCATCCAAGCCAACGCACTATCGACGTGTTCTAACTGGCTTTCAAATTTTCTAATTGTCATGATCACGCCCCCTGCTTTTGCGAATCTCGGATACAGGACATATGCCATGTTTGCCGTCTTTAACGCGGCCATCATTCCATGTGTCTGGCTGTTCTTCCCCGAGCCAAAGGGACGGAGCCTTGAGGAACTGGACGTCATCTTTGCTAGTGCGCACTTTGACAAGGTCAATCCAGTCAAGAGGGCTAGGGAGATGCGTCGTATTGAAGGATCGGAGCTGGAGGGTGAGCTGGATAAGTACTTTGGGGCCTCCAGTGAAGAGATTGAGAATGCCCGTTAGGGCATGACCCAGTCCTCAAATACATAGGTAGATGTTTGGTTTCTTATCCCATTCAAGGTAAATAAGAGGTCAAGTCAGCCTGAACGTCCATCAGTACGGAGAATAACATGATTAACACGCTTGTCATGAGTCTTATCGGTATATGGAGAGCTGAGGTAAGTTAGCACCCCCAAGTGCTTGATATCTCTTAGCGGTGGGTTTCATATTGGTCATGAAAACAGAATTGCCCAACGTGTCAAGAAGGAAGCGTGCAAAGCGATGCAGTCAGGGTCGTTTAATGAAGCCTTGAAAATAAAGTTTTCTACTCCGTTGATCGACCTGCCCTGACTGACGTCAGGATGGATACTTTTAACCCTGGACCGGACATCTCAAGGCCGAAGATTGTGACGTGATAAGGTGTGGGTACCGAATCGGACCTTCCGGCACCGATATCTCGGAGCTAGAGCGGATTGGGAAAGTTTTAAATAACGGTTCAGGGAGGCATGAAACATGACGTCTCATTGGGGGTTTTGTCGGATGCTGATCCGCAAAATAATATAGCACTCACTGATGGCCAGGTTGTTGTAATTCATCAAGTGAGGTAAAGAAACTGTTTATATGAAGAGAAGGTTGAGAATCACATTAAAATGAGAGGGAATGAAATGTGAAAAGAAGCAGGCGCCAAGAAGGACATACAACATATCATGGCTCGGCACGGCAGTTCAACATCAATGAACGAGGCCACAGAAGTGTCCTGAATGGCGATCTTGCTACTTCTTCTACCTTAGAATGTCAGACACAGCAGTAAAGAGCACGACTGCCAACACAAAAGGGCGTAGCAAGAAGGTTTCACGGTCTTGATGAGACGAAACAAGTATGTATCAGGATCAAAATGAGATCTATTCTTTATGAATTTGTAGGCTGTAATGCAGAATGCCCCCTCTTGAAATGCTCCACGCTAGCTCTACTTCCTTGAAATATCATTCTACTCAAGCTTAAACAGAGTTGGAGTTGTCGGCACAAGACCAGGCAGACGAACCACCCGACTCCTTGTAAGAATCAATAATGCTAACAATGGATCCGTAGGTACCGCCGATCATCAGGAAGGTACCAGAAACGATGACAAAGACGCTGAAAGCAACCATGAGATACCATCGAAGAGTGGGATCGCGTCGGCCGGGAGCCCAGTTATCGTAAAGCCACATGCATCCCATCGGCTGGAAAGACATCAACGTGCCGAGGAGGGCACCAACGAGGGAGACGAGACCGCCAAAAACAGGGATACCGCTAGCAATGGTGTAGGCAATGATGGAAGTGACGAAAGTGCACCCGAGCCAAGTTCCCCAGTGAATAGGGCTGTTGGAAGCCAGGTGCTTGGAGCCTCGAAGGATGCGGACAAAGGCGTACTTGGCGGCGAAATGGATGACAAGAGTCGTGGTAGCGATGAGACCGGGAAGTGCAAGACCGTAGGCGATCTTCTTGATCAGAGGACCAGCCGAGCCGAGAGCGGGCGAGGCAACGTAAGAACCGCAGTACAGGTACACGACGCAGCCGATGACGATGTAGGTGATAGTAACACCAGCCTGGCAGATCATCAGGGATCGAGTATAGTGGGCTGGGTTCTTCATCTCGGAGGCAATGGAGAAGAAACCAGGAGTACCGGCGTAGGCAAAGACCAGGGAAGAAATGGCCGAAATTCCCTCGGTGAAGGAAGGGTTGTTGACGACCTTGTAGTCAGACTTCCAGTGTCCGGTCGATGGCGCAGCAGCGGGTCGATCCTGAATACCAACGGCGATGGTGACAGTAAAGACTGCTCATGATTAGAAACGAAAATATGCAGAGTCACAAGAAACTCACTGGCTGTAAGAATACAGACAAGACCGATCCAAGCAAGCCAGCTGATACGGCCAAGAGTACGGATACTCGCGAGACTGAATCCAACAATAGCGGCAACAGCAACAAAGATAGCGGTACAGGCGCCATGAGTCGAGACAGCGTTCAGACCGATTGAGATACCCAGCATACCAGAACCGGCGACGAAGATCCAGTCTTGGGAATTATTAGTTTGAACCATGCAATCCTTTCAAGAGCACTTACAAAGACAGAAAGCTATTCCCAGAATCTCACGACCAATCCGGCCAAACATCAAATCACCTGCATCGTCGATACTGTACACCTGGGTGTGGCGACGCTTGAAAACTCCAACCATGTAATCAGACCAAGTTGTGATGCCGGCGATGATAATAAGGCAGATGACACCAGGAACGATGCCAAGGACGTCGAAAACGGCGGGGATAGACAAGACGCCAAGACCGACCTGGGTCTTCATCATGAGGGCAACGGTGCCAATCCAACCGACCTATGAGGTGTTAGTCTATGAGCCTCAACCATCTTGGCATCTACCTACAGCACGATAGTTGGGGCCCTCTTCGGTGATATCACCAAAGACATCATCGTGGACCTCGCCCGTCTGAGAGGGCACAGTTGTGAGTCCATTGTTGAACTCGACGTCCTGCTCGTGCTTCATGTCCTTTTCCGTAGGAGGGCTCGAGTACTGCGACATGGCGCCGGAGTTGAGAGATGGATATGGCCAAACCAATATGCAACCGGAACAGGTGCAAGAGAAGGAGGATGAATAGAGAGAGAAGGAGAGAAAGACTTGAATACAGACTGATCCACAAACAAGACTTGATGATCTGGGGATTGTGGGCTCAACTTATAGCGATTGACATTGACGGCAACGCTCTGACCAAGCCAACGATTCGCCCAGGTCAAACACTGGAGGTTAGCTCTTCCTCGCCCCCCTCCATGGGTCGTATCAGGCCAAACGATAGGGAAACAGGCTATGACAGGGTCATGATTCCAACCTAGAGGGTTTAGACCGGGAGAGTGGGTTCCTTGCAAACCTTGGTTCAAAAACCTCGCCCCCCTGAGACCGGCGTCAGCGATAGCGAACTGCCCGGAGCTTATCTCTACGGGGTTAGTAGATGCTACGATGGAGGGTGGAGAAAGCACGCTTTTTCACGAGTTGGAATTGGCACGTCTGCTCCCCCATGGGGTAAGTCGACGGACTCATGGGGTAGAGAGGAGAAAAGCTGGGGGTAAACTCCACGGGGCGAGAACGCTCAAGGGTTGTTAGCAGCATGCGGAGATGTGAGTTCCGCATTGGCAAAAGCTTTCTGAACGTCAGTCGAGTCAGGCTCGTTGCTAGCAGAGAGACGTTGCTCTCAGTACGTAAGAAAAATAGGAATCCCAGACAAAAACACGCAGCAATGTGTCCGAGGTATGACGTTGGAGTTCCACTGAGCAACGGGGTTAGCTTTGCCGACTTTCTGACGAGTTGGGGAATCTCCCGCGTCGGAACCGTCTCCACTGCTTCTCCACCGTCCATGGTCGTGTTACTGAGGCAAAAGAGGAGACGGTTTTATTACCCCGTCGACTACGGCTGACAATGTCGGGAGCGCTCCCGATGAGGGCACCAACGAGAGGCAAGATAAGATGTGCGACGGTATCCTTGTTGGCATTGGTTCTTTTTGGTTTTGTCTATGCGTGGAATTCTTCTATTGAGCTTCCTTGTGCGTCAAAATGTCTCGCGATCTGCGCTCCAACTGCCTTGAGCGGTTTGTACCCAAATCCACTCCTCCGAACGCCCCTACCATCCCTGCGCCCCTTTTTCTTCCCTATTTGTTCAGCTCTGCGTCGGCATGTTGACGCTCTTTCCGTGGTCTGCTTCCTCCTCACCTCTCCAGAGAGTCGTGATGGTCTTTGTCTGGGTGTAAAAGTTGAGTCCGGGCTTTCCGTAAAAGGTGCTCGTGCCGCCACCCGCCACACTCTTCTTGTTGCCGGTGAAGCTAAACATAGGCAAGGGCACGGGGATAGGAACATTGACTCCGACCTGACCGGCTTCAATGTTCTTCTGGAACCAGGCGGCCTTGCTGCCCGAGTTGGTGAAGATGGCTACTCCGTTGCCGTACTCGTTCTGGTTGATGAGGTCTGTGGCAGCCTCGAGGGTAGGGGCCTCGAGAACCAGCAGCACGGGTCCAAAGATCTCTTGGGTGTAGCATTTCATGCTCGGGGTCACCCCTGTGATGATGGTTGGGGCGATGAAGTTGCCCGAAGGGTACTTGTCGGGAGCGTACCCGCGACCGTCGAGAACAATCTGTGCGCCCTCCTCATCAGCTGAGGCAATCAATGATTCGATCCTCGACTTGGACTCTGGGCTAATGACGGGTCCGAGGTCGGCACCGTCTTCAAAGCCTCCGTCCGTCTTGAGCTGCTTGGCAGCTGAGACGAGGTCGTCTACATATGACTTGGTGTCTGGACCGACGAGAACGACGGTGCTCAGAGCCATGCATCGTTGACCAGCGGCACCAAAGGCAGCGCCAGTGATGGCATTGACAGTGCTCTTCTTATTACAATCGGGCAGGACGACAGCATGGTTCTTTGCTCCGAGGTTGGCCTGAACACGCTTTCCGTTGGCTGAACCCCTGGAGTAGATATACTCTCCAGCGGCATTGCCTCCGACAAAGCTGATGGCCTTGATTGCGGGCTCGTCGATGATGAAGTTGACCGCACGGTGCGTTCCGTGGATGATGTTGACAACTCCCTCAGGGAAACCTGCCTCCTTTGCAATTTCAGCAAGGATCATGGCAGCGCCCGGGTCACGTTCCGATGGTTTGAGGACGAGCGTGTTACCAGTGATGGTCGCAATCGGGATGGACCACAGTGGAATCATGGCAGGGAAATCTAAAAGACGTAAGAGTCAGCTTGCATCTCCTGATGTTGCGTGTTTGTTGGTTTGGGGACTTACTGAAAGGGCAGATGGCGGCAACAACGCCGAGAGGCTCTCGAACATTACGAGTCTCCATATCTTTGGCAACTTCCAAGACCTCTCCAGTGATTTGCGTAGTGATGCCGCAAGCCGTCTCGGCAACCTGAAGGCCACGGAGAACATCACCACGGGCATCAGCAAAAGTCTTGCCCTGCTCCAGTGTAATAGACGAGGCAAGACGGTCCCAATTCTGACGGATCAGCCGTGTAAACTCAAACATGATCTGCTGACGACGCAGAATGCTCGTGTTCTTCCAGCCGGGAAAGGCATCCTGTGCGGCCTTGACGGCTGCGCGGAGCTCCTCGTCTGTAGACTCTGGCACGCGGGTTACCACATTGTTTGTGGCAGGGTCATGGACATCAATCCACTTTGTTGCGGCCGAGGGGGTAAAGTTGTTTCCGATGAAGTTGTGTGTGGGGAGAGGGTCTTTGATTTGTTCGTGGGAAGTTGGAGAAGGGCGGTTGAAGATGGAGTGGGCAGACCGCGAGGTGGCTCGGGGTGTTAGAGACCGAGGGATGCGTCGAATAGCTCGTGCGGACTTCATGGCTGCGACGAGGTTGACGGTTGAGCTTGTCTGGCGTGTCTGAAGAAGCGGGAAGCCATGAGATCGGATGTCTTTATCATTTTCTGGTTTCTCAAGCAAAACAATTCTTCTTTCTGTTCATCTTGGATTCAGAAGCCATGTTTGTCAAATAAGGCAAGTCAAACCGCCGTGATTGTTCCAAAACGTCCGGAGTTGACCTTGTGATTGTCAAAACTCAAGATCCGGAGTCGGAGGCCCGGACCGGCCTTGGACGGTTGTTCTCCGCACAAGCAGTCCCCCATTTCCCCACAAACCTTGGCCCGCTGCCGATTGTCACTTTCCTACAAAGATCCGAAGCGGCGCGGTCTGAATCGGCCGAAGCGGGCATCCGTTAGCCTCATCCTCCAAGACAGGCAGGCCTCGCCGGCGAGATAAGGCTTCCAGACTGTTGGCTTTCTTTTGCCAATTGATCACATGGATGCGTTCGTTGATCGATTTAGGCATGTTCCCCAAGCATGGACAAGCTGGGGTATGAGGGGGCCGGATCATTTTTGGTCAGCTATGAAGTTATTTGACTGGCTTCGAGCTGCTGCTGTCAGTTTTCGACATTGTCAAGTCGTCAATTCCATCTCTTCCTGCTTCTCGAGACCAAGATTCCTTTTGAGTACTATCACACATTCACAATGGCTAACCGAGGCGTCTCGTGGGATCCCCATGTCCACACAATTGCCGACCTCAAGGACCTTGGCAGCAAGAAGCTCCCCAAGATGTATCGGGGTAGCTACACCCTGCATCCCCAGGCCAGGAACAGGTCAGACGGACCCATACTGACTGTGTAACCATAGATTACTTTAATGAAGGTGCCATGGATCTGGTTACGTATGATTTGTTCTCTCTGTGTGTTTGTGTTTGCGCCATGGCTTACCATTGGCATGCGGCAGGTTGAGAGACAACGAAGAAGCGTACAACAGGTACAAGATCCGACCGCGCATTCTCGTCAACGTCGACAATGTCGATATCTCGTCCGAAATATTTGGATGCAAGACGGCGCTGCCTCTAGGCTTCAGTCCGGCTGCTATGCATCGTCTGGCGCATCCCGATGGCGAGATTGCTACTTCACGAGCTGCCGCCAACATTGGCATCTGCATGGGTCTCTCTTCGTACGCGACGGCCTCTCTTGAAGATGTCGCTGCTCAAGGAACAGGGAACCCTTATGTAATGCAGCTTTGTGTTTTACGCGATCGCGAAACAACACTCCAGATGCTGCGACGCGCTGAAGGTGAGTCCAAGTTCAATTGCGTGCGCAACCCAATCGCGTCTAACAATTCTCGCTACAGCCTCCGGATACAAGGCCATCTTCCTCTCTGTCGATGTTCCCATGCTCGGTCGCCGATTAAACGAATATCGCAATAACTTTGTCCTCCCCGACGACATGGCCTGGCCCAATCTTCTCTCCGATGGCAAGAGTGAGCTCAGCGGATCCAGTGAGGATCTTACACAGAGCAAGCATGACTTTGACCCGTCGCTCGACTGGGACACTGCCATACCCTGGCTGCGCCAACACACCAAGCTCCAGCTCTGGATCAAGGGTGTGTACGCCGCTGAGGATGTTCAGCTGGCCATCAAGTACGGTCTTGACGGTGTCATCGTGTCGAATCACGGCGGTAGACAACTGGACGGTGTCCCCGCGACCCTTGACGCGCTCCGAGAATGTGTCATCGCGGCCAATGGCAAGATTCCCGTCGCTGTTGATGGTGGCATCCGACGAGGCACCGACATCTTCAAGGCGCTAGCCATGGGAGCCAGTCACTGCTTTGTCGGAAGAATTCCCATCTGGGGTCTTGCAGTACGTGCCAGTTCACAAGCAAGCGACTCACCAATACTAACCATGTGTGTAGTACAACGGGCAAGAGGGTGTAGAGCTCGCTCTCAAGATCCTCATGTACGAGTTCAAGCTTGCTATGGCGCTCGCAGGGTATGTTACCATTGATCTTGTTAGATGTTCAATTAACTGACGATTTCTTAGATGCCGTACGATCAAGGACATTTCGAGAAGCCATCTCGCGTTTCTCAACTCGGAGGGTATTTTGGCCAAGTTGTAAAAAGTTTATACCAGCTGTTAGATTGGCATGGAGTTTGGTTAATAGCATTGTACTAGTAGAATTGAGCATTCCATTGCTGCGAGGATCGGGGCCTGGTCTCCTCACCATTTCGTGAGCGTGTGTCTTATGGTAGTCTCGATAGAAGGATTAAATTATATGAACGGTTGTGGAAGAGATTTTTGAGGGCTTTGCCATGGATTTAACTTGCTGGATGTGACTTCTTAATGGTTTGCGCGTTTGAAAAGGTTGGCTGTGTGGTCTTTGCTCGTTACGACCCTAACCAAGATGCCTCACGTGGACTTCAGCCATGTACACATCAAACGTTCAATACTCGATTCCCATCCATATCATCGATACAGGATCAAATCCCCATTAGGTCTGCTTCCGAATATACTCCATTTCTCCCCAATATCATCCTCAAAGGCCATCAATCATTCACACCGTGTTTGAGCTTATCTGCGGGAGCTACCCTGGACCTTGGACCCTGATGTAGTGGACACCCCTAAAACCGTGGGTCGCCTTCTGGAACCCTCATGGAAACCGGGATAAAAGGCCGGGATTATCCTTTCAAGATGTTGATAATGTCAAACGTCAAACACCATGGCAAGATTGCGAACACAAACGGATCTGCTTCCTGTCCACGTGCCCATTATTATCGCCTTGATAAGCTCCCGTCAGAACAGGAAAGTCTCCCTAATCACCACAATCACCCCCCAAAAAGAGGCTTCTCGCCGCTGCTCCCGCGGGTTGCCGTGTGGCAGGCCTCGCCGACCCCGTCGTGGAGACCTACCTATTTCGAAGAGGCAAGACCCTTTACAGAGTTTCCCACTCCACATCAACAACGCGGGGTATATACTGATTTGTAGAAGGGAGATCCTCCAGAGGGAGACAGGATGCGCATATAATAGACAATGTGAATGCTTTGATCAGACGAGTTGTTCTTTATTCTCATCCCCATCATCATCAAGTTGCATCCTCATCTCATCTCTCCCTATCCCAGCAACACATCATCTTTTAAAAACTTCACAATGGCCCCCCAGAAGGAACTCACCGGCATCCTTGTCGCCCTCATCACCCCATTCACCGCCGATGGGGCCGTCGACCTACCTGCCCTTGACGTCCACATCCAGCGTCAGATTGACGCCGGCGTCCACGGCCTGGTCCCTGGCGGCAGCACCGGAGAGTTTACCGCCCTGACCGTTGACGAGCGCAAGGCCGTCCTCGAGCAGTGCATCAAGTCGGCTGCCGGCCGCGTCCCCGTCATCGCTGGCATCGGCGACCTGACCACCGCCGGTGTTGTCGATCTGGCCAAGCATGCCGCCAAGGTTGGCGCCGACAGCCTCATGGTGGTGCCCCCCTTCTACGACGCCCCCAGCCTGGCCCAGCTCCGGGACATGTTTGACGAGATTCACAAGGCCAGCGGCCTCCCCATCATGTACTACAACATCCCGGCTGCCAGTGGCGTCAGCTTGACACCCTCAGAAATCGCTGGCCTCTCCGAGGTGGGCGTCAAGTACCTCAAGGACACGTCCGGAAATGCCCCGGCCCTGACCGACCTCCTCTTTCACCACCACGGAAGCATTACCGCCCTCAACGGATGGGACACCCTTACCTTTTACGGCCTTGCCGCCGGCGCCAAGGGATCCGTCTGGGGTACCACCAACGTCCTACCCGAGCTGTCGGTGCAGCTGTGGAACGCCCTGGCCGTTGAGAACGACCTCAAGAAGGGTCGTGAGATTTGGTCCAAGATCTTTCCCATTTGCAAGTTCCTCGAGGCTCACCAGTATGGCCCTGCCGTCAAGACTGGCATGGAGCTGCGAGGATGGAAGACTGGTGGTCTGCGAAAGCCCTTCCACCTCCTCCCCAATGATGAGCGGGCGGAGCTGGCTGGTCTGCTGAAGGATGCCGGTGTGCCTCTTGCGTAAAATTACCTGATAAGGAAAAGGGTTTAATAGTTAAAGTAAAAAGTAAAATAGACATGAATTGAACGTTCAAAATCAGATCATAATCTTCTTGAAGCAAACGGTGCATAGCACGACAAATATGGCAAGAGCTGTAATTCATCCGTAAGTCATTATTCAAGTTCTATAGCAAGCTATCCGACACCAGACTCTGCCAGCTTGCGGTCCAGTCTCCAGACTCTTTCCGCTTATCCCAAATCATCGGCACAATCACCTTTGCTGGCTTTGGCGTAAAGTAGATGCCCTTGTCGTCGGTGACCGACAAACAATTAAGGGCTCGCTCTTGAAGCTCCGGAGATACGGCTTCGCAGGCAGCAACAAATGCGGGCCAAGCGAGACTGGTGGCAAAGTCTTGATCATCGATCAACTCGTTCAAACACGGTTCCAGGAAGTCCAGAGTCTTCTTGACTAGATCCTGGAGGATCATGGCGTTCATGTCGTATACCCGACGGTAAAAGTAGATGATGAGGGCCTGATGTATCGCCAGAGCCATTGATCGAACTTGAGGGTGGGCCATTAGATCTTGATCCGTGCCGAGGGGCAGACGAGTTGGCTTTGGAGGTCCTTGAGGGTCGAGCGCTAGAGTCCATGCCCAGATTCTGTTCTCAAGTGTCTTTGTATGTCTCGCCAAGGCTACCGAAACTCCTGGGTTGCAGCGGGCCACATTCTCAAGACGCGTCTTTTCATTCGACAGTGAGACTGTCTGTGACAAAAGGGTCATCAAAGACTCTGGAATGCCGTAGATGACAGGATACAATGTATGGCTCCAACGGCCCTGCATCTCGAGATGGATGTCATTGTACCCTATTTCCTCTGATTTCTCTTGCGCTGGATCAAGGCCAATATTCAGGGCATCTTCAGTGATTCGAAACGTTCGGCCATGGGTGAGGTCGGTGCTATTGACCTCATCGGAGCCGTCAGTGTTGGGGTCGGCGCATAAGGATATACTCTCCGCAATAACGCGGAGATGTGTATACATGTGATGTAGCATCCGTGTTTTGAAGGGATTATGGTTGATCAGGCCTCGAAGTCGGATAAGTCTCTCGGCATCGAGGAGGAAGACGCGGAAAGCGCGAGCACCGCTATGCAACTGTGAAGCTTGTTAGCCAAAGGCAGGAGTAGGACATACAGGAGAAAACAAACCGAAGTCATGGCCATGCCGAGAATGGCCATTAGCAACTCCTTATAATTCGCCTGCTTAGGACCAAACATCTCGAGTTGCAGAGCATTGCGTAGATGATATTGAGCCCTCTCGTGATTCCTTATTCCAATCTCTTTCCAATCAGAAGAAAACGCGCTGGGTTTGTTCGACATGTGTAGCTGAAGAGCGCTGTGGGCTAGAAGGGTATAGAAGATCGTGGATCGTGTATGCGACGCTTCATTCCAAAGGGAGAGCTCGGCAAAGGTTTCAAGGGCACAGGGCAAAAAAATGATTTCCCACGGAGACTTTCGTTTTGCGTGCATCGCTGTTCTTTTACCAGCCACGTGTTTTCTGTAGTATCGAAGTAATGGCTCCGCCTCTTCTGGAAGTCCCCAGTTGCCACCATTGGCCTGTGGGAGCGCCCGGGGACATGGTATAACTTCGTTTTCTAAATGGCTGAATGAGCTGCTTTGGTGGTCATCTCCGTGGCCATCTGCGTGGCCAATTGCTTCGCTTTCTATCGCCTGGGTGATAAAGTTGGGGCTGAAGAGCGCCAAGCCTTCAACACCCATAGAATTATCAAGGAAGAAGTTTGTCATGGATGAATCTGGCATGAGAACTTGTTCTGAACCTGTTGGTTCTTCAGGGTTGAGGGAAAGACTCGGATCTAGAGGTCCGGTAAACAGATCTAAGTCATCTCCGATATGAGTGGGCCAGTCATGCCGTTGTACCTCCTCGATGAAGCTGTCGGTATCGGGATATGTGTTTGTATTCGAATTTTCGGTGTCTGGAGAGGATGTGAGAACATCAACTGAGGATGGCTCTTCGATTGATTGAAAAACACCGAAAGGTCCTTTGATCATGGCCGAGTTTCCACCAGCCAGCTTATCGCACGCAGAGTCAATATCGGCCAAGATGTCCATAGCAGACTGCTTTCCCAAGCTGTCTGATAATTCGGCACTCATCAATCTGCGATCAACCTCTGCGGCACATCAGCTTCCGTCTCGGCATTGGGATATCCGGGACCGGAGAACTTACCGGAGAAGAGTGGGTACCGGTATTCGGATCCCCGATGGCTCTGCTGGAGCTCCGGCCGGACTGCATCGTCGGTGATCCAGAAGAGGCGGGCTCCGTATCCACCGCATGTGAGCCCGAGTCTCCGACAGGTGCCGCATTCTGGCTGAGCTAGAGCAGGGAGTCAGTCGTGTCTCGTGATGAGATTGAGATGCGATTGACGATACCTTCGTCACACTTTGCATGCCGGCTTCGACAAGTCCGGCATCCAGTAAACGTGCGCGTACGCTCGACCTTGGTCCCGCTCTGTCGAGGCATCTGATCTGAAAGAAACCGACAAAAGGGGAATTCGAGATAGGCAAGTGGGTCGTTTTCGTAAGTATGAAAGAAGAAGACGGACGAGGATGATGCAAGTTCCCCTGTTGCATTGCAGACGAAAGAGAGAATGTATCCGGGGGGAGCAAACTGAGGTCTTCTGTATCCAGAAGAATGAGGGGGGCAAGAGTGGCCACTGAAACCACACGACAGCGACTTTCCAAAGAGGAATGTCTCCGCGAGCTAGTGTGGGCCCGTGAGTGGCTGGCTTATCGGGGAGTCCGCGTGGGCGACAACGGCCTTTGGTCAAAGTCCGGGACTAGGGTCACGACTCAAACCATGGTTGATAAGGTGGGATGCAATGAGGCGTGTGTTGATTGATTGTTATTGGGAGACTGGTTAATGACTGATTGGGGTTTTGCGATTATCTAGAAGGAAAAGGTGGTTGTTTGTTGAATTCACTGTGAACCACCTTATATGACACTCACCACTGACAAACAACACGATTGCTAAGCTAGAAGAGTGACTTCCCTATACTGAGTTTGCACTTGCGGGTGCTGCTCATCAGCACCGTTGACTCGTGCCAGGACCTTGAGCGCTTCTTCTCGTCGATCTTGGTAAGCTAACCATCGGGGAGACTCTGGAACAAAGGGGATGAGACAGAGAACGGCGAGTGGAGGCACAGCTTGTAGAATAGATGGGATCCGCCATGTCCAGTTGGAAGGTTCGAGGCCGGAGGACTGGAGGTTCGCATCTGTTAGCATGATTGATCAAAACGTTCGAGATATGTCTCTACTCACGCCATACGATATCCCAGCAGCGAGCAGAGAGCCCACGGCCCAACAAGAAAAGTAAAGCCCCAGCGCTGTGGGGCGAACCGAAGGTGCAGTCGTCTCAGCAACATAGGTGCCAGCAGCAGTCTGTCCGAGTCCGACACCAATGCCGATGATGATGCGGCCCGCGATGAACATGGCGATGTTAATGGCTCCCCCAGCAATGGCAGCACCCAAGATGTTGACGATACAGGCGGCGTACAACCCAATCTTGCGCCCCTTCCAGTCAATGAGCATTCCGGTGAAGGGGCCGACCAGAATGGCTCCCAGGAAGGTGGCGCAAGTGTTGACAGCAGTCGTTGCAGTCGTAAGCTCAAAGTAGCTCCGGTACGCCTTCATGACGTTGAGCGAGCCCATGAGTGAACCGTCATAGGCAATGGCCACGGAGTCGACCACACACACTGAGATTACCAGAGCCGTCGTCAAGTGCTTACGGAGCCCATCTGGGGCCTCGGTGTGTGTAATGGATGGAGTCATCGTTGCTGTCAGTTACTGGGCTGTTGATCTTGTTGCTTGCTGTATTTGATGGAGAGTACTAGAAACCAAGGAGGAGAAGGGCAGATAGTTATAGAAGGTTGAACCAGAGTTATCTTGGCCAACTTTACGCGTTGCCAGGCCGAGACTGATAGCAGCCCGTCACAGCGCCCACCCCACATATGATAGTCTGGGGTAAGTTAATCTAGTCGTCCTCATGATCCGGGGTTGGTCCATCATGTTGCCCAAGGGAGTCGAGATAACGAGCTTTGACAGGGCAACAAATCTGGTGGCCGCGGAGGTGAAGCCGCCGTTCCGCCAGGGAGACGTTTCGAGACCACTATCACTGGCGCAGCCTATGATTGGTCGACGCAACGATAACTTGATTCGTTCGAATTAAGGGCACTAACCGTTCCAGACCTAGTCAGTTGGGCCTGTCCATGCATAAGACATTTCGCTTGCCCCAGGTTGCGGATTGTCCGCTTCCAATCCCGCTGCTTCTTCCGTCACAAACAGTTCGACCAAACGAGAAAGAAAGAAACACGGAGAAGCAGCGGCCATGCACAGTCCCAAGCGGAGGCGAGCCGCTGTGGCTTGCAACTATTGTCGCAAGAGGTGAGTCGATATGGAATGGCGGGCCGCAAAGCTCCATGTTCCGTTGTTGCGATAGAGACAAAGCCAAGATACTGCGGATACTGATCAATTTGTGTCTGGTAGAAAGCGCAAATGTGATGGCGGGAGACCAGCCTGTAGTCTCTGCGAGGAGGTTGGAAACCCATGCGAGTACCGTGAGGTCGAACCTCCCAGGTATGTCTACCTCCACTGAATTGTGCTCTGCACGAGCCTGTTTGCTCACCCAGTCCAATTGTAGGAACGCATCTGTGCCGTTAGATCAACTGAGCAGTATTCTTGACCGGCTCGAGGCATTAGAGCGGCGGGCGGATGGTCCAACAACAACGGATCAGACGGACTCGAGCCGCCAATACCCCGAAAGTGCACAGTTCATCCTCGGCGAGGACTTTGGCCTGGGCTCGGCGGAGACCCCGGACGTGGCTCCGTCACTGGCACCGACTCCGCTCAACTCAGCTGGGCTCAACACCACCATGGCCATCCCCTTATCACACTCCACAACGACAGGTAACCTCTTACGGTCGGCTCCAGCCCGAGCCCTACTCGGTGATTATCCACAAGATATCTTCCTCCACGTTGAACTGGGTCGTAGCGTTCCGGCCTCCCTATCGTTGACCCCGGAGCCACTCAACCAGGTTGAGATACCGGCCATTTCGCGCGACGAGGCTGACGAGCTAATGGACAAGTTCTTCAAGTTCGTCCACCGATTCTATCCAATCCTAGACGAGGACGAATTCCGGAGTACCTATCACGATGTATTTATCCAGGGTCTTGCCCCTAATCTTGCCACTGCCATGGTGCTCATTGTGCTGGCTCTTGGTAGCGTGTCCGACGCCGACTACGAAGGCTCCGCTTCGTGGGAACCGGGCAGCCGTTTCTCGTCCCCTGCAGTCAGCATTCTCCTTACAGTGGGACTTGAGTCGTTCGGCGGAAGCTTGCTTCTCCCGCAATCGTTATACTTGGCTGCTATCTACTATAGCTTCCTAGGTAGACCTTTGCCAGCCTGGCGGCTGGTGCATATGGCATCAACTGAAGTACAGCACTATTGGATACGGTAGATCCCCCTTTCTATCTACATTCAGGATGAACCACTTATACTTTGATTAGAAAATTAGACTCACTAAACGATGCGCAAGCATCCGCACAGGGTCAGTTGATACTGCGGCTGTGTTGGGCTATCTTCATTCTCGAATGGTACGGCTATGTTCCCATGACTGAAGTCTTTAGCTGATTAATATTTTAGTGATATCGTTGCCGAACACCATTTCCCCAGAAGCGGAATAGACAATGTCGTTGAACAGCTCCCCTTTCCCGGCTTCAGCAACACACCTGAGCCCCCGATGCTGCGCTGGCTGGCCAACATCTCGTCCCGTCGCCTGCTAAACCGGATACACTACGTGCTCTACGATACGTACCAAGGTGTAAAAACCAGTGTGGACTCATCGTCTGGTGCCCCGACCTCTCAGTTTGGCATCAGCCAAGAACTCAACCGTCAACTCCACGCCTGGTATGATTTGCTTCCTCCTGCCATCAAACCAGATCTAGACCACGACGAGCATGGTCTTGACGACTCCATTCTACTTATGCGCTTTCATGCCGCTGGGGATATTATTCATAGACCTTTCCTGCTCCAAGTCTGTGCTTTGCCTTCCGGGGAGACAACACCAGATGCCAGGATGGTTGAAAATGCCAAGATGTGCTTGTATCATTGCCGTGGCTATCTAGGAGCCGTGCAAGGTGTCCTAAGAAAACCATCTGCATCACTTGAGATCTTTACTCACTCGTAGGTAAATTTCCGACTGTCCATTTACATCCTCTCTAATCTGTTTCTCTACAGTACCATGGCAGTTGTTCTTCTTCTCACATTTGCCTCCTTTTCTCCCCCTCTCGCTCCTGACCTGCAGGATGTCAAGGAGCTACAAGCGCAAGGGGCATCGATTCTTCAAAAATGGTCCTTCCCTGAGTCTAGTATAGAGACTATGCTATCCATAGTGCGAACAGTGCGAGTCAAATGTCTCGGTCGCTGAGCCAGTCGATCCTATTCTACAATCACACCCAGCTCATTGGAGAAGTCCCGTGAGCTGGCACCAACGTAGCACCTGTATGTGCCCTCATCAAGCCTCCACGCACCGCGGGCTGTGCCCTCTGCGGCGGGATCGAACCACCAAAAGGCAGTGGCTGCCAACTCGATGCTGACCATCTTGCTCTCCCCAGGGTCTACCGTGACCTTTCTGAACCCGGCGAGGGCTCTAGGGGCGGAAGAGAGACCAGAGTCACTGATACGTGTAGAAGGAGACACGTAAAGCTGAATCACCTCGCTTCCCATTAAGCTTCCTGTGTTTGCGATGGAAACTTGCACGAAAGCAGTGGAAGAGCCATCCCGGCTCACTTTGCCTTTGATGGTTGCGTCAGTGATGGAAAACGTCGTGTAAGACAAGCCATGGCCAAAAGGCCACAGCGGCTCAATGTCTTCGTGATCAAACCAGCGATATCCCACCAAGATGCCCTCCCCATACTCGGCCTTGTCTGCGACTGCATCACCAGGGAACCACTTGCTGGAGCCATGGTCCTCAATCTTGCGGGGGAAAGTCAGGGGAAGCTTGCCCGACGGGTTGACGAGCCCGAAAAGGACATCAGCTATGGCATTTCCACACTCTTGCCCCTGATACCAGGCATGTACAATAGCACTGGCTTCATCAACCCAGGGCATGCTTATGGCGCAGGCGGACTGTGTCACCACGACCACGTTCTTGTTGACAGCACAAACAGCTGAGACAAACTCATCTGTGCGGCGTGGAAGAGAAAGGGATGTCCGATCAGACCCTTCCCTCTCGGTATCGTTGTTATGACCGATGACCAGGACAACGGCATCTGCATCCTGTGCTGCGCTCACGGCGTCTCTGAACATGGCTTCCTCGTCGTGTCTAAACAGCATGCCAACCCGTACCCCCGAGATCTTGTGGAAGAGTGTATTGTCGTGTGGCTTAGTGGGAGGAGGAACGACGACATTGTCAACCCTCAGCTCATACGTCTTGCCGGCCTCCAAAAACTTGCTGGCGAAGCACTCTACGCTTCCGCAATTCATAAAGTTCCCATTGATCTCGGTCCACTCTGTATTGTCCATCAGGAGCTCCCCGTTTATGAAGAGCTTCGCCTTGCCCGTGTTAGACAAGCTGAAATCATAGAGTCCCGTGACGCTAGGACGGAGGAGTCCGGTGGCCCTATAGCTGAATATGGTACCGCGCAGAGGAGCAGGAACATCTCCGTCGCTCATGAAATAGACGAGGGAATCCTGCCAGAAAGTAGTTGCCACGATGTCGCCTTCGAACCTCTGTCCTGCGAAAAAGTCTACCTGGAGACCCGGAGTGCCACTACCCGGCCTCGTGAGGCAGTGTCCGATCAAAGGCGGCTGCAAATGCGTGAAGATGCCTTGCTTGTACACTATTTCCATGTCGGGGTTTTTCTCTTTGGAGAGAGACACGATTGACTCATACGGGGTGGTGATGTAGTACGGGTTGACGATTGCACTGCCGGTTCCACCAATGGTGGGATTCTTTGCGTTGGGTCCGATGATGGCCAACTTTCGAATAGTTCGCGGGTCTAGAGGAAGCAGGTTTTCGTTCTTGAGGAGAACAATTCCCTGCAATGCAGCCTCTGTAGTGATCTTACGGAACTCGGGGGTGTCAGTCTCAGCCTCGTTAGCCGTGATTTCGGCCTCAGCATTGCTGCATGTCGCGGTGATGGAGGGCTGTGCTTCTCGGCCTAGAAGCTTGAACTTCTGGAGCAGCTGTAGCAGCCGCTGGACAGATGGGTCGACATGCTCAGCCTCCGAAACCTGACCCATTCGTACCGCCTCCATCAATGCCTTGCCGTATCGAAGCGGAGGACCCGGCATCTCAACATCTGTCGTTGCGCGGATGCTGTCGACCGTTGAGTTGAGACCGCCCCAGTCACTCATGACCAGTCCCTGATATCCCCACTCCCGACGAAGAATGTCATGGACAAGATATCGGTTTGTGTCGACGTGGTGGCCGTTCACTTTGGGGTAAGCCGTCATCGCAGTCAGAGGTTGAGCCTCGAGCGCCATGTGAAAGGGCCTGAGGTAGGTTTCTCGCAGTGTCCTCTCATCAATCTTCTCGTCCATGTTGAACCGACGCGTCTCCATGTCGTTGGCGACGTAGTGTTTCATGCAAGCCCCAGTGCCCATGCTCTGAACGCCGCGGATGTACGCGGTTGCCATGTTCCCAGTCAGGAAAGGATCCTCGCCAAAGTTCTCAAAGTTACGACCACCCAATGGAGATCGGCTGATGTTCATGGTTGGTGCTAAAAGGACATGGGCGCCCTTGCTCTTGGCCTCTGATCCCAGGATGGTGCCGACCCTTTCAACCAAGTCCGGGTCAAAGGTCGCTGCAAGGGAGATTCCGCATGGAATATGTGTTGTGTGTGTTCCGTCTGTCCATCGAGAACCGCGCACACCGGCTGGACCGTCGCTCGTCTTGAGGCTCTTGATGCCGAGTCGTTCAATCGCTGCCGTTTCCCACATGTTCTTCCCAGATAACAGGGTACATTTTTCCTCCAGCGTCAGAGACTCGAGCAAGGTCCTGATCTTGGCTGCATCAGCCTGGGTATGTTCTGAAATTGCCATGTTCTGGATAGTAAGGAAGGGAAGGGATGATTCAAGGGTGTCTAGATGAGTAGAGAAATTGGGTGCAGACTTGGTATATGGAGGTCGGAGATGCCAGTTCATCGTCTCTGGATTAAATACGCAGATTGCTTCTTTGCATGTATCAAGCCCATGCTGCGGATCACGGCAAAGCACAGTAGAGTGGAAGAGTAAGTTGGCTGCCAGGCGGAGCGGCGGGATAGTCACCGCTCGCTGAGCATGGCTCCATCAGCGGAACGTCTCCGTAGAACCGACGCCAAGGGTGGTGGATCATCTGGTCAGATTTGCTCAAGTCGCTTTGATACACTAAGATAGCCGCTATGGGCTTGAGTCGCTTCCAGTCCTTGTCCAGCTTTGGTCTACGGCCGAGCTGTTCTCGACCTTGTTAGAAGCGACATGGGAGGCGAGTTGGGCAAAAGGGTCACGTCTAGGTCCCAGCTTTGACCGCGAACGAAAGAAATCACTATGAGGTCATTCATTGAAGACTACATTTCCTTGAATGATCTATAGATTCTAGCTCGCCAGATATTCACAATACTCCTTTTCAACCATAAGCGTTTCTCGTATTAGTCGTCTGTCAAGAAATGTCACAACCCGAATAGCCAAGTTTGCTGGCATTGATAAGAATATTTCGACACAACTAGTCACTAGCACTAACACTACTGTAGGACATGCGCCGACTGCAGATATACTGCAAATGACAAGCTCAACAGGCCAGTCACAAAACTGGCCGAGCTAACATCGCCAGATGAAGACACTAACAACCCAGTGATCATGACGCTTACAATCCCGCCTGCTCCCCATGCCACAAGCGTTCGGCCATATCTAGCCCGGAACCTCGCCGGTTCCGGTTCTTTTGCCTTGATCAGACCAGGAAGAATACCAAAACCTGCTCCATGGCCAAAAAGCACTACTGAGAAGGCAGCCGCAGCTGTCAGAAGCCCCGGCCACCTTGAGAAGGCAAGGAGAGAGACGCTTCGTAAGTAGAAGAGAGCCAAGAGCGTAAGCCTTGGGCCTGGCCGTGCGGCAAGAACTGGAGCCATAAACCCTCCCAGGGCTAGAGCAACCATGAAGCACGGTAACACTCGAAGGGCATCTCCGGCAAACTCCTGTCCATGGTAGGATGCCGCACGCCATAGTGATGAAAAGACCACCATCCCAGGAAGAGCATTAAAGAACAATAGAAAGTCTTCGAAAGCCACCACACTTGACTTTGGCTGACACCTCTCTGCATTGCCTGGTTTGCACCTTTCCTTGTCATTTGGGAGCACAGCTTGTGTGGTCACACCAACGACACTGAATGCAACGCCGACCAGTTGCAGAAGACGTCCCAGGCTCTCTGCGTCCAATGACTCAGCGTCTAGGATGAGTGCCGATGCGAAGCATACTGCTGACCCTGATGAGAAACCTAGAGGACCTATTGCACTTCTGAGTCGGGAATGCGGAGGGAAAGTTTGCCCAGCCAAGACGATAACAGCGAGATAAGTCCACCCAACACCAATGCCTCCAACTGCCAGACAAGTGAGGAGACTCATAAGGTCTGTACAGGCTAGGGATATGCCCGTGCCAACCACCGCTAGGCCCCAGAGACCCGTACCTGCGGCGGCTGTGGTGCGGGCTCCGACTCTGGTCATGACGGCGGCGCAAGAAGCCACCCCGACAGACAGCCCAAGACATGCAGATGCGAAGGGGACTGAGGACCAAGCGTAACTGATGTGAAGTAGTCGAGGCAGTTCAGCTTGAAGAACGCTCAGGGCGTACACAGTCCCCACGCTAAACATGTTGGCAAAGCTGACGAGCGCAACCAGTGGCACCGACTGCTCCACAGCGGACGATTGAGATGCCATTGTGCGCCTGGTCTAGATCTTGGTAGATAATGACTGAGCCAAGACAGAGAAGGGAAATTGAGGGAATGAGTTCAAGGAGGAGTGAAGAATAGTCAAAGTCGGACTCTAAGAGCTGGAATTTGGCAGAGCAGAAACTATATGCGGCTCAAGGTACTTACTTATAGCCTCCGCTGTCCCGGCGAGCTTTGCGGATTCGCGGCAAGGGTCCCGCTTGGTTACTCTACATCAATGGGCCACTTGCGGTAAGCGGCAAGACATGCCGCAGGTGACCGCAATAGAGGGCGAAATCAAACGTGTTGGTACACAGCAAATACCTGGTTGTTTGTCACGTTAAGCAATGCTCCCTTGCATGTTTCTTCTTTTTTTTTCCCCTTCCCTCGTCGCATCCTTCTTCGGCTCGCTTGTCCCATGTATCACCAGTCAGGGGCTAACGAACCTCCCTGCCGGAGTTGAAATCCACAGCCGTCGAGTTCTTGGGGAGCATCCATGGACTAGGATCAGCTACAGACATGCCTTGGACTCTCGGAAGGCAGAAAAATGGCCGAGATTCAGAAGGCTATTGCCATGGGCTGACCAGTCGAGCTGCAGACAACTGGCGGCATCGCTTTTCCCCGTTCCTCCCGTTATTTCCGTTTTTCCCGAACAGTCTGGCCAAAAGATAAATGGGCATTGGAAGAGTGAATACCTTCCTCAACCTATACATGTTCAGTATTCATTCACAACAATAATCATGTCATCTTCTATCCGAATCGCCGCCTGTCACGCCGCTCCGGTATTTCTGTCGGCACGAAAGACAACGGCAAAAGCCATCAAGTTAATCAAGCAAGCTGCAAAGAACAAAGCCAACTTGGTTGTCTTTCCCGAGACGTACATTCCTGCTTTCCCCGTCTGGAGCTCCCTGCGCCCCCCAACTGAGAACCATGATTTATTCAAGCTCATGGCCCTCGAATCTATCTACGCCGACGGCGACGAAGTTCAAGCTATCCGTGCTACGGCGAAACAACTGGGTATTATGGTCAGCATCGGTCTATCAGAAAAAGTCCGCTCGAGCAGCGCAACTCTTTATAACTCGAATCTCCTTATTGGAACCAAAGGGGAGGTCTTGGTCCACCATAGGAAGCTTGTACCGACATTCTTCGAGAAGCTAACTTGGGCACCCGGAGACGGTCACGGATTACAAGTTGCTGAAACTCCCTACGGAAAAATCGGGAATCTGATTTGCGGCGAAAACACCAACCCTCTGGCCCGATATACTCTAATGGCACAAGGCGAACAGATTCACATCTCTACCTGGCCGCCTATCTGGCCCACTCGCGTTCCGCCTCCTCCCTCTCAAGGCGAACCGACTAGCAGTGAACTAGAGAAGCCCAACTATGACAACGTCACTGCCAACAGGACCCGCGCTGCAGCTCATTGCTTCGAGGCCAAATGCTTTGGCGTCCTCTGTTCAGCCGTTCTAGGAGACGACGCCGTAAGGGCTATTTCTGACGGCTCCCCATACCTCGCTCAGGTGCTGGAACAATCTCAACGAGGCGCAACTCAGTTTCTGGACCCAACTGGAGCGCTTCTGCGTGGGTTCACCGTTGACCCCGAGACGCAGGAGCATGTTCCTACTGAATACCTTCAAAAGCACGAAGGAATTCTATATACGGACATGGACGTTGAGGATTGTATCGAGGGGAAGCAGTATCACGATGTTGTCGGTGGATATCAACGCCTAGATATCTTTGACTTGAGGGTTAATCGAACTCGCCCGTCTCCAGTGACATTCGTTGAGGGGGACAACAAGCTTCAGTTCCAGGAGCTGAAGGAAAACACTGGGGAGAATGTACCTTAGTTTAGATAGATGTCACTTCTTCATATAGTGATTGCTGAGCAATTACGTTTCATTCTGTCAGAGCACTATAAGTCTCGAGTTGACATAGGAAAGAGTAGAGAAGTAATCTCATTCGGTGGTCCCACGTCTCTTGTGACGTTAGACATCTGTGATTCTTTGTCTTCTAAGATGTGAGGTGTGAGTCTACATAGCATTGTAGAGAGAGACTACAGTCTCAAGAAGGTATAAAACTCTGTCTTATTTCGCATGTAGATCGATAGACAGGACTCAAAAACCTTCTACACACTAAACATCAGTCCAATAAACGACATATGCAGCGTTCTCAAATATTCCACGGCATAATTCGTAAGTTTGGCACCATCCCTCATCTTCTTTATAGTAGGTACTCCATTCACATTGTATCCAAACTTGACGAGCATCGCCTTTCAACTGTGAACCAGGCAGGCACTGGAGGATTCCCCCTGTTCAGCCCGATTATCCAGGCGGTAACTTGAAAGGATTCCCAACACTCTCGATGGCAAGGATCATCGCGTTGCTTTTGTGAGTTTGATTGTTGGGATGTCACTTCGCTTCAAAGGAGCCAACAACTGAGGTTGAAAGCATCACCAACGTCACAAAAGGAAGGAGCCAAAGTAGGATGGAAAGCAATTACTAAAGCATCAGGGCGTTAGAATCCAATTGTAAAGCAATGTCAGGTCTGACTCGCCCTTTCTGGTTTCGTTCAAACCAATTACTCTCTGTTGCCATCATCTAAAACACTTCCCTTTCCGTGTGAAGAACACCAAGGGAACATGGTTCTACTTTACCCTGTAGTCACCGGACTTTTACCAGACTATTTCCTCTAAGCTAGTGCAACGCTTTCGGTCAGGCTGTGGGGTGTTAGTGACTGACGCGATGAGCGATGGTTATAAGAGGTTACTGGTAGCTCGGTCTCAGTCATCAAGCACGACACATCAGTGGGGATGCTTTAGCTGGGAAATCATCTATAAGATTGCGAGCCAAGGCATGTCTAGCTGAGGCATCGCACCGAACGGCTTTGCCGGCATGCTTTTACCCAAAAAAAAATACTTGCTCAAGTGCCCAGGCAGATCACAAATCAAGGCCCCATAGCAATTACAGGCTAAGAAGTGACCTCATGAATGACGACGAATTGCTAACCACTACGGGAATAGAGTCACCCGATGGCCTGGGGAAGTTCAACTGGCTCAGCTCATGAAGAAATTCAATCGGTCCGGCCGTGCGGACCTGTTAGGCGAAGAGCGCCACAAGCGGAAAAAGACCACGGCCTAGGTTCAAAAGCTGCCACCCACCTGGCGGCGGTTAGCCTCGTTGGTCTAGACCCGGGCCTCGTCACATGAATGGGATTAGCGGGGGAATTGTTCATCGGCCGTCTTTTTGATCGGAAGCGTCGGTCGGCGAACCAGTCGTCTGGCATTTGACGTGAGAGTCTATTGGATTTGACAGTTGGTCTAGTTTCGCGCCGTCTGCTTGGGAATGGGGCCATGATTCTGTAAGCATCAAGTCAGCCAGGCACATGTTTGTTTCATTTGACAGTTTGAATCAAGGTTCATGTTATCACATATGGAGTATTCAATTGTCTGGCTTGGGTATTGTGTTGTGAAATGTCTGAAGCGCCAAGCAAGATGTAGTACGATGCTGGATTCGGAGCCTCTGGGCGGTGATCGAGACCTTGAAGTCCAAGAACGGGGGGTTTGAGCAGCACCGGGACGAAGGAACTGATAAGCCTCTTTGCGTCGAGCCACATCCGGATTGACAGAGAAGATTATGTTTCTTCGTTGCTGTCGTTTTGTGTGATGCCTATTCCCCATGAATTCAACAGACGAGGACCTGGAATTCTGCTTTCTTTCAAATTGAAATGGGCAAGTATCCATGAGAATGACTCTCTGTAGCGAGTTGGACATGTCATCACTCTCAAACGCTTTCCAGAGTGGCATCACCAAGTGTCATTTCCATGGTGATAACAAAGCCCTTGTGCTCACCATGCAGCCTCTCTATTGTAGTTGTCATTCCAGTCTCGTTTGTCTCGTCCGATTGGTCTCTTTGTCTGGTATTCGCGCGGCGGAGCTATGCATGTGTAGTCACTAGACGCGACGGTCTATCGAATCATTGTCTAAGAGTCGTTAGCAAACACCGCATCCGTCATTGGCCTCGCAGTTCGACAGAGAAAACTGCATATAGTCATCGTGATGAGAGACTATAACTCTTTCACTACTCGATCTGTTTCATGTAAGTGCAATTCGTAAACGCGGTCATTGATAGCTCTTGTTGTTATACCGTGCATTCGATCCGAGTCGCTTGTCAAGAATGACTGGGGTATATCGGCCACGGCATGTCAGGGTTTTCCAATCCTGGAGCCTGCTCTTCCAACGATCAGTCACAGCCCAGGCAATCAGTCAGCCCCTTAACCCGCCATGTCTTTGTTGGCTTGGCAATGAAACGTCAGCCTTGTTCCTTCAGGCCTGATGCTTTTTCTTCCCCCATTCAGAAGTGATGCGCGTGCTAGAGGACTCATTCGAACTGCCGAAATTCTTGCTTGTGTTGATCGGTCGTTCCCAATCTCATCCAGAGTTGCATGCAGATCTGTCAGCATCGGCACATATTGCAGGAGTCTGAAGCGATATAGATTTGTAGATCCAACCGCAGATGGGTACATCGCCGGTCTTATCAATGCGGGTGCGAGTCATGTAAGAGCTCCGTTGAAGTTGGTGAGACACCAGACATGGCGTCGTTTCGAGTGACGGCTGTGGGTGAAAATCGCGGAAATCGAGCCGCATTCTATCAATTGCATGGGACAGCGACGAGAGCTCAGTTCCACCTTGGCAACGCAATTGAAACTTGCCAAGGTCTTAATATGATCGAATACGGATTGCTGCGACATCATTTGACCACCCCTACAAGTCTACCGGCACAGCCTGATTGAGCATTCAGCTCGTCATTCAACATCAAATGCCTACCCTACACACTCACGGCAAGCCATGGTGATGAGCGCTGTGTGAGTCAATCTGCAGTAAACTCGGACCCCCTGACATGTGCCTTACTCTAATGCCCCTTTCCCGAGTCAAACGACACTCCGCGTTCCGGTCCGCCGGATTCGACAAGAATCTTGTGGCTTTTCCCTTTTTTTCTAAAAACGCTCAGACCATTCCCAATCTTGGTGTGTGTGTGTGTGTGTGTGTGTGTGTGTGTGTGTGCGCGTTGGGGGACGGGAAGTGATGTTGACAAGTTGGAACCAAAACTTGTTAGCATCATTTTTTAGCGTCTTCAGCGCTCAAGTCCAAGCGTCCAGACGGGGAACAATGGTCAAACGTCTTTTTGGATGATCGATATATCCGAGCCCGGGGGAGGATGGCACTGGCCATGGGGGGCAAGAACGGATATTTTTATTGTTGTAATTGAAGCTATTTTGAGGTTGGTGATGAATACCACGCTGTGCAAGGATTCTGGCCTCAACACTTTGACAAAGAGGGTACTGAATGGCTCCTGAATTGTTTCGACCAAGAAATGCCCTGGCCTCTCAGTGGACGACATTCACTCTGCGCAGAGCCCACCCTGGCACTAGGGCTTGGATAGAGTTTGTTGGTGAATGGCACCCTCCAGGGTCAAACAGCAGCTGGGTTTAATTGATATCCCACTTTGATGGGTGATTGAGCCAGCCACAATCAAAGTCAGGGCAAATTGAGGGGAGGTGTGCGACTGTCTGTAACTGGTCGCTCTCTCGCCCGGGTATAATGTGGCGTTACGGGCTTTGACATTGCAGATTTGCCGTGCCGTCCCCCCCGGAAGTACGAGGCCGGGCGGCTCGAATCTCGGGTCAGCAGCCATGTTATGCAAGATGTGAGATCCGCACAGATGCAAACTCGACAAAAGGACAGACGGGCTCTGTTGCCACGGGAGGGGGGGCATCTGTGCTTTGTTCTTGCAAGAGCCTCCTCTTGTTTCTTTGCTTTTGGTTACGGGGCTGAGGTCCAGATGCTGGAGGCAAACTTTTTTCCGTGTTTGATTGGGCTTGGGTTGGTGGAGATGCTTGGCGTTGACCAAGGTTTCTGGGGGCATTCCAAGGATGGGAGCATCTCATTCCGCCTCTTTGCTCAGAAGGCATGCAAGTCTCGGCTTGCAACGTGATGATGGATCACTTTCCGACAATCTGTCAGATATCAGACCCCATAAGTCAGATATTAAGACAAAAACCGTCATCGGCTGGCATCTCAGTGTGACGTGTGTTTTCCAACGGATGACTCCCTTACATCAAAACCACCTGGCTGCCAAGCACAGTGGGTGATGCCCAATGTAGGGAGGGAGATGATGGTCGCCTTGCGCAGTAAGGAGGAATGAGAAATTAGGCTCGAGATTTTTCTTTTTTTTTTTGCTTCTTCGTCCCCAGGACCAGGAATGAAGCAAACACGGCCACCACAGCTGGGACGCCATCTGAATGAGAGCTGCCGTTTCCGATGCGGGCACCAACGGGACTACCGAGAGTGAATACGTTGTGTGTACGTATGAATGGATGGATGCAGAAACAAGCTTGAGAACGGTCCCGGTTCCTTGGGAACCTTGGCGGGATTGGAGATGGACGGGTCCATGACAGCTGATTGATCATACGGGGACCAAAAAAGCAATTCCTACAGGTGGGTTACGCGCCTTGTGGCTACAGACTGCTGTGAAAGCTACCGCCACTGCCGCCTATTTACGACTGGTCTCTTTTGACGCATCTTTGTCACAATCGCAAACATGTTTTCCCCCGCTCTCTCATTCTTCTTCACTCTCGTAGCTCGTACTGTAGACATGAACGAGAAGCCAACGGGTCTGTGTCGCAAGGGGCACACCCTCCCTTGGCCCCCTTTTCCACGCTGGCGATATGTAGTGCAGCGCTAGTGGAAGTGACACTCGGGTTTGGAGCCACACGCGATGCTTAATCCGGAGAAAGTTGTCGAGAAGAGGGCCAACCAACCAACCAACAACCTCGGAGCTTGTAGCTCAGTTCCTGGTCTCTCGGGGGGTGGTGTTTGTCTGGCCTGGGCATCAGTCGAGAGAGAACGCCTTGGCCCTTGCATAACCCGGGTTAGCACGCCTATCTCCACGTGGCAGCTGGCCTGGTTCGTTCGTGACGGCGGTGGCGACTCGGCGAGGCCTCTTTTGCTTGGTGGGAGAAATGGGGGCAGAAACTATATGCCCATTGTAGATTGCCACACCGTAGATGCAGAGATTACGACTTCGTTTCTGCTGTGGAGCGAGAAGCGGTGGTTGGACACATGATGAAATTGAATGAATGAATGGACGAGAGAAAAAAAGGCTTTGGAGGCTGGTATGTCTTTCAAATTTACCCAAACCCTGAAATTATCGCGCATCATCATGCAATGCTGCAGCAGCGTATCCCGTAGTTTAGATGCAGGTGGCTCAGCCCAGCCCCAAGCCCAGGTGGCTACATACCGGGTTTCCAATTAATTGTGTGTCTTATGGGTCTGCTAAGGGGGGGCGGCAAGGGTTTCTTCATTGAGATACACGAGAGATGGACAGATACTACGTAGACAGACAGAGAGAGGCACGCGGCTGCTGCAAACGCACTGATACAAAAATGATGCCGCACATGAGACATCAGCGCACCGCATCAGCAGGGGGCCCGTGAACTCACCACCAACTGCCCGTATTTACCTGGGTACTGTCCCTCTGGGCAAGCAAGGGGAACAAGCACACCCAGTCTTTTCCCTTTTGTTCCTCTTTTGTTCTGGCGCCAGGAACGCCCGTCTGGTAGTTAAAAACCCAATCTAGCGTCCTTCTGTCAAAGAAGAAAAAGTAAAACTTTGAAAATCCCCAGGATCTGGGGGCCAGCTTTCCTGTGAGGGGAGGGGAAGGAAAAAGAAAGGAAGACCCAAGTGCGTCGAAATGTCTCACCCAGCCGAGGTCAAACACTACACTTCACTGGACAGTGGCTTGACCTACAGTGGGTAAGGTCCTCTATTGGCGGGTCCAATAGTTGCTCTTTTAGCAGGCCTTCATCGTAGAAAACACTGGTGAGGTGATGCAAAAGCTCCGATGCGTGCTAAAAGCGCAGTCCAGATCGCCATGATTAGCTCCCCTCGGGTCCTCCTGGCGCTACCGGCAAGGTTCCCGATCTGGACCAGTCCATTCGTCACTCCAAACGACGCCTCTGGTGCCATGTCTTTGTCGTCCAGCCCGCCATGTCTCTTGTCCCCGACTTACCGTCTCAGCCCGCTGTGAGCGGGAGGAGCTGGGCTGCTGTGGCTGTGGGAGAGATGTGAGGTGGGCTGGGCGCTGTCTGTCCAGTGTGTCACAGCGGTTGTCAGGTTATCCTGGGTTTAGCGTCTTGCACCGCGGGCTTTGTCAAAGCTTATGCCGATCTGTGTCGTGCCTTTTCCCCTCTGCCTGTTGTCTGTCTTCTGCACACCCACAGCAAGAGACGGGTCAAGCCTCGCGTTGCCCCCGCGGGCTCTGGCTGGCTGGATGGTTGCAGCCCGTACATGCCCCCCCTCCTCTCATTGTTTCTCTAGCTCCCCTCTCCTGAAGAGCCAGTCCGAGCGCAACTGATCCTGTTGCCCTATCCTCGTGTATGTAGTATTCGGGCATGATAGGCTTGCCTTGCCGGCTTTGCCTTGCCGGCCCTGCTGCCCTGCTTCCTGCAAGTCAATCTTGCTCTAGTCCAGAGTAATTGTCGACAATGGTTACTCCGTCTGATATAGATGACGATCGCAACGTCCTATCCCATGCAGGGAAAGAGGCCCGTTCATCTGGTGGACTCCCAAGGTCTGGGCTACGATACAGACGACGCCATGCAACTCTGATGACGGATTCAAGGGGCATCCCCGTGTCAAAGCGCCATTCTAGCAGGGACCTCCCTACCTTTCACCCAAGCACGATCGAGTCCGCTGAGTGGGCCCCTGGATCTTGGGGCGTTAGTGTGACTGCGCTACTGAAACTGGGCTGCACAGTCCGGCAGATCCGTAGCGCGCCAGACGACACCCTCCTCCTCCATGCCTGTCGTCAGAGCGCAGCTCAGCGCAGATGTTGCTGGTCAGGCACGGAACGGAGAGGCCAAGGTCGAGATGGCACGTCTTTTGGGACCTGAGCGGCCGCGGCCACGGCTCCGTAGGGCCTGGGCCGACTCGGGCTGGGCGCCATTAAAGCCAGTTGCTCCCGCGTCCTGAATTCCTCTAAAGAGGGAGCCCCGTCCGTTCATCTATCCCGTCTCGTCTTCAATAATGAACTCGCAGCATCTCGCATTGGGAAACGCAGAGAGACAAGAGAGAGTAGACAAGGAATACTCTTTCATCGAAGCCCTTGCTCTTGGACCCCGGGAGTCCTTTTCCTTGGTATCCAAAGAAGCGCTCGGTCTCCCTTCATCCCCTAGCACCCCGTCTCTGTCAATCACACCGAGCTCGTTGACTCGTCCGAGGACTCCTCCTCAACAACAACACCACATCTTTCCGGGTACGCCCCAGCAGCACCAGGCTCTCCAGCAACAAACCCTCCTTCAGCAACAGCAACAGCTCCTGCAGCAACAACAGCAGCAGATACAGCAGCTACAGCAACAGCAGCGCATCTACTCAAGCGCATCATCGCTCTCACAGCACTCCCAGCTCTACCCTAGCCCGCTGCCTCGATCCCTAACCACCAAGAAGAGCAACGTCATGGCCAACTCAACCAAAGCCCAGTCGGCGTGCCTCGAGCTCTGCCACAAGACGACGGCGCTCGGCGACCGCATCTCGGTCCGCATGCTCGAGTATCTGACCATGCTCACCAAGCAGCCTCACGGCCTCGACGTCCTGGCCCACGACTTCCTCGACACGTGCGAAATCCTCTTCTCCATTGAAGCAGGTCTCGGCGAGTGCATCCGCAACCAGCAGACATTCCCCGGCGATGTCATCTCGGAGCTGAGCAAGAAGTTCCGCGTCACCCAGGCCGACTTCCAGCTCCTCGACCAGATGCTGGGCAAGTTCCTCGAGAACGAGCGCAAGGGTGCCATGGGTCGCATGCGACGTGGATGGGGACGAATCTTTGGTGACAATGATATCGAGAAGATGATCATCGCCCTCGGCCGTACACGCGAGAGCCTTCGCATGAGCGCCTTGATGTTCCAGTGGAGTCTGGGCAATGAGAAGATTGAGAATGAGCTTGGAATCGGCTACACTGGCCTCGCTGCCGCCCTCGATCGCATGGACACTCGAGCTGGTGTCGCCCGGGCCAAGTCTGAAAGCCATGGATCACAGTACAGGCCTTCGTCGGCCTCTCAGCACCGTGGCATGGAAGGCCATAGTGTCATCAGCACCAACCAGCCCCCATTGCCTCCTCTGCCCTGGGCCGAGCGCACCTCTTCCATTACCCAGGAGCCTCTCAGCCCTGGCCTTGCCGACCTCCGAGTTTACGGAGGCTCCAACAACATCAACACTGCCAGCTCCATCAGCTCCAACGAGCGATATCACTCTGGAACTACCGCGACCTTTGATCGCATGAGCACCTTTGACGAGTCGCATGAGACTCGCTCCCAGCACACCGCCCTCTCCGACAGCGAAGCTTCACTTGAGGAGCTCTCAGGTCTTGACCTCAATGGCGGCACCAAGGTTGTCCGGCTAAAGGCTGATCCCTTCAGCATGCCTCGATGGAACCCTAGGAACACTGCTGGCGCTGATGCCGCCAACCTCAAGTCGGCTCTCATCTCTGCTGTTCGTGGCAAGAACCACAAGCTCATTGAGCAGCTTCTGGATCGCGGCGTCTCGCCCAACACTGGACCTGAGCACATGGCTCTCAAGGAAGCCGTCTTGAACAGCGACGCCGAGGCTGTCCGTCTTCTCCTGCTCTTCGGAGCCGACCCCAACGGTACTGATCGCGATGGTGTCACTCCTCTCTTCGCCGCTGTTGAGAAGTCCTTCCTCGCTGGCGCCGTTCCTCTCCTCAAGTATGGTGCCGATCCCAACTTCACTCGTGGTCCCGACAATGAGACCGCCATGGCTGCCGCTGCCATCGCCAACAAGGTCAACTTTGCCCACCTCCTCCTCATCTATGGTGGTGACCCCAACCAGCTCACCGCTACTGGCGAGACCCTTCTCATCAGCGCCATCAATAAGAAGACGCCCAAGAAGTTCATCGACCTCATCCTCGACTACGGCGCCGACCCCGACGCCAAGAGCAGAGAAGGCAAGACCGCCCTCTTCGAGGCTATCCAAAACTCCAGGGTCGACATCGTCACCAGCCTGCTTGACCACAAGGCCAACCCTAACCTGCCTGGTCCCAAGCACATGCTCTGGCCAGCCACCTACCAGACTGCCTGCTTGCAGGTCCTCCTCTCTCACGGAGCTGACCCCAAGAAGTGCCCTGGTATCATGGAACTCGCTGCCAGTGTCAACAACATCGAGTCCGTCAGGGTCCTCCTTAACGCCAAGGTGGATCCCAACGCGAAGAAGGACAACACATATACGCCCCTCTGCACGTCCATCCGTGACAACCGTGCTGACATCTTCACCCTTCTCCTGGCCAACGGCGCTGATCCCAACGTCCCTGCCGCTGAGTACCCGGCCTTCAAGTGTATCACACATAACCGCCTTCACTTCCTCCCTGCTCTTGTCGAGGCTGGCGTCAACCTCAGCTCTCCCAAGGGCATTGTTGAGACTGCTGTCAGCGTCAACAACATGGAGGCTCTGAACTGGCTCCTCGACCAGGGCATGAGCCCCAACGACAAGAACCCTAAGGGTCACTCTCCTCTCACCACCGCCATCCGAGAGAACAGGATCGAGATGGTCGACCTTCTTTTGACCCGCGGCGCTGACCCCAACGTCCGTGGTCAGGACTGGCCTGTGTGCATGGCTGTCCGCAACCCTCCCGTCCTCAAGCGAGTCCTCTCTGTGCTCGCCGAGCCCCGGGCCTTCAAGGGAGTCATGGAGATGGCTGTCGTTGCCAACCAGCTGGATTCCGTCAAGCTGCTCCTCGCCGCCGGCGTCTCGGTCGAGGACAAGAACGGTGGTGTCTTTTCACCCCTCACCTCTGCCATCCGAGAGGATCGCAAGGATATTGTCTTCTTCCTCATCAACGAGGGTGGCGCTGACATCAACGCCCCCGGCGAGCATCTCCCCGTGGTCAAGGCCCTGCGAAGATACCGCGGCGACGGCGAGATCCTCGAGTTCCTCCTGGAGCACGGCGCCGACCCCAACAAGCTGTACCGTGGCTGGAACGGTGTGATGCAGGCTGTCGAGAACGGCGACGAGGACATTCTCCGCCTGCTCGGCGAGAAGGCTGGCTTCGATCTCGAGGTCAAGGACGAGCTAGGCCGAAGCGTGACTGAGATTGCCGCCTCAAGAGGCTGGGACGAGGCCGTCAACATCCTGATGGAGTACGCCGCCAAGCCGTCGGAGAAGGCTCACTAGACGATGGACAACGGGTATTGTAAGATGTCGAAACTTGTTTCTGGGTAATCACGCACGTTATTGGGTCGAGGGTTTAGGATCTGGAGTCTTTGAGATTGTCTTTTGCGGTCGGTAATGGGACGGTGGTTCAAAGGTCCTGGCTTTTATATCCTCTGTTTAGACACAGACAGACATTTTTCTTTGTATATTCCCCTGTTCGTATAGTAGTCTGGATTTTCCCAGTTTTCTCTTACCAGAGATAGTTTTCTATGTCTAATCTACTTTATCAAGTTATACACTGCTACAAAATGGTGATTCAATCGTGTCAATTAATTGTTTTCAGCGACAATCCTTTTTACTTTACAGCTTGGTCCCCATGTTTACATGAACTGCCTTGATCTGTGTGTAGGCCTCGAGACCTACCTCACCAAGCTCCCTACCAATACCGCTCTGCTTGACACCTCCGAATGGCACGCGAGGGTCACAGTCCTGACTACTGTTGATCCAAACCATGCCGGCCTCGATCTCTGCCGCAACCCGATGAGCCTTCTCCAGGTTTGTGGTAAATGCGGCAGCTCCCAGTCCGTATGTGGTATCGTTGGCGAGTTCAATAGCTTCCTCCTCGGTCTTGAAGGTGGTGATGACCACGACAGGACCAAAGATCTCCTCTCGATAGACGCGCATCGAGGGCTTGACCTCAGTAAAGACTGTCGGGGCAATGAAGAAGCCCTTGTCAGAGTCTCCGACCTTGAGAGGGTGACCTCCAGCTGCCACGACAGCGCCCTCCTTCTTTCCAATGTCGATGTACTCGAGAACCCTCTCGTATTGGACCTTGGACACCTGGGGACCTTGGTATGTATCCTTGTCCCATTGGTTGCCGACTTTGCTCACGACATTGAGAGTGTCGATAAACTTCTTAATGAAGGCATCATAGATGGTATCTTGGACCAAGATTCTCGACGTGGCAGTGCAAATCTGTCCCTGGTTGGACATGATGCCAAAGTGCGACCACTTGACCGCCTGCTCTAGGTCTGCATCGTCAAAGACGAGCAATGGCGACTTGCCGCCAGTCTCGAGTGTGATGTTCTTGAGCGTCTTTGCAGCGACTCCCATGATGCTAGCAGCCGTCGCCGTGGAACCAGTAAAGGCGATCTTATCCACAAGAGGATGTTGCACCAAGGCAGCTCCCGTGTCTTTGCCAAGTCCGTTGACAATGTTGACGACTCCCGGGGGGAAACCGGCCTCCTTGATGAGCTCTCCCAGGACAAGGATGCTTAGAGGTGTCTGTTCGGCGGCCTTGAGGACAACAGTGTTACCGCAGGCGAGGGCAGGTCCGAGCTTCCACGTCGCCATGGAGAGGGGATAGTTCCAAGGGATGATCTGCGCGACAACGCCGATGGGTTGACGGATTGTGTAGGCAAACTTTTGAGGGTTTGTGCTGATGGTCTGGCCAAATGTCTTGTCGGCCCAGCCAGCGTAATAGCGGATGACGCCGACAGCCTCAGCGAGGTCGTTCTCCAACGTCTCGATGTATGTCTTGCCATTATCCCAAGCGTCAATGGTGGCAAAGAGCTCCTTCTTGGACTCGATCAGCTCAGCCAGACGATACATCAATTGACCGCGGTCAGAAGCAGGAAGCTTCTTCCATGACTCGTGGCGCAAGGCGGATCTGGCAGTCTTGACAGCCTTGTCGATGTCTTCAGCATCGGCGGCTTGCACAGTGGCAATGAGCTCTTCAGTGCTGTGGTGGAAATATCAGTACTTGCATTAACAAAACAATGCTGATTGAACATACGCAGGGTCAATGGAGTCAATGGTCTTGCCGCTGGAGGAAGCGACAAACTCGTTGCCAATAAACAGACCAGTGGGCTGAGACCACTTGACTCCATTCGGAGCCATCAATTCAACAGAGGGAGGCGCCATGACGAATAATTACTGCAAAAAAGACAAGGGTTTAACGATCTGGGGATAACAAGTTTGGGTCTGGGGTTGGCGAAGCTGGTTTCTTGTACCCTTGAGAGCGGCGACCGGAAATAGTATCCGATTGATGATGGAAGCTTCTCCTCTTCTCTTCCTGAGTAAAGTTGGTGATGCTGATGACTACAATTCGTTCCCTTTGCGAAACCAAGTCGCGGAAACCTTCTCCTTTTGAAGTAGCCTCCGCTCTAAATAGAGCAATCAGATAAGCCAACAGTGAGACGCCAAAAACCCCCGCCTCGCTCTCTCTCTCCACAGAGGGGCGGGCAGAATGACGTGGTGAGTTTTCGGGGCGAAGAGAAGGGCCCCATGACTGAGGGGTTTGTTATCTATATCCTGTATAGAGTAGGTAGAAGGAGATGGTTTCAATTAGGTGGTTATTCTTGCTATCTACAGGCTAGACTGTCTCTTCGCAGCCGCCTCCTCCGCTACGGCTCTCGGGATCTCGGCCTCGATGCCCTCTTCTGTGGGCTTCCATCCCAGCAGCTCAGTGCCACGACGGGCGTTGCTTCTGGCGTTGCTGCCGAACAGGACAGAGCTGTAGGGCAGTACAGTGTCGGCCTCGGGCTGGTGAAGCTCCTCCACTTCAGTGGTCTCCAGAAGACCCTGCTCCTTTGCCGCTTGGGCGACTCTGTCTGAGATTTCGGCCCACGACTGAGGGGAAAATAGTTAGCATGTGCAATGTGCATTGCGGGAAACGCGGTACTCACAATCTCTCCAACACCTGTCAAATAGATTCCATCCTCTCCCCAAATCTTGCTATCATCATTTCCCTTTGCGCCAGCCTCAGCCAAGACAACAAACAGCCTCGCAATGTCGGCGACGTGAACGTTTCCCCATCGGCTCAGACCCCGCCCGACTCTTACTGCACGGCCTCTCTCCAGGGCGACCTTGGCCAGCGCGGGGATCTGGTAGCTGCGCTGCTTGATGGGGCCTTGACCCTTGCCGTAGATGATGGGAGGCAGAACGAGAGCTGTCTTGACCGAAGGTGTTTGCTTGGCGACATCGAGAATGTAGTTGTCGACTGCTCGCGACTTGTGGGCTTTGAGAAGGTCTCGGATGGATGCGACGCCAGCGAGGTCATCCCAGACGTCATCCGAAGGCTCTCCAGGCTTGAATGATGGAGATGCCAATTCCTCTACAGCAAGGCCGCTGGCTCCAGAAATCTGAACCCAGTAGCTAGGGGTCTGTCGCTTTTGCAAGCCGCGATGGATAGCCTGCACACTGCCAATGTGGCTGTTTGACGCGACATCTACACGCTCTGTCAGTGGAGTCATCACCAGCGCTTGGAGTCGCAACACGTACGCACGACAACAGAGGCCTGAGAAGCCTCTTTCTCCACCAGGTCACCATCGTTAAGATCGCCAATCACGGTGCGAATCTTGGGATAGTCTTGCAAAATGGTCGCTGCAGAGTTGGTATCGCGAACGAGAGCCGTGATGGCGTACTCTGGGTGACCGCGCACCAGCTCGCGAAGGACCTGACCACCGACATAGCCAGACGCGCCAGTGCTGGGTAGAGTGTCAGTAATATGCATATACCATGAAAAAGATGATAATAGCCTCACAGGAAGATTGAAGACATTTTGACACTTATGATGGATGAGATGAGATGGGTGATGGATTGCTGCACTGAGGCTAGGTACTACGGCTCAAGATGGGCTATTTATGCCCTCACGCACGTAAATTATTAAGCTGCACATGAGAATCACGACACTGTGGGGAGAATGGCGCTACTTATGTTCCGACTCTTGCTTGGAAATACTGTGCTCGAGACAATAGAGAAATTCTCCCACCGCTTGTATTTGCTTAAGCGATCGGGCTCCGTGCTTGTCGCGGAGACCTGCCATTTTAGTGTCGATGAGACGATCCCATCACCAACTGACTCTGCAACCACCGAGTTGGGTGCCGCTAGGATGGCGAAAATGGATGCAGTAGCCGACACTTGCCGTGGTCAGAATATCGGACTGTATTATTAATGCCACATTGAGCTACCTTTATGACTCCCAGAAAGAGTTCAAGACCGAGGCACCTTGAGCTCGTGTGTGAGAACAATACTAGCGCTTAAACCCAGCAACTGTAACCCCAGGGAACGGCAAACAAGTGGATCAAGATATATTCAAAAAAATACCAAGACACTGGGATCGTATTCACAAACATTATAGGACTGGACCAAGGTGTATCCGCAACGTGGCCGTAGAGCTGCCATGCACCAACTAGTCGCGACAGTTTGCCCTGCACAACCTCATCCACATCACTCAGGTTTCGTAGCGTATACTGACCAACTGGGACATGATTAGCTCGCTCCTGGATTTCGTGGCTTTTCAAATCTGCAGACTCACATGGGCCAGTATGAATGAATCGTGTGGTCCTTGATATCCTTCCGGACCTCAATGAGAAAAACCTCCAATTCTTCACTCGTCCACCCGAGACCCCCTTGCCCTTCGGGACGCGTAAATACAGCCAGGCTTATCGCCGCCAAGGCATCCATGGTGTTCTGATTAGCCCATGTTCCTAATAGCCAATAGTTAGCGACTGCTAGAATATCTAGACTTTATCCTCCAAGTCTTACCGATTTGCTTGTATATCTTGGCCTTGGGCCAACGATTCATAGGCCACTTGCGCTGCACCACGTGAACATCGACAAAGCCAGCCGCTTTAAGCTGCTCCTTGTACTTCAATGCGCTATCCAGCGGAGAGCCCATGGCGGCAAATGTGCGTAGAAGCAACGTTGCCCACTTGTAGAGCGGCGAGTCCTCAGAAAGAGTACCATCGTCAGATAGAGGGGGGTAGATGATATCCATGATTTCGATCTTGCCGCCTGGGTTGAGGAATCTGGGAAAAACAATCAGTCAAACAATAACAAAGAACGTGAGGAGAGTTGTTCCTACTCAAAGCTCTGGTTGAAGAACTTGGGCCAGTCTCGGATTGACCCCGTGAGGAAGCGCGAAAAGATAAAGTCAAACTTGGTCGAGTAGTCCCAGACGTCTTCAAGATCGTCGACAAAAAAGGAGACATTGGGTGGGACGCTGCAATACATGTCAGTACAGCGTCGAGCATGTCGTGGCTGTGCGGTAACTACGCTGAGGGCTGGATGGGACTTAGATCGACGCCAGTAACCTGAGACATGATCAGTTGTGAGCTCAATCCTGGCCACTGGAGAGTTATTCACTTCGCACTCGGGATGCTCGTCCGCTAAACACTTGTTAGAACATTCACATTCGTTCTCTTCAACCATAATGGAACTGTACCAAAGTCAATAGCCCAGATCCCCGTGCCACAACCGGCATCCAACACCCGACGGAGTGGCTGATTCAAGGGTGCAGCATGCAGTCTCCCTTCAAATGTGAGGGCAAACAAGTGATGTTGAATATCTGCGTCGAATAAGCACATTACGGGTCTTGGTTGGGGCTCAAGCTATGTACCTAGTCGCTCGTTCTCCGTCTGCATCCAGTCAAGTCAGTCACGAAGCTACGGGTGGTTTAGTTGTGTGGGGTAACAAGACCTCGTCGTTTGGGAAGACATAAACTGTATCGGTTCAGTCAGCGAACGAGGCGTCACTTCGGATCTACAAGCGTAATTACCACCGTCCTTGTATGCATGGTACGTCCGGCCATTCTCCTCACGATACCTCAAAATGCTCGAGCGCAGAGAAGTGGTGTCACTCGCGCCATCCACGCCGAGGGCTGAGTCGCCATCATCAACAGTCACGTTACCGGGCTGCGAGATAGTTCAAGGCGGTTAGAAGACTTGCAAGGCATCCAAGCTGTGATGTATTCCTACATTGTCATCGGCCTCGAGCACAGGTGTCTCAGGATTCTGCTCTTGGGCCATGGTCAGGAATCGGTATCGTTCGATGGAACTGTGCCAGCTGTCAAAGCGGGGGAATCCTGGTTTAAGTTTGAGCGAAGCCCGCCTTGGATTAAATAGCTCGGCGCTAATACCATAAACAGGGGTCTTGGGGTTAACGTGACTGCCTAGACTAGACTAGGTAATAATCGTATGAGAGACTTTGATTGTTATGTACTTGCGCCATCAAGGAGAAGAAGTTAACATGAATGCTGTTCAGTTCATGGTTTTTGATGATATCTTGACAATAAGAAATACGTTCTGATGGCGGTAACTTGTGGCTTTCCTTCGTGAAGATGGTTGGTTTCCTGGTGTGGGCGAGTTCGATTGACCCTCCTGTCAAAGACATCTCGACGCTTATATCCACCGACAACACCGCGATCAAGGTAATTTAATAGTAACAGATAAATCTCAGTCAATAAGAACCGTTTGCCACCAAGCACATCTCTCGTTCGCGGCCGGATCTCTCCTTGTCACGATACCATCTTTGCTCAACACTGTGAGAGTCACATCATCGCCGTATGTCAAAACGTCTGAAAGACCATCCTCCTGACTCTCGGGTATACCCTGAATAGCAAAACTCGTGAAATAGTCCTGCATCACGTACGCAATCGTTTGGTTGTCTCCCCACATCGTAAGCACTGGGAGCCCCTGGTAGACAACGTCCGGTTTGTAAAAGGTATGCTCAACATCCTGCGCGTGAAGTCCAGGGAAAACATCAAACAGGTAGGAAGAACGATTTCCGTATGCGCGGTCCAGAGCATAGGCATTGCAAACAAAGGTTCCTTCACCCATGGTCAGCGCGGCGCGCCCAACCTGGTCTCGATATCCCCTCGAGCCATCAAAGATGGGTGGGTAGAGGGTGTTCGTGATGTGGTCGATAGCGTCGTCGCGGGCGGTAGGAAAGTTGCTACGGACGAAGTCCAAATATTGTGCATCGTCGGTAATCGGAGGAGTAAAGAGAAGGCCCTCGTTCGAGTTCTGCCCGACCATGATCCTCACGGATGCGTCGAAATGGCCCTGAGCGAGCGCTGCTTTCGGATCCTGCGTAACAAAGACTCCATCAACAGAGGGGCCAAAGCCATAGCTGCCGTATGGTGAGGCAAAGATCTGGCGATCATTGGCATCCATCAATTGGTCAGTTGGCAGACCACGAGCCTCCGCAAGGCTGCTAACGTTGGCGAACCTCAAGAAGTCTTGAAACCTCTGCTCTTGAGTGTATGTGGCTGCAATAGGCGTCCATGCCGGAGATTGTATGATGGCTTGTTGGAAAGGCGCTGGTTCGCGGCCACCATAAGCTGTGAGTTGATGTGTAATGGAGCCTCCACCAGCAGATTCCCCCATGACCGTCACTCGGTTTTTGTCTCCACCGAACAAGTGAATGTGCTCTTGAACCCATTAAAGCGCCATTTTCTGGTGATAGAGACCTGCGTTGGCTGCGCCATTCTCTTGAAGGCTAGACCCTGCGAGAAAGCCGAAGGCGCCTAGGCGGTAGTTCAAAGCCACAAAGTACAACGCCTTCTGGAGAGCTCGCTTGGCTGCGTCTAATCAGACTTCTTGGATCATAGCCACTCGTCTTGGAGCCAATAGCGTAACCGCCACCTTGTTTCTATCTTAGCAAAGCGTCCTGTAGAGTGAAACATTCTGAGTTGTCTAACCGTATATCCAAACGAGAACAGGGGCCCCATAGCCTTGGCCTGCTTTCTTGAAAGCTTCCTGAGAAACCACCACGTCGAGGAAAAGGCAATCCCCATCCTGACTCGGATCTCGTGGTGGAGTGGAAGAAGTATTCGTGGACGGACGGGCTTCAGCCGTAGTATTCGGAACAGTACCAGACAGCAGGTATTCAGGTACCCAGCCGATTGTCGCCATCCAAGGGGGATAGTTTTGCGGGCAAATTCGAGATTCCGAGCCATCTTGGATCACAGATCGATCAATTGCTGGAGGTTCAGGCGCCCTGAATCGAAGATCACCGAGAGGAGGTGCAGCGTAGCGAATGTTTGAGAAGTTGTAATAGCCTCCAGTTTCCTGGTCACATATTAGGATCACGTCACAAGATAATGAACGATTCTATACTCACATTGAAATCAGCTGCGCGGTGAAGTGCATATCCGAAGTCGAGTACCGGGAGCGGGTCGGAGGAGTTTTGCGCAGCAACTACACCAGGAAGAACAAAAGCCAAAGTGACAGCCCCAAGCGCTCCGAATGAGCAGTACATTGTAGTTGAATACAGGTGAGGGTGATTCTGTGCTTTACAGAGCTATGCTGAGAACTCAAACATATTGAGGTGAGAGTTTGTACCTCTTAAATAGTTCTTAGTGAAGAAGTCTTCAGACCAAGATGAGCACTGACCGAGGGTCCAACAGTAGAAGCTTGATACTTAGGAGCTCAGGGCTCTACCCAGCTAGCCAGGTAGCACAGACGTTGGACCATAGCACAACATTTACACAGCACGCCTTGTGTTTGGGCGCCCGACAGTCCCTCAATCGGTCATTACATTTGACGGTATTACGCGTGGCCGCGACCTCATCAACTCAATCCTTACGAACCCTAACAAGACGAAAACACCAAAATCATAAAAAGTGTGAAGTGGACAAGCGACTTCCGGGACAAGGCTGAATCAACAATCTCATCTCCCACTCTTCCCACATGGGTGGGTGGTTAGAGTTGACACTAATGCAGAGTGCTTACGGGGACTAAATTATTCATTGAGACCCTGAACTTTACTTTCTACATGGACTCAGGCGGGAATAGGGGTCTTGAGCCGCTCGGGCAGACGCGTAACTGTCGTCTTATTGCCCTTATATCCGATCTGGGTGGTCGGTCCTCGTTATGAATTCGCCCGTCGGGCTGATTGGAGGCCGACTCAGCAGCGGTCAAGATAAAAAGTCGGGCCGATGACTTTTGTCGGCAGCGACTGAAGATAGCATCAAATCAGCACAGCAATAGCATCGCATAGGTAGTCTATAGAGAGTTTCCTAATGCAGAACTTGCAATCTCAGATGTCCCTAGCTTCTCGTCTCCACCGTAAGCAATCTGCATAAGTAGACTTGGGTCTTTTCCCTGGTTTAGGCCTGGTTTCAAACTGTGACCATCGCCGCCGGCCTACCTGAAGCTTTGCTAGTTTAGAGTGGCTATCAAGAGACACGTATGTTCGACGTTACCTGAAGTTCATGGGCTGTAACTAGTCTACTACAAAGTACACAAGTCCCCCATCCTCATCACTACTTTCCTTGGCGCACGAGATATAGTTACCATTACTCATATCCGCTTGACGAGACTTCACGTCGTTCTCAATAATCATCCAAAATGACAAAAGTTCTCCTTACAGGTGGCAGTGGCTTCATTGCAACGCACATCCTGAAGCAGCTCCTCAAAAATGGGTACGCGCCGACCGTCTACTTACGTTGGGTTCCATAACTGATGTTCCTGACCCCTTTAGACACTCCGTTTTAGCCACTGTTCGCAGCAACGCGAAGGCCGAGAGCATTAAGAATGCCTTTCCTGATCTTGGGCGCGACAGGCTGGACTTTGCCATTGTCGCTGACGTCGCACAGCCTGGTGCCTTTGACGCCGCTCTGGTCTCTGATCCGCCCATCGAGGCTGTGATCCACACAGCAAGCCCTTTCCATTTCAACGTGACAGACATCAAGAAGGATCTTCTTGACCCTGCCGTAATGGGCACAACTGGAATCTTGAAAGCTATACTTGAGCATGCTCCTCAAGTCAAGCACGTGGTGTGGATCCGGAGGACACTTCACCCCATATACAAACATACTCACTTACACTAGGTCATAACCTCGTCATTTGGCTCAATGATGGACAAGTCTAAGGGATTCTGGCCAGAGCATACGTATTCAGACGCTGATTGGTGTCCCCTCACCCTAGAGCAGGCCTTGCAAGACCCAGCGGCAGGCTACCAAGGTCGGTCCCATCCTGCCAATCCAGACAGATTTGATGTTTGATGCTTACCGTTCTACAATGCAGCCAGAAAGACATTCGCCGAGAAAGCGGCTTGGGAGTTCTTGGAGAAGGAGAAGCCTACTTTCACTTTGTCCACCATTCTTCCGCCCCTCGTATTCGGCCCGGTCTCCCAAAGCCTCAACTCACTCGACTCCCTTAATACCTCCAACAAGTTTATCCATGGCTTCATTGCGGGCCCAGCTCAAGACGAGATTCCTCCCACATTTGTAAGCATAGGCAGCTAAGAACTGCGCTTGGCTGATTACTTTCTATGAAACAAATGAGCTAATCTGGAAATCGTATAGAATCCTATTTTTGCAGATGTTCGGGACGTGGCTTTTGCTCATGTAGTTGCTATGGAGAAGCCTGAAGCCGGCAACAAACGGTTCTTTATTACTGGGGGTTATTGCTCGAGTCGGGAAATCGTAAACATCATCCGCAAGAACTTTCCTCACTATCACTCTCAGTTGCCACCAGAGTCGGCCAAGGGCGGTGGTAAGTTATTTGACAGGCGCAGAAGCTTCGATACTAACACTACCCAGAACTACCAGAAGCTGTTTTCAAAATCGACAACCAGTCAAGCAAAGAGATACTTGGCTTGCAGTACAAGACCCTTGAGGAGTGCATCTCGGACACCGTTCGCTCCTTCAACCTTATCGGAAGTTGATTTCCACGCTCGCACCTCGTCTCCTCATCCGTTTGAAATCGTCTCTTCCATCCTATCTTGAGGGCTAGGGGGAGCTTTCAGGAGTAGGACATCAGTCGTGGACGCCCGGCCAGGTATCTGTGAGCTTTTTTCACTCGATTCTTGCCTAGCCAGTCGTTACTGTATAGTAGAGTTTGATGAATATTTGTTTTCACTTTCTCGTACACCCCATTGGCGAAATCTATAGCTGTTCCGCAATGCAGTATGCGTTCTCTCGTGGCAATTTGTTGTGATGGGCACTCCTGTCAAGTAGCCAGTCGAGACCTTGTTCATTGTCGTAAATCGGATCCGTGTTGGACGCCAGTCCAAGCATTGCATGAGTTTTATGCCTCCAACTACTCAAGTATTGAGTTCAAGACCACAACCAACGTAGGGGTACTGGCTGTTAATATACTTTCCTTGACCCAGAAAGTACTGTGAAAGTCGAAACGTGGTCGAAAGGTTGGAGCGGGAGGAGCAGAAGGTGGCTTGGACTGATATGCAACCCGCTTACCCTCCTTTACACGCTGAGAGTAGGTCTAGTGCGTAAGCAGGCTGCAGTAGCGCTCTAAGACTCCCACCCTTCCGTCGTTCTTGGGAACCTTGCGGGGGGTTCGTCCTCATGGTATTATCTTGCCATGATCAGGTTGCCACTCACTGGTTTCTCTCTGGATGTGACTATCTCTGAACGATGGATAGAGACCACGAAATTCTTCCCATTCGTCTTGAGAAAAAGGGACGCGAAACATTGACTATAATAATATGATTTACTTTCCTTGATGAGGGAGGTCCTTTGTCGGCATGACCTACTTTGTACTGCAAAGAACGAGGGAACAGTACCGCAAGCAGGGCCGTTCGTTAAAAAGGGGCATCATATCAGAGTCTACCAGAGTAACCCAACCCGGAAATTTCTGGAGCTTGGGAGATTGCTATGGAGTTCATTCTTCCTCAATATAGCCATAACGAGCTCAGAGACTTTTAGTGATATCTATCGTGGAACCGAAAGATAATATGATAACATAATCTACAGAAGTATCGGCAACACCAAAGCGCGGGCTACTGCAAATTACCACTTTCTTCGCCAAGGGAGCGTTCTTCCCAATATATAGAGGAGTACCGTTATAACGTTGATAGCGGATCACAAAGGGCTCTCCTGATATCTGTCACATCGGAGTGAAACGGACTTCCAGTGCAAATGACAAATAAAAGAGAGGGACAGAGATGAACTTTCGTTGAAATTCTGCATTAGCAGAATCACACATGATTGTGACGACAGTGTTGCCGTAGATATGTTAGTGGCACCACATCTACTCCGTAGTACCCCTTCGTATTGAAAACTTACCGCCATTCTACCCAACAGGTCAAGGTATTGGTAAGCATGACTTGGTGAACTGCAATGCTCGCGGACTTGTGATAAATCGCGGACGGGATTTCCGATATTGTATTACCAATTGCCTCCTTTATCCCACACAGGTGAGCGGCGGAGTTCGAAGTTTCGGGCTACTCCAACTCTCCGATCTCGTGTTAGTGCATGTTCTGAGTGTCTATAAAAACCGAATGAAACGAGACGGTCAGAAAGGAGCTGGTTCTTTACTCTTTATACTCAACCCTCAACCTCGAAGCCCACCTTCTTGACATCTTTCTTTGACGACCTTGCTTCGTTAACAATATGGCTATCGTAGCAGTTGCAGGTGGAAGTGGTGGGATCGGGCGTGCGTTGGTCGACGCCATTACCACTCGTGGCAAACACAAGGTGAAGATTCTAAGTCGAAAGGTACGCTGCAAAGGGCACAAGATCATGCTCGTTCCATCCCCATATTTCCTGGCCATCTTGACGCTGTAATCTTGACGCTGTATATCGCAAAGCGCTAAATATTCCAGACGGATGACCTCCTAGCTGAACAAACTGGGGTTCCAGTCCTCGTTGTCAACTACACTGACGTCGATGGGTTGACGAAAGTGTTGGAGGAGAACAACGTCGGCACTGTGCTATCGGCTCTTTTCACGCTGCCGGTCTCTGGCGTGCCCCCTGAGGTAGGCTTGATCCGGGCTGCTCAGGCATCAAAAACCACGCGAAGATTCGTACCAAGCAACTGGGGACTTCCGCTCGATGAAAGGTAAGCAGTATCCAACAAACAAGATAGAATATGAGTTTTCAACGTACAGACGACTGACTCTCTGTAAAAGCCATCAAGACATAGCCCCTTCGGTGCGAATGAAACTCGCAGCGACTGCCGAGTTGAGTAAATCCGACCTAGAACACACCGTTTTTTACCCTGGATTTCTCCTGGACTACTACACTGGTCCCTCCATCAAGAGTTATATGTCACCCCTGTTTGTCGTCATTGACATGGAGAACAATGTGGCAGCGATTCCAGGCTCGGGTGACACCCCAGTCGCCTTCACCCACTCACTGGATATGGGACGATATGTCGATGCGACTCTAGATCTAGAGAGGTGGGATCCGTCCTTCCGCATTGTTGGAGACAAAATTACTTGGAATCGCTTCGTAGCGGCTGCTCAAGACGCAAAAGGTTAGTCATGGCAGTATCTAGAGTTTGAGGCGCTTACTGACTGGGTCTTGATGTTGTAGGCACGTCGTTCAGAATCATCCATGATAGTATGGAAGACCTCAAGAAGGGTGAAGCCACAGTTCTTCCCTCGGTGGACAAATATCTTCATCTTATGTCTGTGCCCAACAAGACAGTGCTGTCTCAATTTCTTGCCACTTTTGGGCAGCTGTTTGACGATGGATCTTTCAACATAGAGGAGAAAGGGGCACTGAACAGCATGTTCCCCGACATTAAACCTTTGACGATTCACCAGGCGTTGGAGGCTGCTGCGAAATCGGATAGTATGTATTAGTTGCTACAACAGCCATTGCTAGGCAAGACTATATTGAATTGTTATCTGAACATATGATGGATCTAGCAGGGGCGTCGGCTGCAACATGTCTGCTGTTTGCATATCGTCTGATACCAAGGCGATCCCCGAGGTTCCCACAGAGTACAGCGCATCTTACATCTTCTCGCTCAGTTATCCCATCAAGGGTCAGGCCCCAACTATAATAACAAGCAAATTATCAGGGCATCCTCTTTTTCTGACGTGGGTGATTCTTAGGATGTCTGGGATGAGCAGTGTAGTCTCTTTGGCGTAGTTGGAGAGAATCAGAGGTGGGACGAGAAATCAAGGGCCAGTATTGGACGAACATAGCAATGTCAACTCTACGGGGCAGTGGCGCCGTCCTTGTCACGCTCTCCCCCGGCAGTCTCGGGGTAGACTTTACGAGGGAGCTACAGGGCCTACTGTGTTAGAAACCAAAACCGTCTGTTGCATTCTTTTGGAAGGAAAAACAAGGAGTAGCGTGTCACGTCTTATGATGTCAAGAAGTATATTTAGCGGATCAAATTGCATTGAAAGCTTGAGGACTAGAGATCTTGTAAATATACCAAGAATGAGACTATATACTTCGTGTTTCCTGAGTCGAACAGGCTCGCCTTTGTCCAATACTACCAATATTAGAGTACGAAGTATGTACCGGTAGACAACACCTCAGTATGGAAACTCAATGACAACCTTGGTCTCCTGCCGGCGGTCGAACCGCGCGTAGTACTCAGGTGCCTGCTCAATATCAATGACGGCGCTCACGATGGAGCTTGGGCGCACCTTGCCGGCGGAGATAAGGTTCAGCATCTCAGTACCGAGGGCTAACGGCGCGGAGATGCCGCCACGTACTGAGAAGCCGTCTAAAAAAAGGGGCTTGATGTCGACGGTTTGAGCCTGGTCCCCGGCTCCATAGACACCGACTATACCGATGCCTCCTTGCGGCGCCACTACTTGCCCCGCCTGGTGCAGCACTATGCTACTGTTGACGTTGCCCTGCGCATCCTCGGCCTCCCACCCGACGCAGTCGACGACGCGAGTAATGCCGCCCGGCTCAAGGCGAAGCAGTGCCTCCACTGGATCCTCTGACGCGAAGTTGACCGGGATAGCGCCGTGAGCGGCGGCTAGGTCCAACCTGTCCTGTACGTGGTCGACGACGTAGATCTTTGAGGCACCGCGCACTCCGGCAGAGATAACGGCCATCTGACCCACGGGCCCAGCGCCGAACACGGCAACCGTATCGCCGGGACGTAGACCGGCAAAATCGAGCGCTGTCCAGCCCGTAGCGAGAATGTCAGACATGAAGAGATAGTCGTAAATTGTCGAGGCATTGGCGCTACTGTTGATGGGCACAGGCATAAGGGAGTCGTCCGCGTATGGGATGCGGGCGTACTCGGCTGTAGTAAGAGGCCGTGTCAGCAGTATTCTATGTATGACTCCCACTTCCACACATAAGATGGCCGAAACAGATAGACGTACCTTGCATGCCAGCGTCAGACGACAGGGGCGCATCGATTGAGGGCCCGTATTGGTAGTGACCATCGTCAAGTGCAAAGGGAATGACGACCCAATCGCCAGCCCTAAGGGTCTCGACAGAGTCGCCGACTTCCTCAATGAAGCCAATGGCCTCATGGCCAATCCGCAGAGGGTTCTCAGGTGAGCCCAAATCTTGGTGATAGTTGTGTAGGTCACTACCACAAATCGCTGCTGCTGTAATGCGCACAATGGCGTCGGTTCCATTCACAATGGTCGGTTTAGGCACATCGATGACGGTGATGTTATACGCGCCCACCAAGGCGACGGCACGCATGAGAGACTGCATGGCTGTATATATCTGGATGTTTCTGTACAAGACGATGAGAGCCCGGGGAGAGAGCTACAATATCACATATACGACCGGGCATCCGTCACTTTTCTACTCAGACTGCGCTCTACAATCCCTATGCCTCGGGAGGTGGACGATAAGCTTGTCCTTCTGCGTCGTCATCTCGAGCGACGATCTGCGTATATAGCGCAAGGGTTGATATCATTAAATGTTTTCCTCCTCTTCGAGCTTGTTCGGTCCGTAACTATCTCTCCATAAGCTTACGTTGCCTACTCTCAAGAGGGCAAGATGCCCAAAACGTATCGTTCCGAAATATCATAATCTGACAACTGAGCAACAGAGAACCTGGTTCGTGGAAAAACTTACCATATCAATGGCGGCGAAAGATTATATGGTGAAATATGTATTGGGCTTACGATTCAGGCCCTTGCAGCCTGTATTGCCAAGCGTAGGACGTCCAAGTCTGTCTACGATTCACAGCATGGCTCATCATCAGAACACCAATGCAGGCGGCTTACACGGACTTCGGACCGATCAAGTGTTTATTCAGGCGGAGATGTGTTCCAAGCAGAGGAACACTTGGCACTGCACGGATCAGGTGGATGCGGGCGAGAGATCAGCGTTCCTTAAATCGATCACCCATCAGTTCAGACATGTAGTTGATGACCGCCTCCGTTTATCTAATATCTGTCACACTTAGTTTACTACCTACTTCACGGGTAATCATACTGCAAAGACTTTTTCTTTCTAATGCATCTCCTCAAGCTGAATATTCGAGCACGGATTTACCAATTTATCTTGTACATGATAATGCCGATTTTGCCAGGATTAATCGTTGCATACGCGTCCATACCTTGCTATAACGAGCACAGCCCCTGCCGTAAGCAGCTTGCATTAGAGCTGCCAAGGGTGTTTACAACTTGCGTAAGCATGCAAGGTTAACATGCATATAGCGCGACATGTAAAGATTAGGAACCATCCGATCGGCTGAATATACCATATCAGAGTCTTTACCAAAATACTTGATCTTCTGGCTCACTTAACACATCCGGGGCCGGTTTTCAACTATAATAAAGAGCACAATGTTAACAAATCATAGCGTCAGATCTCAATGCTAGCACAGATGTCTGTCATTCCAATTACATGAACTTGAGCGTAGGCTCGGATGCAATTCGCCTTGTCCCTCAGACCAGAACCGGTCCAGTAAGCGAACTTTGCCAGCTTTCGACCAAATGCGACTTCGCCTGCGTCATATATTCTATGATCTCATGGTTGGAGGCGGTGCAAGCAGTGCCCTAGAAGATAGCAACAGTAAACGTTGTTCGAGAAGGACGTCCCGCTCGCTTTTCCAATGTTTGTGGTGCGAAGATCGCAGATTCACCCATACCTGACATCTCCCACTCCATTCCCTACATACGTAATATGTTATATTTGTGGCTCTGCCAAACCAACTTACACTATTTGTTGACCTAACAAATCGCCTTTCCCAATGTAGTCCCGTTCGGACTATCACAGGCTGACATTGGGTGCGGTACGAAATCCGGTCTAGTCAGGGGGGAAGCGTGGCACAGCCAGGATGAAAACCCCTCCCCGTTCTAGCCATAAAACCCGCAAGGCCTCACTTTCTCTTACAGAGCGATCGGATCATTCCATCGCTCATGCCCCTTGCAGAAAATGGCCGTGGTCATCCCCGAGCTCAACCGGACAGGTCGATCCCGCGGCGAGCTCGGCTGCAACCAGGCAGCCAAGGGTTAAAATGATCCCCGACCAGGTTTCAAACCCGGCATATAGGCTAACGCCGCCATCGGGGATCCATTTTCTACATTGCAGCCTCGGGATGGCTTCTTCCAGATGTCGCCCTCATTTGGAAACCCCCATGATCCGGCATGCTTTCGAGCTTCTTAGTGTTGAGGCCCAGAAACGGGAAGAAGATGCAAGGGTGAAAGATTGTGACCGCGGCAACGGCGAGAAGAGTCATTGTTGCGTCCAGTGCTAAAAACAAGGGCTCATTGCGCACAACATCTCTCGCAATCGATGGTATGTGCTCCAGTATGCTACAAGACAGTTAGCGTCAGGAAGACGTGGAAATTGGCCAATGTTGGTAGGAAGAGAGTGTAGACTTACCGGTACGCACAGCGAATGATGATGGCTGGATATGCGACACCAACAGCAAAAACAAAAATGCGCGCCCGACGTGTCTCTGTCGTGGAAGACTCTGCCCGAGAAGAAGCCATTCCCATACTTGCTTTTCCTCCATCACCCATTGGAATAGAATCTGGCATGGGAGCTGGAGCAAGAGGGATGTTGCCGGAAGCCGACTCTGGTTCAAGAAGCTTCAGGCCGTATCTTGCGGTACCGTTCCGTCGCCTTACATAGATCATCATGAGAGCTGAACAGATGGCCATATTGACGACTTGGAAAGCTATGCCCCCCAGGATCATAACTTTCGACAGCATATTCAACGTTCTGTTCCCTTGGCCAGCCGCACCGGCAGCCAGCGCAAAGGCGCCGATGAATTGAATGATGATTGTCAAGAATTCCGTCCCAACGAAGACCCAGGGGTAAAGTGATGGTCGAAGAACAGACCACTGTGGGCCGTACCAGATGACTAAATGCTTCAAGGTGATGGAGAGCGCAGCAGCAATGAATGTCGGAGCCAGGAGAAGGGTCATGAACTGGGCTATATACAAGCTTACAGACCATGGATTTCTCGAAAGGCTGACTCGTGCCAAGTGGCCAAGTATCTCTAAAGATGTTCCGATACCAAGCCATATCATGAAGGACCATGTTCTAGCTTTAATGCCAAAGTAGACTTGTAAAAGAAGCAAAAGGCTAAAACAACCGGTGAAGAATACTGCTGCGCCGAGAGATAGTATCGAACCAGTGGCGGTGGCCTCGATAGGGCAGAGTTCAGAAACTTCGGTGCAATTGTCGAAAGATGACACCGAGGTGGCGTTGTTACTGGCCATTTTGCCTCCAAAACGCGGCTTACTAGCGAGTGAGGGACAGTCCGTCCCGGGGCACAAATAATAGGTAAAAGGGATGAGCAAAAGGAGACCCGGAAGAGAAGTTGCAAGAGAACAGTAACTAAGAACGAGACGTATCAAGGCTTTCGACTGATGAGTCGCTATCAAGGTTCTCTACAAGGAAGATCATGTGGCAACGTTTGTAGATATTCACAGTCAATAGACTCGCCAATATACGAAAAGGGGTTATTCAGTGGAATAGACGCTTACGCGGCTTGAGGTGTAAGAGCAGTGTGGCTGAGGTTATTCTCATATTAGAGTAGGAGGGATGACTGAAATCTGCTAGTCTCCTTGTCTGCTGTCTTTATTCTGACCAGGATGAATCATGAGAGGCCCGCCAGACACCAGGTTTTCGGACTAATGCGAGGACCGTGTCTCAGCTACCATCACAGAAGGCTAAAGGGATCAAGCAGGCCGACGTCATCTCAGAAACTTCCAATACTTCGGTTAGTATTCGAGTCTTGTTTTGGAAAGAACGCTGTATCGATGATTTCAGTAGCGCAGGTGGTTCTTATACTGTAAGCTTGGTCGCTCGCCTCTCTGTGGATGTCATCTATCATCCCTTGGGAAAGGGCCTCCGAGCTCTCGTGTCATCGTATCATCCGGCCGACTACCAGTGACAAAGATTGAGAGAGGCGCCGCCTTGGGTTCAAAGTGTACTATGAACATGGCCATACTTCCTAGCCAACTGCTCTACCAAGTCTTGATTGGTGACCAACAGGGGGCGGATGTACCATATTCTGTCACCAATGTTCTGGCCTCGTTAAAATCCATAGCCGATGACATGAAACTGTCCATGGTGCTCACAATTATGGCCTTCCTGTGTGGACACCAACACCCCTCTGCAGGATCACAGATCTGGGGGGCAGTATCTACGGTTCGCGTGAGCCCATGGAGCCCCATGTCTCCTCCATGTTTATGGTCTTCGCCGCCGACCTGTACAGCCTGTGTAGTGCATAAGTATGAGGAGGTTTTCTTATTACCGCCTGGCTGTCTACTAGAAGAGGTCTAAACTAATTGGATGCCGCCGTTTGGCATTCAGCTCTTTCAGCACTTCATAAATCGACTCCATGGACCTAAACCACTAAATATTCTTCACAGGAAGGACAAGAACAAAAATCAAGAAGATGTCTAAGAAATTGATTTGCATCTTATCGGGGCCGTGGTAAAGGAATTTCCCTTTAAGCTAGCCCGTCAGCAGGTTGCATTAGCGCGGCCTTGGCGTAGCTTACAGCTTAATTTGGCCACATTCGTCTCAGGCATGAAACCCTCATATATATACAACGCTCTCTACAGCTTAGATAGACACTTAGCCCTCAAGCTATCAACAGACTTCTATTACCTTCAAGACCTTCTTAACCCATTACTGAGATGTGACACTTCTTTCGCACAGTTACGCCGAGACCCTCTGCTAACAGTAAACCCAGCACGCCCGGTTTATTCCCTTGGAAAACACCAGACGTCACAGAAAGCCTTTCCTACCAATTCCCCTCCCCACTTTGCCAAGGCCCTTTTCAGATAATGGCATTTATCAGTCCATACCGAAGCCGGAACCGAAAAATTACAGGGTGTTTGTACTAGATAACAAACACGGGCTTAATAATTATCTCCGTACAAAGATATCTCCATGATAAGAGAACAGCAACTAGGCCGGAATCGTAGCAGTTGAAATCCTTCGATTATAGAGTTAAACGGTCGTGATAAGCGTTTCTCTTACGTTTTAAATGCAGCGGATGGATGGCGCTAGAGATAATAGTTGGAGTTGAAGGTCCGGTCTTGGCTGAGGCTGTTGAGCCGTCTACCCCTTTCAGCCTCCCCAACATCTGCTGTCCGCTATAAGAAATACTGACATGGCCTCTGCATCTACGTGCCGGCCTTGCATGAGGCGCCCGACTCGAGTTTAGCTGTCGTAAGCCTAGGGATATAGGTGACCCCTTTGATCTGTCAATTGCAACCGTGCCCGTCGAGGGAGGTAGCAGAGGGTGCGGCAGCAGCCCTTACCAGACTGCGGCTTCCACGGCGCCAGTCTCAAATCAATGAGAATTGTAGTACACAAATAGCGTTAGTTTTAGTATGCTATGAATAAAAGCGCACCATAATATTGATAGATAATAAAGATAAAGCGAGATAAAAACCTCGCGTAGATAATTGAGCAAGCAAAAACTAATCTCAGTGCCTAACCTAATATAGTGTCTAGCCTTGAAAGTCTGGGTTGTAAACACTGGGGTACGGGGTTGATAATCAATCCGTTTGTTAGATTAGCCTAAGATAGGTCCGGAACAACTATTTAAAAGCCCAGGTTCCTCAGATGTTCACCAGGAATGCCACTTCCAATGGTTAACTGATCTCTTGCACTTATAACCAGTTCGCAAACATGAGACTCCCGGCACTCCTCCTAGCGGCCGCCGCGGTGGCCCGATCCTCACTCATTGACAGAGGGCAGGTTGTCAGTCTCGGAGGCATCAACTACTACGTTGGCAGCATCGTGGTTGGCCAGCTCGGAAGCGGCTGCACTAAAAAGGCCATTCTCTCTGAAGCGGCCATTCCGGGACTCGACTTATTTCCAATGACCATTTTGGAGACTTCTGCTGAAGTATTTCTTCCTGACGAGCTGCTCAACACGACGGCGCAGTACGCCAGTGATGACGACGTTTTCCAGCCCGCCTTCCTCAAGACAATCTACCTTCAATCTCGTGGCTCCAAGCCCCCGACGGTTAACAGCTCGGTGCTTTTAGAGCATCTTGAGGAGCTCAACACGACTCTCTTCGTATCCTCCGGCGGCATCCTCGGCAGCGAAGACAAATTCGTTACCAGCAACATCGGCCCCAGTCTTCCTAAGGGCCCCTACTTCGTCTCTGCTCTCACCGGAAGCATCTTCAAGGCCCATAGACTTTATGATGATGATTACTTGGCTTTCGTGCAGGGTGTCGTCAGCGATGAGGCAGGCAGCTACTTTTCTCTCCCGGCTGTTACGCAGAATGTCATGGCCAAGTCCATCGCTGTCCCGTCCAGGCTCTACTACACCCAGACGGACGATCAGCCGCTCGCCGGACTGCGCTTGGGTGTCAAAGACATTTTCCACGTCAAGGGCGTGGCCACTAGTGGTGGAAACCGGGCTTACTTCTACCTATACGGGAATCAAAATAACACGGCCCCTTCAATCCAACGCTTGATTGACCTAGGCGCGGTGCTGGTTGGCAAGATGGGAACCGTGCAATTCGCCAACGGCGATAGACCGACAGCTGACTGGGTCGATTTGCACGCGCCCTTCAATCCTCGAGGAGACGGATATCAGGTTCCTAGCGGATCATCTTCAGGACCGGGTGCTGGTATCGGCGCCTACGAGTGGCTCGACTTGGCCGTGGGTAGCGACACCGGCGGATCGATGCGTGGACCTGCTGGCTCCCAGGGGGTTTTTGGCAACCGGCCGTCGACTGGTGCCATTTCTTTGGAGCATGTCATTCCGTTGAGTCCTGTCTCGGACACAGCTGGAATTTTTGCCAGGAGCGGCAAGCTCTGGGCCCGAGCAGTTCAGGCATGGTATCCCGACTTCCAGTCCAACTACAGTTCCTATCCCCAGTCCATCTACCGATCCACCGTCATGCAAGGCGCCTGGTCCGGCGGCCCAGAGAACCCAGACGCGGTCGCACTTATAAGTGCCTTTGTCACAGGTCTTGAGGATTTCCTCGGGGTTACGTCTACTCCGGTCAACTACACCCAACGCTGGAGTGAGAGCCATGGCGATGCCCCTGCCAGCCTTGCCGATATGCTCTACCTCACCTATGGAGTTATGGTCAGCCACGACCAGTGGCAGATGCTCGGAAAGCCCTTCTTCGACGATTATGCGGCAAAGCATGACGGGCGGACGCCGTATATCAACCCGGGGCCTCTGGCGAGGTGGCGATGGGGCCAGGAAAATGCCACGGACGAAGTGTACGCCCAAGGCTTGCGCAACATCTCCACCTTCAAGAACTGGTGGGAGACCGAAGGATTTGGTCGCCACGACCCCGAGTCCTGCTCCGAGGGTGTATACATCTATCCGTGGTCTACGGGCGACCCGGCCTACCGCGACGAGTACAACTTTGTTGCTCCATCAAGACCACCTCTTGGGTTCGACGATTCATCCATCCCGGTCATGGCTGGAGCCCCAGAGGTCGTTGTGCCCATTGGTGAAGTGTCTTTCAACAGCACGAAGACTATGCACACCGAGTACCTGCCGGTGACCATGGGCCTCAGGATGGCACGTGGCTGTGATGATGTTCTCGCAAGGCTCGTCAGCGATCTCGAGGACGCAGGGGTCTTGCGTGCGGTTTCTGCCGGGAAAAGACTTTACCCTTAAGAGTGAGTCTGCCAGGGTAACTATGGCCAGACATAGCGCTTCGTTCTCGAGGTCAGTGTCCCGGAGGCAGTCTAGAATCATTTGGCATGTCAGCAACAGCCACAGCAGCTTCTGTGCTTAGGGGTTGGTTATCTCACCGAGTGCACAGGAATTAAACCCATGAGCCCGAGGTGCAAATGCCATGGATGAGTCTTTAGATATAAGAGGTGTCGTGTGAATAAGCTATCTGCTGTTGGAGCCTAGTCTATTAGCTATAGCACCTTGTATATTTTACTTAACTCTATCCCACTATTATGATAAAAATCTAACGTATTAAATACCCTGTTTCCAAAGCCATATCTGTTGACTGCCGATATGACCGTGGTCTAAACCTAAAAAATTTGGTTTGGTGCATAGCTACATGATCCATCCGCCCCGTCGCGCATCAATAGCTAAAAGCAACCTTCTTCTCGCCTCGCTTTTGGCGCCATGAGTTTGTTGCCTCTATCATCTCAGGGCAGCCTTCAAGCACGTCGCCCCATTTTCGTAAGAACGGGATGCTTACCTCCCATCCGTCGGGGTCCCAGGACTCACCCCAGACAATAAGACAAGCTGCTTCACTTCTCATGTCTCGCACGTCGAGAATATCCATAGCTAAAGGAGTGTTATCGTGAGTCCCATGCTGAATAGTACGCAGGATGTTGTCACGCAGGCGAGGAATAGGTATCAGGTCGATCCAGGGGTGGTGCCGCACGGCCATCTGTAATGGTGTTGGGTGAAGCCAGTCTGGACACCCTTGTGGTGGCATGACAGTTTCGATCAAGTTGGGACCGTGTTGGGTGAACGGCGATACGAGGTTTGAACAACAGAGCCCTCTGAATTTAAAGCCGAGAAGCGTCGCGTTGTGGGCGAAAGCAGCAAGGACATTGACCCTTACTATAATGTTGAGGTGGTCGAGTCGAGGTGCGCCATGCTTATAATCCTGATACGCTTGTTGCGTAAAGGTTTGAAATGCTGTGCGCGACTCGACGGTAGGTAGAAGAAGATGGCCTTCAAGCTGGACAATTTCCTGTGCCCAGTCTATCCCCCTGGCATTGTCTACTTGACCTGGTACCTGGCTCTGGACACGCTCACTAGAATTGCCAGGAGGGGCAACCGAAGGATGGGTCAGGCTCGACTGACTGCCAAGGAGCTCGTGCCTCTTCTTTTCTGCGGTGCTGTAATGAGCCACTAATTCGCTGGGTGGAGAATAAAGAAAGAGAGTATACATACTATGAGATATACGATATGCCCTTTGATGGATCCGATTCTGTCGCTTCCGTCTCTCTGCTGGACTTGTAACCCCTGTCCAGTCATCACCCACGTGTCTTGCTCTTAATTGCTGAGGCATTGATTCAAGGACCGGGGGCGAAGCAGACTTATTCATATTCGGAATCCTATCACTCATGGCAGAGGATGTGGTAGGCCAAATCAAGGAGCGGATATGACTGGAAATGTGGTGAGGAGTTACCAAGGATAGATATGCAGTCTGCTTACCCTCCCTCACGGAGATCAGCCGTGCAATATTAATACTGCCGAGGGAGTGTGGGACCGCCCCGAGCCTGGACCCTCTTTTCCCGCTCCGGCCTTAAGCCGTTCAAGGTTTAAAGCGTAAGCAGTCTGCATTAGCGTCTCATCACGGTTTCGGCTGGTCGGGGGAGAGTTTCCGGACAACCTCAGGGAGCTGCTTTGGTTTGCTGCCAAAGCTATCCGTCACGGCGGACCAAGTAGGCATGATTTCAAGGATCCTTAAGAAACAATAGCATCAAGCCCTGTGTCTCCAGTAAAGTATGCGGGCATGGCAACGCAAGAGATGCTGTAGTTTCTTCCTTGGCAAACCTCTCAAATCATGGCCAGGGTTTTATGCTACCTGGTGACGCATTAAACGCAGCTCACTAGTTGAAGACCTGGTTCATGGTTCAAAGTGTGAAGGGAGATAGCTATCCAGGAGCATTAATATTACGAAAGAGTTGATGTTTCCTTCATCCCCTTCCAAGGACCTCGCACTTGGGGAAGTGAGGTGAAAATGTGGGGAGTGTTTTCATAGGTGACAGGGGATAGTTCAGGCCGTAATACTTTTAATAACAAAAGACTAAAATAATTTTACTTATTATACTTGAATAAGTAAGATTAAACATAACATAGGTATAATATATAAGACTTTAAAGTATTTTAATATAAATATATAAAATAATAAGCTTAACTTATATTTATTACTTAAAGTTATATTAAACTAAAAAAGCTTCCTCTAAATAAGTATTAAAAAGATATTAACTTATATTTTAATAAATAATAAAACTCTAGCCTTAGGTATTATTACTTTAATCTAATATATCCCTATGATATTAATATTTAATATTACTATAAAAACCTCAGCTATAGCACCTTGCTTTCTTTCCGCTTTTCCCTTTCTCATAAGGCAACACCACCATTCGTCTACGAAATCCTCACAACCATGGTTAAAACTCTTCCATTCGGCGGCATCCATGTGTCAACCCCAGGCTTCGGCGCCATGGGCTTGAATTCGAGCATGGGAACCAACCTCAGCTTTGAAGAAGCTGAGCCGGTCTTGTCCAAGGCGATTGAGCTGGGATGCACGTTCTGGGACACAGCTGTAAGGCCACTACCAGATCTCGTAATTCTCTCGTGCATGCTAATCGTCCTCTGTAGGTCGCCTATCAAGCTGGTCTTAACGAGGAGATGCTAGGAGACTTTATCAAGAAACATGGCGTGCGCGACCAGGTGTTCGGTTAGTTGACGCTGACACTTTGTCGCATACCAGCTCACATCGTTGGCAGTTGCTTCTACATGCGGCTTTGACGTTTTTTCGGGAACTCGAGCCGTGACGAACACCGCTGAACACATCAAAGAATACATCGACGGCACCATCGAGCGGTTGGGGTTCGCCCCTGATTTGTACTATCTTCATCGTATCGATCCCAGTGAGCCTGACCCTCTCAACGGCCTCATTGCTTTAACTGACGACGAAAGATACTCCTCTTGAAGAGTCGATTTCAGCACTCGATGAGATTCGAAGAGTAGGAAAGACAAAATACATTGGTTTGTCTGAGTGTTCGGCAGAAACCTTGCGCAAGGCAAACTCCAGTGAGTCGATGTCCGCTTTCTCTCCACTCAATCACTAACAAGGTCTCACAGTTGCAAAAATCGATGCTGTTCAAGCTGAATACTCTGCATTCGAAACGCTCCATGAGACTAATGGGCTGATCGACACCGCGAGAGAATTAGACGTGGCGTTTATTGCGTTTAGCCCTCTAGGGCACGGATGGCTTGTCGATGATTTTCGGTTCAAAAGCCCTGAGGACTTTGCCCCCGACGACTTCCGCCGCACTGGTAAGCCATCTTTGTCACCCGTCGTCTTCGAGTTTAGAATTGACGCTAATTCTGTCGCACAGTCCCGAAGTTCCAAGGTGAAAACTTCTACAAAAACCTGGCTATTGTGGAAAAGATCAGAAAACTCGCTGCCAAGAAGGGCTGCACCACTGCGCAAATAGCCCTCGCCTGGGTCGCTGCTCAAGGCATTATTTCTATTCCAGGAACGACAAGGCCAGAGAGATTGGAAGAAAACTGGGCATCACGGGACATTTCTCTGTCGGACGCCGAGTTACGGGAGATGCGTGTTGTCATCGATGCCAACAAACCGCACGGTGACCGGTTTTCAGCTGTTCACCAGGCTGCAGTAGGTCACTAGTTCACCACGTCCTCGGAGCCATGTATTGCCGTGTAGCGTAGGCTTAATGGTAATAAGGAGCATTGTTTACTCGATGTCTGAGGGTATGTGCAGGAGTGGGTTTGGTAACGGTAACAAGTAGAGGCCGAAACGGGCCCGTCACCCTACGCGAATGTTGAGGAGAATTAGATAGCGGAAATTGGTATAGAATCGATCCTTAACATGTCCATATGTTAGAACGCGAGTCTACTCTCCCCTCTTCGGTCACGCCATTCGTTTGTCGCCAGGCAAAGTTCACGGCATTCCGTCAGCAACCATCCCCATTTTCTCAAGAAAGGGACAGACGCCTCCCAGCCTCGAAGATCCCAGGATCCAGCCCAGACAATGAGAGACGCGTTCTCACCGCGACCGTAGTCCAGGCTCAGGATATCCGCACACAGCTCGTCTTCATCCATCACACCCGCGGCTACAGCGAGAAGCATGTTATCCCGGAACCGTGGGATCGGAATCAGATCTATCCATGGATGGTGAATGATGGTTCGCTGGATGGGTGCCGGCAGCAAGGTTGCTGGACAGGTCGCCGCTATCTCCCCAGCCGATGGGGCGCTGGGTCCGTACGTGTTAAAGGGCGAGATGAGGTCATCGCGGCAGAGCCCTTTGATGCTGATGCCGATGGCTGCCGCATTGCGGGCCATGGCGTCGAGGACGTTGAGGTGTGTCAGGGCGGGAAGATATCCCGGCTGCGGGAGGCCGCTACTGTAGTCATTGTAGGCACTGGAGGCGAAGAGCCGGGCTTTGGCCCGCCTGTCGGTAGTCGAGAGGAGAAGATAGCCCTGGGCCAAAATCACAGGCCCGGTGGGGACAGCAAGGTCCTCGGCTCTGTCAACAATTTGCTGTGGAGGGTCGGCCTCGTCGGTGGCGGTTGATTGGGCTGATGATGCGTCATCGGAGCAGTTCGCCGGCCTACGTCGATGTCTCTGGCCTTCAATATTGTAGATGAGCTAACGAGACTCGTGCGGAGAGGGGAATGGGAGGGGGGGCTGCGGACGCCATGCGCGCTGGTTGATGCGGTTCTGCCGCCGTCGCCTCTCGGCGGAGCTCGTGATGCCGTTCCAATCATCAGGAGGATTCAATAGCGTGATCTGGACCGGCCGAGCTTCCGAGATTGATGCTGGAGTTGTGGTGGCTCCAGTCTGAGACTCCATGATGGCCGCTGAGAGGTTGGAGTAGCAGGTACTTCACTCGGTCCTTTGCTGATGGATCATCCGTTGTTATATGTCCATGCGACCTGCTTACGCATGCATTTAAGCTCATTCTTCGATTTATGCCGCATTGGGTTCGTAGATATGTCAATCATAGGGTAAACCTCCGTTGGGGCGTCTGGAATCGAGTCAGTCATGGTTGTTAGAGTTCTCCCCACGTTTAGGTTCCTAGACCATGTGGATTCAAGGTCTCCATTATGATAGAAACCGCCAATCACATGTTTGGCCAGAGCATAGATGTTGACGCTAATGCAGCCTGCTTATGGTTGCATGAGTGGGGATAGAGTCGACAGGGCATATCCGATGACTACAGTCCTTTATCTCCTCTGCTATGCGAAGACTATCTCTCAAGTTGGCAGAAACCTCCGCTTCGTACCTCGACCAACTGTTACTGTTGCAACAGACCAGCTTCGGCTGTGGTGTCAGTATGACCATATGTTATGAACTTATGCCTTAAGTACTTCTTGCTTAGGCAAGACTTAGTACTGATTGAAGTATCCCTTATAGAAATGGATGTAATTGGCTTGGCCCCCCCCCCGTCGTGACCACCGCTGAGGTTTATGCCAGCTTAAGAGATAGTCATGGCCCTCGACATACCTGTCGAGCTCCTTGAAGTAATGTCCCTTGTCCCTCCCTCTTATCCCCCTGGTATACCAGCATTGCCGATGGAAATGGCGCCAAGCGTCGAAGAAGAGACTCTGACTCTGCGGCGGGAACCAAGATCCGGTAGCGGTCAAGCTTGGACTGGGGCGGTAGGTGAATTAGGAAGCTGTTGTTCCTCCAGTTTGGCTCTATGCTCGGAGATGATCTTGCAGGCTTTATGAGGCCAAGACGGATATGTGTACTTGGCATTGTTTGGCAACAGTTGTTGACCAGTACGTCCGCAGGAGGCATGTTGTACGCGTCCTTTCCACTCCGTTCGAGGTTAAGATTGGCGAGAGCGATGCAAGTATAACCATTCTGCATTTGTTGCATGACGCGGCACCCAAAGAAGGCTTCAGTTACCTATATCGTGGCTCCCCCATCGAGTGCATGTATTTAGATGCCGCCCCTATGGCTCCCGGATTGCGTCTATCACCAGCGACCACCGACTTGAAGCCATGTTACAACATTCCCTCTTTCGAGCTTTCTCCATTGGAGTGGCTTTCTCGTCTGGAGCAGCCGCACTTCGCGCAGACAAGACCATCTCGGAAGGCTGCGTCAAAGCTGTGAGTAGCATCCAGGTTGGAAGAGCTCTCAACTGCTGACGATGCCCAAGTGCTCTCAACTCTCCACCACATTCGGTCCTGCTCTCCATTATCCCGACACGGACAACTTCACCATATGGGATGCTAAGCAGCTGGAAGTCCGCCCAGCCTGCCGCGTGGAGCCGTCAAGTGCGGAAGACGTAGCCCAGATCCTGGGCGTTGTCATTGAAAACTGGTGTCGATTCGCCGTCAAGGGCGGTGGCCATTCGAGACACGCTGATGATTCCAACTCTGTTGGAGGCGTGACTATTGACTTTGATAGGCTCAACAGCATCGAGCCCTCGGAGGATGGGTTAAGCGCGCGTGTCGGAGGTGGCGCAACCTCTGGTCAGATATTCAGGGCTCTCGCCGAGAGAAATTCGTCATTCGTCGGTGGCCGAGTCGCGTCTGTTGGTATTGGCGGCTTTGCCACTGCTGGAGGGATCTCGCCCTTCTCGAACAAATACGGATGGGCGCTTGACAACGTCTATGAGTACGAGGTTTGTGGCGCCCGGGTGCAAACTTCTCCCAGTATCGACTCCTTAGTAACATTTAATACGCCATATTCAGGTCGTCCTTGCAAACAGCACAATTGTCAACGCATCGGAGAGCGAACATGCCGACCTCTATTTCGCGCTGCGTGGCGGCAGCAATAACTTTGGCATTGTGACCACATTCACCGTCCGCACGTTCCCTCAAGGCCCCATCTTCTCTGCCCAAGTATCCTACAGCGACAATCAGACCGAAACAGTTCTTGACAAAGTCTATGATCTGTATACAAGGCCAGATCTTGCCAGTGATCTGAACATGGGGTACGACCTGTACTATACATATAGCGCGGCGAACGACGGGTTTGTAATGCTGGGCACGCAGCGCTATGAGCAGCCCATTCAAGATCCTCCAGTATTTCAAGAGATCGATGCTATCCCGCCTACGAGCAGGAACGTCAGAATCGGCACGCTGGCGAGCTTGGCGTCCGACCCCCCATTGGGCCGCGATCGGTAAGAGGCCATTCCCTGCTTGCGGCTCCACAAGTCCTGACACATTTGGCAAGACACCTATTCCAGACAGTAACAGTTTTTCCCTCCCGTCCGTTGCTTTCAAAGGCCCTTGCGATTTTCAGAGAAGAGGTCCGAGCCATTCAAACGGTGGAAGGCTTTGCACCGAACTTCATCTCTTATCCGCTGCATAGCAACGCGATTGCGGCAATGAAGGAGCGCGGCGGCAATGCTCTCGGCATTGAAGGAAAGGGACCGCTTTTCAGTATGTTTTCTCTGGGGAGAATCTTCGCCCTGTATACTAACAGGAATAAAAGTCATACTGATCTCGACTGGCTGGGCTAACGCCGAAGGAGATGACCCTGTTGGAACTATGACGACCAATGTGGCCAACCGCGTGAAAGCCGCCGCTAGGGAGCTGGGAGTCTCTCACCCGTACATGTATGCGGGATATGCAAGGGCGGGTCAAGATGAAGAGATTTTTGCCAGATACGGTGAGAAGAATGTCCGGCGGCTACGGGAGGTGCAGAAGTCGGTTGATCCGGAGGGTGTCTTTACTTCGCGTGGCCTATGGAGGGGTCACCTGAAGCTACTCTAAGCGGATAGCTTTGCGGTAAATTGGCGTGGAGGTGGTTAATTAGTAGTCCCTGGGGCTTACTATAATATTGCTGTCTCTGCTACTCTGCGGGCAAGCCGTATACATAATACGGGAGTCTGCGAGTCCAAAAGGTCATACAGGGAGAAGATCATCACCAATACTTATATAGTTGCTCACAATACCGTCGTTGTTATCGATTCATTTATACCACTCTCTACAGAAGGCAAGTGTTTAGCAGTAGCAGATCATGTTGTCCGGGCGTCGTTCCACAATTAAGTGCGACTCGTTTATGCACTGTATAGGTCAGGCAAATCGATCCCATTGCGCGAAACGGCATGGCGAACGAGGCTTCAGCACTCACTTGTATTTCAAAGCTTGACTTTGAAAGTCCAATGCTGTAGTAGACGCAGGATATGAATCTGGGATATTGCGGACTGGATAAAAGAGTGGCCAGTTAATGTAACACGTAGTAAAGCTAACTGAGGCTTTGTCGAGTCACGCGAAAGGGACGATTGTTCGACTGTGATGTCATCCCCTGTCTTACCCTAAAATATGCCATCAAGGGTATGATCACGCATCTTCAAGAGAGGAAAGGGGGTGCTCAGATGGTTAAACTGAGAAATGGATCTCGTGGTTAAACGAGTCAGGACTTGTTGACCTCGGGCGTTAAATTTACATCTGGGACCTGATCTATTCTAACACATCCTGGTTATATGTACACAGCCACTCTCGTATCACCGCCTTGGCCGACTGAAATGGCACTCCTCATAATCCCTGGCAAGTTCCATCGTATGCGTTACCCAGAGTCAAGTTTGCCCCAGCCTGGTTTTCAAACGCAAGCCGAATTAGCGTCTCCTCCGTTGGCTCATATTTCGGCCACCCGTTTTTGTAAGCCAGCAGCCCATGAGCTGGATCTTTGGCGAATGCCGCCCAAGCACCCCGCAGGTAGTCTCCAACGGCCACCTGTTCCTGCGCGCTTGCCATGGGGCTCTGGGGCACCGTGTCGAAGAGAGGTTGGAGCTAGGAGGCGTCAGCATAGAGATTCCATCATCGCGCTTACATGCTAGAGACATAGCCTACCTCGGCGCCATGATATGCCCCGCTAGGCGGGTCGGTTGAAACGGCTATGTTAGGAAAATCACCAAAGTAACGATACCTCCAGGATGGATTGCGATCTCTAATTGACCGTTGCAATCTCAAAGCATCCGCGCAGGTATAATATCGATCATTAAAATCGGTCCAGTAGGCGTCCGTCTGGTTTGGCTGTAATAGTCGGAATAGGCCCGCCTCGTTCTGGTTATTACCTATTAAGTATCATCCACTCGCAGAGCGTCGAGAGCTATAGTCTACGAAGACGATGATATCATCGACCCCTGGCCCGAACGCAGGAACGGCACCGATTCCTGTATCCTGGGAAGAAAGTGCACTCATTAGGTCCCTCGCAGGCTTGCCCCTCATACATTCCGTGATGACGTTCAGATGGGTGGTGGCTCTGGCGCCACAGCCTGCAGTTTCGGCAATCCTGAACCACCGTGACTCGGTTGACTCGCTGCTCAACGCCGGAAAGCCATCCACGGTAGCGCTCATGAGGACAAATCCATTTGCAATCGGGTCCGAGGCGTAGGCATACGAATAGAAGTCCGCCATGCCAGCTTCTGCTGACTGGCCAAAGATGGTGATGCGGTTCACATCGCCCCCAAATGCGGCGGCATTATCGCGGATCCATTGCATTGCCAGCCGCATATCGAGTAAGCCGAGGTTTGAGACAGTGGCTGGATTACCCGGGAAGCCGAAGAGACCAAGACGATAGCTTTACCGGGAGTTAGTGATGCTGTTAAGGCAAAGGTGAGACTACTTACTTGATTGAGATAAGCACGACATCGGTCTGGTCAGCAATATACTCTCCATTGTAGTCAGGAGCCCTGGAGCTGCCTGCATGGCGACGGTTAGAAGATTATTTTCTAGTATTATGGTTTTCCTTTTTTGCTTACCGAAAGAATAGGCACCGCCATGAACCCATACGAGAATAGCCTTTTTGCTCTCTCCGACTTGGGGTTTGGTCCAGATATTGAGCGTTAAACAATCCTCACTTTGGGGATCCGAACTGCTGCCACCAGGTTGCACACAGGCGAATCCCTGTGGTGTGCACTCCAGTCAGCAACTATCGGGGAAGATACGCGTAAAAGAGGATAGAGTGAATCGGCTATATTGGAGGGCATACTCACATATGTTGTGGCGTTGATCACGGATGACTTGCTGAACTTCACGGGAGCTTGGAATCGCAAGCGTCCAGTAGGGGGCGTGGCGTAAGGAATCCCTAGGTACTCAGAGACCTCGACAGCATCCGCTGCTGCATGGCCAATGACGTTGCCACTGGTCGTACCAACGGTTTGTCCCACGACCCAGGCATCCTTGTAACGGAGTAAGTGGGTGTTGACAGAAGCCGAAAAGCCAATGACAGCCAGCAAGATCTGGACCAGAGCATATTGGAGCTTCATGTTCGCGCACGTTGAATAAGAAAGTGAAAGGATGAGACAGAATTTAGGATTCTCGAAGGCCAGTCTGGGTCACTTTGATATTAATATTTAGGACCACGATCGACCAACATAGCTGCGGCGATTCGGAAATTATTCGTCCCTTAATTCATGCCGACATCTGGAAAATTCATTGAGGCCGAAGTAAGTACTGAAATGATCAGGGGTACCCAGCAGCATTACGTGGAGGTGAAACTTAGTCTTAACTTTTCGGAATTTCTACGAGCGGATTGCGGATGGACTGATTTGTCAGTGGCATGGTTGCATCTGCCATTAGAGGGAAGCCCGGGTTCACCTCTACCTCCATGTGAGACCGTGGATAGGCATGTTGTTGTCCTGAGCATTGCCATCTACTGATCTCTGCTGGTGACGTCTCCCGGGTCTGTGCAACCATAAGCAGCCTGCATTCGCGCCTGAGCTACGCCGACTGAGGAATCATATCCTTAACCGGGGATCTGATTTCGGTATGAATCACGCCGGCCGATGCAGCTATAAGCAGAAACAATGGAAACCTTAATAGAGTCCTCGTTCGGTACCATCGGACCGTCGTCATCAATGTCGATGTCATATCTCTACTTGTAATAAACCCCGATGGCATAGGAAATTCCGCCGAGAGGTGACGACGACGGATTGCCGAGTCGGCGCAAGTAGTCTGCCTTGACGTTCTACAGACCGACGCAAGGACAACGGTAGCTTGTTCTGCTCTGAAGCACGCGAAAGGTATCGCTCAGGTGCTGCCAAGGTAAGCCCAATGATAATCCGAGTTGTACTAGGGAAGCCCAGCCGTCACATTCTCGAGCGGATCAGTAAGCATCCAAGTGGCTACGCAAACTAACTGCGCCTATCGCGGAAAGGTCTGCTTCAACGATGCCTCTGGACGAGCAAGTAGCTGTAGTCAGGCTAGAAACCCACTCCGTAAGAGACATGTGCCGCGATTCTCATCCTATTATCAACATCCAGCAACGTTGGTGGTTTATAGTCAAGTATTCTCGACTCACAAACGTAGTTGCCAAGCTAGTGAGAGAATTCTAGATGATATCACCTGGCTCACGTTTATATAATCCCCCTCTGCTGGTGCTAACGCAAGCTGCTAACGGGGCTTTGATCAGTCCGGTCGGATGTTGTTTCTTACAGGTAGAGGAACGACAACTATAGTCACATAAACTATTCACAGATATGATCTTTGAAGCCGTGAACACTGATGGGCAGTTTGAAGGCTGGACTTGAAGGATTTCTAAATGAAACGGATAAAAAGTGTTAAAATTATGCTCAAAGACTATTAATCTAGAAAATCGCATTGTTCCCGCAAGAAAAGACCCCTCCAATTCCGTCTCCCTTATCAAACAGGTCCATCAACTCAGTGATGGCTGCCCACAGTCCACCTGCATTGAGGAAGAAAGTAGCGCAGATGATAAGGACGTTGACGATAGAGAGAGAAATCTTTCTCCAGTTGGAGAACTTGACATCCCAGTTGCTGTAAAACCAGAAAATGGCTGCAAAGCCATATGTGAACCATGGGATAGTTGTAGCCGAGGTGATGGAGAGGATGGAGTCGAAGATGGGAATGACGTTTGAGATGGTAAAGATAAGAATCCAAAACGCGCTGACAGAGATAACCCAGGTAGTCCAGGACTTCACACTATTATCGGTGACTTGGTTGAGAGCGTTCATCTTTCGGAGTGCGGCAACGTAGAGATACTTGCAGCCAGTGTGACCGATGGAGAGGGCGGTAGCAATGACGGCTGGCAGGACGATTCCATAAGCAACCTTGGCCGGAATAGTCGCAGCGGCGCTGAGAACAGGGGACGTGGTGAGGTCGGCGCTGAGGCAATACAAGACAACTGCCATGATGACGTAGAAGACGGTGCTGCCAATTTCCAGGACAGCCAAGGAGAAGCCAAAGTCGCGAGCAGGGTCCTTCATCTCGGCCATGTAGCTAACAAAGGTGAAAGTACCAGCATATGAGAAGACGACTCGCAGGCAGGCATTGAGACCATCACGGAAGGACGGGTGGCCAACAATAACAATGTCCCTGGACCAATCGTCTGGCTTGTTGTTGGGGCCCGAGACTGCCAGGCTGATCAAGACAACCATGCAGGCACCGACAACGCTGACAGCGTTGGGGATACCGGCCTTGGATACGAACTTCATAGTTCGAGGAATAGACAAGATATAGCAGCCGATGCAAGAAACCAGGATAAAGACGACTGTGCAAGTTCCATGGTTGCTGAGTGTGTTGAGGGCGACTGATAGAGTGACGACGGCCGACGCGACGATGAAAACAACCTGAATCATCATGACAACACCAGCAATAGACTCGAACCAAGGACCTCCGACGATCCGGGTCATCTCGACAATGCTGACAACATTGGGGTGCTTGCTATAGAACTGCAAGAGCTCAAAGGCCGAATACCACGAGAGGAAGCCGATACCGATGATAGCGATGATTCCGGGAACGATGCCGAGGGTCTTGATAGTGGACGGAAGAGATAGGATACCGAGACCGAGCTGATTTGTGAAGAGGATGAGGATGGTGTCCCAGCGACCAAGCGTTCTGTAATTCTTGCCGCCTTGTTCGAAGATGTTGCCTTTTTCAACGGCGCCGGCTGGAACTTCTTGGAAGTCGGCGTCGGTCTTGACCTGGTCATTGTCTGAGGCGCTCGATTCATGAATCTGATCTTCTGGCGCGGCCGGTTCGGCCGACTTTTTTGAGAATTTCATGAGACCCATTGCCGTGGATGTGTGGGTGTTGTTCGGCTTGGGCTGAGGAGGTCTTGGGTGTTGCCTTGGGAGGAGATGTTGAAGCCTACCCTCTCAACATGCGGTCCTTTGAAATGAAAAGAAAGGACTGATGTACAAGGCAAGGTAGAAATGGGAGGAGAGGGAGAAAATATGAGAAGAAACAAGTCCGATGGGCTAGGGAGTGGACCAAATTCTATGAGCGGAGTAGAGGTCTCCATTTATATACCCTTTTTTTCTGGAAGGTCAAATACCCCAGGCGAAAGAGCTCCGATCGGAGCAGGTCTTGGGGCGGGTAAGAAGCTTTGATGCCTGCATAGGTGGCGGCGATGGTCCGATGGGGGCTTCAGTGGGAGAATGGGGTTGTGTGAAGGAGTTCATAGTGACCCCCCTAATCCTCCAGGAACCCCAGGCGAGCAAAAAGCCTTCTTTGGAAGTCGGCCACCCAATGGAGGCACTGACATTACGGAGTTTGGGCTATCAGGTCATTTGAGGCCAAAGACAGAGTAGTCTAGTGGGAAGAGGGGTCGTTCTGCGGAGGCGTGACTGTCGTCTTTTCCCTTCTCGTGCCCAACCCCGTGGGGGACGGCTTCCATGTTGTGTCAATTACGTGATGAGTTGCAATTCTCCAATGCCATCTACGACGAGCAAAATCCTGGGGTCGAGGTGTTGAGATTGCAGTGCAGGTCCCTTGAGAGAGGAGCTTGAGAGCCAAGATGTAAAAAAGGGTGATCCGGAGGCGAAATTGCCAGTTAGACGAGGGGCTCTGACGATGTATGGACCGTGACCGAATGGACATCGGTGATGCCGGCATACCCGCCGGGATGGACCACCGAAAAGTGGAGAGCCGGTCCGTTGGTGAGGTTGACCTGCCTGAAATGAACTCGCAACCTTGGCAAAGAAATGCACGGCCGTTGCCTCCGTGTGTTGGCCGGTAGCGCCGGAGCCGTCCGCCGAGTCCGGTTCAAGTTTGGAGGCAGACGCGCCGGTGCATACCGGAGGTCTTGAGCCAGACGCGACAGAAAAAACTCTGCAGAAAGAATTGAATTGAACAAACACTCACCCTCAGCCAAGAATCAGCTGTTTACCTTCCTGACAATGTGGAGCTTTTCTCGGCTTAATTCCCAACTGGCGCGCGTTCCTCAAGAGTTTCTTTTACGTAGAAAGATGGAGACAAAAGTCTCGGCGTGAGGCTCTCTTACACATCAAAAACCTACACGTGGTCCTGAGAGGTCAACGTTGGAGCCGCTTTTAGTGGAGAAGAGGCTCGCTTTTGACGTTAAGGAAATCAGGGGGTCTTCCACGTCGCCTTCTAGTGCTCTTCCATGGCTTCCAACGGACAAACCCCAGGCCATGGATTAGAAGACTCTTTGTTCCTCGTTTCATCTCGGTCCCCGCTCATTTCTTCCGGGATCGGCGCCCTTTATCTTGTCTTTTCTGTCGTATGCTTACTTGAAAATGACAGAGATCAAGCGCGCAAATCTTGAAGCTGGTGCCACTGTGAGACGGGGTATCCGCAAAAAGAGAAGCTTACCTGCTCATGAGTCGAATGACGTGTATTTTTGTTCCTTACATCTGATTTTCAGGGTCATGCAATGTTACATTCAAGCTCTCCCAAACAACTTGATCACACTGCTCAATCTGGTCGTCCGTGTGTCCAACGCACCTTAATTGCTGTCTCTCTTCCCACCTTCTCGTTCTGGAAACTAAACGCACCTCGTGCGGATACCTCTCGGAAAGACCTTCTACGTTGACCATATTCATAGTGCCTCGTCTCATTATCCAACTCATGCCCAACTCAACAGTGGGTAAACACTTGGCGGATCGTCATCTGACTGAGGTTATGGCTGGTCAATGCTTTTCACAAGAATTTTATCTCGTAAGAAGTGTTGTGCCTCGGCAGTTGTTCCGGCTTTATCCAAGGGTTCTCGTGGCCTGTGCCTTATGCTTTTGTGCAGCTCGCCTATGCTTTCGCTTGTTGACTGCTAACCTAAATGTTTATTTGAGCAAGATTGACGAACGTTGTTGATAGCCCAACAGCAAGTTGACTCGGGTATCTTGGCATCTGGTTTCAATAATGAACGAGCTTCACTGCTCGCGTTGGGTTATCGGTTAATGAAAGAGTGCTCCATCTATTGAGAGCATGCAGTGGCACCTTCATAATCGACCCAATCTGAAGTGGTTCGATTATTGATGAGGGTTGAGAAACAAGCATAGATGCCTAAGTTCACTACATCAAATTATAGCCCAGCTATTAACTTCTTGGTCTTTTTGAATGTGCTCTGCATGCTTTCCCTCTCATCTCTGAAAGGGTTCTTGAGCCCGTTTCGCAGGTCTGCGACTGCAGGATGATCAATGCCGCTCGTAGAGTTAAGCTAGATACAGATTTCATCTTTCACTACTTGTATCTTGCTACTAAGCTAATGTGTAGATACCAGAGTGAGGCTTCCTAGTTAGCTACAGACTGTATGTATATCATAGGTGGATAGTATAATGGTGCAGCCTGGTGAGACTACCTAGACTAGGTAGAGGGATAAGGGCAGCAAGACTATCGCAATTGGACTAGACTGCCGAATAGAGTCGAGACTTTAGGTTCTGAGCGTACACATATGCTCGAAATGTGCTAGTCTCCCTATAGGCCAGAAATCTGTGCACCTATCTGCGTGATACCATCTCATTACGGGCTGGCAACATTGTGTGGAAACGTGTTGTTGTGGAACATGCGACTGAGCGTGCTCATCACAGCACTCATTCAAATTGTCCAGCAGAAGGATCCCAGAAGAGCTGAGAGAGAAGTCAGTGGTCATTCAAGAAACAAGAAACCGCTATGTTTCCGCGGTTCCTAAGATTTTGGCATCGCAGAGACCGTCGCAGGGAAGTAATTATCTCGCTATTGCAGGGGAAGCATGACTAACTGTGCTCCTAGTTCACTTGAACGTGGTATTTGCCCAGCCTTTTCGTTGCCCCAGTGTTATTTTGGATAAAAGCTGTGCTATATAGACCCCAGTACTTCTACCAGCTGCAGACTAACGAATTACTTGGTTGTGATGTCGACTGGTGGGAGTGCGGTCAAATCTTGGGTTCTTGATTTCACTTTTGAGGGCATCACAGACCTGAAAAAACGTCAATTATAACCACTGGAACGTGACAAAAAGCCACAGAACCCGGATCTTTATTGCTAGACTAGACTAGAAAAAAGAAGTAATATAGTCGCACTTTTATAAATTCGCGATTCCTAACAGGCTGCAAGTTGAGCCAACGTGCAGCTGGTGCCTCAGGCACACGTACAACCAACACCACAAGTATGTAAGCAGGCAAAGGCAATGACCCGCAATCTCACTCATTCATCTCAAGAAGAGGCCTCCTTGTCCTCATTTTATGCTCTCACAATGTTTTACGCGTCAGGGCCGATATGCTCTACATGCCAGTCATTTCTTTCGGCTTATCTTCAAGCCACCATTCACGATGATCCATTCGAACACCTCCTCGCACAGGACTTTTGTTCATTGAACTCATCTGCAGATTCTGGCTGTCACCTCTGTCAAATCGCCCGTCAGTATTGCCTATACCAGTGGAGCAATGCCTTGCTACTCAGCGATGAGCATCGGATCGTATTGGAAATGAATAACTCCCAACAAGACTTGCTCCGCCACATGAGGAAATTTGCACCCAGCCTTTCTAACGAATATGCCAACAAACCCCCTTTCAGCAAGCCCACGATGCTAGTTGGTCTTGAAAATCATTTGAAGGCGACCTTGTTTCTTGGAAGAGAGTATCCTCCGATACCATTACCCCTACCTGGAGTTCTTGCGATTGAGCCTTCCAAACCAATAAGCCACCTCCTGTCGACCGAAAATGCGGATAAGGGCTCCTATTCTAATCAAGGCATCGCGGTCATTGCCGCGGATGCGAAAAGCTGGCTCAACATCTGTTGCAAAGACCACGAAACATGCACCAACTTTAAAGCCATCGTCGGTCATGAGTCGAACAAGATTGTACCTACCAGGCTCATCGACGTGGGAAACGAGGAGCGAGGACAACCCGCAAGGTTGCATATTGTCTCAGAGGATGATGGAAACGACATCGATTATTTGACCTTGAGCTACACCTGGGGTCCCATTACCGATTTTCCAAAGACCACCAAGTCAAACATACAAGACATGATGACAAGGCTCCCTTGGTCCAAGCTGCCTAGGACAATCCAAGATGCTATTATCTTCACTAGGGCGATGGGAATCAAGTATTTATGGGTCGATGCCCTTTGCATCTTACAGGCAAAAGGGCCCAGGGACAAATTTCATAAGGCGGATTGGCTTCATGAGGCGTCACGATTTGGTCATTATTACCAGAACTCTGTCTTGACCCTTGCTGCGACAGGTGCCAGCTCATCTGACGAGGGGTTGTTTCTCCCACGGCCAGGGCTATCAGCACCAAAAGAGCCCCTGATTTACCAAGAGAGATCGTCTTCTGGAAGCGTCAATGAGGTCGTAGTTCGACCGGCGTTCCCCTCGTGGTACAAAGAGATAAAACACAGCCCACTGCTTCAGCGAGGGTGGGCCATCCAGGAACGATATCTCTCCACCAGAACCCTACATTTCACGTCGAATTGCGTCCTGTGGGAATGTGATCAGCTACGAGCGACGGAGGCAGCACCGTGTGGAATCCCGGAGAAAGTCAAGATAACGGCAGAGGGGCATACTGACTTTATGGCTATCTTCAGAGGTAATCAAGACAGCACCTTTGAAATAAAAATTGGTTGGCGTTCTTTCATTGAGAGCTACGCAGGAACTCTGTTTTCCTACCCTTCGGATAGGCTGCCTGCATTATCCGGCATTGCCGAGAGTATGAAATACCGCATCGGCGAGAAGTACATTGCAGGGATTTGGGAGAACTCTATAGCGCAAGACTTATGCTGGATGGTCACCGAACCGTTCTCCGAGAGTTTCCAAAAAGTTGATACTCTACCTTCATGGTCCTGGGCGACGGTAGGAAAGCGTGTGTCGTTCCTCAACTTGACAAACGGCTCAGACATTCAAGTAAAAAGCTGGAAATTGAAAAACAATGGTGCGGATACATCAGGGCAAGTATCTGGGGGGAAGCTGAGGTTACATGGCCGGCTTCTAGAGCTCAATCTCACCGATGTTGGACTCATACCCAATCCGGATCCCAATGTTATAGACAATGTTCTAAAGGCAGATCATTCAGCCGATGCTGACGGCTTCCAGCCTTGCGCATATCTAGATAGCAAGGTCGCAAGGGACATTGATCTGCAGAACCACCCATGTCTGCTGATAGGCTGTGATACTTCCTCCCCTCGGGTGATTTGTGGCCCTCAATCGAGCCGCATTTTGATTCTAGAGGCAACTGGGAAACGAAGGGGCCGTTTTGAGGAGTTTAGGAGGATCGGGCTCATTGCACATCTTTCATGGTTTGGATTGAGTGTGTCAGTTAAAGAGAGGACGATCGATCTTGTATAAAAGGATGCGCTAGTCATTGTTGTAGTGCCCTCGTCTCATCCATAATGAAATATGATAACCCAAAACTAATTGGATTTCACATGATGTACCAAGTTAACTCTACGCTGACAATGGCAGGGCACTCGTGAAACGAAAGGCTCTGCTGACTGGAGCCACTGCACAGAAACGAAGTTGTGTCTACAGTTGTTGTCAGCCTTCAAAGCATGAGTATATCCAGTCGGGTCCGAGCTAAATTATCTTTTCTAGAGCCTTTGATTCTGGATTAAATGTTTGGGTTGGTGCGCAATAATGTCTGACTCTTTGTTTCTACGGCAAGAATAATTCCCGATTAAAAAGAACTTGAGTCACCAGAAAGAGATAGAAACAGCAGTTCATTAATAAACCAATTGATCTATCGCTACGCAGTGAGATTGGGCTGAGCTGACCTCGCCACATCCAGCATTAATCATCACAAAAATGACTTGAACCTTGGATATCGAGCCTGCTAGTGTCCAAATCCTGCAATGATTATCCTACTGACGGAGTGCGGACGAAAGACGGAAAGCTTACAAATAAGCCACCTAAATAACGTTATGTAACGTTGAAAAACGTTATTTATTTGTCAGACGAAACATGTATATTCAACTTCTTAAATAAAGGCCATGAAAGTTGTAAAGAGCTCTTCATAACAATCAACAGCCTTATCCTTTTGCGTCATTTACCCTACGACACCACCAAAATGTCCAAGATCCTTGCAGTGTTTGGCGCTACCGGCCAACAGGGCGGCTCAGTCATCAACTACGTGCTCAACGACCAAGAACTCTCCCAAAAATACAAAGTCCGCGCCATCACCCGAGATGTCAACTCGGCAAAGGCCAAGGAGCTCGATGAGAGGGTCGAGGTCGTCCAGGGCGATGCTTTTGACCTAGCGTCGCTTGAGGCCGCCTTGGCGGGTGTGCACACCGTCTTCGCCATGACCACGCCGGCTTTCGGGCCCGACGCCTTTGATGTCGAATTCAACAGTGCCAAAAGAATTGCCGATGTTGCAGTTGAAAAGGGCGTCCAACACATCATCTTCAGCACTCTTCCATCCGTCACAGAGATCTCTGGCGGCAAATACACCAAGATCGTGCCCTTTGACGCCAAGGCGAAAGCGGAGCAGTACATTCGCAGTCTTCCCGTAAAGAGCGCCTTTTATCGTCCAGGATCATTTATGGAGAACTTTCTTTCTCAGCCCTTCTGGGGCCCCCGGCAAGCTCCTGATGGGACCTGGGTGATTTCCACCCACATGTCCCCCCAGACTAGGCTCCCTTTGATCGACGCCGTCGGAGACTCGGGCAAATTCGTGGGAGCCGTCTTGGCTGAGCCGGAAAAGTTCCAAGGCAAGACTCTGTCGGCCGCCACGAGACTGTACAGTCTTGAAGAGTTGGCCGCGACCATGTCCAAGGTGACAGGTCAAAAGGTCGTATACAAGCAAATCACACCGGAAGAATTCGCAAAGGAGGTTCCTGTCATGACCGAGATCTTTGTCGAGGCATTCCAGTACTACGAAGAATTTCTCTACTTTGGCCCCGATTCCGAGAGCCTGGTCGCGTGGGCTGCTGAAAACGCCCGGGGCAAGCTCTCCACACTTGAAGAGTTTCTCAAGGCTCATCCTCCTCAGCTATCATAAAGACGATGACAAGAGCCAAGCTCGTACAGCTGGGGAAGCGAGATGGATCATCAGAGGTGGAAGCATAGAGTCTGTGCACCATCACTGGGATGTCTATGTAAGATCATACGTTGGTTTGAGTTGAAGCATATGGTGAGCTTGACATGTGAGGGATATTGGGGGAACGTTGGTTGATGGACTCTATGGCAGCATTCGGGGTGATGTTGTTTGTGAAACTATTCTGAGCCAACTTTTCAGGAGAGAACTCAGCTGTGAAGGTGGCGGTTTGACCTTTTTCTCTAATTTAAAAACTTTAAACTCGATCAGTCTTGATCATTTCCATCCGAGCGTCTCGGGTAGCTGTGAATGGTTCTTGAGCATTTCTGCAGGAACACAACATCATGTCTGAGTCTCCAGATCCGCAAAAAGAGGGGCCTCGGATCCTCGGGCAAAGCTAAACAAGTTTAAAGCCAACGTTTGCGAGCTGGCAGAAGTAACCCTGGTCAAGGGAGCCAATCCAAAAGAGATCTCCCCTGCGCCCAACCCACTCGCTTGTTCTGGTGGCCTGTCACGCTGATAAAAGTTCTCAACCCGATCAGTAGTTCCATCTTATCTCGCGATGCTGCAAAAGTAGCTTGCGGCAACGGCGGCGCATTGACGTCAACTTGAAAGTTGTCAATATTTTCATGTCCGTCTTCCTGCTGTGCCTGCCTGACTCTCAGCTTCCATCCCAAGGTTGGATCATCTCACTCATCAACAAGTGACCTCGCAAAACTCTTCTTTACGAGCATCAGAGGGTGACAATCTCGGCAACAAACGAGTTTCCTCTTTGAGCCATGTCATCAGTCAGTGCACTATCCAGGGGCCTGCCGTGATCGTCCAACCGTTGAGCCGTTCCTGGGACGCCGCAGGGGATGCCGAGGCCCTACGCAGAGCGGCCCAGCTACTTAGGCGCAGAAAAGTCGCTATCACTCCGGTCCCGGTGAGTCAAAAACAAGGCCTCTCCACATCAGCTTCTGCATGCCAAGCGGGAAGCTTGAACGGATCAATTTCTTACACGAGGCTTTATGGGCTGCCGACCCTGGCTTGATCTCGGAGTAGCCAATGGATGGCGATGCGCGGGGCATCGGATCAGATTATCAGATGATCAGATAAAAAAGATGTCAGGGGTCGTGGCGGATACGCTGGACGGATCGAGCAAGGTGCGTCAAATTGTCACGCACGCTATTAACCATTTGTGGAGACGAGCCCGACCATGCCATGGGTTTTCGGTGCCTCGGACCAACAACTGAGGATGGGGGTCTTACCAGGGGGTTCCTTGGATGCATGGGGGGATATCGGATCAAAGCGATGAGGCCCTTTCAGCTGAACTCGAGTGAGCAGTATAAGGGCAGGCTTCTTCCTCCATTCGTAGAGACTGTTCTCCTCGTCCGCAACGCTTCATCTTTAGTCACTCGCTAAGCCTAATTTGCTTCTCTCGTTTCAATAATTCCGAGCAATCGACCATCATGAAGACCTTCACCTTCCTGTCCATGGCCTCTGTGGCCGCTGCCCAGTTCCCCCTCTGCGCGGTACGCATTACTAGGGCTCTCCTCTCCACCTGAGTAAATAGCTAACGCAGCTTCTGAATAGGTCGACTGTTTCACCAACGTCATCACTGAGCATCCTCCTCTGGACTGCACTCTTCCCGACATGTACTACTGCTTCTGTGACATGTCCAGCCTCCAGAACTACTTCATCCAGTGCGCTCGCTCCGACTGCCCTGATGAGGCTACTGCCAACAACGCCATCGCCTTTGGTGTCGACCTCTGCCTTGGTAAGATTTATAGAAGTCCAGTCTGGCTGCCAACCAGCAAAGCTGACTAGATATCCAGAGCTTGGCTACACCATCACCGTCCCCCCTCTGACCCAGCCTACCGTAAGTTAAGCATGGTCTTGTATGAGGGAGTCTGAATGCTGATATGATATGTAGAGCCCTGCTACCACCACCAGCCAGGGTGGAGCCGACACCACCACCACTGAGCCCGAGGTGACCCCCACTGAGACCGATGCTGAGACCTCTGCCGAGACCTCCTCTGCTGAGACTACTGCCGAGGAGACCACCGGCGCTGAAACCACCGGTGCCGAGACCACTGGTACTGAGGAGACTTCCGGTGCTGAGGAGACCTCCGCTTCCGAGACCGAGGGCGAGACCTCTACCGCCGCTCCCACCAGCCCCGAGCCCACTGAGCTGACCACCAGCACCTTCTATGCCACCGAGACCTACACCATCACCAGCTGCCCCCCTGAGGTGACCAAGTGCCCCGTCGGCAGCGTCACCACCGAGACCATCGCTATTTCCACCACTGTCTGCCCCGTCTCCCAGAAGTTCACCACCAGCACCGTCTACGCTACCGAGGTCCACACCGTCACCAAGTGCCCTCCCGAGGTGACCAAGTGCCCCGTCGGCAGTGTCACCACTGAGACCGTTGCCGTCTCCACCACCATCTGCCCGGTCACCGAGGGTGAGGAGAAGCCCACGACCAAGCCCGTCCAGCCCACTGCCCCTTACACCTGCCACGGCTGCAACTCGACCGCCATCACCGTTGTCACCAAGCACACCACCCAGAACCCCGAGCAGCCTCAGCCCACCAAGCCCGCTGGAAACGGCGAGTCCCACGAGACTGAGGTCCACGTTCCCTCCCAGGTTCCCGCCCAGCCCTCTGGCTCTACCCCCAGCCAGCCCGAGGGTGGCGACGAGACCGAGGAGGAGCCCGCCCCCAGTGTTGTCTCTGTCAACATGGTAAGTGCCTCACCTGCAACTCAAGTAAACAATAGCTAACATGGCATAGGGTAACTCTGCTTCTGTTTCCAGCTTCCTTGCCGCCGCCGGCATTGCTGTCGCTGTCTTCCGCCTCCTTTAAGCGCTTTCTTGATGTAGTCTAAGGGTTGAGATGTAGATTGACAATTTTTCGTGTCATCTGCTATCGCCGTTTGCTGTATTACACCTTTATGGAGGAAAGATTTAATGAGCAATTGTTGATTGATGTTATTACTCTGGCTAGTATATGGCCGGGAATATTTCCATCTGGTCTTCACTTGTTATCTGTTTTTGACGCGCATTTTGCCACTGTTTATGGCCCCTGAATGTCTTATTAATCCATACAAGATGTGAGTCTAGATACTGGTGGTGCTTTGTTGATTCAGTTTCAATTCCATAGCGACGCGAAGCCCACGGCGCCAGTTTAAAACTGGACTGAAATATTACACTTAAGGTAGATGAATACTGAGAAACAATGCAAAAATAATACCTTTTAAATCACCCCAACTCCTGATCTATTTGTCATTCCTTGCTAGGGCCTTGTAACACGGCGCTGAGCGCATGATTATAGAATCTCTCATAAGTCACCTCCCAACTCTCTGTATAATCGGGGACAAATCAAGCAATCTCAGCTGGCAACGCTAGCCCTAGAAGGCCGAAGATCTTGTCGCGCGGATCCGTTGACTGCCTATGCCGCATCTGGTGCACAATGTCCAGGAACGTGGCATGGGGGCTCACGCCTGCTAGCTTGTCCATATGTGCAACCGTCTGTTCCAGGAGTTCCCTGAGAGGACGCATATCAATGCTGTTGAGTTTCTTGTTCTTCTGCCAGGCTGGTAAAATCTCAAGTAGCTTGATCCGCGCGAGAAACCCGCGTGTGCCCTCATTGCCACCCCACTCAAACGCTGTTTCTCCGACCTGCATCTTCACAGCTTGTCCCAACGCGGCTTCTTGCACGACCCAGATACGGCTGAAATAGGGACGTTGTAGAATGTCTTTCAGGCCTAGGGCAATCTCATCTGTAGTCATTAGGTTCCAAGGGGATTTGTCGTCGAATGGCTGATTGCCAATGAGAAAGGAGATGATCTCGGTACCAGCCCTTGACGGCTGGATCATTTTCTTCTTATGTCCGTTCATGCCCTGTTTTAGACACTTCATTGATGCGATGAGGAAAGAGACCCAGCCGTCAACAGCTGGAGTTGAAATCATCTTGGCTTTCGACGGCTTGGTTTCTTCTCCAAGCCAAGCGTGCACCATCTTGGCTTCTTGGTAGACTCTGGTCATGAGCATTACCTGGCTTATCCTTTCCTCAAAATCTTCCTGATTGATGCATATTGCATCCGCCCACACTACAGTTGGCGCGTCGCAAGATCGTAGGGATTGGAGAGCCAAGAACAGGCTCTCCCCAATATGGACGCATGTGTCTCCGAGATGTAGTTCTTTTCTTCTCCCCGGTCTGCCCCAAACGTAGGACAAGGCGGTATATTGTCCCCGAACGTTGTCTAGATTGGCCTCCTCCAGACGTGCTACCAGAGGATCTGACCTTGTGCCTGGATTCAGCGTCAAGAGCCTGATGGCCTGTTTGGTGTCGTTGAGAGGTCGATAAAGCATCTATTAGCATAAATCTGCCAGTGAACATCAATGCCATTTGCTAGGGAGCTTGTGACTTGCTCTTAACTTCGCCATCGTGGATCCCTGAGAACCACCGAAGGGCTGGGTAGGCGCAAAATCAGGACAAGATACGAATGCTCTCAAATGTCTCCTCAGCTTATCTTAGGCCTTTACATGTTTAAGTCATGCGCTTCATCATAAGTGAATCTAGCATGGCCCACACCACAGCCTCCACCAAATGTACCGTTGGGGCATCTTATCACTGACCATTGACCAGCCATGCGCTACTGGAGGTACCTATACAGGCACCAGGCTTTGGGGCTTAGCCTGTACTGCGCCAAGGCATCTTTGAGACAAGGAGGATGCCACGGATGCCTGAGGGTTCTCTAAATTACTGCGTACCTGAATTTTATCATTGCCAATCACACTGCTTTCATGAAATTTATTACTTTTAAACCTATAATATGCATTATCACTTGTCATGAAGCAACTCCCATTAGCACACTCGCGTGTGACTGTGAAGCAACGAGAGCTGGCATTTGTGGATTTCCTCACCCGCTATCATTGGTCCATGTGAGCATGCAGGGGGCTCCTGATTTCAGAGATTCAGTTTGAACCCCGCTTCGCCTGGAAACTTCAACACCAGAACGATGCTCAACGCGAGAAACCAGGAGTAAGCCAGGCGGTCCTAACCCTTCTAGCTGCTCAATCCTCATCCTGGGGCAAGCCATACGACAGGTTACGAGCAACGAAGAGCATCGATCGACACATAACCTCTCTCCCGCATCAACACGACTCCCAACAAAATGGCAGGGCTATCAGCCGCAACCGCTTGCACTACCTGCCATTCGCTAGTCCTCGGAGATGAATACATGAATGAAGGCTTGAAGCTCGCGCTTTCCGACCTTCGAGAATCTGCAATCAAGACTCATGCTTGTGCTGCTTGCGCGCTTTTGTGGAATGCAGTCTCTGCGGCTTTGAAGCAGGAAACGTCGAAGCCTCATGTTCTGTATGAATCAATGCTCATCGAACACAAGCCGCCCAAGCACCCTGGACCCATGGTTGTGCATCTTTACCCTGATCCTGTCACGTATGGAGTCACCGAAAAGGTTCTCCAGCTGTACACCTTAGAAGGTAAGAGACCTAGACTACATTCGATTGTTCCAACGCGATGACCAATGACCAATTCTATAGGCGAGGTCCCAGCCCCGTGGGATCTAATTGGCCGAGGTTTTCATATCCCGGAATATGGCCTGTCTCCAAGCTGTGTGGCATTGGCCCGCGAGTGGCTCGACATGTGCGTGAACGCAACTGGAAAACATGCAAACTGCACAAAGGCTACTGCTCCAGTGCTTCCAACCCGTGTCATAGCAGTTGGGGATGATCAAGTCCCGCCCCGGCTAGTGATAACCGACCCCGACCAACAAGCATACTATGCAGCTCTCAGTCACTGCTGGGGAGGGAGCACTCCAACCAAGACTATCACCTCCAATGTTGAGGACTACGCCAGTTCCCTGCCAGCCGATCTTCCAAAAACTTTTATCGACGCCATCAAAGTCGCTCGGGTACTCGAAATTCCTTACCTTTGGATAGATTCGCTCTGCATCATTCAGGACTCTGCCGAGGACTGGAAACACGAGGCTTCCAGAATGGCCCAAGTCTATGCCAATGCCTACGTCACCATATTTGCAGATGCCGCGCCTGACAGCACGTCTGGTTTCCTCGATGCTCCATCACGCGATGCCACACCGAGATTTAATGTCCCATTCAAAACACAGGACCTGGAGGAAGGCGTCCTTCATATACGATCACGGGGATTCCTAGCAGAGGAGCTCCCATACCACGCCTGGACTACTAAAGGTGGCAAGGGTCGGAGCAAGTTGTCCACCAGAGGCTGGGTGTTTCAAGAACGACTACTATCACCGCGCACCCTGCACTTCTCAAGCAACGAGATGGCTTGGGAGTGCAGGTCCGTCTGCGAATGCGAATGCTCAGCAACTTCTCTGCGGACACTTCGCACCACCAGCGTCATCAAACATTACTTGTATCCCCAGAGCATCGATGTCTCCAAGGTTCAAGCCAGCTGGAGATCCGACATTGTGCCGGCATATACGCAGCTTAACCTCACCTTCTCAACAGACAGACTGCCTGCCATCGAAGGACTGGCGAACGCGGCTGGTAAGCTGAGAAGCGATGACAAATACGTCTTTGGACTGTGGCGAAACAGCATCAAAGCTGACCTCATGTGGCACATACCTCGATCTGGAAGACCTAGTGATAGGATTGTGAATGGAGGTGCACCGACGTGGTCTTGGGCATCGGTCACAGGAGAAGCTGCCTACAATACCAAGAAATTAGCTGAAGACTCTGACCTGGCCATCTTGGATGTAATTACAGGAAAAGGAAACCCTCCCACATTGCTTGTCAGGGGCCATCTTGTCGAGGTGGAATTGTCGGACAGCGTGTGGGGCAATCCAAGGGCATACCTAGGCCCAGATGATGAGCTGGCGGTTCTATGGGATGTACACGGCCTCGGCAAGAAGTTTGCGCACCCTTTCTTTTTAGTCTGTGGCGCAGATGGTAATGGACCATTTGGCTTGCTACTGGTCGCAGGACTATCAGCTGATACGAGCAAGCAATTCCGGAGGGTCGGATATATCCCAGGGTATCGCATCACGACGCGTCGTCGATCATGGTGGAGTGGCGGCTGGGTCAGTCAAGGCGAGTCGGTTTCGGACGAGAGTGTGGAAGAGATGTCGGATGAGATGTGGGAGCAAGCAAATGAGGCTGGAGCGGTGGAGTGGGCCAAGGAGGTCTTTATGGGAGAGGATACGACGTTCAAGATCATATGATAAAGGATGACCGGCTGGTCATGGGAGAAAGGGTCTAGACGTGACGACTTTATTGCATTTCCGCTCTTATTCCTGTCAATGTTGAGATGGTTATTACCACAAGGGATCGATGCCGTTACGAGAGTGTTGATCTTTTTGCTAGTGGATCCACCAGAAGTCACGTCGGTTCTTTTCAAGGCCTCGGTGAAGAAGACCGAGATAGGTAGTCATGTTCTCTAGGTCATCTGAGCGGAGTGAAATGGACGTCTGGCGTTAGTATCGCGGTCTAGAACTTCCGCCACTTCCTTGTATTCATCCTTGAATGCATGTAGCCCGTTGGGTGGATGGTCGTTGAGCGCAAGGTTGAGTCGTCTCTGTCCTCGCAATGTCGAACGGAGGACGATTCCTATCTGATCCAGCCCTCGGTCAGGACAGGGAACCAATACTTCTCTCCTGGTACAATTACTCGCGTGCTCGCAACAGAGTGGCCCACGTATTGGTACGATCCCATGGGTAAGGACACTCCGATCGAAGCCGAAAATGGGTCGTGTGACACTTCAATGCGATGTGTCAAGTGAAGGAGGTTAGCCCATAGCTTAATTAAAGGAGCCATTCCAAAAACGAGTAGTCACTCTTGTCAAACCGCGGAATAGTAAACGGCTAACCCGCCTAGAATAACCCTACTGCCGGAATTAACCATCGACTTCGTCAACGGGCGACCACTCGCTTAAACTATTCGCTATTATCCCCACGGGGCCTAGTTTTGACACGAGACTATTCCCCACTGCCCGAATTAACCTTTGACGCTAGATGAGCTGCAACGTGCTAGAGCAGTCCCGCTTAAGGGGCTTAGCTGTGCAGGTTTTAAACCACGGCATTTGGCGATGCCCTCATTCTCAAAGAAAAACAGAGACGTATACTATCCTTGCGTCAACGTCTACCCTGGCCATAGGAGAGTAGATTGAAGAGGGTGAAACACTTGTCGGCCCGATATTCTTTTGACCAGGCCTGATTCTCACGACTTTCTGCATTGTGCTACGAACCGGACCTCTTTGCCGGTACTATCACCAGACTCGACAAGAAATCGAGTCCAGAATCTCCTTTGTCGGCCCGATATAGTCCCCAGATTGGATCACTCCACGTTTCCCTCCACACTTGCCGATCCGGGGTCACTGTGGAGCGGGAGAGAGACTCTAGGCGCTTCACAGAAGATCGTCAGACTATTGTTATAAAAGGGAAACTTGAGAACGAGATCAAATGTTGGAAGACACTATCATCACTCAATCACTTACACTACGGTCCAGAACAACCCTGCAAATCCAGGCGTCACCGTTGGCCTGTCCCCCGTCGACGGCATGCTCAGGGCAGCTGAAGAGGCGGCCCTACACGAGAAGGACATGACCATCAGGGAAGCCATCAAAGCTTACCCAAAGGCCATCGCCTTCAGCATGATTGTATCGCTTTGCCTCATCATGGAAGGCTACGATACTGCTCTGGTAGACGCCTTCTTCTCCCTCCCGCAGTTCCGAGAGAGATTCGGCGAACGCCTTGAGAACGGAGATTATCAAATCACCGCATCGTGGATGTCAGGTCTCAAGACTGGCGTCCAAGTTGGCCAGATCCTGGGACTTATGGCTGCCGGCGTCATAGCCGAGAGATATGGCTACAAGAAGACAATCTTGGGGTCCCTTTTCCTGCTTATCGGCTTCATTTTCATCTTTTTCTTTGCCTCGCATATTGCCATGCTTTTTATTGCCGGCGTTTTGTGCGGTGTTCCATGGGTATGATCATACATCTTTTTCGCAGAGAGATATCGAGCTGACTTTGGCAAACACAGGGAGCCTTCCAGACGTTAACGACCACTTATGCGGCTGATGTGACCCCTATTCCACTGCGGCCGGTTCTCACGACCTATGTCAACATGTGCTGGGTAATGGGCCAGCTCCTCAGCTCAGGTGTGCTGCGTGGACTCATTGATCGCCACGATAATTGGGCGTGGCGGATTCCCTACGCCATCCAGTGGGCGTTCCCACCTCCCATCATCATTGGCGTTCTTCTTGCCCCTGAGAGTCCCACCTGGCTCGTCCGCAAGGGCCGCCTCGACGATGCCAGGAAATCCCTGAGGCGACTGGCCAGCGGACGATCCGAGGACGAGATCAACAACACAGTGGCCATGCTTGTCTACACAGACCAAATGGAGAAGGAGTCGGTCGAGGGTGTCTCATACTTGGACTGCTTCAGAGGTACAAACCTCCGTCGCACTGAAATCGCATGCATGGTCTGGGCTGCTCAAGTTCTATGTGGCATCTGGTTCGGTGGCAATGTGATCTACTTCCTCCAGCAGGCCGGCTTTGATCCAGCCAGATCATTCGACTTTGGTATTGGGACACAAGCCCTTGCGCTGGCCGGCACTATAGGCGCCTGGTTTCTCCTCCCTCACGTGGGGCGCCGAAGACTTTACCTTGTCGGTCTCAGCGTTATGCTCACTGTCCTGCTGGCTGTGGGCTTCATGGGTATTCCGGCCCGCATAGACGCCATTGGCTGGGCTTCAGGCGCCTTGATGATGGTCTTTGTCGTCACGTATGATCTCACCGTTGGCCCAGTCTGCTACTGCCTCGTAGCAGAGATTCCCAGCACGCGCCTGCGCATCAAGACTGCGGTCCTTGCCCGCAACACGTACAATGTCATCAGCATCGGGGCCAATTTTCTGAATGCGCCCATTCTCAATCCAGGGGCATGGAATCTCCGTGGCAAGGGAGGCTTCATCTGGGCGGGTCCTTGCGCTGTAGTTCTCGTCTGGACCTTTTTCCGCCTTCCAGAAACAAAGGGGCGAGCGATCTCGGAACTTGATACTCTCTTTGAGAGACGCGTCAGCACAAGGGACTTTGTCAAGACGGAGGTGGCCATCTTTGAGCAGAGACAGAATGAGAAACTGGGCGTTGAATAACTGGTCTCTTTGAGAAGAGAGTTCAGGGGTTACTTTGGAAACTGGGGATTTCTGTATAATGTAGCTTTCGTTGCCAGCCAAGTCTACGCGTATCAAGATACAGTACTCTTCTAGAATGACAACGCAAAGATTTCTGGACGATAAAATCGTGTGACGAGCAACCGGAGATGAGATCAGTACACTCGTGGAACTGCACCGAGCAGCCCAGAAGTGCGCTTCTGCAGATACTCTAGGCTTGTATCTAACCAAGGTGACCCTAATGCCACGTAGACCATGAATAGCATTCGTAGTTTATACCGGCAGATCCCGAGTTATGAGAGACAAGGCGTAGGATGGCGCGCTTAGTATCGTCGAAGCTATCTATCGGACTAGTAGTATCAGGGGGTGGGATTGTCGCCCCAAAAGGATATCGTATGACTACTGCGGGAAGATCCCGCTCGAGAGCAGGGTCTGCGGGTTCTAGGAAAAGAAGAAGCTTGTCTGTCTTCGGAATTTGAACGCTGGCGTCAGGACAGAACCCCTCACCAAAGGAGGGTGTGACATACACGTTCAAGAAGCATTGTCGGACCGACAGCATGACTTGATCGGCATCGACGGCCCCGTCATGGGCTCAATGGATCATATCAAGAGCCCGTATTAGTACAGACGGAGAAGGACTCGCGTTTATCGGCTCCCATCACATGCAGTTGTGCCCCCGCACATCCCCGCCGTTTTGAATGAGGGAGTCTTGGCCAACACTGGTTTAAGTACTGGCCTTGTCCAGGAGTGAACTTGCTCAGACATTTCTTCGTCCTACCCATTCCCTTACTCTACATATCTAGTTTAAAAATGACTGTCACTACGACATATACCGCCGCGCTGACACAGAAGCCGCATGGCTTCCATCCTCGACCATAGTATCACCTCATAGCCCCGCAGGGATGGCTGAACGATCCCTGCGCCCCAGCCTTTGATCCAACGACAGGCACATATCATATCTTCTATCAATGTAAGAGAAGAGATTTCTCCGACTGAGTCTTTTCTAACACCCCCAGGGAACCCTCGGTCCTGTGAATGGGGCCACATCTGCTGGGGTCATGCCACTAGCCTCGACGGCCTACGTTGGAATCACAGCACAACCAATCCAACGCTCCAACCCAGTGAGCCGTATGATAAGAAGGGCATCTGGACAGGTTGTCTATGGCCAACTGGACCTAAAGGCGAGAACGACCAGCTCACGGTTATCTACTCATCCATCACATCCCTCGACATTCACTAGACCCGTGAGCACGTCCGTGGCTCCGAAGGCGTATCGCTAGCGACGTCTACGGACAACGGGAAGACATGGAGGAAAAGCGACCTAAACCCCATCATTAAGAATGAGCCGGAAGACCTCAAGGTGACAGGCTTCAGGGACCCGTTCCTTGCGACTTGGCCTGCTCTTGATGAGATCCGAGGCGAGAAGAGTCTCTATGGGATTCTTTCAGGCGGGATTGCCGGCAAGACTCCAACCATTTTCATCTACGCCGTCTCGCCGGACGATCTTACTGAGTGGAAATACCTAGGGCCCCTCGTCGATCTTGTACCTGGCTTCCGCGTCCCCGGGTCTTGGACAGGCGATTTTGGCGTCAACTGGGAATGTGTCAACTACATGACCTTGCGAAGCGACACGGAAGAGCGCGACTTTCTCCTTATGGGGACAGAAGGAGGTCACAAGCGCAGCAATGAGGAAGGAAAGATTGACGACCTTTTCGTGTGGTGCCTCTGGCTCGCTGGCTCTCTTGAGCAGACTGCGGAGGGGCCGAGACTAAGACATGACTTTGACGGGATCCTAGACCACGGGACATTATACGCGCCAAACTCGTATGAGCATCCCGTCACGAAGAAGAGGATCGCGTTTGGCTGGATCAAGGAGGAAGAGCTCACGCTGGCTCGGCGTGAGGCTAAGGGCTGGGCTGGCTACCTATCGCTTCCCAGGGAGCTCTTCTTATACAGCGCAACAAACGTGGTCAGGGGCTTGAAGTCGTCGTTGGATGAGATCCGCTGTATCAAGGCAATGCCCGACGGCTCGGGAGTTAACACCATACACACGCTCGGAATTCGGCCGCTCGACGACCTGCGCCTCCTTCGGTCCTCTCAGCCAAACGAGTGGTCAGCCACCGGCAGTTCTGATACTTCAGGCATCCTGAAACACAGCACCCGTTCGACAAGCTGGGAGCTGGAAGCTTTCATCAACGTACATGCCCAGCACCCCCGACGTGTTGGCTTCCACATCTGCCACAACGCCGATACCTCCCTACGGACCAGCATCTTCTTCGACACGGAGGAGGAGAGAATTGCGGTGGACAGGAGGGCGTCGAACCACGAACCTGACATTCGAAAAGATACTCAATCGGGGGCGTTCACACTCTTCTACACCCGTGACCAGGGGCATGAGACGCTAGAGACGCTCAGGCTACGCATCTTCCGAGACGGAGATACGCTGGAAGTTTTTGCGAATGATTGGTTCGCGCTGAGCACAACAGTCTGTGTAGATGAGTCGTGTGGGGGGCTCAGCTGGTTTGTTGAGGGCGGTGGCGATGCGGAGGGCGTGTTTGAGAAGATTCGGCTATGGGATGGTCTCGAGTGAGAGGATGGGGGAGATCTAGATAAGAATTAATCCGCCTAGTGTTCAAGTTTTACCATCGACATAGTTGTGCCTGGTCCAGCTGGCATGAGTATCTTTAATCATTTTTTCGGGAAGCTCCAGTGGTCCGCCTAGAATGAAGTGCGCCTCTAAGATTAGAGTGATAAGAACTGTTTCCGGTATGCCATCATTCGCTTGCCATCAAGCATCTGTACTCAATTTTCCATGCTCACGTTGAGAGGGGCCTTTACTGAGTGACACATTGTCATGGCCTGGTGGGCAAAGGCGTCTGGGCAATCTTTTTGGCAATCCAGAAACTCATCCATGCCAAACGCAAACTGTAGCCCGGCAACATGGCTTGGTTCCGCACTTTGCTTTTTCTGCGCTTTCCGCAAACAGCACGTGACCTTGTAACCCCTGAACCTCAAGCTTCTTTATCTCGTCGCTCACATCAACGACCCCCCTGTAAACCACCATTCTTCCACATTTTCCTCTCCCCTTCTCTACTTCATCAACCCCTATTCACCATGTCCTCGTCAGACCCTTGCAAGCTACTGCCCCGCGGTTGTGGCGTCTGCGGCAAGAAAGAGGACCTTCTCCGCTGCTCAGGTTGCCAAGTCGTCTACTACTGTGGACAAGAACACCAAGCCATCGACCGAAAGCATCACAAGACCGGGTGCACCAAGACGAAAAAAGCGCGCGTGAATTTAGAGAAGGAGGAGCAGGAGTTGCGCGACATGCCAGCCGATATGTTCGTCCCCGACAACATCTTTGAGAATGGCGTCGGTCACTTTTGGGGCATCATGGAGACTCGCCCATACATGCGTGCGCGCTATCAGGTTGTCGACGCACTGCTTCTATACCTTGGCGCTCCCGGTGGACGCGTTGACGCCGTGCAGACTGCTCTCGATCACCTCCTGGATCTGCTTCGGCTTTGTCGCTCGGACAACATGGGCGTTCGAGATGTTGTTCCAGCGCTCTTCATCCGCCTCGACAGAGATCAGGAGGCCTATGACTTTATGAAGTGGTATGCGACAACTGGGGAACAGTCTGACTACGACTGGGGTGACATGGATCTACCCTTCCTCGACGTCAAGGATGCTGATGTTTTCGAGACCCCTCTTGAGAAGTGGACAGGTGAAGGCTGGCTTGAGATGAGCCACGTTGTAACTGTGACGCTCATCAAAGTTCGGATCCTGGCAGATCTACAGGGTGCCCTCAACGCCACAGTAGCCTTCGAAGGCTCGGTCCCCGAGGAGATCATCGAATTCATCCGCCAAGAATCCGCGGGGAGCATAGTCCGATCCCGTCCCGATATGCTCAGGGCGGGGGCCGAAGAGATGGCCCGCCGCATTGAAACGATCAAGACTCAAATCAAAGACTTGTACAAATCTGTCAACAGGTACAATCCTCATTTTTGGAAACTGATGTTGGATGATCCCTACTCTGCTGCCGCCTCGAGACCCATCTCGTACTCGCCCAAATCAGAGGAGGAGGCCTGTCTGGTTATTTTCTATAGCTTGGCCTCATGGATAGAGACTTATCGGTCGTTTGATATTATGCGGGACATAATCGAGAAGGCATGAACAAGAAACGGGGAGGAAGCATACTTGAGCGTGAATGAGGGAAGCGGTGGGTCGAGTCAATGAAAGGCTGGTAAATGCGGCACACGACGTTGAAACGTTCCGGAGGCATCGTTGGGTGTGTGTCATGTAGTCACGCGATGAAATGTAGACCCTACATGAAATTGTCTATTAAGTATCTTTCAGCTCCCCTAACTCGCTGGTCTTTCCGGATCCTGCAACCTGGCTATTTCCAGTAGTAACCTGTAGGTATAAACAGTCATGTCGACCTGTCTCAAAGATCTTGAGAACCAGTCTCTTCCCTGCTCTGCGATAGCCTTGGCTATTCTTTGTCCCCCTTCCGTTGAAGTGAGATATGAGACAAGCTCTGGAACCTCCTCGAGGCTTTGACTGACGGGTACGTAGTGAACCCAGGGCATCAAGCGCTCGTCGTGCCATTCTCGGAAGATGGTCTGCTTTAACGGTACTGAGTTTGAGGCCAGAAGCTTGTAGTAACGCCCGCTTATTCCGTTTCCGTCTGTGTCGAATACGAGCCGCGACCGGAGTGCCTCGTCCTTGTCTGCCCAAGACTTGGTGTCGAAGTAAGTGCTCTGATCTCTGCAGTACTGCCGTTCACATTGGAAGATTCTAGTGAATGCAACGTCAAATAGCCGGCTGTTGAGAAAAGTCGAGTATACACGTCCAAGCATGCCGTTCCTTTGTCTTAGGTAAGAGTGCGGATTTTGCTCCAGATTCTGAGCCAATGCCACAAATCTCTGTCGTTGGTGGTGTCGCCATTCGTCATCGAGCACAAATCCGCCTGTCGTTGACCCAGCCCAGTACAAGTTGTTCCATTTCCTCTCCCACTTCACATCAGTTAAGACGTCGTATTGGAACTCTTTTTCGATGTAGGCTGGACTTGGGAAGAGGATATCGCCCATTGTTGACGTAGCACCTGTCGATAGTATCGGCACCAGTCCCTCAACGAGGTGAAAGGTTTTAGGACTCATGAGAAAGCCGTGCATGTTTTCGTACTCGGGGTGTTGACATAGGTCCTTCGCCGAGAAATGGTTTTTGACAAACGGCATGTCAAATGTTTCTATCACAGGCTCGGGGTAAGAGCTGCCAGTTTTTCTCTGTGAATAGACACAAGGAAAGCTGAGCCTTTCCCAAGTCGGCCTCTTGGACATGTCGATAAAGCTAAATTTTTCTGTCGGGTTAGGGGGAATCAGAACCCTGGGTTCGTCAAAGTGGTTGATGAGAAACTTGACATCTGGAAGCTCTCCGGGAAGCTTCCCCAGGAGCGTGTCGAACAGAAGACTGTAGTGTCTATCGAAAGTTCGGTAAGGGTGCTGGCACTTGGTTTTGGCCTCCTTTCCTGAGAAATCGCAGCGCCAAACTTCGCTCCGTGGTGTTCCCTTCATCTTTGTCATCACATTGACAACCTCCTGACCACTCAGTTTCCAAAACGGGGAAACGATATCGTAAATCATGTCGTATTCGTCAATAATCGGCGATTGATTTGACTCTGCAAACCTGAACCAGGCATCGAAACCCGGCGGTGGCTCTTGGTAATATCGTCGTCGATATTCCTCGCTGGCGGCTTCGTAGCTTTTCGATTGGTTTCGGAGAAGCTGTTCAAAGTTGCCCGTTGCGTGATGAACCAACGCTTCCACTGGGTGCACCGGCATTGCTCCGGAGCTGTTCAGTGAAGAGGGCTGTGCGTTTCGAATCGCCCAGACATTGGAAAGGTATGGAAGAAGAGAGAGGAGGAAAAAGCCCCAGAGAATTGACTTTCCTTTAGGTTGCCCCGGAATCAAGTGAATTGTTTGGCAAAGCGCAAATAATGAAACCGCAACATGGCGAAGAGCTCGCAACTCCGACGATTCTCTGAAAGGATTACTCGTGGCTGCGATGGCAAAAGTGCCTATCGTGGTAACTATCAACCACGACGTGTTTTGGGCCTGGGGATATCAGTAAGAGGTTTCAAATACTCTAATAGCGGGACAACACTAACGAGCTGAATCATAAAAAACCATGAGGAAGCTTTGGAAAGTCCTAAGAAAAGGATGTATGAAAGGGAACTTGTAAGGAGACCCAAAGCAACGGATTGGATCCCCAGCCCCACCACTAGAAGAGCCACCGCTCGTATTGAAACTCCAACGATAGATGCTTCAATGTCTACGAGTGGAAGATTATGGTCATCTTTAGGTCTAGCTGTAAGAGCGCCGTAGACAACGAGGAGAGCAGCCACGAGAATACTGGATAGCAATGACCTGAAGAGATCACCATTCGAGAAGGCGAGTGCAGCAATAGCAGCAACCAGTGCCGTACCCCATCCTGAACTGATGAGAGGGGAGAGAGTCCAAGCATTGGACGTTGGAAAATTAGGAGGCTTGTGTCCAAGATGCCTCTGAATCAAGAAAAGCAGTGGCGTTAGGGCCGGCTGCATGTTGTCAGTGAGTGGAAACATGACTGCGCAGGGTCCTCCTTACAAAAAAGGCCAGGGAACTACACTCAGCCCTGTAAAAAGAAGCCACTACTATACCAGCAGAAATAATCCACTGTAGAGCTGATGAAGGCGTCTGAGCTCCCAGATCACTAAAAGGGGTGGATACGGAGCCTTTTGAAGGGGGTATGCGTTGGGTGTGCTTGATCAGAACTGGGAGCGTTGCCCAGCAAAGAAGCTCAGAAAACAGCTCTGGACGTCGCGAAGATAGATGCTCTTTTAATGTGGAAGAGGTCAGGGCAGCGGCCGCTAATGCAACGAGAGGGTCAACGGCTCTGAGGACTGTTGTCCGCATTTTTGTGGCTGGGGGTGATGGACGAGGCTACTCCATCAACGCAACAAAGAATGAATGCAAGTAAGAAAACCACGAATGCATCGAACTCAGGCTCATGTTTGAGCGAATAGCACAGCCTCATTGAAATTGCATGATTTTCAGATGCCCGGTCTTCTTGGTACCAATTATTTGGCAGCAGGCTACCAGGCCAAGAACCAACATGCATAAGAAACCGAGGCAGCCTAATGTCACACAAGCTCGTATCCCATTGAAGGAGCGCTCGGTAATCTATGTACTACTCGTATACGGAGTTCTTAGCACGTGGCCGTTGTTGGCTGGGAAAAGGGCGCATGGAGGATGAATCCTTCGATGGATAGCCAACATCGTATTGGACCCCGTGTCGCTGCGTCTCCTCTAGCCCGACCACCCGGCAATCTCGAGCCGAGAACCCATTGGGTGATGCGGGGCGTCGTAGGTTGCGCGTCTCAGACAATTGTTCCTTGGTCTGGAGGCGCAGCAAGAAGGAAGTGATTGGTTTAGAGTACGACGGCACCTTTGTGGCGGCAAGGGGTCATTCAGTTAAGCTAACAACAGAAGGAGAAGAACACTTGGCTCATTTCTTGAACTCCCTTGGCCTACCGTACTCAAAAGACTCCTTAATGATACTGCGCTTGGCAATTGATAGGCAAGCGGCGCATGCTGCCAGAGTTGGTAAGCTTCATCTTGGTAATGACGTTTGAGGAATTGAAAAGAAGCAATTAATGATCGACGCGACAGCACGGACACTACCCCAAGCGGCTAGCCCTGTCTGCCAAGCGCTAACAGAGATGAGCAGCAAGGGCGTTTACGCGGCATTCCTCCTGTGTGGATGCTTCTCACCCTGTACCTGGCGGGTACGATTACCCTCTGAACAGTTTATCGAAGTTATGGTTAAGTTGGATGCTCCACATGCTGTTAAGAAAAGCGATGAGCCAAGAGCATGTATGGGGCTCACTAGCAACGGTGACGAGTAATGTTTGTAGATTTGCCGACGTGCCAATGTTTCGTGTCGCCGCTGTAGATTAAGCTTAATGGTAGGTGACCTACCAGGGGAGGAAATGGAGCCATCACCATCCATGTACCGTCGTGAGAAATGCTTGTTTATAGGATGCAAGTTATAAATATTACCATAAATTCTTAAATAAAAATCATGAAAAGTCAGGGCACATTATTAAACCACGGATTAGCTAGCAGTCAGTGGCAGGGAGAGAGGAGTTGCAGGTGATGAGATGAGTTGTGAAATTATGCTAAACCAATGTGGTCCTGATCATGGAGGCCGAAGCGCAGCCGTTGATGCCTAGGTTAACTGAGCCAGAAGATCGTAGCTATTAAATAAGCGACTTTAGAGGAGAAGTCAACGGTAGTCAAAAGCCAGGGCCTACGAGACCCGAATTATGGAAACTTCAGAGTGAGATGATATTAGGATACTATGATCCATACCCTAGAGAGTGAAGTGCCTTACTATGACTATAATCTTGAGTACCGTGTAGACGTCAGCAAAAAAAACATGTGAAGGCCTATTACTAAAAATGCAGCCCAGGAAAGAAGCCAGAAGATGGTTTTGCTTCTCGCAGTATCGCGCACAAAACCCGGGGAAAGGCCTCGCCATGATCCACGCCGGCAGCCAACCAACGATCCAAATTAAGAGAATGCCAGCAACCAGGCATACCAACCATCCCACCCAAGTCAGCCATACAATTAACCATTTTCCACTGGCGCTGTGCCACTCGGAAAAGGTCAGGAAGATAAACCCGGGGACGGAAAAGGGATAGAACAAGCTGAGGACTGCAGGTATTCCTAGTATGACGAAAAACAGGACATAGCTGGTGCGGAAGACTCGTTCCCTGACAATTCCCTGGTCCACGGTGGGTTTCGCTTGGTCAATCTCATTAATTAACCTGGCGTAGGATATTATTTCCTGGCTCCTTTCCAAGATCGAACGTGGTGGATTCAAGCGCAGTGCAGCAAGGGAGATGAGCTCGAGCGCGAAGAGGGGAATCGCGTATAACACCACTAGCAGCACGATGTCCAGTGATGTTTTGGTGGTGAAGGCTTCCACAACTGCTGTCACAGCTAGTGTGAAGTAAAGAAATCGAGCTGGCCCAAAGGTTTGCAAGTGATCTAGAGCCTCTTGGAAAGATTGGCTGTCATCAGATGTGCTTGTTGGGGTAGCACCGTCATTGTCCCTGTATTCAGGCTGCTCCCACCATGGATCCTCCTTGGAAATGCAGTAACGACAAATGAGTGCCGCCGTAACCGCTTCTATCGGGGATCGTTTATATAGTATGGCGCTTGTAGCGAGTGCAATGAGAGTGGGGATGAGGTCAAGCAAGGCAACTTCTGGTATAAGTCTGTAGAACCGGGACCGCTTCTGATAGATAAAAGACCCAGGCATGTGAAGTGCTGATACCAGGGCGAGAACTAGGATCATTCGAAGGGCCCGAATAGAGGCATATTGATCATCGCATCTCTCGGCGACGTCTGGAGTCGGGGCAGGAGTGGCATTTGAAGTTTCCAAGGTGGATGTCGGTTCGAGAGAGATGCCACTCGTGGTGTCTGAAGCTAGGCTAGCAGTAACGGTAGTGAAAGTGGCGAGTAGGAAGAGGAACACAAAATCCAGGCTCGTGTTCATTGTGCATCTGCCGGATGATGTGGTTCTTTGGGCTAGGGTTCATGGTTTGGCAGTACCAAGAAGACCACGAGAAATAGCATCTAACGGGTGCTGCAATGATTCTCAACAAGTATATATTTACTCGGAATCGTTTTCTCTGCTTCAGGATTGATATCGCGCAATCAGGCAGAGCCGCCCGGGTTGTGAGGAGAATGAGGCTATGCATGCACACAGCCCCCAAGGCTGAACCACAAGGCACACCCTTGTCGATCTCCAGCTTATCAGAAGATCTGGATCGATTAAGGCCCGGTGAAACTTTTTGAGGTCTTTATCAACTTCATCTTCATTTTTAACCTATGCTCTTGGTGATGAGGCTTCCATGAGATCATGAGCAATGGAGTATTCTTTCGAGTTCAGTGCCTGGATCATCAACTTTTACTACGCCAGCTGGCTCAACGAGACAAGTTGGGATGATCCAGAGGACGCCTCACCGAAATTTGATGATTGCGAAACTCCTCTACTTCTGTCGTCAACCTTGGTTATCTGGCTGGTCCTTGTGCCAGCCCTCGCAAGCGCTGCCCAACTCCCTGGATCTCTCTTGCATCATGGCCATTCAACTTTTTATCGCCTGTCGCCAATCTCTGGCCTAGCTGACTGTTTTGCCACATATACGCTGATAGGGAAAGCGTTGATCAAGGGGCATTCTTGGCGACAGTCCATCGCTGGAGTCCTTCTCTTGAGACAAGGGATAGGACAGAACAATCTTTGGTGGAGGAAATTCAACCTTTCTGGAAAGACACGCATCGAAGAATTTGTCTGCACATTGGACGCCGAAGATGAAGACGAAACTGCCACTCTCGCACCTACGGAGTCATCAGACGACTGGCTCGACCACGACGCCGAGGAATCACATCTCAGACTCGCACTCGCTCGAATCATCGAGCCAATTACTCCTGAAAGAATAGCCGTGTCTATTCTCGTGCTTTTCGTGTTCGTTCAAGCCGTTGCCTTTGTTGTGCTGGTTCCTACCATGTCATTCTTGACGGCGTCTGCCATCCTTGGGTTGGCATATACTGGCAGCCTTTGCATGTTCGAAATTATAGTTTGGAGCATGGCACTCGGCGCATCTAGGCATTCCATTGCTGAGATACCCTGGGGAAATGCGATCGAACTTCTTTGTACCTTGGACCCTGGTGATGGCCCCATTTCCCTCACTCAAGGCGCAAAGGGTAGTCAAGAATTGAACTCAGATATCGAGCTCGAGTCTTGTCACTCCCAGGATATGAACAACAAACAGGATACTAAACCAAGGATGAAGAGGGCCACAGCTTGGGGCATAGCGACCAAGCTCATAGCAGGCCTCTTTGGGCTGATCGAGGCTTCTGCTTGGATCGTGATCACCTATGCGGCGTGGAGGGTGAAGCCCCGGCTTTTGTTCCTAGCCGCGGCAACAGCAATCTTGATCAACTTAGGTCTGATGATCAATTGTTTGTTTCCCAGGATCGTGGGTGTGCGATTGGGGATGATTAAGCGGTTAGATCTATCCGACCAGGAAACAAACACTGCGGTCCGCGTTGGCATCGTAGCTCTTCGCTGGCTGCTTGCGAAAGCAACAATGGCCAACTTCATTGCTGTTGCATGGCTTGAGCTAATAGTTGCCATATTTATCTTGGGGAAGGCTGAAGGATGGCCTGTAGACGGAGGCAAAGAGTCTACTACGTTGCTAGGGTGGCTGGTTGGGCTGGCTAGTTCGTGATAAGAAGAAGAGGTTGAGATGAGACATGATACTGTTGGTTTGAACGAAATTTTCAATTCTAATCGCTTGGCTACTTGCCCCAGTACCTCCACTTCGCCTGACGATGCAAATTGATGTCCCCAGACAGAGTCGCCAGAACCATGCCATACAATCCTCCAATCGGCCATTTGCTCAACCAAGACTTGCTCCACTTCTCACTGCTTTCCCCCTTGGCCTGCACATTGACCTTTACCTTGTCGTATACCGTCGGTAAAGTTGTAGCGGAATACTTCTCCCTCAGAGCTTGATACCACTCATAGTCGTATAGGTCCCAGAACTCGCCTTCCTGGTAATATGTGTGGGCATATAGCCACTTACGGCCACCAAGGGCTGTGAGTTTATGTTCCAGGTCGCGATTCTTCGAGACGAATTCGTCAGAACTCTGGGGTCCCCACCCCCAGACACCAATATTCAGCATTGGTTGAGATATTTGAGTCTCCAGAGGGGCCTGCTTCTCCGCGTTGTCCACTGAATCCGAGGCTTTGCGGCTTGTGACTGGATGAAACGTTGGCATCGAGCATCCTTTCAAGGGACATAGCCACAGCGGCCAAATCCCGAGTGAACGGTCAACCCAGTTGATGAATGTCTCAGCCGTCTCATATGGTAGTGCCAGGTCTTGGACAACAAACTGTGAGGAAATACGGCTGGCATGGAGGGCATGATAAAGAGTCCTAGTATGCGAGTAGTCGTCAAGAAGCCAACGAAAGAATCTGTTAAACGGGATCGCCTTGAAGTAGGTGTAGCCCTGGCGACCAACCCAGAAGCCGCCTCTATCATAGCGGAAGAGATACTCGGTGAGCGGCACGTACTCTGTCACGGTTGATGACGGAGAGAGATGTCGTGTTTTATCTTGCACGTGAAGGTAGAACCATGGGTCTCCGGGATGACTGAAGGTTTGCACGGGACACTCTGAAGGCTTCACGTTGGTTGCTTCGCCTGTAATAATGACGCCGTGATCTTGTGAGTAGATAATGCCGTCAAGGTAGTCGATTTCGGTGTTGTCACACTCCGCCTTGATCTCTGAGATAGCCTTTGCAACACTATCAACTCTGCGGTACGTCGTCTTGACGAATCTCTTGGCCTCGATAAGCTGCAACTCCATTGCTGTAGTGATGCCAAGTGTCCCAGCAGCGCCGGCAGCGCCGTGGAATAGATCTGGCCGTTCCTGCCGCGATGCCTTGACGATGTCACCATTTCCGAGGACCATTTCCACGTAGTTGACGGTTTCGTTAAAGAATCCGTGGCGGAACGAACTGCTTTCTCCTGATGTCCCAGAGAATCCACCACCAGCAGTGATGCCGGGGAACTCCATCACAACGGGGGGAACAAGGCCGTACCCAATGGTGGCTTCAACTAGACGATCCATGGGAACATTAGGCTCCACGATACACGTCTGTCGATTGACGTCTATGGCGAGGACGTTCGACAACATGCTGATATCAACAATGTTTTGATTGGACCCATGGCGGGGACGAGTGCTGTTGGAGGAGCCATGAAACACTCGGTATTTCTCTCCTAACTTGAAGAATTGGCGGACAGCAGTCGCAATGTCCTCGACTACTTGGTCATGGCGATCCATGAGGAAATGTGTCTTGTCGACAGATTCTGGTATGCGGAGAGAGGGGGGTTTGAGGAATGAAGGGCACCTGGAGAGGAAGAGGAGCTGCCGCATTTCTTTGGAGAGGAGGAAGAGTGACAAGACATGATTTTGTTGAGGCGGTGCAACTAGGGAACGTGGTCTCTTTCGGTGCACTACATGCGCGGCGTCACTAGTCGACCAGGGGATGTGACCAAGTGCCTCTTTTTCCTTGGCCAAGAACTCTAGCTTGTGTCTCCTGACAGCTCTGTACACCAAGCCACAGAGAATATTCGTATCAAGATGAACAGGGTAAGCTGCGTTGTGAGTGGACGCAGAGATAGGCACAGATGCGCAGCCGTCTTGATTGGCTACCTTGCTTCTTCCCGTGTAGAGACGGCGTGAGACAGTCTCAGCCACCTCAACAGTCCGACCGAGACACGTCTTCGTAGCTATTTGGGTCCGGCCTGAGACTTGAGTCGATCAGGCAAGGGGGACAAATCTCGCATTGCGACCTTAAATCGTCGGGGATCGTCTTCCGCTCCACAAGATCGGGAGTGAAGCTCCGCTGAGGGGCCTTTTCTGTACAAACATATGGATTACTATACGATGGATCGAAAGATATGGGGTACAAGACCCGGGGTGACGTATTTAATATGGGGTGAAGAATCTGCTCGATCGATGCTGCCGCAATCCACTCTGGGGCCGAGACTTGTTAATGTCTCTCGATTCCTCGAATCTTGAGACAATTGGGTGCTTTCTGGGCGGAGGAAGAGCAAATTCTCTCATCCTTGCACGCCTCGATGCTAAATGAGCTAAGCGCGATGGCGGTGACTGGGGGTTATCGTGCTCAGCGGAAAGATGGATTCAACTTCTCTTGACCGTGTCTGGCATAACATCTCAAAGTGTTTGGATTATCTATTACCAGATCCCCGGGATAAATCGCCATGGCACGCGCCTACAGTATTCCGTCCATGCAGCACCGTACTTAGCCGAACACCTCTTCTCATCCCTGATACATCGATGAATAAGCAGCATGGCCATCCATATAGCATAGACCCAAACCACAGTTAGAGTGCTTCCAACCAAGGCGCATGTGCTGAAGCTGAGAAACAGATCTCCCACGTAGTTGGCATGTCTTGACCATCCCCACCAGCCACTACAGAGAAGTAGGCTTTTGTGCTGCTTACCGTCTGAGGTCTTAAATGAGGCCACTATGTACTCGGCGGGTTTTCCCCAGATGTTGCATTGCCCAGCAGAGCGGCGAAGCTTGTCTTTTTGGTGGTTGACTGAGCGGAACAGAACGTATCCAGCCAGGCCGAGGGCAAAGAAAAAGGCCAAATAAGGGGCTGAGGCAGATTTCGGATACAGACCCAGGTATTGCCCTTGAATGGTGTATGTTGTTGGTAAGAAACAGAAGCAGCCCCATGCGAGGTAAAAGCCGTAGTGATCGTGAGCAATATCGATTGTCCGCAGATACCAAGACTCATTGACGAAAAAGTCGACCACGTATATGGTTTGGAGAATCGTGATGAGAATCAGAGAGGGCTCGATGTACTGTTGTGTCTGGTATTGATATGCCATGTTTGAAAAATCACTGGGGTCTCACATATTAGCCACAGTGATAAACTGTACAGATGTAGACTTACATGAGTGTCCAGGCGATCATTCCTGGCCTGCCGTTGCTAAAGAGCTTGAGATCAAAGCTATCACCCAGTCTCGGGTTCAGCTCAATGCCCATGTAAAAGTCGTACAGCGAAGATCCTGGGGCTCCATGTCAATTTTTGCGTATCAAAAAATAAGATGCAACATACCGCTAAACTTTCTGTCTTCTGGATGAGTAGGCATAATGTATGCCTTCACAAAAGCAAACGTCGAAATGACATACCCAGCCAAGTTCATGGCCCCAATCAAACTGCTCCAGTTTCGAGGTATGAAGCCAGGATCCAATACGCCTACCAAGCTGAGGACAATGTACAAAACGTGTGTAGTGATCCATGCAGAAAGACCATTTATCCGATACGACAGAAGATATCCAGCTGGAGTCAGCTGTCCTTCGTGTGTATCGCCTGGGAGGTATCGAAACAGGACGGCCTGCAGCCCAACCCAGCAAATGACGGCTAATACTCCCTTGATCGTGAGTCGCGGGCCGTATTGGATGCAGATGCTCCAAAAGCCTTCCTTCATGACCGCCTCTGCAAACAGGGAGAATGACGCGTCATACTGAGCGAGGGTGATAAAGACGCATATCGAGGTAAGCGGCGCAAGAAAGCACGGCGATGCCGCAATTAAGGAGCGAATCCAGGACCTGCCAAACCCAGTGCGACCCCAAACACTTCCACCGAGAGATGGTGTAGGCTTCTTTATCGACATTGTGAGTGTTGTTGTAGAGGCCGATGTTGGCCTACCCTCTGCGTTTCGCATGGTGAGATTCCTCGTGTAACCTTGTTTTGCGGCGGATTTAAACGCACTTTCAATGGCTGGGCTTATATGGGCTGCATCATCGACTCAAAGCCAGCTCCCAAGCATGCATCGCACACAAGTCACGTCTTGGGGACACGGAATGCAATGAGGCTTGGCTAGGCTTGATAGCGTCAATATCTCCGTGGGCCTTGGGATCCGCTCCCCTGAGACTTGCACCGCCAATACGGGTCAAGAGCGATCTCCAGACCTGAGCCAGGGCGCTGAGGTTCAACCCCGTTCAATGGCCAATTGAAATGACGCCCCAAGGATAGCTCGGCAAAGCCCCGAGACAAAATTCGGTCCGCTTCCAAAGCCACAGATGGTGATGGAGTCTCAGCTCGCCGCGACACGGAACAGCACATCCAGCTGACTTTGTTTGCGGTGATATTGGGCAAATAGCGACGCACAGAGGGCTGAAAAACAAAGAAGTCACCTTTTGTGGCTGGCACGTAGTCTGATTAGGCCGGCAGCCCGGTGGGAATAGTTGATCGAACTATTTAGTTAGCGCTGACCATTGTCTTCCAGCGACAGCAGTGGCTTGAAGAACAACTTATGCGTCACTTGGCGGCTACCCTTTGGACTTGGACAATTGCAGGGGATAAGGAGGTGCTGAATATCTCATTGTGTTATCTACAGATCCCGTAACAGTCCTGACCACCTGGGTAGAGCAAAGATCGGCATGATCGTGGGCCAAGCTCCCAATGGGAGACAACCTGCGACCTCGGATACTCCCAAGGAGTCCCTTCAATTGGCAGAGAACGGCCAGAAGCCACTCCCGACCGTTTCGATCAGAGGCGTCTTTTCCAACAGGGTGGAACCCGTCAACGTTCAAGTTCGCCATCTTGGCGTTGAGCTCACAACAGAGACCGTTTGGTCCAAGCTACGGAGGAGGATCACGTCGAGACATGACCGCCAGCCTCCAAAAGAGATTCTTCGAGATATCGCGGCCGACTTCCAGCCAGGATCATTGACAGCAATCATTGGGGCCAGTGGATCTGGCAAGTCGACTCTCTTGGATGCACTATCCGACAGACTCGCAAGTCAAGCACGTATAAACCAGGGAACGACCACCTTCAACGGCCGTCCCAGGGTTCACGATGTCAGGCACGCCTATGTCACGCAGCACGATGTTCTCCTCCCTACCCTCACCGTGCTAGAGACCCTGACATACGCTGCCAACTTGCGTCTTCCGTCCTCCGTAACAGCGCTGGAACGTGGTGAATTGGTCGAAGATGTCATCAACGAGCTTGGCCTACAGAAGTGCGCCAACACTCGGATTGGAAACAGTACGAAGCGAGGATGCTCAGGTGGAGAGAGGCGCCGCGTCAGCATTGGAGTCCAGCTTCTCGCAAATCCATCACTTTTGTTCTTGGATGAGCCTACCACTGGCCTTGATGCTGCGAACGCCTTTCAGTTAGTGGCCACACTCCAGGACATGGCTCAGAGAGGGCGCACCATTATCATGACGATCCATCAACCCCGATCCGAGATATGGTCCCTGCTGGACAATCTCCTTGTTTTGGCCAACGGAGGACTAGTCTTTTCTGGCCACGTCTCAGAGGCTCTCCCCTGGTTCGAGACCAAGGGTTTCTGCAAGCCACCGTTTACTAACCCTGCCGACTTTATCATCGACATATCCTCAATCGACTACCAAAGCTCTCAGCTGGAAGAAGAAAGTACGGCTCGCATCAGCACTTTGAAGTCAGCCTGGCTAGCCGAGAGCCAGCGTCGATTCGCTCAACTTGCCAGCAGGGGATATCCTCTACTCGAGTCCCTTCCACAACAAACCACAAGCCAGTATAGATCTCAGCTCCAACAACTTCGTATTTTGACGAAACAGACCATCAAAGTCACATATCGAGATCCTCTAGGTATGGTGGCATTCATGATCGAGGCCGTTATCATGGGCCTCGCAGTAGGGTACATGTTTTATGACCTGGGGCGAGACCAAGTTGGCATTCGATCGCGGCAAGGGTGCTTATACGTTGCCGCAAGTCTACAAGGCTACTTGGTGCTCATCTTTGAGACCTACCGTATGACTCTTGATATGCCAATATTCGACCGAGAGTCATCGGAACGCTGCGTCAGTCCTGTTGCGTTTGTCTTTTCTCGCAGACTTGCGAGGCTATTGACCGAGGACTTACCCGTTCCCATCGTCTTTTCCGTTCTGATCTACTTCATGACCGGACTGGACCGTCAGGTTGACAAGTTCTATATCTTCTTTGTTATTACTCTTCTCAATCACTACATCGCCGTCGTTTGTGCAACCGCATGCGTGGTCGTCAGCAGAAACTTCGCGACGGCAAGTCTCATTGCGAGTCTGATTTATACTCTACAGAGTCTTGCCTCGGGAATGATTGTCCAGATCGAAACGATTCCCGTCTATGTTCGATGGACCCGTTGGATCACCTACATGGTATGTGTACCTTGGCCCCCAGAGTTCTTCCTTTTCTGACCTTTTCAGTTTTACACCTTCAGTGCCTACGTTGGAAACGAGTTCCAAGGCAGTATTTATGAATGCCCGTTCCGAGACGGCCAGTCAGACCCAAGGTGTGCCCGCTACAGTGGTGATTTTGTCATCAAATCGCTCGGCTTTCCGCAAAACTGGACGGGTATTGCTATAGCCTGTATGGCCACGTTTGTCATTTTCTGCGTCTCATTTTCGATCCTTGGACTCCAATACCTGAATCCAACATCGATTGCAAATGCTCATGCCCCTGAACCACAGCGGGAGATTTCTCCTAGCGTGGAGATGTCGGCTCAACAACTAATCGCCAAGGCTAAACGTCTCCCAATCCAACTTGAGGAGTTTTCTCTGATATTGAAGACTAAAACCCTGAAGAGACTCAGAGCTGGACCGGCCGAGAAGGTCATATTCAAGCCCATAAACGCAGAGTTTCAACCAGGTGTGCTCAATGTCATTATTGGACCATCCGGTAGCGGGAAGTCTTCTCTCCTCAACGCCATCGGGCGAAGGCTCCACGACTCAGCGAGCATCACATATCATCAATCGGGGACAATGAAAGTTGATGGAGCAGAAGTCTCTGATCTAACAGTCAGATCTGTCTGCTCTTATCTTCGTCAGGACGACGAACTACTCCTCCCTGCCATGACAGTTCGAGAGAGTCTTCGCTACGCAGCCCTGCTTCGTCTCCCGCAGAGTATGACTGTCCAAGATAAACGCCAGCGCGCCGAGGAGATTCTTCTCAAGTTGGGTCTGAAGGGCTGTGCCGATACCCTCATCGGGAATGAAACTTTCCGAGGCATATCCGCGGGAGAGAAACGGCGAGTTTCTCTAGCTATCCAGATCCTAACTGACCCCCAAGTTCTTCTGGTGGATGAACCAACTTCGGGACTGGATGCGTACACTGCCAATTCTATTGTGCAGCTCCTAAAGAGTCTCGCAGAGGAAGGTCGTACCATCATTATGGCAATTCACCAGCCTCGCTCAGACCTATACGGACTTTTTGGGAACCTCTTGCTCTTGTCCAATGAAGGATCGCCCGCTTACTGCGGATCGGCAAAAGAGATGGTCGACTACCTTCGCGAATGTGGTTACGACTGTCCATCACAAACCAACCCTGCCGATTTTGCTTTGGATATCGTGTCGGATGTTGTTCAGCATCGCTCAAGAGGGGACAAGGTGGAAAGCGGCGATAAGGTGCAAAGATTAATCGAGCTCTGGAAGCAGCGATCTATCCTTACACAACGAGAGCTTCCAGAGAGTGACGATGGGCAAAGCCGAGTCAAAGGGACAAGTCGGCATCTTATCGACTCAAGTTCTGAGAATCGTCAATCCCTCGAATTTTCAGTTGAACACGCCTTATCGGCGCGTGATAGAACGCCGTTCTATATCTCACTTTCACTCTTGGTCCGTCGAGCCATCACCAACACATGTCGACAACCCCAGCTGGTACTCGCCCGTATCGTGCAATCAAGTGGCGTGGCCATCATCTTCACGCTCTTCTTCGCACATCTTGGCCACGACTATCTATCTATACAAACTCGTCTGGGTTTCTTTCAGCAACTAGGCGGATTCTACATCATTGGCATGCTCACCAATGTGGCAATCTATCCTAGTGAGCGGGATGTGGCCTACCGCGAAATTAGTGATGGCGCATACAGCTTGGACTCATTCCTGGCCTCCTATACGCTTGTGGAGCTACCTTTCGAAATCATCAACGCACTGTTTTTCGGGATCCTTGCTGTATTCGCTATTGGGCTCCCTCACACAGCAGCCACCTACTTCGTTGCCTCCTTGGCCTGTTTCAGTGGGCTGTCGTGCGGCGAGAGTCTAGGCATCATGTTCAACACCCTCTTTTCTCACACCGGGTTTGCTATCAACTTGATGGGCGTCATATTGGCCTTGGCTAACAGCATGGCTGGTGTGTTGTCTCTGGATATGCCACTGTTGTTTGAGTATCTGAACTACCTGTCGCCCATACGCTATCAAGTGCGTGGTGTCGCATACTACTCGATGCGAAATTTGTCATTCGACTGCAACTTTGACAACGCCACTTGTCCAATAACATCTGGGGAGCAAGCTCTACGGTTATATAAATTTGATGAGCATCCACTCGTTAACGTGGTTGGAATGGGGGCTTGTGTGGTTGCGTACCGGCTGCTTGCCTGGGGGTTGTTGGTTATGTAAGAAGAATGACTACTAGTTGAGATAGACACCCGAGGGATAGAACACCAAGAGTGTCATTTACTGAAGTACTCCCATTTACTGGCAGGTAATAAATACATTGGCTTCGTTTTTTCTGCTACAGTTCAATTTGTCTTTGCTCGCTGTCTATCCTTCTACCTTCCAGCGGACAAGGTTCTCTATCCACCTAAAGACGCCGCAAGCACGAAGCAATATGTCATAAACATTTGGTAAGAATATGGTAAATAAGGATGAATGAAGGAAAGGGGAGGAAGAGGAAAGGGAGGAAGAATGGTCGAACAGGGAGGTGGCGGATCTAAGCGGTAAGGCAAGGAAGCGAGACCACGTGTTGGGTTGGGAGAAAGGCCATTACTCCGTACTATTATCTGCACTGATGACAAGAAGCTATTAGCTATAACATAGAAAACAAAGTCACTGATACATAACGGGATCAAACCACAATACCATGTAACACTATAGTGCTAAGCCATTGCGGGCTAGAGCGCTTTTTTTCGGATATAGAAAAAAGGGTTAATAGTTAATCATTAAACTCCTTCCTGTTCTATCCCATACTAAGTGCCGTCTCAAGTGCCGCCTTGGAAGAGAATAGGCCATTGTAGTACCATAGGCATCGAATGATCGATCATAGGGACTGAATTCTCTGTTCCGATGCTTATCTATGCATTCAAGGGGCCGGTCACGGGCATTGACAAAATGAGGCAACTGAATCGCCTTGAAGATGATAAACGATAGATTGAACAAAATAGGACAAAGGAAGCGCATCAAACCAAAGTTTAACCGGCCTGTTGGGTTGAAGGGCCGATAGTAATCCTTCATGGCGAGACTGACCGCGCTGTGCGCCGATTTGTGGAGGTTCTCGTCGCGCGGTGTGGTATCATACGATGCAAAACTTGAGTTTCTTCCACTTTGTGCCCTAGCCATTTCGAGACACTCCGTCACATCAACAACTATCACGTCAATTTCGAACACGCTGAGGCTCGGAGGAGCCGGATTTTACAAATGCTGACAGTATTATAGGTGGCCCGACTTACAAGACCACCACCAGGCTCGAGAAGATATATAAAGTCGTTGCGGAACTGTTAGAAATTGGCTCTCTACTTCAACACTCATCAACAAGAACAAGACAAACGTTTACAATGGCTTTCATGAATCTTAAACTCGTTTTCCTCTTCCTTTTCGTGACGCTTCTGAAGGACGTCATTGCCTACCCAATTTACCAGACCAACGGCGACCTGGATCCCACCTTTGAGACGGATATTCGTGATACCCATCTCATCTACGACTATGATGCCACAGACTCGGAAGGAAACCCAGAGAAGTGGCGTTATGAAATCTGGTTCTTTTCCGAAGACCGCGTTGTCTACGCCATCCACGGCGGTCCTATGGCCGGCCGCAAAAACTACCAAACTGCCTCCTACCAATGCGTTCGAACTGGCGAGGTTTGGCAGATCAATTGGCTCGAGGAAACCGGCACCATTGTTTCCCTAGTCTATGATATCAAGGGCAAGACGATTAGCGGTATCTTGGGCTTCTCTCAGGGACACTGGGAAAATGCCGAATCTGCGCATGGCGACAAGAGGAACCCCGAGGACTTTGCACGCTGGAGAACATTGGCAAAGATTGGCATCCAGACTGATAGGTTTATGCTCACGGAGAAGGCCAACATCTTGGAGCAGTTCAAGGGCCAGGGTGAGTTGGACACGATCGACCCAACAGGACCAACCTTTTGAAAGGAGACGTCCAGGGAGTGTTGTTGGGGGAGAAGCCTTTTCCTTTGGGCAGAGAACTTCTTTGTACATGTAAAAGGCCAGAGACTCGCGAGAGCCTCAAACTCACAATCGTCTTCGTCTGTTATTAGCAGAAGAAAGGAGCAGCCTCATGGTTTTTCTTTGGGGTAGTTCTTACTCATTATAAATTGATCATTTACGCTCGATATTCTACGTTGTTCCGCAATAATGCGAGAAAGTCATGACACTAAGTTCTACAGTGGCCTCTCAAGGAATGTACATCTCTCACCCACCTGTGCGTGAATGTATACGCGTATGCGTTCATCCCCCAGGAAAGGACTGCAACACTGATGGCGCGTCACTCGTAGCCGTAGCCGGAACACCCGAGGCTGTTGCTGGGCCTGGTGACCAGATGACAAATCAGGACTGCTACCCGGGGTCAACGCTTTACAGCACGGGTGACTGGTTCCAGTGACGGTTCTGAGCAAGGCTTGATTTAATGTGATTTGAGACATTGCTCAAGCCCAAAGGTAAATCCTACCGGGAGAGGAGACCAACATCGCCTTATATAGGTACTAGCAAACACCAGTTCATCGGTCTTTCTATAGGCTAAGTTTAGAAGCTGAACCTTGTCTTGCGTAGGACGTTAAGCTTGAGCGAGACCCATATATTGCGAGGCATTGACATATCGTAACACATATCGGCAAAGGCGGATATACCTTATCTGGGCCTCGCCCCCGCGATTGACGGATACCCTGAGGCCTTCAAGACGGAGATAAAGAGCACTCTGTTCCGGGCGGAATAAATCGTCATGGCACTCGGCAGGGTGTATCCGAAGTGGGTGGTTTTGATAGTGGGGGGCTCGTATTCAAACTCACCGCCAGGGCATGATCGGCGTCACTATAAGTAGCCCTCGACAACATTTCCTCTGGCATCTGGACTTCTCCCTCATTTCCTGGTATCACTGATAGATACGATGAATGTGAAAGCGTTGGCCGCGTTGCTGCTCTGCAGCGCCTGCACAGCAACCAAAGACGCGCAGTACCCGATGCTTTACGACACCGGATGGGGTGGGCCAGTCCGATACACGGACAAGTTCAACATATCGAGTAATTCCACCGGTTTCACCATGGTCGAGGCTACCCTCGTTATGCCACACCTATCGATACCCAAAAACCCGCGTGAAAGGGTAGAGCAATACACAGCGTCCTACTGGATCGGACTTGACGGTGTTCGATCAAACCCTACGCTGGTTCGAGGACTCTGGCAAGCCGGAGTTATCATGTCGGTGTGGACTAATGGAACGACCGAGTATACGGGATTCCATGAATGGTAAGGTTTGACTCGGATCCCCCGGAAGTTGACTAACCAGTTGGCTGTAGGATCCCAGACGACCCGTTGAGTGTCAGCAAAGCTCAGCTCGCCATCTCAGAAGGTGATCATATCCATGTAGTTGTGGAAACGACCAACAACGGCTATCATGGCACCACCACCTTGACCAACCTCAATACCGGCAAGATTTACAAACATAGTCAAGACGCCCCTGTCACGTGGCGCGGCCCAACTTGGCCGTCCCAGGGAGCCTCGGCAGAGTGGTGAGTAGAACATTAACCCGTATCAACTCCAAGCTGACTTGTGATCATTAAAGGATTGTCGAGGCTGGCACGTATCTCAACGGACCTCAGTACATCCTGCCGGACTGGGGCACTGCTTCGTTTTTGGATGCACGGGCTTGCTATGATGACGGCGAATGTGCGGTCGCTGGCGATGGTGCCGCGGATCAGGGGCTCATGGCGGCTATCTTGTGGAACGACACTAGTACATTGTACACGCGATCGCGCGCCAAAGGCGATCATGTATCGGTTAAATATGTGGAGGAGGCGTTCAAGGGTTAGTTGTCATAAATAAGCTAGGTTTTCAGCTATTTATACCCCCATCTTGTATAATGCCACACAAGCGCTGAGTGATAAGAGAGGGTTCCTTCTGACGTTAACACTGTCAAGTATTAGCTTATGAAGATGGAGGATTTTAAGCCGGGTAATAAATGCATCAAATTCGTTCTGTCTAATACAGCTTGATTTCTCTCTGCTCGTCGCTCCGCCCTTCTACTGCCTCACCTCTCATGACTCCATACACAAAACATTCGCCAGCAAAGGTAAAGCCGTCGTCTTTAACTCCTCCAGCTCGACGATTCAAAATAACAGGAAACCTGCATCCGCCAATAACCCACACCTCCTGCCCTGGTTGAATGTTCCGTGGCCCTAGTCCGAAACGCCCTGATTCGGTGATAAACAGGGCCTGCGGACGAACCATGTTCTCCATCCAATCATTCATGCGATCTCCATGATTTGGCTCTTGAGGGACCAACTTGCCGGCAATGAGGCCTAGAAATGCACTCATCCAATTGTCTGGAAGTTGTCCGGGGCATTTCTCTTGGAACTCGGTAATAACCTTCCCCCATCTTCCACCACTGGTGAGGAACATAGAGCTGACTGATTCGTAATCTTCCACACAATTACCTTTGGAACGGTCTTCAACCACAGAAATGCGGTCAATTTGCAAGCCATGCAAGCAGAGGATCCGATCGCCTTCGACCTTTAAGCCGTCCCCAACGCCATATAACCCCTTATCTGCGGTACAGCCGAGCCCATGCCATCGACGGTGATGCTCCCAAAAGTTGACTGTGCTCCGTTTCGAATCATCACGCACCCCATGCCAATCCACAGCCCAAGACGCGAGGCCAGGTATTTCAGACACTTCGCCCCCTCGTCCGATCAATGGCTGCAGGTCGGTTGATATACGGATGAGATCGGCCGTGACCCTCTGATACAAGGTTCTGACATCGATTGTGTAATCGCAGGTTTTCACGTTTGGCAGTGAAGTGTCACGTCGAAAACCAACAAGTCCATAGACCTTGTCTCTTGGATCTGTGGCTTGACGGAACCTCCAGCGCCACAAAACTTGAAACAGAGACTCTTTTCTTGTGAAGGCAAGTCCTCGCATGGCACATTGAAGGTCGATGGTTCCGTTATTGGCCCCGAACTCCCCTGGGATTTCGCGAGAGGATCTGTCAAAGAAGCTGTCTGCCGCCCTTCGCATCACGTCCCACGAGATATCGCACGGGCCCCAATAAACTGTCGCAGACGATGGGAGAATAGCTTCCTGGACCGTCCATATCCGGCTCCACCATGGTAGGTTGATGAGAGTTTTGAGTGCTTTAGCAGCATAATCTCTGGCCAAATCGTCTTCCATCCAGTCAGGTTTCCCTCGCGACTCTGCGAACCAGCAGATTGTGTCCACGGCTGCTCTAGCATGAAACACATCGACATCCCCCAGGGCCCCCAGCCAGATGGCGCATTGCTGACATTGGCTGTAGATGCGGTGCATCATGCTGACCTGCCAGGTCTTTTCCACATCATCACCCTGATTGATGCATAGTGCGTCAACCCAGAGATATCTCGGCTCGTGACTCATGCGTAACCTCTTCAAGGCGTCAAAGAGGTTTCTGGCAACAGGAACTGGCGTTTCGTCAAGCCAAATAGTGACTTTTGTTGCTTCGTTTTCATCGCCCCAGGTATAGGACAAGGTCTCATATGGGTGTTCCAGCTCGTCCAATGTCGCGACGTGGAACTTGCAGTGTATCTGCGAACCTGAACTCCCAGGCTGAACTTCCAAGATTCTGATTTCGGCTCGATCTTCGTTCAGGGTTGGGAAAGCAAGGTCGCTGGGAAGAATTTTAACCGTCATGGTGGATATAAATAACGAGAAAACAGAACAAAGTTGGTATAGCTAAAGAAGAACCAGTTGGAGATTCAGCTGCGTTTAAGAAGGAAAGATATTGCTATTTCAGGTTATCTTTATTACTACACTGCCCCAATCCTGTCAGACTGAGGTTGTCAGGAACGTGTGGCGCAGTAACTCAGACCCTCTTGTGATTGGATGGTTTTTACGGGTGGATCAGCAAGTGTCAGCCAGCGGGATTCACGTGACCCTCTGCATTTCAGCTCGCGGGTCCTCATTTTTGGGGGCTGTCTTATTTTCCCACACCAGCAAGTGAAAGCACACGTCAAGGGACGCAGATGTAGACATTACCCAAGCATTAGGGCCAGTGATCCTTATCAATGCATCGATCCTTGTCTTGGTGTAGGTCAGGCGCCCGCAAGGCACAGTTCAACTACAGCAAGTGATTATCATGAGCAGCGCAAGGGGGCTAGTCACCAATACTGACATTATCGCACGGTAATCTACCTGAATCCAGCATCTCTTGTCTATTCTCCGAGTTTCGCCCGTTCTGAAAAGTTGTACTGATACAATCCCACCCTGCACTCCACACTTTGTGCGTCTTCCCCTCGTTGTTGGTATCTAGTCAACTACTGATGTCTCCCCTGGGGGTAGCGGTGTGATGCTTTACATTGGCGGTGAAGCCATTTTCAGAGGTTTCATCCAGGGCCCATGAGAATCAGCCTCTCTGACACGAACATAAAATCTGTAGGCATTGCCACCTAATTTCTCAGTTCTTTAACTACTAAGGTAATCTATGCAAAAGCAAACGTAGTCAAGAGCACTTGCTTAGTTCCGCCTCCATTCTATAGATTCTTAAACGTACTATAGTACTTAGTCAGGATCGCTTCCAACACATCCCCCATGTGACCAAAGTCTACGCCCTTGAAAATAATTTCCTCCGCCAGCTCTTCTTAACCTTGTCAGGAAACATCTCCTCGAACGGTTCCGTAGACATTACCTTGAACGGCTCAGTAAACACCGCCTCGACACCCTCGCCTGTCTTTGCCGAGCACTCCATGTACATGGCAGCCCCAATCTTCCGAGCAAGTGCCTCGCCCTATGGCGCGTAATCAGTAAAGATCCAGATGGTTCTGGGAGAAAGACAGCCTCATACGGTCACCCACAAAACAGGGTCTCCCTTGGAACCTAATTCGCCGCGACTTGGAGGGCATTCGCGAACATCTTTTCGGAAACCTACAAGAATCACCGGCGTCTTTCGATTGTCTTTACGTACTTCTGGTATCCACTGCGACTCGCATGTTAGTATGTACTGCTGCGAACTTTGGACAGATCGAAACGCTTTGGCAAGGTTTTTATCATGGGAAACGCACCACATCTTCGACGTCGCTGAGAAGGTCCGAGCGTCCGATATCAAAACAGAGGAGGAACAGATCGGTGTCGGGATAGCTGAGTGGGCGCAGTCTTGCATAGTCTTCAAGGCCGGCTGTATCCCAAATGGCGAGTTCTAGAGTGCAACCAATGTCTAAATCGGCTACATAGTTATCAAATCTTGTTGGTAAGAGGTATTCCTTGATATCGTCAGTTGTGAGTAGTCGGATTGATGGTGGTCATACCGGGGGGTATTTCTTCTCAACAAAAGTTCTTAGGCGACCAGTCAGTTCGTGTCTTGTGAGCCAAAATTTGTGATGGAGAACGGAGAACTGACCTTATCAGTGCCGTTTTCCCTCCAACGGGGCCGATCACTGTGACCTTTTTTCGAATGATAGTGGTCCCACGCTTGACCTTCTCTGGCTTTATTGGAGGATTTCCGCCGAGATGAACAAATGTCTGGATCGGTGGTGGCTCGGGTTCGTCTGCTTGTCCGGCATCTTCAACACTCGCTTGGCCTAAATTGCTATTAGGGCCAGTATTTTCCCCCACTGGGTCCATAGAATGCTGATTTACTTCTTAGCCATCTGTTGGGCTCGTGACCAAGGAGCTGGTAGGCTTTGGTGCAGTACTTGGTTGACCGACTGTTGCCACGGCCTGTCCGATTTGCCCGGTATCTTCGGTTTTCGGCCTATTTTCCCAGCTCACTTGAATAGACCGAGTCTCTGCATCCTCCCAAAGATCCTCTCCAACGACTGTATCAGCGTATGAGGTCATGTCGTCGAGATATCTCTCCAACATGAGGAATCGACCACCGAGATCTATACGTTCATCGGCCTGCTCATCACCCTCCAATTTCCGCAAGGTTTCGATCCCTTTCAACAGGTGGACCGCCATCTGTCTCACCTCCACCATACCTTCTTTGATAACGGTCGTGTCATCTTTGACAGCTTTCGTGAGAGAGACCGCGATCATCCCCAGCGTTAGTCCCAACGCGTTGCGATGAGTCTCGAGGGATACTTGAAGTTTGGTGACATCTTCCCTGCCATGCAGGGCCCATTTAGCAGCACCCCTCTTGCCCGAAGCCACGTACTTGTCCACGAGGCCTTGAACCTGGCGGACCACATCATCACAATTCTTCAAGATAGCGGCAATTTGTGGCTGGAGCTCTACCGGGACAGCCGATGCAGACCAGTTATCGCAGTCGCGCTGAAGCGTTGAGGCAATCGTGCGAAGCTCAACCAACTCTCGTGTGATGGTGACAAAGTCTTGGGCGGCCTCTTTGTAGCCTTGGATGAAGTTGCTGACGGCTAGGCCGGCGCTGGCTAGGTTGGCGAGAAGGGCTGCGCATCCCGCCGTGATGGAGAGCGGATCCATTGATGTGCAACGAGATTGTGAGCTCCTTATTTTTTAAGAAATTGTTTGGGTGATGGCGGTTAGCCCAACGAGGCTGTGTTCAAGGCTTTCACGCTGCCAAGATCCAGAACTGGAACGAGGCTTGAAGAAACAGCCACCATCCCAAAACTGGCCAACGTACTTAATAAGCATGCATGTTAGATTTGCTGATTTCTTTACGGAAGAATTAGGTCCAGTACCAAGCTGCATCTTGGTTGTCCGGCCTATACCAACTAACTAGTTACCACTGACTCTCAAATCAGTATACAGGTGAAGATCATGCCTTTTATTCTTTTTGATAGGAAAGGAGCTTAGGTAAGGGCATTGCAACATTGATTCCCCTAGTCTAAGGCTCCTGCCCAGTCATTTGTATCAGCTGGAAACTCACTAAGTTGGTATCGTGCCATTGAAACCTGGGTGTAGCCTTGAGATGCATTATGGTTGTGTTATTTCTAGGTAGTCTTGGTGACCTGTTATGTCGTCCTGCCTCTAGGCAAACCAACCTAGCTATGCATCATGAGACAGCCACAGAAAAAAAGACAAATATCGAGATGATGGATATGTTTTGGTAGGTAATGGAGATGAATCCAGCATGCTCCAGTTTCGTCTCCGAGCTATGTAGTATAGACATTCTGCTATTGCCAAGCACACCGTCCAAGGCTGAATAGTTGCACCAAGGGAATGAAACTCAAAAGATTACACCGCACTCCTTGCCAAACGAGGAATAGAGAATGAAATGGTTCAACTCTATCCTGCCGAATGCATCGAGGAGTCTTCTTACTAATGGAGGTCCAAGCGTGTTAGAAACAAAGAAATTTTATCCCACCGGCTCCCACTTTCAAGCTGAACATCTCCAGCTTAGCAATGACCATCCTTTCCCGACACGTAAACAACGTCTAAGCTTTTGTCCAGAAAAGTCTTTTCATTGGACACTCCGTATACGTCTTGTCGTTTCCGAGGTGTCGTACGTCTTGCATACTTTTTCCAGTGGGATGGCCGTCATCTCGGCACTTTGTCGGAAACACTGGGGATGTCAATGTCGTGACTGCGCCTTGTTACCAAAGAGTCGCATTGTGTAATCAAATCAAGTTAGCTTTGGGAGGTGGGAGTCGAGATCCACGAACTCAATTGAAATCGAGTGTGAGCTTGACACATAATGAAGCCTTCATGCCGTGATGTGAGATATTTAAACAACACTTCAACCTCGTTTTCTCAGGCTTGTACCTTCACTCACATCAACAACTATCCCCTTCTATACCAGAACGATTCAATTTGATCAAGATGAGACTGTCTCCCTCGCTCCTCCTTCTGTCTGCATCGGCAGCGACAGCGTTCCCAAGCCGATACTCCAACCCTGGCTCCTACTGCGCTAGCATTTCCGGGGATAAAACTATCAATAGCTTCCAGCTGTATCCCGAGAATGCTGCTTTTGACGAGAGTCGCTGCTCCGTTTACTTCAGGTAAGCTAATAATTCTTCTATCTTGTCTGAAATATTCTAAGTGCTTCCAGCTCCGTCTACAACGCTACGGTAGCAGTCTGGGATCCCTATGTCAACGCTGTCATCGATTCGATCAAGTTCAAGGGCCTTAGTGGAGATCCTATCCTTCATGCCAGCGGCGTCAAGGTAGACCCCCTCGGAAGACTTTCCGTCGTCATTGACGCCGGAGCCGCCTTCGACACCGAAGGCCAGGACATTTCTGGCGACAACTTCCTCGTCAAGTATGATCTCAAGACACGTCGCGAGCTCTGGCGCCGAAACTTGACGGCTATCACCAATGGAGTGTACTCGGGCTACCAGGACGTTGATCACGACGAGCACGGGAACACTTTTGTCATCGGAACGTTTCCGAGCAGCATCATCCGGGTCAGCGCCGACAACAAGCAGGCCAGTGCATGGTATCTCGCAACCCCACCGGATCATACCAAGCACGGCTTCACAGGCGCCGTTTCAGTTGGAGACTCTCTGATTGTCACTGATAACATTGACGGCCAGTTGTACAAGTTCAACAAGCGCGACAAGCAAGGAAAGCCTTCCCGGATTTCGCTCAACTCTGGCAACAGTCCCATTGGTCAAGGCCTAGACGGAGCTATTCTTCCTCCCTTGTACCACGGCACTGTCCTCCTGGTTTCGGACAACACCAACGGCACCATCGTCCTGCACTCTGCCGATGGAAAGTGGAACAAGGGTCGAAACTTGGGCACCATTGCGAACAAGCATCTCGCTGCTGGAGGCTCTACTGTTGCAAGCTTGCAGATTGGGTCGAGCATTTATTCGGTGACCGAGTTTTTTGGTGATGCCAAGGTCAAGGGTGCGCTGGCTGGGAACCGCACTCAGTTTCCTCTGCATGATATTACCAAGCAGATTGCTCATCTGCTGGACTAATGTCGGCCAGAAGAAGTAGTTTGAGGCTCTTTTAGTTAGATTTCTTGTAAATTAGGTATACATATTCTTTCGCAGGATCTTAGCCTGTGGCTCATACCAATGTCTTCGGATCAGCAAGCCAAATCACCCAGTGTCAAAGGCTGAAACAGTGGCCAGAACCAACCACCCCAGTCCACTTCCCCTTTACCTCAGAACTCCCACAAACTATTATTAGAATCCTGTCCCTCCAAGCTATAATCTCCAATAAGGCCACTTAGAAGGCTTCCAAAAGCATCAGGCATGCCGACATCAGCTATCTGGGCCGCCCACTGCGTAAGATCCTCCATGTTCGGAACGGTAGAGTACATAGGCGAAGTCGGCAATGGCTCGTGCTGCTTTCGTTCAACCAGCATAGCCATGGCTCTGGAAGTCAACGCCTCGAATAGATCCCGGTATGGCACGGCGCCTTCCCAGCGTTCTGCCATAATAGCCAACAACATAGTGCAGGTCGTGAACGAATTGCTAACACTGTCGATTCTCGCAGCTTGCCGGACAGCAGGTGAAGTCCAAAGGCAGTGCAAGTTGGTCAAACCTGCTAGGAAGATGACGTGGAGGGTCGACCAGGTGTAGTTTATGGGCTTCCCGATATAAAGGCGCTTGCATGATTGGCATATATCACTGGCAGCCTGCATGCATTCCAAAAACACCTCGTCCTGCACATTCTCGCGGTTTGTCAGCTGCCCACGATAGAGGAACAGAATAGTCTCGTTGTAGGTCACTTTGTAGTCCTCAGCATTTGCAAAGACGGTCAGAGGAACGCCAGCCCGTTGGGGCCCAGGAGGCGTCGCGGCCATCCATTCATCAAGCTCCCTACGCAATGATTGCACCTGTGCCTGGTAGGTTTCATCGCTGTGGCTTTGGCTGGCAGCATTGGAGTATATGGATGCGTAAATACGTGCCCAGATGCATCGGATCCGGAATTGGTGCAGCGCGTGCGACATGGTAGTTACTGGGCCGCCTGGTGGACGAGGAGGCCCCTTTACTCCAGTCTCAGTGATGGATGAGTCGTCAATATCTAGTGGGAACTATGCGCTATAAATATGGCACGTTGAGGTTTTTAGATAATCAAGACTCACTTCAGTGTCGACTTCCTGAATTGGGAGGCTCAGTGGAAGCCCGAGATTGACCGAAGAGGCACAGTCCATCTGGTATGCGCACCAGAAGACTCGCTTACGCAACTCAAGACGCAGGATGTTTGTCTTCAAGTTGATCTTCCTAGGATTGCGGTGATATCCGAGTTCTATACACTGACGCAGAGCAAGACCCGAGAGGTTCCAGACGGACGGGCCCATTGAAGACCGAATTGAGAATAAGGCACAACAAAGTAGTGCTTGGATAGACTCGAGGCTCTTTTTTGCCAGAACATGATCGATATATAGCAGCGCCGAGACGTAGAGTTGCTAAACCGACACAGTTGGTCACCTGCATTATCAATGCGACACGGCGAACTCACTTGTGGGAAAGATTTCTTGTTGGATTTCAGAAGAGCTCCTATCGCGTAAACCTGCTTCTAATTAGCATAGCGCCCTCTCGGATGGATCAGATACATTATACATGCCATGTTGACGAAGAAGAGCTCAGAAGGGCTGGCCACCATAGAATCCACCCCAACGGCGTTATTCTCCCATTGCCTGAAAGTTGGCTCATGAAGAAAAGGGTACTGCAAGTGAACATTTTCGAAATATGCGTTGCTGAGTGCTAATCCAACCTCGTAACTTGGGAGTCGACAGGGGGCCAATGCAGACGCATCCATTTCGTCTAGGCTGGAGTCGAATTCGTTAGAGGGTTTCTCCTGTACTGCCTGTCGGACACAAGCATGAATAACGCGGGAGAAGGAGAACATAGATGAAGGACCAAAATATTGAGGCTCCGCGCCCGATGCGTGAAGGCTTAAGACCCCGGCCTTCGATATCAGATCAGTAGCTTCATCATTCTCATCTCGATCCCTGGCTGGAAAGGCCCCGGCGGTAGCACCGAAGTCGTTAAAGTCGCGAGGGCGAGTCGCTTGCAGCCCAGTCGAGGGTTGCGGCTGACTGACTTGGCCTTGCTGCTGTAAGAGACGCTCGAGAAGCTCGACACGTTCTTCCAGGGTCTCGAGATAGTTCCTTGGCAACTGGCGCTTGGTAGAGGGATCTTCGACAAGGCAAGCTGTGGCACTGTCAGCCCGATAGCGAGGCGGTTCCATAGTCTACTCACCAAGATCAAGCCGCTGGCAGTTGGCACACGACGGAACTTGGTCATCGCACTGGTGTATGGTGAGCATAACGTGACGGTAGCTTATTGGCGGGTGTGTATTACTTTTAGCTTTCTTTCCTTACAGCTGATGCATGCTGTCTGCGCTCTGGGGCCCCGACGTCGGGGAGGGGGGCGAATATGGGGCCGATGGCGAGAATGGGGGAGCATCATGGATCTCTAGAAGTATGGGCCGGGAGGATACAGTGCTGGGAGCTGGTGAAGATACTTGTGCCGGCAACTTTCCGTGTAACTGTCGCCCCTTCAAAGAAAGTATGCAAGTGTTTGGAGATGGCAAGGTGATGAGGCCTTGCGCTAAGATGATCTTGGTTGGTGTCGGATTAAACAAACCCCGAATACCTACCTATGCCAGAACACATGATTCCTGGTTCCAGGCGAGCAATAGCTGGCGTCACGGGGAGCCTCATATGATGATGGAAGTGTTAATAGCAGTCAAGCCAGAGGCGTAGGTACACGTAGAATCGATATGAGCAAGTTTCAACATTACGAAGAAACAATTCCAACCGGAAAACACATGGCAGCGTGACCTCGCTCAACGCAAGATAGTTATTATACAAGTATAGAATGGGTACTGAGCTTATGCGGCTCAATGGTTATCCAAAATCTGAAATGTATGGTTCCTTGGGGTAACGTATGCACGTGGTCAAATAGGTGCTGCTTTATCTGTCCTTGTAAGAGGGAGATGATATGATTGACCAAGCCCTGGGCCTTGCAAGAAGCCCCCAACAATCTAGCACCAAGCCTACATAAGTCGCGGTTCAAATTGCCTCGCGGCAAAGTATCGATATGTCTTGCGGAACTTGAAGCGAAATCGCTTGCCAAAGGCGATGAAGAGCCCGCTGCCAAATAGAATGGCAGTGATCAAAACACCCATCGTGATGTACACATTTTGCAGCCCGACAGCTGCGATCCACGGCGGGAGTGCAAAGATGAACATTGTGGAGCAGACGTTCCGAGTGAAGGTCACGCTGACCATGGCATCGCCGACGATCTAATAGAGGCGGACATATTAGCAATTATGCGCAGACCAAGCTTCAACTAGACGTTCTCACCTCGGTATAGGCATCTATCATGTAAGTCAAGGCAATGGTACCAGCCGGTGCAGTACCGAAACTGCACATGCCATAGCCAATGGCCAGAATAGGCCACTGCCAACCGCTGTTGAGCCCAACGCCGAACAAGATCATACCCACGGGCACGAAAGGTGCAAAGGCCAGCATTACCCAGAGTCGCATCTCGGGCTCGTAAATGCCCTTGTTTCGCTTGGAGAGGAACAGAATCAGCCAGTCGCTCAGAGGGCCGCAAATGAGAGTTCCCAGGGTCGATCCAGTGAATGGGGCCAGACTCATCAGGCCAATCTGATCAGCATCAAAGTTGTAGGGCGCCCTGATCATCCAATTGGAGACAGTTGTGCTAATGACGTTGGATGCGACCATCATGCCGCCGTAGACCAGAGATATGTAAAAAACACCCGGGACTGAGAAGAGGATCTGGAATGGTTGGTAACAGTGTCGGAAGAAGGAAGCAAGAGACCCTGGCGAAGTAGTCGTAAGCGCAAGACGCTGCTTGTATGTCTTTCTTGGTATGACAGGGTCGATACAAGCAACGGTCAGCTTGGGACCGCCCTCAGCTGGTGTAGTAGTACGAGCCAGCTCAGGGTCTTTCGTGTCGTCTTTGGCAGGGTGGGCCTCGTGGGAAATATTGACACCGTCGATCGCGGGCGGGACAAACTTGGTCTCCTCGTAACCAAAGATCATAGCCACCAGGAGTAGCCCGAAGAAGATGGCAACCCACCACCAAACCCAACGCCAGCCCTGCGAGACGGTGGCATAGCCTGCCGCCGTAGGAGCCAGCGAGGCACCAATCCTAGTCGACCAGAAGTACAGACTGTTCATAGTTCCGCGCTGGTTCACGAAAAAGACATCTGCAACCGTCATTTGCACTACCACTTCAGCTAGTGCGCCAACGAAGCAGCTGATGATGTTGACCATCATCAGGTCCACCACGTTCTGCTGGCGAGCAGACCATATGGACACACCCATCTGGATGGCTGTGCTGAAGATGTACACCGGACGTCGACCGTACTTGAGGGCAAAGGGAATGAGGACGCAGGCTCCGACGGCCAGAGCTCCACAACCCGCGGCGTAGCTGTTGTTCAAGGCATTGTAGCTGAAGCCCAGCTCATCGTGCATGGGGCCCCAAGTCGGTGTAGCAACATCGATCCTAGAACTAGTGTTAGCTTCTTTTTGATTCACGGAGACTGTTTTGACTTACAGCGCAAACACCATCAAGGCATAGAAGGCGGCAAGGCCAAAGTTGGCATACTTGCGCGGCTTGGACCAATTCTTGAGTTTCCCATTAATATCTTGTATGCTTCAAGAGGTTAGGCAACTGACAAGTGGATCATTGGGGTCTCGCGATGGCTGCGGCTGCAGGATGATCTCATTGGAGCGATCCTCCTCTGGAACGAAGTGTCAGCAAGTGGAACACATGCCATGTCCACAGATGGATGGGAAGTAATGACAGGGCTCTTACCTTCGAGCCGAACCGTGCCTGGGGGCCAGGCTGGGCCATCGTATTCTTCAACAGCAGGCATCGTGTAGATGAGATTACGTTAAGTTGCAGAAGCTCTGATGTGGCTTGTTGAAGTGGTCTTGTGTCTCGAGGCCCAGGAGGAAGGTTGTGACTTTAAATACCTACATGGACATCAAGTTCAGGATGCGGGGGAATGCTGGATCAAGTCTCAATACCTCAGCTCTGGGTCTGGCCTGCTGATATCTTCACGTTCAAGTGTGTCAGGGATTGCCCCAGTCTCGAACCCCCTTGTCCAGATAAGCTATCATGAGATGCGTATCCGTCATACGTCATACGCGGGGTAACTAGGGTACGAACGCAGAGTAAACTTTGGTCATGCTGTGAGAGAATTGCTCGCCGATAGTTACGGATCAAGTCTGGCTGGCGACCTGGAGATTCTTCCTTCGTGGGTTTACCCTGGACGTTGTTGACCTTATCTGTGGACATGGTGGAGTACCGGTCTGGTCCGAGATCAAGTTCCTATTGGTTGATGTAAGGTCCAGGGGACAGCATAACTTCCGGTCGCCCAATAGGATCTTGATCCATCCAACCTCGCGTCTCGGTATCTTCCGGCGTTATTTCCGAAACCCGGGGTTGCTGGTTTCCGAATGGCTCGACGGAAGCTTCCAGTAGGTCATGATAGTATCAGTGGATTCACAAGCTGTGTTGGAATCCGAGGATCCAACCGAGGACGTTGTTGAGGCGAGACTCGGCACAAGCGGGTTAATCTTCTCGACCAGTGCAGACCCGATACGACGCTTGTTCCGACAACCGATGTGTCATTGTCAACACTCCCATCATCACAACGGGCGCATATAACGGTCCCAGACAACTCCATTAACCGTTCTAGAATCCATTGGCTCATCGTTTCTCAATTTCGCACTGCAAGTATCAACATCAGTATCTCAACATGGCCACCCACGCGGTTCCCCCGGCCAAGACCGATCCCATTATCATCGTTGGTGCTGGGATATTTGGTCTAAGCGCTGCTATTCACTTGGCTGACCGAGGATACACAAATGTGACAATTTTTGACAAACAACCTTACGAGAAGACCCTGTACTCATACTTTGAAGGCTGTGATGCTGCTTCTGCTGGTGAGCTATATTCCAACGCAAAGTGGGCCACTGCTAACCGGCGTTCATGACATAGACATCAACAAAATCATTCGCGCGGCGTACGGCTCACAGACCATATACCAAGATCTCAGCCTAGAGGCTATCAAGGGATGGAACTCTTGGACCGAAGAACTCCGGCGTGGTGGCTCAGCTGTGCCTCCTGGGATGTCCCCGACTGATGATCTCTGGATCAACAATGGCGACCTGTCATGCACCGACTCAGACACATTGCCTGACTTTGAGAAGGCGACTATCGAAAACATGAACAAAGGCGGGTATCGCGACACTCAACTTGTGAACAGCAATGAAGATCACATGCGCTTGGCCAAGGAAAGGGGCTTTGCAGCAAGATTGCAGCCTTTTTCGAAACAGCTTTTGGGCGTGATGGATACCACTGGCGGCATCACTCTAGCCGACAAGGCTTGTCGATTTGCCCTGCACAAAGCAAAACGCTTGGGGGTCCGTTTCACCTTGGACCTCGTCGCGGGAAAAGTGGCCTCTTTGGTGCAAGATGGGAGTGCCAAGATAGCGGGTGTTCGAACAGCCGATGGAAAGACGCACCGTGCCGCGTTGACTATCGTCGCCTGTGGCGGTTGGACGCCAAGCTTGGTGCCTTCACTAGACGGGTTGGCAGAGGCGACCGCGGGCTCGGTCGTCATTTTCAAGCTTCCAGAGGCCCTCCGACAGCGCTTTTCGCCATCCAACTTCCCAGCTTGGTCTTTCAAGATCGCGGATGGACCTGACGCTGGGTTGTACGGGTTTCCTGTCGACGAGCAAGGTCATTTGAAGATCGGCTACCGGGGAACAAAGTACACCAACCCGCGGGTACAGCTAGATGGCCGTGAGCGCAGTGTGCCTGTCACGCGATGGACCGAGGATGAACAGATCCGCAAGGTGCCCGCCAAAGCGGTCGAGGTTATGCGCGAATTCACGGACGAATACCTGCCCGAGCTAGCAGACATCGATATCTCGACGACAAGGTTGTGTTGGTACACGGATTCCTTCGACAACCACTTTGTCATCGATCGAGTCCCTGACAAACAAGGTCTAATGGTCGTCACGGCAGGCAGTGGTCACGCCTTCAAGTATCTACCCACCATTGGCAGTTGGATCGTGGACATTATCGAAGGGAAGGGCATGGACAGACCAGCGGTAAAAGCTTGGCGATGGAGGTCATTGGGCAAGGATGGGAAACCGGTGAATGAGTTGATGGAGGGCTCAAAGGGGAGACGAGTATTGCATAATACCCCTCTGACCTCGGGGCAAACCCAGGTCTCGAAGCTGTAGGAAAGAAATCAGTGGTAGGCACAGAAGTTCAAAATAGCTAGGCTACTGTTTTATACTGTATCGGGTTTCAATGCCGCTTTGTATTGACAACTAATTCATTTGCTATTGTGGCTGGTGGCCTCTTTTGGAGACACAGTGGATGAGAAGAACTCTAGCTGGCATTCCTTGCCTGCCCTTTAAAGGAGACGCTTATTTAGCAGCCTTTCCAGCCAGGAGCTGATCCACCTCAACCTTGTGCTTGGAAAAATTGTCGACCAGATCATCCCACATTTTCGGATCATGCTCATGCTTCTGGTCGCTCTTCCACGCGTAGTCAGTGATGGTAAAAGCACGACTGCTTTCAAACATGAAAGCAACTGAGCCTTCAGAGATCCTCATGACCGGAGGATCTTCCTTGGAAGCAGCCGCGAACTGCTCGTAGGCGACACCGTGAGGGACAAATCCACACTCAAACGAGACGCTGCCTGGACGGAATTCGTCCGATCGGCCATCATAGTCGCCGTAGATAAGGCCCATCAGCTCAGAGGCACAGTTGCGGTGGTAGTATGGCGGCCTGTAGGTGTGCGATGCAACATCCCATCTGGGGGAGAAGATGAGAAAATCGGCCAGTGGGGCTGTCGGATCCCTCGACTTGGCTGTCAAGACACAGAAGATCGAGCTAACTTGTTAGCATATGATGGCCATATTCCATATTCAAAATGCCAATGGATAGGGACTTACGGGTCGATATGGTCAACTGAGATTGACCCAACATTGACAAATTTGGTGAGATCGTACTGGTTACATGTCAGCATACCACAGTCGTACTGATGACCGAGAACTTAAACACCTACCTTGTACGGCACGTAGTTCCCAGACCAGGCTATAACATCGAACGGACAGTGGCTCTGCTTGCTCTGGAAGAACTTCCCTCCGAGTTTATAGGTGACTTCCCAAGGGTCGTTATCGGTGACCTCATAGGCAGCAACGGGGTGAAGGAAGTCACGAGCATTAGCAAGCCCATTGGCACCGAGCGGGCCCAACTCAGGCAGTTCAAAGTTGGACCCCCAAATCTCGAGGATATATCCTCGAGTTGGCCCTTCGACCTTGACCTTGAACCTCTGACCGCGCTGGATAACGCAGATCTCGCCGGGCTGGACGTACAAGAAGCCAAACTCGGTCTGGATATCTAGGGCTCCTTGCTGAGGAACGATGAGGAAATCGCCGTCCGAGTTGACAAAGGCTCTCTTTTCCATACTCTTGTTGCAGAGGAAGACATGTGTGGCAAGACCTTCGCGGAGGGTTGGATCTCCGGACCCGGCAATGGTCTTCAAGCCTTCGACAAAGTCTTGGTCTTGGCCATTGGGGATCTCAAATGGGTTCCAGGCCAACTGGGTAGGAGAAACATGTACCCTCGGGTTGGTGGGAAGGAAATTCGACTCTGTGTCAGGGTTGTCAGGCAGGTTGGCCTGCGCAGGAGTTAGTCACGATCATCAGCACTTCTTTATCCGCAGCTACTAACAAATCCCTGATGTGCAACAGCTGGACGAGCACGGTATATCCAGGCCTTCTTGTTGACGTGGCGTGGCGCGACAAAGGCCGAGGCGGTAATTTGCTCAGCGTACAGTCCGAAACGGATAGCACGGGGGCTGTTCTGGCCCTTTGGGATAGTACCGGGGACGGCCTCTGACTCAAAGCTGTTATTGAAGCCAGATTGGTACTGGTATGGGTCGTTTGGTCGGGTCTCGAACGAGGGAATAGAGCCGTTCTTCTGGGTCTCTGCCCAATGGAAGATCTTTTGGAAGTCCTGGTTAGCCATGGTGTTTGAGCACACTGCCGGTTGACTGTTTCAAGTTAGAGTGCTTTCTGTGTAATGCACAGCTCTAAGCGTTTAGCAGCTCGGCCATGGCAAGTTTAATATTACATGGATGATCCCCCACATGATACACCTGGGCCCCAGGCACTGGTGGTTGTGGGGTAGTTATCAGGCATCATGTCATGATCGGGGAAGTGGAGTAATGCGGGGTGACAAACTCAGCACCTCCCTTCGAAGTCATCTTTCATGACAACCTAACCAACTCCTGGATAGTTATAATCTTACCCGATACACACCTCGTCTCCAAAAGAGCAAGCCCAAAGTATTAGTGCCAATGGCTTTCTTCCTAATGAAAGAGGGCTTGTGTACCCCACAAATTAGTTAGATCTAGGCCCTTGTAGACCTGATGGAAGGTTGTCACCTCGATGCCATCAGAGACGGCAAGACAGCCAGAGCCGAACGTAGAACGGATTGTGAAAGTCCCGGATGCGTATAAATAAATGGCTGATTTCTGGAGTGACGATCACCTTCCCTACCTCGTAGATCGACTTCCCAGCGATCACTGCGGGAATCAGTCAAGCCAGCTGTTATCTCATTCAACCCTAAATCGCCGACACCATGGGTCTCGGCATTCTTGAACCCCATCACTTTACGGGCAAGGTGCCTGGAACTGTTATTCTCGGTGCCGAAGAGGCCGAGCGAATCCACGACGACCGAACGCTGAAGCGTGGCACTGGGAAATACAGCGACATCATTCTCACCCCGCAACCTTCTGACGACCCAAACGATCCCTTGAACTGGCCACAATGGAAGAAATACATTGCCTCTTTGATTCTTGTCCTTGGTTCCTGTCTGTGTGCCAGCTGCACTGGACCGTTGCTCAATGCAAGTCTCGCCGTCCTCGCCGTCCAGTTCAATCGACCGATTGGAGACATTACCGTCCTTTCGGGGTACCAACTCCTGGTCGCAGGTGCATCAGGTCCCGCTGTGTCAGCTCTGTCGAGGAAGTATGGCAAACGTCCCGTCTTCGTCTTTTCCTCCCTGGTCTGTCTCGTTGGCACCACCATCGGATCCGCTAGTACGACCTACAACACCCTCCTCGCAAGTCGCATTGTCCAAGGCTTTTCTCTCGCCGCGTACGAGTCGCTCGTCTTCACTAGCATTGGTGATCTCTTCTTTGTCCATGAACGCGGTCTTTGGACCATGGCCATGGCGTTTACGCTGAACTGCGTGTCGAATCTTAGCTCTGTTGTTGCGGGCAGGATCACGTTGGACCTGGGATGGCATTATCTTTTTCATATCCTTGCTGCGTGCGTTGGATCCCAGCTGATCCTTCTGTTCTTGTTTGTCCCTGAGACTTCCTATGTGCGCCCTCGGTCCGGGCCCCAAGCGGTCAATGTGGACACCGAGGGTGCCATGGAGAAGCCCGCTACAGATGGAGAAGAAGCGTGCCGAGTGGAAAATGTCGAGTCTGTACCGGCTATCTCCCCAAAGAAGAGTTTCTGGCAGGAATTAGCTCTCTTCAACGGCACCTTCACCGACGAAAACCTCTTTGAGCTCACCATCTCACCATTTGTGGCTTGCACAAATCTCGCAGCTCTCTGGACCGTCTTCGTCGGTGGATCTGTGACATCCTTCTACGTTGCTATCGCGTACGTGATCGCTCAGCTATTCTCGCCACCTCCTTACCTACTCTCCGTCGCCGAGGTTGGCTACGTGTCCCTGGGCCCTTTTATCGGTGGCGCCATCGGCTCAGTCATTGTGGGAGCCCTACTGGACCCCCTAAGTCTCTGGATGGCCAAGAGAAACAAGGGGATCTTTGAGCCAGAATTTCGCTTAGCTTCGACGCCCCTGGGGGTTCTCTGCGGCGCTGGCCTTTTCGGCTTCGGTGCTATGTCCCAGGCTCAAGGCAGCATTTATCTTGTTGCCTTCATGTGGGGACTGATGCTCTGCGGAACTTCCTTCATCATCGGTCCCTGTTCTGCCTATACCATTGACGCCTTTCGCGGCATGAGCGGTGAGATCTTCATCGCAAATGTCATGGTCAAAAACTTCTTGTTCTATGGTTATACCTACTTCATGAATGATTGGACTGCATCGGCTGGCGCGAGAGCCCCTTTTTTCACCTTTGGTGGTATCAGTCTCGGGCTTGTGTTGTCTACAGTATTGGTCTATGTGTTTGGGAAACGGTACAGGGGGTTTTGGCACAAGCACAACATCATGGAAAAGTTCAACATCAAGACTCACCCGGATATGTAAATCCTTTAATCCGGTTGGGAGGCCAGGAAGTAGCCGGGCATGTACTGAGGTGCTGTCTGCACAACCAACACTAGTAGTCAAGTTCAATTAAAATGCCCCTAATTATCCTGTTGAACTCCAAGAAGCCAGCCATTCGCCATCCTATTTCATCTACATGATATCCTGCAATGGCAAGTTCAGATGCCACTTTCCAGAACTACGCGCCGATAGTCAAATAGAGTCCGAGTGAAAAAGCATATCAGACGGAAGGAATGCGAGCGAAACGTCTATACCCAGCTCTGCATCAAAACCCCAATCACTGCCATGACGCAGGTAGGGGACTGCCGCAGCGCCGGGTCGAGAATGAGCGACATTCCGTAGAGTGGCTGGCAAATCTTGATCTTTTACAACCCGAGATTTGCTCAGAGATAAACTTGTCGAATAGACCAATCGAAGATAGATCTTTGGGACCAAGCTTAAGAGACTCTTCCATTGGAAGGAATCACTAACCAACTCGTTCGTGGCGGTGTAGAAGTCCTCCAGCCTTTCAGTGCCAAGTTCGTGTCGTAAGATGCTGATGATGAGGTCAATCACATCATACCGAGAATAATTATCCTTCAGAATTTGAACTAGGCATTTCAGGCTCAGATTCTGGCGGAGAAGCTCTTGATCCGAACCTTGCAGGCTGGCGACCGTCGACATTTGGCAGTCCAGAGCATGCAGCGTCAAGGGTATCGCAGTGCATAGGACGACGGTACAAGGGAGAATTTGTCCTGAGTCCAGTTGAGACACTCTCTCAAAGCATTTTGTGAGAGCCAGAGTTGCTTCCTCAATCTCTCGCTGATTTCGGGTTGTTGCCGTGAAATAGACGGATAGTGGATGATGAGCGGAGTTGCACTGAGTCACAAGGCATAACCTCTCGTGGTGACATAAAACGAGCCAAGCAGAACTGTCAAGTTAGTAACTTTCCATAATGGATATTGAAGGGGGATCAACTAACCAGTAGTAAATGATTACCGTGTTGAAGTACAAGCTGATAGTTGAAAAGCCCCCCTCGTCCTTTATGAGTGATGAGCCCCCTTGTAGATTGATGAGATGCGGCAGACTGTGAGATATGTCTTTATACCACTCTCGGAGTTGGCTCTTGACCGCAGAAATTTCTGCCAGAGTTTTGTTGAAGTCGTCAGGCATCACCTGAGCTGATACACATGTGAGGTGGAAAAGAGTGCTCAGCACTTGGCAGAGATGGAGAAACTTTTCCAGCAGCCCGATCATGTGGGTTTTCAAAGATGCGTTGAAAGCCTCGCTGTGGTGAATTTCATCCTTCAGGTCAGCTATGCCCAAGGGTCGATGAGAGCTCATATCGAAACCTGTGCCATCGATTTGCATTCGTCGACCAAGACATAACGAGGCCAGCCTGTCTTGGATGATGCAGCACCACCAAAGTCGTTTCAGTGTATTCTCATTAGATCGATGCATTGGCGGCGTCGATTCATGTTGGTGTGCGCCCACAATCTCTGCATGATTAATGGCAATGACAAGCCAGACTGAGTCCATTTGAGTTGCCATTAAAGTCAAAGATAGTGAACCGCGAGCCAGTAGGAGGGCCGCTTGTGAGAGAATGAGCGAGCATGTTTCGGTTTCGAAATCGTATAGCAGCTAAGAGAGAGTTTATTTATGCCCTAAAACAGCAGAATAGCATTGGGAAACATACCTTGGCTTTTCTATAGAAACAAGACCTAGCCTGCTTGCTGTTTACGAACCCCATGCTTTGAATGGTTTCGATGGAAGTAGACTTGGAATTCTTCCGTTAGTGGTTCGAGTCTTGTTGATCAAAGTAGAGTTTGTCTTACATCGCACGACGCAAACAGAAAACACTGAAAAAGCAACAGTGAAATCTTGGGTGCCGATGGACTTGGTACCACGCCGCCCTGGACTATCTCGCAGAACTCGACCTCGTTCAGAAGAGGAAATAATGGGTGGATCAGGCGGAAGTACTGCCGAACGATGATGTCCAGGGCCGGTCGGCTGGGCAGGTTGAAGCACCTTTGGGATGCAAGGTACGTGATACCTTCAACTTGCAGACTGGCCCTGTTACTCACCTCGAGAAAGTCATAAGACGTGTAGTGTACTGAGCATGATCTCTGTGACTCGATGCTGCCCGAGGGCGTAGCGTGTGATGTAAATTCATCTGGCGTACCCTGTGATATAGGCGTATGATAGATGCCCGTGACGGCTTGGGCCGGTGGTGAAGGCTTCCGGATGGGCTCTTCGGAAACGACTCGGCCAGTACCGTCTTGTTTCTTGTCCTTGAAACTGGGCCATAATCCCGTTAGAAAATATTCAAACAGACCCTTGTCCAGACTCACGCGTCTCTCGGTGCTGCAGCACCCACAACATCACAGTCCCACCCCTTCATCCTACAACTCGAGCATGGCATACAGCCAAAAGAAACGTCACATCGAGTCTTTCTCTTGCGGCATCTGACACAGGCTCGCGGTGCCTTTTTTCGACGAGTTGCTGAGGGCTTGGAGGCTTTGCCTTGTTTCTGCTTGTTCTCTTCACAATCCATTGACTCGAAGTTAGGTGATTACACCTGAAAGTTTTCTCAGGGCACGTCTTACTGATACAAGATAAAACTCTCTCTAAAAGCCGGAACATGAACAACGCGGAAGACGCTGTGATGGCAAATCTTCCTAACCAAGGAAACTGTATAACGAGGGGTGGGGTGCTCAGCCATGAGCGGGAGTAGTTCATTCCCCGCACAAACACCAGGCAAGGTCCTCAAGCTGGTTAACCAGCAAATGTGGGGTGGGTGCGCCTGTTCAACACCCCGCATCTGATTCAAGTCAACACAGGACACGGGTCCTTCCGCAAATCATAATCTAGTTGGTGGTGTTGTATACTCGCGGTGCTGGGAAGACATGGAGCTGGATTCAATGGGTTTGCCTTCCGTAGAGCGAATATTCACGCTGTATCCATGATGAACTTAGATATCGGTTTCTATAGATGTGGTGTCTACGTTGATGCGCTGCTTCTGTGAGATACCTTGCACATCATGTTTCGCTGCTTAACCAACCAGTAGTCCTCGTGAGTAACCTTGCTAGGATCGCAGGCGACAAAGTCAAACTCCTTGACAAGCACAGGGACCAACTTGTTCATCTCCAACAAGCTAATGTTCTTGCCAATGCACGTGCGAGATCCAGCTCCGAACTAAACCAACAGTCAGTTTTCCATGCTGTCATGTTTTTCAATGTTAAGAAGAAAGCTCACGGGCATCCAGCATGACTCCATTGCTGACAGGGTCTTCTTATCCGAGTCTAGCCATCGCTCTGGCCTGAAAGCCTCCACGTCCTCTCCAAACACTTGGGGGTTTCTATGAGCCACCCAAGTATTGACACCAACTACAGTCTACCGAGCGGTTAGTGATTCATGCTCCAAACCTGCGGGGCATCTAGGGGCACATGCATCCTGAGGGAAGAAAGTTCCGCTAATGGTAGCACCGCCTTGAGGAACGACTCTTGCGAGAGGGAGACCGGTAGCTGGATGGAGCCTCAAGGCTTCCTTGATGCAAGCTTGAAGATATAGCATCGCTTGCGTGTCCTTGAAAGGGATTCGAGCCGTGTCACCAAGTTCCTCCAGCTTCAGATCAATCTCATCCCGCAGCTATGATTTGGTTGGTTAAGGTCAAGACTCCTGGGCCGGCGGGGGCATACCTTGCGTAGGGCAACTGGGTGATTTATGAGGTTGTATAGAATGCAATATAGAGAAATCGACGTCGTATTAGACCCTGCTCCGATATTCACGAGGCACGTTGACTGAACCGCAGCAAGTGGGAACTTGGTAGGGCTGTCTTTAAGCAGTCCTATATTCCTAGACAAGAAATCCATCTAGGTCTTTAAATCGGGATTATTCTTCCGACGGTTTCGTGATATTTCGATTTACTCCATAGTGAATGTTCCTATGCTAGTTAGACCCTTGGTTAGAAACTTGGTCATTAGCCAGAACAAAAATCTATGGAGTTCATTGTAGACTCTAATCACGGCACAGTACTTGAGATACTCATATAGGTTACCAAAGATGTCATCTTTGTCGGCACCCTCATCAAGTATCCCGAATCTCTTCCCCAACTTCACTACCGTCAGCAGAGGATTATCAGGAGCTAGAGTTTCCAAGCACTCACTATGATCTACCCAATGACATCAAATGCATAGCTTTGCATCCAGAATTACAGGTCAAAAGCTTGCCTAGACTCAGTAAGTTGATCAAGGCGTGTTATGAGCATGTCGATGCATTGGTTAACATCATCCTCCATATTCCGTAGGGATGTTACTAAGTACAAGTTTGCCACCAGCCTTCAGTTTAAAGCATGACGCGTGGGATTCAAGTCTGTAAACAAGTCCGTATGTAATGCGAAAGGATCGCCGGATGCCTTATACCATGCTAACTTAAGCGGCATCGTTAGCCTTAGACTTAGTGCAAGGGAGCAAGGCATTCCGCCCGTTTAATGGCGTCTTCTCTTACTTTTACGAACCCCTTGCTAAGACCATATATAACCTTTATCGCCTCTAGGTCGTCGATATTGAACTAATTCGGCGCGATTCGTACAATTAGACCTTAGCTTAGCGTTAATTATCGCTTGCCATATATCCGCCACTGGGCGGCCTTTGAACCGGTGACCTGGTCTTCACACGTACCATTTTATCGGTGAAGTTGAATATTCAGTTTATGGAAATTTCCCTCGGATACACGCTTCATGTACCAGTATCGAGAAAATCTTGGGGCCATCGGTCCGGGAATATGTCGTAGAGGCGAAAAGAATGGGGATACTAAACATCATAGGGTCATAACAAGTAGAGCCCCGACGGCAATAATAGTCAAAATAAGTAATGTAATATATTCTATAATCATATTTGCAGTTTAGCAACTCGGGGCAGTTATATCTAGGCTAGGCAGCTAGATAGGCTTGCTAACCATCAGTCAATTATCAACTAACCCTCAAGTCCCCTTATTCACATATCAAACTCGATCAAGATATGGGGTTCCCCGCACTTACATAATCCAAACGCCGCGATAGGTATAGAATGTGTCAACTAAGAGTAGGAGTTTCCCCAGACACTGTCAACCGTGTGACCAACTCCACGTGGGGTGAAGCGGTCCACTGCTACTGGCCAGGGCTCATCAACGAGTTTTCCAAGTCCTCCATTATGCACGATGTCTTAGGGCGGCCTACCAGGCCGGAGGAGCAAGATAACTCCATAATTAGAGATACGGGTTATACCTTAAGGTAGGGGCACACAGCTCCGGGCTCTCGTCTCCTTAAATTTGCGACTTCAGGCCTCAGGGTCTAAGAGAGGCGCCAGATCTCCTTGCTTGCGTGAGGACTGCCAGAACGTATTGATCTTCACTATTAGAGCATAACCTAAGTCTTCACAAAAGTTACATCACAATATCTTAATCCCTTATCTGTATTTGAGTAAGCCAAAGAAGAGACTAATTATGATTGATCTAGATCCTAGCTCGGTACATAATGGCAGTCCCCGCGCAAGAAGGAGATAGGGATGCAGTCATTTAATTGAGGAGGCTGATGTTGCCTGTGGCCAACGCGGCAAAAACTCTGCCCAAACCAGTTGTGTCCTGCTGGCTTAGAGAAGCCACTTGGCGCATCCTTCTACGCGAGCCGAGGTTCTTTTCTTGAAGAGAATGGTACGTGCCAAAGGGCCCGAAAGCTGCATATGAGTCTGACGGCCAGGGATCCTCTTGGCAAATGAAGTCGATCCACGCTTTGCGCATGTTTTCCCCTGTCCGCCTTGCTTCATCCGACAGACCCGAATCAAATCCTCCGAACAGAAAGACCAGGTCTATCCCGTGGTGGGCCCCATTTGACGGTTGCCAAGGGTTCTCCTCGTCCAACAAGCATCGAAAGACGGGCTTCTGTGCTTGACGCCATTGCTTCGTCATCTTTTCCACAGGGAGAACGAATTTGTAGTCGTTGATGAAATCCAAGGCCCCTATCCTGGATGAGGATGGCCTATCAGCGCGGATATTGTAGAGATCCTTCAGCTCGTTGCTGTATTCGCCCGCCGAATCAAATGCGTTTTCGATGCGTTGAATACTTGTTGTCCATATTCCTTGCCTCCAGATGATGGACTTACCAAGGTTAGCCAACTTACAGAGTAAAGGACCAGTTACTCACCTCATTTCGGACATCGCTGAGAAGAAGCCTCCCTGAGCTACCTGTGCCTTGTTGCCAGCCTTGAAGCCCATTATCGGCCACCAGAAACCAGGATTGAATCCCGGACACCTTGATAACCTGAATAATGACCTCAACTGGGGCGGTCCTCAAGTCAAAATCTCCAAGGGTACGAAGATGCCGGCCCAATGTTTGACGAACAAATTGAGCTTTCTCCACCGGTTGGGGAGGCGACAAATACAATGAGCCTGATGACAGCACAAATTGCTTCGCCGGTGCATGAGAAACAAGATGAGCGTGAGTGTACACAGCTCCGGCACTTTCGCCTGCCAGAGTTATTGCGTCCTAAAATCGCAGCGTCAGTAGCCATAGGATGGTAGATCGCGTCTTGTATAGCTCACAGGGTCACCACCAAAGCCCGAGATGTTACGCCGCACCCAGTCGAGCGCCAGGGCTTGATCGCGCAAGCCCAGATTCCCTTCACTCGTCTCGTCGCCAAATCCAAATATGTTGACTCGGTATTGGACAAATACAGCCAAAATCGGCTTATCTAGCGTCAAGGAATCCTTGACAATGGCGGAAAAGTCTTTGCATTTACTGTTAGCAGGCCTGCAATTAGCTTACACGGGATTGGGGTGCTTTGTAACAAACCACAGAGCCCAGATGCAGCGCTTCCAAAAGTGACGGCTTGAGACCCCCCTTGAGAACTAATGTCAGCGTTCATTCACATTGCAGTTGTCCATGGGCGCTATGACATGCCATGAATCCACACTATGACGGGCAGTCTATACTGTGGTGATGCAAAGTCCTTGGGCGCCACGATGTCCAGACTAAGACAGTTGAACTCATCTTCAGGCTCTGTCGGGAGCTTGACATCGGCAGGGATACGAAGTAAATGACCAACATCCACAGGGACCTGTGGGCATCGAGGGCTTTGAGTCAGAATTAGAGTTAGCGTCACCATCTCATCGACATCAGGCTACGGGCTCAACCAACCCATATTGAGTACAGTCGATCGTTCCTGGCAGTTTCGCTGTTGCAGACGGAAGAGCGAATCTATGTGGGATTGTGCCGTATTGAATGCCTCGAAAGTGAACTAGAGAATCGAGTTCAACTCCCGAAAATGTACACTGTAAATCCTTGTGATGGAGTGAAACAGACATGGTGGCAGGGTTTGGAGTAAAGTTCAATATCTAGTGAATAAAGAAAAGGTAAAAAATGGGAGCGGGAGTGAAGAAGATTGAGAGTGATGAAGCAGTTGGGGGATTGTTATGTTTATCGATGAATGGGTGGAATTGGACTTCCCAGCCACCTCCCTCGTACCCCTCTCCTCGTGTGGAAGCAACCCCACATAGCTTAGACATTTCTCACGAACTCGAAGAAGGGCAGCGAGAGTTGATTGCGATACGGAAAGACTCAAGACTCTGTCCTAAACATGAACCCATCCACTAACTTGATCAAGAAATCCAGTCCAACGATGTCCCCCAGTTCAAGCATTTTGGCATGCTCCTCTGTCATGGTGTCACGGTCTTCCACGACCTTCTTGGTCCCATTCTCGCAAATGGCCATATGGTCGGACTTCTGAAAGTTGTCCCAAGGTGCATGGCCATGCATGAACAGAATGACGTCTTGGGCGAACTGTACAGCTGAGGCTCTCTGCTTACTGTCCAAGTGTTCGTTGTAGTTCTGGAATAGAAATGCAATATCAAGTACATGCGTGGTATGACCTTTGAAGGGGCCCTGCCATGGATTTGGCTCTGAGAACTGCAACAGGAACGACTCTCCTGGGAATGTCTTGGCCAACGCATGGGCTGTTGCACGGTACCCAATATCCGAGGCGAATTGGATGATGCTCAACAAAGCTTCGTCATCGCTTGTTTCATCTTTGATCTTGTAGGTTTCCAACAATTTATCTGCCACCTGGAGTTGGTGCGTCAAATTCGACCGCACATGGGCAGAAAATGCGGCTCCAACGCCCTGTTTTCTCTGGAACAGACCCATGATTCCAAGTACGCTGGCCTGGTTATTCTGTAAGCCAAAATGGAAACTTTAATAGGAATTATGTGCACATACGTCGAGAGGGGCATAGCCGACAAAGGCAGCCTCGCAGGAAGTGTTCTTCCACGGTGGGTTCCCGTTGAGAATGGCGTCGAATGTTGGCTGGGATGGTATAAGCTTGCCATCTACCAGGGGGGTGAACATCATGCCCTTGTCTATCTTTGCAGATAAATACTCGGGTGATGCATCTTTAAGGGCCTGGATTCGCTCGGCTGGAGAGCTACCCTCAACGCCAAGGGCCTTGAGGATTTGCTGATACGGAAGTTCAGCTGTTTCCAGCGGCGGTGGGGTCATGAGAGGAGGTGCACCAGCCAACACAACAACACGCGATGCGAGCTTCTCGTCAGGACTCAAAGCTCGTAGTGCAGAGACTATTACGAAATCTTGTCAGTGAATGTGCCAAGGCCGTGGAGATCAGATACCCACGTCCACCTATACTTTCACCGGCGACCGTAACACGATCAGGATCGCCGCCAAAACCAGAAATGTACTCTTTGATCCATCGCAAGGCCACCCGTTGGTCATGGTGGCCGTTGTTACTTTGGAAACCTGCGTCGCGTAGTTCTAGGGATGTGAGAAAGCCAGCCATGCCAAGGCGGTAGCTGTGCGTGGACAAAGCCGGTCAGTTGGTGAAGAAATCAACAGAGTTCATGGACGTTGTCTTACTTAATATTTATTGCAATGATGGGTTTCCCTTGCGAGATGGAAAGTTGGACAATGTTCTTAGTGTCGACCTGAGGCCACCAGTTGGCGCCAGTAAAAAAGCCTCCTCCGTGAATGAAGACCTTAACCGGGAATTTGCTGGCGGAGGAAGCTTCCCGGGGAACAGTAATGTTCATATTGAGGCATTCCGTTCCTGAAGAACCGGGACACTCGGGTTTGGGCAGAGCCTTCTGGATGATCAGGTGTTCGACATCAACCCCAGCAGGATCCGATATGGCTTGTGGACTATAACAACGGCTTCAGTTTAATACTTGGCAGAATTGAATGCTGCTGAGTTCTTTACCCATGCTTCACGGCAACGAGGCCACTGCCATCATAGGACGGCAGCCTCGCATTGTCCAACCAATGGTCCAAAACGCCATACTTAACGCCGAGGAACTGAACGACGCCGTCTGCCTCGTTGCCTTGGACACTTCCGATGACCGGGTGATTATATCTTCTCGGTGCAGACCCCATAGCGTGTCGGTTTTGCAGAGGGAAATGAGAGCTTAGAGAAATGAGAAGTCGAGAAACTGGAGCAAGTTTTGCGTAACCCCAGCGGTCAAAGGTATTCCTGTATTAAAAGACTACTTGATATTTGTGAGCACGCGCGATGGTGTTGGTCACAAAAATACTCCTCCACTCCTATAGCAAGGTACACAGGTGGTCATTACACAAATACACAGTCGTGTGTGTTACTTCGACACATCCTGCTAACCCTGGACTACCCCACATTGAATTGGGTTTAGCGCAGGAACAGAGTGGAGATACCCCACGTTTTAATCGTGGGTGGGTCCAGGGGGAACCCCACATTAGAGGCCAACTTGCGGGAATCTAGGGTAGGGCGCGTGCCAGGAAGGCAACAGTAATCATATTGAGGAGCTTGTGTTGACCAGATAACTAGATGAGATGTCTAGCACCGGAAGGAATGCATCTGCCGACGATTTAGGCAATTCATGGCATCAGGGGTAGGTTAAACAGACTAAATTGTTAATGTGTGCTTCCGTAGTCGTGCTATGTACCCACTTACACACGGATCAAGCGAGTCTTTCATGAAAATGTTCGGCATCCTCACCCGCCCACGCACGTCGGATCAACTCTCGGATAGCCCTTCGTTCAAGCGGCCGCGGGTTCTCGTACGGGTTCGACATTACAAGATCAGCGGCCATGTCGACCCCCCTCTCCGGCATACCATACCCCCTCAAGCTTGAGTCAATCTTGAGTTGCCGGTACAGATTACTTATCCCCCTAACGGCATCTCCCCCAGAGTCCGGCAGTGCCGACGCGATCTTTGCCATTGGCCCCGGAACAGCCGGCGTGTTGAACGTCAGGGCATGTGGAAGGACCGTAACGTGCGTTTCGGCATGCGGGAGATTGAAAGTGCCACCCAAAGTGTGGCACAGCTTGTGGTGCAGTCCCATATTGACGCTTCCAAGGCAAATCCCACACAGCCACGCCCCGTAAAGAGCCTCATATCGTGCATCGTCGTTCTGGTCATCCTCCCGCAACACAGGTAGTGCCTTGGCAAGGTTTCGGATTCCCTCGACCGCCATCATGTCAATAATCGGGTTTGTGTTGCTTGCGTAGAGGGCCTCAACTTTGTGATGCATTAGCTGTTGTCTCCTGCGCCTCATATGAGGGAGATTACCTGCGTGGGCGATTGCATTGATGCCACTGTAGACAGAAAGTCGAACCGGGAGCGAACGGGTCAGATCAATGTCGTAGACAACACTCTCAGGAAGAATTCGAGGATCACGCCTCGTAACCTTGCGCCCCTGGTCCGTCTCCCCGAGGATTGGAGTCATCTCGCTGCCGGCATAGGTGGTCGGAACGCAGAGATGCGGCAGGCCGGTCCGAACACTGATAGCCTTGCCTAGACCGATGGTGCTGCCTCCGCCGATCGACACGATACTATCTACCTTCTTCTCCTTCACTACCCGGACAGCCTTTTCGGTGACGGAGATCGGCGTGTGCATCGTTGCCTCGCTGAAGACGGTCACGGCGGATTGCCCGATAAGAGTTTCAATTCGCCCTGCTTCATCGACTTGCTGCGGAGTGGAAAGAATCATGACGGCCTTGGCGTTGAGCTTTTCGAGTGCCGAGGAGAGCTGTTGTAATGTTCCTCGACCGAACAGCACGCGGTATGCTCCGCCAACGTACTCGAATGTGCTCATTTTGCTGAGTTGATCGGTTCTGACTGTTGATGTGTTTTGGGTGTTACTAAATGCTATTGACTGAAGGCCCCTTTTCTAGTGATATCAGCATTGCCAGGTACCCCACACTCCTTGTCTAACTACACTTCCATGTGGGGTGTACCCAAGTCGCTTTCCTCCTCCCCTGGGATCTGAATCTGGCGTGGGTCGTGAGAGGAGGAAGCCCCAGAACGACATGTCGTCCCTCTTTACCCATGGCCAACTATGGATTGTTGGTGGGATAAGTTACCCACCGCAAGGCTGCGGTGACGGTTCGTATCATTGATTCGCTGGTACGTGGCAGCCAGGCTTGATAAGATGGTCCCCATCCGGGGAGTAATACCCCATACCCAAACCTGTTACTCTTGTCAGCTCGTACTGTATATCACTGGCATGCTTTCACTTACGTCCTGGAGACTCAGACTCCACAGCCTTGCCAGTGCAGCAGCCAGAGACAACCCTTCCCTGAAACCGCAGTCTGTCTCATCAAGCACTTGCTTCATTGACTCCAGCTGGGCCTCGGCGGGACTAGTCAGGATGTTATTCAAGGCGTCAAGTTCTACGGCGTGTACCCGTTTGGTCACAAAAGAGCTATAACAGAAGAGTCAGCCCTCGTGATGCGTCGCTATCTTCTGAGTACATACCACAGTCCCAAGCCGCAACGGCATGCTCGATACTCCAGTGGAATGCCGCCGTTTTGCGCATGAGCAAATGTCCTATCTTGACTGTCCTTCTCAGACCGTCAAACGACCGTCGTACCACATCGAGCAGATAAGGCGTCTTTATCATTTTCGTCGATGCAAACGCTGCCACAGATGCTTCAACGGAGCCCGAGTCTCGAGATATCAAGCTCAAGCGATCGAGGCGGATAGCGGAACCGAAGAGTCGGATATATGCAAGAGGGAGGATTGACTGACAGCTCGATATCAGCGAAGGCTTGGCTGTGTGAGTCAATTCCTCTGGACTCGTTTCGGCACTTTCTTCCAGTAGCTCATGGTATCTCGCGAGAGACTGCATTGCCGAGTGAAGCAGTAAAGATGTAACGTTGGCACCCAAGAGAGCGGACGAGGTTGGTGGAGCCACTTGGAATAGATGCCACGTATAGACTACAAAGGCGTGCGTGATTACCCACGCCGAGAATGGAGAAACTCGACATCGGTTCTTTAAACGACTAGAATCATCTGAAATAAGATCCATAAGCATTTCCCGCATGGTCAGATACTCCGGTTGGTGCCAGGTGGTTCGGAGCTCACGCCACTCGCCTGCTGTCCTGGCATTCCAGTGGCTTTCATCGTCAAAGGCTTCAAAGTCCAGGTCTTCGGCGGGATGAAACCCCGGGTTGACATTGTAAATGATCATGTTGAGGGTGCTGACAGTAAAGATTCCACCCAGGGTTCTTTTTCGAGTCTCGTGTTGGATCCATTCAGGCCAAGAGAGTGTTCTGTTGTCTGCAGCTTGATCCTGGAGGGATTGGCGAATCGACTCGTACACCTAGGAACATTTTGTGAGATGAATCCTTCTGACATGAGGATAGGAACCCAACATACCAAGGTATAAAATCCGTTCTGTGGACACCAGCTCGTCGTCACCGCTTAGAACAGTGAAAAGGGCCAACAACAGTTTTGTCTGCACAAACCAGATTGGGTAGTCGGCGTGAGACACCGAACTGTAACTTGCAGAGGTCATCTGTACCCGAGGTTAGCAAGTCCTTCCGATAGTCGTAGCGGACAACGCACCTGTTCCATGGAGCGTACAGTGATATCGTATAAACCTTTCGCTCTCCGTCGGTCAAGGCGATACAAGGCACCAATACTACACATGATGAGGAGCAGTGGACTCGGGGTTGTCGTCGGGGTAAAAGTCGACCGATGAATTATAGGGAAGTGGCCATGGAAACATTCCATGTAACCAGAAAGGAACCACTGGCAGAGCTTTCCCGTGGGAATATCCTTGAGCTGGTGTTCTGAGACATGACGTTGCGCTAAATCTTGACAGATCCAATCGCGTACATGTACATCGTTGGTTAATGCTTCGTTTAAGCGGCCATTCCTTCCATTGGGTACGTGTGGATTCGTGTGTGTCGTGTTTGCCCGATGGTCCCCGGGGCTGGTGCCTTGGACTTGCAGGGCTTCGTCGGTCAAGGCAGCGTGCGGCTCTCTGGAGGTTCCAGCCATGCTCATCATAGGTGTTGCAGTCCAGGCCAATTCCATCCAGTCGGGGAGCTCGATTTGATCAAATTGCGGGACGTCAAAGAAGTCATCAGGCAGAGGACCAAAGTCAAGCAGAGGCATACCTAGCTGGGCTTCTGCGGAGTCTTGAAGACCCCGAGGATCCGGCATTACCGAGATTTGTTGCTGTGCATCTTGGTGTCGTGAGTACTGGACTGGATATGACGGTTCACAATCCAGCCCATTCACACTCCGATTGTTTGATGGCTCACTACCGACGTGGGACGCAGTCGATCCGTTGGGAGAATCTATCGCAAGGCCGTTATGAGATCTCGCTGAGGGGGAGGCATTGGGTGTGCGGCACACTGGCTCACTGGTCGACGTGCGCCGGGAGGGTGGCGTGGGCATGGAGCGGTGACAGGTAATAGGTTGCGGGCCATTCATCATGTCGACGGACTCAAAACGTGGGTTCTCATTGAGCGACGAGGGGGGTTCTAACAAGGAATCGCGACGGGCGGTAGGATGCTGGGCACAGTGCACCGTGTCTCCCTCGCTGGCCGATGCGACTAAGGCTTCGGGCTGAGCATGAGGATTCGTGCTAGTGCATTTGTCGGCGTGTAATGTGCGTTCATGACGAGTGACCAGATCTCTAATAATGGCGAAAAAGAAAACAAGACATAAGCTCGAGTTCATACAAGCCAATACGCACAGCAGGAGGTAGGAATATTACTTGCGTGAGTAGCTTTTCCGACAGTAGCGACACGAAAACGGTTTCTCGAGTGTATGTCTTCGTTCATGCCGGATACAGTGCTCACTCCGCTTGAAAGCCTTTGGGCAGTGGCCGCACTTGTAGTGGCGAGGAGACTGGCTGGTAGGATCTTGATCGTCAGATGCCATGCTGATGGCAGGCGAATGAATATATCTTGAGATAGGTAAGGAAGGTAGAAAGAAAACGGGGAGCAGGGTGGACGTTGGAAATACCCCGGATTCTTGGAGGTGTCCAGCCGGACGAAAAAACGCGGGGAAAAGGGACGACACTCCCAGTGCGGAATAGCCGGCGGGCGAACCCTGTGATTATCACGGCTGCAGAGCGGAAGGATCAGTAATATTATTTCCCCCTACTACAGAGTAATACGTAAGTTACCTACCCAGGTATTGTAACGGTCCCTCTAACTCGCTAGGTTACTGGACGTACGAATGGGTTATGGCAGCTGTTGTGGGAATTCAGGAGGTGTTTCAGCTGCCTGTAGGGCTCCTATCACTACAGTACTTCTTCTAACCAAGGCGTGACAGAACTGGATATAAATAATACAGCCATAACACAACCAAGGCATATACCTGAGCTTTAATAAAACTGATACTCTACAAATGACTAGCCTGCTTCTCCGGGATTTCTCCACCCTCCCTTAGATGTCGGTACTTTTCAGGCCAGATGCCGGATTTTCCAGGTGCCAGGATACCGTTTGGGTCGACGGCGTCCTAGACGAGTTAGCCACGTCTTCATTTCATGTAGATGATTATAGAAATAGCTTACCTTGAGCTTCTCGATGAAGCAGTTGTAGGCGTGATTGTTGAAATCGCTCAAGCCCGCGATGAGATCTAAGTTGCCAACGTCAATAAAAAAGCCATTCGTCTGTAAAAGCTCCGCTTACCCATGTGGTTGACGTGTGCGCGGTACATGCCATAGCCTCGCTTCTTGCTCTCGGCGTGAAAGTTGTGGTAAAGCTTATGGATCTTGTTCCGATGTTCCGGGTCCTCCTGGTTAAAGGTGAACATGTTTACCGTGATGACGTGCCGTTCGTGCATAAAAAAGTCCACCATGGGCTCGACTCCAGCTGCTTCATAGTGAGGTCTACAGGCACGAATCCACTCGAGAACCATCTTGCCCGAGTTGGGGATAATGGGGGCATAGTCGCCGTGCGCGGCTTTGCCTCCACCCTCGCGTGGCAGCGCCCAGCCTACCAAGGGAAGACTCCAGAGGCTTGGGATGCCGACCAAGAGACTCCCATTGTCATTTGGAACAGCCTTGTTGTCAAGGAGTTCCCCATTCTCACCCTCGAAAAGGTTGCCAGCGAGAGTGGCCTGGGGAACTCTCTTGGCCACGACCTCCTTGATCTCTTCAAACTGGGCTTGGATGATCCTCTTCGGACCATAAAGTCCCCAGCGTCCATGCCAGTAGTTTATACCCTTCTCCTTACGAATCTCCTCCAGCTTCCATGGCGGAATAGGACCTTCGCCTTGCCAATAATCGGACCTCCTTCCAAACATGGAAAGCTGCTCAAGAAGGCTCATGACCCAGACGAGGTTGGGAATAATGCCGGTCTGACGAAGGTGTCCGAGGACATCAACCAGGGGTTCAATATCCTCAAAATCTGGAACGGCAATCGTGCATTCCATGAAAGCAGGCGGTTGTAGAGTTAGCCAGATGCTGAGCTTGGTTACGATACCCAAGTTGCTCTGCAAGAAGAGACCCTCAATCGACGGACCAAAAGTGAATTTGGACAAGAAGGCCGAGGGCGAGCGGGTGATGCCGAATTGCCCCGTACGCACGACATCTCCATCAGGGAGCAAGACCTCAAGCCCGAAAATCGATTGGTGATGGGCGGAATGAGAGCCGAAGCCAGTACCGCGGTCGAGAGTCTGCAAGCTGTGTCAGCACGGTGAAGCCATGGTTATCGACAAGATTCGAAGGATACTTACGTTGCCAGTGACGCTTCCCCATCCAAGAGAAGGAGTGCTTGGCCACACCTTTTTGCCATGCAAGGCGCAATAATCACCCAACTCCTTGAAACTCACACCTGGCTCTACAACGGCATAGGAGAAGTCGTCGCTAACCTCGAGCACTTGGTTCATGCGATGAAGGTCAAAGGCGACGGAACCGTTGACTCGCGCAGACGGTCCTCCGTAGCTAAATAATGAGAATTAGCCTGTGTGCCTGGAACATGAGACCCAATAATTGAATAAACTCACCCTAGGTTCTTGCCTCTGGAAAAAGCCCAGATCGGGATACCGTATTTGTTGGCAACCTTGAGAGCCTTCTTCGCTTCCTCGAGCGAGGAGGGACTGAACGCGGGAACATGTCAGTGCCATCAGGCTTCGATGCGTGCCGTGCTACCAACCAAACAGCCGCGCTCGGCATCCTCCTTTTTTCATTGTCGTCGATATAAATGTCGTAGGGATCGATGTAGTGAGAGAGCGCATCGCCGATAAAGACGTAATCTTTGCCGACCGCGTCGACAAACTCTACTAGGGCCTGTTCAAAGGTCTCCCTCTTCACGCCGGGAGGCAGCACAGACTCGATGGGGTAGCCTTTCGGGGCTGCAAACGTCGCCAAGTGAGCCTCTTCATAGTCGGGCTGAGCGTATGTGTCTTTAGGGGCGCGGGTCGTCATTCTTGGGTTTTAAATTGCTATTCCAGTCTAGAGGAGGAAGCTATAGTTGGTAATCTAGCGCAAATGACATCGCATCTATTTGTAGTCTCACTGTGTGTATCAAAGACATGATGGTTGACTACAATGTGGAGGAGAGAGCGGCCTAGTGTAGCTGCTGTGTGGAGAGTGGGTGAGACCCTGGAGACACCCCACTGCTCCACGGACTGTCTGATGGACATGACTTTTCTGGGGTAATGTCATGAGGTCACCCTGGGCACAATGACTAGCTCCAGTCATGGTAGTCATTATCTCTACTGAGGCAAGTCGGTGTATCTTGTGCCGACACCCACCAATACGTTTGTAACTGCACCCTTGCTCGTCATCACCGCCGTTCTAGGAGCGCCGCCGACAATCGTTTACCCATTTTGGCTTACCTCTAAGCGACACCCGCGTGAGCAATGATGCATCCCTTGGAGCGGTCGACGACCATGCTGGCTGCAGTTGTCGAGAAATTGGGCGAGCCATACCGAATGAGACGCATCTCACGACCCTCGTCGCCTCAAGGCCAGGACATACTGATCAAAGTCCTCGCCGCCTCATACTGCCACACGGATGCCGTGTTTGCCTCTGGTGGACTATCCCAGACCTTGCCACGCATTGGCTGCCACGAAATCGCTGGCAAAATACTCGAGGTCGGGCCAGACGTCCCAAAGACTCGTGGCATCTTTGCCGGCCTTCACGTCGGTGTCCCAGGCCGAGCATATCATCCATGCGGCACGTGCTACGAGTGCAAGAATACAGGTTGTGATGAGATAGGCTACTCTCCGTACTGTCCACTGGCAGGCAACTTAGGCTTGACACAGGATGGTGGATTTCAGGAGTTCTGTCTCGTCGATAGCCGTCAAGTCGCGCCTCTTCCCGAGGGCCTCTCGCCGCTACAGGCAGCACCGTTGATGTGTGCTGGGCTTACTATCTGGTCAGCCTTGCGTCATGACGCGGTGCAACGGGCAAGCACGGTGGGAATCCTTGGCGCTGGCGGAGGGCTTGGACACTTGGGTGTTCAGTTCGCTGCACGCCTAGGCAAAAAGGTCCTGGCCATTGATGCAAATGATGTGGCATTGGCGCATCTGAAGCAAGTCAAGCATAGCCTTTGCTCTGCTGGGACCTCGGTTCACGTGGTAGATGCACGCACCGTGGATGTCGATGAGGCAAAAGGCATCTTGGAGGATTCACCGGCAAAACTTCCCACTGAGATGGGTCTCGATACTGTCATCCTACTACCAGAGTCGCAGAAGGCTTTTGGCCTAGGAATGCAGCTGTTGAGAAATCATGGCACTATGATTGTAATTAGCTTTCCGAAAAAGAAGCTCTCCGTCAGTGCCCATCCCTGGGTCTTTCGAGATATTAGGCTAGTTGGAAGCTTGGTCGGAAGAAACACGCAACTCGAGGAAATGCTGGAATTTGTCGTAGGTAATGGGGTAAAAGCTTCAGTCAAGACATATCCCTTTGAGCAGCTTAATGAGCTAGTACGGGACAGCAAGCAAGGAGTTAGCGGGAAACTGGTCATTGACATGACTATGTAAATACCTAGACAACATTACCAAAGTTCACGGCGAGCGCTCGTACCATAGACATCTAATAGTTAGAGATTTGGCTTCCTTTACTACAAAAGATTTGGCAGATTTCCTGTCTCACTCGACATCAACAAACCCTTTGCCTTCGTCCCACACAATAACCTTGTCCTCACGCTTCAATCCTTGGACAAGCGGCTTACGACCGGGACTGTCCCCCTTTGGAAGTTCATTCAAAAATGACCATCTAGTGTTCACCTTGTATCCAGCTGCTTTCCAGTCATTGATGTCTTGACCCGGATCGGCGTTGTATACAGGCAACGTCTCAAACAAGGCGGCGTCGTGGGCGAGGCAGATGAAGACGCCTGGATGGGCGTCCAATATTCGTAACTTGTCGATGCTAGCCTCTGCGGCGTCACCGTGTATGTACACTGTCCCAGGAACCCTAGAGACCTTATAGAATGGACTAGTGCGAGAAGTATCGGAGTCCTCCTCAGAACAAGTCCTTGCGGCGGGATGGTGGGCTGTAAACACCGAGCAAGGACAAGAGCTTGGATAGTAAGAGTCCAGCTGGTCGCTTGGTATACTTGCAGGCAACGGTAGATAAGGTGTTGGACGGAATGCCCCAGCAAAGTGGCAAGCGTCAGCACCCATGAAAATGAAGGTATCTGGCGTCGTTCTTGCGAGTCCGCAAATGTGTCCAAGGGCATGCTATAAGGGCGTGAGCTGAAGAATTGAATCATGGCTTGGAGGGCAAAAGCGAACCCCAGGAACATCTAGAAGGTAAAAAGAACCATCTCCGAAATAATCGTGAGCACGGAAACCGGCAACTGACGTGTCGAACTCGGGCTCGTGGATTCGATGCCCTCTGCCAACAGGCCTAGAATTAGCCGCCGATGAAGTAGGCTTAGCATAAATCACCAACCTAAGATCGCTCGCTAGTACTGGGCTGTTTGACCTTTCCGGCCAGCCTGGGGCAAATTCAGCTGTGAATCCTGGCCCGACGACAATGTCGACCGAGGCCGGGAACTTGGATCCATCTCCAATATGGTCCCAATGCCAGTGGCTCCACACAATCGACTCTGGTAAAACACCATGTTAGCCAATGTTTAATAATGTGAAGGGGTTTGTCATACTAAGATTCGCCAGATCAAAGCCTGGACTGGCTAGGATCTCGTCCACACCGTGATCGACCTGCATCCCCACAAGGTTACTGGCAATCAGCTTGTTTGTCTGAGATGAGCCATTCCAGAAGTCCTTTCGAGAGCCACAATCAAACAAAACATATTCGGAGCCAAGATCCGTCTTGTGTTCGAGCAGAAAACACATGGTGTTGAGGTTGAGCGTTGAGTGGTGAGCGATGGAAGGCTGGATGAAAACAGCCGCGTTGCAAACCATGCGTGTCGTAGTGTCGATTGCCTGGACTCGCACTGTGGCTTTGGAAGCAGGCAGATCCAGGCCTGGGACCGGAGCAGGCTTGATCTCGTGGGTCATGATGATCAGGGTTAATGGCGAAAGGACGTGGCTCAGGATGGAACTTGCTATGGGGATAGCAACACCTCACTGCCTTAGGGATATGTCGTAGCTTTATTTCCCTTTATTCAACGATATAAGGAACACTTCACATTCCTCACCTTCATAGGCCAGCGTAATCACCTTGAATTGCCCTTCAGGTCAAACATGGGGATAGTGCTATGTCACCTCGCTCCCTCCTCAGATCCACCCAAGTACCTGAATACCACCCTACAATCCAGATCCTTGCAATCTGGAGCCTCGCTCGCAGCTGTGTACACTCCCAAGACGGTTGATCCCAGAGCGTTTCTTGAACCCAGCCTTCTTGCCATGCTGACAGCTAACGAAACATCCTTCTTCATCAGCTGCACTCTAAACCCTCCTTTGTATCCATTGGACGCGGGTGCCTCTGGGCAAACTCCCGGGACAGGATTAAACTTGTCACAGATGGTGTTTTGAGCCGTTCCAGCGCCAAAGACTAATGCTAGGACATGAGCGTCGACGCCAGCACGCATGCCCATATCCATTGCCTCAGAGCAAGCAATTGCGATGGATCCAGAGAGATAATTATTGGAAAGCTTTGCTGAGAGGCCGAGAGATGGTCCACCCCAGGGTATCACCTTGCCGCCTATAGTGGAGAGGAGCGTAGTCAAGCGAGAAAGGTTGGGATCCGACTCAGAGCAGCCGAGGAAGAATGCCATTGAAGCGTCGACACCCCCGATCACTCCGCCGCTGACAGGGGCGTCATAGAACAAATTTTGCGGAGATTTCTCCAACACTTGTTCCTTGATATATAGATTGGTACTCGTATCGATCGTGGAAGAGTCGATCAAGAGTTTGGCAGTGGAGGCGGAAAATGCGCTGAGAATTCCCGAATCTGGATCAAGGTGCGCAGACCTGACATGAGCGCCTTCAGGGAGCATTGTCAATATCACACCCTGTCGCGGGAAAGTAGTTAGCATGAAAACAACTATGAACCCTTCATCTTGCACTTACGCATGTCTCGGCGACTTCTTTAGCGCTTAAACATTTAAAGATCGAATCAGGGAACAGAGCCACCGTCTCGTCTACCACCGCCGTGACGATATCGTAGACATGTATTCGAGATCCTTCAGGAAACCTCTTGGCGAGATTGATGACCATTGGCTTTCCCATTGCACCAAGGCCGATGAAACCCACCGAGGTGGTCGATGAGTCTTTGACCAGTGACGCAGTGGTCATCTTTGCTTCCGCCGACTCCATTTCAATGGCTTGATCTGAATACAAGTAAAGAATTAGAGCTCGACTTTTTATATGCCACGATCTAAGACAGATAGCAGTGATGCGAAGCGTGTAGGAATGGAGCCCCGAGCGTGGGGTTTGGCAAACAGGACTTCAAAGTCCGGAGGCAGTGCGACACTCAATTCGTGAGCCCAGCATCTAGCACAGCCCGCAAGACAGTCCCGTCGCTGTGCTTTCTCATCCAGCATGCTTCTCCCACGACTGACAAGACGACGCGCATCGTCTTTGACCTAGGCGTCCGTCGGGACACGAGCCGCTATTCAGAGCCCATCCGCCGTCATATCACCACACGGGAACCCTTGACAAGAGATCCTGACGTTGTCAAAAGCCTCAGGTTAGGCGGTTTGACGCCGGACGACGTTGACTATGTCATATACTCCCATGTAACCACACCCTGCACCCGCTGCACTTGAGCGAACTGTCTTTCTGACCTTAAGATCAGGTTCACTGGGATCACGTCGGCGAGCCGACCGACTTTCGTCGCAGCACCTTCGTCGTTGGGCATGGATCCCTTGATTTGCTACAGGGAAATGCATCAAGTCTACGTGGAGGTCATTCATTTTTCGAATCAGATCTGCTTGATCCGTATCGGACTATACAGCTTCCCGATCCAGAGGCGTCCTACACAGCACGGGAAGAATTGCAGGTATCCGGAATCAATTTTGGCGGGCCGTGGCGCCAGTTTGAAGGCTTACCCTCGACCCTGGATATCTTTGGGGACGGAAGTCTTTACATCGTCGATGCCCCTGGCCATCTTCCCGGACACATCAACCTTCTTGCACGCACCCGCGAAAATGAGAGTGACACCAAATGGATCTACCTTGCTGGCGACGCCTGTCACGATCGCCGCATCATGCGCCACGAAAGAGAGGTCGGACTGTGGCAGGATGCTCAAGGCCAAACATGCTGCATCCATGCTGGTCTTGAGAAAGCCAAGGTTACGATAGAGAGGATTAGGGAGCTAGAGAGGAAGGGCGTTGAGACCATCTTTGCGCATGATGTGGAGTGGGAAATCAGGAACAGGGATAGCCATCGTTTTGGGGGGAGTTGATCAGCTGGCCTGACTTTTGGGGGATCTAGGAGAAATGTTTCTTCTACAGATCCAATGATTCAGAATACGAGAGTTGTGTCTAATTCACCTGAGCCAACTCCAACTCAATCCACGGAACGCTCCATCTCTACCTTTCCCTGTCCTGTCCAACCCTTCAGGCGGGATGCACGTTGAGTATGTGGGGTATCTTGGGACCCCACGTTCTGTGAATACGACGTGTAATGATGGCCCTGACGGTTCTCATGGAGCTGCTTGGCAAGAGAATCACACCCCACTCTACATCCAGTCGTTCGCCCGTCATTTCGCTAATCATAAGCGTCTTCGTATCAATTAATGTAGGTAGTATAACTGTTGGTGAATGGGGACTTCTCTCTTCGGCGCTGATCATCTCCCCGCACAAGTCGGAACAGCACGCTTCCCGTATTATCAACTCTTGCACACACTCAGACCTCACCAGCCATTTTTACCACAGTCCCGAGACTCTTTCTCTCATGCACCATGTCATCCAGCCAGCAAGAACCAAATTTCAAGGCCAAATTCGTCTCAGAACTGGGGCAGGATGCCTTTCATTCTGGTTGGAAATCGATCCTTGCACTAGACCCACGATTCTTCAGTGCAGGCCTGTCCTTGGCTCGTGTACCACATCAGAAGGCCACTCTATCGCTGAAGGAGCAGGCTTTTGTTGCACTTGCTGTTGATAGTGCCGCGACGCATCTCTATACTCCAGGAATCCATACGCATATCAAGACTGCATTGAAAGAAGGCGCTAGTGTGAATGAAGTGATGGAGGTTATTGAACTGACCAGCACTCTCGGTATCCATGCTTGCAATGTCGGGGTTCCGGTACTGGTAGAGGTTCTGAAGGAGGAAGGGAAGTTCCTGGAAGAGGTCACCAAGTCATACGACGAGAAGCAGCTGCAACTGAAGAGAGAATTCACTGCTAAAAGAGGATATTGGCATGATACTTGGGAAGAACTCTTGAGGCTTGACCCCGAGTTCTTCGAGGCCTATTTGGAGTTTTCTGGCGTACCATGGGCCAGTCTAGACGATGGAAGAGATGAAAAGAAGGGACACCTAACACCCAAGGTGAGTTCATCTGAAACTTTTAAAAAAGGCATATCGAAACTAACTCAGGTGTAGATGAAGGAGCTCATCTACTGTGCTTTTGATGCAGCATCAACCCATCTGTATGTCCGCGGGCTCAAGCTACACATGAGAAACGCCCTTGGGTATGGTGCTACGCCGCAGGATATTCTACACGTCTTGGAGATTGCAAGCCAACTCAGTCTACAAACAGCTTTTGTGGCAGGTCCCATTCTGCAGAATCTGTCTGGAGAGGGTCATTCTGAAGCGCAATAGATAGATGCCTGTAGAAATAATGCATGCATTTAACCTCGACTTTGTCACATTAGAGATCCGGGCATTCTTTAATAGAGGAGATTAAGCACGAAGAATGGTGAAATTTGTCTCATTTTTGATGCAGTGGATAAAAGCAGTGACACTACTCAACACATAAACTTCTCTAAAGTGCCCTCTTTATGCTACCATAAGGAGACTCTGCCTTCATTCTGCCTTGTTTCCAAGCTCCCTTGCCTTCTCGCCCGACTCATCCATCTCATTGAGCACTCTCTCCGCAATCTTCATAGCCTCCACGCCAGCCGGGACACCACAGTATGTAGTGCAGTGAAGGATAGCTTCACGGATCTCAAGCTCTGTCAGGCCATTGTTCCTCGCTCCTCGAATGTGAACAGCGAGCTCTGGCCCACGGTTAAGAGCCATCAGCATACCAATGTTGAGCAGACTCCGTTGCTTCTTTTCCAGACCGGGTCGTGTCCATGCGTATCCCCAGCACCACTCTGTAACGAGCTCTTGTCCGGGCTTGGAGAACTCGGTGGATCCGTTGGCGAGGGCGCGATCGACATAGGCGTCGCCTACGACGCTGCGGCGCATCTTTAGGCCCTGCTCAAACAGCTCCTTATGGAGCGCGTTGAGCTTGCTGTCCTGACTCATGGTGGAAGATGATAGAATCGAGTACAGTGTCGGTCGAAAATGGGCTTCTTGTGTCGTTTAAACGAGGAGAGAGGAACGATATCTTAGAGGGTTGGTCAGCCTGGCGTGAACAGGTCAAAAATAGAGAGATCGATTACCAGAACAGAACAGCCAGGGCAATAGGAAGAGAATGCGGTTGCGTATTTACAGTATCGATATTGGAAAAAGGTCGCTAGATATTATGAAGAAGGTTGGTACTTGAAAGAAGTCGGACATCGGTTGTCTACTACCGAAGGCGTGGGGCATCGTCGTGGGGGATCTTGCAGCACAACGCAATGTGGAGAGACATTGGAGTTCCCCTTTAACCACCCCTGATATGCCCACCCCGCACATCCAGAGAGGCATACGGGTTGCAATGTTAAAGAAGGCCCCGAATAGTCAGTTTTGAAACGGTTAGTGTGTTAAGAGTCCAAACCTGCATCCCGAGTCTCATCTCACAACCAACCATGCCTGCCTACGTTGTGGTCTCGGCCTTGGACGCCGGCCACATTACACTTCCCGAGAGGCTGTTCGTAACCGATGCGGAACCCAACCTCAGAGTAACGGTGCCTTCGCTGTCGTTCCTCATACAACATCAACCCTCGTCCCTCACCGCCGACAAAGACCAAAAGACAACCCGCATTGTCCTCGACCTAGGTGTGAAACGTGATCTCACCGGCTATCGAGAGATGCAACTGGCCCACGTGGCTCAGAGACGGCCCATCATAACGGACCCAGACTGCGCTGAGAGTCTACGCAAGGGCGACCCCCACAGTAGAGCTTTGGACGGGAACACCGATCAGCAGCTCCTAGACCCAGGCCAAGATATTGACTTTGTCATTCTTAGCCACGTACATTGGGACCATGTCGACACGCCATCCGACTTCAAAAATTCCACTTTCATTGTGGGATCAGGCACCCTAGACCTTCTAAAGAACGGTGCCGGGCCTCTCTACCCAGCCGAACTGTTCAACCAAGACGAGCTGCCACGACTGTGAACAGTTGAACTCCCACCAGTCAAGAGCAATCACAGCAATGAGTACAACGGCACCCCCCACACTCCAAAGCACACCGATATGCCCACCGAGAGTGTAGCAAATCTACCCCAATCGGCCAGTCAATGGGCGTGGCAACCACTGTCTGTCTTTCCAAACGCCCTAGATTTCTTCGGTGACGGGAGTCTTTTTGTCATCGACAGCCCAGGCCATCTTTACGGCCACGTAAATCTCCTTGCTCGTCTCTCGGAAGATAGATACCTCTGTCTAGGCGGCGATTGCTGCCATGACCCCAGGATTCTGAGCGGGGAAAAGAATATCACCATGTACGACGATGGCAGGGGAGGCGTTAGAAGTGTTCATGTGCACACTGAGACGGCGAAAGCAACCTTGAATAATATCTCTGGCTTCTTGAGGGATAGGGGTAGCGGGAATGTTCAGATAGAGGTTGTCCTGGCGCATGATAAGGTGTGGAGGGAGAAGAACCGAGATAGATTTTGGCCAGGGACACTATGATTGGTGTGATCAGCATAACTCCCAGAACAATATTCGGATTTACTCCTTATGGCATGAGCTTCCAATTGATATCATGTAATCACTAAACCACTCTTTGCTCTTGAAAGTGAACCAGCGAGAGCGGCCCTAAATATGTAGGAGTTAAGGGCAATGCAGTCAAAGATCTGAGAAATGAATATACAGGACTAATCATACAGCTAGTGAAATCGTACAGTCCGACTAGATCACTTCTAACCGCGGGGTCCTGCAACACCCCACATCCATCGTCGGCGTGGTTGAGGGCATCACCGAGTGTGGGGTAATGGGTGCAAAGATGTTATAATGACCGCTATTTGGTGTGAAGGAACTGTCTTGACAAGATTCTGCATCCTTCTGTACTCCCATTCCCTAAGCTGGTCAATTGAACATCATCTGAAGAGCAAGCCGCATTGCCAGTCACTACCCACCATAGCCAAGGGCAAGGACAAGATGGCTTCTTCACCATCAAACACGGTGGCATTCATTGGTCAGAGACGCCCCTCCAAACTGTGTGTGAGAAGTGAACTAACCTAGTTTCAGGCCTTGGGGTGATGGGTTACCCAATGGCGCTGAACCTGCAGGCCGGTTTGGGCTCGGACAAAACACTGCTCATCTGCGATACAAACCGGGAAGCATTAGAGAGATTCAAAGCCGAGGTACGAGGCAAGGCGCCAGTCAAGATTGTTTCCAACGGCTTTGAAGCGGCCAAGGCGGCAGTAAGAAATAGTCCATCCTCTTAAATAGCCGGTCTTCGTCTGACAATCTCAGAATACAGTTTTCACAATGCTGCCAGGGTCTAGTGCCGTTAAATCGGTGTATTTGGACCCGCAAACTGGCATCCTCGCAGGTGCTGTGGCAGCCGCTGAGGAGTCCGGAAGAACCCCTGAACGCAAGATTGTAGTCGAATGCGGAACAATCGAGACCGACTGCATCCATTCTGTCGCGGCTTCATGCCGTGAAGTTTCCTCTTCCAAGCTCTCCGACACTCTTGTCTTCGTTGACGCGCCTGTTTCAGGCGGGCCCATGGGGGCCAGTGCAGCCACTCTCACCTTTATGGTGGGTTGCCCACCATCGTTATCGGGTGAAGTATTTCCCATTGTCAAGTCGTATCTAGAGCACATGGGCAATCGAGAGGGGATATTTCTATGCGGAGATGTTGGTGCGGGCACAGCCTTCAAGATAATCGACAACTATCTAAGCGCCATCACGTCTCTAGCCGCATCCGAGGCGCTCAACATTGGTGTGAAAGCCGGCCTTGACCCCAAGACGCTCACCGATGTCATCAATGCGAGCGGTGGCCAGTGTTGGGTCACAAGCAAGAGTAGTCCAGTCCCGGGGGTTCAAGCCAACGTTCCGAGTAGCCGGGACTACGAGGGAGGTTTCCGGATCGAGTTGTGTGCCAAGGTGCTGGGCATGGGGACTAAGTTGGCCGAGAGTGTCGGAGCGAGGACCATCCTTGATAAGCCCACACAGCAAGCATTCAGAGAGGCGATGGGGGATGAAAGGTACTCTGGAAAGGATGCAAGGGTTGTTTACCAGTGGCTAAATAAGTCTACATAAATTGTATTGGTCATCATGGCTTGAATATGTCGATAACCGTATTCCTATCCCTAAGTTTCCTCTATCTGCTCTTTAGGTGTTCACTGCGGTTTATTTACTTAAACATGAAGGCCTAAAGTTCTTTAAAACAGAGAGGAATTAATCCGACATCTAAATTCACCCGGCCACCATTCTGCTACAAAAAGAATGCCAAGTTTACCAACGAGGTTATGCCCTTTCCCTTGAATCCATAGTGGTTCGTCAAAGAGATACAGACCTCAATAAACACGTAAGACAATCACAGTAAAATGTCGTGCACTATGGGAACAGGATAAGTGGAAAGTTTACAATGCAGTAAGCCGCCCTGGTTGAGTGACAGGTCACGTTTAGTCCAGACTGCATCGAGAATACGGTGTGGTTGATTTCCTTCTATACTATGACTAAGATGCTAGCATGGGATACTCGATTCTTCTCTGCCAAAGCAAGAAAGCCTACTTGTAGTATTGGGTGAAATCATGCTCGATCGCCTTGACAGCCTACATCATGGTCAGTTTTTCAAGCTATCCTCTTATCGGGTAAAATCATGACGATACTCACATTTTGGAGCTCTTGAGAATACGCTGGATCAGTTTCTGCTTTCTTGAGCATCTGGAAGAAGTCATCCGTCTCGAACAACCTGCGCAAGTTGGAACTCGAAACGACATCAATGACATCCAGCCACTTTTGTCGCCTGACCTCGTTGTATTTGTCCAGAATCGTGGCGTCTGCCTTGTTCTCGTACATGCCCCGGAGACAGTCATATAGCCCGCCGACATCGACGATCCCTCCGGTAAGACCTAAGCCACCGCTGTTAGAATAGTTAGCATCAAGACTCTGACTGTTTGAATACATGTGGTCTTACAAGGGGTTACAGAGATGCGCGGCATCGGCTGCAAGCAGAAATCGCCCTTGACGAATGGACGTAGCCAAGCGTTGGTGGACCTTGTAAGGGCTAAAGTTGACGAGCTTGTAGTCAGATGGACTCGGATGACCAGGAAGCATGTCTCTGAACTTGGTAGGCTGACGCTCCCGTAATTGCTCAAATGTCAGGCCGGGAAGCTCACCGTAGCTCACCCGCCATAGTCCATCTTTTATGATCTTGGCGGCCATGAAGTAATGCTCGGGGTGCACAATGAAATTTGAGTCATTCCATTTGAACTAATCAAAGTCATAGTACACCTACGGAAATAGTCAGTGTCCCGGGGTATTGAAACACTCGTGATTGAGAAGACGAACATTTGTTGCTACAATCTGTTCGTCCCAAGTCCTACCCGGAAACTCCGAGTCACCAAAGAGCGAACGGCGAATCTGACTGTTTGCTCCGTCACAGCCAACGATGTAGTCGGCGCTGAGCTTCTTCTCGCCATCAGGGGTTTCGGCGACTACCCAGGCTTTATCCTCGTTCTGGCCAATGCCAGTGACCTCGTAATCAAACATAATCTTGACGTTTTGGTGTTTCAAGAGGTGCTTTCTAAGGATTTCACCAAGTTGATCCAGTGGCAGACAGACCATGCGGTCAGGGTCGTCAGCCACGTTTCCGGCATCCAATGTCACTATGGGTGTGCCATCCAGCTTGCGCCAGGTGAGGCCTGCTGGCATGAATCCTCGCTCACGAAGGTCATCACCGACGCCGCCCCGGTTGAGCTCATGCATCGAAGCTGCAGGATAGTGCGTCGCTCGCGGGTTCTTATCCAGGTCGCTCTTCATATCAAGAAGGGTAACAGGGATTGAACTCTGCGCGAGCATCAGGGCTAGAAGAAGCCCAGATGGCCCTACACCGACAATTATAACCTCCCATTAAGGTCAGCTTGCGGGCCAATGCTTGAACTTCGACTCGGGAGTTAGGCTTACATCATTGAAGCCGGGAGTGGGAGATGACATGGTGGTCTTAGGTGCAGTGAAGAAGCTGAAGACGTTGCTGATTGTGGATACTGACTATATGCAAGTCCAACCGCCCCGGCTACAAGCCGAGTTATCTACCTGTTAACTTCTCTATACGCTTAGAGTCATCATGCGTCTAATTCTAGGAGCATTGACTGACAAGCGCTTGTTTGGGGACTCGTATCCCCACATGTGCAACTACGAAAAAGGCACTCCCCACATTGGATAGGCTTGACGTGGAGTAAGCGTCTAGACAAACAAAGCCAAACAGAGTGGGGTTGTTTGCCCAGACACGCCAGAGTTGGACATGGGGAACTAGTGAATGGGTTGATGGAGTTGTGAAGAAGTAGGAAGGAGATCATTGCGGGACATCCCGCTCACTTCGAGGCGAGCCCAGGTCTCGAAGCTATAGTAACTAGGTAACATTTAAGTCATTTTCTAGAGCTTTCCTAACGCTGTCAAACGTTGAACACCCTGAAAGCCTACCCTTATCTCATACTTATCACATACGTCAAGTATTTCTCTCATTCAATCGTCCATGGAGTGTCAGAATTGCGCAAGTAAGGTGTCAGACCTTCAAAACTATGCTCATACTCAGCTTTGATCCTACCATTCCCGAGAAACGTCCATAGATTATTGTCCAGATAGTCAATATCATAGTGCTCCCACCTTGGGTCCTTCAACGTCTTGAGGAAATGAACTGACTGAGAGTTGTTGGCATTGATATATGATCGATCTTTTTCAGGGGCCTCGTCACTCACTGATCCACCCCATACGCGAACCTTTCCGTCGACGGTATTGTCCTTGTACCAGCTACGGCACGGTGCAGAGAAAACACTCATCTCATGCCAGGCATCAATGTACTCGTTGAGTTGGTCAACGACTTCCTCCCGTACATCAAGTGCTTTGATGCGGTCGCTCTGCATCTTCTTAACAGTCTGTACCACGTAGTCAAGTTCCGTTTCGAAACATGGAAGAACGGTTCCATTGGCGAGGTTTCCACGGTGACCATTCATGACGAAGTAGTTCGGAAAGCCGGGGGCTCCTATTCCCAAGTAGCACTTCGGTTCAGGGCTCCAGGCATTCTGAATGTTGATGCCGTTTCTGCCAATGAGGGGGAAATGAGGAGTCCATGCCATGTCGCATCCAGTTGCACGGACGATGACATCTACCTCGTAGGACGCGCCGTCTCGAGTGACGAGTCCTGTACCCGTGACGGAGGAGATTTCCGAAAAATGGCATTGTACGTTAGGCTCAATGAGAGCCTCAAGGTACCCGTCTCCCGGGGTGAGGCGCCTGAGAAAGTGTGAGTGATATTCTCATAGTGCCTATTGGACTTGGGTTGGTGGAAATAGCATACCTGCAGCCGACTGGCCAGGACGGGATGAGTTTCTGAGTCAAGACAGGGTCATTCTTGAGCCTTCGATTCATCTCGGCCACCATGTACTTGTGCGCCATCTCAGACGCTTCGCTCTCTTTGTAAAAGATGGCAAATCCCTCATTGATGGCATACTCAATCCTCTTGCGATAATTGAGTAGATACTCAGGATCATTAGCCAGCTTCTGGATTTCCTGAGGAGTATAAAAGTACTGTCCAATAGATGGGTGAACTGCCTCCTTGTCTTGGATGAACTGCCCCTCGTTATCAGAGGTCATCTGAACAGGCACGCGTGGCATTGGGGCCGCGATCCAGGTGGTTCCCCTCATGAAGCACTCGACTTTTGAAGCGACTGGATAAGAACGGTTAACAAGGCAAAAGGAACATGGTAGCTCCCGATCGAGGATTCTCTCACCTTTCTGGACCTGTGGGATGATCTGAATGGCAGAAGATCCATTGCCAAATACAGCAACACGCTTATTGGCGTAGTCGACAGAGTCTTCTCGGGTTGTTTAGCAAGAGTGTTCTTTAGGCGCGACGTTCATTCTGTCGAGAGGCACTTACGGTCCCAGTCTGCGGAATGTATCAGAGAACCCTTGAAAGAATGAAGTCCTTCGATATCGGGCCCTGGGTAACTGCTTAGCACGGTCGAAGCAGGATCACAAGCCCAAGCTGGCTTACATCTGTACTTGTTCAAAAGCCCAGAACCATTCACGAGGACGTGGCACCAATCAGTGAAAACCTGACCATCATGCTCAACCTCGACTGCCCACTGTCCCTTCTCTTCGTGCCAGGTGGCAGACAGAACCCTGTGCTTCACTTTGATGTACTTGCGAAGCTGGTACTTTTCGCAAAAGTTAACAAAGTAGTCCTGGATCTCTGGTGAATAGGCATAGTACGACTTCCAGAAGGGGTTCGGCTCGAAAGTGTACGTGTAGATGTGAGCAGGGACGTCACAGGCACATCCAGGATATCGGTTCTGCAGCCATGTGCCTCCAACCTCGTCGTTCTTTTCGTAGCACACCAGCTCATAGTTGGTAAGCTGTCGCTCAAACTTGTAAGCTGCGCACAACCCCGTCGCGCCGGCTCCGACGTGGATGATGCGCATCTTCCTGGGCTGCGAATGCCATTGCTGACGAAGCTGGAATGTTGACGCTTCGGCATTTTCCACTTTGCTTGACACCCTAGGTTTTTCAGGAGGCGAGGTCGTCGAAACCTCTCTCTCGTCGAGCAAAGTGGCAAGCGGCTGCACCAGGGTTTCTGACGTGCCGGTGGAAGGTTGACTATCAATTGTCATGTTGACGCAGGTGCGACGATCTTGGTTCAGTCACCGCCGCTGTATGAGTAGCAGAAAGCCAAATCGTAAAAGAAATGGTGGAGGTGTAACAAGACTGTGTGATGAATCCAGAATTGCTCTGAATGTATGTTGTCTGCTATCAGTGCCCAATCATCAGATTTTGGGTATTTATTCTTTCGTTAACAGCTCCTTCATGAATCCCTCCAGGACGATTCAATGCCCAGTCGTCAGCCGAATGCCAGCATTGGAGAAGGATTGTCCAGAGTGGTCAGCGAGACGGAGTCAGTCTGGTCGAGTCAGCCTGAATGAGTTAAGCTTCTCAACACAGCTTTCCCGCCTTGTCAGCTAGCAGAGTCACCACCTCGAGTTGTATTTTCGTCACTCATTATGCCCATCTTTTTCAAAGCCAGTCTCTTTGGTTTGCTTGCAGAGTTGGCGACTTCATTCCTCCTACCACGTTTCCCTCGGGCTGCACTCCCATGCTATCCTCTCTGGACATCAACCATGGCAATGTCTCAGAGTTCTATCAGCCCGCCGAAGATTATTAATGGCCCAGGACATAGTATGCCATACGCGTGCTATCTCCATACCACAGCTTGGGTTTTACGGAAAGCTGTCGCATACATGACTGGCACCGGCGAACTCTTCGACAAGTTCACGACAGTCTCGACTCCCGGCCTAGGTGAAGGCAGGGTCAGCATCTCGGTCTGCATTCCTCGGCTTGTGAAAGCCCCTGGAAACTCGTGCCCCCTCGTCTTGGTCGCTGAGGGAGGAGGCTTCATTTTAGGCCGACCTTCCGATGGAGAACATATTGACCGGTCACTCTGCCACAAAGTTTGTTTACTCACTGATGCCATCGCCATCGAGCACCTTGGTACACTATCAAATCGGTGCTAATAGAAATCTGGTCGTATAGGTAGGAGCAGTCGTTATGTCGGTCGACTACGCCAAGGCGCCCCGATACCCTTATCCACACGCACTGCTCCAACTATATGAAGTTCTCAAATGGGCTTTGAGTCCGGACGCCAAGGAAACACTGGATGTCACCATTGATCCATCGCGAGTCGCTATCATGGGAAACTCTGCTGGCGGTAACCTGACGGCCAGTCTATCGTTGCTTCTATCGTTTACTTCCAGGCCATGTGCCGAGTTCCGGAGTGCACTCCCCTCAAATTTCCATCAAACCCTCCAGGTTCTGATCTACCCGAGTGTCGACCTCAATCGTAGCTATGATGGACGTCTGGGTGCTTCTGACCAAGAGACTCAAGCGTCAAGCTTGCCTTCATGGGCAGCGACAATGATGGAGGCATCATACCTGCCTCCCTACATTGACAAGTCTCAAATCTTTGTCTCACCATTAAGAACCGAGGTTTCTCTACTCAACTCTCTTCAACCCCCTTCGGCAATTGTGATGGTTGCAAAGAAGGATTGCTTGAAATTAGAAGCTAACAAGTACGTTGAAAACCTCAAGATGGCTGGCGTCAGCGTGACCAAGTGCGAATATCCCGAAGCGATTCATGGATTCAGTCATTACGGAGAGAATAACAAGGACTTCCGGAAGGAGGATGTGGAAGATTGTTGGGAACAGATAGCCCGCGCTCTTCAAGTGAGCTTCTGCACAGACGAGGCTTCGGCCTGATGATGAACGCTACTTTAAATACAAAGAGACATCAAAGCCTTCTCGACCTAGCTTCAAGCATACTCAAGGCGAAAGATGTGAGACTCCCCCCTATCAGCAGCATACACCTCGTCTTCTTGGGCGTCCTCCTCCTTCTCATACCCCAAGAGTGAGCACCACCAGGTGTTCTGGTCAACGTCGACAGAGTACCCCCCTCTAACTTGCTTTGCATTGCCTTTGCCGCTTGCCATTTCTTTGGCACGCTGTTTCTGTTTTCCTTCCTCACCATCATCCCAGACCGCAATCCTGACACCAGACAAGTCACGATCAAGCATTCCATCACCGCCAAAGTCATAGTGCATTACCAACGGGCGCCCCGGTTGGAAAAGCGTAGAGATGGCGTCCATCACTGGTGGGAAACCTTGTGTCTTCCAGAACTCCCGATGATCTTGAATCTTGTCCCAGTCGAGCATCCACATGAAGGTGGTCGGGTCATTGGTTGAGAAACCCCATGATATCTTGCGGATCCCACGTGCATAAGGAGATCCTGGCTTGCATTGGGCAACGGCGTTGGCCTAAAATCTGGTCGAGACAGCGGCATGATCCTTTGCGAAGTCGGGCAGAAGCTTGAAGATGCAAACTTCGGTCAGAGGCTTGTTCTTGGCACTCTCATCTGTGCGAGCATCGAGTTGCGCCGCAAGGGCAGTCATCTGCTCAATAGTAGCCATTGGGGAAGGGAGTCGATGGATTATAGCAGTAGAGGGAAAAAGTAGCTCTCACTGTGTGCTGCCTGGTGAGACCGATTTGTCAGGAATGCAAATTGAAGAGGAAGTTATTGATTTCTACACCCTTAATAAGATGTAATTCTAATACCCTGTACATCGGCTGTGTTGATTAGCCCCTTTAAGGCGACGTGTCAGCTCTCCTGACAAAGTTCCCCCGCCCCTTTGTCATTTCGTCACATGGCACGTTCTACTGTCATTTTCAAGTAAGTACGGCACAGGAAAATGTAGCTGGCATTCTTCCAAGCGAGCCACTGCACATCAGTGTACACTGAATGCAACCAGGCAGCTCTTTTTGAATAGGAATGCTGACAAACCCGTGGACAAGCCCTTCAGAAGGTGGTTGAGGAGGCCATTCAGATATCATAAATCCGAAGAGTCTCACCCTTGACGTTTGATATTGGTAGTCATGGTGTTCTCTAACCTAACCCGCAATTTTCAAATTGCTTGTGCTTCCCCTTGAAACTCTTGTCGACTTTCCAAAACTCTAACTTAGACGACTGATGTTCAATGACTGCAAAAACATCCGTGCTACCAATAAGCTCCCCCGTGACGCTCGCTCCTGGAACCCAGTTTCTGCTCATGTGTAGCATCAGCTCCATTCCTATGTGCTCTGGATCGGTGCTCGCCGAGTCTCGGATCAATGCCCTCCGAATATCAGGCCTATAACTCATGAGTAATCACATAGACGATTTGGCAAAAAGTGCTACCTACCAAGCAAACATTCCGATCCATGGCCGATGTGGAATGCGCCTTTCCAGGTCTATAGGTCTCATAAACTCGGGAATTCGGAGGAAGTCCACACGAGTCCCAAGAACATACCACTAACACCAGTAAGTGCGATCACGGAGAGGGGCTACGGTGCAACATACTCTTAGAAGAGCATACTGAATCCAGAATATTGACAGCAAAAGATGGAGTGGCATTGGACCATAGGAACAAATGTGGTGATAGAGGCGAGAAGCGAGGACATCAGTTGATTGAGATGACAGGACGTTTCTCAAACTCGGTTCCTCGACTGGAAACAGGCCACACCGATATTGGAGCCGGGCTTCGTTGACCATCTTCATTATGATATTATCCCACGAGCCCATATCATTAGATACTTTGGGGAGCGAGAGATGCACTGGTAGGCTGCCCCATGAGGTGGTGTGAGCTCGCTGTTCGGTAGTTAAAGGGCTAGATCGGATGATGGAGGCTGGCAGTACATCCAGGCTGACAGCAGTCCCATCTAAGATGCTTGCGATGCAACGCTCCATGCTGTCTTGGCGACCACCGACCTCAAGTGTGGGCATTTCACCAGTATCTTTGTCGGCTTGAGCCAGGTCAGCGTCAAGGCCATCGTCCATGGATGCTACTGGAAAGCAATTCGGGAGATCAAAGAAGTCTAGCTCCTGAGTTGGGACAGGATCTGGTAATTCCAACACGGCGGCGCACGGTGTGAGGTGGGAATCCTGATCTAGAGAAGGTAACGGCGGATCGCACAGGGCTTGTGACTGTTCCGCAAATGGATCGTCTGGGGGAGGGGTCTGTTGCGCCGTCTGAGGCCCGTCAGCCCCTTCATGCCGCTCACTTTCCAGATCAGCGTCCTTCGAGTCTAGTTTCTGCTCGTTCACGGAGCTAGCGAGGCCGCCGATGCGTAGAATCGTAGCCTCAAGCTGTTTACATCTTGCCCGGAGCTTCTCTTGTTCCTTTGGCAGTGTACTAACTTGACCACCGTTGTTGGACTGGGCAAGGCTGGTCTTCAAGGTCTCGATCGTGCCCTCGAGTTGGCGTATGTAGGTTCGCTGGCGTTCACGGTGCTGTCGTTGAGATTTGCGATCGGTGGCACGTTTTCTTGCCCGGCGAAGTTCATCTTGTGGCAGTTCTTGGACTTCTGGTAGACTGTCGAGGTCGCCATTGCTGGTGCTGACCGAGGTGTTCTGTGGTGCCATGGGAGCTGTTTGTGACCACGCAGGGTTCTGATAAAGGAGAATGGCACAGGAATACCATCACCACGTTCTCTCCCACGCTTGGCTAAATACTGCGGTAGTCTACTTCCATGGCCTCGGCGATGACAGATGCGGGGGAAACCTGGGGTATGGGGTCAGGGGGCCCGGCTACGGATGCGCCTCGCCTAGTCGAGCCGTCGTCGGTCCCACCCCGTGCCGAAGTAAACGAGTCACGGGGCCGGCTCGGATTCTCTTAGGGATACGAAGAACGACGGAGCTCGTTCATCCCGGGACCACGGAAGATGCACCCGCTCGTTCACCCCGCCAATCACCTCCTTGAATGTTCTTGCTAACACTTCTTATGGACACTCAAATCCACCGTGTTTGCATTGGAATATGATAACATTATATGTTGATATTGTTCTGTTTGATACCGTTAAAGCCCTTCCCTTATTGAGATAACTAAGCCGGAAGATAGAGGGACACTCTCATCCCTCGCTCTAGAATCAACCACTACCAAGGCCGTCGGCAACTCTCTCAGCAACAATTTGCCTGACCGCCCTCACAATGGGCTCGAAAGTTCTCTCGGGCTCCCTGACAGATGGCGTATCCATGTTGTTGTGACAGATTGCCACTGCAATCCCATCTCGAAGGTCCGCCCAGGCGATCGAACCCCCTGCCCCAGGGCTGTATACAATATCCCGGTGGTCGCCTACTAGGGGATCCGAGGCCCCGACCTCACCGCCGAGCCAGAACCCCGCTGCCCCGAACCAGACTGGAATTGGAAGTGCCTTGTCCGGATCAGACGCACCCTTTCGGGGGCGCACCAGGCCAGCCGCTCGCTCAGGTGATATCAGACGGACGCCATCTAGGGCGTCACCCTCGGCAATGAGCGCAAAGATGCGTGCAACGCTTTTTGCGGTCGTGATGGCGCCTGCACCTGGATCTACCGCCTGCTGAATTGCGCGTTGGTTGTGCACCTTGCCCGAGGGAAAGACGCCTGGTGGATTAACGCCGTATTTATCGTCCATTCCGAAGCTGTCCCCTCCGTACAGCGTAGCAACCCGGTCAAGATCTTCGTCTGCTACACCAAGATGAAAATCCGAGATCCCCAAGGGTCTGCAGATCTCCTCCTCCACAAACACATTGAATGGCCTGTGCCTCGGGTCTGTCCGCCGCACAATCTCTCCCACGATCCACCCCCAGACAAGCACATGGTAAGCATTGTGCTCCCCAGGCTCGAAGGTGGGTTCTTGCTCAGCGATACGTGCTATCATCCAGTCCCAGTCCGCCATCTGCTCAGGCGTTGTCGCTGGCATCTGGGGGATTCCTGCGCGATGCGAGAGGACGTCTTCCACCGTGATGGATTCCTTTCCATGGGCGGCGAACTCTGGCCAATAGCGACTGACTGGTGCGTCGGTGGTCAGGAGACCCCGCTCAGCCTGGATGTGGACGGCCAGGGCTGTGATGCCCTTCGTGACAGAGAAGACTGGGAAAAGAGACCTGGCATCAACTGGCCGCTGAGTGTCCGTGTTCATGACGCCGGCAGTACCATCTGCAATCAGCTCGCTGCGGTGGTAGGCAGCGACTGAGATGCCAATCTCACCGAGCTCCAGGGACCGTTCCAAGGCTTGCTGGATGAGAGTTTGGTGACTGGTATTCTCCATGATATATCGGCGGTTGTATTGTAGTGATCGAAACTGTTGTACTGAACTATTGCTCTACTCGAATCACACCAGCGCACTCGGGCCATTTCATGAGGAATGTCTAGAGCTGCCCCTTGCACTGACAAGTCTGGACTGACTCGACCCCTGTCTACTGACTCTCCAATGACTTGAGTACTTTGCCGGGCATGAAATCACCATGCCATCGGTCGTCTCAGTCACTTCTTTCCGTTTCTTTCCCTTCATCTTACGACAACTCTCATTTCTAAGTAAACTCGCGCTTTATCTATAAACCTACTACATCTACCCTTCATAATGGCTTTTACAGTTGTTCTCTTCGCATATCGGAAGCCAGGGATGACGCCCGCAGCTTTCCGTGCTCACTATGAAAACATTCACGTGCCACTCATGAAAGAGCTTGGCGGCAACCTCTTCCCCGTGAGCCACACGCGACGATACATCTCTCAGCTCCAAGTTGATTCCGAGGATGAGGCTCAGCGGTACCTGCCTGAAGTGATGAGCAGTTCACCATCTGACCTCAGTTACGATGCAATTACGGAGATGTCCTTTGACAGCAAGGACGCTTTCCTAAAATTTTCCGAACTGCTAGCTGAACCTCACATCGCGCCGAAGGTTGCGGAAGATTGTGCTGCGTTTCTGGATGTCTCGCGAGTGCCGTTGGTCGTGGTTATCGGCGAGATGTGCGAGACTCGCCGTGACTCCTCTGGTACTGGAGGATCGACAGCCTAGCTTAAGGAGTGATGTGATGGTATCTTCCAGGTGGGAACGAAATCCCACCTCTGTGTTAAGCTCGGTGCAAGGAATGTTCTTTGATGCTTAAAGAGGGTTTCCTTGTTCAGAACAGGAGGGGTTGGCGGATGTAGTGAAACCGAGTCAGTTCAGCGTTGTCAGGTGTCGATGGGCGGGGGCTGTCTAGTCATTGAGTAGCACTGACACAGTTAGAGTGTCTTGTGTTAGCATAAATCCCCATGCCGAGTGTCTTCCTTCTGCTGCTTCTCTACAAACCAGTCTTTCATCTCATGTGATCAAACTACCGAAATGAACATTACCAACCCGGAAAAGAAGCTGGCGGGCGGCGTAGCCGTCATCACTGGCGCTGGTGCTGGCATTGGGTCTGCTTTCGCCCTTCGCGCTGCTGAACTAGGCATGACTGTCGTCGTGACTGATATCTCTGCACCGCGCGCCGAGGCTGTTGCCCAATGTATCAGAGAAAAGGGCAGCAAGGCTGAACACAAGGACATCGATGTCTCTGTGCCATCAGAACTCGAGGCACTTGCAGAAGATGTCTTCGCTCGCCATGGCCGCGTTCGTTTACTCATAACAACGCTGGCATCGAAACTCTCGGCTTCTCATGGGAGATTCCCGCCTCACGCTGGGACGCCACTCTCGACATAAACGTCAAAGGTGCCATTAATGGAGTCAGAGCTTTTGCTCAACGCATGATCGACCAAAGCGAGGAGTGCTGGATCGCCAACCTTGCAAGCATTGGTGCCTTTAGCGTATTCCCAACCCAAACCGCCTACATTGTCACCAAGCATGCGGTCCAAGCTTTTTCCGAGGGCCTCTTCCTAGAAATGCAGCTCAAGAAAGCCTCGGTTAACGTGTGTTCGGTAATTCCAGGTATGCTCAAGACGAGCATCTTTGACGCTGAGCCCGGGGCGGGAGAGCCTGCCAGTGCTAAGGCCTATCGACAAATGATGCATTCGGCGATGCATACTTATGGCATGGATCTCAACGAGGGTGTTAAAATTATGATGCGTCAGATCGCTGAGGGCAAGTTCTGGGTCTCGTCGCAGCCGGAGATGACGGCTCAGGCGGTTGGACGGCGCGTGCAGTTTCTAAAGGATCAACAAGATCCAGCGATTGCTGAGGATGCGAAGCACTTGTTGGGCCTTTGAGGCAGTATTTTTACCCCGATTCCGGTGAGTTTAGTGTCGAGTTATCTCTAAGCATAAGATTAATCGTTGTCATTATCAGTGACGTCTCCATCGCGAGTATCAAAGCACAATGCTACAAAACACTGCGTGAGACGAATCATAATAAAGTGCAAGTTGAATGAGCGCCAATAAGCATTCTGGGTGCGCCTCGTGTCATGGCTGAACTACGTATCCTCCAGTTAACACCGTGATAACGTGGTGCTTGATTGCTAGTGAGGCATACGTAGTCCTGATTTACCTTAGAAACATTGTTCACTCAACCCTTCCATACTTTAAACAGCACTTCCAACGTTGTGTCCGGGATAGCCATGGTTCCAATGAACCAAGGCTGTGGCGATGTGCCGGGAGCCAGCTTGAGGTCATACCTGAGCAGCAAAATGGTAAAAATGATCTTCATCTCATGAATTGCTAAGAACCTGCCTGGGCTAAAGTCATTTAGGACATGGTTAGCAGCTACGCCCCTTGATAGCTGGATCAGTAAACCTACCAAGGATGCCTTCCGTGGCCGAAGAGGAAATAGTTGGTGGTGGTGGCGATGGGAGTCTTTTCCTTGGTACCAGAATACTCTGGACGGCAGAAGCGAAAGCCATCAAAAACATCCGGGTCATTATATACTTCCGGATCGCGATGCAATATTAGGCTCGGAGCGCCCATCTTTGCACCAGGCGGAATGACAGTGCCATCTGAGAATCTGAACTCCTGTCGTGCATTTCGCTTCAATGCCACTACGAAGAGATGGTTAGCCTAGGCATCCCCGCTACAGATCTACACCGGCAGTATTCGGTCAAGATGATGAGACTAACTCAAACCAGCATTGTTGAAGCGGCCAGACTCTCTCAGGAAGCTTTCCAGTTTGGGCAACCTCTGGAGTGTGCCATATGTGATTTCCCCGTCCTCAAGATTCTCAATAACTTCTTGCCGCAGTGGCTCGAGGTACTTCTCGAACTGTGCGGCAAGGGTGTAGAGGGCACATGTCAGGGTCTCAAAGTAAAGCGAGGTCAGTGTTATTGCTCAAGCCGAAACGTCGTGTCAAAGTTACTTACCATAGTTGTGGTATGAATCGACGCAACGTTCAGCGCCATAACCCTCTCAGCTATCATGGGACCATTTCTTTCGACTGGGGGAGCCGCGTCAACCAGCCACTGCACGAGGTCCTCGGGCTTTTTGCCATTCTCATCCAGCTTTCCTTCCAGTCGCTCCTCAATGAACCTCCGGAGGAACTTGTAGCCGTTTCGTCGATGCTTCATGACTGGAAGGAACTGCACCAAGATTCTGGAGTCGATGTGAGCATTGTAAAGCCAAGGACCCTGAGGGGAGGTGGAGCGTACGGTTTGATCCAACTTGGAAACATCCGGAGGATCTCGGCGGATATGACCACAGCTTGGGCGTAATCAGCAGCGTTTTGCAAGAATTCCTCGTTCCGACCTATATATGCGTAAGCGTTACTTTCAGCCCGCATTGTGAGCCTACGGCCTACAGAACTCAGTTCCAACATAAATACAGTTGCTGATTCTTCCGATCGTAAGAGCAATTGCTTGATACAAGGCAATTGGCGTATACTCTAGAAGCCGTGTCGGTCAGCGTGAGCCCAGGAAGACACGCCACACTTACCTGGATGGGAGCCAATGTACTGGTCAATTGCAAGTGTTGCCTCTTCCAGCATCATCGGTGTCTTGGCGGGAATACCCTTAGGCTAGGATGATTGATGTCAGCCTAACAATTATACAGATGGTTGTTTCTGTGGCTATGGGAGACATACAGTCCTCTTGTAGTACCCAATCCTATTGAGGATGAGATAGACAGTCAGTACGACTGCGATTGCCTGCAAGGTTGACACGGAGTCGGCGCTAGAGATGACCCAAGAAGCAAGGGGTAAAGCCCCTGCCTGGCTGGTGAGATTGGTTGCCATTGTCGTAACTGGTATCAGTCGATAGAGTAAAAAGACAGTGTAGTAACAAAGTGGATATGCACGTAAATTGAAAGAGTGAGGGTTTATAATCAGAGGGGTACGTCCGAAATACGTAGATGGAGTTTCGCGATGTCAGCTTGCTTGACTCAGCGCGATACCCGGGCCCTGGCACTTTTGTCTGAGGCAGTGAAGCTCCAACTGAACACATCAATATCGACCGACCTTCACGCTGATTTCGTCCCAGACCCATCTTCTCATTGCCTCGTTTCCCTCCCAGCCATTTTCCCAGTGATGCCATGGCGCCATATAACACATCCGGTCCCTCGTATCTCCCTTCGGCGTTGACATGAGTCTTAGCATCTTTTGCATGCCCTCGGGTGTTTTGAGCTTCTTCTTAGCCCGCCCATCGATGTTTTCGACGCGAGCTGCGAGATCGAGGACTGTGGCGGCAATACCCGCCGCGATGGGAGTTGCAAATGACGTTCCGGACTTTACCACCTGCCTGTATCTCACAGGGTCCCACCCTTGCTTCGCCATCTTTCTCCTCTTAATGGGGTCCAAAATATCCTCCTTTTCCATCAGGTCCAACCCCATCCCCAGTGTCATAAAGTTGAAGCCGCTCCATACTTCGGGGTTTATGCCGCCGTCTTGGCCATTCCCTGTTGAGGCATGAACGCAGAACACGTACTGTTCGTCGCTGGCCGGGAATGCCCGGGGCTCATTCTTCCCACTGTTGGAAGCAGCTGCAAACATCAGACGTGGCGATGCCTTTCGAATTGCGGCCTCGATGTCATCCAGGATGCCAGGATGCTTCTCAAAGCCCGAGTGTTCGCCCGTCTCGTCATCGTCGTTTCGAGAGCCCGGACGTGCGAGCCCAAACGACATAGAAATGATATCCACGTCCCATTTAGTTACCGCGTGCTCGATAGCCTGACAGGTTACTAGCGTTAGTATATCCCTTAGCAGTCGACAAGGTCCATCATCCCGTTATAGCACCTAAGAGGCTCACCTTAGTAATGTTCTGGGCCTCGTAAGACCTCGCAGCGTTCTGGTTGAACACCTTGGCTATGTATATGTCCGCCTCAGGAGCCGACTTGTGCAAAAGATAGGCGCAATTGGTTCCGTGCAGCTCATTGCTTTCGTCCTTTGCATCGGCACCAACCCAGCTCTGACACCACTCCTCTTTGATGCGACCCTTTTCCATGGCATCTGCTATACCCCCGTGTCCAAAATCAACTCCAGTGTCAATGACTGCTACTCGAATTCTTCGTGGAGATTCGCCTCCAGGCTTCGTAATACGATCGGCGACGAAGCGCGCGTACGACTTGTGGAATGTTTCAAGATGGGTCCAGAAGGCCTTGGCACTTTGGGTTTTATAAAGTGTCAGTAACGAAGCAATCATACTAGATAAAAGAATCAGATTGAAAGCTTACGTTGAAGGTCCTGTCCCTTGTTGAGTATCGAATAGTTGGACGTTAGGTTGACTCAGCTTAACAGATGAGAAAGAACACTGTCTCGTTAGAGCTACATTGGTAGCAGTGGTTTGTGAGAAACTCTGAAGAGTACCGTCGATAGACATTGCATGTTGCGAAATCTCATGTGTTGAAAAGGATGAAGGGTCCAACATCTGCTCCTGGGCGAGAACCGAACTACCTGGAGCAATTATGCTCTCCAGAGTCAAATTGTTGTCGATTTTGACGAGAATGGTGTCGAAAACCAATTTCCATGCAACTTCCATCTTATGGCTCGACTGGCTCTCCATCAAGCGGCTGGGGTACTTCATATGGAAGTCCAAGCAGCCCCGCGCAGCATTAAAAAAGGGAAATACGTCGCGATCCACCTCTGCGCCGCAAATGGCCATTTGGGTATACTTCTGGATATCTCCTTGGATCTGGTCACATGCCTCCCAAGGATCCTCAAAGGAATCTTGCTCATAGGCAGTAAGACGCTCACCCTGTGCGATTTGCAGTAGAGCCTTGGCCAGAAAAACGAACTGGAGTGAAGGTTCCGGAACGTCGAGATCATCAATGCTGCCAAGTGAAGGAAAGTTTGCGAGGGAAAGAGGTTTCTGATGACTTGAGAAACCTGTTTTGCTAGGTAGGGAGACAAAGGGGGTGTACTTGTCTGCAGACTCCAGAACGTGAACCTGTCTTGGATCCCAGGTCTCAAAAACGTAATCAGAGTCCAAAGACAACATTAATCCGAGGACCAACTTGGTAGCTAGAGCCTTGCGTTCTTTGATTCCGATGATGTGCCTCTCACGAGAAGCAATCAAAAACTGGTTGAAAGACATGCCCTGATTTGGGTGATTTCGTTCTTTGAGACGCCCTTGCTCAATGAGGCTCCATAGGCTATGACTCGGGAAGCACTTTCCATATTTGCGTGTTCTCTGTAGTTGTGATGGTATATGGATTGGTATCGTCACCGGAACGGTCGGTCTGGGATGCTCCGGTACGTAGAACTCCAGGTCTATCCCTTGTCGATGTGACAGCCTCAGCGCCTCGCAGAGTGCTCTCTCTGTGTATTTACCAGGATGGTCTGGCCTGTGAAACGCGTTTTAAATCTTGACGGAGCAGAATTGTATGGGTGAGGCGCACTTACTGCAGGAAAAACATTCTAGCATATTGCCAGCTGTTGACCAAATCATGTTCTGTCTTCTTTTGCGTCTTCTTATCGAGCAAGCACATGGTGAAGAAGAGCGGAACAGGTAGGTTCACTGTCGCCTTTTTCGCGTCCCAATCAGATACCTCCTCCCACCCCGGAAGTTGTAGCAGAACCTCATGTTTGGGATGCGTACAGGATCCGATGTGCGATAGCACAGCACGACAGGCAGCTTCTGTCTGGGTTTGGAATTTTCGAAGTAGAGAAAATGAAGCAAAAGAATCTTTCGAGCCCAGCCTTTTGGATGTAGGTTCCCAGTCGAGGGCATCCAGGGAGCCTGCAGACATCTGCAGCGCGTCGACAAAGCTGTTGAATGAAAGGAAGAATTGTGCCATTTCTTTAGCATCTGCAGTCATCTGGTTTCGGAGTTCTTTCGGGGGTCGCTTTTGACTTGGGTCTGTAAAAGCTACAAAGGCCTTTGCAGTGGCTTCATCCTCGGCGATATTAAAGAGAAACGACTTCGGCTTAGACCCAGCAGTTGGGATGAGGTCCACTATGTTAGGTAAAGAGGACGGTGGTTTGATGTTTTCGACAAGCTGTGTGAGCCGTGGATATTTGGCGGATCTGTTGTCTCTTTGTCTAGGAGTGGTCCAATTCGGGTTGACTCGAGTTTCGAGAAATTTGCACAGCTGCTCCAGACGTGACTGTGCTTCCCCAACTGACGGTTGGCTAGGATCAAAACCTTGGCATAAGTCATGATGAGGCCAATCTTCAACATGAGACTCTGCGCTCGACTGTGAAGACGTGTCGTCGGTGTCCGCATCCGAGTTGTCTTGGCAATTCTTGTATGTTTGTGCCTTTGAGGCATCGCCTTTGACTTCATTTTGCAAATGCAGAAGCAAGTCAAATCGAAGGATGGTAAATGTCCGTCGAATCTGCAACTCAATGTCGTTGATGGCATTGCGGAGTTGGAGTGTTCGTTTACTACCAGTAGTTTCAACAATTCCAGGTGGGCTGAACCTGTGGCTGCTCGAGCGTAACTCCTCGATCAAAATCCACTCGGTAGTATGTTCAATACCACCCGTAGACGCCTGATTATTGAAGGACATTGTGCCAGACGAAGCGCCGTCCATTCCAAGAGTATAACTATTCGAGTGTGTTGAACTGTCCACTAATTCAGCAGATCAGGAAGCTTACACCACTGAGTTGATTCAGAGGCGTCTTTGTACGGGAAATGGCATCTTTCCAAAGGTGGCAGGTGTCGTTACCGGCGCGTTTTTCCGGTGTGCAGCGGCGATCAGGCTGTGGAAACCAGACAGGCTTCAGAAAGCCTGACGCAGGCGGAATGGTGACATACAACCGACGGAGTCGAGTTAAAGGCAGTAGTATGGAATTATACTTCGGTAAGAGAGGGAAGGCGCTACTTTATGGCGTGTTCGTTGGTTGAGGAAGAAGAATCTCTTGTTCTCGAGATTGTGATGAGCCAAGCCGTCACAGCCGCCAAGGGTCACAATTGTAGCCAGGTGAGGGGCTAACGTGCTGATATTAGCAGACAGGTACCTACCAGAATCTCTCACATATCTATTCATACATGATGAGATCTAATGGGGGCGCAAGAAAGGGATTGAAAGACGCACGACTGAAGTCTCGGTTTCTCGATTTTGGTGTACTAGTTCAACACAAATAACTAAAGACGCGATAGCTCAAACCTTCAGAGCTACCTTTCTTCGATCAGATCTACACGATGGTTATTGGTCCAAATGTCATCGGATGTGCCCCGTGAGGCTGACGGGAGCTGAAAAGGTCGCATGTCTTCTCCGCTCAACCGGGCCGGCGACAACAACAAACAAGGAGACAACGAGTGCTAGTCGAGGTCCGCATATCGCTGGATCTTTTCTTATCATTTCTTACTCTGTAATGGCAACCCTGGACAACAAAGGGACCCCCGAGCCCGTTGGCTCTGACCCTACCATGCAGTCTATTTCAACCAGGGCCAGCACCTGCGAGTCGGCCTTCGTCAAAGGCCTTGGCATGCTGGATTCCAATGAAGTGGACCAAATATACGCAGCTGGCCTACGCAAACTGCAAAAACGATTCAATAGCTGGACAGGATATCTTGGCGTCTTTGCCGGCGGAAATGGAAGTCTGGATCAACGCCTGAGGCGTCACCCGCAACATCGCGATCTTGTCATAGTTGCCTTGAATATGCTCAAGGACAACCTGCTACAAAGTAGACACCGGCAATTATTCCATAGAGAAAACACACTGAACAAATTCTAGTTACACGCGAGCCGAGTGACCAAAGCTCAGACAGTTCTTCAGATGAGGAGACCGATAGGCGGGAAATCGAAATCGAGGGTATACGGATATCTATCAATGAGCTTGACCGGCTTGCCATTCACATCAGACAGTCATCGACGTCATCTCTGGATGCCCGTGTCAAAGCATTCGCCTCGAAAAGGGCTGCAGAGATCTCTTCCTTTGAGACCAAAGCGATACTGGCCGTCAATGCTCTCTACCCAGACGCACACGAAAGTCTACGCCAGCACTTGAGCAATTCCATGGTGCATAGGCATACCAAGTTTCTATACTGGCAGTCCCACGACAAGAAACTACGTGCGGATCATCGCCGTCTCAGACACTCGCAAGAACTGCACGTAGACCGAACACCGTCACCCTTGCCTCCCCAAGCAGTTACACAACGACAAAATACCAAGAGTGGGGGCGACATTCGGCCTGAGTCTACAGCCCGGCCTGGTTCTGACGGTATCTCGTTCCTATCTGATACCTTTGCATCAGACTCCGTCTCGCGTTTCTCACTACTATCCAAGCCCATTGAGCCAGTTAAAGAGCGAGCTGGTGCAACGACCGTTCTGGAAACAGGAGCACAGTTCCCTAAACCACCTAAGTTTGATGACGGGGACGAAACTGCTCCCTGTCCTTTCTGTCAAAAGGTCTTCCAGAGGCATGACTTTGCCAACGATGTCTGGTGGAAGTAGGTTCATCCCATCACGCACAAATGCATTTGCTGATCGTACCATCACAGATCCCATGTTAACGAAGACTTGGTCCCTTTCGTTTGCGTTGCAACTTCATGCTTGGACTCTCCCAACTTTACCCGCCGGTCTGAGTGGAGAGCCCACATAGAACAAGATCATGGCGTAGTTTGGCAGCAAATCCCAGCCATTCCACTTCACGTCGAGAAGAAGACTTATCCGCTTGAGTCTCAAGGCGCATCTGAAAATTCTCTCATCTGCCCGCTATGTTGTTCCTCGCCACTCGAGGGGTCTAGACAACCTCGGGCCAAGAAGCCACAGACCTCGAGTGAATCGCCTAAGGCTCCCCAGCCGGTGTCAAGAGAGGCTTCAGATGATACTATCACCAAAAAGGCTGTCCGATTTGACGTTCCTGAGCAGGAAGAGGGTCTAGCAGACCGGGGCTCGCCCGCTACGCCGAGGTTGGAGATAAAACCATCAAAACAAATGATGATGACCAATCACATTGCTGGGCACTTACAGTTCTTGGCCCTTCTTACTCCGCGGCTGTCGACCAAGAATGTCGCGGATGGGGAAAAAATCGACTTTGCCAGCTCCCGGGCCCCCAGCGGTGACTCTATTTCCGGCGAAAGGAGCACTCTGCTTGATGAGTTTGAAAGCGAGGAGGAACAAGAGACTCGAAGCATTGACACTGAGCAGTCACTCAGTGAACAGAATATAGTGCCAGTCCCTGAAGTCTCGGTTGCACCAAAAGGGAAAGAAATCTCTCAAACAGAACCAATGGATTGGGCGATATTTCGGCCTCCAGGTCCACCTCCCCGAGGGGAGGAGGACAAGGTCACGAAACGTATCAGAGAGGGTCCGCTGAAAGACGCCGCAAACCGTTTCGCAGGAACCTATCCTCCCATGGAAGCAAGTGAGGCCGCCAGGGACCTGGTGAGGCTGCTGCGAGAAGGGAGTTCATCTCGCAATTTCAGCGACTTTGTTCTATTCCGAGAAAACCTGACCCGAGAGTCTCTGTATCAGTTCTTCAGTTCTTCATTATCCTCGGTGGATGATGGGGTCTACGCCACTTCGGCCAGTTACTACACTGACGAGGTTTGGGTGATGCTTTCTTACCCAGACCGCGACGAGGGTTGGTTTTCTCGGCGTGGGCTGTTCGTTTTGCTGCTCAAATGCAAGCGACCCCTGGATATCCTAAGATTCATCTCAGCAGGGTTCTCAGACGTTGACCTTCCCCTATCAACTAAAACCCTAAGACGCCTTTTTCCAAACTGGGATAATCAAACTCTTGATACTTTTCTTAAATTATATAGCAGCTTTGTTTCTAAGGGATATTTGTATACTTAACAAGAGGTCTAGGCCCGACCTGAAGATGCCGCTGGTAGTCTTCCAAAGGGAGTGTACGTTTTAATCCTTGACGATGCCCGTTTTCGAAAGTGCTTAGCTGATCGGCAGCCTCAGGTGCTTTGGATTGATGGTATAATAAGATGAGGGAAAGCCATGCTACTCTATAGGATCACCGATGAGCTTTGACAGACTACCTACATACATCTCATTCCTTCTTTGCGGGCACCAACAGCGGTGACGAAAATGCAGCAGGTGTGGCCCGCAATCACCAAGGACGGAAGTTAGGTGCTGTGACTTCCTCCAGAATTTGAGGCATCATTTCCCACAGTGGTCAGAAACGTGGTGGTAATCGGCTGCGAGAGAGGACTCTTTTCAAGCGACAGTAAGGGACGTTGCAGATCTACCAATCAGCGAGTGAAGCGGCGCAATTCGAGGCCTAAAAGCTTAATTCGACAACTTCAATGCACTCAATTTGTTTGCAGGCGATTTGCTGTTAGAATACTGTACTTGAGCCTCACCGACCTGGGGTCATTAGACTAGTGCTTCAGGGCAGAATCCAGGTGATGGGTTCTTCTGCCCCCATTTGCTTCTCGTCTATGATGTTTTGCCCTGGTACTTCGACATCGTCGGCATATCTCAATCCCTGCAGAACGCCCTCGTTCATTGCGTTAGAATCACCGAGTGTTGCCCCAACAATGTCTTCCTCCTCCTGTCTCAGTCCGCCCTTGTCCCACCAGATCTTCCGGACCCGAATGCCGAGTATGAACGGAGTAGATCCGTCAAAACTAGAGGCAAGGCTCTCCTCGTTCTCGTACGAGGCAGTTGCGCCGGCAGTTGTGCCCGAATGCGGGTCAGTCGCGGCGGCCTGGCTGTTAACCTGGCTCTTCTTGGATGAGATCTTAGATAACTTGGCACCCTCAGTCCACATTAGCCCAGTGACAAGGTACACGGGCTTCTTTCGCTTCGTATTGTTGATGTGAAAAGCGACATTGTCGATCTCGAGGGCTTGCTTCATGTACTCGGGCGTAGGGATAAAATAGTGGACAAGAAGCTTCTGCACTGTCAGGATTTCGTCGTTCTCACGTTTACGCAAGAACGAGAGCATTCCTCCCAGTCCATCGCTGCCGAAAATCTTGGCCCAGATGCTGCCCTTGATGCCTCTCAGCTCCTTCAGTGTGCGGCTGAACCCGGTCTTCTCGGAACGGAACGTTTTCTGGGAAGCGGGGATCTCGACAGTATCGCCACAATCGAGCGGGGAAAGAACACTGTTCAAGTCGATGCCTCGTAGCACAGAGCCCAGTTCAAGATGGCCATCGGGTGGTGGGGAGATGTTGAAGTCAGGGCAGAGATGGAAAGACGGCTGGGGGCTGAAAGAGGTCATGGTGGTTTTAATGCTAGGGAGGAAACAGACTAGGTTGTCTAAGGTTACGTGATATTAGGAGGGGAAATGCTCTCAATGGTGAAGAAGACAGGGCATTCTTTAGGCATCCATCACATCTGCTGGGCAGCCGAGCTTATGCAGCTCGATCAAAAGCAGGCGAGAAAGCCATCGCTAAGGAGTACATGTATTTCTGTGGTCTTCCCATACAAATGGTTGTACTCTTTAACTAGCACATTCAGGGACTTGGCGCCATCACATCGTTGATGGTCTATGGGATGAAATATATCGAGAATCTAAGCAAAAATAAATTGTCCTATCTGCTATAATTCCCAAGTATCAAAAACTCAACAAGAATCATATCGTTAACCGGCATTACAATCCACTAGATTTCCGCCATAGTCCTCGATCCAGGGCTGTGGCCAGGAGAATCAACCTGTTGCTACTGATATGCGGTGTGTAACTTGGTTGAGATGCTCGATCAGACGATGACGCATTGCTTTGAGACGGTGCCCGAGAGGTTGGATTCTATCCATATAGCTCAGGGGGTTTCGATGACGCCGAAGCAGCCTTTGTATTGGGCATGTGTGTCTGTTCCTGCACCGGGGTCCCCAGTGCAGGGCTTTGAGTGGTTTGGTTGCCGCTTCGACGACGACCGAGTATGCGCAATCCAAAACCCCCTAGAACAATCAGGCCGATGACAGCTACGCCGCCGACGACGCCTCCCACTATTGCACCGACGGGAGGGTCCGGACCTGGCCCAGGACTCTCGACCGGTGTTCCGTCGACTAGAACTACAGTGGAAAACTTCCGCTTGTCTAGGCTCCGTGTACTAGTAATTGTAGAACGAGTTGTTGCTATCGAGTCGCATGTGTAATGGATGATGCCGTTGCCTAAACGTACCCGAACACAATACGGAGCCTTGGATGAAGTGCTGCGAGTAGAGACGTTAGCCGAAGCCAGCAAAACAATCTCGTTGACTTCTTAACTCACCAGGAATGAGTCAACTTGTTCGTACGGCACTCAGTGCCGCATACCTTTGTATCGAAGTATGCCGAACTATCGAGACACGTGGAGCGAAAGCTGGCCCAACCACAGAATACGCGCGCATGTCGCTCCCTTTCCCATGTGCAGGATCTGTCTGGTTCACATACCAAAGCCGGATCGCCTAGGGAATCAAATCCGCAAGTGGCATCGGGCGCAACCGTGATGGTGAGAGTGCCCGAAAACACCTCGGCAAAGTCAGACGCGGCCTGTCGAACCTCGAGTCTCTGCAGGGACGGGTCGGTATCCTCTAGGTCACTGGTTGATGTAGCTGCGGGTGGTGCTAGGGCAGCCGTGTTTCCAGCTAGGATGATCAACACGGCTATCTTCAAAGCGGAAATGAGACGCATTGTGAAGCTTGTGGAAAGACTGGTAGCGAGGCTGGATCACCGGGAGAGTTCTACGTCTCCAGCGGGGAGACTCGCCTTAACTAAATACCACCCCCAGTGACTACATGATACGTATATCCCATTGTGGCTTCTTCCAGCTGAAAGCCATTACCTTTTGACAGACAAGTAATATTCTATAAAACCCGCCATCTGTAGGTATTCTCAGAACCGAGCTCATGCCACTCGAGATGGCGAATCAAAAAGTTCTTATAAGTCATGCCAAACCTCATACTGAGACTGGATGCATCTTTCATCAGCCAAACTCTTGGCTATATGCCCTCGTTGGCTACAGGCTGCAAGGAGTCCTGTACGTTGAGCTACCCCGCCTCTTTCAGTCGCTTGACATGTCTGTCTAGGCATTCTTGCAGAATTTATAGGTAAGAGACTGATGTTGTAGAGCACTGGAGATATGCAGTGATGTGTGTGCTTGACTGTTTGGTTCCTAAAACATAGCATGCAGGAGCTCGTGGCACGATAGGAAGGCTTGTGGGAGCCTTGCGAGGCAAGCTGGTTGCCTTCACAGCCGCACACCGGGGTCACCATGACGGGTTCGCATTCATAAACAGATTCCCTTGAGGTTTTAGAGCATGTTCGAATTTACATCCTAATCAGAAACAGGCGCATACAGAACCGGCTCTTTTTCTTCACATTTCCAACCCAACTCGATGTGCGAACCACCTATCAAGCACCTAGCATTGATCTCAGTCAAGTATTGCCCTCTCTGTCTTTCCACATTCTTCTGCATAATACGGGTCGAAAGGCATCAAAGGCCGGATAAACTGGCCGAATCTCTCAGGGAGGCCATCATGCCACACATCAAGAGGCTGGTCCAGGATATCATTCCGGTAGCCTACCTGCCGGTGATAAGCCATGACACGCGCAGCTCTCCCTGTCGCCGTTCGCTGATCAATCTCGGCTCTAGATTCATGATTAGTTTTAGATACTCAAAAATACAAGGGAATTGTTGCTCACTGGTAGACTGTCTCTGCGGAGAGAAGACTGACGAGGCTGTTCCGAGCTAGAGGCAGATGGCGCGATCTGTGGACAGCTTCGGCTTGCCATCTAGTGCTCGGGACCTTATGTGTATAGGTCGAATACTGTACCCAGGGTCGTGCCCCATCGGAGGTTGTGCTCATGCAGTGGCGAAAGTCACTCTGATCAACATGTGCTCTATCCCATGGGATCCCACCAGTGCTCAGCAGAAGAGGCAAGTCCCAGAAGAAAATGCAAACATCGACGGACCATTGCGAACAACTAACTTGGTCAGGGTGAGTGTACGCTCGTATTCTAAGCACCCACTTCCACTCAGTTGTCCAGTCGTGTTCAGGGCCGACAGAGATCTCACGCTCCCCAATCTCCAGAAGCCTGCCGCCCATCGCGAGTCGGGGACTTAGAGAAACAGTGAACGCATCATTATTATCTCTAAGACGGCATCCCTGGCGTATTCGATCTAGCCACGCCTTGCAATACGCCCTTATCGTTGACCTCCAGGTTCTGCTAGGTAGAGAAGCCCCAGAACGTTTGCTACAGGTCCACAAGCATGGTACAGCGATGGTACTGTCTCTACCTTGCATGCAACTCCCCAAGATAATACTGTGAGAAGGTTGCTCGGGACTCAGGTAAGACTCATTCGATGGCTCTGAGCAGTCTGAGTGGTTGCACGCAGGCGTAGCCCACCTGTTCTCCAACGTGTCGTACTTGGGCGGCGCTTCAGCACCAGCTGAATGAAACGAGTTCATACTCTCGACGAAATGATTCAGTTTCACGGCCGACATCCTAGGATGTGAAAGAGATGACTGTTCCTCCGGGTTTTTCGTTGAATTAATTGTGTAAGGCGCTTCTTGCAATGCGATGAATGAGTGATCTGTGTGTGCCCGTCCAAAGAAATGACAGAGAGAGAAACAAGAAGAAGTCAAAAGAAGGCGTCAGAAAAGAAGGAAGGGAATAACTTTAAATAACCTACAACGAGAAAACATTAGGTTAGTTTGGCTTTATGCTCGCATCAGGTGCTTATCGTAAAGCTTCAAGGAAAGTCCGTGATAGTTACCTACCCGGTAGCATTGCATGCTCCTCAAAGGCAATGAATGAACTGTGGTAAAAGTCAATTCAAGAGCTTTTAAGTGTCAGCTTTAATTAGGGAATAATTTGATGTCTTTTATTATATCTTATGCAGATTTACTCATCATATTTGAGATGAGACTACCCTCCTCACTGTTGTGTTGTCACATGTATTTTGTACTTGACAGAACACCACTTGCTATCCTCCAGGCCCGTATTACTTCCCCAACAATCACAATACCGTTGTAGCTTTATTCTAAACTTGAATAAATGCTATCGCTAATCGTGTAGGTTCAGGAATTACTCTCTCTCAATCCTGTCAGCGTCAATATTTGTATCAATGTTCTCCGCCCCCACAACCTCCTTCATGGCATCCCACATGACAGCAGGAATCATCCACCCTGAAGCCGTGATTCCACCATAAGCATTGAATAGCCATCTATTCGGGTCGGCCTTATCAGTTTTGGTAATCCTCTGTGCAAAGTCGGGAAGGGCACGAAGTCTTGGGTCCTCTCCTCTAACGCCACCACAGTAACTAAGCCGCATCGACGCCAACTCGGCCGACAGTCTCATCTCTGCGAATCCAAGGCAAGATGAGGAGTTCGAGGTGGCTACTGCTTGTGCGAATGAAGTCACCAGAGGAGTAAAGGTCTCAGGGTTCGGTACTTCCCGTATCTCTTTACATGGTCGGTCCTGATTTGCTGTGGCTTCTGCTCTCCTTGGGAGACGGTCCTCGACATCCGAGTTTTCCGATTCTATATCCGGCAGATTATCGCCTTGATCATCTGAGTCAGAGCTGAACTCTGACTCTACGTCGAATTCCTCTTCTTCCTCGGATCCAGAGTAGACGTCGAGCAACCACCCTCCACCCGGCGTTGTCATGGACATGTCGACAAACACAGACCTCACCGAAGGACCAAATCGTCTGAAGGTGCGATGTGATATGCACCATTTTCCCCAGAGAAAAAGAGAGACAAGTGTTGGAAGCTCGCAGATTCTTCGTATCCCAAGACTAAGACGGTCCTCTTCGTCGTCTGGGATGAGTATCGCTTCTTCATTTCGTGGGTCAGGATCCCAAAGAAGAATAGTCAACGTAGCCAGAGAAGCGTACATCGGCTGCAGCAATGCGGCAGCGAGTGCGGCTTTGAACTCTTTTCGCTGTGCGGGCATACGGCGCGGTGGCATGTACAAGTCCCAGGAGGTGTGCTCGAGGCAGGGAAGGGCTTTCTCCGCTATGGCACAGATGGCATCGGGATGGAGTCTTCGGCCGCTGTGATGCTTTGTATTGAAGTCAAAGTCTTGTATATCAAGGAATGATATGCATGAGATAGATGAAAGCCCGCCAGGTGGAAGGACGCTGGTCTCGATGCTAATGTACTTGAACTCGTTCCTCTGCTGCTGCACTCTGAGGTTTGCTGTACGCAATATCGGGTCATCAGAAGGCGAAGTAGCAGTCAAAGTCAACTTGACATCTCGTCCTTCCCAACAGCTCAATCGCGTAAATAATGCAGCAATGGCCTCTGTAAAGACGCGCGAATTCTCCGCGGCCTCTCTACTGCTCTGGAACTTATTCCGCAGGCGCTTATCGCTGACAACGGGGAGAACGACATCATATCGAATAGTCTTGACCAAATGTCGAATTTTGTGATCTGAAAAGACCTCGTCAAACTGCTTCAGGGACTCGGGGTGACTGTTGAGTTTCACTGTGTTGAATGAGCGCGTCTCGACGCGACTTAGGACGGCTCTCGAGACCCTGCCCACGGTAACCGAGGCGACAAAGTCGAGGGTTTCCGAAGAGGACATTGTTGGAAACTAGTCCGAGCTCTGGCTCTCGCATGTTGACTCGAGAATGTGCTTCGATGTCTCGGTTAAAGCCCTACTGCGTATATCCGAAGAACGCGTCAAAGTGGCGCATAAACTCCGACTCTCAAGACTCCAAGGATGACTCTCAAGATATCCAAGCTCTCAGACGCGTTCAGACAAGGTCTTGAACTAATTGCGGTAGACAAAAGCCATACCGCTTCTAATCTCGATCCGCACTCCCACAAAGCGGCACAGCAGCCCACATAGCGGGAGCAGCCCATCTTTCAAGCGAGAGTCGCAAGGCCCAAAAATAGTGGTAGCAAGGGTTGACGCCCATGTTTGTAATCTTATTACTCGCCATAGATCCGGCTACGGCGGATAACCATTCAAGCAAAGACAACTCCAGCTGACAAACAGACAATAGTTCAAGATGCTCATCAACATCACAATCACCCTCTAGAAATGACGCAATTCGTCTCCTTCACCTCCCATCTTCGGGTGCCACAGCCGATACAGGTGGACCACCCTATCATGACCCTGCATTCTCGATGGTGCAATCAAAGACGTGCCCATTGCGACAGCCCGACAGACCCGGTTGAATTAATAATGCTGTCCCCACGGCGAGGTCTATTTATGTGTGGAGTTGTGCCATCTTTAGACGTCTACCCCAGATTGATGAACCCAGTTTTGATCAGTGATCAGTCATACACTCAGCAAACATGGCCCAGGCGGATATTATTCTCTACACCAACCATCGGTGCCCCTGTAAGTATTCACATTACCTGGTTGGGATGCATGCTAACAAACCCAGTCGCTCACCGGGCTCACATCACCCTCGCGGAACTCGGCCTCTCCTACAAGGAAGAGATCATTGACCTAGACACGCCGAGGACCCCCGAGTATCTCAAGGTCAACCCCCGCGGCTTAGTGCCGTCCATCTCCTACAATGGAGAGATCATCACCGAGTCCGCCATCGTCGCCCAGTTCCTAGCCGACACCCATCCTTCTGACTTTCTGCCTACGTCGTCGGACCCCAAGGATGCTCTCACTCGGGCTAGGATCAACTTCTTTACAGATGCGTGGTCTACCAAGATTCAGTCGCATATCTTCAAGCTCACCTACTCTGCATCTGTGAGCGAAGAGGTGGTCAAGGACGCCACCGCTAGCATCGTCAAGGAGATTGAGCCTCTCCTCTCTAACGCCGCGCCCTTCTTTAACGGCAGCGACAAGCTCACATTCGCCGAAGTGAGTGTCTACCTATCCACACATATACCCTGACTAACAAAGCAACAGGCAATCGTCGCACCCTTTGTCATCCGCGTCTTCACCCTGAGCAAGCATGGTCTCGTCCCCGCCAGTTTCATCGAGGCCCTCGAGAAGGAAGCTCCCAACTTTTACAAGTGGGCCCAAGCTGTGATCAAGCATCCTAGTGTGCTGAATATCTACAATGAGGACGTGATTGTTGATGGTACCAAGAAGCGGATTGAGAAGCTTAAGGCTCAGGCTTGAGTGACCTCGGCATGAGCGAAGTGGGAAGACGGTGATACGCAGACAGGATGATGATATCATGATAGTTTAGAATATGAAGTTACGAGGAATATTTGTCAATCTGATGAAAAATATTTGTCAATATTATGATGATATTGTCGCATCCACTGAGTAGTAGTCTATTGGTTGCCGCGGCAGATGAATCTCATCAACACCATGGCCAAACATCCAGTGTTGGCAGATCATTGAACGACTTTATCCTCCAGCGACAGTCTCACCATTCCCAGTTTCTAGCCGTCATGTCTCTACTGCAAGGTACAATGCACCATCCATAACCACTTACTCGAGGCCACGAGTCATATCATGTCCTCGCAAACATGTACTCCCCATCACCCGACTCGACCTGCCGTAGCACTGTGATCCTCACCCACTCATCTTCTGGTGCAACAGATATCAATGCATCCCAAGACCATGCCGACCACGTGGGCCAATCTCTCCGACGAAACTCAATGGAAGGGACTCAAGCAAAGCAAAGCAATCAACCCATTTGTGTCTCCTTTAAACACCCCTGTAACAGAGCTCCAAGGGTAGACACAAATACCCACACATCCCTTGTACCTGGTAGCACTTGGCTCTGCACTACTATTTAATGCTACCAAGTAGCATTTACCCCTGCCGAGAGAGCCAAGTGACCCAAGTGGAGAAGACCCCTTGTCGTTAATCCCGCTGGATATCCTGGTTCCCTTGACAAAATCCAGGGAAACATCAACGACTAATTTTAAACCTTACAGACGCGCGGCTCAGAAACCAGTAACGCGTCTTTGAATCTCTATCCCATGAAGAAGGAAGCCATGTTACCCCCGGCAAGCCTCTCCCGCTTGACCTTGGCAAAGTCTCCAAGTGGAGTTCAATGGTGACACACCGTCCGACCGGTGGTTGATCTTGGCGGGTCAAGGAGGCGAACCGAAAAAAAACCCTTGAAATTGCAGGGCCTCATGGATCTCCAAGAGCCGTTCCAGAGTTGGAGATGGCCTCCTGAGTTTCCCAGCACGGTCCCTCCCGGTCCCTCTTCTCCTTTCCTGCTTCTTTCTTCTTTTGTCTTTCCTTTCTGTACTACATTTCTACTCCTGTTTGCCTTTTTTTCTGACGCGTCTCAGTAGACGAGTTTCTTCTTTTTTACTTTCTGTCGTTGTTTGTTTGCTCTTAACTGTCACTCCTTACTTTGAGCGTTTCAGTCTAGCTCGTCCACTCCTTGACCGCGACAGATATTTATTCACTCCCTTTCCCGAATTGTCACGCAATAGATCCTCTTCGATACTGACACCCAAAATGTTTTCCCGCTATCTCCTCCCGGCCGCCGCCATCCTCGGCATCGCGACAGCTCAGACTACGTCCGAGTGCAACCCCCTAAACCAGACCGACTGCGACCCCAACCCTGCTTTTGGCACGACGCACCGCTGGGACTTCAACAGCACACCCTCTGCCGACCTCTGGGAGACCATCGTCGGCGATGTCCCCTACGACAAGGAGCACGGTGCCGTCTTCTCGGTCAAGAAGCAGGGCGACTCCCCCACCATTCGCACAAACTTTTACTTCTTCTTTGGCCGTACCGAGCTCCACATGAAGGCTGCTCCCGGAAAGGGCATCATCAGCTCCATGATGTGGCTGAGCGATGATCTCGACGAGGTTGACTGGGAGCTTCTGGGCGCTAATGATACACACGCCTCGACAAACTACTACGGCAAGGGTGTTGAGGACTTTACCCAGGCGGGGTGGCATTACATGAAGGACGGCATGCAGGAGGATTACCACAACTATACCACTACCTGGACAAAGGACCAGCTGAACTGGTATATCGACGGCGAGGTTGTGCGAACCCTCAACTATGCGGATGCCAAGGCTGGAGAGGCTTACCCTCAGACCCCGATGAGGCTGAGCATTGGTATCTGGGCTGCTGGAGATCCTACCATGCCTGAGGGAACCCGTGAATGGGCCGGTGGTGGTGAGTGACTCAACTCAACTTGTGGCAAGCAATATACTGACCATTTACAGACACCGAGTACGACAAGGGCCCTTACAGCATGTACGTCAAGTCTGTTCTCGTGGAAGATGCCAGCACCGGCAAGGAATACGTCTACGGCGACAAGTCTGGCAGCTATAAGAGCATCGAGATTACCAAGTAAGACCTCACTCCACAACACGCAAACCCTCATTCTAACATATGTAGGGGCAACTCGACCGCTTACGAGAACCTCCACAAGAAGCCCGAAGAAGCAGACAAGACAACCGGCGAAAAGTGGGAAGCCCTCCCCACGAGCACCAAGACAGCCGTGTACGGTGGAGGTGTCGCCGTCGCAGCGGTCGGAGTCAGCGCCCTCGCCTTTTACTGGCTCCGAAAGCGCCGCGAAGGCGCGAGCGAGGCCAAGGCCGCCGAAGTGGCCGAGCAAGAGAGGACGGACCTCATGTCTTACCGAGCGGGAGAAGACACGACGAACCAAGGCCACGAGTACAGCGCTGCTCGCTGGCAGAAGCTTTCTACTTGATAACAAGTAATGATGCTGCGTTGGAAAAGTTTTGAGAACAAACCACGCAGACCAGTCCACTTGCTATCAATCCCTCTTGGGCAATTTTCTTGATTTCTTTTTATTTAATCGGCTTTTCAGGGTATATACAACACAACAGGAACAATCATCACACATCGTAGGAAGCACACACAATTCATTTTTAGCTAGGCGTTGTAAACAGATAAACTCGTAGGCGTTAGAAATAGAAACCGAAATCTCACTTTTTAACAATCCAATGAGAGTCTTGGGATCAAGTGGCAACGAAAAGAATATTCTAGACTTCCTTATGTCAAGTAGGATTTGACGCCAGTGTCGAAAAAATGTCAATTTTGTCAGCGCAAGGGCGTGAAGTGTCCGGGTATTAACACGGTTACTTGGGTTAAAGCCGGCGTCTCCGTTGTCGGGGCTAAAAAAGTTGAAAAAGATTTAATTGACAGCCCAGACTCGCCTCAGAAGAATCAATCTGTATCAATTCAACTCAGCTTTACATTGTCTATACGTCTTTTACCTTCAATCTTATAGCAAGCGTTCAAGTTCATCAGGAATATCACCATCACCCTCAGAAAACACCAGACAACCAACATCTCACCATCTCATCAACACCAAATCTCATCTCATCACTTCCATCATGTCTCTCACCTTCCGCCCCGCTACCCCCGCCGATATCCCCCCAGTTCTCTCCCTCGTCCGTTCCGCCTACCGCGGCGAGTCGTCCCGCACCGGGTGGACCACAGAGGCCGACCTCGTCGCCGACGACCGTATCTCGGACGAGTCCCTCCTCGCCAAGATCACAGACCCCAACGGCGCCGTCATTCTCGCCTTTTCCACCTCCAACTCTGGCACTTCCACCCCTCAGTCCGACTCTGACGCGGATCGCGACCCTAGCCTCGTCGCTTGCTGTGAGGTTGGCCGCCGTGATGGAGACCACGCCTACTTTGGCCTCTTTGCCGTGTCACCCGAACTACAGGCCGCCGGCATCGGTAGACAGGTTCTCCAACGCGCTGAAGAGCACGCCAAGAAGGAATGGCGCTCACGTATTATGAACATGTGGGTTATCTGGAAGCGTCAAGAGCTCATCGCCTGGTATGTCCGAAGAGGATATCGTATTACCGGTGAGAAGGCGCCCTTCCCTTATGACCAGCTTGTCAATGGCAACGCGCTCAGGGACGATCTGTACTTTGAGGTTTTGGAAAAGGAGTTGTAATGTGCGGGACACATCATGACAACTATAGATCCAAGTTAGACAAGATGAATAGACAGGGCAACCACTTATCGCATCATATGACAAGAGCCACTTCGACTCAGTAAGTGTAAACTACTCAAACCAATCACTTATGTCAACACTGGCACACGCTTGAACGTGAAATCATCATGGGCTATCTCGGTCCTTCGCGAACCCTTATATACACTTTTAGACATGTCCCAAATTCCAATCGCTTTGCATACAATTTTCCTTTCTCTTTGGGTATATTTGACCAATTTACTGGCCCTCAACCTGCTTGAGGATGCCCTCGAGGTTGATGCTCTTAGGTCGCTCAATAGGCAGACCCAGAGCTCGGTCCCAAACCAGCTGGGCAAGAGGTCCAAGACCTCGGGACACACCAAAGGTGGCGGTGTAGTAGAGGGTCTCGTGGAAGCCGTAGTGGTGGAATAGGACACCAGAGCTGCTGTCGACGTTGGGGTAGGGGTTCTTGGTCTTGCCGTGCTTCTTGAGCACCTCGGGGGCGATCCGGCTGTTCTTCTGCACAAGCTGGAAGACGGGGTCCTGAGCAATCTCAGGGCGAGCGGCAGCATAGTCCATGAGAGCCTCGAATCGAGGATCGGGCTTTCGGAGGACAGCATGACCGTAACCGGGAACGACACGGCCCGAGTTGAGGGTGGACCAGAGGTAGTCGTTGACATCCTGCTCAGTGTACTTGGCAGGGATGGCCTCCTTCATTTGGAGAATCCATCGGAGCACCTCCTGGGCGGCGAGGCTGTTGCAGAGGTTAGTAATATGTCAATTGACATGAAAATAAAGCTTACCCGTGGAGGGGACCGGCAAGACCCTGAAGACCGGCACTGTAGGACAGGAAGGGGTCGGACAGAGCGCTGCCAACCAGGTGAGTGGCGTGAGCAGAGACGTTACCGCCCTCGTGGTCACCGTGGAGAGCAAGGTAGAGACGGAGGAGATCCTGGAAGTTCTCGTTCTCCTTTCCACCCTTGCCAAGCATGGCAGCAAAGTTGTAAGACCAATCCTGCTCGAGGTCAACCTCGGCGGGGAGAGCACCACCACCACGGTAAGAGTTCTGGTAGATCTTGGCAGCAATGGTGGGCAGCTTAGCCAGGAGGGAGATGCAGTCATCAAAGGTAGGCTCCCAGTAGTCGGCTTTGTTCAGACCCTGCTCGTAAGCCTTGGCAAACTTGGACTCATAGTTGAGAGCAGACACCGCCATGGCGAATTGAGTCATGGGGTGGAGGTCCTTGGGGAAGTTGTCGAGCATCTTGGCGACAAACTCGGGGATCTGGGCCTTCTCAGCGAGCTCGCGAGAGAAGCCGCGGATCTGGTTGGTCGAGGGGACCTGGCCAGTGAGAAGAAGCCAGAACATGGCCTCGGGAAGCATCTCGGTGCCAGTCTTGCCCTTGGGGAGCTCCTTCTGGCAGTCCTTGATGGTACGGCCGTGGAAGCGGATACCCTCGTTGGCGTCGAGGACGGAACCCTCCCAGACCATGGCCTTGAGGCCACGCATGCCACCAAGGGTGTTCTCGACCTTGACCTCGCCGATGGTCTTGTTGGCATGGGCCTTGACCTTCTTCAGGAGCTCTCGCTTGGCGGGGATGGCCTCGCGGAGAGTGGCCTTGAGGTCGGGCTCGGCAGTGGCATAGCCGCGAGCGCCGACAAAGGCGGCACGGGTGAGGGGCTGTAAGAGAGGGTGTAAGTTGAAGTCAATCACATGTAGATCTATGTAAGACGTACCTTGAGCGAGCCAAGAGCCCGGCGAGAAGTCGTCAAGTTGAGGGCCATTGTCAGATTGTGTGAAAGGAGATGAATTGGGAGAAGAGAAGGGAGAAGGACGAGGAGAAAGGTGAGGTAGGGCAGGTATGCATTGGAACTGAACTTGGGCCGCGGCTTCCCTGCTATAAACGAATTGAAGCGGCAATGGGGAAGGAACAAAAGTACAAGTACAGGTGGGGGTCCGAGCTGGAGCAGTTGGTTGTGCGTCGCAGCGTCTGGGGTAAGCCGGGCGGAATAGCGGGGGAGGAACTGCAGCTGGTGGTTGCTCTATTTTGTCATGCGGGGTCGGGTCAGTGCTGTCTGTGCTTTTTTTTGGGTGCGTCATGGTTGGTTGCGACGTGCGGAGAAGGGAGACTTACAGCCGGTGAGTATTGTTATCAAGGTGATTGAATGACGAGATTGTAAATGAAACAGGTGTTTTTGAAGCATATAGAGAGAGTTCAAATAATACAGTGAATACGCAATTCAATATCAATTCACATTTCCCTTCCTCAACCTCTCTCATCCTCCCCCGGACCACAGGCACCCAGCCATCCAATCTCCCACGGGTATACCAAGCCTCGACAACCGAGGACAACCGCCACGAACCGGCTGCTGAATGCCACGGCTCAGACACACAACATCCACGGTGTCCCAAGCCAATCACCTTCCTTCACTCATACCGCCGTAGCTCCGTCATTGGTCAATTCGTCGTCTCGTCGGCAATGTCCCTCTTCCTTAACCAAGGCTCTGCTGACATGAACACGTAGAGACTCAAGTACCGAGCGAAGTGTGAACCCCAAGGGCAAGGAGCCCTTTTTTTTTGTCTGGCTTATCTCGTACGATCCTGGGGAATTGGAGATGTTGTCTCGGCTACGGAGCTCGTGTTCGGCGACCGACGGTCATCGAAGTTGACTCTGTTCATTTCTTACCTTGGATGACTTTCAGCTGTGTAAGCTAGGCTCACAGATCATGGATCCGATGTCGTAGGGCGTAGGCCAATACTGTAGATAACAATTCTTCAAACTATTACCGAAAAATGATAGCCAGTGGCATGTTTCCACCGCTGTAATAGGTTATTGTCGTGCGATATCGCTTCCATGGTGTTGTGGTTTACACAGTTTGTTCTTGTTGGAGCTATCACGGACCACGGCCACGGCCACAGCCATTATTCATCAGCCGAGCTCCATTGCTAATCCCAGCCCACCTCTTGCATCTATAACCCTTCTCTACACCACCACACCCTCCTCCTCTTCCTCCCTTTCTCGACACACCTTGTCGGATTTTTGGAAGTTGAAGATATTTCAAAATGATGCGCAGAATATCTACTCGAGCTCCTCGGCAATTGCTCTCTGTCGCCTCCAAGCCCCGAGGTCCCGCCCTCTTCCTCGCCGCCCGCGCCCTGTCCACCTCTTCCGTCGCCAGAATGCCCCTCCACAGCTCCCACGCGACTCAGCCTGCCGACGCCTTCCAGCTTCTCCCTGAGTCGCAAAAGGCTGGCGAGGCTGAGGATCGTCTGTACGAGGCTACCGTCAAGGAGATTGAGGCCTGGTGGGCGTCGCCTCGCTATGAGGGCATCAAGCGTCCTTACAGCGCTGCTGATGTCGCCTCCAAGCGCGGCACGCAAAAGATCCAATATCCCAGCTCTGTCATGGCTCAGAAGCTCTTCAACCTTATCCAAGAGCGCCAGGCCAAGGGCGAGCCCATCCACACCAGTAAGCGCTTCCTCCAACACCAGACGCACCCAGACTAACACCATGCAGTGGGTGCTATCGATCCCGTCCAGATGACCCAGCAGGCTCCTCACCAAGAGGTTCTCTACATCTCCGGCTGGGCCTGCTCCTCCCTCCTCACCTCGACCAACGAAGTTTCCCCCGACTTTGGCGACTACCCCTACAACACAGTCCCTAACCAGGTCCAGCGCCTGGCCAAGGCCCAGAACATGCACGATCGCAAGCAGTGGGATCTTCGTCGCAAGATGACCCCCGAGGAGCGCGCAAAGACTCCCTACACTGACTACCTCCGTCCCATCGTCGCCGACGGTGATACCGGTCACGGTGGTCTTTCTGCTGTTCTCAAGCTTGCCAAGCTGTTTGCTGAGAACGGTGCCGCTGCTGTTCACTTTGAGGATCAGCTCCACGGCGGCAAGAAGTGCGGTCACTTGGCTGGAAAGGTTCTCGTCCCCATCGGCGAGCACATTAACCGTCTTGTCGCCACCCGTTTCCAGTGGGACGTCATGGGCTGCGAGAACCTCGTCATTGCCCGAACCGACTCCGAGTCTGGCAAACTTCTCTCCTCGGCTATCGACGTCCGTGACCACGAGTTCATCCTCGGTGTCGCCGACCCCTCGATCGAGCCCCTCGCCGAGACCATCCAAGCTATGGAGGCCAAGGGTGCCGTCGGCGCCGAGATTGATGCTTTCGAGGCCAACTGGGTCAAGAGCACCAAGCTCGTCAGCTTCGATGAGGCTGCCGTCGCGCACATGCAGAAGGAGGGTGTCGCTCAAGCCCAGATCGACGAGTACCTCGCCGAGACTGGCAAGGACCGCGACATGGGTATCTCTCGTCGTCGCCACCTTGCCGACAAGTACACCAAGACCCCTGTCTACTTCAACTGGGATGTCCCGCGCACCCGCGAGGGCTTCTACCACTACCGCGCCGGCATGGACGCTGCCACCAAGCGTGCGCTGGCCTTCAGCCCCTACGCCGACCTCCTCTGGGTCGAGACTGGTGACCCCAACGTCGAGGTGGCCGCTAAGCTTGGCCGTACCGTCCGCGAGGTGAACCCCGGCAAGGGTCTCGTGTACAACCTGTCTCCTTCATTCAACTGGATGGCCCACGGCTTCACTGATGAGACGCTCAAGTCGTTCATCTGGGACATTGCTCGCGAAGGCTTTGTTCTGCAACTCATCTCCCTAGCTGGTCTCCACTCCAACGCGACCATCACGACAGAGTTGGCTCGCAACTTCAAGACGGAGGGTATGAAGGCGTACGTTGATCTTGTGCAGCGCCGTGAGAAGGATCTTAACTGCGATGTCTTGACACACCAGAAGTGGAGTGGTGCTAGCTACATCGATGGCATCCTGGGAGCTATCCAGAGTGGCAGTTCTAGCAGTAAGAGTATGGGTGAGGGTAACACTGAGGGACAATTCCATTAGAGTACTAGTGAAGGGTATATAGGGTGAAGAGAAGGAAAAGCATGGGTCGGAGTTGGGGCTGATTTTGTATATATCACTTGGTATCATGTGAATGCTACGAGATTATGAGCATGCAATGTCTTTATGCATTTTTCACTATACTCGACGTATTTTAAAGTCATTATATTCAATCTCAGGCTATTCGTTACTAGTTCCCTCACTTTTCGCTCTCATTGACTATCATCCGCCTATAGAGAGTCCTTGAGGGCGTTGTTCTGAGGAGGAGGGTTGGCAGGACCCTCAGCAGTGACATAGGCCTTGGTCATGCCACCATCAACAGCAAAGTCATGACCGTTGACAAAGCTCGACTCATCACTAGCCAGGAAGACAACAGCATGCGCCTGCTCAACAGCCTCACCGAACCGACCCATGGGGAAGTGAACCTCTCGCCTGTGTCGCTTCTCCTTGTCATCACCGAGCCAATCTTGCAGCAGAGGAGTGTTGAGCGGCGCAGGGCAGAGGTTGTTGAACCTGTATCCCTCCCTGGCGTGAACCATGGCGAGCTCACGGGTGAGAGCGAGGACAGCACCCTTGCTGGCGGTGTAGGCAAGCTGAGGGGTGGCAGCACCGACGAGGGCGACGACAGAGGCTGTGTTGATGATGCTGGCCTTTGTCTTTTGGTGACGGCGGAGAGAAAGAACGGCGTGCTTGCAGCCGAACCAGACGCCCTTGACGTTGATGTTGTGAGTCAGGTCCCAGATGTTCTCGGGGGTGTTGACGGCGTCGTCGTCCTGAGCGTGCATGATGCCGGCGTTGTTGAACATGACATCAAGACCGCCCCAAGAGTCGAGAGTCTCAACCATGGCCTTGACCTCGGCCTCCTTGGAGACGTCGCATTTCTAAAAAGTCAGTTGTGTGGTGTGTAAAAGGTCGGTCGTGAGAGGCTTACAAAAATCTCAACGCGGGGAGCGTTGGGGACCAGCTGCTTAACCTTGGCAGCAGCCTTTTCAAGAGCAGGCTGAGAAATATCAGACAAGAGAACGGAAGCACCCTCCTTGGCAAAAAGGATGGAAGTCTCAAGGCCAATACCACTAGATAAATGTCAGCTATGAAGGGAGGTGAAGAGTCAAGACACCTACCCGGCAGCACCGGTGATGATGGCATTCTTGCCGGCAAGGCGACCACTGGCAGGCATTTTGAAGAAAAGTGAAGAGTAGAGTAAAAAAACTTGGGATGAAAAAGAAGACGGTGATGGACCGGGTTATTAAAGGAATTGGTGTTGTGATACAAGACAGCTGTGAGGGGCAGCACGAAAAAGTAGCGGGGTCGGAGGGAGGGGTGTGTCTTATCAAAGAAGGTTTCGATAAGGATAGAAGAACAAGGAAAAGAAAGCCAGTTGATGGACCCTAGATATAGATGAGAAGAAAGAGAGGACCAGAAAAAAAAGAAACAAAAGGGTCGTCTGATATTCGCTACGCTGTTCATTTCCCCGTCAAGTGAGGGGCAGCCGCTCTATCGATTTCCGACAACGGGGCTGTTTCTTCCACGAGGTCCATATCGTTGGCTAATGCTAACTGTTGTTGCCCCTCATCGCGGCTATTGTTGACACATTCTGGCCGTGTCTCGTACTGTATGGATCGTTGACGGGAGCTTATCAGCAGTTGCAATGCGGTGGAGATGTTGGCCAATGTAAGCGCGGTAAGCTGTCATTTCTATAGCGTGGGATTGACTTTATGATCTATTCTATACTGTACAGTAGAGTAGACTACCTTGGCCAGTAAAGAGAGCTTCTTGGATCATCACAGTGTTCTCGACGTCGCTCAATTGAAGCTTCTATCGATATCGTCAGATCCAGGGTCCAGATCTCATGCAGCATCCCTGCAAAACCCGATGTCGGCACTAGGTCACGAGACGAACTGTCCCAATCATCCATTGGTAGCAACCCTTGTGCACTGTAAGACCGCGCGGCTACAGAACAATCCCGCGATGATAAGATTCCCCAGGTTTGAATTGCTTCTTTTTCAGATACAGCCGCCATTAGCTCCATTGAATCTATGAAATCGCGGCTCCTGTCAAAAGGAGGCTCTGTATGCCGGTCGGTCCGAGCTTCTTGGGGTGAAGATGAATGCCGATGCGGGGTGACGATGATGATGGTTCAGCGCGGCAAATACTAAATGAAGCCATATCCTTGTCGCGTGGCATTTCTACTTTTGGATAATGTACTCCAACTGCGAGATGGAACGTGCTAGATCTCAAGCCATGACGCGATCTTTACATTCCCTGTGCAACTGTTGGTTCTACAAGCAATTGAATCTATGCACACTCTCTTTCTGCGTATAGTATCATTATGGTAGGTATCAATTGAACCTGTTTAACCATCGTGACCGAAAGCCTCACAATCTATACCCGTCAAGTCTTAGGGCGGCACGCGCACCGAGGATCCGTGGTCCCCCACATTGCCGCTCTTGACGTCACTGAAGCCTTATCGGTTACTCTCTGCTTATCGTAGCCGCGCTGGGCTTCACATGGATCCTAAACTTGATTCATCCAGCAGAGATACCTACCCCTCCTCTGTCTCGTTCCTCATCTTCTCCTTTCTGTCCCCTTTTATCGCGGCTTCCATCTGTTGAGCTCCATCTTGTTGCTTTTCCCCATCTCCACCTCAACCGCGCGCGCGCTCTAGAACTTCAGCTTGAGCTTTTGAGCTTCGGCTCCACGACGACTTACTTCTCGAACCGACATTCTAAACAACTCAACTTGAATCTCCATCTTGACTACTTTAAAACAGTCGCCAAATCCTCCTCAACATCCTAATCTAACTCCATCCTCCCCAAACCTCTCATATCTCTACTCTAGAGCTCCAAGCTCATCAACCACCAAAATGGCCTCCGAAAACTTCCCCGACACCATAACCCCCGAAACCCTCCCCCGCCTCCTCCAATCCGACGCCATGGTAAAAGTCGCCGGCGTAGACGTCGACGGAATCCTCCGCGGCAAGCTCGTCTCCAAGAAGAAGTTCCTCTCCATCGCAGAAGCCGGCTTCGGTTTCTGCTCCGTCATTTTTGGCTGGGACATGCATGACAAGACGTATATTCGGGAGCTCAAAATCTCCAACGCTGAGAATGGATACCATGATCTTCTTGCCGTGCCCGATTTGTCTACTTTTAGGAGGATTCCTTGGGAGGATAATGTTCCCTTCTTTTTGGTGGATTTCCTTGATCCTGATACCAAGAAGCCTATTTGTGCTTGTCCGCGTGGTTTGATCAAGACACAACTTGATAAGCTCAAGAGTCATGGTTACGGTGCTATGGCAGGCGGTTAGTCTCCCCTTACACTCTATACTTGCATCAAACTAACAAATCATTAGCCGAATATGAATTCTACCAGTTCAAGAACCCCGACCCCTCAACATCCTCACCGGCCGCCTACCTCCAAGAAAACCCCCCACACCAGCTCCCAGCCCTGACCGAGGGCATGTTTGGTTACTCCCTAACCCGCCCCGTGCACAACCAAGACTACTACTACGACGTCTTCAATACATGCGCTAAGTTCTCATGCGATATTGAAGGCTGGCACACAGAGTCTGGCCCCGGCGTGTTTGAGGCTGCTCTCGAGTTTGGAGAAATCTCGCAAATGGCTGATCGTGCTGCTCTGTTCAAGTACGTCGTCAAGAGCGTTAGCACAAAGTATGGTATCACGCCTTGTTTCATGGCGAAGCCTAAGCAGGGACTTCCTGGAAACAGTGGCCACATGCACGTCTCCCTCGTCGACAAGGCCGGCAAGAATCTCTTTGCTCGCGACACAATCGATGAAAACGCCCAGTGGAAAGACATTGCCGGCCTCTCAGATCTCGGCCGACATTTCCTCGCCGGTATCCTCGTCGGTCTCCCAGACATAATGCCTCTCCTCGCCCCAACAATCAACTCGTACAAGCGCCTAGTCGAAAACTTCTGGGCCCCCGTAACCGTCTCCTGGGGTTTGGAGCACCGCGCAGCCTCAATCCGCCTCATCACCCCACCAACCTCGAAACCCTCAGCCACGCGGTTCGAGGTCCGCGTCCCCGGCGCCGACACGAACCCTCACTTTGTGCTGGCCGCTGTTCTCGGCTGCGGCTGGCGCGGCGTTGAGAAGAAGCTCGAGATCCCCACCCCTCCGCTCGCCATGGGTCAAGATGTCGGTGGTGAGGCGGATCAGGGCGAGAGGCTTGCCAAGAGTCTCAAGGAGGCTACGGCGCGCTTCATGGCCAAGGGCAGCATCGCGAGGGAAGTATTCGGAGATGACTTTGTGGAGCATTTCGGTGGTACAAGAGAGCACGAGGTTCGTCTTTATGACGAAGCTGTAACGGATTGGTAAGTTAAACCCACACCAAAACCTTTTGTCTCTTCTCAACTAACATATTTCAGGGAAATGAAGCGCTACATTGAAACGGTCTAGTTAACCGGTGCATGGAGTTTTCATTGTTTACTGTATTGTCGATTTAGAGCGTAATTGTCGTACCATGAGCCATGCTTGAAACGAATTGAGATGAATTCAAACATCGGTAGCCATCCTGGGGACCGAAAGATACCCAAGAATAGCTTATGTTGTTCAAGACCAGCCGTCATTGTCTTAGACTATTGCAATTCATCAGTTAAAGTGCCGTCTTGATTGTAATTCGCAACGCTTCAATCCTGAGCTATCTACTCAAACAAGTGATCTCGCGATCCCCTCGTTATATTACCCATCATGTCCATACCTGTTTCATATCCAGAGACTCCAGGATCGATATCAATTCTGATAGATCCTCTCCAGTATGTGCCAAATCCTCCCCGTATTGTACATCCAGCCAGCAAGTAGACTCCTGTTCCCGCTTACAATCAGTGTCTGGATATCCGTGTCTCATCCTAGACAGTATGCAGTAACAATGCCCAAAAACACCTCCCAATGACCATATGCCTCGCGCATACGAGTATACCCATCTCTTTGTCTAATACATCTCATAATAAAGCCACAATGCCTCAACGCCTGGGCCAGAAACTCCGTTGAATCCTTAATCCTTGCCATCATTCGTCCTCACTATCGTCCTCGCTATCGTCAAAGGGTTTTCGTGCCGTAATAAAAGTCCTGTTCAAAGTCAATACTGGTTCTCGAGCTTTGTAAAGCCCAACTTACACTTTTGCATAACTGCGTAGCATTGGATCCTGGACTTCCATCTTGACGCGATCCAGTAGCGCCCTTGTATCGTTCTCTTTCCACCCACACGCGCCAAACAACATCATTGTCCAGTTTTCGAGGCCTGCCACCATGTTAGAATCCGCAGATCATTATCAATGATTGCACATACCCGAGTCAATCATCTCGCCCAAAACTTCGCCCTTCTTTCGATATATGGGATCCGTCCCCCAGCTCTTCACAGGCAACCAGTCAACACGCTCCCGGATAGCCTCAGCGCCCAGATCGGCTAGCCACTCGGGCACTCTTGGCACAGGGTCAAAGTCGAGACCCATCTTCATGCACATTCCAACAAAGGTCATTTCGAATTCGAGACAAGCGGCGCCAATCTCTGGCTTCTCGCCGGCCATGAGATTGGGAAGATCGGCCTGCTCTGGGTCGACGTCGAAGAAGCGCGGACGGATCTCGGTAAACTCGAGCTGACCTCCTGGTTTGAGATGGGCGTAAGCTGAGGCCAGCATTGCGCTCCAATCGCGGACACCGCCACCCACGAGATTCCTCATATGAATAAAGTCGTATGTTGGTGAAGGCCAGGGATCCGTGGCGTCGGCAATCTCAAAGGTGACATTAGGCGGAACGTCTTTAGGTAATAGTGCGCTGCTGAGATCAATGCCGAGTATTTCGACCTGAGGATAACGCTGCGCCATCTCGCATGCCCACAAGCCGCTGCCGGCGCCAATGTCGAGAATGCGAAGAGGGTTTTCGAGAGTATGTTGGTCGAAAGGTAGACGAGTTGCGACGAGTTGACCGTCTAAGCACAGCTTGAACAGTCCATGCTGTAGTGCCATGCGATGCGCCTCGGAAGCATCATTAGGTGTGAATAGCTGACCAGAACCGTGATAGGTGTGCCCGTATGCGTGGATCGGGGGAAGCGAGTCTTGGGAGATGGTTGAGTAGTTGGAGCTGGTATCACTAAAGTCGGCATCGTCTTCGGCGGGGCTCATATCGTCGTCAATCTGCAGTCGGTCGATCTCGGGCCACTTGTCGCTAGACTTTGGTAGATCATTTGTGGGAGGAGCAGACGCCGCTTTCGTGTGGGGATGTTCTGGACCAAGACGGGCCATTGTCGCGAGTCTAGGTTGCGACGATCGGCAAGGGGGATGAATTGGTGCGCGGGGTCGTGTTTGCGATATCGAGAGGAAGCTGTATCCGTTGGAATCGTAGTCGTATTCGTCGTCAGTCGCAAGATCGTGAGCTGTCAGCAGAAGAAGGAGGAGCAAGTATTCGGAGCATGTGTGAGATGGGTCGTGATTAATAGTGGGCGCGCATTCATAGCCATGAGGAAATGAGAGAGAGTAAAAGCACAAAAAAAGAGGGGATGAGGAGGAGAAGAGAAGAGAAGTAAAAGAGGGAAGAGAAGAGACAATTATTGAAGCTGGAGAGTGGAGAGTGGAGGTTGTAAGGTCCAGGATGGTTGATGCAGACGAATCTCTTTTGGTGGCCGCGCAGCCTCTCTCGGTTGCTGCCAGCTACTAACCAACCTACCTACCATGTGCTATGGAGTAGTATCGCGATAATTACAAGAACCGAAAGGCGAGCGAAATGCGGAATCAAGGCCTAACATCGGCATTTGCACCCCATGTTTATGTTTCGCGCGCGCCTCAGCCCATCGCCTTCGCCGTCGCCGCGAGCCAGAGAGAGAAACTTAGTGCTTCGCAAGCCCCGAAACACATTTGACAGGCCCCACTTTCTTTTTTTTCTATCAGTCTGTTCCCTAATGCGGCGACGAAAGACGTTGGTCTGCGTGTCTTTAGTACTTGGGCTGTTACACTGTTTGATAGTGTTGAAAAGTACTTGATACATATGTGAATGCTCCCCCTCGGAGCCGACGTGACGCATCAAGTTGGAGTCGTAAATGTTTGGAACGCGTTCATGGACATCTCGGGATGACGCACTCAGATCCATCAACATGGAGTAAGCTACGTATGTAGGTCTACGTCGTGCATACTCTTTTAGGAAATAAACGATTAATTCAAATCATTCATTTCTTTCCACGACATCATCACAACTCAATTGCTACTCGCTTGGACTCTTCTAGACTTTTGACGCCTTGACAAGCCTGGACCAAGTCCAGCCCCATCTCAATCTGCGACCAACAGCAAATCATCACCAGACTCGCCTTGTCAATTTTTCTTCTTTGTTCAAGGATGGCCCGGTAGTTGCAGTATGTGTCTCGACCTAAAACATCCAATCCCATCCTGATTCGCACGACACACGGCTGAGAACCCTACTGGCTCATGTCAACTCATGTCAAAGCTTTTCAATGTTACCCCAACCCACCATTCTTCACAAATATTGAATTAGAATAAATTAAGCACATGTCACGGAGCAAGCCTTCGCGATGGCCGAAGATAGCTTCATTAAACTGGATCAACATTTGCCAGCCCAACCTCTCTCCTCTCCTTCGTCGCTTGTCAAATCTTTGTCCCCTCTTCCCCCCGCCTTTGGTGGAACCTTGAAGTGCTTCTGCTTCTCAACGCGTGGCCCCCTTGTTCATCTCGGGGTTCCAGACCCAATGGTGGACCTCGCTTCACCTGGGCAAGCTTTGAGTGATGGCGTGACCTGGCATGCCGCCCTCACCTTGGCTCTGTGCCTTGAGCGAATCATGTATCAGCATTGGAAGTTCATCTTGGTTCAATCATCACCGTCGTTTTTATGATTCGTGCGCGTTTCTGCCTCTTTCGCTAAATATCCCCATTGGCTCTCTTCCCGAAGAGATCATCAGTTACGGCAGAGCATCGCCAGGTCTTGAATTCATTAACAAACACGGGTCGGCGCGGGGCGGCGGCACGGCTCGATAGAATCAGTCATGTGAATCCTCTCAGTAATTGACTCGTCATGTTAACCAAGGGTCTCAATTCCTTCACCTTCCCTGATAACCGCCCAATGCACATCATCCTGATAGACAACGGCGTCGGTCTCCTTGTTGGGCAGCCGCCGACATGGAATCGACTCCCTCAAGCACACACACACCTGACTTGTAATAATCGCCAACCGCATACGCCTTAATTAATACGCGACGTCTTTGTCTGGACTGCGCCGCTCAGTCACAGATAACGTTGCAGAGGAACGGCGCGACAACCCTCCGTTACATGCCCTATCCGCCGGCTTCTTCTGTCCCGTGCCCGGGTTGTCTTTATTGGCTCTCGGTTGGGCTCGGCTTGGGATCATCATGACAGCTCGGACGTGACATTCGTGACAGGTCGTTGCTCCACTCGGCTCGGTCCTTGTCAAGTTATGGGGTCGGATTATACGAGATTAACTCAAGTGGGAGTTGTATCAAGCGCGGCAGCTAAAGTTGCTCGCCAGCAGGGGAGAACGAAACTCATGTTTCAAATGTCCCAGAGCCGAATATTGTTGAGCTGGACGTCATTGTGTAACACGAGACATCAAGCCTCAACTGCCCTGGACAACAAAATGGTCGAAAGAGTACCCACGAGACGTCTTCGCACGTCGTTTGTGAGCTCGGATCGGACCTTCTGAGATCAAATTGACGTCTGTATAGCTCATATATGCTAACAGGGCTTGGTCGGTTGTGTCAATCTTCTCAGATTGACGTACCTGCTGAACGCCCGAAGAGGGCTATCTCCTTACTTACGCCGGGACTACTATCATATACTAAGCTAAGATCTTAATAAATTATGATTAGATTTTTCTTAGGCGTATTAAAACAAAGATAAAAGATTAATAAATTATTATATTAATTCTATAGAGGCTTAGATAGTACTTTAATAATAGAGGTTAATATGCTCTAATAGCCCTCGCGTAAGTAAGGAGATTCCTAAATCTCGGTTTATGCCGTGGCTTCAAATAACAATTCAAGTATTTCGCAAGCCACCTTATCAAACAGAAATCATGTATTCATGTATAATGCAAGCAAGTCTTGCTACGTGAGCTCTTTCCATCCACCACAGTCTGGGATAATCCTCGAAACCGCCGAGGCAGCGGAAGTCGACCGACATCTACGCATCAAGTTGCACGACACTTCACCCAGGCGTCCACCATGCATCTATCCTGCAATATACCACGCCATGAATACATAAACCTCGCTCTCGAGCATCAATACATTCCGATTCTTTCCAGCCTCAGCCCACCTCCACCCTGAGCCTCATCTCAGGCCAACCTTGACTCACCGGGATCCTCTCACTTTACATCTACATGGAAACGGGGCACTCATGTTCACGCCCGTCTCGCCAGCCTCACTTGCACTTCCTCTTGCATCTCACTGCATAGATACGAGACTTCTTGGACCCACAACCCTGTACCGGGACTCTGGCTGAGACCAAGACATGCATGTCCATGTGTAACCAAAGAGCCAAGACATGATAATCACTGTCAAGAACATCTATCTTGGACACGTCAAGGGGACAGGCTCATGATACAGAAAGCCGAGATAATCCATGTTCATGCACACCAATATCCCTGATGAATGTAAAGTAGAGTAAGCAAAACGCCGATGCTATGTCGCGGCCCAGGGCCAACAAGTTCAAGGTCAAGAAGTGAGGCCTTGACCAAAAGGTAAACTAAGGTAGTAAGTAGTAATGTAGTGTAGTGTAATAGTAGTCAACAATGACCACCAGAAAATAGCTTCGACAAGTACCGACCCAATAGATCAAAGTCCATAACCGTTGCCAGAGACATAAAAAAGTCCCTTTGAATGAATGCCCTTTTGTCTTGCGTGTTGAAACCCGGCCCAGAAAAGGCCCACGATCACCGCCCAGCCCATAAACAAACCAATGCAGACCTAACCCATGCCTCCCAATAATATCCAATCCAATCAAACTCATCCAGTTCCTCCTCTTGCGTATCCATCATGACTTTGCGTGGTATCCCATAAGAATCCCAAACTCCATCAAAGATGAGCACCCACCTACTTCATTCTCCCTCAACACGATTGATGAGCATGCATACAAAAGGAACTCGCTGCCTCCCATCTTGCCCGGTCTGCTGACCAATGCAGAAAGAAAAACAAGATTTTCGATAAGCATCGCTAGCCTGCCCAACCGTCCCGCGAATGATCCATTTCTCCCAACCTCTCCAAACTCCTGGGGTTATAACGAAACTTCCTCCCTGTCCTCGTCTGCTTTCCCAGTATCTGTAGCTCTGGCTCGAAGGCCTCTCGGTTGTGGCCCAGCCATTTGTTCTCATAAGCACATCGTCATAAGTCATCTTCATGCGTAGCGTCGAGTTTTGTGAATTGGCGCGTCTGGCGCTCCCATGCTAGTGGTCTTGTGCTTCATCCCTCCCTCTCCTCGTGCTAGGCAGAGTCCTTCTTCTTGCGTTTTCCTCCAACTCTGCCGTCGGTGTGTTCGTCATCAGGACTCCATTCTTCTGGGTGAAAATCTGGGTTCCCGTAGTGCGCTCGATTCCATACACTATTTTTGAAGGTGTTTGTTGTCACCTGGAATGTCGGTTCGGGGAAGTTGTTCTTGCTCTCCTCATACTCAAGTTGAACCGGACTGAATCGTATGTGGTAATTAGAACTTGGCGGCGGCATTAAGGAGGTCTGCGGGCCTAGTCCTGATGTTGCGACCATTGGAGGACTGGGGCCCATCGCTGAACTACCAGACAAGGAGGCGGGAGGCGTCGGAGGTTGTGGGGATGCCATAATGGTAGGAGGTGGTGGCGGCGCGGCTTGTGGCGTCGAGACTGGCAGTGTTTCAGGGAACGATGGCATCCACGGGCTCTGCTGCACCGGTGAGAAAGGCTCGGCTACCGTACTGACTGGGGGAGGTGGCGCTAGAGATCCAAGTCCTCCAAATGCAGGGCCTGAGTTGAGACCCGGGATCATAGCCAGTGAGTCAAAGTTGACCGTAGCAAATTGACCGAGATCTGTTTGAGTCGCCGCAATGTCGGTGTTGTGCGTGAAACCACTCACGCGGTTAACCATCGTGATAGGCGCAATAGGAACTGGCGGAGATCGGTACAGGATGTCATAGTGATTGGGTCTGAAGAGCAGGTAAATGATGGGGCCCAGGTTGGCGATATCCTGACCGTTGGCCTCGTCGGGGAAACGGTATCGATTGACATGGGTGCCTGGGCTGCGATCGAGGTACGCTATCTCAAGGACTTGACCGGCGGGCTTGAGGAGGGTGTGGACGAGGGCAATGATGCCAAGATGCTCGATCTCGCGATCCGGAATTTCGACGAATTGAGCGCAATAGGCTGGAATACCGATGCCATCAGGTACAAAGGCCTCGTATGTTTCGGCATTGCCCTTGAGGTGGGTAGCGGCGAGAAGCCGAAGGTAGTAGATCATGCCATTGGCCGAGTTGGGGTCGTTCCACTTCTCTTGCACCAACATGTGTGCCATCGTGGGGTTGTTGACAATCTGAGCCACTTGGCGCAGAAGTCCAATCAACTCATCGGCCCAGTCTTCATAGTAAGAGTAACCCCCAACAGTCGACAACATATGACCCATACTCAAAAGTCGGGCGGCCTCGCCCTCGATCTTGGCCTGATCGCCTGAGTCGACTAGCTTCTCAAAGTAGCTGAATCCAAGTGCTGAAGGCGAGATGAGACGGTTAGCCGAAATCCGACAAGTCACTTGGTGGTGAGACACAAACAGCGGCAGGCAAAGCAAGGGGTGGCCGCTGAAGAAGCAGAAGTGACGCGAGGAATGCGCTCATGCCAGACATGTTTGGGCCAGACCTGAGCCGCGGGACGGGAAACGGGAGCGATTTTGACTTACCTCGCCAGCCACAGTTACCGTCTCCTTGGATAGGTCGAAAGTGGGAGTATGTCTGGGGAAGTGTCTGCAGAATCATCAAAGGTCAGTTTCGAGGGCGGCCAGGATAATTTCGCGGAACACACAATTGTCTTGTCGACATAGACCGGATCGGCTTTGGCGTATTCGTGGGTAATGATGTCGCTCGAGATTTTGTTGCCAACCTTGAGCCCCTGCGAAACCGGAGGTTAGCAATAATGACGCGACGGAGCTGCGATGGAGCTCCATCGAATGCGACTCGCCTCAAGAACAGGCTGGTAATCCTTCGCAGCAGCCTGCTGAGCAGCCATGTCGTGTTGGCCTTGGTCCTCCATCTTGGGAACGATGATGTTTTGCGGGGCAGAGTATTGTTGTTGCGGCGGATGCGGCGGCTGTTGGTGCTGCTGATGGCGGTGCTGAAGCCGGCGCTGCTGGTGCTGATAGTGTCGCAGCGAACGACTGTCTCGTGTCGCGGGGTTCGGCGGGGGAGAGGGGTTCGAGGTGGAAGCTTGCGAAGAAAAGGGCGAGGAAGCTGGGGGAGATGTCGAGGACGAAAGCTGCTGTCGGGGGATCTGGTGAATTAGATGCGACTGAGGCTGTGGCTGCTGCTGTTGGTGCTGTTGCGGCTGCTGCACCGGCGGTGGTGAAGCGTAGAGAAGTCCAGGACCTCCGCCTCCGGCTGACACGGGAAAGGCGAAGTCCAGTTCGGGAGCTAGGCCATAGGACGCGAAGCAGGAGGAGGCGAAGGGTGTGGGTTGAGGCTGGAACATGCCTCGTGAAGGGGGAGGAGGAGGAGGAGAGAGGAAAGAAGAGGTGGAGGGAGATCCAAGACTCCAGGGGAGGAGCAACCAAAAAAGAAAGACTGGACGGGCTGGATGGAGGAAGATTCGCGGAAAGTGCGCAAGGCGCTGGAAACCGCAATGGAAAGCGGGCGTTGGGAAAGGAGGAATAGGCGTGGTTTTAGGTGCTGAGCGTCACAGAAGACGGCGGACGGGCCACCTGTCGAGCGCTGGCAATGCCTGTTCAAAGGCCCTGGCCTGGTACACTGGTGCCCTGTCACGCCCTGTCACGACCTGTGGATCAGTGGACGGACAACGGCGTCCTCGGGTGCTGGCTGGGCTCAGATGCTCCCCTCGATGGGGCGCCGGGGGTCACTGCAGGGATTGAGACAGGGATAAGCACAGGGGCTAGGGATTTTAGGACAGAGGATGGAGGAGGCGGACAGCGGGTGGCCAGCGGGTGGACAGCGGGTGCGATGGTTTAGCGGGTGGTCCAAGTGATGAGAGCCAAGCTAGGAGTCAGATGGGGCAGATGGAGGCGTGGGAGCTCTTGGGAGCGTGGGAGCTAGCGGGAGAGCAACCAGCAGATAAAGCCCTCTCGGCCCTTGCGGCGATGGTCCCGCGTCTTGGTTGCGGTGCGGGTAGAGAGGCGCTCGGCGGGGATTGCGGCAAAAGATTGGAAAAGGACACCCGAGACGGACGTGAAGCTGTGGAGATTGATGATGAGGGAAAGACAGAAGTGCTCGGACGTTTGACCTGAAGGGAAAAAGAAACAAAAGGCCAGGCGCTAGGAGAAAATCCCCGGGAGTTTATGCCAATGCGACGCAAGTTGGGACTTGTCAACAAGCTCCGGGAGCTTCAGGCAAGCTTTCGCTGCAATGTGTGAAGAAAGAGGCGGCGGCTAGCACGGCCGACCGAGATGGTTAATGGCGGGAATGAGAGACAGAAGATGGTGGGTAGCACAAGAAAGAAGCTAAGAGGGAAGAGGCTTGGGTTTGGGCTTGGGCTTGGAGGGGGGAGGCAGGTGTTTGAAAGCGACCGATCAAAGCGACCGACTCTTGGTGGTACAAGAAGGGGAGCCCTCTTTTTTTTTTTGTCCTTTCCTTTCAACAACGCAACAACTGGGCACAGGATGCACGCCCCAATGTACAAAGCAGGGCCTGTGACTGGACGATGAGATTCACCTCGGACAGGACACAAGCTGGGCACGCACAACAGCAAGAGCAAGGCCAAGGGTAAGGATGAGAGAGGCACGGTTTAGCCAAGGGTTGCGTCGGGGATCCACTCGAGATGAGCACCCGGGAGCCAAGAAGCACGAGGTCCAGTCAAAAGTGCCGTCGGCAACGGGGATTGGTGGAGGATTGCAGGCCTTGGGGACCATGAAGGGGGGGACCGAGGGTGAGCGATGACGATCTCCCGCTGACGATGGGATGGCCCTGCCGCTGCGACACGATTTTCGATTCGATCGACGAGGATCCAACAGGGCGCGAGGCACGGCACGCACAGGTTGAAGGTAATGGATGGGTGAAGGAGATGCGCCGCATGCGCATGTGCGAGTGATTTGCTCCTAGGTTTGACTTGACTTGACTTGACTTGACTTGACAGCTGTAGCGCTGGTTCCGCCTTCGCGCCAGCGACAAGAGGGGGAATCAATTCGCAGGACGGCCAAGAAGTGGATTTGTGCAAGGTGCAGTTGCAGGTGTAGGTGCAGGACAAGACAGGGCAGGGCAAGGGAGTGCGCGAGAACCAAAAGATGACGATGATCTTGCCGTGATCTGTTTTTGATGGGAAGACAGACGGTGCAACAAGGATGAAGAAGAGAGTGAAAAAAGAAGGAGGATGAGCAAACTATAAGACACAACAGATATAGATAGGGGGACGGCACTTGGCGAAGCGTCAAACAAACCCGAGATAGAATTCTGTATCTATCCGTCTCCAGGAAATAACCAGGAAGGCCTTTTTCTCTCCTCTTCCCGTCCGTTTGTCGGGTGTGACAAATGCCCGTCGAGAGCAGCTCGACAAGTCGGCGTGTGGGGAAAAGAGATAAAGTACCTGCTTACCTCCTCCACCGTGTTACATACATCCATACCACGGGTACCTTTTACCTTCCCTTACCAAGCCAAGACGAAATTAATTAAAATGTGTCTGCCCCCATGGGATCATGCGTAGGCAGTTTGAAGGGGGATGATACGAGACGACGGGATGTTGGTGACATGAAATGGGGATGGCTCGAGCTCTACTCCATAGACTGGCGGCGGGATGTCAAACAGAAAAGATAAAACGGCGGCGGCGGAGCAAAAAGATTTCGGGTACTGTGTATCCGTCCAATCGAGATGAAACAGAAGGCCAAAAAATATGGAAGCGGAAGACGGCCCGTCAAACGGGACTCTCCCTAAAAGCTTCCCGTTGGTGTCCGTCAGACGGGATTACCTGCCCGGTCTCGTCTTGACAGCAGACAAGTTTCGAAAGTTTGTTGCAGATGTACAAACATGTCAAAAAAAAAAAAAAAAAAAAATGAGGCGTCTTTTGACTTTTTTACTTGCTTCTACTGCTCCATACTCTAGCGCTTCTTCAACGGACAATATCACCCGAGTAATGCATTTTGCGGTGACCATGGACCTTTTTTTTTTTTTTTTTGTTGAATCTGCTTTGACAGCAAATGGAAACACCCCTGTTCGTTGAAAGATATCGTGAGTGGACAAATCAAGGGACACTTGAGGGGCGGTAGCAATCCTGTATAAAAAAAAAAAAAAGTTTGTATGATGAGATGATGATTGCTCTATCCAAGGTCCAGGTGCCGTCGAGATGCATCCGTCAAGCGGTGATGGTGGTGAGCACGTCCCTTCTCTCTCTCATCATCAACCTCCGCTGCAGGTCTTTTCCAACGGACCTTGTCATTCTTTCTCCAGGGGCACTCCCAGTCCAAGTTTCTGCAACCCCAGGACGGTTGGGTATTGGTTGGGCTTGGTCCCAACTGATTGGCAAAAAAGAGGGCATGGGTTGAGTAAAAGCACTGTGACACCACACACACACCCCAACCCAGGCGCTCGGTTATTGGAGGGCTCACGATCCGATGCGCTCACGGAGCAACGTGGGCAGCGGGCAAATCCATGTGATTTCTCAAATGTGACTCTAAGAGACAGAAAGACAGAGAGAGAGAAGCGCTGGGTTAGGGTCCATCGAGTGATCAAGTGTGGGCGGATCTTGAGGGGCATGCACACGCACACGCAGGGTGTCTAGTGTCTGTCGATGGGTCTTGGACAACTCTACGACGGATCATGATGGAACCAGCTGTCAAACGACGCCGAGCCGCGGCAGTGGGAATAATAAACAATAACAGTGTCAAAAGTCTCTGTAAGAGAAAGTAGTTTTTTGAGGAGAAAACACGGCAGCAGCCGTATTCGTACCCTCTTTTTTTTTTTTGTTTCTGACGGGAAAGATTCGAGCCTGTATCCGTATTGTGCGCTGTAATGTGTCAAGCGACGCCATACAAACGATTCCCATTCTCATTTTTCCCTCTCATTCTTACGCAAATATGGTAGAGAGTAAATATGACCCCCATTTTGATCAAAAAGGGGGCAGACACAAAAAGAAGCATCAAAATGCTCACTCCACTTGATCCCCATCTGATCACACTCAAACTCATCCTCAGCTCACTTTATCCTCCAAGTTTTTTAAGACCATCTTGTATCCGTACCTAGTCTGATCCGCTCCCCGACCACCCCCCCATGGCCCTCCCACCTCGTGGCACACGTCGATCCCCCAAGCTAGTGAATAAAATTTCCCGTCTCCATCTTGAAAATCATTTTCTTTTCTTTTGCACATAATCGTCAGCGTGGGAGAATAGCTCCGCCTCTCTTTTTTAACGGGCGTCGATAATGCAAAAAGAGTCCCAGAACTTGGTCAAGACTCCACCGCCTCTCCACTGTCCATGGGGGTGTCGTGAATATTTGGGGGATAAGGGACAGAAAAGGAGAGAAAAAGAAAGTTTAGAACCCTTCCCGCATGTCCCTCCAGTTTGTTTGAAGCCTTTTGAAAAGGATATCCCGGCTATTCACCAAAAAAATGAGAGTCCACAGTCTCAACAAGACCACGATGACAGTCCAACGCACTAAAACAAAAGGTGCATTAGAAATGGCATGTCAAGACGTCTTGCTTGATCAATGCGCACCGTGAAGCAAACTGCAACCAGATACAAACTCTCCTTGATTGGTTCCTTTCTCTTTCTTGCAACGACACGCGCTGCTGAGACATGGGTTTGTCTTCCCCCCCCGTCTGCAGGTGAGCTCACACACCACTCACACACCCCTCCTTGATCTTCACCACCGCGTGCCTTTTTTGTCTCACCCTTCTTGAGCAGCATCTCTGGTTCGTCCAGGGGTGAAAAAAGATACCCTCTGCATGAAAGCTACTGCCGTATCAGAAAAAAAAAAAAGGCAAACATACTCAACTACATACATACACAATCTATCTTGCCTCGTTTTCTTTTCTCATCTCTCGCCAGTCTGCATGAAGCAGCATAAAAAACAAAGGGCTGACGGGGAAGAGAGAGAGATTCCTGCAGATACAAACCACACATGACAGCCTGCTTTACATCAACCCTTCTTGCATCCCATGAAAGAGACCAGTATCGTGCATCATCAATCAATCCATCTCTCACACACAAATCGTGACAAGGACAAAAAGTGGAGTTTAAACAACGGTCCGACGCAGCGTGGTCAGTTAATATCTGACGCATGAGACAAATGCCCATCCAGACGGGTCTGGGTCTTAAGGAGGCCCTACCTGTTTCCCCTCATACCGAGGCATCTTTCTCTTCCCCTCCCCACAGGATCTCTACTCACGAATCCTTTGAGTGGGACCCTAGCAAGGCAGCGCTGCCTGTATGCTGCTGTCAAGCAACACCATCATTGCAGATACACTATCAAACGCATTATGCTTCCTGCGCGAAGAAAAAAAATGACATGTCAACTTTTACTCTTCCCCGCCTAATGTTGCACAAAAGACTGGCGCCTCTTCACCTTTTTCTCGGTGTACCTTTTGTTAGAAACCCCGCCGCATCTGTGCTCCCCCAGAAGGACCTCGGCGTTTCCTACCTGTACGAGTTGAGTTCTGACGTCTCTCCATTCTTTTTCAACGTAGTATTCTATACTATCCTTGATTCATCTCTCGTATCTTGAGCGTATTCGTGTTGTGCTGTCATTCATCTAGATGTGTTGGTTGGACTTGTAAGCCGCCAGTTTGTGACTAACGCAACTACAACGCATCTCGCTACATGTCTTTCACCTCGAGGTACATGGACAAACAAACTTTCCATCCAGGCACAGCCGTCTTTGGCCTCATCTTAAGCCGCTCCCGACGGGTACCTATCCGCGACACATCATATCCGGGTACGCGCGCCCTAGATCCCCTCAAAACTTGCTTCCTCCTCTGTGATGGATGCTGCATCAACCACTCAGCTGTCCCTGTCAAAGCGTAATCATGGACAAACCACTGGATCCAAAAACTCAGACATGCTCCATGAGTTCATGTTTGTTGCACCTCTAGCTCCGTCTTCATCCCGTGTCTCGTCGGTCTCGATCTATCTACAGCAAGCCTCCATGCTGCACGAGATGTCTTCAACCACGTCCCGATTCGTCACCGGAAGCAAACAAATCTTGATCCCGCCGCCCTTGCTGACGATCAAAAGAGTCCAAGCCGGGGGCCCGCAAACCCGGGATCTCTCTTGTGTGTGTGCGTGTGTGCGTGTGCGTGTGTGCGTGTGCGTGTCTCCCTCGCAACCCCAAGTCCCGTCTTGTGTAACCTGATGATGCCGCGGGGGCTTGGCATCTTTCAGCCGGTAGTTACCAGTCAGAGTGGGCTGGATGAGGTGGTGCAAACGCCGCAGGCAGGCTCGCTTGGAGCAGGGGTAGACAAGGCAGAGTAGTATTCAACATGTCCAACAGTTCAAGTGGCGAGTTGTCATCACAGTGACCAAGCATGGACCCCGGCATATTCAAGTCTATGTCTCTTTGATGCCAGATACGTTACTCTAGACTCGTCTCGCTACACTACACACGACATGGGATCAAGTCCGAATACGGCGTCACTTCGGCCCTGGTCCCTTTTGCACACAAGCCCAGCTTCTTCGTCTTTTGCTACCGTCATGCTGCTCGCTAACCACTGGCTGCCCAACCATGCGAATAGCCGGTGGCTGCCACGAATAAGCACATAGCACCGTTGCCAGTGCCTCGTACCATGCGAGATGCCGTCGACGCATCCCCAACACGGATGCACCCGCAGGATACAACCCACGATCCTGCTTCTCGATCCAGTCAAGCCGGGCCAGAACGGGTATTCTGCAAACAGACACGAAGTAGGTAGATCAAACGTTTCCTCGCTGTCGCAGGTACTGGCGCTGCCGGGGTCACGTCGACGGTGATGCAGTAGATCTGTTTGTCTATCCCTGTGTTCCCTTCAGGCCCATCCTGGTCCCTTACCCTTCTTCCGGTGTTGGCCACCACCTCTACCGGCCCCCTTTCCTATCTGGATGCCTGAGATATCCACCCCCTGATCTTCGCCTGCCGATTGCTCAATGTTACGGAACCCATCACCATCCCGGAAAATGGCCCCAAAGAGGTCACCAATCGACGATGTGAGCCCTTGCAGGGCATAGATGCGCTCCGAGTCGGCATCGGAGGTGATTTCGAGGAGCCCCTGTTCCTGGTTTACCCTTCCATTGATCTTGCCATCGATGATGAGGAATCCCAGAATGTCCTGAACCTCGGGCTCCGAGATCTTGAGCTGCTTTGCGATCCACGCAAGCTTCATACGTGTGTAAGGAGCAATCAGCTTGACAACACCCTTTGTCCGCATGTTACGTGTGACCTCGTCAATGTTCTCGGCGATGAACGAGTCGTCCAGGATGTCTTGATTACGTTGCAAGACCTTTTCGTATGTGTGAACATCATCCCGTTGGTAAGCGTCAACCAGCTCCGTCATGGCCGAGATTCGAGGGTCAGTCTTGTAGGGCTTGGTCTCTTGAGAGTCGAACGGATTGATGTTGGACTTCATAAGCATGGTTGTCAAGAGCAAGTACTTGAGAACCTGGATTCTCTGGAGTGAGCCCGCCTCGTCGTAGTTTCGGAATGATTCGAAAAAGTCGCTCTGGGCTTCCTTCCAATTCTCCTCGCTCATGTGCATCTTTCCACCGCACTCTCGAATAATTCCCATGATTCGAGGATGGGGAACGGCCGACTTGACCTTGAGAGCTCGCTGATACAGCGCCTTGAGCTGCTTGTTGTTCTTGGTCTCGGCAAACATCTGAATCTCCAGGGCGTAGATCTCGAGCGAGTATGTGCCTTTGCTAGGATCATCGGTTCCGTCTTCTCGTTGACAGGTCTTGTGAAGTTCTCGGAGTTTCTTAGCCACGGCAGAGTATTCCTTTCGGTCGAGAAGCAGTTTCGCTAGCTTGATGTTGGTCTTGAGCCATAGCCGTTCATTATTCGTGCTCTGGAAGCTCTGAAGGGTGAGCGAGTAAAACTGCTCCATGCTTCGGACTGCCTCGGGGCCGTCGGAACCCTTTTCGATGTAGTCGAGCATGTTGTTGATGGACTTTTCCGAGTAGTTTCGGGTGACGGCCGACTTGACGTATGTGAGGAGCTCTGCATAGTGCTCAGCAGCCTGTGGCGGTCAGCGTGCGCCTTGGCCTAAGATGGTAGAGTAGCGCACCTTGCCGTATTGCCCCAGCTTAAACTCCAGCTTTATGGCCTGCTTCAAACCTTTGAAGCCCCATTCTCCTTTTTCCTCCTCTAATGGCGGGATACCCAGAAACTCGGCGACGGCGTCCTCAGGGTCTGACAGCTTGAGCTGCTTGGCGTTGTAGTACTTGTTCTCGATATCGACATCGCCAGAATCCTCGTCGTCGTCTTCCTCGTACTCAAAGTCGTACCTAGATGCGGTCAGTCAAGCACCGGGCTTGCGCGGCTGGGTAAACGTGCTGCTCCTCGTCCGATTCTTGCATAAAATCCTCGTCGTCGGACATGATGACGGTGGTTCGAGAGCTCTGGCAGCAATTCGGAAGGTATTCGGATTAGTGAGACAGGGAAATAGATCTGTAAGCAGGCTGTTTGCGCGGATGCGGCGCAGAGGAAATTGGTTTATGGAGGTTGAATGATGATGTTGGTTGTCTGGAGCTGAGGTGGAGCAGGCAGCCGCGGGGTGGATGTGGAGGCTTATCGATAAGGCGCTAACATGCGCCATGACCAACACCACGAAGATGGATCTTGAACCTTAGATTGAACGTTACAAAATATTTAATTAATACGTGTATCCTATCTTTTCGTATATATAATCTCTCTTCGTGTATTACCAAGCTCTCCATGCTCAAATATGAAGACTCAGTCACTGTGGGCTTGAGCCACGCCATGAGGCACTCTCACGGTAAACATCATCACACAAACTGCAACCGTCAGCCCTGTTATGGCCAGGAACGGCAGCCCCATCCAAGCGCCACCCAGGTCCATGCCACGACTAAACAGCCAACTCGTAGCCGGAGCAGCCACAAGTCCCATGATCATCTCGATGAGAGTAATGGTGGTGTTGAGTGTGGCGATCGTGTGAGGTTCCACCACGGCGTTGAGAACGGCCCTGCAGAGAGCGTTAAATCCATGGCCGAATGATGTAATAACGAGAGATATGATGAAGATCCATGGACCTCCTGCGAAAGCCATGAGTAGTCCTCCAAAAGACACGAATACCAGCGAGATGCGCGCCAGAGTGAGATCTCTGTTCACGGGACGTGATCTGAAGCGAGAGGTCCCGTTCAGCAACTTTGATGCGATGGGGAGAACAACAAGCAGGCATATCACAGTCGAAAGGACGCCCACTGTAGAGATATATGTAGCCTAGATAACGGTCGGTATTGATGATAAAATTTGGCTCGATGGGATACTCACAGTAGACCACTCCCAGTTGAAGCGCTTGGTCATGTACTGTAGCAATATGCCGTTATACGCAACCCTGATCGGCATATAGGTTGCGACTGTGAGTATGAGCATTATGACGGTCTTGGACGCAAAGATGAATCGCCGCACGTGCTGCATGTCGTTCTTGACCGTAAACCAGGCTTGCTTCAAAACACTGTGCTTGCTCAAAGAGACTCCATGTCCGTGTTCCTCAGGCTCAGCATCGTCCTCGTGTCCAGGACCATGTCGTCGACGATTATCAGCCTTTTGTCGGAATCGAAGAGTCTCTGGGATGAGCAGGACCGACATGGTGCCTACAATCAGAAAGCCAAGGCCTATCCACATGGACAGCCATGGGTCATAATTGAGCAGCCAAGCCGAGACGGGGTTAACCATGACGTTGAAGAGCAAGCTGGCAGCGAAGAGGCGAAAGAAGACGCCAGTTCGTTCAGCGGTGGGCACGACGTCTGCTACAATGGTCCAGACCATGGCGCCAGCCATTGGGCCTCCACCTCCGATGAGGAAGAAGAGGCTTCCGGGGATAATAGCCCAGATGGAAAAGACATCTGGGAAATACACTAGAAAGTGTGAGTGGTGTTTGACAACCCGTGGATGGGCGTGCACTCACAAACCATCATGACCCATGCTGTCTGAAGTAAGTCACCCAAGAGTGACAAGAACAAGACAGGCCGTCTTCCATATTTATCAGCTATGATTCCATATGGAAACTGAGGCAGAATGGCTATTTCCTGTCAGTACTATCCCACAAATGTGGTGTTTTAACTCACGAACTGCCATCCCAAAGGCCAGGTGCCACCCCCGAACCATCGTCAACGTCTTTTGAACATGATTGTCTTTGCAACGTTGGTCCTTTATCTGCAAAACATGGTCCGGATAATACCCCCGACATACAATGTCCTCTATAATCTTTTGCTGTGGTGGATCCGTGATGAACTCGCTCACTTCGATAATAAACAACGAGACAAGACACATGAGCAAGACGCGTCGCTGAAACCCTTTGGAGGGAACGAGGTCGCGGGGCAAGTCGTTGGAGAGGAGCGGTGATTCTTCTGACGGAGCTACGTCATTGTCATATCCGCTGTTGCTCTCGACATCAGCGTCAGCCGAGAGGTCGTCATCTCTTGATGGCTCAGCTCGTAAAGACATGGCTAACGGCGAGCTGTGGAGGTTGAGAGTTGTGAGAAGTGGATATCAAAGCATCGGATGCCGGTTTCAGCCTTGGTATTAAATCATGACGATACGAGAAGCGCAGGATGAGCGCGTCGTCGTCGTTATCGAGGAACTTTTGCTAGGCCTCATTGGTTGGTGGAAATCGACTGGGGTGTGGCTGGCATTGTCTCAAAAGAGAAGAAACGCGCAATCAGACAACGCATTCCATCACGACAAGCTGACGATTACTCCATGCAAGTTACCTCGCTTTGATAGAGTCACAGTGTTGGCTAGGTAGTTCTGATTAGAAAGTCGGGGCATTCGTATGGCTCGTGTCGAGGAACTCCACTCATTGTCCATTGCGTGCTGCCCGCCTGTTCGCAGGGTGGTTCAGCAGTTGCCTCGCACGCGGATCAAGGAAAAGATAAGACACGAGGACGAATATTTTATAAATCCCCCTCTAAATATAATTGATAAATTATAATAAAAATACATATAATTTACTTAAATTTTATATAATTTTATATGATTTTATATAATTTTTTATATTAGATACTCTAGTATCTTATTTATTTCTTTGCCCACGTGCCTCGTTATTATATTTCCTCCCCACCAGCATGTCCACGGATGCAGACACGCCTCAGCATCCGTCCGGGGATTCGGAGGCATATCGTGGAAGGAAATTCCGGCGATGAGGCGAATGCTTTTCCGGCCGATGCGGACCTTCCCTGCCGCCAGTGCCTGCTGACCTCCGCGAGCTCCGGCAAGCCGCTTGATTGTAAGAGCGGAGTGGGCAAAAAACTGCGCCCCTGCCGCCGACTCGGGTACCCTGCGAATAGGATCGCAAGATACGGAGTCAGTATTGGGTTTTAATATTGCCATGCGTCTTTAACTGTGTCCTTTGCTTCTGTGGCCGACAGCGATTATCAATGTCATCGAAAAAAAAAATAGAAAGATACGGAGTACTCGCCGTCAACCCGCGTCTGCGCCGCCTCCTGCAAGAGGTCATCGCTGCTACCGAAGAGGGCAAACATGTTGATGCACGTTGTTGCTCCCCCGCCCTGCCAGAAGAAAGGCGGCCACAAGGCCACTTTTACTTCCGCCTTCAACGGCCTCGCCAACCGCTGGCGTGAGGCCGTAGAGCAAGCTTCCGTTTCCCATCCCCTTCGAGGACGGGCTACCAGAGCGTACCCATCTCCACCATTAGAGCACTATCTAAACCTCTATAAAAATCATACAAGAATAGGCTAATCCCTTATCTTACTTTTAGTGAGCCTAGGAAGAGACTTATCATAATTGGTCTAAATCCCAGCTCAGTATGGATATAATGGTAGTCCCCGCGTAAGCAAGGAGATACTCTCGCCCGCCTCGCCATCAAGGAGATGCGCCGTGAGCATGCCGAGATGCACCAGTCCATGAAGAACACCATGGATAACATATCCAGCACCCTGCACGGTTTGCGTCATGCCCGTACCCGCACCCGCTCTATCTCACCCATCGAGGGGTTTGAGAGACGTCACCACCTCCGTCGTCGTGATTGTTGACTAGTTCTGATTGGAAAGATCCTTTGTTTTACGACCCAAGATGGTTGAGATGTTGTCGTGAATTGCTGACCGCATCAGGGATGACGACGCAATTACTGCCTAGATTGATTGACTCTTGTTTGTTGGAGAGACTGCTTCATCATCAACCAAGTCACAACGGGAAGGTCTTTAAACCTTGCCGGAATGAAGCCATCTCCACTCGGTCCGATCCCGGGACTTGGCCTCGTCGGCGTCCTTCGGCCGCCTCCATCGAGCATCCGGTGCTTATAATTCACCATGCTCAACGCCCGCATCCCCGCAGCTAGAGGCTGACAATCTAGAAAGCGATCAGACTGGGCGTGAACTGATGGGGATTGAAGTGCATAACCAATAGCAGAATGCTTCACTGCAATTTTAACCCACGCCGGGAACCTCGATACCCAGACAAACAGTCCCTCCCCACTTGTAGGCTTTACTGCATTTTTCAACTTCGTCGAGAACGGACGATTTTTGAACAGCCCGCTGGCTGACCCTTTGCACAGGTTCGAAGTAGTTTCCCTACAAGCAAGTCCAGTCGCAAACAACCCTTTAAACCATACTCTGCTATACCTAAATGCTTTGTGTACCTGAAGTATTGCTTGGGTAGAGCTTTTCACTGATCTGCAGTGCGCGTCAGCTAGCTTGCTTTACTTCACTGCATTTTTAACCCACGCGCAGAACCTACCCAAACATCCTGCATGTCACTGAGGCGTGGACGTCAAGAATTAAAACACCAGTTCTAGACATAGCTGTAAGGCATTTTTACGCTGCTACATGGGCTTTACGATGCTTTGGCCGCACGACAGTGTTGCTTCTCGATTAGGGTAGAATGCCGTCTCATATGCGACGAGCAATCCGTTCACCTCCCGGTACCCCAGTTGATGAAGATGGGCATTTCGTGGTCCGCAATTCCTGAAAGAGTCCATTGACTGAATGCTGGATAAGCTGGCCTTTGATCATGCCGGCACCTGGGTCAAGGATGACACGAGAATAAGTTTGTGAGCTTATTACCCTCTAAAGATGATCAGAAAATTATACTAAGAATAGATAAAAGCACTCTAAAATGTTACTTATCTTATGGTGCATCTTTGTTAGTTTCATTATCTTTTACATAAGTTTATTTATTATACTTAATAGGACTTAGGTGATCCTTTGCGGAGCTCTGGCGTCTCATTTATTTCTTGACCAGCGTGGCCAGCTCCCTTCAGCCACCATCACCAGGCATCCAGGTGTTTGCAATTCACTGCTCACGTTGTCACGCCACATCCCGAAGCTGGGGGCTGGTCATCCAAAACGATTGGATTCGGCCTAATATGCGGCGTCCGAGCTAAACTCTCACTTTCTTCATTCACTGCATATTTAGCCCATGTCGGGAGCGTAAGTGCCTAGACAAGCAACCCTTTTACATGCTTCACTGCATTTTTAGCCATTTCTGAATACGTTTTCCAGAGAGCCCGCTGACTAGAACTTCATTTACATGTTTGATTGGCTGGCGCTTGACATCGTCGGTGTCCTCAAGCCATCCTCAGGGTCTATGAGGCGATCACGGTATCGTCCTCCAAGACTTTCCAACTAGCCATGAATCTCCCAAAGACGAGTTGGAAATAAAACAGCCGTAACGCAGCCTACAACTAAAAATTAAGGGCATGCCTCAATCACATAAGAACAAGCCAAAAGGCCAGCAGCCGCCCCAAAGTATAGCATGGTGGCTTCATGGTGTTTGCACGCACCAATGGCGCGGGTTTCACTGTAATTTTAACCCTCAGCAAGATGGGATGTACCCAAGTAGCAGCCAACTCGTCCAGGAACGCGCCTCCGCGATACCCCGTCACTGCGTTTTTAACCCTCATAAAGAACGTAGTACATAAATAGGGATCCTGCACCCCCCGTCCCATTCCCCACGCCAGCTTTCACTGCATTTTAACCCACGCCGAGAACCTACACCGTGTGACCAACGTTCGGGCGCGCTAAGAATTTGAAAGACAAGTCAACGTTTTCCGCAATTACAAACAACCCCAAGAATTCTACGACCTGTTCTTTCGGCATGGCATCCATATCAACAGGTCTATATGACGAGCAATCCGTTGATGCCTTGGGCCACCTAAAGAAGACAGGTGGAAATCTTCTACCCAAGCGACAGAGATGGAACCTCATAATTGATCCAATTCTAGAAACTTATATGAGGTTGGTTGGCGCTTCTAGGTTGCTCTCTGATACCAAGCAAGAAACAGGCCGAGATGTATCGCCGAGGGTCGACTTGGCACTAGGGTCTCGAGTGTAGGGAGATGTACGCTTGAGTTGTAATTCGTCATCGCTTTCTCGATTAGCACTGCTCCTGTTATACCGATTCTCCCTTGTTCATGCGGTCTTGGCCAATTGGTCTGATCACTGGTCGAGATCAACTCGTCACGCCCACATCACCAGTGCCATCAGCTGAAGCTCTCCACAGCGACAATTAGAGCCAGGCCCTCCAGAATCTTACCAGGATAGTCTTTTACAACTTGCTAGCTTTTCTTTTAAGAAACGCCATGGCGCTATTAGTTTTGACCACCTTGTCACGTTGTTGGATGCTCCAACTTGAGCCTTGCACTAACCTCACGTTGGTAGCTTCTTTCGACCCTCGAGTCCGTATCATGTCACTGGGCGTTGGATTTCCGCTAGGCTTTATATACAAACATAAATGAAGTCCATCTAATTCATTTCTTTGCATTGGTGCTCTCACAAACTTTGTTTGTCTGTTGATTAATGAAGGTGGTACCGCCTTTTGTGCCTTGAACTGTTGTCAAGTTGGTCGCTTGGACGTGTAAATCGCCAGCCGCTTCTGGTACTCAAGCAACCACGACTGGCATGGTAGTTCTATGCCTATTTTGTCTATCCTCAACTCGTCGCCATCAGCACTGAGCGAGATATGCAAGACCTTTACCGACTAAACGACTACGGCCAAGGTCAAGGCCAAACGCAGGGCCATCCGTAACTCTGACCACCTGGATCACTACCATCAAGAGCTCTTTTAGAAACCATAGGCTTGGCCAGACTCAGTATGGTGATATTTGTTTGGAGTTTATACTTCGAAGAAACTTATCATGCGTAGAAGCGGTATGCTTCATTACCGGAGAACCCGCTTTGCAAGTCGACTCGTCCTTCTCTTCGAGTGGACGTCATGCCATTGACCTTATCGTTTACTGGTGGCCCAAGTCTAATGTCTAAGCCTCTTTAACGACGCGTCTCGTTGCGGATTAATAATACTCACTCTCTCTTCCCTCAGCACCAGCTCGATCGGTCCTCTCACTACATGGGAGTCCAACCTACGGAACGTCCGGCCATATCTCATCCTCAAAGCCTAGTCATAAGGCCATTATAAGCCTGACAATACTACCATATATCCCTAAACAGTCTCTTGGCATTGAAGAATACGAACTCAGTGCCCGACAAGGCTGACCGATGATTCGTGACCACAATGGAAGGATTCCTTCCATATTAAGTTGAGCAAGTCAAAGCCTCTATGCAATCCTCCACAATTTAGGCGAATCAATAGCTCGAGCTCAGCCTTAGATCAGCCCTTTATTTGGAACCTCATTCGTCTCGTGTCAGCAAGCGTCGATCCCACGCGACGGCGAATACCACCTTCTTTAAGTATCCGACGGACTTCAACCCACAAATCTTCCAATCATACCCTTGACCCATGGGCAGAAACCAATACCTCACCACGGACTCTCCTGTCAATGTGGGACTGCTTATGGCACGACTCTTTAGAAGCAATGCCACCTTCTAGTTTCTCACGAATCCTTCCAAACAGGCAGAAACATGAACCAATCCTTGTCTAGCTTCAGCCAGCGTTTCGGAAGGAAATGGGCCCTCCCGCTCAACCCCCTTCCCATCTCATGATCCGATCCCCGAACACAGACGTTTATGTGTCCGAGCCGTCCTATCACAGGACTTTCTGGGCTCCCCGTGTGCCCCTTTGCCATCTCTAGTGCTGGTCCGTGGCCGAGAGTCTTGCATGATGGACTCCGTATCTTGACCGTTTTGTCAATCATGACTGACAAGCCTTGTCCATGTTTCTAATTGAGGATAGAAACATGAAGGATTGAGGCTAATTAGAAAGGACGACGAGGTATGCTCTATAATCCTCCATGTTGGTATATAAGACCGACAGTCCGGCCATGATGCCCTCGCTCTAGCTATAGACCCAACCAAATCATCCATCATGTCTTCTCCCAAGTCCTTCCTCCTCGCAGCCCTCCCCATCGCCCTCGCAAGCTGCGGTGCCCGGGCAGCCACAGTCGACGACTCTCAGTGCGACTGTTACGTAGCTGACAACAAATACTATGCCGGCCACATGTTCTGGGACTTTCGCTCTCTGTCTCAGTATGCAAAGGTTCCTGCTCTGATCCAGACCCAGCAAGGAAACGCCGACGCAGACTTTTCCACCCCCTTCTTTAACTGGGACTCTGAGTTTGGTCAGACTTGGGGTCTGCAGAATTGGGATAATGGCAACTCAGAGTTTCCGATGCAGAATTCTTACAACAATATTTATATTGAGAAGAATACCGACAGCTCACCTGCTAGTGATACCTTCATGACGATGCGAACAGCTCGTCACAAGGGATTCCAGTCTGCGGCAGAGTTTGAGTCCATCAACAAGTATCACTACGCTTCTATGCGCATGTACGCTCGTACCAAGGGTTCTCCTGGTGCCTGTACAGCCATGTTCACCTACCTCGGCGGTGAAAAGCTAGCCGATGTGCAAGAAGCAGACATTGAAGTCTTGACTTCAGACCCCAAGGGTCTCATCCACTACACGAACCAACCTTCGTACACGGAAGAAGGCGAAGAAGTCGTGGGGGCCAGCAAGGCGGTCACGATGCCCGACGGCGTCAAGTGGACAGACTGGGTTGCGCACCGAATGGATTGGACGCCCAAGGAGACGGTTTGGAAGGTTAATGGCAAGCAGACTTGGGTGAACTCTTTCCAGGTGCCACGCGATCCGGCGCAGTTCAGCTTCAATGCTTGGAGCGATGGTGGTGACTGGACTGGTACCATGGCCGAGGGTGGCGTGGCTTATCAGCAGATTCAGTGGATTGAGATTCTTCACGGAGAAGCTGATAAAGCTACTTGCAAGAGGGTTTGCAGTGTTGATTCAGGTAGCGAAGTTGGAAAACCTGTCCGTGTTTGAAAGGATATTAGATAAGATCCATAGTTGGTCAATGTCACGCGTTCGCAGAAAACCATGAGATGCTCAGTTAACGACCTCTGTCGTCTGAGGTGGAAAATATTCCTAATAATAAATAAAATAATATAAAATATATAAAGATTTATATTATAATATTATTACTTATATTTATCTCTTATTTAGTATATAATTTACTTATTATATGAGGATTCTTTGCTAAGTATGGATATTCTGGTGTCTTGACTTTTTTTACGTCTGGGTGAATGCATATGTCGTCGGGTTATCTCTTGTCTCAGCACCTCAATTGCCACGTACCACAACCTCATTGAGTGCCTCATTTACACCGCCAGTTGTTCAACCCTCAACCAAGTCCAATCAGTCTCCCAATAAATGCGTACCTTTCTTGATCTTCACCGTCATATCCAATCATCTTTCACGCGGTAGACAAACTGACCGAGACATGGGGCCAAGTGCGAGTTTCAGGGTAGCCTTGTGTGACCGGTCCCGCTCACCGAAGTTCGGCGGGGCCAGTTTTTTAAGGTGTGTTTATCATGACGGGTTCTCGCACTCAAAGAGATAAACGCAAACAAAACAATGTCTGTTTCTGATTCTAAAGTTGTCTCAACAGGGCCACTTGTAAGATTCTACAATTTTTAATTTATCTCTCAGTATACTAACTCAGCGCAGCCAGAGGAAGAGGCCCGCTGGATCAAGCTCTCCAAGTACGTACTCATCTAACATCTCCGAACTCGCTGACCTCCTAAGAATCACATACACAGATCCAAAGAACGTCACCAGAACATGGGAATCTGCTGAGCGCCGCACTCGTCCAAAGGACGCAGACATTGACGGCGTCGGCATCGTCGCCATCCTCGACAAGCCCACCGGCCAGGAAATCATCCTCCAGAAGCAGTACCGCCCTCCTATTGACACGGTCGCAATCGAGGTTCCCGCAGGCCTCATCGACGAAGGCGAGACTGTTGAGCATTGCGCTGTGCGTGAGCTTAGAGAAGAGACTGGCTACGTTGGAAAGGTTACGGAGACGTCGCCTATGATGTTCAACGACCCTGGCTTTTGCAACACCAACCTTCGCATGGTCCACGTGAGCATCGACATGTCACTCCCCGAGAATCAGAATCTCAAGCCCGAGCTTGAAGAGAACGAGTTCATCGAAGTGTTTACCGTCAAGTTGGCCGATCTATGGGAAGAATGCAAGAGACTCGAGGCAGAGGGCTATGCCATTGACGCCCGCGTAGGAACTCTAGCCGAAGGAGTCCTCCTAGCTCAACGATTCAAGCTATAAATCAGGAAATGTCATGACACTAGAAATAAAAGGATAGACAAAATGTTACACCTTCTTCTCTTGACGAAGTCCCTGCCAAAGAGCAAGCGCCGCCAAACACTTTGCATCACGAGCCCCCTCCCTCCAAGCATCTTTCATAGGCACGACCTTGAGCGTAATCTTTTCACCATGAGATCTCAACCCTGTAAGACGTCCACTCCATTCCTTTAGCTGCTCACGAGGAATCCTGCGCTCGTGGCTGAAAATGGTAATGTGCTCGTCGCAACCTCCCGCGCTGGGAAACATGGCATTCGCGAGGCCTTCGGTGTTGTCGCCGTTGGGAATCGCCAGGTCGCTTAGGGAGGTTAGTTCATCCTCGTGAATGGTTACGCCGAGCTCTTCTTGTATCTCTTGCGCAGCGGCACCCTTGAAACTCCCCATGTCATCCACCATTCCCGCGGGTAGCTCTACAAACCCGAGACTTCCAGCCGGAACACGAGGCTGCACTGTAAGAACGACATACCGCTCATCCGACTCGGGCGGTACATCATCCGGGACGAGCATGAAGAGCATGGCAACGCTGGGACCGCGGAGAAGCGCGGCGGCTGGTAATGTCTCGCCGGCGCCGTTGGAGACTGTGGCTGTGAGCTTGATGAAGCCTACTCTTGGGCCGAAGAGGTCGTAGGATTGGATGGTGATGGAGCGCAGGGCGTAGGGATCTTTGTGGAAGGGATGGGACGCGTCGGATTGGAGACGCAGTGAGTTTGTCAATGTGTCGATCCAGTTCTAAACATATTAGTAATAGTATTTGAAGAGTGACATTGAGATTATTCACGTTAAAGGGCCTGAATGAACTCAGCTGCTCCTGCGAAAGCCCCTCCGGCAAAGTGAGCGGAATGTTGTGAGACCTGACCGTAGTCGACATTGTGTGCAGGAAGAATGAAAACAGCGAAAATATCGCACGATTGCGACCAACAAAGCGAGACGGTAAAGATGTAGGTCTAGAGTTTCTGAATGTGCCTGCGATTAATCTCATTTCCCGATACGTCTCCTCCGACAAGAGTCTTTTATAAGGGCAGCGAATAAAGTTGAGGTAGACAGATGTTGTGGAGAGAGGGTTTTGGAGTTTATGACGTAAGGAGAGACATGCATATTTACAAGCCACTCAAACAACACCCAACATATCACAACAGAAACTCGAGTGAATGTCTAGGTGAATCGATAGAGACGTTAATCATAATTCAGAGCAGTGCTAATCCTTCAAACCCTCAGCTAAACCGCCCAGTAAACATCAATCCGGACTCTCTCAACATGATTCGCCCATCCTCCAAACCTCGCCTTTGCCCAGACAGTAATGACATCTCCCAGCTTCAGATCCCTGACAAACCACCCGTCACCCGTCTCCTTGCCTCTTCCTTGATCAAGTTTAAGCTTCTCGGCTGCCTCTGTGTCGGGCTGGATGTCATCGGTCCATGACCAAGTCACAACATGGTCCTGCCATTGCCGATGCGCCGTGAGGTTGCACTTGATGGTCCATTTATCCTGGCTAAAGAGAGGATGCGAGTACTTGAACTTGCTCTCGTCGTTTTCTTCCTCGGGTACTATGGAGGGGTAAAGAGGGCGTAGTCCGCAGACTGGTAGTGGTGATTCCATGGAGGATGGCGACTTGAACCGGACATCGTAGGTACACGATGGGTCGCCTAGACTTGTCAGTAGAGCTCACTTACTTCTCATCATAACTTACAAGTCTGCTCTGCGTCAAATTTCTCCAGTCCAGCCTCAAACCATGTCCAAGATCCATGGTATGTGTGGTGATCCTCCCTGTCACCACCCCACCCTTGATCTTTACTACGTATCGAAAAGACCACCTTGCGCACGGGATGCAGCAGCTTTGGGGTGGGATAGTCGGCGAGCTTGGCAAAGTACGAAGGGTCGTGCTCTTTTCCTAGAGGTCTTGGCTTGGCCTCATTTGTATCGTACGCCAACACCTCTGCAAGATCCTTCTTGCCTTCGATTCCTGTAAGACCTACAGGGAACGAGCGAAGCTATCCATGGTCAACGTAAGCTCAGACATGTCCCTGACTACTTACCAAAAACCTGTTTTCAGTGGCACTTCCACCGTTCACTCGCAAAGGAGACTGATGCTCAGCTAAGTAATCTATCTCATTGCTCGAATGCGCCCAATATTCTGCAAAGTCAAAGATGACATCGACGACACTGGGCGGCAGCTTCTTGCCCTTTGTGAGCATGATGCGTGTAACGATCACGTCGATGGGACTGAGATCAAAGGGCACATCGCCGCGTGCCCCTTCGGAGTCGTCATTCCCACCAAGGAACAAGTTGTTCACGGCGCCGGTTACGCTTTGGATGGCATCTTGGGAGGTGATGTGAGCCATGATGAAGTAGGTGATGATAAAGAGCCCAATGTAGAGGAGCATGTATATTTGGAGAGTTTTGCGCTTGCGCAGGAGAACAAGGTGCTAATGTTGAAGAGGTAGAGTAGGAATTCAGGAAAATGCTACTTTACCCACGTTGAATCAAGGTGACGCGTTGCATTTTGAGTGATTGCATGCATGTGCATCGAGGCAACAGCTTTCATTCAAGATGAGAGGGAGCCTGTGACGGAGGAGGGGCTGACGTCAGTCCAACACGTGCTATCTTATCGATAATCATTTCTTATCAATGACTAGTCACGTGAAATCGCGCCATCCACGCCGTCGTGTAAGTCATCCCTGTCCCCCGCGCATCGGAGCGGAAACGGCTCCATCAACCCAAAGCGTCCGTCTCAATTGCATTACAAACCCACCTTGCCTCGATGGAGCTCTCTCAGACTTTAATTCTTCTCCTCTACACAGATTACAACCCGACATGAGGTCTTGCAGGTCCCTCGCGGCGTCGAGCCGCCAGCTCAGGACCGCACTAGCTGCCCCTGCAGGCTCTCTACGACCAGTTCTAGTTGAAGCCCACCGAAGTTTTGCGCATTTCGGATCTCGCCAACTTCACTGCTCGACTGTCCGGAAGTCGGGGGTTGCTTCTAACCCTGCCATGTCGTTTCCTTGCCTCGACGCTTTGGAAACTCGATCTGCCAAGCTTAGCAACGACGACTCTAGCGATACCGAACCCTCGTACACGTCCGGAGCCACACTCAACTACCTCTGCAAGGAACCCCTCCTTCTCGACTGGGGTGGCATCCTCCCCGAGTTCAATATTGCCTACGAGACCTGGGGCGAGCTCAACGCCGACAAGTCGAATGTCATCCTCCTACACACGGGTCTTTCAGCCTCCTCCCATGCTCACTCGACAGAGGCAAACCCCAAGCCCGGCTGGTGGGAAAAGTTTATCGGACCTGGTGGTCCTCTCGACACGAACAAGTACCATGTCATTTGCACAAACGTCATTGGCGGCTGCAATGGCTCAACAGGGCCAAGCAGCATAGACCCAGGCAATGGTGAACGATATGCGACTCGATTCCCTATCCTTACCATGGGCGACATGGTCCGCGCTCAGTTCCGTCTTCTCGATTACCTTGGCGTCGATAAACTGTATGCCTCTGTAGGGTCGTCTATGGGTGGTATGCAGTCCCTTGCCGCAGGTGTTCTCTTCCCCTCGCGCGTTGGTCGCATTGTATCTATTAGTGGATGTGCTCGGTCTCATCCTTACAGTATTGCTATGCGACATACTCAACGACAGGTACTCATGATGGACCCCAACTGGAACAGAGGCTTTTACTATGGCAAGGTACCTCCTCACGCTGGCATGAAGCTTGCCCGTGAGATTGCCACTGTCACATACCGATCCGGCCCTGAGTGGGAAATGCGCTTCGGCCGTCGTCGCGCCGACTCGAGTAAACCGCCGGCTCTGTGCCCCGACTTCCTCATCGAGACGTACCTCGACCACGCCGGTGAGAAGTGGTGTCTAAACTATGACCCCAACAGTCTGCTATACGTCAGCAAGGCCATGGACCTTTTCGACCTCGGCATCGAGAACCAGGTCGCCACGCGTGACCGTCGCGCCGAACGTGAGAAGCAGGTTGCCTCAGGCGAAGCCTCAACCCTCTCGTCAGACGTCTGCAGTCTTACCCTTCCCGCACAGCCATACGAGGAACAACCCAACTCCCACCCCGACCCATCAGACGAAACTGCCGTTCCCGGCTCCCGACCTCCAGAGGACCTGATCCATGGGTTAGCGCCTCTACGCGATATTCCAACACTTGTCATGGGCGTCGCGAGTGATATCCTTTTCCCAGCATGGCAGCAGCGCGAGGTGGCAGAGGCGGTTCGGCTGGCGGGTAACAGGAACGTTACACATATGGAGTTGAGCGAGGAGATGAGCATGTTTGGGCATGACACATTCTTGCTTGATTTGAAGCATATTGGCGGTAACTTGCGCATGTTTTTGGATTAGACGGTCGTTGCATAGTTGGGCATCTGGCCAAATGATGGACGCCATGAACAAGTCATGTTGATGAAGTAAAATGTATAAAGAAGCCATGAGGGTTACAACTTGTGTATACTACAATAAAAAGGTTGACGACAGGATCATTGCTGTGTCCATGATGGCGAGATAGTTGTTATCTCAAACTCGTAAAAGCTCAAACCACCTGTGAGTTGATACGTCAGGCTACCTATGGACCGATACCTTCTCTAAACCAAGGCCTAACATCGATGCGTCTTTGTCATCTACGACTTCAAGATCAAAGCATCAAGACCAAACAAATAATCCGCAAACGGGCATGCCGAAGATGTATGCGACAATGCTCAGCCTCAGTCCACTGTAAGATTGATACGGATGTCGTCGGTTCAAAGACGGTGTGATCCCCACAAGGACTACCCTGCATCGAGCGGCAGCGTAGATGACGGCGCCTCCCGCATCATATGCCCGACATTTGGAGCAAAGATGTTATACTACGTAGCAGCTGATCTGAGAACATCTGCATAAATCGTATCGCGCACCAAGGGACCTCAAAAGGCAGTGTGTCTAAAAATAACTGCGCCTCAAAAGACGAGCTTCTAGACTCTTTGTCGATCCGGGGCAGATAGGATCCACCTGCAGTAGTGTCGACCCATCCAATGGATGTAAGCGCAGGCCTCGTGTAGAGCATCTTTCGTCAGGTTGTTTTGAGACATTGTGAGTAAAGTATGCAACGTTGTTTGAGGCTGTTGGTGATCATGGGGAGCCTTTGATGACTTTATGGATCTTAGGGATACGAGATTGGAAGAGTAGATATCCTTGACGAGAATAGAATCTGTCTACTATAAAGGACATGCCATGGACGCTCTTGTTCCATCTCATCATCAGCATCACTCAACACTACAACAACAACACAGCTCACAAACACTCACTCACACACACACAACCTCACAAGTCAACACTTGACAACTACACCAACCATCAACATGAAGTTCACCACCATCCTCGCCGCCGCCGCACTCACTCTCACCGTCTCAGCCAAGTCTCCCCTCCCACCACCCCGTCCCCTCCTCGAAGGAACCGTAAACTCGGACCGGGACTGCAAAAAGTCCATCACAAAGTGGACGATTGACGAGAATGTTGTTGATCGCTGCGTCGTCTTTGACGAGGAGCTAGAGGGTGTCGAGGACTATGCTGTCAAGTCTCTCCGGGTTGATGCTCTGAACAATGACAAGTGTGGACGTGAGTACTCCCCTCTATGAAAGTATAAACAAGTTACTGATTATTGTAATAGTCTGGGTTTACAGTGATCATGGTTGCCACATGGCTGCTCACAGGGTCGAGCCCAAGACTTGTATGGTTGCCGACCGTTGGGGATGGCGATCTTACGCCATCTTCTGCCTCTAGAGGATGGTAATCACTGTGGAGAGGGTTCGTTTTCTTATGGACGGCTCAGAATGATAATGTTAGACATCATGCTTTATGCAGTATACACGACTTATATTAGACTTGGTTTTAGTACTTGGACACTCCTTTCATATTAAATACACTCATCTTGTACATACTCTGAGAGTTTCATCGCCATTCCAACTACCCATCTTTGGTTGACAGCGGCAAATACAATAGACTTCGCTGGTGACACCTTGCAGCGGACAGCACCCCTATAACTAGAATACTTATCCAGGATGGAGCTCACTCTACGCCAGTAATTTCCAACGAGACAACGCAACATCAAATGACAACCTCACGATGGCTCTCAGCAGTTAACAATGGTCAACAAACTTTAGCTGCCAAGTATGGACAGGTCTTGCATAAAGTCATATGTATAATCCAGCCCGGCAAATATGATCCAAAGCTCCGGGATATCCAACCCTTAAACATTATCCACTAGTCATGTCCCAAACGATTGGCCAGGATATATACAAGAAATATAGTAGAGTAAAAAAAAAAAAAAAAAGAAAGAAAGGCTCAGACAGAGGGGGACGGGGGGTATGTTGATGGTAAAAAATCTATAAACAAACGACACGCCATATCCACAAAGGGAGAGATTTTTTGGTTGATAAATCATGTACGAAAAAGAAGAAGAGACGGGCAATGTATAGATGCAAATGTATGTCATGAGGGCGTGGCAAGCTAGATGAAGCCCGGGTTGAACTCGTCCACGACAGGGTTGGGTGTCCGCACTCTGCCTGACTCTGGTCCAACACCAAGGGTCGTCGTAGGGACCTTGATGGGAGCCGGTCTTGGAGGCGCCCGCTTGGCCTCGACGCGTGTAGCGCTTTGGTCTCGGGGTGGTACAAAGTCAGCCATGACGGGCGATATGAGTGGCCTGGTGAGATTCGGCTCAGGGGCGTTGTGGTAGTTGCCGTCGGCAGCCATGTCGAAGCTTCGGGCAAGATTCTCGCTCGAGCTGGAGATGGACTTTTGTAGCGATGGAAAGGATGGCGAGGGCAGGCTCGGGGGTGTGGGCGAGATGGGAGAGGATGTATATTGCCCTCCAAAGCGAGGACTCAAGGATTCATCAGTCGCCTGCGCAGGAGACTGAAGAGGGAAATCGGTATGAAAGGGCGAGAGAGGAAGAGGCATGGCCGAGCGGTGAGGGTTGGCTCCGCTAAAGTCGTCCCAACTGGGGAGAGCGTAGCCATGGCCCTCGGCTGAATCCTTATGCTGCGACTCAGGTGTAGGAGAGGCTTCAGATCGAGGAGGAGGATACATGGGACGTTGGCGACGCTGCTTCCTTGGGCCCAGACCAAAGGTGCTTTCAGGGCTGGTAGGTTCCATGCCAGGTGGCTTACGGCCACGGGGAAGACCCTTTGACATGGGAAAGTCGCCTTCGATGGGACCTCGCGTGGAGAAGGGGCTTGCAGTTCGTGGTGGTTCCGGGGCCGCACGGGGTGAACTCTCGGAACGCAAGTAGTTGCCTTCATCAGGGGGTGGACCATAGGGACTTCGAGGAGGGCCTCCTCCAAGGACAGGAACTGTAGCAGAGCGGTCGACAAGCGGGGGAGGAACGCGGAGAGGTCGGCGAGCTTGAGGGTCTGAATCAACTCGGGGTCGGAAGCCGCGTGGGGGAGGGTCAAGAGGGCGAGACATGTAGCCAGGTTGTGTGGTCGAGGTGCTCGTCGAGGTGCCAGCTGGACTGGGAGGTGTGTTTGGTTGAATGTTCATCTGAGGAGGCGCAGGAAGAGGAGCGGTAGGAGATCGATACGGCGATGGGAGCGGTCGCGTCGGGGGAGAAGTGTTTGGAGGTTGATACGGCATGTACTGCCTAGGAGGTAGCTGAGCAGAGTGAAGAGGCTGCAGAGTCGCAGATGGATCAGGAAACTTGAACGAGGACTGGTCAAAGGCCTTTCGAGATTGATCCGAGAGTTGTCGATAGTGCATCGAGTCCGGTGGAAGTTTGGGAGACGGTTGAGGAGACTGATGCTGAAGTTGAGGAGGCTGCGAAAGAGGCGAAGGTTGAGGAGATCGCGAAGGTGAAAGTGGCCGTGACACCTGAAGAGACTGAGGAATTTGCCCAGGTTGAAGAGCCTTTGAAGGTTGAAGCTGCTGAGATGGCTTGTGCTGAGGAGGTTGAGGAGTTTGAATACGTGGTGTATCCTCAGCAGTCGACACAGTCGACAGAGGAGAAGTCGCATCGCTCGTGTTACGCGCCCTAGTCGATCCCGTCTCGCTCAAACTCAGACTCGGACTCGACTGCATCGTTCTCAAAGGACTCGCGGTCCTCGTCGTACCAAACGCCCTCGGCTTAACTGTCGTATCAGTCGGGCTCACCGAGGTCTCACTCGTAGGCGTTTCCAAGCTCCTATTTCCAACACTTCCTCTCCTAACAGTCTCTCCAAAGTCGAAACCAGAAAAGTTACCCGCCAATCCCTCCACCATGGGCTTAACCGCCTCACGAGCCCTAAGCTCATCAACTTCCATGGCAAAGCTCTGTCGGCGAGGTGTATGAAACGTCAGAGTGTCGCGCTTAGCCTGAACATTGCGAATCACGGGTGCTTCCCAGATATCCTCACTGGAGCGTGCAACCGAGGCAGCTGGGCTAGGAAGAGCCATGGGGCCAGCCACATCAACGTTGCGAAGTCCACTAGGGGCGGGTACGTTTCGACGACTGCTCGAAGGTCGGTTTGTTTCTTGACTGGCGGGTGAAAATGGTCGCTCAGCGTTGACGATTGACGGCGGTGGAGAGGGATACCCGTTGGTGGCCTGGTCCTTGCTGTGGTCTTTTGATGTATCATTCCCTAGACCAAACTCGAACTGCTCAAAGGTGCTCTTGCTGTCGTCCATAGGCGTCCCAGGTATACTGCTAACCGAATCCTTTCCAAAGTGCACGTTGAAAGGATTATCCGATACGTCCCTCCTCGAAGTCGCGGTGCCTGGTCGTGTAGGCGTACCAGGTCTATTCGCTGTAGGACCACCACCAACCCCTATGGGACCTGGCGCAACAAGACTTGTAGAACTTCCGTTTGCGAAGCGCGTGTTGAGATTAACGTCGGATGAATGAAATCGAGGGTTTCCCATGGCGGGAGCTCGAGGAGCGCCGAGGTCGACCATGGAGGAAGCTCCTCCAGCAGCCGCTGGGGCATTCATGTAGGGGGCGCGATGCCATTGTAAATCGCGGTTGGAGGAGGATGTGTCGGGACGGGCGCCGGGTGTGCTTGGGAGCGGCAAGTTGCTGGCTGTGAGTAGATGAACATCTTTAGATGAGAGGTCTGATTGATCGGCTCGATGCAGGTGCTGAATCTGTTTTGTGGTGGCCTTGGTCTTGTCCCTATCCAAGTGTCAGTGCCGTAAAGAGCAAAGAGTAGTGGTGGTGGTGCTTACTGTGACTTTTTCCTATCGCCTCCAAGCTTGAGGCCAAAAAAGGACACCATCTCGAATGGACGGGAAAGAATCTATATCATTCATGAGCCTCAGATTCTGTAAAATATTCCCCAGAGAAATAATATGCTTGTTCAAGGTTCGTCTCCTTGTCCTGCAAGTTCTCTTTCTAGAAGGCCGTTGCCCAGAGACTTACCGTTAAGGGTCCGGCTCAACGGGGGGGTGGGAGTGACCCACGAGGCGTAAGATGGGTAAACCAAGTGGGCTAATTTAAATGGTATAATTTTAGAATGGGAGCCCGGCGTCCAGCCGTCAAATAAGATGAAGAGGATATCCAAGATGGATAAAGTCCTTCGTCTTTAACTTGATTCTCTTGTAAAGATCATTGCTCGTTCAGTCGAGTCTCAAAAAAAAAGGAGTGTGTGGTTGTTGAATGACGGAAAGCAAGGTTGAGTTGGTGATGGATGGAGCTGAGGCTGAACTAGACCAGGTTCACAATTCAGGGGCTCGGAATGGCGCGCCGTCGCGGGGTCGTAAAAGAGGCCAAAGCTAGAGGAATTTGCAAAGAAGCAAAGAGAGAGAGAGAGAGAGAGAGTCCAAGCTTGATAAAATAGAGACAGACAATTCCCAAGAAAGAGTAAAAAAAGACACTGCCACAGACAGCCTAAACAAAGCCCGCTCTTCTATCTTGAGAATTTCGTGTGCGTGAGACTGAAAGGAGTGAGATGGGTGCACTGCGCCTCGAAGAAAAGTTGAAAGAAGACCACACGAAGGATGACGATGCATGAGAGTAAAAAAAGAGGGAGGTCCCCATTCAAAGGTCCCATTCTTTTTCCCTTCCCGCTCAAAAGGCCAAGACATCAAGTGACGATCTTGGGGGTTAGATTGGATGAGAGAAATTGAACAAGCGGCGTCCACGTTATACCCTTGTCGGTGACCTGGACGCCAATGCAAATGCCTTGACTTTGCATGGTGGATTATCATGGGATGGGAATTCTGTGGGTTAAAGAAATGCCGTCTTGCAGGTCGGCTTTTACATGAAGTCATTGAACTCACTCAACGCTGCACAAAGATACAATCATCACAGATCAATCATTGCAAACTCATCTCAAAGACTCAAGACAAAAGGCAAGACAAAAGACGATGCCTGAGACAACCCGTCAGATGTTCCCCCCCCTCTCTAGACCCATCCAAAACCTGAAGCTGTCCTCAGGGGTCCAGCGCCCAACGCGGCCGACAGGGGCCTAAACATGCATGCATTCTGTCTGCCCTTTTTTCTCTCCCATTCTTCTCCCGTTCCCAAGGGGCTATAACGATCGTCACCCCCGAACTGAAACTCTTTTCCCCTCGTAGGCGACCCTGAAACACGGCATGGGGATCCTTTCTCTGCCGATGAGAGAGAAAAAATAGAGACAGCTTGAGAAGACAGATCACCATATCAGCTAGTGTTTGTTAGTAGTTCTTCCCTAAGGAGTTCATGAAACGAAACATAAACGGTCTCTAATTGTTAATTAATTTACTACCGTACCCATCATCAACTCTCGATCCATGACCCCTGCCGGACTTGTCCGTTCATGCAATTGACAGCCCGGGGAACGCGGGCCTATACTCACCGTTCTATGCCCAGGGTCGTTAGCCTTGCGAGGATTGAATATTTTGGTGGCCAGAATTAGTATCGTCGACATCTCGGATATCTTTCTTTATGAACCCCCCTTAACTACGTAATGTTACCTCCACCTTTGTTTTTAGAACTACCAGTCCAATCCCGTGAGACCATTGCGCCTTGAATACATACAGCTAGTAGTAGTGTTACCGCCCGAAACGCCAAATCGTGACTAGAAAACTTGCCCGTCAAACATCCACCATAGATAGAACAGGCCGGTTAAAGACCGTTCAACCAAGACTTTAACAATCAACTCTTTGTCTCTAGAGTTGCCCACCCCAGCTGATCACAGCTGATCAAGCAGCTTCCTTCTCCTTCGATCAATCAACTCCTCCTGCACCTCCTCCAATGTCGGCAGTTCCCACGTCACTCCATCCCCTCCATCACCCGGCAGAGGCTCCCACCCATCAGGCACATCTCGGCTCCCCGTCTCGAGCATGTGCTCCACAGCCTGCCTCTCCTTCTCAGCCTCGTACGCCAACATCTCATCATCCTCCTCATCAGGCGCGTATCCGTAATAAGCCGCATCCACATTGCGCCGCAGCTCGCTCCTCTCTTCCAGAGGCTTCTCGTCTTGTCCTTTGGTGCGTGCTGCTTCGAATAGTTCCTTGACGCCTGGGAGTTCTCTTGCGCGGCCAAAGTACTTGTATCCCTTGCCACCACCAGGTATCTCCCTACCCTGCTCGTCGTATATCTTTCCTCCTCCGCGCATGTAATTAGGCCCTCCTAAATTACGTATCTGCACCTCCCACATGTGCTTCTCTCGCATGAGCTTGTTGATCTCGTCGTTGAGGTCGCGGATCTGGTAGTCGCTGAGGATGGGGTCTTGGATGCGCGACATCTTGCGCGAGATCTCCTTGAGGACCTGACCTCGCCACTTCTCGCATGCTGGGATGGCTTCGACTTCGGTGATGAGCTTGGGTCGGCGGGTGCGGCCGGCGTCGATGATGCCTAGGTCTGCTGCTTGGGCTTCGCGGAAGCGAAACAGCATCGACTGCGCTTTTTCCGAGTTTCGAGCCTGGAAGAGTTAGTCAGATGCACATATGAGAGTATGGTAGGGTACACACCATCTTGACGGTTACGCTGTGCGAGTAATAGAGATTGACAGAGTAAACAGCTTCTAGTCACAGCAAGCCAGATGTTGTCGCGCCCAAGTTTTCCCAGCCTCGTTGGACTGAAGAGGGTCCAGGTCTCAGAAGCTCAGCAAAAAAAGTGGCGCTCAGCCACAATTGAGCAGCCACATCTTGGCACCGTCAGCCTTATCCAAATCCTACGCGACCAAACGCGACTTTTGACTGTGATTCACTGACCTTCAACCTCACTTTTTTTTATCTCCTCTTTTGGACCATGAATCACAGTCGTTTGCAGTTAACAATAGAACCTGTTTTTTATTCACACGAAATTTACTGATTGCGTGCACGTTCTTTCGCCTACAAAAGCCAGCTTCTCCGACCGAATTCTCGCCTTCTCTTCTTTTCCTCTTCATGACCAGCAAAGGCGACGACTTCCGACAACCACTTCACCACCTCCTCTCCTGACTTCATCCGCCCGCTCGCGCACACTCACTCGGGCACTACACAGTCGACTCCCCAAGTGTCAGCACCCTCGATGCCTACAGGCATTGCAACGCCCACCCTTCCGCGCATCACCTCCCCCTTCCCTTCGCTGCACTCTCCCTCTGGGCATGGCCCGACCCGAGCTGACTCTATCGCCTTGCGATATCGCCAGCGGCTGCAGTGATGAGAACGTTCACATGAGCTTGGTATATCTTTCGCTTGGTCGGATCTTGCTAAAGAACCACTCGCGAAAAGGTACATGACCCAAATTCAAGAACAGAGATCTGAGCAAGCCTTCCTCCCACTTTTTCCTTTCCTCTTCTACTCTCACACCTCTTCACTCACCCAAACAGGACTTTCCATAGCCGCAATGACCGACATTCTTCACCAGAAGCTGTTCTCACACGCGATGCCCGTTCTGGGCTTGCCGAGACGCACATGTTTTGCACCATAGTTTTCAATCGGAGCAGGCTTGTCCTGCTTTTGCGGTAGGGGAGAAGTGTGGGAGTGGGAAGACAGGATGGAGAGAGTCGAGATACAAACTATTTTGCCCGGTGATGATTGAACGACCAAAAAGCCAAATTTGCAGGCAGCAGCGGCATACATGTTTTTACATGTCGAGGGTCATTCACTGTCCACAGCCGCGCGTTGTCAGTGAGAACCCAAGAGAGCTAATCTGAGGGCATCATGGTTGTATCTCGACATTTCATTGTGTGCATTTCTAATGGTTGAAACTGTTTGGTGCGCATCTTTGATAGTAAACACTCGTAGACACACACATTGGTAGCGGTTTGATGAATACACGTGAGTCCGTAGTCGACAAATGCATTCTATATTCATCCCATTTTTGTTCCTACTCTACACACGCAACTGACCCACGACTCCTGATCATGGCGTTGCTATAATAAGAAAAACATTGTACATTGCATTCCCTTCTCCTATTCACTGCTCCATCTATTGCGTCTTCTTGCCCTTTTCCAAAGTGGCCACGGGCTGGCTGTACATCCAGATGATGCTAAACGCCAGGAAGCCAGTGACGGTGGCTCCAATACCCGTCAACCAGGGCCAAGCGCCCGAGATGACGTAGCTGCGCGGCCACTCGTCGTGGGCCATGTGTCGCACACTGACTGTGTTCTTCTCCTCGACGTTGGTCAGGAAGGGGCGCTTGTAGTTGACCTTGAAGTTGAAGATGCCGTGCTGGTCGGGAAGCGTAAAGTTGGTGCTGAAGACGGTGGCGTGCTCGTCGACGTGCGTGGCCTTGAGGTCCAGACGGTGGAAGGGAGACAGCATGGAGAACTCGAGCTGGAGAGAGTCGCCAGGGGGGAGCTCAAAGGGCATCCAGCTGCGCCAGGCATACTCGGAGATGGAGATGCTGTAGGTCTGTTGCACGTTAGCCATCCGCTCTGATATCAGTCAGTTCTAGCCAACATACCACATCGTTCTTGACTCGGTAGATTTCAGGGTTGGTCTCGTTGTCGCCCACAAGGTGATGCTCAATCTTGTTGACCCTCAACACACCAAGCTCCTTAAAGGTCCAACCCGCCAAGCTGGTGATGAACTCGCGGTTGCTGGGGTACAGAGCCTTGCCGCCCTTTCGGGAGACCTTGGTGTCAAAGGTCTTGTCCTGGAGCATCTCGGCGGAACCAATGATGGTGAAGCGCGCAGAGTTGCGAGCCTGCATGGTCGAGACAAGAGCAAGCTGCTTGCCAGCAGCGAACAACTCATCAGGGTCAACAGTCTCGGCCTGCTCCTTGGGGTTGTAGCTGTACGCGGTGGGAGGAGCGCGGAGGATAGGTGTAAGGAGAGGTCCCGAACCCAGGGTGTGACCAACGGCGTTGGAAACAGCAAGCAGGGCACCGGGAATCTCAAAGTAGTCCTTCAGACCAGGTCGGACATTTCGGGGAGCGTCCAGGACGAGGACATCGTGAGACTCGGCAGCCGAGATGGTGTCAAAGTTGAAGTGGTCGACAATCTTGCCGGTGCGCTCAACAGGCAGCGCAATGTCGAGCTCGGCGAGGACGGAGACGAGAGATGTAGGGACGGCATGGGTCGAGGACATGGTCAGGAGGATGTTTCCACCGGCGTTGATGAAGTCGAGGATGATATTAGGGGTCAAGTTGGGGCCGAGACCTGCGCTCAAGTCAGCATATTCACTTCATCAGCAAACAAGATACCATCACGAACCCTTGACCTTGGTGGGGAGGAAGACGAGGTGATCATAGTTCCTCTCGCCGAGACGGAACAAGCTCAGAGCGCTGTTCTTGGGAGACTCGTATGTAATCTGATATCCTCGCTCTGCGCCAGTCAGCAAAAGACACAAGAGGTGATCGAATGGGACGATATACCGTTGAGGTCGGCAAAAAAGGTGGAATACGCCTCCTTCTCCTCGACGGCGTCCAACACGACCAGCAGTCGATTACCAGCCGTGCCCGCGGCCGAAACCAGGGCCGCGAACAAAAGGAGCACGAGGCTCAAAAGCGACCGCATCTTCAGTCTGTGATGAGGATTTGTCTGATTAATCTATCCTCGTCTCTCTTGGTGCAAAAGACGCGACAAGGTTGAGAGCGGACGTGGACAGCTTGCGCTTTCGGGGGAGCTTCCAATGCAAGTGAGCTTGCGTTTAGGGATACGTAGCCTTGGTGAGCTCTAACAGTGGGGGTGTGACGCGGCGCTAGTCTTATTAGGGTAGTGCTTTTGAAGGTTGAAATATCAATTGTCGATGATTTTGAGGAATTGAAGAGTTTAAACACTCCAAAATTCCGTGTACTTGCAATCATATGTCACAAATACACTCTAGGTATGTTTTAGATATTGTTTTACAGTAGGATTGCCCGTAGAGAGCCATTTCACAAGTGCATGCACCTACACTCAAGCCGTTTTATGTCCCCGTCAGGCTTAGCCTTTAACCTCTTGGCATCTCCCCAGCTCAAAAATAATCCGACACCCGCGGCTTGGTTTTTCCGCTCCTGCGATTGGACCGAGCCCAATCGAGCGACCCTCCTCCATGATCCTCATCACCAGTCGGTAGCAATAACCTCACGTCAATTGAGTACGAACGCCCCTTCTCTAGCCTCTGACGCCTACTGACTTGCCGCCTAGTCGCCCATCATGTCTGCCGCTCCTCTCTTCTGGTCGACTCCCCTCAAGTACTGCCGCTGGGCAGCCCGCGAGCGTCCCGCCCTCTTCTGGTCCGTCATTATCGGTGCCGCCGGTCCCATCTCCATGCCCATCGTGCCTCCGATCCGATACTACTTTGGCGACATTGATGCGCCTCCGGTTCCTGTGACCTATCCTAGTGCGTTGGCCCTCTCTCTTAACAGTACCATGGACTTTACTAACCGAGGCCAAACAGTTCCCTCTGGTCCCCGGAAACAGCTTACCGGCTACGACGACGAGTAATCCTACCGAATCGACGAAAGAAAAGGAGGAAACATGACGCTCGAGAGGAGGAAAGAGACACAACATTGTACAAACTACGGCGTTTGAGACAGCACGGAGGAACCATAGAGGATATGGAGAGGACCAACTCTAGGTCCCCATCCAGCAATTGACGCTCCAATTCGATTTTCACCACGTTTGCTACAAAGTCTTTGTTCTCTTTCGTGCCCAGGGAATTTCGCTATTCATATGCGCCCACTTGCGCGAGGTTTCCATGTCTAACATGCTAGGAGGGGGTTTGCAAGAATCCGGGGGAAACGCCGCCGGCCATGTGAAAAGAAACAAGAACAAAGATATCCATCAGTCGTGTTGCTACAATGAGCTTTTACGGCGATTGATCCGCACTGACGTTCGACTAGGGAGGGCAAGACTCTATCTATCCCGACTCATAAAGTTCCACTCATACTAGGAGTTGTTAGTCTTTGAGACGCGCAGGGGAGAGGGTATACTTGCAACTCGGCCATCATCATCACCTGTGTATACACACGTCGGCATGGGAGTAATACACGTTACACCCGCCTCGGTGTTTGCTCCCTTGTCGTTTTTATAATCCACATGATCCAGCTTTCTGAGGAGTTCCAACGTCCATCGACTACCGACAATGCTACGGCGCCACACATTGACACGACCTCGTTTGTGTCCTGTGAAGACGAGGTAGTTGTCGAGCCATTCATTGCCAGCACCTTCATAGAAAGCACATGAGTGGATGTAGTCGTCTTGGTCGAAGCAAACGTTTTGCTCTAGGAGGAGTGTGCCGTTCAGGGTGTACAAAAGCACATTGGGTCCAGAGCAGAGAAGGATCTCACCCGAAATGTCGTTGATGCGAGCACACTCGACAGGACGCACCAGCGGCAGCTTTCGAATAAAAGAAAGGCGGTTGAGATCCCACAGGAATGCTTGCCCATCCGCAGAGACCGTCAGGAAAGTGCTGAACGCCTTGCTTACCGCAATCGTGGTGACGGGCGACTTGTGTCCAAACAGACTCGATCTTGGCAGCAGCTCCACTGGTTTACCTGGTACCGTCTGAAGCGCATAGACAGAAACGACGCAATCCTCGCCAGCGGTGATGAGGGTCTTGGAGTCGGCAAAGCAGGTGCACGAGATCTGCCCAATATGGAGGTTCTCAAACAGACCAGCCGGCTTTCGTGCGTTAGCGAGACGGCCATAGTCAGGGATGTAGTGGCGAGTTACCTTTCGGTTGTCGCTGAAGTAGAAGCGAATGCTGTTGTCGGCATATCCCCATTCCAGGAACTTGTCATACGGTGGGAAGTTGAGGCGGAAAGGAGAAGCGCAGAGTAAGCGGTCCAGCTTCGGGGCGTAGATTAGAGAGGCTACACGTTCATGGCTTTCTGTTGCGGGTCAGCGATGTCTTCAAAATTAGAGAACAAGATACATACCGAGAAGTGGGTTGGAGAGGCATCCAAGAGAAAAGACACCAGTGTCGAGCCGTCGAATAGGACATCGTACATGCTCTCGGGCGGGATGAGGCCTTATAAACACTTGATGCGGTGTCTGTCCAAAGTTGTGAATCACACCAGCAAGGATAGCCCTCTCCTTTGCGTCCGTGATGCTGTCCAGATCGGTTGCTCCGCGGTACGAAAGATGATGGAAGACGTTGAGGTTCTCCACGGCAGCTTCTCCTCGTTGCTTGTACCCAAAAACGAGATCGATCCACTTGTGCAAATTCTCGCTAACATATGGGCTCTCCAATGCCTCGCGATGCTTGGCGATGAAGATTCTTGGGTCACCCTTGGCCCAGGGAGGGAGTTCGACATGGTCAACCTTGGCGCCGTTGCTCTCTCGGTTACCAAAGTTGTATCCGTTGATGTTGGTCAGGAACTCGGGCAGACAGAAGAACTCGGGGATAAGCTCTCTCACATCAGCCTTGTTTCTGCAAGATGCCGATTTCCATGCCTCGGGAATCGACTGGAAGAGCCGATCAGCGTGATCGAAGCTTCCTCCCTGAAGTAGGATATAAGACTGGACAAAGGGTGGCAATCGAATCAGGTACGATGAGACGATCATGGCAGAAGAGTAGTGAGTGCCGTAGTGGAAAGGGATCTCTCCAATCTCTGCTAGCGCATTGTAGCTTTCAACGAAGCCACCCACTCGCTGCGGTGTCTGGGCACCCATCGGCTTGGACAGATCACGGAACGTATTGGGATCCTCCAGATCAAGGTCCTCACTGGTGTAGTCTGCCAAGATCCACGGGAAGACTGGGTACTGGGTAAGATCGTTGAAAGTCCTGCCTGCCATGGTGTTGACCATCATGAGGTAGTGAAAGTTGGAGATCTCGCCTCTCTGCCATCTCTTCAGGATCGGGTTCCAGGGCGTCGAGTTGAAGAATGTGCCAAACTTGGACCCGAAGCCTTGGGGAGACTCGTCAACTACCTTGAGAGACTCCAGCCGCCAAGCATCCTCAGGGTTCGGCAGTGTGTTGGCACCGCTCGTATGGGGGGCTTTGTTGAGCATCTTGACGAATAGGTCATCTCGAACAATCGGGTTGATGGTGGTCAACAGATAACTGCGGCCATCTGTGAAGAACACCTCGATCGCAACATCTCGGAACAGGAAACGTCGTTTTGAGATACTGATCACGTCGTGCCAGCGCCAGTGTCTCGACTCTTGCTCCTTGTTGCCAGCATTCTGCCGTTTCTCTGACGTCTTCGAGTCCGTCACGATCTGAGAGAACGGGTCACGCTCTTCAGGAGGAGCTTGCCAGACGTTGACAATGTCGCCGTTGGCACACTGGAACACGTTGTCCATCATGTAGAGGGCGTCCTTTCCTATGATCAGGATACCTTCGCATGCATCAAGACCAATGATGCGAGAAATGTTGTACGCCGATTGAACCTGGTCACCGTGTTCCAGCCGCCTCATGACCTTGCGGTTCTTGTCTTCGAAGCCTTCATCTCCCTCGTTGGGATCGTTGGGGTCATCGACAAGCTCAAAGTCGTCTTCAGGAGCAACGCCAGAGTTGGGCTGCTCCGTTTGATCGGCCGTAGACTCAGGTTCGTCTGTGAATTGGGGAGGTTCGTTGTTGCCTTCCAGAGCACTTGATGGGGCGGAACGTGTGGGTGTGACAGCAGATGCTGAGATGGAGGGCACCGGACTTGCTGACGTGTTAAGTCGCAGTGTCTGCATGACTTCGCTTGTCTTTCTCTTGGGCTGGTACTCATCCGACTTGATCGCAAAGTCCGGAAGAACCCTGAGTCGCATCCGGTTTCGCCCTTCAGTTCGATCGAGCTTCCACTTGGGCGGTGTTGCTTCGCTGAAGACTGCACCAGGTCGCCTCAGATCGCGTTCCATCTTCTTGTATGCTGCACTCAAAAACACCAAGTCGTCTTGCTGATCCTGCATGATTCGATGATACTTGAAGTACTCAGAGTTGTAGATGCTCTTCATCCAGGCGCTGTTGCCAATGTCGTGGCTGAGCAAGACCTTGTCCCTGGTGATGCCCTCAACGTGCCACAACCTAAGCTTCTCCTTACGTTTTGTGATGCGGCTTTTGGCCGTCTCGGCTGTGCGGGCGTTCTCGGCACTAACAAAGTCTTCCCAAGTCTTAGACATTCCGCCAAAGAAGAGGACATCCAGGGACGGTCGATGTTTATCAACCCACTCAACAAAAGATTCATCATCCACTCCAGTGAGTTTCTGAAAGTCTTTGGAGAGTTGTTTCTGGTCCGGTGACATGCACGAGCGGATCAAGGCTGCAGACTCTTCAGGCTTCTGAACCAAGATGATGCGAAGAAAGTTGGCTGCCGCAATGCGGAGGGGCATCTTGTCGCCAATAAGCTTTGTGTAAAGCTGATACCAGAAAAGCTTGAGAAAGTCATCCTCCGAGGAGAAGCAGCCAAGAATTGGCATTTGCCAGTACGCCATCTTGTCCATGAACTGCTTGGCCTCAACCACCGTGGTATCAGGGCTGTCAAGGTCCGATAGTCTGAGAAGGATAATCCTGAGTAGACAGCTCCTGACCGTGGTAACGGCCTGGCTGCAAAGTCGAACGCTTTTGAGGGTAGCTATGTCAGGGCGCTGTAGGAATTCCAGCAGCATGCCGATAAAGTCAATCATGGTCTCGGCCCCATTCATAAACCAGCCCTCAAAGATGGCTTCCGACATGTGGAGGCAAAATCTTGACAGATTGGTCAAAATCCTTGGTTCGCAGATGGCTTTCTGGTTCAGTTGGACGTTGTTTGTCAGCTGGGTGATCACATTCCTTAGAATATACGATTCAAAGTATGCTTGGTGCTCACGAAAACCCGGAGGCACTTTAGTGAACAGACCAAAGCCCGGGAAGTCTTTGCGCGAGAGTAGTTGATCCATAAAAACGTTGACGACCAGATCAATGATTCCATCCAAGATATCGCTGCTCGGCTTCTTCTTAGGCGTCGATCTCGTTGGCGGCACTGCTGGGTTCAAACGAGCTGGACTAGGGCCAACGGGCGATTTATGTGCCGTAAGAAGGATGAAGGACGACGCTCTCCTGAGGGGGGTGCCTTTAGGGGGCGTTGACTGGGGTGACGGAATGGGGTCAACGCTTGTTGTTCGCACGATGGGGGTCGCATGCGAACCACTCCCGCCGATAGGCCGAATAATGACGTCGGTTCCTTCAAAAGTGAGGGCAGCATCTCCCGAGTTCAGCTCAGTCTCTGGTGTGACTCCATCGGCGCTGACAACAACTGGATAGAGTGCGGCTAGCAACAGTCTCACCCATTCCGAGGTCAGAGCAAAGTCTCTAAACTCAGTTGAGCGCTCATGGAGATCCAATAAGAAGCGAATGACTGTGTGAAGAACTCCGGCGTAGCTCGCCACTCGTTCGCTATCTTTCGAGAAGTTTACTAGAACCATGTTAGTCGGGCTCAATCCAGGTCAGAACTTCACATACGTCGAGTCTCAAGGGCTGTAGCAAGATCCATAGAGTCCGCTCGTGGTCGCAACTCCTTGGCTGAGGCAAATTTCTTGAGTGTATGGCTTGGGGCGGTATGCGTCGCTGGAGAATCGGGATCGTCTTGGTATCTCGTAACATCCTTCAGTCCATGCTGCAGCATTGCTGTGATGACAGACAGGGACTCTGGATAGACAACCTTGCGCTTGCCAAATGTTTCTAGGAGGTTGAAAAAGTCAAAGTTCTTGTCAAAGTCGATCTCGGCAACGTCGTAGCCAAATAGAATGCAGAAGCAGATGGGCCAGATGGTCGGTAGATCCCAGAACCGCTTCAGTCGATTTGACATGATGGTGAACCCTCCAGACTTGCCGGCGAATTTCGACGTGTAGTTTGTTCCATGGGTCACAAGCAGTCGTGCCAGAATCTTGCAGCCATGAACCACAACTTCCGGGTCATCCTCTGCCAGCAGATACAATAGCCACTACCAACGTTAGAAGAGCCACGCATCAGAGGACATGACATCTCACCTTGTTCGTAACTGTGCGGGCAAATTTCTTGATGTGAGACGTGTTCGCCTTGTCGCACAGTATGCGTGAGTACATGCTCAAGACCTTGACACCCAGCTGCTTCTTAGTCAGGAACTTGAGGCCAGGCGAAGCCCCAGACAGGCTGGCATCCGTTGGTGTCCGAGTTCGCCGAGGAGCTGGAGTGCTTGACCTGGAGATTGACGAAAGGGGCCGCGGGCTTCGTGGCAGCGACGAAGCTGGCGAGTGAAAGGCGTATGTGATGAAGAGCGACAAAGACCTCATGACCTCCTGGCTAAAGTTTGACGTGACGAGAACCTCGAAGGCGCCCATGAAATGGGAAATGGTATCATCCGACACTACTTCACCCTTCATCGCGTCTAGTAGTCTCTTGACAATTCCTAGAATCCGTTAGACCTGGCTCATCCGCATCCACACCGCAACTTACTCATCCTAATCAACCTCCGACTATTGAACTCATGGTATTTGCTCTTGACGGCGAACGTAACGAATTGCTTATAGTAAAGCTCTTGAATGCGCGGCGCTGACTTGCGCCAGATGTCCAAGTCGATAAGGAGAATACGGTAAGCCAGCGGGTTGATGATGAATGACTCCATGGGCTCTGCGTGGTTGTATCCGACGAAATCAAGAATCAGACTCAGGAGCTGGAATGCCAATCGGTCGCGGTCTTCACTGGAGACTGGGAGTCGGGTGACGGTAGAATCACCAATACTGCCACCGTGTCCCAGCTTCACACGGATGAGCATGGCCAAGATGCCATAGCCATTGTCCTTTTCGATGGCTTCGCTGTTTCTCCAATTCTGGCGAATGCAGAAGAAGAGCATTTCAGCTGCCCGAACTGTCTCCTCAATAGTAGAAGCCCTCTCAAAGAGCTTAAGCGCAAGTGGTGTGAACCCAGCGAGGCGCCACAAGTTCTCGTCAAGGTATGAAGGGACAGCGACGATGGGGTTACCTCGAAACGACAGCAATCCCTGAACTCGGAACAGTGAGTCTGGTAGGCTTGGGACCGCGCAATTGATAGCCAGAGGCGCGCCCTCTTGGTTCGATGCTCGGAATAGGTTGCGGGAGCAGTTCCTTGGCAACGATCGCAAGAGTCCAGTGTCATAAAACTGCACGTTTTCTGGGAATGTGGCTGAGGGTAGGATACTCAGCAGAATCTTGGACTCTGGGAGTAGCGAACCAGCTTTATCGCGCACAGCTCTGATGATGTCCGAGTGCTCGCCCTTTCCTGGATGCGCTATCTCATTGCGCAGGCCTAGAGTGGCCGATGCCTCGTAGGTTTGAAAGCCTCCCAGGCTATCCTGAAAGTTGCCCTGGTACCGTGGCCCAAGGCCATAGTGAACCGCTAGGAAATCGTCGCTCAAGACGTCCTCAAACAGATGAGCCGAGGCAAGTGACCAGCGTGAGAAGACAAGTCCAGGCCCTACTTGGTTCGAAAGATCCTTGGGTGTGCCAAGAAAGGCCTGTACTGGGTTCGTTTTGTTCTGGGACGAGTTGAAGGAAGCAAAGCTCTCATTCGTGCCGTTGGACAGGGGTGGCATGTGAGGGTAGTTGCAACGAATCTGCTCTGAAAACTCGCCATTGACGTAAAGAGATGCTTTGCTAGCAGTCATGGTCTTTGGTCGACGATGAACAATGGCGATATGGTACCATCGCTTCTCCTTGAACGAAACGGTCTTGAAGCGCACGCTAGGCTTATTGGAAGTGACGGAAGTTTGAAGGATAAAGTTGTGGGTATCTCTCTCAAGGTACATAAGCAAAAAACATGCTTGCGTTGAGTCGAAGACGCCAAAGATGGTAGTGTGTGCTGTAGGATCAAAGCTGTCTACCCGAATCCAGGCTGTAAAAGTATATCCTGCGCTTGACTGGGGCGGAAACGAGCGGCCGAGACTAGATAACTCGAGAGATGAATGGCCGTGTAAAGAAAGATCAAACTGGAAGAAAGGGGGGCCTGAGTGCTTGGATGTCATCTGCAAGCAGAACTCGGACGCCTCAGAGCCAGGTGTCGAGAGTAAGAATTGGGTGTCAGCAGGTTCGTTGACACCAAGGAACATGAGCATCTTGCAAATGGACAGAACCTTTTCCCGTTCAGGGGGACTCAGTGCCGAATCAGGATTGAAGGCAACTCGGAGGAACTGAGAGAGGGCGCCAGTTGAATGTACTGCAGCCCGGTTATAAATGGAGACGCAGATGATGCAGTGAATCGTCTCCAAGACAAGCAGAGAGGCGGGATTCGCAAGGCCATCCTTCATCCGCGGAATGGCTGTCCAGAAGCTGACGACTGCTCTAAGAATCTCAGGGTGCTGTATTATTGTCTTGCCATTCACAACCTCACGCACTCCAGGTGCGATATTCTCGACAGACTTGGTCAAGACCAGATCCCACTGCTCTTCCACGCTATCGTCGTCGTTTGGGAGTGTGTTATCGCCATCGGGCCGAAGTGATTTGGCGATAGTCTGGCAAAGGAGATCAAGAGCGTCGTCGTCGAGGGAGAAGGATAAGAGCTTGCCGAATACATGGCAACTTATCCACGCATCGGGTTCTGCTCCACCGAGGCCTATGCTGGCGATGACCTGCTCCAGTGCTTCCCAGCCGCCTCCCTCAACTCTGTATCGGAAAAATCGTCGGTTGCCTGCATGCCCACGCAGGGTCGCCGAAAGAACATTCAAGGAGTCTCCCAGCAGCTTGAACAGAGCAAGCATATCCGCATCGCTTCGTTTATCGGGGTTGTAGTAGCCTGAAAAGGCACGGAGTAGGTTGAGGATGTGCTGGTAACCGTCGGCATGGCGGAAATCGTTCTGGTGCACCGATGAGGCCGTCGCGGTGATGTGCTGGCTGATGTGTCGTAGTTTCTTTAATAGGGGCGGAATCTCCGGGAATCCGTTATCTTGGTGGAGGGTCGTGTCGAGGGTGAGCGCGTCGAGCAGGCCCTTCAATATCTCAAAGGACTTGGTGTTGGGTGGGTTCGAGACCGAGGTCGAAGACCGGTATCTTCTCGGTATGGAGGCCATTTTAACGGTCGCAATGCAATCACGGGTTCATTCCAGAAACCGCCCTCCCCCGAGCCCTTCAAGGGTCCAGGCTGTTATCATCCGCCGTCGGCATCGAAAGGTGAGATTTGGGGGCCTGTAGGGGCGGCCGCGGGGTGCATGAAGCTGTGAATGGGAGATCGCCGCACGCCACAGCCACGAGTTGACGAGTAGAAATTTCGTAGATACGTAGGATAGGAGGCACTGGGCGTCGGAGAACAGGCACAGAGACTGGCAATGAGCGAGCGTGTCTCGAAACAACTGGTATAACTGGAGCCTGCACTACCTGTGCTCGATAACTCGTTACGGAGGTCAGCCTTGGAGGTGTGGCTTGTGTTGTGGCGAAGCGAGCCCCTCCTGAGGCTTGGCTGCCTGACATCTCATTTGGGAGGGATCGTCCGAGCTGCGTCAGCTCGACTCAAGGAGCTTGGGTGACATACACACCTGACTGAGCATCCGTCCCTCCGTCAGAGGACGACAAAGACGGAGGGAATGTAGAGAAAGTTATTGCTAGGAAATTTTAGGGGTCGCGATTCTATTTCAACTGCAATGCAATGTGAATTTTATCAAGTTGATCTGTCTGGAGTTGTCGTGGTTCAATGACGTCGTTGTGAAGCGATGTTCTTTAGGGTAGATGACAGTCAAGAATGAAGCGGACGAAGGATTCCAGGAGTTCGGATCATTCGGTGTAATTACGAGTAGATACAGAGTAATCTCAGTTGCGAGTGATGATGGTAAGACAACCATGTGGTTTCTTCTTGATAAATCTTGATGGACATCAGTAAGTTCTTTTGAGTATCCAAGGCGTCTAGGCGTTCTGTTGAGGTGCCTCGGATCAAAATCGGGGTCGACAAGCTATGGTGGAGCTTAACACGGGATTGCTCTTCCATCAACAGTTACGCGATCCGAGATCTCCCATTGACACTGCCTAGTGGACAATGCCTATCCTGATAAACCAGGTCGTATCAACCAAGAGTGGTTGAGTGCAGCCTCGCGCTTGGCCCGATGCCTGGAATGACCTACAAGCGCCGGTTGATGGCGTTATCTGACGAGATAACCATGGTTACTGAGTTGCTTCAAAGTGGAGAGCTAAGGGAGCTATCGCCGAGACCAGCCTCAGCTGCCAGGTACAGCACAAGCACAGCATGACCCTGCACCTGTCCACCGGGTCCGGAGGCTTTGATGCGGAAAAACAAAGACAATGTTGACCTGCTGAATCATGACGTCTTTTCTGCCTCGGATTGTCTTTCCAAGGAATCGTATCTTCGAGGCAAAAACGCCCTTAACCCCGGGAACGGACTGGGATGGACGAGACCGGCCGGGGTCTGAGGCGCTGCTTGGCTTGGGATGGCGGCGCTTGAGACACAGGCTTGCAACATGAGGCACGTGCCAGGGACGTCGTCTGACTCGATGGATCAGGCGGATTAGGCCAGTGGGGGGCCAATCGGAGCCAGGGCGCTCCCCGCATTCTGCTTGGAGGAACACTTGGTTCTGGCAGAGCAGTGCGCAAACTGGAAGGTACCTTACCTTGTTGAAGCTTGCCTTCCCGGGGTGGGGCGCGAGCAGGATACCTTGGGGGTGCAGGCCACAGTACAGTGAATGCGGCGACTCGTAGCCATGATGCACTGTACAGGCCGTGCTGTCTCGGCTCTGTTAGCTCGGTCCCCTTGTGCCGAAGACGAATACAGTACCCTGGATGGTTTGATTCCAAGGCTGACAAACACGGACTGGATGTCGGTGAAGATGAGACATCAGCCTCGCAAGCGGAAGTGACTCTTTGTCCGAGAGTTGAGCTTGGATCTGTCTTTCACTGCGACCGATACCTAGGTAGATAGCATCTCGCCTTGCATGCGCACATCTCCAAAGTGCCTGAGTCGCGACTCGGCTCAGCCATCTTACGCTCCGTGCAAGCTTCGACTTCTGCACGGACTGTCATGGGAGCTCACAAGTACCTTGGCTCCAACAGGTGCCGTTATCGCATTGCCCCAGCGACGACTGAGCAACCGCATTGGCCGGCAGAATTGAAGCTAAACTGTATTAGGCGCTCAGCCACCGCTGATATCAACCACCCTAGCGACTGATGCGTCACACCCTCCTCGGCCGCCCCAGGCCCGCTGAGGCAACACCGGAGCTGTCGCACGCTGGTGGTGCTTATCTACCCCAGGTGCTGCTCGCCATCGCTTCTTCTTCCTTCATCATCCCCATCCGTATTCCATCTCCTTCCCAACCTTTGCTGCACCGGTTCTACCTGATCCATCACCACAGAAGGACAGGACATCGGCTCGTTTTTTCCCTTTCTTGTCTCGTCCTTGCGTCGCGCGCAAACCAACTTCAGCTGTAGCCGCCTCGTCTCTTGCGGTTTCGTCATCATGAGAACCGCCCTCACTCTCTCCCTGGCGGCTGTCGCCAACGCTGCCTCTTTCAGCGTCGGTACCATTCATGACAGGTCCGCTCCTATCCTCAGCTCCATCGAGGCCGAGACCATTCCGGACTCGTACATCATCAAGTTCAAGGACCACGTTGATGAGACTGCTGCGTCTGATCATCACACCTGGATCCAGAACATCCACAGCCATGGCGAGCAGGAGCGCCTTGAGCTGCGAAAGCGCTCCACTCCCTTCACAGACAAGACCTTTGCTGGTCTGAAGCACACCTTCAACATTGGCAAGGGCTTCAAGGGCTACGCCGGCCACTTTGACGAGTCCGTCATTGAGCAGGTCCGGAATCACCCCGACGTAAGTTGATGGCCCACTATATCCCTCAGCAGACCTTAAGCTAACAGCCCACTCAGATCGAGTTCATCGAGCGAGACACCCTCGTCCACACCATGATCCCCGTCCAGAACCAGGACGCCGTTTCTGAGTACAAGTGCGACGACGGCAAGACTGAGACCTCAGCTCCTTGGGGTCTTGCCCGTATCTCTCACCGTGATACTCTCAACTTTGGTACCTTCAACAAGTACCTCTACTCCGCCGATGGTGGTGAGGGTGTCGATGCCTACATCGTCGACACCGGCACCAACATCGACCACGTCGACTTTGAGGGTCGCGCTCACTGGGGCAAGACTGTCCCTGCCGGCGATGCCGATGAGGATGGCAACGGTCACGGCACTCACTGCTCTGGTACCGTCGCCGGTAAGAGGTACGGTGTTGCCAAGAAGGCCAATGTCTACGCCGTCAAGGTCCTCCGATCCAACGGCTCTGGTTCCATGTCCGACGTCGTCAAGGGTGTCGAGTTCGCTGCCACCAGCCATCTCGAGCAGGCCCAGAAGGCCAAGGACGGTAAGCGCAAGGGCTTCAAGGGCTCCGTCGCCAACATGTCTCTCGGTGGTGGTAAGACCCAGGCTCTCGATGCCGCTGTCAACGCCGCTGTCCGCACTGGTGTTCACTTCGCCGTCGCTGCTGGCAACGACAACGCTGATGCTTGCAACTACTCTCCCGCCGCTGCTGCTGAGCCCGTCACTGTCGGTGCCTCTGCTCTCGATGACAGCCGTGCTTACTTCTCCAACTACGGAAAGTGCACTGACATCTTCGCCCCCGGCCTGAACATCCAGTCCACCTGGATTGGCTCCAAGTACGCCATCAACACCATCTCTGGTACCTCCATGGCCTCTCCCCACATTGCTGGTCTCCTCGCCTACTACCTGTCCCTCCAGCCCGCTGAGGACTCTGAGTACGCCATGGCCTCCATCACCCCCAAGAAGCTCAAGGAGAACCTCATCTCCATTGCTACTGAGAATGCTCTGTCCGACATTCCTTCCGACACCCCCAACCTGCTTGCCTGGAACGGTGGTGGCTGCAGCGACTACAAGAAGATCGTCGAGGCCGGTAGCTACAAGGTTAACAAGGCTTCTCCTTCTTCTCCCGCTAAGCAGATCAAGGATGCCGTTGAGCAGGAGATTGGTGTCGTCTCCGGCAAGGTCAAGGAGTTTGGCTCCAAGGCCGAGAAGTTCTCTAAGAAGATCCACAACCTCGTTGATGAGGAGCTTGAGCAGTTCCTTAAGGAAATCAACATGTAAGAACTTTCATGAGGACTTTATCATGATCTAGTGCTTTGGTTACGCATTTTTGTTGGGAATACGGATGGGCATTCGGTCGCTGGGTTTTGTTTTGGGTAGTGATGTCTAGTGAGCTTATGCTCTAAGACTTGTCGTTTATGCACTTTATCACATGGGTTAGTCCATGATGGCGGGTTATGTTAGGTCTCGCTCGCATTAACATAAATACATCTCTTTGTATCATTTGTTGAGTGCCCGCCCACTACTCCCTTACGCGACGTTATCTCGAGTCTCTGCAACTTGTTCTGTGTCCGTGTGTCTTGTCGCGTGCCGCTCTTTTAGCCTTTTTGACTGGACCAAACTTTGGTCATGAGCCTCGATTGTTGACTTGGCGCCATGAGCCAATGAACATCCTTTGTTGGTCCTCAGCGAATCCTTGTCAATATCTATCCTAAAGTAGAGAGAAATAATCCAAGACTTTATTAAGCCTCCTCCTTCTTAATTTTATCATTTATTCATGCTCTATTGAGTCTCCTAACCACTGAAACGTAATTTAACCTCATCGCATGGACACCCAGAGGGCAGATCAGGGCAACCCAGTCAAAGTGATACAGTCTTACAGAGTCAAGCCATCTTCCTCTAACCATTTGTTGTCGTTCTGCCCTGGATAACAACATCGTTCATTTTGAGTTACACGTGCGCAAGCTCCATGAACCTTGCAGGATAGAGAGTCATCAACTGCACAGTATTGCCAACAAAAATCTCTCAAGAGTTTCCATGGCTTGAACCTCCTGGCAGCGGCACATGGGAACTACCATTGAGTTCCGAGGTTATGGAAGCATGGACCAAGATCTGCAACTTGCGTGGAGGAAGAGGCATCATAACACATGACATGGAATGGATTGATCCTCAACAGATAAGATCCCATGGTGATGCCATTCATCACCTGGGCCTCATGTCAGATGTCGTCCACCATACATCGTTGCGGCAGATTAGAAGAGAGGCGCAACACTATGGCCCATATACACGCTGGAAGCCAGTTCACGAGCTTTACACTGATCCCCAGTGGATTGCTTCCGTCCTCGCGTCCAGACACGGCCGACCCTGAAGACTCATGGCTCAAAGGTTGGCAAGACTTACCTGACTGGTCTCTAAAGGAAGAGTAGAATTTAGGAGGAAGGTAGTCATAAAAGCAATCATAATTCATCATAAGTAGGTATTTACAAGATACATACCTAGGTAAAGTAGTGACGACCCCTTTTGGCGACCGAGAGACCTTCCACAGATGGACCAGTTTATTGACAATCGCACCTGCTTGTCTGTCCATAGCCAGGTGATTCACTTGATTTCCATTCATTTCTAGTCTGCATGCCCTTCATCTTCATCATCATCAACCGCATCGTTCGTGAATCACAGCCTCATTGCCCACTAAGCCAAAAACTCCCGAGATGCTTCGCCGCAATAGCTCTCGAAACAAACACCGTCGCCCGCTGAGTCGCAGCAAGTCGACCAGTTCTGTCGTGCGGAACCCCGTCCATGCCCTCGAATCAATCGATCCCGCCGCAGCCGAGCGAGACGCAGGCATCGCCGCCTTGCTGTCCTATCATCGGGCTCAAGAACAGCCCAACAGTGAGATGAGAGCGGCTCCTCGGGACCCTGCGAGCCTTTTCCCCGATAGCAGCGATGGTGCTTCAAGTACGGCTAGACAGAGCTTGGAGCGGAGCGGCAGTGTCACCAGCCGGCAGGGCACTGCAACGAGCGTTCGGTTCGCCGGACCGCCTGCGATTCGGCCGCGAAGAAATCTCGCCCTCAGGGCGAGCGAAGGCAGCGAAGGCCGAGACTCTCCTACGAAAGCGACCTCACGGATCAATGTGTTTGGCAATACAAGCACCAGACCCTCGTCGACTATGTCTTTTCACGTAGACCGGCCCGCCCACTACTCCATTACACGACGTTATCTCGAGTCTCTGCAGCCACCCGACGCGTGCTACAGCCCTGAAGAAGATACCGCTTCGATATACTTTTCCTTTAGAAGGCTCCGAAAGTCGCGATCGATGCTTACGTCTTCCCGGGCAACAACTGCGAACGCTCCCAGCTGCTCCATGCCTGCAAAGGACCACCTGCCGCCCACTCGCTCGCTCTACAAGGCCACAAACAATGAGAACGAACCCCCGAAAACTGCGACAACCGATGCAATGGGGCTCAGAGCCTCGGCTTCCATGAGATTTCTGAAGAGCCACCAGGGTATCGCAGCCTCAAGACCAGACAGCCGTGTCGAGAACGATGCTGTCGTGGGACTTGCGAGGGATTTGTATCGCGAGCAGATGAAGGAGCAGAAAAGACTTCAGCCATCCGCTTCGGTTCGGTCGAGAAACAAACGCAGCGAAGGATCTACTGGGCTCCGAAAGTCTCTTCGAAATAGCAGCAACAACAGTACCGTACTGTCCTCTACATTCTCTGCCTACGGCACTTCCGTATCCACGCAATCTGGGCTTCGAAAGGCAGTCCGAAAGGTTTCAAATAGCTTGAGATCGAAGTTCAAGGGGCTGTTCGCCAGAGGAGAGAGTGCTTCTGGATCAGAGAAGGACGAAGGGGGCCAGGGCACTGATGGTAACGATTCGGACGGAGACACCTGCCTTCATGCCAGCAACGATGAAGGAACCGGGGAAGCCTCCTTGTTTCGCATCTCTTCGCATCTTCCTTCGCTGCATGATATGCCCTTGAATCAGCAGCTCAGATCCAGAAAAGGGAGTGTTGAGAGCATCGAAAGCGGCGAGCAACATGTTTCCGACGATAGGTCTCGTGTCACTAGCTGGACAAACTCAGTTACAAGCACGGTCTCCAGCATGGGGATGCTTGGCGAATGGGAGCGGCAACGCCTATCTGTCATCAAGGAGAATTGTGCACACATCTCTTCTTCTTCTCTGTACTCGACTGGTCACGACGGGCATGGGGCCGGAAGTCAAGAAACCTGGTCTGGTCCCGAAATCGACAGCGAACGCGTATACTCGGCCATCATGAAGAGGCATGGAGGAACCAGCATAGGATCAGATCAGGATACACAGTTGGGTGACGCTGAAAGTGTGTACTCATGTGCGACGGAGGACGCGAGACCAAGCATTATCAGACAAGGAACTTCAGACCCTGTCGGGGGAGCTGCAACACGCATAGTCGGCGGAATTCCCTCTTGCCGTCTGGTCCCACACCAGCGCGATGCATCCACAGCAAGCTCAGTCGAATGGAAGACATGGCTTAGTTCCAACGTCTCGAAGCTTGAAGGTCCCTCGACGCCTACAAAAGCCGACACTTACGGGCAGAACACTGGCATTCTTCCCCCGTTGGGTCATGTCAGAGAGGGAGCTGAAGTTGGATCCCCACCTGAGATTCTGCTCCCAAAGGACGATGGACTGGCGAACCGAAGCCCTTTGTCATGCATCAAGGGGAATTCTCAGCCTGTTCAGGACAGACGATCCCAATCATGGTCCCCTTGGAAAGACCTCACAGGACACGACGAGAATCGACATCCATCGATTCCGCCTAGAAGCACATTGCGGACGGTACCCTCACTCACAGTTGTTAGCTCAACGAGCGAAATGAACATGAGCATGTCGAACGAAGTGCACCGGATGCGTTCTCTTAACATCACCGGCCGCCTCAACTCCACTCCTGAAGAGGCGATAGCGAAGCGTCGCTCTCGGCCTCGTCTCACCGGCTGGCAGGGCTCCCCCACCAAGTCGAGTCCCGGCATTGGCCACGAGACGGAGAACAAGCCGCAGCCAGGAATGGGAAGCAAGATGATGGTGGACATGTTTCTCAGCAACCGACAGAAGGAAACGAATGGTGGTGATGATGGACTTGGTAGCTCACCAACTGCATTCTTGTAACATGATGGAGGATTAAGCAGTCGATACTTAGAGGCAAGGCAAGGCAAGACAAGGCAATGGCACTGTATATATATACTTAGGACACGGAGGATTCGAAGTAATGAGAAACGACTTGATTATGAACTATTCTTGAGGTTTTGGGCATACGTGCACCTCCCAATACTCTGCTAGATCCTTGGGGAAGCTCTTCTTTCTCTCGTCACTCACCCACTTGCCATATTCCTCGTGTGTCACGTCTTCTTTCAGAATCCCCTTCCTCTCGCCTGTCTTTGTGTAGTCGAGAAAGTCTATTGTCACCTTGACGTACTCTCCTAGAGCCTTGCGCACATCTGCTGTTGCTCCCGTGGCAAAGTTCAGGAGAAGTGGTTGCAGAAGCGGTGCGTCTGTCACACTAGGGTGTGCTGTCCCTATGCTGGTCAAGAACCACGCAGCGCCGACCTTGTCGCGCACGCCACGGACGAGGTCGAGAACAGTATCGAAATGTGGACGGCCGAAGAAGATGCTGTGAGATTTGGACCATGAATTGGAGTGGACGACGAGGAGTGGCACTGGGACTTCGGTGTTGAGCTGGCCGCTGGACTTGCCCGGGTCGAGGGCGATGCCGCCGATGGCTGGATTGGCGACGGTGGTATTTGCCGTTTTGAGGGCTTGAAGGGCGCCTGTTGCGCCGTAAGAATGGCCGTTTATGGTGAGGTGGTGGAAATCGAGGCGTTCTGCCCATGCTGCTAGAGCGTGGCCTTCTTCACGCGAGTTTGACTTGAAGACTTCCCAGCCGTTGCCGGCGTTGACGAACTGCAGGATGCGAATGGTCTCGAGGATCTCTTGAGTTCGGAATGCGAGCTGCTCATGCTTGAGAATGGTGTCGTTCATGGGAGGGTCGGATATGAGATCTCGCTCTCTGTAGAGAATGACCTCTCTTTCCTTCTTGTCCTTGACCTTGACGAGAGACCCAGGACAACTGCCATCGCGATGCTCAAGCGCAGCGACGATATAGCCACGGCTGGCGAGTTCACCAAGATAGTGGGTGTAATCAGTCCGTGAGCTGACGCTACCGTGGGAGAAGATCATGACGGGAAACTTTTCACCGTCGGCGTCGGTACCTTCAAGGTTGGAGCCGAGGATGGGCACATCTACCTTGGCGGGGATCCTGATGCCCCCGACGAGCAGCCAAAGGGCAAAAGTAAAGATGGGTCGCATGATGAAGTTGTCGACGCCCGCGGCTCGGGCATATCCTTGTGCCGTGAGGCTCAGCGGACGAGGGACCCATGGGTGGAGGGACTGCTTGGATCGCGCGCCCTTGACGGCTGGGTAGTACAGGGTGAATAGGACGCTCTCCAACTCAAAGGCTGGTTCCCTGGAGCCTTTGAGTACGGTTTCTGAGATGCGCTTGGGCTTATCAAGCGGTATCTCGAGGTCGATGGCGCCAACGTGATGAGGACCCGAGTATGTCGGGAGAGCCGAAGAGAAGAAGGGCTGCCATGTGACGAAGCAGTACAGCACGTAAACGCCAACAACAGAGCAAAGAACGTAACGCCAGGTGAAACGAGGGCGTAGAATGTCCTTGGTATTTTCCCACAGACGCTGCACAACGGGCGAGGACGTCCAACGGGACCACCAACGGGACGGCCGGGGGTCGAGCCACCGCGGCTTCGGGGCGGGGGCTGCAGCCGCAGCGGCGTCGTTTGGCATGATCAGCGGAAGGTCCGGATCCGAGAGATCGTCGTCGTCGTCCTCTGTATCTTCGCCGAGAGGGTTTAGTTCTAGATCTGGCTGACTGTTGGGCTGGGCCATTTTGCCGGAGAGAGGGAAGTCGTGGGGTTTTTATGAGGTGAGTGTTTTGGAAAGCTGGGGGATTTCCTGATGGAGAATGCCCGTGGTGGTGATGACGCAACGGAGGCTGTGCCAGGGCATGGACGTTTGCCACATTCGTGAGCGAGGTTGTAAAATGTCTAATTTGATGGGTTGATGATTCAATGATACTATCTTTGATGGAATATTCAGTTTTATTGATGTGAATATTTGTTTGTAGCGATTTATTCTGTTCTGTGTTTGAGGCTCGTCTCGTGAGGGAACATGTGACTAGAGTCATTGCAATCACTGCGACTGCGTAACAGGCTGAACAGAACGAAGAGAGTTATCTAGTAACACCTCATAAGTATAATAAATTAATATGAAAGAAATTAATAAGACAATATAATAATCTAAAAGATTTTATGTATTTTTTCATTATATTTTATTGATCATCCCTAGGGGATAATAGATGAATTTCATTTTCATGTCTCGAACCAACAACACTGTCTGTTTGTGACGATCTCCATCCGATAAACTTTACCCGACGGCTTTACTGGTACGGAAATGCCCGTTACCCTTGCCGTTCTTGTCTTTTTGGCGTGGAGAGGTCGATGGCGCTATCGTTTGTGGGTGTAAACATTGAATTGACTCGAATCCTTGAATCGCGAAGTCTGGGGCTTTTTTTGCTAGGGAGAGAACAAAAAGCTGAACAATGGGTTCTTGTCCCTTCTTAAATTCATCAAGAAGGATCTGGACCACCTTTCTTTAGTGGCTTTTGGCTGAGTCGTGGGCATGTCTCAACGCCGTCCCAGAGAAACAAGAAGACTCGCCACTGACATGCTGGACACTCGAATTTGGAATCGAGACTCGACGGTGGTGAAATTGTTCATCTACGAAAGGGTCAAGTTGTTGAGGCTAGGATGTACAGTACCCCGATGTTGGGGTGTTGTTGGTCAATGATGCTCGGAGATGTTACAAAAGTGCCCTACGTAACTTGGGCCTGGAGAGTTTGCTAGATTGCAAGCTAATCGTGCGAGTCAACATGTCAGGATGTTGCATATCCCTTCACCGGTCTGTCGGATCTTGTTCCTGCTTCTACCTAGTGCTGATCCCTCCCGTCTCCCTTGAACCACGACAGTTCGCTTCATACCAAGTCCCGTTTCAGAATAGCCACTGGTATGAAGCCTCACCAAGGCTCGAACGCGATGGGCGTCGGGCGCCAGCATGGGGTTGTCTTCGGCTGGCGTTTCCGGTCGGGTGACGCTAGCGTCCGGGAGGTTCCCTCCCCGGCAGCTCAAGTTAGCAGCGATTTACTGTCTCGTGCAGACTTGGGGCTGAACTAGAGGGAGGCTAGGAGATGCTTTAACGCGGGGGAAGAGGCTTGAGGGCGGTGACTAGTTTGAGAAGAGGTGTGCATGGAGGTCAAGTGGCAATGTTGATAAAGGGAGTCGGTGTCATACTTGAGGGGAAACTGCGTTGTTTTTCTCTTGAACGGATGTTTTGTTCTATAATTGCTCTGTGACTGACCTAAGCCGCCATGGCAGTCGATCCTGATGCGACAACGATTACACCAGAGGGACTGGGACTTGTCCTCCTTACAGTTTCTCTGTTCTACACACTTCCTTCTGCAATAGTAGTGATTGCGAGATCCACCATTAGAATAAGGCAAGGTATCTTTGGGATGGATGATGGGCTCATGTTAGTTGGCTGGGTGAGTAGTACTGCATGTGTTCATTCGTTCAAGAGCATGCTGATGCGGATGATAGATGTTGTTCATGTGCGTTGCGGGTATGGTGCCCAAAGGAACGTATGTCGGCATAGGCGCCATGGATGAGCGACTAAACGACCGTATGCAACAAGATGGCCGGATGGTAAGTACTCTTGGCATGGATAGAGAAATAGCTGACCCTAGTCGACAGTACGTCTGGTTGTTTCAAACTTTCTACTGTTCCTCTTTGATCTTTATCAAAAGCTCCATCTGTCTCACCCTTCTTCGAATCGCCATCGAAAAGACACATCGCATCATCGTCTGGATGACACTCGTGATCTCTGTCATCTCAACCCTCATTGTCAGTATCGGTCTTTTGACCATGTGTCGTCCCATCTCAGCAAACTGGGACAAGAGTGCGGGACAATGCTCACCGCCTATTGTCATTACGAGTTTGAGCTATCTCGTGTCTGCTGCTGCGGTGCTTACTGACTGGGTCTGCGCGATATTGCCTGGATTCATGTTGTACAAGACTCAGATGAAGAGGGCGACCAAGATCTCTATCAGCATCATTCTTGGTCTTGGTGTTTTGTGAGAATGATTCTTGCCCGTCGTGTTTGAATTCCAGAAGCTGACTCTGATAGGGCATCTATTGCTACGATAGTACGACTGCCATACATTGCTTTCTATGCTCAGCCCAAGAACTATTTATGTATGTTTATGTTAGCATGGCTTTCTCCATGGCCGACTTTATTGACACGACTGACTTTTATTAGATAACGTCGGAAATATTGTCCTCTGGTCCGTCTTTGAATCAGGAACCGGAGTCATTGCTGGCTCACTACCATCATTACGACAACTGGTAAAGAACTGGGTCACATTCGATACCACGAACGGACACTCGCCAGCCCAAGTAACGCCATACAGCGACACAAGAAGGGCATCGATGAGGACCAACACCAGGGCCTTGACCGGACGCCAGCACATGCACAACAGCGTCATATCAAGTATAGTTGCGGATCGAGATTGGGAGCAACTGGATGACAATTCATCAAGCCACAAGATATTTGTCAAGGTTGATCTTGAGATGAGTTCTTTGGAGAGGCCGGCTACGGCTGCTAGGTCTGATAGATCGTTGGGAGAGCTTAGATTGCCGGCATAGCGTAGACAGATTAATTGGGTTTGTCAGATTTCACTGTAAACCGCTCTTGGACGCTGAACTACAGCAGCAGGGCATGGTACCGTCATGAGGACTTGGATCGGTTAAGAAATTGGCGTCATCTTGTCCCGCGTGGTGGACTTTGCTTGCGCAGGGGTAAAATGTGATGTATCAGTCTGAGATGAGACCAAAGAAGAAGGCCAAGCATGAGCACAAGGGATGAAGGGAGAGGAGAATCTCGGGGCATGACTCACGGAAAAGTGTATTTGCTGGGATAGGGGAAGGGATGTTAAGGGGCACTTCAAGTCCTCTTTATTGAGAGGTTTAGTGCTGTGGCTACTTGTCTTATCAAAAAAGTCTGATGTGGTATGAAATTCATGAATCATGATCGAATTATGTACAAGCAACGAGTTCTAATTCCCAGCTGAACCCCATCGAGTAGTGACTGTGTTCCTGTTCAGATTCACACTGGTCTCTTCATCATGCCGCGCCAGGCCCGCCTCATGAACCGCAGATTATTTACATGATCAATATGGGAGTGTCGGTGCTGACAATCTCGGTCCATCTCCTAGTTCCCTGCATGGACCAGATAGTCTTGAGTGCTTGCAACGCAACAGGGATACTACCAAAACCTGTGACCTGGTAAAGCGACTTTAACCGTCCAGAGAAGAACTCTCGATGCTCTGGTAGAGTGCTCTCGGCAGCTGCGATGAAATATGTCCAAACTAGAGCGTGGGCGCCTTTGGTGCTATAGTCTAGCCCGAGCACCTTTTGCCGCATCTGTTCTATCAAGTGGATGGACTCTTCCTGACTGAGTGAAGATTCGGCACGTCTTCGGTATATCTTGCAGGCATCGTTGATGGCTGATCTGATGAGCTCCATATTGGTGTAGTGTTCTGAATCTGGGTCTAGTTCTGGATATGACATGAAATCGAGATAGTCCTCGGCTGGGCTAGCGAGAACATTGAGTCCTTTTCTCTCGTCGGAGAGGGGAAACCCGAAGAGTTGGAACCTGCTTGTTGGTAAGTTATGCTTGGCTTGACTTTGGAAGGGAAAGAAATTACATCTTGATCTGCTGTAAGAAAAACTCCCTGAGGCTCTGTGGAAGCGCAGCAATGGATTCCGGAGACTGGACAAGACAGTTGAGCATCTCCAAAAGATAAGTGTAGTTGTCGGCGCCTGTGATGGTTTCACCAACGAGAAGTACTAAGATTGTCGCCAGAGTATATGGGTTAAACAGTTGCTCCGGAGTGAGCTTAAAGGAATCTCTGCGAAGTTTTGTAACAATGGCATGATGACCTGCTTCCGCTGCGGGCCGAAGTCCTGGGGCTTTCTGTGCTAGATGGAAAGCTGATACGACTGAGACGGCTCGTTCAAGAACTTCGTCTTGACAGGCGAGAGGGAGAATGATGTCTCGATAGCCGTTGCTGAAGATGTCTAGCACTACCATGGCTGGGGCTACGGCGCTGGCGACTGACTGGGTTAGCTAACGGTCGTTTGACAACAATTGGAAACTTACAGTGACTGAAGAGCATCCTCGTGTGGGGACGAGATGATTCATCTGGTGCAGGACGAAGAGGCGTTTGATATGCATAAGGAACGATGACGCTATATCTTTCAGATGGTGGTGTGTCCGACACTTCGGACACACTATCATCAGTGCTCGAGGACGCCGATTCCGGACTGCTAGTAGAAGACTTCTCAGACTCTTGAGATCTCCTAACGCGTCCCTTCTTGACACGTTGTCCGGCATCAACCCAACGAAAACTCTTTTCAGGTTGATTAAAAACGATGCTGCTCTGAGATGATGCGCTAGGCCTCGATGCAAGGTTCAGCGTCTGAGTGCCTGGTGTCCTGGGGTTCACGACCATGTGGCTGCTGAAGCGACACCTGAGACCCTGGCCGGAGCAGGAGATGCCCTTTTTCTGGCACTTGAGGCATTCTGGTTCTGTCTTGTCGCACTTGAGACGCCGCTTGCAACATTCGTAGCATCCTTTGACATGTCAGCATGGGAGGGTTTTATAACGCGTTGGAAGGTGGCTACCATTGTTTCTTTTAGCCAACGACATCGGCAGGGGGTTTGTTCAGGAGAGAGCAGAGCCACGTCTCTATCGTGTCCTCAAAGGGGCAGGGTTCAAGCAGGTTCAGGCATGAGGTTGGAGACTCGTGTTTTCTTGCTTTTTGGCGAGGTTGTTGTCGGTTATTGTATTGGTTCATGCCGAGAGCTGAGAGTGGGGATTTTTTTTTTGCCCCCGTGACGACCAACGAATCTTGAGTCTTCATTCGTGGGGTTCATGATTGGTAGGTTGGTTGACATGCCAGGGGACGCTAGAGCCCGATATGGGCATCTCAACCGGGGTCGCCGGCGAGTATCGAGGTTGCTTACTGTGCTTTGTAGAGTTTTCGTGTGTAATAACTCGAATAAGTTAATTAATTGCTAAAATAAGGGGTCTTGGATGTTGGTGCTGACGACTTTACTTAACTAGGCTGGTGATTCGAGGAGTCATGGCCGAAATCAGGACCGAGTTTGTAGGTGGAAGTGCATGTGATTGTCAACCACTAGTAACGTTGCAGTATTTCAACAGAGTCAAGTGCCGAGGATCTTACCCTTTTGAACTAGTATAGCATTATCCAGAGGCATTTCAGCTGGACCGTTCGACCTCATCTCCATTGCCAAGGCTCTTGGTTCAGCCTGCTGGGTCAGCCATTGTCTACACACCTGACCAACGCCAAGCAAATCCGTTGACAGCTCTAAGCCCGCTGTTATGCTTGGTTGTAGTCTATTTATGAGGACCTTTTCGCAATTCTAGAAAACATGAGGTTTCGTTAATGTTCCATCTGAAACAGCATCTGAGACATGCGCTCTGGTCTGTAAAGCGGTTGCAGACGCGGGCCCTAGTAGCTGTGCGACCCAGCTTCATCTCCCGCCTTGACGTTTGGGTACACACGGTGGCAACACAAAACAACTATACCAAGCACGCCAAGGCATTGGTTTTTGTAAAGGATGCTATTCGAGGTCTTTCATTATAGCTGATCGTGGGTATTCAAGCCACTCATGCCACTCTGAGTCGAGATACTCCTCGATAAGACCTAATATGTACACTCCCGCATCGCCAACCTGCCACATGCTTCTTCCATAATGTAACAGCAAAGCGTAGTAGCTTAGAAGGATTAGAACCTCGGGCCTCCTCGTTGACAACAGGTTCGTGAACTCTGGTGGCGCAAGCATCGTCCACGTGAATATCATCTTAAACCGGTTTGCCTCGTCAGGCAATGCGTCAAATCCGAGTTGTAGGTAGTTGATTGCTGTTTGACAGGCTTCCCTCTCCTCCTGACTTAGGCCTTCTGCCTTTTCTGTTAGCTCCTTAATGCGTTGGCAGTGATTGCCCCTCGGGGGCTGTGAAGTGTATCCAGAGCTCCATGAAAGAATCGGTTCTAGTTCCGATTCTAGCAACAACGGCCATGCAGCACGAACAATAGTATAGATACTACGGTTCATCTCAATACACTGCACGTAATGTGTCAAGAAACCCTCTAAACCTCGTGGCTCCCGCTTACACAGTGAGTCTGCCAGAAGGTGATGACCAAGAGACACCGAGAAGAGAAGAATAGCGACGCAGTTGGACCGGTTCACCTCTGGTCTGGTGGTGTTGAAGAGGGATACGGCGCGGGTCTGGAGGGTGACGGCTTGGTGGAGGTAGTGAGAGGCGCGATCTGGATTGAGAAAGGCTAGATGGCGGGCTGAAAAGGCGAGAAGCTGGTAGAGTAGATATGGAGATTCTAGCCCTTTCCTGAGAGCAATGGGAATGGTTGAAAACGCATCTCGGAGGTCATCACCGAGATTAAACATGCCTCTGTCGATCGTCAAGTGGATGAGAAGTTCCATATGTTCTAGGTTAATGGCCTCTTCGAAATTTGGGACTGGTAGCGTGACTTGGGGTACGGGGGTGACACCAGATGACGAACTGCGACTGTCGACTGGACTTTTGGGTCGCTCATCTTGAGAAGAGCTCAAGGGGTTCTGGGTTGGTGCTTCGGATGTGAAGCTGCAGTTGCGCCCAGATACAGTGCAGAGACGACATGCAGGGCGAGTTTCATCGCACTGATTCGTCAAAAAGGGCCGAGTTAGCTATGGAGGGTATAGGTTGTATTCCAAAGGGCAAGTACCTTGACGTGCCGTTGCTTGCTGTAGTTCAGCGTCAGTACATGCTCAGGGGTAAAGCCAGGCACATGGATTAAAGCCTCAGCCTTAAACTTACCACTCTGTGCAACCTCTACGGGACTTTTTGTGGCTACGGCGGAGCATCTGGTAGGACAGAGGTGGAGGGTGGTCGGACGGGGGAAACGCGGAGACCACTCTCCTACGCAATGCGTGACTAGGCCAAGATCCACAAGACCAGATGTTTATACTAGAGGCAACAGGAAAAAGGACGCGTGGATAGAGACATTAGGGGTGAAGAAGCTGACTTGTTCGTGGAAAGACGCATCATCACGTCGCAAGGGAACATGGTCGCTAATCTGTAGGAGCCATACCCCAGTCCAAGCCACTAGAAGCTAAACCCAACGAGGTTAAAGACAAGGGTGATCCCTTGTAAATCTGATTAGCTAACACGCGTGTTCGTCTTTTTTTCCTCCTACCCTGGATGAGGCTTGGATTTCTAGGTTGAGTGGCAGGACATTTCAACGAACACGCGTGTCAGCAGCCGAGATGGAAGTAAGACTATTGGTTGATGGTATGGAGAATAGAGACGTGGGATGAGATCGTGGAGGTTATAAGAGATGTTGCCGTCCCTGTTCACTCTTCTTAGTTCTTCACACTGATTACACGCCTTTAGTCTTCAAATAAGTTAACCACATGCTGCACATTGAGGTACCACCCGTTCAAAAGACTTCAAGATCGAACTGCGACACTACAAGATATCAGCTCCCCTCTGAGCATGCCGACCCTTAACAAGTACAAGGGCCTTGTCTACCTGTGGCAATATGTACCCAGTCTCCCTGGCTCCATAATATTCACCGTCCTCTTCACCGTCATCACTGTGGCACATGGATGGAAAATGTTTAAAACGAGACTATGGTTCTGCATGCCATTCTTTATTGGCGGCATATGTGAGTTCTTGACGAATTCTAACTGTTCTGCTAACTGACACCGCGTCTTAGGCGAAGTGCTTGGGTACATCTTTCGAGCAGCTGCTTGGAACGCTACGGAATCATTGATCTTTTACATCATGCAGGCTGTATTCCTGCTCATACCACCTGTATTCTTCGCCGCAACCCTGTACATGGTCTACTCTCGGCTCGTCAGAGCCCTACGAGGGGAGGAATTCTCGCTCATCTCCCCTCGTTGGACGACAATCATATTCGTTGTCGGCGACTTGGCCACTCTCAACGTCCAATCCAGCGGCGCAGGCATGCTAGCCGACGACGACGACAAAAAAGTCGCGCTTGGCAACAGAATCGTCGTTGCTGGGTTGATCCTCCAGGTTCTTCTGTTCATTGGTTTTATGATCTGTTGCCTTGTGTTTCACTTGCGGTACAAGGCTCATCTGACTGAGAGCTACACCGTGAGCGATGTTCCGTGGAAGTCGTGCCTGCACATGCTTTACTGGACGTCGATGATGGTATTGGTGCGGAACGTTTTCCGGGTGATCGAGTACATTATGGACAAGGAAGGATATCTTCAGCAGTATGAGTGGCCGACGTTTGTCTTTGACTCGGTATTGATGTTCTTGGTCATGGTTGCTTTTTACATATGGTACCCGAGCAACCTTCATCCCAAGTCGAGGGAGTCTATGGTGGAGCTCATGTCAAACGAGGGCGGTAATTCTCCTGAGCGCTAAGACAAGACTGGGTCGATCCGATTCGTTTCCTGAAAGAAAAAAAACCTGGATTTTGTAGGCACTTGTTGACCGCAAGGGTTATAATACGGTGGCATAGGGAAGTTCAAGGCTACATTGGCGAGTCTAGTGACTGAGTTGGGCTCGCATCGTTCGCTTTTTTTCTTTTTTTCTTATGTTTTGCTTTCTTTTGTTGGCATTCACACATGCCATTCTAAATAGAAGGAATACCCGGCATCTGCGGTAGCGAAATATACAAATTTGACTGCAGTCTTGAGAAGGTGGAAATGGGTAATTCTCTCTTGTTTCTCGCACGGAGGCTAGCAGCAAAATACCCCCTGAGAAGGTTAACCATTTATATAGCTAGGTATAAGTCTTCTACCATAGGCAGCAGAAGACTAAAAAATGGTCACTATCTTAGCATTGGGATGTAATGCTATGATGTGTGTATGATGTGTTATTTATTATGGCTGCGGCCGGGCCGCTGATGAATTACCTGAGCCAGAAGATCGAAGATGTCGTCCTCGGCTTCACTGCTATCCCTCAAGTAGACTCCAGATGCGCGGTGGCATATTTGAGACCTCCTTGCCACCTATCTACTTGTTTCGGCTACCTCTTTGATTGGTGCTTAATATATAGAAAATATCCCCTGGTTGCTGCTGTCCGTAAGACGAGCTGGCACGCATGGAATAGTGATGTGGCATGCAATCTGACTATGTTCAGCTTAACGCCTTAATTCAGGGTTGCCAGCACTTTTCCCCATGTGTGATACAGCCTCTTCGACAACCCTGGAGAGTATTTGGAATAGAAAAAGCCCGTCAGTGTCGGAATAACCAGAAGGGGCACTTGGCAGAGTAGCTGAGTACTCATGGCTTCAGCCTCTCCGCCCAGCTGAAAAGCTGGGTGTAGACCGAACCTATATTTGTTGCATTTCCCTACAACTAAACGTCAAAGAGCTGCATTGTTGACGGGTTACGAATGGCCAAACCGCAAGCGAGATTACTCGGTAATACATCATGAACTTACCAGTCACATGGTGCCAAGGGGTGGCTGCGTTGTACACAGAACCATTGGTTGAGGCCTGTCATTTATTCCCTCATGAGAATCCTGAAAAAGCAAATGAGGTGAGCATGGCAGAGCTATCCCCTCTGATGCCGAAACTCGGCACAATTAAAGTGCACTTTACACGCTCCCCGTTTCTCGGGATTACAATTCGAGGCGGAGATGCGTTTGCGAATTCGCAATCCGACCCAATAGGCACCAGAAAGATCCTTGCAGCACTCGTAAGCGAGCTGGTGTAGATAAGGTCTCGCTGCTGGTTTGTGTCGGCTACGCAGCTGTCTTCGGAGCCTGATAGCCGCCTCCCCGGTTTTCTCTTCCTCTGGCGAGATCGATTTCAGCCAGAAATCAGGCTGTGAACCCAGTACCATACTAACACACTCACGAGTCATCAACAATGCTACCATGGTCTCATACTTACCAAACCTTGTTATGAATAGGCATTACTAGGCTATCGCGGAAGGCTTCTAGAAGGTGACTGATATGCCTCATATGCGAGATAAAAAGTACCTCTGCAGCGCTGTGATTTCGCGTTCTCTCTTTCTCCTCTGCACTCCAACACCATGGTATCGTCGCATTGCCTACCTGCTGACAGAGGAGCGTCTGGTAGAATCCGACTGGTTCTGACTGATATTTCCTGCACCCACATTCTAGGCGTCACTCTCGCTCTACTTCCCACCCCCTTGCCCGGTGGTACTCTTGTCGGCTACCACACCTGCACTGATGTCTTCCAGCCCTTTCTCCTCAGCCTATTTTCATGGTCAAAGTCTCTTTCTTCCTTTGCTTTACTCAATCTTGAACTCACAGTGGTCAGTTTGCGAGGTATAGTCACCACATGTTGACCGCGTTTTTCCTGCAGTGCCTAGAGTCAGGTCATTGGTGGACGGAACTTTACCTAGGCTAAGCGCACAGTGACTGGAATCTTCTTTGGCTTGAAGATGTCCTTTAATTCCCGTAATACTTCATCGAGATGTTCGTTCTCGCTGTCCAGGGCGATGATGGGCATTGCGAAGTTAAAAAGGCTTGATGTCGTCTCGTTAGGCTTTTGCACCGTTGTCTGCGGTCAGCGTAACTGCAGTCTCAGTTTTTATCCCTTTGATCAATTCTGAGTCGCAGGGTGATGGCTTGGTGAAGACGCTGCCCAAGGGAGAAGCCCGTCGCAGCCTGACGGGTTCGGATTGTGGCGAGCTGAATCCAAGGCACCAAGGCAGCATTTTTCATCGGATTACCCATTTTGGGCGTAACTTCTGGGAATACATATTCTTGGCACAAGTTGCATTAACCCTGGCTGATAGATGCTTACCAGCAGTTACACGACTCCAGTCAGCTACGCCACTTAATGTAACAGCACTTTGCCCTTGGGATTGGGCACTCTAATTCAGATAATTACCTCTTATGAGCGTTGTAGAATCCCCCCTCCGCACATCTGCATCGACTCCTCACCTACGCAGCTGTCCGTCGTCTCACAAAGTAACATGGACTGGCGCCTTCAAGCCTATCAAAAGCTACACCTTGGGAAAAGGTCCAAGGGAGAAACTATACCCAAACCGAATTTGTCGGAATGTAGGGTGATATCTCTTTTTGGGACTATGCCTGATCCCCCAAACCAGGAGGCTCCTAAAATGGGTAATCAGGAGCTGGGTGTTTGGCTCAAAGGTCCCGAAGTACGTAGGTCGGGCATGTCGTGCTCTCCGATACTAACATGAAGTACAGCAGAAGATAGAGCCTGAGTCACGCAAAAACGGGTTCAGCATTTTGTAAGATGGCTTCCATGGGAAAGTATTTTGAATTGTCGAAAAGATAGCTAATATGTAATCGATCAATAGATTATGTGGTAGACCAGAACGTGTCCACGACGACTTCAGCGACGACGCCAAAGACGGCCGCGAAGTCCGCGCGAATTTCTCCAACATCCCATTAAACAAAGCCACATTGGACGACAAATCTCCCAAAGAAGCCGTCAAGGCCGCCCTCGAGCATTTCCAAGCACATACGCACATGGGCCAGGTACTAAAGCGGCGTACCCCTTACTTTTCAGTGGCGGACGTGGTCGAACCAGAAAAAGGCAAGATACACTTCCTAATTCGCTAATACACAAGCCTAACGACTGTACCATTCCCTGTAAGTACAGAAAAGACCGTTTACACAGCAATTTTCGACACTGGCACAAAGGATTTCAAAACAAATCTTGCATTCACATCAACGTACTTCCACTCCCACAGGACTTCATTCGGCATCATCCTCGGTTGTACCGAAGAAGACATAAAAAATGCCACCACTTTGCTCAGAGAATGCAGAAGGTCACACAACCACCAGCTACGGCTACCGGCTGTCTTCTTTGAACTACAGCAACAGCGTTTGGCGGGCATTCGCAAGGAGCACACGACAAAGGCACTTCAACTACAGGCCAACTTTGAAGATGTCAGGGATTATAAGAATGGCCAGAAACCATTCGAATTTGGCTATCGGCCATGGAGTATCACAGACTGCACCAAGGCTTTAACCGAGCTTTGCACCGACAGCAATGTCATGGCAGAGGAGATAAAAATTGCATTGCGTCAGTTGAACAAACTGAAGCGCCACGCCAAGGGGCTTGCAGAAAGAGAACGGGAACCCAAAGAAACCCCCGATGCGAAAACAAAAAAACTCACTTGGGATAATACTCACTGCTTTATTGATCTATTCGATGAGATCAGTGATGATCTTGAGCTTGTTTCTGGGGCGGTCGCGGTAAACGCCCAGACTGCTACCACGACGGCTGATGAGGTGACGTCTAACCCTCTCCCACCCCCTCCGTTCGCAAAAATAGAGATTGATGCATACTGTAGTAAATTTGATGATAGCCTGACTCTGTTTTCTTGTAGATGATCAGAAGCATCTCGAAACAAGACACACGGTGGAGTATGGGATTCGCCGGTGTTTCCATGGCTTACCTACCTATCACGGCGTTGGCAGTAGGTATTTCCGAAAGATGAAAACCTAACCTCCTCCCAGCTGACGCAAACTGTGTATAGAAGATCTTTGCTCTGCCTGTGTTCGACTTCAAGGCCAACTGGAGGGGCACGGATAACCAGCCCGCAAACTGGAGCGAATCCTCTGGCGGGGACACCGCCGCCTCCGCCAGTCCCTCGTCGCCGCCGCCGCTGCCTGTCACATCAATTTATTTCACCTACTGGATCAGCACATCTATTGCACTAACGTGGTTCACTATCGAGGTTTGGTGGATCTTGAGCTCTGAGACTGAACATTGGAGGTGGGACCGAATTTGGTTGCTGCGCCTACTCGCGGGGGCTATTGAATTGATCATCGAACTACCCTCGTGGGTTTTTAATAAATTTAGCGGAATACGGACATGGGTTTCTGAAAAGGTTGGCGAGATATGGACATGGGTTTTTACTTGGGTCGTGAAATGCCGCAGCTTTTTGGAAGATCATCGAGAGAAACGCAGGAAATCGGAAAGCACAAACGGGGTTTCTGGTGAATCTAGTGGCGGCGTGCAGTCTGGGCAAATGGGTCCGGTCTAGTAATGTGTTGATCGGTAGATTGATGTGACCAAGCTCGATAGATAGCCGAGGTAGCTAAGTGTCTATACATGGTGAACGGGGGTTCATAAATACAGTAAGGATCTAGTTGGATCGTGAAGGGCGACAGATCACAGGGGCCTGGGTCACAGTGATCCTTGAAGGGACGTTGTCCTATTGTAGTTGTGATATTAATCTCGTCGACTCTATACCCTAGGTGGAGTGAAATAGCTTCCAGCCATATACGAGGCAAGGTATACTTTGAGCTTTGAGATATGCACTTCAGTTCTATAAATACTTTTTGTGTACAGGAAAGAGACTCCAATAAATCACTTCTTGTCAAGAAAAGACAACTCCGTCTCACGCCAACTTAGGCTTCGCTGGTGACTCGACCAGATCCCTCCGAACCGACATAGCCGCACGGGTTCCTTCCTCGATCGCACCATCGATGAAGCTTCGCCAACCGAGAGCCCAGTCGGAGCTTGCGAAGTAAATGTTGCCTTGTTGGGCTCGCATGTCTGTCAGATGACTGGAAAGGAGGCCGGGGGCGGAGAAAAACCTGGGATTGGTCAGTCAAGGTCAATGTTCAAGGACAAGGTTGCTTACCAGGCGCCCTTTGCAAATTCGTCTCTAGACCAGTTGTGGAACACCTGAGGATGTTAGATGAGCTTTCTTTACCTGTTGCAATTGACTTACTATGCGCTGAATGTCCATGGGAACCAACCCCTGAAGGGCCTTCTTGGTCTCATCAATGTTATCCTCTGGATGAAAGTGCTGATGTGTTCCACCAAAAGCAACGATATGTGTGTTACCAGCTGGAGTGGTTCCATCACCGAGAGCGTAGTAGAGGTTGTTGTGAGGGTAGCTGATGCCAGTATAGGAACGCAGATCTGCATCGCGGATCTCGGCGTGAACCTTGATGCACTGGTTGACATGTCCAATATCTGCAGCCGTCTTCTTACCCCTGAGGAGAGGAGGGTCAAAGGTGACGGCGTTCAAGACATTGAGGGGCATAGCGCTGATCAACTTCTTGGCTCGGTAGGACTGACCTCCCCTGGTGGTCACTGTCACGCCATCCTTTGTGCTCTTGACGCTGGAAATAGGCGAGTTGAAGGAGTAGGTCAAGTTGCCACTAGCCAATGACTCACGGAAGAAGCGGATAGCAAAGCTTGATTGACCACCACGGAACTTGTACTTTACCAGATACCGAATGCAACCGTCGTACGAGTACTCACAAAGAGCCCACCAGTGCAGAAACTCGAACAGACTGGTTGTCTCGAGGGTACCGCCGCTGCAGAGCAGAACAAAGGCTTCAACACCAATTCGCTCGTTGGGTGTTAGGGAGTCTTTGATCTCATTGATACGATCTGCGACGGAGATCTTGTCGTATTGGAGAGCTTCCGGTGTGAAGGCGGCAGAGTGGGGATAGGGGATGACTTTTTTGCCTAGGTCGCCGTCGACATCGACGAGCTTGCGGAGGCCAGAGTCCATGATAGCGTCCTATGATGGTGAGTAACTGGTACTAGGATAGGGAAAGACGGTGCTGACCTCTTCTTCGTGGCTAAACTGCTGGGTGCCATCAGGGCCAGCCAGGAAGTATTGGTTGACGCCTCTTGTAAAGTCGTACGAGATTTCAAGCTCATCTTGCATCTGGTATCGGAGGATCTCTCTCCAGATGTTGGGCTGGCCCCAGTAGACCCATGTGCCGCCCATCTCGAATGGGTATCCGCCTATGTTGGATGACCATGAGCGGCCGCCGATGCGATCGCGTCCTTCGAGGAGGAGGACCTTAAGACCTGTAGAAGACGATGTTAGCAGGAAGCTACCACAATGAAAGAATGGGGGACTTGCCAGATACAGAGGTGTCTCGAGAGGCTGTGAGTCCACAGTATCCTGCACCAACAACAATTACATCAAAGACATCTGGTGATGCATTGTTGAGGTTGGTTGGAGGTTGAATGGCACCAGTGCAGGGAACGCCGGGTTTGAGGCCCTGCTCCTGCGTCCAAGAAAAACCATCTCTGGAAGACATTTTGAAAGAGTGCACAAGCTTAATTTGCAAGTGATTGGAATCCTGAAGAGGTGAAAGCCATCACGGGGAAAGGGAGCCATTATGTACCTTTTGCAACCACCACGGACCACACAGAAAAGACTAATCAAAATGTCACAATCAATAGCCTGCTGATATCGAATTGCCATTCAAGGAAATTCTTCGAGTGCGTGTATCTCGGGAGTTGATATCATCAAGATCACGACCCCTGCCTTACATGCGGACCTCTCGCAAAATTACCTCTTTGGGGTTGTCGTTTATCCATCAAAAGGACGCTACTGCACCCCGCGTTTTGACACCGACAACCGGGAATGCGGAGGTTCTCGCAAAATTACCAAAAGCGGTAATGATTAAGTCCACCTCGTCATTATCTGGACGCCACCTTGTCAAGCTAAACGTTGTGGCGATGCCGATATCTTTGATAGAGAAACTACTTTCAACCTCCTCATCTTGTTTCTTGAGGGGACCTGATTGTGTGCCGTTGGCCGAGACGGTCCGAACTGTCCGAGGGTTAACGAGGGGGTGTTAGACACGTTGCTTTGTGTGACGCCTGGAGAAAGATAAATGGACGGCTTGTTCCCGTACCAAAAAAAGCTCTTTGACACATCTGACAAGTTTCATCAAAAATGTCTGAATCGACCCTATCGAACCCCCATGAGGGCCACCTGCAGCCTCGACTGTCGAGGTTGACCATGGTGGCCATGGCCTTTGCCATCCTCAAGTAAGTACTCCTCTCTCAGATGGATACTCGATGACTGACAGATGTGCAGCACTTGGATTGCACTCGCTGGATCCATCGGCCTTGTCCTCCCCTCGGGCGGTGCTGTATCCCTCGTCTACGGCTTCATCTTTTGCGTCATCTGCAACTTTGCCCTCACCGCGAGCCTCGGAGAAATGGCAGCCATCTGGCCAACGGCCGGTGGACAATATCACTTTGTGTTTGCCTTATGCACTGAGAGATGGAAGAGGGTCATGGTATGGACGTATACTTCCCTGCTTGGGCATATTGCTGACATGTTGTAGAGCTTCTGGGTCGGCTGGATCAATATTGGCGGCTGGCTTGTCGTTGTCACGGTCCAGGGCTTCTTTGCTGGTACGTGACTCTATCCTGGTATCGTACTTATGCTAACTGGAACAGCCCAGTTCATCTGTGCTGCTGCTGTAGTGGCCTCCAACGACAAGTTTGTCGTGACTCAATGGAGCACCTACCTGATCTTCCTAGCCATCCTCACCTTTGCAACCATCGCCAACATCTTTGGCAACAGAATCCTCGGCCGATGGAACGATGCAGCGCGTAAGTATTCTATTGTATTTTACCAGTTCTCATCTAACCTGAGTAGTCTTCTGGTCTGTATTGGGTGTCATCATAATCGGTATCGTTCTCCTTGCTATGTCCAAGAAGAGCGATGCGTCGTTTGTGTTTACAAACTTTGACAACCAGACTGGATGGTCTGATGGTATGGCGTGGATTCTTGGCCTGCTTCAGTCGGCGCTGTCACTCATTGGCTTTGATGTTGTGTTGCACATGGCTGAGGAGATGCCAAACCCTGCCAGAGATGCACCTCGAGCGATGGTGTACGCCATTGCAGTTGGCGGAGTTACGTGAGTGTTCCAATCAGTCCTTCAATAAGAGTCTTTGCTAACCAGTGTAACAGTGGCGGCGCCTTTATCCTCATTATGCTCTTTTGTCTCCCTGATATTGCCGCAATCTCCGCATCAGCCACCGGCATGCCCATCGTCGAGATGATTCTCTTGGCAACAAAGAACCGAGCAGCGACAACCATCTTGACTCTCATGCTAGCCGTTTGCTTCATAAACGGTACAAACGCAAGCACCACGAGCGCAAGCCGACTCCTCTTTGCTATGGCTCGTGACAAGGGCATCATCTTTCCCGATTACTTTGCTCACATCCAGCCTGGTTTGAATATCCCGATCCGAGCAATCATGCTGTGCTACCTGTTTAACGTTGCGTTTGGTCTTTTGTACTTGGGTCCTAGTGTGGCCTTTGGAGCTTACATCTCCTCATGCACGATCTTGCTTAACGTTTCTTATGCATTCCCTGTCATTACTCTGCTGATCCGGGGTCGGGGAATTTTAAACGTGCATCAGAATGCAGACACACCCTTCAAGCTGGGAAGATGGGGACACGCGGTTAACTGGCTTGCTTGCATTTTCGTCGTCGTCACCTCCGTTGTAAGCCCTCTTCGGCTTTGTTCTAGTATTTGTCTGATATGTCTCAGTTCTTTTGCTTTCCGACAGCAATTCCGGTTTCGGGAAACACAATGAGTAAGTGTTGCCGATGGAGTGCTCGTGTAGGTATGTTGTGCTAACACACCCTAGACTATGTGTGCGTTGTTATTGGTATCTTGGTGGTCCTCATTGCCCTCTACTGGCTGTTCTACGGACATCGCTTCGAAGGACCTGTAAGTACACCATGCTCACGTAAATTTAATATTGCAATTCTGACTCTTTGTGATAGAAATTCGACGTCATTCTAGGGGAACAGGCAGAGAGCATCATAACCAACTCTCGCCGACCCACGGATGACAAGGAGAAGGGTGTTATCGACCAGAGCGGCTGAGAAGAGAAAGTGAGCGGGCGAAATTGATCTAGGGATACCCTAAATTGATGCTCAACTATATAATTTTGCTGTAACTTTTGTAGTACATGGCAACTGGTGCTCAACCTGCTCTGCTTGCTGTCTGAACTATGGTGAACCACTGGCTTCGTGACCTGGCCAATTTGGCGTGGGTCTACAGAGATTGGATCAGCGTGAAAACCTTTGATTCCATAAAAACCCTCAAGGCGCTCTTTACTCTTTAAAATTGCAACATTCTGGAATAAATAGACACTGATGTTGGCCGATTGCGCTGCTCTGCTCATCCCAGGCGGGTGCAAAAGTGTGTGAATCCAGTTCATCGTGCGATGAGGCGTTGCGCACTAACTATAAAGAGCGTTTTGTGGAGACATCTATTACCCGAGTTGGTGTAGCTGGGATATCTTTTTTGTAATCTCGACTTTCAATCAATGCTTTAATTATTCTGCTGTTATCGTGGAAGCCTGCCTCTCACTTGTGAGTGAGGCGTGAGACAGACTAACCATACACAGTAGTTAATGGGTCTATATAGTCCGAAGTGCTGTCGTATTCTTGTTCGAATCCCATTCTCGGCATTTTTGCTTACTTTTTCTCCCTTTTGTTTCGGCGTAAGAATTCTCAATCGTATGATCAATCCATCAAGTTATCCCCATAGACCTACATGGCTCGGGGCAATAAGAACGGTGACTGGCGGGATAAGAAGCCCCATAAGAGATAGAAACATTGGACAATCACACTTAGATATGAACCGCAGTCCCTCACCGCCCTGGTTCGGGGAAGCCATACCTACACTGGGGCCGGTGCAAATAAGTCATATACCTAGCGCACTAGCCCCGGTGTAAATAAGATCTATTATATAAGAGGGTTATATAGCCTTATTAAAAGTCCCTTAACTTAATAATTAATGCCCTCTATAGTATTAATCTAATAATTAGTAGCTTCTATAGTACTACTTTAGCTTACTATGCCCTTCCCTTAATCTAATAGACCTAATTAATGCCTCTCTTTTTTTCCCCGATAATATACTCTTACCTAAGGGTATCTATACTTCCTAGAAGGAAGTCTATACCGTAATTAATATATAGGTAGCGCCGCGAGGCTATATCTTTATTACTAAAAGATCTAAGATAATAAAAAATAATAAAAATAAAGTTATATTTACTTATAACTATAGGGTAAGCTATAAACCCTTAGCCTTAGCGAAGTAGATCTAAGAGATTAGATTATATTAGATAAATTACTTCTTCTCGGTTATAATAAAAAAAAGCCTCTATAAGACTATATAAACTCTAAGGTATTAGCCTAATACTTAATATAATATATATAATTATAAGCTAAGTATTAATTTATTAATATATCTTATATATTATTAATTATTAAATATAGAGAGAATAATAATTAAATAGCTTATTAAGGCTAATATTTAAGCTAAGGGGATTAAGTCTTTCTTATATTTAGAAATTAATATTCTTATTATATAATAAGATATCTATAATTATATTATATAAGGTAAATAAGAGCTTAATAAGGGTTAAAATAATATATATACCTTTATTAAATAACTTAAAAGTAAGGGTTTTTAGAATTATATTTATCTTAATAAAATTAATAAAATTATAATAATCTTATTTATATAACGATCGTGGGATTCCTAAGGGATAAACTAGTTATATTAGTTTATATTAATAGAAGAGAATATTATATAACCTTAAAGGGTAATATAAGTTATATCTAATAATATACTTAAAGGTATTAAATATAACTAAGTTATATTAATAGCTAAGGTAATTAATATATAGGAAAATACTAATAAGTATATTTTATATACTTAGAGTACTTATCGGAGTAAAAGCTATAATACTTACTTATTTATTACCTTTATATTATCGCGGGTAAGCGCGATATATAAGTACTTATTTATATTATAGTAGGTCCTACTTATTATTATATTATCTTTATTATATAATAGCTTTTTACCTTATTAGACCGCCCGGTCTAATACTAGGTCGTAATATAAGGTCTCCCTTCTATTAGTCTTATCCTTAAGGCTATATAAGTAGCTATTATTCTTAACCTAGTTAGTCTTATATCTTATTTCCTTATCCTCTTATTAATATATATTAATATAATATCTAGCTATATTTCTAAAAAATAAAAGAAATCTAATAATCCTAAACTTATTAATTTTACTTATTATTATTATATTTCTATGGAATTTATTAAATATATTAGTTTTATTATAATATCTTATATTTATTATTAAGCCCGCAGAGCTATCTATAAGATAATTAATAGTAATAGGAAATATAGTTTATATACTTAGTTAAGTTATTCTTATAATATAATAGGGGTTCCTTTATATTCCTATAAGTCCCTTCCTATGGTTATAGCATAGGCGCTTATAATTAACCCGTTTTTAATATCGAGAATTCTTTCTAAGGCGAAATAGATTAATGCGGAGGAGCTTATAGTAGAGGAGCTTCTATAGGTCCGCTATATATCTCTAGCATAAGTATAGAAAGAGTTAGCTATCTATTAGTAAGAGCTAGAAGAGTCCTTAGCTTATTTATCTCGGCTATATACTTAGCGTTATTTTCTAATCTCGAAGGGGATAGAGATAATTTATCGCAACCTTAAGTTAATAGATAATCTAGACGAGCTAGAAGTAATAAAGTCTAAGGCTATCTTAGATATATAGTTATTAGTATATATAGATCTTATTAATTAAGGTTCCTTAACTCTTAGGGATTTTTCTTTATTTTCTTTTAAAATTATTAATAGAAGTCCTTTAGGAGGTATTATATACCTATAAGGTATTTTAGTAATTCTTATATATTTTTAGAGTTAAGGTAGTTTTTTTATTTAATAAAATATATTATTTTATTATTAATTTTATTTATATTAAGGATAATTTCTATAATATATTCTTTTAGTCTATTAGCTTTAGCTTTTAGCTAATTATTATTAATTTTAACTTAGATAATATCTTATATTAACTTAAGTAATAAAATATAAAAAATTAAATAGAGCTTAACCTTAGGTAATAAGTCTAATTTATAGTTATATTTTAAGATTTTTTATTTAATTTTATATAATCTAATATATTTATAATTAAATTTTTTATTTTATTATTTTATTTCGATATTTTTTATTATAAGATAAATTATATCTCCCTTTAAGAAGGTTAATCCCTTAGTCCTTTTTTTATTTATATAGTTTATTATTCTATTTCTAATAAATTTAAGTTTTATTTTTATCTCTTTATATAGGTTATAGAGCTAATTATTAATAAAGATTACTTTAGGGTTAATAATAATATCTTATAATTATTAGTAAGTATCTAATATAAATCTAAAGTTAGTATAGGCTAATATAATCTTTATGCTTTTATTTATTGCTATATTATAGGCTAGCTATGCGGCTAATAGCTTTTTAACCTAGTTAGTTTATTTATAGTTAATATAATATTAAAGGTATTATTTTAATATTTAGTTTATATATTTTATTTATCTATTTATCTCCTTATAATAAGCTATAAAGAGTTTATAATTAATCCCTAAATATCCTATAAGGCTTTATTAGAATTTTAAAATAAATAGTAATCCTTAATTTATAATAATTTTAAGTAATATATTATATATTTCTATAATATAAAAATAGAAGAGGTAAGTAAATTCTTTAGCTATAATTAATTCTTTATAGGGTATAAAATAAGAAAATTTTATAAGTCTATCTATAATAATAAGAATATTATTATAGAAATTTCTAGTAGCTAATTCTTTTAATAGGGGTAATTTAGTAATAAAGTCTATTATAATAGCTTCCTATAGTAGCTAAGGTATTAATAAGGGTTATAGTTTACTATAAGGTTTATAGTATTATACCTTAGTTCTTATATAAAGGTTATATTAATTAGTAATAGTTATAATTATCTTTTTTATATTAGGAAATATATATATTATTTTAATTTATTTTAGGGTTTTATTAATCCCCTAATATCTATAAAGTTAATATTTATATATTTTATATATAAGGTTATATTATAATTCCTTTAGTATTTATTATTTATTAGTTTTTTAGTTATTTAGTAGTTATTTATTATACTCTAGGATTTTAATAAGGAGTAAATTACCTTATTTTATTAAGTAGGTTATTCTAAGAGTTTAATTAGGGTTATATTTTTTATAATATTATATAGCGTCTTAAATTTTTTCCTTAAATAAGTAGTTATTATAGACTTAGTTTATAGTATTAAATATAGGTATATAATCTCTATTATAGGGAAATTTATTATAGTAATATCTAAAGATTTATAGAAATATCTTACTAAGGATAGTAATTTTTCCTTTAAAGGTAAGGAATTTATCTTCCTTATAATTATATCCTTATATATAATTAATATAATTGATTTCTTATTTACTATATTTCTTAATAAGTTTAAGGTATTTAGGTAGCGATATAAGTTCTTTAATTTATTTATTATTATTATTAGTTTTTTATTAAAGGTATCCTTTAAGAGTAAAGTATAGTAGTTATTCTTTAGTTTTAATCTTTCTTATATCTAGGTTAGGTCTATAGCTAATAATATTTGCCCTTTTATTTTTTATTCCTTTAATATAAATAATAATATAATTAAATTTAGATAGATATTTAATATATTATAGTTATTATTCGCTAAGTTATTAAGTTATTATAAAGTAAGAGATATTCTTATAATTAATATAAACCTTAATTTAATAATAGCTTCCTAGAAGGTAATATCTAAATTCCTTAAAAGTATTAATAATTATAAGGAATTCTTTATTATAAATAAGGTAATTAAGTTCTATTTTATATAATTTATAGGAATAAAATGCAATTAAGTATAATAATCCTTTATTATCTTATTATTTAATCTAAGCGCCTAGGGTAAAGTCTAAGGTATTAATTTTAAGTTTAATTAGCTAAGATAGGTTAAATATCTTAAGTATTAGTTCGCTTAGGATAAGTTCTTTAATTTTATTAAAAGATTCTTTTATTTTATTCTTAAATATAAAGATTTTATCTTTTTTTATAAGTTTTATTAATAATATAGCTATTTTCCTAAATACTTTAAGGAATCTATAGTAGTAATTAATAAATCCGAGGAAGGCTTATATTTCCTTAATATTTATTAGTTCTTTCTAGTCTTTAATTACTAAGATTTTCTTAGGATTTATATATATCTTATTATAAGAGATAATATATCTAAGAAATTCTACTTCTAAAGCATAGAATTTACTTTTCTTAGGTTCTATTAATAACTTAGTATCTTATAGTATTTATAATACCTTATAGATATTCTATATATTCTTTTTCTATTTTAGAGAAGATAAGGATATTATCTAAGTAATATATAATAAATATATCTAGGTATTCTTATAGTATATTATTAATTATTTACTAGAATATAATAAGTATATTAATAAGTCTAAAAGGTATAATAAGGTACTTAAATAATCTATACTTAATATAAAAAGCGGTTTTCTATTTATATCCTTCTTTAATCTAAATAAGATTATAGGCTCCTTTAAGGTTAAATATAATAAAATATTTTATTTTAAAAAATTAATTCTTTAACTTATTAATAAGAGGTAATAATATGCGATCTTTAATTATAATAATATTAAGTATCTTAAAGTTAATATAAAGCTAGAGCTTATTATTTTTCTTTAAAATAAATATAATAAGGTATCTAATAAATAACTTACTTTCCCTAATATATCCTTTTTATATTATATCTTTAATATATTCCTTTAATATTAGAAGTTATATTTTATTAAATAGGTAGAGTTTATTAAAGCTAGGTTATTTCCTATTAATAAACTTAATCTTAAGGTTATATAAGGTATATTTTAATAGACCTATTTTAAGTTTTTTTGCGAAGAGTTATTTATAGATTTTATATTACTAAGGTATATTTTTAAGTTATTTTTTTTCTAGGTTATCCTTCTTAGGCCTCTTAAGGTCCTTTTTTAATATATAGAATTATTATATAATTTATATAATTATTTATTATTATTATTATTTTTATTTATTATAATATCTATATTTTATCCCTATAAGTAAAGAAATATCTTATATTTACCTTTACCTAATTTCTCTATTATAAGTAAAGATTTAAGATCTCTATCCTAAGTTATTATTTAATATAGAGGATATCTTAGTATTATAAGAAAATATTTAGCTAATTCTCTAATTAAAATATAAATTATAATATTATAACTATAGGTACCTAAGTATAAGATTATAGCTTTAGTTTAATATAATATTAAATAAGATTCCTTAGTTTTTTCTTTTAATAAAAACCTTAAGGTAATTAATCTTATAATTAATAACTTTATTATTATAATTAAAAGGTATTCCTTTAAGGTTATATATTATATAGGGCTCTTACTTATACCTCTATAGTAGCCTAAGCCTATTTACTATTATTAGATTAAAATAATTCTACTTAGCTTTATTATTTACTAAAGTATTTAATTATTCTCCCTTAACTTATATTTTTAATTTTAAGTATTATTATTTATATTCTCTACTTATAGAGTAAAGGGCTTTCCTAGGTAGCTTATTCCCTTATTTATCTACTTATTGCCCTATATTAAATAAAATAACTAGTTTTTTAATATTCGCATAGTATAGCTAAAGTAATTAAATTTATACTCGCTATTTATATATACTTTATAGTTATAATTATCTCTTATACTATCTTACCATTCCTAGAAGCTATTATCTACTTATTAATTAGTATTTTTAGGCTTACCGCGCCTAATATAATCAGCATAGTCCTATAGGAGCCTATCTATAGGTCCTTAGTTATCTCCGAGGTATAATTAAATCTTCTAATATTATTCCTCGTCTCTAGGCCTTCTATTTCATATATAGAAATTAAATCTTTCCTTTGCTATTTATTTAAATCTATTATATATAGCCTTAATATATAGCCCGTGCCGTAGGTATATTTCTTTATTATAGAGGGCTACCTTAATACTAGGGTAACTCCTATCTAGGTCTTATTCTTAATTAGTTATAGTTATCTAGGCGGCGATAATAAACTATTATTTAAGGGTAATTAATCTATTATTATTAGGGGAGAAGTAAATATTAGCTATATTAAGTACTTTATTTTATCCCCTAACCTTATATATATATATTTTATAGGTAAAGTATAATTTATTATTTAGTCTTTATAATTATATTAAAAAGTAATTATTTCTTTATTTACTTTAGATATATATGCTATATTAGTAATCCTTATAAGAAATCTATAAGACTTCCTTATATCTAGGGTATATTAATTAAGTGCGTTTATTATCCTATATATTATAGCATAGATTCTATTAGGAGCTTATAGCTATTTTTTTATAATATACCCTAATAGGAATATCTTTTATATTTATATTATTATCTTTTATAATAAATATAGCTTCTTAGTCTTCTTATATTATTTTAATAATTTATTCTTATTATTTATTAATCTTATAGTTATATTACTTATATTCCTAGGTTACTTTATATAATCCCTTATTATATTATAGGGTAATAATAAAGATAGATTTATACTAATAGTATATTTTATATCTTTCTGCTTTATACTAGAGGTATAGCTTATTATTAAGCTAATAAGATAGAAAGATTAAAAAATAGTTATTCTTTTATTTCTCCTCTAGATATTCCTTATATTTATAGTAATAATAAGATATCTATAAAATACTAAGGTATTCCCTATGCATAGGGTAGGTTTAAATATTATCTTATATGCTAAATAGTGCTTTAGGGAGTCTAGGATCTTTAGCTATTACTTAATATAGAGCATAGATATAAATATCTTATATATTTATTATATTTATATATTCTTAGGCTATCTAGATATATTATTCCCTAAGAATATTCTAATATTAATTACCTTATTTATTATAGAGCTATAAATAGTATTCTTCTTTCTATAAGTTATTATTTATTTTTTAGTTATATTAGCTTTAGATCTAGGTAATAGCTAGTTATTATTATACTTCTATCGCTAAGCTATAATTAGGGTCTTAGTTATAGCGCTTAGCTTATCGGGTAACTATAATAGTCCTCGTACCTTAGGCCCTAGCTAGCTTATTAATAGGTTCTAGTAATAATTACTATTTCGATCTATTAATAAGGTAAAATTATCTTACTTTAGGGGGTTATATAGTTATATAGTATTCTCTTTTCTAGGGTTTATTATTATATTTAAATTATTTTTTTATAAAGTATATTTAGTTATAAGGTATAATTATCTCTCTAAGATAGAGGCTAGTATTATTATATCTTATATACATTATACTAAGGGTTTTAATAGTCTAGATAGCTATTTAGGGTTTATTATTAGCTTCTATAAACCTTACCTATCTCTTTCCTTTAGGTAATAATTATTATAGCCTAAGCTAATAATATCTTTCCTAGATATTATATTACTTCTTTTTATATATATTAGCCTTATAGCCCTTCTTATAATAGTAATAATATTTAATAATTAAGGGCCTTTATTAAGCACTACTAAGTTATATAGGTCTAGGTTATATTCTATAAGAGGTATTAATTTAAGTATATCCCTAGTTAATATTAAACCAGGGGGTATTAACCTTATTACTCTTAAACTTAGGGTTCTATAGTTTTTTCTAAGAGAACTATTATTTATTAATTCTAATAGCCTTATTAATATAATTAATAAGGTTATTAAGTTAATCTTCCTTATAGAGTTTAGTTTATATTTCTTTTTTAAGTCTATTAAAAAAAAAGGATATTAAGGGTTTTTAATCCTAATTAAGCTTTAAGGTAAGCTAAAAGTACTTAGTATTATATTTTAATATAAAATAAGTCTATTAAAGTATTTTAATATCTCTTTTTACCTAAGACTTTTTATTTATTATTCTAAAAGCTTATCTAAGTATAGTTTTAAAAGTCTTAAAGCTAAAATAGAGGTTTATAATCTAGAAGGAAAATTTAATAAATAGTTTAATAAGATATTCTTTTATAATAAGTTTAAACTAAGCTATAGCATTTTTAGTTAATTATCTTATAATATATTAGACTTTATTAGATATTATAATAAACTATATAGGGTAATAAATTATAAATACATATAGCTATATAAGAAAGGTTAATAGCCTATAGGTAGTTTTATTAAATTTCTCTAAGAGGTCTAGCTTTAGGATTTCTCTTATATCTTTTCCTTATATAATAGTAATAATAATACTATTAAGCCTTTAGGTATTATTAATATATTATATATTTTAGTCGCGCTAGGTCTAGCCTATTCTTTTAATAAGGTTATAGAGTTTATCTATCTTAATACTTATAGCAATAATCTAGGCTTAGAGTTACTTAATTTCTTTATTATTAGAGCTTTCCGCGTTATTTATATCTTTATCCTTAATATTAGCTAAGATAAGTATAATAGGTATAAGGGGGTAATTAATAGGTAAAACTTACTAATAATTATTACTAGGAATAGCCTAAGTAATTATTATATTTAATATTATTTAAGGTAATATAAGTAATCCTTTAAATAAGAGCTATTAATATATAATAATTATAGGATTCCTAAGGGATAAATTAGTTATATTAGTTTATATTAATAAAAGAGAATATTATATAACCTTAAAGGGTAATATAAGTTATATCTAGTAATATACTTAAAAGTATTAAATATAACTAAGTTATATTAATAGCTAAGGTAGCTAATATATAGGAAAGTATTAATAAGTATATTTTATATACTTAGAGTACTCACCGGAGTAAAAGCTATAGTGCTTATTTACTTATTGCCCTTATATTATCGTAGGTAAGCGCGATATATAAGTGCTTACTTATATTATAGTAGGTCCTACTTACTGCTATATTGTCTTTATTATATAGTAGCTTTTTGCCTTATTAGACCGCCCGGTCTAATACTAGGTCCTGATAATTTATATATTTATAATTACTTAAATATATTAAAATATATCTTAAAATACTTTTATTAAATTATATATATAAGATTAATAAATATAAAATATCTCTCTTTAATATAATTAAAGTTAATATTTATTAATAATTTTTTTATATTATATTTATATTCCTTAGTAATAAGGAAGAAAATAATTATATATAGGCCTTTATAAAGCTATAATTAATATATAAGGTTTATAGAATTAGCCTTTTTTCTATAATACTTATAGATTATTATTTTATTTATATAAATATTATTTTTTATTTTTTTTATTTTTTTATATTAATCTTAATATTTTATTTATAGTATATTAATAAGGTAATCTTAATTTATTATAAGATTATTTTTATTTAAGATAAAAATAATCTTAAAAAATATAAAAAATAAAATAAATTTTATAATTATTAATATAAGATTATAATATTACTAATTAAAGAGATATATAATAAAAGATTTAAAGAATTTAAGAATTATTATATCTTTAGTTATATTAATAAGGTAGGCTATATTATAGAGATTTAGCTAGATCTCTATAAATAAAAGTTTATTAAGGCATAAATAAACTAATATCTTTACTTTAATATATATATTATATCGCGATATAAGGGTATTTATTATCTTATTAAGTCTTATATAAATACCTTATTAATAGACCTTTTTAAGGCATAGAGGATTATTAAGCTTATTTTAGTAAATTAGCTTATAGAGTATAAGGCTATTTAAGCTAAGTAATATATTAATATACCTCTATAATTATTTAGCTTATTATATAGCTATATATATAGCTAGATCTTATATAAAGCCTTATAGAGGGTTAAGGCCTAATAGGAGTACTTACTTAAGGAATATCCTCTATATATAAGAGTCTTTACTTTAATTATAGGCTTACCTTATATATATATAATATAAGAGTTAATAAAGTAAAATTAGCCCTTTTAATTATATTATTTTTATTTATATTAGCGCCTTTAATACTTAGGGACCCCCTAGTTATTTATTAAACCTTATAAATAATTTAATAGCCTAATAAATAAATTAATATTATTATTATTAAGTATATAATATAAGCCCTTTATATTTAAAGTTATTAAAAATATAACTTATTAAAAGGTATTATTAATATACTCTAAGTATTATATTAAGGGTTATAAGATAGGCTTTAAAGTATACCTTTTATAATATAATAATTTATTATTAGTCTTAATTTAACCTTCTATAATAATATATATAATAACTTATATATTAAATTGCTTAATAACCTACTTAATATTACCTAGGTCTCTATTTAAAGCTTTTATTATCTCTAAGACTATTATAATTATATATATAATAATATATATAATAACCTAAGTCTTATCCCTCTAGCTAGCTATTATAAGAGCCCTTATATTATAAGTTAATAATACCTATGCTATTTATTAATAATATATAGAGTTATAAGTAGCCTAGTATATTATATTACCCTAAGGAGCCCTAAAGATTAATTAATTATATTAGAAAACTATAGGGCTATTAATATAATATAATAAGGTAAAATATAATTAATACCTTAATTATAAATAAATAAAGAGGTATTATAATAAAAAAAAATAATAAATAGAGGAAATAATAAGTTATCTTAATTAAGATAAAATTAAGAATAAATAGGTTAAGTATAATATAGAGAGAGAAATAATATAATAACCTTTCTTAAGGTAGCGAGGTATATAAAGAATATAAAATATTACTAAGAAAAATCTTAAAATATAAAAGTAATTATATTAATATAAAAACCCCCTTTATTAATATTTTAAAAAATTATATAATATATAATTAATATATATTAATATAAAGATAAAAAAAAAATAATCTCTAAATATACTTAATATAGCTTAATAGCTTTATTAAAAAAAGCTATAGTTAAGTATATATATAATATAATATAGGCTTAATTATTATTTATATATATAATAAATTATAATAAAGTAATAATATTAAGATATAGCCTTTTAATTATTTATTATATACCCTATTAAGGCTATATTATATACTTATTCTAATTAATTATATAGATATAAATATCTAATTATTTTATTTCCTAAATAGCTAATAGGCTTATAGTTATACCTATAATAGGTATTAGCTATAAGAGGCCTATATATATAACTTCTTTATAGTAATATACTTTATTAAGAGATTAAAGGATATTATAAGTCTATACTAGGTATATATTAGGCTTAATCCGCCGCTATTAATAACCTAAGGAATCTTTAAAGTATACTATATATTATTATTCTATAACCTTATAACCCTATATTAATATATTTATAATAATTAGCTACCCTTAAGAAAAAAAGTATATATAAAAAGCTATTATATAGGTATTAGGGTTTATAATAAAATATATAATAATTAATATAATATCTATTAGTAAAATATTTATAAGCTATTAAATCTAAACTAAGAATAAAGGCATAGTATTATAATTATAGCGCCTTATTACTTAAGCTTATTAATTATTCTTAATTAGCTATAAAATAAAGTAATTATTTTAATTTAATAAAAGCCCTTTTACTTATATTATAATAATATTAATAAAGATAGGGATATTTAATAGGTTTTAGAGTTAGCTCTAATATTACTAATAATTAGGTATCTTAGCGATAATACTATATATAAAGATTAAGACTATCTTTCTATAAAGAAGCCCTAGTCTTATATATTTTATATACTAAGTTAATTTACTTATATTATTATTATTATATTAGTATACTTTATAGCCTTAGGTAGCTTCTCTACCGCGTATAATTAATATTAATAAATAATATATAATTTATTAAATAGCTATATACCTATTAAATTATTTATTATATTTAATTATATATATTACGGCTACTTTATTAGATAAAGAAGAGGATATCTTACTTATATATAACCCTCTTATATAATAGATCTTATTTGCACTAGGGCTAGTGCGCTGGGCATGTGACTTATTTGCACTGGCCCCGGTGCAGGTATGACTCGCCCCCTGGTTCGCTAGCTTACTCATCCAGCGATAGCAACGTAAAATGAATCCAACGGATGATGCTGACAGTCTGACCACTTGTAAAAATTATTCTTGGTGTGCTCTCAAAAGGGCAAAAAGCTGCGACGCACACTCTAATGGAGTCTTTATACGGGAGCTTTCGAGCTCTGCCGCTCTCCATCTCAATCCCTTTTACTATCGGCCTCATCTTTGTCATCGCCATTGCGCGCAATGTGATTGGGCAGCTGTACTTCCCCGACCGGAACCGACCGCCTGTCGTCTTTCACGTATTTCCGTTCATTGGCAGCTCTGTTCAGTATGGAATCGATCCCTACAAGTTCTTCTTCGACTGCAAGGCCAAATATGGGGATTGTTTCACTTTCATTCTTCTTGGGAAGCCGACCACTGTCTTTCTTGGCCAGAAAGGGAATGAGTTCATCCTCAATGGCAAGCATGCTGATTTGAACGCCGAGGAGGTGTATGGAAAACTCACGACGCCTGTGTTTGGCAAGGAAGTGGTATATGATTGTTCCAATGCGAGGTTCATGGATCAAAAAAGAGTATGTTACCACCCAACAAATTCCTTGACCGTGTCTGACCATCCTTAGCTTCTGAAACTTGGCCTGACCACAGAGGCGTTACGCGCTTATATCCCCAAATTTGTTAAGGAAGTTGAAGACTATGTCAACACCTCTCCCTACTTCAAAGGAGAAACTGGACAAGTCAACATCACCGAGGTCATGGCTGAAATCACCATCTACACGGCATCTGGGTCATTGTTGGGAAACGAGGTCCGCTCCATGTTTGACAGCACATTTGCTCTTCTCTACCGCCACCTTGACGATGGATTCCAGCCCATCAATTTCGTAATGCCGTGGCTTCCTCTACCGCAGAATCGGCGTCGCGACCATGCCCGTAATGTCATGGAGGGGCTGTTTGCCAACATTATTCGACAGCGTCGCGAGCAAGGAAACCAGGGTGATGAGACCGACATGATCTGGACCCTTATGGATGCACAGTATAAGGATGGCACGGTTCTCCCCGACATACATGTCGCGCGACTGTTGATCGCTATTCTCATGGGTGGTCAGCACAACACAGCAGCAAGTGGCGCATGGCTCTTCCTCAACCTCGCCCACAAACCGCATTTGGTTGAAGAAATGTACCAGGAACAGCTCGAAGTTCTTGGCTCGCCGCCAGCCCCGCTGACTTGGGAAAACGTGCAGAAGCTGACGCTCAACGGTCAAGTCATCAAGGAGACTCTACGTCTACACAGCCCCATCCACTCAATCATGCGCGAAGTCAAATCCCCCATGCCTGTCCCAGGCACCGAGTGGGTTGTTCCTCCATCTCACACTTTGCTCGCATCTCCCGGTACTCTCGCACGATCTGAAGATTTCTTTCCGCGGCCCCTAGAATGGGATCCGCATCGTTGGGACAAGGCCGAGCCCGTCGAGAAGCCGGTGGATGATTCGCAAAAGGTGGATTATGGATTTGGCATGATGAGCAAGGCAGTGAGCAGCCCGTATCTACCCTTTGGTGCTGGAAGACATAGATGCGTTGGCGAACACTATGCATATGCGCAACTTGGTGCTATCGTGGCCACCTTTGTGAGGTTGTGCCACATGGAGCAAGTTGACCCCAAGGCGCCAATTCCGGCAACAGATTATTCGGTGAGTTCTGATGTATCCTCTCACGTACTCGGTGCGCTAACAGTAGTCCCCAGTCAATGTTTTCTCGACCGATGAATCCCGCAGTTATAAAATGGCGTCGTCGCAAGTCCGAGTAACGAGACTGTGGGATATTCGAGCAAAATGAATCGGTCATGCACAGGTCAACAGTGGCCCACGTACCGGGTGGGTTGTGGGGGGATGATCTGGATTAATCAGAATTGAACCTCTCGCTGGTGACTTGGACAGACTAAAAGTAAAAGGTGACACGGGATATAGAGTGCAAGCGAATCAATACACGGAAGGCCATTCTTAAATCAAGTTCCCTGTTCGTGTCAAGATGCACGAGTTTGCTAAATGATGGCTCCTCAGTGCACTGCCCAACATAATATGAAGACTTCATAGCATCATATCCCAATTCGTAGAGATGTTGCCATGAAGTGCACTTGTTATATATATGCTCCGTTTGAAGTCAAGTCTCCAAATCTATTATTATTATTACAATCTGCAATGACACACGCCACAACAGCAAGAGGCGCCGTTATCAAACCTCCAAATCCATGCCTGTCGCAGTAGTTATATACCAACTACGCCGTATGGGCCCATCATTCCCTTGTTGTTCTCATTCATGGTGACGATGTCTTATTGTTCGGCGTTCCGTCAACCTCATGCGTCTGCGGCTGCGAGTCAACCTCATAAGGCAATGGATGTGCGTCCGACCTAGCCCAGCCCTGAGATTCGAGCCCAGTTGGGAGCTCAACCCTGTGAGTCTCGACCGCTGTAGTAGAGTAAGGCTGGGGGCTGATGGGCGGTGGAATGCTTTGTGCTTGGTTCACCGGGCTCTGTGCTGGACTTGGCAGCTGGGATGTCCTCTTCGCAGTTGCATCATCTGAGAAATTCACCTGGAGGACGGAAACGTCGTTCTGCAGGTCAATTTCGGGGGTCTCATTGGCGTTGGGGCGACTCCATGCGATCGTCGGTCGTGGAAAGGAACTGATTGTATCCCTGAAGGTCTTCTTGGACCCCGAATTTTCGTTATCCGGCGTAGGATGCCGTCTTCCCATACGGAAACCAATTACCAGGGCGCAGGCAATCAGAGCGACGCCAGCGAGGGCTCCGACCACCGCGCCAGCGATAACGCCTGGGCTAGGTCCATCCTTTCCTGTTTCTGTTTGAATTGGCCTCGGATCATCGGTTTGGCTTGTTGAATCGTTCTCGGCTGTTAAGGTTGCAGAGGGAACAGTTGGTGATGGGAATGATTCTACGGAACCGGGAACTGTGACTGTTATCGGTTCGTCGCGACCGGTGGAACTCGTCGTCGGCCCTGCAAGGAGGTCAGCTTAAAGATCCGAAGCCAGAGAAGGCCACGCCCTTGAAGGCATGCACTTACAGTCTGATGGATCCTCCATAAAATATCTAGACTTGGGCTCTCTGGTACCGCAGTAAATAAAATATGCGCGCGACGATATAAACCCTGTACTGTAGGACGTATGGATGGTCGCTGTGACGCAAGAACCGGTGGCGCTAGGAATACTGTCAGACACCAAGTTTTCACCACTTAGGGATAGATATTCAAGAAGATACCAAATATAAGATCCAGATGGATTGGAAAAACCTGAACTCCACCCGGTGTAGTAGACGGTGCTTCTACGGCATGATGTACGGACTTGATGATATCCCACTCCGCCGCGGAAGCAAAACCCGTACGTTTTCAGATCATCACTGTACGTTGTAGATGAGCTGTAACTCTGGTAGGTCGGACAGTTCAGTACGCGATCTGGTATGATTGTGTTAATGAGTTCCAAATGTCCCAGGGAGGAGGTGTGTCGTACAGTCAGAGCCATCCTCGGCATAAGCAAACTCTTCGCCGCCACCCCCCTGTGCTGTCGTCGTTGATATCAAAGCCTGAAAGGCCAGCACCATGAAAGGGAAAATCTTGAACCAGCGATCCATGGTAGTGAGAACCTGCGGTTTGGCGGTTTGAAAAGAATGGCCGCGGACCCTGGCAGAGCTGGTCTTTTAGAGCTTCCCTCTTCTCTCTGCCAAGTACGTTTATGCCTGATAACAACGCCGTGGCGTCAATATGGCGTGTTAATAATGACAAGTTTAATTCAGCTGAGTCTTTCGGCTGTAAGGGTTGGCCAAGTTGATTGGCGAGACGGCCTTGGCAGAGACAATTTTGCATTCGCAACGCAGCCTGATTTTACTCGAGGACCGCGTGGGCCAATAGCAGCAGCTAGTTTGAGAATCAGGCTCTTGAATATAGCTGTTGATTGGGTAATTACTTCTGCATTCAGAGGCGAGCAGATAACCATACCAAGCAGGGCGTCTGAGAAGTCATTTTTGGCCTGGGCAACTTGACTTTGTTCAGACGACAGATGTCACCCATTGTCATGTGAGACTGGCTCATAGAAAAAAAAAAAAAAAAAGGTAGACGAGGCTCTAGACGTGCAGAGTATTTTATCTTAACTCAGTTGTCATTACTACCCGGGCTACCGGAGAGAGACTATTAATCTAGTCCAGAGTATCATGAATGAAATGGAATGAGACCCTTAAGATACTCCCGCAACCCCGGATCGCACGCATACACATAAGTCCCCCGGATTCCGCGCGTCATAAGCACGGCATAGATCTGAGTGATGAACCGCATCAGGTCGTCATCCGAATATTTCTTGCCGAGAGCCGGGTTGTTCTCCTTGCCCTTCTTGTCAAAGTACGAGTCGCGATCGATGAACAGACGTCGCCGCGCGGGGTCGAAACGCAGATCCCGCCCTATAATGACACCGACGTAGTTCAGATCATAGCCTTGCACCGTGTGGATCGATCCTACTTCCTCAAGAGCGTTGCGGGACGAGATCCAGTCGGTAGGTGTGCCGTTCCAGCGGAGCTGCGTATCGCCGATCACAATGTCAAAGGCCGTCTTGTCCTTCTTTGTCCTCCACTCCCACGCGAAGCCTGCGACCATACGTGAAAGACCAACCTCTGCATCGCGTTGGAAGATTTCATCTCGCATGCGTGCGACACAGTCGAAAGTGCGGAAGTCATAGTCCCCAAAGTCACGTCGCATCCGTGGGAGCTCGAGAGGATGAGGGTCGAGAATCCAGCGGACGTACGAAACAAAGTCGGATCCCGCCCTAACGCGCATCTGAGTTCGGAGTTGAAAGTGCCGCCTTGTCGCGCGAGCGTCTGCTACAAGGTCTGATAGCAACTCGGACGGCAGATCGGCGGGGCGGACACTCTGCGCTGCGTCCAGGAGGAAGATCTGATGCCGGCTCTTGGCCCTTATCCAGTGCAGTTGGGTCTTGCTAAAGTCTTCGCCGCCGAAAAGCTCTTTTGTGATGGTTGCAAATTTGGCATTGAGCACTCCCGAAGCTTGGTTGGCACGTTGATTAAGCCGATGAGTTTCGTCAACGAGCAGCAGGCTAAAGGTTCCATCTGCCTCTCCCACGTCAAAGGGTGACATGACCATCGAGGGATGAAGTCCGGGCGTTTTCTTAAAGACAGCTTTGATGGAAGATCGAAGCGACTGCTGTGGCACGACTAAGCCGACACGGAGGTCCTGGAGCAGGCCCTTGTTAGTATCGGTGAAGAAAGTGGCGAACCGCGCATCACTATCTAAATCTTCGAGTGTAGTGAAAGTCTGAATGTCGACTAGTAGCTTGATTAAGTATATGGCTGCCACTGTCTTGCCGGTGCCTGGATCTCCCTGGATCACGATCATGCTGTTGGTGCCGTTTTCGAGATCAGCCAGGAGCCCCTTGACAATCTCCTCCACCGAAGCTGCTTGATCGCTCGTCAGCGCTTTGAACGGCGACAACTTGAACAGATCGCTGTTTTCAATCTCATCAAGACCCCGCGTGAAGACACCATCGGCTCGAAGTCGCTCAAAGATGTTGCGGAAACCCTCACGATATAACTCGCGTTGGAAGTATCTAGAGTCGGTGATGCCGTTGTTCCTGTTAAGTACCCGGTTGGCGCCGTCACCGGCCAGCATCTTGATAAGGTAGGATTCTAAATCCAGGCAGACCGACTTGTTGAATCTTTTGTCAAAAATAACGTGAATATTCTTGAGATGCTGCTTTGTCGGTGTTTCAAGGTGCTGCCGCAGTCGACCAGCTGCATTGAGCGACTCTCCGACGTAAATGTCCCTCAGCTGGTTCGACCCCGCCCGCGTGGTGTTATGGCCATCGTCCAGCACATAAACGACAGGCCAATTTCTGTGACTCTCGTCATGAGCCCTCCACGCCGTGACGGCATCCTTGGAGAAATCAAGCCTGGCTATCCTCAAGTTGGTCATACTTCTTGCTGCTGCCTTTGGCCTTGTCGACGGGGTACTTCTTCTTCGTCACTTCCAGCTTGTCCAACACGATCTGTGCCGGGTCAACTCCGATGCGGTCGGCAAGAAGTAGACAGTAGGTCAAGACGTCGGCGAGCTCTTCGCGGATGCGCTTGGGGTCGGCTTCGGCGTTCCACTGGTAACACTCGAGGAGTTCGGCGGCTTCGATAGAGATGCTCTTGGCGAGGTTCTCGGGCGTGTGGAACTGCGCCCAATCTCGCTCGGCGACAAATGCCGCAAGAGCGTCGTGGACTTCCTTGTCAACCATGAGGTCGTGGTAGAAACCAATTCCTAGCCTGTGTTGACGAAAGCGTCGTCTTTGTTGGCCACGGTTTGATAAAAGAACTTAGGTACCCTTGGTCGAGTTTGGGATCGGTGTGACAAGGCGGTTCGGGGTGATGAAGCAGTTATGTAGTTGCATTTCGAATTGCGAGAATATTCTGTGGGCCGTGCGATGATAAGCGCCGTGGCGTTCAGTGATTCGTAGCCTGCATGAGTCCTAGGATATTCGTGGGCCCTGACTGGTAGGAGAATGGTCTGAATAGCAAATGAAGTACTGATTCGTTGCCATGAAGTTGCTCACATGAGCTTCTGGAGCACCCCTGTCCATTAAAGCGCGCTACTCATGTTCAACCACATTCACGCAACAGTTCAGTCCACCTCAGGTCTCCAGGCTCTTAGGATATAGGGAGGTTCACGCAAGCCGGATATAGTCACCGCGTGGCCCTTTCGGGAGTGTGTGATCCCAAAAGTGACCAGGGGTCTACTCAGGCACCTCAATCTAAGCTCACCGCCTCGCCCTAAGCTCTGAGTCCTTAGCCTGGCCTCAAAATCAACCCTTTTTAGGCCGACGGGAACTCTGGAAACGAATTAGATTTTGGTTTGTTTGAGATTCGTTTCCGACTGAGAAGGTATTTACTTGTTGGGGTCTCCGCGCTGGCTCTTCAACCATGGCCCATGATGATGACCTCTTTCGATAGGGTCTTCTTGTAGATCGAGCCTTTATCTCTAGAGAGGAAAGGAATGAGATATGGGGTTGTTTACGCTTTGATAATATGCCAAGACCATTTACGTCGACGGCGCGGTCCTTCTTGAACGTCCCGGCTGGAGACTAAGCTGACTGTGTCCATTTTCACAGCTTCACAGCGCTTGCACATTCCGAAAAACATTGGTACAGAAAAGTCTCAGTTTCAATGGAACTAGGCACGTCTCCGGTATTCCCGGTAGTGCATGCCATGAGTTATTTGGGCATGTGGAAGCGCCGAACAAGTGGGGGCTGCAAGAGGAGACGCTCTATCACCACCTTATCATATCACAGAGCTCTCCCCACAATGGAAATCGATCTCAAGTTTGACTAGGTAACTCGAAGCAATTCATTCTGGGTGGAGAGATCCAAAAAGTGCAAATTTTAACCGCTCCCGCCTGAGCCTTTGACTCCTCACAACAACCTTGACTGTCTCGCCAATGCCTGGCGAGGCCGAGACCCAAGGGTCATCAGAGGTACCATCCAGGACCACCTAATGCATAGCCCCACCTAATGCATCACTAAAATTTCGGTCCTCTTATATAAAATCTAAATTTTTAATAATATTATATTCGCTCTAGAGTAAAATTACTAATAAAGTAAGATATATATTATATTATTTTTTCTATAGAAACTTAATACTAGATTTATTTTTTCTTATTCCGCGGCGTAGCTTAGTTTTTTAGCCTTTTAAAAAATTATTATTTTTAATTTATTTACCCTATATAACTATATATACTTAAGTAAGTATATTGCCTAGTTTATATAGTAGAACTCCTATTATAATAGTTTTATATATTTATATTAAAGATAATATAGCTAAGGCTATATTTAATATTATTAATATATCATAGCCTGACAGGAACCTATCACGTGCATAGAAGCGACCCTATAATTCATCACCAATCAAACGAGTAATCACTCTTAATACTAAGTAATTATAATAATTACCTCCTTAATTACCTTAATTACTTCTGCGATTACTATAATTAGGACTAAAGGATAAAGTAATTATAATAGGAACCTAAAAGTATATAAAATACTCTTATTAATACTTTCTTATATATTAGCTACCTTAGCTATTAATATAACTTAGTTATATTTAATACCTTTAAGTATATTATTAGATATAATTTATATTACCCTTTAAGGCTATATAATATTCTCCTCTATTAATATAAACTAATATAACTAATTTATCCCTTAGGAATCCTATAATTATTATATATTAATAGCTCTTATTTAGAGAATTACTTATATTACCTTAAATAATATTAAATATAATAGCTACTTAGGCTACTCTTAGTAATAATCCCTAATAGGTTCTACTTATTAATTATTCCCCTATACTTATTATACCTATCCTAGCTAATACTAAAGATAAGGATATAAATAATATAAAGAGCTCTAATAATAAAGAAGTTAAATAGCTCTAAGCCTAGATTACTATTATAAGTATTAAAATAGATAGACTCTATGACCTTATTAAAAAAATAAGCTAGACCTAGTATGATTAGAATATGTAATATATTAATAATACTTAGAGGCTTAATAGTATTATTATCGCCGCTATGCGAGGAAAAGATATAAGAGAAATCCTAAAGTTAGACCCCTTAGAGAAATTTAATAGAACTACCTATAAGCTATTAACCTTTCTTATATAGCTATATATATTTATAACTTATTACCCTATATAGTTTACTATAGTATTTAATAGGGTTTAATATATTATAAGATAATTAATTAAAAATGCTATAGCTTAATTTAAACTTATTATAAAGGAATATCTTATTAAACTATTTATTAAATTTTCCCCTTAGATTATAAACCTTTATTTTAGCTTTAAGACTTTTAAAATTATACTTAGATAAACTTTTAAAATAATAAATAAAAAATCTTAGGTAAAAAGAGATATTAAAGTACTTTAATAAACTTACTCTATATTAAAATATAGCATTAAATACCTTTAGCTTACTATTACGGCTTAGTTCCCCGTAACAGCGCTATAAGCCTCTATATAAGGCAGCTAAAGTACTACTATGATTGCTATAATAGCGATTATAGCCCAATCTTTTGCCCTGTGGCGTGACGGCTAAGGTGCACTGTTACACTTACCTCGAAGCTTAACTAGGACTAAGAACCCCTAATATCCTTTTTCTTTAATAGACTTAAGAAAGAAGTTTAGGCTAAACTCTATAAGGAAGATTAACTTAATAACCTTATTAATTATATTAATAGGGCTATTAGAATTAATAAATAATAATTCTCTTAGAAAAAACTATAGAACCCTAAGTTTAAGAGTAATAAGATTAATACCCCCCGGTTTAATACTAACTAGGGATATACTTAAACCGATACCTCTTACGGAATATAACCTAGACCTATATAACTCGGTAGCGCCTAGTAAAGGCCCCTAACTATTAAATATTACTATTACTATAAGAAGGGCTATAAGGCTAATATATATAAGAAGAAATAATATAATATCTAGGAAGGGCATTATTAGCCTAGGCCGCGATAATTATTGCCCGAAGGAAAGAAATAAGTAAGGTTTATAAAAACTAATAATAAAACCTAGATAGCTATTTAAACTACTAAGACCCTCGGCATAGTATATATAGGATATAATAATATTAACCTCTACCCTAGAGAAATAATTATACCTTATGACTAAGTATACTTTATAAAAGAATAATTTAAATATAATAATAAGCCCTAGAAAGAAAGACGCTATATAACTATATAACCCCCTAAAGCAAGATAACTTTATCTTACCGATAGGTCAAAATAGCGATTACTACTAGAACCCGCTAATAGGCTAGCTAAGGCCTAAGGCATAAAGACTATTATAGTTACCCGGCGGACTAAGTATTATAACTAAGACCTTAATTATAACTCGGCTATAGAAGTATAAAGATAATTAGCTACCGTAAAAATCTAAAACTAATATAACTAAAAAATAAATAATAACCTATAGAAAGAAGAATATTACCTATAGCTCTATAATAAATAAGGCAACTAATATTAGAATACTCTTAGGGAATAATATATCTAAATAGCCTAAGAGCATATAGATATAGTAGATATATAGGATATCTATATCTACGCTCTATATTAGGTAACTACTAAAAACCTTAGACTCCCTAAAGTACTATTCGGCGTATAAGATAATATCTAAACCTACCTTATGCATAGGGAATACCCTAGTATTTTATAGATATCTTATTATTACTATAAATATAAGGAATATCTAGAAGAGAAATAAAAAAATAATTATTTTTTAATCCCTCTATCTTATTAGCCTAATAATAAGCTATACCTTTAGTATAAAGCGGAAAGATATAAAATATATTATTAATATAAATCTATTTCTATAGTTACCCTATAATATAATAAGGAGTTATATAAAGTAACCTAGGAATATAAATAATATAATTATAAGATTAATAAATAATAAGAATAAATTATTAAAATAATATAAAAAGACTAAGAAGCTATACCTATTATAAAAGATAATAATATAGATATAAGGGATATTCTTATTAGGGTATACTATAAAGAAATAGCTATAGGCTCTTAGTAGAGCCTATGCTATAATATATAAGACGATAAATATACTTAATTAGTATACCCTAGATATAAAGAAATCTCATAGATCTCCTATAAGGATTACTAGTATAGTATATATATCTAAAGTAAGCGAGAAAATAATTATTTCTTAGTATAGCTATAGGGACTAAATAATAAGCTATACCTTACCTATGAAATATATATATATAAGATTAAAGGATAGAATAAAATACTTAGTATAATTAATATTTACTTTTTTCCTAATAATAATAGATTAATTACCCTCGAATAATAATTTATTATCGCCGCATAGATAACTATAACTAATTAAGAATAAGACCTAGATAGGAGTTGCCTTAGTACCGAGGTAACCCTCTATAATAAAGAAATATACCTATGGCATAGGCTATATATTAAGGCTATATATAATAGACTTGAATAAATAGCAAAGGAAGGATTTAATTTCTATATATGAAATAGAAGACCTAGGGACGAGGAATAATATTAAAAGATTTAACTATACCTCGGAGATAACTAAGGACCTATAAATAGGCTCCTATAGGACTACGCCGATTATATTAGGTATAGCGAGCCTAATAATATTAATTAGTAAATAAATAATAGCTTCTAGGAATAATAAGATAGCATAAAAAATAATTATAATTATAAAGTATATATAGATAATAAGTATAAATTTAATTACTTTAGCTATATGTAAAAGACTGAAGAATAAAGACTATAAAGTCCTCAAAGACTGTAGGGTAGATGACTTGGATAGGAGGTGAATAGGCAGAGGAATTAGTCTTAATAAATAGCTGTGAAGCTAAATAGCAAGGCATAGGGTAGGTAAAGTCAAGAGTAAAATAGATAGAAAAAATAAGAAGAAAACCAGCTTCTTATTGGTATGTAAATTGTGAGTATTCATACAAGATCTAAGGAGCTAATTCTAAGAGAGGGCTAATAGCTTATATAGCTAATGAGTCGGAATCTATTAGTCCGATTCGGGTGAAAGTTATACCGCCGGATAGCCCTGATTCCGGGCTTTCTAACGGTATTAGTTTCACTAAGAACGGATAACTAGAAGCCGTGTTATGCGTTATTCTAATATAAGACTTCTAGGGTTTTAAACTAGGAAATTTAAAACCGGATAGAAAATACCCATTGGAAAGGCACGGCTTTTACGGCTTTATCGGGCTCTTTAAAAAGCCCTAAGTCCGAAGTCACGTGACCTTCCTAATTAGGAAATAGAGCTAAATATAGCCGAAATAGACTATCTTGTAACTCCCTAATATCTTGCTTATCTAAGCATATATTGCTTAGGTAAGCCTATAACTGGATAGCGCATAAGCTAAACTATAGGGTATTTAAATCCTAGGCTTATATCTTATAAGCTTATTTTTCTAGAATTTTATTTATAAAAGACCTTCTTATTATAAGGACTTTTACACTATATTATATAAATATTAAAAAACTAGCTATCTTATCTAATATAGGGTAATAAGTAAATAAATAAGGGGATAAATTACCTAAGAAGGCCTTTTACTCCGCGAATAGAGAATATAAATAATAATACTTAGAATTAAGAGTATAAGTTAAGGGGGAATAATTAAATACTTTAGTAGATAATAGAGCTAAGTAGAACTATTTTAATTTAGTAATAGTAAATAGGCTTAGGCTATTATAGAGGCATAAATAAGAGCCCTATATAGTATATAACCTTAAAGGAATACCTTTTAATTATAATAATAGAATTATTAATTATAAGATTAATTACCTTAAGGTTTTTATTAAAGGAAAGAACTAAGGAATCTTATTTAATATTATACTTAATTAAAGCTATGATTTTATACTTAGGTACCTATGGTTATAATATTATAACTTATATTTTAACTAGAGAATTAGCTAGATGTTCTCTTATAATACTAAGATATCTTTTATATTAGATAATAGCTTAGATTAAAGATCTTAAACTTCTATTAATAATAGAGAAGTTAGGTAGAGGTAAATATAAGATACCTCTCTACCTATAGGGATAAAATATAAATATTATATTAGATAGAAATAATAATAATAATAAATAATCACATAAATTATATAATAGTTTTATATACTTAAGAAGGATCTTAAGGAACCTAAGAAGAATAACCCTAAAGAAAAATAACTTAGAAATATACCCTAATAGTATAAGGTCTATAAATAACTCTTCGCGAAAGAACTTAAAATAGGTCTACTAAAATATACCTTATATAACCTTAAGATTAAGTTTATTAATAAGAAGTAACCTAGCTTTAATAAACTCTATTTACTTAATAAAATATAATTTCTAATATTAAAGGAATATATTAAAGATATAATATAGAAAAGATATATTAAGGAAAATAAGTTATTTATTAAATACCTTATTATATTTATTTTAAAGAAAAATAATAAGCTTTAGCTTTATATTAACTTTAGAATACTTAATATTATTATAATTAAGGATTATATATTATTACCTCTTATTAGTGAGTTAAAGGATTAATTTTTTAAAATAAAGTATTTTACTATATTTAACCTTAAGGGAGCTTATAACTTTATTTAGATTAAAGAAAGATATAAATAAAAAACCGCTTTTTATACTAAGTATAGATTATTTAAGTACCTTATTATGCCCTTTAGACTTATTAATATACCTATTATATTCTAATAAATAATTAATAATATACTATAAGAATACCTAGATATATTTATTATATATTACTTAGATAATATTTTTATCTTCTTTAAAATAGAAAAAGAATATATAGAATATATCTATAAGGTATTATAGATATTATAAGACGCTAAGTTATTAATAAAACCTAAGAAAAGTAAATTTTATACCTTAGAAGTAAAATTCCTTAGATATATTATCTCTTATAATAAGATATATATAGACCCTAAGAAGGTCTTAGTAATTAAAGATTAGAAGGAATTAACTAATATTAAGGAAGTATAAGCTTTCCTTAGATTTACTAATTATTACTATAGATTCCTCTAAGCCTTTAAGAAGATTACTATATTATTAATAGAACTTATAAAGAAAAATAAAACCTTTATATTTAAGAATAAAGCTAAAAAATCTTTTAATAAAATTAAAGAATTTATCCTAAGTAAATTAATATTTAAGATATTTAACTTATCTTAATTAATTAAGCTTAAAATTAATACCTTAGATTTTGCCTTAGGTGCCTAGATTAGATAATAAGATAATAAAGGATAATTATACCTAATTATATTTTATTTTTATAAGCTATATAGAGTAAAACTTAATTACCTTATTTATAATAAAGAATTCTTTATTATTATTAATATTTTTAAGGAATTTAGATATTACTTTTTAGGAAGTTATTATTAAATTAAGGTCTATACTAACTATAAGAATATCTCCTACTTTATAATAACCTAATAACTTAGCGGATAATAATTATAATATATTAAATATCTTTTAGAATTCGACTATATTATTATCTATATCAAAGGATCAGAAAATAGCCGCATAGATACTATTAGTTATAGACCTAATCTAGATATGGGAAAGATTAAGACAAAGGAATAACTACTATACCTTATACCTAAGGGATACCTGCGATAACGCATTATTATATATACTAGAAGGCATAGTAAACCTATATTATTGCCGGAATATATCTAACTTATTAGAGATTATAGAAGATAATATATCGACTTTATGGATTATATATAGGGATATTAATATAACTAAGATGGACTCCTAATATACTAAGAAATAATTATTATCCCTAACTAAGTATTTAAAACTATTTTTAGCTATTACTATAACTAGCTTCTATATAATAGAAAATATAATTAAACATAGAGATAGATAAATTACCTCTATAATAATTATTAACTTAAGATAAAGGTTAAATAATAAGTATAGCAATATATAAAATACTATCCTAAGATAAAACTTATTATCTATAAATAAAGTAGGATAATTAAAATACCTTACTAAATAGCGATAATTACCTATATAGTAGAATAGGGTAATTTACTCCTTATTAGAATCCTAGAATATAATAAATAACTACTAGATGACTAAAAGATAGATAAATAATAAGTATTAGAGGAACTATAATACAACCTTATATATAAAATATATAAATACCTACTCTATAGATATTAAGGAATTAATAAAACCCTAGAATAAGTTAAGATAATATATATATTTCCTAGTATAAAGAAAATTATTATAATTATTATTAATTAATGCGACCTCTATATAAAAACTAAGGTATAATACTATAAACCTTATAGTAAACTCTAACCCCTATTAATACCCTAGCTACTATAGGAAGCTATTATAATAGACTTTATTATTAAATTACCCCTATTAAAAGAATTAGCTATTAGAAATTTCTATAATAATATTTTTATTATTATAGATAGATTTATAAAATTTTCTTATTTTATACCTTATAAAGAATTAATAATAGCTAAAGAATTCGCCTACCTCTTTTACTTTTATATTACTAAAATATATAATATATTACTTAAGATTATTATTAATCGAGGATTATTATTTATATCTAAGTTTTAATAAAGCCTTATTAAATACTTAGGGATTAACTATAAACTCTTTATTATATACTATAAGGAGATAAATAGATAAATAAAATATATAAACTAGATATTAGAATAATACCTTTAATACTATATTAACTATAAATAAACTAACTAGGTTAAGAAACTATTAGTTGCCTAGCTAGCCTATAATATAGCTATAAATAAAAGTATAAAGACTATATTAGCTTATATTAACTTTAGATTTATATTAGATATTTATTAATAATTATAAAATATTATTATTAACCCTAAAGTAGTCCTTATTAGCGATTAGCTATATAACCTATATAAAGAAATATATATAGAACTTAAATTTATTAGGAATAAAATAATAAGCTATATAAATAAAAAAAGGATTAAGGGATTTACTTTCTTAGAGGGAGATATAATCTACCTCGCAATAAAAAATATTAAAATAAAATAATAAAATAAAAAACTCGATTATAAATATATTAGATTATATAAAATTAAATAAAAAATCTTAAAGTATAACTATAAACTAAACTTATTACCTAAGGTTAAGCTTTATTTAATTTTTTATATCTTATTACTTAAGTTAATATAAGATATTATCTAAGTTAAAATTAGTAATAAGCTAAAAGCTAAAGTTAATAGATTAAAAGAATATATTATAGAAACTATCCTTAATATAAATAAAATTAATAATAAAATAATATATTTTATTAAATAAAAGGATTACCTTAACTTAGAAAATATATAAGAACCCCTAGAATACCTTATAGGCGTATAATACCTACTATGGGATTTTTATTAATAACTCCAGAAGGAAAAGAATTAATATTAAAATCAAAGATCGCCGACTAATTAATAATATTAATAGCCCCGAAGGACTAAGTATTAATAATAGCCTTAGCTTCCCGGTAATTTAATTCCTCTAATTTATCTAAAGAGTTTAAACCCTAATATATTATCTTTATACCCCGCTTATAAATTTATTTCTTTTAATAGCGAAGGTATATTAGATAAGATAATTATTTATTTAATTATTATTAAAGAGAAATTAATTCTTTTTTTATTTTCTCTTCTTTTAGCTCTAAATAATATTTCTTAGCTACTAAGTATAAAATTATAAATATTAATAAAAGGAAGGCAATAAAATATAAGAATTATATATACCGGTAGAAACTAATATACCTAAATTATTATAAGCGCGGCTATAATAGATATACTTAGAATAATAAGAAATACCCTTAAGTATCTTATACTTTAGGTACTTCTAAGAATAATAAGAATAAGGTATAACTTTAAAGCTTATTTCCTTAATAAGTTTAAAAAGGTAATAATAATATATAGCGGAATAAGACTTTACTTTTAATATATTATTAATATTATAAGAAATAATTATAAGAGAAAGTTTAATAAACCTAGGGAAATTTAAAATAGCTAACTTTAAAGGCCTTAAGGATAAGATTAATAAAGGAGGGATATTATATTATAGCCTAATAAGAACCTATTATATATATAGAAGTGACCCTATAATTTATTACTAATTAAATAAGTAATCACTCTTAATACTAAGTAATTATAGTAATTACCTCCCTAATTACTCTAATTACTTCCGCGATTACTATAATTAGGACTAAAAGATAAAGTAATTATAATAGGAACCTAAAAGTATATAGAATACTCTTATTAATACTTTCTTATATATTAGCTACCTTAGCTATTAATATAACTTGGTTATACTTAATACCTTTAAGTATATTATTAGATATGACTTATATTACCCTCTAAGGCTATGTAATATTCTCTTTTGCTAATATAAACTAGTATGACCGGTTTATCCCTTAGGAATCCCACGATCGTTATATAATAGAGGCCTATTATAGACTAAGGCGGCCTAGAAATATAGAGTACCTTAGTAGACTATTTCGAGATAACTTTTTAATTAAGTAAGTAAAAATAAATATATCTAGGCCTACCTATATATTTTAAAGAGCTAAGAGAATATACTCTTTTATTAGGTATTATAGTAAGAGTCTTTAGGCTATACCCCCTCTTATAGCTAGCTCCGCGTATATATTAAGGCTATCTTTTAATAATAAGGCAATAATAAACCTTTAGGTAAATACTAAATTATAAGATTTATTAAATATTACCTATAATTATCTATTAAGCTTAGAAAATATTAAGAAGCTATTAGATTTAATAGTTTTATATTAAAGGTAATTAATTAATACTTTAATATCTAGGAAAATAAATATAGCTAAATTAAGCCTAAGAATATAATTAATATAGATAAGGGTAATATAATAGCTAGTTTTAGTAGGTTATTTATAATTCCTCTATATATTTTTATAGGTTATAATTAATTAATTACTTATAAGGCTTAGATAGCCTTATAATTAAGAGCTTTAACTTAAAGAAAAAGGTAATATTAAAGGGCTCTTAGTCGCATAGATAGACCTTATTTATTAAGGCTATTATTATAATTAGCCGCGCTTTAAAACTAGGGATTATCTTTAAAGGAAAAGAGCTATAAAAATAATAGTTTCTAGATAAGTTTAAATTAATAGCTGATTAATATTATATTATATCGCCTAATAGCTAGACCGATAACTATATAGCTCTTAAGTAATTAAAAGATATTTATTTACCTTAAATAGAGCCTTATAAGGTATTAGATATAAGGCTTATTATCCTTAATAATTATAAAAGCTATATATAAGTAAGTCTTTTAGGGTTTTCTTTATAAAGTCTTTTACTATAAGGTTATTAATAAGTATTTAAAATAAATAAATAGCTATATACTTTCTAAATAATATCTATTATTATTACTTACCGGTATATTATTCTTATAGTCTATAATTATTAGATAATAAAATTTTTAATATTATTAAAGGTATATATTAAAAAGAACTCTAAAAGCTAGCTAATTTAATTAATTCTATACTAATTAATAAAGTTAACTTTATTTAGGTATATATAAAAGCCAAAGAGGTAAGCATAAGGAAAGAGGTTATCTTATCTAGCTAGAGATTTATTAAAAATTAGCTAATAAATTATTATAAAGCTTTAATATATTTAGAAATTTAATTAAATAAAGAAAAGGTAATAAAATAATTTAAGACGCTAAGCCCTCCTTAATTATACTTAGATAATATACTAAAAATAAGCTAATAGGTAAGAGATTTAGCTAAATATTAAAGTTATCTAACTAGGTAGAAATATAATAAGATTACAAAGGGGCTAGGAGCTTTAAAGATAAAGGTAGCTATTTAGAATATATAAATTACTGGCCTTAAGGAGTAAGTATCTTAACTACAGCGAGGGAAAAAAAGAAAGGCAATATTAAACCTAAATTAATAATTTATAGCTCTAATGGAGGCTCTAGTAGCTAAAGAAGCTCTTCTTAACTCAAAGGAGGCAAAAATAGAGGTAGATATAAATAAGGAGGTTAAATTAATAATTAAGGTAGGTATTAAGTTAGAAGATAAAAGTAAGGACTTTATAGTTATAATAAAGTACTATTAGCGCATATATAGTAATCGAGAGGTTAAAAAACCATACAGAGAGTAAAATTTAATTAATTTTATTAAGAAATATTTTATTAACTTCGATTTTTATTGATATAATGGTCTATTTTTATGTATACTAAAATTTATATTTTATATAGGAGAATTGAAATTTTAGTGATATATTAGGTAGGGCTATGCATTAGGTGGTCCTAGATGGTAGCCTCCAGAGGGCGAAGGAGAAGAAAACATTGCCGTTCCCGGGCAGGCTGGTGGGTACATTTACTGAACTCGTGTCTGGATTATGGATAGCTAACTTTCAACACAAGTCTTCCTTGTCGTAGAGGGAGACGCAAATGTGAGTAATAGCTGCGCTACTACTGGTCGTTTACGAGCTCTGATAACTAGCCACACAGGTGATGGAAGCCGTCCCAACTGTCGGGAATGTCATACACGACGTGACAGATGCCTTTGGGGCCTCAAGGTCTCTTTCCATCCGTCAAGATCGCTCCAGCTCTCATCGGAACATGTCGCTGCCCTGGTGGCTGTCGATAAGCAGAGACAAGAAGCTCAAGCCGATGCGGCCGAAGCGGCTGAACCCTCCTCACCAACGCTCATTGTGAGTCTAGCTCCATTATCCAGGCACTAATCATTGACATGCTTTTTTTGTAAGATTATAGATGACACGGATGAAATTGTTCAGTCTTATATAAGAGACGATGCTCAGTCGCCCGAGAATAGTTCTAACTACCATGTCGAACAAGATACTAATTCCGAGCATATCCAAGGCGCCTCAGATCTCATACCAAGAGCCTCACAGCCTTGTCTAAGCTATCAAAACGATGGAGGAGGTGAAAGTTACGTTGAGGAATTTGGGCACCATGGCTTAAACGATGATACAGCCGCCCACGGCGAGCCCATCCACCCTTTCGACGTCACGCAGCCCCTAGATTTTCCCCCATCAGAGAACTTCAGACCACCCTTCATCTCTGATCCTTTACTACCTGGCTCATCCATCTCTCCCTTCTCCCTCGGACAAGCGTTCTCCCGCGGTGCTCCCCCCGAGCGCGAACCTCGGTTCCCCGTCTCGCAGCGGATCAAGGCTGACTTCATCTCCAACTTCATAAGGGAGACTGCCACTTGGTGTGAGACTACGGACTCTGACATGCAATTTTCTGCGCGAAGCGTTCATCGCATGATGGAGTCTACTCCCTTTGTGGCTGCTGCCATGTCTCTGGCTTCCAGTCAGCTTGACAGCTTGCGAGGACGCCCCAGACAAATCACGCTCGAGTTGTACCAGTACACTGTTCGTCTTCTTCTCAGCCATGATCCTGCTGTTGATGGATCCTCCATCTTGGCAGCTTGCACGTTGCTTTGTGTCTACGAGATGATGGCGTCAACTGTGGCCGAGTGGCGACGTCACCTTCAGGTGAGTGACTATACATTGGCTGGGCGGTCTATATATTGTGCAAAAGCTGACATGATGATGTACTTTAAGGGATGTGCTGGCTTATTGCGGATGCGGAAGTGGAACGGTAACAATGCAGGCATAGTCAAGACATGCTTCTGGGCATTTGCAAGGATAGGTCTGCCGTCCCATGGACTCACGATACGGATCCAGGAAGCACCTGCTAACAATTGGCTGAGCAGACGTGTGGGCTGCATTCATATTGAACCAAACAACACTCATCCCCACGGACTCGTGGGTTGAGGCGGACTCGCTTGCAGAAGTTGCTGCCAGGGGCAATACGGATGACTACTGTAACTTTGCCATCCTCATATTTGCAAGAATTATCAACCTCCTCAACGCAAGCGGTGACTCGTCGTCAGCCGAGTTGAGGGAAAGGGCGCAAGTGTCATGGGAAGAGCTTCAGCAGTGGAGGCGCTGGCGTCAACAGAGTGCTAAGCCGCTGATGAGAGTGGATGGAGGAAACAAGAATCCTTTTCCGACAATTGTGTTTGCATCATCTGCATCGAGTAAGTCGTTGACCGTGTGAGTTTCAAAGCTGATTGAAGAGTAGTATGTGGGAATACCTTCTACCATACTGGTTCAATCCTCCTGCTACGAAGCGAATTGGTCCCGGCTACTTCTTCGGTCGATGAGAAAAGTGTGGTAAGCTACGAATCAGATCCAGCTGAATGCGGATGGAGAGTTGAAGGGTTGACCATCTCTAGCGCGATCCTGTATGGCATGCTCGTGAACTTGGAGGCATCTCTATCAGCAATCCATCACAGTACGTCTCAGCCCCTGGTTTGTTCCAAATCACTAACCCAGACCTCGAAACTAAGTTCCAACTGGGTGAACCACCTTCAACCATTGTATATTGCTGGGAGAGTTTTCGGTCCCAGCAGCAAAGCCCCTTATCCGGCCCAGCATCAAGGTGGCCACATGCACCCCGCCACTCCCTCATCTGTGGGTGAATCAACAGACGACGGGGATGGAATGTCGGAGGCTAGTGATTTACCCGCGGAAAAGATGGCGCTTTTGAAGCATCTCGCCAAGATTGAAAAGGAGACGGGGTGGAAGACGTCGGATCGGGCAAGAGAGTTGAGGATACTCTGGGCTTTGGAGAGTTGAATGTGGTGTAGTGTCGATCTATCAACTCGCCTCTCAGTCTCAATCCTACCTTCTACATTGTTACAGCCAGCCTACAGTCTGTAGACAAGTTTATAGTTCGAGACGATACCACGACGATACTCCTCAAATCCCTCAGACACCCCATCCAAACCCCTTTTACAAATCTTGGGTGTGTTGGGTTTGATCTCGCCAGATGACAGGAGATTTGGTAACTTCTGAAACCACTCAGAAGCCAACCCGTGGTCTGCCTTGTTGGGCTATCAAAGTTGTTAAATCTTTCAAGTTCTGCAAGTTTGGCACAGGACGACTCACGGGCCAGTAAAAAGTACCGTAACGGTGTTCCTTTAGGAAGGCTGTCCAGACGAGAACGTCTGTCACCTTGATGTCCTCGGACACATCTTGTGTGTTTGCTTTGCCAGGGCGGACTGTGCAAAGGACACCATTGGGGTGACTGATGGCTCGAGAAGCCGTTGCGGAAGAAGTTTCATTCCCAATGGTATCAAACACGTAGTGGAGTTGAGGGGCTGCCTCTCGAATCTTGTCGACTACTTGGGGATCCCGGTAGTCAAAGACATGTATCGCTCCATAAGACTTGACGAGGTCGTGATGTTTCGGGCTGCAAGTCGTGATGACTTGTAACCCATGCAGCCTCGCGATTTGGATGGCGTAGAGGCCTACGCTTGCTAGAGGTAGTATTAGCCGGTGTTGGAAACACAAAACACGGTTTTCAATGCCAGAACAATGGGTACGGGGAGGACTCACAGCTACCACCCCAAATGAGAACCGCGGTGCTTTCGGCGGGATGTGTATCGATGGCTAGACAGTCCTTAGAGAACAGATTGAGCAGGGCAGTAGTCGATGCGAGAGGCAGTGTTGCAGCCTCTGCCGGAGCTAGATCTGGAGGAACCGGGAAGCAAATCCGCGAATCTGCAAGAGTATACTCGCTGTAACCCCCAAGTCCCTTGGTTTCGCCTAACTCGGGTCAGTCTTGGACCCAACCCACGGGGAGCTGCAACAAGGCACACCTCCCCAGATGAGACCAGCGACAACAGTCCCTTTGATGATTCCGGTGACGTTTGGACCTGTTTCTTCAACCACGCCAACAAAGTCACATCCGAGAACAGCACCATCGCCGAAAGCATTTCCATCGAGGGACTGAACTACACGAGACTAAGTCAATTGATCACAAGGCATGAAGGGCATGCTGTACCATCGGTCGGGTTTTGGGCTACATGAGATACCTTGACCAGAAGCTGATGGTCTCCAGGCTTGGGCGTAGGAAGTGACTCTTTGACGAGTCTCGGAGTGTCGTTGGAGGTCTTGACAACCAACGCGTCCATTCGGGCAGGGGGAGACATTGTGTAGGTAGAAAGTAAAGGATTTTGATAGCTTAGCTTGAGAAGACAGACGGCGAAAGAAATGAATGCGATGCTTGATAATGTTCTTCTCTTCTTGCATGAAAGTTGAACGATTAAATACCTGCGTTTGCTTACAAAGCTGGTCATTGAAGTGCATTAAAAGAACCGGTAAACGCTGTGTGCATGAGCGACTCGAAGCGCCTTGAGTCAATAGTGGATTGGCGTGCCTATTTTTAGTAATTTCCTGTAGGGTAGTTAAGTAGGTAATCGATTTTCTACTCCAATGTCTGGGAACCTCCAAATTACCTGGTACAATGGAGTCAAATATTGTTTTTGTCTCCTCGATCATAGGGTAAGCAATATCAGATAAGGCCTTAACAGTTTCACGCTTGATAAGACTTATGATAGACACCAACTATTAGTGCGATAACACTTGGCCAATCCTTGGATGGGTTCCGTTTGGCGACTATCACATTGTCTTTATAACTTGTTACTAAAATCTGTTCAACGTAAAAACTACCGAGATCAGTAGTGATTCTATCCTGTATGTTATTTTATCGATGACAATCTCACTCGCATCTGTGGTTCGTCAAAGAGACGGTCAATCGGCCGATTTGTTAAAATGCCCGATGTGAGACGCGTCGCAAGGGCGCGACTGACTAGTCCGACATCCGCGACGTCCGCGATGGAGTTTTTGGTGTCTGAATTTTTTAAACTAAGCTCCGGCTTTCGGAACTCGGATCTAACACACGCAAAAAAAGTTTCCCTCCTTCAAAGCCGAAGCAGTAACGATGCGCTCCAGTCTATCATGCGATCATTGCCGGTGAGTTCCGCGACATGGGTCTGAATATGAGGAGCTGACTGGAATGCGGCGTGAAGAAAGGCCAAGATCAAGTGTGTCAATGAGGGGACCGCGCCTTGTCAGAAGTGTCTGAAGCTGGGCAACTCGGGGTGCGAGCTTTCCAGGCCGCAGGTCAGATCGGCAAAGAAGATTGCTGCGAGGGCTCAGAGGGCGACACCGGAGCTTACTCCGAGGGCGGATCATGTTTCGACGGTTGCGAGTACGCCCGATGTTACGCGTCAGGATCCTATCAGACCGCCTAGGCCGAGTCCTTCCTTGTCGAGGAGGACGGTCTCGAGCTGGGGTCAAGAACCCGTTGATGAACATCTTGCGAGGTTACCAATCGGTGTTGTTCTCAAGGCTCTGAATATTTTCACGGCCAAATTCCCTGAGCTGAGGATACTGCAACCATCAGCATTCGTCAAAGAGTATCAGGCTGGTCGGTCAAGAGAAAGCAAGGTTCTTCTAGCGACCATCCTCGCAATAACAAGGAAGCAATCTTCCATATGTAACGGGGAATGGCTTAATCACTTACGTAGTAGCGACTGCTACGCATCATACGCCTGGAGCGTCCTCTCGAATCTCATTCTCCTACCACCGAATGTTCAGGTCGTTCAGGCACTTCTTATCTTGACACTCTACGAGTGGGGTGTACGAGAGTTTCATAAAGCATGGATGCACTGTGGTATGTATTCCGAAGCTCTTCTATGATCGCGGTACTAAAGTCACGCAGGCATGGCCATCCGCATCATGCAGTCCCTCCACAGCTCGCGCATATCTCCTCACGCTCTCGACATCTCACAAAACAACGACGTCGATGAGCTCGCCGTGGTAGTCGAGACTCGAACATACTGGGCCTGCTTCATCATGGACTGCACCATCAACTCTGGAACCTACAACCCACGCATGCTCCCCATGCCTGAGATGCAAAAGCTCAAGGTCCCTCGACCACCAAACTTTTTCGACTTTGCTTTTGGATCTGATGGGGCGTCGCTCGGTCAAAACTTGACGGGTAATCATTCTGATCCTTCTGGTAACTTGGACCTCGCCCAGAGCTTTGAGACGATTGTTCTTGGGTTTGACATTTATGCCCAAGCAATGGCGTTTGTCTTCAACAACGGGCGGTGTGCACCTGGAATGTGTGCACCGGAGAATTGTCCCTGGGTGCCAGGCTCGCTGTGGTCAAACTGCAGAAACCGACTCGAGGAGTGGAGGAGAAGCCAGCACCACAGGTTGCATTACCCAAGACACAGCGTTGCAGTTCACATGACTCTGGGGCATGGAGAGTCTTTCATATACTTAAATATGCTGTACTATCTAAGGTAAGTGACTAATTGTCACTCGATGCTGCTCTAACTGACAACATCGAACAGTACTATCATGCTTCACCGCGAATACTTCCCCTTCCTACCAACTGCCGAATCAACACCCCAAGGCCCCATACATCCCCCCCTCCTCGATGCAGAAGCTCCGCCAGGATGGTGGGAGGACAGCGCCAAAGAATTGTACGGCGCAGCTGAACAGATCACCTGCCTACTGCAAGAGGCGTCTGAATGTGGCATACCTCTGATGACGCCCTTTTCCGGCTTCTGCGCCTTTACCGCGTGCTTCCTCAACTTGTACATCTTTAGGTTTCCGAAGATGAACCTTGGTAGAAGTCCTAGAGCGGAGGAGTTGATGAATTGGGGATTGGAATATCTGGAGGAGTTTCAGAATGCTTGGGAGTTGGCTGGTGGTTGGGTATGTGCATTTCGAGTCTCGAGTTTGCTGCTTTGAGTTAACATTTTACAGATTAAAACGATTCAAAACTCGTCGCTCTTGTACAAGAGCGCTACCGAGGATAGTAGACGGTTTCAGGGAAGATCTAGGGCAGATTTTGAGACCCTCCACCAATCCATCCACGAGTACCGCATCGTCGATCGATCTGAACTACATTTGCAGCAAATCCGTCGCGCGGATAGAAATTCGTCGAGGGAAAACGAAACCGAGGATAGAGTAGGGAGAGAACAGGCACTGGCTCCCATGGGCATGAACCCAGCGGGCAATCCGGCATTTCTGGACCCTTTTCCGAACTGGTGGTCAATGTTACAGGAGGTGGAATTCGCCGAGATTAGCAGCATGATGAATTGAAATGAATGCATTATTCTCGCTAATTATGTCAATCTAACTTTTTTTTCTCTAGCCTTTACAAGTGATTCCTCTCCGCTTCTAGCACCGCCTCCTTCAGCACTCTACAAATGTGTTTGATCTGTTCCTCTGAAACTGTGAATGGCGGCGCAATTAGGATGTGATCTCCCCTGACACCATCAACGGTACCAGCACCAGGGTACAGCGCAACCCCTTTCTCGAAAGCCAGCTGTTGGACAAGAGGGCCAAACTTGATATCCGGGCGGAATGACTCCTTGGTTGATTGATCTTTGACAAACTCGACTCCCCAGAAGAGACCTCGTCCTCGGATGTCACCCACGGACCTACACTCGCCGAGTTCAGCACGCAGAGCTCTTTCGAGTACAGCACCCATTTTGGCGCATCGCGAGACTAGGTCTTCTCGCTTGACAATCTTTTGCACAGCCAATGCAGCAGCACATGAAATCGGGTGCGCTTGATACGTGTGACCGTGGTTAAAAGCAGCCGAGCCCCGCCTCAGAACATCGACGACCTTTTTGTGGATTAAAACACCAGCAATAGTGGCATAACCGCCTCCAAGGCCCTTGGCGATTGTCATGATATCTGGCACAGCACTTTCCTGCTCAAAAGCAAAGAAAGTTCCAGTGCGTCCGACTCCGCACATGACTTCGTCGAGAATCAGGATGATGCCGTACTTATCGCAGAGAGCTCTGACCCCCTTGAGGTAGCCTGCAGGAGCCGCGACGCAACCTGCGGTCGCACCAACCATGGTCTCCGCGATAAATGCAGCAACGTTCTCAGGGCCAACTCGAAGGAACTCTTCTTCGAGCTCTGCGAGCAGTCGTGCTGTAAATTCTGCTTCACTCTCGGTCTCGTGCTTGTATTGGTACGCATACGCCGGAGAGACGTGCGAGACGTTGGGGTACATGAATCCCTGATACGGAGTCTTGCGAGCCAAGACAGTCGAGACTGACATGGTGGCCATCGTATTTCCGTGATAACACTGGCGCCTTGAGATAATATGAACTCTCTTTGACTCGCCGTTCTCAAAGTGGTACTGTCGAGCAAGCTTCAAAGCCGACTCGACAGCTTCACTTCCACTACCAACGAAGAAAGCCTTCTCAAGACCGTGAGGGTTACCCTCAAGGATGAGATTGGCAAGTTCCTCAGCAGGTGCAGTTGTATAAGCCTGCGTATGGACGTAGCTGACTTTTCTGGCTTGGTCGGTGATGGCCTGGATGACTTCCTCGTTGCCGTGGCCGATGAGGGCGACGGCTGCACCTCCACAGGCATCAATGACAGTCTGTCCGCTGGCAAGTTTGAGTTCAATGCCAGAGGCTGATTCAACCATGTAAGGATGTTGAATGAGTGAACGATGCATCAAGCATCCTTCTTTGCTCATTGGTTTGACAGGGGTTTGGTGTGAAGGAATCTCTGAGACGAGATCATCGTTTCTTGAAGGAGCCATGATTGATAAGTTTGACAAGAAGAAATGCAAATTGCAACAAAGATAGAAGGAAATGCTTGACTTGTCTTGTTTCAAACTACAAGAAGCTGTCTTGTTTGACTGGTATCTTTATAAGTCTTCAAAGCCGAAACCCGATGGCCCGTCGGGAATGGTTCTCCCGACGACCCGGCTGATCTCGATATGGGGCTATCAGACGATGAACTAGTTATCAAATTCTTCCATTTTTCTCCACTGATATCGCCGAAATCATGATCTAGAAGCATCGGATTAGATGTCATTGTCAAAGCCGAGGCCGACGGCCCGAGATAGGGAGGATTTGATGGAGGACTGTGACTGAATTGCTATTTGTACCGTCATCTTTCTCGTGTTTCTTGTTTCAACTCAAGCCAGTAATCAAGACCCTCTCTTATCTTTAGGCTTTGCTTCTTATCCTTCAGAGCATCTCGTTATCTCCCAAGATTATATTAGAATGACTGTTCGGACAGAACCTCCAGTCGCCGACTGGCCCGGCTCGTCGGCCTCCTCAGACACCGAAAAAGGCAACGAAACCGACCGTTCACAGACCGACTCTTCATCCCCTCCTACACCCAAAATTATAGAGATCGAGTTTGATAACCCAAAAGGATGGATCCCCGTGGCAGCAGCAGCTTGCTCACTGTTCGTCTACCTCGGCGTGATTTACTCATGGGGAATTATGCAAGTGAGACTCGTCGAGACAACATCGTCAAGTCTAACCACCTTGACGTTTGTTGGATCTTTGGGTACATCTTTCATGATATCTCTTAGTGTCTTGTCAGGTATAGCAGTTCGCAAGCTAGGATACCAAAAGACAGCACTATCAGGGGCACTTTTGATGGGCCTCGGAGAGTTTCTAGCAAGTTGGACTACGAAACATGTCGGAGCTCTTTTTGTATTCCACGGAGTTATTTTTGGCATCGGAGGAGGACTGTGCATCTTTGTGAGCCTACCCGATACCTGTTTGATATACATCTAACACTTGTTTAGTCGTGTTCTACTGCGCCTCTTCGATGGTTCAAAAAGTACCGAGGCTTGGCAATGGGTATCGTTTTCGGTGGAGGAAGTCTCGGAGCCGCCGTAATGAGCATTGCAACAAATCTTCTCGTTAGAAACCTCGACGTCGCGTGGACGTTTCGTATCTTGGGCTTCATGCTATGGGGAGTCTGCATCCCTGCATCCTACTTTATCCAACAGCCCAAGGGTTCAGCGAGCGCCAACTTGAAACTCCAATGGTAAGTAAACAAGTCTTGGAAAAAGTTTATTCTCCTAATATCCGTGTTAGGTATCGCTTCAAGGAGCCGAGGTTCCTACTCATCGTGGTGGGGACGGCCATCTCGTGCTTCCCGCTGTTCATTCCGCCGTACTTTATTCCCATCTTTTCCAGATCTATGGGGTACTCTAACCAGATAGCCATCGTCATCTTAGCGGCCTGGAATCTCGCTTCAACGGTGGGCCGTGTGCTCGGCGGATACACTGCCGATGTGCTGCTCGGGCCTCTCAATAGCTTGGTACTCTGCCTGCTATTCATTGGCCTGAGCTCCATCGTTGTCTGGCCATTGGCCTCCACGGTAGGCATCTTCTCCGTGTTTTTGATCTTCAACGGCATCGGATGCGGCGCCTTCTTTAGCCTGGTCCCTCCCATGATCGGGGCCACGATGGGGGCCGAGAACACCTTGGGCATCCTCCCCATCCTGTGGACGACTTGGTTCTGCGGCTTCTTCTTTGTAAGTTGGCCGATGCTTTTCGTGAAACAAGCACTAAACGGTTCTATAGGGTACGCCTATCGCATCTGGAATCTACTCACTAGCCGGAGACAGCCGTGACCAAGGGGTAGAGGAGTTTCGTCCTGCCGCGTACTACGCTGGAGCCATGTCCCTTGTCGGGTTATGTTTTATCCTGTACATTCGCTTCACTCAGACGAACAGTCTCCTAGTCCGTATTTAGAAGGTTCCATCTGTTTTTGGCGATAATATTACATTAATGGTATCCTTGCGCTGCGTGAGCATCCAGTCCACAACCCGAGTCACCGACCCGTGGTCTCTGCGCTACATGTCTATATACGTTATTTTATACTTTTTTTTGCCCACTCAATAATGGATGCATTGATCTTCTCCGTTATCGATACACTGAGTATGGGGTTCCCGGGTTTAATACTGCTGGGGCGTTCTAGCCGAGGCTTTGAAACCCCAGTCGTTTGCCGGACCCCTCGGACCATCCCTTGCCTCCACTGCGGACGCGGCCTCCGACTGGATGCTGATCTCTTGCGCAATAATGATACCACCGTTTCCATCCTTGTTGGTAGACCTGCCATCGCTATCTTCGGGCAAGATGTGCTCGTCGCTGCCCCAAGCTGTAGGTTGAGGAACAGATAGTGGATGTGTTCGGGTTTGTGTCTTTCGGGTACCGAATCGACTTCCGCCCATCTCGCTGCTTCGGAGTTGATGACTCTCGCCGTTGGACTTTGTCTGTCGACTGAAGAGGACGCTCAGACCAATCATGCTGGCGCCCTTTCGGATCAAGGGTTGGATGATCGGTAGGTTCGTTACGATGATGGCGACAAAGGTTTCTCGACATGCCCAAGCGCTGCCCGACACAGCTCCTTCGGGACCCGACTACACGGAACGGGTGGTAAGCTGACATGCATTGACAGATGGAATGGTGGGTTGGGCTTACTGAGAGAATGGTCACTGCTCGGATTGTACCAGCCATCATGATGAACAGAGCACCACTGAATAAAAGCATAAGAGTGAGTCTGCGCCGTAAGCTGATGTTCACACCCCAGAGAAGCTAGTCGAGTCAGCATATGGAACAGGGTTTGGATGGGAAAAACTGACAGGTAGTGGGATCGAGAGCAGATAGATGTCAGTCAAGATATTGGGGATGACCACGACTAAGACGTAAGCGGGCGAGTTTGTTGGCCTGCACAAAGTCCCTGGGTCTGGAGTGACCTGCCAGAAGTGGTGGAATGGCTGACATGAGAGGAGGATCGTGAGAGCGACGGCGGCGTAGGTGACTGCGAGGAGAACGTATGCGAGCTTTACACGGGCCTTGAGGTGAGCGAGACCAGATCTATCCAAGTTAACCATTGACCATTACGTTTTCTATGTGTCGAACTTACGTCAGTCGGCCGTAGAAAGCAGTGACGCAGAACTTGAGGCACCAGAGGATACAGGCGTAAAACGACCAGCCGATAACCTGGATCTTGGAGCCCCAGACGCGATTGTAGTGTTCCTTAGAGTCTACATCGATGCTGGCTCTCTCGGCGTCCGTCATGTAACTATTGGTGAGGCCTTGAAATTTGGCGCCGACTAGATATGCTGCTACCGTCTCTGCCGTGAAGACGAGCTGTACAACAAAGAATGAGGATCGTCAGTGTCTGCTGCATTCCTTCTGTTGGTTCACGAACCAACAGGTGGGTTTCACTTGGCACTACTCACCCCAGTAAAGGGCATCAGGTAATCGTCGAGCTGCCATGCGGCCGGTCCAACTTGGCGCCATCTCACACCGACTCGGACGCCGATGGTGATTAGGCCAATGGAGAGGAGGACGAATTGCTCTTCGATGCCCATGACGACATGCTCTTGCACTTGCTTGAAGGATTCAGGAAGGGACCCGAGGGATTGGAACAGAGGGGAGAAAAAGAAAATAAGGAGGGACTGAACTGGAGAAGAAAAGATGTGTGGATTGTCTGGAATAAATCGTAAGCATATCTTGAAGTGCATGCGGCCCTCAGATTTTAGTTTTATGGGAACATTCCAACGCAATCGTTTCAACACACGTTCTCTTTTCGCCTCTAACAAAAAAAAGCCAAGCAAACCCCTGCCTCAACCGTCAATGTTCCATCCGTCCTTTTGTCGACACTTCCCTGTACGGTGATAACACGGACACGCTGGGTGGTGGCGGCTGCGGCTCCGCTGCTGATTTTCTTCAGCACACGGACAGTGCAACATACGCTAGGGGAGAACAAAGAGAAGAAGCTAGACAAGGCCCCTGCAGATCATGACCCCGTTTCCCCCTCATGGTGCAAGCCATCTAGATAAGGAGAAGATCATCGCGTTATGAAATTCCGGCAGATGCGGCATAAAGGGGCAATCCCCCCCCTCCCTCGTCCCCCGTAACCCCCCTACGGCCCGCGGGATCTGCGGAGTCGTCCGAGGGGTAAACCGCATTCGGAACAGGTGGGGAATTAAGTCACAGATCATTAAGGGAAAAAGCCATGGTGCTGCCAAGGTCTTGTTTGGACTGAGCTTGGGGCTTCAGCTGGGGTTTAAGCCAGGGCTCCAGTTGACGGCGAGTAATGAAAAAGGTGTGACGGCGACTGGACAAGCTACGAAGACCGGATCCAGCCAGAGAAGCCAAGAAGGTCAGCTCCTCAGTGGGGAACAGGTAGGTACCTGTTGGAGAGGGATCAACCCTGTAGACGTCTCGGAAGCCTACCGGGGTTGCATCAGTTCCCACGTGTGGAGAGTGCGTTCATGTTGGTTCTGCCTCTGTCTCCCTTCGCTGTGCAATGCAATCAATGCTTCTGCTATTGACACACAAGCACGTTTTGTACGCGATTCAGGTTACATAGTTCGTGGAAGGAAAAAGCCCCTTCCGAGGTTGCATTACACGCCAATGACGAGTACCAGCCCGGTCTGAGTAAGACCGAAGGGCGAGAGAGGAGAGTCTTATCACGGCCTTCTTAATTCTCCCCTCCCCCTCTTCCAATGCGATCTGCACGGTGACTATTGGGAATCATTACTTTTTCTTCTTTTAATACCCCGGATCCTAGCCAACGTTGCCGTTACACACCAATTCTTCTTGCACTGACTCGTCCTCCTTTTTATCTGTTCAGAAAAGGACAAGCACAATGGCGTCGTCAACTTATGATTTTATCATTGTCGGAGGTATGTCATAATCCGCATCCCGCTCAATTGCATGACTCGCACCTCGCCTCTCCACCCTTGTCTCTTAGGAAAGACCCATTAACGCGTTGCGTCTCCGCGCCCACAGGTGGCCCTGCCGGAAGCGCCGTCGCCGCCGGCCTTGCCCGTTCCGCCAAGAAGCCAAGCGTTCTCCTCCTCGAGGCCGGAGGTTCCAACGAGGACCGCAACCTGAGGGTCGACGGCCAGCGGTGGATCACGTTTATGAACCAGGAGCTCAACTATGGTTACAAGACGGCGCCTCAGGAGCACTGTGATAACCGTGAGCTGGACTACTCGCGGGGTAAGGGTCTAGGCGGTTCTAGCGCTATTAACTTTGGTGTCTACACGGTCGGTGCTCGTGATGACTACGAGGAGTGGGCGCGTATCGTCGGAGACGACGCGTACCGCTGGGATAAGATCCAGCCTCGCTTCAAGGCACTCGAGACGTTCCACGGTGAACTCCCTGCTGGCATCGACTCCAAGTATGCCGCTCCCAAGGCCGAAGACCACGGCAGCTCTGGTAAGCTGCACGTTGGTTACGCCAGTGAGTGGGAGAAGGATCTCCCTCCTGTGCTGGATCTCTTTGAGAAGGCTGGCTTCCCTCTCAACCCTGACCACAACTCGGGCAACCCTCTGGGCATGTCGGTCTTGATCAACTCTAGCAACAAGGGACTTAGATCAACATCTAATGACTTGCTGACTCCCGTGCCGGAGAATCTGACGATTGTCACGTCGTCCCCTGTTCAAAAGGTTATCCTCGAGGGTACCAAGGCTGTTGGTGTTGAGGCCAACGGCAAGCAATGTGAGTTTTGTTTCTTTGATTCTAGGGACTGCACTCTATCTTGAAGCCATGGAGATGCTGACTAACTCATTTCTCATACATGTGCTGACACTGTCTAGACTTTGCCTCAAAGGAGGTCATCCTCTCCGCCGGCTCCCTAGACACCCCCAAGATCCTCATGCACTCTGGCATCGGCCCCAAGGACCAACTAGAAAAGTTCAACCTACCCGTCGTCAAGGATGTGCCACGCATCGGCCAGGGTCTCCGAGACCACATGTTCTGTCCCCTCGTCTACACCCGCAAGGAGGGCGACACAGACCGCGCGCCCTTTTACGGAGACGAAAAGATCATGGAGGAGGCCCTCGAGCAGTGGAAGCGCGACGGCACTGGTCCTTGGACAAAATTTGCCTGCGAGGTCGGCATTGGCTGGTTCAAGCTCGACAAGCTGGTGCAGTCTGAAGAGTTCAAGGCTTTATCTCCTGAGGAGCAAAGTTTCCTGAACAAGGAGACGGTTCCTCACTACGAGATCCTGACGCACTTTCCCATTCACTGGTTCATCCCCAACTTTCCCAAGTCCGCTCTCAACTACTCTTGTATCCTCGTCTTTTACTACAACGCTCAGAGCCGTGGAGAGGTTACACTGCAGTCGGCTGATCCCAACGTGCCTCTCAAGTTCGACCCCAAGTTCCTCTCCACGCCGTTTGATCGTCGCGCAGCTATCGAGGCTCTCCGCGATGCTTTCCGTCTTGCCAAGTCAGACGGCTACGCCAAGGATAACGTCGAGACACTTGCAGGTCCTAAGGGTGATTCTGATGAGGACCTGCTTGCTCACTGGCGACAGACCATCTCTTCGAGCTGGCACATGACCGGAACGACAAAGATGGGCAAGCCTGATGATGCGGAGGCAGTTGTTGATAACGACTTTAAGCTTATCGGCTTTGAGAACTTGCGGATTGCGGATATGGGTGTCGTGCCCATCATCGCTAGCTGCCATATCCAGGCTGTCGCCTATGTCACTGGTGTTACTTGCGCTGAGAAGTTGATTGCCGAGTATGATCTCGCGTAATGCAGGGTAACGGGCATCAAAAGCAAGCAATACGACAACCTTCTATGATGAAGGACCAATAGTTAACTCCAACGAACTACTCGTGGTATCGAGAGTATATCAATACAAATATGTAAAAGTAACAATTAATTTTCTCCAGCCCTGTCCATATATGTCTTTACAAACAAGGGACGACACTCTACCTCTCCCAAGTAAACAAGGTCACCTGGTTCTCCTGACGCGAGAAGCACTCTTCTCTCGTCCGGGTCCATTTCTTCCCAGTACTCGCTATCGAAACACCTGGGCTCAATCTCCCATCCCGAATAATCCCCAAACTTATGATCATCCCAGTGAAAGTCGTTTGCAGAAAACGAGATTCTTTCGATTGGCTCACAATGATGATACCATACTTGGATGAAATTCATACCCCCATCAAAAGCGTCCGGGTCTTCGTAGTCAAAGAGGTTAATCTCCACCTCAATATTCAACTCGCCCCAATTGTCCAATAACCTTTGTAGAGGTTCTGTCCATCCTCCCGAATACATGGACCACTCGCCTTCCCAAAGCACAAACTTGATAGTCCGTACAGCAGGGAGGTCTTGCCTCATCCAGAGCAGTTCATGCACCACTCTTCTCGGAAAATCTCCTCCTGCTTCAATATCTATCCAAAAGTCGCCCTCGTTTTTTCTTATGCCGTTTCTGTCCAATGTGTTATCGGGATAGCGAGCTTCTTTCGTTTGCACCATCTCGACAATGATTTTGTTTGTCCGCATCTTCATCCTGCGTGTGGTGTTGTTTATGTGCTGCGCAAAAGTTCTGTTGCTGATGACGTATTCGCTGGGCTCTTGAAACGGGATAACTATGGCGTGATTCTTATAGAGGCGAGCTTGGAGTTCTTCGGTTATCATCCAGTGAACGTAGAGTAAAGGGCATGTCTCTGGCGTGTATGCTGTCTTGGCAGTGTATAGGTTGCTAAATTCAACAGGTTCCAGAACGAGGTCGTAGATCATTGCCCTAATTTCTTGGGAGAGACGAAAGAAGCTTGGAAGTTGAGTCGTCATGACCGAGACAAGCGATGACAATCGTTCGTCTCTCGAATATTGACACTCCGGAATCATAGAGACTGAGAAGTATGAATGCAGTCAGCGGGAAGAAATGACGAGATTTGAAACCAAGATTAATTTATGCCCCAGCTGTCACATCGAGATGAAACACATCAAAGCGGTGGCTGCCTAAAAATGCAGTCGCCGACAGCTGATGCCAAGGAGGCACAGCACCAACAAGCGAAGTGAACAATCTCACAGTCTTCAACCAATATTCAAAGACAACAAGAGCCAACAATCACGATGGAAAATTTCGAGAGTCATGTCATATTTGTGTCTAATCTTGCGGGAAATCCTCGTAAAGCCAGGGGTCGTCCAACAGCTCTTTTGCATTGCTCCTCTCTTCAGGGGACCATGTCAACATCCTCTTCACAAGATGTATGAACCTTGCCTTTTCTTCGCCGCTCATGCAAGTGATGGATTTTTCCAAGGTAAAATCTGTAGGGATTCTGCTGGGGTCTTTGAGGTGTCCTAAAATACACATCAGCGACGCCGTTTCTCAGGACCAGCCTACGAACCGTTGCTCTTATAGAAAATAGAAGTTCTTTGACCCTTGGACAGGAGATCTTCTGGCGGAGGGCCTATGAGTGCTGTTATTTGACCCAAGTGAGTCTGGTCGTCGTATTCATCGGGTTCATCAGGAGTCGCAGGGTTGAAAAGTGCCTTGGCTTGGAGCAAGTCCCACAACTATGATAGTAATTTAAGGGCTCGTTTCTGATTGCAGAAGAGAATGAAACTTACCATCACTCCGAGACTCCATATGTCCGCTGAATACGTGTATCCAGCGTTGAGGATAACCTCTGGGGCTCGATATATCTCCCCTTGGATGGCACCCATGTGGATCTGTCCTGGCGTTGTTCTAACGGAGAGATCAAAGTCAACGATTTGGATGATGCCCGTCGGTTTGGCAAGTGGACCATAGTTATTTCGAGAAAGGTAAATAGTGCGTCCATCAATGTGCTTCTGTGGTAGTGGGTTGTCGAATTCATCCCTGGCATCTCGCTCAAAGATGGTCGGGTCCTCGATTTTCACCATTATGTTGTCGGGCTTAAGGTCTGGCCTAATTTTTAGCATGTGTTTTAGTCGGACTGCGAAGGAGAATTACCTGTATGAATTACATGGCATTCTGTATGGAGGTAATCAAGAGCATGCAAGATCATTTGCACTAAGATCTTGAGGATATCCGGAGCAATGACGTTGCCGACTTATCTTCTCCGATAGAGCCATAGAGGCTCGCGCAGAGCTTCCAAGACTAGACACACATGGCTTTCTGATGTGCCGTTTAATGAGAACGAGTCGGTAAGCTTTCTGACAAAATGCCAGCCTTTGTCCTTAGGATTCACGCGTGAAATGTGGTCCATGATGTCGGCCTCGTTTTCAGGCGGAACGCGTCGCGAAGCATGGCTGCTTGCATTAATCTTAACGGCGACGTACTTGTCTTCCGACCATCGCCAACTACCGAGGTTTAGAATGTGTCATGCTGGGCGGTTGATGGGGACAAACCGGTTGAGGTCTCGAGCAAGCCATACGGTAGAATTGGCGCCGTAACCCAATTTTGTTGCAATTTGGTATCTGTTGTTTAGAACCTGGCCTAGGCGGACAGGGTAGAAGCGATCAGCGTCGTAGTTCGGCGTCTTCTCTTCCTCGATGAGTATGGTAGGATTAAGTCGCGGTGCAAAGACGGATGATCCGGGCCATGGCTGCCGGTATAAATTTGGGAAAGGCCGGACTTTTATACGTTTGCACATGGCTGGATATGGTTGATTGCTCAAGGCGGTGACTGGGACAGTTCGAATAAAAAATGAGGCGTAAGGGGTACACGTGACCATGTTCACGTGATCCCCGGCCACCTCTTGGCAATCATACTTCACATTGAATATGAGAAGAAGGAAAGCGTTTCAATCTTTATTTTATGTCCTTTCAGCTGTTGTGTGTCAGTCCAAGCTGTCGTTATTATTGGTCACGGTGACAATGGCACGACTGCTTCAATCAGTAGCAAGATCACCAATAGCAGCTTAAAACAGAGCTACGAACATACGACTGCATCCAAGCCTGACCTAGTTTAATACGATAGTGTACGGTAAAGTCTATTTTTCAATAGTAATAGCTGACTTTGCATCCAACCTTCAGTTTGTTTCTTTCCATGTATTTAAGCTGGCTTTGACCTCTGGGTTGTTCGGAGTTCATTTAGCTAACTAGGGACCTTAAACTGGCTCTGCTAACCTGGAAAAGTCTGCGATTTTGTTCTTCTTAATAAACTGTTATAAGTAGAGGGGCCACACAAGAAAGAAATTACTCGCAAATGCATGCGGGGCTGTGTAGTCGAAGCGATAAGCTATGTAGAAGGATTACTGGGACAAGTCCAAACTGAAACCTTTAGTTTCCCGTCACCGTACGTAGCTGAAACAGAATTAAGTTATTAGATAGAATATTGCGTGTCTCGTATCTAAATGACGTCGAATCAAGGGTTTAAAATGAGGTTGCGATAAATATAACAACAGTGAGCGGCTCAGCCACAATGGCAAATTGCAGGAACGCACCTCGCTAAGCCAAACTTCTAAAAATGGGTATAGATCTCACCAACTTGTCTTATTGATCTACGGACAGTTGAGGCATGGTGATAACATGTCGACATTCACCTGCCATATGAGGCAATTTTGGTGATTGCCAATTCGCTGTCATTGGAGGATTGGAATGACGAACATTCTTGTAATCTTAAACGCGTTTGTGTCTCCAAATGATAGAGCCCCTCAATGATCGACAATAGTGATAAATTTATGGTTAAAAGACCAGTTTTCCCAGAAATAACTCTCTTTTTTCTGACAATTATACGAGAAAACCTACTGATATCGTCCTACAATGTCTCACAACGAAATGTACGCCATCCTAAGAATCCCTCTTGTTGTCATTTTTTGAATCACTGACAGTTATAAAGCAACGTCGACGTCTTGGTCATCGGAGCCGGACCAACTGGCCTCGGCGCTGCCAAGCGCCTCCAGCATCTGGTATTTAAACCTGTGCTAGACACGAAACCCTCGAGTTGCCAGCTAACATTTGTTCGTAGAACAGTGCATCTTGGCTCATCGTTGACTCCAACGAAACCCCGGGTGGTCTCGCCTCTACGGATACCACTCCTGAAGGCTTTGTGAGGATTCTTGATCCCTCCAAGACATTTTGAAGCTCACAAGTGCAGTTGTTTGATGTAGGCGGACACGTCATCTTCTCCCACTACAAGTACTTTGACGACTGCCTCAATGAGGCCCTGCCAAACTCGGATGACTGGTACGAGCACCAACGCATCTCGTATGTCCGCTACCAGGGCCTCTGGGTCCCATATCCCTTCCAGAACAACATCGCGGTCCTTCCCAAGGAAGAGCAGGCTAGATGCCTTGGTAGTCTGATTGATGCTGCCCTTGAAGCTCGTGGGAGGGCTCCATCTGACAAGCCGCGCAACTTCGATGAGTGGAACATCAGAAATGTTGGAGAGCGCTTGAACGAGATTTTTATGCGTCCTTACAACTTCAAAGTCTGGGCTATCCCCACGACCGAGGTATGCTCCATTGCCAAAGACCATGTTTCGCAGAGTGCTAATATGTTTCTCTCCACTAGATGAACGCTACATGGGTTGGAGAGAGAGTTGCTGCTCCCAACCTTAAGCTGCTCACTACCAACGCTATTCTCGGCAAAGTAGCTGGTGGCTGGGGCCCCAATGCGACTTTTCGATTCCCTGCCAAGGGAGGCACTGGTGGTATCTGGACTGCCGTCGCCGACACCCTCGACAAGGAAAACACCCGATTCGGTGATCACGGGGCGGTGGCCAAGGTAGATGCGGACTCGAAGACGGCACACCTCAAAGATGGTAGGTTTTATTCATGACCTAGAAATTCTCGCTGATGACCTTTGTCTAGGAACCATTGTGAAGTATGGGGCTCTCATCTCCACCATGGCCATTGATCACCTAGCCGAGACATTGGGCGATGAGAAACTTCAGCAACTGGCCAAACCCCTTTATTACTCTTCTACCAATGTCATTGGAATTGGTGTTCGTGGACAGCGCCCCGAACGCATTGGCGATAAATGCTGGGTATGTCCTCTCTTCCCTTCACTTTTCATCCCAACTAGTTCTGTTACATCGGAAATGAATTAACAGATTGAAGTTGTACTTCCCCGAAGATAACTGCCCTTTCTACCGAGCTACCATCTTCTCCAACTACTCCCCGTTCAACCAGCCAAGTGAAGAAGTCAAACTGCCCACCAAGCAGCTGGCGAACGGGCAAGTGCCTCCTTCATCCGAGCCTACGTCCGGCCCATACTGGTCCATCATGCTCGAGGTCTCTGAGTCTACCCATAAGCCTGTCGACCAGGAGACTCTGCTCGAGGAAACCACCAAGGGTCTCATCAATACCGACCTTCTGAAGCCCGAGGATGAGATTGTGAGCACTTACGTCCGACGCTTCGATCATGGATATCCTACTCCCACTCTTGAACGGGATGGTGCATTGGCAGAGGTTCAGCCTTATCTTTACAGCAAGAACATTCTCTCTCGTGGTCGTTTTGGGGCCTGGAAGTACGAAGTTGGCAACCAAGACCACAGGTAAGTTGACCAAAACTTTCCAACAAGCGGATTCTAACACTGTCTGTGATAGCTTCATGCAAGGAGTCGAGAGCGTCGATCACGTTCTCTCTGGCAGTGTGGAGCTTACAATATCATACCCGGACTTTGTTAACACTCGTGCCAACACCGAACGTCGTCTTGCGGGACTGCAAGGAATCCAGATCTAGGTTTCGGACAGTTTCAAAGAGCCGTGAGGGGACGACAGGATACAAAAACGATGAAATTTACTTCTTACTCTTGCCACTAGCCTGGCTTAGGGGTGTTATTCTGCTTCTGCTTCTACCGTACATTGTTGGACTCTCCTTTAAGTATCGACACACAGATGATACAACCAGTCGAGTTTTTGAAAACATTTATTCGCTGCATTTTCATTCGGCACCATCAAAGCCTTACATGTAGTTGTGTTCACCTCGTCGATGCCGACATGGCTGCCACCTTGCATCGCCTAGTTCTGGTAGCTAGAAACTATTCCGAACCCTTCCACACAATATGGAGTCTATCCCATGTGCCAGCTGGGACCTATGCATGGTACTCCCCCATACCCTTTGAACCTTGAACATCACACCACTCCTCGAGTAACTTTAGATAAGCCGTAGGCTTCCTTGGGTCTTTTCTCAAGCGAGTATGGCTGGAGACAAACAATTGCAGGGAATCCGATAACGATGAGAGAAGTGTCATCTTTTTGGTTTCTTTCAGGTGTTTGTTGAGACTCGCAATTCCATGATGATACTTATTCTTGCGCCTTTTGCACCTCTTGGTCTGCGACTTGCTGCCTTTTCCATCACAGCAAGCAAAGTAAGAGTTCACGTGGAGCTTCTAAATTGAACGAAGACCTAGACTGTACATCGGCCGAGCATGCCGATCCTCCAGAGGCCTCATCCCGACCATTATTCTAAGAGTGGTGCCCAGAGATCACCAAGCTACACGATAATGGTGAGACTGTCCCACATATGATAACGAGACTACGGGAAGTATCGCTTATACGGTGGGACTTGAGCATGGCTATCTCTACTGTGTTGCATTTCCCCATGTTGTGACGTAGCCGCCAAGGCCTGACAGCTTACAAGATAGGACAACTCAAGACTAGTGACCTGACAAGAGTGAATCCTACTGTCACCTACCGAAAAAGGCATATGGAAGCCCATGTGCGACTGGTGATTTCAAAAGTTCCCGAAGAGCGACGAGCGGGGAACCCTGCCACAACTTTGTAGAGATACGGCGTGTCAAGCCGACGTGAATCTACGGACGTCGCTCCCGACAAAAACACGGTTTACGGTGCCGGTATAGAGAAAGGTTACCGTATCACGCTTGAGTAGGCTTTGATATAAGTTGAAGCTAGTCCCGGGGGTGATGGTTGAAGCTAAATACCCCCATCATCACCTTTATCAGATAAAACCTAAATCTTTCTTATCCTCGCCTAAGATCAATTATACCAACATGGCTTTGGCAGCTCTAGCAGGCAATGCCGTAAGCTCATGGGCATCGCTGGGGATAGCTCTGACCAGTGACTCCCTCAACATGTCTATGGCCGACCAGGTTATTCGTGTGCAAGCGGATCTCGGGGAACTAGGGGAATTCTACAATATTGATATTGCACCTCGAAGATATGAAGCTCTAGAAAACTATCACGAAAATGAGCTAGAGTTTCTCACCGAGATCGACTTTGATGGGCTTGACCAGGATGGCAAGGTTGACTACATCATGCTTCGGACGTTTCACACTCGGCAACTCAACAACTTGGATCTTCAAAAGGCTTCGCAAGAAAAGTTTTATCCTCTTTTGCCTTTTGCAGATGATCTTATCGGACTTCTCGAGGCCCGTCAAGATGTTGAGCCGATGAAAGCGAAGGAGACTGCCAAGACCATCAACGACATTACAAAGTCCATCTCAGAGGTCCAAACAAAGGTTGAGGGTGGCAAATTCAATGTTACAGAGACTACGGGTTATCTTGCTTCAAAGGCCATCCAAGGGCTTCTTGAGCATTTTGCAGAATGGTTCACCTTTTACTCGACTTATGATCCCTTGTTCGACTTTTGGGTCACGACGCCTTGGCAAACTGCAAACTCCACGCTGGGCGCATACCTAACTGTTGTGGAGACGAACTTGGCCGGCATGAACCAAGGAGATGGCAAAGATGCCATCATCGGAGAGCCCATCGGCCGCAAGGGCTTGGAAGTCGAGCTCGAAGCTGAAATGATCCCGTACACTCCCGAGGAGCTCATCGAGATTGGCAATCAAGAGTTTGAGTGGTGCGAGAAGGAGATGATCAAACAGTCCGAGGCAATGGGATACGGAAAGGACTGGAAGAAAGCTCTCGACCATGTCAAGAACGATTACATGGACCCTGGCAAGCAGACCGAGCTGGTGCGCGAGCTGGTTGTTGAGGGAAGCCTGTTTGTCACTGAGCGAGACCTTGTCACTGTTCCCCCACTTGCCAACTCAACCTGGCGCATGTCCATGATCGAAGCTGAACGTCAAAAGGTGTCTCCATTCTTCCTGGGTGGACCAACCATCCAAGTGTCGTACCCGGTTGTGTCGATGGAACATGACCTGAAGCTCATGGTGATGAGGGGCAACAACAAGCACTTTGCCCGTGCCACGGCGTTTCACGAGATGTTCCCAGGGCACCGCTTACAGCTGTACATGGCGGACAGATACAACTCTCACAGGCGATACATTTTTGACACGCCCTTCTTCGTCGAGGGCTGGGCTCTATACTGGGAGATGCTCTTCTACGCCAGGGATGATTTTCATCATTCGCCAGAGGGTAGAATCGGAGCTCTTTGGTGGCGAATGCACCGCTGCCTGCGCATCATCTTCTCTCTCAAGTTCCACCTCGGGGAGATGACGGCGCAGGAAGCAGTGGACCTCTTGGTTGATAGGATCGCCCATGAGAGGAGCAACGCTGAAGGCGAGGTGAGACGGTCGGTTGAGGGAAGCTACTCGCCGCTCTACCAGGCTGGGTACATGCTGGGCGCTCTCCAGCTGTGGAAACTGAGGGAGATGGTGGTGGACACGAAGGAGATCTCGGAGAAGGAGTATCACGACGCAATCTTGAAGACGGGGATGCTACCTATCGAGATGGTCAAGGCTTTGATCACTGGCGATGAACTGTCACGGGACTTCAAGGCAGAGTGGAAGTTCTATGACTTTGATTAAGAAGGTACTCAAAACTGTTACTAGGAGATTCGCTCTTAGGAAAATGTGAAAAGAATGAAACCCCCTCTAAGAAGCCCATGTAGCCCAACTAGTGCAATTGGTGATCCACGCCGCTCATCCCTCAGCCTCATCCTCGATCGGGTTGACCGTGGTGAATTGGTTGAGACCAGCATCCTTCCGCACCTGATCCCGCTTTCTCTCGAATTCTCGGTAACGGGCATAGAATTCGGTGAAAGCCGCGACGACCAGGCCCTCGTCAAGGCCTTGTAATGGAAGACGTCCTACGTCAACCCCAAGGTCCCTGAGAATCTCATTCCGCTCGGCAAAAGTTAGCTGATCCAGCCGAACCTTGAACATCTGCTTGCAAAACAGTGCGGCAAGAGCAAGTTGAGCCTTCTGCAGGTCTGTGCCAAAGTTCGCCATGATCTTTCCTACTGACCATGCAAGTTAGTACAGCTCCCACGATCTGCGTTTCGAGGAATTTTACTCACAGTCTATGACTGCCAACTTCTTCTGGGCTCTGCAGTAGTAGTCAAAAGTCCCCTTCAGAGCCCCAAGCGAAATAAAACCGAACGAAAGTGGATTGGAGCCGGCGAAATAGGATATCAATCCGGCTCCAATCAGAGAACTGATCGTGTTGGTATTTAATGAACTGTTGCCATGTACTTGGAGGAGAGGGTTTGTGAGTTTGTCAATGTACGCCCGGTACTTTGAGAAGTGTGTCAAAGCACGCTGCATATAGACAAGATTGTCCAGCAGATCCTGGTTACTGAGAGCTGGATGAAGAGTTTGAACGCCATAAACATGACCATGTTGATTCACCTCGTCCCTGAGCCAACCTATCGATTCAGCCGTGGATTTGGGTAGAAAGAAACTCAACATGCCAAAAAGACACCAGGGATTGGTCCCAAAGCTCTTCAATCTCTTTGGTTGCAATCTCGCTGACGACAGACTCGTCCTTTGAAGAGTCCTTGCGCCACTTCAAACAGGTGGGGATTAGTTAGAGGACAGATATGCCTGCTGGCAGAGTGGAAACACATACCTCGGATAGGAAGCCCTCATCCATTGAGTTCTTGATGGCCTTGCAAAACCTTTTGATGGCCTTGGTAGAAGGGTTGTTCCCAAGTTGGACCTGCCCATACAACTTCAGAAGGTTAAGAGCACGGGCCGAGACATCCAAGCCAATGCGAGCCCTACAGAACATCAGAGGCGCGATCCCAACAAGATGTATGACTTACAGCTCAGCTTCGATGCTCTGGGTTGTGTTGGGGGATCTCTTGGTGTATGCATGGCTTTCAATGGCTAGAGATTGAAGCGCCCTGAAGTGTGTAAAACTCCGACGTATATCGTCCGAAGTGATGTTTCCGGTCGGATACATGCTTCCGATCGGATACATGTTCATGTAGAGTGGCTCGCTCTCTCGATTCTTGAATAATTCGGCGACGTGGAGCTGGGCGGTGCCCAGGAAAATTTCGCGAAGGCTTGTCCAGGCGCGTGGTAGATTGTCGTATGTACACTGCAGATCAACCTAGGAGCAGCGCAAATGGTATGTTAGCATGTTATGAAAGATGGTAATGAAAGTCTTAATGATATCGATCCAAGTGGCATGGGAGTGAATATGTCTGAGCCGTGTGATTGATACTCACCTCGATGGGGACAAAGTCATTCCCACAGTTGGCGATCTCCAGTTGGGCCGCCTTCACGCTCCAGCCATGAGATGAACAAAAGTGAAGGATAGAAGCCAATTCTTGATTGTCTTCGTAGCTTTGACGGTACTCACTCCTATGCCAGATCTGGCAGCGGACTGTGAGCAGTTGAGCCCGGCCAGGACCGGAGAAGAGTGCTGTCATGGCGGTTTGGGTTGGAAGTAGGGAAAGAGATTGAGGATACTTGGAAAAGAGAGGCGGTTGTCCCTTTATCAGCATAGAGAGCCCAGCCACGGCCGTCCGGAACGGCGATGGAACAGGCCAGCCCAAAGTGCAGCCCCAAAACCGGCCACGGTCAACTTTGCTCGGCGAAGCTACCGAAAACGCGACAACGAAGAAGATGAAACTTTAGTGCGGAACCGGCCCGCCACAGCTGGCCATCGTCAACCAACAAGCACGGTGATGTAGACTGACAGGTGAGGACTGTTTGCACGGACAAGCACCCCTGTCATTAATCAAGCAGGGTTAGACGCAATTAGACCCGGGCCGAGCCCCTACACCCCTTGGAATTATTGGCTACGGTGTGTAGGCATCAAACGAGCTTTATCCGATGAATTGCGGTGGTGGCTGGGTAATGCATGGCCAAGGGGGGAACAAAGAAACCTGAGATGTCCGTCAGAAACTCAGGACCGCGACTCCCCCTCTCCATCTCTCACTTGAGGAATCATTCTTGACTTTCTAGAACCTGAAACCGACGAGCTTCCAAGGCTTACAAATTACACGCAAGATGGAACGAGATACACCCCCTTTGCCTGAGTGTCAGGGAGACGACGCGGGAGCCAGGACTCAGCGAGACAGAGACTCTAACACGGAACCCCCCACAACCGAGGAACCATTCTTCTGGTGGAACCCTCAGGAAGGCCCTGATGGATTCATCGTGGTGACTGGGTCCAAGCTATGGATGGAGTTCCATGGACATCTAACCGGTGCACAGCGCTGGTTGAGGAAATATTTGGAGCACATGAATAACGTCAGAACGGCCACATCCTCCGCCTCTGCGCCCCTCGACGAGCTCCAAATAACCAATGCGGTTGGGCTCTTCCCGCGGCGTCAAGAGCCAGTATCCAGCGTTCCCTCTTCGACATCCACCCAAGGCGTCGACATCGACCGAGAAAGAACCATGATGGAGAATTATGCAAAATTAGCCCTCTGGGATCTCCATCAGATGGACGAGATTCTTGATGTCATCGAGATGCTTCCTAAGCGGTCTGAGCCCATGGTCTCAACCGCTGCGGTGCTGTGGTATGCTTGGGTGTTTCGATTATATGCCAGTCTGGCTAACTCGTTGCCAGGACAGTCGCGTGTTTGATGTCGGCGGCGACAATCCCTTTCCAGCTTGTGGCCCAGCACGCGGTAGCGGGCGCTGGTATCGGTGTCATTGAGCTCCTTAAAGGCCCTCTTTGTAAGGGGTTTCAAATGTATAACCTTGCCTGTGTTCATCAGCAGGTGCGAGATCTCCTACGAGCTCTGGAGAATAAGAGTATCAGCGAGAAGAATAGGAAGGATCTCGACTCGTGGCACCTATGAATTCGCTGGTGGATATTTGTCCAGTCTGACTCCTAAAGAATGGGATGTTGTTCCTTTGGCTTCTTAAACTTTTTCGTGTTTGGCTGCATTAGCTTTTCTCTTTTCTTGTGGAATTTAATTGTTATCATGAAGTGTGTACTGGACCGAGATTACCTTATCGTGACTGACGGGGTCCCAGGCGCTTAGAGTGCTGAAGCAATTCCATGCCCAGCGATTAGGCGTCTTCGTACTTGCAAGGCAATGCGATCTTATTGTCTCTACCACTTTCATTTCATGAGAGCATTAATGGTTAGAATGGCCAGGCTCTCGATCGCCTGCAATTAGTCGTCCAAGGATATCAAGGCCGAGCAAAAGCTCCGCGAGCTTGATTGGGCGTTTGGGCTGATAATGAAAGGAAAACGTTTCATAAAAACCGCCCTAATGAAATCTGTTTAAAGAGAGACATGTTCTTAAAGATCCCATCCCAGAGGCCAGCTCTAGAGAGCCCAGCTGTTGTCAATACTAATATTACCCCGGCGCGGCCGTGCCAGCACAGCGACACAACCATCCACCAAGACTCCGGCCCTGATACCTATTCTCAATATGCGTTCACTTCCATCAGGACCCACTTAGGCCACCATCGCCTCCAGGAATTCTCTCGGTTCGGCCGACGATGGAGCTGGCCGAAGCAGCCGCCGAGCATGTCGCTACTGAATGCGCATCATGGACTGACGCTTGATGAAACTAGCCAAAACATGACAACCAGGGGACCTTGTTCTTCAGCCCTGAATCTGACAGCCACAACTGGACGTGTTCGTGTGAAGTCCATGGTGAGAGATGTGTCGCTGCCGCAACGCTAGGTAGGCCATGTTTCCGTTCAAACTGGGGATGCGACAGATCAAGGCTAGACAGTTGACACCAGCCCAAATTATTGGCCGAGACTTTTAATCAGAAAAGCCCCGTGCGCATTATCTAATAAATTACTATGTTGGCTGAACGCGCCCGGCCGCTCGTTGGTCGGATGAAGGAACAAAGAAAAGGCTGAGGTCTCCCATTCAGGGTCTTTAGTGTCCCCCTCTTTGAACCTCTCACCCGAAACACCCATCTTCTCCTCTCTCACCACCAAACTCGCTTTCTTATCAATTCAGAGGCAACATGGAACAGCATCTCCCGCTCCAGCCCGACCAAGACCTTGGTGTCACCGAGGAGGTTGACCGACAGGTTAACACGCTCGGGAGGATGGTCCCCGAAGAGAGCGAAAACCCCATCTTCATCGACCGCCGCAATCTGTGGAGCCACTTCTTTGCCTATTCACTTTCGATACGAAGATGCCTGGCGGACCATCTTGCCCTCTTGCAAGCAATCCGGGAAGCCTCGCCCTCCGGCAACGCAATCCCCGACGCATCCCAGGACAAGAACCCCGTTCGATTCCTCAGCTGGCTCAGGTGTTTTCGAGACAAGCCCACGCCCAGAGACCCCAATGTCAGGCCAGACAGGATGATGCTCAAGATAAACAAAGACATGGCCGTCAGTAATCTTCACAACATGCTCGAAATTCTAGATATTGCCAAGATGCTCCCCAAGCCCTCAAGGCCGCCGCCATTCACGCTCCGGTGGGCGTTATGGTAAGTCTGCATCCACTATCAATAGACAGTTGAGCTTCACTCACGCTAGGTAGGACAGTCGGATGCTCTGCCTTATCGGCTGTGGCATCTTTGGAGCCTCTGGAGGTTGTTGCCGTCCTCTTGAGGGCATGGGCGCTTGTGGGGGTCACGCACCTCCTGGCGCCCATAATTTGGGATGTCATTTCTGACTACTTTCTTGACTACAACTTGGACTGCCTCGAAAAGCAGTTGCATGGTCTGAAGAGAGGATTTGAAAATGGGACAATCACAGAGAGGAACCGCAAGGCAATGGACTCCTGGCATATGGAGATTCGCTCGGGTGTTTGCTAGTGTATCTTGGCTGCAGAAGCTATGCAGTCTCTGAATATTTCTTGTGCAGTCTTTCTTTACTTTTTGGGCATGTCGGCCAGACCGAGGTCTATTTTGGGGGTTTAGTTTGATTCATGAACATGGGCAAGGCATTCACTCGTTACCGTTTCGACTCAGCCAACTGGCAAGGCTTAGTGGGCGTGTTACCCCCTGCAAGTTTCTAATTTCACTTTAATGATATTTCTTCCCGCAGAAGAGGCTCTCGCTGATGGCATTGCGTTTGATCGGAGATCCAGAGACCAATGACGGAGTCTGAACCAGGGTCTTTGGCAAGTTTGCTAAGTCGATACGGTAGTGACATTCGCCGCCCCACGCGCTCTCCGGTTTCAAATGGATATGACAGAAGCAAACATTCTAGGACTCTCTGGCGACTCATGCCAGGCGCAGGACGGGACAGGTAGTGCTTGGATCGCGGCGTCCTGTCAGTTTTGCTCCCTGACTTTCGAGCGGTCTTGTCAGCTTGAACGGCCCCGGCACAATTTTAGACGCCACTTGACAGACCTTGTTATGAGATTGTTGAGAAACCTGGGATCGTCTTGGCCTTCCGAATAATCACGGAACTGGGAGAGTGGCAAGTGGATCATCCACCTATTCCGTTTCGCGATTTGATGGCCTACATCTCTTTGACTGCGCGAAGACTCCCACACGGTACCAGTCTCCACTACTAGATTACTATCTAAGTCGCTTACTAGCTCTATGACGAGATGTTAGTTCTATATCTCAATTTGAGTGAGGGTAGAGGGATATTGACCGTGATTGGTGAAGATCTATGTAAGATCTCCAATGGGAGTCTTCGCGCAGTCAAAGAGATACCTAAATTGTTAGTCGGGCTATGGTGAAATCCGCTCGGGCATCATCAGCAAAGAAGTGGGGCCGGCCGGACATTAGAAACACCCGAGACAACCATTTCCCCAGCAAATCCCAGCTTCGCTAAGACATAAACATGTACTTGGTGGGACATGTAACTGCCGCTTTCTAAAGACGTGGACAAACTCTCGCACTACGATTCTGTACGCTCAGGAGTGACAGCCGTAGCAATGTCAACGACGGCGCCCGTGCCGGAGCAGAGCCACCCGCGGCCAAAATCCCAGCGCATCCTCGCCTGTGTCCTCTGCCAGCAGCGCAAGGTCAAGTGCGACCGCCGGTTCCCCTGTGCAAACTGCGTCAGGCACCAAGTTCAGTGCGTGCCGGCGACACAGACCCGCCCCCGGAGAAGAAGGTTTCCCGAACGGAAGCTGCTGGACAGGCTCCGGAAGTATGAGGACCTTCTCCGACAGAACAAGGTCAAGTTCGAACCGCTTCACAAGGATCCAGGTTCTGGAGAGCAGGAGTCCCCTGAAGGTAGCTACGGTTCGGATCATGAGCAGCCAGAAGCTGTAGGAGTGGATACGCCGTCTCCTTCGACCACCAAGTCTGAGAGTACATTCGAAGCCAAGTATGTCTGTTTACTTGTCTTGCACACGCCGATTTGTTTTAGTTGCTGATTCTATATAGAAATATTTGGCACGCTATGGCTCAAGGGGTAGGTTTTTCTCAACACCTGAAGCTCTACTGATACTCATAAAACAGTCCCGAGACCCAACTCACGATGTGCGAGAGGTCATCTTCCGAAACGCCTGGGATCAAACATTCAGCAACGATGACAACATTCTCTTTGGCTCACGCCAATCATCTGTTGACCTTTCCACTCTTCACCCAGAACCTGTTCACATCTTCAGACTGTGGCAGGCTTACTTCGACAATGTCAATCCACTGCTCAAAGTTACACATACCCCGAGCCTTCAAGGCCGCATCATCGAAGCTGCCAGTAACCTGAAAGACGTCAACCCAAACATGGAAGCACTCATGTTTGGCATATACTGCATGGCAACCCTGAGTCTCGCTCCGGAAGACTGCCAAGCTCACTTCCAGCTATCAAAGCCGGACATGTTGACCAAGTTCCAGTTTGGCTGCCAGCAGGCGCTTCTGAACAGCGCCTTCTTGAGAACTGAAGATCGAGACTGCTTGACAGCTTTGTTTCTATACCTGGTCCGGTTACCGAACACCCTTGCTGTCTTCCACCACTGACGAGGTGTAGCATTCGAGTCGCTCCGGCGCCCATCCTCGATCCGTCTCCACCATATTGGCAGTCGCCATACGCATCGCAGAGCGAATGGGCATTCAGACTGAAGCCATCAATGCAAGATACACAGTACTCGAAGCTGAAATGCGCCGGAGGCTCTGGTGGTCGCTCATGCTTCTCGACGCTCGCATGAGCGGCTTGAGTGACCACAAACCCATGATCCTAGCACCGACATGGGACTGCGCCATTCCCCTCAACGTCAGCGACTCCGATTTACGAGAAGAGACCAAGGAACCGCCTGCGGCTCGGACAGGATTCAGCGAGGCCCTCTTTGCCGTGGTGCGGAGTGAACTCGGCGAATTCATCCGCCATACTCGTTTCCACCTCGACTTTACAAATCCAGCTCTCAAGCCCATCGCCAAGGAGTTACCGGGTGGTGGGGACTTGGACGCCCTGGAGAGGATGGTTGAGGAGAAGTATCTCAAGTTTTGCGACCCGGAGAATACGCTCCAGTACATGACGATGTGGACTACAAGAGCACAGCTGTCCAACTGCCGCCTACTGGAGAATTACTCCAGACATCTCGACCCGGCCGACAACCAAGATGGAGGAGCAGGCACCCCCGCCATTTCCCACGCCTTGCGGTGGCTCGAGTGCGATACAAAGCTCGCAACCTCACCCCTCACAAAGGGATACATCTGGTTCATCCAGCTATACTTTCCATTCCCTGCCTACATCCGCATTGCCCAAGACTTGAAAGCTCATCCTCTCGGTAGTGAAGCCGAGCGCGCCTGGGAGGTCATGAGCGACAACTACGATGCTCGCTTTGGTATTGAAGTTGGAGTGTACAATCCCGTCTTTATCCCTTTTAGCAACTTTATCCTCCATGCCTGGGGGATGTCTGAGGAAGCTTCCAAGCAATCAGGGCAGCCTATGAATGTACCCAGGATTGTCACTCGCATCAGGCGGACCTTGGCTGCGATTAACCAAAGTGCCAATAGTGAGCCAGACACGGCGAGTATGGAAGATGAGGGCTTGTCCATGCAAACACCGGCGGGGTTTGGTGATCCCAGTATGATGTTTGGTATGGGACCAGGTGGCTTCGCAGGAGCCAACATGAGCATGTATAATAATATGCGTGGGCAGCCTCCGTTTGCTGTTGATGCGCATCATTTTGACTGGACTTCGATGGACTGGAGTCTCGGGGGACGGCGAGGTTGGTAAATCGGCACAAGAATTTTAATGTGTGGCTTAGAATGGAAGAGTCTTTCAAAGCAGAGCACTTGAGATGTAGAGACAGATAGTTGGCCTGAGGAAAAAGAATGTGGATTGCAACACGACATTGCGAGGGAATTTATTAGCATAGAACAGCAAACTCTTGAACGGTATGGATGCTCATTTTTGGTCGTTAATTACCTAGATTGAGGTCGTCTCTAGGTTAGGTCATGGAGCGTCTGCTCGGCGATGAAGAATGACGCGCCCAACACTCGATGGCGGCTCTCAACTTTGTGTGTGTCCATACCCTACAGCCCGGCCCTTGATGGGTAAACTGAGCCCGAAGATCGTTCATATCCTACATAATGCGCGCTCTTGTCTCAGTCACCAACGCCTATTTACAATTCTTTCTTTTATGCCATGTAGCATCCTCTTGTCAGTAGTCTCTTCCCAAACCACGTGTCTGCCCGTTTCTTCTTCAAGCCGTCATGGAAGAAACAAATGAGGTCAAACTCTATTACACTTTGGGACTAGCATCTCTTTAAATACCGGCACTTGATTTGCTTGAATCCCATTTGCCACCCGGATCTCCTGCTTCTGCCAAACTCCGCTTTCTCACCAACCTCTCAGATCACGTTTTTCAAGACAATTATGCCTATTCTGTGCTTAGTCGTCATGGGGCGGCCCGTCAGCTTTTTGCTGACAATTCCCGCCTTGGCGTCGTCAACGAAGTCTATGATGGCGCAAGGGGGCATAAAACCCACCTAGCCGCCCGGTGGAACAAAAATCCCGCATCACTTGCATCCTTTACCTGTGATTCAATATGGGAAGCATTCAGCAGGAGAAAGGTATGTTTTTTCAAGGTTTAAACAGAATTGCAGCTGATCATTGCTAGTTTGGGCCACATTGGTCACAAACCTTGACTATCTCCCTGGTGTTTTGACACTGGAGTACTGTCTGCGCCGTGTTGGGACAGAATATCCTTTTGTCGTCCTTTACACAGAAGCCTTCCCTGATGTTGGTCGTGAGGCGCTTAAGAGCAGGGGCATCGCCATGGCAAAGGTCCCTGAACTCGCCCCCTCAAATCCCCAAGATTACGGCAACGATGCTCGCTTCAAGGATACCTGGACAAAATTGGCCGTGTTTTCTTTGACGGACTTCGAGCGTATCGTCCTCCTTGACTCGGATATGCTGGTGCTTCGGAATATGGACGAATTGATGAACCTTCACCTCGATCACCCCTCGGTCAGCGCGGATCCGAACGCCAGCAAACGAGTCTTTGCTTCTAGTCACGCCTGCGTCTGCAACCCTCTCAAGAGGTCGCATTATCCCGCCGACTGGGTCCCTGAGAACTGCGCTTTTAGCTCTCAGCATCACGATGCGGAGACAGCCCAGCACAGTGGTGCTAGTTCTTCTTCTGGCTTGGGCAAGCTCAACAGTGGCCTCCTAGTTGTCAACCCATCTGAAACTCTATACAACGACATCGTCTCACGCATCGATTCTCACGGCACCGAATACCAATTCCCTGACCAAGATCTTCTGGCAGATCTATACCGCGAACGCTGGGTGCCCCTTCCTTACGTATACAATGCGCTCAAGACGATGCGTGAGAGCCACGTGCACGGCGAGATTTGGCGGGATGATAAAGTCAAGAACGTACATTATATCCTCAGCCCAAAGCCCTGGAATGAACTCGACCATAATGGAGATTGGCGTGGCGAGAAGGAGATTCACAAGTGGTGGGTTGATGCGAACAACGAAAGACTTGCAGCGGAAAGAAAAGTTGGTATCGCATAAGATAGAGATTGATAATAGAAGTACAGAAGTTTTTTCAGCAATGGCACCGTATGGCCCAAGTAAGGTTTTGGTATAACATCCAGCGCTTAGAGGTTTGGAGCTTAAATGAATGTTATTAGAGGCTGATATTCTGTGTGTCCTAAGAGTGGAGGTGATGACCAGATTGTGCAGCCACACGACATATCATCTTTGGCCTACCTAACCAAGAAATGGCAGTCCAAAGACCAATCGGGAGATAATGTCTGTCGCTTGCTCGCATGACATATCATATATTATCAAATGCCAATAGTTCGTCCCACTGCCAAGTCCCATCCGCTGGAACATCAAACATGTCAGCCTCAATCCCTTCCAAGGAAAGATCCAAAAATGAATTGGCAGGCTCCATCCCAAACATGTTCTGCAAATTTTCTGCCTGGAGCATCGAGTCGATAGGTGGAGGCACAGCATTTAGGGCCTGCCCCGTGCCTTGCGGATCTATCTTCTGCATCTCCCTGACATAGCGAGCCTTGGCCATGAGCCTATTGATAGGTCTCCACAGGTTGCCCTTCTTACTGCGCTCTTTCATGTTCCACCAATCGTGAACGAGGTTGACTAGTTCCCAAGCTCGGTCACACTCTGGAGATGGCGGGCGGGAACAGATCTCTGAGAGGACAAGTGCCACCGCCTGCCACTGGATGTGTGTTTTGGAGTGCCACGTCCAATGGGCAATTGATTTAGTCGTGAGAACTTTGATAGACATCTCGAGGACTTCGACGGCGGTTGAGAAGAGCTTATTTCGAAGAGCCGGGTCGGACTTTCTCTTGTCACGGGCTGGGTAGTGAACGACGAGCCACCACCTGGCCAGGATGAGCCGCGTGACTATTGAAACTAAGAACAAGAACGGAACTGAAGTATCGCAGTATCGTAGATAACCCTCTTCTAGCCGCTTTGTAAGAAGAGATGGCTCCGCCTCACGGTCCGCAGCTGACATGGTATCTTCGGAGGAGCCTGTGGCTCGCGTGCTCGGAGGCGCGTAGGCTACCTTCCACCCAGATCTAATGGCTTCGCACCGGACCAAGCAGAAAGTCATTTCTGTGGCACCCTCATGTTCTGGTGGGGGATCTTTCATCTGAGCATTGATGTCGCAGTCGTTAATGTTGAGCGGACGCTTCGTGTCAAAAGAAGACTCCCGAGCAACAGGCTCGTAACCGTGAAACTCGGATGATCGTATGTCGATGAGGCAGATGTGCCACCATAAGCGCCGACGGAGCTCAACTTCGAGTGACTTGAGTCCGAAGACTGTACCGTCCCTGTGGAGACCCATGGCTTGAGCGATGTGGAAGGCGAGAGAGGTTAGGGACCAAGTTGTACGTGACTCGTCTTCATTACGAAGCGCAGAAAGGAAGAGAACGACTGCTTGCAAGAGGGTCATGCTCTGTGTGCAGAGAAAGTTTGCTCGAGCCATGGCCTGTTCAAATGCGAAGCGATACTTATCTAGGGCGTTTGTGCGTGTGAGACCGGTGACATTCTCGCATTGGGCTTCGTCCATGCTGATGACAGCCGAATAGTAAATAGCGAACAACAATGCTTCTGTGTTTCTATCGAGAGAGTCCGAGACGACAGCATCCCAGTACATCCGTCTTGTAGTGGGCATGTGGAATAAGTGCACTAGAGGAACAACGTTTTCACTAAATAGTCTGAAGAGAGTGACTGACTGCGGGAGTGGAGGATGAAACGACTTGAGTGAGTGAGAAAGTGACCGGAATCCGAGTAGAGCGCCGCTGGTCCCTGGTGATGGACCTGGTGTAGACTCGGCAACTTCGGTTGGAGGGTAGTCTTCGTCTTCAGACACAGACTCGTGTAGCATGTCGCGAAGCTCTTCGATCTGAGAGGCCATGTAAACAACTGCTATCAAACTTCTTTGGGCCTCATACCTCGTTTCCCAAGTTCGTCCAGAGGATGTTGCTAACGTAGTAGCTCCTGGTGTCATCAATCATAAGACGACCAAGTTGATTCTCAATCGGACTGTCAACGCCTGCATCGCTCGAGCTAGGGTCTTTGACTTGATCCAAAAAGGGTGACGGGACAGAACTCGCAGCATCGGCAGCTTCTTTCGGAATGTTCAGGTCTCGTCCCCTTTTGAGGCTGGTTATAGTCGCCTCCAATCTATGTAAGCGATCCAGGAGCGGGCCATCCAAGTGAGTGCGAGGTTTCTTGGCGGCTCTACCTCGACCGGTCGGGAAGACGCATTCCAGCTTGGAGCGGACGCATTGGCAACAAGGATGTTGACGATCACATTTGACCTTTCGTTGGCGACAGTGGATGCAGCTTCGAGGACGAGCTGAAGATGCTGGGATGTGGTTATCGGCTGGGGTTGGGGGATCGGGATTTGAGTCTGGCGTGGCCTCGAAAGAGGCTGCTGTTATTGATGATGAAGTCATTGAGGCGTCGTTTCTACTGAGTGTAGAGTAAGAGTTGTGACTTGTAGCGAAATGGGGGCTTCATTTAAGACCCTGAAATGCGAAGATTTCCACTCTTGTCGCTGTTGGCTCGGCCGCATAAGCTTATGCGAAGCCGAGGCCGAAAAGGAGATAACGTCATTAGTTCACCCACCTTACGTCTTATCTTATCATAAGTTAACTTATTAGGACGTATTGAGGGTAGGTACAAGGTGTAGGGGTCTGTGATGGTATTTCCTGCTAACTACTACGTACCTATACCTCCTACCCCACTTCTTTTTCTAGGGATTATTAGATCTCATAGGTCTTGGTACGAGAAGGTCATCAAGTGGCAACTTCCCGACTTATATCTCATTGAATCATCTTACACGGAAGAGAGCTTTTAACTTATTAAAACAAGCTTTTTTAGATTTTTTTTTTTATAGATTTAAATACTGATTTTTTACCCACTCTATGGATTTCACCAAGTCCCACGCAACCTCACCAACCCGATGATACTTCCATGCGCGGATATCACTCTGAATCAACACCTCTGAATTCAAAGTACTTGCTCCACTCTGCATCATTTACAAGCTGCTCTGTAAGTTCTTTCTCAAATGCAAACTGCAACTCTATTCCTTCATCGTCACCAGCTGGTCCATTGCGTGGCGCGTAGACCATGACAATATTCTCTGACAATGCCTTGCCAAACAAGTGGCGGAAGGCAGTTGGCTTCGCGAAGCCAAAATCGGCGTTGCAGACATCAGCATCCCGCCAGTCGGTGATGACCAAAGTCATGGGCGCGAAGGAATTGACGCGAACCGACAGATCTGGCTTGTTTCGGATAGGGGCAAGCATCTGCATCACCCCCGCCAGCATCTCGCTGGTGACGCTGTCGGTCATCTGACGCGAATAGCTTGCAAGCTTAGAGAGCGGCGCTTCTGAGATGATCTCGGCTGACGTCAACTGCGGTATGGTGGACATGGTAGACATGGGAGCGAAGAAGAGGTTGCCTTGCATGCGGGCAGGCATTGGAGGATCGCTGACGCGCTTTGTTATGTTGACACCCTCGGCCCAGAGCGGCTTGGAGTCCGGGTCCGGATTGTAGACGGGGGCGCGAATTCTAGAGAAGACGCGCCACATGAGAGCGGAGAAGGCATCATACGTGGAGATCCAGGAGCCGTCGATGGGCGAGGCTGCCTTCTTCAGCTCAGCAGCCTTACTCTTGGGTAAATGAAAGATGAGCGCCTGTGAGTCCTTGTGTTCTGGGTGACGATCTGCCCGCGGGGGTGCGTTGACTTGCGACTCCTCCGGGATAGGCGAAGAAACGAAGCGGCTGCGGTCGAGGCACTTGGGGTCAAAGGAAGGAAAATCTGTCTTGTTGGTGATGGCATAACAATTCTCGGCCAGCTGACGGACAAAATTTCCATAGCCGAGGGCGTCGTTGCTATAGTGGTGCGAGTGCATATTGAAGATGAGACCGCCTGGGATGAAGTTGGCTTTGTATGAGGCGACAGCGGGACTATTGTCTGGATCGGCTTCTGGCTTTTCGCCATAGGTCATTGGGGCATTACTCAAGACGTTGATATCGCCAAGCAAGGGCGACACGAAGTGAGCCTTTTCGATCTCAGCGAAGGACCGAAAGCCATCCTCGGGTGAATCGAGATGCTGCACAACAAACTTAACTGTGCTGTCCTTTCGTTTGACAAAAGAGTGGTCTCCCTCTTCGTCCTTTTCAATGATCCCAACAAGATGTCTCGTCTGGCTGAGTGTTCTTTCCAGCCCTTCCTTCAGTACGGCTTCAACTTTGCTGTCAAGGGTCAGTGTCTCCATTGGGAAAGGCGTGTGCTAGTACTGACTTCTTCTCCACGTCATCCAGCTTGAAGAATAGAGTATAGTTATTGTAGGTCATCGCCGACAAGTAGTCGAGCATGGAGATCTTGAAGCGCTCCTCCTCTGGGTCATTTTCCCAACCCAGAGGATGAAGCTGAAACTCCTGAACATGGGGCATGGTAGCTGTGACGAAGGCGAGGAAGGATGTGCAAGATGAGTGTCTAAAACGGCAGCGAAGTGTTACTCTAGAGGTGAACTGTCGAATTTGGGCATCCTGGGCAGGTTTCTTTTGAATCGCGGGGGACTGCAGATTAAAGTACAATCATTAACAGTGCTGCGGGGTCAAACTGGACAACCTCGGGCACCTTGGTGATCCATGTCGTTTGTGAGCGTCCAGCAGAGGGGGTGAAGCGGTGAGTGAGTCCTCTCCACTCGGGTAATGTCCCGGAAGATATGTACCTCGTACATAATCTACACACAACGTTGAAGCATTTATGCGTCCCCGGTTGGCCGGGTTCTGTCGCATTATCCCTGGCACCAAACGAATCCAGGTTCGGCAGGGCAGGGGCCGGGGTCTGCCTGACGGGCATTGTCAAGAACCACTGCGGCCTTCTCATCGCCCGGATCTTCCTCAGGCACACACCGAGGCCGACTCCCCGGCGTAGCAGTAAGTCCCTGGCACATAGCCCACGAGATCCAGTTCTCCCAGGCCCTTTTCTTCACCCTGCATGTAGACATCTAGACTTTGCGGAAAGGATGAGCAATGGAGCGATTCAATTCTAGCTTCCGCCAAGTTCAGAGATCAAGATCAATATGATGCCCACGAGGATCTGATAAAGAGTACATCTATTCTTTACAACAGGAATCGGATTAGGTCGCGGATCGAAACCCAATACTCCAGGCCATGTACGGGAGACAATATCCCAGCTGGCCGTGAGGCGGCGTCCCAGCACCGGTGAAACCTCTATCTCCACTGCCTTTGGTGCCCATATCTCGTCTCGTTGACGTTTGCAATATCCGAGCTCTGCGTGACAGTCACCTGAGTAGTACGTTTGATGCCCTGCTCTACCTTGGCCGGAGCGTGACGGAGGTGCTCCGTTGACTCGGACCGAAAATCCTTCAACTCGGTTTCGTCGATCTCGGTGTATGAATTGTTGACAGAGCGTATGTTCTGAGACCTTCCGGTGGTTGCACCGGTTTGGTTCTTGGAGGTGGCCGTAACACTCAGGCCAAAACCCATCTTCATCTTGCGCCAGACACCACTCTCCATGAGAATCTTGGGTACGCATGGCACGCAGACAACGATGAACCCGCAGGTCATTTCAGCGTACGCCCAGAAGCACACGGGGCCGATATTGTAAATGGAGTCGACAGCCTCGGCATATTGGACGGTGCCGGCGAGACGAAAGGCAGCAGAGACGCAAGCACTGCGGTTCATGTTGGTTAGCATAGGGTCGCCTGTTAAGCTAGAAGGTCCGTGAATACTACTTACAGGATACCGAGTGAGAAGATGATCGACACACCCAGCTTCTTCTTCCAACTCAGACGAAGATCCCAGATGACCTTCTGTGGAAGAAGTAGAACGATGCAGTCGGATATCAGCTGAAAAGCGGCAGAGACCGTCTCGATGTCGTGAGCGTTGATGCACTTGCCCGGAAGCCAGAACTCCCACTTCTTCTTGGTTGGAATGCAGGCCAAGTTCAAGGCGATGACGGCGGCAATTGCAAAGGCGACCTGAACGCCGATCATGATCCAAGAAACCCAGAAGAACCAGTTTCTAGTGCCTGGAGAAGAGAATATCCCTAACCATTCCACCATGATGGATATCTTGAGAAGAGGAAGGCAAACTGAATAGAAGACACCAGCAAGGTGAACATACTGGCGAGTAGTTATTAGTTCTTTATTCCTCTAGTAGACTCTTCACAAGTCAGACTTACATAACCCATCATGACAGTTTGTCGAAGCTTGACGTTCCAAGTGTGAACATAGAAGCCGGGGCTGGGTACCAAACTGATGGTGCAATAAGACCAACCGACAAAACACCCCTGGAACCTGTGATCAGTGATTAAGGAAGGGCAAATGTCAAATTGGTTCTCACAAATGCAGCCAGGATCAGATATTCCTGAGCTTGTACCCTTTTCAACAGCACGAGCCTTGCATAGGCTCGGGTTGCTAGACAAAGCACCACAACAGCAATACACACAATCATGATTGCCACAGCCATTCCATTCTGGTTTGGAGTATCGGTGAAGTTGCTGACTTCGCCTTCTGGTGGAGGCATGGCCGGGCCGTCCAGGACAGCCTCCAGCATTTCTGGAGACATCTTGGTGAAGTCGACGGCAGCCATATTGGCGGGAGGTTGCGGGAGGAGGTCGGACCTCTTGTTGGAAGATTGGAGACAGAAAAGAATGGTGGAATAGAATGAGTGGGGGCCAGCTTCCCAAGACAAGGCTCAAGATGGGAGCATGACAACGGGTGGCCGAATACGGGCCGCAAATGTACTTATAGAGAGAGAGAATCGCTTCTCAAACTCTCAAATCCTCAAAGGCACCCGAGTTGGCAGGCCCCAAAAAATGTAGTGTCGGAACTGGATGTTGGCCAGGGTACGCAGGCCTGATCGACTCGTGAAGAAGGCTCTCAGTTTCAAGAGCATAGCAATGCGATTGACTGTTACAATACGATAAAAGAAGTATTGTGATCTGCACCCGGCGGCCTGGCTATGGCCGGGGAAGGCTGGTAGGTTCGCCTGAGCCCCAAACTACAGGGTCAAACGGCCTTTGGGACGATCCCGTTTTGTTTGTGGAAACATGATCGTGATCTCGCCACTACTTCGTAATGGTGGACACATCCAGTTTGCCCCTGATCGGCAGGTCCAGATGCTCCTACGAACGTTCCAACCAGTTCCCTGTACCCGCATTGCGAGACGGGCTCCTTCGGTCCTTCATGCAGGGCCATTCCAAGGAACAGTTGAACCATGCAGGGCGCGTAGCCAAAGGAAATTCAAGAGTTGGGGCTAGGAACGACCCTTGAAGAATTTATTATTCTCGGAATGTGAACATGCCAGCGTGGTGGTGCTACATCTTCTTTGGAGTGAGTGATAAAGACAACGGCCTTCCCGCCACCCGTTGTGCAGGGTTTCGAAACCTGCGCACCTGTCGCAGGCCATTTTCTTTTCATTTTTGCTAACAAAGCGTAACATCGCCCTTTTTTGCGTTGCAATCCAAGACGTTTGCGCCTCTCTGATGCATATAAGGAGTTGTTGCTTTTCGTTCTACAAGGATTCTTCAGGGGTTCCAAGAAGACACAACCAACACCACGGAATCGGGCCCACGACACGAACACACCAAGATGCGCTTCCTCTGCTTGCATGGAAGGGCGACATGTGCACAGGTACCGTGCCAGCCTCATCCCTGGACGTGACTTGGCATAGGAAAGGCCACCAAACTAATCCAAGACGTACCCAAGATGTTTGAGATGCAGACGGGTGAGTAGCGGAAGGCGGTTTTGAAGCAATTGCAAACTGCTTTTGCATGGTTTCCCATCAAACCTGCCCTAATCACCCTACGATGAAGCGACATAGCTAATACTACCCCGACCCTGGCAGCAAGCATACGCAAGGAACTCGCCGAGCACGATTTTGTGTTCATCAACGGCAGCATACCAATGCCCCGGTATCCAAGGGACGGCGGTAGGCGATAGCGGTGGCCGGTGTAACCCATAACCCATGTATTCTCGTACTTACTTCCGGCAGATGCAACGGCTTGCGAAGTCGTCGGCCATCTCAAGTACGGCTACCTGGGAGAGCTCACAGAGGTGAGCCAGTACCAAGACCTGCTCGACGGACTCATTGGCATGGTGCAAAGCCAGGGGCCATTTGACGGCATCATGGGATTTTCCGAAGGAGGCATCCTCGCCGCCACCCTTCTTCTCGAGGACGCCCGACGACCATATGCCAGTTTCAAGTGCGGCATTCTCTTCAGCGCAGCACCTCCGCTGGACCCAGACGAGCTCCGGCAGGGCCACATTCGAACCTTGGATCCGGAAAAAGACGGAACCGCACTTCATATCCCCACAGCTCACGTCTACTCGCACGAGGTTGACACGACTGCCCAGCACGTCCAGTCGCCCCTGAGCGGACTCTGGGCCGAATGCGGATGGATACTTCCGGAACATGTGCATGGCTCCCTGGCGCGGCTTTGCGACAATACCGAGGTGTTTGTGCATTCTCGTGGGCATCAAGTGCCAGGGCCAAGGGATTACCAAGAGTTGAGAGGAGCTCTTCGAGCCATTAATCGCACCATTGACAGGGCCAGCGACTGATGTCCGGCCTGGGCAGGGAGAAACGATCATGATATGACGGGGGATGAGGAGCCAACTGCATAGTTTTATCCCAGATACTTTCCAATCATCAGATGTTAATGAACATGACATGTCATGATGTATGCAATGCTACGCTTAACCACCAACAAGACTACAAGTGTGCAAACTGAGTTTGCCAAGGGCGGGACTGTACGGATACTCCCTGTGCGCATGCCTGTAAGTGCCCCCTCTCGAGCGATCTCTCGATCCATTAATCCCCGGTGCCTCAGTTAGCCAAGGCAAGGACCCTTGCTCGCCAATCCGCGGAACCAACTGTTCGCAGATCACTCCAACCCCTGAACTTTTGTAGTCAAGGGAATTTGCCCCTGCTACCTAGGTAGCCTTAGTTTAACCGAGATTTGATCCTGTCAGTGGTCGGGTAACATCTTGTAGCTAGGGTAGCTTTGTAAGAAGTAGAAGGTTCAGCACACGACATTGGCCCGTATGGTGAACAGGGCTGTAAAGCAGACTCTACTTCAGGAACCAAACTGGGAACCAGGGCCTAGTATATCTCTCAAGTGGGCTACAAGTGTTTGTAGTTCGAAACGCCATCCTCCCCTTGGTGCGACCAAAAGGATCGTGTGAGTCGCCCAAAGCAGAATAGATGCTAGAATGCTGGAATTGCTCAACAGTGTCGACAGGGTAAGGTCAGTGCCCCAGACAGAGCGCTGGGGATTTAAGGCTTCTTTCGTCCCGTCAGTGAGAGATGAACGAGAACGATCCTAACTGAATACTTAAGGACAGTGAAACCCAGATAGGCATCGCATGCAGGCTCCTCTATCACACGCCCCTCCTAACACCTCTACTAAGCTACCGACACCATGGGTTCAACGACAGATCAGTTCAGCCACGGAAATGACATTGCCGTGGTGGGATTCTCTTTCAAGCTTCCCCAGGACGTTGAAGACGTTGACAGTCTCTGGCATGTTCTGCAGAACCGCCAAAACTTGATGACGCGCTGGCCCGAGTCTCGTATCAACGCTGAATCGTTCGTGTCTGGTACACGAAGTAAGGTGCGTTATCGTATGTGGTTTTAAGAGGTTGATCAGGAGTATTGTTTCTCATAACCTTGAAACGAGTGTAGTTTAGCTGCCATGGCGGACACTTTATCAACGGTGACCCGGCCGCCTTTGATGCCCCCTTCTTCTCCATCTCGACAAAGGAAGCAGCTGGTGCGTGGTTTCTCCGGTTCTAGATTGGAAATGAGGATGAAGAACTGACATTTTCCGGCGGAAAAGCTATGGATCCTATGCAGAGATGGACACTAGAAACATCCTATCGTGCTTTCGAAAATGGTAAGCTGGCGAGAATGAATGTCCGCATAGTATTGTCCACAGTCTTTAACAAGCCATGTTTGTTACTTTTAGCTGGCGTTCCCGCCGAGAAGCTCAAGGGCTCAAGGACCGGCGTCTTCTCTGCGTCTTTTACGGACGACTGGGCCAGGATGCTCTCACAGGACCCCGAAAACGTCGAAAGGACAGCGGCCACCGGTACTGCCCCCTCGCTCATTTCGAACCGCGTCAGCTGGTACTTTGACCTCAGGGGGCCCAGTGTCCATGTTGATACTGCTTGCTCCAGCAGTCTATTTGCGGTGGACATGGCATGCCAATCTTTGCGCGCTGGCGAATCATCGGCTGTGCGTGTTCAACTCTCTTGGTGTAACTTCTGGTAGCTAATCAGGCACGGCACAAAGGCACTTGTCACTGGATCCAGCTTGATTCTCACCCCGACCTTCACCCACTTCCTATCGAATCTTGGTTTCTTGTCTCCGGATAGTAAGTGTTGGGCTTTTGATCATCGCGCAAACGGCTATGCCCGAGGAGAAGGCTTCATTGCGATTCTTCTAAAACCCCTTTCTGCTGCCCTACGAGACAACGACATGATTCGGTCTGTCATCCGAGCTACTGGCTCGAACCAGGACGGCCAAACACCTTCATTGACGCAACCTAACCCTAGAGCACAGGAAGAACTGATACGCCATGTGTACAAGAAGGCCAATCTCTCTCTTGGCAAGACACGATATGTCGAAGCTCACGGTACGCTAGAATGTCTGCTTGCTACTCACTTCTCTGAATTGCGTACAAATGACCGGTTGATATAGGTACTGGGACGCCTGTTGGTGATCCAATCGAAATGAAAGCAATAGGAAGAGTCTTCCGAAGCTCCCGATCCGCTTCCGCACCCCTTTACGTGTAAGTGACATGCCACGACTGTATATGAACAAATAAACGCACAACCTAGGTGTCTAGATTGCTAATCGAAGCTTGAAAGAGGCTCGATCAAGAGTAACATCGGCCATCTCGAAGGAAGTAGCGGGCTAGCTGGTGTCATCAAGTCTATTGGTAAGAACACCCTGCGTCCTCAGTCAGCCTCGTCTGCTCAACAAGCCGGCGCATTGCAGTGTCCCTTGAAAAAGGCCTCATTCCGCCTCATGCGCTCTTTGAAAAGATCAACCCCGACATTGATCTCGAGTTCTACCATACTGCTGTATGTCTGATCCCATCCTGGATAAGAAAACAGCGAGCTGATAACATGAAGATCCCAATCCAGGAAATTGTCTGGCCGAGCGACGGGCTCCGACGGATATCTGTAAATTCGTTTGGGTTTGGAGGCACCAATACCCACGTTGTGCTAGATGACGCGTATCACTACTTGCAAGACCGCGGCATCATCGGCAATCATTGCACGGTGGCAGCGGCAGGACCTGCGTCGAACGACACCACGTCTGTGAACGAGAATGGTCCAGCAAATGGATGTTCCAATGGATGCCGCAACGAGATATCCAATACACCCCTCAACGGTATCAATCATCGCGGTCATGGTCAAGGCAAGTCTCGACTCCTTGTATGGTCTGCCGCAGACGAAAAGGCAGTCAAGCGCATGGTCGAGGGGCAGCAAGCCTTTTTCAACAACCAAGTCGCTGGAGACGCCGTCAAACTCGACCAGTTTGCGTACACACTGGCTGCTCGACGAAGTCGCATGCTCTGGCGCGCAGCAGCCATCGTCACGGATGAACCAAACGACAATATCAGCATCGCCGCAGCCAAGCCAGTACGCAGTTCAGGAGAGGCTGGGCTGGCTTTTGTCTTTACAGGCCAGGGAGCACAGTACGCCGGTATGGGCTGGGATCTTGTCCACCAATATCCCATCTTTGACGAAACCCTGCAACGGATTGGCAAAGTGTTTAATGACCTTGGGTGTGAATGGCAGCTGGTTGACGAACTGCAAAACGCCGATAACATCAATTACCCCGAGTATAGCCAGCCTCTATCCACAGCCATACAGCTGGCTCTGGTCGACCTCCTAAAGAGCTTCAACATCTTGCCCAAGGCAGTCATTGGGCATTCCTCAGGCGAGATTGCTGCTGCATATGCCATCGGGGCCCTGTCATTGGAGTCAGCTTGCAAGGTCTCCTACTTCCGCGGCCAACTCGCCGGCAAGCTTCGAGCCACCAGCTCAACAGTGGGAGCCATGATCTCGATAAATCTCGCCGAGGATCACGTCCCAGCCTATCTTGGCAAGCTAGGCATCACAGACATCTGTGTTGCTTGCGTCAACAGCCCACTTAACTGCACACTGTCGGGCCCGGAGAGCGCCATCGACGCAGTAAAGGAGCAGGCCGACAAAGACGGTATATTTGCCCGGAAGCTCAAGACGGGCGTGGCATACCATTCGCCTGCTATGCTCGCCATTGCCGACGATTACAAGCAGCAGATGGGACACCTGGAACTCGCCACGACGTCCTCGGCAAGTTCAATGATTTCCACTGTGACTGGCAACAGTGTTTCGCGTGCCGTGCTGGCTACAGCTCAGTACTGGGTGGACAACATGGTGTCTCCAGTTCGCTTTGTCGATGCTGTCCGCGCCTTGTCACAGCAGTCCTCTACGTGGAAAGCTGCATTCGTGGGCAACATGACTGATCTAGTCGAGATTGGGCCGACTGCTGCTCTGCGTCGTCCCGTCGCAGACTCGTTGGCCTCGGCAGGTCCCCGTGCAAAGAAGATCAGGTACGCGAGCGTCTTGTACCGTGGTCGGTCCGCTGTTGAAACTACTCTGGAGTTTGCCGGGCACTTGTTTACCTGTGGACATTCAGTGTCGATTGCCGCCGTGAATCAACTTGACATCGATGGCCATTTCCTCGTCGATTGTCCCGAGTATCCATTTGACCACTCCAACAGATACTGGTCAGAGTCACGCATCAGTCGCGATTACAGATTGCGTGGTGCCGTAGTCGGTGAGATCTTGGGTCAACGGGTTTCAGATTGGAATCCCTTCGAGCCAAGGTGGAGGAACTTTCTATGCACCGAGTTTGAGCCGTGGATTGCCGACCACAATGTAAGGACTCGTTTACCGATTGCCTCTCTGCAGATTATCCCCTAACCCATGTGCGTAGGTCAGCAACACTGTTGTGTACCCAGCGGCTGGCATGCTGGTCATGGCAATGGAAGCGGTGCAGCAAATGGTCCCTGCGAATAGAACGGTTGTAGGCTACTCTGTCAAGGAAGCACGCTTCATGAGTCCCATCGTCGTGGGAGAGACGTGGGAAGACAGAACAGAGACGACAGTCGAGCTTCGGCCGGTGCAGAAGCCATTCGAGAAGTCCTCGACGTGGTTCGACATTCGAATCTTTTGCTACCGCAACAAGGAATGGTCCCAGTGTTTCTCGGCGAGAATTCAAGTGCAGTATGAGGAAGATTCTCTACAAGTTGGGGTGCAAAAGGAGAAGAAACTTCTCGACCAAGACGTCCTAGCCCGCTATGAGCGTGCGGTCAAGGCCTGCACAAGGCCCGTTGATTCTCACGTCTTTTATCGCAACGCCGCTGACCACGGCCTGCGATATAGAGACTGGTTTCAGCTGCTGGAGGACCTCCACTGGGACGGAAAGAACACTGCCGTCGCTCGTATTGATGTCTCCAAGACACAGTTCCACTCGACTAGCCTGGTGCACCCGGCCGTCTTGGACAACGTTTTCCACATGCTGCGAGCGAGCTCCCAAGCCTCTGCTTCGACGTCAGCCACCAATGTTCCCGTCAGGATAGTCGATGCTTGGTTCTCTGCCTCAGGATGGCAGAGCCCGCAGATCAAGAGGCTCGCCTGCTATGGCATTGCAAACGTGGATCAGGAGGCTGGCGAGGATGGTACCATCTACGCGCTCGGCGATGATGGGAAAGTCTTGATGACTATCCAACACATGATCACAGTGGCCGTTTCCAGATCCGAAGAGGGAAGCATAACAGAAAGAAAGCTTCTTCACAAAGCCCAGTGGAAACCTCAGTTGAGCCTCCTCGATCCACAGCAGCTTACACAAGCTTGCGTCAAGGGTAGCGTAGTCAAAGATGACGCAACCATGGTCGCTCACCACGCCGAACTGACGTCCATCATGAATATCGCTCTTGATAGGACTCTTCGAAACATGACCGTGGAGGAGCGTGAAAAGGTGCCTGTCTCGCTGGAGCGGCACATGGCGTGGGTGAGACACCACATCAGCACGCTCGAACCAGGCCAGAGAGACGACCCGGAAGCGCCCATCAGCGACCAACAGCTTGAGCAGCGACTTGAGCACATTGAGGGCATACAACCTCCTTGGAAACTTCACACCAGTGTGGTGCGCGAGCTGAAGAACATCCTGCTCGGCGCCAAGGATCCGCTCGAGGTCATCTTTGATTCGGATCTGGCCGACGTCTTCTACGCAGACATGTTTGCCCAGATATGCGATGAGCGGCTGCGCAAATTTCTCGACCTCGCCTCGCACGAGAACCCCGGCCTGCGCATTCTCGAGGTTGGCGCCGGGACTGGCGGCTTCACGGGGCACGTGTTGACCGCGCTGCAATCACTCGAGAAGGAGAGCGGAGGTCTGAAGCTGGCGGAATACACATACACTGATATCTCGCCCATGTTCTTCGAACGGGCACGGGAGCGGTGGAGGACGTTCGAAGGCCGCATAAGCTTCAAGACTCTGGACCTGGAACGCACACTCGAGAGCCAGGGCTTCGAGGTCGGCTCGTATGATCTAGTTGTTGCCGGCAGCGTCTTGCACGCCACGGCGGATCTGGTGAAAACGATGAAGAACGTGCGGACTGCGCTCAAAGCTGGAGGGCGGGCGCTGATCCTCGAAGTGGTCGCACCGGAAGACGTCGTCGTCAACTTCTCGTTCGGCCTTGTCCCCGGGTGGTGGCTCGCGCGTGAAGAATGGCGCAAGATGTCGCCCCTTTTAAACGAGAGTCAGTGGGACACGTGCTTGCAAGCGAGCGGATACTCGGGCAACGACCTCGTGCTCAAGGATTATGAGGGGCAGGGGTATCATATCTGCAGCATCATCGTGTCGACTGCTGTGGAAGCAGAGGCAACAGCCCATGTGGATGTAAGCTACAAAGTGTTGTTGGTTGTCGAAGAGGCATCAAAACGACAAGTTGAGCTGGCCAACCACATTCACAACTTGATGAGTGCCCGGTCTGGAGAACAATCCTGCAGCATCATGTCCCTGCAGGACTTCCAGGCGATCATACCAGCAAGAGACGATGTCGTGCTTTGCCTAGCAAGCCTGGACAATCCCTTCCTGTACGCCATTTCTGAGAGCAAACTAGGCTGGGTACAGCATCTCATGCGCCACACCGGAAAGCTGCTCTGGGTGAGTGGTTCAAGCATTGACGACGACACGCAATCACCCTTCTATAGCCTAGCCCAAGGCTTCTTTCGCTCGCTGCGACTCGAGGTGGTCGAAAGTAAGATCGTCACGCTTGCCATCGAGACAAGGGATGCGACAGCAGCTGCTTCGGCACAGCATGTTATCAAGGTCCTCCTAAACTCGTTCCTTGACCCATCTTCCGAGGAGCTCGAGTATGTGGTTAGTCAGGACGGCCTTCTCGAGACCTGCAGGGCTGCAGAAGACGTTCGTGGCAACGATGCGCTGAATGCCCTTCTCTCTCCACACTCTCACTCAGGTACCTGGTCAGAAGGCCCAGCGTTGTCTCTCTCAATCAAGACGGTTGGAACCCTGGACTCGCTATGCTTCACCGAGGACCTAGAGTACGACACGGAGCTGGCAGCTGACGAGGTCGAGATCGAAGCCAAGGCCTGGGGTGTCAACTTCCGTGATGTCCTGCAGGCTCTAGGGCGTCTAGAGGAAAGGACATTTGGGGTCGACTGCGCTGGTATCGTCACCAGGCTGGGCAGTGGCTGCAATGACAATTTCCAGCTGGGTGACCGGGTCTGTATGGCATCCCCTGGCTGCATGCGTCGAAGCCCGCGTGGGCCTACAACATCGGTGATCAAGATACCCAGCGACGACATGTCCTTTGCTGCCGCTGCCTCAGTCATCGTGCCGGGAATGACGGCGTATCACACGCTCATCGACGTTGCACGACTTGCAAAGGGAGAGTCTGTCCTCATCCACTCGGCTGCAGGCGCCACAGGCCAGATGGCCATTGCTGTTGCCAAGATGCGAGGGGCGTCCATCTATGCGACAGTTGGCAGCGAGGAGAAGAAGCGCTTCTTGGTGGACATTCTAGGCATCCCCGAGGACAACATCTTTCACAGTCGCAATACGTCGTTTGCACAGGGAGTCATGCGCGTCACCAAGGGGCGCGGCGTCGACGTTGTGCTCAATTCTCTCTCTGGGGATGCTCTCCAGGCTTCGTGGAGCTGCATTGCCCGTCGCGGACGCTTTATAGAGATCGGAAAGGCAGATATAATTGCTAACTCGGCGCTTCCAATGTCCTGCTTCGAGAGAAACGTGAGCTTCTCCGCCGTGGACCTACGCGAGATCCTCATGGAGGACCCTCAGGTCACTGCTGAGCTGCTGCACAAGGTCATGCAGTTCACGCGCGACACTGGTGCCGCGCCAGCGCCGGTGCGCTCTTTTCCAGCTAGCCAGGTCGAACAGGCTTTTCGGACACTCCAGAACGGCAAGAATATCGGCCGCATAGTGATTGAGCCTGGCCCAGACGATATTGTCCCTGTGAGTTCAATCACTTATCCCTTATCCCTTATCCCTTGTTAAATCCTAGACTAACTTTGCATCAACTTAGAAATACCTCCTAGGCCGACAACCGTGGAAGTTTGATAGTAACGCATCGTACCTCATCGCCGGGGGTTCGGGAGGCATCGGTCGTGCCATTATGAAATGGATGGCGGCGCGCGGCGCCAACTATCTCATCGTGCCATCAAGATCCGGAGCCTCATCCCCAGAAGCAGCCGCCGTCATTGCTGAACTGGAATCTCAAGGTGTTCTTGTCGTCGCGCCAAAGTGTGATGTGGCCTCGGAGCTGGCACTGTCAAGCCTACTCGATGAGTGTGCGCGCACAATGCCCCCTATCAAGGGTTGTATCAACGCCGCCTTGGTTCTGCAGGATGCCCTGTTTGAGAACATGACGCTTGCTCAGTGGGATCTGGCCGTCAGGGCCAAGGTGGACACGGCGTGGAACCTGCATCGTCTCTTGCCCAGGGATCTTGACTTCTTCGTCTTGCTGTCGTCTCTAGCTGGGCAGATAGGACAAGCCGCAACCTCGCAATATGCCGCGGGCTGTACATTCCAGGATTTTCTGGCACGCTACCGCGTCGAGCATGGCCAGAAGGCTGTGTCCCTTGATCTTGGCTGGATGCGTGACGTTGGCATTGTCGCCGAGACAGCCGCCTTTCAACGTCAGCGACTCGCCACCGACGACATGCAGCAGATCAACAGCAACGAGTTGATGGCTCTCCTGACATTGTGCTGTGATCCGACCGGTTCAGTAGCAAGCCAGATGCTCGTGGGCCTACGAACGCCAGCCGACTTCCTCGCCAAAGGACAGAAACCTCCGGCCCTACTAGAGCGGCCATTCTTCTCAGCCTTTTCCCGAATCTTGGGCACCGAGGTCATCTCTAGCGCAGGACCGGCAGCGGAACCAGCGGCGCTGTTCCGCGCTGCTGCTGAACCAGAAGAAAAGGCTCAGATCGTCATCAACTCTCTGGTTGCCAAGCTGGCGCATGCCATGTCCATCTCGCCCGAGGATGTGGAACTCTCAAAGCCGCTGTCGAGCTATGGTGTTGATTCCTTGATGGCGGTAGAGCTTCGCAACTGGATTCGACGCGATTTTGCTGCGCCAGTGGCTGTCTTTGATATTATGGGGGGTGTACCTATTTCGACTATTGGAGAGCTGGTGGTTGCCAGAAGCACTACTGCTCCCCACTGCGTGACGAAAGGGTGATTGCCAAGGAATAAACCTATTGTACTGGGTTTATATTAGCAGAGGAAGATATCGCGTAGCTAAAGGGTAGTATAGTTACGTCTAGTAATATGCTTAAAAGCCAATGCGAGACATACATGCACCGCCGGCGAGCGTTACGTGCACAGCCGGCTGTGCAAATAAGACCACGTGATCGGCGCATAGCCGGCTGTGCAAATAAGATCTGTTATATAAGCCCGCTAAAGTGCGTGAGTGAGAGATCCTCTTCTTTATCTAATAAAGCAGCCATAATATATAAAATTAAATATAATAAGTAATTCAATAGGAATATAGCTATTTAATAAATAATATATTATCTATTAGTATTAGTTATTTGCAGCGCATTAGGCTACCTAAGGCCGTAAAGTATATAACGGCGATTATAATAGTATAAATAAATTACCTTAATATATAAAAGATATAAGATAAGATTTCTTTACTAAAAGATACTCTCTATTCTTATATATAATATTATTATTAATATATATAATTACTATTAGAGCTAATATTAAAACCCTCCTAATATCCTGATCTTTATAGATAATATTATAACCTTAGTAATAAGTATATTAAGTGATTAATAGGTACTAGCCCCTATCGCGAATAATTAATATATTAAGGCACCGGGGCGTTATAATTATAATATAGTATTTCCCTTCTTGGTCTATGTAAAAGTCCTTATAATAAGAAGGTCTTTTATAAATAAAATTCTAGAAAAATAAGCTTATAAGATATAAGCCTAGGATTTAAATACCCTATAGTTTAGCTTATGCGCTATCCAGTTATAGGCTTACCTAAGCAATATATGCTTAGATAAGCAAGATATTAGGGAGTTATAAGATAGTCTATTTCGGCTATATTTAGCTCTATTTCCTAATTAGGAAGGTCACGTGACTTCGGACTTAGGGCTTTTTAAAGAGCCCGATAAAGCCGTGAAAGCCGTGCCTTTCCAATGGGTATTTTCTATCCGGTTTTAAATTTCCTAGTTTAAAACCCTAGAAGTCTTATATTAGAATAACGCATAACTCGGCTTCTAGTTATCCGTTCTTAGTGAAACTAATACCGTTAGAAAGCCCGGAATTCGGGCTATCCGGCGCTATAACTTTCACCCGAATCGGACTAATAGATTCCGACTCATTAGCTATATAAGCTATTAGCCCTCTCTTAGAATTAGCTCCTTAGATCTTGTATGAATACTCACAATTTACATACCAATAAGAAGCTGGTTTTCTTCTTATTTTTTCTATCCATTTTACTCTTGACTTTACCTACCCTATGCCTTGCTATTTAGCTTCACAGCTATTTATTAAGACTAATTCCTCTGCCTATTCACCTCCTATCCAAGTCATCTACCCTACAGTCTTTGAGGACTTTATAGTCTTTATTCTTCAGTCTTTTACAGTCTAGTCTTAGTATACTAAGTATACCTTACCTATAGATAAGAGGTCAGCTAGGGTATATCTCGATATAAACCCTAGGTCTATTATAAGAGCCCTTGCTGCTTAATTTCCTCCTTAAGGGTAATTAATTATTATTAATTTAATAGTATAGGGATATAAGGCTGCGGGATAATAATATATTATATAGTTTAATAAGGCTCTTAATTAATAGTATTACTACCTTATCCCTAATATAATTCTAAGATAGTCTTATAGTAGACTTAAGGCTTTTAATAGAGAGTACCGCGGTCTAAATAACTATATATATATAGGCCTTATATAGCTAATACCTATTATAAGGATAATAATATATTTACCTACTATCTAGGAAATAAAGTAGATAGGGATCTATATCTAGTATATTAATTAAAATAGCTAAATAATATAGGTTTAGCAAGGTATATAATAAATAATTTAAAAAGCTATATTATAGTATTATTACTATACTATAACTTATTATATATATAAGTAATAACTAAGCTTATTTTATATTATATATATATTTAGCTATAGCTTTATTTAATTATATTATTAAGTTATTATAATTATACTTAGAGATTAATATTTTCTTTATCTTTATAATAATATATATAAATTATATATTATATTATTCCTCTAAATATTAATAAGGGGGTTTTTTATTTTAATATAATCTCCTCTATACTTTAATATCTCTCTTAATAATATCTTATATTTCCTATATACCTCGCCGGTCTAAGAAAGGCTATTATATTATCTCTATTACTATATTTTACTTAACTTGCTTATTCTTAGTCCTATCTTAATTAAAATAACTTATCTACTCCTCCTTAGTCTATGCCCTAATATTATTTTTACCTCTATAATATATCCCTATTTACTTATAGTTAAGTATTATAAGCCCTAATCGGGAAATATCTGGATAGCTAATTAGGCACGGAGACCGACGGAAACCGATAGAAGCCCAATGCCCCAGGGAGCAATATAACGCCTGAGGAACGCAGCTAGCTAGCTGCTCAGAAGCCGGTCAGACTACGAGGATCAAAGGGATATAGTCTATATAAGAGAAAACATATATATAGTAAGTAAGGCAAGAATTAAGACTATTATAATGCATTACCTACCCTCTAGTAGCTCTATAGTAGTGTCATAACCTAACAAGTACCTATCACGTGCACAGAAGCGACCCCAATATTCTTCACTAACCAAATAAGTAATCACTCTTAACACCAAGTGATCACGGTGATCACCTCCCTAATCACCCTAATTACTCCTATAATCACTATAATTAGAACTAAAGGGTAAAATAATCGCAATAAAACCTAAAAGTATATAAGATACTCTTATTAGTACTTTCTTATATACCGGCTACCTTAGCTATTAATATAACTTAGTTATACTTAATACCCTTAAGTATATTACTAGACGTAACTTATACTACCCTTTAAGGCTATATAATATTCTCCTCTACTAATATAAACCAATATAACTAATTTATCCCTTAGGAATCCCACGATTATTATATATTAATAGCTCTTATTTAGAGGATTACTCATATTACCTTAAATAATATTAAATATAATAGCTACTTAGGCTACTCCCGGCAATAACTATTAGTAGGTTTTACCTACTAACTACCCCCCTATACCTATCATACTTATCCTAGCTAACGCTAAGGACAAAGATATAGACGACGCGGAAAGCTCTAATAATAAAGAAGTTAAGTAGCTCCGAGCTTAGATTATTGCTATGAGTACCGAGATAGATAGACTCTATGACCTTATTGAAAGAATAGGCTAGACCTAGCGCGATTAGAACGCATAGTATATTAATAATACCTAAAGGCTTAATGGCATCGCTACCGCCGCTATGCGAGGGAAGGATATAAGAGAAATCTTAAAGCTAGACCCCCCGGAGAAGTTCGATAGAACCGCCTATAGGCTATTAATATTTCTTACGCAGCTACGCGTATTTATAATATATTACCCTATATAGTTTATCACGGCATTTAATAAGGTCTAATACGCTATAAGACGACTAACTAAGAATACTACGGCCTAGTTTAAACCTATTATAAAGGAATATCTTATTAAACTATTCGCTAAATTTTCCCCTTAGACTATAAACCTCTATATTAGCTTTAAGACTTTTAAAACTATACTTAGATAAGCTTTTAGAATAATAAATAAAAAATCCTAGGCAGAAAGAGATATTAAAGCACTCTAATAGACCCGCTTTACATCAGAGTATAGCACTAAGTACCTTTAGCTCGCTTCGAAGCTTAATTAAGACTAAGAACCCCTAATATCCTTTTTCTTCAATAAACTTAAGAAAGAAGTTTAGGCTAAACTCTATAAGGAAGAATAACCCGATAACCTTATCGACTATATTAGTAGGGCTATTAGAATCGATAAATAATAGTTCTCTTAGAAAAAACTATAAAACCCTAAGTTTAGGAGTAATAAGGTTAATACCCCCCGGTTTAACGCTAACCAGGGACGCACTCAAACTAATACCTCTTATGGAATATAACCTAGACCTATGCAGCTTAGTAGCGCCTAGCAAAGACCCTTAACTATTAAATACTACTACTACTATAAGAAGGGCTATAAGGCTAATATATATAAAAAGAAGCAATGCGATATCTAGGAAAGACATTATTAACCTAGGCTATAATAACTATTACCCGAAGGAAAGAGATAAGTAAGGTTTATAAAAGCTAATAATAGACCCTAAATAGCTATCTAGACTACTAAGACCCTCGGCATAATACGCATAAGATATAATAATACTAGCCTCTATCCTAGAGAGATAATAATACCCTATAACTAAATATACTTTACGAAAGAATAATTTAAATATAATAATAAACCCTAGAAAGGAGAATTCTATATAATTATATAACCCCTTAAAGTAAGATGATTTTACCTTACTAATAGATCGAAATAGTAATTATTACTAGAACCCGCTAGTAAGCTAACTAGGGCCTAGGGTGCGAGGACTATTATAATTACCTAACGAGTTAAGCGCCATAACTAAGACCCTAACTATAGCTTAGCGATAGAAGTATAATAATAACTAGCTACTACCTAGATCTAAAACCAATATAACTAAAAGATAGATAATAACTTATGGAAGGAAGAACACTATCCATAGCTCCACGATAAATAAGGCAACTAATACTAGAATACTCTCAGGGAACGATATATCTAGATAGCCCGAGAATACATAGATATAGCAAATATATAAGATATCTATATCCGCGCTCTATATTAAGTAATAGCCGAAGATCCTAGACTCCCTAAAGCATTATTCGGCGCATAAGATAACATCTAAACCTATCCCATATATAAAGAATACCCTAATATCTCATAGATATTATACTATTATTATAAATATAAAGAATACCTAGAAGAGAAATAAAAGAATAATTATTTTTTAATCCCTCTACCTTATTAGCCTAATAATAACTTATACCTCTAGTACGAAGTAGAAGGATATAAAATATACTACTAATATGAATTTATTTTTATTGCTACCCTATGATATAATAAGGGATTATATAAAGTAACCTAAGAATATAAGTAATATGATTATAAGATTAGCAAATAATAGGAATAAATTATTAAAATAATATAAGAAGACTAGGGAATTATATTTATTACGAAAAATAATAGCATAGATATAAAAGATATTCCTATTAGGGCATACTACGAAGAAATAGCTATGGGCTCCTAATAGAGCCTACGCTATGATATATAAGATAATAAACGCACTTAATTAGTATACCCTAGGCATAAAGAAATCTCATAGATCTCTTATAAGGATTATTAATATAGTATATATATCTAAAGTAAATAAGAAAATAATTATTTCCTAATATAGCTATAAGGACTAAATAATAAATTATACCTTACTTATAAAATATATATATATAAGGTTAGAGGATAAAATAAGGCGCTTAGCGTAGCTAATATTTATTTCCTCCCTAATAATAATAAATTAATTACCCTCGAATAATAGTTTATTATCGCCGCGTAGATAACTATAATTAATTAAGAATAAGACCCAGATAGAAGTTGCCCTAGCATTAAAGTAGCCCTCTATAACGAAGAAATATGCCCACGGCACGGGCTATATATTAAGGCCATATACGATAGATTCGAATAAATAGCGAAGGAAAGATTCGACTTCCGCACGCGAAATAGAAGACCCAGAGACAAGGAATAATATTAAAAGATTTAACTATACCTCGGAGATAACTAAGGACCTATAGATAGGCTCCTATAGGACTACGCTAATTATATTAGGCGCGGCGAGCCTAAAGATACTAACTAGTAAGTAAACAATAGCTTCTAGGAATAGTAAGATAGCATAAGAGACAACTATAATTATAAGGCATATATAGATAGCGAATATAAATTCGATTACTTTAGCTATGCTATGCGAATATTAAAAAACTAGTTACCCTATCTAATATAAGGCAATAAGTAAATAAATAAAGGAATAAGCTACCTAGGAAGGCCCTTTATTCTATAAGCAGAGAATATAAGTAATAATACTTAGAATTAAGAGTATAAGTTAAGGGAGAATAATTAAATGCTTTAGTAGATAATAAAGCTAAGTAGAATTATTTCAATCTAGCAATAGTAAATAGGCTTAGGCTACTATAGAGGCATAAATAAGAGCCCTATATAGTATATAACCTCGAAGGAATACCTTTTGATTATAATAGCAGAGTTATTAACTATAAGATTAATTACCTTAAGGTTTTTATTAAAGGAAAAAACTAAGGAATCTTATTTAATATTATATTAAATTAAAGCTATGATTTTATGCTTAGGTACCTATAGTTATAATATTATAACCTATATTTTAACTAGAGAACTAGCTAAATACTCTCTTATAATACTAAGATATCCTTTATATTAGATAATAACTTAGGATAGAGATCTTAAACTTTTACCTATAATAGAGAAATTAGGCAGAGGTAAATATAAGATACCTCTCTACCTATAGGGACAAAATATAGATACCATAATAGATAGAAACAATAATAATAACAAATAATCATATAAATTATATAATAGTTCTATATACTAGAGAAGGACTTTAAGAGGCCTAAGAAGGATAACCTAGAAGAAGAATAACTTAAAAATATACCCTAGTAGTATAAAATCTATAAATAACTCTTTATAGAAGAACTCGAAATAGGTCTATTAGAATATACCTTATATAACCTTAAGATTAAGTTTATTAATAGGAAGTAACCCGGCTTTAATAAACTCTACCTACTTAACGAAGTATAACTTCTAGTATTAAAGGAATATATTAAAGATATAATATAGAAAGGATATATTAGGGAAAGTAAGTTATCTATTAGATACCCTATTATATTTATTCTAAAGAAAAACGGTAAGCTCTAGCTTTATATCGACTTTAAAATGCTTAATATTATTATAATTAAAGATCATATACCGCTACTTCTTATTAGCGAGTTAAAGGATTAATTTTTTAAAATAAAGTACTTTACTATATTTAACCTTAAGGGAGCCTATAATCTTATTTAGATTAAGGAAAGATATAAATAAAAAACTACTTTTTATACTAAATATAGATTATTTAAGTACCTTATTATGCCTTTTGGACTTACTAATATACCTATTATATTTTAGTGAATAATTAATAATATACTATAAGAATACCTAGATATATTCGTTATATATTACCTAGATAATATTCTTATCTTCTCTAAAACGGAAAAAGAATATATAGAATATATCTATAAGGTACTATAGATACTATAGGATACTAAGTTATTAGTAGAACCTAAGAAAAGTAAATTCTATACCTTAGAAGTAGAATTTCTCGGATATATTATCTCTTATAATAAGATATATATAGACCCTAAGAAGGTTTTAATAGTTAAGGACTAGAAAGAACCTACTAATATTAAGGAAATATAAGCCTTCCTCGGATTCGCTAATTATTACCATAAATTCCTTAGAGTATTTAGGAAGATAGCCGCATTATTAATAGAACTTATAAAAAAAAATAAAACCTTTATATTTAGGAATAAGGCAAAGGAATCTTTCAATAAAATTAAGGGACTTATCCTAAGCGAATTAGTACTTAAGATATTTAATTTATCTCGGCTAATTAAACTTAAAACCAATGCCTTAGACTTCGCCCTAGGCGCTTAGATTAAATAATAAAATAATAAAAGATAATTATACTTAATCGTATTTTATTCCTATAAGCTATATAAAGTAGAACTTAATTACCCTATTTATAATAAAGAATTCCTTATAATTATTAATACTTTTAAGGAGTTTAGATATTACCTTTTAGGAAATTAGTATTAAATTAAGGTTTATACTAATTATAAGAATATCTCCTACTTTGCAATAACCTAGTAACTTAGCGGATAATAACTATGATATGCTAAATATTTGTCTAAATTCGATTACGTTATTATTTATATTAAAGGAATGGAAAATAGAAGGGCAGATACTATTAGCCATAGACCCGATCTAGATATAGGAAAAATTAAAACTAAGAAACAACTACTATACCTTACCCCAGAGGGATACCTATAATAATAGATAATTATATATATTAGGCAATAATAATACTTAAATATAATATATATAATAGAGTAAGGGAATCTACTCCTTACTAAAATCCTAGAGTATAATAAATAACTACTAGACGACTAGAAAACCAATAAGTAATAAATACTAGAGGATCTATGCCACGACCTCGTACGCAAAATATATAATTACTAACTCTATAGATACTAAGGAATTAATAAAACCTTAGAATATATTAAAACGATATATATATTTCCTAGTATAAAAAAGATAATTATAATTATTATTAAATAATGCGACCTTTGCATAAAAACTAAGGTATAATATTATAAACCTTATAGTAAACTATAACCCCTACTAATACCTTAGCTACTATAGGAAGTTATTATAATAGACTTTATTACTAAATTACCCCTATTAGAAGAACTAGCTACTAATAACTTCTATAATAGCATTCTTATTATTATAGATAGACTCACGAAATTTTCTTATTTTATACCCTATAGAGAATCGATAATAGCTAAAAAATTCGCCTATTTCTTTTATTTTTATATTGCTAAAATATATAGTATACTACTCGAGATTATTATTAACCGAGGACTATTATTTATATCTAAGTTTTAGTAAAGCCTTATCGGATACTTAGGAATTAACTATAAGCTCTCTATTATATACTATAAGGAGATAGATAGATAAATAGAATATATAAACTAGATATTAGAATAATACCTTCGATACTATATTAACTATAAATAAACTAACTAAGTCAAAAAGCTATTAGCTACTTAGCTAGTATATAATATAGCTATAAATAAAAGCATAAAGACTATACTAGCCTATGCTAACTTTAGATTTATACTAGATACTTATTAATAATTACAAGATATTATTATTAACCCTAAAGTAATCCTCGCTAGCGACTAGCTATATAACTTATACGAAGAAATATATATAAAACTCGAATTTATTAGGAATAAAATAATAAATTACGCTAATAAAAAATAGATCAAGGGACTAACCTTTTCGGAGGGAGATATAATCTACCTCGCGATAAAAAATATTAAAACGAAATAATAAAATAAAAAACTTAACTATAAATATATTAGACCTTATAGAATTAAATAAAAAATCTTAAAATATAATTATAAACTAGACTTATTACCTAAGGTTAAGCTCTATTTAATCTTTTATATCTTATTACTCGAGTTAATATAAGATACTATCTAAGTTAAAATAAGTAATAACCCCGATATAGAAGTTAATAGGCTAGAAGAATATATTATAGAATCTATCCTTAATATAGATAAAATTAATAATAAAATAATATATTTTATTAAATAAAAAGATTACCTAGACTTAGAAAATACATAGGAACCCCTAGAATACCTCACGGGCGCGTAATACCTACTATGGGATTTTTACTAGTAACTCCGGAAGGAAGGGAACTAATATCGAAATTAAGGATCGCCGACTAATCAATAATATTAATAGCCCCGAAGGACTAAGCATCGATAATAGCCTTAGCTTCCCAGCGATCTAATTCCTCTAGCTTATCTAGAGAATTTAAACCCCGATATATTATCTCTATACCCTGCTTATAAATCTATTTCTTTTAATAGCAAAGGTATATTAGATGAGATAATCGCTTATTTATCTACTATTAAAGAAAAATTAACTCCTCTTTTACTTTCTCCTCCTCTAGCTCTAAATGGCATTTCTCGGCCACCAGGCATAAAGCTATAAATATTAGTAAGAGGAAGGCAATAAGACATAGGAATCACACGCACCGGCAGAAACTAATACACCTGAACTATTATAAGCGCGGCCACGATAGACGCACTCGGAATAACAGGAAATACCCTCGAGTATCTTATACTTTAAGTATTTTTAGGAATAATAAGAATAAGGTATAACTTTAAAGCCTATTTCCTCGATAAGTTCAAAAAGATAATAATAATATATAGCAGAATAGGACTTTACTTTCAATATACTATTAGTATCGCAGGTAATAATTATAAGGGAAGGTTTAATAAACCTAAGGAAATTTAGAATGGCTAACCTTGGAGGCCTTAAGAATAAGACTAACGAAGGGGAGATATCATATTATAACCTAATAAGTACCTATTACATACATAGAAGCGACCCTATAATTCTTTACTAACTAAATAAGTAATTACTCTTAATACTAAGTAATTATAATAATTACCTCCCTAATTACCTTAATTACTCCTATGATTACTATAATTAGAACTAAAGGGTAAAGTAATCGCGATAAAACCTAAAAGTATATAAGATACTCTTATTAGTACTTTCTTATATATTAGCTACCTTAGCTATTAATATAACTTAGTTATACTTAATACCCTTAAGTATATTACTAGATATAACTTATACTACCCTTTAAGGCTACATAATATTCTCCTCTACTAATATAAACCAGCACGACCGGTTTATCCCTTAGGAATCCTATAATCGTCATAAGTAGCTTAACCTTTTTACTCTCTTTAGTACTTTTTACCCTTAATAAGTTAATTCTTCCCCTAACTAAGGAGAAGAGACTATTAAGGCGAGCTATTATGCCCCCCCGTAAATAAACCTAGCAGAATATTACCCCTAAGTAGCTTAATAATACCCTTAACCCGGCCCCTAAGCCCGCTATTAAGCCATAGAATAAGGATAATATTAATACCTTTACCCCTATCCCTCCTATAAGCATAGAAGAAGTATAGCTTAATGCCCGCATCCGCGCCGCTTAGGAGACGCATTAGCTAGCCCATAAGAAGGCCTAGCTTAAGGAGCTAGAAATAGGGCATAAACTAAGATTCGACCCCTATAATATATCCTCCGTCGTATTTATTCCCCGCGAAAACGATGCTTATACGAAGTATATGCGCTATGCTTAGGGAAAGCCTAATATTAGCGCCCCCTCCTATAGCGGGAAGTCATAGACCTAGCTATAGACCTTCCTTAATAACCTTAATATATACTTCCTTATAAAACCTAATTACTTTATCTATGATTACTAGAGGGTATTATATACTAATTAATGCCTAGAAGGGGCCCCGAAGCGACAATAGGCTACCTATATTTATATTACCTAGGCCGGCCGGATTAAGGATATTACTTAGGCTAACTTCGAATAATAGGTTAAGAATATTATCGCTAATAATAAAACCCGCTACCTTAATATTACTATAAAGCTTATATACTACCTTATACGGCAAGGCTAGTCTTTTAGTAACTTTATTAATACCTATAAAGATATTAAGGCTAAACTCCTATACCTACTTCTTAACTCCTTCTAGGTCTACTTCGCGATATAAAAATTAACTCCCGCCCTTAAAGTATAGCTTATTAGCTATAATATACCTATTACCTAGGATACTTTTATTAACGCGGGAATCTAGGCTAAGATTATTATTAGGAAAAATACCCCTTATTAGAATATTAATATACCTCTAAGAGCCCTTATTATATTACCTACCGGCATTATGCCTATTAATAGCGAGGTACTAAGTATAGCGAAAGAGAGATATAATATAAATTACTATAAGTATAGCGAAGATAGTTATATCTACCCGCTATGCCTATACCCCGATTATATAACCTATGGCTCCCCTAAGTATACTACTATAAAGCACCAGGGAAGCCGCCCTTTTAACGCTCCCGGTAACCTAAACTAAGAACCTATAGCTCTATGCGTCGCTTCCTCTTAATAGTAAAGGCTAGATTAGACCTAGCCCCAAGTATAATATAATTAATTATATCTCTGGGCGTCGATGCGGCTAAGGGGCTAGTAAGAAGATACGAAGACACTACTAGACTATGGCGCCGATTAAAGCGCTATCTACCCCTAGTTCCTAAGTAAGAAAGATAAGTAGAGGATAATACCTATAGAAAGGGCCTATTATAAGGCAATAAATAAGAGCTAAGTAGCTTATCTAAGGTATATTAATGCTATAGTTAAGATAACTAATAGTGCTAAGATAGCTCTTATATAGCGCTTATACTTCTACATCGTAGATATTAATAACGAGGATATTATCTTAGGGTACCTATAGATATAAGAAATTAAATTACTTATCTTAAGCTAAAAAGAAAGAATTTAGATATATCCCCTAACTAAGAAAAGCCTTTAAATAGTCTTATCTAAGAAAGGAGCATACTATAAGGCGCAGAATATAGTTACTATGCTTACCCTTAGGATTTATACCCTTAACTTTGCCGCGGACCCTAAATTATAGATAACTAAACTTAATAAACTAATATACCCCGGGGGATATCCCTATAATAAAAGCCTCTTAGAAGCCTCTTAGAAGCACTTAGAACTCTACCCTAAGTTCTAAGATATTTTCTTTATCTTAGAGGCTAAGAAATTAAGGCCCCTAGATAGATATACCTATACTATTAATATTAAACCTAGGAAGATATTACCTTAGGGACCTATTTATAGCCTAGTAGAGAGAGAGCTAGCTATACTCCGCGAATATATTTCGAATGCGCTTTAAAAGGGCTAGATCTAAAGATTAATTAGCTTAGCTAGAGCCCCTATCCTTTTTATCCCTAAGAAAGGAGGTAAGCTATGCCTTTATATTAATTATCGCGGCTTAAACGCTATTATAATAAAGAACTATACCCCTCTGCTACTTATTAAAGAGAGTCTTAACTAGCTTATAAGAGCCTATATTTATATAAAGCTTAACCTTAAAGATACTTATTACTAGCTATAAATTAGGGAGAGAGATAAATAAAAGATAGCTTTTTATTACCGCTATAGATATTATAAATACTAGGTTATACCCTTTAGCCTTATTAATATACCTATTACTTTTTAATAGTTTATTAATAATACCCTTAGGGACCTACTTAATAATATCTATATTATATACCTTAATAATATCCTAATATATAATAGCGACCTAATAGACTACGCGAATTATATAAAAAGTATATTATAGAAACTATAAGACATAGGGCTATATATAAACCCTAAGAAATATATCTTTAATACTAACCAGGTTAAATACCTTAGATTTATTATAACCCCCGAGGGAATTATTATAGATTAAGAATAAGTAATAACTATATAAGACTAGCCTCTCCCTAATAATATTCGAGATATACTATAGTTTCTTAGCTTCGCGGGATTTTATAGGAGGTTTATTAAGAACTATAGCCTTATTACTATACTACTTAGCGATATAATAAAAAGATAACCTAAGGGGACTATTAAGCTTAGCGATAGCGCTATAGAAGCTTTTAAGCGGCTTAAATATGCCTTTTAGATCGCTCCTATACTAATATACTTTAACCCATTGGCCTTAATTAGGGTTAAGATAAATAGATCTAGCTTTACGATAGGGGTAATTCTCTCGCAAAAGAAAGGAGATTACTAGCACCCGGTTATATATTACTCCCGCAAGCTCATTAATACAGAGACCCGCTATAGAGCACCTAATATAGAGCTACTAGCTATCTTAGAAGCCTTTAAAGCCTAGAGATAATTTCTATTATACGCCGAGGAAGATATAAAAGTATTAATAGATTACCTTAACCACCGCTACCTAGTAATAAAACTAAAGCTTTCACCTAGGTAAATAAGAGCACTAAATAACTTAAACCTATATTACTTTATAATTATATACCGGCCCGGGCTATCTAACCCCGCGGATAGCCTCTTATAGCGCCCCGACTATAGGGATAAGGCGGCTACTAATAAAGACGCTGCGTCTATCCTATATAAATTCCTATCGAAGTTTAAAGATAAGGAGATATAAGATAATAGGCTAATAATAATATTAGACTAGCCTAGAAAAACATCTATAGCAATAGACGGGGTTTTAACTACGATAGAGTAAATAGCCCTAGATAAAAATAGACTAATAGAACCAGGGCACCTTAAGAGATATAATACGCCGCTATAAAGCAATAGCCTAGTAGCTAGGCTATAGTTAATACGCGTCGCGGCGATAAGAAAGGGAGAAGACTTATCTAAGGAAAATCCCCTTATAATAAGACTCTATATAGCCTAAGAACTTAACTTAGTCTTTATATTAAAATAAAAAAATCTTCTCGCTATTAGTATAAGCGAAGCTAAAAAGAAGGATATAGGCTAGATACTTAATAATAAGAATATTATCTAATATAAGGGGAGAATTTATATACCCCCGGGATTAAGAAGTACTATTTTACTACTTATATACGACGATATAGCTATAAGGCACTAGGGAATTAGGAAGATACTTTAATAGCTCTAAGTATAGTACTACTAGCCCTTTATAAAAAGAGATATTAAAAGGCATATTAAGATATATATAATCTATTAATACATAAAGCCCCGGTAATATCGCCTATATAATGCCCTAATACTTTTACTAGTGCCTACGCGCCTATAGTAGGAAATCTTAATAAACTTTATTATAAACCTACTAGAGATCCATAGCAATAAAAACTATATCTATAATAATATACTCGTGATTATAGATTATTTTATAAAATACGCTTTATATATCCCTATAATAAAGCGCCTAACTAATAATAGCCTTACTAAGTTATTTCTCAAAAATATCTTTAAGAACTATAAATTACCTAATAGGATTATTACTAATAGAGGCTCCCTTTTTATAAGTAGTTTCTAGAGGACCTTCTATTACCTACTTACTATAAAGTAGCTCCTTAATACTACTTTCTACCCCTAGATAGATAAATAGACCGAGAGAATAAACTAGCTATTAGAATACTACCTAAGGGCCTATTATAATTAGGACTAATCTAACTAGGTTAATTAATTATACTTAGCATAATATACCTATAATACTAGCTACTATAGCTCTATCAGCATAAGCCTAGCTATAGCGCTACTAAGATATAAGCCAAGAGGACCATAATATATAGAAACCCCCCTCTAGTAAAGCACCCCTATGGCTAAATATAGAGCAAAGCTATTTAAATAGAACCGAGAAGTAATAAAGAAGCTACTAAGTAAGGCCTAAGAATACTAAAAGTAATAATATAATAAGAAGCGAGATAACTAAGTTAGGTTTAATAAAGGGGAACTTATATTACTTTTAATAAAAAATATTAAGATAAAGCGCCCTAGTAAGAAGCTAATAGATAAATACCTAGGCCCTTATAAGATACTTAAGAAAATTAGCAACTATAAGATAGCCTATAAGTTAGAACTCCTTAAAGGTTTATAAGTATATAATATATTTCTAATCTCGAGTTTAAAGAAATAATATAGCCGCGATAATAAAGCGCTAATATAGCCTAATAAGCCTATTAATAATAAAAAAGTCTAAGAGATTAATTAGATCCTTAATTATAAGGGATTATTAAATAATAAAAGATTCCTTATAAAATAAAAGGGATTTAATTACTTAAAAAACTCTTAGGTCCTAAGAAAAGACTTCTTAAACCCTAGCGTTATTATACGCTATAAGTAATATCTTTATAGCTAGGGAGTAATATAAATATATAAGAAAGAGACTTTATTTAACTCCTAAGGGGAGCGAGGATATATTAGCTAGGTATTATAAAAATAAGTAAATACTTATCTATCTATAATTATATAATAATACTTAGAACTAGCTAAAATAAAAGCAAAATATAAGTAATAAAAAGAATATTATTAATAAATAATTACTTATTATCCTTATTATTATCCTTAGGGCTAAGGTTATTATAAAGGGTAGCCAAGCCTATATAATTAGGCAAAATAGCGGCTCCGAGGGTGCGACTATGCGGCATAAACATAGTAAGGTTCTCGGCTAAGAAATAAACAATAGAGGCAAGGTCTATAGTGGCCTTAAGCTGCTCCTTAGCGATAAGAGCCTTACGAGTAGTGGCCTCGCTGCTTATACGCGATATATTAGCCTTAGCCTTAAGCCGGGCAATATAAGCCTTATAGGTAGAGTCTCTATAGGTGAGGTAGGTAAGTAAGATAAGAGCATAGGCGCGATACTTCTTAACCTCTTAGTAGCTAAGTATTAATAATAATAATAAAAGGTTTAAGTAGGTATATTTATAGTATTAGCGTTAAAAGTATTATTATTAATCTAATCGGCACCCTCGAGGGTAATCTATATATCTCTATATAGGGCCTTTTACTTAGTAGTTATTTATAAAATAATAAGTTAGAAGGACTTATAAAGTAAAAGAGTAATACCCTACTTTAATATACTCCTTGCCTAGCTTTTAATAGCGCTTATAGCGCATAGAACTAGCTAAGCGATAAGTTAATAGCTACTAAGTATTTTATATAAAGGGAATAAACCTCGAATAATATAAGGAATAGGAGTAGGTATAAGAGCGCTATTATAATCTATCTTCTCGGGGGTCTAGCGGGTAGCATACTATAGGCAATATTAGTAACCTTAAGGCCTAAAGCATATTAATAGGTAAGAAGTAGCGCACGCATAAGGAAAACTTATATATTAGTAGTAGCGCGAAATAGGAATATAAAGAGGAGAGATAGCGTAAAAAGATAGGTAAAGGCAAATAGGCATAAGCGATATAAAGCTATTACGAAGGGATATTAGTTATATGCGCGAAGGAAGAAGGCTACTCTAAGAGGAGGCTTATAAGGCACGATAAAGATACTTAAAGAAGGGAAAAGAAGAAGAGCCTCGCGGGCTATGAAGAAGCTACCTTATACCCTATAACTAGCCTTTATTAGTAAATCATAGCTATTTTCTTATTATTCTTTAATGCCGCTATTTATAATAAAGGAGAACTAATTAATTACTTAATCTAGAAGAAAAACGGCGCCTAATCACAATATAGTAATCTCGCCGCATTTAGGTAGCGCTAACGGCGCGTATAGGCGCTCCCCTAATTAGCTCGGGCTAAGCTAACGAACGGTAGGGGATCTTATTATAAGCCCTAATCGGGAAATATCTAGATAGCTAATTAGGCATGGAGACCGACGGAAACCGATAGAAGCCCGATACCCCAGGGAGCAATATAACGCCTAAGGAACGCAGCTAGCTAGCTACTCGGAAGCCAGTCAGACTACGAGGATCAAAGGGATATAGTCTATATAAGGGAAAACACATATATAGCAAGTAAGGCAAGAATTAAGACTATTACAACGCATTACCTACCCTCTAGCAGCTCTATAGTAGCTTAACCTCTTTACTCTCTTTAGTACCTTTTACCCTTAATATTAAGGTATTAATTATATTTATTTTTACTATAATATAGAGGTAGATTTATTGCCTTTTAATATAGCTAATTAGTCTTTATAGCGCCTTAGGGCCTTATTATATATTAGGCCTCTCGGGCCTCCTTATATTATTAATAAATAGCATAGGGGTTATTAGCTCGTAGCATAGGTACTACTAGGGCACTTATAGTAGGAATAATTACTTATAGGGCTAGTAGAGGAGAAATTAATCGAGTTATTATATATATTATTATATATATTATTATAATAGTCTTAGATATAAGAGGTAAACTTAATAAAATTACTAGCGATAATAAGTAGCTTATAGAATAACTAAATATATATATTATTATATATATTATTATAGAAGATTAGGTTTAAGTTAATAATAAATTATTATAATATAAAAGGTATACTTTAGAATTTATCTTATAGCCCTAGATATAATACTTTAAGTATATTAGTAATACCTTTTAGTATAATATATTCTTAATAGCTTTAAATATAAAAGGCTTATATTATATACTTAATAATAGTAGTATTAATTTAGTAGCTAGGTAGTTAAATTACTTATAGGGCTTAATAATAAGCTAGGGGGTTCTAAGGTATTAGAGATATTAATAGGCATAGAAATAGTATAATTAAAGGGGCTATTTTAATACTAATAGATATTAAAGGATATAAGCATAAAAAAGACTAAGACTTATATTATATACCCCTATATATAGAGGAAGCTCCTTTAATAATTATTTCCGCTAATCTTTAACCTTCTATAGGGCTTTATATAAGATCTAATTATAGATATTATTATATAAAGCCTTAGATAGAGCAATAAGTATACTAATTTATTGCCTAGCCTAGTATACCTTAAGCTTAATAACCTAGTTAACTATAACGAGCTTAATAACCCTCTAGGCCTTAAATAAATTAGCTTGAGAGTTCTTTAGGTAGCCTTTAATAAGTTAATAGATACCCTTAGCCTATAATATAATAAATTAGTTAAAGTAGAGGTATTAATAAACCTAAGCCTTAATAAACCTCTCCTTATAGAGGTCTAGCTAGGTCTACTAAATATAGCTTACCTTATTAATATACTTAGGAAGGTATTACTTCTTAAAATTCTCTAGCCTCTTATTATAAATATCCTTACTTATTAAGATAATAATATTATACTATGAGTTATAAAACCCCTTTTACTCTTTATCCCCTTAAGGGTTATTTTTATCTTAAGTAAAGGTAGGTATATAATAAGTTAAGATAGCCTTATTAATATATTATAGGCATAATAGTAAGGGTAATATTAGAAAGTAAAATAGTAAAGAAAGAATATTTATATATACTAAATAGTAATCTATAAGTATTATAGTTAAAAGGGATATATTATAAAGATTATATAGATACCGCAGCTAACTAAGAGCCTAGATAAAGTTATTCTTTTCCTTGCTACTAAGGAATATAAAGGTAATATAAAAGGATTATTAATAACTATTAATACTAATTATATTAAGTAAGGGTATCTTATACTTATTAATCTTATATATATAGTCTAATATAAATACTTTAGGATATAATTTAAGGTACCCTAGGGACTTTAGATATATAAAGAAAATTATTATAACTTAGCTATCTTTATTAAGGTAAATCTAGCTCTAAAAGCCCTCGCTTTATAGCTATTTAGCGAGAATATATATATTATTTTACCCTCTAGCGAGGTCTTATTTACCCTATATAATATAGTTATAGATATCTTATTATATAGTAGTTATATCTAATATTATACTTAGATAAGATCTAATCTCCCTTAGCGTAATATTAGCTTTAGCGAGCTAGTAAACTATTAATTCGTCTTAATATAATAACTAATAATATATAGGATATATTATTATATTAAGACTTAGCTAATAATTATACTAGGCGAATTTAGTATTAAAATAATACCTTAATATCTATATAGTCTTATATAGGCTTTCCTTTATTATAATAGAGAAGAGATATCCTATATAGCGCATTAAGGACTTCCGCTACTATATCTTTAAGGAATTAGAAGGGGCACGCCCTATACTACGGTTATAGCTATAGATAATACTAATTTTCCTATTGGGAGTCTTTTAAGAGGACTTTACGCCGAAGGCATAGCCTTATAACGCCGCCTAAGTATTAATTATAGTAATTAGCTCCTCCCGCGAGGGATATTCGCCTTCCGGGGGGAGTATATTATTAGGAAAGAGCTAAGAAGCTTTAATTAGGTCTATAATAGGATAATAAAGTTATAGTAAGTTAAATTAATACTATAGAAGGTATTAATTAGTAAATTAGGGGTTATAATTAGCGGTATATTATAGTATTATAAGAAGGCCACGTTGCTTCTTATATAATAGATCTTATTTGTATAGCCGGCTGTGCGTTGATCACGTGGTCTTATTTGCACAGCCGGCTGTGCACGTAACGCTCGCCATGCACCGCCGGCTGGGTGACTAAGAATCAGATACCGTACGATCGACCCCCTGTATCATTCACCCGCGGGTACCAAAGTGTTCAAAGATTAGGCCAATCAGAATAAGGTATAGAGGTTATTTTAGGTATCTCTATAATAAAAGGTAAAAAAGAGCACTAAAATACCCCTATAAGAGAAGAGTATTATAGAGCTTTATTAATATATCTTAAGAATAAATCTTATAAAGATATAGCTATTTATTAAGTTTTATTCTTTTTCTTCTATTTTATCCTTAAAGATTAAGTAATATTAAGATATTCCGTTAGCGGGAATAAACCCCTGCTGAGTCGCGAGTAGTGAATGATCCAGGGTGAATTGTAACTCAAGGTCTCAGCCCAGCAAAATATAGCCAATCAACAGCTAGCTTACAGCCTGGCCACACTTAGCCTCAGCCACCTAACCATCTACATGTGGAAGTCATTGTTACAAGCTGCCTTCTTCGGCGCAATAAAGACCTTCAGTGCAACGGGTTGTGAGCCTAGGCAATCTGACTCTAAGTCGCACTGCCGGTGGTGCACGTATGACTTGCCTCAAATCATTCTATCTGCTTCTTAACATTCGGCTCAACCCCGTCACCCTGTTCTAAGAATCATCCCAGCTCCAAGCGAGAGGAAGCCTTGGACGCTTGCTACCGACCTGATATGGGGCCGGTTGTATTCTTCATTATGCTTGTAGTCCTGCCATTGATGAGTTAACTGAGCCAGAAGATCGATGGGAGGCTGGAGGGCATCCCGTATGGGGCTTACATCGTGTGGTGCTTTCGCTTGAAAATTGGTCCAGCCGACCTCGTCGAAGGGTGACATGACGACATACGGATCAAGAGTCCGTATCATCGTCGCTCATATTTCAGGGCTACGAATCAAGTCCTGCTGCGGATGGCCTCAAGCCTCACTTTTCTTGGCCTACAGAACGAGGCCTCATGATCAAAACGCCCTTTGGAATTTCTTGGAGGTGTTGTCATTCATTCGCAGAGTAAGCATTGGGTAGCGAGGCGACAAGGCAGTGTTCTTACAGCTGATTTAGCCGCGATATTCTCAAAGTGCAATACACAGGATGCCAGGCCAATAGAGAAAAATTGCTGCCCAACGATTCATGGACACCCTATTCCATGCAACCTTTTCACACAGAGATGCATCACGAGCACCAGAACCGGTTATCTCCGACAGAAAAGAGTGAAAGACAGCAGCCGACTTGACAGCTGCCACGTTGTAATGAAAACCCATCCCTGCCGAATAGGGCGAGGAATGCTCGTTCTGGGTGGTAGCACAACATTGACAGAAGCAGAATACACTTATTGGTTTAGTAGCACGCCAGTTCAATGGTACGCCGTTTGATATCCCATCTACGCGATGATAAAGCCACCTGTGGGGCACACCCGGCACACCCAGCTTTCTCGTCTTCAAAGCAACCTTTGTTTTCTATACTACTAACACTGAGTGAAGGTACCCCTACCTTAGTTCGATTCTCTTTTTTACCGAACCAAGGGTCTGACGACGCCGGAAAACCTACCTAGTATATCTTGGTTGACTTGCAAGATATAATGATGCCAGAGCCTGATGTCCAAGGTCGAAACCAAAAGAGAAAGAAAAAGAAGAACAAAAAGCGAAAGAACCCCCCAAAAGACAGGCACCAAAAGCGCAATCTACCTATAGGCTCCGAGAGTAATAGGACTTTCTGGGATGCAGAATTTGACCCTCGTCAAACCGTGGGCTGGAAGTATGAGAACAGACCTTTCCTGCAGGTGTGGAATGATAACGGATCAGAGCTGGACTTGGTTCGCTTCTTCATGACTGAGTCTGGAGCTGCAAATCGGCTCATGCCCGAAGTTGAACTTGTTGCGGGCTTCTGCCCCGACAAGACGCTGAATGACCTCGAGCATGGCAGCTTATCCCTCCCACAAGCAAATATTGCACTTCTCGATGACCGAACGAACGATGGAACGAACTCAATTTCTCGGGGTTACCTTGGCCCTCTCAACGCTCATAAGCTGTACCTAGAGCTGAAAAAGGATGTAAAGCTACCCTATCGTCGTTCCGCTACGTGGTGCGATTGCTAAGATCACCCAGCGATTCCATTTGGAAAAAGAAAAGCCAGCAACGCAACCACCAGCACACCTGCTCAATGCTGATCGCCGCTTACTGTTAGTTCAGCTCTTTTTTGTTGATGTCCAATGTGTTTTGCTAACCTTCCAAGGTTCATCACGGACTTGGACCAGTGGTCGATGATGGCTCTTGTTTCAACCCTCTCGATCCACCAGGCAAGGGCCCTGAGGGACAGCCTTTATCGACATCTGGCATTTAGGGGTTTTCTTGGTTCCACATATTCAGTGAGAGTACCAGTTCTGGTCTTCTATTAAATGAAGCTGACGCCCACAGATCAGCGGCTCCTCGACTTTTCAGCTAGCCTTTGACCTTCCCTACTACGCTTTCAGAGTCGCACCCTGCCACAGTCCACCTCGTGACCTCCGGAAGCGGCATTCGGCAGGTAGTGATGCTCTCAGAACCATCACGGACTTATCTTTCCTTGTGAGGAAGCCGAAGAGTCCCGTACCTACCACCACGAAAGCATATTTGTGCGAGGCCCAAACCACCGTCCTCATCAGCGGGTCAGACCCATGGAGGTGGGTGGCGTACTGCTTTGTCGACGCCTACTTTGAGAGTGAAGACAGGAGGGAAAGCGTCGACGCTTATGATGAGGAGGTGGAAGTGGATGATGAGTCACACGTGTTCTTTCGACCTGACCCCTTTACCACGGCCGAATCGGATGCAAATCTCCCTGTCTTGGATCCTCGAGAGTACTTTCTAATTGTGATCGAGTCACGGCTGAGGCATGCGAGAGACGAATGGCATACCTTAGCAACGAACATGGGAGGCAAGATCAATGAATACGTGAGTCAACTGTGTCTCACGCAGATATGCATCCGTTTCACCCCAATCACATAATTAACCAAAGGTATTAGATCAATACCTGCCCGATAACAATGATGGATCCCCTTTCCTCCCCCCCCGATGACCCCCTTGCCGTGAGGCAATCCCGTGGTTGGGCAGTCCGTACCAAGAAGCTTCTCCGCCCACTGATCCAGAAGCTGGCAGCCACCATTAACCAGTTGGATTCCTTGAAGTCAGATGAGACTTTTGCCACACTGACAGGACGCGCACTTCGAATCATTCCAGAAATCGGTAACCACACCAAACGACTACGAGGATCGTTGGAAGATCTCGAAAATCTGTGCAAAGCTTGTGACGACTACAATGATGATGTAAGATGGAGATCTCATTACACGATTCCCCAGCAAGCTAACGGGCTGCCATATAGCTATCATTCTACCTCAACCATGAAGGGACTCGTGATGCCAAGACCCAAGCCCAAATGGCTAGCTTTGGACAGATCATGACTTTCCTTGTTGTAGGGGTAAGTACAGAATATCCCTCATGAGACACATTTTTGGTCTTTTATATCGTCTGATTCACAATTTGCAGCTTCTCTCCCCCATCGCCGTAGCAGCTGGGGTGCTTTCGATGCACCAACAGGCCATTCCTGCGCCCCTTGGACCAAATGCCAGGTCATTCTTTGGCCTGGTTATCATACTCATGGTCGCAGTGTGGTCAACTATTGGTATGATGGTTCATTGGACGCGAATTTCGCAGTTTATAGCAAAGTTCTTCAAGGCGATTTTGACTGATGACATAGACTTGGAAAGGCAGGAAGAATGACAATGTACTATTAGGCTGGGTCGCGATTGTGCGAATAGTAACAACGATAACGCCAGCAAAAGCTCCCCCAAACCGTTGTTTGTGATCAGTACATTCCCACTGAGGCAAAACTTGTGAAGAGTGGTGGGGCTGTGATGGCTCCAGGTAGCTCACGGTGCCGAAACAAGTGATTGATCGCCTTGGATTTCTCTCATTCTTTCACCACAACCTTCTCAGTCTTGCAATAGCTGCACCGTTCTAGTCCACACTCCGGGCAGTTCGTTACAGAGACACGCATACCTCCCGCCAGGCAGGTACAACATGTCCATATAAAGACAGTTCGCTTCCTTCTTGCCTGCATCAGTGTCAGTCAAGGGAAACAAGTAGCGTATGCATTGCTCATACACGCTCAGAAAATGGGGTTATCCAAGATCCACCGAGACTCCCCCCCTCATCATTTGGGAGTCCGTTAAGGAGGGTGGAAGATGGATGACAATGTTCTAGCATTAGGATCTAGCGCTAGCATGTACTGTATTGATGGCGTGTTCTGTGCTATAGTTGAACCTTGGCCTCCGATGGAGTTGCTGAACTGGAGACCGCTAGATGGACGGATGGCCTGTACGGAGCGAGGTGATGGAAGAACGAACAGGGGGATCAGGGACAAAAGTGGCTAGGTGGTAAAAACAGTAGGTCATATTTCCGCGAAGGTAGGTAGCTAAGAAGAGTCTCAGTATTTTGCTCAACGCCACTTCGCAGTCCGGTTTTTTTTCCCCTCTCCACGGCCTGGTAGCATACGTCAGATCTACAGGATTCACCGAAGCTCCGGCGATCTTTTGCCAGGGCTGATCAATCTTGTGTATATGATCAACGTTAAACACAGGCGGGGAAAAGCATATCGGCTCGCTACGCCTAATGTCTGCTTGGTCAAGGCCTTGGAGAAGCGGTCGCGGGCCGTTGTCTGAGCGACAGACGGAACATAACGCAGCTGTTACACAACCAAACGAAATATTGTCTTACAGAATGAATTCGAATAAATACGCCGGCCCCTTCCCGTCTCACAATGCTTGTGTTATGGCAACCGTCATTTTATGGCGACATATTTTCTTCTCTGTATCTCAATCCCCATTGGTTGGCTGGTTGGGTACCGAGATTGGGCATTCTTTTGAGAATCTTGCATACCTACCTACTAACAGCCAAGATAAAGTGGGTCCCATAGGTAAATATGGCATGTATCTGCCCGCTGCCACTCATTTATCCAGCTTCCCAACAAATTCCCGCTCATCCTCCCCAAAAAAGGCGTCCCATAATGCCGAAAATTTTTCTCGTAATTCATCACACTCCTCATCAGTCCAGATGCACCGACTTCGTGTCCACTCAACTGTCTCATTGGTATGTGGCACAGTGTGCTTGTACGTGACAGTCTTGTAAGGATCTGACAGCAACGTTAGTTCAACTGTAGTCGTTGAAATTGGACAGGGGATTCTTGCATAGTCCTCGAGGTAGGTTGAGGCTCTCGTAGAATCGGGGGTCGTCTTTAGTCATCCGCTTCTCAAACCAACCGCGAAACTGCTCGAAGCCTTCCAAGGCTAGAGAAGAAACACGGACGGAGTAGAATCTGAGGAGAAAATTGTTGTATCGCCAGGCTAGTTGAACTACTGGGAGGCGGATAAGCTTTGCACCTGGACTACATGTGTCAGCCACTTCGATCACTCCTAGTGAGGTTAGCACTTGAACGCCATGATTAAACCGATGGAACAAGGTTTTTAGGAAACGTCTTGAGAGGACTCACCATCCAGATCCATTTCTGGTGCTCCAAGGCCAAGCCGTTCCGTCGCCACTCGCATGAAGAGCCCAATCTTGACAAAGTCCACCTTGTAGACGAGCAGCCGTGCCTTAGGTCTCTGTGGTCAGCAAACTCCTACAATAATTTGTATTGCCTCCGCTCACGCTACCATGGTGCCTTGCAGCTCCCAGTTGTGCGGAGCTCCATTCTCCCTCAAGAACTTGTACAGTAGCACTCTAAAGCAGCCTTCTTTGTCGATCTCGTGGCCACCTTGTTGCCCTCAGGACCAAGTGCCGGGAGGGTCTTTTCCCTTACACCCAGTGACGCAAAGTCCAAAACAGTATTCCCCCCTTCGATGAGGTTCCACGGTACTGGCTTTCCCGGGCAGTGGCACTGCACGTGGTCTTTGATCATCTGAAGAGCTGTCTTGTCGGACCAATAGGCGGCAACGTGAAGAACAGTGCGTCGTGTTTTGGAGCGTGTAAAGAGGGGGTCGTAATCGGGGTACTTCTGTAGTAGCATCCCTGTGATCTGGTGGCAAGGCAAATCGTACGAGTTTCGCGCTGTGACGTCGTTAGCACATTGTTCCTTGCCTGACATTGCTGCCAAGTCACTTACAACCTGAGAATCCTTGGACCGCCAAAGAAAGCAGCGTTCTTCCCTCGGAGTCACACATATACTCAGGTGTTGGATCCAAGTCAAGTAAGTACTGCACATGCTCGATTGGTATAAGACCGTCGGCAGCAGCAGCCGAGATCATGTACCCGACAAAGGTCGTCCACTTGTCGTCATCCTCTCGCATCTTGTAATCGTGTTGGAGGTCGTACTTGACACGAAGTGACTCTGCAAGCTGCCTCTCATCATCATATCCTTCGAGAAGCAGCTGAGCAAAAAGCTTGTGGCCAGAATTGTCCTGACTCTCCAAGATCTCTTTGATGGTCTTGCCACCCCGTTTCTCAAGTGGCAAATCCTCTACGAGACTGATCAACTCTGGAAGCACAGCCGGAAAGTAGTGGGCTGCCACCTGAAGGGAATTTCGGCCTCGTATGTCCTTGGCAAGAAGATTTGCGCCATGTCGTATCAAACCCCCGCATAGCTTCAATACTTCGTCGTTCGATGGCAATCTGCAAAAAGGTTCTTGACAGTCCCTCAAATGGGGTATCAAGCTTTGTGTATGGAAAGACGTTCAACAGTGCTTCGATAAAGAAACCTCGAGCTTTGTGAATGGACATTGCCAAGAACGTATCTGCGACTCTTTCCTCCTCGTCACGTCGCTCATCTACGATGTCGCGCATGTCCTTGTCAGCGAGGAGCGAGATCGTAGCCTCAAGTTTGTCCATATAGCCACGGCCAGCAGTCGCCATGAAGTAGAATCGAGTTCTTGTCGTCAAGGCGGAGAAGGCCTGTGCTTTGGCGTGGCTGAGTTGGCGACGTGCAGAGAGGCCGGCAATAGATATGAAGGATTCTGCTGCGGATATCATCTCGAGTATCAAGCCAACGTCGAGCACTTGAGCAGCTTGGGCGATCGGAGTAAAGAATCCAAAGTTTCCATCCCACTCTTGTGCCTGTCTCGTTGGATCTGCGCCATACTCGAGGAGAAGTCTCGCAGCTGCCCCTTCAGAGTAGTCCCAGCCAGAGAATGTGGCATGGAGCGGCATCATTCCGTTCTTCATGACGCAGGTGATATCGATGTCAACAGAAAGGGCAATATCGAGGATCTCTTCACACTCTTTACGATCAGAGAATCTGTGCAATGAGTGGAGAATAGTTGCTCCGTGGAGTTCTTCTCGAAGAGTAGCATCCGCCCCGTGATCGACTAGCCACTTTGCCATTTCGAAGTAGCCACAATGGCATGCGAGCAGCAACGGAGTCCATCTGTAAGTGTTCCCGTAAGCGTTGATAGAGGCTCCAAGCTCGAGGACGAGAATCTTGACCATTTCGAAATCGTCCTTGACAGCAGCAACTTGCAGCAATGTGAAACCGTAGTCGCTGCAGGCTTCAAGACAGCCCAGTCGAGTAACTTCTTCTATAAAGCCCTGGCGCTTGGCAAGATCAAGTTTGTCAGGCCCATCCATTTTGAAAGTCGTCAACCGGTCAAAATCAAATTCCGGTTGTCCAGTCTTGGGCTCGGCTCTCAAGTACAGCGGGTTGTTGTTGGCGGGAAACACGGTGTTGAGGATCCTTCGGTCAGTGGTTAACCACTTTTCGTACTCTTCAGGCCACCTCTTAGACCAGATCTTCCCGAGAACAACGTTGTGTTCGATGTGCTTTGGGGCACGGTGATCAAAGAGAGTTGCCTGTGCCCCGCTAAATGTCATCGTCCCGGAAGTCTTGATGGTTGCCAGCAAGTCGTCTCTGATGTCCTCAGGCAAAGATGCCTCACAGGCATCAAAGACGTTCAGAATCATGGAGACAGCCTCCGGACTCTTCATCACGGCTGAAGTTGTGAGGCACTTGAGACCTTCCACAGTTGACGGATCAACAACCTGGCCGTTGAAATATGCACCAGCCAGGTGGAATGGCGCGGCCGGATCCTCGATGTAGTCGGAATCGCATGTTGCCTTGAGATCCTCGATGACTTCCTTTCGTGCCACACGGGGCATCAAAGCGGCAGTCAAAGTATGCTCAAACGCAAACTGGAGAGAATTAGCTCCAACGTCAACCATAAGATGAACTAACTGTCACTCACATCCGGCGTCTTGAGAATAGCTCGGTCAAACACTTCATCCATCCGATCAAAAAAGTCTTGACTCTCCTCAAAGTCGTCATCAGTCTTCCACGCTTTCCTAAACTTGCGGACCTTTGCTGATTTCAGACTGTGGTCCTGAAACGCGTTTGCCAGCGTCTCTTCGAACTCGGGGTTGCCGATCTGAATGGAAATGACTTCGTCACGCATTCTTCGGAGGTCGAGCAGTATCTGCGGCACGTTGGGATCTTCTTCAGTTTCCCCCTTGAAGCACTTGTTAGTGTGATACAATCGTCTGAGCTGGACTTGCGTACCTGTTTCGGCTTTGAATGCTTCTTCTCAAGAGCCTGTAGAGCCTCACTGGGTATGTTAACTCTGGACTTGGAAGAGTAAGATCAGCCACTCACTGATAGCTCTCTCCTGCCTCGCGGAGGTCTGGGAACCACTCCAATGGGATGGCCGGCTTTCCTTTGCCAAGCTGTTGCATCATACCCAAGAAAAGGTAGCTTTGGATCGCAGACAGTGACACTCGGTGGGCCTGGGAAGGCACACAAGTCCCCGAGAGAAATACTTGTATGAACTCCTCTTGATACTCGTCAAGTGAGACTTTGCTCTTGATGTTCTTCATCACCATTGCCACAGCCGCATCCGGATGTTCCTTCAACCTTGATTTGATGTCAGAGACCTCATCCGGTGTGATTCCCTCAAACGGCAAGCTGCCGTTCATGAAAATACCGGCTGCAAGCAAACCAAGGGAGTAAATGTCAGTCTTGTGAAGATTCTTCAACTCGATGGTCTCCTCGGCATCAAGCTCAGGTGCCATCCAAGGATAGCTACCGATCCTGGCCTGAAACAACTTCTCGAACTTGTAATCGTCGATGATGACTGCGTATCCAAAGTCACAAAGCTTCGCGCGAACTGAGGTTATGCCGAGTTTGCCAGAAAGCTCCTGCTGCTCTTCGCTGAAGCCATTGCTGAAGACGAGGACGTTTGTTGGTTTGAGATCGGCGTGGACGATGCCTTGCGAGTGGAGGAATTGAAGACCGCGCCCGATCTCCATGGTTATGGCAAGCTGATTGTTGAAGTCTATGTCGACAGCGGACAAATACTCTGCTAGGGTGCCCTCGTCTGCGGCTTCCAGTAGAACTTGAGGCCAGAATCGTCCAAGACTGGGAGACTCGCTCCACGAAACAGCCAGCATCGAAACGATAAAGGGGCATTGCCGAACCGTCTCATCAGACAGAATCCGTATCTCATTGATGACAGCAGCGAGCTGTCGAGAATCATCACTTGCAAAGCCTTGCGCCATGGCAATCTTCTTGGTCACATAGCGACTAAACTTGTTCCCCGACTTGGCCTCGTTAAAAAGCTTTAGCACCTGCTGCGAAGGATTGAGAAAGTCTTCCTCGGGGTTCAATTCCATTTCTTCGGAAGAAGCAAAGACTGCAAACGAGGCGCCCGCGCCCGCCGCGAGCGTGTTCATGCTGGCAATGACATTGTTGTTGGCGCTGAGGATGGGTACATCTAAAGCGATTGCGACGGCGAGGAACTCGGCTTGCCCTTTGACGGCAAAGGTCTTGTCTGGACGGTTGACGAGTTCTGTTGACGAGTTCTGTTGACGAGTTCTGTTGCCGAGGGTGCTGCGGTGTAGATGGAGAGGGATTGAAGGTCCGCCATGATGGCGATAGTGGACACAGCCTTGCTCGCTGGGTAAATGCCTCAACCTGGGCTTCAAGATAATAAGTATAATGAGAATGCCTGACGACGCAACTGGGCTGAAACCAGGAACATGTCACAAGCTACAGCCACGGCGTTTGCTCCTGTGTGCCTGATCACTTTGTGCCCCAATCAGATCGAGGTATGAGCATGTCGCTGTCTCAACACTGCAACACTTGTTTTCAGCTTGGCTGAGGGGTATCGGATACGGCATCAATATCAGCGGATGGGTCCGGAGGGTTAAACAATTTCTACTGGGATGTTGGGATTAGCTTGATGAATAGTGAGAATTATGTAGGGCAGGTGTGAGCTTGCAAAGGGAGGGTTGGGTACCTATACGAGAAGGCATCCCTCTGTCTGAGCTCGCTTAGCGCAATGTGAAGGGAACTGTAGACATCAATGGCAACGAGGACTTGACACTCAACTTTTAGGCTACTACATGAATATGTATAAGAAGGAATGGAAATTACGAGGTGCAGTCAAACGCATTCAACCCATAAACATAAGCATAAGCGAGCTGCTGATATGCATACTCGGATCAAAACCGGGGCCGGTCTCGTCGAGTGTCCGGATCGACAGTGGAGGGATGGGTCTAGGGCTGAACAAACTCAGCCTCAAGGCCTGGATCGTGCACAAAATACGGAGGTTGGCCACCAAGGTTATATGCCCGTGTAGACGAGGTGGTTGGAAGGGCAGGCTCTGAATGACGGCATGCTGCTGCACGTGGGACGGCCTTACCGACGTCTCAACGAAGCAAAACGCTCCGACATCATACATCCATATACTTAAAATAGTGCCAAGAGCCAAGGAATCTCGCCGAGACTATTGAATGCAAGGTCCCCATGTGCCCACTGCCGAGCACGAGATCTGTTGTTTTATCTGATGTCACTGACCGAGGGAACTTTTTACGGCTGTGCCTTGTCAAAACCACCCAATGACATCTGACCCACGTTCCAGACCACAGGTAGGAAATGTTACGTTAAATCGCAGCAATCCTTCGCATTTACTTCAACCAACAGGTAAAAACCCTGACCTGATTTGCGGAGAGGATCTGCAAACCCCTGTCAGAGAAGTTCTAGACCTAAACTTCAAGCATCCCTTGGCAGGGGACATTTTTCGTAAAGAAGGCTTATTTCCGCTGGGACCAACACAGAGTGGAACGATCGTGAAGCTATTATTGGCTCCGCCGTGTACGTTACGAGGGATGCGTCTGAGTGGAGAGATGAAATGACAATCTGGATCGCTTTGACTTGTGAAGAGCTGGTATGAGCTAAATTTAGATCGGCAGAAGGTCCCGAGGTTTTGGGCCGGTGCTTGACGAGAGCCTCGATTTGATCGAGTAGAAAAGGTGTAACAATCCCAGTAGAGTTACAGCTCTTTTCTTCTGCATCTCAACCATCTCAAGCCATCTATTACTTAATTTCTACTACCTCCACATTCGCACTCGCTCTTGCACTCCCTACTTCCATCAACTAAAGGTCCATCAACAACCACATCTTGGCCAGCAGCAACAACAAAGCAGCCACACCACGAAGCCTTCAAAAACAACATCAACACTCTCAAAACACCTCACAATAACCACCATGCATTTCACGACGCTCATCGCCGCCACCGCTGCCCTCGCCTCTACCGCGACTGCAAGATTCCTCCCTCCCAACGCCATGGAGATGCTCAAGCGCACAATGGTCCCCAACCACGTCTCAGCCAAGGTTGTCGCCGTCAACGGCTTCGGCAAGGACCAAGCCAAGCACACCATTCTCGCACCCCTCGGTCGTCTCACACACGTCAGCCGGACGCAAATCACCGAGCTCAGAGTCGAAGGTGTCGACCACGTCGCCGACGCGCCCAAGCCTGCCGAGGACAACATCGTGTGTCAACGATATCTCAACCAGTATGCCTCCAAGATTGGTAGCGAGCGGTTTACCATGGAGGAGCCTGCTCATATCTCTACAAACCCTGTCGACTTTGGCTGGATTCTGTGCTATGTCACCAATGATCAGGGGGACTCGGAATTGTGAGGGGACTAAATGACTGGTTTTTGGAGTTGGGAATAATTAGACCTACTTTACATGCCTTTGGGATGAGCCTTTTGAGCCTTTTAGAATAGCGATATATGCCTAATGAACACGCAAATAATCACTTTTAAACCCCTTCCGTCATGTCTTGTTGGAAATTTTGAGTGTTCCCTTGAATTGCAATCTTGCCTCCGCAGAACATGACAGCACTTAACGCAAATAATGCACCACAAAGTATCATGGACGCTTGCATTCGGTCCATCCTTATTACAAGTGTGTTGTGAGTAGCCGAGTAGGACTACAGCAGCAGGGTGGGCAAAGGAAGCTGGCAACATCACCATCACCCAAAACACAGCAAGGGCAGAACCAACGTCAATGGCTCCGACCACCGAATAGCAACCGGCACAGCGGCACAGCGGCACAGCGGCACAGAAAATGACTCCACCAAAGACACCTTGCATGATAGAGAAGATGGCGAGAACCGCAAACGATCTAACGGGGAGCCAGATCACCGGACAACCGAGCGCAACCAGGATGTTGGCAGTGGTTACCATGTTCAATCGACCTGTCATATCTAGAGCGTATCCAGCGAGAGTGGTGTGCTAAAGAATCTGTTACGCGAGGATCGACTGCAGCGCGCCTTATTGTTGCGACAGCTCCAGCCCGTCTGTCGCAAATGATGCCTTGGGAAGAGGGCGATAAAGTAGCCCATCACTAGCTCAACAATGAGAAAAGCCCATGCGTCATACTCACAGATCTAGTACCGCTAAATGCACCCCAAGTCCAAACCCAAAAGAGATTTTTGTGCCAAAGGCAGCAGAGTTGAAGCGGCTCCTTGCCCTTGCCCTTCAGAAACGCTATCGATGGTACCAACACAACAGCAGATATGAAGCCATCAGGCCAGCCCGGCCCTTGATGGGTTAACTGAACCAGAAGATCGAAGTCATCGAGCTGGAGCGTGTATCTCGCTCCAATACTTTCCAATGCGACGCGAGTTGTGTCGGCAAAGATGAAGCTTTCAAATCCTGAACCGCATATTGGAACACCCTTGGGCCCTGATCATGAACTGGGTTCAAAATGAATCATGCTTCATATTTTCGGGTTAAATGCCTATCGGACGCGCCAGGCTCAATCTAGCACTACTCCCAACCGCCAGTATGAGCATATGCTGTCGCAAGTGCATACCAGCCGAGAATAACTTGTATCGATCTCGCCACGAGCTCCCGCACGTTGCGGAGTTGCTCTTTAGAGCTTAATTGACGATGATCACACTGGAAATCGGGGTTCAAAATGAATCAACTGTGAGGGGGTGATTCAATTCCAATCACGCACATACGCACGCATGCATAGAACGGGATTTTGGTACGAGACGCAGGCCAAGCTAAATTTATGCGCCAGCATGTCCCTCCGCAGAACGTGATTCATTTTGAACCCAGTTCATGATCAGGGCCTTGAGCCGGTAGTCAGTTGATGAGGGTTACTGATCAAATCATCCACTAACTTAGGCTAGACTAAGGCGCTTCTTGAACAAAAGCGGTAAAATTGAGCGAGACTGTACCTAAGTCTTTACGAGTCACTAGTCGGTATTCGGACTCGTATTCTGCAGTAGTCGTTTACTGAGTATGCACCAGACCAAGCCCTAACTCCAAGTTGGCTGATGCGCAACCCAAACATTGGAGGTTTTAACTTACCCAAGCCAAACAAAAGTTCCCAGAAAAACAGAAATGCGCCAAGTTTCTATCGACTCCGACAAAACATTGTCCGAGATAGACCGCCACGTCATGAGCACGCAGATGCTGAAAGATTTGGTGCGATAGTTGACGAACAGGGCGGCGAACCAAGCAGAAGCGACCGAGCGACCACCGATGAATGCTATGTACTTGGAAGCTCTAAAGTATGTAAAGTAGTCGTGTGCAGTGTAGTAGGATATGTAGACGCCGTGAGTTGTATTCATGTCTGTCTAGGGTGGGTGCGGTCGATTTGGCTAGGGAAACGAAGAAGCAAAGGCCCCGACTGCAGTCTTTGGGTTTCGCCGCCGAGAGCGTATTTTTACCCGAAATAGAGACAGGAAACTATTAAGCATAAATAATCTTTTGAAGTCTAAACTTCCATCGGAGAATTTTGACAATATGATGTGAACCGTGGATGTCTGGATTGACGGAGGGGATCCCTGATTGGCACAATGCCCCATAACATAAACTCAAAGATGCATGCGTAATAACGGGTACCTTGGGTATTTACACAGAGAATTATTAATAAACATTAGTTTCACGAGAAAGCATTAACAGTTTTCACCTTTATCCCGAAATCTGTTCACAGGATCTTTGTTGAAAATGACGTCAGTTCTCACCATGGTTCACTTCCCCTGCATCTCATCCCAGCCTGTCACAAGCCAACCCCAAATTGGCTTAGTTTGGTCAGCAGTCTGCATCCGCCCAAATTCCCCGATTCAAGCAAAGCGCGTCAGCTGCATTTAAAACATGCGCCATTCACTCAACCACCACTATCATACTCACTCTTTTCTAGAAAGCGGACGCGTGTTCCCCAATATCAGCAGTTTTCAAATGGCTTCATTTCAGACTTTTCGACTTGTGCCGATGCGAGAAGAGGCACGAACCCTGGCACGGCTCCACTGTTACTGAAGCTAACCGTGTCTGTTTAGGTCATTGGTGAGAAGGACGAATGGGCAGGTCTAAGCGATGCCAAAGAGAGGAGAAAGCGGCAAAATAGAATCAACAAGAGAGCAGCTCGTAAGATACCAACTGGCCTTTCCATTCTAAGTCCATCTTGCTAACGGCCTGCGCATCCAGGACGACGTCAGAGGCTCACCGATGTACGCGAGCACGAGGCCCGTTTCGAACCACCAGCGAACAGTAACACAAGCATATCTTGTCAATTGAGAGAAGATGCAGCCGCTGCCTTATCGACAACTGATGGTTACTTTCCTATCACGCCAGACTCTCGACTTCTTCATGTCATCTCATTCAACGTCTCCCGTGCCATCCTAACAAACTACTTCATACTATCCACTATCCCCCTAGAAACCACGAGGTTCTGCACCATATGCCGTGTTTTCACCTTGCCTGCCCCAGAAACAGGCTTTGAGATAACTCTACCAGTGTCCTTGATGCCGACCCTTCTCCAAGAGCAAGTACCGCATCCTGGCTGGGTGGATCTATTCCCTTCCCCGACACTGCGAGATAACCTGATCCTTGCACTTCAAGAGTATGATATCGATGAGGATGCTTTCATGCTGGATCTAGTTGGCGAGGCCTTCGAGAGTCTTTGTCTAACCAGTGACGAGGTTGAAGAGTCTTCCGCGCTGGTTGACTCGAAGGAGCGTCAACCAGCCCCCGTTACAATAACAACGGGCGAGGGTGATACTATTGCAGCTAAGAACTTGGAAAGCTCTTGGATCGGAGAGTCTGGCCTGATTTCTTGGTCAGATCCTTGGGATACAGCTGGTTGGGAAGTGACCGAGTCGTTTGCCAAGAAATGGGGGTTTCTTCTAATAGGATGCGAAGACGTTGTCAACGCGGCAAACAAGTGGAGAGAGACCAGAGGCGAGAATCCATTAAGCGTCAAGATTTAGCGTATAATTTGCCTAATAGAGCGAGAGACTCTCCATTGCTCCAAATATCCTCTCGACTAAATACCGAACGATTCGTAAGTACTGTCATCTTGCACAATGACACCTGCTCTGGCTCGGGCTTAATATATGATCACATTATGCTTGAAGGCGGCTAACCGCAAGAGGCAAAAGGAGCTGACACCCACGGGCCATGTGGAAGATCACCAGTCCCGCCTAAGTCCGCCAAGTCCGACCAGTTTGCTTGATAAAATGAACATATAAAGCGCCATTGAGGACCTTCTGATGTTATTTTACTTATTACCAAACTATACTCGGACACTATCCTATCACTTGGCCAGAAATACAATCCCATCTTGATCATCCCCAACCCCAAGCATGACATCGACAACTTCTAGATACGCGGCAGCACACCTTAAACCCAACGGCCCTGGTGATGCACGACCTACCGCTCTACAAATCGTCAAAGATGAACAGAGAGAAGGATCCCTGGCTGAAAAGGTGGTCCTCATCACCGGCTGCTCATCCGGGCTCGGCATCGAAACGGCAAGGGCTATGAAGGCCACAGGTGCCACCATCTTCGTCACGGCACGCAACCTAGAAAAGGCGAGAACCGCACTTGGCGACGTCCTGGATCATACCCAAGTTCATCTTCTTAAACTTGACCTGGAGTCTTTCGACAGTGTCCGAGCCTGCGTCGCCGAAATCAAGACCAAGACCAACAAGCTCAACATTTTGATCGAGAATGCCGGAATACGTCACGTCTCAGAGGGAAGAACCAAAGACGGCTTTGAACTCCATTGGGGTACCAATCACCTCTCGCACTTTCTCTTATTTGAGCTTTTGAGACCCATGCTCTTGGAATCATTGACCCCCGACTTTGACTCTCGCGTTGTCATTGTATCGTCGACTGCACACAGAAACGCCCCCATGGACTTTAGCGATCTCAACTGGGAGAAACGAAAATACGAGCCCTCTGTGGCATACGGACAGAGCAAACTGGCCAACGTCTACACCGCCAGCGAGATCGAACGTCGCTACGGGGAACAGGGTCTACACGCCTGGAGTGTACACCCTGGAGGCATCAGGACAGGATTACAGAAGCCTAGCTTGCATGATGCTATGATCTTCCTCAAGTCAGGAATCATGACTACGCTCAGGTCCATGATGAGCCCAGAGCAGGGTGCGTCCACGTCGGTCTGGGCTGCTGTTAGTCGGGAGCTCGAAGGTCAAGGGGGGAAGTACCTGGAACGGAACAGGATTAGTGAGCCGAGAAAGGGTAAGAGTGTGATCGAGGCTGGTCATGCTGAGTGGGCGTACGATGAGGAGAAGGCCAAGAGGTTGTACGACATTTCTCTGGCGACGGTGCAATAGATGGAACCTTGTGCGAGTGTTTCGTTTTTTGGGTTTCTCTTTTGATGTAAATGTTAGTTTCCAAGGTTATTTTCAGTTACATAGGCTGAGAGAATCGAGTGGTTGTTTGTCCATAGCTTGATCAAAGCATGCTGTCAGTTCCACAGCCTGATGATGCAATCTACAGTGCTTATGACCGCTTAGTCCATCCGAACAGAAGGGAAACATGGTAGGCTGACTTAATACCGCCGGCCAATATCCCCAGCGGTAGACCGCAAGTATGGTTTCTTGATATGGGGGCATATCTTCCTTCTACGAAAAGCTAACCTCGGCGACTATTATAAATTCCGCGATGAAAAACTTGCCACATCTAGAAGCAGAAGAGCTATCTCATAGAGAGGCAGTGACAAAGAAACCAACCCGGCATCATTTCACTCCTGCCGCCTTGGGACGTTGGCAAAAAGGATCTCATCTAAGACGTGGGGCCTATACGTAGTAGAGATGACAACCTCGTGGCCGTTGAGAACCTTGATGAACAAATTCTTCGGGTTGTTCGGTTCATCAGTAACATGTTGATTTCTTTCTTTTACAGGTCACATACTGTTGGCTTTCGTAACAATTAAGGTCTGACTAAGGCCATCACTTCCTAAAGAACCCCAAGTTAAATTGCAACCTTTGGTTTCATGTTTTGTCTTGTTCTTTCTTATTTTTTTTAATAAAGACAGGAGAACACCAACCAAAGTATCAAAAGACGCGGTTATCCACACATTAATGGCGTTACGAGCCAAAGGCTCTTCGCCCTGTATTCTCGCAATCTCATTTGCTCCTAACCTAGAGTCAAACACTCACCCATAAACGTCCATGGTCATGCCCTGGAGGTATTACTGGGTTAATTTGCCTACCTATGCTTTTACCTGCCCCATCAGTCTTAAACCGCACCTATAAGACTGTTCAAACATCCTACCATATCACGCCCACTCAGAACTATAATTATGCATAAATCGTAAAGCAACCTTGATAGACTAGAGATTATCATGCATCAGACTAAGTCTACCTTCCAGATTCAATCTCGCGTAGAACCAGTTTAGAACATTCGGCCGCCAACTTAGCCGCCGAGCTATAAACTCCGCGTTGCCGAATGGAACTAGAGCATTCACCGCAATGGTTCGAGAATATCGTGTTCGGGCATCGCGTAAAAAGATAACACGGCGCTGGCTGCTATCTTTGGAAGGTAGATGTCCTGAATAGTCTGCATCTTGAGCGATTTTAAGCATCTCACAGGGTCGAATAAGGTCTGTCCTATGCCGCCTTGTGCGTTCGTTATCTCCGGGTTGGTATTGCGTGGTGCAAGTTACAAAAGATCCCGTCTAGCTGCCAGTTTCAGAATATTGGGCCAAGGCGCATGACCGGATTAAAGTAATGCACCCCGCCTAGAGTAGCAGTGCAGAAGTGCCTTGACTCTTGGCGATAGGCCGTCCGGGTGCATCTTATTCCCGAGATTCCCTGCAAAGACAGCATGTTGGATACGGTGCGTCGGTGTCAACGATAGTGAAATAACAATGAGAAATACGCCCAGAAGTGACATTTTCCTTCTCTTTCCACCATTTTCTTATCAATTTCTTCTTCCTCATCATTGCGGAACCCCTCGATCCTTTGCACATCTCCACATTCTTAATGGTCGACCAAGTTATCGACTTGCCTCATCGGGATATTGACCCTTGCTGCCAAGCGCCATCTATGTCGATCACTTGCGCGGGAGGATTACAAGGTTTAGATGCTTTTTTCCAACTGCCGAACTAGACGACGGAGCACGGAGTTGACTACCAGAAAGGCAGGTACACCTATTCGCATACTTTTGAGATATCACCAAGCAAGCTTATCGCGGAATCACAACCAGAGAGGCAGGTATGGAACCGAACATAGTCGAGACGAACCATCAAGACCTTCAGCTTCACATATATAAGGATCAAGAATCACCGTTCTAACAGTCTCTCAACTCCAACAACAACCTCTCTTCACTCTTCAACTCTCTAATCTTGGAATCCCCCGCCTGCTCTTCACCATGGTCAAGTTTGCTGCCATCCTCGCACTTGTTGCGCCTCTTGTCGCCGCTCGGCCTCAGGACCGACCCATGATCGTCGGCGGAACTGCTGCCAGCGCTGGTGACTTCCCCTTCATCGTCAGCATCGCCTACAATGGTGGCCCTTGGTGCGGAGGTACCCTCCTCAACGCCAATACCGTCATGACTGCTGCCCACTGCACTCAGGGTCGCTCTGCTAGCGCCTTCCAGGTTCGCGCTGGAAGCTTGGTAAGTTCTCCGAACTTGAAGAATCTAGCACATATACTGACTATCGACAGAACCGCAACTCTGGTGGTGTTACCTCTGCCGTTTCTTCCATCCGGATCCATCCTAGCTTCAGCGGCTCGACCCTGAACAACGATGTTTCCATCCTGAAGCTGTCTACCCCCATCTCGACTAGCTCCACTATCTCTTATGGTCGCCTGGCTGCGTCGGGCTCCGACCCTGCTGCCGGCTCTGATGCCACAGTTGCTGGCTGGTGAGTATATCAAAACATGTCCTCGGTTCAGGACTAACATGGATATAGGGGTGTCACTTCTCAGGGCTCTTCCAGCTCTCCCGTCGCTTTGAGGAAGGTTACCATTCCCATTGTCTCTCGCACCACTTGCCGATCCCAGTATGGCACCTCCGCCATCACCACCAACATGTTCTGCGCTGGTCTTGCTGAGGGTGGTAAGGACTCTTGCCAGGGTGACAGCGGTGGTCCCATTGTCGACACCTCCAACACTGTCATTGGCATTGTTTCTTGGGGTGAAGGCTGTGCTCAGCCCAACTTCTCTGGTGTCTATGCCCGCGTTGGCAGCCTCCGCTCTTACATTGACGGCCAGCTGTAAATTGCTCGGTCGAGTGATTTACCTTTCTTGTCTAGGCAATTTGCTTGTCAGAGATCTTTGCTGAGATGGGGATGGAAGATGGAGTAGGAATGTTGTGAGTGTTTGAGAGTTTAGTTGATAGTCAAGATCCAAGTCCCGGTTGGCCATGAACTGGCAACTCGAGCGACTAGATTCTCAATAAAATTGTTTGTGGAAGATTTCTTCTCGAGTCATATGATTGTTGGGGTTGTGATAGGCAGTACCAACCATGAAAAAGAGTTAGGCAAGCCCTCTTCCCTATCTTCAACTCACCAAACGGCATAAGAGACCATTCTCCGGTTCTCTTCCATATCAGTGACCCCATAAATAGCACAAGGAACATCAGTAAGTATGATTGGTCACCCACATCCAGATAAGTCTTGTGCAGTATTCTATGAATCTCGGAACGATCTTCTGGCCCAGTTATCTCATCAAGGGCAGGGCTTCAACTATCATAAAGAAAAAACTGGTCGCACACCATAGCATGATATCCCAACTGAAACATCGCGGCATTGAATCATGAAAAGACAACGAAAATATCAAGCGAGTAAGTTTACAAAACGAGTGATGTTTCCAATAACTTCGTGAGTGCTGATCCATTCCTATATACCAAAGTAATACCCGATGCCCATCCACCAAGCTGTCTCATTGTATCTTTTCACAGCTCCTCTGCCTCTGGTAGATCTTCCACAACCACGCCCTTGATTTCCTTCAGCTTGTCGATGGCCTGTAAGGTCATGGGCCTAGAACCAGACCGTGTCAGCACTGGCTCCTGGTACGAAAATCTTTTAGCACCTACGGGGGATAATATGTAGGAATCATGGTGCGAGTGGCCTTCCAATGTTCAGCACCCGTGTCTCCTTTGACGATGCTGGGTTGAGAATTAGCCTGACTATCAGAGGTCACAAAGATGTATATCGTACTCGGTAGCCGTCTGATTAGAGTCTTTGTATTGCTCCATCAGCTCGAATGTATAAGTGATCGACTTGGAATTATTTCATCAGCAAACCCTCAAAGTCGGATTTCTGCTTCTGTAGAATCCTTTACCTTTCGGTCAGTCATCATGGATAAAGCTGCTGGGACTAGAAGAAGAGAGGCACAAGCCGCGATAGTGACGGGCACTATGTAATAGACTGAGAAAAGATGCATTTGTGGTTACTAGCCTCGACTTAAAACTTTCAAAAGTGGGAGTGATATGATGTCTATTTAAGTAGCATTTAAGCCTTTGACTATCTTCGGGACGTCATCGAATGTGGAAGGTGATGATGTGCTTATGACAGGGGTAAGAAGTCGGAACAAAAGATCCCTGCTTCGACTCCTCAGCTGTTGTCTGTGTGGGGAAAGCTTATCGGCGATCAATCGGATCAGATCAGGATTTCTTTCGGTCACCTGAGTTTAGGGTGAGTACCACCTGAGCCTTGCCTGAGGAGCCTGAGTGATCGTCCACGCCCGGCGATGTTTCGTCGCCCACATTCCCGCCAAAACGCCGGAACCTCGATATTAGGACTCCTTTTAGCGACAGCCATAAGCTTCATGTCTATAGACAGACATATATCGGCTCAATGAAGTCGAGGACGCCGTCGACGATGATGGAGCCCGTTTGGTTCGTTGCACCAAGTATTGCGACCTTCATAGATGTAAAGATTTTAGTGAGGCCACTGGCTCATGGACTCTTTGGGATCTTCATCAATAATAAAAACGACAACAACGACCTCTTTTGGAGATGCCTCGTGAATGGCTATGCTGCACCAAAATGTATCTACCGTAGTTACATCTACACACAAAAGCCATTTGTCAGCTAACGTTATGAGGCTTGCGGAGGGCAACCTCAAACTCCGCAGCATGAAGCTACTAAGGAAACCTTGATACTTTAAAAAGTGGGTCAGTTTATCAGACTCGGGTTCTTTGAAGACCCCGACAGATTTGAGGCGTTTTCCCTCCAGGGTAGGATCTGGCTAGCCGGTCCGGCTTCAGGATTCAGCTGTTCAAAGTAGATCTTGTATACAGATCTCTTGCAGTTATTCACGGTGGCCCAAGTTGCCCAGACTTCCAGCAAGTCAACTCATTGTCCCGCCAAGGCTATGTCCTGTCAAGGCTACTGGAATAAGGGAGACACGTACGATCTTCTGGCTCGGTTTCCAACAAGGGCCGGGCTGCAATTGTCATACAGAACAGGGGAGACAGGTACTTTGGCTCCTCTACTTGATGGAGATATCCAACTTGCCGTAGTTTAGGAAAGATCCAGACTCAGTAGCCTGAGCGCTAGAGCTTGAGGGGGGCTGATTTCCAAGGCCAGAAATAGTCTCTGGCATGATCTGCGTACGTGCCCATTTACTCCACATAGGTATGTCGCGGAGAATTCGATAACCTCACTTATTTCTCCGAAGGAGGTAACCCGAAGAACGAAAGAATAGAATTTCACAACTGAAAATAGTAAAACTTGATGTCATTTTTACATTGGCTACGAGAGCGAGAGCGAGACCGACGGTGTAGAAAGCCGATATCTCCGTAACGTGCCATATCATACCAGCGCTCCTCTCAACTACTGCAAGGGTTGACGTTGGGAGTCACGTTTACCACTTTCTCATCCTATGAACAGACGCCAATGACACAGAGAGGTTGCAAGAAGCGGACTTGGACCCCTGAGTTTATAGAAAAGCCCGCCGATGACAAATTCGATCGTGTTGAGAGGTGGACAATGAGATCTGAGGATGCATGGCGTGATATCAACCCTACCAGAACAGTACGAGGCTGCGCGAGCATATGAAGACTATGACAGAGACATTGGGAATTATAAATGAAGGGTACCCATGCGATATATCAACATCAACAGACATTTCTTCCAAGAGTATTTTATCTTTGCATCACTTATTCATCACACGTACGAGATATCAAAATGGTCTTTACTGGTCTTGTCAAATACCACAAAGAGTCCTACCCGGAAATCTCTCCCAAACTCCCAGAAGTGAGCCAGAAGGGAAGAACCATCCTCATCACGGGAGGGAGCGATGGCATCGGACTCGCCACCGCCAAAGCATTCGTTGCCGCCTCGGCCAAGAGAGTCATCATTCTAGGCCGACGCTCCGAGAAGCTTGATATCGCAGTTGTCGATCTTGTCAAAGAAGCAGCCTCGACTGGGTCCCCTACGGTCTCCGAAGGGCGCGTTTGTGACGTCTCCGACTTGGAATCGACTGCATCGCTTTGGGGCAGCCTCCGAGATGACGGTATTGTCGTGGACGTACTCGTCTTGAACGCTGCGGCTGTCGGCGCTATCAAGCCTCTGATTGAGATTGGCAGAGATAGCATTCTGAAGGACTTTGACTTGAACTTTCGCATCAACTTGGATTTCACGGAACGTCTCTATAAGCAGGAAGGGAAGGGAGCAGGCGGACGAAAGGTATGACATGCTACCAACTGAGAGAATTGCAGTGGCTAACCTGGGAACATCTCACGGGTTGTAGTCGGGGTTTCTACGCTTGCAATTTACCTATGGAATTCTGTCAAGGACCGTCCTTCGTACGGACCCTCCAAGAGCGCAGGCACCCTCATCCTCCAGCAATTTGCCCGGGCCTTCAAGCCAGAGGAGCTACAGGTCTCGATTGTTCATCCTGGCGCCGTCTGGACTGAGAGCATGAAGGAAACCGGCGCCACCGAGGGGACGTATAAATGTGACGATGGTGAGTCTCGCATTGAATTGCATTATGCACTTTTGCATGCTGACATCTCGTTAGTGAACCTCCCAGCCCATTTTATAGTCTGGTCTGCCAGCCCACAGGCAGAGTTCTTGCACGGTCGGTTTATCTGGGCCAATTGGGATATAAACGAACTCAAGGGAGAGGCTTTCAGGAAGCAGCTGGATGAGAATCTCAACTTGTTGACGGTTGGGGTTGAGGGATTATCGGAGAGCAAGAACCTACCCATTGTTGAAGACCTCTAGACAGTTATCTACGGCGAGTTTCAAGAAGGTCAATGATGCACCACATGAAACATTGAATAAGAAATTTTACTGGTATATGGCTGTCAACATGAGCAGGATTTTATAAATACAGGGGCTGGGTAAGAACTGAGTAGTCCTAAAAGTGTAGGATGGTGGGAGGTGGCCGCTGGAGCGAATTGTCAAAGATAGACATGTTTCCTTTGTTTTCCTTCTAATCAGCTTGGTCTACCTGGTTACGACGCTGAGAATCTGTATACCTAGAGACATGGTCGGCTTAGACCCGCAGCTCTCTGAGGGAGGAATTGGATGATGCATGAGTTCATCGAGATCACAATCACTTCTCATTCATAAAAGCCGTCAAGCTCAAATAAGCCCACCAGCACAATCGTTGAACTAGCTGAAATAAGGCATATATGACTATGGCATAACAAGAGACAAGGCTTGAGAAAATATCTCAAAATGAGTGCGGTATTGCGTGTGCAGGTAGCCCTCGACGAGTGCCAAGTGGGCCTTTGGGCAGGATACGTCAACATGAACATCTTGCGTGACATCTCCCTTCCTCCATCGTTTCTACACCGACTTTGATCGATACATTCCCTGTTATTCCATAGCAGCGGTCGACGTGCGGACTTTACGGGTGGAGCTAAGATGCGGACTGCTGCGCCTTGACGTGGAGCTAATAACGTTATGCAATGCAGTATCTGCAAGTACCCGGCGCCAAGCACCATTATTGACGGCTCGAGGCTCAAATCTCCGCGGAGTATATAATAGCACCACACACATCTTTCTTCTTAGGCCTTTTTAGTCACAAACACACCCTTTCTAATCCTTTCAATCTCACACGCACCATTTCTCACCACACAAGATGCTTGTTCTCATCGCTGGTATTACAGGCAGCCTTGGGCAGCGACTAGCCTCGAATGCCCTCTCACGAGGCCTATCTGTCCGAGGACTTGGTCGAGATGCGTCAAAACTTGAGCCGAGTCTATCCAAGAATCTTGAGTCGTTTGTCACGAGCACCAGCTGCTACGACCAAGCTGCACTTGACCAAGCCGTCAAGGGGGTTGACGGGATCATTTGCTGCTACGCGCCCAACCCAGTTCTCAATATGGACGGCGCCCTGCTACTTCTTCGCGCTGCTGAAAAGGCTGGAGTAAAGGTGTTTGTCGCCCCGTCGTGGAACAACGACTGGAGCAAGCTCAAGTTCGGAGATTTTACGCATTACGACACACACATCGCCTTTGAGCAGCACATTGCCGTGACGAGCTCTATCCGCCCCGTCTACTTTTTCACGGGGATATTTTCTGATCTTCTCCTGACCAATTATGGCCCTGGGTCATTTAATCTGGATGACCAGGGCAAGGCGACGCTCGAATACTGGGCAGATGGGAACACTCGCAAGGCCTCATGGTCATCCCAAGATGACGTCGCCGCCTGGACAATCGAGATTTTCCTCAATGGAGAAGGCGTCCAAGAGGGCAAGGGCGGATTCTTCCGGTTTCGTTCTGGGGAGGTCAGCATGGAAGAGCTTGCGGAAACATATCGCCGCATCTCTGGCCGCGAAATCGAGCTCAAGCGCCTGGGAGGCTTGGAGGATCTTGAGAGGGACTTGGCTCGTCTTCGTCTTGAACATGGGAGAGCCAAGCACTGGGAATATTCGAAGCAAGTTGTGGCGCTTCTTGATCTCAAGGGAAGCTGGAAACTCGATGCGAATGAACTAACTGTTTTGGATCATGTCAAGAACCCAAGGACCTTGGAGGAATGTTTGAAGGAGCATCTGAAGTTGGCATAACTGCATTTGTTCTCCCAGGTCATTGATGAAGGGCTTTTAGCAAAGATGCTAGAAAGAGAGACCCTGAAGTTGATTTGATATAGAATTTTGCCTGTGTACTTACTACGTCTGTGCATTCTCTTATAGATGTAGAATTGGAAGAACCATGGACCCATATTGGTCTTCTGGCTCAGTTATTCCACCAAGAGCAGGGCTTCGACTACAACAAAGAACACATTACCAGGGATCCCTGTTGATCTCTGAAGTCTTGACCTGTCTAGTCATATCGGAGCCGGACTTAAGGTGATGCCTACAGGGGAATTTAGAAAGCTGTGCACCCCGAGACCCCGAGCCTTTACCCAGCCATGCACCCATCCCATGAGCAACTCTTGGCTTGGATCGTCCTAGTGTGATTGGAAAAGAAGCTTAATTTTGACTTTCTTTGAGGCCATGGATTTAATGTTCTTAAGTCCATCGCTCACGCAACCATGGAGCTGGATTGGGCAATATCCCCATCGAGGCAGGTAAACACTAACATGTATATAGCCTGCCCTTCTCCAGTCTATGATAAAGCTTCAATAGACTCAGACTCATGCTCTCAAGGCATTCGACATGGTCAAAGAGCTCCCTTTCGCCGATATCAAAGTACCCATTCCCGGGTTTGGTGCCATGGGCATCAACTTTGGCTTGGGCAACAATCTCACGTTTGATCAGGCCGAGCCTGTGCTTCTCAAAGCTGTTGAACTGGGGTGCACCTTTTGGGATACCGCCGTAAGTACCATGAATGGCAGCATGACCGCCTCTCTGACTCATAAATAGGTGGTATACCAGGCTGGTATCAATGAGAAACTCCTAGGTGATTTTATCAGAAAGCATAATATCCGAGACAAGATCTTCAGTATGTGTTGCCTTTTGAAACACAAAGACGGAGTTAACCATAACGAATAGTTGCTTCCAAGTGCGGTGTTGACATCTTTGGTGATGGAAGTATCACGAACAAGGCCACCCACATCAAGGAGTATATCGAGGGCACTATTGAGAGGCTCGGATTCACTCCAGACCTCTATTATCTGCACCGAATTGATCCCAGTAAGGAAGATTTCTCCTGAGGGAGAGCCATCAAGATTGTTAACGGATCTAGATACTCCATTGGAGGAATCAATCCCCGCCCTTGACGAGATTCGCAGATCTGGCAAGACCAAGTACATTGGTTTATCTGAGTGCTCTGCGGCAACCCTTCGCAAGGCCAATTCGAGTAGGTATCCCAAATAAAACATTACACCCATCTGACCGCCCGACTAGTTGCCAAGATTGATGCCATCCAGGCAGAGTATTCTTCTTTTGAGACTGTCCACGAAACCAATGGGCTTATTGATACCGCCAAAGAGTTGGGAGTTGATTTTGTAGCCTATGGTCCATTGGGTCATGGCTGGCTCGCCGATGACTTCCCATTCAACACTCCAGATGACTTTGCGCCAGATGACTATCGACGAACTTGCAAGTCCCCAATTAGACATGTCGAACTGCACTAACAAGTCTTCACAGTTCCCAAGTTTCAAGGCGACAACTTCTACAAGAACAAAGCCATCGTCGATGAACTCAAGAAACTCGCCTCTCGAAAGAGCGCCACCGTGACCCAAGTCGCTCTCGCTTGGGTTGCCGCGCAAGGCATGATTGCGATCCCGGGCACGACGAAGCCGAAGCGGATGGAGGAGAATTTCGCTTCAAGAGACATTGAGTTTACTGATGAAGAGTTGAAGGATATAAGGGGTATTATTGACACGATTAAACCGCATGGAAATAGATGCAGTGAGCGGGACGAGGCTACTGTTGGACATTAGAAGAGGAGCGGGCTGGGCTGTACCTCTGCATCTTGTTTACTTATCGCTTTTATGGTCTTTGGGGTCAATTATCGCATCGAAGGCCGGGCTTTAACTATATCAGAAACCCAACTTTAATATGTTGAAGTATCTTATTCTCATGTTAACATAATGGTCCATTATTGTCTTTTTGCTACCCGCAGGAGAAGACTTGCCTACTTGGCGTATCCAGCCACTGTGGGAGAGCCGCATCACGGGCATGCCTCGGCTCCTCCACCGATCACGTCGTGGCTTCTGACAGATTGAGGATCATTCCCCACAGGGCAAAGAGAGTCTTGAAACAAAATTGACTGAGCCTATTATCGTTCAAAGCGGGATTGACTACGAGTAATGGTGGACTGTTTCATCAAACAAATACGAATATACGAACAAAGGTACTGGTACTGGTGTGTGAGCTGCGCCACCAACAGGTGTTTAGTAAGGGCAAGGGGAATTGGCAGATCATTCTTTACCTGGTCGCGTTGTTGACTAGAGGAGAAACGCTTTGATGTGAAACAATGTAGGTACATTGCGGCTGCAGCAATTCCCCAGCTTTGTTGCTGTCAAACAAGGAAGATGGATGCAAACAAGAACCATCAAAATCTTGGCTTCATTCCCCCTGCAGCCATTTCTGCGGCCCGTTTCACCAGCCTCAAACCGTCAGAGCGCACCACTCCTTTATAATCCTACACGCTACACGAAGCAACCAACGTGCATATTTTCTGACGGGTAAGCGGCAATTTTTAGTTCCATGTCGCCATGAACGCAGAGTTGCGTCATCTGAGTCATCAAAAAGCTCTCTATCACCTTGAGTGCGTTAAGGCTACAACCAGGTCACGAGCAGGGGTCTGATCCAATTAAAATGCCGCAAATTAGAGGTACTTCAATTGCCTCCTATTTTATATGGTGATAGAAGTCCCAACAATCCTTCTGGTTACAAAGGGCAACATCACACTGCCGGCAGCCGTACCTTGTTTTTTTTGGCCCCCTTTTCCTCGTATTGGTGTTCATGCCGGTCAACGGCTTCCTCTTGCTTCGTGACCTAATTTGACCGCAGCGGAGGCCTTGACAAGCAAGGCAAGGGCTATTTTTCCCTCTTTTGACGTGTTCATGTAGCTCCATAGGCGTATTTTCGTCGCCAGCTCGAAATCGCTTCCTGGACTGACCAGTCCAATAAGCCGCAATAAGGTCATCTATAAGGCGGCCTCGCCAGTCACTTTGAGACCGTATTTTCTTCCACTTTGGCTGCCCATGAAGCTGAAGAAGATAGCTGTTGATGAGGGCTGTGTCAAGAAGGAAGGTCCAAGCTATAGCCTGCCAAGGGCCGCGACGAATTGAGTGACTATAGCCTCGTGATGCCCTCAGTTGGTCGCCACGGTCCACATGATTCATCTCGTCGTTATAGGTAGCGGCGATAGAAGGGATCGCAAAGGTCTTGACGGCCTCGTCACCAAAAAAAACGCTGTATTGGCCGTGCGCGGGCTTGGTCTGTATTTGGCCTCTTCCTCTTCCGTACGACAAGCTCGTCGCCTCTGAACACAGTAGATAAGAAGAGCACGAGGGCATTGTCCTTCCACGCGATTTGGTTGACCTAGGGAAGAGTAAGTCAAATTAGTAGGGTTTCTATAGGTAAATTTAGCTTGGCTTGCTACCTTATTATCGACTGTTGGAGCGCTTCTAATCTCATTGAACTGAAGGAGCCTCCGGCCAGCAGAATCATCCTCTTTGAGCTTCGCGAAGGGGGCATAGATACCACAGTTGCGGCGGGCCGTGCCTGTGGCCCCGTGGCCATATTGACGGAGGCTTCTAAAGAGATTAGCGGACGAGAAGAGGTTATCGATGAAGACGTGATATATGGCTTTTGGTAGCTTATTAATAAGGGTAATAACCACGCTTTGTGTCGGGTTGAGGTGTATATAAAGTCGCCTTCTTCTCTGAGATCGAAGCCGCGTTGCGAGGCCAACTGGACCATATCTCTTCTTCGGCTCGTGCCAAAGCCACCGCAAGAAGAGGCCTTTTTGCGCCGTGGCCCAGATCTTAAAGCCTACGGGGATAGGCTTATTTGGGACTCGTGTTGTCTGGTATGACCTTCCTGTATAGCGGATCATACACTCGTCCACAGCGATATTTAGGCCCGGCTTGAGGAATTCAGTTGACGCGAATTGTAGGTGACGAGACCACTCGTCAACGGCGGCGAAGACCTTCGCAAGGTCAGCTTTGGCAGCCTCTTTGGCGAGGCTGAAGGGGTCAAAGAGCCGAAGGTGCCGATGAAGTAATTGAAAGCGGTCAAAGGTCATGACTTTGAGGACTGAATGGTCAGAACCTTGGTGCCCTAGCCGGGAAGTCTTCCAATGGTCTCGGATTGTGATTTCCTTATGAATTCCTATATGAATTAGAAGCGCAAGCCATAGATATACCTCTGGCACGGTGGTTGGCTTCCAACTGCGAATTCGAGCCCGTGGCTTCCAGCTGCGACTGCGAAGCAAATGATCAACCCATTCATTTGTATATTTAACCCATTTTGCGACTAAGAAATAAGGCACAAAGTGATGGAAGAGATCAAGAGGCTGCTGGGGCAGCTCTTTGACCTCGAGGTCGCGATCGGGCACCATCACCGGGAGGAAATTGGTGCCGCAGCTAGGGACCGGGTTGAATACAGGTCGGCAGGTAAAATCGGCTGGCTGCTCGCGGCGGCTATTCTCTTCTGTAATTATAATACTTGGATCAGAGGCACTCAGTGCCTGACTAGGGATTGATTGGGAGCTCATGAGTATCTTCAAAAAGATTTGTATGGTATTTTAGGTAGAAACAATTAATCGAGCACTATGTTGTCCCCCTCCCGTACCTACGTCATGACTAAGGTCATGTGGGTCGAGTGACCGGTTGTAGCCTTAACGCACTCAAGGAGATACGAGGGAGCGAAAGAGAATCGAGGGCAGCTGGAACGACGACAAGTGAATCAATCGGAAAGTGGAAAACTCGACCGAAACGAGACGCGACGACATGAAACATTCGTTTGAATATTGTGCCATTTGACGTGTTGGAGGGGCTTCTTATCAAGGGTCCCGGGTCGTGATGTGGGTGGTAGATCCCGGATCCCGGATCCCGGGGCTTGCGTAATGTAATACGAAAGGAGGGACACGGACCCCAATTTTTGGATAAGAGGATTTTGACTAAAAACAACAGAAGGAATGATTTTCTTTGTTTCTTCATCTTTTGTTTAAAAATTCTGGAAAAATGAGAGTCGTTGTTAATTGCGGCTGTTGAGTTGCAGACATTGACTCAGACCGTCCTTTGTTTTTATCCGAGCACTGCCATCTTTTACGCATTCACTTTGAAACATTTCTTTTAAGCCTCGCCAAGACCTTGGCGCTGTCTTTGGATCGCCTCTAAGCGCACGAGCGACTTTGTCTATAATGGTACCTCCGACGACAGCAGCGACGCATTCTCAATCATAACGCATTCATTCTTTCCGAAATTGTTTTCAATTTTCTATCATGTTTTTACAGCTCGAAGACAGCAAGAGCGCCGCATGGGCTAACGTCCTGGCTTCTCGACGACTCCTCGTCAAAATAACCGTCATCCTCATCACCACCATCTTCGCTCTATCGCTCTGGATATTCTCCTCAGATCTTTCATATACATATCAAAGAATAACAGCGCCGAAATTCAAGCCCGAATCTTCAAGCTCCAGCAATGCATCAACAAGTACCTATACCTACGATGCGGAATCGCCACAATTCACCGGTCCAACGTCTCAGGTCGCCGACTTTTGGGGTCGACTGGCAAATGAAATTTACAAGGCACAGCCCAAAGGCGATGAGATTGTCTCGCCTAGACCTCTCGATCCGGAGCAATTCAGCCCCTACGGATCCAAGGCTCAAATCGACGTTGATGTCCTCGAATTACCCACCGAACAATTCGAATCATTAAAGCAGACTCATCACGATTACGTCCAGAGTCTCCGATATCTCGCCCCCGATTTGCCCTTTGTCCGCGACACTCGTGGCGTGGTGATCACTGCAAGTGGCGCCAATTTCGGTATTGCAGCCACAGCTGTGCTTATGCTGCGCCATGTTGGCTCCAAGCTCCCTGTACAGCTATTTCTGGACTCAGCCAGCGAGTACGAGCGTAAGCTGTGCAACACTTCACTTGCTTCGTTAGACGTCCAATGCCTCAACATGGACGACTTCTTGCACGTGCCAAAGTCTGCCAACTACACAACACCACATTTCGAAAAGTTCGAATTCAAGGCCTTTGCACTCATCTTCTCTAGCTTCCAGAATATCCTATTCCTGGACTCGGATGCTTTTCCCATTAGAAAACCAGATTATCTCTTCGACGTGGAACCTTATAAGAGCCATGGCTTGGTGATATGGCCCGACTTTTGGCTACCTACGATATCACCTCTCTTTTACGAGATTGCAGAGGCACAGATGCCCAACAGGACCATAAAGTCACGAGCCTCCGAGTCGGGAATAATGCTGTACGACAAGGCCCGACACGCCGACAGCTTGTTGCTAGCGGCCTACTATAACTTCTATGGGAAGTACTACTACCAGCTTCACTCACAGGGCGCCTGGGGGTCGGGCGACAAGGAGACGTTCGCACAAGGTGCCGTGGTACTTGGAAATCCTTTCTGGCAGGTCAAGCAAAACGCCGTCATGCTCACCCCAGGAGAAATCCATTATGGAAGCGGGATATGGCAGGCAGATCCCGAGATCGACTGGAAGAGCAACCAGAAGAAACCCACAAAACGGGAAATACCCATCACAACAACCATGTTTGCTCACTTAAACAGAGTCAAGTTTGACACGAGACGACTCAACAGCTTGCTGGACGAGATAACATCCGAGACGAAAGAGGGAGAGAAAGAAGAGTGGTCAAGAATATGGGGTCCAGACTACAATTCGGTAGTGAAAAAGGCGGGCTATGACCTGGAAAAGGTCATTTGGGAGGAGGCTATCAAGGCCACTTGTGAACACTCTTTGTTGGATGAGTGTGAGAGGATTCGGAATTATTATGATACGGTGTTTGGGCAAGAGGCCTGATTTGAACCTAGAAATACCCATGGCTATATGAAAGCCAACAATGTTATTACTATGTTACATGTATTATATCAATGTCAACGAAAACATTTATGACAGCCCTGCTAGTCTTAGAAAGGCAGGGTTCTTGAGAACCCTCATGCCGCCCTTCAGTACGGTGATATCACTCCCTCCCTCGTCCAACTGCCTATCCCACTTTCCCATCGCCATCTCAACCAAGAACTTGCCAAGAGGCTCAGTCGGAGCGTCAAGCGATGGAAACGCCATTCTAACAGGAGGACCTAGAATAGCTCTGGCACTATTATGGAGGAAGCCTTGATCTGGAATGTACGGCTTGATAGCGGCATGGTCTCTTTCGCTCACGACGCCTGGTCCAACAGCCTCTGTGATGAGACGGGGGTAGGTGCTACGCATCTCAGAGAGGAGGAGTTCTGTCTCACCCTTGACGCGAGCGTATCGGTTCGTGAATGGCCCAGGGTTCTGTGTCGAGCTTTGTCCGGAGACAAAGATGAACCGAAAGGGTTCGTCGTTGGGAGCAAGGTCAGCGAAGGCTTTGGCGCCAGCCAGAGCGTAGTCTTTTGTGATCTTTATGTAATCGCTATGGATTTATTAGTGGGCGTATTCCAGGACCATCACAGAGAGGGCTTACTCCTTGGAGACCTTGGTTTGACTGACGCCAAGAGCCCACACCGCGCCATTAGCACCTTGTAATTGGCTCACCACGTTGCGACCGTAGTGTAGGAAGTCCGTATGAATGATGACGTTGACTCTCGGGTCATTATAATCGTCGGCCATGGCTACTGGTCGTCGGCTGAGGATTGAGATCTTGGTGATGTCCTTCATCTTGAGCATGGCGTCAAGTACGCCTGTCCCGATAAGTCCCGTGGCCCCGGTGAGGATGAGATGCATGGTGGATGAGTCGGAGCAGGAATGAAAAATGCATTGAAGGTGATTGAAACTGGCAGATAAATTATATTTATATTTCTCAACTGTCAATTTTTAAAATCACAATCGGTCTACATATGTTGTACCCAGCTATCATCGTACCCTTCAACCCGTGCCATATGTCCATGTCAGCAGTTTTTGCCTGTTTCGGACATGGCGCGTCAGCACAACCACAGTCAGTGCTACGATGGTGTTAGTGGGCTTCGCTTAGCGGGCTTAGAGACGTGGACAAGTCAATGCATTCAAGTTATTTGACTGGATTCCACACGCAGCCTGCTATCTGGCGGTGTCTCAAGCTCCCCGAGCAACCGCTCCCACTGTCACTTGCCCAATCGAGGTTGTGGAGTTGGAATCCAATGTTATGCACTACTAGAGGGAAGCTTAAAGCTTGAAGACTTTGGTCATCAAAAAGGATTCATCCCAGCCAGACGTCTAGGGAAATGTCTCTCCCAAATCCAACACATCAATCAACCTTCTTCAACGGCTTCTCGGGCTCCCCATCCGGCTTCTCAACCCGATAGCTCACCAATCCGACAAATCTCAACATGTCAATTAACGGGCTGTATCAATTAGCAATGGTCAAGGTAAGCTAGTCCACCATGTACTCACTTGTCAAACTTGGACGCCCAACGATCAAAGGCCAGCAGCGAAAACGTCGTGCCCATAAAGATGCCGATACCATAAGGATAAGTTCCTTCATAGATCCCCATGAGAATACCGCCAATCACGCCGAGTGAGTATCCTTGCCCGTAGGTATTGAAACCAGCGAATTTGCTTGACGATCTACTAATTAATCGCACCCAGATGAAGCTAGCAAGCATCTTGACGCTTGCCCGATGCCACTCGGTCGATCCAAGGTACAAAGCCAAACCCGAAGCAAGCACGCGCATAAAGGCCATGCTTTGAAATGACGCGCGGCTCAACTCAAGAGTCAATCTGGGTATGAACCGCATCCTCTCAGTCATGACGAGGCTTGTAATAGTCTGTACAACACAGAGGACGAGGTCAATGTTGTTTGCTTTCGGATCGTGGCCGAGTTGCCATGACTTGACGTGGAAGAGGACGACTTCGATGACCGAGACGACCGAGTGGACGATGAGGAGGGAAATGTGGTGGTGGTGTGCCTTTGCGTAGCCTTTGGACTTCATCATGCGTAGCAGGTGAGGCATGAAGTAGGCAAAGACGCAAAAGGTGTAAATGTGATTGATAGGTAATTCATTATAATTTTTGAAAAGAAGCCACTCGGTGCCATTAAAGGTGGTATTAGTGGTATTCATTGTGTCTGAAAGTTGAAGCACTTGATCCAAGTTTGCTGTCAACAAGTCTTGGACTCTCCAGTCTTTTTGTACTTGATCAACATCTCGCAAAAAAGGTTGCAAGCCGCGCTGCTATTTGAATCCAACTGATTTACATCTGTCAGCTTACACAGTACGTCTGTGATTGGTGGCGATCCCGTATGCTGCTAGGCTGGCTTACCACCCTGCATTTGAGATCCCAGCAATAACGCCAAGTATACCTTCTTGATTGGGTAATTCGCATCAACAGATCAACTCCACAAGTCTGATGCGTATTCGATACCGTGCCGTTCACCCGAGTATCGGTTAAGACCTCTCCACGTCGACATATTCCCAGTATTTTGTTTAATTATGTCCTTTCTAAGCAAGTAAATCGTTGCCGCCGAGCCGATGAAGCCGATGTGGTCTGATCAGGCTTTCCGACGACAAGCATAGCATTGGCATTAGACAGACAGACCTGACGCTGTGAAGAGAGCGTCAAGCTAGAGGTACATGATTTAGTGGACACTGTCTCAAACATTTGGCACTGTGATCCGTGAACCGTTCGTCTGATGTCCCCCCCTGCCGGGTTCGTTGTTGGTTCCTCGCAACAATTTATCCATTCTTGGTTTGGTCTGCTGAGTCTATTGTCAGATGGGCAGTACTACACCACCACGAATCTAGATAGAATGGAATCTCGGAGAGGGGAAAATTCGATGGGGAAATGGTTTTTTCGCAGTGTTAGATACTCAATTGCCTTATTGCATCTTAGGAGTCCGATGAGTGATGAGGTTGAGGTGGTGGTGTGGGTGGTGAAGGCCAACACGACTTCGTGACTGAGCTGACAGCACAGCCATACAACCTCCACTTTAGCTCTTGTTAGCTTATAGCATGAGCTAAACCTTGGCGACATTAATATCTTTAACTGACTCAGTAAGCCTTGATATCCTTTTCACTTTGGAACCTGAGATCACCTGCAGCCGGCAGTGCATTGCTAGTCAACTTGGGGTTTACTATGTATTTTCTTCGCTCATCGTTTCTGACATGTAAAATGACTCATATGGAATATATAGTCTTGGTGGTGACCTCGCTCTTAACATAAGAACGTGGGGTTTGCATTGTAACATCAAGGCTCGATCTGAGAGCTTGGGTCTCGCGAAGATTTTGTGATACATTTGCCAGCTATCCGATCCCCTCCCCTTGATATAGGAAGCAGTTGGTGCTACAAAGGAGACTCGCTTTTGTTGTCCTTGTTATGATGAACTCACATGACATCCTCCTCTTGTTCGAAAGAGCGGGGATTTGTGTGCGGGGGCTGGAGGGGAATCTTAGCTCCTGCAAGTCAGACGAGGCATAAACCTCACCGACTCTCCGGATACTAGCTCCTCCATGGAGAGCTATTAGTCTCATAGGCCTTACCAGTCTTATTCCGCTCTATAGTTTTGTTAACATGGCTGAAGCAGATAGGTCGGCCCTGGCAGACGGCCAAAAACCTGTCCTGTTCTTGTGAGCACCTGCCAATCCATCTAACACCCCGTCCTAACACTTATAGCGATATTGATAACTGTTTATACTCTCGAGGCAAGTTGTTATCTCATACACAATATGTCACCGCCCATTAACCACCGTCCATAGATCTTGGGGTACAAGACTTACTACCAGCCCTGATGAACGCCTACTTCGAGAAACATCTCAGCCTGCCCAAAGACGAAGCCGCCCGACTTCAAAGAGAATACTCGCGACAGTATGGCCAAGCACTTCAAGGCTTAGTCCGTCATCACCAGATCGATCCTCTAGACTACAACGCCCAGGTCGACGACGCTCTTCCGTTGGAGGACTTGATCAAGCCTGACCCATTACTCCGGCAGTTCCTCGGGAGCATAGATACCTCCAAGGTTAAACTGTGGCTTCTAACCAATGCATACGTTAACCACGCTACGCGGGTTATTCGGTTGCTAGGGGTCGATGACCTCTTTGAAGGGCTGACTTATTGCGATTACGGGCAAGTCCCCCTGGTCTGTAAGCCACACGAAGACATGTTTAGAAAGGCCATGGAGGAGGCAGGTGTCTCTGGTGTTGAGAACTGCTATTTCATCGGTAAGAATGGCCCGAGGCATCTGGGAGGCCAGCTAACTTGATGCATAGACGACTCGTCTAGCAACTGTGCAGGAGCAAAAAGGGCTGGCTGGACAGCTATTCATTACCTAGAAAAGGGCTTACCAGAGCCATCTGAACTTGCTGGGCAATACCGTATACGGAACTTGGGAGAATTGCGAGATGTGTTGCCACAGTTTTTCGAGGTGATCAATTAAGCCAGCCAAACAGCGATAAGGGTTATCAAGAGAACGATTAGACCGCGGATGAACATGAACAAGTTCGCAAGAATTTTCTAGTAGCAATTTTCTTATCAGTTATCACACACTTGTTCGGTGAAGTGACTCAATTCCCACTCCACTCTTGTCCATCACCACAAGTCACCTCGGCGTCTTGAGCCCCCCCTGCACAGTCTAACCGCAAGGAGTCAACTCCATGAGATGCGAAAACCTCGCGGTCCCAAAGTCCGAAGCGTTTGTTGAAGAAGCGACACGTGAAATCGAGATTGTTAATGCTCAGCGGTAGAATGATAGTGTTTCGTTGAATGTATAGACCGTCAATTCCTTTTCCGAAGACAAATTGCCGTGTGCGATGGTCTTGGAGCTCGGCGGTATCGCTGGTATCGCTGGTATTGTCCTTTGCAAGGTTCTGGAACTTGTCAACAAATATTATCCACAATCGCGGAATTGGACCGCGAAAGTCGGTTGTAATGCCCAGGAAACTCGAGTTCATAGCTGGCAGCTCCTGAGTCTCTTGACAATCAAGATGTGCCATTCGGCCGGTTCAATGATACAGTACTCGATCAACGTACACTTCCCAATGGCATCTTACCCAGTCATTGCACTCAACACACCTTCAAGTCAATACGCATCTTGAAATGTCCCAAATCTTGACGAATCATCACTCAAAAGACCCTGGTCGATTCCATTCCCAGCACGTCATATGGATCCTTCACCCAAGACGCCTCGGCCTTTTCGCTTCCCCTTTGCCCCCGCGCTATCTCCGAAAAGAGAAGATAATCACCGTGGACGACTCCATTACAAATCCTTTCTCTCGTTCTTCGACGAAACGCCGAGGAAGAGATATATACTTATTGGGGTCGGCCTGGAGCCTGAGAGGGGATATTTCTGATACTCGAATCAATTCGTTCAGTGGTCAACCTCTTGCGCTATTCTCAGTACCTTGGATTCAGTCAGCACCAAGATGACCACTCAAGAAAAGCCTGCCCTGGGTGAACAGGGGGAGTCACCAAATTACGGAGACGGAAAACACCACCATTCAACCGAGCCAGAACAGCCCTCACACGCCTTGTTCAGAAATCCGACAAAATCAGAAGATGATCCAAGCGGGCTTGAGAACGGTACACCGGCAGACTTTAGTGAAGAGACCACTGAAGCCGGCGATGGGGACGACTCTGGCCCCGACTGCTCATCTTTCGAAGTCTCCTGGGATGGAGAAAAGGATCCAATGAACCCAAGAAACATGTCTGTGTTTCACAAGTGGGTTATCGTCACGATTGTGTGCATATCAAGTCTTTGCGTGTAAGTACTCTGAGACATGCTTACTGACACTAACTAACATTTCATCAAGGACATGCGCCAGCTCTATTTACACGACAACATATGCCCAAATGAATGCCGAATTTCACGTTTCCAACATTGTCGCTACACTTGGCCTATCAACGTTTGTCATGGGCATTGCTCTTGGTCCTCTGCTAACAAGTCCTCTAAGCGAGTACTATGGACGACGACCTATTTACCTTGTATCCTGGGCCATGTTCACCATTTGGACCATCCCGTGCGCTGTCGCACAAAATATCGAGACCATGATAATCGTCCGATTCTTTGGCGGTTTTGCAGGCAGCACGTTTCTGTCTGTCGCCGGAGGAACTGTGGGAGACGTGTTCCTTCGCAGTGAGATCCAGAAGCCAATGAGTCTTGTCTCACTGGCACCCTTCATCGGGCCTGCCATTGGACCTGCCATCGGTGGCTTCATCAACTACAACACGAACTGGAGGTGGACTTGGTACGTCATGATCATTTGGGCTGTTGTCCTCATGGTATCTATCATTTTCTTTGCCCCTGAGACGTACCATCCTATTCTCCTGCGAACCAAGGCTCGAAAGTTGAGAAAAGAAACTGGAAACGATGCTTACCGAGCACCTATGGAAAACACGACCAAGTCCATCATGACAACGCTCAAGCTCTCTCTGCTGCGACCATTCCAGCTACTCTTCCTCGAGCCCATGTGTCTCTGCCTTGACCTCTACTCGGCCATCTTACTCGGCATCCTCTACCTGTTTTTCGGCACCTTCCCATTGGTTTTCCGAACGAACCACGACATGAACCTCTGGCAGGCCGGTCTCACTTGGCTCGGTATCATGGTTGGACTTCTTCTTGCAGCCGGTAGTACCCCATTCTGGGCCAACATCCGAGCCAAGCTGTTGAAACAGCACGAGAAGGAGACGGGACAGATTGGGGGCAGCGAGCCCGAGTTTCGACTACCTCCTGCCATCTTGGGTGCTATACTTATTCCCTGTGGACTGTTCTGGTTCAGTTGGACGACGTACTCTAGCATTCACTGGATTGTGCCCATCATTGGTTCCGCCGTATTTGGTTGCGGGTAAGTTCAGAGTCCGAACCATCTTTGAGGGATCTTGCTAACCCTCATACAGAACATTGCTTGTTTTTACAGGAATCTTTACTTTTCTAGTAAGTTGATCCCTGATTTATAAGCTACTCATTCGAATGACATTTGACACTAACCTTGATGTACAGGTCGACGCTTATCCCAAGTACGCCGCCTCTGCCCTTGCTGCAAACAGCTTTGCGCGATGTTCCTTTGCTGGTATGTCTTCAGAACACCACTTTCTCATTGTTTAGTCTGCTAACTTCTTTCCAGCCGCGTTTCCCCTCTTCGGCATCCAGATGTACGAGAAACTTGGATATCAGTGGGCTTCAAGTCTGCTGGCCTTCCTGACTGTTGCAATGGCGCCTTTTCCGTACCTGTTCTTCAAGCACGGCAAGGCCCTGCGGGCAAAGAGCAAGTTTGCTGTTGAGACGCTGTGATCTGCACCAACAATGCAACGAAATGGCATGTAATCGATTGCAGAGACGATCTAGGGATATACATAAAATGCATAGACTGGGCGCTTATGCCTTGATTCAGCGTTTCCAAGATGGTTGGAACCTAATCAAGCATTCACGTGGATTCTGAGGCGGTAATAGGTTGGATAGCAGAACAAAAAGTGGTTTTATAGACTAATATTAGACATAGTACACTATTTTAACAAGAATCTTGGGAATCATCTAATATCGAAAAGTGGTTGACGACCCAGGACTCGATTCCTGTTCTCAATGATGAGGTTATCAACCTGGATGCTCTGGTTCGTCTCTAGGGATCGAGATTGCATCATGATGAACCCGGCTGCTCTACAAACCCATTGTATCTGGGGGCGCAACTCCGAAAGGCGCAGGAAGTAAGGGACCTAGTCCATGCTGTAAAAGCAAGTCAACGTCGATCGAGTTATCAAGACATCCAGCCCAGAAAGAGTCATAGCCTAGCGGATCAGAAACTTGCGGCATGAAATCGACTGCTTGCTGATCTTGAGACTGCGCCCTGTTGTTAACCACGGCCGACATTGCTGACTCTGCTCCCTCGGTTCTGGTGGAAATGGGTACGTTGTCGGTGGACTGATTTCTTAGGGAATCAGCATCGCTGTTCCCGATTCGAGAGGTTACGTTGACGATTGCCCCTCCTGGAACGGCAGAGTCCTGTCCTGTGAGTCTCCTGAAGAGATTGACAAAGAACCTCATGATCCAGAGTCCCACTGGCCACGGCTTTGCTAGTTCACTCAATGCAAGGATGCACTGTCTTGACTTGTTGCCAGCTAATTGTCTTTTTATCGGGTCCTTTCGGCAGATGACAATTGTGTGAATCGAGAGCGCTCCAAACACGGCGGGGACACTGGGGGGTTAGAATAGATTCGAGCTTGGAGAAGTGTTGGTCTTACAGATGCATTTGCCCATATCGGATGGTACCAGAGGCCAGCATGTCCTCGGCCATACGGGTGATGGAGTCGGCTGCCATCCGCGCCCGGACATCTCTGTCAGCCTCTTCTGGCGACATGTTCTCAATGACTTTAGGGCGAAAGAGAAGGATGTAATAGTTTCTACTTTAATGTTAAATGGGGCAGCTCAAATTGTTTCGAGACTTACTGATACGCAAGTTGTAGGTTGCTAGCCCAGAATGATGCGCCCAGGGACTCGTCAGGTGGCATTTGCCGTAGACATTCTGGTAGCTTAGAGTGCCACTGCTCGAGCCTTTCGACGAGGTTCTTGGCTTTGTAGCATTCCAACGCTGGACGGCGAGGGCTGAACTCGCCGATGACGATGTCGCCGACTGGTGGTATGGTCAGCCACAGAAACTCAAATCACTATTCCCATACTCACGTATTACTGCCAGGTTGCTCATCTCTATGAAATATGAAATGTGGTAATCCTTTTGGGTGGGTATTAGCTCATCATCGTAGCATTCGTCAAAGCGGAGGTCGTCTTCAGTGAGAGTCTCAATGTCGCAGTCTTCATCTCGGATACGACATGGCCGCCCAAGACAAGCCGCGGTGTGCCGGTCTCTAGACTAGTGGTGTTAGCTTGCATAGGTTTGGTAATATTGGTAGTAACATACGTAGATGGACCACCATATCCGCCTCCAGAGCGATCGCGTCTCTGGACTCAGCTCTGACCGGGCCATACTAACCACATTAGCACATTCGTACACGACAGAGGCTAACTTACGAGCGATGCATATTGATGGATTGTGCAAATGTTGTCGCACAACCTAACCAATACCATGAGTCCTTCTGATCATCGGGCCCGTTCCACCAGAAACCCATGAGCGACAGCGCAGAGGCGATATTACTACGATCCGTCTCATGGTCGACGTCATATAAAGTCTTTGCGCGGAGATAATATGTCTTTCTTGCAGTCGCACGGTCCAAAAATCCCGCATCTTGGATCAAATTGTCGTCGCAGAGGGTGACCGCGATGAGAAAGACGGCTTGAAGCAGGAGAGGAGATGCTTGTCCGAGTTTGTATTGCTCAATAAAGACGCGTCGATTCACGACCGGAAATGCGGGATGCATTATGTTGAAAAATGAGGAGATCAATCGATCAGATATATTTCGCGGCGGCATTATTAGAGCATCCTGTAAACTGGTGACCTCTACTTGTGGCCTGTTTGGAAGAACTGCACGGTCGGCGATGGAGGCGGGAATAGGGTAATGCACCTTGACAGGCTCGGCGACTCCACCCCTTGGACTGCATATCATCTCAATGATGTAGGATAAACTGTTGGAATCACCAAGACAATATGATCGGGCATTTGTCTGAGTTTGGGTTTGCTGAGAGACATTGGGTTGTGGGAAAGCAGCGTTGGTGTCTTCATTTTGAGGTTGTGGCGCGTCTTGGCCATTTGGGCTGGAGATGCTGTTTGGCGTGTTGAGAGCAATGTCAGGGGAAGATTGGACCACGTCGGTGGACGGCTCTCGGGTTTCTCGGAGCCGGCGAGAAACACGGCGGTCTTTTGGCTGACCACGACTCTGCCGTGTATATCTGCCCAAGATATCAGTTTGAGCACGTCGCGGTTATCTAATGACCGGTCTACATACTTGCCGCGTCTCGATTCTATCAGCTCGCAAGTCGTGTTGCGCGTCCGACAATGCCAGCACGGCTGCCCGTCACCGGCGTCGCATTTCACCCGCCGAGCGTGGCAGGCTTTGCAGGCGACACGAGTCCGGCGAGGAAGCGGACTCGGGTTCTCAGCTGATTCACTCATGACGACTGACGATGGATACGCTTCAAGCAGAGCCGCAAAGGACGATGAGATCTCGTTGATGTGACGCAAGTCGGCGAGGTTGAGCAGCATGAAGGGTGGAGACGCGCAAGTCAAGATGCCTCGGGTTCTTGCTGAGCCTGCTTATTCATCGGCTTCTTGGTTTGTCATTTCCCCCTTGGTCAAATCCTTCAATAGTGGGGGAAATTGACTTGATGATGCGTGCATCCCCCATCCTTGCCGTCTGTCTTCTGGATCCAAAAGACGCGTTGTTCTACTTAATTGAGTGGATGCCCCTTATTGAATCCTCTGACCGTCAATCCTAGATCTATATAGCATTAGCTACGTAATACGACGTCTGTAGTTCGTCTCGGTAGCAATTCTCATGTAACACTGCACATCCCCACTTGTCAAATGTCAGACCAAGGGCGCGCGTGGTGGAGTCCGACGTCGGGCAAAAACGACAAGAGGCTGAAGGTTAAAAGCGACGTAAAAAAAATGATAAGATTTAAAAGAAGAGGGAAAGTTCAATTGAACACGTCTAGGCAGTTGGGCTTTCATCAATCATCATCATGAGTCAAACTTCTGTTGAACTTCAGCCTGTCCAGGAGACGGCCCGTGAAGATGGGTACGGCTCATCCAATTCGCAAGGTGAACCTCTCACTGGTGGAACCGAGTTCCAGTCACTGCCGCCGGTTGATCGGGGCAAGGAAGCATGGCTGTTCCTGGCTGCTTCATTCATGGTTGAGGCTCTGACCTGGGGTAAGATAATCGCATATACACCCCAATCGGCTCATCGCTAACTGTTAAAGGCTTCCCCTTTGCCTTTGGTGTCTTCCAGGACTACTACAGTACCAATGCCCCCTTCAAGGGATCCTCCGCCATCGCTGTCATCGGTACTTGCGCCATGGTAAGTCAACGTCCCTTCCACCAGTATCATGCAACCTAACATCCCCAGGGAATCATGTATCTTGGCATCCCTTTCGTCATGAGCATCCAGAGACTCTTCCCCAAGTACAGCCGCTGGTCTCCGGTTATCGGCCTCTTCATCATGTGCATCGCCCTGGCCTTGAGTTCCTTCTCCCAGAACACGACACATCTCATCCTCACCCAAGGAGTCCTATACGCCATTGGAGGTTCAATTTCGTATTGCCCATGCATCTTGTACATGGATGAGTGGTTCGCCAAGCGCAAGGGCTTTGCCTTTGGCGTCATGTGGTCTGGTACTGGACTCGCCGGGTTTGCTTTACCGCTACTATTTGAGCATTTCCTGCACAAGTACGGCTTCCGTACTACCCTGAGAATTTGGTCGCTGGCTCTGTTCATCTTGACACTGCCATTGGCCTTCTTCATCAAGCCTCGCCTTCCCCACTCAGCCACGAAGCACATCAACCCTCTCAAGCTGAGCTTTGCATTGAGCCGAAACTTCATGTTCCATCAATTTGCCAATGTCGCCCAGGCACTCGGCTTCTTTCTTCCTGGCATTTATCTCCCGTCTTACGCTAGAGCCACACTGGATGCTGGTACATTCTCTTCGGCCCTGACCGTGTTGCTCATCAACGTCGCCTCGGTCTTTGGATGTGTCGCTATGGGAGCTCTGACCGATCGTCTACACGTCACCGACTGCTTCATGATTTCTGCAGCCGGTGCGACGCTGAGCACCTTTTTCTTGTGGGGGTTTTCGACCAACATGCCTGTGCTGTATGTCTACTGCATCATCTACGGGTTCTTCGCTGGCTCCTACACCTCTGCCTGGCCTGGCATCATGCGCATGGTCACAGCCGGACCCTCAAATGATAGTGGTGACCGCGCTACTAGTGGCAGTTCGTTCGACCCGGCTATGGTTCTGGGCGTGCTCTCTGCTGGTCGTGGTATCGGTAACGTCGCTTCAGGACCACTGAGTGAAGCCTTGATCAAGGGCATGCCGTGGCAGGGACAAGCCGCTGCTGGATATGGAACAGGGTATGGTACCTTGATTGTATTTACGGGGGCGACAGCCTTGGCTGGAGGAGCGACGTTCCTATTCCGAAGAGTCGGCTGGATGTAAGAGCCTTAAAGAGAGACGTTTGAGCTCAAGCAAAGCAACACCCTAGTTATAACACGGGTAGATGATTATACCAACTCATAGCATACAAAATTCTCACCGGCCTTCCTCCACATGGGGCACCATCCCAGAAGATCCCCTCCTCCGACTAAAAACGGAGGCGAAAGAATTCTCACCGGACCTCCCGGGTTGTTTCCGAGGCGGCCTGCCGTTCTCAGCCGCCAGGTCGGGGACTGGATTAACATGCGCAGGCCCGTCGTCTCTACGAGTGCCATCGGCGTTGGGTGGCTGCGTGTCCACGCCAGGGCCGAGGACAAAGATGGCGAGCCGCTTGATGAGCCCGCTATATGCTAGCAGAAGGGAGATGACCAAGATAGCAGCGGTCAAGGGAACTGTTGGTTCGTCCCGTCAGACCCTCTCACTCTGTCGATGAACTTCTGGTGTGCGGAAGAGGACTTACACATGATAGAAAATATCTCGCTGATGGGCCGGTCTGACTCGGGTTGATCTCCGGCGCATTCATGCTGAATATCGCGGCGATAAAGGACAAGGGAAGCTGTTGCATGTCAAGTTTGACGTTCAGTTAGTAGTCTAGGACGCCAAACTTCGGTTCCAGTGCGCTCAACACTTACAAAGATGACAGTGACGATGGTGAAGAGCAGGATTGTCTGCCCTTGTCTCTCGGCTTCCTTGGCCTCCTGACTCGCCAACGTGGCCTGCAAGACGGTGGCTTGCTTCTGTTTAAGGTCGAGGAGGTCACATAACTAGGTAGTTTTGGCAGTCTTGTGTCAGCATTGTGTTCGTTGTGTAAATGGAGTAACAATCACAACTCACGTCGTGGTAAACCCTGTCTGCCTCGTCTTTCAAGTGTGTTATGGTTTTTTTCCTCTTCTTCAGTGTGGATAGAAGGCGCTTGTACTTCACTTCCATGTCCTCGGGTGCATTCTTGTTCTGACTCTCTGGAGGTAGTTTCAGCCCCTCTGGAGATGGCTTCTGCTCCTCTAGAGGTTTGCCACCACTTGCCTTTTTACTCCTCTCGGCACAATCCGGGTCATGGTAGTTGTCCACGTTGTGATTCTGCTGCATCTCGGCGTCATCGACCATGGACTGCACCACATCCATCTGCTGGGTGAAGATGTACGAGATGCTGTTGAGCTCATCCATGATATCCTTGACCACTTTCAAGCATTTCGTTTCCTTGGTGATATTTGAGAGAGCCCCCATCTCCATGTCTATGATTTCATTAACATCAGACAGTAACGTTCGGTCTCCATTACTAGAAAGCAGTGTGCGAGTTGACTGGTCGAGGATTTTTTTTCTTGCGGTCAAGGTGCTCCTGGAGTTTCTCAGAGTGCTCCCACAGAGAATCGGCGAGATCCGTCTGTTGGCTTGCCTTGCAGTCTTCTATTAGTGGGTAAATGCTGGCAACTTGAGCATTCTGACCTACCTGCTCTCCAATTTCCGCAGTAAAAACGTCCAAGTAATCCAGCTCGTCATTAACATCTTCTGGCACAGGATGGAATAGTGCAGAGCACCTTTCGATGATGAGGCAAAGTAGGTCTGTGACCGAAAAGATGTTCCGGTTGCTGTAAAGCGCGCTCAAGATCCTGCCATGGGCATCAGGGACTCTCATGGCAGCTGCTAGCAGTGCCTCGTTCCCTGGAGCATTGTCGCTTCCTGGAACATTGTCGTTTTCCGAAACATTGTCGTTTCCCGAACCATTGTCGTTTTCTGGAGCTTTGTCTTTTATTACTTCCTGTGACCACTGTGGAGGGAATGCTGTCACAACTGTCTCTGTGCGATGAAGTCAGAGAAGGAATCCAGATGAATTCTGGGCGGTTGCAGCCAACATACTTAAACGGCTTTCAGACTCGCCATCTCGCTTTTGTGGAGTATCGATTGTCCAGATCCAGAGTTGATCAACCATCAGAATCCGTGCGTTGTTAGATTACCTCATCGTGTCAAAGTAGCGGTACAGGACCTGATCTTTGTCTCTCTTCCAGGCATCCTCTGTCTTCATGGTGTAGTAAAAAGCCTGGTCCAGCGTACGTCGATCGTGGATTGCGGGCTTGGCCTGGGAATAGGCAATGAGAAGCTTTGCACCTATGGAGAGTCTCTCCCATTCAACATCCTGCGGTGACCAATGTCCATTGGCCGATTTCGATTCCTTAGCAACCTTTCTCAGCCACTCTTCTCTTTCGTTTTGCATGGAATAGAGCTCCCAGTCGATAAACGGCATCTTCGTCAAGTTAGCAATAGGCCGCAATTGTTAGCCTGGCAGGCGTCTCACACAAACGAACGAGTTGGACCTCTGATCCTGAAACGGCGTGATGAGTTGTGTCCCGAGTGAGTCCGCTGCAGATCAATCTCAGCATATCATCCCAGAGGGGCCTCTGATAACTAACGGGTGTTGGATATTCTCGAAAAGTATGGTTTTATAAACCTGATTGGCACATCGCCTTGGGACTTGCGGCTCACAAACTGCTGTCTAGCCCAGTAGTGAGAGCGCAGCAAGAGCTGAGTGGCCATGTTGTTGTTTCCTGTTGCGGCTGAACTGGGGTGACGATCTGGTTCGTCCACTGCTTTGGCCTTTCCCTTTCCTTCAGCTGCTGTGCTCCCTCTGCCCTCCGAATGAGCTTCTTCTGGGGGCTTCTTAAGGCCCCGGTTGCCATAGATCGCGTCCATTAACCTCTATTGCCGTACGTCATTAGCAAGTATTGAAAGCTGTGAACATGAAGCCTAAGCTCTTACCAGGACCCAGAACATGTTGTTTGAAGGCAGATGAATCCAGCGGAAATCTGGTGCTCCCGCTTGCTCAACGGATTTCATGACCCCGTTCTTTAAAATATCCTTAACTTTGCAAAAACTAGGGGGCTTGTAAGTGTGGGAAGGAGAGAGGGGGTAGAAGTCGATGATGCAAGCGTTTACCGCCGAATCACATTCCTTTATTCTCCTAGACGAGAATAAAGACCATCCGGGCAGTAAATGCAGTATGGATTCTTTGGTGATGTAGGATGATAAGAACGTCTCGGTGTTCTTGAGATGTTTCCCTTCGAAGGCGAATTCGCTAGCATTGGGGGAGAAACCTTTACCTTGGACTTTTGGCAGGATGGATTCAATTGTGTCTGTCGTCTTGACCTCTAGTGATAGCGTTCTACCCCGTGAGTTCTTCACGAATCTGTGTAGTTCAATTAACGTTGGTGGGCAGGTAACTCAGTTTGGGGCGGGTTAGTCGTACATTTTCATGTTGGCCACGAACGAGAGTTTTCGCTGTCTGTGCTGGAATTGGTTTCTGGGTTGCTGTAACGAGTCTTGTGGTGAGACTAGGCTCGGGCCAGACTTGAGGTATGAAAAATGCAGTCGCAAATGTGACTCAAACTCCAGTTGGCTCTCCGTCTGTTCTTGTAGGAAGCTTGCAGCCCTGTAAGGCGATAAAAAACACCTACGAGAACCTTCTATCAACATCGGGAAGTCGTTTATGCACCTTTCTACATCAGTGTCAGGTAGTTGCCAACTGACTGCATGCCTCCAAACAGGACATAAAGATCAGAGCCTGCTTCTGCAACGGACTTAAGCGACCCTCTTTTAGGTCTTTCCGACCGCCCACGTCACCTTGTAGGGTTGCTCAACCGAATGTGGCTGGTCTATGGCGAACGAGGATGGCCAATCTGGACCGGGGTGTTGCAACCCCGCCTCGCTTCCTAGGTATTCAGCAGATTCTAGGAGGGCCTCAAAACAACGATTGGATATGGTCAATGGAGAGCTTATGATGAGGAACTACTCAGTCGCTCTTGGGTTGTTGGGTGTGGGGATCATGTGAGGTGATGTGAGCCTGCTTCTCAAATCATGAAGCGGATTGGGTAACGAAGGTGGTCGCAGGAGAGCTGCGTAAGGGCTTTGTATCTCAGCCTGATTTTAATGAAACCTACGGATATTCTCTTGCAAAAGGGAGAATTGAGTCCCTGATTCCCCCTGAGCAATGCTTATGATATGAGTGCTCTTGTGAAAAACAGATGTCGTCACGATGGAGAGCCGCCTTGGGGCCCAAAACTGTTGTGAGTGCGGTTATAAAAGTCTACTATTTCGTTCACTCTCCATTTCAAATTCCGCCCGGTTACGCTTCAACTATAAGAAGAAACCTATCCCAAAGGCGCGATATTCATTTCCGCCATGTAGTCCCTCAATTGCAGTAGTCCTGCCACCACATCCTCCAAGAACCGCCTTTGCAGATCCTCGTTATCCATATCCGTCTCACCCAATCCAAAGTCGCACCCGAGACACTTTCTAATAATCTTTGGGTATGTCAAACCCAACTGATTGACTAACTGACCTGCTAGTTTCTCGGCAATCCTGTAGTCAGACATGTATCTGTGAGTTGCCGTCACGGCCTGCCTCAGCTCGTGCCATGGTCGTGCGTCACCGATCTCGAGCATCAAGATTCCAAAGTTGAACAGCAGCTCATTACGTGCATCTAAGAAGTGGACTTTGCGGTAGAGCGCAATGCCCTCGGCCGAGGACACTTGTGCCGAAGAGTGGGGGAGACTCTTCTTTCCCTGCGGGCTCTTGAACCGTGTCATAAAATATGGCCCTATAAGCTGAACGGAGGTAGATCTTGAACTGTTGGGACCAAAGTATCGAACTTTCTGCCCAAGGTCACTTGATACCAGCCAAGGTGTAGAGTAAAACTGCATAATACCCTCAGCTATATTGCCGGCAAGTTCGACCAGCATTGGCCGGGGCAGAGAACGAAGTACTGGCTCCTCAGCAATCCACTTTATGATGTCTGAAAGTGTCCGTGAGCCGCCATATTCTGAATAGAGCGCTGCTGGGACACAGAACCAATCGGCGTGGGGGCCGCTCCAGGAACCAAGGAAAGATCTGTCGCTGCAGCACGCCACGCCATTGTACGCCGTCTTGCAGAGGTCTTCGATCAGTGACAAGTCGGTTGAGGACGACGTGCTTAGTTGGGTAGACTGATCGCTGAGATGGAGATCAGATATAGATTGCGCAAGCTTCGGCAGCTGCGGTGTTGGTGCGCTATTGGTAGCCACCATGACACTCTGCTTCCCCCTTCTAAACCGGCCGATAAATTTCTGGACTCTAGATTTCTTGCTGGTGGACACCTTCACCTTGAACCTATCAGCACTCGTTTCGAGTACTTGTGTAAGCTGATGAACGCTTGTATCGGCCGCTCCTTGCCGAGGTTCTTCATCGTCTGAATCACAGGCTTGTTGGATCTCAAGATGAAGTGGTTCTTTTGAGAGAGGTGATGAATCGTCATGGGTGACGGCGAGCTCGCAGGTAACATATCGAGAGGATGCGGCATTGGCCTTTCCGTTTCCATGTGCACAATCACAGTCGGCGATTCGCACATCAAAGGAGTGGTACTGGTGAGTACTGCAGTTCCATCGCACCTGTAGAGTTGAGTACAAGGCTTTGGAGGCATAGCGGACTCGATGGTATCGTTGTAGTACGTTGAGGCTTTTGGCTGGCCTGCGGGCTGGGGGCTTTTTGCTATGACCTTCGTCTGAAATTTGCTGTAAGTGCTTGATGATTTGCTCAGTGATTAGACTGAAGTCTCTATTGAGCTCTCGGAGTTCTGTGATGGCCTCTTTCATTTTTGGTTTGCCCAAGGCAAGCCGAAAGCGAGTCTTGACATGTTTCAACCATTCTGACTTGCTGATGCCCTAATATCCCGTCAGTTGCTATTCACCCTCATGGCTTAGGAAAGAACGCACATCCTGCCTCTCCCCAACCTCCGCCAGGAAGTCATTAGATTGTGAGCAGATTACTTGAAGACTGCTACGGATATGCTCAGCGGCACGGGCGCACGATTTGAAAGACTCTTGCAGGGCATCTATCCGATTTCGGTACACGGGTGCTATAGCCAAGTTCAACCTCTCGCTTACTGACATGGGACTGTTGATGGCTTCAAGAACGCCTTCTTGATCCCTCGTGATCGCGGTTAGTAGGTTGATGGCATTGTTGCGGAAGATGGTTCGCTGGACGCCCAACCTTGCCCCCAGCATTGAAACCTCTCGTGGGTGCTGCTTGAAGGCAGAAAAAACCTCAAACACTCTGCCGGACCGGTCGTAAACCTCAATTGCGATAGGGATTGAGCCGAGGACGGCGCCCACGATCAACTCGACTCCGCTCATGCTGGAAGCTCGCCTCTGATGGAAGCGCTGATGGATGTCTGAGTGATCAGTCTACTTCTTCACAGAAATTAGGTCTCATGAAAATCAGGCTGAGGCTCAAACCCCTCTTTCAGCTGCTCCTGCAGCCGTCGTCCTTGTTCAATCCGCTTCATGATCCATAAGCAAGGATCATATCACCTCACAAATCCCCGCGCCCAGCATTTACTTGATAGTGCCTCATAACAAGTCCTTCCTTACCAGAATCCCCCATCAGGACGGTGGCTCTCGCCATGTCGACGCCATTTCTCAGCCATCAGGATATCGAGAGCTGGGTCCCCGAAGCGGTGACCTCGAAAGGCACCACCGGCTTCGTGGCTAAACTCTCTACAACCATCAGTAAAGCCATAGCCTCGCTCAAAGCCATCCTTTCCGGACTACAAGATGAAGCATGCCGGACGTGTCAAAATGAGCTCGAGCGTTTTCTGTTATGGTGCCAGGGTCTTGGTGTCGCAGATGGCCGCCTTGAGGAGGTCTTATCACGATCAAAGAATCTTCATCGCCAAGTTCTGTCGCTTCTACTTCGTCTTGGGACTGCTCTGCTTCAAGCCACATCACAGATTCCAGGCCCGACATCCCAAATTCAACTTGATGATTGCGACCATCTCAGGGTTATGCTAGATGTTGTTGACACCATGCTCGAGGATATAGACCCTGACCGGCACGTGAGGGCCGCTACGCCGTCAGGATCCGAGACATCGGATCACGGGTTAATGGATATCATGGAGGAAATCTCTGTCTACATCGACTGCCTTCTGGATCTTGCTCCGGCTCTCGACAACCCGGCCTTCGACATGCTGACAGATGACCCAGAAGAGCCTTTTTCTCGTGTGAAAGAATCATTCACTACCTCGTGTGAAGAGGCTTGGATTTACTGCCGCAAGATTCGAGACCGCTTCGATGCACTTCCCAAGTATCTCGTAGAGCGCCTTGCGGAAGCGAACGTTGTTAGAGCATCCAGGATACGACAGATGCAACTTCAGGTCCTTGAGAAGGAAACAGCCGCCAATGACGGCCTCACTGAGAGTCTCTTCTCCGGGAAACGTCCTCAAGTTACTCAAGACACAAGATCCTCCGCACCCGCTCCATCTGTCTTCTTGTCAGCTTTGGCCTCGTCCTCAAAGTGGTCTACTCAGTCTGCTTCTGCTGGGAGACGTGTCAACTTAGCCGAGTTTGACGACAACATATCGGAAGCTACATTTGCTTCATTCTCTACTACCGCGTCTTCAATCGCAATGGTCCGCCCTCGGATGCCACCTATGCCCGATATACAGGATGGTGGCTTTGACTGTACGGTCTGTCAGTTGCACCTCACAGACGTCACCACGAGGAAACAATGGAAGTACGCTACTGCTATCTATCTCAAATATACCTAAGCTTACTCACTATATGTAGGAGACACGTATTTGGTGACCTGAAGCCATACGTGTGTACTATCAAAAGATGTCAGGCCAGCGGTACCCTTTTCACTTAAAGTGGGACGTGGGCAAAGCACGTGGAGATATCCCACCCGCTGGCCACACCCATATCCACAAAGTGTCCCTTCTGCTCCGCCAACTATCAAGCGCTTAATCCTTCATACTATAAGCATGTCTCGGGTCACCTTAGGGAGGTTTCGTTGTCTGCCCTGCCCCGAATGACAGGCGGTAGTGAGGAGTCAGGCACCGAAACCACCGATGATACCGACCCCCTTCCCAACAATCGTAGCCTGGAAGGTGAGGGTTAATCACAAATAACCGTTTCAGATAGGATATCGGTGCTAACATCAAACAGATGAAGAAGATCAACCATCCCCACCAGCCCAATCCTCGGATGAACACTTTACTTCATAGCCTGGCACCTGGGACTCCGATTCCGATGATGACATGGAAAGTCAAACACCTCAGGAAGCTAGAGTGCTAACACAGCTTCATGCGCCCATTTCCGCGGTTGCCCTTACCAATAATTCGGAAAATCTGGACGCAATAATAGATCAGCTTCTGAACACTAGACATCTCGAGCCCGGAGTTTCCATCGATCTTCCCTCATTGGATATTCGATTTCTATGCACCAAGGCGAGAGAAATTTTCATCTCTAGGCCGATGCTCCTGGAGCTAGAGGCCCCGCTGTCGGTAAGAATGTACCAGCCTCTAAAACTGGACACATTCCTTGAGCTGACACTCTCAGGTCGTCGGCGATATCCATGGCCGGTTGGACGATCTATTTAGGGTAATGGAATCCATCGGCTTCCCGCCAAATGAGAACTATGTATTCTTGGGAAACTACATAAACTACGGCGAACATTCGATTGAGGTCATGTGCCTTCTTCTTGCATATCAGATAAAGTATCCCGACAACTTGATTCTACTGCGAGGAAATCACGAGACTGCACTACTGTCCCGCAAGTATGGCTTCTATCACAATTGCAAGCGACGTTACAGTCCAGAGCTGTGGAAATCCTTTGTGGACATGTTTAACTGCATGTCAGTGGCGGCAATCGTGGACGAGAAAATATTTTGTGTCCACGGAGGGTTGAGTCCAGACTTGAATAATCTACGGGACATCCGGGATATCCCGCGGCCAATAGACGTAGGTTATACCCATCCACGATACGATATCATCTGGGCCTCTCTGACCTGACCCATTAGGTACCGGACTGTGGCCTCATGTGCGATCTACTATGGAGCGATCCTGACCCTGATACGAAAGGGTGGGCGGAAAACCACCGAGGAGTCTCGTTTCGATTTGGGCCGGACGTTGTTTCAAGTTTTTTGGCCAAATATGATATGGAGCTCATCGTACGCGGACACCAAGTTTCTTGGGGTGGGTATGAGTTCTTTATTAATCGACAGCTTGTGACGATATGGAGTAATTTAAATTGGAAAGGCCTTGGTAACGAAGCAGTGGCGATGACCGTGGACGAAACCCTCCTCTGCAACTTCAAGGTAAGTCTCACCTGTAGTGTGCTACAGACTTACATAGTACAAGACTGATTTTGGATGTAGACCCTAAGATCCAAGAAATAATGTCACTATTTCCTTTGCAATAGATTGAAAATCACGCACCACCGTTCCAAAACCATGTGACTTGCTTGGGCTTGCTCAAACCGTTTAAAGAATGTGGAATGCTTAATACTCCCGTATTAACGAATGGAGATGTGAAATTCTACAGCTCACACCACGGCCGAGTCTCCATTGTAAGACCCAGGCATATTCCCCTTTCTTCGAATCATCAACTTGCCTTTGATTGGCGGTGTAGGAAGATGCCCTAGGCTCACGAAGCCTGGCCTCTTGTGCACCTGCTTCAAATCATAATGAACAGCCATGTATGCCAGAAACAACTTTGTCTCAACCGCAGCAAAATATCTACCTGGGCAAGCATGTCTTCCAAATCCAAAGGGAAGATAGTCTTCGCTCAGTGAGACCAATAGATGTGCCTCTTTCTTGTCCTCGGCGATCATGTGATTCTCATGTGGACGTGAGAAGCGAAATGCATCAAAGGTATAAGCATTGGGGTAAATGTCTTCGTCGTGGTGTATTCCCCACGCTGAAACGCTGACTCGAGAACCTTGGGGAAGCTTGAGATTATGCTCGTCAAGTGAAACTCCGCCAGAGGCCATGACCTGTACTGAAAGGGCCTTGATGGCCGTGTGGAGTCGCAGAGTCTCTTTGACGGCACTGTCTGTGCGTCCGAGACTGTTGACACTGGCCTGGTCGACTTCCGTCGAGAATGCCCGACGCCCTTCCTCCGCAAGAGCCTCCCAGGTCTGCTCTGGGTCATCGGTCGCGCAGAGGTTGAAGAGTGCATGTGTCATGGTAAGGGTAGTTGACTCAAGAGCAGCAAACACAGTAGCAAAGGCACGACAGGCAATCCGATCCTCCAGGCCCTCTTCGGGCTCTTTCTTTCGTAGAGCTTCTTCAATATGCCAAGTCATGACATCCTCTCGAGGAAAGCTCTTGGATCCTTGGGCCACGTCGTTCCTCACGGCCTCAATCCGCTGCTTGACATATGGCCCCAAGGTCTTGAGCGCTCTGCGCATGTAGATGTGGTTGAAGACTGAAGTCAGGCGGGAGATGAAGGGGTGCATAAAGGGAGGGAAGAGGGAGATTGCGATGGCGCTGGGCAAGACGCTACTGGAGAAGTTTGACAGATTATGAACAAGTTCCTTGTCGCTGCCTGTGATTAGACGTCAGCAAATTTGCCTTCCAGAGGGAGGACGGTCACCCACATAGTGTGTTGCCCATAACGAGACGAGCAGTAACCCTGGAGATCACCTCTCTCACAAGAACAAACACCTGGACCTCCTTCCACTCCGTATTCAGTCCGAAAGTTTCATCGATCTGAGAGGCCAGTTCCTCCATGATCTGCGGGATCAACTTGGGCAAGTATCTGCTCATCTGAACACGAAGGACATCATAGACCGCAAAGTCTTTCCCAACGGATGAGTTGAGAAAGGCATACTTGGCAGCAACGATTTCATGTTGAATAGGGGTCGGACTCATGACCTTGTCGGGTTGGGAAGTTGCCCATCGGATGAGGTTTCGGGGAATGAGGATCTCAGGTCGACTGAAAGGCAAGGTGATGGCACAGAGGATACCATTCTTGCTGTACTGTGAATTCGGTTAGTGAGAAGTTCTTGCGAGCCAATCTGGATGAGAGTACCTTTTGGTAACCCTTGTTGATAGCTGGCGGGGTATTAAGAATACCGTCAAGCTGGGAGAACAAATATGGAGTAAACTTGGACCTGTATGCCCAAGGGACTTGCTTTGGAACCTTGGAGAGGTGGCTAAAGACAGTATGAAGTCGCCAGATGATGACGGCTGCCGCCAAGATCCAGAGTGAGTACATGGCGAGAGGAGAAGCTGCTGTGTTCGTACAAAGGTTTCACTCAACAAGGTTGGCCGAAGCAACACCTTTGTATCCCACCAACGGGTATTTGATTAGAAATAACCGACATACGGCAGATGCATTTCACTGGTCCTCTGCGCATGGTCTCCATTCTCATTGTTGGTTACACCATGACCGAGGCAATGATTGGATGCGCCGGCTAAGCTGCTAACTGCTGCTGTCTCACGTCAAGTGCCATGATTGGACACTCAAAACGTGAGCTGTCAACTGCTTTCGGGAGGGTGTTCCCGATGGAGTTAAGCCTAGGTCTCGGGAACTGCCGCGGGACAGCTGAGATAGGCTATCTCGTGTTCAAGAGGAGTAATTCGTCCGATTTGCGCTATTTATCACCCTTTTGGATCATGTTATGGGGACTGTTGGTTGATGCCATCGGAGATGGGTTGCAGGATGGGAACAGGATGGGAAGGTGGTGGCTGACGTTATTGATGCAATGCGGAGCCGGCGGGCCATGGGGAAACTTCCGATGAGTAAGGGAAGAAAAGATAAGATATGGGCAGTATCATGAACTTGTCGTGAATAAGAAACCTTACTAAAGAATTTGCTCTTTGCTATGATGTTTGACAAAGTTTGCATCTGTAAGAATCAGACAAGTGATTCCATTTGCTACAGGGTAGGGTGAGACGTGGCACAGCGAAAATGTGAAAGGTTGACCAACGGACCAATAGATCTCCGTATAGGAGCCCGGGAAGCAATAAGTTCCCGCAAGCCGAGGTGCGAAGGGGTCTCTGATTGCCTCGGCCCAAGCCCCACGTCCTCAGTCCAAACCACTTTAACCAGGCTTCATTGTTCAATCCCATAACTGCTCTGACGGGGGCATCCATAACCTGTAGACCCATCAGACATGTGCTAGTTAAGAAGACACTATGATGCGTTGACAATGCGTTATTTATGACAGTTGAAGCTTAGCCCTTAGTGGGTTGACTGAGCCAGAAGATCGCCAGTCAATGCAATGCCACAGGGAACCATCGATTCGGGCTCAGTTAACCTATCAAGGGCCGGGCTGCAACTATAATGAAGAACAGATCTCAGGGATCCATCGGTCAACACAACTTGGAGCAGTAGGGATTCAAAATTAGACACCAAACAGAACTCAGAAATGCGTAAGATATGTCTTTGGGCAAATAATATTAGGCTTGAGTTGATTATTTCTACAATAGCAGCTCATATCCAGAACCAGTTCCAAAGTTGCATAGCCCATGTTGGCATGAAAGAAACACGAAAAGAATGCTGATTACAGGACAGAAGCACCAAGCTTGGCACCGGGGAACTGAACCTGAATGCCCTCTTCGAAACTCTTTCCACCAACAGTAAGATCCTTGAAAGCCGGGCACGTAAGATCCAGAATAGCTGCCCCAAGAGTATCAGTGACAAGTTTCAGCGGGACCTCGATGATCTTGAAAAGGGTAGAGAGTGAGTTGGGCGCCACGGTCTTGACAATCTCAAAGACGAAGCAAAGCAAGTTGTTGCCCTCGAGAAGCTTTGTGAGGTTCAAGACGCCGCCAGTAAGATCGCTGAGGTCGACTCCGGCATAGCTGTTGACTTCTCCCAAGTTGCCTCCGATACTATGACTTATTAGTCAAATATTCTTCTCAGAGTGTCTTGAATACATACCTGGCCAACTCAGGGTACTTGGCAGCCAAGGCCAAGACATCGAGGTTGAGGTGAACCAAACTGTAGTCAACAGGTCGACGGTACCAGTTCTCAGGGATCCTCTCATATCCTCGCTTGTATGTAAGCTTGTCGCCTTCACCATCGATAGCAAAGAAGCTCTTTAGGACCTCCTTGTCTATAAAAAGTCAGTGATGGATATCTTTACTCCGCAGTAACGTACTTACTCAGGAAACCGGAAGGGTTCTCAGAAGAGTGGTTCGCGAACATGCGGCAAGCAAAGAGATAACCAGCATTGCGAGCAATCATGCCAGTAAAAGGTCCATAGTAAAAGTTGGGGTTCGTCGCCACACTCTCATGGAAGCGGATGTAAGCTCGCTCAGCGAAGACGTCAAAGTTGTAGTCACCCTCGCCGGGGGACATTTCGTAGAAGTCCTTGAATTGTTGAAGAACAAGAGTGGAAGCATCTCCGGTGACGTAGAGGTCGGCTCGAGTGTTGGAAGAGTCGCCCTCGATGATGTTGTGTGAGCCGGTGAGACCTCGGGGTGTACCGAGCAGTCCGGCGAGGTTTCCAAGGAGGTTTTGAGCGCCGCTGGCAGTGTCGCCGATGGAGAAGCCTGGGTTGAGAGACAGAGGGTTTCCAACGAATACGGTGCCCATCACCGACAAGATGGTCGACAGTTCCAAGCCCATACCAAAGATCTTGTTGATGGCTCCGGTCACCTCGGTCAGACTGGTGACACCCTTTCGGTTGATGTAGCCATGGTTGGCCAACGCATTCAGACCAGGGCAAGGGCCTCGCTGGGCGCCCCTGGAATAATCGGGTGCGATAAACTTGTGGTCGCCGCTGACATCGATAGGCTTCGTCAAGGGATCGAACAGCAACCTCTTCTCATGCGCCTCGTGGAAGACGCCTTCCACCTTGCCGGAGAGCCTGGAAGACACAATGTCACCAATGGGTCCATTCATGTACGAAGGAAAGCCATTGACACCGACGCCAAGAAATGGCAAAACAGAAAGGAAGGATTGACACTTCATGATAAAAGTTAAAAAAATGAGTGTAGAAAGTGAAATATTAAAGAGTGACGTTGGAAGAAATGGCAGTTTCACAGCAGCATGCCGACCCTATGAAACATCAAAGGATTAGAAATCGAAACAAGCTTCTTGGTCGATGCTTTTTTACCAGGTCACCCTTTCTGACAGGTGCCGTGCCGAGGCTCTGGTCACCGATATTGAGATCAGCCTTAGGTACTGGTTCCCTGGTTGCCGGTAATACCGTCTACTCGGAACTACGTAATGATAGCCAGCACATAGAATAATAAGGATACGCACATGGCCCCCTGAGTTGGGCGTCTAGCCATGTAGAAATCCTCCCCCCTCTCTCGAGGAAAGGATCGTCAGAGCCAAGAATCAAGATCGTCAAAACGCGTCGTCCCTAATTGGTTATGATCAATTCTTTCTTCACGGTCTCACCCAGTCCGTGCAGAGGAGACTACACTAGGGGGGAGGTTCGCCTAGTAGCTTGAAACACTACTTCCGGGGAACCTTGGGAATCCTTGGCTAGTTAGCCCTGTGCAAAAAAAATAGCGAACGGGTTTCCAGAATCAGCAAGGTTCGCTTAAAATGAAGAACTGCTGAGTAAAAAATCCACATTCAATGAACCCCCCTTTAGAGTTTGGACCGTCTCTTTTCACGGCATTAAAGAATAATGCTACCGCGCGGGCTCTTGTGCAAGCCCGTAGAGTCCGAATGAGCTGATTACCCACCGATCGGCTTGTGAAAGTTGTGATTTGAAAAGTGTATTTGACGGGAAGGACGGATATCTTTACTTGCCGTACGGGCACTATCAACGGCAGACACGGGAGGCTGGGGGATGTCATGCTTGAACTTCCTCCCGGGCAGGATTACCGGCCCCTGCATGATGCAGAGGCGAAGCTGGCTTTGGATCCGGTGCCATGGCTGAATGTCATCAAGGTCGATCCCTGCAGCCAACGAGTCGCTCTGTCAGATTACCTGTCATAGCCAAGCCTCAAGTTTTTGTTTTCTCACTTGAGCGACAGCAATCTATCGGCGAACCGAGTGGACATTGTCCCTCTTGAACGGGTCGCCAATCTCCTAGGACAGTAGAAATGCAACTCTGCCTTGTCAATTCCAGTAAGGCTAGGTGGTCTGTTCCCAGAGACCCGGCTGGTTCGTTTCACTATGGGCACCCGCTAGTAGTCGTCAGCCATTCTTCCACGAGTCTAGAAGGCCCGTTTCTATCGCCGCAATTCGCAGAAATTCATGCTTTACCGATACGTAATGGATAAGCGGCCTCACTCCGGGCTCAGCCTATCGCTGATGAAACGGTGGACAGGTTCAGGCACCAGGGATCTTCTTCTTGCCCTGGTTCGGTAGATCGAAGCACGCCTTGGCTTGAATCCTTCGGTAGATGGAGCGGGTCCTCATCAATCAGTCTCAAACAGTTTATTCATTATCGTCCCGTCGCTTCTGGACGGAATGACCCCCTTCGTCTCTTTCTTCTTTTTGTCTGTAGGTGTTCTTTGTTGAATGACCAGGGAAAGATGAAGTTCTTTGCGTTTGCCGCCTTGATCCTGGCTTTGTTCCAGGCTGGCGTGTGGGCTGCCACCACCCCAGAAGAGCCTCCCACCTGTGGCGTAAGTGTTTGTTGGTCGTGTTGGGTACCTGTCAGCTAACGTCAAGTAGTTGCTATGCATCCAGCAAGAGACTCTGAAGTCGACTTGCGAGCTGACCAACGCCACTTGTATCTGCACCAACGTCGAGTTGAACGAAAAGATTTCTCTATGTGTGCACGCTAATTGCACAGTTAGAGAGTCGCTTTGTACGTGTTTTTACTGATTAAGATTACGTTCGCTAACAATTTGCAGTGGTGCAGAGCTACTCCAAGCACACATGCAAGGCGCCGTCGAGAGACCGCACAGCTCTAGTATGGATCCTTGGCGTCGTCTTCCTCGTCATCGGCCTCGTCGGATTTGGCCTGAGAGTTATGGCCAGAGTTTCTGTTCGAGCCCAGACCTGGGGAGCTGATGACTGGGTGATGCTCCTTGCGGTGGTATGTCGACTCTTTACCCTAATCGATCCCATGCTGACCCCTTGTAGCTCATGATGATACCCCTCAACGCCATATCCATACCTATCTCCAGAGTTGGTCTAGGTAAAGACATATGGAATGTGCATCCCGACGATATTACCGATTTTCTTTACGTGAGTTTCTTGATAACCCTTGATGATCCAGGCACCTAACAAGAAGTGTAGTTCTTCTTTTGGGATGAGCTTCTTTACCTTGGAGTTCTCCCCGTGACCAAAATTTCGATTCTACTTTTCTACCTCAAAGTCTTTCCCGGCAAAAAGGTCCGATTGGGTTGTTGGATTCTCATCGGCCTCAACGTGGCATATTTTATCGCCTTTGAACTCGTCTCAATCTTCCAATGCACTCCCATCGAGGGTGCATGGAGGGCCTGGGATAAGGAGTTTCCGGCCAAATGCAACAACATCAACATGCAGGGTTGGATGGCGGCCATTCTCAACATTGTTCTTGACGTCGCTACATTATGTCTGCCGCTTTGGGAACTCTACAAGCTTTCCCTCTCGCGGAAGAAGAAGATTCAGATTATGCTCATGTTTAGCGTTGGATTTTTGTACGTCCCTAGGTCCATTTACTTTTGGCAACTGTCGCTAACATCTCCAGTGTCACCATCGTCAGTATTGTTCGACTACAGTCACTGGCAAGCTATGCAACAACAAACAACATAACGCGTGAGTACTACCAAATCTTCAACCCCAGCAAGCTCAAATCACTGACAGAAACAGAGGACTACGTTGAAATTGGCTACTGGAGCACAATCGAGGTACCAGTCGGCATTCTCTGCGCATGCATGCCCGCCATCCGCTCCCTCTTCAGTCTCGTCTTCCCTAAAGTCTTTGGCACTACGGCCAGAAGCAAGTCGGAATATGCCAACATCTCGGAAGGCAAGCAGCCATCGAGTTCACAAAAGAGCACCTCCAAGGCCTTGTCCCAGGGTCAAGGTGTCAGGGTTTCTAAGAACCCGAACGAGACGTCTGCGATGGAGCTTACCGACATGAGGTTTGACTATCATCATAACCATGGGCGTCACTCGTCCGAGAAGCTGCCAGTGACTCCTCGTGAGCCAGTGTGAAATTCAGGCTACAATTTCTTTACTTTCAGCGTTCGTTTCCATAGACCAGATAGAGAGGATCTCCTCACCCTTCCAATATCACCAGTAGCCTGCACATCACTCCCGGAATCCAACGTAATCTTGCCGTCTTTCACTAATTTCTCGTATTCTTCCATTTTGGCACAGCGTCAGCAAGGCTTTCAACCCTGTCCCAGCACTTGCTCAAAAGCAGCCAAGATCGTCCGGGGAACATGATGCCCAGCCTTTAGTTCAATCCCCCTGGCTCTTCTCCGCTTGAACTTTACATTCGCCGAAGTTCATGCGTCGCGGAGTGTTTTCTTGTTCAGGCTCGGAGATGTCCAAGTCGAGTATAGTACGGGGTTGTGGAGAGTGAAGCCGTTGCACTACTAGCCTTGCAAGGGTCAGGGATCTCCCTATTTGGGTGACATCTAGACTCCATTCGTCTGGGCCTGGGTTGGGCAAGCTTTGTGCTGACCCTGTTTGCATATCCATTAACCTGCTCAGTGAGGTTTCACTTCATTTTGGCTGTCATGAAGATCGACTGCAACACAATTTGAGTCAGGGCTGAGAGTCAAGTCCGCAACCGATAAGGGGAGGTCGGTGAGCAGTACCTGTGGCTGGCTGGTGGACGAGAGTGTCTCAAGCCCCATTTACACAAACTTTGAAGATAACAGAATGAAACGGGCTTCTCTGAATGCTTGAGCCCGCAAACGGTTACCCACAAGTTATTCAACGGCCTGGCCTGGCCTTATGACCCAGTCCAGCAGCGTAAGCTATGGCCCACAGACGCTCCGCCTCCAATGCACATCACCCACTTCGACAGCAACCGTCATCACTGCCCAAAAGCCTTCAATCTCCCCCCTGGATCCATGCTTGACAGCCTACCCAGGGGCTGACAATGACAGAAAAAGGAAAAATTAAGGCTGCCGTTTCTTCCGTTCTCGGCCGCCACCAAACCACCACCTTCCGACGAGTCGTACGTGGCTGACGATCAACTGCAACTAATTATTCAAACCCGGATTCGTGAAACATGCCCTGGGAGGTCGGCACTTGAAAGCACCTCGCACAAAGTCACCTGCTGTTAGCGTCCTGCGGTGGCTTTACCTTAAAGACCGCTCTGGAACTAGCGCTGTGCCACCCACTGCCGATATCTTGAAGCTGCTTGCCTGCTTTTTTTGCCTTTTTGTTGTTTTCTTGGCTCAGGCTTGGTTTGTTTTAGCTGGCTTGAGGTCATCATATCCATGTTTTGACATTTTTCTTTGATTGATCCTACTACTGGTCACTCCTTTCTTTGTACATGAGTTTAAGCTTCCGCGTTGAAAATGCGCTCCTCATTCGTTCTCACACTCGTTTCACTCTTGACCGACTCGGCCTCATCCATGTCAGCACTTACCATGCCATTGAGGAATAGCGATACTGACTATTACACAGTGCCGTTCCTTGGAAGACATCGTCAAATCAGCCTCGACATGATCCCTTCATCGGAAAGCGTGACACAACCTCTACCGACTACGATTATGTCGTCGTCGGCTCCGGCGCAGGAGGAGGTCCTGTAGCCGCCAACCTTGCCATCGCCGGCTACAAAGTCCTCCTAATCGATGCAGGCGGTGACTCTGGCGATGCCTGGGAGGAAAAGATCCCAGCTCTGCATCTCATGTCGACCGAGTTCGAGGACACCCGGTGGAACTACTATGTCAACCACTACCCGGATACCAAGCAGCAGAAGCGGGACTCCAAGATGACCTACGAAAAGTCGGATGGGAGCTTGTACGTTGGTCTCGATCCTCCTGCTGATGCTAAGGCTCTTGGTGTTTTGTATCCTCGTGCTGGAACGCTGGGTGGATGCTCTCGCCACAATGCTCTCATTTCTATCTATGCTCATGATAGTGACTGGAGCAACATTGCTAGTCTCACTGGCGATGACACCTGGAACCCGACCAACATGCGATCGTACTTTAAGAAGCTGGAGAAGAACATGTATCTGCCCAGTAGCATCATCGGCCATGGCTTCAAGGGCTGGCTCGGCCTGTCGCTCACCTCTCTTTCTCTAGTTGTGGAGGACCAGAAGCTTCTCTCCCTGATCATCGCTGCTGGTTCTGCCATGGGTAAGAGCCTTGTCGGCTTTCTTCTCAACACTGTTGCTGGACTTGGCCAGGTCTTGCTTAGGGATATCAACGCTCCCGGTCAGACTAGCAAGACTGGCCTCTATCAGGTTCCTTTGTCGATGACTGACTCTGTCCGCGGTGGTCCCAGAGACTTCATCCTGAACACGGCCAATGCTGTCAACTCTGATGGTTCGCGCAAGTACCACCTGGACATCAAGCTCGACACTCTCGTAAGTGCCTGCAGTTCTTGAGTATTGATAAGTATGCTTACGAGATTATAGGTCACCAAGATTACCTTCGACAAGACTGGCTCCAAGCCTCGTGCCACCGGTGTCGACTTCTTGGAAGGCTCCAGCCTGTATCGCGCCGACCCTCGCTCCACCTCGGCCAAGTCAAGCGGATCTGGCACCGTCAAGGCCAAGCGTGAAGTCATTGTCTCTGCTGGCTCTTTCAACACTCCCCAGCTCCTCAAGCTCAGCGGTATCGGACCCAAGAAGGAGCTTGACTCTTTTGACATCCCCGTTCTTGTTGATCTTCCTGGTGTCGGAACAAACATGCAGGACCGATACGAAGCTACCGTCATTGGAAAGACCACCAGCGACTTTGTTATCACGTCCAAGTGTACCTTCTTGGAGACAATGCCCGATCCCTGCCTCGAGCAATACAAGAAGGGTATCGAGCCTATTACCAAGGGTGTCTACGCCACAAACGGTATCGCCATCGCTGTCGTCCTCAAGTCTTCCGTCGCCGAAAAGGAACCCGATCTGCTCATCTCTGGTGCCCCAGCCAAGTTCAAGGGCTACTTCCCCGGCTACGCCTCTGACTCTCTCGCCGACGCTCAGCACTGGGCCTGGATCATCCTCAAGGCTCACAGCCGCAATAACGCCGGCACAGTCACTTTGAAGTCGACTGATCCCAGGGACATGCCCATCATCAACTTCAACTACTACAACACCGGTGTCAACAGCAACGGAGAAGGCGACAAGGATCTCCAGGCCACATACGAGGGTTTCGAATTCTCTCGACGAGCTTTTGACAGTCTCATCCCTCTTGATGGAAGCTTTCCCGAGGTCTGGCCCGGAAACAACGTCACTAGCGAGGCGGATGCCAAGCAGTTCCTCAAGGATGAGGCATGGGGTCACCATGCTTCTTGCACCTGCCCCATCGGCCCCGATAGTGATCCCATGGCTGTTCTCGACTCCAACTTCAAGGTCCGTGGTGTCGATGGCTTGAGAGTAGTGGATGCTAGTGTCTTCCCCAAGATTCCCGGTTTCTACATCGCGCTACCTCTGTATGTTGTTGCCGAGAAGGCCAGCGACGTTATTATCCAGGCAGCCAAGGCCTCTGCTTAAGCTCTGGACATATGCTTGGATTTCTGCGAAGGAAGCAATGCCTGGATTTATTCTTAATTACTTTCTGCCATGCATGTAAAGTTGTGAATTTAGCGAGGATATTTAATTGATACCATCATGTTACTTTCTCATGCTGGCCATCGCATGAATCCTCCTTCACCTGCCATTCCTCCAATGCGTGATTCCAATCTACAGACTGTTTGCCGGATCCACAATCATTCCTTAATTTCATTCTTATGAAACAAACCTGTCCTTCTATTAGTTCTTTGCGTGTCGAGTGTTCAGTTCAAGGCATTTGACAAACCTGGCACCTCGGGCATCCACCCTGTGCGATGTTTACAAAAGAATTCTCCTTTTGCAGGGAATTTTTCTGGCTCATCGAACGTCCTCCACATGATATAACGGAACTTGTCCGCCGCCTGCTCCTATCTTTGGTTAAGCTGACGTAGAGTTGCAGCATATGCCAGATCTGATCACTCACACCATACTCACAGATAAAAACACCGCAAGTCTAACAAAACTCTCGTGTTACACCGTTGTCCTGCTCGAATGCCTTCGGTTTTCCATGGTTGTACTGAAAACTTTCGACATGCACCTAACTAGGATGTCAGCCTTGCTCTCCTGGTGTTGATAATCCTAACTTTGGTAGGCAATCCGAAATTCGTGCCAAAGGCTCTCCGGCAACTGTGACAGTGGCAGAGAGAAGTCCGGGCTTGGTCAAGAGATGATAATGAAACGGTGTATCGAAGATTGCCGCAGACACATTTCCCCTCGTAGCTCGGCATATTGAATGGATGGTCGCTCTCAAGCAAGGTCTACAAAGGCCTTAGTGGATGTGAGAGTTGGAACAAAGATACCCTCGTAGGAGCCTGATTTTTCAGTAAACATAACAAGGCTTTGTTCTTCTAAAGATATAGTTTATAGATTTTCAAATGCTGACGTCAATCAAAGTCTCGTAGCAAATTGCGACGTCATCGCGTCTCAAGACGATTCTCAGACCAGGACACCCAATGGCACAGCCCCTGTCTCCATAGCCGGTTTCTGATGTGCGACTCGCCTATCATCTGTCATTTTTGAAGGCCTATTTTGATCTTAGTGTTTAAGTTTCAAGATCTTTGCCGTGCCTGAACAAGAGAAGTGTCTATAACTAAATATAGCGCCCCTTGGTTAACGTCCTTTGTTAAGAACAAAGACACGTCTGCCTCGCGTTGAACAACTCTATCTTTAAGTTCCCACTTTGTTAGTAGATGCTAAATTCTATTTCTGACCCCCCCAAGCGAATAAAGTCATTGCCCCCGAGGCAACAACTTGTTCAAGCATTTAACACCTGTTTCCGCTCGTGACATCTCCGTTCTTCTCAAATCAATCACAACTCGCCAGTGTAACTTAAAATTACTCAACAATCACAAAAATGCGTTTGGATATATTGCCAACCGAGGTTCAATGCTCATTCATCCGCCTTCTAGACCCTATTGGTCTCATCTCGCTCAGCCAAACAAGCAAGCACTTCCGTCTCCTCATCAATCCCACAAAGGAGCACCTTGCCGAACGTCTTTTGCAACTAGAGACTCTCGAGGAGTACGGAGGATTTACTCCCTCCGACAAATATTACAGCGACTATCTACTGCTCAACTATTGCCAAAGAGATCGCAAAGACATTCTCTGGGCCTGCACAAGCTGCCCTCGTCTTCTTCCTCGCCGGTGTTTCAGCAACATGTCTATTCTGGGCCTACCTTACCAGAAGCCTGCGCGACACGACCCACTACCGGATAAGGCAACGTCATGGGAGCCGGTCGTGAAGGGGGAAAAAGTGAGGGAGGACTGGAGGAACCCCCAGGTTGAATCTCACAAGGAGAACCCTTTGCCCGGTTCTGGTTTCTATTCGCTTTGGGCCAGGCGTCGCGCCACCAATCGGCAGAACCGACGATGCCTCGAGTGCCAATACGACCGAGGAGAGCTGAGGCCACCCAGAAATGGACTTTATGGGAATGAAAAAGTACCTGTTCAAGTTAACCGCACGGCTCTGTTCTATACAGAACTAGACAGGTACTTCCCGGGGGTCTCCGACTATCTAGGCTGTGAGATTCCACCGGCGGTAGAAAATGTTCTCTTTGGGGGTGACAGTCCAGCCGCAATAAAACCATTCACCTGGGAAATGCATATGGTGCGCTGCCCTAAGTGCACTCGTTGGAAGGAGCTGAGGGACTTTCGTCTCCAAGTCCGGCAACTGCACGGAGCCCGATACCGAGAGGAAGAGTATGAACGATACGACGAAGGCGAAAATGGGTATTTTGAAGACGTGGACACTCTATTGAAGGATGCTTGTTGCAATGCTTGTTTCGCCAAGGCCCATGGGCGCGTTGAACTCGGCCGCGCACTTGGTAGCTGGTTCAGAGAACTGGTAGACGGGAGACTTCAGGCAACGTCGTTTCGGTTGCGGGCCGAAGTACGCCGGTTCCATCTTGACATGCCGCTGTACTCTGAAATTATGAAACTCATGCAGAGCATGACAGAGCTCGAAGAAAAATTGTCCTGCTTTGACCTGTGTCATGACTCAGTCCTCAACGAGGAAGACATTGCGCAGCTGAAGGCTTATCGAGCACATGCTATACACATGTGGGAGCAGCGAGCTGAGGACGGGCACTGGCCTATGTTCATGCGTCCACCCCCAGACCAGGTCGCTTGGGGATGGGTCCACAATTTCTGCGAGGACGTGCTGAGAGATCTGAAGACGCTCAAGGAAACGTTTGGGGAGAATCCAGAAGCTTTTGCAGCGTGGGCACTTGATAGAGATGAAGCAACCTGGGACTGCGAAGTTGAAGGAGCTCTCACGCGGGAGCTGGGGCCGGATGTGTTTTCCAAGGCATCCAAATACATGGACTAACAAGAGGCTAGATGCAATAATTTAGGTGGATGATTGCGGGAGCGTACACTACTTACTCAATGATGAAAAATGTCTGCTAAAGTAACGTTTTTTTAAGTAAAATGAAAAGCTGTTAACAACACTTGATCATCGATGTCAAGGTGCCTCTATTCGTAACTCACTGTTACTTAAAAATGGCCTTAATAGTGGCAGTCTAAGGAGTCCTGGCATGGCCCGAATCTATACCATAAGTGCAACAGTTAACAGCTATAGTAGTGAAAGATGGTTCGACTTTTTGCTGCGAGATACGAGTAGACGTCAAAAATAGCACTGCATATGGCTCACACCTGGTGGTTGGGAATGCCCTCGTAGCGGACGCCACAAAAGCACCGCCCCAGGGCGCAGCAATGATCGACAAGCTCCACCCTTGTACACGAGTAAGAACACGTCGACTACGCAACAGGCAGCCACCCCAGATGCTATAATATGACAGTGTGGGAGGTCGTTTCGTTGTTTTATTAAACAACCATTCTATTCCACGCTGTGATAATATCTTGTCATCCATCGCTGTTTACCCATCAGATTTGTTTCACTTACTCACCATGGGCTCTAGCAACTCCTCACTCCCTCATATCCATCTCCTTTGCATGGAAGAACGCTACATAGATGCCTTTGAAGCCGCACGTGTAGCCAGGAAACTTCCTTCTACATTCTCAATCGAGATTCACGATTACGCTCTATCTCAACTCCCGTCATCTGTCCAGTTCGATACAATCGTGTCTCCGGCAAATTCGTACGGGCGACTAGACGGAGCATTCGACGATGCGATTTCACGCGCCTTTGCACCTCGAGATGACTACCATGCCCTCACAGGCGTCGCTCAAAGAAAGCTCTACGAGCAATGGCGTGGGTTTGCACCTCCAGGCACTTGCACCCTAGTCCGCATCCCAGACGAATTCCACTCTCGCTCACGAAACGTCTGGGGCACGAAGCGAGTTGCTCTCTGCCCAACAATGCGCATGCCTGCCAACGCCAACTGGGATCGTGAAGTAGTCTACGAATGCATCTGGAGTCTTCTCTGTGCAGTAGACAACCACAACCGCGACGTAAGAGCCGGCAAAGCTCCTGAAGGAGAAGAAGAGATTCGAAGCATTCTCATGACGCCGTTGGCAACCGGTGTGGGGCGCTTGAGTCCTGAGAGATGGGCAGCTCAGGCTGTCTTGGCCATGAAGCATTTCACTGAGGCGTCAGAGAACCCTGATAAATGGAGTGCTCTTGGATGGGCTGATTTGGGCAAGAGTTGTGTCGAGACGCAGCTGACTTGGAACCTATGATTATGAGATTCATGCTTTTCCAGACATCCAGATAGGCAGACATGAGGGACTGCATCAATTAGCATTAATAAGAATAACGCATTGCTTTGAATCGATGTACCATTGACTAGTTTCTCGTCTGGAGTATGCTACTTTTATTATAGATAGTTGCAACTTTCTTCAAGCTTGCTTATGCATATGGATAAAACCTATCGTCCAGCACAATATCTGCAAGGAGCTTATCATCAACTAAGAATTCAGTACGTGACTACACAACTGCAGTAGCAACACCATGGATAGGTGGAAAGGAAGAATCTCGCCCGCAGCAGCGACTGGTTTGATTCTAACAAATAAAAGAAACTCCTCAATGACACTGTTGAACATCTCTGAATTCTCCCAAGATATGGAATGGCTATCCTTCTCCTCGGTAGTAAAGGTTCGGCTCTTGGCTCAAGGAACCTGTGTTGCATCCCACAAGATACTAGATGGGTTCTTAACACTGACATTTACCGATATGATAAGCATGGAAATGTTGATGGAGAGTAGAACATTCGCCAGCGGGCCAAGGCATCCTGTCATTGCGTTGGACCTTGACGGGGACCACCCATGATGAATAACGCCTTCGGTACAGGCGTGTGGAGATGAGCACAAGACCATAGCACGTTGGGATCACTACCCCAGTACGTGGAAAGAGTATGGGTACCTTTTGTGTATTTCTCCGCCGTAGACTTAATTTCTCGCATTAAAATGCACGTCAATGTGCCACAATGACCTGCAGTTCGTGCTCATACGTGGTCAAATACCCCAGAATGGCCCAGTGCTTCTCTCCACCTCGGCTCTTAAACCCTACATGGCGAGGGATCGACCATCAGCCGAACCCACTTGACTCAGCTTGTCCCTGACTTTTCCATGAAACTTGTCTGTTAGATCGATCCTTTAAAGCTCAAGCCCTTGCTGTCTAGTCGATCACTTTGGGCCACGATGCAGGCCTGGACTATCACGTTGGCAGAGTCCCCGTTCTTCAATGCAGTAATGGTAAAAGTTAATATTACCGGAAAGTGAATAATACGAAAACCTTCCCTGCCGGTTCCTACCTTTCTCGATCTTCAGGCTCAGTTAACCCATCAAGGGCCGGGCTGCAACTATAATGAAGAACAGATCCTACCTTTCTCATCTTCTTCTGGCCGTGTCTGGAAAGTCGAAGCTCAGGACAGCAACATCACTTCACCGACTATCAGCTACGCGAATGATTTCAAGACCACTATTGCTCCGCATGCACGTGCTTTGTTTCACGGATTGCTAACGCCTAATCTTACTCACTGAGATCATCATAGTTTTTTTATCACACGCAAGCAAGACAACGGGTTTGACGATGGAAAGCTACCATCAATCGACGCAAATTCAAAGGCTACAGACGCTAGTACAAACATTTTTAACACCACTCCTCCTCAATTGTGTCGTCCAAAAGCACCAAGAGCAGCAGTCAAAGCACTCAGGGCTACTTTTCAGCGAGACCATGAGTGTCCAAAGCCTTCTTCTAAGGTGTGAGCTGACCTTCCAAATCGTGAATCATAAACTTCGTCTGTGACCTGGGACCTTTTTTTCGTGGGGGTATAATCCAACAGACGATGAGACACGACTGTAGTCGCTCATCTCGGCCGGTCCCAAGAGCCGCTGTGGGATGCAGACAACATTGTTAGTTGTCAATTGATGAAGGGGAAATGTTTGATGAGATTTCGCTCAGCAAACATGGATGCCTTCTTCAAATATGCATCAGCTTAGGCCTTGGGGGCAACAAGCTGGGAGGCCTCGGGGGCGGGGGCGGCAGCTCCGTTGAGCTGGGCGATTATTGTCTCGACCTTCTTGGGTTCCACGACGGGCTCGGCCTTCTTGACCTCGGCGACGGGCTCGGGCACAGGCTCGGGTACAGGCTCGGCCTTTGTGGGCTCAGCCTCTACGGGCTTCTCCTCGGCAACAGGAGCCTCGACAACCTTCTCGACTTCAGCGGGCTTCTCGGCCTCAACTGGCTTCTCTTCCACAGGCTTCTCCTCAGCGGGGGCAGCCTTCTCTTCGACGGGAGCGGGCTTCTCTTCCACTACGGGAGCCTCAACAGGCTTCTCCTCAGCAGCGGGCTTCTCAGCCGGTGTCTCGACCTCAGCAGGTTTCTCCTCAACAACCTTCTCCTCGACAGGAGCAGGCTTCTCTTCGGCAGCGGGGGCCTCTACTGGCTTCTCAGGCTCGGCGGCAGGAGCCTCCTCAACGGGGGCAACCTTCTCTTCGACGGGAGCGGGCTTTTCCTCCTCGACGACCTTCTCGACAGGTTTCTCCTCAGTGGCGGGGACCTCTTCGACGGGCTTGGCGACCTCGGGCTCGGCAGGCTTCTCGACTTCAGCAGCGGGGGCCTCGACGACCTTCTCCTCGACAGGTGCAGTCTTCTCCTCGACGACGGGAGCCTCAACGGGCTTCTCTTCGGCGGTGAGGGCTTCTGTGGGCTTCTCCTCCTCGACCTTCTCGGGCTCAGCAGCCTTCTCCTCAGCGGGAGCAGGCTTCTCTTCGGGGACCGGGGCCTCGACAGGCTTTTCCTCGACGGCGGCAGCGGAGGCCTCCTCGACGACCTTCTCGGGTTCGGCCTCGGCGGGCTTCTCTTCGGGTTCAGCAACCTTCTCAGGCTCTGTGACCTTCTCCTCCTCAACGGCAGGCTTGTCCTCGGTGGTGGGGGCCTCTTCGGCGGGCTTTTCGGGCTCGGCCTCGACGGGCTTCTCGATCTCAGCCTCGGCGGCAGGCTTCTCCTCCTCGACAGGGGCGGCCTTTTCCTCTTCAGCGGGCTTCTCCTCAGCAGCAGGAGCCTCAACAGGCTTCTCCTCTTCGGGCTCAGCAGCAGGAGCCTCAACAGGCTTCTCCTCTTCGGGCTCAGCAGCAGCGGGGGCCTCCTCAGCGACCTTCTCGGGCTCGGCGGGGGTCTCTTCGACAGCCTTCTCCTCCTCGGCGGCGGGAGCCTCCTCAACAGGTTCAGCAACCTCGGACGCGGCGGGGGTAGCAAGCTGAGCCTCGAGTTCAGCCTTGGCCTTCTCCAGAGCCTCGATCTGGGCAGCGGCTTCCGAGAGGTGCTTCAGAAGATCGTGAACGGTCTTGGCCTCGGTCTTGAACTTGGAGAGGAGGGCAATGGCCTGCTGGGCAACATCGCCGTACTTTTGGGCGGAAGCGACATCTGGGGTTTGTTAGCGTGTGGACACACCACCCCTGCTCGAGGATGATATGCTTACCAGCTTCTTGGACATCCCAGGAGTCATCAAACCAAGCCATGTTGAGTGTAGATAGGCGAGTTGTGGATTATGCGGGTATAGGTGGAAAGCGTTTGGGTTTGCTGCTCGTTCAAGCTTGTAGTTGTTGTAGAAGACTTGAGTGAAGGATGGTTCTTCTTCTCAACATGGTGAAGATATCACGTATTATATAGACGCTTGTTGCTATATCCCAGACCATGCCGGTAGTCTTGACCGAGTGCCTCACAAGGTCGACTCACGACAACTTCGTAGTCAATCATGCCACACCGGGTGCAGGCTTCCCCTCAAGAGACCCGGCCGCCACAACTGGCAAGGGAATCTCTAACCCTCGAACGTGTAGCGGGCGGCCAATGGAGGAGTTCCACGAGAGGGCACACGACTGATGATCGTCAAAGTTGGACCAGGCTGGTAGGTTATCCCACCCCCGCAAGCGCGAGAAAGAAAAAGCTCAGGGTCCTTCGCGCCATGCATGACAGGTCATTCGACGGCCTGAGCTCAGAGCGAGAATGCACGCAACAGGCAACCCCTGCAGCACGCACTCTAGCGCGCTGGTGGTTAGTGGCAGAGCAAAAGCCAAGGCTGTCTAGGTGCTGCAAGAGTTGTGTTCTGGTGGCGAATAGAGCTTCGGGGCCGAAAATAAACAATGCCCTCATAGGATAAATTGTTTGGGGGTCTTTGTTTACGCAGCGGCTCTTTTGCCGGCTCGTCTGTAGTTGTTGTGATACCGCTTGCTTGAGATGTCAGATGATTGACCCTTCTTTTCTCCCCCGCCAAAGACTAGGGCCACTAACAGTGAAAGACCCTGGATGTTTTTTTTGTTGGCACCCGCATCGGAAAATCAGGCGAGGCCTGGGGTCATAACAAAAAAACAGTGGCTGGGGAGCTAGAAAGAGTGCACCCGGAGCTAAGACTGCGGGTGTTGGCACCACATTAACTGGGATTCGATTCTGGGCGTCTATTCAACTCGGTCAATGGGTACATGAGATCGTAAGAGCCTTTGTCAAAGTGTCACCGTGACCTTGAGCGGGCACCATAGCTGCGAGAAATTGTCTCATCTATTGAGGCTGGCGTATACTGGCGCGAGCGAGGCTGGAGGACGCCCTTGGCCCATCCCGGTATGCTGTAAGTTGGGCTTCATTTTCAGCCATTCTCAGGTAGATGTAGTCCATACGTAAAGGCAATTGTCATTTCTTGCGCAAGGCTCTGACAAAGATACACATTTTGGACATGACCCCCAATGTCTCGAGTATAACCGTGATAGATGAACTACCAGGTTCTTGACTCTCCCGTCTGCTCTTGGTGTTGTACGTGGCACACCGCCATTCATCCCTCCCCCACGAACCGGCAACCCGGGTAGCGTTGAGGTGCAGCATCCATCCCATCCCCATGCGCAATTGTTTGCTTTGCGCCTTGACCCACAAGTAGTCGACGCATTGGGGACCGGGTTTATTTTCTTGTTCACCTGAAATTGACGGTTGAGGCTGCTAGGATAACGTCACGGTCAATTTGTGTTTGGTGATATTACCCCTCATTGTGTTAAAGTGATGCTATTCCATCCTTTTGCCATGTCGGTGAAGGACAGTAAACATGTAACAACGGCACTGAATATCATGACTTTAATATCATTTTCTGATTAATACATGATAAGCAAACCCCCTTGATTCATCCCGCAGCAATCCTCATCCTGTAAAACTGCACATTGTTCAGGGTAGCTCTCCCATTGCTCCCATCAAGGTGGCCATACTCTGCAGATCCCATTCATTAGCGCCCACTCGAGATGCATCAACCCATCAATACCTGAACAAGGCAACTGACGTGTCCGTGCCTGTAAGCGCGTTTCCCAATTCATCATCTTCCGTGGACAAGAGGTGGTTAGCATGTCCGAATGACAGATCCCTCTTTGGGCCTCGTTCGATAAACAAGATGATCTAGCCCCTCATGCCGACACCTGCTGATTGGAGTGGAAGCCACCGGGAGATCCCGATATCCCGCCTGTCGGCCTGACCCATTCTTTCACTTTGTTATCCCTCACGACATCTAATCCCTTCATCACCAGCAAAGTGTGAGGCGACACCTCTGCGCAACCGCTTGCCATACGCTTGTAAGTGTGGCATGCCTCGTTCTTTGCGCAACATGCACTTTCGTGAGCGTAGCACACCGATTGTGCCAAGCACCACAGCTAGCCCTGTCTGTCACGCGGTGTGAGCATTTCAGTATGCCACGGTCGTAGCAGGTGACAACAGCTCCCAATTCTCCTTGCCAGCCATAGTAGATCATTTAGTACAACCGAATATCAGTACTTGGACGCCTGTCGGTACATTTCCTGTCTCTTGTAGGATGCCCCGAAAGACGGAGATGCGCAGCATGCGCGAACCACCACTTGCCATTTTCAGTTTCTGTAAGGCTGTCATCTGTTAGACTCGAACGGCATACGCTGGTGTGTTCTGATAGGACTCTTTGCAGCACTATTTGTCGAAATGGACACTCGCACTAAACACAACCAATACAACTACAAAAACAATTCACTCCTCCACCCTCTTTCATACTGGTGAGACAATTTCCCTTTCTCCGTGACCCTCAAGCCGTTCATGATGCCACCCGCCGCCACGCTGTGTCCTCGATTCTAGCATCCCCTGTAGCCTCACAAGATCAGAACAGGGTCCGAATCATCATCGCCAGAAGGCTTCAATCTTCTCAAGTGAGTCTCAACACAAGACCAACATGGCTGTTTTGGAAGAATAACGGCACGTCTCCTTAAGCGGATGCTAACCCCCACGGCAGCGAGCCGTCCCAGCCAGTTCCCAGATGTTCGAACAACAGAGAACGCGGGATCAAGGGGTGGTGTAAGTAACTCTTCCCAGTTGTCCACCGTGGCGGTTTGCGGAAAGGTATCCGGAATCGTATGAGACGCTGTGTGCTGGTCCTGGTCACTGCATGTGACACGGGATACCAGAGGGTTACTGAGAGCCGAAAGGATGTCGAGATCGCATACCCACTCCGAGCTGTCGTAGACTTAGACCAGAGTTTCCCGGAGGGCACTACCTTCATCGATGAAGTGTTCGTCGTGGTACAAACCACGTAGCCCGGGCTGGTACTGCGTGAGGGTCAAGTGCATCGACGTCTTCCAAAAGTTATCCTCGAGTTGTCCTGCAAACGGCTTGTGGTTGAGAACAGTCCAAGCCTGGGGGTTTGACTTTCTAATCCTTGGCTCTGGTGGCGGGATGAGGAATGATAACCCCGGCTGTCCGATATTGCCAGGAACACGTTTGATTTCAGTCTCGACGGGCGTTTCGTATGGATCAGCCATCATGGGACTAGCGACAAAGATGGAATTGCCATAAGTCATGGCGAAGACATTTTGTAGGTACCCAGTGTCGTAGATGCGGCCGGAATCGAACATGGCAATGCAGGCGAACGCCTCGGGCCGCGAGAGTGTCAATTTCGGCATGGCAGTATTACCCTCATATTCCCTTGAAAACCACCGTGCATCAGTGAGTGACGTGCGTGCGACAATTGAGGAGTCGACGGTTGCTTCTGGCAGGCGTGAATACATCTCAACTGCCGCAGCACAAGCCCGAAGTGGTTGCACAAATTTGGGAAACAATAGTCGAAAGTCCGTGATGAACCATTCCGTCAGAAGGTCGTGATTAAATTGGTCAGACTGAAAGACTTTTTGTAATGTCTTCCACTTGATGAAATCGTCGGAGGGTTTGGGTTCGCTCTGGAGTCGGTCGTTGCGAGAATGGGTCGGAACCATTCTAAGTATTGCTGCTTTGTCCGAATCGCCAGCGTAAGGTTCAAGGAGTACAGAGGTCTCTCTTCCATGTTGTCCTGGCAGCTTGTCAACCTCGCGAACCTGGTAAAGTATCTATACAGGGTGGAAAACTCATTACTTGCGAGTTGCATCAGGCCGGCCTGGAAATCTTTCCCGCTCACAAAGCTTTCTGGCCAAGATTTTATGTCCATGCCGTGCACCGGCAAGCAGATTTCCCCTCTACTATGAATGTAGCTCATGCGGTTCTTGATAAGACTCGACCCACCAGCGAGACATTCTTTTGTCAGGTCCCAATGACAGGCCACTGAACACCCTCCATATGCCCGGCAAGAGCAGGTCATGTCAGAGTCCTTTTTCTTTCGGTCCAATCGCATGAAATTAGATGTACTTTCTCCTTCTCCTCGGGATGGCACAGGAGCCCCCGTGGAGCAAGCTTCACCACAATCGCAAGCTGGTTGTTCAGTTGGCACTCGAATCCATCGTATGTGCCTCGCATCGTTTTGGTTAGTTGGTGGATTTGGTCGTTGAGTGAACTCAGATTCATTGCCATCCCCGAACTCTCCACTGACGGGTTTGATAGTCGCATATTCGTAATCGAGGCTTCCGTAGCTAAGATGGTACCTGATGACATAATTATCGCCAGACAACCCTCGGTCAGTTGCGAGCTGTCTCAGATATCCTATCCATGCTTCAGAGCTGTTCAGCAAGGCGAATAAAGACGGGATGTGAGATAGACCGAAGAATGGCGGAGGACAGACCTCCGGCTTACAGAGAAACCCGGGGTAACGACGACCGTGGTTGACCAATTTGATAGCAGTCTCTCTCTCAACATCATCTCCAGATAAGATATCATCTGCAGCCATGAGGAGTTGTCCAATCCAAGAGTTCTGAGATGTGATCCTCTTCATCCGGTGCAATTGCGCCCTGCGCTTGGTTGAGTCCTGCGTCGATCGCTCAGGTGAACGCAAGGCCTCCAGCAATCGAGCCATGAGGTTGATGTTGTCCAGGACTGACCCGCCGAAACCTTTCCAGGTGGCGAAGACACATCCAAGTAGGACGTATCGGAATTGATCCATAGTTATCCGCATAGAGTCCACACTGAGGGTACGATTAACCATGACAGGTTCGCCGTAGTACCTCAAATAGGCCAGTGGCAGGGACCATACCACGCTGCCACCGGTCTCAGAGGGTCTCTCAACGTCCACCGTCAAGATTCCAGAGCCAGGAACGAGCGGATCTTTCTGATGAGTGACATCAGGCCCACGGCTCAAAATACATAGGTCCGGATACAGGTGCCAGGAATTGATGGCCAAGAGAACAGCGCCATTCCGAACCCTCTGTGGGATGCCCTGAATAAGGGAATCCATTGAAGACATTGCATCCTTCCAGGCCGCAATGACGCTTTCGTATGTATCGGTTGAACTGTTGACCGGCATCCCAGCCTCATCGGAATACAAGAGAGCGACTTTTCGTTGTTCAGCCATCGCTGCATGGCCTGTGTTGATCCAGGATCTAGCACTGTTGTCCCAGGCTGCTAGCTCATCTCTCGTGAATTCTTGCTGAGTTGCAAGTGCTGTTGCCATGGCCTTGACTGCGTCCCTCTCTTTGTCGATGGTGCTCTCAATTTCCGCTTTCCTCTTCTCGATAAGCTGCAGCCAAAGAGCGATTGACTCAGCACTGTCGAACATTCCGGCAATCATAGATGCCAGCAGATGAATGGCAATCGCATTTGTGCCAGAGGTCGCTGCTGCCCACAAGCTGGCCGAGTCAGGCCCGACAAATTGAGAGAAGATTCCGTGCCTGGCTCGCTCTTTAGGGTCTATGTGCTTCCGCTCACAGATTTCGGACACACGCTTGCCATAAGCTGATAATAGATGTTCGGCTGGGGGTGGAACCCCATCAAAGAGGGCACCCAACTTGCGGGCAGTTCGGTGGAGTGAGCCTCTCTCGGCATTATCCCTTCGCACATCGCTGAGGCTGTTGTCGACGCCTCTAAACTCCTTGGGGGCCTCCAGCCTGATGAGGGTAAAATCAAGGTTGAGATTCGCGGCTGCGAGAGAAACCTCGTTCTGGGCGCTAGCTAGGCTAGCAACCAGCTTGTTGACGAGGGAGTTGGCCATATCAGCGGATTTTGTGCAAGGAGTGTATTTTTACCATCAAGCACCTTTCGGTACTGCTGTCGTAAGATTACATCGAGCGGGGAAGCCTCAGAAGGGCGGGGTTCTTGATGTGTGGTTGGTTGTGAAGAATCAGGCTGAGCTGGCTGCGAAGAATTAGACCAAGTTTGCAGTGAAGGATGAGGCCGGGGATCACCGCCGTCCTGCATGCACGACTGGACCGGGATTTGCACAACCTTCACGTAAGACAGCGGACAATAAAAGTCACCTCAAACTAATGCCATAGCTTAGTTACTGACTGAAACTAGCTCTCCCTAGGATAGAGCATAGTTTTCTTGGCCTCGTGGTCTGGCTAGGGTGTTCCACTGTACAGCCGCACATCGACCCTTTGCTACTGTCCTCGCATCATCCTAGGCCCAACTCTAAGCTTTTGGAATGTAAATGGAGGTTGGGTATCTCCCTTCGGGGAGCAGGCGCAAATTGATGGAGTGCATTTGTTAGGTCCCTGCTTCGCCCGATGCTTAAAAGCGTCAAAGAAGGCATTGTCTTGACCTTGACTGAGGTGCCTCCGACCTTTGTTCTCAGCTGGGTCTGATAACTAAATAGACTTGTTCAACAGCTCTGTTCTTTGTTTTCGTAGTTGGTAGTTTATTTTAAAAACGCCACCAACTTCACCAAGATCCTGCTGAACAACCCCCCCTCTCCTTCGAGGCTCAATGCCCTTGCTACATGGAGCCAGAAACATCTGTATCGGGTCACAATGACTGAGCCTACACTGCACAATCCCCATGCGACTATGAACAATATAAATTTGGCCTTATCTCTCCAGTCATTGATTATTTCTTCATCTTTTTATTCACTCGCAAGAGCCCCCGTTCTTGGTCACAGAAATAAGGAACTGTCCACAACGACATCACAGCCGGCGGAACACTGGAATATTTACCCTACATCAGTATACAATGATGTCTCCCTCATTCACCCTCTTCCCAAAGCTTCCTCCAGAGTTGCGCATCCAGATATGGGAACACGCCCTGCCAGTCATAGGACCCGCTCTGTGCCGACACAGAGAAGGGCTTTGGCACCCGCGAGAGATCCAGCCAGGCGACGAGGACTATTCGCAAGAGCTGCCAAACGTCTGCGTTGACTTTCGTCCTGAATTAATGATACAGATCCTGGTGGACCACCTGCCTCTCATACTTGTCAATCACGAAGCTCATTTGGTCGCTCTGAAATGGGCTCGCGAGCATGGCATTAGAAGATCCCCGCAAGGCAATGATGACACTTTCTTGCGACCGTTTAACCCTCAACACGACATAATATACGTCGAAATCAACCAGATTACAGATTTTGATAAGGCGTGTCAGAACCAATGTTTTACGGACAATCTAGTACCAGACGGGGGAAGTATCAGGCTGACCGAAAGAACAACTGAACGCGTTGCGATATCCGAGATGGCTTTTCGAAGGGACGACGTGGAGCCTCGCATCCTCTCACTAATAAACCGTGCACATGACGTATTTGTCATTGTCGGAGAACAGCCAGACTTTGAGGGGCTGTGGGAAGTTGACAGCAGTCGAGGGAGGTCCGTGATCTGGAATCGCAAGAAGATGTGTTTTGAGATGGGAAAAGGCGAGTTTATTACAGACGAAGGGCTTTACAAGATTATAGAGGAAAACAAGAAGAGTCTTTCAGAAGATCTTCGTTATTTTGTTGACCTCAAAATCACACCTGCCTTTGCTGTTAGGAAGTGAACTGGTTTTCGATTACAGGCTGCCCTGCTGAGCACGGAAGGGAACTGGCCGTAGACGAGCTATAGCCTCTAGAGATGCAGGCATCACATGGAAAAGTCAGTTTCCAGAAGATCGGAGATGACTTTCCCCGAACAATCTCGGAGGGGAAGAAGATAGCGTCTAATAAACCACCACCCTTCAACGAACACCAAATAAGCCGTCATCGTATAGGGGTTAGTACATCAGTTTGTGGTCTTCTGAAGCACTGAAAACGCAAGTTCGAGTCTTGCTGACGGCAAGTCATTCTTTTTGCCATTTGTTCATGTTTTGGAGGCGTTCAGGCTGCATGGGTTATGAATCATGGCACGGCCATGGCATGCATCCGCCATGTCATTATTTTTAGTTGAGAGTTAATTAATAGTGGAAAATATTATTTGCAACCTTGGAGATCTGTAGTCAGTTCTTATGGTGTCGTTGTGACCCTCGGGCTGAAGTATCGTGAAGTTGAAACATAGACAACTCCGTAAAAATCAGTGAGATGAATTAAACCAACCGTCTTCGACATTCATAAAGAAGAAATAGTAAAACTCGCGTTCTCATTTATATTCAGAGTTGTTTCAAAGCTTTTGTTCCTAAACGTTAGCATGGAAGGAGTCATGTTGCTGTTTTGGATCGGATCTTCATTCTCAGTGGTGGAAAATTGACTTCTGGCAAAGCGAACTGCATCTATCGCCTCACGTTATTGAATTAAACATGATAGAGAGTCTAATGCATCGGGGCGTCAGCAGCTTTCGGCCTTTACCCCATCCATGCTACGGTAAGGCTGAAAAGGTTGCGTGACAACGGGCCTCGACCTCTCTGTTATGCACCTTTCGTAAATTTCCTGCACGTATCATCAACTTCCCTGCTTGCTCAAATTCTTTACGAGCTGGCATTCATATTCTTCTATACAGGTGACAGGGGCATTAATTATTAGTTATTGACTAACTAAAAGGTACTGATAGTCCGTATTTTCTTCCCCATAATCTGCCTAGTCTACTCACGCTTTGACAAGGCATCTGTCATTTCTTGCCACCGATCGTTAAGTCCCATACCAACAACTTCACAAGGGAGGGCGAAGCATTTTCCCTTTGAACCTATGAGAAGCACAGCTGCGGGTTAATGGAGAAGAACATCACCTTTTCGCATACGAAATCCCTGAGCCCTGTAATACGAAAAATGAATCCATGCAGAAAAAATTAAGCCATTTCCCACCTGCGTCTCGAGTTACAGCCACCAGATGGCCATAACAATCGGGCGATACTTGATTGATTGTCGGGTAAGATTTTCACGACCTAAAGGTCCCGTGAAACCGCCACTTCTTGGCATTTCAACGATCCAGACCATGTGAGAGGTCAGAACAGACAAGCTCATATTAGGATCTGAATCCCTGTCGAGAGCTGAACATAAGCTTGACAGGGATAGAGGGATCTCCAGTGTTAGTGCACCGCCTCACACAATGAGTCGACGCGCATATTAAATGGTTAGACACGCCCAACGTGAGCTATTTATCTCAATTTTTACATCATTTTCTGTCAAAATGCGCCTTGATCTCTCTGCTTCGGTTCTTTGCTTGTTGTCTTCTCACTTCTTTGGCCCGGCTGCGGCTAGACGAGGGGGAGGCGACTCGAACGATAGTGGGGGAAGCAGTGGAGGCAGCAGTGGAGGTGGAAGCTCTGATGGCGGTAGCTCTGGGGGGTCATCGGGAGGTTCATCGGGTGGCGGAAGCTCTGGCTACGTTGACAAATATAGGTATCCCACCGGCTTGAGTGACAAGACCAGTTGCGGTCTAGGAGAGTGCGGCTGTCAACAACTCCAGGAGCGAGAGATGCTCTACGGTCTCCCAGGCATCTACTACAACGGCACCATCACCGTTCGACATCGCATCAAGGACAGCACAGTGTGGGAGATCAACGGAGCCAATGGCTGCGGCAACAAAGATGACGATGAAAAGAAGTATACCTATCCAGCTCTGTTCTTGGCAGCGCCTAGAGGAAACAGCTCCGACGTCAACCCCTTCCACTGGAACCTATACGGATTCCAACCTGGGGACCAAACCAACCAATCGCGATATCCTTACATCGACGTTTATCAGCGATGGATTCAGATCAGGTCAAGCGACTTTATTCTATCCAAGAGCTCATATGGCGGCTCATTCGCCTTTACTGGCTCGGATGCCCTTTATCGAAACTCGGATTCCACAGATGAGCAGCAGACCACACGCGTTTATTGGGACACCAAAATAACCGACTGGGATGACGACAAGTTCTCAGCCTCGGCAGAATACACAAATGTCCCACCCACTGCCGAGAACATGTATGCCCCTTACAACTCCCGCTACGACGTTCGCGAAAGCCAGTACTTCACCCTCAGCGATGTCTGCGCGTACAATCAGACCACTGGCATTGGAGTTCTCTTCCGACCCCTTCCGCCTAGCAAGATCCCCAGGGGCAACAATTACCTCAACACCACGACTCCAACTGTCTGGCTCAACAGGGGCGCCAAAGCCGAGATGAAGGACATTGGGGCGGATTCAATGACCTTTTCGCTGAAGCAGACAATCAAGGGGGGTCTTCCGTACGTAAGCGACCGACAGGCCGTCTGCGGAAAGCAAGAGGACCTCACGTTTGTCATGTCGGAAGTTTTTGAGAGGTCTAATTTCCAGGAGATTCGTGAGTTCGAGAACTACGACGATAACTTCTGGAGGATGGATCTGGACATCGACATTGAATTTGAAGGCGAGATTGTGAGCGAGAACAGCACGCGCATCACTGGAAGGCAAGACGGCGATGTCCTTTTTGAAAAGGTTTACGCGACACCAACGCCGTCACCACTTCCAGGATCAGGAGGATCAGGAGGATCAACAAGCTCTGCCATGTCATTGACAGAGCTGTCAACCGTGGCAACATGGGTTGTGGCCGTATTCAGCATGACGCTGCTCGTGTTTGTGGCGTGAGGGAAATATCTAATCAATCAATGAAAATCATTACCCTAAGGTATCTTTGTACCTAGTAACACCGCGTTAAGCATATATACCCGCTTGTTCGACTAAGCGAAACTCAGTCGGTCTTGAGGAAGCTTCCGTAGCCTCCCACCCCCACCTCTTGGTCTCGGGATTGGGATTAGACTTCTGACTGTACCCACGGATTTCATGAGGCTGCATCGTACGCGTGTGCAGCGCGTCTGGAACAAAGATATCACGACTCTGCTGATGAAGAGCTTCATTTCGCTCATTGACGTCACTTGCCCCTCGTGATCGGCAGTGGCCATAGCAGCACCCTCACAAAGCTGCCAAAACAACGCACACGCGCTATCAGTGAAACACCCTGACTCAGGTACTTTGAATGGCTACACGCGATTGACTAGTGAGACACTGACGACAACATCTCAGGCTTGCGATGCGGTCACAGTATCGCTTCTTCATCTCCATCCCCATCCCAAACACCCTGCCACCCGAGATTGTCCTCAACTTCATCCAGACATACACACCAACCCTCCAGAGCAATCCAGTAATCGCAGACTTTACCGAGAAGCCCACAGATATCAACGGCATCACCAGCGATCCCTTCTTCGGTCCTCCAGACAACACCCTCCGCACGTTTGAGATTCACGAAGTCATCACGCTGGCACCCGGTCTACGGAAGGAAACGAGGTGGCCGACCGTCTTTCAGTGCACCCCGCATGGCATCCGATCGCGTGCCAACGCTACAGCGGGCATTGTGGTCTGGGCTGAGTGGGTAGTCCGTCCACGCCAAGATTCATCGTCGGCGGGATCTCCAATTGAGGCTGGAAACACTCCCAGTACGGAACGGACGCTGGGGGAGGAGTGGGAGCTGTATGAGGAGGTTACCATCGAGGCTAATCGTCTTGTGATGCCCTTTGTTTCTCGGACCTCGAATGATGTGCATCGTGAAATTTGTCACAAAGTGTTGGATGAGGCTATGAAAGGATATTTCAATTGAAAGCGATTCTTTACGCATTCTTCCCTATATGCAGCTAACTGTCAGGTTTCTCATCTCAAGCCTCTTTGATGATATCTGTTCTCAGCGCCCAAGCCTCGGTATCGCAGCGCATCATCTCTCGTTACCCACTTTCCAAATGCAGAACATCCTCGGCTCGTATTCACACGTGATATAACAAGGGATCGCGTCTCCGATCTTGTTCTTGAGCTTATTGAACGGAAGAGACTGGCAACAATGTCTGAAGAATCCAATCAGCCGGCCAGGGGTGGCCTCCTCGTAAGCGGAGATATGAGGAGCATCTTAAACAAGATCGAACTTCTCTGTCCGGCTTAAACCACTTGGTTCCGATCAGGCTCTCAAAACGGGGGGAATGGTGTTCTCGAGAGATTATATAGTTGAAGTACACCGACGGCTAAGGAACAGAGGGGACGGAGAAGATCGAAATTTAGGAAAGTCGCGATTGGAGATTTTGGATAGAAAACAGAGAGTTTATTCGCCTTGACACCCAAGCATTCGATCTTCGGGCTCAGTTAACCCATCGAGGGCCGGGCTGCAACTACAATAAAGAACAGATATTCGACACATTATAATATCATGGCCGAAACATTCTCTTGGCCTGCAATCACGAGGATGGTGCTGACGTGTGGCCACCCATAGAAACAGGGCGCCCGCCTCATTTTGGGCAAATATGACAGGTTTTCCGACCAAAGGCAGGAATGACCCAATAATACGTCTTGCCAGGTCACGACGCATATAACGTGGAAGTTTCACCTACAAATCAACAGTTCAAGTCTATTATCAGGCTTTGATAATGATCCGAGACTTGGTGCCCGATCTGAATACTGGAGCTCTTACTGGTTCGTTCAAATACCCTCCGGGCGCTCTAGACTTCCATCGCAACTTGTGTTATCACGAGGCAATCAGCTAGTGATTTCATTTAGCTTCTCAATATGGCTGTTAGGTTAACTATATGGCTATTCGTCTCGAGCGCCTCGTCAGGGAGACGTGTAGATGGCGATGAGTCCGCCGGTGCTTGCAACGCTGTTAAAGTTGAGTAAGCGGATGTCATTGTCAGTCGTGGTAGGTTCTGACGGCGGTGGACATGATAAATAAGGCTGCCACGGCCTGGAAAGGGCGCAGAATACCGGCCTGCATGATCACTGATCACACCGACAGGCCCTGTAAGCCTTAAAAACATCCCCGTGCATAAGTGGCTGAGCCCGGGATATAATACGAAGCACCTCTCATCAGCTCAAACCTGTCACGTTAACGATCCATCGCCATGGAGGCCGCCGGCCTCGTTGTTGGGGTCGCCGGGCTCGCCGGGCTCTTCAACTCCTGCCTGGAGGCCGTCGACAAGGTACAATCCTACCGAACGTTCGGAACTGACTCGCATGTTTTAGACACTCGGTTTAAGGTTGCTAAGGCCCGCTTTTAACGATGGGGCTTGGGCGTAGGGATCGAGCAAGGCAGGCTACTGCCCGATCATCACTCTGCCCTGGACGACAGAGGCACGTCTACGGCAGTGACTGATTTATTATAAATCATCATCAAGACCATTTGCGATGTGAGAAATGAGCCTTCACGCCGGACTCGGGCCGCGGGGCCAAGCGATGATGACTTTTCGAACTTACCCCAGTCGAGAGCCCCTTATGCCGTGACGTCCGAGTCGAGGAGACAGAAGATAACCTGGGCACTCTGGGGAAAGGGAGGGCGCACTGAGCAGGTCGAGCTATTCGAAAAGCTGGTACAGGAACTACATAACCTGGTGCCACCACATACATGTGAGAGGACGCGGTCGGCACACATACCGGACACAGGGCACACCGACCTGGCAATCTCTATCCTCAATGTGCGTCTTATGATGAATTTTGCGCAAGTCTATCTTCTCCAACGGTACTTTACGGTAAATTCTAATACTATTTTCTGTGTTAGTCATTCAATCCTTGCAACACACTCGGCTGTTGGGGTTCTTGCCCAACAACAGCGCCTAACCTACGAGGAGATCGTACACATAAAGCATGATCTATCGCATTGGTCCAATGATCAACGAGCAACGGCGAGAAGCGCGCTTGCGGCTGTGATACACAGCCCGTCGAAAGCCTCAGTACAAAAGACATTATTCGATGGCTGGGGGTTCAATATGCAATATTATCAACTGAGTGGAAGGAACCAGAGGTACTCATTTGTGCTTCGTGCGAAGATATCCAGGTCCTACATGATCGTCGCGCAGTTATCTGGACCGTTCTTTGGCGTGGGTTCCTCAGTGCCCTTCAATATCTCGATACGAAACCTAATTCCAGACGACGCGCCGATAGTGCAGGCATGCGGGAGCGGAGATAGCGAACAGGTTACACGTCTTTTTCAGTCGGGTAGTGCAAGACCAAATGACGTGACGCCCAGGAATGACACGCCTCTCAGTGTAAGTCTCCGCCGCGGGTTTACGAAACGAGAATCTTATTTCCTCGCAGATTTCAATAAAGGGAGGATTTGAAGAGGTTGTTCAAGTCCTTCTCCGACACGGCGCAGACTCAAATCTTCCCTGTGGGAGATTTCAAACGTAGGCAGCTAGAAAAGCCATACCTATAGACACCTTGGGTTCCTAACTTCACCACAGCTCTCCGCTTCAGATTGCAATCGTCTTCGAAAGGGCAAGCATCGCCCGCATGCTCGTGCGTCATAGTGCCGACCTGGAATACAGTTCGGCTAGGGGCTGGTCCGTACTTCATCATTTGTTTGATAGGGCCAGGTCTACTGCCAATACGGAGTACTTCTCCATTTTCAGAAACTGTTTGTCGTTTGACGATGTCAAGGACTCGGAGGGTTGGACTGCGCTGCACAGATGCGCAGCATTCGGAACTGCTGAGGATATCCACTTCCTGCATATTCTAGGAGCATCGGTGTGCGTTGACCGATACACCACGAACTGTGGATGGAGTCCTATTCATGTGGCTGCCCTGATGAACAATGTGTCTACTCTGAAAGCACTTACAGATCTGCATACGAATCAACAAATAACGCAGAGGCTGTCCAAGCAGAATCTTGATGTCTTGCATTCTGTGGATGTCCACGGCTGGACCCCGATGCATCTCGCTGTCAAAAGCCGCGCGAGAGACGCATTGAAGTGGTTGCTCCAAAGCGGCGCTGATCCACATCGCACAACTTACCGCAACGCTGGTTGGTTTCCTCAAGGCCATGAAGGGGAAGCGTTTGAAGTGAAAGATCTAGCAAAGCTGTCCGGGGGTGAATTCTTTCATGCTTTTATCGAGATTCTGAGGGAGGTAGGGTACGATGTCACGGTAGATGGGGAAGACCTATACTGGCCTGCCGATGAGGAAAGTAATGCTTCCACCAGGTAATCAAGCAGCACTTCATGGCTTCACAGATAAGACTATGGGAGAACGATAGCGTGTTTGATAGTAGCATTTCCATTTTGAGAGATTTCCTGAAAGTGTACTGGCCAGCTTTCTTGCCAGTTTACATTTCTAGAACGCTACCCGTACTATGTAGTCTAAAACCTTGTTAGTGCGTTCGAGCAGACATTCTTGTTGCGTCTTTGTAATTGGTGCTCTGGGGATCCCCAGTGTGCTATTGGTGTACTTCACCGCGCCCGCGTATCAGGGCTCTGAGTCATATGGGAAGGTGGGGAGAACACAGGCCTACTGCCGAAGATATAATATCAGTACTGAGTCGTTTGGCAGCGGTGTGGATAACAAAGGGTGCAAAATCCTATCTCCATAGCACCTTTCTTCTGGGTGGCAGCTTATTAACTGGCAGCCCAGCGGAGGCCTGGCAAGGAGCGACTATTCAGTGTCTATTTCCTCATTGACAAACTTTCTATATGTCTTCGTTGAACTAAGTTGAAAAGTGTTAGATACCAGCTAGAGATCTTGGGATGCAGAAAAGGGACATATTTCTCACCGACAACCTTTTCCTGCCTCGCAGGTATTACCACAAATGCATTTGTCCGTATCGTCTTTTGTATTCTCGGTATCGTGAGACCTGCGAGTTGGTCAATAAGGGGTTAGAGGTTTTATTCGAAGAATGCCGTACCTTTTTCCACCTGGTTGAAAGCCATCGTCGGATGTGCAGTCTTCTCCACAAGACGCGGTGGCATGAAGAGATTGCCACGGAGTTGAATGGTTCCACGTATCTCTTTTCGTACGGCCCGTCGAATGGGGAATTGCCGTTTGAGCAAAGTCATTGCTTTGCCTCCGCTTGCTATCCGTACCGAAAGCAGCGATGGCAAAGGCGGTTTGGCAAAGACCTCCATGCGACGCGCCTTGTTGCAGTGTAGAGCTACGGCAGCTATTAGTTCCTGTCGTCTTGAAAATATTGCAATGAATATACCGAACGCCTAGCAATGTGGCAAAACCCGCGCCGACTATCCGATAGCCTGTGTTGCACACACCTTCTTCGATGTCGCCCTTGTGGTCGAGCATGTCTGAGTGAGTGCTAAGGGGTTGTCGGGAAGAGTGAAATGGAAGGGAATAGGGAGTTTGAAGCGAAGGATATTTCGGAGTGAAGAACAGGCGAGGAGTTGCTGATACTGATGAAGTAGAGTTGGTTCGATGTGTTCTTGTTATAGTTGAAGCCCAGCCCTTGATGGTCTAACTGAGCCAGAACATTGTCCTACATGATGGAATAGCACATTGTGTTATGTTTGAGGGAGGCCAATTGCCACCAAGGGGAAAGGGGGAGAGTGGGATCGATAGTGGTGTTGATGGTTTTGAAATGCGGTAGTACATCGTGTTGGTCTTCCGTTCCGAAAAGTAGGGAAACTAGTCACGGATTCCAGCAGGACTATAAGCCCACTCAAGTAGTGCTACGGAGGGCATGCCTAGGAGAAACGGAGAATTCCCAGTCTGCCTCATCTTTTGGCGACCTCTTGGTCCAATTTTCCGCACTGTTACGTACCCGTGTGTGCCGTGATAACATCTTCTCCAATGAAAAGGACTAGCCAGGCTGGTGGGTCATTAGAATCGCAGTAGCGCGCTGTGTACAGTATCCTCTCAACAAATTGACACTGCAAGGGTCCCCTCACCTAATTGGCTACAAAATGGGGGCTTATTACGAATGAGAGCACACGGTTTACCTTACTGTGTCAATTACCTAGTTAAGAAAGTACGGTAGATAGTTGAGAGTCTGGGCACACGGCACAATAACTAGCTTAGGGAGTTGGGGAACCGCTTGATTGGGAGCGAGCTCGGCTAGGCGAGGTGCGCCCTAGCGGGCAATAGCGCTGCGTGTCTGGGGAACGATGATTCCGTCTTGTGCCTCTGGAATGAAGCACGCCTCCTGCGCCTCTCCGTACCCTTCTAATCAGAGTAAAAGAAGCTCTCTCTATTTCACTTTCTTCCTAGAGACCTTAGAATATATTCCTTTCAGGGGACAAAGATCTTAGCCTCTATTCTTGGGTATTAAATTTCTTTTCTTCTATCTCGTTTTTTTCTATTTCCCATTTATCCATGGCATAAAGCATTGCGATTAATAGGGACAAACCGGGGTTCTTGCTTTCACTACGTTGTACCCGTCTTGTAATACATAAACGGATAGCAGACGCGGCTAGGAGACAGCCTGTGAAACAGACGAAGCGCGCCTGTGAACCCAAGGTTACGCAGCTGTCTACGCCGCTACGGAGTACCATTGGCGGCTCCGATTTTCGAACCGAGCAGGGCTCGGGAGTCCACCCGAATGTGGGCTCTGGTCACTCACTTCAGCTTTCCCCCCGCGACTCGAGGAGGCCAAGTCAGCAGAGGTCTCGGGACGTAAACTGAGGCACAAGCCGTCAATATGGCCGAATGTGTTACAAACGAGTACCTACCATGTCTAGAGAGGTGATTCTTCTACGTAGTTATACCGATAGTAGGACTTCAAATGCTTTCTAATTGTATCTAAGTCTACTTTAAATACCAGACGCTTGCTTCTCTAATTTACTTGATAATCTTAAGAGTCTCGCTAAGAGGCAACTTCTCAGGAACCTCGGGGTGAGGTTGGGCCAGCTCGCCAAAGTTCAGGTTAGCCTTGAGGCTGTAGTCATCGGGAACCTCGAGGAACTTCTTGAGGGCAGCCTCGACAGGGGGGATGGCGCCCATGTGCTGAAGGTTGGCGCCGAAGCCCTCGAGCTCGAGGGCGGTCCAGACGAGGATCTGGGCCATGCCGCTGGCGTGGTCGGCGAATTGGGGGAACATGTGAGCGGCGGATGCGTGGGTTTCTTGGGAGGACTTGATGGTGGCTCCGCTGTCCCAGAACAGAACCTATTGCATTGTTAGCATGCAGTCTTAAAGTCGGGGTACAGAGGAACATACGGAACCGTAGGCGTTCTTGAAAGCCTGGAAGCGGGGACCCATGGCGTCCCAAACACCAGGACCAGCCCCCTTAAGGATGGGCTCGGCGTGCTCGATAACTACATCCCAAAGCTGCTTGTGCTTCTCACCGAGGACGAGGGTGATGCGACCGGGCTGAGTGTTGTAGGATGAGGGAGAGAAGGAGAGGACCTCGGAAATAATCTTCTCAATACGGTCGTCGGAAACGGGAGAAGTGTCCTTAAGTCCGTAAACGGTACGTCGGTGCTTGGCAGCAGCGAGGAACTGGTCGGCGGAGATGGAGGGAGACATGGTTGTGATTGTAACTCGAAGATGAGACTATGAGATTGAATTGAATTGTTTGTTTAGAACTGTTTATTTTTCCGAGAGAATTAACTCATATTTAATTCAATCAACTCAATAGTGTACCATTTCGTCGACGGGGCTGGGGACGCGATTCAGTCCGAGGCTCCGGGCTTGCCGATTTTGTAATTGCCGCGCGCGTCGGGAGAATTATCAATCAGGGACCATTCACCGCCACGACACATGGTAAAAGAGGCGCTATTAGCACAGCGGAAGATAGTTGGGGGCATCAATAATTGGGCACATTTTCATGTAAGATAATCCAAAAGCAGTGTTCTCAGTATCGAGTACTGGAATCGGGTCGGGCTGTCGGGCCCCTGAAACCTCCGTCCTGCTTGGATCAAGAGCCCAGGGGACTTGACAGCGCCCACAGCAATGGCGAGATCCTCTAGATCTCTCGGTGACGGTAATATCTTCAGACTATACAAACAGCAACAGCTATCTCGTCGAATCTGACAAAACCCCCTGCGTCAAGGGAGCGAACATCCAGATCGACGTGGGGCCGCTCGGCGACTTTTAGGCAGCTAGACTAACCTATGCCCGATTTCCCGCGCGCTTGCTGCCGTCATCGTGGAGACCGTGTGCCCCTGACAGAGAGGGGTTCAGCAGCGGACCACTAGAACAGCTCAAAGAGATCAATTCATGGATTACAATGTTGTTATCAAGCCCAGCTCAGCAGATTGGTCAGCAACATTGCAGCTATCCTTGTCTTCTACACTTTCTTATTATCTATCATGAGCGCCGAAATAAAGGATAACGCAACTAGTTCCTCTTTTCTTCAACATACATCGCAAGAGACTTCTAAATGCTCGTCCACCTCGGCGCCACCAACCCATGAACCCTTTTCACTCGTCGTCTGTATCTTCACCTCGTTCAGCATGGTTGATAACGCACTTCACGTGTTTTTGAGAAGACAACATTTTTTTTGGCATGGTCTTCACCCAAATCATTGCCCACCTCGTGGTCACTAGTCGAGCAGCTAAGGCTTGACCTCTCTCCTGAACAGGTCTCGGGGTGCATAGACAGGAAGGCCTCCTCGGGCCCCCACCCCAGAGTGAGTTTATTGCGAAATAATAAAACTTACAGAGGTCAATACCGAAGAATAGGCCAACATCGGTTAGGCATCAGAGCAGTTGATCTATCTTAGGGGTGCATGTTGGATGGCATCGCCTCCGTCACCCATATTTGCCCGATGGAACGTCTCCGGAAGCTTGAGAGATTGATAGCTTCGTACTAGCCTCTCACGTTTACAAACAAGTTTCTCGTGCCAAGTATTTATTACAAGAAGCGGATCTACAAAGCTATTGGACATCATTAGAGCCACCTGCAGAAACTATTTATCATTTTTAGAGAGCTCGCGCATTACGCCGTAGTCCAGTCAGGGCTCCTATCCAATCATTGGGATCATTGCTTATTTATTTCTGCTGAGCATGTGTCTCGACCTAGGCTAGATACCCATACATATTTGGTAGTTATAACTCCGCGCTTGAGACTTTTCTTCTTATCGGGAGTTTGTGAGTATTTCAAAGGCCCTCTTCCCTATGTCATCGTGGAAGGTATCAATCCACATGACTCTCCTCAGTTGTCTCAGTGTCTCATCCCAGCCCGACTGGCAAATCTCTGACAGGTTCCAGCTCACGCCTTGCTGCTGAACTCTTGGGCCGATGCAAATTTGTTTCATGAGCATCAACCAGACATGTAAAATTTCGTGCTGGCCCTGGAGTAGAGGACTGGCCGCATTGTATGACACCTGCATCTTCTTGGCCAGGCCTTTGCAATAGTGTTGCTCGTCTGAGCCTGGAAGGCGAAAAGTTGTTGCGAGGAAGGTCATCATCCCAATGTGAAGGCACTTGGATATGTTGTCTGTAAGGCGAAGCTCGAGGTCTAAGAGACTAGAGTGTACGGACCCTAGGCACTGCCGGATTAAAGCCCCATCGATGGGTGTCTTGCTGTGGTAGTGCATGTTGAAGAGGATCGCGGTATGTTGAAGGTGCGTGAATACGGCAGCCAGATTTGGATCGACTAGCCCATCTATACACAGCAGGTTGTTCGATTTATGAATATCCATCACTTCGGCAGGAAATATTGGTCGCTCCCATACCACACCGCCGTAGATAGGCGTCCAAAGTTCTGTGACGAGCGAACTGGAAAAGTTTAACCTATACCCATGTCAGAAAATACCTAAGAAAAAATAGCACCAACAGATATTACCGATCCATCGAGAACTGTATCACGGGGTTGGCGTTTACTACTTCTGAACCGCCTCGGAGCCGGAGAATTCGTGATAGGCCCATGGCGTGTGTCTGCGCCGCGTGGTAGTCTCCAAAGAGAACTGCAACCGAAGCCAAGATACTAACGACGTAGATCGCTATATCATTCTTGTACGCATTCTCTTCTGAAAGCCGGTAGTTCAGAAGGGGCAGAACACGCCGGAGATGGCGGTATGTTGTTCTAGATAATGGCTGTCTCGACACCAAGTCGTTGGAAGCCGAGGTTAATAATAGGATGGCTCTAAAGCAGAGTGGCTCAGAACAAAGTAGTCGAAAGCACATAAAGTGGTCCCCTTCAAAGTCGATATGGATTCCAAAGTGCTTGAATGGGTAGAGGGCGTCTCTGATTGGGTTGTGAATAAAATCTGCGCTCTGATCAGCACCATTTTTTCTCATCATTGAGGTTACACTACGCACATTGATGCATCAACTTCTGGTCAGAAACGTCCAGTTCTTCTGGGAAGTGAAATAATGCCCAGTCAGACGGCGGTGGTAGTATGCATCGCTTGACGAAAAGTCGTGTTTGCTCTACATTCTCAAGCCAGGCGGGGGACGGGGCAACTCGATTCCGAACGGAGATTCGGTCGGGGGGATTTTTTATCTCTTGCTCCTCTGGCCTAGATTCCTGTGACAGTCGAGCAGCTGCTCGAGCAGCTTCGCGCTTAGATCTCCGGGACCCAGGCTGCTTGTTCTTCTGACGCATGCAATGGCGTCGTATCAACTGTCGTTCGGGGGATCCGATTCTTCCGGACCCGTCGGTCATTACAAAGGCAAGCTGTTTTGACATGGCGATGTCTGCTTTGGGATATCAGTCTGGTCAGTAAAGGACGAAAGAGAAAGAGAAGAGGCAAGGATCCCGCTTTAATGTTCAGGCGTGAGGTCAAGTTCCATCTGACAAATGAAGCTGGGGTGAGAGTGAGAAGTGGGGCGACCACATTGTTTTCCTATTTGGGATAAGTCAGGGTTCGTGAGCCAACTTGTTAAGGAGCACGAAGGGGGAGTCATTATAAATCAGAATACTGACAGGTGTGATATAAATCATATGATCAGGCTCGATATAAGTAAGTTCAAATCACACAATTCCAGCCTCAATCTCATTGACACACTGTCGTTTCAACCATGGCGGCTCCTGGAGGATCCCTGTCTCTAACACCAGAGCAACCCTACACGTTCGCCAAGATCTTTGTCAAACACCAAATACGGCCCAATCCCAAGCCAGCACTCGAGCACAACACTGTTTCTGGTAAAACTGCTGTCATCACAGGCGGAAATGGTGGGATTGGTCTAGAATGTGGTCGGATTCTGCTGTCCCTCAGCCTCTCCCACCTCATTCTCACCGTTCGAACCCCCGCGAAAGGCGAGGTGGCTGCAGCTTCACTGCGAAAGCTTTATCCGAAGGCTAAGATCGATGTTTGGCAGCTGGATATGAACTCTTATGAGTCCATCAGGGCTTTTGCTAAAAAGTGCGCAACCCTGCCACGTCTGGACATGGCTCTCCTCAGTGCTGGCATCATGAACGTCGACTTGCAAGTCAACAAATCAACCGGGCACGAGGAAATGTTTCAAGTCAACTACCTATCGACCGCCCTACTTGGATTACTCTTGCTCCCGATCCTCAGGAGAAAAACACCATCCGACTCCCCAGGTCGACTCATGCTCGTCGCGTCTGGGGCAGCCCTCATAGCCGAGTTCTCCGAGCGCAACGCCGATCCCCTTCTTTCCGCGTTCAGCGATGAGAAAGGGTGGAACTCTTCAACTGCCAAGAAGAGATACGACACTAGCAAAGGATTGGTACTGATGCTTACCCTCCAATTGAGTCAATTGATAAAGGCCGATGATGTCATCGTCAATGTTGTTGACCCGAGCTTCACGCCGGGTACCAGTTTCTTTCGCAACCTTCCGTTGCTCGCGAGGGCGATGGCCTGGCCATTGACAAAGGCTTTGGGCACCACCGTGAACAATGCGGCATGGAGATATGTCGATGGTGCTGTGGCTCGAGGCAAGGAAAGTCACGGGAGTCTGATCAGCGATTGGGAGATCCATCCGTATGCGCCCCATCTCTACCTAAGCGTGATCAATTATGCTGACTTGGACCAGATACCATCCCTTTATGTACACGGAAGAAGGCAAAAGCTTTATGGACAGGCTTTGGAAGGAGAGTATTGAAGAGTTGGATTTTCCCGAGGTCCGCGACGCGTTGGTATCTCTACGCGCGGGATACGCGTCTTAATGGTGTAGGGTAGCTACCCGGTTTGTGTCGGACTCTTGGTTCATCCCTGTGTTACATTCCTTTGTTCTTTAGTTATTATTTCTTGAAAGTTTCCTAGTTAGATTCACTCAATTCATTGACTTTGTCGTCTTTCAACTGCCGAAGGTGCAATGTAACAAACTCAATGTTTGGCTGAAGGTATGTGTAACGTATCTTTCGTTTAGAGTCAAGCTCCCGCTTGGCGATCGGGACCGACCAAGAGAAGCCTTACGCGCCACATCTGACTGGCGGTGGCACATTGTAAGCCATGAAAACCAACCTAGCCAGCCACTTTAGCGATTCGGGTCCGAACGAGGTTGAGCCATCATTGTTGTGTGGCTGACGAGCCTCGGTAGGAATGCAACGTGCCAGACCCTTTGGTCAGGCCTCAGGGACCTATGCCCCTCAGCCTCCCTCGACCAAACTATCGGAAAATACCCTATCATAGCTCCTCCGTGTCTACATGACGTCGAACCATCAACACGTTCAATGTTGGTTCACCGACTCAACCAATGTCAGCACCCAAAGCCAAACTCACCTCGGCAGCATCCGCCCGCGCAACCAATCACATCTCCCCAAAATTACGGACCTGCACCAAACAGGGGTTAGTGATACCAAGAATAGCAATCAAAGGCTGGGAACTGCCGATGCTAGCGTGGGCTGAGCACCGTTAGCGCCAAGAGGATACGGGGAACCCTGGTTCTAGATCGGCGTCGACCGGCCTGGCTGCTTGCCGTGTGACCCGGCCTAAGAAACATTCTCGGGGCAAGGTGTCAGGAGAGGATAGGCTGGGTTCTTGGAATAGCATCAGCTAGGGTACTTTCCATGAAACAACTCCACCATGGAATACGAGATGGAGACAGCAATCGTGTATATAAGACAGTCAGGGAGACGACACAAATTCATTCATCTCATCACTCATCACTCTCATCTTCTCTCAACAAGCTCAATCCACTCAACCAACTTCTCTCATCTTCTCAACTCCACCAAACAACTTCCAACTCAACACCACTTTCAACCCCACAACAACAATCATCATGCAGATCAAGGCTATCCTCCTCACTCCCCTTCTCGCTGCCGGCATTGTCTCCGCCGCGCCCAGCAAGCCCGTCCAATTTGAGGCCATGGCTCTTCGCTCAGCCAGCCCCATCCACTTCAGCGGTATCCAAGCCTCCAAGAGCTTCCTCTCCCTGAACCTCGCCAAGCAAGGCGCTTCATGCGACAAGAAGTCTGACAACCACGCCGTCTTCAACCTCGTCGGCGATGAGCTCTACCTCTACAAGACCGACAACCCCCCTCAACAGCTCTACGTCGACCGCTCTGGCATGGGCCAGGGTGTTCTGGGCTACACCACCGGTGCCCAGCCCATCCCCAGCAAGGCCGAGCGCAAGGGCTGGAAGATTGACAAGAGCGGCAACCTGAACTTCAACGGTGCTGGCTTCATCGCCTGCCCCAACAGCAAGAAGGCTGGTGGCTCCTGGAGCGTCTGGGTTGATGCTGGCAATGCCAACCCCGGTGGTAACAAGGGCTGCCTTGGCTTTACTGCTCGCGCCATCAAGACTACCACCCCCAACAGCTGCGAGTACACTCAGCAGCAGTAAACATTAGAACTAGGCTTTTAGCATGGCGCGTGTAATGATTGGAGCGGGATCATTTAGGTAACATTAATGGGGTTTGTTTCAGCATTGGCATTGGCAGGGCATAGCGATAAAGAGAGGCGCATATAATTGCATCATAGAATAATACATAAACTCGATTGACATTGCAGAATCTGTTCCTGATTCGAGGATACCTTCTCATCTAGTGGTTCTAAATCCCTCCCTTGGGCTCTAAAAACCCACGAGGTTACAATTCTTGCGATACTACCACCCTTACCCCCGCCGAGGGTGTTTACCAGATAGCCCGCCACTAGGAGCATCATTTTGTAGCCTCTTCCTAGTTGATCGCCGCCCCTGGCAGTCCTCCGTGTTAAAAGCGATCAATCGTGAGAGGGGCGCGGCAACAGTCACGGGACATCCCTGTGATATCGCCGCCCCCAGTTCTCCAAGGTCTTCTTCCCTGCCGGAGCAATGCAAGATAAGCTTCTCTAGGACGGACGAGACGAACGAAGCTCTCTGGGGATCTGCTGATAATCTCACCAAAAGACCTTTCAGCTCAGCGCAGAACGACACCAGCACTGACTCTTCTGGTCGCCGCCTCGCGAGATTCCCATGCGCCACCTCAGCATCCGGGCCGGCGAGCTCAGTGGGAACACCGAGGCTAGCCCCCGCCCTTAGGAAGGCATCTAGGGTCCCAAGGTAGTCCTCGAAGCACTCCTCGCCGAGAAACTTGGACAGTGAAATGTCTAGAAAGTGCAAAAAGACGGTACGCGCACCCCGGCGGTTCAAGAGGGGCATATTAGGGTCGGCACCGTAGGACATCAGGCAGCCAAAGGTGCCGTCTCTCAGGGCATCCTTCCACCGACGGGCAGGGAACATGCAGGGCCCTGACAACATGTTAAAGACAGACATGGTGCTCCGGGCAAAGAGAACCCATGGCGATGCCGAGCCGGATGTTGCGCCAAGTTGTCGCGGCAGCACGTTTGGATCCTCGCCACGCCGGAGGAGAAGATCGAGAACCCCCGGTACAGGAGCGGGACTCTCACCGCTGCTGCGGCACATTGGCATCAGTGTGGCAAATAGTGGTGATTCGTCAAACACATAAAAGTAGCCTGGTTGCTCTTGTATCTTGACGATATAGGGCGCCACATCGTGCCTGAGAAGCTCCTCACGGAATAGCTGTCTCGCATCGCAACCTTGAGAATTAACCCCTTTAACGGTAACGTGGCCTCGGTTGACCATCTCTACGACGGTGGCCTCGTAGTTGTCCAGTAGTCCCTCTACCGACACTGGAGAGCCAGGCTGACCTGCCTGTTTCAGTGCTTCAGAAGCGTATACTAGAGCCTGGTTCAGATGGGCGATGAACTGTCCAGTGTTCAGCCCCTGTCCTTGCCTCATGATGCCGGCGACGAGCGATTCGTCCAGGCGCGTGTTTCTGAGGAAGTTGAGATAGGCGGCAGCGATAGAGGTAAAGGCATTGTAATCCGATGGAAGCTTACTTCGGAGGTACTCGCCTATGTCTTTGGTCAAAACAAAGTCCTTGACGGTTCTGTGCAAAAACTCGACCCGGTTGTTTACGAGCCTGAGCAGGCCCTTTGTCTTTCCGTTGATGCTGTAAACGATCTGCTCTCTGCGTACCGCGGTTCCCTCGGGTGATTCTGGCTCTGCTGGACCGCGGGGTGCGAGATTGTGAAGCTCAAAGTCTTTCTCTAGCTGCCAGTATAGGTCGATGTGGAGAGGCTCCAGTGTGTGGATTGCGGCCTGTAGAAAACCCGCCATCTTGGGATGGTCAGACGCGTTCACGTTTTCCAGCATGTGCCGGAATAGCTGGTCCAGATCTGAAGGTAGTTTTCCGAAACGCCTACTCAGGCTTCTAATCGACTCGCCGTTGGAGAGGCCCTCACGCAACGACCGCGTCACGAAAAAGGCCCAGAGAAAGACGCCGTCGGCCTGGCTCACGATTCGATCCACGAGCTCGGCCTTTTCCAAACTGACCTCCTCCGATACCTCAGCAGTCCACCGCTCGTGGGCCTGTAGCTGATCGTTCACAAACTTTCGGATATCATTCCGTGTTAGTTTGTGAATATCTAGGCTCTCCTGGCCAGCGCCACCGAAACTTCTCTCAAACACAGGCCATGGACGGCTGGACAGGCACATCTTGATATGAGGAGAACCAGCCATGTCACGGAGGACCTCGCAGAGCTCAGCATGATTACTATCATACTCGTCGAGACCATCGATAAAGAAGCATATTTTCAGCGGCACGTGGTCAGCCGTTGCCAAGAGTCGCAATGCACCAGCGAGCTCGGGTATAGACCATGGCTCTGGGGCCGTCTGCCACTGTCCGGCCTTGGCTGCTGCCCAGTGGGTAGGGCTGACGAGGGAGACAACGTACGGATGTCCCCGGAGAAGGTCGAAGAGTAGAGATTGGAGGAGGCCCTGCCAAGACTTTTGGATGGGCATACCCGCGATCCAGAAGAAGTGCGCCGCGCAGCCAGGTTATCGGACGAGCCTGCCCAGGTCGCCAGAAGCTCTTTGGTCCGGGGGTACTTGGAGATGAACTTGACAAAGGTGGATTTCCTGGACCCCGGCTTGCCCGAGATCCAAAAGGTGCCGCTCCCAGAGCGAAACCACTCAGAGAGCTGCGAGTCAAAGGCCCACTGGAAGGTGTCCTTGTGTGCTTGTGGAACAGACTCGAGCCGGGCGGGTCGGCTGTCGTAGTTCAAGCTTGACACAATCTTGTCAGCAAGCAAGCTATTCTCGGAATCGGTCAGGCTAGCCAGTCGGGTTGAAAGCTCTGTGACGTCGGTCTCTGTGAGGGTGGCCGAGGTGCTTGCGTTGGGGCTTGCCAGTAGCTTTTGCACTTGGAGTCTCAGATCCTCCAGTTCACGGGCAATGGAATCGATTCGAGACTCAAACTCTGGTTTAGTGTATTGCTTCTCGCTCTCGGACGATTTGACGGTTCGGCTTAGTTGGGAGATTCGAGACCTAGCATCATGGCATGTGAGGTTAGAATTTTTCATATGGAAGAATAGAAAGCACGGAAGAAGAAGACTAATTAGAATCGAGGTGTTTATACTACCGACCTAAGAGTAGACGTGACCTGAAGGGTCACGGCCCGGGCAATTCGCTCAAGTTCTTCAGCATAAGATCTCCATGGCTTGCCAGGCGATTTCCTTAGTGTGCTCATAATGTTCTCCAGCAGCCTTGCGGAAGCTTGTTGGGAATAGAGAAGCTCTCGTAGAGCCAGAGCGTTGCTCGACGGCGCGGAAGTGCTCGTAGCTGGCTGTTGCGTTATATGAGGGATTCGAATGTCGAACAATGTGGTTCGCAACCGCTCGAGGGTTTCCAAAATGGTGCGTTCGTCATTGCTATCCAGTGATGACGGTGAGTGTGCCTTGGAGATGCCAAAAGATGACAATAGCTCTGTGATAGATTTCGTGATGGCGAGAATACGCGCAGCGGTGTCGAGCACTGAGATGGCGTCCATAGTTGGCTACTTGGTCGGGGGTTGAAACGCGCCTTTCAGCAAGCACACTGTGAAAAGGGATGACCGTATCACTGGGTTGAGACCATTAAGGCTACGTGGAAAAGACACGTTGCTCTTCAAAGCTAAGACAATGAAATGGAAGTCTCTCCGGTAATGGCCAGGGAGACGGATAAATCGCGTCTTCTCATGGAACTGGGCGAGCCATCTCCCCGGAAAGTTGGCTCACAACTCCCCTTACCCATCAAGCGACAAAGCGTTTCATCCCCTGACTCCATCAAAAACGCACGGCCGTTGCGCCCCCCCACGCGTGACTGGGGCAGCACGCACCACTTCCTCGCACAGACGTTGAGCAGGCTTGAACGATGCGCAGTCTCGGCATGTGCTCCCTTGAATGACCACTCGAAAGCGAGGCCATCGATGGGATCATGTAGTGCCTGGTATGCTTCAAAAGGTCCTTCTTTTCTTGGTCCTGAAAGTCGACCAGGCGGGATGATGCTAACGTGATGCATCCAGAGTTTGCATCCAGAACGTCGACCACAGGTCCATCATCAACAGGATCCCGTTGCTGAAAAAGTCTTGTTTAGCTCTCTGACACGCAGCAGTTACTACCAGCCGAGGATGAAATACAAGGTTCCACGCATTTAACGCTCGACTCAAATCTAAGCCCCAGCTCTGTCCCTTACCCAAGAGCAACCTTGACCTTCTGGGCCGTTTCTACAGGGGCTTCGTTCATGGCTGCTGCACAATGGGTGGCGAGCTCTGCCACTGTCAGCAGGTTCACCTTATTAATGTCGGCTATAACGATGGGATTGGCGCTGGAGACATGGGGTGGCCACACTCTGACACGCCCTGCACCTGTATTGGATATCACCATGACGGCTAACAATGGGGAAACGTGGAGCAGCGTAAATTATGCCTCAATTCTTTCTGGATCTTTTCGGTCTGTGCCCCAACCCCGAGGCTTCGCTTATCAGTCAGGGTCTCCTTTAGCCTCACGGACATAGGTACACGTGTAGCAACCGGGCTCGGACCTATGTTTTGTTCTGAACACTTCGCCTCGTATGAGAGATTTTCAAATGGACCCGGGTCAATCTGAGCCCCCCAGGACTGGATTTTCAGGGCCAGATTGCACTATATTTGCTCATGTTCCACCACTTCCCTCCTTTTTCTCTTCACACTCAAGTCGCAAGCTCATCCATCTCGAAGCAAGCTCCAACTATCCCCATCAACATGTCCGAAACACACAACTTTGTCATCTTGGGCGGATCCGGGGCAGGTCTCGGTACCGCCCACTCGTTCCTTAAGCACATCAAGCCAGAACTGGACAAGCTGAACAAAACCTACCATCTGTACGTCGTCGACGGCTCCTCACACTTCTTTTGGAGCACCGGCAGCCCGCGTTCCATCGTCTCGGCCACGCTCCTACCCGCCGAAAAACTCTTCACACCGATCGCCGATGGATTCAAGTCGTACGACTCCGAATCATATACCTTTATACACGGCACGGCCGAGTCTTGGGACGTCGATGGCCACACTGTTACCATCAGGTTGGCAGACGGAGGGAGTGTCCAGACGCTGCCTTACTATGCCCTTGTCCTTGCCACTGGGTTGCGCACACCGTCTCCTGCCACGTCGCTCCACGATAACTACACAACAAGCAAAGCTGCCATAGAGGATCTGAACAAGAAGATGGCTTCGGCCACCTCTGTCATCATCTCTGGCGGTGGACCTACGGGCGTGGAAACCGCAGGCGAAGTTGGACACTTCCTCAATGGCTCCGCCGGCTGGTTCAGCTCCCATCCCTCCAACCGTAAGGCCAAAGTCACCTTGGTCACCAAGGGGCACAAGCTTTTGCCTGTTCTCAGTGAGGCACTTGCCCTCGAGACCGAGGCGTTACTCAACAGGGTTGGCGTCGATGTTGTGTACGGCGTTAGTGTCATCTCGTCCGTCACCGATGCCAATGGCAAGACTACCGTCAGTCTATCCAACGGGGAAGAATGGACTGCTGACGTGTATATCCCCGCCTGGGGGACCACGCCTAACAGCGAGTACGCTCCTGCGCATCTCAAGAACGACCAAGGCTATATCAAGACCAACGGAACAACTCTTCGTGCCGATGCTGCTGGTCCTCGCGTATACGTGGCTGGCGATGTCGGTGACTATTCTCGCGGAGGCTTCCACAACCTTTATACCGCCCTGCCAGTTTTGGCCACCAACATCAAGCGAGATCTGCTTGCAGCAGCCTCCGATAAGGTGGATGCAAAGCCTGAAGGCCCGGATCGCCCCTTTAATCCGAACAAGTCCGAGACGCAAGCCGTGCCGATCGGGCCCTGGGGTGTGGGTGCCGTGAATGGATGGCGACTTCCAAGCTTCCTTGTTTGGCTTTTCAAGGGCCGCAATTATATGATTGGCAATATCCCCATGACCGTGAATGGCGATATGGTCAAGAGGAATAATACCGTGTGGAAGCAATAGTCTATGAGACTGCTAGTATAGACTAGGCAACATGTGCTGTAGAACATATATAGTGTTTGATTGATGGGCTTTCCTTGATATTGATAGATAGTTCGAATGAAGGGTCAAGTTGATTGTGGCGGAGAATTAGCATGGTGATAGGAAACAAGACACGTATGAGAACACACGTATTGGAAGATCTCAGTCTTAAGCGAGTACAAAGATAAAAAGGATAAGATTTGTCTTGTGAGTAAGACTAAACTTTTGATGTCGTTTTAACTGATCCGAGCCCGCTCCGTCCAGCGCGCTCTTGCATCCGGCCCCCAATTTCACTCTCAGCTGCATGATCAAGCCCCGTAATCAAGCAACAGGCTCGGTCAATACGCTTTTCGGAAGAGTGAAATGCAGTGCGGGCATGGGTACGAAATGGAACTAAGCGAGAGGAGAAGGGAGAACATCAGATTCGCCAGCAACAGCGTGCAGTGGGACGATATGAGCCTGGCCTGGGGTGCTTGATGGATCCAGTCTTACGCCAAGAAACAGGCTTATTCCTCCCTTTCCCTGTCACACACGCCAGTGAACCAAAGTTCTTTTCTTGTCCATATAAAACTCTGTTCATAGGTTCCTGAAAAAGTTGCCCTCTATCATTTGTTCTCTATTATACTCATCATCATATCTTGACAATCAGTCAATGACCGACGAAAACACGAGCGACCAGAAGGCTGAACTGCACAAGTTCCTCCAGATCATAAAGAATGATGAGGAGAATGCAGACCGTCTCAAAGAGATTCTCGATGGATTGGAAAAAGATCAGATCTGGCAGTGCTCTAGCTATGATGGCGACAAGAACGCTCTGCACATGGCAATTGACCGCGGCATGTTGTGGGCGGTCAGACAACTCTTGGACTATGCACCAGTCTCACCAGACGACACTTCGCCCTTATCCTCGACTCACAAAGGCGGGCGATACCCTCTTCACTTTGCGTGTTTGAGAGGACACAGGGATATTGCGGACCTACTTTTGCAGCGTGGAGCAGACATTGACGCCAGAGGGAAGAATGGAGCCACTCCTCTTGATGATGCGTGCTTCCAAGGTCACAAGGATGTTGTCGAGCTTCTTATATCCCGTGGGGCCAACACTCAAATGGGCGATTATGATGGATGGTCACCAGTCCGAACCGCAGTCGCATACGAGAACCTGGATATTGTTGAAATGCTCCTGAACGCGAACCCGGCCAACATCAGCAAGGGAGACGATGGCGGGGAGACACCCCTGCATGTGGCGAGTAAGAAAGGAAATGTCGATATCATGAACCTTCTTCTGGAAAGAGGAGCCGACATCGACAAGCCCGACGATGACAGAGAAACACCACTGCATGCCGCGAGCCGATGGGGAATGGAGAAATCTGTTCGTCTTCTTCTGAAGGAAAAGGCCAAGACCGACAGGACCAATAACGATGGGGAGACGCCATTGCACGTAGCGAGCCGAAGAGGTCACGAGAGTGTGGTTGCAGTTCTTGTGAAAGAGTATGATGATATAGACGAGGTCGACAACAATGGGAAAACACCATTATGCGTGGCGAGCGAACAAAGAAATGTCGAATGCGTCAACACACTCTGCGAAGCCGGGGCGGATTGCAACTGGACAGCCGAATGGAGCGAGGGCTACAATGCGCCACTTCACTACGTATTTGAGCTTTCAGAGAAGAAAGATGAAAGCCCTGATGAGAGGAAGAAAAAACAGTCCACCATCGTGACAAAGCTCTTGGCACATGGCGCCGACCCTGAACTCCTGAACATGGATAAGCAGACAGTGCTGCATCTGGCGGCGCAAGCTGGCAATTGGGATGTCTACAGAGACATTCTAAAGTTGCTTAAAGAAGGCCAGAATAGGCTCAAAAACACGCACGGAAGAACACCCTTGGCCATGGCACTCAGATTCCAAGCTGATGAGATCGTGGAGGTGATGACGGACTCGGAGACCGCAAGCTTGTTCGATTCGGGAGATGAGCTTGAGGCACTCCTCTGGGCAGCCCAAAGCGAAGAAAAACACCACTACTTGGAGAGTCTATTTGAAGCGAGGAAGGATCTCAGGGATGAGATACCCGATGGTGACACGAGTAGCTGGAGTGCAATCCAATGGGCAACCTATCTGGAACTGCCCGAGGTGCTCGAAATGCTCCAGAAGACGACTGAAACCACCACGCCTGAAGAGGAGAAACCTGAGATACAGAAACCCGAGATGCCAACAGCTGGTGCCGAACAAGAGGAGTTCTTGAAGCACTGGAGTCTAAAGGCGGCGGTTACTGAATGCAGGGTACAAGATGACAGGTTGACCCTCGCGACCAAATTCCGTAGCGTCCAAGATGCCATTTACGGCACAGGACCGGTAAGCGCTACGATCACGAAAGAAGATCGTCTTGGAGAGGAAAATTTCACATGGGTTCATCTTCCCGCAACAAATGTGAGTATCTGGCTGTCATCTTAAATCTCGAAATGAGTGTTGAGCTGACTGATCTCCTCAGATGATCTGGATGAAAGTGAGTTTGCCACGGGTTAAGGAGAGCCATTATAAGCGTCTGTGGCTCTCTGCTGACAAGCCATCTCGCTAACTAATCTCACAGGACCTCCTGAAAAGAATCTTGCCCGAGGCGCCATCGTGCCTGTCCAACAACGTATCCGCAGTGAATGAATTCTTCGAGTCCAGCTGGTCTCAGATTCCAGATGCAACATCTAAGTCGCGAATCATGAAGCCCCAGTGCGTCTCTGAGCTGATGCTACACGACGATGACAGCACTGAACATTATCTTCGTGCCGCTTATGTGAGTAAACACTGCGTACCGTCGGCCCTTGATTTCTCATTTCCTGTCTAGATACCATATCTCGCCTTGTCAAGACAACAACACCGAGGACAAGACCGCACTGGGAATGATGACGAGGGCAAACAGCAGCGGGACGAATTGGAGAAGGAGGAGAGCGACGGAAGGGATCAGAGGGCGGTCGAACAACAAGCAGCTTACGACGCAGATGCATACCGCGGCCTGCTCAAGTGCTACGAAGGCGAGGTAATCCATGGCTCGACAACTCTTGACGAGTGCTTCTACGGCTTTTCCACGCTAGCTCAGCAACAAGAGTCCCTGCATGGGGACCGACCACAAAGGAGTGATCACCAGGCTGTGATAAAGACCATACACCCAGAAGGTGTAGCGGAAGGGTCTGACTGGGCCCTTGTTAGGGTGAATCAGCTGTGGATATGGGTAGTCGGCCACAGTATGTCGAAACCCCTTTGCTGAGGAGCATACTCTTGCTGACAATTCGTACTTAGAATGGCTGATCACGGCGACTACGCATCCGATCGACCAAGCGGAAGGTGCATTCCTCACAGATGCACTTGACCACATCGAGAGGCAAGCAGCATGGGCGCGATCCCCGCACGAGATGGCAAAGGTCGTCTTTGCGTGCTGCGTCGACGCCTATGACCGACCGCCGAAGCCCAAGCTTTACGAAACAGACCATTCTATCCGTCAGATCTTGTCTGACTCAATCAAAAACATTGTGAGTTCTTCTGAAAAAGCATCGATACTGTTCTAACCTTCTTACCTCTTCCCAGGCTAGGAAAGATGTCAGTCTATTCCAAGATTTCTGCGAGCACATGGAAGCGAAACAGCAGAAAGAAGATGGACCAGAAGGACAACAGACGGTGAAAAAGGCTGCTGCGAGTCTTGTGGTTGATATAAGAATTATCCTCGACGAGCTTCAAATGATCAAAGCAATGGGGAACCATCAGACGAGGGTTTGGAAGAAGCTGAGGAATGGGTACGGCTTAGACAACCGACGATGGGAGAGCCACATCTCGAGTGATATTGAGGACATGATTACATCTGCTGATCGCATCAGGTCAAATGTAAGGTCCAGTTGTGTGGTATGATTGACCTTGCTGACTTTTATGCAATAGGTTGAAATGATGCTCTCTCTTGCCCACCAGCAAATTGCCAACAATCAAGCGAAAGAGAGTCTGAAGCAGAGCGAGATCGCCATTGCGCAAGCGAGAAAGAGCTTCAAGCAAGGTCGTATGACTACGATCTTTACCGGAATTGCAGCGTTCTGCGTTGGTGTTCCTGCCCTCATCTGAACCGAATTTGCAACTAACAAGAGTCGTCTAGTTAACCTCGTCTTCTCTGTCATCACTTTTTGCCATGGATATTGATTCCATTCGCAAGGTCTCATATTGGGCATCTTTGCTAATTTGTAGGCAGTCTCTTCTCGTGAGGCTTTGTTGTTGCTAACGCTGTTTTTTCTCAAGTTCTTGTCTTAGCGACCCTTCTGTACGTCTTGTGGTTGAGAGAGATCAATCGAGACGCTCATGTAGGAGGAAGCTCAAAGAAGGAGGCGGGAAAATCTCAAGGCAAGGAGAAGGAGCGAGCCGAGACTATGGGATTTGCCAAGGGTCAGCAGGAAGATTGGCGTATTGTGCATGACGGGCTTGATACTTGGCGAAGCCGACGAAGGGAGAGTCCGTATGAGGTGTAGGTTCTTAGCCTTACTAAATACGAGTGGCCGACTGCATGGGATTTTAAGTAATAGAGCGAAGCCTCGTTGAAGCCTGTCCCTTGATGGGTTAACTGAGCTAGAAGATCGTAATGAAGCATCATCTGGTGCAAGCTTATTGACTACTGAACTCCCTGATTAGTCTCACAAAGGTGAGATCTCAGTAAGTGCTAATGGCTTCTAAATCCAATCGCAAAGGTCCCGAAGTCTTGTCGAACTCTCTGTATCATTCCGAGTTGCCCGTACTTGTGCCCACAAACACAACCAGCACTGCGGCATATGTAGCAGTGGAAACTAGGGTCTCGATGTTGGAAACCTTGACGATGAAAGAAAGACACAAAGCAAAGAGGAGAACAAGGCAGAGACTGCAACCAAGCTCTTAACATCAGAGGGCCGAAGTGTCATGATCATCATAGGCACCACAAGGAATAAGCCCCCGGTAACAGCGACTAAGAATCGAGCAGATCGGTCCACAAACTTAGATACCTCCTTAGGCATCTTGCCGTCCTCATACTCTTGCTTTCTTTGACGGCGCTCCTCCTTGGAGAACGTGAGCCGCGATGGTAGGTATCTCATGAAAGCATCACGTATCGGATCGATCTTGGTGTCTGCGTCCTGAAAGAAGAAGTAGTGCGAGGAAAATGGATCATTCATATCCTCAGCTGACTGGAAGAATCTCTTGAGAAGACGCTTTCTGTTTCTGGCCGCCATCTCTGTAAGGCTTTTGTGCCCCTGAATGAAGCGATAATCCCTAAGGGCGGTAGCTGGAGAAGGATTAGCGCTGCATCCCGATATTTATTTTACAGGTCACAATACCATAGTCTCGGAGCGACCTTCGGAGGACTTCTTGGTCTTGACTGTTGATCAGACCTTGGGTATCAATCTGACTCTTCAGCCCGGCCAGCCTCACTTCCAGTTGGGTGATGTTGAGCCGCTGCAGGAATTCGAATTGCAGGAAGTGAAAATCTTCCTCTTCGTCGATTGACCTATTCACATAGGCCACGAGATTTGTCTCGTATGTTTCCGCGGCCATGATTGAAGAAAGATGAAAGCCAGCGGTAAGTGTCTTGGAGGGGAAACAGCTTCTTTATCATGTATCTGCATTTCAGCTCCTGCAGCCACAGTCACATGGTCACCAGATTGAACAGGGGGGATCAGGCAGGAACTTTTTGGTCACCGATGCCGTGAGCTGGAGCCTGATTTCTTGTAGACTCTCAACTTCTTGGATGCCAGTTGTTTTGTGACCTTAAGTACTCATCGGCCTCATAGTCTCGTTCGGGCTTCATAAGCTCTCCTTCATAAGCTCTCCAAAGGGATATATCGCGTTGGGTGCCCGAGATTGCAAGAAACGATGGCTTCATCCATTCAGTGAGTATCTTGGGATCAGATGACGTGTTGCTTGCTGATTTCTTATCTTAAGCAGAGGCAACGATGACGCACCCGAGGACGCCCTCTGCAGGCTGCCACTGCCAGGTATGAGGGAAGAGGCAAAAGCAGCGACAGAGAAATTCTTACTGGATTCGACATCAAAAGCGGACGCACATGTCACACGCTTCAGCCAACAACCGAAGGGAACGTTGAGCGCTATCTTCCGAGACCTCTCGGGGCCCTCGGGCCTTTGCGCCTGGCACAGTGGAAAATTAGCGCGACTACTTTCGTTAGTCAGAGCTCATGAATGTGACATCGGGATGATACAGTCCCTCGAGGGGCCACTTGAAGACTTCTTCAGCAGGGATCTTGACAATGGCTTCCTTGTCTCAGTGCTACGCTGGCATCGAGCTAGAAGGCTGTACTGAAGATGGGGGAGTAGATAACGATCTCTTAGACTGGATTACACGCAGCGTGTGCAAGGTGGGCAGAAGCAACAGCCCCAGAGACCGGTCTGCCAAGAAGTCACGCACGCGAGAATCAATAGTGGTAGAAGAACTTACGGCCATCGAGGAAGACCTGGAGGAATGGAAATGCTGTATTCACTCCGTGGGCACGAAAGAAGGCATGTTCCAGAAAGCAAAAGTCAAGATGACCTACCTCTTCAGCGACAACAAGAGGGCAGACAGCGACGACAGCCAGGACTAGATGCCGTTAGGCGCAAGCCCGGAGCAGTTCGAAAGCTTGATAACGGCATGCAAACTCTTTTGGAGGGAGTCAAGAAGAAACTACCGACAAACGCGGATGGTGGGGGCACCTTGAGGGATTCGTTTTGAGCGTGGTTACTGACATAATGGCCTGCAAAGTTACCTCTAGCCAGCATGAGCGTGTACTCATGCTTATTCGGGATGACATTCGTATCCAAGTAAAACGGACAAGGAATCCAGGATTTCTGGAAATGTGGACAGGTTCAACAGCATACCAGGTGGCCCAGGATCTCGAGGCAAGGGTGAGAAACTGGGTCCAAAATGAGACGGAACTCGCGGAGTTCCGAGATGAAGCAAGAAGACAGGTAGAGAAGAGACGGAAACGATGAGCTATGGAGATGGTTTGCAGATAGATTGGTAGTGCAGATAAAATAGGTATAGGATGAAGAGGGAAAGTGGGAAGAAACGCTGGGCTATCTGTTGAAGTCTTAGCAAACTTTCTGCTAAGAAATGGGCGTCCAAGTCATCCATCACTCGTTATCGTCACACGCACAGATTCTCTAGCATTAGTAACAATTGAATTTAAATATGCTAGATTATAGTAATGGTTTCTTTGTGGAAATCTTCCCGCCCTTCAGGTGACCACACAGTATCAGTCTCAAGAAAACCAACCCGCCGATATCGATTCTCCCAGCCCACCTCCTTGACCAAAATCAGAGAGTAGAACCATTCTCTCATCATACCTTTCCCATAACCGAGAGTCAAGCACCAGAGCGCTGGGGATTGCCTTCCTCTACAGGAGCGAAGGTTTGGGGATAGACCAATAGAATCCATCTTGTAGTCGATCCGGCCATGCTCCCTGTGCAAGTCTTCCTTCGTGACCTCAGTAAGGTGTCCCTGTATCACGAGAACACCACCCGTGACAGCTCCATACGGATCCAGAGGATATGTCAAATCCGCAGTGCAGCCGATGACTTCAGCCGCGCTGACCACGGGCCTCCGACCTACATACTCGATTGTGCCCTGCACAGAAGCCCAAGACCAAGATGGGCTGCCTGAGTTGCACGCTTCTGGGCGGGGGAATCGATGTATACTCCACATCAGATCGAAGACCAAGTTCTGTCTCCAAAGCCCCGCTAGATAATCGCTCTTCAACTTGGGAGCCAGCAGTCGGGCAATGGCGGAGATGCCGGGGAGTTTATCCGTCGCGACGGTGAGGTTGCGTTTGGTGTAGTTTTCCACCAGAAGACACCATTGCTCTTGTAAAACCTCCAAGTCATTATCTGGATGTGACGAAAGGCCGTCATTGCTTCCTATGGAAATGAAGTTGTAACCGCAATCCACCAGTGCTGGAAACCACCGACTCTCGTTAGGAGGCCCGTGACGATTCTCAATGTGAATCTCGTTAACGGTTCTAGGATGCTCAGCCATTTCAGGTTTGAAGCCAGCTTGGCACTTCCAAATAACGTCCATGCCGGTAAAGATGAGAAGTCGAGGTGTGAGCATGGCCTCTTGGAGTGTCCACGCTCGGTCGTTGATAGGTTGTGGGTATGCCCCAATCATGGCCCAGTAAGGTCCATCCCTGGACAGCAGGACGGAACCATTGGTGCTCTTATCCACGCGAATGGGGAGGAAGAAGAGTCCCGTATCGTTTGCTGACAGGCGCTTGAGAAAACCGTCCCTGCAAGTCAAAGCGCTGGCTGCCGAAATCGTGAAGCAACTGTTGTAGTAGATCTGGAACATCTTTGCCATTTCTCGAGCAACGTCTTCCTTTTCGTCTTGCACGATACACAGCGAGTCAATCTATATGTATGTTACCCCGACGGACCGGGCGACTTGAAAGGCATCTCGAATGGTTTGCGGCAGTTCTTCGTATGGCAACTCTCGTAGATATGCGTCATACTTCTCGCGGGTGGTCTTGTGGACCTGGTCACCGCCCCAGCAGTAGCTGAGCGCGCAATATTGTCCTGTATTGCCGAGAGTCTCGCACAAACGCGCCGAAGGCCCTGTCCCCAGCGGCGAGACCATAATAAGCCCTGTCGGTAGCTCTCTTGGCTTGTCGCCGGGGCATTCAGGATGGCCGTCAACGCATTCACCAAGCCATTTCCGTATAGATCCGAAGGTCTCTACTGATCCGAACTCTGCCAGAGTTGCCTCGGCGTGAATGAGCTTGGACGCTGGGTTGTCTGTAGGAATAGTGAGAAAGAACTCAAGTACGAGGTGGTAGAGAGAGGAGGAACCTACCAGGCGTTGTGTACAAACACCACGTACGACCCATCAACCGATCATTGGAGTCATAGACCGCTAGGTGTTTATACTCGGAGTGAAACTTGATCTTGAATCCCAGTTTCTGGTCCATTGAAGGAAACCAACCGGCGCGTGGCCCTGAAAACATGGCGATGTAGTATGGGCCCTCATCAGCCTCCTCAGACCCTGATACCACCTCACTCTCTTGTTAGCTTCCTTCGTCGCTCTCATCAGCACTCCACTCATAGTCGTCCTCCTTATTGGTCGTTTCGTTTTGGCGATCTGGGGAGCGATCCTTCTTGTACGCTCGATCATCCTGAACAATATCTGTACAGAACTCACAGCTCTCCATGGCCCCTCGCTCGATCTCCTCACGTGTCCGTATAAAACAGTAACCCTTATCGTTGGTCCATATCTGGCTCTGTATACTCTCATCGGCGTTTGGGTCGTCAGCACTGGGGAAGATTCCTTTGCACAGGGCGCACAGCTTGAAAGGAGGGAACTCTTCCATGATCGCCATGCTTGCAGGTCGCGCGATGGACTAAGCAACCCCCCAAAGTGTAAGTTACAGGGTCAAGGAGATGATGGCGGAGTAGGACTTAGGACTTGAGTGATGACGGCGCATATTGTTGCTCATGCGCCCCGCTACATCCCTCGAGCGGGGTGTCTGCGCCTTAGCTGAACGAAGGATCTGACAAGAGGGCAGCAGTCGCGAGCTTCATTGGTCAATATGGCTGAGATCATATCTGTGACGAAAAGAGCTACGCCGGGCCAAGCATCAATGTTTCAGCAAGAACGCGGTTAATAGTTTAAGACTTCGCAACCTGAGGGTGACTGACATGGTCGACAAAGCTCAGCCTAGAGCTCTCAGTGTAACAGCAGCAGCAAATGCGTTCTTTAGATACTTTTAAGGGTTGGTTTTGTGGTAGTCTAATAATACTTGGGCAAAACTCAGTGGCGCGAAAAGTCACCGACGACGACCTTCAACCCTTGCCCGCAACTGTTCCGCTCTCTCTCTATTCCTCTCTGCCTCCACAATCGTACTCCTAATCATCGCCGTAGGCGGAGGAGCCATCCTCTTGCGAAAGAAACAATCTGGACGATGTCCTGTGTGACCGGAACTTGCGATTCTCCAGTCAGCTAGACACTCTCAGCAGAACTCGTACCGACAGGCTCGACATGTCATGTGGAAGCACCCTAGGCCTTTTTCGATCGGGATGTTGCAGTTCGGGCAGGGTTTGGTCCTTTTGGCTAACCAGTTTTCTGTTTCTTTGTCGCTATCTTTTCTCTGTAGGTCGTATTCGTCGCAAGTGAGGTCTTGATGCCATGGACGGTTGTGTTTGAAGCACATGACAAAATCGCATGCCTTGCAAACAATCCGGCTTCTAGATGGATAATCCGGGCCCAAGTTATCGTAGATCTGTCCATTTCTGCATCTCCCTCGAAGGCATCTTCGGAAATTGGGCTCCATTTCCAGGCTGGCGTTGAGGCAATATTGATCATATAAAGCAAAGGTGTCTGGGTCGGCTAGAAGCTGGACCTGCGTGTGGGTGTATACGTGATCACAGCTTAGATTGGGACACTTGAGATCGTTGACTGCTGCAGTTCCTCTTGACTCAAGCTGGGACTTGATACTGTGGCAGAGACAGAGTACGCAAACGTCCATGTCGTGATTTTCACTGCATCCTTGGAGGGCGGGCGGAAAGGGAGAGGAATCCAGGACGTTCGCATAAGTCTCGACATAGATTGTACAATCCCTGCTCGTCTCTTTCCTGGCTTTACCGCCGGTCGCCCTCGTCTTCCTAGTCGTCTGTGGTTGTTTTCCCTCCCTTTGTGTCTCCTGTTTCTTACGGTCCCTCAAAAGTTGTAGTAGTCTGGCGCGCTCAATAATTTCTCGTTCCTCTTGTTCCAGTCCGAAAAATTGCTGTTGTGCCCCCAGTTGTAGGTATCTGGCGCGCTCAAAACTTGCTCGTCTCTCTGGGTCCATTTCGACAAGTCGACGTTGTTCTTCTAGTGCCATGAGATGGTCCTCTAGAAATGCTTCAGCGTTTCGAATGCGAAGTTCTGTCTCGCGTCTCCGTCAAAGCTGTTCTTCACGGCGCTCCTGTTCTCTCTCGCGCTGGCGTTGTCTTTCTTCTTGTATGGCCCTCCTAAATCTCTCATATTTCTCCCTGGCCTTGGATTGTTTCGTGACTTCGGCGGGTTGCTCTTCTTCTGGTGGGCTGGTCCTGGGTTGTCTCTCACCTGTCGAAGGTGGCATTGCTCTCTGGTGTCCTTGAGTAGTAGTAATCTCTCCTGGTGTTATTGTAGGTCGGTCGGCCTCTCCTCGTGATAAACGGAACCATGGGTATCTTTTTCTCGTGGAAGAAAGCTCTGCTTCCTGATTTGTCTGATTGGGGGTTTCACTTGATTCTCTTGTGCGCCCTGTTATATAACTGCCTCTCAATCGCCTCGAGATGTTAAGGATCCGGTCAATTTGCCTGCTCCCCTCCGGCTGTTGCTGATCGCTCGGTTGCCCTGTCCCCGTTCTTAATGGCTCATTTTCTGGCATAAACTGAGTATTGGCCACCCTGGGTTGTGTAAAGATACTTGTAGGTGGTCCATAAGGGTGGCCCTCGTATAGTGCCCAGTCTCTCCAGTCAGATTCAGGGGGGCCACGGCAGTTTGCGCAAAGAGGGTTTGGGTAGAGGTAAGAATCGCCAAACAGGTCCAGGCCTTCAAGAACATGGGCTGGCTGGTGGACGGTACCGCAGTTAGAGCAGCTTAATACCCCACAGACGCAAACGACCTGGTACGTTGGTGCGCACGCGCACGCGGGAACCCCAGTGCTGCTCATAGCATTGAAAGATGGGTAAAGATGAAGAGACGAAGATATGGAAGGGGACAGCTTTTTTTATGCGGGAAGGAATCGTGTCATCATTCTTCTGGGTGGTGACGTTCTGCAGATGGGCCGAAAGGAACGAAGAGACTATAGTGGCTGAAGTCAAGGAGTAATGATGAGACTTGCGGAGAAGTCGAAACGATTTTTGAAAGTGATACAGAATGGGTTTCCGAGTTTTCTTGCAAGGCATGCTTTTCTCTCTCTCGCTTTTTCATTTCTTTTGAAAACACTGCTTCGACCCCTAATTCTGCATTCGTCATCCTGATGTTGGATCTGACTTCCAGTGATCTCAACATCTTTGTGTCATCGCACTTAAAAACAAAGACAGTCAGAAAATATTAACACTTGGCGAAATTGAATACAACTCAAGAGCAAAAACCTCCGAGGCATCAAAGACTTCTGAATGTCTCTAGGAGATGGACCATGTGACGTGGCCTCTACTTCGACATGTGCTTGACCAAATGGAAGCCAGCGCAGGAAAAGCAGCAAACTGGAAAACACCAAATAAAACATCCCAAATTCTGTTTACTCAGAAAAGTAGGTATGTTTGTAGCCGTCATCTATGGTAACAAATGCGGAAAGAGTGACGGCAGCATCTCCTCTGTGTCCAGGATATCAGTCACGTGACGACACACGCTACGCGCGCACAGTGACGTTCGGCTCCATCATCACCAACATTGATCATCACCCATACTAAGCTCGACAAGAAGTCTACAGCATGGACAAACCCATTGAGCTCCCGTGTGGGCGTTTAGCTTGTGAAAGTCATGGCCTGCACGTTTGCGGAATCTGCCGCGTCGATTACACCTTCATGGATGATGAGGACCCAGACTTGCCCGGAGAACTTGACATGCTTTCTGACCAAGGAGGCTCTGTGGTCCACGCTCAGGATCGCCCGGGTCGAGGATACTTTCGCCGGACTGACCCGGTAATCGATGGCGAATCTCTTCCAGGGGGGGAGGAGGGCTGTATAATAGGCAGAGGAGGCGCCTACCCGTCTAAATTCGTTCCGCCATTAGCAGGAGATAAGCCCATCGATCTATTCCCAGCCACTCTGGGCAGACGGGCAAGCCCGCACGTTTATCGCTTCATCCGCCACGATAATCCAAACGAATTCCTTATCTTTGTTCATGGCGCCTGTCTCGACAATCATGGAGCCAACCCCAGAGCAGGCTGGGCCATCTGCTTCAACGACCGCGATTCAGGCGTAGTTTCCGGACGTCTCGAGCTCCTTGGCCCCTGGGGCGACTACGACGAACATTCACACAACCGTGCCGAGCTACGAGCCGTCCTAGCCGCCCTCCGTTTTCGCAACTGGCCGGGCGAGGGCTTTAACAAGTTGGTCATTGCTACCCACTCAGAGTATGTCGCTAAAGGCGCTACTGAATGGGTGTTGAAATGGTTATGGAACGGATGGATGACCAACAACCGATACGCAGCGAAGAACAGGGATCTTTGGCAGGCACTACTTGGGGAATTCGAACGGCTTGGGGAGCTCGGTTTGAAGGTTGAGTTTTGGAAGATACCGAAAAAGCTGAATCCCATAGAGGATCGCGTAGCAAAGAAAGCTGCCGAGGAAGAGGAGCTGCGTGATTACTGTGACGTTAGGGGTGGACTTGTTTAGCCGGTTCTGATTCTCCTTGGGGATTTAGGAGTGCTTGGGTATTGAAAAGTATGGGTACAAAGAATGAAAACCCCTGATCGGTGGGACGGGCTGGTGTATAACTAGCTAGGAATAGCGAGCAAGTGACGAAAACGTTACGGCATTGTGGCAAGGATCGGAGAATGCTGATTTTACATCAAGTGTGTATGTATAACTCAAGACTGAGAAGATGATCGAGGAGCATAGTAACTACAATTATGGTCCCAGGCCAGCATCATAGCTAAACTGAAGTCCCTTGCCTAGTTATGTCGCCACACCACCATTTCCTGATCTCCAGGGCTGCCACAGATCTCACACTCCTATAACAACCACCGCAAGCGCAGAGCCATCCGAAAAGACCGAGCGATAAGCAGCGCGGCCACTACTTGGTCTTGCAGCAACATCGCTGCGACAGAAGTCCGCAGTCGGTTTTGGCCATGTGGGAGAACTTGTAGGGCTTGCAGTAGTCCTCGCACTTGCCGGCCCAGGTCCGGGAGCAACTGCTTCGGTTCCAGCATGTCGCGCGGGCTTCGACGTCCCTGGACTCCATGTCTGGTGAGGGGGCGGCGATGACCGCGGCCGCGAGGAAGAGGAGATTCAACTTCATTTTGCAAAAAGTGTGATGATGCCTGTAAGAATAAGTGAACGAACTTTGTAGGCCTGTAGAGCTGATGGTGTCTTTTCGTTGTCAACTCGTGGACTGGTATCCTCATTTATACTTTTTTGGTACGTAACTCGAACATCTACGTTGTATAATATCAGGCAAAGTATATTCACCATGACTCGTTTCTGCGAGTCTCACTCTCGAGTTGCTGTATTTGGTTATTGGTGTCATGTCATCGAGACCATCGAGAGCTTCGGAACATCGGTGCGTCCTCCCAAGGCATACCGGAAGGACAGGGTCCGAGATGCGAAAGAAAGCTCCCTGCATTTCTTCCCCGCTTCATCGTATCACTCGTACTAACAGAGCGAGACAATGCATTTAACCGCTTCGTTCTAGGCCTTATAGCGACTCTACCGGTGAACCCGGCACGTGAATATCATGAAGCTGATCGTGCCATGGCACATGATTGATGCAAGCGGCCGACATCCGGAGGGGCGGAGAACACCTAATGTTGCAGTATGCAACTCAATACGCCGAATACGGTGATCACCTTCCAAGATAATCTTAGGGTTATACGAGCAAGCGGCGTGGTGCCTGAGTTCTCATCACGAGACCAATCTCAATTTCCTGTCTCATTGGCCAGAAGGTATGCAAGACGCCCAACATTTACTACGTTGTATGCATTGGGATAGCATCAATATCATGATCCTCGGATCGCATGCCCTGAGACATTTTCCTTGGGCGGCTTTAATCCCGCCTCTCCATTAATATGATCCTACAACTTCCGTGCCTCCATCAGTTTAGACAACGCACAGGAAACAGTACCATCTACCCTACAAATCATGTGCCACTTGAACCGGTCAGCTGCCTTCTCGAACAGACAGAGGAAATATCAGGAATAGCAGTGAATAATCCGGTTTAGTCTTTCAGCAGCCACGTCCAACACTCGGCTGAGGCTTCAGGTATGGTCAACGATCGGCCGCTGATGGATTTTTCCTACAGCCTGTAATACCGGTGTAATACCGTAAAAGTTGACATGCCGGTAGATCGTTTCCGGCATAGGATTAAAGATAGAATTGAGACGGCCGCGTGGTGAAGTGGATATTCGTATTTGATGTTTCAGCTACTGCTCCTTGCCGTTACCAAGACCTTACGGATAGCGCCTTTTCAGTCAATCAAGACCTTAGTCATGCAGGAATTCAAGCTAAGAAGCTATGGTAACAGAGTAACATTAATCCAACTCAATGCTGCTCTGAATGTTACTGGCCAGCCTTGTAGGGATACATGAAGCTACCCCACAGAAACGCTGAGTAAACAGCTTACGGATCTTTGACTTAGCTAACTGAAAGACAACCACGCAGGAATTACGAGAATGTCGGAAAGGACAGTTTATCTGAAATATATAAGTAGATACCTTCAAATCTCAAAATTCTGGATTCAACTACTCGTTGCCTCTCACTTTCAGCTCATATAGTCTCATCACAATGAAGTTCGCTGCTCTCCTCTCTCTTGCTGGTATGGCCCAGGCCATCACCATCGGTGTGTTTGAGAACCAAAAGAACGGCGGTGGCCAGTTCAAGGCTTTTGCCACTCCCGCTGCCACCTGCAGTAAGACTTTTGAATCACGTCTCCCGGGCCTTTGACAGCTTGCTGATAAAATTCTGCCAGGAAACTTTCTGGGCAACGACGCCTACTGGAATGACCGTATTAGCTACGTCCAGATCCCTCCCAATGTATTGTGCCAGTTCTGGGAGTAAGGCAGCCATTTATTTCACAACGAGAGATCACTAACATCTTTCAGTGATATCAACTGCAAGGGGGGCAGCTTGGTCATTCCCGCGAGCAGTGGTGGCGTTGATGTAAACATCCTCGCCAACCACAACGACAAGATCAGCTCATTTGCGTGCTACAACAAGTAGCCCTGGGATGCCACTGTTAGAATGTGTCACGATCTCTATAAACTCGGTATTCTGAAAGATGGACTACTGGGAAGTCGAATAGACGCCAGGTTTGCTAAAACTTGTCTGACGGTGCAAGCTTCATACCATAGAACAAATAGACACTTGATATCATCAATTAGCCAACAATCACCTCTGCCTAGACTATTTCACCGATATTTGTCATCAGATCTATTAAACAGCTTTGTGCTTTTGGGGTTGCTGTGTTGAACACCCTGTTTGCCATGGTACCCAACACTCTTACAGATTGCAAGAAGAAAACATTCAGGCCATCAATGCTCTCGTCACTGCTCATGAAGGGAAAGACAGGTGTCTCTTGGCAAATCAAATCAAAAACGGAACCAATTGACTCGAAAGATTTGCCTTTTTCGGGTTATTTTTTCGGATACAAATTAACTCCGTGCGACTTACCAATGATCGGAAGCAATTCTCGTCCGAATGACGGACGAGACACAAAACGCATCGTAAATTAGCCAATCTCAGAGCACGGAAGGGATGACAGCCGAGGTTGGCTGATTCAATTATTAAAAAATTAATAATTCTAGTTCAATGCTTTCACGAGGTTTAGCTATATAAGTGACCATCATGATGCTCATGTCGCCATCCTGTTCAACAATCACATCAACATCAATCATTCTTCTCCTGGAACTCAACTTGAATCGACACGATGGTCTTGAAACTCTACGGATGGGGCCCTTCTACTTGCACTCGTCGTGTGCGCACGGTGCTTGAGGAGAAGGGCCTGGAGTATGAGCTGCCTCCTCTTGACGTCCTGGCGGGTGCGCACAGGACTGACGAGTACGCTGAGGAGTTTCACCCTTTCAAGAAGATTCCCGTTTTGATCGACACTGAGACTGGTGTCAAGGTCTACGGTAAGTGAAGCAGGAAATTTTACGATCCTCTATCTGGGTCAGGAGATCGCTGACTTTGTCACAGAAAGTAGAGCCATTGCCCATTACATCGCCGTCAAGTACCGCGGCACCGGTATCGACTTGTCTCCCCCTGAGTCTGACCTCAAGGCATACGTCGCCTTCCAGCAGGTAATACTCCTCTAGACCTATCGTGTTGTGTGGATTTGTGCTGACCCATGTTAGGCTCTTTCCATTGAGCTTTCCTACTTCGACCCCAACACCACCAGAATCACCTTCGAGAAGGTGTTCAAGAAGGCCCTAAACTTGGGGCTCCCAGATGAGGACGTGGTAAAGGCCAAGCTCGAAGATCTCGACAAGTCTCTTCAGGGCTACGAGCGTATCCTCTCCAAGCAAAAGTATCTCGCAGGAGACAACATCACCCTCGCCGATTTGTTCCACTTGCCCTATGGAGACTCGTCAGAGCCTTTCGGCCTTAGTGAGCTTCTCACCAAGTATCCAGCTACTGAGAAGTGGTGGAATGGACTGAAGGAGAGGGAGAGCTGGAAGAAGGTCAATGTGAAGCCCGAATAGGCTAAACAAGTGCCCCCGCCGTCGACATCTCTACGATCTCTATAAGGTTTCAACCCACAAAATGAATAGGGCATACAAAATCCATAGAACGCAGACTAGCTTCTGAACATGTATCCTATACGCCTTATAGTCGTCACCAATCCGTGAAATTCCCAACGACATAAACCACCCGCTTATACAACGCAAAACTCCCTCTCCTCAGCTCCTTGGATATTCTCAGTGCCATACATAAGGCCATGCATATAACACTCGCCTAGTAGCGTATACTCCGCCCCAATGTGCTTCCTGAGCACAAACGGCGCCTTGCCGCCACCAAAAGTGCATATTTCGTCGCCCTGTTGGGATCCTCCTGGTACCAGGCCAGCGTAGCCTTTCTCAGTCCTGCAGAAAATCGCCTTTGAGATTCTGTTCATAAACGCCTGTGAAGTTTGCCAATATTGCTTAACTACTCGGTCCTCCTCAGGCGATCTCTTCTTGTCTCCCCACACGAGTTGTTCCAGGTCGCTAGGCCACTCGTGTGTTTCCTGGCTCACAAAGTCTCGATATGCTCGAAGGCGGTCTGTAGTTGACTCCAAATGAGGCTTTCGTGCGTCTCCGATGGGGAGTTTGAGAAGAATGTCTTCCTTGCTCTCCCCAGATGGGTATGAATGGATGAACTCGATTAAGTTGCGGAAATCGTCTGCAGTACCAGGGTAGTCGGCGCCGTCCTTGCCAATCTCTCTGATTGTGGCGACAGATGTAATTTTGTCAACTGAGATACCACCGACTTGTAGAACCGAAAGGCTAGAGTCAGATGTCGCTTGCACATCAGCCGTCGGATGCTCCCGCTTGCCAGCATAGAAGGTCCCCTTCGCGGCATCCCACGTAGATATCGTCTGGGGGAAGCTGTGTCTTGTCCACTCGGGGATCCAAGAGCAGAAGCCGTACGCCTTGTTCCTCCCAGCCCGGCACAAAAGGTCCATCACCTGACCTCGCTGCACAAAGCAAGTGGCATATCTCTGAACAACCTGCTGGACAGTGGAGTCGTAATCCGGGTTGAACTCTTGCTGACTGCAGTCAGAGCCAAGACCAAGAAGTGCGAATAGCTTGTCGACAAGCTTAGTCGCCTGGCAGTGTGCAAACATGTCCAACAAGCGGAGAAGGGCAAACTTGTTGCGACCTTCTTTGAGTGATTTTCGTGCCATCCCCAATGCGTATGCGGGGCTGGCGTGCTGAAGGACGAGAATATCGTCAGGTTGATGACCACCAGAGTTGAGTCCACGTTCACAGAGCTGGATAGCCTCGAAGAATTCATCCCAGTCGATCGTTGATCTACCACAGACGAGAGTGACTTTGCTTGGCAGCACCAGTTCCTGCACGATCCACGCGCGCTTGAACCAAGGTCTAGCCAAGAAGGCATCCAAGTCAGCCAAGGCGTCAATATTGCCACCCCGAGATTGGTTCTTGGTTTTGATACTGTCCAAGAACGTGCACCAATATGTAGATTCTGACTGCCGCGCAAAGTGGGTGATGCTCTTGAGGTTCTCGATCACGATGTCGCCATTCTGACTCTGGTTCTCTGGACCAAGCCATGCCACAACCTGCGTGGCTGACTGGAAGATTGTGCTCAGAAGGCGAATTTGTATGGCCTTTTCTGTCACACTCCCTTGGTTGATGCAGATGGCATCTATCCATAGCATTGTATCAGCTTTTTGGCCTCTGATCGCTCGCAGCGCGGAATGGAGCGAAAAGCTGATCTGGAGCCCTCCCTCGGGAGTCTCGATAAAGTGTGGCGCCAGGGAACAGTTGATGTCGCCCCAGACGTACGACAGAGCTTGATACTCTTCGTCAGAGTCAGCCAGCACGTGGTGGACACTACCTTTCAGAGGCTCATCGTCCGTTCCAGGGGAGAGCTTGAACAGTCGCATCTCCCCTGGACGCAGGTCTCGATACTTGTAGCAACCAGAATCCTCTGACGACACAATCTGAACGTTTGCAGCACCTCGGACATGGAGAGGGCGCGCACTTTCGTTGAAGCGTGCCCAATACCCGCTTGGTGCTTCCAGTGAGAGGGATCCACCATGATAGTGCCGCCATGGGTCATCGAAGAAGGCGATCCGAGGCTCGTCATGAAGATTACATACAACAGCCAAGATGAATGCTTCAGCCAAAGGGAGTTTTGCATGCCGGGTTAAAGATAGTATTTCAGCCTGGATATTACTGGTTAACAGGGGCAATGTTTTCTCCGTGGAGTGAAACTCACCTTCTTCGCTTGATGCGCATTGAGTGTAAAGCCAGAGTGCAGTGACTCTACAGAAACGATGGTTTCGATGTGAAAGGTCACGGAGTCTGCCAACGACTCGATACCCTGGAATCCCTGCTGTTCCAGAAATTTCTTGAACTGTCCCTCTGTGTCCTGCACGGTGAATGTCGACGTATCTGGAGCATCGTTCTGAAACGGGCTGTGGCCCGCCATGTTTCTGAGAGGACTTGTCCAGTGAACTCTGGGTTTGTACTCTTCACCGACAACTTCTCGCAGAAAACTTGAGACCTAACAAGGCTGTGAGATGAGAATATGAAAGACGGTCTTGACCTAACTTACGTAGAGTTGGCCGATAAAGTTGTCTTCCTTTTCGCTGTGGCTGCCTGATGCAAACGACTCTGGAACCGATAATGCCGTCACTCCATACTTGATAGACCTAGTCTTAGGTCCAACAGTAACAAGTCTGTAGCGCTTCTGAACCTCATCCCATTCAGCAGTCCTCGCAACATAAGAGGATGGAGAGGGAGTTCGTTCCATGTAACTGCCTGTTAGTGTTTGAGCTATCGAAATCATCATCAGTCAATCCATGCATAAAGAAGGGTCTTTTGTAACTTTCTTTCTTACCTAGCGAGCTCATAGTGTCTAGAGGATCGTCAAAGCTGCTTGAGATCTTGACATCCGCAGAAACAGATTCCGGAAGCTTCGCGTTTGTGTTGTCAAATCCCTCCAGATCATTCGGTATACCTTTCCTCTCAAGGTCGCTCGAGATGCGCTGGATATCCTGCTGCACCAAGATGTGCGTCAAGAGCTGGACGTGTTCAGGGTTAGTGATGCCACAACAAGCCGCTAGCTCTTCCGTCAGTTCCAGCGGAGGGCAGTAAATGTTGGAGTCTTCAGGGACGAGGTAGATATCGAGTCCGTCCTCCTTAGTCATGACTGATACCCTTCCGGATTCTTCATGGCCATGTACAATGTCTGCGACCTGGGTGACGACAGTCCATTGAACGGACACCTTCTGCGGTTGATAGACACATATCGCACCAAGACGGCGCAAGATGGTGCTCCTGTCTGCGTGACCCATAGGAACAAGTCTGTAGCATCAAAAGATCAGTAAATCTCTCTGAATGGAACATATGTTACTTGCCTGGCTATGAACTCTGCTTTGGTCGTGAGTGCCTTGGTGTATTCGACCATGCAAGGTGCTTCCCCCATTGTGCTCGTCTTTGACGTCGCCGCCTTTGAGATAATTCGCCTATCAAGGCCAAACGGACGCAACAGTTGTTCAAGCTGAGCAAGAGTTGCCGTATCGAAAGCCAAGAAAGGCAGTTTCCCTGAAAATGTCTCGCGCAGGTGACCGTGATCAGGGATGTACCACACGTCGTCGTTAGCCATGAGAGTCTCAAAGCCATCACCCGACCCTGACTTCGCGATGGGCCAAATCTTGCGCCCGCCTAGTTGTTTGACAATGGCTGCGTCATTGTACTCGGACAAGGTGGCAGCGTCCATGCGTCTACTGGTTGTGACGAATAGATCGCGTAGGTAGGAGAGCGAATCAGAAGACGTGACTTGTTGAACTTCAGATACGAGCGTCTTGAGGTTAGCAACAGGAATGTTGAGGTACTTTCTGAACAGAGTCTCGTGTTGATGAGAAGGGTAATGTCTCTTCAGGTCGGGGATCTTTCGCAGGCAGGTGAAACCTTCCCAAGTGCATTCATCCAGGCCAACCCAGCGGTTTGAGCAATGGTCTGTAGGTGGAATGAAGATGAGATTATACTCTTCAAATGCTTTCCTGCTCATAGATCAGCAACCGTCACGAGAATCTAGTGCGCAGATACTATACCTGATGGTCCCGATCTGACTGTCCTCTGCACAAGCAACGATCTGATCATACAGTACAGAGACAGCGGCCCGGGTGGTATCACTTCGTCGGAGATCCATCAAGCGATTAATGAAGTGTACTGGCTTCAACTCCGTAACGACGTCAAAATGCTGTAAAAAGTCCCAGCCACTATCCTCCGGATCAGAGATTTCGAGAAGGGGGTAGCCTTGAGCATGGCCCTGCATCCCAGATGCGTGTCCCCATAGACCTAGTCCAACAAGTACGTTCTTGCGTGGAAGACAGGTCTTTCTCAGCGGGAAATGAACATACGGACCGCCGCGGCATTGGACACGCCAGGAGGAAAACTCGAATCGCAGTTTTTCTTTCGATCGCTTCTTGTCCTTCTCGGTTGCGTCAGTGGGTGCGTCCTGAATCCATCGAGAGTAGTGACTCCAGTTGTGTTTCAGAACACCCAAGACTATCTTTGAGGACTGGTGATCCATCAGGTACTTAAAGTCCCTCGATAAGATAAAGCTCTGCCTGTCTTCGGATATTGTCGATGCTAGACGGGGAAGATGTGCAATACCAAAGTTCTCGCGGATCCATTTCTTCCAATGCGTCGGATTCTCATTGCTTCGGATTCTCGAGAAAGCGAGGTCATACTTGTCGTGCAAAAAGTGGAACTTGGCTCTGTGGTTTCCGAAGAAGACAGCGCCCGCTGAGAACTCCGAGTTTGAGTCGACATACATGCGATGGCCCCGATCACGGGACCCATCTTCCGCGACGAACCAGATCTTTGTAGAGACCGAGGTCCGGACCCACTGAGCACGATACAGGAAGACAATGTGAGAGACCAGCTCGTCTGTGTCAACATCTTGAGGGGCAAGGGTCATGTCCTCGTGTGCCTTGGTGATGATGTCGCAGACCATTCTGAGCCCGGACTCTCTCGCACCGAATTCCTGAATCAGCCGAAGACGGGATGGATCATCAGCAACGTCACGGTGGACTTCCATGCCAGAAATTCCCTTTGGGACCAGCCCGACGCTGGATCTCAGAGGCAATAGAAGTTGACCGGCATTAGGGGTAACCCATCGACCGTCTTGAAGGAGAACAATGGGTAATTCAGCAATCTGAGTCTTGAATTCCGGTGACCCGCAAAGGCGAAGAAGAATAGACGCGAGTCGCGAGTGCCAGTATGCAGGCTGAGACTGAAAGACTGTAGAAAACCTCGAGATGAAATATGAGATTTCACTGAGGAACTCATCGCTAGAAAGAGTCTTGACCTCCAGGCCATCTAGTGCATCTGTGAACTTAGACGACAGCTCGGACGAGACCAAAGTATAGGGACAAAAACTCCGAGGGATCATGGAGCTACCGTCCGTGTCCGCCAGGGACAGCGGGATGCGAGTCAGCTCTGACGGAGGTTTCAGGTCGCCAGTTATCGACTTCAAGATTGGCTGCTTCGACAGAAAGCTGAGGATATCTTCTCCGAGGCTCTCAAAGAAGCCTGGTTGGTTGTGGTCAAAGATGAGGTAGGGGAGCCATGCATCGTAGAGACGACGGGAGTTGAAACGTTTGATCGCTGTGAGCATGGCTTCGGGGAGTTCATCGAGCAGCTTAATGTTCCAGTCAGAGGAGTTGTCTATATCCTCTCGACTGGCAGTGAGGAGAAAATCGGCCTGAATGATGAACTGGAGTGTGTGTGAAGTTAAATATGCATGTCCTATCAAGGTGTATGGATGAGTGACCAACCTTGAAGCCGTAGTTCCTGATGGGTAGAAAGGAATAAATGTTTTGAGTTGCCGTGGGCGGATGTCTGAAAGACATTTCTGGAAAAGCAAGGAGAATGTCAGAGTGTTTCCGTCCCTTCCTCCTGTTATCGTGCCCAAGTTTGAGAGTACGATGACTCGAGACGAGGAACGTTGATGAATAGTCTGACATCAACGTGAATCGCTGCAAGCCATCCGGGATTCTGGAATCTGTGCTTCGCTTCAACACCCTGCGAGGACGGGCCCTTTGACCCTTTTCCGGAATAACTTGGACTTCGATGCATTGGATCTTCCGGAGGAATAGCAACAGTTGCGCATCAAGCTTGAATAGCTCATCAGCCAGAGCAGTGAGATTCAGCTTCGGTAGCAGCCGGAGACGGATTGATGTGTATCCCTCTCGCTCATTTTCTGGAAACTTGGTCCAGATGGGGTCCACGGTTCCCAGTCGTTCTCTGGCATCGAATTTGAACGAGTAGTGACCCGATTTGATCCATACTTTATCGGCAACCTTGAATACGGACTTGAACCCGATGCCCTTGTGACCAGTCGCTTGGTCTGACTGGACCTTGGAACTTGAGCCCAAGCTGCACAGAGCATCAACGTTGGTACGGGTAAATCCGACTTCGTTGGCATCAAAGCGAACAGTGTTGTCTTCTAATGTGATTGCCAGAGTTGGCTCGGGTGTGTCGTAGTGGCCATCATCGGCGTTCTGGAGGAATTCCAGGATAAAATGTGAAGGCTTCTGATACAGATCGTCTGATAAGCTAGCGAGTGTTGGCCGTGGTGCTCTATCATTGGCATTGGAGCTTACTCACATGCCGATGGCATTATCCATCATTCCCGCGATGCCCGATTTCTTATCCTTATCCCTGGCCTTGCGAATCTTGGCGATGTGCTTCTTGGCCTCGGACTCTGACTTGGGCAAGTCTGACCCGCCATTGTATCGAAGCATCTTGGCACTTGTCTGAGTGAGGGGAAGTGATGGCAAGCATGGTAGGAATCTAAAGATTGGGGTTTGGGGCTGAAGAACATCTAAAGAATAAATCGATCATCAGGGGAAGCCACCGCAGTGTCAGCACAGCCATCGTGTCCTGCAGTCTTCAATTGGCCAAGAAACGACCTTCAGAACCGAGAAGTTGGCGCCACAGCGCCAAACCAACAGTGGCAGGGTTGCGAACGGGGGTGTTGAAAAGGATGCCACATTGGACGCAGGCAGCAGTTCTTTGCCAATCGCCAGTCAACATACCCAGCCACTATCGTTTCAGGAGAGTTTACGCGGCGCGGTAAGGCGGATTCGAAACATCAGGCTCCTCCGCGTTTCTTCAGCGTGACAAAGCAATTCTTGCACAATGGGTTTCACCCAGGCAAAAGGAATCGTTCCATCAAGTCTTCCACGCGCCCATAGCAGAGCCTCGTTTCATGGCGATCCAAGGCATTTAGCGGGGAAGATAGGGGTTGGGCGCCATTCCAGCGGACTGCAGCACTTCTGACTGGTTCTCTGAAGAAGCAGTCTCTGGCGGTTAGCGTCGTGCGGCTGACCCCAAACCTGGCTGTGCATGTGACGATCGTGGGATTCCCAAGGGATAAACCGGTCGTGCTGGTTTATGTTGGCAGAGGAGAATGTTACGTAGCCTTGAAGGATAGTGTAAGTTACGTCTAGTAATGTGCTTAAGGGTATTAAGTATAACTAAGTTATATTAATAGCTGAGGTAGCTAGTACATAAGAAAGTGCAGTGAATGTGTTCTATATACTATAGTGCTCACCTGTGGGAAACCCACGGTGCTCACTGGTTCTACCTGGATGAGGTTGTCGTGAGTGAGCGTTGCATGGGAGCGCTCACTCTTGCTGTGGTGGGTCCTGCTTACTTCTGCAGCGGGTTAATCACATAGTAGGGTTTTACCTAGACAGACCGCCTGGTCTATTACTTGGCCGTGATACGATGTCTCCCCTCCAGTGGTCTTATCCTTAAGGCCGCATAAGTAGCCGTCATTCCTAACTTAGTTAGTTCCCTTATCCTGCTTCCTTAGTTTCTACTAATATATCCTAATATAATATCTAGCCATATTTCTAAAAAATAAAAGAAATCTAATAATACTAAAATCGCTAATTCGACCTATCGTCGCTATATTTCTATAGAGTTTATTGAGTACGTAGGTTTCGAAGTAATGCCTTATACTCGTTGCTAGGCTCGCGGAGCCGTTTGCAAAATGGTTAAAGGCGGTAAGAAATATGGTTTATATACTCGTTTAGGCCGTCCTTGCGATATAATAGGGGTCCCTCTGAATTCTTATGCGTATTTTCCGTGGCTATTGGTTAGGCGATGGCTAATTTCTTAGTGTCGAGGATTATTTCCGAGGCGAAGCGAATTAATGCCGAAGAGTTAGCGGCGGAGGAGCTCCTTCAGTCCCGTCGTGAGTCCTTAGCGTAGGCATAGAGGGAGTTATTAGTTCGCTAATGGGAGTTAGAAGAATCCCTGGCTCGTTTATCTCGTCTATGTACTTAGTATTATTCCTTAATTTCGAAGGGAACTAAGTTAACTCGTTAGAATCTCGAGTCGATAGATAATTTAGATAAACCGGAGGTGCCAGTAGTATCTAAGGCTATGCTGGATATATAGTCTCTGGTATATTCTAATCTTATTAATTAGAGCTTACTAGGTTTAGATAATTTTTCCTTGCCTTCTTCTAAAGTTATTAGTAGAGATCTTTTAGAAGGCATTGTGCACTAGTGAGGTGCTCTAGGGGTTCTTATATATTTTCTAAGTCTAGGTAGTTTTTCTACTTAATAAGATATATTATTTTTCTATTAATTTTATCTATATTGAGGATAGCTTCTATAATATATTCTTCTAGGCTATTGACTTCTATATCTGGTTCGTTGCTTATTTTGACCTAAATAGTGCCCTATATTAATTTAAGTAGTGAAATATAAAAGATTAGGTAGAGCTTAACCTTAGGTAGTAAATCTAATTTATAGTTATATTTTAAAATTTTCTATTTAACTCTATAGGGTCTAATATATTTATAGTTAAGTTTTTTATTTTATTATTTTATTTTAATATTTTTTATAGCGAGGTAAATTATATCTCCCTTTAAAAAGATTAATCCCTTAATCTATTTTTTATTAATATAGTTTATTATTTTATTTCTAATAAATTTAAGTTCTATATGTATTTCTTTATATAGGTTATATAGCCGGTCGCTAGTAAGGATTGCTTTGGGGTTAATAATAATATCTCGTGATTATTAGTAAGTATCTAGTATAAATCTAAAGTTAGTATAGGCTAGTATAGTCTTTATGCTTTCATTTATAGCTATATTATAGGCTAGCTAAGTAGCTAGTAGCTTTTTGACCTAGTTAGTTTATTTATAGTTAATATAGCATCGAAGGTATTGCTTTAGTATCTAGTTTATGCGTTCTATTTATTTATCTATCTCCTTATAGTATATAGTAGAGAGCTTATAATTAATTCCTAAGTATTTAGTAAGGCTTTACTAAAATTTAGATATAAATAGTAGTCCTCGGTTAATAATAATCTTAAGTAATATACTATGTATTTTAGCGATATAAAAATAAAAGAGATAGGCGAATTCTTTAGCTATAGTTAATTCTCTATAGGGTATAAAATAAGAAAATTTTATAAGTCTATCTATGATAATAAGAATACTATTATAGAAGTTTCTAGTTACTAGTTCTTCTAATAGGGGTAATTTAGTAATAAAATCTATTATAATAGCTTCCTATGGTAGCTAAGGTACCGGTAGGGGTTATAGTTTGCCGTAGGGTTTATAGCATTATGCCTTAGTTTTCGCGCAAAGGTTATATTATTCGATAATAGTTATAATAGTCTTTTTTATACTAGGAAATATATATATCGTTTTGATACATTCTAGGGTTTTATTAATTCCTTGGTGTCCATAGAGTTAGTGACTATGTATTTCGCGTACGAGGTTATCGCATAGATCCTCTAGTACTTATTATTTGTCGGTTTTTTGGTTATCTGGTAGTTATTTGTTATACTCTAGGATTTAGTAAGGAGTAGATTCCCTTGCTCTATTGTGTATATTATGTTTAGGTGTCGTTATTGCCTAATGCATGTAATTGTCCGTTGTTATAGGTGTCCCTCGGGGGTGAGGTATAGTAGTTGTTCCTTAGTCTTGATCTTTCCTATGTCTAGGTCGGGTCTGCGGCTAATAGCGTCTGCTCGGCCGTTTTCCGATCCTTTAATATAGATAATAACATAGTCGAATTCTAAAAGGTATTCGGCATATTATAATTATTATCCACTAAGTTATTAGGTTATCGCAAAGTAGGAGATATTCTTATAGTTAGTATAGACCTTAATCTAATAATAGTTTCCTAGAAGGTAATATCTAAACTCCTTAAAAGCATTAATAATCATAAGGAATTCTTTATTATAGATAGGGTAGTTAAGTTCTACTCTATATAGCTTATAGGAGTAGAATGCGATTAAGTATAGTTATCCTTTATTATCTTATTATCTAATCTAAGCGCCTAGGGCGAAGTCTAAGGCATTAGTTTCGAGTTTAATTAGCCGAGATAGGTCGAATATCTTAAGTATTAATTCGCTTAAGATAAGTCCCTTGATTTTATTAAAAGATTCCTTTGCCTTATTCTTAAATATAAAGGTCTTATCTTTTTTCGTGAGTTCTATTAATAGTATAGCTATCTTCTTAAATACTCTAAGGAATTTATAGTAATAATTAGCGAATCCGAGGAAGGCTTATATTTCCTTAATATTAATAGGTTCCTTCTAGTCCTTAATTACTAAGACCTTCTTAGGGTCTATATATATCTCGTTATGAGAGATAATATATCTAAGAAATTCTACTTCTAAGGCATAGAATTTACTTTTCTTAGGTTCTATTAGTAACTTAGTATCTTATAGTATCTATAGTATCTTATAGATATATTCTATGTATTCTTCTTTTATTTCGGAGAAGATAAAGATATTATCTAGGTAATATATAATAAATATATCTAGATATTCTTATAGTATATTATTAATTATTTGCTAGAATATAGTAGGTATATTAGTAAGTCTAAAAGGCATAATAAGGTACTTAAATAGTCTATACTTAGTATAAAAAGCGGTTTTCTATTTATATCTTTCTTTAATTTAAATAAGGTTATAGGCTCCCTTAAGGTTAAGTATAATAAAATACTTTATTCTAAAAAGTTAATCTTTTAACTTATTAATAAGGGGTAGCGATATATAATCCTTAATTATAATAATATTAAGTATTCTAAAGTCGATATAAAGCTAGAGCTTGCTGTTTTTCTTTAGAATAAATATAATAGGGTATCTAATAGATAACTTGCTTTCCTTAATATATCCTTTCTATATTATATCTTCGATATATTCCTTTAATATTAGAAGTTATACTTTATTAAGTAGGTAGAGTTTACTAAAGCCGGGTTACTTCCTATTAATAAACTTAATCTCGAGGTTATACGAGGTATATTCTAGTAGACCTATTTTGAGTTCTTCCGCGAAGAGTTGTTTATAGATCTTATATTGCTGGGGTATATTTCTAAGTCGTTCTTCTTCTAGGTTATTCTCCTTAGGCCTCTTAAGGTCCTTCTCTAGTATATAGAACTATTATATAATTCGTGCGATTATTTGTTATTATTATCGTTTCTATCCGTTATAGTATCTATATTTTATCCCTATAGGTAGAGAGGTATCTCGTATTTATCTCTACCTAACTTCTCCGTTATAGGTAGAAATTTAAGATCTCTATCCTAAGTCGTTATCTAATATAGAGGATATCTTAGTATTATAAGAGAGTATTTAGCTAATTCTTTAGTCGAAATATAGGTTATAATATTATAATTATAAGTACCTAAGCATAAGGTCATAGCTCTAGTTCGATATAATATTAAATAAGATTCCTTAATTCTTTTTTTTAATAAAAACCTTAAGGTAATTAATCTTATAGTTAATAACTCTATTATTATAATTAAAAGGTATTCCTTTAAGGTTATATATTATATAGGGCTCTTATTTATGCCTCTATAGTAGCCTAAGCCTATTTACTATTACTAGATTAAAATAGTTTTACTTAGCTCTATTATCTACTAAAGCGTTTAATTATTCTCCCTTAACTTATACTCTTAATTCTAAGTATCGTCGCTTATATTCTCCGCTTATAGAGTAAAGGGCCTTCCTAGGTAGCTTATTCCCTTATTTATCTACTTATTACCCTATATCGGATAGGGTAATTAGTTTTTTAATATTTGTATAGCGTAGCTAAAGTAGTCGAATTTATATTCGCTATCTATATATGCCTTATAATCATAGTCGTCTCTTATACTATCTTACTATTCCTAGAAGCTATCGTCTGCTTGCTAGTTAGTATCTTTAGGCTCGCCGCGCCTGATATAGTCGGCGTAGTCCTATAGGAGCCTATCTATAGGTCCTTAGTCGTCTCCGAGGTATAGTTAGATCTTCTAATACTATTCCTCGTCTCTGGGCCTTCTATTTCGCGTGCGGAAGTTAAATCTTTCCTTCGCTATTCATTCGAATCTATTATATATAGCCTTAATATATAGCCCGTGCCGTGGGTATGTTTCTTCGTTATAGAGGGCTGCCTTAGTGCTAGGGCAACTTCCGTCTAGGTCTTATTCTTAATTAGTCATAGTTATTTATGCGGCGATAATAAATTATTATTCGAGGGTAATTAATCTATTATTATTAGGGAAAAAGCGGATATTAGCTACGCTAAGTGCTTCGCTCTATCCTCTAACCTTATATATATATATTTCATAGGCAAGGTATAGCTTATTATTTAGTCCTTATAGCTATACTAGGAAATAATTATTTTCTTACTTACTTTAGATATATGTGCTGCATTAGTAATCCTTATAGGAGATCTATGAGATTTCTTTGTGCCTAGGGTATGCTAATCGAGTATGTTTGTTGTCTCGTGTATTATAGCGTAGGCTCTATTAGGAGCCCGTAGCTATTTCTTCGTGGTATGCCCTAATAGGAATGTCTTTTATGTCTATGCCGTCGTTTTTCGTGACGAGTGTAGTGCCCTGGTCTTCTTATGTTATTTTGATAATTTGTTCTTATTATTTACTAATCTTATAGTCGCGTTACTTATGTTCCTAGGTTGCTTTATATAATCCCTTGCTATATCATAGGGTAATAATAGAAATAGATTTATATTAGTAGTATATTTTATATCCTTTTACCTCGTATTAGAGGTATAGCTTATTATTAGGTTAATAAGGTAGAGGAATTAGAAAATAATTATTCTTCCTTTTTTCTTCTAGGTATTCCTTATATTTATAGTAGTAATAGGATATCTATGAGATATTAGGGTATTCTTTATATATGGGATAGGTTTGGATATCGTCTTATGTGCTAAACGGTGCTTTAGGGAGTCTAGGATCTTCGGCTATTACTTAATATAGAGCGCAGATATAGATATCTTGCGTATTCGCCGTATCTATGTGTTCTCGGGCCGTCTAGATATATTGTTCCCTGAGAGTGTTTTAATATTAGTTACCTTATTTATCGTGGAGCTATAGATAGTGTTCTTCCTTCTATAAGTCGTTATCTATCTTCCGGTTATGTTGGTTTTAGATCTAGGTAGTAGCTAGTTATTGTTATGCTTTTATCGCTGAGCTATAGTTGGGGTCTTAGTTATGGCGCTTAACTCGTCGGGTAATTGCGATAGTCCTCGTACCTTAGGCCCTAGCTGGCTTACTAGCGGGTTCTAGTAGTAGTTGCTATTTCGATTTATTAGTAAGGTGAAGTTATCTTACTTTAGGGGGTTATATAGTTATATAGTATTCTCCTTTCTAGGGTTTATTATTATATTTAAATTATTCCTTTATAAAGTATATTTAGTTATGGGGTATAGTTATTTCTCTAGGATAGAGGCTAGTATTATTATATCTTATGCGCGTTATACTAAGGGTCTTAGTAGTCTAGATAGCTATCTAGGGTTTATTATTAGCTTCTATAAACCTTACCTATCTCTTTCCTTTAGGTAATAATTATTATAGCCTAGGTTAATAATATCCTTCCTAGATATCGCGTTACTTCTTTCTATATATGTTAGCCTTATGGCCCTTCTTATAGTAGTAGTAGTATTTAATAGTTAAGGGTCTTTGCTAGGCGCTGCCGAGCTATATAGGTCTAGGTTATATTCTATAAGAGGTATTAGTATAAGTGCGTCCCTAGTTAGTATTAAACCGGGGGGTATTAACCTTATTACTTTTAAACTTAGGGTTCTATAGTTTTTTCTAAGAGAACTATTATTTATTAATTCTAATAGCCCTACCGATATAATTAATAAGGTTATTAGGTTATTCTTCTTTATAGAGTTTAGCTTAAACTTCTTTCTTAAGTCTATTAAAAAAAAAGGATATTAGGGGTTCTTAATCTTAGTTAAACTTTAAAGCGAGCTAAAGGTACTTAGTGCTATACTCTGATATAAAGCGGGTCTATTAGAGTGCTTTAATATCTCTTTCTACCTAGGATTTTTTATTTATTATTTTAAAAGCTTATCTAAGGGTAGTTTTAAAAGTCTTAAAGTTAGAATAGAGGTTTATAGTTTAGGGGGAAAGTTTAGTGAATAGTTTAGTAAGATATTCTTTTATAATAGGTTTAAATTAAGCTATAGCGTTCTTAGTTAGTTATCCTATGGCGTATTAGACCTTATTAGATGCTATAATGAATTATATAAGGTAGTATATCATAAATGCGCGTAGCTATGTGAGAAATATTAATAGCCTATAGGCGGTTCTATCGAATTTCTCCAGGGGGTCTAGCTTTAGGATTTCTCTTATATCTTTTCCTCGCATAGCGGCGGTAATAATACTATTAAGCCTTTAGGCGTTATTAATATACTATGCATTCTAATCGCGCTAGGTCTAGCTTATTCTTTTAATGAGGTCGCAGAGTCTATTTATTTTAGTGCTTATAGTAGTAATCTAGGCTCGGAGTTGTTTAATTTCTTTGTTATTAGAGCTTTCCGCGTCGTCTATATCCTTATCTTTAGCGTTAGCCGGGATAGGTGCGATAGGTATAGGGGGGTAGTTAGTAGGTAGAACCTACTAATAGTTATTACCGGGAGTAGCCTAAGTAGCTATTGCGTTTAATATTATTTAAGGTAATATAAGTAATCCTCTAAATAAGAGCTATTAATATATAATAATCGTGGGATTCCTAAGGGATAAATTAGTCGTATTAGTTTATATTAGTAGAGGAGAATATTACGTAGCCTTAAAGGATAGTATAAGTTGTTGAATATGTGGGGTGTCACGTGTGGGTCAAGGATCTTGAGATTAAAAGCAGGTCCTTCAGGGGCAGATACTTAACGAACACAACACGAATACACTGATTCAACCAATGGACCGAATACACGTACTGTCTGACAATTAAGAGTCTCAATTGTATCTCAGCGACCCGCGCAACTAAGCACATACGATCTTCGGCCCATTAACCATTCCATCACGATGTCGACAAAACAAGCCGAAAGGACCGTTGCGTACTCGTCTCCAGAGGACTGGGACACCTGGTCCAACGAGTTCAAAAAGCTGGCACACGCCTACGACCTGTGGCAGTATATCGACCCGACTGACCGAATCAGATGGCCTCGTCGGCCAGAGCTTCCGGAAATCCGGGACTACCCCAAACAGGCAGGCCCTGACAACCCCGAGAGTGGCACGATCACGCCTGGCTCCGATTACGTACCACCCCGACGAATTGGAGAGCTTACGACCGAGGGAAAGGCAGAATACGAGCATGATCTCAGGATCTACTCCCTGAAAGAGACGGCATATAGAGAGACCAAGAAACAGGAGCAGAAACTGGTGGAGTTTGTCCTCAAGACAGTCTCGCCCACGTACCAGAAGACGTGCTGCACTACGGGAGACCGGTTGGACAAGTGGTATCAAGAGCTACGAAGATCAGGAGTGGTGTATAACGAACGCCTCCGACCAGAAGCTCGCGACAAGTACCACAAAGCCGTGCAAACAGCCCCGAAGATCAACAAGCTCAACGACTGGGTCACCCAGTGGGAGATTACCATGGCCGAAGCCATCAGCAAGAAGGTTCCTGATGCCCTTGACGCCCAATGCTGGGCAGAAGACTTGAATCGAGCAATGTACCACGTCCTCCCCAGCTGGGCCTCTACGTTCCGACAACATCGACGCCCACAGATCCTCAACAATACCCTCAACTACCGGGAGGTAGCTGCCGACATTCGATACGAAGCCAAGATGGCCAACCCTAGCGGAAGGCCATCAGGAATCAAGAGGGGCGCCTTCACAGCTACCTACGGCCATACTTGGAAGAACGACAACCCCGCTGCCGATGCGGAACCCGACGCCGACACCATTGAAGTTCTGGGAGACGCGTCGACATGGAAGACTGACGCGCCAGCCCAAGGAACTCGAGATACGCGAGGCCGAGGCCGCGGGCGCAGAGGAAGAGAAGGAAGAGGCACATCATCGAAGCGAAAAAGAGCAGAGACGGTCACCAATCAAGAGCCCGACGGCCCAACCTGCCGAGGATGCCTCGGTTTCCACGACTGGAAAGACTGCTGGTACCTATTCCCCGACCAAAGAGCGGAAGGGTGGGAGCCAAGCCAAGGGATGCAACGATTGATAAACGACCGTCTCAAGAAAGATACCGGCCTTGCCGAGGAAGTCAAACGGCTCTCCAAGAAGAAGGATAAAGTCACCAAAGATGAGTGACTTGGGCGGGGTATGGCACGCGTCAAGGCGACCTACCTGGTGATGCGCAGCTTTATCGCAGCGTTCAACTGTGCCCCCTACCCCCTCAAACACTCTGCAATCCTTGACTCTGGATCGACGATCCACATCTTCAACGAGATATGCAGGTTTCTCGATTACCGACCAGCACCTTTTGGAGACTTCGTTTACGCAGGAGACTCGCAAGTGGCCATTTACGGATACGGGGACGTGGACATCCGCGTCCAAGGGTCACAAGGCCCCTCTATCCTCCGACTCCGTGATGTAGCTCACTGTCGAAACTTCGCCTGCAATATCGTCTCGTACCGACAATTACGGAAAAGGGGCTACTACTGGGACACCAAGGGGAACAACAACCACATCCGCAGAAAAGACGACTCCATCCTTTGCACGTTAACCGACAAGTTCGATCAGTACGTGCTAGAGTACATTCACGAGTCGATGACAGCAGCGGCATTTCTTGCTAGACGGAATCAATACAACTCATGGACTAAGCGCCCTCCTCGCAGTGGAAACGAAAGTCGTTGGCACCTTCGACTGGGGCACCCAGGACCTGAAGCACTCAGGCACCTCGTGGGCCAATCCCGTGGGGTGAAAATTAAGGGGATTCTCACAGTCGAGTGCGATGCCTGTGGAGTGGCCAAGGTGAAGCGCCAGGTCCGTCGACAAAGACGAGCGCCGCCCGAAAAGGCCGGAATCCGACTCGCTATTGACTTCCACGACGTCAGCGGAGACCCTGACTACACCTCAGCCATGCTGGTTACCGATCGGTACTCTGGCTATATCTGGGACTATTATCTCCCGGATCGAACAGCACCAACAGTTATCAACGCGCTCAAGCACCTGTTTGCAACACTCGAGCGCCAACTCCAGTGCAGGCCCGAAGTTCTTGAATGTGACAACGAGATCCCAGACAGCCACCGAGTAAGTAACTTCCTAAGCATTAAAAACGGGATGCGCTTAGAGCCCTCTGCACCGTACACCCAAAACCAAAATGGCGGCGCAGAGCGCTCGGGGGGTGTGATCAAGGAGAAGGCTCGTGCAATGAGAGCCGGAGCAAAGTTGCCTTCCTTCCTTTGGGTTGAGATCTGGCGTGCTGCGGTATACCTCTACAACAGGACACCGAAGTACATCTACAACTGGAAGACACCATATGAGCGCTTCTACACTTACTTTGCTTTTAGGGACGGCGTGGTTGTCACGGAGCGTAAGCCCGACCAGACACACCTTCGCGTATACGGCTGTAAGGCCTTTGCGATGACGACCGATGCCCTCAAAAAGAAGAACCGACTGCAGCGACTCGAGCCCCGAGGGTGGATAGGATACCTGGTCGGGTACAACTCGACAAACATCTACAGGGTCTGGAATCCGTTGACCAACAAGGTCATCTCCACTAGAGATGTGATCTTCAACGAGAAGGAAACGTTCTCTGGGGATATCCAACACCTCAGGGATGACTTGAGACAGCTTAGCGAGGAAGAACTGAACCAACGCCTCACCGAGGCCGAGGTCCCACAGGGATCCAGTGTCAATCTGGATGCCTCAACCCAAGAAGAAGACGAGGAACTCAGCGCCTTGCCAGAGGAGCTAGCGTTTGAGCGGGAGGTTGCAAGTAATCCACCTGGAGGGTTCGAACGTGATCCGGCGATCACGCAGGGTGAGGCTGGCAGGACACCAGCCGTAGGAGACCGTAACCAAGAAGAGCCTGACGGGACTGATCACCCCTATACGACCGCTCGATTCACTCCCTACCTGACCCCGGAGACTTGCCCTCTACGGCCTGCTGCCCTCTTGGTCGCTGCTATCAGAGAACCTACCGTGAGGAAGGAGGGGGGAGGACCCCCCTCAGTTACGAGCTGCGAAGATGGTGCACGTCCCACCTAGCGCTGGCACTTCCCCGGGCCGAGGTGGTGCAAATGGAGCCCCTCGTGTTATCCCAACCCCGATCAGTTTCTGGGAGGCCGCATTTAATGCTGGTCGACTCGCTTCTGTGAAAGGGACCTGGGATGGCAAGGTGGTGAGTAAGCGGAAGTTCGAGAAGCAGGCGAGCTCGGCCGGCTGCCACCCTGATAGCGGAGAACCCCAGTCCACAGGAAACCACAGGAGACCCGCCAAGCTGGCGGACTCCTCCCATGACAGAACCCAGTCTGCGAAGCTGACAGACTTAGGTAACGCTCGGTGCCGGATACACCGGCGAGATATGCCGGCGTTGCCAAAGAGACATAAAGACCTCAAGAACCATCCACTGGGTGACCTGTTCCGGGAGGCAGAAACGACTCACCTTCAGAGCCACAAGGAGATGCGCTCCTGGCGTGAGGTTCAAAGACAGGATGCTGAAGTCAAGGAGTTGCTGGACTGCATGTGGGTATACGTGTACAAGTTTGACAAGCACGGGTGGTTCACCAAGTGCAAGGCCCGCCTCGTCGTACGAGGTGACCAGCAGGCCAAGTCAACTCACGAAGACACCTATGCATCCACACTTGCCGGTAGATCTTTCCGAACACTGATGGCTATAGCTGCCCGATTTGATCTTGAACTACTCCAGTATGATGTCGTCAACGCTTTTGTCAATGCTGAACTGAAGCAGGATGTCTATATGCGGATGCCACCAGGATACCGGAGGCCCGGCCTGATTCTCAAGCTCCAGAAGGCACTGTATGGCCTGCGTCAGTCACCACTGCTCTGGCAGAAGGAACTGACTGCCACCCTCACGAATCTCGGATTCAAGCCTGTGCCCCACGAACCATGCTGCCTCTTGAAAGGGGGGAATAATGGTCTTCTTCTACGTGGACGATCTGATCGTCGCCTACGAGAAGATGAATCAACAGGTGGTGGACTGGACAATAGGCAAGCTCCGAGAGAAGTATCAACTCTCGGGGGGTGAGCCGTTACAGTGGTTTCTCGGGATCGAGGTAATCCGCGACCGGCGCCAACGCTTGATCTGGCTCTCGCAGTCGTCTTTCGTCGATAAGATCATCAACCATTTCGGAATTCAAGGAGGGAAGGATCCTCCTACACCAATGGCCACCAAGGAGCTGCTTCCTAACGAAGAGCGAGCCTCAGCAGCGTCAACACGGAAGTACCAACGCAAGACTGGTTCAGTATTATACCTGGCGGTGATCACCCGGCCGGATATCGCCTTCGCCGTATCCCGGCTTTGCCGATTCAACATGAACCCAAGCGATGAGCATCACAAGGCCGTGGATCACCTGCTCCGGTACCTTCGGACCACTAGGACACTTGCATTGCAGCTCGGCGGAACCGATACTTTCGACGTTTATAGCGACGCTTCTTTCGCCGACAATACCATCGATCGGAAGAGTTCACAAGCCTACGTCATGAAGCTTTTTGGAGGGACTATTGGATGGCGTGCTAACAAGCAAGACACCGTGACTACCTCTACAACAGAGGCGGAGTTGCTGGCACTTGCACAGGCGGCAAAAGAATCCATGTTCATCTCTAGATTGGTCAAGGAGCTCGGCGTGACTCTCGACGATACAAAGATCACCATCCAGTGCGACAACGCACAGACCATCCGGCTTATCAACTCCGACGTGGCACTTCTACAGACCAAACTTCGACACGTCGATATTCACAACCACTGGCTACGCCAAGAAGCACTTGCCAACCGGATCTCGGTCCAATATACTCCCACCACCGACATGATCGCGGATGGCCTCACGAAGGCATTGCCCGCTCAGCAGTTCGAGAAGTTCGTCATGCAGGTTGGCCTAGTGGATATCAAGGAAAGGATCCAGGAGAGAAGGTTCAAGGAGCTCACTATGGAGGATTTCCTAAAAGCAGAGGATGAGCTGGATTGAGGAGAAGCAAAACGAACGGATCAGAGGGAAGGTCAACCTGGCGACGGGACTATGAACTGTACAGACTGAACCATACTGGGCAGTCTGGGGGGGTGTGTTGAATATGTGGGGTGTCACGTGTGGGTCAAGGATCTTGAGATTAAAAGCAGGTCCTTCAGGGGCAGATACTTAACGAACACAACACGAATACACTGATTCAACCAATGGACCGAATACACGTACTGTCTGACATAAGTTATATCTAGTAATATACTTAAGGGTATTAAGTATAACCAAGTTGTATTAATAGCTGAGGTAGCTAGTATATAAGAAAGTGTAGTAAATATATTCTATATATTATAGTGCTTACCTATGGGAAACCCACGGTGCTTACTAGTTCTACCTGGATGAGGTTATCGTGAGTGAGCGTTATATGGGAGCGCTTACTCTCGCTGTGGTGGGTCCTGCTTACTTCTGCAGCGGGTTAGTCACGTGGTGGGGTTTTGCCTAGATAGACCGCCTGGTCTGTTACTTGGCCGTGATAGTGCAGCCGAAATGTGGGTTGAGGGTGCAGGGTATTCTCAACCATGACGTGCCAAGGAGAAGAATCTTGATTGTCTATAGATTCCAGAATATCAGAGTGCATAAGAGTGTCAAAGACGGCCGGTGATCCGGGCTCCTATGGTTCGATTTTTAATTTGTAATACAGTAACATGACAAAAGTCTGACCCCACCTACGGATTTCCTACCTTAAATAACGATTTTACTACCTTTTTAAGTAATTATACTAAAATAAGTAAAATAGCTACATAGGTAAAAGAATTAGAATACAAAGACCTTAATAGAATATAATATAGATATTTTTCTTAGAATTTTAAAAAAAAAAAAAAATTAAAGCCTAGGGAAAATCTAGAAAGTACTAGATTCTTAGATTTTTGCTTAAAGGGGGCTTATAAGGGATAAACGAGAATTTATAGCGCTTAAATTTTAAATAATTATTTTTACCTTGTTTTAAAGCTTATTTATTCTATAACCCCTTATTAAAATAGGATATAAAAATACTATATATTTATTTAGCTACTTAATTATATATAAATACGTTTTTTATTTATTTTTATTATTTCTTATAAGCTTTTTTTAAGGCTTTAAAAAGTAGTGAAATAGCGATTTTTGGTGCGAATTTGGGGGTGGGGTCAGACTTTTGTCACATAATTGTATGTGGTTCAACTCGAACAGTTGTTCTGTGTTATCCTAAAAACACATCCACCACGAACATCCTGCTGACGTCTCAATCATCTTCGCTAGATTGATACCCACGTAGCATCTCAGAAATCGAATGTAAATCAGGAACAACCACGAAACCCTCACAACGAGAGACCATTCTTCAAGGCATCCACCCTTGCCGGGTGTACATTACCACCGCGAACGGAACAATGGCATCTTCACGATAAACGATCGTTTTCGGATAGGCGACGCTTCCACCGTCTCGAAGAGTAACAGCCTCAACCTAGCATTAACAAATCAGCATGCTTCATTCCGCGGGTCCCTGGCCCATTACATACACTATCAAATCCAGGATCCGGCTGGGTTCGGTAGTTGTCGGGGTGCTGGAGGTATTGAGGTCTGTTGGTGACGACCCTGCAGATGAAGACCGCATGAAGTGTAGAGTGAATGTGGTGGTTCTTGGCAAACATGTCCGCCTCTAAAGTACTATCAGAACAGGCTTTTTAAGAGTAGAGGGGGAGCTTACTAGACGAAATAGTTGTCGAGTAGACCCCGCTTCCAAACATTGAACCCCCACCTAAAGGAATGGTTAAACAAGCATTCTCATGGCTCTCTCACTTTGTACTTACTCTCTCTCGGGATTTTGAAAGAATTCTTAAGGATTCCACAGACTCCGCACTCGCTGTTGTCACAGGGCTCCAAGACTTGTCCCGTCTCGCCGACAAGACAGGCTCGACGGGTTCCGTGGTAGCGACGTTTATATTTGCTCCCTCCCCGCCTACAGTACTCTTTGAACCGTTGTCCTTGGTTCGACTCGTCTAAATCGGTTTCTATGACGTGGTATATAGATTTGACGGTTGCTTGTTTCTCAGAGTGTCGCCAGGAATCGTGAAAGGCATCACGAACTGGTTTGACATAGTTAGATCTCTCCATCCTTAGGTACAATCGCGCGACGTCGGACTCACGATCTTGGTATAGTTTGCTGCTCTTGCTTAAGCGGCGTAGCTCCTAAGCATAAAGGCTTAGTACCTGCAAAGAATATCGAGAGATAGGACTCACTGGCACCATCTCGTCCATGAGAGAAGGAATCGCTGGGTCAAAGAAGGGACAGTGTTTAAATAGCGCGGCAACGAGTTTCAAACCGGTGCTCAGCTCTGGATGAGGGCGTAGCCGGGGGCCGAGAGCGGTTTGAATTCTTGGACGAAAGGCGCGGAAGCCATATTGGAGCAGATGTTGGGCCACATATATATAGAAATAGTAGTGCCCTGATTCAAAGTTATTGGAAAGGGGTTGCGCATCCCATGCGACGACCCTGGAACATTGCTGCAACATCACAGTGCTGAGACTACACTGAGCGAGAGACTGTTGTAAAAGTTGGCTGTTCAGCGCCTTGAGTACGGGACAGATGAGTAGGAGTGATGAGGAACTTAATGACTACAACTGTCGTGAGGTCCGACCTTATGAGCAAGCATGATATTGCTCTCGTGATTCGTTAGTCTCAAAATCACTGTGCTACGTCACACTAGGTAGATAATAGTAGTCGCAAGGACAGCTTATACTCTTATTCAGTGCCAATATAGAGCCGGATTTGGCAAGCATAACTGCCATCCTTAATAGGGCAGTAATTTAGGTAGCCTCTCCGACGTCACAGATCATGTCCTATAGCACTGAATCGTGTCTACAACGTTAGTCACGGATCAAACTATAGGTGGGTAGGTAGTTTTCAGTCTCTTAAGGAGCACGCCAGAAAAACTCATGACTCTTATTAATTATGAGAAGGGCGAACCATCTTGAGTCAGCACCATCAAACTCAATTATGCCTTCTCTTATCCTAGCCCAAGGCCTCTTGAGAAATATCACCAAGTTTTCAATGCTATCAAACTCTCTTGCCAGCCAGAACTTTCTGAAAGATCTCGTAGTTACCCTCCTGCTTCGGGTCATAGACAGCAAACCAGACTTCACGCCACCAGTTCCCATGAAACTCCTTCTCACGAAGCACCTCCAACCAGCAATGAGCCACGTCCTCAGGAGGGTTTGCGTACACACCACATCCAAATGCCCCAAGAACAAGAGAGCGGTGTCCGTTTCGAGCCGCGATCCGAAGGGCAAGTCTCATCTTATTCTTGGTGATGTTGCGGTCCTCATCCTTTTCAAAGACTGGCTGTTCGATGCCACCCCTTAGCTTGAACGTGTGAACCCTGGGACGGTAGAGGGTCGCGATGGTCACGGCACTGACAACAGGGAGGTTTTTGGGAGAAGCCTCTCTCATGAGACGATGTGCATGAGCCAAGTCATGACGAAAGATAAGCACGTACGGGCTGTAGAGAGCTTCTTGCCCAGAGAACGGATAGAGATTTCTATTCAGACTCAGAGACAGAGAGCTACGGTAGCACAGCGCTTCCTCTTGAGCCATGCGACCGTTGAGAAATCCACCACAGGGCTTTAGCCGGTTTGCAAAGTTGAGGATGGCCACATGCGGACTAGTCGTTCGAGGATCGGGAGGGCCTGCTTTGAGGGCCTCCGACAGACGGATGGCAGCGTTGAGAGTATCCTCATTGATGACTCTGATGGTAGCCGGTTGGGGATATGAAGGGCAGTAATTGGGATCTAGGCGATGAAGAGTCTCGAGCGAGTATTTGCGCGCAGTGTGGGCGGCGGCTGTGGTTTGAAGCTGACCCAGTAGATTAGGCAGAAGCCCCAAGGTCTCTTGTGCGACATTTTTGAGGATATCCTGCAGAGACTGAGGCCTGTCTTGCCCCATTCTGTCTTTATATGTGATTTAGCAATGCGCTTGACAAGTGATGAGAGATGGAGAGGCAACTGATTGTGATGTGTAAGTTTGGTGAACAAAGATGTCTGAGCAAAGAGAGGGGAAGCGGTCGCCTTAAGCTTAGGCAACTGTAGGCTGCAGGCGGCAGGTTGCACACAAACGTGGTTGTACATGTTTGCGTTACCATCCAAAAATTGATTAGCTGACATTAAGAGAGAAATATCATGTATGAATCATTTAATCATCATTAGAGGAGATATTGCACAAGGAAGTTAGACAGTGCTTCACGATGTGTGATACCAAAGATTAGTAGATTCCACACGTGACATCCTTCCAGCCTCACTGTAGGCACATACCTAGACAAACATTCCTTGCGCCACCTTCTGTGAATCATATCAACTTTATGAGATGACCAGAATCTGCGTCATACTTCTCACAAGGTAGCTCAGCCTTTCCCTTCGGTGACTTGAATGCGTCGTACGCCTCGTCAAACTTTCTCGTGTCGTTGCGAACAGAACCACTGACAAAGGCATGCCCACACCGCGTATACACACCCGGTCGTCCCATGACACCCTGAACAATAATCCCTCTAATCTCAGAACTGACATTCCACCTGTCTTCATATGAATTTGGATACTGAACGTCAAACAGAGGCACGAAAAAGAGCCGCTCCGCACCGACAACGTCTGGCGAGTCAATATGAGCGGCCCTGCCGTGCTCTTCCATTCCCTTCCCCCGCAGACGACATGACTTTGCATCGCCTTCGACTGTGATGGGGTTCAGAACGCCGCGCATGCGAAGATACCCGACCACCTTTTCACCACGATGCTCATCAGTTACTCGACGGAGACTGACCTCGGTGATGGAACATAGTGAGCTAACATCGTATCCTTCGTAGATATTGACTTGCTGTAAATGCACCGCTCCGTTGAGCGATGCCCAAGACCATGTTGGAGCAAGATCATTACGAGGTGTTCGGTCGGCTTGCAGACTCTGCACAACCCACGCAAGTTGAATCTCCATCTTGGGCCTCCACAGGCCGACACAGTATTCCATGTTGAGCTCATCTCGTAGGTGGTTGGCTACGCCTGAGATGGCGATCAACTTGTCTCCGAGGTATGTCAAATCACACGCTGAGTAGGTGTTGACAATGGTTCCCCACTGGCCTATGCCCTCATCCACTGTCTTTGCAGGTGCCAGCAAGGCCGAGCCCTGCTTGCATCCAAATGTCATCGGCCTCGCCTCATATCGGGACCAGGCAGTTGTACCATGGGGGAGTGACTCGCAAGCGGTTGATTCGGCACAGTCCCAGATGACTTGGTCGAATGCAAAGTGCGCGATGCGATGCGACAACATGCGTTCCTGGGCAACCCATGATCGCAAGTTGAGCGGGGCCTCATCGACCGCTTTTGTGAAGTATCCCTGATCTACGAGATAAAATCGACCTTTGATGGCCTCGGTGTCGATATCGACTACCTCGGACTGTACGCGGTGGGGATCTCTCTCTTGGAATAAACCCCCGAAGCTGTTGATCGAGGCAGTTGCTGCGATGTTGAGTAGTGCATTCTTGTACACCTCAAGCATGGTGCTCGCTTCCTTCTGCCAATCTTGATCCGAGTCTTGTATAATGCATAGTGAATCAATCCAGATATATCTGATTTCTAGGCTTCTGACCACTTGGATTGCATCTTGAAACGTCTCTGCCAGCTCGAGGAAAGAAATATCGTGTTTCAAAACTTTGATGTTCTCAGTGGTGAGTTTCAAAATCTCAGCACCTCCCCAGCAGTGACTCAGAGAGACAAAGGGGTCAGAGATGGTTGTTTCAGCAGACTCAACAAGTCTTAGGCTGTCTTGTTCAACTTGGATGAGCCGGGTAGGAACCCAAGCAGGACCGGAGTTGGAAGGACAAGATTGATGCTCAGTGCGGCATTTCTCCAGACAGTCTTTCACAAAGCTCAAGCTGTCTGTTGAACCGGTGCTTGAGCTCATAACATTCGGTACTTCTTAACAGCCTTAGTTAGCTCGCTAACAGTAATATCATACAGCTTTTCACACACCTTCATCTTTAGCCTGTTCAAAATGCATACGAGCCCCCCCAAGGGACGTCCCATCGAACTTTGCCGAGGTTCGGAACCAGGGACGGTCTTTTTTCTTGTTAGCCAGAATACCATGGCTGTAGTGAATCTGCAAGACCAAGTCCCCTTGCAGCCTAGGTTTGTTCTTTTTGACGATCTCTCGGAGGATGCCTCGGCAGCAATAACATCGCTTAGCCTTCGCTTCAAGGTCATAGCGGGAAATATCGTATTGGAAGGTAGCAACCAGGAACTCTACTCGGCTAGACTCCTTCTCTAGGGACATGGGCTGTTTGAAGACGGCCTTGCACTCTTGGCACAACATTTTCGTATTTGATACGGAAAAGAGGGGAAAGAAAGGAAAGCGGTGGGGGAACAAGAGGCCTCCGCTCATTTCGGTAGCGGTCTACGATCGTCCACTGAGGCGTTTGTGTGACGGAGCTACGTATGCATGCATAATAGTGTATGCTCGCCGTGCATAACTAGGCTTCAAACATGTGAGATATTCAGGTAAACGATCAGACCACAAGGTAAACTAGATGCCGCATACAGCATTATAATAGGGATCGAGAATGGCCTCCATTGGCCAGGAAAAACTTGTCAGGTATTGGCGTTCGACGGACATTAGCTTGGGCTACTGTTTTCAATTTGAAGCACTATTCAAGGCATCGACAGTGAATCAAAACTAGCTCAGCGTTATAAGACAGTACAAGAAACACGCTCATGCAAACTTCCACCCTATCCAACTACTCTCCACATCATCAGTCTTAGTATCCAAAGAACACAACAGCCAAGGCAACTCCAACAGTAAGCGCAAAGTTATGTCCAAGTCCAGCGGCAGCGTTGTCACTATCGCCACTCTCATTCTTAATAATGAAGCTAGGCTCATAGTCATTGACTCGAGTATTGTTCGTCTTTCCGTCCCAGCAGTACTTGTCAAAGCAAGTCTGGCATGCATCAGGAACAGTCTCTCCAGCCTTCCACCAGCTTCGGCTCATGATGGCGCACGCAACACAAACGGGCCAGTCCTTGTTGACGGTTCCGTTGCCTTGGGTGGCCGAGTTAAAGCCGTTTGTGATGATCTGGTCGCGCTGTGTGATGCTGTAAGATGGCGTGAAGGTTGAGACGTTGCTCGAGGCGGTGTAGGGTGCATTCGGTACGTAGACAACAATGGGCGGCACGACTTGTCCCCTGGAGAGGGTAAAGTTGTTGGCGTCGCAGCCAAACATGGTAGGGCGTTGGTTAAGGCCGTTGTTGATGAAGGTCTCGGCAGAAGGTACAGGAGGGAACAGGGTACCGTTGCCAATATCCTCCATAGAACGATCATAGGAAGCACGTAGAGCAGTACCATTGGGCCAGTTGTAAGTAGTATCAGCAGACGAGTCAACGGCAAAGATGATGTCCACACCACGGTTGGGCTGAATCAACGGGTGGAGGGGGATATTCTGCAGATCCTCACCACCATCTACCAGCGAGAGTTGGAAATCCTTGCTGTTGGGGTTCGTATCGGGGTTCCAGCCTCGGAACGGGTTGGGCGCGTATTGGGCAATATCATTCTCATCGTCGCTGAGACCCTTGAGGATGTTCTCAAGAGCATCTGTGATGAAGGATGGGATACCAGAGTCCTCGCCAAGAGCGGAGACGTTTTGAAGAAGAAACTGGTTGAAGAGGGATGAAGAAGTACCCATGACAAAGCCAAACTGATCAAATCCGCGTACACATTTTCCATTACGCGAAATGGAGCCATTGGTAAAGTTGGACGCCAAGTAACGCAGCGGAGCAAATCCGTAAGTGGTAGGATCCCAGGTGCCAAGCTCGTAGGGGTTAAACTCGAAGACGGTGGCGTTCAAGGAGACAATGAAGTCTCCAGGAGCTCGTCCGTCGGCAACAAGAATCGGGAAAGGCGTGTCGGCATCCTTGAAGGCCGACGTATCCTGGATCGAAGAAAACGTATACGCGGGACCGCCTTGGTCGGCATTGATGAGCTGATACGACAGGGCACGGCCCCAGTAATCGGTGATGGAAGTGTCCCAGCCCTCACTCTTGTTGCCAACGTCGGTCGCAATCTCAGACCAATAATCGACCGTGTTCAAAGCCCCAATACCACTCTCTTTTGGTCCCTTGAAAATAGACCGGTCAAATCGCCAAATAGAAGAATCTTCTTCGCCTTTCTGCAGATCGGGGATGGTGGAGAAGTTGTTGGCAAACATTGACCCCACGAGCCAGCCACCACCGGATAGCCCGGCAAGGTAAGTCGACGCCTGCAAAAGCCCGCTGACGGCGCTGTCGTGTCCGTTACGTGAGTCGGCGGCTGACAGGAACCCGGCTCCGTTCATCAGGGCGCGATAGCCACCGCCAGAGACGGCGATGCCAATGTTGGGGATGGCTGTGCTGTTGTCGCGGTTCCTGTCGAGGTAGGTACTCGCGTTGAAGTTGGGAATGGCGGCATTCTCAAGAAGCTTACGCAGAGGGTCAAACGTGTTATTCCTGCGATCAGAAAGCCACGAGGTTTCCTCATCCGAGAGAGCAGCGGCCGAGCGAATGGTAGGTCGCGTGCGAGGACAGTCGACAACCTCTGGAGAGTAGCCACCGCTCGGAGAGTCGGGAAGAGCTCGAATCTGCAAGTCTGTAGAGACCGCATAACGAGGTTCGTTTCCGAGGGCTGCCGCTTCAAGACGAAGAATGTGCAGGGCGAAAATCGCCGAGACAGACCATACCTGGACCATGACGGTGAAGCCCAGTGGGATGATGTGAGAAAACGGATGACGTGGAAATACCGCAGAGCAAAGGATATGTATTAGAAATATGTCAAAAGATTGTAAAGAAGAGTGAAGAAAAAAAAGTTGGTGAGATGATCTTTTGGAGTTTGGCAGGCTGCCTCATATATTGATCAACTCCGTGGACCCTCCCTTCAAAAACGGACCCTTCTTAAGGACCGAAAGTTAGATGCAAGCAGAGTTAGTGTCTCATAAATGGTCCTCAGCTCCAGTGTCAACAAATACGCGTAAGCCAATCCAAGAATCAACCAGGGTTCTACACAACCGCCAATTCGTCGAGCCATGTCTCACAGTCCCCACATGCATCATGATGACAGCATCAGCCGAGATCCGATATTACTTACGCGTGGGCCAATGGAAAATCCGCCGATCTACGTCTGACATTCCGTGATCCGAGCTCCCGGGGCAGAATCTCTCCAAGGTGTGCTTATTGTGGCTCAGATCAAGTCAGCCTCATCGGCTTTTCCGGTTGTGGCAATTGTCATAAGACGTTGAAGGAATCAAGGTGGCTTGGAACAGACCTAGTCTAATAATATTTGCTATGATGTTATAGGTGAGTCCGTAAGTTGTCCTGGATGGTATTACGCATGATCTTATCTAGAATCTCAATTCTACACCAATCGTGACTTGACAGAGTGAGCATCATAAGACAACTTTAGGGTTATTGGAGGCTGGCGTGGTTGTAAAACTTGAATTAAGCATGAAATAATGGAATACTGAAGTCCTACCCGATACTGTCATTGTCTGCGTTCCCATTCACCTTGGTTGTGTCATTCTTGCCAACTTCTCCATCACCAGCATCCTCTCCTCAGGCATCATCTTCAGAGTCATCATCACACTCGGACGTGTCATGCGAATCGGAATACACGTGCTGTTCAGACTCGTCGATCAAAACCACGCCAATCCCGCGAAGCTCCTTCCTGTAGTCTTCGTCCACTGCCTTGCGCTCCCTCCGAAGTTGACGACGAACTTGGCGCATCCTCGGGTGCCAATGAAGCTGCAAGAAGTCTTCGATAGAGAAATTGCGGTTAGAAAATTCTTGCTCAAACTCTTGGCTAAGCTCGTTAAGCTTGTCGATCATGATTGGGTCCTCGTCAAGCATGGCATCCCATTCCTCTTCATCCTTTACCTCCTGGAGCCTCTCCCTAGAGTATATGGGCCACTCATAACACTGTGGTAAGTGGCTGATACTTAGGGCCTGCATGGTTAGAACACGGATGATTGATTTCGCTAGGTAAGTTACATCCATATCGCTGGTAATAGTGCGGAGATGTTCAAGGAGATGTATAGCCGCGGCGGGTTGGTCTGCAAAGGGTATGGGCAGAAAGTATGACGAAAGTGGCTCGCCCATACCACTCAGCGACGAAGCCACAATGTGGTGCAGAGGCCGTGATAGCTCCTCAGTAGTGCAGGGACAAGGAAGGCGGGACTGCGCAGTGCTGTGTATCAGAGCTGAGAGCAGTGGAACAAAATGTTTTGACTTTCGATCGTGCCGCAATTCCAAGAAACAGAGGCGAATCCACCTTCCAAAACTGCAAGCTAGGTCATGAGCAGCAGAGATCCCCAAGGAATTAGTGCAATCATCAATTCTTGCACCTTTCTCGAACAGCCACGTCGCGTAGTGGGATTCTTTTGCGTCCCCGATGAATGCGCGTAAACGTAGAGCTGAGGGCATGATTGGTGTTGCGCCATATCTATCGGGTGTGTTTATACCCTTGAAACCGAGATTGAACGCTACCTCGGCATCTCTAGGGTCCTTCAAGAGATGGAAGATTCCTTGCTGAACATGGTCCGAACGGTTGGCTTTCGTCAAAGGATCCAGGCCATTGTGGAGTACCTTGACGACACCGCGTTGATGAAGGGACTGCAGCCTATCCCAAATCGCAGGGGCTACCATGTCAGGTAGTTCGTTTTGGGAAACTCCGAGATCTCGCAGCTCTGATTCAGGGAGGTAGTACAACGCCAGGTCCCGTAGCCGCTCTCGCCTCTGCGCAAGGTGCTCAAGTAGAACCATCTTAGCCCTCAGTGAGGCTTTAAATCCGAACGGGCCAACAAATAAATGGGGTCCCATGGGGCAGTCGGTCTCCAGAAGCAGCTTGACGGCAGCAGAGCAGCTGCAGTTAGAGCACAGCTCTGGCTCATAGCGCGCTTGACAGGCTTCCCTGCTAAGCTCAAGTGCATCCATCAAAGGCGTATACCCCCCTGCATCAGGCTGGCTCACCAGGCGGCGTGTGGCCTCTTTCTCGAGCAAGAGGCGGAGGCCGGTCTCCCACCCCAAGCAAAAATACACGATGTTTTGTCCAAAAAGGTCTGTCTCGCGCACATGCTGGACAAACTTGATACTCTCGATAAGATTTTTGAGTTTTGCTTCATCTCGTTTTGCCACGGCCAGAAAAAGGGCTCCGTATCCTAGCGCTGGTTACTGTCAGCCATCGTCTCGTTCGCATATTTCCAGCAATTAGGGCTGGGCACCTTCCATAATGCCAGGGCGCTCTTGTAGTATATCTACAAGCAGGTACTTTACTGGATGAGGCAGAGTGATTTCATAGTCTTGTACAAAATCAAGTTGTGACTCGCAGTTCGCAAGAACATCGTAGACTGGACCCAGAGCCATGTGTCTATACCCTCTTAAGACAAATTGCACCATCGAGCTAGTTCCAGTTACTTAGAGAGCTAGGGACGTTGGGTTGATTCGGCATACCTGTCGGAGTCGGTACCTGCATAGACATTGACACCTACCTGTTGCAAGAACCGTAATATCATCTTGAGGCTCTCAGGGCCGTCAGCTTTCTTTGTGATCTCTGTCTTTATCATCCAACCACCATAACTCTGAAAATCTTGTCAAGTCCGGGTATGCAGTTCTTCCAAGGAGTGGACCTACCTGAACGCACAGATGGGCGACATTACGACCAAACTTGTCAACGTCCAAGGGCGACGCCTTCCCAGAACTGTAAGCGAGTTGTAGTCTCTTGATATCCTCATGGACAAGTGTTGTTGAGTCAATTCTTGAGCGGTGATTTCTGTCGTCATCGAAGACGTCGAAGGCTGGACTCGTTTCCCTGATATTGTATGTTCGCAGCGAGTGTGTTGTCAAAGAGCCTCCGCATTGGTAATCGCTCTGCAAAGAAAAGCTGAGAATCTTGGAGAGGAGGAAGCGCAAGCCAGTGTAAGTGAGTGTGGTCTTTGTAGATCTCTTGTAAAAACAGCACCCGGGCTGATGACCTCCCTTTGACATTGCCTGATAAGAGATGGCTAGACCTCCCCAATATCTGTAGGTCCTCAGGAGTTGACTTCCTGTTCGATCTTTTTGTCTCTGGCAGGGACAGATTCTCGTGGCAGTTTCTTGGATGAATTCGCTTTCGGTCATGGCGTTTCTCAAATACAGTGGGATATTCTTTTGTTGTCCTGTGCTAACGATCTGGGATTTCCGATCAAGTCGAAGACCTTCTCCCTGCTCCTTTCATTAGAGCAAACACCTTGACTCTTTCGAATACTTACGATTGTATCCAATTTTCCCGAGACCATGAGACTGGTATCTTTGATCAGTGTCTGGCTGTTGGATGCCAGTACCTTTTGTTCCTCAACTCCAGTCGAAATTGCCGTGAGCCTTTCTTCTGTCTGTTGGGTAGACACTTCGACTCTCTCAACTCTGGATTCGATTCTCGTTAAGAAGGCCGACGTAACCAAGTGGTTATCCTGTACGGCGGTTCTGAACGCCTCAAGATCGTCACCGACACTCACACCAACATGCCTGTCGAGGTTAGAAGATGCGATTTGATGATAAGGCCACCCTTACAGGATCAACGCTTGAATAACGGTTCCCAGAGCCCCTGTGGCTTTGAGGAGCTGATCTTGAATCTGAGCCAACTTCTTCCGTTGGAACGGGTAGGTGATGACTGATTTTGACTTGTCCCACTTGCGTGCCACATCCGAAGCGCCATCGACCTTGTTCAGATTGTCGACAAGTTCTTTTAGAGCTCGAAGCTCAGCCTCGCAAGATCCTAGTGCCAAGACAACAAGATCGGTAGCTTGGGCATGGCGGCTGCTGAGTGTCGACGCACTCGGCCGAATGAGCTCGATGTATCTGCGTAGGAGGCTTACAAGGTCCGAAGCGCGCTTCAAATCATCATCTCGGTCTTTGATAGCGCTAAAGTATGTGTCGAGGCCACTGCAAATAGTAATGCCAAGTGAAACGATGCCCGCGATACCGCTGGCAATGCCAAGTGCCTCGGCCATGTTCAGTGGTAGGCTTGCAGAGTAAGACGCTGTTTGCCACAAGACGGAGCGTGGGAAGTTTCAAAGTACGTAGACGAAGAATCCATTCTGTCAAAATATGCCGAAACTTTTGGCAGATGGTTGGGCATACATGCATGTGTCAACCAAATTGAGGCTGAGGGCTCGTTTCTGCCAAGGCAGACATGCATTTCATACGCAAAGTCCAGCTGGGCTGCGTTGGTGGTGACATTGTAAATCAGGCCAGCAATCAGAGCCTGGCATTTCAACATAAAGTCACCTCCTAACCGCCCATCTGCAAGCCACGTTGGGGCTGGCGATATGCAACCAATAACCAATGGGGGCCAGCGATCAGATCAAGGAGTGCACCAGATATCACAAACATGATGTGACTTGCGCTGCGCCTCTGGCGAACTATCTCGCACGCCTTGTCTCCGCTTGAGGATGGAAAAGATTGGTCAAGCCTTGGAAGTTGCCTTGGCTATAGCTTGGGTGGCACAGCCTCACAGGTCAACTCCCTGTCGAGGCTCTTTATTAAGATTTTATACTTCCGGCTTCTCTAGCCTAAACATTTTCCAGCTTAACAATTCTCGACTACTCTATGAAATGAACTTCTCAAAGCCATCGCGCGCAGTCCTGCAGCGTCGGTCCCAAGCCCGTTGTGAAGGTGATACTGAGGCAGCGTGGCCCGCTCCATCCCCTCCTCCATCCCCATCCTGCTCTCAGATCATGGATTTTGGCAACAATAGCTCATCCAATGAGAACTTGCTCGCCCAGAGTCCTAGTCGAGAGAATGAAGGCCAAGAGGATTGGAACAGCAGCGACGAGCCCACACACAAGTACCCCAAACTTGTCAGACAACACCGAGACCGGGCTGAGAAATTAGAAGAAATATTGGAACCGATTCTTGGCCCGGAAAATGGCGAGTCCTGCGTCCTGTTGCTCTGTTGCGGCACCCCCTCAGCATGCCGTGTACTACCAGTTCTGATTCCGATCTCGACCATCGCGACGGACAATTTTGGCCAGTGGAGTCTAATCAAAGACAGCTGGAACACTTTTGATAAGAGCTGGAGACACTGGCTTCCTTGTTATGGTGTTCAGCAAGTTTCATTAGCCTCAGTGGGAATTACCATGTTGCCCCCAGAGATGTCACCACTGACGAGCAATACAGGTGTCACTACTGGCAAAGATCGGGTCGAGTGGTTCTAATCGATTCGGTGATAATCATTCTGAATTCCCCGGCGCTTGTACGCCAGAAGACTTGGAGGGCCAGATGCAGGAACAACAAGCCATCATTGACCAAGTGCCAGACAGGGCATTCCCTTGTTATTATGATTGGGAGTTCGGATTTTTCGATCATCATCGAGAGTGCCACAAGCGCAGTGATGCCAGCTGTTCGGATTTCGAGTCATATGAGTCGCCTTATGAATGTTCCGCTAAGAAGATTATGGAGGCCAAGAGAAGGCTATTGCAGCTGTCCCGGAGGAAATTATTCCTCACCTTGGCTTTCCGGCGTCCCGAAGTGACCGCGGCGAATGATCTCATTCCGGAAAGCCCATTTTACTCGCATCAGTAATGTCTCATTCATTCTCAACACAGGAAATCGTGACCCAAGTGGCTAATCAGTTGGTCAACAGAGATGTATTAGCGCTCTGCGGCTCATGGGATTGCCCTTCGCTTTATGAGTTAACCTTTCGGGGGTTAATGGTGGAGGAGGGCTGGCTGCTCTCATCGCCTTCTCCGTTCTTCGCTGCCATCAGTATCTTGCTCATGTCTACAACGCTGTTTAGATTCATGTTTGGAGGCTGGGATGCTGCTTGGGGAGCTGCCAGTTGCCTCGTCACTATCGCCATGTTTGGATACCAATATACCAAGGATCAGCCCGGTCACAGGGCACCATGGAAATAACAGTTCATTGTAAATCTATTCAAATGCTACATTTCAACAAGAAATATCAATACCAATGGCAAGTTTGCTCTTCTGCGGTAAGCCCTTGAGATGTCGTGTTCTGCGACCTGGAATACTTAACTACTATAGAACATATGATTCAAGCTCCTTCTCCGTCCATTCCCACAACTGCTCCCGAACCTTCTCATTATTACTCAGCTCCGAGCCCTTCCCCGTGACTCCAACCGGATAGTAAAAGACTCCAGATTCCACGTCCTGACTAGTCGCAGCCCACAGCTGGCTCAATGCTCCCTTCTCGACGCTTATAGACGTCATATTACCAATAAACCTAAACACCGTACCCAACAGAGCACCATAGCTGTTGATAAACGAGTCACCTAGATTGGTTTTCACCACTCCGGGATGAACACTGATGAACTTGATGTCTGGGTGACGCTTTGCGAGCGCTGCGTTGTAGTGAATGTTTGCGAGCTTGGACTGGCCGTAGCGAGCCCAGGTACCGAGATGGGGCATCGTCGTCTTGGCCTTGTCGAGATGATACGAGTCCTTGGGTGCTATGCTTCCCGCAGAGGACGAGAGGAACACGACTCTCACGTCGGAAGAGGGGGTGGTGGCGGTCGCTTTCAGGGTTGGCAGAAGGAGCTTCGTGAGAAGTGCGTGGCCGAGATGGTTGGTGCCAAACTGGATCTCGTATCCGTCCTTGGTGAGGCCTTCTGGAACGGCCATTATGCCGGCATTGTTGACTAGGAGGTCTAGGCGGTCTGATGAGGCTCGGAACGAGGCAGCGGCTTCTTTTGTGCTCTCCAGGGACCCAAGGTCAAGTTGGAGGAACGTGATGGGCGGCGCATTGGGAACCTTCTCTTGGACCTCTTTGATGGCTCGATTTCCCTTTTCTTCCGACCTAGCTGCAAGATAGATTTGTGCAGGGTTGTGTTTTGCGAGCTGTAGGACGGTCTCGAGGCCTAACCCGGTGTTGCCTCCAGTAACCAAGATGACCTTTCCGGAGAGGTCTGGAATATCCTTATCAGGATCGAAAGAAACACCACTTTTCATGATGTAAAAGGCCTAGCAGTGCAATCTGGTTACAAGGTGGAATGACTGACGACCCGAAATAAACGGTGAAGTAGTTTGTATAGTGCAGACCATGATCGAGTCATTATATACAAGGGCCCGACGGGGATAGGGAAGTCAAGTCTCATTTAAGTCCGGAGGCTTGCAGAAGAAGCCCTGGTCTAGTCAAGGTTCACCAGCCGAGGCTCCTGATCTGATCGCATCGGGGTTGAGTCGGAGATGGGTCGAAAAGGGGCTAGTGCAGGCTCAAGTTGGAGGGATATGTGAACTTTAACTTGCCGTTGCTCCGCCCAAGTCCGCTGCTAGTATTTGACCCCTGGCAGGTCAACGTCGATCATACGTAGCCCAATGATCAGGTAATGAATGGACTTTAAGCCAGGAGCCCATAATTTGAGGCCATGGAGTGTTTTTTATTTTCCTTGAGGTACTGTTTGACGTTGTTGGATCTTGATGCCGTCATGTTGTTTATCCATCGTCAACTGTGTCTTGTTGTTGCGGCTGGTGGCTTTTCTCAAGACGTCATGGATGACAAGACGAACTGGCCGTAGCAAAATAAATATCTGCCAATCTGGCATTTATTTGGCTTTAGATACTACTCCTCATCAGTTGGGCCAACCTACTCTCACCATGATCCCACTACTATATGCCAGTCTTGTGGCCCTGGCCTTCGTTTCGGACGTCCTTGGAAGAAACGCGTCTTCCCACTGGCTTCTAGCCCAGGGACTCGAAGCTTTGGGAGGGTTCGATAATCTCGAGGCCATTGTCGATGTTGTCTACTCTGGCGGGTACGCTTCACCTTGACGCCGCAACACTTGCCGTTGTCGTTTCGTCGCTAAACCATGACAGACACTTTCGCTCCAGGCCCATGTCCCAGACGTTTGGTCTCAACGGACTCGACAGAAGATTTGCTAGTAAAGGTCATCAGAATGTTTACTTCTCGTACGATGGAGGTGTTTTTAGGCAGCGCATCGACAGATTTCACGACATATCAGGCATGCGAATATGGACCACCAAGTTGTCAGGAGTTGATTGCTAATTTTGCGTCACCAGCCGACTTCATATGGGCCCGTCCTGATCTTGACCCAGTCAGCTTCTCCCTCGTTCTCCAAGACGGAGGCGACAGTTTCGCTGCTACTGTACGAGGAAGCGACGTGCTCTTGCTCCCAAAGACACCACCTTTAGGGCATAAGGACGGTGCGTGTCTTATCTAATAGCATACTTGGCCTCTTTCATGGTCTCCATCACTAATTTGCATCTTTTTAGGACTTCTTGCAGCCTACCTAATACAAGAGGCCGTTAAAATGTCTCCCATGCTTCTCAGGAATGTCGGTTCACTTCTTTCATTTGCAAGCGACTTGGCTCAAGATACTAAAGCCTTGTGACAGATTTCAAGAAATAACCGCCACACCATCCGTAGGGAACAAACCACCGATGGCCAAATGCACCGGGCTCGTATGTTGAAGATTCGAGCCCCTCTAAGCTTTTGGAAGCTTCTTCCATGCTGACCTGTACCTTTTTTTCTTTTCAAGTCCATGACCAGACCCTAAACATCTCGGTTCTCCTGGATGACCACACCAATCTCCCGTATCTCATCCGTTCGTACGAAAACCATGGCCTCTTTGGCCCCTCTACCAAGGACCTATTTGTCAGCGACTACGTGACTGTGAACGGAGTCAAATTTCCCCGTCGCTTCCAAACGATCTATAATCGTAAACATATGTTGACAGAGTACTTCGTTGAAACAGTCAGTGTCACTGCAACAACACCAAACCGTTTCATAGGTCCTGTAGGCCGTCCTCTGCCAACTCAACTGCCGAGGCGAGACACATCTTACGGCTTTGCAGAGATCGGCGAGAGCCATGCTTACTATAGATGGACTGGCGGATACACTGGCTCTTTCGGTAACCTCAACGCGACACAGCCTTGGAAGGATCTCCCAGGTGTCTGGCTAATCACAGTGACGGATGCTCCTAATTACCGCCAGCTCGTTCTTGAACTTGCTGACAACGTCGTTGTGCTAGACGCTCCACCACAACAGAGCCGGCTTGTCTTACGGTGGGTTAGGGAAAAGCTGAACAAGACCGTGACACATGTTTGGGTAAATGGCCAGACTACCATGCCATGGACGAACCACTAACAGTTCTCTTCAGCCGACTCATCACCATCACGACCACGCATATGGTATTGCCGACTACGTCGCTGCTGGCGCAAGCGTTATTACCCTTCACAGCGCGATGGACTACTACTCAGGCATCCCCAAAGGCTCATTCATGACATATTCGTAAGATTCTATGACCGAAAACAGAAGGACTCACTGACGGCTCCCAAAGGACCAATAGCCCATTTATTCTAGATGATGGTACCATCGAGGCTACCTTCATACACATTGGAGATTCTTTACATGCGGCCGACCATAGCTACGCATATATTTCCCCAAAGTGTGCCACCACAAGTAGCACGACTTTGATCTTCGATGCCGACAATGTCAACACCGCCAATATAAAAGATTCCGAGCAGGGCTCCCTGTTGGCAGTTCTGAACAAGTTCGCAGCCGACAAGGTGGCTTCAAGTGCAACGTGAGAAATCTACCCCTATTTTAAACTCTGCAGTTAACACCTTGTCCCCCACATTTTAGATTCGTCCCGGTGCACGGAAACTCGATTCCGCTTTCGCAGATCATCAACGCAACTGAATATCGCTACCCTAGCCTCAAACCCCAAGATTTCCAATACCTCCGTCCTAGGTGCGCCGGTAGTAGTAACTCACTCGAATTGGAGGGTGAGCGTACACGAGACGGGAAGATATATGCTCTTCTACCGCCGCTGAACCAGAAAGGAAACATGTAATGAGAAATTGCCAAGTCCTATTGTTTTCAACGCTATCTGTACTCTAAACCACTGGAATCTGGCCCTCTGTTATCTCGTCAGATCTGCAAGGGGACATCAAAACCATGCTCACTGGTGCGTGGCAAGTCGCTGAAAGATCTTGGGACCAAATTCCGCCATATCAGTAGGGACAGCAAACTCAGTCACATCTATCACCTTCTGCCAGTTATCCCTCACAGACTCTACAGTCCAATCCTGGTCCGCGGGTCCAAAGTAGCCCTTACTCTCGGCCAGAAAGATGCGAGTGACAAGCCTGTTAACCGCTGCGACGGTCTCACCGTTGACCTCGGAGCTCTCATGAACCAACCATGCCACCGTGGTAGTCACATCGCGTGCAGGCATGCTGTTCTCCATAAAGGCCTGCGTCTGCTCATCCTGAACAAAGGCGGCAGAGCCAGGCGTGTAGGCCATAGGAGCAACTGTATTGACCAGAATGTTGTGCTCTTTGCCCTCAATGGCAATAGACTTGGCCAACCCCATAAGGGCCAACTTGGCAGGTCCGTAGGTTGACTGTTGAGCGCTGCCAAACATGACGGGCGATGCGGTCATGACAACACGACCGAATTTTTGACTCTTCATGTGTGGCCAAGCGGCTTGCGTGACATTCCAAGATCCTCCCACATGAGTTCCGAGCATGTTCCAGAGTTGGTCGTCAGAAGTCTTGTCGAAGTCAGCGGCATCGGCACCGCCAGCGTTGTTGATAACTATGTCGACACGTCCGAAGTTGTCGATGGCAGTCTTGACGATTGCGTTGGCAACCTCTCGGTCTGCTACGCTACCAATATGGACGACGGCCTTGCCACCAGCGTCGGCGATCTCTTTGGCAGTTGCCTCTGCAGTTGATGAAGTGGTGCTGTTTATCACCAAGGCGGCGCCGAGACGGCTGAGGAGAAGGGCATATTCACGGCCTAAGCCTCGACCTGAGCCGGTCACGATAGCAACGCGCCCATCGAATCTAAGAGCATTTCCGGTCATGGTTAAGTTGAATTGAGGTGATAATTAAGGTGAAACTCTCACGTAATAGGTGAAGTAAAGTGTAAAGCTCACGATGCTATTGTGTTACGCCGAGTTACCCCAGAGCGCATCCTTATCTTTTTGTACTGACCGCTCACCATGAACTTCTTTTTCCCCTCGCTCCTGTGCAGAATATTGTTGTCTGTATTCCTGGGTAGCAACCGCGGAGGTACGTTTCGCTAACTTCACTTCCTCCGCAATAGCCCGACGCTATGAAGCAATTTGTGCGGAGGATCGTCCCCAGTCTCCGATTGGCTCAGTTTGCATGCTACCCTTGGCCGCGTAATCGTATCCTTTAACTCTCCTTGAAATAGCGTCTCCAGGATCTTGTCCCTCTCAAGAATGACCAAGACTCCGTCCCCGAGACACACAAAGAACAGTACATGCGGATGTACGTTACATCATAGCTATCAGAGATGTGGTGGAGGAATAGCGGAGGAACGGCAGTTGCAGTTGAATATATTGGAATCGCCTCATCGTTCATGCCATATGGAATTGCTTGCTAGTAAATGGTGGCTTGTGTTTGATGGAAAGAGGGTCGAGTTTAAAGACACTAGAAATATACAACACCTCGCTGCTCTGTCTTCTTGCTACTACTCTCTTAATATCAAACTACACCAAACCAGAAACCAAGTTCACCATGGCTCCCTCCACAGAAACAGACGGATCTGAAAATACTTTCGTCGTGCCACCACCTCGCCTCGTTCCGACAATTCACAAGACACCTTATGCAAGCCTTCTGCCCCTTCGTCCCGAGTTGAACCAGTCCGGTAGGACAATCCTCATCACCGGTGGATCTGCCGGCATTGGGCTTGCAATTGCACGAGCATATGCTGAAGCGTCAGCATCGAACATCATCTTGACTGGTCGCCGTAGTGATGTTCTTCATCAGGCATCCTCCAAGCTTTCGGAAGCGTTTCCCAACGTGAACATCATTCCTCGGGTTTGTGATGTTGTAAACACGGAGGAAGTAGCCAGACTTTGGTCTAGCCTTTCCGACGAGGGCATCTTTGTCGATGTCCTTGTTCTGAACGCGGCCAAATTCGGTCAACAGCAGCAGCCACTCCTCGAAACTGACTTGGACGAGACTTGGTCGCTGTACGAAACAAATGTCAAGGCAATCCTTGATTTCTGTCAGCGACTGCACAAGCAGCCGGCTGCCGGAGAAAAGAAAAAGGTATGATAAAGACCTGTCCCAGCAAATACATCAAGTGGTGACTAATTATCCCACGATAGTACATCGTCTATGTGTCGACTAGTGCGATTCATATTCCATCTATTGCAGCTACCCTTCCGGGTTACTCCTTGAGCAAGATGTCAGGCCATTTACTGGTTCAGAAGATTGCAGAGGAGGTGGATCGTGAAAAGTTACAGATTGTCAGCTTCCATCCTGGGCAGATTCTCTCTGAAACAGCTCGATCTGCAGGTCTTGACGAGAACAGTTTTCCTTTTGATGATGGTATGTGGTTGAAACCCTCGTGTACTGCTTGTGCCTTTTATGTGTAGAGCGAGATGCTGTGTTATATGGTGTTTGTCTGGCCTCCTGATGAAATGTATCTTCTAACCAAGGCTTATAGAGAACCTTCCTGGACGTTGGGCCCTTTGGGCGTCAACGTCTCAGGCCACCTTCCTTCACGGCCGTTTCGCCTGGGTAGCATGGGATGTCGATGAACTGAGATCGGGGGAGGTTAGAAGGCGCATTGATACGGACCCTAAATTCCTGACTGTGCAGTTTGTCGGACTGTAATTCTGTGCCAACAACTTGACGCTGAAACATGGTGATCATTTAATATATAGTCTATTATTTCAGCTTCATCATTTTCATTGAATTACATAGTGCCGGTATTCTTACGGTTAAGAAACTACGGTTATACTACCTAGTCTGTGAAGACTAATGGTGTATCAATATCTTTGCCCATCTGAATGCATGTAATGTCGAGAGCCGGGTGCAAAATGATCATATCATTCTTAGCAACGGTTTGGTTTGGGTACCTAACAATCGCATCTCTGGCTACGGCTAATCTCCACACTCGTCAAAGGGGCCTGCAGGTCTCGAGAAGGTGAAGCGCTCAATGGTCGGCCCTGACGTTGATTATGAAGCACGGAAGTTTAGAGTCTTGCTCGTCATCGTTTAGCGGACGTGCGATGGAAATGCAGTGGAGTTGAGATGGTGCGATGGGTTGTGTGGCGGAGGTACGGCGGAGGTACAATGCACCCGCGGACAACCCCTGCTGTTTAATTCAGTTTCGGGCGTGGGTATTGAAAGTTAAATGGTAGATCAAGAAGTCCCAGTGAGCCAGGAATAGCAAGCATGCCTTTAGAGCTGTGGGAAGAGTTTATAAGTTGTGTCGTGCCCGACGGGATGGAGTCCTTCTCCTACAGCCACCTCAAAAGCTTCTGTACTCCCTTGACTCGCCGTCTGATACAAGCCTCTGTACCTCGCAACTTCATACGAAGCCCTATACAATCGAAATGTCTTCCCAGCGACTGCCCCTAGGCGAGTGGGTGAAGCAAGTCAACGATGCAATCTTTTACCAGCCGAAAGATGAAGTCGCCTTAAAAGCCCTGAAAGAAGACGTCGATTCTAGCCTCGTAGTCAAGTGAATATTTCCAGGGCGTGGATCTTCATAAGAAACCCGGACTTACAGGTGTCTCAGGCTTAATCATTCCGTCTTCACTTACCAGGAGATGAAAGGCGGCGTCCTGTATATCCGTGGCAGCGGCGGCATGACCCTCGACAGCGTCTCTGAGGTCTTGAAGTGGGACGACACTGAGAAGCAGGGCGGTGTCGTTGCACACCTTACGAAATTTACTACAAGGAACGATGGAACCGGACAGGAGGTCACGAAGTCTAGTTTGATCACCTCTACAGTCAAGTGGATTGACGGTAGGAGAAAGCTTACTGAGCTTGTGGAGGTTGAGATTGAAGAGTGATATTTGTTTGTTTTGCGAGTCCAGCCTTATAGTTTCTAGCTGTGTGCAAAAAAAAACGCCATATTGGCGTCGGGATATGGGGTGGCCATTCTCTCGAAGTGGTCGATGGACAGTTCGGGGAGCTCAATAGGGGTTGGCGGGACAGGACAGGTACTATCGACATAATTTCAGGAGATTGGCCGATGGCCATCCACGGAGAACCATACAGCCAATCTACCTGTGCCTATGAAGAGTCCTGGGCCGGATTAGTACAGGTAGTGTGAGATGCTGCATTTTCTTGGCCGATTTCACATCGACATACGGTACAGTTGTGCCAAAGTACGGCTTCCAGTAACCTCGTCTGGAATAATGACCTCGTCGCTGAACCTCGGGTTTGCTAAGTTGTGCTTTCCTGGAAGACTGTTGTCCAAGCGGGGGTTGAAAGAGCTGTGTGTACCAAAAATAACGCCTATCGTCGAGAGATCTGATGTCTTGACCTGATGTACTTCGGTGTTATGCGGCTTCCAAGTTTATGAGCTACTACTATATCAGGAACCGTTTTATGTCCAACTATGGTAGGGCCATCTCACCCTGAGATTAGTAGCTCTTAGATTTAAAAGAAAAGGGTAAATTAGCCTGATTCGCCACTGCTGGGTTTGTCTTCTTCATCCGTTGCTGGTGCAGCTTCGACAGAGGGGCATGAAGGAGCACATGACTGAGAAGCTGTGTCCCTATAGCACAGAACAGTCGAAGCCAAAGAAGATGTGCATTCTGTATGACATAGATCAGACCCCAAGCTCAGACTGTGTTACGACTTGCGACGAAATCGTCTCAGCCTGAATCTTTACGTCCTAGGCCGTCCTCATCTCAGCCTTAGTTGCTGCAGTGGAATCAGCCCGTCATCTTCCCCAATCATGTCCAAAGCTTCACCGTCCATCAAGCCGAGAACAAAGCATTCTCCTACAAGAACGAAACTGTCCCCGCATGGACGAAGAATTAGAGGAAGTGGACATCCAGGCAGAATCCAGATGCCATCTCCACTCTGGATCACCGACGAGGCCAAGCCCATATATCCGTTCTTCGTCATAAAAAGGCACCGGCCTCTAGTGGTTCGTGTCTCTGTAATAGCGTACGTCTTGGTGCTGTGCCTTCCTCGATGCATATCTGTCTCCACAGCCGGGAAAACTGGGCCGAAGTAGGTATCAAGAAGCTGTTGAGTGGACGTATTGACATGCTCGCTCTCAACAAGTTTGAGGAATCCTAGCACGTAGTCTGGCTTCTCTTCTGCCTCCACTGTCTCAAACAATACCTTTCCATCGTCATAGATGAATCCCGGGAGCAAGAAGAGAAAAGACGCAGCGAAGTTGGCAAACTCTTCCGAGCTGGGATCCAGTCGTGGCATACCTGGACCAGAGCAATCCGCCAAAAGAGTGCGGAAGAACGCTTGCAGCCGCGGGATGCCAGTTGGGTAGGGAACGGATAGACCAGGTCTCGTGGCAACTTCGACCCAGCGTCTCTTCTCCTTGCCTAGGAAGGGCTGGAAAACAATATCCGCTACGGCGTCTATCATGGCCCCGCTGACACACAGTTCTCCTGATGCGAAATGGCATTCAGGCTGGGTCGATGGCGTGGCGTTGTATGCGGATGGATCAATCCTCGAGGTTTGCAAGCCCCATACCCAGTGAGGTACCCAGGACGGCAAGACGGCCGGGTCCAGGGAGAATCCGGCTCCCACTTCTGGGGTGATGACTGCGCTTCTGGCGTAGCACAGCAGAGCAAGAGACCGATCGCGGCTGATGATGGTGCGAACATAGTTCTCGTACACCCTTTCGATAGAGCTGTTATAATCCGGCTTCCCAAAGTCTCCGGCGTCTGAGGCCATCCCCATTACGGCGTAGAAGCGGTCCCGTGGGTCAGTGCTTTGCCTGCTTAGACAGTTCCGGAGGAGCTGGACCAGGGTCGGCTGGGCCGTCAGCTGGACTTGAGTGTGTCGATTCCAACGGTCGATTACCAACGATGTCCAAGACGACATTTCCATGACGATGACAACCTGGCCGGTGTCTCTAACTTCCAAGTATTGCGCGTTGTGCGGGAGCAGCAAGGCACTCAGGAGAAAGTAGGCGCTCGTGAGTTCGTTCCAGTCGATGGAGGACTGTCCACAGCAAAGGACGACATTGCGAGCCAGGATGACTTCCTGATAGATCCACAATCTGGTCCACCAAGCCCTCATGAAGAGCTTGGCCATCGAGACCCAAACTCTCGACTCGAAGGCGTCAGAAATGCCTCTCAGGCCCTCGCCGGGATTAATCTCCCTATCCATATAGCCCATCCAAACACCAGAGAACTTCAAGATCATGTCCAGAGCCATAGCACTGTCATCCTGCTCTTCTCCGAGCCAGGCCACGACGACATCAGCTTTCTGGAATATCTCGGCCATGAGCATCACTTGCTCCCCCCGTTCTTTAGTGTCGGCCTGATTAATACAGAGACCATCGATCCAGAATATCTGGGGGTCGGTAGGATGGCGAATGTATCTCAAAGCAGTGTCAAGGTTTGTCGTTATTTGCCCCTCGGCTCCATCAAGCACTATAGAGGCCGTGCTTGAGGAATCGCCCCATACGTATGAAAGCGCTTTGTACGCCTGAGCAGAAGAGAGCGATGTGCGTGCCAAGGTACAGTGGATGGGATCTCCTCGGTCATGTGACGGTAAGACCGTTAAGAGCCTGATTTCTTGGATGTCTTGATCCAAGGGGTCATAGACATACCGCGGCAACGAACTCATCATGGATCTGAGAGATGCGTGAGACTGAATGCTGTGCGGCTGAGTCCGAGTATCACGATATCAACAGCAAGCGGTCAGCTGCGGCAGAAACATTTCCGGCGATTGTTGTCTAATTCTTGGGCCGGGTTTAAAGTGGCTTTGGGGGTGAGATGCAGTGGCGGCGATGGCTGCATTTCCTACTGGAGTGCGCTGTTGAAAAGATGACGGCTTCCCAACCACAAATCCGTAATTCACCAACGCGACTAAATATCAACCCCTACATCACAAAGAAGCCTACCATGACTCTGATTCCACTTTGGCTTAACCATTAATCTAGCCTTCGGACGTAGTCTGGAACATCAGGATGGCGACCCAGCCGGAACCGAAAAGCAGTGCCCCTCACCCCCCCCCCCAAGATTGGCTGTACTTCATCAATCTATGTTGTCCATCCTCCAGCTACACACGAACAGAATGTCCTAATCCTTCAACACTGATCTAAAACGCCTAATCGTAGATTTCAACGCCCCTACCTTATCCAACCACGCGGCAACCTGCGAAAAGTACTCCTCACTTCCGCCACTCTTGGCAGCAAATCTCTTGACTTCATCCCGGATAGAAACCATACCATGCGCGGCATGTGCCTTCGACTTCTGGACCTGGTGGTGCAGCGGAAACTGCACCGTGGCTAGCCTAGGGGCACGAGGAAGGCCAACAGGCAAAGCCGAGGCCAGGGGGAGACTGCAGGTATTACTGGCGCATATATGGCGTGGTTTAACACCGATAGAGCCGCGACACAGAGGAACCCAAATAAGGATACTTCGAAAAACGACAGATGGAATTCCTGGAAGAAAGACATTGGACAACAATAAAGGGACTCTTTAACAGAGAGACATGTATCTAGTGAAGCAGAGTGGGTATGCAATTTGGGGCCGCCAGGATCAGGATGCAAACTCCCTCCGTCGCAGCCTTACTTGGAAATCAAGAGGCTTCACAAACCAGTAGTTCTGTGTATGCCAGTCTTTTCTAAGCAAGCTCTCGTGCAGGGTAAAGTCAAAGTCTCTCACTAGGCTTGGTATAAGCTTACACATCTCAAGCATAGAAATGTGACGGCCGATGCAGGTCCTAGAACCAAGACCAAACTGGATACGGTCAGTTTGAGAAGCCTCCTACTGGAGAGAATGATTTTGGAGGCTCACCGGCATCCAGAAGCGGTTCATCAAAGCTACCTGGTCAGTATCGTTTTGGAGCCATCTCTCTGGCATAAATTCGTCGGCATTTGGCCCAAACGTGTGACAGTCATGATGTGCGACCCAGGTGTTAATTCCGACGATAGTCTAGAGCTCTGTCAGCTGTTTCCAAGTTTCATTGGAATCCACCCTTGGGCACCACTTACGCCCTCGGGGAAGAAGTGGCCAGTAATGGTCGCGCCCCCCTTGGGGACGACGCGTTCAAGGGGTAGCCCAGTCGCCGGATGTAGTCGTAATGCCTCCTTGATAACAACTTGGAGGTACGGTAACTGCTGAGTCTCTTTGTACGTAGGATGATTTGAGAGTTGACCTTGAGCAGTGAAAAGGTCGACTTCTTCCCGCAACTTGGCCATGCACGCCGGGTTCTTGAGAAGATAGTACATGACAGCCGAGAGACTGATTGCAGTGGTGTCTGATCCCGCAACCATATTGGATACGCAGCCGGCTAGGACGTGGAATGACGTAAAGGTGCTAGGACTGGTAGAGTGCTTGGCTTGGAACTTTGAGAAATGCTGCGTTTTGACCTCGTCATCTTCCAAGGGCATTGTCTTTGGGTTCGCTTGCACTTCCCTTATCCTTTCCTGCGTGAAGGCAACGACGTACGCCCGGCCTGCGCCTTTGACGCCTGCCATAAGGTTCTTTAATGAAAATAAAATCCGATGTAGGCCGGGAAATATGCCGACCACTGAAGCATAGCCGAGAAGATCGTCAAGTGCACTGATGACATTGCCTACGTCCTCTCCCCGGTCGAGGAAGCCCAGGCGCTTCCCGTATGTGGTCATGCCGATGACGTCGAAAGCGCAACATTGGAACCAATGACGCATGTCAACGGCTTGGTTCAAAGCGGATAGCTCAGAAAGGCGACTTTAAATAGGTCGGCACAGTTGTCCACAAAGGTTTCGTAGTGTATCAAAGCAGACATGGAATAACTCGCTTGGTACTGCTTGCGTTCGAGTGCGTCTGGTCAAGGACTGCTCGCTGAAGAGAGTGGTCTGTCCCGGGTTCGCAGAGGTTGAGTACCACGAAGATTTTGAGAAAGAGGTGCCAAGGCCAAAGATGACTTTGGCCGAATCCAGGTCACTGATGCTGTAGCGATTCTCGTGCGTAGCGCACGACCGGGCCTGGAATTTCTTCTTTTAGCATGAAACCTTTCCTCGGCTCAACCCTGCGAGTCATGTATTCTCAGCTTACCGTATCGCTGGTGTAATTCACGATTGACCTTGCGAAAGGAGCCTTGACTGACCTTCCAAGCATACCAACCGGAAGTGAATCTTGCGAGCCAAGGGCCTTGAACGGTGCGAAGGTGAGAACGTAGATGCTGGATCAAGGAAATGGCGACGGTCAAGGAGAGTTGCAAAAAAATATGATGACTAGGTAGATATACATGTTCACTACCGATGACGCTCTGAGTTATGCTAAAAAGAGGCGTATCGGTGCAGCCGAGTCTTTTATATTTAGGGCCAACTGTCATAGGATGTCTAGTTCGGCTCTCACGGGATTTCATCACGCCGGCAGTGTTCAAGTAACGGCTCCTAGATGCGGGGAAACCTATCTCCCCGCATTCATCTACATAGTAGTTGCAGGTCTGAACCGAGCAGATCGCGGGGGTGTCAACCTCGGCCTCAAGTTCCTGTTGGCAGTCTGCTAATCCGGATATCTTCCTAACGAAAGAGCAGACCGCTAGATGATATCACACGAAGACACTCAACCCCATTACCGAGGTATCCGGTTGTAACGGGCAGCGTTGCGGGGGCTCAGGCTGTATGAGGGGAAGAACCAACCAGCCATTATGACGATCGTAGGATTCCCAAGGGATAAACCGGCCGTTGCGCTTGCACGTAAGAGAATACACGATCCATACTAGAACACGAAATCTTTTAGAATTATTAGACTATACAAATATGCCTGAGGGACGATGCTCGCCTGATCATGGCGATACTAAATAGCTAGTAACGGAGCAAGCTTCTTCTCACCCAACCACTGGTTAACCTCGATGACCGTATTCTCCCAGAGGCCCTTAACTTGAGCAGCATCCTCAGCGACTGGGTTTGGAGCTTCCAATTTCCCAACCGGAACCAGAAACTTCCCCTTGTACTTTTCAGCATTCTCCCTAACCTCAGTCGCGGCAGCTGCAAACAAAGAGTTTGCCGCACCTTGATCAGCACTGACGAATGCAATGCGCGCTATGGCCCCGACAAGAAAGTTGTTGACTGATACCAAGCCTTCGGTGAAGACCTCTCCAGGATGGACGGCGATACACGTTATCGCGAGGCCTTGCTCGTCGAACCGACGCTGAAGCTCTTTTGTGAACAGCACCACTGCAGTTTTTGACACGGCATAACGAATCATGTCAAAAGCAAAGAAGAATCTTCCCAAGAACCTCCACTGCCATGGGTAAGAAATCACCGGATCTCTGAAGCATGACGTCGAGTCAAAGTTGAACTTGAAATGAGTCGGTAGCAAGCTGATCTGGGCTGTAGAGCTGACATTGACGATCCTGACATCAGCATCTTTGGCGGTTGAAGCATTTTTTAGAAGTGGTAAAAGGCGATTCGTGAATAGGAAAACTCCCATGTGACTGGAAATCATTAGCCATGTGCTCTATCTATGAAGATAGTTCCCCTTACTTGGCAGCCATGTGCTGTTCATATTTGCCGTCTACAAATTCACGGGATGCTGTTGACGCTGCTGCATTGTGGACTACGCTTTTGTTAGTGACAATGACAGCAATCAAGGTCAGGGCCCGAGTCATACTTAGAATGTCAACTTTTGTCTCCCTTCTCTTCAACTCGTCGGCGGCCGCAGTAATGCTTGCTGGGTCGAACAGATCCAGTGTCAACCATTGAACATTCTCCGGATCGATATCAGGGTCCTCGCCCAAAGTCTCTTTCGCTTGTCGAGCCTTTGATTCGTTTCGAGTGGTCAAGTACACCTTGGCTCCCTTCCGGGCAAGTTGCTTGGCAGTCGCAAATCCAATTCCATTCCTGTAGAAAGAGTGCATCAGTTGAAGCCCTGCGCCGTAAAACACTCAAACCTACCCAGCTCCTGTTACGACAGCAACCTTGCCACGCAGATCTGGCAGTTCTACTGCAGGGTTCCATTGTTCGGCAGTCATGATAGTTGAAACGCAGGAAGAGAATGTCTGCGAGAAGACCAACAAAGGATGACCTCGCAGAGAACTAAAGTCCCGCTTTGAGCTTCTTTAAACCACATTTAGTATTCACAGTAACTTGTCAATCTACCTTTTCTGCATTGTTACTCATGGTATAGTCCTGGCCGCTAAACTGCTTGAAACGGCATTGGCGGAGTTGGCGGAGCGCTTGCGGAGATGCACTGACACTACTTGAACCTAAAACGCGTATCCCTTTAACCTCCGACCCAAGGCCGCCGCACCTCCGACCTCAACTGATCCATCCTCCGTATGGCGACTCAGTAACCTGTCCCGCACATCAATCCCTCCGCCGTCGTCGCCCTGAAGATTCGCCATGGGTCGACGGTCTAAACAAACGTCCTGTTTCGCGTGCGTCGACACCAAGCGTCGATGTGACAAGAAACTCCCATCATGCTCGCGCTGTCTAGATAGGGACATGACCTGCACATATCCTCGAGTCCCGCCAAGACGTCAAGGCCCGCAGTCCGACCCTCCCCACGTCGAGACTACTCCGGATGACGGCCTCAGTGGCATATGGGCTCCCATTGACTTCAATGCCGGTGAAGGCAGTGCCAGTCACGTCGGACTTGTCCCAGATTCCGCGCTGCTTGACTCAGCGTTGGCTTCGAATCTGACTTACCCATCTTTCAACTTTTTCCCAACACCATCCTCGAGCACTGTTGTCGATCCCCCTGCCTCTGTCCAGCTAACGAGGAGGTTTGGGGACTTGGATTGGTTCCTCCAACCTCAAGCTTGGACAGTAGCCTTCCATTACCACCCGCCAGATGCAATACCTCCAGCTTCTGTCTTCTCAAACTTCATCCGGGGCCTACAAGACTGGCTATCACGCTTTGTTCGCAACGGCCATAACCCATTCATCCACCGTCATCTCTATTCCGAATCAGGCTACCCGCAGTGTATACAAGATGCATACTCTGCTATTGCCATTTCAAACGCCGCCACTGCCGAGAATGAAAACATCATCGGCGCCATCTCGTCAGCCCACATCTCCAACCTACTCAACTCGGAGTCTGCTTCAAGTTCCATATCGCTTAATGCACTCTCTACTAGAGATCATCTCGCCCGAACACAAGCCCTTCTCATCCACATCCTTCTTGCACTATTCTCCTCCTCTATTCAACGTCGTGCCCGAGCTGAAAATCTCATGAGCACCCTTCATGCCTGGAACACTCAGCTATGGGAATCTGTAAACCAGGGTACAACTTTCGCTCCTCTACTAGCAAACAGTGCCTCGACATATGGCGGGACTCATACAGGAGACGTCGATCCAGTCCCAGCCTTGTACCGAGCCTTTGTCCTCTCCGAGTCCATCCGTCGAACCTGGCTACTTTGCAACCTTGCAACAGGTGTTTACAACAGTCTCAGAGGCGAACTCGCTGAGGGGTGCGGGGGCGATATTCAGATCACAACTCATGCAAAGTTGTGGGAGGCGCCCTCTTCAGCGCGTTGGGAGGCTGTTGCACGCCACACTGACCCGTTGTTCATATACAGTCTTCATGGTCCCTCCCTTGTCGAACGCGGTGTCGGTGCTGCCCAGGTGGACGAGTTTGCACGGCATTTGTTTACAGTCATGTGGGGAATGGAGAAAGTCGAGACTTGGGTGGTGAGAACAGGGGATGAAGTCTCGGTGGTGTATTAAGGTCCGTAATCGCGTCCTTTGCCGCCTATGTATCTATCACATGGCGCCCAATGCTAAGTTAACAACGAGGGGCATATCAAACTAATGGCCCTCACAGATATTTATACATTTATGTCTAGTCCAGCTATGAAGCCTTTTCCCGGTGAGAAAGTCCCAACCTTCTCAACCGCTATTCTATACCCGGACCCAGCCGGCTCATACAAATCTGAACACAGTTGGCACTCTCATTCCTAAAAGTGCTACAAACATGAGCTCTGGCTGCCAGAACCCTAGTTGAAGAAGACCTTCAACATCCTGACAAACTTGCCGACGGGCGATGAGAGTCTAGGGGCGGCGGCGCTGGGGATGTCGGTGCCAGAGGCGCTGGGGGTGCCAGAGGCGCCGTTGGTGCTATCGGCAGAGGTGCCCTCGGCAGCAACGCCCTTGGTAGGGGTGCTCACAGCAGTAGTTTCGTCGACAGTGGTCTCCTCGGTAGTGGTGCCATCAGTAGAGGTTGAAGGAAGCTTGGAAGACAGAGGGGTCGAGGGGGGTGTGATGCTACTGGTGGTGATGGTCGCCGCAGTCTTGCCGTCGTCATTGTCGACCACCAACTCAACGCCCGTGTTGAAAACACTGTATGCGGCAGGCTCCTCACCACCGCAAGCCTCCATGGGATAGCCAGAGCATGGGTAGTTGCACTGAGCGTCTTTGACCAGGGCCGACTCGGGAGGGTACGTGTCGGCGCAGTGGCAACCGTCCGGGCTGGTAATGGCGACGTATTTTTTCATGTCCTGGCAGGCTTGGTTGCAAAATCCCGTGCTAATAAATGAAACCTTGGCCTTTACAACCTCAGCGTTGGCCGGGAGCTTGTTGAAGCAGCCCTGTGAGGTGGTCTCGCCAAGGATAGGAGTCGTCGCGGGTTGTTGTTTCGCGTCGCGGGCGACGGCCAAGGTAGCCCAAGAGAAAAGAACGGCGTGAATAAGTCTGGTCATTGTGATAAACGGGCTTCCTGATTAGAGGTAACGACTGTGGTGAAGAAGATGAAGATTACTGAGCGATGCCCTGAGATATTTGAGGTTTTGAATCGAGGCGCAGGAACAGGATGATATCCTGTAATCTAAGCATGACCCACCTGACGCTGCTTGCCGATTGGTTGTCTGGTGGGCGATCATCATGCGTTGTTGGTTGTCATGACATTTAAATATCAGCCAGGCAAGGGTAAGTTGTCTTGTCACTGTTGGAAATAGGTTGGAAATAGGGTATTTGGCTCAATAAACTCATCTTATCCAGCTTTTCTACAACAGCAATTATCACAAGCCATTTTCAAGCATCAAAAACATGTGAAAATGTGAGGCTGAGCTGAGAAAACAGTTTCAGTCATTGCTTCTTTGAGCAAGGAGGATCATCTGTAACGTCAATGCATCCAATCAAACCTGATTCCTTCAGAGACTCAGGCCACTCTTTACGTATTAGCGTAAATCCTTCGTTTCTAAACCAGCTCCCAATCTTCCAATACGACGACCCCAGGTCTCGTAACTCGAGCATCAGACGAAACAAAAGAAGCGAAATTACGATAAATATCGTGCCAATTGAATCTTTCTAAGCAGACGCAAAGGCAGAGTTTATTGAGAATGTAGAAAAGACTGTCATTATTGCTTGGTAAACAATCCGTTCTTTACGCAATTCAAAGGGTCGATGTGAACAGGGATAACCAGCAAGAGATTCGATCTTCGGGCTCAGTTAACCATTCAAGGGCCGGGCTGCAGCAAGAGATTCAATATGGCACGAAGCCCAATGTCAGCGCATCCTTCACATATAGATCAAACTAGAAGTGACGTGGAATATGCGAGAAATACTGTCACTGGCACAAATCCTTGCCCTTCAGCGAATACTCATTCAAATTTCCCCTGGATGGAAGCTTGGCCAAATCTTGGCATTGGCCAGTAGATGCGCTGATCTGCCGAAGGGCTCAAAGGATCAGGAGATGGAGAAGAGGATTGGGTCACAACAAGGTTCAGGCGCCATGAACCCTTCTTGGACATAGTTGCGAGGTTCGTCAACCTAAGGAAGATCATGACTTTTGACCCCACAGATCTCCAGAGCCATGTTTCTTATGGAAGGCTAGGATTCCAAGCCCAAGGTTCCGGGATTATGGGGGCAGGTGAGCAGCTACCCAATCATACTCCCTTGTTTCGTTTCTCTGGTTTCTACTCCTAGTGTCTAGGGTTATTGCACTTGACGTACAAGGCCGCCACTTCAACTCCAGCGAACATGCCTTGGAGATAACAGCTGACCAACATGTACCAGAGCCTGCTAGGGCTTCAACCACTCTTTCTTGGGAAAAGGATGCAACCACATGCACCTGAGGGGGTCTACTTAAGCATGTAGACTTTCTTGTGCCGAGGACCTTGTGCCGAGGAAGCGTCGCACCCGGATCTACAATCACCGGCTAAATGCAATCCCAGCACACCCAACATCGAATATGGTTTCTGACATGTATATTTACTGCTCACTAACACATTTTCGACCTAAATGAGTGGCACTTCTTTACCCAAAACAGGGAAAGCCATGTTATGTACAAGAATCAAAGACCGTTCAGACCGTAGGCACGCAGTGAGTGTACACCCTCAGGCAAGGTGGACCTAGAATCCAAGGACCGACGAAAAGTTCCTTTCCCACAAACATCCCCCCATCAGATTCCTCAGCACGTCGAAAGCCGTTTCAATCCCTTAAGAAACAGTCATGGTGGCAGATCCAGAGCTGTAGTAGCCCTCAACAGCAAGAATCTGGTAATCAAAAGATCCAAGCTTCAGGCCAACATTGCTCCAGGCGTTAAAGTGAGCGCCGGTGTTGACAGAGCCGCTGGATCGCTTGCTGCGACGGACAGACCAGTACTGCTGGAAAGTGCGGGTACCCTCGATGGAGGGAGCGTTGGTACGGGTGCTGGTGTAGATGTCGTAGACGGAGCCGTCGACAGTGACCTCTCCCTTCTTGGTGGCGCCAGAAGAGGGGTTGTAGGTTCCAAAGTTCTCGACGATGTAGTACTCAATCAGAGGGTTGCGGGTCCAGCCGTAGATGGCGAGGTAGCTGTTGCCGTTGGGATTGTAGGTGCCGGAGTACTTGATAGTTCTAGAGCAGGCGTCAGTATACGAAGAGACACAACTTTGACTGCGTTCTTACCTAGCAGCACCGGGGTTCCAACCCTTGCCACCAACAAAGTTGCCTTGGTTGCCACTCCAGGAAACGCTGAACTGACCAGCGTTCTGGTTGGTGTAGGTGACAGTGTTGGGGTTGTCGGTCCAGAAGGAGTAGTAGTAACCACCGTGGGTGCCAGTAGAGCTGGAAGTACGCTTGGAGAGGGCAGGGTTCTCAGAGGTCTCAGCCGTGGGGACGGCGAGAACGCTGGTGAAGGCAGACACAGCTGCGAGGAGGTAGCTGAAAGAAACCATTTGACTTGTCGTGATGTGCTTTGTGTTAGCAGAAGATGTTGTCTTGCTACACCAAGAAATGCGGTCAGCATGTAGTCTTATATACGTCACTTGAAGATCTTCTCAGCCTGAAGTCGACGATGATGTCGGTATAGTTCAAGCTATTAAGCTTCAAGGACGAAAGGAATTTCCTAAAAGAACCTACCGGAACTGAGGAGAATAGGGTCCGTCGGGCCTTGGCTAGATTGATTTTACCGGTGAGGAGGCCTAGAGAACAAAAGAGATCATCAACAAGCCATGCGGTCGCTTTTATTGTATGTAGGTACTCTACCGGAGCTCCCTCATGTAAATTACTCCGGGTGGATCCACCGCCTCCTCCGGAGCCAAGACGAGACAAGGCACTCATCTCCGAATCACGAAACCTTGAACTAAAAAGAGGGGCTCGCTTTACCCGGTCCACGTTTGCACTACCGGAGGATCGAGGCCCGGGCCGTCCGTGTGCAGACCTTCCCAGGAGGGCAATTCAATGAGGCCATCTCGGCACGAAAACAAGTCCACATGACAATCAACACCGAGGAAGAGGTCCCGGCTATTCTCGAGAACGAGGTACGGTAACATCGGCATCCCCGCGTGGTCCGGGACTTGAATTTACCCGTCCAAACATTAGCTGGGGAAATTTCCGTTAATAGTAAGGGGTGGGTGGTACCAGGGGTGTCCGGGAAAATTCAGCCTGAAACCGCACGTTTTGTTTCAGGCACATCTTCCGAAAAAGAAGGGTGGTGGCATAGTATAGCTGGTGTATATTAAGCACTAGCCGCGGCTAAGTATGGCCGGCATCTGCTCATGTCTTGTTAAATGACATGATTGGTTTGTGGGAGAGTGTTGTATTCTAAACCTGATTTATGGAACTTTTGATTTACTTGGTGCAGAGTTGTACTCAGCTATATAGCCTCCTTGAAAGTCAACTTTTTGACGGATCACCTCATGGTCTGATCTAGTCCTACTCCAAAGCATCTCTCTCTACAATTTCACCTTCTTGCACATATTTCATTCGTACAAAGCCAAAATGCCTTCATTTTTAAAGACCGCTGTCAACCTCCTCCTTCTTGCAGCTAGCGCTGCCTCTCTCCCCGTTGCCAATCCTTTGGACGTCTTCGAACGTCAGGCGTCCCCTGGCGTTGTCATCCGCCAGTGCAGCAAGCCTGGTGTTCTAGCTCTCGCCTACGATGACGGCCCAGCTCAGTACACCAGCCAGCTTGTAGACATCCTCAACAAAGCTGGTGCCAAAGCCACCTTCTTTTGGACCGGTACACTCTATGGCTGTGTCTACAACCATAGAGACGCCATCAAGGCTGCCTACAACTCGGGCCATCAGATTGCCAGCCACACCTGGACTCATCCCCAGAACTTTGGCAGTCTGAGCACCAGTGACCTCACTTCGCAGATGCAGCGCTTCGAGCAAGCCATGGTCAACATCATCGGCAAGAAGCCCGCTTACATGCGTCCTCCGTACCTTGCCACGGGCGGAAACGTGCTGCCCACGATGAAGTCGCTCGGATACAAGGTCATTACCAACGATGTTGACTCTGGCGACTGGAACGGCCAGACCGCCCAGCAGAGTCAGCAGAAGTTCCAGCAAGCCGGTGCTGGTGGCAACGGACATATTCCTCTGATGCATGAGACGTATGCCAGCACGGTTCAGACGCTTACGCCTTGGTTGATCAACTGGGCGAAGCAGAACAACCTCAAGCTTGTCACTGTTGGTAAGTCACCCTTCAACTGAAGCGAGTATGATATCTTGAGACTAACAGTTCACAGCGGAATGTCTTGGCGATGCCAGCGGCGCTTATCAGCCTGGAACCTTTACCGGCAACGGCCAGTCCACTTGCTAGACTTAATAGTCCAAAGGTCCAGGTGGTATTTACTTGACCCAGACACTGAAGTGGGGATTTTGAGTTGGCCATGTTGGATATCAAATTGCTTAGGAGGCAATCCAACCGTACATATGATGAGATTTTTACTAGGTTACGAGGTTGAACGATGTCATGCCATGCTTTTTTGAATGAACCGACGTGCGTGATCATCGCTGTCTAAGCAACCTAAAATTTCGAACCAACGGCTTTAAGACAAAAGAAGTCGAACGCCAAAGTAAGCGCTCGTAGAGACGCTACAGAGGAGAAGTGGCTTGTCTGTTGGTGTGACTTCGGTTCGAAGTTCCTTGCAACAGCCTGTAATACCGCGTGATAGCACACAGTAATCTGAAAAGTCCCCTCAAACACAGTCAGCGGGAAGCATGTTGATCCCTGACCAAGCTGGCTGACTCTGCATGAGGCGTGTACTTGTTGAGCACGGGAGAGGCTGACAATTATCCGTCTAGGAAGCAGAGGTACAGTTGGTTTCAACACCTGACCACAGCCAAGGAAAACAACAGAGGTCAAGTCAATTAGCAGCGCTTGTGGTACATCCCACATTTTGACCAGGCTACACGAACCCATTCGTTTGGTAATGATGTGATACCCGGTGATCGTCAATGAGTCGGCTCAAAAACCAGTTCCAACCTGACGTTCACAGCATCAGCTTACAAATGTATCAAGTGATGATTGTAAGCTGTCCTACAAGCAGTGGACTTCATCACCAGCATCATGACTGGCCCGTGATTGTTCTCTCGGTTTCATATGGTTGACGTGCCTTGGTGATTCATGGCATCAATTACTTAGAGCCGTCGTCAAGCGCAGGAGAGCGAGATTCATCCAGCCGATCCAGCAATGAATCAACGTCCAAGAAGAAACATATAAGCCCCACGATATCTAGGGCCAGGAGCTTTTCCAAATCGAGCAAGTATACAAACTTTCTACTCTCAACACAACTACTATCTCGGGCTATATATCACCACGGCTAGCAACCTCTAGCTCCTTGCCGGAACCAAAATCTGCAACAACCATCCCGCGAAAACTATTATACACCATGAGTGGCTGGCGATGCACCAATAATGGCTGCGCAACAAAGGCGCCGAATCCCATAGGGTCGTCAGTATGCCTCCACTGCGGGTGCCGATGGGGCGTTAATCCGTACAAGACGACAGATCCCCCCGCCCCGGCGCCTGACAATAAGGACAAGAAGAAGGAGACCGAAAAGGACAAGGGGAAGGGCAAGGAGAAGGAGAAAGATGCAAAGAAGTAGAGTGTATTTATGGCCTAGTTCGTGGGCAGTTCAGCGGCGCGAGTCGGTAGGCATGTTTTCAAGGATCAGCATTAGGGCTTCAATGCCACCAACCTAGGAGTTCAAACGTCTAGATGGGATTGGATGATAGGATTGGGTTATTGGGTAAAGCCAGAGGAAATAGCTAATAACATAAACCAAATTCACCAATAACAGGGAAGACGAGCGGTGGCTCTTATGGCGAACCTAGGCAGAGTGCTGTCATTCAGCTTATGATGACCTTCTTTCGGGTAGAGGCCATAGGTAGAGCATCAAATATGATGAAGTATGATCTCAATCCTAACAAGGCATTAAAAAGGCAATTCATGCTGGTGTCGCGGATGCTATAGTCGTCGTTTCACATTTACAAACGGCAGGCCGAATATGAATAAACATCATAGCCCCGAGGCGCATGGTGAATGTTCTCTCACATGCACTTTCACTCAATGAAATCACGTTTTGAAAATGGCAAAAAAAAAGCAAAAAAAATGATAAGGAGTGAGGGACAAGGGATTTGAACCCTTAACCTTCAGGAGATTCCGGTGTACTGGAATCTGACTAACTGAGGTATTAGATGAATGTTGTGGATATCGAATGTTGACGAAACTTACCGCGCTACCGTTGCGCCAGCCCCCCTTGGGTTGGTTGAAGACATTGGTCGAAAATATCGCTCAAGAGCGCGGGGGTTCAAGGTCCTCACCCACTACACAATGTCGACCTTCTGGAATGCCAGCCCCTGAGTCGCTTCCCCATACATGATCCCTTCGATATAAGCTTCACCTATCAAGATGAAGCTCTTGTTGCCTTTTCGTAGCACAAGAGGTACATGAGCCCCTGCTACCAAGCCCACCACGTCACCAATCCCCATCCTTGCTGGGCCGAGACCCAAGTACCCCTTCTCTGTGAGGAACAAGACCCTATCCATCCCAACATCATTCATGGCTGCAGGGAATATGTCTCCCTCTTCTGGATCCGGCTTCTTCTTCAAGTGCAGGTCATGCTTGACATCCGATGCAGACCCTGAGATTCGGGCCAAGTAGTTTGCAAAGTGAGCTTCGCAACCTTCTGGAGCAGGATGAGACGTGAGCCAAATGTTCATCAGCATAGTTCGACATAGTGCGCTTGGCACAGTGGTGGAAGGTTGGTGTTGATATGGAATGTCTGCCAGGCGACTCTTTTTTGGATACCATGAGCGAAAGGCTTTATAGAACCCCGACTCGTCCTCTTCAGTCTTGGGCAGTGCAACTGCAGCTTTGACGGTGTCTAGCAGATGGGCTTCCACGGAGAGCCTTTTCCCATCAGCGGATAAAGAGAACCCCCTCTGAACCTTTGACGCGGTGTGGAAAACTCTCCAACTAGGATCATGAAGAGCCTTGCCTCGAGCCTTCTGAGCTCTCATTTCCCTGAGGAAAATAGGCTCCATAGCAACAGCGCTCGCCATCTTGGGAACCCAACTAGGATAACCCACGCCTTTGCCACTCCAGTCCGGCTGCAACGCTTCATCAAAGACGTCTTCTTTGGGAGGTGCATACTTCGGGTCTTGCTGAGGGAGGCGCTTCTTGGCTTTGTACTGGTCTATAAGACGGTTACCGATTGGCTTCGTTGATTTGAACTTGTATGATTCCTTGGGGACGGGGTGGTTGACAAGTGAGAGAACAAGTAGCCCAGCATCACCTCGCAGGAGACGCTGAGCAAGGTCGATGTAAAAGTCTCCCATGTTCCGGTTATCGTAATCAGGTTTGAGAGGAGGTTGGCCAATCGATTCCGGGTCAGTGATTCCTAGAAAAGCCCAAGCCTTATCTCGCGGATCTCCCGCCATCCTCGTTGCTCCAAGCATCGCAACATCGAGAAAGCTCAGTCTCGTCCCGTGCTGTTTAAGGTCAAAGATGGATGGTTGGAAAGTGACCCAAGAGGGAATGAGCTTGGAAGAGCAATTGATGGCAACAAAATAAGTCCAGTCCATTGCCTTCTTGAAATATTCAGTCGGTACTTGAGCTCCATTGTAAAAGAAGGCATAGTCCTTTGAGAGGATAAACTCCTGCACCGTCCAAACCCGGCTCCACCAACTCTCAGTGACGATCGTGAGAAGGCCGATCCAGGATATGAGTTCGGACCCAGTCGAAGTTGCATCAAAGAACGCCTTGGCTGTGTTGTATTTCTTTCCATGGAACTGGATGTTCGCGTTGTCTGGGTTGGCAGGGAACGAAGGCCACACTTTAAGAATCCTCAGAGCAGTGTCCCGTGTTGTGTGTTTCCGACCAAGCCAAATGAAGACATTTTCCGCAGCACTGTATATCTCTCCCATGCGGGCAACTTGTATAGCCTTTTCGTTGCTATCAGTTTGGTTGATACACATGGCATCTATCCAGATAGGCCTCCCGTCGAGATACTGTTGGAGGCCAAGCAACGCTGCGTGCAGGTTGGCCCCGATGGAGAATCGACGATCGTTGAGGATTATATCGGCGCTGTCTGAGTGACTAAACATTGGCACTTCGAGTTCAGTCTCGCGAAAGTCACGCCCTCGATTCATCATTGGACCAAAGTCAGCCCAGACGTACGAGAGGCAGACATAAGGTGGGATCTCAGAGGACGAGTAAGTCTGGAGGGTGCATCGTAGCGTCGAATCTTGGACATCAACATGAACGAGGCGGATTCCTTTCGGGTCTCGAAGTGGAGAGTGAGTAAACTCCTCCGAAGGCAGGACCTGGTTGTGAGTTAGTTTCAGGGTCGTCATATGCGTTGTTTGGGGCCATGATACGAGACACTAACCACCGAATTCGACGAAGACCCCTGCCAAGAAGACAGAAATTCGCTCAACTTCTCCTTTTGTGCTTTTCCAAAAGCTTTATACCCAGCCTTGACACCCTCAGCAGTCGAGTAATCCCATAGGAACTTCGCTAGCGGGAGTAGACCTTGCGTGTTGTCTTGAGGGTTGAACTTTGGGTCACGCTTAATACGGGCTTCCCACGGAATCTCCATTGCGACGAAGCTTATACAAGATTCTTTACAGCTACTGTAGATGCAAGTGCCGAGATTCGAGCTGATATATATCTAGGACTTGTCGAGTCTGACTCCTCTGACGTAATGGTTGCCAGGGTGGCGTGTCAATCTGTGAAACATTGGGGGCGCAAGGATGAGCGCTAAGGGGCTGATCGTTGGCAATGCATGAGTGAGAATTTCTCTACTGAAGCCATCACTATTTGGTATCACAAACAACGGGAAAATACTACAATGTAACGCTTCGCATTTGCTTGTAGTCCACTCAAGGTTGTCAAAGAACAAACGTTGCGCGTCCCTACAAGGGCTGTCGGGATAGAGACCCAGTTCTAACAGTGCCCGGTCCAATCATCTCGCCCACGTGCATACCAAATACAGCGGGCTAATTTCAACGTCGCCAAAACAGTAAAGGAGGTCCAGCTCGAACATCAAGGTCCCATCTCCCGTCAAGAAATGGCGCTCTTCTTTCCCAGATTTCAGCTCCGTCGTGTTGCTCTCACGGCCATCGTTCTGGCCGGGGCTTTCTACTGCATGAGCCAGTACATCAACATGTCTTCTCTGCCCAAAAGCGGTTTGCTGGCTGTCCTGACGGCTTCTTCGGGAGTCGTCACACAAGCGGTCGATCCCAAGTGGTACCCTCCAAGCAGTAACCAAGTAAATGACCTCACTGGCGTGCTTCACGGTGAGGGAATTTATGGCTTCATATACAACACTTCACATACGCCTGATGACAAGTATGGCGTTTACAACTGGTGCAACATGCCTCATGCTAGGAAGAAGGAGTATGTGAAGCCTTCTGATGATCATGAATTAATATACGTCGAGGTGGTAAGTCAAACTTGGAGTTTTCTCAAAAGAGTTGCTTGATTCTCAACAGTTGTCTCTAGATTCAAAGACATCACAAGCGCACACCATATGCAGCCAACGCCTTCCCTGTCGAATCATACCGATGGGACTGCAACAACCAAGGTCTATACTACTTTGGCAAACCTTTCGACGAGGGACATAATCCCCCTGCTCAAGGTTACTGGTCAGGCTTCACCTCTGATATCAACCCCTTCACCCCATACGGGTTTGTCGGATCGTGTCAGTTCCCTCAGATCAGTGCCGGAGGTCTGGACGACTCTTGGGTCCACGGAAAAGACCTTTATGAGGTATACCATGATCTACTTCACTTTATCCCAGGTCGTGATGAAGACTGGCGTAGCAAGGTCAAGTTCAGAGTCACCAACAACCAAATCACAAGCCAAGTCGCTGGCATGTTTCTCAACGGCATGTGGCAAACGACAGATTCTGTCCCTCTGCTTATCCAGCAAGCAGACATCGACAGTCTCGAACCCCGATACAGCTGTGCCGTTGGAAAGAAGCTGACAAATGCCATCATGTCACCGTCCAACCGTGAGTGGCAGAAGCACTTGACTGAAGGCCAGAGTCTTTTCGATACGTTGGACGATATTTCAGGTGTTCCCAAAGATGATCAGAGCTTTCACGTCAGCTTCGACCACTACTACGATAACTTGTCCGCCCGACAATGTCATGACAAGCCCCTGCCATGCAAGCTCGTTAATGGCAAGAACTCTTCAACTTGCGTTGCCCAAGAGCTCGCAGAAGCCGTCTTCCGCATGGGACAGTGGGAATATTCACAAATGTACCGCGACGCACCTGCATCTCTCGCCGCCTCCTTTACATCGTATGGCGTTTGGATTGCCGAGCTGGCGAGTCATCTCCGTGGAGTCATGGCCGGTAACAGAGAAACCCTCTACTTGCACAACTTTGCCCACGACGGGCCTATGAGCCGAGTCCTGAGCATCCTCCAGATCGATGTTATGGTCTGGCCCGGCATGGGTAGCGAGATTGTGTTTGAGCTTTACAAGAAGGGTCCTTCCAAGTCAAGGGATGAGAGCAGCTCAAGTGGCGAGCCTGGATATTATGTGCGAGTTCTGTTTGGTGGCAAGCCGTTGAAGTCATCGAACCCTAACTTGGGGTTGATGGAGATGGTGCCTGTAGAGACTTTGCTGGCGTACTTTGATGGTCTCACTGGCAAGGATGGCAATGAGGTGAAGGGCAAGTGTGATGGTTCCATCCCAACTTGAGAGTGAAGAAAAGGAAATCGACCAGGATCTAATTGTGGAATCAATCAACACTACGGGACATAATACTGCAATAATAAGCAAATAGAAAGAAACCAATGCTACTCCCGTTTTCTCCGTGGCAATTCTCGTCGCTGTCCAATTGGTCTAAATCCTTTCAGCCAAGCTTGATTGCCAAATGGCTCCTCGTCTAGAAATTACGCCTTGATTTACAACACAGGAAGCAGCCAGTAGAGTTGCGCAGTCGAGTTCATTTAGGTTCGAGCAGGAACATGGTCAGCTGTGGTTCTAGAGGAAGGCGGAGCGGTCGATAGAGCAACAGCTAAGATCCTCCTCCGAGCCGCGTACAACTCCGTCTCGAATGCCTCAGCCATGATGCTCCCTCGAAACCGGACTCATCTACAAAGACACCCATTGGGGGATTAAAATCCTTTCTTGGCAGTGGGATCCCAAGATTCGAATACAGCCGAGCAATATCCTGTCAGCATTCCATCAGATGAGGCCAGACGCAGGCTTGAGCTGAGGCGCCGTTCTTGGACATGAATCCGGTGAACGGGCCTTTGGGTTTCAACATCGTCACCACTTGGGATTGAGTATCTAAGCCATGGAGTCAAAAACTAAGACAAGACAACTCTAAGCAGTCCGAGGTCGGGCCATGCATCATGATCTGACTCCCAGCAGGACACGCTGATTGCCTATCTTCGAGCCCCAGCCTCCCCTTTCTTCTTTCATTGACGAATCCTAACGCTAGAAATAGTTCCAAGACATGTTTCTTCTTCTTATTCGTTCTATTGATCCGCCATGTTACAAAATGTCTCTCCTGAAGCCACCAACCTCGGCATTCACGGATTCATCAGCCCAGGATCTACGCAAGTTCCGAGAATACCCAAGACCAGGTTATGAGAGTATGTCTAGCTCAATAAATCACGATGATTTAGAATGTCTCTACTGGTATTTGGCTGGCTGGGTATTCAGCCCAGATAATGTTTGTCTGGTCATCAGGCCAGCCAGCCAACTCCATGTCTTAGTTTCACATGTCCTTCACCACTCGCATTTCCCCTCATCTGCCAACCTAATCTCCGCATTATTCTGGACGTTTCAAACTCATCTCTGTCTTATCCTCCAACAAGCCTTACTCAGGGAACGAGAATCTGTCTATGCCCTTTAAAGCAGCTCCCTGACAAAATATGGGTCGACTCTGAGTCTAAATTTGGGATGTTTCAAGCCATCTTCTTGGCTCTCTCTTCTAAAGGATCATTCAGGCGGGAAGGTCGGTAGTCGTCAATGTTGTCTTCACCAGAGAGGCCGGATTTGTGCCAAAAGCAACGAAGGCTGGAGGATCTACTCTCAATACGAACTTGGTTGCCCGGGTTCTCTCTGGTGTGAATCAGATTTGTTTCGCCAGAAATAAAGCAGACGGGAGTTCTCGTATTCTCTTTACAGACTCTCCGGAAGCCTGAAGGGGGTTTTGTATTTAAAAGGCAGGCCAGGAGACGGCAAACTACATCTCAAGCTTCATCTTCACTGCCTCTCAGTTTCAGCTGTTTGACTTTCTTCCATTACAAGCTGGCCTTACTTATCTCTCTTCTCAACACACTACCATGGCTCTCGATCCTGTTCAGCACATCAAGAAGAAGACACAGAACGACATTGTCGCTCACGCTGGTGCTTGGGCCCAAGACCAAGTCGCTCCTCCTCCTCCCAGCCCAGTACGCACCCTTTTTGCCAGGATACTACTCAAGATTCTAACATCTTAATTCCTTTTAGCCCACTCAAAAGAGCTCTCCCCGAGTAAAGGAGGGCAGTGCCATGGCCGCCTCACCCAAATGCCCTTAGGGGCCTTGTCTCCATGGTTTTATGTGTGGGCTAGAAGATGAGACAGGTCACGCCTTACCATGAATTTGGGGGGGGTTTCCAAAAGGGGGACAAGAATTTTCCTTTTCTCATTTGTCTACCTGGGGACGGGATCCTATTGAAAGCTCCTTATGGTTGAACCACGACACACTGCCCAGGCGTAGAGGTGAAGCAACCTGAAGAAGAATGGCCTGGCGCCAGGGTTCCAAGGATAGGGAGATATTGCTATTTACTTTGAGGGTCAACATTACTATTTGGAGGAACATTGGTTTCTTAGGAGCAAAGTATTGTCTATTTATTTTCTTTCATTAAGCTTGGTATACTATCTACTACCCTACCTATGATACAAAGTATCAAGGTGTGATCTCTTTCCCTTCACCGAGGCTGTCTTAGTTAAGCCCATAACTTCCTGGCTCACTCACTTTAAAGCAGCCATCATTGAGTCAGAAACCATGTTCACTTCTATTACGTGCCTAAACAGCAACGCTGTGATATTTGGTTATCCTCAAACCAAGTTCGCAGGCGGAATCTCGACTTCGTATAACAATATATAGCATAATTACTTCCAATTTATCAATGTACTCACATTATACCTTATATCTAATCCCCTGTTCGATCTCGCGGGCCCAGGATACATGCAAAACCTGATCGTTGGTCTCCATACCCTACACCAACGACTTCTCCGCGATTTTTTGCTATTCCTGAAATTTTGCCCCTAACATGGTTTTGATATCTATTCCGAAAGTGTATTTATTAGTCACTTATATAACGTGAATGTTCGGGTACTAATAGGTGTGGTCTAACTTGCCATGCGGCCACGGCAGATAGTCCTTTCAGAAAACAAGGCAACCAAGGCAAACTACCAACAATCACCAAATTGCTTCTGCGATACGTGCGAGAACAGCCACCACTTACCCATACACTCCACTTTCAAGACAAAAAAGAGTGCCATGTCGTCATTGTCCCGACCAACGCACGCCTCATCAAAGGGTGCCCAAACCACCACGAGGATACCTTCCACATCTCTGATCGCCTTGGTTTTTCCACAGTCTAGGCATCAAGGTGCCATCAAGTGTCAGAGAGGATAACCGTCAAATCAGAGGGCCAACTGGAGCGCTACATGGGTGACAAGTGGTGACGAGTTCAGCATGCGGTTTACGTACCTGGCCAATGATGGAAACGAAACTAGTCTGGGGAAATTGGGACTGCGGGATATTAGCCGGTGATTACAAAGATGCGAACTTATCAGTGTCTACGAGGGGGAGGTCTGGATGGCCATATTTTGTCCAATATCGCCTAGGTAAAGGTGACTCGGCTGACTGGGCGGCGACATGGGCCTCCCGATGGCAGCACTGTACTGGTACCTTTCTTGACGGGATGCAGCAGGGTGGATCAGATGCACTCCAAATCCCGACATTTGTCTTTTCGCGTCGGGGCGAGTTGTAACGAAGCTCGTTTTGCTAAACACGGGTGCAGAATCCTCCGGCAGACCCAGACAACTCGGGGCCGCCGCTCCAGCATCACCTGAACAAGACGATTTCAAGGGACCAAGTCGTCAATCTCAAAGAGCGAGCGACCGAAGAGACGGAGGCTATGAGGAATGGGTGGACCCTCGGTCGGTCCATCCATCCGGGTCCGCCCATTGATATCCCTGTCGCTCCGAATGGTCGTGTCAGCAGCACGAGCAGCTGCAGCGGGAGAAAAGAACTTGGTCATGGCTGTGCACTTTGGAAGTCATCCATGATCTTGACCTCAAGATATGACTATGAGAACGCCATCGATGTGATGAGGACTGTGTGCCGACAAGCTGACAGATAGGTCGCGATGTGGGTAACGAGAGGTTACTCTAGCTTGAATGCTGTAAATATAGCATGAACATCTTCTCGCAGAGCCCATCTTCGTAAATATCTCATCACCAAGTTACAAGTCATCGTGGCTGGCTGAGGCACTGACTGTGTACAAAAATTGATGTAGATGTAGTAGCCGGCCATCGGGAAAAAGTCGGGGTGCCTACTCCGTACAGTACTCTACACGGAGGTTGATACTTGGCAACGCGCCGCCCGGACGTGATGCTCAAAGTCAACATCGAGCGTGGACGATTTTGGATGAGCCGCGCTTTACATCCAGAACACAAATGAAGAAAGTGTAATTGTATTTGCCAGGCTCGGCTTGTTGCTCACGTTACCAGGGTTTGTTGAGAATCGACCCATGCGGGCAGCCGCTGTAGCTGGAGGGTGGAGGTTACCTGCGTATGGTCTTCAGGTATTCATGAGAAGGCCAGATAACGGCCCGAACACAATCCTCCGTGGTTGATAAGATTGAGAGAGAAAGCCCGGACACTGTTGCCAATTCTAGCACCCGGCATGGTATGAGGTAGTTGGCGTTCTGCATGTGAGTTGGCCGCTCCGGAACGTCTGAACGGAGTGCCGATGAAGTGATGCTATGCGCTGTCCATTTTGCGGCTGCAAGCTTGATGTCGCAGGGACCGCGGTCCGCCTTGCGAGCGAGAGCGCGGGCAAGATGACAAGCGCAGAATGGCCATGTAGCAGGCAGGTGACATGATTGATTGTGGTAGCTGGACCCTTGCTGCGAAGTTTGAGGCGTGGTATCTGTGCAGGCCATGCATGCCATTTAACGCACTGGGTCCATCAAGCATATCATGATGAACAGCGCCTTAAGAGTTCCATACGATGCGATACGGCTTCAAGGTCCTGGTCTGGGGTTCAACGGGCACGAGGCACGAGTCAGCATCAAGCCCGGGCGTGTTAGCCGATACCAGAGAAAGGCGGTGCGGCACAGTTGGACACCGAGGCGGACTTTCGCGGGATTGATCTCTTGACCGGACATCAAATGCGGCTAAGGATGAGATGTCCATGAGAGAGCAGGAATTGCAGGCGAAGGAATCGCGCAGCGCAGCGCATCGCATCACGGGCGCACAATGCCCTGTTTCAAGGTGATGAACCTGAAGGTTGCAGCAATTAGCTGCAGGGCAGCATGGCGACGAAGCAGCGACGCCGGTCAACGACACGATGGTCGGCTCACGGTGACAGAAACCGCAAATTCAACGAGAACAAGCCGGCATACAACACCGTCCCCGCTTAAAATCCCCCAGGTGCAGTACAATCAAACCCGTGGCGTTGGGAAAAGGGGGATGCCGCTAGGACACGAGAGTCGTCAATGTAATTTGGTCCCCACATCCTCCAGATGATGGCCCATTGTTAAAGTTGAAAGGACAACAAAACCGACGAGTTGAAAAGACAAGAAAGGAGGGCGAGGCACCGAGGAGTGGGAACATGACGTCCTCTTACAGCGGGCAGTGTAACGAGTCAATACTGATAAATTAATCCGGTGCAATATGCCGCGAGGTGTCCCTGTTGGTAGCTGAACAATGCAGCGGCTGCAGACACCAGTTGGCAAGGCTGTCTGTGGTGGCAACGGCAGATCGCATGATGCTATCGAATGTGGGATTTTCGAAGGTGGTCATCAATGATGAGGATTGCTGATGTCGGTTGCATCGATTCAAGATGCACGTCTATCCTTGGGTCGCGGTCGAAAGACAATTGGGCTGCATGGAACGGTTTGCGATGCCTGAACCGTGCACCGGGAAGCCAGACTCCAGGATGGAGACATTAGAGAGCGTCCTAAGCGTTGCGAGGACTGGGTCTCAGTCTCGTGCGAGCATGGAGCAGTAAAAGGCCAAGGGCATCCTAGGATTCGAGGAGCGTTGCAAGCGTTGCAGGGCCGTGAATGGTGCGAGCTACTTCGGCCGAGGGCCAGACGCAGGATATGGCATTGAAGAAGAAAAACCGTCAAGGGAGTCTGCAGGTCATGAATTAGTCAATCAAAAAGGAGTTGGAGATCAACATTGGTGAACTGACGTGCGTAGCCGTCTGCGACCACCAGGCTGATGATATCCCCATCGCCGAATGGTTTCGCATTCACACCCAAAGGACACAATGTATTCGCACAGTGTTCTCTTTCCCCGGCTGCACTGGCAACCCACCCGCCTTCAACTGGCATCGTGGAGCGCAGAGTGCGTTGCTGGCAAAAGGGCCAAGAAGAGGCACCCCCCACACGTCGTCATTTCAGTGTCCGTCATTAGCCCGGTTATCAAATCAAAAACGGATTGGGGCGGGCGTCTGGGCGTTCAACGGACAACGGGCGGGCAGGGCCGGGGGGGCGGACGAAGTCGCAGAGACATCCAAGCTGCAGATGGTTGCGCAAGATGAAGAAGATCGGTTGTGTTCTAGAAGAGAGCAGGGCATGGGGAGACGAGGCACAAGGCGAGGAGAAATTCAACATGGGGAGGAGGTAGATCCAGGTCTTGGTAAAGGGGAAGGCGCAGCCTGAATGCATGTCTCGAGTTCTCCTTCCCCGAGGTCTCAGTGTCTGCATCTCGAGGAAGGGCCCAGCAGCTGTACCCAGTACAAGTACCCTTTCTTGCCTCCTGCCTCTCCCTGTTCTGCGAAACGAGGTACGGATGGAGCAGGTACCACTCTCTCTTAAGTGGGCAAGCCATCACTAAGAGAGGCGGCCTCCAGTTGTCTTGCAGTAAATCACACCCACTATTTGAGCATCGGGCAGGCCCCGAAAAAATCTCTTCAGGGCATTCGACCGACCTGCCGTCCTGAGAAAAAGCGTTGAGCCAGCAGGGCAAGGTACAATCTCATCAAGTACATGCAGCCTTCGACAGCGCCTTGCACCTGGCACCTGCCAACTGCGCGCCCCAAGCGTTGCCGACCTGTGCCCACTCCCCACGACGTGACTTCCTGATTTGATTGATGACTTTTGGGCCTGGCTCCTTCTCCTTTCCCACCAGCCCAGCACCAGGCCCTGGGTTTTTCCTCCCCCCATCACGCCTTGTCCGTTGACAACTTGTTCACCACCATCTTCGGCCTCTTGTTTCTTTTTCCCTCTTCCTCCTCTCCGTCTACGTCTCCCTCTTTTTCTCTATTAGACTTCCCGTCTGCTCTGCAGCGGTTTTCGCCTCGAGTCTTCCTGGTCCGTCGTCTTGTCACCAGCTTCTGCGACCAAGCTTCGTGCCTTTTCCGCCTCCCCGAACTCTTTCGTGGTTTATTCCCGACTCGCGCGGCCCGTGGCCATTCACCCCTGCGCTCTCTTCCCGCGAACGAAGCTGCACCACTCGACGACGAAATATCCTGCCGCATAGGGTGAGTGGATGATCTGACGCACAGTATCGCCGCCGGTTTGTCAACGTGTTGCGACGAGGGGGTCCTGAGGGCTTGGTGGTTCTGGATGGAGACTGTCTCAGATGGCTGATGCATCGCATCCTGACGTCGGCCACGGCGGCAATTTTCCTCCACCACTGTCCCTCATTGTCTTGTGTCCCGATACCCTCGTTGCTTCGCGCTGCACCTGGTCATCGCAAACTGTCGTCTATCGATTTGTCAATTTCCTCGGGCTAACCCATCCTTTTCGTCGATAGACCCTTTCGTTGCGAGATTTGAGAAATCTTCGAACCGACACCGTCCCGGTTTTTCCCACTCGAATCCAAAATTCTACAACATGTCCTACTACGACAACCCCCAGTGGTCGGCTTCGACCCAGAACAACTGGGAGCACCAGGGCTCGACTACTCCCGCTCGTGCAGGTACGGATGGAATGCGAACGCCTTCCGATCCCAGGATGCCCATTAACTCGCTCATCCGCTCAGGCGCCAGTGGACCTCAGCCCCAGGACGACTACGCCTTTTCGTATCAGTTCGACGGTATGTTCTCCATCAGCAACGTCGGTCTTGTTCCCTCCGGTTTCTGTTGGCGTCTTTTGTGACGGTCGTTTTGCTGTCGGGTGGCCGACCCGAATCAGAAATTGGAGAGAACTCGGACTTGATGAATTGTGCGTCTCGCACAGGAACTAATCGTCCCTCGCAGAGGTCGACCGAGCTTATGAAAACTTGCAAAAGTCTGGCAAGGGCTATGGAATGGGTGGCCGACGTGAGTTTTCTGATCTACACCGTTTTGCCCTGCCAGCATCCTCCCAAGCAAGACCTTGGTGAGTTGACTGGGACTGGCAGGGCACTCAAGGCGCCCCAACTGACCATACTCCGATGCAGACTCGCGCGCCTCCCACCACTCCTCTGGCTCTCGCCCTCATTCGGTTAACAACTTTGACGACGCCCGAGGTTCTCAGGGACCCAACCTCCAGAACTTCTACGCCAATCAGCGTCACCAGCCCTCGCGAGGCTCAAACGAGGCAGAGCAGGTCATGCAGGCAAAGAGAAGGATGGCAGCTCAGCGGGAGCGAGAGCTTCGAAACCTGCACACTGAGCAGCAATACCAGCGAAGTAGGCCACCCTCTACTGTATAGCACATTCCTACTATCGCAAAACCAAAAGAAGATGCCAAATAGAAAAAAATTGTGGTCATGGGCGGCCGATGATTGTTGGCCGGACGCCGCTTATGTTTTCTTTCTTCTTCACTCGCTTCTCCCGAACACACATGTAATCCGCGTCGAGTTTGTTGAGCTTGGGCTAACAGCTTTCTACGTAGCCGTTCTTTCCGAGTTGACCCTCCCGAGCAACAACAAGCACATGTCTGAGGAGGAGACTCGGGACTTGATCGCCCGCCAGCGCAGCGCCTTGTACGGCGAGGGACCGTTCGCTGAAAAGGCCGGATATGTTGATGAGACTGGTAACGTCCGCACTGGCGCCCCTGGCCCTAGCGGACCTTCCAGTATCCGCGGACACTCGCCCTTGGCCTATGACAGCATTGGCCGCGCCCCTCCTGCTGGTGATGCCGGTACCCCAGGCTCTACTGGCGACGCCCACGGCCCTCCTGCCGAGCCGGCCTCTCGCCCTCAGAGCACAGCCAGCCCCCAGACATCTGGACCCACGAACCGGGTCTTTGACAACGCGGTTGGACCCCAGAGCCGAACTAGCACCTCCAGCCCAACCGGCGGATCCCCTTCGCGCGATCTCGCCCCTGGATCCAAGCCCAGCCAGTCTGGAGCCTCTGTTGCTCCCATCGGCACCCGTCCCTCGGGCACACCCGCGACCACAGCTTCCTCCAAGAGGTCGACCACTCCCCTCGCCTCCCCTGGCGGATGGGGCCGTGGCAACGGCGTCTGGGGTCAGTCTTCGGGCCTCGGTGCCCCGGCTAGTGTCTGGGGTTAGAATCCAAGGGACGGTTTTGGGCGTGCTGGTAGGCATGGGCGTTGACAGTTGCATAGGGAATGGCGCTTGAGGTAAAAGATGCATCGAGGTTGGTACATTTGAGTTGTGACAGGGACAGGGACAGGGACGGTGTCTCTGAAGCTCTTTTACGGCTCCTGATTTTCATGTTGGGGGCACTCTGGCAATGAATGGGGAACGGCAAACACGCAAGACTACTCGGATCTGGCTAGAGCTGGGTGGTTCCATTGAGGTCACAGGTGTTGAAGGAACGGCATCGACAGAGGAGTTGTCATTTGTTTCTTTTTTCGGCTGAAGGGCTTGGACTGGTGAAATGGGAGTTGCATTTGATCATCACAATGGGGCGTCCGTTGTTTAGTGATGTCGACTTTGCGTTCAACAGCGGATGGACAAGGAAAAAGAGGTGTGTCTAGTATGGATGGACGGACTGGAAGGGACGTTTTCGAAAACATGTTTGGACGAAGTTCTTGGGAAGGCTACGGCCTGGGGCGCTCATCATGATTGTGGCGGGACGGCTCAGCGTCCCGACGGCAACGACGGATACCCAAGGGAGCGGAGCTTGAGGCGTTTACGCTGTTTATCGACCAACGACAGGACTGCGAATCGTCTCCGGCGAGTGCAATCAAGCAAGCACAGCCGGAGCTACGGTCTCGGAGTCTCCTTGACTATGGGAGATATTTGATTTGTCGGCGCCAACACACAAAGGTTCTGGGATGAAAGGGATTATACGGATCACCAATCCTTTACTCGGCAAGCGAAAACGCAGGTGTTTATATACGACAAAAACACACAAGACCCAAAAACGACACAAAAAAAGGATGGAGATAAAACAAGGGCATTTCTTGGGGTTCAGGGTGGATATAGGGTCAGGACTGTTTCGGTGTTCATTTTCCTTCGCGTCTCTCGTTTGCGTTAAATGCTTTTGGGCAGGTTTGTTCGGTGCAGGGCTTGGGGTATACGGAGATCGGTTCTACAAGGGTTGCTTGGCCAGGGAATGGAGAAATTGTTTGCTGGTTTTGCGACGACATTCTGGAAAGGGAGACAAACATTTGGGGAGACAGTAATTGTTAGGGCATACATTTTATGGGAACGGTTCGGGAGTTAATAAGACTTGTTGCGAACGTGATGATTTGATCTGGTCTGACAGTAGAAGCATTCTTCAAGGGTCCTTTCTATTCCAAGACAAGTAACCACCAACTGTTTGACAGTCTGTCTGTCTAACTCAAGTTACACACCATGACGCCAAACTTGGACGACTCGGGCATGTGCGCGTCATCGGAAGCTCCCGTCTGTCGTCTCCCGTCTCCCTTCTCCTCCCTTCGGCGTCAACAACCCCCACCCGACGCCGTGACCGCCCGCCGGGGAGAAAGCCGCTTCCCGGAATGGGGATTCCGTGTGTGGGGAAGAGGAGTCGAGGGATAAGGATATAAAAGGACGGGAATGGATGAATGACGGGTACACTGAGTGACGCGATCTGTTTCTTGTGTTACTGTACAGATAAAAAGAACCCTCGGACCGTTACAAACATTCACGCTGTAACGATTGAACCTTGACAAAGAAAACGATGCCTCAGTTTGACGAATCAAAGGCGTATGCTAAGCAGGAAGACACCGTCTTTTTCGACGACGGTCGAGAGATTGAGCTTCTGCACTATGTCTATGGTCGAGACGACATTGATGAGCTACGTGGCTCGCCGAAGCGTATTCTCCAAGCTATTGATGAGTTTGCTCGCACAAAGAAGTATCTCATGAATGTCGGCGAGGACAAGGGCAAGATTGTCACGGATCTGATTGCTGAGGTGAAGCCCAAGGTCATGGTAAGCTGAGACATGGCAGCAGATCTTATCTGAAGGTATCTGAACGTGCGTCTACAGGTTGAACTTGGTGGTTACGTTGGTTACTCGACTCTTCTCTTTGCCGACGCCGTGCGTTCTTCAGGTGGCTCGCACTACTATTCTCTCGAGCGCAACCCCGAGTTTGCTGCTGTCATCACCTCACTCATCGACCTTGCGGGTCTACGCTCCATCGCCAGCGTAATCGTCGGTCCTAGTGATAAATCCCTCTCACGCCTGCACGCCGACGGTACCTTCACCAAGATCGACCTCATGTTTCTAGACCACTACAAGCCCGCCTACCTCAGCGATCTCAAGCTCTGCGAGCGTCTCCGCCTCGTCGGACCGGGCACCGTTCTCGCAGCTGACAACGTCATCAAGCCAGGTAACCCGCCGTATCTGGCCTACGTGCGGAGCAGTGTGGAGGAGAAGAGGGCTGGACCAAAGAGCGCAGGTGGCTTCTTGGATAAGACTACTAAGCAGTATGAGAAGAGGGAAGGGGAGGAGAAGTTGGATGAGGCAGAGGGAGATCCGAATCTGGTGTATGAGAGTCGGTTGATCAACAGCTTTGAACCGACGGGTATTCCGGTGAGTATGCCATCCAGTTCTCAAGATTCTTCCACTAACACGCACAGGATGGCGTTGAAATCACAAGATGCACAGGTAGAGAGAATTAGATACATCGAATCAATGCGTCCTGGAGTTTCTCGGCACCAACGAGTCATGACTACCCCCCCTCACAAGACGATCGTGAGACCCTCAGCTCTCAACAAATCCGGTTTCTGCCCGGTTAGCTCAATCGGTAGAGCGTGAGACTCTTACGAGTACACACATCTCAAGGTTGCGGGTTCGACCCCCGCATCGGGCTATTCCTATACAATTGATTGAGAATTCTTTTTTTTTTGCCGTTCTGTTCTTTTTTTTTTCTCCTTTCTTGATTATGCCTTTTTCAGGTTTTTGGTGAGTAGTTCGTTGGGCATTGTTAGTGACTACGACTATCTGATATCCCCCTTTCGCAGCTTGACTGGTAAGTTAGGGTTTTGAGTATTCTTCAACAGCAGAGAGATTGCTCGTTTCTTTTTTTGTGTGAGCAGACTCTGGCCTGTTAGCAAGCTTGGGAGGTCATTGACAGTTTCAACTGGGACTTGGTCGACCAACCCCGCCTTCGACCAAACAGCCAATCTCTATCATCATACTCAGCTGCTTTGCCGTTTAGCTGCAACCCTCGAAGACCAGACATCGTTGTTCCCTGTGAGTACCCGGCTGGTCGCTTCACACACCACTCTAAGATGAGGTCAACCAGGTTTTCCGCCACCTTGGATGTGGTTGCGGAAGCCCATCAAGGTTCCTCCATGCCCCAAGACTTGAGGCCTTTGACAAGGCTTCTTACACTGAGCAGAACGGAACCTCTTTAGCCTCTTGAGCGCCCCTTGTGAGTTGTCCTCACCTCCCATAATCTGAATGCTGGTCTTCCCACTACCCACTCACTGGGTGTTGCATAGACTGCAGTTTCGCCATTGAACAGCGTGAACCAATGCAATTCGTGAGTTTCAAGCCGTTACCGTCTAGGGCTACTCAACGAGCCCTTCTGGTTCGTCTTCCAGCCACCCATCTCGATTCCGACCAGCAGCATCAACTATCCCAAATCTCCTCAACGACAGGTACATCGAACAGTCCTCACAAGTCTCACCCACCAATTGGTAGAGTTCACAACTTGAGACCGTTTGTGGATGATGTGCTACAGGACTGTCGCTGGTGCGATCACGTCTCCGTCTCTCAGCAGAGCGAGACCAATGCTCATCCGCTTGGACAATCGTCGGTGTTGGGTCGAATCGACAAGGCCAAGGCGTCATATTCAAGGCGTCTTTCGGGGGGGCATATCGCTAGGGCTTTCGTTCGCTTGGGTAATTCGGTTTTGTGGCCAGTGGTGCGTCCATGTTCAAGCATCCTCGAGGACATCTCAGGCAAGTACAAGCTTGTGGCTGATGACAGGTCTTTCTAGGATGTTAGCGCTGGCTGTCGTCCCGTAAAGGATCGAACAAATATGAGTGAACTGCTCAATTGGAGGTTCTGTGTAGGTGAAGTGGGCAAGTCGACTGATCGTTGTCACTCCTGAGCGCTTATACGATCACCAAGGCACGAAACTTGGCAACGCGGCCGGCCACTTTTACATGCGCTCTAACCACCCAATTTAAACCAGCTTTACTGTATCCCAAGCATGCCATCTTCTTAAATAGCTTTCCATCCATTGCTCGCAAAAACTCTCCTCTTCATATTAAACCATCAACTGCAAGACCATGCCCAGGCTCGTGCGCAAGCCCCCATTCCTCACTAGCGGCCTCCGGAAGTTTCACAACACCCGCAGCCTCAACTCCACGTCTTCAACACCAGGGCCATAATGTGATCCGATTATAATCTCTCTCTGTCTTTCTTTTCATCAATTGCCGCTGAATCAACACCCCTTGTCACCTTCGGCCCGAGCCGCAACTGCAAAGCTGACTTGTTCAACCTATCTACCCCTTGTATCTCTTTACCCCTGTCCCTGTATCACTCTGTCCTTTTTCACCTTCTTACCTCTCAGCCGACCCAATGCTCTCCAGCTTCACAACAAAGCTGGCCCTCAAAAAGGCCGGCATCCCCCGCGATATCCTTGACTTTCAGCAGCAGCCAGAAAAGTCATCGTCCAAGTCAAACCAGGATGATCAGCCCCCTCAGAGCTGGGGATCCTGGATGTCGATCCGATCTCTGCCGCTCACTGTCCAGCCTTGGCTGAACCCTCCGCCCCCGACTGTGGCCGTAGGTCGCGTACCGGGCATTGGTGACAAGGCGCCCGTCGACAGGGAGAGGAGGATTGTGCTCGGCGGCAGGAGAAGGACGTTGCTCGTCTTTCTGCGCTGCGTTGGCTGTGCGTGTACGTTGTCAAATCTCCCTGTTCCCCACGTCGATGCTGCACCTTTACTTTTTCTGTCTCTGCACGACATTCTCTTCATTTCACTAAGTAGCTCTTTAAAACTCATCAGCTGACATTGAAAAAAGTCGCACAAAAGACATTCATCAACTTGCGCACTCTGTCGAACCGCTACGGTGACGCCCTCACCTGCATAGCTGTCTCGCATGCCTCAGAGCAGGCCACCCAGAAGTGGGTATCGCTCCTTGGCGGCAGCTGGGGCGTCCGCGTCGTCATCGACGAGGACAGAGCCCTGTACGCAGCCTGGGGACTGGGCACCGGCAGCATGTGGTATCTCTTCAACCCTACCACCCAGGTCCAGGGCTGGAAGGAGACGGGGTGGCTAGGGGAAAAGGTGGCCGGGGCCATCCAGAGGAAGGGCCTTGACGAGAAGAAGGCCCCTAAGAAGGCCGCCGCATTGGATGACGATGACGAAGACGAGGATGGGCCCTTGACAGTCATGGGAAACAAATGGCAAGAGGCTGGCGCTTTTGCCATTGACGGGTCTGGGACTGTTATCTGGGGTGGCAAGGCCATGAGGGCAGATGATGTGATGGAGCTTGAGGATGGGGCTAGGATTTTGTTGGCATAGCAAGCGTTTTCCTTGATATTTACATTGTACGATTGTGCATGTGACCATAACAGTCAAGCTACATAGAAGTTATATATGAATGGCATGGCGTATCAGACGGTCAGGCTGCAGTCAACAATTGCCGAATGACCAACTCTTCCGATCCTCCACTCTGCAGAGAAGAATCAAGCCTAGTCTCTAGTTCATCTGGTCCCGCTGTCTCCCACCTGGCATCGCTTGTCAAGGACATAAGCGACTCAAGATGACCCAGCCGATCCGATCCGATGCTCCCCCCACGGATTCCCTAAGATATCTGGAAACCCCAGGCCGCCATTCGCAGGCCCAAGCGCCCATGATCTGTACGGAACTGAATGTTTTCATCATATGGATATTGTTCTAGTTGCGGGGGACCCTAGGCTTCTTGATCGATAGCCTGTCCTTGGATGAGTGGACCGTTTCTTGTCATGTCCCAAAATCCCCACCGTCAAATATGACAAAGTCCGCACAACTACGCCGAACACCGTAGTAAGGGCGGCCGACTCCGGGTTGTGGGCAATTGCTGAAGAGCTTGTAGTGACCAAATAGCCAATGAACTCGGCTTGTTTCCGTTCGACCCGAGAACGGGAGCCTGCCCTTGCTTGCAGAGAAGTGATACCTAGTTCAACTCGAGCCTATTATCCCGGGGATACTAGAATTTCAAGGTACTAAAGGGACTAGACAGGTTGAATGTCGCTCTCTTGCTACCATCAAAAGGAACTTCAAGATGTACGCCAAACCCAAGTTCAGTTCTAACACTGAAAAGATTGAGTACTGTAGCCATAGTGCCGTGCCATGATCTGCGGGACGCTCTTCTCCGGGGGCTCCAGGTACAAGCAAGAAAGTGAAGAAACCAGTTTCGATACCCTGGCTGAGCCCCAAATGTCGTTCGCCTTTTGCGGAGCAACTTACATCGTACATCCAGAGTGACAGCCTGCGTGTATTCTTGATCGTTTGACGGACAGTGGACGCCCCCCAAAACGTAGCCCAATGGGCCTAGGTTGATCTTGAGATATCAGGATCGACAGGGAAATGAGTTGTACCTGATGGCGGTTTGAAGTCGTCCCTGGTTTGTGACGTGGCATGCCGATGGCTGATGATCCAGCTTGGTCAAGGCGATACATTTGCCACGCTGTCAAAGATGGCTTCAAGTTGTCTCAACTGGACAGAGGAATGTCGCCATCAGAGCCGAATGTACACTTGAGACGCCCATTTTAGGTCGTGATCCTCGGACTCAGGGTCTGGGTAGGTTAGCAAACGAAGCGAATGGAAGAACCCTTCCAATCATATGTAAAACTCGGCATGCCTCCGAAGGACTTGGACGTCTCGAATGTCCAAAGTGAAAGCGGCCAAGGCTGCACCAGGGGTTAATACAGATCGTAGCCGAGACACCCAACACTCTGAAGCAGGGCAGTGGTCGGCTATGATCTGTTTCCCTGCCTGCTTTTCATGTCGTACAAGGGGACCAGCTGAGCCGGATGAAGACTGACGTTTGATCTGGCCAAATAGAAAAGGCAAGCATCTCGTTTGCTTAACAAGGATCATGCCCGTCAAGGCTGATTATCAGGCTGCCCGCGTCAGGCTGGATCCAATACCACGAGATATATATTTCGCCATAACCATCCCCGGCAGTGGTGAAACCGGCAAACGGCCACTGGACCAGTCAGCTCCAGACGCGTCGGAGAGAAAAGAAAGCCACGTGAACTGTCAAGTGCCGGACAAAACAGACTATCGACAGTAAAGTGACCAGGGGGTGATGATTGAGGCCTGCGTTATCGAGCCCAACTAGGCGATTTTGGCCAAGGTGAAAGCGCTTGCTTTCATCCCAACGGGCCTGGAACGATTCAGCTGAGCTGAAGTGTGAAATGACCACTTGGTCGCCAAGATAGCTCGAGATTGGTGTTTGCAAGCCTCAATTGCACGTGGATGCGAAACAAAACAAGGCGAACGAATGCCTCACAGTATCGACATACGCTGAGCCTTGCTTGCACGCTTCTAGACTATGAATCATGGTCAAGTAAACAAACAAGATAAGGTATTAGTTGAGAAGGTGACATTACGAGACGAAAAGAGAACAAGAGAAACCAAGATGGTCGGGGCTGTCCTGTCGGGTCGTTCGTTCAGCCAGCCGCCTGCATCAGCATCAGGTAAGTCGATGCAATTGAGTTTTCGCTCGCACCTGCGCATCAATGCAAGACCGTCAGCCACGTATCGTCAGCCTGAAGTCAGCTTCAGTGGGACGACGAAAGTCAAGCAGAAGCAGAAACAGGGCCTGGGCGCTGAGTGGCTGCACCACACACTGTGCTTCAGGAACCGTCTCTTGAAAATGTGTGGTTGTACCCGACCTGAGATGGCGGCCGCGAGGCGTTTACAAGTGCGCCATCGGGAAATCCGAACCTGGGCTGAGCTGGTAAGCGGGAGAGGAGGGAAAAGAGACACCGGCTAGACTATGTGGCCTGCGAATAGTCTGATCTACTCGTGGGACTATAAACGGCCTGGGATCTTGAGCATTGACGGGAGCCTCGTGATCTGGGCGTGGCTGACCGAGATCCGATACAGGACTGCCTCTTTTGCTGACGGGAGTGAGCAGGTCAGCCCGAACGCCAGGAATAGATACGGAGAATACGCAGGTACTGTATCCGTGAGTAAAGATAGAATACGAAACCTATAGCGGGAGGAATACGACCAGCTCAAATGTAGCCTCGCGTCGGCCCTTTGCGCGTTGCCGTCATCTCGCAGGGCGGCGCATCCACAGGTGCAAGGGACGAGCTTGTTTTTGCTGCTTTACTGCTTGAGGCGGATCGGATCTCGGATAACCCTTTTCCAATTCGATCGAGACGAGAACCTAACGCTGTAGAAAAGGGATGGCCTAGAAAGCCTGGGGGTGGCCATGAAGGGAGAATGACCACACGAGTCTGATCCGCAGAGGTATGACGATGGGGCCAGGTCAGGTCCTGGGATGCAATATCAAAGTGTAAGAGGCGGGCATCGATGAGACATGGTCAGTCTCCTCTCTCCTACTGAACTGGAACTGGACTGCACAATACGAGGTGCACCTTTTGGATAGACGCTGTAGATCAATCCCCTCTCCTCCCTTTGATACATAGCCTGTGCTACACACGCAGCAGCCGCACCAACACCGACTGACCCCCCGGTCCATTTCCCCGTACCACCGACCGGTCCCCGGAAGCAAGTGGGAAATGGAAAGAGAGGGGGTGTGTCTCTTTTTCCTCCGACGGCGCGTCAATTAGTTAGGGACAGCGCTAGACTCCAGAGTAGCGAACAAAAAGTCAAATCGATAACTTGGCCTCTGGAACCCTGAGAATTCGATAGTTTGGTGGAGAATGAAGATTTGTTCAGCCAGCCCGTGACGACAGAGTTGATGAAGAGGGGACTGACTATTCGAGATCGTCATTGTCTCTCTGGAAAAAGGAGAGAGAGAGAAAACAACCTTTGTCGGTTGCTGAAGGTTCAGCATCCTCGCCGTCAACGATGCAGCCCAGGTTCCGCCTCCGCTCACTCGCAACTTCGCGACAACAACTAACCCCAACCCCTGCTTGACGCGCCCCGGGCGTGACAGATGACGGGCTCTGAGATGGGCCATCCGTGGCCTGGCAGGACCGCAATAGGGAGGACAGGACAAGGAACAGGAGCAACAGGTACACGGGCCTCGAGTGGGCTCGCTCATCAATCAATTCCATTCAAATCTTCTGGCTTGTCTGTCTATTTTCGCCTCCCGTCATTTATACGAGTGGCCCTCAAAGAAAGTGAAAGGGAACGGCCGGGTCCGAGTGCGGGTATTCGATCAAATCTGATTCACTTTTTGGACAATCGAGGGCGGGAAATCTCATGGCCTCAGTAGAACATGATATGATAGAGTCGAAGAGAGAACCAACAAGCTACATACCTGCAGAGTAAAGAATATGATTCCAACGTCGCCCTTTGAATCCCAAAAGGGGACACGCGAGGTGTCTCGCCTCCGCACACACGCACATACCGACACCGACAATGGGACATGGCAAGACAAGCTAGACCTCTGTAGCTGCACGTCTCTCTCCGCAATTATCATGCGCTGTCGGCCTTGTTCATTTGAGGCTGCATCTCAATAATTACCCGCCACGGACGGACATTTACGGCGGCAGCAGAAAAGGGCCTTGCTAATTGCTAATTCTGGGCTTTCCATCTGTCGGTCGCACCGGTCGCGGTACCTGATTCTGCCGGTCCAATGTCTTCAGAGTCCAAATCCTCCTCCCGTAAGAAAACAAAGGAGAAAGTCCTGAGTTTGAGGGGAATTGGAGGACCGACCCCTCGGAATCCAGAACCCGCCCTCAACCAAGAGAGAGCCTCCTTGATGGTTGGTGACCGGTCGGAGAGGTACCGGCCGAGACTGTTCTCTCTGGATCAAGCTCCTCTCCAAGGACGGGTCGTGACTTGGCGGCTCCGTAGCAGCACAACAGGGCAAGGGCCCAAGGCATGGATCACGGCCAGGAGTCATCCATGGGAGAGACGCGGGTGGGACACACGGGGCGCGTCAGGGGGGTTAGGAGAGTACAGAATCAGGGTCCCCGTTCGGCAGCGCATCGGCCAAGGCCCCTGTAGAGACTTGACACAGCGCTAGCCAGGAAGTGCAGTTCTAAATTGACAAGAGGATGGCCTGTTTGGAGGAGAGGAATATCCGTATCTATCTTGGGTTTGATGGGGGATGGGTTGAGGTGCACCTTGAGAAGGAGAAGGCAATCTTGGGTGCATCTGCAAGCCCGCGTCCGTCCCGTCATCTCGGCCAACGCTCCAATGGCACAGTCGCAACCTCTAACGAACTGCACACAGTGCATCTCTCTTCTTTGGAATCCCTGAAGGGCTTTGTCCATGGATCCCAGTGGCCCTATTGCTTCGCTAACTATTGCGGAGGCTTCTGCCACGCGCTGGACGGTACAGTAGGCATGGACAGGCGGGTGGATCTCGCTATTCCACGGGGCATGTCGCCCCTAGCACACGCAGGAAGCTGGGCCTGGCTCGAGATGGCCCCGTTCTGCGCCCTGTTACTGCTGGAGGAACCTACTGATTCCCTTTCTCCCCCCCTTTGCCTTCAATTACCATCTCATATTGCCTATCCCATCCCATCGCCCTCTCGGGTGTCCCTCGTCCCTTTTTCCATCTGCTAGAGGGAGCCCTGCTGAGGCTGTCGCTTGGCAGTGGGTACCCCTCCGCTCGCTACCGGCACAGACGCCCATTGGATTTCTGGCCCGCCCGCGCGTGGGCGGATGGATGTTGCCCGTGTCGGGTCATGGAAACACTGTACCGGCACTGTGAATGGATTGCCCTGCTAAACGGCCAATGTTGTTGGCTTTCCACACTTTTCTGACGAGAGGAGGCGTTTGGTAGCAGAAATGTACCGAGTTTGTGTGTCATGAGCAGGACGGGAACAGACTGGCAAATGCCCAGCCTCCTCCCCCCGCTGAGGTGAGAGCGAACATCGAAATGAGTGAGCTTATCCCGGGGCTCCGAGGGATGGAAGGCGGTTGCACATGATGATAATACCGGACAATTCATGCAAGTACAGTGTGCAAACCAACGTCTTCGCACCTCAGTCCATCCATGGACAATCCCCTCCCCTCAGTGGCACTCTCATCGCTCGCTCAGTGGAGGGTGGGCCATCCATCCCATCTGCTAGACTTATGAGGTACCAACTGTACTAACTCCCGTCCTCCTCACGCACAGCTCACACACAGCACACCTGCATCCGCCATACTACATTGGAACCCAGATCCAGCCAGAAGCACTGCACCAAAAAGGACGGCACTTGGAGGACGGGCTCGGTCTCTCTTGCTTGTGTGTGTCTCTCTCACTCTCACTCAGCCTGTCCTGTCCCGCTTGGCTCTCTACTACTACCATTCGCATTTTGTTGCTTTGTTTCTTTTCTCTTCTCAATCATCATTCTCTCTCCCCAATCTTCTTCGGTACTACTTGCTCTCGACTCTCCGTTCTCCTTCGCATCATCTCAGAAACCAACCCATTCGCCCTCTCTCCCCCACGAGGTGAACCGGCGTCCCTCGCACCGAGCGACCCCTTTTGGCAAGGACCCCCCCACAAGCAAGCGTCTCGGTCCCATACACAGTCCACGTCCATCTGTTCACCATCCTCGAATCCTCCATTTCCATCATTATCCCGCGCCCCGGGGCTTCGCCGTTATACCAAAAAAAGCTGCCTCGTCCCTCGCAAAAACAACCACCACACACACGCCTCTTCGAATCTTTGAAAGGGCGCTGTTCTCGTTTCTTGCCTCCTTTCAACGACGGTTTCTTTTTATGTTCGCCAGTAGCCTTGCTTCAACTGCTTTGTCTCGACGATTCATACTCGCTATTTCCGCCGTCCGCCTTGGCTTTTCCCCGAACAGCGCCTCGTGGTCATCTTCGCCCCCTGCTCCTTTGACTGTGCATTGGTTCGGATACAGAGGCCTAGACGCTCCCTCCGATCCTCAATATTCTCGCCGTCGCTTCTTTACTCTCAATTTCCATCATCTCTTGTCCGCCTCAGAAGAATACCCCCAAGACTCTATAGACAAAACAGCCTCGTCGACGCCTGTTGTCGCCTCCCCGCACTCCTTTGAAACTGTCCCGGGGCTCGCTCGCTGCTCCATATGGACACCCAGACCACAACGGCCGAACCTCAGCATCCCTATCCCCCAAGTCCTTGGAACACGGTCTCGACGATAACATCGAGCACGACGAGTTCGACGACGGCCTCGACGACGAGTAGCCACAGCGCTCCCGCCGCCGACGGCTCCTTCTTCCCTGACCCGGCCGCCACCCAGTTTCACTCTCATCTCGACTTCCTCCCCTTTCTCCTCCCCCAGCAGTCCAACATCTACCACGCCCAGCTCCTACACTACAACAAGCTCATCTCGCCCGCCCGCGGAGGCGGCCTGCAGACGCCGCCGCTTCCTCCCGTCGTCTCCGCTCCTCATATCCAGGCCGCGCCCAGGTCGCGATCTTCTAGCAAGGTGTCGCTCAAGGACGCATCCGCCGGTAAGGGGAACACAGGAGGAGGCCATGGGAGCAGGTCACATCAGAACTCAGACAAGAGTCGCTCGGTTGTAACCTCCAAGGAGGTTCCGTCCAAGATGCCTTCCAAACAGTCGGCCGACTCATCGAGGCCTCTGCCCCGTCGATCCGCGCCCTCGGCTCAATCCCATTCCAGCTCTGTGCCCTCGACGCCTCATCAGCACGCTCGTCAATTCTCCTTTGAGGATCGCGAGCCGTCCCCCACCGGCACAAACAATCACTCCCCCCGATCCGCCTACTCCGAGACAAATAGCACCCTGCCGTCGCTGCGACCCTTGCCACCGCGATTAGGGGGCTGCAAGTATGAGACGGCCCAGATCAACTCCAGAAGGAGGATACCTTATTCGGTCGGCAACGACCGTCTTGAGAAGCTGGACTTGCAGACGGTAAAAAGCAAGCTGACCGAGGATGAGGAGCGAAAGTTGGCGACCGACATGCGAGAGGTTTATGACCGACTGCTGCCCACTGCCGCTGTCGAGGAGAACCGCAAGAAGCTGGTACTGAAGCTTGAAAAGATCTTCAACGACGAGTGGCCTGGACACGACATCCGTGTTAATCTCTTTGGTTCTTCTGGAAATCTCCTTTGTTCGGATGACTCTGATGGTTTGTTGACTCCGCATTTCTCGTAAGCCACATCTAACCGGACCTAGTGGATATCTGCATCACCACCTCGTGGCGCGAATTGGAGGGTGTTTGCATGATCGCCGACCTCCTGGCGCGACGTATGTGCCTCGCTTACCCACCCAACTGTAACCCGCTGACAACACATAGGGGGAATGGAAAAGGTTGTCTGCATTTCGGCAGCCAAGGTGCCAATTGTCAAGATGTGGGATCCTGAATTGGGCCTTGCCTGCGACATGAATGTCAACAACACCCTTGCTCTCGAGAACACCCGCATGGTTCGAACATATATAGACACCGACCCTCGAGTTCGTGAGCTTGCCATGATTGTCAAGTACTGGACCCGGAGGAGGATAGTCAATGATGCGGGTACGTTTTACTTTTGGTCTTACTGCACATCTGGCTGACCGTTTATAGCGTTTGGCGGCACATTGAGTTCTTACACTTGGATTTGCTTGATCATCGCGTTCCTGCAGCTCCGAAGTCCTCCCGTCCTCCCCGCGCTGCATCAGCTGTCACACAAGCTTCCTAGACCGGACGGTACAATGCCCGACTTTGCCGACGATCTCAAGAAGCTGTCTGGTTATGGAAACAAGAACAAGTCATCGGTCGCCGAGCTTCTGTTCCAGTTCTTTCGCTTCTACGCGCACGAGTTTGACTACGATAAGCACGTTCTCTCGGTCCGTCTCGGAAAGCTAGTTACCAAGCATGAGAAGAAGTGGCACTATGCGATTAACAACCAGCTCTGCGTTGAAGAGCCGTTCAACACCTCCCGTAACCTCGGGAACACGGCCGACGAGTACTCGTTCCGGGGATTGCATATGGAACTTCGACGAGCGTTCGACTTGATTTCAGTGGCCAACTTGGAAGAGGCATGCGAAACGTACGTGTTTCCCAAAGAGGAGGAGAGAGTATGGTCCCGACCACCACCACAATCTCGACCTGTCCTACTGCGCAGCTCGTCGCAGACACATTCTGGACGTGGCGGTCGTGGAAACCACCGCGGTGGACGACACAACAACAATTTTCACCGGAACAACGGGGGAAATCGGCGAGCATCGTCTGGCGTCCCCCAATATGATGCCAACAACACCAATAACGTGTATATCCCGCAGGTCAACATGCAGCAGGACTTGCAGTGGTATCAGAACCCACAGTTCCAGCAGTTCCAGTATACACAGCAAGATCTCATGACTCAGATGGCAGCATATCACCAGGAGAACATACGGCTTTTGTACGCTTCCCAGTCACCAGCATTTATGCAGCAGCAGGCCCAAGCCCAGGCTCAGGCTCAGGCTCAGGCCATGAACCAGCAGCAGCAGAGGATGTCGACCAGCGCAGGCTCCAATCAGCAACAGCAGCAGCAGTCTACGGACCGTTCGAGGACGAATTCTTTCGACAACCCGCCACTGAGTGCGCCCCTGCGACCTGATTTGTATGCCATGTATGGAATGACTCTGGGGGGGCCTTTCTTTCCTCAGGCAGGTGGCTACGGAACGTATCCTTCGTCTCCAGCTAGTACCAACGGCGGAACCCAGGACTTTCGTCGTTCCATGCAGCGATCTGGAGCGAAGAATGAGGCAGGTGGCTCAGCAAACGGTACTCTGCGGTCACACTCTCAGCCCGCATCCCGGTCTCCATCAGCGCAGGCAGCTGGGAACTACTTTGGTAACCAGCAAGTCAATGGCGCTGCCAACCCTCGTAGCATGAATGGTGTTCCAATCCCGAGTTTCATGTCTGACGACACAGATTTCGACGAGACCCCCAAGGCTCATACCGACTCTCCACAGTCGGAAGAGGGCAAGTATAATGCGTTTTACTTGACAGAGAGCCCCAGCCCTGGTAAGCAGTCTCAAAAGTCGCAGCCTGGTTCCAACGGTATTGCCTTTGGGGATCTCAGCCAAAATTCCAGCCCAGGACGTCGACGGCTCTCGACAGACCAACTCCCGCAGACGATTCTTGACCGCAGGATGAGAAGGACATCCCGATCACCCTCGCCACTGGGTCACTCCCGAGCTTTCTCTGCGAGTACCGCTTCGGCACCACTTGCACAAGCCCCTTTCCCTGGAAGCCAGAACAAGAATCTCTCTCGACCTTTGGTTGTCAATGGGTCATGTCTGAAGACGAGTGTCCTCCAGAGCCCACGTCAACCATCGGGCTCAGAGAGCAATGCTTCAGAAGACTTGTCCAACTTGGAGAACCCTCTCCAGATCAACGTTGGAAACGGTGTGCCAAGTTACCCCGTTGACGGCCCAGTTGTCTCGTCAAGTGCACCAGAAGAGGCAACACCCAAGCAAGGGGTTCCTAACCAAGTTCCTGTTGTAGCAAACGGAACCACACCGCATATGGCCCCATCATCATCAGCGGATAATCCATCATTCCAAGAGCGCATTTTGATGATGAACACATTGAACACATACTACATGGCCGCCCCCAATCTCGCGCAAGAACCTGTGGCGGGAACGTCACGTCTGTCACCCTCGACCCGACAGCGCTTGATGTCTCGTCAGCAAAATGGAATTGCACCGCTTGACCTCGCCATCGCTGAGCACCGTATTGATCGTCCTATTGGTCAAGATTTTGCTCATCTATCTCCAGTGTATGAGAACCGTACTCCTTCTCCCACAGTGGTTCGAAAGCCGGATGGACCTTTGAAATCAGAGAAGCAGGGCGCGCAGAACAGCCCCAAGGCATCACGAGGAGATGGTTCCAAGGCAGGCCAGAAGCCTGACGAGCGAGTGCAGGATTCCCAGGATGGATCGAAGCCTCAGAAGGGCCAGAAAGCCAGTGCGCAGTCTCAAAAGGTCAACGGAGTTCGAGAAGAGAACGGCCATACTCGCGGGGCTAAGAGCGAAAGCGACGGAGGCTGGCAAAAGGCAGGCAAGGGAAAGAAGAAGGGTGCCAACAATGCCGCAAATCAAGGGAACGGCGAGCAGCTTCCCAAGCTTGAATCCGAGCGCAAGGGAGGCTGAAGTGGATGCCAAACCGGGAACTACCGATGGAATATCTCGTGTAGTGACACGCAACCCGAGGTGGCAAGGACACCTAACGGGGTTTCGCCCGGGACGACGACGATCGCTTGATTTATCAACTGGCATATCACGATTTTGGATAGGACGGACTGCAGCCTCGGCGCCGCTCCTAGCCACCGACGCCATGTCAGGGATGCTTCGCGGGACGAGAATGGGACACGTTGGACACTGTTCTGGATGGGATTCGGATAGGTGGAAGATGTTGACATGTGTAGCAAGTGTGTATGATTGATGTCGAGGGAAGCCATCATCACAGCAACTTATACCACATCGGGTAGTGGTGTTTAGTTACAGATTGGCACGGAAGGCGGGGGGCTGGGAGGGGAGGGGACGGATGGAAGAATGACTGAATGGCCGGCTGGATGAATGGATGGATGCAAAGAAAGAAAGGATGGAAAGGAGAGGCGTTGGCGTCTTTCTACACATGGCCGGTTGGGAGGCGTTTTATATACAGTTGCAATTGCATCGAGACAAGCCCATCTGGAAGGGGGGAGGGAGGGAAGCCAGTTTATATCTACAGGCTACACAGGCAGAGGAGGGACCAGCGTTTTTAGATGGTTGTCAGAAAAAGCATGACAGATGTAACGGAGCACAAAAATGACATACCTGAAAGTTTTAATGAATGAATGTTTATAGAATGGTAGAATTGGTGCCTTGCTCGGTGATGTACAATTGATTGTGATCTCAGCCCTATCTTGTAGGACCAGTCACACTAACAATTCAGCCGCTCCGAATGTCTCACGATGTTCTTCGAGAACCCTTGGGGTTTCTTTGGGCGGGGCAGTTTGGTGTGTGTGAGCGAGTTGAGAGCGGCATGATGCCGAACTTCCGTCAAGATGACTCTTACTTGCCAACTCCTCACTGCAACTAACCATGTCGGAGGCTACAAATCAGTCACAATCTGATAATCATCAATACCTTGGGTACGCAAAGCTCCAAGGTTGCGTTTGCATGTCTTGACAAAGATCTGTAGTCAGAGCTTATCAAATGAATGGTTTCATTAGTAAGGCTTAGTGTGACGGTGGGCTTAGGCAAAAGCGGCTGAAGTGTGGTGCCTACGGTGTTGGGACGGATATTGCGGCGTGTGCGGGATATGGGATTGAGGGCGGGGAGAATTGGGTTTGGAGGTGACGTTTGATGGTATGAGGGGAATAGGTATAAAGAGATGGGTTTGTCTCGTTTGTATCTTTCTTTATTTATCATAGTCTTTGTCAATTTTGAGAACCAGACGAAATACGACTTTCACAATGAGTATGCTTTCTGCTGAAGTCGCGGAATGGGGCGCTGCACCAAAGCCCATGAGGATCCTCCCTCCTCCCGCACCCATCCACGAGGAAGAAGTCGAGATTCGAGTCCTCGCTGTAGGCCTTCACCAACTCGTCCGCACCCGAGCCGCGGGCAAACACTATACTTCAACCTCTCTCCCTCATGTCCCCGGAGTCGACGGTGTCGGCGTCAACGTCTCAACGGGGAAAAAGTCCTACTTTACCACACTTACTACCGGTGAAGGCACCTTTGCTGAGATTGTTAATGTTCCTGTTGAGGATGTCACTGAGCTACCTGATGGCGTTGATCCAGTCGTTGCAGCTGCGCTTATGAATCCTGTCATGAGTAGCTGGATGGGACTCAAGAAGCGGGTGGATTTCCTCAAGGATAGAAAAGGCAAGGAGGGAAAGCCTTGGAAGGTCCTCATCATGGGGGCTACAAGTGCAAGCGGAAAAATCGCAATCAAAGTTGCCCGCACTCTCGGAGCTACACAAGTCGTCGGCGCGGCGAGAAATAAGGATGCTCTCGCCGCACTTCCTCTCGACTCGACTATTGTTTTACAAGATCCGCCTACGTCTACGGATTTTTCTGCTGCGGCGGATGCTGATGTTGTGCTCGACTATCTCTATGGCCCATGGCCAGCAGCATACTTGACGAGCGCCTCAACAGCGTCAGCAAAGAACGCTCTTACATGGGTAGGAATCGGCGCCATGGCCGGTGACGGAGCCCAGATCCCCGCAGCAGGTCTTCGACGACGAGACGTTAGTGTTCGAGGCGCCGGGCCAGGAGCGTGGAAGTTGGAGGAGTATGCGGCTGAGGTGCCGGGGATGTTGAATGTGCTTGTTGGGGAGGGTGATGAGGGGATCCGGAAGGTCAAGATGGAGGATGTTGAGGAGGGGTGGACGAGTAAGGAGAAGGGGAGGGTTGTGTTTGTATTTGGGGATGAGGGTGTTTGAAGGTGTTTTTGGGTAGGATTTCATGGATGGTTATGAATCAGAATGAGAATTATGGCATGATTTGTTTTCCATCTTCCAGGCTTCTTGTTGCCGTGTGATATGTTGTCCGTGATTGACCTGTAATTGGGGTCCGTCTGGCACACACACCACGAAGAGTCTCTTACATAGGTAGGTAGGATTAAAAAAAAGAAAGTGTAGTCCGATCTGATAATTAGTTTGCTACTATTTATAAACAACATCCCCTAGATGCAATTAGTTTCGTTGTCTAATTCGAGAACTATGATATGATGGGTATTTTCCGCGTCTTTTGGACAACTTGTTGCCGTTTGTTGTTTTGTCGTTTGCGTCGGTTTATGACGTGTTTGAACCATAATTGAGACGACAAACACACCGTAAGAGTGATTTCTTACACAGGATAGAAAGGAAAGCCAAGCCTGATCGAATAATTGGAATATCAATGTCATAACTTCTTAGGTACAATTAGTTTTGTTGCCTAATCTGTCGTATCCTATGCTCACCCTATATCTCACCCTATTTGTTCCTATTTCAAGGCCTGGTGAGAATCCCCAGATCAAGGCACAGTACCCGTGAGATGCCGCGTTGATCTTCTAATCCATGCTCATACAAACCAATGGAAGCTGTCAGCATCATAGTCAAATTTCCATTCTGAGGCATATCACCATGGTGCCTGGCTTCACCCATGATCCGGCCCCCAAACACAACCCGGCCCGCCCACCAGCAAGCCCCACGAGACCCGGTAGACAGAGCGGCACTCCAAAAATAGTGCCGTCAAACCCCAGACAAGAGGGCCTCGCAAAAGTCTGGAGAAGAGACAGGGCGGACGGGAAGTTCTGAGGAATCAGGATCGTTTTTATGTCGGAGCCTAAAAGTGGGCGTTGGCAGGGGTTACGGGAGGGCCTTGGAAGATCTCGTTGAGATGGAGGGGTGAGATATGAGACATTGTGTTTCAGCAAGGCGATTTCTGGTCTTGGTATTTGTGAAGGGCTGAATCTAGGGCTGTGATGAGTGTCTGAGCTGGAGTGAGGCCAGCAGGTGATTGTGATGTTGTTTGGATGAGGTGCATATAGAGCTGCCTTGGATACGACTAGGCATCTTTCTAGTTGAGTGAATACGAACTGCGAGAATGACTATATTGAAGACTTTATACATCTATTTCTGCAACCCTGTCTGAGGCTGCCTCATTGATACGAGACTCTGGCGGGTACCTTGACTGTGAGTTGGTCTGGCCTGGTCCACGATCCATCATGGTGGAGCTATCATGAGCCATGACGGCAAGCCGAGGAGCACATGTTAGAGTGAACAATCATCTAGACAGCAGATCAAAGAGACAAGAGACGAGATATTCGAAACGTAGGACTGCAATAGTTAAACAACACTTGCCATTGAGAGTTGCAGATATAGATCAGGGCAGTCTCGTGACCTAGGACTTGAATGTCTCCTCCCCCGCAATTGTCTTGGCCCATCTCGTAGCAGAGCAGCAAGAGCGGCAGCCTGTACTCCACAGAATAAACGGCTGCCCCCCTTTCGACGAAACCCCACGGATCGTCTATTAAAGCACCTCGAAGGGATATAAAGTTCTAGAGTCCTTCATACAAGTCGTTGTATGTTTATTGGCTTCAGTCCTAGAGAGTCCCCCCGGAACGGTCCGTACTGTGTTGATTGACTCAAGCACTGTGCCTCCACCCCCCGGCCATACGTCACAATTCATACAGTACGAGCCAAGAAGTCATCCAGCCGCGCTCACCATCCATCTCATCTCAGCCTCCGATCCTCTCCTCTTTCATTCACCCCGTCTCATCCCACCCGCAGCGCGTGCATCTTCAAACGCGTGCCCCTGCCTGGTAAATGCGCATCTTGAAGCCTCGTCCTCACGCGGCCGCTAACAGAGTCCAGACACTTGATGTCCTACTCCAGTTAATCGCCCCGGTTTTCAACCCCAGTCTCACCAAGCCCAAGCCCGCTAGTTAGCGACCTTTCCTTTTGGCACCTGCTCTCTCCGCCTTCCGCTCAGCCCAGGCCCTGTCCTTTGGAAACGACGACAATAGCCGAATCCCGACCTGACATTTTGGCTGCCATATTTCTCCTCTACAAGCGAGTATCTTGCTGTTGGGGATATTTTGCCGTCTTTTGTAGACCCTGTCAGCCTTGCCGCTTGCTTCATCGTGACCCATATCCCCGGAGACTGTGGGGTTACAGCGACCGCCGACAAGTAGCGATTATCAGTCCCCGTCCCTCCTGCGCCCACGATCCGACGACCCCGGCTCGACGGCCTCTCACTGCGTCGCCACCGAACAAGGCCGAAAACCTCAAGATACGATAGTCACGGGATCACACGGGCAAGTCTCTAGCAGTCTTTCCGGCCCCTCTCGTCCCGGAGAGGCGCTCGCTTCCTCACGGTGGCTATGATGCAGTGGTCTCGCGCCGGCACTGAAGCTGTGCAAGTCCTCGAGGCCTGATGCGATCCCACCGGGCTTCCGTTCCTTCCGGCGACAAACACTCCAACATATCTATGAGGGTCGACATGGTCTCGAGGACTTCAAGCGATGGCCCTCCCCCGGGCGTTGGGCGGAAATGGAACTCTCTGATCAACAAGATCCCGAGGAGAGGGGTACGTCGAAGCGATGCTTGGCTTGGTGAACCCGACTAATGTGTGCTGCGTGACAGATCAAGATAATAAGTCAACATGCCCCCGACACGAGTACTTCAGACCTAGGTCTCAATCCCAAATCCCCCGAGTCCCATTCCGCCAATCCCCTCGAAACACAAGAGTCCAACATCCGCCAGCTCCAGAGCCTGGTCGGGCGCATGCCGCGCAACATCCCCTCCTCACCCGACCACGTCGACGCCGCCTACAATGATCTTAGAAAGGTCAAGGAGCAATGCGCTACGCTATGCCGACAAATCCTCACGGACGAGCTCCGTCGCGCCCGCGGCGGGGGCGAAGTTCTGAACCGTCGCGATTCATCCGTCGAATCTCCCCGCAGTCCCGGTCACATATACGATACAAGGAGTTCCTTTAGTGGGAGGAGTCTGGCCGAGGTTGTTTCTGGGAGTGTTGTTAAGAGCATTCATCAGAATGACGCCTGGCTTACGGCTGTCCGCGATTGGAAGAACTACCTCGAGTCACTCGCCGAAGCATGCCGAACGAGTCTGATCGAGACGTACAAGAATAATGAGCGCGAGGCGACACCGGAGATGGTGGAGGCTTTGTTCACAAACAAGCCTTTCCGCAAGGAGTCTGTTGCGCGCATGCGCAATGCCAGTGTGACTCGGGTCATGTCGCCAGACCCTCAATTCGTGAGTTTACTCAGTCGTTCACTCTGGCGAACACTGTCTGACCTCTTCTAGTTCCCTAAATACGAGATGCGATTCTACAATTACGAAAGAATAAAGCAAGAGTTGACCGAGATCCGACAAATGCTTCAGTCCGGCGAATCGGGCATCTCTCCCGACCGCATCATCAACGAGTATGTCATCTCTCAGCGAGGTGATGCTGTTCTTGAATTCGCAAACACCGCTTCCGAATGTGGTCTCAATGATCCGGCACTTCGATTCCGAGTATCGTCTTATATGCTAGCGGAGACTTCGCCCATCTTTGCTCGCATGTTTTCGGGGCAATCCAGTAGTCTACACCCTAACGACGACGACGATCTCTCGACCCTATTACCTTCGCCCCCGACAAAGTACTTTTGCAAAGACGGATCAGAGGTCAAGCTGTACCGCATGCCACAAGTTGAGCTCAACCGTCTCAGTTCTCTCGAGATCCTTTTGCACGCAGCGCACATGCACAATGAGAGGGTGCCCAAGGAAATCAGTTTTGAGCAATTCGTCGCCATTGCTGAGTGCTGCATGAGATACAAGAGCACATCGCCTCTGGAACTTGTTGTGGAACATCTGTGGATGCCTCAATGGATGCACAAGGGTGCCGACGACATGCCTGATGGACTCTTGGTGATCAGCTATGCATTTGGGTTACGACAACTCTTCTCGCGAATGTCCAAGACCACGATCCTCAACCTGGTTGACGAAAAGGAGCTGCAGGCTAAGCCTTGGCCTCAGAAGATCAAGGACAAGATTTGGGCCGTTCGATGCGCCAAGGTCGCCCAGGTTCATGACTGCTGTGTCAATGCCATTCAGGAGTACCTTCGAGCTCCAACGCACACTTCAGTTGAACCAGGGGGCTCACCAACGGAGCCAAGCAACTTATCATCCGATATCGTAACTCCGATGATGCTCACAAGTACACCTAGATGTCCCAAGGGCAGCCATTGGTGTGACGCAACAAATCTAGGATGGCTGATGCTGGTCTACAATGAGATGGGCCTGTTATCACACGTCATGCGACCAAGTGTGCTGAATCACCTCCCCGAGTCGCAACCACAGCCTAGGAGTTTGGCTCAGATGGTTGATGCGTTGAGGAGGGTACCAGCACCACCGACACCTGTTCACCGTGGCGTGTGCGACCTGGGCCCAGCTTTTCGGTCGTCTATCAACGACATCTACAACAGCGTGTTGGGCCTGACGCTCTTTGACATTAGTGGGAAGAGCCATGGTTGGGCGCTCTCGAAACACCGTGAACGGGAACCCCAGACGCAACTTAACAAGGGCTTGAGTGGCATGGCTTCGAATGACCCGGGATATAGTGTTGCGACCGAGTTTCCGGAGATCATTCGACTCCGCGTCATGTGCGAACTCGGGGAATTGGAGGATCTTCATGCGGCTGCCATGATCAATCGGGCGTATTACGAGACGTTCAAGAAGCATGAGCTCTTCTTGATGAGGAACATCTTACGCATGGACCGGAAGCGAGCTGGGACAAGACAGCACATTCCCATCACCATCAACACTAATGAAGAAAAGGTGCTCAAGGAGGAATCGGATATTTTGAAGACAACAGCAGGCGATACGGCGGACGCCATGACCATTATGACGGAAGGAGATGATGACGATGTGGAATACACGGACTCTGATGACGATAGCCTTTACTCGTCACAAGCACCATCCGTTCAGCGGTCGGTGCCCAGGAGCTCGCTCTCTAGAGGGCCTGATCGCCGGGGATCTACAGAGCCGTCCGTGGTGAGCGCGGGCAGCCCCGTGCGGACACCGCGGCCACGACCTGAAACACCCACCTCAAGATCCACGAGGAGCGGAACTCCAACTACGCCACGACAGGCACCGGTTGATCTACCGCCGGCTGCGACATCTCCTGCGAAGCCAACGGTTGACCATAACGAGGAGATCGATGAGCCGCCGCTCACGGTGGAAGAAGCACATCGAATTCTCTGGCCTGATGCAGTCATTGAAGCTGTGGCGCCACCTCCGCCTCCTGGGGTTGAAGGCATACGAGAAAAGTTTCGAGCAGGCGATCCAGCGTTTGAAGAGAGACTCGAAGAGAAGACTCTCGTCCCAACTGGGGATAAGCAGTTGCGAAGTGAGCATGACCGTAGGGTTGGGCTACTCAAAGGTGACCCTTGTGATGGGGACGGTCCACGACGAGGAGGTAAATAAGTGAAAGAGATGGAACTCTACCACGGCATTTTGAATAGGCATTGGACAAACGAGATTTGGATGAAGCATCTCGATCTATATTACTGCCTTTTGGCTACGACGGGTGCTGGCTGGTTCTAGCATGGGACGCTGATACCCTTGGCGCGAGGAGTTGGGATAACTTGGATCATGCATGGGGTATAGCGGAGTTGGATGTTTAGCTGAATTATTAATGAATGAATGCATGAGAAGTCAGAGACACCCTTTCTACTTTGAACTGTTGATGTCAAGGACCTCGCTTCATGCCATATCATGAAGGACGTGAGAAGGGATAAGCTCAGACGAGGTCTTTTTGGCTTCAGATAACCTTCATGACAAGCCACGTCATTCAGTCAAGAAATCTTCCTGTCAATCCAACTTACCTTGGACATTGTATTCTTTTCAAGACTTTGCTTAACCATGGCCCCGGCGTTGAAACCGCACACTGGACTTTTGCGTGAAGAGAACATTGCTCTTCGACAAATCCTGGGATATCGTCTCGAGACCACTCATACTTCGCCATGTAGCCCACCTCAGATTGGACAATACCTTCCTGACACTTTCATCAAGGACGTTTTGCTTGTGTCTATTGATGTCGACACGGGAGGGGGCTACGAAGTCATCTCCCCTGACCAGAGTTTCCACATTGGCGTGTCAATTTTTGACACTCGGTGTCTCGTACAGAAGCTTCACGACCCTCGCGATGCCATCACGTCCTACCAGTTTATTAATCAGGACTCGAAGCCGTGCAAATGGGCCGCTAAGAGCTTTCTCTTTGGAGAGACAGAGTTGCTCACACTCAACGACTTTGCTTCGCGGATTTCTTTGCTCACAAAGGATCGTGATTACGTCTTGGTCGGGCATGGGACTGGGGAGGATGTTAAAGTTCTCAACAACATCGACCCCAAGATTATGGACCGAGCCTCTTACGTCTTGGATACAGTCAAGGCCGCGCAGTTTCCTCTACAGCTGTCTTATCGGTACAGCATTGAGAAGCTACTTGATGAGCTTGGGATTGGTTATGCGAAACTCCACGCTGCTGGGAACGATGCTTATTTTGTGCTGAAAGCTTTGCTGATGATTGCTGTCCGCGATGGACGGATGGTGCAGGAGACTGCTACGCCTAGCGACAAAGAGCTGTTTCGTTACCTTGATGCTGTTGCGCATGCTCCGTGTGGTTTGCCAGTTTGGACTGACAGCCCGCCGGTCACTTCCACATCGCCAAGGCCGAGCATGAAGCTGGGCATAAAAGCGAAGCGTCGACTACGTGCCGAAAGAAAGGCTGCAAGAAGAGCGCTTGAGGAGCTATCGTGGGCTGACAAGTCAACGACTCAGCAGATTACGGACGAGTAGCAGCACCAGACACCTCTCCAATAACCCTGTCCAAGATCAGAGTCGAGGACCTTTCAGACGTCAAAGAGATTTATCTATGAGGCCGATATCAGATAGAGTTCATGGCGATGTCAGTATCGCTCAATGCGGGGTCATCTGACTGTCGTTGAAAGGCCCGAAGCTGAGGATTGAAAGGAGGGGTGTTGTCGCTGAACTGTCCTGATACATCATTACTCTACGATTTTATCGTCATGCTCTTTGCCCTCAGCTGCCATCAAGTCAATTCTCATCTTCATCTATAGGCGCTATGTCGCCTCCAGAGAGAGGTTCACGTTGGTCAGGCCGCAGACGGCGGAGATCTCATCAAGGAAACAAGAGACACGCTCACCAACAACCAGCGGCCGGCCTTCGCACAGGATCATCTCGCGGAAACCGTCGTCGTCCGCGCCGGAAAGTGGGACAGCGACCACACGAGCAACCGCCTGAGCCACCTGTTGTCTGTCCAGCCTGGGTATTTATCCCATTTGCCAATGTTCAGTAACCATCCCTCTGTCTGTCGCCCTCTTCCGCATCCCGCTGATTGTCTCTGCAGTGTGGCCCGCGATCGTGCTTGGTTTAAGGACGACTACGTTCCTTACCGGACACAGTTTACCAATTCTCAGGGTGAAGAGTTTACAGCTATTGGCATCGGGACTGTTGCCATCACCATCGAGTGGTTAAATGGCGAACGTACCGAATTCATCCTAAGGAACGTTCTGCACTCTCCAGACGCTGCCTGGAACATAGTCGGGCACCCGATCATTGAGGACTACTACATTGATCCTATCGAGCTGCCCTACCATATCTGGAAAGTGACAGACAAAGGCTCCCCCATCGCGCGCTTCAGACGCTGGGGAAACAATGCCATACTCAGTCTCAGTGAAGTGCCTCGGGGTACTATAGCGGGTCCTAATCCGTTGTTAACAGACAAGATCCTGGCGGTGTATTGGCCTGAGATCGAGAGAGATCGGTTCGCAGGCCATGTTGATTGCCTGTTTGACTCCCAGAGAGCTTGGCTGAAGGAGAACTGGGGTGACGAGTTCCGGTTTCTACGGGCACATGAACTGAACATGTACAACGAGGACGAACGCCGCGAGGGTTTAGTTATAATGTGGGCGACCATGAACGAGGAGTCTAACCGACTTCGAAGGCGCAAAGAACGAGGATATGAGGATCGGATTGAGCAAAGCGCCTTCGCGAATGAGCCCGAATTACTTCTGGATCGCTTCAATTCACACCTCGCCAAGCGACACTTTTCGGATGCTGAGCGAGAATGGATTGACGATCGTTACGGGGATTTAAAGACCTTTCTGAATTGGTTCAGATATCGATTGTATGAGCTTGATGAGCTCGAGGAAGCAAAGGAAACGCTGGGAAAGCTCATGCGGATCGATGAAATATTTAAGGAGGTACCTGTGTGTTACGGGATGCGGTGAATGACTGGGAGTTGGATGTGATTGCTGCTGAGTTGGTGGTAGCTGGAAAATTGTACGAGTCGGCTGTACTGTTTTGTAACGTATGAAGGCAGAAGGCTACTCATTCACTTACCGGCTGGTACTGACTGACTGATGCGGCGTTTAGGTATTTCTGCAGATCTTTCAACTAAATCAACGTCTGGATAGTCTTGAGCAACAAGTAAACAGCAGCCTTTCTCCTTGAAAATACGGAGATGGCTCTGAGTAACGACAAACGTCCCTCGCACTGCCGCCAGAGCTGAAACACACAGGTTGAGGCGTTCTCCACGGCATCTCACCGGCTTCTGCTCTGCACCTAGGCTTTCGAATCAAACAGTATACAGAACCGCCAGCCCGTGTCTTGTGATGGGAGCCTGCAGCAATATGCATCCAATCGTGCGGGCTTGTGGGTTGTACCGGTTGATCCTTTATTCTCAGCTTCTTGGCAGCCTGATTTTGAGAAACGTTCACAGCCGAATAACAGAGATGGATAAATGACCTGGATATTTCTTGTTTCCCGAGAATTGCTTCCTTCTCTGACTTGATTTAGTTGTTAATTGCCTTCTCCGCAACCTAGCTCGCTCAACAAGATGCACAAAGACACACCACAGCAAGCTGAACCGAGTCAGCTGGAGGGGCCATGGGCTTTCAAAAGGCTGCTCACTACCGCCCTCGATCTCGCTCTTGTCATTGCCGCTCTAGCCTTTATTCTCTTCGGCGGTCTGATATACATGAGCGACGGAACGCCGGCCACGCCAGGGTCGACGGGTAAACTCTTGCTGGATATAGCCAAATATGTATGCTCGTTCTTTTCCAAGTAGTTTCATGGTAACTTACAATGATAGGGCCCAACCGTGTTCCCCGTCCTCTTCGCTGCCATCGCCGGCGCTGCGTTAAAGACGTTTGCAACCTGGCGGCTTCAGAACGGCACTCGCATCGGGCTGATTGAACAGCTCGTCGGCAGTCATACGGTAGCTGAAGCGGTCTTCACGCAAGCACGGCTCAAGGCGTTCAACCTACTCGCCATCGCCATTCTTCTGCTGTGGTGTCTGTCGCCCCTGGGTAGCCAGGCTGCGCTTCGGGCGATAAGCGCCGACCAGGCTTTCCGAAACGGCACAGGCAACTTGACGGTGCTGGATACATTTGCTCCATTCAGGTACATGTTGACTGCCAGCGATACGGCGCAGGCTAGGAGGTTGTTGGTCCCGCCCACGGTCGCGACCATGATATCCGCAAGATTGCTGCAGGGCAGAAACCAAGATCTCTGGGGAAACATTCGTGTCCCCATGATTGAGAGGCTTACCGAAAGTGCCTCGGACACAAACTGGATCGATGTCTCAAAGATGGAAGATATCGACTACTCGGCACTTGTTGGGGTTCCTGTGGTGTCACTCCCCAGCAAAGGGAACCATTCGTTTACCTTTTCAGCATCCTACGTCAATCCCGAATGTACGGCCCTCAAAGTGAATCCTCAGTACAATTTTACTACAGTTATACCAGACTTCAATTCGACGGACGGGACCAATTGCAATTGGACCACCGTTCAGCCTGAAGACACCTTGAGAGCCAGCATCTCCCAGCCGTGTTGGGATGGCATCAACACTCTGGGCGAAAGGTATCGCTCAGGCAAGGATCGTACAGCCCGTGTATTTATATGGGAGTCTCGTACTTTTGGGCAAAAGACACACTCGTACGCGGAATGCCACCTGTACACGACGTATGTTGACGTCAAGATGGACTGCCAGGGCACCTTGTGCTCCCCGTCCTCTGTGCGACGATCGCCGAAGCCGCCAAGGAACGGAAACTGGACTGCGCTCGACTTACGATACAACTTTCATGACCCAGAGGGCTTCGTGAATTTCTTTGCAGACATGTTTCCGGGATCATTCAATAGTGGCGGGCAGACTCCGACCATTGTCTACCTCGCTGACCCCTTCAACGCGCTGTCCGCAAAGAACAAGACTGAACCTGCTTCACTCCCGCGTGCGACATTTGAAACTCGTCTTTCGCACCTGATCAACTCACAACTGTTGCTGGGTATACACCCAGCAGATGTGGCTGGCGGCTTCACTGAGGAAAACGCAAACAATCTTTCTGTCAGCTTCCTCAACATGGACACATACACTCGGGACGAGATCGTACAGTACAGCGCATTATGGTTGATCATGCTGCTAGCATCATCCACTGTTCTTTTCGGCGTAGCCTTGGCTGCCCTTGTCGTTCGCTTCAAGATAATGGTGCCGGAGGTACTGGGCTCGCTTGCGCTGGGAATGTTGGATAATCGATGTGACGACATCAAGCACTCGTCATTCATGAGCGGAGATGACAAGATGGCCAAGATGAAGGAGGTCAAGGTGATGCTGGGCGATGTTGAACCTCACGCCGAGATTGGTCGGATTGCGTTGGCGGCACCGATGGAGGATGTGGTGGTTGGTAAGGTCCAGAAGGGCAAGTTTTATCTGTAGATGGACAATATTATCTCTCTTCAATCGATACATGGAATGACGAGTAGAAGAAACATTAATTTGCACTTTAAGACATGGCTATGATGTCTTCTCTTGATGAAATGCACGTGACTAGGACTGATGGGCTAGAACCTGTTGATCACTATCGAAGGCAGCTATTCTTCACTTCTGGCAACAATCCACCCTTATCTCACCTTTTATTTCGTACTCTACCCTTTCATCGGCTCGTGAAACAGACTGACCTCGAGTGGCACGATGACACAACCCAACCAGCTTTGCCATAAATGCCGAGAGCTATTCACGCAGCCCGACTTGGAGCCCGGCAATTATGACTGTTGGCAAGACCCTTCATTTGCGAGCTGGAAGCGCCGGGGAAGAGATGTCCTCGAGGCTGCCGACTCTGGCTGCCCTCTTTGTAGGATAGTATGGAACGAGGCATCTTCTCGACTTGGCGACAGGATCAATGTCGAAAAGGCTGTGATCGGCCCCAGGATTTGTTGGAACGATGATACGGCTGCGTTCTGTGCGTTGGTCTATCAGCTTAAAACGTCAAGTCATGTTTATCCCGAGCTCCTTTCGGTTGGCATGTATCCCAAGACAGGCAAGTTCATACCTTAGATGCCTGGATGAAGGAGTCTAACAATTGATACAGCCGTCGGGGACATAGTACCTGATTGTCCAAGACCGCCAAATAGTGCTGATGCCTGCCAGTCGATGGCAACGCGCTGGCTTTTTGAGTGCACCACACAGCATGAAAAGTGCCGAGTTCGAGATCAGCAATCATGGCTGCCGACCCGCCTGATTGACGTCGGACCTGCTTGGTCGACCCAAGACCCAAAGTTGGTGATGGCTTCATCTCTCAGCTCTATCTCCCCGTCGCCATTGTATATATCCTTGAGTCATCGCTGGGGGACTAGCAACATGCTTAAGCTGAAGAAGTCAAACATAAACGACTTCATGCAGCGTATTCGACCAGCCGACTTGCCGTTTACCTTTCATGATGCGATTCGGTTGTGTCGAAGCCTGGGCATTCGATACATATGGATAGATTCCCTCTGCATCATCCAAGACGCAAAGAGAGACTGGCTGAAGGAGTCATCAAACATGGGAAAGGTCTATGAGTACTCCTTCTGCAATATTGCAGCAACATCAGCCTCCCATGGTCAAGGCGGACTGTACAGTTGGCGAGACCCTCACTTAATAACACCTCATACCGCGCAAATCGACTGGAAAGGACATGAGAGGGAATATGTCTTCTTGTTGAATAGTCACTGGTTCAGGTCTATTTCTCGAGCAACTTTGAACGGGAGAGGCTGGGTCTTTCAAGAGCGCTTACTGAGTCCTCGGACCTTGCACTTTTCATCTCAGCTATTCTGGGAATGCCGGACACTGAAAGCCTGTGAGACTTATCCCTGTGGGTTGCCCTCAGAACCATCGATACTTGGTAATGATGTAGATCAAGACTTTCCAGGAAGCACCAAGGATTGGAGAGATGGCCTTGAAAGGGACGGTGTCGGGTATTGGGAACTTTTGATGCAGATGTTCTGCAGGTGCTACTTCACGAAAGAATCGGATCGTCTCGTTGCAATTGCGGGTATAGCAAGTCAAGCGCAGCCTCTGCTCAATGACGAGTATTTGGCTGGTTTGTGGAAGAAACAGCTCCCTCATGGATTGCTTTGGAAGCTGCAGAACATGGTTGGACAAGATGACTTGATAGTCACTAGACCAATGAAATATCGAGGTTAGTAGGATTCTACGGGTGGTTGGAACTTTCTAACTGGTGATAGGGCATTCATGGAGCTGGACGTCTCTCGACTTTGAAGCTGCAAATATCAACATGTTATATCGCGAAGGCATCGGCCGGAATTTGGTGGAAATCACCGAGGTGAAAATTGAGAGCAGCACTGATCAGATTTATACCAACGTGACCGGAGGCTATATCCGCGTTCTTGGAAAGCTAGGCCAGGTTAACCTCCCTCAACTCGACGACGCAGAATGGAGAGGTGATAGGGGCGGACACTACACCTTTGAGTTCTCTCTCGACGTGGATGATGAGATCGACATTGAAGAAGAGGATCTGTACTGTCTACCGATCTTGACACATGACAGAGCCAACAGCAACCCTTTCAAGAGCCTGGAAGTGCATTGCCTCTTGCTGCAAAAGGTTGAAACAGACTCTGTTGGATTTAGAAGAATCGGTAGCCTTCAGGTGCTTCTAGATTGGGAGGCTGAGACGATAGACGAGTTTCGGTGGATCACGGATTATGCTAGAGAAGAAAGTCCCTTAGCACAGGGCTTAGATACGTTGATGATATACTAGGCGTGTTTCATATTCAAAACCATATATACTTCGTTAAACAGGAAGAGCCTTTGGTTTGATCCTACTTGCTTGAGTGCTTCTGACATCCCAAGCACAACATTTATTCCTCTCCTGTGGCAAACTCTCCGTCCCGAATCTTCTTGCTCAAAGCCTCGTTAGGAACAACGTACTTCTTCAGATCAGGCCTCTTCTCGAGGAGTAGATCAGCAACCAGGCGACCAAATACAATCTCTCCAGCGGGGTTAAGATGGGTCCTATCACCCTGGCTGAGGTTGTAATAGTCGGCATTCGCCTGGCCAATGGCGTTGACGTAGTTGGTGCTGGCGGTGTTCAGGTCAAGATACTTGACGTTGAGGTTGTTGGCGACTGCGATGGCGGCATCTCGCCATTCTGCGAGGTTCTCGACAACGTGGCCGCCGCTGAAGGTGCGGCGGGTGAGAGATGTGATGACAATCTATTCTGTTAGTATATACACGCTAACATTCAAAGGAAATACTCACGGGTGTTCCACCAGCTGCCTTGACCTCGTTAACCAGCCCAACCAAGTTGTTCGAGTACTGCTCCAGAGTATACGTCTTCTGGTCATTGTGTCCAAACTGGATAGTCACAATAGACTCATGATCTCCCTTGTGGCTCTTGACAGCCTCAATAGCAGTATTCCATCGACCTTCAGCTCGGAAAGAAGGGATCGTGGCGCCACTCTTGCCGCTGTTGACGCCAGAAGCGGGACTCTTCAAGTCGGCCAGGAAGCCATCACCCCAACCTCCGTTGACGGCGACGGTTGAGTCACCGGTGAGGATGAAGTAGGGAGGTTTCGCAGCTTGAGCTACACCAAGTGAGCTCAGCACATACAGAAAGGCCGAAGAGAACTTCATTTTGAACAAGATGCAGGATGTAGTAGTCGGGGGAAAACGTCAACAGCGGGGAGGAGGTGAACTTTCAAATCCCCTAAGACGCAGACAACGCTAGCTATATAACAACATATATTCCAAAAGCATCCGACTATGCTGTCCTTTCCCCAGACTTGCATCACACTCCCCCACACGGGAAGAACAATGCGTTATTCCGCCAATGACCATCTTGAAACATGGCATCAGAAAGTCTATATGTGCAATTTATATGCCGAGGCAATAGCAGCGCATAAACCCCCAATTTCCTCATTCTACACGTTGCAGGCTCGTATTGGGGGCACATGTCGGGGTAAATTATACCGAAGCATCTAAAATGTGTCGATCATGGAGCCATTTGGCATCGTGGGATGGGACAGTTGCCTATATGGGCCGAGGGCCCGATGACGACCTTCCGAAGTGTTATAGCGACTTATAAAATCGCTAGATAATTGTGCCGAAACTTTGAATTTAGGCTTAATGCTTGTATTGGAGTTGAGGTCTTGATGTTTGGCTCCGCGATTTCCTTTTACGGAAGAGTGAAGGCTTCGTCATTATTCTTCTATAGTTGCTTGACCAAATTCTTAGCAATGAAGAATGATTCCACGACTACTCAAGAAGCCATTAAAGACATGAATAAGGAATGAGGCGGATTATTCCAAAGACCTCGTCGTCAGGGTTTCAAAGACATAGGCGAAATGTAGTGTTGTGACTGGCAAGGTGATGCTGGTGGAGGATGAATGATTGTTCATACCACAACTCAGGACTTGGAATGGACAAAGTATAGAGCATAGATATAGTGTATTGATTAAAGGTGTATGCTGGTAACTTGGACTAAGTAGTGACTTTGATCGTAGCCGCAACACTCGGTACTCCTGCAGAATTCATGACAAACAACATCCAGTACCCAGGCAGAGCAATACCCGAGTCGCTAGGAACCTTGAACGTGTACTTGTTCTTCCCCGCGCCCGTCAATGTCAAAGGGATTCGACGCTGATCAGTGTTGACCGTGTGTGTGGCTGTTCCATATCGAATCAGTGAAGCAGTATTTACGGTGCCTCCCGTTGTGACGGTGAGGGAACTACCGACTTTGATCGTAGTGGTCGATACTGAAACGACCTTTGGTCTAGCAGCTGGTTTACCGTCTTTGGTGAAGAGGTAACTCGGGGTGAAGATCTGAGCATCAAAGTGATTTGTTGTGCAGTCACCGCATAGTCCACCACCGCCATTAAAGACTCTTGCGTCCGGTAGTAGAATTGACATGCTGTGATAGGTTCGTACAATAGAGTTGGGTTGCTGTTTGACAAAGGTATCGCTGTCAGGGATGTACAGTTCCGGCGTAAGCTGAGGAGTCGTATCTTCAAAAGGAATGGCGTATTCTTGGCCTCCGGTGATAAACACCGTGCCATCTGGTAGGAGAACAGAAGTGTGAAAGACACGAGGGTAGTACATGCCGTCACTGGCAAAGACCACATTGGCTTGTGTCCCAGGGGCGCCAATGGTGATGATGTGAGCGTTTGTCGTGGCGTAAGAGTCCTGATAGTTGGGTGTTCCACCAAATGTAACAATCTTGCCCTTGACAGCGTCAAACATGACAGCGTTGCCACACATAGAGTCCGGATCAACTCCACGGCTAGACTGTCTCTTTCCAGCTGGTTTAACAGTTCCTTTACCTCCGGTGTAGTACCAGTTCATAGCAGAGCTGGGACCAGCCTGAAAGATGGTTTCCCCCTTCCACCCAAACAGCCATGCATGATTGTCAGAGCGAAAGAGTCCTTGGGCATCAGCCGTGAGCATAGGCTGGACCTTGGCATTTGGGAGAAGTGTCCACTTCCTCGAGCTTGGATCAAAGGTCTCACCAGGCTTGAAGTCTTCGCCGCCAGCCCAAGACCCTCCAATCGTAAAGACCTTGCCGTTGGATGTGGTGGCAGAGGCCTGGTAACCACGGGCGATCTTCATGTCGGGGCCTGACACCCACTGGTTCTTGACAGGGTCCCATGTGCTGGTCCTCGCAGCGCTGTTGCCTCCCGTTACAACGATCTGCCCTGTTCCGTCCATAGAAATTCCAGGACAGAACATGTCGTGATTGGTTTCAAAGACTTCTCTCTGGGTGATGTTGCCCGTCGCTGGATCCCAGAGCGAAGTCAGCGTCATGCCTCCAGGAGAACCGTTCATGGTATCGTGGTAATACGAAGACCAAACCAAAACCTTTCCAGTTCCCGGGTCAACAGCTCCAGCAACAGGAACTATAGGAAAGTCCAGTGTCGGTCCCCACATTCCAATTCCAGCTTTGGGCGCAGTGTAGGAAGCAGCCTTGTAGACGTTGAACTCGGCGATGCTCGTCCATGGGCCGTCATATGCCTCGGTGGTGGCGACAATACGCACATACCGAGCGCGCTTCGTCTCAAAGTTTGAAAACTTCTCGGTCCCGTCTGCATACCATGTTCCTGTCGCAACAGGAGACCCCCAGGTCTTTCCATCCGTGCTGAGGAAGATGTCATGGCCCGCGATCCATCCGTGGGTTGTACCGTCTTGCCGAGGAAGAGCAGAGATGCCATTGACGTTTTGAATGGTCTTCATATCGACCGTGAGTGTGTGTGGAAGCGTTGGATCTTTGCTTGTGTCTTCGAACCAAGCCGTATGCCAAAAGCTGTTTACATCGCCGTCGATTGCTTTTTGACAAGCGTTGTCTGAGTCCGGGTTGTCGCTATCGCAGGTAACTTTCCAATTATTTCGACTAATGGCCGTGCCGAGAGGTCCAGTTGCCCTCATACTAAGGTGTTGCATCTGCACCTTGACCTTGGTCGAGTTCTGTGCTGGGATGACAATGGCGACGGCCTCGCCCCAGAACAAGCCGGCAAGGCATAGGGTCAAGATGAGAGACCGCATTTTGGCAATATTAAAGAGGAATCTGAAGCTGTAGCAAACACCTCTACGCCAAAAGAGGGTCCTAGTGTTCTATAAGAAAACTGGTCTCAGTCTCGGACAAGAAAGTGACCGAACGGACCCGGACTTCCCAAGGCTTACTTACACCTTGCCAATTGTGTAGCCAATTGCGGCATCAAAGTTCCTCCACAAAAGCTAGACTTATCCTCATTCCTAAAGCACGTGGCTTGACCACGGCGGGTGGGCGCATCAAGCTTGGTGCCTCGTCTAGACGGAATCTAGAATCGGCCGAGAAGCCATAGTCCAGAACCACGCTCCCGGAGCATTTTGATGCAAATCTTCAATGTTTCAGCCTTAAAGCCGGGTAAACCAAGTTGGCTTAAGCGCCAAGGTAAGTCATCGATAGCTCCAGGACCAACTAGTGTGCGTTCCATTCTCTCATGGCTTCAGGTGCTGGAATGGGGTGGATTTTGGTTCATTGTGGTTTTTCTCGATCAACACCGAGTTCTTTGTGTGTTTGAAATCGGTGTAGCATGTAATGGGAGCAATTAAAAGAGCGAAATCGGGCTGAAAGGACTACCAGCTTGCTTATTGCGTTTCGCAAATGACAACTCTCTCAGATAATTATATTGAGAATTGCTATGGAAACCGACTTACTTAAGAGATTGTGAGATAGAAATGGCTGCAGGTTTGCCATAACGAACAAGATCCGGTCCTCACTAGAGGAGGAGTCACGGGATAGACAAATAAAGAGTCCCTGAAGGGGAATCAAAGAACAATGAATCTGTCTCATTTGCTTTCTCCTGTCAGCAAACTACAGCCAGTATGTTACGCTTGGCTTTTTGAAGCTTTTGACAACTTCTTGCGCACAAACCTAAGAAGATGGCAAGCAATGTAGTTTTCCGACCACATGATGCATGTCTACGGCAAATAAGTCCACAACACTTGAGAAGACAGACGAATTTGCAAACATCTAGTGTCCCGTTCCAAGTCCTTGAGCAATTACAAAGGAGGCGAGTTGCAGAGGTACTTCCATCGATATGCCGATGCCAGATGTAAGTCAAAACACCGGCCTTGAATTGATTCCCTTCTACCTTGACATCACAGGATCGCGTTCACTTACGAGAACAGTATCAAACCTCGGTCTCACGTCACACTTGCCCCTTGTTCTAGCTGTCGCCCATTGGCTAGCTTGGTCTTGTAATCCCCACAAGGGATCCCGGGAAATTCGCCGCGGAGAATTGACTTCCAACGTCACCGCAACATCCGTTCCATGACTATCAGCATGAAGAGCAGTCGGCAGGTTCCATTATCTAGACGTGCATGCGACGCCTGTAAACTTCGGAAGATCAAGGTACATTTTAGGAGCTCATTCACTCACCTTGCCTCCATCAACGACAAAGGCGGGACCCTCGGAGCTGACTTGTTGGCAAACATAGTGCGATGGAGCATTACCATCTTGTGCTTTCTGTCGTATATCTGCTCTTCAGTGTACTTTCGAGATCGCACCTAAGAAGAGGGGTCGGAAACCTGCAGACACCTCAACAAGTTCCTCTGCTTCTCAGCCCGAGCCCCCTGAACCCGCGGCTCCTCCCCACCTTGCCCAAGCATTAGACAAGCTTCGAGTTTCCTATCTGTTAGAGTCTGGAGTCGAAGCTCCTATACAAGACTCTGATTCTTCATCCCTTTGTTTGATGAAGATACAGCGAGCAAGAGAGATCAAGTCGACCCTGTTAACCGAGCTACAAGCCTTGGTCCCATCCACCACTCCCCTGAACATTGTTGACAAGTGTATCCGCCTCTTCACTCAGTACCAATTCCCTGCAGCTCCAATTTGCCATGAACCGTCTCTGTGGCAGAGCGCGAACCAGTTTTTCAAAAATCCGCGACCAGAACCTACCGCTGAATATGATGCTCTCATATCATTACGAGCATATACACTCCTTTCAGCGCTGTGCGCATCCATCGCCAGCATCCATCGCGATGCTGTAATTGGACCTCAGACCATACCTGCTGCTTCAGCCTTCTACACAGCGTCTAGAGAAAGTTTCCAGCTCTACGAGGATATCGATCTCGAATACCCGGACTCATCATCCCTATCAATACGTTCCTTTCACTCCAGCGCCATTCAGCAGTTGACCGGCAAGTCCCATCTGGCACATCGTGTCGTCGGCCAAGCGAGGTTGCTAGCACTAGACCTACGACTCTACGACGAGACAAGCCTAGGGAGTTATCCGCCATTGGAGGCACAGCTACTTCGAAACAACTTTTGGCATCTCCTGACTTCGGATCATACGGCTGCTGCACTGGGGACTCGGCCATATCTTTTACACGAGGCTCTATACGATCCCGGTCTTTCCGTAAACCCCTATCAGCAAGAACCAGTGCCCATGTTGGATTATGCACGATACGAAAACTCGCCTCAGCTTGAGAAACAAGTACTCGATGGCTTCTACATAGCATGTCGCATGAGGCACATTGCAGCCAAGTTAATGTGGGCGTTGAGGTCAAAGTCGCGGGACGACCGCTATGAAGTGAGCGATGACTGCTGTATTGTTCCCATCAGTGATTTACCAGACATGTGGCACGAGTTCTCCCACATCTTGGACGATTATAACCCAACATTACCACCAGAAGATGGCGAGAGTCTTGCTTCATCGCAGCAAGATTTCATCAGACGGTATCGGAATGAGACTCTGTTCACACAAACGACTCAGCTCCGGATCGCTATTCATGCCTTGAAGACCGCCATACTAAGACATTGCATCGTCTACAAAGTAGCTGGACTTCTTGGACCAGACTGGAGTGATGAATCAGTGCTTGTTAGTAGAGTGGTTGAAGGAGGTCGTGACTTTGTCGACACGCTGATTGAGCTGCCGGTCCACCACTTGCAAGTCATGGGAGAACCTTGGGTGAGTTGAAGGATGCTAAATCTGCAGTTCAGTAATACTGGTATGAAGCAGATTGAGCAGATACGACTAGCTGGGAGTGTATTGCTGGAGCTGTCGCAGAACCAAGACGGTGATGCGAAGGAGGAAGCAGGCATTCAACTTACGCGTCTTGTTGATGTTCTATCCAGGCTGAACTCGAAAGCAACCGATGAGCTTGTGTTCAAGGGTTTTCCAAGATGACTGGGGTATTTTATTGGGCATGGGGAGGGACAATGTAACGGGCCACCAGTCCACACATCAGAGTGAACCAAGATACTGTAATTGTTGCCGATACAAGGAACGCGCTCAGGATATCAACCTGGAAACCATCGCTGTCTAAAGCTCCAATCATCTTTTATTTGTATAAAAAGACACACAGTATTTCAGGGTGTATCCAAGCCACGGATGATAAAGATCCGTGTGTGGGCAATACCTCAGGGCTGTTCCGGGGCTCGGCGCACCCATCAATGGAAGGACGACCAAGAACATGAGCAAGTGTTGACCGCAAGTTATTGCTTCGCTTATTTTAGTAATTTGCCTTAGTTCAGCAAGCTTTCCGCTTTGCTGTATACTTTCTATCCCACCAAGGAGCCTTGCAGGCAATCACTGAATGCTGCAGCAACCCGCAAGCTGCTTGACCAAGCGGAAGAGAGCCGACAACCAGGGCAATCAGTATTACAAACCACATATCCATGGTCCTTTTATACTGTATCAATATTTTATTACGTCGTTTTTGAGCCTGACCTGGCAATCAGATCCTGTCCTCGCAAGTATAAAAGGGCCTGTCCTGCCCCCAAGCTCCTCGTTCAGATCAACTTCCACTCAGCAACGACTTTGCCATTTCAGTATATATCTTGTCTCTTACCTATTATATAACGCTTCCGTCAGGGTGTTGCGGCGGAGTCATCGGTGCAATCCAGTCAACCCCAACTTCTTGTCATGCCTAGCCTTGCGGGACTCTCCTTGCCTTCATCAGAGACTCAAGGCAGTTTCATCCCCTCACAAAGGCTGCTCTCAACGATACCAGAACGAGATAAGACTGGTTTCCTCCGCCTTAATCGTTACGTGCGATGTTTCCTCGCAATTTTAGCAAGCCTTGCCGCACTGCCCAGCAAGTCCGCTACCGCAGCAGGTTATTAATCTTCCACCTCGCCTCTGGCTCCAAACGAGATGTCTGGAAGACACCGGTGACATCCCTATCACACATCGACCGCATTACCATCATTCATTATTTACCGATATTTCATGTAAACGATGACCTATATATACTGCACAGGCGAGATCCGGGTTCCAGAAGTCATGTGTCGCATTCATCTTTTGGCCGATTGGTTCCCGGTATCCTCACATTCACTCCAGTGCAACCCGGTCTGCAAAGGGGTTGTTCAATATGCTGTGTAAATCGCCTGACATAAATGCTTGGGAAATCCAATGGCCTCTTCTTCCTTGATCACACATGAATATCAAGGGGAATGCTGCTCGACACAAAAGCAGGCCGACAAGGAGACGACGGCCAACACCATGCAGAGCCTCATGGGGGTCGCCGATGATGTTGTCAACGCCCTTCACAACAAACTGACCGCCTTCAAAACCGCTTTCAACATGGATGCAGCGCAGGTGAAAGAGACGGTTCGTCCCCTTCACTATGTCTCCGTCTGATTCGTGTTTTCATTTCCAATTCTTCCCGCCCAGCATGATCCTATATACTACCCTTTAATGCATGGATCTCGATTCATTCTTGCAAACCCCTCGGGGGAAACATCTCAGCGGCAATGGTGTCAATAGTAGGAAATCATTCATATATATACCACAGCTCACACTTGATGCTTTCCATCTACAATGCCTTCCTTCCTTCCTTCACGCTACATCTGTTGGTCTTTGACACCCCGTAGAGGCAATGAATGCCCATTCCACGACGCGATCAGGGATTTGGACCGTGGAGCGGAACTGAACTGGATGCAGGAGAAATCAGCTTTTCGGGTCAGTTCGTAGATGAAGACCACGAAAGATTGGTCTGGACCAATGACTCGGCTCGTTCCAGGTTAGGCTGCCTCCGCGACTTTGGGCTACATAAAAGGAAGCAGACCAATCTACTGATTCGGCTTTGGGGGAATTGACGCATCGCGAGAACCACCCCATCAACATATATAGTCATATGGATCAAGTACATGTTCTCGGTATCCATGGTTGTGCCCTCCGTCACCAGGGTGAGGACTACTACGACCCAAAACTTCTTGCACGGGTGGTTCGTACCAGGAGACGCTCCGGGGCTTCCCGAAAGAGTCGAGAGGAAGTAATGGGCACGGGCAAGATGCCTGGAGTTGAGCGATAGAGCATCGCCAGGCTTTGAGACTCCGGAGAGCTCTCACATCTAACCTCTTCCCTCGTGGCCCATATACCCACCACCCACAACGACTGAGATTGAGCTCATATATATGGCCACAACCTCTTCAAAGGCTTACATGGCTGCAAGTACCTCAAATGCAGCAATGCCAACCAAAGGACCCATGACATGAAACGGCGGGGGAAGAAGTGTCTCTGGCACGCCATCACGACCTCCAAACAAGTCCATTGCGGGAGAACGCGCTTTGTCTGCCACAACCGTGGCTCTTGGGTGCTGCATCCCAAATGTGGGTTCATGGTCGTGTCGTGTCTCACCTCTACCAAGCGGAATAACCTCAGCGGGATTGCGAAGGCTTTAAGCGACGATGCAGACGTCTGCAGTCTTGAACAGATCTCGGACGTCTTCGAGGGTGAATCATACGGTGCACACATATTCCTTCATGTAAGGGAGGTCTTGCCATCAGGATGGAACGTCACAATATCTAGCCTGACTACCGCATTGGCTCTATTATATAAGCTCGGGGCCGAAGTTTAAATGCCTTGATGCAGTTCTTGTTCAGAAGACATGAACCGAGCAACATTCTCGGGTGTGAGACATTCGACTTCTTCTTATGAAGTCGCCCCGCGTGCAAGCTCCTCCCTAGCCGACGGCAAAGAGTTTGACCAGACAGTGTGGACTCCAGTGGGAAGCATGTCGATGGTGTTTCCATCTTGTCGCTCTCAACAAGGTCCTGTATCATTAAGAGAGGAACCACAGAGTTAGAAACTCCTGATTGACTAAGAGGAAAACCCGTCAAGGGTCGCAATGAGGTCACCTTCACATGAAGCATCAAGAACATCCTGGGAGCTCGTTCTTTGTTGATATAACTTTCCGGGGCCTTGGAAAGGGAACCATGGAGGTTTTTCTCGAGATGCGCGACACATTCTACGACTACAGGTCTTACCTGACCGCTTCTATCCCCATATATAAGCTGGTATTCTATTTCCACCAGAGGGATTCGAAATCAACCCAGATCTCTCAATATGGCTTTCCGACAGATGTAGGGGTCACAGCCCAGTCGCACATTTACTGCCGGGTTCTCTGGCAGGTCCAGTTCAACTGATCCCACCAAGTGCTGGTGCGAGCTATATCCTAAACATGGGCACTCAAACACCGGCTCCCCTTGCCTCGTACAACTAATTATATATCCGCCATTCCGAAGTTCCCAGTCCGATGACAGCGGCTGGGTACATGGAAGTGAATAGACTCTTTATCAGTGGAGGATCGTCAGTCGAGATGCACTTGGGAAGAAGTTTCGTGCAACATGCCGAAATTGCGAAATGAACCGACTGATCAAGCCGCTGAACTACCTGGCTCACTCTATATATATGGCCCACAATAGCTTGGTGGCTCACTTCCTAGGCGATGAGGGTTATGAAGCCGACGACGAACTTTCAGTCGTCGACTGCCTCAGTTACGATGAGTTACTCAAACTTGAGTGGCTCAACCACAATGCCCACACCCACCATTCTCATCTACAGCTGCTCACAAATCACCAAAGATTATTACTGTGAAGCATATCGGAAGACCCCGTACCAAATGCTTATACTGTTCAACCTGCCATGCTTGGCACGCTCGGGCTTGGTTTGCGACGGTTCTCGAAGAGTACAGGGAGCGAGGTTTCTCATAACCCAAGACGGAATACGCCTTCATCCGCTCACCCAACATTGTTTGTTCAAGCCTTACCAACAAGCATTGTTTATATAGATCAACGCTCCCAAGACGGGTCATAGGCTGAAGCCCAAGCTGAAGCTGTCGCACAGCTATGGGAACATGATCGGGGCACCCGAATAGCCCAACCCGATACATTCTTCCACGGCCGTATATATCACACATTTTCTCATTGTGGATCGCGCCTCAAAGACACATTAAGAAAACGACGCAGAAATGAACTCGACCACACCCGAGTCTCAAAGCCAAGGTTGTTGTCTTATAGCGAAGATCGAGATCGACCTGCATCTGGACATGAGGAATAAGGAGTTATTGGGTCAACACTATGGCTCTATATACGACTTCGCCCCGCCAGGGCAGCGCTCCAGAATGATGAGGCTGTGTTCAGACAATCTGATTATCAAGAGAAGCCCAGCTCCTCAACGTCAGTTAGACACTCTTGGGGATTGAGGAATACCTGTCGAATTCCTTTCTTCTTTCAGTACCTGGTTGGGAGAGGGTCAAGAATGGGCCCTCGCCACCTCCATCATGCGACCACTACCCTCGTCGACAAGTACACGTCAAGTCTTTCAACTCTGTGGGAATCGCACATCTCGGCTTTGCTCTATATATTCCATGCCCACTCTTGACTTTGTGAGACTCCAGCTAAGGGTAGACCACTCCTACGCCAGGAGGTCAACAGTCACTGCGTCACGATCAGAATTCCTGAAATGGACCCCCTATATACTTGATCGAGTATCTTCAGACGGCTCCGAAGGCAGATCTGACACAGCACCTCTGTGACACTGACCGGGTGAGGCGTATCTGGGATCGGGCTTTTGGTCACGCCAAGGTCTTTGTGAGTCATGCCAAATCGGAGAAAGGGACTGCTGATACTAATACATCGAGAGACCGGGTTCATCCGGGCTGCGGCCATGTGGTGAAGATGATCCCCGTACCGACAATAAACACCGCGCGGCCTCAACACATCTCCCAAACCTTCTCCGGACGGTCCGGCAACGTTGAAAAGGCCTTGAGACTCTTCTACTCCGCCGTCCAGGGTTAAGAGACTTCCCCATGCAATTCGCCATCGGAGAATATAATGGGATGGTGAAGCCCAAACGGAGAGCCGAGAGTTAGACACGCCTCCTCGTCACTGCCCAGGATTGATTCTCGCCCCTGACACAGTCCGGAGGAAGGTTCATGAATCGCTCCTTGGAGACATTGGATCTTGGATTCAACACCGCATGTCTGACAAGAAAGGGGAAAACCCTCTTTTGCCGCGCACATTCTCTCAGCAGTTAAAGAAGAGCTGCATTATATATACAGCAGACACAAATCCTCCGCCGCTCCGTACACGACACTCAAGCCTTGGCCACCGGTGGTTCCTCAAAACGCAGTGCCTGATCAGTTTATTTGGTGGTTAACTCATCAACTCGAGAGAGTCCGTCCACCGCGCGCTTGACTCAATGGCGCTTGAATCATGTATATACATACCAGTGGAAGCCATGCGCCATCAACCCACCTTTCGCAGGGTTGCCCACGAGCTTCACCACCGTGGAAGGGAAAACCACATCAGCAGAGTATGCCAGGCAGATTGACTTGCGCGACTATGCATCGGCTTTGGTGGGTCAAACTCGACTTCGTCAAGTAAGATTGACTGGATTTGTCCCAGCTCTATTACCGGTCTTCTTGACCAAGGCGAAGGTGTACGCTTAGCGAAGCTTAGGCAACACCCGGTGACCGACGGCCAACACGCCTCATACCCCATGGGGAGTTTGTTACCGAAAGTGAATGGGAAAACATCACCAAGGCTTTGGTGAATGACATCCGGAATCGCCATCCGCAGGAGTTTCAGGACGATAGACCCCGACGATGCGACAAGTCCACGACCTCAGAAGCGAACCTATAGTTTCGATGTCAGGGAATGGAAGTACCAAGAATTACCTATATATTTCACTGAGAGCAATGGTCGCTTTCTCTGTGCCCGGGGCTTTCATGAGAAATGACAGCGCAGTATAAGCCCCTTACCTTTCCCCATCCATCCATTGCTACCTCCCCAATTATACCGCCTTGCCCAACAGCACGCACGAACATGACGGCGAGTAAGTTCCGTTCCATGCTTACATGCCTGAGCGTGAAAGCCCTTGCTATTAGCCCTCGCCGGAACCGCTCGCAGACTGCATATGGGCTGGACCACTATCACAGTTGCGTTTCAAACGACGAGGGACGCCCTGAGCTTGCAAGTCTTCCCGATCTCATGGCCTGATGATGCCTTTCTTCAAGACTGGCTGCGAATCGGGACCAGGTGCGAACAGTAACCTCACCCTTCGCCAGCGGGACGCCCATCTAGTCACAGTGGATGTTGTCTTCATTTACCCGACATTCGCACCGCTCCCAACAGCCCAACTAGGTACGCCTCTAGGCCGACTAGATCACTAGCTTCCGTTAAGAAGCCTACAAAGAAAGTTCCAGAAGCTTCCCCTGGAGATTCAAGACCTCGTCTGGCGGGAAGCGCTAGGTCTCCTGGCCATACCGGAGCCTCCCAATCACCCCACGTTTGCCAGATGACCAAACCTTCCAGCTATATATATTACGGTCGCCTACAGAATTACCGTGCATAAGTCGCAAGGCATGACACTCGGCAACGCTGCACCGGGCATCTCACAGTCAGATTCCGCAGTGGGGATGTCGTATGTTGCTGTTTCTCGCGCCAAGAGACTCGACGGCCTTATGTTCGATACCCCTTCTGACTATGAAGCTATTGTCAGAGCGTCAGATAAGGGCATCCAAGCCTACGCAAGGGATGCCAAACGCCGAGAAAGACACGGGATGCATCCCTGAGTATGGTGGTGTCTCCCATGAGGTCTGACAACGCACTTTCTTGGCACCTTCAAGCAGGCGTAAGTGTTTCTTTATATGGCTGTTCATCAGACTAACTCCAACTCAGGTTTGAAGAAGGTATCCATCTGTTGTACACATCCAATCTTGGATATCTACATCAAAGTAGAAGAAAATGAGCAGTAGATATTAATGTATTAATATGCATGCTATCTCGCTCCAGCCCCCAACATCTTGACCATAAGAACGTCCAACAGTCCATCAACCAAGGTCTATCCAAGACAGCATGCAATCAACAAGCCCCTCAACTCCATCTCTTCCTCCCCAAATCCAACCCGCCTATACCATTCATTCACTCATCAAGGTCACATGGACCAGATCAGGACTCATTACCACCAGACTCGGCCTCAATCTGAGCCTTTCGAGCAGCATTGAGAGCCTTGAGCTTGGCAGTTCCAAAGCCCAGAACACCATCCTCCTGGTTATCTCCAAGCCAGGGCTTCTTGGAATCGCTCAGGATACTGCCAGTGACAAAGTAGATGAGCTGACCGATGATGATGAGCACGAAAGCGATCGGGTACAGGAAATGAATCTTGTAGCCAAAGACACGGGTGCCGATGATGACACCCCAGAAGTTGGCAGTCAGAAGCGAGATGTTGAGGAAAGCCGCACTGCCCATGCGCAGCATGACAGGAACCAGCGCATAGAATAGGTTCAAGCACAGCGTGAAACCAATAATCCAGCCGATAACCTTGCCGTTCCAGGTAGCGTTATCGAAGGAGTTTCGGTCAAAGATGGCAGCCTGGACAGCGTTGATGCACATGCCAAAGAGACCCAGGAAGGATAGGACATGGTACAGATGCGCCTTGGACACGAGCCACTCCTCAAAGACATTGGTAGTACCGTAGAGGGTGGCGCCGAGCAGAGCAAAGAGATCACCCTTGACCATATCAAGACCCTTTCCGCCGTTGGAACCCGTGATGTGATCGCTGCCAATCAGGATACCCATGCCACCGCAGCAGACGAGGATACCCACGATCTGGAAGATCTTGTAGCGGACCTTGAGCAGGAAGAACGAGATGACGACGACACAGACAATGGCCCAGAAGTTGATGAGCTGGGCAGAGAGGACGTTGGTGTAACGGTAGGCCAGGACGGTAAAGTAGTTGCCCTGGACATCGAGGAACGCCATGATAAAGTACTTCCATCCGTCAGTCCAGGCGACACGAAGCCACTCGCGGGGACCATCTTTGAACAAGAAGATGGGGGTGTAGATGAGGAACATGAGGATATAGTTGAAGACGGTCTGGAAGGCGGGAATGTTGGTACCCTCCTCGGCGAGGAAACTTGTAAAGGTGTTGGTCGACGTGATGCACAGGGCGAGAACCTGGCCGAGGGCGAGGACGATCCAAAAGTCATAGGTAGTCAGGTAGCTGTACCAATGCACCGACTTGACCTCGAGGGTGTGAATTCCCTGGCTAACGGCGGCATCCTGGCTTTGACCAGGCGCATTGGCGACGCCGATAACGGGATCAGCAGTAGGGGAGCCGAAGCCCTTGGTGTCGCCGACGGAAGAGCTGTTTGTAGCCATGGTGACAGTAGTCGTGGTGTCTAGGCGAGATGTTGTGTATCGTAGGATAGGGATTGCGAAACGAAGCTCGACGGAGTCTAAGATCTACTCTAAGAGGATCACTCGGTGTACAAGGCGTAGTCTGGAGATTCCCGTTAGCTCGTCCCCCCATCAGAGTCCATGACGCTGATCGCGATGCGCCAACGTCGTACGTACCTCGAATAGCCCTATTCTAGAAGCGCAGATCGATATCTTGGTGTAGTAAAAAGTATAAAAGCCAGATCTACCAATCGTAGGAGATTGCTCGTAGTCTGCTCAAAAGTGTATGAAGTCTTTCTTATCGTCCCCTAGGTTTTGCAGCAAGCGCAAAGACTCAAAGTCGCTCGCTGGTGTTTTATAAGCCGAAGCGGCACATGTAGCGATGTGCCAGCGCGTGGTAGTCAAGGTAGAGGGCCGAATTGGCGCTTGTCGACATGGGCTGGAGGGTTGAAGTAAAAAAAGGAGGAGAGGTCAAGTCCAAAGGAGGGCTGTGATCAGATGAGAGAGGCGGGGGGTTGCTTTTTGAATGCGCCCACCTTCTGAACGAGACTGGTCTGTGGAGTAAGTTGGAGGCGATTGATCGGCGACGCACTACACGGAGACACCGTTGAAAGCGACGATCTCTTCTAACAGCGATAGAGAGAAGAGGAGGAAAAGAAGAGACGGGACAGGCTGAGCGCAACATCTTGTACCGCGACCACGGTCGACAGGTTGTCTCCATCATCTGCTGGTCCATCAATTTTTTCCTTCTTCCATGAGCCTCGGCCATGCCTAAACAGGCAAGCTGCTGATGGTGAGGCTTCTGATTGGCTTTGAGGCACATAGAAATCCACGGGACGCGGGAGCCAAGAACTAGAACTAAACCAAATCAGGGTAAACGTCCTGGCTTGGTGGGATGCCCAGCCAGTCTAGCGGTTCTGCTGTGGTCGTGGCATTCTTCACAGCGGGGTCACGGCGGGGCCGGGGGCCAAAGCTCCCTGGAAGAACTGCTGCTGCAGCAGTCAAGTTACAGTGCTTACAGTGGCATCTGCTTTAGTGCTCCATATCGATGAGACTCTGACTGCCATGGACATGTGCAGATTAACGAGACAAACAAGCAGAAACAAATTCCATGAGACCATTCATCGAATAGAGTCGCAACTAAAAGAATCAATCGAGATTGGCCCCGCGCCATCTTCAGCTCGAGTCTTTGCTGTTGGTGGCGTCCTGGGCTGAAGTCCCGCGGGCGGCTAGGGCGCACAACCCGGTCGAGAAAGGTCTGGGCATGGGAGCTGATTTGGGGCATGAGGTGATGATGGTGGGTAGCCACGTGGGGGATCATGGGTAATTGGCCGAAATACAATCGAGAACTTGACTTGATATCGAATCATGGGCCATCTCTTGGTCATCGGATTGTAATATATTGAGTTGGGTGATTGCGATATACGAGTTTCTCAGACGACTCCATATCCGCTTTTGAATCCTTCATCTTCATCATCAAGCCTTTCCGTAGCATCAATCCTCAACGCCATGAAATGCAAAGACATTATTGAAGCTCCCGGTCGACTCTTTGCCGTGTCAATATGACGTTTTTGTCCGTATGTTGTGACATCTGCGACATCGAGGTTCAACCCCCAGACATCTCCGCACACACACGACATCACCACTAAAGGCGACCTCGATAAAGATGGCCAGGTCTTTTCGAATGGCCCTTCGTTGCCCCTGTCCGGTATTCTGTATACTGAGTCGACGTCTCATCCAAACATCGGGGCGAATTACAGAAGTCTAGTGGCTTTTGATATGTCGAATCGTCGAGTGTCATGATCCGGAGAGAACATTTGACATGGCCATCCGTACGGTACGACCTATCCAGACATTATTCCTCGTCACGCTATCTGTCTGGGCAGAATCTCTCCCTAGGTCGAGTTAGCAATGTTTCAGCCATGCAATTCCTGGCTTCGAGAGAGCATACGAGGCATTATGGGCATTTGCCTATCCGTCGGAGACGTTGTGTTACTGGTAACTGCCTCTCGTTCAGGCAAAGCCGAAACTTCACGGAGAAAGAGGTCGCTGCATTCTTGTTCCGAAGTAACGGTATACGTTTTGGAATTACTTGTTGTTCCTACCAAAGCCGGTCAGCGATTGATCTCCTCGAGTTCCACTTTCGCCGGGATTCGATACAGTTGTCCGAGATACCGGCGGGCTGGGTTCTCACCAGGCTTCGTCGGAGGTAGAGATTTCGGAAGAGCATCACCGTCGGGCATGTCGTTGTTTCTGCAAAGGGGAATCCCCGAGTATTATGTTGTTGGTAGACCGAGATTCGGTCTTTAGGGGGTTTCCGTGGGAGAGTGTCGACATCCGACAGGTCGGACAAAGGACGTAGAGATAGATGCTCCGAAATCCGATTTGCTGACACTTGAGGTTTCTTGTCGTATGTCACTCATCAAATAGACCGCTTTTCCAGTATGAACGCCAAAACACAAACATACAGGATCAAGGTAAAGAAGACAAGAAGAGGCAACTCCTTTATAAGTCGAAATCACACCAAATCACAAACACCGGACATCTAAGCCGCAAACAAGAACCTGGCCATCGGGAGGCACAGCGGCCGAGTGGAGCCTCTGCCGCATCGTATTTCGTACCGGCGACTCGAGGATCCACAATCTGGCGACACACCCAATCAGCGTCCGTATCTCCATGATTACCAACAAGGGAGCCACCTGGCTTCGCTCCATCATCCCCGAATGGGGTAAGCAGCTCTAGGCTCAGGATGGGGATAGGGCTGTCCTATGGCATGGCGGTGCGAGATACGGTCAGGGACGGATTGGGTAAAATGAGTGCAAGAGACTTGTCGTATGCCTCGCTTCAGGTGTTAGACTGAAAGATCAAAGGTTTGTCAGCCCTATCTCGTTTTGTTTCAAGGGGTGGTTGTCGTCATTCATACGATGGGGCGGCCTGGCAATCCAAGGTGTTTAGCAGAGGGTATATTTGCCAAGTGAACGAACAAGCAGTTTCTACAAGTGGAAATGGCCGTAGAATCAGGTATTTGTATCCCAGCATGCTGGAGAGCTTCCAGGGGCACCACGTATGCCATACTCCATCAATACGTGTCATCCATAGCTTAGACATAGTCCTTTTTCTCATATTCTTACTACCTTGAGTAATGCCTACACTTAGTTGAGCTGGTCGTTCTAATAACAGTTCTTCAACTTACCTTTAGCATTCTCCTCAACCGCCCTTCAACCCCAAGGTATTGGCGATCAATAAGACAGACTTCAGTTTTTGTTCCAAGCCAACCATTCCATACGCTATCTCCAAACAGTTGAATAGGGCACGGACTCCATCTTCTTCTTCCCATTGATCACACTGCAAAGTCACATGGATCTCCATCACTTGGGCTTTGTCTCATCTCGAGTAACACGTCCCGTGCTCCAGGCACCGGGCCCGCTGATATGCACCCACTAAAGAGCTGCGCCCTTGCGAGGAGTATCCGGTAGCCTCATTGGTCAAAATTGATAGCGTAAGGACATTCAACCAATCATCTCGCCCCTCCGCGGCCATCAGGGTCTCGGCCCCTCAAACGTCATTGCTAGCGGCAGGTACCTTATCGCTCTGGGTCCTCCTCCACTCAAGCCGAGCTGCTCCTTCTTCCATCTTCATCATCAACAAGACAGGACTGAGTCATCTTTTCGTCTCGTTGAATCACGTTTGTACTCATATTGGCACTTTTCACCATCTTTCACTTGCAGCATGGTCTTGCGGAGTAGAGCTTTGGCTGCTAGCTCAGCGCTTGCCGCTGTTGCTCACGCCTCTCAGCCTGGAGCTGTCCAACCTGTGCCAGGTCCCATGAGAGACCTCACCTGGGGTCAGGTCAACTTCATTCACACAACCGATACACATGGCTGGCTTGGAGGTCATCTTCAAGAGTATGTGCCTTGGTGGCTAGCGTCTAGGGGCCTCGACTTATAGCTAACCTTATCCAGAGCTCAGTACTCGGCCGATTGGGGAGACTATATCTCCTTCACCCAGCACATGCGCAAGCAAGCCGACGACAAGGGAGCCGATGTGATAGTCGTTGATACTGGCGACCGAGTCGAGGGAAACGGCCTCTACGATGCTTCGACACCCAAAGGCCTTTACCAATACGATATCTACGCCGAAGCCGATGTCGACATCATCTCCACCGGCAACCACGAGCTCTACAAGCATTACTCGGCCGACAAGGAACACAATACTACAGTCCCCAATTTCAAGGGCAAATATCTCGCCTCCAACCTCGATTACATTGACTTTGAGACTGGCGATCGCGTCCCTCAAGCTCAGCGCTACCGCAAGTTCAAGACAAAGAACCAGGGCCTCGATGTTGTGGCTTTTGGCTTCATCTTTGACTTTACCGGCAACGCCAACAACACCGTCGTCCAACCTGTGGCGGAGACGATCAAGGAGGAATGGTTCCAGAAGGCTATCCGCGAGAAGACTGATCTCTTTGTTGTTATTGGTCATGTTGGTCTCCGCATGGAGGAATTCAAGACCATCTTTACCGCCATTCGCAAGCAGAATTGGCACATTCCCATCGCCTTCTTTGGTGGCCATGCTCACGTTCGAGATGCTGTCAAGTATGACTCCAAGGCCTTTGCCATTGCCAGCGGCCGGTATCTCGAGACCATTGGATGGATGTCGATCGACGGTATCAAGAAGCAAGACAACAAGGAGGTTGAGGCCGCAGCTTCTCCCACGTTTACCCGCCGATACATTGACAGCAACCTGTATGGACTTCACTACCACACTGGCCTGAACGAATCAACATTCCCTACTGAGCAGGGTCAGAAAGTCACTGAGATGATCACCAGTGCCCGCAAGGCGCTCAATCTCGACCACAAGTTTGGGTGTGCACCAAAGACTTTGTGGATGAACCGAGCCGAGTACCCAAGCAAGGACAACATTTTCAGCTGGATGACTGATGAAGTCTTCCCAGACATTATCACGCGCGAGGATCGCAAAGACAAGCCAAGAATTGCCATTACCAACACAGGTGGCGTCAGGTTCGACATCTTCAAGGGCGCCTTCACCCGAGACACCACTTTCGCCATCAGCCCCTTTACCAGCGGCTTCCGATACATCCCGGACGTGCCGTACAAGATTGCTTCCGAGGTGATTGATGTGCTCAACAGCCTCGAGAGGATCCTGTCAGAGCAGGGGGGTGCTGACCCCAAGTTCCTGGGTCTCCCTGAGCAAATGTTCCCCATCCCTGCTACTGTCTCTCAGGCCAGAAAGGATGAGGAAGATAAGGAAGGTCGTTTGGAACTCCGCAGCTTTGATGACAAGCCAAATCTTACCGCCGGTTACACCACCGAGGATGACATTGGTGCTGACGGCGACGACACCATTCATGAGCCTGTCAAATCGTACCACCTTCCCAACTGTGTGCAGGCTGAGATTGCTTTCCCCGAGAGCGGCAAGCCTGAGACGGTGGACCTTGTTTACCTCGACTTTATCCAGCCGTGGCTTCTGGATGCGCTCAAGTTCTTGGGTGGGGAGTACAACAAGGACAGCGTCGAGGAGTATATCGAGGGCACTTGGACATATCACATGACGGAGTGGATCAGTAAGAACTGGAAGGGCAACTGCTAGATTACGGGGCAGATCATGATAAGATACATGCAGCATACATTTGACCAAGTGTCAGGGGCGTTTGGATAGGGACAACATTAACAGTATTGACTCCAGAGTCGGTCAAGATATAAATTGAACTAAATTATCAATTTTTTCTGGTCTTTCTTCATCGCCTTTCTATCTCTTGGCTACCATCATCTTGATGATTGATGTAAGCTACCCGAGTGTCAATGCTGATCCAAGTCGGAGTTAGTCCCCTCACTACAATTGAACAAGCCATGGGGTACTGTGGTAGATTTGCGGACGCTATGCTACCTATCTAATCCGACTTGAAGCCCCAGTCTCATGTATGTGTATGTTCCATATATCGAATTAAGCACATAAAAAGGATCGTAACTCATGCAAGCATGAAGCAAGTAAATCATGTACCAGAACCCAAACCCATACCCAAACGATTCAGTTTCCATCTTTGACGATCAGGATAGAGGAGACAATTTCGAGGAGACTGCAGCTCCGATGGCTATCCTCATCTTAAGAGTGGGTGCGTCTAGTTCTGGGGGAACTTGAAGCCTGGGGGGACACAGTAGGGGCTGTTGTTTGGCTTGTAGAAGACGCAGCCGGTCTTGGGAGGGCAGATGCCAGCGAACTAGAGAAGATGTCAGTATTTTTATATCTATTATGGGAGAGTGTACTTACAACCCAGGTGCGGGTGACATCGCAGACCTGCCAGCCCTTGAGGTCGCCAGTGCAAGAGTAGGTGCCAGGAGTGCAGCCCTTGGCAGGAGAAGCAGCGCCGAGGGTGGCGAGAGCGGTAACGAAGACGGCGGTGACCTTCATGATGATGGTTTTTTTTGTTTCAGGGGTAGTTGAAGTGGAAGCGAGTGTTTTGTTTGTGAGCGAGAGGTTGCTTTGCTTGATTTGTTGATGAGGATGAGGATAAAAAGTATTGGACTTGTAGGGAGACACGACGAGTTTATATACTTTTTTTGCAGATATATATGTTGCTATTCTTACCCTCTAGATCTTGAATACCCGAAAGTAAAAGAACACGAGCTGACAAGGCTTTCTCCATCCTCAAGATGGTGTGGAGGCGAAGCAGCTTTCCCCCTCCTGAGGCTATTCCACCCCGTGAAAAGGCGGTCCTAGTGCCGAGAGACATTGTAAGCCACTGCACTTGGAAGAGGGGACGGGTGATCAGCAGAGCTTGGGCATCGGAATACGATGTCTTGTGGTTGTCTCGGTTCACAGCACAGCACAGCACAGCACAGCACAGCACAGTAGCTGGAAGGAATATCATGATTGTTTTCTTGGCTAGTAAGTGGCCATCACCCCGTATTCGCCAATGCAGAAGATGCAAGTCTACTGTACAGCTATTCCTATCCTAGTCATATGAAGCTCTACAGCTCTAGCAGTGCAAGGTACAAGGGATGAGACCAGCCCTACGCTCTGTTACAGAGGTAATTAAACGGGGAACAAGTCCTACCGGAGGATTTTGCTTACTCTACTGTATGACCCCAGTGATACACATATCCCTTGCTTGCAGCTGTGATACAAAGGAAAACAGTCGATCAAGCATGAAGGCGTTGGAAGTATCTCACGCATACCTCAATGTAACATTATCCTCACTATACCAAAAAAGACAACTATTCAGCGCTGTCTCTCATCAATAGTTGCAGAAACTAAAAATAACACAAGTAGACGATACTAGACCATCGTCAAAGTGCCGTCTTATACCCCGCAAGACACATCCCATCACCACACCCTCACTCAACCTCATCGCTTATTCGTCAAAAGCTGTAAGCCCCCCCGCTCGTGTTTTTTTTTTTGTACAAAAACGCCCCCGAGGGTCCGAGTTTTCCAGAACGTAAGTAACTTTTGTACTGACTGGCTTTTCTCTGCTTGCTTATTGGGCTTTGTTAACAGAGCTTCATTGGAAGATGGTCAAGTATAACGTTTTATGGGTCTGTGATTGGAAAGTGTTTGCCTTGTTGGGCTGCATTCATCTCGTGATCCTTCAATCCCCATTCAGACCATGGAAACAGTCTAGACACGAGCTGAAAAAGAAGAAAGCAAGAATACGGACATTGTCAAGCCCTCACGGGTCGTCGCCCGACATTAGCAAACCTGCACGATGGCATCATCTTATTCGGAGTGTCAAAAAGCCTCGGCTAGACTAGGCTATTATAGGGTGTGCACTCAAAAGACGGGGTGCATGTTTACATATGTGTGCCTGCTGACAGGCCCGAAAAGAGGAGGAACCTATCGTCTTTCTGGGGCTCGTCTGATCGATGCATGAATCCCGATGGCATCAAGTTGTCTGTCAGTCATTCAACCTACGGCAAGGCTTGCAGTCTGCAGAGCAACACGAGGTAGCAGTCCGGTCTATGCTGTGACACCAACCAGTTGTCAGCCATTTCATTCACAGTAAGTAACAGTAACATGATCATCTACCTTGTCTCATACCTAGGCAGAACAGCCTCCTCCCCGTGCTACACGGCCTTTGCAGACCCCACACCGCCGTGGCGCCAAGCCCGTCTTTGCTCCGTTCATCGGCGGAGCTCACCACCCGCTCTGCCCGAGACGCCCTCTACAGTAACATTGGGTACGTGGCTGCTCACGGGAGAATCCTCAAGGGTCTTCAACACTCATTCTTCATTGGAACCGTAGCATCGTGAGGCTGACTTCAAAGAGCCAAACACGGGAATATCACGAGTGAAACCATCCAATAACTTCAGGGCATGCCGTTAAATCAGTTGAACCTAAAAGCAAAAAACTCGTTTCCATTTACAGCCCACACGCCAATGTACCTCCCTCATTGGTTCCGCATCGGCCGAGTCTAGTGATTAACTCCCGCGTCTGTCTGACATCCATCCATCTCCTTCTTTCTCCTCTACAGTCCCTCCCATCTCCGGTTGATTTGCTTTCTCCGTACCTGCAGAATCTAGTGTCAGCCAGCCGTCTTCTACACAAGCGGATGTCGCGGCAAGTCAAAAGTGTAGGGTTGCTTACCATTGGTGACAGAAACAAAACGCCGCCCAGCAGCGCCACCACGGTTGTCACCAGTGTCGCCTTGTTGAAGCCGTTTCCAAGAATATCAAACACTCCGCTCGGCGCAACCCGAGTGCCAAACACATCCAAGCCATAAGCCACCACCAGACTCGTGCTCTCCACGATGGCTGGCGATGCAACGATGCCCTTGACGCCCAGCACGTTACGCTGGTGCGAGACCACCGACTTAGGGTCGATCTCGATGCCTGGAGTGTACTTGATGAGACCCTCAGCTTCCTTCTCAGCTGGGGTCGAGTCTCGGCCGACGGGTCGTCGGGGATCGAGGATCTGACGAGACAGACCGACGATACCGTGAGACTCGGGAAGGTAACCAAGAACCTGACGGTTGGCAATACCCTGTCGAGTCTGTGTAACAGCAAGAGAGTTGAGGGGCTGAGAGAGAACATAAGCCTGCTCCTCAACCCAAGGCAGAGGAGGTCCACTCGGCGTGTCCACGGGCTTAAGCGATGAAAAGTTGACAGAATCGCCCAGAGGACCACGGTCGTTAGGAGCGGATGACTCGTAGAGATCAGATACAACGATCTGGTATCCCTTGATAGATCGCTTGGTGCCATCTTCGAGAGTATGCTGCCCGAAAAAGGTGCATGCATACCAGTTCTCAGCCATAGTGCAAGAGATGGGTTTAGTCGAGTCGACGCCGGCATACGATGAGGAGGCCAGAACCTGACCCGAAACGGTATCAACCAGCTGAACTGACAGGGTGGATTCAGCCTTATTGGCGGCAGCCACCACAATCGTGTTGGGGTTGAGGTACTTGTAGCTGACGCGACGGTCCGCCAGGACGCGACCAATAGAGGCCACGGGATCGTGAGTCGAAGGCTTGGCAATATCAACAATGGTCTGTCCAGGGAAGAGCTGAAGTTGCCAAACTTCCTCCTCAGAAACCTTGTTGTTCTCCTCGACAAACTTGACGCCCTTGAGGACATCTCCCTCTCCTCGGATGACGATGGTCTGATCAGGAGTCCAGCCAGCAGGAATAGGTCCGGCCTCACCATTGACACCAATGGGGAGCAGCCACTTGCCAGATGAGCTGTCGACGACGACGGTGCTGGATACAGGAGGCAGCGATCCAGGGGGCATCACCTCGACAACGTCGCCAGTATCGCTCTTGATAGCAACGTATTCGCCCTTGGCCCCACGAAGAGTGACAATGCCCTCATCCTTAGCATAGATACCCTTGACGTCCAGAGTCTCGCCAGGGAGCTGAGGAAGAACAGACTTGGACCAGACAATCTGGCCGTTATGCTCAGTGCTGAGACCATACATGCGGCCACGTCGAGTCGCAAGGACAACGAGCTTGTTGAAGCCAAAGGTGTCCCGGTGAAGGCCCTCCTTCTTACTAACAGGCTCACCGCCGAAAATGCTAGTGATGAAGCGCTCAGGGAGAGACGCCAGGTAATCAGGGAGGTATTGAAGGTCGTCAATGTGACGAGTGACGCGGTGAATGTAGGCCTCGACAGGGTTGGTGTGAGCCTCCTGCTCAAGGACCTTGGCGAGGTTCTCGCTGCCGGGAACATCAGCCCAGACAGCGGCAACGGCACCACTGAGGCCTTCAGGGCGCTTCCATGCAACCTCGCCATTGCGCACAAGGACCCAATCCTCCGACTTGGTAAGGGCAGCAGCTCGGACAGCGAATCCTTCACCGCCGGGCTTCTTGAGGACCTCAGCAACAGCGTGGACGGCCTCAATGGCACCAGCAGGCTTGGTAGGCCAGCGGGCAAGAACAGCATGCGACTCAGAAGACACAACCAGAGTCTCATCTTCAGTGATACGAGCAAAGTAGACGTTGGCTCCCTCAGAGCTAGTCGAGATAGCGCCGAGGCCAGACAGGTGAGGCAGCTCGTAAGCCTTGGAAACCTGGTTGCTCTTCAAGTTGGTGTGATAAACCTCAGCCTTGTTGCCAGTCTTGGTTCGGGTGTGGACGAGGAAGTGAGGCTGCGATTGAACAAGATGCGGGGCATGGATTGTGACAGAGACGGCCTCAGCGGGGAGCTTGAGCTCCTGTGTCGTCTTGCTGCCCAGAACGTTGACCTTGAGCTTGGACAGGCTAGCATCAGTCCATGCGAGGATAGGTGCAGCTGAGTTGCCGCCAACAAACATGACGTCCTTGGGTCCGTGGACATCGCCCTTGGTTCCAATCGACAGGTCGTACACGCGCGTTCCAGACACGGTATCGAGAGCGGTGACCTTGAGGCTGTAGGACGAGGGGGATCCGTGGAGGCTGACGACATAGATCTTGGAGATGTCGGTGGAAACCTGCAGAGGGATGTTCTTGGCCACCTCGCGGAACTCCCAGACGACCTGGCCGAGGGTGCCGTGTATACGTCGCAGAACAGTCGAGCCCTCCTCCTCAAAAAGAACCAGGACATCCTTTCTTGAGCTTTCAGTCAACTCCAGAATCTCCAGATCCTTGACCTCTCCCTTGAATTCGTTGTGCCAGACATTGCGGCCCGTCAAAGCATCCCAAGCCTGGACGCGCGCGCCGTGTGCAGCAGCAACCCAATGCTCCCCCTCAGCAGCGCGCAAGAAGCCGCCGCCATTGGAAATGTCATCCGAGATCTGCTGACGCCAGACAAGCGCGCCATTACTAGGATTCACGGCGCCGACAACGCCAAGATCGCTGAGTGTGTAGAGCAGGCTCGCCTTGTCCTGCTTTCTCGGCCGGTGGAAGAAGGTGGTCTCGACCTGGGGGACGCCGACGAGCGCGTGGTGGAAATCGATGTGGCCGACCTCATCCTGGAACACGGCTGCGCCGAGGGATGAGAGCCCCAGGAGGAGCAATGGCTGTAGTGATAGCCGCATGATGGTGTTGTGAGGGGGCGTTGTGCGGCTTCACTTGACACTTTGGAGCTTCGATAGCTGGCTTGATGCATCATGACGGCAACCTGTTCGTTGCGCAATGCTTAGTCATCGAGATTAGGTGTAGGGTAGTCCACTTCAACCGTCGGCCCAGTGCTGTGAACAGGACCATAATTGTTCTGGGTTTAAATGGTTTGGAAATTATATAAACGAATCAAATTGATTGAATTAGCTAGACATTCGGTAAATCTAGGAAGACATATCAAGCAAACTAGGCGGTGAATCTTGCGTGAGTTACTCACCTCCTCAATACCATGATCACAAGTCCAAGGGATATTGCCTGTCGCGTGCTTGGAACAGAATCAACCTCTAAAATAGAAATATTTCATCTGCCAGCAAGTTTAACCTTATTATGGACTTGAATCTTTAAGTTTTCATCCAATAGTTCCAGAGTGTCAATATCTTTGTCCTACACAAGACATATGTCATGAGACACCTTCACGCGGCTCCTCGATAGATCGCGTGCCACTAACCACGACCTCTTGTCTCAACTTTCAACTTGGCACCTTATCCATAAATACTAAAAGCTAACATCTCGTAGAAAAACCTTTCGTAGCTCTCGAGTTCTTGCCTCTGTGTTCATGAACCTTAGGTGGTAGTGTTTCCCAGCATTCCACCTCAATATCCTTCGAAACTCGTGTTAGTCTACATACTTGAGCGCGCGGAGTCTGATAAGGCCGAGCACACTCTCACACATCTTGGGCCCTTCCAGTTACCAAGTCACACAGTCATTCGCTACAGAAAACCATGGAGGCAAGTGTAACCTCAACATATAAAACTCCCACTTACACAACCAGCCTCGATCCCTCATCCCATCCTGGACCACAACCCCCCTCCCTGGTATCGTCCTCTCCGCCAGCGGTCTCCTCGCCCTAGCCGACCTACGCACAATCTCCCGCCGCACAGCTCTCGTAGGCGGTGCTTCTTGGGTCGACTCCCTTGTTCTCGCCCCAGGTCTGCATTACCAACAAGCTTGCGACGACTTTGAGCGAGAAGCCCCCATTGGTCTAGTCGCCCTACCCGTCGAGGCTTTCGACGGCGTGCGTTATGCAGTCAAGAATAGTATAACGGCAAGCTATCTTGTGGCACTTTGCAGCCAGAGCCCAGAAGGCATCGTGACGTTGGATGTTGGGCTGGATATGCCCTGGAGAGTAGCGAAGTCGTTCAAAAAGCTGTTCAAGAAACGGAAGGTTGATGATGAAGAGGATGAGAACGAGGATGATGATGACTGGGATGTCCTACCCGATGTTGACTGGTTAAGCCACCTCCTCTACCTCGTCAGTCCCCTTCTCACGGTATCTGCCCTCACATTCATGATCCTCTTTGAGGACTGGTGGGGTCTCGGCATCCTCCTAACACTCATAACCTCGCGAATCCTCAACGTCTGGGCCATCAAACACCGTACCCAATCACCAGGTCATACTCCTCACGACCACCGCGTCACCGAGTACATCGTCGATCTCGGCGGCGGCCACGCCGTGCGTCTTCGAGGTCCAGATGTAGATCTTCAAGCCCTCGTGACACATGCCTGGCTACGTGCTCAGTCGCACATCGATGGGTATCTCGAGGCGATAGCCAAGCTGTTGGTGTACCTCACTGCCGCGCTCGGAGGAAACATGACGCAGGCTGGGTCTATCGTGCTTGTTGGACTATTGCTTATAAGCGCTGCCTTGTTGGGTTTGAGTAATGCCCATGCTAGAGGCATTCGCGTGCATGGCCGCTATGCATTACCCGAGACGGAAAACACAAAGAAGAGAAACACCAGTTCGGGGACAAGTCGTGTGTGTAGCACAGCTATGAGAGAGGTAGACACAGCATCAGCTCCGCGGAACCGAGTTGCTGGAGCACCATAGCGTTACGGTTACTGAGAAACAAGATGCACAATGCTCTGGTTACGCTCGTCGTCCGTTAATTCATAGAAACTACCCATTATCAACTCCTGTAGCAATAATACTGTACAAGCCTGGTTCCGTTCATGTGCGGTGCAAGAAGTGCCAACCAAGATTCTTCTCTTCGTATTTCTAAGCCGATCGCACCCATCGCCTTTATGTGCAGGAGGAAAAGTCCAAGAATTCCTCCTCCATGTCTGCCAAGATTGCATTCTAGGCCTCCTCTGACTTTGGTTCATCAACCTGCATGAGCTCATCGGTCTGCATGGGCTCAGGAGCGGCGGGTGCCTCTGCCGCTGGTGCTTCGACTGCAGCAGTTTCAGGCACGGGCTCCTCAGGCTTTGACTCTTCTGTGGCCGCAGGTTCATCTGTGACCATGGGTTCCTCTGCAGGCCCTGCTGGTGATTCGGTTGGTATCAAGGCCGACTCAGGGGCTGGTTCGGGTGCGGATTCGGGTGCGGATTCGGGTGCGGGCTCAGGTACAGGCTCAGGTGCAGGTTCAGGAACTGGTTCCGCAGCTGACTCAGGAACAACTTCGGCAAGAGGCTCTGGTTCCCGGGCTGGCACTTCGCTCGGCTTCTGTTCAGACTGGCGGTCAAGCTCGCCCATCAAGTCACCAAGCAAGTCAGGCTCCTCAACGGGAGCTGACTCCTCCTTGATCTCAGGTTGGGCCTCGGGTTGGACCTCGGGTTGGACCTCGGGTTGGACCTCGGGCTGAGGTTCGGGCTGAGGGGGTGATGCAGGCTTGACTTCCTCAACACTAGTCTCCTGGATAGTCGTCTCAGCTGGTGGCTCAGGGGGTGGCTCTTCAATCTGAGGAGCAGCTGCTGGGGCATCAGTGGCTGGAGCATCAGTCACTGGGACATCAGCTACTTCAGAGGGTGCCCCGATGAAAGAAGCCGAATCCTCAGGCTTGATAGTATCCTCAGTCAGACCTGTATCCATCTGCTCAAAGGGTGGTCTCTCGGGGACTGTCGTAGCCTCCTCACCAGACAGACTCTCTGCCGTTGGTCTGATATCGCTTCCAGGAGCCGAGATACTTGGCTCACCAGCACATGGTGTGGTCGCGATATTGCCAACTTGCTCAGGTGGGGGTGGTAGCAATGCTTCGCTGGCCGTTGGCTCCAAAGTCGGCACATCGCGCTCAATTGCAGTCTCAGGGGCATTTCCGACAATTGTCGATGGTGGCTCGGCCACAGTTGAGTCTGTTGTCTCAGATACCACAGGAGCAACGGGTACCGCGGGCACTGGAGGCACCTCTGGAACCTTGCCAGCCTCGAAAGGGGCGTCGATGGCGGCTTTCACTAGCTTTTCCTCCTCCGTTGCAGGCACTGGTGCCTTGTCTGCCTCAACAGGAGCGTCCAATACTGCTGCAAGTGACGTCTCCTCGCTCTTTTCTACAGTAGGCGAGGGAAGAATGACGTTCTTCAAAGGACTGCCCCCAAGTCCCGAGCCTCCAGGGGTGAGGTTCAACGGAGGAGGAGCAAGGTTGAGAGGGCTTGGTTGTGGGTGTTGTGGTGAGGTATCGTCTTTCATCTCGACATCGGGTTGTTCGGTTGGAAGAGCGGCCGCGTCAGGGGTCGGGACGGGTGCTGGAGCCGGGACTGGAGCTGCAGCTGGAGCTGTGGCCACAGCCTCTGGTGCTGTAGCCGGAGCTTGAGTTGGAGGCGGAATCACAGCGGGGGCTGAAGTAGGAGCGGGAGCTGGGACCGCATCTGTCATCTCATGATCTTGCGTCTTGTTGTTGTCGCCACTCGGTTGACTCTCTGCCGCCGGTGTTCCTTCACCCTCCTCGCCCTCTTCTCCCTCTTCACCATCGTCGTCATCATCGTCGTCATCATCGTCGGCATCGACCATGGGGCTATCCTGGTTCGCTGAATCTTCGCGCTCTTGCTTAATAGCCTATGTACAGTTAGCAATCGAGAGTAAACACCCATTGCGCAGGGACTTACGGCTTCCGCAGCGTGCTCAGGCTTGATGGGCGCAGCCGGAGCAGCTCCATTTGCTGCGCCAGCAGGTGCCGCAGGCGCAGGCGCGCCAGCCTCCGGAACTGGGTTCTTGATCTTCTTCTTTCCTCTACCAGGACCAGCCTTGGCCTTTCTCTTTGGAGGTGGAGGTCGTCGTCTCGAAGACTGCGGCGTCGCGGCACCCATCTCAAGACCAGGCCCGGGCGCAGCTTCGATCCTCGTCGAGATGATTTCGCCCTGAACCTGCTGTCCATCTGCCAACGTGACCTCTTCCGTGTATGGGTTTCCAGCAGCGTCAAGCCTCCTCACTGTCGCTCTCGTAACCGTCGGGCCCTGAACCTTATCCTCGACCGTCCGGCTCGCAATCGTCACGGTATTCTTGCGTCGCTTCGCGAGGTGGGAGGTTGAAGGGGTGTCGACGTTGCGCGGCATCTGCTTCCAGACCTTGATGCTGAAGCCCTTAACACTTGTGTCCTCCTCCTTCTTCTCTGACTTCTCGGGAACCGCCTCAGTATCAGCCTCTTCCTCCTCGGCCGGCGCAGGTCGCTTGTATAGTCTACCGGATCGCGCGGCCGCAAGAAGTTCCTGGCTATGCGGTGGGAGCAGGTTAGAGTCTTTGGGCATGCCGTGGATGAGCTCGATGGACCAGATGTCGTTCTTCTGAGGCTGCTCCTGTTGTGGAGGAGGAACCACACTCACCCACTCCTGGCGCCATTGTCGCACAGGGAGACCTTTGACGAGTTAGCATGTATTGAATCTGGCGATCGGCGATATCGCACCTTCGAAGTCATCGTGTTCGGCGTATCCAGAACGGTTGGCGCGTCGCGTCTATCACGTCAGTCGAGGGTTGCGGCAGGCAGCAATTAAGAGTCAACATACTCCCGGGGCCATGGCGGCGGATGAAAGAGCGCAACGGCTCGTGTAATGACGTTGATGCAGGCAAGTTGGGACGGGTTTCCGTGATTGGGTTGCGTGGCGCTGGTGAGAATAAACTGCTTCTGGGTCTGTATTGTACGAGGCTGAGAGGCTTGTCGCGAGTCGCGATGGAGATTCCAGTGGTTGATGCCAACTGGCCAATTAAATGTGGCGATAGCCGGCTGACATAACACACAGAACTTTTTTGGGTCCTCATTCATGCACGACCCCGTACACACACGGGGGAAGCCATACCTGCACCGGGGCCGGTGCAAATAAGTCACGTGCCTAGCGCACCGGCCCCGGTGCAAATAAGATCTGTTATGTAAGAGGGTTATGTAGCCTCATTGAAAGTCCCTCAACTCAATGATTAACGCCCTCTATAGTATTAATCCAACGATTAGTAGCTTCTATGGCATTACTTTAGCTTACCATGCCCTTCCCTTGATCTAATAGACCTAATTGGTGCCTCTCTTTCTTTCCCCGATAATATACTCCCACCTGAGGGTATCTATACTTCCCGGGAGGAAGTCTATACCGCAATTAACGCGTGGGTAGCGCCGCGAGGCTATGCCTTCGTTACTAGAAGATCTAGGACGACAAAGAACGGTAGAAGTGAAGTTATATTCGCTTGTGACCGTGGGGCAGGCCGTAAGCCCTTGGCCTCGGCGAAGTAGATCCGAGAGACCGGATCACGCCGGACAGGCTACCTCTTCTCGGTCATGGCAAAGGAAAGCCTCTATAAGACTATATAGACTCTAAGGCATTAGCCCGGTACTTAGTATAATATATATAACCATAAGCTAAGTATTAGTCTATTGGTATATCCCGCATATTGTTAATTATTAAGCGCGGAGGGAGTAATAGTTAAGTAGCTCGCTAGGGCTAGTATCTAGGCTAAGGGGATTAGGTCTTTCTTATGCTTAGAAACTAATACTCTCGCTATATAATAAGATATCTATAACTATATTGCATAGGGTAAGCGAGAGCTTACTAAGGGTTAAAGTAATATATATGCCCTCGCTAAATAACTTAAAAGTAAGGGTTTTTAGAGTTATATTTATCTTAATAAGACTAATAGAGTTATAGTAATCTTATTTATATATCTATAATTACTTAGATATATTAAAGTATATCCTAAAGTACTTCTACTAGATTATATATATAAGATTAATAAGTATAAGATACCTCTCCTTAATATAATTAGAATTAATGCCTATTAATAATCCTTCTATATTATATTTATATTTCTTAGTAGTAAGGAAGAGGATAATTATATATAGGCCCTTATAGAGCTATAGTTAATATATAAGGTTTATAGAGTTAGCCTTCCCTTTATAATACTTATAGATTATTGCCTTACCTATATAAATATTATTTCTTCTCCTTTTTATTTCCCTATATTAATCTCGATACTTTACTTATAGTATATTAATAAGGTAGTCCTAACCTATTATAAGACTACCTTTATTTAAGATAAGAGTAATCCTAAAGGATATAAGGAGTAAAATAAATTTTATAGCTATTAGTATAAGATTATAATATTATTAACTAAGGAGATATATAATAAGAGACTTAAAGAGTTTAAGAATTATTATATCCTTACTTATATTAATAAGGTAGGCTATATTATAGGGACCTAGCTAGATCTCTATAAGTAAAGGTTTATTAAGGCATAGGTAAATTAATACCTCTACTTTAATATATATATTATATCGTAATATAAGGGTATCTATTATCTTATTAAGTCTTATATAAATACCTTATTAATAGACCTTTTTAAGGTATAAAAGACTAAAAAATAAAGACTATAAAGTCCTTAAAGACTGTAGGGTAGATAACTTGGATAGGAGGTGAATAGGCAGAGGAATTAGTCTTAATAAATAGCTGTGAAGCTAAATAGCAAGGCATAGGGTAGGTAAAGTTAAGAGTAAAATAGATAGAAAAAATAAGAAGAAAACCAGCTTCTTATTAGTACGTAAATTATAAGTATTCATACAAGATCTAAGGAGCTAATTCTAAGAGAGGGCTAATAGCTTATATAGCTAATGAGTCGGAATCTATTAGTCCGATTCGGGTAAAAGTTATACCGCCGGATAGCCCTAATTCCGGGTTTTCTAACGGTATTACTTTTACTAAGAACGGATAACTAGAAGCCGTGTTATGCGTTATTCTAATATAAGACTTCTAGGGTTTTAAACTAGGAAATTTAAAACCGGATAGAAAATACCCATTAGAAAGGCACGGCTTTCACGGCTTTATCGGGCTCTTTAAAAAGCCCTAAGTCCGAAGTCACGTGACCTTCCTAATTAGGAAATAGAGCTAAATATAGCCGAAATAGACTATCTTATAACTCCTTAATATCTTGCTTATCTAAGCATATATTGCTTAGGTAAGCCTATAACTGGATAGCGCATAAGCTAAACTATAGGGTATTTAAATCCTAGGCTTATATCTTATAAGCTTATTTTTCTAGAATTTTATTTATAAAAGACCTTTTTATTATAAGGACTTTTATATAAGGCATAGAGGATTATTAAGCTTATTCTAGCGAACTAGCTCACGGAGCGCGAGGCCGCCTAAGCTAGGTAATATATTAATATACCTCTATAACTATCTAGCTTATTATATAGTTATATATATAGCTAGATCTCGCATAAAGCCTTATAGAGGGTTAAGGCCTAATAGGAGCGCCTACTTAAGGAATATCCTTTATATATAGGAGTCTTTGCTTTAACTATAGGCTTGCCTTATATATATATAATATAGGAATTAATAAAGCAAAATTAGCCCCTTTAGCTATATTATTTTTATTTATATTAGCGCCTCTAATACTTAGGGACCCCTTAGTTGCTTATTAAACCTTATAAGTAGTTTAATAGCTTAATAGATAAATCGATACTACTATTATTAAATATATAGTATAAGCCCTTTATATTTAAAGCTATTAAAAATATAACTTATTAAAAGGCATTATTAATATACTCTAAGTATTATATTAAGGGTTATAGGATAGGCTCTAAAATATACCTCTTGCGATATAATAATTTATTGCTAGCCCTAACTTAACCTTTTATAATAATATATATAATAACTTATATATTAAGTCGCTTAGTAACCCGCTTAGTATTGCCTAAGTCCCTATTAAGAGCCTCTACTATCTCTAAGATTATTACGACTATATATATAATAATATATATAATAACCTAGGTCTTACCCCCCTGGCTAGTTACTATAAGAGCTCTTATACTGCGAGCTAATAATACCTATATTATTTATTAATAATATATAAAGTTATAAGCGGCCTAGTATACTATGTTGCCCCTGGGAGCCCTAAAGACTAATTAACTATATTAGAAAGCTATAGGGCTACTAATACGCTATAGTAAGGCAGAATATAACTAATGCCTTAATTATAAGTAGATAGGGAGGTATTATAATAAGGGAAGAAGTAATAGATAGTAGACTAAGGAGGAAATAATAAGTTATCTTAATTGGGATAAAGCTAAGAGTAAGCGGGTTAAGCGTAATATAGAGAGAGAGATAATATAATAACTTTTCTTAGGGCAGCGAGGTATATAAGGAATATAGAATGCCGCTAAGGAAGATCTTAAAATATAGGAGTAATTATATTAATATAGGAACCCCCCCTATTAATATTTTAAAGGATTATATAGTATATAATTAATATATATTAATATAAAGATAAAGAAAAGAGTAATCTCTAAGTATACTTAATATAGCTTAATAGCTTTATTAAAGGAAGCTATAGCTAAGTATATATATAATATAATATAGGCTTAGTTATTACTTATATATATAATAAATTATAATAGAGTAATAATACTAGGATATAGCCTTTTAATTATCTATTATATGCCCTATTAAAGCTATATTATATATCTATTTTAATCGATTATATAGATATAGATACCTGACTACTTTACTTCCCGGATAGCTAGTAGGCTTATAGTTATGCCTATGGTAGGCGTTAGCCACGAGAGGCCTATATATATAACTTCCTCGTGGCGGTATACTCTATTAAGAGACTAGAGGATACTATAAGTCTATACTAGGTATATATTAGGCTTAATCCGCCGCTACCGGTAGCCTAAGGAGTTTTCGAGGTATATTATATATTACTATCCCATAACCTTATAACCCTATACTAATATATCTATAATAATTAGCTACCCTTAAGGAGGAAAATATATACTAGAAGCTATTGCGTAGGCACTAGGGTTTGCGGTAAAATATATAGTAGCCGATATGATATCTATTAGCGAAGTATTTATAAGCTACTAAGTCTAAACTAGGAATAGAGGCACGGCATTATAATTATAGCGCCTTATCGCCTAAGCCTACTAGTTATTCTCGATCGGCCGTAGAATAAAGCGGCTATTCTAGTTTAATAGAAGCCCCCCTACCTATATTATAGTAGCATCAATAAAGATAGGGATATTTAGCGGGTTCTAGGGCTAGCTCTAGTATTACTAATAATTAGGCATCTTAGTAATAATGCTATATATAAGGATTAAGACTATCTTTCCGTAAAGAAGCCCCGGCTTTATATATCTTATACGCTAAGTCGATTTACTTATATTATCGTCGTTATATTAGTATGCTTCACGGCCTCGGGCAGCTTCTCCGCCGCGCGTAATTAACGCTAATAGATAATATATAATTTATTAAATAGCTATATGCCTATTAAATCACTTACTATATTTAATTATATATATTATAGCTGCTTTATTAGATAAAGAAGAGGATATCTTACTTATATATAACCCTCTTATATAATAGATCTTATTTGCACCGGGGCCGGTGCGCTGGGCACGTGACTTATTTGCACCGGCCCCGGTGCAGGTATGGCTTCCCCACACACGGCCGGGCCTTAGTCAGCAATAACCCACTGTAGCTCCTTTCCTCTCAGCGCCCTAAGAGCCCTATAACTTAGCACCCACAACATCATGGAGGACCTCCCACCTTTTCAATATTATCCCTCGCGAGAAGAGCTTGAGCTTGATCTTGCAATTTACGCAACGATTGGCGGATATAAATGGATTATTCGACGCTCTCGTACGAATTGGATAGGCTCTGAACGGCCTACTATCCTCTATGCTTGCAATCGCTGGCGGCAAGGCTGCCAATTTTCAATCCTTGCCAAAGAAAACTCATACGAGCTATGGTATCTCCAACAACGCACTGAAGCCCGATTTTCCCACCATAACCACGGGCCTCGAGAGCCCCGAGAGCCCCCTAGCCGGCAGCCAGCAGAGCCGCAAGAGCCCCCTAGCCAGCTGCCGCAAGAGCCATCAGAGAAGAAATTGCCCACTTGTAGCAAATGTCATATAGAAGGCCATAGAAGGGGCGCAAAATGCTGTATTTTACGTGGTCAAGAGAGCCCTTAGGGCGCTGAGAGGAAAGGAGCTACAGTGGGTTATTGCTGACTAAGGCCCGGCCGTGTGTGTACGGGGTCGTGCATGAATGAGGACCCAACTTTTTTAGCAGGGTCGCCCAAAGTGAATGGCATAGACGACAAACGTCAGAGGTGAATGATGGGAATGGTAGATGAAAAAATAATAGGATGTTCTGAGGAGTTGGGATCACTATGTCCTACGCTATTGTCGTCGTACTGTCACTCCTCGAGGGGACGCTGGAAACTTGGTAGGGATGTAATGGCCCGCAACCACAACCAGCCGAAGCAAGCTCCAGCAAAGCACAGCACAGCAATAGACCTTCAAATAGTAGAGAAGCCAAGCCAGGAAGAATTGAGATTCGCCGTCTAACGTTAATGTCCCCAACCGTGATGCACCTTCCTTGTTCAGGTTCGGCGCAGCCCTCACGGTCCGCCGTCGCCCTCAAACCCCTTGTAGTATCCGATACATATACATAGCTCCCCAAAGTCCTACTGTACACTCGATTCGTCTCGGTTTTTATTTGAGTTGGATGGAAGATATCGTCATCTCTCGGTTCGTTCAGTCGTAACTATGCAGTTGTCAGTTCCACTCAGATATCTTCGATATCGGCGCTGTGACATACCCCTGCTCCTTCTGCCTCACGATCCCTCCATGCTTGCCCGTCTGCTTTCCCTGGTCCAGATATCAGTATTTTCCTCGTTGTTCCCCGGACAGCCAGTACTTACCGAGATCCCACCCTCGACAACTAACCGATCCAGCTGGTAGAACTGGCTAATGACTGTTTGCCTCTGCTCCGCCGTTAGCTCCCAGCCCTAGCCCGACAAAAGTTGTATATCCTCACCTTCATGCCCTGAAGTTCCTTCAAACCGTGTTGAACCAGCTCCTGCACCTTTCGCTGATCCTGCTCGTCCTTGTGCTCTCGGAATGCATCCCTCGTCCGTCGCTTGGCATACTCGCGGAAGTTGTACGCGGCGAATTGCTCGCCTTGCCGTAATAATTGGCGGTACTGTAGAAAACCCCATCGTCAGCAATCTCAAATCCATTGAAGCCTTCAGGAAGCGACATGTCAAAGATCTCTGCCCGCTTGAATTTTTGCACCGAGGTAACAGGTCCAAGGGAGAGAAACGAAGGATCGAGGGTGACTCACGAGTGACCGTACTTGCTGCGGCATGTCGCCCTTGAGAGTTGCAACGACAGACATTATCGGGGATGGTTGTGGGTTGCGAGGAACGGCCGGGGAAGAGATTCGCGACTGGCTTGGGAGTGTCCGATGATGCAAGACATTTGACGATGCGAGTTCGGTGTTAGTCGGGGCGGAGAAATTTGCCGCTCCGGCCGGCATTTCGGGGGGCATCTATCCGCACTGTACCATATGCCTTCATGAGGTGTATGAACACAGTGTGTCGGTGATGCTACCCTTCGGTAGCCCATCCGGTGAAGATCTCGGGGTTTCGATTGATATCAAAACTCGGCTTTTTGCTGCATCATCAGAATTGTCTGGACTTCAATTCGCCCTCTCGACAAGGCCGTGGGTTTCTTTGCTCCAGTTCGAAATGCCTTCTCGGACCGATGGGGTCACCGAGACATATATTCACGATAAAGATATACCCTGGACTACCCTTTGGGCGGTTGCGTGTCTAATACGGGAAGAACTGGGGGAAGAATTACTACCTTTTGCGAGTGTGTAGCTCTATTTGGTAGGGAGTATAGGTGGTGCGAGTTATAGCAGAACTCGTGAAAGACTAACATCGGGACCTCACGCATCTTCCTACCTGAGCACTTACATAGCCAACAGTGAGAGGGCAATTCTACAATGTGAGCAACTCGAGCGGGAACATATAAAGATTCATGATAGAAAGAAGGAACAATATGAACACCACAACCATAGAGAAGGCAGTACACCAAGAGCTCTTGGTCGTACTTGAAAGCTAGGAAACTGCCGAGTTCGCATTTTCACGGTCGGCCGACCTTGCATCCATCTCAAAGACAACTGCGTACCTATCCCCTTGCTTGCGCGAGGACTACTAGAGCGTACTCACTCCCACTATTAAAGCACTATCTAAGACTTCAGTAAAATATTATAATACTATGTTAGTCCCTTATCTCAGTTATGACGAGAAAAGAAAGAGACTGGCCATAATTGATCTAGACCCCTACTGAGTACACAATGCAAGTCTACGCGCAAGCAAGGCGATGTAGGGAGCCTCCATGCGCCTAACCGTTTGTCTCGGGCAGCGCACCTTGAGGAATCTCAAGCGCATCAAAGTCAGCACCTTCAGCTGCAACTCGCCGCTCTGGAAAACATTTCTGGCTCCCTCAAGACATTCACCATCACTTGCATACAGATAGCCACGAGGATATGGAACTTCTGACTATGGCATTCCACGAGTTCTCCCTTGCAGCAGTGTTCTGTTTATCCTACCCTGCGCTACAGATATCAAGAATTCAGAGCATACACATCAGGAATAAGAAATGGCGATCACAGCATGAATCGTATGTTGTCTCGGACTCATGACCGTTCATTTCTATTGGCGGAATGCAAGAGACTCACACGCAAGGGGTTCAATCTGGTCAAGTTATGATGCAATTTCCAAGAATATCCAAGTACCTAGATGTGATTGATGTGGATGGCCTCGTTGAGCATCGGGTTACTAGGTTGCTGGTCCCATCGGGAGTCTGCATGCGCAACCCTCAAAACAACTGCAGCTTCTCACAAATTCGGTCAAGTCCATAACCATAATGCTCGTGAATACGATAAATGACAACATTTTGGTGGTTGGCTAGTGCCCAAGGTTACACACCAAGAACCCCTAGTATCGGAACCCCTTGCATATGACAGTAGTCGGCCTGGAACTAAACTCGCGCCAGGCTCGAGATGCTCCGCTCCCATGTGCCCTTGCATCTAGATTGGGTTGCAGTCGCTTCGATGCACCGGTTTCTCGATGAGATGCACGTTACTCCGAACCGGTGAGATGCAACCCCAGGCCGGCTGGCCTCAGCAAGCATGACATTGCCTCATGCATGCAAGTGTTTCTGAGACCGAACAAACGGTCGAGAATTAACGCCATGCTCTCTTTCCATGAACCACAGCTGCAGTGCGCGTCCTGCCGTGCGCTTGGACATGTTGCCGTATGTCAGGGGAGGACCGAAGCGGAGGGACGGGGCGGTCGTAGGCCGTGCGCCATACATGTCGGATCTCATATGCAACGTGCTGCATGAGATGCGCTCGAGCCCGTTGAGGCTGAAAAAGCGAACGGGAAGCGACATCAATCACCCGGAAACGGCATCTCGGGCTGCAATAGATCCCGTATTAAGCACTTGGATTGGGCACGAAATAGGACATCCAGACACGGCACTCAGGCCGGGCCTGCACCTGCGTATTCTCTAACTGACCGAACCATTGAGGATCTTGCAAGTGTTCATGATGGCTCGGAACTGCTCCTCTTGCTTGGCAAGCTCGTCGTCTTGTTTCCCGTTGGATGACGTAGACGCGGATGAGATTGCCGTCTCCAGGGACTCAGACGAGAATCCGTTGGTGGCTAGCATCTGGTTAAGTCGTGTTCCATCTCCGAGATCGGTAGTCAATTGCCCTGTAAAGGCATATTGCTTAAGGTTCTGGTTAGGCTTGACAATAGTCAGGGCCTTGGTGGGTTGCTCCGTCGACAAGGGAGGGACGAAACAAAGGTTGGTCACTGAGGCATTGAGGCTCGCGACCTCGGTCGGGTGGGAGTTTTCAGCCAGACTCCACCGCAAGATCTTGCCGCTGGTGTGCCCAGACAGAATCGAAGTGCCGTCATATGTTACAGCGAGGCACGATGGCTGGCCGGCTTCTGGATCTGAGACAGCCAGCGGGGCGCTCACCTGCACGACAATGGAGGGTAGCTCTGTGCTGCGGGAGCCAAGCACCGGCTTCTCGCCACCATACAGCTCGATCAGGGAGACGGCACCATCCTCAGAAGAAACGAAAAGAGCCCTTGCACTCGGATCGAGACGGGCGCAGAGGGGAAAGGCGGGGAAGAGCAATGTCCGGAGAAGCTGACCGGTCTGATAGTTCCAAATGATGCATGTCTTGTCCTTGCTGGCAGACACGCATATGCTGGTTTCCGGGTTGGTACTGGGGCCGACGGTCAAGCTGGTGATGGCACCACGGTGGTTGGACAGTGTCAGGTCGGGTTCGTGTTCCCCTTGAACATTGAGCTCAAGCAGGCGTGACAATGACCAGACGTTGATGTTGGAATCTTCGGATCCGGACAAGATGTGATAGGGCGTCACAGCCAAACAGGAAACAGCTTGAACATGGCAAGGCGGCGTCGACACTTGCCGGCCCGTGCACGTCTGTCACTTGTCAGTATTCACATTCAAACTAATGGCTTGCGTCAAGTCTGTGTGCATGTCATACACGGGGAGACGGGAGGGACAAAGTTGGGGGGACGGGATTGAGACAGTACTAACCTCCCACAAAAACAACCTTCCTTCTGCGGAGCCCAGGACCAACACTTGGCCAGCGAGGGCCAGGCTGCGGATCCTGTCCGGGAAGGGCACGAGGGCCTCTTGGTTGCCACGCACGCGGGAGTAGACATGAACGTGTGCCTTTTGGTCCTGTGCGGCAAAGATGTGAGTCTGGCTGACGGCTAAGCCGTTGACAGGAGTGGAGCTCTTCTTGAAAGACGCTTTGATGGTGTGAGACGGGGTGAGGGAGTGAGAGTAGATGCCGACATCCTTGGAGACTGCGGTGTTTGCTGCGAGAGGAGGGCCACAGATGGCCGAGATGAACTCCTGGGACAACATTCTTTGGACGTTTCGTTGTGGACTTGTGGTGGGTGGTATCGTGGGTGACCAAGCCAGATGCCTCGAGATGATTGATCGGCAACAGTACTTGCCTGGTTGCCTATGTTGTGAAGAAGCTGAGTTCAAACACAAGCCAGGCTCACCGCTGAGCTCTGTTGTGGAAGGGGCTTGATGGTACCTCAGTCGAGGAATGTTTGGTTGGTCAGAGTTGCACGTGTGTCAAAGACGTCCAAGAAGCTGGGACTCAGTGGCCAGAGCGATTGGTTCCAAGACTCTAGAAAACCGTTGCGGAGACTGGCCCAGAACGCCAAAAACAAGCAAACACGACTAGGTGGCCAGTTGCTGCGGAAGCCGTGTCGACGTGAAATATCCAACACTTACAACTCGTAAGTGTGGGTTGACGTCGAGCCAATCAGATGTCTCTGCTAGACCTTTTTCTCAACGGCCGCGCTCTTGCGTGCTGAAGCTTACAGGGACTCTATAGGGCTGGAATGGCGGAATGGCACGAGGTAGCCAGGGGTAATGTTTCTCGTCGTCTTCGCGAAGGTGAGAATGGAGCTTGGGGATATTAAAGAAGAAGACTTTTTTCTCTGTTGTTTGCTTCGCTAAAAGGATGAACCTGGTTTGCTCGTGTCGCTAGCCTGGGAAGAATTTGGCAAGAGCTTTCTTTTTTGGCAGGTTGGTGGAGCGGCGCCAATCCCAGCCGCGGGCGGTGTGGCAGCCGCTAGGCTAGCGCCTTGTCGACGCCGAATTTCCATGTTTGCCGCTGCGGCTGAGGAGCCCAGTGTTTGAGGCGGGTAATTCACCGTGTGTGGCTGTTGCCTTCTGCGGCATTTATCGGTGTTGAGTTCCAAGCCGCCCAGTGCAAATTGTGAGTCCTAACTGTACTTGGTCTGTTGGAATTGATTGAACTCATCCCCAAGCTCCGGTTGAGCTCCCCGGCAGCCCGTTGTGCCCCGGTAGTGCCCTGCAGAACGAACCCTGCAGCGCCTCATAGCGGCCTGTCGCTCCCTGAATTGGGATTTTCAGGACATTTGATCATGGATGTCCGGGACGTTTGTGCAGGGAGCTGAAATGCGATTTCCCAGGTCGAGGGGACGACCCGACGTGATGTCAAGAGCTGGCTCCCTAAATCATAGTGGTTGCCCTTACTGAATGCCCTGAAGCTTCAGGGGACTTTCTCATCAACCTCTAACCTCCCTTCAGCACCTCAATGGGTCTCATTACCCACAGGCCGTTTGCTTCATTGCTTTTCCTTCGTCATCCCCTCATCCATGTTCCCTCCAGCTGCTTACCCCTTGCTCCACGCCCCTAGGCGGCTTCAAGTTAAGCATGTCTTGTGGTAGTCCTTCTGGGGGCCATATTCCTTTTTCCACTGCTCAGCGCTGAGCTCCTGATCATTTATCACATTCCCTGCTGTCCTCGCCTTGCTTCTCCGGCCTGAGGACCAAGCTTGATAGGGTCCTGGATAGCTTTTTCCGTATCCATCCGTGGATCCGTCAGCTCCATCTGTTCGGGAAAAAAAAAAAAAAAATTTCTGACAGAGTTTGACAGCAGCAGGCGAGTTGTGATAGAATCGTGTACAAAGACGTGGCGGATCGAGGACAAGAGGTCATCACCCGCCCTGCCGCGTGCAGTCTATCGAAAGTGTATCTGGCTGGCTTCGGCACGGCAAGAAAGTGAAGTGACATCGTCTCTCGCGGCTCTTTACTCTCCGCCCCCAGATGGTACGGTACGGGTACGGTACCTGTAATGGCTGCCATGCGGACGGACGCTCAGGGAGCTGGAGCCATGTGGCATCGGTGTGTTTTCGAAATAGACCACCATCCGTGGGGTGCTGTGCATGCCGGGGCTGTTGTCCTCGTCGATGACCCGGAAACGCTTGACCTCTGCATCCATCACCGCGTCTGGCGATGAGGACATCCGCCTGCGCTCTGATCCTCGTGGTCTCCCTGCTTACGCTGTACGCACCTAATGGCTTTTTCGGACGCTCCCTGCTGCTGTCTCGGTTGCTCGCAGGACTCTCCAGTGTCCTGCTTTTCTGCTCACAGTCCAAGGCCGAGACCTGACCCCGATGACGACGAGAGTTCAACTCGCATGCCAGTCTCTCGTTTCAGCCACGGCACCATGAGCAGCCTCGATACCCACGGGACGAAGACGCGGCTCGTGATCGCATCTGGCCTAGGAGCTGCAGACGGGACAACTTGAGTGCTTACCAAGCTACCAGAGCGTCACGGTCGTAAGTGACCGAACGAGGTTTCACAGACAGTGATTTTGTGCTCGAACCATATCACCCCCAGAGGCTACGCCAGGCAGGACGCCTCTCAAATTTCAGTGACGCGAAACGGCGGGTGGCTCGTCTCCTGTCTTTCTCATTAAACCTCGCGCATATGGTATCCAACCTGTGCGGCCCGTGTCGATTTCGGGGCTAGTTGACGGATTTGGGCTATGGAGCGCTTGTCTGGGTGCGGAATGGAATTCATTCTGCCCACGCACGCACACACATACGCTCCAAGATTCCAGGTTCCCGCCCTTGTGGGCTGTGGAACTGCGAGATGCAGACGCAGACGCAGGCAGCTTGGCACACGGGTATGACAGTTCCCAGTGCTGGACGGGTCACCAACACGGCTCCAGCGGTACACCACGCACCTGTACCATCTGTACGTTCGCGGCATTTGCCTGCTTGAGTTCCTTGTGAAAGCCGGAGCTTGATTGCTCGGTGGATCCGGCCGGGAATATCTTGCACAGCAGCCTTCATACATCAGAAACCCGGACATGGAAGTATCATGGACAAGATGATCTCCCTTGGACCCCCCTCCCCTTTGGCGTCTGTCTCCCTTGCCTTTCTTTTTCGTCTTGCTGCTCTCATCAAGGATCGGCAGCTTCCAAACCTTCCAATGGAAAAGAGTCGAGGCCCGCTGGAGCTCTCATCCTTGTTGGCTTGGGGCCCGGGACCTGTTTTTGCTTTTGGAGAGCGAGCGAGAGAGAGCCCATCATTGTTTTGCTTTTTCGTGGTGCAACCATCTCCTCCCCCGGCAGCGCCACTCGAACTTCTCACCTCATTCCTTCTTGTTAGGTCAGGGCGCGCCGTTAGTTACATTATTTGCTCTCGTTCTCCCTCCGTATCACGTCTTCCTCTTGCTCCCGGCTCTGCCATGTGCGACAGACCCCGCCCCGTTCTCTGCCCAGTGCGGCCCCATCCTCTCTCATTTGACTTGGAGATTTACATGGCTGAGCGACATAAGCATCCATTCTTCCTCCCTTGAGCCCTGTCTGTTCCTGTCCTGTCTCTTAGTTGTCTTGCCTTGTCTTGCCCTCTAGCTCTGTGTCCACTCATAGATCCGCGCTGGTCGTTGAGTTCCAGACCTGGTTCAGTCATATAACACACGCCGTGTCCTTTGACAACTCTTTTACCCCCGAGTGCGAGGTTCTAGAGTTCATGCCAGAGTTGTGTCTTTGACCACCGTTGAGTTGAATCAGCCTCCATGTCTGTGCTCGAGTCCAAGATTCCAGTCGACGTCTACTTATACAGACAAGACGCAGCTCTATCCCACGATCATTTGCGCCGGACAACCTCATCACCCTCCTCTGCGAAACGACGATCCGTCTCGAAAATGACCGGCCTACTACCGCTTGCCTTGCCCAATTCACGGTCTAATACCCCCAGCCCTGTCCCTGACGAGGGTGCCGACGACAATATGGAGGGTTGCTTCCCAGAGATGTTGGCCAGGGACCTGGAGATGTCAAGTGCGATTTTCGCGGCCAAGAACATGACTGCTGGTTCGCCATCAACGACTGTCTTTTACCAGGAGAAACAAGACAACAAGGCGCCCTGCCCAGGTCGAATTCTTACATCCCCGTATCAGTCCGGATCAGTACGAATACAAACTCTTGGCTCGATTGAAGAACGACAATCAATGGTATCCTTTATCGAACAACGTGGCTACGTCTCCGAGGAGACTGGCTCAGATGTTGAATCTCTGCCTGCCTCTGAGTCTTCTGGAGGCATGGAGATTCCGTCAATTCGACTACGCGAGCAGTCTATCGTTACAGCGGCTACATCTCTCACATCAGCCAGTGGAAGCGCTCCATCACCCAAGGATCTACTCTCACTGGACCGAGCGCATGAATACAGCTGGATTGATATCGATTCGGACGACGATGACGACGAAGATGAGATTGAAATGCAAGAAGAGCCCACTGTTGAGGATCAATCAGCTACTCTATCTCCACGACCACCAACACCCCCAAGCACAGAGACGACATTTGATATCACAGTTATGATGAAAGATATCGATCAACCACCAAGACAGCACCTACACCAGACTAGCCCAAGTGACGGCAGTTCTCAATCCTGGCACCAACGTCAGATTTCCATCAAGTCCATGGAAGCCCCAATGATACCCCCGAGGAGAGCCTCCTTGTCACAAGCCACAAACCCCATGGATACCACTTATAGACCCAAGACGCCCTGCTCCGAATCACGGATAAGCACAGGGAGTCCCCGACAACAACAGTCACCATACTATACACAACGCTTCCGCGACGTGACTGACAACAACACCATTCTCCTCAAGTCAGACTTTGGCTCTATTGAACCAGAGATTGAGGAAGACAGCTATATGGACGATTACACCCCCGACTATCCTCCAGTCCTATCTCGACCAGACACTATTTACATCCAAGAAACACCACCCCCATCTCCACTACCTACAGTCCAGTCGTGGCTGGACGGCTCAAACCCACCTTGTCTACCCCAAATACCAGTAGACGATCTAGCAAAGGCCGTTCCATTACCGCCAGACATCATCGAGACGCTAAGAGTGTCGCTCGCCTGTTTCCCAGAGACGATGCTTCTCTCGTCTAGTCTCACCATCGAGACGATCCGGACATACTCAAAAAAGGTACGACATCCTTCAACAGACATCTGGAACGATCACCCGGTCGACCCGGCAGCCCCGGGGCCCCGGAGGTCTATTTGGAAAAAGGTTGTCTCGCATGGGCGCGAGTCGATCGGCTCCAGGCGCCACCGGTTACACATGTACGAAGATGGCGCTCACCAAGACGCTGTGGCGTCTCCGGCACCCTGGGCATCTCTGAGACACGTCTTTGGCGGATGCTCTGATTACATATGCGACGCCCTGTATGCCCACATCGTCGCCTACAACTACGTGTCGCGCGTTCCTCGAAACCAGCCTGCCTCGCAGCAGCTGCGCGCGTCGACGTCGTACTCGAAACACCAGAGCGAGGACATCCCCAAGAAGGCGGCTACGCTGCTCGGGCTGAGTGCGCCACAGACCCATCTGACACCCAATGTCGGGCGGTTCGCAAAGAAGTTTAGCACGCCGCTCACGGCCATGGGCTTTGGAAAGGATGAGGTTCCCTCAACTACGGCGCAGGACAATGCCACGCGGAACATTGAGTCCGGTTTGCTACGGTGTATCTCGCGCTTAGTTGCAACAGCCAAGATGATGGCTGAAGAGGGTAGTGGAGAGGATAGGTTGGTGGATGTTGAACCACAAGAGGTTGACATGATCTTTGTGAGAAGCCTCTGTGAGATTGTGAGGATTTCTGAGGAAGCAACTTGAACACATTACGGGCAACGATCCTTTCTGATTTATGGTGTTTTATTGGGATGGCGATTGTGATTCTATACCCTCATTGGCAACATCGGGAAGTTTTCATTTCGTCTATCATGACTCTAGATAATGCAGTAATGTCGACTCCGAACAGACAAGAATATTCCGGTTTCCTTAGTGATGTGACGTCTGATCGCCCAAAAAGGCCCGAACCATAGTCTCCGGACCTAAATTTGGATTTCCCCAGGTTTGGGGGGCTCATGCGCGATGGCGGAGGAGGCTTTTTGTTAGCGTTTCGCCGAGAGATGATCCATCGAGGTTAATTGATCCTGTAGACGCCGATGATTATTGGATGTTTTCTTGATTACATGTCGTTTGATGTTGTGTTGTTTGACGTTGTGTTGTTTCATGTAGTGTCGTTGGTGTCACTCAAAGAGGTCATGAGGATCTAATCTGGGGTGTCGCAAGGAAGGTAAGATGCTTGTTGCCATGATTATACATTAATAATTCCTGTTGGTTAATGCTATCTCAAACTTGTAAAGGACCCTTTTCGTCTCCAAACAGCTCGTCATACCACATCCTCCCGCTGGCCTTGCTTTGACACACGCCGTCCCACGCGATGGGGACAAACCTCTCGCCCGAAGGATTCCGGGGGCTAAACACCCTCGCTGTCTTGTGATGTCCATCAGCCAGATACACAATTCCATCCTCTACCTCTGCCAGCGGCCGCCCTGACTCGTCTGTGTCGGACTTAAGACGCTGGACGATAAGGTCTCTTAACTGCGGGTAGTACCACATCTTGTCCCACCAGGTACGTAGCCGTAAGCCTTTCAGTCCGTTAACGTAGGCGTTGTGATGGATTCCCACGGGAGTGACGCCAAAGAAGAAGTCGGTGTATAGCGGCACCGAGCCCCAGTTTGTCCCGGAGAGGATCTTGTCCGGGCTACGGCGTAGCTCCGGGGGTGGGCCGTTGATGCGCGGGGGACCGGGGACCCCAGCTTTTTCAGACTCGGAGGTGACATTGGCGGCGTCGGAGAGATTGACAAAGTAGCCGTCCTCCTCGGCGGAGCAGGTAGGCGGGGCCGTGGTGAAGTTGTAATCGAGGCCGATGCCGAACTCGAAGCGTTGGCCGAGCAGGGCAGCGTCAGCGATGCTTCGGACGGTGGTGTCGAGAGATGCATTGTTGTGGGCGATAGAGCCGTTCCATGAGGAGGCGAGATACCTCACCCACTCGCGCCATATCTCTTGGTCTCCAATAACTTCTCCTATGAGCGCTTGGTCACTCCAGAGCTGACGGCCGTTCATGGCGACACGATCAATCTTTTCCTTGCAGCGGCGGAGAGCGTCTCTCAAGCCGCCCATGGATCCCATGATGAGACCACTATTGACACATCTCGGGCGCACCTTTTTGTACTTTCTTGCAGGATCAAACGACCATGGGATCACATCGGTGCCCTCGCCATACATGTCTTTTGGCATCGGTGACTTGGGCCAGTGCTCATACCGTGGGTCAGAGCCTGAATAGCTGTCCGGGAAGCAATCTTTTGCTGTAGTGACAATGATGTCCTGACGAGGAGGTGAGATGGGAAAGTCTGCAAAGGCTGTCCATTCTTTACGCATGCGGGCATCGGCTTCGCGGTTAAGCTGGTGGTAACGTTCGAGGAGCACAGAAGGCGGGAGCTGAAACCACATATCGTAAGCATCGACGAGGACAGCGACGTCATCCACGCTTGCACCATCTTCGAGAAGGGCCTCGATACCGCCCAAAAGACTTTCAAGTTTGGCGATGTGACTACCGGCAAAGTGCCAGGAAGGTCGATTGTACTCGCGCCCCCAGTTTAACAGAGTAGGCATGGGGTAGCCCAAGGCGACGGCAGACATGATGGTCTTGCAGAGGTTAATGTGAGGTGAGTCTGCGGGCATAAACAGACGTAGACGTCGTGAAGAGCTGGGCTTTGAGCTTTGAGGAGGTACCATGAGGCCATCAAGGTCGGCACGCGAGAGCGTTTCGGAGGAGGTCCGGCCGGGGAGGACATGGTCAAGATGTGAGGTGAACTAGAACTCATTAGCAAGATCTTGTGAGGAAAAGATTACACATACCAAGCCTACATATGAGGTCCAAGAGAGGAGGAGAAAGGTCAGAACAACAAGAACCCATCTCCTCACCGGTTGCGACATGACTCTAGAAATACCCAAAGACGAGCCTCGCAGGGCAAAAACCGGCGACGCGGACTGACTCGAAGGGAACGCGGCGTCCTCGGGGTCAGCTTTGGGGAATCTTCTCATCCTGGAGGCTGAACGGCCTGAGACGGAGGACGAAGAAGCCATTTGGAGGACATCACCGGAAGGAGCGAGGGAGGAGGCATCAGGTAAATGCCGGGGATAGCATCATGGGGACGGTATGATCTGCAGCGGATCACAGGATGGATCTAAGCCGGCAATTCATGTGTGCTATCATTATTTAATGTGTAACACCGGGACTTACAAACGCGGCTAATCTCCAGGGTTATCACGTAGAATTGACCACTATCATGACGGCCTTGGACTTCATGGTCGATATCGTCCTTGGCACGAGGTTGTAGCACTGAAGCTATCTCCACCGCCAACTTCAAACCATGAGACCTTGGACAATTCCCCCACGAAATTCATCTCTGTCCAATCATTCGACACCGTGACATTCAAAGCCCGAGAGTCGAGACCCAGGCACGGCCCCACGTGGGAAGGCGGGTCATGATGACAGGCTGTGCCAGGGGTAAACGAGATGGGGATTCGCTCCGTCGTAGATGCGACTTGAAAAGTAACATTTGATAGCCAAGTCGTCGTCATGTTTTTAAGCGGCGTGTTCTATCGAAGCCCGTGATCGGCCGGGGGCCTTTTACTAAGGTGAGGAGGGGACGGTAGCTAAATAGAGCGCTTGCCTGGCTAAATCGGGAGAACTGTGCGGTGCGGTGCGATGCGTTTCGTAAGGGAGATTAATTTGGAAACTTGTTCGTATTCACTCTCATTCTTCTTCCTCGCTTGCGCCTGGCTCTTTGACCCAAAGCCAATTGTTTGTTTTGTCTCTTTTTTAACCCTTCATGATCCTATTCCCAAATCATCATCTAACTGCATTCTTTTATGCTGGTTGTCGGCATTGCTTGTCGTGATGGCTTACAAGGCTAGAGAAGGCTTCTGTGGCACAACGCTGCCAACATATCTAGGCTTTGCCATCCTCGGTACGTCTACACATGCCATCAACGGCTATTTCTAACGTTGTCAGGCTTCGTCAATGTGATTGTGCCGTTTGTCGTCCACTCGGCAAACTACCTCATCATCCCATACCCACGCTGGATCGTCCTCCTCATCGAGACCATCCCAGCTCTCATCACCAAACTGGTCATTCCTCACGTCCTCCACCATGTGCCCTACTGGATGCGTCCTCTCACCGTTGGCGCCGGCTGGATCATTGTCGCCATCGTGACCAAGAGCACACCGCCAAACATTGCCCCTCCGATCCGCATCTTCACCTCGGCCCTCGCGTCCGTGTCGGCCGCCGCCATGGAGGTTTCGTTTCTCGGCATGATACGCTACTACGGCCGCGCAGGTCTCGCTGGATGGGGAGCCGGCGTTGGAGCTGGTGCTGTGTTTTGTGCCGTTCTTCCGTTTGCGCTTACCATCTGGATGGAGTCGTTTCTACGCGATTTCATTGACTGCATCTATGCGCTCACGGGTGCAATGCTTGTCGCCTTCTTTGTCGTCTTGCCTGGAGCACCCGTGGATTATCCCGAGGCTCGACAGGATCGCGGCAAGGCGCATGTTGAAGATGGACCGACTCTGGCGATGCTGGATCCAGTTGAGGAGCTTTCACGTGCTCTGAGCACGACGAACCGAATCAACCTCACCAAGAGTATGATTCGACCCTTCATGGTTCCTCTATTCGCAGCGTTTGCCTTACAAACACTTGCATACCCTGGCATTTCTCGGGCACTGCCGCTTCCTTCATCGACAGGGTCCTTCTTCTCGTATTTCACAAGCTACGCCCTCGCGTTCCAAATCGGTAGCTTCATCGCTCGGACTCATACCCCGCTGCTACGGCCCGAGAGCACCAGGGTTGCCTTTACAGCTTTTAGCGTCGTTACTGCAATATTCCTCATCAATGCGATACTACTCGTCTTTTCGGCACCTGTACCCGTGGCATTGCTGGCCTTTGGCGCTGGACTCGGGGGAGGAGCCGTTTACATGATTGTCATGGGCAAAGTCTTGGAGGAGAAGTCGTTTGAACCTGGAATCAACCAGGAATTCAGTCTCCAGGTCGTGGGAGCTGGTGAAACAGCCGGTGTTCTTGTTGGTGGACTGCTGGGTACAATGCTAGAGGCTGTCTTGTGTGGAGGAGGTTTTACGACAAGAGAGAGGTGGTGCCACACCAGCCGATGAATCGAAATAAAGATCTTGGAATATAGATACAGATAAGAATAAAAAGAATTAATTCAATGCTTTCTTGCCAATTGACGATGTCTGGGTAAGACGGCTTCTCACTGTTGCACAGCCTCAAGCACAGCCACAGTAACTCAACTGCGTGTTTAGGCAACTCCATGTTTGACATCTTGAATCCCGACTTGCATCAATCCACTTGCCAGCTTGTGAGCTAGGTCTCGTGCTCCATCATTATCTTATCTAGAATTGGTAAGGCTTCAATTGAGGGGCCTACCTATTGTACTTAGGCATGCTGATGAAGAGGAGAACTCACAACAAGTCGCGGCATGGTTGTCGCAATTGCAAAAAGAGGCATGTCAAAGTGAGTAATTCCAAGACAACTCAACCCCTTCCATCACTGAAGTATCTTCTAGTGCGATGAGCAAGGCCCTCCTTGCATAAACTGTGCGGCCCGTGGTCTGGAGGGCTGCTCATACCTCCCAGATCCCCCCTCTCAGCTCCCCGCAACAGAGACCCGACGACGTCTCGAGCTGGAGCTGATGCACCGCTGGTCCACGCGCACATTCATGAGTCTCGTCTGTATCCCTGAGGACATCAAGTGGCTGCAAGGCGACGTGCCAATCTGGGCCCTCAAGAACGAGTACCTCCTACACGGCATGTTTGCCTTTGTAGCGCTCGAAATAGGTCTTTGCGGCGACGCAGTCATGGATGAGGATCCTGTCGTCTACGTCAAGTTGGCGTTGGAGTACTACGACAAGGCGAGCAGAGCTTTTCGCGCGCAGCTCGAGAATGTAACGCCAGAGAATGCGCAAAAGATGTTCATGTTCTCCTTTCTCGCCGTGGGGGTCAACATGGCACTCGCCCAGTGCGAAGGCATGATTGCGTTTGAACAAAACATCCTGGAACGCATGGTTGCGCTGTGGGAGCTACTGATGGGCAACGCTTCTATCGCTGATAGGTACTATGACGTCCTCATCTCGGGTGCCCTGTCACAGTCTACAGAGGCACTCCTGCTTCGAACGTCACTGCAGACTCAGACACCGTCATCCTTGCCAAGCGAGACTGAAGCTGCACTTGAGCGGCTATCGGCAATCATTGAAAAGGCCATTCAACCAAAAGGGGGTGAGACCAGTGACCCAGAAGCTCACGCAGAGGACGCAGTCCGCACCCGCATCTACCAGTCAAGCTTCACGGCAATCAAGAAATGCTTCGAGGTGGACTCCAAGGACGTGTACAAGGGGGCAGCCATCGGGTTCCCTGCCATGGCAGGCCGCGAGTTTGGCCCAGCCCTCAAGAAGTCAGACCCCGTGGCCATGTTCCTCATGATGCATTGGGGCGTGCAACTACACGCCCTGGGAAAGCTGGCATGGTGGGTGGGCTCCTTCGGCCAGAAGATGGTGCGCGAGCTGTCGGGGATGCTGTGGGAGTCAGACATGGCGGCAGATACGCCCGGGTGGAGGGAGAACATCACCTGGGCAAGGATCGAGGTTGAGCTGATACCGCTGGGGGGTGTGACGCCTGAGGAGGAGGTTCGAGAGTAGTTGCAATCTTGTTTTTTGAGGCATGTGTTGGCGTATTGTGCATCACCACTCACACTTGTTTAGATGGATGAATGTACCCCCCTCCAACAGCGTCAATTACGTAGTGCCATGGTTCCCGGGCTTGGGGTGAGTTGATAGGTGTGTGTTTCTCTTGGTGCCGCCTGCAGGAGTCTCGTCCTGGCAGGCTAAGAGCAAGGTGCGTGATCATTCTCGGCCCATCTGACAAAGGGGGTGTAAGAATTCATATCTTGACATGGCCAATCAAGGTGTGAAGATGCTAAATGCCTCGAGTAGGACTTTTTGAGGACCCATCGGCTAATGAGGCCTTCCTTTGGACATGGTTGACTTCAACTGGGCCTTTCAGGAGTGCTGCAAGCCAATTTCCACCTGGCCCCTTGGCGCCGCTCCCTTGCGGCACATGAAGATGGTGAGCTCTGCTCACTCTTGCAAAGATTAAACTCGGTTCTCTTGCTCTGGAAGAAGTGTTACTCTTTGGATGGCTGACAGTTTCCATACTGTTGAAGGGACGGTTGAATAGGGGGGAGCAGTCGCCCACTTGCGGATACGTACGGCAGATGTAATCACTGCTGTGGATGCAATGCCCTTTTTTAGGGCATCTTGGTGAATTATTTTCCACAATAAGATATTGAGTATGAAAACAATGAACAAAGGTAATCGTAAGACCGGTGGCTCGTGGTAGTGAATTAGTTCACTCAACCTTGGGGACTGGGGAGGATATAGTCCTAGAAACTAAAGACGATATTTACTTCTTTGGAATGGCCTTTTTATCCTTTTTCAGTCCTCTTGATGAGAGTAGTCATTCTTGCGTCCGATGCGGTCAAACTCCACCAACACAGCATCATGCCTCGTCGGCCTCCCCGAACATGATGGCTGTGAATATCAAGTGACCACTTTCGATCAAGCAATAAATAATGAATATCAAAAAGAACACATATCGCCTCTTTTCGCTGATTCCGATGGCGATGGCATCTTCAGCCTTGTTGCTGAGCCTCTCTCAGGGCCTGCAGATCCGAACGTCGATCACCTCGTACGTTTTCCTAGAAGGGAAGCTGGTCAGATGACACAGAAAGGGGAACTCCAAGGTGGCAAATTCTAGTAAGGCATTCTTGTCTTTTAGTGGATTTTGGAACCAGTGGCAAAGGGGTTGAGAGTTTCTAGAAGGAAGTGGTGGCGAAAAGAGGTCGATCACTTTGTCAAAAGACTTCACCTCACTCAATGTTCTTTGCACAGAACAGTTAAATAGAAATCACCTATAGCGGTTTCACACAAAGGTTTTATACGGTATGGAGATGGCATAGAATGATAGCAGACTCATGGCCCGCTTAATGTATTGTGCTTATCTGGATTTTAAAGGATTGAGCGAGCCCCTAAATCAACGCAATAGCTCAGTTCCATACTCTATTCTACGATATCTAGAGCCGTAGTGCAATTCTGTTCATCTTAACAAAGTTTAATTAGAGACTATTTATGAAATATAAAGGCAACTCTTGCCACTTGCAGGCATGAGCATGGCGCAGAAACGACGAATGGAACCAAGTGAACGCAAGGCTCATGTGAGACTCGGACTTGGCGATTAGTGGCTGTGTTGTCAAGTCAGGCAACCTCCCCTTTCATAGAGATAGAAATACAATTGATTCAATTAGTTACGGACACAGTAGATGATAGTTTGGGAAATATGAGGTGGGCACTATGGGATACCATTTGTTGAGGCAGTGCCTTGGATCTGAGTAAGCTTCACAACTCTGACCCCAACAAGAGCATTGAGAGGCAATCTGATTACCAAGAGTAGAAAAATGAACCGCGTAATTGTTCTCGTGATTCCATCTTATGTGAATATCTTTTAATCAGTCGGTGAGCGCGTCGACAAACAGTATCTCAATATGAGAGTCCGAAACTCATCGGAAGTCGTAGCCTCGTAGGGCTTACACCTGCTGTCAGCTATAATAAGCGTCTGACACTCTGCAACATCTGGTTCTTACTAGCCAGGCACCTTGAAAGGGGGGATTCCCAAAATATCTGGCCCTGTCTCGCGTGGTGTTTGGCCGAGAATCGTCCAACATCAGCAGAGCCTTACAGCTTGACAGGGTTTACTGCTGTTTCAGAGGAATTGAATGTGGTCTTGTGCGGGTTTTCAAAGAAGCAATACTATCCATACTTCTGTTGATTTTACCGATGTGTGAAGGGGTAATCACAGACACACTGCTTATCCATGCAAGGCGTAAGTTGCCTTGGCTGGCAGCAGCTGAACTGACTGGTTCACATCTTTCTTCCCTCATGGATTCCCTTAGTTTTCTCGCCAGCATTGCTGCACTCTATAGTAATCCGATTGCAGAATAACTCAAGGGCTTCACCGCAATTAACCGCAAAGTGCAGCCCATGGCCCCATTATGAGCATCCAGTGTGACATGGTCCCACTCGGGGCAGTTCCGAAAGACATCGGAACCTGTTTTTTTTTCTCAACTAACCCCCCCTCATCTTTCTTTTGATGCCATCACCAAATGTGACAAGCTGCATACTGGCATGAGCCTAGTTGAAGCCCCATGCGGGGTGACATGGACAGAGTTTGAAAATCAAGGTCAAGCTTTTCTAGTTGTCGGTCTTTGTATCCTAGATGGTCGAGGTGACGCGGCTGTACGAGTTACGAGGTGAACAAGTGACAGCTTCCTTATTCAGAATATGTACGGATGTCACGATCGACGTCTTGTTTCTAAGTATATCGTTTCCTGTGATTATCCATCGAGATGGACACTCTCAATAGGTTACCGTATCCCGTAAAATTCAATGGTGGGCCAGCAAGGCTGACTTGACCGAGACAACATTCCAGAGGAAACGTTGGAGTGAAAAAAGCAATACATGAACCCGTCAGCGTGGACAAATACGAACAGAATTTGAGTCAATTCCAAGAATGCGGTCGGTTTCTCGAAGGCATCGCGTCAATCAATGTCTCTGTCTCGCCCAGTCAAAGGCGGGAAGGAAGCGCAGACGCGGGAGCGATCATCAATTGTGCAGATAAGCTTGTCGGCTTGGCAGCAACCTGCCACTAACTGGATATGGTCTTATGCGCCGCCCCCATGCCCCTTTTACTGCTGGGACGAACGCCTACTACGTTGTATCGTGCTACCTGAGAGGTTCAATGTTGAACAAACGCTCGCTTTTGACCCACACCCATACTCAATCTTGGAACCTGGAGAGAGAATCGGGTCCTGGAGATTGGCGAATGAATATCTCGATACATCTCACTCCCCTCCTCTTCAGCCTCGCTCTTCGGCTCTTTTCCAACACGAGTGAGGACTCAGCCTGACAAGAGGTTGTCCCTTTTCTCGCGTACCAAATAACACGGACCAATCAAGGGCTGTTGGACGACCTGTTGTGCCGCGTGTCCCCCATGTGAGCTTAGGCGGATGGGACTGCGACATGTGCAATTGTTGGCCCACCGTGTCCTGCATCCTGCAGCCGACTAGGCCTTAAACAAGAGCTTGAAAGCCTCAATCTAGGACCTCCCGGGTCCCCGAGGCATTGACGTCACAGGCACCATTTTGTGTGTTGACCCGGCACGACACACGACACTTCTTAAGAGGGGTCCTTGGCTGAAGAAGATAAATTGATCGCTATGGCCTCTCTCTGTGATATCGTGAACAAGCAGAAAAACAAGATTCATTCATTAGTTATACTTAGATTCGATCCTCCTGGACCTGAAAGGTCGTCACCTTGACGATACGCTGTGAATCACCACTCAGCCCTTTGTTGTGTTGCTGCCCGTTCCTCGTCAACTCCTCCTCGCTCTCATTCTCCACGCTCGTCCTCGTCCCCCAGACAGACTTTTCCGGTCCCGGCCTGTCGAAATGGCTCCTCCCAGCGTAAGCTGCCTCGCTGTCTCGCCCGTGGCCATTCAGGTCGTCCTCCCGTGTGAATGTAGTGAGGCTAAAAAGGCTGCGATGCCTATTCCCGCTGCCGTCGGTACCCTTTGACTTGAACCCTCCTGATGCAATGGGCTGATCCGTGTCTTGCAAAACAGACGGGCCCGATGTCGATATGCCAAGCTTGTGGCCGAGTAATCGAAGCAAAGGTCGCAAAGTAGCGAGGCTGCCGGCAGTGACGGCGAGGCCTTGTTCGGTGGTGGACCAGATGGCGATGTCGAGGGTTGCCCCTGGGATGTGTTAGCAGAGAGGTTTGCTTGGAGTTGTGATGGTGCAATGGAGTTTGGGAGAGACTTACAGAGAAAGTCTGGGCTTTTGAAATCTTTGACGAATGCGAAACGGACTACCACGGCTGAACTCGCCCTATACAATGTGAGTTGTTTATCCTGTGCTGGGATAAGGGGGTACCTACACGCAGGCCATAGCCATGATAGGAATGAGAGCAATCTTGGTCTTCCTGCCCATGTTGAGCTTCCACACGAGAAACATTGGTAGGATGGCGCATGTAAAGTCGGAAATGACACTAAAGACGCTGTATAGGTAGGTGAGGGCGATGATGACCTCGACGTTGACGCATGTGCCATTCTGGTCCTTGTTCCAGAAGAAGGAGATGGGTCGGCACTGAAAGAGGGTGACAAAGAAGAAGACGAGGCCGGTGCAGACGGTGATCATCATGACGCCGTAGATGATCCAGACGTCCATCTTTCGGACCGTGATTCGGAGGAGGAAGTAGCCGATGGATATTTTGGAGGCGATCATGGATGTGCAGTACCATAGATAGCACCACCACCAGTACTTCATTGCTTGCTTGATATCTTCGGGATCCAGGTCTTTGTGGTGACGGCCGGTGCCATAGTGAACTCCAATGAGGGCGCAGATGACGAAAAGGAGGAATGAACACTGTCGATGTCTAGGTCAGTGGTGGGCCATTAGGGACAGACGGGACGGAACTCACGAGAGCGGTACACATGCACCAATCGTCAAAGCCAAAGTTCTTGACCAGTCGCACACGGACATAGCATCGTAGTAATGTCGATATAATCGCAGCTGTCGCAAGGGTGTAGCACACTGCCTGAAGCTCAGGACCCCGGTTCTCGACGGCCATGGCTGATGCAAGACCCAACAAATCACAGGGGGATCATATGCATTCAATATGGGAATAAGGGAAACGAGTACAAAGGATTGAATGAAAGAAACGGAAAGGATTCAGAGCCCGGTAGGCTCGGGCCGGGGAGAAACTGGAGCGTCGCAGATATATCTACTCCAGAAGCTGGGGGGGCAAAGACCAAAGACAAGGAAGGCCCCTTGATGATTGACTTGATCTGACCCAAGGCGCTGGCTCTTGGGTCCGCCCGGCCCTTGTGCGGCGATTCAGATGGTCATCGAATCCACCGCATCGACGAACTCCTCCGATCTGCACTTGCTTGGGCATCAAGAGGCGACAGACTATTTTGCGGAATTGGCACGTCCCGGGACTGGCCTCGGTTGGGCATACAACCCCGAAGCCAAGCTTTTCCCGTCGCGTGGTGGCACTATGACAGTAATGGGAACCCCTGACATTAGCCCCGAACTCTGTGGTTGCCTCGGAATACTACCTAGACAGACTCTGAAAGGCGCCCTTAGACTACAGTGGCACAGGCACAGACAGGCACACAACACGTGTGTGGAACCCGCTTGGAAGACGCCCCGACGGGTCGTGATGCTGTTCTGGGAAGTTTCTCCTTGCGACCGTCGGAGATTTCTCCACCACACTTGACCCCTTTCCTGAGTCAAGAAAAAAAACTTGAATATTCTCGAACAACTTTAAGAAAGCAAGTTGACGCCTTTGTCTTTCCTCGGCCGGGAAGGAAATCTAGACATACAATGGCATCATGCGGGGACAGGAGACGCCCGCACCGCAGCTAGACAATTTAGCAAAGTTCGGCAGTTGAAGCAAAAGGGTCTTGTCTCAGAATCATCTGACGGACTTGGTAGTAGTGGACCTGCGCACTGACAACTCGTCTACAGTAGATCGCCTTGAGTCCTCCAAGCGAGCGAGGATCACCTCCCGGGAGAGTGAGTGACCCTTGCAGGACATGACTAGAGACAGCATCGCCTACAATACTTGACTTTTTTGCGTTGGATAGCATCGCATTGTTTGTGGGGAGAAGTCGATCATTGCTTGTTGCCCCTGTTGGACCGGAGCACAAGGCCCGAGAAATTCCCGACTCACTACGTAGTAATAGATTAGGAATTTATCCAGAGATAGGATCGTCAGCCTCACTGTGAGACGGAAGAAGCCGTTCTCCGTCGGTTCCTGTTCCTTGTGCTACCGGCAAGTAAGCACTTGGTAGCCGGAGAGCGGATAGTGCACTTCTGCCAAGGACGAAAGCCCGTGGTGGCATGATTGGACAATTAGGGTCTGAATTGACGAATCGAAACAAGGACAAGGTATGTTTCACAAGCGTCGCGGAGTTCGGCTCGCAATTTTCTCGAGATATTACTCCGTGTGCTTACCTGCGTTGCAAGCGAATGTGGGTTTTGTTACCAGAAGGGAGATTATTCCGTGGGCGTTGAAGAATTTGAGCCACACTCTCTCTCTTGGCGAGACAAGGCTATAACAGACAGAGGAACTCGTGTGTAAAAACAACATGATGTGAGGCAGCCACCGCATGTGTATACCTGATTGGGAACAGGTAACGACATGGCTCTTTTAACCATCGCCGCTACTTATAGGCTCAATTAAGCCCACCAACAGATGTGTCTTGAAACCAACGCCAAGGGGGACTCGGGAGAATGACTGGTCAAATTATCACCGGCACGTACGGCAAAAGCAAAAGCCACCTGCCTACCTACCCTACACCTCGGCGCCATCCCCACATTCGGCCACTAAAATTGGAGAAGGCGGGGAAATTCGCGGGGATGACAGGCCACAACCAAAAAGTGAGCAGAGAGTGGTCAGCTGACCGAGGTTGGCTGCCCCCATAATCTTGAATCCGTCTCGAGATTGGATAGAGCCAACCCCCCGCTTTCAACGACGTCTTTGACGACCTCGCTCGCATACAGAACGCGCAGACGCTGCCCTGTCTCAGCCCTACAGAGGCTTCAGGGACTCACTCGACCGTCGCAGCGCGTCGGGCCCTGGCCGCCGCACTCAAAAGGTCACGCGCCAGCGCCACGATGGCCTCATCACCCCCGCGTCATAAACGCCGCAAGGCCTCTTGCAAGGAGTTCCAGTGCAACCACGAAGGCTGCGGGAGGACCTACTCGCGAGCGGAGCATCTTCAGAGGCATCAGCTTAACCGTCAGTCATGGCTTTGTCTCGGTGAGATGCGGTGGACCCCGTGCTGACACGTCTTAGATTCACCCAAGGAGATTTACTACTGCGACTACCCGGGCTGCTCATTCACCTTTGTCAGGAAGGATCTCTACGCGCGTCATAAGCTGAGGCATGAGCGTCAGGTGCAGCAGTATGGGAATGGTAGATTGTCTCAACGACCGCAAAGGGAGTTTTCAAAGGCGCCGAGGGATCGCGCTGAGAGGTACTCGTTTAGCGAAGATGGATCTGCCTGGAGCGACACACAAGACGAGGCAAGGGAAACGCCCGCAAAGGAGAAGCAGCTCGCCAGGAACAGACTCTCACTGGATGCAGGTGGTGTCGACCCCAGCTCTCAGAAGGCCGGTGTAGGAGGTTCGGCACAGCCGGAGTCGGCTCAGCAGAATGAGGCTGGTGAGGCCGCTGGTTACTTTGGGGACCAACGACAACTTCAGAGCCGCGAATCATCACCGGAAAAACAAGCCATGGGAACAGTTCCGTTTAGGATGGACCAGATGCCAGGCGCCGACATGTCAATGCCTATGACGAGTCCTGGGTTGCCAGGCAGGCCGGAGCGCATGAGGACACAGTCCTATGCCATGGCAAACGGAATGCCAACGTCGAGCACCGAGCAACTTATCGAAGAACAACCTTTCGGATTATCGCCATCCAGCACTGACGAATTTACTTCTTGGCTGTTCAATGGCCAGGGCTTGAATTCGAATTACAACTTTGTACCTGGCGGCAACCTCGGAATGGCAGGATACTCAAACAACTTTGGTCAACTCTGCCCGGATTATTCGCAGCCAGGAATGATGGGAGGGTCCTATGTCGAACCCATGAATGGCCTCTGGTTCCAGTCAGAGCCTATGCCCATGGCCACACCGCTTGTGGATATTTCACAGATCGGAAAGACCGGGCTTTCGGAGCATAAGCGACAGTCTCTGCTTCAGTACATGATGCAGAGATTCAACGAGATTGGTTCACAGGGTAACAGATCGGCCGCGGATATCAAGAACGAGATTTTCGGAAGCGACAGCGATGCCGACTCCCACGTCCTCAGCCATATCAACGTTCAACGATATATCAACTCGTACTGGGAGAACTTTCACGACCAGTTGCCTATCCTGCATCATCCTACGTTCATACCGGAGACGGCCCACGATTTCCTCTTGTTGGCCGTGCTAATCATGGGAGCTTCCATGCTTGAGAAGAAGGCTGCTCTGCCAGAGACCGCGGACAAAATTTCAAAGTTCACCACCTTTGTCTCGTGGAATCTCCGCTGGCAAGTCTTTATGCACGCCGACTCTCATCCACCGGCAAAGCTCTGGGTCATTCAAACACTTCTTATCCTTGAGGTGTATGAAAAGATGAACGCAACTCGGGTTCTTCATGAGCGTGCTCACATTTACTTCCCCACGACGCTCTCGCTCATGCGCAGAGGAAGCGCCCTGACCGGCAAGCAGTCTTCTTACACATCTCGAGTCCAAACTCCCATGGGTAGTCCGAAGCTTGGTCAACCTAGACTGTTCCCTGGACCTGATCGAAGAGGATTTGATTCTTCGCCTGAAAAGTGGTGGGATCATTGGATTGCTCAAGAAGCTACTCGACGAGCTGCTTTTGCTGCGTTTATCATCGACGCCACCCACGCCGCCTTGTTTGGGCACACACCCACTTTGGTGATACACGAGATTAAACTTCCACTCCCCTGCGACAACACTCTTTGGTCTTCTGATTCACCGTCCGAGATTGGTTGTGTCGAATCGAGCTTACACGCGAATGGTGTAACGCCAATAACCTTCCTCGATGGGCTTCAAAAGACTCTCAACGGCCAGAGAGTGCGAACGAGTTCCTTCGGCAGGATGGCCCTTCTTGCTGCATTGCTTTCAGTCACATGGCAGATGCATCAGCGAGACCTCGATCGGGGTACACTCGGTACTGACACAATCCCGGGTGTTCAAGAACGATGGCGGCCAAAGTTGTTGCGGGCATTTGATTGGTGGAAAAAAGATTACGATGATGGTGTTGCTCATGTTCGGCATGCGGCCTTTGACTGGCAGCGACTGGGGCTGAGCAGCAGAGGTGGAAGCGATGATGGTGATGCCATGGAAACCCTGGGGACGGTTCTCTACCACCTGGGTCACATTACCGTTTACATCAGCATGCCGGAGCTGTGCATCTTTGCTGGTGTTACTCAGATCCTCGGCCGTAGTGTTTCCTCTCTCGACTGGAGGAGAACAGAGGCCAAGATCAAGGAATGGGTGGCCTCGCCTGGAGCCATTGGCGGCGTGTACCATGCGCTGCAGCTGATCAGGCTCATCCTGCTCCAGGAAGAACCTCCCAGGCGAAGCACTATGGGCGAATCAGGTGGAATGTCGTCCGTTTTCACTCCATCCCCTTATCCCAAGTACGATGCTGCACAGGACAACCTGCTCATTCGCGCCTGGGCTCTGTACTACGCGTCCCTGGTGCTGTGGGCTTACGGATATGTGCAGGATGGAAACATTGAGCCGTTCCCAGACAACCTGCACTATCCATCCAGCACTCTAGGTGTACCGCAAATGCCCACGGAGCCAAGCATGCAGTCATCGTCAAACCAAGGAACGACACAAGCCAGCAATCCCAGCGCCGATACGCCTCAAGGATCTCACTCTGAGCAGCCATCCATGTCAATGAGTCCCGACTACGAGGCGCTGAAGCGCGATCGCCACGAGGACCTCCGGACCTATCTACAGATCATGATCCCGCCTACAATTGATTCAATCAAAGCCTTCCATTTGCATCAGAACCAGGCTGGTGTGGTCGGTAACCGAAACAAGATCATTGGTCTCCTGAGCGTCGTCGACGACGCATTGTCCAACACAAAGTGGGAGCTCTTGACCGAGGCGAGACACAGGTTAAAGATGGCAGCGTCTATGATGCAACAGCCTAGAGAACCGAGGATGTAAAAAGGAGCACAAATTAATCCCGGTGAAAAAAGGAGCCTTTGTAGTTGTGCGACAGACGTTTGATACCTACCTTTTGAGAGATGTACAACAACAGGCGACGGGAGGGTTGGCTTATTATTTCTTGTTTCATAACGGAGTATGATTGCAGCAGTATAAGCGATCACTGATTACATGTATCTATCTTCATCAAGTACATAGGAAAAATGGGTTTCTCTCTTTCTGAAATGGCATTTGTTGACCTTGTCTTTGTGAGCACGTCACATCGGTTTCTCGGTATTGGCTCCGACATCTCGGCGTCGTCCTCCGATATCGCAATCAACCGTTTTTCGTCTGGTTGGGCCAGTAACATTTCACTCTATCACGCGATATACCATTCAACCAATGGTTAATTTCTAAGAACCATGCTCATGGCTACACAGGAAAGAAAACGTGATTATCATCTGTTTTGTACTCTGTTCATAAAGGTGTTGTTGGTGAGTCTCACGGCAGTTAACGGCATAAGCGTGGCTTGCTTCGGCTCGCGACAACAACTGCACAAACATCGGCTTCGAGGCCGGTGTTCAACTGAAAGAAAATAGTTGAACCAAGCATAAAGATAATTGACTAGATAAAATCGCCACCATGTGGATCATGAGATAGAGTTTACAGGCCTCAAACCGGGTTCTATCCCGACCTCAAACAAGAACAATCTCCAGGTCTAGAGATGGTGTATCTCTAGCGGCACGTGATCGGCGTGAAAAAATGGACCATGGCTGGCGATGTCGGAACTTGTCCCGAGGGCGCGACAAGCCATCATCACTCGAAATCCCCGCGTCCCCTTCGGAGCATCTGCCCATCAGTTCCTCACCTTCGGCGAAGCATTCCAGAAGGAGTCTTCTTCCCTTTTATCGGCCTTTTAGTTGTTCTTCTCCCTCTCTAGGTCAAATGCCTGCAGTCTCCCAAGACATGGCTCGGAGGCGTCCGGCTTCCAGCAGCAAAGATGCCCGAAAGGCACCATTGGCGTACGCGAGCCCGCTTCTCCACATTTTTTCATGCAGTTCGTTGAGTAGAGGCTAACAAGACATGTTTACAGATGCCTTACTTGTCGAAAGAAGAAGGTTAGGTGCTCGGGAACTACGCCTTGTCAGTACTGCACCAAGAGAGGGCTGGACTGTAGGGTTCCTGAGCATGGGCACAAGCGCATGTATATGGCCAAGTATGAACTTTCACTTTGATGTCGATCTTTACTAATTGGGAGTCATAGTCGTATTGAGGAACTTGAGAGCAAGTTGGCCAGGTATGAAAAGGAGGGTAATACGATACCAACCGGACTATCTGCGAGCATTTCACGTATGTTGTCACTCAGCCGCTCGTTGAATACCCATTAACAGTTATAGAAACGCCGGCACCAACCCATAACGGACTCAATGGAGAAGCAAATGGGCGCTCGTCGACATGTCACTCCTCCCCACATGCAGATCAGCACAGAACGTCAAGGTCTCCCAGCTTCATTCGCCCATCTAGCTTCTCAGCGCCTTTAACTCAACCTAGCTATACGATCAAAGAAGCCGCTCACACATCCCCAGCTTCAAGTGAGTCAACTTGTCCACAGTATGATGACCAAATCGCTTATACGGAAACAGCCATTCTTGCCGGCTCCTCTCTGAGCTCAAGTCATACCTTTGGTTCTAGAGTACAGGATCTACTTGGATCATCTCGTCCCGAGTATGAGCAAATCACAAACAAGCCCTGGGTGAGCCCAGAGGCAAACCAACTTCACGAAGTAGCCAGGAACAGTGCTCCATGGCGAACTTCAAATACCGAGTTTCCCAAGCTGCCATCGAGACAAGAGGCAGAGCGACTACTGGAAAAGGCTCTGTTCTACATCGGCCAGTCACAACATCACATTGACGCCCGCGAGTTCTCAGACCGCCTATGGGTGTTTTACGAGAATAAAGACGATCCTGAGCAGCGTCAGTCGCCGTGGGTTCTGGAGATGATTCTGATGATTGCCATTGGAACACTATTCGATGCGAATCCCGAGGGCAATGATGAGTTTTCAGGGGTTCAGCTGTTTGAATATGCGCACAAGAATGTGCCGACGTTGACAGAGATGCGTGCCTTTGGAAAGCTCGGGGTTGAGATCTTTGCGCTCTTTGCGATTTACCTTGTGAACATGAACCGCAAGGAAGAGGCCTATCTCTATGTGAGTACTCTGCTTCATTCTCGTCAACAGAACTAACCCGTCCTAGATCAGCACTGCTATGCGACTAGCTATTGCGCAAAAGTATCATAGAGTTTGTGGAACCAGACACTTGATGCAGTCAGAAAAGGTCCATTTGAATCGTCTCTGGTGGACTATTTACATGCACGAGAGGTATGAATTTTGATGAGAGTGAAGAATTATGGCTAACAAATAGTTCAGACGCCTGGCTGCAGCAACAGGAAACCCTCCGAGCATAGCTGATGAAGCCATCAACATCTCACTACCAAGCGATTCCCCTGGATTCCCCCCTGCTGGGCCCATGTGCACAAACATTCGGATCGCTAGGGCCACAGGGCGCATCCTGGCTGGTAAGCAGCATTCTTTTTCATGCGTCAAACCATATCTAACATTTTTCAGTACTCTATAACCCAGAGGACGAATCAGAGAATACTTTCATCCCTCACGTTCAGGAGATCGTCAAGTCTCTATACGGGATATCACAAGAGATTCCCTCAGACTCAGTTACCGATGTCTACAACCTAGGCCGTGACCAGTGTCTGAGGACAACTGCCTCGCTTCATCTGATGCTCTTCCAGGTATGTAGAACCGAATGGCGAGGAAGTTACTTGCTAACGGCTTCAGGCAACAATTCTCACAATTCGGCCAATCATGCTTCATGCTGCAAAGCTCATTCTGAGTGGCCAGGGCCCAACTGGCGAGCAACTACAAGCTTCGCCACTTGGAAGGCTATCGAGGACATGCGTAGAAGCTGCAAGGCGGCAACTGAAAGTCGTCGGTACACTAAGGAAACGGAACATGATCGGTGAGTGCCACGACTTATTACAAGACTATGTACTAACAAGTTCAGCAATCTTTGGTTTTTACGACTTTGAGGCCTCGTTCTCTGCTGCCTTCGTCATGATTCTGGCCGCTATTCTAGACTCTGTCTGCGACGAGAGCTCAAAGATCAATCCCAAGCCGGGACTGACTGAGGCATTGGGCGAGTTGCAGTACCTTGCAGACCACGGCAACACGTATGCTCGTGATAGGCTTCAGGAGGTGAAGAGACTATGGAAGGTGATGGCTCAAAAGATTGAGTCACTACAAGTGGTCAACGTCTCTCCTCAGGCACACACAGGCGACGTCAACGGCGATGCCCACCACGACCCTCAGACCAATGGTATCGGGGTAAACGGCACAGAACTAGTCAACATGGGTAACGCCGGCGTTGATCTAGTTCCCGGGCAGAGCCAGACATCTCCAGAAGACTTTATGCTTCTCGACACTGATCTTTGGGACAACTTTAACAACCTCTGGGTCCCCATGCCCGAGGGCGCGGGGGACAACCAGCAGCAAGACATGATGATGGCAGACATTCCGCCAGACGATTTTTACAAGTACTGCTACTCGATGTATAATAATCCCGACTGGGACCTCACGGGAGAGGATGTTGGGGACTTTGCTGAGCTTGGGAGGCATATTCAGGATTCTTGAGGGTTTTTGGGACTAAAAGTTTTTTACGAGAGGATTTTATCTCGAAGAACCAGGCGTATTTAACAAGACCTGGAGTAATATTTTCAAGCTACCGAATTCAACATATTCGGACCTTTTCAATAACAGCTTCTTCTGTGAAACGGCCAGGGAATGACATCTCATGATCTACCTCCTCCCTCGTCTTTGAGCCGATTCCTACTGCTGCTGCCCAAACCTTTCCAACCCGTTCAAATAAACCATCGCCTCTCTCAGCGGGCTGCAAGATGAGATAGTTTGCCTCCTGGGTTTGCCCGTCCTCGATAGTCTTTCCCATCTCTACAGCCAGCACTTCAGAGTCTAGACTCTTCATTGTCCAGTCTTCCACATCAGGTTGGAACTGGAACTTATATGGACCCGAGGAACGACATTCTCCGTTTGCGAATTGGATTCTCGGGAACCCTTGACCACGTCCTCCGCGAGGGAATATCTTTACCCGGGCCACATACCCCTCCAGAGTAAGTATTCCGTGATGAAGTCGGCCGAGGAATATAGGTCCATTAGGCTTGGAGTCAATGTTGACGACCTTGGCTGTAAAAGTCGTCCTGTGAACACGATCCCATGGGCCGGCGATCGGCCCCGAAACTGAGCCCCAGGACCAAGTTGGCACACTCTTTAGCGTCTCTGGCCTCTCTCTGTCGTCACCAAATGTCTGCCAGCAAAGATCAGAGACGAGGGAATCCTCCCACAGGCCAGCTAAATAGCGCCCCTTTCTTTCCTTGCTCAACTGCGACGCAATGCCAGCCATGACTGGGAGTCTGTCTTGGATGTATGTGAGATCTAGGGACGTGATGCTCCTAAGATTCTGATACCATAGTTTGAGCATGACCATAGGGTCTGTTAGATCCATGCCAGGCTTCGAAACGCTGAGGAGCTGGGTCGTCCTCTCGCGAACGGTTGGTCTCGCAGGTGTTCCTCCACACTGGCACGTCGTCAAAGACTGGCACTCCCACACGAGCTCCCTCGGGCCAAAGTGAAGGAATCTCCGGGAGAGGACGTGCTCTTGGTGCACCCATCCTCGGGTCATGAGAGGAAACTCGTATGTGCCTCCGTTAAAGGTTTCATCGCGGCTGGATTCGTAGGGATGCCTCATGTGAGTCCTCACAACGAGATAGTATGGCCGTCCTTGTTTATCCACACCTTCTATATCAAGAGGCTCGTCTCGTGCGGGTCGACGAGGGTAGAAGCCTACAGTTCCATCCGGTGACGCAGTAGCTGCCAAGGTAACGTCGGCGTTAGCGTAGTATTCCGCCATCTTGACGGCTTCTCTCTCCCAGTCTGGCGTGTCATCTTGGATGATGCACAAAGAGTCGATCCAGATGAATCCAATGCCAAGGTTAAATGAGAATTCGATGGCGTCCTTGAAGGTAGTCGATAGCTCATCCCAGGGAATTTCTTCCTTGTGGCGGTTAAATCTGTCCTTGGTCGTCCTGATTATCTGGTGTTTACCCCAGCAGTGACTAAGGCAAGCATAAGATGCTCGTTCTCCGGGCGAGGTCTCGTAGAGATGAGCTTTGCATAACGATGTCTCCGAATCTTGGGTAATCTGTACAACTCTTCTCGGCAGCATGTTCTCTTTAGACTTTATGCAGCCAGTGTGCATCTGATCGCAGTCATCAATCCACTTCCCAGCTTGTTTTGCAAGCTCCTGAGTATTAGAAGAGATTACCGGGCCTTCCTCAAACACTGGCCAGGGACAAGGCTTTCCTAGAGGATGATAGTTGGTGAGTCGAACCTGAAGAACACAACTGAGTATCAGTGGCCGGTCACATACCTTTGGTAGTGTAGATATGAAGTTCACGATCCCGAAACATTTGTCCCACCAGCTCCTTTGGCAAATCCTCCTCAACGACATCCTCCTCTACAGAGACGGTTACGCTGAATGTCTCGCTAGGCTTCTGTAGATGACGACCATTAAATCGAGAGAAGGAGAGTGCGAAATAAAATGTTGCTAGGAGAATCTCTGGAAAACAATGCTTGACAGCGGTAAGAATAATGCCGCAAGTAGAACATGCCGGTGCGGATTTGCATAGTTCATCAAGGGTGCAGCGTGTTCTCGAGGGTGGTTGAAGTAGGCTCTCGTCAAAGTCGAGGCATATCTTGCAGAGTGGTGAGATCATTTGTGTCTCAGCCTCGGCGTTGCGTGTTGCGGTAATGGATTGGCCGAAGTGTCAACACAATCCAGTCTTCACTTCGTATTGAATAAGTTTAGCTAAAGCGCAATGTCCAAGGCTCTTCCAGTGTCTCATATATTAGAGATATGCAGTGATCCCAGACCAATTGAATAGAGATGAGGCGCAGTTGGGCTGAATGCGCTTATGCATAAATACCTCACAGTGAGGCTTTGAGAAGCACAGCCTCTCCCAGGCTCCCTTGGATTATCTTTCCAATGTCAACTCAGAGGGCCAACAAAGTCACCATCTAGACACGTGCTTCAACAGGACCAGATTAGCTCCACCTTTGATGTGGAATAGGTCGCCCATCAAGATGCCCTCCGGATTCCTCCCTGATCTCGTCGAGGATGCCAAAATCGAAGCCGACTTCTTGGACTCGTGCACTCGCCATGTAGTTTACGAAGCTGGCGGGTCTCCAAGCTCACGGCCTTTGCGCAAAGAGGAGCGATGGCGGAGGCAGTTAATACTAGGACAAGGTGGCTACGGAACGGTCCATCTCGAGAAATGCATCACAGGCAACGACAACAGATTGAGGGCTGTCAAAGAACTTGTAAAGGATACGGGGCTGGGGAATGACTGGATCAGAGAGCTCGAGGCAGTCTTTAAGTTTTCACATCCCAAGGTCAGTTAGGGTTTGGCTGATAGGTATACTTGAGTTTAGATGCTAACCAGGATTAGTACCGCCATTGCTTTGTGCGCTCGGAGGCGTGGTATGAACTAAACGGCCGCATTTTCATGGCCATGGAGTTTATGCCCCTGGGAGACCTGCAAACCAACTTGCAAGATAAACCTCTATCGGAGTTTGAGGGGAGACAGATCACAGAACAGCTCTTGGAAGCTGTTGGATTCATGCACAACAGCGGATTCCTTCATTGCGATCTGAAACCATCAGTATGCATACACGATTGAACTCTGGCTACATTTCTGACTGACCTTCAGAACATCATGGTTGTTGCCGGGGCTCCGGATTGGTACGTTAGGGTCGCCGACTTTGGGATCAGCAGGAGGTCGACGGACTCGGACACATCTGCTTTCATCCCTCGCGGGACCCCAGGCAACATGGCTCCAGAAATCACTGGCACAATCGCTCGCGGAACCCTAGGCTACATGGCTCCAGAAGTCATTGGCATAATCCCAGACCAGCCGTACTCTCTATCAGCAGACATGTGGTCACTGGGTTGTGTCGTGTACAAGATACTCACAGGGATGCTTCCCTTTCCTGAGATCCGTCATCAGTTTATGTACTGCCATGGTCGTTTTGAGTTTCCAAAGGATCGATTGCTCTCGTGCAAAGTCTCGGATCACGGGCAAGACTTTGTCATAAAACTCCTACAGGTGCGGAGTGAAGATCGTCTGACGGCCACCTCGGCGGCAAGACATCCATGGATGACCACTTCACTTGACCCTTTGGCACCTAGGCCCAGATCAAGGCGAGCCAACTTCCCACACATATAAAAAAGGCTGAATTCAGGCTAACATGACAGTTATAGCTTCGTCAGGAATAGTAGCCAAACCCAAACGACAACTTATTCCGTGGCTTCGGCGGCGTGGACGACTCGTTCCCTGGGGGCCTGGACAACCCACAAGACGACGGCCTGGACAGCCTGTAAGACGGCAGACAAGGTTACACGTCAACCTCGTCGGCCGAGGTTCGCCTCTGCCTTTTTGAGGGGGCCTAAAAGTGTCTTTCCCGCGTCCTTCTACGATCATAATCCATTTCTCCCGACAGATAGCTGGACTGGTCCAGCGAGTATGACGTTTTCACGAGAAGTGGGAGAGGGAAACGGGGCGATGACGCTGGGGGCGCAGTGAGAGTGAAGAAGGCTCGTGGAGAAGCTGAAGTCCAGCTCTTGGAAGGCAAAGAAAGGCGAGAAAAGAGGCAAAAGAGACAAAATATCGAGGACTGAAGATGAAGAAAGAACCAAGATAGAAGATTTACCTGCAAGGCAAAGATCAGGCGTTCACCTTCGGCGACTACCGCCAACGGATGTAAACACCACGAACCGTCGGTAGTCTCACCCGGGACCCGACCAACACCTGCAATCAGGCAAAATGCAACACAAAAGCCATCATCCCAGCCTGTCGGGTCCTCAAGAACGCCCTCTCTCGAACCACGTCCTCGAGCCATGGTTCGATGTGATCCAGTGCCTCGGGACGAGAGCAGTCGAAGCAGCATCTGATATGCCGACTTCTAACCCCCCATCTTGGCGCTTCATAGGCTGGGGAATATGAGCCTGTGGATTAGCCTAAATGAGCTGGGAGATAAACTTCGGGGTACAAGTCAGATGCGGAGGTGGTGTGGAGGGGATGTAACATTGGTCTGTGGGAGACAACTTGGGTGAACGAACTGTTGATGAGGCGACTCATTGGTCTACTTCAACCCGACGGCCCGTTTGACAACATGACCTATTTGATGGATCTTCCACTTGGCATGTTGGAGTTCTGGTCATACGAGCTTCGAGCGTGGCAAAAGTAAGCAGTAACTAAGCTCTGTTGAGGGAGAGACCACCTTAGTGATGACTGACAGATCAGAGAGTGACAGTCCAGCGGGCCCGACACTCACACAAGCGAGAGTAGAAACCCAGCCAGAATTATCCGACGGGTCTTTGAGAGCGCTGAATATAACCCAACAATGTACAATACCTTGGAGAGAGCAATGGGATTCCTTGCATGCGGCTTAAGGTTCTGACCACGGTCAAGGTCGCGTGCAGCGCTTGGAGAAGCACTTAACCCATTCACAGGATATAATACCGGTAGAATAGACGCAAAGATGTGATGAGAATCACCCGTGATCAAGCAAATAAGGGTGCCAACAAAGACAAAAGTTCTTTCACATGCATGACCCCAAGCCCACTAAGACGGAGTTGACTGCCGACGACCCTAGCCTCAGAGACCAACAAAAGCTTGCCTGATCCTCCCGGTCAATCCCCCAGAAAAGACCAGCTGCAGGAGTAAGAAAAAGCGGAGTCTACACCGAAGAGAGACCAGCATCACCATCCCCCAGACCTTACCCCAGATTCTCCACCTACTCAGATAGGCAGTTGAATCCTTTTTACCCCAAAACTCTAGAGATTTGAGGGGGAGGACACAAGCTGTGAGTGGTCAGTTGTTTTCTTGATCTTAGGCGGTCCACTAACAGTCGATGAGACCAGGCCATGTTGAACATGCACCCCCGCAAGATCTTCCACCAATGGCGCGGGGATTGGCCTCGAAACACTAAACTTGAACCTGGGGTAGGAACGATTTCACGGCCCGTCGATCCTATTGCGGGATACAGGCTCAATTCGATATGCCGGGCTTTGAGTGGAGAGGATCATGTTTGCCGTGAGGTTGCAGAGTCGAGGTAGGAATGAGGAGAAGATCCTAGCAGGAGGCAGCTCAAGGTGACATTATAACTACCCTCGGCCCCAGTCTGGGGAAACTCAATTGATACAACCCTATCCTCTCCAGTTCTCATCCATTGAGATCTAATTGTTCACACAATTGGGCAGGCTTCCACATGGCGACCGAAAAGCAAGGCGGAGCTCCAGATCTCCAGATCGAGACCACTGACAATGGCCTCGACCATCTCAAGGATGTCGACCTGCACGACAAGGCTCTCAACACCGAGGCTCACCAGGCCACGGCCCAGGAGCATAGCTTTGGCGTCTTTCAGGCTCTCAAGACGTACAAGCGAGCTGCCTTTTGGTCCATCCGTAAGTTTACCTACTCAAAAAGGGTGCTGTACTGACAGCTTCCAGTCATCTCGACCACCGTCATCATGGAGGGTTACGACGTTACCCTCCTGAGCTCGTTCTACGGTTACCCGAGTTTCCGCGAGAAGTACGGCGCCTGGCTGGATGAGGATAACGGATACCAGATCTCGGCAAACTGGCAGCAGAGGTTCAACTGTCTTGGTGCCTTTGCCAACATTATTGGCGCCATGATGAACGGATGGGCGACTGCCAAATGGGGTCACCGCAAGGTTCTCATGGCGAGTCTGTTCTGGCTGACTGCTTTCATCTTTGTCGTCTTCTTTGCGCCCAACATTGAAGTCCTGCTGGTCGGTCAGTTCCTTTGCAACATCCCCTGGGGTGTCTTTGCCACCACCGGCCCCGCGTATGCTGCCGAGGTTACTCCTCTGGCTATCCGTGGTTATCTCACTGCCTATGTCAACCTGTGCTGGTGCATCGGCCAGTTCATCTCAGCCGGCGTCCTTAAGGGTCTCGTCAACAACCCTACCAAGTGGAGTTACAAAGTCCCCTTTGCCATCCAGTGGGTGTGGCCCGTCCCTCTATTCATCGCCGCCTGGATGGCTCCCGAGTCTCCCTGGTATCTCGTCCGGACGAACCAGCTCGACGAGGCCAAGCGAGCCCTCGAGCGTCTCTCCGAACCAGAGCACGACATCAACATTGATGCCACTGTCGCCATGATGGTGCACACCAACAAGCTCGAGATTGAGGAGCGGGCTGGTGTCTCGTACTGGGACTGCTTCCGCGGTAGCAACATTCGACGTACCGAGATCGCATGCATGGGCTTCCTCTCCCAGATCACAAACGGCGGCGCTCTCTGCTACAGTGGATCTTTCTTCTTCCAGCAGACTGGTATTGGACCTGATGCCTCGTACGGAATCGCCCTCGGTGGTACTGGAATCGCCTTTGTCGGAACCATCATCTCGTGGTTCTACATCTCCAAATGGGGACGCCGCACAATCTGGCTCGCTGGCTTCTCCTCCCTCGTCGTCATCCTCTGGGTCATTGGTTTCCTAGCCCTGGCCAAGCAGACCATGTCTCTCGCCTGGGCGCAGTCCATACTCTGTATCGTCTGGCTCGGCGCTTACTCCATGTCGGTCGGCCCCATCATCTACACCTTGGTCGCCGAGATTGGCTCAACCCGTCTGCGAACCCAGACTGTCGTCCTGGCTCGATCAACCTATTACGTCGGCAACATTATCTGCGGAGGACTCCTCCAGCCGCAACTGATCTCCCCCGGAGCTTGGAATGCAAAGGGAAAGACTGTGAGTGCCCATCCTGACCACATTCGCTACAGCGTCCACTAACACCAGCGCAGGCCTTTTTCTGGGCCGGACTCGCTACTCTTACGCTCATCTGGGGCTACTTCCGCATGTTTGAGACCAAGGACCGAACCTTTGGTGAGATGGACTACATGGTGAGTGATATGCCCAAGTCAAGAAAGATCTTCATTAACACCTTGATAGTTCCAGAAGGGTGTCCCAGCTCGCAAGTCTGCCAATTACAAGATCAACGAGGATGAAGTGTTCCTTGCTGAAGCTCAGGCCAGCAGGGAGCAAAAGTGAAATGCGTGACGGTGGTTGGGATTGAATGACAAGGAGTGGTTTTGGTCTAGTTTTTAAGCGTGGAAACCGGAATCCGTGCAAATACCAATTTGTTTTATCCATCAGCCAATTCAAGAAAGATTTTTTTTTATGTTGCAATGGTTTCTTGAAAATGCATGGCTGAGACTTGTCGCCCGACGGAGGTGACCGGGCAATGTTTTGGTCGGTGAGACATGGTCGGAAGCGTTTGAGGCGGGAACCTCCTTACAAGCATTCAACGGTAAGCTGAGGGTGAGATAGGGGGAGCTCAAGTGGAACAGGTGAATGAGTCGAGTATGCTGCCTAATATTTGATGCTTCATGTTTGCGGGAAGGGAATCATCTCAATATCTTCAACTCAAGACAGGATTAAAGTCGGTCACTCAACATTCGTCCCATCTTGACTCTGCCCGTTCCAGACACACCAAAGCTCGCAAGCTCAAAGAACGGATCGATCGGCTTCCAAGCCAAGTGTGCTGCTCTCCACTCCAAGGGGGAGCTTAGCCCACTTGGACCACCCACGATTCAGCCACTTGTCGTCTGTCGTTTGTTCCCGGGGAATCTTCTCGTATCACGACCAAGATTTGACCCATTGACGCCAAGAAAGTTTCCTGGGCATCAGTAGCGAAGTGAATCCAGGAGGATTGCGAAATTGTACCTGCATCTGATTGAACCACTCAGGAGGTCGCATCGAATGTTTCGTCTGCATGCCCAGTCTAAACATGAAGATTGGCCATGGACTTGGAACCCAGCTGTAAAAGAGATCCCAGATCCCAGCTTGTAAATGCGCTAGAGATTGGGTACACGAATAGACTTTGCTTATGGTTTCTTTGTCGGTGACTTGTTCCTTGCATAAATATCCACCCATGAATGAGCTTGGTCCTCCCTGATCCCCGTTCAAGTGAGTGTTTTGGACGTGGTTTTGACAACACATGGCATCGAGACGTGGCAGATCCTCAGCGAGTTGAATAAAGCATGCATCGAGCGCGTTTTATCGACATTAACTTGAATAAACAAGAAACTGTACTTGACCGTATCATAACCATTCCTCAACGCGATCATGATTGTTTATCGTCGATCACACGCAAATTACCGTCCCGTCAATGGCTTGGGGTGGCGCTGGATACGAGACAGGAGCTAAGGAGATGCTGGGGTTAGCCGCCAATGAGCACTGACCTCGAGGCTGCTATTCTTAGCGGACTAAGCGCCGGGGCCAATCATTCCATCGCTGTGGAGCCGCGTCGTCAGCTTCTTTCCCCTGAAAAACCGGGAACTTAGTGCATGCACGTGACAGATGCCAGGGCCCGCTCCCCCTAATTTCATGGCGTTCCTGAATGACCCAAAACAAGAAGCCTCCTCCATTCTTTCAATCACGAAAAAGACTCCCTCTCATCTCATCATTCTCTTTTTTCTTGTCTGTCCTTTCTCTTTTGGGATCGACTATCTATATTCCTCGTCACTCTCTTTTTGGCTCAGGCCTTTTTTGAATATTATTTCACACATATCCCACGCTCTTTTTTAATACGTGATCGATTAGGCGTGGCGTGACCTTACAGGTTTCACAGGAAAAGTAACGAAAACAACACTCTCTTGTCGAACCGAATAGACTTTAGCCATCATGAAGGTGTCCGCTACCCTCGCTGCCGGCGCCCTCGCCGTTGGCGCTTCCGCCAAGAACTACCTTGGTTTCAACTCCGGTGCCACTCTCGCCGACCGATCCGCCAAGTTCAAGGCCGACTTCAAGGCCGAGTTCGAGACTGCTCAGGGCCTCAAGGGTGCCCCCGGTGACTTCAGCGCTGTCCGACTTTACACCAACATCCAGGCCTACTCTCAGGATGACCCCATCGAGGCTTTCGAGGCTGCCATCGAGACCGAGACTTCCATCCTCCTCGGTGTCTGGGCCTCCGGAACCGACAACATCGACAAGGAGATCAGCGCTCTGAAGAAGGCTGTTGCCAAGTACGGCACTGAGCTTACCGACCTCATCATCGGTGTCTCCATCGGTAGCGAGGATCTCTACCGAAACTCGGTCACTGGTGTTAAGAACAAGGGTGGTGTCGGTGTCGACCCCGATGTTCTCGTCGACTTCATCGACGACTTCCGCACTGCCTTCAAGGGCACCCCCATCGCCAAGGTTCCCCTCGGCCACGTCGATACCTGGGATGTCTGGGGCAACGTCACCAACAAGCCCGTCCTCGACGCCATTGACTTTATCGGTGTCGATGAGTACCCCTACTACGAGAACGACAAGGGCAACAGCATCGAGAATGCTGGCAAGCTCTTCGACAAGGCCTACGAGGCCACCATTGCTGCCGCCGGCGGCAAGCCCGTCTGGGTCACTGAGACTGGTTGGCCCGTGACTGGTCCCGACTGGGATGAGGCTGTCCCCAGCGTCAAGAACGCCCAGAAGTACTGGCGCGATGTTGGCTGCCGCCGCCTCTTCAACCAGACCCCCACCTTCTGGTACACTCTCCGTGACTCCAACCCCGACAACAAGATGAAGTTCGCCATCACCAAGGACCTGTCCACCAACCCTCTCTTCGACCTTTCTTGCGACGGCTACGAGGAGGAGGAGACCTCCACTTCCTCCAAGGCTGCCACCAAGACCCGCACCAGCGGTTCTTCCAAGGCTACCGACACTGAGGATTCCGAGTCCACCGAGACCACCAGCGCTGCCCACAACAACTCCACTGCCACCGCTACTGGCACTGGCTCTGGCTCTGGTCACGAGTCTACCAAGACTGCTACTGGCACCGGTGTCTACTCTACTCCCACTTCCAGCTCCGGCTCCGGCTCTGGATCTGGTTCCGGCTCTGACTCCGAGTCTGGCTCCGGTTCTGGCTCTGGTTCCTCCGGTTCTGGCTCTGGTTCCTCCGGCTCTGGCTCTTCTGAGTCTGGATCTGGCTCTTCCGGCTCCGGCTCCGAGTCTGGCTCTGGCTCCGGTTCTGGTTCCGAGTCTGGCTCCAGCTCCGGCTCTGAGACTGGCTCCGCTCCCGGCGAGACCCCCAGCACCGTCGTCAGCGGTGCTTCTGCCCTCAAGGTTTCGGCTGCTGGCCTCGCCATCGTCGCCGCCTTCTTTGCTCTGTAAATTACCCAAATGGATCGTGGGTTGACTTGACGCCCATTAGCGTGTCTTGTGTATTATCTCGCGCCCGAGATCTGTTTTTGTATTTGTGCATAGACCAAGGATAGACTTAAGAAGGTTGCCATTATTTATTTGACTTTAATGACATGTTTTTTGTGAAGTGGGACCCGTGTTCTGATATGTGCTCGGTTCTCATTCCTGTTACTCCCTCCCATTATTCTTTGTACTCTTGCTACCAATGGGCCTAACTATGCCACCAACCATCTGCCAGGGCTAAGGAGAGCAAAAAGAGATGCTGTCATGGAACAACATCAAGTCAAACATTCGTATCCACTGGCAAAAAGTGCAAAAGAAGGGTCTGGCCGGGGATTGAACCCGGGACCTCTCGCAAGCTTGCTTTCGGGTGTGCCCTAAGCGAGAATCATACCACTAGACCACCAGACCAATCACGTGATTGCTTAATGATTGTGATTGAGCAATTAGCGTTGATACACACTCAAGGATATCGATCCTACTCTATTTTTTTTCGTGGCATGGCTGTCAGCCACATGAGCAAAAAACACACTTAAAGACACACAGCAGCATCAAAACCCAATGCTGTAAAACCCCGTAAATCTAGGTTAAGTTCCTACAGCCATAGAAACCTAGTAGCAGGAAGATGAGCCTCGCAGTGCAAGATGCCACCTTTCTTGAGGACAGCGATGTAGGGTAGGATCATGACGAGTTGAGATTGACATGACGTAAAGAGGATCTTGGGACTGGCAGCTCATACGTGCAAGTAAAATCACGTGACAAATGCACCGCCGGCGGTGCACATAAGAATTTGATTACTTAAGCTCACAACGAAAGCCCTAAGTGCGCTGAATTACAGGTCTCATTCGCGCTGAAGAAGGCAGCTTACAGCGGCTTCAATAACAGGCCGCCAGATGCAACAGCCTGGAAAGGCAGCTTGCAACGGCTTGCAACACCAGCATACAAGAAGGCATCACAAAATGGTGAGGTGGCTGTGGCTAAGTGTGGCTGTGGTGGCTTGGCTGAAAGCTAGCTTTTAATTGGCTGATAAAAAGCTTAAGTAATCAAATTCTTATGTGCACCGCCGCCGGTGCACGTATCACTTGCCCTTGGGACTGGGGGATCATTGTCCTTTTTCGGTTTCCCAGGCATTCTTTGGCGTTTATTCTGATCTGATAATGAGGTAAATTGGAGGCCGCCAAGTGCCATTGACAAACTCCTTGCTCTCGAAGCTGCCAGTAATGACCCATGTTGTTCAAGCTTCAGCATACGTACCTAGGTAGAGCTATCTCAGCTACCTCAGCTACCTCAGCTACCTGGTCAACTTCTAAGCGCTAGCAATACTAAAAGCCCGACAGGGCAGCTCAAGTCCATTCATCATAAGCTTAACCGTCACTCTCGAAACCAATGTTACCACACAAGTCACATCAGCGACCTCAATACTCCGTACGGGACAAGCAAACTCTCAGCCGCCGGTAGCCACAATCACGTTGTGTTCAGCAAGCACCAAAGTTCCTTGCAGATCTCGGGCCATTACAAAATATGTCTTGTTAGGCAGCTAGCGTGTATCACACACACACACAGCCCCCCTCCCAACCCGATGGACAATGCGAAACATTTGACCTCTGACGGAGCTACTTTTTTCTCGGAGCTGAGCTACCGAGCCGGGACTTGTTCGACAGGAAGCAGGAAAAGTACCGGCAGGATGGATGGGCGAATGAGCGGTGGTAAGCGACGAGCATTTGCTGCACACAAGGCGTTTTTCCTTTCTCGTTCAACAGCCCATGTTGAAGCAATGATCCATCGTTCTTTCAGCTCCTCCACCGCCCCCTTGCTTCAGAAGGTCAAGTGGAATCAGCCTTGCCGGCGCCACACCCTATCCATTCGTGGGTTGCTATCGGGACCGTTGCTGCGATCAGCCCTACGCTCAGTAGCAGCCTCTGACCAGTAGAAGCTGCGTATGGCTGATGGGCAGCGCGCGTCCCAGCGGGGATGGGAGGATGGGCGTTTTCCATGTGACTGACTTTCGCTGTCCTTAAGGGTCTCTCTGCCACCTTTAAAAAGGGCCCAAGGGTCCAGCAGTTTGCGACGTCATCCAGCTTCCTCCTCCCCTCACTCAATCGAGTCCCTATCAATAGTCAGCACATCAAACACCACCCACAATGTCCGTCCAGCTTCAGCCCGCGCCCCGCCAGGTCGGCGTCTTTCCCAACCTCATCGCCCGACAGACCGAGACGTTGGTGCTCAAGGAAAAGGTGCTCTCCCTGACTGGCGACAGCTTTGACATCAAGCTCGCCAATGGCCAGCCCATCCTCAAGGTCGAGGGAAAGATGCTGAGCATCTCGGGTCGCAAGTCGGTTTATGACATGCAGGGCAACCACCTGTTTGACATTGTCAAGAAGCTGCTCAACATCCACACCACGTTCCATGTTGAGAGTCCGCAGGGACAGGTCCTCATGGAGGTCAAGAGTAGCTTCAAGCGTAAGCTCCCTTTTGAACCACATTTGAATGCGCCTCGTATTGACTGTCATAGTGCTCGGATCCAAGGCCACAGCTACTTTTACTTCGGCCGACGGCAAACAAGACGTCCTCGAGATGAAGGGCGGTTGGCTCGACTACGCAGCCGACATCATGGACAAGACGACAGGCACAGCCGTCGCCCGCATCGACCGCAAGCTCCTCAGCGGAAAGGACATCTTTTTCGGCCAGCAGACGTACGCCCTCGTCGTGGCGCCCAACGTCGACATGGCCCTCATGGCTGCTCTGTGTATCTGCATGGACGAGAAGAATAACGAAAAGTAAATCGACGGACGAATGAGCGGAGGAGGAGGAGGAGGAGGATTATGATACCCAGCAGAGGTGAACTCGCTGTCGGATTTTGTGTATGTGTTTGGTCTGGGAGGTTCTTTTGAGTATCAGCATTGCTTCTATTGTGACGAGTGTTTCTGGGAACTGGCAAAGAGAAATAGCCAGAATGAGGAAAACGGCCTACTTGAGTAGCAAATAACCAAGAAATAGACCTATGTCGTCAATTTTCCCATCACAATGGGGAGTATCGTCTCATGGAGAGAGCCATTGCCAGAGTACACGTTGAGGAAAGCGTCTTCACAAACAACGACAGCAACGACAGCAATAACAACAACAAATTCAAGTTTGAAAGAACCAAGTTCCATCTTACCGCTCCCGTATCTACTTGCCAATCTCCTCCTCCTGACTACACCCCTTGATGCATCAACACCACCACACATCCACGCGCGCCAAGCAATATTACCCAAACGCCCCTTTTACCAGGTCCCCCTACACTTCCAAGAAAAAAACAAAAACAAAATAAGGCAGAGACGAAAACAAGCTTCTTTGTCAAGCTTCTTGTCAAGCTTTTTTCTTCCCTGGTAAAGGCGCGTGTTTCTCGCTGACCACTGCTTAAAAAAAAGCTTGATCGGATCAAGCATCATACAGCGTGTGATTATTACCGCATTCTCGGCAAGATTTTGCCGTGTTGATATCTCGGCACGAGGCTAGTAAAAACGGTCGATCACCGTGTAAATGGCGGTGTCTTTTTTAATCTCGATTCAGAATTATTTACTATTGTAGAGATCAAATCCGTCTCTTGACTCGCTTGTGGAGATATGCGGGCGGCTATCATGAACACAGCCTCAATGACTACCCAGGGTTTAGGTGGGAACCAGAGGGATAGGAGACCAAAAAAAAAAAGGGGGATCCGCGCCCGCTAGAGGGCTCGTAGGGCTTAGGTTTGTGAAACCGTTATGTATTAATACGTATATGAAAGGTGACGACTTATCCTGATGTTGAAGTGTATCTACCTAGGTACTGTGCAAGGCCATCATCACCACCTCAAGCACAAGAGAATGGGCATCAACAATATCAATACCCTCTGCTAAAAGGGCGCGTAACAATCTCAGTTTCAAACGGTTCACGGATACAATACGGAGCAAGTATAAAGGTACTCCCAGTCGCCAAGAACCAACCGCCGACTATCGACATACAAGAGCGGGGAGAGAAGGAGGCTGTGCAAAGAGTCCCTCACCACGTTCGTGTAATGCCAAGTAAGCATGGACACTGGACAACTCACATGAGTGACTTTCTCTCTCTTGCCTCAAATTTCTGTTTATTTTCTCTGGTGACTTTTACATCATAAAGCTGTGCTGTCATGATACTATTCCTTAACCTTGACTCCATCCGGTGAGGCCTCCAACTTCAACCCCGAAGACTCGGGCTCTCGGCCGGAGCAGAGGCCGGATATTTCGAGACCGGGGTTCAAGGCAAAGAGGGTCCAATAGTTCTTGGCTCCGTGCCGATAAGCGAAAACAATGGCTACTAGTATCCTTTTATGCACCCCCGGCGCGTCTGGGACATGGTCTGACGCCTGGCCAGGCCATGCATGCGCTGCAGCAGAGCACTCACAGCGGCACATGAGGTGCAGCACACGCCGAGCCAGGCCAGGCCAGTCCTTTGACATCAACGACATGTGGATGCTCAGTCATTCAGTCATTCACTCGCAAAACAGTGGCAGTGCTAATTGCCAAGAGGCTCTCGCCAAGATGTAGCATCATCACGAAATGAATGCATGGATGCATTCTTGTTCCTTCTGCTTGTGCTTGTACAATGTACAAAGGTATCAACAAGTGGAGTCCAAATTCAATAACCTGCTTCCCTGTCCAGCCTACACGGCTTCAACCCATCCCAATTGGATATTGACCTGAAATGCGTCGTCGTTAATCATGGCTCATTTTACACCCTTAGTCCTCATACACCTCCTCGTAAGCCTCCTCGTACTCCTCACGGGCCTCCTCGAGGGCCTCTTGGTCGCTACTGCTGGCGTCCGAGTCGGCAGCGTCTGCAAGAGCCTCCTCATACTCCTCACGAGCTTCCTGAACATCCTCGCGATCGCTCGATGAGACAGAGTCACCATCGGCATCAGTGGGGGGAAGGACAGCAGGGGGTCCATCCTGGGCGTAGGGGTCGTTGTAGTCGGCGGGAGGCGCCTCACGGTACGTGTTGTACTCGTTGTATTCGGTGTGTGTGACAGGGGCCGGAGCGGGAGCGGCATGTTCATGCTCGCTGTCGCTGTCGTCAAGGGCATTAGCAATGAGGGCACCGCCTACAGCACCGACAGCAAGACCACCGGCGGCACCGAGGAGCATGCCGGAGCTGCTGCTCTTCTTCTTTTCGCCGCGCTCGCCTTCGCCGTAAGGGTTGTGGCCGCCGTCCTGGGGAGGGTAGCCGCCGGGAGCACCGTAGCCTGGGGCGCCGTAAGGAGAGGGAGCGCCGTATCCGGGGGCACCTCCGTAGCCGCCCTGAGGAGGGGGAGAGCCATAACCGGCAGGGGGAGGAGGAGATCCGTAGCCACCGTAGCCAGGAGAGGGCGATCCATAACCGCCCTGAGGAGGAGGAGAGCCGTAGCCAGGAGCGCCACCATAACCAGGAGCACCGCCATAGCCGGGAGCACCTCCGTAACCACCACCATGGCTGCCAAAGTCGCGAGATCCGTCAGAGGGAGGGGGACCGGGAGGAGGGGCGTGCTGGCCGGGAGCCTCCCACTGAGTGCGACCGGTAGCTACCTCGACATAGTACCAGCGCTGGTGCTGCTGGTCGAACTGAGCAGTCCAGCCCTCAGGCAGAGGAGGCTTGTCGGAAGGAGGCTGGTACTGAGGCTGGGGAGGAGCAGCGTAGTACTGAGCGGGAGGAGGACCTCCCTGGCCGCCCTCACCGTGGTAGCCGTAGGCGCGAGTGCCTGGGAGAAAAGAGGTTAGCTGGTGTGATTGGGATCGATCAGCTCAACACTTACCCTCAGCGGGAGGGGGAGGAGGAGCCTGGGACTGAGATTCGTCCTTCTTCTCGTCCTTGTCCTTATCACCGATTCCAAAGTTCTCGAGCTCCTTGGTAAGCTTCTTGAAGAAAGACATGGTTGAGAGTGACCTCGGAGGTGATGCCGAAAGGCTTGGTTGAGGGATGTGTAGGAGGGAAGATGCGGAAGAAGAGAAAGAGGAGAGAGAATGGAGATGAGAGAGAAAAATAAACAGAGGAGAGGCGGAGGGATTTATGTTTATATGGCGAAAGGCCTGAGGTGCAAGGCGTGAGGACAGGAGTGAACAGCTGGTTGTCACTGGCAGGCACTGGCCGTTGGTGAATACAGGCAGGCGGCATGCAACACGGGCAAGAAAGATGGACCCGTTCAGTTATCGTCAGTCGTGACGACTTGGCAATGCCGAAACGGTACAAGGATGGGATGGGATGGGGATGGGGATGGGGATGGTGGGGTGAAGCGAGTTGTGTCACTGTTTGAGAGAGTCACTCGAATCGATGCATGTCACTGCTTCTTTCACTTTCCACTCCATCCGTGAATCAACACTGGTGCTGTCGTATCTTGAGCAGTGATTAAATCGACCCCTCTACAGGGCAAACACCGTCTGGAAAACGGTCGGCCGGAAGCTTTGGCCATTCATTGCCCCTTGCGGCCCGTTCCGGCGGGGCAGAAGATGCTGCCCCTCCATGAAATGAGTTTCTTAGAGCTTGAGCTTGAAGAGCTCTTGTCCTCACAAACATGCTTCTTTTTAAGGGTCAAAAGAGGCGTCATCAATAAACTCTGAACTGTATTCTGATAGGAATAAGCCCTTACCGGCTCAAACGCTCTCTAGTCTTCAGAAGCGAAGTGTGGATATCGCACCGGCGCGGTACTTGAACGTATGTACACCAAGAAAACTAAACTGCATCTCCACTGGTATATGGTACATGGCTTCCAGTCATCTCCATTGGGCTATGCCTCATCTGGGCCTGACTTGTCTGACCTGACCATGGGCTCTGGACGGACGCTCATGACAAGTGTTGCTCTCGGCTTTCCCCTCGAAGCGCTCAAATCCCCACTCAATGCTGTCCAGGAAAGGGGTGCTGTGTTGATACATGTGGCGGAGCCTGAGCGCACGTCGCCATAATATCCGACCATGCCGCCCTCACGGAATCAAGATTGAGGCAAAAAAACGTGTCTGTAAACACACGGCCATTCAGCATCGTCACCTAGATGGTCCCGGCTTGACGCTCCGAGCTAAGCGGGAGGCCGCCAGTGAAGCCTCATTTCATCTCCAAGAGAGGTTGGGGATGGAGCATCGTGTCGCGGGGCTCCAGAGGGCGCCCACCCGTTCCCCCATCTCGTCTCAGACGCAGACGTCCCAGTTTCGGTCCCTTGTGAAGATGAATCCGTGTCAATCACGTTTCTGATACACACTCCAACAGTTGCAACGCCAGCATCAGACATGGACTGCGGTGAGGGGGAGGGGCTCTGCTGCAGCGCCAAGCCCTGCCAAGGGACAGCCAAGACCTTGGCGCTGATGTCCACAGGACCACAACAGTCCGGCGCCATCAGGGCATCCAGAGGCAGCACCCAGCGGCCTCCAGCTGGACTCCAGGGGTTTCCCAGGGACTGGAGGGGAAGGGAAGGGAAGGTCGGATGGAGTGAGAGCACCAAGGGTCGAAGTGAGGGCCCCGCGTCGACCGGGATCCGAAGGGACCCCCCCCTCCCCTCCATCAGCACCTCCAGTCACCATCACCATTCACCACCACGGCCACCACCCACCAGCTCATAGCCCGCCCCGCCTTGCAATTAGCGCCCGCTGTCGCTTCGGAGCACCAAGAGCTTCCGCGTGCGTCGTGAGACTGAATTGAGGCTGCGCTGCCTCCTGTCGCGTCGGTCGAGCCAGTCAGCTCCAGACCAATCTTTACCCTGCCATCTCGTCCGGCCAGCCGCTGACCCCATATTGTTGCGTCTCGAGCTTCCCAATTTTCCATCAGGTTCCCTCCTGCATCTTCCTCCTGATCCCGGACAACTCTCCCTCCTCTTCCTCCACCTCGAGTCGCTATACGCGCCAAGGATCAACACCACAATCTACCTCGCACATAACCTGCCGACATGTCCTACTACCCGGGTCAAGGCTATCACGGAGGTGGCGGCGGCGGCTACGGCTATGCTCCTCCTTCGGGACCTCCTCCTCCCCAACATCCTCCTCAGGGTTACGGTGGCCAGTCCGGATACCAGCGCTACCCTCCTCCACGATACCCTCCACCTCCCGGCCTCGACGCGTACGGATACCCGCTCTCACGGGGTCATGGCTACGCCGCCCATGCCCGCTCCGGTCCACCTCCTCCTTCAGCTCCTCAGCAGTTCGGCCATGGAGCTCCCGAAGGTTACACTTTCCAGTACTCTAACTGCACTGGTCGGCGCAAGGCTCTGCTGATCGGTATCAACTACTTTGGCCAGGAGGGCGAGCTTCGCGGCTGCATCAACGATGTTCACAACGTCTCGGCCTTCCTCGTTGAGCGCTATGGGTATAAGCGCGAGGATATGGTCATCTTGACCGATGACCAGTCCAACCCCACGATGCAGCCTACAAGAGGTAACATCATTCGCGCCATGGGTTGGCTTGTGTCTAATGCTCAGCCCAACGACGCTCTCTTCCTCCACTACTCTGGTAAGTCATATCCTTTTGCGACATAGTGCGCTAGATCTAACTGCGTCAGGCCACGGCGGACAGGTCGAAGACGAGGACGGCGATGAGGATGACGGATACGACGAGTGCATCTACCCAGTCGACCACCAACAGGCCGGCCACATTGTCGATGACGAGATTCACCACTACGTCGTGAAGCCTCTGGGACAGGGCGTCCGTCTCACTGCCATCTTTGACTCGTGCCACTCGGCCACCGTCATGGATCTTCCTTACGTCTACTCCACCAAGGGTGTTTTGAAGGAGCCCAACCTGGCCAAGGAAGCTGCCTCGGGTCTGTTTGACGCCTTCACCGCGTACTCTAGAGGAGACGTGGCTGGCGCTGCAAGCTCCGTTTTCAGCTTGGCCAAGTCTGCCTTTACAGGTGACGACGCTTATGAGAAGACCAAGCAGACGCGAACTTCGCCTGCCGACGTCATCATGTGGTCGGGAAGCAAGGATGACCAGACATCGTGAGTGTCACCAAAGGCATTCGCGAGCTTTTGCTAATATGTACTCACAGGGCTGATGCTACCATCAACTCCCAGGCCACTGGCGCCATGTCGTGGGCCTTCATCTCGGCGATCAAGGCGAACCCTCAGCAGAGCTACGTCGAGCTCCTCAACAGCGTCCGCGATATTCTCGAGACCAAGTATACCCAGAAGCCTCAGCTGTCGAGCAGCCACCCCATTGGTGAGTGCGCCCAAACTCTCGAAGCAGGCGAAATGCTGACTGGTGACCTCAGATACTGACCTGCTGTTTGTGATGTAACGTGGTGAAGCGGAACTTGAGGAAAGGTTGACACGACACTCTGGGTGTATCTGAGCAAGCGGAAGAGCAACTCTATGATGACTATCATGACCCTTTGATGAGACGAATCCTCGAAACGATTCTTGATTGAGAAATGACCGACATCACTGGTGACTGGCGTCGTGCATTTGTTGGCGCAGGGATTGACTGACCTGGGACGATGGAGTGGGTAAAACAAAAAGAAGCCTTGCAGCAGCTACTGAGAGCATCGCCGGGCAACCTTTTTACCCCCAGGTGAAGAACGGAGCAAAAAGTAGCCATCAACGGCGAAAAAAATCTCAATCATTTTATAGGAATAGCCCGATGCGGGGGTCGAACCCGCAACCTTGAGATTGTGTACTCGTAAGAGTCTCACGCTCTACCGATTGAGCTAACCGGGCAGATACCGGATTTGTTGGATAATTTGCTCCAGTTCTGCATTCTTCTACCCGGCATTCGCTGACTGGACCAGGAGCTGAAGTAGAGTCCATTCGGCTCTCGAGTTGTGAACGTTTTCTCCATCCATTTATGCGTGTGTGCTGACAACATGACCCTGCGTTGATAGGCTGGTCCTGGGTATCTTACGATGTCATGAAGTGGGCCTGTCAGGCTTATGTGCAGTGGACTGGATCAGTTGCGACTCTGGTCTTGAGAAGTTGTATGATTGGGGGCAGAGTCATCTCAGTACGGCAACGTAGAATTCGGATCTCAATTTGGCTGGCCTTGTTTCAAGGCATAAAAGTAAGCCTGGACGCCATGGCTATGAAAACAGTTGCGAACAGCCAGAGATAGTGACATGTCACACATCGCCATTGAGTCTTGGTATACAGGAGCCTTTGAGGGTAAGAAAGCGACTTAAGCACGGTAATAGGCTATCTGATGAGAATTTTTTCCTTTTCTAGACAAAGCATTTGCTCTCTTTTATTGTGACGGGATAGGGCCTAAGTGGAAGACAAAGAGCTATCCTCTCCTCTATGCAGTGACCCGCGTCTGCTTTACTGCATGTTTGCTCCTATTCTTGTGCTTTCCTTTGTAAATCCTACATGAGGTCTTGATTCGTTTGTAGTACGTGTTCAGCCAGGCATCTTCTTTCACATGAAGCCGTGCCTTTGAATATCTACTGGTATATGAGGATTCCCGCCCACTCTGTTTCTACCTTCTCTTAGCTCTCGACCAACCCTCAACTGGGCCACTGAACAGAAAGAATACAAACAAGCTTCACCACTTGAGCATCATGCCAGCTTTGATACCACTACCTCTAGGCGATGGCCCTAAGCTACAGCCATTCAGTTACAACCTCCTTTCCAACGATGTCGAGTTTCTCGAGATTCTCGGACACAACGGCATACATGGAGTTATTGTAAAAACGAGAATCAGAAGTCGTCTATGCGCCATTAAATTCGTAAGTCAATTATACCTCTTGGTGATTGATTAGTTGCTAACGACTGTGGAATAGTTTACCGAGACTGAAAACTCAGAACCCGAACAATCAGCTAGCTGGTATCCCAAGATTCCTAGAGAGAAGGCAACAGAGTTTGAGTCACATTTCATCCCATTCTACCAGGAATGCTGCGCCTTTGGTAGACTCAAGCAGGTTAACTGCGAACACCTCGCTGTCAAGGTTTACGGCTACGTCTCCCTCAAGGTGGATCAAGCTCTGGAGCGCAAGATGCGCAACGCCTTGTTGAAACTTCCTCGTCTCTCCACAGCTCGCCCACCGACCGCTAAATCGTTATTGATTACCTCCTCTGAGATCAAAGGTATCGCCAAAGATTGGGTGGAACCGGCTAAGTATTGGCGCGAGACAGATATCCCATCACACAGGATTGACAGCATTCTCACCGCCTCGCACTTTCCACGGATGCTGGAGGACCTGCACGAAATTCATCGATGCGGGATCGTTATCAGGGATATGAGCATCTCCCAGTACGTCAACGGTGTCCTCGTTGACTTTAGTATGGCTTGGACGATGCCTCATCCTTTCGGACCCAGCGGCTGGAACTTGGAGCCAACTTGGACGTTTCAGAGTTTAGCCGCGTGGGATCTCTACTGCTTCCAGACCAGGGTGCTTGAGGTTTGGAAAAACTTTCTCAGGGACGCGCTTGGTACCATGCAAAGGGAATGTCGACTTCAGGCTTATCGACACCCTGCACAGTATATGCTCCGCGCTCAGCCATCACGACAGAGACCATTCCTTCCCATCACCAATCACGAAGAGATTGAGTTGGATATGATTGACCTTCCTAGGCATGATCCTGGGGCTTTCAATCTTGATGTGGTCCGCAAGCAGAACAAGCGGAAACGCGCTGGTGGGGAACGTGTTGGTCTGGTACAAAAGAAGAGGAATGTGACAAAGAAAGCTTCATAAAGAAGAAAGGGGAAATATTGCCAAAGAGGGGAGTACAAAGGTTAAGGGCTGTACAAGATGTTTGGAAGCCTGGGAACGTAGGAGAGCCCTTGACCTGGGTTGGTTTCTCATCTAGGCGTTGTGTGGTTTGTTGATAGATCATGATGTCTACGAATTTAGTGGGATAGTTGAATTTGATTGCTGTATTTTCTTACCTTAAGCCTTCAGTTCTATTCTTAGAGAATCCTGTCAGGTAAACGTACCAGGAGAACAAAGGGAGAACAAAGACCTGAGGAGGCACTCTGTTATTCCCCCATCTTTTCGCACATACAGACCTTGAAGGCACTTTGACCCAGGGCAAGTTACTTTCTTAAACAACACTGGGGGACTTTTGAAAAGCGAATCTGGCACGGAGCCTGAAAGATCATCACCGAGCTCTTGAACTCAGAGGGCGAATTTAATACGATTTATTCTACTTGATATTGGTTTTGATCTATGACTGTAAACGACATGATCTCTTATTCTATTTTATCATAGCGAGTTTTCCAGATCAATCAGACCCTTGAGAGTCCCATCAACACCGCCCTCAAACTTGCTCGCATCAACCTGACCCAGCGGTCTCCGGCTTCGTCCACCACCATAACCGTAGTATCGATCCAACGCACCCTTGATACCGGCCACACCCAGTTGAACAAGCGCCCAGTCGGCTCGGCTCAGCAGAGTCTGAAGCTCCTGGCACTCCTTGAGCTTTCCCTCATCATACAGCTTCAACACGTGCACGTGGACCTTGGGGAGGAGGTTAGCCGCGGCGGCAATGACACCATGCGAGCCGGCAACTAGGCCGTGGAGGAAAAAGTCGGTCTTGCCAGCAAAGGTGGCGAACGGGTGACCAATCCGAGGCTCGTGGGCTAGACGCTGCAGCTTGCCCAGGTTTCCGCAAGTGAGCTTGGTGCCAACAATCTTGGGGTTGGCGGCAGCCAGGTTGGTGATCAGGTCAGAGTCCAGGTCGATGCCCCCGGTGACGAGGGGGAAGTTGTAGAGGAGGATTGGGATGGGGGATGCAGTGGCGACGTCATCAAAGAACTTGGAGAGGACGGGCTTTTGCATGGCTCCAACTGGGTCGAGTGTTAGCATTGTCTGAATATTCAGATGCAGCATTCTTACCAAAGTAACTGGGGCTCAGGACGAGAGCAAAGTCGGCACCAGCTTCGCTGGCTTCATTGCAGAGTTGAATGGTCTCACGAGTGCTCTGAGCACCGGTACCAGCGATGACGACAGTATCGGGACGACCATGCTCCTTGAGAACGCTCTTTGCTAGTTGAATAACTTGACTCCTCTCGTCATGGCTCAAGTGCATAGCCTCTCCGTTTGTACCCTGGATGACAAGACCAGCAACACCACCTTTGGCTAGACGAGTGAGGTGGGTTCGAATGGAATCGAGGTCTAGTGTCTCATCTTCCTTGAAAAAGGCGACGGCGGGGGCATAGATGCCTCGGGGAGGGATAGGAGAGGACATTTTGTGTTTGCGATAAGAGGTTGATAAACGCAGAGTGAGGGGAGAGAGGCGAGTTATATGTTGACCTACCTACTTATACCCACATAAAGTCTGCGGATTAGTACCCCATTGTGAACTTGGTACCCGGCTTCCATGATAATTACCTCTTTTAGCCACGCCATGGCTGCATCTTGATCGGCAGGCTTCCGCTCCGGTGACCACGGCCGACCTTAACTCAACTCCCTCCATCGGCTTAACCACCCACACGTATGTCAGATAATCGAGCTGGTATTCTCCAATAAAAGTAGCTGTAGGTTGAAGAGGAAAATTCGAGAAAAGGGTATGCATCTAACGGAATATGCCTCGTTCTCGAAGCAGCCGTGGGGGAAAATGGGGTTGCTCGGATGATAGCCGATTGTAGTGCAGAGCACACCATATCCGTCGGGTACTAACCGACATGCGTCAAAGTCACGAGAGTCGAAAACGTGGAACCTCATGATTCTGAATCCATCTGCTATTTCTTCGAATGCATTTTAACTGGCTATAATGACGATGTGACATTCTCCAGGGTTTCGACATTCATATTGCTCTAAGTTAAAAGCGTGGACGAAACAATAAGGCGTTCTGACACCTCTCCCCTTCAGTGTTAAATACCGTATTACTTCTAGATAACTCCTATCGAAAATTCATGCTATACTCTTCCAACCCTTCTCAATCATGTCCGTTTCTCGGTGCCCGGGCCGTTGCCGAGCAATTCAAGGCCGGTCCGGCGGGCTGAAACCCCGACATCTCGGCCCCACTACAAGGCGAGAACGTCGGGGAGGGGCCCCGAAAACTGCGCTGCCTTTGTCTACCTAGTGTTGTTAATACTAACTAGGGAATGTATATTGAAGAGTTGATCAAGAATTTTCGAGGAGAAGTTGTATCCGACGTTCCTCATACCAAGTGTGTAAGAGAACAACAACTGAGGAAGCCATTTCTACCAACTCACAGAATGGGGTTTGGATTGACAACTGGCTTTTCAAGAAGATCACTACACGGTTTGCAAAGTCCTACATCGTCGTATTTGGTTGTGCTGTAGAACGGCAAAAATCCAACTTTGTCAGCTATAGAATTGGGTACTTATTTATACTAAGATCTCTGAGATGCTACATGCTGACGCGATTGCTATATATATAAACATCGCAGTATCCATCATTTCCCTCTAAATTATGTTGTTTTGAGGTCACGTCGTTTGGAATATGTGGCTTTGGCATGCCCCAAAGCACAATCTGAAAACTTTGCCTAGGCTCGTCCACGTTTGCGTGGTCACTATCGTGCAATATTAGTCCATCGCCGGGAGAGGTACTAGCACAAGAAGGTCATTAAGTGGTAACTCCCCGATTTATATCTCCTTTAATCATCTCACACGGAAGAGCGCTCTTAACCCATCAGAGCATAGGTATCGAAGAAACCCACCTTTCAATGTTACAGACCCCTACAGCCTGTAGTGTTGAGGTCGGGCTGAGGCACCCGGAGTTCAGGTTGAGGCGGGCAGGCGGGCTAAGCTTGGGTTGGCTGGGCTTTTCCACATGAGTTGCTTGTCTCCCTGCAGCAGTCAAGGCGGCTAAAACAGGCAGGATGCGGTGTTTTATTAGCCAATGTTGGCAGCAATGCATTGGCGCATTGCTGCCTAGTGCTCAAGCCTGCAGCACGCCGAAATAGCCATGCACTTTGTTGTTTGAATTGCACATTGCCTTGGTCGAGCCCTTACTGGGTGTTTTGGGGCGCGTGATTGACTGAACATTCTGTTATTATTGCAGCCTTTAGTGTTATGGACCACTCTTAGTGGTCCGGAGGAATGAGGCCAGAAGCAATTGGGGCTCAGATCTCAACAGCGTGTCCGCGATTACTGTCAGGATGTTAATAGGTGGTGATGCGTGGCTATAACGAGGCGTACTTCAGGGCTGACATATGCAGAATGAAGTGTATGTTTACACCCAGATGACTATGGGCTAAAAGCTCAGTCGCTCAGCCGTAATGGTGGACTCTAGTTATACATGCCCAACTACAATTATTATCAGCCTAAAGAATTTCACAGGATGTGATTTGTTTTCCCACAGGCAGGGTGTGTCTGCTTAAAGTCATTACTCTGCCTTCTGCTGCCCCAACCAGATTGTGGCTGTCTCATTGGAGCAACGCATTATCGGAATGCGCCTTATCAAGGATTTAAGAGCTCCTCGCTAGCAGATTTGTCGATATCAATTTCCCAAGACCATGTTGGTCTACCACTTTGGCCCGTGAGCTGTCATTCCTACATTTTTTCCTCGTTGGTACATTGGTAGAACTCTGACCCTTCCTCGGGTGCACACCCGCCATGGCTCTTGAACACGAAGTCAGCTCTGCTTCGACAACAGTGGACAAAGCATGGCCTTCTGTGTATTCAACAGCCTTGACCTGGACTACGGTGATCAGCTCTACATCTTCTTGGACGATTTACCTCAAATTCCACGTCTGCAAGCAGAGGAAATACGGAGTTACTGCCGACCTACTCTCTCCAACTGTGATAGCCGAATACACTTGCACACGGAGAGGCCCCCGTGGCCTGAGTCTTATGGGGGGCTTGCTTGGGTTGATCACAGGACAGACCCGCTAGGCAATGAATCCGCTTGTGCTCGGCAATGTCGCACACCAGCTGAGCTTGATGAGGTACTAAAGTACCAAGTACGAAAATTCCTCTTCTTGGGGATGAAAAGTCAAGACTAATGTTGTCTCAGAGTTTCCCAGACAGTAACAGGCCTAGTGCCGCGAGACGCCTCATGTATGTTTGCTGCCTCGAGAATGGCTACGCGGTTGCTCACTCGTACATAGCTACCTCAGAGGTTTACATCCGGAGGTTATTCGAGTTTTAGCAGGTATAGCACCCCACAGTCAAATAGAAGGACTGCGAATCGCAATTTATAGGTACATTGCCTCGGAAGCATTTGTAGGAGTTGATACTGTAAGAGCTTGATCTTGGATTCGATTCGAAATTTGCGGGCGTTTCAGCTAATCACTCGACAGAGACCTGCTGATTTGCGCTGGTTCAACCTGGAATTTCATTTGCCGGTATTCCTCATTCGGTCTGAAGACTCTTTGCTCGAGACGATGAATGAATATCCCCAGAGAAGGTTGAGAGACGTCTCATTTCTATCGCATGAGGGGGACCAAGAGAAATTGACCATATGCAAGGCCCAAGTTTCATGTCTTGTGGCGGGGCGGGACGAATGGAATTGGACTGCGTTTGCTTTTGTCGACCCTCACTTGGATGATGACCTTGGACCATGGTATAAGGATCCGATCTCCGCTGGCAATCTCGATGAAGATTTACCTCTCTGGAACCCCCGAGAGTACTTTCTGGCCATTTTTTTGTTTCGAATAATGCAGATCCAACGCGAATGGGACGATGTGGCACGCGAGCTGGAACGCAGGATCGATCGATATGTCAGTGTCCCATATTGGTCATCTTGGAGTGAACCCCCCTCCTCCCCCTTCTGCTGAGATGAACAATTTCATATCATTTTTTGCTGACTATAACTAGAAACAAGACCATCCCCTGTCCTTGTCAGAGCATACAGAATCTACCACGGCCAGGCTGTCCTACGATTGGACCCTTCTTGTGATGACGTTGCTAGACGAACTTCTCACACCCTTGGTCAAGTCTAATAGATCCTGGGACATTTTCTATTTCCAGGACGACGGGAATGCTTATTTCCGTGACTTGAATAATGGCAAACCTCTTGGATCCCTTCAGAGTATCAAGAGATGTTTTGGAAAACTAGAGCGCTGCAGAGAGAATCTGCAGAACCTGAAAGAAACTGTCACATCTTTTTCACGAGCTGTGAGCTTTCATCCTGCCAGCCGTTGGGAAATTTCAGCACTAATAAGCGTAGCTCGAACGGATCTTGGAAATCAACTCCAAGGGTTCATGGCTAAGACACATGCCACTCTTCAATGGGTCGAAACTTGGTACATTGATGTTTCCTCGGACAAGCCCCCTTTACAACCAACTGAGTTTCCGCAACTCTGAGATCCGCCTTCTCAAGTTCACGGCCCCATGGACTGGCGCCACTTTGGCCTTTACCCTTGTTGTGGTTCCGCTACCCAAGTCTCCGAAATATGTTGCATTGTCATACAATTGGGGCCAACATACCAGGACAGTGAACATACGACTGAACAACTTTGTTGTCCCAATCACAACGAATCTGTATGACGCTCTTCGTCGAATCCGAGCGGGAAGCGCCCAGTACGTGTGGGCGGATGCTTTATGCATTAACCAGCAAGATCCTGACGAAAGAAGCGTACAAGTACAGAGAATGCGCGCCATCTTCCAAAAGGCCAGTCGAGTAGCTGTGTGGTTAGGCCCCGAAGCTCGTGTCAACAAAACTGGCCTTCAACTGCAAGCTGATACCACCTATGTTGATCTTGACCATCAACCCGATCTCGTTAGTTCAGTCGTGCTTCAGGATCTACTCTCACGACCATACTGGGAGCGTGTCTGGATCATCCAAGAAGTTACAGTTGCTTCAGATATCGTCGTGTATTTTGGCCGCTATAGCATCTCCTGGGAAGAATTTGTCAATTGCTGCGGCCTGTACGCCAGGGATGCTACCATCCCTTCCAGAAGACTCTCAAACAGCTCTCCTAGCGGACTTGCCACACTACTTCAATTTCGGGACGACAAAAAGACTGGAAGACATGTCGGTTTCTCGGAGGCCATTCGTCGGAGTCGGCCATCGCTATCCACCGATCCGCGAGACAAGCTTTTCGCCCTCCTAGGACTTAGTTCCAACGGTAAAGACTTGATTCCGGAGCCGAATTACATAAATTCCCCAGAGGAAGTCTTTCTAGAGTTTACCACTGCCTTGGTCAAATCCTACGCCCCGTTGGATTACATCTACCTCAAGGCTGCGCACCGTACCGTTGGTGAAGACTTGCCATCGTGGGTGCCCGATTGGACTAAGCTTGACGATGTTATTACGCGAAGACAATTTGACTACATTATTCAACTTCCCCAAAGAGAGCTGGAACTAGGAGGAATTAGTGTCTTCTCATTGTCTGAAGCCACGCTCACCGTTAAGGGCATGATTGTCGATACAGTTCACTACCTGGGGAGCATTCTTGTTGGTCAAAACGGAGATGTCGAGGCTTCAGATACCGCAACTTCACCAGATGTCCCAGAATTGAATCTAGGCTCTGATGCGACCGTCTTGATTTTCAAGACACTCACTGGAGTTGGACTCCGTTCTGAACGAAATTGGAACAATCTGGATGTCTATTACGTCGAAGCCGATGAATCGTGCAGCACTGACGAAGGGGAAGAAAGTGAGCTTTCTTCCAGTCTCGAGAATACATCTGAGCTGCTTGCTCCTATTCATGCCTGGCTCGCAGCAAACTGCATGGCAAGACTAGGAGCGAGAAGCCTTGGGAGTTGGTGGAAGAGACTGATTGTCGAAGCCAGTCACATTGGAGACGTACCAAGAGTCTCCCGCCACGTTCATGACTCCATCAGGTGTGGTATGCGCCTTTTAGTGACGGCGAGAGGCTATGTTGGGTGGGCACATCCTCAGGCGCAGAAAGGCGACAAGATTGCGCGTGTCTACGGCTGCAGCAGGCATGTTCTTTTGAGGGCTTTCTGAGGCAAATACCGGGTGGTAGGTGACGTAATTATCACAGATGTAGAGATTGGAAACCCAACGTATGAGGCATATATGAGTAGGGAGTTACAAATTCTATAGTCACGCCCAGGAGTCTTTGTGACTTCCCTATGTCGTTTGCGTAAGAATATGAGTCTAAAATGGACTTGAAAGCTATTCGGGCATCTTCGGGGTCCGATCTTGATCATGGCTGATAAGTAGTTCATGTGAAGAGAAGTCCTGGAGATATTCGAGGTCTTGCTCGTTTTAAGTCAATGAAACCCCTGCAAACACTTCTACGTAGAACTGGTTGAAGTGGAGCATAAGGCTGTTATTCCGAGGAGAACCAAACTACGAAATACGAGACTAGGCAGATCTACCGTTCGATGATTGAACCGAATGCACTGCTGAGCATGATTAACACACCAATCAACACTCCCCCTCCTACAATAACAAGAATATTATTAGCGATCCTCGCCCATAAACAGCAGCTCGGAGTCTCGTCCCCCTTTGAAACTGTTCCTGTGGCAGAAATAGGCCTATCAAACACCCCCTGCCCGACAGGTTCCACCAATCGGCAAAGCATGCTAGCAAAACATCCGTCCACCCCCTTTAATTACCCGAAGACTAAACATTGGAGGATATTCTACACCCCGTTTCTAGATGGCGAGCAGAAAGAGGTTCAGACCGTATGCTCGGTAAAGAAAAGTTTCAGGGGTCTTTGGGGAGTGCTACATAAGGTCGGTTTGTACGCCGCCTTTTTTTTGGATCTGAAACATGAGTATTTGGGTCGTTTTCTTCCAGTCCATCATCGAATCATGAAGCTTTCACTCTCTTTGTTGACCCTTGCGGCTGGTTCCGCAGTTCAGGCTGCTGTTCCTGCGTTCCCCGGAGCCGAGGGCTTTGGTAAGGATGCTGTTGGTGGTCGCAATGGTGAGGTCTACAAGGTGACGAATCTTAAGTATGTTTAAAACGGACCTGGTACCTTCAAATGTCTAACAATTGGCAGTGATTCGGGCTCGGGTTCTCTTCGTGATGCCGTGTCAAAGCCTAACCGAATTGTCGTGTTTGACGTCGGCGGCATCATCAAGATTACTGGCCGCATGGTCGTCTCCAAGAATGTCTACATTGCTGGCCAGACTGCTCCCGGCGGCGTATGTCAAGCCCAATCCCGCATCCATCTTGAAGCATGCTAAAGTGTACTTAGGGAATCGTGGTGTACGGCAATGGCTGGTCCTTTTCCAACGCCAACGATGCCATCGTGCGATACATCACCATCCGCATGGGCAGAGGAGGAACCTCTGGCAAGGACGCCATCACCATCGCCGATGGCAAGAACATGATCTTTGATCACGTTAGTGCCTCGTGGGGCCGTGACGAGACCTTTTCCATCAACGGTGATGTCTCCAAGGTCACCATCCAAGACACCATCATCGCGCAAGGCCTCGTGTCGCACTCTTGCGGTGGTTTGATGCAGACCGATGGAGGAGTCAGTCTGTTCCGTAACCTGTACATTGACAACAAGACCCGTAATCCCAAGGTCAAGGGAGTCAACGACTTCCAGAACAATGTGAGTACTTGTCAACTGTCGAGATTCACGAAGCTAATATTGTAGGTCATCTACAACTGGGGTGGTGGCGGTGGCTACATTGCCGGAGGAAGTGATGGTGACAGCTACGTCAACATCATGAACAACTACTTTATCTCTGGTCCTCACACCAGTGTCACTGCTTTCACGCGAGGCAACGCCAACTTCCATGCCTGTAAGTGTTCCATTCCTCGGCTGGGAATAAACCCTACTAACACTTTCTAGACGTCAAGAACAACTTTTACGACTCCAACCGCAACGGAAAGCTCGACGGCTCCGCCCTCTGCGAGAGCACCACCTGCTACTCCAGCATGGACATCGTCAAGACACCCTACAACTACCCTGCCCCCGCCACCGCCCGCACGGCGGAACAGGCCCTCAACGTGGTCCTCGCCAGCGTCGGCAATTCGAAAACCCGCGACGCAGTCGACACGGCCCTCGTCGAGGAGGTCAAGACGTACGGAAAGAAGGGATCCCAGATCTCTAATGAGAGTGACTTTGGTGGCGTTGGCACGATTGCTAGCGGCAAGGCGCCTACCGACACAGATGGTGATGGTATTCCTGATGAGTGGGAGAAGAAGAATGGTCTCAACCCCAACGACAAGTCGGATGGTATGAAGATTGCCTCTAACGGGTACACAAACCTGGAGAACTATGTCAACTCTCTTGTTTAGAGGTTTCTTGTTGTGGGTAGTGTTGGGTCTTTTTACTCCCAGACCATTTTAAGCTAGTACATATTTAACCCATGCACACATCATTAGCTGAATAGAGCTATGTTTTATGAAACGACTAATTTTCGCATATCGCATTGTGAAACCACAACTCTATTTGCTCCTAGCTATGTACCTGCATTGTGCATACACTTATTCTATGTATAGCTATGCATGTTATACGTTTTGTGCCGAACTTGCATAAATCCAGACCCGCTACGTTGTTAATGCTGCATCAAGCCGAATATGTAACAGCCGTAGTCCGTGTCTGTATAATAGCCTTTTCAGAGCCAGAATCCCCCTGGCTATTAAACGAACTCTGACGTGCATGTTGCCAAGTGTTGCCAACGTTGGGATCGTATCCCGTGGACGCCTCCACCTTGGATACAGTTTGCAGAGGGTACATGGGATCATCATCGAAGCGTTGGTATCGATCGTGTCTTTGGTTGCCGGTGGCTATTGCCCCGATGGTAGGTGGAGCGCTAGGGTTGGAGAATGCAGGGCCGCTCTTGGTCGCGGGATCTGTCGTGCCGAGGATTCGGGGGGAAATGTGCTTGATGAAGGGCTTGACCGTGGGGAGGGCGGCACATATACAAGAGAGGTTGGCTTCGGCAAAACTGGTACTGTATTAGAATCATTTCCATGTCGTTGTACAGGTGGGAGAGTCTTACATCCAAAGGAGCACTGGCCCGCCGCCCCAAGATTGGTCCATATCACCCATCGAGTTGATGAGTGCTATAAGTCTCATGATGGAGGTGAAGACGGTCCTATTGCTTGACTCTTAGCTATGTATCCTACAAACGCGGCTGTATGCGACTTACACTCCACCAACAGCGAAGAAACAGATCAACCCAACCTTCTGCCTAATGGATATCTGGAGGGGTATCACAACCGGAATCGGGATCGCGAGCACCATGAGATCCGTAATGGCTCCTAGAGCTGCTGTAGCCTTGTATACAGCATTCCTATCAATGCAATTTGGATTCGTATAGCTGATGTCCCACGCCGCTCGAGTTGGTTGACAAGGAAAGATGGTGACGAAGGTGATGGCCAAGGAGGACCCGATCACCACAAAAGTCGTGAACCAGACGGAAATTCGAAACCACATTTGAGGCGCAAGTCGGCGGTAGACGAGGAGGAGGGCCATTTTCGCACCGCATTGGACGGGGTTGTAGAGGATCGGGAGGAGGTATAATGCGCGTACGAACATGGCGAATTTCGTGATTGGCATTTCCCAGCCATGTGTGCCCATTACACCACGAGCAAAGTCGCCTAGGATAAATGTTAGAGAAGTGCCGGAGGGGTTTTTTTTTTTTTTTCTTTGCGTGGGATAGGTGATACTTACGAATAATGAGGGTTTGGAGGACGACCGAAAATACCTATCAGGCGTCAAAATCGAGGCTCGGGAACACTTCGAGATCATTCAAGAGTCGCACTTACATATGCTATACCTAAACAGCCTTCGAGATGTTAGCAATTATCGGAAGTTTAACAGGAGGGAGAAAAGGGGATCAAGCAGCCTTACCATCTTCTAACCGAAGTGTCTTCTGAATCACCAATCGAACGTAGGCTCGCTGAAGCATGAAAAGAAGTGCCAGAAAATTCCCAACGCCAAAGAGCCAATATGCTGCAGTCACGCTATTGCGCTGAGGGTTATCAAAGTCGACTACATAGCCCTCAGGCGGCGGGATGGCGACGGGGACGCCATTCACGACAGCAGCCATGGTGTTTCCAGATGCAGATGCAGCAAAAGTTGAATGCGAAAAAGACGGACATGTCTGACTTCTCGGACAGCAGGAGGACTGACGGACACTATGTAGAACCCGAGACTAAGATTCTTTCAGAGATAGCTCACTGACCCAAAACGCATTTACCCATCCCTTTACGAGGGGAAAAGAGATCAGTCACGTAGCTTTTAGAGAAAAAACATGGGTGATTTGAAGCGAAGAAACGCTTTGTAACAAGACTACCCCAATAGAGGCAAGGAGTTGCGATGTGTTGGTTAGAAAACAAGGGATCCTGGTAGCAAAAGATGGAACGCCAAGATGCGCGATCCAGGGGGAGGCTGTAACTCCTATATCCGAAAGAGGAGTTGATCCTACGCAAGGCATGGTTTGATAGGCTATTGCTGGGACCCCTTGGAAAGCCTATTTTGTCGTCAAGGGGTCAATGTGGAGGATAAAGCTGAACATTTGTCCTCACAATATCACGGCAGATCTCCTCTCCACTCCTTTTTATCTTGCTCCTCGATTTACAACCGCTTCTCCATCTTTCACCATGGCTGCTACCACACCTAAACCTGACATCCCCCAGGCTCAAGGCCTCATTGAAGCTGGCCTCGAGTCACGCATCTTGTCCCCTACGGATGCTGAGTTCAAGGCTCGACAAGAGTCATACTGGTCCAACAGCGCCAAGATCAACCCCGCCTGCATTATCCAGCCCCATTCCCCTGAAGAAGTGGCAACTGTCGTCAAGGCCCTTGTCGCTGCGGGTCAAAAGTTTGCTGTTCGAAGTGGCGGCCATACCAACTGGGCGGGATCCAACAATATCCAAGATGGTGTGACCATTGATCTTGTTCACTTGGACAAGACAACCTATGATGTAACAACTGAGACTGCTAGCATCGGGCCTGGTTGTCGATGGCGTGAAGTTTATGCTGAGCTTAACAAGTATGGACGTGCTGTTGCTGGCGGGCGCGAAGGCAACGTCGGCGTAGCTGGTCTCTTGCTCGGAGGCGGCAACGCTTTCTTCACAGCTCGTCAAGGCTTCTCCTGCGACAACGTCGTCTCATACCAAGTTGTTCTAGCCAACGGCGACATTGTCACCGCCGACAACGACAACAACGCGGATCTATTTCTCGTCCTCAAGGGTGGCTCAAGCAACTTTGGTATCGTCACCGAGTTTACAATGAAGGCGATCCCATGTGACAAGGTATGGGGAGGAATGACCTTTTTCCCAAAGCAGGTGATTCCAGGTGCCATTGAGGCTCTGTCAGCTTTTGCGGACAATGTGCCCAACGATATCAACAGCAACTTGGTCACCATCTTTACGCACATGCCTGACTTTAAGGATGTCGTCGTCGCTACTCTTTATGCGAATATTGCTGGTGTTGAGAAGCCTCCTGCGTATGAAAAGTGGCTGGCTCTACCGGAGATCTTGAACACGGTCAAGATGACGACGATTTCAGAGATGGCCTTTGAGTATAATATTCCTGCAAACTACTAGTAAGTCGGGCTTTTTCATCCTCCACTCAACTTGTGTTGACCTGTTTCTTTTAGTGACACATGGTTCACGAGCTGCTTCAAGAACGACATCCGCATCATCACAAAGGCCTCAGAGCTGCATGACCAGCTTGTCCAAGAGCTCAAGGACTTCATCCCGGATGGAAACTTTATCACTCAATGTCTGTTTCAGCCTCTGCCTGCTCTTTTCGGACAGCGTTGCGTTGAAGCTGGAGGCAACGTCATGGGTGTCGAACGACAGAAGGACAATGGCATCCTATTCCTCGCTGTCGTCATGGCCAACACTCCGGAACAGGAGGCTTTTGCTCGACCAAAGGTGCAGGCGTGGATCCAGCAGGTTCGCGAGTTTGCGGCCACTATTGATGGAGGTAACCTTGAGTGGACGTATCTGAACTATGCCGACAAGAGCCAGGATCCGCTGGGTAGTTATGGTGCTGAGAATGTCAAGAAGATGAAGGATGCGGCAGCCAAGTATGACCCGAGCGAGGTTTTCCAAAAGCTGTGCCCCGGAGGATTCAAGATCTCGGATGTCAAAGACCCATGAGTACTGTCTAGGGGTAATAGCTTAGAAATACATCAGAATGCAACCGGGAATATGCAGGCCATGACGATCTTCGTCCGGATTGGTAGTGTTTCATTCCGCGAGCACAAACCAACGTATCCAAAACGACGCAGAAATATCCCGTTGGTGCGTTAAATATCCTCTTTGACATGTTTTAAGTACGTCATACGATTATCGACGTCTCATCATCCCTGCGATGTTCTCGTTTCAGGTTTCCAGCGGAGGAAACAAATATTTAAATCGTTCATGACCGACCAAAGCAGCACTCAACACGACTCAAGACACAGCTTCTCGCCAAACAGTTCATTAAAAACATGCATGCTCTTGTCCTCTTTTTTGCCCTGCACTCGGCGGGTGTTTCTTGTGATAGTCTGCGACCACCGCTCGAAGCACGCGCTGTGACTGACATCCCCGCGGACTCATTCAACTCCCTTGAGATCTACTGGAACTATCTGTATCCTTGGGGGCCTACTCATAATGGAGGTGCTCGAATGGATCAAGAGCACGTCTCTGTCAACGACGGCGTCTTGACACTCACAGCAGAGCCCGTAACAGGCCAAGAAGATCCTATTCACTACCTCTCCGGGGCCATCCACGCCAAATCCACCTTTACTGTGGTCGCAGGTGGCGGCTACGACGTTAAAGGCGAGTTTATTGCTCCCGTCGATCGGGGAACGTGGCCTGCCTTTTGGCTCAACGCTGCTAGCGGGTGGCCGCCAGAGATTGACGTTGCCGAGTGGAAGGGTTCTGGAAAGATCTCGTTCAACACTTTCAATACCTCGTCCGAGGTCACTGCTCTGGACATTGACTATCCCGAGCCGACGCAGTGGCATTCCGTTAGGGCTGAATTGCGTGATGAGAATGGTGTGGATGTCAGAGTCAAGTTCTTCCTCGACGACAGGGAGGTGACGACACAGTACGGAAGGGAGTACATTGGAAAGGGTCTGAGGCTGTAAGTCGTGCATGAGGAAGCCCGGTGGTGAAACTAATGGGGGCATAGCATCATCAACTATCAAACCGAGGGGTCGTCTGGGTCACCTGGACCTACCACGCGTATGTTGCGTTGCCACTTCCTTGCCTTGATATGTGCTGACCATAACAATCACAGCAACGACTTTCCAAATTCGAAATGTCGAGGTCATTAGCTATAACTGAGCAGATTGCTGTGTTTAGATCAATATGACGGCAATCCAAAATGAATCAATGTTGGAACACTTAGAGCTTGATTCTGCTGTTTAAATTTGATACTGGTACATCTGAGTCGGCGTAGGAGGAACTTCCTGCTTAGATCTATCCTGAGATTTCTCTGTAGATACTATGATACTGGTTCATTGTTTATAAGCTAAAAAGGTACTAAGAAGAGAATGTCTATTAGTTACTTTTAGGCAATGAGTCACAACACAAACATAGACTTCGACTTCGGCTGCCTAAAAACAAACATCTTGTCTATTGAGTTTATGATGTGTAGAATTACACCTGTCTTCTCGAAGTGACCTCCCTCATAAAGAAGCCGCTCTACTTCATGAGCAATTAAGACCCTTTATAAACTCTAGAGGCTCTGGTCCTTCAACTGTTCCTCCGTCCACTCCCAAAGCTTCTTCGCCATGTCTTCATCCAATCCATGCCCCTCAAGTCCTCCAGTCTTTCCAACCGGCTCATAGAACTCTCCATTTTCAATATCAGGACAAGTCGTTGCCCAGAGATGGTTCTTGACACCCTCCGAAATAGGACCAACGACCTTGGGCGCGATTTCTGTCTGTAGCATCTTCATGTGATCATCTCCAGGCTCTCGAGTAAACAGTTCCGTGTTTACCTCTCCGGGGTTGATGGCGATGTTCTTGATGTTGGGGATGCGCTTTGCGGCTTCTCTTGCGTAGAGGAGACAGGCTAGCTTGCTCTGTGCATAGCGTAGTGGTAGCGATGTCTCGCTTGTGGCCGACTTGAGTGTTTCAAACTCTATGCCTGCTGGTCCTACATGCCGGAACCCAGCGGAAGATAGATGGATAACACGGACATCAGCCCCGGTTGCTGCAGTCTTTTGCAGAGTGGGTTGAAGAAGCTTGAATAGAAGAGCGTGTCCAAGGTGGTTTGTCCCCATGTGAGCTTCGTAACCATCCTTGGTGAGAACAGGAGGAGCCCCCATAACACCCGCGTTAAGCAGCAAGACATCAAGTCTATCCTGTTGCTTGAGAAACTCCCTTGCGGCCGCCTTGATGCTTTCAAAGCTCGAAAGGTCTAGCTCGAGCAAGAATACTTTGGTTCCCTCACTGGCTACGCTCTTGACTTCATTTAGCGCAGCATTTCCCTTTGATGAGTTGCGTGACGTTAGGTAAATATGCGCTGGGGAGTGTTTCGATAGTTCAATGGCGGTGGCTTTGCCGAGGCCAGTGTTTGCGCCGGTGATGAGGATGACCTTGCCGCTAAGTGAGGGGATGTCGGTAGAGGGGTTGAAAGGATAAGTCTTGTCAGGAGACATGTTAAGAAGCAGTTTAGATGTAAAAGGTGGTACAATAGGGGTTGCGGAATGGGGCTCTTGGTGACTGACGAGGTAGATGGCCGATGAGATATATACCAGCCTGGGAAACGGTCCCTTTATATAGGCACCCATATCCCCTCAAAATCGAAGAGCAAATCTCTAGCCAACAACGGACTTAGGGAACGATGTGGTATCCGAGGCATTAAACAAGTGTCTGGTCCTTCATCATCGCTCAGCTAGGCGAGCCTAGCTGACCAATGAGACACAAGAGAATGCGAGCGGGCCAGTCGTCAACTTTTACCTTTTGCGTCCTCATACTGCACGAGGAAAGGTCATTCGGAGTTAAGCCATGATTTTGCTAGCTTGAGAATGTTTTCTTGTCGTAAGTTATCTCGATTCCGATATAGCGGGGTTAATAAACCAGTTGCTTCTCTCTAGCTATGTTATCATCAACGAGGAGTTCCCGACTGTAGTTGATTTTACATTTCATGCAGGAATACTCGACAAGGGAACATGCATAGAGATTATGCATAAAAGTGACATGCAGTCTTTTCTTTGTGTCTCAAAGTGGATGTTCCTCCACACAGCCTTTATTCAGATCATGACGAAGTAAACAAAGAAACACTATCTTTTTATGACCTCCTTGAGCACTTGCAAGCTAAAGTTCCTCCAATATTGGCTCTAAATTAGCAGATCTTCCGAGGGGAAAACCATTCAGATTATTTACATGCGAGGAAAACCCAGAATGGATTTATTCTAGGTGCTTTTCTGATCTTAATATAGCTATGACTCTTAACAGTAGTAGGTAGACCTACTAAAGGACTTTAGTTAACTAGAGATATTTATTTGTTAGTTATTTGGGACTATAAAATCTGAGAGAATATGCAACGAGTGATCAGTCACTTTCCCGCCGTTCCGTCAGCTTTTCCGTCCCCTCACGGAACGGATAACTAACCGAACATGGAGAGATTTATGTCAGCCAAACTTGGGCTCGTTAAACACCAAAACAACAAACAGAAACGTAAAACACCATCTCTGGCTACTCTTAGCGACACGAAACAATGGCGCCTTCAAAGGTTCTGTTGCTCGGTGAAATCGTTCAGTACGTCCGAGGTCTCTACACTTGCCCAGAGATTGAGGCGTGCATCTAACTAATATGCCTCATACTCGCAGTGCTCTTGAATCTTGGCGTGGACTCACGTCTTTGGCCGAAATTATTGGCCCAGGGGTAGAAAATCGCACAGAGTTTATTGAGAAATGCCGACAAGGAGGCTTTGACGGTGTTGTGGTTCTACATCGAATGTATCACAGCGTTGCTGTCACTGGCCTGATAGATGAGGAGCTCGTACAGGCTTTGCCAGACAGCGTCAAGTTTATCTGCCATACTGGTAAGTAGTAAACATCCTCTTCTGATAATCTTGTTAACATCTTTAATACAGGTGCCGGTTATGATCAGATTGACGTCGCCGCCTGCTCTAAACGGCAAATCCAAGTGTCGAATGTGCCCCAAGAAGTCAATGATTCTACCGCCGACACGGCCATCTTCCTCATGCTCGGCGCCCTGAGGGGGTTCAACCAGAGCATCATGACTTTACGTAGTGGCTCCTGGCGAGGCAAGCCGTCTCCTCCTCTTGGACATGACCCAGAGGGCAAGACGCTTGGTATCATTGGATGCGGAGGTATTGGCAGGAACATGGCCAAGAAGGCGGCTGCTTTCGGGATGAAGGTGATTTACTACAACAGGACGAAATCAGACGACATCACCGAGGCAGAATACGCTGGCCTTGATGATCTTCTTGGCTCTAGTGACGTTATTGCTATAAGCCTGCCGCTGAATGTACGTTTCTCTAAACACCTGGCTACCTTTGCTTACAAATATGACAGGCTGCAACAAGGCATTTCTTGTCTCACAAAGACTTTGACAAGATGAAGCAGGGCGTCGTCATTATCAACACTGCCCGAGGCCCCATCATCGACGAGCAAGCGCTCGTAGACGCTCTCGAGTCTGGAAAAGTCTGGTCCTGCGGCTTAGACGTGTATGAGAATGAACCAGCGGTGCATCCTGGTCTTGTTGCACACCCGAGGGCCATGCTGCTGCCTCATCTGGGCACGTACACTGTAGAGGTGAGCTTGATCATATTGTTAAGCATTGGACGTCCTTCTCACTTCTGGATAGACGCATGCAAAAATGGAGGAGAGGTGCATTGCGAATGTACAGGCTGCGCTTGAAAAGGGCAGGGTTAATGATTTGGTGTCAGAGCAGGTGGGGGAGTTTTGATGCCGGAGCCACCTCGCGAGATGGATGGAAATCATAGATTCAACTATGGTCAGTATCTTGGCAACATTTCAGGCACGAGTCTATTCTCTGTTGCACCTGAGTTGTATGTGAACCTAACCAAGGCGATTTCTTTAGGCCATGTTAGATGAAATCGGCTTTGCAAGTATGATTTTCAAGTTCCCACCCAGTCGGTGACGAAATCCAAGCCAAAGCCACACAAGCCCTATATTGATCAAACTATTTCTCCCATGTATATAGTGGTGATAAAAAGTCAGACTGACTGGCCATGCTTCATTCCAGACCTCTCACATGACGTAACTCAATCAACAAATATCGTCTTGGGTGGCAGTGCCGTTACCCGGATGTGACGACAGCCAAGTATCAAACATGGTGATATTAGTCACTCTGTGGAACCCTTGGGATGAACTCAAAGGACAAACTCCCTGTCCGCCAAGGCTCAGCCAAGACTATGCTTCCGTGTCAGTTATAAACCCCAATTTCCTGTTTCCGTGAGACGAAACATTTTGAATTCTTTGCAACACAGAAAAAAGGTCATCATGTCGAATGCGATATGTCCAATGCCCTTGGCGGAAATCATTAGGGACGTCACGGGTAGAAAAGAGGAAACCAACCCAATCAAGCAACTCTACCGCGAGGCGTTCAAGGCCGATATTGGGAGATGGATATCGGCTTGCGCCGTGATTGGTCTGGCGGCAAGTCTGCTCTCCAAGCATCCGGATAAAGAGATGCTCGCAGCGTCCGCATTCAACCTTGCAGTCGTAAGAACAACCCCTCTAGTGGCCAATATATGGGAAATCTGACAGTCTTAAAAGGGATCTCTGCACTTCTTTATGCTTAGAGTCCCTGTTAGACCGAGCGGCTCAACCGACCCCAGACCCCCGATTTGGTACATGGTCCTATTGGCAGTGTCAACCGTACTGTGGCTGGCTGCATTCATTGTCATTTTCGTCTTCCGAAACCCCAGTCAGCACGATGATTCTGGTATAGAGAAGCGAAGGGCTGGGTTCCTCGACGACGTCGGAACAGGGACGGTAGCCATGATTGAAAACCTATCCATTGCGTGTGGCTGCTTTGGCATATGTGCTTTGTAAGTTCCGACTACCAAAAAGAAGAGCTGTACTCACTTTGAAAAGTCTATTTTGCGTCTATCAATGGTCTGTAGTTCACCGTTTGCTCACGACAAGGTTCAAAAAGAGTGAGATGCGAGAGGCGTATCGAAGGAAGAACAAGGCTGAACCCGAGAAACATGACCGAAATGGGTCAGAGGTGTAGACAGAGTTCAGTATCAAGTAAATCCATAATCATTCTTGTCTCGATTGCCCAAGTATACAGAACTGGTGGAAGAAGTAGACTCAGTGGCGACTCGAGGGGTTGGTCACCCGTTGTGAAGGAGAAGTATCCTACTAACGCACAACAGGTTTCAGTGTCTTCCTGGCCCGCTTTGACTTTTTTGTTTTGGTGGTATTTGCGTCCTACCTTGCCTCGACGACTCGAAGGGGGCCCTTTGTTCACTCAAGTTGGACAATTAAACCCCTGTAAGTTTGTCACGTCACGCAGTAACTCGGCAATATCTTGATATTTTGAGAGAAAAGGGAAAATATAAGAGATATAAGAGATAGAAAACAGTGCGTATGAGCTTACTCCCCTTGTTTAGTTTTCTCATTTTTCAAGACCAAAAAAAAAAGTCTTCTGACTTTTCCAGTTGAGCTGTTACAATCTGAATTTTGGTGGCGTTCACCACCTCCACGGCTTACACCGTAGAAGTCAGAGACCAGCTCAGCTCCCCGTGCTCGGTTTCTGTTGTCCTTGGAGAACTGCTATCATCGATAGTCGTTGCAGGCCTTATTGACTTATTTCCTTGCCATTGAAGCTCGAGTATAAGCTTCAATTGTGTCACAACTGTGTTACTGCTGTTGGGTTGCTCTAAAGCACACTCCCCCTAGCCTCATACAGCCTTTTGACTTCGCCAAGCACGGGAATAGCCCGGCCGGTCCCCTCAAGTCCTGGCCAGGGTAGAACAAACCTCTCATTCAACACACCCCCTTGGCCTACGGAAGCTCATGAAAGGGATTGGTCACGTCCACTAACCCTCCCAGCCATGAGTACTTGTTTCGTCTCGTTTATGGAAGACACGGTCTGTCCTTGTCAAAGGACGGACAGCTTCTTTGACGGACCAACAGAGGAGAGTCACCAGCGAGCCTATCACGAGCCGCCCCCACCCATCCATGATCCAAATGCAGTTACCTGGCAGCCACTTTGTTATTCTGAGCACCGGACACCAGATGCTCCTCCACCACACGGGACTGTTCTCTGACGCTAATCCTAGGAACGGCTAAACCATGTCAGGGACAACAATGGCATCAAGGGGTTGTGCGATGGCAGAACAAGATGAAGCCCTGCGTGCAAGGTTGGGTTCTTGTGACTGAGAAAGGAGACGAGCTGCGTACAGGCAGCGCAAGGTTTCATCTCGATGCCAGCTCCATCGTCCAGGAGATGAACAACGACAAGATGCCCTCCCAAGTACATGGTACATCGGGGCATCTCCATATGTATAAATAAAGCTTGTATCCCGGAAGATACGGAGATCATAACAGACACAGCAGACACAGCAAACAAGCAAACGCACAGCAAACGCATAGCAAACGCATAGCAAACGCACAGCAAACGCACAGCAAACGCACAGCAAACGCACAGCAAACGCACAGCAAACGCATAGCAAAACACCTACACGAACCAAACAACACGACACACATTGATCTCTTGCTTTCTCCCAAAACAGAAATCTAGCCATGGACACCATGTTGACTATGGAGAGGCATCTCGAACGGCTCTTCATGGACCTTATCGAGCCCAAGCCAATGGCCGGCAACTTCAATTGGCACTTTGCTTTCGGCCTGAAGAGGTGGGACAGCTCTTTCCGGCAAATCAATGCATCATCATGGCTCATCTTTAACAAGGCAATTCTGACCCAGCTGCCCCTGGAGGAGACCAAGGAGGAGCCCAACGACTACGTCGACCACAAAGAGGGCTTCATCTACCGCATCCGTGAGCTCGGAGACGATGAGGCTCGGCCGAATACAACGACTTCGATACCTGATCAAGGTCCCGTGCGACCCCGCCGTGCCGTCTATCCCGGGCTGTACTTCGAGTACCTCATCGGCAGTGCAGGATCCCTCAAGTTTATGCCGGCCAAGGCAGATGCCGAGCATGTCAACCACCATGCTCGGGAGCACGAGAACATTGAGTACGCTGCACAGCAGGGACCCAAGCATTTCCGTATCCCCCGAGTCATTTACCACGCCGAGTTTGAGTACAAATACGCCATCCTGACTGAGAGAGTAGGCACCTCGGTCTTCGACGAGCCCATGCCGGCCAAGTTCCTCAAGAGGCTCTTGGGCCAGATCGCCAAGGCCGTGGGCGAGATGGCAAAGTGGGAGGCCCCTTTAGTTCAGGGCGTCAAGGGAAAGGATATCCAGTGGTGGATGTTCGAACATGTCATCAGCACCATCTATTCCAATGGTCACCGGGCCTCTGATCGCGTCCAGGAGTATCTTGCTGGCAAGGGATTCAACATGTCGCCCTGCGGTTTCCTCAATGGCCATATTGGGCTCGGCGACGTTGGCCTGGACCAAGACTTCAATCTGGTTGGTTTCAACACCTGGATGGACTGCGCCTTCGTCCCCAAGGGATACATCGCGTCATATGTCCTGGACCGCATCGATTATGTCTCCCGACCCGGCGATCCTGTATGGGAACTGCCCTCACTTCTCGAGGCAAGCCAGCGTCAGGGCTACGCAAGCCTGTTCTTGAACCTGGTCAGCCAAGGTCTCCCCAATGAGATCGAGTGTTTTGAAAAGGTTCTAAACGATGAACATGCCATTAGGGCAAGGCACTTGGAGCGTCGGCAGTGCCAGCTCCCCTGGACGAAGGGCTTCATGTTCCCAGAAAACGATCCGGACTTTCGCCCCGAGATCTTCCCCAATCAAGAAAGAGAGGGATTAGGATGGTGCAAGGAGAGAGACTGGAGACGGGATATTCAACTGATTAGACTAATTGCTGGAGGATTAAGCTCCGCATAGGCCAAGAACACTCTTTTATGTAGATGTGATTCTTCAGATATGACACTCGTTTAGACGAAGATCAAGTTTAGCCACATCTAGTAAAACAAGCAATGCGCGATGCCTTGAGATTTGAGTATATTGAACTAGCCTCCAGTCCTCCGTGGCATGGAGAATACCATGAAAGTACGGACTGGTAAACATTGGGCCTAGTCAATTGGTTAAGATCACTAGCAGAGGAGATGTGACAGTAAGAAAATAAATGCAAATGAATGAAACCTGGTAAGGTCGACTAAATACAAAAGTCCTAAAAGAAATTGGGCATGATAGACTCAAGAAGTGAGATGTACAAAGCGATAACGACGGTGCCTTCAACGAGCCCTAGCCTACTAACTCTTCCCCTGTTGAACGCAATAAACCACTATTCCAACGGCAAAAGTGAAAGATACCTTTCGACGGATACCGTGGAAAAACTGGGTCTTATTGCTGTACGACATCTTCTGTTCTCCAAAGCCCCATGAGCTTATCAAGAGCCTTCAAACTGCTCCCCCATCTTGTCCCCAGTGTTCCTTCGGCTCGGTGAGGAGGATTCGAGAGATAGAGACTGAGAGGACCCTGATCTCTTGGCCATCAACTTTGCGTTCCTTGGCCGAAAATCTGGGGTCCGTGTTGCAACTTCATAGAGGGGATACCCCGAGGACGGTTGGCTGGCTTGATTTCCCCGTTTATGGTGCAGTTGTTGGAGTTGTCGGCATTAATTAGGGAGAGCACTTCCGCAACCCCCACACTGATCGTCGTACCGAAGATTCTGGTAGCCGCAGCGACGACATCGATGATTCTGTGGGGGATCTGCGAGGGGATCGATGATTCTGTGGGGGATCTGCGAGGGGATCGATGATCCCTGCTTCGATGTTTGCTATCACATCGTCGTCTATCGTGGGGTGTTGTTTGATGTGATTGAGGAAGATTCGAATCAGGTAAAGGATGATTCGGGGGTGGGGGATGTCGTGTTCGAGTGACTATCGATGTTGGATGTTGTCTGTGTTTTCTTTCGGTTGCGGACTGCTGAGGATGTTGGATGTTGTCTGCGTTTCTTTTCAGTTGAGGACTGCTGAGGGTCAAACACCAGGCTGGTCAAGAGGAGGGTCACTTCTTATACTTTCCCAGATTCATGGCATTGGGGGGGTGTTCGCGCTATCTTTCCTAATTCCTTTTGTTCGTGCCATAGTCTGTTGCGTGCAGCAAGCATTCTTTGAGCGCTGGAGGAGTTCAATGGATCTGACTCAACCTCACATGTACAGAAACAAAAGGCAAGGAATTTAGGCGGCATCTTCAGGCGTGTCAGCCCTTTCGAGCAAACAGAACGTTGGGCAGCGGACGAATGAGGGATTCTTTCGCCCTGTTCAAGGCTTGCTGACGCGCAGTAGGTTTGTGGGCAAGGGGCGAACATTAGACCGCCATGCTCCTTCAAGAGAAACAACAAAGAAGGTAGAGGTCCAGACCTTGCATAACGGGCTCCTTTGAGACCAACAGCATGCTTCCTGCATCGTCTTGCTGTCCCGCAGGAAACGTGTGCTCGCGTCTGCCTTGTGACGTCGTCAGGCTGTGCTCCAGCGAGGCTAGAAGGCGTTAGCATCTGCAAGTACTCTTTTTGAGCCTCTAGAAGCCCTTACGGTGGCTTAGCTGAAGCCTTTCAAAAAGAAATAATACGAGCAGTCCCGCAGACCAAGAGTATATGTGATATATGAGCAGCGGAGATGCGCAGCCAATCAAGGCGCTTCCAGTGCCAGAGTCGCGCACCGACACAGACTATTACCCCTGTCGCTTGAGCGTAGCAATCAAATTCGGGGGGTTGTTTGCCGGTTTCATGGCTATGGGAACTCGGTACATGGCAGTTGTCATCGTTTCCCACCGTTCCTATTTCTATACCTCCTGAAACTCCAAGATACGCCTCAGCTTCCTCCCTCCCTGGCATACGATAGAACGTCATCGTGGCTGTAAAATCTTCGTCAAGCAGAGTTGACTAGCGCTTGAGCACCCAATAAGAGGCAACTGTGGTCATTTGGCAGGCGGGTGGCGTTTTCTTCTTTGTTGATTTACATGTTCACCGCCCACTGTTCCTCCAACCAGATGGCAGGTATGATAAGGCATATTCAGGTGGCTGACTGCGTCCGTTTGATCCCAAATCTCGTTCTGGCGTCTACCGGTAATTGATTCTCAAGGCGTGTGGGCTCACACGCGCAACCCGAGCCCAACGTTCAAGTTCTCCGCAGCGCTGCGGTCAATTCAATTTCAATCGGCTTTTTCAGGCGACTGAGTTGAGTAGGGTCAAAATTGAATTGGGAGGCTATTTTGAGAGTTTGAATTGAAGTGCTCCGTAATTGAATTGAATTGAATTATCGAGCTTCTCCGAGATTGGAAGCATATCAAGGCTCTCTTAGAAGCAGCCACGACACACCTCTGGGTACTCTTATTACTAAAAAAAACTGTCAAATTCCTGGGGTATGCGATTCTGGAGGCCTTCCGGTGTGGCAGTGCTTGCGGCCAGTCATGCCGACCGTTTATACCAGCAGTTGCCTGGCTCAACAGCAGCAACGCCATTAATCCACTTTTATCAAGGCAGGCAATTCCCGTTCCTTTAAATATTCCTGTCATTTTCTCTTGTATTCTCTCGATTTGCCCCCAAAGCCTGCTGGAGGCCGGCCAAGCCATTGGCAAACAGCGACAGGCCAACAGTTTTCCAGCCCTGGGTGTGTCAAACTGTACATGCCAGGACAGCGCCTCCTGCATGTTTGGCTCTCTGTTCGATCTCGCGCATACATTCATACCGAGCCAGTATAAATACCCAGCTCTTGTCTCGATGCTACTATCTCGGCTCTTCACAACAAGGTCTGCCGCTCTCAACCAACTGACCGAAAATGACCTTCTCATTCAATCCTACAGCTCAAGCCTTTCACCCTGTTGGGAACCAATCCGAAACTCCCGAGTTACCCTATCTTGAACACGCATCTATGTGCGATGATGCTGAGATCTCTGAAGTCGAAAGGGGTGGCCAGTATGCCATCACTGCGTATCTCAAGGAGAACGTGCAAGAGTTTCGCCATCTTCAGAAAATGCGCACAAAGGTGAGATTTCACCGCAATTTATTTAGCATAACCAACTTATAACTTACTAATCACCATGATAGGGGTGGGAGAGCTCCAAAGGCGACGCACACTTCAACAAGCAACGACGAGTCGCAGATGAGCCTACCGAAAAAGACGCTCACTTCTTCTACAACATGATGCACAAGATAGGACGGGACATGAACAAGGCCACACGAGCTTTTGAATTGTCCGGGATCAAGAAACCAGCCTTTCTGGACATGTGCATGGCTCCAGGTGCCTTTCTTGTACAGGTCTTGGACAAGTACCCCAATGCCCAAGTCAGAGCCATGAGCCTCCCCCTCAAGGATGGAGGCCACCAGGTTAGGCTGGGTCACCACAACGTTGCCGTCGAATTCCGGGACATCACCATGTTGGCAGCCGACATGAGCATGCGGATAGAGGATGTACCAGCATCTGGGCCTGATCCAGGGAATCTTGAATTCACAAAGGCCTTTTATGATTCTGAAAGATTCGACCTTGTCTTGTGTGATGGTGCTGTCCGGGGCACGCATCAACGGACAACATGGAGAGAGGGTCGCGAGGCTACCCGTCTCACACTCACCCAGCTTGCGATCGGTCTCGAGCACCTCAACAATGGCGGAACTATGGTCATTCTTCTACACAAGCTTGACAGCTGGCCTTGCTTTAGCTTGATCCGCAACTTCAGCAAGTTCTCCACCGTCCAGCTGTTCAAGCATCACCAGCACCACAGGCTGAGATCTTCGTTTTATCTCGTGGCCAAGAACATCCAGGCTGACAGTATCTCGGCCAAGGCACTAGTTCTGGAATGGAAGGAAAAGTACAAGGTTGCTACAGTTGGCACAGACGAGGAGTATTGGAGGGTTCTGCGGGTGAGCAGCCAAGACGCCCAGGAAGCTTTGGATGAGTTTGGGGAGGATTTTATAACCATGGGACGCAAGATCTGGAAGATTCAGGCAGAATCCTTGGAAAAGGCCTCGTTTATGAAGTCTCAAGACGGGAGCCAGGGCAAGAGAAATGAAAGTGAGGGGCCAGGGCATCGGCCAGTAGGACATGTTCTAATGTACGCCAGGTCGGCGCGTCAGTCAAACTGACATTAGCATCCAGGGCATCCTTCTACCTAGTAGCCTGAAATTATCACTAACTCAACTCTCGCAATCACCGAGCGCTAGTACGAGCAGGAATCGGACTAAATGCAAGCATAGGATTCTTAGAGAAGAGAGAAACACAATATGCGTACAATCAAGAATCAATGATATTCATTTTTTTGCTCATCGTCCTTCTCTAAGTGTCCATTTATTTCAAGCAGAATTGTATATATCTAAGCTGAGTTGAAAGTTTCTCGCCTGTCTCGAGAGTCAAGAACATATCTAGAGAGGAAGAATCTCATGTACAAACCCAATCCAAGCATTTCTTCGTAGCATCATAAGGAGTGACAAACAACACGATTCCATCACGATTTCGCCCTCAGCCCCAACCAAATCCTTCTATTACTGCACAACAACGGTGGGGCACTCGACGCAGCGGATGTCGTAAAAGACGTTGCGGACGTCCGACTTGAACTTGACGCCAATGGCATTGACGGGCTGGGCATATTTGTAGCACCGCTTTCCGTTGGTGTTGAATCGGACGGCCTTACAGTTACTGTCGCTCTTGCAGAAAGCAAGACAAGTGTCATCGTCCTCGACGACCTTGTTGCCGTATGGTTGCAAATCATCAGCGCCAACAACACCTGTGCGACCACACACAGCGTCGACAGAATCGGCAAAGCCGCAGGCCGTATCGTAATAGGTGATATCCGAGACGCCCTCGAGCTTGAAGGACTCAATGGTGTGGATGTACATGCCGCAGATCTTCTGCTTAGGGTCCCAGCTGATGGACTTGCACTTAGGGTGATCTGCGACGCAGGCCTTGATACAGGCGTCGACGTTCGACCAGAGCTTGTTGCCAGTATACCAACCAAGGTTCTTGTTTCCCTTGTTACCCTTGGCGCCGCAGATCGCTGTGCCAGGGATCTCGTGGACGGTGCAGGAGGGGTCAAGGGGGGTGATGGGGGTGGTGTCACAGCTCAGAGGAATGGCGTTAACACCAGAGAGGGCCGCAACGATGGCAGTGAGGACAGTGAGGGAGTACATGATGCTTGAGTTTCGAAATCTGGAAGGGTTTCAAGAGTTTGATGTAGAGAATCTGTCTTGGGTCTTGAGGCTGTTGCAGTGCTGTGAAGTGATTGCTGGACTCTTTGAAGAGCTGGTCAAGCTGGGTTCTTATGCCTGACTTGCACTTGGAAATTCATCACTATTCTTCCTTACCTCTCTCCCGATCAGAATAAGCCGAAGCAAAGCTGAAAACAATGGCTTGCTTGAGCCAGGTGAGGCTTAAGCTATTGAAGCACCCATCCAGTAGTCCGATCCAGATCCTCCCCAGGCTCACCTCTCCCCTCTCAGCTTCAACCTCTGAGAATCCGGGGGAAGCGAGGGATCAGCAGAGAAACGATGATCGCCACTGTTGGCAGGCTGGTTTTGCTGGGGAAGATGGTCAGTCTTGGCAGCCTAGTAGTCAATAGCCTCATCTTGACAAGCCACCGCCAAGACGACGTTGGCTCACTTACTCCATCAAAGCCTTTGGGTTTAACCACGTGTGTCCGAGCATTCGATTACCGTCTTGGCTGCTTGTAAGCGATCTACTGCATTACCGCGAGGCTGGCCTGAGTCAGTTGCTCAAGGTGCTCGGTGTTCCTACTAACAAGTGCCGTCGCGCTGGTGATTTCGCATTGTAAGTCGTCTGAGGCCTCGGGTACCTATATCCGACGCTCATATCATAACAACCCTAGCTAATTTAGTGCTAGAACAACATAGGACAATACCCAAGGCTTTACAATGTCCCCACAGAGCTTCCTCGCAAGGGAGACGGTTATCCACAGGAACTCGCCACGTTGGATCGATCTATCGATCTTGGCAGGGCTCAGCTGCAGATGCTAAGTCCCCGGAGTCCAACCACGAGCGACGTCCCGACCTCATGGGTTCAGATTGTCGGGGACCAAAGCGGCGAGGTATTCGGTTAGAGCTGACGCCGACATGTCTGGACTGCTCTTTTCCGAGAAAAATCTTCTTGGCCAACAGCTCAACCAACACTGGAGAGTCTAGAGCTGATCCTTTGACCTCCATTACCTTTTATACTCTAATAATGCAAGACGGTGGAAAGAAATGGGGCGTGTGGCTTTGTACTACGTGTTACCTTTGTCTTTTAATGGAAGTAAGCTTAATTGTTAGACCCAATACGTGGGTTCTGTGACCTTGCTCCCAGGGCAGAGGGCGAGGCGCTCCCCATAGCATCTGGTTGGCGCGCCTACATTGGCAAGGGAATGGCGACTTCGTGCGCCAGTTTGTACACATTGGTACTAGATCTTCAAAGACAATTTCTCGGGCATGATATCGTTTGACTACATCATTGTGCTCCCATCTGACATGTAGCTGTCTAGACAAATACAGTGTACACTCTGCTAGGGTAAGAGAGCTGGCCTTTGATCCGTGCTGTTTATCTAATATAGAAACCCTTTCGCCGTCGATCGGATTGCTAGATCGGTCTAGAACTGACCTGTAATTCTGATGAGTGATGGTCGAAGTTTGTCAATATTGACTAATGGTTACCTCGATTGAGGTGACTCGACATGTCACATATCACCAATATGCAGGCTTTTCATGAACAAAGAACAAACATGGGGCAAGCCCCGCTCAGGTGTGGGCATGTGAAACTCATTGTTTTGTATCGAGTACTTCTTGCTTCTTTGTACGAGAAGCGATGTGATGGTGAAATCCCCCCTCTCACAGTATTACTTCCACCAAGTCGCCAGTATCTGTTACATGAGTGAGATGTCGTCTTTTCTGTCCTGTTTAAGCACGAGGGTGTATATACCCCTCTCAATAATCTTTTCGATACTTGGGAGCAACAGAAGGCCGAGGATAATGCGTGGGCCCAACGGGCGGTTGACGGCATACAGCTGAGACTTCGAGAGGAGTCGCCAACAAGACGCACTCTTTAGAATGATGCAATTACTTCTCAAGTTTCGGTCAAATTATGCCACTTGTTACTCGTCCCATCATTCATTATACCGCAGAGGTGTCACGGCCTGCGGCAGAGAGTCCCCAACAATGGTAGCATCTCATTCAACTGAATGCTACATAGCACCGAAACCTAGAGACATCTATTCATCATACATCAATATTCCAGATACATCTCCTTGATATTTAAAGCATAATATAGGTCTGCTTGTCTTATTGCTCACACAAGTCAACTCCTCAGCGACAGTCTCAACTCTGGGTGCTGACTCGTGCCTTCCAAGGCAGGTGCTCTGAATAACCTCACTCGGAGCCCACCTAACAAACCCCATGCTGAGTTCAATTACCCGTCTTCTTTGACGTTTGTACTAAGCCACTCTGTACAATGGATCACTGAGCCGGGAAGCACTGCATGCACGCCCCATAGATTCTCCGAGGTATCACGCCGCTTTATGCCACACTGAAGAAGGCCGAAAAGTCAAATATTCCAGAAGGACAGCCTGTTCAGATGGTGACAAAGTCCTACACCTCCGATCATCTTGCTTCTCAGCTACAAATAGAGGCGTCTTCCCCATCTCGACAGCTTTCTCTTCCAATCTCCCATCTTCCTTGTCTCCCCTTCACGCAGCCTCAACCTCTCAGCAAACCGGACCACATCCAACAGCAGAAGAGATCCCCCGACATGATTCAGCATCAACTCATCGCCATGGAGAAAGGAGCAGAGTTTCTCCTTCGCATCGCCAGCAAGCCGGCAAATGCAATGAAAAAGGAGAGTGCGCATCGCCTGGAGGCAGTGTAATACCAGGGACACTGGGAAGACATCAAAAATTATGCCGGAGACTCACCAAGCATACCGCCTCGAGGGGGGGTTAGCGCATGGAAGAAACCCCAAGAGACGATACCTGCCCAACATCTTGAACGTCAGAACAGGCCGGCGAGTATCAAATGTAGAGAGGAAAGGAAGAAAAGAGTCAAAAGACGAGACAAAGAGGGGGTTTTATGGCCCTCTGGCAAGCTCCTCGGCTCATGACTTGTCGACGCACACACAAAGCACGAGATGGCAACAACAATGCTGGTAGCAACTGTGTTGGAAGGCGAGTACTCTGATGATAAGGCAAGACCTAACCGTAGGGAAGCAGGCTCATGCGTTCAGGAAGGCGCCCCGACACATCGCAAGACCTCGCATACATAACACAGTCGAGGTTCAACAGAGGGCTTCAAGTACAAGATGTGATGGAGGGACAGAATAGAGGGATCAAACAACAAACCTACGATGGCAAGTCAATTAACCCATCTTCCTCTGCCCGAAATCGCTACTCGCAGCTTCGTACGAGACTTGAAATGATGGGAGGATGGTAGCTACCTACCGTCTCGCAAGACAGGAAACCTCCTGGTCAGAGCTGCACGATGCCCAATGCCAAAAGGATTGCCACAAGCACACCCAGCACAAGGTCACCCAGTACAAGGCCCCAGCACAAAGCTGGTTAAAAGGAGAAAGGCGCAAACGAGCAACCGAAAAGAGCGCTCTACAGCCTTCTGGCGAGAATCCTGGTTGGCAACTTCTCGAGAAGGGAACAAGGCGAGGACTTGAGTCATTCCAGAAGGTGGGAAAGTTTCTTGAAAGGCAAGATCCATTGACCTCAAAAGAGAGCGAAGAACCCATGCGAAAAGCAGGTGCCTTGAGCAACGAAGTGCAACACCTCCTTCAGCACCTTGACGTCAGAACACGACTGGGAAAGGGAGGAAGAGAAGAATCAAGTCGCGGGCCGACATGAGCAATCCCATCGAACTCGAAGACGACCAAAATTTATCGCCTCTTTCACGCGAACCGAAGGTCGAACAGGTTGACATCGTGCGGCGAGACAACAACCGACATCGGGGCCTAGGCGACTGCCTAGATGACAAGGGCTCAAACAAAAATGACCCAGGCGACAGCATATCTAGGTCTCGAAGAGAGATCCGCCTGCAATGAAAGCAACTGCATGCAAGCAAGAACGCTCAAGAAGACGACAACTGCGAGATGGTCCTTGCAGTTTGTGCTCGGGATGAACAGTACATAGGATGGAAGAACAAACACAACAATCAATGAGTCATTGCATAAAAAGGAAGAATTGAAGAGGGTGCAACAGAGTGACTGAGTCTGAGGCAGTCAGAGGTGGCCAACTCGAGCAAGGCGACGGGGTGTGAATAGCTTCAAGCCAGAGGTACATATGGCGTCGTGACCGACAGAGAAAATCAGGGCCCAATTCAATGACACAGAAATCTTCTCCACGTGCATACATCGTATCCGACGCACCAAGAGCCCCATCATGAACTTCCCTCGTGGCCGCCAAGCTTCCTTCCGGTGGAGATACCATCCCCCAAAACGGGCCTCAAGCAGCGCTCAAAAGTCCCGACTAGACCCAGCAAGGCCCTCGGTGGGGATGGCTGCAACGTCGATGCTTGATCTGATAAGATAATCTCGCCCGCTTCGCTCATCATCGTGGAGCCTTAGCATCGGATTGATCAGCACAAGTGCGTGGTTTTACAAGCGGGTGATCCAGCCGAGGCAGGGATCGGCCGTCGTTTAAGGCCATGGTTAAGTAAACGTCGAACCCAGGTTAATTGACGTAAACAAAGCGTTTGCATCGTCTTTGACAATGGCTGAATATCGACACTTTGCAATTCCCGATCCTCAATGGACAGACGTACGTTGAACTATCGCGAGTTCTAGAGCATATCACTAAAGCATCCAGTTTCCAAATAATCTGCCTCCGGGTACAAAGGTGGTACGGGGCATGCCGAGAGATCATGATCCCATCACTCCACAGGAAGGACTAGACATTGTCGAGTTTGACATCCCCGTGCGAGACGACACTCCCATCACGCTCCGCACCTACAGACAGACCGCCAATCGCGACAATACTCTCCCTTTGTTGGTGTACATGCACGGTGGTGGCTACGTCTTTGGTGGCCTTGAGACGGATGATTCAACTTGTCGAGCTATTGCCCTAGAGCTGGGCATCGTCGTCATCAATGTCAAGTATCGACTCGCTCCCGAGCACAAGTTCCCGGTCGGCTTTGAAGACTCCTTTGACATTGTCCGCTGGGTAAGTCATGTTCCAATAACCACTTCACATCTAACACTCCCACCTAGGCTGCATCGTCAGAGGGCCAAAGCAAGCTCAACACCAATCTCACCAAGGGCTTCATCCTGGGTGGAACTTCCGCTGGCGCCAACTTTACAGCCGGCATCTCGCACTTGGCCCGTGACGAGGGTCTATCGCCAAAGATTACGGGTGTCGTATTCCTTGCTGGTAGTTTCTGCCATCCCGATGTGCGACCAAAGAAGTACCTTGACCGCATCCTGAGCGCCGACGAGATCAACGATGCGCCTGGTCTTACCCGCAAGTCCATCGACTACTTTTCAGGTACCATATCACTCGAGTCCATACTTGAACCCCAGCTAACGGTTTTGTAGAAAAGTACGGTGCTCCGTCAGAAGACAAGCGTCTCTCGCCTCTGCTGTTTGACTCACACGCAGACATTGCCAAGAAGGCGTATTTTGCCATCTGTGGATGGGATCCTCGACGAGATGAAGCGCTTCTTCTTGATCAAATTCTTCAGGAAGAAGGACTGTCTACAAAGAAGCACGTCTATCAAGGGCTACCGCATGGTTTCTGGACTACTTGCCCAGATCTGCCCGTGTCCAAGAAGTGGTTGGAGGATCTGCTTGAGGGGTTGCGCTGGATGATTGAGTAAGGCAGATACAAAACGAACAATACAGTTGTTTTATCTTGTTTCGTTTACTCTCAAGGTGATTACATCGTGTCTCCCCGAATGACAGGTTGAAACAGCACTGCGATTTCACAGACTCAAGTCCTCCTTAGTATACAGCGAATCAATTTACCTTGCCAGCTCGTACAAACCCCAGACCAGCACCCTATCTCGACATTTTCACAGCCAGTGAAATATTGAGCCTTGTTTCTCGGAGTACCTCGCTCTCGCTCATCACAGAATACCCTCCTCGACCACCTTGACCTTGACCTTCATGCCCCAGCCCTCCTTCCAGTGCTTCTCCTTGCCAATCTTTTCCACATCGTCAACAGCATCTTCGATTGTCTCCTTAGTCTTGGCAGGGTCATCCTTAGTCTTTTGAACGGAGATGGTCAGGATCAATCCCTCCTCGTTCTTGTCCTTTCCAAGATTATAGGACCATTGCGCGGAAAACACCACGCGGGGCTTGGACTTGTGGATCTTGCCGGCCGGGTACAGGGCCGTGATCAGACGGCCTACTCTGCCGAGGTATCCAGCCCACCAGACTTCCTCGGGGGTGATGAGCTTGCGAAGAGACTCGCGGAACTCGATTTCGCGAGGTGGCAGTTCACCGCCGTACCTCGACTCGAGCATCAACGCCAGCCTAGCTCGGTCCTGGTGCGAGACGCCGTGGATCGACGACATAGTTCCCACGCTAGTCGAGTAAAGCGCTGTCGTCGAGGCTGTCTCCTTGGACATGAACATGTGCAGGTACATCGAGTTGGCGAAAGAGTCCACGACAGGTTCGCCAAACTCTTCAGGAAACTCCTTGGTCTTGGACGGTTTCGGGATCGCATGTTTCAGCAGCTGCTGGATATGATGTCGCGAACCAGGAGCAAAGTACGCGGTGGCAACCTCAAGAGGAGCCTCCTGTCGAATATCAGGCGAGAGCTGACGGAACAAGAATCCCTCTCGCACGCCACCCTGGCAAAAGTGCGCCTCCTTGATACCCCAGGGAATAGCCTCAGAGAGGACATTGACGAGGAATGCAACGGCCGGAACCTGCGATCGTCTTCGATCCGAGACTCGGAAGATGTCCTTGGCAGCCTTGGCGACGTGCTTGAGCGTCTCGGTGTCTTCAAACTGCTTTCGCTGTGCAGTGTACCCATTGATAATGGAGATGGGATAATGGCTGCCGTGAGACTGGTTGAGGTAAAGAAGCAGGTATCCCCAGCCTCTGAAACCGCCTCCGGAGAGATAGATGCGATATCCACCTTCTCTTTCCGCCTTTTCGGTCAGCTCTTCAGGGATCTGCAGACGGTTGTATGCATCCTTGAAGTTGCCAATCATCTCATCCTTGAACGCCTTGATAGCGGCGTCAGCTTCATCCTTACTCTTCCCATCCTTAAGGTCCTCCAGCTTCTTTGTCAGAGCAGCAGCTCCGTAGGGAAAGCTAAAGCTTCCTCGGGGACTGATACGGATCTCGCCACCCTGGCTGAGCATCCAGGTGATCTGCGTGCTGCCTCCTCCAAGGTCCATGACCAATCCCTCCATGCTGGAAAAGCCACTGGCGATACCCAGGGCTCCAACTTGGCCCTCTTCCTCCTTGGGAAGAAGCTGCACAGTCAAGCCAGTCTTGGTCTTGATAGCAGACAAGAACTGCTTAGAATTAACGGCAGCGCGCGTTGCTTCGGTCGCAATGACGTGGATATTGTCCTTCGTGCAACCAAAGTCCTCACAGACAACAATGAACCTGCTCAAAACCGAAACAACAGATTCAATGACTGAGTCCGGGATGGGAATCTTCTCTCCAGTCTCATCATCATACTGAGAGTCGTAGAGTGAGATGGAAGACCGGTAGACACAGACGGTCGGGAGCATACGCGCCAGAGGCGACGAGAGGTCAGAAATGGAAAGTCGGATGCCATTGCTAGAGTCGCAATGTCAGATTGACACTCAGGGAACGTCATGGGAATTGCTCACCTTCCCATATCCACGACGCCGATCAACCTGCCGCCGTGTCCCTGCCATGGCGGATGTCCACCTTGAAGGTGAGCGCGATGAGGCAGGATGGGCTGCGAAGCAGCTCCATGATCAATGCCAAACTCAGTAATCGGGTCAATCTCTTCAAAGTCGGAAAAATCCATCACAAGATGATATACAGAACAAAGAAGCAGGACAAATGACGACAGGGCCGTCCCCGATATTTAACGCGTCACTGCCAACCCTTGGGACGGCCGCCGTCCACTCCTCTCAAAACTGGAGCCAGTTACAGTGGCCGAACACGTCAAGGGGAGGGTGAAACTCCAGCAGAGACAAGGGACACGCTTTCGCCCGGGGGCGTCATTGGCCGAAGCTCAAGCTGAAGGCTTGGATAGCTTGGTGATGCCCTAGCCGGAAGAGTCCCTAGCAGCGACCTTATTTGACGACGGCGAGCGGTGGGGCTGTTGTTCGTGTGAGCTTATCTCTTTCAGCTCCCATCAAGGTTGAAGCTTCTGTCCGTTTTGAGAATTACGCTGACGGAGCTCAATCGCAAGCGAGGACATTTGAGTATGACAGTTCAGCTACAAAGAAGTTTGACTCTAATTATTACGCTCCATTGACGCAGTTTCGTGGCCATTGCTCCTCGGCCGGATACCCAAAGAAGTAAACATCCCATTCTCAGCCACGGGTAGTGGCATATCACCCCTGAACAAAGACAGCTGAACCGGGCTCCCGTATGCTCCTCCAACTCTATCGAGGCGTACCACTGGCGTCATTTCCCCGGTAACCCCAGGTCAACACCCCTGGTCTTGTGCATCATTAGGATATGCAGGCGTCCGCCTCGAGGGCATCATCACCGCCACCCCCTTCCAATGGTTACGTATATCCAAGACTTTCAGGCCTGGTTCCTGGTTTTTGATATGCAGGTAGCACTAGGGCTTATTACCATTGTCAGCCAAGGTTCACAGTTCGTTCAAGGTGTCGCGTGCCCTTACAAACAACAACCGGGCACTGATCGTAACACGTCAATCAATATATCCTCGAGTCGCCCAGAGGTAAGTGTCTTGGTACAACGAGATCAATCTAAAATCATTCTTTTTCCCATGTTAAAATCCTCTCGATGAGTCCGGGGATTCGAAAGACATCTCGCTCTCCAACACTCTGTTGAAGAACTGCTCGATTGAGCTGCCAGCCATCGACGCAACTCGGCCATTGCTCCCAATTGTTCTCTCACAAGACAAATAAGAGCTTACTGGCTCAAAAATATGTCAATCTTAACCAAGTTAACCCATATCAGTGCGTCTAGGCTCTTGCAAGAAACCTCCTCAGGTTAGATGGGGAGTAGACCGGCAAACAGTTGTTCAAAGTGTCATCATAGTTGGACAGAAAGACACTCACCAAGCTGCTGCATGTCCCAATTTTTATCCCTTCATCGTCAAAGAGACGACGGATGGCTGCGCAGCAATAGACGATCCCAGCCCAGCGGTTTACAATGATCGCTAGGCGACTCATATAACCACGCTCTCTCGAAGCTGCAATACCTAAGAGTCTCGTCGCGAGATCTTTAGCGTGCCCAAACAGGATTTTTCGAAAGGCCTATTCCGAAATCTCACTATTGTCAATCTCAATCATGACTACGCGATAGGCCTGGACTGCTTGCTCGCTCCTAGGCTTGTATTAGCAGGTTCATTGGGACAAGTGTCAGAGGTTCCTTTCTATTTCTTACATCAACTATTGAAGCCAATTCTATGAATCCAATGAACTATTCCTTCATTGCAATGACGATTCTTTTATCACGGTCGGTAGTGAGTATCTACGTTCATCCAATCTCTTGGGACACAACTACGTGCGAGAGCTGCTGTGCTCACGACTTACGACTACCTAGACACTTCAATAATAGATCTACGTCAACACATCTTTCTTAGTCGCGGCATGTCAAACAAGAAGATCTTAGTCTGGTTCAGCCCAGAAACCTGTCACTCGGCGAGATCAGTCAGTACTGAAGTGTGATGGTAAAGAAAGATACAAGATCTAAAGATACCAGCATAAAGCCTCATATGATTTTGATGAATTGTTCAAATCCATCCGAATAAATAGTATTAGGCATTCACAACACTTGGTGGCCAGCAGTTGAGAGGGATTTTTACAGCAGTACGCAATCACATCTACGCCAGCCTTCTCCTGTTGATTGAGCCATTGGGGAAGGACATCTCACTCTTCATCTTGGCAATAAATGAGGATTTACATGGAAAACATTTGGCAAGAATACATACAATTTTGTCACGCTCATGATAAACCAGGACCGCTTTCCTTCGCGCTAGAGCAAGCAATTGAGGCTATCCACTAAATCTCCATCCTGAGCGGGGGAAGATCTTCAAAACTCCAATACTCACCACCAACAAAGTCAAAAAAATGCCTTCCAAAATCCTCATCCTCGACGGCGGCCTCGGCACGTCCCTCGAGTCCAAATACTCCGTCTCCTTCTCTAGGTCCACGCCTCTCTGGTCCTCTCACCTTCTCATCTCTGACCCCGCGACTCTTCAATCTTGTCAGAGCGACTTCGGAGCTGTGCCTGTTGACGTGCTCCTCACTGCGACGTATCAGGTTTCTGCCAAGGGGTTCGCCGATACTCGGACTGAAGAGTTTCCTGATGGCATTGGTCGTGAAACTGTTCCACGGTTTCTAGATAACGCTGTAAATATTGCGCAGCGGGCCGTGGGTGATAAGGCACAGGTTGCTTTGAGTTATGGACCGTATGGCGCTTGCTTGATTCCGAGTCAAGAGTACAGCGGGAAATACGACGACGCCCATGATTCAGAATCTACACTTGAGGAGTGGCACCGTGAGCGTCTAGGCCTCTTCACAGAGATTCCAGACGTTGGCAAGAGAGTGAGCCATGTTGCGCTAGAGACCATCCCCAGAGTCGATGAGATTATCGCCATGCGCAAAGCTCTCGCCGCAACACCAACTCTCTCAGGTCTACCATACTGGACTTCTTGTCTCTCCCCTGGCGCCGACTTGGCACTTCCCGATGGAAACTCTATCGAAACCGCCGTCGAAGCCATGCTGGATAGCAGCGTCTCAGCAAAGACGCCCTGGGGCATCGGCATCAACTGTACCAAAGTCGACAAGCTCGATCGCCTCCTACAGATTTTTGAATCAACCGTTACGCGGCTAATTGAGCAAGGTCGCTTGGATGCTTGGCCTGCACTTGTTCTGTACCCCGACGGCACGAATGGAGAAGTGTATAACACGACAACGCAAAAATGGGAGCTACCAGACGACGCCAAGGATCAGGTGCGCTCATCGTGGGAGTCTCAAGTCGAGACCGTAGTCAGGGCTACAGAGAGTCGGGGAAAGTGGCCTATCATTCTTGTTGGTGGATGCTGCAAGGCGAGGAGTGAGGATATCAAGAGGCTTCGAGATCGTCTCCTCGGGTAAACCACACAGCTATTCACATTTAAATCCAGTTTCTGTTGCATCAAATGGGTATCCTTATTCAAATATGATCCAGTCTAGTATATGCCTTTTCTCACGGCAGATATCCCAAACCACTTATATCAGCACTCAACTCCCTCCCCTGCATCATTTCTGCCATGACCTTACCCGTCCCCAACGACAGACTAATCCCCCAAGGTCCATGTCCCGCCGCAACAAAAACACCTCCATCTGCTCCTTTTCTCGTCCTGTACCCTTGTCTTAGATCTACATCTTCCACCCGCGTAACGTACGGCGTGCCCCTCTGCGTCACAGGCCGGAAGCACAGTCCAGTTCGAACAACCTCCAGTTCACCCTCCGACTTGATAAGTTGTCTCGCCGTAGCTTGCAACTTCTCTAGTGGCCCTCGCATGGGTTTTGCAGCCGTAGCTAACGGTGGTAGCGGTATAGCCGAGTTGACGCCTCCCAACCAGATATCGCCGTTCGGTCGAGCATATACTTCTGGAGAGAAATCATCCAAGCTACAATACAGCGAGTGATACACATCACCCACATCTCCCGGATTCCGCACAACAAGTGAGTGACCAGCAAGACTTAACACCGGTATGTTGATACCGGAACCTGGAAACATGGACTCTAAAACTTCAGGTGTCCAGCAGCCGGCACAAACAAGAACCCTTGTAGCCGGGATCTCAGTCTCGGAGGAGCAGTCGGTGAAGCCGATGCGGACATGTGAAAGTTCATCGTGACAGTCAGGTCCAACGTTGAGGACTACTGCGGGATAGTGAAATCGGACACCAGCAGCTCGACACCTTTCCAGGAGGAACTGACAGAGCCTAAGAGGGTCACTGTGTTTCTTTCGTATCAGTAACATACTCATAACTGTCATGTCCCGACTTACAGAACAGCCGTCCCCTCAGCATTGTCAACCACACTAACAGCATCACCCTTGACACGTCTCAACCAAGGCGGACTATTCCCATCCTCAACTTCCCTCTTCTCCGCCACCAAATCTACCCTACTACCTCCCTCACGTAGCCAATCCTCGCCTCCAGGTCCATTAGCCTTCCTCCTTGGAGGCTCATAATTCACCGTCACCGACTTGGCATACGCCCACTTCTCATGCCCATCGTACTTTTTCGCAAGTTTCTCATGCTCCTCAAAGCTGAGAGCGCCTAGGGACGCAAGTTCAGGCGGGAACCAGTCTTTGGCGATGAAGCCGCCGGCATAACCCGACGCCGAGGCAAAGAGCTCCGTAGAAGAATCGACGACGTGAATGGACCAGCCAGGTTGATGTTCAGAGAGGTAGTAAGCCGTCGCGATGCCAATTATGCCGCTTCCTACAATCACAGTCGTGGGCATCGGATGAAAAAAAGAGGTGTAAAGGTATTAACCATACAAAGGGTTTGAGGAGGTTTGGACTCTGACTCTCAGCTGACAAAAGACGCCATCAAGCTACAAGCTCAATGCAGTAGCAGCCCCCGATGACGTTTGTGACCATACAGGGTAAGGTAACCCAAGTGAAGCTCCAGAAATGACCCCGCCATTCAAACTGAACCCCCACCTTGTGCTGAAGCTTTCGACTCAGCCAACTCACGAAAAAAAGAAATCTTGCGTGAGGCGCCCGTTACACTACATCAACCACCGCCAACATGTCTTCCAAGGTTTTTATTGTCACAGGTGCCAGTAAAGGCATTGGTGCCGCCATCACTCGATACCTCCTGGGACAATCCCACAAGGTGGTTGTCACGGCTCGATCTTCTGAGCCACTTGAGGGATTCAAGAAGTCGTACCCTGATCAGGTTCAATTCATCGCGGGAGACATTGTTGACCCTGAGGTTAGGACAAAAGCTTCATTGTTACAAACGAGAGGCTGACAGCAGAGTAGATGCCCACCAAGCTGACGGAACTCGCCGTGTCCTCGTTTGGCAAGATTGACGGCCTTGTCATCAACCATGGCCTCTTGGCTCCCAAGAGATTTGCTGATACAACTGTCGACGAGTGGAAGCACATTTACGACGTCAATGTCTTTAGTGGCATTGCCATAGTAAGATCTAGCCATCTGACACATCTGCGAGAGCTACGCTGACACACGCCAGGCTCAAGCAGCACTCAACGAGCTCCGAAAGTCCAAGGGATGCATCGTGTGGGTGTCATCAGGGGCAGCAACAAAACACTACAAGGGATGGGCAAGCTACGGTTCATCTAAAGCTGTCTACAACTCCATCTCGGCCCACCTTGCCCTCGAGGAGCCCGACATTACCAGCGTAGCCGTGGCACCAGGACGCGTCGATACTGATATGCAGGGCGTTCTGAGGGCTGAAGGCCAGAATAGCATGGACGAGGCGCAGTATGCCACCTTTGCCGAAGCCAAGGAGAAGGGCACCTTACTCAAGCCGGAGCAGCCGGGACAAGTCATGGCCAAGTTCGTTACAGACCCGCTCAAGTCTCTGAGCGGAAAATTCTTTACGTACGTTTCACGACATGCTGTAGGATCGACAGCTAACGGTTATACAGTTGGAACTCACCAGAAGTTGCGGCGTATCAAGAGTAGAGCCTCTTTGAGGTAGAAGACGGGGTTCCTGGATACTCAAGCAGATGTTAGCTTAATGTCTTGACAAGATTTGAAACAAGCAACAAGGTAAATAGACAAATGCAAGTCAGGCGAAAGATGAAAAGCTCTTAGTTTGCTCCACATGGACATTCGGATTTAGCATGGAATGTAAGTTTCTTCATCATAGCATTTGATGAGGTGTTGAGAGAAAAGAAGAAAAGTCTGTTCTTACCTGATGGTGGATGTGTCACACGAAGGCTGGCGTCTGGATCTTTCAGGCATCGTTCTTTTCTCCTGTCAGTTCCATAGCCTCCAACAGAGTTCAACAATGTTGTGGTGTCGAATGCGCTCAGGCTATCGAATGTATCCGTCATAAGATGTCGGTATTTGATAGTACATAGCAAGCATCATAGCAGGGTCGAAAGGAGGGTCGTTGCTGAAAGGGTTCTTACAGCATGGACGAGAGCGACGGCCTAAACTTTTTTCTTGTTAGCCATGTCCAACAGATGGGATCAAGCTTCAAAAGGACAAATTGGAATCAATCAGATATGTCTATTTGGCAAAGACGAAGTCAATCAGCACCGAGGCTTGTCGGACCTCTAAGACTGGGGCGACAACTTGTCTCTTCATGCGATGCGACAGGGCAGAAGGGATAGAGGCAACTTACTCAAGGCGGCAGCTCAATGTTGGCAGGAATGCAGAGCAAGATATTAAAAGATAGCAATGCGACAGAGTCCAAAGGACATTGTCGCAGAAGAGACAGTCAGGAGACGTGGTCTCTGTCTGGATTGTGAGCAGAGAAGGAAAGAAAGTGATGATGAAGAGAAAGGAATTTTTTCAGATTGGAAATTTTGGCCGAAGAAAATGCATGCGCGAGGCTTGGTCCGTGCACTGCAGACGCGCCGCTCGAGGCAACAAGGTGTGGCGCGTGAGGTCCTTTTCAGCCCCCCTCTATCCACACCTTTTTTTTCAAGGCCCTTTCAGCTAGCTTCCAAGGACAGCGTGCACTCGACCACTGGCAGGCCTTTGGTTATGAGGCTTTGATCTCAGTCTTAGTGGAGTCGGTCCTGGTCACGTCCTGGTTGGCCCCTAAAAAGAATGGAACCTGATCGCGAGCTGGGCTGGGCTGGGCTTTCCATCAAGTCAAGCGCGGCGCATGAGCCTGGCCTGGACTGCCCCCTCCCCTCCCTCTCCCTCCCCCGGGCCGCAGCAGCTCGCACATACAAAAGCGGCTTGCCCCACCACTCATGGACCATGAGCAACCATCCGTCTGAAAATCGTCCCTCTCAAGCCTGAAGCTTTGCATTGCGAGCCGCCGTTCAACACCAAGAAAAAAAAAGTTGCAGCAAACTCTCACGGAACAAACGAGTATATACCGGCAGATACCCGCATCTCAGTCACTCTTGTTTATAATTTCACCCGTCTTCCTGTCATCTTTGTTTGTTCATCTTTTCCACCGTCATCGCGTTCCACATCGACTCAGTCACCGCTCACACTCTGATCGCGTCTGTCGCCTGGGAGTTGTATATCTCTCCATTTCGATATTGGATCCTCAACTTTTCCCGCAAACGCCTCATCATCCGACGTCTTCTTCACCTTTCGCTTCACTGAAATCATGTCTGATCACGAGTTTGGAGGTACGTTATTCTGGTCATGCTGCTCTTTGTCTTGTTTGTCGTTGCATATCTTGACTCCATCGCAACCCGTGGACATCACCACGATGCGATGCGTCACTGTTGTTGAAGCCAACACTGAATCACTTCTACATCTTCTTTGACTATTTATTCATCTGCATCTTCCATGTTGGCTTCAATTTACGCTGTCTACCAATTTGACATCTTTCTTCACATTCATGCATACATACTCACCTAAAGACTTTACCTACAACATCACTTTTCATCATTCATCCTTTCTCAAGCACAACTTCTCCAACTGCACCGCATCTTTGATCATTGCTTTGTTTTCTGCATCATGGCCCCCCACATTCCTGCATCCGACAAGTACTGGGCGAGAATCGACGCCGGACTGAGTCTGCGCTTCATCCTTGACTTGGAAACATCCCGCTAACCCTCTTTCTTCAAATAGGCAACGACGACCTCTCCCTCCCAAAAGGTATGTCAAAGTCTTCTCCTCATGTTTCCCTCTTACTTACACTCTTGCAGCCACTGTTCAAAAGATTGTCTCAGAGATTCTACCCCCCTCAGAAGGCGTGGCTTTTGCCAAGGAGGCCCGCGACCTTCTCATCGAGTGTTGTGTCGAGTTCATCACCCTGATCTCATCCGAGGCAAATGAAATCTCAGAGAAGGAGGCCAAGAAGACCATTGCCTGTGATCACATCACCAAGGCTCTCGAGCAACTAGGCTTCACCGACTACGTCCCTGCTGTCCTTGAGGCAGCAGCCGAGCACAAAGAAGTCCAAAAGGTTCGCACTGTCTGCCCTTTCTTGTACATCACCCACTAACATGACGTAGGGCCGAGAGAAGAAGGCGGACAAGTTCGCCAGCAGTGGCATGTCCATGGAAGAGTTGGCTCGTCTACAGGAAGAGCAGTTCGCGGCGGCGAGAGAACGCCACGGCTAGTTGCAAATGTACAAGATGGATGGGAAAGGGAATCATTATTTGGGCATTGCTAGGCGTTGACGTGCAGGAACTGGGTTGAACCTGGACTGGATGGACCCTTGGGTTTTGTTATCGGGGAGCGGGTTGGCTCTTTATCACTTTCGCTTTTAGAATCTCCGTCATGTTCTACCTGGCATGTTTCGGGGCTCGAATGTCAGGTTGTTGATCTGGCGGCGTTCCTTGGTCTTGAGGCTTGACTTGAGTTGGGGTCGCATGGTTAGACACGGTTACATGACTCTGGCACACCAGTTCGCTTGCCATGACCCAATCATGACCTAGCCAACTTTACCAGAGACAAAGAAAGATAAAGGAGCTATGCAACGTAATGCAGCAGCAACATCTCCATGTCTCCAGCCTTTCTGCCCCTTGAATACTCTGTCGTTGCCTGTAGGCAGGCAGTCAGCAAGCACTTACAGGCACCCATCTATTTGCATCTTATCGATAAAGAAAAAAGATGATGTAACTCCACCACCCCGCCCTGACAATCCCTCTCTATTTTCGCAACCTACCTCTGCTGATCCGCGCCCGCAATCGCAAATAGATTCTGCATCCCTTGCCTGGGCACCGCCAAGATAGGTCGAAGACGTCGCAACAAGAATAAGCCTGGACCCCGTGTCCCTCGCTGGCTCGCTCGCAAGATGGGTCAGGATGAGTCCTCCATGAGCTTCGGCGGCCCGCCAAAGGCCCTCTCCGAGAGGAGCCTGGCCGCTGTCGCAGAGTACATCAAGACGGGTCGCGACAAGAGGATTGTTGTCTTGACTGGCGCCGGTATCTCGACTGCCGCTGGAAGTATGCATCTTCTTGTTCAAGCATAACTCTGAAGCGACTCTAACTTCTTTGTTAGTTCCCGACTTTCGATCACCAAAGACAGGCCTCTACGCCAACCTCGCCCGCCTCAACCTCCCCTACGCCGAAGCCGTCTTTGACATTTCCTACTTCCGCAGCCATCCCGAGCCCTTCTATGTCCTCGCAAACGAGCTGTACCCTGGAAAATTCCATCCCACCGTCTCCCACGCCTTCATCGCCCTCCTCGCCCGCAAGGGCCTCCTCCAGATGCTCTTCACCCAAAACATCGACTGCCTCGAGCGCGCGGCCGGTGTTCCTCCCAACAAGATCATCGAGGCTCACGGTAGCTTCGCTACACAACGGTGCATCGAGTGCAAGACCGAATTCCCTGACGACAAGATGAAGGAGCACGTGTTTGGTGGAAAGGTCCCGCACTGCGGAGAGCCCGGCTGCAACGGGCTCGTCAAGCCGGATATTGTATTCTTTGGCGAGGCGCTACCCAAGGCGTTTGACAACAATGTCCACAATGTGGCCATGGCGGACCTGGTGCTCATCATCGGCACAAGTTTGACCGTCTACCCCTTCGCTGCTCTTCCCGGTATGGCGCAAGAGGACAGGCCTCGAGTGCTGTTCAACATGGAGCGTGTCGGCATGATTGGCGACCGTTCAGATGATGTGGTTGAGCTTGGCGCCTGCGACGACGGTATCCGCAAGCTCGCTGATGAGCTTGGCTGGAGAGACGAGCTTGAGCGTCTATGGAGAGATACCGTCGGAGATGAAGAGGCGGAGCGACAGCTAAGGGGCAGAGAAGAGGATGAGGTTGAGAACGAGGTTGAGCGTCTGGCTGCCGAGGTGGAGGCGGTCGCTATTAACGATGACACCAAGGCCGATACGAAGGAAGAAGCATCTCCAGAGGCTGAACCCACAAAGGAGGTCGATGGAGAGAAGCCCGACAATGTTCTTTCATATCAGGCGGCTACCATCTCAGCGCCAGCGCCAGCAGAGAGCAAGGAGGAAACCAAGGCGGAACCAACCAAGACAGAGTCACCAAAGGTGCCCGAGGCCGAATCAAAGATTGAGCCATCAACGACAGAGACTCAACCACCAAAAGACGCCAAAACACCCCAAGAGCAGCCAGCAGAGCCTGTTACTGTCAAGGAAGAATCCAAATAGTAACCTTCTTTTAGACAAGAGTCACGACGGACACGCGTTTAGGAACATTCATGAGAGAAAAAAGTTGACGAGGTGGGGAAAAGCAATGATACACTGTCATCATACGTAGATGATAGACGACTGGATGAGTTTTCTTTTGTTGGCCACGAAAGGCGATGGGAAATGTCACATAGAAGGAATTGTTTAACTAGGTAGGTATCCAAACTTTGTAGATAGAGTAGTCAGGCCGAATTCAAGGTCAAGATTGTCACTTTAGCTACCAGGGAGATATTGGCGATATGATGTCAAGTGTAGGTATAATGAAATTGCACCACTGGGGGCCATATAAGATCAAAATTATATCCAAATCATCGTACAAATCGTAACAGAAGTGCGGAAGAAGGAAAAGAAAAAAAGAAATACACAACAGGAACATCTTCACAGCCCGCTATCAATCTGCGCCGGGATATTCGAAAGCGTCCACGATCCCCACTGCCGGCACGTCTCAGCCACAACATTGGGGATCCGCAGCTTCTCGACCTTGTCCGGGTTCGTGAGAAACTGCACGAGAAAGCCTGCAGAGACGTGCCAGGCTATGTGACAGTGGAAGGGCCATACGCCTGAGATATATGTGAGCACAATGTAAGAGAGGGCCAAGTAAGTGACACCAACCTGGATTCTCTGCTGCGTCAAACTGCATCACTAAATGTCCGTTGCCTTGTAATTGGACAACATCACGCCGTTGGGGATTGTGTTTGTTGATGATGGTGCCGTCCCAAGTGCCTGGGCCTTCATGTAGGACATACATGTTGAAGCCATGCAGATGCATCGGATGTCTAGAGACAAACAGTGTTAGATATAGCCCACAGTGAAACACGATAATACTCACGAGACAGGTGTCTTGTTTATAACATTCACCCTCACACTCTTGGCCTTTCCCGTGTTCTTCACGTTCCACTGCTCCTCGAATGAGTGGTTACCCAACTTGCTCAACAGCAGCGTAGGGCTGTTGTAGTTGGCCCTAAAGTCAACACCTCCAAACTTCCACAGGGTAACATTGCTCGCGTTTTTAAACAGCTCAATATCGAGATCAAGAGTCAGATCGGCCTTTGGCAGCGGCAGCCCCATGACGGGCTTGGTGAGCTCAAGATCATCGTTGGCGCACGTCCCAGGGTCCGGGATGTCCCACGGCTGCGACTCGGGGGGCTTGTTCTTGTCGGCGCCGTCGTAGTAGATGGCCGCCACGGCGTCCGGGGCGTGTGACAAGCTGCACTTTGTAGAGATGTTGGAGCGCATCCAGAAGGCGTCTAGATCGCCGTCGGCCTTGACAAGCACATCTGTGCGCTGTCCGATGCCGAGTGTCACCACCTTTGTGTCGTAGGGCTGCACCTGCACAAAGTCATTGGCAATGACAGTCATGGTGTGCTCGTCAATGGAAAAACGCTGAAGACCCTCACCACCGGCGTTGATGAGGCGCAGACGATGTGTCTTGCCACGCTTGAAGCGAAACTTGGAGATGCCTGCGTTGCTGTTGCATGGCGTATCATCTCCTTCCGCAACGCTGGAGCAGTTAAAGTTCATCTTGCCGTTGATAAGGTTACTGTCTGAGAAAACGGGGCCTGGGGCGTTGGGCTGCATGGTCTCCTCCACAAGGTCAAAGTACTCCTTGTGGTACCAATCGCTCAAGATTACAGGACCAACATCAATATCATAGTCCTTCTTTTCACGGGGACCATAGATGACCAGGGGACCAAAGAGACCAGCAGAGTATTGGGCAGAGTAGTGAGAGTGATACCATGTGGTGCCGTACATGTCAGCCACGAATTGATAGGTGAAACTCTCTCCAGGTGGGATAGGGCATTGCGTTACACCGGGGACGCCATCTTCCCAAGGCGTCTTCTTCTGCTGGAGGCCATGCCAATGCAAGGCAAGACCTTCATCTTCAATGTCGTTGCTCACTGTCACCTGAATCGTGTCGCCCCAGTTGGCCTCGATGGTGGGCCCGGGAAACTGTCCGTTGACAAGAATAACGGGAAGCTCGTATCCATCCGGGGCGATTGTACCCCGGCTGACGGAAAAGTCATACCTCCGAATCACACCTGTATTTGGGTGATCCTCGTAGTAGTTGGTGTGAGAGGTCAGGGTGCTCCATGGATAGCCATTGGGGGTAGGGTTGTCAGTGAGGAACAACGGCAGCAGTGGTGCAAGCAGGGTACCAAGCACGGATTTTCTGTATGCAGATCAGTCAATCTATTCATGGAAGCTTCAGAGAAGGTAGGATGTACCCATTGGTCTTTGTCTGGCTCAGTTTGCCAAGGCCTTTCGGATTGAAACTCCGGATGTTAACCATCTTGAAAACGAGTTGAGAGGTAGTCTCTGTGAGTCTGGGTTGAATCAGATCACTTTTTCAGCGGAGGAAAGCCTCCATCTATATACGTCTGACTTGATACGTGCCGCTGCTGGCGAGCTTCGACGGGAAAGCCACGAGGAAGGACTTCTCCCGTCATGGAGCTCTGCATGTGCCGAAGAGCCGTGGCTTGGCTGTACTCCTCCTCGGTAAGGCTGTAATCAGGACATTGAAGCTTTTGGCTGAGAGAAGTCATCTTGAGCACGGCCTGTCAGAATCTCCAAAATTGGACTTGTACACATAAAGGCGTTGAAGATGCGAATGGTGGTGGTGGTGGAGCCACATGGCGAGGCCCATCATGCATCAGGTGAAGCTGCACGGTGATAGTCAGCACACCAATAAGATGAGAATCAAGCAGATTATCCTATCAGATGTTGTTGGGTAAACTCTCATGGCGCCATGAGGATGGTGTGCTTGTTCCCGGGATGTGGGCGTGATGATATCGGGAACTCAAGGCTGCTGAGCCTTGGGCATGCGGAAATAGACACGAGATCTACAACCAAGACACGGATCTCAGGACCCGATATTCGACCAACGGTTGATGATCCTCTTCCAGGATGTCCTTGGCCGGGGAGAGCTTAATCAAAGCAGCTGAGTCGTTCTGGACGGCACGGCAAGCTAGATGTTTCAGGCCAGCCGTTTCTATCTCCAAGTAAAGAAACAAGCGGGTCCAATGGCGTTCAGCTTGTTAGTAACCCCCAAAACAACACGAACATGTTGGTGGTGAAGGTCGCTCACTGTGACGTCGAGAGGAAGCACGATAAGCTAGCGCCAGCTCATCACGCATCTTGGACCTGTGTGGACCGTATAAGATTCAGGTAAGAGACAATCTCAACACCGCCAGTGGGGTCAGACGGCATGCCGTCCCTGGAGAGCAGCGGAGTAAGCCGGTATCGTGCGGGATGTTCAATATTTCAGCCTGGGGGTCAAGATCGGCCAAGCCTGGGGATGACTGGGGTGCATTGAGGCACCGCTGCATGTCGCCCGTGTGGCGAGGTCGCGATAGTCCAACTGCATTGTAAGCCGGTGATACCTGTCCAAGGCTGAAGAAAGCTTGAGGCGTCAATTGCCGAAGGCCGGATCTGAGCTTGATCGTGTAGACATCTGTAAGCCAGCCCCCAATCGCAAGGCCGAGTCAGAGTCAGCCTGTCAGCGCCACTAGGACAAGATAATATCCTCATCAAAGCAAAGCATCAAAAGCTCGTGCAACCTAACGAGAGAATGATCTCTCAGGGACAGGATTCCCAGCTCAGCATCCCCGTCCAATATGCATAAGGTTGTGCAACGTCGCGTCGGTCCTTAGCTGCCACACTCGACTCATGCCCGGTAGTTGACCACAACAGAACCAATCGCAAAGGGATGGTGTAAGAGCTATTTAGCAAGTAAGCAGGAAAGGATTGCTTTCTGCAGGAAACCCATGAGGAAATAAGCCATCAAATGCATTGTTGAAGATCGCATGGCTGAAGGGCTGAGCATGTGGAAACCTTAAGCGGCAGCGGCTCCCAGCTCGGCAAGCTCGCGCTGCACCACCAACGCTCCAAACCTCGTATCCACGGCCGAGGGGTAGGTCGGCATGCCGGGTCACGGGTGTCATGGCGTCAATCCTGGCCGTGGAATGCAACCTGGTTGATTGACGGCTCAACTTGAGCGCCACAGCTGTCCTGCCGCCTATCTAGCAGTGTCAATCATGTAATATCTTCAGCTGCCGTCTTGTTTTGCCATCTTGGACCACTTGATCCCAGAAAGCAGCGGTCTGCAAGGTATGACAGGTCGACAAAAGGGCCTCGCATGAGACACCACCCTGTCGAGTGGTTTGTTTTGTTTCGCCCTAGAGCCCGACGGCATGGCCAACTGCAGCACGATAGAACCAACTTGGAAGACTTGATATGTATATTACAGAATGCGGCCATCAAAGGCCAGACTGTACAGGGTGGTTGTCGAAGTTGACTGGGTATTGCTCTCGTCTCAGATCATCTTGGCCGCTCTCATGATTTCCTCCAAGCGGGGTTGGCCATATTCACTATGGGTCGTCGCTGCGCTCGCATGTACATTTCGTGAAGTTTAGGGTCGGCATCGGATCGGATGACGCTACCGATAGACATGAAGAAGCTGGGAGACCTGGTGAGCATTGAGTGGGATGCAAGAAGAGGCTGACATACCCAAAGGTGGCACCGGATCCGAGCATATACTGTCCTAAAGTCCTCATGATTCCGTTGGGACCAGCTCCGTATCGGAAAATGTTGACGGTGCCTAGTCGACGTCAGCAAGTCTTCGGAGACGGATGGAGGGGACGCACCGAAGACAAAGCCCATGATAACACCAACAGCTGGTATCATGTTAGATTTGTCTCTCCCATGTCGATTGGGAGAACCTACTTCCACCCATCATGGCACCCATCTTGACTGCAAAGTTAATGTCAGTCAGCCGTCTTCAATCCAGGCAGATGACTAGCATACACTTTTCCATGTTGGAGGGGCCATGCTGGCCGGCATTGATGGGCGCAACGGGAGGCATGTTGAACTAGAGGTACGGCGTCTATGAAACTCGAAGCTCAATGGCAGGCTGTCGTCGAGACGGTGGACGAGATTTATCGTTCGTTGTCGTAAGTCTTGGATCAGTTGAAGCTCTCTTGCGTCGGGTTGAGAGCGTAGCGGGACAATAACCATGACTTTCTACAACCGGTCGCTGATTGGCTCAATGGCCCTCTGAAAGACGGACTCGGCGAAAAGTCGGCGCGAGAAAACTGAATTTTGTAGCACGGACCAACGCCTCCCTCACAGTGCCCGTGATTCTCCGGCATAGGGGGTGATACACTGTGTAGAAGTCATCACGTGGCTACCTTCGTGGGTCAAGAGCAGGCTCCACAGCGCGGCTACCGACTCGCAAGAGGGATTTGATTGTGCATTGTTTTTCTGACGCTCTTCCCAAGGCTCCAGGACCGTCTCGATTGCTACTCTGCAGCCTCTTGTTGCGTGGTGCTGGGGATATGCGAGCTGCGAGCAGTGAGCACATGCCAGAGTCTTTGGGCGTGTGCTCCACTGTACTCCGTGCTCTGTACTCCGTGTGCCTGTGCCGGGGCCCCAAATTCAACACGCCAAGCAGCGCTTAGCGAGACGGGCGGACAGACCTCCCCCATACTGTTACTGCAACCTCCCATCAGCTCACTCACAGCCTTTCCGTCTCCCACCCATCGACTTTGCGACGCGAAACCCCTTCCGACATCGCGATACCCTCGTGCTTGGTGAGTTCTGCACCCTCTGGGCTATCCCTGGCGAGTTTGTCGGCCCCTGATGACCCGTTCCGGTCAGGCGGCCTGCCCAATCCAACTTGTTCCTCGGCGCCAAATCCTTTCTCCCAGCCACGAACTGACCAGCTTTCCTCTCCACTTAGTATATCGGCGTCGTCTTGCATATTTTTTCAGCGAGCGCATCCTTTCCAACGCACTGTCCCCGTCTTCGAGCCGTTGCTGCACTCGTTTTGTCTCCGACCAGTAGTGGAGTGACGAAGCGAACTTGGCGAGGCGCGAGCCGCAAACCTCCCACTTCCAGAACCGGCCATCTCATCAATCCTTGACCTTTCCGTCCATCGGCCGCATTCTGCCCTCGTGCCTCACATCATCCCTATGACTGCAGTCGCCAACCCGCCCAACTTTCCGATCTCACGACCAGCATGGGCGATTAACGGGCATCATCAAATGAATTCAGACGAAGCCCGAGGCGGCATGGGCATGTTCATGCCGCGCAAAACCTTGACGCGGTCCAACTCGTCCTCCTCCGTCTCTTCAACCTCGTCCAACTCTTCTACCACCACAGTTGCTACGAACGGCTCCCACACCAATGGAACTCCTCTATCGTCGACTACGGATCTGAGCCAATGGTCGGCCAACGGTGCGCCTCGAAAACGGCCTCAACCCAAGAGCCCCTGGCCCGCAGGGAAGGGTGATTTCCAGCAAGATCTCTCCCGCGTTCCTGCCGGTCGAGGAGCCGGTATGATGGCCCATGGGCCTGTTCAGGCCGGTCCTGGCCAGGTCCAGATGTCACCGCAGGGCATGATGCGACCTATGACCGCCGAACAGTTTCCTCCGGGCCAACCGGTACTATATCTACTTTCTCTAAACGGAACTTTTGAACGAAAGACTATTGCTGTTCCCTTTGCTCCCGAGAGCCTTCGAATTGGCCGCCAGACGAACCAAAAGACTATCCCGACCCCTACCAACGGTTTCTTTGACAGTAAAGTGCTGTCGAGACAGCATGCTGAGATTTATGCGGAGCGTAACGGCAAGATCTATATCCGAGATGTCAAGTCGTCAAACGGAACTTTTGTCAACGGAACTCGTCTATCCCAGGAAAATCGCGAATCAGAACCCCATGAACTGCAGACTTCGGATCACCTCGAACTCGGTATCGACATCGTCAGTGAGGATCAGAAAACTGTCGTTCATCACAAGGTTGCTGCCAAGGTTGAACACGCTGGATTTCTAAGTGCTTCGAGCAATGTTTTGGATATGAACTTTGGAGATCTCGACCCGGCCAACGGCGCAATGATGATGCCTTCAGGACCTCAAATGCGTGGCCGGGCCGGTAGCAATGCTTCGATGGCCAGCAATGGTCGGATGATGCCCAACGGCGGCATGATGAACATGCAGGCTAATGGCATGCCTCAACAACGGCCTTTCTTTCTAACCCCAGTTGCCACTGATCAGATCCTCAAACGGCTTGCGGTATGTCTAATGAAACGCAGAAACGACTGTTGACTAACTTGGCTAGAACGAAATGCGAAACGCTCGTCTCCAGGCACAGGATCTTGGCCGGACTAACCAGTTCGTTCACACTCTATTATCCAAGGACGACCTCAAGGATCTCGACAAGCCAGAGGGCCTTGAGCCTCCCAAGCCTCAGCCCATTGTTAACGGCATGGGCACACCGTTCCGTGCAGACCCCAAGGCCCGATTCTCTGATCCTCCTGCACCTCCTCCTCAACAACCTCTTCCTGAAAAGCCCGATGTACCCTCTCTCAAGCGTGGTCCCACCGAGCGGCCCAAGTCAGGACCACCCAACACCTCGCCCATCCGGCCAGATAATCTCAGCCAGATCGTCCAGCTTACCGAAGCCCTGAACAATGCCAAGCGAGACATTGACTCTCAAACCGCACGTATGCGTGAACTCGAAGAAATGCTACAAAAAGAACGACTTGCTCGAGAAGAAGCAGAGGAGCTAGCCAAGAGATTAGAGGAATCAGCAACTTCTCACATGAACGGATCGGCCATCCCTGGGGAGTTGGAAACGCCTGAGGAAGAGCCTGAGGTTGATGAAGTTGTTCCCAATACCCCTGCACCAGAAGTTGTGGAGGAGACAACCCCAGCTGTTGATGCAGCCCAGGAGACTGCCACCCTTCTTCAAGCCCGTATCGATATTATGGAGAACCAGATGCGAGACATGAAGGAGCAGATGGAAGAGTGGAAGCAACGCTGCGAGATGGCCGAGTCAGAACGAGATGCTGATAGGAAGACGCTGGCTGAGATGGTTGTCCAGCTTCGTGCTGAGGAAGCTCTGCGAGAAGAGGCAGAGAAGAGGGCTCGCTCCAGGTCGAGAAGAAGAAACTCTGAGGCCGAAGCTGTTGCCACTGAGCAGACCCCTGCCACAGAAGATGCTAAAGACATCGATGAGAAGGCAGGAGTCGTTGAGCCAGCTGCCAACGATGAATCCTCTGATGCGCCCACTTTGTCCCGGGCCAACACAATCACCCCATCGAGTCCTCAAAAGGGCGCCCTTGCACAGGAAAAGCACCTACACGCTGGACTGCCTTACGCCTCGATGATCGGTGTTGTTCTGTTTGGCGTGGGATTGATGGCGTACCTAAACGGTTGGCAAGCCCAGCCTCCTCGACCCGAGCAGTAAGGGTGAGGGTGAGGGTGAGGGTGAGGGTGAGATGGAACAGACTGTACGAGGTTGTTGTTTGGCAATTGATATTATCTGAAGGGGTTTCGTTTACGACATGTCATCTGGGGGGATCTGTACTTTTGATGAGCGGTATTCATAATGCATCATGCGGCCTATCGGACGTGGCCGAACGACAACGATACGATACGAGACCAACATGGACATAACACATCCGACCGACCACTATTTCCTTTGTACGTACTATACTTTGTTTCTCTTGTACCAACGGCAACCAGACAACGATAGGGCTACCCTTGGAAAGGGAGTGGGCCTGATTTGAGTCAGGCTGGAGGACATGGCGTTTTGTTTTTGAAGTCGATACACGGGGTGGCGCATGAAGGGAGGGTTGGATGGATGGATGGATAGCAAGATGGACGTTGTGAGCAGTGGGCTGCAACTCCCAGGATAGCGAGGGGATATTTGCATAACTATACCTATCGCCTCAATACAATTTGGCTTTCAGTTTTCATATTGGTGTATCTGCAGGTTGAACAAGGTGCATGAGAGTCGAGACATGTACGTCACTGTAGACGTTCTAGAACGGGTCAACAAAGTGCAACCGAGCTGTCTAAGCACAAGGTACAAAATCGTTCACGTCATTGCACATAATGGGCCCCGGCCTAACAATTGCACCTTTGTTCCCGGAGCTCGCATTCGCATCCTCCGACATGACGGAACGGCACGGGGCGCCAACGACCGGCGCTAACCAGTTTTCGTATTGCTGCGGCCCATCATTGAGCCGGCTCGACGGCATGCGACTTATAGATTGTTCCTGAGGTCGATGATGGCTTGAGTTTGTCGGCAGGGTCGCTTTTGTGTGTTGCCGAGATGGGGTGACATGATAAGAGAGAGCTGAAAAGGTGTCGTGGGAGAAATAGTATAAAGGGTCTACATTCGCAGTTCTTCAACTTGCCCTACCATTCTTTATTCAACCAAACACAGTTACATCTTGCCCATCTATATGAACTACTTTCAAAATGGTGTCCCTCTCAGAAGTCGAGCACTCAAACTCATCTGCTCCATCAACCCTCCCATCAGGCCTCGTCGCCGTGTTTGCCGGCGCGACAGCCGGCATCGGCGAGACGGCCCTCAAGGCGTTTGCCAAGCACACGGTTAGACCAAAGATTTACTTTATTGGCCGGTCTCGGGAGGCTGGTGATCGGTTACTCAAAGAGTTGAATGTCATTAATTCTGAGGGTGTTTATGAGTTTGTTCAGGCTGATATGAGCTTGTTGGCGAATGTGGACAAGGTCTGTCAGGATATCAAGAGTAAGGAGGATGTTGTGAACGTCTTGTTCATGAGTCAAGGAACACTTAAATATGGTGTTGGTGAGTTATATATTGACTTGATTATGATCACTTACTTACATGTTCAGATACTCCGGATGGCTTCCCTCTCATCACTGGTCTCACCCTCTACTCCCGCACCCGTCTAACCGTCAACCTCCTCCCCCTTCTCAAGAAGGCCACCTCTCTCCGTCGTGTCGTAACCGTCATGGCTGGCACAAAAGAAGGCAAACTCTTTCTCGACGACATCGCCGGCCGCAATCTCCCCAACAAAATCCGATCCGCTCGAGGTCATCTCTGCACAGCTTTGACTCTATCCCTCGAAGCTCTTTCCCGTCAGGCACCAGAGGTTTCCTTCATACACAACTTCCCCGGTTCTGTGGACACGGATCTGATCCGTAGGGACGACGGGTTGATGATGCAGTTTGTCAAGCAATTCTTCCGGCTAGGCACGACAGTCTTCGGGAAGTGGGTTCCCAAGGAGGAGTGTGGAGAGAGACATGCGTGGTTATGTCTGAGTTCAAGATTCCCTGCCAAGAGCGAAAATGGTGCCGAGGCTGCTGTGGCAACTGACGGTACACAGGGCAGTGGTGTGTATAGTGTCGACTGGGATGGCGAAAGTGCGTCGACCGAGGTGATGAAGTTGCTGGGAGAGTATCGAGACGAGGGGACGGTGGACAAGGTGTGGAAGCAGTTCGAAGATGAGTTTGTTAGAGTCACGGGATCTGTCTCTATTTGAAGGGTCGTCTTTTCATTATTGTGTTTCGCTATATCCTAGTAATATCCCATCGACCATGCCAATGAAGTAGTTACACTGTCCCAACGAGAGCAGCACCACCCAAGTCGGCAAGCCTAGGGGTAACTAAGCGACAGCCTAACCTTCTCACAATTGCAATTTAGGGTCTTGAAAATGTTCAACTCATTGCGCCAACACGTGCGAGAGTCGATACTTCCTCGAATACCCATCGAATTGCGAGTGTGTATGCCTGTGGCTAGACTTGAGGATACCATATCTTCCACCTGGAGACTAGATCAATATACAACGGCGTATTGCAATTAGTTCAACTCCGTCAGGCGGACAGTGTCAAAGCAGCTCACTGTCATCCAACGCAACACAGTCGTGACCAGCAGTCGGCACTTGTGCGTTGACTCTGCATCGCTTGCCTCCTTACATACACGTCACATACAGGATCGAAGGGGGTTAAATTTGAAGTGACCTCCCACTCAGCTGCAAGCTGCGTGAGGAGCTGCACGGGCTGCCAACTAACATCAACCTTTCACTGCAAGTTTAACCCCCCTTGAGGCTTAAGATTACTCAGCTGATTATGAGGGCTTCCTCTGGAATTAAATTTAGACTGTGTTTCTTTTTACGTACCTATTGTAGTGTACAGTAATAAAGATAAAGGGGTATGCTCCTACTACAACTGGGATACTTGAAATAATACAGAGAGCTTATCACTTCGAAATTATTTAGACATCTCAGGAGTTCGGTTGACGGTTGGTAGTTAACATCGATGCTACCAGGTCCCTTCATTCAAAGGATCAAGAAAGGCCTCCTTACTACTTAAACTATTGATGCTAATTCAAGTCACGTTTAGTACAGAAACTACAGTCCTTTTAGGCAATAACCGCAAGCGACATGCTGAACCAGGATGATGAAACACACCATCAGCTCGGTCTGAGAATCCTACACCGACAAGTGGCTGTTTAGCAACGATTCCCAAGATCCAAGACACGAGGGTAATGTAGCATTTAGATCTCGGTACTTGAATTAACGAAACGGTCATGACAGGGCTGTTAAAGCTCCCATTTGCAGAGCACGTCTGGTGGTTACAGTGCATAGGATCTGCGGATGACAGGTGTAGTGGCACGCAGGGGCCGTAAGCATCTTGTTTAGGAAGGCAGCTGAATCCTTCTCGATTCGAAACGTCGATCATATGAAGGGGGAATAAACACGGTATGATGCGCCGCTCACCTTTGCTTGACAGCAGTTGCAAAGAGTCATGTGTCTATAAACTACCGTTGCGACCACACATTGTTCTTCTAAACAGTATCCCTCTTTAGTTCCTCCAGTCCGACTAGTATTGACTGCATATTCACCATGTTGTATCAAAGCCTCGTCCCGCTACTCCTTGCCTCTTCGGCCTCTGCGCTCCAAGTCCCCAGCAATGTCCGCGCATTCTACAACCAGCTCAAATCCAAGGGCACATGTACCAACAGACTAGCCACTGGCTTCTTTGATTCCAAGTTCGACGATGGCGGTAAGCTCGGCTCCCCACTCTGCACATCCCAAGCTGACAAGGGAAGAAACGTCATACTGCGGCGACCACCTCGAAGACTATGGTATCGTCTATCTCCAAGGTGAAGGGGGCACGTTTTCCAACATGGACGTTGACTGCGATGGCGCTCAGGGGGGACCTCAGGATGATGGCCGTTGCGGCGAGTCGACAACCACCATCCCGACGACATCTATCAAGTACATCATCGAAGGATACAACGTCGGCATCAGCGATTTAAACCCTCACGAGCACTCGTTCGTCGTCTTTGGAAACTCAGGCACCAAGCCTGGTTGGAAGACGTTTGACCCCCGTGAGGTCGGCGTGCAAAAGGCCAGTCTCATGGCAGTTGTCTGTGGAGACCAGATGGTAAGCAAGCACACTCAATATGAAGAAGCCTAGCTAAGCCGATGTCAGTTCTACGGAATCTGGGGTGACTCCAACGGTGACCACGGCGATCGTCCCAGTGTCGGTGAAGCATCCCTCTCTCTTGCAACAGCCTGTTACGGCAAGGGGATGCAGGCAGGCACAGGCTCCAACACGAGCCACGACGAGGAGGATGTCCTATATATCGCCTTTACTGGAGCAGATGCAGTTCCAGGCGCCAAGGGAGCTGCCTGGACTGCAGGCAACTTTGATGACTTCCACGCCAGTCTGGTTGGACTAGGCAACAAGCTTATCAAGCGCATCGGTGGTGGCGATGACTGTTCGTGGCCTGGCCATTGTGAAGGTATGAGTATAGACGGCAGACTTCTGGTGCATATGCTAACGATGATGTTAGGCGCTTCTTGCAAGGTTGCTCAGGACTGTTCCGATGCACTCACTTGTGTCAACGGTAAGTGTGCCCAAGAACAGTTGAGTTGAAGTCAGGCAAGCTACAAGTAACCCAAGGTTTACCAATGATACCAAGGTGAGGGTCATTGTTCTACAGGTTAACAGATCCCATGTAAGGTCATCTCTTAAATATCACCCTATAGCATGAGTGGTAACTGCATGTGTCCACATCATTCAACTTCTTGTGCATATTAAATATGCAGGTATATATCAAGTGTCTGAAGTCTCTTTCAAGGGTGGCAATCGCTTGATGGCCCAAATCCAGATCGTATAAATGATACTACACAGTCACCTAACCTTAAATTTTCTTACACTGCAGCGCTTCTTTGGCTCGCTCCCTCTCGTTGTTTGTTGCTATCCGGACCACTTCCGAGGCCAACCCAGGTTGGTAGAATCGGTCGTATTTCCGCAAACCACAGCGGTGGAAGGAACTACGAGACCTCAAATGGCTTGGTGAAAGTGACGGTTACCACGGCTGTCGCTTCTATGAGCAAGGAAGATAAGATCAGATGTTGAAAGAGGGAGGTATCATGTTGCGTGCGTAGTCCACCTAGAAGCTCGTTGCTGAGCAGTCTACAAAGTCATGAGTATTCCAGTTCTACCACTACTATAGACGATCAGTGGCATAACATCGGGTGGTAAGAGAAATCATCCAGCCAACTACATAGTGTATTATGCATACCTATGTTGGGGTGTGACTGTGGTGTTAGTGAACTCTTCTTGAAACCCCACATTATTCAAGACTCCAGAGCAAGCATGGGTAAGAAAGCATTGGTGCGTTTCACGATTGTGATAATAGTGCAGAGAATAGTTATTTGTCACTCTCTTGGCTTCTACGCTTGTGGTGAAGACTTGGCTTGTGATCTAGAGCTTCAATACCCTGCATCAAGAACAATTAAGCTCCATTACGCGTCAAATTCGAGTACTAACATTTGACAGGGATGACGATTGATTAGAAAGCTCCTGTTCAACACGCACACTATCTCCAGAATAGCCCACAGTCATGCCATTACGCGGCTTGAGCCAAGTTAACTCTCTTGGCGTCAATTAGATGAATACCATCTCCTGGGGCGCAATATGACTACGTATTTCAAGTCTTCTTGGCTTGCCCTTTAACCCATCAAAACCTACTCTTGGCATGTCCCTGATCCAAGTTTGGGCACCCCTAATAGCGCCAACCAGTCCATCGCAATAGGCGACAACACCACTAACAAGCGCGGGGCCCAATAGCCGCCCAAGCTTCCATCAGTGACATCCATAGAAATGAAAGACATCATAGTGGGCAGGCCAGGAGAGCTCGGACTCGACGCCGTGTGTTGAACCAACGAGACACGGGTGTTTCGGAGTTGCGGCTCTGCATATTTCAACGTCATAGTCTTGTGTGTTAGTTCCAAGTTTTTTCCCTTCTGGAAAGACCGGATGATACGGGATCCGAAGATATCACGAGAATGTCAAGTGCAGCGTTTGGAACGTTTGAGAGGCCACGACAGCGGGCAGCTGCCGAAGGCCCCAAAAGGTAAACAACACCAGCTGGCAATGCAGTGCATCGCATATCGTGAAGATCCTTGGCTACGCCCGCAGAACCATGACGAAGCTTGGCCAGGACAAGGGCGCGTAACGATGCAGATGATGCAGCTATTGTCGTCAAAGTAGATACTTGTAGATACCTTTAAATGTATCCTTTCATCATCGCTCATGCTGATGCACACGTTTTGAAACACGAGCACCCGGAAAGACGTCAGTTTTCCGAGATCTACGATGGCCTCCCAAGGTTCGCCAGAAACAAAACCGCCAGAGAATCATTAACGGTTTAATTCGATGTTGATGAAACAGCCACTTTTCTTTTCATTTCATTGGTTTGGTGCAGATCGTAAACAGTTGAACCAGGGCATACACCACACATTCGGGGAACCCTGGTCTTCCCACGTTTGCCACATTCCAAAAGGGTCAAGGTCATCATTCCTTTCGGTTTTCGCCTCCCCCTGATCAAAGATGAAGAAAGGGCTCGTGGTAAAGCAACGTGGTCTCGTCAGGGGGAGGCGACAAGAACTGGAATTTGTCAGGGCTTGTCAAGTGCCGAGCTTAATCGCGGCGTGGCCTGCGGGCACCGCTGTGAGGGCATTCACACAACGCACGAAAGTTTGGGTTTTTACGAAAAAGTCCGGGCTCCGACGGGCGGATACTTTCGTCGCATGAAAGGTTGATGAGTACTCGGTACTCCGAAATGTCCTTCAAATGCCGGAGCGATGGACGGTTGCAACGTTGAAAGTTTCCCACTATATGAGGCGCAGCCCGAATGAGCCCTGAGATTTCGGGTTCAGGCAGAAAAGCGCCAGTGACTCAACAAGATGGAAATTGCATCCTTCTTGGCGTTATTTTTTCCTTCTTCCAGAAACCCATCATTACGCCCGTGGAGAAGAAGGCAATTGACCAGGGACCGTTGAGAAAAAAAAGGGCTGATGATGATGACAATGATACTGTCTCCAGGGCCACCACAAGGTCCGGGCTTCTCGCTTCGGAGAGGCCGCCGCCCGTAGCCGGGCATCAACAAGCGAATTCGAAACCGAAGATGGGGGAAATTTAGACGATGATGGCTGGGGTTCGGTTAGGCTGCAGCTGCTGCCTTTTTCTCCAGTTTAATTTGATTCCTTGCTTGTTGTTGAGTGAGACGACGGGGGAATGAGGCTGAATCTTTGACGTGTCAAACATGGATCATGTTGTTGGACCCTTGTTCTGAGAGATCAAGACACAACACAAATGAGGCTGGAGAAAAAACAATTCACGATTGATTCAAGGCTGCAGAGTGGATGCGGCAAGAGATAGTATTGGTGCATTACAAAGATGCCTATGTAGATAATGTAGTAGAGGATATCAAGTAAGATATTTGCCGCCAAAAAAAAAAAAGTGAGGTGAGGTAGTAGTAGAGGTAGTAAAGGTGTGAAGTCGGTTTGAAGCCGTGAATCCCATAACGCATACCAGCGTTTTCCCAAGTATCCCAATTGATAAAAAAAAAAAAAATGAAACCCGCTTTTTGTGCTTTCCCAAAAGGCTCAGTAGGCCGTGTCATGTAAGAAACTCCAAGCTATGAAATCAAGAGACCAAGCCCAGTTTATGGGGATGTGGTAGGATATATAAAAAGAACCAGCCGTTAGGAGAAAAGGGTAAAAGAGATATCATTCTTCCCGTGATAGTCCATGCATTTAACGAAAGAGAAGAAGCAGAAGAGTAAAAGGTTGGGGTATCGAAGAAATCATAAGACATGCTGAAAAGAGATGTAAAGAAAGTATAGAGTTGCTTGCTTAGAAGCTTGCGCGGTCAGCTTCGCATCGCTGCTGGTTCTCCATGTCTTCTTGTCGAAAGACAATGCCACGACGCTTCCATCCTCCGCGACGGATAAAGTTGTCGACAGAGTCAAGAGAGCGCATGGGAGGACGCTTGGGTGCGGGACCGGTTCGGGGAGCGTAGGTAGCGCTGAGAGAGATGGTCTTGAGGGCTGAGGCACGTCGGGTAAGACGTCGCATCTCAAGTACTGAGGCATTGTCGTCCTCATCGTCAGACTCTTCGGATTGGGTAATCTCATCCGAATCCTCAGAGTCAGAGTTGTCGAATTGGTCCAGGGTCTGGATAGTCGACTCGGACCACCGTGATCGGGGCATCGGCGGTCGCTTAGATAGTGTTGTAAAGAAGTAATCCTGAGGCTCCTTGCACTGCTCATCGGCCACATCCATTGGGCTCGCATGAGGAGGCAGGGCCATCTCGATAGGTTGAGCAGTCTCATGCTCAACATACTGCTCCTCCTCTTCGTCATTACCACCGTAAAACACAGGCTCATCCATACGGATAAAGGGCCTCTCGTACAATCGAGGCGGGGCGTGGAAGGCGGGATGTGAAGCAAGAGGATCGATCTCGGGTCGGGTTGTGGCGATAGGTGTTTGCGTAGGTGTAGGTGTCGAGGCGTCGGAGATGGTGGAGGATGAGGAGGAGAGAGAGCAGCCGGAAGAGAGAGAAGATCCGGAGAAGGAGACCTTTCGAATGTGGAGGTCGCGAGGGCGGCGAGACGACTTGCGTCGCTGACCGAAACCGTGTAATACGTGCATGTTGATGTGATGTGTGTGGTTGTTAATCGGGTTATTGGTCGAGTCGATGTTGGTGATCGAGTCGACGTATTAGAAGCGAGTCGTAGTGGTGTAGAGGTTAGGTGACGAGTCCAGATGATGAGGGGATGGACTGGTATTAATAAGAGTAGACCAGATTGGTAAGTAATGTTACAATGTCGATGCAATGGTCGTCATATAAACCAAGGCAGACGGGGTTGATGATTAGGGCCCGAGATAACCGGGGGGTGGGAGGCTCTCAACTCTATAAATAATGGCCGTCGTATTTCACAGCCTGAGAGTAAGAGGATGGATCAGCCGTAAAAGCTGACGGGCTACCAACGTCATCCACCCACTGAACCGTCGCAGCCGAGGCGGGCACACCCATCCTTGCAAGATACGTACCTCACACCGACATCCACATGGATGGTAGGTCCCCCCTGTTCCTGGGCTTGCGCAGCGCAGATCCACACCTTGTACCTTGTCCCCCTCCATCTCCACAAGTGAGCGGAGTAGCCCATCATCTCTGACTCTTCACAGTCATTCACCCGCAAATTCCCATGCTTCTTGTCTCTCTGTGCCTGGTTTCCAAGACAAGATGTCCTGTCCCGCTGATCTGTACAGCAGCCCACCCCTGTCGTTTCCCTTCCCTCCCTGGCAAGTACCCTCGGGTACCTGTTTCTGCCTTCTTTTTCATCTGGACTGTTCTTGGAGCGTGCACTGCAGCCTACCACTAATGGACACACTGCGACACCAAAACCAACATTCGTGATGATCCGTTCAATATGCCACCAAGCCTCTCCGTCGGAACACGCCTTTCCAACCGTAGACACCGCTCTTTCACTCCTCTCTTCCCCTCCATCCGTTTTGTCTTGAAAGTGTACTGTATGCCACCCCAAGACAAGCCTCTCGCCCGGTAGTACCGGGCCTAGGCCCATCGACGACGTACCTGGTGCCTTGTGCCTGGTGCCTTTTGACGAAAAAGCCCCCTCGGCCGTACGCCACCGAGCAATTCCCGGGCCGGCCTCTCACACTCTTTCACTTGTACATTCACTCAGCAACCCCATTTCTCAAAACCCCTGTTGGTCAGGCACGCGGGTGAAAGATTACAAGGCCGCTCGCCCCATAGAAATTGTATGTGAGGACCGGCCCTGTTTTCTTTCACCCGCGTGTCAGGTCAGGTCACGCAGCTCGAGTGCATCGAGGCTAGCACACACTAGCGCAAAGAAGAGTGACTGACAGAGTGATTGAGAAAAAAAAGAGGCCACGAAAAAGCAAACCCCGAAAAGGCCCGTGCCTGCTCAGGTCCAGAACTTCAGCCCGATCGAAAGCCTTGTTCCTGGCATGGGCGAGGAAGAAACAGAGAAAAACGAGGCTTGAGCTTGAGTGTGAGTCTGAAGCTATCGATGCAGGATTCATTGAATTGTTGGCTTGGCAGATCATGTACAAATTCCAAGATACAAGACGTCAATCTTGTGTTTCGTGTGCGTGCATGCATTGTAGATCTACACAGTTGTTTCTGCAGAAAGTGGTTCCGCGATACGATACGTGGTGACCTCTTCGACGTCACTTTTCAGCGCCTCGAGGAACAGATCAACCAAGCGAGTTGACGCTCCTGGCAATGATTATTGAAGGGTGGATTTGGCTGACCGGTTACCGTCCAAGCCTCCAACTCTGTGCTGAATAGCTCCGAGCAAATCATCACCAACAGCCCAATGGGTACATCACCATTTGCGCGCCAGCCGAGAAACTCATTTTGAGCCTCTTTTTTCCTTCAGCCGTGCAGCGATTCGATTTTCTGTAATCCCTCTCTCACCGCTGTGTCGTCCTCCCTTGCGTCTCCAAGGCCGGCGCCCCTCGGCGAACGACACCAAAGTGGTCGCCAAGGCGCCTCGGGCGGTGCTAGCCTAGACGATGGTGTGGGGGCGAGTCCGAAGACGTAAAAGACGGTATATACGATTTGATGTGCCAAAAGAGCTGTTGGGTCAAGAAGAGACATTGTCTTGTCTTTACCTGCAGCACCTTGAACTATGCCCTACGCAGACACGGCACGGAGGTTAACGGTGGACGGTCTGACTTCTATCAATTCAGCTCGAGATTGGGTATTGGAAAGCAAGTAGACGCTACTGTGAGGCGCATGCATCGCCCACATGAGAAACCTGGCTAATACGCATCTCACCTGCATGATTGGGGCTGCTAATTACTCCTCATCCCCAGACAAAAGAAAAGGGTATACGGCATTTGGAATTGAATGAAGGCATCGGGGATGGCGTCTCTGCAGCCGATGCAAGCTGCGAGAAAGAGGGGAAAAGAAGCAATTCATGTCACTTATTCAGCACCTGTCAAAGAGTGAAAGGTCTCAGATGAATGCAAAAAGAGGTGACGGGGCCGCGGGTAAACAGCCAGCCTCACTGTCAAGTGGAGGAATTTCATTTCTCTAGTCCACAGAATGCTACAAAATACTGTATACCGTGAAAAGAAACACCACATTCGTGAATTATCAGTCTTCATTATCGGGAAACCCACAAGTTATCATTCCACTTCAGCTGCAACACGCAGGGCGGACATGTTATCTCTATGCGGTGCTAACGATGAAGATCCAGGGTCTTGTGTCTGATGGAGTCCTTGAAAATGGAGATTTCTTGTCGCAGTCCAAGGGCGAATGACGATCACAGTGGAGTGTGCACACAGCATCATTATCGTGCATGGCAAGGGCTCCTCTCTTTCTTTCTTGGCGGCCTCGTGAACGGACTTGAACGGAGATTGGCTTAGCCTTTTCTCGCTTCCCGGCATCGAGTTTTGGCGAGAGAGAGTCGTGCTCGGGTCCGAAGAGTTACGGACTGTTCATCGACAAGGCCCAATCTCCCTCCCTTCTTTGAATATCCTCGTCATCAGCTTTTGGCTTCATCTTGTACCTTGCAAGTCTGTCGATAGTAATTCATGGGCCCTGTAATAATGGACTCCAGCTCATCGGACGTGGCGTCTGTCTGCTCGCCCTGAATGTCGGGACGACGCTTGTCTGTCAGCTAGCCATGAAGCGTCGCTGACCCCGATGCAGTGGAGAGCTGCAGCGTGGCCGGGATATTCAGATCTCGGGGGGCTGACGACGATTACACTGGGGAAGAAGGGGATACTACTGCTACTGGGCCTGTTTATTTTTCTTTTGTTGTTAGGTGTAATCTCTGTCAATTCTCATTTGAATCGGGAGCGCTATCTGGCAGACTTGTTTCTTTGGCCTGTAAATGCCCGGCGACGATGTTGTTCAAAAAGCAAAATGTCACCGGAGATTTACGCATAAGCGTGCAGCCCAGCTACGTGCAAGCGCGGCAGACAAGATTGATTGGGAAGCAAATAATAAATAAATTGTTTTTTTTTTTTTTTTTTTTTTTTTTTTTTTTTTATTTTTTTTTTTTTTATTATTTTGATGCTGGCCTTTCAGTTCCAGCTCCTTGGATCATGCATGGATGTAAATTGCTACAGGCTGCAGTCATCCTTGACCTCAAGGTCTGGACTCCTGCAATGCAACATCACCAATGTAGGTCACCACCATCCTGTCGAAATCGAACCCGTAGCAACGGGGAGACGGGCTTAATTGACTTTTTGCTTCTTTGGTGAGATTCAGCAGTGGCTGGCTGTTATTCGATCCCGACCCCCCGGTATCGTATTTCCCTGTTCCCGATCGTCTTCAGCTCTTTACTGTTGGTCTACAGAATTTTCAACTTTGGTTTAATTCCCTGACCCGGAAATATGAAATGTGACAGCGTCTTGAGTGGCCTGGCACAGCTGAGCACCAGCCCCGTAAAGTGGAAAGAATCTTGGGGTTTATCGGGCCATTCACACGCGAGTTCATCTCAACATTAGCACACTTTTATCCTGGTCTTTCTTGCCGAAACCCATTCTTGGCTATTGGGATTACTACCCTAAACACGTGTGATCCCTTCATCGGAACATTTGTTTCGTATTCTTGTTCCTTGTGCCTTGCTTGTGAAATCTACAATCACACACACATGATTTATCATCCCGTTTCTGAAACTTCATCCGGTACCTGCATGTACTACTGGTCAAACCCCTGACTCCTCATCCTCAACACCACCTTGAGGTGATAATCATGATGATCATCGCCTCCCCATGACCTCGATGACATGCTTCCCCTCCCACACTTCTAAACCCGCCGCCTCTAATTGGACGCAACCCCTCTCGCCAACCCCGATCCGTAACTCGATTAAGCAAAAAGGCATCAGTTCTTCAACAACGGTTCCAACTTCTTTTTTGCCTCCATCGCTTATTCTTCCTCTTTCCCCTCTCCATCCATCTTATCACCGGTGACAGCTCGTGCATCTCCTGACGATCGCCTAAGCATGTCTTGGACGCCGAAACCCAAAGGCCGGTGATCATCATCCAATAGAATCTTGATGATCTGCTTGGCTAGAGGGGCGCCCAGGCCCATCCGATGCCCCTGCTCAGCTGCGCTGCTGCTGCGCACGCTACTCTCGCTACCGCAGCCTCTATCCGCGATCTACCAGAAGCCACAGTCCAATCGAGCGCACCGACTCTCGCGTCCTCCCGCTCGATAGCGAGTTGTCCGTCTCTTTCTTTGGCGTAGACCTTGGTCTTTGTCTTTAAAATGTGATACATCCGATCCATTTAGTTTAGTTGCGAGAGGCTTTTTCGGATCGACCTTGGGCCGGTGAACCGAGAGGGAGAGCAATCGAGATTGCGTGAATGACTTGACTTGACTTGGTGGTGTAATTAATCAACAGAGTAAAGCGAGGCCAAGCCTTATCACCAGACTAGATGGAAGAGGCACAACATGGCTTGGACCTACATGCAGGGGCATCATGTCAACGTGACCCGGCGCAAGGGGGAAGAAGAGTAATCATGCCCATTTCCATCTGTGCTAACGCGTTATGGTACAAAAGATGGGGTGCAGATGAGGTGCTGTTGGGTTTTTACCAGGTACCGGTATGTGGTATGGTGTGCCGCTGCATCCTCTCAGGCTGTCATCACATCCATTCTCCTGCAAGTATCTCTCCGTCAGCCCAAGGAGGCTGCAAGTCTCGCAGAGTCCCGAGGCTGTAGTTCTGGGCCTTGAGACCTACAGCCTCGAGACTGCATTCGAGACTTGCAGCATTGGAGACTTGCAGCGTCGATCCACTATGCAGTGCACTGCAGTGTTTCTTCTCGCCCGCCTTAACGTGAAACATACTCCCCTCCAAGACTTGAGCCTAGAGATCGAGCTTCTGGTGAAGGAATCGGAGGATTTCCCTCCTGACGATGCTCATCCTCCCACCATCTTCGATCCCCCTACATCAAAAGTCTTTCCTTCACCCACGCACCTGGGTCTTGCCGTGACGTTGCGACGTTACGGCTCGTCCCCCTCTGTCTCAGATCTAGAAACTCCCCGACACATCTGAATGGGCAGTGATACCAAGACACTTAAAAAACAAAACAGACGCGTACTCATTCCCATGTCCAAAACACCATAACGCCCAGAGATGACCATCTTACATAGTACATCTTACATAGTACACAGCCTCAACCCCTGAGGCGATCCTTGCTTTTTCTCCAGCGTTTCAACGCCCAGAGCCATGTGAGCGGAATGTAAGCACCAGGGATGACGTCTGCATGACCGTCCAACTCGGGCATCTCACGGCGCTGACAAGGTCGATCGATCGTATTGCTGATCGTGATGGACTCTTGTCGTATCAAACGAGTGACGGAAGCAAGGGAGGATTTGCACGGCCTCAATCCAGGATACCGTCATTCTCACCCTTGAGCCGCTCTACACGCTTCTGTTCCCAGTTATCGAGATCTCTACCAGCGAGCCGCTGTCTCCAAGTTAGCCAACGTATGCACATCCAGGTTCCAAGGATGAGGCGACGTACGTAGTACTCCTCCTTCATGTCCACCTTTCTCGCTGACCGGCGGACGTTGAGTTCCTCGTCCTTGGTCATCTGGCGGACCTTGCGATCATGGCGTTCATAGCGGACGGCAGTCGCCGGGGTGAGGACGAAGGAGCCGGCTACGATGACGGCCATGAAGGGAAGGCCGAACATGAGGAAGGGGTGCTTGTTCATGACGGTACGGTACCGCATGCCGATCTTGTTCATGTCGGCCGCTGACCGGAACTTTTTGCTTTGAAACGTCGGCATCGTGAAGTGCGGGTCGGTCGGGTCCGGGATAGAGGGATGGTGGATTGGTTTGGTAGAGGTTCTTGGTCGGGAGCTCCGTGAGATTGAAAGGATGGACCGGGCGGAGGGTGAAGTTCAGCCTTGTCCGGTGAAGTCGGATGGAGGAAGGCGAGCAATTGTGGAGGGGCGAGTCAAGGCTGATGAGCTGATGGTGTGTTCAATTGAATTGCGTCTGGCGCAGTAGAAGATTGTGGATTGAGGAGCCAAGAGTCGAGTCAATCGCTTACGAAAAGGAAGAGTTTGATTTGATCATGGTCAGAAGTCGAGTCGGACGATTGACGACTCCATCACGAAAGGCTCCACTCTTCTTTTGCGGCGCTGACGATGGAGTCGATGGCCTGTGCGCGTTTACGTTTTCCCGTTCCAGAGCGAGACATCCACTGACATCCATGAATTGGAGTGGAGAAACCTCGACCGTTGTCGCGTGGCTTCAGGGTCCAGCTGCATCTCCACTCCAACTCAATGGCTCGATATTCAAAACTCCATCCTAATTATTCCATACTTACACAGACCACTTCATTAATATACAGTAATATTAAATGCTCCTTCAGCCTCATCATGCCAGAACCCACGGGGACTCGTCCAGACAGGGGAGTATGTACCATCTTGTACCACGCCAACCGACATCTCCAACCGCCAAACATGTCCAAGCAGACAAGCGGACCCATGATCCTTGAGTTCTAGAAGTCAAAGGACGCCATCGTGAAGCGAGGACCCTGAAATTCGTGCCTGGCATATCCTGGGGAAAACTGCCAACACCGAGGCTGGAACCGGTTCCTCCTCGCGTGACCGCCTCTCTCTCTCACTTACACAAGCCCGTGCTCTACGCTACTCATCTTCCGAGGAACGTTGTGACCGCACGGTGATGATTCGGTATTCGAGAAAATTTCCTTCCCGTTTTCTAGTGCCATGAGGGAGAAAAAAAAAAAGATTTTACTACCCAGGTCCATGCTCCGGCGCTTCGAAAATTGTGACACGACGTTGAATTCAGGGTCCTCGGAGATTTGGCAAGGCGACCAATCGTAGCGTCGGCGATTCCAATTTTGGCATCGGACCGTCGGCCGAGGACATGTCACTGTTACCGAGGGTTTTGGACTGTTGGGCTGTGCTTGGGTCATGGTGTTTTAGCCTTGGTGCTTGTTGAGTGACATGGCGATGGGGTCCAAGGAGTGCCCGATATTTGACTCACAAAAACTCCTAGCGTGGCATCTACACTTGTTCTAGAACCTGATGCTAGCTTTTGACATCTGGCCTTTGACAACAGGATGCCCCAGTACAGTTGTAACATCGACTAACGTGAAGAAGTTGGACGATTCAGTCCAGGACTAGCTCAAAATCCAAGAGTGTCAGTTTGTGCAAGTAGTATGGGTTGAAGTACTCATGTCAGAGGCCAACTGCGCAGAAGGAGTGTCTAGTTGAGACATGTCCTGCAGTTTACGAGCAATTTTAAAACAGTAGCCGCAAATGTTGCTCATACGTAAGAACCGTCGGACGGATTGCTATTCTAGTTTACACCCTCTAGGTCACGGTCATCTGTCGCTTCGGGGCAAGTCGTTAGCTAGAGCCTAGATAGAAGACTTGTGAATTCTATAGCCACATCGGAAACGTCAAGTGCTCCCTGAAAATCCCCGAGTCGCCCAGCTGATGATCAGATCTGGGCAGGATGGACAGAATCGGGTTGGCCGTGAGATGGTAGTCTTTGGTCCATCTGGGAAGCTTGAGTGCTGTTAACGGCCCCTTGAAGTCAAGCTATGAAGAATTTGATACGAGTTGCAAACTCTCTAGTGTGCCTGGCTCGTTTCCCGGTCCTTTGTTACGTACCTCTAGGGCAGATGCGTATCTTTGAGGCAGCAGCAAAGGAGACACTCGTGCGCAGATGCATCGGTACCAGGGAATGAGGTCTAGTTTGGCTCTATGTGGGCTCCGATGAAGGTTTAGATTTGTATCAAGTGTCATTATTGACAATGACTCTGTTTTTCGAGTCTCCTGTACCAAACATGGCCATCTGCATGGATTGAGCCAAGTCAGTCGCTGGCTGTTTCTACCTACCATCAATATTTCTTATGCATGCGCCGCCTAGAAGGTAGTGATTGGTCTCTTGCAGTTTAGAGACATGATGCATCTGCTTCTCATCTATGATAGCGGTAAATGCTAAGTCTCCGTGGTTGCTTCGCTTGGTGGACGATGATATCTTCTTGCACAGGCTGTAAAAGGCCAACAATTTAAGCGGCTTACGCTCGTAATCAATGGAGAATCGTTGTGCTTTGTCTCTTGGATGATCTAAGAGCTGGTATCAATTTGGCTAGTTGAGCATCATTGCAACTTTCGTTCCATCGTTGCAAAACGACCGTGTAATTGACAACCACCAGTAACTGTAAGCTATCTTTCTGAGTGAAATAAGGGGAGTAATTAAGGACATAGGCTTCGTGCTCTGGAGAATGACGATGAGTGGGACGGGAGAACAGCTATTTGGAGAGTGAGGTTTATGGAAGATTGCAATATTTGTTACTATATATATATCCAAACCACACAACGCCTTTGCTCGTTATTCTTTCAATCTTGAACCAGGACGAGGGAGGAAGAGGGGGAGTCCGTAAGCATAACCACCTTTCCCAAGAAGCAACAAACGCCAAACTGAAACACATCCAACGTCAAAGTGCGTATACTCGGTATGGTCGTTGGCCACATTCACGCATAGAGACATCCAGCTGCGTGCTTAGACGTCTACCACATCCTGCGCTGGTAGTACGCTGGCTCTTCCGCCTGAGCCGACTTCTTGAGCTCGTTCTTGATCATCCTCCTCCTCTGAGCCCTGGTCACCGGCTTGTGGTTCTTGACGGGAGCTTCGACGTGGCCTTCAGGAGTCGACATCTTTTCCACAACCTTGGACTGGAGCTGCTTCACAAGCTCAATGTTCCTCTCTAGCGCAGCGTTGCCCTCGGCGCTTTCCAACTTGGCCCCGGGTAGTGTCTCCTTGACCTCGATTAGAAGACGTTGCCTCCTAACCTCGATATCCGCTTCGGCGTCGATGTCGACGACGCTTCCATCCTCAAGCTCCTTGGTTCTTGTGCGGAACTTCTCGGGGAGGTAGACTTTGGGGGATGGGCGAGTGACACGAGGTTTTATAGCTACTCGGAGCTCGCGCAGTGTTCGTTGTTGAATAACATAGCCGCTGACGAATAGAGCTGCCGTACAGAGAACCACTGAAGAATGTCTCGTCAGTAACCGTGGAATGCGGGAGCTGGAATGGGACCTACCGACTATGCAGGATGCGATAATCTGGACCTGGGACGACGTGAGGAGCAATCTAGCCATCCTGATAGATAGATGTATAGAGAAAAAGAAAACGCACAATAGGAGACACAAGATTGAATGGTATGGTCATGTAACCGATTAAACCTTGCGCCTTCGAAGCTTGGGTCGTCATGCTCATGCAGTGTTGACTCTGTTAACACGGCAACCGACCGATAAGGCTCTTATCGGTCCCGAGCTTCAAGGTTCCATCAACTTTTCCAACACCAAGCTCCCCCATCACCAACGTTACACTCCGATTAACACGACTGCCCAACATGAGCAAAAACAAAGATACCGTGCAAGCCGATGCGCGGCGCTTCCTCGATGAGCGCGGCTCCAACGCGACAATGGCACCTAACGGCCTCAACCCCGCGACAATCATGGAAAAGGCCGTCAAGGACCGCATCGTCGACTCTTACTTTTACAAGGAGCAATGCTTCGCGCTAAACGAAGCCGATATTGTCGACCGCGTCGTCGAGCACGTGTCGTTCATCGGCGGAACATACGGCGTCACGCAAAAGCCCAGCCCATTCCTCTGCCTCGCCTTCAAACTCCTCGAGCTCGCCCCCAGCGACGCCGTGATGCACGAGTACCTGCACTACGGCGGTGACGAGTTCAAGTACCTGCGCGCACTAGCATGCTTCTACTTTAGACTCACGCGACAGGCAAAGGACGTGTACGAGATGCTAGAGCCGTTTCTCGAGGATAGGCGCAAGTTGAGGAGGAGGGGTAGGGATGGTGTGGCGCTGACTTACATGGATGAGTTTGTGGATGACCTGCTGGTCAAGGATCGCGTGTGCGGTACGAGTTTATGGAAGATGCCGAAGCGAGAGACGTTGGAGGACTTGGAGATTCTGGAGCCGAGGGTCAGTCCTCTTGGTGACCTTGAAGATCTACTGGAGGAGGATGAGCCGGAGGGGGAGAATGGAACGAGGGAAGAGTCTGGGGAGCTTTCGGACAGGGATGGGATGGATGTTGATCGCGACGAGAGGCCGAGGAGTCAAAGTCGAAGTCCAAGCAGGAGCCGGAGCCGGAGTCGTTCACCCTGATCGGTTTGGGTATGACAAAGAACACCAACAAATGGGCGTGACATGGATCAGCACCAGCAATGCGAGAGGCCACGTCGGCCCCCCAAAAACACGAAACGCCGCGCCGAGAACACTTAGAGTCTCGCCTTCAGCTATATTGGGCCATCCCCGAGTTGGGGTACCCTGAGGTCGATTGCCCTTTCGCCAACCCCCATCGCTGCGATGAGAAACTATACGTATTTAAGAGGAGCACAGGGTCACTCAGCCTCCGGAGGAATGGGTGCGTTGGCATACGAGTTAGCAATCTAGATTGCTTTGAGTGGATGGTTGAAAGATTACAACCTCCATCATGGCCAAACCATCATAGCAACATCTACAACGAATACCACTTATGGTCGCAAAAACCACTTACTTTGACTTCGATATTCGGCATCTCTGTATCTTTTTTTGTAGCCAGCGTCAATATGACGGCAACCCGAATTCACCATGCCCGCAAAAGGTTTACATGACATAACTAACCTAGTTGTCTCATTCCTTGATTTTTTCTTCTTGAAGATAACCTAGCTCGAACGCTGCATATGGACAGCTACTTTCAGCTCGTCGGCACTTGGGCGACGTAGTAAAGGGTCGTTGGCAAGACCATAAAAAGAGATAGGCTCAAATAGGCATGGGAGCCCTTTTTGAGGTAATTGCTCTGAACTAGAGGCAGAGTAAAACCTCCCCTGACATCGTCCGCCCGGTGTCACAAGCGATATGATGGATTGTAGTATCGAGTTCCTACTTCTAAGCCATCTAGACTACTATACACTAAGATCATTCAGTCATCGCTTTTCATTTATACACATTCATGCCACAGCCTCCTTCAACTTCTCTGCCAGAAGCAACACCCTTTGGTCATCCCAGTATTGTCCTATCACTTGCAATCCAGCCGGAAATCGACTCCCCTCAACCTTGGCGGGAACGCTTACAGCCGGCAAGCCCGCGAGACTGGCAGGCACTGTAAAGACATCATTCATATACACGTCCACGCTGCTCTGCTTCTTGATGTCGTCCAACCGCGGAGGGAATGTGGGTGCCGTGGGACAAAGGATAAAGTCCACTTGCAGAGGACCTCGCTTGTCCTCCATGCCAGTGGCCTCAGCCATGTCACTGAGATCGAACTGCGCGGGTTCATACAGCGGGTTGTCCAGCCTGAAGACGCGGTCAAAGTCCTGCTGGACCATTCGTCGAACCTTTTGTGCCTGGATAAAGTAGTTGTCCATGGCTTCGGAGCTGAGACTGTATGTGCCGAGTAGGATTCGCCTCTTGACTTCGTCGCCGAAACCGGCTCCGCGGGTATCAGAGTATAGAGTCTCCCCAACAGCGTCACGACCCTCGCCACGCTTTCCGTAGCGGACACCGTCGTATTTTGCGAGGTTAGAGGAGGCTTCAGCTGGGGCGAGGACGTAGTACGCGCACAGGGCTTCTGTTGTAGAGGGAAGTGAGATGGGAACTAGAGTCGCACCCTGTGCTTCAAGAGTAGAGGCGGCAGCTATCCAGGCATCTCGGATGGAGGGGTCAAGTTCCTCGATGTTGTACTCAAGGGGAATGCCAATATTTAGCTTGGATAGGTTGGGGAGGGTAGATGGTGTCGTCTCAGCGCAACGTTTCCTGGAAGCAACAGGGAGCGATGTCGGGTCACTCGAGTCGTGCTCTTGATATAGACCAGTCTTGAAAACGAGGTCATGGATCGGCTTGACTTCGTTGGCCAAGAAGCCAACCGTATCCAAAGAATTGGCGTATGGAACGACGCCGAACCGAGAGATCATGCCATAGCTGGGTTTATAGCCAACTGTTCCCGTATAAGCAGCCGGTAGTCGGATTGAACCTCCAGTATCTGTCCCCAGCGCAACATCGGCGTCTCCAAGCTGAACAGCAACAGCGCTTCCACCAGAACTACCACCTGCTGAAACATCATCGTCCTCTGCCAATGGGTTCCTCACAGTGCCGTGGATCGAGTTTGTTGAATGTGATCCCATGCCGAACTCGTCCATGTTGGTCTTTCCAACTATTGAAGCACCTCGTTCGCGCAATTGTCGGACAACAGTGGCCTCGAATGGCGAGGGGTGGGAGGAGAGGATCTGAGAGGCGCATTGTGTGGGGAAGTCGGCGGTTGCGATGTTGTCTTTGACGGCGAGTTTGAAAGGTTTCGCATCTTTCCGTAGTGGGATAGAAGATCCTGCGGTAATAGATTCACCTATGAATGTTAGACAGGTCTAATTGCGTAGCTTCGACTTGACATACTGCTGCCCACAAAGTGGTTGTAGGTGCTATGAGAGCGCCATTGTGCCAATTGCGCGCGAACAACGGCTCGACGGGATATGATAGTGTGGCGCGGCGTATTCAAGGCCAAGAGGCGCACAAGAGCCGCGCTCATTGTCGATTTATCACCATGAACAAGCCCCAAGATTAGAGCGTCAAGGTGTAAGTCGAGAGTTGGTGCTGAAGCTCCAAAGGTGACTGGTAGGTCGGCCGAAAAAGCGGCATGAGGGCTTATCGATAAGCAAGCACCAGGCATCATCTCTAGGGTCCTTTCCATCTTCACTCCACCATAGCTTTCAAGCTTCGACAAAACAAACCCGTCAACGCGCAAATTTACAGAAATGGCGACGAAGAGGGAGTTTCAGGAAGCCTACGATGGCGATACACCAAAACGAGAGAATAAGCGCCCAAAGAAACAAGGCGGCAAAGCGCGACAGCATCAGCACTCCAACATCGATCCAACATGGGGTCAGAAATATGTCTTTTCGGGTAGCGGCAACGCGACGACGGTTCCCGCAGGTGAAGAGTCCGAGTTTGAGGACGACTCTGAAGCTATGGCATATCTCAGCTCTGTAAGGTATGAAGTTTTCCCCCAGCGCTCCTCGTGATTCTTTGCTGAAGACGACCGACTTGTAGAACACGCATACTAACATGGTGAGTACAACAGACAAGAAGCCAACGGAATTCCCCATCTACTCGTTGCTCCCAAAGTCCAGATAGGACCACAGCTACCCGCCGACTTCGAAAGAGACGACGGTGCAGATCAAGACGACCAGGGGCCTACCGATCGAAGTATTTATGAGACTGGCATCGGGGACTCTAGAGGTTATTACGAGGACGGCGCGTATGTCGGATTACCAGAATATGGTGAGGAGGATGACTACGAAGAGGGCGAAGCTCCAGAATACGAGGACGACGACTTTGACGAAGAGAGAGCCATACACGAGGCCTACTTTGCGTCCCTCATGGACCAATACCTCTACCTCCGATCGGTCCTCCATACCAAACCCCCTTTAAACGCCCTCTCTCGACTCTCCCCATCGCAAGCTACCACTGCCGCGCCTTTCGCTCATCAATCGTCACCAATAGGCGTATGGTCCCGTCTGCTTCGCACCACCGACCCGCACCCTCTACAACTCGCCCTCATGTCCAAAGATACCATCCTCCGCATCCTCCGCGTCCTACTTGGCGGTAAGTTTTTGCGCCGCGGCTATACCCTGCCTGAACGCACGAGTCGTTGGCTGTGGGCGCTTCTTGCGCGACTGCCGGACAAGGGAGAGCTTAACTACGCAGAGATTGGCTGGGTGCGTGATCTGGGTCGACGGGCGGTGCTGCTAGGGAGAAGTTTGGCCGAGATGGCGGCGTTGAGAGAGGAGTTGGCTGAGGGTGGCTTGGGAGCCCATGAGGCTGTTGATAAGAGCAGCAGCGATGAGGACGTCGTGGTTGATGCAGAGGAGTTAGAGGTGGAGGGCGCCGTCAGCCCTGAGCAGGATGAAGATGACACCACACCCCCTGAAGTTGACCAGAGCGAAGGACAACCGTCCAAGGCGGATACAGCAGAACCTCAGCCTGCGAACCCTGCGCCCAAACCTGACGCAGAGGAAGGTGAGATAGAAGATGAAGAAGATGATGTGGCTATGGACATCGCATCCGAATCGGAAGCTGAGGATGGCGAAGTCGCCCCTCAACCCAAGGAAGATCTCGAGGAAGCTAAAGCTCGACTACTCGCTCAGCTTGACAATGGCCCAGCTTCAGACGATCCTGACGCCGAGGCTGAAGCTGAGAAGGAGGCAGCAAAGCAACGCTCGCGAGCCAACCTGCGCGCCACGCTCAACATGATCCTGACGGTAGCCGGTGAGTTTTACGGGCAGAGGGACTTGCTCGAGTTTCGAGAGCCGTTTGTGGGCATGTAAGTACGGTGGAAAGGAAGTACTTGTAGGTCACGCTCGACCAAAATGTCTTAATTCCGTATAACATACAGCCAGTCCTAATTCATCTTATCCTTGACATCCATAAAAAACAACCAGCTCTGGAGCACCAATGTATACCCGACAACGCCTAACACCAAATTCATCGAACATAACACATGTGACATGTAGGTTTTAACCAGGGAACGACCTAGGGAGTCAAGCTAGTTGGCTTGATCCATCGACTCGTCTCCATAAACAAGGAACTCGGCATCTTCAAAGTCGGGGCCAGTAGCTGTGCGGCCCTGACCACCGGTTCCAAGTCTGGCTGCCTTTTGGGCTTGCGAGACAGGAATAGCATAGATTCGAGGGTCGCTCTCGCCAGCCATGGCTTGGGCATGAGAGCTGACGTTGGATTCGTCATCCTCTTCGAAGAATCGCTTGCGATATGTCTCGTTTGAATCGACGCTTTCGGTACTCTCCTGAGACATTGAAAGCTCGGGAATAGCATCGACGTCTGGGATGTCGTCCTCTTGCTCAAACTCGGGCTGAGTATCAAGACCGCCAACTTTGTTGATCCCACAGAAAGGCAGAAGCTCTCGAGATGTAGCCTTGTTGGCGGCGCGGCGAGGGGTAGATGTGGGAACTGGCGCATTGTCCGTCCACAACTTGAAGGCGCTCGTCCCGGTAGTCTTGTATCCCTCAGGGACAGACTTGCGAACACGCATTCCGACGCTGAGAAGGTTTGCCTGAACGGTAGAGGGCAAGGTAGGCTGACGAGCCGGTTCGGGACTGGCTTGAGGCTCGTTGGGAGATCGAGGGTTGAAGAATGAAGTGATTTGGCGCTGAGAGAGATCAGGAGTGCCAGCAAACTGACGCTTTACCCGAGGAGTCGACATTGTGAGAGATGTACAAGGTCGAGAACGACTCAATGGGGATCAATTGGTGATGAAAGATGAATGCGCCGAGATGTAATGACGTCGCAAAATTCGTCGCAATGTCTCGATTGTTGTTGCACAGAAGGCTGATGTTCAACAGAGTGTCAACAACAGAACGACAATGCCGAGATCAAGAAAGTATAAAAGACGGAAGAGTGGAGAGTGTCTTGATGAAGAGAGACAAGTAAGTCCTCTCTGATGGCAATGACGTCGCAATCGATGAAAAAGCAAGGGTCCGTGATGAAGAAAAAAGAAGGAGGGGTTCTTGATTAAACGAGGTCCAAAAGAAGATCGTTGCCAGGGTGAAGAAGAAGGGAAGGGAAGGGAAAAAGGGAGGCCCCTGCCCCAGAAAGTTAAAATAGAGACTATGACATTTCCGCAAGCAGCCACTGACCGAGCCAGAGTTTCTCACCTTGCATTGGAAAAAGTGGAGAAGAGAAACCCGTGTTCTGCGCGACCTGTTCGTGTCGCTTTCGCGTAAAGTAGAGTAATTGCAGGGTTGGCCATTGGTTGTGAGAAAGAGTCATATGATATAAGCCTGCATTTATCTGATCGGCGAGAAGGATCAAGGCAGTGGCAAGAAGCCATGCTGCAGACTTTGCTCAGGATCGACAATGTCTCGTGTGATTTGCTTGGTTTTGGTTGTGTTTTTCTCAAGTTTGCTTTGTTAAGGCGTTGGGGAACATTCGAGTTTGTTCTAACATTCAGCTGTAGGACATCCATAACAAGAATGTTTGTGGCATAGGTACCTACGTAAGCATTTACTGAGCACCCATATGTTTTCTGTAATTATGTTATTCACAAACATACACTAAGAGAAGCATGTTTCGAATGACTACGTCCCTTCCATTACCCCGAAACAAGTGTGAGGAGAGGTGGACCCGGGCACGCGAGCTTCACACAGGAGCTGATAAAGACCATGTTGGGTTGACAAAAGCTAATTATTTAAACCAGTAACACATAACACTACAATAAAGGATCAAATCTATAACGAGTCCAGAAACTGGGTAGCCTGTCATGCGCTGCATAATGTGACAACTCAGCAGTTGAGCCTACATCTACAGCAGTAACTCATTGCCCAATCGCAGTCAACCATCCACAAGCTTCAGGTCCGTCTCTGCACGTCACGCTATCATGCCATTCCGCGGGGTAGTTTAGTTCCAGACGATCCGGATGGGCTGCCTGAGGCCCGGATCACATTCCCCGAGTCGAGTCATCCGGCGGCTAGCATTGAGGGGTAGGTTGACAACCTTATCCATGACGCTGTCAGTCACCAATCATCATCGATTCAATCTTCGACAGCTTGGGGGAGGAATGGGTGAGCTCTACTGATGAGTCGTGATGACTCCTGGAAGACTGCCAGGCAGCAGAGCTGGGACAGGGTGGCAGACGGCCATTCACAGTAGCACTCAATGACAGTCACCATCAATACGACAGCAATGTGGAAACCATTGTGAATTTTCGCAAAAGCACAGTGACCATCCTCCGCTACCCACTGCACCCGGGTATGAAGCGATCATCAAGCAGCGGTTCCACGTCCTCGCGCCAGACGTTACCGGTCCAGGCGCTCGTGAAGGCCTTCTCCAGCTTTCCACCCATGCAGTGCTTTTTTTTCCTCTTCCTGCCCTCGAGAAGACTCTTTGGTACAAGGCGCGCAACGGAAAAACAAAAGAAGAATGATGTGCCATGCAAGATATCCGGAGACCCCAAACGCCCCTATTCTGGGTGCCCCATCTTCTATCTGCAAAGAGGTTTTTGGTAGTGAATTCGCCAACGTCGGTTGTTCTATCCGTCCATGTCGAGGTTGTTGATTTGCAGATCCGAGATGACCACCATTCGATGAACCGTAAGAGTCATGAGTACCCAAGGAGATAAACCGCCGTGAAGCAGTCTACTTCCGTCGGAAAGAGCAGCCCTCGGTCAACCGAGCCTTACCACCGGTAGGCTGGCAGAGGACGGTGGTGCATCCCTGGCAGATGACGACGGTCTGGGCGTGAGAGAAGACGGTGGTGATGGTGAAGCAGCCGGGGCACTTGACGTCCATGAAGAAGGATCGAGGGGCGGGGACGAGGGTCTATCGATGAATGTTAGGTCGATTGTCGAAACATGTGAAATTTTTCTTCTTGCTTATCGTACCTTGAGCTTGTGCTTCTTGGCCTCGCTGGCCGCGGAAGGGTTCAGAAGATCAACGGCGAGAACCTGGGAGGCGGAGAGTCAGCCAAATTGTTCCATCATCGTGTTTATCCCGCCCGATTGTCGGTTGCATCGTCGTCGTTGTCGGTCTCGAGTTCCATCAATTTGACACTTTTGCCACGGCGGCCGGCAGCATCCTCTTGTCCAATTTTCCCCCCCTTCCTCACACACACGTGTCCATCGTCCATCGCTCGTAGATCGGTTCATCGTTGGGAAAACATCAGAAAGAAGCAGTCGCTTACCATCTTGGCTGATTTTCTCGAGAAATTCTCTTGTCGGTTTTCTTGCGAGAGTGGGAAAGCTTGACGAAATCCGGGAGCAGATTTGGAGGCTCGCAAGAGTGGGTGGGAGGAGGTAAGCGAGGAAAAGTTCGGTGGCTCTGAGGGGACGGGCTCTCCTTTGCCTCTGGCGGAATTTTTCGACCAAACCGGCTTAGCGTGCTAGGGTTTTCGTGCCCAAGCCACGTGACGAAAATTATCCACGGCCGACCGCCTGTCCACCGCCTGAGCCAAGACTTTTCGGTGCAACATAGCGCCGATGGAGGAGCTTTATGCACGCAATGTTTTAGTGGGGTTTGTGCACGGCGGCCAGTTATGCGCGCCGCCGTTGAGCTGCCTGACGCAGTACGTAAGGCCGTACTGAGCCTCGTCAAGGCTACCACTTTCGATCACTACAAATTGTTGTTGGAGCCTTGTCCTGATATTGGGTCACTCTCATTGCATTGCATTCATCATGGCCGCTCCTTCAGAACAGCGCATTGCTGTGCCCATCGACGACCCCAATGCCGACACAGAATGGTACACAATTGCTACCCCTCCATGACCCAGCTCTAACCCCGCCATAGGAACGATATCCTTCGAAAACATGGTGTCATCCCTGAGAAGCCGCCGAGCCCGACTCCCATGATTGAGGAGGCCATTCTCGAAGGTCGAAGATTAGCACATGAGAACCGATTAGAGGGAAAGGACCTGGACGAGTTGGACGAGCTCGAGGATGAGGAAGACGAGGCGTTTCTCGAGTTGTACCGACAGAAGCGCATGGCTGAGCTGAGCAACCTCCAGAAAAAGGCCCTCCACGGAAGCGTATACCCCATTTCCAAGCCCGAGTACCAGCGCGAGGTCACAGACGCCTCTAAGAATGGCCCGGTGTTTGTCAACCTCACATCCTCCATGGGAACCAACGTCGAGTCCAGAGTCTTGACCGAGCTCTGGAGGCAGGCCGCTAAGGAGTACGGCGAGATCAAGTTCTGCGAGATCCGAGCGAGCCAGGCCATTGAGAACTATCCCGATCGAAACTGTCCGACCATCCTGGTGTACAAGAACGGCGATATTGTCAAGCAGATTGTGACTCTGATGACCATTGGTGGTGTGCGGACCAACATGTCAAAGATTGACAACCTATTGGTAGAGGTTGGCGCTGTTGCTGACTCGGACATGCGTGTGATCAAGAGGAGGCAAGCCGCTGAGGACGCCGAGGAGGAGCGCCTGGCAGGGAAGACTATCAAGACGGGGACTGCTGGGAAATCAAGAAATGTCGACAGCGATGATGATGATTGGGATTAAGAACTGAAAAAGAACTCATTCCCATCAAAGTGGTCTTGGATCTAGAATTCAAGCACGATCCCAGCCCATTGTCCTATGTCCGTTGCTGAACCAACTGCAGCCATGCTGTTGTAAAGCCTTAGTTGGCTCGCAAGGTACCTCCACAATCTCGGCTCACGTCAACATACCACAACCTACATGCGATGATCTAGCATCATGACGTTCTGGACGCGCAAGAATTTACATTTTGTATAGCGTGAGGAGGGCTATTGGTTGATGTGGGAACAGGCTTTGCGACTCGGTGATGGCCCCTGTGTTCACCCCAATCCCATATGGCTCTTGTAGGAACCATGATGAGACTAATCATCATCGATCCGGTACCGATTCAGCAGAGGTAGTTTGCGATCGTCAAGGGCCCTAAGGGACAATACAGAGCCACCATCAAGACCCCGCATGAATATAACACGTGCTGCATTTGCCGGAAGCGAGAAAGACTTTCTGGTCATCATCTCAAGATATATGCCAGATATATTGCCCCGCGGATGAATTATCCATACTAAGTACCCAGATTGAGAATATGAGTAACATGGAAGGCAGTGGGCAGACCACATGACCTAGATGCAATGCTCCCATAAGCTATGATACCGAGCCGCCCAGCATACCACATTCATCCAACATGGCCAACGCATCATCCTTACGTCCCATATCCCATGCCTCGTAGATCGCGCCCCAGCGAAGAGCACTGCATTTCATGTCGTGCAGCGCAGGGACATCTGCCGTGATTGCCCTAACATAGCTCTCAAGGTGATGAACCTGAGCGGGGGAGTCGTATTGAAGGTCGTCATCTTGGTCGATCACGCAAAGGACAGGTCTGTTGGGATGAGTCCACTCGATGTGGGTAAAAGAAGGTGCCGAAATGGTTCTCCTTAGTTCAGCCAAAGAACTTGCTTCAACTGCTCCGGTATGGACTGCCCAGCGGAGAAGGGCTGGGAGAACAGCTTGGCAAGGCTGAACCCATTCGTCTGGTGGCTGGGGCAAGAAGAAGTTTGCCTCGTCTCGAGCATCGCGTCTAAAGCAAGTATGAGTTCAGCCGATGCTGCGTTCGCAATTGAAATAGCAAACATACCTCTGTCCATTGCGGTAGGCAATTGTGATGCGCACCTGAGGCTTTGCATCGGGGTGAGGGGACTTGCAAACAGAAATGTGCTCCTAGCGCAGGCATGCTTCTTCAGACCCTTCAGGGGCGGCAATGTCAACCACTCTAGCCCCCGTCCATTTGAATATCAACATGGTCAAGACTTTGAGGCAAGTCTCGGGGTTGGCTAAGGGGTCGGGAATTATCCCCCAGTTCATAAAGTGAACTATCATCCGCTTAACTGAGGAGCCAGTCACAAAAATAGCAGTGCCTCGAGCCTTGGTGACTCGTGTCACCGGCACAGTGCCATACTTGCTACTGCTCGTCAGTCCATGTAGTGACTGTAAGGAATTCGGCAACGTTGCATACCTTCCGACTGAATCAATGATGTCGTACTCGACTTCGTGAGTGCGCATTCTGAATCGCGAATTGGTGACCCAGGCAAGAAGTTAAGAATGGTGGGAGAAATCAAAGCTTGCGTTTGGGCGGTTGAATAGAAGATAACAGATGATTGACGAAGTGTTGGGGGCTCGGTGGTGGTTGCTGGTAATTGCGAAAGATGGGAGGTGCACTCCACGCGACAAGATGAAAAACAAGACACTACGGCGGAATGAAATCAGATGAACTGTGCAATTGGCTCTGAAAAGGTGACGACCACGCGATGATAGCGACGGGAGAAATGCTGAAAGAGAAGCATATAGCATACGTAGGTGGTCGCCAATCCCGCTCCAGAGGAAGTCGTTGGGAAGTGGCGCCGTTCTCTGAACCAACGCGAGGATATGTTTCAGAGTTCAGAAAGAGGCAGAGCGGCGGCGGGTGGGAGAGTAAGTTTCTGCCTGGTTTCTGGGTTTCTCTGGCTCGTCAACCCTTAGGTAGGCATTAGAATCCATTGGCATCGCAAGCATTGAACACTCATTGCTGGCTCAATGGCTGCCTTAGGTACTGACCCTGGACCTGCTAGACAATCCCACAAAATCACCCGTCCCATCCATCCATCCATGGATGTCTTGCCTGCAAAGTACAAACCCGGTACCATCTCGACACATGTCAACGGCGTTATACAAGCTTTGAGCGTACAGTGGTTCAACGCGGCAGCCCCGGTTTTTGCGTAGAGAGGCACGTGCCGGTCAATGAGGGGTCAATTCTCACCATTACCGACGCACACCGTCAAACGAGGCCAAGAAAGCACCCTTGCAACCGTCAATTAGAATCACCGTTATCTGATCATCTTATCAATCCGTAGCCTTCCCCTTCCCGTCCCTGGTGTGCCCCCTTCCCGCGGGAGGGTCTCGGAAATTCGGACCCTGGAAAACCAGTTCTGCAGGGGGCACGTGCACGCCCGGCAAACGTGCAGCTTGGTGCGTCAGTGGGGCATGAACCCTGGCTATTTCGTCGTCACTCGGCGTCGCGCTCCCCGTCACGTCGAACAAGAACCCCAGCCCAACCCAACCGCTTCAATTTTCCCCTCTTGTTCATATTCGAGTATTTATTCTTTTGTCTTTATTGTGTGAGCTCTTTTACCGAGTCATCTACATATTTTTATATCATTTTTTTACAATGGCGTCTGAAGAACTGTCTTTGCCTCGTCTTCCCGGTGTCTCCTGGGATGAGCACTCTCAGAGCTTCTCCAACAACCCTCGCAAACGCGTCCGCAATTCCACTTCCAAGCACGCGCCATCTCCCGCCTTTAACAATTCAAGTGACCCGGCCATCTTCTCTAGTGATGATGATCCGGCCTTGGATAATTATGTAGAGGGCAGGCGCAAGAAGCGCTACGTCGGTTCTTGGTTCCAGCAGCATCCTACCTCGTCTGACTCTACCTTTGGCGGGGACAGCCGCGACACCATTACCGTCACCAAGCAGAGACGCGCTTGGTCGCGACAAGCAGACAGTGGCGTGTTTCTTCCCAGTGATGGTGATGGAAATGAGAGCGACGATGTTATGGACATCCCTGAACCCTCGAAGCCGCGGCTTCCGCAGCTCAACCGCGTCGTCCGCCGCGTCTCCAAGGCGGAACAAATGGCTCGCGACAAGGTCCAAGCCTGTCTCGACCAAGGCGAAGAGACAATTGACTTTTGGTCAATGGGATTGGAAGACATCTCCAATGATACCATCAGTCCTTTGTCACAGTTCACCTGTATCCCTGTCGTCACCAAGGATGTCGCCTTTGAACAAAAGGACCCTGAACTCAAGATCTATATGGCCATGAACCGGTTGACTCGGGTTCCCGGTACCATCTTTGATCTCACGCATCTCACTATCCTCAGTCTTCGCCACAACAAGCTCACTGAGCTGCCGTCTGCAATTGCCAAGCTTCACAATCTCAAAGAGCTCAACGTTTCACAAAACCGGCTGCGACATCTGCCTGTGGAACTACTCGATCTATTCTCGTCAGACAATGATCTTCGCACCCTTGTTGTGCACCCCAATCCATTCTGGCAACCAGTTGACCAATTGGTGCGGGTTTCAGAAAACCAAATTGATAACACGCTCTTCTCTTACACACCAGAGTCAAAGTCCTCCCCGTTGCCCCATCTGGTGAGCAGGGTATTAGGTCGCTCCCCCCTGCAACTCTCCAATACGACAGGCAGGGTCATGTCAGATTTCAAGTTTCCCACAGACCATACCAAGCACATTCTTCCTGTCGATGATTCAGAGTCTGACAGCTCCACATCCTCTTCAGTCTCTGCCACTCCCAACTCACCCCAAGCGAGCCGTGTCCCGAGTCTCCTTGAAACAGCTCTCCGAGCGTGTTATCAGAGTGCTCAGCTCCCGGAGATGCCATACTACATCCCTGATGGCCTCACCCATCTGCGGAAGCTTCTTGAGAGAGCACAACGACAGAAGGATGCTGGCGGCTTGACCTGCTCACGGTGTCGCAAGTTTATGGTTATCCCAACTGTTGAATGGGTCGAGTGGCGGGAGATCCGAACTTGCAAGATATTTGGTTCAGAAGCGCCCGAAGTCTTGCGCATGACGCCGCTGAGTATGGCCGAGGGCGAGAGGACTGTGCCGTTTGTGTATAGAGGGTGCTCATGGCGATGTGGGCCGGGGAAAATGGACAAGGCAAGTTGGGGCTTGCCGGCCGGGGAACTTTATTCACTTACAGCGGAAGTTTGAACGTTTAAGCATGACTGGGTAACGGCGTTTTTGAACATGGCAAGTTGAGCGTTTTCCATGTATATGACTGGGGGCTTTGGCTTTGTTGAAACTATTATCTCTATAGATGGAGATACTTTGAGCCCAATATTGGGTAGTACAAAGCTGGGAAAAATAATGACTTGTGATTTACCTCCTACCTACACTTGTCTGCAGCTATACGGCGTAGTCCGTGAGTGAAGAATGGGTTCCTACTATGATGACTCTTCCGTCAAAGCCTTATCACAATATTCACAACAAAAGGGTTGCGTGGACTCTCTCCGGGAGGATGTTTCCGTGATGATAGTAGGGGCAAGCTCACAGCAGACACTCTACCGGCTAAACCCATGGCAAAGACTCGACTTCTTACACCGTCGACTTACACGCAAGGTATCATCCCCTGTCATGTTGGCTGCGGCTCTTACATGGCCGGGGCTGCATGCATAAAACTGCCCCATATCTATACGCCACACATTAGTTCCCGGTTCGCCGAGATTCATCATCCTCGATGGCACATCCAAGATGTGCACGCCGTCTTGGCTTGCAAGGGTGGAGGTTCCCAGCTGGGATGTTGATGGCTTTCTCTTCGATGCGGAATTTGTAATCTGGAAGGCTGTCGTTATCGCCTGAGGGAAGTAGTTTCTTCTTAGAGTCTTGAGGCCTATTACTCTCTGAGTGTCATTGAAGAATGTTGGCGGTGAGCTCCGGGCGGTGTACAGCTCGTACGATCCCGATGGAAGCAATGTCAGCATTGATATGCCGCAAAATGGGCGTTCTCAAGCAGAATGCGCCCTTATCTCGGGCCTCTGGCCCCTTTCCTTCAGTTATCGTGTAATTGTATTGGCTCGCCGCCATTCATGTCAACAAACTCGATGTTTATGCCATAACTATTCTCCACCATTCTGGTCTATCAGCTGCCTCTTTGACTTGGATATGCCAGGACTCCCCTGAGTATCTTTAAAATATCTTGTTACTTCAAGAGGAACTGGAACAAACATCTGGTTAGCTGCATGGCCAATACTCTGGGCGCCACGGGGTAGAACATCGATGTCTTTGTCAATCACTCGTCCCCTTGTTCTGCTGTCTCGCAAATGTACTTCTCAATGTGTTACGATATGTGACAGCTCGGCTTCGCCTCGTCTCTTGAGATGGCCTTTGGCGGTAACTCATATCGAAGTGTATTTGACATCTCGTGAGTGTCAGTCGATAGGATGGACTGTGAGTGTGTCACGAGTCATCCATACAAGCGTCGTGGTCTGAGACAGAGACGTGCAACCCAAGATCTCCAACTTGAGTAACTTGCGACCAAACCACGCGAGTCTTCCCAAGGAGCATGAAATCTGGCCATCTAAGAGCCCTGTCAAACCGGTGTGTCATCCCTACGAACGCACAGCACCATGCATAGCGTATAAGGGTATGATCGATGTTGTAGGCAATCATGAACATCAAAGACCTAACGCAAGCATGATTAAAGACGCGAGAATAGATACGATTGTGTGTCGGAAGACCAAAAATACTACTAAAGGTGCTTGGCAGCAACCAACTATCAAATTGGAATAAAGGCAAAAAGAAGGTCTCGGAGGGAGTCGAACCCTCGCTGGCGGAATCAGAATCCGCAGTCATAGCCGTTAGACCACGAAACCAACTGATGATTTGAGTGCCCAAAATTAGGGACTATGACTACTGCCACACTAACCTCGCAACTCGAAAACACACGCCAGACCCAAGATTCCAGATTCTTTCTTCATGATACAGATCTCTCAGTATCTCTATAGTTTACATCGAAACATGCGTTCTTCACATGTCTAACAGTAACACTTTCTGTGATATCACCCAACGCGAGTGATTGTGACATGGACCCAATTGGACATGGGCTGACAAGGTTCCTGTCAACCCCCACAGTTTGTTGTCCCATCAGTCCTATATCTCTGTTACTCAAGGCCAACCGGCGACGCTCGTTGTCGTTACTTTGACACGCAGCTTGATTTACGGTGGCAATCATGTAGAGTTGCACATTTTCGAGTCCCCAGCAATATCCCCAATCGCCATTCCTTCCCTATCTCTTTGTTGGGGTCTTCGGGAAAAAAGCCCAGTGGAGTTCATTTCATGGATATGAAGAATTGTTGCTTATCAAGCGATTTCATTATTCGGATTTACGGAACAACAATGAGACAAAAGTAGCTCGAGTCCTCATGGGTAGGCAGCTTAGCTCATGATTATACATTTACTTCAAATACTTATTCAGCACCGTTTCCAACCTATGTTTTCCTCCCTTTCTTTGCTTTTGGGGATGGCCTTGACGTGAATCGATATCTCGCCATGCGACTGTGTAACGGCAGGTTATAATCCGGATTTACGGAATAAGAAGTTCTAATTAGAAAAATACGTGATATATAATCAAACAAGCCCATAGAAGCTACAGGAATTCCTAATGAGGTTCCCGCGCGGCTGAAAAGCAGCAAATGGTTCAAGATCGCATCTCCAGCTTTATCTCTAGGGTAGCTCATGCCGAACTCCACCTAGCCGCAAAACCTCTCATTGGACAAACGACCTCCAACTCTTTGCCATGTCCGACGAGCAACAGCAGCAGCAGAACAACAAGAGCACCGTCTTCCGCTGGCTCCTCATCTTTCTCATCCCTCTCATTCTCCTCACAATCTGGAACTACAAACTAGACACAACAACAACCGTCGCCGTCACAAAAGAAGACAAAATGTCTATTGCCCCGCTCGTCTTCCCCGCGGCGTCTCGCCACACGGCTACTGTCATCTTTATCCATGGTTTGGGTGATACGGGTCATGGATGGGCTTCGGCTGTTGAGAATTGGCGTAGGAGGCAGAGGCTTGATGAGGTCAAGTTTATCTTGCCTCATGCACCTCAAATTCCCATCAGTGTTGTGAGTTTGGATTGTCTTGGGTTTGAGGAGAATTGGAACTGACGGGCTTAGAACATGGGAATGAGAATGCCGGGATGGTTTGACGTGGTAAGTTATTTCATTCGTCTCAATGATAAGCTTCTAACACCGTGTAGAAGCAACTTGGTGGCGATGTCAACACCCTCGTCCGTAGCGAGGACACAGAGGGAATCAAGCGAAGCCAGCAGTACTTCCACAACCTGATCCAGGAGGAGATTGACTCCGGCATCCCTTCAGAGCGCATCGTCCTCGGCGGCTTCTCCCAAGGCGGCGCCATGTCCATCCTTTCGGGCCTTACCTGCAAGAGCAAGCTCGGAGGCATCATCGGCATGTCGTCGTGGCTTCTTCTCTCGCAGAGCTTTGCGGGAATGGTATCACCTACCGACGCCAACCGACAAACCCCCGTCAAGATGTTCCACGGCGACGCAGACCCCATGGTCAACATTCAGCGGGGAAAGCTGAGTGTTGATCTGCTGAAGGAGCTTGGCTACGATGTGTCTTGGAAGGTTTACCCGTAAGTTTTGACATCTCATTGGAATTGTGAGTATTATGCTAACTATCTAGTGGCATGGGACATTCTGCTTGTCTGGAGGAGCTGGACGAGGTGGAGGCTTTCCTGCGACAGCAGCTCCCTCCCAAGAATTAGGTGATTGTTTAGACAGCGTTACTTGAAGTAGACTTGAGAAAGATCTTCTAGACAAACAGCTAGAACACCATCAACGAAAAAAAAGGGTTCAACATGTCAGATGGACCAATCATTCCCCCACTCTTACTGCCGCGTGGCCGTAACCTTGTGATGGTATAACCTCTTGATGCTTAATGACGTGCGCCCGTCGTCGCCCATGCCCATGCGCTAGGACGGACCGCCAAGTGCCCTAGGATTACAGTGGGGTCACCTCCTCCCTCCCCCGGGCGGCCTGGGCTTCTCCAACCGTTCGCCGGCCCCGGCTTCACCTCGTCTCCGAAACCTTTTCCGTCATATGCTCAATTCCATTCTCATCCATTCCCTCCCCCCACGCTCTCTCTCTCCTCATCATCCTCAAGCTCAGTTACGAGCTATGCTCCTCGCTCCGGTGAGCGCCCGTCCGCCGAGAGCCATCAGGTAAACAAACAAACAAACACCACAAAAAAACATGGCCTCGGAACAACAACTCTCTCGTCCTGCGTCCCCCACGCCTTCGCAGCTCCCGCCTGTCCCCGGATCTCCCGTATACTCGATCGCGTCCACGGCGAACCCCCTCTCTCAGTTCAGCTTACCGCTTCCCCCGCCTCCGCGACCCGCTCATGCCGTCTTGACCAAAGCCGATCTCGAGAACTCTCAGCAAGCTTATTCGGACCTCGTCTCCTCGGCAAAGGCTTATCGCCTCGCCCTCGCCGCGTTATCTACCGCCGCATCTACCTTTGGGTCAGCTTTGGAAGCATGCGCAAGGCTCAAGGAGGCTCGCGCAGAGCCTATCGGCCCGTCTGGTGCCAACATGACGGCTAGCTTTACTACGAAGGGCTCCTGTACCGCCGATATGCTCATGTCCGCCTCGGGCGTCCACTATCTCGTCGCGAACCACCAGCAGATTCTCTCCGAGACTGTCTACCGGTCCTTTGAGGTGCCCCTGCTCCACGACCTCGACAAGTGGCAGACCGTTATCGACGATGAGGAGGAGACATACAAGCAAAAGATAAAGGCACAGAGCAGGGAGATTAAGCGTCTGGAAAAGGAAGGTCTGAAGCTTCACAAGCAGCGACGACGTGATGTCTCGCGTTTCCGAGCCCACCTGGTCGAACTGACGACGAAGCTCGACGGTCTAACAACGCTACAAGCAGACCACTCACGTACATTACTGAGGGAAAGCCAAGAAACAAGTGCGAGGATCGTTGACGCCAGCTGTAGCCTCGTGCGCGCAGAGGTGGACATATTTGAAGGCCTGGCAAGAAAAGGCTGGAGCGGCGGCGGTCTAGACGACCTCCTAGAAAAAGGTCAAGATCTATTCGCGACAGAGGAAGACACGGCAAACCTCAGCGGCAGCAGCGGAGAAACACCAAAGCTCTTTTCCATCCTGCCCCCAAAGAGCATACTCGCCGACACGGGATCCGAAGCGTCCAGACCAGGCCACGCAAGGAGCGACAGCCTTCTCATGGAAGCCGATCGATACCAGTCCCTCGCAGCGCTCGCCTCGGATTCGAAGCAGAGCAGCGGGGGTAATGACAGCGACAGTGTCTTTTCGACAGATTTCAACAAGCCACGAAACGCGAGGCCGTTTTCACCGCAGCCTATCCGCCGCATACCGACGGACGTGACGTTTGACTCGCTTTCGGGAAGTGTGCCCTGTGGACTTGAGGATGAGGAACTGCACAGGCCGGAGCTGATGCCTGTTGCAGAGGCAGACGGGGAAGAGGAACGACATGACGATCAAGAGAATGAGGAGGAGCCTAGAGGGAGGCCACCGACTTCTGATTCAGCAAGGGAAAGGACACGGTCACCGGGTCTCATCACGGATGCCAGCTCTGCAGACGCAGCATGGAGTGGTGAGGATACTAAAAGCCCTGGATGATGATGCTTGGGTTGGGACTGTACTTTCGGGAGTTATCTGCTAGGGCGTTTATGTGGGGATTGTATTTTGCAAGACATTCTCTTCACGGAGGGCTGGCTGGGACCGGCAATAGATTTGCATCCATGGGTACTTGTTCTCTCTCGTTGGTTGGTTGATATGATAGTGTTGTACAAACATTATGTGGATTTCTTGATCTCTATGCTTATGCCTCCCAAAGTACGGATAGGCCATTCAGAACCAGATATGGCCCATTCATTCATTCCCACACGCCTGACGCCATGACCATGAACGTAATACGCCTTGGCCAATGATTAACCTTTATCCTTCATACACTACAGCAATGTTGCTGCTGCTGCTGCTCTTCCTCTTCTTCTTGCTCTTGCTTCTGCTGCGTCGACGGATTTTGCGCTTCCAAAACCAATATGTCATCTCCTAGTCATCCTTGTCGGCGTTGAGCACATCACCACTGAACAGTCCAAATGTGGCATCCAGCCACCAGATGAGCTTCCAGTACAAACTCGCGCGGGTCCAGTCGAATTCGCCTGTCTCGGTACGGGGAACCTCGTTACCAATCATGCTACCGCCGAACCACTTGACAAAGGGGATGGCATTGACCAAACGCTGCATCACCGTCTGCTGAGGAAGAAGTGCCTGCTCAGCGGGGAGAAGGGTGGCACGGCGGGCGGTAGGGATGCGACGGCAGAAGACACTATCTTCATCTTGGATCTCGATTGGCTCGATGCCTGTGGTGGTGCTTTGGGGGAACGGCTCGGTAACGGTTGCGGTCGACTGGCTGATAGTTCCCGTGTCCATGGTGAGGCTTGATGTTTGCGAGTGAGGAGGAGAAAGGTCGAGGAGACGGCTGTTGAACGAAGTAGGCATTCCGCTGAAGCTCTTGGTCCTAGGAGTAGGAGCGGGCGCACTCTGAGATCGCGAAAGGTCGGGAACAACATTGTCAACATCGGGGCAAGCTTCGTCTTTGGCAGGGGGGTGTCCTCGGTAAGGTTCAGCATACACCAAGTGTCCCAGTATCCTCTGAGGGCTGGCATAGATGGCCGTCTCGCCAGCTTCACTACTTCCAAATGTGACCTTGACCCAATGCTCTCCACCGTCTGCCCGGTTCACCAGCGCTCGCTCGTCTGAGGTCAAGGTCCGGCGTCGCGTGAAGGCAGGATCCCGGAGCTCAGACTTGTACCGGCGCTGATTCGCAGGAGGCTCGCGGGGGTAATCTTCGAGAATGGTACCAGCTAGACCCTCATATCGCGAGATGGCAGCGTACTGCTGGGTGGATGATCGGTAACCGCGAAGGATAACCTCGACGGGGGTAGACGTGACGGGTCGCTGGGCGGCTGCCTCCTCCTGCATCATACCGCTGTTCTTACGCTGGACGGCAGGCGCGGGAGCGGCAGCGGCCTGGTTGTTAACCCAGTCGCCAAAGAGCTTGTCTGCAGCGGCGAGGGTGGGATTCTCGCGGCTTCGGGCGGGTGTCCCTGTTCGTGATCGGGAACGACGATTGGATTTGCCAAACGAGCCAGACTCGGCGACGGTGCGACGAGAGCGAGTGCTTCCCTGAGGGCCATCTTGTCTAGATAGAAGGTTAGATTTGGGGGGGGAGAAGATGGCGAAAGGCCGTACTGGTTGAAATACATGGCGTATGGCCGCTTGATGCCATCGTCGCCAATGTAGCACTCGTCGTCAGGGACGTTGTGAAGGATGAGAGGAGCCATGATGGGAGAAGGTGCTCGCCGAGCCGTAGATGGCGCAAGGAGATGGAGGTCGGCGATGATAGAGGATCGTGGTTGGTGAGATGAAGATTGTCAATGTTCACATGCGATGGCCCCCAAGTCGAGGTTGAGTTCTCTTGACTTTTTGGCGGGAACCAATTTTGGCAGTTGCACAGCAACCAACCACTGAGGTTAGGCCGTTTAGGTAGAAGCCACCGATGATGTGGGGGACAAGTTTCTCCGCGTTCCGCTGGAGCTTTAGGTACAAGATGCCCCTGATGAAAGCAGCCAATTTCATTGTTTTTGTTAAAAAAGAGAAAAAAAAAAAGTCATGACCCTTTTAGAAGATATCTCATGGAAGGAGGTCGCCGTTTTCGTCACCAAGAGAAGTGTGCAGTGAAAACTAGGTATTGCAGCGCGTTGATCAAAGACTTCTTCTGCACAATGCTACCGACCTAGGTATACTAATCTGCTCTAACGAAGACAACACCATGCAGAAATGATATAGAAGGAGGCAAGAAATGAAGAAAAGCGACTATTTGACGATAAAACAAACTTGTGACTGTTAAAAATGAAAATGAAAACAAGTCGCAAGCATCGAAGTCGAGAAAGAAAATGGGGTATCATGGTTACTCTTAGTGTTGTTCCTCTCTTCCATCAAGCCAGCTCGTGCAATGGATGCATCGCGCAGACTGTGTTTGTTAGCTAAGAACTCCATCCAAAGAATGGTCCTCTCACCTTTTCATTGATCCTTTGTCTGCAGTACTTGCACTTCTTGGTGTGCTTGATGATGGGCTCAGTCGAGGCGAGCTGGTATAGGTGTGCAAGGCCATACAGCGAGAGGCCGAGCATGGCAAATGATATGACTTGGCTGATAAACGACCTGGTGCTGTTAGTAACTGGACAAGACATAACGAGCGCATATCTCACCCGTAGGCCATGACAACGGCGCCATCATCTTGCGCCTGATGCAGCGTGTTGTATCCCGTCTCAGAGTCAAAGTTGGGTCCAGGCTTCAGCACCGCAAACTTCTCCTCCATATTCTTGTTGATCGGGAGAATGATGGATATGGGCGGCATGAGCACATCACTGACAAACGACTTGACCAAGTCTGTAAAGGCAGCGGCGAGACTATCATTGTCAGCGTTGGAAGCCTACACAAACGCAACTTCACCCACATTAGACCAAAAGCAATCTGGAGGATGTTGCCTTGAAAGGCAAAATCGACAAAGCCGTCCCAGAAACGACGGACTCTTCGTTGCCCACGGTTGAGGAGTGAGTCCGACTCCCCTGAGCCGGATTCTTCATCGTGGAAGCCGCCTGGCATGGTCTGGTAGCCGGTAGGACGAGATGTTCCCCAGAGTCGAGGCAGGTTAAGGCGAGAAGCCACAAACATTTGCTATGAAGGAGGGTATAGTCGAGTTCGGAAGCTAAATCAGGTTTGCCATATCATGACGCATACAAACAAGTTGTGTATGTTGGTGGTTGGTGTGGCACGACAGTTGGATGCCTGTCACTTTATTCAAGGGCGGCGGTGACGTCACAAGCACTATTCAGGGGTCTACCAAGGCGATCTCTAAACATTGCACACATGACACTGAAAAAGATCACTTGGAGACAATTTGAATAGACCAGCTATCTTATTACTATTTGATATTTAATAGTTGTTCGTATGCCAATTGCGTGGCTGTGTGAATAATGATGTGTAAAGTCATAAAAAGGAGGGAAAGCCATTCTTCAAGCCCTTAACAAGGAAACACTCTGGTATCATAGCCGCCACCTCAAAACCGATTTTAACCAAGGAAAGTGTGAATCATTCTAGTCGTCAAATATTCTTAGTAGCTGCCCTTGCGAGGCTTCCACTGTCGCTTTCTCTCGCGTCGCATGAGGCAGAGGTGTGTTGTCCAGTAGACTGTCGCAGCGATCATGAGTCCGGAAGATGCCCAGGTCAAGGCGAGGAACTTTGTGCCAATAGATGCAGAAATTCCAACATCATCGCCAACGTCGTTGATCTTGTCGACACCCTTGTCGCCGGCGACTGTCACGAGAATGCTGCCTACTGTGAGACACAGCGCTGCGAGACTGGCGAGGCCGAGGTTGGCTGCGTTGACACCACGGCGCGAAAAGAGGAAGAAGGCTACGAAACTGCCTAGCATAGCGAGACCCGAGAAGCCAACACCGAGGACGTAAAGCACAAATAGGGCGAGCAGGGCCGAGTTGAGCATATCGATTGCGTCCTGAATGTCATCGGGCCAGTTGATATCAGTCAGGCTGAGCTGGAAGGGACCAACTTCAAGCTGGTGGTCGAGCAACTCGGTAAGATTAAATCGTTCTAAAAAGGTCAGAATATTTCCCAATGTTGCATTTCGTGTAACTCACTCTCAGGGGCCGAGTTGGTACAGTTGGTAACGTTGAACCCAGCACCGGGGCTCGTGGCATTGGGCTTAAAGTCTCCGTCGCACGTCGACATGACATGGATAGAGTACCACTCAGAAACACCAAGTCTATCGGCCAACTCGTCGGCGACGTCGCCAGTAATGTCGTTGATCTCTTCCTTGACCTTTTCCTTGGCTTTCTCCCACTTGTCTTTGACACTGCCGAAGAAGCTGTCGTCGTCTTCATCGTTGGTGGAGGCGTCGCTGCTGGTATCGATCAAATTTTGACCGATCATTGAGGTGTTGAGCTGGACTTGTTAGTAAAGAAACATATATAAAGACAATTTCAACTTACCCGTGCTACAGCATACTCTTCCATAAAGCCTTCATTATGACCAGCAAAGAGGCACAGGATGGAGAGGATAAATGCCACCAAGGATAACACCAAGGGGAAAAAGACAAAAAACCTCGACAACATGATGTAAGTCGTGTCTCCTATCACAAGCTTTCCTAGTTGAATAGTCTTAAAGTATAAGCAAAACAGGGAATGTCCAGAAAGGAATACCAATAAAACATGTCCCCTTTGGGAGGTGGGAGTGCCCTATATAGGCATCCCTCCAACATCATGATGCAACATGATTCACTGTCAAAGAAACCACCGCCATCCAAGCAAACGAAAAACCCCAGCCGCCAAAGAATCAGAACCAGGTTTGACCCAGGTTGAGCGCATCGACCTGCAAATCATGGCCAGAAACAAAGGCCACTTCCACACGAGACATGGCGTCCCAGCCAATCATGGCCCGCCGCGGACCCAAAGCGCTTGCGTCATGATCGGTGGTTGTCCCCTTGTTCGCAGGCGGTTGGGAAAACCGGTTCTCTGGCTTGCCGGTGGAGAAAGGCCCCTGAAGATTTGTTGTTAGCCACTCGAGCCTCCCACCGACGACGCGTGTGAAACGAGGCGCCGAGAGGCTTTCTTTGTTAGGCAACGTCTTCATGTTTCTATCTTTGTTCGTTCAGAGAGGCCTCATTCTCGTGTTTGAACATTCCCTTTGTGGGTTTTAGTGGATCTTTGGCTTTGTTGGACCCTGGATTTGAGTTAAGCATAATCGACACATTATGATGTCTCGACAAGGTTTTGTTCGCTACGTGGCGATTTTGGGCTTGGGACGAGGCTTGGCTTTGCATTGAATCAGTAGCACAACCGCTAATGCAACTAATGACGAACAATGCACCCTGAACTCTTGACAACAGAGCTTCACATCACGAATGGATGAATGCATTCCAGTCTTGCCCTTCCTTATTACTCTGATTGACCCCCTGCCACCTCCAACTAAGAGCGGGTCATCCGCTCATTCACCCAGTCGGCTTCCGTAGCTCAGTTGGTTAGAGCGTCGTACTAATACTCCATCAGAGTGTTCTGTAATGCGAAGGCCTCTGGTTCAAGCCCAGGCGGAAGCAGGATTTGCAAGGTTCCCTCATAGGGTATCTTGTTTTAATTTTTTGAGGTCTTGTGCATTTTTGGCTTATGTAATATTATGGCTATAGAAGGAAAGCTCTACCTTCGTGGGTGAACTTATTAAACTCGGGTTATCTCACAAGTTCAAGCCCTGGCGGGAGCAATCCCACACGCCTTCTGGGTGCTTTCTTTTTGCATTTTTGAGGTCTTGATGATTGAGTTGTGCTTTGATGATGTCCTGAGTTTGGTGTTGACTGTTACTGAGGCTATCACGTGGTGACCGTTGTTCCTTAGGCAACCTTTACCATAAAGACGGCCTAAGGATTGCCTAATTAGGCAAGCAAACGCATCATGACTGCCTCTTTTTTGCTTGCTGTTAGGTAAACCGTTGGCCTAAAGCGCCGGAGCCGACGGGAGTGGCGTTTCATTTCAATCAAGCACTTCGAGGACCAACACAGTGCATGCCAAGTTCTGCAGTGGTAGAGAGTCTTCCCACCTCTGGGGTCCTAGTCAAGATGCCCATAGGAGACGGAGACATTGTCGCTTCTACAGTGGTGATCGGCTTTATTAATGATGCTCTGTCCGACGTCACTATGGGTTCTAGGTCAAGGGAGCGTTAGAGCCCTTCTCGAGAAGGGCACAGGGTTACTCACCAGCCAATAGCAAGTGTCGATAGGTGGAAGTTTCCAATTAAAAAAGTATCATGGCCTAAATGTTATTGACATATATCCCGGGACATGATCTGAGACCACCTCATCCTCATTGACCAGACTAGCAGCGTTCGGGAAACTATCTGACTGGGTAGCTGAGCCTGTCATGGTACAGTTACTTGGGTCATGCCGGAGTCACTAGGGATATCTCTCAGCTTTACTTCAACCTCTGGTTCTGGCTCTTCAACAAGCCTGGCCTTTGGATCCTACCAAAACTAAAACATCGACTGCCTCACATTGACTCAGTTACTGAGCAATGGCTGGGCCATATCCCTATCCTCGGAGTACCTTGAAGTATCATGTCCAATTCATCACCCTTCAGCTGAGCAAGGACAAAATAAACAGACAAAAAGAATAGCAAGAATTGCTTCGTATTGATCTTTTGTGTTTGTACTCCTGTATCGCTGCCCCCCTCGTGTTATCGCGTCTATCATGACATCCTCTTCATCAACCCCCTCCATCATGTCTTCTCATGTACAAAATCATGTATCTTCATGCCTCTCTCATGCTCATTTCCTCCTGTTCATCAAGGCCACTTGATCTCGCCTGGCACTCGGCTCCGTCTCTTACCCACGGCACCCGAACCCCCTGATAGACCGGCTGGTGGTGGCATGCCTCCGTCTCGGCTGCCTAGGCCATCGCGGCTGCCTGGTGCGCGACTCACGTTCTCCTTGTTACTCATGCTGCTCTCGCTGCGAACGACCATAGGAACATCACCTCTTGACCCAATGCCAGAGCTGTTGCCGTTGCCACTGACTCCCACCGCTGATCGTGAGCCGCTGCCGCCAGCTAGAGACGTTCGCGGAAGCCGGCTCTTGCCTGCGGCGCCAAATTCGCCGCTGATACGTCGGGGAATCCCCGTAGGACCGTCTCTGCTTCGCGGCCGGTATAGCATACCCTCTCGTTCCACCGCTGCTGAGCGTCGCGGGCTCGCTGCTACTTCTATGTAGGCATTGCCCGCAAGGCTGGCGCGGCTTCTATGAGTTGGTGTTTGCGGAACCGACATGGAAGAGTGCAGTCCAGGGGGCGTGTAGCTCGTATTACGTCGCGATCCCCGACGTGATGAGGTCGAACTTGGTACAGAACTTGGCGCGCTGTCGTTGGGTCTTCCACTGCCCTCGATATTCGATTTGACAAGCTCTGAAGCCAGGTTTCGCACCAGGACAGCCGAGTCCTTCTCTGATAGGGTTTGGATTGCAGCCATGAGAGACCGCACTTGCGAGCTGTTGAGTGATCGTGTCCCATCACCACTGCCCAATCCGGGCTCACAAGCGTCCACAATCGTCCTCACCAGCCTGAGGAGGTTCAAGCGCACAACAGCCTTCTTGTGTCCAAGGCGCTGCGCAATACCGGCAAACATCTCGGGCTTCGCCAGCGACGCCGCAACTGACGGGCTCAGGCGCAGCAGCTTGAGCAACGGCTCCAAAAGGTTCGAGTCGAAGGCGTTGAGTCTGTTTGTGCCAAAGCAGCTGACAATGGCGCGTGTGAAGCTGCCCTCGACCAAGTGGCTCTCCACGTTGGCTGTCTCCTCCTGCAACCAAATCAAGATGGCATCAAGTGCCGTAACCTGCCAATACTGGTCCGTAAGTAGTGACACGTAAAAGTCAAGACCCTTGTTCTGCCATAGATATCTCCGCCCCTTCGATCCTGAATGCGCCATGTCGCAGAGAATCGGAAGAGCAAACTCCTTCGGGGGGCGGTCGGTCTGCATGATACGTAGCAGCAGTGGGATAATACCACCAACCGCAGCATCCTCCTGGCGTTCCTTGCTCAGACGACAGAGGTTGAACAAGGTGTTGAGGACCTGGTTGGAGATTTCTCGGAAATGAGTCTGACCCTTCTTCATGCTGTAGCTGAGAAGATCAATCAAGAACTCGATAGCGTCAGCTGAGTGTAGCGATTCGATAGTCGTCGAAAGCATCGATAAGTTCTTGATGAACTTGAGCATCGTGATTTGGTGGATGGGTGTCATGCGGCGTAGATCCTTCAGCACGCTCTTCAGCACCTGCCGATCTGCCACTACCTCCTTGACGTAGTTCTCCGCCTGGCTGAAGAGATAGAAAATGTTGACAATTCGTCCCTCAATAAGCTCGCCGAGCTCATCTTCGCCCTCCTCGTCGAGGACCCTGTGTAGAACCAGTGCCAATGGATAAAGAATCTTGCTTCGTGAAAAGATTCTGCAAAAGTCGTTCTTGGGCGTTGGGCCTTGGAGTTCAAAAACGTTCCAGATTCCGTTGACTCCAATAAGGACCAAGTCTCTCGTAACATCGTAGTCTTCATCAAGGAACTCAACTAGGACGTTTAGACCACCTGCTGACACAAACATTTGTAATGTTAGCGTAGATGTCTGATACATCTGACGAACAAAAGCAGCTGCCTCGAGACGGATCTCGTCAGAGTATTGCCGTGCAGCAAACTTTGTAATGATGGGAATTCCACCAACGAAGCAGAGATTTTCTTGAATTTCCACGTCATCCAGGATAATCTTGGGATGTTAGCCAGTCCCCCGATGTAGGTGCTTGTAGACTTACTGCATTGACAACTTTGAGCAGCTGCAATATCATGTACTGCCTGCTCTTGACCGTACATGGCTCTAGGATCTCAAGAATAGGTAGCAATCCGTGGGCGCTGATAATAAAGTTCTTCACCTCGCTGTTCTCCCAGAGCAAGGCAAGCTGCACATGATTAGTAAATCTCCAATCAGAACGTTGTCAAGACTTGCAAGGTCCTCGGAGAACTCAGCTAGGGCATCCTCGCCCTCTGTCGTCTTCAACGACCTCACCAATCCCTCAACCTTCTCTGCTAACCTGGCGTGTCGATCCCTGGCAATATTTGCCTCCAAATCCATCTCGTCCCAGCCTGGGTCCATCGATGCAAACGGATCATCTTCATCCTCGTCGTCCCCTAACCAGGAGTTGCTCGACACGCGCGACATGAGCATCAGCCCACCATCCTCGGAACCCCTCTCGCTCTCCTCCTTTTCGACTATCGAGCCTTCAGGGCCGAAAATATCACTAAAATCTTCGTCGTCGTCCTCTGCGAATTTCTGAATCTCTATCGATGACCGAGTACGTCGCATTGGTCGATCGGGAAGTACGGATGGTCGAGAGCTAGGCTTCTTCTTGATGCTGCTCCCGACGGGATCCTGCATTGATCTTGGTAGAGTCGTGAGGTCTGATGGATGGAATAATTGTGGTGCATCGCTCTGCCGTGAGCCCTGAAAATTGTGAGTCTTGATAGCCCATCATGATACGTAAGACTTACTCTTCTTACAGCCTGATTCACCTTGTGGGTGAATACACTATCATTATCCACAAATAGATCCGAAAAGTCCTCGATGCTATGCTCGCGATACACAACGTCTGGTCTCGATGGGAGCTCAAACTTGTTAAAGTGCGATTTCGTAGGCGATCTGGTCCGGCCTTGGCCTACGGCCCTACTTGAGCTCGACTTGTTCCGGCTGTGCGATTTGGGCTCTGGAGTCTTGGTGGTTTTCTTCGGTAGAGGTCGGATCGTCTGTTCCTGAGGATCATTGTCCTGCCAGTGGTGTGGGCCCTTTATCGTCATGAGTTCTCCCTCAAAGTCGTCGTCGTAAGCGCTGCTATCGTTTCTTCCATCATTCACCGACGCAAACGCCTTGAGGCGGTCGCTGGACAAGAGGCCGCCAAAATTATCCTGAGGCTTGAGATGGGGTAGCTGCAGCGCACTCGGTGAGATGGCTGTTGCAAAGTCGTCATCCCAATTGTCGTCATCTGCGTAGATTAATGTCAGTCTCTGGAAGAAGCTTGAACGGATTCGGTTGACCGAAGACGCCAAATTCCCGGTTGCGGTTTAAGGCGACCGGATCGACGAGAGATTTGCACATACCAGCAAGTTCAGGCTTACTGAAAGCTTCAGCGCCAGGTCGGGGCTTTGCGAGAGTCAAAGAACCCTTGGCGGGCGTTCCACCGAGGAACCGTGTCGAAGGCCCTGATTCGGAGCCAGTCGAGGCTCGGAGCGATGACTCGGATGACTTGAGCGCCTTGTTCCACTGCTTGACCTCCTCAACAGCGTCGCTGAAATTGGCTGGTGCTTTTGATACGGGTGCTTCGGTTCGACGACAGCCTGTGATCCAAGCATGGCGGAGCAATTTGCGGGCTGTTACACGAAGATTTGGGTCTTTCTGAAAACACTGCATCAGAAAGTCTCGGGCGGCCTACATCAAGTCAGCAAAGGGCGACAAGGGCAATTGAGTGGACCAACCGCCGAGATTCCTTCAGGTAGAGGAGGGTGGTCGTCGTTCACAATGGCGAATAGCGCAGGCATGGCGGCGAGGTTGTGATATGGGGGTTTGCCTTGGAGAAGCTCGATGACGGTGCAACCGACACTCCAGATATCAGAGGCAGAGCTCGCTCCAGACAGCTGAATGATCTCAGGGGCCATCCAGTAGGGAGTGCCGACAACTTGCGCCTCCTTGTCTTGCCCACCAGCGAGAGTACTGGTGGAAACTCCAAAATCCGCGAGTTTGACTGTTCCATCTTTGGTGGTGAGAATGTTGGCGCCCTTGATGTCTCTGTGGATAACACCCTGGTCGTGGAGATACTGAAGTCCCTTTAGGACTTGGGTCATGTAAACACCAACAAGATTCTCGGGGAATTTGCCGTAAGCCTTGCAGATCGAGTGCAGGGAACCATTTTCGCAGTACCTAGTTGGTCAGCCAGGCGTTTTGAAGATCCATGGGGAATTCGTACTCGAGAATAATGTTAAGGGCGTCAACAGACTTGACGTATCCAATATACTTGACAATGTTGTCGTGCTGTCATGGTTAGAAGTTATCTCGTCTGCAGGGGGGAGCTTCTTACATGAAGATTCTTGAGCAAATTAATTTCACTCTAATCGTCACTCTGTCAGCATCTCGGTTTCAGGCAACCCAGTAAACTCCCATTATTCGACTTGTCCAGGAACAAACCCACCTCCATCATGCGCAGTTCACTCTTGGGCAGATCCGCGAGCTTGATCTGCTTGACAGCAACCGCCTCGCCGTTGCCCCAGTTGAAAGCCTTGTATACGGATCCAAAAGCGCCCTTCCCGAGGCATTCACCTAAGCGCTGCATGCAGGTAGAACGTTAGCATTTTGGTACAACTCTCCCTGAACCTAAACCCTTGCTTCCTCCTCTCTTGCTGCAAAAAAGTTTGGCGCGGGAGCTTGAAGGATGTACGCACATAGTCCTTGAGCCCCGGATCCTGCAGGGCAGAGCTCTCGCGGTGCTTCTCCTTGCGAGAGGGCGTGCCGGGCATTGGTCGCTCACGGCTGCCCACGGCGGCGCGGCCATTGGCATGGAACTGCCGCTCAGGCATCATCACTCGAGCACGCTCCCACCGCGTGAGTCTCGGTTATAGCGATGGCCAGTCGAGAATCTGCCTCCTCGGGACGAGCAGAGGCGGGCGACGAGGAAGAGAACCAGGTTTCTGTGTCAAGACGGAGATCTCATTCCCGGCAAAGATCGAGGCAGGGGAGGGCGAAGAGCGGTAACGGTTCGTTTCTACATGCGAAGTCGAGATTGGGATCGTCTTTGGACCTCTCAGTAACTTCGGTCGTCTCGTCGAGGAGGTCGTTCGGTTCGAAGGATCGTCGAAGTCGTCAACGTGATCGAGTCAAGGGTTGTCGGAGGGGAGACGAGAGAGAGCAGAGGTTCGTTTCGTTTCGTGCGGCCGCTAAAACGAGAGACGGGTTGGACTACGCACAGAGGCCCAGGGAGCAAGGAGGGGATCAGACGGTCAAGTTTGCAAGAGAAGAAAAGAAAAATGAGTGACAACTGGGCAGAAATTTGGCTAGAATGGACCAAAAGATTGATCCCCAATCATGGACCTGCGCTCGCTTGAGGTGTTGTTTCTCGCAACCCAACCTACGCCGAGCCCGGGTACCCGTACCTGCGGTCCCTGCCTGCTGGCCTCCGCCGAGTGGACGGGTGTGCACACTGCCTGTAACTCCAGCGCTGTTCAGCGCCCTGCAGAGGAATGGCCCGCTACTGGGCCGCAGGTCCCGATACCTACTCCTACTTACAGGGCTGTCTCCCGGCACTGGGCGGTGCGGGCTATTCCCCACTGGCTCATCGCCCGCGCATGGTGGATGGCCCCGGTTCTCCACAGTGAGGTGAGGTGAGGTGGCTCCTGCTGGTGACACCCAACAAGCAGCAACCACGCCGACAACGAAGCAATCCATCCATACCTGGGGGAACGACAGGCTGCAGATCTCTACCATGATCATGATGGCTGATATCTCGACTCTAAAACCATTGCCTTTCCTCGAAAATGCTATGGCTTTCTGTTGAAACAGCCCAAGTTCATGCCATGCCATGTCATGTAATGCAATGCATTCACTCTGCCTTATTACTTGCCCGACTCCTTGTAAGGCTGTCCGTCGTCGAAAAGGGCAGCATGTCCCGCTCATCCTCATTGGGCGACGCTCCTAATCAAAGTGTCGCAGAATTTCCAAGACATCTCCACCGTTCTCGAGTAAGGTAAGCCCATCCCCCGGAACTGGAACTACAACGAACGGGTTACGACATTGGTGCACCTCTCACCGCCGGCAGGATTGGAAGGACAATCAAAAAAGAAAGTGGCCGAGGGATTTCCATGTGTGCCTGGATCAGGATCATGCACACAACGTACTCACCTCTTGACACCCGGCTTATTCTCTTTCAGCCAGCTCCTGCGACGCCTCAACTACTAGTTACGGCCAGGATGACTTGTAAGCGAACGACCCAACAACGCCAACTTCTCGGGCAAACCGCGAGTGACTGACAACTTCCCTGCTCGCGACCGAAAACGATACCGATCTATCATCGACTACCGCCCCTAGCCTAGGGCCACTAATGCGTCTCATCCCGGCATGTACGACAGACTTGGGGGGGGGGGGCTGCGAACCTCCGATCTGGAGTGCATCGCCGCGGCCATACCAACTCGAGAAATGCGCTTACCTTTGTTTTCTTCACACCATGTCGAATACCCCCTTGTCCGTAGCTGGTCAAGGATATTTCAGTGCCGATCGATTTCGAGTCGCGGGGGGAAAAGACTCGTTGTAAGCAGTAACCAACGCGTTCAGGCTATCCCCTGATCAAAGCGCAATCACTCTTAGCCGTCCTAACGTGACGCTGGCATGACGATGTCTCGCACCCTCCATAGACGACCAGGGGATACATACTCGTCAATGCGGCAGGGCATCCTCGTTTCGTCCTTGCCGCGTCTTACCAATTGGTTGGTAACTGTGTACGCGCGGATGCCCTCAAGAGCCCTAGCATCCTCGATGGTCAACTGCACCAAGGACCGGAGGAACCCTCGCATCTTGGCACCTTATACCCTCGTATTTCTCATCGATGTCCAGCAGTTATCGCGACCAACAGCACGCAGCCGTTCCGAAGACAAGGTACTTCAAGCCACCATCGTTTTGCATCTGCCAGGGCCTGTCTACATAATGAGGGTCCAGGCACATGCATGACGCCGCAAATCTATCCAAAACCCCTTCACAATAAGCCCAGCAGTCAAAGCACTTGACAAGACCAAAATGTCTGGCTCATGACATTGATTTGTAGTGTGGTTGCCACATGACAGCTAAATAAGCACCCGCAATTATACAGAATTGACTCTAACACCTGTTAACCGTTGACCGTCCCAGTATACTCAGACATCTAAACCTCCGACACTCCGACGCTTCCTCGCTGTTGTTTTCCTGACACATTGAGCATCCTGTCAGTTTTGATCCGTTATAAAATACAAAGCAATTGTGCCCGCTCGCTCATTCAGGTCCATCTCCTGGCAAGTTTCGACTGAGGCCTGCCTCGGCCCACCACTCGTCTGGTATATCTTCACGTCGTGCCAGACTTCGTACAATACGCTGCATTCCCATCCAATCGTCGTCTCCAACAGTCGTGTTGTTTCCCGATGTTGTTGAGCCCTCGCGAGTGACACCCCATCGCTGCAAAACCTGCTCGTCATCCGAGTTTCCCACGGATAGTTGTCCTACCCAACCATGGCGAGGGCGTTGGTGAGCAAGAGGCAAAGGACCATCCAGCTCAGCCGTGTTTCTCGTGGCATCTTCTCCACTAAGCAAAGGACCGTCCGGTGATCGTCGCCGCCGAGTGGCCGAGGATTCGGAGTTGACTGCCCCACTACTCCGGTCGAGAGGCCCGTCGAGCGGTCCATCCAAGTTGTAATCGGGCACTCGGACCCGAACACGTCGCAACGCATCCCGGCGACGACGGATTAGCGCAAAGTCGGGATGCTCGTAGTCAGGCGATTCTGTGTCCGAGTTTTCGCAGCCCGATTCACAAGCCTGGTCAACCGACGTGTCGTGGGGCGGGTCCGGAGCAGTCAGAGGTGTGCTTGACGATGCGCCAGCACTCTGCGATGCAACAGTCGATGCAAAAGATGAGCCTGCGCTGGGAGGTTGAGGGTCGGGCGTGAGGGTAGTCAAAAGTGTGTCCCACACTTCGGGGCTGAGGCTTCTGTCCCTATCACCAAGTCCATCAACACCACGGTTCGGTTGCGAGGTTGTGTTGCGTCGACGCTCAGTCATTTCAAGTCTAGCCATTGCGCGGTTTCGAAGGTCGGCTCGTCGGCGTCTTCTCTCTTGTTCGGCGCTTGACGAGCGAGTAGTCGTAGATGGCTGTTGAACGGGAGGGGGAGGCCTTCGCATTGTCCCATCTTCCTCCGGCTGAAAGCTAACCGGACCAACCTGACGAGTATGTTAGCGATAATGCTCAACTAGTAAGAGCAAAGGATAAGAACTGACAATTCGGGACCGATTATATCGCGGCAGAGTTTCAAAAGTCCACCATCCAAGATCAACCTGCTCGTCTGGCTGCTCATTCGTCGCTCCAGGTGCAGGCCAGTTATCCCTGAACAGAGAGGTGAGTTGTTCCTCCAGTGTGGTTCTTCGCCGATCTTCAGGCCTCGTCTCTCTCGGGGTATCGCGAAATCGCACCCCGTCTGGGGCATCGGGGCCCGTCACAGCATCAATATCAGGACCAACCCTAGACACCAGGTGGCTCTCCCTCAAGGGGCTAGGTCGCCATCTCGCCATGAAGTCTCGTTCTCTGCGCTCGTTATCGCGAACGGTGATGTGACGGCGCAATGCCGCGCGGCGCTCGCGATATTCAGCAGCACGTCCATGGCGACGAATTCCAGAGCGGTTTGGTGACGTAGCTCTGCTCTTGTCAGAAGCTTTAGGTGGGAGATCTGACTCGACAGGGGCGATGAACAATCTATAGATCCAATAAATCAGTACATGTCCATAAGTCAATCCTGACTCGGCGACACAAAGTTGAAATGCACCAACGCCCTCGTAGTTTAATGCAACAAGGCGGATTCACGGTCGGAGCACGATCTATGTTGCGCCGGCTTGCGGAGCGATAGCGAAAGATGGATCGACCGGGGATCACTGCGTTGGCGCGATGGCAACGAGAGGCATCCGAGAAAAAAAACAAAGGCTGCGCTTACGGGAGACCCATGGCTGCAGGAGTGAAAGCAGTGGGAATAAGGCTAAAAGCGAGCGACAAGAAAAAGAAGTCGAAAAATAATCAACACTTGAACAAATGCAAAATGCCAAAATGTTCAAATGTTGGCCTGAAGAAAGATGAAAGATGGTTGATGACGGCGCTGCCTAGAGCCGGAAGCGTGAAGCGTAAAGCGGGCGAGTAATTAACCGGTGGAGAGGATGAAAGAATGGAGTCCGAGACGGTCCAGCAAAGGGGCGCGGGGGGTAGAGATTCATTCGAGAAGAAGTGACGAAACGGATCAGCCAATCAGGCGGTGGCGAGGCTTAAAGTCTGAGGTGGTCGCGCGTGTGCGCGTTGAGTGAAGCGTGTCTCGCGTGATCAGGCCTGTTAGTGATTGGTGCAGGTTCACGACCAAGTGTCAAGCAAGTTGGCCAGGGACTAGCAAATCGTATCAGATGTGGCTCGTGCGGTCGGTTCACCCGATAACGGATTGGCCACTTGTGGCGGAGGGGTAATGTGGCTGGTGCATCAATAGTGGGTCACCTCCAGACTTCCTCGCCTCAAGCGAAAAATAATGGCCCGTGAAGGACTCTCTCATGCGTTGATGCCGATGCCGATATCCAACTCCCAGGCATCATAATCTGTCAATTCATCCCGGGATTGCATCAATTAGCATCCCCGGAGCCTCCCAAGGCACCTCGTCTCCGCAGCGCCGGGCTCGGTGAAATGCCGTCTCACCCTCACCATGTCTTCCGCACAGGAAATTCAGTTCGCCATTAACCGCATATATCGGGCCCTGGCCAACAAGAGGAAACCGGGTTACCGAGATATTCGGTTAGGTCTTGACCGAATCAACCGGGTTGTACCGGACCATCAAGAGTGGAAGGGTGTTCATGTCGCCGGTACCAATGGCAAAGGCTCAATATGTGCCTTTCTCGCCGGCCTATTCAAGCTGGCCGGACTCAGCTATGGCAGCTTCACATCACCCGCCTTCCCAGAGAGACATAACGGCGTCACAATCAATGGCCTCTATGTGAATCCACGGATGTACGACATGGAGATGAGGCACGTCGAGGCCAAGTGGGAGCGAATCGCCACTAACTGGAGGTTTCAACACGGCGAGGATCCCGAGGGCCTATCACCATTCGAACTTGAGACAGCAACCGCCTTCCGCGTCTTCAACAAGATGCATGTCCCCTATGGCATCGTCGAAGTTGGCATGGGTGGAGCCACCGACGCTACCAATGCCATGAAGGAAAAGGCTGTCACCGTCATATCAAAGATCGGCCTTGATCACCAAGAGTTCCTCGGTAATACTATCGAGAACATTGCCAAGGTCAAGGGCGGTATCATGCAAAGAAACGTCCCCTGTATCGTCGATCATACTAATCCCCCCTCCGTCATTCATGCCCTTAGAGAGCACGCTCGCCAGGTAGGAACAGATATCATCCTCACCTGGAAGGCTGAGCCCTTTCTCATGACACTCGACAACTCAAAGTGGAAACTTGAGAGTTACCAAGTCCAGAACCTTCTCTGTGCTGCTCTCGCCTTTCGTCATTTATTTCCTCTAAAAGAAATTGACTTGAACAAGCTCATGGCTACGAAACCCTTCTTGCCCGGACGAATGGAGACGGTACAGATTTATCCACCAGCTTCTGGTCTTGAATCAAGAAGTATCCTCGTCGATGGAGCTCACAACATGTTGGGAATCGAGGGTCTGGTTAGCCATGTCGACAAGCATATGCGAAAACCAGATCAACCGGTGACCTGGGTAATGGGTATGTCCTCGAGCAAGCACAAGCCGTTCCACCGAATTATCGACAAGGTTGTCAAGCCTCAAGACAACTTGGCTTTTGTCGAATTTACTCCCGGCGCAAACGATCCCCAGCCTGCACCCGCCAACTACGGCGCCGACCACGCCAAGACCATTGTCAAGACTCCCGAGCAAGTGTACAATGGAGAACCCACCATTGCGAACGCTCTTCCGTGGGCTTGCGAAAAGGCTGGCCAGGACGGTCCGGTAGTTGTGACAGGAAGTCTTTATCTCATCCGAGAGCTCTTTGGCCTTGAAGGTGTCCGTCGAGCACGACAACTAGGTACACGGAGGCCTGGGCGAGCGCAACTATACCGATATGTCAAGTTGGCGCAAGAGAGGAACTTGACAAAAGAGGAGGCTCGGGAGTTCAAGCAAGCGAGGCGACACTTTCACCTGTCACCCCTCCGAAGCAAAGTCTTCTTGAATGTACGTGACGGTGGCAGTCCTCAGTCCCCGGAGGTGTCGGCTGAAACGTCAGAGCAGCAGCGCAAAGCCGCGTACCACAAGAAGCAGGAGGAGAGATACAAGAAGACCATCGTCGCTATTCAGAACGATCTAAAACAAATGACTGCCACTGGCAGTGGTGAGAGTGCCGAGGAGCCCGTCGAGGCGGTGGGAAACCTTGCCGCTCGGCTTGAGGACCTCAAGAGCCAAGCCTCGATGCACAGGAAGGAGTATGAGGTGGCAATGTTCAATATTAGAGGATATACGGCGATGGCTCACAAGAAGTACCTGGGCTATCGCAGGATCTTTGGGCGGTCAAAGAAGCGCAAGGCCTCGCCCGGGTCCCCGTTCCTCTCATCATCGGGGGGTAGGCCTATCGTGGTGCGCAAGTCGTCCGTTACCTGGAACGAGCAAAAGGTGGATGAGGCAGCGGCATTGGCTGAGCAGAGAGGAACATCTAAGAGGAGGAAGAGGGTGTCCGCGCCCAAGGAGGCAAAGAACGTTGACCCGTTTGCCGCAAAGCTGGCTTCTGCCCGGAGAAACCAGTGAGCAGCTTGAATGATGGATGGTCTTGAACGAGTACATGTCTTGAATACCTGCAGCCGGTTGTACTATTATAGAGCTAGGGGTGCATCTACAGAGAGCACAGGATTGGATATGGAGATTGACAGGGCCTGATTGTCCATTACCACGACATAGGCAAGTCTATCTGAGCTGAGTATTCAGCATGTATAGTTGATGACAACATCGCCATTTCTCACGCCAGAGTCTTGCACCAGTTCTTGGCTAAGGAAGCATACCATCTCTTCTTGGTCCTTGAATGTTTTTCTAGTTGGGTCTTGCACGAGTCGATCTACATCACATGATCAGACCCTCATCTCACTGCAACCATGGCAAACTTGCGAATCCCCTCATCACACACCTCCACATGGCGCCCACACACCTCATCATCGTCTGCTGCCACGGCATCTGGCTCGGCGGGCCAACTCACGGCGTCGACGAGGCTGAGTGGCTCATTGCCGACTTTCAGCGTGGTGAGACCCCCACCTTTATCCAGCACGTCAAGGCTGGTGTGGAGGCCCTCACCCTTGACCGGTCCGGCTCTGCGCTGGTGTTTTCAGGGTGAGCTTCCTTGCAGTGTGTTGAAGCTTTGAATTCTGACGGTACAGGGGCCCTACACGCAGGGAGACAAAGATATCCGAGGCTCAGAGTTATGCAAACATCGCTGCTGAGCACGGCTACTGGGGACTCTTGCAGGATGGGCCATCTAGCGACCAGATCTTGGTAGAAGAGCGAGCACTGGATTCGTACCACAACGTCCTCTTCTCCCTGACGCTTTTCTACTCCAAATTCAAAGCATGGCCTTCAAAAATAACCATCGTGAGCCACGGCTTCAAAAAGGAACGACTCGTTGACGGACACTGCGCAGCCATTGAATTCCCATTGAACCGCGTCTCCTTTATTGGAATCGATCCACCGGGAATGGTAGCTGCCGCCGCAGGAGCTTCTGATGGAAAGGATAAAGAAGAAGCCATCAAGGGTGTTGGGTTGGCAATGGGCGAGTGGAGGAGTGATCCTCATGGACGAGGAGTCAGCTTGGCTGGGAAGAGAGCAAAGAGGAATCCCTGGGATGTGAGGCAGGGCGTTTTCCCGGATGAAGGCCTAGATCGTGGTGGTTTGGTGGTCAAGATTCAAGATGGGGATGAAGTTATAGACGAAGACGTAGCAAGGCCATGGTGATTCTATATCTAAACCACTGTAGAGTATGCCACTATATCTAGATCATCTATAGAACACTCTTCTCCCCATCTCTTGTCTTCCCTCTCCCCCTTGGGCCTCTTTGCACCGCATCAACCAGGAACTTGACAGCGTCCTCCACCATGGCAGCACTAAACCGATGTCCTACACCCTCATAAACACGATCCTCCAGCACAAAACCACCATCATACCAACCCCCCTCTCCCACAGCCTCCTTCAGAAGCGTTGCCAGGGGCCGGCTGTTTGCATAGGGGACTAGCGCATCCTCGGCTCCCGAGCAGAGGAGCAACCTCTTTCCTCTCACGCGGGCGTCGAGAGTGGACTTTAGGCGGGTTTGGTCGGAGTGAATAGGTGATGTTCCGAATAGAAGAGCTTTTGGGTCGTTACGGAGACAGGTCTTGACGAGGTCGTTGGGAAAGTATTTGCTGCCGATAAAGTTGGCACCACAGTCGAGCTTGGCAATAGCAGCGCGATCACTCATAAGACCTATATCTCATCAGTTGACTCTTCTTGTTTCTTTTTCAGTTTGGAACTCACTCATAAAGTCAGGACATCCAACGATAGCCACAGCAGCATCGATCCTCTCCTCTCCGAACCAAGCCTGCCAGGCACTATGTCCTCCCAGGCTCCATCCAAGACAAACATGCCCATCAACCTCACGACCAAGATATCCAGCAACAAGGTCCATCAACCCAGACATGTCAGTAACACCACCCTTAACCATACCCATCATATCAATCGCATGGCTCGCATTCCCACCATCCCAGGCTAGATTCGCCGACTTGCTAACGAGCCGTGTTCCGTGGTTAGGCATGTCAAAGGCCAAAGCGACAAGACCTCGCTCTGGCGCTTCCCCCGCGTGAGCGTTCCAGGCGGCGATGGTCCGACTGGCAATATCATGCATCCGTGCTCGTGTGCGAGTGCGAGGGTGGAGCAGCCAGAGACAAGTCACTTGCTTATTCTGAGGCAGCTCATCAAAGCCGTAGACGTCGACGAGGAGTCCCGCCATGGGGAGCGTCTTTTTAGAGACTGTGGGAGGTGGCGGGAGGGCCTTTGTAGCATATGTATCGGCCATTTTGAAAACAATTCTTCACGTTAATAAATGAAGCTCGGCGATAATCTGGTAAAATCAAGATGTCAAGTTCACCTCGGCTTCTTCTCATGCAAGCTTGAGTTGATGGGTGGGTCCAGGGTATCCCGCACCGGTCTCGGGACTCGGTGTTTTATTGTTGCAGTCAGACATGACGACAGTTGGATCTGAGAGGGAGATGGAAGTGACGATCTCTGGGGTTGATGAGCTTATGCACTTGATATTCTAGTCTGTTATGGTAGCTGAGTTGCTGGGCCTGGCTTGAGGACGAGTGGTTCTGTTCGGCTTCCAGTAGAGAGAATAAAGGCTCAATACCAACCTAGAGATATGTGACGACATGCGTTTTCACGAGAGCCTTCGGAAACGAGCAAGACATCTAACATGCGACTTATTAAGAGATATGTTCTATTAAATTAGGGCGAAGATTAATTATTAAATCGTCTAGGAAAATTTTGTAGAAATGGTTGGGGATAAAGCCTCATCATACATGTCTCAGGCCCATCACATCGCAAATCAACCATGACATGTCAACAAATCTGTCGATATTTAAAATATTAAAATCACGCTGCCCTACCACAAGCAGACAGTATAAAAACAAAGCCAACATCATATCGGTATCGCCATGCTGCACAACAAACAAGAACAAAATAGCTGCCCAACCCGCCCCAACGCCTGCCTGGTGCGCTACTGCGCCTTTCCCGTTGCCCACTGCCCGTCCCAGTCCGGGCTTCCCAGTCCCTTATGCTACCTTGAAATCAATGTATCCCGTTCCGAAAAGTCGACGCCTTCACTTCTAGCTCCCTCTCGGAATCGGCCGAGGGCTGGGGGCCCTTGCCTCCGTCTTCAGGTTAGGCACCTAGCGCAATAGGTGCAGCTCAGATGTTCTTTGAAACATCTCTTTCTTGATTCAGCTTCCAGTGGCCATTAGTCCACCTTCCAGTGATCGTGTTCGTCAGAGCCCAAGTAGAGCTCCACGCCGTATAGAACCATGGTCAGGCCAATGTTGGTCCATTGCCAGGTGCCGCCACCAACGTCTCCGCCCCTTAGCGTCCAGCCATCGGGTCCCTCACTGGTCGAAAAGTGTTGCAAGAGTAAGCTGGTGTAGATGGCTATCAAGATGGACGGCGAGAACCAGCTGAGGAAGCCCAGGAGTCTGCTGGCAGCTTCTGAGTCTTCCCAATCAGGCTCCTGCATCATGGCCCGCGCACCCGATTCACGGATCGAAGGGATAATGCGTGTTGCGCAATAGAATACCAACGAGCGGTATGTTAGGGAGATAATAACTGAGGGGGTGATGGTTTGGAAGGCCGCATATAACAAGGCCAGAGATGAGTGAACGGCAGAAGGGAGAGAGCCGAGCATGTGGAGAAAGGTCGAGTAAGATGCCATGATGATAGGCGGCAGAGGAGGAATGTCGGGTTGAGAGTTTTCTTGATCCTCGACCTGGTCAGAGTTATCTGAGGGGAGATAATCGGTAAAGATCTGGTAAACACAGAGGACGATGTAGGCAAAGAGTAGCGATGACTCTATGGGGTTGCCTCGGCCGCTGCCAATACCAAAAGCACAAAGGAAGACGGCCGTGGTCATTGCAATGCCGATAAGAGTAGCGTCGACGTTGCTAATCTGGGGGAACTGCGCAACCCTCCAGAGGAAGTAGGAGGCACTAGCCATGATGGAGCTGGAAAGGACGAGGAGGACGATCTGCGAAAATGTTAGTGGGAATCTCGACTGCCGTTGTTTCATACGTACCACCCAAGTATCGCTTCTCCCTCGATTTACAAGCCATCTGGTGAGCTGGCCTGCGGCCTGGATAACCAACAGGGTACAGAAACCCTCTAGCAGCTGGAACACAGGACCGCAATATCGAAGCACATTGTCCCAACCTCCCAGCATAACAGTTTCCACCAGTCCATCCTTGCCAAATGTCCACTCCCTCCAGCTCGTGCTCTTGGAGTTGAGGAGACCGCCTAGCGTCCGTTCCACCCAGTTTGTGTTGCCTGCATCCACGGCAAACTGACCAAGTGACCAGATCAGCAGTGAGGGGATGATGATCCACTGCGAGAGTCGCAAAAAGCCCGACAAGACGAACCGAGAGCGTGAATTTTCGGGTGTTATAAGCTCCAGGGTCGAATATACAAAGTAGAAGAGGAACAGGGCCAGGCTGTAGGCCAGCCCACTATCACGGCCGCCTACATCGAAGGCGACAGGGATGGAGAGGACTATGCTGAGTAGGAAGATGGAGCTGAAGAATGCCCTAAATAGCCACCACATCGGAGCGACGAGATGGCGGGTGGAGGCCGCGCCAGGGGAGCGGGAGGGATCGAGGTGGTGCGTTCAGCAGATGACGAGGAGAAGTGGGCGCATTCGAGTGCGCCAGCGACAGTGATTGTGTGTCGTGATAACCAAGAGTCGGTCGTGGGCGGAGGTGCTGCTTCAAGGGAAGGGCGTGCTCATGGGAGTTGTGCGTGTGATGGCTCTTCTCGTTCGTTCAAGCTCGTCCGATATCGTCTCTGGTCGGTGAATGATAGCAAGCGAGGGAAGCAAGCACAGGGTCAAGTTGGCAAGCGAACGCGGTCAAGTTGGTTGGACTCGATGGAGGGTTGTCGGGATAAGAAGCGGGCCGCGTTTTCTTAACTTGAGTTTGCTGTCGAATCAAGGCAGCAGAAAAAAGGAGCTCAGCTCTTCAAGGTTCTTTGGTGGCTGTTGCTCGGTGTTTGTACGTGACTTGCGCACCAGGCGATGCAAGGTGGCTAAATCAGGTAGCCGCCAATTTTTGCTTATCGCTATCGCAATCGTCACCTGGAAGGGCAGGAGGGAGCTCAGGCGGCCTGACGTTTTTCCAGTGGCTCCCTTCCCGTCTCGGCTGATCCTGGCACTGGCTTTGGCGGGGGAGCTTGGGCGCGCTGTGACTTTGGCACGTGTCATTCAACAGGATTATCTGCGCATGTGCCTTGAAATCAAACATGCCAAAACCTGGAGATAAAACACTCGGATCAAGGGAGTTGGCAGACACTGGCTACACTGGGAGCAAGTTCTGAGCTACTGGGCTTGTATCCAAGTTTGACTGCTAGACAGACCAAAGAGCGACTGCTGCGATGACTTGATAGCGTCACACCGCATGATAGGCTCTCGGCGCAACAAGCAATCAAGGATGGACTGGTTGTGGGAGCAGATATTGAGTGACGACAGCTTTCTTGCCCTCCAGCATTCCTCCCAAGCTCACTCACAGCTGTGACCTGCCTACCCAGGAAAGGTACATGGTAGAGAGCTTCAACTGACTTTAGTGACTGCACAACCTCTCGCATCATGCATGCAAGTTCTTGACCCAAATCCAAGGACATGATGAACTCCTCACCAGAACCCTTCAACCAGCGAACCTAATCTGGTTTAGTTTTCTCAAGGTTGGGTGGGTGAGGGCTTATTTATTTTTAACGAGGTTATGCCTGTACCGATCACTGAAAACCCCGTGACCCAGCGTTAGCCCTGAACCCACTTTGGCCAAGAGATTTGGCTTCACGCCCACCTCTGGAGCCTCACCAACTTCACTCCTTCATCATCACGTTCCTCCACCGCATCGAAATCGCCCAACCGGCACCATCACCATCTGTTAAACTCATACCTGCTCTAAAAACCGTTGGCATAGTTGTCATCACTCCTGATTCGTGTTTTCGTGTTTCCGTGCTCTAACCACATCACTCTCCATCCGCCCTTCCTAACCAGTATCCTTTATGCCTTTGTAATTCTGCGCAATGCTTCTGCCACGAGTAACCCTAGCGAACCACTCTTCTCCTCTACGAAACGAATCGAAACGAACGAATGCGATCGCGACGACTGGAATATCTCGACTCGAGACATGATAGTTTGAGGGATTATGATCGTTCGCAAGTGCCGAGCCTTTCGATGGAGGAGATTTGTCTGTCGCAAGTGCATACACGTTGTTGTGGATGTCCCTGATGCTTGTAAACTTTGGTGAGCGAGCGCTCTTGGTAATGGTGGTGGTGACGCTGATTGATGTTGATCTCCGAGGTGGTGATGCGACCTGATGGTGTCAATCCTGGCCTGGGAGAATGTAATGCAAGTGCATTTATATCGCCTACAGCAAGCCGCCTGGTGCACTTTCGCTCTTTCATTGCGTCTGTTGCTTGAATTGTCGTGGCGATGCAAGTTGTTGTTGGTGTCGATGGTGCTGGGTGATGGTGTCGTGTGGTGGTGGTGATGACTTCAATTACCAACAGTGTTGGCGTATTGCGTTGGCACCGGGCATGAAAACACCACGGATCATCGCGGGGAGGGGATTTGGCAGAAGCAAAATACTTCATGCTGGCGCTTTGGCTGCTGGCGGTTGACGGCTGGGATGCAGCTGGCGGGCCTTCACCAGCCCCTCACGTCGGCGCCTCAGTCGCCGCATCCCCATGGCCATGGCGCACCACCAACCCTCCACCAGGAGGGGATTGATCCAGCATACCCTTATCTATTACTTCCCGGGACCAGATCACCAGGGAGGAGCAGGGGCGCCTTGGTACAATGGTATCAAGGTCAGGTCAAACTGCTCCTCCCAAACCCCCCGCCCTAAACGCCTGGGCACACGCCAATACCGAGTTCGATTCCCGCATACGATGACCGAAAAACGACGACAAACCCCGACGACAAACCCCGACGACAACCTCGACGACAACCCGACCCGACGACAAGAGACGTAGGAGCAATCGACACCGGGCTCCGAACTCTTTTGTCATTTGGACCTAAATTTTTGATTTTCCCAAGTAGAAAAATTGCACATGTAAAATTTGAGCTATAGAATAAATTGAAATTGAAATTTGAAAGTAATATTTTTGCTCTGTGATATGGTGAAGTTGTGACATTTGCTTGGCCCATTTGACGTGAAGTCGCATGTTGCATGATATGTTGACGCCAATTGGCTGGTTCCTCGATCGCCGAGAGATCGCCTAGCCCTTGGCACTAGCTTGGCGATAACCTCGCTCGTGTGGGTATCGCATGCGCTTGAACGACATGCGACGTGGTCGAGACACGGCCTTGAGCAATAAGCTTAAAAAACCACCCACGGACTTGGTCATGCGCAACGGCCATGGTCTCCCCGAACTCCCCGTTTCATCCGGACAGGAAGGAACAAAAAAATGCCTCGTCATCTCTCGAGTGACCATCATCCCTGAAAGAATGAGAGAAGCGAAGAGGACCCTCGGAAACGTGGGCACTTGACCGACGAGCCGCGAATCCTTCAGCAGATAGTCTGAATGACGCCTTTTAAGGCTATAGTGATGTGAGAGCCGTGGTCTCGACGATGGGACCACTCCTGCTCCTACCCAAGTGGAAGCGAAGGGGGGTTCCGGACCCTCGGGACCCTGGCTGGCTTCAGTTCGGGCGTGGGTGTTTTTGTCCGATCACATCATGGTAATTTCGTAATGGAATGAACCTTGTGAGATGAACTCCCCGAGGATATGGAAACTACAAGACTGGGTCTGGATGATAAAATAGGAAGCTTCTGGGAAAGGAGTGGTTAACGTAACGTGGATATTGCCTCGCTTGAAAGGGAATCGAGTGACATTCTTTTGCAGAGTTTTGCCCCAGGCATTGCTGATCGGAGCTCAAGTTACTGGCCTGATCCTATGGTCTCATGCTGATGATTTCTTGAATGTTTGCATGTAGTCTGTAACGCCTCGTTCATCATCCAACCACTTTGAGCTCACGAGCTGATCAAATTGCGTGCGACCTATTGATTTTCAGCTCAAGAAATCGTCAATCCATGAGAGACATGAGCAGTTACAGGAGCAGTTCCTCCTTCGGGTGTCGCCCCCCGGGCCTGGATTAAAAAAAAACAAAAAAACGCACAGGCTACGTTACGTCTGTGAAACCCCACGGGAATAACCCAATCATGACATTGTTCTACGAAGACCTCGCCCCCTGCCAACTTCCAGGCATCTCTATTCTGTTTGATCGACTGCATACGGGGATCCCGGTGGATATCACACATTTTACGTGATGATGCGATTCCCAAAGGCGTTTACTGGCTGACATGCCTGGGTCGTCGGCGTCTTTGACAGGCCAGCACCGGATGTTCGGCACACTGGCGCTGAAAAAAGGTGAGCGGAGCGGAGTGGAACCTGTCCCCCGCCCCGCCGTCCCGGATTGCAACTCGGCGGTTTCGTTCGAGTTCAAACGCCCACGGGTGTGTTATTTCGTCATGAACATGAGGAGTCTCATGGGTTCCTTCTTACCTACTGCGTGATGATCGACTGCTTAGCGTTGGGGCTTTGTTGGTGAAATGGACCGATGTGGAAGGTGTCCCGGGGGGCGTGTGTGTGTCGTGATGGCGACATGGAAGAGAGAGAAATCCTACCTTGACTTGGTTTTACCTTGCGTAGTCAAAAGGTAGGGATCCTTGATTTGAGTAGGATCAGCATTTGTTTCTTTAAAACGGACTCTGATCCCCCCCCAGAGTGATTTACTTCTAAATGTCCACATTGCGTCAGCTCGTCTTTCCTTTGGAGTTGTGCTTCTTTGCGGACTCTTTTTGTCGATCAATTTGTTTTCGTCTTGTCTTTTGATTCATATCGTTTCAAACCAAAAAATCGACATCTCATTGCAAAAAAAATGGCAGAAAAGAGCGCCTCTGTCAATTCTGGTGGTGAAAGTCCCGACCCCGAGCGTCGACCCTCCCAAGTCCAAACACCCTCTTCAAGATGGGCCTCTCTATTCGGCGGCAGCGGTACAACCGTTGGACCTAGAATCGCCGACCTGCCAGACTTTGTCAAGCGCGAAGTTTCTGATTCCGAAGATTCTAGCTCTGCTATTCTCAACAAGCAGCTGGCAGCCGAAGAAGGAGAGCAGATCCAGTATCGAACATGTTCATGGCAAAAGACTGCTGGTTTACTCTTTAGCGAGTATATTTGTCTCGCTATTATGAGTTTTCCCTGGTCTTATAGCGTTCTCGGTCTGGTTTCTGGATTGATCTTGACTGTTGTTGTTGCAATCATCGTCCTTTATACCAGTCTTGTTTTGTGGGAGTTTTGCTTGCGACATCCTGAACTTCGCGATGTTTGTGATATTGGACAGATGCTGTTCTGGGGTAAGGAGTGGGCTTGGTGGGCAACTGCTGTCTGCTTCATTCTCAACAACACCTTTATCCAGGGTCTTCACGTTTTGGTTGGTGCCAAGTACCTCAACACCATGACCGCCGCCGACGATGTTGGTAGCTGCCGTACTGTCATGTTCTCCGTCATTGTTACCGTCATCTGCTGGATTGGATCATTGCCGAGAACTTTTGACATGATGGCTAAGCTGGGTACTGCTTCGGCCTTCTTCACCTTCATCTCTGTCCTGCTCGCCGCCATCTTTGCTGCCATCCAGACTCACCCTGCTGGATATGACTTGGCCAAGCTGGGCGAGCCCATTGTCACTGCTGTTCCTGTAAAGGGCACAACCTTTGTCAACGGAATGTCGGCCTTCCTCAACATCAGCTACACATTTATTGGCCAGATTACTCTGCCTAGCTTCATTGCTGAGATGCGAGACCCACGGTATGTAATTTGAAGCATCTCTAGAAAACAAGGCTAATATGACTTAGGGACTTCCCCAAGGCACTCTGGACCTGCACAATCGCCGAGATCATTGTCTTTAGCATCGTCGGAGCCATTGTGTATGCTTACACTGGTAACCAATACGTGACGGCGCCCGCCTTTGGTTCGCTCGAGCCCGTGTATAAGAAGGCGGCCTTTTCGTTCATGATCCCCACCATCATCTTCTTGGGCTGCCTGTACGCCTCGGTTTCGGCTCGATTCGTCTTTTTCCGTCTCTTCCGCAACTCTAAGCACATGAACAGCCACACCGTTGTTGGTTGGGGATCTTGGGCTGGAATTTTGTTGGCGACGTGGATTCTGGCCTTTATCATCGCCATGGTCATTCCATTTTTCAACTCTCGTAAGTGGTCACCTTGAGAGAATAGTTTGGTTGCAGTACTGACACAATCGATAGTGCTTTCCGTCATGTCGTCCCTGTTCGACAGCTGGTTCGGCTTCATCTTCTGGGGTGTCGCCTATTTCCGTATGCGCGGTGCTGATAAGGCGGTGGGACGACATCACAGCTTCATCACCGACTTGATAGGCAACGTCGTCAACATCATCTTGATCGCCATCGGCATCGCTTTCCTGACAGTTGGCACGTACGCCAGTGTTCAGGGTATTATTGATCAATTCGAGGCTGGCACTGTAGCAGGCGTGTTTTCGTGTGCCACCAATGGAATCTAGACAATTTGTTTCATCTCAGTCATCAGACGTTAAATATAGAAGTTAAGAAATCTCAAATTATCACTATTGAACTGTTGAAGAATATTGTCAGAACAGTGGCGGCGGTCCACATCCACCTTGGACAGCATTCCTGAAAGATGAACAGACGAGCCATGTGCAGCGATGCTTAAGACTACCCTGGTAGACAGGCTCAATGCGTCATCTCATGCCCATTTGATCCGCCCTGAAACTCGTAGAATCAAGAGACTGCAGCCTCTGCATGTCGAAGTAGATGAGCCACATCAGCTTCCCGGTTCGCCACAGCCCATTGCAACGCCGTCTTGCCCCAACGATCTTTTGCGTTCATGTCAGCTCCTCGTTCCAGCAGCAATTGTGCCAACCTCTTATCACCGTGGTGAGCAGCCCAGTGCAGAGCGGTTCGCCCGTGATAGTCTGCGGCGTTAACGTCGGCCCCCTTTCTTAGAAGGTAGTCTGGGATTTTGAACCAACAGTACTTGGCCGCAAGCAGCAGCGGCGTCCAGCTGTGAACCCTGGCATCAACGTTGGCCCCGTAGTCGAGCAGCATAGCCACGATGCCAGAGTATTTGTGCTTGACAGCAATATGCAGCGCAGTTCGGCCATGTTGCTCCGGTCGGTTGGGATCCGCCCCGTTCTCCAGGAGAAGCTCCACGAAGTCGTCTCGCCCGATCCAGGCTGCGTGGGTGAGAGCGGTACAGTCTCCGATCCGATCCTGAGCGTTTATGTCGGCACCACCATCGAGAAGTGCGAGCACCCTTTGCTTGTAGCCGCTATTGACGGCGGACCTAAGCCCAGATACAATCGTGCTCCCATGTGCCTTATTCTCTGCCATCTCTTCCAGCAGAGCTCGCTCGTTCTCATCATCCATCCTCTCGCGCATCTGGTCGACGAAGCTGGCCCTGTTCTGTGTCTCTGGTGCCACCCGGTTCTGCAGGGCACCATGCTGCTTGACGATGGCAGCGTGCAGAGGAGTCCAGCCATCTTTATCCATCACATTGGCGTTAGCCCCGTTGAGCAGCAAAATGTCCACTACTGCATCGTGTCCCCCTAGGACTGCCGCATGTAATGGGGTGACGCCGTGCTCATCTTGAGCATTTGTGTTTGCCCCGTGCCAAACTAGTAGCCCAGTTACGTCCTCCAGACCGGCCTGGGCACTCCAGTGAAGAGGTGTCTGCATAGTGTCGTTTGCAGAATCTGGGTTACCTCCATGCTCTAGGAGTAAGCAAGTGATGCCGGCATACGGAATTGCCCAGTGCAGTGGCGTATTGTCAAAGCTGTCTGTCGAATTGGCGTCGGCTTTGTTCTTCAACAACAAGGCTGACGTCTGTTCGTGTCCATTGGAGACAGCCCAATGGAGAGCTGTGCTCCCCTCTTCGTCTTTCCAGTCAATATCAACCGCCTTCCGTAAAAGCATCTCAGTCGTCTTGCTACTCCCAGCCTCAGCCGCCAGGATCAGAGCCTTGTTGGTTTGAGTCGCATCCGGGCTGAGCCCGGAATGGGACTCGAGAAGCAACTTAACCAGCTCATCGTATCTGTTAATGACAGCCCAGTGGAGAGCTATCCATCCCTCGTCGTCTTCCACCGTGCAGTCGGCGCCGCTCGCTATAAGGAGTCTCACGAGTTATTCATGCCCATTCCTTGCAGCCCAGATCAAGGCTGTCTCTCCGCTGTCGTTTATCGAGTTTTTGTCTGCTCCTTGCGCGAGCAGCAGTCTCGCTGGCTCAATGAAGCCGCGCTGCGAGCACAGGTGAAAGGCAGTCATACCCCGGCTGTCTGGGTTGTTTATTTCTATGTCCTTCTGGCAGATGGCGACCAACACATCCCCCAACCCCCAGTATGCCGCTGCGTGGAGTGGGGAAAAGCTTCCGGGGAACTCCTCGTGCCAACCAATCCTACGGCGCTGAGGAGTATACAGGGCCTGAATAGAGGAAGCCAGAGTTCCTTGGTTTTCGAGGAAATGTAGAATCTCACCGACATTGCCTTGTTTTTGACATCTGACGAAATGATCCCCCCAGTGACAGGAAGCGTAGGAGAGAAGACCGTATTGACGCATTCGTCGGTCGAGATCCTCCTCGGTCTCACATGGGCCTGTCCTAAACGGTCCGAAACATAAGTAGGTGAGGCAAACGAGGGCGAAGGATGCTTCAGGTTCCAGGAAATGGTTCGAGCTCTTCTTCGCCAGGTACTCGTGTAGGGTGAGATGGACAAGCCGGGCCTCATCGGTCTGTTGGTCAACCCGGAGCAATCCCGCCGTGACAGAAAGCAGGATGTGTTTCTCAGTCAGTGCCGTAGGGTCTAGGTCCTCATCTCCGGGCTCAACACTTAAGGCGTGAAGTAGCTCTTCAAGTTTGAGGGGTCTTTTTGGCGTAGAAGACAAAGGAGAGCGCCTTCCTAGCTAGGTCTCTATCGTCGCTGTCTTGGTCCTCGATCCTCTGCAAAGCTTCGCAGTAGAAGGACTCCATGTCTCCAGCAAGGCAGTCGAGTGATGTTCGCACTTTCTTGAGGCTTGGATAGTTGCACAAGTGTTCGATCTGCATATGAACGAGGAGGAACCTGACAATAGATTAGTGAGTAATAGATGGGTGAGTGGGTGCGGGGTCATGGACGCACATGCCATTAGCCTTCTGAAGGAGGCTTTGGATGATGTCACCCTTGAGGGACGGGTCCTTGGCCATGAAGGAAGCCATTCTCTTGCTGGTGCCCATTTGAGAGTTTAAGTAAACCTCGATATCCGAGGGATGGGCAGAAACGTTGATCTGCCTAAGATTCCCGAAGCTCGTGGCAAGATCTAGGTTAGGGCGTGAAGTAATTAAGAGATGGGCAAAGGATTGGACCTGTCCCGCTAGCGCGATGAATGCATCTCTATTCTCTTCGGGGCATTCGTCCTGTTCCAGGTCAGTATCCTTGAGAGAATTGAGGTCAGCTCCTCAAGGGATCATACCAACGCATCTACTAAGATGTAGGTTTTCCGAAAGAGTCGAGATAGAACCCTCATAAGCGAGATGCGCTCTTTATTAGTGGGAAGAGATCTCTTTTTTAGGTATTTTTCTCGAAATGACGATATTTCTGCTGGCATCTGCTGGCACGACTCGACAAGCTGTCGGACGATGCTGGACCAAATGTTGGTCTCGGAGAGCGTGGATGGGTCTTTGTAGTCACAGTAGACATAGGCAATTGCAACATCGGAAACCCCTGTGTTCTCTTCGATGTAGGTGACGGCAGTCGACCTGCAGTTCTCAAGCTGGTTAGGAGCCACATGAACTATAATGCCTCGCAAAAACTTTGTAGGCATGGGCGTGGTATACTCACATCATGATGGTCTTTCCAGACCCAGCTTTATCAGCTAGTTAGCCAACTGGCCATCGCTCGCCAATGCAGATACGGGGGGCGGGGGGCGGAGAGGGGTTCCTTACGGTTTCCGTGACACCAGAGTGCAGTACCAGTTTCGCTGCGAAACCAACGCTGAAAGGCGGCCAACTCCCAGAACCATTGGCCAGTATCTCGGTGACGTTTCGAGGCGATACTCTTCTGCTTTTCGCGAAAATCGAGATTTGATATCCAAGTGACGATACTGTGGCGCTCGGCTGCTGTTTCTTGACCTTGGTTTTGCCTTGAGTACCTAGGAAGCAGAGCGGTCGGGGAATACGTGGCTGCTTACTCTCGATGTATTTGATCATTCGGTGAGATCCATCTACAACGGGCCTTAAACCGTGGTCGATGCGACCTGCGACAACCAGGCTCTCTTTGACGTCAGTGGCAGTGGTGCGAATGTCGTTCTTGGTCTGCTCCACTCCAACCAATATAGCATTGATGACGATGTCTTGCTCTCTTTTCACGCATTTGTGGAAAGGGTCGTAGGCTTCTTTCAGATCAGCATCCTCTCCAGAGATAAGAGTCTGGAATGCCTTGACTTGAATGGCTGTTAGTGGCTCGTCGGGTCACAATGAACAATTGGCACGCTCTCCATCCAAAGAACATACCGACCCGTTTCTTGCGGATATACTTTGTGCAAATCGCACAGAGGACAAGGATTGACGTGAAAACCTGCACCAGTACTGCCTTGAGCTCGGGTATTGGCGGGACATTGCCTTCCAACACTTTGAGTCGGCAAAGGTAGGAGCGCAAGTCTTCGAAAAAGCCGGCAACCTTGTCATAATCTGCAGAAACGCTCTTCGAGACCTGCGAGCTGTCAGAATAGCCCACACATGTTTCTTGCAACCGAGACATGCGCTTATCAGATACCGCACCACAGCAAAGATGGCCTCACTTGGAGGGTAAGCCTATCACTGGTAAGCAAAGGCAAAGAACGAGGTCCAAATAAAGTTGGGGTCTTGAGAGACTTGCTGTTTTAGTCGCTTGCGCCACTATGTCGGCAATGGACTGAATGGGCGCTAGGCTCTGGCTAACGAGGGTCCTAAACTTGTCTAGTTTAGAACCATCGTGGTGGTGGGTTGTGAACTTGGCCTCCTTGTCGTCAATATCCTTCAAAATCATTGCCACGTTCTCTGCTTTGGCCAATTGCTGAACCTGCACACCTGAAATGGCCTCGTATCGTGCGACAGCTGACTTCCACATCAAGCCAACCTCGGAGGTGCTGTCGGCTGGCACTCCGAGGCCAGGCTCGCTGTGTTGCGCCATGCCCGCCACAGAAACAACTGCTTGATTCTCATTCGCTTTTCAGCGTGTCGCAAACAGTGCAACTTTCTTGGAACGGGCAACTTCGTCCTCCTAATGAAGGTGGGGTCCTCGAATGGAGGCGTACGCGCAGAGTCGAGGCTAGTCTCGACTTCAGGTGTACGCCTTTGAGAGAGGTTGGTTCCCTCCAAAGCTAGGAGACCATGGCAACCAAAGCCCTTGACAACATGGCTCATGGCAACGAGCATGGGAGCGATTTGTTCTCCAGAGAGACTAGGGACTCGTTTCTCCAATACTTAGCGGATCACCCAAATAGTCGTCGCGTGTCTCAGTCTGAACAATCCAACATCCGAGCATGGTTAACGAACCCAGAACGACGGCCAGCCTCTCAGCAGGACTTTAGCCGACGCCACTATATACAAAAGACCTTCGCCTGGGATACAGATCGACAGGTCCTAGTCGCCGTGGCCAAAGGTGGGAAGGAAAACCGCGATGTCGTTACCGAGGAAAATATTGTGGACACTGTTGGACTTGTTCATACGAATAATGGACACGCTGGGTGGGATGCTACCTGGAAAGGAATCAGTACTTCCTACCATGGCATATTGCGCGCAGATGTTATCTTTCTTCTCAAGCAATGCCAAGTTTGTGCTGGCGACCCCCGCAAGCGTCCCAAGGGCCAAACCAACCCTGGATCGGACTCGCTTGACGAATGTTCCCCGAATCTCTTTTCTTTCGACATCCTCCATGACCTGGCATCCGACATATTGCCAGAGGAGGGAAAAATTGAAACGAGTGATCATGGTCTCTCGATGGGACATTCTGTGTGAATATTCACAAGACATTCTTTGACTGCCTTGATTAGGTTGTCATCATGTCCAAATGACCTCCCTGACCTCTGCGGCTCGGACATGCCCAGAAGTTCTTTTCCAATACTCGAATCGACGCCCAAAAACAACCAACTTTTGTTTTAAAATCCCACCTACACTCTTGTCTTTTTCATTTTTTCATGAAGCTCCTTCACGGTTGGGTGCTCGAGAGTTTCGTCTCTGGGATCCACTACTTCTAGCGTGGTGAACCTCCTCAGACGGCATAGGCCTGTGATGCCTGGGTCTGCTAAAAACTTGCTCGCCGACACGTGCTCGAATATGTTGTCATCCAGGCATATCCGCAAAAGCTGGAGCCGCTTGCATTCTTTTAGGAGTTCAACGCACCTTGATACGTGGAGCGAGGGGAGTTCGAGAGGAATATCACCGGAAGGCGGAGACTTTTCTAGTACAGACTGAATTTCGTTCTTGCTCTCCCATGGAACTGCAGAGAGGTCATGTTGTCGCGTCCAATTTGGCCAACTCCTACAAGGACTTTCACTGCATCATCTAGATCGTCCAGGCAAAATGTCGTGCTTCGATAGGCAAAGGGGAGAGCTTCTTGGCGTATCTGTTTGTTGACTCCAAGGATAGCAGGTTCTTGTCCCACCTGGAAGAAGTACCCGCTCGGGTCCCCCACAGCTATGGGGAAGCATTGGCGCTCAAAGGCATCGATATCCTTGATGCCTAATTCTCTCGGAGGCAGTGCAAAGCGGTAGATGTTCTCTCTTAACTCTCTCGGCATGTTGAGGAATGGAGAGTCGCTGCTAAAGGTCTCGAGGGACCTAGAGGCTTCGATAGAGGGCAACTATTCATGTTAGACCAATGCTCACTAGAACGTCTTGCAAAGGTGTACCTTGGGGCCTGATAAGGCCAATGAAGCTTCAGTTTCAGTGAATAGGAGTGGCAGAGAGAACCCACAACTGTATTTGATGTCGACAGCGTATCTGTAGAAAGCTATGCGGTCTGCCTGCGTGATGACGACGCTGCACCCATCGCCCTTGATGACCTGGTAAGGAGAGTTATTAGAGGTCGAGGGGGCGACTGCGTGCGTGCTCACCAGTTCGTGCGTGCTCACCAAGTCGTGCATTTTTGGCTGATTCCCTCGGATCAGCTCTTGATATTCTCGCAAGAATTGTTTCAGTTTGTCATTCGGCACGGGTTTGAGGTCGCTGTAAAAGCGTTCTTCTGTGCCTAGCAAAGTCATAGAGTCCACAGAATAACCCAGTTCCTTTTCCATTTCTGGTAAGCCTGGGGTAGACTTGAATTTAGCCATGGTGGACTGATGCTGATGACTTATTCGACTTGTGCAGGCTAGGCCTGCTGTCAGTGGGGTTTGGTCCACCCGTGCCAGAGATTAGCCGGATTGCGATCGCGGTCAGGTGACCCTTACCATGACCAAGATAAAAAAAACAAAAACACATTATGCATAGGTCCAGAGTCGCAATGTCTGTTAAAATGCATCTCTTTCAAATGAGGGACATGCTAGCGCATAAAATAAGCTCTGCCGCCGTCTTATACCAAAACCTCGTTACGTAGTATGCAGATGTGTCAGATGGTCAATTGAAACCTCCTTCCCGGAGCTTTCTCTTTTAACAGCGAGACTATGTGATCACTATGTTGATCATAGCCTCATTGAGCGAGACCAAAGCCGGCGTGGGCGCGGTACATAAGAGTTAACGTCATTTTGATAGAAATGCGCATAACGACGAGCTATGCTCTTACCTAGGGTTAGGAGTAGTGCTAGATTGAGAATAGCGCGTCCAGATAGGCATTTAAACAGAAACAGATGTCGACTTCCATTTTGACAGAAATTGCGACTCTGGCCCTATGAGGGGCAATGAGAGAGTTATTAGACCATAGAGACACATAATTTAGAGCAAAATTAGTAAATAAAGATAAAAAATACGTAAAATATACTAAAGTATTTACATATATGCTTAGTTTTATTATCACAAGCCTTGTATAATAGTTTTACAGATTGGCTTTCCTTCAAGGCCTCTGAGACAGCAACGCAGTCTGACAATTGTCACCGGTCCATGATTGCTTCTGGTATGATTCGTAGCATATGTGCAGTGCCGTGTTTGCGGTCTATTTAAACTGAATTCATCATATTGTAGGTCTCTTGTCGCGATGGATCTGACGCCGCTTGCAGCCAGTGGTCAAGAGCTAAAACACACCCAAAGAACTTGACTGCTCAGAGCAGGCATGATTCATAGGCGGGCAACATCAGCACAAAATCATATCCTCTAGGCCCTTTGAAGAAGACTAAACTAGACTCCAGAGCCCGCTTCTGTCGGTCTCAATGCATACATCTTCAGGGGCAACAGTTGCCGGTTTCTCACTACAGGAAAGCCCCGCTGAATCTCTGTCTTGATGATGTCCAAACCGGCCTGCTTGAAAAGAGCCTGGAACTTGGTGTCCTCCCTATCATATGGTTACCACTACTACGCCACTTTTCCGTCTTGAAGAGGTTGAGTCTTACCTTGTTACACTGCCATCGGTCTCGTCAAACTTGTCCACGCCCCACGTGCTCAAGTTCTCCTTGACGACAATGATGCCTCCATCTGGATTGAGCACAGTCTTGCACCTTTCAAAATATTCCGCCAGCGACTTGTCGTCCAGGTGCCCGACACACCACTGAGTCCAGATCAGGTCGTAGAGCACGCCTTGAGTTGGTTGCCATCCCTCCAGGCCGACGTTGAAGATGTCTCCCACGCCGGGTTTTCCTTCCAGCTCTGCCGTAAACTTGGCCACGGGCTCAATGACGTCGACTCGGTCGGCCACGTGGAGCAGAAGCCCTTTGGTAATTCTACCAATTCTGCAGCCGTCGTCATGCATTGATTAGCCTACACACGAGAGTCGCATCTAGTCGCAGCACAGCTCTCCGTAGGAGGGCACAAAGCATCCATAACTCACCCTGCGCCGCCTTCTAAAGCTCTGGGCACCTTGATTCGCCCGCTCTTGATGCCGATTCCCAGTCTTGCCAGAAATGTTCGCGAACCCTGTAGATCGATGCGGGACACGGGGGGCATGATGGTTAGGACACCGCCAAGCATGCCATCGACGCTGGCGTCGATCCCCTCCCAGTACTGCTTCCCCTTGTCTGTCTGGATCAGGGAATCCGGCGGCTGAGCATTGTCGGCTTTTGACATTGCGATACTGGTAACAACAGCTCACAGTAAATTAGTTGGCGGTGAGGCTCCATACTTTTTTTTTTTATTTTTTGCGCCTCTTGATACTTTGTATAGCTTAGCTAATACTCATGAGAACGATCAAACGACCATTCATATGTGAACCAGTCTCTTTTTTATACTGTATGAGCAGGACAAGGGAAAAGCATCGCTGTATTTATTAGTATATAATGCAACTTGGCCACTTCTTTTTACGCTTAAACTCAGGTGGCCGCTGTACTCTGCTCTATCTCATCGAGGGGCTTTCAACTGCTGACTTATTTTCTTTCCAATGAATGTCACAACAGTCTCACTCAGTTGGCCTTGGAGAGAGAAGGAAATCTGTAGCCCGTAAGGATGTACTGACGGTGGCCGAGACAACGCGAGATCTATTCGTGCTGTGCACCTGCAAGACTTCCCTGGCTGGTCGACTTCGAGGTGCGTTGTGGTTAACACGAACCTCCCTACGCTAATGCCATATAGAACTTGCCGAAATGGAAGACGCCGCTATCGGCCAAGTGCGCTTTTGAGCCAGTAACGAAGCGGGCATGGTTCTCGGGTTTGACAGCGCGCACATGTATATCCGGTTCGCGTTTCCCATTCACAGCGCTGGCTTGATGGCTGGCTCGCTCCTGATAAGTTGCGTGGCTCCCTCGCATCTTCACGAGCTCGCTGTGGTTACCTTTACATGTATACAAGTCTCCGTTAATACCGGCAGTGATGCTCATCTTCCTGCGTATTGTGACACTCGTGATTCACTCCCAGTCTGACCGATGTGGCCAGCTGCAATGAATCTTGGTCAACTACAATCACCTATTCATTGCAGTTACCTGGCTTCATTTGAGTAACGACTGAGTATAATTCCCCCGTCTGCTGGCTATTTCTAATGGATACCGCCTCTGTCATTATCTCCAACCTTCTTTCTCAGCTTTCAACATATTAATCACACCGAAAATGAGCGAGATGACAGAACAAGACATGATGGACACCGTATTCATGGAGGAAACCTGCTCAGGAGAAGACAGAGGCGCCAGCATGACCTTTGAGCTCCATGGCACGCATATCCACGTCTCCATCTTTCCAAGCAACGGCTCATCGACCAATGGCAGCAACCACCTGCAGCCGAAGGATCGCCCTCTCCAGGACCATCTTATCGACATTTTCTCACAGGTTTTGAGGTGTGAAGATTCTGACGAGCGTAAAGTGCTTCATGAAGAGGTGCTTAGTGCCATCCTCAAGGCTGGCAAGCCTCTCTTCTCCAAGTTGACACCCAAGATGCCGATTCGAGAACAGTCTACTTTGCATGAGTTCTTGTTTGCTGAGATACTCTACTTTAGCCTGGACTGTGATTCAGACGCCGCCTCGGTTGTCCCAGTTGAACCCGAAGAAGCATTAGCTGCTAGCCATCTCATCAATCGAGAGCTCGGCCAACCATCTGAGGAGGAGTTGGGTTTGTGTGAACACATTCCTCTTTACAGCCCTGAAGATGTCGTGGTCAAGAATGTCTTTATGAAAGGTATCAAGCGTGTCACTGCTGCCGTCCTGGTAGACGGACGCGACATGTTCTGCAAGGCGCATGGTATACCAAGCCAACTGCGAGGCGGTCCTGAAGCACGAGAGCTGGAATATCTGGGCAAGATTCTCAAAGCATTCCCGCAACAAGGCTCGATACGGGTTGCCCAGCTTCTGGGCTACATCCACGACAAGGATACAAAGAGAATCCTGGGATTCCTTAGGCAGTGGGTGCCCGGACGAAACCTAGGGTTCGAGATTGATCTCGCCGCCACAGCGACAGAGACGAAGCAGAAATGGGCCTCGCAGATCCGTGAAAGCGTCCAGCTCCTTCACAAGCATGGAATAGTGTGGGGAGATGCCAAACCCTGCAATGTTGTCATTGATGAGCAGGATAATGCCTGGCTGATAGATTTCGGGGGCGGATTCACACCAGGTTGGGTCGATGGCCAGTTGGCAGAGACCATTGAAGGAGATGAGCAGGCTCTAGACAGGTTTGAGACATTCTTGGGCGGCAAAACGATGTGGTCTTGTGCTAATAAAAGGCTGACGCTGGGGACGAGGAGCTCCATGGGACACAGACTCCCCAGGAGCGGACAGCGTAGAGCCGACCGCTGAAGTATGGTGTTCTACCAAACCCCAGTGGAAGGTCTAATCGAAAATCCGATGGTCTGTCAATGAACTTGTAGCGTCAAACATGCGAGAGACTCTTCTGGGAGAGTGTCACAAGAGAGTTGGTCAAGATGCAAAACAGAGAGTAAGACGTAGGCTAGTAAATATTTCAAGAACGACTCCCCCTGGAAGCATTCTTCTCTATCTACCAAGCCAGAAAACTATGCTCATGGTTCTCCTATGAGCAGTGACTCTCGTTCCAAGGTAACTGGGTCAAAGGCCAGTCTCCGTAGCTCCAGGAGAGGGTACACGCATCTATTGTACCATGTTTGGTCCGTCATTTGTTGGTTCCTTGGAAATCGTCTTCTATCCACAGCAATGGGTCGAGTTGAATACGCCGAGGCAACATCCTCCCACGCTTCAAGGACCTCGGGTGCCAGAGGATACTCGTCCCCACCGTTCATCCAGGTTACAGTAGCTTGGCCGTTAGACTGCGTATATCGGAAGAGGTATTCATACCCACGGGTGTCATGCCACACTTCTAGAATGCGCAGCCGTGGCAATGCCTTTGCTGCCGCAGCAGTCGAGGTCAGAAGTCTAGTCACACAGCTCTGAGCGAATCTTCCGCCTTTGATGGAGAGCAGCTCAAGCTTGGCTTCCCCAGAACCGCTACTCATATGGCCCAGGTGATAAAAAAACTCTGGGAGGTTCATAACATCAGGAGGGCAGAACTCGGTCAACCGTAAAGCCAATGGCGCTAGGGCCCGAGATAGGGACTTGCGCAAGTCGATCTGATCCAAGTGCCCATGCATCCAAGGTGGCTTCCACCTTGACCACTGGCTGAAGGACAACTTCTTGACGGTTTGAGGCAAGGTAGGTATCAAGAAGGCCCACATATCTGCCACGATGTGTCAGCGATGGTCAATTTCTTTGATCTGATGGGGGCATCATACCAGTATAGAAGGCTATCTCCTGATCTAGCGTGAGAGAAGCCCATCGCTCCAAACGAAACCACTCTAGGGCTACTAAGCTCTCATTGAAGAGCTTTGCAAGCGAGCTGAGTGCGAACCCCCTGAAAAATGACCGGCGGATAAGGAAACCCTTGACAATGGGAGTTTCAGGCAGTGTTGGGATTGACTTTGGGCGGCCTTTCCGAGACAACGGCGTCATCTCAAGAGGTGTACCATGAAGCCTCACTAGAGCTTGCCTCATGTGACGATTGGAAAACGCTCTGTGCTCAGTAGACTTGGCGGCGTGGTATTCCCGAAACCTGGAAGGCTGCTCCAGATCTTCCTCGAGTTGGAATGGATAGTCATCTGCCAATTCAGGCTCGTAGGCATGATGCTCAACATCGCTGGGTGAAAGGGCAATAACTTCCAACGTGAGACCTCCGTGCTTGCGGTCCCAAGATGAGAGAATGTCCAGTAGACTATTCAGAGCAGAGGTAAAGAGCCGATTGTTTCTGATTATATATGGTTAGCTACAGCGCATACCGGTACGGACTCTGGACTATCTCACCGGGCAATCGTGACTTCCTTCTCGGGCTTCTTGCAGGTCGGACAGGTGTATCGAACGAGCTCGATTCGAAAAGAGAGGTGTCTGATGTGGTTGAGTCTGATGGTGTTCTTTCCGCCAACAAACTCGCGAAACATTGACAGATCCGATGCCTTGAGGGACAGTCGACGAAAGGTGCGTTTTTCGACCAAGTGCTGCCAGTCTTTGCACACGGGACTCAGAGTAGATATTCGAAACGTCTGTCCAGGCACTGCGTTTATTCGCTTAGGGAGGTGATTGGAGAAAAGGCAATCTAGTATCAATAATTGGATCTCCCGAGGCAACAAGCGCCAGACCTTTGGGGAGGAGGGGGCGCCGAAGCGATCAGAGGCGACGTTCATGTTGCCGACGTTGAATGAAGGAGATGGAAGTGTTGGCATCCTGTCAGGAGTTGAAAATGAAAAGTTTTATAAACTTTGACGATTCGTGTGGCTGTTGTTGAAATAGCTGTTTAAGAATAACACCGAAAGGCTTCAGGTCTGCAATAGAACGTCAAACCAAAACAAATCATTATATTGTAATCTTTTATTAGAAAAATGCGAATATCCTCAACTGAAGGCGATAGATTTTAGGGCTTGCAGTAAATTCCTTAGTCGTGCAATATATCGAGAGTAAATCGATGCTTCAAGTTGAGCTTCTATAGGTGGCGGACCATCCTCATCGAAGATGTAACTGTGATAAAGCAAGGGTATGTATGTATTAGACTACGATGGAATCGAGAAATCGAGTTGAAAAAGCTACTACGCCATGCAATAAAATCAGAGAGCCCGATGAATTATTTCCGCGACAATGATGATGAAAGGACGAGGTTGAAAGATGGTTGAACATGGCTTGAGGCTCAACTTGATGGTGGGTGGTCCAGACCAAGCCTCTTGCCAAGAATTGGGCCAAGTGCTGGCCGTGCACGTCCCCACTCTTAAAAAGCTGAGCACTCACAAGCTGTTTGCTTCAAATGGTGAGCTAGCAATTAGATTGAAGCTTGACAACTCAGGGCAGATAAGCAGCCCCTGAAGCTTCTAGTGTAATATCTAAAGACAACTACATGTTGTAATTCGTGTTTCATAATCAATTGGCTTTGACTGGTCAGGCAATAGAGGGGCATTGGGAGATGCCTCGGCTTGCCACTTTACACTTGATACAGGGGTACAATGAAGCCTATCTACTGTTGTGGCAAATCTACGAATGCTTGAAGCTTTGAGGCAATGTCAATTTACGTAATGGGCATCATAAATACATGGGCCGTGTTCACTATATTCTGATCTCCTCTCATTGTGAAGATTACGTCGTCCTTAGAAGGAGATGGCGTGTAGTGGGAGCCAAGTCACGCTTCTCTTGCTCTCCAGTAGATACATCCATCAGATGAGATTCCAATTGAACAACGCAGGTAAAGCAATCAGCACAGCTTCTTTGCAATAGCCCCTCCAGGAGTCCGCGTAAAGATAAAACCTCGTAGATCCACTCTGGTGATGCATGCTCTCGGCCAGTTTCTTCATTGACCTCTGCATTCGTATTCGTACGTCCTCACAAACTGATGCCAATCATGACAAAAGAATCAGCAAATCCTTGATGATGATCCAAACCCTAGACAGTCTGCCACAGAAAGCAGCATGTAGAAACCCCCCCCCCCCGGCATCAAAACAAGGGAGATTCCAACAAATACCGAAGAATCGTATGGTCCTACAACTTAATCCCCGGAACTCGACGGCTCCGGATGGCACCACTCGCACCACCTGGCCCCGCGCCTCTCCGAAATCTTGGGGCAAAAAAAGAGCCTCTGCTGCATTCGCTGACACGCCGCGCAATCGGATGCTCCCATTGGATCCGCCGAGTCCCCGCTTTCGAACCCCTCAAAAACGGACCCCTGAATCTGGCAACTTTGCTTAGGTTGAGATTTGCCCGCCAATTTTCATGGCCCTGCGCCCCTAAATTTTCACCGCCTTCCACGTCGCCTTCCGTTTCCTGCCCCTTGTCACTCACTCTACGCCGCAAAGCAGGAAACAAAGAGGCACAAGTCTCACATTCTTTTTTAATTCTTGAACCTGCACTCTCTTGGTTCTCATCTCGTCTCTTATCAATTGACTTTTTTCGGGATAATCGTTTTTGAAAAGAAACCGAGAGAGCCCGACACTCCCGTCGCAATGACTGCGGCCAACTCCTCCACCGTGACATCCAGGGCCAAGGGCGATAGCCCAACCCCAGCTCCTGCGGGTGAGCACGACGACGCCGCTCAGAAGAACAACGACTTCTTCTGGACCTACACCGAGGAGCCTCATCGAACTCGTCGTCTCGCCATCATCAAGGCCCATCCCGAGGTTCGTCATTTCTCAATTGACCCCGCCATCGCATAGCTCGCACAGCTCGGATGCTGACCTGTCCTCCCATAACAGATTACCAAGCTCTGCGGCCCCGAGCCTCTCACGAAATGGGTCGTCCTCGGTGTCGTCTCTCTTCAGGTCTTCCTCGCCTGGGCGCTTCACGACACTCCTTTCTTCTCTTGGAAGTTCTGGGCTGTCGCATACGTCTTTGGCGCAACCGCAAACCAGAACCTCTTCCTCGCCATCCACGAGATCTCGCATAACCTAGCTTTCAAGAGCCCCGGCGCCAATCGCTTGATCGCAATCTTTGCCAATCTCCCCATTGGTATTCCCTACAGCGCCTCTTTCCGGGTATGTTGAGCTTCGACTTGGAGGATGAAACCGTGCTGATAGCTGCTAGCCCTACCACCTTACTCATCACAAGTCTCTCGGTGTTGATGGCCTCGACACTGATCTCCCGACTGCCTTCGAGGCCTTTGTCCTCGACTCCATCTTCGGAAAAGCCTTCTTCTGCACTTTCCAGATCTTCTTCTACGCCCTCCGCCCCATGGCCGTCTACCGTGTCCCCCTGACCAAGGTTCACTTCCTCAACATCGCCGTCCAGCTCACCTTTGACGCCCTTCTATATCGTTTCGCCTCAATCAACGCCATCCTCTACCTTCTTCTCTCCTCCTTCCTTGCCGGCAGCCTTCACCCCCTGGCCGGCCACTTCATCGCGGAGCACTACGTCTACGAGACCATCACCCCCACAGCACGGGATCCCGAGAACCGTATCCCCGTCCCCGAGACCTTCTCGTACTATGGACCTCTCAACTGGTTCACCTACAACGTCGGTCTCCACAATGAGCATCACGACTTCCCTGCTGTCCCCTGGACCCGTCTGCATGCCGTTCGCGACATTGCTCACGAGTTCTACGATGACCTGCCTCGACACGAGAGCTGGTGCTACGCCATCTGGCGGTTCATCTGGGATGAGAATGTTGGCATGACCTGCCGCGTCAAGCGCAAGAATGGCGGCCGCCTCGTTGGTGGTGGTGTCAACTGGAAGGAGTCTGAGATCCAGGCTTAAAGGTTGACTTGCTGGGAAATCAGCAAGTTATGTAGGATGAGATGTGGCAGTGAATGAAATTTTGACGTCTTGATTGAAATTATTCTGAATTGGCACCAGGGAAAAATAGCCCATGTCTGTTCTGGGATCGACTTGCATTCGGCTGCGAGTTGACGCAATAGACGAAAAAGAGCATCATAGAGTGCAGTGTGGTTCTTTTGCGCAAGGCGTTCAAGGTTGAGAAATACATGATTGGATGTTTTGAACAAGGCTCGATTCGGGGCTGTAGACATGATTCATAGGTAGTTTTGAGTAAAAAGAGAGTGATTGTATATACAAGCAAGCGTATACGGCAAGCGAGATGCCTTGATGTTGAATTATGGTCCCTCTCAGATCAGACGAGTTGAAATGCTTCAATGAATGAGCTGGATAAATGTACAAGTGGTCAAGAATAGATTAGATTCTTGATGGCAGCAGCAGACTCGAGACAACAAAAAATTGACGCCCAGTTGTTATCAGGGAACGCGATTAACAAAGATAATAAGAAAACCAAGAAGAAGAAAAAACAATCAAGAGCCACACGAGAGAGAAGAGGCTCGAGCTAGAGTGTACAGCAATAAAAAAAAAAAAAAGAACATCAACCGCGCGTCCTTGCAAACGGAACACCTTTTTGTCCCCTCGACTGACAATGACAACTGACCACCTGCTGCGGTATTCGTCCCTCTCGTTACCCAATCCAGACACCATCGCTCTTCTTCATGGCTTCATCCTCCTCCTGTATGCACATTTGCTCTCCATCGGTTGCTGTCGCGTGATGCCGGAGTTCCATGCGAGTATACCCCTTGTCGTCCGTAGTAAGGCATGAGTCCTGTGGATCCAGCTCTACCCTCCTCAGCGCATTGGAGCATCCTAAGACTAGGTTTCGTAAAGCGTCGTCAGGTCTGTCTAGTGGCCTCCTCTAAAATATAAAGACCCTGGGCTAACCATCTTCACCTATTTCTAAAAGAAGAAGTAGGCGAGCAGGAAGCTGATCAGGCAGAGGATTGCCGCCATCTGCACCGGCACGCCTTCAACCGTCTGTTGGACTGCTTGGGCAGTCTGGAGCAGGGGGCGCTTCTCGTCTTCGCTCGACGCCGGCTTGACGTTGCGCTGTCGGAGGCCAGTCTCCCTAAGTGACACAATCTGAGCCTCTGCCTGGGCGAGTTTGGCCTTGAGCTCCTCATAGGACACCTCCGCGGCCTCCTTGACGGCCGCTGTAGCCTGGGCGACTGTACTCTTTGGCTCGGGGTCCTCCGCGGGCTGGGGCTTCTCGTCTTCCTCAGGGATATGTTCGGATTGGTAGGGTGGTGGAGCCGCAGCCGAGGGAGACTCCTCCTTAGCAACAGGGGAAGAGTATGTGCGTGAGATGTCGGGGGTATCGGTGGCCTGATTGGATGCGTTGTCAGTCGCCAAATCCCACATATCGGAATTGTCATGACCTACGCCGTTAGCAATGGCCTGCTTGTTAGGCGTAGCTACTGGGCGATTGGCAGACTCGTCAAGCTCGGGGTTGGCCGCCAGCCAGTTGACCCGGATCTTGCGCTCCACGAGCAGACTCTTCTCCGTTGTTTCCAGCTAGATACTGCGGTTAGCTATCCGTCTGCAGTGGCTGGAAGCCGTTGGATCCATACCACGTTGGCGATACTAGCAAACTCCTTTTCGGCTGTAATGGGAGCGGATTGAACCAGGAACTTGTCACGGCATCGAGCATCCGGGGGAGGGTCCTGCTTCATAGCCTGGAGCAGAACTATGTAGTTTGTCAGTCAAATGCTTGCATGACAGGCACGTGAGCAAACTTACCGGCAACATCGAAGCTCTGGCCGGCCTCGATGCGGCCTGCATTTGGTCGGACACAGTATCTATTCAGGAGTCGTCAGGTTTGCGATTCGAGGGGTTGGGGCGGGGGTGGGCGTACTGCTTGGGGGCGGTGGTCTTGACCTGGAAATGGGTCAGCAACGTTGCGGCATAAGAGGCGCAAGTCGAGTTACCTTGAAAGCGACGGGAGTCGAGCTCGGGTTCTTGATGGTGAGGGTCTGCGCAACCTCGGACGTGAAAGGACCTGGCATCCATGTCAATGTCAATCCCCGACGATCACGATATGGGGTGTCGCAGATGACGAACGTCTAAAGGAAAGCTCGAACGGCTCGATATCGACCGACATGGTGGCTCGGTTTCGTCTGGAAGGGCTTTGGTTGGTGTTGTTGAGGTGGTCGCGAGATGCGCTTGAGGCCTCGATACGGCGGTAAGAGGAAACGTGGCAACCGGGCGGATGCGAGATGACTCGGAAAGCAGCTGGAGGCAGACGATGATTCAGAGACGAATGTGATCAACGTTGTCGTGACTAGGACTGGGCTATCGCGTGAAGGGGGTGGACGAAAATTGCAGAGATTAATATGGAGGTGAAGGAGAAAGGATGGGGATATGGCGTCGGATCGCTGCCACGACGTAATTGCTTCTGAGCGCTTCCCTCACAGCCAAGGCCCAGCAAGCCAGCTTGCCCTTTTCCCAGTTGAGTTGGTTGCTACAGGGCGGGCGCACGGGCCAACAGGGACTTGGTCTGCAGTGGAACAGGAACTGCCATTCCGTCGGTTCCTTGTCTTTGGGACCTTGGCCATCACGACATGTGTGCATTGATAAGCAGGCAAAGAGGTATTAACTGGGTATATTCTATGCTTCGCGGACGACAAAAGAAAGACGTTACTGTTTTGTCTTGTTCACTGTCAAGACTCTAACTGCAAAATCACGGCATCTACTCCACATCACTACCTTGGTCTCCCTATCTTTCACCATGGCTCTCAACGCCGTCCATGATTGATTCATGTTCATGCAGCGTGCCACTGAGCGTGGCCACAAGCTCACATGTCAACTACTTTGACCGCCAGCTCACTCTTTTGACCGCCCACCACGGCCGCGTTCACCAACGTCGTCGTGTGCTCCGTGCCTCTTCTTGGCCAGATGCACTCGACCAATACCCAGAACGCCATCAGGGCCACCGCCAGCAGCCCGCCCTCTCCCGTCATGACACAGTGGTACGCTCTGTCGGCGCCGCTATAGGTCATCTCCTCCAGTCCTGCTGCGGCGTGGATGTGTCCGAAGACTACGAGCCGGGGCCGCACCCGGCATACTTCCTTAAGTAGTTGAGGGCATCCCTTACCCCCGTTATCGAGGTGGCCCCTCGGCGGTCCATGGGTGAGGAGGATGTCTGTGTCCTCCGGCACGGCACCCGCCCAGACTTGGCGGATCGGGGGGTATTGAAAGGCCCAGGTCCCGCACAGCTCCGTCAGAGGCGAGCCGTACACTTTGAGCCTGCGACCGTTGGCAAACGGCAGCGTAGTAGACGAATTGTGCAAGTAGACGATCTCCCCCCAGTCTAGATCACTGCGCGACGTACCCTCGTCCTCGAAAATGCGATCGGGAAACCGCCTCACGTACTCTGCATCCAGCAACTTGTCGTGGTTCCCGCCGATGACAACCTTGTACCGGTGTGGCATGGTGTTGAGCCAGTCCAGTTGTTCCTGAAGCTCCTCAAAGCTTCCCCGGTTTGTCAGATCGCCGGCATGCAGGAGGACATCTCCGTCGGGGACCTCGGGCTGAGCGCAGTGTGTGTCTGACACGCAGACGATGCTGATGGGCGAAGAAGAGCCTGCTGCTGTTGCTACATCCCCTGGCGTGCTAGTGTGTCGGCGGCGGCTCTGCAGCCAAAAGGCCAGCTGTGTTGATGGGTCGCGGCGGAATCTCTGCCATGGTGTAGGTCGATAGTGCGTCGCCATTTATTTATATCCAGTATCCGTCCATGTCTGGTGATGGTGTAGTTGTCGGATTCTGGAGATGCCGACAAGACACGAGCGAGACACGGTCAGCAGTAAACCAGACTCAACAACTGTCTCGAGTCCTACCGAGACTAATAAATAAATCAAAAAAAGGATTCACGCGGACAAGGCATCAGCACATTCCTAGACTAAAAAAAGACGTCCTCGTTCACGAACAGGAGTGAGCTAAGCGCCGTAGTCCTGCGGCTTCGCTTTGTGTGGATAAGCCCTGAACAGGCCGGCGTCAGATGCAGGACAACCCTCGTATTCTGCCCACGCGAGGCGGTGCCACCCTTCAGCCAAGGCTTCCTCGCCCTTCGAGTCCTGTGCGGCTGAGCCCAGAACTTGCAGAACAACCGACGGCCCTAGGGAACAAAGGACATGCAACCACTTCGTAACATGCAGATCCGTTTATTTAATACGAACCCGATCGCTCGGGTCAGGTGGGTTGAAGTAGACGCTTTTAGATGTCTATACGACCACCCAAAACCCACAACTTGGTGTATTAATTGCCCTGTCCTCGGCTCTATCTCACATCCCGTTCAACCATCGCTACCTGTTTAGCCTTCACCATGGGCTGCAGTCATTCCCAATATGAGCGCGAGATGGAGTCTCGTCCCGTCCGCCCCGTCACCATCTCCGACCCCATGGGTGGCCCTGTCATGATCCCACAGATGTTTCGCGACGAGACAGGACGTCCCATCCAGTATGAGGCTTCGAGTCTAAGTCGGAGACAAATCATCAACGCCTTTGAGCACATGGCCGAGTACCTTGACGAGTGCGGTATCGAAGCAAACGTTGTCGTCGTTGGTGGTGCCGTCAACACAGTCTACCTCGGCTCAAGGGAATCAACACATGATGTCGACTTCTTCCTCGAGGATCCAGCCTCAAAAGAATACATGTCCCTCGACCTCGCCGCCAAGTTTGCCAACCGCCAGGCTGAAGGACGCCTCGGCGAAGAGTGGTTCAACAACTCCACACAACTCTTCATGGCAAGGGATGTCCAGACTTCCCTCGTATGGCAAGCCAAGCGACAAAATGCCGTCGTCTTTGAGAAGCGAGGGACCAAGGGCGGCTTGAAAGTCTATGCCGCCCCCTGGACATATGCTCTTTGCAGCAAGCTCAACCGCCTCTGCGAAATCAACGCTCGATCATACGACATGGATGACGCTGTCGTCTATCTCAACCGACATCTTCTCCTCACCACCGAGAATCGTGTCAAGTCTCAGGAACTATACGACTGGTGCCGGTGGTATAACCATGATGTGCGACGAGAGATTCTGAAGCAGCTGGACGAGAAATACTTCCAGAGTTACGGCTACAAGCCCATTGTCTGGACCTGAGGGAGGAACGAACTCGACCTAATGAGAGTCAGTGTACGATATCACGAATGGATGATGCCGAAAAGATACCCTAGAAGTAACCCTTAACTATTACCTACCTGATTAATAATATTTACTTCCATTCTTGTCAAGTGTTGAGTTGTAACTGTTACGCAAAGTGAACATGTGGATGCCACACGAGAATGTTTTTGTCTGCAAATTCCTTTGACGCCTCACCACAGTCGAAGCCTGCCAGAGGAACAAACTTTCGTTCATTGTTGTCCCAATGAGGTATCACCAACGTTTCCTCGATTGGAGGCACCTTTTCTGTCCAGATAGGCACCTTTTCAAACTTGGGCTCCTGTGCTCTCCACTCGTCGAGCATGTCATGATTGAATATTGGAGGGGCTTCTCTCGGTAGTCCCATTTCTATCCTTCTATTGAAAGCTAGACAGAGAAGCGCCGGGATACAAGCCAGACAGGCATATCTTTCCGGATCTGGGTCGCGGGGATCTGGGATGTCAACTACGGCCCAGTCTTTGTGATACCAAAACGCCTCAATCTCATTTCGGATTTCGAGGTGTTGGTCGAGAATTAAATGCTCATATATTCGATATAAAGCAGAAATAGGAGAGTCATCGGCAGCATCTACCCGACGATTGAGGAGGGGTAGCTCATAATGGGTTCGATGGGCGAGCAGCTCTCGGGGAGGTGGAGGACGGCCATCTGAAACTTCCGAAGCCGTTGATTGAGCTGCTTCAGAGCCATCTTGATCACCAGTCTATGAGACTTAGCCCAAGTTCCAGCTGTAGCACTGCATCGTGAATGAGGGAACACACCAAACGACGTTTGATGGTCGTAAGCCAAGGAGGTAAAGTCATGGCGTGCGCAGGTGAAGAGAGGAGGACATGACCAAGAGACAAAGAAGAACAGAAGAAATAATCTATAACGATTGAAGATAACAGCGCATTCTATACATGTACGCAACAAATAGTCTCGAGTCCAAGAACAAACAATCACGAGTTTGGGCAAAGGAGCATGCTTAAAGCGTCCGGTGTTAGCCGTAGTAAACCCGGCGGGAGACAGGCACGTCACTGAGGCAGCGCCTGAATGACGTCTCTTGAGAGTTGTCAGCCCAAGCTCAAACTGGAACTAAGAACCACCACAACCATCAGATTCACTGTTCGTTGCCTAAGCCAGTCCAATTCGGCTCAGTGAATATATGGGAGCATTCACTTGCCTTTTATTCTCCAGAGGAAGCTTCTACCCAGTTTATTCAACCCCTTCCAATCATCCTCACCTCACATTATAGCCCCTCACCTCAGACGCTCAACCCCACCACCGACAAACTTACACCTTACACCACCACTCACCGCCAACATGCCTTCCGATCTCGACACCCTGCTCGACATGGGCTTTGACAAGGAGCGTGCCGAGCTCGCAGTCAAGAAGTCCGGCGGCCGTAGGTTGTTCTCGTCTCATTTGTAAATGCACTAGCTGACCCCGTCTTAGTCCAGGGAGCTCTTCAGTGGCTCGAGGACAACCAGGACAAGCCCCTAGAGGAGATCAAGGCTGCCGCCGCCGGCAACAAGGAGGATGATGAGGATGATGACACCGAGGCCAAAATTGCAGAACTTGAGACAGGCAAAGCCAAGTCTCTAGTCTGCAATGAGTGTGGCAAGCGTTTCAGAAGCCATGATCTGGCAAGCTATCACGCGACCAAGACGTATGTCAACAGTTTACTAGCTCTATCGGTCCACACAACTAACATGGCTCCAGTGAGCATACCGACTTCTCAGAATCGACAGAGGAAATTGCCCCCTTGACCGAGGACGAGAAGAAGGCCAAACTTGACGAGCTCCGTGAGCGCCTCCAAGCCAAGAAGGCCGCCCAGGCCATGCAAGACAAGGAGGAGCAAAAGCGCAATGAGGTATATTTCACCTTCCAAGAAGCAAGGCATATCTAATTATCCTAGAAAATCCGCCAAAAGTCTACCAGGGAAACCCAGGAGGCCAAGGAGGAGCTCGTCCGCAAGCAGCAGATCAAGGAAGCCGAGAAGAAGCGCCAGGAGAAGCTCGACGACATGGAGGCCAAGAAGCGCATCAAGGCCAAGATCGAAGCCGACAAGGCCGAACGTCGCCGCAAGGCCGAGGAGGCCAAGGCTGCCCGCGAAGGACGAGCTCCCCAGGCCGAGGCCGTCGCCACTCCTGCCGGCGGTGCCGCTGCCGCCGCCGCGCCCAAGCCAAAGGCCAACCATAATGAGGCCCGTCTCCGGTTGCAAACCGGCGGGGGAAACATTACCAAGACGCTCCCTGCCGAGACAACCCTGTTTGAGCTGGCACAGCAGATTGAGAGCGAGACTGGTAATGCCGTCACCAGCTTCACGACTACGTTCCCGAGACAGACCTTCCAGGGCGATGTCGACATGTCCAAGACCCTCAAGGAAGCAGGATTGGTTCCCTCTTCCGTGTTGATTGTGAAATAAATTCGAGTTTATGTGGGCGTAAATGAAGCGTGCATTGCGTGGCGTTGGTTGGGTATGACGGGCGAGAGGAAGCAAGATCGAGACTACGCAGAAAACATGGCGGTTAGGTAGAGGGCAGAGGAGCACAAAGACTCGATCCAATTCACACTTTCACCATCACTTGTCACTTCGAGGGACCCATGTTGAACTCAAACCACCCATGGCGGGAACCTTTCTTTTTTCAGAGCCGTTGAATTGACCAATTCTCCCTCCGCGTAAACTCCGTTGAGCGCGTTCATCATAGATTCGTATGAAGGAAGCTACTCTGTCCAGGGCGCAGGATATAGTGCCCTCTCTCCATCCTGTATGATCGATCGATTGGAAACCCCGAAGCCATGCAGTCGAAGTGCGAAAAACAAGGAAACAGTCGTAGCGGCGTGACTTTTTAGTCGAAGAGACCGAAGCCCATGTCCTCGTCAGACTCCTCAGCCTCTGTAGTAGTTGTTAGCAATCCGCGACCTGATACAGAGACGATTCGAGGTGAAACGTACCCTCCTCCTTCTCCTCCTCAGCGGGAGCATCGGCGGCATCGCCACCAGCAGCGGCAGCACCGCCAGCGGCAGCGGCGGCACCACCACCGGAGCCGACGTTCACGAGGAGGTCCTTGACATCCTTGCCCTCAAGAGCCTATTCGCACAAAAATTGATTGGTTAGAAAATCCAATTCTCGATGACGGCGCCGTCGCGATCGGGTCGTACCTTGGCGAAGATGGAGGTCCAGATGGGCTCGACGTCCTCGACCTTGGCGGCCTTGATGAGGGTCTGGAGCTTGTCGGCCTGTTGGTGTCGCGATGACGAGTTAGCCTTCACCCGCACACACACAATTTCGAGGATGCCGCGGGGCATGTGGAATTTTGACGGCGGGAGGGAAAACGTACGGTGATCTCAACACCGTCGTCGGCGAGGATCAGGGCCGCGTAGGACGAAGCGAGCTCGGCGTGAGACATTGTGAATGAGTTCTGTCGATGCAGGTGAGAGATTGGTGAGTCTGCACGAAGTCGAGTTCGATTGTGGTTTGAGGTCGAATATCACTAACCGGAGTGCTTACCACAGAAAATTACCCTGGTCGAAATTCTCGGGTTTGGAGGGCTTCAAGACCTAAAGTGGAGGGCTCAATAGATTATCCGAGCTCCGTGCCTGCCTGGCTAACGAGCCAATGAGAGCCCAAGAGAAGCGACCCGCTCTGCCTTGCGGCATGTACCCCACCTTGACTGGATCCAAACAGCGCCCCACCATTATCCATTATCGCAGGTTCGGGCTCAGTGCGGTCGTGCAGCGGCAGCGCATGGGGGTTCTTTTAAGTGACAACATCCCTGGCAGACAAGCGTGACATTCAGACTTTCGTACGTAAAAACGCTGCGATTGACTCCCAAAGACTTTCAGCTCCTCAAGTCTTAGTCGCCGACTCTTTTCGTCCTTCCTCCAGCTCTTCCCGATCCTCCGAATTTCCGCCTCTGGCTCTCTCTGGTCTGAAGCGAAGCGAAGCTACGCCGACCTAGTCCATCGCGACGTCCCCCACTGAGGCCCGACTCTGATCTTCCTATCTAAACCTGACCCCGCCGCCACTCTCATCGCCTTTCGTCACTCCACGGAAGCTCGGAGAACCTGCGCAAAACAAGAACAGCTCATCAAGCTTCACATCGACGAATTTGATCAAGACTCGTCTCTCATTCCTAACCAGCTTACGCTCGATACACCAAGCAAGCTTGAACCCGACATCCGTCATCATGGACACGCCAGCGATCCCCTTGCCACGGGACCCCCGGGAGCGCGCCATTCTCGACAAACTGATCATGACCCGGGATCACTTGTTGCTCCTCAAGCAGGATCGAACAAACTACATCCGGACACAAGACGTCATGCCTCTGTTTGATCAAACTATGGACCAGGTTAAGGAACTGACCGTCGTCCGCGCCGAGACAGGCGACAGTGAAGAGAACAGACGTATGTATGGCCCAATATATATGCGATTAAGCTGACATTTTTGTTGCAGTGGACAAGGTCCTTGAGAGCTGCTTCCAATTGCTATCGCTCTTTTATCTCACGATCGGACGAAACAACGAAGCGCCTGCGACTTACGCTTTGACCTCGACCATCAAGCGACTGCTCGATCACTTGGTTGAATCCGATGTGTACTCCGCTAAGGACCTTGGGAGCATCAAGTCGACGCTGGAGGACTTGTGCAACAGCATCCGCGATGCCGCGAATGACGAATCTCCTGACAAGCGACACCCTCCCTACATGCTCACCCTGCTCAGCAACCGAATCAAGCTTTGCAACAGCACCCTTGAGAAGCTTCAGAAGAGACTAGAGCGAGTCCCCCAGTCTCTTTTGGAGACTCACGAGAAGCTCGTCTCTATCCTACGATCCATCTCTCTGGCAAACACCAAATCCAAGGTAGTGAAGTTGTTGCATGTATCAGAGCCAAGCTAACGATGTGCAGTTCTCGAGTAACGAGGTTAAGAAGCTACGAAACCAGATCTTGGAGATTGGCGAGAGCCACAACGGTGGCAAGTTCACAGTAGAGGATGGTTCCTTGGTGGAGGGTAGCGAGGAAGTTCGAGACCTTTACAACCGTTGCCTCCGGTGGTCAGACCTCGTGCTTGAGCGGCAAGTTGAACTACGCCTCGTTGAGCGATGCCTGTGCTAATTCTGAGAAGACAAGGAGAAGTCGCCGATCAATGGCGACCAATCTACACCGAGTTGCTTCAGATCCGCAACAACCTCGAGAAGCTCTCCCTGACACAAGCATGGTCTCTGCGTGAGACAGACCTATACGACTTCCAACGACAGCTTGACAGGATTGACGAGAGCCGAGATGCTGGAAACTGGCTGGACGATCGGGGGCGTACTGCTGACCTCTGGACTCAGCGAACCCTGCTGTACTTGATCCGACGGTCATATGCATACATCTACTCGTTCATGCTGGCGTCGGAGCCGGTATCGGAGGCGCTGCTACCCGTCTACAACCAGCTGCAGACACTGAAGCGCTGCCTGGTTGAGGTGAAGAACAACGGAGGTGTTTCGTCTGTACGAGAGCTCTACCCGTACAGCATGAAGGTGAGTGTCGTTTTTTGGCTGGCAATGCATTGCATCTAACTCTAAGCAGCTCAACTCGCTCGACAATATGAAAGTGGACGGCAAGTTTGTGGTTAACGGCGACGTCCCCGAGGGGCAAGGGAGCGTCAGTGAGCTCCTTGCTGAATGCTTCGATCTCAACTACGAACTCAGAGTTGCGGCGGAGGAAGCAGCAGAGAACGGCAACGGAAAGGCAGACGGACATGTTGAGGCCAGGGAAGTGGAGGAGAGCAAGGCCGAGTGAAAAGCGGTTAATGGGCTGTCTGGTGTATCGTGGCGTTTATTTCTACTTTAATTGGAATGTTCCAGGTCGGATGGATCTCGAGGTGTTTTGGTGGCTGCTTGGGCTTTGTTTGCTGAGCTTCTAATAGGACTTGATTATAGGGATATGGAATTGGGTAGGAACAGGGGCTTGGACAAGGATGGGAACAAGGAACGGATGGATCACTCGAAGATGGGGGCCTCCAGCAATGGGCGGATGGGAAAACGGAGACATCCTGGTAGTGGGCAATGCAGAATTCAGTTGTATGTTATTAAGTTGGTCCATCTCCTCGCTCGACTATGTGTCCAAGATTAAGGGTTTCTAAAGGCAGCGCGGAAGGGATATATCTGGATCTATTCGGTGAGTTAGTAGAGGTACATGTCTATTTGTATGCTGGGTGTTCTCACCTTGTCCATATCCCACACGCCAGATGTAGCATAGATGTCCTTGCTCAACTGCTCGCGCACCTCTTCGACAGACTTGGCCACGCAGACTAGGGTGCTGCCCATGAAGTCGAGGCTGTCAGGGCTGTCATCCTTAGGAACACTGTTCAGGAGGGCACCTTTGTACGTAGTTAGCTTCTCTCGCTTCGTGGGGCGAGACACCTGAGTTGTGACATACCTCCTGTCTTCCAGCTTCCATTCTCAACATTGGGCAGCATGTTGCTGAAGTGAAGACTACAAATATTAGTTTAGACTCAAATTACAGCCAATTGGATGCTCACTGCCTAACTTCGAGCCTCTTCTCGCGAACGCCAGGCTTATCCGGAACAACGACGAGGAACTCGTACTTGCCGGGGGGCACCGAGACGGACTGCATTGTGCGAATAGTAGTAAGACGCGGGGTGACTCTAAATCGAGAAAGGGAAGTTGGCGAGATTCTAAAACGCGATGCCATTGGAAATGGGCTTGATTCAAGATGTTGACGAGGTAGGTTTATATCGTTGAGGGTTCTTAGAGGTAACTGCGGGGTGACGATTCGATGTGGGGTACAAAGGCGTGCAGAGTGCGCCTTTCGAATCGACATGAGCTCTCCACCGAGGATGTGAGGAGGTTGACGATGCTGGTGAGCCGATTCATAGCGGGATAGCGGTAGGGCGTTTTTAACAAGCGTGGCGTTCATACTATACAATTTAACTAGACAATCAGCGACTGTAGCCCACACACTGGATGTCATGGTGTCATGTCATGATAGGTTCATAGTGAACCAGTACAATGAAATACACCTCTGTCAATTATACATATTCAAAGACAATTATAGCTAGAAGTTTATTTAATCATAAATACCGTTAACATATTGTTGTTGCGCTGGCTTTCACGACTCCATGAAGGCGTTGGGCACAATTGAGATCATCCATGTCCAGGGTATGCGCTGTAAAGGGAACAAATCATGACAACCACCGAGGTCAGCATTGAAGATTAACGTCTCAAAGGTTGCATGTTGAATGCAGCGACTACTATTTTTTGTCTTGTCTCTCTTCTGGTTCAATCATATATGACCAAAGTTAAGAAATGCCGCTGGCAATGTTATAGTATCAGCCTGTATGGAGGTGTTGGACAAAATACCGTACGAGTTGATCAGGTGAGAGCTATGCTCCCACTACGCTACAAAGGCCAAGAGAACGACCGAACCATCTCTTCTACAACCCAAAAGTAAAATGTGAGAAAACCCCAAGGTTATCGAGAATACTATACGACTTGAATTCTATTTCTTGGAAAAGGCCATGACGCTGCTTACCAAGAAGACCTCAAGCTCATGACAAATTCTCAAGAGCTTGTTGGTCCCCGACTTCGGCTACAAGCTTCTCGAGAGCTCTCCCCCTCAATTGACCCCGGGTATCGACAAACGGGGTCTCATGGCCGTTTGTGTCCTCGTGCGAGATTGAGTCACATTGAAAAAACCTAGGAGAGTAGATCGGCGACACAGATTTCCGACCTGTGACGACAGTCGCCATCCTCAAGGGGAAACAAGTCCTGGGTCAAATGATGTGTCTCCATTCCAGGGTAGCTCAGCTCCGAGGGGGCACATTCCGCAGTTTGCAAACCCGGAGACCCCGGGAAGAGATGGCTATGCTAACCACTCCCCGAACTCACTCCGTCTTTCTCCTCGGGAGGGAAAGCATAGGCCAGTCCGGATATAACGTCACCGCCCAATCCACACGCCGCCGTCCGGCCCAAGCGTTCATCAGAGAAAATTCCTTACGTCGGGTATCGTATGTCATCATGCTATCTATGGGGGAGGGGGATGGGTTAGGGTCGGTTGACACGTTGGCCCTGGATGATGGTGCCATAGATTTCGCGTAGATGCGACAGACAAGAGTGTCCTCTAGAATGACTTTTTCAAGTATTCTTTCTTTTAAGAAGCTCGTTGTTTTTGCAGTGTCTGTAATACGGGCGATCGCCGGAGCATACGGAGATGGAACCCGGCTTCTCTCCGTTCCAGCTCCGAAAAAGGACCATCAAACCTCGGCATTGCCTCTCCGCCCACGCCCCCATGTCGTCAAGGCCCACGGGATCGATGGTCTCGAGAACGTAAGAAAAAAGAGGTCATCGGCCGGGCCGGAGCATTCAGGCAAGGGGAAACTTTTCTCACAGAAATGGAGGATACTACAGAGACAATAGAGACAGTCAATCCCGGCAAGGTCTCTTGCTTCATGGCACACCCTCGTCAGACCACCCGTGACTAGCTTAGAAAACGCGCAACTTTTATAGACCGGGGTTTTGGTTGGCTTTTTCCCGCATTGGATCTGAGCTTTTTACCCCGTTTCTACCTTGTTCGGGAACCCAGCTGTAGATGCGGCGAGAGGCGGCGAGAAACATGGCGGCCTTGCTTTGGTAAAAATCAAGGTCAGCTGAGCCCCGGTGGTTGGCAATTGGATCGTGCATGGGTAGCTTGGGTAAGGTTCGATGATATAATAATGTCTTGCTTCGCACCTCGATAGCTTCCCTTTTGTCTCTTCACACTTCATCACATTTCATACAATAGCTACATCATATCCATTGGATACTAAACACTTGTACACCTACAAACAACCATCTACCTATGCCCTACATTCTACCTGAGACGACGCTGGACACCATCTACCTGCCCCCTTCCCAGAAGAACCACATCATGGCTCCCTCCGTCTTCGTTCTCCTCCACCGGGACACTTCGTCCACCGTCTCCATCGTCTCCGTCTTTCTCGACCTCCAAGACGCCAACGCCGCTTGTCTGCACAGCGCCCAGGAGGCTGGTGTCGAGGTCAAGCCCGCCGCTGCCGACTCTGAGAAGAAGGACTCTGTGAAGCCCTCCCTTAACAAGGAGCCCATCCGCTGGGAGGCACCAGACGGTACCTCTTCGTGGGTTGAGCGTCACACTGTGACCCCCCGCAAGAATCTCGGCCCCAGTGCCGCCGAGCGACCTACGGGTCTCAAGAGGAACGACAGCCGTCTGTACATCAACGACGAAGATGATGTGATTGAACTTGCCGACGATGACGGCCACTACGACTAAAAAGTCTTGATAACGACAGGGTTGGATTTTTAGACGAGATGCAAGTAATGCGGAGTTAATCTACGAGATCTGCAAGAAGTAAAAAAAAGCAGAGGGGCGGGGTTAGGACTTTACAGGGGGAGAAGTAATGATATGCTCATGAGACAGCCTGGTTTGTGGATAATTGGTTTTCAAAGTAGCAGGTTTTTCAGCGAAACGCTTTCATGAATATATGAGAAACAATCTCTCTTTGACTTGAGCCTTCTATCCAAATGTATGACGATTCTTCTTTCTTCGTGACTTTAGATGTATGTGTATAGATATCCTGTAGTAGTGTATGCCGTTGTAAAGACCATGCCTCTACAGCTTGGCCTTGGGAGTCTCCTGCTTCATCATGGTCTCGGCCACGATTCTCCTTTGGATCTTGCCCGTCGCCGTCTTGGGCATCACCTCAGTGAAGTAAACCTGACCGTCATTAGCATAGCTCGTCGTTCTAGCGCAAGAGTCTCACCTTCTTGGGCACCTTGAACTTGGCAACTCGCTCCTCCACCCAGCCCTTGAGCTCGCTGGCCGTCAACTTCTCGCCGTTCTTGAGAACCACCGCCACGCCAATGTCCTGGCCGTACACCTCGTCAGGAATAGCAAAGCTGACGGCCTCGCTGATCTTGGGGTGGCGGGTTAGGACATTGTCTAGTTCGATGGGGCTAATCTTCTCGCCGCCCTTGTTGATGAGCTCTTTGATGCGGCCGGTGATGATGATATATCCGTCCTCGTCCTTCTTGCCCTGATCACCTGTGCGGAAGAAGCCGTTCTTGTGGTAAGAAGAGGCGTTGGCTTCGGGGTTGTTAAGGTAACCCTTGGTCACGTTCTCGCCAATGATACAGATCTCGCCCTCAGATCCCTGGGGCACCTCCTCACCCTGGTCGTTGAGGATTCTGACCTCGACGCCCTGGCCGATACCGACGGTGCCAGCCTTTCTCTTGGCCGGAGGAAGAGGGTTCGAGGTCATCTGGTGCGACGCCTCGGTCATGGCGTAGGCCTCAAGCACAGGAGCATTGTACGTCTCCTCGAGCTGCTGGAAGACGGTGGGCGACAGCGGGCTAGAGCAGGAGCGGATGAAGCGAATGCTTGGCTTGGGGTTCGGGGGAGGGTTCTTGAGCAGGATCTGGTGGATGGTGGGAACGGCAGTGTACCAGTTAGCCTTGTGGGCGATAAAGTCGACCCAGAACTCGGAGGCTGAGAACTTGGTGGGCACGACCATGGAGCCGCCGGTGAAGAGGGGCGCCAGGAGACCGCAGAGAAGGCCGTGGACGTGGAACAGAGGCATGACCAGCATGGTACGGTCCTTATCGGTGAGTTGGTATGTCTGCTTGATGTTGTCTGGTAGGGTCAGTCAGCGGTGTTCACTCATGACTGGCTCTCAATAACATACGCATAGTTCGGGTCAGGTTACGGTGAGTGAGAGGAACCTGTAAATGTGAGATTTTGACCATGAATGTGTTTTAGTTATCAAATACTCACCACCTTGGGTCGAGATGTGGTACCGCTATCCAGTGTTAGTGAGAGTGAGATATCAGGCATATCATGAGATAACCAACCTAGTGTGGAGAATCAGAGCAACATCATCAGGCTCAGCAGTCAAGACCTTTTCCGTCTTACCCTTCAGGAGGCCATAGTCCTTGACGTCCAGAGCAACCTCGCCCTTGGAGGCATCCCAGTAGCACTCCGCGACAGCAGCGTTGAACTTCTTGGCAGCCTTGACACTAGCAGCGTTGGCAGCCCAAGCACCTCGGGGAACGAGGACGATGGCGCTCTTGACATCGTCAATGTAAAACTCAAACTCGTCCTGCTTGTAGTTGGGGTTGAGAGGCGCAGCGATGCCGCGCTGCCACGAGGCGGCTAGGAAGGAGACGATGAACTCGTACGAGTTGACGAGGGCGATGCTCACGGGCGCGGCCTTGGTGATGCCGACGTCGGCGAGCTTTCGCTGGAAGGCGGCCACATCGGCCTGGAGCTCCGAGTAGCGCTTGGTGAGAGCGTTGGGCTTGGAGGGCACGATGACGGCCTCGGCGAGGGGATTGCCCTGGTTGATGGCGGTTTGGAGGGTCAATGCCATGATTGCGCAAAGATCAGGTGAATAGATCAAGGTCGAGGGAGATGGCTCGGGATTCGCAGGGCCGAGGGTTTAGCTGGAGTTGTTGGTGTCTAGTGATGGGATGCGACCTCTTTGAACAGAACGGGGTATTAACTTTAAGTCACTATGATGGAAAGAAAAAAAAGATAAAGATCAAAACCACCTTCAATAGTTCAACTTTGTTAGCTCTCGGCTGCTCGCTCGCTGGTGATAGGGGAACGGTGACGTGCTTCTTGGCTCGTCCGGGGGCCCCTCGGCTTCCATCCGACCGCCCACCGAACCCAGCCCGCCCCGTCCCTAGAGCCCATAATTACGGGGTGGGAAGAGACTGCGGGCCACAGCCTATAACAGCAGGGATACGGGGGAATTTCAGGGGATGCTTCCAGAACGAGTTGCCCTGGACACGGGAGGGAAGAGAAGTCATGATATGGGGCATTTTGAGGCCCAACACGTCAGCTTTTATTTGTTTGAGGCTCTGGAGCTCTCTCGTCATTGTGCATGCCCGGATAAACCAAGAAGATTTAGGGATGCAACATCGAGATACAACGGTACGAGCCATGTATCTGTCTTTATCCATCCATAGGTTATCCTTCATAGCGGCTAAATTGATCCATGGATCTCAGAGCCTGGAACTGTCAAGCTCTTTGTGGCTGGCGCCGGAAATCGGCAGGACCGTCTGGGCAGAAAAAGCCTTGGGTTAGACTTGGCCCGGGGCCATTAATTAATTGGCGGGGTTTTAGACGGTCGTTAGGTTAGGCTGTTCTGGCTGCAAGCTGCACCTCCGCCTCCGCTGTGACCTAGGGACATCAACGCCTAAACTCACCACCTACTCCATTGGGACAACCGTTCTCTCTCATCCTCGAGCTGCGCCTCCATCTTCTCCCCCGCTGTCGTCTCCCCCGTCGCATCTACAGCTTCAACTTTACTAGTAGTTCCATTCATACACGATAGTCGCCTCGAGATCTCCCGACTCCATCTCTTCCGGCTCTGCCATCACGTGTATGCCTCCTCTTCAGCGACCAACGATCCCCCTCCTCCCCGCTCTGATCCGACTACATCCATACGTCGCCCATCATGGCTGAGGTGGACGAAATGCCCACCTTTGGCGCCGAGCTCAAGGTTGGTTGCCTCTTTATCCGATGATACCCTCGACTTGTTTCGCCCCTGGCTCTTGCTTCGACATTGCTAGTTGCGCCCCCTGCAGATCTGACAACCGAGACTCGACTTGACGTGGACTCGTACAGCTGACAAACATGCTAGGACGGCTTCAAACCCGCCAATGCTTGGGTCGGACATGGCATCGCATGGCTTGAGGATATCCAGCAGTTCTACCGGGAGCGCGCTGTCATCGAGAAGGAATACAGCGCCAAGCTCACGGCTCTCGCAAAGAAGTACTTTGAGAAGAAGAATAAGAAGACGGCTCAGTTGAGCGTTGGCGATTCTCCTGCCATGACGCCCGGCTCGCTTGAGAGGTATGACAGACCGAAGCTACCATCCGTCTTTCCGCGGTCCGGTTTGTGCGCATTCGTGCTAACTACGTCAGTGCCTCATTGACGACATGGACAACCCAGCTTACGACGCTCGAATCCCGCGCCGGCGAACACGATAAATATGCCAACAGCCTTGTATCCCAGGTCGCCGAGCCTCTCAAGTTCTTCGGTACTCGGTTCGAGGAACTGCGCAAACGCCATGCCGAATATGCCGCCAAGCTTGAGCAGGAGCGCGACGGTTCGTACGCCGCCCTCGCCAAGACTAAGGCCAAGTACGACACCGTCTGCCAGGAGGTCGAGGCCAAGCGCAAAAAGACCGAGTCGCATTATGACAAGGCCAAGGCCCAGAGTGCCTACCAGCAGCAGCTCTTTGAGATGAACAATGCCAAGAACACTTATATCATTTCCATCAACGTTACCAACAAGCAAAAGGAAAAGTACTATCACGAATATATCCCCGAGGTTATGGATAGTATACAGGATCTGAGCGAATTCCGAACGACAAAGCTCAACAGCCTCTGGACAGTTGCGACCAATCTGGAGTCAGACATGCTGCAGCAGAGCAATGGCATGATTGTGCACCAAGGCACCGAGATTCTGAGGAACCTGCCGCATCTCGACTCTATGATGTACATTCAGCACAACATTGGTTCTTGGAGGGAACCTCCGGATAAGCAATTCGAGGCCAGCCCTGTCTGGCACGACGACGGAACCATGGTGGTTGATGAGACGGCTAAGATTTACTTGCGCAACGTCTTGAGCAAGTCTAAATCGCAACTGGGCGAGCTACGGAGGGAAGTGGATAAGAAGAGAAGAGAAGTTGAGGGTGTGAGACGCTTGAAGCAACGAGTCCGAGAAGGCAAGGAGAAGAAGGACGAAGTCGAGGTTGTCCGTACCCTCTTTGCGATGCAAGAGGACCTTCACGCCGTTGATCGTCAGCGGTTGACGGCCGAGGTCGAGACGTCAACCATCACATCCGTTGTCGGCGATGTCACCCTCGGAGCTAAGAACCACAACTTTAAGGGTCAGACATTCAAGATACCTACCAACTGCGACCTCTGCGGTGAGAGGATCTGGGGACTGAGCGCCAAGGGCTTCGACTGCCGAGACTGCGGCTACACGTGTCATAGCAAGTGCGAGATGAAGGTGCCCGCCGACTGCCCTGGCGAACAGACAAAGGAGGAGCGCAAGAAGCTCAAGGCTGAACGCCAGGATTCTGCGAACAAGCTGCTCAAGCCTAGCGCGACCATGACCTCGACGCACTCAGCCACGTCTGACGGGCCCGACCTCACTCGTTCCAACACCATGACTTCTCTTAGCTCTCACTCGGCACGCCCGTCCTTGTCGGGCTCCGTATCTGGACAGCGCAGTCCTGCCGAGGAGACACCTCCTGAGGTTGGTCCGCGACCAAGCATCTCGTCCAAGACGTCCGGCACTGCGCGCAAGAACCGAATCATGGCGCCTCCACCAACAGCATACATCACAGATGGAGGAGCTGGGGCAACAAATGGCGGCGAGAAGGAGGAAAAGAAGGGCAAGATGTTGTACGCTTTCGAAGGGAGCGGTGACGGCGAACTCACAGTACCAGAAGGCCGGGATGTGGTGCTTCTTGAACCTGATGGTAAGTCTGACTATCCTCTATCATGACCATGGCATTTTCTAACTACGTTGCGATAGACGGCTCCGGCTGGATAAAGGTTCGCCTAGGCTATAAGGAAGGCCTCGTCCCAGCATCATATGTAGAAGTAACCACAACAACCACACCCTCAGCGCCAGCACCCGCGGCCAGGCCCTCATCCACGTATTCGACGTCCACCACATCGTCAGTAACAGCATCGACCAAGAAGAAGGGCCCTGCTGTGGCACCTAGGCGCGGCGCAAAGAAGCTCCGCTACGTCGAGGCGCTCTACGAGTACACGGCAGGAAGCGAGAACGAGCACTCCATGGCGGAGGGCGAACGTTTCGTCCTCGTGCAGGATGACCCAGGCGACGGCTGGGTCGAGGTTGAAAAGGCGGGCGTCACGGGAAGCGTGCCTGCGAGCTACGTCCAGGCTGTCTAGAGAACCAAGAAGGGGTGCAGGTGCGAGGTCTGCCGTCGGAGGATGGCGCGGCAGAGGACGAAACAAGCTGTAGCTTGAGAGAAAGTGTGGCAGTGTATATATGAAATGGGTTGTGAGATGGAGAATACTTGCTGGGATTCTTCTACCATGTGAGTCTTGGGACTTGGGAAGAGATGGTAGACAAAAACAAAAAAGTCGAACCCAGAAAGTGAGGAGGTATTCGTGTACATTGTGGCATAGCATTCATGGGAGGGGAAGGTACATAACACATCATCATCATCATGGACATGCGCCGTAGGTTCCGTCTTGATTCCTCATGTTGCTGACGAAGTCGTCGTGCGTAGTGTCTTTGCCACGACCGAGCGTCCCGAGGACACCCGGTGAGACCCATGAACTCAAAGTATCACAATAAACAAGATGAGACGAAAGGAGTCAAAATGAGATGAGAATAGTGACACAAAAGACTGGACGATTTCTTCATCCCGTCACATATAATTCATGAAAAGGAGAAGAAAGGTGGGAAGCAAAAGGGGCAACCCGTCTATATATATTACACGATTGTACATCTCAAAGTCCTTCCATATTTCCCTCATCATCTCGTAAAAAAAAAAAACCTTGTAAACCTAAACCGGTCCTGGGCATTTCCGCCCTTTGGTCGTTCTCTTCGTTCCATCGCTTGTGCGTGTGCGTGCAGTGTAAAATAGGAGGGGGATATCATCTCTTCCGGAGCCTTCAAATCAAACGCCACGCCGTAAAGGAGGAGGGTGATAAAGTATAACATAAGAACGCAAATATGGGGTTCGTATAAAAAAAAGCAAATGCAGTTCATCCTTGGAGGGCAGCCCTGTGCCGTATATGGGACCAAACGCCGAACAGAATGTAGCTGAAAGAGGAGAGGCCGTCCGAAGAGAACTGACAGAGAAGAAACAGTCTATGCGCTGTTCAAGAGTTGTAGTCGCAAAGTTTCGTCGCGCGGGATTGAGCTGAGATTCGAAATCAACGCCTGGGGTTCCTCGGTTTCCTAAATCATCTGCGCCGTAGGAGCTCCCAGGGTGTGCGGACCGAGTCCATGACGCAGGGCATCTTGAAGCTCGGCGATCTGAGCCATCATGGCGAGCGAGTGCTGTGACTGTGTGTCCATCTCTGCCTTGAGCTTCTCGTTCTCTTCCTTGAGACGCTTGACTTCCTCGCGGAGCTCAACCATCTCCTCGCTAGTCTGAGCACTCGAGCGGCGCTTGCGCTTCATGCCCACCTTCTCGGTATCGTTTTCGTCGGGAGACTGAGCGGTATCGGCCGGGGGAGTGGTCCCATCGGGATTGGTGTGGACGCGGCGTAAATGTTCGTTCAGATTCTCTTGTCTTGAGAATCCCTTCCCTGTGTGTCGCTTGCAGTTCGGATGAGGGCAGTTGACTGTATTCTTGGGACCGCCATGCTTGCCGTGAACCTCTCGCTCGTGTCGGAGCAACCCGCCCGAGTAGGTGAAACCGGGGAGATTCTCGCATCCGTCAGCAGGACATCGATAGGGTCGCTCGTGCTTGTCCATGTGCTTGCTGAGAAATGGTTAGCATGCGCTTAATATGGGTGGCGATATCGGAGAGACTTACTTCCACTCGCACTTGCGCGAAAATGTTCTCACTTCCTCTTTACACTCGTCGAGCGGGCAGTGGAATTTGCCATCCGCTTGCTTGACAACATCTCGATCGGGCTTGGGAATCGGCTTGATACGGGACGAGGGGGGGGAGCCGGCACCTGGCGATAGGTCCTTGTCTTCGGGTAGAGGATCGAGAGAAGGCTCTTGCATCGCCGCCTCGGTCGGAGAGGGGAAGGTCGTATGTGTTAGGTCGAGCCTTGTTGCTTCTTGGACGGCAGCGGCATCCTCAGGCATCATGCCTCGATCATCTCCAAGTATGCCTGTGCTGTCGGGAAGCATGGAGGCATCGGTTGTGTAATGGCTCAGTTGTTCGGCGACATCGTTGTCGGTAAACCGCTGGTCGGCTGTGTGATCATGATCGTCGCCGATGGGAGGATATCCGCCCTCGTGGATAAAGGTCCGGGGCTCGTACGCGACACTCATGGCGCCTACGAATTGATGTCGTCGAGACTCTGCTGCAGTAGATGACGCGGGTGTAGCTGGAAGCGAGAAGGCGATGTCGAGCCGTCGCGGGGCTATTTGAAGTCGTCGATGATGAAGAAGGAGGATATCGGGTTGCACTGTATATCGGAGTCGGAGTCCAAAAGGCCGAGTCGGATCAACGGTTATGACAGGCCGTTATGCAGATGCGCTTCGATATGATATGAAATGTGATGGTGAGTGAAGCTCGGCTCGGATGGAGGCCTGAAAAATAGGGCTGGTATGAAGGTCGGAAGCCAACGGAAAACGGGGCGGAGCCAAGAACAGAGCGAGAGGCTTGACGTGGGTGGATTAGTCAAACTTGTTCACGTGACAGCGCGGAAGTGCGTGGCCAATGCGTCAACGTGTTAAAGAGGCAAGGTACGTATCCACAAGTAGGCTGTCAAGCGTCAAGCATCAAGATCAAGTGGCACCGGTTGAGCCGAATCGTTTCGCTTGTCATTTTCGTTAAAGACGTCGCGCCACGATGCGAATGAGGCTGTATTAGTAGGTATCCAGAGCCTTCTAGGCAGACAGCCTAATGACTCGAAACGGAAGGTCCTGACGGTCCTTTGGCTTGGAAGCCCGGAAGTGTGTAGAAAGTCGTGACTCACGGCCGTGCCTCTTAGTGGCGCCTCGCGATGGAGGCGTGGGGAAGGGGGCAAGGCTGCGACGCGACTGTGAACGGCTGCACTAACAGCATGCAGAGTGCCAATATATCGTGCGTCTCCGCCTTGCGCTGCCTGCTCCAGCTGAGGGAGCCCGTTAGCTGTTGCCCTGTCTTTACTCAAAGACTGGCTGTACGGTTGGGTCCGATGCCATGCGAGCCACGCCAACCGCAGGCTCGATATGCTTCCCCAGCAGCATCTCGTGACCTCGTTCACGGTGTCTTCGGCCAAGCTGACTTTGCTTATTGGAGGGACTTGGTCACCCGGCATCAACTTTGCCCATGTCCCACTCGGTGACGTGCACTATACACAGGAGCTGCCTGATCCCGGTTCTCAAGGACTTGGGGTTGCGTCAGGGTCGCGAGCTGGCGAGATCTGGCTGACACGTCCAAGCATGAAACTGTATATCCAGATAGTCCCTATTGGATGTTACGTAGCCAAGCGGACAGGGACCTGTCTGTGTGAGCTTCCTGAAGGAGGCGAGGCAGAGGCCATGACTGGTTAGTTGGGCTGAGTATTGAGGGTCTGTCCCTCACAGGCGCCTGAGTCACCTCGTCCTGTTGTTTGGTACTTTCGTTGGTGAGGCATCCAGTACCTGTCTGCAATGTGGCAAGTGTTGGCGCTGGACAACTTTGTCCAACGTGAAACCGCAAATGAGTCGAGATGATGGCCTCGGGCGCAACATCTGCGAATATCAGAGCAACAAGTTACAACCAAAGCTGGACCTGTCAGCGTGTTGTGGACTCATCGCGTTGGTATCCGGATGCGAGGGCTTCAGCATGTGAGTGGCACAAGGGGTGACGACGATGGAGGTTGAGCCTGAGGCATTGGCGACGGTCGGAATGGTTCCAGGCTCCAAGGCCATCAACAGTGACGCCCGCTGGAAAACACCCAAGTAGGGAGCAATTGATCCGTCATGGATAATTCCAGTAGAGATCAGAGCGATGGGTGTTGGTGTTGGTCCATGGATCCAATGTCGGTCGGTCGGGAGTGATTGATGAGGGGAAATACGGGGACTGCAGGTTTGGAGACACCTTGTTGTTTTGGGCGTCTTGGTTCGTTCTAGGTTGTAAGGCACTTCTGCATTTACACCCGAAATATGAGGTTGAACTTCCTCAGCCAGCGACAGCGATACGATACGGCCTGGCATGGGCCAACCCCAAAACAGCTAATGCTCCTGGATTGTAATACCACACAAATTGTGCACATCATTATTGGTGAGAATTGGAGGCTGCATATCGGATCGTCGCTCGTTGTTGGACCATCGACATGAATTGTATTGAATCTTGTCTCCTCAAGTAGTAAATACACTTCATCTGCTACTACCAACACCGAAACAGAACCAACAATGTCCATTGCACAACTTGTGCGGTTTACAGTTTAATAATCATGCCGTTTGAGCTTACGGCGTTGATCGCTGCAATGAAGCCTTCCCCGCGGCCGATCATGAAGGAGGCCGCCGTCGATTGGTGCCAAGATGCACAAGCAACGCCGCCGAAGGAGGTGGCTTGCTACCCCTTCCGAGCAGTTCACGATGCTTCACTATTATCTCGCAGCACTGCGTGAAGGCTCATGTTTGCTAATCTAGGCCGAGTTGCGCTACAATAAGAGGCTGCGCCGCAACACGGTTATTAGTTGCCTGAGGTCGCAAGCCACTCTTACGCTTCACTCCTCGTTCGCAAAATGGGAATTGCTATTGATCAAGGGTTTGAGGCGTCTCGATCAACTATATATATTTACGTGACCTCATGCCACGCTCTTTCTATGCTTCATCCACGTTCACCCTTCAACCTTCTCAATAATACTCGCTCTTAGGCACGTCGTCTCAACATTGCTCCTCACAGAAGCACATACACGCACATACATACACTCACATACCCACCCACCATGTCGATTGGCAAAATCTCCACCTGCCTCTGGTTCGAAAACCAGGCCGAAGACGCAGCAAACTACTATGTCTCCATCTTTGCGCCAGACTCCAAAATCACCACGATCCAGCGCTACTCCGAGGCCGGAAAGGAGCAGCACGGCCGCGAGCCCGGGTCCGTCATGGTAGTCGAGTTCGACCTCCGGGGACACCACTTTGTCACCCTCAACGGCGGACCCGCCCCATGGAAGTTCAGTGAAGCCATCTCCCTCATGGTTGACTGCAAGGATCAGGCAGAGGTGGACCATTTCTGGGAGAAGCTGGGGGAGGACGCTGATCACTCTCGCCAGCAGTGCGGCTGGCTTGGCGACAAGTTTGGCATCGCGTGGCAGGTTGTGCCGACTGTGTTGAAGGAGATGCTGAGTTCTGGGGATAAGGCGGCAGCAGACAGGGTGACCGTGGCTATGATGAAGATGAAGAAGCTTGATATTGCCGGGTTGGAGAAGGCGTTCAAAGGATGAGGCAACTTGACAGGTGCATCAGGTCCTATGATTGGTGTTTCAACTTGTCATGATGGCTTTCAGGCGATGGCATGATATGATGCACACGAAAAGATATGTTTAGGCAGAGCCCCAACGCAATAGAAAGGCCCAAGGCACCTCTTCCGGATTCAGCTCTATTTATTGCGCCTTTATTGACTTGACCGAGCACACTCATCCTTGTCGACCGCCGTCTCTGAAGCTCAACATAGGTAGTGTAAAGCTCCAATTAATAAAGTATCTTCACTTTATAGCTTAGGCATGAGCTAAATAAGAGCTGATGATAAGAAATACTTTCATAAGACTTTAAATATTTTATTTATCGTGTTTAGAAGCTTTTTCTTGCGTTGTTTTTTTATGACTGCGTGTCACTCAAAATCTCATCACCCACTGAGTGCCTGAGTGGGGACTTGAAGGGTTCACGAATGGTTCATGTCATTCCACCTTCTAGGGTCCTGGCGACAAGCCGCAGGGAGATCCTGGGGACTCCAAAGCAAGACGAGACTTGAAAATTATCTTTCATCACGCTACCATATACGGAGTTGAATCCGCCGTTGCTTAACCTTCTCCGAGAGATACCTCGGCGACCATGCCCCGAGATTCGGTTATTTGCCGAGCTGTCTAGTCAAAGACATGGATTCATGAGGCCGAGAGCGGCTTTTTATACCTGCGTGATGGTCCGCAGGAGCCAGGGCCGGTTAGATTCCGACCCAGCCCTGTGGATTAATTGCATGGCCCGCTGTCTAAAGTGTTACCATTTCCATCACATCACACCTCGAGTCGACAGCATGCCACGGACTGTAAAGATGGAGGGAGGAGACTTGTCCATGATATCTAATTACGTTATACCTGCTGCTACACGCATGTACCCTCGTATGACTCTATCCACAAGTATCCAGAGCAATCACGCTCTCATGAGTTCTCAAAGCTCTTCTCGTTGTCGGCTCCATTAGAGCTTTCCCCGGCCCACTACTGTAACTAATGTTGAGCTCTATCCCCAATCATGCAGGCAGGGACAGTTGCTCCTTCGGTTTTAGCGGCCTAGATCGGCTCACCCACCCTCCTCCACCTTAATCAATCTTTTTTATCTCCCCCTCTCGATCAATTTTCTTCCCTCCAACATCAAACTTGTTTCTTGCTTCTTATTACTCTTCGAAGGAATCACTTTGGAAACCCTCTCGGCTGGCATTGCCTCTCTTCCATCTACACTCATATCAGACTGGTCACCAAAGCTGAGCTTTCTTCATATCGCCTGCAAAAGACTTATAGCACGCTCCTCCATTGCTTTCAAGTCCGAGCATGGCAGAACCAGCTCCTAGCTCGCTCGCTAGCGATGGCCTGCATGATGAACAGGCTTCAAAGCCTCAGCACCCTTCCAATGTGCTCGTGAACCAGGAAGAGGGGAATGCCCGAGAGGGTGACTATGATATGGAGACGGTCGAACGTGTGTATCGGTATGTGGTCGCAATCCCCTCTTGACGAGCAGTTTACTTACATAAACTACAGAAAGATTGATCTCCGTATCATTCCTGGTTAGTTCACATCTTCAGAATTGACAGTCACATGCTTATCAGATTCACAGCTTTTTGGATCCTCTACTTCCTCTGTTCGGCCATCAGATCCAACATTGGAATTGCTCAGACCATGAACAAGGATAAAGGTCATGACCTCATGACTATGCTTGGGTTGACTCCTAAGGATACTTCGACTGCTCTCGCTCTGTTCTATGTCGCCTATGTCATCTTTGATTTCCCCTCCAACCTGGTCATGAGCAAGCTCAGCCCCCGCCTTTGGATGGCCCGTATTGTCTTCGCTACTGGCGTCGTCGGTACCTGCTTCGCTGCTGTTCAAGACCCCTGGAGCCTCAAGCTTCTTCGATTCTTGCTCGGAGCTGTCATTGCAGGCATGTGGCCCGGCATGGCTTTCTACCTGACTCTCTTCTATCCTCCTTCGCGAACTGGAAAGAGAATTGGCATGTACTTTACTGCTGCTCAGGTCTCCGCCGCCGTGGTTGGTCTTGTGTCTGCGGGCTTCCAGCTCATGGACGGCAGTGGTGGTCTCGTTGGTTTCCGATGGATGTTCCTCATCTACGGCCTTGTCGCAGTTGTCTTGAGCTTCATCCTTCTCTGGTGGCTCCCGGATCGTCCTCTTGCGCCTAGTCAGACTAGACCTCGAACCGGCATCTTCAAGTGGCTGCCCCCCAGTCCTGAGGTACTCAAGGGCCAGGATGCCATCATCCACTACCATGACCTTCGCCGTGTTTACCACTCTCGTCCCTGGAATGCCAAGGACCTCCTCCACGTCCTCGTTGACTGGAGACTCTGGCCTCTGACCATGATGTACTTTGGTGTCGTCGGAGTTGGTATCGGCACTCAGCTTTATGGCTCTGTCATCATCGCCTCCATTCAGCCTGGCTCCAGTGGTGTCAAAGTGAGCTTGTTGTTTGCTCCTATCTGGATCATGGATCTTATTGCAATCCTCATCGTCACGCCCATCTCTGACCGCTTCCATCGATCTCGCCCATACTTTTTCGCGGCTTCCGCTTGCATCCAGATTGCTGGTCTTCTCACCGTCACTCTGGCCACCAACAACGGCTGGGCTCGATACGGTGGTCTTCTCATGGTCGGCTTTGGCCTCGGTCCTACTGTTCCCATCTGCATGGCCTGGAGCTCCGAGATCTTCCAGAAGCGCCATGGTGAGGTTGGAGTTGCTGCTGCCACCGCTCTTGTCTCTGGCCTGGGCAACCTGGGAAGTGTTGTTACCACCTATGCTCTCTACACTGGCTGGCCCGAAGACGCTGCTCCTGGACCTCACCAATACCGCAAGAGCAACTACACCATGATTGGAATTCTATGCATGAGTATCCTCAGCGCCTTTGTCATGAAGGCTCTCCTCACTATTTTCGGCAACCCACCCAGCACCAAGCTCCAAGACGACTCGTCTAGTGAGTTTGACGACGGCGCGGCTCGACGTGAGGCCAACGAGCGTGGATTTGGCTCTCTTCCTTGGAAGAAGGCCAATCGTGCTTAATCCTCTTCCACACCAAGAGGAGTCGTTCACCGAACTTGATCTTCAACTATCGCCTCCGGCCAACGACCAATTCACTTCGGTACGGCATGTATTTCAACCTACGTGTCAGCTATTTTCTACGTAGCATATCTCTTACCGAGTATGCTTTTACAACATCCACTTCACTATTTCGTCATGGCAAAGGCTCAGTCGCTGAACCTCTGAGGCGTCGCTATATCTCAATGCTTGACCTGTTCCGCGGGTCGTTCATAGCGGCGGCCTCAACAGCAACATGTTTGGTGGAGGATTCTCCGACCTTGCGATGGATGGGGTGACAATGCTTCAGCGCTATTACCTCGCCCTTCGCCAGGCCGGACCCTTCCCGAACATTCACGCCTTGCCAGGCTTATCGTGCTTTCTCTTTTGCTTCGGCATTGATTTCACGCATCGTTTTGCTCTTTATGATACCCCATCAGCGTTTGTACACGCTGTCCTACGAGTTTCCATGTCCCCTCGGCAGCGAAAGTGCTTCTACGCCATCGCTTTGCGGATAGTGTGTTGAACCAGGACCCGCGGCGACAATGCTACTGCGCTATCGTTTAGCGGGCTCTGTGGGCGTTTAAACGTGTTGATTTTTTGGAGGATGGAAAAAAAGGAATGTGGCCGTTATGGGCCAGGTGTGTTTGGGAGATGATGTACATATGTCGTATTGTTCAAAACTAGAGTATAGCTTGTATAAGACATGTTGCTCCCGCTTGTGGTGTTCACATGTTATGTGCATGAGATGACGAGGCAATGTCTGCCAAGATATTTGATACCGACCCATCGTTTTGAATGTTTAGTCAAACGAAGAGAAACAGGAGGCGATAACTTGGCAAGTAACCCCGGCTCTACCCACGCTACAAGTTGACCCCTGAATCATTGCATGTTTCGTTTTTCAGAGTTGCACTTGAGGTCATTCACCATATTAGATGTTACTCATAAAAGTCATAAGCACCAAATCGCGTTCAATTGTCTCGAGTTAAAAGGCGGTACATGGCTATGCTACACACCCGTGGGTAAATTCATATGCACATGAAAGAACAAAAGGAACACGACTCCAGATCTCAGTTCCCAATTCCCATTCCCCTCACGGCCGCCCCCTTCCCTTCCACCGGCCTGGTCACAGACCGAAGCGGTGTCTTTTTAGGGGGCCGGCTGCTCCGTTAATCCTTGAATTTGATTTTCCCTAATCCTCCTCTAAATCCTTGTAGTGGTTGTTGTTTTCTATGATTGTGACAAAGTGACTTGCATCATGGTTGGTAGATTTACCAGGAGAAGCCGAGCATGCGGCGGAGGCGCTGGGGGGTGGCGGTCTCGCGGGCAAACTCGACGACCTCGGTCACGTACACCGTCTCAGGGGCACGAGTGGAAGTGGCCGTAGCCAGTGTGGTGGACTCGGGGCAGGTGGTGACGATCGAGATGATGGTGGCAGCAGACTGAGATCCGTTGGCACCGCAGCCAACCGTGACAGTCTCAGTCTCGGTGACCTTGGCAGTGACGGTCTGGGTGACAACGTCAGTGTTGCCGCCGACAGTAACGGTGACGATGCCGTCGGTGTTTCCACCAACAGTAACAGTGACAACGCCGTTGGTGCCGGAGGGAGCAGCACTGGTGTCCTGGCCGATGGCAGAGGAGTCGGTAGCCTCAGGGGCAGGGACCGAGGTCTCATCAACGCCAGGTCCGGAGGGGATGGTGACGACGCCAGTGCCAGAGGGAGCGGCGGTGCTGAGGGTGATAGAGGTGACGCTGATCTCGCCGTCGCTCTTGGTCATGGTGATGACAATAGCGCTGGACTCAACGCCCTGGGTACCAGTAACCTCCTCGGTAGCCTCAGTGGTAGCAGCATCCTCGGTAGAATCAGCGCCGGTGGGGACAGAGACAGCACCGGTGCCAGTGGGCTGGCCAGTGGTGAGAGTGATGGCAGTGACAGTGACCTCGCCATTGCTGTCGGTCATGGTGATGCTGGTGACAATGGCGCCAGTCTGGGTGCCGGTAACCTCCTCAGAAGCCTCAGTGGTGGCAACATCAGCGGTGGACTCGGCACCAGACTCAGCAGCGCTGGTGACCTCGGCACCAGCAGTGGTCTCAGCATCGGCAGTGGTCTCAACGGCAGTCTCGCCAGTCTCAGTGGGGCCCTTAATGACGGGGGTACCATCGGAGATCTCGCAAGACTCGGAGACAGTGAGAGTGCGGGTGGAGATGACGACGTTACCGTTGCCGATGTAGGACTTGGACTCGCCAGTGATGGTGGCATCAGAGGGCAGGATGATGGAGGCGGTCTCGGTGGACTCCTTGGTGACGGGAGTAGGGGCCTGGGCAGTGGAGGCAGCATCAGCGAGACAGTTAGTGAGTTGCTTCTGGCAGTCGGCGACACGGAAGTTCTTGCCAGCGATGCTGGAGCAAGACTTGAACTGCTTGTTGCAAGCCTCAGTGAGAGCGTCGCCAATCTCGGTGAAGCTCTTCTCCTCGCTATCACGGCCGACGATGTAGTTGCCGCTGTTGCCAGCCTTGACAGGGGGGCAAGCAGCACCAATGACGACAGTGCGGTGGAAGATGGTGACCTCGCGAATCACAACAATGACGGGCTTGGGGATCTTGGAGACGACAGCAGTGCCAGAGGTCTTGACCTCACCAGTGGTGACGGTGGACTCCTCCACAGGGACGATAGTGGAGGCGATGGCGGAAGTCTCAACAGCGATGGAGGTGTTGGGGAAGAGACCAGTAGGGCCAGTAGCAGTGCTACCACCGAAGCCAGTGGAGAGGATGTTGGTAGAGAAGCTGGTGGGGATAGTGGACTCGACCTCAGTGCTGGTCTCAGCATCGTCGGAGGCAGTGCCGGCAGTTTGGGCGCCAGTCTCCTCAGCGCTGGTGGTGCCTTCGGCGTCCTGGGAGCTGGCAACAGACTGGGTCTCAGAGGCAGCAGAAGTCTCAGTGGTGTTGTTACCGGAGGGGACGATAGCGGTGCTCACAGCCTCGCCAGTGGTCTGGGTAGCCGCGCACTTGGTGCAAGGAATGGTGATGGTCTGCTCCTCAGTGATGGTAGTTCCCTCAGTGACGTAAGTGGTGGGGACGACAGTGGTGATATCGGCAGTCTGCTCAGTCACGTTGCCATCGTCGACAGGCAGGGAAGAAGTGGCAGCATCGGCGGTCTCAGTGGTGGTGTTGGCATCAGCGGTCTCGGCAGTAGACTCAGCACCAGTAGTGTTGGCGTCGGCAGTCTCAGCGGTCGACTCAGCACCAGTCTCGGTGGCCTCGCACTTGGTGCAGGGGATAGTGATGGTCTCATCCACGAAGATGGTAGTTCCGTCAGTGATGTACGAGGTAGGAACCACGGTGGTGATATCAGCGGTCTGCTCAGTCACATTGCCATCGACGGGCTCAGAAGTGCTAGCAGCATCGGCAGTCTCGGCGGTGGTGTTGGCATCAGCAGTCTCGGCAGTCGACTCAGCCTCGGCGGTCGAAGTAGCCTCACACTTGGAGCAAGGGATAGTGATGGTCTCGTCGACGAAGATGGTGGTACCGTCAGTGATGTAAGAGGTAGGAACCACAGTGGTGATGTCGGCAGTCTGCTCAGTCACGTTGCCATCGACGCTAGACTCGGAAGAAGTACCGGCAGCATCAGCAGACTCGGCAGTGGTCTCTGCGTCAACGGAGCCGGTGGTCTCGGTAGCAGTGCAGGCAGAGGCGCTGCAAGGGATGGTAATGGTCTCGTCAACCCAGATGGTGGTTCCATCGGTGATGTAGGAAGTAGGAACCACAGTGGTGATGTCCTCGGTGGCCTCCTCGGCAGCGACGCTGGAGCTAGACTTGCGCTTGGTGACAGTCTTGGTCAAGGTGACCTTGTCCTGAGCAAGGATTCCCTCGACGAGGTATTGCAGGCCAACGGCCGCGACAAGTGCGTTGCGCATGTACATATTGAAGATTCTCGGGGAAGTTGGAAGGTTGGCGGGTAGTTGATATGTTTTGTTGTTTTGTCAAGGAATGAAGGGCTCTATCAAAGAACCAAAGAGTTGAAGATTTTGTTAGAAGGCGAACCAAGCACCTGTCTTGAAGAGAATGACTGAGAAGCAAACCCAAAACGGGGAACAAAACGAATGAGAAGAGAAAGAAGAAGCTGAGGTTGGTGATGAAGAAGGTAGAATAAGAGAGAGGCCAAGAGAGACGGCGAGAGCTTCATCTTTATGGACGCTTCTGACCAGCCCCCAAGCCCTCGTGGGAGGCCAGGGCCAGCCATGACAGGTCGTGGCGGAGGGCACGGTGATCCCGGGCATCGATCGGGAGTTGATTGAGGTGGCCTGAACATGAGACGTGATGGACGTATTGTTGCTGCCCCCCTCCAGGACCGTGATGGAGCAACTGTAAAGACGAGACGTGGTTCTGGAGAAAGTGGGTTATCCGACATGGGTAAGGTCGTGCCATATGGGGGTCCAGCATGCAGGGCGGTTACCTGGTAAACAGAACGATATAGATACAGTATAAGCATGGGCCCCTGGATGGCGAGTCGGCTTGTCGCCAGATGAGAGGAGGCATCATTGGAGGGATTGGGACCCCCTGCCGCCGTCCATCTGGTGATGGCCGTTTTTCGAGGCCGGAGAATTGATGGGGCAAACATGTTCTCTGACGACTTTGGCAGGCGCTTTCATGATCGACTCTCGGTTGTTTAGACGTTTCTGATGAGCAAGTTAAGGGGTTCTGCAGGTGGCCGCAGTGACAGGCCGGTTGACATGACGGGACGGGACAGTAACTCTGCCGTGTGATGCTATTTCGAGCCTCGGCGTTGTCGTCGTAATGGTCTGCCAGCACTCGCTGACAATATGGATGAGACCGCCATCATCCCAAGTTCCAGCCAGTCCAAGGCGGATGCTGACTCAATTGGACTCATTGCTGATGCTCCTGCTAATTTGCTGAACTGTATATTTCCTGTTTCTGGGCAGAGCGGCTGCTGCGGGAATATGCAAGATCTAGGATCGTCGTTGGAGGATGTCAGAGTCAGAGAGGAATAGCACCAGACGTTCCATCGAAAGGAAGGAAGCAGGGGTAGTGCGGAGACCTAAGGCAGGTACCAAGGTATGCATAAAGTGGACTTGCAGGGGGCGGGGTTTAACGTCGCACGAGGGGCTCTTTTGACATGGGGAGCTTAAGGGGTTATCGTCCGCTTTTGGGCTGATGATGGAAATACCACGCTCGGATAGGGAATGAACAACTGAATTATTGATGAGGCTGTTGACGAGGTAAACAAGATTCTAATTACGGATTTTTGTCCGTATACTGATCAAAATTAACCAACTGAAGTATACCTGACGTTGTAATATCCTGTTGTCATTCTAACAGCTCTCGCATCATAAATGTTAGAGACTCAGCCTCACTGCATGTATCTATAATTATCTATAATTATCCATACACAAGTTTATTTCACCTTTAACAACTGAATCAATATTCCGACGCTGGTGAACCAATCCTCTCCAAAACGTGACATTTCTCTTCAAAAGCCAATCGCCTTGATCCTCAGCTGTCTTGGCCCAAGCTTCGTCTCGTTAGCGAACAAGGGTCAAGGTTTCAAGCTCGAGGAGGGATGCTTCGGAGTCGTTTCAGAAGCCCCAGTCTGCCACCAAACTGTGATGCACAGCCTGGTTTTGTGCACGCGGCGGGATGACTGTGTTCGTCCATGTATGGGTGGAAGATGCGAACCATTCGTCGATCCCCTTACCTTTAACCCCAGTCGCTCATGTTTCGGGCAGCATGATGTATTCCTGAAGATGGTGCAGCTCCGCCTCCCCTTCGGAAACGCGCAACAACCCAAAATGTCGGCTTGCGATTGCATGTTTGGTTTAATACGGGAAATTATCACGACTCCAAGGGTGTCGCCTGCGTCTGGGATATGTTTCCCGTCTGCGAGGATCATCCATCACCAGTGATCCTGGCCGCGAAGCTCCCTCACACCCCACAGCCACACAGAGAGATGGTTTTCATATAAATTGAAGGAAATTGGGATGAACCATGACAAAGAAAGCAGCACGACTCAGTACCAGCTGAATTTTGATTGCCCTGTCATCCTGCCTTACCTTGTATTCCTTGCAAGAGCCCCAGAATCAAGTTACCAAAGACCCATCGGCCCCCCGTCAGATGCCGCCCCCGACTATCGTCAATCGGCACGACCGGGTCTGCCGCCAGTTGATTAATTAACATAGCTTCGTCTCCTTGCGTAAGCTTGTTTCTGTTTCATGAAACAGAACGGGTCCTGTAATCCTCTGCAATCATTCAAGCAAACAGAACGCCGCACATCTGCTGACAGTTGCATCTTTGGAACTTTGACAATGGAGCCTCAATCAATTCTTTCATGATTTTTGCCATCGTATTTTGTCATTGTGGCGGTGACCGATATTAAAGGCGACTTTCGGGATTCCCATATGAATAAAGATGAATTATTAATTGGGATTCTATCTTTGGAGCCGTATATAGTGGTCATCGTAAGAGGCTCAATCTTCCGTCGGGTCATCTCAGTCCAGTTGATTGCCGGGCTGTTAATCAGATCAAGGGGCCTCCAAGCCTCAATCCGAGACCGATGAATATTAGCACGGGCGAATCAAATCTTGTTTTAGCCTATCTTCTCTAGCCACTTACTTCTCGGTGTTTGGATCCCTTCTAGTTGCGTCAAGCCCAAGTTGCATAACAAACCTAGACTCCTGAGTAATGCCACTTACCGTCTAATCTATCTTTCCCGTCCATGTCTTGCTTTATTAAGGAGTAGCCCCCAAAAACAAACATCCAGAGTCTACTTCATCCAGAAACTTGAAGCCATCAGTTGTTATTACACTTTCCCTTGTACTGTTCAGTGTTCTGTTGTCTGCATCGTCCATGTACAGGGTGAGCTCCATGTTAGCGAGGTAGCAACAGTCCAGCTCAAGCCACAATAACGTTGTCGGCAACGTGCAAGGCCATTGGCGTCCCAAGGTCCATCACAAGTCAAGAATGACAAGTCCCAATATCCAAGTCTGTCCAAATTGGTCAACTTGGTGGGACCCTGGTCCTTGGGAACGGGTCGCGTTCCTGCATTAGCCTCCATCCCAACTCGACACAAACCAACAGTGGGATGAGCAGCCTCAAACCATGGCACCAAAATGAAGTGGTGGGCAATCCAACTCAAGTTAGATTGCGGCATATGATGCCTCATCTTCCCTTTGGGATCTGTGGCATACTTCTTTCTTGCTCCATGTTCCGAAACCTCTTTAGCCACCCTGCAAGTCCAGGTGAGCATTCAGGCCAAGGCTCATAGAGCCGTTCGCTTCATCACGGAATCACTCTTGCACGTAAATCGTTGAACTCTTGCGTGTATACTTGGCCACTCACCCCCACCCCCGCCTCATTGAAGTGCAGTTTCATCTCACTCACCTCAAAAAGCAGTATTGACATTTCACCTTTCACCTCATCCACTGCTTGTATAATGCGACTTATGGCTTCCTGGCAAACCTAACATTACTAAAAGAGAATCAAGTAAATTCTTTCGTACAATTCGAAGGTGTAGTGCCCCCTTCATACCAGAGGCATGGCTAGGAGTGCCCCGACGGAGAGTTGCACATCTCGCGGACTTGCAGATTCTCAAACAAGCATTGCTGTTAGTAACTCAGGGCATTGAAGTCAATTCTGAGCAATACATCCCTATCGTAGATGGCAGAATCTGAGCCGATACGAGTAAAGCATAATAAACACAGGGCACCTCCCCAGTAGAAGCAGTTGGCAATTACACAAGTCGGGGTAACAGCGACATGAATCTGAAAAAACGGGCCATGGTCTGAAGAAAGCCTGGCTAACAAGATACATTAAGCCCGCTGGTCCACTGGGAATGCCTTCATACTCCCTGTCTTTAACAGAACTGCCTCAAGAATGACAACTCGATACTTGTAGCGGCGAGTGACCCGATATAAGAGAGCCATAATTATTACCTTGCTCATCAAGTTAATAACTACTATGTCGTCACGTCTATGCGATGTAGCGTGCGTAGAATGAGCAGGAGCCATTTCATGAAGGTTTAGAAAGAGTGAGCGCCTTGCCCAAAGTACATATTTATGTATGTGGCGTAGGGTAAACGGTTAGCAAGTGGTACTGGTTACGCATTCATGAATACGTAACTGTGTGATCTCATTTTATTAGTTGAGGAAATAAGATTGGGTTCACGACGGATGATTCTCTCTGTGACACTGGACTGCCAGGTAGTTTCGAGCATGTTAGCCCAGATGGAACCTTCATGATGCAATTACGCGTTCTAGGCTCAACAATGATGACGAGTTCAGAGGAGATGGGGTGTTCAATAACAGCGGTGAATATTTCTTGAATTGTAGATCAGGGGAAAGAGAAATATACCAAAGCGGCAAGTGAAACAGTTAACGTTAAGAGACGAGGGGAGGAAAGGGGATCGGTGACAGATGGGGGCACGGGGGCACAGTGGCAAACGAGAGAGAAGATGGAAGTCTCAAAATATGGGACAATGAAAACGCGTCATCCCAACTTATTCTTTCACCTTGGTTGAACGAGGCTAGACCACCCAACATTCTCATATGAATCTCCACATCCTCGGAAGAAAAGGAAACTTCTCGTAGAATGTAAAGGGTAGAACAGCGCCACAGAAAGAAAATCCCATTCTAGAAATTTGGGGGGCACCTTTCTCGCCAAGGAACTTTGACGGGGGGATATTATTAGCAGCTCCTGTCTGGGGAAGGCTGGTACCAGAGATTGATTAGATTGATAAGATGCGATTGTCATGACCGCCCCGAGATCGGACGCTTTTTTTAAACAACGCGCCGTGTTTTCTTAAATAACTCGCACTCTTTTCTGGGGCAGTTCGGATAATGGATCAAAATAGGAATGAGGTGTACGTAACGAAAAAAGCTCTCTTTTTGCGATCTGGTAGGTGACGCCGCGTCCTTGCTCCGGCTGCATTGCAACATAGAAGAAGCCGAAAGGTGAAATCTGCTCGTCTCATGACGAGAAAAAACGCGTGGGGCAACCAGTCTCAGGGGAACCTCTCAAAACCCCCGCGCTCTCGCATAGCCACGGCAGCATATGTACAGAAAGGGTGGCTTACAGCAGCTCGCAGACCGCCGGGTCTGTTGTTCCCTAGGTATCGTTGCACACTCGAAAGGAAAAATCGGAAAACTTCAAAAGTCACGGGCCCACTTGGCTTGGGCTGAGGTCACAGGGGGGGAAAGAGCACCTCACTTCACCGGAAAGGTTCCTGGGCTTTTCACCATGGAAGCAAAAAGAGGGGCTTTCTCGAGAGAGCTGTTATCCATGATGGGCTCTTTGCACGGTTCAACTGTACCTTACCCTACAGATACTAGCTCGTCAGAACCGGCAAACTATCAATGGGCTATCATCAAGTGACGCACCTTTGACGAAGAGATCGGGCCAGGCTTCGCAATCACCGATTTCTTGATCTTGACCTTGGCAGAAGACCCAATCTATGAGCCTTTGACGTATCGCCAGATTTATACTGTAGCTCTCGTTGGCCGCAATGGCTGTTTCCGTACCTGTATCTTGAAAGAACCCTCGTCAGATTCCTCTCCTCTCGTCCGTTTCTTCTTCTTCTCCCCGCTTCACAAGACTCGGTAATCCACTTTCTCACCTTCTCCATCAGCAGCCGAAACCCTTGCCTGTCACACTTGATTCGGGGAAAAAGAAACATTGTCTCTCTCTTGGCGAAGCAGCCATCTTTTTTCTCCCTTCCTTCCTCACACACACACACCTGTCCTGCGCCTGTTCCAGCCCGCTTGAAAAAAAAAAGTCCCGCTTTCTATCCCGGCTACTTTCCGCTCCCCGGCTTGCCTCGACCGCCGGGCTGCATCGGCCAAGCTTCGGAAGCCCCCGTTTACTTATCAGATCCTGGGGTTTTGGAAAGACCTTGACAGACCAGGGCTCACACTGTACGGATCAAGAGACAGAAGGGAAAGAAAGAAAGGGACAAGTCAAAATTTAGCCCCAGCCATGGCGCGCTTTGTGGATTTGGACGAAGAGGAAGACGCTGGGGCGGGCCCTGCGGGTGGTCCTCGTGCTGGGGGCGCCCGAGCTCATCATGAGGCCGCCGCGCCGCCGCCTTTGCTGCCCATGCCCGTGCCGGTCCCGATGCCGGGTCAGCTACAGTTACAACATGACGCCGACCCCCAGCTGCAGCAGCTCTCCCAGAAAGAGCAGCATCTCCTCCTGCTCAAGAAGCTTCACCTGCTATCCGCCAACGGTCGGAATGGACCTTGGTCGCACTCCTTGTACAACCCAGAGCCGATAGGCACCATGGACTCTTCCACTTTCAGGGCGCCCGTCACGGACGCGATGCAGATCTATCCGTGAGTTGAAGCCCCCTTTCTCTTTGTTATGATGCCCAATGCCTCAATGGTTCATTCCCTGAAGCCGTCCCGCCCATCATGAGATGTTGCCAGCGCCTCGTGTCTCGTCATGATAACCCTCATACTGACCCCTGACCTAGCATCGCCGTCGCCGTCGCTTCCTCCATCGATTTAAATACCCTCGATGCCCTCTCCCGCACGTGTCGCCTTATCCATCATGGCCTTCTCCAGTACCGCACCATCCTCCTTGCCTCCACCCTCCACTGCCGTAACGAGAGCATCCCCGTAGATGGCTCCGAGACCTTTCGTTACCGCGCTCGCGCTGGCAACTGGTTCTACATGGAGGATGGCCGCAGCTACAACGGCAAGTCGGGCGACTGCGCCCGTGACATGGTTGGCGAGTGCCGTAGATGCGGCGAAGTGATATGCAGGGTACGTGCATGAGCCTGCGAGCAACCGAAGCTGTTTGGCCGCAGTGCAGACGCTGACCGGCCGTGTTTAGAACTGTGCCATTAAGCCACCGGCTCCTGTCGCTCTCCGTGAGAGGCATAGGAGACTCTGCAAGCCTTGCGTCCACGCCCCAATAGCTACCCTTGCTAAACCCCCTCTGGATCCTGACCTTCCCCTCTCCTCAGAGGCTGTGTCGCGACAGATTTGCAATTGTGCAGACGCGGGCGTTTGGCTATGTCAGCCATGTGGACGAAGTATCCGCGGTGCCGATCATGAATACCAACGGTATGTCACTATTGCCCCCTGTCCGGGTTGCGCAAGACTAACAACGGTTCCAGCATCTGGCGCTGGCGAAACCAGTATGGCGAGGTCCTCGGAGGTCTCGGTACTGGCATTGGCGAGGGAGATCGAGGCGTCATCTGCGGTCGTGAGGCAGACTGCTGTGCGGCTAAGGAGCGCGAACAGCAGCTGGACTGCGATGCCGAGGACGCCCGGGACGGAAACGTTGCGAATCCGGGCGGCACGACCCACCCGGCGCCGGTGGATGCGCTCATCGATGAGCTCCGCCTCACTCACGAGCGGACACCGTCTCCGTCTCTCGGCCCGGGCTACCTGCGCCACGAGATCGAAGGCATCGGCGGCATCGTAAAACGTAAGCGTGTCCGCATGGTGCGTGTCGGTCATTGTGTCCCTGAGTGGGAGGATGAGCGTGGTAGCGGCAGCCGCGTGCTGGGCCGAGAGGTCCGGGGCGTGCGCCGAAGCTGGTGCGGCTGGTGCTGGCGTGTCATCCCTGGTGAAAAGGACTACCTCAACGAACCACCTTCATCATCATCTTCGAGCTCAGGAGGTAGTCGTCGAACTTCGACGTCTACCACGAGATCGAATGAGTTCAAGTTGAGTCGTGGTGAGCTGCAAGACATTTAGTGGATATTTTTTAAAGTATATGGTGGATCTACCTGCATCTTGAAGGTGCATGAATTTTGCTGTCAAATACAGCAGTTACGTATAGGTTGATTTTGGTAGAAAGAGGGCTCTCGCGGATTCAAATGGCATATAAGATCCATGGATAATAACGTGGTGGTGGGGTGACAAGAGACCCTGGCAATAGGGGTAAAATACACAAGGCTGTTTGCTTGCATTTGAGGAGTTCTTGGTATTTGGCAGTTATACAAAGTGATTTTGCCCATGCGGCCCGGGCTCCAAAAGATCCGCATCTCTCCGTGCTTCCTCACGCCACACATAATCCTACACGTGCCTCGGACGGTCTCGTATGTTTGTACAGGTCCGTTCCACCTATGCTGCGCCGCGCTGCCCTCGTTGGCGTGTTCGGTAATAATTTCTCTACAACTCGCCGCGGTAAAGCATCTCTGTCCTCCGCTTGCGGTCATCCCTTGCTTTGGTCCGGATGGCACCCCACCTAGCCTCCCTCCGCTCTTGCTTGGCCTGAAGGGCCTTGAGATGTCCCGCCGGTGCCGGCGCAGCCATCTTGACAAAGACTGTTGAGCAACCAAACTTCTCGGCAAGCTTGTTGACACTCCAAGTCACAGGGTCCTCCGCCCGCAGTCTCTTCATTTCTTGAATATCGGTAGCCTTGAGGTTGTAGTTGGGGTCTCGGCGATGATAGTTCATCTTTGGAGGTAGTTTGCCTTCGGCGGGAGGGGCCACAGGTGAGCCGGGAGTATGACGGAGGCGTGTGATGGCAGCTCGGCGCGCATCATTGGGAGGGAGGAAGAGGAATGGCGTGTGGAGGGGAGAAGCCTCGGAGGCGGGGGGGTTGTAGATGATAGAGTCGGCGGCGGGAAAGGCGGTCTTTCGGTCGGGTTGAAATGATTCGTGAGGAGCAATCTTGAGTGACCGCTTCGTTCGAGATGTCGTCTTATGACCACGGCTAGGAATGAGAGGGAGTCCTGAGGCGGGGGACTTGAGTAGCCGAGCGGCTGGTCGGACGAGGCTTCGGAACTCCATTGTGGCCGATGAAGTTGAGTGTCGTCGGGGAGTCGAGACGAGTGGTAAGAAGGAGAAGTAGTGGCAGGATTGACGAGGATGACAACTTCTCACAAGGGCCTCGTTGACCGGGCTGAGGGCGATTGGCCACGGCAATTGACGTTCGTGCGGTCTGGAGCTGGACCCTCACAAGCACATTGAGGTCGAAGATCTGAAGTTTCTGCCAGTACGCTTACCTAAGGGTCCTGCTTACCTAAAATCTAGAATCGATACAGTCACGTGGGAGATCAGCGACCAAGTCACATGACAGTCACGAAATTTCCGGTAGACTGAGCTAAGCTCAGGACCAGCGGGCCGATGACGTCGAGACCAGCAAAGCCCCTCGGTGGCTGGTTACTGAACCCCTCTGTGGCTTGATCTTCCCGCTCGCATGCCACGCATTCACGCTCCCCAAAGCTGACGAGGCCCTTGTTTCATTTGGTCAATCAAGCAAGATCTGCTGTCCCCGGGAAGTTGGGAGACGGGGAAGCAAACGGCCCCTTATCGGTGGCGAATTGCGGCAGGGGAAAAGGGGGCTTCCCGCAAGGGTCCTGCTTGAGAGCCCGGGGGACCGTGACAGATGGGGAAGCCCAATAATGTGCCTGAGATGTCACCTTTTCTGGTGTTGTTGATGTTCGGGAGCCAAAAGCAAACTACTGTAAACGAGGGATAAGCAGGCTCCCTCTTCGGCCCCTCGTGGGCAACTCAGTTCGGCTGCCAGCATGTGCGGGCAGCGGATCCTGCCCCTTATTAGCCTATTCTGTGCTGTTCCGTCAGGGCAGGATGAGGGAGAGCCCTGAGGGAGTTGTCACGAGGTCATAGTTGGTAGCGGGGCTGTCGCCGGGTTGGTGACGGGAGAGGGGGGATGTGATGAGGGATGTGACCAAGATGACCGATAGTGCCCAACCGGATCAAGGAGGGCAGGGCAGGGAAGAACGGGGCAGAGGATGCACCTTGGTACACGGAGAGGAATGATGAGCAAAGCATCAGGTACTGGAATAGAAACCGCATGTTGTCGAGGCTGTGTGAGCGTGTAAGCAGAAGCTGGCAACGGAGCACAGCGCAACACAGGTGAGGCATAACGCGACGACCCAGCCCGATCTCAGCCCATCGGATCGGGGTCATCTGAGATAGGGAGTCAGTCGTGGCCCATTTCTTTCTGTTGTTGCTTTTTGGGACGGCACTGGCTTTTTTTTTATTTGGATGGGTTCCACGGGATATTGGGCGAGGCGTGGTTGGCTGTGCGATGTGCTCTGTGCCTTGCCTTGCATGACTTGCTTGACGAGATGCTCCCATGTCCAACCTATGCATATCAATTCATGCAGTGCTGTGCCGAAGATGTAAGAGTAGGGCATGGACATGGACAAGGCGCAGTGGGCCAACAGAGGATTGGAGAGCGGTGGAATTGTAAAACGCGAGCCGAGTCTGAGCTGAGCTGGGTTTAGAAGCATTGGACGTCGAGTATGATGGCCTAGACGCTTGGTTCCAAGCAGGTTTTTGTGATGCTCGAATGGTGTTGTTGTCGGGAACCTCGTGGCGCCCGCATGTTCTCGTCTCGTGCTCAAAAGCTCGAGCTCTTGGAATTAAATCTCTCGTCAGGCCTGACGGGTTATCACTTTCCTGTACGACTCACAGTTGCCCCATAGTGGCCTTGATAGTGCAATCTTTTGCCGCTACAAGTTTGATCCCGTGCCTTGGTTGAGGTGCGCTGATCCTTCAGAGCACACACAGGTTGACGAGACTCGACGTTCCAAAGCCACCTACGCCGTCGGGCCCCTACCTGCCTTACCTGCCCTTCCCGTCAATTCTTCCCCTCCCTCTCTCACTCCCGTCTCTTGACCCTTCTTCTCCCTTAACACGAAGGCAAACAGACAATAAGAAAACCCTGTCGCTGACGAAGCGAGCGACAATCAGCAGAAGCAACAACACAACAACAGCAAACCTTGCGTCGTTCGCCCTCCGTAAGAGTTAACGGCTCCTTGCCGCAGCAATAGCGCGCCCAGCAGTCTCAGCCGCCCTGCCCTCTGAGGCTCGCATCCACTAAATCCACACGCTATCTCACGGGGGCTGTCTGGCTTTTAAACCTGGGCTTCATCCTCAGAGGATTTCGTCGACGCCCAAGACCTCACAAGTTCTCTCCTTGTCATTGAATCTGATCGACCTGGAACCTCGAAAGTCCTGACCGCCGTCCACCTAACCAGATTGCGTCACTCTTCCCTCCGAGAGTGGCTCCCCCTTCCGGACCTCGATACCCAGCAAGCCCAAAGCAAAAGACGGCGGCAGAACGGACAACGGCACTGCCGTGATTAGCTGGTCCCTAACAACTAGCGCTGGCCGCAGCGGGTCCTGCCTCGAGTGTTGGATCGGGAACTACGGACTGTTACAGGTCACAGCCTCTAGGTATGTGCAGCATCTAATATTCAATGTCTCTCCCGTCCTTGAAGGGCAGCGTCACTCTAGGTCTCAGTGCCGCACGGCCGCTTTGACAGAACTTTTTTGTGATATTTTATTTCGAGATTTTCCTCCTGGTCTTTTTTACTCTGTTGTTGTCCCGGCTCGTTGCTCCTCTCGCTTGCCGACCCAGATCTGCATTCCCAACCCTCGTCACTAACCCAACCCTGTTTCCCAGCCAGCCACCCAGACAACTTTCCTCTCTGCACGGCCAAAAGTTCCTGCCACGCACCTTCAAACACGGCCACCGTCATCGTTTCTCGCCGTTTTACACGTTGGCTCATTCATCAACATGAGCCTCGCCGAAGCAGCTCCCATCACCCGCGGTGACCCATACGCCCCTGTCGATGCCGCCGACGACCAGCGATTAGGCGACTCGACACCTCGAGCTAGCGACTTCATGACGGAGCCAGACAGCCAAACGGGAGACTCTAAGAAGGATCCCAAGAGCAAGAAGCGTAGCTTCTTTGGTTTCGGCAAGAAAAAGACACCTTCTCTCAACAAATCCGAGTCCCACAACGAGTCCAAGCCCGAATCCGAATCTCAATCTGAACCCAAGTCCCAGTCCCAGTCTCAGACTCCCTCACACTCAAACTCGGCCGCCGCGAGCCCGCCTCTGATGTCCCGAGATGCTTCGAAACTCTCCTCGACAGCGTGGAGCGCGCCCAGTGACCAGGCCTTTGTCCTGCCTTCGTCTCCGGGCCGCGGCTTCAGCGGCTCTCCACGACTCTCCTCCCCTGCGACGTCACAGATCTTTGAGCGTGACGTCCAGGATAGCACCGTACTGAAGCCGAACTCCCCGGCGATCCCGACACACATCCAGACCGAAAACTACATCCCCCCCGTGCTCGACGACGCATCCGAGGCCATCACGAATGAGAAGCTTGACCCTGACACGGTGGAGATTGTGACGCACAGCTCGCATCAACCCGCCGCCGTGACGGTTACGGGGGCCAGCAACGGCCTTCCGTTGTACGACCAGTCAGCCAGTGAATGGGCAGCAGAGCTCGCCTCCTTTGCCGATCGAGATGCTGTCTCGGCCGATAACGCCTCCAACTACGGGTCTCTCGACTCCTCCGACGTCCGCCGATTATCCTTCATCTCGTTTGCCGATGTTGTACAAGCCGAGCACAACCCTCCCGCGGGCGTTGCGAGCTCCCGTGACAGCATTCACCTCGCAGGGCTCACGTCTCTGCCAGCAGCAGTCAACCGATCTCCCTCGCCCATCCGATCCCCAGTATCGAGCCAGGGGCCCGAGAGCCCTCCCACAAGCAACCCTGGTAGTATGAAGGGTATTGAGTTGAGCCCGCCTCGCAAGCCTCTGGGAAGCCCCACCAGCACGGCCAACCTCAAGCTCAGTGTTGGTGGAAACGACCTCAATATCGAGACCATGAGCCAAGCTCTCCGTCGGACGGGTAGCACCGATCTGAGCAATGTCCGCAGCCATCCCACAAGCCCGATCGAGGGATCAACCCTTCGTTGAGGGTGATATGAGATGGAGAAGATTTGGGGAGACGAGATGATATCCACACAGCAGCTGCAACACTTTTACTATTTGGTGATTTCACTTCACATTATTCACTTCAACCACGATACCCCACGGGGATCATCATTTTGATAGGGATCGATCGAGCACCGGGGTTTCTGGAATCTGGCAATTGGGAGTTGGAAGAGAAAGTTCGTTAGGCGTCGAAATACTCCACGCGCACAACCGGGATTATGCACATGTTATACTTTTCTTGGTCTTTGTTTGTGCTTTGCTATCATGGAAACTGCAAATATTCTGCAGATGAAAGGTGATGGTTCAAGGTCCAATCAATTCGTCAATTTACTTTTACGTCTTTATTCCTCCGAAAGCGGTCTCGTCAGGGAGACCGTGATGGCAGTGAGGTAACGGCCGACTTTTCTTTGCGTTACCTCGATTGCAGTTCATAACAAAGGAGTGGAAAGGGGAAATGGCGACGTTGGTGGACAGACGCATGTTGCACATGTATCCAATATCATATTTGGCACATCAAGGGATTTCCCTCGTCACAGAAAATGAGTACAACCACGTCCTTTTCCGAGACTACAGCTTCGAAAGGCGAGATATATGTATCAGCGGGATAATCATAACGACATGGAGACATGAAAGCCGAGACCCTGATGAATTAACTGTTGTAGACATGTCGTGAGGAAGTGGGCTCGGACGGCGAGACTGTCAAGTCTATCACTCATCTCTGACAGCTGAGGCTTAATCCGTGAAAGCCACAAATGATATTATACTTTGAAACCTGACGACAATAATAGAGAAAAGGCATCATTCACAAGCATAGAAGTCTTGAGCTGACACGGGGAAGGGTTCGTGTTTGCCGAGATTACGAGGGAGATTCTCGTCCCGGGTCAAGGGCTCCGCGATTACACGGAATGCCGAGTTTACTCGTAGCCGTGCATGCCATGCCATGCCATGTTGCAGGCAGACGACACCCATTTTGACTTGCCTTTCATGATGGGGGCTGGAACCGGTGGTGTGGCACCACATGAGACATGGATATCTTGAGGAGGGACATGTTGGGCGGACGCCAGGAACAGGAGCACAGTTGAGGCTGTTCAAAACGGAAGCGGTGTGTAATTGTAAAACTGGTTTTGCGTAAGGGCCTCTGGTTGCCTGTGTGTTGCCTTACATGTATGAACTGATGTCTCCAACTCTTGGGTCGAGAGATGGGCTGTGCTTAATTGTCCAGGACCTCTTTCACGGCAAACACGGACCCGCCCTCTCTCTCTCTTGTTTTCTGGGACAAGGTGGAAAAAATCTATGTTTAGGAACCCCCAGTAATTGGTTCATTGCCCATGTTGGGTGTATGTTCCTTGCAACGAGAAGAGTTTAAACACCCCCTGGCTTGTCTCGGTGCTGGAATATCACACGGTCAGGTATGATCAAGGGGGGGTTAGAGAAAAACCGGACGAAAAGAACCGTGACAATAAAAAGAAAAATAAGGATCTGAGCGGGAAGATGCGCTCTCGCGTAAATGTAGCTCTCTGCATTGCTGCAGTAGCATTTTTGATGTGATTTACAAAAACAAAAAAGCAAATGCAGTAAAAGGGGAGAACCCCTGACAGCCTGTGAGATCCCTCAAAGCAAGATTTGAGGCCCTTTTTTTCTCCAAGATGTGACACGTGGGAACGTTCCATGCTGGCGGGACAGGACAGAGCCAACAGCTTTTTGTGTCCTCTTCTTGTCGCGTGGCTTTTGTTGGATCTTCTTCAGGGGTTTGATCGAGGTGGTTTTGACACTGTGCTCTTGTCTGTTGCAGGATCTTTAGGAGATTATCATCATTGCTTTTGGAACATGCATCTATGTACTCGATATGGTCAGGCTCCATTGGGCTCGTTGGGTCACGAGAGGAGGAGATAATGTGAGTGACAGCTGGAGTTGAGGCTGACCATCCATGGTAAACGGTTCAGGTTCGTGGCTTTTGAGGCCACCCAGCTACTTACTAGCCAGGAGTAATGCCGAGACCATCATTGGGCTCTAAAGGGTAGGCCCAACAACTGCTTTCTTTTTTTTTTTTGCCCGACAAAAAGGTCTAGTAGAGGCGCATATCGCGGCCAGTGATATTATCGTGGGACATCAATCGCCCGTCAAAAAGCCGGTGCTAGTCAAAAGATGACCGGGTTGAACTTTTCCTTGCTGACCACTGACAAGGGACGGAGCAAAGAGCCGATGTTACAAAAGAAAAAGGCCCTGTTCCGCTAGCGGCTGCTCAAGTCTGAGTGCGAGATACAGAAGCAAGAAAAGGCACGATTATCATAAACGGACCAGTCGCATTTGTTCCTGCGTGAATCGGGGAAGAATCATATTCTACCCCGTCTAGAGGATTCTTTTCTTTTTTGCCCTTCCTTTTTTCTTCTTCTCATTCTTCAACGTCCGAGCGTTCTTTTTTGCCCTGTTTCTGTAGGCTCTTGTCAGAGTCAGTTGGGCTGATCATCACCATGTAACTCATTGCGGGTCGAGTCAACCCTCTCCCATCCCGCTGGAGGCTAGTGAACGTTGAGATTGGATCCCTGGCCATGGACGATGATGGGCTTGATGGTCCCTTGTTCCCGGTGGCCCCCGTGGTAGTGCTAAGATTTCGTCTTAGCACGAGAGACGGCCTGCCTCGTGAGCTGGGGCCAGGGGGGTTAAAAGCCTCTGTCATAATAAGACGTGCATTCTATCACAGAGTTTGTAGCAAGGTCTTTTCTGATTATTCTTTCGACCCATCTTTCACGCATTGAGTGCCATTTACTAGGGGGGAAGAAACCATCCGAGAGATCCCTGCTCCGTGACGAAAGACGGTAGCATCCCCCACTGGGCGGCGGATGCCGTGGGCTCCTCTTCTTGAGAAACAAACTGGGCTTACAGGCGACATGGGATGAAACCTCGTCCAAAGGGAAAAGGGTTGCTTGGCGAGAGGTGAGTGGCTAGAGTACAGTACCCGGAGGGGCGGTGTCTGAAGGTGGTGGTGGCACAAGAATGAACAAGAAGGGCTGACGGAACATTCTATACTTTTTGCTTCTGGACGTCTCAGGGCTCGATCTGGCGGCCTCAGGGGTTTTGACTACTGATGTGATCCATGGGAAAGGAAAAAAAGCTCCGCCGAGTCAATGCAAGAAGAGTACTTTACAATTGTAGTCACAGAACAACCTCGTCCAATATCATCCCGAGCAAGGGGATGGAACAAGAGTGCTCCATCTACAAGCTCCACCTCTCCACTGAGCAACTGGGACCAGGGCCTCTTCTTGGTGCGTGCCTCCTCCTCCTCCCCCTCCACTGCTCCGGGTTCTTATCCCCGGTCAATTTTTGTTGACGATAACGTCGTCGTCTTTGGTGCTAGCGATCCTTTCTTGGTGTGGTGGTCCTGTTCCGGCCTGTGTTTCTACTGCGACTCGCCGATTATTCATTAAAAAACCACTAGATAATTAGACAAGCATCTCGCTACGGCCCGCCTTGGTGTCTCGGGGTCACCCTCGCTCGCCTGTTTTTCCCCTCCCATCTAAGCGTGGAACAGTAGTAGAAAAGGGTTTCTGGAGAAACAAGAAGAAAAAAGTTTCTGGGCAAAAGCAGGCCTAGAAAAAAAGAAAAAGGGCCAAAGAGGGCTGCATGGCGTTCCATTGGAGTCCCTGGTGTGATCGGCAGGAAACCCGTCATTCGCTGTGTTCCCCCGCTTCTCGAAGCCAGGCCAAGACGGAATAAGCAAGTGTAGGAGATATTCTGCTTTTTTTTCTTTCTTCTTCTCTTCTTTTCCTCTCTTGCTTTCTTTTTTGCTTCTTGTTGGAATTATTGTAAACATCATCACTTCGAGTCTTTGCTCAATCCGGCAGTTGGCTTCGGTTGGGCAACAAAACCTAACAAGGGCATTGTTCACACTCACACCAGACTACCTACCCAAGCATCTACTACTACAAGAGCTCTGTCCCGTCCCGTCCGGGGGTGGCTGGAATCCCGGTGCCTGCGCTTGAGCCTGTGCTTGCTTGACTGTGGGTTTATCATCCATCCATGGGCTCCGTCAACTGGCGCTGAAACGTACAGTACCTCGACTGAAGCTACTGAAAGTGCGTGTGTGGCGACCTGGACCTGGGCTCTACCTAGACTATTCTACCTACGGGTCAAAAACCGAACCAAACCCACGTCCCACGGACCCCAACTCCCGTCGTTCGCTCACATTGGATTCAATTTGATCCATTCATCGGGTCTGGCCTCGGGGTGTAGTAATTTCTACCCTCCCTTCCCGTGGTCCCCCAGTCCCAGTCCGGTCCAGTACTGTTCTGTGCTGTGCTGTATCATACAAGTTCGAGGCCAGGCACTCACCGCACATTTTCAATCCCTCTTAAAACCACCTGACGACGACCATTTTATCTGAGCGCGCGCGCGTATTCTTGTTCGTCCCATCTGATCTGGTTTGGTCTCGGAACTTGCCATCCATCTATCACAGCCCTTCCGTCCTGTCCGTTGTGCAGTGCAGATGAGCATGCTCAGCTGCCGGTCCCGCGCGTTCCCCTCAGCTTTACATTCTCTGCTGAGACTAAGCCCTCCTCCCCGCAACCGGTGATTGTGCCATTTGGATCTCTTCCTCAACAACCCGGCAACGAAGAGTACTGCGATAATTTACACCTCTTTTTTTTTCTGCCGTTGCGACATCGATAGCCGACCACCGAGACCCGTCAAACCCCGCGCGATAGCGAATACAATCTCACCTATACGCCGTCCACACTGTACTCCGATCCGAGGAACAACCACCATCCACACCCACATCCAGCCCACCATCGTCGCCGCCTTCTTCGACTTCTTCTCCCTCCTCCTCAGGTCTTCAATGCGGGACGAGCGTGCGCCTGCAGATGTGGATTGGCAATGGCATAGGCTTGCCACCGCTGGATATGGACGGACAAGCCCACTTACGACCTGGCGCCCCTAGCGACTCTCTGACCTGGAATCAGACCTCGAGCTCCGAGCTCAACCCCCCGCGCGACCCCAAGATGGAGCGCTCAAGCGCCTCCAACCTGAGGTCCGCCTTTCGATCTACCCTCATCAACGCCGCCGGCACCATTCGTGCAGTCACCCCCGAGCCCGTCGAGCCACCGACCCTCAGCGTCTCTGGGGACTCTCAGCAATCCTCCCGCGGAGCTACCTCGCAACAGAGCTCGCCGCGGACCATTCCCTCTGGCCCTTCGAGGCGGCAGGGCATGATATTCAATGATGTCTTAAGTGAATCGTATGAGAGCAGCGAATCCAGTCCCCCGCGGCATCTGCGGCATACGAGCGGGAGCTTGCGGCCTAGGACGCGCACCATGGACACCTCGATGCTAGCCCAGAGGAGCGTACCTCCTACCTCAGAACGACATCGCGTTGGTAGTGTAAGCTCCTCAGGATCATTACATCCCACAGACGAACCAAAGCTACAGTCCGGTTCGCTGGACTCACTGCACCATGGTGCTATCTCGGTGCGGGAATCGATAGCAGCCGCCAAGGATAAGAAAAATAGCCGAAGACTTATGAAGCGGCAATCGTCTCGTCCCACCTCTCCTCTTATCTCGCCTCCGCCGACAGTCGACTCGCTACCGCTACCCATCGCCACCGACGACGCAAACAAGGTTCTCCTCTTAATGAGAACACTATGTGGGCGGATGCGCGGTGAAATCGAGTACCAGGGTGAGACGGGAGGACCATGGCACAGCGGCGTGGCTTATATCGAGGAGGAAAAGGGATGTCTCATGTTTGACTCGGGTCAGAACGGCCCGTTCCATATCCCTCTGGTATCTGATCTGCGTGGCTGCAGGGTCCTCCCCGTGGATTATCCCGAGTTGACCAAGGAGTGTCTGGAGCTGGTGTGTCTCCAGCCTCCGGTGGAAATTCTAATATGCCCTCTGGTGACGGAAGAGTTTGATCTATGGCTGGCAGCCTTACTCTGCTGGCAACAGCTACGCCCAACGGGTGTGAAGCTCACCAACGGTAAACCAGCCAGCCAGGTATCGCCGATGAGACCGGAGCTCCGGAGACATGGCTGGTCACAAGAAAAGCACAGGCCCACGAATATCATCAAGGTTGGAAAGGTTATGCTGTGGGACAAGGGCCTCGCCGTCTCACCCCGGGCGATCGTTAAGCGGCCGTCGACTAGGGATCTTCGCTCACCGACTACCTCGTGGAGAAGAGTGTCGTGCATTCTGCAGGATAATGGAGAGTTCAAGTTGCTGACAGAGAATGACGTTACTGTTCTGTCCATCATCGACCTATCACAACTTTCACGATGTGCCGTCCAGCAGCTCGACCGAACAGTGCTTGATGAGGAATACTGCGTTGCCATATTCCCTATCTACGCATCGACATCGACACATCTTTCAATTTTCCGGCCAGTCTACCTTGCTCTCGATAGCAGAGTTCACTTTGAGGTCTGGCTGTGTCTCCTGAGAGCATATGCAGTGCCGGATATCTACAAGCTCGATGACCCCAACGCCTCCCAAATATTGGAGCTGGACGATCTAGAATCAGAATACGAGGGCGAGGTGTTTCGACTCGAAAAGACGATCAGCGTCAGGGTTACAGAAGCCAAGATCAAGGCCAAGCCGAGTGGGTTTGAAACACCCATACCAGAGAGGCCGGGACGTCCGGAGCCGGATCCCCTGGTCGGCAATTACCTAGCCGAAGTTATACTGGATGGCGAAGTTCGTGCGAGAACCACGACCAAGACGGCGACTAAGAATCCGTTCTGGCGCGAGGAGTGCGAGTTTACCGATCTACCCCCAACGACACCGTTATTATCTGTTGTGTTGAAGAGGGTAGAGGGAAATCTCGACAGCTCGAGCAATCTTCTCCAAGCTTCTGTGGGACTGCCGAGAACTCGAAACCTGCAAGAGTTTGTGGTTGGTGCTGTTGACATTGCACTTGAGCAGCTGGAGCGTGGCAAGGATACGGAGCAATGGCTTCACATCTACGACGAAAAGCACCAGTCGGTTGGACAAATGCTGATCAGAGTGACACACGATGAGCACGTCGTACTCTTGTCGAAAGAATACCAGCCCCTGTCGGACATACTTCACCGCTTCCCTGCAGGCTTGACGAACCAGGTTTCTGCGGCTCTACCGGGACAACTGCGACGACTATCAGAACTGTTCCTCAACATCTTTCAGGTTTCAGGATCTGCTAGCGAGTGGCTGATGGCACTGGTAGAAGACGAAATCGATGGCATTGGAAACCAGGCTTCGATGAAGAAGTATCGGTTTAGCAGCCGGCTCAAGTCAAATGACTCTATCGACTCGGGAACCGATCGGGAGCTCATTGTACGAGATATGAGCAAGTCTCTGGCTGGGGAAGCCAACCTTCTCTTCCGAGGCAATTCGCTGCTTACTCAATCTCTTGAGTTTCACATGAGACGCTTGGGCAAGGAGTATCTGGAAGACGTCCTACAAGAGAAGCTCTTTGAGATTAACGAGATCAACCCGAACTGCGAAGTGGATCCCAGCAAGACCCCCCATGAGGGTGACCTTGATCAACATTGGACTGTGCTGATTCACTACACGACCGAGGTGTGGAAATGCATCGCCAGCTCAGCCAACCGACTCCCCCCTGAGCTACGGCATGTTCTCAAGTACATCCGCGCTGTTGCTGAGGATCGCTACGGTGACTTTCTCCGCACCGTCACGTATACTTCGGTTTCTGGATTCCTGTTCCTACGGTTCATCTGCCCGGCGATTTTGTCACCAAAGTTGTTCAATCTTCTGCGTGACCACCCTCGACCTCAAGCGCAGAGAACGTTCACTCTCATTGCGAAGGCCCTACAGAAGCTAGCGAACCTGTCGACATTTGGCAAGCGAGAAGAGTGGATGGAGCCAATGAATCGATTCTTGAACGTACAGCGACAAGCTGTCCGTGACTTTATCGATCAGGTGTGCAGCATCCCTGCAGACCGCAACGCAATTATTGTTCCCGCAGGTTACAGCACGCCCGTCACCATCCTTGGCCGACTCAGTCCCACCTCCAAGGAGGGTTTCCCGAGCCTTCCGTACCTGATTGATGACACGAGGAACCTGGCTGGTCTGGTCAAGCTTTGGGTGGATGCCAACCCGATTGACGACAAGAAGGACGAGGTGGATAACGAACTCCTCGCTTTCAATGACGTCTGCTTTGCTCTACAGCAACGTGCTGATGCCTGCTTGGCCAAGGTCGAGACGGAGCGCGCTCACGAAAGCGCCTCATACGCAGCCACAGACGACCTAACCGAGTCTATGGAACAGGCATCCCTGATCGAGTCGCTCTCCATCTCGTATGGTGGCTCATCCACAGCCTGGAATGACGTCTACGAGCCTACTCCAGGCAGCTCTGGCAGCGAAGTAGCCGATGAAAACAACAGCAACAACACGGCGACACGTAGTCGTCGACGCAGCAAGGAACACCGCCGGCACCACCGAGAGGGTTGGGAGCACCGCAAGCCCGGTGGTCTGCGGCATGCGAGCGCGAGCGCCAGCAGCACGCTCAAGGCCAAAAACGGACGTATGGGACGTACCATTCTCAGCGGCATCATGCGCATCGGCGGTCGCGGAGAAAGCCCCGAGTCAAAGGAGTCACGAAACAACAAGTGAAGGGATATGAACATGACAGTTTGCACAGCATGATGGAGAGCTAGTTTCTCTCTACAAACCTCACGACTTGATGATGAAGAACTAAGAAAGGACCATTTTTATACCACACACACACAATTCCCCCCCTTTTTTTCCTTGTCTCATACCCCTTTCTACCTTTTTTTTCCTATATCAACAACACGAGCATTGGGATGTGGGGATACGGGGGAGGTTGGCAAACATGATTTTTACTCGCATGCGAGGCGTTTTTTTATCTTTTGTATGGTTGAAACATTGGTCTCCTTTCCACCTCGTGCGTCACCCTGATATCACCCTTGGACGGTGCATGAGGTTAACAATGTTTACAACCTTTTTTTTATTATTATGTTTGCCAAGGGTGGCTTGGTGAGGCAAGGGGAAATACCACTTTTGTTTGCTTTCGGTGCCGTTCAAGGTTGAATAGAAGAGATGGGAGAGGGGTTTTTGCATGGAAATCAAAGGTTAGTCAAAGAAAGACTTTTTGGGATGGGAAACTTTGGGGCGTGGTTATTTGGTGTACCCTCGGTCCATAGACAAAAAACAACAAGACACGGAGCATGTCTATTGTGATGCCCAAGAGGTGTTCCCAAGTTAAAGGATGTATATATCGACGTGATGTATCCATAGACATGTCGACAAGAAACAAGTTCACAAGACTTTACACATAAAGAATCTTTGAATGTGGTTTATTGTAATTGGATGGTATCTCATTCGGCGCCGACTCCTACCCGCTGTCCCTGACAAGGTACTGTTAACTAGAAAAAAGATGGATTTCCTCCCCTCCCTTCCATGTCATGCCTCAAAACATCGCCGATTTTAATGCTTGCTCTCCCTCTCTCCCTCGGCAACGGAGGCGCCTTCTATATCTTTTTCTTCGTCTTTTGCAAAAAAATCCTCAAGTCTTTAGGTGAAGAACTTCTTGTAGGCGGCCTTCTCCTTCGCAGCACGGGCAGCAGCCTTGGTTCGAACTGCGTTGAGCTCCCTGGTGACGGCTGGGTCGTTGGGGGCAAGCTCACTGGCCTGGGTCAGGTCACGCAGGGCAGTCTCCTCGTCCTTGAGACGGATGTAGGAGAAGCCTCGGCGGTAGAAAGCCTTGGCGCGGTCAGAATCCTTGACACCGCGGACGTCAAGGGCAGACGAGGCGGCGCGAACGGCGTCGTCCCAAGCCTCAAGCTTAATGTTGAGCAGAGCAGAGTTGTTGTTGAGGGAGAAGCGGAGAGCCTCGAGCTCAGCCTTGAGCGAGTCGGGCTGGCCGTCAAGCTCAGGCTCCTCGTTGATATAACGCAGACCCTTCTGGTACTTATCGAGGCCGAGGGAGAAGTTGCCAGACTTGAAGGCGGTGTTGCCGTAGTCCTTGCAGGCAGCAGCGATCTTGAGGACGGCGGGGGCATCGAGGGTGTCGGTGCAATCCTCGGGAAAGTCCTCGTAGGGGTCACCGAGGGCGTCGGGCTGCTTGACGTCGGCGGCGAGGGCGGCGTCACCCTTGAGCTCACCACAGTCGGCAATCAGGGCCTCCTTGGCGGGACGGTCGCCCGACTGGGTGGTGAGGTTCTCGATCTGGCGGACGATGGACTTTCCGTTGAGGACCTCGCCAAAGACGACGTGCTTGCCGTCAAGGTGGGGGGTGGGGACGGTGGTGATGAAGAATTGGGAGCCGTTGGTGTCTATGGAGGGGTTAGTTAGTGGGAAGTAATCGCGGGGTACCATTGAAAAACATACTCGGCCCGGCGTTGGCCATGGACAAGAGGAACGGGCGCTCGTGCTTCTTGGGAAAGGCCTCGTCGTCAAACTTGTTGCCGTAGATGGACTCGCCGCCGGTGCCATCACCAGCAGTAAAGTCACCACCCTGGATCATGAACTGCTTGATGACGCGGTGGAAGATGGAGCCCTTGTAGTGGAGGGGCTTGCCCGACTTGCCGACGCCCTTCTCTCCGGTGCACAGGGCGCGGAAGTTCTCGGCCGTCTTGGGGACGAGGTCGGCGTACAGCTCCATGGTGATGCGGCCGACGGGCTTGCCGCCGAGGGAGATGTCGAAGAAGACGCGGGGTCGCGCGGGGGAATCGCCTTCGGACGCCATGATGGGAGCTTGTAGTAGACGGGGAGGGAGAGGGTCGAGCGGGGGAGAGAGAGTAAAGAGAGAAAGAGAGTGTAAGATGTCAGAGTGAGGTTCAAGGTGGGGGGAGGAGAGTGGTAAGGTAGATATTATTAGATGTCCGAGTCGAGTCGTTCAAAGGTTGGGGCAGAGGCAGAAGCAGAATCGGAGAGAAGGCAACAGAAGAGGGGAGCTTCCTTTCCACTTCCGGAAAAGTCGCGATGCAAGTGAGCCCAAGATCGTGCGCTTATAAGTGGGTAAAGCTGAGTGGGTTGTTGTTGTTTTCTCTGACACAGGTCTTGAGTTGAGTCTTAGGAGGATGAGAATAACCGAGAGACAGAGAGACAGAGAGAGAGCTGTTGTGTGGTACTTGTACTTGTCTTGTAGTTGGCTATTAGTGGGTAGAAGCAATCAGAGCCTGGTCGCCCTGCCCTGTGTTATCCAGCAAGCAAAATGGTTCCGAAATAGCCCAGATTCGGACCCAAGTCGAGAACATCAGCCTCGGGGCAATGCGGGGTATTCTGGTCTTGTTTGTCGTTTCTTTTTCCTCTTGCTCTCTTCCGGTAGAGAAAAGAGAAAAGAGGCCAACGGCCAGCTCAGCCGGGTTACTACATGAGACGAGGCAGAGAAGAGAGAGGCCCTTAATTACAAGGGCAAACGATTTCAGCTCAGCTCCTTTGAAAAGGAAAAGCCTCATCGACGTAAGCAAGCAAGTAACAGCAACTTGAAGAGAGTCAAAGAGAGAGAAAAGAGACAACAAAGCATTGATTGACAGACCAGGGGGGTGATGGGGGTGTACCCGGTCAGACAAGGCTATACAGCTAACTATCGAGGGATCAAAATATCAAGCCCAGAAATGCAACATGGTGAATCAGTATTGACTCGTTTGTTACACCAGTCTTGGCATCCAATAGAGAATAATTGGGATTTCTTCTTCTTTTTTGAGGCAGAGAGACAAACTGCAAGATGTTTCAGACAATCAAGGGTATCACTACAGTCCAAGACATAATTCATTCCCCTCTCATATGCAGTCCCTCAAAAGCCATCATCTCACTCTCTTTCCCGCTGGAGGGTATTCACACCCACCAACCCAACCCCCCCGTGCCGCTTCCGGGTGGGACTCCCAAAACCCCCGCCAGCAGGGGATAGGGCTGCCGATGCGCCTACGCACGCCTGCGATGGCACGCAATACCACCAACGCAGGGCTTGCTTGCTTGCTTGCTTGCCTGCTTCGGGGCCCCTACTGGTAATCCCAGCGTTAGGTCGGTTTAAAATCTGCCCAACAGGGTCCCAGTCCGGTCGGCGCGGGAAGGGAAGGGAAAGATGCAAGCAAGCAAACCAGCACACACACACACACATTTCCGAGACCCTTGATTCGTTGGCCCCTGGGCCCCGGGCTGTCAATCAAATAAGACCCCTGGTCCTAAGCAACTGATGAGAGCCGAGCCGTGAACCTGTGTGCGTGTGCCCTCTTTTTTTTTTTTTCTGCTCAGAGTCTGAGACAAGAATGCTACCCTGCGCCGTTTGCGAGCCAAACCTTTTTCTGAGGCGGCAACAAGGCCGGTTCTCCGGAGGAGGGGGAGGGGAGGATGCAGGGACGCAAGGGAAAAGAGGAAGGGGAACAAAAAAGAAGCAAAAGGCGTGCGACGCGAGAATGCAGATCCTGATTCCATATCGGCCAATCGCTTCTCTTCAGCCCATGCTGTTTGTTGGTGATATGTCTTGTCTTTTTTATCTCGCCGTTTATCACAACGGGAGAGAGAGAATCTGTGCCGTCCCCATTGTCTAAATACCGGGCACACCGGGTATTGAAATGATTGCGTCAAGTTGCAGCAAAAGCAGGCTGAATGTGAAATCACACTTCCTTTTCTTCTTCTTGTGTAACCCAAGCTTGTCTGTGATTGTTGGTAGCCAGCCCATCTAAAACAAAATTCCTCTAATTAAAGATTTTGCGGCCGAAACACACATACACTTTCCCCCCTCCTCTATACTTTCTATAGCCTAATGAACAACACCATCTCTCTATAGACAAGGAATAACAAAAATCGACTCAGCCTCGTTGTCTCTTAATCAGTCTTGGCGCCATTCTTCAGCTCAAGAGTAACCTGCTTGTCGTCAGCCCGAAACGAAACCTCATAAGTAAAAAAAGAAAGGAAAATAGGCTCACCGGTCCGTCGTTGACGAGAGCCACCTCCATCATGGCCTGGAACTGTCCGTCCTTGACCCTCTCCTCCTGGTACCCGGCTCTCACCTTTTGCACAAAGTAGTGGTAGAGCCGTCGCGCCTCCTCCGGGTTGGCCGCACCGTGGAAATCGGGCTTGGCGCCTTTCTTGGTGCTGGCCAGTAGAGTAAACTGCGACACTGCATCCCAGCATCAGCTCGTCTCTTTCAACCGTGGCTTGCTAGGTGGGATGGGATGGGATGGGCTGAACCTACCACACAGGACCTCGCCCTCAATGTCAGCTACGCTGCGCTTCCACTGTTCTCGGTTGTCAGATCATGTTCATGTTTCCCCCCTACTACAGAGTAAAGTACCTTGCCTCCCTCATCGTCGTCCCAGAGCTTCATCCGGAGCACCTTGGCCGCCATCAGGTCGGCCTCCTTCTCCGTGTCCCCGGGGGCCACGGCGGCAAAGGCTAGGACGCCCTTGCCGATGGACGAGATCATCTCCTTGTCCACCGTCACGGACGCCGACAGCACGCGCTGCAGGATGACTGCTCGAGTGTCATGTGTGAGCCCCTTAGCCGTTTCACCTCTGTCGACTGCCGCAGTTGAGACGGGGGCTTTTGTCTGCACGTACCCTTCATATTTGAACAACTAAATTCTTGACCGTTTCGAGATATTTGAGCTGAGTTGTCGACTCGGGCAATTTTTAACCAAGATCGGGAACCCTTCCGAGCTCTATAACAGTAACCAGTAGCAGTAGTCTTGGCATCGACAAGCGGACAACGTTGATGAAACCGGATATGAGTCACCGGCGACTGCAAGGGCAAAATGATTGTGATATTGAATTACCTGAAATTCAATTACCTCTTATCAAACGCGAAATGTCTCGTCAACTCCTGCCCGATACAAGATAGTCTACAGAGGATAGATACATTGCATGCCGTCTCTGGTCTTCCAATAGCTTCTGTGAATCCGTGTCATGTGAGATGCGCCTAGTGCTAGCGACGCCAAGCGGCAGCCTCGTGTACCCCACGTCATCCAGCTGTACCTCAGGTATCTCGCGATAGCGAATCTATCAACTGCACCGCAACACACTGCCTGAAACCTAGTAATTCCACAACTTGACCCTGTATCACAAATTAACACTGCATCACGGAAGTGTCGCGTCTCTCGCGCTGCTGCAAACGCACCCTGAGAGCCTGAATCGCCACCCAAACAGGTTTCGGCATCTAACCGCGCCCCGCCCCAGGTGACCCGCGGTACATCAGCCAATCGCGCGCCTGCGGCTGTTTGGCCTCATTACTCTATTTCCCACCTCAATCAACGTAGCAAAGTCGAGCAGAACCGCTTCTCTTGACGCATTTCATCCCCACGACCCCCGAATTGGCCTCACGAGGTCCATCACCGCATTCCTGCGCCGCGCACCATCCACTCCACCCTTGGATCGGCCACGCGACGCGCCATTCCGCCCTTGAGCCGCCCGCCCTCAATATCCCCCACAGCCGGACGAGACGAGGCGAACAAAGAACGAACCATCACCAAACCTCCCCCCAGACACCGACGACGACCCTATCGATTGAACCCCGTGTGCGCCCCCGCGAGGCTCCATCGCTCCCATCACAATGGCGGCGAGAAAGTTGCAACAAGAAGTCGACAAGTGCTTCAAAAAGGTGGCAGAAGGAGTCACCGAATTCAGTGCCATCTACGAGAAGATTGAGCAGTCGAATAACCCCGCCCAAAAGGACAAACTAGAGGACAACCTCAAGCGCGAGATCAAGAAGCTCCAGCGGCTGAGGGACCAGATCAAAACATGGGCCGCTAGCAACGACATCAAGGACAAGGCTCCGCTGCTGGAGCACCGGAAGCTGATCGAGACGGTTGGTCCCCTTGCCTGCTACTGACAGAGGCCGAGAAGAAACAAGAACACCTTATTGACCGGTCGGGTTAGCAAATGGAAAAGTTCAAGGCGGTGGAAAAGGCCATGAAGACCAAGGCATACTCCAAGGAAGGCCTATCAGCCGCAGCCAAGCTCGACCCCAAAGAGCAGGCCAAGGTTGAGGCGAGCGAATTCCTAAGTAGCATGGTCGACGACCTAGAGCAGCAGATCGAGACTCTCGAGGCCGAGGGCGAGTCGATACAGGCCACCATGAAGAAGGGCAAGAACAACAGCGCCAAGGCCGAGCGCATCGCCGAGGTCGAGCGTGTCATCGAACGACACAAGTGGCATCAAGGAAAGCTCGAGCTGATCCGCAGGTCCCTCGAGAACGGCGGCGTCGAACCCGAACAAGTCACCGATCTCGAAGAGAGCATCCGGTATTACGTGTCGGACGGCATGAACGAGGACTTTATCGAGGACGAGGAGATGTACGAGGAGCTGGACCTCGAGGACGAGGAAGGCACCTACGGCATGGGCCTGGACAACGAAAAGAACTCTTCCCTCGACACCCAATCTGTGCAGGAGGATCTGACAGCTGACATTGAGCCCCCCAAGCTATTGTCGAGGAAGGCGCAGAAGGAGGCCGACTCTGTGCGGAGGGCATCCTCCCAGACAAAGTCGCCGTTACCTGCTCTCGCTACCCTCCATGCTCCTCTAACAACAATCAGCAACGGCACCGCAGGCGGCCCACCGATGAAACCAGCATCAGTACCTACACGGCCGGCCGGGGAGGGCCTCAAGTACGCATCAGCAGCTGCGGCCGCCGCAGCGAGCGACAAGAACAACGTGGGTATTGCCCCGTTACCTCCGCCTCCCGGCGCCGCGTCGTCGAGTATATCACCGCTGCCGCAGTCCCGAACAAGCGCGACAAACTCTCCCGCAACATCTCTGATCCAGCCCGCGTCTCAACAAGCCGAGTCCAAACAGTCCACACCTGCCATCACCGCCGCGGAACCCGAGCCTGTACCTGTCCCCGTCCCCGTGAAGCCTTCCAAGCGATCCAAGGCCGCTGGCAAGCAGCCTGCTGTCCCCGAAGCCACCGAGTCACCAAAGCGTACGTACGCGAATCTTCCGTACAAGCCCTTAACTGACTGTCGTTTAGCTCCCCAAACAAATGGTGCTTCCAATGGTGTCAAGCGTACTGAGGAGGTCGAGGAGGAGTGCATCTACCACCTACCCTCATCGCTGCAAGACCTTGTCGACACGTACGAGACTTCCAGGAAACGTCCGGCACCCCCCTCAGCACCCTCAACGCTACGCATCATGACCTCGAGTCAAGGAACCTGCCCAGATGTCCAGGACGCCGATGTGCCACGGTCATACCGGCCTGACGTCCCGGTGCCTCCTACAGTGTCTGGTTTCCCCCGCGAGCCCCTCGCTATCTTCGAGGACCCCCGGTTGTACTCCAAGATCGACCCTGACACTCTGTTTTACGTCTTCTACTACAAGCAAGGCTCTCCTCAACAGTATATGGCAGCCAAGGCTTTGAAGGACCAGAGCTGGCGGTTCCACAAGCAGTATCAAACATGGTTTCAGCGACACGAGGAGCCTAAGAACATCACCGAGGACTTTGAGCAGGGAACATATCGATTCTTTGACTACGAGAGCACTTGGTATGTGAAACCCAGTGACCCCTTGTCATGAGGCGTGCTAATAGCATAACAGGATGAACCGACGAAAAGCGGACTTCAAGTTTGCCTACAAGTTTCTCGAGGATGAGGTCTAATGCCTCACTTTCCTTGACCAAGTGGGACAGGGCTTGTCCCGCAGGTAATTCTGGTTGCGCGAGAGAGATGGATATGGAACGGAACGGGATATGGCTGACTGTACAATGGGTTTTTGAGCCTCCCTCGGCAGGTTTCATGGGGAGCGCAAGGGTGGGAAAAGGGACGGTATCATGGGGTAGCCTCATCTTTTTTCCTCTTCCCTTGTCCGCGCTTTACAGCCGCTTGTTGTGCTTTTTCTGGGACAGGTAAATGTGCGAAATGGCTACATGGGGCGTTAGCAACCTCAGTGTTTGAGATATGAATATGGAACCTTTCGAGTGTCGGGCGACGCAGCCCTGAGAAACAAGTCTTTACACGTGTGGGCTGTCCCGCTGGTCATGTGTATGTATGCCTCAAGTTGAAGTGTATGGCGTGGTGCATGCATGGCTTGCTTGCCAGTTAGGCTCTTGCGGCAGGCTCTCGCCTCGTTGAGAACTGTTTCGCAGAGAGCAGTTTGTCAGACGGCTTAATGGTGGTTGACAAGGACCATAGGACAGCCTCAGATTCGGTTGCGAGGCCCGAGGCCCGTTTCGCCAGTGCGCCAGCATGTGCAAAGCCATCTCGTCCACATGTGTTGCGCCTCAGTGAGATCTCAGCCCAACGCCCATCTCGCTGTGTCTGTGTGTCGACGTGGCACGTCCTCGGTCTCGATCAAGGTGAAGCGATCATGGACCAAAGTGTAGAAGTGCATGAACGGTGTGAGATGCATTGCTGCCCAAAGGACAAAATGGGGAATTAGGAGCATATTTTTGCATGATATATCTGGGGATGAGACGAGGTTGAAAGACGGAATTGAACTTGTGCAATTGCGTTTCTTTTTTCTTCTTCCATGCGCTGGCTGTCGCCGGTCATCAGTCAGGGATTCGGTCATCAACAAAACATCGCTGCGACCACGTCGATACGATACCGTCAGCGAGGCGGCGATTCAGAGTCATCTGATAGCAAAAATGCGCAGTCCCGTCCGAAAAGAAACGAAAACGAGCTGAACAAATCCTTGGTGTCTCAACTGAGGCAATTGCACTTGCGTTTGTGGTCTCGATTCCTCACCTGGCCCTCTCTGTTCAACCCTGACTGACAAGAGTATGACTTGATCAGTGACAGTTGTCAACTCAAACCTAATTCTCTGCTTTGGGCAATGGCAAAGTGCAAGCTGTCTGGTTGAAACCAGGGCTTGCGGGACAAGAGAGGCTCCCATGCATTGGCGCCTCTGGTTGCCTTCTTTTGTGGCATCGTCATCCATTCATTCCTCAACAAGCCAATCGAATCGTCGGCCGGCCGAGGGCTAACGAGGCAATGCTCTCGTTAGAATTCGTCTCACCTTGTCATTGTCGCCGTCCTTTTCGGAGAGGCGGATCCCTTTCCGCGGAGTGACTTGGGCCTGCGGCGCAGTACTGCCACTACCTGGTGATGCATCATTCATCAACAAAGCTCGGAACAGCGAACAAACGCAGGACGATGTCTCCCCTCGCTCCTTCGGTCTTGACCGCGGAATATGGCCGGGGGTGAAACGGAACGAAGACAGAAACGGAACAAGAAGGTTTCCAGAATGCTTCCTTATCTGCCCGGGGTCCTTGTCAGAAGACCGTCGCGGGAGCAGGAGCAGGATCCTTGAACACGAGAAAGGGGGGATCATGATTAGCGAGGGTCGTCTGTCAACCTTGTGGCATGGACCCAGAACTTCCCCGCGAGGATTCTTGGCAAGCTCGTTGGGCAGAGGCCGAGGTCAGCAAGCGAATGGTCACGGAACCAAGAGGGCGAAGCCTGCGGGAAACGATCGCAGTGGAGCCTCTAATCGTCGAGGCAGCGGGCGAACCATTGACTTGGGGTGGAAAGCGAACCATCCCAGAGCCGACAACTTGCGTCTGCTTGCTGTCACTGCCTCAGTCAGCCTCACTAACACGCCCCAAGCTCGATGGAACGAACGGCACCTCGGCAAGTAGTCCAAATCGACGAACCAGACGCTAGACGCCGACAACGGTCTCATCGGAGAGTTTTCCTGTGTTGACTTGCAGGAGCCGGAGATGAACCCGGTAGGTCAAGCAGACGAGACAAGGCGTCCATGGGTGGTTGCTCTGCTTGGTGTTGCTGGCTGTTGATCGCCTAGGGCGTTCTGGTGGGCTGCCTGCTTTGCCTTGCCTTCTGTGTTCTCGCAAAAGCAAAATGGCTGAGGGGCCCTGAGATCGTCCCGGATTGACTTACATGCGGCGCTCAACAACGGATGTGATGCAGAGGCAATTACACCAGCCGTGTAAGGTGCTGTAGGTCAACCAGATGAGTGACCGAGAGTGTGGGGAGACGGGGGCGTAGGAGTTGGCGGTATGGCGATGCATCGTCCGTGCCCGTCCATCGTCTGTGCTCTTGATCCGCTTGAGGTCATTGTCGCTTATTGTTGTTGGCGATGATGTGCCAGTTTGGTAGGTACTGTATTTGAGAATCTTCAAGTACCTGGATCGACTGACCAGAGCCACAGTTCAATCAATCGCAACTCCACCGATACTTTCTCCGGGCCAGGCAGCAGAGGTAGACAAGAATCCATGCAAAAGGTGTGCCATTCGATTGGTCGTCGAGCTATCAACAGGGGTACAGTAAGTTCTGTGCACCCACCAAAGCTTCATCCCCATGGTGTTGATTGAGCCTTGTGCTTGTGCTTCGCTTTGCTTGTGCGCTATGGGCGGTTGCTGGCCGTGTAATGTCATGTCCCGTGTGCCACATCCTCCAGGTAGTAAGGCGAGCTGTCTATTGGGTCCACTTGTTGTTGATGGATGACTTTGTACTGCAGAGATGGCCAAGTCAAACGTGACGGGTGTTAATGCAAAGCATCTAGGCCACCGCATGAAAGTGCATGATGGCCATGACGATGATCACGATGGGGATGGATGGATGGGAAATGCTAAGACAGAAGGGATATTTGGGAATACCTCTAATTGCCAGTTAGCCAATGCCGAGTTGGTTCGTTCTTTCCTCATAATTGTCAAAGGGCAGGTGAGATTACTAACCGGGCAAGCCCAGGGCGTAGGGAGCCTCAGAAGGTCCTACCTGCGTAGGACTCTCCCTTCTGCCTCGTTATTCTGCCTCAGCCATGCAACCAAGGGGAAAAAAATTGATTTCGATATCACCTTTCAACCTGATTCGACGGCCCTACCGCATGTTTGACACCACTGAGTACCGTGTCCTTATGTCAAGGCCCAGTCTTGATGGGTCTGAAAGACCCCATGTCCCTGACCCGCGATGGGGCAGATGGGACGAGATGGATCCCCTAGCAATGACGATTGAATTCCTCCCGTTACCGAGTGCTCATCAATTCAGTTCTTGACGAGGTCGCAGAGACGGCCCCGTTCCCGCTACGACCTGCGATAACCATCGTCTACTTTCCCCACCGACGCGGATCCAGGGTGACAGCTACAGCTACAGTTACAGATGTTGTCCTTCGACGTTCAACATCTCCCCTGCATCCTCCTACATACAATTGCATACCAGCCGGCGTCGGTCCCTGGTCGTTCTGTGCGGCGCAAGCGCACCTCATTTTCACAGCTGCGGGCCACGCCCAAGACGCCAGCGACACACCCCTATGTAGGTGGCCCTGAAAACGCCCAGGCTCTTGAAACTGGCTTTGCCTTTGGAAGCGACCGAGATTTTGCTGGTCGCGCACTGCCACTATGCAATCTCTAAGTTATCTCGCGACGAATGGATTACCTACCGAATGCACAAACCAAAGCAGCCTCCCCAATCGCCGTCTGCCACACCCGCATCCACTCCCGCCGCCATGTCTTTACCCGTGCCATCAAACGCCAACGTCAACCGCCCTATCGATCAATTCCGTCAGCCCCATCGTGGCCATGTCATAGCCTCATGGCACCCGCCCAGCCGGTAACGTCACTGGCAACTCGGACCAGCTCTCCCTCGACCTCCAGGCTCTCCTTTCCCCTCTCAGCTTTCACTTTTGTTGCCTCGTTGCCAATGTCATTGGCCCGGGCGTTACTTACACCCTGTTCAATGCTCGGGCACATTTGTGCTGCCACAACGCGAGGGCCAAGATAACTCTAGTGGCTAGGTTGGTGCTGATCTGACCCCGTGCTCTATTGTCGAGCCCTTGAATCTTGTTGGCGCAAAGCATGCTTTCATCGCCAGTGTACACCCATTTGTACCTTGCACCGCGCAGATCCCGGTCGACCCGGCTCTCTACTTTGTACTCTGTACAAATCGGCCGGCCCCGTTGATCCTTCTCATGCAAGCAAGCAGCTTCGCTCTCTCAGGAACCCTCTTCCTAGCTTCAAAGTTGTGCATCACCATCTCACCATCTTTTCCTCTTCGGGACACCGGCCTCGCTATCCAAGCCCAGCAAGCGCCTCTCAACTCGGTTTCCACGTTTGTGTCTCTACGCCCTTTTGTCATCATCTGCTTTGGCTCTTTCATACCTACCTAGTGCCCGTCCAACCGACAAGTGTCAACTTGGATCACGAGCCAGTTAGTGCCAGATGCTTCGCCTCAGACCCCTGCTTCTTCCTCTCCCCCCTCGATTCACTCTATCACTGCCACCCTTGTTGTCTTGGCTTCTAGTGGTCGACCTTGTTTCGTCTTGTCGATGTCGTCCAGGGCCCCTCAGATCAAGTGTTGGCTGTGGCTGGGCCTGCTGCGTCCCCGATAACTACCTCCCCGAGCCAGGTTCTTGATCCTACATAGTATTCTAGAAGCCTAATGATACCCCTTTGGTCTTGCAGCCAAGAGCTACCAGAATCGGCACCGCATAGTTCTCTTTCAGTTTCAGGGCCATGTTGCCTTTGCCCATTGTGTATGACATGACTCTTCACCTTTCGCCTCACTAAGCAATGTGCGATTTGAGCCTCACCTGCTGGCCTTGTTACTTAGCCTACCCGCCCAAGCAGACCCCCCTTCTCCAGACACCAGACTCTCAAGCATATAACCAGCCTGGCCGCCCTCACTTTCAACTCATTCATCACCATCACCATCCATCAACAGCATCGACTTCCATGCAGAAAGCCTTATATCTTCGTTTGGGGATTTACCACCAAGATAACAACCTACTCGTGGCCTTTTGCATGCCACCATCTCTCACTCTTGCCATTCACAAGCTGCTTGCTCGACCTTTCAAGCACCCGTGCCTCGAATACCCACGTTGACGGAGCCAAGTTATAGCTCCTCTACACTTGCAACGGATCAGTTCTTCCTTGAAGGCCTACTGCCACTTTCATCGTCGCTACAATGGGCTACTACGACCAGCAGGGCAACTACTACTACGACGCCTCGGACTCCCAAGACCAGGCAACCTCGCCATCTGCGTATCAATACGACAGTTACTCCTGGCCCCTTGCCCGGGGCGTCAGCTCTGGGGGTAGTTCTACCGCCTCAACCGTCCCTGAGTCTCCTATGGCGAGTGGTTACTACTCTGCTCAACAGGATCCTGCATATCAACAAGGCCCTGCCTACCCACAGGACTCTACCTATCAGGATCCTTATTACTCGGGCTACTCTGCAGGTTCAGAGGACACCTATGTTCCTCGAGGCGATGGGTACGTCTGTCCCTCATCCACTGCTTTCTCTTGTTACTTAAGCTAACTCGCTGCAGTCACTCCGGTCCAGACAATATGTGCCTTGCTCCTGGCTGCAATGCTAAGCCCTTCAAGCGCACTGCCGATCTTCAGCGCCACTATAGGAACATTCACAATCCCGAACCGACCAAGGAGTCGCACTTTTGCGACTACCCAAAATGTACCCGCGCCAGCGAGCCTTTCCGTCGTCGTGATCACTTCCGGGACCACTTGCGCGAGTACCATCGTGAGGATATCCAGAAGCGCGGCGTTGTGGTCAACGAAGAGTGGCTCGAGGATCGATACTATTCCGACAAGTGGTGGCGATGCCCACGATGCCTCATCCGCGTCTATACCTCCAAGGACGAATTCGAATGCCCCAAGTGCAAGGGGTCGTGTGAGCCTAAGCGCAAGGAGAAGCGCCGCAGCCGATCTTGAAGGGGGTGAGCAGAGACACAGCCTTGCTCACGCAACCGACCAACCACAAGACACCACAAAGTCTCGCACCTGGTTGAAATCAAGATTGCGCCTTGCGCAGCACATATCTGCAGCTTCGACAGTCTCGCTTCACATCGATACTGTCATGGGTACGGCGGGATGTGCCGGCATGTGCACTTTTACCCAGCACAGCTCTCGATCCCGCCTCGCAGCTTGGCAATGAGGCTGCAGGAACCCTTGTACATCAATCACCAAGACCGGCACACCACCATGAACGGCTTCGGGCATCAAGGCGTTTTTGTTCTTTTCGTTTACATACATGTTGAACGTCTGCCTACTCGGCATACTTTCTCTTGGCTTCGCATTCCTTCAGTTGCTGGTCGCCCACACCACCTTTGCAGGACGCAGCAAGGGATCCTCCCCGGACCTCTCGAAAACGCCCATCCATGCGCTGCAGATCCTCGTCTCCACCAGGATCCCAGCCCATGACCATGAGGCTGACTTGAGAGAATTGTTCTAGAAGCGGGCCCCTGCTGCGGGGGGATGTCAATCGTGGCTGTGGTGTGCACCATCAGTTCTTCCATTCCTTCCATTCTTCTATCGAGTTTCCTTTTCTGGACAAGCTTACTGGGACCTGATCTGGGCTGGGGTTCAGCTCACCCAAGGCAGCGAGATAAGAGGTGTTGTTATTGGCAGTGACATGATGCTGTGACGTCTACGGATGAGATGAGATGAGATATTACGGCACTAACTATATAGACGGCGGGAGTTTTTTCTTGTTTATGTCATTGGGTTTCGGATTTGTTTGCCGGGGGCGTGCTTGTTGCGCATCTCGCGTGTATTCATTCTCGTGTATGTAGTATTTCTCTTGTGGGGCTTCTGGATTACAGCTACAGTACCCAACAATGGCACAATTATTTGACATTCTATTTCCCTCTCGACTTTTACGGTGTGATATTTGGTCATCATGGCATATGGCCCGCTTCATACCCTTGGCCGGGCGTGTAACGAGAAAAGAGACAAGTAGATCCCTGATATTCTTCCCTTTGTCTCCCGTGACACCGTATTCCCTGCAAATGCTTTCCCCAGACTTAATGTCAGGTCAGGGCCACCATGAAGGCTTCCCCAGTCTGCGCTACACAATATCGCGCACTGCACAAACAACCCGTGACCTCATGCCTCATGCCCCATGCACCAAGCACCCAGCCCCATTGCATGTCCCTATCCCATCCCTATCTCCGTCACTCGGTCTTCGCCTATCCCTCGCAGCACTCCTCAATCGGATCTCCATCGTAGTCGGGCATCGTACGAAAGTCCGGCCTTCCCTGCTCCCTGCGACCCCTGGCTTTTGGTCGCCTGCCCATCTTTGACGTCGCAGTCGAGGGTGGTGCACACGACATATTGGCCGGGCCATTACTGGCCAGACGTCCAACAAAAAGGTTCGGGTGATGAAACTTGAACTCTGGCTGTACCGGTTGAGGCGAACCTGGCTGGGCAGCTGCCGAATCGGCATCCACCGTATTCGTTTCCGCGGCGGTATCTGATGGAGCCTGCATGCCTTCATCTGGGCAAGACGGTATTTCAGGGGGCTCCTCGGTGGCGATGTGTGTTGTACATGCGCCCGGTTGCCCTTCGACGGGTGTCAAGGGTGGCTCTATTGCATCAGTTGAGACCTCTGCCGTCTGCATGCTCGAGTCGGGCTTTAGTACGGAAGGCAACTCCGCAACGCTGTCCGGAAGCTCAGGTAGGTGAAAGCTCAAATCAAGTTCATATGCTTCAGAGAGCTCTAGCATGTTAGTGTCCACGTCCAAGCTGGGTGCTGGATTCGACTCAGCAGTTGCATTTGGGGGCTGTGACATCGGGGGGTCCATTCCTGTCTTTGGCGCTGGAGATGGTTCTACCGCACTGCGTGAAGGTTCGAGTATATTCCAATTCAAGTCCAGGCAAGGTATTGAAGACGACTCTGCGATAGTCGTTGGGGTCTTGCGCATCTGGTCGTTCTTGACCCCTGAAGTCGACTCCAAAACATAACTCGGGGGAATTGCCTTCTTCAACCCTAGGTCACATCTAGTCTTTTCATGGATCTCTTTCCGTGCTCTGCGATTAATTTCGGCGTAGTCGTCGAAGAGGAACTTTTTCCAAATCTCATCCTCGTCCTCTTGTGGTGTTGTTTCTCTGTGTTCATGACCTGTTTCTTCTCCCCCTTCCTTCGCAATCAACAGTTCCATCAGATCTTGGGTGTTCGAGGGCCTTCGTCGATTATCCCGTATCGCGTGGACTGGTGTTGAAGATGACTTGCCCAATTCATGGCTTTGATTAGAACCCCTGACAAAGGCAGCCCATGCCTCTTCTTCGACTCTCGCACAACGGGTCTGCCTCGGAGTCTCGAGCTCTACCATGGTCACATGCGTATTTTCGCTTGGGAAATCAGAAGAAAACTGACAAGACCGACGCGAGCTTGATAGTCGCGAAAACTTATCGCTTTTCCTACTGTTGTCTCGTCGTGCTACCCCGTGATAGATGGCGCTATGGGTCTGCGATCGATCGCCTGAATCGCCCCAGGCCCCAGTATTGTGAGGAACTAAGTCTGGTTCGTTGTACACCGAAGACGAGCCTCGTGGCCTGGGCTCCGGAGTTCCGTTCAGCCATGTGTTCCATTGAATATCATCGGATTGGGGGTGACTCGACGACGGACTAGTTGAGCCAACTCGAGCGGCAACACTGTCGTTGTCTTGAACTTCGAGAGAGTATATGTCGAACGGGTGTCCATCTCGAGTGGGTCTAGGGTGGTGTATAACAGATGGTGAAGATGTCACGACGATGCCTCGATCGTGCAGAGCATTTGGTCGCCTCTTTCGTCTCCCCTCTAGAGAATGTCCAACGGCGGTTGCAAGGTCTGGGAATGGAGCCTGCGGCCGGGAGTCGGCTCCGAGATGCTCAGAAGGTTCAGATAGGCGACTCACACTTGGGCGAGGCTCAAAGGGCGAACGCGATACCATTGGTCTGGCTGGTGTAGAGTGCCATGCCCCCAATTCCCCGGGTTGTCGGCGCCGTGAAACAGAACTTCGAACCGAGTTGCTTTGCGTGCTCCAGCGAAGGTCCTTGTCCCCAATCCTGATTTGCATGCTATTTCTTGCTCGATGTGTCGGTGGTCTCTCATTCAGGCGGCTATCAAGCCCAGGTATCTGCAGCAGGGTATTGGCTTGGTTGCCTGGCAGGTGGTGATTTCCTCGGGAGGTGAAGTGAGCAACGGGTGCCCTTTGCTGCGGGTAGATGGGCCCAAGGGGCTTCTGAAAACGGACACGGCCCCAGTCGTTTTCCTTGAGGAGTTTTCGTCTTTTGGCGTCAATATCGATATCAGTTTGGTGTTGATTGGACCATGTGGTTGGGTCGAGGAGCGAATCTGAGGCCCGCTGGTCTGGCTGTGATTGACCGCTGGAAGGAATGGCTCTCAAATTCGTATCATTTTGGTTTTGTATCAATCGTTTTCGGGGTGACTTGTCTTTCTTTCGATGAGCGGAGGAGCTCGAGGAATTACCCGACGGCGGCTCGCGTGGGATGTAGTCAGGGACGAAGGGAACTCTGGGTGTATTCCTCCCAGAAGCAGCCTCTTGTTTCCTAGCTCGGGCCTTGGCAAAGTACTCCTTCTGGTGGGCAGCATCCTTATCCCATCCTTTACGGCGGGAGTGACGGGCGAGAGACCCTTCAGTCCAGTTCATGTCAAGGCGCTTGAAGGTTGGGTGGTGCAGCAGGTCAACGAAGGATCAAGACGAATTATTGAAGGATGGAAGCTTACAATTCATTGTGGGGAGTTCCAGTCTTCTATGTCCAAAAATTTCACGTGAAATGTTGAGAAGGGGCACCTGCCATTCTTGCCAGGCAACTGCCGCTGCCCGTCGCGATCACCAACAAACAACTGGGTAGGTACATAAATCCCTGGGTTCAGCTGGGCTTTAGGTAGAGCCCAACAGAATCAAAAGTTTGCATGTATATCTTAGTAAACCTCAATTTTGATCTTTTGATTGGATATTAGCCAAGTTCTCAGGGTGGTTAAGGAAGCTTCTCCTCATTGTCTCCTCATTGTCTCCTCATTGGGATGATGTAAGTGAGTCAAGGATCTGGAAATGAAATAGGAATGCGAATAAGAGGCTGAACTATCGGCAGCCATCAAACTCGTAAAGTTTTGTCGACCAGGCATTTTCCATATTCCTCATTAAGAGACTACCTGTTATTGTGCAGTATCATGATTGAATGTAAAGCCTTCCAATAAAAGCACAACCAAAGAGAGGCGTGAGAGGTATGGCAATGGTGTTTACACAGTGTCGATAATTGAAACATGCACAGATTACACGGTCCCTGCACAGGCCAACTAAGCTTCAGCAGGATGACGGAGCTCCCTTGAGTGTGGAGCTGCCACCAACACGTCCTACAGTATCCAAGCCCGATCTAAACGACACATTTCAACAACGCCGACATCAAATTTACCACGCGTCTCTCCTAATCCGAACTATACACGTGCAGTACCTTGACTCATCATGGCTGACGCCGACGAAAAGGCCCGCCAGGAGAAGATCGCCGCGGCCAAGAAGCGCGTTCGTGCACCCCTCCCTTCCTCACGTTGCCTACCATGTAGCAAGCTGACCCGTGGTCGTTTCAGGTTGAGCAACTGAAGAAGAGCAAGAAGAAGGGCAGCGCATCCAAGAAGACCAAGCAGGAGGCTGCTGAGACTCCAGCAACTGAGCCAGAGGCCTCTACCGATGTTCCCCCTCCAGCCGACGAGAAGGCCACCGAGGAAGCGCCTACAGAGACACCCAAAGACGATGCCGAAGCGCCAGGGAACGACGATGAAGATGAGCCCTCTTCAGCTGCTCCGTCCTTGGCCCAGCAGTCGAAGCTGAGGTCTACATCATTCCGCGCGGGATCCATTCCCCCTGGCGGTGCTCTATCTCCCGGCCCTTTCAGCCCCGATGGTGACACTGCGCCGGATATCTACAGAAAGCATGTGGCCAGAATCGAGGAGCTTGAGAGGGAGAATAAGCGCCTAGCCAAGGAAGCCGCCGAGTCGGAAAAGAGGTGGCAAAAGGCTGAAGATGAGCTGGCAGACATCCGGGAGGACGACGGTGATGACGAGGTCAAGACGGGTGGCCCCGAAGACGGACTCTGCGACAGTCTGGTAAGAGGCTCATTATGCGCATCGCAAAATCAATCCGCAAGCCCACTAACATATGCTACAGAGGACCCAGCTTGCCGCTTTACAGCGTCAGAACTCGCAGCTTCAGCAACAAGTATCCCGAGGCTCTGGCCACGCGCATCGACCATCCATGTCCCTGTCTACGCCTCCTGCTGACCTAAAGGCTGAGCTTGACGCAAAGTCGGCCACCATCGAGTCAATGGAGATCGAGATCTCAAAGCTCAGGGCGCAAGCTGAGCGACATACCAGTGGCTCATCCTCTGAGAAGGAGCAGATTACCGCCTTGGAGGACAAAGTAGCACGGGCAGAAGCTGCGGCGGGCAAGGCGCAGCGTGAGCTTCAAGATTTGAAGCGCAATCTCGAGCGGACGACAGAGAAGGCCGTTCGTGAAGGTAGCGAGCGAACCAGTGCTGAGACCAAGCTCAAGACTCTGGAGCATGAACTCGAGGAATCCAACAATGCTCGAGATGAGCTCGAGAAGAAAGTCGAGGCCTTGGAGAAGAAAGCTACAACTCTCACGACATTGCACAAGGAGCAAGATTCACGATTACAAGCACTGAAGAAGGAGAAGGAGAAGGCGGAACGAGACGCAACCGACTTGCGGTCGAAGCTCGAGAAACTTGAGAGTGAAAATACGAAACTTCGAAGCCGCAGGTCTCTCGAAGGAGGTGGTGGGTTGGATGATGAAGGCGTTGATGAGCTTGAGGACGAAGAACGCCAGAAGCTTGAGAGGAAGATCCGGGCTCTTGAGAGCGAGGTGCATGAGCTTCGCAGTGGGGCCTGGATTGGCAAGCGACGTGAGCTGGAGGCGACAAGCCCAGGCTTCCACGATGTCGACCTTTCGGCAGGACATGCGATTTCACCAACTCAGAGGAGAAAGTCTGGACCTGGTGGCATTGGAGATTTCCTGACAAGCGGTCTCAATGCGCTGGCAGGCGGTAACGACGATGAATTCCTTGATGATGATGACATGGACTTTGACGAGGATGCGTTCCGCAAGGCCCAAGAGGAGGAGTCGAAGAAGCGGATCGAGCGGATCAAGGAGATTAAGCGATCGCTAAAGCACTGGGAAGGGTGGAGGCTGGACATTGTCGAGAACCGGAGAGGAGGGAACGAGGGCGTCGGCGAGATTTTTGACGTATAAGCTGGTGGGACTTGAACATTATGGATATCATGTAACAGGGTGTAGCTGGGAATGAATCGTGTACTATAGGAACACCAGGACTGTGTAGGACTTTGATGATCGTGAATGCAATGCTCGGTCGTATCTGGATATATGTTCGGCCTTGTCTTCCGAGGCTCGGAAGTGTTCCACAATTGTCTCCTACCCTGTGGTTGTGTCGCAACAACGTTTTATGCTGGATGGGAGCCGCATCTGTTTATTAATTCTTTGTGATGCTCTCGTTTTGGTGTCCTGTTTGATTTTCCATTGCATTCCACTGCCCTTCTTCGGTTGTAGAAGACGTGGCGGGTGTAGAATTTACCTCGACTTACACATGGAGATGCGCGGTCAGATCCGGAGCCGCTGTAGTTTTAGACTCTTTTCCGGACAACGGATAAACAAACATCAAGACAAGCAAAGAGTTTTTAGCTATACACCGAGGTCGTGCAATGAAGTTTGCTGTGAATATTCAACCATGGCCACATTCATAAAATGCTTTCTTTGGATACAGAAGTCGAAGGCCTAGGACTGTCGGGTTGGAGGACTATTCCGGTTCTTTGGTCTCTCAGACCTCATCGGGAGAACTCAACCTTGTCACGGATAATACTGCTAAATATTAAAAGCGGCTGAGTTTCCAGTCGGCATACTCACTTCCGCCCCTCCTCCTGCGCATCGGAATAGCTTTCCTTTCATTCGGGCGGCAATTGCGACAACAAGGTGTTCCGCATCTCGCTCTTCCCCCGATCACGGCGCGGAGAGCGGGTCCGCCCACCGGAGATCCGAGACGGACAACGGAGATTCGGACGGCGCCGAGCTGAAGGGCCCGGATTAGCGTTCACTTTTCCCCCCTCTCCCGCGCGGCGGGGTGGAGGGTTGCCGGGGAGCGGTGTGTTGTATCCGGATTGTGGCAGTCAATTGGCTTTATATGAGCCGAGTAAACAAGCCGACTCCGCATATCCTCACGAGACACTCTGCCGTCCTTGGTGATGGCTATAGATGGCTTCAGACAGGAGGAATTGCCCATTTCGGAATACCAACCTCCCCCCGGATCGAGTTTGACCAGTGACGCCCGCTGGAATTAGCAACACCCTCGACTGACAAAGCATCGTCGCTTTCAGGCTCGGCCATAGCAATCCCGAGGCGAGTGCGAAACCCAGCTGTCATGCAAGAGGGGGAGGCAAAACAGAAGAGGGCCCCCCCCAACAAGCACTGGGGGTCCCACGCGGAATCGACACTAGTGGTAACCGTCGAGGCTGGGCACTGGCTACAAGTCTGAGAAGCGCCTTTTTCTCTGGTTGCAGATGTTCATAAGGGCGCCCCAGCTCGGTCAGGTCCCGAGGCTGGCATCCCCAAAGAACCCTGGCAATGAGGAAAAAGAGAGGTCTGGGCTACTCGAGGCACACCCTGAAGGGATAAACGTAATTTTGAGAGCCGAAGAGTCCGGGTTGGTGAGGTGCTGCACTCCGCCTGGAAATCATCGCGAGATGCAAAAGACGAGCGCAGCTTGAGCTTCATCTAGAAGAGGACATTAACTCAAAAAAGGACGCCAAATACATGTAGCTAGACCCCTGTCGCATCCGTCTAACAAGATCAGCCACGTTTTTTACCTTATTCCCGCTTTCTGTGCCGTCTTCGGCGTGTCGCGCCGACCCAGGAAGAAATGACCCCAGAAGGCTAAGAAGGAAAAACCGACGTGATTCCCACTCGGGAGTCCGTTGTCGGATCATTGAGTTCTGTCCTTTTTTTACTCGAGCTCGGTAAGAACCCCCCAGTTTCTCGAACCATCATCAGTTCTCAGACCATCATCATCAGCTTCAAGAAGGAGAACGCGAAACTCGGAAAAGCAAAGCAGAAACAGCTTCAAAAAAGGATTTGTAAGTCGAATCTCCATTCTCGGATTGAGTTGCTCGCTAGTAGAGCCTCATCGACCAGCCACAAGACATCATCATCTATGCTTTGCGTCTCGTCATTGACCAACGAGAACCGTTCCTTTCTGGCTTCAAACTTCACACACTCCCCCTTCTCTCTTTTTTCGCCTCCCCCAATGCCTTTCTCGACTCTGGGAGCTCCTCCCCCAAAGGGAACACAAGGAAGGAGAAAGAAAACACTCACTGCATCTTCTTCCCGCCGCCGCATGGCATCATTCTCCATCTGCACGGCTCCTCTCAGCGGCTGACGCAAAGGTCTAACGATTCCCCAGCTTTCCTCTCTTTCTTCTGCGCCTAGATCCTCGCACTAGCTCGGCTCAGACGAGAGAAAAAAAAAGCGGCGCCTACCAAACCGTTCCCATCAAATCCACTCCGTCTCATTGGGGGGAAACGCCATCGTCGTTCCCCATATCCCGTCGCATCGCCGTCGCATCGCCGCATCGTCGGTCGGTTTTCCTCTCGGTCGCCGCCTTCCTGCGTTTGCGTCAAGCAGTAACCGGCCACTTCCTCGGTTGAAGCGCTGCACCTTGCACCTTCCCCCTCCCGAAGCAACTGCCTAACCCCAAAGGAAGGCACCTCTCACACGCACGCCCCCCCTCGTACCCTCGTAGGCTCCTTCCATCCTCCGACCGTCCGTCCTTCCGCATCACACCCCGCGCCTGAGGCGTGCAGCAAAGCAGCAAATTACCAACCTTGGGTATCCTCAGACGGACTCGCGCCTTCCCCGTTTGCCTGTTGCCCAATCCAAGTTACCGGCGACGACTCCCGAGCCCGGCCTTGCCAGTTGTCTCTTGAGACCCTTTTATATCGGATTTTTCTTTTGCTTCCCGCCCTCTTCTTCTCTTCTCGCCCATCATGCCCGCTGTTGCTCTCGCCTCCGCCGTCCCGAGGTCTCTTCTATCGTCTTCGCTGCGCCGTGTCGCCTTTGCTTCTTCCTCTCCGATCGCCGTTCGTCCTATCCGCGCTTCCTTCGGTGCCGTCCAGACCATCTCTCCCTTCGCAGTCCGCACAATGGCTTCCGCTATCCCCAAGATCAAGGTCAAGAACCCCGTCGTCGAGCTCGATGGCGATGAGATGACCCGTATCATCTGGCAGTCCATCAAGGACAAGTTCATCTACCCCTACCTCGACATCGATCTCAAGTACTATGACCTTGGTCTTGAGTACCGTGACGAGACCAACGACCAGGTCACCATTGATGCCGCCGAGGCCATCAAGAAGTACCAGGTCGGTGTCAAGTGCGCCACCATCACCCCCGATGAGGCCCGAGTTGAGGAGTTCAAGCTGAAGCAGAGTGAGTTCCCTTCTGTCCCTAGCCTAGCCCGAGTTGCATCTTGCAGCTCTCTGCCATCTCCCCCACCAATCGCCACCCCCGCACACATGATGAGGAGAATTGAGGGCAAAAACATGACGAATGAGATGCTCCGTGATGAACCAAAACGTGAAGAATGAAACCCAGCTGACTTACATGCTTTAGTGTGGCTTTCCCCCAACGGAACCATCCGAAATGCCCTTGGCGGTACCGTCTTCCGTGAGCCCATTGTCATCCCCCGCATTCCCCGTCTCGTCCCTGGCTGGAAGAAGCCCATCATCATTGGCCGACACGCCTTCGGTGACCAGTACCGCGCCAAGGATGCTGTCCTGCCTGGCCCTGGCAAGCTCTCCATGGTTTACACCCCCGAGGGTGGTGAGCCCCAGGAGATTGAGGTCTACCAGTTCAAGAACGGTGGTGGTGTCGCCCAGACCCAGTACAACACCGACGAGTCCATCACTGGATTCGCCCACGCCTCTTTCAAGCTGGCTCTTGACAAGGGTCTTCCCCTCTACATGAGCACCAAGAACACCATCCTCAAGAAGTACGATGGCCGCTTCAAGGATATCTTCCAGGAGCTCTACGACACCCAGTACAAGCCCGAGTTCGAGGCCAAGAAGATCTGGTACGAGCACCGTCTCATTGACGACATGGTCGCCCAGATGATCAAGAGCTCTGGTGGTTACATCATGGCCCTCAAGAGTGAGTTTTCCCTTTGATACTGCACACTTGTGCGAACTCATGAATTCATGTCGCTTGACACAATTCAATTGCTTCGTCACTCGACGTCTTTCAATAACAGCCACTAACACAATTCCCAGACTACGACGGTGATGTCCAGTCCGACATTGTCGCTCAGGGCTTCGGCTCCCTTGGTCTCATGACCTCGGTCCTCATCACCCCCGATGGCAAGACCTTCGAGTCTGAGGCTGCCCACGGCACCGTCACTCGCCACTACCGTGAGCACCAGAAGGGCAACGAGACCTCCACCAACCCCATTGCCTCCATCTTCGCCTGGACCCGTGGTCTCATCCAGCGTGGCAAGCTCGACGACCAGCCCGAGGTTGTCTCCTTCGCCGAGAGCCTCGAGCAGGCCTGCATTGACACTGTCGATATTGATGGTATCATGACCAAGGATCTTGCCCTTGCCTGCGGCAAGACCGGCCGTGAGGACTATGTCACCACCACCGACTACCTCAACGCTGTTGAGCGCCGCATGAAGAACATCCTCAAGGAGAAGCTGTAAATGTCTTGACAACTTCTCTCTTCCTCCCCCACACCCCCCCTTCTTCACCCCCTCACACATCCTTACATCCTCCTCACTCTCTTGGTCTCTCTTTTTCACCCACAAGAGTCACCATTTCTTTCATGAAGGATATGAGAATCGGCGTCGGACGTGTTGTTAGTGGCTGGCCAGCATCGAACCTCGGCTCCTCGGCGAGCGAGAGAGCGTCGTCTCTCTCGTGGTTGTCGATCGCAATGCCTCGCCGGCTTGCATGAAGTCGGCATCGTCAAGGAGCAAACATGCACATGAAGATTCCCCTGTATGAACATGGGCAACAAGGCAACGAATCATGCAGAGTATACCTCCATCGTTACTATGATATGATAAGGAAACGAAACGAACGGGCTTTTGGAAAAAGAAGGAAAAGGGTTTCGAGGGGGACGTCACGACTGAATCTCGTGTGTCATGTATTGGAAGACAAGCAGGCAGGCAATGTAGATAGAAGACTCCTGGTTGCTCTTGGGTACATAAAGATAAGATGGGCTACCTAGCCCTGCTTTATAGTTTTTTTTTGCAGACTCCAATCCCTGGATACCGACCTCGTTCTTGTTCCCTGTTGTCCCATTGTGCATACGTACAGTACATTATGACACAGCGCGCTGCTCCTAGCCCTCTTGGTAGCGGGAGAAGGGGGTCAGAGGAGTCATACGACCAACGCCAAAGCCAAAAGTAGTTGCTTTGAAGCAAAACCATTGGGCCCTCTTGTCCGTCCCGCACCTCTCTCACATGTACATGAGGCATGTAGCTGTGCCCCTAGATGCCGCTCAAACGCCTCTTTTGCTTCTTGTGGTCTTGTCAAACTTCGGTATTTGTCCGTAGCCTGGCATCAAGCCCCAAGCAACCCCTGTAAGGAAAATGCAGATGAATCTAGAGAATCCCCAAAAAAGCCCACAAAGTTCACCCAAACAGAAAACCCCGGTTCTCCCCTCCCTTCCCAGTCATTTGTTCCCCCGCCCCCCCCCTTTGCAAAGGAATGCCTCGGCTTAAGACCGCACGTGTAGATGGATGATGGAAAATGCCCCCCCGGGGGGCTAGCGTAGGCGGGTTCAGTGATGAGGTTGATATCCCCGTGTGCCCGGTGAGTCTCCGGGTTGTCCCGATCTGGATGGCCCGGCTGGCCGGGTATCCACCGCGGTGTGGAGGGCATGGCATTTGGAATTATGGTATGTACCTTGCCCTGGCAGGTGTGTACATGCCGGATGCTGTCCGTGGTTGTTGGGTTGAAAGGTAGTAATACAAAGGCCACAAGCTCAGTCTCTCTTTCATCAGGCGGCTATTTTCGCTTCAAGAACAAGAGAGGAAAAAGAGCAAAGGGCCATATTTAGAACCTGCTGGCGTGGGACTAGTCGTCCCGGGCCGCAGCAGCCTCCTTCTTAGACTTGCGCACACTGGGCGTTCCGTCGACTTCGCTCTTACGCTTCTTCTTACTCGGTCGTGTCGACGAACCGCGAGGTTTGTAGCCGGTATCGTCATCGTTCCTCTTGCGCTTGCCTCTGCCCACAGGTGTTGAAGCAAAGTCAGGGTCCTCGTCCATGCTGGCGTCCCAGTCGCCGCGATCTGCTGCTGCCGAGGCGCGAGCTGCGGCGCTGACACGTTTACCCCTTGTGCTGGCCCGACCACCGCGCTCGCCCCGAGTGCCTCGTGTCTTACGTCCTCCAGTGTGACCGCCTTCGCCATCATCAGCGTCGCCGTGAGTTTCGCCGTCCTGTAGGAAGATCTTCGGAGCGTGCTTGCGTAGCCAGTTAGTTACGCTAGTTGGGTTCTTCAGATGTGGGTTCGATGGCTGGTGTGTGTTTGGATGCGCGCGGGGAGCGAGCGTTGGGATGGTTGATTCTGGATCGATGCTGGTGTCGAGCTCATAGATGTAGTTGTCAATGTCGTCCGCGGACAGAAAATCTGAAGGATGCGATTCGCCTTCAGGGGCCTTTAACTCGCTGATGATGGACGGTAGGGTTTCCTTGGCATTGGTGTATGATGAATGCGGCACGCCATTGATGAGATCCTCAAGTTTCTTTCCCGGCTTTTCCTTTCGGTCCGTATGGTCTCGATCCAGGGGCAGTACCAATGCCTTGGGGTCAGACGAGGGCTCGAGTGCGAGGTCGATCTGCTTTTCGGGGGGAATTTGAGGCGAGTTGTTGATTTCGAGTAATATATCCAATAGGCGGCTGTCAAAGAAGAAAAGGGACAGGTCAGCGATGATGCGCGCAAGGCTGAGGGTTGTTGAGTGATGACCTACTCATTCTCCACGGCCAGGCGCTTCACGAGCGCAGCCGCCTTGTCCTCCTGCTTGTGTAGCTCCTCGCCATCATGCATCTTCTGGTCAAAAACGATGCGCATCTTTCTATACTTCTTCTTGTATGACTTGTAGCCGGCGCGATGGCGGGTGCCGCCCTCGGTCTTAATGGGGGCCTCGTCCATGGTGAGCGGCTCTTTGGACGCGACCGGGATGGAGAAAACGCGACGTCTCAATGAAGATGGTGTTGAAGGATGTGCTTGGACGCGTGGAGACTGGATGGGGGACTCGAGTTGGCGATGCACTAAATGCTGATGAGAAGCAATGGAGGAGAGAAGGGATTTTGCCAGCTATCGAGATTTGATTTGGGGGCGCCTTCGCACTGGATGGGACGGGACCTGAGGTGTTGTTCTCGGATCGGTACGTAGCTTAGTCTAGGTTCCTTCCACTGAAGCAGCCGCAAGGGCGCCCTGCCTCTGGGTCCTTCCAATTGGTGAGGTCTGGATGGAGTCAGGGCGATCCAACGAGCCGACCTCGGAACATCGTTTTCCCGAAATGGTCATAGAATCACCAAGCCTTCATGCGACACGGAATAAGTCATGTTGAAGCAGATATTCATTGTCTTAAGCTCAAATTCTCAATGGATTTTTTGCGTCCTTGAATCATGTCACGATTCAAAGTCTCCAAACTACCTGCCCAATCACCCCGGCCATACCAAGACAGGATTCATTAATCTATTCTCAAACAATCAGGAGTATCACGATGCCACCTCCTTTCCTAACCTGTCCAGCTCTTGTGCAATGAATTCTGCGGCATTCACCATTTCAGTGCTGCCATAAACGACCCTCTTCTTGGCCTTGTCTCCTCCAGCTCGGCCTACCCACTCTTGCAAGTTTCCATATTCGTCCATGCTTCCTCCGCCAACGGTAAACACCACTGCCTCGCTAAACCCTTGTCGGCGCTGACCAAAGCTGGCCGTCTGTCCTGGTGCTTGTGATCCTGGCATGCCACCTGGTGTGCTAGCTCCCGCCCCAGAACGCACCGCACTTGGAGGAGGCATGGTACCTCGAGCATTGGCGGATCGAGGATCAAAGTAAAGGTAGTGCTCTGTCTTGGCAATGGCAGACGAAGAAGCAGACGAAGGATCCATAATCGACTCAACGATCTTGGTGACAGTAAAATCACGATCGGCAGGAAGGAAGTTCTTGACGCCGCTGATGAGACTCTCAAAGTTGGAAGACAGGCCGGTGGGTACGCCGGATTCCTTGAGTCGATCAGTGAGGCGGGATGACATGGAAGAGAATCGCCCAAAGAGGTCTGACGTTTGGGCCGGCTGAGTTGTATTGTTGATGGTTGTCAGTTGTGTCATCTTGGTGGTCGCTCGAACCCTGGTTATTTGTTAGCAAGTGTGAATGAAGAAGCTGAACCAGAGATTCTTACTGTCGGACGTAGGGTAGAGATGAGACATCTGCACCTGCTTCTGCGAGAGCCTTCTCCATGCCTTCAAATTCCACTCGGCCGACCTCCTGTTCGGTGCTCAGGTACCAGATGACGAACAGTCGCAGCTTGTCGACAGGGTCAGTGCCCTTGTTGTCGTCCTTGATGATCTCCATGATCTGGGCCTTGGTCTGCTTGACAATACCCTCTTCGAGTTGGAAGTAGTTGTCCAGTTGGCGGTCCTTGATACCTGTCAACAAGGCTGCCAGGATGTTCATGTGCATGTCGAGGATGCCTTTGCGCTCTCTCATCTCGGGAAGCAACGTTATCGCCGCCTTGAGGTGTTGGGCGCTTGCACTTGTATCGTTCTGAAGGTCCTCCAGATCAGTCACGCCCGTCTTTTTCGTAATCGAAGCCGTATCCTCCTTGTACTTGGTTAATTCGGCGTCAATATCCTCTGCCACCTGTGGGAACGGGCTGCCAGCGTTCTTGGCCCAGAAGAAGTCGCTTGCGGTTAGGTCGTAGCCCTTTTTCGATGTGCCTCGTGCTGGGTTTCCCTCTTCCACCGGAGCCTCGATCGTGATTCGGTTCAATTTCATGTTAAGAACATCATGAACTAGGGACTGGTAGGTCCAAGAATGCGACAGCATGGGTATCAAGTCGACATTGCGGTCTAGGAGAATTAGGACGGGTCGGGAGGAAGGTGTGCCAGAGGAAGCGGTTGGCCGAGGACCCGAGAATAGGTTGTCCTTGGAGTTGAGGATGTGATCTCGAAGCTTGCGGTCGAGTCGCGCAGCGACCATCTCCGCCGCAGCGCCCTTGGGGCATCGAATGATGGGAATAACGCCTGCAAAGACAATTAGCTTCTTACACGGCAACAATATTCACCAAGTATCATACCCATAGTGACAACAACACTGAAGAGGCCGCTCACGATCCTATCCACCACCCGGTCAAGCTCGGCATCACTTGTTGCTGCACTATTCAAAGCCCAATACGTGTGCTCGTTCTGCATTCCCAAGCTAAACAGGTCCGGCTCGGCAACGATGAAGTTGAGATATTGGTCAAACAGCTGGGAGATGTGCTCTGAAGTTCCCGCGGTTGCTGTCTGTGTCGCAAACTCCTCGAGAAGAACGCGGGGCAGTGAGGAAAGGAAGTTGATGTAGGCTGGCGAATATAATCCCTTTTGCAAGTCCGAAGTGATGGCCTCGAGGTTCTTCGCATTCGGTTCGAGAAGATAGATGACAGGGACGTCTGGGATCGGGTGTCTGGCGCCGCCAATGTGCCTGCGCATCATGTTAGTTGACCGTCTAAGAATGCGCTTGACTGACCTACATGTGCATGGTCACACCCATTGACCGCAGGTCACTGACACGCATCACACTGCTGATGACATCTCGGCCCAAATCATCAAACACCAACACCTTCCAGATGGGGTTGCCGTCGGCATCGAGGATGGGAGCGACGGGGGCAAGCAGACCGTTTGCGAGCGCTTCGTCGGCTTCGGCTGACTCGACCGTCTCGTTGAGGTTGAGGATCTTCTTGAGAGAAGCTAGAATATTGTTAACATAGAAACAAGAGAGATATGGGTTTCTTAACAAACCTATTTGGCGATCGCGCAGGGAGTTCCCCTTGGTGGCCATGGTGGCAGATGACGTCGGCAAACTTGGAGCTCAAAGCGGTGATGATAGTGGGATGCGCAGTTCAGGAGCTGTCCTGACAAGGGCGAAGATATTGGCCACCCTAATGTCAAGGGGGTGCGCAAAAAAAAAGCAATGAGAAAGATTTGGCCCTATGCAGACGAAAAGCTTACTTGCAAAGTGCCAAGCCAAAACCTCACGTCAAGGGCCGTGTTGTTTTAATACCATGGAACTTGAGGCCACGATACCGTACAGTAGCAGTAGGTTGCCAGGCGCTCAGTTGATAGCTCCCGACGGCGCGCAAGCTGGAGCACGGACCGATTCAAGGGCCGATGGTTGGGGCACAAACAGAGGCAGGCACTTCTGACTTCCAGGTTCCAGGGGAGCAGGCCAAGGCGCAGGCGCGGCCTGTCCGTTCTCCGTGCTTGAGACACGAGTGGGGCCATTTCTGAGACCAAATGGTTATGTGTGCCTGAGAAATGGGGCCATCGTCCAACACGTCTTGGTCCTCAGTTGCGAAGCCGCCAGGACTTCTTTTTCTACCTACTCTCGACGACACTCCATCAACAACAGCACGCCGGCATCACTCATCGCGACAGCACGCAGCGTCGGCGCTCGGCAGACGAACTGCGCCGGTAGATACTGGTGGCGCTTAAGATTTCGATTCGATTCTTCCGCGTTCACGTCCTTCATCTAGCCTGCGTCTGCTGCCTGCACATTGCTCTGACGAACCTCGGCGTGTCGCCCTTGTGCTATTCATCATCATTTGCCTCCCCGACAGGACACGCCTACGGTTCGATAATGTTGTAAGCGGCGAGCCACTTGCGCAATATACAGATGGGACAAGTTTTCTCTGCACCATACGGGTAGGAAGACGGATCAAGTTGCTTACAGAATCGAATCCATCCTTTGTCTGAATCACAGGGTATGCCCAATCCTTAACTCCATCCCCCTTCCCCTCCACAACACGCTCAATCACCTCTGTCGCGTCATTCTTCGCGGCTTGTTGCGCCATCACCATGAATCAAAGAAGCAGCATTGTATCTTGTGATTTCTCTATGAAGAATGGAATCAACCACTCGGAATCTGCAGCATTTAAAATTGCAAGATGAGGAGCTGGTGACCACCACTGCGGAGACTCGCTTTGGAGATAAAGGCTTCTCAGCGTCGTCTTTGCCTTTGCAGCAGCAGAGAGCTAAGCTGCGGCGGCGGCTGGGTAACCATGACTTCCAGGCTTGAGCGCAGTGACGAAATCCAGGTATCTGCAATCTGGCGAATCTAGATGCGAACGCGCACCTAAGCCGTGGGCGAGTGTTTGATAAAAAGAGGGCATCCAGAGTCAGGAAAAGGCGCGCCAGCCATTGAGCGAGCGTCCTTCTGCGATGCTGCAGGCCTTGGTCGGGCGACCTGGTGCAGGGGGCCGGTGATAACATTCAGGTTGCCAGCACCGCCAGAACGGTCAAGGCCGCGACAGTCTCGCAGGCAGGCTCAGGCTCAGCAGCAGGGACTACGCTAAATGGAGGCGCACGCATCCAGAGATCAGTTCAGTGGCCCCACCATCAGAAATCTTTCTACAATGCCACGCCTCAACGAGCAAGGCAATTCCATTGCCACAAGAAGCAAAGCTCTGTCGACACAAGCCAGCTCATTAATTTGGCGTCCAGCTTATCCATCCCGTTTTCCGGGTCTTCTTTGTCGCCCAACTGGCTGCGCTCGAGCCTTTGTCCGACCGTGGTTCAAGATGGTCCAGCACTTGTTGGCGGTCTCTGGTGGTCCTTTATTCATTCGCTCGCTCGCACCTTAACTATCGACAGGAATCCAGTTTACAATATTCTTCTTTGATTCAACAATCATTCTTCATACCCACCACCACTCATTTTTTGTTTACCAGACTCGCTGATGGTTTTCATTTGCTTTCAACAGATTCATTGCCTTTTTCAACACTTCCCGCCTGGACCCTTGTCATCGCTCCCGTTGCCGCCTAGCGTCCTTTTATGGTGGGTAACCTGCAGCCATTGGTAGCCGGACATCCTCCGCTAACAGGAGAAGTCCACACCAGGTCTCCCTGCAGCGACTCTCTGTGTGTCAGTACTTTCTCTCCCCGTCTCCTGATCAACAGCCACTGGCTGTAAACATGTCTACATCAACGCCTATCCAAGTCTACCACACCCTTTGCATCTTCTGAACCGGGTCTCTCCCGCATTGCATCCATCGCTCGCTTTCGTCCACGCGTCCACACAATCTGCCCATAGCGATGATCGCTAACAACATGCGTTAGCTCTATAATTGTCATTAATTGATCTTTGAGGCTGCGTTGCTGCCCTGGCGGCTGCCGCCTCAATTGTCGTCCTGTTGCAAGATGCAATCCTGGTCCAACAATGGCCAGAATGGCACTGATGAGACGCAGCAATGGCATAATAACTATGCCTTCACTGGTCAAAATGGCCAATATGATCCTCACCAAGCTTGGTCTCAGCCCATGACTGATCAAGCTGCGTACTCTCACATTAGCCCTCAGGATGCTTCTCCCCCCAACTTTTTCGACTCTGATCAGAACAACTCGTTTCTCACCAGTGGTCTTCATGGGCCACAGCCAAACCAAGGCAATTATCATGCAGGGCATGATTCGCTGGGATTGAACCAGCAGTTCTCGCAGCCCTCTCAAGATGTGATGGATCCAGCCTTCAGCGATATCCATTCGGATCTGTATGGTCAACATGGCAAGATCGACCTCGATAATGCCATGGCTGGCGTTGGCCAGCTTTCGAACCATCCTCATTCTTCCACATTTTCATATGGTATGGTTCAACCCAACGAACCCTCCTTCGAATCCCCGATACAGCAATATGCTCAGCCTCACGTAATACTTCAACCGAGCCGACAACAAAGTCATACTCCTGTTCAGCAGTTTGAGGGTCTTCCTGGCGCTTTCGCCCATGGACATGGTTTCAGCCGCCCGCCTCAGCAGTCTCCTGTCCAGAACCAGCAGCCATATAGCCAAGCCGCATTCTCTCCTCCAGTGAATGGCCAGACCCCTCAACCTCAATCGAACGAACAGCTCAACTTTCAACAATCTCATCAACAGGCGCGCCAGCAGCCAACACAGCCGCCACACCAACCCCAGCAGCAACCAACACAGCAGCCGCAACCATACTCCCAGGCACAATATGCTCCCAAACAGCCCCTTGCCTATTCGCAGACCACTCAACCGATGCCAAACCAAAACTTCCAGCAGCCTGTGCATCAACAACAGCCGCCCTTTATGACCAACTCTTCACCACCACCTGCTGCAACCCCCCAGTACATGATGCAACAGGCGGTCGTGGATCAAGACGCAGGCGTCTCTCAGCCCAACGTGACCGAGCCTCCGGCAAAGAAGAGGAAGCGGGCAGCTAAGAGCGCCCCCGAAACGCCGACGCCGGAGCCTGCAACGGTCCATGCCGACTCGCCAGTTGGGTCTCCTGCTTTGAGGAAGGTGGATGATGTCGATACACTGGCAGCACCAACACCCTCGCCCGAAGATGCGCAGCTGATTGCCCAGTTCAACAAACGCACCAAGGCCGCCCAAGCGAAGCATCCCGCCATCAAAGGTCTCCCGTATCTAATCTATGATGGAGCGACGAAGCTCCCCGCTCCCAAAAGCTACGACAAACTTGCTCCACTTGTCGCTGTCCCTGCCCGCAGCGGACGACAAATGGTTCCCGAGCTTGGATATAGCCTCCCTTGTGAGGTTCAGGGTCGATTCACAAGTCAATATCGTCCTTCTCCCGATAAGGGCGGGCTGGATGAGAGGCGAATCGAGGCCAAGGTGTTATTGGATGAATTCGATCGTTCTATGAAGGGGCTTGGTAAACGACGTCCCAAGTATACCGAATACCCACATGCTTTCAAAGAGCAGCTCAAGTCGGACGAAGCTTCCAAGAACAAGGCGGAGAAGAAGGCGAAGAGGGAACTGGAGGAGGTGCGCAACAAACCAGTAAGTCTAGAGTTTCATCCCATGTCAAAAGACATTGATCTAACAAGATGTAGATCCGCTCTGCTACTCGTCCAACAGACCCTGCTGATGCTGCTGCATGGGACACCATTGGGATAGTTCATGTAGAGCAACCTGTTGCAAGGACGAATGCGCTCATCGCAGGCCGTGTGCAACAAGCGGGCGAATACTTTATCAAGCTTCGTGGTGAGATGAATCGCGCCAAGCAGGAACTCGACCAAGCCATCAAGGACAAGGAGGCCGAGTCTGAGGTTTCCAAGTTCCGACAGGAGTTTGAGAGGAAGAAGGAGATTCTCTATCGAGCTTTGGATGCTACTATCGAACATGCGGACGACGCGGTTCTGGATAACCTTGGCGGCCACCAGAAGTTGGTTCTGAGTCTGGTGAATGCATTGATCATGTGTATCAAATCGAGTGACTTCTCTGGGAAATTCCCAAAGATTATCCTCGAGCTTTTTACCCATTTTCCCATGACGAAGAAGATTGCCGAAACAACAAACTTTGAGACGGTGAGGAAAAGGTTTGCCGACAAGGGCGATGCCGAGGTCAAGGAGCTCACTCAGGAGATCTCTGCCAAGATCAAGAAGCTCAAGGCGTCCGAACCAGAGACGGCCACTGGGTACCAGGGAACCTCGGCTGCTAGCAGAGCAAAGACCTCCAAGTCTGGGAATGATCACTCTGCCAAGCGAGGCCGGGACGAAGAGGGCGACACACGGACTGTGAAGAAGATTGCGATAGAATCAAGCGGCAACTCTCTTAGTAGGAAGCTTGCGCAGCCTAAGATTCAACTTCAATCGGCATCCAAGACGACTGCGGCGAAAGCGGCAGCAGCTTCTATCCTGCCTGGCAAATCCAGGCCCGTGGCCAAGTCTGCGCCGAAGCCTGAGCCCAAGGTAGAGAATAAGTCGACAGCAGACGACAAGCCCAAGACAGCTCCCAAGACACCACGCAGCGAGCCCAAGCCGCATGCGCCACAGAACGGCTCATCATCGGCAGCGAGCTCGTTGTCATCTGGTATTGCCTCGCTTCTTGATTCAATCAATGCTCCCAAGGCCGAGTCTCCGGCTGCTCCCAAGGAAACCAATGGCCCTGAAACGTCTGAGACGCCGGAAGAAAAGGCCAAGCGTCTTCGCAAGGAAGCTCGCCGGAGGCTCCGTGTCAGCTGGAAGCCTGAGAGTGAACTTGTTCAGGTCAAGATCTTCCACAAGGAAGAGGCTGAAGATGAAGGCAGAGAGGTCAACATGATTCGCGATGCCGGTGACGATCGGTCTGAAGGTATGGTTCTTAAGCAGCGTGCAAACGTGGATGATGAGGATGAGGACGATGATATTCCACATCAGCCTTGGGTCGGACCTGTTGCGACCGACTTCTCGAGACTACCAGATGATACCCGAAACAAGAATTTTGTTAACCGGGGAGGAAATGTCACCTTCACCACGGACGAGCAGCAGCGCATTGCGGAGAGAGAACAGCGTGAGCTCATGGCCATCTACACCGATCCAGACGATATTCCACCAACACCTAAGTCCCCTCCACCGGAGATGGTCGGTAGCAGTGACCGGAAAACTCAGTATTTGCCGGACGATGCCAAATTTCAAGAGATTCAGCTTCGGTGGCGCGATGAGCAGCAAATGGGGGTCGACGGGGCTCTGTACTCAGCAATCCAGCGTATTGATGCGAAGGAGAACCCGTCAAACCGCCTCGACTCAATCTTGGGTCGCCTCCGGGGTGCGCCTTCGAACCCCTCCTCGTCTTCACAGTCTGGCTCCTTGCCTCAGCAGAGCCATGGCACGGCGAGTGAGAATTTGCCCATTGTCGCCGGCAATGCAGCTGCAGAACAAGTTCTCACTCTGCTCAGATCCGACAAGGTTAAGAACTGGCGGGATCCTGCTCCAGCTACGACCGATGTTTGGCGTACTTATCATTATGCTGATACCGCTACTCGTCTTTGTGGAGGTGCTATTGAGGGCGTAGCTAAGAACTTGGCCAACAAACCAGCTCCAGCCACATCCCCTCCAGAGTGGATTCTGCATGATCCAGAGAAGGTTCGTGAGTGGCAGATGGGCTACAACAAAGACATGATGGCACGACAAAAGAGAGCGGATGAAGAACGGGCCAGAACCGAAGCTGAAACCAACGCCTTGCGGACCACTGCACCAGCCGCTGCACCAACCGCTGCACCAACCGCTGCACCTGGCCAACCCCCAGCCAACCCCCAGGACTGGGCAGCATACTATGCGCAGCAGCAAGCATATGCCCCGTACATGGCTCTGCTGCAGCAGATGACTGGTGGCCAGCAACCGGCTCAACAGCAAGCCAGTGCAACGCCCCAACAGCAGGGGCAGATTCCTGACAGCCAGCTCCAATCTATCTTGGCGGCTATCAATCAGCCATCACAGCAGCCAGCGCAAGCTCCAGCCTCGAATTCTGCTTCGTATTTGAACCCGAACGATCCATCTTACCAGCAGTACATGATGCTCAGTCAGATGGCCCAAGGACAACAAGCTGCTCCGCCCCCGCCTCCTGCAGCGGAACGGGATTGGGAGCGGGATAGAGAACGCGATAGAGATAGGGAATGGGACCGGGACCGCATGCACGACAGAGACCGTGACCATGACCGGAACCGTGATGATCACCACGGCCGTGAAGGGAAAGATGGCCGAAGAAAGCGAGGCACCCTGCCGCCGCACAAACCAGCAAACAAAGCACTAATAGGGACAAAGCCTTGCACATTCTGGCAGCAGGGCAAATGTGCCCGAGGAGACAAGTGCACGTTTAGACACGACTGAACAAAAGTACTGTGGCGTCAACTCGCATGCGATGGTCGTCTGGCGAGACATGCATTTGGGGTTTGGGAAGAGGAACATGGTGTATATTATTGTAAACAAAACTCGCATGAACTCCATATCGTTAGCCCGGTGATAGGGGGCTGAATGGTTTCTGATACATTGGCGCCTTGAGCGCTTTCTACGGAGAATAGACGTTTCTATGTTATCTACGTATCCAAGTTGACATTGTCGTGCGTGTGTGTTTAAGGTGTTTTCACAGGGAGATAAGCAGCAAACTAAACAGCGCAGATTTTGATTGAGTCGATCAATGATGACCATCTAACTTTTTAACCATTTCATATCATGTCCATTTGGAATGTGCTGGTTTACTCGGCGGCAGCCATCTCGGTGTCACCCTCACCAGCTCTCTTGACCAGACCACGCAGGCTCAGGTCATAGACGACGTCCTCAACCCTCTTGACGTCATACTTGACGGCATCCGCGCGCTTTCGCAGAATGTCGTTCTTGAGGTTCAGCAGCTGGAACCCAGCGAACAGATCCTTGATGAACCCGCTAATAACGAGGGGCAGCTCAAAGTCGCCGTGGGTGACGGCATTGGGGGCCAGACGGGCGAGCTCATTAGTCAGGTCCGTCAGGGAGAGGAGGTACTCTTCGATGGCGAGGTGGAAGGCATCACGGTCCTTCAGGTTGGTTGGGACTTGGTGAGAGGTCAGTTGGGGGGTTTTCTTTGTTTGCATGGGTGGCACACCTTGGAAGACGGCGCCGACTTGCTCGAGCGTGAGGAGACGGCCGAGGGAGGCGGGCTGTGAGTCTGAGCCCAAGCCGCCGAGCCAGGCAGTGTAGACTACGGTGCCGATGGCGTTTTGGACGGTTCTAGCCCACTTGCCGTTGTACCTGGGCAGTTGGGTCAGATTTTGATGCTTTTCAGCTGGTAGACGCAGCAAACGTACTTGTAGTAGGGGTGCTGGCTGGCAATAGCACTCAGCTCCCCCACGATGGTGACCTCCTCCTTGATGGCATCCTCGACTTGGGACACAAGGGCAGGGTCTGGCACATTATTGGTCTTAGCAACGTATCACAGACAAGGCGGAGGATGATGGCAAAAAAAAAAACTGACAGCGAGCGCGGGGCGTAGAGTGGACGCGCGAGAGCAGACCCTGTGCGGTAGCGACAGCGCGCTCGAGGCGCTGGATGATCTGGGTGAGGTTATCACGGACGCGGGTCTCCTCGTCAATCTTTTCCTGGAGGTGGGCGAAGATGGAGGGGTCGAGGAGGGGGTTGTCGGACGACATGGCGGCGGCTGGCTTTTGTTGTTGAAGGTGGGTGAGGCTCTGCGGATGAGGCTCTGTTTTGGTTTGGAGGTGTTTTGGTTTACGCTAGGGATCTTGGAGCGGGAAGACTGTTTTACCTCGTGGAGAGCTGGAGTACGAGATGGAGGCTGATGATGAGCACTTGGAGATGGATTAAAGATGGCACACACGTTCCCTTCGTTCATTTTACACCCGCATTTTCTTCATCTTCTCAAATCTACGAGCAACAATTACATCACATACCGGAACAATCACAATACGTCTTCTTCACTACCCAGGCAAGCCCGAGCAAGTAATGAAAAGCGTGAGCTCAACAAGTGATTCGCGTCGCCTGGAGGCAGTGTAATACCAGGGACACTGTGGGCGGAATCATGTGCAAGCACAGAGGAAACCACCCGAGGTTCAAAAATAGGAATAATCACGATTGGTCTCCTTAGAGACCTTTCAGAGATTAAACTGAAAAGAACAGATACTACACTTGATCTAAGCCAAAAGGCAAAGAGAGCTAAGGAGAAAAGAAAAAGAGAGTAAAATCTTGGGAGGCAGGGCGATTTTTTATAGAGGAATTTTAGGGCGGTGAGGGGGGCTGCTGATTGTGTGGTGGCAGAATTTGGGCCAATGAGAGGGGTGGGAATTCGGGAGGCTGGTGTGCTGCCTGCTGGGAGATTTGGGGCCCACTTGGTCGGTAGGCTGCCGGCCTTGCGGTGAGAGAAGGCGGGACCTCACAGAAGGAACCCTGAGGCTACAGCTGGAGATGCTTGGGCAAGGCCTGTGAATGCTCGTTGCTGGTATTATCTCAAGTGTGATCAAGCAGTGGTAAATGATGGCTTGAAATCATCTATGTCTCAAGTTGTTTTTGTTTCTTAGAAATGCAGCCTTTAGCTATTAGTGTGCGGGTAGGCATCTAACACACTGCTTCACGATGACCGCTTCCCGTCAACCAGGCTGTACATTCAACAGCATCAACACAAACAAGATTACCCTGCATCAAGCGGCAGACTCTCAGAATTGACAAACTTCCCACTCAAATCTCGGTTGCAATAGCCTATCCCCGGGCAATACCAATCACAGTTTGCGCCCCGATACCGAGCGCAAAAGTTACAGACTCCATCAAGACTTGGCCCACAGCAACATCCATCCTTCAGCCTGATCCAGTGCGTCTCGCCCTCCAATGCTCATGTAGGTACCCATAGAGATATCCCGACAAAAGGTGACACTTCAGATCCCTCTTATTACCGTATTGTGATTGCTTTCCTATGGCTGTGTACTCTCAGAATAGGACATTTCAATATCTGCTCTGCTCTGTCTGGGATCTCATTTCCTCTCTTCCTCCTCCTTGAGGCTTCGTATCCACCATCATGTCGCTTCTTCATGTGGAGGTGCTCGGCTCGAGACACCTCCAATCGCATGGTCCTTGAATTTGTGCTAACAGAGAGCGCAGTGGGACGCGGTACAGCGGTGTGCAACTCTCCACAACCACAATGTCTTCGGTACCTATCATGTCGCAACCAAGGCGGAGGGATAAGCTCTGACTGACGAGCCTTGCGACTGGTGACGGCTTCCGTTATGGATCCAGGCTCGAGCGCACAGAGGCCAGAGCTGGGGCCTTCGGTTCTCTATGTGCTAGAGACCTGTTGACTGACAGCGTGAAGGCCTCGTCCATTTCCCACTCTGTCTCAAGGGGCGCTGATCCATGACAGCTGCCGTCAAGAGCGACGCCAATCCTCGTCCCATCTCGATCATGGATACCGAATCGAGCGAAATATACGCGATGCGTCTTTTGAGTGAGGCCTTATTACTTGGCGAACAGGATACGTACTGCCCAGTACGAAGCCATTGGATCCCGCTGAAGAGCGGCCCGTCATCCGATCCTTCCAAGACACTGTTGGTTGTGAGAGATCTACTAGCGAGCATTCCGTGCGTCGGCGAAACCGTCATTGGCTCTGTTTCTCAGTTAGTGATTCACAAGAGTGTGCAACTATTCCCGCAACTACACGGCTGGCAACATTCCCAATACAGGCCAAGCAAGCAAGATCTTGATGGACCAACAGCCGAAACATCGGGCTCGGAGTACATCACATGACAAGTCTTAGCGTGCCACTGAACGGCAACAACACCATGAACTTCAACATAACTGGACACAGTCGAAGCTCGGATATGCTGGCCTCTTCAGCTGAGGCCATAGCTTGCGCAAATATTGAAGGTGGGCTGCAGGGTGGAATTGGACAGGACCAACAGGCTGTCCTGGAACTCAGCAGGAGACTGTATTTGCTTTTGCAAGAACCTCTTGATGACGTTCGTGAAGGAGTGATCACGTTCCTGGCCTGGTTACAGGGCTGAACTGACTCTACACTCAAACGAGATGGCGAAACTCAACTGTTGCGGTACGACGATACGAGACGCCAGTTCGGTGCTTGTGTAACGGGGAAATCACATTCCATGCTATACCCGGATGCCGCCCACCAACGTGTGGTTTCTACCCGTTCTTCTAGAAAACATCACCGTGGACAAGGAATCCCCCCGTGACAGCCACAATCCAGACGTTCCCAAATCAGGCAACCGCTGTTCGCAATGAAGAAGGTCGTGACACCAATGGAGGAATCCCTTGCACATGGCTGAGGTGAAATTACGCTTCGGCCCAGGCTGTCGGGACCGTTGGATTGCTGTTGGTGGTGCGTGCCACGAACAATATCAAGACATGGCTTAGTATTGTTCTCTAAAGCCACCTGCCGGATTGGGTAGAAGAGCAGCCACAACTACAATGCGGCCTGCGATTGGATTAAGGGTATTATATCGAAGAAAGAGATATCCGATATCATGTTGTTGTTGCTGAGTTGAGGATATAAAGACTATCGATGTGCTGGAGTGGTGTTGAGGACAGGACAAGCTCTCAAGATCATCTTGACGAGCATCATCAACCTTTTCATCATCTTTGACACTACAAATCTCAAGCCATGATGGCTATCAGCCTTCTCAAAACTTGGGGGTTCCTCCTCATCGCTGCGACAGCTGTTGCAAGGCCTGTCGTGGTTGAATCTCTGGACGAGACTCCAGACGGTTGGGAGGAATCCAGCTCTCCTGCTCCCGATAAGCCTATTGAACTCTCCATCGGCCTTGAGTCTGAGGATCACCTCCTTCTCGAGCGCACTCTCAGCGAAATCTCTGACCCCTCTCATTTCAACTATGGCAAGCACCTCTCTCGCGACGCTGCCAAAGCTCTGCTCCATCCTTCTCGCGCTGCTACGGAATCTGTCAAGCGCTGGCTCTCTGATGCTGGAGTGCCAGAGCATCACGTCCGTGACGAAGGCCAGTGGCTTCATATTCGAACCACGGTTGGCCAAGCCGACAGTCTTCTCAGCACCCGCTTTGGTATCTTTGCTCGCGACGATGAACAAGTTGTGAGAACGAGAGAATACTCTGTCCCTATCGAGGTTCGCGACCATATCACTACCATTCAACCTACGACCTTCTTCCCCACCGAGAAAAAGGCACGCGCCGTTGAGGACTTGACTGCCTTGGAGAAGAGGGAGGAAGGCCACGAGGCGAGGTCTTACGGCAACAACAACGACGGCAACCATGGTGGTAATGGTCCAATTGACCTACAACAGTGCAAGGCACAGCTCACCCCAGCATGCTTGCGGAAGATCTACAAGATGCCGTTGCGCAGCTACCCAAGTGCACACCGGAAGTCGGAGTACGGCATTGTTGGTTTCCTTGAAGTAAGTTACCTTGTCTAGGTCAGGCGAGTTCTCCCTAACCTACTTCGCACAGCAAAATGCTCAGTTTTCCGACCTTGAAGAGTTTCTCAAGAGGTTTGCGCCCGACTTGAAGGGCGCCAACTTCTCCGTCTCTCTTGTCAACGGAGGACTGAACAAGCAATCCTTCAACGTTGCTCAGATTGAAGCCAACATGGATATTCAGTACGCCATTTCGCTCGCTCACAAGGTGCCTGTTCGATTCATCTCTGTTGGGGGTATGAACCCGAACCTCGTCCCAGATCTCGAGTAAGTGTACTTGAATGTAAAACTGCTGCTGTGACTAACAGCAAAATAGCTTTCCAGCGATCAATGCGACCAACAGACAGTACCCCGAACCCTGGCTCGAACTTTTGCAATACCTCCTCAACCTCCCTAACTCGAACCTCCCCAAAGTCATCTCTCTCTCATACGGATCGAACGAGCAGCACATCTCAAAGTCCTATGCTCGCCAAGTCTGCAACATGTTTGGCCAACTCGGCACTCGCGGCGTATCAGTGATTGCAGCCGCTGGCAACACGGGCCCAGGTTTCTCTTGCAAGTCCAACGATGGCAAGAATAAGAAAAAGTTCCTCCCTACATTCCCTGGCGCTTGCCCCTACGTGACCTCTGTGGGTGGCACAGAGGGAAATAGCCCCGAAATTGCCTGGAATCGATCCAGTGGTGGCTTTTCGGAAGTCTTTTCACGTCCTTGGTGGCAGGAACAGACTGTGAAGGAATACCTTAGGAAGCATGGCAACGAGTGGAAGGGATACTACAACGCCAATGGTAGAGCTTACCCAGATGTGTCGGCTCTTGCATGGAACCATCAAATCATGCTCCGCGGCAACCAGACTTTTGGTGGTGGAACAAGGTAAGCTTTGCCTGTGGTTCTGTACGAATCCGGCGACGTGGGTGCTGACATAGGATACAGTGTCGCAGCTCCGACATTTGGCGCCATGATTGCTCTCATCAACAATGAGAGATTTAAGAAGGGCAAGCCCCCAATGGGTTTCCTAAACCCCTGGCTCTACAAGACTGGCAAAGCAGGCTTCACCGAGTAAGTGCCCATGCCACTGTGCCCTGATTGTCCCCTAACAGTTTTTAGCATTACCCAAGGCAAGTCTGTAGGCTGCACGGGCCAGAGTTACAGTGGACTCCCCTCGCCCGTAATCCCCAACGCTGGTTGGAAAGCGGTCAAGGGATGGGATCCCATCACTGGCTGGGGCACTCCTCTGTTTGATCGATTGCAGAGACTGGCTACCTAGGAGGAGTCTACCCCCTTGCAAGGCGATGGATCGTTCATCATCGAGGAGGAGCCCAGCGGTGGTGATCAAACCCCTGGGTGATGTTAAGTCTCTTGAATGGCCCTTGGGCTTGTCGAACAAGGATAGACCATTAATCTTGGATAGTTTGAGAGGATGGCATCAGCCTCTTTGGCCCACAGAGGATTGATTCAATGGACGGGAGTGGCATGGTTGGTAGACGAGCAAATACAACAAGCATGTTGTGGCAGAACTTGATGTTACCCCTTGAACTGTGGTACTCCTTTCGTGAAATTGACTACCCAGTGCTTGCGATACAGAACATGAGCGGTAACTGAGGTATTTGACGGTCACCTTCACTCCTATCTAGCCTCGGAAGAAAAATGTCTTCCTTTTTCTCAAGCACCAAAGACCTTGTTCCAATCCTGCTTCTTGAAATAGTCTTCAGAGGTCTCAAGGGATGGGGGAAACTTCAACTAAACCTGGCATAAGCAGTCATTCGCAACACTTGGTGGGTAAACTTACGTCTCGGGGATGAGTCAAACTAGGGTCATCTCTGCCCTCGTAGCCATACTCGTTAAAGTAGGCAAAGTTATCCTCGAGCTCAGCCTTCAAATCTTCAGGAATACCAGGAGGGAAGTGACCCTTGGGGAGGGTGACGACTTCTGTCTTGAGACCCGTGACCCGCGTAAGCGCATCAGCTGCCTCACGGGCAGAGATCCATTCTCTGTAGCCGATGAGGTTTACGCCTGCGGGCTGCTGTAGGAGAGCCTTGACAAAGGGGCCGGAGTCTTCTTCGGCGGCGATGAAGGGGAGCTTGACGTCTTGTTCGATATGGCCGATGAACTGGACAACTCCATCGGCGTTCTGAGCATGTCAGCAATCGCTTGTGAGATATAAGGATGGGACTACTTGCCTTGATGGGCTGGGTAAGAGGGTTCTGGACAAAGTTGCTCAGGAAGAGACCTGCCTGGTAGACACTGGTCTTGGCCCAGAGCTCGGGGTAAGTCTTCTCCGCATACACAACAGCCCTGGCCTTGGAGTCAAAGTGGTAGACGTGTGTGTACTTTCCCTGAGACCACTTTGTCGCATCCGAGAGAGAAGAAATGATGAACCGCTCAAGAGTCGAGACCTTGGCAGCCTCATCGATGACATTCTTGAGCTGCTGCGTCTCATGCTCACCAGCCCACTCATTAAGAGCCTGTCCCGGCTTGGCCTTTTCCTTGTTGGCAGGGTCTCCGTACAGACCCCAAAAGTCACTAACGGCAAAGATGGCGTTGGCGTCCTTGAACGCAGCCGTGAGAGTAGATGGTTTGTCAATGTCTGCCTCGAAAACCTCGGCACCACGAGATGCGAGGGCTTGCGCTTTGGTGCTCGAGGCGTTTCGGGTCACGGCGCGGACTTTCCACTCGGGGTCTTGGAGGAAGGTCGTGGCGACGGAACCGCCTTGGTTGCCAGTGGCTCCGAGGATGACGATGAGCTTTTGAGAGGACATTTTGAAGGTTGTGATGTGTTGAGATTGTTGTGAGGATGCTGAATGGACTGAGTAGTAGATGAGTTGTATACAATTTCTTGAGGCCGTGGCCCTCTTATATGTCTCTTGTCTAGTTGATGAGGTGCGATAAGCCTCCGGGTCGCAACAGGGGACACAAGTCAAATGCAGTCACCTGTACTAGGGATCCATGATCGCAAGCGAAGCTACATCGGTAGATAAAGCACTCAGCATATATGACCATAACATATCATGGCATCATTCCGTCGTCGTTAGGCTCATTCTGTTAGCGCTCTAACACAGCGCCAGGGCAAGGTACAGAGCGGAGGCTTATGACAACTTAAAGCCTTACCACGATACAGCCCGTAGTTACTATCACCATTACACACTCGATCCATAACTCCAAGCACCAAATTCCTATATTCGGCAAACCCAAGCCGAGTTCGCATGTCACCATTCCCGCTTTAAAACGCCACGTCCGCTCCTTGTCCGCTCGCTCCGCAAAGTCCGGCGGGCGTGATTGGGCCGGAGGCTTTGCCGCAGGGACAATAAGCTACCGAGTGGCTGACGGGATCGGGGCAATACAACGGGTTTAGTGGGTTTAAGAGCCAGGGCTGCATGAGCCGGGATGGAGGAACTGTCGAACCGTGGATTGAGATTGTAAGATATAACGTTATTTTGCTTGAATGATTGGAAATCCAGAGAGTTGATGATGGGCACGAAATAGGGACTTGTCCCCGAGAAGAGATGAGGTGGATGTGCTGTGAAGCTCGTGGCTAAGTAGAGTGGGGAATGTTTCTTACTGCTGTAAGACCAGGTGTCAAGCAAGACTCTGTCGAACCATGGCGTTGTGATGAGGAGGCATGTAAGATATAACGTTATGATTGGAAATCTAGAGAGTAAATTGATGGACACGAAATAGGGACTTGTCCCCGAGAAGAGAAGAGACGAGTGGTGCCAAGATACTCGCGACTGTGTAGAGCGGGGGGGTGTTTCCTACTGCTGTAAGACCAGCTGTCAAGCAAGAGTTGTCTAACATGAGATCATTGTCGAGGAGCTATTCATTACTATACTAAATACTCTTTGAGACATTTACTTATATGCAAATTAGTGGCCATGAGATCGACAAGAGAGATGCTGGTTGGGGTCTTTAGATGACATGGTCCTCACGCTTGCCACTGCAAACTCAGTGACTCTGTATGAACTGTATGAACTGTGTGGTCTATTCCTGTTGTTCATCATTATGGCGGTTTCAGAGGAGACCATCAGCAACTAATCTATTCTTAAATGTCAAAATCGGTGCTGCAGCTAACATCCTTCCAATCCTCTAGGATCTTCAATGTCTCGTCGCACTTATTCTTGACAACCTCATACCCATCCGCCCCAAGAGCAATCCTGAGCGGCATATCCCTGCCCTTGGCAACTCCCTTACCACGCACAAGGTCAAGCACAATCGCGACACCCTTCTCGGGGTCTCCAGCTTGATGCCCACTCCTGTTGGCCAAGTACTCATCGAAATCTTTGGACCGCTGGGCATAGTCTGGAATCTTGGACGGCTCGTTCTTGAGGTTTCGACTGGATAGTAGCTCAGTCCTGAACTGGCCCGGCTCTACTATCAGAGTACGGATGCCAAAGTGCGACGTCTCCCTCCACAAGCTCTCAGCCATGCCTAATGCGTGTTAGAAATGGGTCTTTGCTTAGAGCGTTGGGTCTTACCTTCGAGCGCAAACTTGGTGCCCGAGTACCCAGCGTTGAATTCGTAGCCGTGGAATCCGGAGATGGAGCTGATGAAGACGTTGGTGCCGGTGCGACGCTCCCTGAAATGGGGGAGCAGAGCCTTGGTGACTTTTAGAACGCCAAAGACGTTTGTTTCGAAAGCCTGACGGAACTGTTTGTCTCTGTTCAAGGTCAGTAGGGCGTCGTGATGGGCACTTGTGGAACTTGCGAGAGATCTTCCCATGCGCCTCCCAGGATGAAGCCAGCGTTGTTGACAAGGACGTCAATGCGACCGTGGATGCTCATGGCTTTTTGAATGGTGTCGCTGATGATGTCTTGATCATCGGTGACGTCCAGTTTCATGACAGAGGCGCCGGCTTTGCTGAGGTTGTCAAGTGTCTCGACCTTACGAGCTGTGGCGATGACATGATCCCCGCGACTCAGGATTTGCTGAGCAAAGATTCGGCCAAAGCCGGAGGAGCAGCCAGTGACAAACCAAACAAGAGGGGCCATATTGAAGATGTTAGTTGGAAAAGAGGTGAGATGCTAGTGATTGATATGGGGATCGGTTTCGCGGATGGCCGTTGCTTATACCATCCTCGATCTCTCCTCAGCGGCACCTCGGAAGCTCAACATGTGAGTCACCTCGTCTCTTGACCGATCAATGAATAATGAAGAGGAAAGACTAATCACATCGACCGCCTTGAACATCAATAATGCCCCCTCTTCAATCGCCCGGCCCAATAGAGCGGACCTGAGCGGCCTCGTCCGCTCATGTCCGCTCGATGCCGCTCCTGTGAACTACGGTCGATCCGCCCGCCTGAACGACACGTTTTACTCTTGATAGAGTCAATAATGCCGCTAGCTCCGTGAAGTGACGTGGTATGAGCGAATTTTGGGTAGTAAGCCTTGTGAATCCTGAACAATTGATGCGCTTGTCCACGGCGGAAGCAGAAGCGGACGCGGAGGAGAGCGGCCGCAGCGTAATGGTTCTAACTCGGCGTACAGATTGGAGACACATGACGTAGGAGCATCACCGAGAGATATGCGTGTATAATAGCCGATATGGCTCAATATTCATCAGTGAAAGACCTTCAATCTCTAGTTCTCCATCGACACGAAGGGAACGGCACCGTCAATCACCCACAAGACGCTCAAACACCAAGCACCCACATCCAAAAACCATGACGTCCGATGCCCCAAGTAACAAACTCTGGTTCATCACCGGGGCTTCATCCGGCCTCGGTCTTGAGATGGCCCTCTCTGCCCTCCGCGCTGGCCACAGGGTCATAGGCACAGGTCGCAACACCCAGAAAGCCGCCATCGACAACCCAGAGTTTGAGAAACTCGGCGGCGAATGGCTACAGCTGGACGTCTCCAGTCCAGATGCAGAGGAAATTGTCAAGAAGCTTGTCGACCGCGAGGAACGTCTCAGCCAGCAGGAGCCGACACACTGGGTGCTTATCAACAATGCTGGGAACACACTGCTCGGGACTGTCGAAGATATGAGCGATGAACAGATCTCGCAATACCTCCAGACCAACTTATTCGGCCTCATCCGGATCTGGAGAGCCTTGATACCCGCCACGCGTCGCCATCGGACTGGTACCCTGATCTCCATCTCTTCCATCTGGGGCTTCGTCAGCAAGCCTGAGCACATGATGTACAGTGCCGCAAAAGCGACCGCAGAGTCTCTGACAGAGTCATACGCTCAGCTGCTTGCACCATTTGGCATTAGGACAATGATCATTGAGCCTGGAGGATTCAGGACAAAGTTCCCTGGCAACCACCTCAAGCCAGACGGCGGAATCACGGAGGATTACAGGGACAAGATGGAAGAATGGAATGGTATTATTGATGCGGCGGCGAAGGATCCGACTATAGTGAATGGCGACCCAAAGCTGTTTGGCTTGAGGGTTGTTGACGCTGTGGAAGGACGAGGATTGTTTGAGGGAACATGGGCTGAGAATGGAACAGACAAGGCCCTGCGAGTTCAATTGGGATCTGACTGCTACGGGCTGTATGGCGAAAGATTGGAGCAGTTGAAGCAAGGGTATACTAGGATGGCACGTATCGCAAGCTCAACAGACGTGGAAAGCTGAACATAGGTCTGATAGAGTACATGGTATATTAACCCAGTGACCATGTACCTGAATGTCCATCGCAATGCATCAAGATCCCAAATGAATGTACGTTTAGAACGTCGATGTGGAGCTAGAGATGTCTGCATCTTGGTCAACGAGTTTGAGGACGTCCTCTTGCTCGAGCAACGAGATGTACTGGCCTGTGTGGCATTAGCATGATCCTCGATAATTGACCTATTCAATACTTACTTGCAAGCCCCCAATGCTCAGACATACTACGAAGTCCACCAAGAATGTCCTCCAGCGCATCATACATGATTTGCTCGTGATCCTCTTTGATGAACCACGCACACTCAGTCGCCGCATGATAGAGAAACCGGGCGACAAACGGACACACTCCCGTATCTCGCGTTACTAGACGGGCTGTAGAAGACACTATCGCTCTGATACCTTCCAACCCGACCTTTTGCAGCTCCGTCTCTAGAGCAATAGGCCCGTTTGTGGAGAGTCCCAAAGGTTCGTTGCAGGCGTACTGGTTGTACAATACGAGCCTGGCGGAGCAACACAAGGCGAGTGCCGGGAACGTGGAAGACTCCGGAGTCTGTGATGATGTCCCGTCGCTATCTGAGCCCTCGATAGATAGATGAAGGGCTGATAGAGCCTGGTGAAGATGCTGGGCTTCCGGTAATAGCTCCGTGATGTCTTGCGATGATGCCCTCGCTTTCGAGTGGCGCATGACCTTGCTGAGCATATGAGCAGCTTGACAAGTCTGTGCGAATGAACCGACAGTCGTAACTGAGCTGAAAGACTGTGTGTATAGCGGCTCGCTAGGTACGACCGTTCCGTTGTCCCAGTCGGTGTCATTGACAGGGAGTAGCTCACTTTGACAGGGCTCTGGCGACGCAGGTGGTAAAGAGCTATCAATGTTGACAAACCTATCAAGAGTTAGAAAGCCATGGTGTGTTGAAAGCCCTCTTGTGAGGACATAGAGATTACATAGTCTTACCTGTCCAGTATGAATATCGCCCACCACGTCCTGCGTTGCTCTTCTCTAAGGGTCCAAGTTTCGGCAGGCTTGAAAAGTTGCTGAGCAGCCTTCCTATCATGGAAACCCATCAACATGCCGAGTCTGGCTGCGCGGCTGAGAGTAAGGAATGCAGCAGGGTAAATGGCGTGAGAGAGCTCATAGACGGCCAGTACCACCAAAGACTGTACTAGGCGTATAGAGACAAAGCCTCCCGTCTCAGCCGCCGAGCAGAAAGACCTCGCAACTGCATATAGAGGAAGCTCTTTTGGTTGATGCTCGATATTTGTAATGCAGAGTTTGATGCAAAGGACGAGTAGCATGAGACAAGAGTCATCAGGAGACTGGGCGTTGAGCTCAAAGACTAGTCGCTTCCTGCTAATCATAGGGAGCCACGTGTGGAAAGTCGAAAAGTAGATAGACAAGTTATCCATGGGATCGTTACCAAGGTATTCCGAGCACATCTGAGGTAGAGAGGATTGTGTGCTTTGGGCCAGAGCATTCTCTCGAAGGGGTGCAAAGAGGTCATTGTCCAGGAAGAAAGGAAGAGGGAAGTTGTTTGTCGGGCTTTGGATAGATGAGAAGACTTCGAGGGATGGAGACCTGGAAGCTTCGGGAGGAGAGATGCTGTTCACGTTGAGCAGTTGCTCGAGATGGCGGAGTCTATCATCCACAGCTGTGTGGGCGATGGTGTTTGTGATGGCTCCTTCGGGGTATTCGCATGACTTGTGAAGACGGATGCACTGATCTTGTCAGTAATATGACAGCAGATACCTATGGTGTACGAACCAGAGAGCAAGAAGGCAAGTCTTTTGTGCATCTCCTCTTTAGGCGCCTGTGTATCGCTTGATGTCAGTGCTGAATCTCTCCACACTCACGCCAGGAACCAATACCGACAGGCACGACACGCCTGATGAGCCCTTTCTAGAGTCATCGGGCGCGGTGCTGAGAACTCGACACGGGTAGGGGCAAAGCAAATTCGGTGAGACGACTTTTATTGTTTGTGGTTGTCAAGAAGAAGCGGGGAGGACTTGAAAGTGCACAAATGATGACCAAGGTGAGACATTGTAACCCGAATATGCATCAATCCGTATATTGACCAACAACAGCAACAAAGCCAACCAGACGACGGAAATTCTTGGTGTTTAGTTTTATGGATCTTGATATTGAAGCTCTTCCATTCGGTGAGGACTTTGCACAAGCGCCTCCCATAGTTCCTAATGACATCGCGTTAGTTGAGTGATGGGACATGCAGGAGAACCCATAAGCTTACCCAGTTATCAATATCCGGACAGTTTAGCATGGCTCCAATCTCGGGCATATTTGCATCAAAGGAATTTGTTTGTCCGCCTGTGCTTGGTTGTTGTAAAAGAGCTTCACCTACATCTTAGCCGTCAATCTCTCAAACAACCGATCTACTAACCACTGTTTGAAATCTGGGCTTGAAGAGCGCCGTTTATGTCCAGGGGCGTCGGGAGCTGCGGGTTCTCCTGAACGCTTGGATTCACCGAGACTTTGTCCAACATGACTGAAAGCATGTCAAAAGCCTGCCGTGCCTCGTCAGAACCCACCTTGAAAGCTTCCCAGAAGCGGCGAGAGCTTTCTAGAGCCTCAACCATGGCTTCACGACTAAACTTTAAGAAACCCTGTTGATCATCTGGTGCTGGAGGGTTGGAGTGCTCATTCGATCTAGAGCTGAGCTCAAGGCAGATGATCATCGACGCCAAGGAAAAGTCGTGTTGTTCCAAGGAAGAGACAAACCATCTATCCCGGTACAACCGGCCTCCGACTTGAATCTCTTTAGAGATGTTGGCTTGATGCGTCAGGAGTGCCATGGCTGCCTCGACGCAGGAAGTCCTCGAGTAATTGTAGGCAGGATCTTGGTAGGCCTTGGCCATGTGGTGACGGTGAAGCATGCACCGCGACTTTTGGAACAGGAGCTCCATGTTGTAGCGCCGGATCAGAATATAAGGGGCTTCGGTGATGGAGTCTTCCGGGTTGGCCATGTGAAACTTGGGAGGCATGGCTCGCTGCGCACTGTGAAGCCGCTGGTCTAGTGCCATGATCTCGTCGTATGCTTCTGTCCTCCCTAGAGACACCTGGTTGAATATTGTCCGGAAGACGGAGGATAGCTTTAGTTTTGTGATGGTATACAAAACGGGGGTCATTTGTGTCTCGGGTCGAGGAGGAGGAAGCTGAGCTGAATGAGGACCAAAGTCGTCATCGAGAAGGTTACTCGGAGGTCGTGTATCGCATTGATGTTCTTGTATCAAACAAGGTAGCCCGAGCTGACACGAGGTCAAGATATCAAGTTGTAAGACAAGTGCCCACGCCCGACGTCGCATCTCGCCTTGGAAGGGCGTCATATGAGGGTGCTTGTCAGGGTCACGGTGATATCCCATCCGCATCGCCAGGCGGATAGCGACACCACCTAGGATCCACACGCCCAGATGGGCGTCTCGACGTCGTATGAATTCACCCTGGATGTTGAACAAAAGCGCCTCCAACGAGTAGATTCCAGGAGCAGTGGAGTATTTGGATAACAAGAGACACTCGGTGGAACGGCGATGGAACAGCTCCATGAGATTTTTGGGGTTGCCCAAATCTCCAGGCAGGTCATCTTGAACCCGCATATATAAGAACGTCCCCATTTCCATGACGCCAAAGAGTATGGCAACCCACTGAAGGGAAGCGCCCTTTGGGTCGAGCCAGAACTGCTTATACTGGAGATTATTGGCACGAGCTCAGACGGTTTAGGAGATTTTGTACCTCTTGCTCAAAAGTCGGCGCGTGAAAGACGACTTGACCAAAGTTAGTTCATGGTTAGTATGTCCTCCTCCCTATTCACTCACTGGTTGATGGTTCTGTGGAGTTGAAGTAGCGAGAGACAAGTCTGTCGACTACATCTTTTGGTGGGATGTCGGCCATGATAGTTTCAATATCTGATATTTGCCCTACGCCTTCAAGAAGCATGGGCCCATCGCTTTGGCTCGGGTCTTGGTCGTCTACATGCGCAGCGGCTTCACCTCGATCGAGGTGCTCTCTGATTTTCTCAACCTATCGAAGGTAAGTAGATCAGCTCTGTTTTCAAAGTCCTAGTCTCAGCAAGATCAACTTTTATTACCTCAGTGCATATTGCTGTCCAGTGACTGCCCGAGACGTAGATCATCTCACTGTTGCTCGACACCATCCGACCAGGCTTGACCTCGAGCTCGACACTAGGAGGAGAACCCGAGGCCAGGCGTTGAGGAGAGGCTCCACTAGGTAGTGCGTTCTCGGAGCTAGCAAAGTCACCAGAACTCTGAGAGGTCGCAGCTTGACGCTCACCGGGCATCTGGGAGACGATGTTACCGAGGAGCTGTTCGAGCTGGCGTACGCGCGCATCCAGTTGTTGATTCACTTGAACCGCATCCCGCATCTGGGCTACGGGGGGCCTCCCTCTAGGCCATGGTGTGTATACGCAGCTGACGTTTCTGGTGACGCAGTTGCTGCATGGTTCTTCTCGATCACATTTCAGCCTAGGGTCTGATTAGGAAGCTCGAGACGTTGGTGGAAGGAAGGCTTACTTTCTCTGCCGACAAGATGAACAAGATAGAATGCCTCGAGCTGGCTGCATGTTTCTTGAAGTTGTTGCTTTCTGTTCGAGGGTGCAACACTGCAAACAACACCACTGTGGAAGAATGTCAGTGTCAGTCTGACTCGCCATGATATTAACGCGTACTCCATAGCGACGCTGACGGTCACGTGATGCATGTTCAATGATGAATTGTTTGCCAAGAAATCGACAACTCAGTCAGTGGCACAGTTGAAAGAAAACCGTCGATCACTTGTGACAAGAGTGGGCTCAGTTGTATGTCACCTCGTGTTGATAGAAAGAAAAATCTATACAAGGCCAACCAAATACGAGCAAATCTATCAACACTAGCTACCTTCAGAACTCAGATAATTAAGTACAATAAATGCAATGCTCCCCGTCTATCATACAACAATTTCCAGAAACTCAAACAGAATACTTGGGCAAATCCTCGATAGCGAACCCATGCCTCTTGAGCTGACTGCTAGCCAACTGCCACAGCTTCTCAACCGCCTCATCATCATTCAACCACCTGTTTGCCCTAGGATCGACCTTGCCGAAAGGAATCAAGTAAAGGCCGGCTGATGAAACGGCCTTGGGACTCGTTGCACAGAACAACGAAGTTCGTGCACCGTCGAGGGGAGTAGACGTGGGAGCAATCTTGACGGCCGTGCGGGTCAACATTCCGAGAAAACTGGCGTCGTGACTCTGTAGGTTAGACTTGATGATGCCGGGGTGTACCGAAAAGGCCATGATGCCGCTCGGTCGGTAGTGGTCGGTTATTGCCTTGGCGCCGATGATGCTGGCTTGCTTGCAATGGCCATATCTCCTCCTGGTTCACAGTTAGAACATTTCATATTGATAGCATGATTTAAGGGCTTTGCTCACCATGGTGCTGTTGCACCCGTCAGGCTTGTCATGTTGGGGTCGTCGTAGTGGATGCTCTTTGGTCCCATGAGGAATGCACCATCACTGGCGACATTGATCACTCGGACACGGTTCATGTCGCCGCTGGCCTGGACTGCAGCGAGCATGACTGGTAGAAGTGACAGGGTGAGAGCATGGTGAGAAAGAAAGCAAGTCTGCCACTGGATCTCGAAGCCATCCTTGGTCAACTCGTATGGGCAAGCCATGATCTAGAGGCAGGATTGTTAGCAACGGTCAACAAATATGTGCTAGTGCACTTACACCAGCATTGTTGATCAAAAGGTCCAGTCGAGGCTCTTTGCTCATAAACTCGGCAGCAGTGGTCTTGACGCTCTGGAGATCTTGTAGATCCAGCTTGAGAAAGTGAAGATCCAGCGGGCCAGCGTCATGCTTCATGTCGGAGATGGCCTTGTTGACTCGATCCTGCGATCTACTGGCGATGTACACACGAGCCCCACGCTTGGCGAGGTTTAGAGTTGTCTCATAGCCGATGCCAGAGTTACCTTGGACGAGTTAGTTAGATTAGAGATGGTTGAGGGGACTGTTTTCGTACCGCCAGTAACAATGGCCACGTATCCATGCAGGCTTGGGATCTCACTGATGTGGAACTCTTCCGACTTGTTGCAGGACATGTTGAAGATGGGAGGATTGTGTGTGATTGGTGGAGGTGGTGATGGTAGGTGATGAGTGTCGGTGATGGTTGTTGGGGATTGTTGATGAAGCTGAATGTGTTGAATTGATTTGGAACTGAAAGAATTGGGGTTTCAGATGCATCTTTTATAATGTTTAAAGGAGAAAGAGAAGGGCTGTGCTTGTGGAAGCTGATGATCGACGCTCCGGACTTGTCCGCGGACATCTCCATGGTGGCCCGGACCCGTTGCGTATATTTCACACCACACCAAGCCCACACGTATGAGTTGTATACAAGTCGAAACATATGAGTCTATGTTGGAATATATCGACAGCAATAATGCTTGAAAATATTCAAAATTCATCTTTAAATATATTCAGCATGAGCAAAGCCGACCTTGAAGCTCCGCTTGACCTGAGCAGCCTGGCTGGCAGAGGAGTCCTGATTACAGGCGGCGCTTCAGGTCTTGGCGCTGCCGTGGCCAACGCGTTTGCAAAAGCTGGGTGCGCAACATGTTCTTCGGAATCGAAGAATGCCAACTGACTCATCTCTTCTGTTCAGATCATACGTGACTATCGCAGATCTTCAGCAGGAACTCGGCGAGAAAAATGCTGCCGAGTTGACGACTGAGGGCTACAAGTAACTTTTCCCCTCTGGCGGTGCAGCTTGGACTAATCATGGTAGTGTTCAATTTGTTCATACCGATGTCACTTCGTGGGCTTCTCAGGTCAAGGCCTTTGAAAGCGCCAGTCTTTTCTGCCCGACTCGTACTATCGATGTTGTTATCCCCTCAGCGGCCGTATTCAGCGAGCCCTTTCTCGACCTGACGACTCTAGCTGCGGGTGAGCAACTCTCCGAGCCATCCACTACTGTTTTCGACGTCAACATCACCGGAACTTACTACACTGCAAAGCTCGCGGCTCATTATTTCAGATCGACCCTGGATTCTGAACATGAGTCCTCGCATCTGAAGAGTCTCATATTCATGGCATCTCTTGGAGGCTACATCGCCGGAGCTCGATTCACTGCCTATGGAGCCACCAAATTTGCTGTCCGCGGAATTTGGAAGCATTCACGGGATGATCTCAAGGCACTAGGTATTCGTTCCAACTTGATTGCGCCGTGGCTCATCCCAACTCCGATGACGGAGTCCCAGGTAGAGCATCTGAAAGGCAAGATCCAGTTTGCCAAGGTTGAAGATGTTGTTGATGCGGCGTTGAGATGTGCCGTTGATCAACGCATTCAAGGTATGTTAATCTAGCTTCTACAGTTGGACTAGGACTAATGTGAAAAGGCCGGGCTATTGCTGTTACTCCTGGTGGAAATGTCGATCTGCGAGATGATCCAGAGGGGCTGGATGCAGGCGTCGAAGTTGGGCGGGTTGTGTCAGGATTGGACAAGTTGATTGATGCCGTCTCTACCATGGAGACTTGATCAGGTGCGATTTTTGCTGAGAAGAGTATATAAAATAGTAGAATGTGTATTTAAACTCATATTGATAATCTCGAACTGTGTTTTTCGTCACTGTTGACTGATTCCGTATGTGTGCCCCTGGTGCTTCCAAAGTCAAGATTAGCCTTGATACATAATAAGTTACAAAATAAAGTCATAGAATAGGATATTTTAGGTATTTAGATATAATTCAGTCTTAAAAATAACTCAAGTTAAAGAAACCCTGCTTGGTTGGTGCCGGAAAATCTCACCACTCATCTTCAGCTCGTTATGAGGATCATCTACTCAAGCGAGAAAAGGCCAGCTATCTTTAGCAAAGAACCATTTCTCTTGGATGAGTAAGAAATGCACAAAATATCTAAGAAATATGCCTCTTGCTAACTACATACTGTATAGTCAATAAGCTTTGTAACAATTCGGTGGCTTATCGACCTTGGCTTTGTCTGGCCGTTGGCGCTGCTGGCAAGTCGACATCGCTACCCTAGAACTTAGCAGGCACTATGTTTCTGGACCTTTTAACACGTAGCATATGAGTCCACCCCCCGAAATCATCGAACCAAACATTAACGTCGAGCCTGACCAAAGTGGCAGTGCTACATCTCATGTTAGACCGTAGGGCTGACGTGTCCGGAGCCTATCACGGACATGTCCGCGGATTGCCCCACTTCTCGGGTCCGGCCACGGATGGCACCAAAATCTCACACGCAAACATTCCAAGAAATGACGATGACACGGAGTTAGCATCTGTTCTTGCGGGATAAGAGAGTATTGGTCTGCTTATGTCCGTTGAGCATCTAATTTGACTTTATTCTGCAGCGTCATAAACCCTGCCAGAGACCTCATGCTGAGTTGTGATGTGCTACCTGATAAGGCATCATGGCTCAGATTGAACAAAGCTTTGACTATATCATCGTGGGAGGAGGAACTGCAGGCAAGTATTCAACAGAAACATTCCTTGAGAATTAACTGACCCAACAAAGGCTGCGTGCTTGCCAGTCGCATATCAAAGGCACTCCCAACCGCCTCTCTGCTCGTCATCGAGCGCGGTGTAGCTCGAGATGATCGAGTCACTCCAGCCCTAGGCTTTGCACCAGGTTTTGGATCCGATATAGAGACGAATCTTCTATCAACTCCGCAGCCAAACTTTGCGGGCCTTGCCGTGTCTCAAACCTCGGGGTTGATTCTGGGAGGTTCGTCTGCTGTCAACTATGAGACATGGACAAGGGGTGCTTCAGTTGATTTGTGCGTCTGCGTGTGTCTGTTAAGAAGGACCCAATACTGATTTTCTCAGTGATAAGTGGGCGGAGATTGCTGGGGACAGACGCTGGTCCTGGGAAGGGATGCTGCCGTACTTCAAAACCAATGAGACATTCATTCCGTCAGCAACTCAGAAAGGCTTCCAGAGGGAGAATAAAGATTTTCATGGCACTGAAGGACCAATAAAGGCAAGTCCGGAGAAATAAAATGAGAAAATCAACAAGTGACTGATGTCGATAGGTCTCCCACCCTAGTGATTCTGGTAAACCTCGAGATTACCCCCTCCGGCAGGACATGGCCCGCTTCCACGAATCCCTGGGGGCAGATTTGATCCCCGAGAACAATGCTGGTAGTGTCATCGGATACACAGAGGTTGCACAGTCCAACTATGATGGCCAGAGACAATTCGCCGCCAAGGGTTACCCATTCGGTCCCAATGTCACTGTCTGGACTGAAAGCGAAGTCCACCACATCGACATTGTGAAGCAGCGTGCATCAAAAATCACCGGTATAAGATATGTTGGCGATGGGCCAGATCGAATGGCCTCCGAGTTCCGAGCTTCGGCTAATGTCGAAATAATTCTCTCGGCTGGTGTTCTATTCTCTCCAAAGCTACTAATGTTGAGGTGAGTCGAAGAACACCACATCTGATGTTCCCAAAACTAAGAAAAACAAGCGGTATTGGACCAAAGGAAGAGCTGGATATGCATGAAATTCCTATCAAGATCGATCTCCCTATTGGAAAGAATCTATCCGACCATCCTTGCGTTTCTAGCAAGTGGACTGTAAACAAGAAGGATGCCAGCATTGGGATTGGCCCAATGGTGACCGAGCGTTGTGATTGGACTGCTGGACCACCGATGGATTGGATTGCTTTTCATCGAGCAAAGGATTCGACGTTGGAAGCAGTCTCTACACATCTAACGGCAGACGAGAAGAAATATTACTTGTCCGAGGGAAAAGCGCATTGGGAATGCTTCACCATGTAAGTGTCCCGCTAAATACAGGTTGAAGCTGCTAACCGACCCCTTAGGTATGGACCATTTGACACTTCTGAGCGCCCGATCAAGGTCAATCCACCAGAAGGAGTCCATCGTGAGCATCTTCAACATACTGGTTTCTCCATTGTCTAGAGGATCAGTGAAGCTCAACTCAAGTGACCCTGCTGATCCACCGATTGTCAACCCGGCACTTCTGGCTTCTCCGACTGATAATGAGATTCTATACGATGCCGTACGCTCAACCACGACCGCCATGAAGAATTTTGAAGGTCTAGATGCAGTCGAGTACACTGTCGACGAAGCTCTTTGAGGTGACTTGTCAGGTGATGCTGTGGCGGCAAGGGTGAAGCAAGGAGGAAGCACAGTCTTTCACTATTCTGGAACTTGTGCCATGGGTACCGTGGTTGATGCCGAGTGTCGGGTTAGGGGTGTTGAAGGCTTGAGAGTTGTTGATGCCAGCGTTTTCCCCATGCCGCTGGGCGCTCACTACCAGGCCGCTACGTATGCGCTTGCGGAGCAGGTCGCGGACATGATGATAGGCAATGCGTACAATGGGTAGGATCTGCGGCACATCCACAGACATGGAATATGAATAGCCATGATGCAATTGTATTCTTATCTTGACTCGTCCATTACTTTCTAGCCAGAACAACCCAAGACTCAAACTTGACACCACCATAAGCATCGATCTCCTTCTGAATAACCTTGTCAACAGCTTCAGGCCACCTGCTGACCTCCTCATCCGTCCATCCAGCACGAGCCGGACGCGTGAAATCGCTAAGAATGAATTTCTTCAGACCATTTTCCAATTCAGGTCCCTTGACAATGATAGTCCACTGCGACAAATTCATTTTGGAAGGGTCGAATCCAGCCTCGGCGGAGATCTTCTGTAGGTACCCTTCCTCAAAGAACTGGGGATTGGGGACCTTCATTGGTGGGAGATCGGGCCTCACGAGAGCTTGAGCCGCGTGGATGACCTCGCCAGCCCCGAAACGCTTCCATACAAGAAGAGCGGCCAGACCGGGCGACTTCAAGGTACGGTGAATCTCTTTGAGGCCTTTGAGGGGGTCTGCAAAGGTAAAGGCGCTAAAGTTGAGGATGCTGTGCGTGAAGTGCTCGTCGGGGATGCCTTCTAAGTTTTGCGAGTCCAGAACCCGAGTCTCGATCGTGGGCCAGTTAGTAAACGAGTCCTTGGCGGCCTGAACCATTGGGGGCACATTGTCGGTGACTAGGATGTGCGGTAGGCCATCAGCAGGGAGTCTGTCGACGAGGACAGATGTGGCTGTTCCAGGACCGGCGGCATTATCGTGAACCACCGAGTCCTTGGTAATGGGCTCGATGGCGTTCAAGTCATCAAACACCAGGCCAAACGCGGTGCGCGTACTGTTGCCGGTTTGCTGAGCATAGTTTGCGGCGAGGGCTGAGAAATACTCGGGGAACGGCAAACTCTTGCTCTGAGACTTGGAGATGTTTTCTTGTTCAGAAACCATTGTTAACGCAGTAAAGGCTGTATCTTGGATTGTTAATGAAGTTGTGTTTGTCTCTAAACGAAGAGGAGCTGAGCTGACAAGGTGTATTTATGCCGTCAGATTCCCTGACATAAGCACTACGCAACAAATCAGCTTGGTTAGGCTAAAACAAGCCTTCTTCCGATAGGTCATGTCGAACATAAATAGGGTCTTGTACATAAGCATATTGTCATCATACGCGTATTGAGCTGACTGCCTGTTCTGAACTGGATCTCCGCTTCAAAGCATCAACTATCTGTTCGAGATACATAACAAGCTTGACTTAAGCGCCCTGGCTTATTATTGCTAGATCTTGTCATCAGAAACCCGCTTTTCAGTTGCTGCAGCCGCGTTCTTGGCATCCAGGTCACCACTCTCCGAAGCTGCCAGTGAGTCGGATGAACGGGGGATGGGCTTCATATTGCGGCGCTGCTTCCAAGACAAGCCCTCCGTATCAAAGATGACTGCAATCTCCTCAAGAGTAAATCCCTTGGTTTCGACGAAAAAGTACCAGACAACAACCAACTAGTCTTGGCGTCAGCAACAGTCCCTTAAATCGGGATTAGGAGTCTTACCTCTATGAACGTGTAGACAATGTAAGCGATGTAGTATCTCCACCCGACATTTTGTAGACCAATTGGATTGACAAACGTGCCAAAGAATCCAAAGGCGTGCATGATGCCTGTCTGAAAAGTGACGCCGCGAGCTCGAATGTCGTATGACAGGATCTCGGCTGGGTAAGCCCAGAGAGGGGTCCAGCCGATATCGTAGGCGCCGTTGCTGAGGAAGATAGCGACCAGAACGCCAGTGGCATATCCAGAAGTGCCATGTGTAGTAAAGACTGCAAAAAAGTCAATTAAAATGAACAGAAGAAGACTGTGGGTTGACGTACGCGCGGCAAATGTTGTCCATAGAATAAAGGCAAGAAACATTCCAGCCGTCGATGCAATAAACAACTTTCGTCTGCCAACCCTCTCGACAAACAAAGCTGCGATGCTGGCGAGGACAAAGTTGTAGATGGAAAGGCAGCCATTGATGGTGACTTGGGTTGTCGTGTTGGTGATGCCGATGCTCAGGAGGACGGAATGCAGATAATATTGTACAAGGCCATTACCCGAAATCTGGTAGGAAACCGTTAGAAAAAACCATGATTTCTTCGTTGAGAACCCACCTCGATAAAGAGACCAGCAAAGAAGACAATAATCAGGCGTCGTCGGTTACCTGCAGTTCGCACCAGGTCCAACCACCCGGTCTTTGCCTTGACAGAAGCATCACTCTCAATTTGCTCCTTGATTTCAGTATACTCAAGTTCAACCAGAGAACTTCGTTCATTTCCGTTGGCGTGGTGCTTGACGAGGATATCCCTGGCTTCCTTTCCTCGACCCTTCGAGATCAACCAACGAGGACTCTCGGGGACAAACCAGATAAGTAGTAACTGCAGGGAAGCTGGCACACCTTGAAGCAGACTAGGGATTCTCCAAGACCAAGCATTGTCTATCTTGTGAGTCCCATATGTCACCCACGCCGCAATGATGGCACCGAGGTACCAACAAGTCGGGTAGTAAGAGATGATGGCACCGCGATGCTTGGGCAAAGCAAGCTCTGCCAAAAGGAGCGGAGCGCCAACAACAGTAAAGGCTAATCCAAAGCCGATTAAGAAACGTGAAATGACAAACTGGGGAATCTGCTTGGAAGAAGCTTGAAGGATGGCGCCGACGATGGTCCACGCGGCTCCAAAGAAGATGGACTTGCGGCGGCCGAATTTGTCGACAACGGGCGTGATAGCTGGAAGGGCAAGCATTGCGCCGACTGTTTGGATCGAGTTGAGAAGACCGAGGACCGGACCCTTGGGGTAGTCGAATTCTGGGCATGTCAGTACACGAATGAACGCCAAGTTGGCAGCTAGTGTAATTCCTCACCCTCCTGCCACGAAGGCAACAATTGAAGCCCATTCATGATCATGCCGTCGAATCCTTGATAGGAGCTACTAAGGATAACGACTGGGAGCCAGAGGTACAGTGACCGAAGGCCTTTGTCGTGAAGCCATGCTGGGAGATGCGGCCGAGCCATGGTTGTTTGCGTAGCTTCTTTGTATAACTTTTAGACAACTAAGATGGAGCTTGATTGAACTGCTTTGACTGGAACAAAGATTGGCTTGGAAGGAACTGCGGCTTCTTTTTATCTCTCTGTTGCCGTCTCTTGGATCTATCTCGCGTTCAAATCCATCAGATCTCGCTGAGCCTTCCTGATGGTTGAATTATCCTTAGCACCATCACGTTTTCTTTGTGGCGTATTGCATTCAACTATTCTATGAAGAACCGAGATGGTACGCTTACCTGATCTGTGGGTGGCGCAAGAGACAAGCTTCGGAGTTGCTTGGTCGTCGGACATGAATGGTCGTAAGTGGATCAGAGGACCACGGAACTCCGTGGTTATTCGGAGGACTATGGTCATGGAAAGGTGAATTTACTGCTCACTCTCTGCTAAAATTGATCATGGCGTCATTTGAACAGTTATTTGGTTGCTTTTCTGCGTTTTCAGCTCGGCCATCGGAGGACAATGGTCTGCGTTCCCCCCTCAATTTCCCTACAAGGGCGTACACCTGTCTCTCCCATTCGATAACACAGCTAATTAGTAGTAGGAATCAGTAATTTTGAAACGAATATCTCTCTAAGGAAATTCACAGGCCACGATGCACGGATCGACAGACTGAACACAGATAAAACGACACCTTTCAACACTCAACTCTAAGGTGAGTACTCGAAATCATGTCCTCTCTCGTCTTCCTCCTCAAGAGCCGAGTCCTCTCTTACATCTTCAGCATGCCTTCAGTCTCTTACGAGCCATATCTCCTTCCAGGATACAAAGACTTGGCCTTGGGTTTCGAGATTCCGTCTCTTGCATTAGCCAAGATGAACAACGCGCAACAGACTACGGTCCAGCGACAACAATGGCACCCACCACCCGGGATATACACCGCCCGCGACCTCGTCAAAGTTACAGCTCCGCTGCTCGACTCGATTATCCACGCATTGGGCGAGGACCCTGATGGAGAACCGTCTTCCAAGGATATTTTTGTCGACGGCTTGGCTGCTAGTTTGGCCGTCACTGGGCGAGAGTCCACTCTACCATTGTCATACGGAAAAAGTGACACTTCTCGACGCGAAATCGCCAACCAAGCTCAGATCATTGGCGATGCCATTGTCGAATACGCAAGATTCACACCACAAGGAGACGAAGAAGACCAAAATGTCAGGCTCTACAGTCAATGCGAGGGTCATCTTTGGACCCCCGCTGTTGCTGCGCTCTTGCTCGGTCCAAGAAGTAATGCTCAATTCATGCAACTATACAACGAGTGGCTTCACCGGATGATTCTTCTCCGTGATGCGTTGCTGCCCTTTGAGAACTTTGACCAGGTGCCCCTGGTTATCCAATCGTCAAACAAGCAAGGCATTGGGGACTTTGAAGAGCCACGGAAGAACTTTCTTCTTCAGTGTCTGACGGGAAGAATCTCTCAAGCGGCAATCGTGGACGTGGCCAAAGTCTTCACAGCCAGGAGTCTTGGTTCTGGGGGATATGGCTTCCAGTACTCACAAGGTCTCGTCATGCCGGCCTTCTTATCGTCCTCGTCATCACTTCATCTTCTTCGACACCACCCTGCGCGAATTGACGACTCACAAGTCGATATCCTGTTCGACTATGAGTATCCTGTATATTTTGACGCCGAGAGGAACGAGCTGCCCAAGGCTGAGGAGAGCTTGCCCCCTGGACAGTGGCCACCTCCATCTCTTCTCGCACTTGAGCCACAGGTGACCAAGTCATCCATCGGTGTGCGTGCCATAAAGGACCCCGCAAGACGTGTTCTCAATATCCAGCTCGGGCCTGGAAATGGGGAGTCTATCACAGTTGACGTCGGTCAGATTGGACGTGGGATTCGGTACGCCTACAGAGCTGCATCTGCAGGCAACGTCGGGGAAAAGAGAAGTCTGGACCAGAGCTTCTTACAAGAATCATTACCCGTCAAAACCAAGAAGAGCAACATCACTGCGCTTCACGTCCACAGCGCCGGAGATATTCTACGGGTCCCTGGACTTATCACTCCTGACATCAAGAGTCGTTCAGACGAACTTCACTTATTCTGGGCTAAAGATCCCCTTATCAGGTTGGCCCTTCTGGGGAAGCTATATCCTGAGAACGTCATACTCCTTGACGAAGATGACGATCCTGAGAAAGCATTGCATGTGGGCAAAGGCTTTGGCGGGAGGGTGGTTGTAGTTCAGAACAAGCGTCGCAAAATCGCGACCGTAGATGATGCGTAGTTTTTTTATGCAGTGATAGATTTGAGTTTAAATGTCACAACTGTGAAGTTGAGGTTCTTACTGTCATAACGAGGCAACGGCTTTTCACTGCAATCTTAACCCGCTCTCAGGCTTTGATAGCCAACCAATTAGAAGCGCTCGACGTGTATGCATCGCCCGGAGGCTCAAGTTGCATCTCTGTCAGAGTAACCTTGTGTGTTCTGGCGAGGTGAAATTTTATGCTGCAATGCAATTTCTTGAAAGGTGTTTCTTGAAAGAAGATCAAAATAAGGCTGCCTGATCATCCGCGCTGAAGCGAAGAGTGCCCAACACCAGCCGCGTGTACTGGTCAAGCCCATCCCAGCTCAGACTGTTAGCTCGAGACGCTTGCAATAGTGAAGCCAATGTCTCTCCAAGTGTCATCCGTGATGCTTCAAAGTCAGGATCCTCTATCAAAAGTTTTTGAGTCTCCCATTCTGTAGCAGACTTTGCCCTCCACAAGGCCGTGGGTGCGGGCAGTGGTAGGTTCGAAACGAGGTTCTCGTCAAGAGCCTCGTACAAGTAGGGATCTTGCCTGCCAACTCGGCACGACAAGCAGTTAATAGTGTTGACTAGCAAAATTGTTCGCGTGATTGTTTCACCCAAAGCCCAAGGCTCCCACCAACTCTGCTCGGAGAGGTTGATGCTCTGTTTATGAAGTCGAGCGAGGTGTCTTGTCATCTGCATAGCGTGAGCTTTACCCAACTAGAGATATTCAGAAATACAGCCAAATACCTTTAGTAGCCATGGCTGTTGTAATTGAGCATTCCGGGCTTGTTCTAGAGTTGGCCCAAAGAAACTAACGATTTGATAGGCACACATTGCGTGTACCGATGCTAGAACCCATACTTTAGATTGCGAGGAGCAGATTCTGGGCTATAGTTGGTCAGTCAATTGTCAATTCTGATGCGGATGTAAGATGGACTCACAAAGTCTTTGACTAGTTGGTCACGCTCCTTGTTGATGAGCGAATGTGCAAAATGCTGACTGCTGTTCATGGCAGCGTTGTAGGATCCCAAGCAGCAGAAAGCAATTGCTAATGCTTCCAAAACCTCTCCCTCCGAACATCGATAAACTGTGGGATGCACAAATGGTGGATATGTACCAGCCTTGAGCATCATTTGTGGGAATCCATAAACATATTTGACCCAGTCCTCATCGTTTCCAAGCATGCCCATAGTGATAGTGGATGAAGGGACAAGGTTGAAGGACGTATTGAGAGGCAAGTTGGCCAGTGCCAGGGTTGAATTTGCTTGGTCGGCTCTATCCTCGCTGCTGAGATGTTGCGTTTGCTCCATTGGGGTGTGCATATCGGGCATCTCGTCCCAGGTCAAGGGAGGATGCCACACGAAGCTCTCAAACCGAGGGTCTGCAGTTGCTGGGACCTGGCTGGTTGAGTTCTGTGCTGTTGGAATCCCAAAGGAAGCGAGCAAATTGATCCCAAGACCGCTGTGCCCGATATTTGCTTGATCATCGATGTATGTAGTGGCCTGAAGAATTGATGGCGCATTAACGAGACCGCTGTCCACCATTCCCTCTGTTGACTCTGGATAATGTGTCTGGATATCGTTGATGACCGAGGGTGTTGGTAAGTCTCCCCATCCCAGTAATTCACCAACACCACTTGGCTCTCCTTGAAGCGAACCGCTTTGCCCTTGGGCAGACGCATCCGTTGCATAATGACAGCTGATATTCCTGGCCAGGCATCGAGAGCAAGAGGGGTAAACAAGATCACACGAGAGCTTGGACTTGACGCAAGCTCCACACGATTTTCTTTTTGACTTGCGAGGCTTCAAGAGTGAACGCTCACATCTTCTCCTGTGTCTGTCTCTCAAGTCCTCTTGGCCAGGTCAGCAGGATACTCTTGACGTGAGTGTTTGACAAACTTCGCTTGTATGTCTTGCTGCAGATGCTGCATCTATGTTGGGTTTCACCATGTAGTCCGGCATGTGTCGTAGTCTCCATTTCGTCTAGCAAGTTGACGAAGCAACCGAACCGTGTCTGAGGTTGCATGTACTTGTAAGGTTCAAGTTGTTATCAGATGCTGAGAGCTCCGGTTCCTTCATATGCGCTAAAGCACTGTCGCAATCGGGGCCATGGCTGTTGCAATTGTGGCTTGATCTAACGGCCCAGCCAAAGTCAAATAGTCACGAGAGTAGTAGTTGTCTCTGAGTGGATGGATAAACACTATCAAACTTAAATCCAGAACCTGCTTGTCTATCGTATATGCTCCCTTATGATACCCCATGTTTCCCAGAAAGTTGGCCAGCAACTCTAGTAGAACAAACAAAATCTATGATATCCCTGCCCCCAATTCTAAACTCCGGTACTCAAAGCACACGATTGCGCAGCTTTCCCACCTGGGGATTGATATAAGACATGATCCTTAGATTCCCGTCCCTTTCTATGGAACAGCCGATATACGTCTGTACACCAAGACTGTTCTCAAGGGCCGCAGAATCACTGCTAAAGGTTAGTTTCACTCAGAAGAAGAAGTGACAAGATTGAACTTACAAGGTGCTTTGAAGACATTCCGAGTATCTAGCCGTACTTTCCAGAAATGTCAGGCTACCATGTTCGCCAGCCTCTTCGCTCATGAATCCTGTCAGGGCGTTGAGGACTTGCTGATCAGTTTCGCCGTAATGTCGCACTGGTATATAGACCCTGATATTTGGCGTCTGTAATTCCATGCCAAACCCGAAGTGGTAAAGAACCCCAGCGGTTCTGTGATTCTTGTATGGAAGGGTGATATTCTCAGGCACGCCTTGCGTCCCTAGCAAAGCATCCCAAAGCCGACGTAGCTTCCGCACTCCCACCTCGAAGCCTGGCTCTTGCAGGCGCCCTCCCAAAAACATCGTCTCCTTGACAGCCTCAAAGTTCGTCCTTCTATCACGAAAGTAAACTTCAAGTTTCGACTCATCTTCCTTAACCAAGTCTAGTGAAAACATCTCAATCTCAAGACGTAACTCCGGACGCTGGCTCACATAGTCGGCAAAGAGTTTGAAAGAAACCAGCTTTCCTTGATTGTATCCGGGGGCGGACTCAATTGCATCTCGAATCACGGCTAGCGTGGGTTGGTGCGTTGCTCGTGCCATGGCTCCCGGGAAAAAGTAGGCTTTGTTCGTGATTATGTTCTCCTCGAGGGTAAATCCCCAGAACATGGTAGACTGATGATTAGGGCCACACCCTATCCAAAGCTGGTCGAAGCATGAGCGGAAATGATCGAAAAGGGTAGTGTCGATCTCCGGAAACGCTTCTACAAGATCCTTTTTGAAGTCTCCCGCAGCCCCAGCGTTTTGTAGATTCACAGCCGTGCCGGCGTCCAGTCCTATCGGCTCAATAGAATATCCAACAGTCGATTTCTCGGTGCCTGTGTGAAAGTCCCAGCTCAACTGCACAGGCGTGAAATCGTCCGTCATAAAGCTCCTCCACCGCGTCAACCCTATGCGGAAAGCAGAGCCCAGATGTGGCGTGACAAGGTTTGCGAAGTGGTGAAGGATGTTGATCTGGCTCATTTGTGTGTATCCGGCGTTGTTGAGAAGCGACCCCAGCACGTATCCGACATTCTGATACCAGTATCGCTGATGAGGGTCAAAGAGACTCTGGTGCCTCGCCCTGACCAAGTGCCACGGCTTGGTCTGCCGTGATATTCTTTCTGAGGTTGCCATCGTGCCTTATCAGTCGGTCCAAGTTGAATGCCTAATAGGTCGCTAGTTTTCGAGGTTCTTAGACAGGCCGTTTATACGATTCCATCTCGACCGAGGCTTGGGTCTTATAACAGTCATGGCCATGGCTTCTACTCAGACTCGCCGTCAACGTAACGTATCATGTCGCTCCAATGCGAAAAGGATCCGAGCTGAAGTGTATAAATCAGATGCAAGTTTAATTATATCCATTCTTTGTCATGTGGCGTGCAATCCATTCATCATTGTTGCCTTGGCTCTATCTAAGCTAAGCAAACTAAGCCAACGTGAGCCTAGCCGGGCTCGCCGTTTGACTTTAGAATATCGTAGATGCCGAATCTAGTCTCATCTGCCTTGTCGCCGGAGGATCTTGATTCCATTCAACTTTCGCCTTCTGAGTCAGCCCGACAGGCTGAGTGTCAGCCGGTTCAGCCTAGTAGGCAGATTTTGGTCTGTTCCTGCAGTGCTCGCAAAATAGCCGCCTAAACGCGTAAACCGCACCAATTGAATTGTAGATGATTGCCTAGACTGGTTTGCGTGTTTGCTATCCTTGTACAACTTCCTGCTCGGCCACTTTGTGCTGTTTTGCAATGATGATTTCCTTTTGTTCCCTATCAACACCCAACCACAACAAATCTGGCCGGCTATAGTGTCCAACAATATCCAAAAAACCTCGAGTTGCTACAACCTTTGTAAGGTCAAGGTCGGCATACACAATCCCTTCTGCGTCCGCGCTCCCATCACCAAGCGGCGAAGTCAGACGTCGACCATCAGGCCCAATAACACAGCTATGACCTCCGCCAGGTTGACGACAAGAGAGGCCATCCTGAGTCTTCAACGTCTCAATACCCTTCTGAGTGCACACTGAAGTACTGTGAAGCACATAGGTGGTGCTCTCAATAGCGTACGTCTGCGACAAGTTCTGGCACCCATCTGCAGTCATACTCCACAGGCCTGGATGGTCTACGCCGGCTGACGGATCGATCGGAGGCCACATGGAAATGTGGATTGCCTCGCCCTGCGAGATGCTGTGATATTTCAAGAGTGGCTGTGTGTGCTCCCAGCAGGCGAAGCATCCAACCTTGATCTTACCATGCTCAGCCCCAAAATCTACTTCAACCACATTATTCAAGTCCGCTCCTGAGCCATCGCCGAAAAGCGTGCGTTCCATATGCGTAGGCTTGATCTTTCGTCGGTGCATCACTACCTCGCCCTGGGGAGATATGATGGCTTGAGAGATGTAGATGCTGTGGGATGGGCTCTGCTCGGAGAAGCCGAGGGCGACAGCAATTGAGTTTTCCTTGGCAGTAGCCTTGACCAACTCCATCGCCTCGGACTCTATTGGAAGAGAGTTGTAAATGTATCGAGTTTGAAGTTCGAAATCGACCGGCCGGGCCCTGAGCAAACACAGGTGTTAGGAGAAGCAATGATAGACACGGCAACAATAGTGGCATGGGAAGTGGACAAATTCAGCCACATACCAGATCCACGCAGGATACCCCGGAAGCCAACACTCAGAAAAGGCGACAAGCTTAGCCCCATTCTGTGCAGCTTCAGCAATGAGTCCGCAAGCCTTCTTGACCGAAGCCGCTAGGTCAAGATACACAGGCTCAGCCTGAGTAACAGCAACTCGAATAGGACAGGCCATGGTTCCAAGAAAGTATAACCACTATGCTCAAAAAAGAAACAGTAGACGCCCGGGTATGTCAATCCCGTGCTGCAGTGAGACTACTAGATGGACGGACCATCATCTAAATAGAGCATCTTTCGCAGCGCGTTCCATAAGAAGAAGCTGCGTATCTACCAAAATCATACGATGGGAGCGACGTTTCAGAGCATCGAACGCTTCAGGATGGCCCACATCACACCTACCAACGGTCGAAGGCCCTGGCCCCGGAGACCAGGGGAGACATCCGTCAGCCATCGTATGGGTTCGAGAAGAGCAGAAGAACTGTGGGACAAAGTCCCAAGTCTGACTTGGGCTTATGTCAGAGTCGTTCGGCAGGGCTGACGGGTCCTGGTTTACACGCATAGCCGCCGTATCAAGCCTAACAGAGCCGTCAGACGGCGCTTATGTAGGGCATGTTTCTCGGGAAAGGGTGCTTACACCTTGTCGAGGCTCTCTAAATAAGAATGTCGCTGCGCCCGACCTCTATGGCTCGTCTGGTTCTTGACCTGTACCGAAACTGGCTGGTACTACCTAACATATCTGGTCAGGAAAATCTACCGATTAAACTTCTCATACGTTTGAAAGCGTTTCAATCCCAGGTTTTCGTCTACACCGACGGTATGCCCGAGGATCTTTTTAGACGCATCCCTCGCATGTGATGAGGACACTGCATTCGCTCACCACTCGGGTTACATCAAACAGGCCACGATGCGAATGTTTGTTGGTTCTAGAGAGTATAATATTTCCCTCATGCATCATAGTAAACCTTATTTGTATACGAAGGATCCTTACCTTGCTGCATCCATGCTCGACTGAAACACTTGCGGTCTGCTTCAACCAACACGCCAAGTTTCCAGGGATCTTGCGGTGAAATATGGAGCCAGAATCCTAACCATATGAAAGCTCTTGCAGGGTCTTTTGGTTGACGTATTCGTAAGTATGTGTGAGAAGTACAGGTTGGGAGGATGTCATTTTAGAGTTCTACGAGTTGTGCGTGCACAGCAAGGTTTCGTTTCATCTTCACTCATAACAGCCTAACGACAGAGTAGGTTCTATCAGCTGCTTTTAACTATGAGTTGATAAAATAAATTTCTAGACTAGAACATGATTTAGGGCATTTTACACTTATTCATTGCATTACGGGAGCAGTTGGGAGCTAATCCGTACAATGGATCCTTGCTCTCCTGGCTACCTATGCAAAACTCAATAGCAGAACTTGCTGAAAGGCAAATCTTTGCTGCATGACCTATATACGCCTTCATTATTCTGCTGCCAAGCACGATTATCATGGGGCTAACAGTTCTTGAGCTTATCGTGGTAGGGATTTTGCTGTAGATGCCCCCTATTAGCTGGAAACGACTTCCAACTCGTGGCCGGCCTGGCCCAAGACACAAGAGAATAGGACCATGTTTAGTATTTCATCCAATGACGGGATTGTTATCGTTACACAAAGCAGGCCTCATGATTACGTGAGCTAAGACAACTCCAGGCCTCTTCGAGTTGTCTGTCGGTGCTCAGTTGCATCGGCCCCCGCTCCCCCTCTTCCTTTTGCATCTCACCCTCAATACATATATCGCCCACGCTCACCAAGACAAGAGACTCTATACCAGAAATCATTGCTACCATCTTGTTAGCTTCCTCGTTACGTAGAGTCCTCTCTACATATTGTGACAACATGATCGAGGCCTGACCTGGTCACGAACAATCAAGTGCATCAGGATACGACTATTTCTGCGTTGCGATTGTGGTTTGTTTGATTCTTCATTACTCTCATTACATCATTGTCCAAGAGCCATCCTTGCTAACTACTGCTTCAGCTTAGCCTCAAGCATGACTGTTCGTCCATAAGCAGAGGGGTAGATCTTGACGAGCTCCAGGCCTGCAGCCTCGAAGATCTGTTCGAAATCGGCCTTCTTCTTCTCCTGTCCCGTCATGCACAGAAGGGCAAAGTCAAGCCAATACAAATCCATGTTCTCGTGGTCTTCGACCATGTCTGGAACCAGCATGTCGCAGATGATGAGACGAGAGTCGGGGCCCATAGCTGAGGCTGTGTTCTTGACAAACTCGATGCAGACTGGGGTATAGAAGTCATGGAGGAAGCGGCGCATGAAGTAGATGTGAGCGTCTGCAGCAAACGGTTAGCAGGGAGTCTATACTAGAGACATGGTCATCTCTTCGAAGTAAGACAAGGTACGTACTCTTAACAGGCTGCGGCGTAAAAGCGTCGTAGGTCATGAGCTCAAAACCAGGATATTCCTCGGGCTTCAGGTTATCAATGACACCAGGCAGATCCTGCAGGATAAACTTGGCATCAAAGTCGATCTGCTTCTTGACAGCGAAGCAAGACTGGCCACGGCCGGCACCGATGTCGACGAGGTATGGGCGCTCCGGGTCCTTCTCGACCTCCTCCTTAAGGGACGCAAAGGGGAACATTCCAGTGACGGGCATCAATTGATCAACCATGAACATGTTGGCGTTCCAGACCTCGCGGCGTTCCGGGTCAGGATCAATCTCGAGCAGCTCGTAGTACGACTTGCCGAGGTGCTCCTTTCCGACCGAGTACACGGCCGGGGACTTGGTCAGGTCAAAGACATCATCGGGCTTATGCGACTTGAGATACTCGGGGAGATGGATCCAGGCACGGGTGAACTCCAGAGTGATCATGAAGAATGATCCAAGAGCCTTGGGGTTGAGGGCACGAGAGAGGTCATTATGGGCATAAGTGTCTGGAGCCGTCTCCTTGAACACCCCGTGGTTGACGGCGACACGATAGGTGCGGTGGATAACCGTGGGGGCGACATTGGTGATCCGGGCCAGCTCCTCAGCAGTGATGGAGCTACCATCTTCGGGCATAGCATGGTAAGCACGAATACCCAGAATGGTGTGAAAGGCACCTCCCAAACTGAGGTCCTCGAACAATCGAGTCACCATATCGATTGGCTCCTGGAAAGCATTGCGGACGCGCTCAGTCTGCTTGATGATGGCCACATGGTTGATCGGGTTGTCCTCGTACGACTCCAGATCGGCAACAAGCTTCCGGGCCTCCTCAAGGGCCTTGCTCACTTTAGGATTAGCCATTGCGGATGAGCGACTTTGACGTGCCGCTGCGGTTCAAGCACGGGGATGCTGATGGGGATAGGGGTGGGGAAAAGGTATGTAGGATAAGGTTTGTACAACAACAGCAAAGAGCATGTACGAGCAACAAATGGACGACCCTAAAAGGTAGATACGCCAGAGAGCGGTGGGGGGAGAGGAGGTGGAGGGATTCCCACTATCTCAGAACATGGCGGCATGCTGTAATTGAGAATATTTAACAAGCGGGTGCAAGAGGCGGGGTTCTACGTGAATGGTTCGAAGCGATACACCAGGGAATGGGTCGATAGCGGCAGAGGCGAACGGTATTCTGCCAGGTACATCGTAGCGAGTCCAATCAGAAGAGATGGAGAGTTTCCTGGCGGCTGGAAATCTCACCATGCCAAGCCACGAACACCGAGAGACTGGGAACTTAGTCCTCACGAGAAGATCCTGACCCGACTGCGTGGTTCCAGGAATTTGGGATTCGACACCTGGTCATCGTCAAGTGTCTCAATGTAGAGAAACCAAAAACACCAACAAGCCACCAATGTAGGGCTGCTCATGCACTCCGAGATCCAGGCTCTCAACGGCCCGTCGCGAACTTAGGTTTAGCGGGACAGCCGGACCGGAGCGCAGGCCCGTGTCCGAGCACGAGCAGGAGGGGTCGGTTAGAGGACAGCGGTTCCCAGCGGTTCCAAGTGGATGAAGTGGCTGGCACCTTCCAAAGCTGGGAGGGGAAATGCAAGTATCAGGAATCCCTCTATCACGAAAGTATCGGTTTATCAGCATATTCTCCGCTAGCACCCCTGATCTTCGCTTGGCTCCGAATGTCCCGCCTTTCTCCGTTGACAAACGCCGCCATTTTCACTCTCGCAACCAACAATAGAGAGCAAGCGCGCATTCGCTTCTGTCTGAAGCTCTTTTCTCGCATATACCTTGGCGTCTTTTGCTCCTGATCGACGGTTTCAGACGCGGAACTCGCCACATCGGCAGCGCGTCACGCACCCCTGCCCCCTGGGCCCGGCCCACAATCACAATGTCTTCACCACCAGTTCCTCGTGAGGATGATGACTCGTTCATCCAACCTGATAGTGTACGTTCCTCTCTTGACTATAACATCGACGTGCAACATGGGCCTGAACCGATTTTCGGATTCAGTTGATCGATATGGCCTGAAACAGGGGCAATAACAACTGCTAACCATGAGCATCTTATAGGACCAACGGAGCGTTGATGATGATGAGGTTAGTGAACCCTGGTAAACCTTATACCCCATGTCTCCCTCCATAACATTGGCGTATCGTGGGTGCTTAGAGCTTCCATATTGATGCATCTGTTGGCAAACACCATGCCTACCACGTGGAGCCCCCATACACTACCTGGTCATGGTGCAATCCCCACCTGCAATGGAACGGCCCGCTAACCAACACTCTCCTTATCTAGGTTCACGATGACCAGAGCGATAGATCTTCTTTGACGTCTTTGACATCATCTGTATTGAACGGCACTGTTGAAGGAGGCAGAACTTACGCCGTCTATGGCAAAGAAGGTCAGCGCCCAAACACCAAATTCAACTGGACATTTCCAGTCAAGCGGTGAGGGAAATCATGCTGACTGCTTTTTGCGCTTTTAGAATATGGACTCCCTATGGACGAGGCCGAGCTTGACCGCATCGACATGTGTCACACCAAGTACTGCGCCCTGATTGGAAAGAAACGCCACCTAGCGCCTATCACCGAACCCCAAAGGATCCTAGATCTTGGCTGCGGAACAGGTCCGTCCTATCCTGGTTGGGAATCAGGCTGAACACCAAACTGACGAGAAATAGGAATCTGGTCTATTGAAATGGCTGAGGAATACCCTGCCGCCGAGGTGAGATATCATTTCTATTTATTTATTCATGTCCATAAATGCTTACCAGAATAGGTCATTGGTACTGATGTCGCTCCAACGCAACCCGAGTGGTATGGATAAATCAACATGCGTGATCATCGGGCATAGTAGCTGACTGACCCCTAGGGTACCCCCGAACTGCCGCTTTGAGCTCGACGACATCGAGAGAGAATGGACGTGGAAGGAAGACAGCTTTGACTTTGTTTTTGCACGAGACTTGCTGCTGGCTATTCGAGACTGGCCGGGGCTCATCGACCAAGCATATACGTGCGTCAAAATCTAAATACTACTGGTCTTCATGTTGCTAACGCGCATCTTCAGCCACTTGAAGCCCGGAGGCTGGGTAGAATTTCAGGCCATCGTCGGTCTACTCGGCAGCGACGACGATTCAATCCCCGAGGACAGCTACCTACGCAAATTCTCAGGCATGATGGAGACAGCCTCCTCCAAATTCGGCGCCAGTCTTACCGATCCCATGAAGTGGAAGGGCTGGCTCGAGGAGCGAGGCTATGTGAACGTAACCGAAAAGGTTTTCAAGTTGCCATTCAACCCATGGCCCAAGGACCCACGAATGAAGATTCTTGGCGCCTGGGAGATGGAGAACCTCCTTAGCGGGCTTGAGGCCATGGTGACGAGGATGTTTCAAAAAGGCCTCGGCTGGTCCGACGCCGAAGTAACTGTGTTCCTCGCATTTCTGAGGAAAGAGATCAAGAATCCGAGAATGCACGGATATTGGCCATAGTAAGTGAACTTGACAGGCCTTCTTGTGTGGGTTGTTTGAGATTACTGACATCTTTTCAGCTACGTGGTCTACGCACAAAGACCAAAGGATGATTGATTGCAGCTTTAGGAAATTTGATTCTATCACCCGCCTATTCACCCGTACATTATGGACTCGGTCTTCTTACGACTTGCATTGGATATGTCTCTAATAACCCCATTGTCGGACACTCCAACATCGCAGGGGTCTTGGATATTCCCCTAACGGCCTGTAACTAGCATACAATCAACAAATTGCAAACATGCCAGCCTTTGAATGAAGCAATCAGAATTGAGCCATTGTTGACGCCATCAGTGAGCATCCTGATCAATGATCCAAGTGACAGCACGCGAAGCGTTTCATCTTTACCCCATGACGTCCATGTTGGGTTCAACAAGCAGGATGCGAGTCCGCTGTGTTAGATATATAGTCAAGGAAGATTGCATTCAATATACGATTGATTGATTTCGCCTTGGCAGGACGAGGGCTATCTCACAAGGGCAGTCATAAGAAGCACAAACAATGTTACCCCTTTGTGCGATGCACTCTACGTGAGTGTACTTTGATAGCATTTACACAACAACCGATACGATACAACGTGGTACTACGCCATAAGATAAAGCAGACAAGAAGATTGATTGCATTTTGCTCGGTCGTGCAACGCTTGCACAGGATATCATGCTAACAGGACCACAAACACCATTCCCACCGATAATCGTATACAGATTCCCAAGATCCAACGACTTGAGAAACCCCTCCAAAAGATACACTTCTCCTCACAGAGCCAGGACGGCACCGGCAGCACCAACAGCAGCAGCGACAACACCAACCATGCCAGTAGGTCGGGGAGCAGCAGCGTTACCACTACCGCCGACAGTGACATACTCCAAAGAGGCAGTCCTTGTGGTGCTGGCATCGGTAAACACCATGCTACCTTTGCCGCCGGAGCATTCGGGGACAAAGCCGTCCACCTGGGGGTTGACGGTGCTGCACTCCTTGGCAATCTCCTCTGCATCATCATTGACACTAACGAGATAGTCTCCAACCTTTGTAAGATACGTCTCCAAAGGCTTGGACAATGAGGCGGCGATGGTGAGCTTGCAGGGGTCGGCGGTGGGAACATCGTTCAGGAACCAGTCGAGGAGGTCGCCCGTAGGTGTCGGCATGTCCTGGAGGAGGTCGAGGACGGAGCTAGCACACTCGTCGTCGTCTTTGGCGCGGACAAATAGATCTTGGGCGCTTCGCTTGTGAGGTGTGAAGCCCATGGCTGGAGCTCGGACGTTGAGGGTCTGGAAGACGTGGACGACCTCTACGTGCTTGACCTCTGCGAGAGCTGTAGAAGCCATAACGGCTAGAAGGGAGAGCAATTTGGGCTGCATGGTTGTTTTTTGTTTGAAGGTTGTGTTGGTGGAAAGAAGGGCGGATGACAGAAAACATTGAAATTGAGACTCTGAGGCCTTCTTATAACAACGCAGGATCAGATCGTCAAGTTGGACCAACAAGCAAAGACAAGGTCTAAGCCAACGGTTTATCCGCAGTCATTAACAGGGGGAAAATATTGTCCAATGGTAGAGGCGCTTAGCGCTTGGTAGGATTTGTCTACTGGGGCCGTTGTCAGTGCAGGTGCAGCATGTAAGGGCACCCTTGTCCTTGAAGGAGGGCGAAGTCTGTTGGTGTATGGCTGAAACAATTTCTGTAGTTTCAGTGCGTCCGCATGAGTGATCCTCTGATGGATTTGGGCTGGAGATTTGCTGGCAGAGATGCCTAATAATAGGCATCACCAAGGAACCTCATTTTGACAGAACAGCAAGCTGATGGGAATTTGATGCGGGCTCTATTCTAACATCTGAGATCGGGTACTTCCTAAACCAGCAGGTGGCCCGTTTTCACCGATATCTCTCTCGTACTTCAAACACACGAAAGATCCATGAACAAACAGGCAGAACTCGTTTGTCCGCCCTTCCTTGTTTATGCATGAGTCATACGGTTATTTCTTGTTCCTTCATTCAAAAAGCACGGCTTCATCCAACAACCAACATTTCTCGCATCCCGACCAACAGCATACAATCCCTGCACAACCCGCCTTCTTCAAGCTGCCTTTCAAATTGCAGAGCGGATCCCACAGTCCGTTTCATCTGATCCGGAGAGGCCATCGGCTGGCCAATCCACGAATTCCTACAGCTCCACCAAAAAAGAGTCGAGACTCAAAAAGAATGTGCTTTCTCTTGATGAGCTCTGATGCGTAATCTGGGAATCGAACCCAGGGCTCCCCGACGTTACTCGAATGGCAACGGAGAATTTTACCACTAAACCAATTACGCTTGGTGTTGTTGATGTCTTGGAATCCGGATATTGCGAATCAAGTTCGTGGCAATGGTGTTGGGGCGGAGAGCCACGATCGCTCTTTGACTACCATCATCATAAAAAAAAAAAAAAAACGGTTTTGTCTAAATGTTTCAATGAACTTTATGTCAACTTTCGTCCAAGGCCTATCTAAGGCGTGAGCTTAATTTGAGGGGCGCAACTTGTGTCCAACACCACATCTGGCTGGAACGCAAGCCAGCTTGTTTGTCCACCCAGAACAATGAAAACGGGTAGAAGATTTCAATCTTTGATGGCACTCAAGAGTCATATTCAAATGTGTACCTTTGCATATTTCCTCAAGCAGGGCCAGATCAAATACAACTGCCTTCCCTCTTCTACTCTACCCTTCTCCAACATCTCAGCAAGCTGCCTCTACCTATTTCGCCTCCCTCCCTCCCAGAGATGGACGATTCTCTCACAGAGTGGCTCAAAAGGCCGACCTTCTCCTTCTCCCAAGAGTCCCGGACCTTGTCTGCCCACAGCCGTCATTCAAGCCAAAGCAGCAACTCTATCCTGACCCGCTGGCCGTCTCCATTGCTCTCTAATGACAAGCCTCTCGATGAGTCTAGCAGCTCAGACGAGCACGAGACATTCTCCGAATACGCCGATGATCGATATCCTCTCCTTTGGTACGGCGTTCTCCTGCTCCACCCTTTTACGGCTCACCTGAGAGTCCCTGACGCCGTTTCTTGTCTTCTTGCCGACTTGGAGAATAGACATGTGGGGAGTCATCCACCATCGAGACGAAGCATCCGGGATAGCAATGAACTACACATGCTTTGGGAACATTCCACACGTGAGGATATCCGCCTCTACTTTCAAGGGTCAGGTATTTCTCTTTTCCCAGGGGAACAGCTTCTACTGCACAGCGTCAGTGGTGAGCTCATCTATCATCACTTGATGCGCCGTATGGATAGCCGATTCTCAATCCAAGCCCCAGCGCCAGACGTCATGTACGGATATCGAGAAGCTGCACTTCATCGTCCAAATGGTATACCTAACTGGGTCATCGACGACGGAAAGGCCACAGATACGAAACTGTTCTACCCGTTCTTGACAGTCCAGATGCAAGGTCACGGCTTTGGATCTGATGGATGTATGCACAAGGCAACCAACGAATGCATGATTGCCTCATCTATCTGTGTCAGAATGCTCGACAGACTCAACCAGCGTCTTGCCGTCCGCCAACGAAGCGACGCATCCACAATGATAAACAGCGCCGCCTTTAGCATCGCCATGAACGGCGCAGTTGCGCGCATCTACGTCACTTTTGCGTTTGATGAGACGAAAGACCACGTCTACAAAGTTGAGAGCTTTGTCCTCGAGAATCCATCGCATTATAGGAAATTCCATCGGTACATTCAGAGCATCATTGACTGGGGGAAGAATGACCGACTTCGGGAGATTCGAGATGCCATCGGGGTTATTGAGAGCAGTGGTCCTCGATGGTATCCAAGATATGAGTTGTAGCAGGCAGGAGGCGGGTTAGATTTGTACTTGAGGGAGGGACGTCGTTAATACACCTCACGGCTTGAGGAACTAGATATAGGCCTGTAATGTAACTAGGACTACCATTTGGCGCAGAATTAGATAGGAAGAAATTGGAGATCATTTGCTTTTAGTTTTCAAGAGATACCATCATGGCCTTCAGGACATACCATGTTATTTCCCAACTCTATGATGATTACTACATTTCTTCTCATACCATCAACTATTGAGACAACTGCTTATCGATAGAAGTTCGTATCGCTTGGTAACGTCTTGTCTCGACAAAACCTGGTCGTCTTTTTCTTGGTCCGCTCTTTGCTTCGTTCATTCAAGCCTATCAGCATGATTGTTACCCCCAAAGAAACAAACATAGGGGGAGTCACCACGCTAAGCCATAGTTTGCAGCAGATATAAGAGTGAGTGCGGATGCTTCATTCACCTTCTATCGCCTTCGCTCTGGCCAGCACTAGCCTTCTAGGTGAATGAGGACGAGGCAAGTATACAAACACTCGATTTTTCCACAACTCACCCCATTCCATCAACCTTCACACCTACACATCATCCCCAACACTCACACCCGACTTTTCACATCCTCCACAAAGAAAAGGCAGGCCATGTTCAGGTCGCAGAGCAGTGACTCTTGGGGCACCCGCGGCAACAAGCAGGATCACATGCAGCTCAAGCGAGACGGGTCAGTCCCGGTTAGTGACTCTGAGAGCTACCTCCGCATGATCCGCTACGAGGAGAGTCGCACTGACGACAACGAAACTCAACTGTCTCATTCAGACGAGCCCCAACCCCAGCATCATGGCAACCACCCGGGTGGCATGATTACCCAGAGACACGGCGGCTCGGGACTTCACGATGACCGTCATCTCCTTCGCATGCACAACATCTGGTACCTCTCTCCCCTCCAGGCCGCCAACCAGGTATCCCCAGTCGTCAAATACATCTACGAATGGGTGATGAACCAGGCAAGAGATCTTCCTGGTATCACCCCAGAGAGAATCAAGGGTGATGCCCTCCTACACAACCTGGAGGAGTCTGGTTCATCCGCTCGGATCAAAGAGTACTTCAAAGCACTCTTCACTCCTCCGCCCAGCAGCCGCGTTCAGGGCGTCAGAGACCAAACCATGTGCTACGGAGTCGTCCCTCATCGGGAGAGCATCGAAGGTCCTCGACCCCCAACCCCTGCTATGCTGTACGGATACAGCCTCGAGGTATTCTCCGATGCCGAGAAGCAGCAACAGACCCTTTTCGAAGCAGAAGCCACCCGAGCTTGCCTCTACCCTTTCTTCACGATCGAAGTTCAAGGTGATGGACCGACTTCGACGGGCTCCCTATGGGCAGCCACCAACACGTGCCTTGCCAGCTCAGCCGGCTGCGTTGCCCTCTTCAACAAGCTCGAGCGCCGAGTTCATCAAGTCACTGGTCCGTTCTCTCCCGAGCTGAACAACGTCGCCTTTAGCATTGCCATGAACGGCACCGAGGCCCGGCTTTTTGTCACCTATCGCATGGACGAAGGCATGTATGGCATGTACAAGGCCAAGAGTTTCCTGCTACAGGATCCGGATCACCACATCATGTTTCACAAATGTGTCCTGAACATCATCGAATGGGGACAGCAGCGACTCGTCAAGATTCGGGACGCTCTGCGATACCTGCGAGCAAACGACCCGAACGAGGCCATGAGGGCCAACACCAACTTCCGGTACGCTGACCTTGGTGAGATCTGAGAAGCTGATCAGGCATCTTGTGTTTTTATTTTCTTTGTGTTCAATGCATCAGTCTCCTGTATTTTCGATTCTTGTTGGATCTATGAGGGAAACAGACCTCCTTGTTAGAGGCTAGACGGGATGAGAGTAGGGCTTGGGCTGAACCGGATGTATCGTTTGCAGGACGACAAAGATTAGTAGCTAGCTCAGTCCGCAACCAGGAGTTTATTCATCATTTGACTGTCTGTCGTGATTTTTTATTCCTGCCCACTATTTCACGTGTTGAAATGCCAAAACCGCCGTCCTGAAGCATCACCGGCTTCTAAAACTTGAAGGCTGGCTGATGCCTACTAATCGGCCCGCAATAGGTAGGCAACCAACGCTCACTACGCCGCAAATATTTCTACTTAATCACAATCGAGCCGCAAACTACAGATTCACAAGAGCATGCGACAATGGGGACCAATCAGCCTGGCCTCCTCAGGCTCTCAACTGAGCTCCTCTTCAACATCATCGACTACGTCCATCCATCATCACATCTCTCACTTGCCCTCACCTGCTCCAAGCTCCACCGCCACTCCCAACCAATTCTTGATCGCCATCGCGCTGCGCACAGCATCGTGTCCGACCTGCAACCTGAGAGTGTTCTTGAACTTCTGAGGGGCGCAGAATCATGCAGCGTCGAGCTCTGGCATGTGCGGGAGCTGGAGCTCTGGGGTAACCGGAATAGCTCGGAGGAATGGCGAGCTTGGGATGTGGGTGTGACGACGGGTACGGTACAACTCGCCAACACGGAATCCATCGACGCAACCCTGAAAAGAGAAGAAATTATGGGTTTCTTCTCAATGTCCAAGCAATGGTGGGACATACCCGAAGATGAATTCGACGCTGCGAGAAACGAGCTTGAAGCTGGAGGGGACGGCTTCCTCAAGATGCTCATGATCGCATCGTGCCCCAGACTGCACAGCATCAGATTCGCCAAGGAGAAAGAAGTTTACATGCACAAAAGCCTCCACTGGATGGCAAAAGCCGTCTCATGGAGCATGAACAGCGGCAGGTGGCCGCCAGGCTTCCAATCTCTACGCAACGTTGCCATTGGTGTCTGGACGGGGGTACCGACACCGCCAGAAGTACAAGAAGAGTGGGAGTTGGGATTCTTTGACTTTGCAGCCGTTCTCAACCTTCCTGCCATTCACAGCGTGTACATCAGAGACCTTTATCCAGACTGGGAGGAAGAGGGCAACGATGATCCGGCTTCCGTGGAGGAAAATTATCGCCTCGATCCCCGTTCGTCAACCATCCAGCACATCTATATCGACCGCGGACAAAACCTACAAATATTCTACGATCCCTTCTTGAGCGTCGGTAAGGATCTGCAGTCTGTGACTCTTCGGGGCCTCGAAGATTGGACTCAATGCGATGACACGGACGCGATCCCCGGGTCCTTGAGCAGAAACTACCCCGACACGTTCCGCAAGATGACCTTTTACAGACCGACGGGCCTTCATGGATATAGATGTGGTGTCTACATGCCAGACCAGATACGAGACCCTTTCCCCGGTATGAGACAGTTATCTGTGGGCATATCCGACATCGACCTACTAGCCATGTCAGAAATTGACTCGAAGCCAACCGTTGAAGCGTACGTCGACTATTGGTGTAACGGGTTCCTGCCAAAGAACCTCGAGGTCATCATGATCTGGGGAGAGCCGGGTAACGGCAACGACTGGCTCGAACTAGACGACGATGTCATGATGGACTATACCGACGCAGCCATCGCAGCCGTGATCAGAGCCGGCACATACAAGGACCTCAAGGTCATATACCTCGACGATATGGAAAGACAGACAGAAACTCAACGCCCGAGGGTGTGCTTCCAAAAGTCAATCGCCGCGGGGAGGGAGATGGGTGTGCACGTCTACACCCTGACAAACAGGGAAGATGGTGGTTACTGGAGGGAGTTTCCTGTTGCTGCTGACAAGTTCGATCTGAAGACGGGGCCATTTGGAGAGAGGCCTGCTTCGTGGAGGATTGATCGAAGGGAAGGGGTGTGGGAGGATCCAGGTTGTGAAGGATGTGGAGAGTGTGAAGAGTGTTTGAGGGTATATCCAGAACACGCGTGGAAGAGTGTCGCAGCTTCAATTGCTGAGGGTTCAAAGATGGATGTGTAGATTGTCCATATTTGAGCAGGTATATAGATGAGGCAAGCGAGATGTCACCAGTGTATCTCGGACCTCTCATTGTAGCCATAATCCATCGACATAGGTTTAGCACCCGCTGTGACAAATATCGCGAATGCATGCTTGTGCCCTTCTCAGGGTGGCATCCCCTCTCGAGTTCAACCCGTAGTGTACGCTTTTATACACTAGACGGCATACTCCCAGATACCATCTTTTCAAGACCATCATCTACTCCGCCCCAATTCTAACCTCGTGTAAGCATCGTTCTTGAACCAGTAAATAAACTCACCTCATGAAACACAGACCAAGAGACTAGTCACGTCGCGATCCCCTCAATCCTTTGCCACTTGATGATCCTTTGTCAAACGTCCTTCAAGGCCGCGTGGCACGACGCGTTGCGCTTATAAATCCCATCACCAAACACTGCAAAAAACCGCGCGTTCATAGCCAATTGAAGCCATTTCATCCACTATTCTCGTATCCCATCGCCCTCCTCCACCAAGTCCCCAACCCCCTCCCCTCCATCTCCTTCGCAAACTCCGCCACAGACTCTGTCTCATCAAACCCCGTCGCCCTCTTTCCCTTCTCTTCTACTGGAGCAGGCTTCGCGACGCATCGGAAATCTTTGTATCGTAGGGCCTGGACGCTCGCTACCCACTCTGTCAGCCCCGCCTCGTCGCGGCCTTCGGCGAACATGATGCCTGGCGATCCTCCGCTGCGTACTAGTAGCCAGTCTACATTGAGCTGTTGGGCTGCGCGCCGGACTCGATGGAGCTTCTTTCGTGATGTGATGTGATGTGTGCGGATTAAACAGTTGAAGAGTCCTGCGGTGCGTGACATTGTTGAGTTGGAGAGGTTGAAGTTACAAGGCTGGAGTTGTGATAAGTGGCTGCCGGACTTTTGTGAGTCCGACGACCATGACCCAACATCACAGAACCTCACAGTAAAGGTTACTCTCACAGTTTCGTTCACAGGCAACTGAATGGATAAGACGGATTCAAGTCATCATGAGACCATCCCCACATATGCACATCTAAAGATAATGTTTAACATTCCACCTAACGCCGTTCCTACCATCTTCCACATGTACAATAATCATGGCATCAAAGTGTACCCACACGCTGATCCAACCATCCGCTTCATATTCTGCTTCCAGCATTCGCTATAGTCGTAAGAGGGGTATAATGTCAAGGGGATCCAAATCTCCTCGATGATCCCTACCAACACCGCACCACACACTCCATCCATCTTAGACACCTCGGAACATGCGCACCACCAAGAACCACATCGCACCGAGGAACTTGAAGGCGCTCAAACCTGCCACACTCCAGAGCACGATAGACATGTAAATGTTTGATCGCTGCTCTTGAATATCCTCCTTGTCCTCTTTGCTGGTGCTGATTCTGTCCAGACCGGCTGAGCTGAGCACCAGAGCAGCGATAGCAAAGTTGGTCACCATCCAGATCAGGACGACACCAGTACGGACACCCTTGTAGTAGTCCATCTGCTTTTCCTGGAGTTGTGAGGGAGTTGGCTCCTTCTTGACAATCACCTCCTTCTGGGCAAAAACAGCAAGTTCTCGTTGATACTGCGCGTTAAGATCACCCTCATCGGGAAGATCTGTCTTGGCCGTGCCGTCCTTTGTGTTGACAGAGGGCAGCTTCTCCACCTTGTCGTCACCCTTGGTACCCCAAGAAACATCGTGCGTGTTGCAAAAGGCGTACACGTTCAGAACGTTGGTAAAGCTTGGCGTCAGGAGCATGTACTGCACGAACGAGGTAGCCATGTGCCAGGGATCCAGCATGATGATGGAAGCGATCAACCAGATACCCCATGTCGACATGACCGAAATGATGAGCATGTAAAAGACCTTATTCTTGAGAATGTCAGAAACTTGGAACCCGTCCTCGTCGTTCACATCGGCCATGATGGACTTGACAGAGATGAAGATTGCGGCGAAGAGAAGGTAGCTAGATCATTGTTAGCGTCAGAAAGCTCAAAGCTGAAAGGCATACTTACATCATGATGCCGGCCCAGAACCAAACCATGGCAGCATAGAGTCCACCAGACCCTGAAGGTCGGTTACCCAGAGACAATACAAAGCATGTAATCAAGATGACACCGTAGAGCCAGGTGAAGACGACACCCAGAATCTCGCCGGTACGACCAAGTAAGCTATCGTCTCCCAAACTCGTCGTCAGAATCTTAAAGACCAGGAAGAAGTTACCGATAGCGAACCAGGCGAAGATCATGTTGATAGTGTTGAAGATAAACTCGATGAAGAAGGCAAACTTCCTCAAGAAAGTGTGATCAGACCGGAGGAAGTCGAGGAAGTGGACAATAGCGTAGATAGCAGCGAAGAATGAACCGTTGAGCCAACGACGACGCTGAAGAACCAGCTCAGTAATCGTGTCTGGCACATCAGTCTCACCGGTAGCCGACTTGACATATTGCAGGATCCAATGGCAGTTTCTCTTGGTGACGAGCTCGAAACAGAGAATTCGATCTTCGGCCAGATACATGTTGGACTCGAAAAGACCAGCGTCACTACCACCATGAAGCGTCTCACCGAGAAAGTACTTCTCCAAGGGACCCTGGCCGTTCTTGTCGTTCTGGAGCGCAACGTATCGGTAGGCGGAAAAGGCACCGGGCAGCACAGAAATGAATCCAAAGGCGGATTCCAAAGGCTTGTCCAAGATGTTACTCATCTTGTACTCAAAGTTCTGCGCAGCAACCAGAGGGTTCAGGAGGTATTTTCCTCCCTTGCCCAACATGGCCTTGATTTCACCACAAGCACCACCGCACATGGGCTCCAGGTCGAAAGCCTTCCAAAGATGGTAGATCGAGCTACCACCGGGTCGAGTACCAGCATCGAGGAGGACGCAAATATTGGGGTTAAGGACGTTGCCAAATGCCGTAAAGAACCATCGATGAGAGTTGATCTTCTTGGCGTTCTTCTCCTTCAGACAGAAGAGGATCTGAACTGGTTGACGACCGTGCACAAGCTGGACCACATCGTTCTTGATCGCAAGATGTGTCTGCGTGGTGTACTCGTAAATATGAGCTTCCACGTCCTTTCCGTTGACTTGTTGCTTGGCGATACCCTCCTGGTACACACCCATACCCGCCAAAAGAGCCTTTGTCCTGTTGTTGATCTTAGCTCGGCCATCGCTGACGACGCAGACAACAATCTTTTTCCAGGCATCTTGGCCCCAAGTCTTGCTGTTGGGTCGGTTGCACATGTACTCAATGTTCTTGAAAACACCCGACATGGTTCGCGCAAAGAGAATGTCGTCTTCGTTATACATGGTGACAACGATGAACAGCTCGGTGTGTCTAGGCTTGCTGAACAGCTTTTGTCGGAGAGTAAAGTCATTGTCGAAGAAATCGTTAGGATCGCACGTCGCGGCCGAGTATCGCATGTGTGTGAACTCATCACGTTCGCCGTGGTTAACCTGCGAAAGAAGAACAGGAGGAACAGGGCAATCAAGAACCAGGTTTCCTCGGTAGAGCTTGACCTGCTTCACAGTCTTCCATCGCTTGATTCCGCCCTGCTGAGGCTGGTCCTGGTATGGCTCACTAGGCGCATCCGAGTCTTGGTGCTGCAGCATGGGTCGGTCGGCCGGGTCATCATAGGCTTGGTCGTACCGCTGATCGTAACCTTGATCATACGTGTCGTAGCTTTGGGGGCGAGGCTCGTATGGTTGGTTTCCGTACGCATCGTGGTGGTCTTGCGGGTTGACAGCGTAGTCGCCGCCGTGACCATACCCAGACAAATTATCGACGGATTGCTACAAACAGCGTCAGTGTCTATTCCAGCAATCCCCACGCGCAAGATCCAACACAAGCACTTACCGCAGCATTCAGGTCGAGTCGGTCGCTGGGAGTCCCTAGTCTGTTTGGGTCGGGGCCCGAGGGCATGTTCAGATGAGGCTGCGAGTGGCCATACTGATTGTAACGATTGTCGTCAAAGGGATTCTCTTCCATCTGGTAACCGTGCTGGGGCATATACTGCTGCTGCCCTGGCGACGGCGTCCGATGTGGCTGCGGGTGCGCGCCATAGCGCTGATCCATCTCGTTGTTGTAGTAGTCGTCGTCTGCGCGAATTCAAGGTTAGAATATAGTTACTGATACTGGACAGAGTGTCTAAAGTCGCAGAGGTAATGTTTCGCTCGGAGCCAAGTGGGTTGGGTTCGTGGATGCTCCGCCACGCTCGTGTACGTCTGTGGCATACGCAAGCGAGGGCGACAGAGGGAAGCATCCGACAATCAAGGGGTAATGGACGTATTGGACTTGCCTAAGCGGTTGTAAGACATGACGGCGGGAGTTTATGCGCACTCAAAGGGCGCTCTGCAATCGTCGGCAAAAGGGTCGCAAGTTTGAGGTGCGCAAGTGGTTGCGCGGGCGGTTGCCCGGGTTTCTGAAACAAGGGGGGCCTGGGGGGGAGATTGTCCGTGTTTGATCGAGAGTGAGTGACGTCGCGCGATGGTCGGGGCTCGGCACCAACCGGCGGGGGGAGAGGCGGGTTGGTTGCTTGTGCGATGGAGGAGGTGAATGAGGTTGGTTGTTAAAGATGAAGCTCAAAAATTGATGCTTTGGCCCTACAGTGATGGACTTTAGTGGTTGTCGTGAAGCAGCTGACAGTGTTTACCTACATGTCCGTCGGGGCGTTGTCGGGGGAGTGGGGGGAGGGGGCTAGGGTGGCAGCTGAATGCGTCGATGCGGCCGGAATGCACTCAACGGCTACCTAATTAATTATTTGGTATGAATGTCTGTGATTCAGAGAGGCCGGTAACAGATCAAGAGAGAGAGAAAAAGAGGATGAGGAGAAAAAAATCAGTCAGCTTCACAGGGCAGTCATCATGAGAAGTAGTAATGCATCTTCCTCAGCCCGACTCCTTTGACTGTCAGCCGAGCCCCAGCTAGATCCATCCTAGTTCCCTTCAAAGCCTAGCCCCAGGCCTGAGCCCCCGCCAAATATCCAGCCCAGATGGGTCTGGACAAGCCATGTTATCCAGCTCCTGGTGCCGTCGAGCCTTGTCGCAAGCCTCTTTGCAGTCTGCCAGGCCCTAGTGGAACTCAGGCAAGGCGTTCTGGTCCCCTCTCACTGCTCGCTTCCCTTCCTTTGATGCAGCTTACCCGTCGGTCTATGTGAGGGAAGACCGAATGGACCTATCACGGCTTGCTGACTTGTCTGACTGGCTTCCGCACCCCCTGCTTGCGGAATCCTCGCCTGCTCGCAGTTAACTGCCAGATGGGATGTTGATGTTGTCGGGGTTTATCACGGACGGATGCCAAGAGACCCCGATCAGCACGAGACCAAAAATAAAAATAATCTCAGCCGTCAATAGACCGCCACAATTGCGTCTCCGGTTTGGTGATGCCCTGAAGTACCGTTGTGTAACTGCGCCACAGCATCTAATTCGGCTCGCCTCTGTTCCGCGTGCAGGGCAGTTGGCGCGTGGCAGTGGATGGCATGGCACAGTTTGCGAGCGGTTTTCGCATACCCTTTGCCCTGCCCCGTCATTTTCGCATCCGTTGCTCTGGCGCTGGTGGACACTTCCGCGCATCAGGTAGGGTAGGCTATCGCCCTGCTGTCGCTTCCATGTATGTGGATCACCCTGCCTGTCATACTCTGTTGGTCCTCATCTCATCTCCCACCAGCAAACATGCAGAAACGCCCACTGCAAGCGCCCAAGATGAAGGGAAAGTGCAGAAAGGCCAACAAATGAATCAGTATCCATAAGGAGGCGGTCTTGTTCGTCCCGTCCTGGGGAAACACAAGGCCAGGTACCATGGTCAGCCCTTTGGCTGCTGCACGGGCTTCTTTCATTGCTTATTCCCGCGACCGCCACACGACCCTTCATGTCGTTGAGATGCAACGATTAGAGACAGGCTGGAGAATGGCTTGCTGAGAAGTCAAACTGAATCAGTTGGCATTCACCACCAACACGGTTCTCGACTCCAATGAAGATGACAGCTCTCATCTTCACCATTCAGCCGCTCATCCTCGCTTCCCTCCCTCGTAGTCCAGCTGATCCCCTCACGATAACCTTAATCAAGCGCCCTCTGAAATGTGTAGTGTCACGGGACCCAGCACAGCTCCTCCACCACGGGCCAATAGATGCCTCGGTCCGTCCCTTAGCATGTCGCTCAAACAACCGCTTGACCTTATTCGTTCCTCCAAACCACATCTGGGCGCCTCTGGGGAGATCCAAATCCTTCCTCCTTGTAACGGCCCATCCTCGCATGCTTCCGTATGGAAGGAATTTCTCAACCCATCACAGGCTAGACCAATCACCATGGAGCAGTCATGCAGGTAACCCTACTGAACGGTCACGCCCTTGGGATCGTCGACAGCGATTCTCTCGGTGGGAAGTACTCTGGGGATCTGGGGACGAGAAGCTCCGGGATCTTATTCAGAGTTATACAAGCTGCATCGCCGTTGAACCCCTCACAGCAACCTTCGAGTGAAGGTTATTCATGACTGCCGCGCTGCATCTGACGATATGCCGCCTCGACAGCCCCTCCCGCCCAAGGCCCTGCCCTTGCAGCCTTGGTCGTTTTAAAGTCGCATCTAGTCTTGCTAGCCCAGTCAAGTCTTTTCAGCTCATGCAACTTTAGGGTTAAAAGGCTGTTTTATCATGAGAGAACGACATGAAGATACCAGGGGTGAAGGCGCCTTATTGGTCAGACAGTCACCTCTATCGGCGGGTACGACTCCCACCCGATTGTTGCACCTCATCTGGCTAGGATGAACCACGCCCGAGGGCATGGAGAGGTCAGAGGACTTGGTAGACGGTGTAATTATATGCCGCATTGATGGAAGTCGTACGGCGAGGTCCTGGGCGACTCATAAGGAGCGAGACCCCATCCCGGTGGTGCTGGTTGACTCTCCTCCTCATTCTGTTGCTGTTGTTGATTCAGTGAGAACTCAATCTTTATTTGCCCCTGATTCTGGGGTACATCTTTGACAAAATGGCATGTTTAATGTCTCTTCTTAGCCTCTGGCTCTACCTATTCCCCCTCGCTCTGTCCCTGGACTTTGAGAGTGTCACCATCAGTCGAGCCCTTGGCAACGTTGGACACACATGTATAAGCAAATGTCTTTACTACACCATCGTCACCGACATGGGAAAGGCCATGGGCTGCGATGACCCCTATGACAACAACTGTTATTGTGCTACAGCATCTGCGTCGGCGTCCCTAGCAGATGCTTGGATGTCCCAGTGCGCCACCAAAACATGCTCAGCAGGAGATCGATCCCGAGACTTGAGCTCCATGCAGTCCATCTACGCCTCTTACTGTATGGGGGCCGGGTTCACTCAACCTGGCGCCACCAACTGGTACAACCCAGCCGAAGCGACGGAGGAGCCTCAGTCGCCCTCAGGGGAGGATGACGATGATACCAGCAACGCGGAGCCTAGCAGAACAGTCGATTCGGGCACAGTCGAAACAACAACACACTTGACCATCGTCACACAGACGACAGAGGGAGGCGCAGGCCCATCCAAGTCGCGGGGTAAGTTCCTGCTACTCATGGTGACAGTTCCTTTGCTGTTGCTCCAGGTACTGTGCCTGTGTCTGGCGTGTATAACTTGAGTGTGTGCTAACTCACTTCTCTTAGTAACTGTCGAGGCTACCTCGACCTATTACGTGAACCCGGACGGATCTGCTGCACAGGTCAACCTTTCCGACTCGAGCGACAACTCGGCTGTCAAGATTGGCGTTGGTGTAGCAGTACCTGTGGTGGCTATTGCGGCGATTGGACTATTTGCTTGGTGGTTCATCAGACGGAGAAAGCAACGACAGGCACAGACTCTCCCGACTACACAACCCGTCACCGAGACTACCACAGGCGGCAGCGCTGGCATTTCACCAGAGCGAAAGGACACGATACAGAGGAAGCCCATTGGTGCAACCGCAGTCTCTCCCGTCTCATCTGTGTCTCATACCAACGAACTCTCTGGCGTTGGAGTTCAACGTGAGGTTTCCGGTCGGGAGGTTCACCCTTTCCCCGTCGTGACACCAAGTCCACCCGTTCAGGTCCCTGGACAACACGAGATGACTGGCGACGGTTGGCGGCCGAATCTGGAGATGGATGGACGGGATGCCCGAGTGGAGATGTCGGGAGAGGCCAGGCCACCTGAGCTACCAGGACAGACAAGCAGCCCGCCTCCTGTGTATACGGCGCACGAGACTACACAGAGGTGGGAACTGCCCGACAACTCGCGATAGGGAGTGATCTGGAGGAGTCCGTGAGGGTTTTCGCTTAGGCTTTGCGGCTTCAATAATAGAAGTGCGTTTCATGTTTCGTTCTCACTTATTCTTGTATCTTTAGTCAACTGATGGGAGGAGTTGGGGATGGGGTCCAAGATTGGTGTACGGAGATGGGATGTTAGATGGAATAGGACCACAATATTGATACCAGTTGAAGTGTCACCGTTGTTGCATAGAAAGGATTGTCCACGACATTGGCAAGATTATGCTCATCCTTTTCTCATTCTTTTCTCACCTCCTACTATGCCTCCTACTTTGATCACTTACACGAGATCATAACACAACGTCACACTATACACTATCTCCTTATGAACACTCGCAAAACCCTCCAATAGGTCATGGGGGCCGGCAAAAAGATGAATCAAGTAAAAAGCATGATGCTCCAGTCGTTAAAAACTGCAAAAGAAAGGGTCTGGCCGGGGATTGAACCCGGGACCTCTCGCAAGCTTGCTTTCGGGTTTGCCCTAAGCGAGAATCATACCACTAGACCACCAGACCGAGTCAAGCGAGGAGCACGTGATGCTCCTGTTTCTTGGAAACGGTGGGCGAAAATTGTGTCTAAGCGGGCAGCTATGAACGGCCGTTGGCAGCTGCTGACAGCTCACTTCGGACGCCTCGTTCTGCTGACACTGACAACGCCCAAACTTGCATCGTCAGAGATTATCGGGTCAGTTTCAAGCTTTGCTACATCTCGATTATTCTATTCCTGAGCTGTCTTGGTGTAGATGAAATCTCTGTCCATAGAACCTACTTACAAGCATAAATAATCGACCCATCCAAAGTCCGCTCCTCCGCAACCGTCTCCATCATGCAGTTCGCCTAGGGCTGAATTAATAATCTTGTACTCACCTCCCACGCGTCCACCGTATAAACTTGACCTAGCGCAAGCCACACCCGCCCATCGCTACCCGCGGACTGCGTGGCCCAGACCAGATGATGAGAAACTCCCAAGACCATCCGTGGGCTCTGATTGGACCGTCCTGACCCGTGGACAGGAGTCGGAGTAATCTGGCAGCTTGTGTGACCCAAAGGTTACGCCGTCCCAGGCAGAATGGGGACAGAGGCCATCGTGAAGTGCGGACTTGTGTGGATGGGCAAGACGCGGCCGGTGTTTTGTGATTAGAAATTGTTGCGTATTGTGTCTGGCTCGGGTCAACTGCGATCATTGCGGAGATTGGGATTTGAAGGGATCGTAAAGAGCGTCGTCGAGTATATAAGGACGGGTGTAGTCGAGCTGTAAGACAAGTCATCAGCACACAATTCACCAGCATTCAAATCCTAGACAAGCATACCTTTAAGCTTACACCTATCCATCCTTCTTTACCAACTTTGATCCACCACAATGTCTTCTCCTCAGCTCATCACTGTCTATGGTGCTACTGGCGCCCAAGGCGGCAGCGTTGTCCAATCCCTTCTCCAGAACAAGTTCCAGGCCTTCAAGATCCGCGGAATCACTCGAAACCCTGACTCTGACAAGGCCAAGGCCCTGAAGGAACAAGGTGTCGAGGTCGTCAAGGCTGACGGTCTTGTCAAGGAGGAAGTGGTTGAGGCCTTCAAGGACAGCTGGGGAGTCTTTGTCAACACGAACTCGGATGATCCTGTAAGTTGCACAAATCAGTAATTAGGAAATGTCTAATGGAAATCTAGGCTGTGAATCAACCTGGCGGTCCAAGCGAGACAGACCTGGGCAAGAGCATTGTGGATGCCGCCGCCGAAGCTGGAGTTCGTCACTTCGTGTACAGCGGTATGGCTTCTGCATCCGAGATCACTGGAGGAGCTGTCCCCAACAAGGCCTTTGAGGGTATGTTCTTTTCTAACACGGAGTTCTGTCTTCTAATTCCTCGCAGAGAAGCATGCCATTGGAGAGTACGCCAAGAGCAAGGGCGTCTTCGAAACTGTCAACATCGTCAGCCCTGGTTGGTACATGGAGAACCACCTCGTCGAGGAAGTTGCCCCTGTCCTTGGAGGATTCCCTTTTGTCCCTGATGAGGAGGGCTACCTGACTCTGCACATTCCTCGTTGGGGTGGCAACGACGAGATTCCTTTCATCTCGATCGGCGACGACTACGGTGATCTTGTCCATGGTATCTTCCTCGATCCCAGCAAGCACAACGGACGCCTCACTCAGGGCATCAGCTCTAGCTCAAAGCCTGAGCAGCTCGTCTCTGAGTTTGAGAAGTGTACGTGCCAGACGCCCCTTTGATTTATTGTTCCGGCAACTGACTGTTTGACAGTGACTGGCAAGAAGGCCCGGTTTGTGCCCATTGAGGACTGGAAGACGATGGAGACGTACGGAGTCGAGGCTTTCGAGACGGTCAAGTACATGTTCGGCTTTTGCCAGTACTCCGGTGGCTTGTACTATGGCGTTCCGAACGACGTGGTCACCACGGGTGAACTGAAGGCGAAGGCGGCCGAGGCCAAGGGAGAGTCTGGCGACAATGCGAAGTTGATGACGCTCGAGAGGTTCCTTGGAAAGTACTTCGCCTTGTAAACGTCAGGTTCTGTCTTTATTCGAAGTCGAGTATGGAAGCGGAGTCGTGTAGGTCGAGGAGGTGGTAGTGGTGCACCTGGCCGTAAGAAAACTTCAAGTTGAGACACCAGAACATTTGCACTCAGCAAAGAGTACTTACATAATAACCTGATTATATTCTAAATTAGGGATAAAAATAAGAAACAGTATCCTAAATACTTGAATATTTTATTGACTGTGTTTGAGAACCTTTGTCATTGACTCAGCATCTCATTCCTTTCTACGAACGCGTGTGGTGGTCTAGGTTTTAATGATTCTATGTCGTCAGCACCAAAGCCAGCAAGTTTCAGTAGGAGTGAAGACAGAGTGTGAATACTTTTCTGATCTTAGAATTCTTCGTTAATATCAAATTTTGAAAATCAAAAACCTGCTCATGGAAAAAGCGCCAGTGTCGGTATGGTGACTGCTCCAAACCACAGATCAACTGGGGCAAATAGAGGCTTGCCGATAGGAATTCCGCTTCACAGAGGGGATGAACTTCGATACCAAACAATAGGATCAAAGAAATAACTTCATTTAGTCGAGATAAAATCAAACATGTCGAGTGCAATGTTGCCGTGATTTCCAAGGACAAAGAGGTGCACGCAGGCTTGGTGCAGATTCATTGTTAGGCGTGCCAAATTCAATGCCCCTCAATTCTTACCGAGGAATTCCCTCTGCTGCCTGGGAAATTCAACCTTTGGTTTAGTGCGTTTACAGTAAATCTGCTCGCCGTATCTACGGACGACGAGTGGTTCAGACGAAGAGATATCGCACGCAGAGTCACCTGCACACTCCCCCCAAAAGAGTGCACCGGGAATCAAAAGTGAAATTCTTTGGCCTGCATTATTCTATAGCCTTTATTTAGGCTATTTGGTTTTTTTTTCTTTTAATTCCCTGTGGTACGTACTTTGGTGGTCGTGTTCGTCCGATCACTGACGGTGCTGCAGCACTCCTCGGCCCCTGAGGCATCGATCTCCCTTCCGCACGGCAGCAGCGAAGAACCTCGCGGCCCGCACCTGCCCTGACTCTTTCCTTCCTTCTCTCAACACACCCGGAGAGGCGGCCTCAACCTCTTCTCCTTCCTCCACCCGCTTCCATCGAGGTCAACCTCCTCCTCCTTCATCACGCACCTCGAAGCGAAGCTCAACACCGACCGCATTTTCCCTCTCCGACCTCGCTCATCTTCTTTCTATATCGTTCTCTGATATTCCGCCATTCTCCTTCTTTTCTTCCCAGGCCGGATTATCTCCAGGCCGCCTGTGGTTGCCCTACCTGCGGTGGCCCTCACCTCGCGCACGAAACTCCCCTCCACCACCCGCCCCTCTCCTCTCTTTTTTCTCCACCAAACATCACCGCCCAGGACAACCGCCTCTTGAAAGCAAACCTCCTCTTCACACCTCGGCTGCTTGAACCAGTCGAGGCTTCTCTTTCACTCTGCTCCCCGGTCTTCTTTCTCGTACATGAGCAACCATGAGTGACAACATCGACCCCCGCGAGAACGAGAAGCGGCTCATCGCCATGGTAAGTGTCTTTCTCTCATTCCCTATTGTTTCCCCCGGTATTCCTATTGTCCCTTTCCCTTTGTTTGGCCCTCTCCTCTCTAGTCATGCACGTCCGTGAATGGTCAAGATTCTCTTGCAACATCTACACGCACGTATGATCTCGCGACCAAAACACTGCCTTTCCTCTCTCCCTTCATTAATCTTCGCTTTGTGTCATCACCAAGGCAGCTCCTAATCACCCAAATCTCTTTAGGCCGACCTCAATCGTCTTCGACAGGAGGAACTTCCCTTGAGCGCTGAAGAAAAGCGAGGTCCGTCCTTTAACCCCAACGGTCGGAACGGAACCGACCATATCAACCCTGCCCTCAAGGAGGGACTCTCCAACAAGTGGACCGTCAAGATCGACGATGAGGAGTCTCGTCAAACCGAGGGTCTCGAGATCGAGAACGCACGTCCATGGGGAAAGGAGACGGCCCGGAAATACCTTCAGACTCGTGGATACGTTGGGTAAGTTCATCTGTCCATAATATCGGACATATCTAATCCTTGTAAAGAGGTAGAGGCATCCCGTCTGCCGTCCCCAAGAGAGGTCGCGGAGATGACGACATTGATTCTTTTCCCCCAACCAAGAAGTCGGGTAACAGAATCCCCTTCAAGCCAGCTGCACCGGGTTAGGATCCCCGTGTGCAGGGCTCGGTCGGTCAGACCAGTACCCCATCTGTCACCCCGGCCCAATGGGGTCCCCAAAACACCACTCCGGCTCCCGAGCAGCCTCCGGTTGCCACCCAGAAGGTCGAGACTGTGAGCCCCCAGGTCCAGCATGAAAGCAACGGAAACGCCCCTGAAGCCCCCGTCGCTGCCCCCGTCGCTACCCCTACCTCTGCGAACCTCAAGTTCGTCCTCAACACCATGGCTTTGGATCCCACTATGGCGGAGCACGTCATCGGCACCGGAGAGTGTCAGGTCGTCCCTGGAAAGGACGAATCACTCTCCTTTGCCGTAGAATTGGTTATGAAGTTGCTCATCAGCGAAAACAGAGCTGTCCTAGAACTCTCGGCTCTGGGAAAGCCGCGTCGAGTCATGGATGCTTTGGAACTGGGCACCCCAGGCATTGATGGTCAGTTCTGTGCCTTCGCTCAGCTGTCCAACGGCGGTTTTTTCTACCTTCGTTTCGCGGACGAGAGCGAAACCAAGAAGTTCAAACGGCACCTTTCCAAGATGCAAAAGTCGGCCCGGGCCCATCAGCCTCAGGAGAAGACCGGCGAGGTCGGTCAGGAGCAGATTGATCAGCAGCTCGACCAGGAGAAGCTGGAACAGCAGAAGCTGGAACAGCAGAAACTTGGCCAACAGCAGTTTGATCAGCAGGCGGGATCGGTGATCTCCCTCGCAAACCTCAATGATGACCTCGAGCCACTTATTTCAATGAATGGCTGGACGACTGTCGACAACAATCAGTCCCTCAACTTGGAGAATGCGACCAGACACGTGGTTGTCCTAGTCAATCGGATGCTGGCTAAATTGACCCCAAAGGACCGAAAAATGGCTCTGAAGGAGGAAAATTTCCAACCAGCTCTTGAGGGCATTACAGACGGCATCATTGAGCACTGGGTTCAGAACGGGTTCTTCCGAGGCTACAACGACAGCCTGAAGAATAAGTTCTGTGACCTGCTGCAGGGGATGGTACAATTCCAGATCGACTTTCTTCGTCGTCAGAACGAAGGGTTCCAGGAGAAGGACCAAGGCGTTCAGCAGGCAACTCAAGGTGTTCGTGACCTTTCTCTGCGAGATGCACCCGCCTCTGTCCCAGCCTATGCCCCTCAGCAGCGTGCCGTCAGCCATCAGCAGGGTCATTCTACGCCCGCTTCTCTGCTTGGCACCCAGCTTGAAGGATGCAAGGGCCTAAGCGCTTCTCGTTATGCAAGTGGGCCTGTCAAGTTCAAGGACTGCTTCACCGGTACTCGCATCAAGAAAGAGCAGTAAGTTCAGGCCAGACTACTGTTCTCCCCTCCGAGACATTCAGTCTCGTGCAGGTAATCACATGGTTGAAGATGGAAGAGAATCAGTGTATGTGCTAAGTCATTCGGGCATTGGAATGGTGCTCCGGTTACTGACCGCCTAGCACTTGACCAAGTCAAGTTGGAGACATCAATCTTTGACGAAAAGGTATTCAGGCAGGCGGACGGTTTGATACTTGAGAAGGCATGTTTGTAAGGTGTGCACAGGATCTGTCCTTGGTAGAAGCTTGCAAGATAGCCCAAATGATGAATACGCACAGATTTGACATGAAATGGAGTCCAGTGACTGTCGAGAGTATCCGTCGAGTGGTTATTGTTCTTTTTGAATTGTTCATTCATCATGATTTTAGGTTGAGCTTTTTATGGCATTTTCCCTGATAGACCTCCAAGAGCTGCTGCGAGTCTCTATCGAGCCCGTCGCTCCCAGCGAGAGCCTCGGTGGCTAATTGTGCAGCGTCATGGTAACGGCGGAAGAAGTATAGCTCCTCGACAGCATGGATGACCTCCTGGATGTCCATTTTAGAAGCCCCCGGGCCTAGGGGCAGTTTGATCTTCTTATGTATCTGAAATTTTCTCAGTCTCTTCGTTTCAAAAACGGCACGAGGAAAGGGATGCCCACATCGCCGTTTTCAACTTTTGTCTTGTAGTCACGCTGGATGGCCCGCCACGCCTCTTCAGTCTGGCCGGTACGGCGATTTTCCTTTGTTTCGGTCTCTCCCTCGTCAGAAGAGACGTCTGCGATGGCAAAGTTGGCGAGGGGATCTTCTTCGTCCATTTTTGTGAGGTTGAGTTGTGTTGAGGAGGTGAGATTTATGGAGGGAAGAAGTTGGTGATGGGACCCACTTGATGTTTGTGGTGTTTTGTGGTTGGTTGGTGGCGTCACTTGAGAACAAAGAACGAAACTTTGATGGCTGAAGTTGGTGGACAATAGCAGAGGCAGGAGAATAGTTCCCTATGTGATATAAATTATTTAAATTTTTTCTTGGCATAAACTACATAGTTTGAAGGTGACATTGAGATTGTGCTCCAAGTCCAAGACTGTAACAACACCGTGCAAAGTCATGATACATGAAAGAATAAAGGAACAAGAAAATGTACTTAAAAATAATTCAAGCAGACATTCTTACGAATCCATATCTAAACATCCATGTTCTTGATGGCATCGGTGCACAACGCTCCGAGGTGGAGAGGTCTGATGTAACAACGTGGGGCAGGGTCCTTGGAACGCGGGGCATATCAGGACGACACTCAAGCTCCCAGTGTCAAGATCAGTGATCAATTTCTCATCTTGCAAATCATATAAACACCATGAATAGCCAGGTTGAAAGGCTCGTTGAAAAGGCGTGGAAGAGGTTTGAGGAGACGCCCAAGGATAAGCGTCTATGTGAGTTACCCCTCAGGATACGGAACATGTGTCTAACTCGTCTCTAGTAATTGGCGTCGCTGGCATCCCAGGTTCCGGCAAGACAACCTTGTCCCAGATCATCACTGCACGCCTCAATGCCCGCGCGGACCCCTCGTCTCCTCCTCCCGCAACTTTTGTACCCATGGATGGCTTCCACCTCACCCGCGCTGCCCTCTCCGCCATGCCCGACCCAGCTACGGCCCACTTCCGCCGTGGGGCTGCCTTCACTTTTGACGCTCCCAAGTTCTTGACCCTTGTTAAGGCTCTGTCTGTGACTCCGATCCCGTCGGAACCTGTCCTCGCACCATCGTTTGACCATGCTCTCAAGGATCCGCGAGACGATGACATTGAAGTCAAGCCGGAGCACCGCATTGTCGTGCTGGAGGGCAACTATCTCGCCCTGGATCAGGATGTGTGGCGCGATGCGGCGGGCCTACTAGATGAGCTATGGTTCGTCGAAGTTGACTATGAGGTTGCGAGGAAGCGGTTGAGGGAGAGACATGTAAGGGCAGGTATCGTAAAGGATCTCGAGGAAGGGGATCGAAGGGCTGTGGAGAATGACTTGGTGAATGGGGACGAGATCATCAAGTATAGACTCAAAGTAGCCGAAGTCATCCAGAGTCGTGAAGACGGTAGCTGGGTGCACGAGTAGAGCGAATAATTAGATACAAGAAGCTTGGTTTATATGTTCTGTTGACCAATGTCAATGGATATCACCTCTAAATACTATATCTAAGCTATGTGTCATGAGCATCAAGAACATTTTGTAACACAACTGAGCTATGCAAAACAAAAGAGACAAAAAAACACCATGAATCCCTACTCCAGCGCTGTGTCAAACCAGCAATCCCAAAGCCACAAGCAGATATGTCATGTCATATACATTCATGTCTCAGGCGTCCGAGCCCTCTCAGCGCTCAGCTTCCGGATCTCCTGAGCCATGCTCTGACCCTTGCCCTTGCGAGCAGACGTTACCGAGTTGCGGCCAGCGCTCTGGGAAACGTCTAGGCCCAGGACTTCGATGAGCTCTGGGATCTCGGCGTGGTCTCGCGTCGTCTTCATGCGATGGCACCACGTCACTCTCTTTTCCTCGTCCCCGTAATCTTTTCTCCTGCCGTTTTCGCGTCCTGGTGCCAAATCTTGAGGGTCTTCCAGTGTATCCATGGGTTGGAACTTTTCATCGCGTGGTGTTGTAACTGGTGTGAGGATGTTGCGCGGCTCAAAGAGGAATTCGCCGCCAACCTGGCGCTGATCGCCCATCTTGAGAACATTGCCAGTAGGTAGCTGCTTAACACCCTGGACAATACTATCGACAATGCTCCGTGTCATGCTCTTGCGCATGTAGGCAGGTTTCGCACCCATTTGGAGTGTCTTGGTCATACCCAAGGCATGGAAGAGGGACCTCGTCGGATCCGTGTAGACGGGGAATTTGCAGTTTGTCTCATTCACGTACATGTCGATGAGGGCGGGATCACCGCAGCCAATCACTGCGATGAAGGTGCTGACGGGGAGTCGGAGGAGGGCTTCGGGAGTTACGGCGTCAGACAGAGACCGAAGAAATTCTTGGCAGTTCTGTAGCTTCCATGTTAGAGTTTATACAGGCTTCAGGGGTTTGGAGGTTGACGTACGCCGCAGAAGAAGTGCCGGACAAAGATGATGAGCACACGTCGGGCAACATTGCTGCCCGTGTATAGGCTCGAGAAGGGGTGCGATTTTCCATGGCGGTCCAGAACGATGTAGTCTTCGATCTTCTTGAGGAGTTCGGGAGGAGGTAGTTCGTTTGTGGTGGCTACCTCGCCCTCAAAGTCCTCGGGTTGCGATTTGTCGATCTTGATCGACTGAGGAGGGGTTTTGTTGGAAACGGGCTTGCGATGTATGGCGAAGCCGTTGTTCGGTTGAGGCAGCTTCTCGTCGTATCCAGCCTCCAGGGCTTTTTCGTCGAGATCTTCGTTCTTGGACTGTATCGATACAGGTCTCGGGGGTAGTGTTGGGGCTCGTTCGACGGAAGGCTCCTCAGGAGCTACGTTCTCGACAGTCTTCTTCTCGATAGGAGACTTCTCATCTGGCCCTGACGCCAGGTTTTCCGGATTGGAGGCTCCCATTCTAGCAGAACAGGCCTCCCAGGCGATTGTAGAGGCAAAATTGGAAGAGTAAAAAAACGTGAGACAGGAATTGATGGTCTAGTTAAGCGCCGTGCTTCTGGTGAGACAGTGAAGGAAAGCTGAAAGACGGAGTGGAGGGGCACCGGGCGGCCCGAAGTGGCGCTGCTAGCAGAAGCTCCAGCTTATAAGGCTCCAGTGGAGAAACGGTTGTAGCGATGGGCCACGCAAGCCTTGGCTTGGTAACGGCTGATGATGGCTTGTCTGCTCACGAGTGGGAGGATCATGACAAGTTGGAGTCAGAGAAAGGACGTGGCAGGATTTTGTAGGGGCCCCTTTAAGAGGCCATTCGTGAATTTTGTGGCTTTTGACCCTTGGACCGTGATGCCCTGAATTTGAGCGGGTTAGGCTTGATTTCAGCGGCTGGTGAGGTCATAGTCTGGCCCTTTTTGGCGGGGGGATCTTCGCGTCCCGTTACCCTAGAGTCAGGCATTGGACGGACAATACGATCAAAATGGCTGCATTTTTCGGGTTCTCGTCATGGGGCTTGAGGCCTCCAGACGTCAGATACTTGCTTGCAGCTACTACCCTGCGCCAAGTTTTCTCAGCTGCTGAATGATGCCAGCTGTTTCACAGCTCAAAAGCCACCAACAACTGCAGGGTCGTGGCGTGGGAATAGAGCAACATGCACTGAAATATTGAACGCAAAAATAACACGCCAAACCTCGATGGATGGACCTAATGAGTCCCGTCTTACTTGATTTCAGGAACCAGGAGGTGGCGCAGACGTTGTGACTTTAAGGATAGGCTAGTTCTGGGACTATTCTCTTACGTAGGCTGAAATATTTGTATACTTGGTCATCAATGTTGTAAGCTGAGAGTCAGCTATGGCTTTTGAAATACGAAGTATTGCGGATAACAAGAATAATTCGCATTATCCCACACTCTTAATAATACTCCAGTATTTCACGAATCCTCGCGTGGCCAACGTGTGATGCACCCACTTTCGTCATGTCAAAAATCTGTTGTGGGGACTTGAGGTGACAAAAAGGCTGAACACCAAAATTGCGCCCTAATGCACAACTATTTGTGTCATCCGAGCTAAAACTCTGGTGGGGTAATGTCTTCCCACTCCTCCAACCCTCCCACCATTTCTCTTCTTGACAGCAGCATTGCTCTTTCACACTCACGTAGTTAGCCAAAATGGCAGCTCAAGTACCCACCGAAGCTCTCAAAGAGCTCAACGGTAAGCGTCTTCCCCGAACGAGGCTGTGAATCGTTAGACCCGGATCGAACTGACTCCGAGTGCCCCGCAGTGGCCGAAGGCTCTCAGAAGCCCGGCGCAACCGCCCAATCCAAGACCGACGCTGCCGGCGACGAACACGGCGGCGATGATTCTGAAGACGAAGCCGATGGACACTTCGATGGTGCCGCCCCTACCGGCGAGGCCACCAAGAAGAAGAAGAAGAGAAAGCCCAAGAAGAAGAAGAAGCACCCCACCAGCCAGACTGACCCTCCCCGCGTCATGATCAGCCAGCTGTTCCCTAACAAGGCCTATCCCAAGGGAGAGGAGGTTGAGTACAAGGACGAGAACAACTACCGCACCACAAACGAGGAGAAGCGCCACCTGGACAACCTCAACAGCGACTTCCTGGCTGATTTCCGCGAGGCGGCCGAGATTCATCGCCAGGTGCGCCAGTGGACGCAAAAGACTGTTAAGCCCGGCCAGACCTTGACCGAGATCGCCGAGGGTATCGAGAACAGTGTCCGTGCCTTGACCGGTCACGATGGCTTGACCGAGGGTGATGCCATGAAGGCTGGTATGGGTTTCCCTTGTGGTCTGAGTCTTAACCACTGCGCCGCGCACTACACTCCCAACGCCGGCAACAAGATGGTTTTGCAGCAGGAGGACGTCATGAAGGTGGACTTTGGTGTCCACGTCAACGGCCGCATTGTCGACTCGGCCTTTACCATGGCTTTCGAGCCCAAGTACGATAACCTGCTCCAGGCTGTTAAGGATGCCACCAACGCGGGTATCCGTGAGGCAGGCATTGACGCCCGAGTTGGTGAGATTGGAGGTGTTATCCAGGAAGTGATGGAGAGCTTCGAGGTTGAGATTGACGGAACTACATATCCCGTCAAGAGTATCCGCAACCTGACGGGCCACAATATTCTGCCCTACAGCATCCACGGCACCAAGGCAGTGCCCATTGTCAAGAGTAACGATCAGACAAAGATGGAGGAGGGCGATGTCTTTGCCATCGAGACGTTCGGCAGCACCGGCAACGGATACGTCCGGGATGACATGGAGACGTCGCACTACGCGAAGCGAGGAGACTCGCAGCACGTTGACCTGCGCCTCAGCTCGGCCAAGAACCTGCTCAACGTGATCAACAAGAACTTTGGCACGCTGCCGTTCTGCCGACGATACCTGGACCGCCTCGGCTCGGACAAGTATCTACTCGGGGTGAGTGGTTGTAATGTATGTTTTTGAGGTGAAGCTAACAGTACGCAGCTTAACAGTCTTGTCAACAGCGGCATTGTCGAGGCGTACCCGCCCTTGTGTGACAAGAAGGGCTCGTACACTGCTCAGTTTGAGCATGTAAGTGAAGCCAGCATATAGTGTGGTACTATTGACTAACAGCGTATAGACCATTCTGATCCGACCCACCGTGAAGGAGGTCGTCAGCCGTGGTGACGACTACTAGCCATTACATTATAGGGGGCTATGTAATGGATTGTGAGAAGGACTCTGAAATATGGTTCCTACCTTTTGATGCGTGCATAGCCTCCTGAGGAAAATCTGTATAGTTTGATGATTTGAATTTGACAAAGTTGCAATGACCACACCTCCTGTTGCATAAGAATGCACTATTGAGCTGCCATTTACCATCTCCCTGGTTCCAAGCATGCATAAGCGCCTGGAATTACTACCTACGTAGTTGTGATGGATGCCCTCTATGCAAGTATCTGGCCATTTTGACGAGTCTGCAAGATCCCGATCGATTGCGTCCCAAAAACGTGGCTGACAGGAGAAATCAATTATTCGAAACATGCCCCTTCTTGCACATTCCAGCATCGAGACCCTGAATTCGACCGCAAGTCAATCTTTTCCCGATCTCGACGAACCAAGAAAGAGGATCTTACGGCGGTTGGCCAATGCTTGGTCCTTGATCGCCAATACCTTGGGTCCCTTCTCCGGTTTTTCCCCATCCTTTGACGCACTCGCCACCTTGTGGCACAGGCCCTCCAGCTTTTTTTTCGCTCCTCCTGCACGAGACCATCCTGTAAGACGCAGCTCCGAAGCGCGGCTCTGGGAGGGTAGAAAAGGGCCTCCTGCTGGCCGGGCCAATCACAGCGCAGCAGAATCCCGAGGCTTTCTCGCGATCCGGACCGACTTTACCATACAAGGTTAGAAATGACTCAAATCGGGGTTAGCGTTTGCAGTGGCGACGCTCGGGCCAAGCTTCCGAAGGCCGGAGATAGCGAGCAGTGTGCGAGAGTCTTCTTCACATGCGGGATCAAATTTATCAAGCAGTGCCTCCCCCAGATAAAGGCCGCATTCCCGCTTTTGCTCATCATTGCCCTTCACTTCCAATCTACTGATCGCCACCGGGGAATCTCTTGTCGTCGTCGTTTTATTTGCCTGGGATATTAATTGAGAGGCGTCTCCTTTCAAACCTTCATTTTATTTTCTGGCTCTGTAATCAACAGAGTCCATTCGTTCCTGTTCCTGATCCAGCCCCCTCCTCCGGCAGTACAGAAAAAAAAAAAAAAAAAAAAGCTTCCTACTCCGCACCGAACTTTCCATCAGCAACTCTTCCCACCGACATCGACCTACGACTCCTACAGTCACAATGAAGGTCTTTTCCAACGCAGTCACCTTCAACTACTCGTGGGATGAGGTATCTTCAGCCAACTGGCGAAAGTACGGGCCCTGGAACAACAAGTCGGAGCACGTCATTGCCGTCGACACCCTCTCACGCGACGTCGACGCCGAGACGGGCATCCTCCGCACCGAGCGCCTGATCACCTGCAAGCAGTCAGTCCCCGACTGGATCAAGACCATTGTCGGCAGCACCGGTGACGAGAGCTTCGTCTACGAGGCCAGCTATGTCGACCCCGTCAACCGCACCGTCACCATGGTTAGCCAGAACCTGACGTGGAGCAACCTCGTCAACGTACAAGAGGAGGTTATCTACAAGCCCCTGGGCGACCACCAGACCCAGTTCATCCAAACGGCCAACATCACCGCCCTGTGCGGTGGATGGCAGCGCATCAAGAACAGCATCGAGGATACCTTGGTGCATCGCTTCAAGGAGAACGCTGCCAAGGGCCGTGAGGGCTTTGAGCGTGTTCTCCTGATGAGCCGAAAGGCCTTTGCCGAGGAGAAGGCGCGCCAGCTGATGCTGTAAAAAAGGCATACGCCTCATCCCGCCGCCCGCTCCCCTATGTTCCCTCACCGCAACCTCACACACTCTCTGAGGCTTGCGCACGACCCATCTCCACTACTCTCAAAGACCTGTTCCTGTTACACTACAGCAAAACCTGAGCTTTTTTACGACGACACGGCAATTGTATACTTTGGCGCGAAGAAAAAAAAGGGAAAGAGAGGATTCTTTTTTGAAGCATTTGCATATTGGTCAAGGCGTTTAGAGGGGGTTCCAAAAAAGTTTTTTACGCGAAAAGAGCTGAAGCAACTTTTTTTTTCTCTTCGCTCTCTGTTTTTTCACGGGCACACGAAGCTCGTATCTGATTTCTTGGAGTTGTTCGGTTTATACCCCCGGTCTATTAGACAGTCGAGAGCATGTGAGCCCCGGGGAATGGCCCCGGGCTCAACGCCTAGAACGGGCTTTCTTGATAGTCACTGATTAGAATAATTGATCAAAGACGAAACGTTATGAACTCTTGATTTGGTTTTCGCTTGGCTTGCCGTGAGCAGTATAATGTCATCATTACCTTGGTCCCCGAGCCAACATCATCGGCGAGGTCATATCGGCGACTATCAGAGCGTTGCACTCAAGACTACCGAATATAGACTCGGCACTTGGGCCAAGCCCAACTTCAACGGCACCTCGGGCGAACCGACCTCTTACACACCATCAACGGTCGATTCCCGGCATTCGCTGTTTCCTGTGGCTCAGCACCTAAACCTCTCCGTTCCCGTCCGGCCGGGAGAGAAAACCTTCCCTCTCCCCCGCAACGGTTTCTCCGCATGCGTTTGTGGGCCGGCTTTATCCGGAGAAGGAGGTGTGGAGGAAAGACTGGAATGATTGGGTGCTTGGTTGAGGCTTGGCTTGGAGGGGATGAAGCTTTTTTCGGCCTGGGAATCTATGTTTAGTGCACCGTTTTACAATGTTGGAATGGGTGGTGGTGATGTGCTGGTTGCTTGGTGTTGAGAGACGCTCAAGTTGAGGGGAGATTTGTGGTCTTGGGCTGTGTCACATGTCAGAGCGATTGTTGACTGGATAATGCTTGGAATGTCATGAGACAAATCTTGGCGTTTTTTGGGTGATGAGTTTTGTGTCCAAGTTGCGGTGAGCTCCCTCAAGTCGGCTGATAATGGATACCTAGTTGTATCTGGCGCGTGAATCTTTCCTGATTGACTTGACGTCTTGTGAGTATATAAATCTGCACAGCAATGACCGTCCTATATAAAGAGAGAAAAACAGGGTCAAGTGGTTGTCTGGTTTATATGGGCAAAGACTGCGTGAAGGTGCCATTGGGTCCGTGTGAAAGAGGGGGGACTCCTATTACATCGAGAAGAGAGAAGAGGTCTGAACCGTATCTCTTTTTCGTGTAACCCGGTTGAATTGACGCTACTTATATAGTTTGTAGCTTTTGAGCACTGATCAGATTGGTATGTGTTTGCTGCCAAGGCACTTGGCAACCGGCGGACACTGACAACAAAGGGACGCAGCCACGCCTTGGCCCCGTTTGCTACTATAGTCAAAGAAAACAATCATCGACATTTTAAGCTTACCTGAAGCATGGAGTAAGTGTCTGCTCGCCAATTTGAAAGTATTGACGCGTATAAGGCAGTTCACGTCTGATGGACGCAATGCATAGTTTCTGAACTGGTGAAGGGAGAACGGCGTCACATACCGAGAAAAAGCCGAGCACACATTGACTGACAAGCCCAATCTAAAAATGGGTGTCTTCAGGGTTCAACGGACTCGGGATGCATCAGATACCCGCATTCAGGGGACCTTACCAAACCTGGGTGCAACAACAAGGGAGAGATCCACAGGTGACGGAAGAAACGGGAACTATAAAAGCAATGGAACATGACCTGCAGAGTGTGTCTTCCAAGTTTGGAAAAGAAAAGGGTCTGGGGTTCCTTGTTTGTCAATGGATCATGCCACTGGGCCTGTGGGCTGATGTAGGCTTTATCCGGAAAAATTAAGCAGAGGATGTTCAATACGGCTGTTCAAACGATATCCGTTGGACCAGCATTAGAGGATTCATGGATTCAATGAAACCTGTCAAATTAATTACTGGAGAGAAATGGGAACTCTGGCTGTTTGCTCCTTGCCGTGTCAGGCACCAATGGCTCTCTAGTGCTGCCGTCAAGGAGTCGAGGTTGTCTTCATTAAGTCACAAAACCCTGCCCAAGCTTAATATTAAATCCAAGTACAATGTTGGCATATATATTTGTGGCCAAGACTGTTTTCTTTGACCTCCAGTAACTTACCCTGGCTACATTCTTTGTCTTTGGGTGCGTAACTGCAAGCACGTGCGTGTGTGACTATTTGCCAATCAAAAGGTAGAGAGGGCTGGCTCAGTAACAAAAGACAGAATGTAGAACGTACTTCTGTGATGGACAATTCTCGCCTGTGCTTGGTGTGGGAAGTGTAATATGCGTTGCGAACACAACGAGAAGGGTTCCCTGCTGCTACGTTGGACATTGAACCTGCAACTCGAGCATCAGAAACCAGGCGTAAGGGTAATGGCTTTACCTGAAGGCATATAATGGTTCACACGAGAAATGCAGTACTCAAGAACAAAACTGTCAGCTTCATTTTTAACACGCTCGGTAGTGCAAGTCTGTGATGCTTGACTAGGCCTGCCTGTCGGGGAACGTCAAGGAGCAAGCATTAGAGCATCATGAAGGCAGAGTCACTCAAAGACAACAAACATGAATAGATAAGAAGCAATTGTAGCTAGCTCGTAGCTGATAGTTAGAGCACCCCTGGCTGGCTCTTGAATAAACCTTACATGAAGACTTTCCTGTCCTAATTCATAACCTTCCGTCCTTATCGATGCCTTGTGTGCCATAATCCATGATTTCCTGCAGTGTCTGATAACATCCTGCGCTGAAGAATAATTCCGTGTGTCGATGAATAACCTCGTGTGTGCTGATCGATGTTCGTTAGTACTGTCTTGTTCATCTAGTCACTATTGCAAACGTGAAGACACTTACCGAGTGATCCTTGACGGTGCTATTGACGAGTTCGAGATCATTGCTCGCTGATCGATGATTCCTTCGATGATTCCTTCGTTGATGGCCCTCATCCGTGGGGTCGTAGTCGTTAGTCGTAAGTAACCCAGCTGAAACTGGTCGAGTATGTTGCCAAGAAACAAATTCCTTCCATGTCGAGATCGATTTCCGTCGAGTCACGTAGTCGTGACAGTGTGCGAGTCAGTGAAACCCCTTAGTCGGCCTTCTCCTTCCCCTTGCCCTCAGAGTTCTCGTCTTCGTCCTCGTCAGGATTGGAGTCTTCAGTTGCCATGTAAGAGTTCCCGTGACGAGTATCTCCGAGGATAGCCTGCAGCTGGGCACGGAGAATGGCGTCTTGCTCGTAACCCTCGCGGCGACGACGAACGATGAGGTCCTCACAATAGGCAGTGAGAATGCCCTGAATCTCTCCCTGGCGACGGGGAGCCCAGCTCATGGCGGCACGACCGGCAATGTGCCAGAGCTGCTTGGCCTGGTAGATCCACTTGATCTCCTCTTCATCATTCTCGAGGACTTCCTCTCCTTTGTCACGGAGAGCCTGGTGGAAGACCTGAGCTGTGTAGATACAGCGACGAAGGGCGGAAAGGGTTTGCTCTCCGAGGGCGGTGCTCTTGTAGGCTGGCATATCCTCAAGGTTCTCCTGGGTGAGTTCGTAGTGCATGGCCTGGAAGACCTCTCGCTCTCTCTCAGCTCGCTTGAAGCGGTCGGATTGCTCCTGAACGAGGACGTTGGTGACATAGGTGCTCTGAAGACCTTCTTCCTGAAACTTGCTGATGACCTGGAAGTCGTCCGCGAACTAAGCGGCGATGGCGTTATCCAGTTGGTCACGAAGAAGGCGGACGTGCATATGGTACAGAACGACCCGGCGGATGCTAGAGAGCCACTCGGTCTGTTCAAGGATACCAGGGTCATCGCCAGGGATCTCCGGAGTGGTGGTGAGTGCAAGGTAGAGATCCCAAGTGCGACACATGACGCGAATGGAACACTCGCCATACTTGGTGACGAGGGCCTTGGAGATACCATGGACCTGTTCCTGGTCCTGCTCCTGGTATTCCTTCAGCTCACGGCAGAGAGGGATGAGGCGCTCCTTGAGAGCCTTGTCAGTGAGATCGTCCATCTCGCCGATAGTTCTGTAAAGATGAGTGTTGCGACGGATAACATGTGGGAGCGTCAAGGCAAATGGCTTGGGAGTTGGCTCCGGGTTCTGGCTGCCGATATCCTCGCACCAGGGCGGGTAAGCGGTGACGAACTTCGATGGAAAAGGCGCCATCGTTAAGAATGATTTGATAACGATGAAACCGAGTGTTGAGCTGTTGTGGTGATGGTAGGGGATGAGAGAGCAAAGTCGGAAGGGGAGGAGGGAAACTCTGGTGAAGAGCAAAAGACGAAGGAGGGGAAGATGAGCGGGGGAGAGTCTGAGATAGTTGCCACAGCAGCTTATCGAACCTCTAGCTTGGCTGCCTGGGTGTATCAATGACGGGGACCTTGCTGTCGCCTGCTCACTGAACAGTTCTGAACGCAACAAACGGGGGTAATGAGAATAATGCGCATGTAAGAAATCTCTGCAAGTATCTCGCTGTAATGATGCTCTATATAATTCTGGTCATGGGTTATTTAATGCATGATGCTCTATATATTTCAAGTTATTGGAGGTCCGGCGCATAATGCTATCCGCTGCTGGCTGGCACTGTCACTGTTGGAAGCCTTAGGTAGCTAGCTCCGTGCACTGTTTTCAAACAAACGACATGATTCGAAAGAAAAGATCAAAAGGGTATCATTAACTTGGCTATTCTAGTGGCATCCTCCTCCGCCTAGTCTTTGTTTTGTTTTTGCTTACACCACTATAGTACGGCGGATTGGTGGGGTCGACGGTGCATGTCAACAAGTATGAGTATTCTCTCATATGTGCTGCGCATAGTGCCCCGATATTTTCATGTCAGAGAATGCAAAATAGAGAGGCCGTTATCTCGACCGCATTCTCCTTGAGTTTCAGGGGCCGTTACAAAGACGCATGATGATGACCTCGCGAGGTCTGCGTAACTGGCCACTCACCAGGCAACAGACCGGTTTCTTGCTGAGACAAGATATATCCCACGAGTCGAATACGAGTAGGTCACCTGCCTATCCCTGCGTACACTCACACAGACTCTGAAAGCTCACGAAGCAGGAGGCTGGGGATTGTTGCCCACAGTCTTGTACAGATCCCTCAGCTCAAACTCGTCATGCCCTCCCTCGGGAATCTCTCCAACAACCCTCGCAGGCTGTCCAGCAACAACGGAAAAACTAGGAATGACCATATTCGGAGGGACCACAGTTCCGTCGAGGATCTTGACATAGTCCTTTACAATGGCAAACTCGCCAATGGTGCAGGCCTTGCCGATCTGTACATGGTTCCCGACGGTAGCGGCCTGGATGACGGTGCCCTGGCCGACAAAGACGTGGTCCCCCATTCGCAGCGGCATGTAGGTGAAGCTGCCCTTGTACATGCGGCCGGGGGGGCGTAGCAGGGCGCCCCGGGCGAGGAAGCAGTAGCGACCGATGGCGACGGCTGTGTTGCTGGCTGGGGCGCCGGACGAAGAGGAAGAGGAGGACGAGGGAGCTGTTCGGGATAGGTCGCCGCGGATCATGACTTCGGGCTGGATGACTGTCTTGCCGCCGAGCATGATGTTTTGAGTTCCGACGAGGACAGCCTTTCGGGCCACCTTGTTGCCGGTGTCCTAGGTAAGAGTCAGTGTCTGGCCATTAGAAGAGGTAGAGTGATGCTCACCGTCTCAATGTACTCGCCCTTGGGCGCACGGCGCGACATGGTGGGCGGGAGACGATGCCGGGGCCGAGACGGAGACGGAGGAGAGAGAGGAGTCGGTCGAGTCGGTGTAGCAGGACCCGTGGAGGAGCCGAGAAGAAGTGCAAGTGGGGCCGGTCATAACGTGGGGAGTCAGCTGTGTACGGGGATGGGGGAGTGGTACGACAAGAACAACAGCGTCAATTGCGATGACTATGCATGTTGGTGCTGTTGGCAAGGCATATTATGATTATCAAGACCAACAGACAAATTCAATTGATTTCTGCAGAGCGTCAAATGCCTTGGGTTGAAAAACATGTCCAACAAGAGTCCCAACCAACAGAGTCCACCGTCAAGTGACACAGCCCTCAGGTGAACGCCTTGTGCAACCAATTCAGGTGAGTGAAACGTAGGACCCAAGAAAAAAGCCAAGCCTTTTTTGTTTTCGTCTCGACCGTTAAAACGGCGTTTTAACACAGATCCCCCATGATGTTTTGAACCCCATCTCCATGCTACTTGACCTATCTCTGTGTAGCTTGGCTTGGGATCTAGCTTCAAACACCAAAACATACGCGAAACGTGGCTTCCCCCCCTCCCGTGCCGTGCCGCAGTGGCTCTTGTGATCCTTGCCAAGAGGAGAATGCTTCCAACCGAAGGGAAAACGAGCCAACCACGCTTAGACAGCGCGTCTGTGGGCGCGTAATTCTCTGGGCACATAAGCCATGCGCGCTGCACACGCACGCAACACGCTTCGGGACATTTCTTTCAGCTTCAACCTGGTAAGCAAGGCAATTAAAAAAAAAATGTCTCTCTTCTCTCTTCTCTCCCGTCTCTATTTTATTGCCTCTAATTTCCAGGCTGGATGCACGGAAAAGGGAGGAGGAAATGAAAGAGTCTGAGCACCTTGCAGAGACGCTAAGCCTCCAAGTTACCTAGATCGAGTCAGAGAATGGGGCTTCTTCAGCTGAAACGACGGGCAGAAGCGAGGATTTTCAGATAGACAGGTTCGCCTATTTTGCTTTCTTCTTTGACTTTTGTCTCATCTCAACTTGACAGTGGAGATGTAATATGCAAGCTTGTAGCCTTGCTGTAGCTCGCTGCTGACCTCTTACGATTTCTTCTCGACTGGGGTTGAGCCATGTACGCATTCGCAAATCGGAATCCTTGCTGATGCCAGCATCGTGTCGTGGCCGAGCCCCGTTGGGTCCCTGAGACGCGGAATCAAGATGGACAAGATGCCGAGTTCTTTTCTCTTTCTTGGCTTTGAGGGGGGCTGGGGCAAGAATGTAATCATTCTCTCTGTGCTAGGTCAGGTAGCTCTGCATTTCATCAACAAGCAAGCCAAGGATGGCTTTGCTATTGCCTCCTCACTTATGAATGGATACCCTTACTTCACTTCGTGCTGATGGTACTTTATACCGGCAGGATCACAGCCGTTGCGGATCATTGACGAGCCGTCTTGCTGCGCCTTGACTCCAATTGCAAAATATACTAATTCCAGAAAAAAAAAAAAAAAAATTGATTCCAACAGTTTTGACTGCTTACTATGGTTTAATCTGCTTACACTCCGCCTCCTTCAAAGTCCACGATACCACATAAACACATGCGGAATTTTTTCTTTTACTCAGGCTGACGGCATCCAAAGCAGAGTCCACATGATGGTCCTTTCCATCCCAGCCTTTCTTTTCTCCTCTCGCGCTAGGGTCGCCTCTGAATGCGGCCGCCCGGATCCTACCCCCTCCTCTTTTTTTTTTTCTCACCTGCGCCGGTCAAGCGAACAGCGTTGCATTGCATGAGGCCCCTAGTCCGTTTATTTTTCCCTCCCTCTTGTCAGACTTGATGAGCAAGCAGGCAAACAATCATGTCTATTCTCAAACACTACCCCCTCAAGATTGCAGGCTCAGCACTTGTTTAGTTTGATGGTCAAATTGATATAAACCTCGTTTCGTCTCCTCTCGTTTCAACTACACAATCAACATCAATTCATCTTTCTCTTCTCTTTCTTCTTTTCTGGAACTTCTTCTACAAACCCTTGCTTGATCCAATCTCCACCCATCCACACTCCCCGCCTCTCTGCGCAACACTCTGCCGTTAAGCGCCCAGGTGGACACCCTTCATCCAGTCGCAGCCCTTGGCCGTAGCGTTTATTATTAGCCTTGCCGCCTCTTGTCTTGGTTCTGACCCTTCCTTGCCGCGCGCCCGGTATAAACTCCATAAGACGCTCTTCCTCTTTTGTTTTCCGTTTCGTCTACTACTCCCTCATAACCTCGTTCGTCACTCTCCTCGTTGGTCAGCTTATTCGAGATCGACACCATCTTTACCTCTTGATCTCAACCGCCCCGTGTCTCATCCTTCCTTGTCAACTACATCACAATGCTCGCCAACTCCCTCTTCTTCCTCGCCTCAGCCGCTTTGGCTTTGGCTAACCCTGTTCGGTATCGTCCTGGCTCCAGCTGCAGCTCCGCGCGCCCTGAACCAGTTCTACCTTCGACTGGTGGTGAGTCTAACAAGCCATTGAAGTTTTGAATGAAACCGCTAACACCACATTAGCTGAAGAGCTTCAGTCTCCTCCTCAAGGTGCTACCCTCAAGCACATCGCCCTTGGTTTCGGTATCCAGAACTACACCTGCAAGGGAGAAGGCTCCGACGCCACCGCCGCCGGTGCTCTCGCCATGCTCTACGACGTAACTCACCTCTACCCGGGCCAGAGCCGTGGTTCTCTCTCCCAGGAGAAGTGGGCAGCTCTCACTGCCACTGCTCTCTCCAGTCACGAAATCCCCCTCAATCTCAACACCTACGGCGTCGGAGCCTCCTCCACCAACCCCTTCCCTCAGAACGCCCCCCTTCAGCTCGACGGCTACAGGCAAATCCCCTTCGCCGGTCACCACTACTTCAACGCCAACGGTGTTCCCACCTTTGACCTCACCCAAGACCAACAGCTGCTCTTTGGCAAGAAGATCGCTGGAGTCAAGGCCCCTACATCTGCCAGCGCTGGTCCTGATGGTACCGGTGCCGTTGACTGGCTCTACCTTGGCGATGCTGGTGGCAGCTACGGCGTCACCTCCGTCTATCGTGTCTTCACTGCCGGCGGTAACTCCCACGGCTGCAAGAGCGCCAGCACCGACAGTACCTCGTACACTGCCATGTACTGGTTCTTCGCCTAAGCCTTCTACTCTCATACATTTCCTTTCACAATTACATATTTTCAGGATAGATCGGGGTTCTTAGAGTTTATAAATGGTCACCTCACGATCGCTTTTATACCTATTTTGCACCCAAAAAGGTCGCTTTCTCTCTCTCTCTTCGGCTTATCAGGGCAGATACCACGGTTTCATACGGGGCATTTTTTTTTTTTTTTTTTTTTTTTTTTCCAAAAAAAGGTTTACAATTGGAAGTCCTCTCATTCATGGCGTTGTTATTGTTTGCGTGATAGATACTAGTTTATGCATGGCGCATTTGGCGGGTTGATATGGGATTTGTTTTAATGGGATGAGGACAGGACGAGACAGGATAGGTAGTTAGTTAAACATCAACTGAAATGAATTACATCTCAACATGTTTTTCAATGTGAAGCGTCGAAACCAATTTGCAATGTGACTTATAGGTAGACGTGGCAAGAATATCATGCCTGCACCAACAATGAAGTCTACTGCGTCTTCTGACCTGACGTATCCGTACTCTGTCGGGCATTCTCGGGCGTTCAAGTGAAGTTTAACTGAAAGGTTCACCCTCAACCATATCTTAAGAATGACTTACACGTACCAAGCAGAAAGAATGTTCTATCAAAAGATGTCATATTTTATACATCAACACGAGGCAGCATGTTATGTAATTTCTCCTTTTGTAAAATTGACTGTAGTCGTTTGGTGATGCTCTGGTGAGACTTGATACTCAAATGCCACCGTCACAGAACGGCTCATCCCGCTTCCACAAAAGCTTGCCCTGAGATCGGCCACAATAACACATGATATTAAGAGTCTGACTTTTCACTGTTTGCTTCTTGAATTTCTCTTCATCTCATCCCCTAAAAACTCGCCGTGACTGATATCTTGCCTTAGGAGAGGTCTTGTTCACTACCCCTGACTCAACAGACACTTCATCTGACACATCCAGATACAACTACCACAGCCATGCTTCGAGCACCTTTACGTCGAAACGTTGCTTCGGCTATTGTCAGAGCCCGAACAACATCAAACCTACGTACCTTTCAAGCACCAGCGCAGATCCTCTTCCAACAGCAACGAGCTCGAATCCACCAACAGGCTCCAGACCAACAACAACCCCAAACACAGTCGAAATAGGCTCGAAAGAATCCTCAGAGCACTCCCAAGCAGTCTGAGTCTCAAAAGATACCACCTAAACAGCTAAAAGATGCCAAGGGGACAGCATGCAACATGGCGAGTGATGACCAGGATGATCTTCGCTTTGCCCTTTGGGTGACAACTATATCTGATATGATTCATGACCTGACTCATCATTTTGACGATGACGAGTAGGGTTTGAGGGGAGTAGGAACGAGACTTTGGAGAACAATTTAGGTCCTCGCATGAGGAGAGAGAGAGGACTTCAAGTTCTCAGCGATGGCAGTCAAATCCCCACTCACGAATGGAAAAGAGAATGAATCAGTTCAATACTGACAGTCTGTAGCTTATTATATAATACAGCCTCATTTAGTTGCTAGTTGATTCGTTGCTATACTTGGCCCTCATTCTTCTCTGTGCCCTCCTGATTCTGGTTCAGTCCCCTTGTCTCACAGCCCATAGCTTCCTTCTCTTTGAGGTACTTGCGATCTTTATAAGTCAACGCTGCACACCATAGAACCAAGGCAATACAACACGCAATCATGGCCCGCATGCCTCTCTACACACAAGTTAGACAGATGTGACACCTCAGATTAAGGCACTTACAATGAACCAGGGAGCCATTGAAGCCCCGTAAAAGACGATACTCCACCAGGCATTGACAGCGTTACTGCCGACATTCATACCCGCTAGTACGACGCCTCGAAACATGGCGGACTCGTGACGCATGGCGTCGTTGCACCATGCAAAGAACGTGGCCTGGCAGGCGTACACGGAACCAGCCCAGTAGTACGCCGCGAACGTGATCCTCGTTGACGCTGAGCTTTCCGGATCCTTGGAAGCCACCAAGATCATGATGGACGTTGCAATGCCAGTCACTCCGATAAAGTAACCCACGAGGTGACGCTTCCCTCCTAAAAAGTCTGTCAATGTGGCCCAGAACATGGTCGAAATAATGCCCACGGCGGGGACGCCGGTTGGGTAATTATTTAACTGAGAGACAGTGTAAGTCTTGGTTGGATGGTTCTGCATATAAAGGGCGAGGAGGGCGTTGGAGCTAAATGATTCGGTCTCGCCGGCTATGATCCAGAGGATGACGAACCCCCACCAGAACCAGGACGTGAGAACGTTTCTGGCGAATCTGAGTGTGAGGGGAGGTCGTTCTTCTAATGGTGGAACTCGTGAGATGGCCAGTGTCTTTTCCTCTTGGGTGAGATAGAAGGCTGTTGTCGTGTGTGGTGTATCTGGGAAGAGCAAGAAGCCATACACAGCGACAGGAATTGTAATGAGACCGTCAATGATGAATAGCCACCTCCATCCGCTCAACCCACTCAGACCATTCATACTCTTATGTATACCCGTCTGTATAAACCCTCCGATGAAGGTGCCCGCCAGACCAGAAGCGGTAAAGATGCCGCTCCTCTTTCCCAGTTCCCGTTCAGTATACCAAGACCCTAGGATGTAGTGTGTACCGACAAAGGTGGAGGCTTCACAGATACCCTGAAAGAAGCGAATCGCCATGATGGACTGCGGGTTGTGGGCAGAGGCGGTGACCATGGTGAGAGCGCCCCAGAGGAGCATCATGAGAGGGAACCATATGCGAGGCTTGATGTATTGGAGGGATAGGTTCGATGGGATCTGACCTAGAACATATCTGCGAGACGTGTTAGAAGTGGCTCGTCATTGAGAGTGAAACCATACCCGACGGTGAAGCAAGTCAAGACCTGGTTCAGTTGATCTCCCTTAAACCCGACCTCATCTCTCATGCCAGAAACATAGGCATTATTAATATTCATGCGATCAAGCTATCCAAGTATAAGCGCATGTGAGTTATAAGGGAAGGGCAAACGTACGTAGTTGACGAGATAACTCAAACAGCAAAACGTCAAGATGAAAAAGTCAATCTTTTGCACCAGCCGTCGCTCCCCAGGTTTGTAGTCGACATGAAGATAAGCCTTGACACTCGAAAACATGTTGAAGGCTTCAATCGCATTGTTGAATGACGTAGAAAGCAGAAGAGAGAGTCGTCAGCGAGATATGGTAGAGGTGAGACAAGGTTTAGTCCGTGTCACGGCTCATTCTGTCCAAGATCATCAATCGGATCGTGGGTCTATCCACTTTGTAACCGACTCTAGCGCCTCGCTTCCCATTCACTTGGAAGCGTCTTGCACGAAGTGAGGTTATCCTCAAAGATTTGTTTGTATTGACAAACAAGACAAATATGGACTGGACACGTTGAGTTGCAAACAGCGTTGAAGGCTCCAAAGCTTATCGCCATACTTGATTTGGAAGACAACTGGTGTACAATAGTGAATAACCATGTGGTTATTCCTTTCTTCTACTTTTCTTATCGCTGGATCGACCTCGTACTTCCTTCAATCGATCGAGTAGACGTCACTCTACCCAACGACCGATCGATGATCAACACTCCAAGAACCCAGCATCACCGATGCTCAGCCCCTCTTCAAGATGTTATACGAGATTCCAGGCACACCAACGTTACGATATCCTTCAATAAAAAAGACAAAGACCTCCTGCCGTCTTACAACTTGCTACTTCAGAGGCGCCGGTTCTCGCGCCTCAGTTCTTGGCCGGATAATTGCCTCGATAAACCCCCTGTTGACAACGACGCTGGAATAGGTCACGGATGGGAGGGACTTGTTGCGAGAACCATCAGGTCAAAGTAACCTCCACGAGACCTGTAGTCACTCCCAAGAACGATTCCAAGACATCCCAACGTCTATTGTCAGTTTTATATCCAACGCCTTATAATGAACCCAGAGCCATACCGAGTCGGGCACCGCGATGGAAAACACTAGAAGCATGTTTTAATCATAGCCGAATTCGTCCATGATAGTGATCATAGCTAAAACACCTCGTGGCCTCAGATATAGCTAACTCTAACAACACCAGGTCTACTTACCCTGCGGCTCAAGATCGATGTGATAATGAGGGAAGAATCTAGTATGAGATTAAAATAAAATACCACGCAAAGGAGTTGCTCAATTTTGCATCAAGATCCTCAGAACACTAGTGCCGGCTGGGATGCAACAGACGATCGAGACAAAGGACACTGGATAGACGCATTACACACATCAAGTGAGCAAAGAAACTTTTAGATCGGCCATTACCGTTTGAATATGCCATTGCGAATAATAAGAGTGGATATTTTGATGCATGTACTTGGATGTTCCCAGTTGACATAGTCCTTGGACTATCCTAGGCGGCTTCTAATAATTGTTTTTTACTCTCCTATTATTTTCCTGTGATAATAACTATATTAGAGGAAATAAACACAGCTAAAGGCCAACTAGACATAATATTGCTTCATCATTAAGTACTTATGCTGGGATAAAAGTTAAGAATGTGTATGTGTGAAATATCCGCTCCCTCAGTAACTCACTTCTGGTACACGAGAAACAGACCTCACGAATCAAGGTACCAAAAACATTGAAATATTTGACACAAATTAGAGAACATACAGATTATAAAGTCAAGAACTGTGGAATCCACAGTCGGAGTGGACGATAGCAGGAAGCCGTCGCCTTCATCTCGAAACGAGGTCAATATTGAGACCATTGTGCACTCATCAACACCTTTAACAAGGGTAAGAAAGACTAGTATAAGTCTCTCTCAGAAAGCAAGCAATAATATACCAGGTACATAGAGCATGGTTTCAATGACTGCTATGGGGGACAGTAAGGAGACAGACAAACTCGAGGCCTCTTATTAGATCTTGAACTATCGCACAAGGGAACAAGAACAACTGCCTGAGCTGAAGGATACTAAACTCGACTACTTATATCAACTTGAATAAGACACCAGTGTGGTGTACTGTTTGTCCAGTGGTCGTGGCAGGACTGAGGGCATACTAAATCTTGGCAACAGCAAGGCCAATCCTGGAGGCCAAGGAGTAGATCACAAATTGCACTTCGATGAAGTTGCCAAGTTCAAGCACAAAGCGATCATAAGTAATCTTGGCGTATATCTTTGTGCAGTTTCGTGTGTATAGCAAAGCCGCCTATCGAATTGCCAGTCCACTCCTGTCTCCTATACATACTAAACCATGGCAAAACACCGACACAGGCTACAACACAGCAAGACAACAGAAAAGGACGATATAGTATATCTCGTATCTCGTTTTGTAGAAAATATAAAAAAAAGACGAGGGGAATTTGTCCCTCTATCCTTCACGCCACATGCATCAGACATGTCTTTCTCGTCGCCATCCAAGCTAACCATGACTGTTTGTTCTCCGACTCTCCCAGTTCGGGCATTAAGCTCTCGAAAATTATCCAAGGCCGCATCTTCTCCCTCCTGAAGTTGTTTTTGTCTTTTTGATGGTTGTTGTCTCTGATTCTCCTAGAATAGAGCTCGCTTTCTACCGTCTCCTGTCGATGGACTGTGTGTCTACCTCCTCGACGCGTCGAGGCCACCCTGGAGATCCTGCTCGAGTCCTGCGTGTCCGTGACCAACATATTCTTGTGGTCGAGGATCCTCAGCAGTCCACTGGTTGCCGGCTTGGGGCATGGGGACCTGAGCGCCGCCCTGCTGGCCAGGAGCACCGCCAGCACCACCCTGTCCGGGAACGGTGCGGACGAGCTGTCGGAATCGCATCACCTCGTCCAAGATCATGCTGCGCATCTGACCGACATCCTCAACCACCTCAAAGTCGAAGTTGAAGGTGGTGGGGCAGTCGGGCTCGTCCGAGGCGTCGTGCCAGATGTGCAGGTAGGGGTGCTCAAGAGCCTGCTCCACGCTGATACGAGACGAGGGGTCAAAGGCGAGCATCTTGTCGAGAAGGTCGAGGGCGTCTGGGTTGGCCTGGGGGAACAGGCTGGGGAAGGGCTTCTTGGGCATGAATGGCAGGTTGCGCACATATTCCTGGGCCCGGGGAGATCCAATGCGCGAGAGTGTCTCCTCGTTGGGGGTTCCGAGGATGTGAAGGATCTGGTTCAGCTGGTCAACGTAATCGCGACCCTTGAAGAAAGGTCGGCCGCCCAGCAGCTCAGCCAGGATACAGCCAACAGACCAAACATCAACTACTCAAGTTAGCAAAACACAAATCACTCCGTATAGGCATCACGTACTAGCTTTGGTGTAGCTCTGGAAGCTCAGCATAATCTCAGGAGCTCGGTACCATCGAGTAGCGACGTATTCAGTCATGTATCCGGCATTCTCCTCAGGGTCGACCGAGAAACCTCGGGCCAGACCGAAATCGCAAATCTTGAGCTCGCAGTCTGCGTTGACCAGCAGGTTTCCGGGCTTGAGATCTCGGTGCAGGACGTTGGCCGAGTGGATGTACTTGAGACCGCACAGGATCTGGTAAATGAAGGACTGGAAGTGGGCGTCGGTGAGGGGCTGGCCAGAACGGATGATGGCCGCCAGATCGCACTCCATCAGCTCTATCGCCGCGTCAGCTCATCTTGTGTGCATCTCTCCCAGGTATATCTGACTAACCCTCGTACAGGTACGTCTCGTTAAAGTTGTCGGGTCGAGGAATGTCCATGTCGTACAGACATGTGATCTGTTGGTCGGGCATCAGCATACATGTTGTTTTGCGTCTGTTGGTCGGAATGCGCCGGGGCCAAAACAGCTCGTGGTGGGTGAGCGACTCACGTTGCGGTGACCGCGAAAGTGCTGGAGAAGCTTGATCTCACGCAGGGCGCGCTTGGCGAGAATCTTCTTGCTAAAGACATTTGTGACCTTCTTGATAGCGACGCCTTCGTTGGTCTGGTTGTTGACGGCAGCACTACATGTCCCGACGAGGCGGGGCTGTCGTCAGCAAATGCGGCGGGGTACAAAGAGAAAGACGGCAGCAACAGCACAAAGGCGCAGCGTAGAAAAACTCACCAGACGATACCGTAGGCGCCCTGTCCAAGCTCCTTGGTTACGGTGTAGCGCTCATCGACGATAAAGTCCTGGTTGAAGACCTTGAAGACCTTCCGTCCTTGGAGGTCCGACATGGTGAGAGAGTGTGTGCGGGACGATTCGGCGGGGTAATAGAGCTCTGAGAGAAGCCGTCGTCACCAGACAACGAACGGCAGCGCAAAGTGAGAATGCAGATGCAGATGCTTGTGAGAAAGCAAGAAGGAGGAGACAAAGGGCCCCCAAATAAAACGTCAGCGCGTCGCGATATATGTATGTACTTTGGTGGCACACGCTTTGAGCGATGGATGGAAGGGGGATGAATGGATGGAGCTCTCATGGTGCCCAAGCCCATTCTTCTCGCTCTCAGCTGCAACCATTGGGGGCCGTTTCTGAGCTGCTACTGGCGGGGATCTTCCAGGGCTGCTAGCCTGCTACAGTCCACTACACGGGCGGGTCCCCCAGTGGTCGGAGCCGCTAGGAGGGGGGTAGGACCCCGCAGCCAAGGTCACCGCCTGGCCGTGTGGCTGATTTGCTGAACTCGCGGCCCCCACAAGTCCATCATCCAATCAGATTCCGTATCAAGCTCTTCCTACTCGTAGCCGCGCGACAACGACAAAACCTGTCACCCCTGATTTTGCTTGAATCACATACAAAAAAAAACATGCCAAGCTTGGACGTTTCAAAAAGGGGGCAAATCCAAATCCTCGTGTTTGAGAAAATGTGCACTCCGTACACGATAAGGTGATGTTGTGCCGCTGATTCTAGACGGAAGCTCTCTCGCCAAGCTCAATTCCAGCGCCCGGTTCGTACCCAAGCCGCACGCCGTCCTGTGCCACACGTGAGGGGGCTGAGCACCACATTCATCAACTTGCACTGCACCGTGGTCAGCTTCTCTGGTCAGCATTTTTCTCGGCAAGTAGACACACCCACTCGTTGCGAGATAAAGAAATTCAGTGTTGGACACATGTCATTTTCTCACCCCGGAGACCGGAACTCCCGATGTAGCTTACATCTCCGTCTGAGGTGAGGACGCAAAACTCAACTTTTGCTCGTATGTCTTGTCATCCTCGTCGACCCAATTTGAGCTCTCCGGCCACTAGGCGGCCGCATGGCGACCCGGGGAACGTAGGGCTGAATCTCGCAAGTGGGACTCATCAAAGCCGAAGTCAAACACTGCACTGCCGTTGGTGAATTTTTTTGGTTTTCTTCTCATATGGACGTACGTATGTTCGTATGTAAGCCAGCCATGGATTGTCTGGGTGGACCGCGCCGCCGGAATCTGAGACATGGTTTCAACTGCTTCTGTTGGATCGTCGTCGAATCAACTAATTTCCAAAACGAACCATCTTGCTAGGACTCTTCAGCCAATAGCCATCAGATCTCTGTCTTGTAATATCGCAGGTAATATTCTAATTCATCTCTAACACGTCTATCCCCTTCTCTCTATGCACATGTATCGGGTATTAATTCCACCTCTTCCTCTCCTCTCCCCCTTTATCCATCGCCTACTCATCCTCGAGAATCTCCTTGAGAAAGTTCTTGGAGAACCTCGAACACTGCTCAAACGCCTTGGAGAAACCCTCATTCCCTCCATAATAGGGGTCGTTGACGATCTCGGGCCGCTTCGTCCCGCTGAACTCGCCAAACAGCATCACCTTGGCCTTTGAGTCTGGGTTGTTCTTTTGTAGTCGGTGGAGATCCGAAAGGTTTGACCGGTCCATGGCGAAGATGTAGTCAAACTTGTTAAAGTCGCTGGGGTGAAACTGCAAGCCCGACGTTAGTGAGTCTCAAGTTATGCACCGCCGCCGATTGAGTTGACAGGGGGGGATGACAACATACCCTCCGCGCGAGATGGTCGTAGTCATTAATGCCGTTGGCCTCTAGAGTCGCCATGGTTCTATCATCCGGGGGTTCGCCGCTGTGGTACGCAGCTATCGTGACTTGTTAGCAAAATGACCTCCTTTTTCGAGGTCCAATTCAAACAAACCTGTGCCGCAAGAGTCGATGCGCCCAATCCTACCCCCAACCTCGGGCTGCTTGGCAAGGTTCTGGAAGATGCCCTCTGCCATGGGTGAGCGGCAGATGTTGCCTAGGCACACAAAGAGGACTGCCACTGGTTCCGACATGGCTGCGCTGCGATGGTGTACAGTATCTCAGATGTCACTTGTAGACAAGGAGAAAAGGAGGGAGATTCGAAATGTCGATTTGTCGCGACGAGTGACGTGACGGCCCGATGCGCGCCATAATAATTGCTGATCTGCCCCGCCATCTCATTTTCTAACATGGAGGGGTCCCTTGTACTGTGATCATGCCGTGCACGCACTGTGTGACATCGAGGAAAAGTCACGTGTATTCGTGTCTGGCTGGCGCTCGAGCTATTGAGGCCATGGCTGACAAGACGCGCTCTGATTGTTGGAGACGTGTAAGCATTGTCGTCCGTCTCAAGCCACCGGAGGGAAGTCTGTCCATGTTCCCCGCTTCTCGAATGAGGTCTGAGAGCGTGAATGAACGTGAATGAGTCTAAGAATGGGTTATAAAAAGGAGGGTGTGAGCTCTGAGCCTGAGGTTGAACTCTCTTCTCTTTGTCTGTAGCCATTGCCCATCAACAGCTTCATCACTCAAGTTTTTACTCAAATATCCACCCAATCACTCAGCATCTATCTCAAAATGTCTGATTGGAAGCCTCCCGCTTTTGGAACCCCCGTCTGGATGGGTATTCCTGCCCATGACGTCGGCCGTGGTGGGTGTTGTATCTTGACCCTCTGTACCCAGTTACTTACAACCGTATAGCATCTGAGTTCTATGAGACAGTCTTCAAGTTCTCCTTCAAGGATAACTCCGAAAAGTATCCCAAGGAGCAGATCAGGATGTTTGACTTTAACCCCAGCCTGGGCCTGACAGGCGGCATCCAAAAGGCTCCCGACCATACTGGCCACTTTGCCCCAGGCAAGGGCGGTATCTGCGTGTACTGGTTCGTCGAGAATGTCGACACCATCGGCCCTGTCATCGAGAAGGCTGGCGGTAAGATGTTGAGCGAGAAAGAGAAGGAGGGAGAGCATGGTTTGTTTCGATTCTTTGAGGACACTGAGGGGACTGTTGGCGCGGTTTACCAGATGGTTTAGAGTAGGCTGTTGAAGTTGGGATGTGATATTTAATTGTCAAATTTTAAATACCTGAAACTGATGTCTTTATCTTCATCATTGTTATCAGCTATTATCTCTTGAGATTATACCGAGTATTCTGTTTGAGGTGTTCTCGGATGCATCTAACTTGAGTTGGCTTATAGCCGGTCTAGTCGGTTTGGTTTCGGCTCACGCTCCCTCACCCGCACTGTGACGCAGGGGGTTCCAGACCGCTGTAGCAACTGTAAGTTGGGGCCATTATCCGCTAAAACATTATTAGCCTCGGATGGGCATGACCCTCATCTCGTTTCTCTTAATTGATTTGCGCAGTTCAATTAACGGCTCCTCGAACCCGCTTGTTTCAATCATACGTTTCCAGCGCGTTTCCTTCCTGTCTGAATCGCGCGCGTTGTCCACTTGTCTGCTGTCCGGTCCTCCGGTATGGACCCGGAACCGGTACCCCGGTCTTCAACCTCTAGGCGTTCGGCACAGAGGAGTAGGAGTCCGGAGGAACCGCAGAGACCTGCAAGACGGAGGAGTCGTTCTGTTCAGCTTGAGGCTGCGCGTACTTCGACCGCTTGTCATGTCTGTCGCGATAAGAAGGTCAAGTGCTCTGGCACTTGGCCGTGTCGGTATTGCAGTAAACGACAGTTGACTTGTGTGTTTGCCACGTCTGAGAAGCGCAAGATGTTTTCAGTCTCGTATGCTCCCTCGTCTCATCCCCAAGTTGTAAAAATATCTAATGAGACTGTAGGCAGATCCAACAACTCCAGCAAAAGGTTGCAGACTATGAGCGTCAACAGCCAGGTACTGGTACATCAGCCGCTCAGCAAGGTAGATTGCACTCCAGTCCCTGTTTACAGTTAAGCTAACGGCGGTACAGGTTCTCCATCTCAAGATCAAGGTGCCTCGAATGGTGATCCTCCAACAACAAGGAATACGGGCAACTCACCCGTATCTGACAACCACCTCACCACAAGAGCCGCTGAAACTCCCCGTTCCGAGACCTCTGCTTTCTCACTTCTTGGCCAGCGACCCCCTAATGAAGATCGTATTCCACCTTCGACAAGAGTACCTACCAGTCGGGCACCCAGAGGTTAGTGTGACTCGCTCTTGTAAGACCTTCGCAACTCATCTATTATAGCCATCTTGCCGGAACCCAGTCTATCCTCCAGTGAGATCTTTGGCACCGAGATCCGAACACTTCTTCTAGCCAGATCTACCGCTGGATCAGAAAAGAGCCCCGCGGCATCCATGGCCGTTGCATCTCCACACTTGGATCGTGAGCTAATCGCCAACGTCCGCGGCTGGCCATCCGAGGAAGAGGCCAACCAACTTCTAGAACTTGTCGTATTAAACGTTGGCATATCTCAGCATTTGTTCGATATCCGGTCCTTCTCCGATAGCCTATCACGTCTTTATCGTGATACTGGGAATGAGACACCTATCCGCGGGCTCTGGTTTGTTCAGGTTCTGTTTGTCCTGGCAATAGGGAAGCTCCTCCGTGCGGGTACTGTCGAGGACTCTGAAGTCCCAGGGGTTGCCTTTTTCAATGAAGCCATGAAACATATGCCGCCCATGAGTGATATGAAGAAACACAGCATCCTAGGCATTGAAGTTGTGGGGTTGGCTGCCCTCTTCCTTCAGGTTGCAGACCGAAAGGATGAAGCCTACCTCTATGTTTGTTACCCCTTTCTTCTCTGTTCATGCATTTTTCTCATCGTTTATTAGGCAAGCATGGCTTTGAGGCTAGCAATCAGTCATGGAATGCACAAGTCGACGGGCAATGGCAACTTTTCCCGATCAGAAGCTGTTCACCGTAGTCGTCTCTGGTGGACCCTATACATGCAAGAGAGGTTTGCTAGCTGACTTCTTCATTAGCAACAAGACGCTGAGTCGCTCTTTAGGAGATTAGCTGCAGCTGGAGGCTACCCAATGGCCATTGCAGATGAAGCCATATCCATTGGCCCACCAACTGACGTGGCTGGGTTTGCATCCGCTGCTGCCATCCGGGTTAACGTGAGAGCAGCTCAGATCACCGGCCGTATTACTTCAAGTAAGTCGTAAAATTCCAGATCCTAAAGGTTCAAGTTTGGCTGACCTCTTGGAAGCAATCTATGTGCAAAACACAAACTCGGAGACGTCATTCATCAAAGACATTGAGGCCATTCTACACTCCCTCCACGATGTCGAATCTACGATGCCAGCCGAGTACCGCATGAACTTTAGCCCTACAGGCTTAACAGTGGCTGGCATATTATTCTCTGATGCTAATCCTTCCTATGCGAGAACAAGTGCATCCCTTTACTTGAGTATATATCAGGTAGTTCCACCTATGAAACCTGAGAGACTCTTGACACTGACAGCAACTTAGGCCGTGATTCATACAGTCCGGCCTATACTCCTCTACATGGCTCGTAACGTCCGTGATCGCGAGTCGGAACCCGCCCCTAACTTAAGCCCGACCCTACGTCGACTCGGTGAAATATGTGTCGAAGCAGCACGGAAGAGTCTTGCAATTCTGCAAGCTCTTCGCAATACCGAGTTGATTGGTAAGTATAAGGAGCCTTCAGACAAAAGTTCGCTAATATCTAACTAATTGTAGCCAAGAACGCTTTCCTCGACCTCGACATCCTCTTCTCCGTGGGCTTCGTCTTTGTCCTCGTCGAAGCCATCCACCCGGGTAGAAACCTCGGCATAAGCGGGATCGACGGCTCCAGAAGCGTGCTGCAGTACCTCGTAACAGTGGGTAACCGAGCAGCAGCGAAGCGTCTAGGAGAACTAGACCAGATGTGTCTCCATCTCCGGCCCCCGTCTCAAGACCAACAAGCCTCGGGCCAGGATCTTCCATACGAGACTGCCAACGCGGCGGCGGGGTTGGCGGCGCATACGAGTGGTTTTAACCCTGAGAGAAGTGGACTGCAAGAGGGGGGTCAGCCTATGGATCTGTCCAACAGTCCGATGCTGAATGCAATGTTTCCTGGGAATGGTGATCTGGCCAATATCTCCTTGCAGGGGGAGGATGGCCTTTATTGGGTTTATCATGAGCCTGGGTTTGTTTATACTGGTGCAGAGTTGGCGGATTGGGAGGCTTTGGAGTATTAGGTTATTGGGTGTTTATCAAGGGGCGTTTATGAATGGCATGAGAGCAATCTATGTGTTTTACTCTACAATACAGGTTCTTCATTATCAATATTTGATTACGTCTAGATTGAACTAAACTACTCCAGGAGCTCTGTACGAGCATGGGTTTGTACGGAGGAACACGTAGGTATCAAAAAGTCACCAAGTCGAATGGCATTCGCCTAATGTACTCTGGTATTCATATAGCCACTAAACGTATTCCCCATATCTTTTACCAAGCCAACATATTTCCCAGTGATATTCTAGCTGTTATAGCGGAATCCCTTATCTCCCACGTCCGTAAGGTCCGAATCAACCGACACACCAATCTGCGTATGGCTTCCTTCACCCACCTGTGAAGCAGACAAATACTCAATCTGTCCCTCAGCAGCCTTTCCGTCTCGGAGCTTATTCTCCCTCTTGACTAGAGTTATGTAAACGACAAGGGTGACGATCAAGGCGGCCCAGCTGGCTATACTGAGGATGCATCCCTTGGTATATCGCGGCGCATCCTCTTCCTGCCAAGCCTGAGGGCTCACGATGCATCCCACACAGTACGTGATGAAGAATCCAGCACTAACGATGCTCTTCTTTGTGTTTCCCTTGACATTGCTAGCCACGAGACTGGCACAAGCGCATAGAGGTGCAGAGGAGCATGAGGCAAGCCATGTCGAAGCAACGATACCCCAAGAGGCGCCGCCGTTGACGTTGACGGGGAGAGCGAGCAAGATTGTGGAACCGGCCAGAGGTATCAAGGTGAGGCCTATGGCTGTATAGACTCGTGTGCCAGGTAGGAGGAGCGGGATGATGGCTGACATCCAGACCGTGACAAAGTTAATGGCGCCGCCGGGAAGACCGACCAGCATAGTGCGGAACTTGGAGAAGCCAAAGCCGTTGATGACGAGCGAGGAGAACTAAGCCTCATTGTTAGAATCTTTTTCATGAAGAAGGACGACGCAGTTTTGACACTTACCTTGAGAATAGGGGTAGTCAAAGTGACGCACAGAGCCATCATGAAATAGAGCCAGGTCAAAGGCGACGATAATGCCTCCCACATCTGCTCCTTATCAAAATGAGCCTTGTCTCTGGTAGCTCGATCGATGGCCAATCTCCTCGTAGCAATCTCCCTCTCTCTTTTGTTCAAGAACCACGCGGTTGTTGTATCCCTGGGCATCAACGACACAAAGATAATACCGCAGGCAACAGTCAAGCCTCCAAAGACGAGGAAGATGGCTCGCCAGCTCTCAATAGACATCTTGGCACCGCCTACAGCGTACATAAGGAGGGCACCCACGATCTGACTGATTCCGTTCATAGACATCCATGTCGCCACTCGGATCGGATGCTCGCTTCGACGATACCAGTTGGAAGTGATGATGACAAAGGCAGGCGAGACAGCAGCCTCAGCGAAACCAAGAAAGAATCTTGCAGCGGCCAGACCGTGAAAGTTCTGAGTTCCTCCAATAGACATTTCGACACCGCCCCAGACGATGATGGTAGCGCCGACGAAAAGTGTGATGTGGAAGCGACTGAGGATGTAGGCGGCGGGGTATTCGGAGGCCAGCTGGCCGAGGTAGAAGAGGGATACGACCCAGGAGAACTCTTCACCGGTGAGCTTGAGATCTGTTTTGAGGCCAAAGACGGCGGCGTAGTTGATGGAACCCTTGTCGAGGTCTGCAGAGATATGTTAGAGTTGCTTGAGACGGTGATGAAAAGGAGTCTACTCACATTGGAAGAAGTAGACAAGAGCCATCAGGGGCATGATGACCCTATCCAGCTTTCGTACGAGCTTTCTCTCCTCTTCAGGGTCGATATCTTCAAAGACGGCAACCTCATTGTTCTGGTTATCAAACTTTTCCGGCTGCTCGATAGCCTCAGAACGAGGCTTCTCAGCAGCAACATCCTCAAAGGTTGTCATTATGGACAATGGCCTTTAAGAATGAGAAGAAGTCAAAGATAGATCAACGGTCTTGGGCGTAGAATGCTTGGTGATAGAGTAGAAATGACAAGAGGCCAAGGTGAGGTCAAAGTGTAAAACCGAGGGAAGGTGCAGGTGATCAGAACTCTAAGACAGAGAGGCCAAGCCTCATATTTATTCTTTCGAGTTAATTCAATTGACACAACATCAAATGTCAACGTTTTGCTCCAAAATTCATCCCCTCGCAGCAACAATTTGGATCTCATACCCCGTGGGGGAACTAAAGATAAGCGCGAGTCCGAAACCCCGTACTTCGGCATAGACATCCGGCAATAGAAAGAGTTTCCACAAGTCGGACCATTGATCATAGCCTCTCCAACACGCGGGGACAGAAGATGGGGGAATCTGGGGCGAAGTGAGGAGAACCCCTGGTTAGACACGACTCGTGAACACACGGGGTACTGGGGGCGAGAACGCTTTCTAGTTCTCGGGAGGCTATGTGGCCCTCGGATGTGACAGCCGGAGGGGATGATTTGAGTTTGGATGTGATCAAGCGGTGGGAGAGTTGTGGTGGTTAGCCGACTGAGGGAGGTCGGCTATATGCCAAAGCCCCAGTTCACTTCCATTCCTCCGTAGCAGGGTCCTTCAAGAAACTACCCTGAACATGAATAAATCTCTCATCCTTCAGTTGATGAAGCTCTCTGACGCAAGGTGATCTCGAGGGAAAGAGAGTAAGTTGCGCGGTACATTGGTGACGCCATTGCCAGCAATGGCTTGAGGGGAACATCACACGACCCTCACCACTTAACTACAACACCACACGAGAGCAATCTATTGTCGTCCACCTTGCTGAGCTGATTTCATTCCGCCTTCCTGCTGGATAACAGGTTGATATCGACTTGTTCAAAGGCCAAGGCAATAGGGGCAAGTCTTTAAGTGGGTGGTATACAACTCCTGAAGACACTTCACCAATCACCAGATTCAAAAACAAAAGACCACACCCTATTGGCAAGATACTGACATACCCAGATGCCAAGCTGAACATAGACCCCTTGGCACGGCAATAGGGTATACCATTCGGTTCATCACCACACGAGCCGGACATCAAGGGCACCAAGACATGGTTGATTCGTTGGTTCTTATTCCATACGTTTTCATACTCAATACAAGAGAGGGGATGCCACATTTGATCGAGGCGTCGTGTCGCCGCACGTTTTCCGTTTCCTGGACTCATCCGGCCCAATCCTTTCGGCGCCTTTTGCCTCGATTCCTCCCTCCACACCTCCTCATACCGCCTTGGATATACCCAAAAAAGACACTGTGCGCCGGGCTGAAGAAGCAATACTAATACAATACAGGGTACATGAATCTTTCGTCATGAATCGAGCGGGAAGGGTCTTTCCAATCCCGTTCCGAGGCCGTGTCACGCGTGTGAAGTCGTTCGTTGTTACAGTTGGATCGTCCTGTCAATCTCAGGCGATCTGTCGCTGGCGCTCTCTCCGTAATGTCTCGAGGACACTCATAACGCCATTGTTGCGTAGCCTCTCGAGCACAAGTCGCATGCCATCACGGCTCTTGCCCAGCTGGTCCTGGGTCTTTGTGGAAGCCAGACTCTCGATGCTGCGCTGAATTCCTTTAGCGCCCCAGCCACCCATGATTCCGTTCTTGAACCAGCCGTCCTCTTGGGCTTGTCCGAGTTTGCCGCGGATCTTCTCTCCAAGTCTTGACCTGAACTGGACCATAGTTGTCACAGCGGTCTCGTTGGGGTTCATAGACACTCCTTCGGCAGGGACATTGAACTGTTGCTTTTCAATGACAGACAGTACACCCGTGAAGTTGAGGTTTCGGCTCTCAGACTTCATCCAGCCCTCCTTGATATCAACCACACTGGTCTCCAGAATGTACGATGCCTTGTCGGCAGAACCGCCTCCAGTAACACTAGTGGGCAGCAGCTTGTACACAGCTCCGGGCATTCGACTCTTCTTCAGGTGAATGCGAGTGGTGTGCAGTCGGTGCGTCTTGGGGTCGACATAACTCTCGATGGTGTCGGTGCTCAAGACGTGAGCGGCAAAGGGATTGAGCTGAGGAGACGAGTATCGGAGGAAGAAGGCGAGGGTGACGGTAGGGAAGGGGTGAGAGTAGGTATGGTTTGTCGTATGTGTGAGAACCATTGTGGCAGCTGGTGAGCAAGAGATGCTCTCAAGTCGGGAAAATTGTCCGAAGAGGCGCTGGAGAAGAGGGGACGCCGGGAGTCCAATTGGTCGGGTGGCGGTAGGTCAGAGCTTCCAGTGTACAACACAGCTCTACCTCAATGTCGTAGAGCTCCCAATGCCCAATTCCAATCCCTATGAGCCGATTGCTCTGCTCCGATCTTGAGATTGGAGATCTCGTCGGGGAGGTTGGTGGTAATGGAAAATTGAGCCGGCGCCTCGGCTTAAGACCAGGCCGAAAGCGATCACCTATCTCCGGGGCCGCCGTGGAGACAATAAAAAAAGCCGGAGCTCGCAGCTATGTCGGGCCGCGAGAGTTTACAACATGAGGTAATTGAAAAGAAAAAAAAAAAAAGAAGTCGTCGACGGCACAAGATGGAGATAATAAGAGGAGAGGAAGGTGGGCTCTCGCGACCTCGACAAGCAGAGCGGCAGGGGAAAGAGGCAAGCAAGGGCAGCGTGTGCTCAAGGCTCTCTTACTCCGCTGTGGAAAAAAGAAGAGAGGGAGGAAGGAGCGGAGTGGAGTGGAGGCGAAAAAAGAAGGAGCAATCGGCTGATTGGGATGCGGCACAACTGCCACAGCCAATCGAGAGCTGCTCGATCGGCCGAACTCTTGACTGACGAGCAGGGACTGCTGAGCTTATGATTGGTCACAAGTGAGGGGTCGGCTCATCCAGAGCAAAAGGTTGTCAATTCACACGTGATGCAGATATATCACGGCGTCATTACCTCCGACATTTCCGCCCTCAGATGACCATTCCTAGGCGTCCGTGAAGTTACAGTGCTGTGACACCACCCCAGAGCTTGACGCCTAATCCGCGCCACAGTATCCGAGCAATGGCACTTGAGCAATGTCCGAGTCAAGTAGGAACAATAGTAATTGCCAAGATATTACTGGTGTATCTAATAAACTCCAAGATTCTATCCGTTTGCTCCAAGTACAGTACCATCCAAAGACACCTTAACTCCAGGCAAAAAATGCACATGCGTATCCCTCCATTAGATGTCATCTCGCTCTCCCTGATGCTCACGCCAGAAGTATCCATGCGTCAGGCCATGTCTAAATCAAGAATTCGCTCCCGGCGTAGTGCTTGAGCACCACCCAACCCTCCTCGAACCCCTTCTTTTCGAATCGCACAATGATGGCGGCATGGGTATGTCTGTGTTCCTGGATGTGCACGGGATACTTGCGCCAGCCGAGATCGTCCAGATTCCGAATCATCTCGAACTGATACGGGGCCAATGCAAGTGTCGGTTGAGAAACTGTCGACATTCTGCGTTCTCTACGGATCACAGTCCGCTGCTCAAGATCTAGGTGCTCGTCCTCTTCCTCATCTTCCGTGCCCAGGTACTCTTGGTTTTGTGAGCTGTTGATGGCCTCGTATGTGTTTTCCACTTCTTCACGAATTTCCTTAATCCACATGGACATGCGATAATCTTCGACGTTGAGACCGCCCTGTCCCATCTCGTGCAGCTTGATCCGGCTGGAGCTGCGGATAGTCTGAATCACCGAGTTGATCAAGAAGGCAACTACGCCAACTGGAACAAGGACACCGATTGCTAGCATGAACGGAATGCGCTTGAACCACTTCACACTTGATGCATAAACCGTTGATAGCGACGCAGGGGGTTGGACTTTCGGAAATGGCGTAACCGGGTTATTCGGATCAAGTAGCACGCCTTCGTAGCCCTTGAGGTAGTTGAGCTTGACCTTTTCCAGGTTCGTATAGGGGTCCGTCTTGGCGATGCAAGTGGTGTAGTATACAGCGCTTCGATCGTTGATGGTGTTGGCGTAGAGCGTACGGCGCTTAAACTTGCGCAGACCAGACATGAAGATGGAGTTGGGATCGGCCAGCACGGAGAGGAGGGGTCGGTCGGTATCGCGGAACTTGTCGATGGTGAAGAGCTGTCGACCTGACATGGAGAGGGTCCTTGCGCCGAGGACGTTCCAGACGTGGTTGTGCCAACCCTTGAGGGGAGATCGGACGCCGAGATGGGGGGAAGCGAATGTGGTAAAGTTCTGTATCGTAATGTCAGTATTCGCCAGTGATGCGCAAGTCTGTGAGTCTCACCATGCATTCAACAGTGTCGAGAACTCCCTTCGCATAGAGAAGACCGACAGCGTATCGCGACACCAATCCTCCAAGAGAGTATCCCACTATGCTCAACTTGGTGATCTTTCCGCCCTCATCCTCAACCTTGCGCAACTCGCGCTCAATCTCTGCACAGACGCGCTCACCCCCGCGCTCAATGCCATCGTAGGTAAAATTCCCGCTATTCTGCTTCGCAAGCAAAAGATAGAGCTCATCATAGGAATACTGTTCACGCAAAGTTTTGGCAATACTGCGCATATGGCTTGGATTTCCCCAAAGCTGCACGCATCAAGAACGGTTGTCAGCCATCAAGTTGGATGACGTAGGTGATCTTCCAGGGGTTCAGGGGATTTTGCTTACACCGTGGACTAGAACGCAGAGATGATCAGCCTTTGGGCTTCCGCCGGTAAGATCGTCCATGGCTACTGATGTTGTCATGATGAGAAAAAAAAAGCAATGATAAGAAGATAGAGAAAAAGGGGAATGGATGCAGCGTCAAAGGGAGGAATAATAGTTGAGATATCTCAGGAGATTCCCCCCAACGATCGGGGTTTCGGGATGATTTGTCGTGCGTCTGCAGACACGGAGTTAAGGCACTTCAGGCCCCGCCAAACGACGATGTGAGTCTGGATGCCAATCAACACGCGGCCTTGTACTAGATACGGTAGTGAAATTACAGAATCAGCGATGATTACGTGTGATCCAGTTTCGTTACAGGCTGAGCCGAAAGCGAGTGCGGTTCAGCTGAATGCACTAGATGACGTCCAAGGGTGGCTTATGTGGCTTTATCCCAAAGTCCGCTTTGAAGCTGCGGACTTATCCAAACTCCAACATGAATGATGGAAGCGGCTGAATTTCCAACTACTACTATCCACGGTAATGGCGATCGACCTGGATGTAGAACTTACGCAATGTATCTTGGATAGTCCATTGACTAGTCATATGTTAGTCCCTCTATCACGCCTTTATTGGGAGCTTGGCAGTCACAGGTCTTTCAAGAAGCCATGTAAAGGTCAAAGAAGAATTTTCCAAGGTCTTTCAAGGGGTAAATGGATTATCACACGTCATCTCGTGACCTATTCCCCAACCCGACAATGGGTCCTTGCTCTCACAATTCGATCAAGATAAAGAGCCAAGGTGCAAATGCTCACTGAGCCTCTGTAACCATGCGTGTTAGTGGAGTCTCTCCGCGTGCAGTAGGCGTGTTACCGCTCTAGTCTCACAAGTGGGTCCCGTCCCGTCTCTTTCAAGGGAGCAACGCAGCCTTGGGTTGGAGCTTTCAACTTCAAAGCACGAGCTTCATCTTGCACTTGAACAACATCAACCAACATCAACACCTTTGACACGAAATTGAGAGGCGCGAACACGCTGACATAGTGTTTAACGCGTCTTAGGAAATGTTCAGTTCAATATTTGGCTTCTCTTTCCCCCGATAGCACGGGTTCTTTCAACACCCGTCAAGTGGATCAAAGCTCCCCTTTGTGTTCTCAGCCAAGCTTGACAACTTGTCCCTTATTTCAACGCTCAGAGAGAGCCTTCTTACACTTGCTATCTGCAACTCACAAGAACTAGCTGCATCATCTCTGATCCAACTCTTTTTCGCATGAAACGGCCCAGGAACCTTTCACCAATCGCCAACGTCGCGTCCTTGGTGTCGCCACCATGAGCTTGTCTCTCAAGCACATCCCTTGTCCAGCTGGCAACAAGTGCACAGCCTTTCATTGCATCTTTGGCCATGAAAATGATCAACCTGCCGCCCCAGCAGTGTCAGCTGCTGGAGCTGGGAACAATGGACCACAGATCAAGGAGGCCACATCAGCCAACCAAGAGGTTCCACGAAAGCGCATGAGAGCAGACCCTATGGACTCACCTAGAATATCTCAAAATTCTAGTCAGGCTTCTTCTGGAACATCCCGTGTAGGGTCAGCGGATGCGTTGGCCACTCAGCCCAAACCAACAACCAACAAGGCCAGAAGCGCCGACCGTCCAGTATCGCCTCCATCCTTGAAACGAAAACTTCCAACATCGAACAAAGCCCAAGATGAGACTCCAAGGACCTTGTCCAGATCATTGACCCAGCCAGGCTCCAGGCCCATCAGTCAATCACGCCCATCGCCAGCGCAGAAGCCTGTGCCCGTCAAAGCCAAGAAGGCTGAATCACTGAACCCCAGGCTTCTTAAAAACTCTCCTGCCAGCCATGATATCCGTCTGAGACTTGTCCGGATGCTTCATCAAGAGTTCACCCGGCTAAATACAGAGCTCAAGAAGAAGAACAAAGACGGCAAAACTGACCTTGCCTTGTCCGATCAGGATCTTATTGTTCGGGCCCTGGATGAGGAAGAGCACCTCGCCGTCCACAAGGCAGCCGTGTACTCAAACGTCATGAAAAACAAAGTCATGCAGTACAAGCGCATGAATGTCGACCAGTGGAAGACAGAGCGGGAGGAGGAGAGGAAGAAGGCCGCGCTCGAGGCTGAGGGCAAGGACGCTTCCGACGTGCCAAAAGAGATCAAGACAGGTCTAACACCAGCTCAAGAGGTTGAGCTCACCAAGCAACTAGTGACGTCGATCGAAAAGTTGGCAGAGCACGGATATGTCCCCGCTATCCCCACAGAAGAAGCCATCGAGAGGGCGAGGCAAGGCGTCGAGGCCGCCAAGGGGTGGGAGAAGTGCGACCGCTGCCAGCAGCGTTTCCAGGTTTTCCCAGGGAGACGCGAGGAAGACGGTGCCCTCACATCAGGTGGAACATGCACCTTTCACTGGGGCAAGACGTACATTGCACCCAAAACCCCGGGCGAGAGGACCAGGCAGCCCAAGCGGTACCAGTGCTGTGGTCAGGAGGTGGGAGATTCTGTCGGCTGCTTTACTCGTGATCACCACGTCTTCAAGACGTCGGATTCCAAGAGACTTGCATCTTTACTCAACTTTGCAGAGACGCCTGAGAACCCGTTGGCACCGACGGATAGAGCTGTGGCTTTTGACTGCGAGATGGGCTACACGGTCTACGGCATGGAGTTGATTCGATTGACAGCGACATCTTGGCCGACAGGAGAGGAATTATTGGATGTCCTGGTCCGTCCTCTTGGAGAGATCCTTGACCTTAATTCGCGGTACTCTGGCGTCTGGCCAGACGACCTCGCCCAAGCCAAACCGTGGTCCGCAGACGACACCTCCAAATCTGTCAAGAGCAGCGACGAGAGCGTCAGCGAAGACGGCGAGATCAAACCTAAGAAGAAGCAGCTCAAAGTCGTCTCGTCGCCAGAGGTTGCCCGGGACCTCCTCTTCTCCCTCATCTCACCCAAGACGCCCCTTATTGGACACGGCTTGGAGAACGATCTCAACGCCGTCCGCATCGTGCACCCTACCATCATCGATACTGTGCTCCTCTACCCTCACAAGGCCGGCCTGCCCTATCGGTACGGACTCAAGATGCTCATGGACGTGCACCTCAACCGGAAGATCCAGCAGGAGACGGGACCAAAGATGTTGGGCCACGACTCAGCCGAGGATGCCAGAGCAGCGGGTGATCTTGTACGCCTCAAGATTCGTAACTTATGGATGGACATGCAGAGGGATGGTTGGAAATTGGTCGATGGGGAGTTTGTGGCTCCTCCTGGAAAGGGGTTGACAGAGGAGTTTATCGAGACTTAATCTAGGATAGTGACGAGTTGGCAACATCACCGGTTGATGAGCCCTGTAATACTATTGGAATATCGCGGCGTTCAGTTGAAGACTTTGGGCCAACCTCACAGTACATCTCACTTTGAGTTTTCTGCGTGCGCTCATACATGTTCACACCATACACAGCATAAGAAGTCTCGTGCTTTCACAGCCGATACACGTTGCGAGATAGGGTTGGTATTCCCGTCTTGTCTCGTTCTAAAAATACAGAGTCGGCGCTCATGAATAGCCATTCATTACCAACGATAAGCGGGGAGTTCCCAATCATTTCCTTTCCCTTTCTTCACATGATACATTCACTTCTTTAAGCCTTGCCCACCGACAAAAGATACTGACCGCCCTGCTTTCCACCAGGCAGGTACGCCACGTTGGGGTTCGACGACAGAGTAGCAGCAATCTCTCGACTAGCCTCGATCTTTCGGATCTGGATGAGACCATCACCAGCCTTCTGGATGGCCTTGCTGATGGCGTCGGCAGACTCGGACTCTCCCTCGGCACGGATGACGTTGGCCTGTCTCTCCTGCTCGGCCTTTTCGACGATGAAGCGTGCTCGCTCGGCGTCCTGCTGGGCAATCTGCTTCTGCTCAACGGCCTTTGTGAACTCTCGGCCGAAAGTCATGTGGGTGATGGACACGTCCTCCAGGGCAATGTTGAACTCGGCGGCACGGCGGGTCAGATCGGCGCGGATGCGCTCAGAGACGGCCTCTCGCTGGGTGATGAGCTCTGCGGCGTCGAACTGGGCGACGATGGACTTGAGGACCTCGTTTCCGATGGAGGGGAGGACTCGCTCATCATAGTCGATGCCGAGGTTCTGGGGGATGTCAGTCACTGGAGAAGAGCAGAGATTCCTATAGAGTCTTACCTGGTAGATCTTGGGAAGAGCCTTGACGTTTGGCCGGTGCAGCACTCGCAGGGTCAAGCTAACCATCTGCAAATCCTTGCTACCAGTTGTGGTTGCGATATTCCTGGGCTTGGTCCGCACGTCAAAGATGACGCTCCTCTGCAGCCAGGGGATCAGGAAGTGAGTTCCCTCGTTGACGACAGTCTCCTTGACACCGCTAACTCGGTCAAAGATGACTGCCCGCGTTCCACCCTTGACATCGTAGATGGCCTGGCTGCCAATGAAGAAGGCGGCCGAGGCCGGCACCGCCATGCGGTACATCCAGTTGAGGGCTCTCGCAGCGCCCGCCATTGTGAATCGTCTCCTTTTCTTTTTCTAGGGATAGATCGCCTCGAGAGTTGGCGGGGGTCGAGCTCTTGCTGAAGCTTTTCGGATTCGACGGACGGCGATGATGATTTGAAGCTCTTAGCAAAATCCCGGCAACATCCGCCCCTTCAGAAAGGTGGGTGGTTTGCGCTAAGCCCCTTCGGGAAAGCTCGGCTGACGGGGAGCCTGTCCGTTTTCTTTGAACCATCCAAGCCCGAGAAATCCTGCCCTTTTCCGTCCGGCCACGCCTCATCCACTCCCCAAACCTCGATTTCAGACTCTTTGAGACTGCAAAACCCGTCGAAAAAATGAGACCGACTCAGATCCTCCGAAGCGGCGACGCTGACCCCGTCAACGGACAGTACGTGCATCCCGAGGGGGTTCAATTGGTGACGCTGTCCGGGTTGCGGCTTTTCCACATGGAGAATGCCGGACTAAAGCAACACCAAACGCTCTCTCTACGTCCCAATCGCTCTGGAAATTCATGCTGACGGTTTTAACAGCTACCTGGGCAACTGGGGCCACTTCGGTAAGTGCCTATTTTCACGAGATGCGAACGAATTCGAATTGGATCGATGGACGCGACGGACGAAGGGATTGGTGACGCAGGAATGGGATTGCGATTGAGCCGACATGTCGCCATTGTTCAATGCGTACATCAGATCAACATACTCGAGGACTGGCAATGGCCATTCGGAGGACATCAGAAACAGGAACGAACAAGAGACTAACTCGACATCAGGTGGTGAGAAGCAGCGCGGTATCGTCACCTACGGTCTGTCCGCCAACCGACAGAACCCCTGGGCCGGTGCCACCCACGCCGCCATCTTCAACACCTTCCGCCGAACCAAGAGCCAGATCTTCTTCTGGCTTCCTCCCATGCTGGCCGGTTACTACATCATGGACTGGGCCGTCCACCGGTACGACCATCACCCGACAACCCGGAGACGTAAGACTGACAACCTTTGCAGAAGCGAGTACCTCAACTCCAAGGCTGGTCGCGCCGAGTTCGCCGACGAGGAGGAGTAAAGTGTCTGATTGGAAAGGAAAACGAGAGCGGATGTGTTGGAGAGGGTCCTCTGGCCTCATTGTACATCAATACCTAGACTCGGTGGATGCAATAGACGATTGTCACACTATTTCATATGTTGCTATCAATATTCTCACTCAATTGGTAAACTATCATGATTGTAAAGTCAGAAATCAGTTCAATAGCATATTCAAGAGTCTTGTCATTGCCGTGCTCTAAGCATATCCACTGGTAATAGACATTGCCGAGCGCTTGATTGGACTGACTCCAAACCGACTGATTCTAAATCACGTGATACACCCGGAGCCGGCAGTACGAATCGCCGAAACTCAGCGCGCGGTAGCTCCCTCACCGAGAAAAAAGTTGGGCTTGCAGAAAAATTTCTAGGTCAGTCGAGGCTACAAGACACGGAACCGTTTCTGCGACCACCGTCCCCAATTGGCACGCAAACTTTGCGCAAAGACTCGGACAACGATCGCGGATTTATATCCCCTTTCTCTTTAAACAAAAGAAGCCTTCCCGGAGCTCTTCGAGACCTCACAAAGCCCGCAGCCATGGCCGCCGAGAAGCCCGACAAGAAGGAGAAGAAGGACAAGAAGCGAAGCGACGAGTCCGGCGTGTCCAAGTCCAAGAAGGAGAAGAAGGACAAGAAGGACAAGAAGGACAAGAAGGAGAAGCTCGCCGCCGCCCTCGAGGAGAAGCTCGGTCAGGAGTCTACCCCCAAGGTCGCCGCCAAGGCTGCTGTCGACGACTCTGATGTCGAGGAGGACAAGGCCGCCGACCTGCCCCTTGAGCGCACTGTCGTTCCGTTCGCCTTGCCCGTGGCGGACGAGAAGGGCATGAAGAAGGTCTACAAGACTATCCGAAAAGGTACGCGAAGAATTAAGGGTTATCTTGTCGGTGATTGAATGCTAACACGACACCCCATAGCTGCCAAGAACAACACGCTCAAGCGCGGTGTCAAGGAAGTCGTCAAGACGCTCCGAAAGTCTCCCCCCTCGGCCCCCGGCTACACATCGTTCCCCGGCGTTGTCATCATCGCCGGCGACATCTCCCCCATGGACGTCATCTCCCACCTCCCCGTGCTGTGCGAGGACCACAACGTGCCCTTCATCTTTGTCACGTCGCGAGCCGAGCTCGGCGCCGCCGCCAAGACGAAGCGTCCCACTTCAGTGGTGATGATCATGGAAAAGGCCGACGGCAAGAAGAAGGAGAAGGCGGCTGACAAAGACGGCGAGGATGATGGTGAGGCGTTTGGCGAGAGCTACGCTTCGCTCGTCAAGTACGTGCAGAAGGAGTATGGCAAGCAGGCCTTTTGGGTCAAGGGTGGAACCAAGTATTGAGGTTGAAGGCTAGAAGAGGGGGATGGCAAAGCTTTAAACTCTGTGGAATGGTTGTTGTTTGAAACAAGTCTGGATGTATTATACCAGAGGATCCAGTCCAAGATGGCTGGATGAAGGGCTTTGGCGGCGTTCAGGTATTTACAGCTTTAAAAATGACATGATTTGATAGGTCCTTGAACAGACGATCACAATAGTGAAGCTCAAGACTTTCGTATCACACCAAGAGGGAAGCGTCATTGTTTACTTGTTGTATTACTGCCTCTTCGGGCGTTTCTGTAGGTACATTGATGGATTCCTCTTCCTTATCTCACACTGGCCAACGGATAATCAAATTCATCCTTTGCCATCAAACTCAATTTCATGATTTATTCCCCTTCTTTTACTCAAAAGGGTTGGTTCGGGTTCCCCACCAGGTCAGGAAGACGGACAGACCCAGAGTCTCGATGAGCTTGGTGGCCAGGCTGACACCGACTGTGTCAAGAGGTCGCTTCTCGACAAAGATCTGAGAGATGTACTACAAAAAGTCAGTCAAGGTCTTGCAGAGTGTGTAATAAGAAAACATACACCAGGAGCAGAGGTGGCAAAGAAGATGAGAGATCCGAGGTAAGCAGCGCCCTTGTAGCTAAGAGTACCAGTAGCGTTGATCAGAGCACCGACACCATAACTCTGCAGAGCAGAACCGATGAGCGAGGAACCCCAGGCGAGGGCAGCACCGGAAGCCTCCTTGGAGCGGATAAACTCCTCCTTGGTGTTGGAGAGCTTGGCGCGCTGGTAAGTCTGGCCAAAGATGGGGGCGAGGACGGCGAGTTCGACGCCGTGGTTAAAGGCAGTGCCGAGGGCGATGGCCGAGGGCTTGACGGGGGGAAGGTAGTGAAGAGACATTTTTGTTTTCGTTGAGTGTAAGTAGTAAACAAGTGTGAAGTTGTATATACTTGGTGTTGTGAAAGGCTTCAATTGAGTCGAGTACAAAGATACAAGCAAGAAAAAAGAGGGAATCTCACCTCACTATTTGTACTTTCCTCTCCCTCCCCGATCTCGATCCCTCCTTCCCCCAATTTCGCATCATGAGCCCGTGGCTTGCCCGTTTCCCCTTGTGTCGTCACCAGATGTGATGATGTCACCATTTGGTGAGACAAGATGCATTTGAGAGTCTGGCCGTTTCCGTACCTCTTTTTTGCTCCTTTTTGCGGGGTAAAACTACAGAATGGAGAAACGAATGGTGAAAATGCTCCGGATTTCCCCATAGTTCATCTTCCCCCTGCCAACTTTTCCTACTTCTTTTCTTTTCTCCTGGTACCTGACGTTGACGACTTTCAAGCTCGAACAGTGGGGGGAGAAGTTGGCGATGGATGGGCAACTCTTAGCGGGACCCAGCTTCTTGGGCGGGTGATGATGGTGTCACGGCGTCATTTTTGTCCACTTCCTAATTCATTCCCCTCGGCTTAACTTCTTCCAAGGTACCTTGCCGAAAACAATCCCATCGTTTGCCGAAAGAGGAGGGTGCGGCAGCAGCCGGGAAAGCTGTCAACCTTGTTGACCCTCTCAGCTCTTGTCTTCCAAGTTCAAACATCCATGCCTTACTCAAAAGCTTGTTTTCCCGTGTCTGCTCTCAGAGAAGTGATAGTTGCCAGCTGAATGAAATTCCATGTTGGTCTTGTCCATATTCTGTCATTCGGCGATACTATTTGACAGTGTCTCACTCGAGGCCGCGTTCTCGGCCACATGGGAACAACACCAGACCCTGTCCTTGACGAGGACGGCATATCCCATACACTCGATGTGTTTGTTGCAGCGACGGGTGATCGAGTTGAACATGACATTGTGGATGGACCCTGATTCTTTCATGCCATCTTGACTCGGTGCTAGGTAGCTTTTGGTGTCTGCTCATTGCATCACAAGACACACTCTCCAGCCTCACCCTTGAGCCAAGTGTCAACCAACAGGAACTCGCGCCTTCAGACAAGGGCGGTTCAATCACTTAACCCCAAAAACGCTCATGTCTCACCCTACACATCACCATCAGTCATTTTCACCATAAGACTCGGCATAATGAACAAGCCAGTGAGATTAACCTGGCTCAAACGCTAACTCGGTTCCCTCGAGAGCCGATGGATAATTCCCTCGCTCTTCGGTGCATACATACCTACCTACCTACCTAGACACCTTCATGCCGCAAATGGCAGCTCAAAAAAACAAACTCCCATCCGTCTTTGTAAAGCTTTATCTGTACAGTACAACTGAGGGTGGCAGGGGCCTTGGTCTTGTCTAACACCAAGCCCTCTCCCCACCACCTCTCAATCCCCCACGTGCTCTGTCGCATCGCAACGCGGCGCATCTCATCTCTCAACTCCGTCCCAAAACCTTCAATCGCAAACCCATCATTAGTGTACTCCCATCTTTGAATAACTTTCCATATTTCATGCCATATGCTGTCCGTCTTCGCCACCTCGAAGCGCAAGCAGCGCTCTCACATCATGTACATATTGCAGCCCCTCCAGCAGAGGCACCAGATGCATCAGGTCTGTATCTGTCGGGTCGTTGATCCAGCCTTGGATTGGGATAGCATTGTCTGGTCCTCCAGTTAGCTTTCTGCTCTGCATAAATCCCAGTTTGACTCTTCTCACCTTGGTGGAACAGATAACTCAATGGACTATTGTCCAAGATCATCACGTTGCTCAGGTCAGACTCAACAGAGCTCAGGTCCTTGATGAACGCTCCTTGTCGGAAGGTGCAGTGCTGGCGGTAGTACCGTGCTGAGAAGAATTTCCTCTCCGTCTCCAGCCAGTCGATCACTGGATCTGCGTACTCTTGGACCGACGCCGTAAACACTACCAGATTGTACCACTTGCACACCCGGCGTAGGAACTCGTCGCAGTATGGTCGCTTGTTGACCCAGTATAGTATCGGATGCTGCGGCCCAATCGATGTCTGTCCACCAACCCCCACGTATGTCGTGTTCAGGCGCACCTCGACCATGTGTCCTGTGCTCATCCTGCCTCCTTTGGACATGCTGTGAATCAGTGTCTCGTCCAGGTCTAGAATCAGCGTCTTCTGCTGCTTCGCCGGCACTTCGATGTTGAGATATGAAGGCTGCCGCCGAGGAATGAGAGGTCGAGGAGGTGCCGGTGTCCTGGGGTACTTGGTGAGAGCTGCGATGGGAGAGGTAGGCGACTTGAGGTGCGACGAGAGGTCGCCGCTGCCCAAGTCGCTTGCCTTGGTGCGCGCGACGGCCGACTGCGTTTTCCTATGCTTCCGTTGCCTGAGCGCCTCGTCACTGTTGAGCTTGATTCGAATAGATTTCCGGGGGTTGCCCTCCTCTGCGGGTTGCAGTGATTTGGACCGCGCATGCCGTCCAAGGCTGCCTGATCGTGAGCCATCCGATTCCGATTCCGATGAGAGTCCTGATGATGTTGTTGAAGATCCTGATACTGGTCTGGGTCGCGGTGCTAGCCTTCTAAATCCTGTAGTCCGTCCATGCTCCTCCTTTTCAGAATGAATCTCGGTCTCATCCATATCTTTTTTATGTCGATGTCCTCTATGAAATCCAAATAGCTTTCCGAATTGAGTCCACGGCGCAAAATTACCATCCTCGTCGTAGAAGCAAGCGATGAGATATACACCTGGGGAGGCCAAGGTCGCGAGAACCCATCGGATAGATCCGATGATGCTGGAGGCCAGTCGTCGAGGAATTGAGTGCCACCAAGAGCTTCGCTTGCTGACTTCGCCGGAATCTCCCAATAGGGGCGTGGCCTCGCTAGCATAAGACTTTTCCGTGTTGAACCGCGATTCGTCAAAAGTATCTTGGGCGAAGGGGTCGACGTCGTGTCCAGATGGTCTATCGTCGGATTGGGCGTGGGAAGGATCGTCTTCGGAGGCAATGCCGATGCCAATGGAGCTTATACTATTGGATCGCGTTTGGCTTGGGCTCGGGGGAGGCGACACGCGGGCCGTGATGATGTTCAAAGAGTTCATCCTCACGAGCTAAAACAGTCCATGGGGTAATGATGGGTCGTCCGAGGAGTCGAAAGAAGGGGGCGAGGTAGGGCGAGACAAGGCGAGGGATGGATGCGAGAAGTGAGTTGGAGAAATCGGCGGGTCGTCGGGGGATAAGATGGATGCGCAGCGCAGACGAGTCAATGTCGAAAAAAGAAGAGCTCGTTCGCTCTCGGACGGCAAGTGAAGAGAAAAACGAGTGTCAAGAAGGCATCGAATGCGAAAGGCGAAGGCGAAAAAGGGCGACAACGGCAAAAGCCCAAGGGGCGCAGGGCAGTTCCGCGATTGTGGTCAATTCTGCCAGGTGAATGCCATACACGGGAAGGGAGCAAAAGGAGGATGAAGAAGACAGACAAGCCGCAAGGACGTTGGCGATGGGAGGGTAGATACAGTCCAGTCCAGTACAGTGGCTGCTGGTAGCGCAAATGGTGACACTTGGTATCCGTACAGCGAGACACTGGCGCAGAAGCACTGATGAATGGAAAGTCTCAAGGTTACGCCCAGGCCCAGGTATGGTAATGGTAAGGAGCCAAGAGAGCGGCGATGGGACGGGGACCTTTAGCTTGTTGGATTTGTGGCGTTGAGCCGAAGAGAGCTCTGGAACCTTGTTGGTGGACTAGCAGCCAGAAAAAAGCAGCGCTAACCAGCAGCAAGTACCGTCTGGCTTCGCGGAAATCGGAAATCGCAAAGTAAAGGGCCAGGACAGGCTATCAACGGGTAGGGTGGCGGGGTGTGGAAGGGGGAAGAGTTGACTTGACGTTGGGGGGACTAGAAGAATAAGGGAGACCACTTCGGGGCCGGAGGAGAAGAGAACAAGATCGGATCGGATCAAGAGAAGAGGGGAAGAAGTCGGGGCAAAGGCCGCGCGCGCAAAGGAGAGAAGATGAGAGCGATCAAAGGAGCGAGCAACCCAAAATGCGAAGGGAGTGAGAGATCGAGCGCAGGTGGTTCGACGGATGATGGTTGAGGAATGGTTCACGTGTTGGGACTCAGGTGCCGAGATGCTGGGGGGCTGGGGGGGCCAGAGTTGTTAGTTGTTCTGGGGGGTGGTATTCCAGGCGACTCTAGCAAACGTTAGCGGACGATGCCCGCTGTGAGCAAGGCTACGAGATTCTGAGGCCCCTGCTGGTTGGCGGGTCCTCCTTGGATGCCGCGGCTCAGCGTTCACGTCTCTCACCCAAGACCTTGATTCCCCCTGCTCAGAGCCCCCGTGATGGTAGATTTCTGGCCTCTTTTTCTCTTGTCTAGTGGGGCATCTAACTGCGGGCAAAGAGTTTCGACAGCAACCCGACGTAATTGCAGCATCTGGTGGGGCGTCCCCAACTGTCATGGGTTTGCGAGCTTGGCCTCTTTGACTCTGTCATTGGAAGACCTTGACGATGCAGAGACCGGTGAGGGCAATTGCTTCTTTGGGACGGAATAGCGCAGTGTGTGAGTTCCGCACAGCGTGGATCTATTCCTCCTTCGTTTTCGTATCAGACCCCATCCCATCCCATCCAGACCGAAGCAAACAGCTTGCTTACCCGAGGATGCCGCTGTGCGAAAGAGGTTGTCTGATGAGATTCTGCAGGTTGCCGGGAGGTTTTACCGTATCGGTTCCATGGCACATGGGAACTTTGGTGTGTTTGGAGGGCCGGGTGAAGAAATCCTGCAGGTTATACAAGTGAGTGGATAACTGGCTATCGAAATTATTCAACAAATGCCAAGCAAATAGCATCGCAAGCTATTCTTCTCTGGCCAGGTCTTTGTTTCTTTCATCGTTGTCTTTTTCACATGACCTTGAGATTCGGTCACAAGTCTCTCAGCCCTCGGTGGCAGGCAACCGCTAATCTAGGGTTTATGGTGAACAGTTGAAATCTCAGATATTGGCGGGAGACATGGTGCTAAGCGAGGAATTAGCAATTGAAACCCTTTCAGTGGGTGGTCTTATCGAGCATGTCCATTCTTGGCATACTCAGCATGAATGACTGCTGGTTCGTGTATCATGCTTCAGGTTGACTCGAGCATTGACAGTCAGTCCTGAGGTGGCCAACTCATCCAGAGCTAGCGACAATGACAAGTCATCAAAGCAGTTTCATATGAGCGGTGACACCCAATGATAGCAATATACAAGATGCAATATCTCTCTAGATCGTGTCCTCTATCTCATATCTCTTCATGGTCCTGCCGATACTGCCTTCAACCCTGGTGACCTTCTTTACCCTAAGATGCTCATCCATGTCCCTGTCTCTTTGTCGTCATGGCTTCCACCACCTTGGGCGGACCCCACCGGGTGACAAGGCTGAATGTGCCCCACACTTTTTCTCAGAGGCCGACAGCCTTGCGCAAAAAAAGGTCCGTGGGGGGAATTGATTGACTCACTCATCCTCTGAAGCTGCACATCACAGCTTTGCTCTGTTCGACAACGCCCAGCATCAACTTGGAAGTAGCGCCGCATTCGACATCTAGTACTTCAGAATTTGAGAAGTATCGTCCGAGACTTTGAAACGGTTACCGGGCCTTTAAAGAGATTCACGACTTTCCTCGCCGTCGATACCCCTCCATCTTGTGTGCACCCCGCGAAGCAGACATCCCACACCACATCCCCAGCTCGCGCTAGCTGCAACACACTCCAGACGTTCCTCGACATGGCCCCTCACCCAACAGGCTTTGCGCCTGATCTTGAGAAATATCTCAAGTCTCTCAAGGGCCAGCCATTGGAGGCTTCGGTCGAGAGCCTTGTCTCGTGAGCCATATCAGCATTCCATTGTGCCCTTCGTTGCTAAACATTTGCGAACCGCATCAGACTCCTCAAGCGACGCCAGATCAAGGGCTCTGAGCCCTGCGCCGTTGCAACAGCCCATATCCTCCTCCAGGTCGTCGCCCGCTCGAAATGGTTCAACGTTGACGGTCTTATCGAGAATGTGTCGAGGATCGGCCGCCGCCTTGTCGACGCCCAGCCCAAGGAACTTGTCATTGCCAACATTGTGCGGCGAGTCCTAGGCCTTATCCGCGACGAAGCCGCCGAGGATAGAAACGAAGCAGCCTCCGAGACCCCCAGCGAGGCTCAGGCGACCCCGACCGACGCTGTCCCGAACCCAGACGCTCTGGCCCACCAGTGGCCTCCCTCGACATATGCGAAGCAAGATTCCGCTGGCGACTACATCACCAACAGCGCCAAGCCTCCACCTCCTCGACCTGGACCCTTGTCCTCCTACAGCTCCGTCAACGTTCCCAAGACCCTTTTCCACCTTCTGTCAGTTTCGTCGCCTAGCGATGCCGACCCTAATATTCAAGGATCACCCCTGGGTCTCTCTGGAGCGTCAACACCCTCTTGGAAGGCCCCCACTGCTCAGATTCACTCTTTGAGATCCGAGGTCATCGACGGTATTGAGGAAATTAAGGATGAGATCAGCCAAGTCGATGACCAGATTGCGGCTCTGGCCGAGGTTCAGATTCACCCTGGAGACTATGTTCTCGTACACCAGCCTTCGCCAACTGTGGAACGATTTATCCTGCGCGCGGCTCTTAAGCGTCGGTTTACAGTCCTCATCGCCACTGAGCCCCCTCGGAAAGAGACATCTGAGGTCCAGCACGCTTCATTTAGAAAGAAGCTCACATCTGCCGGAATTTCGGTCATCAACATCATGAACGGAGGGCTTATGGCGTACATGTCACGAGTGGACAAGGTGATTCTCGGTGCAAGAGCTGTTGTTGCCAACGGCGGTGTTGTCGCCGATGCAGGCGCTGCAGCAGTGGCCCGAGCAGCCAAGGAGCAGGGCAACGCCGTGATTGTGCTCAGCGGCGTGTACAAGCTGAGCCCAGAGAACCCATTCAACGAGGAGTCGTTGATTGAGTGGGGAGACTCGGCCAGCTTTGTCAACTTTGCAGATGGACCCATGGTGAGCGGCGTTGAGGTTCGGACAGCAGTCACTGAGCTGGTGCCCCCCGAGCTCATTGACACCTACATCACCAACCTGTAAGTTCCATGTGAAGTGACTGTGTTTGAGATGGATGCTAACATTAAGACAGAGGCACACATTCAAGAGACCACCTATCAGTCCTCATCGCGGACCATTACAAGCAGGAGGATGTCGACTTTCACCTATGGAGCGGGTGATGGGTGCATGTGCAGTTGAAAAAGAAGAATGTGTAAAAAGTTGATTGCGATCTATGTCTCGGCGTTTGAGCGAGGTTCATGATGATGCGTGAATGGGTGAAATGGAAACGAAGCGAGGTAATCGAGAGTGCCTCGAATGTGATGATTTGAAGCCTACCTACTCGATCGACGCCAGCCAGGGTCTTGCAGCCCTGCCATATGTCAATCTGGGCACAAGATGGCGTGGAATGAAGCATGACGACTGTTGGGAGATGAAGCGTCGTCCCCAACTCCCCAGACGGTTTAGACCAACCTTGATCACTAACAGATCAAATAAGTAAACCACGACATGCCACGAAAGACAATACGCAAAATAGAGCCCAACAGGCATGGCAAGGCACCCTCTAGGGCTGATTTACTCATCACCGCCCCTCGGCAAGCCGGCAGCTAGTTGGTGGCCTGGCTCTCGGCCGCGTCAGCAGCGAGCGGCGATTGGATGGGGGCCTGTAGTGAGGAGTCATAGGGCTGGACTCACTGGAGGGTGATGCGAATGCGACTTGCGTAACCCCTGCAACTGCCTCACCAACAGGTTAAACCAGTCAGGGATCTCGTATGTGCATCTCGGATATCCGAGCTGCGGTTAAAGAAAAAAAAAAGGTGCGGCGCCATGTTCAAGGTTAAATCAAACAATGATGCCACCTCGCCCGAGGCAGCCATTTCAACGTCCATGGATATCGGGTAGTGTCTGACCCGACTTCTTATATCATTGGCCTGCCTCTGCAACAGCTGAGAATCTCCCTCCTTCACACCACAACCTCAACTCAGCATCATGACAACTCCATCATCAACATCAAACATGGCCTCTAATCCTCAGGTCGCCGTCGATCACGACGACGACGCTCCACCGCCGCCTTATTCAGAGACCGACATTTACTCCACCACTTCTGGACCACCCCGATCGCCACTCTCGGCTTCCGGCCCCGCTCATCCCGGCGACGACGCCGCATCCCGGATATCATCCACCTCCACCACCGACCCTGTGATCTTTACCCCTCCGCTCACGCCAAACACCGCCAACCCCAGCACACCTACTCAGCAGCACATCCAGGTGCCTCCTTCGCCGAGCGCTGCTCTCTATTTTGAAGGCCGCGACATTCCCATCTCTACTCCTCGCCCGGCACCCAGACTGTACACTGTTGCAGTCAAGCCCAGCTCAGTTCCTGAAGACCTACCCTACCCACTGGATTGGGCTCCTCTCTACGACATTACTCACCAAGATTGGGCGACGTTTGTCAACTATCTCCTCCCTGATCATGCTTCTGTGACGAATGAGGCCATTCTAGGCGAGAAGGGCAAGGGAATTGACGAAGGTTCCGACATCAAGTCGGAAAAGCAGACTGCTGATCCAAATGACGCCATTCACAAACGGGCAGAAGTCGAGGCAACCGTACAGCAATGGAACGACGGCTTCTTTGCGCCCAGGAACGTGAGAGTGCAGCTTCAGGCTGAAGAGCAGCCTCATATGCCAGGAGGCTGGGATACAGCTTTTGATGGTCCCACAGCCGGAGCAGAAGCTGGCCCTTCTAGTCAACGAGAGGCTGGCCCATCAAACCAAGCTGGAGCTAGACCGGCATGGGGAAACGGATGGATGGGATCTTGGGGTGGTTTCAAGGTCGGCAACGACAGTATCCGGTGGAAGGACAGCTTTGTTGCCGACGGTAACGGCCTGCGGATCGGAAACTTGGTCATGGACGGTAACGGAATCCGCATGAACGGTCGAGACCCGGGAGCGCCTTTTGGGCATGGGGAACCCAGCCGTGGCTTCTGTCCGCCGGGACAGCGAGGAAGGACGCGATCTCGTGGTGATGGGCCTCCTTTCGGACATGGTCATCCCTATTTCCATCCTGGCAACTTCGACGCCCATGGAACTCCTCCCTATCCTAGCCAGCCTAAACAGCACAAGTCACGCTCTCGCTCTTCTTCGTCCTCTTCATCCTCGTCCTCTGGCTCCTCCAACAGCTCTGGCTCCATCGGCTCTCTCCCAGACTATGACGATGTGAAGGACCAGCAACTTCCCCTCTACCTCACACGTCTCGAGGAATGGGTAGCCCGCCCAGGGGAGATGCGCACCAAGGCAGATGTGAAGCAGCTCAAAGCTGAACTCAAGGCATCCAAGACAAACGCCGTGGACCCCAATCTCGACCGCAAGGCACTCAAGGCACAGGTCAAGGCTTTGTCGCAGCAGTGGCGCACACTAAAGCGACAGCAGAAGAAAGAGCGCAGAGAAAGGAGAAGAGATCTCAAAAAGAGAAGAAGAGCAGAGAAGCGGGAGAGGAGGCAGCAAAGGAGAGAAATGAAGAGAGCCCAAAAGGAACACCGAAGAGGTCACACCGGTCCACCACCAGTCCCTCATATGCCCCCCATGCCCGCTGTCCCAGGAGTCAACGTCCCGCCGCCATTTGCTGGCCCAGCTTGTTCACCCTGGGGTAGACCATCAAGAGGCGGTCGTGGATGTCACGGAGGCCCAGGCCGGGGTGGCTTCTTTGGAGGTCCAGGTCCTTGGGGCAGGGGTCAAAGAGGATGGGGTCACGATGGTCCCCTTGGCAGCAACGGACCACTTGGTGCCAACGGGCCCCTCGGCCCCAACGGTCCCCTAGGTCCTAATGGGCCTCTGGGTCCAAACGGCCCTCTAGGTGCAAATGGACCCCTAGGTCCCAACGGACCACTAGGCCCCGGTGGCATCTTTGGTGGTCGTCGGTCAGTTGACTCCAGAGGTGGTCCGTTTCCCGGGGCCTGGCCAGAAGAGCCCAGTCAAGATGGCGACATCCCACCGCCAGGCATAGCCTCTGCGGCAAAATACAAGACGGCCGCGGGGCTCGAGACGGAGATAGAGGCTAAACTGAAAGACATCGAGAGCAGGGACGTTACCGAGGGTGAGCGGAGAGCGCTGCAGAAGGAGATTGAGGCGTTGACGGAAAAGCTAGACAATGTTAGGCTTGAGGCTGATGAAGCGTATGCAAGAGAGTTGGCTCAGAATATTGAGTCTTGATGTGGAGGTTATATCAGAGCCAGACTGGATTTTTCTTTTTTAGATTGTCTATGCCGTGTAGGATAGTTACCAACTTACGATATAATGTATACAACGCCCATGATGCCATGAATATCATATCATCAAATGTTCTTTTTTCCCCGTTCGTCATTGTGCTTCACCTAGATCACACAACTTTTGTCTATCCCTCTATATGTACAATGCACACACTCCCCTCTTTAACCTCTTAATGCTTCGACTCGTCCTTTTCCACCAAAGCACCAACGCCGAGTCCCCTCCCCACAGCGACCTTGACCTTCTTCTTCTTCTTGTCGGCCTCGGGGTCTCGGCCGACCTCGCCCACGGCATCACCCTCGTCGTCGTGCTCGTCAGCCTCGTCCTCGATGGCCTTGTCGACCTGGGCCTTGATATCGTCGAGATCGAGGCGCATGCAGAATGCATCCTCCCCGTCGGCGTAGTACTTTGACTCTGTCTTTTCGTTCTTGAAGCCGAGGGTGTCCTCGTAGAGGTGGCGGGCTGCGGCGTTGGAGACGCGGACGTGGAGGGAGACGTACTTGGCCTGGAATGTCTCGACCATAGCGAGCTCTAGATGCAGTTAGCAGTTTGTAGACATCTATTTAGAGAGAGGGATATGTACGGCTCTGTCGCATCAGCTTCTCCGCAATACCCAACCGTCGGTGTGTCCGCATCACACTCAAGCTGGTGATATGGCCGTGCTGGACGCCGTCGGTGGGCTCCTCCTCCATCTTTGCGAGGACATATCCGACAATCTTGGGGTACTCGTAGGGGTTCTTCTTGGGGCGCGAGACGTCTACGGCGACGTAGCTGAGCTGGGGCCACGAGAGGGCGTGGTAGAGGTAGTACTTGAGGAAGTAGTTCTCGGGGAGGTTCTCGAGGTTGGCGTGCTGGATGAGGGGGAGGTCCGCACTGGTGAGGACGCGGATATCCATGGCTGCGGTATACGAGAAGAGGATATGGTGTAGGTGTGCCTGTCGGTGTGTACAAGGGTTCGGTCTGCTCGATGATGAATGAGGCTCAACGGAGCTTGGCCCACCTCATGGATTGATTGACCGGCCTCCGTGTCTCTCAATCGCGGGTCCCAATTTTTGCGTTTGCCCCTCCCCTTTATCGGAGGTAGGCATTCAACCCCGCCGAAGTATAGGCGACACCCCGCCATAACAACAACCGACACACGCTACAGCACAGCGGGGGTCACCCACTCACGGGTGGTCGTCAAAAAAACTTGAGACACCAAAGCACTCATCGTTAGCTTAGCTCATAAAATATACTAGCTTTATAGCTAAATTAGGAGTATTTTATAATATAAAATCTTCTAAAAATCATAAAAAATCTTTTCTAATACTATTAAATTATTTACTCTCTTTTTCTTATTTTTCTTAGGACTAATTTTAGTTCCTTTTTGCCCTGGTATCTGGAGAGAGTTGATTTGGTGTCTTGAGTTTTTTGACGACCCCGTGCCACTACACACTCATCTCCACTGAAACCTCCCAGCTTCACTGGAGCGCGTTTACAACTGCAAGTGACCACCTGACCCCGAAAGAGGAAATTACCTCTTCTGGACAGCCGCACCTCTCAAGACTGAACAAGCCAACGGGATGACAATTCCGGGTCCGGGAGAGGATATTCTCGTGCTAGATCGTCATTGGCGCGCAAGGAGAAATATGGCAGGTGGGGGGAAAGTTGTTTTGCCGATGATTTTTACGCTTCGGCTTCGCTTTTTCATGGCCGCGGGGTCCTTTTCTTTCGCTGAACAGTGAGGTGGCGGGGCGTCATGAGGAGGATGGCATGGCATGGGAGGAGGTATAAAGATGGAGCATGCGCCTGGTAGTTTTATCTGTCTGTTGAATAGACGGTTTCTGGTGTTACTTGGTTGTACTCAATTCCTCTCGTGCTTGTTTAACTTTCAACACCATCTCACACATCGTCACAATGGCTCTCCCTCTCGTTGGCAAGCTCGCCGTCGTCACCGGTGCCTCTCGAGGTACTTATACACCCAATTGACAACTCACCATGTTTAACTAACGACTGACCACTCGTAGGCATCGGTCTGGCCATCTCCAAGGCCCTCGCCGCTCGTGGCGCAAACCTCGTCCTCGCCTACACCTCTGCCAACTCTGCCGCTTCCACAGCCAGCCTGGCCGCCGAGCTGTCCTCTAAGCACTCCATCAAGGCCGTGCCCATCCAGGCCGACCTCGGTACCACCACCGGCCCCGCCAGCCTCGTCTCGCAAGCTGCCGAGGCCTTCAGCCCCCTCCGCATCGACATCCTCGTCAACAACGCCGGAGTCGCCCTCAACGACAAGATCCCCGACATCAAGCCTCAGGATTTCACCACCAGCTTCAATGTCAACGTCTTGGGTCCCCTGCTGCTCGTCCAGGCTTCTCAGCCTTACCTCCCCAACGACCGTTCAGGCCGCATCATCAACCTCAGCAGTGTGAGCTCCAGTCTGGGTTTCGTCGGACAGAGCGTCTACGGTGGTACCAAGGCTGCTCTTGAGGCCATGACAAAAACCTGGGCCCGTGAGCTCAGCGAGAACTGTACCGTCAACGCCATCAACCCCGGCCCTGTCAGGTCCGAGATGTACTCGCGCAACTCGGACGAGTTCAAGCAGCTCATCAAGCCCTTCATCCAGAACGCTCCCCTCATGGCTGTGCGTCCTGGTGTCGATGACCCCGCCATCGTCGAGGAGGCCAAGACTACCGGTGGCCGTGCTGGTGAGGCTGAGGAGATTGCTGGAGTCGTTTCCATGCTTGCTGGTCCCGAGAGTTCGTGGATCACTGGACAAGTCATCTGTGCCAACGGCGGCATGATCTTTGGTATGCAATAGACAGATGGATTCATGAGCATAGAGCGCAGGGCGTTGGATCACGGATGGTTTCAATAGAGGGTAGCTTTTGCATCAAAACATTCAAATTGACAAACATTGAACATGACAAACCTAAGATCGAGAGTCTTCATCTTGTTGTTATCTTGTGTGTCTTCATTGTAAAGTGGTGAATGACGATTGTTAGTAAATGCCCCGCCATTAGCCGGGCGGTGACGCAAATTCTGCCATCCTCACTCAACTCACTCACTTCACTTACAAATCCACAACCAAAGAGTCAGCAACCCAGCATTAATCACAATGGAGACGAGAAACGACACGTCCGATCCCTTCGAGGATGTCCTCAACCTCGAGGAGCGCTTCTACTCAGAAGGCTACCAACTAGGCATCAAGGACGGCATCAAAGCGGGCCGCATCGAAGGCCGGTCTTTTGGCATGGAAAAGGGTTTCGAAAAGTTCCTTGAGAGCGGCCGCTTGGCAGGAAAGGCAGTCGTCTGGGCAAACCGTATGCCACCGAAAGATGGATCCAGCTCAACCTGCACATTACCACCACTGCCGAGGAATGCAAGGCTGGAGAAGAACGTCAACACCCTGTACGCCCTTGTTGAGCCAGACACACTCTCGACGGAAAACTCGGATGATGCGGTTCAAGACTTTGACGATCGGATCAAAAGAGCGCAGGGAAAGGCCAAGATTGTCGAACGAATGGCCGGTAGTGGTGGAAAGGAGTCGTCCGGGCCATCTTCAACACCATAGAAATAATCGACCAATAAACAGGAACCGGAGTTTGGACTGGCGGGAATCTGGGAGCCTGGACACACTAGAAACCGGGAGTTTGGGATGATCGAACATGAAAAAGGAAATCATCTGCATTGTCAATGGAAATTTCTATACCCTTCACTGCCTCGTAATTGTGTACACAACATCTTCCTTCGCTTCTAATTTACTTGAACGACCTGCAAGGGTATCTGCACACAGTTAGCATATCCATCCGTCAACTTCTCAGCGTCATGACCTACCCCTCGCCGTACGAAGTGTCCGTCACCTCGTACTTGTGGACATCCCAAGCTCCAGAAGAAAGGCTCTGGCCGCTGGGCAGCGGTGGCAGACCGTTCACAAACACATCCTTGGTGGCCTCGCCGGGCGCCACCTTTCCAAGGGCCTGAGCAAGACCGGTCTGGGACTCCTCCTTAACAGCAACGAGCTGCTTCTCGCCCGCCTCACCAATGAGCTCGACCTTGGGGGTAGCAGCGCTACCGACGGTGAGGAGCTGGGCGAACTGGGACTGGTTGACAACGCTGAGCTGGGGGTAGTTGCGTCGGGAGTCTCGCTTCCAGTACGGGTTGTCGGCGATGTCGCCCGCGGGCAGAGTCACGGGGTCGTCGTACTCGAGAGGAGGGTTGGCGCCGGGGGGAGGGTTACGGTTGTGAGGGTTGAGAGGAACACCGTTGGATCGCTCGGGGTCGATGGCAAAGAATCGTCGAAGAACCTCCCACACGCCAGTCGACTGGACGGTGTGCTTCTATACCTATGTGTTAGCACCGTTTCCATGATCCGAGAGGCAATTCGATCCGGCCGAGGTCAGCTCCCGGGGAACCATTGCGAGGCATTGAGTGTCTAAAATCGGGTCTTGTGCGTACCTTGGCGATGCTGACCAGGCCACCGGCAGCTTTAGCGGCCGCTTGAGACGACATGATGGCGGAGAGGCTGGTGAAGCGTTGTCGTTGAGGTTCGGGTGATGGTTCAATTCCCAAGTTGAAATGGCGTCGTGATTATTGGCCCGTTGCTGGCGGGCCCGGTTCAGCCGAGACTCTACCGAGTCGGGTAAAGTTGCCTACCCTGTATCAAATGTTGGCACGCAGGGAAATCAGGATTGTTAAAGGACAATTAACCCAAGTGTGTATTCTTAGGGAGCTGTGTTATTTTCTATGGGTTAATTGAGTGGTGGCTCTATGCTTGTTAGAGCTGAAGTGTCGCATGTTGAAAAGTGAAAATACCTTCCACTTGGCCATGCCTAGTCTAATCTACCAAAGGTGTGCTTCAAATTCGGACCATAAGGATGACTCGAGAACAAGGAAGACAATAAAAAAAGACGGATGTCTCTAAGTTGCTTAAATGAAGAAACCAACGCCGAATTATTGTAATTAAATATGGACACTGAATTACCTACGTGCTGACTCAACTGGAGAGTCCCATCAATCATACAGAGAATATATGGACGGCTTCCCTTGGTATACACAGTATATCCACTGAACGCACAAGCGCATGCTACGATATCCGATAGCATCACAGCACATGCAGCCATGTTATCATTGCCCAAATACAAAGAACTTATGGACCAGGCATCATCACAAAACCTCACGGCCATGCCAGTCTTGACGTGTCCAGTGCAGTCTATATACCATTGCGGTCTATTGATCCTTCATGACACTACCAACAAAGAAACCCTTACAAAACTAAAACCCAGAACGTTCCCTTCCTGTTGCTCCTTGCTACCAAGTCCAGTCAGCCCTACGCAGTGTATCATCAAGCTCAACCTAAGCAGCCAGCTCCTCGACGAGCTTCTTCACCCTGTCGACGGTGCCCTGGGGGCTTCCGGGCTCGGCAACGAGCACCTTACCCTCCTTGTCGATGACAAACACGCCGCGCTGGGTTCCCTTGGGGGCCTTCTTGAGGCCGATGGCACCGATGAGCGTAGCCTTAGGGTCGCACAGGAGAGGGTAGGGGAGCTTCTGCTTGTCCTTGAAGGTCGTGTTGGCCTTGGGAGAGTCGGTGCTGAGACCGTAGATGGCAAGGCCGCCTGCCGTGAGGGGCTCATAAGAGTCGCGGAAGAAGCAGACCTGCTTTGTGCCTGTGATGGAGGGTTAGCAAACTACGCAAAGATAGTCAGATACGTGGGCAGCATCAACTTACATCCTGGAGTAGAAGCCTTGGGGTAGGTGAAGAGGACAACACCAGCCTTGCTCTCATCGACGAGCGCCTTTAGAGTTGTCTTCTCACCATCGTTGGTCTCAATCTCGCCGCCGAAGCCATCAAGGTCGACAACATCGCCAACCTCAGCCTTGTCGCTCTTCTTCTTGGCCTCCTTAGGTTCTTCAACCTTCTCCTCAGCTTTCTCTTCCTCCTTTTCCTCCTCAACCTTTTCCTCTTCCTTCTTCTCTTCCTCCTCCTTGGCAGGCTCCTCCTCAACCTTGGCCTTGGCAGGTCTGCCTCGCTTGCCGGGGGCCTTTGCGGGAGCTGCCTTCGCCTTGGCAGCAGCAGCGGCCTTGCCGGTCTTTGCGGCCGGAGTCCTCTTCTTCGCGGGCGCGGGTGGAGGCGCAGGAGGCTCGCGGGCCTTGCGCTTGCGGAGCTCAACGGGCATGATGGGCTGCAGAAGTTTGTTTTTGCGCGTATGCGATGCGGCCGCGAATGCGACAAGAGGAGCAGAGCTAGATCTGCTTAGATAAGGTAATGTATCTGCTGGCGAAAAATCGCCGCGTAGTTTCTGATGCGCGTAGAGATGAGAGAAAGAGATGCAGAAGGCAAAAGGGGTCAAAACAAGAAGAGGTTGGGCGCCTTGGGGGGGAAAGGGTCTGGCCTGGGTCGCGCGCGCTGCCCGTCGCAGTCGCATTTGGGCATGCGAACAGCGCCTTCCTCCCCCATGTCTCGACCCCCAACCAATCAGGGTTGTCCATGGCAACTCAAGCTCCCGGGAGCTTGGACCAAACGCTGTTCGGCAGCGGAAAGGGTGCACGGGCCAGCAACGTCCCTTGGTCGCTTAGATAATGGGCGATTGCGCGATTGTGTGGGGAGAACCGATAGATGGATTAATCAGCGGGCTGGAGGTGTCGCGTGCATCAATTGAAGGTATGCAGGTATGCCGCATAAGCTGAACAATGCCGGTCGAAAGGCTTGGCAAGAATCACCAGTTTAGGCGAGATGTTGACTGGCAACTTACAACTCCCGAGGCCTGTAACAAAGATGATAAACCCTCGAGTAAGTTCTATTGTTGAGATCTCGTCATTTCTCATAAACGGTTTTCGGTTTATCAATGCTGACATATTTCCGTCTTTAGAAGCTAATGGCTCCAGCCGCCGCCTTTACCATGGCATGCGTGCTGTTCGTGTGAGTGAGAAAAGTGGCGTGTTCAGGAGTGAAGTTATTCCAACATCTCAATTCTTGCCATCCGCAATAGGCCTCGATTCTGGCTATGAGAACTGGATGTTTCACTGCATTCAACTCAAACTCCTTCTTTTATGGGTTGCAAACTTGTCTACAAAACCCACACTGACCTTCACTGAATAGATACACCCGTTCTTCCATCCACTCTGCTCGAGAACAAGCAGTACGTCGTCTTCTCCCTGATTACTATGTGCTTGCTACTGACATTCCGTCTAAAGAGACATACGAGACTTCCAGCAAATGGTGAACATCAATCAAGAGGGGAACGTTCATCATGACGGTCACGGCATGGAAACAATTACAATATAGACAAATCGGCGCATGGAAAGCGATTGAAGCAGTGTTTTTTTCGTCATTCAAGATATCAAAACATCAGTACTAAAAAAACGCTATTGGTCATGTTTAACATTTCCGCGTCTACTGTCAGGCTGCACTTGTAACCAAGCAAACTCCTCTTACATGCTCTCGCCATGCATCCTCGACGTCAACAGGTCCGCCCGTGCAGCTCAATGAGACAATAACCTCTCGAAACAAGACGGAAAGGGTTTGTGCAACCATGTGCGCGTGCGCGTGTATCTCTGTGTGTATGCGAGCGCCAACCATCCATAGGAACCAAGCCGCCACCAAAACGTCCACTTGTGAACCAGAATATGTCTATACCGTACCGACAGCCCATCAAGGGTATCTCAACCTTGCCCCAATCTCTCTTATGGACCTATCTGAACGGCCCTTCTTGAATATTTCCTCCTCCTGTAAATACTTGCTGTTTCTTTCATAAGCCAGATCTCAAGTCACCATCTATGGCTCTGTCCTTGAATCTAGCAAAAGATGCCGTGCCTCGGCTCTCGTCTTGAGAAGTTCACTCATGACAGTTTCATATGTCAACAAGGTAACCGTTGCTGCCGGTACGGCACGCATCATGTTGGTTCCCAACCCTGCGTAAAAGGCCCGCCAACCTTCTTCTCGCAAGATGGTCTGGAATGTGTGGATAACACCCTGGTACTTGGGTGGTTGAGCCTGAGCACGTTGCACCCTGGGGCCCGTAGTTGTCACCCCCATGCCCTGTACGAACTCTTCACCGGCGAGTGGACGTCGTTGCGTTTGTAATCGGGTTCGGATGACTTCGTGGGGATATGTTGCACTGCTGGCGACGATCTTGGATAAGATTGAGGCTGACAATATTCCGACAATGTTTGCATTTTCGCCTTCAGCTGACTCGCCCATGCTATGTCCAGTGAACTTGGTCTTGAGGTATTCATATGTCGGGAACTGAACAGCGACATGTGACAAGCCGAGGAGAGCCGGTGTTAGACCCGAATAGAAGGAAATGATACCCTCCGACGTGTACATCTTGCGGGCCGCATCTATTGTTGACCGATAATGCCAGTCGTGCAGAGTCGGTCGAGATGTTGGAGTACTGCCTGCTTTCGGATAAAGGGAAGTGTGATCATGGCTGTGACGAACACTGCTCTGTGACATGAGCCGAGTCTTGATGACCCATATGGGGTTTGTGACGATGGTGCTGCTGGCTCCAGCCGTTATCGACGACCATAGATTGATAAGATGGCTGTTGTCTGTTGACAAACGTCCAGTTAGCATGTGAATCAACCTTGTGCCGTATTTGTGTCAACCTACCATAGTGTTGGGATAACCACCCCTTGCTCTTGTTGTAGACGGTAAAGTACACGGCCCATGTAGGCAGATATCCCATGACAATCGGTCCAAGACCACGGTAGAGACCTCGAATTCCCTCTTCTCGCCAGATGACCTTTGCTGAACCGATCAACCCATTGTACAGCTTCGGATGACCGACATGTCGTCCTCTGTTAAGTGCGGCATATCCTCCTTGGGCCTGCAACTTGGTCTTGATGACGTCGAGGGGGCAAGTGACGATGCCCGAGGTGAATCCTCCCACCGCACCCGAGATGGCGTTGAATTGCGAGTCGGAGGCATTGAGAGCCCATCGGTGCAGCGGGGTCACCCTCGTGGAGGAGTGCATTGGAGCGTCGGAGGCGGCCGGGAGACTGTAGGAGGATGCAGCATACTCTGATGACGGCGACCGAGAGGCTTGCGAAGTTGCCTGGTCGTGAGAAGACATCCCACTCGTCTCTGGATGTCGCCCGCCGTCTTTTGCCGCTCGATCGTCGCGCGATGATCTCACCCGGTGGACGTGACCGAGGATTGGAGGTCGGATATCTCGGTGGTTGACAGTCGTCGTTTAGCCAATGCCGTCGATGGCCGTGATCGTCCTCCCCGACTTTATCGCCTCTTTTTTTTCCCTGGGACCGCAGCGGCGCCCGTCGTGGGCGACGAAAGCGATGCCGTTCGGGGCCGGGAACCGAGCGCTTCCCAACCAAGATGACCCTCTCACCCTCGTGATTCCCCGATCCGATTCCGCCCTCGAAAAAACGATCCCGTCCGGTGCGTCTGTGTGTTGTCCTCGTGCCGGTATAGGAGCCTCGCAGCGCAGCGCAGCCGGTACCAAGGTACTGCGGGGGAGTGCTCCCACGCGCCGTGACCGACCGTTTCCCGCTCAGCGATTGGCGCCGGCCATTGACCTGGGGCGTAAAAAAAGAGAAAGGCGACGGGATACGGCGGTGGCCTTGAAGACCGGGCGGGAATGGGAGGGATGCGGACGCTTGGGGAGGGATGAGGGCGGAAGAGGAAGAGGAGAGAAAAGAGGCCAAAAAGAAGAAAGGGAGTGAAGAATAGAAAGAGGCAAGAAAGAAGAAAGAGAAGGACCAAGTTTGACGGAGCGGAGGAGGATGGGGAAGCTAATCGGCGGCGGAGGACACCCGCTACACGCGCTATATCGGTCGCTGCAGCCCAGGGCCCAGCAGCGGCTTTGCATCGGCCAAGGATGGGGCGCTGGTTTCGCGCTCACAGTCCGGCAGCCGGATACATTGTGACTGCTGCTAACAAGAGTGAGAGCGTGACCCACTGGAGAGTGACATCGGATCCATCCATCCATTGTAGAATTTCCCTTTCCATCACTGGGGTTGCTGCCCGGCATGAGCCGGCCTACAGCGATGTCCCACATGGATGCTGGACCTCCACTGTCAGCCTGTCACACAGGGAAGCGTACCTAGATCGACAACGGAGGTTGATGTCTTGGCTTCCATTTTATTGTAGATTTGACTCTTTGTATCTCGCTATTACTGAGCTCGCCAACTACATATGCTCCATGATCCATTCATCCTCAGCCAGCGCCTTCGCTGACGAACGCTTCAAAGGATCCCACTGGAGCATCTGTTGCATCATGGCAAGAAACCTCCTTTGACTTTCCCCTTCCAGGGTGGTCTCTCTTTTTTCGAGCGACGTGCTATCCAGGAGTGGAATATCTGCACAGAAATCTCCTATAGAAGAGGCATCGCCTCGTCAGCAAATATGGTAATAAATCTCGAGCTGGGCACACAGAGCTTACCTTGATCTGTAAAGAATTTATGACTTGACTTGCCGGACTGAAGGAGGGCCCGCGGAGGTTGTCCAAGCAATGCAATAATCTCGGCCAGATGCGCTCGACTGCGGTACGTCTGGTGTTCAGGATCGCGGCCTGTAAATAGATGACCACTTTCAAAGAGGTCCCATATCTGAGTCAGGATAGACACATATTAACTTCTTAAACCCTGTATTCGCATCTTCCTCTCAAGTACTTACCAGACAGCCTATATTCCATATGTCGACCCGATACGACCACGGTGCTTCCAGGATAACCTCTGGTGCTCTGTATATATCGGGCTGTATATCCTCTGTATGCTCTATATCCCCGGCAACGGCCGAGCCAAAATCGCAGAGGACCGGTGCTCCCCATGTCTTTGGCATCCGGAGCTTGCGTGAGAGATAGATGGCTCTTCCATCTACTAGCTTTCGCGGAGATGGGTCGACAAGTTCTTGCTCCTCAAAGTCGCTAAAAACCGAGTCGTCCTCGACACTGAACACAATATTATCCGCCTTTATATCTACTCTCTAGCAGTTTAGCACCGTCCTTTGCTTGTGAAGACTAGCTAAATGTAGGCCTGATTGATTCAGCTCCCTGATACGCACCTGTATGGATAACCTGGCATTCTGTATGTAGAAAATCCAACGCAAGAAAAAGACGACGGAGGGTGAAGGCGAGGATCAGCGCTGGTAGTATCCTCGTTGGGTTACGGTGAAGGAAAGTCAACATGCTCTCATTTAGAGGAGGATGCACCAAGCATCGGTGGCACCCGTCTGGTCCAGTAACATCGAAAGAAATCTAAGAGTCCTCTAACAGCATCACGACCAGGATGTTTTGACGAAAATTTGGAAATGCGCTTGTATATGGAGACTTCGTGATCTAGGTGCTTGCCCATAGATTTCGAGTTTACGAAGAGCTTTAGTGCCACATGTTGACGGCCCCTATTGCTTGTTAGTAAAGCATTACATTTGAGACACCTATTGAGAGCATACTCCAAGTCGCGCGCCAACCAAACTGTCGAGGTAGTTCCGAAGCCCAGCTTGCCAACAATCTGATAACGGTCCCTCAGGACCTCACCAATGCGAACAGGGTAGTATCGCGATGCGATGTAGTCGGGTAAGTGCTCTTCCTCTACCTGTTGATGTAGTGGGATTTGAGTGAAATTGGGGTTGGAGAATGTGAGAGGCTTCCATGGTCGCCCAGGCCAACGCAATCGCCCAAGAAAGGAAGCCCTCATCTCATCCCGGCACAGTAAGTTTCGAGACCTAAAAATCGGATTTGGATTTAAAGTAGTTTAGGGAAATAGGATAATGGGTTGACGGTTTTTTTTTTTTTTGGAACTCTGGTCTGAGTAAGAAAGAGTCCATGGGAGCTGAGGTGAGCAGAAGAACCTGAACGGGCTTTCATTGCAAAAAGACTGGCTCCCAGTGTCCCAAATCGAGGGCTAGTCTAACAAAACCGAGTCTTTGGTTATTTGCGTTCTTCTAATTTACTTCACAACATTACTTATTCTAATCTTCTTCAAATCTCTTCGTACAGTATTATTTGCTGGAGTTGCTTAAGTTACTGGAGTTTCTGAACAAAGACCCCTACTTCGTCTGAGCTTCCTTGCACCGCTACAAGCCGGTCCCGGCGAAGGCCCGGCACTCACCAAAATGACGCAGCCTGTGCTAATCGGCACTAGAAAAGACGGCATGCAACAAGGGGCAGCCAAGTTTTCTGCAATGTTCTAGGGATGGGCATCTCGTGCATGTGGTATCTGCTGTCTCTTGCTTGTGTGCTCAGCGTTGATTGATTGAAGGCGCATGCTGCCCAGTCTGCGGTTGGCTGTAAGGTCCGGTATCTCTCTCCCGCCCACCCCCGATACCGATCTTCGAACCCTTGCTCCGCGTGGGATGGATGTGCTCCGGTCCAGTGGGTGGAAGCTTTCGTCCGGAGGTTGTGTCTATGTACTTGGGCCTCTGTGAAACAAAGAACGTCCACCACATATCAAAATCAGGTCATCGTCACCTCACTTTTTGTTTGATCTACCTGTCCTCCCTGCCCTTGATCAACCTCCAACTCCGTCATTGTAGACCTGGCCGTTCCCTTCCGAGTGTCCGGCTTGACACGGGACATCCGGAGCGTGACCCCCACATTTTCATCTCCACCAAACGCCATGTGTCCGTGAGCCACAATCCCAGCGCCACAAACGTCTGGAGCCAAAACGGCATCTGTCAGATCACGTGAAAAGTCACGCTCTTCTAGACTTAATGTCTCGCCTGGCCGATCGGAACAGCCAGAGAAATGGCCAGGAATGGTCATCACCCATCACGTGACGTCCCGAGCTCTCCCAGAAGTTTTGCAATTGCTCAGCCCATCCCCATTTCGCGCATTCCCGACGGACGACGACGACGACGACGGACAATTGCCGCCCGAACCACCTAATCTCAAATCCGCAACAATGAAGTACTCGCTCGCCCCCTTCATCATCCGCCGGCCGTGGCTCTACAAGATCTTCAAGCCCGCCGCCTCGTGGTACATGAACGCCGCCGGCTACCGCCAGATGGGTCTCCGGTACGCGAATTTCCTCTCCCCCTCGAATAGCCCGGTGCGAACGGATATGCATCAATTGGACCGGATATGATGGATTATGGATGGAATTGAGAATCTCTTGCTGACCGCGGTCTTCAATTGGTTGGAAAACAGATATGACGACCTCCTCGAGGAGGAGAATGACGTTGCCCAGAAGGCCCTCAAGCGCCTCAACAACCGCGAGTCCTACGAGCGCATCTACCGTATCCGACGTGCTGTCCAGTGCAGTTACCAGCACAAGCTCCTCCCCAAGGAGCAGTGGACCACCACCGCCCAGGTACGAAAAACAAAAACATGGTCCCCGTTGACCCTCGGCAATGGAGACACGGATCATGAGGCTCAAAGAAATACCGGCTAACCCAACCCAGGACGTCCGTTACCTCCAGCCCCTCATCGACGAGGTCGCCGCCGAGAAGGCCGAGAAGAACGAGCTCGACTCTATTGCCGTCATCCGCAAGCACTAAATTGTTGGGCCCAGGTTGGGTGGAAATCAAGGTGGAAGTGTATAGCAGGACCGTGGGTGAGAGAGGGAACAGCGCCCCCTCGAGAATTTGGTGGCAACCTCTCAACGGACTAGACAGTTCCCGTGTATCCTATGTATAGACGTCGTCTGACTTGACTCATTTTGCACAACTTCAGATAAGCTCATTGTGTTTGTTATATGTGAATCTTTTTTAAATTACCATCTCATGGACGCTTTTTAGGTAGTTATACAATGTACTATCTGGTTCAAGCTCCGCGAAGAGCCCATCTCCAGGCAGCCCTTGTCTCGCTGTCCGAGGAAGTCCAGTCGAAGTAGCCCAATGTGTCCTTCACTAAACTCCCAAATCTTACATGGGATCCTGTAATTGTCTTGCTGATCAGCCTGCCATGGGCATTTCACCAGCGCCTCCTCCCAACCCCAACCCGCAGGAATCATGCCTCGACGCCGGACGCCGAGCATTGGGCTTGATATCAAATATTTCGCCTTTCCTTTTCCTCGCCTCCCAGCATCATACTCCATCCCAAAAAATGCTGTTTTCCGAGTCCCTCATCCAAAACGTACGGCCGTTAAAGCTCGTGGTAATTCGTGTCCGCCTCTTCACGGCTGGGGAATTAGGCCGGAGGGCTGTAGTGAGTGTTATAGTCCAGGTGTCATGTGGGTGTGGCTCCTTATACCCGCTGGTAGAACAGCAGGTATGCCACCTTGTTGTCTTTGATGTTGTCCTTGACCGGCTTCGCCTTGGTAGTGCCGTTGCTGGCCCCATTGGCGACGCTGCTCCATTTCTTCGCTCCTCCGGTGGAAGCCGTCACCTTGTTCCACCCAACTTCGTCCCCTGCGTCTTCAGTCATGGCATCGAAACGGCTGCCCGATCCACCAGAAACAGCTCCATCCTTGCGAGTATCCTTCACTTCTTCCTCTTCACCACCCTCGGCCACGTCCTCACTTCGCACTCTGCGAATGACCGTGTCGTCGATACGGATCCACTCACGGCCTTCCTGGCGACGCACATCAACCGTATAATGCCCACCGCTCGCGTTCTTTCCGTGGTGATACACCACACTGATCAGCTTATACTTGGGCATCGCTCCGTCGGTGTATGTCTGGCGTTTCTGCCGAGACAATACGTCACGAGGAATCTCGAGCTCCAAAGGATATCCAATCTTCTTCCAGATCTTGACGGTTCCGTTGCCCTCCGCATCGAACTGGAATCGCTTGAGATGCAGGATGAGAACGGGAGGAAGCGACTCAATGAAGACCTGCTTGGTGGCCGTCACGTCCTTGCCTCGGGGTGAGTTGAAGTCACCCTGAATACGCTCAGGGCGGGTGAGGCCCCGGAGCGCATCAACCACGTCGCGTACATCTGAAGATCCAATATCCAACTGGAGCGGCTGGTAGGGCTCAGTGGTGATGGAGTCTTTCAGTCCGGGAACGCGGAACTCTGATCGAAGCAATCCGCCAAAGATCTTGGAGATGGGGCTCGATGAGTTGGATCCAGCGGATCGGGTCACCGCTGCCTTCTGCTTCCTGCCAACCTCAAGCCAATCATCAGATGTACCAGCGGCCCCCTCAGCGGCATTGGCCTTCTCTGACTGCTCCGCCAGAGTGGAGCTATTCATAACAGAAGTGCACTCGTCGTCGAGAGACTGGAGAAGGAAACCCAGGAACTCTTCGGCGTCTTGTTGGTGGCCTCGCTGGTAACTAGTTAGCATATGTTATTGAGACTTTGAAGACTTAACGCACCCTCATGCTTGCGAAACGAGGGAGCTGTCTTATAGCTTCGTAGACAAACTCAGGGGTGAATGGCTCGCCATAGCGCTCCAACTCCTCGTTCTTCAGAGAGCGGCGCAGGGGCTCGACTGAAGAAGCAGACTTGATGATCTTGAACTCATGCATGAACATGATCCTGACACTGAATTAGCCACTGTATGTTCAACTGCTCCACACGCAACTCACATGGCGTCAATGAGAGGTGTCTCGCTCTTGAAGCTATGGACAGCTCGCTTGCTGATCTGGCTAAGGAAATCGAAAAATGGAACGCAAAACATCAAAACTTGAAGCACCTGCATCTGGTCAGCGAATTGTTTCCATAAACGGTCAAGTTAACTAACCGAGTTCATGTAACACATGTTGCCGGTGTTGATCAAGCCGCGAGGCTCGAGGAACGAAAGTTGGTCAGCAAGACCAACGTTGAAAGATTGAATGGCCTCCGCAACCGAGTTGGCATTGGCCTTGGAGAAACTGGCAGTAGAGCCATTCGTAGCAGCGACAATCCCTTCCGCAGTATGACCATTGGTAGCAGCGCTGCCAGCAACAGCACCATCGGTAGCACCAGTCTTTGCGACGGATGCGGCGGCAGGTTTAGCAAAAAGGTTGGCCCAGCTTGAGGGCGGAAGCTTCACAGCAGGAGCAGGCGCCTCTGCAGCTTCAGACTCAGGTTCGCTTGGCTTCTCGGCAGTAGTAGACGTCGCATCCTGGGACGGGGTTTCAGCAACCACATCGCCATTGACCGGCTTTTCAGCACGAGCAGGCTTGGCGTCCTTAGCACCAGACTTGGGCAAAGAAGGAAGAGCGGGAGCAGGAGCAGCAGAGGAGCGGGTGGCGGGTCTGCTGGTGGCCGTCGAGGTGCTGCTAGTCACAGTGTTGGTGCGGGACCGTTGAGAAGTAGAGGAAGCTTGAACGGGAACGACGGACTCGGCGGGCTGACGAGGAGTTGCAGCAGTCTCGGATGGAGCCGCGGACGTCGCAGGAGTCTGGGAAGCAATTGATGCTTCTTTTGACGCTGTCTCGGCAATGGTGGCTGGTTCGGACTGCTCCGTGGCGGCCTCGTGCTGCTCGACGGGCAAGGATACAGCCTGGCTATCTGCGTTCAAGAGTCTCCTCTTCCGTCGTGACTTGGTGGTTCTGACAGGAAAGTCGACATCAGGGTGGGAAAGCCAAGGAAGCTGGGTATATGTCAGTAGGATATACGTATGTATTTGTAATCGCGGAACTTACAGGAGCACGGAAAGGCTCCTTAACCTTCGGAGCCGGTGAAGGCTCCCGGGCAGGGGCAGGAGCAGGAGCAGGAGCGGCAGCAGGAGCGGCAGCAGGAGCGGGAGCTGGAGCAGGAACGACAGGGGCTTGCGGCTCTGTAGTTTGCGGCGTCGGTGGAGTCGGGGGAGGCATCATCTGGGAGGAGTTGGTGGACGATGGCGTATGGGGCGGAATCGGAGCCGTCGCAGGCGGGGGCTGGTAGGGGGTCGAGAGCGCAGGAGAATGTTGTTGAGCAGGACGAGGAGGGTAACTTGGCGGCACGCTCACGCCGACCATCGGAACGTACTGGTGCATGGAGGGAGGCGACCGAGCATAGTTCTGGTACGGCATGTAGCCAGGCGAGGGCATACCCCCGTTCTGGTACTGTCCATTGAGATACTGGTGCTGGTATTGTGCGTTCTGGTACTGGGTGTTCTGGTACTGCGGCGGCATGTTGTAGTAAGGCTGGGGCGCGAACTGGGTGTAGCCACCATACATGGGATTCATGTGCTGGTGATGGTGCTGGTGGTGCTGCTGCTGATACTGCGGCACATACGGAGGCGCCTGCCTCCGACGAGGCCCTCCAGGACCGCCGACCATATCGACCCCGGGGACTCCACCAGCTCCTCCCTGTATGCTCTGCCCAGCCGGCAGATGGCGGTTACTCATCGTGCCGGCCTGGGGGTTGAATGAAGTCGGGAGCCGCCCAGTTGGTGCGACACCCGCTGCCACGTTCGTAGTCTGATCTCGCGAGCGGTTGATCCTTCCGGGTCGTCGGGCTTCAGCGCGTTGAAGCTTGTCGGGGGAAGACGGTGGCCCAAGTTGCGCGACGCGACACCGAGCGGAGGACTGATTTGTCCGCAAAAGGGACGATGTTGGGAGAAGGAGAACAAAGGACGGCGCGACTTTGTTTCGGCCGACAAGAGCTCCAGTCGCGCGAGGGTGGGGAGATCAAGTATAGGAAACCGAAAACCGAGACGAAGAAGAACAAGAAAAAAACGAGAACAACCAAGGAGCGCGGGTTCGCTCACGGTAGGGAGGCCGAATGTTAGACGCACCGGAGGGAGAGAGAGAGAAGGAGTTGCGTCAGGGAAGACGGGGATGTGTCGCTACGGGCTGGGACGTTGGAGAAATAAAATTTGGGCAAGCCAGGCCGGGACTTTGCTACTGGCACGCACCGGTCAAGCCAAAAACGTAGCGGCAGACACACAGTGAGAGGCCCAGGAGCCTAGACGCACACGAGCCAAGCCCAAGCAAAGCACCTCAGGCCTGCAGAAAAGGGCACGAGGGCCCCCAGTCAGAGCCAACCAGGCTCAGGGTCGTCAGAGACTTTGGGGCAAAAGTTGGTGTCTGAGGCAGAAACACTTTGCGGCTTTCGCTTGACAGGAGGGGAGCAAGGGCCAAGGGATGATCTGTGCTCCACTCTTCCATCTCAAAAAGCCCGGCATCGCAGACTTGCACATTCAACCCCTGTTATGATCCTGGTTCGAGTATTGTTGGCTTGGGTTATTGTTGAGCAAACAGTTGACTCGAGCTTCTTTGTTAGAACATATATATACACATCCATTGGGTGTTTATACTTAAAAAGTTATACAAACCATGACGAGTTCCTACCCATCCCAGTGTTGCCCGAACGCCTTGGCTATATAGTACTAGACAATGAATCTCATCTTCGCCTCGCTTTTCGGCTTTTCTCTACTCATCTCTGAACAGCCATCTACCACCAGGTCGCATAGCTTCCCTGTACCTGTCCTGAACAGTCTGCTTCTCTCGCTTGGCAGCCTCTTCCCTCTCAGCCTCCATTTCTTGCGTGCTGGGGAAATCTGCATTCCAGAATCCTGGAGGACTTCGCATCCTCGAGTAATGGTATCGATGCTTGCCGTATTTGTTTGCGAGTTCCTGAGTCTTGGCCTCGATCCAGAGCTCATCTCTCTCCTTCTTGTCCATCGTCCCTAATCTATACGCAAAGTTGCCCAAGTACTCCTCCAGCAACTTCTGCTCCTCTTGTCGCTGAGCTGCCGTAAGAGGGGGATCTGGCCGTTGCGAGATGGCAAGAGATCGAAAGTGCTTCCCGCAGCAATGCATGTCTGTACAGCCTTGCATGCGGGATCTCTCATTCCTGTCACGAATCACGTCAGAGAACGCAAAGTCATGACCGTCATTGGCTTGTGGGTTGATCTTGAAATCGTCGGGCCGCAGCTCCGCCACTGGTTTGTTCCGCAACGTAGACGTCGTGGCTTTCTTAGAGGCCAACGGAGATCGCGTGTCCTGCGGCGTAGCCTTTGCACTGAGAGCACTGGCGCGATCAGATACACCCGTCGGGCGAGCAGGAGTCTTGTCTTTGACCCGTCCTTCTCGATCAAAAGGAAGTACGCGTCGACCTGGAATTGCCAGGCCTTCTGAAAGAGTGCTTAGCCTTGCTGGCGCTCGAGGTGTCGGACGGGCAACAGTTTCGTTTTCCTGAGCAGCAGGACTGTTTAATAGCGTATCTAGTCGTCCCTTAGGCGCTTGATTCGTATTATTTCCAGTTTTCCTGTATGCTTCGCCATCTTCGGCCACGTTTGATATGCCACGATCCAGCCCCTTTCTAAGGGGCGTGGTTGGCTTATCACCGACCGATCGCACAATCCGCCTGTTGACACTCAGTGGTGTGAGGGCTGATTGTCGTTCCAAGGGTCGAGCTGTTTGTGGTTCCGGATCTGGCCTGACAAATAGGGTCCTGGGTGTTGCTGTCGCAAAGGCTTCGCTTTGTACCTGGTCCCGGCGTTGCGACTCTTCCATCTCCCTGCGTTTCCTCGGGGTCAACAACTTTTGTGCAACGTCTCCGAGATCGATGCTTTCTTGTGGAACAAGTGTAGCTGGACCGACTGGTTGAATAGGACTCGAGCTGTCGTCAATTGGTTCCAGCTTGACCTTTTGCAAGGGCGATTCGTTGGGGTCACCATCGTTTCGTTTCCTCTTCTTCACAGCTCTTTCGGAAACGACAACAGGCGTATCAGACGACGGCTCCTCCTTAATTTGCATGTGCTCAACATCCTCTTGGGCCGGCAACTCGGGTAGTTCATCTCCTTGACCAGACTCAACCTCACTCGCCGTCGCATCCGAGCTGGGGTTAGCAGCAGTAGTGTCGGGCAGAGGGGCATGGTTGTCGGGACCAAGTGATGCTGCGGCCAAGGGAGGTAATTCCAAGTCAGCTTGTTCAAGCCCGGCCTCGGATGTGAAGCTGGTGTTTGGACTTGGGCCAGCGTCTTCTGTCCTGGCTGCTGGAAGTGTTGTCGCCCGACTGCTCCTGTTCTGACGATCCGTAATGCTGATTCCATGCTCGTCCTCGGCTGCCTTGATCTTCTTCTCCAGTAGCGTGGCGTGAGCAACCCATCTGTCACGCTCCTCTTTTCTTTTCCGAAGCGCGTCCTTGGCCTTTTTGAAGTTTTCCGAGAGCGCGTTAAACTTGAGACTGACCCTGGCGCACTCAGCCTTCCAGTCTGGTTCACTGCCGGATGAGCTGCTCCTGGATACTCCTGGTTGTGGTGATGCCGCTGCCTCAGGAGTTTTCGCGTCTCCTGTCGCCTTGGCTGTTGCCTTGTGCAATTTCTCCTTCAAACGAGCATTTTCAACCGCCAAGTCAGAAACCTTCGCCGCGTGATCATCTCTCTGCCGGAGAGCTTCATCGAGCTCCTGCTTTACCAGCTCAAGGTCTGAGACCGTGTTAGCGAGACACGCTCTATCGCGTTAATTGATCAATGACGTACCTGCAGCGATCTGTTGATCGACGAGATCGCACGCACTGGAGATGGCATCGAACAGAGCCGGGCGGCCGCTAGCAAACCAGCTTGTCATTGTCTTGTAGCCGTTGATACAATCGACATTTCTCTTGGGGTTGACTCGAACGGTGTGTCGAAGCGGCTGGAGCCGACAGGGTGTGATGTAAGTTGGACGCGTCCCCACATGACGGGCCGACGCGGGACTCGGATGCCATCGCGACTCGGCCCCACGTGACGCGTAGCCTCATTAAGACGGAATCAAATTAATGGTTCCTGAAAACGACAATAATTATCGGAAAATTGAATGAATTCAGTATCGCGCGCTGGTCCTTTACTCTTATTTTCTTGAGTGAGAATGACTCAAATATTTTGGTCTTGGTCTCATCCGGTGTTCCTCAGCCCTAGCCAGGGCCTCCAACTTACACCCCGCAAGTCAAGTACACTTGTCGACGATCAACAGGTAGGTAGGTAGTTAATGAATGAGCATGAGCGATGCTAGCTCACCATGATGTGGTCTATTAGTTATTCTATTTTACAGTGTTTGCCGTCTTTCCATTCAGTGATATTACAAAAACGCCTCAAAATCCGTGTTCAATCATCTCTGTCTTTCACAAGACCCCAGCACTTCCTCATGCCTGTACCCATTGACTCATCATCAACCTCATCACTTGACGCCCATCTGAGGCGACTCTTTTTGAGTGACTCAGAATCTGAGAGCCAATAATCGGTTTGAAGAGAAAACAAGTGAACATGCATCGTGAGCTTTATGTGTGAAAACAGCCACGGCACGCTGTCCAGCTCACCAACATGCTTGACCTTTGACGTCTTGTGGCCATGCTCACCTCCTATTTTAGAGACGTAGGCGAGCGCTCTCGACTTTCGTTTAGCAGATGTGCTTCCTTCGCCTGAGTCTTGAAGGATATAGCTGGGGAACTCCCAGAGTCCAGCGAGGAGTCCCTTTTCAGGGCGCTTTTGGAGCAAATACTGCCCGTCGCTCCGGCGGATGACACAGACGAGCGTTTCCTCTTCCCTCACTGCCCTTTTGATCACCTTGAGCGGGAATTTTCGGGCGTGATCCACGATGGTCTCCATGTCGCGGGCACTGAGAGTCGACTTGGCCTTGTTCGAGGAAGACTTCTCAATAGCTGCCCCCTTGAAGGCAAACGACGCTAATGTTAGTTGCTTGCTTTGAGATCCATTCGCCTTGGTCTTTTTGGCACTTTTGACATTCTGAGTGGTGTCTTCCTCGGTGTCCTCGAGGGGCTCGCAGAGATGACATGCATCCTCAATGTCATTAAGCTTGGTGTCTCGCTTGTCCTGAGAGACCAACGTTCTCCCTTCCGCATAGGCTCGACAGGTCGAGGTGATGGGACACTCGCCGCAATTGGGCTTTGGTACACAAACGGTGCTTCCAAGTTCCATGAGGGCCTGACCCCATCTTCCAGGTCTATCGCTTGTCTCGACTTCGCCATCTGGAGTATCTGTCTCGTCTCTTGCAACAGCTTTCACGAGAGCATCGGCAGCGGCCCACAATGTGTCAATAACGACCTTGGTTGTCTTGACGTTGCCCAATAGCCCTAGCTGTCTGCTCAGGACACGCAGGACATTGCCGTCAACCATAGGCGCAGCTTGTCCAAAGACAATGGCCGAGATAGCCCCTGCAGTGTATCTCCCAACACCGGGAACCTTGGCCTCAAGATCTTGAGTGCAGGATGGCAAAAGACCCTTCATTGCAGGGTCTTTAACCACTAACTTTGAGGCCTCGTGGATCCTAGTTGCTCTGCTGTAGTAACCCAATCCACGCCAGGCACTGAGGACGTCATCAGCACTCGCAGCGGCTAGGTCGTGGATGGATGGCCATTTGGCCATCCACTTGTTCCAATAGTCGATGACCACGGCGACTCGCGTCTGCTGCAGCATAATCTCACTGATCCAGACCTCGTACGCTCGCCTCTCTAGAAGATTGCGCAGGTCATCTGGTTGGTGATCCTTTGGATTGATCCATGCTTTTCGCCAAGGCATTGAGCGTTTGGTACTGACACCGTCGAACCAGTCTAGGAGAGCCCTTCGCGAGGAGTAGTCGTCTAGCATGAGTGGTCGATGGTACATGAGATTGTGTCGTCGAGCTGGGGGTCCACATGGCGTTTGACTCGTGTTTCCATTCCTTCCAAATAGTTGTTCATGAAACTTGTTGTTGTTTGCTTTGGTGCTCCTTGAAGATTGTGTCTTTCGCCGTTTTGGCGCAGGGGCTTCGGGCCCAATTTCTGGAGTCGCGTCTCCCTCAGACGCGTCGTGATCCTCATCCTGAGGACTAGGACGTCGTTTTGTCGCGCGTCTATTTGTTTCAATAGGCTTCTCATCATCTGAGCCTAATTGCGATGAAATCTTTTTTGAAGCATTGAGTGCGCTTGAGCGCGTTGCTCGTGTCCTAGTAATGGTGCTCATTCTGCTGGGGATGTGATTGAGTGAAGATGAAAAAGGTGGGTGAAATAGCGGATGAGAGGTCAGAAAACGGTGTATGCAGGTTCCATATCGGATGAAAAAAGCCTTCACTAGCCGCGATATCGCATTCCGAAAAGAAATGGTTGAATGTTTGCCTGATGGAAGAAATGTTTTGGTGTTGAATGGTGAGAACCGCTAAGACTCAGTGGTTAGCGTGCCAAAATAGCACTGAAACAAAATGACGTTCTCGACTGGCGTTTGTTAGCCATGAATTCCTCCACCGCATCCTCAAAGATCATTTCTATCAAGAACCTTTCTACACAGTTGATTATATTTACTTATCATTTCCACTTTTAGTAAAAAGACAACATGAGGTCGTTCATCAATACAGAGGCCAAGCCCTCTAGGGGTGCCTAGCTCATGCCTATGGGATGGATGCTTGCTGCGATTGTTGGGTTCATGTTAGGCTGCAGGGCCCCTCTTACTCACTTCTCTCCAGCTGCATCTCAGCTTGATCTGACATATTGTCAAACTCCAGACCGAAACTGTCGAAGACCCCGATTGCTGTTACAATGTCATCACCGAATCTTTGCCCCTCGTGCTCCGGCATCTTTGAGGGACATTACGTGCCCTCAAACGTGCTGCAAAATCACACCCTACTGGCTTTCGAGGACGCCGTCTTTGTTCCCTCTGGATTCACAACAGGTACAACGGAATGGAGAGTAAGGCTAGATCCTGGCCCAGGGCCGGACGATTCTCCAAAGCCATATGTTCATCATACAATACAAGCTCTGGAGGAGTCTGCCAATGCTTGCGTGCTTTGCGCCATAATCTGGTTCCGGCTACAGCAAGACATTCACCCCATAACGTTAGCAGAGCTACAGCAAGATGATGTTGTCGGTATCCCGGCTATCGAAGCAGGAGAGACGTCTTATTGCGGCAGCTTCGTCCTTGGAATGTGTTTTTCGAAAGTTGAAGGCGAGAAGTTTGTTGGGCGTCTGTTCCATTCCTTTCGCGCCTTCAAGGCAATCAGTAAGTCTCCAGGCTCCCCGAATTGTTACCAATAATGACTAGCAAAGAAATAAACGGAGACAATAGAGATACCTGGAAACCTACATTTGACCGACAAGCAACACTGGCACGTATCAGGACGTGGCTCGAGTCCTCAACCCAAAGTTTGAACTTGGCACCTCGGTTACCTACGAGATTGCTTCATTTTCAAGTATCTACAACTTCCAAAGATCCGGTAGTTAAGCTTGTTGATACTCACGATTTGGGCTCATCGACGAAATATGCTGCCCTCAGTCATCGCTGGGGCGAGATACAGCCGCTCATGCTGAAGCATGAGTTGGTCGATGCCTTTTACTACGACATTCCCTTTACGACTATCCCGACTACTTTCCAAGACGCGATCAAGTTAGCCAATACCCTGGATATTCAGTATATCTGGATTGACTCTCTCTGTATCATTCAAGATTCAAAGGAAGACTGGGATGTTGAAGCCGCACACATGGCATCCGTCTATTCTCAGGCACATGTCACTATCTCTGCCACAGCTGCCAAGGATTCATCTGCAGGGCTGAAACAAGACTCGATGCTGAAACACCCTTGCGAAATCACACCGACGTGGGCTGGCTTCGAGGACTCGGATATGCCACCAACAACAATGAGGCTCATTGATAGATCCGCTTTCTGCGACCAGGTGTTATCTCAACCCCTTTTCCGTCGAGGATGGGTCTTTCAGGAATGGATTCTCTCGCCAAAAACTCTCCACGTTGCTAGTGACCAACTCTGGTGGACGTCTGCTTCTGACATGACCTCTGGAGGATTTGCCTCGCATGAGACGTGCGAAGGGTTTTCTTTTGACGTTAAACAACAGTTCACCCGTACCATGCCCCTTGGCACTCTCTACTTGATGGGGGGCAAGAGCGCCGATAGTCTGCGGCCGGTCTGGCATCAGCTTCTTCAGGACTACTTATCGCGATTTTTCACTTTTGAGTCGGATCGTCTCATTGCCTTTGCTGGCATTGCGTCGCTGTATCAGACTCTGGCACGAGTACCCCCAGGCTCGTACCTTGCGGGCATCTGGCGTCAATCACTACTCCGAGATCTCCTATGGACTGTAAGAGATGGAAGAAAGGTGTCTCCTCCACAGAAATACCGAGTCCCATCGTGGTCATGGGCTTCAGAGGAACCAACCCATACCCTGTCTGGAACATTCGGGATTGGCAACATCAACTTGAACGCGGACCTCGAAGAGGATGAGGAGCCTTGGGTTCCTGCTGCAGAAGTCATAGAAGCATCGGTCCAAACAACCGGACCTGAGCTTGGTTCCGTTTCTGGGGGCCACCTCATCCTCCAAGGTCCACTGATCAAAGCTCGACTCGTGCTCAAGGTTGAAGACCTCACTGGACAATTCACACCTGAGCAGGCTGCAGAGTTTCTCCCAGGGGGCAATTTACGATATGTCCGAAACGTGGTAACTCCGACTACGGAGAAAAGTTCGGATATCGATGACTTGGAAGTATCTACATCCCCTTCCAAGGCTGATCTGGATGACGTTTTCCCGTTCGTTCCATCTAATGGGGAGATGCATGTTTACCTTGGTGTTCTTCACTGTAGAGTAGACCTGGAAGGTTCTGCTGAGAGCTATGCTTTGGCGCTTGTGAGAGGATGCGAGAAGGGGGAGTATCGGAGGATTGGGTACATCAATGTTCAAAGGACCATTATGGGCTCTTGGATAGACAATCGTGACTGGGGGGTATTTGATCCTCTCACGTATGAAGGTGAATATCTTAGCAAGGGCGTCCAACCCGGAATGTATAATTATCGTATTGTCTAAGTCTGTTGGCAAAGGAAATATCTATCTCTCATTATTAGAAGGAAATGGGGAGGGGGTTGGCCTCTATCGATCTTCATCCCGACCTGGCCATAGAATCTTTCTGCGAATAACGGCAGATACCTGCGCATACAAGACCATGAACCAAAGACCCACAAGGAATATCGTCATGACAGTTGAAACCCATCTGATCCCCGGACTTTCCAACTGCTCCCCGATCCGCGCCGTGGCGAGGGTGAAGCCAACGTTGGGAAACACAAACGCCCACCACGTCATGCTATATCTCAGCCTCCACTGCAGGGCCGAGGATAGAACAGCTAGTAGACTGAATGAAAAGAACCAAAACGCTATGCACCAGATCCAGATGGAAACCCAGAGGGCGAGGATTTGCAGGACTTGAGGTGCCATGGGATATGTCTTGAAATATCCATATCCTTCAGGGATCGATTGAGCCATGCCGATGAGGGCAACAGAAGTAAAACCTGCAGGTCCAACGGCGATGAACATGCCGGGTCGCATTGCTGGTGCTGGTAAACCGTCCTGCATCAACCGGCCGAGGTACAAAGGGTAGACGAGTGTGGCCACGGTCCAGCCGAGGCCTTGGTACGTGACTCCAGCCACTAGCATAGGTATCCGGTGCTCAGGACTTTGTGAAGGCATTATCGCAGAAGCCAAGGTGCCCGTAAGCATGGCCGGAAAGATGGGCAATATCCAACCCGGCGTCATGGAGTGGATAGGCAAGTGAGCGCCTTTGAACAAGACAAAGAATTGGACAATTGCCGAAAGAGTCGAGAGAGCCGTGTACAACCAAAAACATACTCTTAAAGCAGTTGCTAGCCAAGAGCCGGTTTCAGGAAGACCGTAAGCTGCCGTGTTTGTCAGGATGGTGGCGACGCTGAGAAGCGAGCAAGGAAAGAATAGGCTTTCTGTCGGATGTAATAGACTATTCCTGAGCGCTCTATCCGTCGTCGAGAAACGAACAATAAGACCAGTTACAATACCAATGAAGATAATAATGGTAAAGATGAAAAAGATCTTGCCAATGACCCGTAGTCCGTCAAACTGATTCGGCGTGCTGTGTAGCACCAGCGCGATACCCCCCGTGCTCATGACAAAGGTGAACCAAGCCCATGTCATGTGCTTGACGCGCTCGAGCATGAAAACGCTCGAAAGGGAGTCAGAAGACCTAAGGCGCTGGTCGGCGGCCCGAGTGTGGCCTTCCTCCCAGTTGTCCTTCTTCATGTTCTCGGCATGATGCGCGACCGACGGCCATTGTGTGAGGGTCCCGCCGAGGGTCCCGCCGGGGGACGAGTTTGTGAGGGCTATCATTATGACTGAGGCTCTCAGAGGCGCAATTAAGGGAAGATGGGCCTTATCAATGGGTAGAACCTCATATCTGGAGGTGGTGATGTCGAAGGTGGAAATTGTTCGACTTCGGCAAACTCGGTCGGTGGAAATTCATCAGTTATTGGTCAGCTTGCCCCAGACGGTGGAATGTTGATGAAATGGCACTCGGTAATTACAGGGTTTAAAAAGACGAAAAGTATAAAAATTTAGCGAGGGAAATGGTTCAACTTGGCAGAATTGTCTTTGTTTCTTTTTGTATGTAAATTTTGGAGTCTTGATCTTGGACGGTAGCGCCGCTGAGGTGGCCCTGTTTATCATCTCGGGTGGTCCGACGATGACCTCACCACAATCTTTGAAGCGTGGACTACCATCTGATAAACTTGTATGGCATATATATCCCACGTTGTTAGCACCTTTAAAAACAGAGTGCCTTTTAACCTTGACTTGGCTGACATACTACAAATCTATTAGAAGCCAATCCTTTGGGTATGTCTTTGCTTTTAATATGATCACAACCTAAGAATAAGAGAAGCATTTTCAGGGCAAAACATAGTTTCTATTATCGGCCGTTTCGTTCTAAAAGTCGAGGTATTCAAGTCGCAAGCTCAAAGGACGATGAGTGAGTTGTGACTAGCTATACAATCGTTCGTGGAAATGAAGACAAGATGTCCTCACGGCGCCACGCATCATTGCTCAGCCGGCAATAGGGAAAGCACTCAAAAAGTCGGGAAGGCTATACCACCTCAACTCATCAAATTCTGTCTCGGAAATGTACTCTCGTGTGTTCAGAGTCAGGGCCCAGTCAATGGTTCCTCGACTCTCGACATAGGCACGGGCACCTGACAGCGAGCCATCACGGTTGCTAGAAACACGGCCACCAGTTCCCCAAACAGCTGGAATATATTAGCAAAAATGTTGCAAAAGCCTGAAAAAGAATATCACTTACCATGTGAGCCAATAAACTTGGCTAGAGAACTGGCACTTGCAGCCATGGCAAACGTTCCAGCACATTCCTCCTTAACGGCACCATCTCCTCCATGAGGTCCAGGGACCAGCTTAGCCGACTGAGGATGAACAGGATCTTGGCCAGTGTTCTTGCTCTCCTGGACGATGCGGTCCTCTGTGTGCTTGCTCGCTGCCGTTTCGTAGAGCTTCACATTGAGACCATCAAGAATATTCTTTTCCAAAAAGTCAAGATAAGGCACGCCAGTAATGTTGGTAACGACGTAGCTCAGAAGCATAGGACAATAGTTGGAATATGCCGAATACTCTCCCGGGGTGAAATCAAGGGGCTTAGCAACCACATACTCGATCACATCGCGGAGGGTGGCAGCCTTGGCCCCCTTTGTTGGAAGAGACTGCGCAATTTCGCGAAACATGAAGCTGGGGTCTCCTGACATGGATCGATCATATCCTGCAGTGTGATCGAGGAGATGCTGGACGGTGATGTCGTTTGCGCGAGAGTCAGCTGGCTTGTAGCCAAGAAGATCGTAAACTGTTGTCGAAAAGTTGAGCATTTCGTGCGAAACCATCCAATCAATAGATGCATGCAAAAACATTTTGCTAACACTGGCCAGAAGAAAGATGTCATCAGGTTCGACAATGGCCCGGTCATCCTCTGCCCAGGTATAGCTTCGCTCTGCAATAGTCTTCCCCTCGAGTGCAACAGCAAACTGGGCCTGGCGAACTCCATTCTTCTCCATAAAGCGGCGCATGATGCCATCCACTTCCTTCTCCGCGGCCTTGTTGTCTTCAAAGCCAGTTATCTCTCCTCGAGCATTCCACTGTCTAGACTTGGGAGAGGTGCACTCTGCAAAAACGACTGTGAAGCGTTCGCTGGAGCCAGATACGCCACCTTGAATATCAATAGGGTAAAGACCCTTGGCCTTCTCAGTTTCAATCTTCTCCTTCAGCTCGGTCTTGGTCAGATCGACAGCATGCGACCATTTACCAACACTGGTGTCAACGAAGCTTGGCGTAATGATTTGATCTTCGGAGAGGAACAGCCTGGAAGGCCTCCAGAAGCGCTTTGTCGTCTCGGCCTCGAATGTAGATGCAAAGTTGATGGTGAAGCTGGGGGTGCTGTACTGAATTGTCGTTTGCTCGTTCCCGATATTCTCGTGGCCCAGGATACAATATCGACGTTCCTCAGGGGTTCCAAACATTCGAAAGCCTTTTACTACCACGTCGACGTTGCCTGTCGTGTTGGAGAAAGCCCAAGGGTTCTCCAGCTCGCATGACTGAAACCAGTTGGCCACATTGATGTTTTCCATCACACCAGCAAACACAGCGTTCTCAGCAGGGCCAGTGGCAGAGACTTGAGTTGATACATAGCCTCTGGACTTCCATGTTTGAAGCCAGGAGTTGTATGTAGCTTCGTCGGCATCGTGAATAATTTCAAAAGAAGGACCTTCTTCATGCACCCAGATAGCCGCGTAGTTGGCATTGTCCGGCGAGCCGTATGAACTTAGTGAGACAATGCGATAGCCATCTGCTTTCAAGGCCTTGCTTTTCTCGGCATGAGTAGCACCGTCCACACTGTAGTATGTTTCGACATGTGAAGAGGTGACGTTGGAACGTCGCTGATTAGGGAGTGCTGAGCTGAGAGAGCATAACGAGAGGACTGACGTCAAAAGACGCCGCAAAGAAAGTGAATGCATTGTGAAAGAGTGTAATATCGAGTGACGACAATGCTGAGATACAATGAAGAACAAGTGAACTCGACTTATAAATGAAGCCGTGCTCCATTGTCCGGGGATTCTAGAATAATATTAGAAGTTTCAAGATCCCTGTTGCAATATGGGATACGAACCATGCCGAGAGTCTAAGCTCGCTCGAACTAACCACGATGATACAATTCACCGATCCGATGCCCCATCACCGTCGTATTTGATCCTAAAATTGGGTCGCCTACTCCGGGAGTCTCCAGTTGTGACATGATCATGTCGGTAGATGAGGCTCCCCTGAAAGAGCCGAGCAGGCATGTAAGCGGACATTCTGCGCACGCCTCTGGATGGCCTTTCAATTGTGACAAACGGAGAAACTATTTTCGTTTAAATACTTGCCTGTCATGCCGCCCCATGTATGTAAAAACTGCCCAGGAAGCTAAGGTTAAATCCTCAAGGCTTCCGAGGCAATCGTCGGATGTGCCAGGGAGGAGACCGAGCATGAGAGCCAGATAGCGATCTTTGCTAACAATTTGGTGCCACATGAAGGAGGGAGAGGCCATAGTACCTCCTCTTTGATCAGACCAAAGTTTTCGTCATTCCAGTCCGCGATCCAGATGGCGCCAGCTCCGTGCTGGGCGAGAAGACGAACGGTTGCGGCTCCCATGCCAGAAGCGCCGCCGGTGACGCTGAAGACACGCGAGCCCAAGCTGAAGAGGGAGGCAGACATTGTGTAACAGAGTGGTATAGAAGCTAGATGTAAGGTAAGCGCTGTAGAAAGGCGAGTTTATCTGAAAATTGAAGCAACTCGAGCTTGGTTGTGTTGTAAGAGATGAGGATGATGAGTATCACGGATTGTACAGTTGCCAGTCTAGGTATTTGTACCTGTCTTTATTTTACTCATTTTCGCAACGACCAACACTCTGATAGTAACCCGCACTCATTCCATCTGCCGACAACTATTGGTATTTGCCGTTTCAACGGAGTCATTGTCACTCTTGCAATGAAAGCAGCACCTGCACTCGACTGTGGAAACTCTATGATTATCAAGACGAGCGAAGCAAACACTTTCTCAACCCTATTCATGGCATCTCTCGCCATCGAGGCTGGTATCCCTCCTGGAGCCTTGAACTGCCTGGTCGGCGGCGCAGAAGCCGACAACACCCTCTCCTCGCACATGGATATCCGCAAGATCAGCTTCACGGGAAGTATCGGTGTGGGTAAGCTCATCCAGATTGCTGCGGCAAAGTCGAACCTGAAGAGCGTCACTTTGGAGCTTGGGGGCAAGTCTCCCATTATTGTGTTTCCAGACGCCAATTTGGAAGCGGCACTGCCGGCTGCAACCTTGTTTCTCTTGATGAACGGCCAAGGATGCGCTCTTCCAATTAGACTCTATGTCCATGAGTCCATCGCTGAAAAATTCATTGGGAAAGTGAAGGACATGGTTGAAGGCCATGCGAAAACCCTGGGCGGTGATCCTACGGCGGCGAGCGCGTACTCCTCGCCCCTCTACCATCACCGCCAGAAAGCCGTCGTCCTTTCATACATCGAGTCTGGAAAAATCAGAAGTAACAATCATCACTGGCGGAAATGTCGTTGGAGAGAAGGGATGTTACGTTGAGCCCACAATCTTTGTCGACTCGTCATCCAATGCTCGAGTTCTTAAGGAAGAAATCTTCGGACCCGTCCTTGTCGTTGTCAGGTTTTCTACCGACGACGAAGTTTTGAAACTAGCAAACGAAACCGACTACGGACTCGCGGCTTCGATATGGACTACCGACATGAAACGAGCATTACGGTTTGCTCACAAGCTTGAGGCTGGCAGTGTCAGTGTGAACGTGGCTGGTGGTTATCACCCAAGTGTCCCTATAGGCGGATGGAAGCGTAAGTCTAGGTTTTCTTTCGAGAGTTTTGATGCTGATTTTTCTCTAGAGAGCGGCCAAGGTCTTGAGAATGGTAAAGAAGCTATGCTTGACTGGACTCAGCTGAAGTCGATTGCGTTGAGGGGGTAATTCATCCAAGGCTTGCCTGGGTTAAGGTTGAAGAACAATAGATATGGTTTCTGGAATAGATTGTCACCTTCTGTCGATCAAGATGGATCTACGAGCCCCGATCTCCTCACTGGGTTATTCTTGATACGGTCAGGGTGACTCATGTGCCGTTCTTTGGCCCCCATATATTAAAAAGTGGCTGCAGTTTCGGGGTGTTGGATTGGGGGCCGGCGCTTGCGACCCGTACCGCCCCCGACGCTATCACAAGCGAAGCATGGGGTTTTCTGACGGCACTGATTAGAATACATGGAGCGTACTACAATGTTCCAGTCAGAGAAAGGAAACGTGAGTTCAATAGATATAAAGGCTGTATAGAATATGACTTGTCTTTGCGAAAAGGAAATACCTCCACGGCATATGGAGATAACTAGCAACTCCTTGCAGCACGCTTTGCCTTGTAAGGCGTGATGGACTCGTAGCCTGCATATCTGGTCACGGAGACAGGGGTCAATAACTCGTAGGATTTCAGCCCCATGCAGCAAAAGAAGAAAAGATTGACGGGGTTGGGACAATTCCCGGCACATAAAGGGCAATCAGGCCGATTGCTCAGCCAAGATAAGTTGGGTGCACCGCTCACTCCAAACCCGTCGGGTTTCGAACCCGGCATATATATCGCGTCGCCTACCGCAGCCGTACCTGAGGGTTTCTGCCACAAAAGCAGACCAAAATGCCTCGCCCTACACTACATGCTGGCCGTTTAGGCCTCTTGTTTGTAGTTCTCATTATCCTTTGTCTTCACGTCACCCCCGCAACTGCGCTCACCCGGTCATTTGCACAATATGAGCACTTTTTCCCAGCCTGGGACCAAATCATCAAAGACCAACTCAAATACGACTGCGTACCAGAGATAACCAACTATCGAAACCGATCCGAGACAAGACCCCAGACCGGATACCAGGTCATCGACTGCATCCTCAGGACAACGCCCGAGTTTCGCAAGGCTGAACTCGCCGCATCCACTGTCATTCTCGGTCTTGCTCCAGCGGTGCTGCAGCTTTTAAGCGCTTCTTATGTTGACACTGCTGTCTTGGCCTTTCGCCGTCCTGGACTCGCGCTGCTGCTTGCCATGTCCAGCTCCGGAGTTCGTCCTCTGTCAGCAACGGAATATGAAGATTTTATCGCCAAGATGGGAACAGACCCTTTCCGAACGAATTTTGGAAACCCTCACTCATTCTTCGCACTTCGGGCTGTATCTGCAGTCGAGTACTTTATAGCCTGTGCGTCTGTAGCAAACAATGCCTACCTGGCCTACCAACTCAGCGTCTGGGCCGTCTGCACCTTTGCCCCAGCAAACGACTTTCTGCCTGCCATATGGACTGCTGCTTCGGTTTTTATCCATCTCGTTGGGTATCTTGTCGCGAGATTGCGCATCAAAGTGGAGGGAAAAGATGATGTTAGCCTACGTAGTAGCGAATGGAGGTGCTTCTGGAACGAACTCACACCCACGCCTTGGCAGAGCAGATTGGAAGTCAAGAGTGACACAAAGGAAACTGGGTGGTTCTTGGTATTGATCTCGGTGCTATATGTGGGAACGGCCTTGCAGGCATTCTACGGAACCATTATTCTATCGAGTTTGGTTTTCCTCAGCGTTAGAGACTCGGCCATTGTGGTACTACGGTTACTGGCGAGTGCTCTCTTTGCTAGGGGAATCTTGATTTATGAATTGGCGGGCTTTAGGACGGATAGAGAGGGACACGGTCCATCTGAGAAATCGGAGTATACCATGGTAGAGATGGGAGCTCTAGCGCGTTCTGTGTAAAGGGATATATATCCATGAGTGCTGACTGGGTTTGACCAGTAGACTGATTATTAGATAGAGAAATATTCGGTAGATTGGGAGCAATCTTTCAAGTCTTGTTTCCAGTATTCATGTCTTTGAGCCTCATGGATAGCTCAGACGTTTTCACCACGTGGCCCGTGCAACCATCTCAGGCATCTTGGATCTCTTGAATTAGTTCTGTGATAGTCAAGGATGTAAATATCGAATGATGCTAGTTTCTATCGAGGTTTTGAACACGAAGCATCCGATAACTTCCAAATCAAGGTGGCCTTCTTCTCAAGCACTGGCAACAACACTTTGTGAAGGTGAATGGTAACATAACCCACATTTGCTCCCCACAGTAAATATTTACATCAAAAAGTCACAATGGGAATGGGACCAGAGTCATGAAAGCCAGCGGGGTTGTTTACTTGCTTGTTGCTGGACAACTAGGTAGAAATATGGAGGAACTCGGTTGCGTTCTGTCGCTGACACCTGCTCAAAAGCTGTTTTTTGTCCAAACGTGAGCAGGAGCCCCTGTGGCCTAATGGCTAAGGCGTCTGACTTCTATTGAAATCATCAGAAGATTGCGAGTTCGATCCTCGCCAGGGGTTAACTTTTTGTCCGGCTTTTCACTGCGCTTATCCTTTTTTTATACTTTGTCGTACCTAGAAAGACGTCACAATACCATTTGCAATTATGACATTTTATGTTGGCAGCATTTAGCAATGCCATCCTTTTTTTTTTCTTCTTTTTTTTGCCTGTAGCTAGGTTTGCAACAACGTACGTCGCTTAAACCTTGTCTCGCATAACCTCTCTCTCTGCATCACAGCAAGAGTCATACAGACTCAAACAACTTTATCCAAGTTTGCTCAAGTAAAAACTTATTCTCTGGTTTTATTTAAAAACCAGACACACAAGCCATACTACTATTCTTTTCACACGGTAATCTAACCTGATCAGCTCTAATCTTAGCAGCGATGAGTTTCTCTACCACCCGGCCTTTCTGGAACTCCCTGCCTCCCGAGATTCGTCTATTGATCCTAGGATGGATTTCTCTCAACTTGAAAAGTAAAGAAACAATCAGAGCGTCTTCGCTGGCCACTGTATCCCGGGAGTGGCAATCCTTCTTCGAGAGGAAGACCTTCCGTCTCATAGCTCTTGCTTCTCCAGACCTGCCAGCGTTTTCCAAAGCAGTTCGAGGGAAGAATGCCATCAGGCTTGCTGAATATACCAAGCGCATCTACGATAAGCCCGAGAGCGCAACAAACATCAAAGAGTAACCCACGTTCCATCTCCTAGACTTACAAGTGATGTTACTGACACTGGGACAAATAGGAATAACCGTGCCTTTACGTCTGACATGACAGTTCTGCCCAACTCGCTGTCGTCATGGGAAGAGACTCGTGGAGGTCTCGTGCTAGAGATCAATGCCCATTCCCCCAGCGACCAGATATTCCACCCCTCCGAGGGAGAAGTCCATGACGACTACCCGATACGATTTAAAGAGGACCTCAAGGACTGGTCTTCATTTTGGGAATATCTCCGGGAAAAAAGGGCAGCGCGTATAGCATCTATCGCCGTACCACGCAGTGTCAGGCGTGGCTTCACCTTCGACCAGAGCTCGAGGTGGGACTCGTTCAGGTACGCGTCCGCTCCCAAGAAATTCGAAGGTCTAGCGCGGATTATGGCAACGGCATGCCATCGCTTTACCGAGTTCTCTCCTCCTATAATGTTCGAATGTTACAAGTTCCTGTGGCAACTTGCCCACGGCGAGAAGAATAAAGAGTCGAAGCTGCAGCACCTCACCCTCAGGACATGTCACCTTCATTCCCACGAAAGACCCAAATTTGTGACGAATTTCCTGGTCATTGCTGCTCGGGCAGTAATGAAGCTACCTCGGATCCGGATCCTGGAGATATGGAATTCCGGTCCTGGATTTGGATTTTTGTTCCGTTGTACCCAAGACAGCCACCGAGCCATAATCACCTGGCGTAGCACTGAGAGCGAGTTTGTTTTAACACCTAAGACAATCAGGGCATGGACTAGAGTTGCCTCGAGACGACCACTTGCTATCGAGAGCATCCCATTCACTGAAGCGGACGGAAATGGGATGGGTTTCAACGTCAACTCCATCAATCGCCATTTAGCCCTTCGGAGGTTGGCTATCGACCCGATCACTGAGGCACAGCTTGTGGCCGCTATGGCCCTATGAAGAGGCACTTACTTACATCGCTCCGTATCAGTCAGGTGAGAGCCACAGCGTGGCTCTGGCATGCGGTGTAATGAAGCGGTATCTAAGCTAGAATATCTGTTGAACTGAAATTCAAATAGGTTACTTAGAATTAGTATGTTTGACTCGCCCAAGTTTGTCTGCCTCTCCACAGCGGGTGGGGGCAACTCTCGAGGTAACACCCAAGAGGCCAAAGACGAAGCATTCTTAACAACATCTTTGTAAGTTCGGAGCACTGGGATACCTCAAGCCATAGTTTCGGGGAACCAAGACCTAGGGGGCGCCAGTACTGCCCAGAGAATATCATGGGCAGCAGACCGAAGGACTACAAGGAAAGAAGACCTCTGATTTCTATTGAGACTATCCGGAAGATTGCGACGATCCTCGCAAGGGGTTAACCTTTTGCCTTATTTTTCACTGCACTTGTCTTTCTCATACTTCATCGCTGAAGGTTTTATTGCCCATGGCTGACGGTTCATCTATAGAAAAGCTAGGACACTCAAGTTAAGCGCATCGAGAGCTTGTTTCATTGGTGACGACTCTATGAAAATCGTCAGAGCTACCAGTAATTAAGGTGCCCTGTCACCCGGGTCAGGGAGTAAACGAGACACCAGCACGAACATTTTTGCTTATCCTTCTCTAAACATAGTTGAAAACTATAACCTATTTATTGTAATTTTATCCAAAGCACAGGGAATTATTTGCTAAGTCTTAGATGAGTTAGTTAATGCTCTCTGCCGTTCTGGTGTCTCGTTTATTGCTTGACTGGCGTGCTTGTAGTCTTGAGATGATGAAATTTCTCAGGCCAGATTCAGCCCAAACTTGGGATCCAATATTCACAGCCCTCCCGGCTCCATCTTGGCATCCAACAGGCGCACAACCGCAGCACGGCGCTTAAGCCAGGGTCCCTGTAGGCAGCCTTACTCGGTTACATGAGGCTGTGTAGCCGAGAGCCTGAAATGACCACCCTCCTCTAAAAATTGCTCATTTCTAACCTCTTTTTGTCAAACTGACTTGAGTTTGTTGCTAGAATCCTTAGATTGCCTGCTTCACACGTCCAGCAAACATGCGCCTCCTCAACACACAAACCATCGTGGTTGAGACATTTGGCGATGACCAAATCCCTTCATACGCCATCCTGTCTCACACCTGGGAGGCAGAGGAGGTGACTTTTCAGGATATGGAACTCGGAAAGGCAACAAGTAAAAAGGGCTGGGCAAAGATCAAAGACAGCTGCTCTATGGCCCGCAAGAACGGATTCAACTATGTCTGGCTAGACACCTGCTGCATCGACAAGACCAGCAGCGCCGAGTTGTCCGAGGCCATCAACTCGATGTATCATTGGTACCAGGAAGCGGCTGTGTGCTATGCCTTTCTCGCAGATGTTTCTGATATATCTGGGCTCTCTGGCAGCAAGTGGTTCACCAGAGGATGGACCCTGCAAGAGCTGATTGCCCCGTCGTCAATCATTTTCTTCAGTCAGACTTGGGACCAACTGGGCACTAGGGAAACCCTTGATCGAGTCATATCAAAACGCACCAGAATACCCAGAGCCATACTCTCTGGACATGACGACTTAGAGACGGCCAGCGTTGCCCAGAGAATGTCGTGGGCATCAGATCGAAGCACCACAAGGAGAGAAGACCTTGCCTACTGCCTGATGGGAATCTTCAGCATCAATATGCCACTGCTATACGGAGAGGGAGAAAGAGCCTTTATCAGGCTCCAGGAGGAAATCATGAGGGTGTCAGACGATCACAGCTTGTTCGCATGGAAGTGCGCCGACGGCCGTGGTGGGCTTCTCGCGCCCAGCCCAGTCGCCTTCAAAGACTCTGGGAACATCATTCCCCGGAACCTCTTTATGCCGTACAACAGTCCCTTCACTTTGACCAACAAGGGTGTTCATCTGGACCTTCCCTTCATCGGTTTGGGAGATCGAGGAACAGGACTGGCCGTTTTATCCTGCACCCAGGTTGGAGACCCCGACAAGCTGGTCGCCATTTATCTGCGTGACATGTTTCTGACGATGGAGCATTTTGAGAGGTGCGACTGCGAGAAGTTTCAACTTATCAGCCTGAGCAAATTTAGGCCTGCAGAATATCCAACCAGAAGCTTGTGCATCGCATTGCGGGGTCCGAATCAGAGACTCAAAGGGGCTTCAAACGTCAAGGCCCGAACTGGTCCACCGCCCTTGTCTGACGAGAAGTCAAATGATGAACTAGACGAACAGATGCAGCTCTTCCTTGCCATTGCCCAAGGCCTTGAGTCTGAGGTGGAGCGGCTTCTCACCCTTCCCAACGTCCAGGCAGATTTTGAAAATGACGAGGGACGTACCCCGTTATCCCTCGCCGCCGAGGCTGGGCATGAGGGCATCGTTAGACTGTTGCTGAACCAACGCAATGTCGATATCAACGCGGGAGGCAAGCAAGGCTTATCGCCAATCACATACGCCACGGACAGAGGCCACGAGGGGATTGTTTGGCAGCTTCTGTCTCGGACCGATATCTCTTCGAGCCCCAGCGAGTTGCTGTCGAGAGCTGCAAGTTACGGTCACGAGACCTTACTCAGTCAGCTCTTGGCTAGGAGGGATATACGAGATCATCTTACGACTGAAAACTATGCGTCAGTCTTCTCTGATGCCGCTCAGCATGGGCATGAATCCGTAGTTCGACTCCTGCTTGGCTTGGGAAAGGTTCATCCCAATCAAGAGGACTCCCTAGGCAACACAGCTCTTTGGTGGGCAGCCGTGAACGGACATGAGGCTGTTGTCAAGATGCTGCTCGAAACCGGCTGGGCTGATGCGGACTGCAAGGGTAATGACGGTGCGACTGCTCTCTGGCATGCTGCCTCGAAAGGAAACGAAGGGATTGTCAGGTTACTGCTTCGAAAATGCACCGATATAGAATCCCCAGGGAACGACGGCCGCTCGCCCCTACGTGTGGTGTCTTTCACGGGTCACGCTCCCATCGCCGAAAGACTACTCGCTCACGGGGCGGAATCAAATCCAAGGAGTTGCTACAATCGCACGGCGCTCATGGAAGCGATGATCAATGGGCACGAAGGTGTAGCGAGGTTGCTTATTGAGAGCGGCGCCGCCATCGATACCAATTTCCGCATAGAAAGCAAGCCTCACAACTATTATTCGGCGGTAGACTTTGCCTGCCAGGCTAACCATGCGGGCACCCTAAAGCTACTACTTGAGCTGGGCGCCCCAAGTGCATCGAGGGACGCTGATATTCGCGCTGCCTTTCCCAACGCTTTCGAGCACAGGCATACTGATATCGTCAGGACTCTGTTGGAGGCTACAGAGGTTAAGCAATCACTTCTTCAACCGTACCACCTCGTCGTGGCAGCCATCAACAAGGACCAAGCCATGGTGAAGGTACTGCTTGAAAATGGTGCAGACGTAAACTCTGAATGGAATGGGAGCCTTCTCTTTGGCTTTGCATTTAAGCAGGGTTGCGACGAGATCGTCAAGGCGATGCTGCCAGGGCCCTGTGAGCAAGGGTGGAGGGCTGATGTCGAAAGTCGGGTCAAGGAGCTTGGGTTAGGCTATAGCGTCGGCCGAAACAAGTCAGATATACCGAGACATACGATACCACTCAGGAGGCAAGTCAAGTGGTACATGATGAGTCCACTGTGGTGTGCCACCGTCAACGGGCAAGAAGAGATGGTTCAGCTGCTGCTGGAGCATGGTGCCAACCCCAACAACGTGGTACATACCTCGGGAAGCCCTACTCGCAAGAGCGAAAGCAGTACAGCGCTCTATGAAGCTACTAGGCTGTGCCACGAAAATATCGTGCGCCTGCTACTCTCAAGCGGTGCCGATCCAAACCTCAATAGCGATGACGACCACTCGCCCCTTGTCCAGGCTTCGCTCAATACGGCCGACAGGAGTGTGGCCATGGCCCAGATGCTCCTCGCGGCGGGTGCAGATGTTGACGTTAGGGCCTACAGGGATGAAACCCCCTTGATATTCGCCGTCAGGTCGGGCAACGTGGACCTGGCCAAGCTCCTGTTGAGGCATGGGGCCGACCGCGAGGCCAGGAACATCAGGGGTGTAAGTGCGATGGATTTTGCTTCTAACCATGCTTCAATGGATTTTCTTCGGTAAGGTCTCCTTGCTGCCTCTGTATATACGATCTTTTAGCTTAGTTAACCCGTCAATGCACAGGCTTCAACTATAATAAAGGACACATTGTCAACACATCATAGCATCTTATCCAGGTGCTAATGTATTTGAATCCACATGAACAAGCCAGCTCTAAGGATTTCTCTTGTAACAGGTTTAACTGTTGTTTTCGGCTACATACTTGAGTGTGGCTAGAGGCCCCTTGAAAGATGCTTGACTTCATAGCATGCCATGTAATGGACTTTTGGCAGTTTGTATTTTAACTCTCTGAATATATTGCTTATTACCTCCAAGTTTATGCGGAGCCACAAGAGTATACACATACTGTTTTGCAGCATTGGGTTTTGATGCTGCCGTGTGTCTTTAAGTGTGTTCTTTTGGTTATGTGGCTGACAGCGATGCCATTAAAAAAAAAATAACAAAAGAGTATACACTTCACACCAAGTACCAAGCTAACCAGGCCTTTGCTTTCATGAGTTGTTGTACGGTCCACCAAGAGGAGCAATAGTACTTGAAAGCAGTTTGACTTAGTGAGCAAAACGGAAATCCTTGCGCTTGCTTCCAGCATCTGTCGTAGTCTCGAGGTAGTGAATTTGTTCCTACACATGGGTTAACACTCCATTGGCAGATGGGGAGTGCTAGATTATTACTTACGTCCTTGGTCAACGCATTCCATGCTTGGTCCCTCTGCTTGTTGCGCCAGATATAGTAACCCTTGCCAAGTAGATAGATGACAATGTTGGCAGCGCAAATAGCCATGAGTTGTTTGTTGCCACAACGGTCTGTACAATCAGTTAAGTGGCCAACGGCAAGTGGATGCTTCTAGAAACTTACAATGGGGTCTATCATCAGCTCGGTAGATGTTTGAGTGAACGATTCCTCCAACTTGGACAAACATGCTTTGAAAGAAATTATGATCAGAAACGCCGAGCAGTTGACCAGACATTCTTACTTGTATAAGGCAGCAGAAACGGTTCTTGTTCGGACAGTGTTGGAGTTTCGGCTACACCAACCGACCTGGATAGCGTGTGCTGTCTCCGAGTTAGATAAGAACAGCATTTTGAAATTCTTCAAACTCACTTGACGGATACGATAGCAATATAGTTAGGACTGAAAACTTGGCCCATGAGCCAATAGTGTCTGGTAAGGTCAAGAGGGCGATCAGGGTGGGAAGAACCCAGAGTTGTGCAAAAACACCCATCAGTGATCTTTCGTTCCAGATCTCGGAAAAGTATGTCGCGACCAGCATCTACACACCACGTTAGCATGGCATTCCCAAGTAAGGTACTGAGAGATTCTTACAGTGATGGCACCCAGAACCTGGGTCGGAATAGTGAGTAGATTCGAATCAAAGGTCGAAAAGCCAATGTTCCGAAGAGTCAAGGTCAGATACGCATCTGGAGGTCCAGTGGGAATCAGGAACGTAAGGCCAATGATATACATCGGCCACAAGTCGTAGTCGCATAGAGACTTCCAAAGAAGCTTAAAGTCAACGGCCTGTCGGTTATGCATGTCGCCCTTGGAGGGGTCGTCTCTGAGGATGCGGTTGACCATGATGATCTCCTCACGCTCGTTGAACCATCCCTTCTTGTTCCACCAGGACTTGGTTTGAGTTGGGGAGGCGACCATAGTGAACCAGGACCAGATGCCGACTAGTAATGTGAGGATGCCTTCAAGGAGAAAGAGCCATCTCCAGCCTTCTTGGCCGTGAAGACCACGGAGGCGCAGCAGACCAAAGGCCAAGATTGGGGCAACGATGTCGGTGACTCGCAGACTTGTCCAGAATAGAGCGAGACGGAAGGGCAGTTCTGTGCCCTTGAAGAAGTACGACTAGCAAGGCTCTGTTAGAATAACTTTCATTGGATTCTTCAGCCCACCATCACATACCAGATACAGGATCACATCAGGGATGAAGCCTCCTTGGAGCAGTCCTAGTAGAACACGGCAAACCAAGAAACTGGTTCTACCACTCAGCCAGAACTGAGAAGCTGCAACAACGCTCCAAAGGCACATAATTGTTGGAATCTAGAGGAAGGTTAGTAATAGTATCAGCAAAGGACTTGATGTTTCTCTATCATACCCATCGATCAGGTCCCAACTTCTTGCTGATAAGTTGAGAAGGCAGTTCGGCGCACAAGAACGAAAGTCTGAAAACTGTGTTGCCCAAGTTGAAATCTGATTTAGGTCAGTAAAATAAAATTTACTTCAGGACATCCAAGAGGCTCTTACCATTGGTGCTCAAGCCGAGATCATCCAGAAAGTTATCAGTGTTGGCCTGGCTAAGATTTCCTCTATGCAGGTCCAAAGCAAAGAATGCAACACAGGCCCAAGCCGTAATCTTCCAATCAAGTTTGTTGATCAGAGGCTGCATAGTGTTAGCTAGAGAGTAGATATGCCAAACCTGTTACTTACAAGCTCCTCTGCCCAAGTCCATCTCGCAGACGGGTCGAAGCGATGCAAGTTCTCGTACTTTTCGGTCGGTTGAAAGTACTTGGCAAGCGCGGGATCATCATACACAGATGGCTGTGTGGCAACCTCTTCCAACTGGGGATGAAATTTCTTGCCTCTGAAGAGAGTCGTGATTGGAAGAACAGGAGGTTCAGTCTTTTGAAGCTCCTGCTGCTCGAGAATCCGTGCTCTCGCAGCTTGGATATCCTCTTCAGACTGTGAGTTGTCGGCTGCATTGTTGTAAGCCACAACAGTCTCGGGCTTGCCCGACGAGGAGTCGTCACTTTTCTCCGTGATAGCCATTCTCTGCTGCGTTTCTTGAGAGGATGTTGAGCGATCTGGCGTTGTAGAAATCGATCGACAGGGCAGCGGACGAGAGGTTAAATAACGGTTCCAGGTTTCAACAGGCCGGTAACGGGTCTCGGCCGACGAGCCTTGCTATTGTTCCGACGGGACGAGGATCAGATTACGACAGGATGGGCTTGATCTCGCCATACCTCACCAAAGACGCTGCAATAGCCCAACTCAGCCCGAGACCGATTGCGAGGTTGACGGGAGACGAGTACCGGGACTGAAAAGGCCAAGGATAACGCAATCATTGGGACTTTAGGTCGCATTCTGGGAACAAGACGGACAGCTCATATTATGCGATGCATGGCGATATGACGGGATGAAGTCTTGGACTGGACTGCGTGTCGAGTTGTATGGTTATGCTACCCTTGTTTGGAAATCTTTCCGTAACTATAGTCTTGGCGAAGCCATGTCGAGATAACCGCGTCGTTGCCACTCAGTTGCCAAGTAGGCTCAGTCAGAGATGAAATTATTGGTTCAGCCGCCATAAGACGATTCCAAAGCAGCCACACTCCGAGGAGATGGTCACTACTCATCACACAGGGGTAGTGTGAAGCCGGGGTGACTACCGAAGCTCCCGGGTGGGGGCACACGTTCTAGAGAACGCCATGAATCAAGCTTCATCCTACTCCATGTACCACGTTGAGCTCTAATCTGGACTACAGGCATTGATGGAATAGCACTTTCCAGGCGTCGTGTAAAGAAGCGAGCTGTGCCTCACGCGAAATGGCTTGGAGTGCACACTACTGAGGGCGTAAACGCTCTGAGGAACATCCACAGTTATAATTGCAGTCGACGTATTTCTCGATTTGTTTCCTTGCTTTGATTCCATCCCAATGTAACAATCAGGTTGGATTGCGAATAGAACCCCGGGGATTGGCTCAGCCTCGTTGTCCAAGTGTGGGTTTGGATGGCGCAACAGCATTTTAGTATGACCTCTTATTCCAACCCCCTGATACCCAAGAGCGCCACAATTCACAATTTGACATTGCTGCAAACAAACCAGTACGCGCAAATAAGTTATTTATTGTCAATCAAAAGGTACTAGAATGCTTGGCCGTGACCAGAATTCAAGTTGAGACTGGCAGAAGCCACATCAGGGTCGAGGTACTTGAGACGATGGCGCAACGGATCGGCATCTCGACGTGCGTTTCATGACATCTTGCGATATTGCCAAGACTCCAATCAATGAACAGGCCCATTTACCGAACCCATGGGGTAGCTTCGGATGTATGTTTCCAACTCAATTCGGCGAATCTTGTGATATCCTTGACAGCGTGGGGGTTATCAGAAGTCAAGATTCCAACCTTTGCACCATACAGACTAAGCATGATTAAACGCTAACAGGTGTCATATTAGAAGATGGCCGAGAGCTTCAGGCTTGGCGGATGCAAGAGGGCCTGCTTCTGTGAAGTGACCCCGCGATGTTGCCATCAACGCTCCATGTGGCATCTGCCAACAGACCGGTTCCCGGCCGGTCGGTACCTTCGGACTCGGCCCCGGTGGCGAGCAGATGCGGTCGTACATATTCCCGACAGTCCGATACAGTTTGAAGTTATTGCTCCGGAAACTTGGAGGGGAGGGGCGCTCGAGGGTGGTATGCTTAGCCGCGTCACGGGAGACGCCAGAACTGCAGCTGTCTATGGCTATCTGGAATGAAAATGAGACCAATAAGCTGACTAAAATAGGCCAGGTAAGTGGGCAACGGTTCCATGTCAAGTTATTATCTGAATAGACTTGGCTTATCAGCTGTCGCTCTGCAAGCTAGTCTCTCTATTGCCACTTGAAGGTATTAGCCGATATCCCGATACTTTCAAGGATCACGTTAGTTGTACAGATGTACAAGGACCAAGCAAGCACATTGCTATGTGTGTTAACCGAGGTGGTTCATGGTGTACTTGGGACTCGAAGCGATATGTGACCAACATGGCGCAAGATGAGGTGATGCATCTCCAAAGGAGGGTGGCACACAGCCATAACTTGTTGGATTCAATCGCGACCTCAGCTTGTTATTTCTGACTGAATCTAGTCTCGTGTTTAGGAGGCAACTAATGCGTATTGGATGGTTGATGGTAACGCACCGCACCTCCTGACGCAAACCCAGAGACCTCGCACCTCATCTTCCGCGTGTGATGCTGACGAATCAATGCTGCGCGGGGTATCAAGACGTCTTATTGATGTTGTTGATAGATAGGGATACTGGATTTCACCTAGGTATAAAGATACAGAGTTTATCCCCTTCTTGAGGAGATGCAAGCCACAGCAGTGACCCCGAACACTTTGAAAACGCAGTGGTAACAAGCTCATACTTTGATAAACTAACAACTTCATAAGAACAATGTCTCCTCCCGCTGCCGAAATCGATGTTCAATCAACTGCCCCGGCAGTTCAACCAGTCACCAAGACCGTTGTTGGCACCAAGAGCAGCGGTACCAAGAGCAGCAGCGCCTCCCGTCTGGATGGTCCTCTCACCTACTCCGGCAGCCTCGACTCTGAGGAGCAGTTTGATGTCACTGCCGTAATCGGGCGAGAATTTCCTAAGCTACAGCTTAGCGAGATCCTCAAGGATGACACCAAGCTTAGAGACCTGGCTGTGCTTAGTACGTTTCGTTCCATGCCCCTTATTTCAAACGAGGAAAAGGAGTTTGCTAACAACAGTGCAGTTTCTCAGCGAGGTGTTGTTTTCTTCCGCAACCAGGACATCAACATTGAAGATCAGAAGTATCTCGGTCAGAGACTCGGTGAACTGACAGGAAAGCCAGAGACCTCCAAGGTGAGACCTACATGGATATACCCTTGAAGACGAGACTCATCAGCGAGTAGCTCCACCGACATGCCCTGTCCAACAGCAAGCGTGGTATCGCCGTCGATGAAAATGGGAAGCTTGACGACGAGGTTTCAGTCATCTCATCCGAACAGAACCGAAAGTTCTACAGTGACCGCTTCTCCTCCTTGTCTAGAAGCCTGGCTGGAGAAGGCTGGCATGCAGAGTAGGTGGCACCTCGTGTACGAATCAACAAACCAAGCCCTGACATTAGCATACAGCATCACTTTCGAGAAAATTCCTTCCGACTATGCCATCTTGAAGATTATCCAGCCCCCTGAGGACGTTGGGGGTGATACTCTGTGGGCCAGTGGCTACGAGCTGTACGACCGTCTGTCGCCACCCATTCAGAAGCTGGCCGAGAGCCTCACGGCGACGCATCACCAGCCCAACTTTGTGCGTGTCAAGAATGAATTCGGACAGGAGCTGATCGATGAAAACCGTGGCTCTCCTGAGAATAATGGCCTCGACTTCAAGGCTGAACAGTATGTACTAGGCCAGCAGATGAATTGGGCTGAGTCACTGACACACATAGTCCTGTCATCCGGACGAACCCTGTTACGGGATGGAAGAGCTTGTTTGCTGTCGGTCATCAGCTTACAGCTGGGCATATCAACGGCGTGACCAAGACAGAGAGTGAGATTCTCAAGAACTACTGTAAGTCGCGCCCACCTCTGTCTGATATCATCCGCTTGCTCACCGCCAAGTCCGTCAACTCATCACGGATAACCACGATCTCCAAATTCGATTCCGCTGGGGCAAGAATGATCTAGCCATCTGGGACAAGTAAGTCAAACCCTAGTAAGACTTCAGCCGTCGTCAAGTTGGGAAACTAATTGGGTGTGCCACACAGCCGTTCTGTGTTCCACACTGCTACCAAGTAAGTACAATTTTCCGATCATATAGAGACACAGCATGCTGATTAAGGACACAAGTGACTACATTGGGAAGCGCCAAGGAAACCGTGTTGTGTCGCTTGGAGAGAGGCCGTACTTTGACCCAGCTTCAAAGTCGCGAAGGGAGGCACTCGGGGTTGCCCAGTGAACTGTCAACCAGAGACATAGTTGGTCCAGAATAAACATTTTCATTTAAACTTGGAGTGTATATCCTTTTCGAACCAATTTCGTTAAATCAGCTATGTGTGTTGAGGAGCTAGGGTCATGTGCCAGCCTTATCTTGTCCCTTGAGTGAAATGCTATTCCAAAGGACCCGACCTCGACAAAACGAGCTACATCGTGTCACACACAAGTCACACAGATGACATGGCAAAAGGATGAGCCCCTGAATGTCCAAGTCGACAATGTTTCGTTTGGTCTTATTGCTGGCCGCGAAAATTCCACGACGTTGGGATGATCAGGGGGTTAAGCCAGAAGTGGCTTAGTGACCCCCGCTTGCCCCATCTGTGCAACGCGCTTTCCTTCGAGATCTCGTTTGATTGTGCATCGTTAGGGCAACCGCATTCTCATCACGTTACAGTGATGCGTGCGTCGTACAGTGCAGCTAACGTAGATTGGAGCAGAGATCCAATGTGAGATGTAAGTAGGCTAAGCCTCGATGAATACAGCTGTTTGCAATGGTGATGGACCATTGCATTGCTCATGCCTAGATACGCATTTATTCATGATTCGTTAGGTCATGGCTGGGAGGTCTCATTTGTGTGCGCTCAGAGGCAGGTACCTCGGCCCAAAGCTCAGCTCGAGTCAAGCCCACAACATCAAGAGAGCTATGGCGGGGAACAGTCCACGTTGATATCGGACAATGCTTACAGAATGATGCAGCATCTTTGTATCCCCTGAGCAGGGCTTGTGTTGCCTGAAGAAGTGCTTGTGCAACTGCCAACTTGAACGGCATGGCTCGTCTCACAACCAAATAGACAACAACTGACGTCGTCCTCGTCCGACTTGGATGAGATGCATATGACGATAGAGCAAACTGCACCAACGAGCAATTCTCAGTTAATATATCTGAACCTTCTCCTTCGGGTAGAGACAGATTCTCCCACCGCCCAGCATGACTGAGATTGCCAATGATTGACCAGGAGGTGGTCGGGTGATCGCACAGTGTCAACCTCCATGCTAGCAGTGGAGGCATGGATGCGCTGCAAGGGACGAGCTGCAGCGGGAGGGCCAACGATTTATGCCCTACAAGCGAGGGCCTCGGTCGAGCTGAGAGTGGGCAGCGGCGAATTTTTGCACTGGGACAGGTCCAAGCTCCCTCCACTGTCCAGGTCAGGTACATCAACCACACGAGGGCCCGCACTTGCAGAAAACCTCGACTCAACAAGCGCGTCGATGAATTCTCTCTTCTCCCGCACCGCACGCACATCACCACGAATCTTTTCAATATCCTCCATCACCTTTTCTTGCGCATCCCTCGCAAGATACTCACAGGTACGCGCTCTCTATTTCTCTGTTCGTCGTGTCAAAAAGTCTACCCCATCGCTTGCGCCATTGCCCTCCATCTCATCCTCCTCCTCACATCCTCATCCATTTTGGCCCTGGCCTTCAAATGCTCGAGCAGCTGGAGAAGTTTGCTGGAAATCTCTGCACCCCGCCCCCGCCTGCCTTTTCCAGCTTCCGCGGCGTTCTCAGAGTGGGCACAATACTGGGCTGTGGTCCTGGCCAGGCCTGTCGATAGAGATTCGACCGTTATCGAAACGCTCTCTGCATTCAGTCTCACCGTTTACTGCACCATCATTCCCACGAGACGAACGCATTGTTTGCGAGTCGGCTGCATACCTCGAGTGCGCCTTCTAAACTCTTTCTCTTCAAGATTGCGGGCGGTCTGCTTGTTCTTCGACTCCCCCAGAAAAGCCCCTCCCCCTCCTCCGTCACCACTCACCAACCCCTCGCCAATCTTTTGCCTCTATCGGATCTCGGGGGCTGCTGACCGCACTAGCTCAAGCCATCCTCTTGACACTGAAAAGCATTTTCAACAAGCAGCTGGCTTCCGTTGCTAACTTGAACTCTCAGAAAACCTCCTCACGCTACCCTTCTAAACACAGCAAAATGGATTACCAGCAGCCTCGTGGTGCCTGCTACTCTTGTGAGTACCATAGCCCTTCTGACAGCCATTTACACAACTTCCCTCGCGACTGAGTCGTTCCTCGGCGCCCCTCACACTTTGCGACGGGCCGTCACCCATGATTTCGCATTGAGCGCTTCACATGTCTGGCGGCTTGCTCGCTCTGACGTGAGAGGTGCTATGGTACCTTGACGTGCCAATTGACATTTCTCTGGTCGGTCCTGTGCCATATCATGGCCGCTGTGCCGGCTTGGCGAGGGCTCATTGACCTCGTGAGATACGGGTCAATGCGCCGACTTCACTTTTCCTTACCATTTATGCCAGAGACGTTCTAGAGCATTTGCTAACTACAATACAGGCGGCTCTACCGGCCACCAGGTATGACATATGGTTTTGCGTCATTGTAATCCGCTCACTGTTTCATTTAGGCCCGTGACTGCCCTACCAGGGGACCTGCTAAGTGGTAAGAGACCATCGCCTATCCCATATCTGTTTCTCCTGCTAACTGTCATTTTCTAGCTACAACTGCGGTGGTAAGATGGAGTGAACCTTCGGTCTGGAACATCAGGAGCTAACTTGTTTTGTGAATAGGCGAGGGCCACATGAGTATGCATCCTGTCGCTATTCAACTAGAATTGAACTAACCTATGACATTAGGCCGTGACTGCTCTGAGCCTATGAAGGACAACAAGTCCTGCTACAAGTGCGGTCAGCCCGGCCACATCTCCCGCGACTGCCCCATGAGCGGTGGCAGCGGACAGGCCACTGAGTGCTACAAGGTAGGTCTTTATCAGTTCTATCTGCATTTCTCCACTAACCAAACCGTAGTGTGGTGAGCTCGGCCACATTGCCCGCAACTGCACCAAGGCCTCCTTCGGCAACTCCTACGGTGGCAGCGGTGGCTTTGGCGGCGGTGCCGGCAAGACCTGCTACTCTTGCGGTGGCTACGGCCACATGTCTCGTATGCTCACCCTCTCCAACACGCGGATTCTGGCTAACAAAAGTGTAGGTGAGTGCGTCAACGGCATGAAGTGCTACAACTGTGGCGAGTCTGGTCACTACTCCCGCGACTGCCCCAAGGAGTCCGCTGGTGGCGAGAAGATCTGCTACAAGTGCCAGCAGGCTGGTCACGTCCAGGCTCAGTGCCCCAACAACTAAAATGGCGACTCGTATCCTCCCGGATTCACAATGGGAGAAGGTTGACGTGGCGACTCCTTGATACCCACGGACGATTTTATTTTCTTTGTTCATTCTCAGCATTTTTGACAAAAGTTCATCTTCTCGCATGACGTTAATGATCATCACGGCAAAAATGGCGGCTTTACGGAAAACAACCATTACGCAAATCTCGATAAGGCTGGCGGTACCCGGCCTCGATTGGAACATGTCAGCATTGGATTTCGTCCCATAATGAACGACTTCGACCACGCAGACGACTCGACTTTGAGGAGAGAGACGGATGGTGACGGGTGATGAGTGACGAGATCAAAAACATGGCGGCTTGCGAGCGAGGGCCCCGCGTCTCCGACGCTGTGGCTACTCGCCGCCGGTGGAGAGCCCAAGCTGAGAGCGCAGGGTGTGCTCCTTTGGTAGTCAGGACGAGATGAATTGTGTTGATCCCGATGTTGACGGGAGATTGAACCTGGTGTGACTGTTTACGTGTCTTGGTGTTGTCGACCTTTGCCTCTGTCTCAGCAGTCAGGGGGTGTAGGCCGTGGCTGGGGTGCAGCTTGGCAAGTGAATTTATTGCCGGTCAGCGAGGGACATTGGTAGACTGGCAAGGTCAACCGCGTCGTCTGTCTGGTCTGTCTGGGCTAGCGCTGGTGCAACGATCATCGACTTCGTTGTGGACTCATCAGAGAACAGTCACGATACGCTTTTGGTCACCAACTCTGGACTACAACATGGAACTTCAGGATACGACAGTCGAAATCTGGATCGAATACAAAACGCTTGGTGGCATTATAAATACAGGCGAGAAGCGGAAACTTATCCCGGAGACAACCTTACAACATGGACTTGGGGAAGTTTCGCATGGCCTGTCTTACGCCCAGATCGCCCAACACCTCTTCCGCACCTCCGAGGATGGCGTCGAACTTGTATGTTCGGTGGAACATCTCGATAAATTTGCCCATGCCGGTTTGTGTGAGACCTCGGCCACCCCAAATTTGCACGGCCTCATCGGCAATCTCGTGGGCAGCGCGAGTGGCACTCATCTTGAGCAGACCAATGGGGCCCGCGAGGTGCTGTGCCTGCTGTTTGTAGGGCATGTGGCACATCTGGTAGGTGACGGTTTCCAGCCACGACTGATTGGCCTCGACCAACGCAATCATCTTGGCGAGCCTAGAGAAGTGTTAGATCAGAAATGAGTCTAGAAGACTGTCAAAGGCGAACTCACTTTTGGCGGATGACGGGCTGGTCAATAAGCTGCTTGCCAAACACCTGGCGCTGGTTTGACCACTTGAGACACTCCTCAACGATAGATCGCGACATGCGAAGACTGCCGCCTATTGGGAATAGTCAGCTCAGGTCTTGGATATCGGGGGTTTGAGAATAAGACTTACAAACCATCATCCATCGCTCGTGGTTGAAGTTGCTGAGGATGACGTGGATACCCTTGTTCTCCTGGCCAAGCAGGTTCTCTACTGGGACCTTGACATTTTCGAATGTCACGTAGGCTGTGCCAGCAGCGGGAGAGTAGGATGTCTTGATAGCCTTGGTCTCGACGCCCTCTCCGCGCTCGATGAGGACGACGCTCAAGCCCTTGTCGGTTCGAACACCCGTGACGAAGTAATCTGCCCAGCAGCCGTTGGTGATCCACTTCTTTGTTCCGTTGACAATCTGCCTCGCGTTAGATGCGTTACGTTTGAAAGGGCGTGGGGGGATATCCTACATAGTGTTTTCCATCAGGGGTCTTTTCGGCTGTGGTTCGTAGTCCAGCAACGTCTGAACCGGCAAATGCCTCGGTGATTGCAAGACACAGCTTCTTCTTGCCGCTAAAGACCTCTTGGGCGATCTTGTTCTTCCAGGCCTCATCGTGCGCATACTGAAGGACTGCTGTCAAGCCAATGGTCATGCCAGCCATGTTGCCATCAGCGAAGCCTCTAGCCATAGCCCTAGCCAGCTCTTGTCCCACAATCAAGTCGTGGAAGTAGTCAAACTCCTCGCCCTTGACCGCGCCGCCCATGAGCTCAACGCCGTGAAGATGCTTGCCGGGACCGAGTCGCATGTGCAAGATTCCAAGTTCGCTCATGCGATCAATCATCGCTTGGCTAATGTACCGCCCTGTCGCCTCGCATTCTTGCGCTTCCTTGTACAGCTCGCTATCGACAAACTCTCTCAACTTGCGCTGCAGACGCTTATGGCTGTCGCTGTAGTAAGGCGAGCGGAACGGCGGCGCGAGCCACAGGGGTTCAGCGTAGGGAACCTGGCTGAGGTCGCCGGGCTGCGGGGTGATGACCTGGGGCTTCTCGCCCTCGATGGTACCGACGACGAGACGCTCGTTCCTTGTAAGGACCTCGTGTCGGTGCAGGTTGTAAAACGCAGCGGTGGCATCTTGGCCGGCGACCTGGCGGAGGACGGTCTCGCCGCCGGGGTGGGCGTCGACGAAGTCGGTGAGGTCGTAGACCTTGCTGTCGATGATGCACCAGAGGGAGTCCTCTGTCGTGTGCGAGCGGACTTCCTCGCGGGAGAATGTATCTGTTGGAGAACTCATGGCTGTAATAATCTACAAGTCTAGCAAAGAAGCTCTTTAAACAATACACAAAAAAGGGAGAAGTTTGCAAGACAGAAAAGGATCTAGATCTGGTAAACAATAACAAGATTGACCCCAGATTTTAAATCATGCCCAGCCCGGCTTCTGTCTCTCTCCCTTGGTCTGAGCTGACGTCGAGCCTCGGCTCCGAACAAAGTGGACCCTCCTCCATGATGTTTCCCCAGCAAAGGGGGTGACAATAGGAGGCTTCTGATTGGTCCGGACGGGGCTCACTTCCATTTTGCGGGGGCGGGGCCGGAACGCTGGGCATGCACATGGGACGATGGTTGAGGAGGAGAGGGCGATTGTTGGTTTCGCACTGAGTCAATTCCTCGGCTGTTTTTGTGTTTTCTGGGTCCAGGTACCTTGGGTAATTGCGGTCTAAAAATTGTGGATGGCTGATGCTGAGACGGGCTTGTTCTCTGGAGAGCCTACAGTGCAAGGGGAGGCAGCAATTGACGGCGCATTAGATTTGAAGGAACAGGCCCTGTCTCATTCACATTACCGCAGTACCTACCGATACATGGGTAGCTTCGATTCTTCGAGTGAACTTGGGCCATGGATCACGAATCTTTGTTGTTACTTATCACCAACCACAGCAGGCCTGGACCGAACACAGTGGTTTTGCTCGCCCCCAGGCTGTGATACAAGTCGCAAAGAGTCCATTTGAATAGGAATTAAAGAATTAAGCATTACAAAGGATAAAGACGGGCACTATGTAGGTATTCACACTGCACCAACGGGGTTCGAAGATCTCTAAGCAGGTCTGGCGGCTTTCTTTCACCTCTTGACAACACAAATATCCCTAGCAATGAAAGTATCCCAACTGGACCAGTCAAGGTCATCAAGAAGCTACGAAAAAAGGCTCGTTGGTCGCATCAATCCCTAGATCCAACTTACATCTTGTCTTCTCACTGTTCGTACAACTGCCTCCCCAGAATGAGGGAGGGCAAATCGCATTGGCTGCACAAGCCGCCATGAACAACAAAAGCAGCGGCAATGCTATCGCTATTTCAAAACATTTAAAAAGTATGAAGTAAACTCTAAGATGGGAGAAGTCATTTCTCGGATATCAGGAAATCACTCGAGTTCTTGATCTAAGGTTGTCTTGAGAGTTGGAGGGCGCCAGCCGGCGAAAAGAAAGGGCACATTGATGCCGTCGCAAATACGGCCAGAAAAGGCTGTAGATTCAGACTGAACTGATAAACCCCTTTTAGAACCATTATCACGTTTAAGAATGCAATAGAACACTTAGCCGTGTCTCGGGGTATACTTCAACCGCTGCGTGATCCTGTTCAGCTCATGCAGCTTACGGCCTCAGACGAGGATTGCCCTGCAACACCCAAACTCCCAGAGCCTCGATCATGCGCGAGAGGAACTCTGGACCCTTGGAAATCCCGCCTCAGACTAAAGCAGGCCCAGATTTGAAGATGGCCAAACGCGGGGAGAACAGCCTCACTGTTGCCGGTTTCAACGCACAGCATGCGAACAATAGCTGGTTAGAGCGCATGTCGGGTTCCAGAGTGACTGAGAAAGGAGCACTTGCATATGAACTAGCAAGTATGGAGTATCGGGGACCAAATCGATGTTCGTGTAGATCGCTCCACTCGGTGCTGTCTCACCTCCGGCATTGCTTTAGATATATCTTGGCTTACCGTAGGAGTCCGGGCCGGTCCGGATCTGAGGGGAATTGGCAGGATCGATGTTGGAGTCTGTTTGGAGCCAAAGTGCCTGTAGTTGTGAATGCCGAGCTGTTGATATCTATGAGATGGCACTATGTGCACAGTGTCATGGGTTGCTAGCTTCTCCACACAACCCGGAACTCGCTCCGCCTTCAACCGATAACAGCCTTTGATCCATTGGATCCATTCATGACTGGACATCATCTCAAAGCTCTTCTCTCTCTTCTTTGCAGAAACGTCGTCCCAGGCTATGAGACATTCCTTGTGCTACGCCGCTGCCACTGTGCTTAAACCTCGACTCTTATCGCTCGCCAGGTACGTCACTAACCGTTTTTCTTCTACCCCCCGCCTCCTCCCTATAATTTCCGACGGTTCCTGGCGGCCCTTGGTCCCGGCTCGCAAGTTCTGAGTCGCGGGACAAGTGCCTCTCTCTTCTCCCGAAACCACGCCTGGCTTGATATGGCAGGATCTGGATCTAGAATGGACCCTTTGAGGGGTGCCATGTAGGCCAGCCTGACAAACGACGCGTCCTCCCTCCTCCCCGTGTTCCCATGAGCACTTGTTCCCGTGCCGTCATTGGCTTGTCTTCTTGTCCTCTTTACTGCTGTCACTCTTTTTTCTTCGGTCGCCCCCCCGAGCCCACATGGGGGTTGGTTAATAGGAAAAAGGGAACTTGCAGGAAGCTGCGAGATATGCGCATCACTGGAGACTATGCCCGCCTCGTTCGCCTCACTCGCCCTTGTCGCTTCCCGCTGAGCCTCCTTATCAGCGCGGATTTGCTCCAATGGCGGTTCCGCCGCCTGTTGAGTCAGGGCTTTTTGATGCTAGGAACACGAGGGCGTTGATGGCGGCGTCTGCCCCTGCGCCCGCTCACTCCCCGTGGTCTTTGGCTGGTTCTCGGTCCTTGATCCGCCTTTGTGTTGGCTCCTCGCTGGTGTCCCTTTCGTTTCGTCTTCGGGTTCTACGACTGAAGGGTTTCCGGCCTCCACATGGTGAGCGACTTTCCAACCTACCATGGAGCTCCAGAGTCGCTCGCCTCCATCCCTCACAGAACAAGACCCAAGAGCTCCCGAGACACCACGCGCTCTGATTCCCTTCCCTCCATCAAGTGGTGGATATTTACCCCCCTCGTGATCGTCATCGTCACGATATCTATCCCTTTTTGAGTTGTCATTACGGAGTACTCACCTTGCTTTGCCTACTCGTGGGACTTTGGTAGCCAGCTAGACCCAACCTTGCCTTACCTGACTGTCCACCTTGTGACCTGCCTGTCAAATCTCCAACTTTATATCCTCCCAGCCAGCCTCCAGCCAAGCGCAGATCGACCAACACCCACCCACCCTATCATATATCGTTGATTCCCTGTCACCCTATCTTGACTACGCTTTGATACTGGAAGCCCAGCTCATCTCAGTCTCAACCAACTCTAACAAACTCACGTACAATTTTAACCAGTGTTATTACACATCGACTTTCTCAGCATGGATGCTTACTCTATATGTTGCACTAGTCCTTCCGCCAGGAATACCTCCAAGATCTATCAAGATCTGTGGTCTACTCGCCTGCACACCCAGGTTGACCTTGGCCAAGACAGACTCTTGAGGAAACTCGCTACCATGGAAGGCTTCAGACAGGTAAGTGAATCGTGCATGTTCTTGCAATAGTGAGCGAGACTTCTGGTCCTATTGACCTCTTGCGTCTCCACCGGCGTTTGCGGCAATAATCCAATCGGTACAGCTCTCATCCTCATCATCCGCTCGGGCAGATACAAGATCTGGGCATGGCTGACGATATGCTCACAGCGCTGGAAGGGCGATCTTGCCTCAAAACCTCACGTTGCTGTGGTCGGAGCCGGACTCGCTGGGCTCCGATGCGCAGACATCCTCCTGCAGCATGGGTTCAGGGTCACAGTCATTGAGGCCCGCAACCGTGTTGGAGGTCGCTTGCACCAGGAGGTGCTCCCCAACGGACGCCTTGCTGATGTTGGACCCAATTGGATTCACGGCACCAATGACAACCCCATGTTGGACCTGGCCAAGCAGACAAATACTGCGGTTGGCAGCTGGGACTTGACTTCCTGCGTGTTTGACGAAGATGGTGAACTCTTCTCTATTGAGGATGGAGAGAAGTACTCGGATGTGATGTGGCAGATTGTGCAGGATGCCTTCAAGCACTCCAACAATTCGTCCCAGGACATTGATCCCAAGGAGAGCCTTCACGACTTCTTTGTCCAGAAAGTAGCCGAGAAGATCCCCAGCACTGAGAAAGACTCCGAAAGGAAGCGAAACATTGTCATGCAAATATCCGAGCTGTGGGGTGCCTTTGTTGGAAGTCCCATCTACCGACAAAGTTTAAAGTTCTTTTGGCTTGAGGAGTGCATCGAGGGAGGCAAGTTCCATTGAAGCAGAGCCCGTTTCAGAGCCTAACTAACACTCACCAGAGAACCTATTCTGCGCTGGTACGTACAAGAAGGTGTTGGATGCAGTGGCAAAGCCTGCGATTGAGGGCGCCGAGATCAAGTTCCAGACCAAGGTCGAGAGGATATCGTACCGAACCGACCCTGAGGACAAGGCCAAGGTTCAAGTCAACGGCGGTCAAACTCTAGAGTTTGATGAGGTTGTCGTCACAGCCCCTCTCGGATGGCTAAAACGAAATTTGGCCGCTTTCGAGCCTGCGCTGCCTGCTCGCATGACCAAGGCAATCGGCGCGATTGGGTACGGATGCCTAGAAAAGGTGCGTTGTCGTTATTCTCGTCTGGATGCACGGTGATACTCAAACGGCTACTGTCTAGGTTTACATCACTTTCCCCAAGGCCTTCTGGCTCGCTCGTGAAGGTGACGACCGAAAAGCTCAGGGTTTCGTACAATGGCTCTCACCCAACTACGTGACAGAGTCAAATCCAAAGAGATGGAATCAGGAAGTTGTGGAGCTTGCCAGCCTTACGCCGGAGACGTCACATCCTACCCTCTTGTTCTACACGTACGGCGAACAATCGCAGTATCTCACCGGCCAGCTAGCTGAACTCTCGGACCCACGGAAGAAGGATGAGTTCCTGCTTAACTTCTTTAAGCCATACTACTCGCGGCTGCCTCACTTCTCGGAGACTGATCCGGATTGTAAACCCACGGGTTTTATGGCGACGGACTGGCTTCACGACGAGTTGGCCGGATTCGGAAGCTACAGCAATTTCCAGGTCGGGCTAGAAGAGGGCGATACGGATATCCGGACCATGAGAGAGGGTCTCCCGGATCACGGGCTGTGGTTGGCGGGAGAGCACACGGCGCCGTTTGTGGGGTTAGGTACGGCAACTGGGGCGTACTGGAGCGGTGAGTCTGTGGGCAGGAGGATAGCGGAGGCGTATGGGCTCACAAAGTGAGTGTTTCTCTCTAATAGAGGGTTTGTCAGGTTGCTATAGATGGACACGGATACACATCTTGTAGATCTGGCAGCTGGATGGGCCTTGTACATTGTGTTACAATAGATGGCAGGCTCAGCAGGGCTGCTCTCAGATGTCCAATTCCAGATGCTCGCGTGAGCATATTGTGAATGTGTACCTGTCAGATTCAACCACCTGGGTACTTGGACAGGTATACAAGCGTTGAAAGAGATCGATCCTGTCCATGTGGCACTGTTGCTTGTTGTTGCACTAACCCAAGCCCATGGACAACGGGATCAAAGGACAGGCAGCCCAGGTCAAAGAAGCTGCTGCACAAAGCCAATACTGCAGTTAACCTACCCACGCACCATTGTCAAAAGGGAAATACATCCATGACGCGACCAACGCATCGCGGCAGAAGAGAGGGTGGTGTCGCCGTTTTGGTCGGATGGGTGGGAAGAGTCAAGTCGAATTAGGCGCTTCACGACTCAAGTCACCCACTGAGAGCGCGATGCACGGGTCAAATGACGCCCCCAGGGACCCCCTGGAAGCGGCGGGAGATGCCATCATCAACCCCCCTCACGTCACGACGGACTAGGAGATTGATCTCTGACCGGCTTTGATGGAAGTCATCCATCACCAAAAAGAGTCACGAGCTGACGGCTCTAGCGGCGTTGAGTCGAGACTTTACAGGGCATCTACCGCCTATAGCTTGTGGTCCTTGAGGATCAATGGAGCCATGCTCCGCACTTCGGGCTGGAGAGTGCCCCCACCGCCCGCCCGGCGCGTTGCCGCCTCAGCCATCATTCATGCCCTCCCATGCATGTCGTGACAAGGTGTGACGCCTGTGACGGTGACCCGACTCTTTGGGAAAGTGTGCCTTGAAGCCTCTTGCCTTGCAACTCTAACTCTCTTCTTTACAACCGACGCCAACAACCTTTGAGCCTACATCTCAAGCCACGAAACAATTTCTTTATCTTGAATCTACTTTTTTTTCTTCCTCCCTTTCTTCTCCTTTCTTCATCTACTCTGCTTCTTAACCCTCATCCCATGACCCTCCGCTTCCCTTAATCATGCTCTGCGGCCCCGCATCTGGCCGGGGGTCTCGAAGCTACCGATAGCACGCCCGACCGACGCCGGCCTCTGCCTAGACGACGACCACTGCCTTGTTGACGCCTTGCGAACCGTTTTGACCGACTGTCGTCTTCTCTCTTACACTCTCATCCATCGACTTCCCGGGCTGCGAGGGCACCCATCGCCACGCCCTCTCCCGCCGACTCGAGCGCGCTGACGTTGACGTCGACGTCAACGCAACGCCGATATCATGGCGGCATTCTTCCAGTCGTTCCGGAGCTCCTCCATGCCAAAGAGGTTGCTCCGGTATGCCCTTTCACGGCTGGAACTCCTCGATGCCGACGCCCTCGATTTAGATAATTTGGATCTTGCCTGGGGACGGAATACTGTCTTTGAGTTTCGAGATGTCGGCATCAGACTCAAGGTAAGCAGGCCGCTTGGCCCATGTGATTAACCCCAGCTTGTGATGGATGCTGATAACCATCGCAGAAGCTCGACAAGCTGCTACACCTCCCCGAGACGTTTAGACTGCAAAAGGCAAAAGTGCTACTTCTGCGGATTAGCATTCCGATGGACTTTTATACAAGTCCCATCATAGTCGATATCGATGGCGTCAGTGTTGCTCTACAAGTCATGGGCACAGAGCCCAAGACAGGACGAGGAACCAAGACACCCGATGAAGTTCCCGTTGTCCCTAATACGGTCGATCTGGCACAATCATTCCTCGAGACGACAAATAGATCAGAGCGCCAAGAGCTTGAGGATGCTCTGGCTGCAGAGACGCAGGATATGGATGCTTCAGTGGCCATGAGCGACGACAGCAGCGACGACGACGCCCTCGCATATGGCACAGGCCAGCCGTTGTCTCTCCCGGCCTTCATGGCCGACTTTTTGCAGGGCATCGTCGACCGCATGCAGGTCAGGATCAAGGATGTTAGCTTCCAGCTCGATGTCGAGGTCCCTATCGAGCCGAATTCCCCTGCGAACGAGATGGTTTCTTTCCAGCTTGCCCTCGATAACATCGATGTCGAAGGAGTCACTACCCGTCCCAGCGAGGATGGCGAATCGCCCACCATCATACCCAAGGAAGGCAAGCGACATGTCTCCTTGTCTAATGTACGGGCATACCTCATATCAGAAGCAAATGTCTTTTCCGCTCTGGCACGATCTCCCTCTATGACATCTCCCTCCGTCGCTTCTTCGCCGGCCATGACGAGAAATCCCCCATCTCGTCAGGCAACCACACTCTCACTTAGCAGTCTTCATGAGGAGTCTGCAGCCTCATCTCACTCAATCCGAAATGACGAACCGATGACTTCATCGCATCAAACCATCTCCCAGGAGGAACTCTTGGTTTCCTCCGAGCACAGCATCGAGCAGGCAAGCTCCGTGTCTTCATTACAGCAGCATTCTCAACATTATTCCCAACATGCAGGTTCTATGGCCTCTTCTCTTGCAAGCCTCCAGGAGGACTACTCCGTGGCTCGCGAACCCCCAGAACCCGAGTACCTCTCGAACGATAGCGAAGACGCATTGGATATTCCCTACGAATTCTCCGATGCTCAAGATGAAGACGCCGAAGACAGCCCAGCGACCCCACGGGCCTCGATGTATCATGACTTCAACAATCCGCTCAATGAGGAGCCTCTGTTCCATTCAACCATGATTTCCGCCGATCATCCATCTCATTCTACGGCACTTGAGAACGAGAGACCTCAGTGGGCGAACGTTGAGCGAGAGGCCAGGTCTGCCCCGGCTCTACAGCACGGTTTGCAGCCATTCAGCCTACAAGCTTTTCACTCAAGAACACCAGAGGGTCCCCTCAGCCGGTCTACTTCTAGTGAAAGCTTCGGTGCTGGATCAACCGAAGATCTCGCCCAATCTCACATGTACACTCATGAAGATGCAGAGAGCATGTACATGAGTGCATTCTCACAAGCAAGTTCTCGGTCTGCAGCAGTATCACCTCCAGCTACTTCTCACCACACTCCACCCCCAGCAGAGCGGCTAAGCGAATCAATCAACCCCGTCGAGAAGCCAGCTTCGCCTGTCGCGGAAACTGAAGTACCAGATCTAGCGGAATCTCACGCCTCCATTGTGAAACCGCAGACTCCTCCTCTGGACGAACCCCAAGCTCCTGCACCAGAGGTGAAGGAGTCCAAGCCGTTCATCCCGGGTGCATGGGATGAGGACCTGGACGAAAGTCAAGCGTGGACAGGACCAGCCTCAATGAAGCGCTCAGCTCACGCTACTGAAGACGCATCAGATAGTGACTCCTCTGAGCCAGCCTTTTCCCGAGCCTGTATTTCCGAAACTGAGCCCGAGGCCCCGAGCACGCCTGTGAAACACCAAGACGATGTTCCCACTCCCAAAGGACCAACTCGACTGGTCAAGGAGATCCTCAATCTCAAGACGATCTCGATTTACATTCCATCTCAACATAAGCACCTGCATGTTCAGCCTGCCTCTCCTGAGTCCGTAGCTCAGCTATCACAGTCTTTGGGACGGTCAGCATATCCACAAGCGCCAGGCGCATTCTCAGTGCATGGAGCTTCATCCGCGCATCCGTCACAGCCTGCTTCGAACGTAGATGACACTCTAGAAGTGAATCTTTCTCCCATCAATGTTCGCTTTGATACCTCACTGGGCTTCTTGCTTGCCATGGTTGTAGGGAAGCTGCTCGAAGCAGTCCAAGGAAAGAAGCCGGCTCCAGCTGGAGAAAGCAAGCAGGGAACAGATGCGAAGACGCCTAACGTGAAGCTAACACTCGAGGAGGTCAAGCTCGACTTTCTTAATCGGCTCGGTGGAGTTTCAGACACACCCGAGCGTTACTTGGATCCGTCCGCTTTCATCTTTGATCAAGAGGTCCTACTCAACCTAACACTCCAGAACTTGGCCATCTCTACATCTCAGACTCAGGTGCCGGTGGTTGAGGGTAAGCCCGCGACAAAATTAGCCTCTTTGACAAAGATAGATTTGCAAAAGTTCCGTTTCGGGTACGCCAACGGCGATATCATCTCGTTCGATAGCGGCCGGCCGATGAGTACGTCAGTTAAAGACACGTTCCTGACCACCGGGTCCGATATTGGCGTCAACATTCTTCAGTCAGGTGATAATATCAGGACGAATGTCGAAACCTTGCCGCTTGTGTTCCAGCTCGATCTACGACGACTCGACGAAACCTTCAGCTGGTTTGGTGGCTTAAGCAGCTTCCTCAACATGAGTGCGTCGATCGCATCCAGTCCGTCACCAACGCCCAAACCAGCTCCCGTTCCGCAACAGAAACCTCGAGGTGTTCGCTTCGATACTCCTATTGACCCAGCGGACAAGTCTGCAGCTGCAGCGAATAAGGTTAACGTCCGAATCGGAGGGTCTTGGGTGGAGTTGGTGGGCAAGGACTGCAGCCTGACAGCAGAAACAAGTGCTATCAAGCTCGTGAGCCGGGATGAGGGTATCGGAATGACATGCAGTATGATGCGCTTGTCCGGACCTTACTTGAAGAACCCGACGTCCGAACCCGCCATAACCACCGAAGTCAAAGGTGTTAAGATCAGCTTTCTCATGGCCCCTCAAGACTCCGATCTCGAGAAACTCCTCGAGCTTATTATTCCGTCAAAACTCCAGTTTGACGGCGGCAATGACGAGATCATGGTCGACACGTTACTCCGTCAGCGACGAAAGGGTTCGGTTCTGAGAGCGACGGTCGATTCAGTCAATGTTCGCATTCAAAACATGGCTCAACTCTCTGTCCTCCCGGATCTTGGAGAAGAACTTGCAAAGCTCTCAACCGTGGCGAAATACCTACCGGAAGACGATCGCCCTGGTCTGCTGACGCTCGGAGATATTGAGAAGGTGGGTGTCAGTCTGGACTTTGGCGGGAAACTGGGTCACTTTGGCGCCGAGTTGAAGGGACTGAATGTTGGTCACATCACCGTACCGTCACTTGTTGCCATCTCGGTAAACGGAATCTCCCTCAAGAGAAACCGGTCAGAAGAACTTGTCAGCACTGTGTCATTCGTCAAGGAGATTTCACCTCGAGGCCCGGTCGTCATGGCAAGGATGATCGGTGACGACATCGAGCCCCTGATCAAGATAAAGATGCAAGATTTATGCATCGATTACCGAGTTCCTACCATCATGGATATTCTGGACCTTGGAGAAGATGCAACACCCCAGGACTTTGATGCAAGCCTCGCTGCGTCCGTGGCAAACCTGGGCGACCAAGCACACAATGTCCTCACAAGGCCGCCTGGCTCTCCGTCTGACAAGTCAAAGGCTTCCAATCCCATGACCCTGGATATCGGCTTCCGCGACTGTCTTCTTGGGTTGAACCCCCTCGGCCATTCTTCCAAGCTGGTCATCTCACTTACTGATGCTCACCTTGTCGCCGTGCTACCCAAGGACGTGGACACAAAGGCCACCTTTACCATCAAGAAGTCGTCCATCTTGCTCATTGACGACATCGCTCAGTTCACAGCCGACGAACAAACAACTACCCAGAGGCCCCGTGCGTCGTCATCGACATCTCGCCAGGTAACGGACATGTGTGCCCGAGGATATGTGGATATCTGCTACATCTCATCCACCAAGGTCATTGTAGATGTCAAGGCTCTTCAGGATGACGAGAAGCAGCTCAATGTGGAGGTTCAAGATGGTCTCATTGTTTTGGAAACCTGTGCAGACTCGACACAAACTCTTATTGCATTGACCAACGCTCTCAAGCCCCCAACGCCACCCAGCAAGGAGGACAAGTATCGCACAGACCTAATCCCTGTTCAAAATCTCCTCGCCTCCATATCGGCAGAGGCGTTCGGAAGGGCCGAGGGAGACTACGACTTTGACCAGGACTTTGCAGGAGCTCAGGAGATGGCAGGCAGTGGTTCCGACGCTGGGTACAACACAGATAGCCCACTACAAGTCGAGTCCCAGTTTTACGATGGGGATCAAGCCGGTGAGAAGGTGCTATTTGATGCCTCGAGCAGTTCTATCCTGTCTCTTACCAACAAGGGCAAGGAGGTGGATGGCGACTCGTCGGTGCTGCTGAGCAGAGACTCTGAGGATTCCGATGATCTCCTTATCCAAGAAGATTATTACGACCGCGGCGACTCCAAGGACAGCAAGGCCAAGGTGTGGAACTCGAGAAGAAACACTCACGACAGAGCGCTGCGGGAGCTGGTCAAGCGATGCCCCCTGAAGGCCTCTGTGAGAGGTGTGCATGTGATCTGGAATCTCTTTGACGGGTACGATTGGACCCGTACGCGAGATGTCATCACAAAAGCAGTACAGGAGGTTGAAGCCAAGGCGTATGAGCGACAGGCCCAGTACAATGTGTATGAGCAAGAGCTTGAGGATGAGGAGGCGATCGGGGACTTCCTTTTCAACTCGATATACATTGGTATCCCTGCCAATCGCGATCCTCAGGAGCTGGCTCGAGCCATCAATGAAGGTCTGAACGACCATCTGACTGAGACAGAGTCAATCGCTACCACGGCCTTCACATCGTCAAGCAATCGAACTGTCCGCTCCCGTCAACCGAAGTCGAAGCGACTCAAGCTCAAGCGTAGCAAGCACCACAAGATCACATTTGAGTTGCAAGGCATTGACGTGGACTTGTTCGCGTACCCTCCTGACTCTGGCGAGACGGTCAACTGCATCGATCTCCGTGTGAACAACCTGGATATTTTCGACCATGTTCCAACATCGACATGGAAGAAGTTTGCCACATACGATCAAGACATGGGCGAACGAGAGATGGGCACGAGCATGGTTCATCTGGAGCTGCTCAACATCAAGCCACAGCCATCTCTCGAGGCATCTGAAATCGTCCTACGAGCAACTCTTCTGCCCTTGCGACTGCACGTTGACCAAGACGCTTTGGACTTTATCACACGATTCTTTGAGTTCAAGGATGAGAGTGTGCCCGTCCACACATCTAAGAGCGACGTGCCGTTCATCCAGAGAGCAGAGATCAATGCTATTCCTGTCAAGCTTGACTTCAAGCCCAAGCGAGTCGATTACGCCGGACTCCGATCTGGACACACAACCGAGTTCATGAACTTCATCGTTCTTGAAGAGGCGAGGTTGACGCTTCGGCGAGCAATCGTTTATGGTGCGATTGGCTTTGACAAGCTGGGCAAGACTCTCAACGATACTTGGATGCCCGATGTCAAGGCGAACCAACTTCCTGGTGTCTTGGCTGGTCTGGCACCTGTCCGCTCGATCGTCAATGTCGGCAGCGGCTTCAAGGATCTTGTAGAAATTCCTCTGCGAGAGTACAAGAAGGATGGTCGTGTCGTTCGCAGCATCTCCAAGGGTGCTACCGCCTTTGCTCGCACGACAGGCACAGAATTGGTGAAGTTGGGTGCCAAGTTAGCTGTGGGCACTCAGTACGCCCTCCAAGGCGCCGAGGGCATGCTCTCAGATCCACAGCAGTCATATGATGGCTGGGATGAGGATGATTTCGACGAGGAGGACAAGAGACAGATCTCGCTCTATGCGGACCAACCCACAGGAGTCATTGCTGGCATCCGAGGCGGATATCGTTCCCTTGCTAGGGACGTCAACGTAGTTCGCGATGCCATCATCGCAGTGCCAGGCGAGGTCATGGAAAGCTCGTCTGCGACTGACGCGGCAAGGGCCGTTTTGAGGCGAGCACCGACTATTCTCTTCCGACCTGCTGTTGGTGTTTCCAAGGCGCTAGGTCAGACACTGATGGGGGCGACCAATTCGATTGATCCACACAACAGACGACGCATTGCCGAGGTAAGTTTATGTTGTTGTTTCTTCTCGATAGGTATGGAGGCTAACAAGGTGGCAGAAATACAAGAAGCCTTGAGGCGTTCGCGCAATTCAAGGATAATGGTGCAGAAACATCATGGCGTCCTAACATATGGTCATACCCTACTTCTTCTTGGCACTTTGGTCCTTTTCTTTATTTTCTCCTTTTTCTTTCCTTACCTTCACGTCAGTTATTGTTCTAATCGCATATATCGGTGCTCGGGGCTGGGATACTCTGTCGTTTTTTTTTTTTTTTTGAGATACAGCCATGCATGAATCCATGGAAACCCCCATCCATGATAGATCGGCGAAAACGGGACGGGCATGTAAACAGCCCAATGATAGACCTTGAAAGCCATGCGTGGGAATTTGTTATTTTTTTCTTTTTCGAGTTTGGAGTTGGATCTTTCGTATTACGGGAGTGAATGAATGAGTGAATATGAATGGCATGGGCTTTCTTTTGATGGATTCTTTTTCCTTTAGGTTTCGGTGGAAGGCAGTCTGAATTGTTATTATAGATGTCTGTACCAGATTGCATGATACCACTTTGTCGAGTTTGGCTATTCTGTCTTTTCGTTTTAAAAAGAACAAAACAAGGATCAATCTCCCATTCTGAAGCTCAGCAAGATGAACGTGTACCCATGCTTTAACGCTCATTAGTTACCCTATTATCTTCTTCTAGAATCCGTCATCTGGAATTCCCTTCTCCTTCTCCGCAGCCTTCCTCGCCCTATTCATATCAACCCACCACTTGTGTGTCTCCCCAGTCCCCGTCCACTCGCCCTTCTCGTCAACCTCGTCCCATGGCTTGGGACTCAGAATATAGTGAATGTTCTTGACATTCTCGTCTTGCCAGATTTGTGCATGCACACCCTCCCACCTCATAGTCTTGAGCGCGTTGTATACATAGGGTAGCGCGACCCAACGCCCGCGAAACAAGTCAGATAGCAGCGACTGGTCTGCAAAGTCCATGTTGGTCATGCTCGTCTCCAGGTATGCCAAGATCTGAGCGTATAGTGTCTTTGAGGGGTTGATGACCTGTAACCCTCCATTCATGGAGCTCACGGGGCTGAAGGAAGGGTCTGCGCCCATAGATTGGGCAATGTCAGGGGTCGCGTGCTGTGACGTGAAGGCGCAGTTTGAGGGGATCCAGTCTTTGGGATAGTAAGGCTTCTTGAGGGGGTTGCAAACACAAGCATGGCTTGCTGCAAAGACACGTTTGCTGGTGACCTTGTTCCCCGTTGCAGCCAGCGCGGGAGGATCCAGCTCAAGATCCATCAACTCATCCATGTTCCTCAAAACGAGCATGTCGGAGTCAAGTTGAATGACACGGTCATACTCAGTCATGGAGAAAGCTGCAAATTTGCTCCAACAGTCGTAGAACCGCGGCTCGTTGGTAAAGTCGTAACCTTTGGCTGGGACGAGGTAGGGGATGCACTGGGAGGGAATGCCACGGACACGCAGGGCCTCACGGCCTTCTGGGGGGAATGAGTCGGTATAAAGGGCTACGAGGGGGTATCGCGACTTTGCGGCCCGAAGGGAGTAGTCAAGAGTGAGAAGGCCAGGCAGGTAGTTGAGGTTGGTGATGAGAGCTGTCCAGACTAGGACGTTGAATATCAGTAAAGTAATAGCACAATCGCGATGCCTGTATACCTTTATCCGACTCAACTGCACGTCTTCGGGGCTCTGAATCTGCCATCTTGGAGATATTCAGCGTGCTGTGGATACTCAAGGTTCATAGTTCAGTAGTTCCAAGGGGAAAGTTTGTTAGCAACTCGACGAGGAGACCTCCATGAGATGCCAGGAGTAACAAAGGCAGGCATTGAGAGATCAGACGCCTATGATTTCGAGTGTTTTCAATCCATCCGTGTACAGAGTCAGGTATGAAGCCTTCCGCACAAGAATGAACTCAACATGCCCAATTGTCGACTTCGACAATTCTCCATGGTTCCTGAGCAAGGCGGGACATTTCTAAGTTCCCAATGACGCGCCTCTGACGATTTTCATAGCAGAGTATGATCTAAGAAGAGATCCAAGGTCACAGGTCTTGATGGGTTCTGCTGTAGTCCAGGGGAGGTTGTCAGTTCACAAAACTTTGACCGAGGGAAGGAGGAAAGTCCACTTACACGCTGAGATGGATGTGAGTCATGTGTCCACCACAGGTTGTGTGGCACAAGATCGATCTCACCTCGGCACGATATGCAAGGTCCTCTTACAGGGAAGTGCCATGCCTAGGTACCAGCATCAAAGCTTCTCCCGTCGGCAATGCAGACAAGGAAGGGCCTCAAGCGCCAAGACGATCGATCCAGAAAATGTCAGTCGTCGGAGCCTCATGAACTCATCTCACGTCACATCGCCGAGCTAACTCCTCGATCCACAGGCGCGGCTCCGAGCAATTCAAGCTTGGCACCGCTGTCGGACAAAAGTCCGTTGCATCATTGCTCAAGGCTTCGGTGATCGTCCGAGGCTGAACAGCCGGGGCCTTTGACCGAACCTGGGGAAGAGCCGCAGGACCGATTGGTGCGCTATGAACATACTATGTCGGGTAAAAAGAAGGCGAGGCACGCATAGTAGTTGAAGACTATGTATGCTGGTTGTAAGTCGTTGTTGGTGTTGCGTGCAGGTGCAGCAATCGAGTGAAAACACCACGATAACAACCGCTGGAAAAGCCACGGGAAAGATGGCTTGCTATCAAACGCAAGATAATGCAAGACCGGATACCACCGCCGGTCACGTTATCGCATCGCATCTGCACGAAAGGCATGTGAAATCGTTTCCGGTTGACGATCAGTAACTCGCCATATGTGGGCTGAGCTGAGCTGTTCCATACCAGAGGAAGACAGATGTATCACAGTCAAAAGGGCCGAAGGTGATATCTTCATCGTCTGATATCGTCAACTTAGACTCAGCCAGCGACATTGTCGTGCTTCCAGAGATAACGAACATGGCAGCCATGATAGTTCGTGTTCATGGTTGCCAGAGATGATTGGTTGTCTGCGTACGCAGTATCTGCCTGTATTTTTGTTTTTTGTTGAGCTTGTGCTTCACCGTCAGCCCCCTGAAGTAACTGAACTCGTCATCTTGGCGTGTCCATCACTGTAGCAAGATCGACACCACCATGACCATTGCCGAAGCCATGTGCTATCGGATCCCTTCCCGTTCAAAATTGCGCTCGGTGAGTTCAAGGTGAAGCGGTCGATAGCGTCCAGGAACCAGGTGAGTTCAACAATTTTAGATGCGCCGGGGCCGCCGTAATTCCAACAATAGCAGCCATCCCCTCCCCTACCTACCGTCCGGGCCAGTTAGTCGTGCCGCCGCCCCCCATTCTCAACGCACCGCCCTGTCTCGACTTTCCCCTGTCTCGCCTGAGCTTGGCTCTAGACTTCCATTGGCATATTTCGCCTTTCAATTTGAAATCGGGTCAGAGTGTAGCTCAACAATTCGACACGTGCGCAACCCTAGCTTTGGCACAGCTTAGTTTCAAGTTAGCAACACCAGGGTCTGGAGAGCATGGGCAGCATCAAGTGCCGTCGATGCTTCCTGTTCCTCTGTCGAGCTGTCCAAAGACGACTGCTTCGCCGAATGTCAAGCTCGTAACTACGAGATCTTAGCATCTGATAACTTGAATGCCGAATCTCTGACATCGGACGTTCTCCGTCCGGTCGACCGAGGCAATTCACACTTTTGGACCAAGCAATTACCGATGGGAAGCCCCCAATCAAGGTGCCAAAGACACTGGGATCTGCGACGGAGTCTGCTCTGTCTCCCCGGCCCAAAGGGGACTCCCGAGCAACCGAGCTGGCGGGTTCCTGTGAGTGGACCTGGGGACCTTCGAGTCTGGGCAGACTGGCCTGTTTTCCTTGTCACGGGTCCCCTCCCGGAGTCGAGCTCTTGACAAGGTGCCCTGTGCGGGTGCTTGTGCTTCTGCTTGTGCTTCCCCAGTGCCGTGCCGACATGCGGCGTTGGTCTTGGTGCCGCTTTAAGATAGTTCCAGGTGATCTCGTGCTAGGGAAAGCCTATCGAGGTGAGTCACTTCCTCACCTTGCTTCTGGAAGACTGGCACAGGTGAGGAGCTGATATGATAATGGTTGCGCGTCCTTGTTACAGAATAGATAAGCCCAACGTCATCGACATTGACGTGGAGGAACCGACACGCAAACGCTCCATCTCTTAACAAACAAGACTTGTACCATAGCTTTCTGACCGCCTTACCATGGCCCTGTCTTCAATTGGTTCGTTTCATGGCGATCTGTCAAGGAGGGACAGGCACCATCCACGTGCGCCAGCCAGATCACTGTGCCCCTGCCGAGAACTTCATCAGCGAAGCGGACGCTTGTTGGCGGCAACCAACAAGCGTGAGACATGGGGACACCGAGGGGGGGATGTTAAAGCGGCGCCAATCCACCCGCAGAGCCCTTGTCTTGCTCATCCCAGCACTGATGCGTGGGGATCTCTCAACGAGTTCCACCACCAATTCCATTGCGTTCGTGGTTGCGGTGTTGCGACTGAGAGCGCGGCTGGTGCTGTAAGGATGGGCCCATACCAGCTTCTCTGGCGGCATGCTGCGACGCTCTGCATTGAGAGCTGTCGTCACTTGACGCCACTGTTCCATGCTTCCCTTGTTTGTGGTGTCCAGACGTGCTGTCCCATCAATGGGGAATATCTCAGCACGGGGCAACTGTTGCATACAGACATGCCCCTCTCTTGCCTTCACTTCGTTTCCAAATCGGACATTGACGGCTCAAGAAGCTCGAGTGGTTCGAGGTCGAGGACGAGCAAGCTGGGACTTAGCGAAGACTGTACATTCTCCATAATTGTCCCCTTTCTTTTCGATGGTCGGGGGTGGATCCGTAGCTCCCCAGCAGAACGAGAGCTGGAGGAGCAAGACCGTGCTGGACGAGGTGACTTTCTGAACCGGGGTGCTTGATGAGGCTGCTGATTGGATCTCAACATCCAGAGACGCAATGTCCCACACCGCGGCATTCGGTATTCCGTCGCAAAGAGCCCAGTGTCAGTAAGTAGCCCCCGGCGATTGCTATGTGCTGCCGCTGACGGGTGACCACCTTTCGACCTGGTGTTTTTCCTTTTTCTGCTAGACGGCGTTTGAGGGGTCGCTGGCTGGATTCGAAAAGCTGGGGTGTTGGTGATGGTGTGTAAGTCGGCTGTTGGATTCGTACTGACCTTTTACCTCGATTTGGTTATAGTAGCAGAAGCAATTCCTACCGCCTGCTCCTGCCCGGTCTCCCTCACCTTGGTGGTTGCCACTGTGCAGGGCAATCGCAGGAAGGCGCAATGTACTTCGTACAGTACCTTTCCGCACTAACTGTTGACACTAGAACGGGAAGTAGTGGGATGGTTGTCGATGTGGGAAGGAGTCACCCACACCCATCCACATCCACATCCACGTCCACGCCATCCCCATCCCCAGATGGTCACAGCTATATCTACAAGCTCCCGTCTCTCCCCTCCCTCCCTCCTTTCGTAGTCTCGCTTCATCCCCTCTTCTGTCTGTCTCATCTCACCTTGGTCTTACTTCAATTCCTCAGCCAAGTACATAAATCCTCTTCCCCTCCTCTCAATTGAAGCTCTCTGTCCCTCTCCCATTTACACCACCTGTTGTGAACTTGCGCCGACCCTGTTCATACTTGTCTCCTGATCGCTGTAATCGTCACCGCTTCTATACTCGCGTATAAGTAGCTAGAAATCGCTGCCGCAAATTACCTTGATCTACACATCCTCTCACATACAACATCAATCACAATGTCGCGAATCACTGCTCCCGCTTCTAAGCTTGCCCGCACTCTTGCCGAGTCGCATCGCTCTGCCGGCGCCGTCCTTACGCCCAAGTATGAGGAGCTCCTCCGAGCTCCCCGCCGTCCTACTGAGCACCAGCAGCACTCTGAGGTTAGTCTCCATCTCGCTAATTGATCAACCCAGTCGCTAACAATTACATCAGAGCCGCGGTCTCACCACTACCCACCGTCCTACTCCTCAGCCATCCATCGCCCACCGCACACGGCCTCTGATGCAGGGCTTCCACTCTTCTACTCCTTCCAAGACTCCCGCCGCTCACATCGACACAACCGTCTTGCCCAAGATCCACCCCATTCCCACCTCGAACGAGCCTATCCCCCGTGTGCCTCTTCTTCCCGACAACTACGGCGCTCACCACCACTCTCTCTCCGACGCAGCCGATCTGGCCCGCGGCAACCGCCCCATCATCTTTGCCGTCGACCCTGATGTGGTCGTTCCCGGTGCGCCCATGGCCGACATGGAGGTCGTCAACCTTGACAATGTCGAGCTCAAGTTTGCGCACGAGCCTGAACCCGCCACCAAGACCGAAGATGGGGACAAGAGCACATTCTTCGGTGACATGCTCCGAAGCATGAGAGACGATGTGTTTGCTCAGCCTCAGACCCAGAAAGCTTGACGAGAGCATCAACCATCTTGGATATGACACGATAAAGATTTTTGAGCATGAGCTTCTTGGAAAGAAGTATAAGATATAAGCGTTTAATTTGCCTTGTTTTCATTTGTTTGCGCAATATGCTGTCATGCCATCTACTTGTTACTACAGGAGAGAGCGTGTGACTGGAGGCTATCTACTGAGCCATCTACAATCAATATCATAGCAAATCAAGCCTAAAGTGGCGGCCTGGAATATCAATACAAAGAGTTGATTTGTCCAAAACAATTGTCGCATCTCAAACAACTAAATATGAACCACAATGCGTAAAGGATCCATACTCAAGACACGAAGCACGATCGACAAAAAACTTATATGCGAGACACGCCATGCGCAGTAAATTACTAAATAACCATTCGCCAAATTCAAAACCAGGTAACTACTATAGAAGTGAGAGCGATTGATGCGCCTCTCGAGCGTCATGCTGCGCCGAGTTTTGCATTGATGTTGTGTTGATGTTGTTGTGTTGTGTCTATGGTATCATCTCTCGTAAAACACAACCACCTGCAACCCCCATCCATATTCCGGCTCAACTTCCCTTCCCTTCCTTCCTTTCCCCTTTTGGCCTCTGTTCCTGTCAATCTCTGGGTCTCGCCACTTTGTCGTAAAGTACATAGTCGCAGGTTAGATACAGGCAACCAATAACGAACCAACCAGCCGGCAGCTCATGGAGCCTCGTCTGCGTCCCGTCCCTCTTTCACCGCCCATCAGAAACCCCACGCGGTTTGTCGGAGTTTGTCTACCGCTTCTTCATGGACGGTCTGGGCTTGCACTCGTCGTTGGTGACGGGGTGCAGCATCACCTTGATGGGGTAGTTCTGAGTGTTGTGCTGGTAGCCCTTGGCCCAGTCGTAACTAACGGCGTAGGCAAAGATGCTTCCGTTCTTGTTAAAGGTGGTGGCAGTGATGCTGCCGCCCACGTTGGGGTATCCCTTGAGACGGTGCTTGGCGTCCTTGTCCCAGAAGTGGAACGTACCGTCGGAGCCGGCCGTGCTGAAGGTGCCGTGGACGGGGTGGAACGAGATATCGTTGACGGCGTAGACGTTGGTGACGCTGTTGGCGGGGGGGTCACGGTGACACTTGAAGGAGAAGTTGGAGCTGCAGCGTGTTAGTTAAAGATCTGATCATCACTCTGTGTGGTTATCGATGCTCACCTCGAGTCCTTGTCCTCGACATACTGAATCGCGCAACGACCCTCGATACTACCAATAGCAAAACCCGCAGAGTCAGTGAAGCAGCTAACCACCCTGGTCTGCCATTTAAGCGGGCTCTGCAGAGTCTTGTAGAATTTGGTAGGGTTCTTGAGGTCGATAACGTTGATGTATCGGTCGGCTGTTCCCACGACGCAGAGGTTGTCGCGGACATCCATGGTGTAGACCCTCTCCTGGCAGGACAGGGTCGCGGCCGGCTGCTGCTGTCGCAGGTCCCAGTACTTGACCGTCTTATCCCAGGAGCCGGAAACCACCATGGGCCCGTTGCCGCTGTCGAAGAAACGGACCGTCCGCACGGGCTGGTCGTGCGTTCCCACGACCATGTCCTGCTGAGAGGCGAGGTCGCAGACCTTGACGTTCTTGTCGGCGCCTGCTGAGGCGATCTTGGTTCCGTCCTAGGGAGCTTGGTCAGCTGTGAGCTGCATCTTGGTTTCTTGGTAACATACCTTGGAAAAGTCGACGTTCAGGACGGGCTGGGAGTGTTCGTACACATGACGACCTTGGCTCCGGCCATTCCCATCAATCTCGTAGATGCGGACCTTGTTGTCCCAACTAGAGACGGCGAGGTAATCGGGGCCGTTGAGCGAGGGAGAGAAGGCCAGGTCGGAGACGCTGTCGGTGGGAGGCGATTCGAGCGCGACATCAGCCTTGAGGTCGCCGACGGTGGTGCTCGTCGACGAGCTCGACGCGCCACCAAAGAGTGTCGACATGATTGCGGAGGGAGTTGGGTGAGTTAATGGTGTCGACTTTTCTGCGGCGCGTAAGGATCTCGCGTGTCAAAAGGTCGTGGCTATCGCAAACGTGCCAGATGTTGTAATATCCGCACCCGTATCTCGAGTCTCTAGATCGATTGCGTTCGAAACAAAGAGGTTGTCGCGCCGTCAAAAGCTGAGAGGCACCAAAGCTTTGTTATACTGGGATGGATGAACAGGCACGAAGGCAACGACCCAGCCTTCTCGAGGAAAGGCTCGGATTGGCCAGCTTCACTGAAAAAAATCCGTTTAGAAGCACACCCCATCAGAGCTCTCCATATCTAGCCCCACCCCCTAGGCCCCATCTCAAATAAAAATTTCGAATCCAAACAAATTCTCTTGTCTTTTTCTTTCTTTCCTTTCTTCACCCGCCCCCTCGCTCAATAAATCGCCATTCGAAGCTCACAAACAGAGACATTGCGATAGCAGCGTCTCCTTTACATTTGGCTTTGGGAGAAAGTCCCCGGACGTCTCTGTTTCGAACGGAGCCTGCGGAAACGCGCCGCCATAGAAGCACAGCGGCTGACCTCTGTCACCCAGGCCCTCTCCCTGCGACCGGCCCTGCCCTCCGCTACATCTTCCTGTATGGCAACTTGATTCTCATGCTGAACCTAGCTCCCCGATCCCTTTGGATGAAGATATGAGTCCGCTGCCGGGGTTGCAAAGTTCTTCTTAGCTTGACGGGGGCCGAAAGGTGGATGGTTGGCAGACGTTGGTCACTCGCGAGTGTGGCATCGGGTGCTGAGGACTTGTTGTCGAGGTTGATAGGTATGCGATTGCTCAGCGAAAGCCGAGTTACTCAACGGGGCTCATTCTTGATGCGAGGGGGGGCGGTCCATCCCGTCGACACTTCAGGCGATGGTTTTATCCTCCTTTTTTTACACTCTAAACTTCATTGGAAGTTCCTCTTGGGTGAAACCGGAGCTTGGGTCGAGATGGGTTGAAGTTTTCGTGATGATGACCAAATTAGAGTCAAGCACCGAGACGGGAAAATCCTGTCACTGTGGACTACCAAACATATGTCAACTGAAAAACTTCAACCTCCTCGACTTGTGTCGACTGGATGTAAAGATAGACAGAGCTTGTAGTGGCTGCCTTGGCTGTGACAGCAAACCGTCACCCGGTGATTCCAAACCAACTGTGATACCTTGGTCTGACGTTGGATGTTTGTTCCCCTCAAGATCACCAACAGGGACCAAAGCTGTGTCTGTCAGGTCAGCCTCTTGTCTGGATTGGCTGTCGCTCAGACCCCTGCATTGTCATGTTACCGGCTTGCCTCGATTCCGGGGTCAAGATTTGCTGAACCCTTTCCCATGTCAGGGGCCACCCTTTCGGGTCAATCACACCTCGTCGTGATAGTTTGATTCTGTATACTTCCAATCAAACGGAACTCGCTTCAAGTAGACACGAGCACAAGTAAAAAGAGGACAACGTACCTGCATGAGCTGACTCCCTCATGACCAATATTATGGTCAAGAGGGGTCCAACCTCGAGTTGTGAATGGTCATGATGGTGATGCAGTCACTCAATTAAGCGACAGCCGGCTTCTGAGGTTATCCCAACCAACAACCCAGCCGTCACAGACAATGAAAGTGCCACCGCGCGTCTTTCACCCAACCACATTCCTCACGATCCTCTAGCCCATCTCCCGATACGGCGGATCCATGCTCCTGTATGGTCCAAGGTCTTCCCATGTCACACCAAGCCCGTCTCAACGCCACACCTTTTCCCAAGCGAGACGAAATCCTCCAATAGCCGGGCCACGCGGCATCATGACCAGAAAAGCCCCCGGCGGCTCTCTCTCTCCCTTCCTTTTCCCGCGTATATTGGATATGTATATGTATCTTAGATGCAGCCTTTCCGGCAGGGCACGGACGACGGTGATACTCTGACGGCGCGGGAGAGAGAGTGTCTTGGGAGTGGAGGCTGAGCAGCATTGGCAAGGGACTTGGCAGATGAGGAGTGACGAGGCCTTGTTTCTGTGACCGAGACCGAGGGGTGTGGAAGGATTCGTCGTATAGAGTTTATTGTTTTCGTTTTCTTTGAAAATCCATTCTTTTACGAGGTAGAAGAACCCCCTAACGTCATCTTTTTTTTCTTGTCGTTCTTGGTTTTGTCTTGGAGTACGCGCAAGGATACTCGTTACACTGAGATTGCTCTAGTACTCCTTTCATTTATACCAGCAGTGAATCCTTCCGGAACATCGCACTTCATTCTCTTCAACTTTACCTCATTCTCTCCTTGAACCATTTACTATCCATTTACGTGTGTCTTCGCTCGAGCCTTGAATCCATTGCCCACCATGCGTTTCTTCTTCTTCGCGACCCTCGTCACCTCCGCCCTGGCGATCGACTCCCTCACCGAGCTTATGGACCAGCTCCCCAAGTGCTCCATCGATTGCCTTACCAACGCCCTTTCTGAGCAAGGCTGCTCCCTTACCGACGTCCAATGCGCGTGCTCCAACGTCCAGGCCATTGTTGAGAGTGCTTCACCATGTCTCATCATCGCAGGCTGTGACCTTGATGAGCTATCCAGTATGTCGTTCCCCATCACCCACGACTTGAGAAACACCGGATGTCTAACTTTCTCCTTACAGACGCAGCAACTTCTGTTGCAGACATCTGCAAAGGCCAAACCACCGGCACCCCTACCCCAGCGGCATCATCAGCTCCAACATCCACCACCGCCGACACCGTCGAGACGAACGGCCAGCCTTCAAACTTTGGCAAGGGATCCATGTGGACGGGAGCATTCGCCGCCGCAGCAGTTGCTCTCCTGTAATTGATTGCTCCAGAACTGGATGTAAAGAGGGACAGATTGTATAACTTGCATTTTAAAGGCGTAGTTGGGCTTGGTGATCATCATTCCTCGCGGGTCGGGTCCTTTTTTTTTCTTCTATCGTTGTATTATCAAAGAGCAAAGACTTGGTTGCCCCAAGCAAACCAAGATGGTCTATACATCCATGATAAGCAACCCATTAATACAGTCGCGGTTCACACCAATACCCAGTCCTCCTCAGGTCACATCACCTGTCCAAAGGATATAGGTATTCCTGTCCATCTAAAACGCCAATCCCAGAGACGAGTAGGCCTTCTCGCTCTCTAATATCCCTGTAGAAACCTTCCTCCTCTTCTTCCCTCTCTAGTCTTTCTCTATCCTCTTTTCTTTCACGGAAAAGCATCAATCAAGGGGTGAACTGGCCCAAAGCGCCATGATCACCGCCATCGAACTCCTCCTGCAGTCTGTCAAGCTCGTGGAAGTGTCCTGCGAGCTCCATTCCCTTGCGTCGCTGTGCCTCGACACGTCGCCAGTCCCATTTGCCTGGCACGTTCAGATCAACATCCGAGATATCAACCGAAAGATCGCCGAGGTGCTGCTCGCCCGTGGTCCAACCGCCCGGCCGTTCCGGAAGGAGTCCAGCCGCGCCTCCGAGCACAATAGCCGGGTGCACCGTAAAGCGACCAAGCTTGATAACATACTTGCTGATGGCAGTCGCATAGATCTTCTTCTCCCAACCACCAGCCGGATCCTGAGCTCCCCGTGTAGCAGTCTTCATAAAACGAGGGTCCAACCACGACTTGGGCTTGGCAGTACCCTTGGGCACAATGTGTGTCGCGATGTAGAGCCATTTTCGATCCCAGCTCAGAACGCGACTCCACATCTCGTAATTCTTGTAAGCGGGGATCTCCCGCTTGAAGCTGCACTCCACGGCGCCGAGCATAATGCCAATGGAGCCCTTGATGGGTTGATCGGTCTTGGGGTCGAGAACGATCTTGTTCTGAGCGTTGCGAGAGAGCACGGCGAGGGACTCGCGGAGGAGGTAGGAGACAAGGTGTGTTCGGGAGATGTCGAGGTCGGCAAAGTAGGTCGAGTTGGACTTGTGGAGGTTGTAGTCGATCTCGAGAAGAGGCGCATGGCTGGACGAGATGATGGGCTTGAAGAGGGCATCGGGGCCGAGCTTCGGGGACTTGCGCAGCAGAGTGTGGTAAATAAAGGAGTAGAAGACGCGATACTAAAACCTGTCAGCGCATGTAAAGACAATCAAGTAGAAGACACTCACAGTCCAAGCAAGGGGCATAGTCTTCCAGTTAAACATGACAAAGATCATCAACAAGATCCTCGACGTGCGACCAGGTCCTGTGAGAAAAGCCTTGATCATGGGGATCCAGTTCACTCGGTAGGCGGCATATCCAGCAACTGAGCCCAAAGCGATGGGCGCAGCCAGGGAGCCGGCTAGCGAGAGCCCATGGATCTTCTTCGCCGCAGAAGCCATGGTGTTGAGGTTGAATCGAAGTACAGCACGCGACGAGGGGGGTGGATGTGTCAGACTCAACACCAGGGGTTCTCCCTCGATATTTATACCAGGCTGGGAAGCAAAGATGCCAGAATATCCGTGCGACAAGAAATTATAGACAGGTTAATTTACAATGGTCCCCCTGCGCGTGTCGCAAGACGCGTTCCCCTTTAATGCAAGAGCTGAAAGGGAACCGAGGCACCACCAATAAGTCTGTGGAGACTCGGCCGAGATCCACATGTCATTGGAGCTGGTGAAGGAAGTGTTGGGAAGCAAGAGACGGGGTTTATGCGTAAGAGGGAAGGAGATGTTAAAGTCCGATCGAAATGACGACGAACCTAGGTATCACAAGGGTTGTTTATCTAAGGTCAAAGTCTGGATTGGAAGGATCTTGCCCAACCCGATACTTATCACTAATTAACAACTGGCAAAAAGAAGAGCAACAACAAAATTGGAGAAATCTGCAAAAAATAAGGATGTTGGTGGATTCAAACCACCTCTGATGGACGAACAGGGAATCGAACCCTGGACCACTCCCAGATGATTCGGACGAATTATGCTAAGGGAGTATTATACCACTAAACCATTCGCCCGGTTATTGTTGTAGGGTAGCTTGCTATTGCTGATTATGCAGCCCTGGTATCAAAGCGTTGGGTTTCTGGCTCGTTTCGCATCAACCTTACCCTGCGGTTCAGGTTCAAATCCTGCCCTTGACCCATGAGGACAATACTCTGGCACTGTGAGAGGGTATTGAGATACCACTATGGCCATCAAGGCATTTCTGAGTGGATTTTGAGCCTCTGGTCCTTATCTTAATGCTGTGTTTTAATTCTATTTTGCATATTCTATGTTGTTCTTTACAACGACTTCTCGACCTCCTCCACAGCATCCAACACGGGCTTCCAGTTGGCCCACTCAGCATCACCACCGGGAATTCCTCCGAACAATGGCAACCTCGTGCCATCAATATCACCAAATCCTCTAAGCCTGCTAACAGCCTCTGTAATACCAACAGTGCCGTACTTCACCACAATCTCCTCCATGGAGCTGACCTTGAACTGCAGCAGCCGTCTCTCCTGCTGCTCAGCCTCGGTGGCCTGGGTCTTTGTTGATAGCTCATACAGACGCACCAGCGTCTTGGGGAAGAAACCCGCGGAGCCGTCAATGGCACCCGCAAAGCCTACTGAAACCACGGGGAACAGCTGCTGGCCCAGACCGGTAAAGGGGTGGAAGTGGTCGTAGTCGATGGATGGGTTGGAGCCAACCTGGATGTGTGTCGACACGTCGCCGTGAGAGAGCTTGCAACCGACAATGTTGGGGTGCTTGGCGAGGGCGACGTATGTCGAAGGGGTGACCTTGACGTTGTTGGAGACGCCGGGGTAATGGTAGCTGAAGAATGGTTAGTTTGCGTTATCATGATTAACTTGAGAGAGTACTTGCATCATGACAGGGATGGGGCTCTGGTCAGCCACGGCTGTAAACCACCGAATAATACCCTCCTGTGTCGCCACAGCAGCATTGTATCCAGGAGCAAGACACAATCCCCACTGAGAACCCGCCTTCTGAGCATCCTTGAGCTGCTCGACCGTCTCCTCGATGCTGTTGGTCGCCGTGCCAGCAATGATGGGGTAGTCCTTGAACCCCTCCTTCTCCAGACCCGCCTTGATGCCGCTCAGGATCGCGTGACGATCCCTGGGGTGCAGGTGGACCGCCTCGCCTGTGCTGCCGAGGACGACGAGACCTCGGATGCCGTTCTTGGCCAGGTAGACGGCGTGGGCGGCCTGCGTCTCAATGTCTACAGGCGGGTTGACAGAGTTGTAGTTGGCGGCCTTTTTGGAGGCGAAAAAGGTAGGGACGGGCACGTAGATGCCCTTGGGCGGAGGAGCAGCCATGATGAATTGTGTTTTGCTAGGTGATGAACTGGAAAGAAAAGAAACAGCAGCAGCAAGAGAGTTGCACGAGGGACTTGTCGTGAGGGGTTGACATGATGTATTATAAGCACGTATTTGCCATGCAGAACGAGTTGGCGAACGGAGCCGAAGGCCGGCGGGTTCGGTCCCTCGGGGTATCTCACAGCGATCCTACACGACTAATGAGTGGTTGCTTCTGATGTAATCGGTAAAAGGGCAGCGATCAACCTATTGAGTTACTTATGGCTTAACAATCCCCCCAAAGCTGGTGGAACCCTTGCCCCTCTTTGTTTAATCACTTGATGAAAGAGAACAATTCCTAGTGCCAATTGCTTCAGTCTTGCAGCCCCGGGTTTGTTAACCGATTGACGGCGGATACGTAAAAAGGGCCGCGGAAAAGAAACCCGAACCGATTCGTGACCCGATGCCGGCCCGGGGATGAAGCCAATTGCATTAGCAAATTGAGGAGTTTGGGGTACAGAGTATGCTTAAGGATGCCTCCACTATGAAACTGAAAGGGAAATGGGCCTGGTTAGTGCGAGGTATGAGAGGGATATAATAGGTAGACAAGTCTCGCAACGAGTGTATGCCTACTAAGTATATGTCTCTAATCTCTGGCCAAGTCTGATTCGCTATTTAATTCAATGTCCTTCCATAACTCCCTTACTCTAAAGTATCTGATATGCTGCAGAATCAAACTATCAAAAATCCTAGATGCTTCCTTTGCTGGACGTCAACTAGCTGCCTCGCTATCTGACATAGCCACTCACTTTGTCCAATTCAAGATCATAACCTGGCTTCAATTGATTGGCTTTTTTAAGGACCCGGACCCCCATCTTCTAGAGTTATCGCTCTATCCAATTTCTTGGCTCCGCCGTTCCCGACGATGCCTCTTGAGATCCAAATGGTCTATATGTTTATTCAACTCCGAAACTCCATCTGAGATCAACGCCTTTGAAATATATCTTTTCTCTCCTCTCTTTCTTCTTTTTTTTATCGGATAACATGGGTTCCCTCTGCTGGCTCGAGAACCTTCCATTGGCAGGCCAGATCCTTCTTCTCGTTGTGCTGCCTCAACTTTGCAATGATCTTGTTGGCAATCGTCTCAAAGTTGTGCGTGGCCAGAGCTAGGATGGTTGGGCCAGCACCTGAAAGGCACACGCCGAGGAAGCCCTCCTCGGTCTTGGGCGACATTGACTCGACAATCTCGGTGAGACCGGGGATGAGAGTCTGACGGTAGGGCTGGTGGATCTTGTCCTGCATGGCGAGGTGGATGAGCTCGGGGTCGGGAGGAGATTGGCCCAGGGCGACGGGCAGGAGAGCGATTCGTTGGAGGTTGAAGGTCTGTGAGAGGGAGGGTCAGCTGGTTACTACCATCGTGAAACAGGCTGCCAAACGTACCACATCGGGACGCGAGTACTTTTCAGGTAGCACACTTCGAGCAGCGTGCGTGGCGACCTGGAAGTCGGGGATGATGGCGACGGCCTTGATCTCCTTGGCCCAAGGGAACTTGATGTGGTGACCGATGCCGTGAGGTGGGTTGGGAGGCTTCTTGCCAGTGTCCTCGCCGCCGGCCGGCGCGGGGAGCACCTCACTAAGGGGGATCTCTGTCCGGGCGACGTCCTCGGGGGTCAAGGGCTTGAGGTATGTTCCGACGAAGCCTCCGTAGAGGGCGGCACCAACATTGTCAGGATGTCTCTCTGGGGAGTCAAGGTTAGCAAGTAGAGCTTCAAGAGCTCTCAAGACTCACCAATCATGAGACAGTAGTCAAACAAGCGGTCATAGTCAAGGTGCTTCAGTCCTCCGACCTCACGGCCAAGGACAACACCAGCAACCACAGCAGCACCGGAGCTACCCAGACCACGACCAAGAGGGATAGGGTTCTTGATGTGAACATGGGTCTCGAGGGGAAAGTTTCGCTGGTCGTGGCATCGCAGGACGTAGAGGGCGACGCGGGTCAGCAGGTTGGACTGGGGGTCGAGGCTGATGTCGCCCGTGTTTTCTCCCTCTCCCTCGTACGTGATCCTGCAGTTGAGCGGGTGCTCCGACTTTGTCTTTGTCCGGTCGATGGTGACGTGCAGCTCGAGGTACACCGAGAGGGCGAGGCCGATGACATCGAAGCCCGGGCCAATGTTGGCGCTGGAGCAGGGGGTCTTGATGACAAACGATTCCATGACTGGTTTGACTTGTGTGTGTGTATGTGTTAATGAGACGCTCTGACGCCGTGTGTGGATTTGTTTGGTGTGTCTCACAGGTGGGAAAAAAGACGTTGGTAGGAGGAGAGGTCACAGAGAGAGTTAAACTAAACAGCCAATGGCGTAATTGGAGCTAGTTCAGTGACGATCAATCGCGAAGAAAGTCTCCGATCTGCTTCTGGCAATTGTTCTTCTTTCTCCTTGGAAAAGATCGAGTCAAGAGAAGTTTGCGTGGACCCGACCCTGATAGTGATTAACTGACAGAGTCATACCCGTTTCCCGACCCCCGATGACGGAGCTGGCCGCATCCATACAAAAGCCTTCTTTTTTTTTTTTTTGCTGGGCAGTTGGCGGGGTAGAAAAATGTCTGCCGATGGCTGCCCCTCCATCGATATTCATTGGTCAACAAAGATTCAATTGGACATTTTCTGGCTGCTAAACCCGGCTGTGGAAATGTTCTGGGCAAGGGTTTCCATCGGGTTATCGGGCAGGGAGTTTGCTTGTTAAGTTTATCAACAATAGAACGAGTAGTTGGTTGACTAAACAACATGCAAGTTGAAGTATACAAGAGGAGCTACAAATGTGGTGCTGTAATATATTAATACGAGAAACACAAACACCACTCATCATGTTACATCCTTGGATACAATACCCTTCCAAGGCCTCAAAACAGATCCCCTCCCCGACGAAGCGAAGTGGCTGACCTTGGCCGATTGTTACGCAGCAGCCTCATGCACAACCAATCGACTCTGCATCAATATCCCGTCCAATCCGATCCCATGCTTGCACAATAAAATTCCCGCTTCCCGAGAGCCTCGTGACTTTGCTCGTGTTGTTGCCGTCGGCATCTCACATCATGACCATCTACCACTACCCATTGGGGTATTTAATCCGCATCTCGATTCATTGATCAAATGCACGTCTGACATGATATTTTCTTGTGCACCTTGCGTGTATAGAAGCATTGTCCAGTCAAGAGCATCAGCACCTTATTTTCTGACTGTTGGTTCGCTGACATGGATACAGTCTATGCACGACATGACTACAACAGCAACGCCTCTGTAGATGTCATAACCTGACCTATAACAATGGACATGATTTGTCCGTTCGTAGATATATTTTCCGTTGTTGTTGAAGAACCTTGAGCTGACCAATATGTGCACAACCGTGCGTCCGAGACTCCGACGGATGTCCCCAAATAGCAGCACCAAATCTCACCACCATGATGTCAATTTCGATAAACTATCGAGCCTGACCTAGTGCTGAGGAAAGACAAACAAATCCGTCATCTCTCACCCCAAAAATGTATCTTTCTCCATCTCGTATACTGCATAGATGCCCAGAATCTCCATTTACCGGGAATCCCGGGCATTGACATCTCGACCGCCATTTTATCTCGGATAGTCAGGATGATTTTCTCCTCCCATGACGTCTGTCGGGTCCTCGTGGTTTTAATCTATATTGTGGGATCACCCATGCTACGAGGCCCCCACGCATGATGCTCTCGACGATGATCACTTCTCGAATTCGCTTGCCTTGGACCTTTGTAAAAAGCGAAAAGCCTGAGGTGATCGCCATCCCAATCGGGTTTGCGCCCCAGAAGTTTTGGCGAGACTTGACGGCGTTCGGCGCAGCATCAGCGATATGCAGGAATACGAGCCTCAGCAAGCATAGCACCGCAGGACTATCACGCACCGTTTGATAGTTTTCCACCCCTCGTGGCGAGGTCATCTGGTCTCCCCATGGTAGCAACCTGATCGAACGACCCATGTTTAGTTCAGCTTTTTCCAACAAAGGGTAAAGGAAGGGCCTAGATTATAGCCCTTTCGGAGTAATACTAAACAAAGATCTTGTCCCCGTAAGTTCACGGGCCTCGCCGGCCGCTCCGATAGCTCACAAGGGCAACGGGAACGACAGAAATGGATACGTTACGTCGGTTCCTCGGTGGAGGTGGACAAGAATACGAGAAAAACCCTTACCCCACAACCAGGCCAACCAAGTTCAAGTCCTGTCAATGCGCGGAATTATTCTGGACCCAAGTCTGGACCGAGGATTATGGTAGCACGGGCTCACTAACACTAGCTCTGATTGCTCGAAATAGCATCACTAGCAACGTTGTCAGTTGTCCGCCTCATCCAAATCCGGACCCGAACGACTGTGGGGAGGCTGGCTGGGTCTTTGAAGTCTACTGCGATCTACCCGGACGTCGGCATAGACCTATGACGCTATTCGTACGGGAAAAGACAACCTAGCTAAGCCATGCCAGCCTCTCCGTCTGGCCTTACTTTGCATGTGGAGATGTCGACGATCATCGTGAGCTCGTGACGGAGTTGAGAGAGATGCATGGTCCGTTGGAGCTCGCCTTTACGAGATGCACTGCATCGAATGGTCTCGACAGTAAAGTATAAAGAGACCTTGAACGCTCGTCGATATGATTCTCTTTTCTGTATCATCATCCTCATCAACACTTCAACACTCTCATCCTCCAGCTCAACAACCTTTACAACACTTACAACTCCATCACCACCTTTTAACCACAAAACAACCATCATCATGAAGCTGTCCGGTGTTCTCTCTGCCCTCACCTTCGCCACTGCCGCCTCGGCCACCACTGGTGAGTTCTACATCTTTCTCACCAACACTGGCCTACACCATACTAACATGAACATCCAGTCTCTTACGACACCGGCTACGATGATGGAAACCGAGCCATGACATCCGTCGCTTGCTCCGACGGCAAGAACGGCCTCATCACCCGCTATGGCTTCAACAAGCAGTCCGACATCCCCCGCTTCCCCTACATTGGCGGCGTCTACACCATCGCCGGCTGGAACTCTCCCAACTGCGGCCAGTGCTTCCGCGTCGAGTACCAGGGCCGCAAGATTCACGTCCTCGCCATCGACCACGCCGGAGAGGGTGTCAACATGGGTCTCCGCGCCATGAACGACCTCACCAACGGCAAGGCTGCCCAGCTTGGCCGCATCAACGCCCAGGTCTACCACGCCAAGCCCACCGACTGTGGCCTCAAGGCTTAGATGGGCATTATCACGACTACTTTTTTTTTTGTAATGAACCATGAGCGCATCATCCGGGTTGGATAGCGGGCTTCTTCTTCTTCCTCTCCTTTACACTATGGATTTAATACTTGGCATTGGTTGGCGTTTAGATTACGATTGATCACACTTGATCTACTACCTAGATATTCACACATGAATGAACATAGAGCTTACAGCTTCACTTTAAGTTTCCAGATGTGATGTGAATTGCAAGATATTTGCTTGGTATCCATAATACAAGTGACAATCATTAGTATTCTCGCCAACTCGTTTGGGAGATCCGTCCAGTTCGGTAAGCCATCCATTTAAAGCAAAGTTGTCATAAAATCGTTATTCTTGTCCATCCCTCATACATAATGTGGTGAGCTTGCTGATCCTTGGCCCACCCAGCTTCTCCAATCATTCATGTTGACTTCTTGGTAGACCCTCTGGTCCTGATTCGAACTCTTCGAGGTGGCGTTCTGGTCTTGTTTTCATCACTGTCCTTTTCCAAGTCCTCGTTTCCAAAGATCTCCTCTCTTAGGCGTCTGAATGATGGTGGAGTGGTGATAATCTCGGGTGGAGGAGACAGTGACGAGTCACTGGAAGGACTTCTGCACTCTGCCATGTTTCTGCCGCGTAGATGGTCCAAGTCGGACGTCCCGGCGCTTGAAGGAATGACTCCTCCAAATGGTAGATTCTGAGGGGGCGTGCTAGGATGGATCGTCTTTGATGAGGTATCGAGTTCTGAGTTGCATCCTGAGATGAGTGAGCAGAACTCATGACAAGTCGATAAAGGCACCTCACCTTGTCCCGGCCGTGAAGCTCTAACCCACATGGCACATTCCAACAATTCAACTCGCGCTGCGAAGTCCTCGTAACTCAAACCATACTCAAGACCCTGACGAGGTATGCGAATCTCGTTGGCAGTCTTGAAGACGACAGTCACGTCCTTGTCCTGAGTGATGGACTCTGCAAACTCGAGAAACGAATCAAAAAGCCCCATCTCTCCCTTGAAAACGATACAGTTATCCTCGGCGCTGAAACCCATAAAATTGTCTGCATCCGGGTCTGAGATCTTGTTGATGCTGATCTCCATGGCCGCATCGCTTTTGGTTGCGCGTGTGAGCTTCACGCTGAGATCTGAGGCGGGGAGGAGTTGTATTGACGATGGAGGAAGAGGTGTCTCATGGAGGTCGTCCGACATGAGATATTCATCAAAAGCGGGCTCGAGAATGGCAGCGCGAGAGGCGCCGAGCTTCTCGATTTGCTCCTCCGAGAAGGAGTCGAGGTCCGTGTTGAAGACGTGGGTAGGCATGGCGGAGGAGAAGCAAGTGCTGAATGTGAGAGAAGACCGAGAGAAGTAAACCGTAAGCTCTTTTTCGTGAAAGAGATTATATGCGGGTATCCTTTCACTTGATGAATGAATCAAGATCAAAACTTCGAGTCATCACAGGATGCACTTTCTTATGTGCCTAGGATTAGAAAAGCACCTGGCGGGCAGCTGCGTCGGCTGCTTGGCACCTGCCGACGGCTGGCCACCTCTCGGTAGTGATTGAATGGTCCAGTCAAACTGATTTGTTATGCTCTTGTTTTGAGTCTATGAGACTTGTGTTGCCTCTTGATGGGAGATGACTGTTTGATGTTGGCATCTCCAAAGTCCATGATTAACACCACACTCAAGGCAAACGTGTAATGGATTGATCACCGGCCCGCAAAATTCGGCTATAGAGAAGACTCGTGTTAAAGACTCGACTAGAATCATCAATATTTCTTTCGATTGCATCTGTCTGTGCATTCATATTGATTGTCACACCAGGATCAATTGACGCCCATCAACCACAACTAGAGCGACTTGACTATGGTGGAGGATGAATGCCTGTCCATACAATCACTGCCTTTCGAAACTCATGGAATAAGACGAAAATCCAGTATCAAAACTCTTGGCCAATTATAAACCGTCCGAGGCGACTCGTCAGCCCACGTCTTTGTTCAACCCGTGCACAATGGATAGGCAGCTTACCTAGTTTCCAACCTGATCTTGTTGGCTTATTATTGGACAAGCTCCAGCCATATGCAAACGGGTTCCTGCAGATCCAACTACTTCACATCTCCCCGGATGCTCCGACTGATGATGCGGGCTGGCAGGCGACATGAATTCATCTATTGTGTATAATATCTGATAGCACGGCACACTCCGCGGTCAGTGTTGCGTGGTCAACTTCAACTCGCCACTCCCTTTCTTCCGCATGGCAGAAAGGAGGCTAGTCACGTCAAAAGGGAGGGAGGTAGGGATCTTGGGGGAGCTGACGTGGGGTAAACCCATCTACCTACGTTTAGGTTGCGTTGCATCCCCAAGAATCCTACCAACTTCAACGACATATCATCCAGAGCATAAATCCATTGAATCTGCTCTAAACAACTCTATCTCATCTCAATACTTCATTCCCGTGTTGATAAAAGAGGCCGTTTTCAGGTCATGCCACCAACCATGCAGCATCTCCCGAATGAGCTCATCGCTCACATCCTCAGCTTCCTCGACTCCGACTCCAGCCTTGAGCGCGGCCTCTACCGCGACCCGTCAAAGATCTCAAGGCCCATCCAATCTGGAAAAGACACTCCACTCAAGAATGCGTCCCTCGTGTGTCGCATCTGGAGGCGCTCCGTGACGCACCTCCTCTTCCGCCACGTCGTATGGTGCTTCCACCGCTTCTATAAGCCAACATGCCAAGACATCGTTGCGGGTGTCGACGTGCTCGACTTTCTACGCAAGAGCGGTGTATCGAAGCATGTCGAGAGTTTCACCATATTCATGGACATCCCTCGAGGCTCTGGACAGCATCGATATGCTGATGGTCAGTTTTGGGGTCTGTTGCCACCCGAGTCTCATCAGCCCGAGAGGCCCATGTCGTGGAACCTCCTCTGGTCCGTTTTGACTCAAGAGCCCCAACGCGCTGACCAAGGCGGTCAAGAGAGATCTGAAGAGGAGAGAGGTCGACAGCATTGGGATAACAATTGGCTTTGGCATGCTTTGTTCGACGTCATTGAACCCTTGCGTGTCACCTTGGTCAGCTCACCAGATCTTGTCGCTTCACTTCTTAGTAGGACTGTGGACCTGTCGAGTGATTGGGCCTTTAACAGTACCTACTATATTATCTCTTTATCACGCGAACCTGATATTTCCGACCTTCGCAAGAGGACCAACGCTTTACCGTCAGAGAGTCCAGTCAGGGAGAGTCATCTCCCAATCGACCTGTTCGCCATACGAGACTGGACCTCACTATTCATCAACGAAGGTTCCTTTGCACCAGTTTACTCGACATACGAATTCTTCCACTACTCACCAGCAACCCTCCTTCCCGTGATATTCGAACCCACCGATACCTCGTTCAACGTGATGCGTTCAACCCTCAAGTCACTCTCTTACATCGCCATCTTCCCTCTCTCCCACCACATCGCCGACTTTCTTATCCCCAACTGTCCATCCGTGGAACACCTGTTTGTCCAACTCATGCCCAAGAACCGAGACTTTTGGGAGAGCGATGGTCTTTCTCGTGTGAACCTATCCGACCTGTGGCTAGAGTGCGACGCATCCTACTCGCTCCTCATGAGGCAGATACTTGACCCCGTCCCTCAACCAGGGTGGGAAAAGCTAAAGGTGTTTGAGAGTGGTGATGCGCCAACAGAAGGAGTTTGGAGGAGGGGGTTTTATGATGCTTACATTGACGGTGTGAATGGCTGGAGGGAAGAGAGTGAGGGCCTCTTTATCAGAGACGCACTTCCTGAAGTCCCAGCAGATGAGCTGGAGAGTATCGACGGAAATCACGACGGCATGGAAGCTTTGGAAATTTGAAGCTTCATGGGAGTTTTACTTATAACAGCGCAAGGAAAGTCATCATCCAGCATATTAACCATGAGGTTCTACTTGAATGTATGTAATATCTATTACTGATCTTATCCCGACCAGCTTTGAACGGATTTGTAAATCCGAGGCCCTGTTGAACCATGTGTTTGAGCCCCAAAAACGCCTTTAACCACCCATGGATGCATATCCGAGCCCAACTACCAGAGTATGCAAGACGACATAGATACCCATTCCGAGATAAACCAACGCCATCACCTCGTCCCTGATCCCAGGGACTCTGATAAACAAAAGAGTCATGCCAGTAACACACACAATGCTTAGTCCTCGTCGCTCTCAATATCGCCGTCCCTGTCGCTGTCTGACAGGTCCACAATCGGCTTCATGGCCTCGTGCTCCTTCATCTCGCGATACGTGCTCCAGGTCAATCCCAGGAACGCAACAACGATCATTGCGCCACCGATGATGGCCGCAAAGCTGAGAGGCTCGCCAGTGAGCATCCAATCCACAATGGCCACAATAAAGATGGTCAGTAGAGCGGCGACCGAAGACAGAACAGGCGAGGTGAGAGAAATGAGGACAAGGAACGATCCACTGAAAGTAGCGTTCATGAGAACAGCCAACAGAATCAACCAGCAGGTTGAAGCAACCGGCAACTCAAACTTCTCAATGCCCAAAAAGTCAATGATTGGGATCGGAATCCACAAAACAGTGAGTGTGAAAAGACCAATGCAAGAACCAAACGTGTTTGCAAAGATCATGCCGCGACCAGGCGAAACGCCTTCAGGGGGGCAAGCAAAGCGCTTGTACAAGACCTCGTAAAGGCCGTACAGCACAGAGCCCACGCCGATAACAAGGTTTCCAAAAAAGCGGTTTGAAGCCTCCACGTCCTTGGTACCCTCCGACTTGGTATCTCCATAAGCGACGACGAGCACGCCGGCAATGGCGATGAGGACGGCGACAGACTTGTCGAGGCGCAGGGGTTCGTGAAGTAGTGGTACAGAGAATACGTATGCAAAGAAGGCGGAGCAATTGTAAATGGCGGTTAGATCCGAAGGTGTCGTCAAGCTGACGGCAATGTACCAGCTCAGCCCGGCAACGGTCAGCGCGCAGGTAATGATAACGGTAAAACGGATGATGTAACGAATGGGGCGCGCGCGATGTTGAATGGAAAGATGAAAAACGTCGAGGGTCTGCGTCTCGATCATGATGGCTGTCGTGCGCAGATGCTGCTTGTGTCGCTTCCAAAAGACGGGCCAAGGAATGTCGCGCTTCTGGAAGCGCAGGATGAGGAGCTGAACAGGCCACAGCACGATCCACGAGCCGTGGGTGAAATACATCATGCAGTACGCCTTGTCCCAGCCAAGATCATGCTGAATGTATGCGCTCAGTTCTGTCTGGACGCAGAACGATACCAGGCTGATAACAAGGAAGAATGCGGCATACGTGTACTTCTTGCGCGTCGAGCTTTCGGCGGCTTCGGCGACGGTTTGAGGGCTACGGCTGCGCATAGTTGATCGGCGACTGAAAGATGGCCTCTCCATCATCTCTCGATGATAAGGATGTTCATCTTCGCTCGACCTCTCTGACCCTAGGCTGGTCCTTCGATTGCCATGCGCAGTGTGAGTGACGCGGCCACGGTCATCGTCATCCTCCTTGTGAAGTAGAGGAGTACCAGATCGTCCACCAGCATGACGATTGTACTTTGGACGGCTGAGGCCATTCGCATCCATGTCGTCCAACTCTAGCCACTCGCGGCTGGCGTTGCCGTTGGTATTTGTATCGCGTTGGTGACGTTTCGAGCCGTCAAGATCGGAAGCGGCGCCCGGAGCACCAGGACTGCCTTGTCTGTCGGTCGACCGGGTTTCTGGTTCGCATAAGGTGTCGTCGCGGGACAGGGGGGAAGAGTCTATGGACAATCGATCGTTGTCGTGGCCTTGAAGGAGATGGACCTCTTGGTCTTTGTCGTGACGCCGAGGCATAGACGGCAAAGAAGGGATATTAAGGGAAGAAAGAAGAGGAAAAGAAGAGAAGAAGAAGGAGAGGGTAAAAAGGAGCGAAAAACAGGTGTTCCTATTTGTTGCACCAGGTCGAATGAATGCCTGGGTAGTTTTGGTGCTGGTGTTGAAAGAACATCGGTTGGATTGGATCGATTCCCATTCGGCTGGCGCGCAGTCGCAGTTGAGTGGTCGGCGGCGGGTCCCAAGACCCCGAAGCGACAGGGGGTCTCCGCTGTCTCGCAGCATTGGACCCGCGCCGCATGGGGGACCAACAGGGCGGGGGGAACACGGGCACGGGGGCCCGGGGGTCATCAACGGCCCACCGGGGGGTTCTACAGTGGACGAGATTAGACTTCTCAGGGGCCTTTCCCGCTGAGCCGTCCTGCTGGAAACAGGGAGAGCCTATCGCGGCGTTGAGATTGCTGATGAGCCATGAGCCAGATGATGCTGTACAAAGTTCCAGATTGTTTAGGGGGCTCATGCGCGCATTCTTTCAAGACTTTTACTTCAATATATGCCATGTGGTATTCCTCTCAACATCTGATTGCGTGCTGCGCTACTCTTGAGCTATCATGAGTCGGCTTCTGAAAGGTGCCAAGCTGGTCCCACGATAACGATGACGCCTTTGGTCATGTGCCCCCTACACCACCACGCGCGCTCAGCACCCGTCTCACCACACCACCACCACCAGCTGAGATGGTTGAGATAACCAGATGAGGCGCGGTAGTCATAGGGCACGTGAGTTGGTGCCTTTATCTCAGCTCTGTTGCTTCGTCTGCCTTGCCTACGTACAGTACTCAAGTTCCATAGAAGCTGTCGGGTTCCTGACTTATTTCGCCCCAGCACCAAAGAGAGCCTCGTGGACATTATATCCGTATTCCAACTCCCCGTGCCAGTAGTTGGGCGTATCTGCCTTGGAAAACTGCCATGCCTGGTCAAGTGCCTGCACCACCTCGTCGGGGAGAGGCCCCTTCTCCAGGTTGTCGAGGTTGTTCTCCAGCTGGGCCACGTTGGAGATGCCAATGATGATTCCATCGTTGCCGTTGGTGATGCGAAGCTGGGAGTGGTGAACCATCCACCGTAGTGCCGTCTCGATCATGGTCAACCCGTGCTTCTCCACAGCCTGCTCAATAACACTCAACGCCTTGAAAGTGCTCTCTCTAAAGTAGCGATCGCGATACATCTTGCCAATCCTAGAGTTGTCCGAGAAGCGGCCGCTGTCAGGCGCAATGTCCCGTGACTTGATCTTGCCAGAAAGTAGGCCGCCAGCGATGGGGTTGTACACGACAATGTCGAGTCCGTAACGCTTGCATGCGACAAAGAGTTCCGACTCGATGGAACGGGTGACGCAGTTGTACATGCCCTGGTACACCGTGGGCCGCACCCATCCGTTGTACTTGCAGGTCATGACAACCTCTGCGACTTCATGCGCCGCAAAGTTGCTGATGCCGAATCGAACAAACTTGCCTGCCTTGTGGAGCTTATCGATGGCCTCCAGCGTCTCTGCAAAAGGTATACCACGATCAGGACGGTGGAGGTAGAGCAGCTGATAGTCGTATTAGACAACGGCAACTAACAAAGAGATGAAAGGCTTACATCGATGCAGTCGGTTCCGAGCTCCTTCAGACTGGTCTCTACCGATTCAACGACCTTCTCGGCCGCATTGTCGCCATGGTCCCTAGGATATTTGACCTTGGTGGCCAGAGTAAAGCCCCTCTCCTGCCAACCAATCTGTCGAGTCCAGGCCTCTTGCTTACCACCAACATAGACGCGCGCTGTGTCGATTTCACTGTATCCTCGACCCTGAAAGACATCGAGGGCCTTGGTAAATGTCTCCGAGTCACAGATACGTGCGTCAAGCTCCTCACTACCAGGGGGTCCAAAGGTCATTAGACCCAGGATGACGCGATGCTTCGGGTTCTGAGCGACAAGAGGCATGATGACGGAAGCTAGTAGAGAATCTTTTGATGAAAACTCTTACAATACTGAAAATGGGGGCTTCTGCGGCTTTTATACCCAACAAGAAAGTGATATCGGAGATGTGAAGCTAAACTCCAGCTCTCATCATCGTGCTCTCATGCGTCTTGCTCACTCCGGCACCTTTCCGTCCTCACCACGGCCCCACTTGCAACTGCGAGACCGGGCGGGGTATCCGCTCGGTGATGACGGATGGGCTGCCGAAGCGGATATCAACGTGAGTATCATTGATGATTTGTAAGAGCTGCCCGTGATAATTGGTCCGGCTTATGCTGAAGAGTGAGTCTGGTTTGGAGCTTTGATTTCCATGCCGATGGCCTATGACGTAGTTGTAGATAAATAGATGCTGGGGTTTAAAGCCTGATGGAATAAAGAAGCGTGCAATCAGTTAACCACGACGACAGGGAGTCACCTTTCGAAAGCTGGGCTACTCTCAGAGGTGTTTAACAATTGGAATGAGAAACTACTCATAGATAATATGTCCTGTTACGCTTTACAGGGTTCACTACTATTTCACTCCAACTGTTACACCTCCTGTGAGCATTAATAGGTCACCAACCATGCCATCTCAAACATATCGCGTAAAGAGCATGTATTTTATAACTTTCTGCGCCAATGACTTATTCTCCAAATAACATGGAAACATACAAAAAGGCCAACCTCGAGGTGGATATCAAGGAGGGGAGCTCATCGCGGGTCGAACAAACGGTTAAACCCCGGCCAAGGCTTCTAAACTCCAAACCTCCAAATTGAGAGCGCTGCGATTGGATTTTGAGAACCCGAATTGCCGTGTCGAGCTTCCCGTTGCCATCTTTTGCGCAATACTCACCTCAAATATGCTTTTGTAAGGAACAATTCGATCGTCTACAATGTTGAGCACTCAGCTGATCCCGCCAGTTCCGCCATCTCATAGACAAATCCATCATGAGGGCACAATTGGCCCGCCATGCTCGACGGGTCCTTGTCCAGCACGCCCGATGCCCGTCCTTCGCACTCTACTCTACTCCTCTACGCCGAACTCTACCTCTCAGATCGACAAATAATGGGCATTCGCGCCGATACATATTCGAAGGCCTATTTTCAAAGGCGCCCCGAGAGGTGCGGCAGCCCGAATTCGAGCCGGGATGGATGAAGATTATGGTCTGGCGGAGTCGCATGCTCGACAATCTGCGTCCCCCGCCAACGGAGGAATTGGTTCAAGCTTGGAGATCATTCTTTGATGGGAAAATGTCTAGTCGGAGGCCATTGAACGGTACCCAGGCTATGCAGTGCCGTCGACTACTCAATTACCTTGTGGAACAGCGCGAAGCATCCCCCGAGTCGAAACAGAACCTGGATCGATCCGACATAGTCAAAGCTCTCGATGCCCTTTCCCAATTGAGGCCTCGTGAGAAGACCCAGGACCACCTCGAGTTTGCCAGATTCATATGGTCCACCCTCTGTTCAAGCAATCTAGACAAAGAACAGTGGGCACCCACTGGAGCCAAGTGGCCGCAGTACCTCAGTATATTATGTGCCTTTGGAGGCTCCGAGGAAGCTCTGGACTTGCTCCGCGCTCACTGGAAGGAAGTTGTCAAGCGCAGCGATTCGTTCAAGCGGACTCCTTTCTTGTCCGTGGCTCAGGCCTTGGCGTCTGATGGACATGAGGAGAAGCTACTGGAACTGGCACAATACGCCGAGGAGAACGGCATCCCCTACGGCAAGCGTCTCCAAGCTATTGTGGTTTCCTTTTTCATCCAAAAAAACCGGCCAGCCGAGGTCAAGACCTGGTTCGAGAAGAAAATCTCCGGCCAGCAACGCTCGTTTGAGATTTACCCTCAGTTGGCTCATTTTGCTGCCCGCCACGACCTGAAGGACTGGGCGGTACCCTTTTTCCTTGAACTAGGAACAGGATTGAGTGGCCAGAAAACTGAAAAGAAATATTGGGATGCCTTATTCCAGGGCATTCTGATCCTTGGAAAGGGCCTCAAGGAAGTGGAGGTCATGATGTCCAACATGGAAAAGATCTCCAACGGAATTCTCAAGGCTGATACAAGCACCATCAACGGCCTCCTTCGTGCTGCCATCGAGATGGGGGATTCAGCGTTGGTGGACGAAATACTGCCACTTGCCGAGGGCGAGGGGCGTAAGCTGAATGGTGAATCCCACTTGATCCTGATGAAGATGCACCTCCTATCAGGTTACCTGCCAGGAGTTCAGGCTGCTTACAAGAAGGTGGCGCACTTTGAGCCATGGCATACTGAGCCTGATCTTTGGTGGGAGTTTAGCCAGCTGTTCAACGAGTACCTCATTGCCCTCTGCGCCCAGAAGACACCGGATTACAAGCTCATCTCCGAGATGCTTGAGTCTTCAGAGGAAATCCAAGTGCTTCTGGACCCAGAGACGGTTGCTACTCTCTGCATCCGTTTCTTGGAGAACGAGCAGCACTTTGAAGTGATGGATGTTCTATCCGTTCACGCGTTTCACTACAGCGCCGCAGAGCGAGCAGTGATTCAAGATGCCCTTGTGGACTTTTGTATCGACGAACCCAGTACTACGAGGGCTTGGGCCGGTTATCAACTTCTGCGGCAGTTCTTCCAGGATCTCAGCTTCGAACACCGTGTGAAGCTGATGGAAGTGTTTTTCGAGCGCAAACGCCCAGATATGGCAACCCATGTCTTTGGCCACATGCGACAGCACAGAAATAACGACTATCATCCCAAGCGCGAAACGTACATTTCCTGCTTCGAGGGCTTGTCACAAAGCCCAGACGAAGAGGCTTTGGAGATGGTTCACAACATGCTCAAGATGGATATGACGGTAGAGCCAGACACGAAGCTGTACACATCACTCATCCTCGCTTACGCAGCCAGCGAGAAGCCTCTTCAGGCAATCGATTTCTGGGAGTTGATAGCGTCATCACCTGAGGGTCCAACATATACCAGTCTGGAAGCAATCTTTTGGGCTCTTGAACGCAGTCCAAGAGGTTCCAAGAAGGCACATTCAATCTGGAAGCAGCTGGAAACACTTGATGTGGAAATCCCGCCCCAAGTTTACAACGCTTACTTGGGAGCTATGGCCGGCAGTGGAGAGTTGGAGAAGGTGGAGGGAATGATTACAGAGATGCGCTCAAGGACGTCGAGTGAGCCAGATGACATGACGTGAGTTTGACCCTGACCACTGCCAGATATCTGACATGACTGACACACAGCAGACTAGGCATAGCGTTCAATGCTTTGCCAGGACAGGCGATGCAGGAGGCCTTTAAGAAATGGGCCATGGAGCAGTATCCAGACGCTTGGGAAGTCCTGGAGAAGAGACGCAAGTGGTTGAACAGGGATTCGCTATGCCAGTTCAAGCTCAAAAGAGTGTTGAAAGCTTGAAATGTATCAAAAAAAGGAAATGATCAAAAGGGGGTATGCTTCAAAAGTTGGGTTTTGATGTAGACAACTGTATCAATATGTTACATAGAGGTCGTGGCTGTTATACATATGACCAAAAAAAAAATAATGACCATGACATGATCTCATACAAATCCGACTTTAAACTTGACTCTTAGTGTCGACCAAAGAATTGATCCCGTAGCATCTCGGGGTGGGCGTGGATGGTGGGATAGATTCCCATGCCTTGCACTCGGCGGACCATCTTGGCTACCTTGCGTTGGTTGACGGGTCGGAGACGGGTGAGCTGGGAGTGGTTGATCATTCCCGAGGGAGAGGTAAAGTGCTCGATGAGGGAGAAGTTCTATACACGTTAGTTGAGGCTCAATTGAGGTGTAAGATAGGTAGCTCACCTTGTACATGTCCAGAGGGCTGATACCGAGAGCATCAACAACATCCACGTTCCGCACCGACCTCTTCCTCCACTTTTGCATCTCGACGGGACTCAGATCGTGAGGCGAGTAGACATCACCAACTTCCCAGCGACGAGGCATCTGCTTGAGGAAGTCGCTGGACATCTTTTGGTTGCGGAGAAACTCCATCTGGGCCGTCTTCTCGCGCACAAAGCTCGCGTCTCTAGCCTTGTATCTCTCCATCATTCGGGCGGCAGCATCGCCGGGCTGCACTCTTGGGGATCGGTCGGCGCCTCGTCTGTTGCTGTTGAGGTTGGCGAGACGGCTGGAGTGGGTGCCACCTGCGGAAGGCTCGCGGGGAGGAAGAGCGGCAGATGCAGTGCAGGAGAATGGTCGGACAAAAGCCCGCACAGCCTCGGTGGCCGTCGTCGTCGGTAGTCGAGGAGGCATCGTGTATTGGTCAATTGGCGGGGTTCCCAATGGCTGAGTGTGGGCTTTTGGTGATGCTCCGTCGTTGGAGTTTTGGGAGGTTTTTTGAGATGCCGGAACATGCCGCCCCCGTCCCACCCCGGAGGAATTCCGCAGAGAGGAAACGGCCCCACTCAGATTTTTGATGGTTTTCAAAACTCCAACCTTGAAACTTTGAGATTCATGACCAATTACTCGACCGACGACGACGGCAAGAAAATCGATCGAGGGGATACTTATTGGACTTTTGATACTTTCGCGACACTCGAAATACCTTCATCATGGTTCGAAAACTCAAGCATCACGAGCAAAAGCTCCTGCGCAAGACAGACTTTATCACATACAAGTCGGACAATGGACATCGCGACAAGGCCGTCATTCGACGATACATGATCCAGAAGCCAGAAGACTACCACAAGTACAACCGTCTCTGCGGAGTATGTCTTCCAAACCCCTCATCTCTCCCTACAGACCAATGTCATACTAACTCTACACCCCCAGTCTCTCCGACAACTCGCCCATCGCCTCTCCCTCCTCCCCCCCGAGAACGCCACCCGCCGAAAGCTCGAAGAGCTCCTCCTGAACAAACTCTACGACATGGGAATCCTCTCCTCATCATCCAAGCTATCCGCAGTGGAGAAGAACGTGACGGTCAGCGCTTTCGCCCGCCGCAGACTCCCCGTGCTCATGACGCGGCTGCGCATGGCTGAGAATGTGCAGGCTGCGACAAAGATGGTTGAGCAGGGACATGTCCGCGTGGGGACGGAGACGGTCACGGATCCGGCGTATCTGGTTACGAGGGGTATGGAGGACTTTGTGACTTGGACTGTCGGCAGCAAGATTAAGCGCAACATTATGAAGTATCGGGATCAGCTCGACGACTTTGAACTGCTGTAGGGTATGTTACAGAGAAATTGGCTTTGAGGAGTTTGGCGTATGGGTTTTCTTGCAAGAGCGGATTCTTGGTTTCATGGCATAAAATGGTGGATGCTGGAATGGAAGATCTGATCTGTCGACGTCAAGGGGGGGGATTTGCGTCTGTGGAGTTGCTGGTTCGCAGAGGGCGAGACAATGGAAGTCGGGGGAGAAGATGCAATGGTAAACAGTTGCACCTAAGAACGTGGGAAATAGATAGGGTCGGTCATCAAGGTTAGAACTGACCGTTGTTGTCGTCTACATTGCTATCCACGCCAACAAATATTCAACCACAACATTAGCAACTCGGCCCTCAAGTCTCCAGCAAGCAGTAATATGAGCAGCTTACGGTGCTTCAACTCGAACTTCATCAGTTATAGAGTATGGTTAAGTATGTCCGAGGTTACACTTTTCTCGTCACCATAACCAAGACCCTCCTGATCAAACAATCTCCAAAACACCATGATACATGCAGTACACCTCATGAACCATGCAAGATGGACGGAATAGCTTCATCCTCCCAAATAAGACAATCAACTCGGCGAATTGCGTCAGGTCCAGCTACCACACCCCTCCACCGGCCCCGCTCGGCTCCGTATGCCGGGCCGGAAAAGTTACAAATGTCCCCGAGCACCTTAAGTATAAGCCCTATTCCTTTCTCATACACAGCGCTCTCGTTACTTTTATATCAACCCAAGGGCATACTCATTGAAGATTCGATACAGTCGTGGACTAGCTGATCGCCCACCATGGCTATCCTCTCTACCCTCAGGGAGCTCTTCAACCATCTCATCGACCCTTATCTCTTCATGAGCATATCCTTTCGTTTCCTCCCCGGCACCATCCTCGACCTCCTCCGCGCAGGCGACTTCCGTACCCTGTTCTCCCCCTCAGCTTTCAAGGAGGCCTGGTTCGGCAACACCTGGGCCTTTGTCGGACCCCAGGTAAAGGTCAATGCCGAGAAGCGCGTCATCCCCTTGCTCGAGGGCCGCGTGCACGACGGCGAGGTCGTGGAGGATGTCGTTAACCCGCCCATCAACGGCCTTGTACTTGAGATTGGTGCGGGGAGCGGCATGTGGGCGGATGTTTTTGCCAAGGTTGGTGGGGGTGTTGGTGGTCATGATGAGCAACTCAGGCATCGAAAGGGTGGGAATGGATTAACCCGTGTATACGGCATCGAACCCAATCCTCAGTCAGCAGCGGCTTTGAGACGGCGTGTCAAGGAGGTTGGGCTCGAGGGTGTTTATGAGGTTGTTCCTGTGGGCATCGAATCCATCAATGATCCCGCTGCTTGGGACGGACGGATTGAGCCTGGAACCGTCGACTGCATTGTCACTATTTTGTGTCTTTGCAGTATCCCTGAGCCTGAAAAGAACATCAAGCTGTTGTATGAGAGTCTCAAGAAGGGCGGTCGATGGTATGCCTATGAGCATGTCCAAGTTGAAAAAGGGGGTTTCCCACTCCGCGCTTATCAATGTAAGTTGGAGACCTTCCCCTTCAAGAGAGTCGATGCTGATATAAGTAGGGTTCACAAATCTCTTCTGGTCGCAAGTCATGGGTTCATGTCGCATGTGCCGAGCTACGGGCAAGACATTAAGAGAGGCTGGGCCGTGGGAAAAGATCGATCTGGCGCCACCAGTGGATGAGGAAAGATTCGCATTGCTTCCTCATGTTCTTGGAACATTGACCAAGTAGACGATTGGCGTACAGAGTAAATAGAGAGTAATGTCCGTCTATAACAACAATGACCACAATGCATATGGAAGAACAAGACATCATGAATTATTCTGGGTATCAATATCCAAACTCCAACGCCAATCAAAGCTCATCGTCGTCGTCATCATCTGAAAGAAAGATCGAGGTCCTCTTACTAGAGCCGTCCATCTTGATCTTGACTTCTTCCGAATCCTTGGTGTCCAGAGGTTCTGTCTTTAGACCCTCTGCCCTGATCACCACCTTCCCCTTGTTCTCATCAGTCTTGATATCCTCGACTTTGACAACCGATTTTGTCTCCAGGTGTTCATCCTTCACCTCCTCCTTGACCCCTTCCTTGACGTCAATATCAGCTTTGATCTCCATCTTCACATCCTCTTCTTTGGCATCAGTTTCGGCTTTTGCTTCCGTTCTCACATCCTCTTCCTTGACGAGACCCTCGCGGATCAACTTGGCCTCTCTCCTCTTGTAAAACGTGTCCAAGCAGTTCCTCCTCGCTTCTTGAGTCCAGTTCTCCACCACCAGCGCAAATTCAGTCGCATTCGCAAATCCAAATTCTCTTGCCATCTCGCAGAAATGTCGTAGCATCACCTCATTCGGGGGGTTGTAGACGCTGTGCAGACCATCACCGCAGTCTTCATCACTCTCTGCAAATAGAGCATTCTGGCCATCGACATCACCCTCTGCATATGAAGTCATGGCGGCCCGGCGTGAGAGCTGTTCCTCCACTTTGGACGATCCAATAACTTCCGAGTTGTCGTGAGTGTATTCAACACCGGCCGAAGTGAGGATGGCTTGGATAGCGTCACTTTTGGGCACCTTTGCCTTCTTCGACTCGAGCATTTTCTCCTGGTTCTCAGATGTGAGCAATGCAGCCAGCTGGCTCATGCCACCATCTTCAGCATCCGTATCCTCGTTCTTGACCATGCCCAGTGTCTCCCCATCCTTGGCCGCCTTTTCCATGTCGACATCCACAAGGTTCACGCCAGCCTTGGCTTCGGCAATGTTGGTCTTGTTCACAATATCTTGAAGTAGTCCGCTGTCGTTGTGATATCTAAAGATGTTGCCCAGTCCAAAGATTTCACCCTTTCTCTCGGTATCCTGCTGGACACCTTTGAAGTAGCGACGCTCCGACGATGCAGTATAGCCGATGTTGGCTTGCTGCTGCTTGTAGATTTGTCGTGCGTACACGATCTCCTCTACTGTTCCCAGTGAAATGAGTCGAAACACTTCAACGTCACGGGTCTGGCCGATACGGTAGGCTCGATCCTGAGCTTGAAGATCGTAAGAAGGATTCCAGTGAGGATCGACGATGACAACCTTGTTCGCAGAGGTGATGTTGAGTCCCACGCCCCCAGCTTTGGTTGAGATGAGAAAAACAAACTGCGTCGGATCAGAGTTGAATGTGTCGACAACCTCCTGACGCTGTTCGTAGCTCAGAGATCCATCCAGGTAGCTGACAGTGTAGCTCGTGTTGGTAAACAGATGCTGCAAGATGCGAAGAAGCCGTACACTGTGGGAGAAGACAAGGACCTTGTCTCCGTTGCTATGCCAAAACTTGAGCAGCTTCTTCAGAACTTTCCACTTTCCACAAAACTCGGGGTTAACCAGATTCTTAATCCGGTCCCGATTATCGTAGAGGTGCTTCCATGTATCCGGCATACAAGTCCGAAGAGTGTTAAGCTCTGAGGTGTGTTTGGTGTCCACGTCGGTCGTCTGTGGAACCAGCAGAGTAAGGTGGTTTGCCAACTTTTGCAGCACAATCATACTGGGAAAGACAATGCTTTGCCATCTTGTGCCGCTGGGCAGAAAGCGATTACAGCACCATCCTTTCTTACTCTTCCCGCAGCAGGGTTCAGAGAGACTTTGCAGAATATCGATTTCTGCGCTATCCAAAAAGTTCTCGTATGCATCTCGCTGAAGGTCTGTGAGGGGACAGAAAACGACTCGGTCTGTCTTCTTGGGTAATTGATGCGCAATGAGCGTCTTCATTCTTCGTAAGAAGTACCGTGGTAGTAGATTGTGTGCCAGTTTGTCAGCCGTCTGCCTTGCGAGACTGAGTTGAGCCACGGTTGCATCGTGAGATTGTCCAACTGTTAGGGGTTTGGTGACGGCTTGCGTCCACTCTGCGATTGTTCCAAAATGGCCAGGATTCGTCCAATCTAGTAATGTCCAAAGCTCTTCGTACCTGTTCTGGATGGCAGTGCCAGTAAGGCCAATGCGGCAAAGCGCATTAATCTCGTTGAGCGCTTTGGTGGTTTCTGAGTATCTGTCTTTCAGTCGGTGACACTCATCAGCAATCACGGCATCCCATTGAACCATGTTGATGGAGCTCCTGCTGTTCTTGTAAGTGTCGTATGTGGTGATGACGATCTCAAGACGTCCAGCCCGGGCAGCACTGAGAACATCTTCCTTGTGAATTCCATGGAAGAGATCAATGTGCCACCAACCCCAGCGGTTCAACTCGTTTTTCCAGTTCATGATGAGGGACCCGGGACACACGACCAAGATCCTAGGATACCAGCGGTCATTGTACTGCCGTATTTGTCGCATACGCTTGGCGTCACGCTCATCACCAGTCTTGCCAAACGCAGCAGTCAAGAAAGCAGCCACCTGTACCGTCTTGCCGAGGCCCATGTCGTCGCCCAGAATACCACCCTCCTGGTACACAAACTTTCGGTGCAGGAAAGATACGCCAGCAATCTGGTAGTCTCGGAGGTACTGTGCGATCGATGCCGGGATGAGGCCTGCCGACTGGGGCAACTCAATATCCTTGTATGGTCGAGAGGGTTTGATTCCGCTACTCTCTTCGAACTTGGGCCGTTCTTCCAACTCTCTCAATCTCCTATTTTCTTCAAAGTGTATCCCTGTGTAATCCGGAGGAACCATGAGAGCAGCATCGTGATGACGTTTCTTGTTGGCGTCAAACTTGCGTCTTCGCTCAATCAGATATTCGGGCAATCCTGCGAGCTCAAAATCTTCCTCAGGGACATGGTCGTCTCCATGCACATCATCACCTCTTTTCTTCCCCTTAGACTTTCGTTTAGCCCTTCGTTTCTTCGGCTTCACGGGCAAATCATCCTCGTCATCAGTCCACTGGACCTTTTCCTCGATCTCGACGGGCTGTTTTCTTTTCTGGGCCGCCTTGGGGAGAGGAGATGCATTATCCCCAGACTCGGAAGCTGTATCTCCATCGTCGAGAATTTCAATCACCTCTCTCTTGCCTGGCGGCATATTTGGAGCATGTGGTTGATGCAGTGACCGTGATGAGTGTGAATTCACGCTCACGTGTGGCGACGCCTTAGGCACGTCGAGATTTGAGCGAAAGCACGTGACCCGACTTACAAGTCTTTACACAACACATCAGAATCACACCAGGGGTCATAACTCAACTGCTTTTCGCTAGAGCATTCTGCAATGCTCCATGCTCGGTAAGCACTCTCTCAGCTTCATCCCTAGCCTGCATCGTCCAAGACTCTCGTCAGATGACTCTTGCAGCATTGCAACGCTCAGCTCAGAGCGAATCTGAATGTCTGGTGTAAAACAAGGCCCCACTCCACTTTACCCACGGACGCATGACAGCTGCTCAGCCACCCACCGAAGCACCCGAGCTTGTCTCGTCCAATCCAATCCCGGTAGTTGGAACTTTGATGAGTGATGTCAGAATCAATCTTTTCGCTTTCGGTTGAAAAGTTATCTGCATGATGAAAACGGCAAAATCAAGCTCGGGGCAGCCTCCCCTGTGTCTGTGCGGCCTTGAGATCGTGATCATCTTCGCATCGCGCAATCTTGTCATGGCCGTCTTGGTAGGCTGCTTCGTAAATATTGCACTTATTGTGGGATCGCCAATCAAAACACCATGCCAGAGTCCGTGTACTTCATCTGCCGGCACTTGCGCGACTGTAACTCGGACCATCTTAGCTTCACATCAATCAGAGAGAAAACCAGAATATTCGAAGTGGAAAGATTAGTTGGATTGACGGGTATCGAATTAATAACTAAAAAGCCCAGCGCGTCGTTGCCTTCAGAGCCAATCCAACATACGCCTCCATGTCGCAAACAAAGGAAAGGGAATAAAAAGAGTTGCGGAGAACCCCATGTCTGTCGTGAAATCGGCACCCAAACGCCCAGGCGTGGGTCACCGGCGTAAGGTATCAAAGCGAAGAGAAAAGAATGCACCTCATCACGGCGCTCTCGGCGGCAGCATGCGCCTAGCTGTGCCCGGCATCCTCGGCAGCCATTGGTGTCTTGGCCGTCAGACAATGCGTGTCCCGTGGTCCATGACTAGCTGCCGTGTCTGGCTGATCGTTGACCGTTCGAGAGTGGGGCTGGCCGACGCTCCCTAGAGCTCATCTCATCGGGCTGAGCTGAGCTGGCCGGGGACTGTTACGACCCCGAGAAGCGAGGTGTGAGGCGGCCTTAATACTTCAGGATGATGTACAGAGCGTGGATGATACCGGGAATGTAACCTGCAAGGTGGGGTTAGAAGACTGTACGCATCGGGGATAGGAATGTCATGGAAAGCGAGATGCTTCGGTTTCGGAGGAGCCGGAGATGAGACTGAGAGAAAGAGAGTCTTACCCAGAATGGTCAACAGGATGTTGATGAGGAGATCAGCGCCGCAGCCACGCTCGAGGAAGACACCCACGGGAGGGAGGATGATGGCAAGGAGGATCTTGCAGATGTCGCTGTTGTAAGTCAGTATATGTCTTGTCTTTTGTTGCTTCACCGTCTCAGATGAGCTCGAGAATCCGGGGCAAGACATCATATCGACAATTACATTGTTGCGACATGAAATGAATTGCGGAATTTTCGGAATGACGTCGTCGCGAGAGTGAAGGCGAGGGCTGTCTTACCTAGCAGTGAAAGGCATGATGTCGGTGTTGAAGAGTTGTTACTCGAAGAGATGGGTTTGATAGTAGTCGAAAGTATTGTATCGAAATCTTTACGCAAAGACAAAGAGTCGTGTGAGCAGAGTATGAGTTGTGAAGGGGCAAGTCGTAAGAAGGGGGGGAACAAATTGTCTTTTATATCAGTGATCCGGAGCTTCCTCACCCATGCACCTCACACCCCATTCACTGCCCTTTTCCCATCTTGGCTCCTCGTTCCAACTTTCCCCGTTTCCTTGACGAACCACGCAACCAAGCAGAGCCCGCCATCCCGCAGCACCAGCACCGACAACCCCGTGGTCCCCGTCAGCCCAGCCCTGCGACACCTTCGAGTTCTGGGCACTGCGTCATCGATTCGCTGGTGGTGAAGGGGGGGGTGGACAAGCCACAGGGACGACGTCTCGGAGCAGGGAAGCACGGCCAAGCGAACTCTGCCCTGCTTTTTTTCTCCTGGCCAAGCACAATGCGCGCCAGGACAAAGGTGGTCCATCTTGGTAAGAAGCTTGGAGAGGTTTGGGTAGTCGGCAGTCCCATGTCCTAGAGAGCTACGTCATGAATACGCCGCAGGCCAATCGTGCAAGGGCGGCTGTGGGGCGACGCCACGATGGTTTACGCGGATGCAGCTAGATACGGGCGCTACCGTGATGCAGCTGAGCCACATATGGCGCAGCAACGACGACAACAAAGCATCACTCCATGGAATCACGATCCCCTGTGGCGAGCAAATCGCCATTCGTGACTTAATGCATTTGTTGTCGATGTGGCTTGGCGACTTTCGCTTTCCTCTGTCTGCACCGCCTCGTAGTTGGATCAAATCTCGATGCCCAGACATTTAGACCTTCCAGAAGCCAATGCCCAAGTGAGACAGGATGCGTCAATCGTGTGGCTGGTGTCCCGCGGTAAAGAAGCTTTCCCCAATCCAAGCGCTCACTGTCGTAATTGGGGCAAGGCTAGAGCTTGGGCGACCCTCTCGAGGTGCCGGTTGCCGGGAACAGCCCGGAACGGAATGATCATATGGACGGGCCTTTGGGGCCTTTGGGGCCTTTGCCAAGATGCAGAATCAACAATCAAGATGCTGTGGCATGGCATGTTTTCTTCGCTTCCCGCGTGGCTGAGCAAACAATTTCACCGCCGCTCTTGGCTCTTTTTATCGCTTCATGTTTCGAAGTAGGCGGAACGCGTCAGTGCCAAGCTCAGAAAACTACGGCCTCTCGGCACTGGAGTGGAGGGCCAAGATATTAATAATATGTCGGCCACCCCATCAGATATGGTTGCAGTCCATGATTTTCTCTCTGCCGACGGACGGAACCATGTGTCTGGGGAAAAGATCGCTGTTTGCGAAAACGCCGTTGTAGACCGTAGGACAAGATGAATTCAACTCCGTGTTCATCTCGGCCATGATATCAATAATTATTTACGCTTCTGAAACTAGGGTTGTGGACCTAACCCAGGCCGGCCTCAGTGTTTTGATTTACGCCTCGTCCAATGGCGATGCATGATGTGAAATGACACAGCAAGCCTGGCTCTGTAAACCGGGAATACAGATAACAAAGAGTAGCTTAAACAAGATAGGAACAACCATATGACTGTTTTCGCTCGGATCGCTCGGCATCTCGTAAATTCTCGTTTTTTCGGACCTGAGCGAGACGTCCGCATTAATTTGCCTCTCCTTGGCATGTCGTTAACAATCCTCGCAAGGTCTGGCCGGCGTTGATGGTCTACCTCGGTAGCCACGGAGGTTGGTGGGATAGTGCCCAGAGCTCGGCAACCGATGATAAACGTTCATGTTGTCTTTCCTTGAGATTACAACTTTGGGATTGGAACGGTTGGCTCCCAAGAGATAGAGTGAAGCTACGTTGTTTAACGCTGGGGGAGATCATACACAAATCTGCATCATACAATATGACTACCTGTCTAATACATAGATCCCGTCGCTTCATGCGCCCCATGTCGCCTAATCAGTCCTCAACCTTAAAACGATCGACCTTTGTCCTGCTTTGGCGAACTGGTGGATCAAATAAACAATTAGGCTATAAGTGCAAATGCACAAGGTACGTCATTGTATGGCGATGCCACAACATGGCTCACCCTACAGGACAAGATCAACTACATTGCTTACATGCCACATAATTACAGGACTGGATGACGGATCGACAGGGCCATGGATCTGATACTTCTCATTCTAGGAACATCTCCAGGGTGCGATTGATGCTTGAATGACGTGACTGTGGCATCTTTTACTCGAGCAGTCCAAATTAGAAGTTCCATCATGATTTGGTGTCAATGTTGGTCCGGTCAAGAAAGCAACACCACAACATCAAGAGGGTTAGTTACCCAGCTCCCACAGAGCATGATAATTAGCTAACAATACACAATAAAGGTAAAACCTTGGAGCTTCTATGCGAGCTCCTCATAAGCCCTCCCTATTATCTTTAGGAGAATACGCTCAAGGGTTTATCAAGGTGTCTCTTTTTCCTTAACCCAGGTATGTATGTGACTCATGACCCTTCCACTGTAGTCGAAATGTTGTACTCTGAGTCCACATCGTAAAGTTAAGATGTTGCGATGTTAAACAATTGGGGATTAACGGCGTCATTTCTATTAAAAAATGTGTTCCCTGCTTCTCTGCCAAACCCATGAGAAGGGAAGTATAACTAACACCAACAAGGTTTCAAAGCTAGGTAGTTCATGGACCAAGTCAATATAGCCACGCATGGATAAGTAGCACGCCGAGTTCATTCGTCGTTTTCTTACAGTGACCTTCAGCTACCTTATTACCCAGGTAGGTAGTAGTACACAGCCCAAAGGGTCTTGTACAACTGGCCGTTGTAGATGAATGGCACGAAGGGGATGCAACATACAAGAAATCTATTGCAAATGGGTGCTCAGATATTAGTGAGACACCAATTCTACTGTACAGATTTGATATACAGCCTTTATGGCAAAGATGGTTTGCATCTTATCTTATACCCGAGCCTTGACCTATTCCTCCTTGATCTCAGAAACGGCCCATCGCTTGCCGTAAAAGACATTTCCAAGAAGCTTGGAGCCTACAAAGTATCCAATATAAGCACCGGAAACAATGGTGACGGGCCACTTCTGCCACTCGCGATCCCAGTCGAGGGGAATAGGCACGGCTCCGAGCCACGCGCCAACCACGGTGCCCACAAAGCCACCAAAGGTCTGGTCGAAGGGGGCAGAGACGCTGACGACGGCCTGGAGGGGAACGGGGTCGGAACCGCGGACGTAGAAGATGGGGTAGATGGCGAGGACGGCGATGTGTGCGGCGCAGAGGAACGTGTGGGAGGCGTGGGTGAGGAATGGGGCGCCGAAGAGGACGAAGAGGATGTGAAGGACAGGCGTCAGGATGAGGGAGAGGACTAGCGAGATGACGGCGGTCTGAACGATATATATTAGCCTCAAGATGCCCAGGTTTGACATGATTCCAACACTTACAGCAAATGCCTTTGGTTCCCGCGTATCCGACTTCTTCTTCTCGCCTGGGCGCAGCTTCTTAGAACCCTTTGCGCCCGAAGATCCCGCGGCGGGAAGACACAAGGTCACATAGAGTGTCTGGATAACAGCAACCACAGGCAGTCCGATCTGAAGTGTCGGCACGGGATCAGCCACGAGGGCTTCGAAGCGCCAGACAAACAGGCCAGCAAGCACCAGTTGATGGACGACCGAGACAGGCAGGGCGAGAGGAGTGTTGAGCAACGGAATCGCAGGCACGACAGCCTTGGGAGCAACCGCCTGGGCGGGGGCGCCCTTGATCACAGTCGTCGACATTGTGACCGGGTCGATCAGGGGCATTGAGTTTGTGGTGGTGTTAAACGAGTGTCTGGAGCGGCTTCGAGCTCGTCGCGATCTCCAATTCCCTCGGGCAAATCACCAACAAGGTAGCTAGCTCTTGGCTCTGGAGTTGCCAGGTGTGGCTTGGCGGGCTGCCGCGACATCACGTTTCAAGTCACATGATTAAAATCGTGTAACCCGTTTCACCCGTGGCTCGTCCGAGTGGTCGGCTCCGAAGTCCGCGCTCATCCGTACAATTACTGACTATATCACCACCATCATGATGAAATTCTCCGGTGAGGACCAGACCAGACCACTGGTCCGGGACGGGACGGGCTAGCATGATAAGAAAGTGGCAGCATCGTGGAACCGTACGCCATTGACATCGGCATCGGCGAGGGCCACGGCAGTGTGATCGCATCGCCATCTAGGATCTAATGCAATCTGGGCTGTCAATCTAGAAAACCATCCAGTCATACAACCTGGAACGAGCAAGGACAAAACATGCCAGGAACCCGACCGGCCGGGCTAGAACATGGCTGAAAGAGGTAGGGCAGAGGGTGTTTGGGGTACCGAGGAGAGCATCATGACTGGCTGATCCGAGCTGAGCTGAGCATCTGATCATGGCATATTTTTTCTTCTTTGTATGGAATGCCGAGCCTCACGCAGATAGCTCGCTCTTCCCCGGAGGCTCATGGCTCAGCTGCCATGAGTCGATGAGGCCATGGCCAGATGTTCCCGGGAGAAACAGGACGATAGCGAGGTACGGACGGCTAGCCAATCATGAGACTCGCCGGTCCCCGCCGACCGGAGCGAGATGGCACCACAAAGACCGTCCTCGCCCTCGAAATCGTGCCATGCACCTCCGACCTGGGGTGCTGACTGATGGCTCTCTGACAGTCGCTATTGGTCAGCTGGTCTTACACCCTCAAGCACCCCCGGTGTCAGTACAATGGCTGGGTGGCATGATGGCCTCGAGACAAGATGAAATCTGACCACAATGGATGTATCCGGCTCAGCGGGTGCTGGGAGCTCGCCGTTTGAACGATTTGTCGGGAACAGAATTTGTTATCCCTGCCAACAAGATCGCCATGCCACGTCTGTATAAGAATCGAAGCCATCTTCCTTCTCCAAGTCCATCTTCTCTCACCACCATCAACAGCATCAACAGAGCAATCTCAACTCTCCAATCACCTCTCCACTCTCGCCTATAAACAACAATCACCACTCAATTCGTCTTTTGCGACTTCCGGGTTTAATATCGACATCAAATTCGATTCATCTCTAAATCTCTCAACTCAACAAACAACTTAATCAACATGTCTCCCATCGTTGTCCGATCTGCCGCCCGCGCTGTTCAGCGCCGCCAATTCTCTCTCCTCAGCGCCATGCGAACTGTTGGCCGATCCATGGAGTCTCACCCCTTTGAGCGCCTGCCCATCAGCCAGCAGCCCGCTAAGCCCGACTACGCCAAGATGTTTAAGCGAGTTGGCAGCCAGGCTCTCTTGTAAGTTGCCAATTGCATCTTTAACGCATACACAATATACTAACTAGTACTTCTTCAGTTTCTTCCCTGGCTTCGCCGTCATCCTTGGCTGGCCCCTCGCCGCCGAAGCTGCCTTTGATGGCCGACTCTAAGTAGCCAATTGGCACATGATCGATTCTTTGGATCAAACTTCGAAAGCGAGCGAGACTCGACGGGACCGTTCCTCGATAGACCATACACTTTTGGCTACGTTGTTGGATACCGGGACCATTTGTGACAATGCACAGTCACGTTTGTACATAGCATTGAAAGGCGTTTGAGGTGCATTGGAAGCTGGAAGATGCACATAGCATCAGAGCTACGACTATGATAAATTTCTAGAAATATAATTCCATATGTCAACAACCATGAGTCTGTTTTCGATGTGAAAATCCCCATCTTTAAATGTGCCTGTTACTTAATCAATATACTATCATCAAGGGACACCTTCCCATGCTCATGCAAGAACTTGCATCTGTCACATTACAATCAACATGAAGCATCTTCGTGCATGAACTTCTTAAGGGGTATCAAACAATGAAATTTCTATCGAGTGTATCGTACATATTAAGTTCGTCTCAACCATCGCCTCGTCGCCAATTAGTGACCACCCAGGTTGGGCTCATTATACCCAGAGTGATACGCTCCCACAGACTTGTATCCCGACCTCTTCTCCTCCCTCTTACCACCAAACATCTTACCGATCATGAAAGCGGCCGCCATCAAGATAGGCACACCGACGCCGACTCCAATAGCGACTCCCCTTTCCCACTTGCGTCTCTCCTCTTCTCTGGCCTTCTCGCTCTGTGTCTCGAGGTATGGCAGCACGTCGTCGTCCATGACGATAAACTTTGACGACTTGTCCATCCATGGGTTACCGTGGACGCGTCCCTCGCCCTCGTAGGGTCGGTCGGGCTGTGAGACGGCCCAGAGGTTCTTGAGGTTGCTGGCGGCAGCCTTGACCTGCTCGGCGTCGATATCGTCGTGGTCCTTGGTGGGAAAGTCGGCAGCGAGATCCTTGAACTTGAATGTATAGGAGGTCTCCTTGTTCTTGAGCTCTGTTTACAGGTGTCAGTTGGCGCGTCTGAATCGACTCTAGAAAAACCAACCCTTCTTCCAAGTCAAGCTACTCGAGTTGCTAGGCGTCTCAGGGTCCCTCACGAAATGCCACTCAATGAGAGTAGAGTAATCATCGTCGGTTCCATGCCAGCTAATGGTGTACTCCTTGTCCCAGAGGACCATGGCAGGGTTATCGCCTTCGTCGCGGTTATAGTACGGCCAGGTGTTGTTGGGGTATGAACAACCCTTCGCCGAGTCCTCGTTGTTGGTAGAGCACCACACGAAAGAGGTGACACAGATAGCATCGTCCTGCCGGCAAAGCCATCGATCCTTGGCGGGGTCAAAGGCGCTCACCGACGAGACGAGACCCGTCGCAGCGAGGGCGAGCAGTAGACCGTTGCGAGTGTTAGCCATGATGAATACGTAGACACGCGACTGAAAGGAGTTTGCGATGAATCGTCGCGTTCACTTTACGAATCTTGAAAAAGACTCGGCCCCAGAGCCGAAACCCCAGGGACGGGCGGGGGCATGAAGTCATGTTATAGACAATCTCAATGTCACAGAGACAGGCCATCAAAACAACCGGGGTCGGTATAGCGCCAGATATCCGGCACCATCGCTTCATACGAGGAAGCACTGACACTTTCATCCCAACCTATCCCATGGTGTTGACCCTCCCCTCCCCACCAGGGCTTGCAGAGTTTCTGCTTCCGGGTGCATGTCCGAGCTGAAACCAGAGATTTTTCCCAATGGAAATCCTTAGTCCCACAGAATAGACTCGGAGGCCGTATCTCTGCTCCGATTTGAGAGGTGGTTAATTTCCAGCTGGGTGTTAGCGGAGGAGCTGTTAATTGCAGGGTTGGCATCTTTGAGGTTTGGGATCGCCAAGGGTCTGATACACAAGGGGTGGCAAACTTAATTTTAGAACCCGAGGCCTATTTGGAGAGACGAGTGACGGATGCTACCAGCCTACCAATCACGGCCAATGCTGCCCTCCTGTCCTGAGTGTCGATGCAGCCTGAGGGCGGGTTAAAATTGCAGTGCAAGTTCTTGTACTTGAGCCCCCAGAAGGAGCTTTGTTGAGGCTATCACGGCGTCATTCATTATGGTTGTACTACGTAGTAAGCCTCATTAACTTGTGACTGTATTGTTGAGGTTTGGTCGTAGGCTTTGGTTGTGTTTTGACTGTGTTATTTTTGTTGAGTTGCTCCGAGGCCTCCGCCTCCTGGCCTTGTGCAGCCTTTTGAACAAGTTCTTGTACTTGAGCAGGGTTTACAGGGGAATAGGCAATTCCTTGGAGCCACTATATGGGGCAGGTTAAAGATATCCGGGGCATTGTCTTATCTACTCCTTGTACTCATGAAGTTGTTTATTTAGAGGTAAGTATATCAAACCATGAGGTGCATTACAAACCAATCCGCTCTAGGGGATCAGACCTTCACGATGTCCCTTGTGGACTTGAATGACCTGGGGTCCATAGATGGCTAAATTTTGTCAGTCAAAGCATGAAGAGCAGTAGACCACTCCTGTAGCAAATCCTAGTTTACTACAATTACGCTTCTTGCCCTGATTTACACCTAATAGGATCGGAAAGTGAGAGACTTATGCTGCCCAAGGCTGCCGTCCTGTCTGGACTGTCTGTGCAGCCTGAGTGCGGGTTAAAATTGCAGTGCATGTCTGACAGCCCGTCCTGGAAGATGAACATGGGCAACTCCTTGCAGTTAAAATTGCAGTGAAGAATTTGATTCCTGTTATCAACCAATAAACTCTTAAGACGTCTCCTATGGGCTTGAATGATATAGGTCCATAGATTATTGTATTCGCCAATCAAAGCGTGAAGTCCAATAGACGACTCCTATCACAAACGCAACTTCACAACAATTACGGATCTTGATCTGATTTACAGCCAATGGAATCAGAAAGGGAGAGATATATGCTGCCTAAACACGCCAAGGTAATCGCTGGGTCCAGACATCACAGGTAGCTCTATAAGTTACGATTATCAAGTCTGCCTATGTACAATGATACACACAAAAGCAAGCAAACCACACGGGTGATACGTAGTTACATCGAATAACTTCCATCTCAATAACAGTCCCTGTACCAAGTCAAGACGTGAGCTTCTTAAACTCCGTGTAAGCAGTCAAGAGCTGCGGTATCTACCAGCTCTGCCTATCATATACAACGATTCGGGACGCATTTCACACACACTCAGTGCCAGTGATGCTCAAAGGGTTTCCTCCCCATTGGTGATCCTTAGGTTTTAGCCGGGCATGCCTCCCAAGAAGGTAGGAAGGATTGAAGCCTACAAATCAACCATTTTCATCAATAGTCACTACATCATAAACACACTAATCCTCTTTCCGCTGAATACAATGGTTCATAATAATGGAGAAGTGTTCTCTTAAAAAGCTTGGCCAGTTGTAGAATCAATCTACACCGCAAAGGCATCACTCCCACCTTGCCTTCGTTTCCGGCCACGTAGTAATCGCAAAATGAACAAACCGTATCAAGAAATCAACTCCATTCCCAGGAACCCATTCAAATCTCACCAAGAGCTGATTGCCATAATATTCCATGACACCGCTATACAACATGACATGACAAACAATCCCAATAACTCCAGTCTAACTCCCATAAGCCCTTCCAGGCAATCCGAGTCTAAAACAGTCCATACATGCAACTGATAGGTACCCCCGTAAACGGCTAAAGCAACTCTCCCTCTCCTTCTTCTTCTACAAGGTCATCATCTTCCTCCCAGTCAACCTGAGCCGCCATTTCTTCCGCTCTCCGCTGAACCTCAGCCAGGCCTGAAAGTTCAGCAACATAGTCCTTCTCCTGAAGCGCCTTCTTTACAAATCCCCAGCCATCATTGCGGAAAGCATCAAGGATCTTGGGACTACATGCGCTGCAGCAGTCATATGACTGACCCCGGATGACAATATTCTGGAACGTCGACACGTATCCTCGGACCTGATGCGGCACCAAGCCCAAGGCATGGTCAGGGGGGTCTCTCTCAGGGACCACTCCTGGTGTTGGCTGTGGGGCTGGTGCATCTTTACCCAGAGGATGCTGAAGCAAGCTCGTCAACAACTCGACGAGGAGAGCAGAGGCGATAGCTGCAACTCCTGGCCTAGTGACGGTACATTGCTGATCAAGGGTCTGATCCTTCTGTGACTAAAGAAGAGTTAGATGTGAAACCACGAATGAATCAGAAGACTTACATCTGCTGGAGCAACAACATCATTGCAGAAATAGCAGCCAAGTGGTGTCTGGCCTTCAACCTTGGTCTCACTTCCATGTCGCATCACGACATACGAGTCAAAGCCCAGAGCTGCGTTCATGACAATCTTGCCCGCAGCCTTTCCCATGACAGTTGGCAGCCATCGAGACTCTCTCGAGTCCATAAGGAGGAAGATGGCGTCATGCTCATCGATGAGCTTTGCCAGTTTCTCATAGTCTCCTCGCGTCTTAGCCTCGTCTGTAAAGGGATGTCCCAGCATAGGAACTGACAAAGCATGTCCCTCACTGTCGACACCAGGATAGATCTGTTTGAGCACCTCAGCTGCCCGGGGTGCCTTTGGCTTTCCGCCCTCGAGACAATCAGTAAACTCGAAGAGTGGCTGTCGCACAGGATTCGAAAATGAGACTCGACCATAATCCACAAAGGTGATCTTCCGGACGCCCCAGCCCATGAGATTTCTCGAAACATAGCTCCCCAGAGTTCCAGCGCCCAGAAGAAGGCACTTTGTGTTCTTGATCTTTTCCAGGTCCAGGTTTGGCGCAATTCTCCACTTCATGAGCTTCAAGTTAAGATCAACAGAGCTATCGGCCAGCCGGGCTGGATCCATGTATTCGCTTAAGCTGACCTGCTGAGCCTGGAGTTTGCCGTTTCGTGACCTCTCCCAACCAGTAACCTTGGGCATTTCGGTAATCTCCAGGTTCTCAACAGGATCCATCTCAATCGGGAGGATCACACTTCGTGCCTCATGTCTCCTGGCCCATGTGTCTCGATAGCAGAGAATCTTGACCTTTGTCAAACGAAACCTCTGTCGAATAAGAATCAGGTAATTTCGCAGAGGCCATCCAGGTCCCTCGGGGTATGTTGAAGGGTCGACAAAGGCGACATACTGGTCCTCCTCGGGGACCTGGTTGAAGAAACCGTCCTCAAAATCTCGAAGGGAGCCAACTTCCCACTTGTAAGGAAGGCTGTGAGAGGCTTCGGCATCCTCAGTCTGGTGGTGCGCTCCGTGCACCTTCTTGGCCAAGAAGAAACCATGCTCGCGAGCATCCACGCTGTACCTCCATGTCCCAACTCTATCCACGAGAGCTGTGCTCTCCTCGGCGTTAAGGCGCTCGGCCGGACCGGATCGTTTCCAGGAAGGATCGGAGTGAAGCGCCGGGAAGGCGAACCAATATGTGAACTTGTACTTCTTAAGGTCGGCATAGGAGAGGATGACAAATGACGAGAAGAGTGACGGAACAGAGTAGATGCTACCATCCTTGATCGCGTCCCAGACCTAGAAAAGTCAGCAAGGCCAGCAGGCGCACACTCGATTGCTTCCAAATACCTGTCGACCAGCAGTCTTAATCATGGCAGACTTGTCCATATTCTTAAAATCCTCGAGTGTGTTGACGTTCCTAATAATACCCTCGGCCCTCATCGTCCCCAGAGGTGGACTGGGTGCATTAGTTCTGCGATGGTCAGAGAGGAATGCGCAAAATCAAATAAGGAGCCTACCTGCCGCTCGTGAGAGCATTTCCTAGAATCTGCATGCGACAGCTAGATTCGGGGTCTTCCAGCCGCGGCTCGTAGAGTCCAAGTACGCTACGCGCCGAGTCGTCGAGCTTGTCATGGTCGAGCTTTGAACCGAAGAGCGCCGAGTAGAACGGCAGCTCTATCTCGGACGTAAAAGTTGCAAACTGCAGGGGCTTCGCAGCCATGTTGACGGGTTTGACGGGCTTGTCGCCTGCTGCTGAGTGATGATGGACGTACGGAGGTTCAAGGGTTCCAAGGATGTTGCGCAGGCAGCGGTTGACAGTGAAAGGAAGAAGATGGATATATAATGTGGGAGCTAAATTAGGCACGCACGTTTGGACGGCTGACACGACGAGGCTGTCACTTGATGCGGATGTGAACTCAGTTGGTCACTCAACCTCAGGTTCTGTCGTCACAAGACAATGACGAGTAGCTTGAAGGTTCCATCAAGCATAAGCAGCCCGAGCCCAGGGCCAGGCGGCCCCGCGGCGGGGTACAGCTTATCGGCCACTCAACCCGGCCTTATCGCCCATCCATCAGGCAGCCAAGCCAAAAAGTCAGCCCTGTTTAACGCCCAGGTGTAGGGTAGCAACCGTCACAGGAACGTCTAACATGCAGCAAAGGATTGGCTCTCAACCCGCATAACCGGCATCGTATTCAACATCCCAAACATAGAAACCCGTAAACAAATATTCGCAATCTATGGTCGCTCAGGGAAACAAGAGGGATGACTTTCCTTTCAATAAAAAAAAATCAATCAACCCCTTGACCTCACATTATACCCATTGCCACAGACCCAGTAGAAGAATGTGACCCTTTCTCCCTCGACGCCATCTTTAAGGGAGATGCCGCTGCACCTAGAGCAACGGGACGAACCCACATCTCACGGAATGTGCGCTACTATATGAACCCCGTCGATAGAGTAATATCTAGATCTCACTATGGGGTTTCTCAAAATAGAGATCGTCGTGGTCGCGGCCAGTGCATGGAGAGACATTTCAAGCAAACCCTTTGGCCGCTTCCTGACAGACCCTTTGTTCGGCCGGCCTTCTAGAAGTGACCGCAAACGGCGCACCCCACACGTGCCATGACAGGTACGCGCTTAGAGAGACGCCAGTCGCGTCGGGCAGACCAACTTGGTAAAATTCAATCTAGTTGAGATATCTCGACCAAGGCTCATCCCAAGTTTCTTTCATCTCAATCTCATACGTTGAGCACCTCACAAGATGCTCATTGGAGTCTGCGGTAGTAGGTAAACTCTAACACATAGCACAGCCGTCTCAAAACTCACCTAATCTCAGGTATCTGCTCCGGCAAAAAGACGGTGGCTCAGTATCTGGTCGAGCATCATGGCTTCAAACATCTCTACCTGCAGCCATCATCACCGTCGACGGAATCTTCCAATTCATCCCCTGATGGCACATCGGCTCCCTCCGAGGACCACAGGACGGAGTCGCCGTCCCAATCATCAGTCCCTGAGGCATTCAAAGGCGCTCTGACCTCGACCGCGCTCACCACCAAGAATGGCACCAGCTCTTCCTCTGAGACCACACTGACCCTCAGGGCTGGTCCTCAGCACACTTTCTCCACGCCCGAGGAGCTTCTGGACTTTGTCACCAGGCGCTGGCGGAGCCGTTTTGTCATCACCGACATCCCTACTGAGACGGTTCTCGACGTCTTTGTACGCCGGCCCTTCTTCCTGCTCCTCTCCGTCGATGCCCCATTGACGGTCCGCTGGCGCCGCTTCCAGCAGCGAGCCAGACAGAGGAACGCGGAGGGACCGGACATGAGTCTGGAAGACTTTGTGGCGGAGAGCGATGCCCACTTGTACGATCCCAAGACAGGACTATCGCCGCTCATCTCCCGAGCCGTCGTGAGGTTGCTCAACACATCGTCATCCCTCGCGCACCTATATGCCACCCTAGGCAAGCTGGATATCCCAAACCCTGATCGCCTGCGACCATGCTGGGATACCTACTTTATGGAGTTGGCATCCCTGGCAGCTCAGCGCTCCAACTGCATGAAGCGTAGGGTCGGGTGCGTGCTTGTGGGCAAGGAGCGCAGGGTCATCAGCACGGGCTATAATGGGACTCCAAGGGGACTGCTCAACTGCGCTGAGGGAGGCTGTCCCCGGTGCAATGATGCCAGCAGCTCGGGCGTGGGACTATCGACCTGCTTGTGCATTCACGCCGAAGAGAACGCCCTCCTCGAAGCGGGACGGGAGAGGATCCGGGAGGGGTCTGTCTTGTACTGCGACACGTGTCCCTGCCTTACGTGCAGCATCAAGATATGCCAGGTGGGCATCAGCGAGGTCGTCTACGCCCATGGGTATAGCATGGACAACGAGACTGCCCGTGTGTTTAGGGAGGCCGGCGTGAAGCTGAGACAGTTCATACCAGTGAGTATCTGAACCCCGACTAAGCCAGATCTCTAGACGAGATTAGTACCGTCCTACTGGCGATTTTCCGAGGCTGATTCAGATCTAGCCACCAAACGGTCTCATCCATCTCGAGAAGATGGAGCTTTACTAGATCGCCGGTATCTCGACCTCATCACATCACATCACCTCTCCCCTGTTGCGTCTCTGTGCGGGGAACCTTGGAGGATGTAATCCGGTTTGCCGAGCATGTGGCTTTTGCGTAGCGAGAGACAGGTTGGATGATGGCATTTTATAAGATCAACACACGAATATTTCAATGCCACTGCTATGAGCGAAGCGAAGAAGTTTCATCGCCGATCTCCTGTTGGACTTGACCCCTTGAACATTGCTCATTTTGATTCTCCCTGACGAGGAAGCATAGATGAGACTCGCCTATGAAGGAGACGAGGGACTTTGGAGTTGATGTCCAAGTTTTACCCCTCCTCCATCTCCCTTGCGAATGTGAGGTCAACCCTGGCATCAATTGTCCAATCAAGCATCATCAATGGCCATGACAGCAAGCCCCTTTCAAGCGCTTATGCTCCCTTTCCCATGGTCGGCCGCGTGCATAGGCACGATTCGTCCAAGTGCGTTTGCATTGCCAGCGTGGCTAGGTATTGAGGCCAGCAGGTTTTCTTGCTGCCCATGACAGCCCAGCCCAGCTCAGCTTGTCTCTGGATAGTCTAGGGTAATCAAGCCCTCAAAGAGTCCACTTGGTCGCATCTGGGGTCGGACGAGGATCAAACCATTTTGCGTCATGGCATTTTCTTTTGCTCTTTCGGAGGCTGGCGCACCTGATGGCACACCAGATTTGGATAATCTTATGCAGGCCAATATTGATGGCCGCATGACGGCGCTTAATTAAACCGGACGGCACAGCACAGGACAGCCAATTTGAATTTGTGCACTGTGGAGGCATCCCTCGATAGTAGTTGTGGTTCCGTATCACGAGCTGCGTCTATATCGGCATCCGAGCACCGTCCGCAGCTTTCATCGTGTAACTCCAGGACAACGCTCGTTGTTCCAGAAACTCGACGTGAATAGGGGCTCAGGAGAAGTAAAAAATGGTCTCGGTGATGCAGACCGCTTCTGCTCGAGGCCGCCTAGACGGCCCCTTGCAATATGAATGCAGTAGGGGTTCATTTCACAGAGCCGCAAGAGTTGTGCGGTGTGCTTCAACGGCCTACTAGCTGCAGCGGACGTCCCATAAAATATGCAACCAGTCAGGCGGTCAACAAGTTCGCGAGCCCCCTTTGTGCACAGCCAATCCAGCCCCTGTTCATAGCTTGTCTAGTGCAAGTTATGCGAGCGCGGGGCGAGGCGAGGCTAGGTTAGGTTTGTGTGCTGTGCGTTCGTCCGGAGAAAAAGGTTGCAAGCGGATTCAAAGGCGACCATGGTGGTCATGTCGTGCGTCTGGCTCGGTCCGTGTAAGTCGGCACGGCATGGCATCGCATGGTACGTATGGCCATCGACGTCGTTGAAGAAGCACGGAGCAGCTCCAAGAAAAGCAGCAGAAGCAGACATATGCCGAGAGGGAGCCCTCATTGGTGGCCTGGCGGGATCGGAGAGCTTCCAAATCTCGAAGCCTGGGCTGCGATAACTTTGATATGAGCCATCGGGTGGTCCCTCTCTTGGGGGCTTGCAGGCAGGGGACAAAGGATGGCTTGTCCGACGACTCACAACGTCTTCTTCTCGGATCCGGCGGGGCCAGCCCCGGAGTCTCCCACAAGAAGCGAAATGACATGGGCTGGCCGGCATAAAGAGCATAATTAAAGATCAAATTACCACCGTCAGCTAGTGGGGAGTGTGCTGTGTAATAGGGGATGATGGGGGGATGAGATGGGGAACGGGGCATGAGGGATGGGTTTGTTTGTTTTGATCGAGGAGATTTGCTGCGCGTCATGGAGGCCCGGTGCATCGGGATGGAAGGGCATGGCATGGCATGGCATGGCTGATGCCATGGGGGTCGATGCACATGGGATGGATGGATGTGCTGAGCTGGTGTGTGCTGTGAGCTGGTGCGTGCCCGATGAGCTGGCTAGGTGGTGGCGGCCACTGGACCGGCCGGCCAGAAGACGAGGGCCACGGGGCGGCTGCTCAACCACAAGATAGGTCTTGATGCTGCCAGAGCATGCAAGACGAGACAAGCTCCATCAACTGGCACGAAGACGTAGCTGGCCAAGGCTTATTACATGCTACCTTCCTAGAGCTCGTTGACATTGATTCTGGTGTACCTACCCGTATGTGTAAGCTCGACGTATTCGGGCTCCAAGTACGAGGCAAGGCTTGATGGGTCCCGGGATGAGGCATGCTCACCAAAGACTGACGGCGGCGATCATGACGCTGAATGGTCTGAAGGACGGGAGCCAGCGAACCGGTGGGCATCAAGATGCCGCAACACGGCCCCATCGTATCTTGCTTGCGACCTTCTGCGGCCTTACAGCGCCTAAGCAGTACGATCTTGTCCATCCGTTGAGCGTTGAAAGTCTGCGACCAGGCGAGGGACCAGCAGAAGCGCTGAGCCCACAGCTTCAGTCTATAGATGGGATACTCGAGATCACCTCGTGCCATCTTACCACGATCCCATCCCATCTCGTCCCAATTCCATGCCATGCCATGGATGATCTACAACGGGCGCGAGGCGACGTGGAAACCCCCGTCCACTGCCAGACTTCTGGGAGCCCCCTGGCAAGAGCCCCTAGACCTGAGAGAGGTCGGAGGGCTGGCTTGGCTGGCTTGGCTGGCTTGGGGGGCTGGTCTTTGGGTTTGGGACCTGTGAGAGACGACAATCAGGGCCACCTCAGGACGGGAGGACCCCTGGGCACTGGCGCTGAGATGCGCCCAGTGGAGTATCGACGACAGGGGCTTTCGAGCACTGGCGCGCTGGCGCTGGGACATGTCAGTCTGTCTCATCAGAGAGTTGTTGCTGTTGTCAGTTGTATCGACGGGGCCGAGTGGGTTATGGGAGAATAGGAGCCCCGAATCTGTCCTGAGAAAGGGCAACACGAAGCGAGAGATACATAGCCTCGACAATAGGCCGCAGAGTGGAGAGTCGTCTCCCTGAGATATGGATGCCCCGTCACTGTCTCCTATGTTGCAGACTGGTAAGTTTCGGCTTCAGGAACTATCAAAACTCACCTGCGGGAGCTTGGCGTAGTTGCGGCACACTCCCGTCATAGAAAACGTGCTCTCCCTAAAGATCTAGGACTTCCGTCCCCTTTGAGCCGGTCCGTCGTTGCCAGAACTACTACGTACGTAGACTACAACAAAGACACAACGCGGGAAGCCAAAAACTTCGTCTTAGACGGAGGGGAATGTGATTGTCCCGATGATGGCTCGGATGGATCAGAGCTAGAGCCTTGGAGGTGGACGGACCACGGCGGGCTACGGCCTACGGGGGACCAGCCCCGACGCCATGGCCTGACAAGGGGAGCCCTGGGAAGCAGCGTTGGGGCCCCACCACCTGCCACCCCCCTTGTCTGAAGAGACGCGTCTTTCGTGTCGCGCTTTACCATTCGAGGAAACATTGTAAACAAATGCGTCACTTCTCGTGGACGCGCTCCTGCCCCAACCTGCTGCTTCCTGCCTTGTTCACCTCTCAAGCGCGCACCAATTTGCTCCATGGTCCCCCGTGTCCCGGCCTCTCTCCACCGCGCCTCCCCTGCCTGGCCGTCCCACCCGCGCTTGCCCTTTTACTCCCTCCCGCTTGCTGGCTGGCTGGTCCTTGTGCCTTGGGCAGGAGTCAAGGTAGGTTTTGGCGACTCCCCACTGCATTTTACGGGGTGCCCTTCTAAAACTAAACGGGCCAACCGTCCAGTCCATCAACTGCCAGCGTGCGCCCGCCCACCTAACTTAACACGCGCAATCCATCCTAATCCTAGGCCCCTCGAGTCCCGGATCTCTCTTCTAGGTTGTCTTGTCCATCCATCCCATCATCTTCTCTTCTCGCCCTTCCAATTCAATTCCTTCCACACCCTCTGGGTCTTTTCCCAACTTTTCCAAACCAGACGAGCCAAGTGCATACCAGCCCGATTCGCCACTACCACTCGTTGTCCTTTCGACCTGACGTCCTGAGTCACCAGACCCCGTTGGAGGATTCGCGCTATGCCCTGAGAAAGGGTTCTTGGTTTCAACGCAGCCACACGAGGGGTTCTTTCTCTTGCACCCGACAAACCAGGACGCACATGCAAAGACAAGAGACGACTCACTTTTACGGGTGTTTAGTTTGTGTCAGGACGCCGATGCCGACGAGCGCCATGGTGTAACTGCCCACACTATCTTCTCCCCGTTTCTTGAATCCGTTCACCCCCAGAGCGAGGACGATTACGCGCGACAAGACGATCTAATAGTTCGGACAACAATCACTCCTACTACTACCGAGTAGTTCCAACCTCCGTCCCCTCCTTCCCCTCTTGTCAACACTCACCTTTGCTCTATCACAACTTGTTCATATTATCCTGGTCCGCCTTTTTTTGGCTGCCTGCTTGACGACATCACTTCTTCGCGATCCGACTGCTGCCTGTACTCGTTACAAAACTGCCTGCCTGCTCTAGTGTTCGATCTGCCTCCGGTTTCCGAGTCATGATATGACCTCTAGCATCCCAGTGAGACTGGCACAGCTTTCCGCGATTTTGTAGGGTATCGTCTCGAGCTACTTCTCTCACCACTTCGATTCGACGTTCACGCAGCTCTGTTTGGCCATTCACCAATCTTCGGCCGACCACCGAGCTACGACTTTCGATTCGCCCCTACTGAATTCTTACTTGCCTTCTATCTCGAATTATAGAGAACAAGAAAGACTATTGCGCATACAACCTTAGTACTGCTTACGTGGGCATTCCTCTTCTGCTGGCTGCCCGCGATACCCCCGAACGCTTAGCACATTCCACGCACACAATGTCCTTCTCCAACAGCAGCGGTGGCACACTGGCCCTCCCGTCGCCAACACACGCTCACCAGATCGACGGCACATCAGCTGTGCGCACTCTGAGACGATCTATCTCACGATCTCCCTCATCAAAATTCCTGTCGCGCTCTAACACGCAGAGCCCCGACAGCCCGCACCACACTTCCCCTCAATCGCCCTGCCGCCGGCTCGGCTCAACACCGCAGCATCAACATCCTCTGTCACCGCACGCTCGCTCAGCACCGCCTCACGCTAACGGCGCTGGCGCGCACCAGGCCATATTTACACCTTTCCGCCCGAGTGTCAGACTATCACTGCGATCAGCCAAGGCAGCAAAAACATCTCCTTCAAGGCCCTTGACACGAGCGCGTGCATCACCAAAGAGTCCCTTGAAAAGAGCGCTTAACACGGCACCCGACAGCGGTAACTCACTCCCAATGGTACCCACACCCGCTGTCATTGAATCATCGGGGCAGGAGAACAACGCGCTTGGAGCCACAAGCCCCAAGAGCTCCGAGAAGCGCCATAGCGTGCACCTCGACATCTCGGGCTCTTCGCAATCTCCTTTCAAATCCTTTGATATCAACAACGACAACTTCATGGTTTCGAACAACTGCCCGCTCAAGCGCAGCGATGCGACCATGAATCTGGACCAACCCAGCCAAGGAAGCCCGGTGGCTAAGCGACGGAGCTTGCATGGAATCACAGGACTGGGCCAGAACGAGGATCAGAACATTTTCGGTTCAAACACGACGTCTTCACAGAGCTTTTATATCCATGAAGATGCGGCTGCTGAATATGAACTATCCGCTAATGGCGGCGCCCCATCCCGCGAGCCACTACCTTCTCCTACGCCAACAACGACGGTTCCTAAGAGGTCGTCTTCGCTACGGAAATCAACTCTTCAGCAAAGATATGGCGAGCGTGGATCCTGGGGTAGGCGATCGGGTGAGAGACAACTTGCTCAGATCAGCTCTGAGTTCTCACCAAGCCGGAGCCGACCACGACTTTCTCTGGACCAGTTCGTCCCGCCCCCCGTGCCTCAAGAAAGCCCCTTCATTTCAACCACACCTACCTCTAAGCCGCCCACCTTTACCGGTGACAGGACCTTCCAGCCTCACCCCCTCTCCAAGACTCTCACAACATCCTCTTCTGGCAACTCTCTCACCGAGGAGACGCCTATCTATGCTCCGGTTGCACGAATGCCGGATCGCCCCAGACCTCACCTGTTTTCTCGCTCTCTACCTCTTAATGCGACACGACCGACAAGACCGAATGACCCTTCAAGGGCGATGGCGACCCCTAACAAGTCGCAACTGTGGGTTGGAGCTTTCAGCTCTACAGGCCTGATTTCCAAGGTGAACCGAAACCCTGAAGAGGAGGCGGACAAGAAGATGGCACCGCCAGACACTCCATGCAAGAAGCACTCGAACCCCTTCGCCACCTTTCCTCCACCAGCAGGAAGTGCCCTTAAGAAGAGGGGTAACAACCGTAATTCTTTCGGAGGCATTCCTTCTACACCTTTTAACCCTATCGGCGCCCCTGCTCCCAACAGCTTTGGAAACCCTGGAAAGGGCTTGGCCATCTTCCAGCGTGGTAATGCTTCCCGAAGCTCACGCCGCAGCAGCATCCTTAGCCTGGATGGCGAGGAGCACAAGCTCTTTGGTGAAACCATCGACTTTTCAAACCCCATGGAGGGTGATGCTCCTCCCACTCCCACAAAGAACAGTCTTACTCCCAGCCTGAGCAAGGTTAGCGAGAAGTCGTTTGAGTGCCACAGTGCCAATCAGAGCCCCAGTGCAAACCGGACCCTTCACGCCCCCACCCCTATTGTCGGTTCAACAATACCTCGAGAAGCAACTTGTAAGTCGGTCCTCACGAAGCCGAACGCGGCGGATGGCATGGCCGAAATTTCAGATCGGCTCGTCACCCTCAAGCGTCGGCATTCGCCTTCACCTCCTTATTCTTCACTCAGCCGCTCAAGAGCCCAGCGTGGGCTTCACTCCCCTTCCTCTCTTAGCACATCTCTCATGTCTCAGCCATTGATTTATCGTGAAGCCTTTACTAAAACAAATCCAGCGAGCCCTCTTGATGGACGCCGTACACCACAGACTCCTCAGGAGAGCCTTCTCCCTCTTGATACCAGCCGACTTTCGATCTCTCAGACCAGCGAGAGCTACTCCGACATGCCGCCTCCCGTCACACCTACAGCAGGCCGTGACCTTCGATCCTCCACTAGCCTTCTTGTAACACCAGTCAACGCCCGCACGAGCAATCTTGACGTTGATGCAAGCTTGAATTCCCGATTCGACAAGGTTGAGCAGATTGGCAAGGGCGAGTTTTCTACAGTCTACCGAGTGACCAAGGCGGATCCTCGACAGATGAACTTTGAGGGTCTGTCTACGACACCATGCTCCCGAAACCGTAGCCCCGCAAAGGGTCAGGTCTATGCTGTGAAGAAGAGCAAGCACCCCTACCATGGACCTCGAGAGCGGGAGATTAAGGTTCGGGAGGCACGTATTCTGCAGGCTCTGTCTCATGCCGAGCATGTGGTCAAGTACTATGATGACTGGGAGCACAACTTCCACCTGTACATCCAGACAGAATTCTGCGAGGAGGGCACACTTGACAAGTTTCTGGGCAACGTTGGGCAAGGTGGCCGATTGGATGATTTCCGCATCTACAAGATCCTGCAGGACCTTTGCTTGGTAAGTTTCGATGATACACGCCGTGCGACTATGCAGCTAACCTAGGGACAGGGTCTGAAGGAGATTCACGATGCGGGGTTCATGCACCACGACTTGAAGCCGGCCAACATTCTCATCACATTTGAGGGTGTTCTCAAGATTGGCGACTTTGGACTCGCCCAGGCTTGCACATCCACTGAGGGCGTCGACGTAGAGGGTGATCGCGAGTACATGGCTCCAGAGATGCTCAAGGGCAAGGCACGTCAAGCTGCCGATGTCTTCTCGCTTGGGCTCATCATCCTCGAAACGGCAGCTAATGTCGTGCTCCCTGACAACGGTCCCACGTGGATTGCCCTGCGTTCGGGTGACCTCTCCGAGGTGCCGAGTCTCACCTGGACACCATCCATTGAGGTCCAACGAGACGCCACAGGAAACCCTACCGAGTCGGCTCACAGCGATGATTTCACCAGCGGAAAGACGCACGATCCTAGCAACCTGTTTGGCTCGTTTAAGCGATCGGAACTGCAGCAACCCCCTGAGTTTATGGTTAATGCCATGCACACCAGCTCCCTTGATTCGATTGTCCGGATGATGACGGCACAGGAGCCCGATGAGCGACCTACAGTGCACCAGGTGCTCGAGCTTGAGGGACTGCGGTGGGTTAGCGAACATCGGGCCGCTCCAGCGACGGTATACGAGGGAAACTGGGGACCAGCCGAGCTGTTCCCCGTGTCCATCGCCGGTGATAGCGACACTGAGATGACGGATGTTTGAGGAACATTGCGATTTTATTTGAACCTGGATAGGAGAGGAACTCCACCAGCATTATGTTGGACTGGGACAGTTGACTACAGGTTCATACGCTCCGACTGGGTATAAGGAGAATGAGGCCACTGGGAGGATTTTGTGCCTCGATATACCCACCAACTTTCTACCACACACACCATACCATACCCTACCACACCACGACACGATACGACGGTACGACGAGAAATGGAAGACGTCAGCGGGAGGCTGCTGTTTGCTAGGCGTTTTGTTGAGTCGGTTGTTTACAGTTCGAACCGCAAACCATTGCTTTCAGGCATGACTACGACACGACACGATGTCGAGCCGAGCCGAGCCGACTACTTATTATACCTGCCGACTCTGTTTTCTTCTTCTTTTTACACAGCCTCCGGGCGATGACACATATTGACAATGTGCTCAGTCCCGGAAGGACAGCTGAAGCATTTGCGTCTCTGAGGAGGAGACTGCGTGTACGAAATACCCAGGATGGAATTAGACATGTTGCGAGTACATGGATACGGGGAGTAATAATTGCAAAAGTTCGGCATAGCTCTGCAAGGGATCAGCAGAGGAAGGGAAAGGGAAGGACACAGGATGCGGAACGGTTAAAAAGGTTTCTCACAGGATTGCATCAAGCCAGCCATTGAAGGAGCGGAAGACGGATACTTATTGTTGACTCGACTCGAGAGAGGTGGAATCATGTAAATTATAGAAATGGCTCGTCGAGTATACTTTTGAAGCCCGGGACACCCAGAGGAAAGGCCTCTTTGGTAATGGGCAGCAGCTGGATTCATAGCTGATGGAGGTTGATCTGATAGTTGGTGATGATTCTGACGACGAAATGGCATGAATATGATATGACCAGTTCAAGTAACAAGTGCATTTTGAAGTGATTGTGATTATTATTACTGTAATTAGTTGACTGTTAAAGCTGCAGCTTGATCTGTTTATCTTGGATGCCTATCTTGTCTGATAAAGCCCAACTCGCGCCATGCACGTTATGTAAGTCGGGTACTGTACAAGGCGGGGTCTGAACATGACGATACACTTGTACTCATTCAACTACAACGAGATATCTCACTAAAAGACCACGACAGCCGAGGTTACAAAAGAGAACGAGTACACACACACAACAAGCCAACCACACTAAACTCCCACTTGCTCAACAATGACAGTCCCCACGCCGCTTCAAGGACAGGCAGAGCTGCCTAGTGTCGAGAGCACAAAGTCATACTGGCATCTACAGCCATCGGACAAGTTGCTGGGCCATCGGACCACAGAAGACCTCCCCGCAACGACTGACGTGGTTGTTGTCGGCAGCGGTATCACGGGTGCGTTTGCGGCGAGGGAGCTCGTCAAAGGTGGGAAGAAGGTGGTGCTTCTTGAGGCGAGGGAGGCTTGTTGGGGAGCTACAGGACGGGTGAGTAGATGTTTGATTCTCATTGAAGCATGATGCTGTTTCACCTTTATTCGATATCTCAATTGAGTTGAAATAGACTGACAACTTGATAGAACGGCGGCCACTGTCAACCCTTCATCTACGCCGCCAAACCACCAATCTCGCGCTTCGAGCTAGGAACATACAACTTCCTCCGTGACCTCGTCTCCTCGAACAAGATCCCCTGCGACTGGGAAACCACGGGAGGCGTCCACGTGCTCCCCTCAAAGTCGGTGCTAGACCTCGTATCCAAGCACCTCGACCGTCTGAGGCGCGAGTTTCCTGATCTGGCCGACCAGGCTAGGATCGTCACTGACAAGGAGGAGCTGCAGAAGCTGCGTGTTCCTCAGGCTTATGCTGCTGTTTATCAGCCTAATGCTGCCAAGTTGTGGCCTTATAAGCTCGTTGCTTGGATTTTTGAGAACCTTCTTGCTGAGAATGACTCGAGCGTGTTTAATCTCCAGACAAAGACGCCGGTTCAGCACTTGCAGCGTGTGGGAGATTCATGGGCTCTGCATACACCTCGCGGTCAGATCACAGCCAAGTCGGTGGTTCTGGCTACAAACGCTTATACCTCTCACCTTCTACCCAAGCTCACGGGTATACTCGTCCCTGTCCGTGGACAGGTCTGCGCCCTGACTCCGCCTGGAGACAGCTCGCCTCTGCCGTACACTCACGTGTGGGAAACGCCCACTGGTGGTGATGACTACCTCGTCCAACGGCCATCGGGTGAGCTCATACTCGGTGGTGAGAGGCTGGGTGTGCCGGAGAGGGAGGTTGGTGTGTCGCGAGACGATTCCGTCGATCCTGTCATCGGCAAGCGGCTACGAGCTGCTCTACACGAAGCAGTTAAACTCAAGGCGCCTGAAAAGACGGAGGAGGATACTCTAGACGCCACGTATGAGTGGACGGGCATCATGGGTTACTCACGGGACGGGTACCCCTGGGTCGGTCAGGTGCCCGCAGCCCTCGGCGGCGAAGATAGTGGGCTATGGATAAGTGCTGGATACACGGGCCACGGTATGCCGGTAGCAGCAAGGTGTGCTGTAGCTGTGGCCCACGAGATATTGGGGGTCAAGGGAGGTGTCGAGCTCCCGACTGAGTATCGTATCCATGGAGGGAGGGCAGATAAGGCGAGGGTCATGGTGATCCCGACGACGCTGGAGGAGGAGATCAAAGCCGTCATTGGTGATCTTTGAGATGTAGACTTGAGGCCAAGAATAGTGATATATAGAGTATGGATATAGAGTCCCTAAGTGAAAACCAACATGAACCATTTATATGCCCGCCCAAAAAACCGCTTCAGTACTCGAAACCCACCGAGTCCCCATATTAGTACGTTAAAATCTCCCCTGATGGTTTCGGCTTCGCCTCTGGTTAACATCACTGCCTTGCTGTAATACTATAGAGGACCCGCAGACGTGCCGAGGGTCACGCTCTGCGAGAAAACACAACGGATTAGCATGCACGCATATCGCCGTCGCCGACCTACAGCTTGGCGCGCACCTCTCGGCCGTCGTTGACCTCACGCTGAGCCCGTTCGCGAAGCGCCTTGCGGAGAATCTTGCCAGACTGGGTTGACATGTGTTAGTTGGGACTGGTTGTGTATCAAGAAAGGAGGCTTACAGGAATCTTGGGTATGGCATCGACAAACACCACACCGCCCCTGAGTCGTTTGTGTCTGGCTACACGCGTGGCCAGCCAGTCGGCGATGGCCTGTTCCGTTGTATCCTTGCCGCTGGGCGTCTTGACGATGTAAGCGCGCGGCAGTTCCTCGCCGTCAATGACCGCTCCAATGACAGCAGCGTCAGCGACATCCTCTCGTTCTAGAAGGATAGACTCGAGTTCGGCTGGAGCGACCTGGAACCCCTTGACCTTAATCAACTCCTTCACTCGATCGACAATGTGGAAGAGGGTTCCTTGTGTATACTCCTCCACGTAAGCAACATCTCCTGTGCGAAGCCATCGAGTTCCATCCGAATCCAAGACGAAGGCATCCTGTGTCGCAGTAGGATTGCGCCAGTACCCGCGCATCACCGTGGGACCCGTGATCCAGAGCTCACCCGAAGTGTTCGCAGTCGTGATCTCGGCCCCCGTCTCGATGTCGGTCAACCTCGCCTGGCAGTCAGGCATGAGTTCACCAACCGCAGAGCTGGAGGGCTTGTTGGGGTCCCACGACAATGCTGTGCAGGTCGCTTCCGTCATGCCCCAGCCTTGACGCACTACTGAGACGCCTTGGGGCATCATGCTGTTGATCTCACGTTGTGTGTCCTTTGCTAGCGGCGCCGCTCCGGAGGCAATCATATCGATGCTGCTAAGGTCAGCGCGCCGGGCCAGCGGATGTTTGGACATGAGAATGAGAATGGGCGGGACGGCGAGGAGCTTAGTGATTCGCAAGGTCTGAATATGAGCAAGCATCTTGGGAAAGTCGAACGAGGGCATAACATAGACGGGTATCCGCTCGTAGGGGAAGCAAGTGATGAAGTAGCCTTGGCTGAAGGCGTGATACATCGGCAGAAAGCAGAGAGCGGCAGCACGGCGGGTGCGAACCTCGTACTCTTGGTTGAGCTTCTGAAAGCTAACGACTCCGAGGCCATTGGCAACATGATTGTAGTGCGATATTTCGACGCCTTTGGGCATTCCAGTCTGCGAGTTGTCAGTACGCGCCAGGAGATCATCGAATCAAGTCTTACCGTCCCTGAGCTATAGTTGAGAGTGCAAGTGACATTCTTGGAATCGTTTGGCTCAGCCCAGACAAACTCTTCACCCTTTGCCTTGGAAGATATGAGTTCAGTCCAGTGACGACTACCTTTGCGAGGCTCAGTTTCGAGAACTGGCGAGTCAGGCCATGTCGAGTCAAACATGAAGACTTGATCACTCTTCATGCCTGCTTGAGTCGCAGCATCTAAAGAAACGTCTAGGACTTCCTCGGCAGCAATCATGAAGGAGGCTTGGCTATCCTTGAGCTGAAAGGCCAACTCTCGGGTGACCGAACTCGGACCTGCCCCTGTAAAGACGCCACCGGCCATCCATATTCCAAACACAATGGTTGGGAAGAAGATGCTATTGCCCGCAATGAGAAGCACGCGGTCACCTGGCTTGAGGCCATTGTCTATTAGGCCAACAGCAATGCGCTTGGCGAGGAGACGGGCATCGGAGTAGGTGAGATAGTGCGTCTCAGGGCGATCGGGATCGATCCAAGCCTTATTGCTGGAGATAGGACCGGAAGGAGAACCGAATACCCATTGCTGTATAGAACAGTTGGGAACCGTGACGGAAAAGCGCGACTTAATTGGCATGGTGCAAGGATCTCGCGAGGATGAGAGGATGCAGCTTGAAGGAGGAGAGATAGGAGAAGGAAGAGAGAGAGAGAGAGATAGGAGGTTGAGGCAGAGGAAGAGGAGGGGGGTTGAGATACTCAGTTAGGAAAGAGCGCACTCATTGATCCATTGAGGGAAGGAACGGGATGGCAGTTATTGATGAGCCTTAGGTTGGTCTTCTCTGAGGCTAAAGTCTCCTTTCTCGACCCTCGTCTTTTTCACTTGTTGGCAATGGAAGCGAGCAGCGCCGCCAGATCAGTCAGTCCAATAATTGCAGCCGTGGCTGGGGGTTTATTGTACCTATAATCCTATACAATAAATAGCTTAAGCCTGTCCGGGCTTGTCTCTTCTCGACCTGGGCTGGCTCGAAACGGGCTAAAATTAGTCTCAGCCATCACAGCGCCGGCTCCCTACGCCCAAACCTGGGAACCCCCCTCCCCGCAGCACGGAAACTGAGAGATGAGAGGTCGCTCATGAGCGACGAACCAGCATGAACTGCTATCGAGAGGGCGCTTTCAGGATATTCGCCCACCGGGTGGCCAGCGGGCTCCGTGTTATGAAGCCTCGAGGGGCCACGACATGAGCCGCTGTGACACATCACCGCCCAATACAATGTCCTGTCTCAGAGCGACGAGACAAGCCTGTAGCCGAAGGACTCTTGTCTGTGTGTGTGCTGGTGCTGCCCAGACACCGAGAGTTCAGGCCCGTCCAAGTTACGTACTTTGACTTTGATGTTGGGCTGACGGGACGACGCGACGACCCTTTAAGCTTATATGGACCCTGTACGCCGTCGTCTAAGTTACGGCACGTGAGGAAGCGAGTTGCGAGTGAGAGCGAGTGAGATGGCCATCAAGAGATAATCAGAAAATTCGCTCTGACGTCTCACCGAGACCAGGCACGCACGGCAAGGTGACAGCCGAGCTCGTGGTGGTTCAGGGCTGATCATGACAAGGCTCCTTCAACCGGAGGCGACCCAATGTCTGTGCTGACCGCCGCACAATGCCCTCATCTCGCATCGAGTCTGGACAAGAGGTGAGCCCGGACGGTCAAGCACGACATGACCAGACCTGCCCAGTAACGTGTAGCTGTGGTAATCAGCACCTGCGGGGAGACATTGGCAGATTGCGCGCGGGCAGCTGGACCGAGATGCGGTGCCACTCGTGCAATCCTTTGATGGTGTGAAAGGACGGGATTGAAAATGTGTTGGCAGAAGGAGATATCTTCGGCTAGCAAGGAGACGAGAGAACCACCCGTTACCCAAGCTCATATGACCTCCTTTGCCCTATGTCACGATATACATGCTCTCTGTAAAGTCCCGGTAAGCGAGGGTTTGAGTGACGAGGAAGCGATATCAAGGTTGATCGATACACTCGCCAACACGACCACTAGACGGAGTTGCTTCTAGAACCGGGCGGTGTTGCAAGTTGTTTGGGCGGTGAACTGGTAGAGATGCAGTTGGACTACAGATTGAAGCGAATGTAGTTTGAAAGTATTTGGTCTACTACATGGTGATAATTCTCAATAGTTGGTAGAACATGAAAGACAGTGGATAGCGCTTCTCAATGAGAATGGCCAATGGATGGGTGCAACCTACAGCAGAAGCGGTACGTACCGTCGGGCCAATGCTCAACACCGGCTAAACCCGACATTCAGCCGAATGCACCAATCACAGATGTCCATTTTACAAGCAGCTCCAATTCGATTGCTTCGTTCTACGACGGGCGACATTTTGACAAGACCCAGACGACCTCACGATCGCCTCGAAAAGCCGACCTCCTCCCCCGCGACGACGCCGCTCCGTTCTTCAATCCCCGTCATAATGGCGAGCAAGATTTCACCTCTTCTCCGATCCGCCCTCCGGCCGGTGTGCCGGGCAGCTCGCCCTCAGACCCGAGCCGCCTTCTCCCTCTCAGCCCGCCGACCGAGCGACTCCCTCATGGTGGTAAGCAACCACTCCCCATCGTCAATTGGCGCTCCCAATTGCGGCCATGCACGCATCTACCGAAGTGCAGAGTCTTGAACAATGAATGGAAGTCCGTGTCTGACATCTTTTTCCGTGTGCCACAGCATCGCAATACCAAGGACAACAACCCCGAGCTCCCCTTCAAGTTCAACGAGAAGAACCAGGCCGTGATTGCCGAGATCCTCAAGAAATACCCCCCGCAGTACAAGAAGGCCGCCGTCATGCCCCTGCTTGACCTCGGCCAGCGCCAGCACGGCTTCACCAGCATCAGCGTCATGAACGAAGTCGCCCGTCTCCTCGAGATGCCCCCCATGCGAGTCTACGAGGTTGCGTCCTTTTACACCATGTACAACCGAACCCCTGTGGGCAAGTTCTTTGTCCAGATCTGCACTACTGTACGTTTGTTCTCTTACTGCTCAACTTGGGGATTCAATGGCACGTATCTGGGGATGGCAATTGCTGCCCTAGTCGGATGTGGCCGTATCGGACGGTTTCTCGGATCGAGGCGGATAGACGTCATTGAAGATCCGGACAATCGAGAAGCACGAAGTCAACTGACAATTTCTCTACTAGACCCCTTGCCAGCTCGGAGGCTGCGGTTCCGACGTCATCGTCAAGGCCATCAAGAACCACCTCGGCATTAAGCAGGGCGAGACCACAGCTGACGGCCTCTTCACCATCCTCGAGGTCGAGTGCCTCGGCGCCTGCGTCAACGCCCCCATGATCCAGATCAACGACGACTACTACGAGGACCTCACCCCCGAGTCCGTCGTCGACCTCCTCAAGGCCCTCAAGGCCAGCGCCACTGCCACCGATCCCTCCACCGTCAGCGTCCCCAAGCCCGGCCCCCTCAGCGGCCGAAGCACATGCGAGAACAGTGCCGGCCAGACGAACCTGCTCACGGAGCCCTGGGGAACCGAGACCACGCGGTCCGACTTGTAGAACTACAGAACAATATCAATTCATCTTTTTTTAAGTTTAAGTTCAAGGGCATGGAATATCAGAGGCAGGTGATGGAAAAAGAGCCGCGCGGGAGGAGGCAACGACTGTACATAACACACTGCTTTGAATGTAATCCATGCATGGTATAGAACGTTTGGATTTCATCAAGAGACTACGTGAGATAATCAACTGTGTGGTTTTCCTGCTTCATTGATTCTTGCCTTCTTCACTCATACCGATGCCGATGTGAAAACGTTTGATTTGCCCATTTCGAAATATTCAAGTCGCGCCAAAAGGAAACCTCCGAACCCAAAGATATGTATATCCAAGTTTTCTTTCCATATACTATTCGCCCACCCGCAAGATCCAACCGTCTCCGAGTCGCTCTCCGTCCTCACCCACGCCACCCCAGATGAGGATGCCATTCTCCTCGAGCTCACCCATGGGCGCACTCGCGATCCATCCTCTCGGCTCGGGCAGCTCGTCGCTGTTGTCGTCGTCGTAGGGCTCCAGGTCAACCGGACTCCACTTGCCCTCACCCGTCTTGCGGCCAACAGCCTGCCACATGGCAGCTGTAACACTGGCGGTTGTCATGCCCAGAGGGGGGACTTGGAACATCCAGACGTTATCGAGGAACTTGCCTGCGCCGGCATGACCCTCAGAGCTGGGCTCGCGCTCACCCATGGTTAGGACAAGGTACTCACGGCCACCGCCCACGGTGATGGCCTCGAAGGATCCGACGCTGCGAGGCTCAGGCCATACCTGAGAAGGTTCGGCATGGATCTCTGTGGTTTCAGAGTTGGGGTCACTCTGCAGGATGGTTTGCCAGCCACCCCGAGCGCGGACGGAGACCTCGCCCTTGGAGCCCTGGTCATCAAAGGTCTCGACTTCGAGATGCAGGAAGTCCAGCTGTCCTCCAAGCTCCGTCTCGCCATCAAAGCCACCGAAGCGGAATAGACGGCTCTTGCTAATGCAGATGGCAGTGCCACCTCTGGCAGGGCCAGGGGCGGCAGGGAGCTCGCTCCAAGTGCGATCGTGGACATTGAAAGCCCAGATGTCGTTGGTGCGCTCGCCACTGGCGAGGCAGCCAGCGTGGATGAAGAATGTACCGTAACCGTTAGACTCCTCGTCAACGGCATCTTCAGCGACATTGCCAACAATGGGATCCTGAGGGATACCAGTCTTGGAGGTGTCGCCTAGAGCCCACTCCGACCATGTCTCGGGCTGCTTAGGTCGCGGGGTAGCGAAATCTCGGGGGCGGTCGATAGCAGCGGCCGTGTGATAGCTTCGAGGAGCGGGATGGGGAACGATGTTGCCGCCCTTGACAGCGGGAGCTGGGTCAAGATATGACCAATTGTTGGCGCGGGTGTCGAATACCCAGACACGGCCAGCCTCGTCGAGAGGCGTCATGTCAGGACCGCCGCGACCGCCAAAGAGGAAGATACGGGATCCGATGACGGCGGAAGCATGGCCGACTCGCGGGGCCGGCACATTACCAAGAACCAGAGGCTCGGGAATGGCGGGCTGCTTGCCCTTGGCCTTGCTCTCAATGGGTGAGGCAAGAGGAACATCATCAAGGGCCTTTTCAGCTCCTGCCTCAGATTCGTCATCCGAATCCTCCTCAGAGTCCTCTTCAGAGTCTTCTTCGGAATCTTCCTCAGAGTCGTCGTCAGAATCGTCGTCAGATTCCTTTGTCTCCTTCTCTGGCTTCTTTGCATCAGCAGTTGGCTTAGTAGCTGCCTCAGCAGGCGCCCCGGTGGTTGCGGGAGCTGTGGTGGCGGGAGCTTCGGGCTCTGGTTTTGGGGCCTGCTCATCGGGCTTCGCAGCGACAGGCTTGATCGTGTAGTAATCGGCACCGGCGCTGCTCCAGGGCAAGGTGACGACGTGCATGGAGTTGTCGACGGGCTCACGTGGCTCGATCTCGCCGCCAAAGATGTAGGCGGAGCCGTGGACGATGTCGAGAGTGTGGGAAGAGCGGGGGACGGGAGGAACCTCAATGCGCTCCCAAGTACCCTTGATGGCGTCCCTGCGAGGAGCACCACCTACAGCGGGCACAGTGGGCGTGGGCATGGAAGGGAGGTTCTGCGACACATTTTGCAAAAGGTCGGTGGTGCGACGCTTGAGCAGAGCGAAGGACTCCATGGCGAGCGTCGGTTTAGCGGGGGATGCGCAATAAGGCCAGAGGGCCTAGCTTGAAGGTAAGCGAAATCGGTCTTTGTAAGTGTCGTAAACGACGTGAATTGCTCGATGGCGATGGTTGATGATGTAGGAGGAGAGAAGGAAAAGGCGGATGGCCTGTCAGCCGCGGGGAACAAAGCTTACAGGGCACGAGGTGAGATTGGATGTTGGATCTGAAGACGTCCAGGAAGAGCCCGAGTCCGAAAGAGTGCGAGAGGGTGACAACGATGCGGAAGGGGATGACGTAGGTCTCTGGCGATTGGGGCACCGGGGACTGTTGGATATTTACAGGGACCTTTCCCAATCAATTGCAAACGACGCGATGCGTCAGGAGAGGCGTAGACGATGGGAGGATGATGTTTTCCCTTCCTCAGCTGCTTACATCTGACAGTTCTAGACCTTGTTCAGTTACCGGTTGCGTGTAGGTCCCCGGGCAGCAAGTCAAGTCGCAAACTGACCACCGAAAGAGGGGACAGGGACCTATAGTGGGGTTTCTCCGTACAGTAAGCTCTTAGTAGCGGCGGCACTGAAAGTTCTGGGCTATCGATTTTCAGGGTCTATTTTGGGTTCGAGGCTGGGGAAATGCGTGTCTTGGCTTGGGGGGCCAGCAAGAGGAATTGATCTGCTGTCAAGTTGAGTTGCTTTTGCTGCTGTTTGCAATCATTGTCTCAGAGTCTCATTGGCAAGATCTGAGCAGTGACAAACTGTGAGCTGCAGTCGTTCCAACGGCTGCTTCGCCTCAAAGGATATGGCCTGGGCTTGAGCTGATCGAGATGATTTGCCTAACTCCAAGCCACATCGACATTCGCCGTCTTTGCGCGGGAGTCTCAATCCGGGCGTGAGATGCCACAGCATCAACCTAGAACGGCAAAAACTTGGGCGTATTATTGGTATTTTATGGCTTCTTCTTTCTCTTACACGTTCCTGGTCAAATGTGGGCTTAGGTGTTAGAGACGAGGGCGTATGGATGAAGTCAACCACTTGACCGGGCACTGAGCACTATACCCATGGATGTGGCAGCGGATGGGTTGAAAGTCTAGTCCTTGCTCTGGCTGCCTTGCACTTGTTGGTGATTCGCCCTCCGTGGCAGTGCAGGCAGAGCCTGATACAGCTTCAGCTATGTACAACCAACACTCAACTTTCATCTGGTGGCCAAGGCGGCCGTTAGTTCTCGGCTCGGGACGGGCCTAAACCGATGAGATTGGATCAAAGGCCGATAACAACAAGTTCTCCGTCGATCAATCTATCTCCAACCTCGATACCGCGGCAAAGATTGAATGACTATTCGTCCATGTTGGTCGACAAGCAAGGGTCTTGACACTCTGCATGGGTTGAAGCTCCCCCATGTCTCACTCGCACTCGTCAGGCAATTGGTTGCCCCCTGCCGCGCGAGCGCGCGGTTACAGCCTCAGCAGCTGAACAGGCTCTCTTATGACCATCGTCGTGTCCCAATTCTTTCACAGCAGCAGACGCTATCACCTTCACTTAATCCAAGCTCCAGAATCTTTTGCCAAAATTGTCGCGTCGCTTGACTAGACGCTTATAGCTCCACGCCTATGGAGGAAATATACCAAAAGATCGCCGAGTTCAACCCGCAGCGTCCAAAGCAGTCTTCCGAGGCTGTCACCCAATTTGAGGCGACCGAGCTCTGGCGCAATAACGACACGGGTATCGTCAATGCCAGCGAGGTCATCGTTCCTGTTGAAAATGTGCCTACGTGGCTAGCCTTGGAAACAAGGTCCTCAACAGCAGGAAAAGAGACCTTGGTCTTGCGCCTCGTTTGGCCCGAGTTCAACATGGATGAGCACCGCGTTGACCTGCCAAGCGCTGTTAAGCAGTTGCTGCTGTCAAATTTCGGCCTTGAATTGGCTTACGAATATTTCCCGAGTTGCCTCGCCGGTGCCAGCGCCTTTCCCCAGGTTGCAAGGCCACATGGACACGAGCAAGCATTTGCCTTTTGCTATCTGCCCAAGATTGCAGCCATATGGTCACATAGTCGCTTCAGGCCACCGTTAGCCCGCCAGAGTGCCACGAACGGCATTCTATTAGCGCAGCGAAAGGAGAGAGAGACTATTAAGCAATTCCTCAAGAGCGACAGCAAATGGCAACTGTCCACTGCCAGTCATGACATGTTCCCTGCCCTCCTCTGCAGTCTCATGCTCCATGGCCAGATCGAGATCACACAAGGCGAAATAAAGAACAACATCCAGGCCGTTGAGGGGAGAACGGGATACACCGACTTCAAAACCAAGCGAAAACATCTGGCGACTGGTGAGCTGGCAGATGTGGCTGCCAAGATCACCGACTATTCTTCTCGATTGGCTAGCACGGATAGGAAGAGCAAGACATTGGAGAATCTGATGGAGTTTACCCAGCGAACGATCAACTCAGACCAAAGAGTGATCTCTGAGGGAGACAAGATCATGAAGAACCACATTCACGTCCTACAGGAACGGTTGAAGATGCAGGTTATGGATCGAGAGTACACCTTAAAGCGGGCACAGATCCAGAACGAAGTGGTACGTTGATTCGCATGGGAATAAGGAAGAAGCAAGCTAACAAGACCTCAGCTTTTGAGTCTAATGTCGATGAACTACAGCCTTTCCAACACCCTCATTTCGATCTCCACCCTTCGCGATGCCGCCTCTATGAAGACGCTGGCCTTTGTCACGATGTTTTTCCTACCTGGTAGCTTCATATCAGCGCTGTTCTCAACCGACGTCTTTGATTGGGACGGAGTCAAGAAGGGTGCCATCGGAGTCCCATCCACACCGCAGTTTGGACTGTACTGGGCCATCACGATCCCTCTAACGGTCGTCACATTTCTGCTGTACTTTCTCTGGGCAGAGTGCTCCAGCTACGAGCGCAGTCAGAAGCGAGAGTGGAAGAAGTGGGAGAATTGGGGGCTGTCTAGCAGTGAGAGCCTTGAGTCTGATCAGTCTCAGTCTCTTCGTGAGACCTTCAAAGAAAACCGAGACAAGGTCATGAGGGAGTATCATTCCTTCATCAGGAGAGGGAGGGGGTCCAGGACCAAAGATGATTTGCCATGATCCTGCAGATCTTGCAGACGATGAGAGGAGACACGCATTGTACGAATTGCGTACCTATGATGGAGTACTTGATGCAGTTGGACGTGGACAAGTGCTTGGATTGGATACTACTGAGATTCTGTATATACCCACCATATCTCTAACTGATAGAGAAGCGAACGATTCATGACATAGTGATAAGCAGCACCAAAAAGCCCGTGCGTGAGGGTTCTAGAAGAACTGGGTAGGAGAAGCTGTTGATCACTACGTAGATAGCGCTGCTTAGTACCTGGAGGGTGGGATATACCTGGGCTTTGGCCGATAACATGGGCAGTTTGCGATCCGTCCTCTCGGGCAATTCTCATCTCGATCGCATCTTGTAAGCACGATCCCTCTTCCAAAAACTACGCAAGCTGCTCTATCGCTACGACGTCTGTCCCACATGACGCAATAACTCCAATTGGACGAGTAGCGAGCTCGTCCATCGAGTCGTAGTCGGGAGTCGGAGTCGGACCCCCTTCCTCCGTCCTAACAACCAACTCGACTCGAGCGAGCGCGGTTGAGACCTCCAGCTACAGCCGCACTTTGCGCCTGCCCGCCGCCAGCTCTGGCCCAAGCTGATGCATTCTCTTCCCCTCATTTCTTGACCTTCTTAAACTTCTTCTCTTCTCTCTGACCTCAAACCTTTTTATGCATATCATACCCGCGCGCGTTTGGGCGTTGTCGCGGGTTCTTGGGAGAGCTTCTTTTGGAGGCGGGCCGCCGTCATCGCCGATCTACTGAGCCATCGAAGCTACCTACCTAGTTCCATCCTCCAACGCCAACTGATGCGGAGCCCAACGTTGGACGCCTGAGTCAAAAAACGAAGACATCGCGAAGACACAAGACATTATCATAATGGCCGCGCGTGCAGGGGCTGCGGCTGCGGCTCCGGGGTCTATTGTGCCCGCTCAGTTGGGCTTTCTAGCCATCTTCAACCCCTCGCTTGGCAACACCGACGAGACTATCGACGACCAGATCGTCTACTACGCCTCTGTCACCACACAGACGTCATCTCACAAGCGCCGGCGCACACGCGGTCAGCCTACCAAGGACATTTCCCCCGAGGAGCGCAATGAGCGTCTTCGACAGATCGGCTTAGCCCAGGGCATGGCTAGCTTTAGTCGTGGCTTCGCCAATGGTGCGCCTGTAGATGCTATCGACACCGAGAAATCGAGAGTGATACTCCACGAGCTGGAGCCCGGGTGGTGGATTCTGGCCGTAAGATTTCATCACTTTACCTTTTGCTTGAGGGCCTTTATTGACCAATATCTCCAGAGCATCGACCTGACCAAGCTGCCTCTCCCCCCACGACTTGCTACCAAGAATAGCGAACCTGCCGAAGAACGATATGAATACTCCAGCCGCGAGATGAAACCTGCAAGTTTGCTTCTGAGGGATCTACTGCGAGCTCATAGCACTTTCCTCTTGCATCATGACTCCTCCCTGAGCGCCCTGTTCGTGCGGACCAAGCGAACCAAGTTTGTAACTGTCCTCAGCCGCTACTGGGACCTGTTTCTTTCGACATGGAATGTGGCTATGCATGGAAACCCAGCCCGTGACATCTTTGGTGGCATCAATGTCGCCGCCTCGGGCGAACTGGGGGTTGGCGTTGGTGAGGAAGACCGTGGAAGCGGCGAACGAGAAGTCTTGGAGGGACTGGTTGGGAGAATCGAAGGTCTCGTCGATCTAGTTGTTTCCAAGTTTGGCGACTACAATCCCGACTCGCCTCCCCCAGACACACCAGATGGCGACCCTGAACAGTGGCTTGGAACCGGACAAGAGCCTAGTTCTGAGGACGGTGCAATCTTCCTGGGTACTGGTGCCTTGTCCAGAAAGTCTCTGAGGGATGTGACACAATGGATGGAGGATCTGTATACCTGGGGAGACCACGCGTATGGAGTCATTGAGAGCCCAACATCGGTTCGGCGGGCAAAGAGGAGAAGGGCCAGCCGCGCTATTGCACAGCAGGCTACTTCTGCACAGCCAGCATCAACTGAGGCCGGTGAATCCTCAAAGGCCACGGTAGAGGCAGAGCCCGCGGCCGCTGAGGATGCAAGCAAGGACCAGCCACCAGCACGGGAGACCGAAGATGGCAAACTAGATAAAATGGTTAGTTATCTGAAGTTGGGCTACGGCACATACTGGTCTCTGCCTGGCGGTGGTGGTGGTACTGGTACTAGTACTCCTGGGGAATCATCTACCAAGGAGCCCCCGGATGCAGGCGCACTACAACAGGAGTCAAAACCTGCCCAGGAGAATGCGTCTAAATCCACTCGACCAAACCTTGCGGGCCGTACACCTTCGTATGAAGCAGCTGGTCATTATCTCATCGGTCTCAAGGGGGAGATCGATGATGAATACAGCGATCCTGACAGCCACAGCTCAGATGATGCGGGCACCACCGAGCACAACTCGCGCACCGTTCTCCGGACTGTGAACGTCGAGCTAGAGAGTGAGGCTCTAGGTCGACCAGAGGCCACTATCGTACGCGACTTTGAGCATCCAGCCAGCGTTCTCACGCAGTCCCAGGTTGTGGGCAACATGGTACCTGGTTACGACTCACACGATCTCAACAAGGCCAAGAAGCTACGGGTCGTGGTCTACGTCAACCGTCCCTTCATGTTCGCCTTTTTGTTCAACCTCCGAACAGACTCCCTGGCAATGGACGCCCTCTACCGCTCCCTGCACTACCAGCTTGCCCCCCTCCGCAAACCCCTCCTCGCCTCGACGAGATACCGCCCGGAGCGGCCTGGAGCCGACGTCGGGTCTGGCAGCGGCAGTGGTGGGAACGCAGGGAACAGCATATACGACCTCATATGGGATCCTCACTCCCTGACAGTGCACTCCTCCATACCCAATATCCCAGATACGTACATCGATCCTAAGCCCTGGTCCCGCCCAGACGCCCTCAACACGCACCTCCACCTCCTCAACCTGTACGCTGCGACCCGGGCCCGCGCCACCGCCCTCGAGCGGACTGAGAAGTCGAGCCGCGGGTGGTGGATCGTCTGGACACGCCTGCTGGACCGCCAGGAAGATCCCTCGGCGAGCACCAACCTCTCGACTATTCACGAAACCGGTGCCGACGTGGGCGAAACGGACCCTGACCAGGCTGCCGATCAAGACAACAATAGCAGCCATAGCTCGGATTCGCAAGAGCCGCGCACTCCGGAGGTAGCCAAGGAGATCTTTCTCATCCGCCGGGCAAGCGACCATGTCGGGTTCCGCACTGACGCCTCTACCGGCGGCGGCGATGGCGCTGGGAGGCTTGCTCAGGGCATCGGGGTTGACACACGGCGGTACGTGGAGGAGCTGCTGAGCCTGCTGTAAGCCTGCTGTGAGACCTACCTACGCTACGACACCTGAGGCTACAGGACGGACAGCACGGGGCCGGGGCACGCGTATCCGTCCCGTATTGCTAATTTTAAGGCTGAGAGAGAGGCTGTGCTATGTCTAGGCCCTTTGTTCTCCCTCCCCCCTTGGTGCTTTGTGGGTACGGGGTGCGGTGCAATGCGCTGTATGTCTTACGGTCTGTTGGTGTACCTCTGCCTGCCTCTTGGGACGGGATGGACGAGCATCAAGTCCGTCTTGCTGTCCATCTAAATTTGCGTGTAACGCAACCCCATCCCGTGCTTCACACCCCGTATTAATAGAACGTCACTCTGGAACAAGGGTCAACCACCACCAACCCAACCTCTCTTTCAAGTTTGTTTACTCAATTCAATTACACTTTCCATGGTTAGTCTTTGTAGATTTATTATTGGAGGGAGAGAGCGGACAGGCCGGGTTGAATTGAATGAATTTGACATGAAGGGGTCAAACTATTACGACGAGACACACCCCTGCTAATAAAGTACGAATGCCTCGTGGTTCCATTTTACAAGCATTGCGTAAAACATTTCGGGGATCCCTGAAAGATCGTCCTCCATCTGCTATTCTGTAATTTATCCCTCGACCGAGAGATCTTCATTTGGGCCCAGCTCGGGTTATTTACCAATGTTTCATACAGGGCGGGGGATCCCTTTAAGCTGTTGACGGGAAGCGCATCCCTCATGCAGCTTACAGCAGAAGGATTCTAGAGAATCAATACGGTGGTGGGTGTACAGCAGATGTCGTCTAAAAGACCAGGCCCATTTTGAACGTCCTTGGCGTCGTCTAATCAAAGATCAGCCAAGCATCTGCCACGACATTAACGCAATCAAAAGGCGGAAATCACGATGCAATACACTCTTCCAAATGGTTGAAAATCTAGTCCCATTCATTCTCGGGCCTTTTCTTTGTCTATCCAACTTGCACATGCCAAAATAAAAACGTGTTATGTACATAGAAGAAGTCAACGAAAGCGAACCATAGTGAACCCGCCCTCCAAGAAACCTAAACACCCCAATCCAGAATCTGTCAAAGGGCCTCGAGATAGAATAGAGGCTGAATATGCACATGCATCAACGTCTCCCGAGGTCCCTTTGCTTTTACGCCCCGGCGCCTTCAAGGGGTGTCAAGATTCCCATGTCATGAAAAAAGAGGTCATAATTGAAACAAGTTGCGCACTGCATGCTTTCCCAGACTTGGGAGAGCATCTATCGGGGTTATGGTGCTTAGTTGAACCACCACTCGACCTCGATACGGCCAGCATCGAGATCGCCAGAGATCTCCTTGAAGCACTTCTTGCTGACATCGATGTCGTTGACGGCACAGCCCATGCACTTGTCCTTGACGACGGCGGTGGTAGTCTTGCCGTTGGCCTTGATGGTGATGGTCTTGCCGCACATGGGGTTGCCGTTGGAGACGGTACCCATCAGGAGGTGAGAAAGGGCAACAATGTTCTCAGACTCGTCCTTGCCGGAGTCGTCCTCACCACAAGCACCCATGCCGATGTCGTAGTAGGTGAACTCACCAGTCTTGGCGGCGCTGCTGCCGCCGCCGCTGCCACCAGAGCTACCGCCGTTGTTGGACTCCTCCTCGTCGTCGTCGGAGTCACTGCCGGTGGAAGGAGCGGCAGGGGCAGGGGCAGCAGAAGTGGTGGGCTCGGGCTCAGGGACATACTGCTGGGTGGTAACGGGCTCAGGAGCCTCATAGGTGGTGATCTTGGGCTTAGGGGCCTCCTTGACCTCGGTGGTGGTGGTAGGCTCGGGGGCAGGAGGGGGAGTGTAGACGCTGGTGACCAGAGTGGTGGTAGGAGCAGGCTTCTTCTCAGCAGGCTTCTTGATCTTGGGAGCAGGCTGCGAGGGGACCTGGGTGGTCTCGATGAACTTGGCGGCTTCAGAGGTTGTGGGCTGGGCCTGCTCCTGGCCGGGGGTGATCCAGACGGTGGTGGTCGCGTCGACCATCTTGGTAACATACTCGTACTCAGTCACCCACTCGACCTCGGTGACGACAACGTCACGCTCGGCGTTCTGGTGGTGGCGGCGGTGGTGGACGCCGTGAATCTTGCCATGGGGCTGGGCAACGGCCACAGCGGCGAAGAGGGCAGAGGCGATGGTGAAGGACTTCATTGTGAGTTTTTGATAGTTCCTTTTTCTGTTGTTGTTGTTTTCGAGTTCTTGATTCCAACCAAAGGCGTGGTTGTAGCTGTGATATGTCTCTTGATGTGAGAGACAAAAGGGTATCTCAACGCGGTGTAGTGTGAAGGTTAAAGGAAGGTTAGGCGAGATTCTGTTCAACAGGAATGAACTCGCACAGATTGAAGAATGGAAGGAGTGGACGTTGACGTCGTGAGTTTGAGAGAATGTGTGCGTGAGAGAGAAGAGTCCGGCTCAGGTGGGAAGGAATGGTGTTTGAACTCGAATAGTTCGTAGGTAAGGAAACAAACCAGGGGCAGAAACTGAGGGAGGAAGCGTGGGTTCTTAATACGCCTCGCCGTAACCGACGGCGCTGGGCCCTCATGCTAGCTCTTAACGTCTTGGCTCTAGCCCACAAGCCCAGCCATGCTCCCGTCGTAAACAAGCTGAGGTCAAGGGTACCGCAATTACAAGCAACGCGCCGGCCAACAATGTCGTACCGGATTCGTCCCCGAGGTAGCAGCTGAGGAAGCTTCGGCCAGGGGCCCCTAGGCCCCTAGCCGAGCGTGGTTTTTTCGAGCCCACATAGAGAGGTACCTAGCGCTGCCCCGTTTGCTTCCTTGCGTGTGTGTGCCTGGGGCTTCCGAAAAGGTGGGTGGGGAGCAGAACGGACGGCATGGTATGGTATGGCACGGGCGTGGCAAAGCTGCCATCTTTGCACTCGAGATCCTCACTGGTCCACTCCGCTCCATGGGTCACTGCCATCTGCCGGGGCCAGCCAGAGGTCAACGTTTTTGACCATGCAAGCGGAACAGCCCAACAGAGGGGAAGAGGCCCGGGACCACAAGAGACCGAACCATGCTGGAAAACCAGGGGGGCGTGGCACCATCCAGGGGCATTGTTCAGTGCTGGAAGCCCTTCTTCTCTGACTCTTCTGTCAGAGCCCGCTGACGGTCATGTCGGCCGCTGCGATCAGAACGAAGTTTGAATGCTGCAGGCTGGGAGCAACGACTCAGAATCTCCTCATCCGGTGCCCGGATCAAGTGACGCGTAGCCGCACAGGTATGGACGTCAACATTCTCAATAGAGTCATGTCGTCCAACCCACCTTGAGTGGACTGTTCGAATCAGTCGTTGACAAACGGCACGGAGGCCTGCACGAGTCTCTTTGAAAGGACTGGACTGCACCGTGGCCCGACGCAAACCAAGTTTCCTCAGCTAGCCCTACCATGATTGGCCATGCTGCAAGGGGCCGCCCTGTCGCCAGCTTCCGGCTTTGGGCCTCTTGTCAGGTACCAGGGGCGCAGTCATTGTCGGGGAGGGCCAATGGCAGTCTCCGGGTGCCTGGCCACGGCGGGATTATTGCAGCCAGAATCGACGAGAACAAGTTGGAGGGTCAAAGATGGTGGGAGGGAGGCCTGCATCGATCTCCCTCCCCTCCCTCCGCTGGCGCCCTGTGCCTGGCCCGAAACTGAGAGGCTTACCTGGCGGATGAAGCATTGGCCGCCTAACCGACGAGTAAACTTGCATCCTGGAGGTGTGGAGGGAGCCCAGCAGGAGTTGAAACACGGCCCAGTCCAGTGAACAACCGTCACTGGGGTGCCACCTCACAGCGAGGTGCGCTAGCGGCTCATGGCTTGCACTGGCCTGAACAAAACTCAAAGAACCATGGTGTGAGAGAAAAAAAAAAGTCTTTCTCGTCTTGTTCTCTCGTTGGGTCGTTCGGCTCGTCTGGCGCGAATGCATGTGTGACGTTGAAACTTCGTGACTCGGGCGTCTGTTGCTCGCCTTCCATATGCCATCTGTCTTTCTGTCATGTTCCGTTCCATCTGATTCAAAACGATGCGGTGTGATTGACTTTTTCAATACTTTCAAACTCTCCAGCCCTCCTCATTTCCAAGTACCTACGCAAGCACTAGATGCGCCGTGAACCAGCTCTTGCGCAAGTTGCCGACAACTCCCTCAGTCTGACAAAGCCAATGCGAGCCAAGAGAGGCATGAATAAAGCCCGCAGAGAACAAGCAAAACTTGCAGCGGTGGACACGCGGCTCTCTCTTCTTTGGCAGCCCAGCCCCCCTCAATCCAGTAGAAAACCTCAACCTGTGGGGAGCCGGTGTAGGTCACCCACACCTCGCCCGCCACCACCAATGTGCAATACAGTCTGACTGAAGGAAGCAATTCCTGCATGCCAACTTCTCGGCCCTCTCGGATGACCCGATACAGAGGCTAGCACGTGCGCCAGAATGGGTATGGAGGGGACTGAACGACGTTGCATCCTCTCGTTGGTCAGAGCTCTCTTCGTCGGTGTACAGTCGATGATGTGTTGCTCTTGCAGTTGCTTTTGGGCTGAGCGAAATGTGCAAGTCCAAAGTTCAATATGCATGCCGACAACAGATCATGGTGTTAAGACGAAACGTCCTTGGCTTGACTGTCGCCATTCATCGCCAATCGGGTTTCGCCCTGGCTCTTGCTGCTGCCTTTTGCTGACCTTGCTGCTGACCTGTGCGGCGAGTAAACGAGAAGAGGAACAGGCCCTGGCGCTGGAACACAGGCCGCTCCTCGTCAAATATCTCCTCAACTTTGAAAGCCTTCTTAGCCATCTTGACAAAGTTCATGTCGGCCCTTCTCCGCTTCTTGAAGCAAAAGTACACAACAGCTGACGGGTTCAACTCCAAGAGCGTCTTGAGTGTTGACATCAAGAGAGGGAATGCTGGCTCAAAATAAACACATTCACCTGCCAAGATCACGTCTGGTTTTTGCTCCAGCACAGTTGCGGGTAAAGGCTCGCCCCTACATGGACAGGCCACTGTTAGCCAACTGGCTTTCGGCGATGCAGTATGTAACCCTTATGGGCATCCAGCATGGTGGCATCCAACAGTGTTTGTGCAGGATGGGAGATTAGAAACACGCACCAGTTGAGCACCATGGCTTTCGCCTTGCTTTGCAGACCATTAAGCTTGATGTTGTGTTGCATGAGCTCAAACATCTCGGTCTGATCCGTTAATAGCAAAGGATTTTGAAGATCGCACTCGAGGGCGACGGCAAGGCCGACGAGGCCGCCTCCGGCTCCGAGTTCCAATCTAATGCGGCCCACGAGGTTAGCAAGTCTAGTCCGTTGCTATTCCCTTCTCACACTGTCCGCACAAGGAAGCACTGCGCCAGGTCACATGCTCAGAGGCTGGGGAGATACTAACATCCGCGCGTTGTTGAGACGGTCTCTATGATACCGCAACATGTGCTTGCCGAGAAGCATACCCGCAGGCCACGTTTGCCCACCGCACCCTGACCGAACATCTTCACGCAGCTTGAGGGATTGAGAAAGGACGCCATCGAAGTCAACTTGTGCGACGCCGATCTCCTTGAGGGTCGGCAGCGGTGTGAGATCCTCACTGATGGCGACGGGATCCATCAAGGGAGAAGACGGTGGACTGCTCATTGCGAAAATGGTGAGGTCTTTGGGGCCTCGCTTAGGTGGATAGCGTCACCAGTGTCGATGCTAGAAGAGACAAAAACCTTGTCGTCGGTAAGTGCCGAGTGTGAGGATGACGAGGGAGAGGCCAAGGGATGTTGATCGATGGGAGCGGTCGAGGGGTTTGAGAATATGAAGACGAAGATGATCGAAGGGTTAAATAATGAGAATGGGAGTTTAACAAGTCAGAAGAAGTGAGGTGAGGGCACTAGGTATCTATGGCTTCGCTCTTGCCATCGTCGACTGTGGCTAACCCAGAAAGAGATAAGGAGCTTGGTGCTGTATGGAAGGCACGACTAGCTTCAAGTGTCACCTGTCTGCCACTGCCCGCCCTCGCTTCTCCTCTTCGCATCTTCTCCTCAACTTTGTTGGGCCCGTTTCTCCTTGCTTTGCATTGGGTCCAATTCTGATGCAATCCAGACTCAAATGGGCCCTGCCTGTCCTTTTACCCGCCCTCAGCCTCTCCATCGCATCTTCCGCCTCATCCTACTCGCCCGGAACTTGTTGAGAACTTGGATCGATTGGCTCGTTAAGCTTCGTGGGACTCGCGACAAACGATAACGACTAATCGAGATAAGGGCTCCTCCCGCTCTCAGCCCGTTGAACTACCGGCCTGCCTGTTGTTGGCTCTCGCTGATCAGAGCCAACGTCTTTCTCGCAGCAGCCTTTAGCTCAAGTGAGCATAGTGACTTGCCTATCCATATGGAAGGCTGGCACGAGCCAGTCGCCTGTGGTTCGTGATTCAGAAACCAGACTCCTTCAACAAAACTATGATCAATTTATCGATATTGTGCCCTTCTCGGTCAATCAAGCAAAAAGTGGCTCCCTTAGCTCTTTAGCAATGCAATCGCTTCCAATGACGCCGTTATTGCTAATAGTTGCCCTCCCTCTCTCACCTAAATTGGGTCTTCACCTTGACCCTCGCGACATAATGATTGCCTGATTGGGCGAGTCGACTCATCCCAGGTGGCCTGTGAATGTCTCACTCGCCTCTTTGGCCGAAGAACCTCGCTCAGGAATGTTCGCACAGCTATACCAGCCTTGGGAACTACCACTTTACCCTCCCCCGCCACAATTCTACGCCATTTTCCTTCACAGAGTGCCTCAAGATGAGACACATTGCCTCCTCCCGCAATGAACGGCCAGGCCGGGCACTGGTCCCCTGGCTCAACTGCCCTCAGTTGACCTTCTCCCGTCTCCCGCACTGGCCTAGTGGAGCTGATATACAGGAATGAAGGGTGTAGTATTACTCGGGAAGCCCTCATCTCACCAGCCATCAAGATGTCAGTGACGATATGCCTTTGGGTGGTCTCGCCCATCCTCCCATCTTTCTGATCCTCTTCTGGTTTCTTTCTCCTTTGGCCTTGACATCCTTCGCAGCCTTACTCACTTTTGAATGGCGTCTTGTGTTCCATCAGCTTCACGATCTGGTACAGAACAGCGCAATACCATGCCATGATGCTCTCTTTCGTGATACTAGCCTCTCTCCTCCTCGCTGCCCAGTTTGCCAGTGGTCAACCCACTGTAAACTTTCCAATCAACTCTCAACTGCCACCAGTGGCCCGAGTAGACGAGCCCTTCTTGTACTCTTTTTCTCCATACACATTTCGGTCAGACTTCAATCTCTCATACTCGCTCGGGGATGCACCCGAATGGCTCTCCATCGATGACGAAGGCCAACTTTACGGGACACCAACCGACGATTCCGTTCCAAAAGGAGATGTGGTGGGACAGCAAGTTGAAATCATTGCTGATGATGGGGCCGGCTCAGCATCTCTCAATGCAACTCTTGTTGTGTCGAGAAGCAAAGGTCCCTCTATCAAGATCCCTCTTTCGGACCAGATCGGGGACTTTGGCGACTATTCTGCTCCTTCGTCGTTGATATCATATCCATCAACCAAGTTCAGCTTCAGTTTCGATCCCGACACTTTTGATCACCAACCCAACATGATCAATTACTACGCTACCTCCGGCGACAGCAGCCCCTTGCCTGCGTGGATGAGGTTCGACGCCGGCTCCCTAACATTTAGCGGGGAAACGCCTCCTTTCGAGTCACTTATACAGCCACCACAAACATTTGACTTTGATCTCGTCGCCTCCGACATAGTCGGCTTCTCAGCTGTGTCCATGTCGTTCTCCATCATCGTGGGGAGTCATAAACTCAGCACAGACAGCCCAACCATCACGCTGAATGCCACACGTGGAAAGAAGCTCCAGTATGACGGTCTGGAGGATAGTGTCAAACTCGACAACAAGCCGATTGATAAAAGCGACGTCGAGGTCTCTGTGGATAACATGCCCGAGTGGTTGTCTCTCGATGAAGAAACCTGGAGGATTGAGGGTACACCCAAGAAAGGCGACCATTCAACCAACTTTACCATTAACCTTCGCGATTTGCATCAAGACACATTGGCCATTGACGCCGTCATCAATGTAGCAACAGCACTCTTTCGATCAACCTTTGATGACATCGAGATAAGGGCGGGGAAAGAAGCCAACATCGACTTGGAGCCGTACTTTTGGTACCCAGATGACGTTACCGTTGAGATATCAGTCAAGCCGAACAGAGATTGGTTAAAACTCGAAGGTTTCAACATCACCGGAAAGGTGCCAAGGTCCGCATCAGGGGACTTAAAGATCTCGGTTAAGGCTTCATCCAAAAGCTCAGATGCCACAGAGACTGAGACTCTCAACGTGAGCCTCCTGGCATTTACACCTACACCTTCATCCACACCCCGGACCTCTACTTCCTCCACATCTACCAAAACATCCTCATCTGCTGCATCAAGTGCACCTACCGAGACTACTTCAGAGCCCGAGACCCCCACTGGCGATTCCAGTAAAGGCTTGTCGACCAGCAGCCTCCTCCTCGCAATCCTCTTGCCCCTTCTTGCCTTCATAGTGCTCCTGATGCTGCTGATTTTTTGCCTCGTTCGACGGCGTCGGTCTCGACAGACATACTTGTCAGCCAAGTTTCGCAATAAAATCTCCGGCCCAGTGCTGGAAAGCTTGCGTGTTAACGGGGCCACATCTACAATGCAAGAACCCGGGAAAGCCACGAACATCCCTCCCATGGAACAACGACTGTACCGTCCAACCAGGCAACGATATTCGGAAATTGAGTCGGAGACGTTGTCATTATCATCCCCCACATTGGGGACCATGGGGACCATGATAACTCCCGAAGTTCCATCGCGGTTTGTAGCTGAAGACTCGAGTTTTATGATGTCACGGTCCAGCATAACAAGTGGCGATGACGGGAGGCGATCGTGGGTAACAGTAGAAGGAACAGCGACAGCAACAGCACGACAGAGTCAGGCTTCATTAAGGAGTCAACACTCAGATACGACATTCCCTGAGTCTACACATCAACTGATACCACCACCTGCATTCCTCTCAGAATCCGGGGGCAGCTCCTTCAGGAGTGGACTCGACCTAACAATCCCATCTATTGATGACCTTCCAAACATCGGGGTCCCGCGAACATTTGGGCATGGGCATGGGCTTGGACAGTCTGGCACGTTCTCAAGCGGCAACGAAAGCTCGCTGGCATTTGCGTCTTCTCATCAATCCAGCCCCAGGCTCCTGACGGGAGGGTTTCCTATCAGTGCAGCAGGTACGCAGCCCGACGTTCGACACCACGCAGGACAAGATCAGACAGCTCCAGGGGAAGCTGGCCAAAGTATACGAGAACTTAGGCGACCTGAACCAGTGCGCTTGTCCAGCCATGAACTTCTCGGCGAAAGCAGCCGCCCTAGCAGCCGGGCTTGGTACGATAGAGATGTTTCAAGGGGGTTCTTCATGGATCCGTCGTTTGGATCGACGGAGAATTGGCGGGTGCTCGGAGCACGACGAGACACGACGAGCTTGTCATACCGGCAGCTCGTCGACGAGGCGCCATTCCACCCAGCACGATCGAACACACCGATGAGCCCCAGCCAGGATTGGCTGCAACCAGGAGAGCGAGCCAGTTCGGATCTGATATCTCCTAGCCAGTGGGGAGATGCAGAAGCAAGCATTCGAGGTTCACTGCCATCGTTGCAGGGGAGTCACAGTCACAGGCACAACTTGGCGGACAGTAGGAATTTGAGGAACGAGGAGGAACAAGCTACGAACTGGAGACGAGAAGACTCGGCAAAGAAGTCAGAGGGGGGCAGCTACGCGTTTCTTTAATGCATGGGGAGTTGAAGGATTAGATGATATATACCCGAGCGCTGTGTTTCTGCCAGTTTTACTGATACGATGATGATGGGTACTAGATTTCTGGATATACTTGCGTACTTCAAAACGATACCATTTGGTTGGCGATACCTGTTAGAACTGGGAGGAGTTAGTAGATAGGGGGAGTCATAATGAGTTTATATAATGCTGTCTTGTCTGAATAAGATGTATACAAGGATGCATGCAGTCGTGAATGACACAGCATCCAAGATCCATGATGGATGCAATAGATTCCTGAAAAGGTTGACCGGCATGTATTTGGTACATAACTGCGTTACTGCACAGCGGATGACGCAGCCACACCCGAGCACGTTGATGGGATCTGGCTGGTGATGTGACAGGCAGTTCATGCTCCAGCCGGACCGGTCCGTCAGCAGGCACGCGACCAGAGAGCCTTTACGTCTGCCGGTACATGTGTCTGTGCTGTCCAGAATCTGTCTGGATGAAGCTGGGCAAATCAATTTGCTCAAAGAATGCAGTCACACAAACCGGGCTCACGAGGTACAACCGAGCCAAGCAGCCCAGAGAGAAGAGGCAGCATTGGCCGACGCACACGCGCACGCGCGCGCTGGGAAGGTGGCGAGAGTAAAAGGGCGGATTGGGGGATGGAAATTTTCAGGTTCCCCTCCCCAGTGTGTCCCAATGCAGCGAGGATATGCGCGCGAACGGCCAACCATGGGGGAACTATCTCGGGTCTAGGTAGGCAGGTATTTAGGCGCCAGCAGCTGACGGTGCAGGATTTTTTTTCTTTCTGCTTGCTTCTGCGGCTGGAAAGAGTCTGGAACGCCTGCTTCTTTTTTAGCCTTGACAGGTGGTGGTTCGCATTATCACGGGTCGCCAAGGTGATTCGGGCGCATCGTACAGCTTTCTTTGACGGTGCGTGTGTGTACCTGGGTAGTTTAGGTATGCAGGTATGGATTTGATGATATCGGCGGAGAGTCATGGCACCTGCCACCACCCGAGGCGGTTCTCTCTTGTTTGGTTTTGGAGCCCGTCATGGTGTCAGAGTCCATGTCTCGGTGGCGGTTCCATTTCCCAGGCGACAGGGGAATGCACCGGGGCCTTTGACGGACATCCCATCCCATCCCATTTCATGGGGTCGTCGGGATCGGCGCTTGGTAAGGGGACCTGACGATGGTTCACCAGGAACCTTGATTAGCACTTGTATTCTAGACTCGCGGCAGATATTCTGGTGAAGGGGAAGGAAAAAGTGACTGACGTCGTAAAAAAGAGACGCGAGTTTGTTGGCACATGGAAACTTGGAAGCAACCTGAGATCATCACCAGCCACAATAGCCAACCTGGAAGGCGATACTACCCCGCTTCCTCTCACCTAAAAGGCACCTAAGCAATTTTTCTCACCCGCTAGCTGATGCCCTGCTCATCTGCCTTGCAGGTGCCTCCCTCAACTAAGCCACCGATAAACACCCACTGAGAAGCTAGCGACCAGCACCATAATATCCGCTACGCCTCCCTCTGGGTTGCCTGGGCGGCTCCAAGCTCCTACTAACCATCAAGTCCGCGAGCATCCCACACGCACATCCCTCCCATCATTCGCACCTCGCACATCTCCCGCTTCCGCAGAAGACCGTGAATCCACCTCCACCACGCTTCCGGCGCCGGCATCGTGTGCGTTGTGTTAGTTTTTTTTTTTCTCCTCCCTAAACCCCTTCAACTCCTTCTCCTTCCTCCCCCCCAAGTATCACACTTTGATATCTCGTTTTCCCCTTTGAAGACCTCATCCAAACAAATCCCCCATCCACCCTCCCCACCGCGCGCCTAGGTCGAACGCTCAGGTTCCCCTCTATCGAAGCCCCTCCCCGCCAACCCCTCCGTCGGCCGATCTCCTCCCTCGCATTTCCCGCTTCCGCTTCGCTCGCTCGCTCACTCACTTCCATCCTACTCTCCCTCTCCCTCCCTCTCCTTCGTCGTGGGATCTTGAGCTCTCGACCGATCGAACCGAACCGAAATCCTCCAGTCATGGGCCAAACACTCTCGGAGCCCGTTGTCGAAAAGGTACGTTGCTGTGCCTTTTTTGCTACCTTACCTTTTGCCTTGTCGTCGCCAAATTGTGTGCTCTTGGTCCATCAATCTCCGCGTCTCTTTCCATCCTGCATCTGGTCTTGGTTTGGAGCATTGGGATTGGCACCGCGGACTCGCGCGAGAGGGGCATTGCCTGGTCATGAGCCCCTCTCTCCACGCCGGGTCACCACCAAAACTTCCAGCCGCGCATGAATCGCCAGCCTTTTTCAACTATAACAGACAAAACATGCGTCAAGGGCCATTTTTGCCTCGACTGATGCTGCCCTCGACGTCCATCTTGTGCTGTCTACTTTCCCGCCTCTCCGATGCTTCCGCCTTGCTTGCTTGCTATGCCATGCCATGTCGTCAGACCTCGTCCCGCTGACTCTTGATTCAAACCCTCACAGACTTCGGAGAAAGGTGAAGATGAGCGCCTCATCTACGGCGTCTCTGCCATGCAGGGATGGCGCATCAGCATGGAGGACGCCCACACGGCAGTCCTCGACCTGGACCCGAACAAGACTCACCCCAGCAAGCTGTCCTTCTTCGGTGTCTTCGACGGTCACGGCGGTGACAAGGTGGCATTGTTCGCCGGCGCAAACATCCACAACATCATCTTTAAGCAGGATAAATTCAAGTCGGGTGACTACGCTCAGGGTCTGAAGGACGGCTTCCTCGCGACCGACCGCGCCATTCTCAACGGTATGCTATACTATGCGCCAGCTAGTTCCCCACATGACCATCACCTCTCCCATATGCGCCTTTTCTCGCTCACGACAGGACTCGAAACCCGCTAACATTATATGCTTCCTTTACGTCAGACCCCAAGTACGAAGAAGAAGTCTCGGGTTGCACAGCCTGTGTCAGCCTAATCGCCGGAAACAAGCTCTATCTCGTCAGTCCAGCCCAGTCCAGTCCGCCTGCTGCCTCGCTTCCCCACGTTGGCCCCGCCCCACCAACCAACCTGGCCGAGGGGTATCCCCTTCACTCAACGCAAGGCTAACAGATAAAACTCACAGGCCAACGCTGGTGATTCAAGAGGAGTTCTTGGCATCAAGGGACGTGCCAAGCCTTTGTCTCAGGACCACAAGCCCCAACTCGAGAGTCAGTCGCATCTGCCCGCTCCCATTCACGCTGGGGCATCTCTATCGCGACAGCCGCCGTGCTGACACCCCCACTAGACGAGAAGAACCGAATCACAGCTGCCGGTGGCTTTGTCGATTTCGGCCGAGTGAATGGAAACCTCGCCCTCTCTCGTGCCATTGGTGACTTTGAGTTCAAGAAGAGTGCCGAGCTGTCCCCCGAGAACCAGATTGTTACCGCTTACCCCGATGTCGAGCAACACGACCTCACCGACGAGGATGAGTTCCTGGTCATCGCCTGCGACGGTGAGTAGAATCAGGCCGGGCCATTTGGTAATGACAATACTCACTAGCTTAGGTATCTGGGACTGCCAATCCTCCCAGGCCGTGGTCGAGTTCGTCCGCCGAGGCATCGCCGCCAAGCAGGATCTCGACAAGATCTGCGAGAACATGATGGACAACTGTCTGGCCTCCAACTCCGAGACGGGCGGTGTCGGCTGTGACAACATGACCATGTCCATCATTGGTTTCCTCAACGGAAAGACCAAGGAAGAGTGGTACGAAGAGATTGCTCGCCGAGTCGCCAACGGTGACGGCCCTTGCGCTCCCCCCGAGTACGGTACGAATAGTCCTCCTACAGTCCACGAGCAGCAGGACACGTCCGCCATGCCGCTGGCGTCAAGCTCCGGGCCGAAAAGCACAGGCTGACATATCTCTCTTCAGCCGAATTCCGAGGGCCTGGAGTCCACCACAACTTTGAAGATAGCGATAGCGGCTATGAGCTTGATCCTGAGAACAAGGGAGGACGAAGCTTCGGCGTTGGTGGGTACCGAGGCCGGATCATTTTCCTCGGCGATGGCACTGAGGTTCTTACGGATTCAGATGACACCGAGATGTTCGACAACGCCGACGAAGACAAGGACCTCGAGAGCCAGGTCGCCAAGAACACGACGTCGACCGACAGCAAGGAAACCGTTCCTGTAGCCGCCCCCGGCGCCCCGGCGGCCGCGACCACGACCGCACCCTCCAGCACCGCCGAGTCGAAACCCGCCCCTGCGGCCCAGTCGAAGCCTACGGAGAAGCCCGCCGAGGTGGAGGTGAAGAAGGAGGAGGAGGCTCCCCAGGAGATCAAGAAGGAATAGGTGGCTCCTTAATTGAACGGGTATCCGGTTCTGAATTAAAGCGTCCCTCTAGTACTTGCGTTGCTGGCCATGTTTCTCGGATCCCGGGGTAACGGGAGGTTCTAAAGGTCGAAGGAAGAAGGGAAGATGGAGTGCGAGGGCGAAGACGAGGACGATTGGGGAGGCTGGATGTCAGATATTCTCATGTTAGGTCTTGCATCCCAACTTTGTCGGTGTACTGGCGTCGAATCTGGATCGTTGCGTGAGCCCTCATCGGCTGCTCGCCCAGGCGCGTCGCGGGAAGAGCGACAAGGAGAGGATTGCCGTTTTGGAGTGCGTGCACGAGGGGAGGAAATACAAGAGAGAAGAAAGAAGAGCGAGACAACATCTTTTCTTGACGTTTTTACGCATTGGGATTCCACATATATTCTTGGTCATCGCCCATCATCATCATCATCTTCACACGTTTCTCGAGACCAACGTTTTTTTCCTTGGTTGAACCCTCTTTAAGGGGATTTAACCTTGTCCCAAACTCATTTATAGCCGGGATACACACACACGCGCGTTCCAAGTATAGCTGGATCAGTTTAGAAACAGCATGGAGGAAGTAAAGGGGGGGGGGCATAGCATATACAGGGCAAGGTTTACAAGATCCTACTGGGTTGACGGCTGTGAGTCAAGAAGCTGACATTTTACTGCTTACCCCAGTGCACACATGCGTGACTACGTATGACCTGACTCGTGAGAGATTTAACAAGGTGATGGTCATTTAGACGTGCACTATACTTTCACTCAAGTATACATTTCTTGGTTTCTCAGTGTGGTATTTATCGCTTCTCATAGTTCATGACATCTTTATTTTCCCCCGAGTATGCTTCTTTTACTAGTTATACATGGCATTTATGTGTCGTGACAATATGCTTCTTTCAGGATGAGGAGGTATCCTAAAATGTGTGATGTACAAGATGGTGGTATGGTGATACATGACGGTTCAGGCGATATAGGGGATAGTCTTTAGCTGGCGGGTGTACCAGCGGATGGCGATGCATCAGAAGACGGCTCATCAGCCTCTTTCTCAGGTGGTGATAAACTCTGCGCTTTATGACTCGTTGACTCAGACTCCTTCTTGGGCTTTTTATCCATCTCTGATCCATCCGGATCAACCCAGCTAGACTCCTGATCCTGCCGGGGTTCTGGTTCGGTCCAGTTCTCAATCATGCGGAAGGGATCGAAGCGGCCCAAAAGCCTCACGTTGATATTACCCTCCTGACCGTCTACCCGTCGAAGCTTGACGACGAGGTCTTGCACCTTGATACGTTTGCCGGCACGTATCTGATGGTGCATGGGCTGATCGTTTGAGCGGTAGGCGAGTTCGAGGGATCGCTCTAGGGGTTTGATGGGGACGTAGCCTTCCCAGCGATCAAGGATGACACGCTCTACACGCGACATTACGGCGAAGAAGCGATGGATCTTGTTTTGCTCGAGGTCTTGGATGGCATCCTTGGGGAAGATACCCGGTTGATGCTCCCAGGTCCTCCAGAAGGTGTCGTGGTGGGTGCCGAGAAGCACCTTGCTAAGCATCTGGCGCGATTGCATCTTGAGCTTACGGTGCAGCACACCATAGAAGTAGACGGTGCCCAAAGCATGCGGCGAACGTGTTCGTATAGAGAGAGACATGAGTGCGGTATATGTCTCTTGATCGGGCTCGCAACCGGCTTCCTTGAAGAGCGACATGGCCCAGAGTGCCGTGTCCCAGTCCCGTGTGAGCGCCGAGTGTCTGAGGAAGATATTGATAGTCTTGAGGTCGATGCGACGTCCCGCATCTGTGTGGATCTTGACAAGCTTCTTGCAGTCTCCTACCCGAGGGTCCTCTGTCCGGTGGAAACGTAGAAGTTCCGTGATGATGCCGTTGAGGCCGTCGGTGGCCAGCCAGTCTGCACCATACCGCTCCTTCTGGTCGGCGAGGAAGCCCTTGAGATTCCTACCAGCTTTGAAGGCGGCGTACGAGTCGAGAGAGGCCATGACATCGGCAATGCCTCGACGCGTGGCAGCATGGTTAAACATGCCCAGCTCATACATGGCCACAATCACCTGCCTCCTCTCATCTTCTCCCCTGATGAGTTGAAGGAAGAGAAGCCAAGTACGGATATTGGGGTGGAAGTACCGCGCCTGCATCTTGCGGAGGAACCCGTAGAAGAAGCCAATATCACGCTTGTGAGCGTATCCCTCGAGCATGATGTTGTAGATGTCTGTATCCATCGGGATACCCCATTCCTCAGCCAGCTGCACCAGACGGTTTGCCGAGGCGCGATGTCCACCCCTGAAAGTCATCATAGAGACGGTCATCCTGAGGACTGGAACTGTGATAAACGGCCGAGCTGCAGGGTCTTCAAAGGCGTCGACTATCAGCTTGATTCGGATGCCGTCCGTGTCAATGTTTCTCCCGTTGATGCGGCGCTGGCCGTAGAAGGGAATAGCCAGGTGTGAAGGTAGCCTGCCGTATACTAGACTCGCAATGTAATGCTCAAAGTTGTCCCTCGTCCACACCTCAGGTCGTGGGATCTTCTCATAAGGCACCGTTATCAGATGCGGTTGGTATTCCTTGTGCACCCATATGTTGTCGTTGTGATCATCCGGTAGCGAAGCACCGCCATTGGGTGCATTCTCGATAGTCGGCCATAGCTGTCTCGTCCTGTAGTCAGAGGTTGCCACCTCTCCCAGTTCATAAATCTCGGCCTCCTTGCAGTATCGCACGATCTCGTCAGCCACCTTGACCAAGATCTTGCTCTGTCCACGAAGCACAATGGCCGACGGGTTCTTGTCCACCGCAGCTCGCAACTTCTGAAGCACACCCGTCGCAGAGTCGACGTACTCGAGGTTCTGGTTGTTGACTTCAATGTCCCACGACTTGGGCAGGACGATCCTCACAGCCGACATGTTGGCTCTATCGCTCCACTGCGGCGTCATGCGCTTCATCAATCTGAAGCACTCGGTCCATTCCGGTACCTTCTTGTTGAAGTGGTCCCAGACAACTCCAAGTCCAAGCTGTCGTCGCGCATCTCGCATGTGCTCCTCGATGCTCGCCTTTGTCGCCGCCGAATTAGGGTACTGAAGCGGCTTTCCAATTACGGGTTTGTGAGCTTTTAATGCTTCCTTATCTTCTGCCGCCTGTACTGCATCGATCCTGAAAGCATCCTTGAAGAATTTGTTCCGAGACTCTGGAGAGTCGTCCATCACTAAACTCGCAGCCATATACTCCGGTGTCGCTTCGTCATGAGATTCGGACGCTTCAAGGCTCACATTCGGATTGTCGCGCAATGTCGCAAGAGCCGTCTCCGAAGAGGTATCCAGGTCTTTCGACCCTGGCTGTGTCGTCGTCGACTCGAGTCGAAGGAGGGTTTGGTGGGGGTATAGGACCCTGGAGGGCAATTGGGCCCTGGAAATCAGGAAAGGTCCTGCGATGGCAGAGCATCGAGGCCGCGCCCTCCATAATGACTTGATCCCCAGGGACATTGGTCATGTGTCGCGCATCGTCGTAGTCGTTGGATTTGGTACAGCCCGCCGATCGTCGTCAATGCTGGACTGGCTTTTGAGGGCCTTGGGATGGATCCTCAATTGAGAGCGGGAAAAAAGATGGGCGGGTGGCTATCGATAACGGCTGCCGCGATGTCGGCCGGAGGGTCACGTGGGTCCTCAACTACACACCATACACAGCAGCCAGAACCTTTCAGACATTGAATTCGTTCATACACATGGATGACTTGATATATATTCTCTTACAGCCAAGAAAATTCTGAAAAGGGTTCAGTAATACCCCGTGGTGGCAACTGACGATAAAACGTCCAGTCAAAACCCATATCAAACGCCCCTAATCCGGTTCCCGCCCAAAATGACATCCGGAACTATCTCCCAAGCATCCATCCATTCCTGCTCCTTCCCATGATGAAATACCCTCATGAACCGACATGGCTATAAGTAATAAAGAAAACGCCTTTGCGGCACAACTCCAGGCCGGCTTATTTCCCATTGGCTTTGGCACTGTCTGGTACCGGATGGGATGCTCCGCTCTGGTCTACACCCTCCCAGCTCTCATCCCATCCCTTGTCCCCTTTTACGGCATCCTTGGCCTCTCCACTTTCGGCCATTTGTTTAACGTCGCTCCAATAAGCCAGCTTTCGCACCTCTTCATCAGCGTGGTGTACCGCATCCTTGAGCGCCTGGTTTCGCTCCCGCAGCTCTGTCGTATTTGTCTTCTTGACTTGTGCTGTCGTTTCGTCGTGAACCTGCATTAGGCGGCTGAGTAGAATGCGCCGTGATGCCTGAAAAACAAACAATGACATGATCTCGTGCATTTCGTCCTGCAATTTGGCGAGGTCTGTCCCGTGCTCCAGGTAACTGTCAACAGCGTCGAGCTTCTCCCTGTCTATCCTGGCCAGTCGAAGTGTCTCCATAAGGTCCTCGATGTGCTCGATATCGGGTGGTTTCTCGTCCGCTGCCGAAATCTGGCTCATGCTTGAGCGACTAAGACGGCTGCTAGCCACACTCCCTCGCGACTGGTGAGATTTGTGTGAAGCAGGGCGAATCGCAAAGTAGTCGGCGCTGAGCATGTGTGGATCTGTCGAGACATCCTCAGGCCTCTTTCTCACTCGCTTGCGTGTCCAGGCACGCCGTCGGACAAAAGAGTTCCACCATCTGCCGCGGTGCCACGAGAACTTTTTAGAGAAATGGAACGAGTATTCCCAGCCTTCTTCATCGGCGCCCTCCTGGTGATTGACGCGCCACTCAGGCCATGCCCATTCCCAGGTAGGGTCTGGGACTTGAGCAGTATGAATGTTAGTCGGCGATGCCTTGTGGTAGGCATTGGCTTAATAGGAAGCTGGTCAGCATTTCTTGTTGCCATGTTACAGGTATGTCATATGAGCTTACTCCAAGGAGGCGGATCAAGACCACCAAGGGCCTGTCCAGAGAAGAGGGCGATGCCACAGAGGAAACCTCCTCTCTCATTCTCGTACAAAATGTCTATCGCAGTCTCGCGCTCGACGTGTGGTTTCTTGGTCATGACTTGAGGATGGTCTCCATGGAAAGCTTGGGGTGTGGGCTCTGCTAGTGTGTTAGGGGAGCTGCGACACCCGGTATCAGGAAGGGCACTAACCTTGGACCTCAATCGATGGCCTCATCATGGGGTGCGGCAGATCTTCTCCATTTGGAACTCGAGATGAGGATGATCCAGGACCATTGCCATCTTCAGTCTGCGAGTCGTCCTGCCTGTGCTGTTCACCATCGTCCTTCTTGTTTTGTCCATTCTGCCCGTTCTGCTGGTGTCCGTTCTCGCCATTCTGTCGATGTTCCGTTTCCTCATCGTCATCCAGGGCTAGCAGCCGCGATGTCGTTGAGCACCTCGCCATGCCGGCGGGCTCAGGGGTGATGGACTCGGCGGGCGTCCGAACGGCATCGTGGTCGACGAGATCGATTTCGTGATCATAGTCACCAGGTTTCAGTCCCTGGGGACGACGAGAGCTTTTGACCCTCAGCATGGCAGATGTGCCGTGTAGCACCTGGGCCTTGAATGGCCGCGGGCGATACGCCCGTTCACAAGCGAGAGATGGTTCGGTCGAGGTTCGTCGCAAGGGGCATGATCAGGAGGCGCAAGGCGTCAAAATGACGGAAGCAGCTCTGGGCGAGCAGAGGGCGGGTCAAAGGCCCTAGAGCCTGAAATTCGCAAGCAAGAGCGTGATGAAAATATCAAGACAGTTGACACAAAAAAGAGATCGCTTCAGAAGGATGTCGAAGTTGAAACAGAAGGGGAAAAAAGTCAAAACCAAGGTAAGGAGAAAAGATGTCGTCGTGAGCTTGGGGGGAGGCGCTACTAGGGCGCGGTCCAACCTGATTTTAGCAGGACGATCTTGCGGCGGGGGGCGCCCAGCTAAGATGGAAGGGGAACAGGCATCCTCCGTCGAAGCTAGAACTACGGTAACCTTCTAGCATTGAGGAATGAAGAAGACGGAAGGCTTCTTTAACCAAGGATGAAGCCTTTAATCAATATACATAATTGCTCCTCCAATTGAAAATAATCGCGTTGTATCGCTTCGTGATCTTCACCAGGACTCATCGATAGGGTAGAAAGCTCATGTGGGCAAAGACCAGGGAGCGACAAAGTTCAATGATGTAATGCCGCTGTCGGCGGGTCCATCGAGGGCGATGAACAGTGGGGCAAAGCTGATGATCGACATCGAGTCTTGATGGACTCGGCCATGATAAATTCAACGACAATATGTGACAAGTGATGGAGTTCGGCGTTAATGGTTCAGCTGCTGTGGATATGGCTGTCTCAGGAGGTAAACCTTGTTGGAGAATAGAGATTAAACGCATCCGGCAGTTGAACTGTCCATGCCGGCTGAGAATAACAGCAAGGAAACGGTTCCGAGATTGTCATGGAACAAATCAACACTGAGTCAATTCCAACCCACTGGAACTCGACTGCTGCAGGGGTAGATATGTTAGTTGAGCACTAAAGATACAATGTGCGTAGTGTAGCTCAATTGATGTTCAACAGCCCGTCTCTACAACACACGGCAGATCTACAATGATTCGAAGCCGTTTATACATAGGTATACAACTTTCAATTCAACAATAACTACCATCAACGTCTTTAACCCACAAACCATATAAAAAAAAAACAGCAGCTCAATCGAATATTCCTTTAGATTCTCCATCAAGCCATCACCCATCGCGATCCAGATCGAATTGGTTTCCAACCCCGCCGTCAACGCAGCACCTACGTCATGTATTTGCAACCACCCGCAACCGTCATGAGCACATGGGGGAATTTCGGCCCAAGGAAAGCAAGGCAGGTAAGAGTAGATGAGAGGGTACACGAGGAAACTCTCGGACCTTTCGTAGCTTAATAAATACTGTCCCATCTCCCCTTCCGTCATGCATTCACGATCTGTACCATTCTCGCCATCTCACATCTGTTCGACATTAATTTAACAAATACACACGCTGTTGCTAAAGAACCCTTCTTTCGACTTTACACACCTCACAAACAAACATCATGTCCAAGTCTCGTCTTCCCATCATTCTCGGCGGTGGTGCCGTCGCAGGTGTCGGCTACTACCTCTACGGCGCTGGTGGAAGCCCCAAGGTTGCTAAGGAGGAGGCAAAGAGTATGCACATCCTTTAATTCACCCCAATTACGCATTGCGACTGTAATACTTACACATTATTACAGGCGACGCCCACCGTGCCGCTGCCGAGGTCAAGAGCCACCTCCCCGGTCGCTCTCCCGTTGACGCCGAGAAGGACCTCAAGGGCTACGGCCAACAAGCTGGCGCCCAAGTTGACAAGGCTGTATGTCTTCACCAACCATCCACGAAAGCCCCCGATACTAATAGAAAATGTTTAGCTCGCCGAGGCCGACCGTCAGGCATCAGTAGCCAAGAGCAACGTTGAATCGTACGCCAAAGACGCCAAGGCACAGGCCCTCAAGGCCGTCGACAAGTTTGACAACAAGGTCGAGGAGGAAGCCGCCAAGGCCAAGAGCGGCATCTCGGGCTGGTTCGGCGGCGGCAGCAAATAAACGAGCCCTGCAAACCAGGGAAGCAAGTGTACTATTTTTCATCAACATCGGAGCTCGTAATAAGGCATGGGTTTGAGCGGATGAGGAAATTCTGACCCAGGGGCAGAGACTGACCATGCGTCTTTTGTAATAATCAGTTAAAACAATGAATGATGATTAAACATCAGATCAACCTCTCGCCCAGTTCGAAATCATGCAGGGAAGAATATTATTCGTGCGTGCATCATGACATGTCCATCATGGATGATGTCTACCTCTCTAACCTCCCTAGTATCGATAAAGCAACCCAGTTTCCCAACTCCAAGACCCTCAAGCTATTTTGATATTTAAGCTCTAAAAATGCTGCAAGCTAACCTCCCTCTTGTGTAAACCACTACTCAAGCTCTGCAGCAACCATCTTGAGAATCTCCTCACAGCTCTTCCTAGCGTTCTCGGGCTTCTTAGCCACAGCCTGCCACGCCTCGCCGTGCCGTGGCTCGTTGAGCACGCACTTGGTCACCACATCCGCCCGCTTCTCCTCGGTGCCGTGTTGGCACAGGAACCTGTAGTACCAAGCCCACGAGTCGCCGCAGTCGCTGTCCAGCACCAGAGCCTTTTCGAACCAGTTCTGAGCCTTGTCTAGCTTGCGGTCACCCCAAAAGATGCGGGCCACAGCTACAAACAAGATCGGATCGCTGTCCACCTTCTTGATGGCCTCGAGACTGCGAGGTTTGCGCTGTGTCCGTGGCTCGAGGTGCCAGATCTGTTCTTCCCAGAGCAGTCCACTCTTGGGCACCTCTTGTTGCGCCTTGGCCATCATTGACTTGGCCTGGGCGAGGTTGCCCGCTCGCCGTTCTAGTCGTACCGACTCGCACCACAGCTGGGCATTCTTTGGTACTGCCAATCGAGCGCGATCAAGGACCGAACGAGCCTTGACGGTAAGGCCGGCATTCTCTTCAAGACGTGCATATAAAAGCCAGAGAGGCACGGACTTGGGCACTGCCTTAACTCCGGTCGCGTAAGCTTCTCTCGCCTGACCCAGCTTGCCCAGGTCGCCGTAGATCTGGCCCTTGAGCATCCATAGCTTTGCTGCCGCCGGGAAGAGCTGGAGAGCCTGTAACACAAGGTCAAGGGCTGCTTCGACATTGCCCAGCACCCGTTCAAACACCACGCTCTTCATCCATACACGATCTGTCGGGGCTTGCTCACGGGCAATCTCCAACAGCTTCCTTGCCTGCTCGGCGTTGCCATTCTCAGACTCGAGCTTGACGGCAGCCAGCCAGATATCCTCGTTGTTGGGGTTCTGGTTGAAGGCTCGCTTGAGCACAAGTCGTGCGTTGTCCACCTCTCCCGCTTGCCACTTCTCCTTGGCCAGCATCATCCACAGGTCCTCGCTCTTGGGGCATGCCTCAACAGCCTTCTCCAGGACCTGCCAGAGCGACTCTCGAGAGCCGTGATTCCTCTCCAGGTCGGCTGCGGCCATCCACATCGTCTTGCTGTTGACAAATACTCGCAACGCGTAGGCGTAGATCGCCCTAGCAGTCTCATATTTGCCTCGGTTGATGCTTGCCCTTGCGTCCTCCATCCATGTATCCTTGCGATCATCGTCTTCATCTAGACTCCAACCAAGGGTCTCTCGGATAATATTCTCGCAGGTAATAATGGCACCCTCCTCTTCGCACCGCTCAGCCTCGGCGATCCACTCCTCACGCTTGGGCATGGCAGACTCCTTTGCGAGGACCTGGACAGCACGCTTGATAACATTGACCTTGTTTCCTTGGCCGAGCTGCTCCTGTAGTCGCGCGGCCGCAATCCAGATTTCGTGTGATGTCGGGCAAGCCTTTCGAGCTCTGTTCAGGACCTTTTGGGCGTTCTCAGGGGTTTCCAGACGGGCCAAAGCCAGCCACAGGTCAACCGATAGAGGAATGAGCTCTGTTGCCTTGGCAAGGAGCAACTTCGCATCATCTGGGTTCTCCTCCAAGTTGACAGCCTCCTTCCATAGAGCTTCTGACTCAGGGATGTGGTCTAGAGCTTGCCGGATAACTCGCTTCTTATTGCTAGGGAGCGTCTCCAGTCTCATAGCCTCCACCCATAGCCTCACTGAAGTGTTGTTCGCTTCAATAGCTCTGCGAGCAATAATCTTTGCGTTGGGGGAGTCGTTGTTGAGTCGAATGTTTTCCAGCCACGCATCCTCACTCTTGGGACATTGCGTGCAGCCCTTGTCGATCGTCTTTCGTGCTGTAACAATCTTGCCTGCCAGCTCTTCTAGTCGTGCCGCAGCGATCCAACCAAGGGCATTTGTAGGGTTTGTCTTGACCACCGACTGCAGCAGCTCACGCACACGGTTGATATCCCCAACTTGAGCTTGCGCCTCACTCATCTGCATCTTGTTAAGGCTCGTGAGGTAGCCCTGGGGATCGATGCTGGTCGAAGTGCCTCCAGCAACCGAGTCTGTGCCAGCCTGCTCCAGCCTAGACTTGAGCACCTTGTCTCGAGCTGCTCCGATCTTGGCAAAGTTCGTCATGGTCCCGTCCGAAGCGTCGCCAGAGCTAGATGCCGTGCCCTCGTCCATGACTGTTGTGCCCATCTCGGTCGAGTCGCGTGCCGCCGCAAGAACGCTGTCGGGTACAGCATAGAATCTCTGTCGCAGCGCCTGCTTGCTGCGTCGGTTCTTTCCAGTCAGATCGCCAACTTCAGGCAGGTTCGCCCACTCGTCGTCCGTTACGCTCGCTAGGGCGCGTTTCAAGTCGGAAAATTGCTGCTGAATCTTGGGGTTGTTGCGTTCGTACTCGTCCTTCTCGGCCTGCTCTCGCGCCTCTCGCTGCTTTTTTCTTCGATCCATCCTCTCGTCTACCCATTCCCATATCCGATCGGCCTCCTCGTCATCTTTGTCGTACACGCCGCCGGCGAACAGTCCAACCTCATTGTCGGGGTCTTGGTATCGATCGTCGTCGTCGCCGCCCTCATCCTCCTTTTCCTTCTCTTTTCCCTTCTTGTCAGGCGCGAGGCCAAGCTGAGCGGCGCGCTTCGCAAGGGCCTCCTTGATCTGATCTTCGCTGGGACCGTCCCTAGCCGGACCAAGATCGGATCGTGTCGTGAAACCTGTTGCGCCTCGTCCAAGACCAGCAACATAGTTCTCAGGAGCTGGCTGGTTGAGAAAGTCGCGTCGTCCCGACATTTTCGCGACGGGGCCTGTTGGCGCTTCCGATATTAAAGGTTGAAATGAGCGATTGCGTTGAGTGAAGGTGATGAGTTGGGTTTGAAGGAAAAAGGATGTTGCGACAGAGCTCCAATTTAGCCACAAGCCCAGGTCTAGGCAGTAAACTGAGGCTGATGGAGAGGTCCAAAAGAGAAATGAAGCGGGTGAAAACTTGGACCGAGTCCGGCAACGGTCCTATTGTTTTGTAGCGTATTTTGACACCCTGCCAAAAGCATACTAGCACACCGTGTCTCTTAATTGATAAGATAACGCCGAAAAAAAGTTCACCAACGCCCCTCCACAAGGAACCCCACGATTTGATTTCTAGTGATTTTGAATCGCAAAGCCAGCGACGACGAGGCCAAATTGACTACACCATGGCCAAGATAAAGCACGCAAAGCGCGGCAGCGCATCGAGCTCGCCGTACGAACGACCAAGCGGTGGTGGAGGAGGTAGCGGTTCCAACTCCAACAAGAACAACGTCTTCAAGTTCAACACCAACTTTGGCCAGCATATTCTCAAGAACCCCGGTGTCTCGGATGCCATTGTCGAGAAGGCCTTTCTCAAGCCTACGGATACCGTTCTAGAAGTCGGTCCCGGTACCGGTAACTTGACGGTCCGTATCCTGGAGCGAGCAAAGAAGTGTATCTGTGTTGAGGTCGATCCTCGAATGGCGGCCGAAGTCACCAAGCGTGTGCAGGGAACACCGGAGCAGAGGAAACTCGAGGTCTTGCTGGGCGATGTTATCAAGACTGAGCTCCCACAGTTTGACGTCTGCATATCAAACACCCCCTATCAAGTATGCCACACCAACCCTGTTAAGGTACCATGAACAAGGCTAACAACTCTTGCGTAGATTTCTAGTCCCCTCGTCTTCAAGCTCCTCTCCCTCCCAAACCCTCCTCGTACCTCAGTTCTCATGTTCCAGCGCGAATTCGCCCTGCGCCTGACAGCCCGTCCCGGTGACGCCCTCTACTGCCGACTCTCAGTCAACGCCCAGTTCTGGGCCAAGATCACCCACATCATGAAGGTCGGCAAGAACAACTTCCGCCCCCCGCCACAAGTCGAGTCCTCTGTTGTTCGTATCGAGCCCAAGACGGGCAAGGACCGCCCCAACGTCAGCTGGGACGAGTGGGATGGACTCCTGCGAGTGTGCTTCGTCCGCAAGAACAAGACTCTTCGAGCGAGTTGGCTTGGCACCAAGGAGGTGCTGGCCATGGTTGAGCGAAATTACCGTACTTGGTGCGCCATGAATGGCGTTCCTGTTGATGACACCCTAGTGGAGGACGGTCAGGATGATGATATGGACATGGAGGATAATGAGCCTGAAGAGGGTGGCATGGACGTCGATGAGGACGAAGATGCCCCCGATTTCTTCAAGGAGATGCAAAACTCAGCAACCGCCAAGACAAAGAGCAAGCGAAAGAAGACAAAGGTGGCTGAGCTCGTCCGAGAGAAGATCCGCAAGGTGCTCGAGGACGTTACCGAGCTGGCTGACAAGCGATCTGGAAAGTGTGACGAAAACGACTTCCTCCGCCTCCTGTTTGCCTTTAACGAGGAGGGCATCCACTTCTCTTGATACGCTCTACGATCTGAAAAGTCTGAATGAGTACTGGGCGGACGGATATGAATGGGCCAAGGTCGGCGTATAAAAGAGATGGCGTTGGGGCGTCTTCACATTGAACAGCGTGCTCTCAGAGTAGATATTACAAGATCCAATACAATACCTTTTGTCTTTATGAATAGCATGCTCAATTATCAAGACATCAAGTTCAGCAAGATATGCCTTTCTCATTTCCACCTATGTATCTCATATGTGCTCCAAGCCTCCATCGCCCCCGAGTCTCGACGACTCATAATTTTCTTGTTTGTTGGTGTTGTCATAAGCCGTTACAATTACAACATATTGTTGCCGCTTTTCCATCTATAAGGTTTTGTAGAACGAAAAACAAAAGCAATAACTCCATCCATAACCCTTCTCCGCGGCTAGGCCTCCGTGGCAAGGCATACTTGCACCACGACACACAATGTGTTAGACCGGCCGTCCGGAGTAACGAAACCAGCGCGCGTAAAAACCACCCAAGAAACACCTGACAGGAAGCATGGGCGTTATCCCTGTCTATAAACCAATGAGTCAAAATCTTGCATCTCCATGTTCCTTTAATGATCAGCCATCATGTGGTTGGAAATTGACATCCAACGCCCGCCGATCCCCAAGATGTCATGCCATGCGCGCTCAAAATACACAAGACAAACGTTTGTTTTGACAAAGGAAAGGCCAGAAGGGGTTCCGCCTTTCTTCAGGCAGAACCCCGTCTAGTTAAAAAGATCCAGTGTGGTGCTGTTCGGGTGGGATGGATCGTTAGCTGAGTTCGGCTTCACTGTCTTTCTTCCGGATACCGTCGCACTACGGACGCGGGCACTCATCGGAAGGGTGTACTTAACGACACCCTTGACGATGAGGTCAAACTCGTTCTGATAGATTCGTTCCCATCGTCGCGAGCCGCCTGCTGTTCCGTTCAGTGGATATCCTAGCTGCATCTCGCCGGTTGAGGACGAGGTGCCTTGGTGAAAGAGAGAGCCCTCAAATGTCAGAGGACTGTCGAACTCCGTGATCCGTCCCAACAGAACATTAGGTTTGAGGTCGTCGTCGGGGTCAGGGTCGTCCAGTGGTGGATCGTTGACAGGATCATCCCGAGGGAGGATATCTCCTGGGTTATGCGGACGTGTCCACCAATCTGAATCTGTCCCCGTGTACTCTGACTTCGCAAATACTTCCAGGTTTGCGTGGTCGATTGTGACGACAACGATATTAGGGTTGTGCGCCTTGACGGTCAGATCGAACATCAAGACTTGTTCACTGGTCACCACGTTGTGAATGGCAGTGATTTCGATTCCGGTCATTGGCTGTGAAGTGGCAAACATGAAACCAATGGCACCGGTAATCACCAGCATAAACATCATGGTGAGGACCAGGCATGCCGCGAACCGGTTCAGGTATGACGACCGTCTCGTAAATGTCTGCGACTCGGCCTGTCGCAGATTGTGTGGCCCGCGTCGATTCCGCTGTGAGCGTCCGGATCGCATTGAGCCGATGAGCGGCGTACGCTCGTCGTCCGCCCCAGTCGTATCGTCCATATCATAGCTCGCTGACATTTGCATCGCGGAACGCTTATGACCAAAGTTTCGGTTCGACTGGGCATTTCGCGGGCTTGGAGGTCCAGATGAGTTGCGAGAATTGGCCCCCGCAAGTTTGGTCCTCGCCGCGTTCGGGAACGGAGACTCATTGTCAAAGAGTGAAGGATGGCCATTGCCGGGTTGGCGACCCCAGCGGCCAATGTGATGATGGTGCCGTGTCGTGCCTCGTGTCGATCCGCTACCGCCTCCACGGTTGGAGGTTTTGTCTTCATCTCCAACTGTCAAGTTGTCGTTTCCGTTGCTAGTGAAAGTGTTGACGAACTTCATCGTCTTTTTAGGTCCATGAGCAGGCCCAGGACCCTCCATGATACCGTAGATGGAACGCAGATTTTGACGGTCAGCCTGGCTGGCCATGGAGGTTGCGCTGGGGGTCCGAGAATGAAATCGCCGTCCAGCTCGGTCATTTCCATCTGGAGGGTTAGAATCATAGACAAAGGTTTCCTCCGAGTCCGAGGTATTAGCCTCATCGACAGCGCTCGCAATGGACGCCTCAAATATGTCTGCTTTCGATGAAGCTTAAAATTGTTAGCAGTCACATTCTCTCGCATGGCGAGGCGGTAGCTTACCATTCCCGGTATTGACGGCAGGTTGCTTGCGCGACGTTTTCCTCTTCTCCTTCTTGGGCTTAATAGTCTCGGTACTTTGCTTCGTCTTTAGAGTACCGTTGGGACCCTCGCTTTTCGGGCCGGTTGCGAGAGCGACTTGAGGAACACTCGGGACGGTTTCGGTCTCAACCGTCATGCTTTGTGTAGAACCGTCCTGCTTCGCCTTCATCTGCTTCGTCGACATGGCACTAGACTGTCGCGTGATCATAGGCGGAGGGACTGATGTCGTTCTTCTCGGCTCAGTCTTGTTATTACTGGTGTCGCTCCCGCTTTCTTGGCCGGTCAAGTTGGCTCGAGCTCGCAAAGTCCGGGCATCGGCAAGCGCAGTATCGGAATGGCTCTCAGCACCGGAGAGCTTCTCCTTTAGCTTTTCTACGAGAGCTGGGTTGCTGGGAGGGTTTGGAGAGTTTGGTAGGCTGACTTCCTGAACCGTTTCCAGAGCCCCTCGGGCCGGGGTCCTGATTCCAGAAGGGAATTGTGATTCCTCCATCTCACTCTCTGACGTGGTCTGGTCCACCGGCTGTGGTGAAGGGCTGGGTCGTTGGACGTTAATAGAAGGTAGGTCGTGTTCACTGCGGCGAGCAGGCATCCCAGGCCTGCTAAACTGGGGAGGAGGCGATCGCAGGCGGGGCGAGACCGGCCATCGCGGGCTATGGCTATCCCTCAGATCCGTATTGAAACCTGGTTTTTGTGGAGTCGGCGCTTGAATTTGCTGCTGGTCTTGCGAGGGGAGGAGTGTGGGGGTTGTTGTTGACGACAAGGAGCGCGCCGAAGGGGCGGAAGTATAGCTTGGTCGTGTTGGACGCGAGGGACTCTGGTCGGTCTGGCTGTTCTTGCGGGATCGAGTACCGGGGAGTCGATTTGCTGAGGGTGTCCTTCGTGGACGTCGTGTAGGCGATGAATCCCTGGAGGCGAGAGGTGAAGGGCCAACAGAGTTGTTTGTGGAAGAATGTCTCGAGTTCTGGCTACCTGTTGTGGTTGTAGTTGTTGATGAGGTAGCAGAAGGATCGGGAGTATTGGAGCGTAGTCTATCGGACAAGCTAGATGCAGTACGGCCGAGGCCGGAAGGGCCGTCAGAGACGGCAGATGACTTGTCCATGATTACGGTAGCCTGCAAGATTGGTGGAGTGAAAGTCGAGGGAGCATAGCATGCCACCGGGGCGGGCCTTAGCAGGGACGATGAATGGCGATGCAGGCTTCAAGATGGATCATCGTGGTTGGCTCTTCGTCATTGGGGGTGCGTGGGCGAGATCGAGGGCCTCGAGAGCGCGGGTATATGGTGAGAAGTGCGCAAGGTAGAGATCCAGACACCTAAACCCAACCTATTCCGGGCGGCAGCTTGCGCAAGTCTGTCGATGAAGGTGGCAGACGACACGAGCGGACGGGCGGGATGGTTGGGTCGACAGAAGGCGAAGACAGGGGGGTGAGAGAAGTTGGCAGTAAAACGAAAGCAGAGCAAGGTTCAACGGTATGCAGGAAGAAGCAGCCCAGTGGTAATGGCGCACCGAAGGCGAGAAAAAAACGTTGATGATGCAGCGAAGTGGTTTATTGTCGTAGAAAGTGGTGTTTAGGTCAAGTAGAGGTGGTGGTGGTCGGCGGGAGTGACGGTGGGTGTAAACGACGGGGTGCCAGTGGAGGTGGGCGTAGTGCTGGAAGAAGTGGGAGAGGTGACGATCTTGATGTACCCGGCCGTACCTATATCCGCCCTACTCGAGGCGTCGACGCCAGCAGAGGAGAGAAAAAACTCGACTCGTCGAGCAAGCAGTGACTGACGCAGCTGGTACGTACTGTCTCGCAGGCTGTAAGAAACAAGCGGACGTGCAGCGAAGCGCAATGCAGAGGGCGTCGGTCGGATGAGAGGCGCCCCCAAATAAGAGAAACCTGGCACTCCCTGGACCGGGCCTGGAAAAAGGAACCTGAAAAGGAACCAGGAAGGGGCAGATTTGGGCTGGGGTAGAGCAAGGGGATTGGCCAGCCCAACTTAGCGCGAGAGCATGACACAATCTGTCGGGTCGCCTTGGTACGGAGCTGGCATGCCACACGCACACACACAAAAGCAGCCCTTGGCCTCTAGCTGTGATAATTGCTTGTTGGGTGACTTGGACCGCGCGGGTGCGTCCAGAGTGTGAGTGTGTGAGTGGGTGTGTGTGGATTTGCTGCTGGGGCTGTCAGATTTTTTTTTTTCTCTCTCTCTCTTGACGCAAGGACACGGCTGGCTGGAAGTCAAGCCCTCGATGACAGAAGAAGAAAAGAAAAAGAAAGAAAAGAGGGAAAAGAAAGTCGGAAAGCCACAGGCTACACGGTGAGGGCCAGTGAGGGGACGATACTACAATAATGTCGTAATCATGTTGACGCTGATGCACTGTCTAAACTTCTTTTCATCCTTGGCCTGTGGGTGTGGGCTAGACTCTCAACAGCTCAGCCCCATGTTAGTAGTGAAAGGGCTTTTCTCACACGTTCTATTTCACTTTCACTCTGATCTAGTCTTATTCTCTGCTCTCTATTGTTTGCTTCAGACTGAGGAATTGGTTGAGATGGGCTGATAAAAGCCTCGTCTGTGCTTTTGTGCCTGAACAAGAAGCTCGTCCATTGCTCAGGTGCTAAAGAAGCCTGTTGAGCCAGCCATTGCGCGTGGTCGCTAGAGCAGCCATACCGCCAAACAGCCCGTGCTTTTTCTTGGAGAGGAAAACCTACGGGCAACCGACAGCCGAGAGACATTCCAAGCTAGCTACAGTAGAGTACATAGACGAGGACTGAGACAATATGGAGGAGAACGAGGCGGGCGAGATTGGCAACTCTCGCTCGCTCGGTTGAGTGACCTAGGCTTGTAAGCCGAACCGGGTCACCGAGATGGTGCTTCTTCTTCTTTATTAGCACTATGAGAAGGACATAAGAGACTAAAATTAAGGATACAATTCCTTCTAGACTCTGATGCCCAAACTGTTTTAACCGTCTATGTCGGGGATCTCCCCGTTCTTGACCCAACAGCAGAAGAAAACATCCGCCATCAACTTGGCTTGGTTTTGAGCTCAAAATCCGTACTTCCACTGGCCCCTGGAGCCGGTACCTGGCACCGGGTGACGGAGGAAGGACCACCATCCATCTTCAGAGCCCAGGCCCTTGTTTGGCGGAAAGACCCCCCTGTAACCGGTACCTGATTGCTCCCACACCAACAGAAAAAAAAAAAAGAGTTACAAGATCAAATCATTTCTCGCATCTTTGTCCAGGAACTCATCACTCAGGACACGCGGGTCATGAGACTCCTCGTTTGTCCGATAATCTCAATATCCCCTCGCTCATTCTCGCCCGTCCCGTCAGTTCCCGGTCCGCACCCAATTTGTTTGGTACGCCAAGTCCCGGGTTCATGGCCAGGCGAGAGAGAAGTCTTCACTGACTTGGCCCGGCAGTCAGGCGGTGGAGGAGATTGCTTTTTCCCTCTCGTCTGGCCGTCGCTGCTGGATCCATCAGGCCTCTTCTGGAACGGAATGGCACGCTGTCATGCTTCTTGTCGGCTTTAGTAATCGGCACCCGAAGACGCGCACCGGGTTCAAGAGGGATGTCCCCGGTGAAGACTTGACTTGCTTGGTAAAGGTATCCAGCGCCACGTTGGCAACGACCTTGAGTGGCCCGGCATGGCTCTCAATGGCTCAAGGCTGGATCATGTGGGCATTGAAATCTGCATCATCTCTCTCGTCTATGCTCCCCGAGTCTTGCTTGCCTGATCATGTCCATCCCCCGGAAAAAAGAAAGGAAAACTACCAGCCGGATCGACAGATGCTGGGCTGCCCAGCAACTTGCGCGTCATGGACTCGTGGGAGCCTTGGAATCACTACGTAGGTGGATGATGCACCCACGAAGATCCCATAGCAATGTCCCCGAGAGCCGGCCCTCCCGCGGGAACGCTCCCCTGGCGCCGTCCCAACAGTCCGTTCCCCTCTAGCACCAAGGCCGTCATTGACAGGCTGCCCGGAAACAAGAACGAATGGTCCGGAAAACGCTCCTACATGGCACTTGTCCGCCCCAAGTCAGGGACAGGACTTGGGTCAAGAATACATGCAGGCTACAGCCTCACCGGCTCCGTGGCAACGGCACCGCAGGTACACCATGGGTATTCTCGTCATGGCCCCGTGACCTCCCTTCTGACCGCACATTGTGATTCTTCTGGCTCTCCTCTTCTCTAGGGCCCGGGGAACTGAGCGCCCTGCCCGGGTCCACAGGCACAGGCACGAGCACCTGAATGAGCGAGACGCTGATGACCCTTGCTGATACACTCCGGCGGACTTTTCCCATCCAGAGAGAGCCTGGGGCCGAAACGGCCGACTATGTTTCCCCGGGGAGATGTTCTATGCAAGATATAGTGCTGCCGCTCCCGATGCCACGAGGCTGGGCGGTGGTCTCGACGAGACGATAGCGCTTTTGTGTCGGTCTAACTGGGCGTTCTTGTCATAACCTACCTGCCTTGATACTAAGCCCTGTTGACTCGGGGACAAGGCACAACGGTAAACTCGCTCCTAGAGAAAAACGAAAACGAATACCTCGAGTCCTTGCCGGGATCGGGCGGAGCCTTGTCTCCTGTGCTGTCAGTCATTCCCCTTCATCCAACTCTCATCTCTCAGATCCAAGCACGGTTCACCTGGAACTACCCTGGATGCTGCTCTACTCACAAGTGAACCTCGGTCTCATCTGCTTCTCATCCCACCCCCTGGCGACCACAGATTGTGATGCAGTATCATACCATGCCTTATTCCATGCCTCCGATCCATGTCGCTGTTCCCTTCTATCCGTCTTGTTCTCGAAGAGGGAGGGGTTCCCGCCCCTCCACGAACTCCCGCTCTCCCGTCCGAGACTTGGGTGTGACCTGATTCGGATGCCAGATTCGGCCTCCGTCAACCCTGGATTCACCAGGCTGTCACGTACCTCGACGTATCAGTAGACGTGACGATGCCCAGGGGCCTGCACACAGCAGCGACCAAAGTGCAAACTGCCATGGTGAAAAGGCCTCAGCCCTCTCGAGGTCACAGCCCTTCACGCCGTGCTCGGCCTCTCACAGCCCGACACGAATGTGCCCTCCCCACCATCGGCCGCGCGTGTGGCACCCGTTAAACAGCATAGGAGGTAGCCCCCCCCCCCAAGCCACTGCTGGCGGACGTGATCAGAGGCAGAGCAGAGATAAGATTACGGGGTAGGTGATCAATTTACGTGAGGGAGAGGCAGACTTGGAAAACCTCGACTGTGAGCCCCCCTCGTCTCGGTGACTTCCACTTCGCTGTAGGCTGTGTAACACAAGACATGGCAGGGTTCATGTGAGACGGTTGGAGGATGTGATTCGAGGAGTGACATAATCTCGATTACAGCCGTTTGAGTCCACATCCGCAGCGCATGCCTCACAGCCACAACCGCATCAACCTGGCTTTTAAGTGACGGCGTCAGCTTGAACCAATCTCACCTGTAGAGAACAAACTATTCCAGTACTACTGCTGTCTCTCGCTACTTAGTTTCGAAGTCGGGATATACATTCATTCACTTGGCTTCTCTAGCCTATACACGTAGGTTGTTGTTACTATGCTTTATCTCTAGCTCTGACAGCGAATAGCAACTTTATACATACACCAAGAACCAAACCAAACAAAGCCAACGAGATGGACCAGGCAGAGGATCGGGTCAAGGACGAATCGCATGACACGTGCATGCTGATTCTGCGAGTACTTAGCTTGGGGTGCCTAGGAAACCCTTCATAACGCAACGCAACGCAACCCCAAGCATGCGTCCCTAGTAATCACCAACACCTTTGCACATGAGAAACACATATTGTCTTGGATCTTGTTGTATGACGATAGTGACTCTCCCCTTCTCTCATAGCAAACCATCCCACTCTTTTCACCCCCAAAGAAATAAACGCCCAAACCCCACGCGCCCATCCCATCCCCTAAAAAAAGAGGCTTCTGACACGCCGGACCTATCGCCTCCTCGGGTTCCTGCGCGGATCATCAGGCCGGGCTGAGCTGTCAGACGTGTGAAAAAACAAACCGTCACGCCCCAAGTCTTCTTCTGCCCGGCCACTTGTCCGTCGCTGCTTGGGGGTGTGTGTCTACCTATGCGTGGGCAGCGCATGTAGTGGTTTGCGAATAGGCGCCTTACACATCACAGTTTATGGAGTGATTTTTTTTTAACTCTTCTACTCCGACCTATCCTGCTAGGGTATTGACGTGGACTCTGCCTAGCATCGCATCGTAGCACCCAACTTTTTCGTAGGCTATTGATTTTGTACAGCATGCACAAAGGGTCTCTTTTCCAGTGCGTGACTCTTGTTGGTCCCTTGGCTTGGGGGTCATGGCAGGAGGACGATATCGGCTGCTAGGGTTAGTGTAGCACAAAGTCCCATGTGCAGAAAATCGTCATCGGCCACGGGATTTCTATCACGTCTTCAGTGATATCATATGAACGAGTAGTTTCAGGACTGTGAGCTTCTGGACTTGATACGGCTCTCACCAACATGCGACAGATTCATTAACGCTGCAACTTGCTGTCACTGTAGTATTGACGTTGTCAATTCGGTTGATTAACTGCCTCGAACTGCGCAACCGTAACAACTCGGCTCTATCTTGCCAAACCCCAGACGAGTGACTCGCACAGACTCGAAAACAAAAACTATAGAGAGGCATCATTCAATATTCAACTATAACTACGGAGCATGAGTGTCATTCCCCAACCGTCATGCCTCATCACAACCAGCCAGCCAGCAACCGTATAATCTCTACAGGGCATCATCAATGCTATCTCTATCCCAAGGACAACCAAACAAAGACGTTACCCAAAAAAACACCGCCCATCTCAAAAAGTGCAAAACGAGACAGTGTCGATAGAGCCTGCGATAATCCATGAACCCAACGCCGCTATATCTAATGACGTAAATCGTACATGTCCAGTCATCAGTCCCTATGGATGCCCCATGAATGTATATATCCAAGCCGTCGTCACGCTCATTCCAGCTAGCAACTCGCTCCTCATCATCATTACCTCCGGGTCCGACTCATATCCTATTCAGGAATTGGGTTGCTGGATGGAACCTGAGGCTCATCCTTCTTGGCGCCCCAGGAGAATGGAGAGTACCAGCTCGACCTCTTATTCTCCTTGACGGCATCCTGGTTCTCCTGGACGAGTCGCAGTGGTCGTGGCTTGCCTCCCGCAAAAGACGTCGTGTGCCTATCAGAGTGGGATCGGGGAGGTGACTGCGAAGAAGCCGTAGACATGTCTCCAGATTCTCCGCTCAAGCTCGACGTCTCACTCCTCATGCCAGGGAAGTTTCCAGAAGTGGCCACAGAGGTTCCGCTAGGTATACGAGCGGCCGCATTAGGGTTGCCTGACATGTTGGGCGGCGAGAAGAAGGTTTGCGAGTGTCTCGGCGTGCCCAGGGGCGGAGAGACGGGGCCGTCTGGTCCTCTATACATCTGGCTGACGAGACTGGCCGCCCCCGTGAACTGGTCACTCTGAGGTCGCGATCTCCTCGTGCTTGTTGACCGCGTCAATCCGATAGGGATGCTAGGAGCCTTGTCAGGGTCGGTGTGATTCGAGGTGGTTGAAGGTGACATGACCGAGATAGGTCTCGGTCTTGTCTTCGTAGGGCCAACAGCCATGGACTTGGCCCGCTGTAGCAGATTGGGTGGAAACTGCTGTTTGTCTGATGATGGGGTGGGCGGTAGAGGGAGGTCCTTGTTGGTATCTGGGAGGATTTTCAGATCGCTCGACTGGTCCAGAATAGACTCAAAGTCCTGATGCTGAAGAAGGCGCTCAATAATCTTGTTAATATATAGTGTAAGGGCCTTGTTCTGCTCCTTCATGGACTTGAGCTCGTTCTCTAGGCGTCGATCGTTCTCGTGTCGTTCATGGGCTTCGGCCTCGCTGGCTGATGAGAGCTCATCGGCAAGGCTGGACCCTCCAGTCTTGCCCTCGAGAGCATTCAGTGCGTCCTGGTTGGAATTAGAGCCCATATAACTAAAGTCGTTCTGACCAAAGTCGCCCTTGAGAGTCCGCTCCTGAAGAAGAAGCTGGTAACTCTCGTTGTCTTCCATAAGTCGAGCATTGGCCATGCGAGCTTCCATCAGCAGACGCTCAACCTCGTGCAACCTGCCGCCGCCTTGGTTCTCCGACTCGACGAGCTTAATCTGAGCCTCTGCAAGTTCCAGACGTAGAGACTCGATCAGCTTATCCTTCTGGAGGATGAGCTTGGAACTGCTCCGTGAGTCACTTCGTTGTATGGAGGATGGTGGGGCAAAACTGCCGCTGTCGAGAGAGGGGGATGAACTGGCTGTATCTGAAATACGTTAGCATCGTAATATCAAACGAGGCAAGTCTCGTATGCGTACGTTGTCTCGACGGGCGGTTCTCTTCGGGCGTACTGTTCCGTTGGGCTAGGCTGTCCTTGAGCCTCTGTATCATGGCTTGCATCTCCTCCTCTCGATTCGACATGTCTTCCTTCTCCTTAAGGATGGAACTGCGTTCTGCCTCGTAGATAGACTCCATCTCTCGCATCTGGCGAGTCATTTCTCGCTTCTCGTTCTTCAACGTCTCGATCTGCTCTTCAAACTCGTGGGCCTTTTCCTCTAGCTTGGCTGATTCCTTGACCGACTCATCGAGCTTTGACTGTAGAACTTCAGCCTGGCGGTGAAATTGAAGTGACTGCTTCTCCTCCTTCTCTAGACGCTTCTGCAGATCCTCTAGAGCAGCAGCGGCTTCGGCTCGGGCATCAGCTTCGGCGTTGCTGAGGCCTGTGTCCCTCCGAGCGGCAGCAGCACGGGCAGAGACAGGTGTTCCGGTTCGTAGCGACCGAGTCCGCGCATGTCCACTGGTAGGGGTCGATGCCCTAGAGTTGGAGCGAGATAGAGATGGGGAAGGGCTCGAGTCGGCGTGGGACACCCGACCGACACCGCCAGCCGGGGGCTTCTTGGTAGCGGCAGACATGTCGCGATAATGAGCGTCACTGGGACAAACGCTCTAGACGTAGAATAAAGAGAAGAGCAGGTGCTATGCTCAGAAACAAATGGTGCGCGGGCAACCAAGTCAAGAAATAAGTAAATATGCTGATTATGATTGTCAAGTATGTGCTGTGCGGCTTGCTGCACGTCGCCCAAGTGACCTGGAACACAAATACTCAACAGAGCGGAGGGCGAAATAGGAGTGCCCGAAGGTGGGAGCCTCTAGCTGCGCCTCAAATTGGGTAGGCCCGGGGTAGGGGTAGGGGTAGCGGCGTGTGGCGCTGGAGCGTCCAGAAGCCGAGTTATAATTATTCTGGGGCAGTCAAGCCTCAGTTATTATTGAAACAAGCTCCACTAACCAGAGCCAAAAGGAAATGGATGCGTCCAGTCGAGTCGAGGTGATGCCGAAGATGGAGGTGCGGGTTCAGTACGTGTCCTCGGAATGCGGCTGCGTAGTTGCCACGGCAGTGAATGATTGCTAAAGAACAAGGCGCTGTCGAGTGTTAGAGAGGAGGCTACACAAGGTATGGCGGTGTTTATGAGTTGCATTCAACATGGATGGCATCCTCTGTGATGGACGCTGCAGGGTCCCTCCGTCACGGTATTTCCGCTGCAACTCATACTGTAGCAGCTAATCACTCTTGCGCGGCCTGCAACACGTCCAATACTCCTTGGTGAAACGTGCCATTTGCTCTTTGTCTTCAGTGACTGCGGAGGTTCCCGCCCAGACGTAGCACCGTTCCTAGCTTCCCCCTTTGATCGCCCACCCTTGGGACTCATTGGCCAGGGCAACAGGAAGCTCTGTGTGTTTCTCCCGCAAATTGAACATGGTCAAAGCCTGATCCATGCGTCGCGTGCATGACCTCTGTTTGGTGCCTCTAATCAAGAGATTGGAAATTACCTTGAAAGGATGTTGATGCCTGTGTTTGGAAGCTGCTTGATCGACTTCATTTCGCAAGGAGCTTCTACCCGTTAAAAGCAGCCCCTCCGAGATTTATGACGAATCAATTATATGCACGGAAGGGGAAAGGAATTTGGCTTTCGTGGCTGACTTTACAAAGTGTCTCTTGTTGATGATACAGTGCTGTAACTTGAATATGGCCAGATTATCAACCATTCGTAACTGTACTCGAAACTCTGCTTGTCGCGCTTCAACTATAAGTTCAATGCGCAAGAGCTTGGAGCAACTTGACAATGCCATGGTGAGCGTTGTGAGAAGACGACCGTTGCTACCGAGCGTCGGCAATGTCTAATTTGCCAGAATCCCTTGCGCCAACTGGAGGTCAAGGATATCCATGCCATCGTTGTATCACAGAAACCAACCAACTTGTATCATATTGTCCAGGCAGACATATAATACCATAGCTCTCGTGACGAGCAATGACATGCAGTTTAGAGAGATGAACGAACAGATCGGAAACATGATGCTAACCCTGTCCACCATCAAGCGCCCGTGCTGGGTACCTTGGGGTCATAGGTACAAGCGACAGACCACACAACATTTCACTTGGCACTTGGCACTCAGCATATTCAAAGACAAGACACAGACAGGCACAGAGACAACTAATGGCGGGGACAACGGTCATGAGCTTTATTTTTTCATTTGACTTGGACTGGCAATCGATGCCAAGCCCAGCTGAAGCCCAAGACACATAGGTCGAGGGGAGAACTTCCACGCCTTTGCGGCGGGTATGCTCTCGCTGAAAGTCGTCGCTTTTTCATCACATTGATTGGTATATCCTCAAATGCCCTGGACCCTTTTTACCCGAAACGCCATGAAATGCATTCTCCTTTAGCTGGCTGCTTAAGCCTGCTGGTCGCTAAGGATATCGGAGTCACCAGCGTCGAGGATGGCCATGGTGGAGCAACGGAAGAGCTTACCGCAAGCGGTACCGAGCTCAATCTGTAGGGAGATGTGTAAGCCTATGAACCCTCCAAAGTCGTTGACGACTTCTTCTCTGGGCAGGCCTCAAGATATTCCTTCTTGAGGCCAGAGAAATGCTTGGCGAGCAAGCATTCTTGAGAAGTAAGGAAAAAAGAACCATCTTGCATGTGACTGCAAGATGATGGACATGAAGGAAACGTAGCGAGTTCAACTTACGTTGTTGCCGGAGAAGTGGTGGATGGGGGCCTTGGACAGCATGCTGTAGTACTCGAGCTCACTCTTGCGAAGAGGAGGAGTGTTGCCAGCAATGATGATGAGCTTGGCCTTGCCGGATCGGAGGCTCTTGAGGGTAGACTTGTATCCAAGAGTGACTGAAATTTTTCGTTAGCTATTGGTTTTATCGTCGCAGCGCAGGAATTCGTTTTCGTACCCTTTCCGGACTTCATAACAAGCGCCAACTTGGAGTTGATGCTGTTGGCATCCTTCTTGCTCTTCTTCTGGGGGGCCATTTTGACGGATTGGCGACTCGGTGATGGCGACTGGACGTTGGGTGATGGAGTGCTGAGGTTGAATATCAAAAAGTTCGAAGAATTTGGAGTTTTGGCAGCCTGTAGGTGGGTGCTCTGCGGGGCGGGGCGGCCGGCCAATGAGCGTTAGGGTGCACTCGCCTGAGCCCTAAGCCGAAGTTTACGCGGGTGGAGCCACGGATCGCACCTCTGCTTTGAAATCAACCCGGTGGATTAATCAGGAAGAGGCAGTCGGTATCTCTTTTGTCGGGCTCGTCTTCCCTCAAACACATCACCCAACTACGGACAGATCACCAACAATCCGACAAAATGGCTCGCCGTCCCGCTCGTTGCTACCGATACTGCAAGAACAAGGTGCGTTTTTGATGCGCTCAACGGCGATGGGAATTTCGGGGGCTTTTTGGGGGAGAAATCTCATGACGAAATGTTCATGACCGACCTCCCGCGGGGCGTCCTTAACTCCCATCGATGAAGCTCGCGATAATGTTGGAACTCTACTGACTCTTCTTCCTCACAGCCGTATCCCAAGTCTCGGTTCAACCGTGGTGTCCCCGACCCCAAGATCCGAATCTTCGATCTTGGCCGAAAGCGCGCCAACGTCGATGACTTCCCTCTCTGCATCCACCTCGTCTCCAACGAGTATGAGCAGCTGAGCTCCGAGGCCCTCGAGGCCGCCCGTATTTGCGCCAACAAGTACCTCGTCAAGAACACCGGTAAGGAGGGTTTCCACCTCCGAGTCCGTGCTCACCCCTTCCACGTCGTCCGTATCAACAAGATGTTGTCTTGCGCCGGTGCCGATAGACTGCAGACCGGTATGCGTGGTGCCTGGGGCAAGCCCAACGGCACTGTCGCCCGTGTCAACATTGGCCAGATTCTCATGAGCGTCCGCACTCGTGATGCCAGTAAGTCTACCTGACAAATCCTTTGCCACTCTTGGATCATGTTACTAATCAACAATCAGACCGTGCCATTGCTCTTGAGGCTCTCCGACGATCCCAGTACAAGTTCCCTGGCCGACAAAAGATCATTGTCTCCAAGAACTGGGGCTTCACCCCTCTCCGACGTGAGGAGTACCTCGAGAAGAAGGCTGCCGGCCGCGTCAAGGTCGACGGTGCTTACGTCCAGTTCCTCTCCAACCACGGCAACCTCGCCAACAACATGCGCCGCTTCCCCGACGCTTTCAAGTCTGAGGCTTAAAGAAATGATGGTTGGGCTGGCATCTGGGTTTACTGGCGTCAAAATGGCATGTCAAATAAGGAACTCTAGAGAAGTCTTGAGTTGAGGGTGTCGATTCGGCAAATTGAAATCTTGCAAACAGACTCGCCCCGTTCCTTGTCTCGTGTAACATCTGGGTACTTGAGAATTGATATCGTGGAATACCATTGTTTTCGGCCTATAAGATACAGAAGTGCTGACTGTCCTGTGTGTAACGTTGAGTGCTATGTTTGTCCGAGGATCCGAGCTGGCGTGCTCAGGCATGCCGTATCGTATGCGGTGACCATCTCGTACCTGTTGCTGGCTGTATGTATTGCAGCGTTGTTTGCCTGATATGTACGGGGATGGACGATCACTTATGCATGCTTCCCCGTTCTTGAGTGGATTGCAGTCACACAGTCGATATCGTTGACCACTCGCAATAGCAATGCCCCTCAAATGCGCTCCTGCACGTGACGAAGCCGCAGCAAGAATAGCGCAGGGAGAAGGAATGTCATCACATTTCAACCCTTTGCGTCAGATCTGTTGTTGAAAGGCAAAAAGCCGACTAGTCAGTGTGGCAGCATCACAACCATGACTCGACCTCAGTCCAGTTGGACAACCCACATGACCATCAGAGTTGAAACGCCCTTTGTTGTCTGTCTTGTTGTCTCCAAGACTTAGCATAACGTTTAAGTTTATAGCATAGCGAATGCCAGCGAATATCAACAGAACAGAGAGTGAGTGTGTCTCGGCAGACGATTCGCGGAGACAGAATGTCTTGTTGGGGCACTCCAGGGTCAAGTCGGCGCCTCATCCGGGCCACATGACTTCACTTGGACGGTTTGTGACGCCATTTGAGCGAGGTCACAAGTAGCGCGCGTCGTCCTTTGACGTGAGAGACAGACATCAGGGGTGCATTATTGTTGTACGAGCATGGGTAGAGATGATGCCATGAGTTTTTCTTATGCAATCCCGCTGAGTGAGATTTGGAATATACTATGTTGAGCAGACATCGGATCCGCTGGAAGGACAGAGAAAAAAAAATCTCGTTTTGTCATGCGGCGATGTACCTGAACGGGCTTCCGTAGTCTGCCCTCAGTGTAGCATCCAACCCATCCATTGATGCGGATAGAGTGGCTAGCGGTGGAGCGCTCTAGCTGGGAGCACCCGTCTCGGTCTCGTCTGGCTGCGGTTGTGTCACTTTGCTGCAGAGTGGCGGGCTAGATCTCTTATCGTCTCGCAGTCTCAGGGCCCACTGATCTGATAAGACACCTATCTGAGGGACAGGACATGACCCATGGATGGAGGCTGTTCGCGAACATGGTCCCCTTTTTTTTCTCGAAGGCTGCGGCGATTCGGACCGTATGACATGGATGTTGAATCAACTCATGGGTGCAGATGAAATGCCGGTGAGCACGGTCAAGGGACTTGAGGCGGCGACAGGGCTGGGAATTCCCATTCCATCAGGTTATGGTTATGCCTTGGATGGCGGCATTGCGTCCACGTCAGAGCATAGCGTTCGCACGTTGCAGTTTCGCCCTGAGCGTGTTGGCGCTGCTCATGCAAGCCCCGGGCGATTCCAAGACAGCCCAGCCAGCCCAGCTTAAGCACCTTAACAGATGGGCATTGTTTACGGCGCTGCTTTGTTGTTGGGGGTCTGGCCTACCAGCTGAGCTGAGCTGCTGGGCTGGCTGGCTATGGCGGATGGATGGATCGAATGTCCACCAGACGGGACACGCGAGCGCAGCGCCCCCCCCACACTCGCCGATCAAACCCCGACTACTGTACCTAACTGCCAGCGTCTAGATGTGGATGACGCCCATGAGCGTAGTGCCCTCTTCTGGCCACTGGTCCCCTCCAGATGTTCCCTCAGTCATTCACCCTCTTCCCTCTGGTTATCTACAGAGTGTCTGTCTTTCTTCTCTTCACCTTGCGGTTCTTTGAACCTACATTCTTTGATCCTCATCCTCTTCTCGTCGAGCTTGGCCTGTTCAAGGTTTTTGCTGCGAGCCCCAACCACCGCCGTTCCACCCTGTTTGCAGACAGCCGCTGCAAGCCCCCGACATAGGCCGACATAGGGGGGTCCACTTCCCTCACCTACACCGATCCATCTTATCCTGAGCGGGCTGTCTACTTGGTCCTTATCAGAACCCAAACATCACGACAAGACACAAACCACGACGAATTCCACTGGGAGCTATAATTACTCATGGCTTTCCACCAACCGACACGACAATCCATCCAGCGCGTCGTCCGGCCCTCGGTCGACGAGCAGGAGCTCCCAAGAAGAGATGTTCCGATAACCCAGGAGCGCCAGCAGGACGAGTCGCAGACATGGGTCCTCTTCGCGCCCACCGACGTGACCACCACGTCGTACCTCACCGAGACTGACCAGTCTCTGGTGACGCCCGGCCGGTCGAGAGTGGGTGATCTGGGAAGCTTGAACTCGGTCGCGAGATCGGAGGTCGAGGCCGAGTTGCGACCATCTGCCTCTGCATCCGCTGTTGTCGAAGAAGAGGATGATGCAGAGCTTGATAGCCTCGACAGCCACTTGCCAGAGTTCCGATCGCTTCCTGGGCCCAACGCCCAGCAGGATGAAAATCAAGGATCTATGCCTGTTTTCCCCGCTCACGATGGACTTGGTTCTTTCCATCTGGACCAGCCGACCTTGGGTGCTGACGCCCAAGACCAAATATACCAATTTGAACGCTTCAACCCCAAGCGGCAACATCGCAGAAAAGAGAGTTTTGACTTGAGGCAGCTCGACGTGGAGAATGACCATGTTGAGGAGTCGGAGAAGCGCCAGAGAATCGAGGCGTGGCGGTTAGAGCACAGCCGTGTGCTCTTGGGCGAGATTCAGCGCGAGACAAGACGACGACGACTCTCACAGGCATCTCACAAACGCTCATCATCTAACCCTATTCCGCTGCCTTCACAACCTGCTCACGATGCTGAATCTGATAACATGACATGGCACGACGAAGATGCTATTGGATCTCCGACCCACTCGGAGGGCATGCTCACAAAGATGACAAGGAAATTCATGCGAGATGTGATTGGAATGGATGAGCGAATGATTTCCATCCTGCTTGGAGAGGCCGTACCTGAGGACGACGAGGATCTATCATCAACACCCCGCGCCTCGCAGCAGCTCGGGGTACAACCCCCACCACCCACAAACAGAGAGGCTTGGCAACTGGACGCTTTGGAGAAGATATCGAAGGAGTTGGGAATGCTTGTGAGCCAGATATCTCACCACCCTGGCGCCTTTTCCACATACTCGCGGATCCAGCAAATGCCTCTTCCCTATGCCGGCCTCCCCATCATCCCGGAATCCAACACATCACACTCAGCGGCGGATAACATCCATCCCACCCAACCCGAGCAGGCATCGTTCCCTCAGTTCCAGCCTACGATGCCGACAGCAGCTCAGCCCATCGACATTCGCGGCAGGACCGCGGAGCCACCAGCCGAGCCGGTGCAGGCACCACGGCAAGATACCCATATGAGCAACGTGTTTACGCAAGAGGAATGGGAGAGAGACCTGGACATGAAGCTTGTGTTCCGGTACCTACGGTCTCGATTCATGCCGCGCAGCAACAACCCACCTCCCTCAACAGCGACTCACCTGGCAACGTCAAGCACACAGGACATTGCGGCCAAACTGGCCCGCGTCCGGCAACACCACCCCCTTGTGTCGCGAATGCGGCCCCCGACGGAGCGGCGGACGTTCAAGGCGACAACTCCCGCTAGTCCCGTGGCGTTACGGCACCCGAGCAGCTGCGCGAGTCAGAGCACAAGGCGATCGGCTCGACGGAGTAGCGTGTCGTCACGTCACTACTGGGACATTGGGGGCTCGCTGGGTACGGGTTCTGTGATTGCATCCAACGGGCCGATGGGAAGCTGGGGCGAAGTTTGATGCGACGTGCGATGTGTGTAAAGTGCCACGAGAGATGGGAAACGGATGCTTTGCCTAGAGGCTGTGCCATGACGGTTGCATCTTGACGGCGCCACGAGGAGCACTGGGTGCTGCATACCTAATGGATAATGTGTCCATGATTTCTTTCCTTCTTTTCATGTAAACACTGGACATCACCACTTTGGAATTTTTGCAAATACAGGATTTTTGGGTCGTTTTGGAGCAAGTTATAGAGGTGTGCTTTTTTTCGGTCAAGATATCCACATCTTGTCCTTAGCTAGGGCAAGCATCAAGTGAACAGTTGAACACTGGAAGCGTCCTGAACGAAAAGGAAATCTGTCCTGAACCTAGGTGGATAGACAGTGAAAGCTCCTGTTAATCTTATACTGCATATGGCTCACGCGAGTTGTTCGGGTTCACATAGCCAGCCATTGCCTCGAGGCGATAGACCCAGTTGTCGCCTCACTCAACGAGTCGAGTCTGGAACGCAACAGCGGGGGGACAATCACGTCAATCCCTGGACGAGGACAAGAGCCGATGGCCAATGAGTCAACCCGCCTTGCATATAGAGCTATCTATCACAAGTTCTTTTCCTCTTTACGCACGATTCCTTCTGTGAATGATGCCCAACGCCGAAGAAGCTAACTACCTAGACGGCGAGATAGGCGGGAACGCTCAGAACCTCTCAACGGGGAGACGCCGTGTCCTGCCGTCCAGTTTCAGCGGTCGCCCCACGGCGGAAGCATCCCATTGGTCACAGCCCCCTGGCACGAGGGGGCCACTGCGCTGTGCTCTGGCCTTGTACCCTTTAGTGGGCGTGCACCGCGTTAAGCACTGAATTTGGCGGGGTGAGTAGGAGAGGCAGCTCTAAAAGGGACTTTGGATGGAGCGCGTCTTGAGACACGAGGAGCGCTGCTTTAACGGTCGAGTTCCCCCTACTCCTTGCATGGTGTGTGTGTGTGCTGCGAGTGAATTGTGTGTGTTGGACAACCTTAGATTCGAGGCTTCATTGTTCAACGGTTTTTTCTTCTTCTTTGCAGATTTCGAGTTGGGGGTAGCAGACCGTTAACAATGCAGGGCAATTATCTATGACGAAAATCACGCTTGCACTTTTTTTTTTTTTTTTTCACATTGATGATCGTCAAAACGTCCAACCTCACGACTTCACATTCCCACTTATCACAACTTGTTCTAAAGGCAGCCATGTTGTCCTACCGTATCAGGCAATAGTGCCTCGACAGGGTGGGCGCGTCAACTCCTCCAAGGCGTGTTGTGGGGAGAAGAGGGCTGCTCCCCCATTCTCTCGCGAGCCATCCATACCATCCCACCTTGAGAAAGTCGTCGCCTTGTCCGCCCTGTTCCAAACCTCTACAGGCAATGGGCATCTTGCTCCCTCGCGCCTTTTCTTGTCGTCCACTCCATTTCGTCCGCCTGCGATTCCGTTGCCGTCTGTAGCGACGAACCATCCGATCCAAGTATATATAACGCCATCCCTCCTTCTGTGGCCTTCGCCCCCTTCTCGTTCGCGCCGTGGTTAGTACTTCCATCCCATCTGCCTCAGGATCCCACGGCGGCTCTTCCATTTCCTTGTTTCCTCGCCTGGCTTTCCCATGGACTCTGCGCCCGTCTGGATTTTTCCTCAACGACTCCCACTGACGATCCTGTAGTGCGATGAACTGAAATTAGGCGGCCGCTCTGCCTGCGACCCGTCTGGGCCTGGTTGAGGGCCCGTGACACCTCATCACGGCACCCATCTCTCGAACCAAGCTACGATATCTACGCAACCTCTCCAAGATCTTCCATCGCCAGCTCGGACTCTTCATCTACATCGACGGCACTCGAGCCTGCCCTCCCGTTCGCTCCCGATAAAGGCCCCGCGACATGAGCGCGCGCGCGCAACGACTTCCCAATGGCAGCGACTCCGTTCGACCCGTCCCACTTCGCCAATGCGTTTGATATCTACACTGATGCTGCCACGGTTAAGGCGCCGGTTCCCAATCTGCCCGGGGGATCATGCAATTTTGCGGACCTGAGCCCTGGCGCCAATGGAGCTCGATGCGGATGCAGGAGGTTCTGGAGTCGAAGTCCCGCCGGTAACAGCCTTGTCCCGGATCAGTCCCAATGGTGCATGTGCAATCACCACGCGTGCTTCCACGAGGAGGGAGACCATAATGTCCAACAGCCTGAAGCTACCCAGCCGGGTCAGGAGAATGAGAGGCCCAGGTCTGGTCGAGATCCCTTGAGCCCTGTCATGGACCTAACCGTCAAGACACCGTCCGCCCTTACTGGAATGGAATTCCCAAGCTTCAATGGAGGAAACGCCTTATCTCTTATCCCAAGGGCGCCAGAGGATGCCGGATCTTACCCAAGGCCTCCCGTCTGTTCAAACCCCGGTGCTTCTGCTTCACTCCCGGATACCCTCAGCTGGACCGGCCTTCTACATTCACAACCACACCCCTCTGCCATACCTCCCATACCGGCCCAATGCTTGATTGCGTCTCAAACAGCTTCCACAACATCATCTATCCAGGCCAAGTATTTGCGGCCCTTTGCAGGAAAAGGCCTCCAGACGCTCAGCGGTGTGGCGAGTAGCAGCAAACCCCTATCACCCCTACTGGACAGGACTCCCGGCTCCAAGCCAGCTGCGGCGCCCCAGGGACAGGCGCCGCATGCTGACTCGTTCACATACGTTTCTCAGGATTACAGAGTGCCCGACACTCCTCACGCGGGCACGCCAACGCAGTCGGAGCCACGGGCGGCCGTGTTCAATGCGGCCGTCTCGCGTCGCGCTTTCAAGAACCTCTCAGACACTGTCAGCAGCCATGACCAGCGATTGGATCGGTTGGAGACAGTTTCATTCACTGCTCCTGGGCACGAGGATTGTCATGAAAAGCATGATCATGCTGATATCCGCATGACAGATCTGGAAAGCAGAGTTGATGAGGTTGAGAGGCTCGTCAATGACAACAACAGTGTTGCTTCTCGTCGCGCCGACGATGCCAGCGTTGTGTCGGTTTCTACGAATGCCACGAGCCGGCCAACTCATTCACAAGAGCTCATGAGCCAAGTCCAGGAGCTGCAGGCGCAGGTTACCCATCTTCAGTCATTAATGCCCTCGCCCAGCCATCCGTTCGAGGTCGAGGTGGTGTTTTTGCCATTTCCTCTTAAGAAAGTATGGCAAGAGGCACAACAGTTCAAGAATGAGCCGCAGATTTCTAATGAGGATTGGACTCAACTTCCCATGACACACAGTACAGTCACTATGCGGTCTGAGACGTCCCTATATCCCGACTGGACAGCATCAGATCAAGACCTGAGGTGGCTGTTGCCCAAGGCTTTCCGGGACAAGAGTGTCATTGATCAACGGCTACGAAGCCGTGGGCTAATCAAGACCATCACTGTCATGGGTTCGGACGCGCGTAGCGTGACGATGGCTATGAACACTGCTTTCGGACATGTCTTTCGGGAGATGAACATCTTTGCTCGTCCGCAGACTACAGATCCCCGGTCATCAACATTCTTGGGACTTCAGTCCACCTGGGTTCCCCTCCGCAAGATTCACAAGGACTCTCGTCTGCGCTTCCTGAGCCCTGCGGAGATGATGACTCCCGCCGTCTGGGACGTATCGTTCCTGAGTTCGGTCATGATGAGGGCGTCTGAACCTAGATTGTTCATCACTCATCCTGATGCCTACCTCCAGGACTTCCAGGCCTACGACATGGGCTGGACGTGGCAGAACCTCAAGGAGATGAGCCCAGTCGTCATCGATGCGTCGGCGTCACAGGCGGATGCTAATGTCGGCGAGGAGTGCTGGTCTTGGGTTGAGCAACTTGACGAGCCACCGAGCGCACACACATCTATGAGTGTGCGCAACGAGAGGCAGCCAACGTCATCATCACCGTCGCAGCAATTCTTCCCTGCTCTGCAGACGATGCGATCCTCGAGTCCTTCGGTCACACGAGGCCAGTCTCCGCTGCTCTCCAGTCGGAGAGGGTCTCGCCCTCCTCATATCCGAACCTCCTCCATGCCAATGTCTGCTCCTATTCAAGTCTCGCCTGCACTCAGCAAGCGTCGTGTCGCCTCGTATGGACAAAGCCGTCGTTCATCCCCTGCCATCCAAGCCGCCAACCCTCAATCAGCCATCATGAAGCGCCGTCGCAGCACAAGATCGCCAAGTCATTTCCGATTCACACCGAGACGGACGCATTCACCAAGTCCCATGCCCCTTGGCCTCTCGGATCGTCAGCCAGCGCGTGGCACTACACCATTTGCATATGCCACACCTTTCAGCAACGCTCCTCTCCAGGAACGCCCCGTTCGGGCGGGCAGCTCTGCACCAGCTGCAGTCCAAGATGGGTTGGACGACGACTCAGACTTTGACTTTCAGATCTGTGAGAGTGGTTCGGATGACATGTATGACGATGACGACGAGAGCTCTGGTGTGGTCGAGATGGTTGTCCAAGATCACACAAATACGAACCAAGGCTCTCAGGGCTGGCAATTACCAGAGGATGAGCCATGGCCTGGCATTGAAGACCCAAACAATGTCTCGGATGGTGAGAACATCGATCCTCTCCAGGCAGACCATCACAGCAATGCCAGCAGCCAACCATCGGAATACCCCAGCACACAGAATGCATGGCCTAATGGCGACACGTCTGGCTTTCATATTCACGAAGATGAAGAAAACGCGTCATGAAATATCTATCTATCTATCTACTCATGTCCGAGACGCTTTATGCTGCACGATATGGTTCCTTTTTACTCTTTTACATCTACCTACCTACCTATCCTCCCACATACCACCACACATCATCATCTTCCTCCTACATTTCATTGATATTTGTACAGCCCGGCGTTACAATGGGACATGCTTTTGTTTTTGTTTTTATGCAAGGCGTTGCTGCTGTGATTTCTCCAGGGCGAGTTGACGGGAAGGAAATCCAAGGTTTAGAGGTGTGCGATGCGTTGGAGCTACACCAGGACAAAAAGACTTGGGGGAAACATGGCCGGTACTCGTCTCGCCTTGTTGGATTATATGTTGTCGATGGCGCAGAGGCACTCTCTAAAGACCTGGAGTCTTCGCTTTTTCTTGTATCACACAATATTACTCCTCCCCTTTGTTTTCTCAGCTACTGAGATTGTATCCTCAACGAAGAAAGGGTGTAACAAACATGCCCAAGCCCCGCTACTCTCTGCTTTGGACTCTTCTCTCTTGTCCAGCTTTATTATAGATGTTCAAACAAAGATACATACATAGCTTTTAAAAAAAAGGCAAGCCCACTCTTCCCTTGGCATCCTGTCAAACCCCGAATACGAAGACACGAAGACACGTGCTGAGTTGCCTGGAGCGGTGAGTTGCTCCATCATGGGCTTCAAGGGTCCACAGGCGCATGAGTAACAGGTGACGACGGTGGAAAGCGAGGCCTTGTTCAGCTCATCAGGTCTCACAAACCTTGGTCTCGTTCCGGAAACAGGAATTCATACAAGTCAAGTCTTGATCTATTCGTGGGCTAACAAAAACAGTTGGTATCCGGGTATCAGAAGCCCCATCATGAACGCAATCCATCATCCAAAGAGCAAAGCAAAGCCATCCATGGCCTCTATCCCAAGCAGCGCGCCCTATTGTATCTCCAGTATCCCTAGGCATCGTAAACAACAAGCCAAGACACCCCAACCAACGAAAAAAACAAGAAACGGAAAAAGAAACACCGCAAGGCCATGCCTTTTCTAGATGCCAACCAGCCGATTTTCCGGCCCGTACCTATAGTTCCCACACTTATCCAAATACGATCGTTCGTCTCTCTACCCCGGTTGCGCCGTTACTCCGGCCATCCCGGGGTGGATCGCTTTTGTCTTTCCAAGTTCGATCCGCGTATGTGTGAGATTCGTGAAACAGCACTCTGTGTAAACGCCAGTAGAAAGCAAATTGGTGTCATGCACCTCGTGTCTAATACCAAGTCCCCTTGGGATCCAGCTTGTAGAGGATCTTGCACTTGCGCGTCTGGCACATCTTTGCGCGATCCAATCCCTTGAATCTAGGGCCATCTGGTCCTGTGACGTAGTGATATTGGCCAAAGAAGCGCCACTGACGGGGGTCGGCCAGCGAGTAAACCTCATCACCCCAGCGGCCGCCGAAATGGAACCAAGAGGTGGGTGCGTGCGGGTTCGACGCGGCGGGAATGAGGCTCTGAGGCTCTCGCGGGTCGTCGTCATCATCGTCAACCTCCCTCGTATAGTCGTAATGGTATGCGTAGTTGTTGAGAGCGGGATCCCAAAGAGGTCCCTTGTCCGTCACGTCCTTCAGGAGCTTGAAAGGCAAGATGTAGGCGTGGACTCCGGGCAGTGCGTACATGGCATGCGAGCCAACTGCCGAGTAGATGACGGGTCGGTCGCCGCGCTTTTCGACAGCCTCAAAGGCGTACGCCTGTCCACCTTCGTGTTCCGAGAAGAAGACTCCCCGGGGTTTGCCGTGCTCGAACCGTACCATGCAGTGCTCCCAGTCGCCCACATGGTTGCCAAAGCGAATGTTTAGAACCGTTTGTCCCAGGTTGTAAGAGTAGAAGAAGAACCAGAAAGCATCGACAATTCCAGAACCCTTGTCAACAACGATGAGCACTGCAGGCGCATTCGAGAAGCCATTCTTGTCAGGCTTGTGTCCATTGGTTCGGATAGGCTCTTGCTCAGAACGACGGTCCTTCTGAAACTTGCGGTTCCGGGGGTCATTAATCCGGTGAAGAGGGTGAGACTTGTCGATATCGTACCAAGTCGTGGGTTCTCGAAGCTCAGGGTTTTGCTCGGGGTTGCCCGGAGGCGTGGGGTTGTTATCGTGGTTGCCCTCTTCCTCATCAGGGAATGGCTTGGGGATGTTGTGATGGCTGTGCAGCCAGTTCGGGCGGTCTTCAACATCGTCGTTACTCTGAAGAATAACGTTGCCAGTGACCTTGTTCAGCTTGCGAAGGTTATGGAGAGTCCACTTCTCGGTCGAGTTAAGAGGTGTGTCGTCGACTTGAACAGTCATGTGCTCGACATGCTCGCGGATGTCCGAGGGCCAGAACTCTTCGCCAGAGTAAAGGTGAACCAAAGGTGCATGCTTCATAACATAATCGGGAATGTCGCGAAGGATCCTTCGGCGGTGGTGGAGGTTCCTCTTGGGGTCTTGACGAGGAATGTTCTCGGGTTCCCAAGACAGAGACCGACGCTTCAGCTCACCCCATTCGGGCTCGTCCTCGTCGTGGTTATTGCGCGCGGCAGGATCGCTTCGGAGGTGGTGCAGGCCACAGACACCAATCCAGCGGCAGGCCTGTCGATCCCAGAAGTAGGGACTGCTGTCGACCCAGCGACGGTCTCTTAAACGCCTCTCGGGGCCCTTGTCGGTTGGATCAAGTACCCGAGGGGCCAGCCATGCGCCGAATGATATCAGCAGCATGAACGCCAGCAAAATGGTGAAGCGGCGTAACCAATACATGGTTCCGGGGAGCGGCGAGCCGGTTTCGGCCCGGAAGTTGTACGTATGTAGGGGTCGTGAGGAATAATGTCTCCTGGATATGTATATCACCAGGACGGTCTCGGCGTCGAGCGAGGCCAAAGAAGAGGAGGGGAGGGGAGGAGAAGATAGGCCAGCTATATGAGCATCACGAAGGAACGAGGGTATTCACGACGCCGCTGGCGGCAAGTCGTCCGGGGGGAAGGGCTGAACCGAGGGTTGGGTTGGAGGGGATGAGGAGGAAAGAAAGCTGCTGCAGGAGAAAATGGGAAGGGTCCAGAGAATGACGAAGGATGCATCCCCTTCAAGAAGGAAAAGACAGCGCTCAACGCAGTGGCCGTGGGATGGGGGATGGATGCTAAAGGCATGGATTGGCGGGTGAAGGTGAGACGGAAGAGGTGGAGGCGCTAGAACTGCAGCCCACTTGAGTTAGTGCTCCACTTTGAAGAGAGGTACGGGTACCTTTCCGGGACTCTTCTGTCGTGCAGGGGGAAAGGCACGCACGAATCGAGGGGCCTGCCTTGCCGTTGTTTTTGGCCAAGGTGCGCAGGTACGAATACGCATACGTTATTACAAAGGCAGGTAAGATTCTACACCGTACTTGACGACCAAAGTACCTGATGGATTACGATTCCCGAGTTGTAGATAGAAGAGTGCTGGCTTATCCGTCAATGGCGTGTGTGAGGTGCCTATTGTTACTCTCTTCAGGGACGATTCATGGCGAAACCATCCTCTAGTTAGATAGTGCCTGACTATCATGGGCAAGAGACCAGGTTCGGTCAGGTACCAAGTGGCACTTCTGACTGTACCGTATCTCGCAACTCTGAATTGGAGTTTATTGACGCCTCGTCAGCCATTGAGCGCCCTGTCCCCGTATCTACTCGTCTTGTCTCATACTTCGGGTACCTGGCATCCACTGCTGATCCTGTTGTATTCCACCGAGGCGAAGAACAAGAAAGAATAAAAAAAAAAAAAAAAAAGGCTGGCTACGGTCTGTCAAACCGGATCACCCGCCGAAGGGACAGCGTCAAGGCAGGGACTCTTGTCCAGTGTTTTAGCGCCTCGCCAGGGATGCAAAAAGGCCGCTGGACCCCTCTCCGCGACAGGCTTCCCCTCCTGAACCCAGTGAGGCTTTGTCAATCACGCACGATGGCCCCGGCTGACTAGACCGCTAACAGTCGTCAAGAGTACCAGCCTCTTTCAGAGCCGAGACCGCTACCGTGCATGTATTGGGTACTCGACCGCCACTAAGCAAAACCACAGCCACCTCCTACAGGCTGTTTTGCCGCTGCCTACAATGGATGCCCGGAAAACACATTTGCCCTCCGAGGCTTCACCGAAAAAAAGCGGGAGCCTGGCGATCTCTCCAAGAAACGTATCCTTGCTTACGACAACGGATACAATCAAGACAAAGCTCCCTTTGAAGCATCACGAAGACGGTACAGCAGACAAACGGCTTCACAGTGACACGCCTGGAGGGAGAGAGCTCCAGTCATCAGACGCCATCCTCCCCAACAAACAAAGCCCAAACCGCCTGCAAGGACAACAACTTCATGGTGGAGGGGCCTGGCCCGATTCGTCCATGGTAGCGACGCCATCTACCTCCCCGATCGAGCGAGCCTGGGGTCAGGGTCCTGGTCTGTACGGAATTCCGTACCAAGGGAAGCCAGCCAGCTGTGGGTGGGTTGAGTGACCTGGTCACTCTTTACCCGCGAGTCACGAAGCATCAGAAGACGGATGAGCAAGTCATTCAGCGGCAGAAAGCCACTTAACCCACGAGATTAGCTCACGGGTAGAGGCAATGGCTGTTCCAGACGGTGAACATGCAGATTTGTCGCATAGATCCGAGACAATATCTTGGTTCAAGCGATCCCTGACAATCGTCCGAAACACACTCGCTCAGGGCAACCAGGTCGGGTCAGGTACCCTGAAGTATGTGTACACGGCCTAGATCTTCGAGTAATGCGCAGCCTTTGTCTGACAACACTTCAGCCTGGCGTCGTCAACCTACTGTTCTCCCACGTTCTGGAGTCGACCCCATCTCTCGGAATAGCGTCGCGCTGGCCGGGCCGGGCTCTAGTTCGCCGCTCTCTAACTGTATACAGGACTCGACGCATTTGCCGTGTAAAGTCAAAACGAGTCGGCCAGCTGTAACAAGCAATCCCCTGAGCAAAAACGGTCGAGTCGTTCTCTATCAACGATTAACCAACAGAGGATAGGACATAACCGACCCATAACAATATGGGCAATCATGGCATAGCACCGTACCAACCACAGGCACCCGAATGATTTCCCCCAGACTGTCATGAGTTGAGCGTCGCCCTCCACCCTGGCTCCAGAATTAACCCCGGTCTCGGCCCAGTGACTCTCTATTCCGACGAACCTGTCACTCCCACACCAACATGACCCGAGTCTTTAGCCAACTGTTTAAACCTCTCCTTCATGTCGACCATGGCCAATAGTGGCATCGTCGCGCGACGCGTGGGTTTCAAGAGAGGCCTTACCGCTTCACCGCAAGTGCCACGCGGCTTTCTCGTGATCCATTGCCATTTGCGCCGCCGTAGCATCGCCCTGTTGTGTGCCGCAATAGTCCAGTCCGTGGGAGTTCAGTACACATCCAATACGAAATCTAACAGTCAAATCACATCCAAGTCAGCAAGCACAAGTCACAATGACGATTTCATCCATATCCATTGTAGGCGCATGTTGCGCCACGGGTATCATTATCATGCGCCAGTAGAGAAAATCATGTCCGTGTCTCTGCTTCCGTTGCTCAACCACGGCCTTTCAAGACGCCCTCAACTCAATCACGAGTTGTTCTAAATCGATGATCGGGTATCACTTTGACAACATCTCGGCATTGGCCGCACCTTGCCCACCTAATCTGCCATTGACATGTCACCGTCATCGTCGTCGTCAGTCTCGCTTTGGTTGTCCTCGTCATCATCCATACCGTCATCCTCTCTCTCAAAAAGATCGTTCCATCGGCTGGGCGTTGGCGTCGATAGAGCCCCTTCTTGTGTAGAACTGCCGAGATCTCCCCTCGTCGATGTTGGTGCTGCGGTAGATGTTGCTCTGCGTCCGCGACCACGACCCCTTGGTCGCCCAATTTTTCGTCCAGTTCCGCGTCGACGCTCGCGCTTTGGGATAACTTCCTCTCCGTCTTCGTTAAACATCCTCCTCCTTCGCCGAGGCTTGTAGTCAGGGTCTCGGTTGTCCTTGAAATCCTTGCCCTCACCATCCTTTGCCCATACTGTGACCTGGTCTGTTTCGCCCTTTTGTTTCTTCAGCGCAATCAAATTCTCCAAGAATCGCGTCTGCTGAGCCCGTTCTCCTGATCTATCCTTGCCGACTGGGATTCGAATATTCCACTCCTCTCGAATAGCCGCTAAAGGGTCTTCCCTAGAAATCTTTGGCTTCACCAAGTTTTCGGTCGTAGTAATTTTAGACGCGCAGGCGCCAAGAAAGTCGATATTTCCATCCAGACGGCGTAGAGCAGGCAATGGGTTCTCGTTGTCGCGTACCGCAAAGACGGCTTCTGTGCCAATGATTTCGGCCCATTGTCCTTCGAAAACGCGGCCTTTGTATGCTATGACGGGGGTTTGAGAGTGAAGCTCCAGTATTTGGATATCTTCTGTATCATCCTGATTCTTGTCGCCGTCCTCCTCCCTCGTGTCTCGCGCATCCACGCCCTTGCCCTTGTCGTTGTTCTCGTTGTTGTCATTGTTGAGCTCAGGGTCGATCTCGGGTTCGTCGTCGTCGGCCTCGGGTTCTGGTAGCGGCTCGTTGTCGTTATCATCGTCATTATCTGCTTGGTTATCCCGGCCACCGATGTCCTTCATCTGGCTAGGGTTGTGATCTAGCCAGTTCTTGTAGTACCCTCCCCGGCTGTGGTGAGGTGCCCTGGATTGTCTGTCTTTGAATTCAGGATATGAAAGCTCGAGCGTCAAGTAGTAGGTCTAGAGAACGTCAGCGCCAGGTAGATGTTGGTGGGTTGGAGTGTATGCGCACCTCGGTCTCGGTGGTGGAATACTCATACTCCCATTCTTCTTGCTCGTCTCGTTCTAGCTCATCTTGAATAGCTAGGACAGCCGGCGTTTCGGCCAGTGTAATCTCGTCCAGCGATGAAGCCATACTGCCGGCAGAAGAAAGAGAGTGAAGCTGAAGTTTGGAGGAGCTTAAGATGAGCTCAGGGCGTCAAAGACTGACACCAAAGAGGAAGCTCCCCTGTTGGGTAGCCTCGACAAACGAAGCCTTGAGCTGAAATAGTGGAGGAATGTAGAGAGTTGAAAAAAGGTTGGAGGTTGTCGAATCGCGGAACTTTCGGATAGCTACTTGCCAATTGGAGAACAGACAATTCGAGGTCGCGCAAGCTGGAAGTCGGTCACGGGTGGCACTTGCAACTGGGAAGAAAAGTCAATGGCTGCGACTGCGGCTGCGGCTGCAGGGATTAGGCGGGGCAACTCAGTCAAGGTCGCGACTGCCCCGCTATCGCTCTTTGAATTTCACGTCCTGTCGCATCTCGACAAGCCTCATTGGACTCAGACTTAGTCACATCTTGACATTTTTAAGATACCTCCTTTTTGACTCAGAGTGGGCGTCTAGAGCCTCGAAACTTAATTGTCCTTCTCTCCGTTCTTTCCTGTTTAACTTTCCTCTCTCTTGCTACGGCTTGACCTCTCATCTCTACCCCTCCTCACCCAACTCTCCCCTTCTGCTCATAATATCTCGGGCAAGATGCCCACTGTTCACCTGTTGGACTATGTCGCCGGCAACGTCAGGAGCCTGGTGAATGCCATTGAAAAGTCGGGCTACGAAGTCGAATGGATTAGATCACCAGAGGAGGTCCCTAAGGCAGAGGTTCGGCGAGTTCCCTTCCGTCTCTTTGTTCATCATGACTGACGCATCGTCGTCTTCTAGAAACTCATCCTCCCCGGTGTCGGCCACTTCGGCCACTGTCTCTCACAGCTCTCCCAGGCCGGATATCTCGAGCCCATCCGGAAACACATTGCGGAAGGCAAGCCCTTCTTCGGTGTCTGTGTAGGCCTTCAGGCTCTCTTCGAGGGCTCAGTCGAGGACCCGGATGTGACCGGCCTGGGAGTCATCCCCGCGGTTCTGGACCGCTTCGATGACTCGACCAAGTCAGTCCCGCATATTGGGTGGAACAATGCCTTTACTGGAGGAAAGGCCATGTATGACCTCCAACCCGACTCCAAGTACTACTATGTCCACTCGTACAAGTGTGCCTACAAGCCGGGCGAGCTTGAGTCCCAAGGCTGGAGTGTAGCGACTGGTACCTATGGCACCGAGACTTTCGTAGGTGCCATTGCCAAAGGCAACGTCTACGCAACACAATTCCATCCAGAGAAGTCTGGAGTTGCCGGTTTGAAGACTCTTCGCGCTTTTCTCACTGGCGAAGGTCTGAAGAACCTTGGCACTGTTGTTGACGAAGCTGTTGCAAGTGCACCGGTCGAGTTTAAGGACAGTCTCACACGACGTGTCATTGCCTGTCTTGATGTTCGCACAAATGACCAGGGTGATCTTGTTGTCACCAAGGGCGACCAGTACGACGTTCGCGAGAAGAGCGACGACCGCAGCGTACGAAACCTTGGCAAGCCTGTTGAGATGGCCAAGCGTTACTATGAAGCTGGTGCTGATGAGGTGACCTTCCTCAACATCACTTCCTTCAGAGACTGTCCCATTGCCGACCTTCCCATGCTCGAGATCCTCCGCCAGACGTCTCGCACCGTCTTTGTGCCACTGACCATCGGCGGTGGTATTCGCGACACCGTGGATACGGATGGGACAAAGGTCTCGGCCCTTGAGATCGCCACCATGTACTTCAAGTCTGGTGCCGACAAGGTCTCGATCGGCTCTGATGCCGTCCTAGCTGCCGAGGAGTACTACTCCCTCGGACGCAAACTCTTTGGCAACACGGCCATTGAGCAGATCTCGCGTGCCTACGGCATCCAAGCTGTCGTTGTCTCCATCGACCCCAAGCGCGTCTATGTCCCCAAGCCCGATGCCACTCGTCACAACATCATCAAGACAAACTTCCCTGGCCCCAAGGGTGAGGAGTACTGTTGGTATGCTTGCACCATCAAGGGCGGCCGTGAAACCCGCGACATGGACGTTGTCGAGCTTGTCCAGGCCGTTGAGGCTATGGGTGCTGGCGAGATCCTCCTCAACTGCATCGACAAGGACGGCACCAACAGCGGCTTCGACCTCGAACTCATCAACCAGGTCAAGGCCTCTATCAAGATTCCCGTCATCGCCTCGAGTGGTGCTGGAAACCCAGGCCACTTCAAGGAGGTGTTTGAGAAGACCACGACTGACGCCGCCCTCGGCGCTGGCATGTTTCACCGTGGCGAGTACACAGTCAAGCAGGTCAAGGATTATCTACAAGAGCAGGGACTGAAGGTGAGACAGTTTGAGGAGGAATTTTAGATGACAATTGGATAGATCAAATGCAATAAAAGTTATAGACCACGCTACAGAGTGCGATATATTGATATCGCATTGTTCCTAGTCACAGGAATCTGCTACATAGAATTTTCATACTAAAAGCCAATAAAACAAGAAACAAGGCTGGGTACAGGTACATCCATACGCTCCAACACCTTGGAATCCATAGCATCAACAAAGAGAGATGCGCCAAAAGCCCTGGGGAATTGTGATTTTCTGCAACTCAACGCCCGAATGCTACCAGACGTCTCTGAGGATAGCAGAGCAAACCGCCGAGAGAGCGAGCCTCCAGATCAAATTTTGGTAAACACCAACGAACTAGAACGACATAAGAGAGACGTAGGAAAAGGCATCCTTCCACTCCACTAACTCCGTTGAAGTAAAAATGACACCTACAGCTCCATACCCATCAACATCCACCTCTTGCTCGTGACGTCGAGGTCATGAGCCCAGTGATCAAGGGTAATCATGTCGAAGCCAACCCACTGAAGACTCTTGGACAGAGACCGCGCCTCATCCACAGGAATGCGCCTATCAATGCAAGTGACAATGTGGGAACAGTCCAGAGGACCGTCAGCCAGTTCGATAAGAGCCATGAGACTAAATGTTATGTCAGCATAGATCATGAATGTAGGGACAACGGTCAGACATACGCCTTTTTCAGGTCTCGGCCAAGAACGCCTTGGATGTCGAAGAAGACAAAGAGGGTTTTCTCCTCTCCATCGTCAGCGACAAAGGCACGGAAGCTCGCACCGCCGGCATAGTCCCACATCTCCAGCCAAGCAGTAATGTCGTAGCCGGGCATCTTCTCGTCGGAGAGCTGCTTGAAGTGTTCGGGAAGCCGGTCATCGGGCGGCGGCGTTTGCAAATAAGCACCAGACAGGCCGGAGCCATTCATCGACGAATTCCTCTCACCGTGGAAAGTCGTCTTCATGGACTCGCAGAAGAATCTCTCACATTCTTCCCTGATCGAGAGTGCTGCCCCCCCTCGTCGGGCCAGGCGCCGGCCTGGGATCTCGCGCTTCTTGCTCTTGGGCAGAAGGGCGAGCTCGTTAGACGAGGTTAGTGCGGCGAGGGGGGGACTTGTCGGAGGGGAGGGTAGGCCTGAGGAAGGGACCTCAGGAATACCACTCGGCCCCTGTGAAGAGTCAGCGACGTGTTGTAGCTTTGACAAAGGGAGAAGACGTACCTGCAACCCCGGTAGTGCAGTAGTGGAGGCCCTTGAGGTTGGCGACAGAGTCGACGATGTAGCAAGAGGCAAGGACATTGACCTTCTGGGCAACGGCCTCGCCGTAATTACTACTGTAATTCAAATTTTGGGTTTTCATTGGCGCCATTGCTGATGATGTTGTACGGGTGTCGGGCTGAGTGGTGATGGCTGACGTGGATTGAGGGTATGAATCGGCAGAGAAGAGCTTGGTAGTGTTGTGTGACTCGTGCAGATTTGTTGTCAAAAACTCAGACGTGGTTGGGGACAGAGTAGGTGTTGAAATATTTGAATTCGTCGGGTTGATTCTCGAAGAGACGTTTGCGATGAAAGGCAACTGGACAGGAATGTCTCGGTTGTTGCTGGACGGTGCAAGAGTTGGGTTTCGGGCAGCGGTGAGTTCGGGGACGGAGGATGGATGTGACGGTGGAACAAAGGAAGGGACGGGGGGGAATTTGAACCTCGGGGTGCTCGGGGCAGGAGAGAGAGAGGACCCGGATGTGTGCTGCGGGCAACTGGCTCTTGGTGGGTCCTCGCCTGAGGCTCTGGGTTGGATTTTTGACCTTTGTGGCGGGGCCTTTGCCACTGTAGCGGCAAGGCTAAGGAGGTTGCTGGCAGAAATAAGCTGGACACTTGTTTGGCTTATCACCTGGGTCAAGGAAAAAAACGAGACAACAGTGTGAACCCATTGCCTGATTCTCCCCTAAAGATCATGATAAGAATAATAAAAATAGCTCTAAAATATTATATTAATTATTTTATATCTTTGAAATATTTTGTCATATTTTATATAAATTTCTTCATTATGGTTTCAAGGAATCAGGTGACTCTCTTTCTCTTCTGCTGTCTCGTTTATTTCTTGACCCCCTTGCTTATCAACCCTGATCAATCTTGTTTTTTCTGTCCAGCCCACACGTAGCACTAACGCGAACGCCTCCACACAACACATGTTCAACTCGACTGGTCTCCGGCTGTCGATCACCGCTTTCTGCAGACGGGCTCAATGCACCAATCCAATCCTTCCGGATATCCATGGCCTGACCAACGGTTGTGAAAGTCCGACACAGCACAGCATCGCACAGTCAGCACAACAGATACTCGAAGGGAAGACACGCCATGGTTGATTCCTGTCGTCTACCGGATGCAGCCGCAGCATTAGCCAACCACTAAGAAAACAAACACCAAAGGATGGGAAGCAACGCTTGTCTCAGCCGCACAGTTATGTGCCACCGTTGTCTCGCGAAGGGTCTAGAATTGGAATCTGCATTGCGCATCCTGCAAGTGGGCGCTTACCCAAGACCATGTCGCAATCAAGTGCCACACAAATCATCACGACCCTCCACAACCTCCACCATTATGGCATCATCGCCTAGGAAAGGGTCTCCAATTTGCATGATCACAAGGAGAAAGAAAAATCTGACATGACTCAATTTTATCCGCATTCTCCTCTTTTTCAAATTGACCCTCCACTTTCGTGGCAATCGATAACAACAACTTCATGATCACTATGATTCATCCCAATCTCCTTCTTTCTCGGTGCTAAAATTTGACAGTCTCGGCCCTCTTGCCCGCCCGCCAAGACTAGCCCCGGTCGTGTAAGTTGATTGGTGGGCTGCCACACTCTTCACCTCCGACCCCGCGTTTTGATGCGTCCTCTTCCTCCCGGGGGAAGCTAGGGAAGGTTTCCGGCTCAGACTATCACCAAAGCATCCATATCCATGTTTTTGGCAGCGGTTATCCTGCTCGGAAGATGCTGCCAGAGTTGCAGATCAGCAACCCGAATATCCAAACCTGGCTTATCCCGACCTCACGTGAGAACACCATGCATGGAGCTTCCCAACTACACTCGTTGACCAAGCCAAGACAAAAGCGTCATCTTTATCCCTCTTCAACGAGAACCCCTCAATGTTTGCATCATGGCATGCCCATCATATCATGGTCCATCAGTCAGCTTCTCTATCCTGTCTTCACTTCTATAACCATATTGCTCAGCCGTAGACCGACATTAGTATTACTATCATACAATGCACATCTTCCACGTCACGTATGTACTATCCTAGACATCTTATATTCCAACGCATCCATCCATCCATGTTTTCTCATCGTGCATTCATCCATGTCGTGCACTGAGGCTAGCAAAAGCATCAGGGCTGTGTCGACCGTTCGTCCATGCAAGATCCAGCCCAAGGTTCATGCTCTCACGGCTCCTTGCAGCAAAGGGATCTGACGTAGTCGTCGTGTTGGTGTGAACTGCGGCTGCGGGAGCGGCGCTCATAAAGGGGTTCGTGCTCGCTGAGAGCGGCTGAGAAACGCTGCGGTTCTGTTGCACAGGTGCCACAGGCGTTTGCATTGGCTGATGCTCAGGAATAGTTGGTGGTTGAGATGACTGCATCGGCTGTGTCATAGGGTTCAGCGGCTGTGCAGGTTCAGGAGCTGGCTGCTGGGGGGTCATCTGAGGATAGTTGCCGAAGAGCGCCATGATCGAAGCTTTATCGGGTCTTTGAGGTTGATAAAACTGTTGCTGTTGTTGCTGTGCCACCCGCGGTTGCTGGCTATAGAATTGTTGGCCAAGCTGTGGTTGACCAAACGGATTATTGCCTGCTTGCATCTGGGGCTGTGGCTGGGTTTGCTGAACCGCATTCTGCTGAACATACGCCTGTTGGCCCATCTGCGCAGCCGGCTGGGTAGCATTCGCAAAGAAAGGGTTTGTCGCCGTTTCGGGAGGGTTCATGGGTGCTGGACTCTGATATACAGCAGAGCCCTGGAAGACAGATGGGCTCTGGAACGACGTCTGCATCTGTTCAGGAATCTGCCCAAGGCTTGGTGATGCGATGCGAGTTGGGGAGCGCGCAAAGGGATTGTATCCTGCTTGGCCCTGGTTTGTGTTGACCGAGATGATCGAATTAGGAACCTGTTGCGGTTGCTGCTGGATGGGGTTTGTGGCATTCGCAAAGAACGGATTATACCCGGTAGGTTGGGCTTGTATTGTCTGAGGATATGCCATGTTGTTATTAAATCCAGCCGATACGAAGCCATTCGGTGTCGTGGGAGCTGAAGGAGCTATTGCCTGCTGGTAAACCACGGGTTGTTGAGTTGGCTGTGCCGCAGGCCCTCCTGTGTGGTGAGGGAATAGAGGTTGCTGAGGAGAAAGCGACATGTTCTGGAAGGCCTGGCTGAACGGGTCGGTCTGTTGTTGAGCGGCCGGCGCACCAAAGGGGTTCGTCTGGCCAAACGCATTCCTGCTCTGGAGACTGCCTGTGGACTGCGCTGTCTGAGGTTGAGCCGGTCCCAGGTTGTCAAACGGGTTCGTCGAAGCACTCGAAGGTGTGGTTGGTCGGTCTGTGGCTGAACGAGTCGGAACACTCAATCCAGCACCAAGTCCCAGTCCTCCAGAGGTTGGCGTCAGAGGCGTCAAAGACCTCGATGTACGTAGAGTCTGTTCTCGCGGCGAGGGTGTAGGAAGAGGAGAGGGTCGGCCACCACCCTCGCCCAGGCGCACAAGGGTCTCGATCGCTCGCTCGATGTTACCATTGACGCCCTTCAACACCAGCGCGTTCCTTTTGGTGTCGTGAAAGCCCATGTCGCGAAGCCTTGCCAGCTTCTGTTCCATATCGTCAGGCTGGTCGAGGTCCAGCGTCGCACCGAAGACCTTGGACGGCTTGTTGGTTGGCCTTGGGGACGAGCTTCGCACATCCTGGAAGGCCGCGACCGATCTAGCCTCCTTCTTCGACTTGGAGGATAAAGGGAAAATGGACGAGGCTGATCGAAAGCCAAACTTGGTGGAGGTCGAATTCTTGGGAGGTAGAGGAGGAGGCACACCCTCGCCCAAGCTGGGCGATTTGGGCTTTCCAGTCCTAGTTACGGTGTTATTCATATACTTCTGGCGGATGAATCGCTCCATGGCCGAGTCGGCTTCGTCAACGTCGACGGGGACGGGTGGCTTGCGGTGTTCTGGGTTGTAAATATTGTTCGAGGTAGTATTTCCAACCTTTCGCATATTCTGTAGGTGTGTGAGTATATAAATGGCTTTTGATTAGACGCTTGGGTAGTCCAGCTGCTCACGTCGACTTGTTCGTTGCTCCAGCTATCCATGCTTAGAGACTTGACCTTGGAGATGTGTGTGCCCAACTTTCGATGGATCGCGGCACATCTCATACACAGAAAAACGCCCAACTGGTGTTCGCATTAGCTCGGTGTTCGTCGCGGAGGATACAGCATGCAGCGCCATGCCGTTCGAGAATCTTACACTCCATGATGCCCAAGCTGGATACAACAAACCATGTTAGCGAGACCATCAACATTTCGAGCACGGTGTCCCGGGCAGACATCGAGGCATAGTTGGGGCATACCTGGATTGCGCGCGTGACAGTCAGCGCACATATTGTTGCCCGGAACATTGTGAACGAGCTCCTGAAGGGCCTTCTCGTTCCGCGCCTGTTGGCGCTTGCTCAGGATGCCTGACATGATGGCGGGGTCTAAGCAGATGTGGTCTCGGGCAGTCTCTCAGGAAAGCACGATGCCAGGAAGATTATAGTCGGGGTGTAACCGTGTCGAGTCGATCGCGGGGACGAGTTCCCCGATGCTCGCGAAGGACAAGATTCGGCGGGCGGAGATGGAGACGGAGACCGGAGGCCGGAACGGGGTCGTCGTCGTCGAGAACGGAAAGACACAAGGGATCAAGGATCAAAGCGATGAAGCAACGAATAAAGCAATGATTAACGGAAAGCCAGGCGAAGGAGAGACGGAAAGAAGATGCGGATTCAGCCGCTCACGAGACGACCTTGACGAGACCCAGAAGGCGAATCACGAGAAGGAAAAGAAGAAGGAGGGATGGAAAACTCAAGGAGACGACGGGGAGGCCATTGTATGAGGATAGCGTCCCGTCGCGCTGCTGTGTGCGATTCAGGTCCAAGCGGTACAGCGGGTGCAGGTGCGGGTGCCAGTGCGGGTGCGGGTGCACTTGCCTCGCCAGGGCGTCCGGTGCACGCACTTGTCAGGGTTTGGCCTCTCCTTCCTTTCGCGCAGGCCAGAAAAAGGGGAATGAGTTCTCCAGCAGAATTGGCTGGGCAGGCTGGTACCTCAGGGAAATCAGGAATGGAACATCACCAAAAACCCCCTGCGACCCCCCTATCGCCATGAGAGGCCCCTGGCTTTCAGAAGGGATTCCTCTAAGCCACAGTGGAGTTCTTCACTCAAAACGTGCTCCACAGGTCCCCTAAGGTTCCCTTCTAGGCCATCCAAACTGGGTCTAGCCACGGATTAGTCCATCCACCAGTTGAAGCGTCTCGAAGGCCTTGGCTGCTTGGCTCGGCGACGGCGTCAGGCGCAGGTCGCGTGGATGAGACAGGGTTGAGACGAGGAACCATTGTTAAAGACTCGGTGCGTGTTGATGGCTGGGAGAGACCATTCACGGCCGGGTCGCTGGTGTGATGATCCATTGTGTAAGTGGTGGTCTGGCCAATGAGCCTCCAAAAACGCCAGGGCAATCTCACGAATGGATGGATATGGCCGGTTAGATCTTTCGTGAGATTTGCAATTCCACTCTACGTATCAATAATTCCCACTTGCAGTCAATGTCAGCACGAGCGTGCATCTCAAATTGGGGCATCCGTACAGAGTGTTCTAGAGGTAGGTACCCGACGAGCAACCCATCCACATGGATGGCTGGGTTGTTCCTGGCTAAGAGTTGGATCGATGATGATGGATCCATGGACGTCGGTTTAGAGCGGACCTCGGTTGGGCAAACAAGCTCGCAACCCAAAAACGAGTGAACCGGGAAATTATTAATGGAAACAAATTAACGAACGTGATCAAAATGACCCCAATCCATACACAGCTAGGCGTTGGTCCGTTCCTCAAAAATCTCCAGGTCTTGTCGATGATCAGCTTCAGGGTAGCAATGATGATCCATGAGGCTGGCCTTTAAAGTGTGAGGTTAAGATGAGCTTGGAATTCATGGGTTGTTAGTTGTGGCAAAACCCATTCATAGTACGTGATGGATGATTTGACGTTTGAAGGGATGCCTGGTGTTGCCTGTCCATCTCCCGTATTCACCCTCGACTCTCTTGACAAACTGAACAATGGAGGATCTTGCACTGGCGAACCATACGGACACCTACCCCACTGAAGCAGTTGTGAAACTCGCATATTGACTAGAGAAACAACTGAAGCCACACCCGTAAATGCCAGTCAACATATACGTGATCTCGAGGCGGGAATTCATTGCAAGATATCGATGCAGTGGAACAATAAGATATTGCCACTTGGCCTCGATTGAGCTTCCCATCTCCAAGTGGACTAGACAAGTTGCTCGGTATGCCTAAGCTGAATAACCGTTCCATTAAGGTGTCATCAACGCAGGCACGGCGAACTCAAATTGCCTTCCTCTAACAGAAATGGTTGCAGAAAGGTTCGGGATCCATCAAGCGACGCTGCCATGAGGTTGGCACAACGTCATAGTGCGGAAGCGAGCGTACCTCAAAAGAAGGCGACGTGAGTGAGTGGACTTGCTCGTAAAGAGCAACCTCCTTCCTTTTTTTTCGTATCCAACCACACACCTTTCTCGTCCACAGTTCCACCAAGTTCGACGACGTTTTCCACTCTTATCCTTGCAACTCAACGTTTGGCCGTCGGCGTTTATTACAGATTGCATTGCACAGTATCCATTGCGTTCCGACCTCCAGCCACCATCGTCGCGTCCCTTGCTAGGGTTACCTTCCCTCCAACCTCCAGCATTATATCGCCTCGTCCCAGCCACACAGCCCAGCCGTCGGGATCGCGGCAAACAGCTGGAGTCCCCGCCTGCAACGGTTTCGCCGTGCCTTGCAAGTCCCGTTTCGCCTGGCCAGAAAGGACGGCATCTGTGGCTCTAGTGGCTCGTCGAGGTGGCTGTACTCGGACGGGACCCAATACGCGGGCACCTTTCCAATGTCAGCAAGCCTCCATTTACCCCTCCAGGGCGGCCATCCCCTGTTCAGCCCAATTCCAAGCACCACGACTACGAATATTAGTCGGTTGGGTTGGAGCTGCCTCGTGCTTCCCGGTCTACTACTGTACACGTATAGCCCACGTATAGCTCCTCTAGGCTTCCAGGCAAGACTCTTGGCTTCTGCGCCCTTAAGTACGGTCAGGCGCAGAACCGACTCGAGTTGTCAGCCACCCCTCCACATAATTCCACCTGGCCCGCGGAACCCATCACTGTCATCACATTGAGCCCTCCCAAACGCCGCCCCAGAAACTCCAAATTCTTTGCGATACCGAGCGAGCCGGCATGGACGCTTGCTAAAGACCGCAACACCACTCCCGAGCCCACCGAATTCCAAGACCGGGCTTTCCGACAGATCTTTAAAGCCCTCGTTTCTTTCCGAACGCCGAACCCCTCGATTCCCGCGCGAGGGATACGACCAACACCCACACAACTCCCAATATGGCAGGCATTGAACAGCTCGAGGTTCACAGCAAGGCATGTCACCTGCCCTCTTGCGCAATGGATGGTGCGCTAGATTCTGGGCTTGAATCATCAGCTAACACATATTAGTCGTATATCGTCCGTTGGGTCAAGGTCGATGAAGGGAACACTCTGTCATGGAGCGTCCAACCTCACAAAAAGTCCATGTAGGAACCCGCACCTTGCGACACCCCGCGCGATCCTACCCATCGCATTTAAACATGGCCAAAATGCTGACACGAAAGCAGCAACTTCGGCCTGGTCAAACACCCTGGTAGCGGTGCCACGACTCTAGTGTCTTCAACAACCAGTGATTTCGATGCCGGAGCTGAAGAAACGCGTGGTACCTCAGACGGCAAGGCCAGCCGATTTTCTAAAAAGGACATCAACGCACAGGATCTGCTCAAGAGCAAGGGCTTCATCCCCATCAAATGGATAGGCAAATGTGAGGCAGACAGGGTGTCTATTGGCACCTTCGAGGTCAATGCTGGCCAGAGCGGCATGTACGGTCTGGTATTCGACAACACATTCTCGAAGCAGACATCAAAGACAGCGACATTCGTTGTCATGACCTACCCAACAGGAGCGCCTCCTCAAACTTCATCACACCTACCAAATCTCCAAGCAGCAAAGGCCGGAGCTAGTCAGGTGAGTCTTGGGCGTCACAGCAGCCCCAAGCTTGACGGAGTTGCATCCGCATCGTTCGACAGCCTCCACAGCCATAAAGCTGGTGGGAAGACGACTTCTGTCTCTGGTCGCAGCGATGGCGGCTCTTCGAGCAACTACCATGTTGGAACCCTCCACAAAAGGCGTCGCAAGAAGGGACAAGGCTACGCGCGGCGCTTCTTCTCGCTCGATTATTCGACATGTACGCTGTCGTATTACTACAACCCCAAATCGTCCGCTCTTCGTGGCGCTATCCCACTGAGTCTGGCAGCAATCGCGGCAGACGAACGACGGAGGGAAATCAGCATCGATTCGGGCGCCGAGGTCTGGCATCTCAAGGCACCCAACGATAGAGAGTTCCAGGAATGGGCTCATGCATTGGAAAAGGCCAGTCGTGTAGCCAGAGGACTGGAAACACTGGATCTTCCCACGGTGGATGAGACAAAGATAAACACTCGACATGTATCTGTCCACCACCACCATCAACCCTCCCCGCACGAGGATAGGGAATGGCAACAGGTCGAGGCCCTAGTTAGCCGTGTTGTTGGGACTCGTGATGCACTTCGCCGTCTGACGAAGGAGGTTACGGCGCAGTCAAAGCCTGTCACCAGCCCTCAATATCTCTCCCCTGGAGCCGCCAGCTCCAGCGCCATCGACGACAGCGACACATACTTTACCCCTACACAAGAGGCCAGACGATCATTCTGGAGACGGAAATCAAACACCCCTGCCGTATCTCCGGCCACTCTCGGCGCAACGACAGCTTCTGCTCTGGCAGTGCCTGTACCCGGAGGTGTGACAACGACCATCTCGGCGAGTGGTGCGAATCACGCCAGACGACAGTCAAAGGGACTGATCCGAGAAGAAAATTCGCTCCAGGACCACTGCCAATCGCTCCTGGCTGATCTTGACTCAGTTGTATCCGAGTTTACGACTCTGATCAACAACAGCAAACGCCGCCGCATGTCGGTACCCCCCTCTGCAGGCGCTGCCTCAAGAAAGAGTATAGATACCGTCTCGACAGCAGACGAGTTCTTTGACGCCGAGGACGCCAACTCTGGTGTCCTCAAGATCGACGGTAGTGAGGATGAAACCCCAGACTCAGAAGAGGGGGATGATAATGGAGATGAAGGTTCCTTCCGGGATAACTCGTCGATATCCTCGATAGGGGAGAACGATACGGTCAATGTCGACGATGCTGCTCACCTGTTCCCGGCGAAGCCCAAGAGCCTTGTACCGCTACCCCTTGACCAGGTCGTTGCAAGACGATCAACGATACCACCTACGACGGCCCCTGCCCCCAGTCTGATAGCATTCTTCCGAAAGAACGTCGGCAAGGACTTCAGTACCATCAGCATGCCCGTCACGTCGAACGAGCCCACTTCTATGTGCCAAAAGGTTGCTGAGCAACTCGAGTACGCACAGTTGTTGAACCAGGCGGCTCGACAATCGTCTCCTACTGATAGACTGTTGTTTGTCGCAGCTTTCGCAGTTTCGCAGTTTAGTAGCGGTCGAGCTAAGGAGCGCGCAATCAGGAAGCCCTTCACCCCCTTGCTTGGCGAAACATTTGAGCTTGTCCGGACTGACAAGGAGGTTCCTGGAGGTTTCAGGCTTCTAGTCGAGAAGGTCCAACACCGACCCCTTCTCCTGGCAATGCAGGCAGACTCATCCAACTGGTCCTTCTCGCAATCACCCGCACCTGGTCAAAAGTTCTGGGGTAAGAGCGCAGAGATCACGACTGATGGTCGCGTGCGAATTGTCCTGCGCCTCTCGAATGGATCTGAGGAGCGGTATTCTTGGAACATCGCGACTATGTTCCTGCGTAACGTGGTGATGGGTGAAAAGTACGTTGAACCAGTGGGCACAATGCACGTTGTCAACGATACTACGGGGCATAAGGCTGCCGTAGAGTTTAAGAGCAAGGGCATGTGGGGTGGACGAACTGAAGATGTCAGTGTAGAGATCTTTAGTCCAGACGGTGTCAACACCGGCAGCGGCTTGACAGGCGCATGGACAACTGGTCTGAAGACGTCTGGCAAGGGAGGTGGCCAGGAAATCTGGCGCGTGGGATCGTTGGTCGAGAACGCAAACCAGACTTATGGTCTGACAACGTTTGCCGCCAGTCTCAACGAGATCACAGAAATCGAGAAGGGCAAACTGCCGCCCACAGACTGTCGTCTGCGTCCTGACCAGCGCGCGTATGAGCAAGGCAAGGTGGACGATGCGGAGGAGATGAAGCAAACGCTGGAAGAGGCACAGCGCAGCCGACGACGAGATCTGGAAGAGCGTGGCGAGACATATAAGCCCCGGTGGTTTGTCAAGATGGAAAACGCACCAGAGGGCGAGGAAGTCTGGAAGCTCAAGACGGGCAAGGACAGCTACTGGGAGGAGCGGGCCAAGGGAACATGGCAAGGGGTTGAAGAGAATCTCTTCACACTTTCTTGAAAAGAATAGCGGACATTGTAATTGGAATCCATCATCTTCGTTGTCGATACCCATAGACATGTAGTAACACGATACTTGAACACATCTGGGTGTCTGAAGGACTAGTTTGTGTAAGGGAGACATTCTACGCGGCGTTTCATGAGGGTTTCCGGACCCAGTGTCATTGCCATGAGAGTCGAAGTTGAAGTTGAAGGGTCCTTTTCGGAATCAAGAAATGAAACATGACGAAACCGACTTGACGATCACCTCGTAGTGTCCCGTGTAGATACCCTGATCAGGGAGCTCGGGATCCTCAAAACGGGGCTGGCGCGCAAAGGGACTGTCACTTCCAGTCTCCCATTGCCCTCAGGATGCCTTGCAGGGCCCAAACCAGGCTTGGCTTCAAGATAGAGTGCAACCCGGCTCATGGGGATGTGTTCAGGGGATGTGGAACCCCCCACATTTTTCGAGATGAAAAGAGGGCCTTGAAGTTGCAGAGCAGGGACTGAGGGTGATTTATACAAGACTTTAAGGAGTGTATCGACATTGCTGGTCGTGGGTGGTCTGGTCTGGCCTGGCTGGAGCGTTGGCTACTGTACGGGATGCAACCACGAGGCGAGTGGACTCTGCGGATGGTCTTGTTTCACCTGGGACTAGTTCTTGGCTTTGCTTGGCTGGCAGATCTTGCTTTGGCTTGGCCACCCCGATGTGAGCTGGCGCGGTATGCGTAGCGTGCGGCATGGTGCTGGAAGCGAAGGGGAAACTTGGGATTTGCAAGGGTTTGCGAGGGCGGGTGCTTCTTGACGATCGCCCCGACGATTGAAATTTCGCAGGTCAGAGCCAACTCCACCGTCTCAGACGGGACGGGGGGACAATGGGGAACAGTCCTGGATTGGGGGGTTATTCTGCGACCCATGGATCCAGTGAGAATCCATGCCAAGCGTTGTCAATCATCATCCGACTCAAGTTGAAGGAAGCACTTTGATGGTCAATGGGTGCTGGAGAGGGACGGGAGTGGCAGAGACGGCCCCTGAAGATCAAAGTTGATGGAGACGACGAGTGCTTGGATTGTTTGTTAGACTCGGTGGTGTTGTGGGTGCCTCGTTTAAATGATCCATATGGAGGAGCTTGATTGATGCCATTGAACAACCTAATGGAACATTCGGTCGCTCATCATGGATGGATGTGCTGTCAGGAGGTTGGACTGTGTTACCTGCCAGCCCCAGCCGTCCATTGTGCAACGACTCTCCCACGATCAGGGAGTTAGCCTCAGGGGAAGCCAGTTTTTTTTGACGAAACACTCAGACTCTCCACTTCCAGCCTGCTTCAGAACCTTGGAGGGTGTGAATCGATCGCAGGGGAGGGGGCGTATGTATGGGGAAGAGGAGCCCGCCCATTACGACGCTTGGTGGGGCCCAGATCCAGGATTTGGGAAGAATTCGAGCTTCCACCAAGACCGAGAAACCGGAAAGTCGACAAGCGCTTTTCTTGGAAGTGAAGCATTATTGGTCTCAAGATGTGCTCGAGGTAGAAAAATATTGTGGCTGCGCAAAGTCTTGGGGATAAATGTCGATGAATCTAAAAGAGGGAAGTGGTTGGGTTGTTTTTCTCGGCGCCTTCATCGATTACGCACTCACGCTTGGAAAAAAGATACGAGCGGATGGGATGGGATGGAGGGCAGATGCTACATGGTCGTCTAGACGGTTGCTACCACTGTATCTGTGCTTGGTGGGATTTGGCCAACTTAAAGTTTATCAGGTTTGCAGCACCGTAACCCGCCTCTCGCGCGCGCAGGATGAAGCTGTTGTTTGTTTGGTTCGTTCGTGGCTGGAAGCACAGGCAAGCACAAGCCTGTTGTCTGTCAGGTACAGGAGCGTAAGAGGATGTCGATCCTTGATAGGCTGGTTGGTCAGGTCATCGTGCTTGTGCGTGTGTGTGTCTGAGAGAGTGTGTGTGGTGCCCCAACCATCTCCTGGGCACGACATGTCAGTCAGCTTTGTTAACAAACAACAAAACACAACAATTGCAAGCAAGAGATTATAGTCATTCTATTCGAAACATGGTCTCGACAAAGGGTATCGAGGAATGTTGGATCTCATACGTCCAAGTCATCATCATGCTTTGAACTTCTTTTCGAGATTGAGAGAGAAAGCCGTGTGCCAACATGCAACCAAGAGGTGGTGGGCCCGAAATGAATGGACCAGAGGCGCCCCACGTTTAATCACGGCCTCCCAATGCTCGAGCTGCCAATTGATGGCGGCTGCTGGATCGTTCAATGCGGAATCGAGCTTGGTCGTAAGATGGAAGGCCCAGGAATAGAGACGAGGGACCAGGAATAGAAGCCCAGATACTCCGACACCCGCCGTGATACCATAGATGGACAAAGATACCGGGATCCAATGGTCACCATCCCTTGATTTGACACGGCTCCACGGCCAGAGTTTTGGGCTTGACTTGTCTGCCGCGGCGGTCGTATTATTCTACCTGCATGTACTCTTCTGTAGTCGGAGCACTCTCTCCCTCCCTCAGCTCAGCTCTGGCCCGTTTTTAAATCCCATTCCAGCCTCTTCCGCATCACTCTCGTTTTCCTCTTCTTCCCTCCTTCTTTCTCCCTCCATTCGACTTCATCCCTCCATCCATTCCACCGGTTCCTTCTTCGTTGCCATTCCAACTCCCTCGTTGTTGGATTTTTCTTTTTACTGACTGTAATTCTCCTTCCCTCACCCGAGTCCCTTCGTTTACACCCTCGGATCGGATCGCGTCTTTCTCCCAACGACCGTCTTTCTTGGACAACACCACCGCTTGAATCGTTGAATTAATACCGTGCAATTCATCTACAATGAAGACTGCTGTTCTTCTTTCCGCCTTGGCGGGCATTGGCGCCGTCTCGGCCACCCCTACCCTCAAGGAGCCTCCCAGCAAGCGTGCAAACCTCCCCACCGTCACGGTCTCGGGCAACGGTAAGCCCTACGATCCCATCATATACGCGAGTGACCCCTGAAGCCGAAGGCCGCTAACACTCAAACCCCAGCTTTCTGGGCCGGCGATGAACGATTCTACCTTCGAGGCATTGACTACCAGCCCGGCGGTGCTTCCGCTAACAAGGACCCCTTGGCCGATACCAAGGTCTGCGAGCGCGATATTAAGAACTTCAAGGACCTTGGCGTCAATGTCATTCGTGTCTACGCCGTCGACAACACGGCTGATCACGATGAGTGCATGAAGGCGCTCAACGACGCTGGCATCTACCTCGTTCTGGATGTCAACAACCCCAAGTACTCCATCAACCGCGGCAACCCCGGTCCCTCTTACAACACCGCCTACCTCCAGAGCGTCTTTGCCACTGTCGAGATGTTTGCTCAGTACGACAACACCCTCGCTTTCTTCTCGGGTAATGAGGTTATCAACGATGAGGAGGATACCGACAAGTCCGCTCCCTATGTCAAGGCTGTCACTCGTGATATGCGAGCTTTCATGAAGGCCCGCAAGCTCCGCCAGGTCCCTGTCGGTTACTCGGCTGCCGATGTCGCACAGAACCGAATGCAGACTGCTCACTACTTCAACTGCGGTGATGATGATGTGCGATCCGACTTCTTTGCCTTCAACGACTACTCCTGGTGCAACAGTGACTTCAAGACTGCTGGCTGGGATGTCAAGGTCAAGAACTTTACTGACTACGGTCTTCCCATCTTGTACGTTTCAAATTGCACGTTTCCTTGTTCTCTGCTAACATCCCCTTAGCCTGTCTGAGTATGGTTGCATCAAGAACCGTCCTCGTAAGTTTGAGGAGCTCGAGGCCCTGATGAGCGATGAGATGACCGGTGTCTACTCTGGTGGTCTTATGTACGAGTACTCTTACGAGGACAACGACTTCGGTATTGTCAAGATCAGCGGCACCACTGTCAAGACCACCGACGAGTACAAGCTCTTGAAGGAGGCTCTTAAGAACTACCCCCAGCCCACCGGCTCTGGCGGCGCTGCCAAGTCTACGCACGGTGTCGACTGCCCCGCCAAGGAGGATGTCTGGCAGGTTGACCCTGTCCTTATTCCCGAGATGCCTTCACAGGCCGAGAAGTACTTTACCAACGGTGCTGGCAAGGGTCCCGGCTTCGATGGCAATGACGGTCAGGGCTCCCACTTTGAGGTCGACAGCGGCACCGCGACCGCCAGTGTCAGCGCTGGCAAGTCCACTTCCACGAGCAGTGGTTCCGAGTCTACGGATGAGGACGACGACAGCGCTGCTTCCACTATGGATCTGGCTCCTCTCTACATTACTGGCGCTGCCACCCTCTTCACTCTGTTCGGAACCCTTCTCCTGTAAACGAGAGAGGACCACTTCTTGATTTTGTCTTTCTTGCTTTAGTCTTTGGGATTTGCCGTAAACGCCATAGGCCAGGCCCCCATTGTGATTCATGACAGGTACAGCAACATGGATGCTGTGGAGGGACGCGCTGGACTAGATGCGCTGGACACGTCGGGTTCGTCTTTTTATTCCACGGGAGCATTGGCGTCTAACCTAGGAAGGGTAGACAGCCGGGAAATGATTATAATGCTGTCTGGGCCATAGTTGCCTTTTGTTTTTATAGTTGAAAATGATATCGAATAGACTTTCCTTGCTATCTGACTGAGTGATTGATTGATTGATTGTCATGAGACCATGATGAACTGTGTGCCCTGTCATGATGGAAGTTGGTAGGACAAGACCGATGTTGATCTACAGAGCATGTGAGCCAGATGGAGCCCGCCCCGGAGCCATCAGGGGGGTAGTTTCGGTCCGGGGAAACGAGCCTCGGCATCTCCAAGTTGGTCCCATCCGCCACTTAGTTTACTTACATGCCCGCCTGAGAGTCAAGTCTGTCTGACATGTAGTAAAACCCCGAATTGTCCTTTCTCAATTACACCTACACTCTGTCGTCTCATTATCATCTTTATTAAAATTGCTGCAGAGAGACGCCTCCAGTTCATCATGTCGTCCAGCAGCCCCCTCCCCGCCTACGCCTCATATGAGCACATGCTCGTCAGCTCGCCGGCGCCCTTTGTCGCCCACGTCGAGATTAACCGCCCGCGCAAGCTCAACGCCTTTTCGCAGGCTGTGTGGCTCGAGTTTGGGCGTGTCTTTGAGCAGCTTAGCCACGATGCTGAAGTCCGCGCCGTCGTACTCAGCGGCGCAGGTGATCGCGCTTTCACCGCGGGCTTGGATGTGCAGGCGGCTACTTCTGACGGCGTCCTCAACGGGGGAGAGCAGGATGTTGCGAGAAAGGCAAAGGCTCTCAGGAGTCACATTGAAGAGTTTCAGGCATCTATCAGTGCTATGGAAAAGTGCGAGAAGCGTAAGTATCACATTATGTTGGAGTTGAGACGAATACTGATGATGTGGTTTGTTCTACAGCTGTAATCTGTGTCGTTCATGGTATTTCTATTGGCCTCGCCATCGACATTGCCTGCTGCGCCGATATCCGCATCGCTGCTTCCAACACACGGTTCGCCGTCAAGGAGGTTGACATTGGTCTGGCCGCAGATATCGGCACACTGGCAAGGCTGCCTAAGCTCGTGGGCTCGACGTCGTGGGTCAAGGACGTGTGCCTCACGGCGCGGGACTTTTCGGCGCAGGAGGCTCTGTCGGTGGGCTTCGTGAGCCAGGTTCACGAGGGCAAGGAGGCGGCTGTGCAGGCCGGGTTGGCTCTGGCGGCGACGCTGGCGAGCAAGAGCCCGGTCGCGGTGCAGGGGACAAAGGAGTTGCTGAACTACGGGCGGGATCACAGCGTTGATGAGAGTCTGCGGTACACAAAGGTGTGGAATGCGGCGGCTGTGCAGAGCAAGGACTTTTCGCAGGCGTTGATGAGTGGTCTGAAGAAGACGAAACCGAGATTTGAGAAGCTGTAGAATATTCGGGTCTTGTAGAGGTATCGTGTTGTTGGTGTTTGGCTAGATCGTTCTCGTCCGTATTCGACGACTACTCGGAGCCGGACTCTTCCTCGGGAGGGAGGTTCTCCTTGAGACGCTGTGTATATGTTAGATAAAGATGATGACCAACAAGGCGCAGCTTGCTCTAAGCCAGAGTCGTTGACGCTGGGCAGAGGCTTTGTAGGTAGACACACATCTTCTAGTTTTGCCTTGAGCATGGAAACCATGTTCTCCTTTACCACGACGCGTTCATCGTCTAGATCCTCAATGATGTAATCGTGGTTCGTGCTGTCAATGCTAACAATGATGGACTTGATCGAAGGGTCGCATTCGATAAGAACGCCTGGAATCGCAAGGGGTATTGGTTAGCTTAGGGGGTAATGGAAAAGCCAATTACGTGAATAGGCTGTACCTCTGATCGCGCGAGGCATTATGAGCTGTAACTCGGCGGTGCAAAAAAGCGTAGGTCGGCGTCTGGGTTGGTTTGGGGTCGTATGAAGGAGGCGTATTCGCAGCGTCGAGAAGAGTTGAAATACGCTGAACACTCCCGTTCACGTCGAGAGCTGAGTGGAGCCTTGGAAGCCTTGAATACGCACGGGCCAGGTTCAACTCAGCGCTAGCAATAGTGGAGAAGCCTTCCAGATTCCCCCAGAATGAGGAATCAAGTCACATTCCTCGTGATAACAGCTTCTCGTCATCGCCTGCGCCTCGACAAAGCCACTCTCTAGAGAAGACGGTCGAACACGACAACCTGGAAGATGCCCGATGTCTCTAAAGGTCCAGGTATTCATGATAGTGTCTTGTGACTGATCTCGCGTGTTGGATTAACAGAATCATGTATGACAAATAACGTGCAGAACAAAACCTGAACTGCTCTAAACCTTGCGCCTTGCGCCTTGCGCCGTTACGCTTTCCAGGTTCAATGACAGGTGACAATCGTTCTCCCCCGCGCTATAGTTGCATGCCGCAGAACCCGGATTCGCGTCCACCAACACATCCCCAAGATCCAAGCCACGACTATGAAGTCACACACATAAACGGGTCGGCCGGCTTTCTTAACTAAGGGGGAGGCGAAAAAAAGGAGGACGAGAACTACAAATGGACCGCTGCCCACCACCAATGTCGTGAACAGCTGATGACGTGAAGCTTCGCAAGTCTCTGACGTTTTCATTCATCTTGCTTTTTTACTGCTCCTCTTCCTGATTCTTTGATATTCATCTTGCAGACGACAAGGAAGTTTGTGAGAGGGTATCTTATCTACACATCACTGAGACATCACACGATCACGCGGCCTCAAGAGCTTCTACGCTTTATAAGCTTATCACCGGCTGCTGGACTACTAAAATCACCTACTTACCTTGGATAACTTGGTCGAGTGAACACTACACGAATCATCACCTACATACAAAATGTCATCAAACGACAACAACGACGATGACTTCTCCATCACTGATAGACCCTTTGCATGGGTAATCATTCCTCTAGCCGTCATCATCATAATCGGCTGCATCGCAACCTTTATCCATATGCGCCGACGCCGCCGACGCCGTCTACAGCAATGGACCGGACAAGGGCCCCGCGTGCTAGGCCCTCCTCCGGGACGTCTATTCGGCGGAGCTGGAACCCGGGGGAACGGGCGTCGTGGGCCGTGGGCCGGAACGAGATCTGACGAGGGTCTAAATGAGCTGGGAGAGGCGCCGCCGCCGTACGACGGCAAGAAGGAGAGGCAGGATCCTGTCGAGCTGCGGGATCTGGAAGCTGGAGGCAGTCCGCCCGAGTATCCTGCCGTACCGGGACCGGCTGTGACGAGGGATAGTCGAAGGGGAGAGTGATGCTTTCATGATACCAATATGGGTCTTTTTTTGTTAGGCGGGTCTGCTTTTTGGATACCTTTTGTTTGGTGTTTGGGTCTGGACAACGTTTCGATGATATCATTGATGCTTTATGGATTAACGGGTCTTGATAGAGCACCTATGAAGTGCAAAGTATATGAATAGTCTGATTAATGTGAATATGGCCTTGTGGGCCAAGTTTTGGATGTACACCGAAAACGGCGCCCTACTTGCTCCGGACATGATGTAGTGAGTGTATCCATAATGCAAGGGCTTTCGGAACTCTTGCGGCACGACTCGAACAAGCAAGAGTGTACGGAAATGGACAATCTGCTCGGGTTTCGACTTGAATCAAGGCATCGGGTAAAGTGAGTTGTACGAGATCGCCCGTACGACTTGAGATACAATGAAGTATCGGCAAGATACATGTTGATGGAGCATGTTTGAAGCTTGTGAATGTGTTTGAATCGACCCTTGCAGTAGTAAACCGACTAAACACGGCGAAGGAAGAGTGTAAGCTATCCAGGGTCGCAGTAAAGGCCGCGGTAGTTGAAAAGCCAGGGTGTGTGTGTGAGCTCATAGTGAACCTGATGTGTACTTTCAACCCATGACGAAAGTCTCACCACCCAACTCTCGAATCGACGTTTCTACAGGGCTACTGACTTTGTAGCGGTGTGTTTGAAACAGAGGCCTCCCTTTCTCTGCTGTTGCCGGGCATACGCGGAGGGGCAATGCTGCTCCTGCAGATAGAGAACGCCTCAGCGTCAGAGAGCTGAAAAGAAAAAAAAAATACACCCGTGGGTTGCTCGCTCACTGCTTGTGAGACAGGCAGAACGGCTGTTGTCTCAGAGGCGGGACTTCAGGGATAGCCCATGTCTTGGGGTGTGTCTCGCATGGTGCCGTGGTATGCTTTCCCCCCTCTCTGTTTGACTGGGGGGACCCATTTCTGAATTTTTGGCCGAATTGCGAAAAATCACAAACTGAAGCTGTAATAGTAAGCCTCACTTTGTTGAGTGTTGAACGGAGATTAAACCACCAGACGAGCAATAGTTCGGTACCGGGGGAAAGAAATAATGTGGGAGGCTGGCCGGCTTTTCTTTTTTTTGACCGTGTCAAAGGGCTGATCTGTGATTGATTGACGTGTTTGCCAAGACCCCTTGTACCTACGATGATACGAAAAGGAGGAGGTTGAACCCGAATGTGGGCTCAGTCCGACTAATTGAGTTTTTTTACTCTGCGAACATGAGAGAATCGGGTTTGACAACTTGTTGAATAGAGCAAAGTGGACGAACTACAGACAGGACTAGGTTCTTTGTTAGCTTGACGGCATAGTCGGCGTCACGCTAGGTTTGATGTTGTCGATGTTGCTGTTTCTAGAAGTTGACTGGGTAATTGTGATAATACAGAGTAGTGTGCTATTACTTGGTACGTTATAGTACGAATCTAGACTCCTGGTGCCGACTACGGAGTATAGAACGATAGGAACATCGAAAGTTGCCAAAGTCGAGGTTGAGACCCTCAGCCCTACAATCCACTTGTAAGGACTCGGAGGAAATTGAACCTTTTTGGACCCTTGGTGGAGGCAACTCGAAGAACCATTTTTAATCGAGTGATTGCGAAGATGTACTGGCGCCAATTGAAGACGACTGAGTGACAAGCAAAAAGACAGGGTGTGTCTTCCCATGCCAAAGCGCATGCAGCAACTGTCACAGATGTCATGGATCCCATTTGATCTGAGCGCAAGGATTTGAGGCTCCTCACTCAGGTGATTTCTTGCCTCTCACTCCGCTCCGCTTCGTCTCCCGGGGCCACCACCAAGCGAAGGCTTTTCCTCTTTCGGGTCCCGGACTCTGGGGCCGTGGCGCTGGTCCGCCGAGGACGGGACAAAAAGATTTGACTGACCGGGGTGTTGAAGAAAGGACGGACATTCTTTTTGACAAAGAGGCGCTTCTTGTTGATGAAGCGCTTCTGACAAGAAAAAAAAAACAATGCTGTCGGTTTCCAAGAGGCTGGGCCCATCAGTTCTGACCTGTCTGGGGTTAACCCTGCAACGAGGCAGACTGATGGGACGAATCCACGAGTTATTGTGCATGGCAGCCCAACGGTCATCGACCTCGACTTGTTCCTGTCGAATAGAGACGACTGGCTTGGCCGTCACCACCATGGCAACGGCAGACACTTTGACTTGCGGCTTGAATGTTTTAGCGGCGGCAGCTCATACTCACCCACAGGCTGCTCTCATCCAAAGGACTCTACTCGTCCCATTCATCACTCACATCGTCCCAACGAACGAACACCGTCAGGCCTCGTCTGCATGTGCGATGCACGTTCTGCTTTGCTGCTTGCTTCGCCTGCAACCTCTGGGGTTTCCTTCTCGTGTCGGCGACCGGCCATCCATTGGCAGAGAGACCACCAATGCGTCGGCCGGGCGGTAGCGCTCCTTGGCTCCTCGGTGGCTCGTGGTGCTAGCACATCCGGAGGACGGGACCCCCGGCCGCCGGGCGCTATTGGACCAGCGCTCCGGCAGCGCCAGCTCATCACCCCCCCTCTAGAACGCACTAGGGCCAGAGAATCCCCCATCCCGATTGCTTCCTCCCCCGCCGCTAGATCCAGTTTTCCATGGATGCTGTGATGTGCTGTGTGCGCTGTGATATGCTGTGCGTTGCTGTAGTTTGATGGAGCAAGGGAAAATCGAGAAAGCTGAAGCTGGAGGGGATAGCCACTCATCACTCGAGTCGGTTTTCGTTCAAGAGAATAAACAAAGCCCTGCCGAGATTTGGGCTTCCCGTCTTTCGACAAGCTGCTTTCCCGTCTCTTCCTTGACAAGAACGGAGTCGACGACGGGCAAACCTAGAAGTGGTCATTGACACGACATCATCATCAATACCCAACTCAACGAGTAAAGACGGAACAACGGACAGCTTCCTTTGAATCTTCTCTCCTATTCCTCCGCTGCTAAAACCACGCACGACGTCGCAATCTGCAGTTCCCGTTTTTCCCAGCCTCCAAACTTCCACCTTGGGACCGAGTACCAACCTCCTCATCAACGTCAGGCCAGGGCGGTTAAACTTGTCTGCTGCACCCTAAATTGATTGCTTCCCTCTTTTTTCCCAAACTTTTCCCAAACAAGGCTTTGCTCTGTTTTTTATTACTATTTTATTTTAATCCTTATTTCACACGGGGCTGGGATTTGCATTGGATTTGCGGCTCGCTTCCGTCCGTCTGACTGGGCTGTACCTAAATTGCGCTGGTTGCTGCGGTTGCAACAAGTTGGCCCGCCCCCCCCAAGTCCCCAAGGACGGTTCAAGGCGACACCCACCCACCCACACCCTCCACCCGCGCCCACGCCGCATCCGAAACCCTTCCCCAAATCTTTCCCTTTCGCTCTCGATTAATCCCCCCAAGGCTTCCGCCTCCGAGAGTGAGAGCGAATATTGTAAGTTATCGACTGCTACGTGCGAAGGTCGAGTTTTGATTAATTTTTCCTACGGTTATCTGTCCTTGTGTAAGTCTATTTCCCTCTGAGTGTCCCCTCTTCATGAGTCGATTCACGTCGAGGTGGCGATTCATCGCTCTCCGCCATTGGCCTACACCGTTGCCTTTTGCTGGTGCCCGTCGCTCGCCCTAGCTTGAGAAATGCTGACCTCTCTTTCGTCTTTAGACACTTTTGCCCTGCGATTTCTTGACCGTCAAACATTCCACATGTATTGAGAATCGAAAATCCATTAATCAACAACCCCTTGCGCCCCCTTCCGCCCCGAGAAGGCCCTTGGGTGATATTCTGCATCCGCTCCGGATCGCAGGCCTGGGAAGAAAAGGGCTCCGACACTTCACCACCTCAATCACATCACCAGATCAACGATGGGCGTCACCTCGAGAAAACCTCTCCCACTCCCTGCCCCTACCGAAACCGAGACTACCAACACCACACCCACCGAGTTGACGACGGGGGATACGGGGGATGAGGTGAAGCCCGACGACGGCAAGTCTTCATACTCTATCCCCGAGGACGGAACTCCCGTCACCATCGCAACCCGACACAAGGCCAGCAAATCACAGACCTCGTTACTCATCGAGTACTTTGAGGGAGGCAAACCTGCCTCTGGCTCTACCAGCGAGCGTCGTCCCAGTGTTCGTGTTCGCCTGACGCCATCCAAGAGGGGCCGCCAAGACCACCATCTTCAAGTCACAGAGACCAAGGGCTCTCGCAACGCTTCCGTGACTCGACGGATACCTCTGGACCTGCATCACCTCGACTACGACGAGGACGGACACAGTATGAGCTCCTATGCTTCTGCCACCGAGGAGTCCAATGTCTCCAGGAACCCAATCGATATTGAGATTGATCGGAGCCATCGACGTCGGCGACCTGCCAGTCCATTGATTCCCTCGGAGAGCTACACCGTCAACCCCTCAGAAATCTCAGCCATCCCATCAGACAGCTTCCTCGACGGCGAAGGCAAGGGCAGCTTGAACAGCCCCACTGGAACCCGCGATATGTCATCATCTGCCGTTGCCGTTGGCACTGGTGCACTTGCAGCCGCTGCGGTAGACGAGGTCAAGAGCCGCAAGAGTCGAAACAGAGACCGGTCAAAGGTGTCGTCGTCTGAAAAGTCGAGGGAAAAGTCGACGACGGCTGAGCGAAAGCGAAGACCAAAGAGCAGAACCAGCAGCGTCACTGAGCGGACGGCCGAGGAACTTAAATCCCCCCGTCGTCGCTCTAGCAAGAGCCATCAGGAATCCGTTGTGTCAGGTGCGGATACGAGTGTCTTATCCTCTAATCTCTCTCCGAGCCACCGCACGTATGAGACACATTCCACACGCTCAGGCGCCTCCAAGGCCTCATCAATCAACAATCCTAAGCTCCTGGAGACGGTGGAGGATGCCATCCGTCGCCTGATTCTACCAGAGCTTAGTGCGCTCAAGCGCGAGCAGAGCAAGAGAGAGGGTCGCCGCGATTCCTTTACGTCGTCCGGAACGTCTGTATCAAGGGATGAATTGACCCCCGACCGCCGGCGGTCCTCGGGTCAGCGCAGCGACATCAAGGTCGGGCGCAATAGGGAAGCCCGTCATGAGCTCGACGACAGCTCTCTCATCAGCGGTGAATCGGTTGATCAATATGACGATCATGTTACACCGAAGCGCAGCGGCGACCTGCTCAAGTCTGCTGCCATTGGTGCCGCTGCTGCTTCCGCCATTACTGCCACCTCCTCATTGTTGGATGACAAGTCCCAAACTTCAGACCTGAAGCCGAGGGAGCGGAGGCGTCGCAAGGCTGAAGCTGCCCGTAGCCGAAGCATGGGACGTGACCGATATTCTGGCGACTATGACGATGCTCCTGTGCCCCCGATGCCTCTTATGAGCGAAATCAACGGCACGGAACTGACGCGGACCTCTATTCGCTCCGCCGACACAGATAGGCCTCACTCTGCCACCGAGGAGATTGTCCCTCTTCAAAACGTTTCTCACGTGGACGGTTCTGATTCTGACATGCCAACACCAACACGGTCTCCCAATCTCGAGAGTACCCTGTCTACTCAGCACGCCAATGTTTCTCACGGCGATCTGACTGCTCTGCCGCGTGGAAAGAAGGAGTACATCGACGAGTATGAGACTGATGAGTATGGAAACAAGGTTCCCATTGAACATGGTGACCATTACGGCGAGGATGATGGCGATGACATTTCTGATGTGGGCGAGTTTGAGGGCTACGACAACTCCTACTTTGCTACTCAAGATGTTCCTCCGCCTCTGAAGTATGTGCCGTATCAAGCAGGTGCCCGTGGTCTGAGCCCTATTCCCAGCGTCTCTGGCTACACTGAGGCTGGCAGCGAACATCAACCTCGCAACTCTAGGAGCATGCACTCGACTAGTGACGCTTACTATGAGCGATCTGAGAACCCCCGCAACAGTCGTTCTACTGCTTCTCTGAGCTCCATTCGTGCGAGGGAGCTTGAGCAGATGTCTCCTCGAAGCTCTGGCATGGACTACCGGAACACGACCTATACCGACGACTCGGGTTACAACCGCAACACCACCTACACCGACGACAGCGAGCTGGAGAAGGTCACATCTGGACAGGCCGTGCAGGGCGTTGGTGCCACCAACCCCAACATTGTCCACCCCCCTCTGGGAGTCGAGTCAGCCGTTGCCTCCCTGGTTGATGGATCGATGCTTGATCAGTCTGTCCTCACCGGCGCCTCATACAATGACTATAACGGCGGCCGTGATTCCACACTGTCTTATGATGAACAGTCGAGGACTTACAGCAGCCGTGGACTGAGCCCTGGTGAGCGATACGACAACCAGAGCGAGTCTTCCAGACATGCTACACCCAGTGCAGTCTCTCGCAACAGATCTCCCCGAGAGTTCACTGAGTATGAGCTTGATGAGCATGGCCGCAAGGTTGTCCGACCCAAGTCCCCCACCGCTGCCGAGGTGGCCATCACATCTGGAGCTGTCCTGGCCCTGAAGGCCGCTCAAGGCAAGAAGCAGGCGGCTGCCGAAGGATCTGCTCAAGGAGAGTTCCAACCCGCTGGTGTGGCCCGAAACAAGTCCTTTAAGGAGCGCACGCTTGAGGGTCACGAGCCCCGCAACACACCAGCCCACAGCATCGACCGTCTGTCCTACGAGGAGCTTCCCAAGATGAGCGCAACTGGTGTTCCTGACTTCCACGACCCCATGCCTGAGGTTGGGTACGTTGACGATGATGCTCTCACCAACCCCTCGATCGTTCAAGAACGCCTGGATGGCGAGGACCGAGGCCATCTCTCATCTGGCCGAGCAACTCCAACCCCACTGAATGTTGGCGAGCAACAAGAGGCCCGCAGCAAGAGTGCGGCCAGCAGCCACGGCCCAGGGGCTGGAGAGCTTGCTGGTGCAGCTGCTCTTGGCGCTGCCGCTGGAATGGCTGCTGGCCACGGTCACAGCCGTGAGCCTAGCCATGACCACGATGAATGGCGATCTTCCGATGACCGCAAGCGGGATACTCTCGTGACGAACCCCTACGAGGACGCCAGCCCGATTGCCAACCCTGCCCTGAACGAGAATCTTCTCGGTTCTCGTGGTCTCAATGCCTCGTATGGAGCCCCTTATCATACTGGAAGCCCTGGATTTGGCCCCAAGTATGACGAGGGATACATGTCCAACGGCAACAACAGGACTCCCGATCTCCCTCCCAAGATCAAGCCTCTGTCTATTCCTGGATCCCCCCACCTTGGTGACGACGTCTTTTATGCCCCCATGGCCAAGGACGCTCGCCATCTCAGCGGTATGTCCCAAGGCATGGCATCTCCCTTCTACGATGCTGCTACTGGCCAGGGCATTGACCGCATTGAGAACAAGGACATTGTCGCTCTTATGCAACATCTCATGGTCCGTGATGCCCAGCGCAGTGCTCGCGATACCGAGATCGTGGCCCTGCTCATGAACTCTGCTCTGGAGATGCGAACTTCTCTTAACGAGTTGAAGAACCTCGTCCAGGACACCAGCGACGACGTCATCTTTGCTGGTGTTGAGAACACGGAGAAGCTTCAGAGGGCTATCAATGGCCCACGCCCCTACCCTGGCCCTCGCTCAATCCAGAGCAGTTCTCAGCTTGACACCCTCAACGAGGCTGCTGCCAAGAAGAACCTCTTCAAGCGTGCCCTCCAGGGCCTCAGCAACAAGGGAACTAGTGATTTCAAGCGCATCGAGGAGATTCTTATCCAGATTCTCGGTGAAGTGGATGTTCTCAAGACCCAGACAGCCCCGCCTGTTTCTACTGCTGGTGGACGCGGCTCTTCGTTCGATAACCTGCACCCTGAGGGTCACTATGAGCAGGACCGAGGCTATGAGCCCGAAGGCAACTCGACCATCACCCCCAGCCAGTCAGGCCACCTCTCTTTGTCTCAGTCACGATCCCGACTTGGAGGTGATCGCAAGGTCTCTGACAACCGCATCAGCACCGTCGCTGAGCACGAGGGCGAGTACGAGTTTGATCACCCCAGCCCAGCTGCTGAGCGGACCAACAGCAACGTCTTGACACCAAGCCGCTCGGGCTTCCGCGGTAGCTCCGTTCCCCTCGAGACGCCTCCTCAGCCCCCAGTAGGTGCTCAGCCCATGAGCAACGACAACACCCCTCGCACCGACAAGTCGAAGAAGCACAAGTCTGGTGGCTCGACAAGCTGGCTGCCCAAGTTTTCTCGATGGTCAGGAACTACAGCCTCTAGCATGGGCAAGGCTTTCCGAGGCAAGAAAGACAAGTACGACGACTTTGCCCACTCGCGATCTGCCTCCAGCCTTGGCTCGTATGACGAGGACGGCTACCGCACCAACGCCTACGGCGAGGACAGGCTTCACACCGGACTCTCGGATCAGGAGCTCGCAGCAGCACCCACTGCTAGCGGAGCTAATCCCGCGGTTACTCTGCGTGAGAGAACCATGTCCCCTGGGGATGCTCCCAAGTACAAGGTTCACCGAAACTCGTTGAACCTCCAGCACCCCCAGCCCAGACAGGGCCAGACTGAGCGTTTCCGAAACGCCCTGGAGTTCTCGGCTCAAGAGTACAACGTCCCCATGACCCCTAGGTCGGCAGACTGGGGCGGTTCGGTATCCAGCTTGAACCAGGTGGGACAGAACCCCAACAGATACAGCATGGCGTCTTCTGGAGGCGGAGCACGGGACCCAGAGTACTGGACCACCTCCCCAACTGGCCCCCCTAGGCCTCCCAAGGAGCCCATTGAGCCTACAGGCAGCCCCTCTGGTCAAAACGTGCCGCGAGGCGCCCGCCTTTCACAGCTGGCCAAGAGCAGCCCTGTGCCACACCCCAGCGACGAGAGCGGATATGGGACGATGAGCGGGACTCATGTCAGTCACTACACCAGCAGCCCCAAGCCCGAGAACCGCAACTTGAATGCGGCTTTGGGAGCTCCCGCTCGACGACCTAGCGGGCCGCGAGCCATGACACCCAAGAGCCCTGAGCAAGAGGCGCAGCGACGCAAGAGAGGTATGTTTGAGAGTTACATGATTTGACGAACCCCAACTAACTGTTTGACTAGACACCTTTGGCAGTGTTACCTCGCGCAACACCGATGACACCGAAACCTTCTAAAGGATTCCTCTGAAGCGAATTTCCCAGCTGTTTTCGAATCAAGAATGAAGCAACCACCAACTTCTCGACACAGCTTTTGAATCTACATATTGGCGTTTGACAGGACATGCCTGTCAGACGAATGGTTTTACAAAGAAAAGACTCGCCTATAGACTGAAGGAGGATGACCAGCCGAAGGAGAGGCGGGCAACTCTGATCACATAATGACTGATAAGCATATTGGGTGTTGGAAAATACGAAAAAAAAGAAGGGAAAAAGCGATGGGGGGAGGAGGATCATCGATGGGATTTTGCATCAAGGGGCTTCTGCTTCAATTCTTGACGACGACATGACTTGGCTGTCTGGTTTCAGCAAAGCGATTGCTTTACGCGGGGGCATTTGGACTGGATATTTTTTATGAGCAAGGAAAGGAATAGGCAAGGCAATGTAAGGGGATAGGAGGAAGATGAGGGTATCTCGCGAGCGTGTGTTGAGTTTGATGTGTGCTTTGGGCACTCTTCAAGTTAGATAGGTTTAGTTGTAGTTTTTGTGATAGATACCACATGGGTTGTAATTGGGGACGAATGAGAAGGGAATTGAATTGACAAAGGAGATTCTGATGATGAATTGGGTCTGTTTTATTGAATGCGATGTGATGTGCAAGATGGAAGCAACCTCTCTCTAGGTGTTGGTCGAGTGAGTGTTGATAGTGTTGATGGTGTTGAGAGTGTGGATCATCAGTCTGGGGCTAAAAGTGGATCACCGGGGAAACTTATATAACTCCGGGGCTCCGAGGTCGGTGCAAGGCTACTAGTGCGGAACTACTCCAGACGTGGGCGTCAGCGAATGGCGGGGAGCCAATATCAAAAAAATCCATGAAAAAGGGCTCGACGTGCAGTTCATCATCAAACAGCGGTATCCGTGTCTATTGATTCTCATAATATTCTAGACTTGTCTATGCCCGGGTAGCAAGTATCTTTGTTTTGTCTCATCTTTACCATCTTCTCTTCTGGAACGTGTGTTTCCTCAACGTCATAGACGCCCCGCCATCGGCTTTTATCGGCCTCGTTCAAATTATCGACGCTGACAGAGAGAGATATCTCATTTTTTTTTTTTTCAAGGACTTGCTCGAGAGTCATATAGATCCAATGGCCGCGGATGTAAGAGGGAAGGTTGCCGTAGAAGAGACGGAAGCTTCTGTGCCAAAGCAGGAGAACAAGGCACAACACTACAAAGGCTTTGTGGCGGGCGTCTTCAGTGGCATAGCCAAGCTCACAGGTAAGAAGGTCAGCCTTTGAGTTTTTATGAGAGATATATACTGATTAAGTTTAGTTGGGCATCCGTTTGATACAGTCAAGGTCCGGTTACAGACAACAGACCCGACTCGTTTCAAAGGACCTCTGCAATGCGTTCTTCAGACAGTTCGTAACGAGGGTTTCCGAGGGCTGTACAAGGGCGCGTCACCGCCGTTGGTAGGATGGATGTTTATGGACTCTGTCATGCTGGGTTCATTGACAGTGTACCGTCGACTTTTATCCGATCACGTCTTTCACGTACAGCCGGGTTCTACCACAGGGAGGACATCACTTCCGTCATACGGACACGGCATTGCGGGTATTGCCGCAGGTTCGACGGTTAGCTTCATCGCGGCGCCTGTCGAACATATCAAGGCGAGATTGCAGATTCAGTACGCTGCTCAAAAAGCCGACAGATTGTACGCGGGACCTATCGACTGTCTCCGCAAGATTTATCGATATCATGGAGTTCAGGGCGTGTACCACGGACTATCAGCAACACTACTCTTCCGATCATTCTTCTTCTTCTGGTGGGCCAGCTACGACGTTCTCTCACGGATATTAAGAGATCGAACAAACCTCAGCGCACCAGCCGTAAACTTTTGGGCAGGTGGATTAAGCGCGCAGGCTTTCTGGTTGACGAGTTATCCGAGCGATGTGGTCAAGCAACGCATCATGACAGACCCCCTAGGCGGTGGGTTGAATGATGGTGTTAGGAGGTTTCCGAGGTGGAAGGATGCTGCCAAGGCAGTGTATAAGGAGGCGGGGTGGAAGGGATACTGGAGGGGCTTTGTGCCGTGCTTTTTGAGGGCGTTTCCGGCGAATGCCATGGCGTTGGTTGCATTTGAGGGTGTCATGAGGGCATTGCCATGAGTTTACACACATATATACAGAAGTACATACCCCTGACGAGAAGGGGACAAGTCACAAGCGATCATTTATAGTAGTATCACTCATTCACATGCACCCAACAGAGACAGAGAGAAGTTGAAACACCACAAAGAGTGCCACACAGATTGGCTGGGGTTCTATTGGCCAAGTCCTCAAACTTTTTATATTTCCCTGTCCCAATTTCACCAACCCATTCCTGCGCCGTTGTAATGCTTGACCGGGTTTCTTTGGTTTGATTTGACGCAAATTTACTCGTCGTCCTCGTCAGCCTCGTCGTTGACGACGTTGAAGAACTTGAGCTCGTAGACACCCCGCGAGGTGGAGACGACGCGGAGCCAGTCACGGAGCTGCTGCTTCTTGAGGAACTTCTTGGTCCTGGGAGGTGTCAGTGGGGGCCATTACAACATGTATAATAATGTGGGAGAGAACGCACAGGTACTTGAGGTAGCGGCCAGAGAGGTCGTTGTGGGCAATAATCTCAATCTTGCCCTCACCCTGCTGCTGGACAACAACGTTGTCGCCAAGGTTGTTGGTGCGGCCCTCAACCTTGATGCGGTCCTGGAGGAACTTTTCAAAGGCGGCGACGTCAAAGATCTTGTCGCTGGCGGGCTGAGAAGCATCAATGATGTACTGCGAACGGTAAATGTTAGTCTCATAAATTCGATAAGTATTTTTCGATGGTAGTCGTCGTCGTTATCGCCCGGCGCATCTCGTCAAGGGGATCGGAGTCGATTTGAGCGTACCTTCTTGGTCTGCTTCTGGGCCTTGCCCGACTTCTTCTGTTAAGATGACCTTAGCCTACTGCAATTTCGAGGCGCCTCTCATGCTCAAGAACACGACAACAAGAGGTTTCATCCTCTCATCTGTCGCTTTCTACCCGCAGAGGGCCTTACAGCAAAGCGGTGTCATGTACGTACTGCCTGAGGAGCCATTGTGAATGGGTTGTGTTTTTGAGGGTTTGTTGAGTGGTGGTGTTTCGTGTGTCGCAAAGAAGTCGAATCCTGCGCCTGAGAGGAAGGGAAAAATACGTTTGGGCTGGTGAGGGTCGGTCGTCACTCTAGAGCCGCGGGATTGGGGATGCGATTTTTCCTGGTGGGGTGGGCAAAATTGGTGGAGAGGGCTTTGGCCCTGATTACATAAGAGGAGAAAACGGAACGGGAGTGGCTGTTTCAGCGCGCAAAACTGAGCACAGACCATCAGGGGTCAGGTTGGTTGAGGTGAGAAGGTGTAGCAGCCAATCAGATGACTTAAAAAGTAGTCAAGGTGGGTGAGTTGACAGGTGCTCACTGCCAAGACTCGTCAGGAGCTCCATTACAATGAGTGAACCCAGGACATGCTCCATTCATCGCGAGAGGCTCATTGGCTATTTTAAATGGAGCACGGGTCAACTTCTATCTGTTTCATTGTGTAACTGCATCACAAGTCTGGAATTCACCAATTGAAAGTCTGAGGACACTAGGTCAGGCATCTCTTGAATAGCGTGTGAATGACCGGTTGGTCCGGCCTTGAGTCTGGCTGATGATGATTATTCAAGATCAGCCGAACCTTTGCTATGTAAGTATCGACCTTGATAGAGGCAGTCTCAGTCTGGTGTTGCACTTCAGAGACAGCTCAGGACGTGTTTCGAGCGAACTTGACCCATGGTGGTCTGTGCTCACATTCTCCAGAGCTATGATTGGCCAGAAAACACACTATCTTGTCATGGCCTGTGCGAACTTGACACAGGCTCCGCTTTAATTTGAAGACTTGATTGGCCATACAACACGCTTACACAACATCATCACATCAACACAACATCAAAAGCATTCTCCTGTCAAGAACAGAATGTATTATCCTAGCCATACTAAGGCTTAGAAATAACCCAACACTTTTCCAGGTCCCGATGCCTTTTCTCTTTCCCAAGCAGTGCAACCACTCGTTGTCAATGCACTTCAGCTCTATTGTATAATAGAGAAACTCAAGCTAGACAGCTCAAGATTGCTTTGGCTTGTCCTATACTCTTCTCAGTCACATCCACTCAGGTTGGTAAAAGGGTTGTCATACCGTGACCTTGAAGACCTTGTCCAGGTCCTCAACAATGTCGGCAGCGAGGATGTCGCGGTACTTGAGGTACAGCTCCTTGAGGCGCTCACGCTGCTCCTTGGAGATCTTGGCCTGATCCTTCAAGCTGCTCTTCGTCTCGGTACGCTTTCTGATCTTATAGGCGATCCTGTCGAGGCCGATATTCTTGAAGGGGTTTCCCTTGTTCTTGTAGTGCTTGTACTTGTGCTTGTTGGAGAGGCCGAGGCCGTTGGCAACCTCGTTGCTGACGTTGTCGTACAGCCTGTCCTCGTACTCCTCGTGGTCTTCTTCAGAGCGGACAAGGGGTACTGTCTTGACGGGATAGATTCTGACGTCGTCGAAAGATCCGCCATGAACAGTGCCGCGTGTGGGTTCATCATCCCAGTCGAACTCCTGCTCCTTCTTATAGGCCTTCTCCTTCTTATAGTCGTGCTCCTTCTTATGGGCTGGGAAGGTGATCTTGCGGATCTTAGAGCTTTCGTCTGTGGTGCTGCTGCCTTGGGGGACGGATTCGATGCGCTCGATACGGCCGTCCTTGCCAGTGACGGTGGTGCCAGCCTTGCTGCCGACGGTGCCAGTCTTGCCAGTGCTGCCACTACCGCTGCCGCTGTTGGACTTGGTGTTGGACTTGTTGTCGGCCACGCGGAACTGGCGGTCGACAGTCTGACGAAGGACAAAGACCTTGCCGTCGTGTTTGTTGTTGTCGACGTTGCTGCGCTGGATCAACCTTCGGCCTCCGCTACCACCAGCGGCACCAGTTCCAGCAGCCTGGCCGGTAGTGGTAGTAGTAGTGGTAGTAGTGGTGGTGGTGGTGCTAGTCGAAGGAGGAGAAAGGGTAGTGACAATGGTGCTTCCAGCAGCATTGGTGTAGGTGACTACAACAGGGGTGCTAGAGGTAGAAGAAGACGTGGTGGTGGAGGAGGAAGGAGTTGGTGCCGCAGTAGGGGTAAGGAAGGCAGTGGTTTCAGTGCTGCCATCAGCAGCAGCAGCCTTCTTCTTACAGGGCGTAGCCAGGACACCCTGAGCGAGGGCGAGCAGAGCAAACTCGAAACGCATCTTGGGCAGAGGAGGAGGAGACGAGAGGAGACGAGAGGGTGTAACAAAAACGACTTGGGAGGGGAGTCTGTCGAGTCTGCGTAAACAGATCTGAGAGGAAAGGACACGCTCTTTATGCCTTTTTTGAGAAGCCGGATGGCAAACAATGGGCTCATTAATCATAGTTTCTCCTCATCCGAGTGAGGCCGGCTGGCCTTGATGTCATGATGCTCAACAAGACCACTTGTCCTTCAAGTTGGGGCCACGGTGTAGTTGAAAGAATGTCGATACATCAATCGAGAACCAAGAGGCCGCCTAGTTAGGGTATTACCGTCAGAGGAGAATGATAGAGTTTAAAGTGTTCGGCTGTACATGGCTTCAACACCCCATCTGGTCAATGACAAGTATCTCGAGGTATTCACTTTAGCCACGCCTTTACTTCAATGCAATGGACACATTTCAAAGGAAACAAGACAGATAAATTAGGTTATGCGGACTCGATCAATATGCAGCAAAATAACTCTCAATCTGCCCGCCTCCTCAAATGCAAACATTACCCAACCTGTAACATTTCTGTCGTGATCCCAGGTAACAAATACAAAAACACCATCTCAACAAACTCGTTCCTATCGTCACACATGATACAATGGTTGCTCATCATGAAAAAAAAAAAAAAATACAACGCAGCCAGTCGCGCCTCGCGCTCATTAGCCAAACAGCTTCTTGAATGCACCCTTGATGCCTCCTGGCTTCTTCTTCTCCTCCTCCTTGGCTAGCGCCTTGCGCCGCTCCTCATGTCGAGCTTTACGTCGCGAGTCCTCCGTATCCATCCTGACGTGCCTGGATGGTCGGACATCTCGGTCTCGGGGAGATTCAGGTGCTGGCTCATCGCGTGTACGACGCGATCGAGGGCGTGCTTCATCCATTGACTCCCGAGGACGTCTGTACTTGGACCTCGTCCGCTTGGGCTCTTCAACGGGAGGAGACTCCTTTGCTCGTTCTCTGATTGGTTCGGCCACAGCAGGCTCCTCGCGTGCAGGCGGCGGTGGGTTATCTGAAGTCTTGATGCCGAAGAACCTCCTCCGAGGCGCAGGTGCAGGCGCAACCGACTCCTCTCGCTCAGCTGTTGAGGGGCGGTCCCTAATGTCGTCAGGCCGAGGTCGCCCAGAGTGGCTGTGTCTCCGCGAGCGACGATGTCTCCGCTCCGGTTCGGCCTCTGGTTCCTTGCCCTTGGCTTCCTTAACCTCCTGGGCCTCGCGGGGAGATTCTCGGAGGCGTGAAGGCTCACGCGTCCGCTCGGGTTCCTTCTCCTTTGCACGCCGCTCTGCCCGCTCCGCCTTTCGCTTGTCGTGGGCCGCCTGTTCATCAGGCGTGCGGCGTCTGCGGCCAGAGCTACCAGAACTGCCTTCGGCCGAGAATCCACTGTCTCGTCTGGGAGTTCTGGGAGGCGTGCCCGTGCCCGGGGTGCCTGACCCGGCACTATCGGGTCTGTAGCGGCGGTGAGAATGGGCACCGTGCGATGATCGCCTCGTACGCTCTCGCGGCTCCTCTTCACGGGGCGGAGCACGAGAGGAAGGCTCCTCGACGGGAGCACGGGAACCACGCGATCGTGGCTCCTCCTCCCGGCGATAGCTACGAGGCTTGGGCTCTTCAGCATCTCGTGAGCTCCGGACTCTGACCTCGCCTTCACCGCGTGATCCACGAGAGCGTGGTTCTTCGTCATCACGGTGTCTGCGAGAAGATCGACCCTCTTCATCCCGATGATGAGACCTGCGACGGCGCCGACCCTCATCTTCATCCCGAGACCGGTGGGCTCTCTTTTCGTCCTCACCACGGCTCGATCTGCGTTCTTTGCCCTCCTCGTCACGGCTCCTGCTGGAGTGGTGCGAGCGGTGCGAGCGTCGGCGCCTGTGATGTCTGTCTCTGTCTCTATCGCTGCGAGACGAATCAGATTCTCTGCTCCTGTCGTCTGCAAACCAGTCAGCATCGGACGTGTAGAGTTCCTCGAGCGCATCCTCGAAGCTCCTCCGTGGTGATGAAGAAACTGGGAAGTAGGAGTTCTCGGGATCCGCTGTCATCTGATGTTCCAGATTAGGTAGGTATGCATCATCATCAACATATTCTTCTTCTTGATGCTGTGTGAGCAGCGGTGGAGGACTGCTGGGAGGGCTCAGCGCCTCGGCGGCCGCATAGATGACTACCGCGGCAGCTACAGTGTCCTCTGCTCGCTGGATAGACATCTTGCGCTTCCGCCGGAGGGTATGGGCTCGCTGTAAGTCGATCATATCTGTGTCAGGTATCACGATGCCAGGGGTTGGAGGCCTTATGCCTTCATGCTCGGTGGGTGAAGGACCTGAGTGAGCAACATCTCTCCTCCTCAGTCCCTCGTCGATGGTAGTGGCTGGATGCCTGAGCTCTGGCCGCACAGGAACAGGGGCCATTATTGACTCGCCTTCGGCCTGGAAAGAACGAAGTCTGGTTGCTCCTGGTGCGGCCGCTCTTGAGGGTGCGCCTTGGATCTCGAGGGAACGAGGCCTGGGGGCCACCTGAACAGCAGCTCTTGGCGATTCGCCCTTGGCGTCGAGAGAACGAGGCCTTTGGGCTCTGTGTGCTGCTGCTCTTGATGACTCGCCCTGGGTCTCGAAGGTACGGTGCCTAAGCATAGGACGCACCGGGGTTTTCGACGATTCGCCTTCGACCTGCAGTGGGAAAGGTCGTGGCACAGGTCTGGCTTCAGATGCCCGGCTGGTAACAGGCATGAAGATGGGGTCCTTTGTATAGATCTCAGTACCAGGGCGTATTCTCAGCGACCTTCGAGGCCGTTGCTGCTGCGTCAAGAATGTTCGGGGGGGCTCGGTGCGAGAAGGTCTTATAACCGGGCGTTCACCCTTTGCCTCTCGGGCGGCAGCAAGCCCAGAAGCTACGGCTACACCCGCCGCGAGGCCTGATCGGACGGGGCTCGGCCTCTTGGGACTGTCTCGCGCAACCTCGACTGCTTTGCCCTTGTCTCGCGGGGGGATTTGTACCACCCTCGGCGGCGTGGATGCTTCGGATTGAAGTAGCTCCATCGGCTTTGCCTCATGCTCCGTAGCAATCTCGGAGCTTGGAGATGTTGGCTGCAGCTCCGCCGCCTCTCTTGGCTTGGCCTCAGGGGTTGGCTCCTGGTCCGAGTCTTCATCGTCATCCATATCACGAGTATCGACACCGGGCAGTGTGTTGTGCTCACCAACATCTTGTTGAGGCTGCATCGAATGCAGAGAGCGGCTTTCTGGGTAAGGATCTTCAACCGCAGTGTTGTATTCCTCGTCCTCTGAGCAGCTGCTGCTGTCCCACTCAGGTTCATGAGCTTGAGAAGGTTGGGCCACAAGTTCGGGTGCCAGAGCAGCTGGTGCTGGTACCGGCGCCCCGCCATCCACCACGGTCGAGGGGCCAGCTGATGGGAGATCTCGAGTCTGAGACGATCTTTCGGTATGATGTTCGTGTTCAGAGTCACTCTCGTCATCGGATGGTATCACTTGTACGGGCTTGACCTTAGCCTCGGCTCCTACAGGCTCAGGCAGAGACCTGTCGCTCGTCTTTGTGGAGTCCTGGCGGCCCTGATGCCCAGGTGTTGGGGCATCAGATGGGCCAACGACGACGAAATCTGATTCATCATCCGAGTCTTCAGACTCGCTGAGAGCGCCTCTTGGAGCAACACCATCAGCCGTCTTTGTGGGGCTTAATGGTTCGACGGTTGGTGGCTCCTCTGAGAGATCTAGCTTATCATGTGCAGCTTCGATGATGGTGTCGGGCGATGAAGACCTCGACAGGCCTCCTGTCTCGTCAAGGCCCAGCAGAGATCTTCTCTCGAAGCCGCCTGTGGGCTCAAAATGGGCTGGGCTGAGCATCGCAACTGGCGAATCGCGATAAAACAGAGGTGAAGGTGACTCGTCGCCAGCTAGTGCCCTCTCTCGGAGATCACGAGCTGGTGTTTTGGGGGAAACTGGCCCAGACGCATGTTCATCGTGGTCGGAATCATCCTCGTCAACAGGTCCATCCGCAACCGATTCCAAGAGCTCAAGCAGAAGGGATTGGATCTCGTCACTCGAATCGGAACCACCGTCAACCTCCTCATCCTCAAGAGTACGAGAAGAGGGCTCGAGCTCCGGAGAGTTCGCCTGGCGAGGTCGGGGAGTCTCTCGTGCGTCTTGTGGAATGATGACGTGGAGGGTCCTGGAGGTTGGTGACGGAGGCTCAGAGTCAGAAGCATGCGATTCAACATCAGATCCCTCTTCTGAGGCAACTGCCGCTGTTACATCAATGGCTTTCTGAACCGGAGCCTCTTCTCCAGCAGTGTCAAGCTCATCCTTCTCCTGGCTCAAGTCACCCTGTGTGGATGCAGCTGGCACAGGAGCTCCAGTTTCGTCATCTTCAAAATCCTCATGAGGAGGTAGCTCTGGAATGCCAGGGGCAGGGGAAATCTTCGGTGACGGGTTCAATTCAGTGTCATGAAGCTCATCAGTTGCTTGGAGAGGTTCCTGGGGCTCTACAGTTCGAGCAACGGTATCAGGAGTTGGAGATCTGGGCGTTTCGTGATCTTTCAGCTCTGGTACGTTGAGGTCCTCGGCTGTTTGAGTATCTCCCAGATATTCACTCTCAGAAATCGGCAGGGTAGTAGCTTCTTGATCGCTAGTAGGGGAGATAGGGTGGCTCATGGGCTCGGTTTCAGCAGCAGGTGCATCAACGGCTCGAGAAGCGACTTCTGCTACTTCAGCCTCGGCTGGAGAAGAGTCCGGTAGATGAACAGAAGTTGGGCGCGGCTCAGAACCGGGGGCTTGTCCATCACCAGCGACACCTTCGATGCCAGCATCCGGAGTAGAAGCTCTAGAGGAGTGGATTGACTCAGAATGCACATAGGGTGAAGGAGCAACGGGCTCAGTCACCGGCTCCGCGGGGCTTGAAGGGCTCAGCACTCCCGCATCACGAGTTTCGGTTTCGTGCGGCTCGTCATTCTCCGACTCAGAATCCGATTCTTCATGTTTGGAAGAAGCTGTTGCTTTCTCGAGCTCAGGTATGACATCGTTTTGTTGGCTAGCCTTCTCTTCACCCTCAACTTCTTCCGACACGAGCTCGGTATGGGTTACTGGAGACAACGTATCTTCATGAGAAGATTTGTCATCGTCATGTGCGCCAAGATCCAAGATCCCATGGTCTCCAGGCGTGCTTTCAGGTGATGCAGGCCTGGAGGCAATGGTCTGCTGCTCGATGCCGAACGCGTCGGCGTCCCTGGTGCCAAGGACATCGTCGTCGGCTTCAGAGACTGTTGAGGCTGTCGGGGAGTGTGGTAGGTTCTTGGGGTGGGAGACTCCATCAGTGTCGTCAACTGTCACATCTGGGGAACTAGCCCGGGAAACGGGCTCCAAGCGTTCTGGTTGCTGACCGGAAGCCTCTTCTGTTGGTCCAAGGTGTCTCGGTTCCTCCGCGTCGGTGCCACTAAGAGAAGGAGAGCGCGAGTGAACGCCAACGGGTGGCAGTGCGTCATCATCCTTCTCCTCGGGCTTCGACACAGAGCTCAGTGGTTCCTGGACCTCCTGATCTGTGCCCTTGTCATCGCGAGATAGATCCTCAGTTGTTTGTTGCCCTTCCTCTCGCTTGTCGTCGAACGCAACAGGCTCTTCGAGCTGAGACTCTACGGCTGGCGGCGACAACTCAGGCTCCAAATGCAAAAGTGCGCGGTCTTGCGATATCTCTCCCGGCGTCTGCAGTACGTTCTCGAAATCAGTGTCGAGAATTTTGGGCTCGTGCACTGTGGTACCAGCGGTAGGGAGAGCTTCCAACAGTCCCAACATGGACACTTCCTGTGTTGGTTCTAGAGGTGCTGTTCTCTCAACTTGAGGTCCAACTTCGGTGGATTTTGTTCCCTCTTCGAGTTGAACTCCAAGAGAGACGGGATCCTGAGCCTCCTCCTTGCCAGTCACCTGCTGTTCCTCTTCCGAATCAGAGTCGGGAACATTGGCGCTTGCAGAGGCCCCAGCCTCCGGTGAAATCGCTTGTCGGTCGATAATTTCGTGATCGGAAGTGTCAGTTGTCCCGGATTTCGCAGCAACCACAGCAATGGGGCTTGAAGGTCGACCGGCAGTTTCAGAGAGTGGTACCGGTCCCTCCGCCTCTGAGTCTGCTTTCTCAGCACCTTCAGTTTGCATGCTGACAGCTGTAGATGGGCGGGAGACGCCAGGGAGGTTTGCCGCGTCTCCCTCTACTTCGAGGTCAGAAACACCGATCTTGGGCATCTGAGTCTCTGCATCGGTGTCAGAGGTCAGCACAGCTTGGGTTTCGGGCTGTTCAAGTGGCAGCTCTCTGTCGCCCAGTTGTGATGCAGACGAGTCATCACGAACGGGAATTGGTGAGTTGGCGTCCATTCCGTCAGTCTGCGCGTTGCCATCGTGAGCATCATCAGCTGGCTCTTTGGCGTGTGCTTCAGGCGCGGTTGGTGATTCCATGTAAATGTTTACAGGCTCAGCCCCAGCCTCAGCGACATCTCTGTCCACGGCATCCGTTGATTGGTCTGTGGCACCATGATTCTGAGGTGTGGGGACTTCAGCACCATCATTGGCTTCCGAGACGGCGTGGCTGGCAGCCAGATCAGCGCCATCTGCTTCTTTGGCGACAACTGGAACGACATGCGCGGGAGCCTCGACAGCCGCTTCTTGGCTTTCTGGCGCTGTCTCTGAGGGCTCATTCGGCAACTGCTGTTTGGCGTCATCGCCACTTTCTGGGGTAAGCTTCGCTGCTGGACGAGTTTCTATGGCAACTTGTTCCTCAGCCTGCCCAGTCGTCTCCTCTCCATCTTGACGAGGACCATCTTGGCCCAGAGTGTCTCTCGTCACCAGCGGCTCCTCGACGTCGCCCAGAACCTCGGCCTTTGGCTCTGCGCACGTGGGATCTTCCGCTACTCCAATGTTCGTATTCTGGCCCGAACTCGACTCGTGTAACCCTGGCATCGTGATTTCTGTGATAGTGTGATCATCTTCTGTGTAAGACGGAGCAAGCGATTTCGTCTCGCTGGCTTCATCGCGCTCGTCGGCCGCTTCAACAATACGCGGTTGGCTCGACTCATGAGCGATAGGTGTGAGTGCTGTATCATCCTCGTTGGGTGGTAATTCTCGCTGTCCCTGGGTATCGTCTGAAAGTAACTCCAAAACTCCGTGATCCATATCTTCTTGTAACTCCGTAGCGGGGAGTCCCAAACGTTGCGGAAAATCAAAAGGGGTATCGTTTAATGAATGTCGTTCCTCACCTTTTTTCGCCTGCTTCTTTTCGCCAGGAATCGGACCAAGAGTATCTTTGCTCTCTTCTTCTTCCTTGGCCTTGGCTTCTGCCTCTGCCTCTGCCTCTGCTCTAGCTTTTTCGTCATCTTTCTTCTCGGCTTCGGCGGCCTTTTCTTCCTCAGGCTCGGGGGGCGACTTGGTAGCGGTGTCTTCAGGCTCTGGAGCAGGTGCTTCTTCAGCAGATGCTTCCTCAGCAGGTTTGGCATCTGCCTCTGGTGCGGGAGGTTCCTGTTCTTCCGGCTTGTCGTCTGTCTCTGCTGCGCGTGCAACAGTCTCTTCAGCAGGTTTCTCCTCCTCATCAGGGGCCTTCACGTCATCAGCTGGTTTTTCATCAGTAGAAGGTGCTTCTTCAGCCGGTTTAGCGTCTTCGGCTGGAGCAGTTGTCGCATCTTCAGCTGGTGGTTCTTCGGGAGCGGCTCTGGCTGCCTCCTCCGCTGCGGGAACCTCCTCGGCGGGCTGTTCAGTTGCAGCCTCTTCCTTGGTATCGTCAGCCGGAACCGCAGGTGCTTCCTCGCTGGGCTTTTCTTCGGCTGCGGATGCTTCCTCGGCTGGTTTCGCGTCGTCGTCAGGCTTCTCCTCGGGTGCTGCGGTTTTTTCCTCTGGTTTGTCGTCAGCAGGTTTGGAATCCTCCTCTGGCTTGGCTTCAGCAGCCGGTTCTTCGTCAGCGGGTTCCTCTTCAGCTGCCTTGGCCTCTTCTTCTGGCTTAGGTTCAGCTGCAGGCGCTTCTTCAGTTGTCTCAACGGCGGCGGGCGTGGCTTGTTCCTCGGGTTTGTCGTCAGTTGAAGGCGCTTCTTCAGGCTCCGCCTTCTCAGCAGCGGGGGCCTCCTCAGCTGACTTCTCCTCGGTAGCAGCCTCAGCAGTGAGGGCCTCCTCTGCTGGCTTCTCTGCCGGTTCAGCTGCGGGAGCTTCTTCAGTTGGCTTTTCCTCGGCGGCAGGCTCTTCGACTGGCTGCTCCTCAGTAACCTTTTCCTCGGCAGCAGCAGCAACAACAGGAGCCTCTTCGACGGGTTTCTCCTCTGCTGGCTTCTCCTCGGCAGCAAGAGCCCCTTCAGTTGGCTTCTCTGCCGGTTCTGGCTCCTTGTCGGCGACAACAGCGGGTGCCTCCTCGGCAGACTCCTCTTCGGCAGCCGGAGAATCTTCAGTGGCCTTTTCTTCAACAGCAGCGGCAACAACAATAGGGGCCTCTTCGACGGGCTTCTCCTCCGCTGGTTCGGGCTCCTTTTCGGTAGCAGAAGCCTCTGTGGCGGGTTCTTCAGCTGGCTTCTCTTCAGTGGTGTGAGCCTCCTCAGCAGGTTTCTCTTCAGCAGCAACCTCAGCGGCAGGAGCCTCTTCTGTTGGCTTCTCCTCAGCAGCAGTCTCAGCAGCAGTCTCAGCAGCAGTCTCTTCTGTGGGCTTCTCTGCCGGTTCAGCAGCGGGAGCTTCTTCAGCTGGCTTCTCCTCGGCAGCAGGCTCTTCAGCTGGCTTCTCCTCGGCGGGTTTCTCCTCACTGGCAGCCTCAGTAGCTGGTTCAGGGGCCTCTTCCACCGGCTTGTCCTCTGCAGGTTCAGGGTCTTTCTCGGTGGCAGCAACCTCAGCGGCGGGTTCTTCAGTTGCTTTCTCCTCAACCGGCTTCTCCTCAGCAGCGTCGGATTCCTCAGCTGTGGGAGTTTCCGCGGCAGGAGCCTCTTCGGACAGTTTCTTTTCTGCGGGCTTCTCCTCTGCAGCAGCCTCAACAACGGGTTCCTCTGCAGGCTCCTTCTCTGCCGGTTCCTCCTTAACGGCAGCAGCAGCCTCAGCGGCAGGTTCTTCGGCTAGCTTCTCGTCGGCAGAGGGGGCCTCTTCAGGCAGTTTCTCTTCCGCAGACTTCTCCTCGGCAGCAGCAGTGTCAGCGATGGGTTCCTCAGCTGACTTCTCTTCCACTACCGAAGCCTCTGCGGCAGGAGCTTCTTCAGCAGGCTGCTCGGCCGGTTCAGTCTCCTTTTCAGCGACGGGAGCCTTGTCGGCAGTAGGTGCCTCATCGACCGACTTCTCCTCAGCCGCAGGCGCCTCTTCTGATGACTTTTCCTCTGCAGCAGCGGGAGCTTCTTCGGTTGGCTTCTCCTCGGCGGTAGGCTCTTCGACTGGCTTTGCTTCGACTAGCTTTGCTTCGACTAGCTTCTCCTCTGGTGACTCGGGCTCCTTGTCAGCAGCGGTAGTCTCAGCAGCTGGTGCCGGCTCTTCCTCGACTATAGTTGCAGTGTCCTCGGGCTTCTCATCGCTGGCCTGAGGTGCAACCTCTGGAGAACTGTCTGGTTGCTTTGCGGGCTCAGGTTCGGCGGCCGAGGCCACTTCCTCAGCTTCGTCGGCAGGCTCCTTTGCCTCGTCCTCGTCCTTGGCGATTTCTTTTGGTGCCTCTGGTTCAGCAGGCTTCTCGGCATCGCCACCAGCATCAGCCTCAACAGAAGTCACCTCAGCTGGCTTCTCTGTGGGGGTTTCTGATCCAGCATCGTCTGCGTCGGACTTGTCTGCAACACTCTCGGCCTCCTTCTCGGCTGCAGGCTCGGGCTTTTCTTCTGGTGCTTCTGTAGCTTCGGGAGCAGGTGCTGTCTTCTCATCTTCGGCTTTAGAGGGGGCCTCGCTGTCAGATTCGTCGTCACTGTCGGAGTCGGAGGCTGCCTCAGCATCTGGCTTGACGGTCTCAGGAGTTGGCGTCTCCTTTTCGGCATCGGGAGTTGCTTTCTTGTTGTCAGCCTCAGGGGGAGATTCGTCGTTTGATTCGTCGTCGGCCTCAGAATCCTCGACCTTCTCAGTATCTGGCTTTTCGACATCAGGGGCAGGTGTCGCTTTCTCGGCCTCGGAAACGGCCTTGTCGTCTCCGGCTTTAGAAGCATCCCCGCCGTCAGAATCGTCATCACTTTCAGAGTCGTCGTCGTTCTGGGCATCTAGCTTCGCGGCCTCGGGCGCGGGCGCCTCTTTCTCAGCCTCAGGGGTCGCTTTGTCGTCTGCCGCCTTAGGAGGATCAGACTCGTTATCGCTATCAGAATCTTGGTCCTTTTCGACATCCGGATTTTCGACCTCGGCAGGTGTCTCTTTCTCAGCTTCGGAGGCAGGCGTCGCTTTCTCGTCTCCAGCCTGAGGAGCTTCCTCTTCATCGGATTCATCGTCGCTATCGGGGTCCTTGGCTTGGTCGGCATCAGGCTTTTCAGCCTCGGCCGGTGTCTCTTTCTCTGCCTCGGCCGGTGTCTCTTTCTCTGCCTCGACAGCGGGCGTCGCTTTCTCCTCCACAGCTTTGGGGGCTTCCTCGTCATCGGAGTCATCCTCGCTCTCGGAATCCTGATCCTTCTCGGCGTCAGGCTCTTTAGATGAGGTTTCAGTAGCAGCCGGTTCTCCCTCTGCTTCCTCCTTTGGCTTGGTCTCGGAAGGCTTGGCAGTCTCTTCTGCTGTGGGCTCTGGCTTGGCTTCCTCAGTTGGGGCTGCGGATTCCTCCTTTGCGGCTGCAGCGGCTGGCTCCTTATCAGCATCGGGACTGTCCTCTGAAGCGTCACTCTCTGAGTCACTCTCCGAGTCAGGGGACGGTGCAGGTGCAGTCGTCTCTGCTGGAGTTTCAGGAGTAGTCTCTTCAGGCTCAACCTTCGATGATGCTTCTGGGGGCTGGCTCTTCTCGACGTCGTCATCCGCAGATTCTGAGTCTTCTGTAGCCTTGGAACCATCGGAGACCTCTGAGGGGGTCTCCTTTGGTGCTTCAGGCTTGGACTCTGGTGTCGCCTCAGCAACTGGCTTTCCATCTTCGTTGTCGCTGTCAGAATCGGAATCACCGCTTTTCTCGGCTTCGGTAGAGGCAACATTGGCGTCGAGCTCTTCTTTTGGCTTCACATCGTCAGCTGCTGGCTTCGGCTCCGGCGCTGGTTCGGTAGGAGTCTCCGGGGCCTCTTTGTCCTTATCCTCCGATTGAGCGGGTGTTTCGGCGGCGGCGCTGGTCTCGGCCTCTGTAGAAGCAGCTGCCTCCGCACCCTTCTTCTCATCATCGTCGGGTGCGGAGACCTCAACTTCGGGTTCCTTGGCCGCTGCTGTTGCCACCTTTCCCTCAGATTCAGCCTCAGACTCAGAATCCGATGTTTCATCAGGCTTTTCGGTGGTCTTTGGCTCCTCTGCTTCAGCGGTTCCGGCTTTCTCGGTCTCGCCAGCAGCTTCACCGTCAGTGGATTCGTCGTCCTCTGAGGGTTTCGCCGCTGATTCAACCTTTTCGTCCTCGGTAGCCTTTGCTTCCTGGGCTGCCTTGCCGTCATCCGCTTCAGCTGCTTCAGGAGGATGGTCTTCCGTAGCAGGTGGCTCCTTGTCAGCGGTGTCATCATCCGATGGAGTGGGTGCTTCTTCTTCAGTAGCTTTCCCGCCAGCAGTCAAGGCTACCTCGTCTTTTGCTTCGGGAGACGCAGTTTCTTTGGCCTGTTCTTCCGAATCATCGCCAGCAGTCTCGCCATCTGTGGTAGCGTTGTCCCCAGCCTTGGGTTCTTCGCTCTCAGCCTTGTCACCGGATTCTGTTTGCTCTGGTTCGACAGGCTCTTCAGCCTTGGCAGACTCTTCCTCGGCCTTCTCAGTCTCAGCTGCGGCAGGCGGTTCGGTTGCCCCAGGTTGCTGTTCTGTCTCCTTTTCGGGCTTCATCTCTTCAGTAGACTTGGCCTCGGTCTCGGGAGTGTCGTTGGCGGGTTTGTTCTCTTCAGCTGGTTCGACTTCCGCAGAAGGCGTCTCCTCTGGTTCAGCTGGTTTAACTCCCTCGGCAGGCTTGTCATCTGATTCAGAGGTATCTGCTTCAGTCGCCTTGGCATCTTCGGCAGGTGTCTCCTCTGATTCAGCAGACTTAGCTTCCTCAGAGGAACTGTCGTTTGCTTGGGTGGGGGCAGATTCCTCGAAGGGCTTCTCTGATTCAGCTGGTTCGACTTCTTCGGTGGGCTTGCCATCCGTTTCAGCGGGGGCGGCTTCTTCAGCCGACTTATCCTCTGCTTCGACTGGCTTGACTGCTTCGGCCGGCTTGTCATCTGATTCAGAGGTCTTGTCATCTGCTTCAGTCGCGTTGACTTCTTCGACAGATTTCTCCTCTGATGCAGCAGGGGTAGGTTCCTCGACGGTCTTCTCTGCTTCGACCGGGTTGGCTTCTTCAGAAGACTTGTCATCTATTTCAACTAACTTTTCCTCAGCAGCAGGGGCCTCTTCAACCGGCTTGTCGTCTTTTTCAGCCGGCTTCTCCTCTGCTGGGGATGCCTCTTCAGTTGGCTTCTCGACTGCGGCTGGCTTGTCGTCTGCTTCGGCTGGCTTTTCCTCAGCAGCTAGTGTCTCCTCTGCTTCGGTGGGCTTCTCTTCGGCTGAGAGTGCCTCTCCAGCTGGCTTGTCGTCTGGCTCGGCCGGTTTTTCCACTTCTGCAGGTTGAGCTTCGTCGGCAGGCTTCTCCTCGACCACAGGCGCCTCTTCAACGGCCTTGTCCTCTGCTTCGGCAGACTTCTCCTCAGCCGCAGGTGCTTCCTCAGCGGGCTTCTCCTCGACTGCGGGTGCCTCTGCGACTGACTTGTCGTCTGCTTCAGCAGGTTTCTCCTCAGCAGGGGTCTCCTCAGCAGGGGTCTCTGCCGCAGCCGCCTCGACAGCAGGGGCTTCTTCAGCTGCTGACTTGTCGTCTATTTCAGCCGGCTTCTCCTCAGCTGGGGATGCCTCTTCGGCTGGCTTATCGTCTGTAGCTGGCTTGTCATTAGCTTCGGTGGGCTTTTCCTCAACAGCAGGTGTCTCCTCCGCTTCGGCAGGTTTCTCCTCAGCTGCGGACTTCTCTTCTGCGGGCTTCTCTTCCGTGGCGGCCTCGACAACTGGCTCTTCAGCTGGCTTCTCCTCTGCTGGTTCAGGCTCCTTATCGGTAGCAGCAGCCGCAGCAGCGGGTTCAGGCTTCTCTTCAGCAGCAGTAGCCTCAGCAGGAGCAGGTTCTTCAGATGGCTTCTCTGCCGGTTCAGGCTCTTTGTCGGCAGCAGCAGCAGGAGCTTCTTCAGCTGGCTTCTCTTCGGCGGCGGCCTCAGTAGCAGGGGCTTCTTCGGCTGGCTTGCCATCTGCTTCAGCAGACTTCTCCTCAGCCGGAGGTGCTTCTTCGGTAGGCTTCGCTTCTTCAGCGGCGGCCTCCTCTTGAGGAACCTTATCCGCCTCTGCAGGGGACTCTTCTGGCTCAGGAGGCTTCTCTTCCGATGCAGCGGCCTTTTCCTCCTCCGCGGGCTTCTCTTCCTCGGGCTTGGCATCACCCGCTGGTTGAGACTCCGCAGCAGACTCTTCTGGCTTGGCATCATCAGCAGGCTTCTCTGCCTCAGCAGTAGCCTCCTCTGCGGGGGGTACAGGCTCTTCAGCCGGCTTCTCCTCTTCCGACGCCTTGGCCTCATCTGGTGTTGCATCATCAGCTGGAGCTGCTTCATCCGCTGTTGATGACTCTTCGGCCGCAGGTTTGGTCTCCGCATCAGATTCGGCCGCCTTGTCCTCCTCCTTTGCGTCAGCACCCGGGGCGCTCCTCTCCGCCGTCTCGCTGCCTTCTGCGACGGATGCCTTGTCTTCGGAAGATTTGGCGTCCTTGGACGAGTGTGCGTGTTTCGACTTGTGGTGGTGAGACTTTTCAGACTTTGCAGCAGCCTTCTTCTCCTTTTCCTTCTTGTCCTTCTCTTTCTTCTCCTTTTCCTTCTCTTTCTCCTTCTCCTTCTTCTCTTTTTCCTTCTCTTTCTTTTCCTTCTCTTTCCTCTCTTTCTCCTCCTTCTCCTTCTTTTCTTTCTCTTTCTTCTCCTTCTCCCTCTTCTTCTTCTTTTCCTTTTTCGTCAAGGGCTTCTTCTCCACAGAAGCTGCAGTCTCGTCCTCACCACCACCGTCGTCATTCTCGGCTGCTTCTGCTTTGGGGGCTTCTGAGCCCTCGGGTTCGGCAGGCGTCTCTTCTGCAGCTGGGGCCTTTTCCTCGTTTGCAGGAGTCTCGGCCTTGGCGGTGCTGTCGTCCTCGGCGGCCGCTTCTTCAGGAGCAGGTACTTCGTCTTTGACCGCTGTCTCTTCTGTTGACGCTTCCCCCTCCTTGGACTCCTCTTCTTTTGGAGCCTCTTCAGTGGGCGCGGCTTCTGTAGATGCCTCCTCCTTAGATGCGTCTTCTGCGGGAGTCTCTTCTGTGGGTACCTCTTTTGAGGCGGTCTCCTCTTTGGACGCCTCGTCTGTTGATGTCTCCTCCTTGTCGGGCGTCTCTTCGGGTTCGGCAGCTGGTGTTTCTTTTGTGGCGGGTGCTTCTTCGGCTGGTGCGTCTTCTTCCTTCGCGGTGTCCTTGTCCTCCTCCTTGGGAGCTTCTTCTGCCGCTGGTGTTTCTTCTTCGGCGGCAGGTGTCTCCTCGGCCTTCTCTTCTGACTCTGTAGGTTCTGGGACCTCTGACTTTGTCTCTGCCTCCTCAACCTTCTCCTCCTCCTTGTCCTTCTCGGCAGTTGGAGGCAGGGGAACTGGTGGAGGTGGCAACAGAGCCTTTTGGTCCTTCTTCTTACCCTTCTTGCTCTTCTTCTTACCGGATGATGATACAGGAGCAGGCCATGTTTCCTCCGCTGGGGGATCTGGTGCTGGGGGTGGCACGAAAGCTGCCGCTTCTGCTTCGGCTGCCGCTGCCGCTGCCGCCTTCTCTTGTTGCCTCTTCAACTTCTTCCTCTCCTTCTTGGTGAGAGTTGCTTGTGGTGGAGGTGAGGGTGCCTCCATCGGCACTCTCATGTATGATGGATATCCATTGTCGTCTGGAGAAAACTCAGTCAAATGAAGCCTCTCACGGCAAAGTATACTCACCTTGGTATTCGTCCCTCTCTTGGTCCTCCGTGTCTGAGAAATCCGGTCTTGAATACTGAACATTTGAGAAATTGGAAAACTGTACATGGTTCCAATCAATATGCGTCCTGTTACCAGGATAGTAGGAGCCGTAGTAGCCAGAATCCATACTTTCTCTCCCTTGTCTTCACCCGACATCATGGGAAGGTCTAGGTTCAAAAAACCTGGGGAGCGACTCTATTATCTTGCTGCTTGCAGATGGGCCGGTCAGGCGATCGGGTAGATGCAGTAGGGCCGCCAAGCGGGACGTTAGATCTCTCTCAGACCCTGAAGGATGTCAAGCCTACCTAGGATGTACCCGTAACTGTAGCCTGTACAAGACGGATAGGTCGTCACCGTACCTACGCAGTAGTCTGTTGACGGAAAATGGGGGGGGGCGGATGGGGGTGGGCGCGTCTGTGTCGGGGGTATCACGCGGCGTACAGCAGGACACGACAACGCAGGGAAAATATGGACAAGAAAGGCTATTGGACGATGCAGAGCGAGGCAGAAGGGATGGGTTCTCAATAACGATGATTTGCGAGATGCAGGCCTCGGATCATAACGGGCGAACGGGTGGGAAGTCCGGAGAGGTCATTAACGAGATTTCTTGAGGCGGGATGGGTCCATTTCCTCGAGACAAGAGGTTGCCAAAGACAAAAAAGCATGCAAGCCCGACATGCTAAGCTCAATGCCCAGTCCCCTGCTCGCAATGGGCCACAGGCGCCCAAGGCCCATGGCCCATGGCCCATGGATGCTTACAGCGCTCGCTGCGTCGTGCCCATGCGCAATTGGCCCACGCATGGCCAGCACTGGCTGGCGCCACGTCGCCGGGGCAATTGGGTTGTGAGGCGAGCCTGACGGGGCGAGCGACAAGACGAGGTTGTACAGAGGCGCATTGATACATCAGAGCAAAGCTGATGAGGCATATCGCGGCCCAATAGCACCTAGAGTCAACGGTAGAATCGGTGCGGACCTGCATGACGGGCCGCCTGCCAGCATGGCAACTAAGGAAGCCTGAGTCAAGCGCGGGTGATTAACGGCCCTCATGTCGTATCGGGTGGCCGAGATTGCGTTTGGGCGACGAGGCATTGATGCACCGCCAGTGTGCGTAACGGTGCACTCAGATAGGTAGGACCGCCAGACGCAGATAGGCCACACACCGTCAACCGCCAGCTGCAGCCTCGGGTTGGATTCAGTCGTTACGGGGCCTCATAGTGTGGACGAAGGGGGCCTTGAGGGGGGCACATCCCGCCATCTCCACGTCGACCGTCGACCATCGACACCGTCTAACCCAGCTCTCCCTGCAGGCGCATCCCGGTACGGTACGGGCATCCCAGGTCGTCCTGGGTGGAGGAATACATCTCGAAAACCTGGCTGGCCTGTTGTGAGTCCGCGGCTGCAGCTGAGTGGTTTAGTTTCCCCAGACGTGCAACGTGGCTCGCCTCTAAGGCGTCCTCTGGTTGACCCATCATGCATCTCGATATCGGATGGCCTCGGGGATTGGGCCGACTCGTCTTGCCATTTCTCTCGGTGGGGTGATTTGGGCCCATCACTGTCAATGTTCTCTCTCAGACATGTCCTAGCTACAATCCGTCCCGGTTGGAGGATGGTGGTCATCCCGCGCTGAGGCTGGTGTAATATGTATGGCTGGGAGCAAGAAAACCCGGAGGTTGGTCGGGTACGATAGCATCATTTCGTCCGCTTCGCCGGTCTTCGCTGTCAAGGAAGCAAGGAAGGCTGGCGCCGAGGTTGGGAGCACTGTACGCAATATGAACTATGCTGAACTTAGTAGCAATGCAGACATACTGCTGTCGTCACTTTGACAAAGTACAAAGTTCATGGTCGTTCTGGATACTCGAACAGCCGACCCACTGTCGCGGGCGCCGGCCCTTTTTGCTTCCAGTAACTTTGGCTTGATCGAGGCATCGCGGATCCATTTCTGGGGGGGCGCTGATCCCAAAAGCCGTGCCTAGCCTCCACAGCATCCACCGCAAGTCGCAATCTGTGCCTTGTAACACGGGAGAAGCTCTGTTGCTGGTAACGATTTCTTGGGCGCCATGATGGCGGCTACATCATGGCGGTGAGTTGGGCCCCCCGAAAGTGGAGGTTGTGAATCGTTGAGGTTCTCCTTTCTAGAACGGATTGTGAAATGATGGACAAAGAGCCTCCCTCGACAAGCGCCAGCACGTGAGAGTGGGAAGCCACTCTTTCCATTGTTCAATTGATTCAACAAATGCACCAACCTAGGATGCACCTACCTGCCTAGCCTAACAGGTACCTAAATTCTTAGGCAGGGAGTCTGCCCAGTGCAGGTACTAGCGCCAGCATCACCATTCACCAACTCAGGTTCAGTCGTGATGCATGATGAGAAACAGCAGCTTTAAAGCCCCGTTCACTCCTCACTCCCCGCCCACTCACTTATGTACATGTACAAGCTTCTGATGCTCTCCTCCGCTTTATCGTTTTAGGTATATCTCCCAAGACGTGGCTGCCAATCAGTCAGCGTCTAAGAACTGTGAGATATTACCAATTGCGCATGAACAACGCGGGCCTCAAGTCCCACAACATCCCACCTGCGCGACACCTGCTTCCAGACTGGTGGGAGTGATATCTGATGCACTCCACGTCATCTGGCGAGGGTCTTCCCGGCTGGAGCGCTCCTGAGCATTGATTGTATCATCTTTGTGGTTGCTTCATCAAGCCAGCACAGAATCGTCCGTCGCTTCATGCCCAAGTCAGCTTGGAATGAGGACCTCACAGCTCGACCCAAGAATACGTAGCCAAACCATCACGGCATGGATTAGTCAGTAATACGTGATGAATCATATTGGGTTCGATACGTTGGGCAAATGTCAGCTTTTCTCTTTGGTATCTCATCATGTGCCTGCAATGTTACAGACACAGGGTAACTAAGTCCATCCTCATCCACCTGTCCTCCATCGTCATCAGGGACATTTTCACCTCCCGTAGTTCGCTGCTAGCAGCCCAAAAAAAGGTACATGGTTGCTTGTTACATCCCATTGCGAATAGTTTCGCCTCGGCTCGTCTTGTTTCGAACCCTTCCATTGTGGCTCAGCCGATATCAACCTTGACGTCGGGATTCATTCCATTGTATCCCATTTTGTAGCGAACCCCCAACGCGGGCCACTCCCAGGCAGGCGCAGGCTCCTAGCTGGCCGCGGGAGCAGCGGGAGCCGCCTTGGGCTCAGTAGCACTGGGTGCGTAGGAAGCCTGAGCTCTATTCTTCTTGATGACTTCCTTGACTCGATCCTCGGCCTCATCCCAGTCGTCAGTGTCGAGCTTGACCAGGTCGATGCCATAGTTGGCAGCGATCTGGCTCAACGCACCGAAGCTCTTCTTGTCGTAGACGAAGCTAATACTGACACCGACACGTCCAAATCGACCAGTTCGGCCGATACGGTGCAGGTAAGTCTCGGCATCAGGCTCGCTATCACCTCGTCCCTTCATGGGGATGTCGTAGTTGATGACCATGGAGACACTCGAAACGTCGATACCACGGGCCAAGACATTGGTGGTGATGAGAACCTTGTTCTCTCCCTGGCGGAACTTGGACAGAAGCTCGTCTCGCTCAGAGCCATCGAAAGCGGCATGAAGGGCAGAGACCTTGTGACCATCCGCGGTCATACGTCGCTGAATCTCGTTGGCGCTCTCTCGAGTCTATGGCTGCGTTAATGATTGTAGAAAGTGGCTGTACGATTGCTACTCACCTTGACGAAAATGACAGACTGGCCGATGGTCATCAGGCCGTAAAGTTTGCAGAGAATATCGTATTTGATGTCATTATCGGGGCAGTCAATGAACATCTGAGAGATGCCCTTGACAGTGAGTTCGCTACGTTGCAGCTTAAGGCTGTGAGCGTTAGGCGCAAACTTGCCGGCATATTTCATGACATTCTCGGGGAATGTGGCGGAAAAGAGGAGGACCTGGATCTCCTTGGGCAGCATGCTACACATCTCGTCAGTACTCGTATAACCAACCGCGTATCAGAACAAAGCTTACTTCTTGACTCTCAAGCACTGATCGCCAAGTCCCTGCTGATCCAGCATGTTGTCGGCCTCATCCAGCACAAGAACCCGAAGCTGAGAGACATCCAGCTGTCTGCGCCGGATGATGTCCATGACCGTACCCGGGGTTCCAACGATGACACTAGCTCGGACTGGTTCACCACGAGGTAGGGCTCCGGGAATAGCGGCAGCAACCTTGAGGTCCTGAATGAAACGGCCGATCGCATTGACGACACCCTCGATCTGGCGGGCAAGCTCACGACTGGGCGCAAGAGCAAGGGCCTGAGGCTGGTCAGGTCTGCTGAAGTCGACGCGCGACAATATCGCAGTGACGAAAGCAGCCGTCTTGCCGGTACCAGACTGGGACTGCGCCAGCATGTTTCGTGGGGGGTTGCTGAGCATCAGAGGTAGGGACTTGCCCTGGACCTTGGAAGGCTTCAGGAAGTTCAGGGAGAGGAGGCCCTTGAGAATGTCCTCGGGACTGGGAATGAAGGTGTTAGCGGTGGTTGCATGACGGAGTTTGTAGCGACGAACAGTCCGAGATCCTGCCAAGTGGTGGCGGAGTGAAAAGGCGTAGCTTCATTGTCCTGAAGCTCGCTCAGGGAGACCTCGACGTCCCATTCAGGCTCCTGGAGGCCAGAGCCACCGAGTTCCTCAACGGTGCCATCGGTCTGGCCAGCCTCTTCGGCAGCGGGAGCAGCAGCAGGCGCGGCCTCAGCAGGCGCATCGGTGGCCGCTTCGTTGGGGTTCGTGATACGGCTTGCGAGATCAGCCATGGTGGGCGGTAGGCAAGCTGAATGTGTTTGTTCGATCGCGAGATGGAGGAGGAAGGTCGGAATAGTGGGGGGCGAGCGGTGATAGGAACGGTGACGATTTTCTCAGGCGGCAGTCCCTAGGCTGGCGCTAGGACTGGACTGTAGAGAATTTTTGTCACGATGGTGAATTGAGGGATTGCGATGGCTACTTGTTATGAAGAAAGCCGACGCGTGTAGAGTCTGAAGAAGGAATGGGGATGAAGAGAGAAAGAGGGAAAAAAAAAACATCAACCTTGAATTTGAAGTTTGGCGTAAACAACAAAGAAGCTCCGGCCGGTCAGTCACTGCCTGCGCAGTGAAAGCTACAGGCACCTAAGGTTCCGTGAGGTCAAGTTGGCGGGGTCCAATGGATGGAGGGGCAGTTGCAGCCTCCAGCAGCCCCAGTTGTACTTGCCCCAGCTGCAGGTGCAACTTGCGGTAAGCTTCCGCCTTATGTGGCGCATTGGTGTTGTCAGCCACAACTTGGCCAGGCACGCGCAACTGCGCGACAATGAATGGCTTCCTGGTCAACTTCCATTATTCACATCAACTACTTACAGTCTAAGTGCGACATTCCGGAAATCGTGTGCGCTGCCAAAGGCCTTTGACGAAAGTCGTTCTTTCCGTACAAGATATCTACTGTCTTCTAAAGGGACGCATCGCCTCCAGCCTCACCATCATGGCAGCTCCTCCTCCGCCGCCACCTCGTGGAGGGCTGTCGCTTTACGAAAACCTCCTCGATCCCAAAGACGCATCTTCTGCCTCGACTACAATCTCATCTGCGCCCGTTCTGTACAACCAATCAGATAACAATTCTTCCGAAAATACTGTTAAAAAGGCTATCGATCCAGCCCTCCGCTTCCAGCCCATTCGTCGACCGCAAGCGAAGCAAGCGAAACCAAAGACTGCGTTCCCCAAACCTACAGCCCCTAAAACGACAGCCCCTTCTGCGCCTCCAGCTCCTGCGCAACCCAAAAGCACTCTTGCAGACTGGGCAGCGACAGAAGAAGACGAGTGGTTATATGGAACAGGCGAGAAGCGCCAGCGCGGAGGGCGCAAAAAGAAGAAGAAGAGGCAACAGCAGGCTGAGATCGAAACTAATTGGGACGACATTTATGACCCTACGCGACCAACAAATGTGGAAGAGTACTTGCACAGCGACGAAAAGGTGATGGAAGTAAGAGAATGGAAGGCTCTACTCTACAGACATCGGAGGAAGCGCGATGAAAGCGACCTTTCAGATGATGAAGAGGATGCGAGACATGTTGCATCTAGTAAGTTCGACCAAGACAGCAGACGTACTGTGCCACTGCTTAACCAAAACGCAGCTCAATTCGCACCGCCTGCATCTTACGCCGCTGTTCCTCCTCCGCGATCTCCCCCTGCTCCTCCGCCAGACGATGCGACAGGAGATGACGCCTTTGCGCGCCGGTCAGCCATGTCTCAAGGACAGACTTCTCAACCTCCTCCTCCACCATCACCTCCTCCGGCATCTAACTCGGCTACCATATCTCGCGCTCCCGTACGATACACGCAGTCTGAAGCGCCCAAGGACGAAGGTGAAGACGATGCGTACTCTCCACCTCCAGCTCTCGGCGGTGGTTCCGCGGTTGATGATCTCGAGCGCGACTCTCTACCCCGATCAAGCCGACCAGGACAAGCGGGCTTTGCTCATCGCCTCATGAGCAAGTATGGCTGGACAAAAGGCACCGGCCTTGGCGCCGATGAATCGGGTATCATCAATCCTCTCCGCGTTCAAGTCGAGAAACGACGAAAGAAAGCCGACGCCGATGGTGGTGGTTGGGCGGAACCTGGTGGCAAGGGCAAGATCATTGGCGGCAAGCGCAAGGTCGAGGACACAGGCAAATTTGGTCTCATGAGTGACGTGATTGTGTTACACAACATGCTCGAGAACATGGTCAATCTCGAAGAAGAGATCGCTGAAGGCCTAGGACAAGAGATTGGAGAAGAGTGTGGAGAAAAGGTACTGAACATTATCACCAGTCTCAAAATGACATTGAAGCTAACATGGCACACAGTACGGACGTGTTGAGAGGCTATATATCGATCAGGGCAGCAGGAAGGTGTTTATCAAGTTTACGAACCAGGTTTCTGCACTCAGGGTAATTCAGCAATTCCTTAAATCGTTCACTACTAGTCAGCTAACTTGTTAAAGGCTGTGAATGAATTGGATGGGCGCGTCTTTAACGGCAATACCATTGTCCCCAAATTCTTTAGCACCGAAAAGTTCGAGAAGGGGCTATACGATTAGACATGGTATGGAACTTTGCCTGTGTGGTTTTACTAAAGGGGCGTTGGGATAGAATTGGTTTTGGACTTGGTTCAACAGTGGCATACACAATATGATACCCAGAGGCTTTTTTCGTCTTGAGATGAGCGAATTAGCAATGATCTGAAACAACGAACCATGTGTTGAGACTGCGTTCAGATGATAATTTGCCTATCTGCTGGTGATGGCGAATAGTCGAACAACCTACCCAAGTAGGTAAGGATGCAGAGTGCTCCGGGCTAATTAATGCCCAACTATCTCTCTCTCTTGCTTAAGACGCAAGGCCTATTCACAAAAGGAAGGTTTGGGAGATCACATAACATGGTTGAGTTGGTTCCAGAAAGTAAAAGACGGCAGGCACACGAATTGAGGAGGTTCAGTCCAAGTACAGTCGATTATTAAGCTCTAACGGGTTATCCTTTGAACGCACTTGCTGCCCCCGCGAAAGACATCTTGTGCCTCACGAAGGATGACAAAACACAATATGTTGGAGAAAAAACGAGAACATGAGAACAGGGGACGACGCCAAAAACCGAACCATTTTCCCTCGCCTATCTCCTTACAGCAGCTGAGCAACAGCGAAAAGACCAACAGCGGCCAGAGAGACCATGTTAACGTTGAGGATGCCAGCAGCATCCTCCTCATCCTGGCTATCGGAGCTGGAGCCGGACTTGGTGTCGCTCTCGCCACCGTTGCCGCCCTCGTTAGCCTCAGGGTTGTCCCAGGTGCAGGTCTCCTCGCCCTCGATCTTGCCGTCATCCTTGAGGTCCTTGAAGAACTGGCAGAAGTCCTTGATATCAGTGGTGGAAGTGACGACAACGGTGCCGCTGACGGTATCAAGCTTGGGAAGCTCGACCCTAGAGGCTTCATGTCAGCAAATACAAAACAAGTAAGTCGGGAGCATATTCTTACTTCTCGAAGTTACCACGGAGGCTGATACCGCCATAAACGGTCTTGAGCTTGGGGAGGTCGTCAATGGCGATGAGCTTGGTGTTGTTCTCAATGGCAAGACCTCCACCAATGGTCTCGAGGACGGGGAAGGAGATGTTGGTGAGCTTGTTCATGTCGACAAAAGAGATGGTCTCGGAAACCTTGGTAAGGTTGGGGAAGGCAAGAGACTTCAGCTCAGGGTTGCTGGTGAACTTGAGACTCTTGGTGACCTTTTCAAGGGCGGGAACCTCGAAGTTCTTGGCGTTGGAGATCTGGACCTCAGCAACGGTCTCGAGCTTGTTCATGGTAATGTCCATGTTGTTGCCGTTGTCGAAGATAAGGAGCTCCTTGGTAACGTTGACGAGATCAGAGTTGAAAGAGGTGATCTTCCTGTTGTTGTCGATCTGGAAGCTATCGACGGCGGCGACACTGAGACCACTCAGATCGCTGAGGTAGGTGTCGCTAATTCGGATGGCGCTGATCTTAGTAACGCCCTTGGTACCGAAAACCAACGTGCCGAGACGGGGGAGAGTGATGAAGCTGAGCTCGCCGACGTCGGTCAGAGCGTCCATCTGGAGGGTCTGGAGAGCCTCGAGTCCCTCAAGGGAAAGCTTGCCACCGATGGTGGTAATGGAGCTGCTCGACAGGGAGATGATCTTGGTAGCATCGTTGGCAATGAAGTCGCCAGTAATCTCCTCGGGGCCGGTAATGACGACCTCGCCGGCAACGGACTTGTCGATAACCAGGTTGGCGTCGATGACCTTGCAGTCGATCACGGGAGTAGGCTGGGTGACCTTGACATCCTTGGTGCAGGTGGTGGCGCCTATTGTTGGGCAATATTAGTATACGCGCCGACTGCGAATTCGAAGACGGCATACCAGAGACGGCGGAGACACCAATAGCCGCAATGGCGGAGAGAAGCTTCATAGAATGCATGATGGCCTAGAAGGAAGCACAAATTAGTATCCGAGTTCGAGATAGATCGAAATATTGGCAACGAGAGTATAGCGTGAAGGTGGATGGATCGAGGGTCGAGTCCGTAACGCCTAAATCCTCTGCAGCGGCCTCGGGGTAGATCAGGCGTAGAAGATGCTCGCGATGGAAGACACGGCGGATATCTCGAGTGTTGAGTCCGTTTCGGTAGAGTGGCGATGTCCCCCTTTTGGGGAGTGAGGATATGGGGAGATTCGAGGGCAACCAACCTATGCGCAAAACGTGTGAGAAGAAGTGAGAGATGGGAGAGGGAGGCAAGACGAGAGCAAGCCAATTCGGAAGGAAGAAATGGCCAAGCGAATGACAGTGACGGCGAGGTGTGGGAGAAAGAAAGATGAAGTTTTGTTTGGGGCAGGTGAAGGGGAAGGAAAGCGAAGGCGAGACGAGACGCCCCAGGTGTCAAAGCACAGATAAAACGCATACGCATACTACGCGCCTCGGCGTGCAGTCGGGTCGGCCAAGCGATGCCATGCAATGGATTGCTTTGTACGTACCTAATTTGTAACGGGACTAGATCCTGTATTTCCTTGATTTTCTTTCTTGTTGTATGTGTTTCTTTTAGTATTCTTGGGGTGGTTCCTCGGTGAACGACTGGGATGGACGGGATGCTTGGGATCAGCAAAAGAATTCCTCCTCGTATTAGGTAGGTAGTTAGATAAAGTCGGGCGAATCTTGGGACGGGAAGTCGCAAAAGGGCCTGACGAAAACGAGTGTCGTGAAGAGAAAAAGTGGACGAGACGAGACGACGACAAGAGAGAGAAGGAAGAAGAGGTCAACAACAGGAGAAAGAAGGAGGAGGAGAAGAGAGATTGGACGAGACGAGATGAGAGATGGAAGACCACTGCAAGATGAGAGCGAGCTCCCACATGGTGGGAACCTGGCGTCGCCTGCATGGAAGAAATGGGGAGGGATAGGCCGGGATAGCAGGGGTGGCCCCATCCCATCCACCCACTGAAATGTCAAAGCAGGGCACCAACAGGCCAGTTTAGAGCCATGGGGCCCAGGGGCACTCAGACACGCCAAAAAAGGAGCCAGTGCCTGTTCAGGGCGGTCCGTCCAGGGCGATGGACAGGTCCATTGGACGGGCGGGCCATGATCCATTGCAGCAGGAGGCCAGCGCGAGGTGCGAACGGGTGTGACGGGGGCAGAGGCCAGGTGCGAGAAATGCGGCTTGTTCTTCGGGGACACTGCTCCAGCTCCCATGCCTACCACTCATTTCCGCTAAATGGATCAAAGACAAGCCACCCACGGCCCCATTGTCGATGGGTGGCCGCTCCAGTCACTCACCATCAGGTTCATTCATCCATCCATTGATCCATTGAGTTTTGCCTGGAGGTGACCGCTTCTCAAACCTTGCTCAGCGCTGGTCACAGGCGGGCCATGCACCTCAAGCAAGCGACGCTGGATGCAGCAGTGAATGGATGGGTGACAACACGATTGCAACACTGCTCGGCCAACAGCAACCTTGATTACAACAAAAACAATCAACATCGCTTTCGCATCTGCCAATGCGTATCAAGACTTGCCTGACCTTTTGACAACGAGTGGGGTTAATCAGGTCTCTCCAACCGTTGCAGCCACGCCCGTCGTCCTGATGGTGTGGTAGCAGCTATCTCTCCCTCTAGCGGAATGTGGCTGGCTTTGAGCAACCTGATCTCGCAGGGGATACAATTGTTTCCCATCGACTTTCACCTGCGGTCGAGATTTCTCTCATCAACTCCAAGCTCGCTATCGTATGCTCCCGGGCCGGCATCTCCCAGATCAGGCACAAACTCAAGCCCAGCTCGACTCGACTCCGATCTCCATCGCAACCTCCCACTCAGGCGAGATTTGCTCCCCATTTCAGCTGTTGATGCTACTGGGGAGGTCCGCTTTCTGCTCAGGCTAGCAAGGATGGCGGGAGGTTGTCCCCGGAGGTAATCCGCAGAGGTGTTAGCAAGACACTTTCTAGCTGGCAACGTCATCACCCATCGCCACCTTGAAAGGGAGGCCACCGAAAGTACACACTAACACCTGGCGACTGAGGCGATTAATGCACCACTCTTTCAACGACGCCCCTGGCCAGGGCCAATTTGCTTCAATCCGTCTTGTTTCGTCCATATCCGCGCCGTGACGGTCCACGCATCGGCAAGCATTTGCCATGGAGCCGTGACCGATCCTGAACAGACCTCGTTTCACTTCACAATTGCACCAAACGTCATGATCCTTCCATAACACAAAGGCTAAACCTCGCCCAATCTTGTCTTTGCATCTAGGTCACGGCTGTGCGGCCTGCTAGTGCAAGCTTTGCCATGAGAAGGCACTTGTGTCCAAGAAATGGCCAAGATACTAACACAAACCATGGTGTTGTTCAATGGCAGTATGAGTCCAGGCCTTGAAAGACCTGCTCTGTGGTACACCGAGAGTTGGACGTGCCAGGCATGGGATTCACACACATGCATAGACACCATTGACCTTTTGATGGAGACTGTTCGATACGAAGCAACACACTCGACTGACTGCCCTCCGGGGCCTCCGGAACCTCCGAGCGGGTATCGTCGTTGTTCTCCTCTTTATTGACTCCCGCAGACCAAAAAAGAAACCAATGTCCTCCTTTTTCTATCCCTTGCCTTTTCATCTGGGAACCGAATCCTTATTTCCCCTGATACTCTATCGGTATCTATTCCCTACGTGCCTCGGGAAGTGAAGAAAGCCGGTGACATCCTAGCCAGGGTCACAGTATCTCTTCTCTTCTCGCCCCTCGTGTGCTTCCAATCTAAGAGTCTTGGCTGATGCTTCGATCACACAAGGGATCTCGGAGTTCTAGAGCAGCCGCGCCCGCAAAGCCAAGACCAAGACCAAAACCAAAAATTCTGTCTTGCAGTGGATAACCATCATTTACCAGACTGGGGAATATGCCGCGGATAGATGCTGCTACAGGTACCCCCTTTTCGCACCACCCCTGGATCAAATTCGCCCCTGGCCTTCTCTCCCCGGCTGCAAGGGCCACAAAGCTTATCATTCATCTTCTCCCTCTAGAGCATCTTTGGAGAATTAACCGGGAGAATCATCATTTCAACCAGCACCCAGAGAGGAATCTATCATCAGAGCAAACAGAGGGAGGCGGGTGCATGTGCCCTCGGTCTTTTCTCACACAAGCATGAGAAAGAGTTTCAAGTCTCGCATCCCGCCCTCAAGGGCTAAAAAGTCAATTCGCCGGCCACTTGACGGTTTGAATGTCATCGTCTTGCTCGCCGCCGGTATGCGTGTGAGCTTGGGGCTTGTCCCCGTTACTTGGTTGGATCGTCCGCCATCACAAGCCTGCGGCGCAAGCCTCCTCCATTCCGTCCCGCCGCCCCCTGACGCGTAGGTTAGGTTGTTCCAACTCCACAGTTGATCCAATCCATCGAGTTGCCGCGGCCTGGCGTGCAGCAGTCTGAGGCCGCTCATGACCTGTCGTCCCTCGCCAAGCAGCCTCCCACTTCCCGCTTTCAGATTCCACCATGCCAGGTTTGCAGCAAGCTGGCGATGCAGGTGAATGGGGGTGGTAATCAAGGTTTTCACTGCACAAGACAGCTTTAGCCGTCGAGCTGCCAAGACCTCTTGTCGGAGCAAACCAGCTGGAGCTTGACCACGTATCCATGCACCTGGTCTGATATATCCATGTCCTTTCCTGCGGGTTGGTCCAACCCAGGCTTGTTGGGTGCTCGGCAAAGGCGTCGTCGCGTGGCGTAACCTATTTCAACACCGTTTGAAAGCGATACCATGAAAGCAGGCTCATCCCAGAGCAGATCGTCGATGGCGAATCGAGCAGGTCCTTCAATCACGTCCCTGTCCCGAAATAATTGCCATTGATTGCGTATTCTGCCCTTTGAGCTTGGATGAGCCGATGAGGTTGGGAGAACGTCTCCTGAAGATCATCGGGCGCCTATGGATTCGATAGTCGGTTTGCGCCAATGATTCATACATTATTGATGAACTCTGTGGCATTACATCACCACTCGACGCTACCAGAGAATGGGCGTCAGAACGGATCCGTCAAGACGCATCATCATTCAGGAGATCATTTGTCTGCGCAGTAAACAGCATACAAGCAACAGCAAAAGCTGACCCAGCAACCAGGGGCAAAGGGAAGCTATTCCATCGTGCTGATGTCCGTCTCCTCAACTCGCCACATGTACCACATGAAGAGACTCCGATACGGCGCAAACTTATCAGACAGCTCGATCATGTCCTGCTCAGACATGTACTTCCACTTGCCGCCGCCCTTGGCCTTGAGTTTGGCAACGTCACGACCGACAAAGGCGGCCATGCCTCTCTGAACCCCCAGATCACCGAGCGAGAAGACGTCCATTCTCTTGAGTCCAAAGCAAGCGAACATTTCCACGGACCATTTACCGAGGCCGCGTACGGCGATCAGCTTCTCCATGACCTCCTCGTCCGAGGCATCGTGAAGCATCCGAGCACTTAACTCTCCATTGGCGAACTTCTCAGCGAGGCCTTTGATATACTCGGCTTTGCGCTGTGAAAGGCCAGCTGTGCGAAGCTCCTCAATCGACTTGGCGGCAACCTGGGATGGGAGCGGGAATCGCGAGTCGGGCTGTTCCTCGAACAGGGCAATGAATTTCGCCTTGATTGACTTGGCTGCTGCTCCTGAGACTTGTTGGCTGATGATTCCACTGGAGAGACTCTCGAACGGATCAATCTCCTCTGCCAACCCCTCTGGTGAAAAGACTCGACAGTGATGGTTATCGATCAGCGGCTTCATGCGCCCATCAACCTTGACGAGGTAGTCGCATGCCTCTTGAAGCAGGTTCTGGGTCGTCGTCCTGACCTGCGGCGCCTTGCTTGGCGATACGGTCTCTATATCCCGCGATGCGACAAGCCTTGACGTCTCTGGTGACAGCAGCGGCGCATTTGTCAGCTTGGGGTTCGCAAGCCGCGTGACGGTCGCGCTGCGAGGCTTCCTGGTAGAGTTTCCAGACTCGGCGAAAAGTCCTGCTGCAGTGGGAGTCGGTGTCAGCGGCGGGAGGGCTGCTGCCGGAGCTATCGGTTTGCCTTGGGCGCGCTTCCTTGGTGGTGTCGAGGGCGCTTCAGCTCCATCTTTGGCTGGTGGTGCTGGGCGCTTCCGGCCATTGGTTTTGGGCGCAGTCTGAGTGGGAAGTTCTAGCTTGGGTGTATATTTTGCGCTGATGCGTGCAGAGCGCCTTGTTGCGGCCATTGTTCGTGATGTTGTGAGTGTTGTCCTGACTTGAGTCGTCCTTGATGGTATCGTGAATTGGCGGATGAACAAGGTAAGATGATGTCGCAAATGCGCGACTTGCATGTGAGATTAGTGGTCGTAAAAATTCCCAGGTTGTCTTCGCGCTGATATCTGGAAAACGCGACCCTCCTTGCAAGCAATTTGGTTGAGTATCTTGTTCATGGAGATCTTGATGAATAGGAGACATTCACGCTGATGATGATGGTTGAGACATTGTTACAGTCAGCGATCAGCGACAATTGCGCTCTGTCGATATCATTGGTCCAATCCTCAAGGCCGATCTGGAACACAAGACGACGTCAGCGGAGTTGCTTGAAAGAATTCTTGGCTGATCACCTTAATGCCAGCTGCTGGGCATGGATACTTCCCTAGTCATTTATTCCCCAGCTTATCAATAGATGTTCTATTTGCGGCGTCCTTGTCTATATAGGTACTGTAAAATTGCACCGGGACCTGGCAAAGTTTTCCCGCCAGGACTGGAGTCGGTTTAAGAATACTGGCACGCGTTCGCAGAAAAAGGTGACATACTCGGTCAACGATCTCTGCTTTCTAAGGTAAAAAAGGTCCTTAAATATAATAAATAAAAGACTTAAAGACTTATGATATTATTCCTTATTTTTATCTCTTATTTAGGATATAATTTGGTTATTATGTGATTATTCTTTGCTAAGTATAAATGTTCTGGTGTCTCAGGTTTTCTTACGTCCAGGTGACTGGCTGCTATTTCTTTCAGCCGTCTGGGGTGGTGTCAGCATACGGCGTTTTGGTTGGAGATCTTTTACGATCAGTGGATTAGCCGGCCAGGGGAAAGGCATGCTAGTTCCGCTAGATCAGGGTCGTGATGTGCTTCGGTTCATGCTGATTCCTGGCTTCTTTGTTGTACTGTAGGAATCCCAAACTCGTATTCAGGGCCTATGAAACGACACATTCGGGTGATATGGACAGCAGTGTCTAGCTTGTAACTGCAGCCAGTTGTCGCCGGTCTTACAGTGGTGACATGTTACGCTGATTTGGGTTAATATTCTCCTACTCGTGATGGTCTTGATGGTGATTTTCGTGGTCCGTTCCACGACATGATATCGGAACGGGTGTGTTATGTGTAGCCATTTGATCATTAACCATGGATGTCATGACGAAGCTTGATTTTCTTAAGGCACTGAGACTGCGCTACCTACTTAGAGGCAATCATCGTAAGGAACAAATCAGAGAAAACACAAAGATAACTGCCTAATCATGAAACAAAAGATCATGTAATTTATCACGAATCCAGGGTAAGCCAAGATAAAACGAGGGATCCATGATGAATCTTCAAAAGACCCACTCATCCCGGACGTGGACGGCATTCGGACGGGATTCCATTATAGGGGCTGTCTGCCGCTGAAGCCGCTGGGACGCCGGGCGGCGGGCCCTGTGGATCGCCTGGAGAGCACGAGAATAGTGGGGGAGGCGGCCCTGAATCGTTTCGGGGACCCTGGACTGCACCTGCCTAGTGGACGACGCACGCACTGGGCTCCAGCTTTGCTAAGCCAACGAGAATCTAGGCTTTTTTTGTATCCTGAGAGGGAAAGTGCTGAGCTGTCGCAATGTTGACAATGTAGTATTTTCTGGCTGGCTCCATCTTCCCTCTCGTCGCTCTGCCATCTCACGACCTGACCTGGCCGTCTTCACCAATTGGCACCGGAGCCGCCACACACTCGTTTCTACCTTAGTCTTGCTGCTGAACCTTGATCAACGCGAACAGAACATTGTTGATATTGAACGCCGTCTTAGACACGCTAGACCCCTTTCGCGACGACCTCAGTTCCCCCAAAGCCGCCCAACAAACCCCTGTCCGTAGCCATTTCAGCGTCATATCTGTCCCCGGAGGAAAAAAAGACGAGGGACCAGCTTTTGCCTCTGGACAAACGGCGATTGCGACGACTGCTGCGACATCGGCCACCACCTAGGGACAGCAGAGCCACGTGGCTTACGACAACCATCGTGCCGACGATCGGCTGCGACGGGACGGGAGCTTTCTTGGATCATACACACGACGGACGACTTGACCTTGACGATTGGGTGGTGACGACGGTCCACCCGAAGCACTCGCCATGCTTCTCCCACACGGCGGGCTCAACTGGAAAGCCGCAAAGGCCCAGATGCCCCCGAGCAGAGTACTGCGTTCTAGCCTGACACGGTCGCGCCTGTTGCTCCTTATCGGTGTAACTGGCATCATAGTACTACTATACCGCAGTATTCGAGCAACACCCCCGGGACCGCAAGAGTATGGCCAAGACTCGGCACCACCTGTCCAAGAAATCCTTAGCTGACCGAGTTCCAGTGTTCGCTGCTGGGGACCGAACAAGTCCCCGATGGAGATGACGCCGAACGAACATGCCGTGTGGAATGCTCACATGCAGACACCCGTCATCTTCAACCACCATAAGCCGCTCAAGGTCGAATCTCCCACGATCCAGCACATCGACCTGAACCCCATAACATCGAGCCATCAGGCCCTCATCAGGAACGAGCGGATACTCATCCTGACACCCCTGAAGGATGCTGCTCCGTTCCTCGCCAACTACTTCAAGCTCGTTGCTGAGCTTACATACCCCCACCGCCTGATCGACCTTGCCTTCCTGATCTCCGACTCGAAAGATGATACACTGGCTGTCCTGGCGTCTGAACTGGACCACCTACAAAAGCGGAAAGACGAGGTCCCGTTCAACAGCATTACGGTCGTGGAGAAAAACTTTCATTTCCACCTGAGCCAGAATGCTGACCAGAGACATGCGTTCGAGGTCCAGGCTCCTCGGCGCAAAGCCATGGCCAAGGCCAGGAACTATCTCCTAGCCACCGCCTTGAAGCCCGAGCACTCTTGGGTGTATTGGCGCGATGTGGATATTGAGCAAGCCCCAAGGCGGATCATCGAGGACTTTATTGCACACGACAAAGATGTCCTCGTTCCTAGTATGTTTATGCCTTTTCCGGGTAGGGGCGAGGCTAATTATTTTAGATATCTGGTTCCACCGTTTCGAGAAGGGTGTTGATATTGAGGGTCGATGTAAGTGATGCCCATATGGTCAATGTTTCCCTATACTTACATCCACAAACAGTCGACTACAACTCTTGGATCGAATCGGACAAGGGTCGCAAACTCGCCGATAGCTTGCCTAAAGACACTGTCATCGTTGAAGGTTAGTAATACCAATCCGCAGACCGGAACTATTCTAACAGCATGCGCATAGGCTACAAGGAGTTTGACACTGGACGCCAATATATGGCCAAGATGGGCAACTGGCGCGACAACAAAGACGTCGAAGTTGAACTTGATGGCATTGGTGGCGTCAACATCCTTGTCAAGGCTGACGTCCATCGATCTGGTTCGTTACCCTCGAGAGCTGAACCGGGGCAGACACTGACATGTTCTACAGGCATTAACTTCCCTGCCTATGCCTTTGAAAACCAGGCTGAGACTGAAGGCTTTGCCAAGATGGCCAAGCGTGCTGGATACGACGTCATTGGCCTCCCCAACTACATCGTCTGGCACTACGACACGCAGGAAAAGGGCAACAAGTAAAATGCTCGAACCGATGGCTCAGGCTCGAGTTGATCTCCTACGCCTCAGCCCCTTCTTATGAGAAGGGAAGGCTGGTCCTTGGACCTGCAACTCTATACGTGGACCCATGACGTTACGCGTGTCAACGTTTCCAACTTTCAGCGGATTCGGTACAGAATACCGAGCCGAGCATGGCGGGCGCAACAACCATGTTGGCGTTCTCCAGGTAACTTGTTCCATTTCATTTCGACTCGACCCGTCGCGTCTTTAATACGGTCATGCTGGCGCTATGGGATTTTCAGGAGGCGGGGTGGGTCAAAAGCGAACCAGATGCTTTGCTGTAATATTTGAATACTGGTTGTCTATTATCAAGATTGGGTTGCGATGGATCGAATTGGGTTTGAGAAGAAGCAACACGAGTGTAGATAGAGACTTGGCGAGTCCTGGTGGGTGGATGCGGGTTGGCGGAGTCTGGAGCAGATTTGCAAATAGACAACACAACATAATTTGTACATGAACAAGACCGCCTTGGCTTGGTCCTTGACTACTCTCGAGCCAACTTCGTGGTGCATCTTCAGGTAATGGCCATTTTGTGTGCCTGGTGAAGTTGACTAGGCATCTGCCTCAACTACACGCAAGCCAATATTATTCCTCTTTCTCAATACTACCCTGATATTTCGACCATTATAATAATACTGATGATAAAGAAAGCCTCTTGTCACCCCTCTTAAAGATACCCGAGGTTGCGGAAGCTGGTGCCTGATCTATCGATCAAGTAGAACGGTCTGTTCCACCATCTCTGCTCATGCGACATGATCATCGTCCACCATATCGGGCAGAGGATTGGCTAAGAGAACCCGGATGACAATTTGGCACTGTCTAGGAGTCTGAATAGATGCCTAGCAGAAGAAATCGCGGCTGCGTAATAGAACAAGGCAACGACAAGATGGACGTCAGGGGTATCGTTATGAGATGGGGAAGAACCATAGAAAAATGTAATTGAAATTTGTTTTTCTCTATTATATCAAGATATTTTGAAGGACTTCGAGGACCTATGGTGGTAAGTGTGAGTGTGAGTTGAAGGTATAACCAGGCCGAGGGGCTAAGAGCGTAATAAGGGAAGCCAATGTGTATTGTGAGTTTCACTTCGCCGCCTTTAGAAATTGAGAATTTTCTTTCAAATTTTTAAAAAAATAGCATGCCTTGGGTCTCCGTAATTAGGCAGCCTCTAGGTCTCGTTTTAGTCAATGGAGATTGGGTGTAAGAGGGAAGTTGGAGGGGTGACACAAGTTCGCAGAAATATTGTCGTGACATAATCGTATAAAACAGACACATTCTCACATAGATAGAAGAAGGGCATCTCATATGACCGTAAAATACTGTATTGACTTGAAAAGAAGGGGTCGTCTGGTGATTGGCCGATGGGGTTGCTAGGTGGGAATAGCTTCACCTATGACTCGGAGAGGTGGCTTGCGTGACTCAAGCATGTGGTTCCGTGACGAGCTCGAGATGCTGACATATTTTCACTTAACATGTGAGAGGGGTGTATATTTTAGCTGAAGAATACAGAAAAAGAACAGACATGAATGAAGGCCTTCGGATCTTCTAGCAATGTAGACATGAAATACCCCTTGGTCAACAATCTCGACTATCAATCATCGCAAAGCCTCCAATGAAATGACGGTCTTGTCAGCCTAACTTGTACAAGTAAGGGCGTGGGCGAATCATACCCTTCATCTCGGGTTGGCCATGTGAAATATTGCGTCACATGATCGGGAAAATCTCGGATCAAGGCAAAAGAGTGCCGTCATCCTCCCGCGAACTGGCACAGGCAACGATAAGAGTCCTCGCAGGCTGCCTCGACCCAACCTTGTCAACCACCAACCAAAACACTAGACATAACGACGACGCTGACGACGACCAAGACCGAAACGAAGCGGTAGACTTGGATACCTCGACTGTCCCGAGTCCGTGTACGTCTGCCTTTATTTCTCTGGCAAACTGCACCACTTCAAGAGCACCTTTCGGCCCAACCCCACTATCCCAGTCCGAGTCGAGGCCCCTCGTCCGTTACGCCATTTTCCGGATCGACCTGTTCTTCGAGAGGAAATAGGACTCTTGCTCCTCATCCTCTCTCCTCCTCCTTCTTCATCAACAACCCGACACAACAACAACAACTACCAGAAACATGTGGGGCTGGTTTGGCGGTGGCGCGGCGCAGAAGCGCAAGGACACCCCCAAGAATGCGATCCTCGGTCTGCGCGCGCAGCTCGAGATGCTGCAGAAGCGCGAGAGGCATCTTCAGACACAGATTGACGAGCAGGATGGAATCGCTCGCAAGAACGTCAACACAAACAAGAATGGTATGCGGCCCTCACTGGAGCAACGGGACAATGCGGGGCAGAGATGCTGATGGACATGACAGCGGCCAAGGCGGCCTTGAGGCGTAAGAAGACACATGAGCACTCGCTCGACCAGACAGTCTCGCAGATAGAGACACTGGAGCAGCAAATCAACGCGATCGAGTCGGCCAACATCAACCGGGAGACCCTGGTGGCGATGGAGAAGGCCAGCCAGGCCATGGCACAGATCCATGGAAAGCTTACACCGGAGAAGGTGGACGAGACAATGTGCGTCACCGAACCCCTTTTCCGAATTTTGCCGTTTGTGAAGGAGACATTTTCTGATTTCTTGATACAGGGAGAAATTGCGGGAGCACAATGCCATGAGCGAAGAGATTGTTGCCGCCATGACCAACGCCACTCTCGGCGACTACGTCGACGACGTCGATCTGGAAGAGGAGTTGGAGCAGCTACAACAGGAGCAGCTCGACGAGCAAATGCTCACGACAGGCAATGTGCCCGTGTCAGATGCAGTACACAAGATGCCCACACCGGCAAACACAGAGCGTAAGTACCCCGAGCGGACCTTAATCTTGTAACAAAATTAACATGCGGCAGCCCAATCGAGCAAGAAGCAGGCTGTGGAGGAAGACGACGAAGAGGCCGAGTTGCGAAAGTTGCAGGCTGAGATGGCCATGTAAGGTGACTGACTGTTGGGCGGCTTTGGTTGTTGCATAGCATCTGGTTGGCTGGGATTTGAGCGCGGGACCACATACATTTACGCCGACTCTCCTCGCTAACAAGAGGTGAATGGAAGGGTTAAGGGGGGAGGAAGGGGGAATGGTCTGTGAACCCCCATCGTGTCCTACAGGTCTTTTTTTATTCTGTTGGGTGTTCTGTCGGCGTTGGCGTCTGAGGCTGTTGCTGATGCTTGTTGGTTTGCAAACCACTGTCCATCTTTGCCCCTTTGGTACTGGCATTAACATCGCGCTCTTCATCTCGGGCGATGTTTCGCTTGATGGTTCTGCAAGCGGTGTAGGATGTGAACGCCGGGCCAGGGATATCGGTGACGCTTGGTGAGCTTTCAGATGGCAGAGAATCTAGATCTTTAATGCGAATAAATCATGTAACATTCGCGCGAATGGGACGTTGCCGAGTTTGAACGGAGGACATCAGCTGAACATGTCTGCCCAGGTCCGACTTGTAGTCAAGTGACAAGGGGCGGAACCGCAGAGCGAGCATCTTGGCGAACTCCCATATGATATGACAGAGTCCACGTCAAGAAGGGCCCAAAAAACCAGGCCCCCATGTCAAGGTATGGAAAATCAGCACGATCGACATGTTCTCTGGCTACCAGAAGCACAAAGCAGGGACTTGATGTGTGGCCACCTTGCGTTGTCCAGATGTGTAGGTCGGGCCGCCGCTTTTCTTTTTGGGATCTCTATCTCGTCACCGAAACAAAGGCCCAAGCCGAAAAGAAACGGAAGATCCTGATTGCTTGGATAATCTAATCGAGAGATCTCGCAATGGGCCGAGTGGAGAGCTTGGTTTCTTTCAGCCGGGCCGTTGGGACGGCCCCTCTTCAGGTAGGTTGGGTTGTTAGTTGTCTCTTCCATGTCAGAGTTGCGGAAGGAAGCCGCAGAGAGACAGACGTGGAAGCCCAAAACCAAGCAACCTAGATACAGCAAGTCGGCCAGGCGCCTTCAACTGAGTCCGAAACTTGGGAGGCCAAGGGTCATCACATTTTTTTTTTTTCCCCTGTTGGATCTGCAGTAAAAGAAAAAGTTGGCCTGCGTCGAGAAGACCTGCATTTCGAGGTTACAGCGCCGCCGCCATTGGACGGAGGTAAGTCACGTGATTCTCAAAGTCTTGTTTCTGGTTGGATGGTTGGCTGTGAGCGGCTGGCGCCGTAGTGGATCACACCCTGGGGCTCCCGCGTTTAAACGGCGCCTAACAGAAACGGGTCAGCCTCAGCCACTCATAGTACGAACCCTAACCGCCGCCACGAACGTCGTGGGTCTCAGCCTGGGGTGGCCTCTCCTCTATTCAACGGCGGTCGACTGACAATGTAACTGTTGGCGCTGCAGGCTGCAGCAGCAAGCAGAGAGGGTCTTTCTGAACGACCCTTCCCGGTTCCAACCTTTTCCTTTCCCTTTGCAACCATGATGCAGAGACTTGCCCCCGGTACCATGCGGAACCTCGTGGCCCGCTCTGGCGGCTCTGTGACCTTCGTAGGCCCTCGAGCTGAGGGAGGCTTGCAGGACTCACAACGCCATGTAGGCCAGGCAAGCGCTGACCTACCTTGGATGTCTTGTCGCGGAACTTTGCGGGGGGTGTAGCAGATACGCACGGCGGCTGGGAGAGTTGGCTAGGTGTGATTCGGTTCATATGTCTATCCCATGTTTCCAACCTAACCCCCCGGTGATGGTGTTTCGCAATTCTTCCCTCTCTCTCTCTCTTTCACTCCCATATGCTGTGTGTCCGTCGTTGACTCCCACAAGACCGTCTTTTTTTTTTTTTTTTCCTTTTCTTATTTTTTTCCCTTGGTCTTAATAGTTCTTGTGTGGTCTTGTTACGGCTTCTCATGAATACACTCCGTTGAGATGCTGGCCATCTCTCTTAATAGGATCCCCTTCCTTTTAGGTGTGTTAACGCTGACGCCACTGGCATACCATGGCTATGACTGACAGTCTTACTCTTTTAGATGTTTCTTTGTAGAATGGCCAGAAGGCCATTTTTCTTCCCGTCGCCATGGTTAATCTTCTATACGACTGCCGTGTTGGCAGCTAGCCTACCGAGTGAAGCCGGGCGCTATATCCCCAGCTGCGCAGAGGAATGTTTCGCCTCGTTCCTTTCAGTCAACTATGCGTCTACAGGTTGCGATAGTAACCTGACGATGGATTGCATGTGCTCTCGGATAGGAGCTACGGGCTTTACACTGGGCGAGGGCGCAATGCAGTGTATCTCTGCTGAGCGATCAGTTGGATACTGTTCAGAGAGGGAAGCAAGCGGTACGTCTTACACGGCTGAGGAAAGAAAAAGGTTCAAGACTTACAGTAATACAGACCGGATAATAGAATTGGCGTACGATATGTGTAATGGTCGGCCCGATGCTATTAGCCCGACACAACGCACCATTACAGCAACGCTCGTTTTGGCCCCCTCAGGAGGAGTCATCACGTTCCCATCCGTGACAGTCACCGAACCAACTGAACCTACTGTGTCCAACGCACCGCATCATAGAAGCTCCAGTACTTCCTCTTCTCAAACATTACCGACGACTCTTGTTATCGACACATCAGAGCCTCCTCCGCTGCCCATTACGAGAACATCTACGAAACGGTCGGCAAGCAAGGATCGCGATATTACTACTTCAGAGGAAGAAACGGAATCTCCCACGGATATTGCATTCATCACCGAACCGCCGACTTCTTCAGGTGCCTCGAACGAACCGACTACCTTTTCGACCCGAAAGTCATCTGTTTCTAGCTCAACAACAACAGAAACAGCAGCCACCACATCCACTGAGGCACCAGCTGGTGGTGCTGGTGGCAAGGATGAAGATGATAAGGACTCAGGAAAGCTCTCCAGTGAGCAAGTTGCCGGTATCTCGGTCGGCGTCCTCGCTGCTGCCGGGGTCGCTGCCGGAGCTATTGTGTTGGCGAGGTACTACCGCCGCAAGAACCATCCCAAGGCCAAGACTGGATTCCTCCCCATGCGAGATACCTGGGGATACAAACCAGAAGACCCAAGGAATGGCGGGGGACATGACTCCTGGATGATCCATCAGATGCGCCCGACCCTCGATCCATCAGTTCCTCCTCCACCACCACCCGCTTATAACAGGAAGAGCCTCAGACCTAGCACCCTCGGTCTGGCAGCAATCTCACCCGCCCCCTCAAGCCGTACCGATCACTCATCGCCCCTGAGGAGGATATCAAAGTTGCTCCCAGCAAAGCCAGTTCTACCAAGTCTTCCTCTCAAGATCAATAAGGAGAAGTCCCCTCCTCTACTCCAGCCAGAATGGGACGACCATGAGCACCACAACGTCGGCTCATCTAGCCAAGAAAATGTCTCTCATCAAATGACAGCACCGCCGGCACTCTCATCAGCCGCAGGTGTAGGTTCACCATCGAGAAACAGGCCGACACCACCTAAGCTACATATCAGCACGTCCAGCACCGCCGGCCGCAGGAGCAGCAACAACAACCGCGAGAGCAACGTGACCGAATTTGAAGAGGACCGAATCTCATCCTCGGCAAACACCAACTCGACGCAGGTCTGGCGGCCCCCGCCGACAACACCAATCTCTGCGGGCACGTACTACGTTGCTGACCAGTACGGGAACTGGGTTCTTGGTAATTCTAAACGCGCGTCTGTCATTGCTCGAGGCTCACAAGGCTCCAAAGAGTCGCAGGAGAGTGTGCCGCCACAACCTCCACCCAAGGATGACAACAACATGTCGTCGGTTGGCCTGGCTAGGTCTCGATCTCTAGCTCCAGCGGCAGATATCCGTCCCGCGGGTGTTCCGCCAAAGGAGAAGCCTGCTGGTCCTCGCCCTCAGTATCCGTCTCCTTTCTTCTCGTCTCAGAATCATCCTCGGCGGAACATGACTACGCGCCGCTCCATGACCCGGAACTTGACTCGACCACGTGAAGACTCGAGCAGCAGCAATGTCACCACCATCACCACCTCATCCGAAGAGCCCGCTCCTGTGCCTGCAGTAGCCGCCCTATCTCAGGAACAGCAGGCTACACTCTCACCCGTTGTCGAGTCTCCTCCCCGTCAACCTAGGATCCCACCTCGAGACCCCCGACGGATGAGCCAGATGAGTGACTACAACAGGAGATCTGGTCCGCCTACACGCCAGGTTGTCTACCACCCTCCAGGACAGCCTAGCCCGACACTTGGAATGATGCAAACTCCACAGCAACAGCAAATGAATGAGCCCGAGGTCATTCCAAACATTGGACTTGAACAGGACTCCCCCTCGATACGCCCCGTCGACCCTTCCCCTCCACCGAACGAGGCTGAGGCCTACAACGCGCAACCCATGAACACGAACCGTTCTCAGGTCTCTCCTTTTTCCTTTGATCCTCCTTACCCTCAACCTCTCAGCACTATGCATCAACCTATCAACACTAGTCACTCATCTCAACATCGCCGTTCCGCCTCTGGCTCTCAAGCCCAGACATATCGACCATACCAACGGCCTCCCTCACATAAACCGTCTCCTAGACCTCAGTCCAACTGGCAAGCCGCTCAAAGACTGCCTCAATCATACCAGTCTTTCCAACAGCAGCAGCCCATCCATCCACATCAACGACAACAACCCAACACATCCTACCAGCGCCAGCCGCCACAAGGATACCAATCGTTCCAACCCAACCCTAACCCTCCATACCCGCGCAACTCAGCGTATCAATCGTTCCAATACCAACAACAACCACAGCCGCAGGCCCAGCACTCACAAATACACCCTTCACGCGTCCAATACCAAACCTACAATCCTTCACCAACCACAAGCCAGCCATCGTCCCGATCCGGAGACTCGACCCTCCTTGCCAAGCGTCTCGGCTCGGACCGTGCCGCAAACATGTCCATAGGCACTGAATCACCCAAAGCCTCTAAATGGCGCCGCGAGGATCCCAATCTGACTCCTCCTGGATTTCCCTTGTCCCCTCACTGGAAGCCGACCTTGACACCCACTCGGCGCGGAGATGACCTGTACTTAAATGTGCAGTAGGGAAAATGAATTTACGCAATCCATCTTTTGTTTGTCAACAACACATACCAACATAGTTATTCCCTTTTCTTTTCTTTTTTCAAGTAGAAACTGTATTTGTATCATTAGCTACTATCACGCACCAGCTGCTGTAATGAGCCTCAGCCATAGACTGGATGAATATTTGCCGGAACCGCAATGGGAAGTTATTAGGGAAGAAAAGAACATTCTGTATTTGATAAACGTTCATTCTAGGTTCCTAAATTGGTGTCTTAAGCCCTCGATCGTTCTTCGTGCCTTCAAGCCTCAATCCTTTCTGCTACTGCTTGGTCCCGCTTGTGTCTCGTCTTCATTCTCCTCTTTGACTGTCTGTCCCATGACACATTCTCTTTCAACATACTGCCGTGGCTGGGCTGGCTCACTCGGCGTCGCCACGGGATCGAGCATGTCCAGTTCCATATCATGGAATGTCTGGTCGCTGCTTTGATTGCTGCGACGTAGACGACTTCCGTGCCTTCTCAAGCTTCCTCGTTTGAAGAGCCCATGATCGTTTCGACGCATGCCATCGATGTGATTCTCGAGTGCTGCATCCACAGCCTCTAGTCCCTGATCTAATGTATCACGGTTAAGATGCACACCTGCATCGATAAGCTTGTTCCTCCGCCGGATGTCCTGCCACCGCGTCATATTGCCCATCTCCAACACATTCATTCGACGATTCTTGCCCATAGGATTGCCCATCATTAAAGGCCGCCAGGCGAAATCCTCCTCCATCATGGCTCGTAGGTCATTGGGCATCGAGGCACGACGCTTTGTAGATCGACGCCGGGCTTGAGTCAGCCTGTCCATTTCCTCTGACTTGGACCGAGGTATAATGAGGACATTCTTGAAACGGATGAGAACGAGTGACAACAAAGCCGTTAGAAGGAAGAGTATGCCTGCCACAATGCCAGTGGCAACTTGTTGACCGAGCTTTCGCTGGATATGGCCGCCCAAGGCAGTTGAACCTGCCGCAAGAACAAAGGCCAGTGAATGGATAATTGCGAACCCTGATGTGACTCTTGGAAAAGACGAGTAGTTGGTTCTTCTCTGGTCTTGGTTAGCGGGATCACGGTGTCGACCAACCATCCCTGGAGACAAGTCTGAAGTATCAAAAGTCTCCATGATTAAGCCGTTGCACTCGGAGACTGCAAGACAAGATAGGAACCCGATGCACAAAGCAAAGAATGTAGGCGCACCAGCATTGATCGGTGGCCCAGATGAAACAGCAGCGTAGCACGCGCCGCCTATGGGTAGAGAGACTGTAAAGAGGGCTCGGCGGATGAGATGAGATGACCAGGCAACCTTCTTGTCTAGAGTGTCGCGGCTGGAGTTGACTCGTCGGTTTCGGGACCTTGAAAAGATACTGGCCTTCTGAAATGGAATAGCAAGAAGGGCTCCAAGCGTGACCGAGGCGACATGAAGGCCAACGTAAGGTGACCTCAGGCGGTAAAATCGCGAGACAAGTGAACCGAGAAGGATGATAACGAGCACCACTTGGGCGTAGATCCACGCGACGTAGATCGCCATCACCCCAAAACCGGGTTGCCGAAGCATCTCAATGGATAGTCGAATCCCATGGTACACCTCTTCACCCCACCACTTGGGGCCTGTTTTGACTCGATGCATCATGATCTCTCCTCGAGCTAGTCGGCGTGAAACGTCTTCTCCAGTTCGTACCTCCGCAATAGACCGTCGGTAAGCTGATCGACGAACCTCTGGGCATGCAACATTAAGGAGGAGCACCACTGCAATGAACATGATGCTGACATAGAACCCCCAGGCCGGCGGATGCCTGTCGATGATGGCTGCCCCGATGAGAAAACCAAGTCCAAGAGATCCAATCCAAGACCATGTCCAAATACCGAGCCAAACACCCATGCCTCCTCCATGTCTCCTTGCATCAAACTGGTCAACTACCTCCTGATGAGGATGCTTGCTCATTAACGACGCTCCAAACAGATCTGTCAGAACTGAGTGGAAGTTCATGCTGGCAAAACCAAGTGAGCCCCCCATCAAAGTACGAGAAGCAAGCAGCAACGCCCTCCATGAGGCAGTGTTGGTTAATCTTTGACTGCTAACGGCAATGGCCTGCGGGAAGAGCAAAGGCATCGCAATGATAAGACTCGCCATGATGTATGGCTTTCGACCATGGAGGAGCGGTAGTGGCCAGAGGAAGAATGACGGCAACGCCAATGCAAGAAAACATCCCGTATTTCCATGGACAGTCAAATGAGATTGATCCACGATGTAGTACTGAATCGATGGGACGAGACCAGTGTAGATTCCGAGTATGACTCCAATGAGGGCGGTGCTCAGGCAAGCTACCGAGGCGACAAAACGCTTGCGGATGGGCGACTAGTCCCTTGCGATCGGTTGTCGCTTGTGTGACTTTGGAAGACTGAATCCTTGCATGTTGCGTAAACTGACATGAGATCTTCTTCGTAGACTGATCCCGTGCTCGCCGTGGACTTTTCGGTTGGCAACTTCGTGGCCAGCGACCACGTCTTGACCAGTGGCATTCCGGCTAGCAGAGGTGGCAGTTGCAGCTTGCTTTTGTATTGGCTGCGTCCCCTGAATGTTTCGATTTGAATTGATCAGACTCATGAAGATACTTGTGCCGGTGATATTCCCTCCTGTCACACCCCCTTCCTGGATTTGTTCATCCTCTAAGAGCATGCTGGATCGCCGACTTGGGCTGTTTTCTGCTGACAACTCCAAAATCTCAACAGGGGGCGGCCGGTCTCCCAACATTTTGGTTCTAATATTCTGATATGCTCCAGAGTAGCTTTTGACAATGTCAGCTAACCGAGGACGCTTGAGGGAGTGTGTATATGACGCCGCGTGTTGGTATCCAGGCCTCCTTGGGCAAGGGGTATCGTCCATATCAGCAATAGACAAGCCAGCACTTTCTTCGGCACTGTGCATTGACTGCTCAGGTAAAGAATTCGATCGACGAGGTTCGTCCGAGAGCGAGTGCGGTCGATCCTCATGACTATTGGCTGCAGCCTCAGACTGGTCAGCAACTTGCGAAGCAAGCGAAAGAGCCTCGCCAAGGAGTCTTTCAAGGTCGCTGATAGCGCGTTTGAACTTAAGACTGTCTATTCGAGGTTCTGATCTGCCAGATAGACTGGACTTTCCCGATAGCCTACGAGTAGCTATGTTGCTCGGAAGGACCGGCTCAGAAGGGCGTCGATGATCGACAAATGATACTTTGGATGATCTCCTTCGGGTTGGGATATCCGTGAACTTTGGGTTATATTTTGAAGACGAGATATTCAAACTCTTGAGCCACTGGGCCGTCCTCTTGAAGTCCAGTACGGATCCCAGTGACCTGCGTCGACCTGACATGTTTGTAAAGCTGGCTCGGGACTTGTCATTCAGAGTTTCAGCTGGAGGCTTTGTTCCTATCTGAAACTGAATCTCACTGCGTGCACCCTTGGATGAACTTATTGGCGTGCGGGGTTTGCGTGTTTGATTGTACTCGCTCGGATCTCGAGAGGAGGTGTCATCTCCGTATTCAGATTGCTTCTCCGTGTGCTCGAGGCTTGGATCAAAAGCGTGGACCTTGCTTGTCCCACGATATTGCAGGTCTGGGTCGTCTCTAAAATGTTTCCCGTAATCTAGTGACCAGTAGTTGAAGTCAGGGCGCACTTTCACACAAGGTTGCTGCCCTCTGATATTAGGGATCGTCCTCTCTTTGCTGGTTTCGTTGGGATCGCCGCTTCGAAGACTTTGGGATTTCTAGTCGCCTCTCATATAGATATCGGAAGAATCGAGCGAACCGTTGCATGGGAAGGGCCAAATTGGTATTTCATCTTGGCTTGCTTCTTCAACACCGTAGGAGTCTGCTGCATCACATTCCTCAGAATGTATCGAAGCAATAGGAGTTTGAGACCGAGTTAAGGGTTCTAAGCCAATCAGATCCGCTGGAATTGAGGGCAACGATTGCCCATCATGCGGTAGCATGAATGGAGATGGAGTGCCGGGCACGGAAGCGAATTCTTCGACCGAAAAGAAGTTTCGATTCCCGTGCTCCGCTGCCAGATTGCTGGGTTTGAAAGTCATATCTTCGGGCTCAGAGACTGGGCTCAGCACCGGAGGGGCTGGACAGTCTTTTTCGACAATCATGGGAACGCTCGCAGAGGTTTTGAGAAGATGATGTCGGAAGCCCGAACCTTGAATTTGCCTCGGCTCATTGAGGTGCTTTGGGTTGTCGACATAGTGCCTCGGTAGGTCAATGCCGTCCCTCGGTAGCTCCAGTGATGAGCGCCCACTCGGGGCAGGAGTATGATCAAAGTCACCAGTCTCCATCTCAAGTTGCCCCTTGGGCAGCTGAGCTTCGGTGTGACTAAAGAACGTAGAAAACATGGCAGATTTCGGTGTGCCTGGTGTTGGTGAAACAGACGGTGGTGATATGTGTATTACAGTGACAGGACTGTCTGTCTGGCGAGGTTGCGATGGTATTGCTAGCTCTGAGGACATCGGCTGAGTAGTACCTTCACAAAGTGGGTGCTTGAAGATAACATTAACGATTATCGGAGGACGTCAGTTGGCGAAGGATGTGGTTGGGATAGTCGACCATCGGACATGAGAGAATTTCATGCGCGACCAAGATCACGGTATCGGATTATGAATATTTCATGGAGCGGTAGAGGAGGTGAATTAGGAAGCGGATGGCGAAGAGGGGGGAGAGGGAAAAGGAAGGGGTTGGTTGATGAACAATGATGAAGAGGTTTGGATGCATCGTCTAGAGCAATGATGGAGTTGATTACCCTGTTCCTTGGGAATTGGCAGGTGCAATTGAGACGACCACTTTTCTTCGTAACTGCCTGCCTAACTGTGTGCCTGCCTACTGCCTCCTCGTCCTCACAAATGAAGACCTATGTTGTTGCTATGGGAAAGTGCTTCTCAATCTCCAATTGGTAAAAACTAGGCATTCAGAAAGCAAAACCCCAAGGATGACCATCATGATATTCACACTTTCACTAGTGCTTCCTACGGATTACTGTACACCACTGTAACTATGATCATGAGTCGAGACGAATTGATCAGCGTGTTTCGCATGACTTGGGTGCTCGGTCGCATTTTCGCGACGATGTTACCCCGTCTAAGTGATATCATCCCATGACCTAAGCGCAAGAAGCGCCCTTGTCCATGAGAGCGTCTGTTCTCCCCCACTTCACGAAAAAGAAAGAAAAAGAAAAAAAACGCCTTGAGCTCCCCACTTAACGTCATACCCCGGCTCTTCTCTTTTTGAACCCGCCCGGACGGCGCCCGCCTTGGTTTGGGATTCCCGGAGTCGCCACCCGTCAGCAACAAGGCCCCGCCGTTCTGACATTGGTTCGGTGCAGATGCCGAGACCACGGGCTTCGCTCACCTTGGAACCCTTCTTCACCTTGTTCTCACATCATCCTTTTTTCTTTGTTTCTCTTGGCTCAACGAACGTCCGCCCTGCAGGCCGATCTTCGACACCGAGGCTAGTAGACCTGCATGCATGCATGCAGGCGCAAAAAAGGTTCCCCGTGCTTAGACAAGCAGTGACTGACCCTATTCTGTCGATATCTCCGAGTAGGGGGGCATTGAAAATATCCAATGGCATTAGGCAAACACGTCGCTGTCGTGGATGGATTGCTTCAAGATCACCACATCATGTATCTTGGATCCGCCCCCTCTGTTGTGAGATGATGTTGCTGTTACTCCTGATCATCACCGTTACCCGAGACATGGGTAATGAGCCGCATCGCATCCGTCCATGGCATGGCATCGCCTTACGGTGTAATGTAGGTACTGTACTACTGACAAGGGGGCTAAAAACAAGGTCCCGAGGCTTGTTTTCGCCATCCATCTCCAAGCACACCCCTCCATCCATCCCATGTTTCCCAAGGCTGCAACACCCAATCCCCAAAACCCCAAACATCCTTGCGCGCCCCGAAACCCATCCGATCGTCTCACACCCCAGCCATCCATTTCATCCATCCATCCCATCCTCCTTGTGCGCCCACCATCGCGCCAGTGCGCCTAATCTGGCACCCGCGCAACGCGCCTAAACCAGCACCGCCCGCAAATCATACCAGCCTCCAGACCTCCCTGCGTCTGCGTCAAGGTTGTCTCTCGCTAGCTCGTCTAGTGTCCTCCCAGGCTCCGCCAGACTGGTTCCGTTCGGCGAACACATCCATCCCGCGTCGCCCGATCAGGTAACTCACTTTGGGGCGCAGCCTATTAATAGCAGCCGGCCATTTTAGGGCTCAAGCCAAGTTTGATCACATCCATGAATGAGCGTGCGCTCTGTCGCACCAGAAACGATGGACCTCGACGCCTCTGCCGAAGCCTCTTCTGCTGCAAGGCTGTGACTATTGATGTGGGTGATTTTTGTTTTAGGCTTGTCTGCCTTGTCAGTCCGACCTCGAACTCAGAAATAGTAATCGGGCGCTTGAAAGAGGCCTCCTCTTGCGATGCCGTACACCAGATGTTGGATTTCAGCTTCAGCCTGACTCTGCGGCTATTGGGGTCCATTCCTGCACAACTCGAATAGAGCCGCCATGATCTCCCTTGCCGGACAACAAGCCCACTTGCGTTAAACTCGGCCGCGAGACCGAGGCCTGTGAAACTCGGTGGCAGGCTGGTGGAGAAGACTTGATGTGACTGTGCTTGACCCACTTTGACCGACAATCCCGAGCCACGAGCATGAGTTTCATCTCTGTCTGGACTCGGCCGATTGTTATGCCCTGCCCAGTTAATGCCGGCTTAATTTAATGAAGTCACGCCAAGAAGCAAGTAAATAGTTCAGAGGTTGACAGGATAAATTTCATGTTTCTATAGGATCCATTTTGGGAACACCAGCGCCCCAATCCCTGCTGTCGTTTGTGAATGTCCTTGTTCATGACAAGGGTACTGCAGCCTGCGCAGTCCATCTGAATTGATAATACAACATCGTGATAATGTATGAGATTCTGGAGAATCAAACCGGAGAATGCCGGTGCAAGAGACAAAAAAAAAAAAAAAGAGTACAAATGGGGGTAACAAGGAAACTTCCCTGCCAAAGAAAGAAACAACATCTAGCCAGCCAAACATCGTCTCCGTCTTTGCAAAAAAGAACCCTGGCCAAGCCCTGCCAGTTCGAAATGCAAAACGCCCAAGATATAATCCAATGACCCTAGAAGAACGGATCACCCAGTCTCAAAAAGGGTATCCACGAAGTGAAAAGAAGAAAAGGCCAGCAGAAGGGGCCGAGCAACCAGAAGCCAATCCAGTGGCATCGCTAAGTCCAGTGCTCAAGAAGAAAATCCACCAATCCAAAAGGGCCGTGAGGCCTTCAGCATATGTTGATCAAGAATATAACCAATGTCCATGTTTTGCGTCGTCATTCCATGACTTGTTTCCAGCCAAGTGAGAAAAAAGAGCCCCAAAATCAACCCATCGCTGTGCAGAAGAAAAGAAAAAGGAAAGCCCTGGAAAGTAGGAGAAGAGAGATTTGAGACCGTCGACAAAGGCCCAATGCAACCAGCCGGAAAAGAGGAGAATCGTGTCATGCTAGGAGAAGGCCGTTATGTAAAAGGAGGAGACAGCGCCACAAAAAGTCGAGGCTGAATCCGTTTGCTTGATGGTTGAGGAGAGGCGTTTGGTCGTGATTGTGATCGTATCAATGTCGTAGTCTCGTTGCCATGTCTTCGGTAACGTCGTTGCAAGCCTTATGGCGAGAGAGGACGGCAAGAGGAGTCGCCGGTGGAGAAGAGAATTAAGTATGAGGTCGAGAAGCGTGCGGAGCGCTCAGATGCTGATGAATCGAAGCCCAAAGTCAACGACTTAACGGCGGGTTCCAGCAAGTAAGGAGGAGAGTTGCGACGGGTTGAACGAGCAGATGTAGCAAACCCAATCGTCAAACTCAAACCGGATGAGCCGCGGGGAGTGCCACGCTTGGCATCCAGTTACCGAAGACAAGACCGTTCATTGAGAATAGCCACTGTAGTAGCCAGAGTCTGAGTACGCATGATTGCACGGTGATGTGTACTGGGCAGCAGCGTGGCCCGTGTGTGCGCTGCAAGCGTAGCCAACAAATATTGTTCGCTGCTCAATGGGGTGGCCAGGACGGCCGTATGATGCACAACGGTCAATGGCGTGCTGGTAGTAGAGGCATCGGCAGGCCGAGTAGAGCTCAACTAGTTGATAACACATGATGATGATCTTCGGCCTGGATGTTGGCCTGGCGTCGGGTCAAGTGGAGAAGAACGGAGATTGGAGGTGAAGGAGACGTTCAAGTGGTTGTTTCGAGGTGTTTGCTCCGGAGTATGTTGGTTCAAGTCGTCAAAGCCAGGCAGATGAAGTAAGGCGGTTGGTTGATGGTGATGCGTGAAGTGAGGTAGGTAGGTAGGTATGAGGAGATGGAAGAGAAGGATGGAGACCTCAGGACAAGGAGAATGGCTTGCTTTATGAATGCCGTGAATAAAAGGATAGATGATGAGTGAGGATAGAAGCTATTAGCGTCTCGAGGCATCGCAACCTTATAGGCCTTGCTTGTAGCCTGGAGGACAGTAGGACCATGATACCGGCACGCCCCTACGTAGGGCGGAGGGCGTGAAAGAACCCCCCCGGACTGGCAGCAAGGCACCAGTGACGCCAGAGACGCCAGTGAGAATGCACAAGACAGAGATAGCCGCAACTGGTGTCTGACTGTCATGACAGGTGACATAGGCTCCTCGTAGGCGTGGGGAAGACCAAGACCCACAGAGCCAAAGGCCAAAGGTCCTTACCTAGCAAAAGATGCCTTGGGCTTGGGCTTGGCCATTGGAAAGAATGACAGGGGGTGGGGGGTCCATTGATTCGGATGGGGAGGCTTTTGAGGCTTTGACCCTTTGACTATTTGGGCCATGTGTGTCGAGCGCCCTGTGCCATGATCTGTCCTGGGATCCTAGAAAGTCCTGGTTGTCCGTCTCGGAACGCTTCTGAGGTAGGTATGAGCGAGCAGAGCACGGGCTGGCTTGTAAGGCGCAGCACGGTGTGGATGAGGTGTAGCCTGGGTACCCGTACCGGGGTGCAGGGGTACAGGGAACAAGCTGCCAAGAACAAGTGAGAAGTGGTTCCAGATATCCTCGGCGTGAGGAGTCACCATTGGCCTGTGGCAGAGTTGAGCTGCAGAAAAGGCTGACGGAGCGGCCAGGGGCCCTGATGACGGACTTGCAACCATGCCGGCCGGACTGTGGTTGCTGCTGTTGCGCTACTGTAGCTATGTACGGCGCTGTACAGTACGCTACAGCACCAATCTCTCCACGGTCGGCCGAGGCGCCAAGTTTCTAGAGGGTCTGGGACGAAGCTTGTGATGGCGGCCATGTCATTGTCGCGTTGACGAGCCGTCGTCGAGATTGAATTGGCGCGGGATGATGTTTCTGAGAGAGTTGTTGCGGTGCGCTGCGCGGAAGCTACGGATTATGCCCTGCGCGCGCATACGTAATGAGCCGCGCCTGTACTGAGGAAGCTCGAGGCTCAAAGCAACCTCACTTACGCGCAAGGCGATGACGAAGGAGAAAAGAAGTTGTAACGAGAACATTCGCTTCCATCCGTCGCATAGCATCCCGCCTAGGTGCAGAAAAGAGGGTGCAATTGCGTCAGAACTTTGGGACTTTGGAGCCCGAGTTAGTCATTCACTAGAAGGCAATGGTTCGCCCGGTGGCTTTGGCCTGCGACTTCCTTCACGAGATCACACGTGCCCCAGGCAGGCCAGGCAGAGATATCCGCAGCTTCCACTGATAACTCTGGTTTCACCTCTCCATCACACCCACAAGCCGACAGCAAGGCTTTGCTTTGATGAGTCTTGTTTGTTGTGCGACAAGGAGTTGTTGACCTAGACTCCATGCCTACTTGCGACAACTGAAAAGACCCCCCAGCCACGCCAAACTGGCCATTGATGCCTATGGATGGATGCCTTTCTGCAGCGCAGCGCCAGAAGAGGCGACGCAACCTCGTCCTTTCCGCAGCATTCCTCCGTCGTCTCCGGCGACCGACCACGTCCGTGATACACCGTATACGCTCCTTCTTCTGCCGCTTCCGAACAAAGAAAACGTCCCCGGCGGCTGACCGGCGATGTGCCAGAAACTTTGACCAGCGCGCCAATCAGAGACTGTGGACGCTGGGTTAGCGACTCTTCAGCACTGATCCCTGTTAGTCGGCACTTGTTGGTGGTGGTAGTGGGTGTTGGGGGCATGCTGCGCCCATCGCCCTGACCCTAGCAGTTCTCTTCTCTCCATGGATCGGTCGGGTCCGTCTGGCTCCTGGCTCCTCGATCCCGACCTGGTGTCTCGTTTCCTGTTTCGTTTCTGGTGCAGTGGTGTTGCAGAAGGAGACGCCATGAGCCCAACTCCACGGTCCACGAGCAGGGAATCTTGGCTGCCGACTGGTCGCCCGCCTGATGGGTCTGGTTCCGGGAGCCATGTCAACGGTGCAGGAGGGATTCAGGGATTCCGAATTGACGACTTGCTGTTGCTCCCAGGCATCCTAACGTCGTGCATCTGCAACTTCTATTAATTCGGCTCTTCTGTATCATGATTGGCTCATCATCTCTCCCGTATCGATCCATACCGGCAGGGCTGCATTAAGGGGTACAGAATTGCAGGCAGTCTATTGTGTTAGTGAGTCGAGCTGACTTTGCCTTGCAGGTCTTCTCGGCGCTATTATCACATCGATATTTCGGGTGCCGTCCATTCGCAACCCGGATGCCCCTTTCGAGAACGGCCATGCAGCGTCGTTGCATATCCCGCGCTTCGCATACAAACAAGTCACTTCTCTTACTCTGACAATACCTGGAAGTATCTGGAATTGGGTGCCACACTCTTATCCCCAATTCTCTTGCTGACAGCCACAACAGAGTGATCCCTGTCTCCCATAGGGCTGTGTCCGCAGTCGACCCCCGACCTTGGCAATGCTTGCCCACTTGCTTGCTTCTTGTCGTTGGCTCTTACTGGTTACGGCCGAAACTGCGGTGCCTGGAAAAGGCGTTCATACAGTACGTACAATGACCACTTATACACCCTTCATAGCAACACACAACGTACGTATTGAAAGCTGATATGCATGTCTCGATATGACTACATACGGTTGACTCTTTTTCAAGCACAAGGGCTACGGAAAAGTCGACGAATGATGTACTCGACAACCCTCGCTTGAAATTCTTATCGATCCTTTTCGGGGGTTATCATGGTTGCGTCTGATGATCCAGATCGCCCGTGGCTCCCCTCCTTCACCAGAACGCCGGAAACTGGGTGGCCCATCAACCAGGCCCGGTACGCAGCATTTCGGTGCAACTGACATGCATCACACCACCCCTTGAGATAAAGACTATCGGGCATGTACTGTACTGTGCCGCGCAGTACGTAGATGCTGGCCAGTCAGCACGCCCACACCAGCCACCTGTTGCTTGTCAAATGTGGAGGCAGCCCGCCTAGCCTTGCATTGGCGACTTAACAGACACCAGTACTTCTTGTACCTTTCGCACAGTCTTCTGTACATCTACCTTAATGGGAATGCTGACATGTTTCGGTAGTTTTCTCAACCCCTGCCTCATATCTGGTGGACGACGGCGCTCCGATTGGGCCAGAGGTTCAGGGTTGCCTGGCGCTTCGACTATCTTGGGACGACGTCTGCACACTCGCCCGCCTCACGTGGGCTCTGAGTAACCAAATTGCTGACAAGGCCTCCCGTGGGTTGGGAACTGTGTAAGAGGATGCATCGGGAAGCAGGACCGACGAAACGACTCTGACAAGCGTCAATGTCTGTTGTACAGAGAATCGCTCAAGTATCAGCGGGAACAGCTATTCAGGACAAGTGTTGACATCGGTTACACAAGCCTCGGCCCCTGACGGATCTTTTGCTGCAAGCTGTCAAAGTTCGATTATTAACTTCAACACCATGTAATTCTACCACTGTACCCACACCAACTGCGGTCCGTTGCCGTTCACATTTCTCACCCAGCAGACACCCTTGAAAAGGAGTGAAGCCAATCGATCCTAATTCAGGAGGGCTTTGTCTCAGATGCCCAATTTCAGTGTCGTTTCTCCTGGGCGAGAGATGGTGGTGGTAGGGATCCGCATTTCTGACAGGGCCTGCAGGTCTGACTTTCGGCCGACCCCAGGGTCAAGCATGAACCGTTTCTAAAGAAAGGTACAGGTTGTGCAGGCTGGTAGTGTGAGCACAAAGAGTCATGTCTAATCAGGCATCAGAAACCGCCCGGAAACGAAAGATGTGCATGCAAGCAAAGAAGGAGACTAACCCAGTCAGCAACTGGTCGGCCGAGCGCTCCATCTGAACAACAATCTTTGAGAGGCCGAGACAGAGATAGACGGGGCAGGACGTGAGCACAGACAAGAAAGATGGAGGGCAGTTGATGTTTGTCGCATTCACTCGCAGATGACTCTGCCTATCTCTGCCTAAGGGAATTGGATGCAGGGAGAGTTAGGAACGTGAGAGACGGTAACCCCGTGATCCTTTGCGCAGCAACCCCGTGGTCACCCCAAGTTAACAAACACCATCAGCATCGTCACCACCGTCATGGGGATGCCCACCATCACGACCGAGTATGTACAAACTCGCGCCCTTGACTGACAAATAGAGTGAACAGTATGACCATCGTCATGGAGGGTTGAATCTATGTTCAATGACCTCACACGCTTGTTCCACAGACCGATTACAAGCCTACAGCCTCGCCCAAGAAGACAAGGCCTATCTGCGGGGGAGTGGGGCCGATGCCCTGTTGATCGGAGTAGGCCAATCACCGGCCGCCCGCGCCACGGTCCTCCGCCGGCTGCGCCTCCCGCCGTGGCTTGCCCCGTTATTCGTCTCCGCCGGCGACTCCGAGAATCTCGACGACTTACATTGTTCCCTCCCGGCTGCATCATCTCGAGACGGCTTCCCAATTCCCATTCTTTTCCTCATCCGTGTTGTTGCAGTAGCTCTCGGTCAATGGAGATTAGGCGCTCGCTGCAACTCTGTGGCCCCAGCCGTTAGGCGTACCGGTGATCCACGACTCCGTCAGCAGGCAGATCTGCCTTGGGGAGTCATTGTCTCTCGGGAAGCGAGATGCTTCATCATACGTGCGTGCGTACGTACACAAGCCGTCAGACTCAATACTCGGCCAGACCCGGTTTTAACCTTGCGATCGGGCAAGCCTCCTGTTCGCTTGTTTGCCAATGACAGTCCTTGGTCTGCCATGTCACTCACCAACGGGCTTGGTGGTTGAAACTCAGGGACAAGGGCGTCAGGCGTCTGGACTCGTTTGACGCCGCGGCTGTTGCTCATTGTCGTTGAGGCTCCACACGCAACCTCCCTCCCTTACTCAACGCCTTGAAAGATTCATCCCCTTGCAGTTAGCAACCGCGCGCTCACCCCTTAGTCTCCCCCAAACCAGACTTGCCGCCGCCAGGCAGACCTCGCGTCTCTTCCTTCACCCTTTTGCCGCTCCCGCAACCACATTCGGGATCCCCCTCCCCTTTCCCTTCCACGGTGGTCCGTGAACCGTTCGGGCGTGACAACTCGGGCGAGGCTGATATGCAAGTTCGGCGGTGATTCCTCGAAACTGTTCCATTCTTCGAAGCAGCACTTTTGACCATCGAATAAGCGTCTCACCTCCCACACTCCTCTCCCCTGATTCCCAACGCTTCGTCACTCAACGGCCGCCGTCATGAGATGTGGAGGCCTCAGTCACAACGGTGATGTACAGCATGGATGCCTTTGGTCTCGAATATTCCATTACGTGTAAAGCTGTGTTGATGCCTATACGGCACGCTGGTCCTGACCATTTGTTGATTGTCTGGGTGACATCACTCCCTCCTTCTTGTCGACCCCTAACTAGTTTCTATAGCCCTATCCCCCCACGTCAACATCTATCGAATTGAAACCACCCTCAAAATCTTGTAATATACACCCTTTTCACAGAGTTGTAGCCCCAGTTCCAAGGCCTTGACTCACTTGGCCTTGCCGCATTGTACCACGGTTTTGCCTCCTGAGTATCAGCCGTAAGGCACCCACAGGGTGAGATGTCGTCAGTCATCATGTACGCTAGGCGATATGTTGTCGAAATGAATAGTCGAGAGAGAAAATAAGAAATGCCCCCCCCCCTGTCGCTAATCGCCCCCTTCCTCCTCCTAGCCCCTCGCAGCCCCCATGTCATAGTCGTGAAATCCACGCAGTAGTCGCCAGGTTATGGCAAAGTCGTTGTGCCGATTTAGGCTGTGTTCCAGTGGAATGTATCGATTACCCAAGTACGCACAAGGATCAAATCAAAATGCTCGACAGTACCAGAACTCCAATCATCATGAATAGACATCCCCGGCAACGGGACTAAGCTCGTCGACTCATAGCTGCCGTTGCGCCAGCTGCGGCCAGGTCCTGCTTGGCACTAACGCTCCTGCCCGCGGCTCGAGGCAAGCCGCTTGAGGTTTGGGCAAACCCAGCCGTACCGGCACTGGTCCTCTTTGTAGGCACGGCGCTGATAGGCCCCGTTGTCCCCGATGCTCTTCGTGGACCGCCGGAGACAGGCTTGTGAGGGCTGACTCCAGTTCGTAGGGACACGGCAGGCTTGACACCCGCACCAGGGGGCTCCGGAAGAGGTCGCGGAACAGAGATGGTGTTGTGTCGCTTCATTGGCGACGTTTCGCGAGTCGGCATTCGTGGCACGGGCATCTTACGCCCAGTGATGAACTCATGCCGGATAGCGTCCTCGGGTCTCAGTCGCCGTTCAGGGTCCCATCGGAGACAACGCGCCAGGAAGTCCAAAAAGACTTCGTCGTCACACTTGAGCACCTGTTGTAATGTCTTGGAAGAAGGCCGGCGTCTGCGGCCCTTGGACGAGACGGTCAGACGAGGCTTGCCCATCGAGTCAAAGAAGAGCTTCTTCCGGGTACTCTTCTCAATTAGATGCTTTTCCGGAGGTCCAAACACCTCCATGATGCATGCCAGCTGCTCTTGCTCATTCTCTCCGGGGAAGATGGGCACTCCAGTGTAAAGCTCTGCCAAAATGCAGCCAACGCTCCACATGTCGATAGGCATACCGTAAGTCATACCGAGGATGACTTCAGGTGAACGGTAGAATCTCGACTGGATGTAGGTGTACACCTTCTCGTTTTCGAAACAACTGGAACCAAAATCGATGACCTTGATCTCAGAATGAAGGGGATGTCGTAAAAGAATGTTTTCGGGCTTCAGATCGCAATGGATGACCTTGTGCTGCTTGAGGAGGTTGAGAGAGCTGAGAATTTGCTTGGTGAAGCGTCGGATGATCCTGATCGAGAAACCGCGGAAAGCGTGCGCCTTGATAAGCTCGTAGAGGTTCATGTCGAGCAGCTCAGTCGAAATGCAAAGATGTCCACGGAAATAGAAACTTTGGGTAAAGTTGACCATGCTGTGCTTGTTCTTGGGGTCCTGTCATGAGTTAGCATTGAAACATGAGATATCAACAGAAAGTCAGCCAACTTACCCATTCGCGGAGCTTCTGAAGAATGTTGACTTCGACAAGAGCTTGCTGGTGGAACCTCTTCTTGTTCCTAATAATCTTGATGGCGACAAGGCCGCCCGTCTTGTGGTCGATGCACCGAACAACTTGTCCGAAACTTCCCTTTCCAAGAACATCAATAATTTCATACCGGTATGCAAGGTGGTCTCCGGGAACAATAGTGTAGTCGCCGCGCTCATCGTCGTAGCCAAAGTTAGGCGCATCCGACTGAAGATCTCCGACAACTTTGTGGGCATTCTGTGTTCCACAGAAATAGACATCGTTGTAATCGACAATCTCTCCTCGTTCGTAAATATTGAGCATGGCGATGCGGATTGCCTCGTGTGAGCCAACACGCTCCTTTGGCGTTGCACGCTTCCTGAGTGCGTCCAGCGTTCGTGCAGCAACCTCTGTCTCCTTGCGCCGAGAGCCCAGCTTGGCCATCTCCTCTTCGGCCGACAAGTCATCCTTGTCGAGTTCGGCAGTCCATGAATCCGCGCCCTTTACTGCTGCCGAGGAAGTTCGAGGTCGGAGAATCTTCTGCATGACCGAGGTGTTTCGGCCCACAGGCATGGTCGAGGGATCAACGACGGGCTTCTTCGTACCCCAGGACTCGCTCTTGGTCTTGTCATGGGACATGAAGTTATTGAGGCTTCCGCCCGAGCTCTTACGCCTCCTCGACTCCAGATAGCCACTGGAAGATTGTTTGATAGTGGGACTTGGGCTGGCCTGCTTCATGCTGGATAGGTTGTTGAGAGTAGCCGAAATAGGAATCCTGGGGGGAGGCATAGCCTCCTCTGGATGCTTGCCATTGGCCTTTTCGATAACGTCGGCAGGCGCATTGATGTTGCTCTTCGAGTTGTTTCGCTTCCAGGAAATGCTGAGTTTTCGTCGAATGGAACTCATCGATGATGGGGTTTGAGGTTCCTCCGAGACAGGTTCCGGCGGAGGAGACTTGGGGACGAATTGCTCCGTCTTGGGTGCCCGCGGCCCGGCGGGCTTATGGGGGACTCGATCTTGGAAAAGGTGGTCATCAAGTGTGGTGAAATCGGCACCGGTCTTGGATCTCTTCAAGAAGTTGTGCTCGGGACCTCCCTTGGGCAGAGAGGAGGACAGGAATGGTGACATGCTCTGCTTGTGATCAATCTCCTTGAAGGCAAGAGACGAGTCCGTGGAGCTGGCGTCAGGTGGTGTAGGTGTGAGATGTGTTTGATGAACTGAGCTGCTGCTCCTCAATGAAGGAAGTTCGGGAGTGTCGCCATGACGGCTCTTGGAGAAGAAAGAACTCTTGGACGCTGTCATCGGGGTCGTTGGTGTTTTTGGTAATTGCCGTGATGGCGGAGGGCTCAAGCTCCTCTCGACGGCGCTGTGATCCTGCAACGCTGCTATTTTGTTAGCGGTTGGGGTACTCAATGGCCCCAAGCTAATAGGTGGTAGTCGCAAAGGCTGCAAATGTCTCTTGTTCGGCGGAGTAGCTTTGTTGTCTCCTTCGGCCGCGACGTGTGGTACATATGCACTTTTACGGGCGCTGGGCCTTCTTTGAACCTTAGTTGGTTCAGGGAACACAGGCATGGAAATGGTCCCAGTTGAGTTAGCGTTCATGCTCATTGCGTCCAAGTTGCTCAAAGCCGTCTTTTTCTTTTCCATGAAATAAGTGTCGGCTGGCGAGTCCTTTGGAGACTCGTACGCTTTGGGAATAGCGGGAACAGGAGGGACATCTTCTTCTTCGTCCGCAGGCATGGGGTTGTGAACAGTTGTATGTTTCGGAGCGGGAAGTCGTGATGTAGATGAGGATCCCGACATGCGATGCATAGACCCAGTCGATGTCCTCGCCGTGTTGAAGCTAAAGGCGGATGCGGCTGAGAGACCAGAGCTATAAGATTTGCGATTGTTGAGATCCGGCGTAGTCCTTGATGAGGATGGTGTTGCAGAAGCCTTCCTTGGAATCATCGAGGGCGATTTGGACTCGGCCCGGTTCTCGACTTGGTTGTTCATCGACACTGGGGGTGGCGGCGGAGGGTTGGAGAGCTGGTTCAAGCTCTGGGACTGCGGCATGATTGAAAGACGCTTCATCCTCCGAGTATCGGTAGGACTGATAGTCCTGGCACCGAGACCAGTGGCGTGTGAGGAATGATGGGTACCGGGCATCATCGAGACTCGCTTGCTGCTTGAGGAGGGAGTACTAAGACGACCACCGACGCGCGGCGACCGCGGGGTGAGCGTAGAGTGCCGGTTCTGCTCTGGGGTAAGAGTGTTACCGAAGCTGAGGTTTCCATGGTTTGGTCGTGGTGGAGGTTGCACCGACTTGGACTTGGCAGCCCTCGAGCTCGGGAAGCCTCTCGCGCTATCAAGCCATGATGAGTTACCATCCAAGGAGGCTCTAGCCGAACCAGTGGATGCCCCATCGGATAGAAGGCTGGGCCGCCTCTTCTGGGCGGTTCGAGGGCCAAAATCCGAATCGCCAATGATGCCCGGTCCTATCGACTTTCGAGGGGGCTTGGAGGCAACAGAACTGGATACGGGAGGGTATTGGCTCTGTCGGCGAGCGCGGGCTGTTGGACCGTTGGCATGATCGACCCCTGAAGTAGAGATGTTATTGGATGCATGAGCAGGCTGTCTGCTCGAGTTGCTAGGTCTGCGCAGGAGCGAGCCTGATCGGCCGGGACGTGTAGCGGACTGATTCGAGGGGCGAGCGGGAGAGGGGGCTGCTTGGGGCTTGGAAGACATATTGCTGTCATCTAAACCACGGGCCTCAAGAATACTCCCCTCGCCTGTGGGAGAAGGAAATTGGGTGAGTTTGAACTCGGTCGAGGCGGACTCGATGCTGCTCTGGAGGTCGTCAAAGCTCACAGAGGGCAGGAAATCGAACGACGCGTTGGGATCGTTTAATTGACTAGTTTCCCCATCCCGACCGAAAGAAAAGAGAGAATGGTTGTTGGAGGCGGTTGCGCTGAGCATTGGATCGTCGAAGGCGAAGCCAGGATTCGCGGTAGGAAGAGGTGGTCGATTCCGATGGCTAGGAGTTTTGCCCCTGTCACAAAGGGATCCAGGTCAGCTTTGCCATGTGCAAGGAGGCAACGAGACGAGGGTCGGCGGCGACGATGATGCGTGCACAGGGCAACGACGACTGTGAAGGGCCGCCCAAGCAAGAGATGATGGATGAGAAGAGACAACAAGAAGATCAAGAGGCTCACAATCGAGTTGGAGAAAAGTTGGCTGGTCGAGGCCCAGCAGGTGCCTTGTGCTCGCGGCTCATAGGGTCCGGTCGAGGGGCGTGGCTGGCAATGCGACGACGGAGGTGGATTTCACGGGGTCGGTCGCTAGCACAGACTCAGTCCGGTCAGGGAGCTGAGCGCATTCGAACGGCTACCTCATTCCGGGGCCGACAGAGACAACGACGGAAAGAGGAGAGCAAACAGCGGTAGGCGGACGGAAGGCGACAGATGTTTGATTGTGGATAGTGTGTCCCGGGAAGGGGATGATGAGATGGATGGGTTGGGGGTGAGAAGAGCGTAGGTCGGTCGAGGATGGAGTCGTTGTTTTTTCGGAAAAGAGGGATGGATGGTCTCTGCGCCGCACTGGGTCTTGCCTTCCAATGGTGGATGGACCTGATGGATGCAGCCAGTGACTTGCGGCGGACTCCAGGCTTGGGCACACGCTGCCAGAGGCGGGCACAGGCAGCTCCGGAAGGGGGCATGGGGGCCACGGGGTGTCCACGGGGGGCGACGCCATGGCAGGGAAGCATGGGAAGGAAGGCGCCTGAGAGGCTGCGATGGCGGAAGACACCTCGAGAAAGGTACCCTATGGGGCATGGAACGCCGATACCGCCATTTGATTGGCGTTTGGACAAGGAGATTGGTCCCTGAATTGCGGATAGACGTAAAGGTCCATACCGCCAAGTTCCTCTTTTACCGCTATTCCATTCATTGCTAACTAAAGCAGGGCGCTCTGGCACTGGCACTCGATCAAGAGGGTCAGGTTCCTTACCTTGGTATGGTCGGTACCTGCCGGTCGCTGCATCAGCTGCCCCCAGCCCGAGGTACAGGTACAGGTACAGGTACCTTCCCCAAACAATGCAACGTCCCCTTACTTTATTAGTCTCCCTCGAACCCACGATGTAGATATGAAAGGAACGTCAATCATGGTCCAACTTGCACTTGGGGGAGATGAGACATGCTTGGATCACGATTCAGATGGATGCCATGCCCGGACCCGTTCCGGACAAAGGCCACAATTGCCTTTACCGTCTTCTGCTCCCTCGTGCTCCTCCTCCTGGCTCCCCAGCCATGCCCGCAGCCCAGCCGTGCGTGCCCAGCCCAGCCAGCCGCTCTATTGTCTCAACGCGTCCAGTCCAGTCCAACAGCAAGCGGGCTCCAGTTGAGCCACGCCGATAGCGACAGGCGACAGCGGTGATATTGGGTAGGGGTCCTCCTGCGTGCAGTGGAGACGTCGGCGAGAGGAGCGAGCGATGCTACTGTCAACACCGCTGTCTGTTGACGCATCAACGCCAAATGGGAGAATGGCATTGGAGCTAAAAGGTAGCTTGCGTCCCGAAACGAATCGCCGCCCGTTTCGATATGTCCCGTTTCGAAACCAGGGTCGGAACTCTCCTTTTGGTGGACATCCTCTTCGAGCATGCCGCTCAGACCGGGATATCAAGCGGCGAATACGGGGGTGTCGGTCTCGCGTCTCACATTTCAAGGACCCTGAGCCATGCCATACCATGGCAGGCAGTTTGGGCATCATCAACCGGCAAGGTCAAACGGATGCTCTCTGTTTTCGACCAAGGTACTTCATCAGTCCCGGTCCAATAAAGTCGGCGTGCCATCACTGGTGTTGTCAGTCTGCATTGTTGGCCCGCCAAACATCAAGGATGATGCTGTGTTTGGACGTGTCTTGTTGTTTTTCGCCGCCTGCGGCATCCATTCAGGGCCTTGATCCATCAGACCAACAGACGAGTACCCCCGCAGCCGGCGCGCATCTCTTTGATGCAGGAGACCAGATGGCCAATCTGGCATCTGGAATCTGTGGCCGGCCGTCGCCAAGGGCAATCAACCTCTGATGTTACCTCATAGCCCGCATCGTGGTGAAGCTCCTTTGTTTATCTGGTCGTCGAATCCTGCCCGCACACGAGATTGACAGATGGAGTTATCTGCGACGAGCAATATGGCCATCTAGGTCAATCCTCAGTCCTGCAATAGGAAAAAACTAGTCGGTGCCGAAATGAAGAGGGCCTATGCTTGATTCATGTGGGCTCGCTAGGAAATGCTCTTTGAAGGTAAGACAAACAACTGGAACAGTCCGCATGCAGAAGCCAGTCAGCGCAAGCACGTATACAGGTGTCAACGCAACCCCTATTCCTCGGCCAGCAAACTCGTATCACGGCCTCATGACCAAGTCACCAAATGAGGCAATCTATCAACCAAAGTCTTTCCTCAAGGAGCAGCACAAGTTGGAGGCGCCACGGCCCGCATGGCGCTACTGTAAACTTTGAATCATGGAGGGTGGGCAGCCATGATCACCAAGAAGTTGGAGTTGCTGAAGTGAGGATCAGCACGTGTTGAATAACGGTCCCCACGGCCAGGTGATGGTTAACTTCAGGAAGAAGGACAGCAACACACCAAGAGCATGCGATTTTGATAACTGTTCTACACTCATTCTTAGTTATCATCATGATATTACATTAGTGTTTCAATATTCAAGATATTTCACACCCGGCCATGTCCGCAATAGGCCAAATTCTCACCTTTTGGCGACCCTCGGCACACATGCCCTTCCTTTTGGGAGCTGCACTTTCCCAGCAGTCTGGTGATGTCAGCGCCCAGTGTCACATGCACACCCGTCGTGATGGTGACACCTCCACGCGGGAACCCCATCTTCAAGCCTCCACACTCCGACGTTGCACCATGTCTTGAGCTCTAGCTCGACCCATCCTTCAATGGACGACTTCACCACCGAGATCATCGCCTCCGGGCGCGCCTTTGACTCCCCGGAGAGCCCCGAACGCCATCGCCGCGTCAGTGCCGGAAGCCATGATGAGGAGCCGGCCGTTGAGGCCGAGGCGACGACTCCGGCGCCTCCCCAGAAGACGGGTTTGCGCGGCGGGCTTGCAGCTATTCGACAGAAAGCCAGCCTGCAGGATCGTTTGGTTGAAAAGTTTGCTGTGCTCTAGCTTTTGCTCTCTCATGGCTTGCTAACCATGTCCTCCAGGCTCCTTCAGCAAGTCATCCCAGCGGACAAAGATGATCCCAACGACGTCGCCTTTGCTGCCGACGACCATGCGCCTACGCAGACCGAGAGGCCCAACTTCAACATCACCACCATGTCCTACAACTTTCGCCGCTTCAATGCTCGCATCGGTGTCGTCTTCAAGTTCCAGGCCAGAGTCGAACGCATCCTCTGCTGGCATCGCGCATCCCATACGCTGTCTCTTCTCGCCGTATACACCTTTGTATGCCTCGACCCATACCTCCTCTGTGTTCTACCTGTTGCGATACTGCTACTCGGCGTCTTTATCCCTGCGTTCTTAGCACGTCACCCAGCACCTCCCAAAGGCACATTATCGAGCGAGCAGAATGTTGGGTACTCTCCTCGTGGACCACCTTTGGCACCTGCGGCAACTGTTAAACCCGTGAAGGAACTTAGCAAGGACTTCTTCCGGAATATGCGCGACCTGCAGAACAGCATGGATGATTTTAGCGAGGGGCACGACAAGGTTGTCGCACTTCTTGTGCCGGTGACCAACTTTAGTGATGAGGCTCTCAGTTCCGCCCTCTTTGTATTCCTCTTTGCGGGGGGCATCTTCATGACTATTGCAGCTCAGTTGATTCCATGGAGATTTGTTTTCCTCCTCGGCGGTTGGGCTGTTATCGGCATGGGCCATCCATATGTTGCTCGTCTTCTCGCTGTTGCCCATCGCGAGCGCCTTCAGCCGCAGGAGGCCAAGGCTCGATCATGGCTTGACGACTGGATCGCTAAGGATGTGATCCTCGACTCAAGCCCTGAGACTCGTGAGGTCGAGATCTTTGAGTTGCAGCGCAAGATAGCTGGTGGTAGCGGCGAATGGGAGCCCTGGCTCTTTTGCCCGTCTCCTTATGATCCGCTCTCACAGCCACGTATTGCCGGCGAGCGACCCAGGGGCACACGGTTCTTCGAAGACGTCATGCCCCCGGAAGCTTGGGAATGGAGTGAGAAGAAGTGGGCTCTCGACCTCTGGAGTCGTGAATGGGTTGAGGAGCGCATCATCACGGGTGTTGAAGTCGAGACAGAAGGTGAGCGTTGGGTTTACGATATCTACGATGAGAGGGATGAGCGAACAGGAGTGGTAGATCCTCCAGTTCACGACAAAGGAAAGCAAAAGGCTGCTGCGGCCAAGCCGAGCTGGGAAGAGGGTGAGGATGGCAGCGGAAGGAGAGGGGACTGGAGACGGCGACGATGGGTACGACTGGTGAAGCGCAAGGCAGCACCAGTACAACCCGTCTGAGAAGGCCAGTTCTTTCATGTAAAACCAATGGAGTCTTGTGTATTTAGGTTCGTTTCTGCATGGCGTTGACGGTCTTGGGTGACGGACAGGATAGCAAGGGCAGCATTCTCACTCAGGATGCAGTATGAATGAGTCACGTTCGTGGACAGGGAGACTGATGAAATGAATCATTGATGGTTAATATATTCCAGAATATGAGCTATACGCTCCATGACAGAAAAGCGCCATGAGCCAGGAGATAATCCAACATTGACTGTTACAACAATTTCAAGTCACCGGTGCTGCTCGCCATCAGCGAGCCCAGATTGGTATCATGCCGTTCAGACTCCCTCCCTCCAATAATAGATCTCTGTACAATCAATCGTTCATCAGACATCCCTCCCGACGCCGGCCAGAACATTCTATATGCGCTCCGCTTCATAAGACATTAAACCTGACTGTGACTAGAAAAGTTGGTGGGTGTTGAGAAAACTCGAAAGAAGCGCCAAGGGTGAAAGACTGAGGCCTAGGGGATGACCATCTTGTCTAGGATCTTTTGGATGCCCTTTGTGTACCCACGACCCTGGTCAATTTCCTCGGTCATCTTGCGGGCGCGCTCGATGAGAATTCCAACTACACTACGAGTGTACTCGAAGCTACCGGTTGACTCCATGTAAGCGACAGCATAGCGCTTGACTTGGATATCAGACGTCTTTTGCTTGAGAATGTTGACAAGCTGGAGGTTTGTCGGGTTGGAGCGGATGCTGTGGATAACTGGGAAGGAAAACTTTCCCTCTGTGAGATCCTCGCACATGCCCTTGTTGTGACTGTACTCCTTGGACGACAGGTTCATGTAATCGTCGCGGATCTGGAAGATGAGACCAATGAGGTTGACAAGAGGTACACAATCAGTAGGCACCGACGACTCAGCAGCCATAAGCTTAATCCCAAGGCGAAATAGACCACCCGTCTTGTTGCCCACCATCTCAAGGTAGTCCTCCTCAGTGGGGCAGGTAAGTGTGTCTCGCCAGAACAGGTCCATGCCCTGCCCCCGGTGGAGGTTTACGAGCTCCTCGGAAAAGACGGTGATGAGGTCCGGGTTGTTGAGGCGGTGCAGCTCCTGCAGGGCGACAAAGTAGATGTAGTTTGCCGAGTTGATGGTCTGCGCGACGCCAAAGATGTTGTGCGCCACGGGGAACCCGCGGCGCAGCTCCGACGAGTCCTGCACGTCGTCGATGAGCAGCGACGACTCGTGGAGCATGCCCACCACTCGCGTGATGACCTCGAGGCTCTCTTGAGGTACGTCTAGCCAGGCGTTGAAGGCGTTGATGAGCTGCGCCCTGAAATCCTTGCCCGGGTGGCTAATGACATAGTCGTAAGGACCGCGGACAACCTGTTCCTTATCGTCGGTCCAGGTTCGCTTGGCTGTAAAGTTGAGGTCCTCGTAGGCGTAGCGCTCGGGGTCAGGAGGTGGGTTCGGGGCCTGCATCATGACGCCAAAGCCCGGGTTCGGAGCGGTCGATCTTGGGGAGCGCTGCTTCTGGCTGAGCCAGTCTCCTTCTGGGACAGGCCGGAGAACGGGTTTGGTGGGAGTCGAGTTGAGAGAGGTCGGGACGCCGGTGCTCGAGGTGCGAGGGGGGATGGCGTTGGGGGAGGTGAGAGGGGGGTTGTTGTTATTGTTGGAAGGCATCTTCTCCATGTCTCTGGGCGACAGGGACAGCATGTGCAGGGTCGACGGGGGGAGAGCCCAGGAGTCGGAAGAGAAGCTCGGATCGGCCGTGGGGATCATGCGTTCAGCGTTTGAAGAGTGCAACGGTGTGTGTGAGGCTGAGTCGGGGGGTGAAAAGGTGGCGAGACGGGGAGAAGTATAAGCGTTGGGTAGATATCGAAGTTCGTATGGATTGTTGGATGCCTGGTTGTCTTGTTGAGAGTTTGTTGGTGTGGGCTGCGCCTTGGGGATGTCCAGGCAGCTCTATTTAAGTTGTCGCGAGAGGGTATATCGGATGAATCGAATCTGTAGCAAAAAAGTCGACGTCATTGAGCGTCCCGAACCGAGTTCAGTTCTGCCTGATGCAAAGGCATAGAGGCGGGCATGTGTGCGCGAGGCAGCACAGGTAGCCCAAGATATATACATGCATATGCAACCGAGAAGGTTGAGGGGTCAGGACAGGGCCAAGAAGAAGAAGAAGAGGGCTTGTCATTAGCTAAGCTCCACACGAGGGAGGGTACGTGTTCGTCCTACGCAAGAGGACAACCTTTTCGTCACGAGCTAATGCAAAGGAGCTAGCGGGACGGCGGGCCAGGCGGGTAAGGTAGGCGGACTGTGGGGGAGAAAGGTCTTTTGACGCCCAGGAGCAGTCACAGAGTCCTGCAGGCCAGAGGTCACATTGGTGTAGCGTACCTTTTAAGGCAAAAAAAGCTTGTGATAATCCGGGGTATGGCGGTTATTACGGAGAGACAAATTGAACGAAGCTAGACTTTGGGAGAGGATGGGTATCTGCTGAAATGCGGATGTTAACCTTTTTTTTTTCTCTATGAGACGAGATAAGGACCAGTTCCGACGAGGAATGAAGTTGCGACAGTGATCAAGTTTAGAGGACATGCGCCGAGAAAGTATCCGATGATGGACAATGACGTTTCTCTCACGGAACCATCGGTTCAGCAGTTCCAACCAGCCCCCGACTGGGCATCGTCAGAGCTGGGCGCAATGTCACATAAACAAGCAACACGTCCTAAACCGCCAAGAAGCAGGGTGATGGGTTCCTTACCTCATTGGGTGCGCAATAGGCAGACTTATCGTGAGTATGAAGAGATCTTAAGAAAGAAAGTTTAAGATCGATCAAACGCTGTGTCCGTCCAAGGGGTAAAGAAAAGTGCCAGTTGTCCGTTTATCTAATCACCATCGGAGTAGCTCATCTCATAATAAGGCGGCTGTTTAATCCGTTGGGACGAAACCACACCACCTCAGCCCACCGTGAGATCAGCCCTTACGAAGCCCATTTTTCGCCAACAGAGTTTAGACACGTCAAAGCTGGACCTGGTCCGTCACGAGACGTGGTGATTGAAAGGCGGTCGCGGGTAGTTGAGTAGATATTCTCAGACTGCATTCCTTGGGTAGGTATATGGACAGTATAGAGATAAAGTCGAGCTGTCACATGCAAAAACTGACTTTACTGTGAGATAATCAACAAGGGACCACCTTTGATCAAATCAACCTCAGGGCTTCCATCCCGCTTCCATCCTCCCCGTCCAATCTGGAATTCCATCCTGTCGGCCAGCTGCACCTCGAGATCCCACTAAGCCCATCAGCATCTGCTGTCGTTCTCCCACTGGCTGAACATACCCTAGCGGCCCCCTCTCAGTGACGATCACAGCGATGGACAGAAGCCCCGCCAACGACCCCCTGGAACCGCGTGCGCCTGACAGCGGTTGAATTCCAGCCGTTGCCGTGGAGATGGCCTTCTCCACCTTTGAATCCAGGGCTGTTTAGCTTCAGCTCAACACCATATCTGGATGCAACCCTTTCTTGATTCTTTTCTTCTTCAGGTTTTCTGCTGTCGCTGCTGCTTTAGGCTCGAGCCAACTCTCAGCGCTGCTTGATACCCAATTCCCTTCTCTTCGTTTCGTTATTCCTTGTTTTGTCCCATTTTACGCCGTCTCGATCTCTCCTCGTGCCTTGAGAAAAAGAAAGCAGTTACACATCCGCAAACTATCTGCATTTTTTTCTCTGTTCTTTTCTTCCATATCGGTTTCTACGCCTACGACATTCATTCTCTCGCCAATCAAACAATCAAACATGATGGAGTCACTTCTATCTCTCGCCTTTGACAACCTGTCGTCCTACGATGGCCCTAAAGTCCGCAAGGGCTTGCGCCAGGTTGAAGGTCTACTCGCCCAGATCTGCCTCTCGAATCCCCGTAGCGACAACTCGCGCCGCAGCCGTGATCACGAAAACAACGGAGAAGCGTCGCCTGAACAAAAGGACCTCGCCGAGTTATCCCAGGATCCCGCTTTTCAAGAGTTCTTCAAGTTGCAGGAGGGATTCGAGTGGAACGTTGCCATGCGCCTTATCGGCACTCTTGACCGTCTCATGGCTAAGGGCAGCGACGGACAGAATGATCTCCTGATCCTCAATGCCCTTGATCTTATTCAGGGAACTCTCCTGTTGCATCCCCCTAGCAAGTCGCTCTTCTCCCGGGAGCAGAATATGAACGTATGTGATATGAGTCGTCTGAACGACAACAAGAGGATATAAACTGACATGTCTTGTATAGCTTCTCCTCGATCTCCTTGAGCCCTTCAACTGCCCCGCTATCCAATGCGCGACTCTTCTCACCCTCGTCACCGCTCTCCTCGACACCCCCCGAAACACCCGCACCTTTGAGGGCCTTGACGGTCTTCTCACTATCACCTCTCTCTTCAAGTCGCGCTCCACGGCCCGCGAGGTCAAGCTCAAGCTTGTCGAGTTCCTCTACTTCTATCTCATGCCCGAGTCGCCCTCGATCCCCCGCGCCGACCAACGCGATTCTGTCCCTGGCATGCTTCAACGGAGCCCTAGTAAGCTTGCGGGCGCCTTTAACAATGAAGCCCGACGCAAGCGATCTGGTTCCGATGCGGATGACGTTTATCTCACAACCGAGGAAAAGCAGGAGTTGCTTAGCCAACATCTAAGCAGTGTCGAGGAGCTTGTCAAAGATCTTAGAAACTGCGCTCCCTTTGGAGGCGTCGTCTGCTAAACGCAGGCAGTTGGGCACAGGTGGACATGTTTCCTATTCCTTTATTCTTCATTCCAGCACAGAAACGGCGTTGGGCGGCACTCGGATGGCTCATTTTTGTGTGTGTTTTTTCTTCTTTACCTTTGGCGAGGAGTTTTGAGAGCAACAGAGTCGGAACACATTAATTTGTTTTTTGCTTTCCTTTTGTAAGATATGGCAACTGCGAGGGAGGAGGATTTTTGGATGACCTTTGATATTTGCCTGAATGGTCTGGCTAGGCGTTGCTAAGTATGAAAAAATATTAGAACGGTTCAGTTTTTTTTCTCCTGAGTATCATGACTGTTTCGTGATAGGTTCTCTGGTTCTGGAGTCGGAGTTTGTCGCGGTGTTGGCACGATTGATAATGAACGGGCCGGCGATATTTGCTGGTCGTTGCCGTATAACTCGAAACGTCCATCGATAGTCTCTGAGCCGGGTGTATGTCCAGCACTCGGGCTACTCATTGGTGATAAGAAGCCGCTGCCTTCTCTAGCCGTTGAATCAATCTCAACCGGCGCCGCGATATCGCCGGGCCCGTGGGCTTGTATCGGCACGGCTCGGTCCATACCCGGTGAAGCAGCCGTCGTTGGGCTGATAGCCGGGTCCGTATACGGCCCAGCCACGGCATCGGGTCCGAAGTAGTCTCTCGTCAAGCCGTGCCGAGCCTGGCTTCCGGATACGTCGGTCATGCCATCCCGCACGGTACCAGTACCTTCGCCGTCACCTTCGCCTACAGTCCTCGATTCTCCAGTTGTGGTCTCCCGGCGTCGGCGCCGCTTAGCCAGACACAGCCAAGTGAGTCCGCCGATAATAATACTCGCTCCTACAGTCGCGCCAACACCAATTCCAGCTTTAGCACCATCAGATAATCCATCACCTCCATCTTCATCGTCATCAACAACTCTAACATCGCTCCCAGTCGGCCTAGCTTCAGCGCAGTATCCCTCTCCGCTAACCTGTGTACAAACCTGTCCGTCGTCGCAACACCCAGCGCCGTCATCGCACCTAAACTGCGACGTGGTACAGCCCGAGGGCACGGGTGTCAGCAACCCGGTCTGGGAGGCGGATTTTGTGGATGCGCATTTCCCGTCGGGCCTACACTCCGAGCCGAAACCGCAGCAGTTTCCGCCCAGGTCGCTGGGGCACAGGTAGAGGCTCGTCTGGGGGCATTTCCGGTCGCAGCAGCCCTCCCGAGGGACCGCTGTCCCGCTCTGGGTGACGGTGCGTGTGCAAAAGTATTTACGAGTGGCATCCGCGGAGCAGAGGTTCTCGCTGGCGCAGTTGGACCCGATCTGGCAGCATTTCGGATCGCCGTCTTTGTTGACGTAGCAGTATTGGTCGTTTTTGCAGCAGTCGTCGCCGAAACCGATATCTAGACCTGTTGCGCAAGGACATGAGTTGATTGTCAATCAACATGTTTGCGCCGTTGAAAGAACTTACAGTTGTGATAACCTTGTCCACAGTCTGCGTCGCGCTTCGCGAGGGGAAATGCCTGATCGAGGAAAAAGCGCGGGACGAGGTCGCCTTGCGCGATGGGAAGCGCTTCATATCGTCTGACGATTTGTGCGACGACGAGGCGAGGAAGCAGAACGAAGCTGGTGAGAACAAAGAGCCTCATGGTGAAGACAGCGCGCGCGACAACAACTTGAGAGAGGGGGTTGAACTAATGCGCTTGGTTCATTGTCGCATCGCGCCGCTCGACTTGAAACTGACTTTTCAATCGCCGGCTGAAAGTATATCTAAAAAGACAAAAAAGTCGCTCAAGAAGGATGAACAATGAAAGAAAGGCAGTGACGGAAACCTCGTTCGGCACGAGGCTCCCGCAAAGAGGATGAGTTGCCCATGCAGGTAAGACTCGGTAAACGGCCAAATACCCTGCATCAAGCCGAGTTAAGTGGTGTGTGCCTGTGATAGTAACACAAAGGGCCCTTTTTCTTTCTCTAGTGATTGTGCGTCCGCTGTGAGCCAACCCCTCCAAGGGCCTTGCGTGGCGGTGCGTTCATTGTTGTTCAGCTGTGAGTGGTAATCGGGAAACTCGGTGACAAGTGCTGACGATGAATGGAGACTTGGACCCCAAGTGGGAATGCACGATGGAAGAGTCAGGCCAGATAATTCCATTTTTTGCGAGCCTTGCTCACAGACCGCATGTTCACGTCAAATAATGTGAGAATCTGCATGGCTGAGTCGACGGGCTTATTCTTCTAGAGCCTTGTTGCTTGTAAGTTGATGAGAACTTGTTGGTGGCGCAGAACAAAGGTCAGCCGCAGCAGCTAAACTATGGCCCAAGAGGTAAGCATTCTGCGAAGCTAAATAAACACATAGTAACCCTCGAATAATGACAGTGTGCACACATAGTCTTGACCGCCATAGGAAGGTCAGCCACTAAGAAGCTTGCGTAACGGTCCAGGGGTTTGAACGAGTCAGCACAAAACACCGTTTAGGAGAAGCGCCTCAGAGGAATGCAACCCTGTCACACACTGGAACTCTGCAGCTTAATTAACGTTCAACAAAGTTAAGTTAACCTTGAATATAAAGCCTTTTAGTTTATATTAAAATGAATCGTTTGTTTTATCGAGTTCCAGCTCAAAATTGTCTTTAAAATTGGTGTTTGTTTTTATCCCTCATCTTAGCACTTGGACACGCGTTCCTGGGCTGCTAGCCTTAATCTCATCTGCCGCTCTGCTCTCCTGTCACGCCACATGTCTATCAGCTCCATCAGAATGAGGACTGTGAGCGGTAATTGCGCGACTCCCAAAACGATTGCCGCCTTGTCGGTGAACAAGACGCCTGCCCAGCCGTCCCAGTGCTCGTAGACGAGATATGTTCGAAAGGCGTTGTACAATTGCCAGTTGAGGATCAGAAAATATTGAATCAGTTCCCATGTTGATAATGTCGGGACCGAGTCGCCAAGCTCAAGACTTTCCACTTTGTCTGTCGGGGTCCAATGTGAGTATAAATGCGCTGCTCGAGTCCCAGAATGAATCGTACCGATGGTGTCTTGGCTGAATGTGTCGTCGCTCGCCAGCGAGCGGGATTTCTCGTTGCAAATCATAATTGGCGATGTTGTGGCAGGCCTACGCCTTGATCGTCTCAATAGACAAAAGAGTAAAGAAAAAAAGCCCCGTAAGGAGTGAGAGCTTTGACAATTGAAAATGGAAGGAAACAAGAGAGAGATAGCGAGTAGTATCAAGAAGAGAGTTCAGTTCAGAATTACAGAAGCGAGCGACAAACAAGGCACTGTTCGATTCCAGTGCTAGTATTAATACAAGGGATAATGAGCGAGACGCGTTTCACCTTTATTGCCAAGGCCCTTGCCGCCGGTTCCTTGAACGTTCCCCTCGCTCGCGAGGGGAACTGCCACTGCTGGGGTTTCGCCATTCCAGTTAAAATCCACTTGCAAGGGGGGTCATGGTCAAGGGGAATGGAACAAATTTCGCCTCTTCGTCTGTAGATCATTTACCATCTCGCCATTTTTCTCCGCTTTAGCGCAGACGGAGCGAATCTTGTCTTGTCTGGGGGGCGCCAAAGAGCCGCCCTCCTGACTGGTTAACTGGTGAGTTTGGTATGTTGGACCCAACTCGTCACTGGTCATGCGTGGGAAAAGGAGAGATAGCCGCGCGTTGGTTGTTGATCATCATATCGTATCTGTGTAAAAAAAAAAAGAGACCGTACCTCCACATGTTTAAACTCGCTCGTATGCCGTATACGTGTCCAAATAAAGTACAACTCGTATCGTCCTCCCAAAACTCGTATAAATTCACACCATCTCTTCCATTTCCATTAAACTCCTCGTCTGCTTTGCCATGGTTCTAAACCCGCTGGCCGTGGTTGTGTACGTTGCATTGGCGGCTGCGGCGTTGAGAGGCAAGAGTGGTCTTGGCGAAGACGTGGGTGCTGCTGTTGCTGGAGTACTGATGCCGCTCCAATCCATGCTAGTTGTCGAGAGCCTGGTGATAATGCTGTCTGTTAAGAGCGTAACAGCAGTATCAATCCCTGACTCTTGAAAGCTTGTCGACCCCGAAGCTTCTGCCGTGCTTGGCACCATGCTCTGGGATATGTTTTCATCCGTGCTGGACCCAGAGTTCTCGCTTGTAACTGTGGGTCCTTCATCTCCATTCAACGTCATATCCGGGTCCTCTTTAAACACTAGACCGGGGATTGTAGGGGACTCGGTGGGCTGACCGATATGAATGAACTCGGTGCGTGTTGTCGTCCACTTTACCCTCGATGATCTGGTAAGAACCGATGTGAAGACCAAAGTTCTAAGTTGCACCGTCTCACGAGTTGTCGTATATTCTGTGAGAGTCTGTTGTACAGCTATGGCTGTGGTGAGAGTTGCCGGGGACTCAGTCGAAGCCGAAACTTGGGAATTATCAATGCTGGAGGTGGCATACGTCGTGGCCGGTTGTTCTGTTGTTTGCTGCAAAGTTTCTGCTCTTCCAAGGCCGGAGACAGTTGGAGTGTTTGGTGCGGCCTGAGTGTCAAGCGTTGCCTGGGTGTCGGGCCCCGTTGGAGTATCAGATGCTGTTCGCGTGTCGAGCTGTGCCTGAGTGCTAATCGTCGTTAAAGTGTCGAATGCCGTTTCCGCGTCGGGTGCTGTCTGCGTGTTGAATGCCGCCTCAATGGCAAGTGTTGCCTCAGAGTTGAGTACTTTCTGATTGTTGGATGTGACCAGAGGGTCGGGTGTCGTTTGAGTGCCGAATGCTGTCTGAATGTCCAGTGTTGCTTCGAGGCCCTGCGTTGATGGAGAGCTGAGTGGTGCTGAAGACTCGAGAGTTGCCTCGGTATTAATTACTGTCTGGATTCCGAATGTTGATTGAGTGCTAAGTGCTCTTTGGGTTGCTGAACCATCAGTTGTCATGACTGAAGAGATCGAGCCCGGCTCGGTTGCGGACGAACTAACACCTGGAGCGCAGTTAATGTTTCGGCGAACGTTGGCTTGGCCACTCACCTCATCTTCAAGACAACTGGGGTCTATGGTTTGGGATGGTTGCTGGTCTCCTTCTGTTCCTGCAACCTGGGCTTGTCCTATGAAAGTTGTCTCACCTGAACTAGAGCCGGGAACGTTGTCTGGGTTCTCCACGAACATGCCTCCGGGCAACCCACTGGGTTCTCCGTTGACTTGTCTATCGGGAAGAGCACTGGTCTGATCTGCTGGCGCGTTGTTGGGAGATCTTGTAGGTTGAGTTCCTAGAGCCGTACCAGAGTGTAGTTCCGCCTGACCTTGGAGCCGCTGATTGGCTGTCTGAGCAGCGGGCTCGTCAAGCTGACCGGTTGGTTGTTCATCGAGAAGGCTGATGGATTGACCATTTGGCTGCACTCCGATCCGTTCTTCGGATGGTGCTTTGGACTCGCCGGGCCCATCTCCGGGTTGCGTAGGTAAGGACTCCTTTGGCTGCTGGGCTGATTCGATTACAGATGGTCGAGTCTCTGGACTATCAGGAGAAGCGTTGCTGGGGTTCTCGCCTGGCAACCCAGTTGGAAGACTGGCTGGTTCCCCATCTGAGTTTCCAGGTCGTTCACTAGCAACTGCGTCTGCCTGGTCATCAGATTGCCCTTGTCCTGCAGATCCTGGTTGGCCAGGGGCACTAGGCAGGCTGAAGGAACTGGAAGGTTGAGGCGCAACAACTGTATTGGGGATGTTTGGCTGTCCAGGTAGGTTGGATTTTATGTCGGCATCGGAGACTATTGGGACCTTTGATGGACCAGAAGTTTCACCAGAGTCAGGCAGCCCAGTTCTGTTGGGTTGCGCAGGCAACTCGACTGGTAGGTTCTCATTGGAGGGTGTATTAGAAGAACCATTGGGTAGTTGTCCTGACACTCCGCTGGGCTGACCAACTCCTGGTTGAGAGGATTCCCTATTTTGGGAGTCAGGTGAGAACATGTTGCTCACTTGGTCCTGAAGCTTGTTGATCTGGTCCAAGACATCTCGCAAGTCCTGTTCAGAAACCTCAACCATGAAACCGTTCTCCTCAACCAGTCGCTTCACCATACCGAGAGTGCGGTGAAGCCTGGGGAAGCCATGGCGAGGCTGCTTGAAGGGTGTCACTTTGATGGGAGGTTTGGTTGCTGGTACCGTGGAGACCGCTCCTGGTGATTCGGCTGGAACGTCAACCCGAGGTATGAGAGCAGCATGGGCGTGTGGAAGGGGTAAAGGGAGGTGCGGAACAATGCAAAGAAGTGTACAAAGGCGAACCATTGTGTCAACTAGACAGGTTCAATAAGATAAGATGAGGTGGTTTGTTCGTAAACATTCATTATGGTCTATTGTTCTTCATATATCTCTGCCGTCGAGTTTAGGTTGCATGGAGCAACGCATTCCGACGATTGTGACGGCAACGGGCCATGTCATGGTGTCTTAGTCTCGGGGGTTTCAACTCATTGTGAACCAGCGCTTGCTGGTTCTTATTGGATCTTGGGCTTGCTATCATTCCTGAAGCTGGTGCGACAGATACAGACCACCTTTGAAGTAGTATCTGCCGGTCTTCGGAGCGATGACATATTGGTCGATGTCGCTGAGCGCAGCATGTAATTGCTCAGGTCATTGCCGCGGCGATCGAGGCTATGCAGAGATGACGAAAATAACCAACTTTGGCGGGAAACTGACGCAGGGATTTTTGGCGGAGCCGTGACGAAATACGGATCAAACTTGGCAATTTCACACGGTCGGGTGGTTTGTCACTCTGCCCGCACTCGGTTGCACCGGATAGCTGCCCGGTGATGGCGGCGATTCTCGGGTTGTAACTTGGATCTACAAAAGACAAAGAGTTGGTATGCACAAATTCGTCCAGAGAGATGATGCACTTCGGTGATAACTTAAAGACGCTGGCATGCTTCTTTGATGCGGTTTGGTGGTGGATAACCATCGCCCTGCAGGAATCTCTCGTAAGGCGACAGGTCAAAGCCTTGTTGAGGTCAAGGTTGACTGGGCGCAGTACAGTAGCAATCCTTGAGCTTGAGGTCCATATCGACTGAAACGCTTGCAAGTTAATGATATTTCAAATAATAATCAGTCGCCCGGGATGTTGGGGGCCGTGTTAAAGGCTAAGCACTAGAGGTGCCGAGGGTTAAGGTGTCGGCTACCTCTGTGGACGAATGTGAGGCCATCCATAAGCATCAGACCCTTGGTCGTGGGCATGCGCTGTTCTTTGGGTGACAGGACAGTGGAGGTCTGTCTCATTGATAGAGAAGGCTATCAGCCGTATCCCTGTGTCAAGCTTCGATGGTGAGTCGGTGAATTCCGCCACCGCGAAAAGGCAGCAGGGGCTCGCTTCCCATTGATGGATGAGTCCCGTCTCTCGCTGCTTTTTGCGCCGTCCGTCACGGTCGGCTAATAAGGGAGGGAGGACGAGCCAGACCAGGCCATGGAGCGCCCACGGTCGGGAAAAGGGATGAGGGGCAGGCGATGATTCCCTAGCTTCGTCTCGTGTGTTTATCCCTCCCGTGCATCCCGCTGGACTCTGTCTGTCCTGCACATCTCCGACGGCGGTCCTATGGAAACCAAGTCCAATGTGACATGGTAGCGACTATCGCTGCAGAAACCTGATGCCTTGGCTGGATGAGGCGGACACTGTGTTTGCTTGTCTTGGCCACCATCTCTGGTTGTTGCCTCTCTCCCCGAGGGGGGGCGGGGGCTGGGGCTGAAGCGTGGGAGGCAGAGGCAGAGGCAGAGGCAGAGGCACTGAAGGAGGTGATTTGAAGAGCGGTTCTGCTGGTCTTGAATCGCCGAGTCGCAGGCCAGTGGGAGGGAACAAATCCAGACTTGAAGGAGACCAGGAGATGGCGAAGAGGAGACACAGTGATTGGTCGAACCGCTTGCATCACCCCCGGTCCCATCGGAAGACCAAATAATGCGGGACCCTCCATAACTGCATTACCTGGGCGCAGAATCACGCTAGTCCTATTGGGGAACGCGCCGCCCCGGGGCAGCGAAAAATCCCCAGACGTGACGGGAGAGAGAGTGAGTACGCAGCAGCTGGAGCAGAGCGCACGCACACGCATCAACCCAGAGAGAGCCTTTACCAACCCAACCCAAAACCAACCGAATTTTCCTTGTGCGCCGCCTCAGGGCCCCAGAATCGAAAATGACAATGAGACCAAGACCCCAAAAACCTACAAGACACGCCTTCTCCCCCCCGTCTCCCACTTTTCCCTCCGTCCATCAACTCTCATCCCTTTGCTCCCACTGCCGCAGCCGCAGACCATCACCAAGTCGACGGGACGCCGCAAGTCCAAGTCGCAACGCCAGCTAACAAAATCTCCCGCTCCACGCAAGCCCCAAAAAGCCCACCACCCCTGACCACCACGGGATCACCACCAGCCTTAGGCCATTTGCCGCCTCTCCCGTCACCAGGCCATTCCACAAATCTCGCTTCCTTCTTCTTCCTCTCTCCATCATCATCCGCCATCCATCGCCGCTGCTCATCATCACCACTCGCCGTCCACCGTTTCGTTTCGCCTCACCTCGTCTCACTAAATAAAACCCTAACCTGCTGTCTCATCACCATCATCACCCTTTGCTCGCCGGCTGCAAAACTTTCTCAACACCATGGCTCCTCAAGCCAAGTCCGCCGACGCGCGACGCAAGTCCAGTGCAAAGCCCACGCTGCTCGTCACTCTCAAGGTGTCGCCTGACAAGCTTCGCGAACTCGTCGATTCCAAGCCCGTCAAGGAAGACTCTCCCGTCAAGTCTGAAAAGGAAATCATCAACTCGCCCGCTGCCGACACCGTTTCTGCCACTGGCTCGCAACCTCCTGCCAGCAACTCGAACGGCGACAATGCTTCAGATTCGAATGCTGCTACACCTGCTGCCGATGCGACTCCCGCCGATGGAACACCAGCTCCTTCAGCCATGGGCCCTCCCGTCGAAGGACCCAAGAAGAAGGGTGTCAAGCGATCGGCTGCCAATGCCAACGGAATAGATGGCGTTCCCAAGCCACGAGGAAAGCCAGGTCCCAAGAAGAAGCCTCGTTTGTAAGTCTTGCCGATTAATCCTTTGTCAAAACCGACATGAAAGAACAATGCACTAACAACTATTTATAGGGAAGACGGGACAATCGATCACTCAAGTTCGGCCAATCGACCTGCTGGAGGTCACAAACTGGGCCCCAAGGCGAACCAAGGTGCTATCAATGCCGGTCTTCGCGCCCTCGACCGGTCTGGCAAGCCGTGTCGCAAGTGGAACAAGGGCGGCTTCACGCTCAAGAGCTTTACTGGCGTCGTCTGGGAAATCCCACGATGGACGGCACCCCCAAAGAAGGGTCCCGAGTCCAGCACTGAGGATTCTGCTACCGTCTCAGCTGAGGGTAGCAGCAAGGAGAACAAGGTCAACGGCCAAGAGGGCAACAGCGCCAGCGCCAGCAACAGTGGTGTCGATGTCGAGATGCGCAGTGCATCCAGCCTCCACGGCGCATCACCAGCACCGGTGCCTATTGCCGCTGCCTCATAGACATAGGGCTGTCACGTTATTACCGTGCACATTCTGCCCTTTCACAAAGGCTGTTTTATTATTCGACATGTCACAGCGGAGTTTCAGGTTGACACAGGCCGACATTTGTCGACCAGAGATAAGTCCCTTTCGGTAGACTGGGCATGGAGAAGGGTTCAAACTTGATTATTTAATTCATCAGGGATTGCGACGCTGGTGTCGCCGGCGTTACAGGAACAGCGAATATGGAAAGCTATGGAAAAGGGTTGGCGACTGGGATGTATCATGTTTTGAAAGCACACAAAGTGCCTTGTTGTAACATAACGGACGATTCTGGTGGGAAATATTAGATGGTGGATGGTATTCCCAGGCAAATTGCATCAGTATTCATCATTTTATTGACCCAAGTGCTCTGTCGAGACCGATCTTTTCATGGTATGTCTCCAACGCTGATCGTGGACTTTAATTGTCGCAGCCTGCCAAGGTAGGAGGAGTGGCATCAGGGTTTGGCGATTTGCCGCCCGGTCCAGGCGGCACGCAGTTGCTCAAGCCAGGCTGACGAAAAATTCCCTCTCGCGAGAAAGTCAGATGCATGGTGGTGGTTGGTTTATTATTCCCCCAGCCCGGGATCCCGTCTCGAAGATACTATACCCAAGCCTTGAACAAGTCCGGTATACGTCCCATGGGTTTCTGGCGTGCATCGCTGGACAGTTGGCTGCTCAGGTGAGGCATTTCCCTTCTTGAGCGGTATGCGATGAGCTTGGAGGGGATGAGGTGCCCCAATGGCCAGATTGTGGGTACGTTTTCCGCTCGTCTTTGGTTCATGAGAGTCATGGTTTCAATGTCACTGGGTGATGGTGTGGTCGCAGCGCAGGCGCGCGCTTAGTCATCCAGGTTCCAGGGGCAACCAGGGTCGCCTAGGAAGTGGATGAGCGGATGTGGGGCACAGCTTATCCCGAATCAAGGGATGCATAACTTTTTGCCAGCTGGTATTCCCGTTCTTCAGCTGGGAATAATAATGCGGATGACAACGCACTGTTCAACATTGTCTCCCTTGCTGACACTCTCTTTATACAAGGAAAGGAACTCTGCACGCTTTGCACTCTTGCATGCTCCAAATCAAAATCAGGAAATTCAGTTTGAGATTGTCTCATTTCGTGCCACCTAGCAAAGCATGAGGCAATTCGAATGCATCACTGAAGCTTCTTATTGGATCGTGGCTGCAGCGAGGCGTTGAGCGATCCCACTTTAATACCCCGCAGCCGACGGGATCCACCCCGAAGCACGGAGGAAGGACACCGAGAACCGGCGTCGGTAGGCCCGTGAGAATAGATGCAAAGGCCGGAATGCGTATTTATTAAAGATGGGGATAGGAAATAGGAGATATTTAGAGCTCAATGAATCATATACACTCGGTATCGCTTTTATGGTAGATCGCGTTCGTCGTTGACTACGAAAATGACGAGGTTGAAGGAGAGCGTGGAGCTCATCATGAGAAGAACCTGACCCATTTTTGTACCAAGTTGTGGATGAAATTAAAGAGCAAACATTGGCTGCGAGGTGCATCATGCATCATTTCAGTCACTATAGTGAATGTGGAAGCCCGGTTTGTGACGTCTAGGCGTTGACTGCTGAGGGTGGTGACATTCGGGATGTGTGTGAACCGATCTGAGATGCAATAGAGAAGAATATCATTTACTACGACGCATACGCTTTAATAATGCCTAGAGACTATTTGCCCTTGGTTGACCATCTGTGGTTGAGCCTGTAGCCATCAAGCTGAGGTCGAACTTGATCACTTCTGACTGGTTCTTGTTATAGGGGTAAGTACTGAATAGTGAGGGCATCTTCCCCAAGATATAAAGGAGAGTAACAAAGTGAAAACTAAGACATGCCTCTAACGCTCAGGAGCGGCGCAGACCGAAGTAAACATCAGTTCGATATACCTCTGCTAGAAAGCCGAGATCCTTCGTTGGCGGCTCTGAACTTGTGAGGCACCTGCGAATATTGAGTGAAGTCGTTCACATTGAATAATAGACCAGTCTCTACTTCTTAATAGAGAAGTCATATCAATCTAAAACAATGTTCTGTTGTTGAACTGTTGGTGCGTGCTTTGAGTGATTTGCGTGGTAAATTTAGATCCGCCTGTAGCTACAATGAAGAGGACGTGATAAATGCGACGGACTATGCAACTGGATTATCCCTACCTGACGCTGCTAAGGTGAAGCAAGATGATGGGATGACATAGGCTCGTATATAATGGAGGGAATATGAGGCCGATCAGGCGTCGCTTGGTAATTGCATCTCATCATGGCATGATGCGAAGTCCATCTGATAGTGGGAGAGTTGACAGAAGGTGAGTGAATGAGAGGATTAAACACGAAGGCAGCATTGAGAGACTACATTCATGGAAAAATGTTAAAGTGTGAATGGCAAAATAATGCCTGGGTAGTTGCCGTCTTGCTCGGGTGGAAAGACGTTGAAACAACTGACTTTTTCGCCTTGACTGGGTTGTGAGCATCTATGCATGGAGTTTTGAGGTAAGGTAAGTTAAGAGCAGATGTAGTAAACGATTGTGCTTCAAATGTGATTCTTCATACTATCGTATGTTGTAGCCTTATGAAACAACATCTAGGTGGATCAATGTATGAAGTGGCGGCTCATGGTACCATCGTGCGACTATACAATCTTTCATCTTAAACTCGCGATAACCTCGTTTGGCAGATATACAATAAGGTAGACTGTGTTTGATCTATACAAAAAGGTGCGTTTTCAATCACAGAGAAATTTAGTTTGATGTATTGCGTACCCTTTTAAGGGGATTTGTTTGGTAAACACCAGTGACAGCGTGTGCTGTGACGAGTCTTTTTCGAGTGGGCAGCCACATCACTCTGCAGAGCAGGCCTCATACGCAAGAAGCTGAAAACTATTAGTCTGATAACTCATGTAGTCAACGAGATACGTCATTGATGTCAACAGGACACGGTTTGTGTTGATATCCTTGGACCAACCCTTTGCTGCGCCAACTCTAGTGTGTAATGTTGCACAAGATGCTTGGCCTCGGCAACTGCCCATCTCCCAATACTCTGTCCAATGCTCAACTCCTCTCATCAGACTTAAATTACTTGCATAAACATGGTATCCGATAAACATGAATCACCGGCATCATATCGCAATGTTCCGCTATGGTGCCATCATCGCTGGCCTCGGACCTGTTTTGGCCTGGTCTGGGGTCTTAGCAGTTGGGTCATCCGGGCCGGACAGCGGGGAAGCCGGCGGGGCCTCCACTGTTAAGCCGAGACAGCAGTCGACTGGGGGCTGGCTTAACAGACGATACCGGACTAGGTAGAGAGCGTTGGAGTTACGTCCAGGTTCTCGTGATTGCCAGACTGAACAGTACGTACCGTTTACTCTGGATGATCCAGCCATGACTCGGCTTAACCCAACAACGACGACTGGTGCCGCGTAGCAAACAGAGAATTGTTTCTGTTCTCTCAAGTCATTATTCACATCATACCTTGATACTGGTGGTGCTGGGCCATCTCATGTGAGCGGGTCACGTCAACTTTGTTAGCGAGTGGTGACGGCACCTTTGGCGCTCAACGGAACCACCTCCACCTGTATCCGACCACCTACCTACTGCTCGCTCTCCGCCATCTACCTACTCTCTTCGTCACTCTGCCAGCTACGAAGCCACACTGTCGACGATTGAACCGTTTCTCGTATCGCTAGTCCTTTACTACTGCTGCTCTATCGTGGCAGGCTTCTTTTCCTCCTAGTCCGACTCTTATCTGAAAGCTCGTCCTTGTCCGTCTCGTGCTCCGATCCCTGTGGTGCCCACCACCACCTACCTGCCGTCCCGAACGACGAGCTCGCACGTACGCATCAGAAGCCTCTTTCTCTCGGCTTCGTTGCGCGACTGGGCCTGTGACGGCTCGTCATCGATCTTGCCTGCTCGACGTCTTCGTGGTCATGGAAAATCCCCTCCAACGCGCCTCACACTCGTCCGCTTTGCCCGAATCATCTTCGCCATCCGTCGCGCCATCCACCTCCTCCCGCTTTCCTCCTCCGTACAACTCGTCCATCGACAATATTCCAAACTTTTATACCCATCCCGCCCGAACCTCCATCTTTAACGCTTCCGGTGACCTGGCCATCTCAGGTTCAGGTTCGATCGATCTTAGCAAGATGGACAACGTCGATACCGAGACCACCTCTCGTGTCTGGAGGGGCGCCCTCCCCTCCTTCTCACGGGCCTTCAACATGCTCAGGGCTTCCGAAACCGCCGACGGCTCCTTTCAGAACGACGAGGACTCATTCTTTGTCCCATCATACCTTGAGGGCTCAACATATGTGCAGAAGCTCCGCGAGGCGCATAGGTCCAAACTCCAAGCCCGCGACTCCAACCGAACCTCAACCAACGGCTTCTCCCAGAATCTGACCACTTTTAACACCCAACATCCTCTGCCGCCGGGTTCGCATCGAGGCATGGCGCATACTGTTATCGAACGTCCTCCCGTCTTTGACGAGGATGACTCGCTGGCTCCACTGCCTTCCAGATGGAACAAGGACGATCAATGGGGAGGCATCGAGATTCAAGCCGACGGTCTAAGCATCAAGTATGTCGGGCCTAAGAACCAGCACGACCGCGATCATGAGGCATGTGCCGCTCGCGCCGATCACTACATGCCTGCCCAATGCGGAGTTTACTACTTTGAGGTGCAGATACTGGCTGCTATACGAGACGAGTGAGTCTGCCTTTTGGCTGAGCTATCTCATCATCGGCTTCTTTCATACTAACAAGCCAATAGTGCGACGATAGGTATAGGATTCTCTACCAAGACTGCGACATTATCACGACCAGTTGGCTGGGAACCCGAGGCTTGGGGCTACCACGGTGACGATGGGCGATGTTTCACAGGTCAAAATATTGGACGGCATTTTGGCCCTTTATACAACGCCAACGACGTTATTGGATGTGGCGTCAATTTCAGGGACAATACCGCTTTTTTCACTAAGAACGGAGTCAAGATTGGTGAGTTTAAAGGCCCCCATCCTGGTATGTAGCTGACAGGCTTAGGAACTGCATTTCACGATGTTATCCGAGGAAAGCTCTATCCTACCGTTAGCCTAAAGAAGCCCGGCGAGTTCATTCGAGCCAATTTTGGACAAACCCCTTTTGTGTACAACATTGACGACCTTATGAGGGTAGGCCTGTGCAACTCATCTTGCTGCGTGAGACATGACTGACACCCTATTAGGAAGAGCGCGAAAAGGTGCAAAAGGATATTCAGAGCACCGACACATCGAGTCTCGTACAAGGAATGAGTGAGACCGATGTCATCCAGGCTCTGGTTCTACAATTCCTCCAGCATGATGGCTACGTGGAGACTGCCCGTGCCTTTGCTGAAGATATGAAGGTTCAAAAGGAAGCTCTCAGTCTTGACCCAGGACTTAAGGTGGATGGTGTCAATATCCGAGATGACGAAGATGCCAACAACCGACAACGTGAGTTTTATCTGACCCGTCAAGTGCCAATCTAACAGGGGTTTTAGGCATACGGAGAGCTATCCTGGAGGGAGATATTGACAGGGCGCTTAAGTACACCAACGCATACTACCCTCATGTGCTGGAAGACAACGAGCACGTTTACTTTAGGCTACGATGTCGTCGGTTCATTGAGTTGGTGCGAAAAGCCGCTCAGCTCAACATGCTTAATGAGACTAAGAGCAGCAATGGGCATGGCTCTAACGCGGCACCCCAATCGATGGACATTGATCTTAACGGAAGCGACACCACCGCATGGGAAGCTGATGGTGGCGAAAACGCAGCTGAGCTCGCTGAACTTGAGCGTAGCATGCTCGAGTATGGCCAGAAGTTGCAGGAGGAATATGCCAATGATCCAAGGAAAGAAGTGAGCAAGGCGCTGAATGAGATTTGGGCACTGGTGGCATACCAGAATCCTCTGAAAGAACCGCAAGTCAGTCATCTTTTGGACAGGAGAGGGCGAGTGGCTGTTGCTGAGGAGCTCAACTCGGCCATTCTATGTGAGTCATGACATGTGCCTTGACATTGCATGTTGCTAACTGAAGTAGTATCCCTCGGCAAGTCGTCCCGAGCAGCGCTGGAGAAGCTCTATGCACAGACGAGCGTTCTACTGGAGGATCTCCGTCAGGATGGAGGTGAGGGGGCTTTTGTGTCTGTTGACGATGCCTGGGACGGGATCCCTCGATCGACACATCTCTGAGCATGTCAATGGGGTTAGCTCACTGTCACTTTTTCTCTCTGCCACATTGTGGGTTCTTCGCATAGGTCGGCCTCGGATCATAACTCGGCGTTTGAAATGTTGTTGCAGCAAGGAGTTGTTCTCGTATCATCACATGCACGCAACTCTGCTTCTATCGATAATGGGTCTACGGCATGCGATATCAGTCGTCCAGGAGCCAGTCATGGCAGCTTGGTGCATGCCATTGTTTCTTCGCTTCTATCTGGATCCATGCAAACGGTTCTCCACTATACTTCTTGGCACGTTGTGATTTATGCCGGCATTGTTTTGGGTGGAGGCTCGTGGGCTGATGGTGATGCTACGTATAGACACGGTCAAGGGGCGGTCACAGTGGTTTTCAAGGGACTTTGTTTGGAGGCAAAGGGACAACTCCCCTCTTTCACATGGATGAAGATGAGATTGGGAGCGGATTCGATTGTACAGTGACCAGCGAATAGATGAGATATTGAATTTGGATTTCTTGAGCGAACTAATGAATCCTGGGCTGAACATGACAGCCACTTTGCTCATTATAACAGAGCTCCCTTTTTATCTATTCGTGATGTTCGGATCCTTCATTTGATAGGTTTACATATTTTTACAGTGTCTATACATGCGTGGTTCTCGTGGCAGATTAAATGTCGAAGTCGTGAGGTGTAGTTATGAGCCTTTTTCTCCCCAGCACCTCTCATAGAGTCTCTTCCGATGACTCTTTAGATTGTCCAAGCCATCCAAGCACTTGCTTAGTGAGTTGTCTTCCCACGCGAGCGCATCAGCGTCCATAAGGTACGTGTACGCGAAGACGTCGGCGTCGAACAGACTAGGTTCATCTGCGCCAAAGAACCATTCGTCCTCGTTTAGCACGGCGGATAGTGCTTGTAGCGCGGTAGCGGCGTCCGCAAAAAGCTGAGACTTGGAGATTGTTGCCCTTCGCGTCGTCTTGAGGATCTCTGCTGTGGCGGCGACGTGGAGGGTGTGATGGATAGGTGTGCGGAGGAAGATCGAGGATGGGAGGTAGAGGGAGCCGAGGAGGGGTGCGTTTGCGGGAAGGAGGTATAGCGCATAGAGCTGTGACTGTCAGTATATTGGTAAAGCATAGTTAGGAGAGGTTGGCGCACCCAGGCTGGACGGATTCGTTGTGTTAGGAGGGCATGGTAGGCTTCGATGCGGGGGGAGGCGACTACAGGAAGCTCGCGGACGGCGTGCTCGCGAGCGTATTTGTGAATCTTTTCGCCGGTGAGAGGAGCTGAAGGTCTTGGAGATGGCGATGAAGGTGGTAGGAGGAATGGCAATGCGCCAGAGGGTGAGGCATGATTGTTGGAGGGGACGACCTCGAAGTCGATGCCGGCCATCTTTAGTACTGTCTATCGAAACTACATTAGCTTTTACTATAGCATAGACGGCATCCATCGCAAACACACCTGCCATTTCAAGCACGAAGGGTTATAGCTCGGTTTCCCCAGCACAGCTTCTCCATCATCGGCAAAAACATATAGAGCTGCGCGCCGACGGGCAGCTGCGGGGGCACGCGCGGGGAGCTCTTCCGAGGCGAGGACCTGGAGGGGAAACAAGTCGAACAAGTTCCGGATAGGTCGCGGGACGACGAACCACCTGTCGGAAGATTGGGGGCCCGAGCCTTCGACGGCGGAGGCCATAACGGGCGCAAGTTCAACGTTGGCGGGGGGTGTTGATGCTTTGGGGTTTGGCTGAATTGATGTTTTTTTGGTGGTGAGGCTAAACCACCCCGGCGGATCGGCGGTGGCGGCCAAACCCCGGATGCGGAGGGTACGTAACTCGGCGTCCGGAGGGGGAGACGGGATCCATTGAAGCTCCGGGGTTACGGAGAGAAGAGCGATTCAAACGTGGTCATTCAAGAGAAGCCGAAGACATCATTTTGCAGTAGTAGGCTTGTAGCTTGGGAGCGTTGGCTATCGCATAGAACATTCCTGCGTTGAGCCATGTTCCCAGCACTATGGCTGCGTGTGGTGTGAGGTGTTGACATATGACAAGGGGGATAAATCGAGTTGACAATTGTCTTTGGTAGCATTAATCTATAGTCAATGTCACCATGAATCTCATTTCTCCGAAAGGGTTGCCATCATAAAATCATTCCACATGGTCTAGAAAAGGCTCCTCGAACCACCCACGAGTGTGAAAGCCTTCCTGTTTTGGCAGGGTACGGCCCAACTGCGGTTGACGAGGAAGAAGAAGAGTCTCGGCTCACCACTACCCCGAATTTGCGAGCAAGCCGTTTGGCCTCGGTCGATATTAACGAACTAAACTAGTGTTTTTCTGGGCATGACGGTTGTGGCGAAATAGAAACGGACCAAAGGCCCGAGGCAACCTTGGAGGGAAAAGATGTCGCTCCGAAGAGCCGCTCGAAAGCATCAGCCAAGAAGAGAACCCACATGTCGGAAAAGCAGGTGAGAATGAGGCTAAAAGCTTGGTTCGCTAACTTTGGACGTTGCATCCAATCCATGAGCTGGGTCTGCAAGGGGCGGGCGGGCGCGCTTCTCGCAAGGGGAAAGCTCGGCATTCCCCACAAGCGCGGGACCGCAAGATTTGAAGACAAGACACCAAACTAGAATGAATTCCGAAAGATTCCGGGCTTATTAGTGGTAGAGTCGAGTCTTTTTCGTCATCCTGTCTGTTTGCTGTTTCCATGAGAGAATGGATGAGGCCATTCTCAAGCAAGACTCGATGCAGGTTTTTGTGTGACACGTATTAGACTAGAGTATCCGTAGTACGAACTGCATGTTGTGCGTGTGTGAGATTATGTAACGGTGCAGTTATTGGAAGCACAGACAAGAGACTCATGTTGTGTCAAGTATTGGCATCTTCCCTGTGAGAGTAACCGTGCTCTTCGTGGGGACCGTTACAAGGGCCTAGTATGTAACCATGATGGGGGGCTCGAGATAGAAGCCGAGAAGCACATTGGAGGGGATAATGAATGGCGGCGGTGAGTTATCCGTCGAAAATGGAGATGCGGTTCCGCTGCCAATAAAGAAAGCTTGTGATGGCGTCTTTTTATTTCAGGGTCCTTGTTAGCTGTGACTTGACCCCTCATAGATTCGAGAACGACGAGGGAAAAACTGCAGCACGTTTCCACCCCAGATCCACAGTCTACAGTAACAAAATCTACAGGGTCCGTTATGGGGCTTCATGACGATAACTCGATGGATTGTAACTCTGGTGGTGCCATGATCAAATGAAAATTCCCATCCATTCTCGGTCCAACTTTGATGCTCCCTCCACTTTTCTTTCCTCCACCTTTTTCTCCTCCTCCTCCACACTTCGGCGACTCCGTCTCACACGTTTTTGGGTCTGAACCGCCGTAACCCACCCCCAGAGTTCTTTCTTTCACTCTGTTCCGTTCGGCCCTTTGGCGCTAGCTCCGTAGATTTCAGCGGATATGCGGGATCAGCCTAAAGTCTCTCTTGTCTCTCTGTACCAAGTCCCGGTATCGCCTTGTAATACGCCCGGATATTTACGTATCCATTTGGCAGACACACACACACACACACATTATCTTGCCTCGGATCTCAGGTTCCATCCACCATCCCATTAGTTTTATCAAACGTCACCCACCAGCCAGCCCCAGGGACGTCACCTCGCAGGCAGAAGCATCCCTTCCAATCAGGTCCCTGTGAGACAGCCGATTAAACATTGATTCCTTACTCGAGACCACCCCACGCACTTTTCTACACACACAAGGGCCGAGCAAAGACATTGGATCCCTTCCCTGATCTGTCAACTCTCTCTACTCGGGTACTTAAACTGAGCACTTCCCCCCCCCCACCCCACAGAGTCCAAGAGTTATCTTGCGTCTGTGACTCTTTTTGCACACTTTGCCATCACTGTCGCTTCTAAACAACAACAACAACAACATCACCAACAACCAACAAACCAACAATGGACGCTCCCTCTGGATCTACCTCTTCCTCCTCTTCGGCTCAGCAGTCCCCCGCCGTTCAGATGCTCCCCCAACCCGCCCCCGCCCCCGTGAGGACGGCATCTACCGACGCCTTCCTCAAGGATTTCAACCTCGTCGCTGAGGCGGCAAAGCGAGCGCAGATGGCCATCATGGTGCGCGACTTTGAAGAGTGCGGCATCTAAGAATATCCATCCATCCTCAACAAATTCGACCAGCCCAAGCACAATAAGGCTTCCATGCATGAAGCGAGGAAAGAGAGAAGCCCGTCAGAAACAGACGTCGACATGGGTGTTGAGTCTAACCAATCATGATCCCATGTCACCCATCGATGGCCTAGACCCCATCCCCCATGTCGACCTCGGTTGGTGGCATGGCATGGGCATGGCATGTTTCGCTATCACGTCTTGGACTCTTGTTGCCAATCACCATCAGCATGAGCCTTATCGTGCTTCTTGTCTCGGGCTTCTTCGCTTCTTTTTCCTCTGCAGCAAAATCCAATCCATCCAAGTAGTTCCATAGGAGGAACCCAGCGGGAGAAAAGCCCAACGCTTGTGGGGTGCTCCGAAATCCGGTCCTTTTCTTCCTGTCGGGCCGGGATCATGGGCGTTTTTTTCGGTGGATCATGATAATGGGACAAATGTCATGCTTTTGCTTCGGTGGAAATAATGCGGCCTTCCCTTACCTCGGGATGCGGAAGCGAGAGCGGCTTTCGCATCAGAGTTTTCTTTTTCTTTCTTTCTCTCGGTTTTCTAATCCCGCAGCGACGAAACATGATCATCACCTGTTTTTGACTTCTACACTTTTTTTTTCCTTTTCTTTTTTTCTGGCGATCTGGGGTTTTCGGCGCAATTGGGATCAAAACGGGGGGTCATGACCCGTATCATTTTTTTTTGTTACTATTTGTTCAAATCTGTGTCGCCCGGTATTTGGGACGGTCGGACATGGAATTATACCACGGGTCATGGCAAGCAAAGCAAAGCAAAGCTGGAAACTATTATTTATCGTTATCTTGTTCGGAGGAAAGAAAAAGCTAAGCTGCATCTGGTCTGGATAGATAGAACATGTCTACCTTGGGTTATCATAATAAATGCAAGCCGTGTCTTCCTTTTGATCAAATCGACTCTTGTCTCCTGCTCGTCTCGCCATGGATGGATAAATGTGCCCAGATCTCGATGACCAACCCTTGGCGAGGCACCTCGGTTTCTCACCCACCCACCAACTGCATCGCAAGGCTGCATGCCTGCCATCACACATAAACCGGTGAATGCTGTCAGGTCAGGGTATCTATGAATCTCGTGATGTCTCTCATAATTGCTTCGCTTATGCTTCGGTTTCGCGATAACCATCACCCTGTTCTATGGAGCATCCAGTTACAACACAGTCGAGTATCTGTGCCGTACTCAAATACGCGGATAAATACACCTGATATGATATGCTACCTACTATTCTTCCTCATCTACCCTTGCACTTACGCCTTACCATCAGGGGTTATCACTATAACCATCCTCCACATGACACAAAACCATGTGGCGTCAAAAACACATAGTTGCAGCGAAAAACACTACACTGCAACTCTTGAGAAAAGACAAAAGTCCCCATTTTGTTTCCTCGACGAAACCCCCACGTCAACATCCTCACCGTACGAGCTGGAATAGGTTGGTGGTTGCAACCTTCTCCTCCTTCGAGGTGGTGTTGAAGACAGTTCCGTGTCTCACCTAATGCATGGCGGCGGCGTTGAGGCCCGGCATACATACAGCAGCAACATTGTTCTTTTTAGCCAAGAACTCGTAAGCCTTTTTGAGGGAGCTGTTTTCATCCCGTCGTGGTCATGCGTGAGGCTTCAGCTTTGGGGGATCCGTTCCTCATCTGGACTAGGTTGTCCTCAAGCACAGGGGCACTATGCACGAATAACCAACTGCATAGGGAGTGCAGGGAACTCACCAGGTATCCAGATCGAGTCTCAGTTTCAGAGTTGCTGTCCGGATCCCAGCCACTCGTGTCTTTGCTCTTAAAACCTCGACGCAATCCTACAGGACTTGGTTGAGTTGCTTCAACTTGCGTCAATTCACTAAGCACCACATCATCATGGATAACTCGACGCCAACAGGGCTAGAAGATCTCGCATCTATCATCAATTTCTTACCGCCTTTGAAAAATCCAGATCTCACTCGTTGCAGAGGGAGAAATCAGAAAGGAGTCAAGTGCAGCAATCCGATATCAGCAGTCAAACGACCCCAAGCACTTCCACTATGGACCGACCTTGCTGACAGAGAATACTTTCCGGACAATGAGGACTTTTACTACAAGCTGGAGACCTTGTTAAAATGCATCCATTGCAGTCATCATGTTGGACCCGCCTTGGGACGGTACCGCAGCTGGAAGATGGAGAGGTCCCTCGACGCCGCCGCTTCCTGCTCTTCTGAAGGTTCAGTGCCCGGCACTCCAGAGCAACGCAGCTCGATCGAATTTCCCTCCGAGACGGATATCACTCCATTCTCTAGCCCTCTTGCTATGGACGATACACATGGAACTCCAAAAAGCCCAAGTTCTGATGCGGTGGAGAGATTTATTCAGTCGACGCCAACCAGGTCAACTATGGCAAGCGTCAGATTCCCCAAGGAAACTGAGCAGCTCGGTACTGTAGAGGTGGTTTCCAAGCGCATCTCGGCAATCACCATCACCACCGAACCGGAAAAGCCGACTTGCAATACCTCGGAGGCTGTCGTGGAGAGCTTCTCGGCCTTGGTCATATCTGGACAAGAACTCCCGCAAGCGATTCAAACGCCCGCAACAGAAGAAGTTGTTGTTGTTGTCGAGCCTGTTTCAACCGTGGCTATCGCTGTCAGGGAAGAAACCAGCACGACAAAGACTGGTGAAAAGGAGACTACCCAGGACGTTAGAGTCGTTGGCCTCGGCCTCATCTCCACCTTGCAGCGCAAGGGTTCACTGCGAGATGACTCCCCAGTTATCAGGGAACTGCATCAACATCTCACGCCCCAGCAGCTTGAAGAGGGGATCGTGTATGTTCTCGAGCACACTAGGACCCCCAGCCTCTTCAAGATTGGATGGACCAGGACGAGCGTCTACGAGCGTCTTGGACAGCCCGGGAACTGTTATGGCAAGGAAACAAAAGTTCTTTATGAGACAAACTTGGGGCGCTTTGCCGGCGCTGCAAAGGCCGAGAGGCTTGTCCAGGTCATCCTTCGCCACCAGAACATTGACGTCGTGGAGTGCGAGCAGTGCGGAGGCGGGCACAAAGAATGGTTTAGATCTTCCAAGGACGAGGTGCTCAGGACGGTCAAGCTCATGGAATATTTCGTCCAACTACCGGCGTATGAAATGTGCGAAGGGGAGATGAAGCTATCGCGTGAGGCGAACGCCGTGGTCAAGGCCATGTGCAGCTTCTCAACTGCCCGGCTCGAATCACTCATGGCCAGACCAGAAAACAGCGTGAGAGAGACTGTCGAGTCAACGCTGTCAGTCGGCGGTCAGGTTTCGGCCTCTGAAGGGTCAGTCGAACAAGCTGCCCAAGAGCCTCCAGGGAGTGAAGAGAACCCGAGCTCATCAACGTCACGATTCTCCAGCAGTTCAAGGCCACCAAAGACATCTCTCGCTACCAAGCTTGGAACTAGAGGAAACAAGGTCAAAGTACTTGCTGTCAACACTGTTGCCAACACCAAGGATCGATTTGGCCGACTGTTCAACCGCTCACGAGAGTCTACGCCTGAGCCCGAAGACACGGGTTCAACCGACAGATCAAACGCGGATGCGAATACATCAAAGGGACCTGAAGAGCTCTTGGCCAAGTTTCTATGGAGTCTCCTGCCAAAGGATAGCAGCTTTGAGCAGGGTGTGACGAGCGATGATGGACCCCGTGATATGGCCGCTCTGAAGACCGTGGTGCGGCAAATGACTGATGATTTCCGGAAGGATTTTGAGGCGGCCTATGAAGGGACTGACAATACAAGAGGCAATGATGGAGACTCGAAGACGCAGTAGTGGATTGCTGCATGTATCACTGTAAGAATCGTAAACGGAAGATAAACTTCTTGGTAGTCACACAGCAGATGCCAGCTGCAAACGATTTATGCTGCAGCTGTCATGCCGTGTATCCGTCCTCGCACGCTCTGTGCCACCTCTCAGAGTGACACCAAGTCGGTGACCAAGTGCGGTCAGAGACATCATGCCTTGGCTCTGTTTCATGATGTTGACTGTAACTCGCCTGGTCGGCTCATCAACGCACCAATCATGGCAAATGGCGGTGCAGAAGTCCCCCACAATCCGGTCACTTGCTGATTCTGATGGAGACTTGAGGCTTATTCGGAGATGGATGTACGAGGAGAGATTGTTGATCTATAGATGAATGTTGAGATGTGATGGATGCAGTGATGCAGAGGCAGTTGCAAGTAGGCTCTACCAAGACACTCGTGTCCTGCCAAGGAAACAGTTAGCGTCGCAACTAGGGCAGGCACTCCGGATGTCCGCGACTGAGTTTCGCCTTCCTTCCGAACTTGAGTTGAGAAAGCACGCGACCACCACAAATGTCCTGATTTCCCTCACTTACTTTATCATCCAGCAACTCCATCATCATCTACGCCCATGACCTAATCGCGGCAATTCCTCTCAGAATTGGATATATCAAGTTTATTCATACAGTAGCTTTCGTCCTGGCCGTCTTCAGTCTCATTCTAACCCCCCCCCCGGCAAACGATCCATCCATTCCGTCATCGTCCAGCTTCATCATACCCCACCATCCGAGCCGATCCATCGCCCGACCCGACCCTCCCCCTCATCTCTGTTTAGCACGCTAGACTTGGCCAGTTCCTGATCAAAGAACTTTCGCCCTCGACCGGCTCCCTCTCACATTGATCCTCCACCCATACGAGACCGACATACACCGCTTCCTCGTCGCCAATGGCCACAGAGAATCCTCTCGAGGCGCGATTCGCCTCCGTACCCTTCTCGGACCATGGTTCCCGCTGGGATAGCTTCTGGCGGGAAGCTCGCACACCTTGGGATCGCGGCAGCGCTTCACTAGCCCTGCACGACCTCCTCGCCCAGCGTCCTGATCTTGTACCGCCTTCTCAAAATCATGACCATCGCGGCCAGCTTCTCCGCGACGAAGTAGGCGCTGTTCGCAAGAAGACGGCCCTGGTTCCGGGATGCGGTCGCGGTCATGATGTTTTGCTTCTGAGCTCATGGGGCTACGACGTATGGGGACTCGATTATAGCGCAGCCGCAAAGGAAGAGGCTATAAAAAACCAGAAGCATGCCGAAGCTGAGGGTCTATATCGGGCTGTGGACGGGCTGGATAAGGGCAAAATTCACTGGGTGACGGGTGACTTTTTCAGTCAGGACTGGGTCAAGCCTATTGGCACCGACGTCAAATTCGATCTCATCTATGACTATACGGTAATTCCATGTCTCCCCGATCTTCCTCGAGATCCTATATGATTTCATTCCTCTTCGAGCAACCCGACTAACTATTCAGTTTCTCTGCGCGCTGCCTCGGGAAGCAAGGCCGCGATGGGCCAAGCGCATGACGGATCTGCTTGCCCATGACGGCCGACTCGTCTGTCTCGAGTGGCCTTCGACAAAGCCCATGTCCGCCAACGGACCCCCATGGGGCGTATCTCCAGAGCTCTACGAGGCCCTCCTGTCGGCCCCGGGCGAGGAGATCGCGTACAACGACGACGGCACCGTCCACGAGGACCCGATTTCAAAACCTTGGGCCGACGCCCTTCACCGGCTGAGCCTCATCAAACCTCGGCGGACACACAAGGCCGGCACCGGCGAAGACGGCGCCGTCCTCGACTTTATCTCGGTGTGGAGTCGATAGCGAACTGAGCACTTCGCCCGCCGCTCCTCTCTTTATGACTTGATACCAAACAACCAGCCTACATGATTCGTCGTCGTTGTTGCAGTGCACAGAAACGTGATCCCTCTTGTTCTCCGTCCTCATCATGGCGCTTTGCGGAGTGAGTTGTAGTGTTCTCCCAAGCCGTAGCCGTGCCTGTAGTATGCCAGCCAAAGCGTCTTGCCTGATGCCGCGCCCTCATCCTCGCCAATGCGCTCGAGACGACCGTCCTGTACCACGCGGATCTCCGTCTTGTACTGTCGTGCCAGTGCCGTGAGCTCCAGTTGTCCGCCCCATTCAGCAGTATCCCGCATCTTGCGAGTGTAGTCCCCAAGATCCTCTTCCAGGAACGGCGCAAAGTCATCACCGTGCTCCAACATGTACGTCGTAGCTGCCCGGCGCACAGTCTTGTAGGCTGGTTCCTTCTCGCCGTCGCCCGCTCCGAGGGGGATATCGTGCTGGCCCAGTTGGTCCGCCACGGCCGAGAACAAACAGTGACCATCTGGTGCAATATCCTTCTCGACCAACCCGTGCTTCTCAAACGTCGTCTTCATAAACTCGCTCTCCTTTGCCCGGTAATCCGTCATATTCGCAGCCTCTTCCTCAGCACGCTGCGCCGCCTCCTCCTGCTCCGCGGCACGTCGTGCCATGCGTTCCTTTTGGCGGTTTCGCTTCTTTCCCGGCTGTTGTTGCTGCTGCTGTGTCGGCTCCGATATTTTAAGCTTTGCAGTTTCCGCTACGAGTTTCTCCTCCTCTGGCTTGTTTGCCGTCACTGTGATCTCCTCTGGTTCTTCGTCCGGCTTCGCGGGGTCCAACGCAACCAGCTCGGCGGCATGCTTCTCGCGTAGGTTCCGCTCCATCTCGGCGCACTCGTCACTGACACCCTTGCGTGTCTTTTTGGTCGCGTTCTTCTTCTTTCCTGTTATGCGTCCTTGCAAGTCTTTGAGCTCACGGCGGTGTCGCGCCTGGACCTGCTCGAGTGTCTCGGTGGCGTCCATGGTCGACGAGGAGATTCGCGTATAGGGGACGGTGGCGATACTCGGGATTCTGCTTGTGTAAGACGACGACGAAGAGAGAGACGGTATAGTAAAGGGATATCTAAAGATTGGTGGAGGTGGGTGAAGCTTGGAGAGCTCAGATCGCGGGGTAGTGGGATGGGATGAGAAAATTCAGGCCCCAAGATGGTGGGGCAAGACACGCTCATCTCCAGCTCTCGACGTCACACGAGCAAGACAATAGCTACCATGGATGTGATATACACACAACATCATTATTGGAGACTATAGTATTTCCAAGAGAAGGCAATGTCCCATTCGGAACAGCAAGGCACTTGATAAGTTTTACTTCTTTGATTCTCTATCTACCAGCTATCTAAGTTCAATCTAGGTATCCATCGCAATATATATAATCAAACAAGATCTTGTCCAGGAACTAGAAGGTTGCGGTCAATGACCTTGAGTCTCTTTCAAGTAGCTCCGACTTGTAGTGAGTGGCCTCCTTATAGGATCCATCCATGACAACTAACATATCCTCTGCCACTAGGTAGTAAACCCGATCCTCCCATCCATGTCGAGCTCCTCTAAACCGTCCGTCCTTCCACATCCATTTCTTTCGACTTTTGAAGCCTTTTGTCCTTGCTAAAATAAAAAAAGAAACTCCAAAACTCCACGCCTGTAGCGAGTGATGACTGGGTCATTCCAACCCCAGTTCAGTTCCCAAACCAATCCCAAAGTAAATATACAAAAGGGTATAATATCCGTTGTGACCCGGCCTTATCCAGCGTGCTTGTCAAGATTCAAGGAAATGAGAATGAACGTGATGGCGGCCATCATGCCGCCCCTGCTGAACCCCTTACATCTTAGAATCCCTTGAAAGGATCGTCACGGAAGTAGTCCTCCTCACCGGCGGTTCTACTTCCATGATAATAGTCGTCAAATCCTGCACGGTTGCCACGAGAGTGATAGCTGTCCCTATGTCGGCTCCGGCTTTGTCGTCGCCTTTGCTCCTTGCTACGCCTCCTGAGAGAGTGGCGAAACTCGTCATTCTCATCCGGATAGTCGCTGAATTGCGAGAATGCTAGAGGGCTGATGAAAGCCTCCATCCGCACAGTTCCAATAGCATCGAAGAAGTTGCTGGGCCGAGATGATGCCTCTGAGGTGCGCCCCGACCCGGCCTGGCTCATACCCCAGGTTCCAGTTCCGGACCCAGCTTGGCTCATACCCCAAGTTCCGGTTCCGGTTCCGGTTCCAGTGCCTGTGCTAGATGCCTGGTAAATGTCTGAAGAGCCTGCAGTTCCAGTGCTGTTGCCGGCTGTGCTGTTGGTTGCCTGATGCTGACCAACACCGCCGATAGGTCCAGAGAAGCCCCGGAAGGAGAGCGGCGGCGGTACGTGACCACCAGTGTTGCTTCGCTTACGTCCATGGACCATAGCTTGATTCCGGTCATGGAAGCGTGGAATAAAGGGAGGCTCCGCTGCATCTCTCGAGTCATCGCGCGAGTGGTTGCTTGAGAAGCCGCCTACTGAGCTTGAGAAGCCACCAACGGATTCTGCGATTGGGAAGCTCGTTACATCGCCCATCTGTGAAGATGGCGCGCTCGGGATACTGGGGATGCTAGGGATGCTTGGCGGTCCAGGCCTAGGAGCTGCCGTGCGACCCTTGGCGAGACGGATTGAGTCTCTGATACCCCCGCGCTTCATCTTGGATCGGGGCTCTTCAAACTCGGGCAGTGGTGCTTGTTGGATCGGCGGCGGCGCTGAAATGATCTCGGGCACTGCCTGGGATGAATGCGCTAGGAACGACAGAGCCGTCAACCAGATATAATGTCGATCGGCAGATACTGCTGTAAACTTCAAGGCTCTCTGTGGCGTGAGAATGAGGATTGATCGGTTAAAGACAGGAGCCATGCCCTTGGGCGCGGCGTTGTCGTCCTTGACATCCAGCACAGATTGGATCGTCACTGATTTCGTCAGCGATTCGAGGTTCTTCGGGAGAGCGAGGGAAAGCAACTTACGTTTTCGGCCAGTCTTGCCCATCAAGGCACTGCCCGAGGACGGCTGCTTGCTGCTCCAGAGGATGGCCCTTTCATATGGTGCGAGCCAGACCCATCTCTTGTGTCGGTCGTTGCCAGTGTCGTCCTTGCCGTTGCTTTCTGGCACACCAAACGACTTTCTTCTGCGGACATACTTGAACATCCACTCACCAACCATGGCCTGAGCAATGGCATCCACTACACCAGTGCTCTGAGCACTGCTGGACATGAATGGTGGTGGGTCGGTACTACCAGTGTTGGCAGTATTAGACGTGTTGAACGTATTAAACGTGTTGAAAGTGTTGTCCGTGTTAGTTGAAAGCTTGGGTTGATGCCTGAACTGTCCACTATGTCGGACTCGGGTACGGGGAGTTGTGATATCGTTCCGTGGCAGAGGGGGAAGGCTGGGACTCTCGGGTGCCTCCGTAGAGGGAGACAATGGAGGGGGAGAGCGGCTTCCTTGTCGACGATGTCTCTGGTTGCGTGGTAAAGCAGCAGCTGAGCGAACCTTTCTGATGCTGCTCGCGCGGTACACACGACCAGAGCCTCGGCGCTGGAAGGTATCTCCTCTGGTTGGGCTTCTCTGTCCGTCACTTGGGGCGCTCGCACTGAACGGAAGCTTCCGCGAGCTAGCTCTGGTTGGGATTGGGAATGGTGGGTTAGGTGGGTTATTGGATTCGGGCAGGCTAGGGCTCCTTGAGCGGCCTTGATGACTTGCGATACCATTCTGGATCATGGCTGCCTTCCTCATCACACTGGCTCGGTTAGATGACATGCCGGCAGGTCCCTTCTCGTAGGCTCTGCCAGACTTGCTCGAAGACATTCGACCCATGCCATCCTTATCAGCGTTACGGTAAGCATGATGAAGCTCTGCTGCCATACGTGGTCCCTGGCGCATCGTGATTTGCTCAGGAGATGTTGGGATTGTCCCATTGGTTCCAGTCGTGCCTGTTGAGCTGCGTTTACCAGGGCGGCTCGAGATGGACTTTGGTCTAGGTGCAGACAAGGCTGTCCGATACTCAGAATCGCTCAGCTCGACATCTCCAAACTCATCTGCCTCATCAGAGCTTCCACCATCAAAGCCAGCAAACAAGCTGCTGAAGCGATGAGGTCTCCGCACAGGCGCGCGCTGGCTCGACAAAGGACCGTCATCATTGTTTCCAGGATAAGCGTCATGGAGGGTGTCATCGTCGGCAAGTGAGATTGGAGACGAGGGCAAATCGCTCAGGCTTCGCTTGGTTGTCAGCCGGCGAGGGTTTCGTGGTGGAACGTTGCCCGGAACAGGTGTAAAGTTCTTGGCAGACTCATTGACATGGCTTGGGTTCGGGGATGTAGGTCTTGAGGAGATGGCAGAAGGTTGGAGATGGGCAGGAAGGAGGGCCAGCCGCTTGTCAGTTTGGATGCCTTCTGTCTGAACTCCGGCTTCAGTTGTCGAAACTGGGGAAGACAGATTGACTTGGCAGCCAAAGTCCTTGAAGTATTGCGGCAGTCGTGGCTCACGAGGTGTGTTGGGACGACTGGTAGGAGGGTGAACGCTAATGCTGGGGATTGCCAGGGGTGGAGGAGATGGAGTGCGGACAGGTGAGGGTGCGCGAACAGGCGGTGCATCAGTCTGGGTGGACGATGTAATCATCACAGGCTTCTTCTCGACCGGCGGTTCCACTACTGGGGGTGGTGGTGGAGGAGGAGGGCGAGTAGGTGACTTCGGCGTCTTGGGAGGTGTCAGGGGCTCTTCCATGGTCTGGGCAGCGGCAGAGACCATGAGACGTCTAGGAGTGGGCGGTTCAATGCTGAGCGGGCGGTTGATGTGAACTCGCTTTCGGCGTTGGTTTGCCTCGATCTCACCATCTGCCCGTGGCGAGCACTCAACTTCTGGTGACTTGGCGCGAACTGGAGGCTCTGGAGTAGCGGGCTTCGTGGGAGGGAGCTTGGGTGAGGGAGGCGGCGAGTACTGGATGCCCGTGTCGGTATACGAAACCTTGGGAGCCGCAGGCTGCTGTTCCTCCTCATCCTCCCCATCTTCGCCTTCCAGAGCTTCAAGCACTGCCTGATTCTTGAAGAGTCTGCCACGTGCTACACTTCCCGGTCGTTTGATGCTCTCCAAGCTCTGGTTACGACCGTGTAGGCGGTGCAGGACGCTATCGCGGCTGAAGTTGCGCACATGAAAAGACGTTGCGTGATTCGACATGGCACTCTCACGACCATCCAGATCGCTCATCTCATCCTCGTCATCGTCAAAGTTGAGCTCATCAGCAAGCGAGTTGCCGTTCAGCTTCGCCATGCCAGGGCCGCTCATGATAGAAAATCGGACGCTGTTGGTCATGCTCATGGTCCTCACGCTTGCAGCATCGTTCTCTCGGCCGCTTTCCTCAACTTCGCTCTCCTGGCCGTTGGCGGCATTGTTCATCTGAGCCTGTTGATAAGCCGCAACCTCGTCAAGAATGGTCTTCAAACGGCTTTCGGTAACGTGAATTCGGCGCTCGAATTTGCGTCTCTCATCTTCCCAGGCGTCCTTCTCCTGTGCCCAGAGTTCATGGACCCTTTGCGAATCCTCCTCTTGGCTTCGAATCTTCTTTTGCGCGGCTTCAAGTCGTTTCCTGGTATCAGATACTGATTCAACTGCGTCATCTCTCTCTCGGGCCAGTTCACCCAAGGCAGATGATGTTCCGCCCTCAAGGAGCGAGAGTTGGCGCTTAAGGGATCTGCTTTCCTTTCCTGTCTCGGTAAGATCTGATCTCAACGTCTCTCTCTCCTCTTTGGCAGCATGAAGTGACGTCTCTAGAATCTCGATCTGTTTGAACTTTTCCTCCTGGTCTCTTCGAAGAGCCAATATCTCAGACACTAGATTGGCATGCAATGTGGGGGTGAATCGTCGAGGGTCCAGAATACTGATGGTCTCGTCTGTGGTGACGTCCCGAGATGAGCGTTTGGATGCCATGTCGCTTGGTAGAGGCGGAGGCGAGACTCCCTTTCCTGGTGGCGTGACTGAACGCCGGGATTTTCTTGAAGTTCGTGAAGGTGTGCGATATGGTGTATCATGAGGCGTCGGCAGAGAGGTGGCAGCCGGGCCGCTGAGATACTCGTCGTCTGTCTCCCACACACCCATTTTGAAGAAATAAATGCGGGTTCACGAGTTGAGTGTGAAGCAATTGATACTGATAGTCATCGGTTGACTCTCACGTAAAGTCGATGGCGACGGGAGTGTCTGTCCAAACCCGCCAAGCTGGCTGCACTCGTCGATCCTCCAGTGCAAACCTGTGCACGTAACGCTATTAATGAAGAAGGCCGTAAGCTATCACTCAGGGCTGATACAAGAGCCCAAGCGCTGTAACAGACTCGATGTCAGCCACCGGAAGGTCAAATAGGGGCATCAAGCTATAGCCACTTACATCGCGTAAGCTGAGATTGAAATGAAAAAATGAGGTTAAAGTGAAGTGAAAAGTGACCTCTGTTGCATGAACAAGTTAGTCTCCGATGGTTTCTGATGTGTAAACTCGCCGCCATGGACGAATGGCAGCGATCGGAGATGACGCACCTCGAGGAAAGAAAGATGTTTTATATAAAGTACAGGGGACTTAAGTTAACGGTAGGCCTTGTGGCAAGTTAATGCGACAGACGATTTGGTCGTGAAAAGGCTCCTGTCGATCGGAGGGGCGAAGACAAGGCCAATGCGTGGTGGCAAGCTGAGTTGTGGAGGTGGTCGTGTATTGGAAGATGGAACTTATAGGAGTCGGAACTGAAGCAAAGCTAGATGTCGCCGTCCACCAAGTCGTTATAGAATACGCAAAAACAATTCGCAAGCTGCAGCCAGGGACTAGTCAGCTAATCAAGCCTCGAGGCGAAAGAATGGACCGAGTCGAAGGACGCGTGGGAAGATCGTGAGGATCGCAAGAGGACGTAAAGACATGGCCAACAGAGAGAAGAAGGTTGGGACTTGCGCCAGTGGAATCAAGGTCCACGGGACGGCCCGGCTGAACGTACAATGAGAAACACAAAGCAATAGCGTCAAGTCCAACCTCGTCACTCACTCTTGCAATTACCAAGAGCGGAGTGTCATGACCTCGAGTAGAGGAGTTGACTGGACTGGAAGGACAATGAGGGTAGTAAACGAAGGGCAGTTAGATGGATGTCGTGGGGTAGACGAGCGCAAAGCGGGAGAGCCGGACGAGCATGAGCATCAAAAGCCAGCACCAGCACCGGCAAAAGCACCAATCCAGGGCTAAAGCGAAACAATCAAGGCAAGGAGAGGCGAGCGCGAAAGCAGGAAAAGGAGAAGAGTCGTTTGAAGGACAAGACAATCAAGACAAGAATCTCGAGGGTCCAAGGACAGTGACGCGGGTGTGTCCCTCAGGTGCCAAAAAGTGATCGGAGCACACGCGGGCGCAGAAGACCAGGTCCCTGTTAAGTATCCACTTTGTCGTGAGGCGTTCACCTGAGGGCCTCAACCAAGCCAGGGTCTAGAGTGAAGAAGGCAAAGCCTTGCAGGTGAGAGCTCAGTTGACAGCGGCGAGCAAGCACGTCCAAGGTACGTACTGGTAGTGCTCTCGCGGCTGAGGAGACGACACCCAACATGGGGTTACGATAATGGCATGGGGGGCTTGTGGATTTGGAGCGGAAAGGGGAAAGGCGGGAGTGTTAGGCGACGGGAGGTGGAGCGAGGCCGGAGGCCCGAGAAGACGGGCCTGGCTTTCTTTGATTAAGGGTCGACGAGGCTTGCTCACTTGGCTGACGATGGAAGATGGAGGGTGGCGGTCGCGGAGATGGGATGCTCTGTCTGTGGTAATGAATAGCAGGAGTCAGGGCCTGCCGGATGAGGCGTGTCGAAAGGGGCACGGCTGTCTGATATTCGCAGAGACGAGAGGCTGATGGTTGGACGTGAAGGTGTCTCATACCCCAACCCAAACACACGGCTCAAGAGCGGCCGAGAAAAGAACAATGCCAGCCAGCCAACGGCTCTCCATAAGCATGATGCCAGCTCCGGATTGGCTTGTCTTGTTTCCATCCGGTGACTTGGGACCATTCCTTTCCTCTTCTCCTTAGCCCAGTCGGCACCTCTCGCCCGACGAGGGGTCTAGCTGGGCCTGGCCTAGCCGGCCAACCAAAAGCAAATTCATCTTGCCTAGTCGAACGTGAAAGTGATGGGGCAGCCAGGGTCTGCAGTTGGTTCCAATTCAATTCCCTCTCGACATCCTGGCTCTCGGGAATGAGCCCCGCAGGCACCGCGAAAAGAGAGAAAAAAGTGATTTGTTGATGATTGTGCTCAAGTTGAAGAGATGCAGAAGAAGGTGGATGTTGAAACAACGTTAATTTAGTGGCCGCCCAGAAATGGAAAGTGAGGTGTACTGTAACCTTCCCAATCACCCAAGGGTGTGATGTGATGCCTGAGGCAGACGGCGAGAACAGGGAGAACAAGCAGGAACCTCCTGCAATCATCCAGGAATCATCCATCAACAACTTCATCAGCTTGTTTCTCGGTGACGACCTCATGCCCATCAACGACCAAGCTGGAGCCCTGGGCAACCTATCTACGTACCGCACCCACTCGCTAAGCAAGCTAAAGAGCCCTCCCCGAGAAAGCTATTGCAGTCCCCAGGATCCCCTGTAGCGCCGCAATATCGGCCCTTGACGGTTCCTGGGATGGCCCTGGCCTCAATTCGAGTGATCGAATAGGAGGTCCAGGCTTTTCGTGCTCTTTTGGGACCTGCAATTTCCTCTCGATGATCCTCTCCTTGTGGGCATCGTATCCCAGGCCTGGCCTCGAGAGCCATCCCCCAAAGGGTCACGTTGGAGTTGGAGCTGTCGATGTGCGGGAGGAATCACCATCGTCAGATACGCCAGACACATGCCGTTTACAACATGGGAGTTCCCTGCTTCTCCGCCCTCTTGCTTTTCTATCACAACGGCTTTCCACGGACCATGGCGTGATATGCCGACCACTGCAATATTGACAGAAGTTGGAAGTGCACCGGCTCACTGATCTTGTGGCAAACAGCGACGACCCAGATGTGGGCTCCTGGCTACGTACGAGGCACGGAGTATTATTCCAGGCATCGACACGGCTGGCAAACTTCCGAAGACGCTTGGCAGAGCCGGCAACAAGTCCAACAGGTTGGGACTTGGTCCCTACTATAGCTTTGAGCAAGCAATGCACGTACCACTATCGCCCAGGGGCGGTAGAATGGCTGCAGAAGCCTCTGATCTCGGGGATGCTACCGCGTACGTTGACGGATCGTCCTGTCTCGGTTCCTCCTCAGCAGGCGAAGCTGTCAAAAAGCTTGCGGTAGTTGCCGGCAAGGCGAAGAGCCAGGGTTCAATGTCACCGTCAACGTCTACCAGGGCACCTCAACCGAGGCCGGCGACACCGAAGAGTTGCAACAGCAATGCCACCCCGTTGCGTGGCTCCCAAAATACTCCCGAGTCCTCGTTCATAAGAGACGAAAGGTTGCGCGGCTCTTAATAACAGCCACTCTATCACAAAGGTTGTCCAGACCACTACGAGGGGGCTCGGCGCGCAAAGATGCTCGCCTACACCCTGGCCAACATATGGCCCATGGACACGAGCGAATGCACGGCAATGGCACATCCTGCACCTGTACATAAGTCCATGGCCGGAGCTGTACCCCAGATGGCCGCTGCTCGAGCCCTTGCCGATGCTCCACTTGAAATGGATTCAGTTTGATTGTCAGCCCTCTCAGAGCAAGATTGCTCAGCCGGGATTATGCCTTAAGCACTCATGGCACTCGCGAGCGAGTCTCCTTATCCTCAAGAAAATGAGTTCTGATGATGCAAGACATAGGCATGCCGCATCGATATCACTGACCTCTCTATTCCAGGCTTGGGGTCTTGACCCCTCGTCATCTCGTGCCTCGTATCATTTGGGTGTCAAGAGTTGACGACTGACGAAGTGATTGAGGCCTGAGAAACAAGCGAGCCCCATGACGGTAAAGATCAACCATGCGAAAACTGCCGAGCTTCTTCTCCCCGCGCCTTATCGTCATCCCCTATGCCTTATCGGTGATCTAGCTGACCCTGACTCTCTCGGCCGCGACTTCCTCACCAAAGCAAGCCACCCGTGACGGTCGGGGTCGGGAACAGATACGTGCGCTTCTTAGGAGCACAAACCAAGATCTTCCCCTCCTACGCCAACGTCTGATTCTAATTGCAAACAGGGCACTATTTATCGTATGGATGACGCCCCAAACACGCAGTTGGAAATTAGTCCTGGTTGATTGCCTTGCTCCCGCTTCTCTGAAGAACCACCTTCATCAAAACCAGCCCCATTCATACTCACTAGTCGAAGCGCGGCCCGTGTTGACCTCTACCAAGAAGCAATTCTGAGCTGTCGGCTCAGGATCCATAACGCAATCCTAGCCAAGGTAGCAAAAGCCAACCGCCAGAAGCGACTTGTGATGATGGACCTCGGGCCTGCTTTGGCCGCCTTGTTTGCTACTTTACGGGCTCCACTCGGTCCGGCTGTCGACATGGATTTCGACGTCCTTCGCGTCCTTCGCGTCCTTCGCGTCCTTCGCGTCCTTCGCGTCCTTCGCGTCCTTCGCTTCCTTCTCGTTGGAAAGACACGATGTGACCTGCCAACGCCTGAGAGATTCAGCCGAACTTCCTGCTCCGTTCCCTTCTCGGGCGAGTACTGCACTAGCCTATGGGTTCTTCGGCGCCGCTGGAGTGGTTCATGTCTTCGCGTCGCCTCGTGGCCCATGCTCGATGCTAATGCCCAATGCTTGCTCTCATTGCCACATGAAACGTGTGGCTTCATTGACGGATCACGGATTCTTTCCCAATCGGCCATTAGCTCCTTGCTCGGCATTTGTGTCTACGGCTGAAAAGGAGAGGTTTGAGTTGGTTGAAGACAACCCACACCTAGCCTTGTTTCGACTTGCTTGTTTCTCTTAAACATATGCCCCACTGTGTTTCTCACCAACATCAGCTGCTTTCATCATCACTTGTTGGGACGTTTCCGAGAGGTCGGAAGGGATAAGTCCGTCCCTCAGCTTGTCGAACGACCTGTCAAGTCGAGTTGGTTGATCCCTGCAGCAAGTCCAACCCTATTGATTTCACAAGTATGTGAAACATCCAAGTTACGTTGTAGAAAAAGCAATAACGGGAAAGGCACGTTTCGAGCTACCCAAGAAGGATCTCGTCACCCTATCCGGCTCCCCCGGCTCCAGTGAGCCTCGTGCTTATTTCTCCGGTTCTTGTTTGCTGCTTGGGGTGGTCATGTGGTAGAAACGATGCGCTTGACTCCTTACGAGCTGCATATACAACGTAGTTATCTTGGTCCACACATCCCCTTGCATCGTCGATGATACGTATCGAGAAGTGTACGGATACTCGGTGTTAACTTTGACGTTTCTGGAGAGAAAAAGCAAAGGCAGGATGGGGTACTGCGGAGTATTATTTACTTTGTCGCTCGGGCTCTCAACGACCAAGATGCCAACATAAGGCGGTGTTGACCGTCCTCCTGCGCCAATGGTGTGTTAACCCACCGGCACTGAGACAGCATGACAGCTGATGCAGAGCGAGCGGGAATTGAGGGCTTCTGGGATTCCATCTATGCTCAATTCCAAATGCCCATCTTGGCTATGATGGCTATTCTCGTGTCAACTGGAGAGCGTTGGCTCAGGGGCCAAATCACATCCCTCAGCCTCTGCTACAACCCATCAACAATTTTTAACTACAATGCCAAAACTTGGGCATACAACTCAACCAAGATAACTCGAAGTCGTTGAGGCTAGACAGGGTCCGTTTGGAACAACATGCCATAGTGTTGTGATACGGCCAGCCGCACCTGTATCCCTCGCCTCACTTCAAGTCGTTGAACAAGCAAAGTTTGACCAAGCCACCAGAGAATTGACCTGCCGAGCACAGGCTAGTATCGAAATTCTTGCTTCTGCGATGCTCCACACGAAAACGGCGTGATGTAGCGGCCGGCTAGCTCACAACTGTCACTGCGTGTGTATGTATGCAAAGTCGATCTCAGTCCCACAGTCAGTCACCCTGACATTGCCGGCAGGACTCTTGCAAGTGGTGAGTGCACATGGCGGGATGATGTTTTTTCTTTGCGGGCAGAGAACTGAGGCCAGAACGTCAGGTGTGGGAGGTGATCCTCCGAATCGTGCTTTATCCGTAACTGACGCCTCACCGAATCACGTCTTTGAGAGGTTCCTTCCAAGGGCCGCGGAAGCATCCTGCGATAGGCGGTGTATCAGATCATCCTCAATGCCCGTGCTCTACATCATGTCGGCGCTTACGGGGGAATAGTGCCGGCCGCCTTCTGCTTCCACCTCGTGGTGATGCAGTATGCGACCTGACCTGCGGCCACGGGCCTAGCGTCCACGGCGGAGCGACTTGTGTCTTCAAAGACGAGAGTCGAGACGGAATTGCCACTCGGGTTTCCTCTGGGGACTCATCCTGCGGGCGCCGTCTCAGCCAGATTGCCGCTCGAGGCGCCGCACCTTGTGTTCTACCCATATGGGATACTTGTTGAGACTCTCAAACCACTGCACTGCGCTCCCGATCTGCTATCATTAGCCGGTCCATGCTTTCATGGAGAGCGTAGGGAAACTTACCAAGAATGCCCATGAGCCTATAAACGTCGATAATGTCAACGCATACTCAACTCCTGGCTGGTTCATACCAAAGCCCAGCGCCCCGCAGAGCGTGAAGCCAATGGCTCCTATCAAGTTCCATAGCCCAATGTGCCATCCGAGGACTCCTGGCGCGGGTATGTACCAGCGAGGCTGGACCTCGAGCATGAATAATGCGCTCGAGACGATGAAGCCCGTACCGCCGACGACCTGCGGGAGCCAGTAGACACCGTTGAGAGCAGGCGTGGAGAGGTTCTTGAGGATAGGTGGTAGTGCTGTGAAGGCTGATATCCAGAATACGGTGGCACCAAACATTTGCGAGGAGCAGGCGAGGAAACCTATCTCTCGAAAGTAATGTGTTCTCAGTTCGTACCAGGATGGCCACCACGACCACATACGCCCATCTTCTGGTGAACCCTCGTCCACTTCATGCTGGCTGATACATTTGCCGGCGACAAAGGTTCTCTTCTGGGCATGCGAGTGTCTGCATTCGTGTACAGTCTTGAGGTGGAGTACTCCGTCTACACTCTCTTCGACAGCCCATCCAAAACAATCTGAGCGGTTCTCGTTGACGGCTTCGAGCATGAGAAGTACTGAGCCAATCTCAAAGACTGTAGCTCCAACAAGAGCTGTCAGCCCGGCTGCCCAGTCGGTCTCGCCTTTGAACTCTGTCGAGGGGTCTTGTACGGGTAACCAGGAGAAGAACCCGTTGACGACCCAGATGACAGAACCTGTACCTGTTTAGATATCAAGATGTCAGATGTCAAGGTTGGCTCATACCTATGGTAAAGATGACGGCGACATCATAGGACACGTCCCAGACAGGATATCTCAAGAACATTTTTGCAATACCTCCCAGTGTCCGGTTTATCGTGTTCGTCGGCTTCGGGCTCTTGGTCTTTTCATGCTTGTGAGGATCAACATCGACGGCCAGCGCGTGCCGTCCCTTTCTGTTATCTCGACTTCTCCAGACATACGCAACCTTGGGAACTTGGCCACTCGTGGGTAGTTGGTCTCTTTCAACCTCAGGCGCCGTAACCTGTCTCTTTCCTGCCACCATGTACCGTTTTGTTGGGTTGAAGAACTTGAAAGGCCCGGCGCTATGCTCCGCGTCATAGTGACGCCCAATGAAGTGGTCCTGTGGCCGTTTCATGGCGACGGGATTGCCTGTGAGATGGGAGCAATGCTGAAAGACTGGATGAGTATGAGTCTCGGGGCATGTCCTCTTTTCTAGTCAATGGGCGTGACCTGGGAGACAATGTCAAAGCGAAGATTCCGGGGGGCGACAACAAATGCTCTGATGTTTTGGCTTATACGCCGCTAAGCAAGGAATGAGTTGCCGTTATCCGATATGACGAGGCTGGGTACGCGGTAAGTCTCTACGCCCATTTCAGACGAGACGATTACCTTGTCAAAACGACGATATTATCTTCATTTCGAAAACACATCATGAAATTTTCAGCTGAACTCGAGTGAAAGGCTGGCACAAAGTCAATTGAGTGCGGCTTTGTCATCGCATACCGGAATTGGTAGAACATGGCTACCCTAGACACAAACAACTGAAACAAGGTGATTGATCATCGACAACGACCTCATCCACAATCAACTCAACCTAACAAACGTGGTGTTTGCTTCCATATCAGTAATCATTCGGCAGTTGTCCGATTGATCTACTATTCTCTGCCATAACCGAGGTCGTCTCTGCTCCGAGTCCACGTCGCATCGTCATTAGAAGGGCGTAGAGCATCATGTGACGCATCTTGAACCTACTCCATTGCGCAATCATCATCGGCCAAGAACCGAAGAACAACATACTCCCCATAAGAAAGACATCGAAAAGAAACCCCTAATCAAATAATTCAATAACAATGTCACCAGGAGCCATCTCACCACTTAGCAAGGTGAAAGCCCTTACCTTTGACGTCTTCGGCACCGTCGTCGACTGGCGTTCATCTGTTATTGAGGAACTCACCTTGAGAGCCCATCGCAAGCTATCTTCCGACCTCCCCCGACCCCTCAAATCCCGTCTAGAAGAACTCAAAGAAGATGACTGGGCCCGCTTTGCACAGGAGTGGCGAAACTCCTACAGCAAGTTCACACTTGGCTACGACCAGAAGAAGGACTCATGGAAGAGCATCGACCAGCATCACCACGACAGCCTCGTCGACCTTCTCGAGAGCTGGAACCTGAGTGGTCTATTCAGCCCCTCTGAGATCGAATCCCTCAGCCTCGTTTGGCATCGCTTGACACCGTGGCCCGACTCATCGGATGGACTCCGAGAGCTGGGCAAGACGTACAAGACCAGCACACTCTCCAACGGCAACCTCACCCTGCTCGGGGACCTCAACGACTTTGGAAACCTGGGCTTCCACGGGCTCCTCTCAGCCGAAAACTTCAAGACGTACAAGCCAGACCCGGCCGTCTACCTCGGCGCGGCGCGGGAGCTGGGCGTCGAGCCGCACGAAGTCGCCATGGTGGCCACCCACCTCAACGACCTCGCAGGCGCGAGGGCATGTGGCTTGAGAACTGTATACGTGGAGCGTCCAGAGGAAGAGGCATGGGCCAAGGATGATGAGAGGTATCAGCAAGCCAAGGACTGGGTCGACCTCTGGATCACAGAGGAGGAGGAGGGCTTCCTGACCCTTGCCCGTAAGCTCAAGGAGCTAGCCTAAGGTGTGTGTGTTGTGTCTAAGACAAAGAATCGGCAGAGAAAATATAGTTGAACAGGGGAGGGTCCCAATGCCCAGGCTGGTACCTACATGATTGGTAAACTGTGGCTGTATGCGAGTTGGCGAGCGAGTACCTTAGTTTGATAGACCAGGCGTACATTGTGCGTCGGAGCTTCTTCTCGTGCAGCAAAGTCAGATATTAGTCGAATGCTTCCGGAGCCTCTCGGCGAGGTTCGGCCGAATGGATTGTTTTGTCTTTTTCTCCTTTTCGTTTTTCTGAGGCCATCAACGACATTGTGTGTGTGGTTCAAGATAGTCTTGCCGTCTACACCACCATATGCGTCGGCTCACAACTAGCAATGACATGTGCTACTGCTAACGAACCCGATAATCACTTGTGAAAGTGTCAAGGGTTGCTATCTCGGCCACAAAGCCGATGCGGGCGATGCATCAAAGATGTGACCTCGAGCGCACCGGCCCGAAGGCTTGCAACTCAAGACATGAAGTCCATATGAGGATCTTCAACAAGGCAGACAGACAGACACACAGGCCCCCCCCCCCAGACCCCAGAAGCACACTAGCCAGCCGTCTGGAAAAGCCATGGGTTGCATTAGTAGGGGGAGGGGGGGAAAGGCCTCGCTCAAAGGCACATTGAAGAAAAAGCCATGACCATTCCCCGGACCAAGTGAAGAGGGTGTGGAGTATGCGACTCTAGATGCAGCCGTTGGGAATGGACACGCTGTGGGTGAGGCAATTTAAGATATCCCATCTGTAGGAGGACAAAAGGTAGAGAGAAAGAGTGTGTGTACCTGAAGACACCGACAAGTGCGGAAGCCGTTTAATGTCTTGGACCAACCATGGAACCAAGTGGTTGACAAAGTGTGTCCGTGCCAGACTAACAAGTTAAGCCTGTCTTTAACGTAATGCTCACGCGACATTGGATTCTTATTTCTCTGACTGTTGAAAATACAAAGCGTCTTGTTCAACTATGCACCAACAGCCCGCTAATCTAACCATTGGAAGAAAAACAGCTGCCTGTAAAGTACAAGTTGCCAGCGCGGCATCATGGCACACATCAGCCGTAGGCCCGTAGGAAGAAGAGGCATGCATATTGCCCAACAGCAACCCATCTCGTTCATTCCCCCGCAAAAACCTGGGAAACCCCAGACAAGAAAAACCCCAGAGGGCCAACTGACCGGGCTCACCGGATAGCACATCCGCCAGTCTGGGATGCCAGGTGTGTTTGAAAGGAGCAAAGTGGCCGGTTCAAGAGGCATCTAGGGCCGAAAGACGCGGCTTCTGATCCCACAAACACCCGAAGTCTTTAATGAGGCCTTGGAAACCAACCAATTAGCAGACTACATCGGCCGCAGAAGGGGGTGGGAAGCAAGGAAGAAAAAAAAAAAAGTCTGGGGAAAAAAAGACGTCAAGATTACCCCATGGGTGCACGCCGCGGACCGAGGATACGACCGAGAATCGACTCTCTTCATGGTTGATTTAGGCTTGGGAAAGCCTTTTCATGACGTGGTTAGACCATGATATTGTATCTAACTTGGACAGGCAGAGCGTGCCCGTTGGAGGGACGGAGGAGGATCCATGGATGGGATGTCAATCGGTCCTATAAGGCCGGGGTGCGTGTTAAGGACCTTGGTAGCTCCATTAAGCTCCGAGCTGAAGAGAAGACGAAGCTTGAAGATGCCTAACGTTAAAGGATGATGAATGACATCAGGCAAGAACGAAGGAATATTCCCGCATAATCAGCATCATGCTATTCTGCGTTGTCTTGGAGGCATTTTTCCAATCCTTGTGCAAAACCGGTTGGTCGTCAAGTTTGGAAGTTGTACCTATGTACTGTGATTTAGTAGGTTTGGACGTTGACGTTTTGGTGTGGGGTAAAATGGGGCCGCTGGCCCGGCTGGACCTGCATCGAATCCAATCCAATCCATCCCAAATATACCCGACCCGGCCAACGGGTGTCACCAAACAATGAATGGAAATATCCAGCTTGTGGAAAAGGGGACTTGAAGATCAAGACAAGATACCTAGCAGACATGTACCTGGCACGTGTGTCTGTACAACTCACTGGCTCATTGATGTCACTGCGGGGTGTCAGACACGACAAGATCCAAGCAGTCGACACAAACGCGTTCGGGGTTACGTCGAGGGGACGGTTCGCATGACGGTTTGATCCAATGCTGGGATCATGCCTGGAACCCTCTTCTGATCTTGCTCCATGAGGCTATCGGGTTGCTCGACTCTTACGTGTCTGCGGGGATTGGCCACCACCAGCACGGGCAATGCTTTCATGACCCAATGCTTAGAGCATGGTAAACAGGCAGGTCCAAGACAAGTCAGCTAGCTAGCACGAGAGCTATGATGCACCCCGAGGATCCTGAGGCTCACCAGCCCCTGGCGGTGCCAGCCGCTGTGCAGGCGCACGGCAGGGTCAAGGTCTGGGCCGCCGGCCGACGAGCATGGGCACACGACTGGAGTGACGAGACCAGATAGACGCCCGCGGGCGGGTATGCGGGTGAAGCACGGAGCAATAGGACCCGTGCGGTGCGGTGCGGTGCGTGCCTGTGATGGTCTCCCGTCTTCGAGTCTCTCCATCCGACTGACTCTGCGCATCCAACCCGCTCGCCGGAGTGACGGATGGTGTCCGGCCCATTACACTGATTGCAGCACTGCCACCTCCCAGAATGTCGCACAACGACTCGTGGCCGGGCGGCTGCCGTCTCCATCTTGTTTCGGGGCAGAGCCAGAGGCCGGGGCGAGCTTCAGGGAGAGACAGCAAAGAAAAGCAGGGTCCCTACCGAGACGGGCAAGGCGGCGCCCCATGTAGCGTACGACGTGGGATAGCTCTTGCTAGGCAGTCGTTTTTTCGGGATATTATGCGGTGGACTGACTTGGTAGTTGGTGCCAAGCAGAGGGTATCAAGTAAACCAGGCTTCCTATTTGCAGTACAGTGCAATGCAGCGCAGCCCCCGTCGTGTGGTTGTGCGTGCCCTGTGGGGGATCGTGAAAGTGAAAAGCCTCCTTTTTGCGCCACCTTGGGGAGAGGCCAGAGCAGGGAGGGTCCTGGTCAGGGATCCAACCATGCAGTCGCGATTCAACTGTCATTATCTTGAAATCGACCCCCGGGAAGCCGTTTCGTCCATAGAGACCAAGCAACGACATCACGGAGGCTGTCCTGTGCGTCCTCTTTGGCCAAAACGGACCCAGCTGACTCGGTCGACCGAATTGGAATGGAACGCTCAACGCCGAAGCATCTTGATGCTGACCCTTCAAACTCACCCTCATCCGCCGGGCGAGACCAGGACCGAGGGGAGAGAAGAAGGAGGCGGCGGCGTCTTCGACAGCGATCCATGGCTCCATCTTTGGGGTTGCGCCGTGTCATTAAAACGGGACAAGCCTTTTTCTTTGCCCGCCCCCTCAGGCCGGGTTCGGCTGGTGCCCAACGTTCCAGCCTCTCTCCAACCTCGGATTTTTTGGTGGAGAGCTCTCAGAAGCCGGCATGAGAGGGACGGAGAGGAGTCAAGATCAACATGGACAGGGACAAAAATTCCCCAGAGTGGAGGACGGCGCTCATCAGCAGAGGCCACAGCACGACACAGCTTGGGCATTGGAGCTTTGCTTGTTGGAGACGAGAATGGATCCATCATTCATTCCCTTCCCTTCCCTTCCCTTGTCTGAGCGGGATTGCTCTGAAAGAACCCGAAGGGGGATCCAACCTGGACGACCCGCCAATGCCGGTCGCTGGAGCCGACAAGCGCGGCTCTGGAACTGCTGGGATCCGTGATTTGTTGCTTGTCGCTTCTTTTGCATCCATCGATTCGTGGCCAGCCGTGAAAAGATTTTTCATGTGCCCGTTCCCTTCCCTTCTTTTTGGATTGTGCGATCTCCCATGCAGTTGTTGCATTTGCTGCAGCTCATGAGCTCATGAATGGGCTCAGTAATATGTCTGGCCCGCCAAGGTTGTTGACCGACAATTACGCCCAGCATGGAAGATATTTCCACCATGCAGGAGTATGAGCAGCAGCAGCAACAGCGTCGTCTTGCGTGGAGTCGAGTGTGTAAACATCACCAAACAACCCCCTCCAGTTCCAAAAAGCTCCCCTGGTCGGTGCCCTGCCCGAGACAGCAGGGCAGGGCAGCTTCCAACGGGTCACCCAGAGCTGCCTCAGCACAGGCCACCACCCCTTCTCCAGGGCTGCTCCTCCCCAAACCTCGCTATTCCCCCCTAGGACTGGACTTCCCGGGGAGACCAGGACCCTGTCCCCTCGGGCATCGTGCTAAAAGATTGCGAGGTAACCCGCAGGTGAAGTTGCGGTATCTCAGCACCAGACGCAGTGTGAGCCTCCGCCGGCAAGGTGTTGCAGTACCTCGCAGGGACTTTGCAGGGACCGGAGCCTGTTCTAGTTGACGAAGCCCAGGTACATACCTACACAACCACACCACACCACTCACCAGTCCTGCGACCACCTGGCCCTTCCTGCGTGCTTGCTGCAAGCGCAAGCTGCAACCACCAGGTTGCTGCAGTAGGGGAAAAAGAAGCAAAATTTTAGGGTGGAAAAAGGAAAGAAGGGGGAAAAACGCAACCTCGGACGTAGCAACAAAGAAGAAGAAAAGAAAAAAGACCCGTGAAGATTTTTTACTTCTTCTTTCTTTTCTTCACTCACATTAACTCGATTGACATTGGTCACTTTCAACACTCACATCGCAGTCTGCTCCGTGTATCGGATTGCAATTGTACTAACCCCTCCTCTCTCCAATCCCATCAAGAAATCCCAGAATCGAGAAAAAGACGTGACAAGAATTGCGACAGCAACAACATGTCCCCCAAATGACCCCACCCTAACCACTAAGGCACGTCTTTGACCCAGTCAGGATGGTTCCTCAGTTACCTCACAGCGCCGCCGTAGCGCGGGTAATGTTCCAATTCCCTCGACTCCTACTGTACAGAGTACGGATCAAGGCCGACTACGCCAAGTATCTATCCTATCGCCGGTCGAGTCGCCCGCGCGCCGCGACGGTGCACCGCAACCGAGCCGTGACCCGGGCTCCCGGGTACTTGCCGATGGACGGCTCTGAGGCCTGTTGAGGAAGACAAGCCCAGCTAAAATGCCATGCCCTGCCAGCCGGCGCCGTCAGGGATGAGCGAGCAGCTGCTCATGCAAGACGCATTGCTTGTTGGAGATGGATGCTATGAGCGCTCTTGGGTCGAGATTCAACCGCTCAATTGTGCAGGACAAGGCTCAGCAAGAAAAGCTCTCCATAATCCAGGCACGAGCATCTCTCACGCAGCACCACTCGAGTACCAATGCTTCAATCCAAACCAGATGCTTGCTTGCTTATCCACCAAACAAGGGGACACAATCCCCAAGGTGAAGAGGAGTGGGAGTCGCCCAGCAGCGGCTTTGGTGACCAGGGGGTGCACGTCGTCCGCCGCCGCTTCACCCTTCCGGCTTCATCCCTCGCCTATCAGAAGCCTCCAAAGGCCTCGTACCCTCGCTCGCTCCCATTCTTCGGGCTCACCCACCGAGCCGATATCCTATCCAGGTCTACCGAGTACCTGCTACTGTTTGCTGCTGCGACGTCGAGGTGATTTGATTCCTCTTGGGTGTTGTCCCCCCCTTCTCAGTGGAGGTTTGCCATGTCTCCCCCTTCACCCCTTATTCCTATGCTCCATCCCACCTCAGGGTCCCCGTCCGTGAGTCCCCGTCCGTCACTCTATCTCGAGGTATCTCAGCCCTCGACGGACGGGAGTGGTGTGCTCTTGCATTCCCCTCTAACCAATGCCCAACCGACAGAGGGTACCTCTGGGGCAGGTAAATCGCCCACACAAGGTACTAGGCCCTCTGCGAGGTGAGGTGGCTTGTCTGCTGCTGGTGCCCCCCCTAAAGCGACCCCGGAAGTCCTCTAGCCCCCCTCTGGACCTGGGCTGGCGAGTACCGCTGTTGCGTCCCCGTGCTGCATGGGTACCTTCAACCCAGGTACTTGGTAAAACCTGGCGCCCCGCCCGCGGGCGTGGATGGGCTCCATGCCATCCATGGATCCATGCCTGCTGGATGGATGCCATGCCATGGGCCTCCCAGCATGAGGTATGGAGGTACATGCGTCCGTACCTTGGGATGCGTGTGTGCACAGGTACTAAGCACCAAGCAAGCACCAGAAAAAAAAGTTCTCCACCCGGCCGTCTTTCCCAACTTCGCCTCCAGCGCCAGCTCCACGTCGACGCCTAGACCAAACATCCATCTAAACTTGAGCTGCCCTCTCTTGTCTTGGTCTTGTCCAGTCCTCCGTCTCTTTTCTTGGACACTACTACCTGCGTTATACACTCACTACCTCCATACCTACCTCGCCTTGCCTTGCTACTCTTACCTCGCCTTGCTAAATCAGTTCCTGTTTGTTCGCCACTGGCGTTCTCTCACCCGTTTGACATCCACTCGTCGTTTGCTTGCTTCTGGATTGCTTGCTTGCCCGCTTGCGCTGCCTTGTGCCTTGCCTCCAGTCGCCTCGCCTCCGCCTCCGCTCTCTGCCTCTGCCTTGCCGCCGCCGCAGCTGCAATTGCTGGGTCACAGCTCTTTTTGCTCCATCAAGCCACCCCCTCCTCCCGTCGTCCCTCGTCTTCGCCTCTCCTCCGCTCGTGACGACGACCTCACCAACTCCAACCACCCTCGATCCATAACCTCGAGAGCCTCATCACCGACAACACCCCCCCCTCCTCCTCCTCTCCTCTCCTCTCCTCGGTCCTCCCTCGCCTGGACCCTTCTACCCCTTGAGTCTCCTCTTCCCTTTCGCATCGACTCCCCCCCCTCGTCGATTTCTTCGCCGTCGCCGTCATCATGGCCGGCCGAATGGTGCTGTACAAGCTGGTGGTATTGGGAGATGGTGGCGTGGGAAAGACGGCTCTCACTATCCAGTTATGTTTGCAACACTTTGTCGAGACTGTGAGTTTTAATCCACCTGCTTGTGGTTGCTTGCACCGAGTACATGGGGCCTTGAAGTTGACCCCCGTTACAGTACGACCCGACGATCGAAGATTCATACCGAAAGCAAGTCGTCATTGACGGCCAGCCGTGCATGCTCGAAGTGCTCGATACTGCCGGACAGGAAGAGTACACGGCGCTACGAGACCAATGGATCCGTGACGGCGAAGGATTTGTCCTAGTCTACAGCATTTCTTCACGTTCATCCTTCACCCGCATTAAGCGATTTCATCACCAGATTCAACGGGTCAAGGAGTCGTGCGCCTCGTCGCCGTCGTACCCTGGCTCACCCATCTCTGCCGCCAACCCCCAGTTGCCCGTGCCTATCATGCTCGTCGGCAACAAGAGCGACCGAGTCACCGAGAGAGAAGTTTCAACGCAAGAAGGTCACGCCCTCGCACGCGAGCTAGGCTGTGAGTTTGTCGAGGCATCAGCTAAGAACTGTATCAATGTCGAGAAGGCCTTCTACGACGTAGTTAGGATCCTACGTCGACAGCGGCAACAATCTTCACGACCCTCAGAAAGGTCCAGTGGCCGGACGCGAACAGGCAACGGCGACGCGAGAGGCGGTGATCGCGACGATAGACACCGAAGGAAGAACGAGCGAAGCAAGTCCAAGTGCATTGTGTTATGAGCAACCACGCCCACGCTGTAGGAAGAATGCTTCCGCCAATCAAGAGGAGGGAAATAAGACGACAGTAAAAAAAATGAAGACAACCAGAAAGCAAAGGGGGCCGGCGATGAGAAGCCGGCGACGACAACCGCGGATGAGGGGTCGGCAATGGCGCGACCCCTCACCCACGACGGGATATGCCCGCCGACTTGGAGATGATTGGCGAGACACAGCGGGAGGCACGGAGACGGACTTTATTCTTTTCCTGCAATTTTAGATGGCCATATGCCCAACGACGAGGGCGGCATGACGACGCAGCATCGAACGACGAACGAAAGCAGAAGCAGTTCCGCACCGGCGAATGGCGTACGAACAAAAAGAGGCATATTCTTGGGGCGCTAGGTTATCTATTGACATTTATACTATTCTTATTTCCAAAATTTACGACCAAGACCTGAAAGGCGTTATTGTCTGTCAATGTCAATCGTGGGGTTCTTCACAGTCGTGTATGACGACGTAGTTTCTGGAAGTTACCTATCATGTCTTGGCTGGCTTGTTTGGCTATCTGTCTATCTATACCGTGGGGTTCCTCGAGTTTCAACTCTCAGTCTCGGTTGGACGTTGGTGGTCTACCTTGTCAGCGGTCTCCTGTTTGGCAGTCGACTTTTGGACGGACCCTGGCAGGGAGGTACAAGACGACGTTTCGTTCTGGCATGACTCGATTGGGGGGGGGGGGATACGAGGAACTAGTTGGTCGAGGTCAAGCACGAGCACGAGCAACTCGAATGTCCTGTCCATGATGGCTGGGATTGACTTGACGTGTTTCAAGCCTTGCCCCCATGGAAAGACGGGTACCCCTCGGCGGGCAGGGACAGGCGGTTCTGGAACAGGACAAGCGAAGTGCGAACGGCGGGTAGCAGAATGCATAATCTTGGCTTGTCCATGCTCACATCTAGGGGCGGATGGGGTGGCTTAGCTGGCCACGGCGGCTGGATCTGGCAGCAAGCGATGCAGAGAAGGGCAGGGGTGATGTGAAGCGTGGGAGGGCGTGGGCGTGGGCAGCTGGACTAGGCCGATGTATCTAAATGACGGGCTCGCCATACAAGAGCAAGATGAAATGAAGATGACCTGAAAAGCACCGAGATTTTGGGAAGATCCCCTGTATTGGGAAGTTGTAGTTGTGTCATTAGCGATGGGGGATCCATGGGATCCATGAGGGACCCTTGGTTAGCGGACGGCCCCATCCACGGATCCATCCATCCATAGATGGATAGAATGAATGAGTTTGAATGAATCGAGGGTCTACTAGCTTCGTTTACGATTGTATTTACATGGGAGGACTTTTGACACTTTGACGAGTAGACACTGTTGCATGTTGTCGGAGGTGATGGATCCCTGAGTGCGGTACGGCGCACGGAGCAAGCAGGCAAAGCTGGGGGAGACATGCGATCCATAGGTAGATTGGGCGCAGCCGCGTGCGTGTTGTTTCTGATGACGATTTCGAAACAGTTTTCCCCCCCAGCTGATGTCATGCGCAATCAGCTGAAATGTCGTGTCTGAGGCTGTCTAGCATTGTATCATGTCACGAATTGCTTTCTTGAAGGAGAGAGTAACAGTGGCTCTGGATACCAAAAGACATGGGAAAAAAAAGGCAGGGCTGTCGAAATCCAACCCAAATCAAAATGGGCGTCGGTCCATCAGAGGTGGGGGTTCCTCTTGACACCATCCCATCCATGCCATGCCATGGGGACGGGATGTCTCTTTTGTTGGTGGGGTATAGGCTACGTACGTAGTCTACGTGGGAGGGAGAGGAAAAAGGCAAGAGGTTGGCTCTTGTAGTAACTAATCTACTGGTGGTGGTCTGTATGGGCTGCCAACAAAGGTTCCCCGATGGATGGATAAGATGCGTGTACTCTATACAAACACGGACAAGTTTTGCTATCTGTTTGATTTCCTTCCACACCTTTTTCGCAAAATATTGTGAACCTTTTTTTCTTGTTCCCCCCACGCAAGGGTCTACTTGTTAAACCATGATCCCTCTCACACTCACTTTCTGTAGATAGCGTCAAGGATATCGAGCTTTTTTTTTTTTTTTTTTTTTTTTTTTTTTTCTCCTCAAAGAGGTACTCATGTAGTGACGACACACACGGGAGGAGTACATCGTCCACGATTTGGGGGTTTGCAGATGGTGGCGCTTTGCCTTGGGGAGAGATGCAGGGTCGATGGAAGGGAAACATGGCAGAAAGTAGAAACGTTTTCGGGATAACAAGCCATAATGGACATGTGTGTCCGTAACGTAACGTGATCTAACGAAGAGCTTCAGCTGTCAAACAAGACTAGAAATGTCATTCATTATTTGTCCGGTCTTTTTTTTTTTTTTTTTTTTTGAGGGGAAAAATTGCTTCAACATGACAGGTTCATCAAGTGCCGGCGCGCGGACGATTGCTACGAATGGAAACAAGAGCGATGTGAACAAAGTCCTTCAATGCGGCTTTTTTTTGTTACTCTTGTGTCTTGCAGATCGTACATAGTGTAAGACGCTTCCACCGCTTCTAGCTTCATTCACTAACACAGAAGCATCCGATGCCGATGCTACCGGGTTGAACCTCCGTAGACCGCGCCGTTGAACGAAAAAAAAAAAAATCGAGTCCATCAAGACCAGCCTTTCGGTAGCATCGCGCGAAGAACTCTCCACTTCTACTTGTCTACCCCCCCCTGACTGGCGTGGAAAGTAAGAAAAGAGGACACTTTTTCTACCACGTAGTATAGTTCTTTTCTTTCTGCTTGCTTTTCTTTTTTTCGTTCTTCGGATAGGACAAATCCCGAGAGCAAGTTTGTTGCCTTTCCCCCTCATTGCCTGCGCTTACTCTTAACTCCCCGAGACGGCGTCAACACCGGAGGAGGTCCGGCCGGAGGACGGTTGTGCTGATCGGAGACTAAGCACACGGGACCAAGGATGTGCTTGGGCCTACCCCTTGCGGCAGACACGCATGGTCACTTTTTCTTCTCCCTCCGACGACGGAACGTTTTTTCCTTTCCCATCTCCATGGTTCATTTATTACGGATACAACCCTAATGCTTGTTGTGTCAACTCATTCCGGTAGAATGGCGGAAGTGTACCAAAGGGGGAAGGTAAAATCAGGGGTTACAAAAAAGAAGGAGAAACTTTTTTTTTTTGATAGAAGAAGAAGAGACCCGGGGAACAGGGGAGATTGGATCCCGGAACCGGGGTACCATACATATGAACCCTGGAACAAGACATCCATCAACAAAAAAAGGACATCTAGGTTACGGACAGATACGGATGGATACTACTATGTAACTAGAGTGTTAGGGCCCTTTTCACGTAAGAGTTGAACGACATGACAGAATATCCCAAAGTGTCATGACCTGCATTACCAAGCCATTCCTTCCAACGTCAGATTGTTCTTCCTTCAACAGTTTTGAAATCAGCCCTGCATGAGAAGCCAAATGTTGGGGTTTGTTGTTTGCAGATAAAAAGTCAAAAGCCATCTTCCCCGATCAATAAAAGCCTCTTTTCACGAGGTAGCGCTAAACACAACCGCCCCTACCATACCCCTCCTCCTCTCTCTCCCCGGACATCGAGATTAGCGTTGTTGGATCGGGTGAGGGAGTCATGGACGGGGAGCATGGACGGGGAGCATGTACAGTCTATTGAATGCATGTCAGAGTGCTAACAACAGTGCAATGGCTTGGCTAGCAAGGCAGCAATAGCTTTGTCGAGAGATGATACTCCAAGCCAAGACCAACAACGCTCCAACAACGCTCCCATTTATCATCACGAGATTCACACACCCCTCACAGGTGGCAGAAACATGTCGAGACGACCGACTAGAAGCCAACGTTTCGCCACAACCAAAGGGAGGAAGGAGCCCACCTCTTCTAGCTCGTTTCACCATAATCCAAGAAGCTTTACTTCTTCTTGACGGTCAACGACTTTTCCATTCCATTGCCTTGTTTTCCCAGACGACGCTTGACAACAACCGTAAGCCTCGGTTTTACAACTCCCGAGTCGCGCGAATCATGTCCATCGGGGAACTTGATGTCATTGACCGATCATGTCGGCCTAGTTGATAGTTATCGCCCTAGTTCTTTGGTAGCGGCCGAAAAACTGGCGATGGCTTCGTCACAATCTCATGACGCACAACGTTAATCGGCTATTGTCTGCGGCCGCAGTAGGACGAAAGGCAGTCAAATGAGGGTAAACTCTGCCAAGGACGGCTCGTCATGTTGAATGGCTTGCTTCCTCATCAAGTGTCCTCGAGTCAAGACCAAATCTCCAGCCTGAGACATGGCAACGACCACCACTATCAAGCCTTCACTGCTGAACAACAAGACTTCCCACAAGGTCAGGCTCACTCACATGCTAGCTAGACAAGGCACACAGACACACAGGCACACGCAAATCATTCATGTCAAAGAGTATGTACGTGATAGATCATCTCTATTCAATAGACACATAGAGACCTCCAAAACCTCCTGGCATCCTCGGAGCCATTTGCCGCGGCTCCCTTTCCATGACGCCATAGTCCATACCCAAGAACCGTCGCCGCTATTTGAATTGTAAACACAAAAAAAAGGGGGTTGCTATATCCCAAGTGAGATCGATCCGGAATTGTCTATCCAAGAAAAAAAATTGACATTGAAGTGAAGAAAAGCAGAATGTGAGATGTATCCTCTATCCAAATGGAGGCTAGATTCGTGACATCAAACAAAATACTCTGATATATAACGACAAAGAAATTCCATCATCACTCCTTTGTCGCGTGCTGGTCCCCAAACGGACTGCTGTCTCGCCTTTGGGATGACCCAGGCTTCTCGTTCTCGACTGCCGACTCCTCAATCACAGCTCCGAGGCTGGGTGCCTTGTTGGACTTTTGAGGGCTGGGTCGGTCGGGAGGGTCTGAGAAGGGACCTTGGTCTACTGAGGGAGAGTCTTCGATGATGGTGATGGCACTCGAGTCCCGAGTAGCGTTCGCGCTTGGTGTTGTGGGTCGCGAGGTTCCCAATGATGATGACGCTGTTGTTGAGCCTGTCTCGGACTTGTTGCTTCCCATATCCACCTTCTTTAGTGTTCCAACCTTGACCACCTGTGCACGAGCCTGCGTAGCAGTGTTGGCGCTGTTGAGGAATGTCGAGCCCACGCTGAAGGCACTGGCACCGCTCTTGGGACGACCTCCACCGAACTTCTCAAAGTCGATGCTGGGAACTGGGGGAGCATTGCTCTCGAGGCTGCTGTTGCCAACGGACTTAACACTGACAACGGTGGGCTTGGCGCGCATTCCAGTCTGAGCGGGTGTGAGCACTTGGGCCTGCTTTCCGTAGATGGTAGAAGCAACACTGGATCGAGGTGCGTATGAGGTGCGAGCGTATGAGGTTCGGTCAGAGTAGCCAGAGAGACCCGAGTAGGTTGAGTCTCGAAGGTCGCCGGGGACAAAGAAGTGCTGGTCGTCGTTGCCTTCGCCTCGGGCGGCCGCGGCGTGGTGCATAGGGATCGGAGGAACAGGGGGGACAAGAACGTTGGGTGACGTAGGAGTGGCTCGGTTCGTAACGCCAGGAATGTAGGCGATCTGAATAATGTTGGAGGCTCGGGTGAGGACGGTAGAAGCGATCGAGTGAACGGTGTGTGTCGAGGGTGGTCGGGTTCCCCTTGAGGCAGCATCCTTCTCTGAGCCTTGAGGAGCATCCACGTCTTCAACGTAGATGGAAGTAGGAATCTGTGACCTCTTGGGACGGACACAGAACCTCCATACTAGATAGGTGACGGCGACGATTACGACGACACCACCAACAACACCACCAACAATTCCGCCGATGTTTGGGCCATCGGAGCCTTTGCTGGATGCGGATGAAGAAGACTTATCGCAGAACGATGTAGGGCACTTCTGGCACTCGAGGGGTACGGTAAATCGGCATTCACTGCCTTCGGGGCAGCTAGGACATTCGAGTTCGGTGCTTTCATCGCACTGGATACACTTTCCGTCTCGAGGAACGAGTTGGTAGGCTAGACAATATGATTAGAAGCCGTCGACGGGCACGTAGAAGCCGTATTAACTTACCCATGCTAACTTCGTTCAGGTCTCTCGCGACGACGTATCCAGGTCCATCCAGACCTCTGGATGAGAAGTAATGAAGCCCCTCCATGTTGATATCCAGTAATGAGAGACGAGTAAGAAGTTGTAGTTGATCGATAGCCCAGGATTGGCAGGTGTCGATCACTTGAGATGATCAGTCAAGCCAAGTAGGGTCGTTGTCGGAGTAGGCTTGGCGATGGGTGTATTTCGGTGGTTTGCGACAGATAGTTGATAGTATAAAAGAAAACAAGGATTGAATGGTTCGACGAGTCCTTTCCACGCGAGAATAATGTGTATATTTTCAGGCTCGAGTTGAAAAGGGTCGACAAAGTGGTTGGAGAAAAGGCGAGGAGAGTAAGAAACGAGTGGATTCTGAGGCTAGCTCGGATGAAAAGAAGGCTGGTTAGGAGGCGCAAGGAGACATAATCGACCAAGGCGACGGCTCAAATAGCGAAGCGAATGGAAAAGAAGTAAAAGAGTCGTCGGAGGCTCCTCTCGAGTCGATGGATTTGACGGTTGACGGTCGATGGATTTGCGTGCGTTCAAGTCGGATCGTTTGGACGGGGAGAACGATGAAGGAGCGAGGGAAATCCAAGAGGGCCTGGAGGCAAGACTGTTACTCAAATCAAAGAAAAGAGTCAAGGAAAGCGCCGGGAACTTGGTCTTGCGACCGACTGGGCGAGCGCTGCAACCACATTGGAAGCACGAGGGGACGGGGTGACAGGGGCAGCCCGCCACACTAGCATCCTTTCGGCCATAGCGAAACAATTAAACGGCGCGCCATTTATTCGTACTGTGTGCTATGGTGCCGCTGCCCCTGATTCTGGAGTCTGCGGGGTCAGTGATTGTGTGGAATGTCCTTGACCATCCCAGCCAGCAACCCACAGCCCAGTGTTTGAGGCCCCTGATCATTCCGGATATGCACTGTGCAGTTTGACGAACTGGGCACTGGGCTGGTACCTTGAACAATGAACAATTTGCTGTCAATCACAAGTAACCCCCCATCTCTTTCCCTGGTCCAAGCATGAATGAGCCCAGGTTATACCTCAGGTACCGCAGACCACCAGCCAGCTTCAGGTGAACACCAGCAGGGCTCGAATGGATAGGTAGGTAGGTAGATGCAACCAACCTACGACCAACTACGGGCAGCTACCGACGGAGACGTACGGTTCGAGAGGCTCAGAGCCCTGCAGGCATCGCCAACGGCAGCGATCGAATGAGCTGCGAGAAAGACCTCCTCACGATGCAGTGTCGCCATCTCCATCATCTAGATCCATGCCTCGCTCTAGCCAACCACAAAGACAAAGGCCTCTTCTCTTCAGGCCTCCCTCCTCCACTTGGCGAAATCCACCCCGTGGGTAGCACAAACTCCTCTCCACCACCCTCTTTCACAACCGGCTGGCCAGTGAGTGAGTGGCGCGAGTTTACATGCCAGACTCGGGCGGGCGTTGCAGAGTAGAAACACTCTTTTTTTTGCCCGCACGCGCGTCCCTCAGTTCGAAACAACCCCCCGATCTAGGACCCTGCGGAGGAGTCGGGTCCCCGCTTGAAGGCATTCCAGAGAGACCTGATCACGGCGTGATGCGGTGAATCTCTGCCGTGAATCTCTGCCGTGGCAGTGGCTATGGCCCTTAGCGAGTGCATTCGTCTTGCTGAAACGGTTGCAGTGCTTGGTGTTGTTTGTATGGCTCGCTGAGCAACAACGCATCTCGAGCCAACCAGTGGCTCATTTGCCCATCAACGAATCACAGTACAGCCATGTGGCCGCTTTGTTGGCCTCATCTCACTTTGCAGGTCCAGAAGTTTGTTCCGAACATGTTGATATGGAATTGATTGTTCTCGTCCAAGCCAGTGAGCAAGTTTACTCGGTCCCTGTTGAAAATCTGATGTTTCCTACCCTAACGTTGGGTGTGATCCCGTTTCGATTCTCTCCGGATCACGCATGCTACGCTACAGGGCAAGCGGAAATCTTGCCATTTCACCGTGCGTCTTATATCCAGCTGTATTATACCGATAATGATCGCCTTTATTAACCACTCCTGGGTTTGGATGTTTCTTCGCTACTGATCAGGCTTCCCGTCCAAATATAACATATGTTCTTGGCTGTCACTCATACGGCCGTTGAGCCTTAACCGGACTGGGCACCAAGCATCAAGCCAGGCGAAATCTCCCGCAACCGTGATAGAAGCTGTCCTCCATTCACCGTCCACTAGAAGCATCGTTCCCTTCCGGTAGCGACGGTGGCTGATATGTGGCATGACGTACCGTCGTTGAACACGAAGGCTCATATTGACTGTGAATGGAACTCGGCATCTCGTTGCCTCGGTGCGCTGTCACGCCCACTTGCCGATAGTCCAGGAACAACACTTGATTCCAGGTAATGTCTGCTAGATTACGTGGGCAGCCGAAGAACGCGTCACTTTCCATATTTTAAGAATTTGGAACCTCGATGCAGAAATAAACATTTCTCAATCCTCGTAATGTCGTCGCCGCAGCATCTTCCAGACATTCAGCGGGCCGTAACCGGGGAACGACAACCATTTAGGGTAGCACATGTCGTTTCCCGTCCTTGATGCATGGGAACACACGGACTCTGAAATGCTTCGATAATACAGCCAGTGGCTGATGTCTCGGGTGGTGAACCGAGCACGGGAGTTATATGCTTCGGGGTTGAGCACGAGAGATGGTGACGGCAAGTCAAATTGGTTCACTGTTCAACACGGGACATGGCCATCCGGAGATTTCCTCATCCAGGACACATGTAACGTATGGTAGGGCAAAGCTGTAGCCCAAAGCTGTGCGTGCGCTCCCTCAAGCAAAGTCGATGCTGTTGTTGGCAGAGGAATACGGTCTCCATAGCGGCTGGCCTTACATATATTGTTGAGGGTCGGCCGTCACAGATTATCTCGCGATTATCTCCACTAGGGAGTTTCAGAATAAGCCCTTGGACAAAAAGGAATTCCGTCTGAGGATCGCGGCATTTGCGAGCCCTACAGTAGATGCGTCCCTGGCTGGAAACGTTTCTCGGCGTTTCTTCTTGAGAGAATAGACCTGGGGAACAACGAATTTAGGCGGGCCGCCCATAAGCTGCTGACGTGAGGCGGCGAACATGTCTTACACGCAGAAGAGCTGGACGCCATGGGTATGGTTCGGACTTGATCGCATCCGTATTGCTCGTCGACTGAGGGTTATCGATGCATCTTTATCAGGCACCACGACGCAGTCAGATTTGCCGAACCAGTGGTCTTGCCCTATGCCCCAGAGTTGGGGGCTTAAAACTAGGAGCGGAGTGAAGTCGTTTTGTTGCATCCAAAGCTGACAGCTGCCATACCTCCCCATACCCTGGCGGCTGAACAAAGGAGAGAGAAAGCTGGAGACCAAAAGGCGGCCAACGCCGTACTAGCGTCTTCACGTCAACATGCCTGCGCCTCAATCTCGCACTCCAGCCCCAGGCTCGGCTCATCCCAGTCAATTTCACCAACCAGGGGGTTTATTTTTGGAAGCACGACTGTGGCAGATTCTGGGCACGGGAGGAGGCTTTTGCTCTGTTTCGGACTAAGAGCTAAGTTGACCCAGTCGGCCGACTCAAGGGGGGATCTCCATTTGAACTTTTCAGATGTCACTGCAACTCGCCAGTGGACGGGTTCACAGAATGATGCCCGGTACTTGTGGGCTCTGTATGGCAGGGAAGAAACACAGACACAGACACAGGCACATGCCTCTTCTGGGCGTCCAGTCCGGGTCCCAGTACTGTGCGTTGGCAAGTCAGCACCAACCTCTCAACGTCCAGCCCAGCCAGCCCAGCCAAGCCAAGGACATGGGCAAATCTGACGCTGACAAGAACAAACTGCGACCTAACTCTGTAGGTGAGCGGGCTTGCCACGAGGCGTTCCAGCAGGCTCAGCCGGCTGGAGAAGGCCAATGCAATGGTCAATGGAAAGGATCGTAAGCCGGCAGGGCTGGGTGCGGGTACCATATGTACCGCTCGCCGACTAAGCCCCCCCCTAGAAACCGCGCACCCCCAGAAACCGCGCAGCTTCCCCCACCTAAATCCGCGCTTCTACTAGGTTTTTAGAAATTCATAATTAATTATATAAAATAGCTATAAATAATATAAGAGCTATATAATATAATTTAAAAGATAAAGTTTTATAGAAAAATTTAAGAATAATTAAATATTAATTAAGTAATTAGTAAGAAATAAAAGTTAAAAAAGTTAAAATTCTAATACTAAATAAAATAATATTTTAAAAAAGACTTATAAGAGAAAATAATATTATAAAAAATAAGTATTATATAGAATTATATATATTTTTTGAAATAAAAATATAAAGCTCTAAAAGCTAATATTTTATAAGTTATATAAGTTTTAAAATTTCCTTAAGAAAATTTTATAAGGGTATTTTTTAAAGTATAATAAAAAGCTAAGTAAAATATATTTTATTATAAAACTTAAAATGTTTATATAAAATTATTATAAAATATATAAAAAGCTCTTTTTTTTATTATATATATCTTAAGTAGTTTTTAAATAATTCTTTTATTTACTATGTAATTTCTTAAGAAAGTCTTTATATTTATATAATTCCTTAATTACTTAAAAAAATTTAGTATTTTTATTTTTTATTTACATTTCTATTATATTATTAACTAAATATAAATTTTCTATTAGTATTTTATTTTTAGTTAATATTTTATAGGTTTCTAAAAACCTAGTGAAATCGGGGTTTTAGGTGGGGCAAGGTGCGCGGTTTCTAGGGGTGCGCGGTATCTAGGGGGTCAGGCTTAAGGGTGAAAGGACTGAGGCGTGAGGATCCCTGCCCTAGGAGGCTCGACGGGACCAAACGTGCGAAGCCCGGGCCTTTTGGGGGAAATTAGGGACCATGCTCCGTACCGTACAACGCATACACGCATGGCTTCTGGCTGTGGCGGGAGAAAGGGGATGGTGACGGCGCTGAAGGGAACAGAAATGGCACCAGACCTTCTGGAAGGTGACCTTTCTTCCCCTCAGAGCCTGCACAGCGGAATTGGAGGGGACGATGAGCAACGAGGCCCGAGCATCAAGTACCGTAGGCAGGTAAGCAGCAGCCGCCGCTGTATACGATTCCAAAGGCGGCGTGGCATCTCCCGGCGGCATGATCCATGGATGTGCAATGCAAGATGTCAGGGGTGCCCGTCAAAGTCAAGCAACGTCTCCATTTCTTTGGCACTTTGGTTTCTCCATTAATTTGCCGACCAAGAGATCCAACTGTTTTGTCTGACAGACAGTGAAAAATAGCGAGCCGCGTTTGTACGGTGAGCAGAAGCCCCATGGATGGTTTAGAGGTGGCTGATGAGAGAGAGCCCAGCCGCCGCCGCCTCCTCCAGCCAAGGCACCCCGAATTGGGGATGACGAGCCAGGATGCTGCGTCCGGTAGGGAGGAGGCTGACTTGCTGGAGGAAGCTGGAGCTAGCAACGCGCCTCCTGGAGGTGGCCGTCAAGACCTGCAGAGGACCAGTAAACTCTAGGCGGGCTGCCCGTCAACGCTCGCTCAGCGGGCATTGGCAGGAGGCTGCATCATTGGGCGCGGTTGCGGATGTCTCCTGAACAGGGCTATCCGGCTGCAGGAGCATCCAGAGAAAGGGTTCTCAGGCTGTGTGCTTGCTTGCTGCTTGCGAGATGCAGAATTGGAAGCAATTGGATCCATCTTCAGCCTCTCAGAGTCGGGCGGCGTGTCTCTGAGTGGGAACAAGGATGCAAAGATGGGATGGATCCTCCCCCCCCAAACTTACGGCGGAGTGGCTCAGCATGCTTAGCGCGTAGCGCAGCACAGGTAGCCAGTCCCCTATTCCAGTCCATCTTACGGCTCTCCATCCAATCCATTCGAGCACTGGACAGCAAGCTTGCTTAGGTTGCAGGGCCGTGAGCCGTGGAGCAAGCAAAAACGAGATTCGTCCCCGGGGCCCTTCATCAAAACATTTCGTCAGAAAAAAACCCTGCTACTTATTGCTGGCCTTCTTTTTTTCCTTTCCCCTTCCCGCCATTCAAACATCGCTCTTCCCGACTTTTCTGTTCCTTCTCATCCTTCCCCCCTCCTTCCCTTAACTAACCGTCACCATTCTTTAGAGGCTGGCGCCTCGAGTTTTGTCACCGTTGCCAGGGCTTGTTGCTCCGTTTTACCAGTCGACGTGGACCTAGAGGCAGCTCCCGCACCAACGCCCGTGACTTGCATTTGGATCTACTTCCTCCTGTTTCAGCTCCTATCCCCAAACAACACAAAGGAGCATCTCCCCCCCATCAACGCCATCACCAAAAATCATCCATCGCACTTGGATCCGAATCGTTTTTTCTGCGCTGAGCGGCTCCGGGAGCATTACTATTCACCATGGCGTACAATGGCCGTGATCAGGAGTACGGGGGACACCCGATGCAGGACATGCCTGGTGGCAGCGTGAGTGCACCTTTTTTTCTGCTTACGCCTCAAGCTCGCACCTAACTCTTACCGCTCAGCAGTATCACCTCCCCCCTCAAGAGAACGACGAGGAGCAGGGCCGTGGCCTCCTAAACTCTGGCTACGACCAAGATCGACTCGGCGCTCGTACTCCCCCCGACCGCCCCGTCTCAGCTTACAGTCTCACTGAATCATACGCCCCGGGAGCTTCGACGACTCCTCAGCCGGGTGCTGGATATGGCGAACACACCGGCAGCTTTGGCCAGTTTGGCGCCAACCTCGATCAGCCCGCCCCCTTTCCCAGACCCGACTCTGCCTTTGACCCCGAAGACAGCTGGGTTGAACGACAGCAGCAGCCCATGGGCATGAACAAGGGCGGTGGCCTGAAGCGCTTCAACACCCGAAAGGTCAAGCTCGTTCAGGGCTCCGTTCTCAGCATCGACTATCCGGTGCCCAGTGCCATCAAGAACGCTGTTCAGGCTCGCTACCGTGATGTCGAGGGTGGCAACGAGGAGTTCATGAAGATGCGATACACAGCCGCTACCTGTGACCCTAACGACTTCACCCTGAAGAACGGTTACGATTTGCGACCTCGCATGTACAACCGACACACCGAGTTGCTCATTGCCATTACCTACTACAACGAAGACAAGGTTCTGCTTGCCCGAACTCTGCATCACACTATGCAGAACATTCGTGACATTGTCAACCTTAAGAAGTCAACTTTCTGGAACAAGGGTGGCCCAGCCTGGCAAAAGATTGTCGTGTGCTTGGTTTTCGACGGTATCGAGAAGGCCGACAAGAACACCCTTGATGTCCTCGCGACTGTGGGTATTTACCAGGATGGTGTCATCAAGAAGGATGTCGACGGCAAGGAGACCGTCGCCCACATTTTCGAATACACCTCCCAGCTTTCCGTCACCCCCAACCAGCAGCTCATTCGGCCCACCGACGATGGCCCCCAGACTCTGCCTCCCGTCCAGATGATTTTCTGCTTGAAGCAGAAGAACAGCAAGAAGATCAACTCTCATCGTTGGCTCTTCAATGCCTTTGGCCGTATCCTGAACCCCGAGGTGTGTATCCTGATCGATGCCGGTACCAAGCCTAGTCCTCGGTCTCTGCTGGCCCTCTGGGAGGGTTTCTACAACGACAAGGATCTCGGTGGTGCTTGTGGTGAAATTCACGCTATGTTGGGCAAGGGCGGCAAGAAGCTGTTCAACCCCCTCGTTGCTGTCCAGAACTTCGAGTACAAGATCTCCAACATTCTCGACAAGCCTCTTGAGTCTGCATTCGGTTACGTCAGTGTGTTGCCCGGTGCCTTCTCTGCGTACCGATTCAGAGCTATCATGGGCCGTCCCCTGGAGCAGTACTTCCATGGTGATCACACCCTGTCCAAGATGCTTGGTAAGAAGGGTATTGACGGCATGAACATTTTCAAGAAGAACATGTTCTTGGCCGAAGATCGTATCCTGTGTTTCGAGCTGGTGGCTAAGGCTGGCCAGAAGTGGCATCTGTCTTATATCAAGGCTGCCAAGGGTGAAACCGATGTTCCCGAAGGTGCCGCCGAATTCATCTCACAGCGTCGACGATGGCTGAACGGTTCGTTCGCTGCCACTCTGTACTCGCTGATGCACTTCAGCCGTTTCTACAAGTCGGGCCACAACATCGTCCGCATGTTCTTCTTCCACATCCAGCTCATCTACAACTTCCTCAACACTCTCTTCTCCTGGTTCTCTCTCGGTTCTTACTGGCTTACAACCTCGGTCATCATGGATCTCGTGGGTACACCCAAGGTGACTAGCGGATCTCACGGCTGGCCTTTTGGTGACACTGCTACCCCTCTGGTCAATGCTCTGCTTCAGTGGACATATCTTGGCTTCGTCATCCTCCAGTTCATTCTGGCTCTGGGTAACCGTCCCAAGGGTTCAAAGTTCACCTACATTGCTTCGTTCATGGTCTTTGCTCTCATTCAGGGTTACATTCTGGTTCTCTCTGCCTACCTGGTTGTTCGCGCCTTCGACAAGCCCATTGGACAACAGATCTCGTTCGCTTCTGGCCAAGAATTCCTCAACAGTTTCTTTGGTGGTGACAGCGCCGGTGGTGTCATTCTCGTTGCCCTGATCACTATTTATGGTCTCAACTTTGTGGCCTCTTTCATGTACCTGGACCCCTGGCACATGTTCCACTCCTTCCCCTACTACCTGGTTCTCATGTCCACCTACATCAACATTCTCATGGTCTACGCCTTCAACAACTGGCACGACGTTTCTTGGGGTACCAAGGGTTCCGACAAGGCCGAGGCTCTTCCTTCTGCCCACGTCACCAAGGGCGACAAGAACGAGGCCGTTGTCGAGGAAATTGAGCTGGAGCAGGAGGATATCGACAGCCAGTTCGAGCAGACTGTCCGCCGTGCCCTTGCTCCCTTCAAGGAGGAGGAGGAGATTGAGAAGGCCGATGTCGAGGATGGTTATAAGTCATTCCGTACCGGCCTTGTCGTCACCTGGCTGTTTGGCAACATCTTCCTCATTCTCTGCATTACCAGCGATAACTTCGATGGTCTTGGTCTGGGCGTAAGTTTTACTGTGATCTGGGTTTATGTATCAAGTGCTAACAAATGTTATAGGAGGATGCCACTGCCCGAAAAGCCCACTACTTCCAGTTCCTTCTGTGGGCTACTGCCGTGCTCTCCATCGTCCGTTTCATCGGCTTCTTGTGGTTCCTGGGTAAGACCGGTCTCATGTGCTGCTTCTCGAGACGGTGAGCGCACAGGCGAACTACGCACGTTGAAATCATCTACACTCGCATGTTTTGTGGGGGAGCCATGGATACGGAGGACATGGCGCTTGTCAAAGCAGATAAATTGGGTTGTTCTCGGATACCTCTACTGTGTAACGTTTGCTTGTTGTCTGTTTTGATTATTTAATGGAGGGCGAATTGAGTCAAATCAAATCAAAAAGAAATATTTGATTGCGGCTGCGGCTGAGGGCATTGATTGAAACGGGGTTGGATCGGGATAGGTACGCACACACAGGTGAAGTGTATCTCTATGTAGTCTTTTCAGTTTGGCATCTGATCTGCCCTTGGGGGTTCATGACGCATTTGAATGATATGAGTTACTTTAACTTTGATTGTCTTCGTAATGACTGACAACGTGACATGCACGCGTCCGTAGAAAAACATGAGACATGTAGTCAATGATCTCTATTTTCCGAGGTAAATAAAAGTCCCTACATAAAATACTCAAAGATTTAGTATATTTCTTCCTCCTCTTATCTCTTATTTAGCTCATAATGAGATCATTAATTGACTACTCTTTATTAATTTAACTAAGCGCAACCGTCTGTCCGTCCGTCCTGGTGTCTCAAGCTTTTATATGACCGCGTGACATGTAATCATTATCGTTGTGAATTCGGCGAGTTGCTTCAGGAGGTGATGATAATTGGCCGCCTAGAGTTGAGTGGGTACACACCTTGTGAGTTGGCTGGGCTCCAGTGGTATTCAGGCCGGGCGGCTGCCTTACGGCTGAGTTCCATATCTTATCAAGCATCATCCATCGCCTTTTCGAGCCCAGCCCGCCCGCCGAGTCCGTTCTCGCAGCTTCTTACCAAGACAACACACGACTTGACACTGACCTCGCCGTCCATATTTCCTGGCGTTTTCTCTGGTTTTGCGCATATTCAACTTTGTTTTTGCTCTAGACGTGACTGGGACTCGACTTGATCCCCTCTTTCAACTCGTTCACCGAATCCCACCCGACACATCCCACCTACAAGGGCCCCCCCGCCGTTCACGATGTTGAAGATATGGTCGATGGTGAGATGATTTGCCGAGAAGCCTGATGGCGCGCACATGCTGACGCCCTCATAGAAGAAGGAGCAGAAAGAGGCGGAGAACGCTGAGGGTCAGGCCTCGGGCGGCAAGAAGAAGAAGGTGACGGCAGCTCAGCTGCGCGTGCAAAAGGGTACGTCTAGGCTTCCATGATTGTGTGTTTGGAGGGGCATTCAAGGAGAATGGCGAGACTGACCATACGGCGCATACAGATTTGTCAGAGCTCTCCCTGGGTTCCACGATGAAGACAGAATTCCCTGATCCCGACGACATCCTCAACTTTGTGCTCACGATCGACCCCGATGAGGGCATGTACCGCGGCAGCCGCTTCACATTCGACTTTACCATCAACCAAAACTTTCCCCACGAGCCTCCCAAGGTTCGGTGCCGGGAGAAGATCTATCACCCTAACATCGACCTTGAGGGCAAGGTGTGCCTGAACATTCTCCGAGAAGACTGGAAGCCAGTCCTGAACCTGAACGCAGTGATAGTCGGACTTCAGGTATGACACTCTTTAACACTGCGAGAAGAATCAGCTTTCGAGGGTGTGACTAACACGGGTGTAGTTCCTCTTCCTCGAACCCAACGCATCCGATCCCCTGAACAAGGAGGCGGCCGAAGACCTACGAAACAACCGCGAGGGATTCAAGCGCAACGTCCGAACTGCGATGGGCGGTGGTGTAGTCAAGGGCCAGAGCTACGACAGAGTCCTCAAATAGATCTAGGCCACAAGAGAAGATGGAATACTTTTAGGGGGAGAGGTTGGCTTGTCATGTGTCCTCGCAGACTTGGGGATTAAAAAAAGACGGCTGGATGAATGTGTTGATATTCTCGGCGAAGCGTCTGACAAGGAACAAGCAAGCAAGCATACAGGCGTAGGTATGCATCGCCCGGCGTCTTACGAGTCCATGATCCGGAGCAGACATTGCTCTTTTCCCCCGGCGGCGTTTCGAGGACAGGGCACCATGTTCAGAAGGAGGAGGCATGTACTGTTGTTACCCCGTGAGGGTTTTGAGATGAGATTGAAGAAATATACTGGGCGGTTAAACGCCATCACCACTTTGAGCTTGTCCGGTCGTGAAGAACGGGGTCTCGGACGGGATCGGGCCGTTACGCCTGTAGCATACGCCGGACTGTCGGGGTTTCGTGCGTGTGCACACCGACATTGATGAGTAGCCAAAGGCATCACGTCCATTGTCAGGGATCTAAGTATGTATGATGAGAGTTGCATACCACGGCGGCTCCGCTAGAGGCTGGACGCATGCCGCATCCGTAATCCGGAGCAAGTGGATCAAGCCGGGGAGAGGGGACATCAGTCATTGTCCCGTCCTTTGACGTCCGGACCCTTTTGCAGTAAAGGCTGGCCGGAGTAATGGACAATGCCCCGAACATCTCGAACATGGGCTCCTCACCCAGGAAAAGCCACATCCATGTGGACATCAAAAGACCCGTTTGATCTAGCCAAGACCTCATTGGACACCGGTGGCGGAGGGGTTGGCATCGGACGACATGCGGCTGCTGGGGATGGAGCCCTCTCGGGGAGACTACACGGACTCCGGAAGCCCTGAGACCCACTATTTCGCGTGCTCACCCCAGCCAGCATTAGCTTCGAGTGCGGACAGCTTTTTTTTCCGTGGTGAGGTGAGAGTGTGTTGTTCCAACGAGGGGCATGCTGTCAGCATCGATTATGTCTCTACCACGTAATACAGAACTTGATACATTTGAAAAAGGAAACCAATTCTTGTTCTTCAACTCGAATTGAGTATTAAATCTCCAATTTTAGGCGTTGCCGTGGTGCAGAGACAAGCAACGACACCGGCTGCTGACGAACGCACGGAGCTTGGTAGGTTAGACAACTGAATCGCCACCCATTGGTCGCTCTAGACGTGACTCAAGCTGTGAGAATCCCTGCGTTTGACCCAGCGGTTCTCCAGGTAATAGTCGTAGATACATGCAATTGAAGACAAATCAGACTGTTTAATCGTGTATACACTACTTGTCTGGCCCCAGACGCTTTCCCCGCTGCTCGACGTGGGCCCCACAGCCCACCACAAGCCGAAATCGGTGAATCTGGCTTGCCCCCCCCCAAAGGGCAGGCACCTCGACTAGAAAATTTAGCTATACTTAATCTTTCTCCCCATCACCATCTTTTCCTCCTTCTTCTCTTCTTCATTCTCTCTTCAGACACTCTCCCCTCAGTCCCCCCTGAATCCCCTCCAGTCACAATGGCCTCCCGCAGCTTCACCAAGACCCTCCGCGCCCCCGTGGCCCGCCAATTGGCCTCTGTGCCCCGCGTCCAGCAGCGCACCTTTGTTGCTGCTGCCCGCGCCGCCGTCCGCGTCGGTGCTGTCGCTCGCCCCGTCGCTGCCGGCCCTGCTCAGCAGCAGATCCGTGGTGTCAAGACCATTGACTTTGCTGGTCACAAGGAGGACGTCTACGGTAAGCTCTTCTCACGTCTTGGGGGCTTTAGAGCTACCCCACTTCACTCATCATGATACTGATCAACTACAGAGCGTGCCGACTGGCCCCAGGAGAAGCTCCTTGAGTACTTCAAGAACGACACCCTGGCCCTCATCGGCTACGGTTCTCAGGGTCACGGCCAGGGTCTTAACCTCCGTGACAACGGTCTCAACGTCATTGTTGGTGTCCGAAAGAACGGAAAGTCCTGGAAGGACGCTGAGCAGGATGGATGGGTTGCCGGCAAGAACCTGTTCGATGTCGACGAGGCCATCTCCCGTGGTACCATCGTCATGAACCTCCTCTCCGATGCTGCCCAGTCTGAGACCTGGCCCGCCATCAAGCCCCAGCTCGTCAAGGGCAAGGTAAGAGATGACCCCGCCCAACGCTAGTCATGTCACTAGACTAACAGTATCTTCAACAGACCCTCTACTTCTCTCACGGTTTCTCCCCCGTCTTCAAGGACCTCACCAAGGTCGAGGTTCCCACCGACATCGACGTCATCCTCTGCGCCCCCAAGGGCTCTGGCCGAACCGTCCGATCCCTCTTCCGTGAGGGCCGTGGTATCAACTCCTCCTTCGCCGTCTACCAGGACGTCACTGGCAAGGCTGAGGAGAAGGCCATCGCTCTCGGTGTCGCCATCGGCTCCGGCTACCTCTACAAGACCACCTTTGAGAAGGAGGTCTACTCTGACCTCTACGGCGAGCGTGGCTGCCTGATGGGTGGTATCCACGGTATGTTCCTCGCTCAGTACGAGGTCCTCCGTGAGCGCGGCCACAGCCCCAGCGAGGCCTTCAACGAGACCGTCGAGGAGGCTACTCAGTCCCTGTACCCCCTCATTGGTGCCAACGGCATGGACTGGATGTACGAGGCTTGCTCCACCACTGCCCGCCGTGGTGCCATTGACTGGAGCCCCCGCTTCAAGGATGCCCTGAAGCCCGTCTTCAACCAGCTGTACGACTCCGTCAAGGATGGCTCCGAGACCAAGCGATCCCTCGAGTACAACGGCCAGGCCGACTACCGTGAGAAGTACGAGGCTGAGATGCAGGAGATCCGGGATCTCGAGATCTGGCGCGCCGGCAAGGCCGTCCGTGCTCTCCGACCTGAGAACCAGAAGTAAACTGGGTTTAATCAGTGTTGACGTGTGAGGGGAAGAAGGAAAGGAAATGAAAGGAAAGATTTGGGAAATGAACGGTCTTATGAAAACAAACGCATGAACTTTTGTACTTTAATTCCTGGGATCTTTGGGGGATCTAGGCTGGTCCAAAAGTTGATATCAGGCTCGGAGCCAAACGAATACCAATTTCTTATTGTTCAAATATTCTCTCGTCACCCGTGAAGCTTCTATCTGATTCATTGTTAGTCGTTGGCTAGGGCACGCCCTTGAAAGACAACTGACTTGTAGTTGTGCGGGCTTTTCTTGGCAGACTCCAGTCACTTTCCGAAAGAGGAAATCGAGAGCGACAGGTGGGTAGTCCCACTAAACAGGCACGTATACCGACAACCGGAGCATGATATATAAGGACTCATGTTGATGGCATAGACGTTGGATGCAAGCAAACACATTCTCGACCTGAAACTCAACACCCGATCTTTACAATCTTCATCATGGCCGACTTATCCACAACTCTTCCTCTGAACCGTGACTCAGTCATTGAGGCACACAAGCTCATCAGCGACTTGGTTCACTTGACACCCGTCCTCACCAACCGCACCCTCACTGAACTGGCTTCGACGCCTCGCAAACTAGATAGGACCCGTTTCGAAGGTCGAACCCCGGCTCAGCCGGTGCTGAGGCTCTGGTTCAAATGCGAAAACCTGCAACGGATTGGAGCCTTCAAAGCGAGAGGGGCGTTTCACGCTGTGGAGAGACTTAAGCAGGAGCCTGGGTGGTTGGAGGGAGGGGGTAAAGAGAAGGGTGTTGTGACGCATAGTTCAGGTGAGAGAATAACTCCAAGATGGGAAATTGGGCTTGAAATGACTGGTTGTAGGAAATCACGCTCAAGCGTTGGCCTTGGCAGCTCGTGAGAGTGGCATCAAGGCGCATATCGTCATGCCAGAGATCTCTAACCCCAAGAAGGTCGCTGGAACAAAGGGATACGGCGCCAATGTTATATTTAGCGGCAGCACAGCTCCAGAGCGTGAGGCTGTTGCAAACAAGGTTATTGCTGAAACAGGTGCTCGACTCGTACCGCCATATGATCACCCCGACATTATGCTCGGTCAGGGTACACTCGGTCTTGAGTTTCAACAGCAAGTCGCTGAACTTATGACGACTGATGCTGAGGTTGACGGGCAGAAAAAAGTGTTCCGGGCTCCGGCTACCGGGAGGGACAATGCTGGACCGGGTGTGCCAGGGGGTAAGAAGGAGAAGCCTGGGTTGGATGCCATCATGACCCCTTGTGGTGGTGGCGGCATGCTCTCGGGTGTGGCTCTCAGTTGTGAAGGCACAGGAATCCGCGTATTTGGCGCAGAGCCCTCCTTCGAAGGAGCTGACGACGGTAAACGCGGATACGAATCTGGCGAACGCATCACGGCAGTCAAGACACTCACCGTAGCTGATGGTCTCCGCACACCGGTGGGCGAGCACCCTTGGTCCGTCATTTACAAACAAAAACTGGTATCTGGCATGCATAGCGTATCAGAAGAGGAGATCCTAGCGGCCATGAGACTGGTGTATGAGCGGTTCAAGCTGGTCGTCGAGCCGAGCGCCTGTGTTCCCCTCGCCGTGGCGCTGTACGATGAGGAGTTTAGGGCCATGGTGGAGAAGGAGGCTGGTGAGGATGGATGGGATCTTGGGTTGGTGTTTAGTGGGGGGAATGTTGATGTTGATGCTCTTGGAAAGATGTTTGCTGGGGGGAAGTAGACTGATAGACATGGCCGACCTGGACAGAATTTGGATACATGTTTTACAGTACTTGTGCATTGTTCGATGAGCGTTATCATGCTTCTTTTTTCTTGCCAATATAAAGTCATGAATCGTATAATTAAATGTCTGCTTTTTATGTGCATATAGTATATGGGATATATATCCCTTGTCCAATCTCCAGAATCCAACACATCTCTACGTTATGAATGACCTCTCACTGATTCAAAGCCTCGTCCATCGCCCGCCTCCACTTTGTCGCGTTCGTCCTCAACAACCATACACTGGTATAACTAACCAACAAGGCAAAGAAACAAATGGTTGTGAATACCCATCCCACGTTGATGGCGTTGATCCACGGTGCAGCTACAATGGCTCCTATACAAGAGAGTGTGTTTCTCACTAGATTGTTGAGCGCCGCGCCAGAGGATGTACTCTTTCGGATGAATTCGGTAAGCATTGTGGTCGCGCTGCTCTGTTGACATGGTGTTAGTCAAGTACCCCTGATATGAGATATGGTGTCTTACAAAAACAAGCATGGATGAGATTCCAAAGAAGAAGAGGGCGACACATGGCACAGGAGTAGGCAAGCCATATCTTAATGTCCAACCAAACATGAGCAGTGCCAGAGGATACGCCGTCACCATGATCCAGGCATTCTCCCTCATTCGATCCTCGGGAAGATAGATGAGTTTCCCATTCTGGTCGTATCGGTTCGCCTTGCGAGCCTCCCTCGCCATGATTCTGTCAATCCAGCGCCCACCGCAAAGTGACCCGACAATGTACCCGGCACCTGACGGGATATACAGAAGACCGATAATCAGTTGGCCGTAGTTGTATGGGTCGCGGGTGAACTTTTGCTGGATGGCAATGTTTACCACGTATAGCGAACCAAAGGCAATGGCGGCGAGAAGCACGGTGATGAAGACGGCTGGGAAGCGTAGATAGCGCACCACGAGTAGGGGATCGATCAAGAACCGACGAACGGTCTTGGCCATACGTTTAGTCCTGACCTTGGCCGAGTCCATGGTTCGCATCCGACTAAGTTCCTCAGTTGGTAGTGTCTCCTCTCTGCGCCGTAGTAGTGTCTCGGGGAGGAAGAAGAGGATCATGAGCAAGACTATAAGACCATAGATGGCGAGGAACCACATGGTAGCCTGCCAGCCCAGCTCTTGTGTTAGTACACCTCCGATGACGGGTGCGACGAGGGGACCTAGGAGCGGTCCGAGGTAGAAGATGCTCATTGCTCGGCCACGCTCAAACACCTCGAACAAGTCTGCAATGGAGCCTGCTCCGGTGGAATGAGCGCTTGCTGAGGCACCCCCGGCACACATGCGGAAGACGACTAGCATGGTGATGTTTTTTGATATGGCTGAGAGGACTGAGAATATGACAAAGAGGGTAAAGGAGATGAGGTAGATGGTTCGTCGGCCAAACTGCTCAGAGAAGGAAGACCACCAGAGAGGAAAGATGGCCATTGAAATCATGTACAATGCGACGGAAAGGTTAGTCACTGTTTCAGAGGTGTTGAATTCCCGGGTTAACACGGGAAGGGCAGCTTTTTACTCATCAGCACTCTATCCATCAAACTCAAATGTTAGGTTAGCAAGGGCAAGGCTTACGATAGACGATAGTCGACCCAAGGGGCGCCGCAGCCGTGGCTAGGGCAATGATGAAAGTAAGACCCCATTTCGTCGAGTTTTTATAATCTGGAGGATAGGCAATCTCAGGGACTAGAGTAAGACTCCCAAACAGACCTCGTCTTTTAGAACGGGGGACGATGGATAACGGCCTTGACCGGGCGGACGAAGCTCTTGAACAACTGCGCTTGACAGATTTCCGTGTGTCTATATGGCCTAACGGTTCACCAAGTGTGACGGGTTCAATGGCATCTTGTTCCTGTTGTATAGAGTCTGCGCGGCTCTGGGTATGGCTTGAGCGGGATGTTGAGACTGTGGAGGCTGGACGTCGACCTCCTTGCTTCTCATCCACTTCACCTCGCTCGAGGCTGGACCTTGTCTCTGCCTTTTCGTCGATTTCTTGATCGACTTTTTCTAGGTCGTCACGGTCGGATCTCATGGTGACGTCGGTCGGCCCCGAAAAGAAGAAAATGTGGGGACCGGTCTGCCGAACCCGGGCCCGGAGCAAGACGGAGCAGAAGCGGAAGTGTGTTTTAGACTGCACGACTGGGAGGCTTGAAAGCTACCGAACGAAAAATGGAAACAAAGATACGAAAAATAACATTCATTCAAAGACGGGAGATGAAGATGTCAGATTTTGCCAAGATCTAGGTTGTGGTGGTGGGTAAGGGGGTGTGGTGGAAGAATGATCCCGGTCTTGAAAAACAAAACACGAGGAGAGAAGAGAAAAAAAAAAAAGGGTGCCATTGACAAGAGCCCGCATCCATCATTCCGCACCCTACATTTGTTCCCCGGAGAGTCAAGAGCAAACCGGTCCCGGCTTTCTGCTTAACCAATGGTTAAAATGACATCCCCCATCCCTATCTCGGCAGCTTCAGCCGGGAATTAGCAAGTGTGGAGCGGATAATGTGGAGGAGAACGCCGAGAGCGGTGCCGAAGGGGGCGAATGGTCGGAAAAGCGGCACTCATAACGCCGGGGGGGGGTTAGGGTGCGGATGTATTCTTCCTGGGTTTTTTAATCGAGTTGTCATGATTTTGTATTAATGAGTTGTCCATTGTGATTATGAAGTTGATGGCTGTTATGAGAGCGACTCGACCGAGAGTTAATTTAATAACAGAATAACCGTGTCAAACCGGGGGCTAAGAAAAAGAGTTGTTGTGAAAAAGGCCTGTGCTGAAATTTGAATTAATCAGCATCTCACCTTCTGCTAACTACGCCTTGTCAAAAGTTGCGCGTCTTCAAGCATGGGAAGCGTTTCCTGTATCGGAGGAGGTTTCCTATCCAAGTAGGTGTCGGCGGTCACGCGAGGGTGTGTATGGTGAGCATGCAATACGAGTGAGTGATCAGTCAAAAGAATATCACGTTGTTATATATCTAGGAAGTACTCAGCATAATTAATTTGTTGTTCGGCCTTGCGCTATTACATTTGAGAATGTCAATATAAGAGTATATATCACTAAACGCTTCTAATAGGACTTCACAATGCGATGAGCCCAAAGTTGCACAGCATAAATAAAGGTAATCTCCATTCTATTTTATGGCTGTTGTTTTCTCAATTAAAAAAATCTCTTGTTTTATATTGGTTGACAACCTCTTTGGCTACACAAAGTCTAACAATACATTGCTTCACTTCAGCAACGGTAAGAGTTTTATACCCCAGCCGCCGACATCGCTCCACTCTCAGATCTATGAAAAGTTGAGACCTATCAAGAAGATCAGCCATTACGCAGAAAACTATCTATTAATTCCAATAATTATAGTGTCTAGCCTGTAACTAATACTTTTAGAATACCTATCCAATCACCTCAATATCGTAATGCCTCTCTCCTACTGGTCCTTTCTAAGCTCCGGAAGCTCTCCCGTACTTCCAATAGATGGCGGGGTGCATAAACCCCACCAAACCACCTGAGTCACTTTGACTATCATCTCCTCCATATCAAACACCCACTCACTCACTCACCAATCTTCAAAAGCACATCACCAAAAACCATGTCCCTCACAAACGCCTCCCCAGAAGCTGCAGCCAGCGCCGCAAAGACAGCCTCCTTCGCCCTCGCCACCCTCCCCGCCTCAGCCCGCAACAACGCCCTCGACGCCATCCACGCCGCGCTCACAGCCTCCAAGGACGAGATCCTCGCTGCCAACGCTCGTGACCTGGAGCTCGCCGCAAAGGCTGCTGCTGATGGCTCACTCAGCCAGGCTCTCGTGTCGAGGCTGGATTTGGGGAAGAAGGGCAAGTGGGAGGATATGCTCAAGGGGATTCTCGATGTGAGGGATCTTGAGGATCCAGGTTTGTTTCTTATTCTTGTGTTGTTGAACTTGAAATACTTACTTTTTTAAAAGTTGGTCAGGTTCAGATGAGGACTAAGCTTGATGATGATCTCGTCATGGAGCGTGTCTCATGCCCTATCGGTGTTCTTCTCATCATCTTTGAGGCTCGTCCTGAAGTCATCGCCAACATTGCCTCTCTCGCCATCAAGTCTGGCAACGCCGCTATTCTCAAGGGTAAGTTTCCCCCTATCATATCAACTCATAAAACTTACACCTCCCAGGCGGAAAGGAATCCACCGAGTCCTTCGTCGCCATCTCCAAGGTCATCTCCTCAGCCCTAGAGACGACTCAGGTTCCCAACTCAGCCATTCAGCTCGTCACCACCCGCGATGCCATCGCTGAGCTCCTTGCCCAGGATCGCTACATTGACCTTGTCATTCCCCGTGGATCCAACGAACTGGTTCGCTATATCAAGGAGTCGACAAAGATTCCTGTCCTCGGCCACGCAGACGGTCTTTGCCACATTTACCTCACTGCCTCAGCAGACAAGGACAAGGCCATCACCGCCATCGTCGACTCCAAGACCAGCTATCCCGCTGCCTGCAACGCCGTCGAGACTCTCCTCGTCCAGGATACCGCCCTGACTACCGTCTTCCCTGGTGTTGCTGCTGCTCTCGCCGCCAAGGGCGTTTCTCTCCGCGTCGACGAGGCCAGCAAAGCCGCCATTGCATCCCTCTCTCTCCCGGGCGTCCAGGATGTCACGGCTGAGGACTACAACACGGAGCATCTCTCCCTCACCATCGGCGTCAAGACCGTCTCCTCCCTTGACGAGGCCATCACTCACATCAACACCCACGGCTCTCACCACACTGACGCCATCATGACCTCTGACTCTGCCGAAGCTGAGCGGTTCATGAACGAGGTTGACTCTGCTGGTGTCTACTGGAACGCTGCTACCCGTCTCGCTGACGGCATGCGCTACGGCTTCGGTACCGAGGTTGGTATCAGCACCAACAAGATCCATGCCCGTGGACCCGTTGGTCTCGAGGGCTTGACCATCTACAAGTACAAGATCCGTGGTGACTATCAGGCCACCGCTGACTACGGAGATGGCGAGGGCAAGAAGCCCTGGAAGCACGAGAGACTGCCCCTGTAGTTAGATACCAGGCATTAGGCCATCCTGCAAAAATGACGGCGTTGGGTTAATAAAAGCTTGTTGAATCCTCTTGAGCATTTACATCATGTTCTACACCCTTGTTCGATCTATCCCAGATGACACTGCTCGTCGCGATGCTCATTTCATTATGTATTGCGTAATGTTCATCTCCACGGCATTGTAGACCGATCCTTTCATCCCGGCTTTACAAGGTATACATGCTAAGACAATCCCGAATATCTTTTCACCATCCCGCACGCCCTAGAATTGCAGCCTTCATCTTCACATTCCCATGTTCTCGTACTCCTTAATCATTTCCTTGAGCTTGTTGCCCTCCGAAGTAAAGTCCAGGGGCATGGCACTCATCACCTGATATCGTATCCTACAACACTACTGTTAGTATCTCACACAGTCAGGGAACACGGCAACGTACCTTTGAGCCTCGCCAAAGTTGTCCATCTTTGCTCTGCATCGGAATGTAAGCTTCTTGCAGTTGGCCTCATCAAATGCCGCCGTGAACTTGGTTGGGTCATCCGACTCCTTCAGCTCCATCATCTCATTGGCTGTACGACCCAGAATCTTCTGGCCAGAATCATCGAAGCAGCTGAGCCATTGGTGGCTGGTGTGGTCGGCCACGTTAAGAGACAGAATGTATCGATATTCCGGCTTCTCGTGCGACACATTGCACTTCTCGCAGTGCCAAGTGCCATCTCCCATCTCCGTTACCTTCTTGTTGCAGCCCTGAGAAGCGCAGGCTGGGTAGCAAAAGGTGTCTTGCTTCATAAACACGATGGTCGCCTTGATGGTGTAGTAGGCCTGGTCATCCATGCCAAGGTTCTCATCCTTGACCTGAGAGATGGTCTTGATCTCGTCCTTTCGGCCGGTGGCGTTGCCCATGCTTGCCATACCCTGGTGGGTGGCAAAAGTGTCTGTTCGTCCAGCGGAGTCATACCATCCCTTGAGTCGGTGGGCATCAGCGATGTCGGGATCGACGCTCATTGTGCCAGAAGAAAGAAGACTGAGACTCTTTCCACCAAAGTCAGATACCTTGGTGCCCTTGAAGGCTACAACAGACTCGGCGGGGGCGTCGAACGAGTTGGCTATCTTGCCCCAAACTGTAACACGGACTGAGTAGCCAGTATCATCGACAAGGGTTAGCTCTCGCTTCTGGAAGGGTCGGCCGTCCTTCTTGGATACAATCTCTCCAATTTCGCCGACCTCCTTGAGCACACCAATGACATCGACTGTGTTGTCCTTCTCCACGCTCTGCAGCTCCTGGATGGTACAGAAGTTGAACCTCACTTGAGGCACATTGGTCTGGTCCTCGGCCTTCTCAATGACTGTATCCCGCTCAAAGGCAAGCTCATAGTCGTTGGGAAGGTTGGAGAACTGCTTCTTGGCCAGTGAAACTCGGCAAGGAGTGGAGATGTAGTAGACAGAGCCCTCCTGCAGACGGTCGTAGAAGGCATCGCACTGCTCGTTGAAACCAGTAGCCTTGATCTCACCACTCTCATCCAGAAGGTTAACGCTGAAGAGCTTTCCCTCGCCTGTGGCCTTGTGCCATGTCTTGATATCCGACTTGGAGGTGACTCGGGCCTTGATGGTCCACTTGTGCGCAAAGGGCGAGAGGCCCTCGATGGGGTAGATGTTGCTGCCACCGTGCATGGCTGGTCGCGAAGGCATCGACTGCTGCTGCTGTTGCTGCTGGAATTGTTGGGGCTGCGGCTTTTGTTCCTCCTTCTTAACACCGTAGAAGTCTCCTCCGGCGATAGTAGCCTCCTGACCGGCTGGCTTTGCGTCGACCGCGACCGGCTCGCCAATTTTGTCCTGGATGCCAAGGGATTCGACGACTTCGAGATCGAGGATGACAAGAATGCTAGATATTATCAGAAGCAGTCGAGACGACGGTGAATCACGAACTTACTTCTTGCCCTTCAGGTTGTTGGGAGTGTATTGCTTAATCCGGGCAAAGCAGCCTCGAACGAGCTGGTTGTCGCGAACGACGTGGTTGGCCTGTGTAGCAAGCATGGTCTGAACGTAATGCTGTCCATCGCTCATAACGAGGCGGTATCGTTCACCTCCTTGGGCCGAAGGGGCCATCTGCTTGACTTGGAGGCATTGCAAGACGGGGACGGGGAAGAGCTTGGCGGCCTTGTTGGGATCATTGAAGATCACGCTGATAAAAAGTTAGTGAACGGAGAAGGGAGATGAGAGACGAGAAAACGCACTCAAGGGCGCCTCTAGAGAGCGCAGAAGCTGCAGCCATGGTTGCTGTGAGCTGTGATCGGTTCTCGACGGTGATTTGTGTGTATCTCGTTGGCTTGATCGCTTGGTTGAGTAGCTGTCTGGGGGAGGATGATGAAAGTGGACGATAAAAGGAAGATGGTGCCTGCGACGCGTTCAGCGCGTTCCACTCAACGCGCTGTGTGGCAAGAGATCGCGGGGTCTTTAGATTATGTAATGCTACGGCAGTTGATGGCTGGGGCAACCGGTGACGAACCACCAGATCTTGAGGGGCCAGTAGAGAATGTCAGGTGTGAATATCAAGATATACGGGGTATTGGGCTGCTCTAGAATATAATTGACATTCTGATCCTCAAATTTGACGATGTAAACCTGACTCCGCTGCATGAATCAATATTCACCTGTCGCCGCGTCACGCACGCACGCAAGGAAGAGCTCCTGCAGGGAGTTACCCCTCCAACATGACGTTGGATTCCAGCCAAGGCGCCGCAGCGCAGCGCAGCTGTCCAACCTCAGGCAGCCCCTCAACTGCAATCAGCCATGCATCAAGCAACAACATATGTCTACCAATCTTACGAAACTACGCATCTCGATCGCAGATAGAACAACCAGATAACCACCATGGCTGACGCAGACAATGCTACGAGAGCTCCCGAGAGCGACGCACAGGAGACCAGCGCTGCGCCTGTCGTCGGCGAGCACTGCGTAACCGACAGACCTACTCGTATGTTCTGCATTCCTGATCATTCCCATCCCATACTAACAGGCACAGCTTCCGGACAGGCCTCTACAGGCGAGATCATCAAGCTCAATGGCGTTGATGTGCGTCCAACCAATGACCCCATGTATACTGTCGCTAACCGCACTCATCTCTAGGTCTACATCTCCAAGCCCACCGACTACCCTCATGCCCCTTCCCGACTCCTCCTCCTCCTCACTGGAGGCACAGGCATCAAGTCCACCAACAACCAGATCCAGGCCGACAAGTTCGCCTCGGAGGGTTACCTCGTCCTCATGCCCGACCTCTTTGCCGGAGACACAGCCCCAGGCGCAACCGCCGTCACCGACGATTCCACATCTATCCTCGAGCAGTTCAAGCTCAAGGCCGTCGAGGTTACAAAGTCGTTCCTCATTGATATGTGGCTCGCCCGCGTCACCGAGGACCGCGTCATGCCTATCCTACACAAGGTGATTGATGCTGCTCGGGAGCAGTACGCAGACTCCATCCAACGTGGCGATGGCATCTATGCCGCCGGGTATTGCGTCGGTGCTCGGTTTGTTTTGCTTCTTGCCAAGAAGACAAAGGTTGTTGAGGGGGATGCTGAGAGCGGAGGACTCAAGTCCGGACCGTTCATCAAGGCTGGTGCTCTGGCACATGCCGCCTCAGTCACCCCTGATGACTTCAAGGACATCAGTGCTCCTCTAAGCCTGGTTTGCGTTGAGAATGATCCTCTCTTCACCGACGAGGTGCGGATAGCTGGAGAGGATACCATGTCCAATGCAAACCTAGAGCACGAGGTCCAGGTTTATCCTGGGGTGCCGCATGGTAAGTCAATGCTTCATCCATATATATATATATGTCTTGATCGTCAACTCACTACATCAGGGTTTGCCGTGGTCGGCGAGTATCAGGATGCCGCCATCAAGGACGCCCAGGCTACAGCGTATGAGCAGATGCTCAAGTGGATTCAGGCGCATTGAGGATAACGATGGATTTCTTTGCTTTGACGAACACAAGCGTGGCGTCGTCAATGATTGTCTCCTATTTTCGAGTTATGGATGGTGCCTAAGAGATAGTACATATGATCTTGCCCAGATTCTTTGCCTCTTCCATGTGCTTGTGAGCCTCCTGGATCTCCTCCCATGGAAGAACCTTGTCCACAAAAATCTTCAACTTGCCTGACTCAAAGTCTGGTAGATACTCTTCGAGACGGTCACGAAGCTTTCCCTGGTACTCCTCGTCCCGGCTCCTCAGCGTGCTGCCCTCGATTCGGAGCCTCTTGTACAGGATCTGCGAGATGTCGGCTTCGGGGACCTTGACACCACCCAGCGTGCCCAGGAGGACGATACGTCCGTCCCGTGCAGCAGCCGTCTGGTTCTGCTGGAAGTAGCTTGCACCAACAAAGTCCACGATATAGTCGACGCCGTTACCGTCGGTGTGCTTCTTAATCTCCTCCGCCCAGTCCTGCGTCTTGTAGTTGAAGGCCGCGGTGGCTCCGAGCTTCGAGGTAATAAAGTCGCACTTTTCCTGGGAACCGGCCGTGGCAAAGACCTGGGATGCACCGGCAATCTTTGACAGCTGGATGCCAGCAACAGACACGCCTGAGGCACCGGCGTGCCATAAGATCGACTTACCTTTGGTGAAGCCAAGCACAAGGTGCAGTGCCTGTGTCGCCGTGATCCAGGTTTCCGGGATGCCAGCACATGTCACAAAGTCCATGGACGACGGCTTGTGCAGCAACATGCGTGTACTGACGGCAAGGTACTCAGCGTAGGCGCCACCATAGGCAAGCCCAAAGACTTCGTCACCCTGCTTAAAGGCACCATGGTCACCAGGCCCAAGGGACTCGATGGTGCCGCTGAACTCGACACCCAGCGTTGCGGGGGCTTGAGGCGGAAGCGGGTAGAAGCCGCGTCGCTGGACTATATCCATGCGGTTTATGCCAAAGGCTTTGACACGGACGAGGGCCTGCCCCTCGGTAGGCGAGGGCTTTGGCGTCTGAGAGTTCATAAAGAGGGCATCTCGCTCGCCTTTACCGCCTCGGATATCTGCGGACTAGGTTAGACGGTGCTGGTCTTGGACTTGCATCCTGCTCCCGTACCGACTGCCTTCATGAGATCCGCCATGTTGTAGTTTCAGGTGTTCGTTTCAGGCGTTCAAGGTGACTTTGGTGGAAATTCGAAGCTGAAGCTTGAAGCGCAAGACGGTCACAGAAGGTTGAGTGAAACCGATGACGCACATTAGTAATACTCTCAGACGCAATGTCGCCAACCTCCGACAAACTTTGGCCAGACATACGGGGCCAATGATACTCTGTGTAGCGACACTTGCAACACACGACTTTGTGCCATGATGACTTGGACTTGGTGTTTGAGAACGCAAGAAGCAGGTGTCAAGTCCCAGGAGGACACAAGTTGAAGGCGAGATTGATTGAGAGGTCCGGCCGGAGGTGCAATCGAGCAATCGGCCTGATTGAATTGAACCAGGGTCACTTGACACCCGAGATTGCTCAAATCGTTATCTCTCCTTTCTCAATCACGAAGCGCATTTCGGCCTTCTCTCACTGGATGTCAAGAGCAGGTTCCGAGGATCCTTGCTCTTGTCGCGGAACGAGAATCGACAAGAGGCAGGTTCGTCTTAGCGAAACAACCACGGAACCAAAAACAGATACAGATTGCGGCACAGAAAATGATCTTGTCTCCGCCAACACGAGAGACAAAGCGGAAGCCGCTCAGACTCGGCTGGCCAAGAGTGTGGCCACCGAAGCCAAGAAACACAGGCAAGTGTGCGGCTCGGTCAGACGAATCAAGGCATTTGCAATTACGCCTGAGGCGATAGTCAACTCCCGGGGACGCTGGGGATGGGATGGTGTGCTGGTGTCGCTTCGACGGTAGCTGTTCTTGGCCGGTCAGACCATTCGGAGAAGAGGCAATTATCATCCTCGGCCAGGCCCCCGGAGACGTGATTCAAAGACGAGCAAGGGATTGGAAATTAGCCATGGAGAAAACAGCGAGGGCCCAACCTGTAGGAACCACGGCCAGTAGTCCCGGGTGTGGCAAATCGAACCAGCCAAGCATAGATCGAGCCAAGTGATAACGAAGTAGGTTAGGGTTAGAGATGTGACTTGGACGGACCGCAGTTGGTTCCATCGACGGAGCGTCGACTAAGGACGTGGTGGGCAAATTGGGTGTTTTGGTTGTCTGGGCAAGATGTCAAAACATGCAGTAGCTCATTAAACGCCGGCAGGGAAAAAAAACAATAACAAAATCGACAGCAACTCAAGCCCCGGGTCGCTATTCGTGCGGTCCGGGGGGGTTCGCAAGATGTCGGTCACTCTGCATGAGCATGCAACGCACAGAATGTCTGGTTGCAGCACCGTAGATTCTCTGTATCATGCAAGGGCAAGAAGCATGGCTGCGGGACGGGCGAGATGAGAACGTTAAGCTGGGGATAGTCTGGGCGATCTCCAGATCATGGTCAGTGGTGGAAATTAAGTCCGGGTATGGCCTTCCGAGCAGCTCCAAATCAAGGAGTCCTGAGCGGCTAAGAAAAACTTGACTGACGAACAAGCGTCGATGGTAGTCTTTGATCCTAGAAACCGGGCTTGAGATGGCTTGGGAGGCTTGCGGAAGATCCAACGTCTGAGCTGTTCACTGACGGCTCGAGGTGGGATGAGTCGAATTGGGACAGTGGATGTGCTTGGGGTGTGCCAAAGGGGAAATGGGATATGGGGGTGATGCGAAATTGGACGGCGAGAAAAGAAACTCGCCCGACAAAGTTTCGACCCGTTCGTCCAGCGGTTGCACGGTATCGCGTGCTCTTTTCGATGCTGACTGCGAGATGCGATCCAGTATCAAGCACTTTCATGGGCCTATCTGCCAAGCCTGTCTCTCAGGCCTTCTCCAGACGGGGTGTTCCAGGATCCATCTATCAAAACACCTGGGCCAAGCATCATCCTGAATGGCCCTGCCTTGGCAGGATTCTCTTCGCTAGCTTGTCCTTCCATCTCCCCAGTAGACGAAGCTCGCGGGAAGTCCATGCTAACCCAAGTAGTGTCTGTTGGTGAAAGCTAGCGCACCGCCTCGTGGCATTGGACAGGTTAGCTATCGCGGATTTCTGGATACAGAAGGACGGTCAAAAGCGTGACAACAACCAGCAAAGACCTAGCAGGCTACCCCTGACCATTGAATCTCTCTGATGTAGGCGAGAATCGAGATTGAGAAGCTGCTGGGGTCTGAAATCAGTAGGCATGGGTTTGCTGTCTGTCTTGGAGGCGAAAAGGCGGTAGAACAAAGAATCATCTTGATGAGGTCGCGGGTCGCCGATCCCACTGGGACATTCGTCGGGGAGTCATGACTCGAAAGGGAAGGCTTGATGGAGAAGATACGAGAAACTGAACCACAGACAAGCTCCCCTGATAGCTGGTACGCGCTGTGACTCGCTGGCTCGGAGCTTGAAAGGGCATGGGCTCAAGCTCCGATCTGGTCTCGACTGGACGTCAGGGCCGGAAATGATGTTGTAGGATGATAAGGCTGCGGGGGTTATAGGTGCTCATGCCGCTGTTGTCGGAACTAGAAGTCGGGTTTGGTGCCTCTGGGGCAAACCTGGTGGATAAGGGGGAAATTATGGAGGGGACATGTGTGTAGCAAACCACCAAGGGACACTTGATGCCTTATCACCGAACGTCTGGGGTACGTATGGAAGAGCCGTATCTGTTGCTGGAGTCCGACTTTGAGAGTTGACTCAAGCGCAAAAGGCCCCGACAAGGGGCTCGAGGGGTTTCCAGGGTCGTCTCCAGAGAGATGCTGGCACCCACGAGACATCCAGATGCAACCATGGAATCTCTCTCGGCCAGACCAGGGGACAGAAACAGCCGAGAAGCCCTGAGAAGGGAGAGTCAGAGAACAGCACAGAGCATTAGCGAGTCGCAAACCGTCCACCAGGACTGGATCAACCCTCTGACAACTGCAACATGGCGACCAACCGAAGACAAATTACCGTTACCGGCTGTTTGGAGAGCGGCAGCCTCTTCATTTCGGAAGGAGACTCGTCAGCTAAGGGCGGCGCTGCTCATCTGGGGCTAGGGGCGGAACGGCCAATGAAGTGTCCAAGCAAATCGAGAAGCGCCGACACATCGTCTGGTCGTGGACCAAGCGGCGGGCCAATAGTCTTGGTTTGGATGATCCTTTCTGATGAAGCAATTCGCCGCTTTAACCGGTCTTCGGTGTGGCGCCCTGGTCGTAGGAGTGTTGGAGTTCGATGGAATTTTCACTCGTTTCGCTGGTCACCTTCCCTATTCCGCTTCCGCTCCTCTGGTTTGGAGTCCACTCTGATAGCCTTCCCTTTCCAAGGAATTTCGCCTTCCCCCATCCCCTGCTTGAGGCGTGTGTGACAGTGGATAATCGCCGTGGAGAGCCGAGGCTACAGAGCGCTAGCCAGTCAGAGCAGAAGCAAAGAAGCATGGAGCGAGAGCTGGAGAGACAATTGCCGGCCGGTGTCTCCAGGGCCTGTAGAATTCCCCAGGTACCTTTTTTTGCCTCACTGGGCTGGGCCTTTACTTCGCTGCCAGACTTTGGAAGGCCTGCACTAGCTAGACAGGGGTCCAAGGTGGTAGCCCGCAAACCCAAGGCAAGAGTGTGTGTCGTGGTATGACTGGTTCGCGCTGCTGGCCGCCAGGTCGTACAAGCCTTCTGTGGCGGACAGGATGAGCCCTAGCGACCTGTGGCGATTGATTCTGGGGTTTTCGGTTCAGCTCAGATGGTATCAGAGGCACCAGATATCAGCTGGCCGAGAGCTTCAATACAGTCAGATTCAGCACAGCACGGAGCAGCACAAAGAGAAGTGAGCCAATGGAGCCATCCACCAAGAGATGGATGCAAACGGCGGGAAGGGTCTTGTTCCTGCATTAGTGCAACATTTATGTCAGGGCGGTATGGAACTGGCAGTTGTGCAGGTGGGATGGAGGGAAAGCGCTAACAGCTCAGGGCGGCGGATGTCGCATGTACCCTCGCACCCGCCGAAGGAGATGGGATCGTCCACGACACGCAATATCAGACGGCAGAAATAGAAGTGATATTGAGCCGAAGATCAATCTGTTGGTTGATGCCCTCCTGTGAATATTTCCGAGCTCACCATATCAGTATTGATCGACATATCAAATGAAACCAGAAATAGCAAAATCCTACGTAACCAAATCCAGAATCCAATAGCACCACCACCTTCAGTAGCAATGCCATTATCATGGTGGCACTATCAACCACTAATCTACCATGGCGTGGGATGCATGAACGACTGTAATGGTTGATGCTAGACAGTCAGCAAGATACCTGTACGGCCTTATCAATCAGCCGTGTTAACATGTACTCTTTATCTAGGCCTTAGCAAGGTCCGGGTCGGGCCCTCCGGCCGCATATTGGTCTACGTCTCGCAGCATCTGATGAACGTCCTTAATCAGTGCCACTCGTCTAAACGGAGATGTTTCCCGTGAAGCGAATGATAACCATGATGATGTGCTGCTTTTCTCGTACCGTACGGGGGGCATAATTTCTTTTCCAGGTGAGGGTTCGCTGTGCATGCCCAGTTCTACGTCTGCATTGTTATCCATCCCGTTCTAGCACCGACCCATGCTTAAACCGTGCCATGCATCTCCTCATTTGATTTCGTTTTTAGTTCTTGTGTGTGTTTTTTTTAGGCTGGTCCGTCTCGGTCATCGCTCTCGTCAGGGAACGAGACAATAGCCGGGATTAAGCCTCTCTCCACCCAAGAAGCATCACCAGGCACAGAGAAAGCTCCCCACATCGACACCCCCTTTCCCCTTTCTCCATTGCTCGCTGTCGGCCGCGCACGCCCCCTGCTCTGTTCTGCGGTCCCGGCCCCTGGATCCCCCGTCATGTCGGCGCCGCTGATTTGACCCATGCTGAAATAACATGGCTCTGGAAAAAGAAGCCGCCCAGGATCCACGCCGAGTGGTGTGGCTACCCTCTGTTTTCCCAGACGACAAGGGTCCCTGTTCACCTCAATTTGCGTTGCAGCCATTGGGAGAAGCGTCCATCTCCCGCCTCTGATGACCTCCTCCAAGAGCCTTTGGTCCACTTGATGCTCCGTTGTACAGAGAAGGCTCTCTATCAAGCATCCACCCATGGTTGAATGAATGAGTGAGTTGTCTCCACCCCTCCACCACGATGCACCCCCCGTCGCTATCCCATCAACGTCCATCCCTATCCTCTTTGTAGGTCGTCCGTTCGGTATAAAGCTCGAGTCCTCCAGACCTCATGAATTCCTTTCTTTCTTCCTCACCCACTCACACATTCGCTACAATACCCTGACTTTTAGTCAAGTACATTCGTTCCAGCAACCCTCCAAACCTCCAAACAACCTACCTACAACTTTCGAGTTACCTTAATATCTCCAACCTCAGTCAAAATGAAGTTCGCTGCTGCTCTCGCTTTCGCCGCCGGCGTCTCTGCCTACGCCAAGGGCAACGTCACCTACACCACCGAGGTCGTCACTGCCTACACCACCTACTGCCCCGGCCCCACTGAGATCACCCACGGTGGCAAGACCTACACCATCACTGAGGCCACCACCCTGACCATCACTGACTGCCCTTGCACCATCACCAAGCCTGTGATCACCACCTCCGCCGTCGTCTGCCACGACTGGTAAGTTCTCCAGATTCACGAGCTGCAAAGCATCATAACTAACATGCCTCAGCCCTGCTCCTCCCCCTGCCAAGGGCGGCAACTCCACCTTCGTCCCCGTTGTCCCTACTGGCACCGCTCCCGTCAAGCCTGGCAACCCCGAGGGCCCCGCTGCCACCCCCACCGGTGGTGCTCCCTCCGAGGTCCCCACTGCCGGCGCCGGCAAGGTCGCTGCTCTCTCCGGAGCTGGCCTCGCTGCCGTCGTCGGTCTCGCTGCCTTCCTGTAAATCAGCAACTAGCGCGTCTCGTCGACCACGTCCTACCGACGATTTCTTTATTTCGGTAATACCTAATTCACGTGGGAGCCTGTGGGAGAGTTAGTGTTGGTTTCTTTTCAAGGGGATGCAAGCGATTTTCAGGGAATGTATAGACTTTTTGGACACGAACATACGAACGGAGAACCGGTATACTTCTGCACAGCTCTATGGAGTCTTTGTCTAATGATGGCCACGCTTTGCAGGGATGAGACATTCTTGTACATGAGCTTTGTCTCGGCGTCCGGAAGGAACTCGCATACACCCTGTGTGAGGTCTCTTTCGAGGCTGGGAATATAATGTGTTTATTTGCCTTTGGAGCAACAATGGGACGATTGTGCCTTGGATAGCCCGCGGGTCGTTCTCACTTCTGCTCCTGATCAGAAATTCAAGAGACGCATTACCTACCTCGAATCACCTCGCACCCGATCCCGTTTTCCTATTCTTGCGATATACTTTTGGGAAACTCTTGAACACCTAGTCTTCCGTCGAGGTGGTCGAGCACTATCCCCTACAGCTGGGCGTGTTTATGGACTCTTGACAAGTACTTTCAATGTTGTGAGCCTGGGAAAATCTTGTATTATAGCTCAGGCAAAGCAATCATTGCTAAGAGTCCAGTTTTGGCTCGGCAAACTTCATATCTTTTTCCATTTTGAACGTTAACGTAGATGTTTGTGGTGCTGATGTCTTGGATACAGCTGGCATGTGGTTGTCAAAACAAAGGGCCCTTTGTTTGTTTGCATTCTTCGGAGTATTAACCCGATCAGCCATTGTTGAACTGCACGCGACCATTATAGCCCGGGGTCGTTTTAAGAATCTCACCAACGATCCAGTCTCGTAGACCAGCGTGTGGAATGCTTGGCCATGTGCCCAACTGTGCATGACTCTATCCCTGGGCGCTTGCTGGTCCAGGTCACAACGCATACCACATTTGTTATCACCTCTCTTGCCCACGTCACGCCGGGGTGCATGCCACGAAGCGCGCTTGAGCTGGCTAGTCCTTAACTTCCCAGAATATCACCGACTTAGTGAAGTTGCAGGATCAGAGAGCTTGGGCGCCGTTGCCAGCGCCACCAGCGACCGAGTGATGCACCACTTCCCAAGCGGTAAAAAGAGGCGCGAACGGCCAAATCGTGGCGGCCACGGGCGGCGTCGGAGGCGTCGAGACAGTGGATGCTGCTAAGCGAAATTGCGGTGTCATCTCTTCCATATCAAAACACCAGGGATCTTTCTGCTTGCTGTCCATGAGCTTGCGCTCAGGCCTAGTGGAGCAGCGAGTTCCGAAGCTGGTTAGGTTCACCGGCAAAAGAGCTGCTGTGCCGTCTCCGATATTCATGGTTGTTGGTCATCATCTTTGTCGAGATAGGACACGGCAGAGCGATATCGGGATATTAAGAGAAGCTACGGTGAGTCGTGTCTTGGTGAATCTGGAGACGAGGAGATAAGGGCTGTTGGTTCAGCCTATGTTTGTCTGGGCTGATAGCATCTGAGAGGAAATAGGTAGGTAGGCTCTCAAGCCTGGAGGGTTAGAAATACAAGCCGCAGCAACATTAAGCGTCTGAAGATGTGTCACTCCCATCTGAGCCAGACATATACTGACCGAGACACGTACAGAACGAACATGTTACTCACATAAATCAGTACAGCTGTCAACATCATATTAGATGATGGATGTATGGCGGCTGGTGAAATGTGAACTTGGGAAACTGCGCACTTACCCTGGAGGATTATCTCGATACTTTTTTTCTTCGCCAAGTCCCTGTCTTCCATTTACATACTTCACCTCCAGGGGATGCAACATTCATGCTAGAAGTCGATCGGCCAATTGCTTGACATTGTGATTGGAAGTTCCTGGACTTACCATGCAGCTCATCCATTCCTCCATGCCATGAGGACCGAGGCATTTGCGAGTGTGTCTCGGTAACCAATTGCATCAGTTGCATGGTGGCTTTGCCGCGGAACTTGAGCTTGACTACAGACAAGCCAAATTTAAGTGCCGACAACATGTTCAAGTTGGATGCATAAGGACAACCCCAAGCATCTCCGGTTCCATCCGGACTGAAAACACTCAAGTGGTGTGATTTTCTGCCTCATTCGCAGCGCCATTCTCAGAGTTGCAAGCAGTCATGGCAGTGTCGTCGTCGCACGGCCGGAAGAGTGGAAGACCCGTCCGGGGTGGTTCGGTAGTTGGGCCGACGCACGTCCGCGTTCGCATCAAGAACAACGTGTGAAAGGCAATGCCTGTTATTGTCAATGGATATCCTAAGAACGATAGACGACCACTCTACGAATTGGATTACCTATCAATGGCAAGATGCCAATTTGTCGGGTACGCTAACTACCCAGCAAGTGTAATTGAACGCCGAACACCCGGAATATCTCCGTCGACACCTGGCACGGGCCTATTTCATCAATGAGCGAGCCTCATTTATCATTAACAAAAAACCAAGGAGCTCCGTGCATGATCGGGCTGGGCTCCGAACCGACGGTCATCGGTAAAGCTTACCGGACAAAGGGGAAGTTGAAGTTGGTCCCAATGTGGAATGCGGGGGAGGTAGCGCCTTCCCCGGGTTGCCAGAGCTCCAGCTGCCAGTGGGCACGGAGAGCGGAAGGTGCAGTCGAGGCGCCGCGAACAGATAGCTTGGAGACACGAGGCAGGAGCATTGGGCGTAAGCCGTCCTGTCACTTCAACAATCTACTCAACCTAGTCGTAGCTTCCACCCACAACTAAGCCCTGATTACCTTACAGACTCTCCGAGAAACCGGACAAAGCTCCACACATCCATGCCGACGACTTTCCCCGGATCTACTCCTTCTCCCTTTAACTCTGACATTGACACCTTCGTCAGACGGTACCATAGCCGAGGATATTCTTCACCAGGCATAGCCGTCTACAGCTTGTCAAAGGGACTTCAACGGACGCTTCTCGAGCAATCTGATGCCGTTGAACTTGAGACAGGCTCTTCAAGAAGTTGTCACTCTCGTCCGCCCTCGTAGAGCTTCGGTTTCCCTCCCCGTCTCTTGTTCTCGACGTCCTGCATTGTCATCGTTGCTGCCACAGATACAGCCTCTACCGTGTACAAAGACACGAAGATATTCATTCCACACCCAGAAAGAGACACAGCAAACAAACCAGAGCCCAGGAGAGAAACCAGCCATGGCCGACGATCACGACTACCATATCCAGGACGAGGTGCTCCAGCACTCTCTTACAAACCGAGAAGACTTTTGGCGCCACCAGGCCGAGCACCTCCACTGGCACAAGCCATTCTCTGCTACCATTCGGTTGACCAAGAAGACCCTCAAGAGCGGTGTTACCCATGATAGCTGGGAGTGGTTCCTGGACGGCGAGATCTCCACTTGCTACAACTGTGTTGATCGCCACGTTCTCGATGGCCATGGTGAATCTGTCGCCATCTACTTTGACAGTCCCGTCACCAACACGAGGGAAACATACACCTATCGTCAACTGCTTCATGAGGTTGAGACTCTCGCTGGTGTCCTCAGAGAGCAGGGGGTCGAGAAAGGTGATGTTGTTATGCTCTACAGTAAGTAGATCCACTAAACCTTGACTTAAACGCGAAACACAACCTAACCCCATGAATAGTGCCCATGATTCCCGCCGCAGTGATTGGCATCCTCGCCATCAACCGACTTGGTGCTATCCATTCGATCGTCTTTGGTGGCTTTGCACCTAATGCCCTGGCGCAACGCATTGATGCTTGCCACCCTGTCTTGATCTTGACAGCCTCTTGCGGGATCGACGGCAACAAGCCCCCAATCGCTTATCAACCTCTGGTTGAGGAGGCCATTGGCCTATCAACACACAAAACTGGCAAGGTTCTCGTCTGGCAACGAGACCAACTCAAATGGAATGTCAACCGCAGAGCGGGTCAGCTCAACTGGCAGAGTCTCGTCGGCAGTGCCCACTCTCGTGGAGTGAAGGCGGCTTGTGTACCTGTCCCAAGTTCCTCACCTGTCTACATCATTCACACTTCTGGCACTACTGGCACTCCCAAAGGAGTCCTGCGAGATGCTGGAGGCCATGCTGTTGGTCTGCACCTGTCCATCAGCTATCTTTTCAACATTCACGGCCCTGGATGCGTGTCCTTCACGGCTTCAGATATTGGCTGGATCGTTGGTCACTCCTACATCGTGTATGGTCCTCTCCTGACTGGTGCCGCAACTGTCCTATACGAAGGCAAGCCTGTTGGAACTCCTGATGCGTCTGCGTTTTGGGATATTATCAGCCGATACAAGGTTACCACCCTATTCACTGCGCCTACCGCCCTCCGTGCCATCAAGCGTGAGGATCCCGAGAACCACTTCTTCATAGAGTATGGCAAGCGAGGAGGCCTCAAGACTCTCAAGGGCCTTTTCCTTGCTGGCGAGCGATCTGAACCTACATTGATTGAGATGTACCAAGAACTCATGACCAAGTACTGCGCGTACAACGCTCATGTTATCGACAACTGGTGGTCAACTGAGGTCGGCTCACCCATCACCGGACGTGCGCTTGTTCCTCATGCTGGCAAGCACAGAAAGACGGACGTTCGTGGACATCCGCCTCCTCAATTGAAGGCTGGTAGTGCCGGAAAGGCTATGCCAGGCTTTGATGTTCGCATCGTCGATGACGAGGGTGTTGAGGTGGAAAGAGGGTGCATGGGCAACATTGTCCTGGCAATGCCCTTGGCTCCCACAGGTTTCCGAACTCTTTGGAAGGATGAGGAGCGCTTCTGGAAGGGTTATCTGAAGAGGTTTGAGGGCAAGTGGCTTGATACTGGTGACTCTGGCTGGATCGACCAGCAGGGTTATATCCATGTCATGGCTCGAAATGACGACGTTCTGAATGTCAGCGCGCATCGTCTGTCTAGCGGTGAGTACTATTCTGTTTTGGTCAAGACTTGAGCTCACAATTTGTTAGGTTCTATCGAGCAAGCCATTGCCTCTCATCCCCTCGTTGCCGAGGCATGTGTTGTTGGCATTCCTGACTCCCTTAAGGGCCAACTTCCCTTTGCTTTTGTCACACTCTCGTTGAGAGACCACCCTGAAGATGCAGTGCCAAGCCAGGAGCTCACCAAGGAGATACAGAAGCTTGTCCGTGGTCAGGTTGGTGCCATCGCAACATTGGGTGGTATTATTCAGGGCAAGGGCATGATTCCCAAGACACGATCGGGCAAGATACTCCGAAGAGTGTTGAGGGAGATGGTGGAGAACGCTGTCCACGGCGAACTTGCCAAGGAGGTGACGGTGCCTAGCACTATCGAGGATTCGTCTACGGTGGAGGTTGCTCGTTCCAAGGTTAGCGAGTATTTCCAGAAGATGGGAGCCAAGCATGGAGAGGTGGACGGCATGATCAAGGCTCGACTATGAGAAACTCGAGAGTGGTTTCCTGCAGGATGATGGAGGATGATTATGAATGAAGAGGGCAGTTCATGTGGAGGACATTTTCAGCCAGGTTTCCTTTGTATAGCGATTTGTTTGGAGCTGGATTGTTGTCTTCCTTTTGAATAAGTTGCAGCCTCAAGCCCTTTCTGAATAGCAACCATGCCCTAACACGGTGGCTACAACAAACCAAACGGTTCTCATTGCATCTGACTAGTCCCACTATCGACTAGCCAACTGGTCTCCTGCATCTACGGATCTTTCTAGTTAATGTGACCATGTTGACAATTGCACAGTCGTAGAGCCTTGCAAGAGAGGGGTTGGTTGTCAGGCTCGTCACGCGTTATGTTACTTAGTACCACTACATGGAATTAAAACATGTAGATACTTGGTAATTGCCTTGATACTATTCTATTTGACCTATTATGTAAAAATAATATGCCTTTATGGACTTGCGATCCTGAGGAGATTAGGTGGTCGTGTGCTCTGCGACCATCACCCGTAATCTCATCACCACGATGACAACTCCTATGACTGATCTAAAAGGGAGGCTGGGTCAGCTCTTTAGGCATAGCATCATCTCATCCAACAATGTGTTTAAGCAACGGGGTATATCCTTCTGATTCAGCGACTGGAGAGGCTGAGGAGACGGAGTTGGTCAACACGACCACGACAGACTTCATCAGGCGATTGAGACATTCAGGCTTGCACATACGACCATACCCACTGGAGAACTCGGGATCCCGTCCGCTCTCCCATAGATAAGCCAGTGAGGGGCGGATTAGTAGTTGGGTCGGTGACGACCAGCGAATCCCCGCTGTTGTATGTTTTTTTTTTTTGCGGTTTGACGCGATTATCTTTTTGCCCTCAAAGGTTATCAGAAACATCTCGGCGTGTTAGCTGCACTACAAGTGCTCACAGTAGCTTGTAGACATACACAAGCAAGAGGGAAAGGCGGTGGGCTAGTTCAGATACTTTTGTTGAGCTTCGGGGATACCCCTTTGCTCTCCTAGGAACCATCGACCAACCCAGCCTGTGATATTTTGGTATCATTTTTGTACGAGAGTGCCCCTATTATCTTTCTTAGACCTGACTATGTACTGAGAGGTCATTCTAATCTAGTCAAGATTTGTCATGCTTCTTCATTGGGGTTCACTTTGGATCTGATATTGCAGGATAAGATATACTAGATACATAACTCTGCCACAGATTCCTTATTAACTTGATTCCAGTTGTGATGTTTGGTCTGGAATAAGAAAATAACGTCAAGATTATGTTGATGGATTATTGGGCTGGGGAGGGTAGAAAGAGGCTTTACTGAAGCGGCATGGAGATGGTTGGGCTGAAGCAATTGTTGTGATCGATGATGGTTTCTGTTAGACGTCTCTTCTTGGGAAACTGAGAAGGTGACAACAGCAACCTGGATTCAAAACAACCGCCCCTATTCATAGTCTCATGATAACATGCAGGCCTCCGATGATCTATGCAGTAACCAAAAAAAAACTCCAAGTACTCATGTTTCGTTTCATGCAAAAGAGCCACCATGCACCACACCCAAATGCAATGCCGTTCATAATGCCAATGTTACCACCCCATATCGTTAGCAAGCCAACCTCTCCAACTCCTCTAAGCGTAAACATTTCGTATACCCAATGCAGGCACCCTCTTCGTTGACATGTCATCATTCCTTGGACGACTGTCCAGTTGGTTGTTTAGCAAACATCCCGTAGACACTCCCCTGAGCCTTAGCTGCAACCTTTATATTTGAGAAACGAGCCTCGGGTAATCGTTTTCCTGCTTTGAGGCTTTCAAGAACCCTACCAACATGTCAGCAAACTTGAGATAAAAAGGGGGTTTTGGTAAGTTTTACCACTCAGCACCGACAAACTTGACTCCGCAGCCACCCATCTTGCGAATCTCCTTTTCCAATTTACCCCCCGCGAGTCCTCCTCCAGCACCAGCTAGTCCTCCGGCTGGTTTTCCTACTATGACGTGGGTTACTCTTCGTCTACCGAGATGTAGTGACATTTGACCGCCGTGTTCGGTGAGGAGGTGCTTCAGCTTATGGTCCGAGATGAGAGGAAACGTGCTTCCGTTGACGTATACGACCACGCCGTCAAAGATACGTCTCTCTTCTTTCTTTGTTCCGTCTTCTTGCTTTCTCTTCTCCATCAATACCTCTTCACCTGTGAGACCTCCCTCGACGTCTTCCTCCCCAACCAGACTCTGCTTCATCTTTCCAGGTTGAACAAGCATGTCTCTCACACTCCGCTGAGCTCTCTCCTTCGCAGCCTTGGGAACAACCGCCTTGCGCTTCTCATCATAGTCTTCGGCACCAACACCCCACGTGTCGCTCATCCGTTCCCCTCCAGCTGAGCCGCCGCGAAACTGATTATTGAGCTTCTTGTTCCGTGACTCACGCCATCCTGTGCCGGGGTTATTCTCCGGACGTTGGTGACCGGTTGACGAAGAATTCCACGGGTCGAACGAGGCACCGTGAAGAGGCTCTGCGGCCTTGTTTGGCGGCATGATGAAGGAAACTGACGAGCTTGGCGATGACTCGAGCGCAGCGGTGTTTGTAGACGTGTCATGTGTATTTTTTTTTTTTTGGCTTTAGTGAGACTCAATTCACGCTACATTTTGTCATTCTTTGTCGTCATGACCCGCGTTGGCGCGTGCGAGTGACATTGACCACGTCTTTTTGGTTGATTGCCCCTCCAACCTCGGACGCGAAGTCACATGAGGAGCTTATTTCGCGTGGAATGCAAAATGAGGAAATTCACTTATTCACTCACTCATGAATCGTTTATCAACTTCATCATTACACACCCAAATTCAACACACGCCTCTTCTCTAGCTTGATGACTATAAATTTTTTTTTTAAAAGTGGTATCTTCTCCCGAATGAAAATATCTCATCATGGTTCATGGCTCAAACTCTGTCCTACCTCCATGTCCATAGGGTAAGCCAATACTCTTTCATATCGGTTGGAGGCCTTGAAAGCCAACGCTTAGATGAGCCTCCCCCCCCCGAAACTCACTCTCAGACCACTCACAGCTCATAACTGGCATATCGCACCATTAAGCGGGATATAGCTCAGCTTCTCAAGATACAGCCACATTTCACTCTCAAAGAATCACCAACAGCCAACCAATTCAATTGATCAACTTGGTCTGTGTCACCGTAGTCAGTTCCAAGCGAGATCTCTCACATCCCCAAATCTCCTCCCCCCTCCCTTTCCCCCCAATTGCATCGCTCATCTCTCCACTTTCTCGCTCAGATGCATGCAATCCAATGCAAAGCTGCAATCGTGATGTGCATCATTCAAGCTGCTGCGCTGCGCAGCGCAGGGCTGACATACCTGCCTGACCTGGTCTCCCTTTACCTACCTTGCTTTGCTTGCTTGCTTGCTTGCTTGCTTGTTTGATCTTCTCACGCGCAGATGCCTCGCCGACGCCGCCGCCGCACCACGCGGTCATGTAGAACATGGCATGCCATCCATCAGTCACTCCCCTAGGTATAGCATTGGCATGGGCATGACATGACATGGCATAGGCATGGCGCAGCGCGGCAGAGCATACATAGCATGGCATCGCATGCATCATCTCCAGGTCCTGTCTATCCTTTAGCCTGTCTCACAGCTGCGGGCGTTGCCGCGTCCATGCTATGCTAAGCTATGCTACGCTTGGTGCCATCATCGACCTAAGCTGTCTCCTGATGAAGCCCAGATTGCTTCAAGTCTTGAAGCCCAAGAACGCCCGGGCCGTCAAGAGGTTTGGATCCCGGCATTGGAATCTCTACTGGCATGGATCCTCCAATCCAATGCCCGTCTCGCATCTGCCCATCATGGTTCACGCAATACACAATATCCCTGAGCTCAGTCTCAGTCACCAACAACCAACCTCCAAGACTCGAACAACCAAGCAAACAAGCAAGCGATCGATGCAGCGAGCCTGACAGATGATGGATGGTGTTCCCCTGTAGCCTGTCAAGGCCCGTCCCTCGCGCCCCTTCCCTTCCCTTCCTCCCTCTCACAACCACACCCAGCGGCCCGTGTCTGTCAGTCAGCTCAAGATGGACAACTTCCGTTCATGATCCCGGGGAGATCCCTCTTCTCTCCCCCTTCATCCTCGCCATATCTTGCCCCCAACCCCTCACTCATCGTCAAGTCAAAGACTCCCGGGAACCATCAGCCAGCCTTCCTTCGATCGCCGACCCCGAGCCGAGCGCTCAACGTGACCCTTCCCGGTCGATCGTCCCCTTGGAACCCCTCTCTCGTACTTGGCCCCCAGCCTCGACCGTGGTCCCTAGTTCTGCCACTGCCACTGCCATGTTTTCGCCCATCGTCCGACCAGGATTGCGGGAACTGACACCATCAAGGATGAGGCGTTCGCGACAATCACCCTCTTACTGCCAAACGTCGATTGCCACCAACCCCCCAGCTCCCTCTCCCTCCCTCCCCCCAGCCGACCAGCCAGTCAGTTGCCTTTTCCAGGCTTCCCTCCCCCTTCCTTCTCCAGGAAACCAAGCAAGCAAGCAGGCGGTTCTAGCACCACCTCTATCTGCACATATGCGGATCATACCTGCAGCCCACATCCCGTCGCCACGCCTTGTCAACCTATCGAAGCTTCCTTCTCCGGACATAAAGACGCAATTGACTGCCGTGAAGCTGTTGTGGAGTGAGACTTTGCATCGCGGGTAGCAGCATCCTTGGGCAGGGCTCAAGGGGCAACGGGAATCCCGTACATATCTGTCCCTCCTCTTTGATACGGCCCTGGCAGATGCACACACACATGATCAGGATGCCACCGACCGGATGCTTCATCAAACGCCCCCTTCCAACTCCATCTCACCAGTCCAGCCCAGCCCAATGCCTGGCCCCGTCCATCTCTTCACGCCCCCAATAACTACCCTGGTGGGGACCGGGATCTCGCCCAGAAAAATGTCAGCAGATATGTCCTGAGTCCTCGATCGTCTGTGCCTGTCCCCCCAGAGTCTGGGCATGTGTCTCGAGCAGATAGGTCGTATGGCCGCCCAGGGAGCCTCTCCCCATCCCATCAGTGTCGTAGTAGCCAGCCATGTATGTACATATCCGCACATAACCACGGTTGTCCTGCATGCACGCACGCAAGAGGGCTCCTCGTACATTAGTTGGCAGGTGGATAGCCATGTCGTCCCCCATCCATCCCTCCTACACCCCGCTGCGTGTTGCGCGGGAAGGCTAATGTAGTGGGCAAGTCAACGGTTAGATCCTCATTCACAACCTCTTGTTTCTGTACATGCCCTCTTCTCTCCAACGGCCTGGTCTGTCATGAGAGGTGGGATCCTTGACTCTGAACTGCTCTCCGACTGTGATGTGGAACCTGCTTCCATGAGGCCGTAGCACCTCATCTGCCCGCCATAATCATCATGATGCGATCCTGCAATATCTCGATGAGAGCAGCCTGGGTCGCACAGTCGTCCTTTTTCGTCTCTGTTTCTTCTTTGATGCCGCCGTGGATCCTCACTAGCATGCGGAGTACATGCTACATGCTCCCTACCCGTCAAGCCCCCCAGCACGCTGACAGGGAGCGACGCACCCGCCGATGGCTTTCGTTGGCTGCTTCCCTCAAGATCTGTTTCGTCGTGGCCAAGCGGGGCCACCAGGTGAGCTGGCAGGGAAGTGGTGCCGTTATCATGGCCCACTTCCCACGCAGGGCCACCCCTGTCTAGCCGTGCAAGGGAGGGTGTTGTTTTAGGGCCGGTACCTCTCTCACACTTGGAGGTACATTCGGGCAAGAGAGTAGCGGTGAGGGCAGCACTAGGCCTCAAAGGGTTCTCATCGGGGCGCGGAAAACGGACGGTATCCTGGTGCCCTTTTCAACGTGATTCGGAAACCACTGAGGAGGAGGAGCTCGAGACCATCGTTGAGAACTCAATTTGCATACTGCGTAGGCAGGAGAGTAGTAATTATAGAGCTGGATGCGCATGCAAGCACAGGTCAGATCTCCAAGCAGTCCCGGGCGGAGGGCAGAGCACAGGAGCGCACTAAGCGCTGCCAGATCGCATCTGGGGATGGATTGAGAAGCGCAGCGGCAGTATGTGGACAAAGCCCCGAGCTCGGGAGGCCGGGGTTATGGATGCGATGGCACCGTGGCAGGGCACTGGGCGAAATATCCCGGAGCTGTAGAGGCTGTCTGCCGTCCATCTCTAGCAGAACTGACTTCACCAACCAGACGCCGCACCGTGTGAGCGGCGCTCATTCCTTCGCCGCAGGGCAGGCAATCATTCCTCAGCGGACCGTTGCCCGTAGGCGGGACGCTGCTGCAACTGCTGGCCTTCCCGCCCGGCTGTCCAGTCTGCTGGGCTGGTGTCTGCATCGTGGGCTTCCCCGGAACTTGTACCCGCGAATGGATTCATGATTGCCCTCGCCTAGGCGGCCTGCCGCCTGCTGCTGGAATTCAAGAACCAAACCTAGTCCAAGACGCAGACAAAAATAGATAGAAGGGGGCCCTTGGCTGAGGAGCAGGGTCGAATCGAATCTGATGACCATCGACCTACTGAACCCTTTGCGCTGTTCGTTGGGGGTGGTGATGGCCGCTGGCTTGCAATGGTGGTGTGCCAAAAGACGTGGTGGACGCTCATTGGGTTGGGATCCAGTGACCGGCCCAGAGCAGAGTGCCATCACGGCTCCCTAATCAGCCAGCCCAGCTCGAGGAACCAGACCAGACCGACCACCAGGCGATGGACAGACGTGTTGTGTTGAGAGACGGTCGGCCCGGCGGTACGCGGCTTGCTTGCCTGGTTTGGTAGCCAGGCAATTGTTATCCTGACGGTCAATCTGAATCGATATCCTGGCCTGGAGGCGACCAGCCAGCAGCACATGGCGTGGTTGTCCATGTCAATCACCATCCCGAGGCCAGAAGAAATGCCTCGGGCTGTCTTGACGTCTGCCCCGCTGCAAGACACGACCGGTGCCGAGATGAGCGTGAAATCGAGTTGCATCTCGGCCGGAGTCCAAGGCCGAAAACCGAACGGATTCCCAGTCAGGTCAGTTCAGGTCAAGTCCTGGGGGGCACTTTTGTCAGCACCGCACCCAGTTCTCTGTTTCTCGGCTGCTCTTCTCACTGTGCCCATCTCGCATCTGACAGCGAGACGAACGGGTAGCCTAACGCCAGGATCCCCCACCAAGAGTTGGCTAACGGGCACCGGTGTGCTAGGAATTGGACGGCCCTAACGCCCTAGGAGGAAAATGTGGCGACTCGGCTCGTTAATTCTTGGCCATTGTCGATTCCCCCACGGTGGCCTCGAGCAGAGGCAGCCCAGTCGTTGGCCGGCTTAGACGCAAAGGGCTCGCGCGCTGGCGAGCAGACGGCTGGGGGTCGCTGAAACGCCCCCAGCCAGGGGACCCATGCTCATTCTTCCCGATCTTTCTGCAGCTTCCATTGGTCATGTTCTAGACATGCACTACATAGCCGCTGTGCAGAACATGCGAGTGCTCAAGCCAACATGATCCCCATGCCATCCCTGCTGACCGGGAGAGAAGGCGGCTGCAGGGACTGGAGCTTCTGGAGGGGAAGTTTGAATCGACCAGCAAAAGAAAGCTCACGGATGATGACGGAGGGTATGCATTCATCACGCCATGAGGCCATTCATACTCTTCCAAACTGACGTCCGGGTGCCGGCAGATAGAACGATTGAAGCGTTTCGTATCCGGATTGTTTGTCAGAGGGCTGAGACAGGTCGAGTCGAGCCGGGAATGTGAGACCTATCGACGGGGGCTCACCAACAAGGCCCCTCTCTCTGAATCACCCATTCCTTGCCATCACGTGCAGGGTTTCAAGAGGTTGATGGAGAAGCCAACAATGACGATAGTATCCGGACGGGTTTCCAATCTCGTCCGAGCAGGGCCCAAACCCGGCTATTGTCTCAAGGTTTGCCACCGTTGAAAGCTTTGCAGATACAATCTCCGCAAATCGTCCTTGCTAGTATTACCAGTTCCCGCTGTGTACCGTGTTTCCCAGGTTTATCTGGTTGCTGGCAAATGAGGTGGCGCTGTTCAGGCAGGACCAGCTTCATCAAGCAACACAACTCCTCAACAACAACCGGCTGAGAGCTGCGCCGCGTGGCCGGTTGAGGTGATAGTCAAACAGACGAGACCCCGCAACTTGCAAGGCAGTTGTACTCGGGAACTAAGGCACATCATTAACCAATCGACCAGGTGGCTGTGGTTCAATCAACGTTTGCGAGGTCTCAGGCCGGTTGACGGGATGTCTGAGAGATTGGCTCGCCATGGATGACAGGTGTACGAGATGAGGCTCATCCCTAAGTCCGCACTCAGGCGGGCTCATGTATGTTGCCGGAACATGGCTGAGGATGAACGTCGATACGGTAGTATAGCGCTGTCATGGGTTCCTCGGGCATCCGGCTACTTGCTTGCGTTAAAGACTCGAGTTTGGGTTTCTCGCATCCTGGGCTGTTGCGGGCTAGCGGCTGCTAGGTAGAACAGCATGGTACGACGAGTCTAGAAAAAAGCAAAGTCTTCTCCTCTGAGTTGTTCCTTGTGTTGAGGGCTATATGTGGCAGGCGGGCATATCCGACGAAAATGGGGCGAGGATCTTTGTGAGAGGAGCGAAAAGCCTCAACTTCCCGATGCGGGGCTGCTGGCATCTGTCAGTCAATCTATCATGGATATGATATGTGTTAATGAGACGGAAAGGCTGGGGTGAGTTGTTGTCATTCAATGTCTTCAGGGCTGGGTGTCTCTCGGGCTGCAATCAATCTTGTCTCAAGACACCCCATCTACGCATGGTCTGTAGATGTGGATTCTCTCTGGCCAGGCCAGGTGAGACAAGAGGCCTAGATCCAGGCCAGGATAGAAAGGAGGCTTTCCTGAGAGCTCGCGTCATCTAGTGTGGCTGGACATGTGTCCTCCGTTGAAACGTGCTGGGCAACGCGGTGCAGCCAGTCGGGGGCAGCCAGCTGTCAAGCTGTCCCGACCACCAAGACCCGAGGAGCGCTCTAGTTGGCCAAGCAGAGTGCCTGATCTCTGATAGCGATAATCGCCCTGGGCTGATGGTCAGACTGGGTGCGATTGTGCGAAAGTGTCCGCCGAAAAATAGGGCCAGTCAGCCAACCAGCGACAACAAATCGTCTGGCGCGTTGGGAAAAAACGCTCTTGCTCCACATCCTTGCTAGCTCCATCAACGGCTGAGAGCCAGCATCGCAATCCCTGGCCATGGAGGGCAGCCGGCGAGCGAATGACGAGGGGGACAGAGGAGGGGGTGCTTCGGATGGGCCTACCCTCGTCGATCGGTACATGGAATTCTAGATTAGAGTGCAACGATCAATTCGACAGGGACAGAGGCGCTGGCTGAGAAGGGAAAGAGAATTGCAAGCTGGTGTTGTTTGATGGGATGGGATCCTTGAATGAGGCGGATTAGAGTGGACGTCGGTGATGGTGGAGGTTAGAGGCGGGCGGGATGAGATCGGGGTTTTCGGCGCGAAGTACCGGTACTTGCTAATGCCTGTCACAGTGCGCAACCGCTCCTTCCTCTTTCAAGCTCCCGACCCTCGGCTCCAAGCTACCCAGGTAGGTGCGTTGGTGATGATGGTATCCAATATCGGATGGCGCGCCATTCGAGGAGCGACTTGCGAGCTCTGGAGGACATGGATGGTTCTGGTCCAGCAGAGCTGGATCATCGATTGCCAGACAGCCTGCAAGCATAAGCATCCTGTATTTCTTGCTTGCTTTGGTGGGGGCGAAAAAGCGACGTTGGGATAATATAAAAAGCAATTGCTTGGTGGGGATATGGCGAGATCTCGACTGCACGACAGTCAAGCCTTTTCCCGACGGGAGTCTATCAAAGTCAAGACCCCGACGGAGACTCGAGTTTCCAAGCTGTGTTTCGACCTGTCCTCAAATTGGGGATGCGTCCTGGTCCTGGCCTGGCCTGGTACCTGCGTTAATTCCAAGCATAGCCACAGGCGGGCTCATGTTCGACTGGTTCGCTTACCGGCGTCGAGCCCATGTACTCCCTACAGTACATTGTATCGCGTACCGTATTCCTTTTTTCTCGCTGTCACAAGATCCATCTCATGGTGCTAGGCTAGCTAGCCAAACTCCCCGACCTCTCGCAGTTCTGGGCGGTTGCAAGGAATATGCTCGATTCCCGCGAGACATTGTCCTTTCTTCTGACGGAGTTCTCGACTCTCTCGGTCCCCCGCGGGCTCCCCTTTCCCAGCCTCCCTCCCTCCATGACCTCTCCCTTGACCTCCAGGGGACCCCAGTGGCCGGACGAGAGAAGCTTTGCCTTAGTCGTAGCGGAATCTTGCATCTGGGCACATGGTCCCCACGGAGCTTCTGCACGCTTGGCCATCCTCTGTAGTGGCACGGAAATGCGATGCGCGCCCCGGCCCTTGGTGCCGACATGACAACCAACAAGCCCTGGCTCGTGGTAAAACTTCTGGACATGCAGTCGGCGTCTCGTGCAGTGCCTTGCCTTGCCTTGCCCTTTGCTGCGTGTCTTGATGCGATGTGAAATGCCAGATCGTCTCCGATCCAACGATGCCGGGTTCGTCTCAGTTCTGGACACCTTGCGTTTCGACTTTGACACAGATTCTGAGCCCATGCCTGATGCCGTCGTCACTTTGACGCCTCCTTCTTTTACGTATGGTTTCTTTTTTCATTCATCTTTTGGTTGTAGTCACTGGCTTGTACCCCAGGCTTCAAAGCTGGAGCTCTACCAAACCATCAAACTTGGACTGTTCATCACTGGACCAGTTTGCAATCATAACCGCAGCCTCGAACCAACGTCACGTACGTAACCGCCTGGGGTTTGGCAAGCGAGGCGTCCCCTCGGCCGAAAGAAACAGAGATCTTGTGTTTGATCCTCGGCCTGGCCGACAAGGGCGTTGATGTCAACGCCAACCTCTTTCTTTTCTTGTAGACCTGGACAAGATCCTGCACGCCCCAGTATGCCCAAAATAGGGAGGTATTACGCCCAACCGCCCCCATTGACTAACTCCAAAGCTGGGAATTAAGTTGGAGATGAAGCCATTGTCTGCAGTGCCACAAAACTAAGCATGCATGGTAGCATTCATCATATGTCAGGGCACAGAAAGAAATCTCTGAATGACCTCTTATCGCCGAAAACCTTGCAGGTTGGCGCTGTGCCTCGTTGTTCCTTACCTAAGGCACCTCCTACTCGACTTGGAAGGTAGCAGAGTGGGGAAGGAACTTTAAATCTGGCGGGGGTTTTGTCCGGCCGGGCTGTTCCAGGACTCCATGCCATGTCTCTGGCTCCTTCTTGAAATGCCCCGCCTCTCTCGGACATGGCGAGAGCGCCATCCAGATACGAAAACTACTGCTCAACTTGGAGATATCAAACATCGTGGTCGTTTATCGGCTTTTCCCATGGCGCCGCACTCAGCCTCGTGGTTAGATGTGTGTCATCTGCACTGAAGACCATCGTACATCCACTTATGCACACCTTCCGGGACCGGCTTCTTGTGTGTGCATTGGCATGCACCCCAGGAGGACCAGCCCGGCCCCGTCACATTCGCCCTGGTAGCACTTATGCATCTTGCATACCCGGTCAACGGTGCGTGAGTATCCCTCCGTCTGTCATGCTATGCCAGATGGGCAGCATGAGATCTACGGATTCACGAAGCTTGTTATATCTCAGCCAGCAGCCCCACCAGGACTTGATATTGCTAGGGAATTCCTCAGACAAGCCAAACAAGAGTCTCGATCTACTATGACCACGATTGCAATGTCATAAACTCAACGGAGATACATCCCCGTCATGTCCGAGCACCATGGCGAAAATCGGAGGTCGGTCAGCACCTACTACGTACTCATCACTCACTCATCAAAATCCCCGCTCACAGACGAGAACCCCGGTCGAAATAGCACCGACCAACTTTCCAAGGACCCCTCTTCCTTGGCCAAGGTACCGGACATCGTCCATATTGCTGGGCCTGCAAAGCTAGAGGAGAAGAAAAGCTCCGAGAACAAAGACCCTTGCGTTGCTTCGCGTGTCAACATTGCATCCAGGACCCAGTGGCAATCAAGACACGTTCTCATCTTTAATATCATTTCATATCGATTTCATCTAGTATACGGATCGCAAAAAAGTCGGTCAGGTCAAACAAGGGAAAAAGAAAAAAGAAAAAAGTCGATTCTGCGCAGCCCGGCCCGGCGAAGCAATGTGCAAGGGCAATTGACGTGGGAGGCGGCCAAGCGGTGGCACCAAAATCATCAGCATGATAGGTGCGAGGGCTAGGGAAGCAAACATGAACGTCCCTTGCGCGTTTGTACAATGTACCGAGTACAGAGGCTTCACATGTCTTGGACGCCCGGGTGGCTGACCGGTTCCCGAGTTTTGGCAACTGAGTGGGCTCGTTGGATCAAGTCCATCGAAACTCTCATGGAAGCTGAAGCAGCCGTCGACTGACTGGGATGCACTCAACAAAGCGGAAAGAGAGAAAAGAAATCTGGGTCTGGACGAGATTGGGGCTGTCTGAGCATCGACGATCTTTCTCCTCCACTCCGTCAGCCGCCGAGTCCTTCTCAAGGGAGAGGCAACAATGGCAGAGAGAGACAAACTGAGGACGGCGGAAGGATGTGAGACATAATTCCTGGCAAGTGGCTCATTGAGACCGCCACAGCGCAACCCCAAGACCCGAGGGCAAGCGGCCATGGGTCGGAAATACCGTAGACGACAGTCATCAGTCTTGTCATGACCTAGCTGCTGGCGTGGTGCCGCGTTGGCACTGTGTCCTAGCTAGCCCGCCCCGGGTCCTTGTGTTTCTTTGTGCGAGGTTTGCTGGCGGGCCAGCCCAGCCACGAAGTTGATGTGTTGAGCCAGACAGAGAACTTGGCCAGCGCCAGCGGCGGCGTGTGGCCTCTGCTTGCTTGTCCCAAGGCTGGATCCCAGTCCTGGAGGGGGAATCCGGCCACTTCGGAGGGCGACGACCCATGAAATCACGGTCCACGGGCCATGGACCTCCTCCGCACCAGCGGGCGCCGGCTCGCGCGATTGCGCCCGAGATCCAACGACCGGGATGTGGTCATATTTCGCTCAGTCCCGTCATCCAGGCTCCAGACTCGGAGGAGGCTGGCGGTGACGGGCACGAGACAAGGGGAGGCTAGCTATCGCAGTGGAAACCCATTGAGCCCTGTGAGGAACTCGGAGCGCACGACGGTCACCTCTGTTGAATCTCTCTTTGTCTACGGCCGTTCCTGCGCAAGCACATCCGTAGTCAGAAGTTAGTAGACGAGCACAGCCCCTCTCCGCTCCTAGTCTGCATGTGTAGTCGGTTGGGTTGATGGATTCTCCGCACTATCTTGAAGCAGGCGGGCAGACAGACAGGCCTTCTTGTTCCGTTTGGTTTCTCAACCTCCTCGATACGAAGTGTCGGTAGTTGCACATGAAAATGGTGGTGTAACCAGGCAAGCTATTCCGGCACTTGACGCAACAGAGGTAACCCAACCTAACGGTCCCCGTCCTGGGTTGGCGCGCCGTTGAGAATGCACGGGCGAGCAAATGGGCGATGGATAGAGGAGTTACTAAGAGCCAGAGAAGAAGCCCAGAGACCTGGAAGCGCGAAACTCTGTTGCCCGTCTAGCTTGAGTCTCTTGTCGCTCCTTGTCGGGCCAATTGCCATTGGCAGAAATGGATCTCGGAAACACTCCACGGAGCTCAATTCGATCCTGGTTTCAACTCGATCCATCCATCCATGGATGGTACTCGGTACAAGAACCATGAGCTAACACAGTGCTGTGCCGCAACTAGGAGCTAGAAGGAAGGAGAGCGCGAGAGAAGGCGAGCAGGAGAACTGGACGGGCGAATAGCGTCAAGGCAACAAGAGCACACACAACACAACACAGCACAACACGACAGCGCAACACATAGCACACGACACGACACCAACACGACACGACCACAGGAGGAGCAATAACACAACAACAAGATAACCACCACCACCCAAGAGCAAGCCCAAGCCCACTCAAAACCCACAACAGGATGACGCGACACAAAAGCAACCAGGGCTCGTAGCGCAGCCCAGCCCAGTCCAGCAGTGAGCGCAGCCGCGAGACGCCGGCCAGAGCATCAACAGAATCAGTGAGTGAGCAACAAAGCGCCCAAGACCGAGGCCATGTCGAAAAGAATGGAAAAAGCAAAAAAAAAAAAGAAGAAACGGCCTGCACCAAGCGCCCAACCTCTTGCCCCAGCTCCAGCCCCAGCGAGCCACCTAGGATCCATGGGTGAGAGGTTGACAGAAAAGACTTGTACATGTTGAACAGATCTGAGCATGACAGATGATTTAGTTATTTCCAGCGCCGTCTATCGCTCCACTTCAACCGCGATAAACGCCATACCTATGATAGAGGCGCAAAGCTCAGAGTAGCATTACGGAGAGCTGACATTCCCCAACGCCCCTCGTCCAAGCGTCGATGATATGACCCTTTGTCCTTCTGGATGATATTGATCTTGATTTCGTGTGCGCGGGTTTTTTCCCGTCGCATCCAGCGGATGCCGCCCAGTGGGTGTACTGCGTTGCTGGCGCGAGTGAGCGGAGCTGCCAGGGGGCGATGCCACCAAGCATCGCTCCCGTCTGCCCCCCGGGATCCGCAGCTGCACTGGACGCTGTAGCCCAGCCCTGGCGCCCCCCGTGGCCCCTGTAACCATTGGGTCCTCTGGGCCTCTTGGAGGTGACCGATCCCTCTATCCAGGGGGTACCCCAGTCCCCTACCGCAGGCCCCAGGCCACGCCCGGCCACACGGTCCAAGTGGAAGAAAATCTCGAGATACCGAGAGGTGCTCAGATCTCGCTATCGTTTGTTTGTGCGTGTGAAATGTTTGGCCAAAAAGACGTCTAAAATTTTGTAAAAAATATGATGAGGATACCCTAAAGCACACCTAAGGCTGGGCAACTCTAAATTAACCCTCATCCCTTGAGCCTCTTTCATCGCCCAGCGAGAAAACTCATCAAGTTTGTTGGTGTCTCAGGTTTTTCTTGGACCGCGGGCCCGCCTTCAGCAACCGCCCAGCGTCAACATCAAAGACCCGACCCCCATGATCAACCTCCTCCGCTCAACACACTTCGCCCCTCCCTGGTACGACGCTGCTGAGCCCACCCCTTCTCAGAGCCCCTGTCGACACGCCCCTCGCACCACCCACCTTTGCTGCTCCGGACGCTCTTTGGCTGGCCCCAGGGCCTCGTTCTCAGGACTCTCAGCGCCCCAAATCATCCACCGAGTTTGCCTGCTGCTGGCTGCGAGCTGAGCGGTCCCTGGCTCTGTTGTGCGTTGACAGGAGAGCGACCAGTGCGCGCCCGACTGTGGAGTGTTTCCTTTTGATGCCGGGGGAAGAGATGCAGAAGAAACATTGGAAGCATTCGGATCACGCTCGACTCCATCTGAGGAGAAGGATATCAGCGGACGACGAGATCCAGCCTCCGAACAGTATTCTTGATCTCCGCCGAGCACAGTACGGGCCGCCATCTGAGGGTTCCCTCACTCTGGCACGCCTCCGGCGTAATAGTCAGCGTTGACCGCGGAGCCCACAAAAGACGACCGACGACACAACAAAATTCAACTCGAGAGGAGAAAAACAAACGTAACAGATGGAATCTCGGCGTTGCTCGAAAGCCAATTGGACTTGTGGCGGTCATCAGCCAGCGTCTATCGGAAGATTTTCAGAGTTTCGCGTTTATCAAACTTCCAGAAACTGAGATGCCTGCCTGGTCTGCTGCCCCAGACGTACTGCACAGGTAGAGAGGCATAGGTGGATGCAGGCCAGCAGTAACGAGATCTGGTCCCCGTCGACTTCTGCAGTCGAGCGCCGGGGCTTGACAACGGGGCGCATAGACAGATAGCCACCGAAATCATCATCGGCATCATATCAAAGGGAATGGCAAGAGAAAGACTCGGGGCAGCTTCGGTGACCGTGGCATATGACCAACTTCTCCCACCAAAGAGCAAGGCCATATACACCGTTAATGACTCTTCAGCAACGAACTCAAAAAAACACACTCTATGCATTACAAAAGGCAGTCTCTTCCCCCCCCTGGTCGAGATGGCCTCGGCCTCTTATTCTTATGTGAACCACTCGCTCACACTTCATTCTCGTTTACAGAACAAAAGACAACTCAACCCAACCCAACCCAGGTAAGTACTGACACTTGCATCACTCACTCGCTCTTCAAACTGAGAGGCGGGCAGGCATTCTCTCATCACCCCTCCCGCCAGCTGCCACGTCCTCGTCCCCATCCACATCCACGTCCACATCCACCTTCACAGTGCCCACGCACACACGCCCTCCTCCCATACTCCCCCACTCCCCCATCCCGACCCTGTCCAGGCTAGCCTCACCCTGGTCTACCCAGTCGTTCCCTGCGACTTCAATTGCGGGACCCGTCGACTTTCCATCTCACTCCTCCCGTGGGCACGTACTGTACCTACCGACCTCACCTCTCGTCTCCTCTGAGAAGAGAGGCCGGACGGGGGACTGGGACTGGGACTCTTGGGGTACGTACCAGGCCTGCCTCTTTTCCTCCTCTTGCTCCTCTCACCACCAAGACCACCAGCACCACCGCCGCCAAAAAGAAAACCTTCCCCAGAGGAGGGTGCTCTCTTTTCGTCCTCTTTCCTTTCGTCTTCACGACTCCACCGACCTCCTCATTTTTTTTTTCTTTCCTTGCCTTCCACCTTTTTTCTTTTTGAGGCTCGCGGAAGAAAAGTAACTAAGTACCGCAGCGCCCGTGCTCCTCTTCTTCCTCGCTTCTGGATTCTCTTGCTTCGACTTCGACTCTCTGCTCTGCACCACCTCCGCCGCTGTTGTCTTGCTCCGCGCAACATACTTGACCCGCGCAACATATCTATACACGATACAGACCTTTCCTAGAGGTCGGCACACTTCCGTCCTCCGTCTTGAACCAAGGGAACACCGGAAAACTGGATTCGCAGTCCATCTCAGAAGGCAAGGCCCGGGGTTCGTCCGACGTGCCCTGTTACAACTTCCAAGCCACCCAGCATCGTCCTGCCTATATGAGCGGCGATAGATTGCCATCGCTCCCGCTTCCACCGCCGGGTCAGGCCTACTCGGGTACTTCGTCGCCTCGGGTCAGCTCCATTGCCTCTTCGATCGGTTCCCACTCGGGTTCGCAGTCCTCCTACACTTCGGTCGCCTCTTCCCACGGTCCCAAGACTCCGTCCCCAACTCTGCCCATCAACGCCATTACAGGTCCTTCAACCACAATCCCTAGCTACGACGCGATGAACGGGCAAGGCGCACCTGATATGTACTACTCTCAGCATATGTCTGGAGGTCAGGCCCCTGCGCCTCAGACCGTGACTTCTGGTGGCATGAGCCACTATACACAACAACAACCGCCGTTGCTTCCCCCCGGCCACGCTGCTGCATACTCAACCCCCTCATACAGCCACTATCCTTATGCTGCTAACGGATTGACCTCACCCCCGCCTGCCCAGCCCACAGTATCGAACCCAATGGCACCCCAGAACGTGCTACCTTTGCCGGGAGCTGGAAACCAGAACCCTATGCAGAACCAGTACACAGGGTTTGATACGACAGGCCAACAGCCCCCACCCGGAATGAAGCCTCGTGTTACTGCCACGCTTTGGGAAGATGAGGGTAGCCTGTGCTTCCAGGTCGAGGCCAGGGGCATTTGCGTCGCCCGGAGAGAAGGTGAGAGCTATCGTGTTTGTCTTGAATGCATTGGAAAGCTAACTCAGGCCACAGACAATCATATGATCAACGGTACCAAGCTTCTGAATGTGGCTGGTATGACCCGAGGTCGACGAGACGGTATCTTGAAGAGTGAAAAGGTTCGACACGTCGTCAAAATCGGACCAATGCACTTGAAGGGTGTCTGGTATGTCATTTTTCCTCAATGCATGAGACATTGGTTCATCTACTAACATTGATAGGATTCCTTACGACCGTGCCCTGGATTTTGCCAACAAGGAGAAGATCACAGAGCTGCTCTACCCGTTATTCGTTCATAACATTGGTGCCCTCCTGTACCACCCTGCGAACCAGAGCAGGACTACGCAGGTCATGGCGGCTGCAGAGAGGCGGAAACAAGAGGGCATGCGAAACCCAGGCCACCCCGGCCTGCCTTCGATCAACCACCACCAGCCCATGCCCCTCCCAGGACCTCAGGCTCAGCTGCCTTCTCACAACATGGGTCGCCCGTCCCTCGATCGGGCTCACACATTCCCCACCCCACCAACAAGCGCATCCAGCGTCATGGGGAACATGGGAGCCTCGGACAGCTTCAACTGGCAGGGTCAGGGAATGAATGGGGCTCAAGGTACCAACCCAATGACCATTGAGACGGGTCTTAACAACACACGCTCAATGCCCAATACTCCAGCTACCACCCCTCCCGGCAACTCGCTTCAGAGCATGCAGAACTACGCTTCTAGCAACCAGACCTACGATGGCACTCGTCCCATGTATAACCCGCAGCCGCACCAGTCTCCTTACCAGTCATCGGTAGGAAACCCCCAGGACCGCATTTACGGACAGACCAGCAGTTACCCCAAGAATGATATGGCGCCACCTGCGAGCAGGCCTTCGGCTTCTGAACCTTCTGCTGAGCAGCAGGACACAAAGCCACCTAACGGAATGCTCCAGTCGGATCAGCCACCCCAGCAGCACACCAATGAGGATGAGGGAGATCACGAGCATGATGCCGAGTACACTCATGACAGCGGCGCTTACGATGGTAGCCGCAACAACTACAACTATACCGCCCCCAGTGTCGGAGCCTTGACAAATGATGCCAACCTCTCAACAGAGATGTCGGGCTCCCCCAGCCTCCCTCCTCCATCTGGACGAGCCACTCCTAGGACGACTGCCCCCACTCAATCGTACTACAACCAGCACACTGGATACAACACTCCTCCCCGTGTCCAGCAGACGTCGAGCAGCCTTTACAATGTCATTGGTGGTAATGATCGGGGAGCTCCCAACGGTGCTCCTGGCAACGACGTTTATGCCCCGGCCGCTGACATGTCTGGACTTCCTAATGGCTATGCCCAGCCTCCTGTCATGAACGGAGGTGCTGGTGTGCTCAAGCGAGGTCGTGACGACGACGACGATCTGTCTAGATCTGGTAATGGACCCTCGATGGGCGGCCTCGATCTCAAGCGACGCAAGACGATGATGGAGACAACAGTTCCTGCGCCTGCTTATGACGCCATGACACGACCTGCGTCGGCCGTTGGTGCCCCGCGGCGGCAATAGTATGACTGTCAAGATGCACAGTGGAGCCGATATTGCTCAACGATGGCAATGGGGGAGTGGCTGTATTGGAGCTGGCCACAATCCCCCGATGGATAATCGAAGTGCGCCATTTTGATTGTTTACATGGCGCAACGATACATTCCTTCATTCATCCTCATTTCTTTATCATGTTTTCTGCATTGTTCTCTTTTTCCTTTTTCCTGGCATTCTCGCAAAAAACTCAACAGCAAACGCTTTGGACCGAAAGATGACGCTGACGAGTTCACGATACGACTTCCGATTCTCTGTTTACCTTAAGATGCTCTGTCACGGATGTACATGGCTTGATGAGTCACGTTTTGCATGGAGGTCTTAATTTTCCTTGAGAGAGCCATTGCAACCAACATTTCCCTTCCCTTTCTACGGACTGGACTAGTCCGGGATACGACACGAGTGTACGGGATGAGACAGCACTGCCTGTAATGATCCTCAGGCGGGAACGATGTGTTCGGGGCGGACCCATCATGTCTCTTCACGGCCTTTGCAAGACCAACCCTGTGGGTGGGCGTCTGGGCCTTGGAGAGGAGGCTGGGGACACTTCTTTACGACTTTATGACTTTACACAACCTTTCTTCACTTCTTGACTCCTTTTTGATGCTGCTGATTGATAGCGCCAAAGACGGTCTGTGTTTTTCTTCTTCCTGGAATGTCGATTTACTAGGTAACGAATTATGAAGGACAATAAAAGCTGTTTTGATTTTATTTACCACAGAATTGATACAATTAGAGAGTTTGGTCAGAATTGGCTTTTGAAAGCATCAATTGACAAGACGTCTGAGTTTCTTTATGCATGCAATGAATTGCTCGTGATTGATAACAGAAAAGAGGCGCTTCGGGAGTTCCGAGGATTGAAAGTGTACGTGAAGCTGTTGGACATTGACCGTCGTTAAAGGCTGTCTGACTGTCCGTCCGTGGTACAGATGCACTTCCTAACCTGCGAGATGGGATGGGCTGTTTCACTTGCAGGATGACACGCCACCGAAAGCATCTCCAAGACGCCGACATGCGAGTGCAAGCCTCCCGTCGGCTTGTGTTATCGTGACATGCACCATCACTCGAACGGTACCTGAGAGACGAGGGAGGTCGATATTGCGGTCAGCCGACTTGTCACGTGGTAGACCGCAACTCTGTTGCCAGGTCAACCAGTAAACAACTTCGCTTTGGTCTTAGCCCCCCAAGACACGATTAAGCTCTCCATTTTCTCGAACAATACAAGCAAACAAGCAAACAAGAAGCCAGCAAGTTTTTCTCTCCTTTCTTCTACTGGCGTCTACCTTTTTCTTGAATGACTTTTGCTTTTGCTTTCAGCGTGCATCACAATGGAAACGCCTCTATCGCCAGCTCAGGACTCGACGCTCAACATCCAAACACCAGCTACTGCTAGACGGTACGACAGCTACGAGGTGCGAGCCGTCTCTGTGCCTTCAGATAACGATACCCCTTCGCGAGGTGCTTCGCCCTTTGCAACCAACGACGCTATCTTGACCGACCAAGAGAACGTCCCTCCCTCTTCCTCCTCCAAGTCACGACACTCGCGTGTTCTCTCTGGGGCAACCCTCTCACCACTCAAGATCCTTGTCGATCAGCGAGAGGCTAGAGAGTCTAGAAAAGTCGAGAGACTGCCCCCAAGCGCTCGCAGCCCCAGAAAGGTGTCCCCCGAGAAGCGGTTTCCTGTTAAGGTCAGCAACCCGATCGACTCACCGCGTTCGAAGCACGAGAGAACAATGAGCTTGGAGGACGCCGTGCGGCAGAACGAAGGCTTGAAGCGCGCCATTGAGATCTTTGAGGATGAACAGAGCGTGCTGGAGGAAGACAATGACGAGATGGATACCACCATCGGCACTGTAAACATTACCCCCCCTGGACAGATGGACGTGGATGAGTCTGCGGGCCCGGATGATACCATGATCAGCACATTCAGCACCTTCTCGGCCGTGCCAGACTTGACAATGTTTGCAAAACTGGGCCAAACTCCTACCTCAACCAAGTTCTCTAACGCTGGTGGCCTCACTCCTCGTGCAAGCGCCAGAGCTGAACCTTCACCATCCCGGACACCACGACCCATGTCTATGCGAGACTCTGGAAACACTACCAATCTGCTCGACTTTACCGAGCAGATGCGATTTCCTCAAAAGACACCCTCCAAGGGTGGCCTATCGCCATCCCGAACGGCCCCTAGCGTTGCTGCCACTCCTGCTCGCCAATTCGCCAACCTCATTGACTTTGATATTCCCCCGATGCCAACTCCTCGCAGTGTCCCTAGTATTACCCCTAGAGAGCTCGAGTCCCTCAAGTCGAACTTCTTGTCTGAGATTAGCTCCCTCAAGGCTTCTCTCAGTGGAAAGGAGGCCGAGGTGCAGTCACTCAAGGCTGCAGTTGGTGATGCCGAGAAGCGTGTTGGAGAGTCTCTAGAACAGCTCCGTGAGGAACGAGGTCTCAAGGAGCAACTTGCTGTTGAGAAGGAAGGTTGGGAGAACCGTGGACGTGAGATGGAGAATGTCCTGCGAAAGGTCAAGGAGGAGATTGTTCTTAGCCAGCGAGAACGAGAAGAGTTGGAACAGAAGTTGGAGGAGAGTGAAAAGCGACGCGAGGCTGCCGAGATTATGCATCAGGAAGCTGAGAGCAAGATGGCGGGTATGCGTGCTGGAAAGGATATGGACAAGTCGTCACCCGAGAAGCCCAAGAGCCCGAGCTCATCTAACCACGAAGTTGAGCTTGCTGTCGAGCGTGTAGCTCGCGAACTACACGCCCTCTACAAGAGCAAGCACGAATCCAAGGTGACTGCTCTGAAGAAGTCGTACGAGACTCGATGGGAGAAGCGAGTTCGTGAGCTCGAGAGCACCATCGAAGAGCTCGGTGAGGAGAATGAGCGTCTCCGCGTGGGCCGAGATGCAACCATGACCAAGGTTGAGCCTGACAGTGCCGAGGTCGAGGAACGCAAGGCTCAGGCTGTGCGTGACAGCGCAGCCATCAAGGAGCTCAACGCAGATGTTCAACGCCTCGAGGCGGTAGTACAGACCGTGCAGAAGGACAACGAGCAGCTCCGAGGTATGCTGGAGCAGGAGCGTGTTGAGAAGGGTGAGCTGGTTCAGCTGGCCGAGGAGATGATGAGCATGCAGAGCTTTGTTGGACAGACACCCAAGCCTCAACCCCAAGCTCAACCTCAGCAAACACCGCATATCTCTCTCCAGCCTCACGAGAGACAGCACGACCGTCAGCCCGAGGCCAAGACGCCCAAGCGAAGCGCAGACCACTTTAGAAGCAGCGTCAACCGTGCTTCTGGGCTCCGAGCCCCTGGATCAGGCCTCCGAGCACCTCACGAGCGAACCAAGAGTGCAGGCGGTCTTCCCCGTCCAGGTGGTGTTGGCCGTAGCGGTATCATGAGCTCCATTGAGAAGATGGGTAGCTATCGAGGACGCGGAGCTGAGTAAAGGAGGATAAGTGAAAGAATGACGAATCATCAAAAATGTTGACGGTGGACGAAAGAGAGTTGAAACTTATGACACAAACTGTATGACGGGGAGTTTTTTCGTCCTTTCTTTTTTTTTTCTGCAAGGCATATATCAAGATGCTTCTGAGAGAGACTCGGTCTCCTAAGAGGCAAGGCGTGACGGCATTACTGGGCTTGTCGAGTTTTGCTTGTTATAGCTGATGGGCGCTTGGAGTAGTAGGCTGGCTAATATTGATGATTGATAATTGTTGAATCAATTGATTTTGTATCTCATATCGATGATGTTCGTTGAGTAGAATGAATCAATGTGTAGATAGCTGGCTGGACTGGCAAAGTATGAAAACCGAGTAATATTGATGGGGTATATATTCATTCATTCTATGAGTGGGCTCTCATCTGGTGTCCTTGCATCTCAAGATGAGTCTCAACCATCCAATATGAACCTTGCTCAAGGCATGCTTCAACTCCAACTATTCCATTGAGCCTCATTCTTTTTCGACAGCGTTTCTCGACATGTACTCTTGTTTTAACCCATTTATAGGACATCTCACAGGTTGTAAGCCTTCTTGGCTGTTCCGCCAAAGATCATGGCACGCTCCTCATCACCCAACGTAGCCATCCAGCACATGCGCTCCACGACGCTTCGCCAGCGCGGCCAGGCATTCTCAGTACCTACAGTGCACACGGGCCAGTCGCTGCCAAACATGATGCGGCTGGGGCCAAAGGTGGCGAGGACGATACCCAGCCAGCCGAGGGTGGCCTCGAAGATTTGGTTGGGGTCCTGGTTCTTGAGCGAGTCAGGCATCTCGGAGAAGCCGCCTGACAGCTTGATGTAGGTCTGGGGATCCTTGCTCAGGGTGTACATGGCGGTGCGCCAGGCGTGGAAGGACGGGTCCGAGGTGATGTTTATGACGGTGAAGTCTGGCTTGCCGAGGTGGTCTATCAAAAGGTTAGTTGAAGTGCTAATATGGGAGAGGGTAGAACGTACTTAGCACCAATGTGACCTTTTCCTCCTCTGGGACACCATCGTGGACTCGGTCGACAAACTCAACCAGCTCCTCCAGCTGCTTCTTGCCCCGTCGGTGCTGATCAACACCAACATCAAAGACAAACCCACGACGACCCAGCAGCTTGACGCTCTCGATAAAGTTCTCCTCCAACATTGTGCCATGCGGCTTGTCCTGTACCAAATATCGGAAACCCTTCACCTTGGACCACGCATCACCCGCCTCCTCCTTGACGCGATCGAGGTAACGCTCCATAACCTCGACACCGCTTGGCAGAGGCGCCCAGGGCACGATACCCAGACAAAGCTTCGCATCATCAGCCGAGTGACCCTCCCCATCGCGCGGCTGTCCAAGAGCGACACGCTTGATCCACGAGACTTCAGCTAGGGGACCTTCCCAGCCGGAGCCGTCGGCGGCGCCTGATTCGAGGTCATTCTTACGGTCCGTCTCGACAAAGATGAAGCCGAGGAGGGAGGGGGCCGAGGCGGTTGCTTCGCGGTACTCTTCGACGGAGCGCTGGCCGTTGAGGGGGTTCTCTGGGGTGCACCAGGCGAGGGAGTCGATCTCGGAGGAGGGATAGAGGTGGATGTGGGAGTCGATGATGGGGAGGATGAGCTGGTCGTCGGCCATGGTTGCGGTTGGTGGATGAGATGAGGGTATGTTTTGGGTAGAATGAAGAGTCGGAGGCGCTAATGACAATAGAACAAGTCCTCCTGCGCTTCGGTACTTAGCAATTGAAAGAAATGGACGGTTGTTAGAGGAGAGCTGTCTTGAGGTCCAGATTATGATAGATTATCTCGAGATACGGTGTGCAGCCGTGTCCGTGGTACAGCTCCCATTAGTCTGGTCTAACTAAATTTACCCCGCCATCCCCGCCTTCCCTAACAGGACCTGTTTCGTTAGACGCTCTTGACGCGCACGAGTTGTTGGTTTCAACATTAACCCGAAACACCGAGTCTACGATACTTTACAAGATAGGGACAGGTACATTCACATTACTTCACTTCACTCATAATCAAGGGACTCTCTTTCATTCCTGGATAGATTCAATCGTCATCTATCCAAAGGCAGCTGTCATTTCATAAATCGTATCGTAGCTCATGAACTGCCTTTCCGTCATCCACCTCATACTTCATAAAATGGCTAGCCAAGATCCTCCAATCGCCAGATCTATGACTACATCCAAACATTGACTTGCTGGAGCTGGCATCTCATCCTCAGGGCGGACGAGATCCTTCAGCATTTGTCACGTTGGTCCCGGGAGGATAAGCCTCCCTACTCGCTCGGGAACCAACAACAAACAAAAGGGAATGAAATTATACCTGCGTGGCCACGAGAGGAGTCTTCATGGCCACCGGAAAATTGGGGGTCGCAGCATCGACCCAGCTGGACATCACGCATTGGCGCGGTCGGCTCAGCACAAGACCAGCTTGGCGTGCCGTCCGCGCTCAAGGGCGTGGGCCGTAAGTTGAAGGATTGTGCTGATTATACCACAAACAACATGGGTTGAGTCAACCCGGCGCATTGACGCGACCACGGGTTGCTCGAAACAAGGAATGAACGGCAGAGGACTCTCTCAGCCTCTTGCCAAAGGGCTTGACACACAGCCAGGCGCTCATCTTCCGATGATGCCGTGGCGGCGAGAGCTGGCTGGTGAGGCCTCGGCGGCTTGGTACTCGTACTCGTACTCTTCATCCTCAGACTCACTTCCGCTGGAACACTCGGAACTCTCATCATTGGCATAGCCACCGCATCTGACTCCGCCGCAGTCGAGCTTGACACGCTCGCCCTTGCGAGTAATGCCGTATCGCTCGCAGGTGCAAGTGCTGCATTCGGAGCCAGGGGTGCTGTAGCCGGACAGGGACGAGTTGGGTGAGGAGCTGTCGGAGCGGTAGGACAGGGATGAGCCGCTGGAGATGGGCGATGTGGTGAAGTCCGTGATGTACTCTTCCTCGATGTTGGTGCTGCCAAAGCGGGCAGTGAGTTCCTCGAGGGCTTCATTGTCGTAGTAGTCGGCTTCCAGAATGTGCTTGGTCGCGTGCGGAGACATGGGCTTGGGCGCCTGAATGTCAGAGAGCGGCAGAGGCCGTCCCTTGGGAATGTCAACCGAGAGTCTAGAGCGGCGGTGGGAACGAGACTCCTTGTCCTTGGACGAGTGGCGAGAGGAGCTCTTGCTGCTAGACGATGATGACTTGTGCGATGAAGACTTGGACGAAGACTTGGAAGACGACTTGGAAGAAGACGACGACTTTGAAGATGACTTGGAAGACGACTTTGAGGAGGAAGAGCGATGCGAGGAAGACTTGGCGGGATCCAGAGATACATCAAGAACGTTGAGCTCGCGGCCGGTGGTGGGCTCGACGATAGACTCGACGCTGGGGTTGTGGGCGATGTGGTAACCGTCGATGATGTAGTAGTACCAATATCTCTGGCCGGGCTCAAGAGTTGAGTTCTGGAAACGGAAGGTTCCCTTCCAGGAACCTGACTTGGACGAGGACTTGTCCTTGGAGAGAGGGAGCTGGCCAACGTAGCCGTCCCAGGAACCCAGGAGATGGACTGTCTTGACACCGGAAGAAACCCGGAGGGAAAACGAGAGCTGAATAGCCGACATGATGACTAGGTTTTCACCGAAATCCAGTTGTGTTGTTTGGGTGGTCGATGCTGCTGACTATTGTACCTGATCGCGAACGCAATCGTTGGTGGGTAGCGCTTGTCGGGCGAGCAAGTGAAATCCGTGATTTCTGTTATTAGAATATTATGGAAGGAGTTGATAATTCGAAAAAATAAAGCATAAACGATGGTTCTTTGGTTTGTCTCTAAGCTGGCCAGCAACTTTGGAGGACGCGCGAGTTGTAGGTGCCGGAGTAGGGACGAAGGGCGGCGCAGGTTGTCAAGGCTTTGATGAGACAAATTGAAGATATTAGAATCAGATAGAGACCAGCTCTACGGGGGTGCGTAACAAAAACAAACAAACGGAGGGATAAACAAAAAACGGATTTGTGGTTGAATGGGACTTGCTGAAGAGAAGAGAGGAAAAGGGTTTGGGGGCTGAGGGTGTTGGTCCTGTTTATAAGGCGGCCCGGCAGAGTGGCCATCGCATTACGACTTCCCTCTGCGAACCTACTTGCTCTCTAGTTGCCTTAGGAATAAGCATAAGCAAAAAAAAATACAAGACATAGACCAAAACAAGGAAAAATTTCACAGAGATTACCTGGCCGGCCAATGACAAGCCCGGTGCAAGGAGATACCGAGTTCGCAGTCTCGCCCATCACATCTCCTCCTCCCCAAGCGTCGGCGGTTAGCTAGCACAAAAAGTGGGCGGGAAGTGCGTGCATCGTGGATGCCGTCGGGTGCTGGGTGCCCCCAGCGAGCGGGGGGCGCCATTGGTGAGAAACATTCGACCAATCATAGACTCGAGGCCGCTAAAGAGGCCTCGGCGGAGACCCCCCGCGGGCGTCTATTCAAGCGCCCCCATTGGCCTGTGGCACCGCCGGCCTCTGGTCCTCTCGTCACGTTGCAGCTTAGCCAATGGCGTCTGGCCTCAGCCAACCTCCCTAATCCACCTATCCGCACTTTCCATGACTTTGAACCATCCATGAGTGCATATGCATTCAGCTTTGCAAATCACCATCACCGCCACAAACGAGCCCAAAGGTAGGACGGGGTCTTCCGCTATGGAACTCGCCCAGGCAAGCGTGATCCTCTTTCCCCTCCGAGACCACTCGATGCCCTGCTGCAATAGCACACGAAATGGGGATCTTATGGATCATGCACGGTCTAGGCTACATGCCCGCTCATCCATCTGCCGTGATGTCTTGCCTCTTGACAGCTTTTGTGTCCTTTTCCCGCCAGTGGCAGCACACACGAGGTCTAGCCCCGGCGTACATGTGGTGTGGTGCAACCCTTGAGTTCATGCGCGGCCGGCTCAAGGAAATCGGGCGAGTCAGAGAATATGTGCAGCGCTGCGCAGCGGCAGATGCACTACTCTGTGTTCATCTCTCGCTCGCTCGCTAACTATGTAGCTCACGAGATGGTGACGAGGACCGGCGCGCAACCTGCGTCGTATTTGCCCCGTGATATATCACACTGCGACTCAACTGAAGACGGACGGCCTCGAGCGGAGAGTGAGCTGTATGGATTGGTCGCCCATCCATAGAGGAGCCTTCGCTTGTGGCCTCACTCGTATCCCCAGGACCAGCCACCTGGGTTTGCCAAGTGATCCTCTCTTATGCAGAAGAGAATCGTTAACGGCAGGGGGTAAAACTCGACTCTGAGGGAAACACTCATCAGGTCACCAAAAAGAAAGAAACTCTTCCTTTTGCTGCTGCTGCCCATGGCCATGCTGGAAACATGCTGGGTCCATGCAAGCCGCACCCCATGCTCCCCTCCTCTGCGGCCCGTCCGCGAGGGCCTCACATTCCGGGCCTAGCATCGGTAGTATCGGCCCTCCGTCATCCGGCTTCATGCATGCCACGGGTTTTAGCCCCGGCGGGTATGTGAGCTCAGTCACACAAGGGGAGGACCGTCCACTGCTTCCCTCAGAGAATGTGTGTGTGTGTGTGCTCGGCCACTACTTGCTCGCCAGAATGAGGGTTCCTCCTCGTGTCCTACGGGAGAGGCTGCGGGAAAGGATCTTTGGGTGTGAACTTGAAACAGAACGTGACCGTCCTGATGGTGGTGGGAAATAGACGCTGCGAGCTGTCGTCACCGAGATAGATCGTTCCCAAGGTTCCTCACAGAGGATTCTCATCACTTGATGTGCCTGGAACTTGGCAGCACTCGCATACCGGAGCCGTTTGATTGGGCATGGCCTCGGTGCTGTAGACTGCATTTGTACGAGCTGAGCAACCTTGACAGCCAGAGCTAGAGAAAGAGTCGGCATCGCTAAACGCTCTCGAGTCGATAGTCAGGTCAATATTGTCTCGAAAGACCAATTGAAGGGCCTTGGACAAGCATTGCAGTCGAGATATCAGCTTCCAAGCATCATTGCTCAGTAAATAGGGTCGCCGATGCAGACAACGTCAGACTGCAGCTACCTCCAGACCCAACGCATGCCAGAGCAGGGACCAAAACCAAGGACCAACAAGAACAATGACGGCCATGCTTGTTCCAAGCTTTTTCGCTCGGGTCGATGCGATAAATGCCAAGATACCGTTAGGTCACGTGGGTACCCGTCGCGTTCAACCCTAAGCTCAGGCTCGACGCGCAACTCCCGTCGCGTCTAGCGGCGTCAGATCGACACTAAGCATGGTCGACCTGCCTCTTTAAGCTTCATTTCTAGGGTTTCTCATTGTTTTGATCCGCTTTAGCGTGCTGCTGCCTTGCCGTGAATTGCTGCTGATTAGAAATCCAGAGAGATGAGACGCTCTAAATTTTCACTAGTTCAAGTGAATCATCTTTCACCCTTATCATCACCAACATACCTCGCTGTCTTGCAGAGTAGAAAAGGCCGGGGGAACTCAACTCCTCTCACTTTCATCCGATCTTTCAACCAAGCCGCTCACTTTCACGTTCCTGATTCTCCCCTAAAGAGTCGCTCATTTCAGACCAATTGTTCATCCACCATGGCCTCAGAAGACTTCGTGGTAGACGATGCCCTTGTCGCCAAGGTGACAGCGTACGTTGAGAAGTACATGTCCAACTACGACGCCTCACACGACTTCAACCACATCCAGCGTGTCCTCCGTCTCTCTCTCCACATTCAGTCGGTCACCCCCAAGGCTGACCGCTCTCTCGTCACCCTCGCGGCCCTACTCCACGATGTCGGTGACAAGAAGTACCTACGCCCCGGTGAGGACGCTTCACGCCTGATATCGACCCTCCTTGTCTCGTTCGGTGCTCCGGCCGCCCTCGCCGACACCGTCCAGGCCATCTGCCTCGGCGTCAGCTACTCCTCCGAAGTCAAGGACCCGGCGCGCACCCGGGCTCTTGTGGAGAAGTACCCGGAGCTAGCGGTGGTGCAGGACGCCGACAGGCTCGATGCCATCGGCGCTGTTGGCATCGCGCGGACGTTTGCCTTTGGAGGTGCCAAGGGCCGCACACTGGAGAACACCATGGACCACTTTGATGAGAAGCTGCTCCTTCTTGAGGGCATGATGAAGACGGACGAGGGTCGGAGGATGGCCAGGGAAAGGACCGAGAGGCTACGTCTCTTGAAAGAGTGGTGGGAGGAGGAGACCGGACCGGTGGGGGCGTAAGCATGAAGCTATCTAGAACTCTGACCATAGACGAGATGTCATCAAGTAAAAAGTAATCCTGGTCAGCATGAAGCGTCACAGGACAATTGCTTACAAAATCAAAAATCAAATCAAATCAAATCCCTTGGACATGCCTCATTCGGTCGAACTACCGTCTGACAAGAGCCACCTATCGACGTCACAGCCGGTATCGCCCTGCCGGCCTTGAAGCTCCGTGAGGACTCATCCAAGGAAAACAACAGCATTCGGTGATTCTATCGGCCATGTACATCCGTTGGGGGTAAGGAAAACAAAGAGAAGCAAAGACAAATACCAGGGTCATTTAGCCAATTGCTCCTATTGCGCCTGACTCGGCGAGCGGTGGATCCGGACATTCGCTGGTCTTCTGACATGGTGCCCAGGGTGAGAACCTTTGCGGACTGGGGTTTTGAGACGACGTCGGGAGCGTAGATACTTGCAAGTCCGGAGAGATATAAACCTCGGACGAAAGTGTCAGCAAGCCCGTTTCCTTTTTTCTCCTTTCTCTGCCTCATCAACTCTGCTCTCCCCTCTCAAACACACATACAAACCTATTTTACCATCTTACAAATTTGGTGGCCCATCACGCTTCCACCACCTCAGGCAACACCCACAAGTACAAGATACCAGCAGCCGCAGTGACCACAATGGACACCCTCCCCCCGGAGATCCTCCTCCAAATCCTCCATCACCTGCCGTCCCCTGCTGTGAAGCACGCCCGGCTTACCTCCCGGACTTTCAACGCAATCCTCGCCAAGCGCACCTTTGAGAAGCTCGTATCCTTTCTCGACCCAGACGTCGCGCAACGCACCCTGTCCACTGTCTCCCGGGACCCTCAACGTCGTCGACGACGCCCATCCATCTGGTCCCCATGCTGCAGTGTCCCTAAGAACCTGCCCATCGACGAGGCCTTTCTTATGGCCCTGTGGGCCGGCCTGCGCGGGGATTCGTGGGCTGTTGAGAGGGGTCTCGATGGAGACAAGCTGGATATTGATGAGTGGCAGAATGGTGTGGGAAGGGACGACATCGCCGAGGAGAACCTAAGGGAAGCCTTGTTTCGATATGCGCTCTACCTAAGCTACATGGATGAGAGTGAGAGTGAGAAGGATGCACCACAGGCTTGGGTTTTTGATGCACTGTGCAAGGCAGGACGATGAGGAATAAGAAATAAGCAAGGATTGGATTTTGTAAGCGAGCATTGACGAATTATGATCACGGTAAATGGAAATGGAAATGGGGCAATTGTTTGTATGTTTAAATGTTTTTGCTTTGGCAACTTTTGATGGAGGAATTAAAATTAGAAATCAAGGTCTAGTCTAAAGGAATGATCGCTAGTATTAACCATAAATTAGTAGTGATATATCTTCAAGTCGTGTTTGCGTGTATGTAAATAGACGCTGAAACCCTTTCCATCTCATATAAAAACATTGCCCAGTCATCGCTCGGCACCAGTTCATCTTGGAGCCCGGAGCGGAATCTCCCAAAGAACGCCGTTCGCTAGTGCGATAAAAATGTCAAAAGCCCCAAATGCTATGCTATCATGCATCATATAAGGATCGTGAGAATTTTGAAAGGATGTTGAAAAAACAATTCCAACAAGATTGATGAGGGGGGGTGCGGGGTTTTAGATGAGGTAGGCAGCAGCAAAGCCGACGATGGCCAGGAGTCCGGTGACTGTAGTCATCGCAGCGCCGGAGGTGACGGTCTCGGGCTCATCTGACTCCGAAGTGGGGCCGGATGGCAGACGCTCGGCCTCCTTGTCGGGAGTGGAGCTGCCGGTACCCTCATCGCTTCCAGACTTTCCACCGTTGACATCCTTTCCACCATGAGATCCGGGGTACTCGGGAGCGGTTCCGTTGGGGTGGACGGGAGCACCGCCAGTGGGGGTAGCCGGGTTGTAGGTGTGGTGAGGAGGAGGGTTCACAGCAGTAGCATTGTGAGAAGGCTCCTTGGGGATGGTGTAAGTGATGGTCTTGGTCACGCTCTGGCCGGGTTGAGTTGGGTGAGGGTAGACATAGGTCTGAGTCTTGGTGATGCAGTCGGCAGGGTTGGTGGGAAGAGGCTCATGAGGCTTTCCAGGCTCAGTCGGGTTTGGCTTTGGCTCGGGGTTGGGCTTGGGCTCATGAGGCTTAGGCTCGACAGGCTTGGGCTCGACGGGCTTTCCAGTCTCAACGGGGCAGACGGTGGTGTAGACAGGAATAGTCTCAGTGGTGACGTGACCAATCGGGCAGTCGGTGACCTCGGGAGGGCACTTGGTGATGGTGTAAGTCTTGGTGGTGTAGACGGTGCTCGTGGTGTACTGAGTAGGCTTGACGGTGGTGTTGTAGTTGGGGTAGACGGGATGAGTGTAGATGGTGGTGAAGCCTCCAGCCTTTGTTGTCGAGTAGCTGGGAGGGATCACTTCGGTAGACACAGAGCTGGCCGATGGTGTAGGATACACGACGGGCTGGATATTCTTGTTAGTATATATGGAAGGATCGAGCCTCATAGAATCCTGACTGACCACCTCGTAGTGAGCGTTGGCAACGGCTGCCGCGGCGACAATGACGATTCCTGAAGTTCGCATGTTGGTTGATGTGATTTGTTGTTTGGTGTTTAGGATTAACGAATGTATAATGTCGAGTGAAATATGTGATGATCGACAGAGCTAATCTTGAACGAAAGACGATGGTGTGTTGAGATAATGAGAGAGGGCATCTGGCATCAGGCAAGGCCTTTCTTATATCTTGGAAGAACCGGCGGCCTGATTACACGGGGTGTGTAAGCGAGATAGAGCGGAGCCTGCTAAGAGTTGTCATCTCGACTCTCGACTCTCGGAGAGGCCAATGGCGGCCGACTCGGTGGCAGGGCTGATAGGCGGCATGGCGAAGTGGCTAGTGAGAATGGCGATATGGATACGAGGTGTGGGAGGTCGTTGAGGGGGACCCTGGATGTCCGTATTGCTGATGACCATTCAGAGCCGCCCCACCACGTTCCCGAAAGGGAACAATGCCCAAGTCGGCGATGCTACCATGGCCCGCCGTTTATCGTCAACCACAGGGATTGCACGCCACTCCCACGATGCTTCTCTGAGAGCCTAGACCTCACGTCATCTGCAATCTTGTTAGTCTCCATGCAAGCAGTCCGCACAGTCACGGAGGTAGCATTTTTTTTTTTTCTACTCTCCCCCACTAAGTTCACAGTAGCCGCGTCGCCAAGTGCTGTCAGTGTGCATCTCCGCTGACGCTGACCAAGACGAATTCGCCGAACGGATGCTAGGGGAGGGCCCTGGATTGGGCAAGGCCGTGGAACAAACTTCTCGGGACATGGGTGGTGGCTATGTCAGACTGCGTCGATTTTTGATCCGACCGACGGGAGAGCTTAAACAACGAGCTATCTACGGAGCATGGCGGAGGCACTGTTACTGTCAAGTATAGGGCTACCTACCCGTCAAAGAGGGCGACAGGGGGCTATTCTTGGAAGATGGGCGTTTCTAGCGGACCGCCATGTGCCCTGTGCCGGGCGCCGGGGTTGCCGGTACCCAAAGTGCGGCGATGCTCACCACCGAGATGGAGCCGCTAGTTCGCATTTCGGGCTCTCCCAGGGCCCTGGGACTGAGGAATCAGTGGGTATTAGGTTCAGAAGCTGTTGGAATGTTGAGTGGCTTCAGGAGGCCCGATGACTTCATCGTCAATGAGTCCCCAGAATCTTGGGTTTTCGGGTGCGGTCTTGTGCCTCGGTCTCTCCAAATAGAAAAAATGCTGCTAGATCGCCGCGGGCCGTGACCGGACATAATCTGGTGATTGCGAAGTCAATCGTATCGAGACCCCTCAGTCGTGTAGATTGTGGGAAGACGGTGACTCGCTTGGTGACTCAAGTGACTGATGGCCCGCCCAAACCTGATGGCCCAGCAACCCTCTTCGTGCCATTTCCGTGACCTTCCACACCGAACCAAGGTCGCATGTCTTGGTTGTCACTCTCGTTCTTTTTCTCCTTGTCGATTCACCTAGATCATTCGCTATTCCACGCTCGTATAGCTAAACACCCTCTCTCCTCCGAAAAAGATGAATGTCTTTGACCTATTTTAGAAATCCAAGCAAAGACCACTGGCTCGTAAACTTCCGCCCGGCGACGTTGGATCTAGAAGCCGGTGTAAATCACCCGCTGTCGTAACGTTGCGCGAGACCCGACATCTAGGGTCCTGTGGCTTGCACTCAGCCCACCACCAGCCTCAGCCTCAATTGTCCCTCACACAACGTCACAGGCTAACGTGGGCGGACTGGGACACCATCGGCGACACGGCATGGCATTGCTGACTGCCTCGCAATGGCTTTGAGCCTTTGATAGGTATATATCCTGCCGGCCTCCGTCTGAGCCGAAAGCCACGCGTTCCTCCTCGAGAGAATTTCTGTTCTTGGAATCTCCGTGGAAATCTCCGCCAGAGAATGGAAGACCGCCGTTTTCCTACATCCGTCTGTCGTCCGTCAAGAGTACCTTGGGTGACATCGACCGCTTCGATATTCGCTCAAGCGAACGGCAGTCATCCGACAATGTGCGGAGAAGCTCAATATTGGCTCGGGAAAGGCGTGATAACATGAGCGAATAACCCAAGTTCCCATACGAGAAGAGGAGCGTGTTCGTATCTGGAGACCCCGGCCAGCATCGTTCCCCGCACCGAGGTTGTATGGCACCAAGATCAGGCTGAATGACCATCTCGAGTCGAGTCGTTCTTGGACGAATGGGCCCACTCTCTAAAGGTGGTTATAAGCACGGCGGTCACCGGCAAGGTTATCTCTTGAGATCTCGCAGGAGCTGGATTCTTGTTTGCTGGTCGTTATCGCTCGGGCCTAGGGATCAACGCTTGCAGAAGTGCGCTGCACGTCGAGTGATAGTCAGAATCTTGCTACACCCTCAAGTGTAGGAAGTTGGTTCGGGTCATCAAGACATGGCTTGGCAAGATTTGCAGGATACCGTCCCCTTGTCCTATTTCTTTGGTGATGTCTTCAGCTGCTGCGTGAAAATATGCTATATGTCAAAGTGATGGGCCATGGTGGTTTTGCCAACACCTCAACACCCAGTCCACAAGTTTGAGGGCGACGGCTCGGAGTAATATTATTAGATCTGCAATCGGAAGTTTGCCGGTATCGAGCTACGACGTAGTAGGAAGTCCGGCAGAAGAAGCTGATGACGGTGCGGATTGAAAATGGGGGTTTGTCAATTGGAGATATGAGATGGCATATCGGCTGGCGGCTTCTTGCCAGCCTTGCCAGGGTAGATGATAAGTGCACACACCATCGAGGACTGAAGCTAGATGATTTGGCCATGGTTAGACGAAATGATTGGACTAGGGTAACTATTTCGTTTCTTATGGAATAGGAGAAGAATATATTGGATCTACAAGATTGGCTCCATCTCACCTTTCATGTTACATTATCATTGTCGCTTGTTGGGTTTTTCATTACCGACCGCTTCTAGGTCTAGAGCTTTGGTGGACTACCTCCGTTGTTCAATATTTGCGATGAGGCCCGACAAGCTTCATTTTTAGCTACTAACGCCTTCTCGATCGAGCACAAGCTGCAGAGTTTTTCTGAGTCAGAGATGTGCTGTTTTGTTCCGCCGTTCTCGTGCATCGTCAAACACATCAAGTCTTGTTGTGCTGGTGATGCGTCGGACAGCGACGTTTTGTGAGACGTCACGTTCATCCTGCCACTTTGCACAGGCAAAAAAAAAAAAACAAGTCAGGCCAAGGCAAACAAATTTAGCGAGACTGCACATGTCCATTCTTGAGGTCTCATGAGTGAGGAAGCGAGAGGCGATTTCATGTTTGCCGAATCAGACATGCATATGTTGTTGGCGAAGCCCACATCAACAACTCGCTTCAACGGAATCTCACTGGCACAGAAAAGGCGGTCGATTCAAGACCGGCAGTCAGCAAAATGCAGGAGAACAAATCGGCCCCAAAGTTCCAGAAATAAAAACGTCAAATGCAGGGTCTCAGGGACGCATCGCTTCAGGGGCTCGTTGTCAGGGACAGAGCGTCCTCGTGAGAAACACACAGACTGAAGCCATCTCGATGGGCTAATCACCAGCCTGAGCCTACACATGCAGGGCGGGATCTGGCACGCGAGACCAATTTTTATGTCTCATCTTGTGTTGCAGCGTCAGGGCTTCCAAAACACCTATTACCACTCTGTGGCCCCCAACAGAACGTCAGACTATGCTTCGCATAGAGACATGTTCATGCTGACGGAGCCGGAAACAGGGTAGGTCGCTGTTGATTTGATCGATCGTCCAGAGAAGCCGACAAACTGCGTCGTCAACTTTCACCTGCCTATCTCATGCTAATAGGAGCAGGGGGTCAGGAAAACCCCCAGCTCTTACATAGAGACGCTCCGCTTTGCACGACTTGCAGCAGTCGACTGTGATTTGGTTCACGGACGAGAAAAGAGGGCCGTGGGCGAGATCGAGTGGGAGAGGTGCATTAAGTCGTGAGTGGCTGTCCAAGACACCACTTTGTGCCATCCTGCAGATGCCCCAAGGTGGCAGTTCTTTTTTTTCGTCTTAGCGGCCTCTCCCTAGGCTTGCGCCTCCGACGCGGCCGATTCGTTCCCTTGAGGGAATGAGGTTGGTGAGGGTGTAGGGACGACGCTTCTCGTAGTGCCTCAGTTGAGGGTTCAAAGTTGAGAGTTGATCGCCACGAGTGAGAAGAGAAATCGTGGGATGAGCCATGGGGAGAAGCACATTGGTCGATAGAGAAGGAGTTGGACTGAAGGATGCGTGATTCCAGGCGGATCTTCCAGCCAGCCATGTCATCCATCTGGGGTATCAATGATCAACAAAGCTGGCGTCTTGCATCACCAAGTGGGCAGCAAATCGAGAGCGGGGGACCTGTTTTTTTTTTCTCTTGCGCGGCGCTTGTCCAAGCCAGGCCATGATCCCTGAAGCTTCCCGGCATTGAAGGTTTTGAATGGAAACAAAAGAAGAAACGATACAGCGCCAGTCCAGGGTCTTCAGCCCAATACCAGACTGTCTTTCCATCCAAGTCCCTCCAGCTTCTGCATGGCGGCCCCCACCAACTTCAAGCATCGGTCCATCAAGGCATCACATCGCACTGGTCTCACAGTACGAGCATGGAAACAAGCGCCTGTTCCCAGATTCGAGACTCCAAGATCTACCCAATAGAGTCGCTCCAGGGACACCAAGCCAAGTCTGGGCTGTCGAGCTAGATCAAGAGTGACAGCAAGAAAGCTTCTGGGTCCCGTCCCATGCACCCAACGGGAGACGCGCTCGTCGGACCGTCCCAGAAATATCCATCGGCATGTCCTTCGCCCTCGTAAGACTCGAAGCGTGCGCGCTGGTGCCACGGTATGGTCGCTGTGCCAGCTGAGGAAGACGGGCATCCGTCATTGCATGGCATGGCAGGGCATGGCAGGCAGTGTGCATGCAGACAAGCAACCTAGCAAGCAACCATGTACTGGAAGCCAAGCAAGGCTGGAGACTCGACGAGACGGCGACACCCCTGCTCAAGGTTGCGTCAGTGCCTCCAGTGCCAAATCGAGGATCCCCACTGGGGACCACCAAGGACCTCGATTCTCTGGCACTGGGCGACCTCACTGGACGGGCCGCTGGGCCACTGCAGCTCGTGAAATGCACAGGCTGGGGCCACTGAAGGAGCCGCTGAGGCCACTGAAATCCTCGACCCCCTTAGCGTGTCCCGCAGGCGGCCCCCCCCCCCTTCCCTTGCCCTAGGTTCCTTCCTTCCCTTCCAGTTTGACGGCGCCCTTGCTTCTTCTGGCCTTGGTCTCCCTCCACCCTCCCCATCATCCATCTATTCCATCAATCGCTCTCGTCATCTCACCTCACCTCATCTCTCCATTCTTCTTCAACGCCAGACTTTTGCTCTTGACTCCGCTCTCGCACCAGCGTCGCTCTTTCGCCTGTCAAGCTTCGCTTCTCACACTCAAGTATTGACGCGAAACCGTAATCTTCCAATCCTGGCGCCAACTTCGCCCTCGGGCACTATGCGTATCCTACCATCGCGCTCGATCCTCGACGCTACTTCCTGAACCACGTTACGAGTGCTCAACAGGTCGGGTTCACGCCGTGGTCGTGGCCGTGCCCACCTGCCACCTTGCCTGATTTTTGATCGAAAACCGTCTGCCACCACTGCAGAAGCGCATCGCCTTCTTGCTTGCATGTCTCGGATTGCTGTTCAACCTGTCGCTTCTGTTGTGTGCCGCAACCTTTCCTAACCCTGTTTTCCGACCCATCGCTGCCAGCATGCGAACACCAACTCGTCTCAACATTGTCGTCGCGAAGCTCAAGTTTTAAAAGTCGCCGCCACTCCGAGTCATGCTCTCAGCTGCACATTCTATTTCCTCGCCCGTCATAATGGCAGCTTCCGCCGATTTATCTCCCAAGACGCCCTTGGGGGCCAGCCTCTCTGGCCAGAGGCAGTTCAAAAAGCACAAAGTTCTGCCTCGTCCACACCACGAGAGAACGCCTGAAATCCCAATTCAAATCGCGAAAGCTACTCCGCCTAAACGTGACCTGCTTATTGAATCCTCGCGTTCTGGAAACGGCGCTCAACCATCCAGCCCCCGAACGCTCAAACATCAATCGCGAAGGATTGGGAGTGGTCCAGACCTCCCCCCTACTCCTCCGAGACACTCGCGCAAGTCATCGGATAACTCGTCCGCCAAGGCGAGTAGTCCATCCGCGACCGACGAAGCATTGCAGACACCTCAGAAGTCGCAAACACGACCACCTAGTACACCACCTAACCAGAAGAGTCCGCCTACCCCGGATGTAACACCGCCTCACCATGCCAGCCGTCCCAAACTGCTACGCCCAGACGTCATTGAGCGCCCTGGTTCGAGCACCACAACTGTTGGCTCACAATCTGGCTCCTTCACAACCGCACGGGAGGAGCTTTCGGTGGATGAAGATGCAGACAAGTCTGCTAATATGAAGGCTTCGCGCTCGACTGTGCGTCAAGTGTCTGATACTGGCGCCTACATTCCGCAGCCTGAGGCACTGGGCCTGGCATTGGCCAACTTACCCCCTCGTTCAGAAGGGAGCAGTACGTCTAGATCAGGGGTGGACTGGGGCCATAATGACAGTGACTGGGGCTCCGTGAGCGAGGTCGAACAGGAATGGGACCACAACCTGCAGAGATTGGTAACCGTCAAGAAGCGACCTCAGCCTCTCGAGATACCAACTTCAAACCCGTACGGAATCAGGGTCATTGAGCCCAATATGATCACACCAACCCAAGCAGCCAAGGCAGTTCGGAATCTGTCATTGCACCAAAGAAATGACAGTGTTCCCTCTGCGAAACGACTTTCAGTTCGTGAGGCAGGACCAACGGCTCCCTCGAGCACGGTCACCGCCAGCTCCGACCCACGCAGGGCATCGGCTATATCGACGAAATCTACCGTCTCGACTGTTGTAGAGGCCTACCTCTTGGACGCTACCCCGACGAGGCAGAGGACTCTGCGTCATGTTCGAAAGCAGACTATCTTGAGGGATCCTCTCGATGACTCGCCAAGCTCAACCGCCCATTCTCTCAAGTCGGACAAATCGCAGAAGGAGCAACGCGCTCGCAGCCGCCCAGATACTGCAAAGCATGAGAGCCAGGCTTCAAGCACGACGCTCAATTCTGTCTCTAGCGGTAGGGCTAGAAGGGAGGTCTGGAAATCTGGTGGTATTCCCGTGGTGGTTGTTCCAGATCGGCTGTCGTCACACAAGCCCAAGTCCAACAAAGAACCTTCCTTGAGATCTCGTTCGAGCCGCACTGCAAGCATCAGCCCGGCACCAAACGACAGATCGACGACCAACGACGAAGCGACTCTCGTGTCACGCGAATCCCGGGGTCGTAAAAGTTCCGTGCCCGATGACTCGAACCAGAGGACTGTTGATTATCCTCCCATTGTCCCGGCTCGCTCTTCTTCCCTCTCGGCGCCTACTAGTCGCAATGGCTCACGGGCTAGCTCATTGACTGCTGAGAGCATCAAGCTTCACAATGCCCTGCAGGAGTCTCTGATGAAGAAGAAGGAGGAAGGCAAGGTGCCTGACATCAAATTTTCGGAAGATGTGCTGGCCCCACGGACTCTTTCGAATGCTTCCGAGAAGGACTGGGCTCATCGTCGCCTGAGTTCCGAGCGTCACGACGATTACCTGTTCGCCAAGGGATATGGGCCACAAAACACGCCATTCTCGCTGGCTTCTGTTGATACAAATGGGACTAACCCAGTGGTTTCGGAAGCTCTGGCAGTGCAGATGTACCCTCATCAGAACTCGTCCTTGTTGATGGTGGACCATTCGACGAGGCCATCTGAATCCCTTGACTCAGATGAGAGGGAAGATGCTGAGTTGGAAGTGCCACTGCCGACCGACTCCTCAGAGGAAACTCCAGTTACACCCCCTCAGACGAAATTCTCATTCAACGACATCGACTCACCGCTCCGAAATCCACGAGCGCCTCCTGAGCCGCCTAGTCACCCACCGGCCATCAATTTCATTCCCGCAACTCCTTCAGGTAGCACACCGGCCCATGAAAAGATGGTACATATGGGCAACTACTTTGAGGCTCTCGGAGAGAAGCCTCCTCGACGTCCTTCGGTGGTGCGTCGGGCTTTCAGCCGTCACCGTCGCCATTCGGTCGATTTTGGCCCTTCGACCTCGAAAGCCCCGAGCTTCTTGACCCGGAGATTATCTCTCTCACGCACTCGACACGGCAAGGGGCTGTCAGACATGGAACGTGAACCAGCATATCCAAGCCCGGATGATAGTCCAGCGGAAGAGAACAAGCTGCACCCGTTCTGGCGCCCACAATGGTCCAGCGAGGATTCGGATGACTGGGACGGCTATGACGACGAGGGTGTCCGTTTCTCAAACGACCCGGTGGAACAGATCTTCCGATATCCTCCCGTGGACAACCGACCATCAAAGGGACTTGAGAGAAGCTTTAGCGCGAGAATGAAGCGCACATTTGCTGTCCTCCCTCGGGAAGACTCTTACTACATCAGCTACGACTGGCCCACTACTGAGCGCCGTACCATTGGCCGAACTCCAAGTGGAAATCTTCGAGTTATGCGACATCGTGCAAGCCTGGATTCTCTGCGACGCAATTACAATGACGAAGAGAGACCTTATAGCGCGGTGGACGGAGACGTCAAGAGGCCGTTCTGGCGGTCGAACAGTCTCCATCGACGAGCCAACAGGGAAAGACGTCGGCTTTCCCTGGGTAGCAGACTCGAGGAGATCCATAACCTTCGGCGGAAGCTTAGTGAAAGGAGACGCGAGAAGCGGTCTCGAGAACTCCGTCAAAAGATTAGTGGACCGAAGGAGGTTCGAGATGGAGTAGGAGACGTGATCCGGTCGAGCACTGCGCGCGATCACTACCAAACACAAACACACACACCGGCTTGAAAAAGTCAAGCCATGGCCCTGGACTGGCCCTGGCCAACCTCATCCCATCACGCCACGGACGCAGACACCATTTGGGTCTGCATATGATCAAGACAAAAGGTTCATGATTGAGATGACTTACGCTTTATGAATGATTCTGGGTTACGGAAATGATATTGCTCACGATTTGCTGTTACAAGTTTGATGATGGAACGGATTATATGTGGGCGAAGGAATAGCGGGAGATGTTTTACGTTGCTCTTCTCCGCGGGTATGCCTGTCCGTGTAAAATATATATACCAAGGACGAGTTGATGTTACTTGAGATGGATACGGCAGATGTAGTAAAAGGATGTTTCATGGTTGTCTTCAAGGGCAAACGATTGATTCAACGGGTGTTTTTGTCGTTGCAACGTAGACTTAGGTTCACAAGAGGCTGGCCTCTATCCTTAATACTGGGCTCAAATTATCTATTTTTCCTTGTCAAAGGTTACTACCTAGAGTTGATCAGTTTGTCCCGATCTTGTCCTTGAACGCCTAATTCGCCAATAACGCTATGGTTACAATCAGCCGGAATCCCATCTCCCGCTATCGTAGTCGACACTCATCGCTTCTCGTGACCTGGAGCTCCTGCTCCAGGGGGAGCAAATCCAGGTGGACCGCCTGGGGGAAACCCTTGGCCGGGCGGAGGCATGCCGGGCAGTCCGGGGAAAGGCGGAGGAGCACCACCTGATGCGCCGGGAGCTCCTGGAGCACCTGGGGCACCAGGGGGAGGGAAAGGGAAGCCGCCTGGAGGAGGAAAAGGAAGACCGTTTGGTGGCACAGGCATGCCATTAGGTCCAGGAGGGAATGGAGGCATAGGAGGCATGCCGCGGCCACCTCCAGGGGGTGCTTTAGGATGTCAACAAGTGATCAACTTTGAGGACGTAGCAACATATACTTACGAGGCATTCCTTGAGGAAACTGGCCTGGAGGCGCTCCAGGCATTCCTGGGAAGGGTGGCGGGATACCTATAACCGGTCAGCGCGCTTTGCTCTTTCATCCTCGGGGCACGATATTTCTCGTTGACTTACCACCAGGGAAGCCAAATGGGGGCGGAGGGAAGCCCTGGCCGGGCTGGTTCTGAGGAAGCATGGGATTCGCGTGGGCTTGGCCCTCGGCGGCGTAGGAGGAGGTGATGGAGTCGATGACTGACTGAGCCTTCTCGTGGCCAATTTCTAGTAGAGGGGTCAGGCTGGTGGGCTGGCATGGGGATTATTGGATTTGACTTACGCTGATAGTAGTCTACCACGTTTCGCAAGTGGTTTCGGCCGCTGTTGTGAGCCTTGCGCACGCTCATGGAGTCGTGCGTGAGGTAGACATCGCAATAATCGCCTGGGAACAAAGGTCAGTTGGTGAGGTGGCGCGCGAATCGTGGAGGACTTACAGAAGACTATAACGAATGTTAGCGAAATGCGCGACTATTAAAGTCATCAATGGGGTCTTGACTTACACTTGGGCATCGTGACGGTAATGCGCGATGATGCTATTCGAATTGGATAATTTGGTGATGGTGTTTTGGACTGCGATCCTCGGGCGCGAAAAGCCCCCAAGGTCAACGAGGCTGGCCCCACACGTGATGGCGGTGACAAGGCCAGCGCCAAGAAGCTACATGATTGGTCCAAGGTTTTAGGGGCTGTTGTTAGCACCTGGAGGGTGGGTGGGCCCCAGCGCGACCGGGACACCTTTCAGTTTAAGCCCCTTGTCTTGTCTCGAAGGAGAACATCGTATCTACGTACGTAGCCTCTCCGTCTCCATCCCCGACGACTCGACCATAAACGACAGAGGCGAGAGAGAGAGAAAGCCACCTCTACTAGGCATTCTTTCGTCAACCAGTATCACGACCATGGCTTTCCAACGCTCGCTGCTGCAGTATCTCTGCAGTGTCCTGCTGCTCGTCGGCGCTGCCAGCGCTCTCAAGTTCGACCTGATCGCAACCGCCGAGGGCTCCAAGAAGGAGCGTTGCATCCGCAACTTTGTCGGCAAGGACACACTTGTGGTGGTTACGGCGACCATTGATGGATTCAAGGGCGATGGCATGATGGTGAACCTCTATGTATGTTGATTGCGCCGTTCTTCGAGAAAGGGAAGGGTGTCTAATGGTCCTTGACAGATTCGCGATGCCGTTGGCAACGAGTATGGTCGCCCCAAGGATGTTGTTGGCGAGTCGAGGACTGTCTTTACCTCGCACGCCGACGCTGCCTTCGACGTTTGCTTCGAGAATGTCTTTACTGGCTGTAAGTGACGACTCCTGAGTGCTATCATCACATGCTGCTTATGATTGAATCAACTAACACATCCTACAGCCAAGCGAATCAACAACCCTACCCGTCACATCGAGCTCGACATTGATATTGGTGCCGATGCTAAGGATTGGTCTGCCATCCAGGCTACCGAGAAACTCAAGCCCGTCGAGGCCGAGCTCCGCCGCATCGAGGAGATCACAACCGAGCTCGTCAACGAGATGGAGTACCTCCGCGCCCGAGAGCAGAAGCTGCGAGACACCAACGAGAGCACCAACAACCGAGTCAAGTGGTTCGGCGTCGCCACCACCTGGCTGCTCGTCGGCCTCTGGGCGTGGCAGATCATGTACCTCCGCGCTTACTTCCGGTCAAAGCATCTGATCTAGAGAACTAGACTTGCTGTTTTTAAAGAAATGCGTGCGCGACAACTGTCTGCGGAAGGAACCACAATGCTCCCTTGTTGGAGAGGATTAGACGGCTTCGTGCTGCTTTGTGTGTAATTGTGTAGGTGGTTTGAGTTTCCAGGCATGCTGGCGTTTTAATCCGTGGCATGTACATGGTCGGGAAGGGAAAACAAGACTAGGCCTGTACGAGCTGAGGCTTGATTGACGAGCTGAGTGTAACAAAAGTCATGACAGAGCAATAATTTATGTCCATATACATGATTTTATTTCACTTTAACAGAGATGAAAGGAGGCACGCGATCTCTTGGCTTCGAGATGAAAGTGTGGCGTGTGCTGCTTGGTCAATTGGAGAGTGGCTGTGACAGGTCAAGTGTGGCTAGAATTATGCTTAGCTAACTCAAGCAATCAATCCAATTGGCGCGCTGACTACCAGCTCTGACTCAAGGAGGGAAGCGTGGGAAGGTGCTGTGCCCCTCCACACCCAAGAACGACCCCGCGATACTTGGTCTGTTCAAAAGAAAGATTGACTCGAGTCAAGCAGAAGCAAAGAAAAAGACAGAAAGAATGGCTGAAGAGAACCCCCCCAAGACGGCCGTCCAAGATCAGGACATCAACCCCTGGTCTGTTGAGGGTGCGCAGGGTGAGAATGGTGAAGTCGCTGCCATCAACTACGACGCCATCTGCAAGTGAGTTCAGCCCAAAAATCGTACCAGACTCGAACTCGACTTTTTTTATCTTGTTCTGTTCACCTAACAATTAATCAGGAAATGGAACACTTCAATCATCAACCAGGAACTCCTCGAGCGATTCGAGAGAGTCACAGGCCGAAAGCCGCACCGCTGGCTCCGACGAGGTCTCTTCTTCAGCCATCGCGACTTTGACAAGATCCTCACAAAGTACGAGCACGGCGAGCCCTTTTTCCTGTACACGGGTCGCGGACCCAGCACCGGCAGCCTCCACCTGGGCCACACGATCCCCCTCGAGTTCACAAGATGGCTGCAGGAGGTCTTTGACGTGCCCCTGGTCTTCATGTTGACGGACGACGAAAAGGCCCTGTTCAAGGATAACTTGACGTTTGAGGAGACGTTGGCGTACGGCATGGAGAATGCGCGCGACATTATCGCTCTGGGATTCGATGTCAAGAAGACGTTTGTGTATAGTGATCTCAAGTACTTGAGTCATCACTTTCTCATGAACGCTTGGGAGTTTTCCAAGCTGGTTACCTTTAACCAGGTCCGAGGAGCGTTTGGCTTCAACGAGAGGTAAGCAGGCTATCCTTGTGATGCTCTACGGGCTACTAACTTTTTAAAGCACCAACATTGGCAAGATCTTCTTCCCCTCGGTGCAGTGTGTGGCTGCTTTCGCAACCTCGTACCCCGAGATCTGGACCGACGACCCTTCTCCCGTCCGAACAAAGCAGCTCGGCAAGATCCAGTGCCTCATCCCCATGGGCATCGACCAGGATCCTTACTTCCGCCTCCTCCGAGACAACTCGCACCGCATGAAGAACCCTTCGCCAAAGCCTGCCCTGATTCACTCCAAGTTCCTCACGGCTCTGCAAGGTGCGGGTGGCAAGATGTCTTCGTCGAACCCCAACTCGGCTATTTTCATGACGGATACTGCCAAGCAGATCAAGGTGCGTTTGATTATTTAACCGACAAATTGCATAGACTGACAGCCTGTGTAGAACAAGATCAACCGCTTTGCCTTCAGTGGTGGTCGTGAGACTCTCGAGGAGCACCGTGAGAAGGGAGGAAACCCCGATGTCGATGTGGCATACATCTACCTCACCTACTTTGAAGACGACGACGAGAAGCTCGAGAAGATCTACAACGACTACAAGAGCGGTGCCCTCCTGACGGGTGAGCTGAAGAAGCTGGCGATCGAGGCTCTGCAGCCTTACGTGGCGCAGTTCCAGGAGCGGAGAAAGGAGGTGACGGACGAGGTGCTGGATGCTTTCATGAAGCCGCGGAAACTGCAGTGGGCTGGAAACCCTAACCCAAAGCCCAAGGAGGAGAAGAAGAAGGAGGAGAAGAAGAAGGAGGAGAAGAAGAAGGAGGAGAAGAAGGGCAAGGCTGAGAAGAAGGCCGAGGACAAGACTGTCGAGCTCCCTGACAGAACTGCTGAGCCTTCAGCTTAGATGATAGATTTGGAGATGATATACCCTCTCCATAAGTACAAAAGAAGAAGAAAAGATCGTTACGAATAAATGGAGTCATGTCTGTAACTACTAAAGTTCCTCATGAATTACTACTTATCATGCATCCCAAGATCTGCCGGGTCCGTCGGTTCATACCCCGGACCCACCCGCTCCGGCTTTGTGTCTGACTTACCAATCTCGGGCGTGCAATTCTTTGGCCTCGGCTCTGGCCCCGAATACTCGACGTCAACGACTCCAAGAAAACAGAAAACCCACTTTCCGTATCTCTCCACTCATCGATTTGTCTCTCACCACCTTCAATTGCGCGCGTTTACAATCGCACAAGGCCTCTTTTTCTCTCTCTTTTTTTTTTTTTTTTTTTTTGCATTCTTGCCATGGCGTCCCTCGTCTCGCGCACCATGCGACCAGCCGTCGCCGCTGCGGGTCGCCGCTTCGTTCTTATGCGTTCTCTCTCAATGACGACCGCTCGACGGGCCGACGATGCTAGTCAGGCTTCTGAACTTGGTGTTGGAGAATTGCAGGGCGCAAAGTTTAGGATTGAGCCTTTGCGAAGAGTAGGCGAGGACGACGCCACCAAACGAGCCCGTCTCGTCTGTACGTTCATCACAGACTCTCTACATTAGAATGATGAAAGCTGACAGAATACAAAGACCAGTCCCGTAAGCGTGGAACCCTCGAATCTGACCTCCTCCTCTCAACATTCGCATCAAAGCACCTACCCACTCTCCCCCCTAAACTCCTCGACCAATACGACCTCCTCCTCGACGAGAACGACTGGGACATTTACTACTGGGCCACGCAAAAGGAAGAGCTCTCCTCTACAAACCCATCCTCCGAGGATGCAAAGCCAGCAGCTGACGAAGTCACGCGTCACCCTCCCACGGGTGAGTGGGCGCAGACTGTCGGCAACTTCAAGCCAGCGTATAGACCTGTCCCTGCGCGGTGGAAGGATAGTGAGATTCTCGCCATGTTGAGGGATCATGTTAGGAACAGGAGTGTTGATGGTGGCGAGGGCGGTGGTATGGGATTTATGCCTCCTCTGGACGTCCAAGGTTAAAGGAAAAGGAACAAGATGGGAAGATGGAGAGGTTGAAGACTACTATTATGTACAAGTTAAAACTATCATTGTATAACTCAAAGGTTAGAACCAAAGTCAAGAATTCACAAAAGAACGCATACGAGATGCTAAAAGTAAACAAAAATACGCGAATGTGGAATCTGATTTTCGTTGGTTTCGCTAAACATCTAAAGTCACGATCTGTGCCTTGTAAAGGTCACACATATAAAACCTCTCTTTCCTCCTTTCTCCCAAGGAGGTTTGTTAGAACTCCATACGATGCCCAACTCCTAGGTTCAACCCAGAATGAAAAAGAAGAAAACAAACAACAAAGGCCAGACCGAAGCAAAAACCACCGCCATGTCCATCCCGAGGAGCCATATCCAGCTTATCTTATCCATACACGCCAAGTTCCGTAAAATAAAGGTGAAGAGGGTAAAAGAAAAAGACGCATCATCTCATATCGTCATTAATATCATACGCTGAAGAATAGAGAGGTTGGTGAAAAAGAGGAAACCGTCAAACGTCAAAGGCCTTCATTTGCACAGATTTCCCCCTCATCCTCCCCCTTCAGGTAGAATGTTGCCTAGGCTTCTCAGAACCTCCATCATGGGCATATCCCTAGTCCCCGCGCTGGCCTTTTCCCTCTCTTCCCTTTGGCGTAGAAGCAGTGCGCTGGTGCTGAGGACCTTGTCCGCCTCCTTTCCTGCGACCAGGACCCGCTGTTCGAGCTTATGGACGTTGTCGGCGAGCTGGTCGACCTGGAATTCTAGTGACGACTGTATAGTTCGTAACCGTGACTCGGTCTGTGATCGGATAGCGTTGAATGATGTTTTTTCGTCTGCTAATAGGCCCCTGATCTTGCCTTCTTCTGGGTCTAGAAGATCAAAGTCTGGGAGGACGATAGGGCCGGTTTCTTCTTCAGAGAAGAGAGGTGGCTGTTCAGGCGGTGGTTTTCTTATTGCTTGCCAGGCCTTCTTTTCTTCTTGTAATCTAGTCATGGTTAGAACATGGGACTATAGCTTGGATCTTGCTCTACACATACCTCTTAATGTTGATCTCAAGCTGAGCCAATTTCTCGTCCAGCTCAACGTTTTTGGGATTGGGCTTCAGGACCACAGGGGCCTTTGGCACGTCGTCATCTCTGCTGAACCAGTCTGAGAACTCTGATCGAGACGCGAAATCTTTAAGAAGCTGGTCTTGAATTGCGCGGGCTGTTGAAAGTCAGCAATTTTCATCTTGAAAAACATACAACAATGACACTCACCGCCTAGAATAGCATTCGAGTTTGGCGTTCCATGAGGAGGCTTGGGTGCCAGAGAACGCTCGCCACACCAAGTCAACAGCTGCTTCATCCGCCGAGGTTCTGTCAAGCCTTCTGCCTCGATATGCTTGTAGAAATCCGCCGTGTTGACTTCCCGATGCGGAATCGCCGTCTGACCGCTCTCAATCAGTGAACTAGCCCTCCGCCCTCGCATACCCAGACTGCTCCGCCTGTTGGAGTTGCCTCCCTTCTTTCGCATCTCCTTGTTCCTGTTGATGACAGGTGTGTCGCTCATCGGGAGGGCGATTTTGGCTGATTCAACAGGTGCTGCGCGAGGCTCGGGGGACTTGTCCCAGTCCGGAGGCGGGCGGCGAGGCGATTTCGGCCGACGAGCGCGCTTCTGAGATGCGCCATTTGTCTGAGGAGGAGCTTCTTTTGCCTGCGGAGGCTCTTCCTCAAGCTTCTCCCCTGATACCCGCGCGCTCCTCCTGGTCTGCCTCTTAGGAACCTTGAGCGGTGGCTCTTCGACAGACGCGTCCACGCTCAGTTTTCGTCTTGTAGATTTCCTCGTCGCGGGCTTGGTTGCCGTGGTGGTTTCCTTTACAACCTTCTCCTTGGGTGCCGTCTCCTTCACACTCGTCTCCTCCTCGACAATGGTCCCGTTGGTGGTTGAGGCCTTGGTGGCGGCGCGTTGTTTTACTGTGGTGCGGCCCCTCCCCGCCTTCTTGACCGGCTCGGGCTCCTCTACCTTCTCCGTCTTGACCCTCTTGGACTTGCGTACAAACTGAAAGTCATCGTCACGTTCGTAGTCGGCGGTTGCTGTGAAAAGGTCAGCGCGCGTTGCACCCCGCGCGTCGTCGTCATCCATCCACCTACCAGCGAGGCGCTTGCTCGTCCGTCGTTGGGGCTGATTGCTCATGCTAATAAGTTGAAGCGGCCGCCGAGTCGTCACCAGGGTCGTCATGAGTGGCGCATTCGGGACCGTCTGTTACGATGCGAGGTCACCGTCGGTGGGTGATGGCGAGGCCGTCACGGCGAGACAAGGTAGGTAAAGACTGTTTAGTGCCGGGTGGAGAGTCTGTGCCGACCAAATCGGTCGCGCAGGCTTGAACAGGCGCGTCGCGTCGCGATGCACGTGCCGATCGAGGTGATAAATTCTGTAAATCGTGCATAAAATGCTCCTGGAGGCAATTCGCGATGGCTCGGTCGGGCTGCGGCTTCGTTGATGCGTATTTCCGGCTCGCGACGTTGACGTTGGTGGTGATAGATGGGGCGCATCGTCTTGTTTACATGAGGGAATCATTTACCCAGTCAGATTCCGAGCTAAGCCTATTTAGGGCTGCCAGCTGCCGCCCCACCTCTGTGCCGACCCAGAGGAGGTAGGTACCCAATTCCTCTTCACCGACCGCCACCTTTTTAATTGACGAACCTCTATGGATGGATGTCTATGGCATTCATGTCAACAATGGGTCTCTATGTCCATGACCTATGTATACAGAAACAAACAGTCTAACAAGGTCGCAGTACAGACCCAAGTCCATAAATCGTCACAGCTATAAATGATTGGTCTTGAGTCAAGTGCCAGCTCAGCATCTCACAGCTGTTCTACATTTACAGCTTCACTACGCTCTCATTCACACCCTTCACCACCAAGACAACTCACATCACATCACAAAAGGCACCTCAGTTATAAATAATACTTGTTATCTTTCATATCGCAGCTATCATTCATCGAACCTAGTAGCTTTTGTTACCTAGCGCTACTTGCAAAAATGCCGAGTCCAAACACCAAATGTGGTCGTCCACCAAGACCCAATTTCCTCATAACGCCCCCCAGGCAAAGTCCGCCTGGCCAAACACCTTTTTGATGTGCTCGTTCCGTGTGCCTTGCCAGAATACTTACAGGTTAAAAGAGTTGCGAGGGCCCAGATCTCTTCACCAATCACCTAGGTGCAAAAGAGACCACTGGCACCCCCTTACAAGAAGATTGTGAACTCGTCTCCAACAGTTTGTTCACTAACCGAGAACATACCAGACACCGGTCCCCGTCTGGTTGTTCTCGCTCGTCAAATGTTGTACAGTCCAAAGAGGTGAAACGAAGATGTGAGCCAGCAGGCTCTCGGAACGGCAACCCCTCCAGCCCTCTGTATAATGTGTATGTTAAACCATCCATTACCCCTGCCTGTGTGCGCGAGGTATCCACCTCCGTCCTGGTCCATTCAAATAAGGGTCGTATCGTCGAGTCTGGTGTAGACTCCAGTTGATTCGGCTCAGCTTCATGGTCCGAAATCCCTGTCGCATCTCTATGAGAAGCGACGCTGCACGCCCTGGCCGGCCATCACCTGTTGGTTCGGCATTGGCGCTGCCATGCCGTACGGGTTCATCTGCTGGGGGAATGGCTCCATGTGCGCAATGTAGCTACCTGAAAGTCCCTGCTGCTGAGTGACTGGGCAGTCTTTGTGGGCAAGGAGCAGCGTCTTCAGGTTGACAACCTCATCTCGAAGCTGGTTGATCTGCGCCGTCAGAGCATCATTCTCAGTGCTGAACATCTCAACCTTGGTCTGCAGGTTGGCCAGCCATTGCTTTTTCCTTTGGCGACACTTGAGGGCAGCAACACTATTTTTCAAGGTTAGTAATCAATCTCGAGACTGCCATCAGGGACATAGATACATACCGATTACGCTCGAGAAAGTTCTTTCGCTTCTCTTCGTCTGTCATCTTCGACTTGGAGCCACCCTCCTCGTGCTTCATATTGGCTTCATCATCAGAATAGTCCATGCTGCCATTCATAGCGACAGCGTTGTTGGTCTTGGTCTTCTTGTTGGCTGGCTGCCTGACTGGAGGTTCCTCCGCCTTTCGTCGGCCATTAGTAGGAGGCGGGTTTCTCTTGCCCTTGCCTCGCGTATTAGGTCTAGCCTGCTCGCTTTCATCGGACGCGACGCTGCCTTCACTAACACCACGACCAGACCCAACAGAGCCACCATTGACGCTCGACATCTGTGGAGACGTGTTCATATTCTGTGGCGCGACAGGCGCGGGATGGGCGTGGCCGGGAGCGCCAGAGGTGGGAGCGAATTGGCTCGCGTTCTGGGCACCGTTCCTACCGTGGGCCAACATAAACAGACCGTTCGCCGCGTCGTTGTCGTGCGGGTCAAATGGGCCCGACGCGGGCTTCGCCTCAGGTTTGACAACGGCAGCACCGTTGGGCATATCTTGGGGTTGCGAGGTGACAGAAGGAGGTTGCTGTGGTGGAGGCGGGGGCTGGGGTTGGTTCTGTGATCGTGGTGGAGGACCGTTGGGTTGCTCACGCTTGGCAGCGGCGCTGAGAGCAGTTCGATGGAAATCGAGTGTGCTGGGCGTAGCTCCGCCACTGGCGAGCTGCGCAAAAAGGGCTTGAGAGTTAGGGCTGGGGGCTGGGAACATAGAACCGCTCCCGCCAGGTGTCAGGCCAGTCCTCAGAGAGGACTCGTTAGGAGTAGGAAAGCCACCTCGAAGGTGATGAGTATCGCCGAAATAATCACCGGCCGGGCCAGAAAGCATCGCCGGACTCAAAGGTCCAGTCCGCAATGAACCTCCTCCCCAATTAAACGGAGTTGCGTTGCTCCCGGGCAGAAGAGAAGATGGTGACGTCAATGCAGCGACAGAGGGGAGTTTGGTTCCACCTGGAGTCTCAGGAGCGCCCCCGAAGGACTGCTCGAATGGATTGGGCTCCAGACTGAGAGATCCGCCGACTTGGGCAGCGAAGTAGTCGGGAGTGTTGTTGCTTTGTTGTTGACCGGGTCGAGGAGGAGGCGCAAGTGGTTTGGCTGGTTCGGCATTGGACGCAGCCTCTGCTTTCACGGGAGGATCGGTTGCCTTCGCGTCGGTCGAGGGATCTACTGCGACGGCAAGAGTGAGCAAGGGTACAAACAACTACCAAGGAGAATGATGGTGTTGGCAATGACTAGGGATGAGAGAGGAAAAAGAGAGGCAATGACGGAGGTGGACGAGATGGACGAAGGTGAGGATGGTGAGGGAGGTCGGGGAGCGATGACGATGATACGTCATTCGAGTAGTTGGCAGTGATGGAGGTAAAAGCATGGAATGCCACTTCTGTGACTGCTGCGAATGCGACACAGAGGACAGGTAGTATGGGTACGAGATGTCCAAGGACTTACCTGGTCGCGGGGGAGAGTTGTTAGATTGTTTTGGGGACTTCGACTCGCCTCCAACAGAGGCATCAGTTGTTGAAGTCCCCATGACGATGATGTATTATATCTGGGGCAGGCGGCAAGGTTGATCGAACTTGACGAGTGGGGTGGAGGGTAGGAGAGGAGGATTGAAAAAGTCAAATGAGGTCAGAGGCGACAGTAGGTAGAAAAGCAGCGCGACAGCCGGTCTATGACCGTAAAGATACTATAGGGCAAAGTAGTCCAGGAGCTGGACTGGGGGAGGAGTTGCAGTTGTCGTGGACAGTCAAAAGCGCACGTACAGCGCACCGCATAAGCCTCTTGGAGCTTCTCGATTGTTCAAGCCGGTTGGGACGAGTTGTTGGGTCCAGAGCGACACTTGCTAAAGGCAAATATCTTGTCGAAGATGGATATATGCGTACTCGACAAGTCGTCCGAAGAGGAGAGGTGGGAGTGTGCAATGGAATCGTGCAAGAGTATGTTGGTAGGCGAGGCGAGGCGAGACGAGGCGCGCGCGCACGTCTGGGCGTGCAACGGGTGGGAAAGAATATTAGGGACGGGCAAAAAAAGAGTAGATACGGGAAAATAGATGTTCAAACTGCAACAGCGTTTCTGTTCTGCAGTGGAGTTGCGGCTCGTGCCTGGCGAGGACTCAGGGAGCGTCCCGTCTCGAGCGAAGAACAACAAAGCGGCGCGGCGTTGTTTGCGGGATTGCGTCGATGGACGAGGATTGTGAAAGGATCAGGTTGGGAGAAGACGTCAGAGATGACGTTTGTGGGCAGCGAGGAAAAGAAGGCGCAGAAAAAGAAGGCGGCGGCGCTGGGCTCCTGGAAAGGCCTGCTTGGGGGTGGGCGGCGGCCGGGACCTGGGGGGGGGCGAAAAAAAATGGAAATGGAAGAGTCTGAGAGGGCGACGCGCTAGGGCGGCTGACAAAACCCACTGGCCACTCAATGGATGGAGTGTACTGTGCGTACTGTGCTGCGGGTTGAGTCGTCCGATTCTTTCCCCTCTGTGAATGTCGGGGGAGCCAATTAGGTTGAGCCGTTGCAAGGAGGGGACAGAAGTGCCAGAGGAAATAGGGACGATCGCCATGTCATGAAAACGCCCCACGCATCGGTGATTATTAAGGGTTCTAATTATGGCACGTATCTGGCCTTGAGAGATATTTCTCTCATCGCGTCTGTTTATATCCATCTTCTGAATTAATTGTTACCAGCAATCGTGTCGAATTCGATACTGGTTCAACAAAGCAAGCACATTGCTATCTTCAAGTCGGAAACCTAGCAATGCATAATATTGACACTGTGCGGGTACACGAGCCACTAGCACTTCACTTGCTCCACACCCCAATTCAAGCAATTGCAGAGCCAGTGTCCAGCAGGATGCAAGAGAAAAGCGGGTCTCGACAGCCAGAGCAACACCCCCTCGGCCCAATTGGCCTGGCGCACGTCGCGATGACGCAGGAGTCCAAGGAAGGCCATGCCTTGTCAAAATCATGGATGATTGTTCACGACAGCCAGCAACCATCACCACCACCATCAGCGACAACGACAGAAGGGAACTATTGTTTCAGGGCCTTCAGAGCGAGCTCGAGCGCGGTTGACTGCATCGAAACCCTTGATGTTCCGCGTTCCAATTTGCAGCAATTTTCCAAAAGCTCGTGACCTCGAATCCTTCCGTCCCTTGCTTCTCCTTCCGGCGTCCGTGGTTTCGGCTCTGTAAGGCGAGATGGAGCAAATGTCACGTTTCCTCTCTCCACACAAACTCACATCACCACAACTCGTTCCGACCTCTTTGTCTGCCTCAACCACTTGACGATTCTTAATAATCGGGCGACCCTTCAATGCCTCCTTTCCTTTCACGGTCCTTGCCGGCATCCACCGAGTTGAGGCGCTGTCGAAAGATCGACGTTGCTGCAACACCCCCCTGAACTCTACAACACACACACTCACGCACGCCCGCACAAACAAACAACCTCACGCATTCATTCACAACCCAGCAGATTTAGAAGCTCTTGATTGCTGCAAGCCCCTTTCTCCGACACGACCTCTTGACCGACTTGTCAACCCCATGTCTGCTCTTCCGGTCCGGGGGACCGCCGAGATGCAGTACAGGAGACAGGAGAACAGCACTTGCACCAAGTAAAATGACCACTCTGCTAGTGGCCAGCTTGACAGCAAAACTTCGAATCCTTCCCCGTCGCCTTCTTTGCGGTGCTCGGTCTTGACTGGTCCAAGTCTTTGCAGGTTACAAATCGAGGCGGCGCGCTAACTCATCCCCCCTGGACCATATCGGATCCTCGTCAGCGTCACCCCAATCTGGCCATTTCCCGCCCAGGTCACGGACAAAGATCGCGTGTACGCGCGCGTTTGGGAGAGAAGTCGAGTCGCCTCGCCTCACAGCGGCGACAGACGCCAGATCTATTTAGCAACCTCTACAAAAAGAAGGAGATCAGAGCGTGAGCAGCAACTAATCTCGGATGGTGTCCCATCTCACACTGAAGATTTCGGGGAGATTTCGCAGATGTCTCCGGAACTGGTGGGAGGGGGGAACTTGATCCCACCCAGCCAAAGAGAGGCCAGAAACGAAACGAAACGCGAGGACTTGCAAATGTCGTTGAGCACACACAGTGTCTCGTTTTGAGGCCAGGACGCGCTTGGGTCCAGCACTGTGCTGATACCTGCAGGCGTTCAAGCGCAATATGACTGGCCCATGACGTCAGCTCAGAAACACGGACGTGCTGGAGACGGACGAGACGGACGAGACATCTCTCTCTCCCTGTCTTGCCGTCCGTCTCCTCGTCCATTGTCACAAGCTTTTGACCGTCTGAGGAATGTCCCACCCGTTACAGTCCAGTTTTGGTCCTGCGTCCATCCTAGAACCAGGTTGGCTGGCTCGGCCGGCTTGCATCTCCGTACAAGCCGTGCCCCTTGGCTCGCATTTCTAAGCGTCCACTTCCCAGCTTTTCTTTCCCCCAAGCGTTCCGTCCCCAGCCGCGACATGAACTAACTAACCGATGGCGTGAACACGAACTCTCAGGGGCCAAAGCATGGGGGAGATGGTGCTGTTTACACGCCTCAGTTGAGACGGACACGGTTTTTCGAGGCTCAACAAACACACAGACATTGTCCCGCATTGGCAATCTGGAGGCTCATGGTTCTATCCTGCCCATGCCCCACACGAACGTGATGGAAGACCCGCCTCCCTTGGCTATGACGCATGGTTCTATCGCCAAAAAATCATGGCGACATGTCTCATCAAGCCTCGAATCTCGCATTTGGCGATGGCAGCTGACACGGCTGAGGGGAATAAGGCGCGTCTGTATGTGCGAGTGTCGTCGAGCCTTGCTTGAAAGCCGTGTGTCCATTTGATACGCCTTTAAACCTAGAGCAGAGCCGCCTCCAGAGTCTCTGAACTCTAATTGGGACCATGACGTGATGTCAACTCGGCCGAGCTACGGATGCCGTTTCACGTTCGACTGCATATCAACACACACAAGTTGTTGACACCTACAACATTCAAACACTGGACGTCCAACTACTGTACGCCTGGTGACCGGGCGAAACAGCCCGGATTCAGAAGACGGAGCTGGCTCCTCGGCGCTTGTGTCCAAGGAATCGAACCCGCCCTGGGAGCCTGTATCACCGTCGGATCGGATATTGGAGGATGATCGAGATCCCGACGGCACATGATCGAGATTCGATGTGCAACTCCATCTCGGATGGGACACTTGGTCAAGTTGTTTCCGGCTGATGCCAAGTATTGAACGGTGCCTTCCCTTGTGTTGTGTGTGTGTGTGTGTGTGTCTGAGGTGCCTTGGTGCTTGGTGGTATTGCACGTCCCCATGTAGTAATCCTGCTGTGTTTCTGACGTATCGCTTTTCCATGAATAGCATTCAACGGCCAAACAGGATCAGGGCGTCCATCTTCCCCTCGTCTCTCCTGAGAGGCTTTGGTACCTGTTGCAGATCCGGCCGAGACCCGCGACCGTGGGGCTGGTCGCGATGGGTTTGTTGGTGTTGCACATTTGCGATACGGCCACCCTAGACCATGGCAGTAAAAAAAAACCACCTGAATGCCTCCGAATGCTGTGCATCGCATTAGTTGACGAGACTTCTAAACGAAGTAGCTTGGAGTACTGTCGCGTTCGGTGCTACACGTCTGTCAAAGTTGTCTATGAGTCAATAGGCGAGTTTAGTTGTGTGTCAGGTGCTCGCCTGCCTGTAAGTGAGGGGATTCCCAACCATATTAAAAAGCTTCAGTTGCCGACAAAGGGGAACAAGACGCGATAGATGACTCATGAGCTCGCTGTTAACACAACACGTGCAATATAACTTAACCCAAAAAGCTGAGATATGAATCATGGAAGGCCCGCGGCTTGGAAAGCCTGTTCATCTAAAGAACTCAAGCTTGCAACCCCAACAATACTGCTGCAATTTGCTAACAAACACTCCCCTCACAGCCTGGCCTTCTCGACACCCTCTACCCTAAACCTATGCCTCGGCGCATGAACTCTCACAAAGCCCTCAGCACCTCGAGTATCGTACACGACCTCGTCGGCGTCAATACTCACGAGAGTCCCCTCGTCACGGCCCGATGACCCCGTGTCAGTCGGCCATACCATCACCGCCACGCCCTTTTGCAGTCCCTGCTCGAGAACGACCGCGTCACTAGCCTCAACATCTTTCTCGGGCTCGCAGAACGACCCGGCCCGAATTTCGCTGGCTGCCTCCTCGCCGGAGAGAGTCACGGGGTCACCCACTCGCTTCTTGGCCGCCGACACGGCGCTTTGGAACCGCCGGATCCAGTCGTATACACGTGGATACACCGAGGGGGAGAAACTGCCCTTAGGCAGAGCGCCTTCGAGGCCTGTTATCCAGTGGAAAGGCCAGATGGCCTCAATGTCGGCCAGACTCAGCTTCTCGGTACACGCGATCCAGTCGCGTCTATCTACGAGGAGACCATTCTCCAGGAAGCCCATGTCGCTGGCCAACTCTTCAAGCGCCTCTGGCTTGTTAGCATCCATGGTGCTGGCGTTAAATTCAGAGCCGAGAAAATCGCTTCTGTCGCGGTAGTACGCCGGGTCCTTGAGGAGAGGTAGGTCCTGGGGGATGAGCTGCATAGCTGTGGCTAGCATGTCCCCGTCGTTGGTGAGTCTTGATACTGCACGCTCAACAACGAGTTGGTCAGGGTCCGTGGCGCCGAGGCGAGGCAGCTTAGGAAACATGGCCTCGAGCTTGCGTATCTGTAGCCGCGTGTCGAGATAGACATCGCGGCCGACGGCGAGGATTGGGATACGGCGGTACGAGATGCCCAGACGGGAGATGTCCGGTCGGGGCATCAAAGGAGGTTGAATCTATCTCACTGTCAGTACCAATGAGTACTCAGCCAAGGTAGGTGGCATAAGCCCAAACTTCTCAACTTACACATTGGCTGTACGGTATGCCACGCAGGGCCAAATACCATAACAATTTTCTGGCATATGGTGAGTACGAGTAGTGGTAGACAATGACACGAGGGTTGGCCATTGTGATTGCTGTCACCTTGTCAAGATCAGTAAAACAAAGATCTTGGTGCGGGGCGCGGGTCGTCGGGACCATCATATTCATGGCTACTAAGGACCAATCGCGTGTTACTCTTGACTACATTGATTCACTCTGCACTAGACTACAATCTGTAGCCCCGTCACGACAATTAAAAGCCCTCATTGAATTGAGATTTGATTGCACTCAGTTACTATTCTGGCCACCTACTTTTTTATCTCCCATCGTTAATGTTGGACGAAATCGCCCCATTACATACACATCCCCGGGTGTCCTTTTGATGTAGAGTGCAACTCCCAAAACGCGTGAGATCGGATCATATCCGAGCTTTTGTTGTTCGTTCCCGAGGGACTGGATTTACCAGACTGCAGCGTCAGCAGTCGAGGCAACTGGAGCGACAGTCCAGCCATCATCGGCGATCTTGTGGTCGCCGCCCGTCTGGTCGCCAGAGTGGTCGCCAGTGTTACCCCAACCACCGTCGTTGTCGGCATCACCAAAGTTGCCTCCATCCATCTCGTCAACGGGAGGTTCCTTGCAACGGACCTTTGTGTGGCCCATCTGCTGGCAGTTCGAGCACTGAACCTTGCTCCCTAGAACTTAGTTAGCACCGCTGGTAGAAGCTGTCCATTCAAGGCACTCACAGTCCTTGGGCTCAGGGCACTCTCTGCTGTAGTGGCCCGGCTTGTCGCAGTTGCGGCAAGTGACGCTGGACATGTCACGAGGCTTGTCACACTCCTTGGCCATATGGCCCTCCTCACCACAGTTGCGGCACGCACGACCACCACCACCCTGAGGACAATCCTTGGCAAAGTGACCGACTACAAGGATCAGTTCATGTCGACAAGAGCAGAGTTGGTTTACACACCTTCATTGCACTTGCGGCACTCGACATTGGCTGGGTTGGGGGGCTCCTCACAATCAGAAGCCTTGTGACCAGATTGGCTAAATGCATGTCAGTCATTGAAGTAGGTTGAACATCTGGACCTGCAACTCACCCGCAGTTCTTGCACGCGAACTTGTCAACGCGAGGCTCAGGGCCTGCCGAAGATGTTAGCAGAATGACAGTTGACTATATTTCAGTACTCACAGTCACGAACACGATGACCGTCCCCACCGCAGTTGTAGCAGGAAATCTTGGGAGCATCGGTGCGTTCCGCCTTCTCCTGGGTACAGTACTTGGAGATATGGCCAAGCTCTCGGCAGTTGCTGCACATGGGGATACCCTTGTCGACGACCTCCCCAGCATCGTCGAGGCGAGCAAGGAGTTCGTCACGATCCTTAGGCCAACCCTCAACCTCACGAGGGCGGTCCGCCTTCTCGGTGAAACGGTAAGAGACCGTGTACTTCTTGCCCATGTTTCCCTGGAGGTCCATGTTGGCGAAGACCTGAAGAAGGGGCTTCTCGGAAGCAATCAGCCAGAGACCGATGTCTTTCTCAATGAGATGGGTCTGAACATCTCGGTAAGTGGCCTCTCCGTTGGACGCCTTGATGTACTCCTGAACGCCCTCCTTGGCGTCGTCAACGTCTCTCTCAGCAACGGCCTGCTTGATCTTGTTCACGGCCTCATCGAGAGTGACATCAGCAATGTGATCGCGGTTGATCTTGCGAGCGTTCTCGCAGTTCTTGCGCATGTGGCCTGTAAAGATGTGAGTGAAGTCCACGCCCTGGAGCATTGTGAAACAAACCTTCTTCACCACAGTTCTCGCAGACCATTGGGGGCTTGTCAGGGCAATCCTTGACCATGTGGCCAGGCTGCTTGCAGTAGCGACAGGCCATCTCCTGAGGGTTGGGGCAATCGGCACGACGGTGACTGGAAGTGTCAGTATGTGAGAAACAAGAGACTTGGTTCTTGAAATGTCATACCCAGTCTCGCCGCAGCCGAAACACTTGTCATTATCGGCATGGCCATTCTCGGCACCATCGCCGTTCTCGAAGCTACCGTTGTCAAATCCATCACCATTCGCAAAGCCGCCGTTGTCGAAACCGCCATCATTGCCAAAGTTGTTGCTAAGAGGGTTAGACGAGGCGAAAGATCCTTCTTTCATCCCCACGAGAAGAAACTCACGACTCCTGCTTTCCAGTGCCCCAATCGTCCTGACCTCCAGTGTTCCACTGGGACGACCCTCCCTGATCGGTTTGACCCCAGTCAGCCATGATGAAAGACTGTGCCGGAAACGAAGGTAAGTCGCTGGAAGCGTTTGTTAGTATGAGACGGGCGTTGAATAAGCCTAGAAGTGAGAAAAAAGAAAGATTTGAGGAAGGTGGGCGGCGCGACCGTCCCGATCTTGCGTGCAAGGTGATGAAAATAAAAGATCACGGAAAAAAGGAAAAGAGAAAGAAAGAGAAGGAGAAGGAGAGCTTGAGATATGCTCTTTGGATGCCACTCTGTCAAGCCTAGAACTTGGTATGCCTGTGATAGCGGAGATCGAGGCGAGGAGAACCGCAGGCGGGACCACGAGCGCGCGAAGAGCAGGATAAGAGAACCGCGAGAGGTCGCAAAGGACCGCGACATGCCCGCGCGAGCTCGGGATAGGAGAATAAGAGAAGAAGGAGAATATAGAGTGATCGTACCTTGCGTATCGGTGTGTACCGGAGTCGTTGGCGAGCTCGTGTTGAGATCGCGGCAAAGACTGGAGGTGTTTTTGCGTGAAGAAGGAGAAGGAAAGAACCTCTGTTTTATCTCAAAGATGCCTTAAGCACAAGGCGTGATGCCTTGTACCTAACGCGGAGAGATGAAGTTGAGGAAGGTGCGTTGGGGTTCACAACTAAGATGCACGACGCACGACGCGATCAAAGAAAAGCAGGTACGCGACCGGTGCAGCTGACTCAGGCGAAGATGTTTTTCAAAACAAACAGGCTTGTGTTTTTCTACGAGAAGATTCTATAGATACAAGACGCAGTGACCGTCCCGTTAGCGGGCAGTTACGATCACTGCTCATCCTAAGGTTGTGAAGCCTTAGGATGATACTAGTCTAAGGGAAGGGAACTCTGCGATAAAACGAGTTAGCAAACAGCTACGGGCATAAAGAAAATAAGGAATGCAAAAGGGATTTCTAGAGATAAAAATAAATATATAAGAAATAAGAAATAAAAGAGATATTAATAAAATATAGAAATACTAAGAATAAGCGGTTTGCGGTCCGTCCCGCTGCCAGAGAGCAAGTACGAGCAGTTTAGACGCAAAGAGACGCGACTAAACGGCGTGGGTCAAGACGTCGAGTTCTAGAACAAAGGGGCAAGCACCGGCAGCAAAGGTCAGCTTCAGTAATAGCTCTCATATTAACCCAGCAGTGCTTGCTCGGCGGCGAGCCTCACAAGCACAAGCGATTGCTAAGCACGTGTTGAAAGAACCCGGCAATGCTTCGACACCGGAAATCCCTTCCCCACCACAGCCTGCAGCATATGTGTGTCCAGCACGGAAAATTAGGGTGATCGGTACCACGGAGCATGAATCCGCTCACGAGATCACAAAGATCGGCAACCTATCCCCTTGGGTTTGAAAAAGTGCCGAAGATAAATCGTCGTCGTCGGGATTGGTCCGACATCGGGTTGACTAGCTCAGAACACACTCCTCCCCCTCCCCATCTTTTCCGATTACCAAGGACGATATGTCAGCGCAATCACAAGTGGTGGCATAGGACAGAGCACGGTCGGGAGTCAAAGGGTTCGCAAGAGCCGGGTCATACGGTTTAGCAGGCGATTTCTACATAAGCGAGAATTACAAGTTCCTGCATCTCCGGGGGAAGAGGTGAACTGAAAAAGGGAGGTGAGGTCTAGGCCGGACGGGTCTAGGATTAAGGTTGTTTCGCAGCCACACACACAGTGCATCCCGCATATTCTTGAGGACGCAATTGAGGAATTGGGTCTAGTCAGCAACTCGTCATGATTATTATCTCTGCGCTCCGTCCGTAGTACGGATATAGCTTCCGACCCAAGCACGGCCTGCAGGGTCGATTTGTGGCTGGCTCCGCACCTCCGCAGTCGGAACGACTGGGGGGGGGGAGGGCCCTTATCGATATCATGGGCTTCCGTTCGTCGTCCGTGGAAAAGCAGAAAGTGAACCCCGCAACTCTTGATATCGATGTAGTACCGTCCATCCGGGGACGCTTCCGCACTGTATCACCCGCTTCTGCCAGGGCAAAGTGCACAGTCCATCTACGGCGGGCCACACGCGGTTACTGCTTTCTGATTGACTAATCCGGTTCACACCAACGCCCTGGGCTAAAAGTCGTCAGGGCTTGTACCGACTCCAATACAAATCTAGCGCCCTGTCCCCTTTCCTTCTCTTCCTCCTCGTTGTCTTCATCTTGTCCTCATCAGATCTTCCAGTCCACTCTCTTTTGCAATGGCGCCCGCAACCCTCATGATCGATCCGAGCGACGATTTCGTCATGCCCGTCTCAAAATCTGTCTCGCCACCCAAGCGGACGCTGCTTCTGGCTCCTCCCACTCTTGCCTCCCACTCTTCCGCCCTCTCGTCTGTCCTCGCCGACTATGACCGCTCCGTTACCGATCTTCAGATGCTTGACCGTCTCTCTGCGGGGCTGGTCAAGCTGCCGACCTCCACCTACGACAGAGTCCTGATCCTCGCCGACGCCTCGTCCATGCTGGGCGAGTCCCTGGCTCTGATGAACCGCGCTGTTCTTGGCCCTGTCGCGGAAGCCCTCAAGCCCAACGGTCGTCTGCAGTCGCAGGATGGAAACAGCCTGGAGGAGTCCACACTGTCTAAGGAAGCGGTGCTGGCTGGTTTGGTGGCTTCGCGGGGAGGTTTCGAGAAGCCCGACTATGGCGACAACGAGGGGGCTGTCACCTTGAAGTTTGGTCTTAAGAAGAAGAACCAGCCTGCCCCTCTTGCGGATGGTTCCGTTCCCCTCAACTTTAAGAAGAAGAAGCCTGTCGAGGTCAAGCCCGTTGTCCCTGTGGTCCCCGCCGGTGTCGGCTTCATCGATCTTAGCGACGACCTCGACGACGATGACCTCATCGACGAGGATACCCTCATGACAGAGGAGGATCTTTTGCGCCCCATTAATATTCGTATGTCAATTCTTTCTCAATATACATGTCACATCTTACTGACCTTTCATCAGCTGCAGAATGTCAGCCCAAGGCCGGTAAGCGCCGTCGCGCTTGCAAGGACTGCAGCTGCGGCTTGGCCGAACGTCTTGCCAAGGAGGACGCAGAGAAGCGCGCCGAGGCCGACAAGAAGCTCGAGAGCGTCAAGTTGGCCACCGACGACCTTGCCGAGATCGACTTTACCGTCCAGGGCAAGGTTGGCTCATGCGGTAACTGCTCTCTCGGCGATGCTTTCCGATGCGACGGGTGCCCTTACATCGGCCTGCCGCCCTTCAAGCCCGGCGAGGAGGTTCGGCTGCTCAACAACGATGTGCAATTGTAAACTTCAGACACTTTTCATGAACTACCACGACGGCGCGGCACTGCAGGCGTATTGACAGATTTGATCACGGCACGGATTGGATTCTCTTGGGAACCTGGGATAGGACAAACAAAGGCTGTATTCACAAAAGCAGCCAGGACAGGAGGCAAAGGCTGGTTTTCTACGGAGCGCTCTAGATTTTTAGAAATGGCGTTCACGGCGTAGCTCGGCCCATCTAGATGATTACAACAAAAATATGATTTGGTTTCTACTTCAACTACCTCCCTTCCCTTCCTATGTAAACAAAAAACGCCTTACTCCTATACCGACCTCTCAGTATGCAAAAGACCACGACGCCAGCTAAATGAATGTTGGACCATGTTGCTGCCCAAACCCAGTATGCATTCCGTTTTACGAACTAGGTTCAGCATACTTAGTGACAAACTTCTCCTGAGTGTTATTACGGTTTACAGGAAACCTGGCGCTGGTAGCAGTCGCTGGCGCTGACTCGTGGAGATCGTCCAGTTCGCTCTCGTCGAAAGCAGCCGACTCTAGATCACCTGGCTGTGACTTGACCCGGAAGCCATTTGAATGACTGGTGTTGTCGTGGTTGGCAAGGGCATGGTACGCGGCTCCCTTGCGACGCTCGCGCCAGACCCAATAGCCCCATGCGATGGCAGCGATGATGACAATGACAAGAACAACCTCGCCGGACCTCTGGTAAGCCGCCCACTTGGCCTCGTCCAACTGCTTCTGGTGGTCCTCGGCGGCAGACTGAGTTTTGTTGGAGGCGCCACCCACAGTGGTCTCAGGGCCCTTCTCGCCATCAATGCGGCTATCGGTTGGGTCACCTCCAATGTTGCTAATGTCGACACCCATGAAGCGGTCCAGCATGTCCCGGCTGCGGCGGGGAAGGTCGAAGGGGACCATGTGAGACGAGTTGTAGATGAGAACGTAGGTCAAGTTTCGAGCCTCCTGCCAAAAACCGGCAGTCTCACCCTCGAAAGTCCAGTCCCGACGAGGAGCCCAGTTTCCAGGGGTCACCTCAAAACCCTTGCCACCGTTCCATTCCAGCTTGCTGATAAGTTCCTCGGTACCAAGATGGTTGCAGATAAAGTCTTCAGCTCCAGAGAAAAGGAGGACTGGGACCTCCTTGAGAAGATCTGGCAGGAGTTCAACAGCGGGCTTCGAGTTCCTGGCAGTAAAGGCACCACCCACAGCTCCACTGCACTCTTTCCATCCAGTAGACTTCATCGAGGTGACATGCAAAGCGTCAACGACGTCCTTTCTTCCGAGATAAGGAGTCAGGTACTCCAGATCCGGGGGCCAGTTCATGCCACAGCTGGGGTAGGTGTCGGTGAGCCGCACATCGTACATGTTGATGCACTTGTTGCCTTCTCGGGTCAACTCGAGGATGTTCTTCAAAATTTCCTCACATTCACCATAGTCGACGCGGCCAGGGCTAGAAGCAATGACTCGTTCGCAACCTCGCAGGGCAGATTGCAGCTTCTTGTCGTTATCAGAGCCCTTCTCGATGATCCCCTTTTCGTGAGCGAATGAGATATAGGCGGGATACTGGTCCACGGGGGAGATCCAGCCATTTCCGATCAACAGTCCCTGGAGGTTCCAGGCCTTGCTGGGATTCTTCTTGTTGCGATCGAGGATGGCTTTGGCGATATAGGGGATGTGCTGTCCAGCATAGGACTCGCCAGCGATGTAGATCTGCGACATCTTAGCAAGTCATCATTTCCATTGGGCCAGTATATACTCACATCATCGCGATCATACTGAGGGAAGAGGGCGAACCACTTCTCGAGGAATTGGATAAACTGATCAGCCATCTCGTCAAGTTCCTTCACGTAGGCATTCGTGTCGACCAAGCTATATCCAGTGCCCACAGGGTTATCGACGAACAAGAGGTTAGCAAACTCGCCCCAGGAACCATTGTTGTAGTATAGGTTCTCCTTGTCCTTGAGCCGATAGGGGCCAATCTCCATCATGGCACCATCTTCGGAGCTGCATCCTGGTCCACCGTTGATCCAGATGACGGTTCGTTGCTTGTCGGCGATGTGCTGGTTCTCAAAGTGCCAGAAGAACAGATTTCCGTGGCTCTCGGGGGTAACTTCGATATGACTGCGATGAGGATGAACGCGTCAGCTGGAGCGGACAAGGCGGAGACACGTGCCAACTTACCCAGCATGCATCTTGATATTAGGGCCATCCTTAGGAAGTCCAGGCAAGTCGCGAACATAATAATCTGCTGCAGAGTTGGATGTTGCGTCTGCCGCGCCCAGGATTGGCCCGAGAGAGAGGGAAAGGAGGGCTGCCCATCGCCTCGGGGAGGGTATCGATAGGAAGGCCATGATGAAGTTGCGGACGGGATACGCCGCGGGAGCTCTTAAGGAGACGCAGAATCAAGGAGCGAGCGCGTTTGCGTCTTGTATCGGGGAAAGAAAAAGAAAAAGAAATAGAATAGAATAAGAAGAGAGATGAAAGACCGATGCCAGCCAAGATTTGGTCGACGAACTGGCCTGGCACAGTTGAAACGATGGGATCTTGAAAGGGTTAAAGGGAGAGGTGGCCGGTCGAGACCCCGGATTACAGATTACACCTCCTGCCTCGCCTGACGACAACTACGAAACCACCTTTGGACGGGGACCTACGGGGCCATTGAGCCCCGAATGCGCTGCGCTGCAACCAAGCAAGAAAGCTTCCGCTTTAGTGGCGGCTGAGGAGGAGGCTTGGGGGCTCGGCTCTGTGGCTTGGCGCCAGTTCTGGCACCGATTCATCCGGGAAAGGAGACGTCCAGGGGCTCTTGTAGTGGGGATATCTCCACTAACAATTGCCTCCAATTTGTGTCTGTACGAGGAGTTGTAGTTGACCACGAGACTATGAAATGCGATAGAGGGATGTCTTACTACTGCAAGTGAGCGTATTTACTCTCCAATGCCAAGATACTCAATAGACTGCGTGGCGCCCTGTTGTGACCGATAATCAGTGCTCAATAGCAGCCTCGTTTGTCTGCAGAGAGTATTGTAGATGGATCCGCGGATAGATGCGACATGGATCTCTACAAGCGTAATGTGCGTATTTCGCATCGAGAAGAATAACCATGAATATACATGTTTTACTCGTATTGTTTCCTGTTTGTCATGCATCTTCTCTACTAGCTAAAATCTGTTTGCGGAGTCACATCACTTACACACTTTCTCGTGGCACCCAAGCCCAGTGCCTCCACTGGCGATCTCTCACTGGATTGCCTCTAGCTAGCAATTTTTCCAAAAACCCTCTCTTGGCCAACCAAGCGCACCACCAAAATCTCTTTTACGGAGTCGTTATCAATAAACAACCAGGTCAAGATAGACTTTCGGCTCGTTTCTAGACCATCCACTATCACGACGTGCACAAGCGAGTAACCCTTGCCCACTACCCCTCAACGCAGACAAAGAAAAATCATGGCCACCACAGGCAAGACGTTTATTGTCGAGCATCTCGACCCAGAGCTCGGTCCCTGGTCAGAGCTCGAGTACCTGGCCATTGCCAAAGAGACGCAGGATACACACGGCTCCTTCATCCTCTCCAGTCTGCCTCCCACCTTCAAGGTCCCTGCCGACTTGGCCAGCAACCCCGCCTTCACGGCTGAGCAGCGAGGTGTTGAGGAGCTCTATGCTGCCAACAAGTCTCGCGTCTGTCTGCTTGATCCTGCCGCTGCCAAGGATCTCTCTCCCGAGGATGGTGATACTTTTGACGCATTCTTGTTTGGAGGCATCTTGGGTACGTTAATATCCAAGTATGTTGAGGACTGATACTGACGTCTATCCAGGCGATGATCCTCCCCGAGGTGTGTAGCAATAACAACAATATTGCCCAGTGGTGGTACATTACCTGACATGGACTTACAGACCGAACATCCGAGCTCAGGAAGAAGGGTTTCGAGGGTCGCAGACTAGGACCCAAGCAGATGACAACAGATACAGCAGTGCGAGTGACTCGCATCGTCGTGCAAGACAGGGGTTCGTCACCGCCATAAGTACACGATGTTATGCTTGGAAGCTTACAGTGATCTTTTAGTGCCCGTTGACAAGATTCCCTACCTCGACTTTCCGGAGCTCAAGTTCAACGAGCATGAGAGCACCGAGATGCCCTTCCGTTATGTTAAGGGAGAGGATGGCAAGCCCATCATGCCCAAAGCTAGTGACCACCCTCTCATGCAAGTCAAGTTCTAACAATATATTTTAGGGCATGGTTGAGTTGATCCAGAAGGATGCCGACAAGGCTGTGGATGATCTATTCTAATATGCTGAATGATTATATCATCCCTTGAAGTCACATCGTCTCAACTCTACGTGGAGAATCAGGCTCAAGTTGAGTCTCAGCTCCGTAATAGCAGCATAAATCTCGCACTGTAGTAGAGATGCTTGTCTTTGCCTTTGGCCTTACTCGTATATTCTCCCAGTCCTCACATGGCGGTGGGCGATATTGAGTCTTGGAGGATACACATGATAGGAATATCTGGTTGTGCATATACCGCTCCAAACAACAGGAGATGTGTAGCACCATTATCCCATTGGCCTACTGAAAAGTTTGAAACTTGGTAGTTAATCGTACTGGCTATGGCTTCAAGTCACCACGTCTCGAGTTAAACCAGCATGTATCACAGCAATGCCACAGCATTTCAAGAAACGAGAATCCACACGTATAAGTAGTCGAGTATTCCGGTCAACAGACCAGACCCTTGAATTTTCCCGGTATACTCAACGAACAATCCCAATCTTTCAACATCGCCGAGCTCTGGCACCCAAAAGACTTTGAGGTCTGCCACAATGTGCACGACAACCTTCATCAAGTACCACTGCAACATATGCGACTACCTCGTCCGCTACGACCAAAAGGAGGAGAAGTGCGAACATGTCATAAACAACCAACCGGAAAAGTGTCAAAAGAAGATATTGTCTCGGAAGGAATCGATTGATATACGGTCATGTAAAAAGTGTGAGCAGCGGATTCTGGATGCGATGAAGACGAGGGATACGGCCGTTTAGGACATTAGGAGGTTTTGCTTGAGGGGAGGATAAAACATACTGAATGGTTCTAAAAGTAACAACTTGAAAACTTTCTGGTTCTATCTGTTCCTTAATATGCCCATGCTAAATGAATGCAAACCAACAAGTAGTCATAAGATCGAGGTGAATGTTAATGATTGCTCGGCATCTCATCGTTGATGGAGCTACCCTGGAGCTTATCGCAATCCTCTCGGTGCGCGTCAATTGATGACACTCACAACGAATTGTTTTTAGCAAACTGTGGTAGTAATAATACAGACGCCCCTGGTTTTATCTAGAAGGAATTGATGTGATATAAAGCTCTTGTCACTTCAATGAGGATAATGTCTTCTTGGGTGGATGATGCAAATAAGCAGATGTTGCACCAATCGCGGCTGTGATCCATTTTCTTTCACTGGGACCATTGAGACTACCATTGACAAGGATTCATATAAGAATTCAACACTCACCACAGACTGTTGTAAGAATAGAAACATTACATCTTCGACCTATGGGAAGATAGAAATTACAATGTTTCGCCTTCTCACAAGGTCGAGGTCATTGCTCGGCCGACAATCGTTCCCATGGCGGCAATGCTACTCTCATGCAACGACAAGGTCATCAGACCCTCTACGGATTCTCTTCTGCGGCTCCGATGACTTTAGCTGCGCATCTTTAAAGGCCGTATACGATGAACATGGCCGGAATAAGGACCTGATTGAGTCCCTAGATGTCATGGTTCTACCCTCAAAGCGCATGGGCAGAAGCTTCAAAACACTCAGAGAAGGTGAATCAACAACCTCGTATGTGATCTCCAATACTAAGATTTCTATAGTTCCCTGCAAGATACTAGCTGAGGAGTTGGGACTAAGTATTCACCAGCGTGAGACATTCACAAAGTGGGAGGTGAGTTGCCCAAGCATCTACCAGCTTGTTACTTCGAGAGACTAAAGAAGCTCTGTAGCTACCCGAGGCAACGAACCTCGTCATCGCTGTCTCCTTTGGCCTATTCGTCCCTCCTCGGATATTGAGATCAGCCAAGTATGGGGGCCTCAATGTACATCCTTCTCTACTCCCAGAGTAAGTCGAAACCAATCTCACGGATGCAGGCGTAGTGATTGACAACAACACAGCCTTCGAGGACCTGCACCAATCCACCATGCCATATTAAGAGGTTATCGCAACACCGGAGTTTCTCTCCAGACCCTTGACGACAAAGCCTTTGATCACGGCACCGTGCTAGCCCAGACTCCTCGCCCAGGAATCCCAATACCACCCGGCTGCACAGTCCAGGAGCTCACGAGCCTCCTCGCACCCATCGGAGCCCAGATGCTCGTCCAAGGTCTAAGGGACGGCGTGCACATACCGCCTCATCAGAGGTTAGACTGGAAGGCCGAGGATCTTAGAGATAGGAAGCTCGTCCACGCGCCAAAAGTCACAAAGGCTGATGGACAGATCAACTGGGGTGACTGGACAGCCGACGAGTTTGTACGGAGGGTGAGAGTCTTAGGGTCGATCTGGACGCACGCCGTTAACAAAAAGGGCCAAACGAAACGGCTTATCTTTCAGGACGCCGAGGTGGCATCTCTGATGGACCTCGCCGTCTACGACTCGCGAATGTCTCTCCATCTGAATCTAGAGCCGGGGCTGGAGGGCCCCAAGTATGAGGCTCTGGTAACGGACCAGCGTGACGGGAGCGCCATCATTCATATCCCTAGCGGCGAGTTGATCTGGGTTAGGAAGATTAAAGAGGAGGGCAAGCCGGAGCGAGACGCGACGATTGTGCTCAGGTCTTTTCAATAGTCGGCATTGTGTTGCCGGTATTGACCATGAGTCTGTATATCAGCTGTGGCTCTATAGATGGCATAGGAACAGCCCATGTACATGTACTATTAACACAAACTCTAGACAGTGTATTATATCTCAAGGCAATGCCAGCTGAGGTTGACTTGACGATGAAGTTCACCTAGGGCCTTGGTTTGACATGCTCTTCAATTTAGATTCAATGCGTACGCGTATTGAGAATGACAAATTCGAATTAACTTTGCATTCCCACAATCTTGACGCGCGTTCATTTCATGAGTGCGTAATCACGACTCTCGGGGTATCATCCAACTCTACCTAACGCGATAATCGACTCCTCAACCTCTGGCCACGCCCACCTCGCCTCAAGCAAGACGTGTACGGATCCACTCAGTCCACTTGCAGAGATCCTCCATGTGCTCCAGCACCCTGCCAAGGTCCGACCGCGTCAGCTCCTTATTCTTCATCTTGGCGTTTTCATCTCGAGGGATGACGTTCTCATCAGCCACCTCCACTACTCCGTCCTCAAGCACCTTAAGCGTGACGTTAGCCGTAGAGTTGCGGAAGGGGAAGACGACCTGCAGATGAGGAGTAGGATGGACCCAGAGAGTGACATCCAAGTTGATCTCTTCACTGGCTGCGGTCTCGGGAGCTGCAGGAGAAAGGTCCATAAAGTCTGCCAGCTCATTTTTGCTGGCAACATTGGGTTTGGGTGCTGGGGCTGGCACGCTTCCTTGCTTGGGTCGTGGCTCAGCTTCCTTTGTCTCGGACCCAAAGCTGCTTTCGAGCAAGGTTGCAACGAAAGCATACTGCCGAAGTAAGGGGAGCATGTCGATAAGCTGGCGAGGGTGAGAGAAGGGTATCTCAGTAACCACTTGAGAATATATAGGTTTGTAGATGAACAACGAGTTCCGGTGAGACTTGACCAATGGCTTCTGATCTTTGTCGTACACACGGACATCGCGTTGACGAGTGATTGTTCGAAGCTCACTTGGATCCTGAGCACTACCAGGAGGCACAGGGAAGAACAGGCTGTCAAAGGTAGGCGGATATCCAAAGATAGGCGGAGCGTTCACATTCGCAAGAGCATGCAACCGCATCCAGTCGTTCTGAGGGAGAATGACAGGAGGGTCAAATGTGACGGTGAACATGACCTGAGGCACCCTTGCCGTTGAGAGATCTGGTTGAATCATTTCCATTCCGGCGTCCTTATTCTCTTCGGATGGGGGTAACACAACGTTATCGGGCTCTAGCCAGTCCAGGTTCGGCTTTTTGGGATCCAAGGTCGGCTCAGTTGTCACCACTTTCTTGGAAATCCAGTCCTCGGAGACCCTTACAGGCAGATGACCCATACCTCCTATGGAAGCGCAACCGATTAAAAGTGACCAGACCTTTTCTCGCTTTTCGGCAAATGAAGCAAGTTTGTCGGTTGTCGGTTGAATGAGCCGTAGCGTCTTCCAATACTGCAAAGCCAAGCCCACCCGCTCACTCGGGTGCATAATAGGGAATCCATGCCTCGTGCACATGGCTGCAACGCATAGCGCACTGGGCGACTTGTTGATTCCTGGCTCCTGGCTGAGTTGGGCCACATCCCACTGGTAAAGTCTCTCCAGGCTCCCATAGATGCCTGCCAAAGCCTCGTGACAATCGAGTCCTGGAATGATGCTGAGTTTGTCTAGAATTGCTAGTCGTTCTAGATTGATGGCGAATTTGTCGAGGGTTTTGGTCAATGGGCTTTGGCTTTGGAGAAGCTGAAGATCTCTAAGGAGAATCTGACTTGCTCGTTCGACGTGCTTGGTGACCGAGGGAGCGGACTCTGGAAAAGCAAGCGAAATGTTTTCGACAATATTATTGTCCAATGCAATATCCAACTGAATGGCTGAGCCTGCTATGACGAGGGTTCTTCGTTTTCGGCCGTCGGGTGCTGTATGGTCTTCTGAAAGACAATCGAGTCCTATTCGCTGCGCCAAACGTTCCAAGCCGGCTTCGCTCACAAGTCCCTTCTTTTTCTAAGAGAAGTCAGCAGAGAAGCGTATTAAAAGTAGCAGGACCACGTACGTTCAAGACTTCGATAATCGTTTCCAGACGCTTCAGCTTATCATCCTCCGCAAGAGCGCCCAGATTCCCAAGACCAACGCCAACATTATCGAGGCCAATATCAAGACCGGCGCCAATACCAAGGGCTCCCATGGCTGCCGCTGTAGATGGACTGTCGAAGTTTAAGGGCGCATTGGAGGCTTGCGCCGCCATGAGTGTGGAAGCAGCAGGAGACTTCTTAAACTGTTGCGGCGACGAGCGCGGCCCTCGGGGTGAAAACACGGCATGAGCGGGGTTGGAGAAGGGCGTAGATACGGGAGGCGTTGCGACAGCGAGTTGTGAGGGCGTGCGGCCCTGTTGCGAGGCGACGTGCTTCATGGCTGTTGGCGTCGCCATATCGATGAAGCCGATGCCCTCCTTTGGGAGGGAGGTTTCGTAGCTTGTTGCTTCGGGAGTCGGAAGATAAAGTACGGTCGCAGGATGATGGATCGATAAGCGATTGTGTTGTTAACAAGTTGAAGGCGATGTCGGAGCACGTCGTAAAGTTGTGTGCTTTTGAAAGGTTCGATTGTTGAAGGTTGAAGTCAAAAGAGCATCGCGAAAGGTAAGGAAGGAGCTGGAGACGCGGGATGCGTGCACGGTTCGGCCCCACCAAGCCGAGTTAAACCCCTGCCATCCACCCGCATTCTTTTTGGAGCTTCTTTGCTCACCACCAAGAAAGACAAGCTCTTTATTCTACGAGCCCACCTTGATCGATTGCGCCATGGCCACTGCTGCACAGGCTGCACGTGCTGTGCGCACCCAGTCAACAGCAAGGCGCTCTATATCCATTGTCGTCTCACCACCACCAGTCACGTTGACCGAGAGGCGGTCCATTCTACAACTGCTGGAGAAGCATGGGCCGGTCGAACACTTTAGAGCTCTTCCGGTATGTACCCTTATCAGCAAATAGGCTTGCTAATTGTGCTAACCATACACTGTCCAGGGCCATGATGCCTCATTTGTATCCTTGATGAGAGATGCTGCAGCTGTCACCAAGGTGACTGCCAGTAGCCCATACACAGTTACCGTCCAGACACCGACCAAGTCCACCACACCCGCGAACGAGAAACGCAAGGCCAGTGCTGGAGGTTTTGGGTCGCTTCTGAATGTAATCGAAAGTCGACATACGTTCAAGCAAGAAATCCAAGAAGATGCGGAAAGGGAGTTTACTGTCGAAGTGTCTCCGTCTCCTGATTACCGACATCACCTCAGCGCCAAGTCGATGTTGAGCAGACCATGGCCCGATTTTATCAAGGATCAGAAATCTTTTATTTCCGAGACCCTTAACCAATCGCTTCCCGACTCGTTGGCGACGACGGGACTGAAGCAATGGGCTCCTGATTTTGGAGCGAAGCCATCAAAAAATTCCAATGCTACTATGCGATTTGCACTTCGGAACATGATCCCGAGCAAATTCAAACGCTCTAACGAGAAAGAGGAAGAGTCTGCAGAGAATGATGAGCCAGAAGATGTCGAACTGGAGGATGATATCGAGCAGCCAACAGAAAAAGAAAACTCTGTCAAACAAGACCCATAAACAGGAGACGAATCTCAGCTCCTCGACTGAGGCTTAGCCAGTTGCGCAACGCGACGCAACTCATGGCTAGGCTAAGCTAAGCATCTCCACGCCGAAAAGATCTCGAATTAGCATTAGCTTTTGCCTGAGGCGACGATCATGTTCATCCCTGGTATCACGCGGCGATGAGGCAGCCCAGACGGTTTTCGCCGAGGACCAGGAGGAAGCTGTCTCGGACTAATTGCGCCATGGAACGAGAAGATCATTCCAAGACTGCGCATCTCACTTTTACCTCACTTCATCTCGCCAGGTTCCTGGACTCGATTGGATCAGCCAAGGATTTTGGACGTGTGACGTTGAAAAAGCGACGGCACGCGTCCCAAGAAAAAAAGATCCTTGTCAAGACCAACAACAAGATGGCCCGAATCAGGAATAATCGAGCGACCCCACACCCCGGCAGATTAGCCACGATTCGACAAAGCCACCATATCTACGTCACTGCGTCGTAGAACCTGTCACTCGCGATGGGAATCACTAACATGGCTTGGCTCTCTGCATGGCGGGTTTCGGCACGGATGAGCCCAAAACAGGGCTTGGTGATGACGTCTCAGCCAAGCACCGCTGTTCCATCTGCTGCGCAATGCTTGTTGCCCTGAGTAGCGGCATTGTGTCGCAACTTATATCTTGGCCGTCTACGACCTCGATTTCTTGCTGGGTGGTCATTGTATCTTTTTGTTTACTATCATCAGCTGTATCATCTATACTCTAGCGTGTTCTACTCTTACACCGCACTATACACCACATCACAATGGGCGTTGGACGATTCATCCATCATTTCGGCGGCTTCTTGCTGTTCGCTGCGACGGTCTTGCTCATCGTTGTTGACATTACTGCTCCTGTTGTCAACGACATCGCCATCTTCAAGGTCAATCTGAACGAGCTGGCCCAGACCAACACTAGCCAGACCCCAACAACAATCAACTTTGGCACCTTTGGTTACTGCATTCTTAGAGAGAGCGGGTAAGTTTTGACAGTATTGAGGCCATCGCCTCGACAATTGGACCAACGCGATGCTAACAACCCCTTAGCGATGAATGCTCCAAGTCTCAGATCGGCTACAACCCTGCCTCGGTCATCTACAACGCTGCTGGAGGCAATGTCGTCGAATTCTCTGATGCTGCTGAGAACGCCGCCAAGGCATTGACCTATGTCATGGTGCTGCACCCCGTTGCTACTGGGCTCTGCTTCATCGCCTTCTTCTTGGCCCTCGGCGCCGGTACATTGGGCTCTTTGATGTCATCGCTCGTCGCCCTCCTGGCCTTCTTTGTCACTCTTGTCGCTCTGGCCTGTGACTTTGCTGGCTTCGCCATTGTCAAGAGACGGGTCAACAACGCCGACATCGACCTCAACGCTGAATGGGCTGTCGGTATCTGGCTCGTCCTTGTCGCTGCTGTCCTCGCCCTGGCTGCCACCATCATTGTCTTCTTCACCTGCTGCTCGGGCCGCCGTCGCCGCAGCCGCGAGAGCAAGAAGATGGCTGCCTACCAGTCCTCCCCTACCCGCTACTAAGTAACGTGGGTTGAGAGGCATACTACAATTTTTACTTGAGTTTATGGATTATGTTGAGAAGATGAGAGAGGTGGACTAATGACTACTGTTGGATTAAGCCAAGGGAAATACCCCAGATGCTCTTTAGAGCTACTTTTCTATACGCAAATATGAATATCATGACATTTTATTTTCACCTGTACATTACACAATACAAATAAGATACTAAGGAGGTGCTTCGTTGCTCTTTGGCATTTATTCAGTATCAACTTGTACTCAATCAAATTAAACTTATACTGAACCTGAGACAACCCCCTTGAACAACCTAGAACAAATCACACACAACTGGTGCTCCCCAATTAATCTAATCAATAAGTCTGGTGACGCTGACACCGTCCCACAGAGGTATGACAAACGTCTCCAGTCGCGGGTTGCTCAAGCTCAGGTCATTAAACTCCCTCAGAGCCTGCACGTTGGCGAGCTTGTCACCAGTGAGCTCCTCGTCACCGAGCGCCTTGTCATCCGCAACCAAACCCCGGCGCAGCACGTTGTCCGAGACGATGAGAGCCCCTGGTCGGAGAATCCTCTTTGCGCTGCCGGGCTGAGACCCTTCAAGGAGCTGTCTCAGATAACCTGGGTATCCCGTCTTATCGGCGTCGATGAAGACGAGGTCGTACGGCTTGCTGGGGTTCAGTTTTAGTAGCCTATTCCGAATCAGCATTCTTTACTTCTCGGCGAGTCAAGGCGTTTGTTGTCTCTCTTACGTCTCAGATGCAGGGCCGACGACGATTTCAACGTTGTTGACGCCGTTGGCTGCGAATCCCTCGTTGGAGAGCTTGGCGTACTTGGGCTCGTACTCCAAGCCAGTTACCTGACCGTCTGGACCAACGGCATGAGCCCAGACGAGGGCCGAGAAGCCGGCATAGACACCAATCTCAAGGACTGTTTAAAGGCCCGTTTAGCAAACTTGGCGAATATCTAACTCGGCAGAAGTTAGAACCCACCTCTCTTGGCGCCGATGGACTTTGCCAGGAAGATGTTGAACTGGGATTGGAAGCCGGAGCTCAAGTACTCTGAATCATCACGGGTGGAGGAGATGTGGGCGTGGTAATCGCTGATGTACTTGGGTAGCGGCGTCGAATGCTGCTCAGAATATGTCGAGACATTGGCGCCCAGTTGAGGGCTAGTATACAGCGGGGTAACGTTGTCCTTCATATTGGCGATGAGGTTGAACTGATTGATTAGATTGACTTGAGATGGATGGATATAGCTTCATCAACACAATGCCCCCTCTTTGCATCCTTTATATGCATCTCAAGATCCTCGGAAACCGAGTTCGACGTCGTCTCGCCATTTCTCCCACCTTGATGCCGATTTCCGGCCCACCAATAAAAGCTACATGGCTGGTGGTAGCAGTCCACACCATCGACATCAGTGGCTCGGAGTTAAAAAGCCTATATATCTTTACATGTGGGAAAATGACGTTCGTCTCCTCACGGCTGACGAAGCGAGTCCAGGTCACGTACAACTGCCGGGCGACATGTCCGATGCTCGGCCGACCGAATCACCGGACGACACGGGGGAATTTGCAATTCGAGGCTGACTTGACATGATCATCATGCTTGTATTGCATCAAGAGGAGAGACCGCGATCAATTAGAGGGCCCGTCTATTTCTTACCTAGGTCCTTAACTACCTACCTACTAAATGCATCCCAGAGTCCATTACCATTATAACGATAAGACGGCCTCAAAACATCTCGCATCAGAAAACTAACTTTTCCATCCCTCCTCATTGACTTTGCATTGTCTTATCCACTCAGCGTTCACAGGAGTAGATTGACGACGACAAAGAAAAAGGCACCGGCGGTAGAGATGGCGGCGGCGTGGCTCGATGCTGAGGTGGGCACGGTCAACGGGACGTCCGGGGGGTTGTCATCGCCATCACGGAACGTCTTACCTCCAGAAAAGGCGTTGCCCTCGGAAGGAGGCTTCTTCTTCTCTTCCGGAGTGACAGTGACCACCTTCTTTTCCTCCGGCTTCTTTTCCTCTGGCTTCTTCTCCTCCGGCTTGGCGACGGGCTTGGGAGCGGGGGCCGGAATTGGAGCCGGAATTGGAGCCGGAGCGGGGACCGGGGCAGGAGCAGGAGCAGGAGCAGGCTTCTCTTCTGGCTTGATGATGACCTTTTCCTCGGGCTTGACGACAACCTTCTCCTCAGGCTTTATGACAACCTTTTCCTCTGGCTTGTAAGCGATCTTCTCTTCCTCCTTGTAGACAATCTTCTCTTCGGGCTTGTAGGCGACCTTCTCTTCCTTGTAGATGTACTTCTCCTCAGGCTTGTAGGACACCTTCTCCTCCTTGTAGACAACCTCTGGCTTGACCTCGTACTTGTACTTCTCGGGAGCAGGGACAGGAACAGGAACCGGTGCGGGGATGGGAGCAGGAGCAGGAGCAGGGGCCTTGTAGTAGTGATGCTCCTGGCAAGGCTTGATCTTCTCACAGACATCCTTCTCCTTCTTGTACTCCTCCCTGTACTCTCCCTTCTGGATCCTCACGCAGACGTCCTCTTCCTTCTTGTACTCGCCCTTCTTGTACCTCTCGCAAATGTCCTCCTTAGGAGCAGGTGCGGGGATAGGAGCGGGAGCAGGAATCGGGGCCGGGGCCGGGGCCGGGGCTGGGGCATGATACGGCAGGCAGTGCCTGATCTTCTCACAGACAACCTCATCCTTCTTGTAATCACCTGCATACTGACCCTTCTGGATCTGGACGCAAATGAGTTCCTCGCGCTTGTAGTCTCCCTTCTTAACCCTTTCGCAGATGTCTTCCCTTGGAGTAGGGGCGTAGTAGGGTAGGCAATGCTTGATCTTGTTGCAGAAAGGTTCCTCCTTCTTGTAGTCACCTGTGTACAGGCCCTTGCGGATCTGATCACAGATAACTTCCTCGCGCTTGTAATACCCCTTCTTGACTCTCTCGCAAATGTCCTCGGGGACTAGGGCCGGAGCGGGAGCGGGAGCTGGCGCAGGAGCAGGGGCAGGAGCAGGAGCAGGCACAATAGGGGGGAGGCAGTGATTGATCTTCTTGCAGAAGCGCTCCTCCTTGTAGTCACCCGTGTACAGTCCCTTTCGGATCTTATCACAGACAACTTCCTCATGCTTGTAGTACCCCTTCTTGACCTTTTCACAAATGTCTTCAGGGGCCGGAGCTGGAGCTGGAGCAGGGGCCTTGCCATAGACTGGACAGTGCTTGACCTTTTCGCAAATGTCCTCATCCTTGTACTCGCCCTTGTACTCCACCTTGATCTTCTCACAGACATTGTCAGACTTGTACTCTCCCTTCTCGATCTTGGCGCAGATCTCCAAAATGACCTCCTGGGCTGCCTCTTTCTCCTTCTTCTTAGGAATGGGGCCATCGTGACCTTCGGGGACCTTGTAGCCCTTGTCACCCTTCTTTGGTTGCCAGTTGGGAGCCTCGAAGCCCTTGGCTTCGTCTCCTGACTTGCCACCCTTCTTCGCCTCGGGAGCCTTGGTGATTTGAGGGGCAATAGTGGTGGTGCTCTTGCGCGAGTACGTTGTGGTCGAGGTGGTATACTTGCGCTTTGTCGTAGTGGTATAGGTGGGAGCACCAGTGCGGGTGGTAGTCGAGTACCTGGTGCTGAAGCGAGTGTTGGTAGTAGTGGTGGTGGTAGGGCAGCTGTCTCCAGGGAACTCCTGATGATTCTTGCAGTGCCAGCAGCCAGGCTGGGCCCAGTGGCCGTTGCACTTGCAGCAGGGCTTGCGGTTGCATCTGCCACCAGAACAGTCGGCCCTCAGCGTAGGCTCATGGGTGGTGTAGTATGTGTGCTCATGGTACTTAGGCGTATGAGTGTAGTCGTAATGCCCCTCGCTGTGGTTGCTAGCATCGGTGCGGCTACCGCCATGGCCTCCATGATGTCCATGATGGCTGTTGTGGCCTGTACCAGATCCAGCATGGCTGCCACCGTGATGGCCGTGATGGCTGGCATCGTGACTGTGGTGGCCATGATGGCCATGATGGTGTCCGTGACCATGTCCATGGTGATGGCCGTGGTGCTCATGGTGTCGATGATGCTCACTATGCCCGTGGCTGTGGCCATGGCCGTGCTGATGACCATGACGATGGCGATGATGGTGTCCATGGTCATGTTGGTGATGATGTCCATGATGATGGTGATGACCGTGCCTGTGGTCATGTCCGTGTTCATGTCCATGATCATGACCATGCCCGTGATGGTGTCCATGCCTGTGGCCATGGCTATGCTCGTGGCCGTGACCGTGTTCATGCCCGTGGCCATGTCGATGTCCATGTTCATGCCCATGTACGTGACCATGTCCGTGGCCGTGTCGGTGACCATGTTCATGAGCGTGACCATGGCCGTGATGATGACCGTGCTTGTGGCCGTGGTGGTGATGTCCAGTGTGGTTGTGGTGATGATGAGAGTCATGGTGATGATGACCACCATGACGATGATGAGAGTCATGTTTGCGATGAGAGGAATTGTGATGGTGGTGAGAGGAGTTGTGGTGATGATGGGAGCCATGGTGGTCAACGTCTTCGCAGGGGTCGATGTTGAGAAGAGGATCATACTCGCCCTTCTTGTGGTCCTTGTCCTTGTCCTTTTCCTTCTTTTCCTTTTCCTTGCGTTCACGTTCACGCTCACGCTCATCAACCTTCTTGCGTGCCTCGATGAACTCCTTGTCAAGTTTTTTCCTCCACTCAATCTCACGCTGTTCGCGCTGAGCAGCTGCCTTTGCCTCTTCAACCGCATCCCCATCCAGGGATGTCTCTTGGCCCCTTGGGTCTGACTCCTTCTGGTCCTTCTGGTTGGTGCCGGGGGTAAACACTTCCGCCGTCAGAGTCTCGCCTTTTCCCGCAGGATTCTTGATGAGGAGATCAACACGTTGGTCCTTGCCCTTGTTCTTGATTTTGGCTATGGCCTCGTGCTCAAGTTGGTTGCCATCAGCCTCAGCCTTGACGGCGGCCTTGACGACTGGGTCGGGGGAGCTGCCATGTGTATGCCCATGGGCCGCGATGGAACCCTCGCGCCGGCTGATGCTAGCGGCCTGGGTAAGGCCATTCGTCAAGGCCAAGAGGACCAAGACGTTGCACCTCATAGTGGATATCGATGTAGGATAGTGATGTAGATGAAAAACTAACTTAATAAGGAGGGGAACTGAGTGCACCAAAGGAGAGAGCGTTGTCTCGGCTCTATCCTTGAAGAAAGCTGAGGAAATCTCAAGGAGAAGTAGCCAATTTGGCCTCTTCTTATAACTTTCATCGTGTCCTAAAGTTGAGCAAACCAGTTTCCAATGCTTCTTGGGCTCTAGCCACTTACTGCTGTTGAACCAGGCGGGGGGAAGTCGAGCTTCACTTGAACGCACCACAATTCGTCATGATTTGCGGCCTCAACTTCTCAGTTCGCGCCAGGTGGAATTTCAAAGAGCCGGATAGGTCCATAGACTTCTATGGCGCTGCCGTCAACCTTGTTCAACCCTTTTGGTCCCGACAGAATGATCCATACGTTGCGAAATTCGCCGAGAACAGCACCATATCATCCGTCATGACAACAGCCGCAGCAAGCGCCATGAACATATTGCGTGCGAGTTCATGCGTAATCGGTCGTGCGAAGAGGAAAATGTTGAGAAAATGTTGCTGATGCCAAATCCAATTGCTGTCTCCGAAGCTACCCCTGAACGACCGTACCTAGCGCCATCAGTCGCGTAACAGATAATGCTCGCTATTAATATGCACATTCTCCATCCCCATTCTGTATTTTGTGATATCTCCCAATCTCTTTCTTGTCAAACACAATCTTTCCCTAACGCCCCTGACGCCAGTCGAGCAAGTTTGGTCCGTAGTAGTAGTCATTGTGCTTCCTCACCCGTTTCCTAATCCTCCGGAACACCTGAGAAAAGGCCGAATCGCATTCGATGACTCTGTTGACACGTTAGCACGTAAGAATAGGGTTTAAGAGACAGCCTGGCTGATGCAGACAGGCGGCTGAGAAAGGGTTGAGACGGGACGCACAAACGGCAACTTGGGAATGACAACACCCAAGACAGCAAGCAAGTTAATAATGAAATAAGTCAAGTCGTAATGTGTGTAATGAGTGCTGACGAGGAACAAAGCAATGGGAACGCCCAAAAGGAATTTTTTGGTAGGTGTGTACTGGGCGCCATTGTCGATTTGCTCCCACATATTGAGGTTGTCAAAGGCGCCGCTGTTGAAGTCGAAAGGAACGCCACGGACGTGGTGGAACATGATGTAGGAGCCAAACATGTAGGTCATGTTGGTCAGTGTCCACGAGGTCTCTTGGGAGACGCCGGGAAGAGCATCGTAGATAATTTTGCAGCAGGCAATCAGGACAATGTGGATCGTCCAGGCACCTGTCAGCAAAGTTCATGTCAGCGTGCGGCCCGAAGTGAAGCAAAGTGCAGAATGTGGAGGCCAGGTATACCTTTGGCGTTGGTCCAGTTGGCGTTGAGGTTAGGGAGGGAAGCCTGGTCGCTAATCTGCTCGAGAGTCTCGGGAGGCTCATGGTAGACCTGGAGGATGCTGCTAGACCTTCTCCTCCGAGCACCGGCCGCGGCGTTTCGGTCTCGGTCAGGCATGTTGAGGTAGATGCTGCCCCGGCGCGGAGGTTTGGTACCCGCGTCGTAGGAGACGGTGCGCTGAAGTAAGATTGGGGAAGACAGCTTGGCGGTATTGACGGGGTTCGACGCAAAAGCGTGAAGCGAAGCAGGCGGGAGGAGGGGAGGGATCGGCGGAAGAGGACAGGACGGCTCGCAACGAGGCGGATGCTCGGGCTTTGCACTGCCTTTGTCGATGATGGCAGACGGAGGCTGTTTTTCTGGATTGAGTTGAGAGAAAGATGAGGATGCAGCTGCAGCGGCTCCCCCTAATGATGTCACGGAAAAGTGTCCGGGGGCGAATGCAAAGCGGATGCAAGGGCAAAGTGAGAGGCGAGATGCTTATGGTGATGCTAGATAATGAGACAGAGAGGTCGGACACGACGGGTTGGGTTGTTAACGAAGAGAAGAATGGATGTTGAAAAGAAGGACACGAATGAAGTCGAGGCAAGGACGAAACGGGAAGCCGAAACGGAAGATCCAAAGTCCCCCCCGTGAGCTGGATGGAGCAGGAACAGGAGCAGGTGGAAGCTTTGAGCCAGGAGGAGCCACTCTCACGAAAGGAGCCGGACCACCAGAAGGGACACGCAATGCACGAACCAGGCTCCGGGTGGGGAGGGGTTGCTGAAATTAGCGGGCGTAGCGGGCGAACTTGCAGCGGTAGCTCGCTGGAGGATAGTTAGTCCGTGGGGTTGACCCAGGGGAAGCAGGGAAGCTTCAGGGGATTCTAGGGGACCGCAGGACGGATCCAGGTACAGTACCCCGTAGGTGTCGGGTGTTGGGATTGCCGTCTCGTGGTGTCCAGAAATAAGACCAGCCGTTCAATCAGAGCAGGGATTCTCCCGTCTCAAAGTCCGGAGAGGGCAACAGTGGCCGAATTGTTCCTAGAACGAGGCGAGTCAAGTGATATCTGGCCTGGGACGCCAAGCGCTCCAGACTGCTCCAGATGTTCTGGGGCACACGTGATCGGCGAATGGAACGAACGACGAAGCACTAGAAGGGCTGTCGAGGCTGGGTCGATATGACAAAGATTCTAGACCAGATGGTGGTTCTGCCAATCTGGAGATTGAACGATGCAAAAGCTGGGCTAAGCTTTTAGGATGCAATGATTCACTAACGGTGATGAACCGGTGGAAAGGGAGCAAAAGCAGGGAAGCGAGATCTGAAGAGATTGAGCCCAGATTTCGCCGCGAGATTGCAATGTGATATAAAAATCTCTGGGCCACCCGAGATGGGAAACAGAATACGGCAAGATGGCGTGGCATGGCATGTCAACGTAAGAAAAGCATGGGTCTCACTCTGACCGACTTCTGCTTGGCCGCTTCTTGTCTCCGTTGAGCTGACGAGGGCATCAAACAATAGACGTCTGATGCATCAGTCACTGCCACGTTTGTGCACGTACAAAGTCGGCGCGAGATCTTGAATATCGGCTGACGTCGCATGCTTGTCGTAGCATACAGGGCCGGGGGCATTGAATGAGAGCAAGGGATTGTTCTTGGGTAATCCTCGGAGATAGTGCCCGAGTGAGCAACTGCCAATTGTAGAGACCCTCGTAGCTTTCTCTGATTGGCTGACCAGTGGAACGCAGGGTCGAGTCTTTCATCGTTATCGATAGCATCACAGCTTTCATTTCGCATCTCTCCCCTGACACAACAAATCCTGTTCAGCGCACTGCACTTCATTTGCAGCGCTTGATTCTCAATTCACTGGGCCAAGCTTTGGAAGGCTACTAGACGCGTTCATCTATTCACTTGCCTCCTCAGCACAGCACATGCCCTCGCAAACCAAGCATCGTGGCTTCACATCCGGCAGCATCACGGGTACGTGCATCCATGTACCCCTACCTACCAACCTATCTCAGCTCGAAGCTCCTTGTTTCCCATGTGCCAGTGCAGGCCGTGGATGCCTGGATCCATCGCACCACCTCTCGGCGAGACTTGACTGGGATAAATACACTCGACTCACCCTTCTATTTCTGTATGGACATTGTTGATTGAGACCCTACTAGGTGTTAGTTGTGGAGAACCTTCATCTGGCCGAGCCGTTGGAGAGTTTGCAGTTGGAGCCGTTTCTCCGAGGCTGAAGCCTCAGGCTTTGGGATTTTAGAGTGTTTGAGAAGCTTGACAAACCTTTCTTGCAAACTTCTGACCCTTGCCCTTAGCTTGATTGTTGGGGATCCATTCCTTTGCTGCATTGCATTCACATACACCCTTGCTTCTCCGAAGATGCCATCAAAAGAATTTGATCCCGGTGAGGTCATCAACCTCATGTCTAGCGACGATGAGGCTGCTCCGGTCAGCAAGAAGAGGTCACTGGACGATGCTCACGATTCACCATCGACAACGGCTCCCGAGTCCAAGCGCCTGAAGACTGATCTGACAGCAACTGCCGGATCAGAGCCTGCAGGAGTGAAAGCAGAGGATGCTCAAGATGCCCAAGTCGGTGAGGAGGGTTCTCGTGATGCGGACAAGCCATCTTCAAGAGGGAACTCATCTCCACAACTTGGAGACCAGGCTGAACAATCAAAGCCTACGGGAGATTCAACAGGCACAAATAAGTCCTCCACGCAAGCAAGCACACCGAGCGAGTCGGCGCTTGAGAGTTCAGGTGAAATACCTGTCTATAAGCGAGGCGAGCTTAGCTTCCAGGTTCCTGGCCTCACTGGCAAGCAGGGCTCCTGGTTGAATCGGTTCAAGGACTGGGTGCGGGCTTTTCAAGACCTTAACTCTGAACAGAGTCATGCTATCTCGCCTTCCTTGACCCAGGCTGCGTATGCTAACTATATCGAGCACCATGCGGGCTTGAAGCCCAAGAAGCGACGAAGTGCTAAGCAGGTAGCGAAAGAGTTTGAGAGCACAGGCGAGTTAGCTGCTCTCCTGGAGAGCCTCCAGCCATCGAAGCCTAAGGGAGCTTCGCAGGGCACACTTGACGGCTGGCTGGCTAAACAGCCTAACAAAGAAATTGGCCGCGAACGCAAACACTCGCGCACTTCTAGTATCAGCGAGGGCGAGATTGCGGACGACGGAGATGCGGCCGACTCTGAGAGCGAAGTCGAATACGAACCTACCCTGAGCAAACAGGAGCAGGGCGGAAAGACCGCGTCAACCGCGGATGAAGGGGAGTCGTCATCCTTGGATAAAGGTTTGGCAAATGGCAACCAAACATCTGGCGCAGAGCAAACATCGGGGTCTTCAAACACGCACAACGGGCCAATCGATACCCACAGAAACGTCCCCTCTGGATTGGAAGCGTTGGAGCAGCAGCGCCGATATTTCCCCTCGGCCACTGATCCTACTCAGATGTGTCTTCTCTGCGGTCGGAGTACGCACCTGGCACCTAGTTGCCCGACGCTAATATGCTCGTCTTGTGGAAGTCTGGAACATGCAGACATCTGCTGCCCCACGAGGCAAAGATGCGACAAGTGCCGCCAACTGGGCCACGGGGCAGCTCAATGCACCGAGAAGCTGGCATTGACCAAGGAGGAAGGACTTGCTTGTGCAGTGTGCAGTTCGGCAGACCACCTCGAGGAAGACTGTACACTGCTATGGCGATCGTTTCATCCAGACGCGTTGACGATCAAGAAGGTTGTGTCTATCCCAGCGTCCTGCTCCCTTTGTGGGAGTGATATGCACTTCTCCGCCGACTGCAAGCGCCGTCGCGATATTGTGCCCAACCCTACCTGGTCGATCGAGAACCGCGACCAATACATTGACCCTGAATGTGGCTTGGCTGCTATCGAGGACACGATGGGAGGGCTGCAAACCGGCAAGACGACGCGCGCTCCCGAGCTCAAGATCCGCGGCCACGCTGCTCGGACGACAAACGTTCACTACTCAGAAAGTGACGACTCGGATGTGGAGTTTCTGGGCCACAGGCCTATCAAGCAGAAAGCACAACTGGGGCAGATTCGAATGGCCAGTAATATCCAGATGCCGCAGAATGGAAACTCCCAAAATGGCAGACCGGGGAGAGGTGGAAGACAGAACGGTGCGCCTGTCCAGCCTCCCCTCCCTCCCGGACCTCCTCCGCCCGGGCCGCCACCTCCTCGAACAGCTTACGGGCAACCTCCCCCGCCAGGCGTTTCGTCGTACGGATCGCAGCCGTCAGCACCTCCCCCATCGCTTCCTCGAAAACCTCCCACAAGGGACTACCGCAATATACCCCCACCACCTCAGCAGGGCTCCCGTGGACAGTCAAACAACGGCAACGCGCCTCAGGGGCCAAGGCCTAGAGGAGGTGGGCGTGGCGGACGCGGTGGACGAGGAGGTCGTGGACGAGGTAGGGGCAGGGGGAAATAGAGCTCCATTCTAATTGGGGATCAAGCATGAGGAAGATGGTTGGTGGGGAGCAGGAGAAGATGAGGCGACGAAACGGTTTCCTCGCAGAAGAGGGTGCTACGGGAGTTGGTTGGTAAACCAGAACCGAGACGTTTGCCGAAGCGGGACTCGTCTGGACTGGATGGATGACTGGGGCTCGTGACTTTGATACCCACCGTCTACCACGGACAGACTTTGAATGTGGCGACGGCAATCAACAAAATCTTTCTGAAACGACACTGGCCTTGGTTGTGTCAAGGCTGCTCGGTTCAGATCCAATAACTCGAGGGAAGCATGATGTTGCTAAACTTTCCATATATACCACGGACAGCGAGTTGAAGGGGGGCACAAAATAGACGGGGAATTTACATTCATTGATACCACTCGGCACATGGCATGTGTCTCTGTCCCATGCAACCCCATGGCAAGGGCCATGTGCAAAATTTGTCCTGGAAGAGGGTCTGAGGGTGGGCAACAGGAGGAGAAAGGAGAAGTCTTGAGCCTCGCTTGGATGGTACACTACATGTTGCTTGTCTTGCGAGTGCAAAGGCCTTGAGAATCAGGCAACTCTTGCAAGAGGAAAACCATTGAACTGGAACTTCGGAGCCCTCCGACGACATGGGACAAGGTCTGCCGAGGAACAAGAGTCACCTGGGTATAAGGCAGTGGACAAGGCTCGAGGCATCATGACTGGGACCGTGTGACAAGGGGACCAAGCACAGCGCCCCATCGACGGAAAGCCTAGGTAGGAATTCTTCCATTGAGAAAAAAAGGAACTAACATAGCGTGCCACGAGATGTTTCGACGCGTTTCGAGGACGGAGAGCGAAGAGCCACTGGGGGCTGTGCCACTCGGGTGGAGAAAGTCTAGGACAGAGAAAGGCCAGGGACGTTGGTAAGAAGCTTAATGGGGATGCATGTTTTAGGCTTGCGGCTTTTTCATCCATCTGCTCGATTTGGGAAAGAAGGGTTGGTTGGTTAGTGGATGATCCATCAAGTTGTCTAGTTGTTGCCGGGCAGGGCTGGGCAGAGCAAGGATAGGCGATGTGATGGGATGGACATGGATGGATGGATGGAGGCGAATGGATGGATATCATTTGTGGCGCGACGTGACGCATTCGAATGGACTTGTCTGTGTGTCGCGCATTTTGCATCTAGACTGCGAGGCGGTCGAGAATGATTTGCGCTTGATCGACCATGAGCTTGGGAGGGAGCTCATGTTGTATGGAGCCAAGTGTCTACTTGACAGTCCCAGATTCAGCAACATCGGGACCTGACATATTCCAAAACGAGAACAGGAGTTTCTCCTAGTCCCAGAAGAATGAACGTAGCATTCCCCTCTCTTCGTCTCGTTTTGTTTCGTTTCGTCCCGTCCCGATTTCCCGCTTGGACATAAACTCGTCTATCGCGGTTGGGAAAGTCTACAGTAAACGAATGAACCTATCACAGCGCGACAAACTCGGTTGAAACAACGCGTCTGTCGCGTCGTTGGACACGGAAATGATTGGTTAGATGCCATATGCATGTTTCCAAGGCGCGGGTGGGTGGACGGCCCCACACACTCGGGGAAGCTGCTGCAACCTAAGCCCCCCCCCCTAGAAACCGCGCACCCCCAGAAACCGCGCAGCTTCCCCCACCTAAATCCGCGCTTCTACTAGGTTTTTAGAAATTCATAATTAATTATATAAAATAGCTATAAATAATATAAGAGCTATATAATATAATTTAAAAGATAAAGTTTTATAGAAAAATTTAAGAATAATTAAATATTAATTAAGTAATTAGTAAGAAATAAAAGTTAAAAAAGTTAAAATTCTAATACTAAATAAAATAATATTTTAAAAAAGACTTATAAGAGAAAATAATATTATAAAAAATAAGTATTATATAGAATTATATATATTTTTTGAAATAAAAATATAAAGCTCTAAAAGCTAATATTTTATAAGTTATATAAGTTTTAAAATTTCCTTAAGAAAATTTTATAAGGGTATTTTTTAAAGTATAATAAAAAGCTAAGTAAAATATATTTTATTATAAAACTTAAAATGTTTATATAAAATTATTATAAAATATATAAAAAGCTCTTTTTTTTATTATATATATCTTAAGTAGTTTTTAAATAATTCTTTTATTTACTATGTAATTTCTTAAGAAAGTCTTTATATTTATATAATTCCTTAATTACTTAAAAAAATTTAGTATTTTTATTTTTTATTTACATTTCTATTATATTATTAACTAAATATAAATTTTCTATTAGTATTTTATTTTTAGTTAATATTTTATAGGTTTCTAAAAACCTAGTGAAATCGGGGTTTTAGGTGGGGCAAGGTGCGCGGTTTCTAGGGGTGCGCGGTATCTAGGGGGTCAGGCTTAGATCCCCATCGATAAACAATCCGAAAGATACATGCGAGGTACTTGGTGATGATCCGGTAGGCCTGACCGAGGACGGAGCAGAGAGGCAAGAGGACCAGTGTGGTGACGTGGGTTCTGCAGGAAAAGAGCCTGCAGAAGGTCTTCCGAGTGGCCATCGGTCACCATGCCACGAGACTCGACTGCATCGCAGAGAAGGGGTCTGCGGGTATCCTTCGAGTACGCCGCCATGCTTTCAATCCATGGAGAAGCCCATCGCGAGGCACCACGGTGAGCTAACCAATCAGTATCCGAGCGCAGCGCGCGGTCGGTCAGCCCTCCAACGCGCGATAGTCCTTCAACCTTGAAAGCTTCGAACCTCGACGAGGATCCTCTCGTGCTCCACAATGCCGCATCTGCTGCCGGGGTCCCGCGACATGCATCTTTGCAGCCTGAGTCACCGCGGACCAGTCGTCGCCCGGCGAAGGAGGTCCTCTCGCGATGGCACCAATGCAGGAGGGCTTCGGCACTAGAGCCAAGTTCCATGGCTGGTGGGAAATCCCTTTCCCCTCTATGTTCGCTTCCCTCGCCCCCCCTCTGATCTTGCAGGTCTAAAGGGGAAAAAGGCGAGGCTGATCTGAGAAAGGCACATGAGGTGATATATCTCGGCCGCCCGGACCCGGCGCTCGTGAGCTGGACCCTTTTCTCTCTTTGATGTAGCATTTTACAACTTCAAGACAACTTTGCTTTCAACTTCTTTGACACTGTTACATTGCTTCTATACTTGAACAATCATCACATCGAATCTCTTGTGACGACTACCTTCTTGTTCGTCTTGCTCAATTGAGAGCTGGCAACGGATAAGGGACGTACGTCTACATCTCGAGAGTCAAGTCTCAAATTAACTTGTGCCTGTTCGGCTCTTCAATTTGATATCACACCATTTTACATCATTATCATACTCATCTTCGGCAATTCCCAAGACGAGGAACGATAAGTAAACACCAGGACAACAAAAGACAACAACAACATATCATCGCCAACCGACATCAACGACAGAGCCTTCTTCCCCCACGACATGCTATCAACATGTCTTCATCAACAGAACAGCTCTTCCTCGCCCTCTTGAGGAGCGATCACATCAAGGACTCCCTTCTTCCTAACCTCTCAACCGAAGACATCTGCGCCGTCCGTCAGGCTTCATCTGCCTGCTGCAACCTCGTCACCAAACGCCTCTTCACTCGCGTCCACGTCTCTTTCTCAGCTTCGACTTTTACTAGACCTGCCCGCGTTGCCGCCCTCGCCCGTATCGGCCACCACATCGAACATCTCACCTTCTACCTACCTCACTCAGACGCCACCTTTCTCCCTCCTCTCATCCATCCTGTGTCTGGCAACGAGATATGCTTCCTCTATACACCTCACACGAGCATGGGCTCTGTCTTGTGCCGACCCAAGTACGCCAACGCCGAGCTTGGCGATATCCTCACCCAACAGTACCCTCCTCTCTTCCACGCCGCCACCAATGTACCCAGTTTCATCAACGCTATGCGCAACTTGACCAACATGCGCCATCTCACTATCCGATGTCCCGGACAAGACCCAAGAGAGCGATATCGCCGCGATATCGTCGACTATGCCCTCATCAGCTTGCGTATCTCACTTGAGCGTGCACCCTTGACAAAGCTGAACAAGCTCTCACTCTCCTCCCTTCACCCAGCCGCCTTCAACTACCTTCGTCATCTCAACGGTTTTGGAACGGTTCCTTCAGCCGGTCGTCGCTGGAGACAGATCCGTAAACTCTCCATCTCTGTTGACTCCTGGGACTTTTACGGACCTTCTCCTGGTCGTGATCACCTCAAGATCATCGACGAGTACATCCGCACCTTTGCCCCCAACCTTGAGAAGTTTGCCTTTAAGTGGATTGGCCGCAAGGGACCTTGCCCAGTTGCCCTGGCCGCCGACCCCTTGTTTGCACCCCCTCGCGCCTCAAGGAAGCTCTTTCACGAAGTCACATCCCCCATGTCACCACTACCTACACCCCCAACAAGAGGACCAATTCACTTCCCTAAGTTGCGCTACCTTCAGATTCGCAATGCTACTATGAACGCACCTCAGCTAAGCACGCTTATCAACTCTCATCGTCCAACAGTCAAGGAGTTTGACTTTGAGAGTGTCGTCCTCGCTGACAATGGTAACTGGGATGACGTCCTGGCACCTATTGATACCGACGATGCCTGGTCTCGCAGCAGTAGCCTGGCTACTCCATCAGAGTGCAGTCTTGTCACAAGCCCTAGCTCTGAGCATCTACCAAGCCCCAGTGCCGCAGTGGCTGCTGCCAGCCGCGAGCTCTTGGATATGGATCTCGGTGGTTTCCCCTTTGATGACTTGGAGAAGGATGTCATCGAAGAGCTACCCCTCGAAGACGAGTTCATTGCTCCTCTTCAAGTGGCACCTACAGAATCAGAAATGAGCTTCAGCACGAAACTCAGAAAGAAGCGATCCCGTCGCCGCAGAAGAAAGCATCGCAGCGAAGATGACGATGCCCCTGAAATGCCCTCACCCTCAGGTCGCAACAAGCTATCCAAACCTAGACTTCGTCCATCACTGGAAGAAGATGACTTCCGGCCCTCTACTCCCGTCCCAAACATCACAGCTCCCATCCTCACCTCAGATCCCCAACCCGTCCTCCTCCAGCCCACCACCTACGACCCTTCTAAGAGGCGGAGCGCCGCCACAGATCCAGACGAGGGAATCTCTCCCGTCCAGCGCAACATTGAAAAGGAGGAGGCGCACCGGCTTCTCGCCGAGGACGCCGTCGCCCGGACAAGCGCTCTACAAAAGGCCAAGGCTGCCGTCTTGACAAAGCTGAGCCGCGAGTTCTGCCATGGCAAGAAGCCGCCGCGCGTAGGCGAGGCCAATGCGTGCCGTCTCCTGGCCGGCCGGGACCTAGGTACCGCCTTTGGCCCCGGTATGGTCATGGAAGACCGAAGAGGGCTGGAGAGTCGGAGTGTACTGGTACCTCTGATGTTTAGCCGATCATGAGCAGTGTTGATTCACTGGTTATGAGATGGACGTCTTGGAGAGAGTGGCTATGACTTGTAATGAGATATGACTGATCATGTCCTTTTTTTTTATCCCTTCATGTATTTACGTAACGACATTCTTTCCAAGAAACGAGAAATGTATATGTGATCCTATTCTCACTTATGACTCTTGCCTGATTTGAAGTCTCTACTAAGTGCTCTCCTTGGTGATGGTCCCAAATGCCTTGACATAGCCGGCGACTTCTTTCAGTCCTGTCAACGTCAAGTCCCTTCTCCGTCCTTCTATAATCACAGTTGGCACTGAATCAATATCCATCCCTATACTTCTAATCTTCTCTTTAGTGTCTCTCTCCCCTTTCTCCTTGTCTTCCACGAGACTCTTGGCCTCCTTCTCATCCACTCCAGCCTCAACACAAGCCTCAACCAACATCTCATCCTCACCAGGATGTCTCCCCTCCGCAAAGTACAGCCTAAATATCGCATCCACAAGCTTATTTGCAATATCTGTGCCATAGGCCTCTTGAACCTGCTGGATGACCCGGTGCCCGGGGAACGAGTTACCTGTTGGTCCTGTGAAGCCAAGGGGGATGTTTAGCGGTTCAGCCAGGGAGAGCATATGTGCCTGGAAGAGCTGCTGAGCGGCTGCGTTGCCATTGTGCTGGTGGTGGAGGGCATGTGCGGCACGGTCTGGGATTGTGGCCTCGCGATTGGGACTTGGTTGGAAGGGGGAGAAATGGAGGGTGAAAGAGATGGCAGAAGATGACGAGGAACGGACTTGGTCGAGGGCGTTGTCAAGCCTGAAGAAGAGTTAGACCATCATCCATTGGTTGTATGTGGGTTATATATGTGAGTTGCATGCCTCTTCTTTGCGAGATATGTCCTGAGAGAGTTAGTGGTGAGTTGTGAGCGTGGCCATGAGCGAGCACATACCAAGGACAGATAGTGTCCATGACAAACGTGACCTGAGATTCATACATGATTACTTGTGATATAAAATGAAGCTGGAGAAGTCGATTAAACGCTCTGCAGGTATGCTGATGTTATATCCTAAAATGAACATGACAGGGCATAATGCGGGGAAGTCAGATCCGCACCGGACCTCCGGCCACCCGGAGTCGGGCAGTGGAGCAACGGCCACTCATGCATCGAATGGTGGACTTGAAACTGGGGTATCTTGAACTCGTGAATTGGGGCCCCTCCCTCCTACTGGCTTCTCTAGTCAAAATTCATCTTGGTTCCTGTGTGCTTCACCACCGCGCCAGTCAATCTAGCGACATTAATGTCTTCGGCCTCCTTGAGGGGCTTCACTCCGCCCTCGCTCTTTGCCTCGCCGCCTGCCTGATCATATCTCCTGGGCGGAGGTCGGCCACGAGGGTTACTGTTGTTATCGTTTGCCTTTCTGTCCTTGCCGAACCGCTTCTTGTACCGCACCTGGTCGTCCTCGGCCAGCTCAATCTTGAGTTCGCGACCCAGCATCCTGTTGACCCACCACTTGCGCATCTTGTACTGCTTCTTTCGGTCCTCGTCTCTGTCTTCATCATCCTTGAAGTCCTCCTCTGTCTCAACCTCCTCCTTGATCTTGACAAAGCCCTTGACAGCCCACGCCGCAGCCTCGGGTTCGCTGAACTTTACCCAACCAAAGCCCTTGCACTTGCCCGTATCCTCAAAGGTGGCCACCTTGACCCATTCGATCTCGCCGCACTTTTCAAAGTTCCTGCGCAGGTCGTCGTCGGTCGTCTTGAAGCCCATGTTGCCTACGAAAATCTTGCGGCTGGCGTTGACCTCCTTCTTTTGGTCCTTGGCGGCTTGCGCCTTGCCTTCGGGGGTGTCTTCATCGGCAGCAGCCTCGGGCTCCTTCTTGGGACGGCCCTCGAAGGACTTGGCGTCCTTGATGAGGAGCTTTCGTCCGCCAATTTCTGTCTCGGAGAGGGCAATCGCGGCGACCTTGGGTCCAATGTCTGTAAAGTCGACGTAGGCGAAACCCTTGTTGGTGGGCTTGGCGTTCTTGTCACGGCCGGGCTCCTTGGTGGTCGGAAGCTTGACTCGGGTGATCATCTCGTCAGAGATGACCTCTCCAGAGTTGTCCACGAGCCACTTGCGAAGGTCGACGGATGTGAGATAGAAGGGCAGGTTGCCAATCCAGACGCCATGCTCTGACCGGGTCGCATTCTTGTCCTTGCTTTCTTTGTCGCCCTTTCTCTCATCATCGCTATCTTGCTTCGCTGGGAGGGCCTTGCCCTTCTTGAGCGCACGGCGGGCGCGCTTAGACGGCGGCTCGGGGGCGGTCACGTCGACTTCGATCTCCTCGATGTCGATCTTGCGCTTCGAAGAGGACGTGGGCTCGGTATCGGCCATGTCGACATCTTGAGTCGATTCGGTCTTATTGACCTCGACAATCTTTTCCGCCTTGGCGGCCTTTGCAGGCTTCTCGGCCTTGGACTTCGACTTTTTCTCCTTCTTCTCTTTTGTCGCCATTTTGTGCTGATTGGACTGGTTGATCTGGACGAAGCAACACGAGTGTCGAGGCGCAGGAAAATTTCCTGTCTTTCTCCTGCGATAAGATAAGAAAAGAACCTATCGGCGAATGTGGGTCCATCCTCCGGAGGCTAGACCCCTGCAATTCCTCCAGGTGCGGGGCATGCAAATGCCGTTTTATGAGAAGTCGGATATTGAAGACATCACATACCAACCTCCTGGAACTGAAAAGACGTTGATGGACTCAAGAGAGAAAATTCTGTGACGACTTGCAGATGTTGAAATGCCAACGCATATTCTCGATGCCTTGGCGGTGAGTCAGAATGTCGGGACAATTGCTTTGTAGAGCAGGGACCTGAGGCATCTCTACCTGCGACAAGGTGGCAGCTGGATCGACAGTCTGAAACTTGACAATGAATAAACAGGGAAAGGCCCATGATTCAATTCACCGCACGTGTCTGAATGAGGGATGCCCCTGGGAATTCCTTGTGCTTTGACTCCCAACCCAAGGTACAACGTAACATTGCATGCGATAAAACGTGGTGGTTTCCTAGGCTCAAAGGTTCACGCCAGGAGAGTCTTGGCGTCGAGGGCGGAAATTGAAGAGTGGCTGTCAAAGACTGACGCCTCTGCAAGAAGACGATTTTCGCTGAAAGAATGCGTATATCGGAGGCGATTTCTTTGAGGAAAAAAAAGATACTGGGATTGAATGGAAAAAAGGCCCATCTCTTGGTGACCGCCCAAATGTTTGGCCTAGCTCTCAATGGCCAGCGCTTACGTCGTTGCATTGAATGGGCGTTGCTAGCCACATCGTCGGTTCCTTGGACGTGCGGGTGACCAAGGAGCAACGCCCGTGGATTGGCCCATCTTGACCCGGAGCTTTCGATGGTGGCCACCAGCTCAGATGCACTTTCGTCACATCTGGCGTGGCTCGGAAGGCCCTAGTAATAAATTGTCGCAAAGTACTTTTGAGAACAAAGAATAGAATCCTCCGAGCCAAGGAGTAGGGCCGCCGGATGCTACCTGAAAAAAATTGCTGTTTCGGCGCCGACAAAAGAGTGCAGATGCAGGACGCCGAGACCGTCGCCGGCCGGAAAGACCGCCGGACGGGGTACGAATTGGGCAAGGACCCCGACCCCGTCGAGCGGCCCGGGCCCAGCTGCTCCCTCAGCTCCTCAGGGTGCGTGCCTCCGTAATTTTGCACTGCGGCGCCAGCAAATGACAGCCGGGACCGGCAGGCCGAGAAGACCCGCCAGCCATTCCGCTGACACGTGTGCGAGGTGGCTTACGAGGCGGTATGCTTCCGCGACTCTGACAGGTGCTTTGTCACGGAGGGAAGATCCTTTCTTGGTTGTTGTTGAGGAAGAGAGTCATGACAGAGATGCAATTGAATGCTCCGACGCATGAAAAAGAGTCCGCCTGGATGATACCTCGACAAGGTTAACCCCCACTAATCACCCACTCTCCCACTGTAGCGGCTCCGTACGACGCCATGGCCGCTCTGAACGGCGCCGAGTCGTCACGTGCGGCTAGCGATGCCCCGGGCAGCCTAGGCACCTTGCCAGGTGGCCTGTGGGCCTCAACCCGGGCACCTGTGGTCCAGGACACCAACCAGGACGGGCAGGCCCTTGTTAGCGAATGAGGCGCCCGTGACCCAAGCCTAGCCCAGGCCAGTCCAGGCGAAAAAACGCTAGCCCCAGACAACGGAACCAAAAACAGCCTGGGAACTCCCTCAAAGCCCAACCCAACCCCGACTCCAATCCCCGTCCCGCGGGTCCTTCATCTTCCTCCACCTCACAACCTCACAAAACCCTCCTTCACGCCATCAACCCCCCGATCATCCTCTCTCGCCTCGACCTCAATCTCTGCGAGCCCGAGCTCGACATCTCTCAAGAACATATACCGGCCTTCGGCATCATTTCCTTTGACCTTTGATTCGCCTTGAGGACCCCTGATTATCGCCTCCGACGGTAACTTTTGCCTTTCGACGAAACTCTCCACTTTGTGAGATTCCTGCTGTCGCCTCAGCAATCGACGACCTATCTACCTACAAACACATTCGTCACTATCAAACCATATTTATCCCCGGAAACGCTCGAATAGCGTGATTACTGCTGTCGTTTGCGGCTTATTCCCTCGTCGGTCAACGTCGAACTTGCTGGTCGAGTACCGTTCAGTGAACAACAGCTCTATTCACTATGAACGTCTTGCTCTCGCCGCAACCTCCGGTTTTCCCTCACCAGCACGAAAACCATCGTCTCTCTCCCCAGCGATCCTGTGAGTTGTTCTTTTCATCCCTTTCGCTGCATCTCCCTTGGGTGTTGTTTACCCCTTGGTCTACTTTGCCACTAACCTCACCCCAGTATCACCCTTTCAAAACATGGCTACCCGAAAGCGAAAAGCCGACGAAGATGGTGATGAGACCATGTCTCCTCGAAGTTCGCCCACTATCTCTTCCCGCCCTCTCGCCCGCCCGTCGAAAAAGATCCGTGCCAACGAAGTTATTGGCCGACCCCTTGCTCTCCCTCGACTCCTTGAGACTCTCGATACTGCCCAGCTGAGGACTGTCCTCGAGAGGATATGCGAAAGGCATCCCGACATTGGTCATGAAGTTGAAACTGGGGCCCCTCGCCCATCCGTTTCGTCGGTCGTTGTGGTTTTGCAGGGTTATATGGAGAAACTGAGCAACGCAGTTCCCTACGGCGAGACGAGTCCCGAATACACCTACTACCGAGTCAAGGAGCCCCTTGTGGCCTTGATTGACGCACTCTCCGATTTCACTCCCCAATTTCTCCCGCCAAACGAGACTCAGCCCACCAAGTCGCTCGAGTTCTTGAATGAGGCCACCAACATTATTCACAAGCTCCCTGACTGGGAACCTCAGACGTACCGACACCACAAGGAAAACGCATACGAAGAGATCTCTAAGGCCTGGGCTCTTGTTATTAACGAGGCAGGCAAGAGGGCTGGGGGTATCAACTTGCATAGCGGAGGATGGGATCAGATCTTGTCACGACACAACGAGCAATCTGGCGGCCGTCTCGCTTACGCCATCAGTGCTATGACTACGAGTGTTGGCTGGTTGGACCCCAGCACGAGTTCCGGACCGGCTGGTGCCTCTGACCCCAATTCCATCCTCAACCAGCTCATGTCTGGTACGTACGGAGCACCTGTTCGGGTTGGACCTTGGTAGGGCAGTTCTTTGCCCAACAGACCGAAATCATGATTGCATATCGCGGCGCACCGGACGAGTCATCATTGCACATATTACGACCGCATCTTTACGACGACTTTCTTTAGGCATCATGGGGCTGGCATAGACTTGAGGCATCCCTTTTCGTCACGGTAGGGTTGGTGGCGTTTTTTTGCGTGCATTTTTTTTTACATCCCTCTCCTCCTTCACTCACGTATAGCAGGGATCAGTGTCGGGATTTTTCTTCCATTCTATCAGTCTTGACAGCGCGGACAGACCGCGTGTTCCTGTATGTAGACTTGCTTTAGTTTACCTGGCCATCGCCTAGGTGATACTCTCGAGCGAGGATTGTGGCAGACTGTAGCTCGCCTGATGCGGGTTGTACTTTGCTCATGAGCATGAGATAATTGACAGCTTTGGCAATCAACTTGGATAATTGGCTTACTTCCGCGTCATCGTGTTACGTTGCCTACGGCTATGATCGAGTGACAATCCTTTGATGTGACGTCCGGAGATTTGCCTTGCACGGATATTCTATGTCCCTCCAATAACTACCTAGGGAGATCGAATTGTTGGTCTTGTGCTCTGATTCGTATCATCCAAGCACAGGCTGGAGATGGTCCCACCTAGTCGACGCAACGCAACAGTCTCACTCTTGAGTTAACCGTTAGCACCCGCGTGGACAACATGGCCATCCCTTCACGGCTACAGGATTGTGGGTTGAATGTAAACTTGGTTTATGAACACCGATAGTGACTTGTGATAATACAAAGAGTTTGACTAACATACCGAGTTTCCTCTCGGCTGCCTACTGTGATAGAGATTGATAACTACACAGTGCAGATGCACATTGATGCTGTTGTCATCGAGACCGAGTCTGCATCTGCAGTCACAGCAAATTTTCACCTATAAATGATCTTTTAAGCCCAAACAATAGGCAAACGGGGATCGCTACCCAACTCTCTTCACCGCTCTAGACTCTGAAAAAACAACTGGGGCTGTTTGTAGAGATCGGCGATCGTTGAAACGGCCATATGGAGGTCATGCGCGATGTTGCCGTGACTCAAATTCCGGCAATCTACATGATCGAGCTTTAAGCCTGGTATTTGAGGTATCATTCGTCCGGTTTGGTATGAAACACCGTGTTTCTAGTATATTACAAAATGCCCATAAACGTACTTGTCTTGTAGTGCTTGTTCAAGTTTTGCCATGAAGAGTCTTTACATAGCTGGACGTCTCTTTCTCATGACAGCATTTACCGATATATCTGCCATCCTCAGCACTGTTCAAGAGTCACAAGAAATGACCGCGTGATGAGGGCAACCTAACCATTCCAGATCCTCCCGGTACTATTTTACTTACAACCCAAGCCAAAGCGTCAATTGCGTCTCTAACAAAGAGATCGAGAAACAGGTGGGGCAAGCGCGGGGGTTCCCGACGATCCGGTCTAGAAAGAGAGTGGGTCGCTGCCTGCTGTGCCTGCTCTGAGTCACGTGCTCTCCCGTCATCTCGCACTAAACGCGCGACTGCCTGGCCGTGAACGCGTCCTCATCAATCAATATCAAGCCCGCCTCAACTGGTGAAGCTTCATCAGCTACGCTACATCCCCGTCTCTACCTGGGCCTCAGTTTTTGGTCTTTGATTCCAAACCTGCTTGACTTGCTTCCTTCTCCTTCTTCATGTCGAAATAAATTGCGTCAAGTGCTAAAGCATTCACCATGCCTGCGTATGTCGCTGGACGTGTCACGTTCCCCTTTGACTGTTGAACTAACTAGGCTTCCAGTCCGGGCGATCAACACACGACCGTGACGAATCCCTTCGAGGAGCCGCGTCAGCGAGTTTCAGAATGGGCCGCCAAGGACATTGCTACCATTGCTGCGAAGCTTGATAAGCAGCTTGGTCCAGAATACATCTCTGCTCGGGCAGGTCCTGGTGGCACCAAGGTCCACTACCTCACCGCCGAAAAGTGCATCACGTTAGCAAACGAGGTATTTGGCTTCAACGGATGGTCATCCTCGATCCAAAATATCCAGGTCGATTTCGCCGACGAGAACCCCCAGACGCAGCGTGTCAGCATCGGTCTATCCGTCATTGTGCGAGTTACTCTACGAGATGGAACATACCACGAAGATATCGGGTACGGATCGATTGAGAATGCAAAGGGAAAGGCGATGGCCTTTGAAAAGGCTAAGAAGGAGGGTACAACCGATGGATTGAAGCGCGCCCTGAGAAGCTTTGGCAACGTCCTGGGTAACTGCATCTACGACAAGGACTATGTGAAGCAAGTCACAAGAGTGAAGGCTGAGCCGGTCAAGAAGTTTGACCAAGACAATCTTCATCGTCACTCAGACTTTATCAAGCGCGATGTTCCAAAGATCGAGCCTGTGGCGCCTGCCCCCCCGGGAGCCCCTACGACGACGACAATCGTCAAGACCGAGCCCGCGCTCCCCATGTCGGAGTCATTTGATGATTATCTCGGAGGTATACTGTCCTCGGATGGGTTTGAGGAAATCGAGGCTGAATATCTGTAGAGCTCGACGAGGCCGACTTCTGTGTGCCAGAAGATGGGCACCCCGACGAAATCATGTTGGCCACATCAATCTTGGGCCAGGGTTCAACATCGAACTCGACATCAAACTCGACATCGAACTCGACGTCAAATTCGACGTCAAACAATGCGCCTCAACGAATCCAGCAGCAACCTAACAGGTCGATTTCTACTGGGCCTTCGAGCCGGCCACCGCAGACCCCGAACCAAGGGCAACAACGCCCAGACGCCTCGAACGGAGGTCCAGCCGGGTTTCAAAACCGCCCCCAGCCTGGAATTAGTGGCCGTACAACTCCAAACCAGAACGGAAACCCTCGGCCACCACCAAACGCGCCTCAAAACATCCCCGAAACTGTAGGGTTCTTTTCTGCCAAGGCTGTCAACCAGCTCCCCGAGTCTTCGCTGCAAGGATCGACTAATGCTCGCCTTGCGGTACCACATGGCCAACAAGCCTTCAACCCCAAAGCAGAAAGCCCGTCTATCCGGAAGACTCCTGGTATCGACCACAACTCATCCAAGCCTGTCGGGAGGAACGGTCAACATGTTGCTCCATCTAGCAGCCAGGCGAGCCGTGCACCACATTCCAACACGAGCAGCTTCACCCCTGTGCGCCCATCCATGCCGAGCTCTCAGAGCTCCCGGGGAAATGTCGTGAACCCTTCACTTGATCATACTCGGCGAATTGGTGCACCGGGTGGCTCGGGTAGTCCCCTGGGTAACCGAGGATCGTACCGACCACCAACTATCAAACGACCGGCGCCTGCTGACGGAAGACCCCCTTTGGCTGATCTCCCTGCGAACGGCAGTGGATCGACAGGTGCTTCTACAGTGAATGGGGTGGAAGCGAAGAGGCAGAAGATGGCGTAGACATTGAAACTGGGACCCGGGTTCGGACAGGACGGGAATGGCATCACGGAGTCGGGCGCATCGGTATGGAAAGGGATTCATCATTTGCAAGGAGCTTAGGTCTGGGATTGTTGTGGTATTCGTGAAAGCAGTAGAGAATGGCTGGGAGCCTGGGATTGACCAGCAGAAAGCTGGTATTTGTCTCTAGAACTGCTATACAGACAATGTATTTATGATATCAACACTTGAGCTGCAGTATGGCCTCACGTTTGTTCTATATAAGCTGTGAGGTTCGACATTGAGTTGGATATGATGCAATTGTGCAGCTCTTTCTATTTTACATTGGTTTAGTCCATTACATTCATGGCCACAGGTCTTATCTCATCACCAGTCGATATATCCAATACAAGTAAGACGGTGCCCCTTTTATACATACTAGCCTTATTTTGAGGTCAGCTTGGCAAGCCCAGAACGAGCCTGTTTGGCAGCCTGGGGATAGTCAAGCTTGGTCGCCATTTCAATACACTGGTTGTACTTCTTGCGAGCCAGGTCATGGTCACCCAGCATAGCTGCAACATCGCCCCAGTTGCAGAGGGCGACGGCACAGGCCTCATCGCACTCGGGTGTACGTTCACTGCCCGTAACATCCTTGGCATGAACGTAGGCATTCTTGGCCCAGTTCTGAGCGGCCTCAAGACACTCCTTCCTGGTGGCAGGCATGGCTGGGTTGTGCAGCTCCTTGATCACATCCGACGTCTCGCCGGCGCTGATGGGGACGAAGATGGGGTGCTGGGCGAAGCTGGCGGCGAGGTTGTTCATGATGACGGCGCGGTGGCAGGGGACCTCGCAGAGGCGGAGGGCCTGGAAGAAGAGAGGGATGGCGAGGTGGAATTGGGACTTGCGTTCGTAGTCACGGCCCAGGGACTCCATGGCGCCGCCCATCTGCTCGGGGTTAAGCCAGTCGCCCTCACCAGGCTTCACGCCGTCGTCCTTGCGGCGGCGGTACTCCTTGAGAGCGGTCTCGACGGCCCAGATGAGGTGCTTTTGCGAGTTATCGGGTTCGAGGACGTGTTCGTCGGCGTAAAGCTCTCCGAGCTTGATGGCGATTCCAACAGTCTTGGTGAGCAGTCGTTGACGCTTATGCCAGAGGCTCTCCGGCACAAAGTCTTCGTCCTTATTCTCTGATTCAGTAGCAGGGGTAGCATTATTAGCGGCGACAGAGGGCTCAGCGGCATCAGTGGTCTCCGATGGTGCCTTGAGGAGTCTGCCCTCGTCGCTAACCCGACCATCCTTGACAGAGTGCTCCATTACACTAATCCACTTGTTGCAGTCGGCCAAAACACCCTCCAAGACCTGGAGAGATCCGGTATAGTTTGCGATCAGCTGGAGCCAGTGGGCAGTCTGCAGACGGATACCGAGAACCTCGTCAGAGAAGGGATCCAGGCCATGCTCGGCGCACTGCTCCATGGCACGCTTGTAGTATTTGAGAGCGAGCTCGGCATCGGGGCTAATGTTGGTATAGTACAGGGCGCGTCGCAGGGAGTTGGCGATGGGCTTGGGGTATCTCGTGAATTGGTAGTGGTAGAAGTAGGTAAAGTAGAGGTAGACAGTGTAGCCGGCGATGACGGAGACGACGCCAAGTCTGTATTTCTATTAGTGGTGCATAAAGACTGGGTCATACAAGTCACTTACATGAACAATCCCAGTGTTGTAGCTCCGGGACTCTGGCGAAAAGCTGTCTTGATACCAGTTGGGCTCATGGCCACAACCAGACTGCGTAGACCAGCGCCGAGGGCACGGCCGGCGAATTGGCGAAAGGTGATCTGAGGCTGAGGCGGCTGGCTCTTCTTGGGCAGCTGGTTTCTCTTGGCCTCGAGCTCCTTGTCCGACCCGTCGGCGGACGAATTGGCCTTCGGGCCGTTGGTCTGGAATCGTCGCTGGTCCGGCCGGAGCGGGATGACGGCGCGGAAGCTGAGGTTGACGGAGCGCGACCGGAGGTGGACGGAGAGCAGACCCGAAGTCGCATGCTGCAGGCATCTCCCACGAAGGGGCCTCAGCGAGGCGACGGCCGAGACCGACATTGCTGGCCTGCTATGGGAAGCAATGGACAGACGATGGTCGGAGAGCAATCCCACGTATGATGAGGGGCGAGGTTTTTGACGATGTCGTAAACCATACCATGAAAAGCTGCAAGTCGTCAAATGGATCATGACGGTTACGCACGGGCCAACCTCGGCGAATGCTGGCCCGTGCGTTTCCAATCAGGCAAGCACCAACAGACGCTCTGGCCGAGGCTCTTTGAACCTTGGAAAGGCGGGAGGGGAGCCCTGTAGTTAGGGATCCTTCCAGTTTTTGGTGGGGGCCCCGGGGGGTAAAACAGAGCCCAAACGATGGATGGCATATGACGGAATCTTTAAAGCTCTCACACTTTCTCTGTCTCTCTTTCTTGTCCTCACTCACAACCAATTCACTCAATCATCTTGTTCATTCTCTATACTCATCACCATGTCTGGAAAGTTTGAGCCAAAGACCCCTGTGAACTTGGATCCCCCCAAGGACGACCCCATTTCTCCCGAGGAGCTTGCTGCAGCTGACGGTACGGCCATGACCCCCGCCATGATGAGGAGTCTTCAAACCTCTGCAAATGTTGAACTTGAGAGCTAACTCGATGACAGGTAGAGATGGAGGCAAGTGCTACGTGGCCATCAAGGTATGTCAAGACGCATGCACCGTACAACTCGTCCTCTCCAAGGAACACGGCTGAACCATCTGGAATGAATCAGGGCAAGGTCTACGATGTCACGGGCAACAAGGCCTATCAGCCAGGGGGATCATACAACGGTAATTCTCTGCATACCCTATGAGTGAACATGATCCGAATTGGCTAACACTGCTGCTTCTAGTCTTTGCTGGCAAGGACGCCTCGAGGGCACTGGGAAAGACCTCGACCAAGCCCGAGGACGCGCGGGCAGACTGGCAGGATCTGGATGATAAGGAAAAGGGCGTCCTCAACGACTGGGTCACCTTCTTCTCCAAGCGGTACAACGTCGTCGGCGTCGTGGAGGGCGCCACAAACATGGATTGACTAGCCGAGTTGCCTCCGAGCGTCCAAGTCAAGCTGTAGATTTTCCCAAACCTGAACCCGACCCCCCTTCCTTTTGGTGCTTCGTGTGCAGTGCAATCACCTTAGCTTGTCTGATTTATTTCTCCGCTGTTGTGAGCCTTTTGGAGTGTCGGGCCACCTGGAGCATATTGGATCTCGTAGTTGCTTGACTTGTGGTGGTCAGGGGATATATGAGCTGACGGAAAGTTACAATGCTTTGTTTTAGTATGGATCTATCAACTTGTACTATTACTTTTTCACTGGGACTCGACATCATACGACGACAGGATCCATCCTGTTGATACGAAACTACATCTTGGGAACCCACGGTCTGTGCTTGGAACCCCCATCTCCAGGTCACACCCCAGATGAGGACGCACCACAGACATTTCCCCTTTCAAAGGCTGAATGCAAACCCGTTTCCCACACGGTTCCTAGCTCTCTCTCTCTCTCATGCCGGCATCGTAGCACAGACCGGACCGCAGGTCTCTCATCCCGCGGGCCAACCACCGCGCCCCTGGCTCCCCTGGGCACCGATGATGACTCCATGCTTGGGAGCCGAAGCACAGCAGGGGAACACACACATCCTCCAGACCTGACAGGTCCGTTCCACATGGTGCAGTTCTTACGTGTTTGCAATTGGGAAAACCCCCGTGGCAAGATTTCTAGCTATCGTTGATGTGCAACCGCACGAGGTCCTCGACGACCCGGTTCACGGGCCTGCACAGCTCGCATATGTACCGGGTCTAGAGCAAGCCCCGAAATGGTTTAACTACGTACATATATATACCTAAACTAACACACGATGAACCGTAAACGGCAGACCTCCCAGATATAGCCTCCCCCCTCCTTAGCCAGACCAGCTCAAAGCATGGTCACTGGTCCTCCTTCCCATCGTCATTACCAAAGTGATGTACATGTTCAAGAACTTGACTGTTGAGAACCTTGACCGGGCATATGCTGGCCACCCTGGTAGTTGTACTGCCCCTGCATTTCCATAGTCTGCCATGCAGCTGCGCAGTCATCACAAGGCACGCACTGCCGCCACGAGTTCCGGAGAACTTTGACACCGAAGCATTGATGGTTGGGGTCGTTTCGCGCGAAGTGGCAGTATGATTTGAGGCGTAATGTTGAATGATTGCACGAGAATAAAAATTCTTCCCAGTCACACATGTTGGGCGGTTGAGGGGATTGGATGGTGGGTATCTGGGCTATCGGGGTTAGGTAGAGTTGTGTATGGAAGTACTACTGGCTTACGTTGAGTGATTGTGCTTCAGGGCTTTGTAAATAGGGATAGAAGATGGCGGTAGGGCTGAATCTATAGCGTAGAAGATAGTACGGTTACGAATTGAAGAAACTCTGTCCTGAAGAGGATGAGCAAGAAGAGTCTGATGAGGCAGGACTCGAGGCCTTTATAGCCATGGCGAGTCTGCCTTGACGTCAAGAGCCATCTCTTTGAAGGCATGTATGTCCTGGTAGTTGCTGGTTTCTGTGGCTGTCGCCCACACGTTGAACAACAAACGAGGGGCGGCATGGTTACAGATCCAACAGTCTCCGAGCTGACCCAGCATCTCATGCAAGGAATTTTGGTGGCACATGCGGTATTCTGGTCCGATGAGATCACTTTCCAAGTGTAGAAGTTCTCGTCGCCACGTTCCCAGCGACGTCCTTCTAAAAGGAGCATGTTGCAGGTGGACGAACGCACATATCCGAGGGAAACGTGGGGATGAGGGGCCAAGGACTCGATGTTCAGGTCACACAGTGTCGTTTGTGGCAGTTTGATAGAGATTGTCGATGGCGTCGAGTGTGGTAGCTGACAGCTGGGGTGCTGTACTGTGTTTACGAGCATAAGGGATGTCCAGCCCCATGGTGCTTGGGGTGAACATTCGGCCTTGACTTCAAGGGCATCTCCACTGGGGCTTGTGTTGATGAGGCAAACCGCAAGCAGTTTGTCAAGAGACGTCCAATAGCATTGACGCGTAAGTATCTCCTGCAAATGAATCACTAGAATCATGTGCGGTTCGCGACTCGACATGCGCAGGAACATGCATGCGCGATCGATAGATACTCCCTATCGAGACGAAGCCAGCTCAGCTCAGGGGCGGTCTCCAAACAATGAATCCACGGGAGGACGCAGGAAAAAGTTTGGCTAACGAACGCAGCCGATGCAGGCATCCCACTCAGGCTTGTCGGAGGCGTCGATGGGGAAAGAGAAAAGAACATGAAGAGAGGTTAAGAGAAGCGGCTTCCCGTTAGCGTGGTTTGTTCAGGTGGGAAAAGAGACAGCAACCGAGATGTCATGTCTATTGTCGAGGTGAGATGGCATAGTATGTACCTACGCATCCATGGCATGACATTAGAGTCATCAGAGACACGCATGGTGCAGTTGTCGATGCCACTGGGCACTTGAAGTCTAGTAGAAGACAATAAGACGTTGCCAATGAGAGACGGGAAGAGAAAGACCCAATCAGAGGGCTGCCACGACAGATGCCGGCAACATGATGAATCCTGACTGGAGATGATGGTCTGCCCAGGTACGCAGTTGCGGAGGTTAGTTTGACCTCGTGCATGGTCGGAATTTCCAACAGACAATGGGGATGAGAAATTCCCACAATTGTGTTGGAATGGGTCGCATTCTGTGGATGGAAAAGATGGATGGGTGGCGCAGCTGTGATGAGCCTCGCGGAGTAGACAGAGAATTGCTGAGTTGGTGATGGTGGTGGTGGCTCATGTGTGTGCCAAGATTGCACATTGCACCCAAGCATCGTGAGATTTCACAAATGAGGACGAAGAATTGAAGAGGAGTAAATACACGAGTGTGCGAGTAAACTCATCAAATGAATAAAATGAATGGATGGATGAAATGCGGTGAATGGATTCCCCTCTATTCCGTATTTTTCATGGTTTGAGCCGCATCCTCGTGGTTCGCAAAAAGGCTTCCATGGTGCCTTCTCTGCCTTGCGGTTGCCTTACAACGTCCTGGGTTGAAACTAGCCTTCTGATTGGCCACACACGCTTCGTGATCTGGTGCAACGCCTCCAAAAGTGAGGCGGCCCAGCGTAAAACCCATTCTCCCTCAAAGAAACATCAACTTGTCTGTCGTGCATGGATGGAGCCCAACAATTCTCATTCATCTTGGACCTGATTCATCGCTGCTTGGGATCGATTCCTTCTCCCCCCTTTTTTCTTTCTCCTTTTCTTTCGCCCTCTGCCGCTTGCTCGTCCGCCACTTCTTGCCTCGTTCATTCTTGTCATCTCTCACTGGCTTTCCAACAAGGTACCTTGCTTAGGTAGCCCGTGACGCGAAGCTTCAACTCCCTGACCTCATACTCGCTCCGCGAACCTTGACTCGACGCCTTTCGATCCTCAGCCTTCAAACGCCATTATTGCATTTCATCGGACAGCCTAGCATTCAGCATACAGTTTATACCATCAAACCGTCTATACACCTTAGCATAGCACAGCACAGCACAGCACAGCACAATACAGCGCTCGTCATCACACTCAGTCGTCGAACCTGGATCCCTCCCCGAGACCAACCCCCGCACCTAATGAGGCTCTGCGATCCCGCTCCTCCGGTCTTGGGCTACCTGTATGCTTTTTTCTGTTGATTCTTGAATTTTTGGAAACCCTGCGTGCCACTTGGCTTGTTTGTTTGCAACGTTGTGAGCCTTTGAGACTGGACGATATCCCTTCAAACTACTATACAGAAAACCATTTACACCCCTTTCCCAGTCCAGTCTTTGCATCTTGCTATCCTTTGTTGTATCTCCACCCGTCCTCCTTCTCAGTTCCCAATTCATACCTTGCACAGCCAACGAACAGTCCCTCAAACACCACCTCTAATGCCCCTCGGTGCCCTTCTTACGCCTACTCCTTACCCCTTGTGGGATGGCCGGTTGAGCTTGTACAACGTCCCAGCCAGACGCTGACCTCGAGGCATGAGCAGTTGACCACTCTTACTTCCTCGTTTCTACCAACATCGTTACAACCTCGCATTCATATTAGCAACCTCCCTCGTCCATGAAGGCCACTGTTTCTCGGTATACAGTACGAGATCAACGCCAGGACAGCCATACTCTTCCTCACCTGTAACCATACCGGGTTTCCCTGGACAATATCTTTACCATGAACAGCTACAATCCTTCTCTGGGCCGGGGCAGAGGCGTCAACAACTCCTCCCAGGCGCCCCAACAAAGCTCAATCTTGAGTCAATTTGCTCAGTCAAGACCTCAGGCCGGAGTACCACCTCACTGGAACTGGGGTGATGGTCCCTGGGCACCTCTAGGCTTCTCTGGTCCTCCCAACGATAGCCAAACTCACCAGCAAATCCTTGGCGCTTCCGCTTTCGAGTTCCCTGGCCAGAGCTATCGGAATAAGCCCCCCCTATCCGAGTGTGAAACCTTGCCAGATTCCACCTATGGAAGCGGTCTGACCCAGAGCAATGCCAATATCTCCAATTATGGCGGCGAGGATGCCGACCCCGAGTCCAACGCTGAGGCCCAGCTTGTGGGGAGGAATCTACAATCCCTCCAGCTTCAGACCCAATCTGCAGTCGATGATTCTCCCTACAACCCATGGAACCGCTCTCGCCCTCCTGCGAGCATTGCCACAGCCCCAGTCAAGGGAGAACGGCTTCACCCGTGTCCGACATGCTCCAAACAATGCCGGACCAGGTCCGAGTTGAGGTATGTCTGGCAACTCTCGATATGAGGAAATGTCTGGCTCACGTTTATTAGAAAGCATGTGTTGAAGCATACCCTGCCCTTCCACTGCGATGTCCATGGATGTACGCGCGACAAAGGTTTCACCTCTCGGAACGACCTCGACAGACACAAGAGGACCGTCCATGGGGATCGCTCAGTAGCCGGTCGTGTTTTCGTGTGTACCCTTGATGGCTGCGCCAAGAAGAAGATCAAGGTCTGGCCGAGGGCAGATAACTTTCGGTGCCACCTCTCACGCATCCACGGAAAACAGTACCGCGCTGATGATGACCTCGGCGAGTATGTTTATCGGTATGTTAAGTCCCCCCATCTCATCCTCTCAACTATTGCTTAAACAGGCCAGCTCTCCACCTCCATCGCAAGATCTCCAAGGCGTGGGAGGATCTGCTATGGATTACATGCCGAGCCAAGGCTCCCAGTTTTCTCTCCCTCCCTCGTCTGAGATCATCATGCCATCCGCTTTCCGCGACCCGTATAACGAACAATCGAGGCGTCGGGCCTCGCAGCTTCAAACGAACAACCAGTCCTTGCCTCGGATCTCGACTGCAAACTCCTTCGATCGAGACTCATCGAACCTCCCCCCGGTCCAAGAAGGCGATGGGTATTGCATTGCTCCAGGCTACTTGAACGGGACGGCCTCGAACACCGGGATTTCGCTCTCCCCGACTGGATGGGAATCCACAAATCCCAGTGAACGGAACCTTTCTGGAGGTAGCCAAAGTGCTTTTGGATCTGAACCACAGGGGACCGCTCCATCGACAGCCATGGAAGACACATTCCAGGATAATCAATCGGATATCGGGGCGTCTGGCACACAAAGCTCGAATACCGAAGACCAAGAGCCTGAGCAACCTGATGTCAGGATGACAGATGCAGATGACACCCCTGCTGCAACGTCAACCCCACGAGGCCAGGCTTCAAAAGACTCGTCCAGTCCAAGCCGGGAATCGGTGAAGGCTGTCCTGGACAGGATTCCCAAAGACTGGATCGAGAACTACCTCAAAGTCAAGGATGGCTCTGCTGGATCCAAGGATGATTCCTCAAAAGAAGATACGGCCATCGGCAAGGGCCAGAATCAAATGCATCAATGTCCAGAGTGCCCAAAGACGTTCTCCAGGCAGTGCGAGCTCAAGTAAGTACCGGCCATCCCAGACCATCTAGCATCTAGATACTAATACGCACCCTTAGGAAGCATCTTAAGAGGCACTCTAAGCCGTACGGTTGCACGTTCCCCAACTGCCGAAAGGTTTTTGGTAGCAAGAATGACTGGAAGAGACACGAAAGCATCCAACACTATCAGCTCGAGACGTGGAACTGTGACCATCCCAAGCCAAATTCGACAGAGGTGTGCGGAAAGGTCTGCCACCGCCGCGAGAGTTTCCGGAATCATCTTACCAAGGAGCACTCCATCTTGGACTCGACCGCGATCGAGGAAAAGCTCGACTGCTGCCGGAAAGGACGACACTGCGATGTCAAGTTCTGGTGCGGCTTCTGCGTCGAGATCATTGAAATCACCGAGGCCGAGAATGCATGGGCCAAGCGATGTGACCACATCGATGATCACTTCTGTGGCCGCAATCAGCCCTTGAAGCGCATCTCCGAGTGGCAGCACGAAGATCCAAAGGACAACGAGGTCAGCCCAATTCGTGAGACCGAGCCGGACTCGCCACCACAGTCTTCCACTTCCAACACGGGCCTCAGGTCCCCAAACAGCTCTACTCCAACTGCCGAGGAGGCCAAGAAGAGCACTTCAACTCAATACATGTGGGTTTGCGTAAGTCTTGACCTGTCCTCGCAGCATAGATAGAAACTAGCTAACCCCAACAACCAGTGCAACTGTAGTGAATACCACAACTATACGAGCAGAACAACAGGTTGCTGCTTCCAATGCAACCACAACCGTTGTACGGGTTGCAAGGTCAACAGGGTGTCCGTCGACAACGAGCGACTGGATTTGGGCTAAACGCCATCTTCCAGCAAGGGCGAGTTCTTTTTCCTTCTTCTTTTCTTCTTGGGCTTTTTGGTTTGGTTCGAGAATTGGGTGGCCGCGTAGGCTGAATGATGGTTTGATTACTACTTTGATGACATGGATGGATAGATATACGATGGATGATATACCCTACTTACTACCTGGCGTGCTTGGATACAATAGTTGAAGACAGAAAAGGGGAGGCCAGCGGTTTGGGCGAGTTTTTTCTACTACTATATGATTTACGACGACTTCTCTTCCCTTGTTGAACTGAGCACTCTGCTGTTTAGGTATCTACTTCGTCATTCGCAAAGACATGAAGTGTTGGGCACAGGAACAAAGAATACAGTGTTTTTCTCAAACACATAACATTGACATTGGAGAACATGCTGTACATCACGATGTATCCCTCTACGACACGATAAATCCATTTACTTGCAATTTAATACTGTGCGGTGTGTATCACCCCTCGTCCTCCCAGCTGAGGCTATCCCGACATGCAGACTTACAGAAGCGGCACCTGATAATGCCGGCGGCAAGGATGAGCGCGGATGGGATCCTTGCCCCCTGATTACTATACATGTCACTTATGATTTGATTCATGCCATGATTTCCTGTGGGTGAGATTGGCAAAGGGTAGGCAGGCATAGGCGCCGGCATGACAGAAACCCGGGCCCCGGGCTGCAGAGACATGCAACGTCACAAGTGAATTCCAGCTTCCCGTTTTCCAGCTTCTGGCTTGCACCGCGGGAAAAGACTCAACATGTCTAAGTACAACATCCTAAGCGCCCAAGGCGCGTATTCTCCAACCCAAAGGGGGCAACTACATGAGCGGGAGCAACGGGCTGGCTGGTTGGTTGGTTGGCTGACTGGTCGCCGGGCTGTGTGAGAGAAACACCATCTGCATCCCCATTCTACCCTTCTACACCTCTAAGAGCCGCAGAAGGGAGGCAAATTCCCCAGTCAGGTCACCGAGTTCATAGCCGCGTGGGTCTGTCTCAGTGGTCACATCCCGTCGTCAGGAAGCGCCCCAGCGCCTGGGCTAACATTTAGTCGATGAGATCCCTCGCTAGCAGTGCGGAGTCACGCCGGCGTGAGTTGAAGGAAATCCAAGTGCCGAGATGTGATCGACAAGCCTGAAGCTCTAGCCAGCATCGTGGAAAGCCACCCAGGATCGGGATCTTGACGCAGATGAGCTGAACAGGGGTTGTCAGTTGGGGGTCAGGTCAGGCAAACCGGTGGTAGTCGCCGTCATCGATAGCGTCCTGCATCCATCCTTTCCGCGAGGGCTTCATAGTGCAGCGGCATTCCTAGTGGTTGGCTGGGAGCTGGGACACTGCAAGTTCATGGTCAGAGTCAACTGACTGGGTCTTGCTGATAGATCATGTTGCACAGCAGAAAACTATCATCTTGTCGATGCCGTCGTGTCGTCAAAAGGCTAGGACTCATGCCAAGAAAAAAGCAAATTCAAAAGTAAAGAACCATTAGCAGTGCTCAGTATAGAACAGGGGGCTGGCCAGACTTGGTCGGCGAACATCAGGCCCTTTGGCGTTCACGGTCCTATAGGAAAAGGTCTGGGGAAGTAGCCTATTCCACCCGTGTCTCAGACACGCAAGATGTGTCTTCAGGTCAAGTTGAGCAGGTCTAGGGATAGAGACGATGGCCAAGGGTAGGGGTGGTAGCTATGACGATCAAGGTGACGATGAGGGGAACGATGACAGGACGCATGTCAATAAAACACCCATGTAAGCTTTCTGGTGCGTCAGTTCGACAGGGTCCAAGATATTCAGGACCTAGTCACCCTGTGAGGTCAGGTATTGCTCGCAGAGAGATCCTAGTTTGGTCATTAGGAGACACGCTGCAAAAGAAAGGGGCCCGCCGCCACAGAGGGCCGCAACCACGGGCGCGGTCTGGCGGGCATCTTTTCTTTTATTGAGCACTGTGGGCATGAATGATACGTCGAGGGTCTCTGACAGCTATTGATAGACAGGACGGGGAAGGAGGGCGGGCCAGCAAACAACGGCTTGAGACTGGTGGTGGGCCTCCTGTCGCATGCCAGTGTGTCAGTGTCAGTGTGCCCCAGACTCGTCAAGGCCCGCGGTTATCTCCTTTCCATGTGGGCAAGGGGCGACGCCTCAAAGGGCTGAAGGATGAACTGTCCCAGGATAGCAATGAACCAGGAGCCCAAGATTGGAGGCGTCAAACTACCGAAAACAGCAAGGGCATGGATGAGGTGACATTCGTTGCCAATCGCCGTCACCCCAGTTCGCTGTCGACCATTGGGTGTGTTTTCAGCTCGACGATCTGCCGAAGAAGGCATGAGTGTCCGAAAACGAGGAAAGATGCCCGGTGTGGGAGCTTGCACCAGGTAGGACCCCATCTGCAGCCAGCGATGGGTCTCTGTTCAGCCCCTCGTCCCTGGTGGCGCGGGTTGGGCTCTCACTGATGGGGCATCCAATGTCCCTTGCTCAGCCCATCTAACCGGCAAGTTCTGCCTTCATGCATCGAGTTACCAGCCGCCTGAGTGCCAAGATGGTTCTGGGTTGCGCTGACGAACATTGCCGCAGCCACAAGCCTCAGGGACTTGACAGAAGGTGTTGGCGGTTGGGGGCCACCCAGCCCATGTGTTGTGCAACACAGAAGCGGCAGCAATTCAGCTGTGCCTCCCACTGTTCAATCGAAGTGGATCAGAACGTCGCCAGGGGCCTTACCGATCCGACAGGTCAGTGGACGAACCGGATAGACGGGACTTTTAGTCTGGGAGGACCAGGATCAAGTCGATGTTGAGCAGCCATCTCTGTACAGACAACGGAGTAGGTAGCAACAGAGGAGGCCAAGCCCGAGGGACCACAGCTGTCGTTCGTTGGCAAAGCAGATTTAACGTTGTGTGTTGCCCCCACCAAGATACGCCATCTGATAACTATCTGTGAGCGAAGCGAGGCATCTAGATGCGTCCAGTTTGTGCAGCGCCGAGGTCTCGAGAGGACCGGTCACGCCGGGTATTGAGCCAAGGAGGGGGTCTTGTCGACAGATGTTTGAAATTCCCTTTTCAGCCGTGTGGTATTTGCACACTCTTTGGCAGTGTAAAGTGTCTCTGACGATCAACAGGCAATCTAGCGATATCAATGGCGGCGGTGCATGGGCGGCTGGCCTAGCATCGTGCACCGGAGTTGGGGTGGGATTGAGCTCGATAGCTGACATGGGTGCCCCCTGACGGCAAGACGGGTCACTTGGATGCCACCGAGGATGACAAGAAGCCAGGAATGGAGCAAAGAGCAAATATCAAGGCGTTCGAGATACAGCTTCAGGCACGGGATGACCGCGTGCATCAGATGCTAGGTAGAGGGATGGATGGGTGCAATTGGAGAAAAAGGGTTCTGGTACAGTTGCTCTTCACTCAAGCTGGGCGACGAGATGTTGTTGGTTGTGTCGTCCTAAAGTGGGGGCTATTCCTCTTTTGGAATGGCTGGGACAAATCTGAGTCGAACTCGGCCAATGAAGGAAGTTGAAAAAGGGTCAGCGGAGTCCTTCGAGTTCCACTTTCCTCTTTTCCCCACCAATCAAGCCCACCTTGCCTGCCTTTTCTGTTGCTGTCTTTCCATAGTGGGCCCAAGGGTCCTTCCTCAGCTCCAACGATTGGCGCACTGCGCTAATCTCGCGTTCTCGCTTCTCAGCCATCACCCCCTTCATTCACCCCCTTCACCCATCCCATCCCATCCCATCCCATCCCATCACGGCCGGCTCAAACCCAAGCTTCAGGGAGGGGAGGAGGGAGAAAAGAAGAAACTGGCATCCATTTCAGATGAGAAAACTTCCAGGCGGCCACTCCCAGACCCCGCCTACCCGCCTGTCATCTGCCACGATGCGATTCGACCGATACGCTAACGAGACGCTCGATCGGACTGCCGCTCCTCCTCCGATCCTGGAAATAGACAACTCAAGCCGTTCTTGCTCTCCCGGCTGTCATTGGAACGGAAATGGCTTAGCCCCATTTATCCCGCCCACATTACTCCCGCTCACCAACCAAACACCATCCCGCATCTCCATCTCTATCTCTCCATCTCTCTCTTCTCCATCAACCGTTAAGCTTAGCTGCTCCACCTCTGTGGGCTTCTTCGCTCGTGGCCTTTGCGCTAGACTAGGATCTCTCGTCATCGACCACCTCACCCAGGGCCGTAGGGCGAGACGGTCTTCCGTTGAGGCCCATGGCCTGCCGCTTCCCAAGAGTGGTCGAATCTCAACTGCCAGCTGGACCGCGCGCGGATAGTCTAGCCAAACACCACCAATAGTTGCCGTGAGAGAGGTCATAGCGGCGTCTAGACAGACGCCAAGCACCTACGCGCCAACAATGGCTTGAACAAGCCTCAAACCTCACCTCGATACCCACGTTTCTTTGTGCGAACGAGCGCCCCCAAGCCCGAAGAATGTTAACTATCGACGGCATCTGTCAAGAGGTTAATCTTGATGGACGACTAACTGACTCAGGATGGTTCTTGTCGACAGCCGTTTCAAGCCACTACCGTCCGGATCTACCCTCGGAGTCACGTCCGTCCGTCCATCTTCACTCGCACGCCATTGTCCATCTCTTAGCGAATTTCCTCTCTTGGGTCATGGCTGATTCAATCTCTTCAAGTATCCACACTGCCACCGTTTATTCTGTCCTGCCACCGTTCTGCGGCAACGTGGTTGTCACCGCTGAAGACGAGGGTGCATGGCATTTGAGAATCAAAGGGCCGGGACGGCGGAGCGGGCCACACTGGTGGTGGCGTTAAGGCCCTGTGTGCCTTGACTAGCAGCATACCCACGAGGACAAACTTTCGAGGTTCATCTGTCATGATGACAGCCTTTCAGAGTTTAATTCAACACAACTCTATACCCGAGGTAACGGCCATCAAGCTCGTCCAAATGTGCAGGTTGTGCTGGCGCCGCGCTCGAGCTGAGTTTCCCTCGAGAGGTCACTACTCACTGTCTTAGAACAAGCATCCATCAAAAGGCATCACCTGGGTGGACTCGCAGGCGATAGTGTTCTGCCTACAATAGGCAAGTGCTTTGGGGTCAAGTGAACCCCGGCCTCACCCCGAGAAATCAAGAAGGATTGCGATAGCCACCCGGGGCGTCGAGTCGAATTCGGGCACTGAGTGATCCAATGTCAAGGTCCCCGAAGTGGTCTTTGGCGCGAACCACGTCCACTAACTCCGGTTAACCTACTGTTTCAGTCCAGAACGGACGGTGTCTGCCCACCCTTGAGCAAGCCAAGTACCAGGATGTTTAGGGCCCAGGATTGCTGCACTTGAGCAGAGATCAGCGCTTCGCCGGTCGTGGCTTGCCCCGCCACTCCCAATCCCGAGGTAGACAGGGAGGTACCCAGTACGAAGGTACAAAGGTACAACTGAGATGAGGCTCTGCTCAGGGACTTGAGTGCTCCCACCATGAGGATGTGCAGAACAGCCCTCACAGGCGTCTTTGACCTCGAGACTGGGGTAGTCGGTTTCGCCTTAAAGATCAGCTTCCTCTCGCCCTCCCACAATGGAAACTTTTTTACTTGGCTTGTTGTTCAACAAACAGTCCCGGCTCATCACTTCCACTTTTCTTCAACGAGCCTTTCTTATCCCGGCCTTTCAGCCCTGCCAGTCGTCTTTTAGTGCCTGGCTAACACACATTGTGCCCTGCATCACATCGCATCGCATCCATCACCAAGTACACGCCTCATCTTCATATGTCATACCCGCGTACATATGCTTCCTACTTCCCTGCCCTGAACCACTATTTTTGTATATTTCTCTTTTTATTACTCGCACTCTTGCCCTCTTGGGCAATCTGATGTATTCTTTTTAGCCGCAAGCGAAGAAAGACTGCCATCATGGAATACAGCGTCTTCCCTGGGGATAACGATGGGCTTGCATCTGAATATCATTACCATCACTATTCCAGCTCTAGCACGCATTACGGCAATCACCAGTTCGAAGGTCCCATTGATCCTCGTCTCCAACCACCTGCTACCATGCAACGATACCTCCAGGAGCAACAACCACCTTTGTGGCTCGAATCGCAGCCGTGCATGCCAAACTCTTCCTATGGCTACTCTCCGATTGTCTCGTCAATTGCACCTGGCGCACAGTTTCGACACGACTCCCCACTCTCATACCAGCAATCGTTGGCAACCAGCGATAATGACCCATACGTTGATAGCACCCAAGGCCCATCTACTCCTCCAAACAATGTCATCTCGTCCCCTCACATCGCCCCGCAGGACTCGCACTCTCCTCGGTTTATGCTCGCTGGCCTTACCGACCCAGGCGCCGGCTCGGACAGTTCCACGTCGACTCCATTCTATCATGACCACCATGACCCCAACACCAATCTTTTCGCCTCGCTAGACAACCCAACCTACGGGGTTAACAACAAGTCTCAGACGTTCGTGGCCTATCCCGCCCTCCAGGACGCTGACACGGAAGATGCACAACAAGCCGACGATGGGTCCAGCAGTGATCTTTCCAGCCCAACCAACCGCGATGACGACGATGACGAGGATTACAAACCCACGCGCCGAGCCAAGTCATCCCGAGCCTCCAAGAGCATCCCCCGCCGTGGGCGCCCAAGACGATCGAGCTCTGGTACAAATGCCAGCAGAACAAAGATTTCCAAGCCGAGGCCTTCATCTCGCACCACCACGGCCCGCAGGCTGGTCTCGTCGACTGCTGTTAACACCAAAGTCTGCCCACACTGCAGCAATGGGTTCACAGATCAGGGGACGCTCCAAAAGCACATCAACTCCCTCCACAAGCGTCCTTTCAACTGCGTCTTCCACTTTGCGGGGTGTGATAAGGTGTTTGCCAACAAGAACGAATGGAAACGTCACGTCTGGGCACAGCATCTGAATCTCCACTACTGGCTCTGCACCAATGGCGCTTGCGGGCATGCATCGACTCAAGAGGGTGGCGTCTACTCCAAGGAGCCAACCCATGGTCGAATCTTTAGGCGAAAGGACCTGTTCACACAGCACATCCGTCGGATGCACGCACCTCCTCATGTTGTCAAGGCAGAGAAGGACAAGAACCTCCCTTCTGATTGGGTGGCGCAGGAGAAGATGATGCAAAATCGGGCAGTTCGACAACGTTGCGAGCTGCCGCTGTTTATGCGTTGTCCTGCCCAGAACTGCCGCCTCGAGTTCAACAATGGCTCAAAGACATGGGACAACCGCATGGAACATGTTGCCATCCACCTAGAGCGTGCGGCCAGCAATGAGGAGCCTGCAGTGCTGTTTGGCGGTGCCAACGATGTTGAACTCACGGAATGGGCGTCAAGCCGGAGCGTGAATGTCATTGAGTTGACCACGGCAGGATGGAAGACATGCCAACCTCTCAAGGCGACCAGAGTCGAACTCTGTGAGGCTCCAAACATTGATACGATTCTAGACGAGGATGCTGAGGGCGAGGAGTGCACATATGAGTGATGCGAGAAGCATCAAGACTCGGCGGCATCAGGATCCGTACCCTCATGGTTGAGGAAGATTTGGGCGTTGTTGTTTGATTTTTATTGATGACCCCTTGGGCTAGGATCAGGGTTTGCACGGTTGGACATGATTAATTGGTGACGATGGATAATTTGCTGGCGTTCAAACTGGGGTTCTTCTCTTTTGTCGTCATGATACCACCATCGCATCGGCATGGAAGTTTTTTTTGGTTCCTGCGATGGAAGTTTTCTATAATGGGCATATATTATTTCCTTATTTTTTCTTACTTACTCTCTTGTACTTAAAATGTTTCCATGTCCTCTTTATGTGGCTATCGCATTATTCATTTTTTGTTTCATTCACTGGCATCATGAGGGTCTTTGTTTTACGTTACATTACGGTAGAATACGGATCGGATAGAGGATGATAAGGTCGTTTACGAGCTATGAAGGGGGGGATTTTACCGAGTTGTCTCAATTACTCACTCATTGGTCAGCCAACACCTGCAACCAATAGAACCAAGAAATGACAAGACCGTTGAGCATCTCGATCCATTCAATCTCGTCAGTTCCGTCATTACCCGCAGAGCCTCAAGTCCCCCCCGTTTTGCACTTTCATCCCTTCCATGGCCTGTTTTTCTATCCATCTTTTCATTCCCAGCTCATGCAGTGAGAAAATCCTCCTTCAGCCCTTTCAGCCATGGATCAGCCGCACGCATCAAGTCCAAGCCCCCGGTGCGTGGGCATGCCTAGTCCCAGCCCCAGCCCATCCATCTCAGCCGTAAACCCATGTACCGTTTACCTGTATCGTAGCAATCTCTCTCCCCTCGCTGCAGGAGGGCTGCATTCGAGATGCAGGACCACCCCCCTCCCTCTGAGTCTTCCCCCCTGCCGGTCAGGCGATGCATTTCGATCTTTGGGGGCAGGCTATGGTGATGTAGATCGTCTTTTTCGGTCTGGGACCGGCGAGATTTTATTGGGTAGCATTGCCAAGATGTCTCTCTGCGCGTGTATATGGCTGTATCCGTCTTAGTCGCATTTTATTTATTTATTTTGGTTTAATCCTCATACCCACCCATCACCCCCTGGCAAGCCACAATGGCTACCTACAATTCATCCGCACACACTTTGGGGGCGGCACTGTCACCCTGTCAAGATCCAATACCACGGACAGGGACCGTAGGATTTGATGCACTTTTATCTACTACGTAATAGACAGACAGACAGTGGAGGCTAGGTATCTGCATACATATACAGTGCGTCTTGGGGGCCCAAACGGCCCTTTCACCCCTGTCACTTTGCGCATTCTCTTCTCTCATCGAGCCTCACCACACACACTCTCTCTCTATCCCATTAATAGCTATATATACTACTTTCCTCTGACTGTTTGCGCACTCGACATGCCTAAATCTGCTTACTGCGCCTCCATATAGCTCTCTCAACGCTCTATAACATGCATCCATGACTGTCAAGTCTCTCAAACAGCCAATAATCGACTACTTGCCAAGCAACACTTATCTATACTTCGAATAATCTCAGCTACAACCCCATGGGCAGCGCCTACTCGTCCATTAACTGTTCGGTAACGTAATAGACTTTCTCATCCATTGGGTCTGTTGAATCATGTTCAAGTCAGCCTGGCGATAAAGCAGGTCAAGGAGGATCACTCACTCATGCACAACGCTCTCAACCTCATTCGTCCGTACCAAGCGCCTGACATGTCCTGTGACATGCATGTCCCGCTCTCCAAGTAAAACTTTCTTCGATAACTGTGTGACAAACTTCCAAGCACCTCGCTTCCAGATCAGAAACTTCGAGCTGTCATGTCTCTATGACGGTCAGTCAACCCACTTGTACTGCGTTTAGGGGACCCTGAGCTGGTCCCATGTGCACTGTCGAACTTCTCTGGGCTCTGCGTTGCTGCCGGTTCTTGCACTCCAAAGCATAGCCTGGTTCGGTTGCCTTGCGCCACTCAATCCATGCCTCATATGCTTGCTGCTGTCCCGGATTTGGATTTACCGGCTTGGGCACAGGACGTGGTTGAGAACTCACACCCCCCGTTGTCACCAGTGGAGCACTCGGCAGCGGGAGAGCTGAAAGGTTGTTCACAAAGGGCGTTGGTGAGACAGAGAATGGTTGCATCGCGGGACTGATCGCCCCCAAGTTCAACTGATTCGTCAAACCACCAGATGGTGGGAAGCCTCCCGCGCCTAAGCCCAGCCCAAATCCAGGAATCATCCCAGATGCTACCTCAGGCGTTGCGTTGAGTCCCAGAGGCTGGAAAGTGCTCAACGGGAACGAGAATGGTGGCAGCCCTGACAACGGCCCAGGCCCTGTAGCGCTCATATTCAATGTCGGAAACGTTCCGAAGCCAGGGAGACAAGTTCCGTTCATCTTCTCGGCACCATAGTCAGTCGGCAAGAGGGGGACCGGCCTGTTGATGGCCTGGAGGGTGTTGAAGAACGACTCATCTCTCTTTCCGCACTCCTTGCCGCCCTCCAGGTTCAACAAGTCTCCTGTGAGCTTTTGAGAAGGTCTCTGGCCATCTTGATTCTGGGTTGTTGTCACTTGGATGGCCCCCGGGAATGAAAGAAATTCTCTTGCTCTGGGGTTCAAGCCCTTGGAGAGCGACTCGGGATCCATACACACGCCGGAATCTCGAGAGCTTTCCTTTCGCTGGGAGCCCTCAATATGCGAAGAGCTGATCCCTGAGTCAGATCTGTTGGCTTTCTGCCGTTCTCCAGTTTTAGATTGCCATTGTCTAGGGGCTTGCCCCCAAGGACACACATGACTGCGATGCGATAGGCCGTCAGGTTCCTCCTTTGTGATTTTTTCTTCCTGCTGTGTTCCCCGGTGAAGTTTCTGCAGCATCCTTTGGAAAGCGTCGTGTCGAGTCTCGAGCTCTCCCTGTTTCTCTGCTTCCTTGAGCAAGGGGGTCGCTTGCTTTTCCGTTTTCGAGTTTGATTGAGTTTGGTAGTAAACACTTCCTATATTAGCAACCGCGGGGTCATGAAGTACCGCATTTCTTGCTCTTTCAAGTCGTCCTTTCTGGGACTGATCAATGGTCGTTTCCTTGCTTTCAAAAGACTGCCTTGCGGGAGGGTGGTGGGGCCATAAAGGGGCTTCTCCAGTTGTTACTGCCCGAGGCTCATCAAAGCCGCCATCATCATCATTCTCCTGGGTGATTTTATGACATTCTCTGTGGGTGCGTTGAATCTGAGCTACAGATGCAATTGAGGTACTGCCAGCGCCGGAATGAAGCCACAGTCCGCCGCCCCCTGTGAAAAGGGGGGCGACCTTGATAATGCTGACAGGCCGACCGTTTGCAAAGAGGCCCGGCAAAGGCATCTTATGGACTATAGTACACAATCCACGGTCTATAGCGTCGGTTTCGTGCGTTTCGGTCGATGATAAATTCATTTCGTGACTAACAGTGGACGCCAAGTCTTTATCATCCATATCACTCTCGGAGCAATCATGACTTGATCGCCAGTGATTCACAGGATTGATGTGATCCCAGGGGTGCGTGGATTTGCCGATTTCTTCGCTCCTATGCAGAATTTCGTCTCCAGATGCGTGAGGGTCTGTTTGTGTGCGGGGGTTTCCTGCACTCGACGTGTCGGGGTGCTGTGAGCTTCGATCCTCTCTTCGACGACGCCAGTCTGGATTTTTCATTGCTTCGGCAAACTTTGAGCTACCATTGTATTCACCAGAGTGATCTCGTCTGGAGGTAGCAGGGGCGGAGCACGTTTCGTCGAGGGAAGATTCATCTATTGAGGACGGTTCCGTCTTGATCAAGTCTCGGGCTGCTCGGGCCCGACTGGTTCTTTCAGAGACCATACTGAAACCTAGGGACCCTGAGAGTCAGCTTCAAAAGAGAAATTCAACTAGAAATAGTATCGAAAGGCAGCTCATACAAGAATGTTACGTGTTGTCGAGTGTTGCGGTGATGGTTCGAGCCTTAGGGTAGGAGGTGTCGGAGCTTGTGTGCCAAGACCGAACTGATGATCGAGGTTGCGAAACTAGCCCTAGACAGATAAATTGCCTATGATATGGGATTGTTGAAGCGCTCTATGAGCCTTCTCCGTGTTCTTTTCTTGACGAGTGTGGTGGTGTTGAGGTAGTGTAGCAGCGCGATTCCTTCGTCAAAGGCTTGGTATGTCAGGCGATATTCAGCGAACATCCAAGCGCAAAAGAGTCTTGGGTGAAAGTATGTATTAGTAAAAGCCAACGGTCAAGATTCTTGCAGCATTGTGAAGGGATATCAAGCACTCACCAACTCCCAGACCACCCGCCGGATAGAACGTCCCTGCCAAGAGAGGGTAGGAAATCGAGAGTCTCGGGGCAGCGGTACTGGAACACCCTCCAAGAAGGATCAAGACGACGAGAACAAAGGGGCAGAAATGGCTTGGAATGGTCGCTGGAAGAGGAACCGCTTCAGGCTTTTTGCTCTAGACAAGATGCCTTAATGCTGCGTGTAGCGCGATAGAAGGTCCAAAAAAGGGGGCTAGCAAGCTCAAAGCGAGGGCCAAGATGTGATGGTGTAATTGCTGGGAGAGGAAGTGATTGATGGAGAAAAAGGAGGACGAGATGATGATGTCAAAGGGTCGGAGCAGGTGCGAGTCGGGAGTGTCGAAGGAAGGAGTCACACCAGGGCTGCTACTACAACTGCAATGACCAAAGGAGAAGGTGCACCATGGGGGAGCCGTGATCTTTCCTTCCTTACATAGACTCTCCGAGCTTCCTGAGGGCAATTTCATCGTCTTGATACTCATTGCTTATCTCGACCTACTCGCCCGCTACCTGCCGACCACTCAACTCCCCTTCCTGCATGTCTCTTCCCCTGATGCAGAAGCCAAGCAGGGACATAGAAGTCGATGGCTTCCAAGATGACAATGCCATACTCAGAAAGCAATGGCCGGGTCACACAAAACTCAGGGTCCTTCGAGGATGCAATCAGGATGGACAGATGCGCTGCATGAACAAGCTATTTGAGGTATCCAACTAACCCAAATCGAAAGCAACTCCAAACCAAGAACTTCCAGACACCTATAATCAAATTCGTACACATTGAGAAATGACAGTCGTGGTTTGATCGCTTGGTCCTTACGCCGTTCACTCCCACCCTTAACCCTGATACTGCTGTCCACCCATGTAGGCAGCAAACGCCCTCTGCCGTGATGGTCAGTAACCAGAGTCCTCAAGCGATGACGGAGGTGAGCACTTACCGAGTTTCGAGTCTGCATATAGATGGTACCGGGTCCGGTGAACTTGCAGACGAGACCCTCCGCCGAAGCCATGCCGCTGATGATGCCGCCAGATGCCACACGCTCCATGACATACTTGGTGTTCCAGGCAATCAAGTGGCCGTTATCCACGATGTATTTTTCGCCATCGACAAGCTACAGACATAACGAGTCAGTGGGACAGTCCATCGTCAGTATTGCTGAGAAAGACTCACCGTCTTCTTGATGATGGCACCGAAACTCGAAATCCACATCAGACCTGTGCCGCTGATCTTGTACACCCACAGACCTTCGCCACTGAACATGGCCTTGCTGATACTCTGTCGCTTAAAGTCCTTGATGACGCCTTGTGTCGAGGCAAGATAGGCGTCGTGGCCTACTGACCACTTCTCCTGACCGGTTAGACGAAGCGTAGTGACATCGCCGAGACTGTGCGGTGCGAGGAGCACCTCACCGGGACCAACAAATGTCGAACTTGACATCTCACCACCGGTGATCATCTTCTTCACGCTGAACTTGATCTGTCCCTTCAGAGTGACACTGGGAGACATGGCTATCATGGCACCTGGCTTGGCACTCATCGGACATCCCATGGCAAGCTGAATAGTCAAGATGGTGTTGGTATCTCGATGGCTGATTCGGTAACTACCTCCGTTGAAGGTGCCGACGTCATCGGACGTGGCCTGGGCACCTACAAACTGACCCGCCGCAGGTGCTCCTGAGACAGTCATTGCTGGAGCGACTTGCGCCGGTTGCTGCTGTTGAGGTTGTGGCTGTTGCTCCTTCTCGGTTGGGTATGAACTGCTCTCAGCCTGGGGCACAGCGGCCGGAGGCGGCGGCTCAAAGTGCTGTTGGTGAGACTGGGGAGTTGCTAAAGGAGGAGTCGCCACAGGAGGAGTCGCTGCGGGCCGCATGGCCAAGTTGATCTGCTGTCCTGGCGGGGGAGGATATTGGGCCTGTGATTGTGGAGGCGTGGGTTGAGGAGGCTGCTGCTGAACTTGGTGCGGCTGCGCCGGCGCAGAGGTGGGAGGAGGAGGATAATGCGTGCCAGATGCTTGCTGAGAGTGATGTGCCTGGGGAGAAGGCGTCGGCTGCTGCTGTTGTTGAGGAGGAGGTGGGTAGTGAATCGGCGTCGGCTGATACGGTGATGGCGGAACATTGGGAGATGGTGATTGCTGAGGAGGAGGAGGATAGTTCATTGTATGCGCAGCTTGCGCCTGAGGCGGAGGGGGGTAGAACTGCGTCCGGTTCGCTGGAGGAGAGGTCGGAGGTTGCGCATATTGAACTTGCTGCTGTGGTGGAGGAGGAGCTGGTAGAGATACCCAAAGGTCAGCTTTGTTACAACTGAAGTCAACTACGAGCTTCGCACGAACCTGGCGAACCTTGGGCCGCGCCGGGCGGAGCTATAAGATATCATGGTTAGTCTGACGGAACTTGCTTGCGTGGAGGAGCGACTTACGAGGATAATAATGGGAAGCCATTGCGATTGGGCTCCTGTTACACAACGGCTGTGGCACTTTCAGGACAAGAAGAAGATGGCGAGGAGAAGAATGACCGACAACAAGATTACGGAGGAAAACAGGAAAGAAAAAGGATCCGACCCCGGGACAGCTCTCGCCAGCACAGCTTCGAGGTGGTCAGTTAATTGCTCTAGCCGCCCACATGGAAGCTGTGCCAAGCTCGGCATACACAGCCCCGCACCGTTGCGTTGTTCCCCCTCACCATCTGGATTGGATGCTTGAACCTGCGGAGAATTGAATTGGTCCGGAGTTGAGACAGTCACCATGGAACTGTGTCGTGTTGTATGTTGTAGCAAGTTCTCCGTTAGCTTTCCTTCGTGGGCATTCCCAAAGTCGCATCAAACCAACAATGCTCCCGGCATTGTCTTTGGCGATGCTGCTTTTCGCAACAAAGAAGTCCGCAATATGCTGCCTTGTGTTCATGCCTGCCCAATCAACGTCTGCAACCAAGTCATCAAGCCCTGCAATGAGGCCAGGATGGAAGCTGTAGGCGCTCACGCGGGGCCTGCCCAGGGCGCTTAAAGTGCATCCGGGCCATCCCATTGGTATGCTGAGCCTCAAGAGGCAAATTCGCTGGCGACTAGCCAGGACCACTCTCCTCCATTGAGAGCCTTCTCAACCTTCACGCTTCACGTCGAGAACGACGTGTTTTTCTCAGCTGAATCGTCGCGTCGTCACGTGCGATAAGTTTAAGAAACACCATCACTTATCTCCTTGCTTGCGCGAGGACTACCAGAGCGTGCCCATCTCCACTATTAGAGCACTATCTAAACATCTATAGAAATCATATAAGAATAGGTTAATCCCTTATCTTAATTTTGGTGAGCCTAGGAAGAGACTTATCATAATTGGTCTAGATCCCAGCTCAGTACCTACATAATGGTAGTCCTCGCGCAAGCAAGGAGATCTGGTAGGTATGCCTCGGGTACGTGATCCGGGTTCTCGTCAAGCCTGCCAAGCTTTCATTCCATCGTCGATTCTTGGCAGAGTCTGGGGAACGCGTTCCACGAGCCTCCCTTGTGCGTGCCTGCTGTGTTTCGCCCAGAGCACATGTTTCCAGATGTATCTCCCGCTTCCGTCAACGCCCCCTCTTCCTTGTACGACCTGTGTAACCACGCGCCTAAGATGCTCGGTGCCGAAGAAAGCGCTTGTTTCTCGGGTCTAGAGCCCTCCGTCCCACGAAGGATCGGAGCTTCATCTTCCAAGACCGCCCATCTAACGCCATGGAGCCCCGTGTTGACATTTCGACCACGAACAAGACGTCCGACTAGGACCGGAGGTTCTTGGCAAACTCCTTCTGACCTCCCTCCTAATATGGCATTTGTCAGGTAGCCTCCACTGTCTGATCGATGAAATCATCCTGAACCCTATCTCCGAAACGGGTATTGACCGGTCTTACTGTGTGATTTTATCTGTACTCTGATATCGTCATCGTGAATCCAGACTAGCCAGGTGCTGGGTTACTGGCATGTTTGTGACGTTGCGAGACAGTTCCGTTTCCCGGGAACACAGAGCTCACCGACGATCCCTTGTCCAAACCATGACTCGATGTTCATCTCGCCTAAAGATCATCTCTAGGATGATGCTCACGCCAAGCGCGAGGCCCCGGATCTTCGTCACAACGGCCCGCGTCGCAAGGACCAACACCGCCAGAATGCTCTACCCGCGATAGGCAGAGAACCGCGGTCGTGGGTCTCCCGTTGGGACGCCACGGTGCGGTGCGAAACCATGTGAGCCTAGCATAACATGCTCCTCAGCGCAAACCGGTCAAGATTCCAAAGGCCTTGATAGACCGATAGCCAAGCCTCGGACTCTATGGAGGTTTGGGTCCGCCTTCCGGGGATGAGAAGGGGATATCCAGCCACAAAGCTGCCAAGCATCCATAGTCTCGAGTGTCTTGAGCCGGGAACCTGTCTCCTAATCTTGGCACCCAGCCCAACAACGTATTGTGCCCAATGAGTGAAACAAGTTCGACTTTCTAGTAAGAACACTGTCTTTGCCTATCACTGCCCCCGTTAGATGTCCAGAAGCCCATGTTTGAGCCGCGACTGGGGGTGGCATCGATTAAGTTGATGAATCGCTGAACAGACACACCGGTCAAAGTTTCCAGGGTTCGGCCGCCCCGTGCACACTCCAGATGCGAGAGTAGCATATGAGATCGACGGGACACGATTGAAATGAAGATATACTCCCTTGGCGACCCGACTGACAGGTTGCCAACCGAAGGCCAAACGCCACCGTTCAGCAAGGCGAAGGGCCACAGAGTCTACAGGCGAGTCTGAAGCGCAGCGACTGGGCTGTGGTGCGGAACGACTGCGGAAACACCCCCTAATTGCTCATTCCGATGTTAGAGGTGAAGAAAACCTCAAAGCGCAAACCGACTGCTCTAGAGATGAGGCTGCAGTCAGAGCCCTATGGATTATCAAGACCGCGCCTCCCGGGCAGCCTTTGGTCTTGGCAGACGAGATTGTCGAGGGCGTGTCATCTAGTCACCGTTTGAGAGCCCAAGAGCCTCATGATGAGGCGACCGAGAGAAGCTCAGTTCAGGGGCTTGAAAAGTGACGCTGTCTTGTACAAGTAAGCAAGTGTTGCAACACTGATAGAGTTGATGGATGTTTGTAATGGCATGTAAACACTCTTGGGGGTGTCTTGACGCAAGTGTGTTAGCAGCTCGACTGTTCCTGGGCCTCTTGTTGGATCCGAGCCCTCAACGACCAGAGTTGTGCGGGAGTCTCATCATCGTTCATCACCTTCAACGTCATCTCCAGACACTAATAACTCCGAAGAGATTTGCCTTAATCGGTGACCGTATACTCCGTCCGCAGAAATATCCCAGTGGGGCATGCTGCGGTTGTGGCTGGCAAGGCTCCCCTGGGAGTCAACCAACGTCGATCTGATGTTGTGCTCCGTCGGGCGAAATGGACCCGACGGCCTGGCAGCACTGATGGGTCAACGCAAGAGGCGTATCACCACGCTGGGTCCATTTGCCCATACGTGCTAAGCCATCTGGTCACCTGAACCGTCCGGTTGCGCTGGTTGAGAGACATATCGTATGATGGAGCTGCCACATTGAGGCGGGCGCACACCTAGGCCATGTGCTTTCCTAGAAAGAGCTCCAAGTTGCCAAAGTATCGATGGAATTCGGCCTGTTTGAGAAGGCCTGGCTGAGCTCCTTTGACTGCGTTTCGGACATACGCCTGCTGTGTATTCTCGAAGTTTGCCGTGTTGTGGATAGTTGTTGTAAGCCGATATGCTTACACAGATGAGCACTAGGCCTGTGGCCAGATCCTCCTGATGAAGTTAATCTCAAGCTTCTTGCGAATTTAGCCTGCGGCGCTTACGACACAAATGGTCAAGACCAGCGCTAATTTTGGGCTTTGGCCTCAAGCCACCTGAATCGCTCCGAACCCCCTGCAAGGTCAAAAACCTGAGATCTCAACCGTTTACCGATGGGAAGTACAGTAGAGTCAATCCCAAGGAGAGGGATACCAGCTCGTGGACGCATCCTGCAAGTTATCATACTGCGCGATGGCTTTCATGGTTCTTGGTTGTGGTCTGAAGGTTCGGAAGGCACTGGCTTTGGCTTAGTCCATGAGGTTGACGATAACCCTAGAGATTCATATACCATATCCAGAGTGTGTACTCTATGGTACCTCGAAGATGTTCGTAGCCTTGGGGCTTATGCAATGGCGGTGTCCACGAAATCGCAGCGAATACTCGAAACCATGGGCAATAGTGTTGTCCCAGCCCAATGAGGCGGCGGCTTCAATCTCTCGCTGGCGCCAGGAACGGTGAGGCCCAGACCCAGAGTCCAATCCGGAAACCCGGAGAGCAGCGGGTTAGGCTGCTAGCCAGTTGCAGGCTCTTCTGATCTGCCTGCAGGAGTTTCTCCCATGGCCAGATCTCGACTTTCTGCCGCCCCGCAATCCAGCAGGTCGGGTCAACAGTGTTTGTGTCGTTGTGAACTCGATTGGAGAGGCAGTTGGGCGGCTTGCCGTGACGGTGAGCCACTGTGTTGGGCTCCGATGCCATGCTTCCGGTTCAACGAGGGCATTGGCGCTGACCCTTGATGTTGGTGGTTTCCATAACGCAGATTCTGGGCCCATTGCGAGCTCTAGAACCTGGCCACGACCACGCGGGTGCACGTGCATGAAGATGTCTTGAAGCAAACGCACGTGCGTTCGCGGCTAGTCTGAGGGTGTTTAATGACTGTCGCAGAGAACGAGACCCGCTTGACAACAAGGAATCCGAGACATTGGTTGATAGTGCTGGAAGCCTTGGACTGGCCACCCCATTCGTGCAGTTTACGGTATGTCGGCTCCTCGAGAAATTGAGGCCAAACCACTTGTGAATTGCCCCAAGTCTCAACTGGCGCCATGCAGCTATGTTCTCCTTGCCAAGGCTGATACAGTTCCAGACAGGCTGATGGGCCATGGCATCATGGGGTGTCGGGCTGTGAGGGGTGGCGTCGACGAGATTGGCTCTCACTGTCGCTCGGAAAATTGGATTGGACGAGCGTCAGGGAGACGAGCACCAAAGAACAAGGCGAGGGCGAGCCACGAACAGGCTGAAGAGCAACAATCCGTGCCGATGCCTTGCGAGATCTCACGATTAGTGCCTGGGCGATACGTTAGAGGCTCCTGACTCGTTAATCCTAGGCACCGCGGTGTGAATCCTTCAGAGACGGCTTCGGCTCAGGAACTCACATAGGATTAGCGCCCGCGCCAGGGCTGGTGGAAAGCCAGGCTTTCCTGGTATCGAAGACCCGGGGGAACCTCGCGAGAAGCTACAGACGGCTGCGCCGGGGCTTGCTCTCAGGTATTGAACAGGTCTCGACTACGAGGCTTGAAAAATAGGGGACGGGGAATTTCCAAGGCTCAAAGGCTATCTCGGTACGGGGCAGAAGGCAAATGATGATTGATCCGACCTCATGGCGCTGACAGGATTGAGCAATGAATCTGGAGAGTGGTTGGCTTAGATGGCTGGAGTGGATGGAAGACTAGAAAGAATGGAAGGAGGTGCACATGATGCACTTGCCGTGAAAGTGTAAGAGCTGTCGGCCGCTTGGGATGAGAACTTGGAAGGTGCGACACAGTCAAAGCTCCGTAACTTCTTCGTCCTGCGGATATCTGTCTCTTCTAGGCAAGTGGGCTTGGTAAGCTCTGTTCCATCTTCCATCCATCCCAGCAGGGCAGAGCAGGGCAGGGCAGAACAGAGCAACAACCAAGCTACATTCCACACTTGCCCATTGCAACAACATCAATTGCATCAGAGACAGTGAGCACAGTGAAGCTCACGGGGCAGCATGACCTTGGGACGGCCGCCCCCTGGATCAACAATCAATCCATCCATGGCGATGCGAAACGTAGCTGCCTCTGGACGAATACAGTACAGCACGTCGCCCAGGTCGTGTGGCACTATGCTTTGTCCTCTGATGATTACGATTACATGCCGCCGAGAAATTGATGAAGCTGGGGACGCGGGGTCAAGCAAACAAGCTGGGCGGGCGGCACTTGGGCTTTTGCTTGGGATCCGAGGCGGAATCCCGTGCCATAGTCGAGCGCTGGCGCCAGCAAGTGGCCATTACTCACTGCCTCTGGCCGCCCCTTCAGCCTTTTCTTGATCAGCTCAGGGGTGAAATTGGACAGGACCCGGTGGACGGAAGAGGGAGAAAGCCAACCGAGATGGCAGCAAAAAACACGTCACTTTCTCCAGGAGATCTCCCGACAGACTGGACTCTGGTATCACCGGACACATTGATACGTCTGCAAGGGCAATCTAGATCATTACCCAGGCCAGACCTGTGGTGTGTCTCGACGCCGCAGGGCAGCCGGCTAGCCAGCCAGCCACCACGCCCTCCTCCTTCTTTCTTCTACGACCACGAGCCTGAGCTGGAGCTGTGCCGGAGCTGATACTGATGCTGATGGGGCCTTCGGCCGCTCGAGGTACCAGTAGAGGGACCTTGTAGCGCGCCAAGATATCGCCAAGAAAACACCAAAACCAAGGCAGTCCAATCCAGCGCCGAGGAACCCACGCCTAAGTGGGCGCAAAGGTCCCACTTACACCGCAACTGGGACCACCCTTGGACGTGCTGCTGGGAGCATTCCCAGCTGTCGGTACCATCTCAAGCCCCAAAGGATCCAGCGTCCCAAGATCCAGAGGTTGATGGCCCCGGGAGGACGGTCGTTGGTCCACGATTTGTGGGCGTGATGGGGGCGCCTTCAAAGACGCCCTCGAGGAGGAGACAAGACACTGTACTCGTCCTTGACATTGCTCCTGCGATTGAATACCTGGAACAGCCAGCGTACGTGCGCCATCGATCCACGGCACCACCTCTTTGGTTCTACGAGAGTGACTTAGCCTCCGTGGGTAGCCATAGCCTCCAATACAGGCCGGTCCACCCCAGCACTGAGCGGCGTCAACGCCTACTCGTCTAGCGCAACGCCTTGGATGCCTTCATATTACCCGGCCTGCTCGCCCCTGCTGCCCAGTTTCCTTTCCTCAAGAACCCTCGTCTTATCCTTTTCATCTCTATCTGAGACTTGACATCCCTTTGCGTCCGCTCTCATCTGTCCCGGACTGCTCAGTACTGCCCGTCACTCCCATATAGTCTATCCTCACACAAACCTCTCTTCCATGGGCAGGCCGTCGCACAGCCATGTGCGAGCCTCACTTAGCCGGGGAATGGAGAGACTCGCCCTCAAAGGCACCCGCACATAAACAGCAACTCAACAGTTCCTCCACGACAAAAATGGCCGCCGAGCAGGCGGCGATTATCCCAACGGATTCTGCGAGCTCTTTGACCTCTCCCATCTCGCCACCAAACTCGCCGCCATCCGCCTCGTGTAACGCGTTCCAACCCATTCGAACTCAACCCATTGACATGCTTGCGTCTCAACTCCGAAAGCAATCACTGGAGCAATATCACTCTGGATCGAATACCGGATTCTCTCAACACCCAATCGCCGCACTATCCCCCTCTTCATTACCGGATGATGATTTTGTGAACGTCCAATCGGCCATTCGTCAGCGTGGCTCAGTATCTATGGACGTTGATGTCGAAGATGCTTCGGTGGTCGCCACAAGCACCAATTGTGCTGAAGCTCAAGAGGATTTCATTTCCCCCAGTAGCCGAGCACAGGATTCTTCATCTGTAATCTTTTCAATGGTGCATGCTTCGCCAATTGCTGTCAACCCAACTGCCTACCTCGAAGCCCGAAACCACAGTTCTCGCACGATATACGGACCCGACTTCGACAGCTACTCTCAAAGCCTGGAAGTAGACGAAGGATACTGCGAAGAGGAAGATGACTTTAGCTGGCTGGAGTCAGCCGTGTCGTTGAGGTCAGCTGGCATGACAGCTGGAATCACGAAGCGATACGGACTCCGATACAGAACATCGGCCGAGGCAGCAAGTCGTTGCAGCAACGCGATCCACAGTCTACCAAGAATGAGACGCCGCGACAAGAGGAGGAGAAGACATACCAGGTCGACCGAAGCTTCCGCAGCAGAGGACCTGGGCGCCAGCGCCTCCAAGATGGTGGCGTCGGTGCAATAATGGAGCCAAAATCAGCGGATGACATTGATACTGCATTTTAATGGTGTACATGGCGGCGCATAGCGAGGGCTCCTTGGGTAAAGGAAACGAAGGCATTCACGGAAGGAAGATTTACGACACAACGGCGTTATCACAGGATGGGCATCTACACGAGCGAGGCGCGCGCCATCTGGGAAAGACAGCAACAGACGGCACACACGGAAGGTCTAAGGCGTTTTTGTTTTTCAGGGGTTTGGGGCATAAGTATGCATTGGCGTTTTTTCTGGCTGGCAGGTCAAAGATTCATGGGTTATGGCGCAACGGGATCAAGGTCAGGGGCATACTCGGGACGTGATATTAGGGATCATGATGATCGGGGAGTCGGTTCTAAGTCATTGGGATGTGCTTGGAAGACAGGACCAGCACAGGCGCATCATGATTGGAAGCACACATGTACAAGGGCAAGGTCAGGGATGGTGAAGAACAAGGTCAAGCTCTGCAGAGCCTCATACCCAGGTAGCACATGTGTAAGGGAAAGAAATACACGATTGCGCGGTCTCCGTGCACAAACATGAAGATGTCCATGCTGTATTACACATGAGTATAAGTCTGGAGGCTATGACGAGGCTTGTGATGAATAGTCAGGGCGCTAAGTGTAGATGTTTGTCATCGATAAATGGGAAATAGGAGTTGAAGAGGGTCTCGACTGCGGGAAATGGATCTTGGAGGCGTTAAACATCGCGGGAAAGGTCGATAGCCGCGTCACGATTCATGATTCGATAGTGGGAGGAAGGCTGAGAGTCGAGAATCTGGGTCCGGGCAGAAGGCTGAACTGGCGTATTAGTCAAGCTGTGTAAGTATGTGAGTGTGAGTGTGTTGAGTCGTGATGCTGTCAAGTACATTCGTGATACATCATATTCTCATCAGCTGAACCTGCATCTCATCATGAGCGGTACCTTTGTTTCGGGCGTCATAGAAAAGGAAACCAAAATGCCAAGAGACGTGAGATCAGCACATCCTGCATCTACTTTGTAACACAGAAAAAAAGAAAAGAAAATGATGCAGGGCTGAAGGTCTGGGCTCTCAATGTTGACAGGGGTCACACAGGCAGGCAAAGAAAAAAGAGGTCCTGATGATGCGACAATAAGTAACGATTGAAATAAAACAAAATGATGAAAATGACGCTCGTTGACGAGGTAACACATGTTTGAAACATTTCCTTTCTTTTAATAATCCAACGGGAAATATTTACATTCTTAACAAGTGAGACAAAAAGAATGAAGATGTGGAATTTTTCCATTGTAAGTCGATCCAATCTTTTTTTAGTGGTGTTTTGGTGGTGGAAGGATTTTTTTTTTTTTTTTTTTGACAGGGGCGATCGGAGGGGCACACACACACACAAACTCCAATGGATGGCATCAATTGAATGTGATGCAATGCAATGCAACCTTGGGCTAGGTAGGGCCGTTTTTTTACTGCAAGGAACCAGGAGAAACAGGGCAGGGGTTTTTCTTTCAGGTGTTGTTTCTTGAAATAGATTTCATGTAAGGCAGCTGAATGTTAAAAACAACAAGTGAGAATACAGGGAATTCAATAGTCGATCAATTAATCGATCGCTCACTCATCATAACCGCGATCATTCACTCACTCATCAGATCTCACTTACTCACTTACTCACACTCAACCCGCTGTCACCCGCTAAATGTCACCTCATTCTCGTAAACCGGCCCCAACTCAAAATCATCCTCGGCCCCATACGTACCATCGGATGGATCGCCCTGGCCTGGCCTGGCCTGGCCTCTCGTCTTCGCCTCCTCTTTCACTCACTCAAATCTTGGCCCTCCCGTCTCATACTAACGTAGGTACACCCGTATATAGTTCAGGCCGTCGAGCGCCCTGGGTCTCGAGTGGCTTCGGGCATGCAAGGCAACCTGACCAAGAAGGCGCGCCAGTCCCCCGTTACTATTCCCATGGGCGTCACCACCACACCCACCATCATCACTACACTTGACTTTGACGTGCCTGAGTAAAACTCTTTGTCTCCTTGATATGAGTCCTAGTATCTATGCTTTGACTTCAAAAGCAATTCATCCATCAGAGGGACACGGTTGCTGTGCACAGTGATCGTCCTTTTTTTTTTTGTCCCTCTCCAGTAGACAAAGGGCGCAAATCAACTACCGTGACAAGAGAGCCGCTCCGTCAATGGAATGCTCCCTCATAGCCTCGTACATTCCTCCCACTGTCGCACTCAAATGTGCCCACCCCAAGTAGCAACGGTCGTTGCTACGCCAGAGTGAATTCGTAGCTACTCTTTGCGCCTGTCGTTATCGTCGTCGTCGCCCTCTCCTGATCCCTCTCATCGTCATCCTCTGCCCCAGCAACAACAACAAAGACATCAAACATCTCTCAATCCTTGTTTTGGTCTCCCCGTGTCTCGCTGGTTCCTCTGGCGCCCGTTGTAATACGCCGTCCGTTGCCCTGGCTCATCCATCCATTGCTCCATCGACTTGACTTTGGCCAGCCTGGTACCTATCATTTTCGCCCACACACGCCACGCCTTCCGAGGCCTCGTTCGCTTTCCCGGCTGAGTTCTGTGTTGCTCGTCTCGAACTCTGTTTTCCTCTCTCCTGACTGGCTCACGCCTCTCGCCTCTCTCTCTTCCCGCTCTCTTCTCACTCTCACTCAAGAATCTCTTCTCATCCTGTTTGCCATCTTTTTGGCTCTCACCTCCTTCATACCACCAACTTCAACTTCCATCTCGACTTCGACATCTCCGTCGCGTCCAACTCTCTTAGCCAGCCCTAGGTGACTCTCTTGGCTGACTCCTCCCCCATTGCCTCCTCATCCGCCCACTTCCACCAGCCCGGAGGATCAGCCGAGTAGGATCCCAATGACTTCCTGGACCCTTCCCTACCGGGTTGAGCCCGTCGACCGCGACCCGAGCTTCTACTGGCAGGATCTTGACGATGGTCCCAACGATGGTTCCAATGACTTCTTTGGTCAGTTTATCAACTTCGATACCGACATCCCCTCTTCCATGGCCGATCCTCACGGTACCGATCCTGCCGTGCCCACTTTGCCAGGCAGCATCCTCGACCATCACGCCGAGTCCACAGCCTCATCCGGCGTGTCAACAACCGAAGATGAGTTCGACTTCTTCTCTTGTAGTTCTCAGGTCGATGCGACCATGCCATCTCAGCCCAGCTCATCTACCGCGCCCACTCTCTCTCATGAGATTGATCCACGGAGCCTCGCGCTTGCAAGCAGTGATGACTTCACCACCGATAAGCCCTCCCAGGTGCCCCGGGTCTCCATGTCCGACCCAGCGCTGCCTCGAGTGGCAGGTATCTCACTACAATGCTCACCTGTGAAGCGAGAACCAATCTCACAACCCTCTTCGCCGACGCCGCCCAACACCAACGTTAGGAAGCCCAACAAGTTTGTCGAGGCGCTCTCATCCACTATCCGCAAGGCTGGCAAGCTTCGCAAGCCCAAAAAGCCCGTCATCATGGATCGCTCAGCTTCTCCGACCATGGACAATCCGCCCCGAGCCTTGAGGCTGCAGCATCACGAACATGGTAACGGCAACGACGCGTTCCCACACTCTCCGACTGGGAGGCCGGACAACGCCCACTTCGTCCATGGAATCCTCGATGATCCTTTCAATGAGATACCTGCACCGCCACCGGCCGACTCACTCCGGTTCTTCAGCAGCAACGGACTCCACACACCGGTCGAGTCCCCGGGTGTCAAGCCGGAGCATGGCAACTTTCCGCCCGAGATGGGTAGTCAAGCACACCAAGCAGCCTGGCAACATCAGCAACAGCCACATCCCCACCCACACCCGCACCAACAGCCGCCTCAGGGGCACTCGCACCCTGTCGTCGTGGCGGGATCCGCGCCAGAGTCATGGGCAGCACACGAGTACATGGCCCAGAACCCTCACCAGAGTGGGTGGTGGGATCTGAACTTGATCAGCCAGAACGGCGAGTATGTCGTGGTCGATCCGCAGCAGCAGAAGAACGCAAACCTCAACATGGCCATGCACGCCCAACATGCCGAGCTGCCATACGAGTACCAGGTTCACGACCCCAACGCCCCAGGGCTCATGATCCATATGCCACAGCCCCGAGCAGCTCCAGCTGCCGTCCACGACCTCGCCCTCAACGCGCAGACATACCTTCCTCCTCCACCTCCGATCCCACCAACGAACCCGACCTCTGAGCGCCATCGACCACCGAGAGCCCCGTCATCCGGTGCCCGACATCTCTCGTGCTCACCAATCCGCAAGACCCGTCAACCATCTGCTTCCCCCACGCCAGCAACAGCGCACTCGCGCCACAGCTCAAACGGATCAGTTAATTCAGCACGCAGCGCCTCAGGGCGAGGCATAGTTCCCGGGACTCCGACGGCGATGCGCAAGCAGCGACGATCACGGGAGCCCAGCGGCAGCAGCGCAGGCGGAGGAGGTGAGATCGGTTTCGTCAACTTCACGCCCAACGACGGCAGCCTCCTCATGACGGGCGTGGCTCCTAGCGGTAGCTCCAAGACCAAGGCGCGGCGAGAACGCGAGGCCATGGAGCGACGACGACGGCTGAGCGAGGCGGCCATGAAGGCGGTTCAAGCGGCGGGCGGCGACGTTGACAAGTTGATGGAGCAAGGCTTTGCCTTTTAGCGATGCATGCTCCTCAACGGGTCGGTTCCTGCATGATGATCGACGTGGCTGCCGCCACTAACTGAACTGAACTGACGCTCAACTCAGAGCTCAAGAACGTGTCCAAGAGACATGAAAATGAGAAACTGAGAGACGACAAGGCACACACAAATAATCAAAATGCTCACGCACAATCAAAGTCGAGGAGGTTGGTTTGAAAGGCGCAAGAGTGGCAGGGCCAGGGCAAATGTAATGCAATGCAGGGGTTGGGCGGTGAAACAATTTGCGACAACTTCCATTTGGGAAAGGGCAACACGAACGGGAAATGGCGGGGGGGGGCGTTAAACATCACATCCATCACGAGCCACTTCATCTTAGAAGTGGAGGGGGGCCGACACAACCACAACCACAACACCAACAGTAGCGCCAAACTACTACCTACGGCGCTGACTAGATACTTCTTCCTTTGTCCTCTTCTCTTCTTCCTTTCCTTCATCACTCTTTCATATCCTTACTTCTTCCAACTTACTTTCATGCTTCTCTCAACCATCAACTTTGTCAGAAGCATCACATCCTCCTCCTCCTCCTCCTCTATTTCCTTTATCATCTACAACACAACCACGCCCCCTCTGTGGGATCAATCTAACATTTTCTTTTTTGTCTCGTCTTTTGCTTCAATATACCATTCTTGTATCAATACCTTTATACCACAAGACCTCCTGCAGTCTTCCCTTGTTCTTCTTCTCTGTAGCAGCACCGTCTTGTCCTTTTTTTGTTTCCTTGGTCAGTGTGTGTGCCGGCCCTCGTTTCTTCCATGGAGTAATCATTGTATTTGTAGGATCAGCCTAGGAATTGGGTTAGCTTTTAGCATTCATTGAGTTTTCTTCTTGTCCTTTTTGCGGTGGGCGTGAGTGAGTGTAGAGGGATACATCATTCGCTATCATGATCAATTTGATATTGGTCAACAGGTAGTTTGCCAAGATTCTTGTGACAGGATACAGTCATTGATATGACTCTTCCATAGGTTTTTCATAGACAAAACAGGTCACACGATTCCATTTGTCCCATCACAAGACCAAGACTTGCCCTTAGTTACCCATATTTAACAATCATCATTTCTTCAAAGTAGAGTAAACCAAGTATTGGAATATTTTTGTATTGGCCAAGACAATGACCGGACTGCTACGCTGTGCTTCCCAGCCGCCACAGCCATGTCTTGACTACATCGTCCTCCTCGGATATCGAAAATCAGCTGGTTGGTCTGAGCCAACTCAGTCCAGCTGTACAAACATGTTCCCCCGTTACTTGTCCCTTCCCGATATGGTTTATATACACAAAGCAAATACTCGTACTGAGCTCAAAGATTTCGATATTCGCCAACGCCAAGTCTCGTCGCAGACGCCGTCGTCATGCTTTCGATAAAAAAGCCATCCAAAGATAAAAGAAAACACGGTCTTGGCGTGGTCGTGTGTTGATGATTATCAGGGTCTACCATAGTTGTTACCCAAGAAAATCGCGTGAATGCAAAGTCTACCCAACAAGGGCGCAGACGATATAGCCCTTGGTCAAAAATAGGTACGCGCTCCTGGCATTATATCAATTAGTGATCGTAGCCGGCACCTCGCTGCCATGGGCTGTGTTGAGTTAGCATAGGATGTCCACAATTTACAGAGATTATCTGGACTCACCTGGCGTTGTTCTGTGATCGGTATCCACCCGGGCTAGAGTCGTTGTTTGACCGTTGCTGAACGAGCGGCGACCCCTGCTGTTGGTAAGGGCTAGGGGAAGCAGAGCGGAAGGGGCTCTGGGGCCGTCCGTCGGCAGGGAAGAGAGGCATCGATGGGTTGATCGGGGACCGGGGAGGAGCATCACCTCGGTGGAACGAGGACTGGGACTGGTTGTTCATCTCAGCTCGCCTCCGAAGGCTCGCGGAAGACATGGAATCCTCCTCGTCAAGGTCGAGGTGCTTGTTGTAACCCGTCTTGTCACCTCGAGCGGTGGCCGCAAGAGCATCGAGCTCAGTAGTGGTGTTGAGCTGGGTCTGAGACTTCATGAAAGAGGCACGATCATCGGCCATAAACTGGTATCGCGCATCGGGGTTCTTTCGGAAGAAGACAATGGTGGTCGACACGAGAAGCATGAGAAGAAGAATGAGGGCGAAGGCTGCGTTGAGGACAAAGAGAATGACTCCCACAACACCAACGACGATCTTGGGCAGGCCAAAGACGTTGGAGAAGATGAGAAGGAAAATTGCGTTAATAAAGTTGATGGCACCAATGGCAATGTTGAACGAGTTGGTGGGCTTGTCCATCCAGGGTCGGAGAACCGAAGCGCCAATCAGGTAACCAACTTCAATGATGATGAAGCCAATGGCCTGAGCGACGCTGTTCTTCTGGGACAGGGCCACAAACATTGACTTGATCAGGGTGTAAATCAGGATAGGAACGATGAAGTAGTAGGCAGAGGCTCGGAACTGGACGTAGAGGAAACCCCACTTGTTGAGAGCCTGGGGATCCGAGAAGAGGATGTAAGCCGGGTTGCGGTGCATGGCGACGGAGCGGCGAGCGATGCGGATAACCTTGCTGGCGCCCCAGGCGAGACTGAAGACCATGCCAAAGAGGAAGAAGACGGCCAGGACAACTTCGGCCGGCGAGTCGCGCTGGGTAAACTCCCAAAGGCAGAGAATAGTCATCTGGGGGAAACCAATCAGGGTCAAGCGGAACAAAACACCCTTGAGGATGGTGAGCCAGCCGTTGCGGAAGTCCATGAACTTGTCCTTGGACATCCAGTTCTGGCGAACGCAGAGCTCCAGGATGCCCTTGAAGGCTGCCAGGGCCAGGAACGTGATGACAACAAAGGCGCAGAAGAAGGTGAGGCCTGTCATGAACAGGTTTGTCGACTCAATCTTGGCTTTGAAGGCGACACGCTGAATACCGTAGACAGTATATGTGCCATCATCGTTCTGAATATTTCCACGCTTTGCGAGGTCGACAACGGCTCGGGGCATCATAGCCGCACCACGCTTGAAAAGGTCGACACTGGTTGAGGCAAGTTGCAGGCTTCGCTTCTGAACTTCAACAGAGATCGAGCCAACGGTGTAGAGGATGGATTCGGGGGTACCGCCAGTGGCTCTCTGGTACCAAGTGAAAATATCCTGCATAAATCCGACCTTGATAATACCCATAGACCACTGGAAGTCCTGAGTCCAGGAAGAGACAATGGGGGGAAGTCCAACGCTGGTAAGACCGAGAATGGCCTGTGCCTGGAAGTAGCCGAAAAGTGACAGAGAGTTGGAAGCGACGTGAGCAGCCGTGTTGGCGTGACCGACACCCGACACAATGGCAGAGGCGACAAGTCCCAATCCAGCAATGATGGCTGTCGCCCACTTGACACCCACGAGATCAACGGTCTTTCCATTGGAAAAGTCGGCTTCCACACAAGCGACAGGCTCTCTCGTGTCGCTCCTGTTGACGTAAACACGGACGGTGGCATCGAGATCGGGAACGGTGTAGGCGATTCCAGGGACTTGCTTGAGGTTCTCCTTGTCAACAGGGAGGTTGAATTTGAAGGGAATCTTGCCAGAAACCATGGGGCAGAGACCGGGAAGGTTGTTGGTGCAAGGATCAAACTCCTTCTGGAGGAACTGGTAGCCGTAGGCGGACAGTCGAATGTCAAAGATGACCTTGCCTTGGATGGAGGAAGTGGCAGCGGCCACAACTCTTGCGGAACCGTTGTTTGGCGTCAAGGTGACCTGGAACATACTGGCACTGAAACCGTTCTCCTTCTGACAGGCGTTGAGAGAGTTGGAATAGAGCAGCTTCTCACCCGACACGGGCGCCGCCAGGGCGGCTACTGAGGCGAGAACCGCCAACGGTTTCATTATATAAGACCACATCGTGATGGCCAATTCTGATGCTCCTCAATCGGTGGTCTGGCGATGGTTGGTAGATCAGCCGGTCCGGCGTTGTGGTCGTTAGGGGGTCGTAAAGGCGCACAGGGGGCCTGTTGTCGTCAGTCGGGTCGCGCTCAGAAACAGGGCCGTAAAGACTGCCGACGAGAGTCGTTCGAAAAAGGGAGTCGAAAAACAAGGAACCGGACTAAAAAATCGGAAGGCTGGTCTGATCGGGAGAGGCGGCGCTTGTTTTGCGTTTTCCAGGAGGCGTGACGTGGTTCTAGACGGCGGACTTGCAAGCGAGAGAGAGCGAAGACCGCGTGGAACGACTGGAAGAGCGGACGGGAGAATTACGAAACGGAACAAAGACGAAGAGAAGGAAGAAGTAAAGTAAAAGTCGAGAGAGAAAAACTAGCGAACGGTCGAGGCGAGAAATCGTCTCCGAGACGAGGAGTGGCTGGAAAGCGTCGTCGTCGATAGGGTTGGGTTTTTCCCGTTTGTCGCTGTTCGATGATGAATGAGATGGGTTTGCGTTGCGTGTGTGGGGGGGAAGGGAAGGGAGGATGGGAAGGAAGAGGCACCGGCAGCAGCGAAAGCGAACTGGAACTGGAACTGGAACTGGAAGCGTCAGCAACTGGAAGGGAAGGAGACAGGAGGGAGGGAGGAGGCACTAATTGATTGGCGCCGACGGTGGAAGAAGGTACCCAACAGGTAATGATTGCGCGTGAGGTACGTAGGTACATGGAGGTAGGTACGTGTGCATCGGGTGCGTCGCCTGCCTGTGCAGGGGGTGGAAGATGGGGACCAGAAGCAGGGGCTGGGAGGGATCGGATTGGCTTGGCCGTGTCTTGTGTTCTGCAGTGTGATAGGGGAGGAAGACAAGGGCGATTAATGGCCCAGTAATCTTTTTTTTTCTGGGCGAGGGAAAGGATTGGGTTCTTTTTTCTTTACTCTAGGGCGGACCGTCACTGGTTGCGCTGTATTCATGCCAACATTGGATCACTGTAGTTCCAGATCATGAACTGGGCTGCTTTCTGTGTGGTCACGGGCACCTCAGTCACCCACCAGCGGCAATACAAGATGGGGCCACAAATGCCAAATTTACCCATGGATCTCAGTCAGCAAAGTAGAAAAAAAAAATGATGATGATCCATCCGTCGTATCGAGGACAATCCGTATTCACTCAACAACACCCAAGAAAACCAAAAACGCCCTTGTACCGTTGCTAGCATGTCTTGGACGCTGTTCTCCCCCCTAGCGCGAGAAATCAGCGGGCTGTGCAGGTACCTGGAATGCAGGCCAGCCGCTGGGCACAAGAACAAGTCAAGGGGCCCCCCGGGCAAGGGTGACGACTTGGATCTCGTATACGCTCTAACAAGAGGTACCTGGTGGATACCTGTCACTCTCTCGTTGCAGGGAAAAGACCGCGGGAAAGCCCCTTGGCGAGCGTACGAAATCGGGCAGTCTGGAGATTGCTCAGCGGATGTTTCGGGTTTGGCAGACGCTGGAAAGAGGTCAGAGGATTGTAAGAGATCTCTCAAGGATCCATGAATAGATGGGGTTTCTCTCATAGTTGCAGATCTACTACAAAGGAGTTGCGGTGACAACAGCAACTCTAACAAGGACGCACAGAACTTGGCAATAACAATGGCTGGGCTGGGCTGCAGTTCGGGGAGGGCGGGCTGATGAGTGGCTTTCTTCCAAGGCGCTGCAACAACCACAACAACGACATCATTCACATTGACTGTTGATCCATGATGCACCAAGATGCCCAACCACGGCAACCGACCTCTGACATTTCCGGTTTTGGGCTGCTGGCGACCAAGTCTACTGCATGCCGCGTCGAATAGCGGCCATGCTATCGTTGGTTGTGGGCTGCCAGAGAATCTTGGTTTCTTGGTTTTTTCCTCCCCGACCTCTCTTTGTGTCAACGACTCTGGTCAGATGGTCTTTAGCCAAGGCTGGGCGCGTGCTCGGCAATCACCACAAAGATGTTGTTGTTGCTGCTTTCACTAAAAACTCTTGTTCTCCCAAAAAGCATACGGATGTCACCTCGTCATCCTGTCACAGGTTTTCCTGTCTAATTTACGAGACCCAGCAAAATCCACGCAACCACCGCGAGTTGGAGGCTTGCACAGCCCCCCTCTCTCCCTTCCCGTCCCCCTCCAACACTGCCGAAGCCCGAAAGGTCACACTAGGGGGAGGGCCCCCCCTTGCTCGCTCCCTCAGGTCAGTCGAAAAGAAAAACCACCAAGAGATGGTTTACGGTATGCCCAGACAATGACCAAGCGAACCCGTCGTATCAAAGTAAGATCAATATTCGCTTGGTATTGAAGGTCAAGATGCGAAAATGGATGAGTTAGAGGAGGCTGTGCAGGAGGTAATACGCGTGCTTGAGGGAGTATTCGTGTTGGACCTACTCGTGCACTGTTGTTGCCACTAACAACATCAATACGAACTCGTCGGCGTAGCCGCAGAAGAAGCTTTGTCGTGAGCTCAACAACCAACTATAGAAATAGGATACGGGGTACTGTGTAGTATGTGGAATGCAATCAGCCTTTGTTTGTGATATGAAAGGTCTCACTTATAGAAAACGGCTCAGTCACTCATCCGGCTCTACCGAGTTCTCAACTCGTGGCCATCCACAATACTAACAGAGACAAATACAATGCACCGTTGCATTCTGCTAATTGATCTCACCTTTGCTTACAGTGGCGCCTAGCACTTCGTGTAATCGGCAGCCGTTGTCCTGATGATCCTCAATTGAGTTCAACAGTCGCCAAACTTACAACGTCACCCTCAAAAGATTCATCATCTCGTTCGTTAGAACATTCCAAAAAACTCGTGGCCCCCCCTCCCCCACCAATATGCAAACCCGCCCTTCACACAGCCTCAAAATCCAGGGGTAAGATTTTCCCCTCGCATAACTCACCACAGCCAATTAGATCAAGACAATGCCGCGCAAAAGGAATGTTTCGTCTCTTTTCGTCTTATACGGTGGAAGGAGATTAAGCTCGTCAGGGGTTGGTTCTTTCTCGCTGACATGCATCTCACCTGAGATGGCCGATTACTGCGGTGAGCAAACAAATGTCCCGCTCTCTAGTGAGTCGACTCTCCACTGGGCAAACGTCACTGAGAAGAATCGTTGGGCATGTGAATGGACCCGTCGACGAATCTCAAACATGACGGCGGGCATGGGACGCGTCAACTAGAAACCCACTCGTCGTCCAAAGATGCCGTGTGTGATCGACACGAGTCCCCATCAATCTTGCAGATTTTGCACGTGTCGCTGGAAAAAAGGGCTCGAGTTGATTCTTCATCTCTTTTCGACTCCGGCTCAGCAGGATCCGAGTCTCACCGTAGGTTAGTTTCGTCCACCACGTTTCAAGACTCTTTGCATGGCAAAAGGCACCGCTCGCGTCACATGCACTACAACACCCAGGGTATCAGAGCATGAAATATATCAATGCCAAACATCTAGTCCAATCCAGTCCAATCCTAGTCATCCAAGTATAAATGCAGTAAAATCCTTGTCCATAATAGATCCATGTAATAATATGATATCCGTTCCTTCATTGTCATAAATGGCCCATGCCCACCATTTCTATAGCACATCCCATTGAGCGTTCCACGGGTTGTTCATGGTTGTGTAGTCCACGCCGTGCTTGTATGAGCTCGTTAGTTCCTCCTGATCCACACCGCAGTGCGTCTGTCCATCACGCCCAGTGAACCAGCCCAAGCCATATGTCTTGCCGTCGTCTAACCTCTTTGCCATCTCCGTGTTATTGAGCTTGGCCGTCCCCACAAAGTTGTACAACATCTTGCTTTGGTGAATAAAGGCAAGAATCGATGCAATCGTGTTGGGCTGTCGTGGCAGGAATGGATGTCGTCGTCGGAAGAAGACTATGGTCGCCACGACAAACATGTAGAGCAGCATGAAGACCGTGAGTCCGAGGGTCAGGTAGAATGACCGTACAGTCTCCTGGCCAGAATTGAGCCCGTCTTCTTCTTCTTCTTTCGAGTGGCCCTTGACAAGATCATTTATTCCCTTGTAACCCACGATAAAGTCTTGTCCATCAACCGTAGCAAGACTTGTAACCAAAATAGTCAAGAACTCGGCCATGACGGTTCCGAATCCAACCATAAAGACCAGAAAGTGGCCGTTCAGGAGAGCGCGCAGAGGCATGTAAGCAAAGGGCAAGGCCGTGTAGTCGAGCGTGAGCGTCTTCGAGTGAGCGCGACGCTTTGAGAGGATGTAATAAGGTTCCATCATGCGCACCGCCGTCTCCATGGCGCCCCAGCTCATCTTGAGCATGACAGCAAGAGCTGTCACCGCCCAGGCAGCCTTGTCCGTGATAATGCGCGCAGGAGTAAAGAGGAAGCACGGAATGAAACCTGCAAAGAGAATCAGTCCAATGATGAAGGGGATGCTGCCGATCGGCCGCAGCATCACCGGGTGCGGGTGTTCAGAAAGATGTGCGCCGTCGTCTTGCTCACGGTCGGCCTCCAACTTGGCGCTACTTCCTTGGTATGGCGCGAGAGACGAGTTCCTGAGCATATATCGACGGCGCTTCAGTTTATGGTGAATATCCTTGTGCTTGGCCGTGTCCATGTCCTTGAAATCCATCAGGATATGGCTCACGACAGCCATGCCTGCGAGACCTGCGATACCTCTAACATCAGACAACAGACCAGACCGTCGTGACTGCAGCACAAACAGTAGACCACACCCAAGAACCGCGTTAACGGCCAGGGTTCCTGTCAGAAGCCGGGACCAGATTTCATGAACGAAAATCTCCTTGTCCTGATCCGGACGATCCATGCGCTGGCTACGATCGGGTCTCAACACGATAGAAGCAGCAGCAAATGTAGGCACCAGTGACACGGCAAAGGTCGAGGCAATCGATGATAGTGCCACCGCATAGTGGCCCAGTCTAAGGGCGCGGAACGGCCTCCAGAAGCTGAAGCTGGTGACATAGTCGGCATTGATCGACTTGGAAGCCAAGGCTCCTTCAGGCTTGGACAGCTGATAAAAGGCCTCCAGACGACGGACTTCAAAGTCGGTAAATTGCCAGAAGACGCCGTACGCGACAGCACACAGTGTCGGCAGGAACTTGACAGCAAAGTAAAGCCAAGCGTCCAATTCGTTGGGTGACTTGAACTGGATGATGGCCTTTTTGCCAAATTTTTGAAAGAGGACCTCCTGGAGAACTGCCAGAGCGATTGAGAGCAGAACGAGCAGCAGGAGATATGGCCATCGCATGGATATTGGCTTCCAGTTCGGTTGAGGGTAAAAGATCTCTGTCTTGGTCTCCTTCTTAACCGGGAACGTTGAACGACGCATGTCGTCCACATCGGCCAGGGTGTTGAGTCCCTCCATGCTGCTCAGATCAGCTCCTGGCCCCTCCTCCTCCAAGATGACCTCGATAACCTCGCCTTTTCGGTTGGCCTCATCCTGCCCTCTCTGCCGAATCTCATCAGCTCGGCCAGACCCGACGCGCCGTGAAAATGAGCGCGAAATACTGCGCTGGACCATAGTAGGCGTGAACAAGAGATCAGCATCTCGCACTTTGATGTCAGGCTGAATACCCTGGCCCAATCCTCCGGTCAATGTTCCGCTGGCCTCCTTGGCCTGCAATTTCTTCATAAATTCCTCATCGTGAGAGGTCATGGGCCCCAGTGCGGCCGTCAAGTCGAAACCAGGTGAAACGTCGTCTTCCTCAGCGATCGGGTCGTAACGGGCCGACGTGCCCATGGGAGCTGCACTCTGCAGCAGCGACAGGTCGTAGGCCTCATCGTGAGTCTCCTCAGGGATGGATTGTCCTAAGGCATTGCCATAGCTGGGCATTCGCTTGGCCTTGGAAGGAAATCTCGAGGGCGGGGGACCAGCAGCCGAGACGGGCGCATACGAGCCCCCGGCCCCGTTGTAGCCGAACGACGCAGACCATCCAGATCCTGGAGAGTATGAGTGGCCTCCATATTCTTGCTCGGGAGGGCTTGGGTTTCCAGCAAAAGAGTCGAGCGACACCATAGATTCGCGACCGTGGAGTTGAGGCTGATCATAAGGATTGTCATCGGCATACACGGTCATGGCCGAGACGCGATGACTGAGGTGAGGTTGGTTCGTCGCGGGTCTCCGCGTGATGCCCTGGTAAGAGTCGTAGGACGTATAGGGCTCTCTGCCCGCTTCATCATGATATGCCATGTTGCGCACGCTTCAACATTGTCAAGAGAGAAATACGTTCAAAAATCCAACTGCCGGCGATCAAAGGCCAGGCCAGCTCCGTTGTCGCAAAGCCTGGTCGCCTGGGGAGCAATGGATCGCTGGGGTCGTAGGCGGGGCAGCAGCTGGGAACGGGAGGCGGCAGCGGTAGACGCGTTTGAAAGGACACCACAGTTGAGCGCGGGTATCAGCAGATGAACAGGTGCAAGTGCACAGCAACTGAAGCCAGTGGGAGAACGAGCGACAAAAGTTGAAACGAACGAGCGAGCGAACGACTGATAGGAAAGGGCTGGGCTGAGCTGAGCTGAGCTGAAAGTTGATGGAGGAGGAATGGAGGAGAATTTCCTCATCCAGAACCAGAATCAGAACCAGGACAGCCCAGACCAAGCCGTAGGTAGGTCCCGACGGGTTCAGCCATCAATGAGCAAAAAGAAGGGGAGGCATATTCATGGGACCCCCCTTGCCAACGCAGCGCAGCGCAACGCAACGCACCTCAGATGGCCCAAAGGTAAGCCAGCCAAGGCATCCAGCCCCCAAAGATCCCAACTACTGTAAAGCCCTTTCGCTTACGGCTGCTTAAAGTGAACTGGATTAACGCCATAGGGCTGTTTTTCCGGGATGGGCTCCCCCACTGTGACTCGGGCCTCGACTCAAAAAAAAAAAAAAGTGAAGGGGGTAAGGGTCAGGTTTCGCACTTTAGGTGGGCGTCGGATAGATTCCAGCTCGCACCCGTTTAAGGTTGGGTTTCTTCAACTCCCGTGCCGTTGCCAACCACGAGAGTTTTTTTCCTTCCTTCTCATTGACTCTTCGTTGGACAAGGGCATCTGCCGAGAAGGGGGGGAGGTCGTCTCCCTGGAGGCTTGTCAATAGTGCGCCGCCTCCAACCCCGTTCAGGACTTCTGGGCGCCTCAAACGCCGGCCGCCTGGTCCTGAATCGTTCAGGGATGGTCCCCAAGGCTCGATAGGGCTGGGCATCTCACTGTCTCGTTGGCTCTGGGTTCCATGCGGCGCTTGCCCAGCAGCCACGAGGGCCCAATCGCTGAAGAGGAAGGGAAGGGAATGGAAAAGAGCCTCTTCTTGGGCGGCCTCCCTGTTCTCTTTCAATACTTTTTCCTGGTCACCGTCCTCATGCGGACCAGAGAGACGGTGAGAGCGTCTCACGTTCAAGGGAATCCGCCTCGTCAAGCGCCTCTCATCAGCCACCGGGGAGCTCCATTGTCTCGCCGATGGACAGATTTTAGAGTTTTGGAACCGTTGTTCTCCCTTGTGAAGCAGGCGTGAATCCTTGATCGTGTGCCCATCTAGGTAGACATTCACGGTGATCGTGATGGACCTGTTGATGCAGTGCAACCACACACACAATGAACCCTGTGCACATTCTGGGATCATACCCTCCCGCCTGGATGGTCTTCCAAGACACGTTGGCAACCTTTCAAACCCCCGCCCGTCTTCCATTTCGAGGTCATCACCCTCCCTCCCACTTCCCAGAGCTGAGTGGAATCATCCATCATCCATGGAACCGGGTGGCGATGGCCTGCATGAAGGCCTGTTTGGTGTGCGGCCCCCATCCTTTGGTTCCATATATAGCACGGCACGCAGGTCGCATGCCTCCCCCCGATAAACTCGCAAAGGATTTGCCCCGTTTTCCGATTTTGACATGGTCGCCGCGCGTCAATTCCTTCGCGGCTGTCCAAGTTCCGAAAGTTCGGGCTTACTTACGACTTCTGTGGTTCTATATTCCTCATGCCGGCTCTCACGGCAATAATGAATCGTCAGCCAGTATCCATTCAACATCTGATACGGCCTCTGCTGCATGTCATTAACAGTTGTTCCGTATTCGCTCACCAATAGATGCGTGCTTACCTTTTCCTTGGTCGTGGTTCTGATTCTCCATCTAAAGCTGAACGACACGCCATACCCTACACCGACGCTCACAATAGTCTTGGGAAACAGGGGTCGCAAAACATTGCCATTCATGGCTATTTAGGTAAAGTTGACGAGAACATCTTGTCGTGTTTAGCCGCCGTTATCATATTACCTAGCATTTCTGGAAATAATCGAGTTTAGACAGTCGAATGTTCATTATGGCTCAATGTGAAATTGACCCAAAGAGCAACAGTGAGAATAAGGAACCCTCAAGACAAGGTGATTGATGACTTCAGTACAAAGTAACAGGCAAGTTATTGTGATATACATGTTCATATTTTCCTATGATCATAGTAAGATTATCTTCATTGTTCGATAGTGAGTACCGTGCCAAGTGAGTGACACTCTATCTTCCCACTCTAGTGGTCTAAGAAACATAAAAATGGCCCGCACACCGTGAATTGATGCGCGCTGGTACGCGCTCAAGACCCATTATCCAAACTGGATATTAGACGCGCTGTGTGCCTGTCCCAAATGATGCTGTGATACCGACAGTCTAACGAGTAACCGACTCTATCTATCCCGTGTCGCTCATGCCATTGAAATCAATCACCTGCGCCAACCCGCCAAACCAAAACGACAAAACTCTTAACCGGTTGCCTAGGACGATGCTTGGTGACTCCTTCGCTGACGGACAAAGTTGGGAAGAGACATCCTCTGCCTGTTCTCCTGCATTGGTCGTGGGCTCTCCGTTGAAGCCTGTCTTCGGTCCGGCTTGCAACAGCATCCCATGGCGGCGTGGAGCAAAAATGCCACATCAGTAAAGATGGCGGCAATCCACATAAAGGCAAACATCTTGACTCCAATGTTGGCGCGGATGTTGAGCTGATCCTGGGCCGTCAGGGCGACCTTGGCGGCGATGCTGATGACGGTTGCGATGATGGCGGCGACAGAGACAAAGATGGAGGCGATGGCAGCGAGAAGAGTCAAAAGCAGACTAAACCAGCGGGTGCGGATGACGAGAAGGCTGGCAAAGATGAGGACGAAGTTGACGCTGATGCCTCCCATGAAGAAGGCGTACATGATCTTGGAGCCCATCTTGAGGAGGTTGAGAACGGTGACGGCCTCGGAGGGGAGGGCAATCTGGGCACCGGCGAGGAGTTCGCTGATCATGATCTCGACGGGGTTAAACCAGTAGAATTGCTTAGGCTCGGAGCAAAAGGTAACGCCTCTGTGTCTGTATCAGTACTTGACTCTATAATATAAGATAAGATCATGGCACGCACTCGTTAAGGTACCCCTCGCAAAAGTTCCATAGTCCAACCTGATAAAAATCATGGAGACCGAGACTCCGGGCGACAGAGTTGAGCAGGTTGGAGTTTTCGACCGAGATGGGAATGACTTGCGACACGTCGAGCTGGAAAAAGTAGATGTCGTTGAGGGTCGAGTTGATGTGCGTGTTGCCGATAATGACGAGGATTAGGAAGGGGATCGAGAGGAAGTAGAAGGTGCTGGCGGCAACGGCCGTGTTGCGCCTGTGTTGAGCCATGGTGAAGAGTTGTTTTTCGAGTATGGCAACCGAGTTGAATATGGTAATCGGGTTGAATATGGTGTCGTGGCTGGGAATATGTGTCGTGGGATGTCGCGAGGGAGAGCCACCAAAGGGCTTCGTTGGTGGTTGGCGATGACCTCTCTCGGAGAAGGAGACAAGAAAACAGAAACAAGACAAGACCCAGGAAACAAGAATTGAAACATACAGAAACAACAAGAAGCGAAAAAGTGAGCGAGTGGTAGGGTAGACTTAGACTTCCCCCAAAGAAGAGAAAAGAAAACGACTGACAAAAGGAAAACTGATGATGTGTGTGTGTGTTGAAAGCTTGAAAGTTGGCGGCGTCGATCATAGGGGACCACTCCTTTGGAGAAAAAAAGCTGGAGCTAGCTGTGCCCGGCCCGTGGAGCTTTGCCGTCATGGGCGCTAAAATCCCAATTCCAGGCTAGGCCCAGTGCCACATCAACCCAGGATCTGGCACCCTTCAACAGCTTAGGCTTGCCGCCTGCCGGTCAAGGATCATGAGGGATGGGTCCATTGGGTCCATCCATGCCAAGGGATACAGTTAGTAAACTGACCTTTTAGAGGGCGGTAGGCACGCACGCCAAAGCATGTTCACCCCTGAGAATCCATTACCTCTACAATTGATAGGGGCATTCTTGACGCTGTGGCAGAACAAAGACGAGACAGCCGCCCGTAAAGACCCATGGGACGATACTACACTCAAGACCCCTAGAAGCGCCTGTTTGAAGTGGCTTAGACCTTTCCTTTGTCCTGCTATTGGATTCCTGCCCCGGCAAGCCTGAGCTTCAGGTGAAAGTGCCGATGAACCGGCTTGGGGCCACCGTACTGTAGGGCCGCTCGCTGCGGCCAACGTGCTGACGCGTTAATACGGGAATGGGAAGCGCCCAAGACATTTGGAGACTTGATTGATTCATGACTTTCTCTCTTCCAATGGCTTGTGTCAGTCAATCCAAGAATAATCCTCCGTAGCCGCTGTCTCGTCTCTTGACTACTGCTGTAGCTAAAAAGGCAATATTATGCCATGGCGGGTTTGGCGCCGAATCATCACCAAGACAGCCAAGTTTTTTCATTATCGTACTTACTCTTACCCATCATTAGCTTCCTTTCTCCCTTATATCCTTCCTTTCTCTTTTTTCAATACTTCCAAGGACTAAAAAAGAGAGCCAAGCAAGGCAGTGCCAGTGCCAATCTTGGTCAAAACAAGTCTCATTTCGCCCCGGTCTCGTCTGTGTTGCCTTGTCAGCTTGGCTTTCCCGTCCGTCCATTTTTCTTTACCCACTCTTTTTTCTCCTTCCAAGGCTTTTCATCTTCCCTGCTTCTTTCATCTCGTCCGTCTGTCGGTGGCTCCCTGATATTGGGACTGGTGTTTACTAGACAAGGATCGAGGAATAATCCACCGCGGATCACATTAGATCCTGTCGTTTCGAGAGCTTGGCTTCTCTTTTTCTTCATTCTGATCTTCGTTTGATCTTCATCCGCGTATTCAGACTTTTTTTTCTCGCTTTCGTGGCGCCGTCACGCTGGCTTTGACGTTGGCCACGCTCTTCCCCTGTGTGACCCCTTCTTCTGCAGCTAGGAAGCCACCGACGTCCATCCATCCATCATATCAACCGTCACGTCGCACCACGTCTACATTTACCGCGTCGAATCTCGTTAAACTGCATAGACTTTAACGACATATCAAGGACTGCATCTCGCAGTTTCTTGCATCTTTCAGTCTCTCGGGGATCACTCGCTGAGTCATCATCCATCATGAAGCTCCATCACACAGCTTTCCTGCTGGCCCTCGCCTCCAGTGTAGCAGCCCAGTCGATCGAGCTATCAGCCACATCAGACCTCACTTTTGTTGAGGGCACGAGGACAGCCAGACTCACCAAGCAGACCGCTCCTCCCACTGGCGCCTACACTACATACGCCTCTAAGATCACGCTCCGAGGGTCCAGTAACACCGAGGACGATGGCTTCACTAGCACACTTACCGGCCTGTTTCCCACTACAGACATCACTACCGCAACCAACTTGACCGATACCGAGACAGGCACCGCCACTACCAATGGCACCGAGACAGCAACATCGACCACAACCAAGGCAAAGCCCACAAACACGCAGGCCTGCAACAACTTTGTCGAGCTGTGCAAGCGCAAGTACAGCAACATCACCATGATTGGTTGTCACAACTCGCCATTTGTGAGACCTGGAAACTCAGGCTCTAACCAGGAGCTCGACGTTACGACTCAGCTTAACGACGGCGTACGCTTCCTCCAGGCCCAGATCCAGTGGCCCAGTAACTCGTCGGTACCTCACTTCTGCCACTCATCGTGCGATCTGCTTGACGCCGGTCCCATCACTCAATGGCTCACAACGGTGCGCGAATGGGTTGATACCCACCCCTACGATGTCGTCACTATCCTCCTCGGAAACGGCAACTACTCTCACCCGGATCTCTACGTCCCGTACATTGAGCAGTCAGGTATCACCAAGTATGTCTACAGGGCTCCATACCTTCCCATGGCCCTGGACGACTGGCCGACCCTGGAGGAGTTGATTATCCACGGAAAGCGAGTCATCATGTTTATCGACTACGTTTCCGATCAGAAGAAGTACCCTTGGCTTCTCGATGAGTTCACTCAGATGTGGGAGACGCCCTTTGACCCTCTGGATCGCAAGTTTCCCTGCACGGTGCAGCGGCCCCCGAACCTGAGCGACAAGTCTGCCAAGAACCGCCTGTATCTGATGAACCACAACCTTAATGCCGAGTTCAACGTCTTTGGCGCCGAGATCCTCGTGCCTGCTGTGGCCCTGCTCAACGAAACCAACAACGTCACAGGATACGGCAGCCTGGGCCTGGCAGCTAACAACTGCCGTTCTGACTGGGGCCGAGCACCCAACATTCTCAACGTCGACTACTACAACTACGGAGGTTTCCCCGGTTCCGTCTTTGAGGTGGCGGCCCAGATGAACAACGTGACCTACGACCGTGGCAGCTGCTGCGGCACCACGAGCTCGGCGTCTCTGACCCAGGCCGTTTCATGGACCGGTCTGCTGGCGGCTCTCCTGTCGGCATATCTCATGCTGTAGGCGTTTCTTTTTCTCGAATCCATTAGACATTGGACATTAGCGTTTGAATTTTGAAATAGACTGGGTTGGCATACACAGCATGGCATCAGGCGTACAGTGAGTGGCACGCCGTCGAACCTTGGCTTATTCTTCCCTGAGGGGAATGATAAGGTAGAACAAAAAAGATCTAGTATCCTGATTAAATTGTAATCTTATTTTCATGCATTGATGTAAACTGAGTCCCAAGTTTACAGAAGTGCTGGAACCTTGCCGTTCTGGTGTCGTCTTTGCCATTCTGTTGACTTCCGTGAGCGGCTCTCACTTCACTCAAGCCAAACTCACTCCTTGGAGGGAAACACTTTGCTTGAGAACCAGATAGAATAAACAAAATGACTCTCACTTGATATGACGAACTGAGTTCCAGCCTCTCCCTGTTGACCTGGTAACTTGGGGCTGTGAATTGAATGCTCAAGACATTGGGGCTGGAGGAGTCAATCGGCAGCTTTGTTGTCAAAGTTGAGTGAGGCGAAGTTGTCTAGGTTGTATATGCGAGAGGCCTTATTTCCCCGGTTGTCTGAGTGATGTGACATTGGGTTTGATATCAACGTTGTGTAAAAAACCATATTCACCGTTGTGACCGATAAGGGGTATTGTCGAGAGGACAAGTTGCGAGATGGAGAGTTCCTTGTTTCCCTCTCTATGGTAGCGAGAACTAGAATACAGACTTGTGCACTTGACGTGGTTTTGCAATTTCGACTACATGAATGTGAAGTTGAGATATCAACTAGTTGGCATCTCGGGGAGGGACTGGAGATCAAGTGAGCGGGTATTGAAAACCTAGATCTCCATCTCCATCCCCTGATACCCCTTCTTAACCTTGTTTGCCTAAAAGTTGGATCATACTTCTCTATCGAGGCCACGATGTCAGTTATGCTTTTCTGTCTAAAATCTTGCATCGTGAAGAAATGTCGAGAACACACCCCAACGTAAAAAAACCAGAGAAGACATTGGGAACTCTAATGGTCCTTTGAAATAAGTAACCGTCCCCCCTCCCATTCTGTTTGTTTTCATCTTCTCTCTTTCATCATTCTCCAGAACGAGTTTACTATCAACAACTTCACTACTCAACTCATCTTTCTCGCTTTTGCGAACACACACTTTTACTTACACATCAAATCTGTCAAAATGGTCTTTCCCATGACAGCCAAGGCTACGGCCCTTCTTCTTACCCTCCCCTCGGTCATAAGTGGCCTCCCATTCCTATCCCCACCTCAGGTAAACATCACCCTCCAAGAGGGCATACCTCATTTGGCGGCTTTGCCCATCACCCCTGGCCTCGAGTATCTCCTCGGGCCAGACGTTCCTCACATCAACGACCCGAGCATAGTCCTCACACCTGAAACCAACCTCTACAACTCCACCACTTTGCCCAAGGGGAACTCTTGGATCAAGGGGATGCTCCAGCGTCTTGGCCTAGGAGATTTCTCTACCAAGCCTGCCAACAACAATACAACACAACTCGGCGAGTCGGGAAAGAAGCACTCCAAGAGATGGGTTCCGAAATGGAATGAATTGATAGAGGATTGGCAGAGACTTGTCATCCCTAAATTCATCCCGGACAAAAACGACAACTGGCCGGCTGAGATCACCCTCATCAACGCCACCCCTTACCGCTGGCGCAAGGGCTACTCGCACTCGTGGAACATGGTCTCTTGGGACCTCAACTGGCCCAAGTACATAGACCCCGGCCAGACCGTCCGCGTCACCAGCTCTGTCGAGGCCTGGGCTCCTTGGGATGCTGCTGGCGAGGTCGTCTACCATATCGAGGGCGTTTCCAAGCCCGCATCCTTTGAGATCAGGCGACGGCCCCCTGTGAAAAAGGACCACGTCTTCAAGGGTGACCTCCCCAAGGAACTCACAGTGCAGTACCTGGAGAACTTTGAGACGTTCAATACTCCAAAACACTCCATCAAGAAGATTGCGTGGTCCGACTTTCCCTCAAGCTGCCATTGGGTTCTCGCTGGAAAGGAGGGTGACTTTCTCGCTGTCGACGACATCGGTCCAGGCTGGATGTCGGAGAAGATGAATCAGATAGGACAGATTCCTCTTCGTGAGCTCTCCATTCCTCGGTCTCATCATGCCGGCATGTACAAGATGAACAAGCTTTTCGGCATGGGTACCTTGTACAACACTCTCACCCAGTACAGGGATTTGACCTTTCAGCTGAAAGAGGGTGGTGTTCGTGTCATTGATATTCGTCCTTTTCTCAACTACGGCAAGAATGGCTACGAAACATGGGAGTCTCATGGTTCAATCTTTGCCGGTTCGTGGCACGGCGGACTTGGTGTGACGCTTCAGGATATGATCAAGCAGGTCAACGCCTTTAACGAAAAGTACCCAGGAGAACTCATCATCTGGGATATCCACCCCAACCAGGCTCTTGTCCGTCGACCTGATGGCAAGGTTGAGCAGATGAGCGAGGGTGATCGCGCTATCATGTACAAGGAGTTCAGGAGGCTCAAGCACCGCGTCGAAGTCCCTGACCATGGAGACCTAACCATGTGGCCCCTGGAGCAGTTTGTCGCCAAAAAGACATCAGGAGTCCTCATCCGAACTCGCCGTGAGTGGAGGAACGACCAGTCATTTCCCGGAGGCTCCGAGGGTTTTGTAACCGAGACCAACTTCCCCGTTCACCACATCTGGGCCAACAGGGCAGAAACCCCACGACTCGCCGCGGTCACGATCAAGGATCTCAAGGAGCGCAAGACCAAGCGCAGCTCAACCCTCTACTTTACCGACTGGATCCTCACCCAGCAAGGCTGGGACGTGGCTGTTGGAACTAACTTCATCGCCGAGATGGCACTCACAACCTACAAGGCCATGTTCTACGAACTCTGGGAAGCCCTAACCATGGAACGATACCCCAACTGGATCGCCACAGACGGCATCAAAACCAGCGAGGCCAAGTCTTTCGTCATGACCCTCAACCATTGCTTTGCTGGCCAGAGGTGTGGAAAGATTAAGCCGAGCAAGAAGCGCAGGATTGCACCTGATCATGAGCTGGGATTCTATCCCACCGTGGGATGGGTGGACGAACTGTTGGAGCTTGAGAAAATGGAAAAGACAAAGGAACACGGTGTGTTGGGAAAGATGAAGAAGGGGAAGAAGGGGCAATAAACTTGTTGAGATGAGAGGGATGTTCTAGATTGGTTATGGTTTTTGTTTCTTTCTCTAGATTGTTGGGTGTTGACGAGAATGGATACACATCCATTAGCATGGGCAAAGGCGTTTTGTTACTTCAATTAGATGGTTATGGACAATAATGACTGGATAAACAGTCTCTGGATAGCAATGCAATTATCATTGACATCCCACAGCCATGTCTTCATTTCCCGTGACTCATGTATAGGTAGGCGACTCTAGGCCCGCCTCACCTTGCTTCTCTTCTACTCTGATGCACTTCTGCGCTAATGATATCGCTACATGAAATCGTTGACACCCCTGAGCGTCGGGAAGTTTCTCTCTACCAATTCACAGCCGGAGCCGTACCCAGCGGTGTCCTAACCATGGGCCATGATGCCCGTCATGAGATCCTCATCCTCTATCTGAGAATCGAACCCAACCCCTGGGTCAGCCTCCTTATCCGCCCTCTTCTGCTCCCTGGCTACGTGCCGCACGTACTCTCTGCTGGAGCCGAGGCGCTCGTTTGTCGTCTTGTACTGCTTGCCAAGGATCTCGATGTTGTGGTGTCTCTGGGCGATCTCTTGCGCAAATGCAGCCTCCGTCATGGACTCGCTGTCGTCGTGGAAGAGGAGGTAACTATCATCACCGCTGCTTCCAAGCTGGAGCTCGCCCTTTAGCAGCCCCGACTCGATCATGTCGCGCACGAGCTTTGTTGCCTCCTCATTGTCCTTGAGAATCTCACCTGTCTCGGCACTAAGCGTCACTTGACGCAGTTGAGAAATGGTTACTTGCTTGTAAATGTCGCGGAGCTTGATGATCTGCCACTTCGGGTACGCAGCCACCACCTCTGCCACCAGCGTCGTATTGCCGTCGTCCTCCCAGACCTTCTGGTTGCTTTCCACCTCAATCTTCAGTTGCCCGACGTTTATCGTGGGGAATTGGGCAGCGACATTTCGATATGCCGTTCCCAGTGCGCTATAGGCGTTCTTGGCAGGTAGTGGAGTGTATGCGGGAACATCTGAGGCTTCTCCATCCTTCAAAAGGCTGACGAGCAGCCACTTTTTGTACGCCTCGTCCATCATCTTGCTAACACCCTTGTCCTTTGAAGGGTGTGTGATGGCACGTTCCAGAGCCCGTTGGGCCTTGGTCCAATCCTTTCGTGAAATGTAGCACAGCCCACTCGCAAGGTTGTACTCCAGCACGGTTGCGCTCCGGATCTGATCAGTCAGGCCTGTTTCGGTAGAGATATAAGAGGTGGGAGCCAGAGTGCTGTCGCAAAGAAGTCTGGAGTCCTTTTGACCAGCCATGCCAGGGTAAAAGGTGATGTCGCGATCAAGCACCTTGAGGGCCGGCTCGATCCATGATGAGTGGTAGGCGCACTTGACCAATGTTAGGTGAGTAGATGTGAACATGCTCCCGGTTGGGTCGATCCGCAGCAGGGCTGTAGCAATTGCTTCTACCGAAACTAGTGGCTGTCATGAGATTAGTACCCGGTGGCCATGGTCAGCGGAGGGACCACATACTGTGAATAGTCTGCCCGTCGCAACATGCTCGAGAAGTCTCCGAAGCATCGAACCAACATATCGAACCTGAACAGGATTGAAATTGAGTAGGAATCGAAGGGTTTCGTCGAGGAGTGAGGTCTTGTCGATGCCTGGCGTAGTGGTTGATAGCTCTAGCGACAAGTTGAGGATGGCGAGGAAGGAGATGGAGTCGGTAGCGGGATCAAGCCTCTGAAGCTCTGCATTAGCATGTTGCAGGAATGTCTTCAAGACGGGGCGCTCACCTCGACGATTTGGTGAGCGTTGGTGCTGATGAGCTGCCGCTGAGACGTCACCAGCCGTTGGACAGCCACGACATGGTCCTTGATGGCAAGATCAAGCTGCTTGTTGGAGTGAGCTGCAGCTTGAGCTGGCGCGAAATTCGTCAAAGTTTCCCACAAAGAGTCCATCCTGAAAAGAAGGCGTCTATTCGCGTGGTGTGAAGGTTGGAGGAGGAGTTGGTCGGAGGTCGGGGAGTGGATGCTGATTCGGTGCCTTGGATTATTTCCTCCTCGTCATGCCAAGGTCACGGAAACCACAAGCTCTTGGAAGTGAAAAATGGGTATTATGGCTCTTGTTTTGGGCGAAAAACAGGTGCGTAGAAAATGAGAAGGTGAGAAAAGTGAGCTTTGTTGGTTGGTGAAGTTGCAAGGCAGCACTCATGAGAGCATGTAGCTCCGCTGGTCGTTGGTGGGGTGGTGACGGTGGGAGATCAGCCGGAGATCAGCCGTGGGAGTGCTTATCGCATGATCCCTGCTCACCGAGATAAGGAAAGCGTACCCCTCCAAATCGCGGGGTCACCGAGATAGCTTCACTTTTGGTCGAACAGCCAGTTAACACCTGCACCTTGAACAAAAAAAGTCATGAGGCTGCCCATTCTCTTAATACCAATACCTTCCTGTCAAATGAAACTATCAACGTCTACGAGCACTGGAGTCTGGATAGTATCAAGCTCATGTCGGGGGGCAGCTAGCACTCGTGTTCACTAACAGCACTTGATACAACTCAGAGATTTAGGGTTGCTCAGACCAGGCATTGAGGCTGGTTTTTACTCTCTATTCTCTGGATCTTGTCCTAGGCTTACTTGCCCCCCAAAAAGTACCCACATCCGCGCCCCAAAGGCTACACCACTCACAAGCTCCTCCAGGCATCTAGGTTGCTCTCACAAGGCTTGGGCACGGTTACGCATGGCATCCTGTATCAAGATGCTGACCTTGGGCATCAAGAGACTCCCTGTATCACATCGATCCTGCTCCCACAAGCGTGTAGCCAAGACACGTGTAACTTATGAGTGGGTGACTGATCACACAAGGGCATTCGTCACAAAGCAGCTTCTGAAACGCAGACATTGTGGCAAATCATTTCTTGTTACCTGAGGGCCCAACCCCATTCACCGCCGTGTGTGTACCGACCTGTGTAGTCTTTGACGCTGGGGCTTTGCGTATCTAATATGACAAAAAGTTGTGTCAAAAACAGAAAAAGAGTGATATCTAACCAACAAAGAAGTGAAAGTAAAACCATCACTATGGATCGAGAAAGAAAAAAAGGAGCGACTATTGTAAAAGAAACCCTGATTTTTAAAACCAAATGACGTGAACAGTTCCCGCCATTCCATCGCACCGTGGTCGACCGGGACGCCTTTTTTCGTATAGCTTGCATCCATCCAGTAACTAGTGGATAAAGTTGTTTTCAACCGAGCCCGCAGAAGAGCGGGGAGAGGAGTTGTCTCTGCCGTGAGCCCACGCCTTGAGAGCCGATGGAGTGATGACCCAGTCCCCCTCAGGGCCGGGTCTCTGAGGTTCAATAGGCACCCAGTTTGGCTTCTCGTTGACAGGGGGAGAGTGACGACGGCCTTTGATAGCCTTGGTCTGTCTCTCGGCTCCAATGGGAGCCTGGGCAGTGGCTGAACTGGGAGTGTCCTCGTTGCTCTCCCCTCGCCAGTCCCGCTGCAGAACCGATTGTTGTGGACGGCGAGTTGGGTTCTCCTTGTTGTGGCGCTTCTGGAGGTCCTCCTGGAGGTCCTTCCACCACTTGGGAAACCCATGGAAGAGACCAAGAGACTGCTGAGTTGCTTTGTCAAAGGGCATTTCGTGCTTGTACTTGCAGCCCTGTTGGGTAAAGGCACAGGTACCGTCGTGAATCCACTTGTCGCAGTAGATCTTGGTTCTTCGTTGCTGAGCAGGCGAAGTGGCGACAATACGATCAATGCGATTCTGAAGACATGGTTAGTTTTCTTGGCCAAGAATCAACTTGTGTGAGAGGAAGCAGTGGTAAGAGGTTGGTTACCTGAAGGGGGTCAGGAGCTGGGGCAGATGGAGGCTACACACTCAGCTTCTGGCCGGCGTTGGATGTGCTGTTTGACGCTCACGTACCTTGACAGTCATGGGCTGGTTCATCTTGGCCACGCCCTGCGGTGGCTGCATGTGGAGGTCCGGCAGGAGGACCATGCCTTGAGCGCTGGCTTGCTTGGCGGGAACCTCGTTGAGGGCCGGAAGCATGTCGGCGGGGACAAGTCTGGTGTATTTACCGTCAGGACGCTGCACGCAGTAGGCGTATCCATTAAGGCAGTCCGAGATGCTGACAGGGGCGTCAACGTTGGAGGCACCTGGGGAAGTGTTGGGACCCGTCAGCGAGTAGTTGTTGACGCCAGTAGTGATGGATTCGATAGATGGGCGAGGACCTCGCCAGTTAGCCGAATTCATGCTTCGAGGAGCCAACGCCTGGTACATCTGAGATCTCTCAGGCCAGTTCCCATAGTAGGCATTGTGATGATTTCCGTTGGAAGCAACATAGGAGCTGCTCTGTGGTCCAGAGGGAGGAAGATCCATGGTAGCGTGTTGAATAGTAAACTCCTGATTATCAAAAGAAGAACTGCCTTGCTTAGCAGAAACTGGAAACTGTGGATAAGGGCTAACGCGGTTGGAAGCGATGTTGACAAAGCTGAGTTTGTTGTCTTCGACTGGAGTCAAGGACGAAGAAGACAAGCTCGAACCTCTGGAGACGGCCCCGGTCGGGGAGGAGACTCCCTGGCGGTGACGGGCCATCCTGCTCAACGACGGGAAGAAGCAGCAGCGTGCCGAAGTCGGGGGGGTTGAGTCCTCTACAAACGAAAAAAAATTGATGGGTTGGTTGAAGTTGTTGGCCTATAGAACAACTCCGTTGACCCTCCCTTGGCGGACCAACGGTTGGAAAGATAAGACACGGGTAGCTGACTGACGATGACGGGAGATGACTTTGATATGGGGATTTCGGGGGATGACAAACGGAGACGAGGACAAGAGAGGGCGTCGCCAGGGGGAGAGACAGGTGTAGAGAAGTGCACAATGACGAGAATAAGAAACAAGAACTCTACAGAAGCAAAGCTCTTGTCAACTAGAACCCAAGATGATGTATTAAAATTTATGCTTTAGCACGATTCGTCCAGGCTATTTATCCATAGTCAGAATCTCAATATTTGCGCTTTCATCGTGAAGCGTTTGCTTTGACTAGGGGTGTGTGAAAATGCATCGATTTCAACGGGCCGCATGCAGGCTGGCGTTTGTGTTGCTCTATTGGCCAAGGTCATGAAACACTCAGAAAAACCGTGACCAACGTTGGCACGGGTCTTGTCGTCTTCAGCAAATGTTTTCTTTGATTCAATGGGCCTGTTAATGCTACCTGAGTAGTTAACCTGAGCTGGCCTGTCTATCCATCCTTTGTTTTTCTCTGGTCTGATGTATCGCATCGTGGCGAATGACACCAACTCCAATATATGCTTGATTGCTTGCTTGCTTGCTCGGTTGATTGGTTAATTGATTGCTTGCCACCCTTCCCCCTCGCTTGTTCGTTCGCCCACGTTGTCATGTAGTCCCAAGATCCATATCAAACAAACAAAAATCTTTAGTAGTAAGCAATCGCCCGAATGACTGCATGTCACCCTCCCTCCCCTATTCCATGACATCCATGTGGCAAATGTCCCCTGGCAGGTGACACAAGGAACAAAGCTTCTCCTCTCCTCCAGAAAATACCACACTACGCATGCTTGCGTGTGTCATTGCTAACTGCTCTTAGCTGGTTAAGCAGCGCAGCCTTTTGCTGCTTTACCTCCATGTCTGATGTTGAGTGTGAGTGCTGCAGCCAATCGATTGTTATCCTCACTTCGGCTTCTGACCTTAGGCGGACGGTGTTGTAGGCAGCTATTAGAGGACGGGGGACAGGCTGTGTGGGAACAACATGCTGTGGTGCCACTGGCATTGGCACTGGCACTGGTACTGGTACTGCCGCTGCTTCTGCAGGGCTTCCCGGTTCAAGATAGTTACCTTTGATGTATCGTGAGAGGTGAACAGGGAGTTGCCCGTTCTCTCCAACCCCAATCACAGGACGTGGGTATGGATTTGGCATGCGTTGATGGTCTATTTGGCCGCTGGGCGTGCCTTTTTGCCCGTCGCTTGGTTGCTGCTTGCTGCTGACTTTCGGCAACCCGGCTTTTGAGACTTGTTGCTTGACGGAGTTTGGCGTTTCTTGACGGGACTTCCGGCCGACTTGCTGCCGTTGAGCTTGGTGGATGTCGGCGAGGGCTTGCTGCGCTTTTGAGTTACGGGGGTTGGAGGTTTGGAGGTTGATCGGCCCGTCTTCTTCGGCGTCTGCACGTTCTTCTTGTTAATGCTGCTGCTAGGAAATGTCTTCTTGACAGGTGTCGTGGCTGGGGTTGCTAGTTGATTGGGAGAGTTCTTTTGGCGTTTACCTTTGGCCGATGTGCCATCCTCCTCATCAGACTCTTCTCCAGAGTCTCCGCCGGCAAAGTCATCAGACGAGTCTGACGATTCGGGTTCGAGATCACCGAGAATGGGTACCGTGTCTATTGCATTCGTCTTGTAGTTGATAGCCTGAAAAGGTGGTTAGCTGACGATACTATTGTCATATCTGTTTCGACTTACCTGTCGACGCCTGCCGCCTCGTCCAAGAACCTCGCGGTTCGCAGCAGCTTGCTGTTTCGCTTCGGCCTCTCGCTGAGCCAGAATACGATCCCACACGCTCGAGTTCAGGGCCTCCGGCTCATTCGTCTCTTCGGTTGCGAGGCCTGCTTCGAATCCAGACTTTTCGTTAGACCACACCTTTGCGTAGGAAAATGCAGCATCTTCCTCCTCGTCGACCTCGTCCATGTGCGTTCGGTTCAACAGCTCGTCAACCGCAGCGGAATCATAATGGATAGACTTCTTCTCGTAGTTGTCGCTGAATAGCGCCTGGGCACCGTGCTTGAGGATCGATTCTAAATCATCTCCAACAAGTTCGTCATCGTCCATAGTTTCGATCAGGGCATGATCAAGAGCCATCTTCTTCTTGCCGATCTGCATGATTCGCTCTTCCACAGAGTCTACCGTCATTAGCTGAAAACAGAGCACCTTCTTCTTCTGTCCAATTCGATGGGCACGAGATAGAGCCTGGATGTCTTGGTGGGGGTTGAAGTCGGGGTCAAGAATGATGACTGTGTCTGCAGTTGCAAGGTTAATACCTACACCGCCAGCTCTTGTTGAGAGCAGGAATGCAAAGATGGGCGAGCCAGGGGCGTTGAACGCATCGATACGTCGCTGCTTCTCCAAACTGCCAATGCTGCCATCGAGACGCCGATAGTCGTATCCGAGACCACCGAGGAAATCCTCAATAATGTCCAGCTGATTTAGGAACTGACTGAAGATGAGCACGCGGTGACCCTTCTCCTGCAGCTTTGGGAGCATGACTTGCAGCAACAGTAGCTTGGCTGAGGCTTCAACCAAGTTGCGCTGAAGCACCGTAGGGTCGTGATCTCTCTCCTCGATAGCTTCAGAGTACATGAAGGGATGGCAAAGACACTTTCGTAGTTGCATCAAGATGTTGTTGAGACTTCCGCGTTCCTTCTTGTTCATCTTGCTGTTGGAAAACATGGCCTTGATGAGCTTCGGGTTTTTGGCCATGATACTCTTGGAGAGCTTCTCCTGGATCACAGTCATCGTGACGGGTAGAATGATTTGGGACATGGGCGGCAAGAATTTGAGTACCCCTGCCTTGGTGCGGCGGAGGAAGTAGGGGCGGATCTCGTTGTGTAGCTGTGGCAGTGTTTCCTTGTCGAGGACCGCATACTCCGCATCCAACTCTTCGGCATTCTTCTTTTCATCGATGAACTGAAGTAGGTTGAACAGCTCCCTCTTGTTGTTTTGGAGAGGAGTGCCTGTGAGGAGCAGCCGAAAGGGGATCTTCATAGAACGAAGAGCACCGTAGAGGATGTTCTGGTCATTCTTTAGTCGCTGGCCCTCGTCAACGACGAGTCCTGCCCAGTTGATCGACTTGAAATCGGATTTAGTTGCCGGGTCTTGGGCTGAGTCGTAAGACATGATGACAACGTGGGCCTTCATGTCTGTAGACCCGTTGGGAAACAGCTCATACTTGAGAGCAAGAGACTGTGGCTGCTTTCCGCCGTGAAACGCCACAACTCGCAGCTCCGGGACCCATTGCTTGAACTCTCGGCGCCAGTTGGGACATGTGGCATTGGGAACGACAATGAGGAAGGGCCAGCACTATCATGGTGTTAGTGGCGCTGTCATCATTGACATGTGTAAATATGACTTACCCTTGGACTGTCCTGGATCAGTGAAGTGACCAAGCCAACGACCTGAACAGTCTTGCCCAGACCCATTTCATCAGCCAAAACCACACTGCGTCCATTGTGATAGTTGCCTAGCAGCCAATTCACTCCCTCAAGCTGGTAACCCATGAGCTTGCCTCGCTTGAGCCCCGCAGGTTGCTCATTGATCTCCTCGAAAGGTTCCGACTTGTACGCCTTGACACGTTCCTTGATCTTGTGCTGTGACTCGTACTTGAAGTACTTGCCCTCGACGTATTCGTAGTATGCCTCCACAAAGGCGGCGTAGATATCGCCCATGTCCTCTGTTGGTGGTGCATCCCAAACAACATCGTCATAGCCAAGGCCCTGGAACTTGACAAAGATCTTGCTCACGTTGTTCATGTTGGCAAGCTCATCTTCTCGCGTCTTGGGTCTGGGGATCGAAGAGTGCATTTTGACGTTGAGGATGATGTCGGGCATGATGAACTCGTCTGGAACTGCATCGTTTTCGTCAAGTTTGAGAAGATCTCGCTCGGCATCTCGTTTCCCAAAGGCAGCGCGCATTGTAGAAGCAGCCACACCATGTACCCAGGCACCTGACTTCCATGTGCAGTGGTTATAGGATCGTGTGTCCCACTTGATGAGATACTCCTTGTCGTCTTCTTTGACATCATGCCATGTAGGTCGAGGAACCTGCTTGGCGAGATCCCTTTCCACAGGTCGCCATGCCACTAGACGGTGAATCTTGTGCTTGGCTGTCCCGCACTCGTGGCATCGCCAGTCGATCGAGTGATCCTTGAGTCGCTCCGATTTGAGATCTGTACCAATCGAGTCCTCACTAAGGCCTGGTAAGTGTTCAACATGCCAACCTCGATGGCACGAAACACATCGGAAAAGCACAATCTCATCGTTGTTCAGGAGTTTTGGGGCAACTTTGAAAATGGGGTCAACACCGTAGTTTTGTTCCCGCATCTTCTCTTCCTGGCGAGACGTCTTCTTCTCAGAAAAGGCTGCGCAGGCGAGACCGTCACGCTTGCAGCCCTGACATATGCTGTGTTTGGGAGCATTTTCATCCTTCTTGATCGGGATACCAATACAGTATCTGCACTGCAACACAAAGTCATCGACCCCAACTTTGGTGACCTGGTGTTCGCGTCCGCTGCGGAACGAGAGACAGTTCTTGTGATACGACAAGGTGCAGCCCTGACAGTAAACCATCTGTCCCCTGTTCCGCGAGCCACCGCATGTATGGCACTTATCCATGTGCATCGTAACGAATGCTGAGTCCGAAGGTAGCTGTTGGAAGACCTCCTTTACTGAGATAACCTTGGCTGGGCCTGGAGTCTTCTCATCGACAATGTAGAATGAATCCTCGTCCATGCCTTCATCGTCTTGCATGTTGACGGTGGTTCGGGTGGCTCTTGAAGAACGTCGAGGGGCCTCGAATTCGATGTCAGAGTCATGGGACTTCTGGCGTGTCGCAAGGCGTGATGCTTTGCTCACGAGGCGTTTGGATCGTTGGCGTGCCTTGTTGGGGCGTCCTTTCTTGGGTAGGACGTCTGAGACAATGATGGGCATGAAATCATCATCGCCCTCTTCCTCCTCCTCTGGGGGTAGGTCTTGAAGCAACTCATCCTGGTCCAGACTACCATCGCCGTTCTTAAAGGTCATGCTAGTCAGGGTCATCTGTCTCGGTTGTCGCGTTCGAAGCGATCGAGTGGGCACTGGGGGTTCTTCTCGGAGGTTATCCAGATCATCATTAGTGACCTGAACAGAGGGGCTTTGAGAGATCTGCTTTGTCGTTTCCCGGGAGCGAAGACGTCGAACTGGATGACTGGGTGCACGTCTGTGACGAACGGGTTCTTGATCTGCATCTTCGTCTTCTTCCTCTTCGTCGTTGTCGATATCCATGGGATCAGAGGCAGCTGACTCCGAGTCAGAACCCCACTCATCCTCGAGCTCGCGCTTGCGCTTCCGTATCCCAGCCATGGAGTCGGTCTTGAGAGGCTCAGGTCCTTGGTTAAAGCGAGCAAAGGCAGCCCTTCCGTTTTCCAGAGCGACGAGTTCAGTAAAAGGTATCTCAAGCTTGAGTTAGCGATTTGAGCTGAAGTGAGCGTGCAAAAGCAGAGGGATGAAGGTGAGGAGAGAGAGTTGAGAGAAATGCGATGAGAGAGGAGAATGTGCGGGGCTGCGAAAAAGAGGAGGAGAGGTTTATAACAGCAACAGTGAATAAGGGCAATATTGAACAATAGGTGGGCTATTAATATTGTGCAGAGGAATCCGTTTGCATGCTGCGGCGCTGCTTCGAGCCAAAGTAGGCCACTCGCCACGCGCAAAGAGAGTGAGCGCAAGGATAGACTCGTGAACAATCGCATTGTGAAACTCTTTGCTTGAATGAAGAATATCACCTACCGACTCTTGCCTCCCATCTGTAAACTCGACCTTATAGCTGGCCTGGACGCGCTTGAGTGGAAGTTCTCCGAAAACAAACTCGACAATCTCGCTGCGGACCACCGAGTATTCCATGCGCTTCTCCAGTGGCATCTCAGGGATCGCAACCTGAATCGTGTAACCCATTTTCGGAATCGAGAGTTGTGACTCGCTGACCGCGTCATGGGTTTCTTGTTCGTGCTCCTCCTGTGCAACCATGGGCTCTGGGTCTATGGCCGGCTCTGGATCGGGAGCAACCACATCATCATTCGTCTCGGGGTTCGGGTTTGTGTCTTCATCGTCGTTGAGATCTGCTAGGAGACGTTGTAGTGATCTCTCGATCTCATTATCCTGATCGCCTCCAGTGTTAAAGCCCTCGAGGGGCTCGTAAAAGACATCATCGGTGTCCATTGCTGGCAGCGCATTCGGTCGAGTCGAGTCGTTGTCGAGGGGACGTGGGGTATGTGAGGTTCCTCGTTCCGCGAGGAGTTGTAGAAAGGCCGAGACCGGGATCTATGATTACAAACTGTAAGGAGAATAAAACGGACATGAAGGCATATCTATATCTAGCCGGGCCTAGAAATCATCGTCAGGCCGTGTTGCGAAGTGCAAGATTATTAGTCGTTTTTGTTTTACTTTGGTAAACGCGATGTCGTAGCCAAACGCGTTGTCTCCAATCTCATTAACACGAACCGAGCCCGAATGCGCTAAGGTGAATCTCGAAAAAGATGGCCAATCAGAGGCTGTAAGTGGGCTTCACCGCCCGCAACACCCCTGCAACGGCCCGGCAGAAAAAGTTCCTAGCGAACATGGGTGGAAATTCTATCAGAGGGGATCTTCAACCACAATCACCAACACATCAAAAGAGTCTCTGTCTGATAGTCAGGCTCAAGTTATGCCATGTTTCATCCGGTGCAATTGAGGGCAGTGGCCCTTCGACGGCCTCTTGCTGGTCTTTTTACACCTCAGCCATGCCCTTCTCGAATCTTGGTCCGCGCAAAGAGCCTTTCAGCTATCCATCGGGGTATGCGCAATTCGGAGAAAGCCCAGTTTGGAGGATCTCGCCGTCCTACAAGGGACTCGAACGAATCGCGCCATCGTGACACATTCGATAGAAGAGCTCGAAGAAGGTCGCCGGCCCCTCCAATTCACCGCGATACCCCAACCCGTCGGGATGAGTTTATGGACAAGTTCAAGACGAGGGCCCAAGATAGTGGTGGCACTAGGAATTGGCGCCAGGAGCAAAAGCTAAGGAAGAAGCTACGGAAGAAGGAGGAGGAGAAGAGGGCAAAGGAAGAGGCAGGCGACGAAGAGACTGGTCGTCGCACCCGGAGGAAGCGATTCGCAGACCCAGAGAACGAATTTGGCCAAAAGAGTTTTGTGCACCGAATGAAGTATGGAGATCTCAAGGATGTGGCGGCCGAACTACCCATCAAGCAGTTTGTCCAGCCGCGATCATTCCGCGAAACCCGCAATGAGCGACGGGAGTTTGACTTTGAAGATCCCAACGGTTGGAAAGATGAGGATCTGCCATCGTTCGAGAGACAGTCTGGTCGATCAGATAACAGCTCTCGATCATTTCAAGACTCCAGGTCTGAAAGACGATTTGACCGATCAGACCGCGACTCCAGGCCAAGTTACGATGCTGGACGAGCCGAGCGACGATTTGATCGATCAGATCGGGACACTCACTCACGCCAAGACAGAGGCCGGACTGACCGATGGAATGATCAGGACGGTGACTCTGCAGAAGGATCAGCTCCAAAGCGCGGGCGCAAGAAGGAGATGATGCCTATGACAATCAAGTATACCACCGCTGCCTCTCAATTCCTCTACGGCAGGTCGGTGGTCAAGGCAGCTCTTGAGCAGGGCAGGCGAAAGCTGTACAATTTGTACATCTACGGCGGTGAGAACCGCAGAGACAACAAGGACAACACTTTCCTGTCCCGGCTTGCCGAGAAGCAGGGTGTCCCCATCACCATCGTGCCAACCGAAGAGCAACGCCTTATGGACAAGATGAGTATGGGACGGCCTCACAATGGCTTTGTGCTTGAGGCTTCCCCATTGCCCCAACTACCCATCCGGTCACTCGGCAAGCTTGAAGAGACTCCGGCTCGCCTGGGCTTTCATGTGGAACTTGATTTCCAGACCAAGGAAGAGGAGGCCGTCAACGGCACTGAAACCTTCTTCCGACGAGCCAACGATGTCATGCCTAAGCCATTTGTGCTTTTGCTCAACGAAATCATGGATCCTGGCAACCTGGGAGGTATCATCCGAACTGCTAGTTACCTTGGTATCGATGCAGTCGGCATCACCAACCGGGGATCTTCCACATTGACACCCGTGGCTCTCAAGTCTGCAGCTGGCGCAGTAGAGGAGATTTCGCTGTTCACAGTCGACGATCCGCTCAGGTTCATCGAGGACTCTGGCAAGGCCGGCTGGAAGACGTTTGCTGCCGTGGCGCCTCCCGACCGGAAACTGGTCCGCAAGCATGGAGACAAGTTCATCTCGACAGATGTTATCGAAGCTAATAGCCCGCTCAATGAACATCCTTGTCTTCTTGTCCTTGGCAACGAGGGACACGGGTTGTCGAAGCCGCTCAAGGTAGCAGCCGACTATGAGTTGTCGGTGCCTCGATTTGTACAGGGCAGCTGCATTGACAGCTTAAACGTTAGCGTTGCTGCTGGACTCTTGTGCCACTCGTTCATCAAGGAGCCCCTGGTTGAAGCCAAGCCTGTGCAGGTTGTGGCGCCGGTCGTGACTCCTGAGCCTCAAGTTCTAGTCGAAGTAGAGGAGAAGGCTGTTGAAGCTGAAATGCAGGGGGTGTTGCCCAGCAGCGAGGGCGGTGAGGAAAACAAGGCGGAAGAGGTTGAACTGGAAAAGTCGGACAAGGAGGTCAAGGAGGAGACGACCGAGGAGAAAAAGACTGAAGAAGAAAAGCCTGAGGAGAAGAAGCCCGAGGAATCAAAGGCCGAGAACGTCGAGATGATGTTCTAAGCTACCAACCATTTCTTGTACCAACACAACACGACGACTCAACACTCATGTACGACTACTACTACGATCGGAAAAGCATCTGGGCGGCGCTTGGATATACGGGAGGCATGTCATCCATGTATGATTACGATGTATAATACGATTAAAGAAAATAGATCTATAAGCGTGCACAGCACAGCACAAGCGTCCATGGATTGTCTTGTCGTTGAAGATGGTGGTTCTGGAAACTTGCCTTTTTGGGCCGGGACCTGCATGACGTTGCGCCGTCAGAAATTCTTACCTTGCAACGGCTCTGCATCAACAACCGTCACATAAAACGGACTCATGACTCGAATTCCAAATTTCTTTTAATATTCAGTCGAATGTTATGCTCTCTTTAGGTATCAGTCTTGATCGCCTCAATTATATAACGTACCCCCATCTTGTGGCCTCACCGCATCCCGTCCCTTACCCGTCTCCCAGCCACCGGATTGTTTACCTACCAAACCTAGCGAGAGAGCCATAGCCATAGGAAGAGCCCGAGCAGCCATGCCACATCAGCCTGACGTACTCTCTCTCGCATGATTTGTCCCCCATCTCGTATCTGTATTTATAGAAAAGAAGCTTTGCCTTCCCTCACATTCATTTATCCTCGGGCTGACGCGGTCCAAGGCTGTATCCATGGTGGTGTAAGAGCATACATCCTAGCCCCGTATTCAGCAGCCAACAAGCTCCCCCGCGATCACTACAGCTAAAGAGAGCTCCTCCGACTTGGAGATACAAACAGCTTTGAGAGTCGGCAATCTAATCTACCACGATGCGATCCACATCAGCTTTTCTCGCTCTCCCGGCCTCTCTAATCGTGCTCCTCTCCCAAGCTGCAGCCGAACCTGCCGCACCCACAGCCTTGAAGAAGCTCCCGCCAAACTCCAACGACAAGATCCTCCGGGAGCACCTCGCATTTGCGTCGCTGCACATCCTCTCCCCGCGAGAAGCCGCCGCCGCAGCGGTGTCATTCCTGGACGAGCAGGACGACGAGTTTCTGGCGCAGAGCGGTACCGAGCGGCGCTTCCGGCCGGCGTTTGCGCCTCACCGCGATGAGGGACGGGATGGCGTTCTGCGTCGGGCAGCCGAGGTCCTAGCTTTGCTACAAAGGAGATCGTCTTGTCCGGAGGGTATGAACAGCTGCTCCGACATTGCCTCCGAGGTCAAATGTTGTCAGGAGGGGACATACTGCGTCGACGTGGGGGATGCTGTAGCGGGAGGTGTAGCATGCTGTCCAAACGGGGCTTCTTGCGGCGGAGGAGTCGGCGCTTGTCCTTCTGGTGCTACGAGTTGTTCAGAGGATCTAGGTGGTGGATGCTGTATCCCAGGTTATGTTTGTGAAGGGCTTGGTTGTAAGTGAACCGTCGACTCATTCTGCCTGCGAGTACTGACCTCAAGTTTAGGCGTCCCCAGCGCTTCTGCAACACGAACGAGTACGGCCGTCCTGAGCTCGACCCAAACGAACTCCCCGATAACAATCACGACTACTCGGACAACCATCATCGAAGGCAATCCCTCTACTGTTGTCGTTACATTGACCGTGACCGAGACGCCCTCGGCAGAGCCCACCACACAAGCAACCACCGAAGTCGTAACAGCTTCAGAAGAAGAAACAACGACAACTGAAGCCGAAGAATCGACCGAGTCTGGAGAAGAGACCACGACTACAACCCGGAGCAGAACAACGGCCACAGGCTCCATCACCGGCGCCCCGCCCTACCGTCCAACGGGCACGACCGTGACCACCTCCTCGTCGAGCAACGACACCCAGACAGGTTGTCCGACCGGCTTTTACGGCTGCCTTGCCACCCACGGCGGAGGATGCTGCCGCACTGATCGAGACTGCGATGTGCACGATTGCCCGGCCCCGTCAACAACCATCATCTCGGACGGCGCAACCATCGTGATCCTCGCGACCGACGCACCCCCAGCTCCAGGCCCCACGTCGACATGCGCAGACGGCTGGTTCCTCTGCGGTGCGAGTGCCGGCCCCGTAGCGGGATGTTGCCCAACTGGTTACGACTGCGGAACGGCAAGCTGCTTCACCGTGCAGGCGAGCCAGACTGGAGCCGTGCAAAAAGAATTCCCCAAGGCAGATGTGAGTGTTCGTGAGAAGCCAGCCATGATGCTGGCAGGTCTCGCAGCGGCCGTTGTATACTTTGCCCTCGTGTAAAGCATCTTTTTAATGAAGATGGTCCTCTTGGGTGGAGAGATGGACAATGTAGATGAAATATGAAGCGTCCGTATATAGACTGTCACTTTTGACCATGGTATGATTTAGCTAGATACCCTCGCGGCACGCTTAATGACATGAATCTCGGCTACGCAGCCATGGCTTATGAGAATAACTTGATAGAATGAGTCCTTGAAGCAATTCTCATATCGTTTCATTCAACAGGAGCAGGCATCGTTTCTACATGACAGTCACAAAACTCGAACATGAAAACATGTACAATTGGCTTTTGTATTTCTTTCATCGACTTTCATTAAGATTGGAGCTATTTGTGCATCCAAAATAATATTCACAATAACACCCCATCAAACACCGTCATCAACATCGTCACTCTTCAGGAACCAATATTTACTCGGGCATGTGGGTGAAGGGCTTGGCGAGGTGCTCCTGGCAGAAGGGAAGCTTGCCAACGGTCCAGATCTCGGTGTCCTAACTTAATGTTAGCCATTGTAAAGGTATCATTATTCATGGTACACATACGGGCTTGAGCTTCTGCTTCAGCTCAGACTCAAAGGTACCGGCCTTGAGGGCAATGATCTCGGGGGCGGCATCGGGGTCGTGGGCGATGGGGGAACCGCACTCGGAGCAGAAGAGGCGGTGGACGATCTTTCCGGAGGAGCCCTTGGTGCCGGAGTAGGTCTTGACGGGGCCGTTGATGGTGAGCTTGTCCTTCTTGACGACGGCAACCAGGGCTGAGAATTGGTGTTAGTTTGGCCAGGATTCGCACAGAAGGACGATGTCCAGAGGAATCATACAGTAGGTGGAACCGCTCTGGCGCTGGCAGTCGTCACAGTGGTCGTAACCAACGAGGAGGGGCTCGTCCATGTCGACCGTGTAGGTGACGGCCTTGCAGAGGCAGTGTCCGGCGAGAGGCATGATGATTGTTAAGGAGTTTGGTAGTTGATGTATACAAGACAAAAGAAGCTGTGGAATATGTCACAGATCAAAGAAACTGGATGCTTGAGCAATGGAGATGGAAACTAAAGTCCAAGAGAGCGGGAAGAGCAGAGTTTATAGCTCCAACAGCTTCGAGAGGGGCCACGGCGGGGTAAAAAAGGCAAGTACCGACCCTCTCTTTCTCCTCGCTGGTACCCAAGGTGAGACCTGAGGGTGCAGTACGAGTTGGGGTGAGAGAGCTCGGCGTTGGTGGGGCTGCGATTGGATGACGTTGAGGAAGATCAGATCCTCTGGAGTGAGCGGCGTCAAGCTATCGACGATTGGGTGAGACGGGATGCAGGTCTCAAGGCAACAGGAAGGGTAATGGATCCGAGCTGGCAAACCAATGTCCACGTTTGAGGTTAAAGCTTCATTTCGTGATCTGTAAGATGGTATTACAGATACTGTTGCTAATTCAGTAGTCAGCCAACCTCATCCCAGCTATTCGGGCCATCGGGACAGCGTCACGGTTAGCTCATATGCAGCAGTAAAACCCTCTATCCCCCTGCAGTAAGCTGAGCATGAGGGAACAAACCACTGTGTGACTGAGGAATTTGTCATTCCTCTAATCGCGAGAGCCTGCAGATTGATGGACGGACAAAGCGGGGTCAAACAAGACAGAAAAGATTTGGAATTGGGGAAATTTGGAATTGACCGGGCGGCGGTTCCGTCTCATTGTATTTGATATCGGTTCCAGGGGAGTAATCCTTCAATATCCAAGAGTTTCGTTCCTCATCCAACGCTGTAAGAAAAGCTCTCCACCAACTCCATCCGTTTGCTTGATCAGAAGCCATGATGCAAGTCGCGGGGCAGTGGAGAGCTCATCGACCAGGGCTGTCCGTGTTGCTGATTGGTTGACTCGCATGAACCTCTCGATTCAGGCTGATTTGATATTCCGAATCCTTACATCTCAACGCCAATTCCAAAAAGCTGTGCATCAAGGGGCAAGCTCGTTATCGAAGGACAAAGGTACCGGTCGGTTGGTCGGCATCGAGATCCTGGTTCTGGTCGTTCATTTTCCTCCCTCACATAAACGCCATGTCGGAAAGTCGCGGCATCGAAGAGCCAGTAGCTTGATTCCAATGGATTGCCTTCTTGTCCAAGGCAACTGACAATATTTGAATATCGTTGGTCTCATATCATATGCGCAACACTCCATCATGAGAACCTCCGGATGGCTTGGTTGATGAGGGACGCGAGAACCCATGACGCACCCACCCTTGCCCCAAGTTCCATTATGCCAAGCAAGTCAGTATTGCCCAAGGCGATCCTGTCAGCAAAAAACAGTCGAAGGACAGCCGCTCTATACGACTTCTTCAGTGTCGTGTCCCCTTGTTCGATAACAAAGGCATCCATCGATGACATGCGAAAATCTCGAATATCCAGACCCTGTGAGGTTGTTGATGCCGGATCCGCCGACGTTAATGGCCTCTCGATCTTCTCTGGTCGACTCCGAAGCCTTTTGATCAGCTGAAAGCACAAGAAATCGAAAGGGGTCGACGCATGCAGCGGGGGGGAGGCCTTCTTTAGGAATATCTTTGGTAACAGCTCCGGTTTGTCAACCCAAAGAGTACTGCTTTCGGCCAGTTCGCTAAAGACAGCTTCGAAATCGTGGGCATAATGAACGAAACGAGAGTAAAAGACAGGCGTGAGAACCTTGATCTCGACAGATTCCGCAGTCGTTGAGGAGCCTGTCACTGACGAAGAACTGAAGACCTCTTCAGTGGCTCCAACCACTCCACCCGGTGTGTACCTGACGGTGATGGGGGAGGGTGACTGCTGAACAAGATGACGCAAATATTGACGGAATACATCTTCCAGTTGCTTTTCAATGTCGTCAGCCAAGCGTCCCATACTCTCCTTGAGCGGTTCTGGGCGATACCAGACGTGGAGGCCACGCTTGAAGAAGAGAACGGCAGCTTCTTTAACAATTCTGGGAAACGTGACGAACCCAACCCAGAACCAGCCGAGGAGAAACTTGGCCTTCTGGAAGAGACCCATTGAGTCGGCCTCAAGAGCATCCCCCTCAGAGAAGAGTCTCGCAGCAAGCTTCGGGTGGCCTTTAGAAGAGGAGAGGTTGATTGTGATGTCGATTCCTCGAAAACCTTCCATATCAGGGCCGAGTGGATCACTAGCCAGCAACGAGTAGGATCCTTTGCGGGAGTTGAAGGGCGAGACATGAAAGTCTTTCTTCCAAGAGCCCTTCACTCGACTGCGCTGAGGTTCTTGGTCCTCATCGTCGGCAGGGCGGTTTTGGAGATGTCGTTCCGCCTCAAAGTCTCGAATGACCAAGTAGGGGCGTCTCTCACCAAAGGTATTGTTCACCTCAAGAACAATGGCTGACAGAACCTTTTCCTTGGAGTAGAGGAACCAAAAAGACACTGGGTTGAAGTGATAGCCCAGGAATCGTGCAGCAGTAACGAGGTACGCATGAGGGTATTGCGAAGGATCAACATTCTACGTCGATTAGCTTTTCATCCGGGTACGGAGATGCTATTTCCCAAACCTGATTCTCAAGGTAGTCATCCAACTTTCCACGCAACCCATCATCTCCGTGTCCACGCTGGAGATAGTCGACTGGATTCACATCAAACCAGGCTCTCCGACCCACGATGTAAGACAACCAAGAGGGCGGGCCAGACACGTTAGCAGATATCATGCCATTAGCGTTCCCCGAATATCCAACAGGAACACCAACGACGAGATATGAATAGGAAAAGGAGTGCTTCTTGGGAAACATCCGAGTATGGGTGGTGCGACTTGGGACAAGGAATGGACGGCCAGGGCCATCCCACTTGACAGTTTGCACATTGAGAATGCGTCCAAGAAGTCGGTAACCCAACACCGATGTTGGAAAGATAACTCCGGCGAAAAGTCCGAACTGTGTCAAATCTAGGTTTTTGATGAAGGAGGTTATTGCCGAGGCATGGTTCCAGCCGACAAAGGCCAACACCAACGATAGATCAACTGCGTTTCCAACAAAGGTGAAATACGCCGAGACTGCAAAGGCCGCCACTGAAGACGATGACCAATACTCCAGGAGACGATCAAGGAGGCTTCCAGTGAGGACCACCGGCAGAAGCGGCGAGTCCTCGGACAGACCGTCCATGAGACGGAGGGTTGATGCTCAAGGTATGCGCATTGCTGTTTGACGATGGCTGAACAAGACTCTCAGCTACGTTAGGTAGGTGAGAGCTGAAGAGGAAGAGAAGAGGGGAAACACGGTATCTAGAGTCGTCGAGCTTTACAATAACCAATGCTACGTCGGTCCGTCCTGAACTTGTCCATCAAGGTAGTTGCGGTACATACTGAACAATGTCTTGCAGCAACGGCGAGAATTCACCTTAGTCATCCAATTCGCGATAGGAACTGGAGTGCGATGAACGCATCACTTTCTCAGGGTTCCCGCTTTGTCGTCATCGCTTGTCCAGTCACGCCGAAACTGCAAGGGGAAGTGACCTCGGGAGTCTTATGTCAGCCGGAGAACCGGGCTAGGCGTGTCCGACCCGTCCCCGGCAAAGCAAAAGCAAAGCAATCCTTGTCTCTCCCGTTGGTGCCCAGCGGGAGGCAAGGGACGGACTCGACGCTGGTCCAGCCGGGAGCTCTAGCACCTTCTACGGGGAAGACGCGAGCCACCAAGTGGCGGTGCGCGCTGAAAAATTGGAGCAGGAGGCGCTGAATCTTTGTGCCATGCTGCGCAGTCACTGGCAGTGAGCCTTACCGCCGGAGACAAAGAGGCGCAAGGAGAGGCCACCCACGCACGGTGCAGCAGAGCCCCCCGCCATCCCTTTCAGGCTGTCCCGCCGATTGAGTCAGTCCCCTCCATCCATTCCATCACCTTCTCCATAAATTCTTGTCGCCGAACCTCAACTTCTCTCGTGCTCAAACAACAAACAACTCACTCAGCTCTTCCTCGACTTAATCTCGTCAACTTCGATCCCTTTTTACACTACCTCCATTATCAACAACTACAGCAAAGATGTCTGAGGACTGGGATTCCGCTACCAAGATCGGCTCTCGTGCCCGTGGCCCTGGTGCTGGTCAGCGAGAGACCGTTGTTCGAGGCAAGGCCGCTCTCAACGCCGCCCAGCGAGCAGGTGGCCTTACCACTGAGAAGAAGTACGCTTCTGCCAACGCCGTATGTACATCCTACCACGATAGCCACAACATTCGTTAACAATCATCCACAGGGCTCCGCACCTGAGGGCCAGCGCATGACCAAGGTCGACCGTTCAGACGACATCATCAAGCCCAACACCATTGGCAAGACCGTCGGCGACGTCATCTCCAAGACCCGACAGCAGATTGAGCCCAAGATGACACAGAAGGACCTCGCCACCCGCTGCAACACCACCCAGTCCATCGTCGCCGACTTTGAGCGAGGCACCGCCGCCCCCGACCAAAAGGTGCTCGGCGCCATGGAGCGTGTGCTCAACGTCAAGCTGCGCGGCAGCGACATTGGCGCCCCCAAGTTCCCCAACAAGAAGAAGTGAACGGGGTGAACCTGGACGGGTAAAGATTTGTAAGAGGGCTTCAGGGCCGAGTCGAGCGTTAGCGAATGATATCTTGGCTGGGAAATCCGGGAGTTTCGTGTGGGCTGTCACGATGTTTTTATGACATGGGTACATGAGACTTTTTCTATTTAATCACGAGCATTCAGGATTTGACGGCAGGACGACAAAAAAGGACTCTTTGACGGGAACGTCGAGTTTTTAGTTCTTGAGAAACAGGACGGCCTGGATGGGCCGTCCACCTGAATACATCATCTCTCGTGCATCACGGAGACCTCGAGAGCTCTCAACATTGGTTCATTTGGTTATGTGTCCTGAGTCTGCTTGGCTGATAAGCGCATGTTTCACATCTGGTTGATGCCCAATAGATGGCTTGAGGCAAGCGGTAAGCCTTTGCCTTGCCCCTTATCAGCATCCACTCAATTTATACACAGGCCGCCTTGAACTGATCTACCAACCTGGAAAGTGAATTTGCATATGTAGGGACCTCGGGTGTGCGACCAACTTCATCTGCCTTTTTTCAGCAGTGGCCAATTCGTCAATACCCCTGCAGAGCCAATGGGCAGGCTCGTAACACAATGAGAGCGAGCAGGCATCTGCAGTTGGAAGCAGGCTGCGCCTTCTTGAATTGGATTGGATGATGGGACTTGATGTGCCTTCTGTTGGGACAGAACCAGGCTGTGCGTGGTTCTCCAGCTACAACTAAATTCATCTACATACCAACAATCGGACATCTTTCTGGTAGCCTTGCTTACACTGTCAAGTCGAGATCTACTGTACCAGGTTCTTTAAGAGCGACAGACAACCTATCTCCCCAGGGAGGATGTCGTGCGGAAAACAATCGGCGATTTCCCAGACAGTTCAGGTTGAAACCGCGCTACAACTAGGAACAACAGTTGTGCGATATTATCAGTACATTTCAGACCTCTTGAACAACAAACGGAGGTTCTGTCTGACCACCGATGAGGGTCTCGCAACCTTGAATGATGCTATCCAAAACCTCGGGCAGTTCAGCAGGGACATCAGCGCCCCGACGCTGACGATTACTGGCCATCTGTTGACTCGTGAACTAGGCATCATTGTGGGAGACTGCAAGAGAGAGTGTGACTCGCTGCGAAATCACATAAAGGCATCGCTTCAACTCGTCCGAAGTGGGTGTGCTGACATCGTCGTCGCCAGATGTCATGGGTACACCACAGACGACCTGTCTAGAAGTTGCAACACATATTTAGAGCACCAACAGCGCGCCATCAAGGGGCTTCTGAGTAACAACCAGTATGCTCAGGCAAACCCGCGTCTCTCAAATAGAATCTGACAAACGCATACAGTACTATCATGATCGGACTGCGTGCTTTGATTATAGATTTATCTTCAAAATATGGGAGCCTGCAATCACGACGAAGAGACTCGGTGGCAAACCACACTTTGATGCTTTACCATCAAATCATTCGCTTTCAGGAGGAACAAGATTCCGGCAGAAGTCTAATCACCTCAGAGGCCATCTTATCTCTCTCTGCGGCGGTCTTGAAGCTCTTTTCAGAGTCTAGGCAGTGTGCTAGGGACATTTTTGTGCTGCATGGCATTGACTACAAACATCGTCCAGCTCGGCATGAAGGGATCAGTCCCGCACACGAGAGGACCTTCAAGTGGATCTTCAACAAATCCGAACAGGACACGAGGCAATCACATCTCTTGAACTGGCTTCACCATGGTTGTGGTATTTTCTGGGTATCTGGGAAACCAGGCTCAGGGAAGTCCACTCTCATGAAGTACATGGCCGAGCATGCTAGCACAAAGACTGCTCTGCAACAGTGGGCAGCAGCCGCTGGCAAAGACCTGACCATGGCTAGTCATTACTTCTGGTATGCCGGTTCAGACATCCAAAGGTCCCAAGAAGGCTTGCTTCGGTCCCTCCTCTGCGACATCTTCCAGCAGGCCCCAGAGCTTATCCCGATTGTCTGCCCTGAGCGATGGGACAGGAGTGATGCTTTGGTCGAGAAGCAGGAAACTGACACAATCCCTTGGACCCTGGCCGAGCTGCAGAAAGCGGTCGATGGGATCGCGAAGCAGCCAGAGCTAAGTGTCAATTTTTGTTTCTTTATCGATGGACTGGACGAGTTCAGTGGTCAACATTTACAGATTTGCAAGTCACTTCTCAAGCTCTGCGCATCCGGCAACATCAAGTTATGTCTTTCATCCCGTCCTTGGAATATCTTTGAGGAGAGCTTTGGCAGAATTCCTGACCAGAAGATCTATATTCATGAGCTCACCAAGGAAGATATTCGAAAATATGTCGAAGATACCTTGTGCAGTCACCCTCGCTGGCAAACTTTGCTGCTCGAGTCCAAAAAGTCGGCCACTCTTGTCAATGAGGTCACTGTCAGGGCTCAGGGGGTCTTTCTTTGGGTCTTCTTGGTGACGAAGCTTCTCAGAGATGGTTTGACAAACTGCGATACCCTAGGCGATTTGCACAGGAGACTGGATCTACTTCCTTCTGACTTGGAACCCTTCTTCCGGCACATGATGGACTCAGTTGAGCCATTCTATCATGAAAAGATGTCGGAGATGCTCCAAATGGCCGTCAAGGCCGGAAAGCCGCTGCCATTTGCCGTCTGCTACTTTCACGACCAGGAATACGAAGACAGCAGCTACGCTCTAGGGGAGCCGATTACGCTTTGGGAGCCCGAGGTGCTCAACAAGATACGCAACATAGTTATGCGGCGACTCAGCGCGAGGTGTATGGGGCTCCTGGAGTTAAATGGGGGCAAAATCGAGCTCCTCCATCGGACAGTGTATGACTTCCTCTTGTCAAGAGACATGGAACGATTCCTGGAAACAAACACCCGCAAGTGCTTTGACCCACACCTGACTATACTTCAAGCCTATGCCGCCTGGATGAAGCATGCCACATTTTACGATCTATCAGCTATGGACAGCGCGATGCTTGAGATGGGCGAGTCCCGGCTGAGGTCAACGCTTCTAGAGGTGTTTTCATACGCTCATCAAGTCACCACCGACAAATCATCGGCCGTCAGCGTAGAAGTACTGTTGGATGAGCTGGAAAAGACGGTACAGAGAATCTTTCGGACATCCTGGAGCAACCGTCCCAGCGATGTCTCTCGCAAGGCAATTGCTCTATTCAGGTCTTGCGCTCTGCAGGCTGTTTCTCAAAAGTATATTGTAACGAAGCTCGAAAAGAACCATGGCTATTTCAGCGAAGTTGGTCTTGACCCACTGTCACCTATTCTCTGTCAAAAGCTGAGCGATGACAACGAAGGAGATTTGTGGAAACCTGAACAACTGGAGCTTCTGCGATGTCTTCTTCGCCATGGTTACGACCCCAATCAAACCCTTCCTTCTTTCGAGGCTGCTGGGTTGGCCAACAAGTTGACTCCCTGGGCAACTTTTACACAGCATCTTCTCCCGCCTGATCGAGCCGGCGATAAGTTGCGTAATGGCGCAGTCCAGTTGTGCATCAAACCCCTGTTTCGATCTCATCTAGAATTTAAAGCACCTACCAGGGCCGTATCGGAGGCTTTGCGAACTGGACTTCTCCGGATGCTTCTCGAGTTTGGCGCCGATCCAAACGCCAGGGTCGGTAGCGTGGGATGCAGCTTGTCAGCTTGGGCATATTTTTTCATCATGGCATTATTGGGCCCTGTCCAGGCTTTGCCACATCTTCAAGAGCTTCTCTCTATACTGGACCTCATGCTTTCGAAGGCAGACTTTTCTCGTCACGAAGATGGCTTGACAGACGCTATTAGGGGAATGCTATGGGACAACAAGTCGGCCGACATGTTTCCTACCTACGCTTTCAGGCCGCTTGGAAAACAACAGGCACGGAAACGCATGATGGAAATCATCTGCCTGCGGTTTGATGACTTGCTACGCATCGGAGCGACCGGCGGGTCTGCGAGATCAAACCATACAGCAGAGGCTACCAAGATCTTCATGAGACATGCAGCTCATCCGTCACTACCGATGAAGCCCCTAGAGTCGAGGCTCTATCGAGCCTTTCCTTGCCTTGCGCCTGCTCCCAAGGCTTTCCCGAATCCTTTTCTTTCCGATGATCATCTACCGAGGAGTGTGGTTGAAAAGAGACGGAGGAGTGAATGTGATACATCTCAACAAAGAAGCTGGAGACCATCAAAGGTGTCACGACTAAGATAGTACTAGAACTTGATGTTTTGGATGTCAAATGAGTTTGAATGTTTGTTGAATTTCTTGATAGTTTGGAATTGTAAGGCGTTGCATATTGGTTCTCGTGTTTGTGGGGGTATCAGTCTGGAGTCTGGAGTTAGTATGAGAATTGGCAAACGAACCATTTGTACACCCATTCTCCAGCACATCTAGTCACAGTGCTTAATACCATAAGAGGATCATTTAAAAGCTCATGCTCTTCAACAAATATAAAGCACACAAAAGCCAAAGACTAGACCGAGTTAAACGGGCCTTTGCAAGTGGTCTTGTAGGGTAACCGAAACAGACACTCCTAAGCCCATGACCTCACAGATGAATCAAGAGATGTGGTCTATTTTCAGTCGCCTAAACCCATATATTGATGCTTTGAGGAAACCAATGTCCGACTGAGTTCCAAAAGGCAAACTCAAGTAGAACGTAGACAAGATCTCAGCAGTTGTCGCTCAGGGAATTCCGATCCTCTACCAGTTATGCGCCCGTCATTAAAATCTATCAATTCATACACCTAGAGCCAAATCATGCCGAAACCTTGGGGCTGTACTTTGTAGCGGCCTTGTCAAACAGTGCGCTCTTCTCCTCCAGATCGGCCAGGAACTGGTGGTTGGCGTCGGCGGCCTTGAGCTTCCTAATAAAGGTTAACACCAACTAAGTAAAACAGGCATTGTCTACTTACTCAGTAAGCTCCTTGGGGTCGTTGCCGGAAATCACATTCAGGACAAGAAGATTGGCAATGGCATCAGCTGAGCTGGCGTCCTTCTCCAGAGCTTGGTCCAGGGCGGCCTGGGCCTCTTCTGTCCTGCCGAGGTGGAGCTCGCAGACTGCTTGCGAGACCAGGCTTCGCACTGATGAGGTTGAAGGAGCTTGCGCGAGCTCCTCAAAGACGTAAAACGCCTGCTGATACTTTTCTCCGCCCTATACGGTCTTAGTGACTTGTCCCTTGCGGTAATAGGACAGTTCTTACCACTCTCAATCCAACCCAGGACTCGGCCAGGTTCACCAGGAGACTATCCTGTGCCCATCGTCGCGCAGCAGAGACTTCTTTAAGAGCGAGATCGGTTCGGTTTTGCTGGAGGTGGATTTGGACGATCAGGGCAACGGCGTCAACTGATTAACAGCGGTCAGCGAAAGGCGAATAGTTTGGGAAGAGTCCCTTGAAACGTACGGCTTCCCTGATGTTGCGTGAGAAGTGCAAGGGCCTCATCAGACTTTCCAGCAGCCTGAAGCACTGTTCCACCAACAATAAGAACGGTTGTGTTGTCGGCCGACGAAGCAGCCAGCTTCTCGACAGTCTTGACGGCAGAGTCGACCTTGCCCAGACTGAGCTCAGCCAGAGCACCCAGAGCTTCAAGAGCAGGATCCGACTCCCCCTTCACATCGGCGAGAACATCTTCAGCTTGACCGAGGGCAAGTCTGGCTCGGAGGACGAGGACGCGCACGGGAAGGGCGTTGTCAGGGGAGAAGGACGAGGTGTCGAAGTCGATGACCTCCTGGTACTGGCCCTGGTGGAAATGGTTGTGGATGTTGATCAATTCGCCTTCGGCAGAGTAGGGATCCATGTTGGCGACTTTTGGCTATGATATGAATCGAAACTGGCTTCTATAACGGTCGTCCTTTAAACTGTCCTGAGAACACTTGGTGATGCGCCTGCGAGATCATATGGTGGGGCCTTCAAGTCCACCCAAGCAGTCTGAGGTGTCCTTTCGTGGGGGGGAGCTCGCTCCTAACAGGTACGTACCTCCCTCAGCCTCACCTCGGTGAGGCTGATCATGGTAGCCCTAGATGTCAGGCGCGAAAGTGTGGCTGGTGCAAGCGAGCCACAGGCCCCGCCTGATGGGGCAAGGCGCGGACCCTAGTTGCCCACAAAGAAGAGAAATCCCCCAAAACCTGCCAATTTCGCCCAGTCTCTGGAACTTTGCATCACCAAACCAACCCCCAAAGAACGGCACCGCACAACGTCGTCAAGATGGTACGTCGCAACAGTCAATCCAAAGCCCTCTTTTATCAGCAATAGCATACTGCAAAGAGATGCGATGCTTTACTCTCGAGCTCTGCGCCCGTCGACCGCCCGCACGATGACAGTCAATCTTGGGAGAAAGTGGGATGAATTTTTGTGAAGCTGGAGGGAGATAATTCGCGACATCATCGACAGTCAACACCGATTCCTCGACGACCAGCCGACCACTTCAATTCTCTGCGCCTCCTACGAAAGACTTGCCGATCGCTATCAACTCCCAAGACTGTCTCGTGCGGCGGGCGATGGAACATTTCGAGATTTGACAAAACATATGATCCTAATCACCAGGTCGCTAACGCTGCATCGCACAGGTCAACGTTCCCAAGACCCGCAACACCTACTGCAAGGGCAAGGATTGCCGCAAGCACACCCAGCACAAGGTCACCCAGTACAAGGCCGGCAAGGCTTCGCTGTTCGCTCAGGGAAAGCGACGTTACGACCGCAAGCAGTCGGGTTATGGTGGTCAGACCAAGCCCGTCTTCCACAAGAAGGCCAAGACTACCAAGAAGGTCGTGTTGCGATTGGAGTGCGTCAAGTGCAAGACCAAGCTCCAGCTGGCGCTGAAGCGATGCAAGCACTTCGAGCTCGGGTATGTCACCAGTTTACCCACACGTCGACAGAATGCTAACGAATCTGCAGTGGTGACAAGAAGACGAAGGGTGCGGCTCTGGTGTTCTAAGTGCTTTGTGTTTGGGGTCTCACGGTCACCATTTCTCATGCTTACCTGGCGGCATTTGGGCATCACGGACACTGGCGAAGGGAGGTACATGTCCTCGGCTGAGGAATGTTTCATAGGGAGTGAATCAAAAAAATCTCTGTGACTTGCACCAACAGACTTTCCGCCAATGTTTGGCACAAATGTCGTGAGGTGCTCCAAGGCCGGCGTCCGGGGTTGAGTCATGCCCAAGATGGGCTCAAGGCAGGGTGAGAACGGTCTGAGGGAAAAGTTGACAATTATCAAAAACTTGGACTTGCTGTCTGTCTATCTATCTAGTTGGCACTACATCTAGAAACCCTCTCCCAACACGATGGTTCTGCCACCTCCATACCACAATGTGCCGTTCCGAGCATCGAGCCCCTTCTCCTGGCCGACGATCCACTCGCCCACAAACTCGGAATCAGGGTTATCCCAAACCTCCTTCTCCAACCACTGGTTGATCTCGTTAATGGCCTTGACCCAGCTCGCTCTCTTCTCAGGGGTATCATGATCTGAATGATTGAGATACCGACCAAGTGTGATGTGTGCGCTAGGAACTTGATATCTGGATCCAACTTCAACACCGCCCGCCTGTACCTGGTCGAATACATCACGACGGAGGTGATGGTAGGTGTAGTCATCTCCTTGTGTGATGCCATCCATAACTATAGGCTCCGTAGGGGGCGGTGAGAGAGATGCTTCGCCCGCCGCTGGGAGGAATGAGACGGCAAAGGCGGAAAGATCGTAGGAGATCATGGGCTTGACGAGGCGTGACCTGTGCGAGTAGGGGTAGTTGACAATTGAGGGAATTGATGGCCGCAGCGTAGATACCAACGAGGCAATCTCATCTGGGGTTTTAGAGAAAGCAATCTCAAGCACCGTCAGGTGCATCCTGTGGGTAGGCATAAGCCAAACATCTAATTCATACGTCAGTAAAGTGATGCAATTCATTTTGGGGTCACTCACTTGGAGCAGCCTGCTTCAGCAACTCTTGCAGCTTACCCGCCAGTCGGATAACGTGATCAGGTGGCCTCGCCCAAAAGACGAGGCAATTCCTCGGATCACGGAAGCCCGGCTCGACGGTCTGATCCTCAAGCCTCAGGAGATACTGGTCGATGATGAGCTCCTTGAAGTTGGAGTCCAGGAACTTTTCGGCCTGCTGGGCGTTTCTCTTTGTCCGGTGGACTGAGTAGAGGGTCTGAATCTCGGCCTGGACATTGTTAGTTGTGTAAGGCTTTAGTTGAAGCGTGAATACTTGCGGGATTGTTGTTGCATGTTCTTATGAGGGCCGTGTAAGGGTTCTCTCCGGGCTGAAGCTGGATACCAGAAAGATCCTCAAGCTTGTTGCGAGCATCGGTGAGTTCGAGTTGAGCCACCATTGTGAGTGAGTCACGCTGGAATGACTGCTTTTCTTTAGTAGCTTTAAAACACTTGGTGATTATGAAAGCTGTTTGGATGAAACTCCAAACTTAAATAGTTTCCAACATTTATATGGGCATCGCTTGAAGTCGTCGTGATGGAGCCTCCAAGAACCAGGAATGTCGGATGACTAATCTTTCTAACCAGCTGCATCTCAGTTTCTCGTATTTGACAATTACAACAAGAACTATTCTCGTCTTTTCTTATCCAAGAAGAGCCAGGTCGGACGGGTATTCTAGTCACTTCAAGCCTAGCTGAAACGTGGTGTTTTCTTGGCCTTTTTCTGTTAAAAGTTGAAAGACTTCATTTGGATGGCATCTCGTCAATGTGAACTCAGCCACCACCAAGTTACGCAATTAATTAACCCTCAAATATCGCCTATATTTACTTTTAATTCACAATTTCCCTGAACGACCTGTCCTGACGACCGGAACCCGCACCCTAACCTTTGGTTCATCCGGCTCAAAGACGGAGAGTTGACAGTCCTCCTCAGCAACTCCGCTCGCAAACTGCACAACCAAAAAGTCCAGCGTCGTAGCCTCCTTGCCCATTGCCACCATTGGGGCGTGCCATGTTCCGGCGCCGTAGGTGACGGCTTGTCTGTTGGTTGCTACAAAAGCGCGCAGGCCTCGCAAGTCGGGTAGACCTCTGCCGGGTAAACCGTCGCCAGTCGGTACGGGGAGGCCCTCATCCTGCGGGCTTGGGGGAAGACTTGGTGCCACGATGACCAGATACATTGAAGAGGTTGACATGAGAGGGGAGAAAGTCTGTGACGTAAAAGGGTGTCTCTCGAGGACGCTGACGGTGAACTCACGTTGAGAAGAATCGCCGGTTTCCTTGAGTTGACGCGCCTCGCAGACGAATTGACTCATGATGAGCTCGCCATTGCCACTAGGCGCCTGAGCGTAGAGATTCCTAGGCTTGCTGACATGGCTGTACTTGATGGCGGTTCCCTGGTTCGCCGAGACACCTTCATACGGGAGTTTACCGCCCTGCGAGGCGTAGGCGGTGGGATGTAGGTCTGGTCGAGGGTTGGTGACGACGTCGCCAAAAGGCGCAAATGCCTCTCGAGTGAGGCGATCGGCCGTGACTTGAATGTCCAAGTCGTTAATGTTGATTGTCACGGACATGGTTGATATACAGAGTCGTTGTGATGAAATGAGGAGTGACGTAGGTAAGTTTGGAGTTTGTGGTTGAAGTCCGGATTCTTATCTCGCGGCACAGTGGAAAGTGGGTGTGACTCTGCACTATCGAGACTCGCGGTGTAGCTATCACAACTAGCAGCGCGTTAATAATACGGCATACTAAGAGTTTTTTGGGTTGTTTTCCTAGATATAGCACGTCCCAGAGTTCTCAGATACATTATCTGTTCACTTACTATTTCCATGATCATGCACAGTACATGTAATCCTTACTGCCTTGGGTCTGTCTATCATTCATTGATTGACCAAAAGAACGTTACGTCAACAACAAACTTCACAATGCTGTTAAACGGAATAATTATAAATTGAATGCATCATATTTAACCATATATTGAGCAAGAAGAAGGACTCATGTATCCTTACAATTGCATCTTTTCTCTGACATTGTGAGAGTTCCCAACCAGCAAGCTTACCCTAGACTTAAACGTGACAATCTAAGCATCCAGACATCAGCGGAGATAGTTAACCATTGTCCATATATACACCTTGAATGTCTCTAATCTGTCCAATGGATACTCCTAAAGCTCAATTCAAGCCTTCAGATACTATTTAACCATTCCAAGTAGCCTGCATATGCAAGTCTAGCTTTCGGACTGACATTTCCGAAACATGAAGCCAATGACAACTGCATCTCAAACTCCACGATGCAAGTGGAGCTCATCTCTCTTCGGAATTCCAACCCGGCCGTCATGTCGGCTGTGTATCTCTGCGGGGGGATTCAAATTCATGCTTCATGAATGGCCAAGAGAGTTAATGTTTTCGGGAAACTTGATAGAGAGGCATGTGGACGGAGAGAAGCGCGAATGCGTAGAGGTAAGTTTTGATCATGTTGTGTCTCGATGGACATGTATAAAGAAGAAGCCTCACGTCGAAGAAATCATGAATCGAATACCTCAAACACCAAGTTTCTTTGAGAAACGAATCATATCAAAGAACGAGCCAAAGCCAGCAAAATGTCTACCCCCGCAAACCTCCAAGTCGCCATCGCTGGCGTCGGCCGCATGGGTAAGTTCCTCCACAAGCACATAACGACACCCTCTCACCACTAGCATCTAGGACAACGCCATGCAGAGCACTTTCATAGGCTGGTCGCCGACGCGGATCTCATCGCTGTTAGTTCGCCCGTCCAGGCTGAGCTCGATGCTGCCAAGGGTTTGGTCCCCCAAGTGAGGACCTATCTCTCCTACGATGAGATGCTCAGCACTGAGTCTACGCTTCAAGCTGTTGTCATTGCGAGTGCTGTATCTGTTCATGCGGAGCAGGCTATCAAGGCTATGGAGAAGGGTCTTCATGTGCTTTGTGAGAAACCTCTTAGCCCAAGCCCAGAGATAGTATGCCAGCCGACATCATGATTCTTAGCCATTGGTTAACCATAGACCAGTCTCAGCAAGTGTTGGATGCATACAACAAGTCTCTCAAGAAATACCCCAAGCAAAAAGTCATGTGTGGCTTCTCGAGGAGATTTGATGCCTCTTACCGAGACGCTCACCAAAAGGTGATGAGCGGAGACTTGGGCCGCCTGGCTGTGTTTCGATCGCAGACATGCGACCTACTCAACCCTGCCTTCTTTGCTAGCTACCTCAAGCATGCTGCTGGCATTTTTATCGACACGTCTATACACGATGTTGACCTAGCTCTTTGGTTCTTGGGGCATGATAGTGTGGTGAAGACCATCAGCTCAGCCGGTGTCACTGCTGTTCAGCAGGATATGCTTGACCACACCGACAGAGACAATGCACTGGCTATCATTGAGTTCTATGTAAGAACATTCGATATACTCACATTGAATTCAACTGACCTCGGACCCTAGGACGGCAAGATTGCCCAGATCTATGCCTCGCGCATGATGGCAGCCGGCCAAGAAGACACAACCGAACTCATCTGCACAAAGGGCAAAGCGACAGTAAACGCCCAACCACAGACAAATCTCGTCAACGTCCACGACGCGAATGGCATCAGAAGACAAGTCCCTGGCGACTACTACGGTCGTTTTAGAGAGGCTTTCATCACCGAGGCGCAAGAGTTTACCGACTGCTGTCTCCACGACAAGGAGCTCCCCGTGAAGCTGGAGGGAGCTGTCAAAGCTGTGACTATATGCTGTCTGCTGCAGGAGAGTCTGATCAGTGGAAAGAAGATCGAGTTTGATGAATCTGGTCGACGATTAACACCCGCAACCGACATCAAGGGTAGCAAGTTGTAACTGTGCTTATCATGCTGGCAGAACCCTAGAATCTCCTTGCTTGCGCGAGGGCTACCAGGGCATATTAACCTCCACTATTAAAGCACTATCTAAGCCTCAATAGAACTTATTTAATAATTTGTTAATCCTTTATCTATATTTTAGTGAACCTAAGAAGAGTTTAATCATAATTGGTCTAGATCCTAGCTAGGTACGCGATGGCAGTCCCCGCGCAAGCAAGGAGATATAAAAGAGGATGCATGTTTCGAAGTTCCCGTCAGTTCCGTACCAAATGCCGAAATGCCGTGCGGAGCTCCGCTATCGCTCCGGCCCCGCGAATCGGGGGCGGCCTCATCCACAGCGGAAGCAGGGAGCCGGGAGGCCTGCTCCGTAGGCGTGGGGCAAAGATTGCTTATCTCATTGGACTCTGGTTGGGCGTTGTCGCAATTGCTCATCAAGCGAAAGGGACGGTGAATGTTGATATTGCCTCAGATGCTTTCGTTTTTGTTCATTCTACAACTTTGTTGTTTGTGAAGACATATTCGAACTGAAACTGGATCTATCCGTATAAATGCATGGTAAACCCGACAGTGACAATGAATCCGAGATCTCGGAGCATCATGACCCGAGCTCTCAACACCACGAGACAAGTCAAGACCCAACTCGTCCTCTCAACCAAGTAACAGAACCCGATGGCCTCCTTCCCCTGAGTCCAGGCTCAACACCAGAGCCAAAGGGTAACGAGCCTGTCGCTTGGTCCGACCTCCCTCAGAAGCATCAGCTCTTCATCATCACCCTCGCTCGAATGAGCGAGCCTCTTGTTCAGTCTTCCCTCCAGGCCTACATGTTTTACCAACTCAAGTGGTTTGACCCGGACGCACCAGATTCGACTATATCGGCGCAGGCTGGTGTTCTTCATGCTAGCTTCACCGCTGCTCAGTTCCTCACGGCGATGCTATGGGGTCGCGTTGCAGACTCGCGTCGAGCGGGACGCAAGACGATTCTACTCATAGGTCTTTGCGGCACGAGTTTATCTTGTTTGGGCTTTGGATTTGCTACGTCGTTCTGGCAGGCCCTCTTGTTTCGGACTATCGGGGGTGCCACCAACGGTAATGTTGGAGTTATGAGGACCATGTAAGCCACGGATATTACACTACACGAGTGGAAGTCTTGTTAACCCTTAATAGGATCAGCGAGATCATCCGAGAGAAAAAGTACCAGTCAAGGGCCTTTCTCCTACTTCCCATGACCTTCAACTGCGGCGTAATCCTGGGCCCTATCATGGGCGGTCTCCTATCCGACCCGGCTGGCAGCTATCCTAGTCTCTTTGGCAAAGTCGAGTTCTTCCTAAAGTATCCATACGCAACGCCAAACATCATTAGCTCAACATTCCTCGCCATTGCTGCTCTTACAGTCTGGCTCGGTCTGGAGGAGACGCTCGACGCTCTTAGGGATGGCCCGCAAGATCTTGGCTCTCGCCTTGGGCATAGATTCGCTTCGCTGATACGGAAGCGGTTCTTACCAGGTGGCTCGCATGAAGGCTATACTGCTGTTCCCGCTGAAGATGTTGAGCTAGCACCAGAGGGCGAGGTAACGACGAAACGTCCAGCGAGGCGATATACTCAACGCCTCCCGTTCAAGCAAATGTTCACACGCAACGTCACCATGACCTTTGTCGCGAGTTTCTTGCTTGGAGTGCATATTGGCACATTCAACTCTCTCTGGTTCGTCTTTCTGTCAACCCCGGTCTGGAATCCAGATACCTCGGAGCACCCGCGCCATCTCCCATTTCTTTTTACTGGCGGATTAGGCCTCCCTCCTCGGTCCGTGGGACTTGCGATGGCGACTCTGGGCTTCATCGGTATAAACCTGCAGTTATTCCTCTACCCGCGCATATCGGCACGCCTGGGGACGACCAAGGCTTGGCGATTCTCCTTGTTCTGCTTCCCTATTGCCTACTTTCTCGTCCCGTACCTCTCAGTCGTTCCCAGTGGCGAGTCTTCTCCTCCCCCAGGCCCCAAAGGAGGAATTGCCATCTGGCTGGCCATCTGCGGTGTTCTCTCGATTCAAGTCCTGGGCCGAACTTTTGCGATTCCAAGCCAGACTATTCTCGTCAACAACTGCTCACCCCATCCAAGTGTCCTCGGTACTATCCATGGGCTAGGCCAGAGTGTGGGTAGCGCAGCAAGGACAATCGGCCCAATGATTGGCGGTGTAATCTACGGTTTCGGCCTCAACAAAGGCATGGTAGGTCTGGTATGGTGGATTCTCAGCTGTGTTGGTATCTGTGGCATCTTGGCCTGCTTGTTCGTCAAGGAAGGGGATGGACATGAGATATGGCTCCCTGGCGACGAAGATGAGACGATATCAGACACGGATAGAAGTCACGTCACGGCGCGAGACTAAAGTGAGTCATATGCTTCTCATGTTTCATGTTATGGAATGTCATCCGCTCAAACGGTTGATTCTGGGCGTTTCAAGCCATCTCGTCGTCACATACCCTGTGATGATTTTTGCCATGCCCACTCATGATATTTCAGACCAGAACCATTAAACGCCAAACATGTAAACCCCCAGACATTAATAAATTCGCTCAAGTAAATTCCCTCGGTCGTTGCTCACGCCCAATGTTCAGATCTGACTCGTCATCCTTTGCCTCTGACCTCCACGGCGGTGGCGTAGCAGGTGATAGAGGAGCAAGCCCAATTGGCTGGTTCGAAGGTGGCTCATAGCCGGGAGGAGGCCCCGAAGGGTAGCCCATGTGTTGGGGAGGCTGTTGTCTCCAGGGCTCAGCGCTGTAGCCATGTGGACCTGCTAGTCCAGGACCTCGGGGTCCGCGGCGTCGCTTTTCGATAAATCGGCGGCCGTAGATGAGAATAAGGCTGGTGAGGCAGATAAAGATGATGAGGATAGCCAGAAGCATGCCCCATTTCCGGTTAAGAGCCAAGGTGAAGCCCCTAAATAGGTTAGCGATGCGAGACGAGGGCTGATGGGTCAAAGACTTACATGAAGGCATTGAGAGTGCCCAGGAAGAGAATAATGCGGCCAACCCAGAGATGAACCCTGCCGTATTTTGTAGGCGCCTTGGTCTTCTTAAACTGAGTGTGGTGCATGACTCCTAGGCCAAATTGTCCTAGGAGCAGGCCAGTAACCATGAACCCAATGACCTGGTGAGGATCATTGAAGCTGCGTGACTGGGACGGTTGTTAGTTAATGCTTCCGTACAAGAATCATGATAACATACTCGTTGATAATAGAAACTGTTGGCGACTCCAATTCCAAAGCCAGCAAGCACGCCAACCGTGGCAATGACCTGGTTCAGAGCGTGCCACTTGACGCCACCTCCCGATCTAAGCAAGACCACGCCAACAGGCATGAGGAGGACAATGGATAAGACCATAAAGACACCGTGAACAGGCGACATCCAGTTTGGCTTCTCCTTATACTCGGATAGGAGCTTGGAGCCGACGTTGGTGGTTGAGTCGTTGATGGACGGCAGCTCAGACTTGCCATGCGTCCTCCCCACGTCAATCTGAAATACGCCATAGCCCTTGTGGTACTTGAGCGGCGCATCCTGATCTTTGCTGTGATAATCTTCCTTTGGTCCATATGCGTAGATGGCCTTGCTGGTGTCGTATACATCCAGGACTCCTCCAGTCGTATCCTTAGCTGGCCAGCTCCGGCAGCGCTCCATACACCGAACTGTAATATACATGTAGTCGCCCTTGATACCCGACTTGGATTCGAGAATATCGTACTTCATGTCTTCATAGTACTTGGGCTCGTAGTGTCCGTATGCGGTACGGGGCGAAAAGGTGACGCTTGAACCGTCGGGGTGCTTGTAGATGATGAGATAGAGAGCTCCCGGCATGTCCGGGCTTCCGAGACCGACGGCGCCCCATGAAAGGTCCTTCTTCACGCGTAGACTCCAGTAGACTTCGGTGTCGACGTTCTCGCCAATGTCGATGGCAAAGGCGACATTGCCGTCTGGAGAGACAAAGGCGGATTGGCCGCCCTCATCCTTGTCGTCTTTGGCGATGGAGAATGGTAGGACTGAGAGGTGAGTGGTGGTTAGTAAGATTCCATGTAAATAATTGTTTGGGAGTAGTGCTTATTACCTGCTGTCGCAGCCAGGGCGGCACGCCATAGGTTGCGAAGCAACATGATGATATCGCGAGATGGAGCTGATGAAAGCGAAAGCAATGCAACAGCTTCCAGCACGCGGGGAAAGAAGTGAATGTGTGGAGGGGGAGAGGATAAAACAAGAGAAGAGAAAATAAAAGAGGGTAAAAGTGCAAGAAAGAAGAAAAGAGACGAATTGATGCCAGGCTATCTGTCACGGCCCCGTAAACACGAAGATCAGGGAGACCAAGCCCAAGCGTGGAAAAGGAGGCGCGCCACACTAATTAACGGAACGACTGCATACGGCAGATGATGTGTGTGTGATCTCTTCTGTGCGTGTGTGTGTGTGTGAGTGAAAGTACCGTGATGTGTAATTTCACAAACCGACCGGGGGAGGAAACATCCAATCGAGAGCTTCTCCCATGTGACGATGCATATTTGTGTCCAAATCGTCTTGTCTCGGAGCATCAAGAGGGAGCTTCATTCCAACAGAAAGGGGGCTTTCTGCTTCCCTTGCGTTACCTCTACCATTCCACGTCTTTGTCAAGATCATCCAAACATAGATTCCCGATGACGAATCCATTACCTCCCCCTCCCTCGTATTCTCGAACCCAAAAAAGTACCAATCTCATGTCATTATCCCTCCCGAGTTTATTGACAAGAAGCCTTGAACCCTGGTCCAAATCGAGCATCAAGGTTGGTTCGCGGGGAGTGTTAGAAGCACAAGCTTCCCCCTGTGGAGACGGCTAGTCAGGGCACCTTCCTCCCCTGGTCCATCCGGTTAAGGTTGCCGCTCTGACCAATGAGACCCGTTCTTTTACCACTCGATAACGTTTGTTGTTGATCATCGTCACCACAACACCATGGCAACATCTTGTTACACAACGTCAACATGAGCAAAAAAACGATCAACAACAACCTTCAAAAATGTCAAAAAGCAATGCGTAATCTGGGAATCGAACCCAGGGCTCCCCGACGTTACTCGAATGGCAACGGAGAATTTTACCACTAAACCAATTACGCGTCAAGTGATGAAGAGCTGCTTCAGCTCCACTTGTTGGAGGAGAGTCTCCAGAACTGCCTTCTTGAACAGCGGACCAAGACAGAAGAACCTGGGCGTAGATAACTCGTGAAGTAACTGTGTGTTTCTGTGTAACAATCGATAAATATTCAAAGTGGCCCTATCGTACGTATTATAGCCCGTTCAGAGACACTTGCACTTCCATGGCGTCTCCAACATTCACCCAGTCCAGCTATAACACCTGTCAGCAACCTCCACACAGCTAGCTTGATCAACTCACAAGAACAACATTCGGCCGTCTCCCCCAATTGCCTTCACAGAGATCTATCTGCTTCTGAATTGACTCGGCCGAGTTTGTCTTTGCTGCGTCAATCTGATTGGGTACCACGATGCCCAGAATGTCGTGGTTGAGCATGTGGTTCATGATGCCCATGAGCTTGGTCGGATCGCCATTCTCTGGCCGGTCGACGTCGCAGCTTGGGAATGAATCATCGGTTACACCGTATGAAGTTTCCCAGAAGTAGTCGAACTCGCTGATGATGTAGTCGACCTTGCTTTGGTCCATGTGGTAGTCTTGACTCAAGTTAGCACAGTGAACAGGAGCATACGCTGTCAGTGAGAAAATTACCCATAAACACAATGAGGCGAGCTTCGTCGTTGATCAGTGCTTTCAGAGTTGGCCACTCATCCAGGGCCAGCTTCTTCTTCGGGTGGAAAACAAGGCCCTTAAGCCCAGCGCTCTCAAAGGCATCATCAAACTTCTCAACCGACAATCCGTCAATGTTGGTCAGAAGCAAGGTCACAACTTCATCCTTGTTCTTGCCCATCCAGTCAGAAATATCTTGTAAGTAATCTTCCAGAGGTCCTTCGTCGAGTTCCCAGCAGTGAGTGTGACACATCTGGATCTCACCATCCTTGTCCTGTGTTTGTGCCTGCAAGAAGCGGACTCCCATGTCGAGCTGCTCCGTCACCGACTTGTACTGATTGTGGACTGGTGTTTCTCCCACAAAGGCACTGTTGTGAGTGCCTATAAAGGTAATTTCGGAATACTTGCGATCACAAAGCTTGTCATGGCCGTTGCAAGCTGCCAATGCTGCAGTAACAAAGGGTAACATCCGTACGAGAAGCATGATGAAGGGTATTTGAAAAGAGTGAGATGGGTAGAAAACCTCACATGGGAACGGCCAAGGGCATTTATCATTGATATAACACACCGTCCATCTTAATGCTGCTCGCCACTGCACATGGCCCCCAAGGAGGTTACCGAGGACAATGTTTCAGAGCGCTTGTATAGCGAATCACATGCATACATATCACGTCAAACGTCAGAAAATGGTCAGTGATCCTCTGATCTAGTAACTATCTTCAGGTGTCTCTTATGCGCTGACCCTAGCAGTGCTAGTGGGTTGCAACGTGGGCATGGGTGGTGTGGTTGATGCTGAGTTTGAGGTAAGGAACACTTCTTAGAGGCTGGAGGAATTGAAACATTAAACGTTAATAACCGTTCTATCGGTAGGGTTAAGTTCGCAGGAGTATTGTCTTTGATAGATGATTTGTCCATTGTTCTGGTTTCGCAAGATGAAGCTGAAACCGACCATGAGTTTAAACTGATGATCTAGCATGATTGATCAACGATTGGGCAGAGACAAAAGTGGCGGTGCATCAGATGGTTTGACATCAGTGACATTGATGCTGACCAATATCAGCTCTTTGTTCTCTAGAATATTTCTGTCAAATGGTGGAAGTCGAAGGAATGAAATCAAGCAATAGTCCAGGCTGTAGCGCTAGGACCCACTCTGACGCATTCTCATTAACCAAACACCAACGAATGTCTCTCTGAGACATGGCAACCTGGCCACATCCAAGATCAACCAACTTGCGCCTGGTTGATCTCTTGCCATTCATTTTCTTGGAACTGCCTTTTCTCATCTGCTGGATGAGTTTACCTTCTCTTTAGACCACCAGACGCATCGTTCGATGCTTCATCGCCCAGCATGTCGAGCTATCTTTCCATGTTAGGCTGGGCCTTTCTTCCTGGCGTATGCACGCTCCGTCCATCATGACACCCTCTCCGACGGCTAACTTTATTGCAGCTCGCTACCTCATGGGTACAGACCATTTACTATGGCATCACCATCCGCGCCGGCGACCCTAAGCCAACGCCTGGCTCGGCACGATTCAACTCGCACCGCCGAACCATTCACATCCTCGTGGTAGCCATCTACCTGGCCTACACTATCTTCGAGGCCGACTATGATCAACGTCGAATGTCCTCCTACTATGCCGACCTTGGTGTACCCCTCAACGCGACCGACCGCGATATCAAGTCCCGATTTCGACGTCTTGCTGCCATGCATCACCCTGACAAGGCCGGTCGCGATGCCACAGACTCGGCCGCTTTCTTCATGCACCTCAAGCTCGCGAGCGACACCCTACACGACACCGTGAAGCGCTTTGCGTACGAGCGCTTCGGACCCGAGATTGCGCGCTGGCAAAAGTGCGTCACTATTAGAGACTACGTCACCCGTGGAATCGTCTCGGGCATCCTACCTCACTACGCTGTCGCTGCTGCGTCAATCTACGTTCTCGGTCTGTTTGGGTACATGGAGTTTGGCAAATACTACCGCTGGCTCATTCTCGTCACTCTTTGCACTTTCGAGCTTCACACCGTCATGCGACCCGACTTTCCTCCTTTTGTTAATGCCGTCAACGCTGTCATAGCTCGTGTCAGCTCTCTACCACCATACCTCCCATTTCAGGTCATTTCGTTGGCCCGGAGGCTTACTATTACTATATACATTGCTCTCAACCAAATCGGTCCCCTTCTTGTGGCTCAAGTCGGTGGCCAGCAAAAGGCAGATGACAAGGACGAGAAGGCCCTGCAAGAAAGCCTTAACCGTCTTGAGATGTTGACAAAGCAACTCGACGGTGATGCTGTGCGGTTATTGGACATGGAGATGGCGCCTTACAAGGGAGATGCTGAAGCCGCGTCTAATTTGCAGGGAAAGATGAGGGAGTGGCTTGTACAAAATACCATCAGAGCAGACCCCATGGTGAGGGATGCCATGGGCACGTCACTCAGAAGGAGAAGAGTTGATGCACCTGTGGGCGCCAAGGGAACACGATAGATAGGCCAAGCCTGAGCCTAATATACATTTTGAATAGACAATTACTTCAATGCCTATGTGAACGCCTGATGTTGAAAGTAACAACGCCAACCAACCCTTACAAATAAGACATAAATGCATGCCATACCCAAGACCACTCTTTGACTCCAGGTCATTAGTATGCGTGTGTTGAGTTCAACTAGGGCCCTGACCAACCGGCGCATGGTCAGGGGCTCTACGAGTATCTATTAATATGTCGCCAACATTTTGGACTTTACAAGCGCTGAGCACCTCTTGTCTCGATAGGGATCAAGCAAATGGCAATAAATGCTGATAGGATGAGGATAGCGGACATGATGATGGGCGTAGTAGCACCATCACCAGGAACTGTAGCCGCGAGGACAGGTGCCATTAAGCCAGTGACGCGGTTGAGGAAGCTGGCCACACCGGTACCAGCGCCACGAACAGGGGCAGGGAAGATTTCGGGTGTAAAGGCGTAGAGGACGCCGTACATGATGTTCTGAGCAAACGCCTCGACGCACGACATGAGAAGCTGGGCAGTCGAGGTCGTGCCATAAAAGACAAAGAGGAAGAGGAAGATGGCGGAAAGAAGAGTAGAGCTGGCAAGAGTTCCTCGACGGCCGAAGAAGGGTGATGGGTGGTCGACGAGAAAGGCGGCAAGCAGAGAGCCTGGGACACCCATGATGGAGGCTATAGCATAGTTGCGATATGTCTCTGATGAAATGGTGTCCGTCTCGGACTGGAAGCCCTCGTTCGAGTCGGCGTGTGTTCGGGCAAAGTACTGAGGAAGAAAGGCGTTGAAGAGAGGATATCCCATGCCGATACTGGCCCAGGAGAACCAGATGAGAGCCGTAGCGAGTCCAAGAGTCTTGTTCTTAAACAGGGGGCGCAGGCGCTCTCCGGAAATAGATCGAAGCTTCTCTTTGAGAGCATCCGCCGCAGACTGCTTTGGCCTTCGCTGTTCCGTCACGCGAGGAATACCCTCGTCGTCATCCTCAAGAGCAACTTGATCAAGCAGGTCCGAAGTAAGCCACGTCTTTGTGCCGTTGCGGTAGGCCAGTCCGTGGATAACAGCGACAGCCTCGTGCTGTCGGCCCTTGTTGAGGAGAAACTTGGGAGACTCGAATAGGTGGAAGATGAAGAAGCGCACGACAAACATGGCAAAGGTGATGACGCCAATTGTGACCAAAAAGTATCTCCAACCCTGCTCAACGGGCCAGTTGGCGACAAAGTACCATGCGACGAGCGAGGAGGCAAGCTGACCGATGGGCCACCACACGGACAGGAGCGTCAGGAGAGCGCTAGAAGCATCGGGGAGGAACTCGAGGAATAGGGCGCCGTCGACGGGGAGATTACCACCGACACCGAAACCAAGAGCGGCGTAGAAGAAACAGACACCACCCCAGCTCTGAGCGTAAGCGGCCATGATACCAAAGACACTAGTGATGAGAAGGGTCATGTTGAAGGCGATGCGACGGCCTAGAAAGTCGGAGCCGATACCCCAGAAGAAGCTGCCGATGGAAAGGCCGACAAACAGGGCGCTGGTCGTGTATCGAACCGTCTTTTCGTCGACGCCAAACTCGGCTGATAGAGATGGGAGAGTGAGGGAGACTCCCTGCATCCAGAGGTTATCGGCGAACCACCCGCAGCCGCAGAGCACGAATAGCTGCCAATTGTAACTGCCCATGCCGATATCTCCAACCGCCTTGTTCATGAGTTTGGACTTGACTGTGTCAATGTTAGCATCCAATCCTTTGAGCCACCCATGCTCATCCACTTACTTTCATATGTTGTCCATCGTCCTTGTCGCCCTTCTCTCATCTCCTTTCGTAGACCCTCGATGGTATACTCGCCAGGATCGCCCCCAAGCATACCCTCACGCTCCTCCTTGGCCTCCAAATCATCGAGTTCGCCCTCAACCTTTTCATTCTCGGTAGACTTTTTCGACTTTGCCGCTTGGCTGAAGAGATGGGCCTCATCCAACGGCACCAAGACGCCGATATAATCATCCACTGATTCGACGTACCCCGAACCCAGACGCCACGAGATTCTCATTTCTGCGATTGGTTATGTACGACGCCGCTCCGATTGATAAACAATGAAAAGAGAGTGGTTGAAGGAAAAAAGAGGGCAGAGAGGTCGTGCAAAGTGATGCGCACGTGACTCCCTGTCTTTCAAATCCGGTATGAAACGAAGGATCGTGTGAGTGCGTCAGTGCCTGCGTCACTGGGGGTGGAAGACCCGATAAGTAAGTTCCCAGCGAGCGCTAAAAAGGTGACGAAGAAAGATGGTAATAAAAATGAGTGACGTGTTTTTAAATATCAGTAGGAAGAAGACGGTCTACAGTATAAAAGATCAATTGTAGATGCAAAAGGTGAGACAAGGCGGCTCTCCAAGCCTTGAAGAGGACAGCTCAGAAGGTAATAATAGGAGTTGAGAGGCGTCCGAGGTTTGATGATCCCCGTATTTTCCAGGGGCTAGGCTCCATGGATTTAGTGTCAGGCGGCGCTAGAGCTAGCAATCCATCCCCAGGGACATCGGGATCGTGTAGGACACCGTTATCGGTCATGGCAGTTCACGATGGCCCAGATTTAGATGTTTTGATGGGTTTAGCGATGCTGATATTGAGTTTTGTTACATATTGACGGTCTATGGAGTGATGTGAGTGCTCTGCACAGTTCGTGTAGACGCTGAAGAGCACTGAAGCCGCATAACAACTGCATCAAAGCTGATCACCATCGGCTTCCCATCCGATATTTGCCAATGCCCAAGTTACTGATCAAGTTCCTGATCTCCATCACCTCCAAGCCCCGGGCGGGGGGGCGCAGCCGAACACTTGGATCATCCGCATCCAATTGTTCGAGATTGCCTAACCTGAGGATGATAATGCCCGCCATTCACCTGATCTGAAAGGCAATCCTGAAGGTCTCTCTTCCTCTCGGTATGGAATTCTTTTGTTCACCATCTGCTTTTCTCGGGACGGACCCCGGTGTCTGGGCGTCCCGACCGGGAATAAGACATGCATGGGTGTTTGGCCCCTTGGACACCAAAAGCTATTAAAGGTCGGCAATCTTGGCTGGGAAAAGGAGTTTGACGCGGGTAACGATGAATCTCAAGCTCATGCATATATTTCCTGATCTTTTCAGCCACCGCAGCGGTAGCGGATTGCCTTTTGGTCTCTCATCGCAGTACTACTAATGCATGATAAAGGAGGCCATGAATTCCCATCTGCGTCTCCTGGATGAGCACAGTCTCGAAACAACTTTTATAGATAACCTAGCCGTCTGCTACCTAGTAATCGAATGTTTGTCTTCCGTCTCAATCGCTGGCACGAATAGCTTCCACTAAACAAGGATCATTGACGCCCGTCCTTTATCATTGCTTCCCGCCATATGCACCCAGCTAATGACCCCTTTCAAGGTGCAGGATAAAGCCATGCTCCGTCAGGCGCTAAACCCAGTGGCTTCTCGGCCGGTGCTCAAGCCTTATGCTAGAGACATTTGAGGCTAGCATCTTGGGAGGAAAGGAAGTGGTGTCTAGCAGCTTAATGTGATCCTGGCCGTCTTACAGACTACCTATCGACAGGCCATCTATTGGCCAACAACCTTATCCGTCCGCGGGGTCGCGCTCCGACAACATATCGAGCCATTGAACCGTGACAGCTACGAGTTTTCAGCATGAGGACTAGCAGGGAGAGTGCACTGACTTGGTGCCAAGAGTTCTCCCGTGTTCCATGTGCCATATCGAATCTACGCAACCAGATCAAATCCCATGTGCCAACTGCGTACAAATTCGCAAGAGATTATCAACGCTTTGCCTTTGTAGACTTGCTCTCCATTCTAATTGGCACACCGACAGAATAAACTCATATCTTTCACATGAAGTTTGGCAGCACTTCTTCACAAAACCATACTCATCCGGCTTCCGACCGAAAACGCCTGACTCCAGACCCGATGTATCGATGCAATACTCTCCTCACTGGTATAACCTCAACCAATACGACATCATTCCTCTTCATCACTAGTAGCGTCGATGTTGGCCTTGGGAGATCTCCTCTCCTTCTTGTGCTTCACCACAGGCACGAGGGCGCTCTCAGCCTCATCTTCGGGCTCCTCAACCTTCTCGCCTTGTGCGCGAAGGGCAGCGTTGATGGCTGGAATGGCCTTAATAAGGGCATTGTACTGATCGACGGAGAGGGAGATACCCTGACATTCGTTGATTAATATATGCCCCACATCGTGAAGTTTCAGCAACTTACCTTTTTACCGGGAAGAGTCTTGCCATCCTTGTCGTAATATTCTCGAATGTTGATGAAGCTCATCTTCTTGAACTGAGAGACGCCGATCCGGCGCTTGTTGGAGAGCTGACGAGTTCGCGTTAACGACTCAACGAGTATCAGCGCAGAAGGTGTATGCGCATACCTCCCAGTATGGATGGCCTTCATCATCTTTTCCATCTGGAGCTGGGCCAGATCCAGAGCTCTTCGACCTCTTGACTGCCTTAGGGGCAACTTCGGCGTCGCTCGAGTCGGATTCAGCGGCGCGCTTCTTGGTCGCCATGCGGGCCATTTTGATAAGAGTCGCGATAGGTCGTGTGCGCTAAACGATGAACCAGAATGCTAGAATGAGGATCGCGACCCGAATCCCAAACCGGAAACGGCGACAGAACGGTTGTGGCAGATGGATTTGATGTCGAGGTTGAGCTGATGTTGGATTGTCAACTCTTTGCGGGACGCGTCTGATACGCGGGGAGTTGATGTGACACCAACCCACGTGACTCGACTTGTTTAATTAACACCCTTGCTTGAGGAACTGCCATCAACCAATCAGAGGCTACTAATTCATCTGATGCGAGGGAGCTATCTGCATTCCATTCTTGTTTCATGTGAAAATATTCATGCATTCCGTCTTTCTAATCCATGCCGACAGTTGGCGAGGGCGCCAGTCTCATCAGCTGACATGGCAAACGAAAGAAGCACATGAAAAAAGGCAGAGCAAAGAAAATTCAGATCGTCGATTGCCAAGGTGAGCCCTGTTCGTGCAGCACGGCTAATTAAACGAAACAACATAGTCAGCTCGTCACAAAGATTGGCCAGATGAAGGGATCCATTCTTGGATGCCGTATTCGCATGTGGAGGGGTCCCATCAATCGATCAGGGGCTGCGTTAGCCCTCAACAGCCCCATGCAGTATGCCGTTTTTAGTGGCAGTTGCAACCCCCATCTTGACGCCGACAGCGCCAGCACCTCTCGAGCCGCTGACAACAGCAGGGGGCCCAGGGGCTTTTAGGGGGGTTTTACGGGCCTCGACCCCTGACAGACAAAGACAAGCAATTCCAATCCTTGGCAATTTGAAACCTTCGTGGTGCCCTGCAAATCGCAGGACACGCGACACACTGGAACACCAAGTGATACATTCCCCGAGCGTTCCAGGCGACTTTTCGATCCTACACCAACCTTCCATTGCCTTTCGCATTCCGTCACCTCATCGTCACCTTCGCCCATCAACTCGTTCTCTTTATTGCTATGGTGACGATCTCCCCCGACGGTTTTGCTACGGTTGTTCACTAGGGAAAGCTACCCCCCCCCCCCATTCCCTTGCGCAAGAAGCATCAAAAAAACAGCTTCCCCTTCCCGATGAATTCAACTTCAATCCTCGACCAAGATGCGCATCAGCGAGGTGCCAGCCGCCAGGCTTCGCCGGAGCTCAAGGGCGAAGAGCTGAATGGCTTATCAATTTTGACACAACAAAACGAGAAGCCAGCGCTGACGGACAAGCTGGCCAATGGTTCCGTCAAAGAAATACAATCAACAAACGATGATACGACCCCTGAGAAGACCGAGACGACGATGAATAATACGAACGCCGATACAGCATGCCCTTCCGATGAAGAGACACCTGTCGCCAAGGTCCTTCACTTTCTAGCTACTGCGACTCCTGGTTCTCTTGCTGGTGTAGCAGTCGGCTTCGCTGCCTTCACATACTTGACCATGGGACGACTAGGCCTCGTCCTTATCGGCGCATTTGGCGGTGTCGTTGGCTTCATCTCGTGGGAAGCTCGAAACCCAGAGGTCTCTAGGGCAGTCAGAGGAGAGCGAGGCATGGACGTCATAGAACGACTACTGGAAATAAAAAACAACAAGACAGAGGAGAAGGCCGAGGACAGCAGCGACGATGAAGAGACGGCTATCAAGAACTTTGACGAGTTCCGCCCTGAGACTCGGGAAGCCCTTGGAGGACTCGTCGACGCCGTCATTAGGGACTATGTCAAATGGTGGTACAGCCCGATCATTCCGGCTGACCATTCTTTCCCTCTGGCCTGCCGCAAGACGCTCACCTCGTATCTTCTCGCCGTCTCGAATCATCTGAGCCGCAAGAGACCCGCAGACGCATTCCTCGACCTCCTTACCAACTCGTCATCGATCATCATCGTATTCATGTCCGAGCTCGCATCCGCCTTTTCCGAACTGCCCCCCGACAGCAGCATGACGGCAGCCGACGCTGTCTACAACTACCTTGCCGCCAATCCCGATTGCCACCTGGCCAATCTGCTAAACCAGCGCCAACAAGCGGCCAAGTTCAAGATGGTGGCTGAAGACTTGCTGGGCTTTCTCGATCGCAACGCATACAACTGCGATCCTGCCCGTGTTTTCTTGCGTGAGATTCTTGCGAACTCGGTTCTTGAGAAGACGCTACAAACATGCAGTCAAGCCGATTGGATCAACGGATGGATTGTGTACCTTCTCGAGGCTGGTGAACCTGACTTGAACCAGGCCATTGATGTTGGCATGCAGCGTGGCCCTGAGGCGACCGCTACCGCGAATGTATTTGCGGATTTGGATGGCAATGTCGGAAATGTTGGTATTGCAAAGCCGGGACGCAGCTCACTCGAGAACGAAAGAGCTCGAAGAAAGGAGCCCCTTGGTCACAAGAAGAAGCTGAGCAAGGCAGAGGAGGAAATGGATGACGCCATGGAAGAAATGAAGCGTATGAACAAAATGATTGCCGAGGAAGAAGCTCGACGAAAGCGCGAGTCGGTCAATTCTATGAAAGGATCCAGCACAACATCAACTGCCAACAAGAGACTATCCGCCACGGGTGAGCAATCTCCCAAGTCTGTGGCGTACGCCGAAAGGTCCCTCCCATCGGCAACATCAACCGAGGGCTTTTCTACAAAGAGCGATATTGCTCCAACTCCGATTACGCCACGATCACCCATGGACTCTTCAAGCCCTGAATCATCCCCCAAGGGATCAGAGGGAACCCGTTTCACGAGCTTTGACCAGATTGTGCCTCCGGGCCAAGATAACGAAGAGGATGAGCCGCCTAAGAAAGCGCCTCTTACTCTCCACAATGCTTCCCTCACCCTCCACGATGATGCCACAGGTGACAAGAGCCGTATCCGTAACAAGCCAACCTGGGACTACTGGGTCCAAGTCGAGCCATCGGTGACTGGCTATGCTGGATGGATGATTGTACGAAGATATAATGATTTCGAGACTCTGCATGAGATCTTGAGGCGAATTGCCAACATCTCGGGCGCTACAGCTTTCACTGAACTTCACAAGGATCTACCAGACTGGAAAGTCCACACTCGCGAGTCACTACGTGGCGAGCTGGAGAGGTATCTTCGGGATGCCTGTTGGTACCAAAGTCTGGCTGAGAGTGAAGGCATGAAGCGATTCCTGGAAAAGTCTAAGGGGCATACACACAGTGAATCCAAATCTGGCTTCGGATGGGAGTCTATGGGCAAGGGCATGCTGGACGTGCTGACAACGGCTCCCAAGGGTGCCATGGAGGGAGGCAAGACCTTGGTTGGAGGCGTCACAGGAGTTTTTGGCAACTTTCCGGGTCTCGGCAAAAAGACTACAAGCAGCCAGTCGGTAGATTTGACCAGCCACTCGAGCAGACTCTCCATCTCGACACCTCCGACTCGAATCGATGGTATGCGATCTCCGGCTCGCTCAGCACGAGACAGCATGGACAGCCAGCGGTCGTCGGTTGTATCTATACAGCCTGGAAAGATGCCCCCCATGGAGCGTCGTCCCAGCTACCAGTCGCAGAGTGAGTCGGATCCAGAGTTGCGGATGAGCCGAGCAGACCGTAAGGAGACCGGGTCGGCGTCAGTGAGTGCTCGCCCTAGTCGGGAGCATAGCCGTGCGCCGAGCCTTGCACAGCTACGATCTCCTTCATCAGCCAGTCTCGACTTTACGAAGCTGCCACCCCCACCTGATCAAATCGCGGACGACTATGGATCGCCCGAGGGCAGCGGTGACATGCAAGACAAGATGAACGATAGCATCCTGAATCAGCAGCACGGACGCAAGGGTTCACAGCAGATCCCGACCCCTCCTCCGTCTGTCTCGGGAGGCAAGAGGCTATCTCTGAAGCCTGCCAGGCAATATGCTCAGCTCTCAGAGCCTGAGACACGGGTTGCAGTTGAGCTGCTATTTGCCGTCATCAATGAGATGTACACACTGTCATCGGCATGGAACATCCGACGCACCCTCTTGACAGCAGCCAAGTCATTCCTGCTTCGCCCTGGCAACCCGTCCCTTTTGACGGTTCAGTCGCTGATCCAAAAGTCCGTCATCGACGCCAACACGTCTGACGCGGGTCTGGCTCACCAACTGCGCAAGATTCGGGAGAACATGATGCCGACAGAGCAAGAGCTTGCCGCATGGCCTGCGGAACTTACAGCAGATGAGAAGGAGAAGCTTCGAATCAAAGCCCGTCGTCTGCTCATCCAGAGCGGCCTGCCAGCTGCGCTAATGGGCGTGATGGGTCAAGCTGCGACAGGCGAGGCACTCGGCCGAGTGTTTGACTGTCTCCAGATCGAAGAGGTGGCTCGGGGACTGCTCTTTGGGTTGATCTTACAAGTTGTGCGAATTGTGACACACTGATTTTCTGCGCGAGAAATACGTAATGTGATGGGAAGAACATGACTTGGTGTTTGGTGTATTCAAGGGTTTCTTGCTGAGATCCAAGGGAAGGGCTTGCTTTTTGGTGTTTTCTTGTACGACTTTGGGATGGGGGACATCACACAGAAGGGCAACTCCGGCAACGGCAACGGAGCAGATGAGGGTTTCAAATGTTGTTGCAAACCGTATTAGAACAGGAAGAGAGGGGATCATGTATAGTAGATATGTCGTCGAGACTGGGGGCCTTGATGGTCTCTCGCTCGCTATTAATACCGGAACGAAGGAAGACGCGTCAAAGACGCTTATTTTTCATTATGATCAGACGGACATGATTTTACACCCGAAGCACCGCCCGAAGCATCCATCCATCGTCCGAGTCACCGCTCAGGGGAGAATTATAAACTAGTAGACATTCTTGTCACATTCTACGGAGTACTCTACCATACATTCCCACTACAGCAATCAATGGTCTCTGCGCGGACAATTCGATTCCGTACACGTCATCTCTCCTCACAAAAAAAGAGTAAACAATCCTCTCCCCGTCTGAGTTGCACTTTACTCACCCGAACACACAAAAAAAGCAACTCTTCGCCGGCCGGTGGTAGATCGTGTCCCTCCCCCCCCCCTTGTCAAGCCCACGGTCCTCCTCAATCTCCGCGCCGTCCGGGACCCACGCAACACCAAAAAGTAAGTGTAAACGCATGGGAAAGGGGGGGAAGGACAAGAAAAGGTCGTCGTACGATTATCGACGGTTGACCGTTTACTAGCCATGGGCTGCACGTGGGGAGGATCATCCATCTTTCTTTTTTCATCCGGTCTTGGGATGAACGCTAGACTAGGGGAGGATGAGAGCGGGAGCAGGGTTGATCTTCTTTTAGGAACCAGGAGCCATGTTCTTGACAGCCTGGGGATGGAGGCTTGTGGCTTGTCAATGTGTGCCCATCAACAGGTGAAGAAGAAGCTTGGGTCTCTTTATCCGGTGGACAAGGTCTGACTTGCGGGTCTCCCACAATCCGATCATCAATAATCTCGAGGTCTTCAAGTCATGCAATTAACACTATCTCCCTTGCCCAGAAGCTCAAGTCCTACATGTATTCTATCCAAGACAATGTCAAAGAACCTCCACCTATTGACTCCCTAATGTGCCCCTGATCTTCCTCACATTGTTCTAGATTACAGCCTCCTTCCTCTTTCAACACGATAACCTTCTTTTTGTTAACAACGTATCCAAACTCGGACAAGACCATAAATCCTTAACCCCTACCATCTTAACAACCCTCAGGGATTGAACGCATCCGATATACACCCTTATCCTTGCCCGTATCCGTATTTTCTCAACCTTGATATGCATACTGCCTAGTGACACCACAGGAGACTACGATTGGAACATGGGGCCTTCACCCTTCAACCATATTGAGCCGAGGAGACGGCATACTAACATCATGGTGCGACGTCAAGACCGAGTCAAATACGACATACAGTCACAAGGGAAAGGAGTTGATAGTTGAAAGTTGACAAGTAATGTTTTGAGTAAGATATGATTAGACAAGGGATTTACAGTGTCCCAGTGTAGATAGTAAAAGATACAGGATTTGATGTGATATGCCAATCACCAACAAAGAGAATTGTACAATAAAGGCAAAGAAAACCTGCCAACACCGCCCAATGATAATACATGATGTGATATGAGATGTCTAACATGCTGTTGCAGCCATGGTGGTCTCATTAAGAGGCAATAAAAAAGGCTTGATGATAATGATGATGCTAAGAAAGGGTCGAGAAGTATATGCTAGGGGTATCAAAGGATTGTATGGGGTCGGCCGTAATTCATAGTAAAGTTGTGCTGAACGATGAAGTGATTAAATGTGTTGGGTTTGTGTTGAGCCGTCAAGGCTTGTAGACAGTATTCGTAAGAAGGGGAATGTCGTCAACAACAGGCTCGGGTTCTCGGTTTGTTGGGGGTGATGCCAAGGGAGACACTGCTCTGGGCTCAGAGATATCCCTTCGTTTCATGGCATAGGTATCAGCAGACAAGCCATTGAGCATCTCGTGGCTTCGTTGACGATGGAGTGCGATCCGTTTAGTCTCCATCATGTCGACAGCTGATGAGGGTTCACTGCTAACTTGCTTGCTCATCAGAGTGATTTCGTTCTCAACATCAGCCAGGAGGGCATAAACGTCGTCTCCAGCATAGATTCGAATGCTCTCGACATCGGCCCGCTTCAAAGATGCCATGGTTGTTGGGCGCTCCTCTGGCTTCTCCTCCTGTGTCTCTGCCTCCTCAATGACAGGCTGCTCCAGGATGGTGCTTGGGACTTGAGCCACGACACGTTGGGGTGAAGGCGAGTTATGCGGGCTGCTTGTGCTCTGAGGAGATGTGAAGGTATCCTTGGAAGGGCTTCGCGGGGGTGTTGAGATGTTGCCGACACCTGAAGAGGGAGTGCTGCTTGGTGCCTGTTGCTGCTGGGGCTCGGGTGTCATGGGTAATCCGCCGACAGGGAGGCAAGCAGCGGCAGCAACGTGCTCAAGAAGCTTTTGGCGAACACGAGTGCGTCGGTTCTCCGCCTGCTCTAGCTTGTTGACCCAGTCATCAATAGAAGCATCCAGCTCAGCAAGCGCCTCCTCCTGCTTCAGCATCGAGTCGTGGCTAAACTTGGCCACGCGAGGAGAGCGCAAGTATTGGCAGATACGCGAGTGAAGGTTTCGGCGACCTACACGGAGAGCATTGTAGGTGCGACGGAGGTACTCGGTTCTCTCATCCAAGTGACGTAGTTCCTTTGAAAGCGCCTCAACATCTGTCGACTTGAGCACCTCGAACCGCCCCACTTGAGCAAAGGCCTGTTTCTGAAGCAAAACAAGCTCCGATTGCTCCAGTTGCTGTGTGGCGTCCCCTTGTTTCACACCAGTGGGGAGCTTCTCAAAGGCCTTCTTCTCAGAGCTCTTGCTCCTCTTAGACTCTGTCCTCTGGATGATTGGTCCGTTGTTAGTGCGCAAGTCGGGCCTCTTTCGTGGGCGACCTCGGTCCGTCATGCTCATGCTCGATGATTCAGAGCCGCCCCTTCGGTGACCCCGAAAGACACTGGTCGGCTCAGCCGTCAAAGTAGGAGTGAAACGGCCTTCTGCAGGCTTGGGGGACGCCGGTCGGGATTCGGTTATCGGTGCCGAGACTGGAGTCGGTAGCGCTCCAGTAGAAGGTGCATTGGTCGATGCTGCTGATTTGGGAGTTGAGAGATCGGGCATCGAGGAAGCGGGAGTGTAAGGAGTTCGGCTTCGGGGAGACACATTGTTACGGCCAGTTCTGAGCGAATCATTCCTTGTGGGGAAGCAGTTGAGAGATTGCTGGCGTCGAAGTAGGGGCAATTGGGCATCAGACTTGGGGATGACCAATGGGGCAAGATGCTTGGGCGAGATTGGGATCGAGCCCTGAGGCATTGGGTGACGAGACTCCTTCTCCTCGCGAGGATCAGGACCTTCATCATCGCTAGAGATGTAGAGAAAGGTATCCATCAACTGGTGCTTTCTACTAGAGTTGCCTGGAGCACTAATAGAGCGCTCGTGAAAAGGTGGGCGACCAGGAATGGTTGCTGCAATTGAGTCAGTTTCCAAGCTCAAAATATAAGCTGAGTGTGCGTACGTGAGTCCATTGAAAGCTCTTGAACAGTTGTCATAGGTCCAACTTCGGGTACACTGATCTTGCGGCGTCGGACCAAGCTGGCCTGGTTGAGTCTCTTCTTGAAGGTACTGGGAGCCGATTGTTTCTCTGCTTTTTCGTTCGTCGAGGCTGAAGGGGCGGCGGGAGCACCCTTCTCAGATTCCGGGTTCTTGCCACTGTTAAGGATGGGCAATCGCCTCTCCCTGGGGAAGAGTTGATACTTCTTGGGTGGCTCGGGTTGCTGCATTCTCCAAGTGAAGGGCTTCTCTGGCTGAGGGGATGTTTTCTGAAAAATGGCACAGGTAAGTCTGGGCCAGGGCAAGAGGTTTGGATGAAAAGAGAATTGGGGGCATACCAGCTCGCTTGCAGGCTGAGACGTTGGCTTAGTTATATGGTTGGCATCGATATCGACGATGCACTTGGCAATGTGAGCCATTGTGTCGAAACAATCCTGTTTGCTCGGGTAGCCAGAAAAGGAAGTAGGTCAGTGTCAGAGATTGATGGCGCCGGCTTCAGATGACACTGCCGTCGGTGTTACGGCGGCGAGCTATAGCATAGGTCAAACTGGCACACGGTAGGGTTAGGTGTTTCGGCTTCGAGGAGGCTGGCAGGCAGGTAGGAGCTGACTGCAACGTCGACTCTGGCATTGAGGGTATATAACAAATCTAAGTGTGGATGTCAACCCCAGACGACGGCTTAGTGCCAAGATGGCGCGCTCAGAGTTGGGTTCCTTCGCTTACATCTAACCAGGCACAGGCACGCAGTCACCGGAGACTACCAGGCAGGCCGTTTCTCAGTCATCCGCCCCTTGCTCATGACCGTGATGGGATATCGGGCCCCCTAGCCACGGCCATGGACCCAAGTCCAAGTCCAAGCCTAAGAGCCCCGCCAGATGGTGTCACGCCCCGGAGGCAAAAAGCATCGAGAAGCTTTGGTACACCGGCCTGAGACAAGAGCGCAGAGAGGTCTGGGGACGCGGGAGAAGCCAGGGGGGTGTTGCTAGGTGTTGACGGGCCCGATGCTCGTGGCTGCCAGTGCTAACAAAGCGCCACCTGGAGGACCCAGGGTCGGGGTCGAGGCAGAAAAGGGAATGGATGGACTAGGCCTGTCAGAACTCAGAAGGTCTTTGGGTAGTGCAAAAGAACAGACCAGGAGGTTGCCAACGGCCGCCATTCAACGCCTCGTCGGCCGTGTGCTCAATCACACCTCTCTGTCCGTCCCTTGTGGCTCTCCTAGCTCTCTCCCTGAAGTCCAAGGTGCCCCTGGAACCGACCGGGGGGCTCGATAGAGCCAGGGCCCGCCGCGCTACCGACGCCGAGGCAGGGGTAGCCGCTCCACCATGACGCTCGAAGATCAGGGGGCCCCTTGGCTCGCCGTTGCTTGAGACATGGGCCAGTTGAGCCGGACTCTCTTGGCGCGCTGGCTGCTCAAGGGCGAGGGCTGAATTATCGTGCAAAACTTCCCATCAATCATCGTCGTTAAAGAAACGAGAAGCGATGGCTCGTGCGGTGCTGCTGATCTCTGATGGAAGATGAACAAGAAAAAAGGAGTCGAAGCATTTTTGCATTGACAGGAGAAGGAAAAGTCAATGCCTCAGGTCCAGCAAATTTTTTATGTCCTGAAGCAGGTGCAGCTGACTCTCACGGGAGGCAACGGCAGAAGGTGCGTTTCATGGCCAGTCAAATCTGGAAGGAGAGGACAAGGAGAGGACAAGGCAGGAGACACAGCCAACGCCGATCTGTTCCATTGGGTTGCTTCGCTTCAGATCTTTGCTTCTCCCATGTCGTATTCCCTCGGAGACAACTGGTCGAGCCCATTGCGATTGACCAATAAGCTCTGTAGCTGTCTTCTCCTTGGATCCAATCCTCGATTTCAGCCTCCGCCAAAGTCGAAGCTCGGCCCTCCTCCCTCAGCGCTCAACACCACCAGAAGGCACCAAGATCGACTGGACCTGAATCCATCAGCACGGATGCTCTATGTAGGCTGAGCTATATGCCGTATCTTACACCCTCGCTTACAGCTTCTGTGCCTCGAATTTACATACGCGGAGACCCTTTCGCTGATGAGCTGCCGCCTGTGCAGTTCAATCCTGTCACGAGCCATCCTACCCCACTCGTCCAATCCAACAACACCTGCAATGCAGTCAAAACATCACGTCTTTCATGTCTCAAGATATTGAAAACATGCATATGCAAATCAACAAAGTCATCACCTGCCGCTGTTACCGCTCTCCCTCTATCAAAACATGTTCAAGACACCTCTGTCTCTCCCGCGTGGAGCACGGCGATCCCGCACCGTCGGGCCATTTACACGCGAGAGGCAGATCAAACTTGAGGTTTGACTTTGACTTTGATCGACGAATGGCGATCAAGGGTCGCCAAGCCCACCAGACTAACATCGCGTTGCCGCAACACGAGGGAACCGACATTTCAAGGACGCAGGGTGATGGTACCTTTTGCAAGCTCGCAAAACCCGGTGTCAAGTTGAGAGATTGATGCAAACACAACCTTGGAGAGGCAAATGCTTATTACAGCTGCTTTATTGACCCCTCAGTATTTTGACGTCATCCAGCTTCAAGTTTGCTTTTGTTTCTTATTCCTCCTTGACCACTGTCTCAACTCCATCACCAACCTGTCAGCGTCGCAGGGCTGCTTCCGTAAGCCGGCCAAGCCCAGTCAGGCTCCAGCTTGAAACAGGAGTCTAGATTAGACCCTTCTTCTGGTTCAGCTCCCCGGTGAAAAACATTTCTTCTGGAACGAGCCATACTCGACACGTCCATCTACCCGACGGGGTGCCACAGCTCCCGGCCCTTTGTGTCTTGGCTATTAAGATCTGAGCGCGGCACAGCTTCTTTCTCGGTAGCCATCTCCGAAGCCCTCTCCTGAAGGGGACGAAAATGTTGTTTCGTATGCATCTGCAATCTTCTTTGGGCAAAGACATCACTTGTCACATCTTTGACCACATCTTTGTTGCAACCTGGTGTCGCATCTTCAAGCACGGTGGCTTTCCCCTCACCTGCTCACCTACATACAGCTTACCTCTTTGTCTCTGTTAACCTTGCTTCTCAGTCACCAAAGTCATCCGTGCTTTACCGCAGCTCACATGGGTCCCTTGCAGCATCCCGTGCTTTTTCTCATCCGGGTGGTTGAACCGGCCAGGGATGGGCCATTCACCAGAGGAATCTGTCACCCTTCTGACAGCCACCCACCATGGCCACCACGAGTCCGTTTCCAAATTGGGGGCTAGTCGTTTGTCCCCTGAACACCAGTGTTTCTGATCCAGACATCCATGTCAACCCGAGTATTCGCTTCAGATGCCATACAACCTTGTGGCGTCGCACTTGCTACAGTACAATGCCTTGTTGTACCCTAGACCGGGGAAGATATCATCATCACCGCGTTCCAATAGCTTCATCTCACCCGTCAACCCAATCGCCCCGGATCAGATTGCGTGCCGTCCTAATCGAGTTCATATCGAACCTCGCCATGGCTACCAAAGTGGATTCACGTTACATCAGTCAAATCTAGACTCGCCAAAATCTGCGTGATGGCAATCAGCGATTCAGTTCATGTAAGGTGCAGAGTTATCACAACTCTATAGCATGTCCCGCCGCATCTATGCATCTCCCATGTGAACTTTGGGGGGAGCGTGACCAGTGACTACAACCCAAGAGAGATACACGAGTCACTGTCTTACCAACAGCTCCGTGTAGTTGAATGAGCAAACAATCTCCCCTCTTTCATGCTTTATGAAACGTCCTCTCCACGGCCCCTACCGAGACTGGAACCGGAAAGTCGGCAGCCCGAGGTGTCCCACAAAGACTGGAACAGACACGATGGCTGGGAGTTGAAGTCAATGACGTCCTCAAGTTTAGGGCATTTCCGGGATGAAACGGGGTAGAGCAAAGGCTTTTCTCTTGCTCGTTGTCCCCCAAGAAACGAAACGGCACTTTTCTGTTGAGTGTTTCGGCAGCAACATTAATGCATGGCATTGGGGCACACCATCTTGACCTACAGCGAGCTAGAGGAGTTCAGACGAGAACACGTGCTGTCCAAGACTACAACCGGATAGCTCCCAGAGTCTACACCACTATGTAACAGCCTTACAAGACCGAGACCAACAAACACACCAATCCGTTGACGAGTTAGGGCCTAGCTTGCCACTAATTAACTGGATGCACGCATCTGATACCTCGGCTTCAAATAGATAACAGCCATGCTTGGTTTGGAGGTTTCAACCAATTTAGTAGTTAATCCGGGTGTTAAGGTAGGCATAGAGTTTAAAAGATGGACCAGCAGTTGACGATGGTAGAGCGACGGTCAAAGGGAACCTAGCAATGCATCTCAAAAGGAGTACGATCGGCATCTCCGTCGACGGACGGCAAACCCGAGTATGCAAGACGCAGATCCAGATGCAATGACTCGACTGTTGTGAGAGCAGCCTTGGTCATGAATCTGTTATCGTCGCACATTTGTTAGGCTCAACGTTGATGGATGGATGACTTGCCCATCCCCGGGAGTATGGCTTGGCAGCCCAAACTCGGACTCTTGCCAGGATTGTCTCTCGTCAAGCCGGTTGTGTTCCGGTCGGGCTATAGGCAAGGGCTGAAATATCTCGTGGGATTTTTCTTATATCACTCGCATCTTATGGGCAGGGGGTTCCTGGTAGGAGTCGAGGCCTTCTTCGCCTTGCGGCCCCTGCGTTAGCACCAACGGCCGGGAATCCCCACTACCAACTCGCACCGTCGCCACCGTAGGCCCGGCCCAAGCTCGCTTGCGCTGGGGTGGTTTCGTGGGGTGATATTGTTGCCTCACCATGCCCTGTCCCGCAGTTGTGTAAAGAAGCCAGGCCTAGGGAAGCCTGCCCGTGGTCAACACCAACAGTATGGCTTCTTCGCAATCGCGAGGTCTAAACGGGAGACATGTCCGTATCACACAGCCAGGGAGCTGGTCGAGATTCCGAAGCCACGGAGAAGTAGAGCTCTGAAAAACTTGCGGGGTTGAAACGGCGTTTCATCAAGATCTCGGTGTCTTTCAACGTTGAGGACAGAGGGAAACCCCTTCATCTCGGGGTTGACTCGACTCGTAGGTCTTGGTCCTGTTGGCTGTACTCCGTACTCGGGCAATCTCCACAAGTCCTAAGGATTCTGCGCGAACAGAAAACCCAAACATATCACCAGTTCCATTCCGGAGATATAGGTAAGCATGGTGGACCTAAGCGAGTTGCTTGCGCGCGCGCAAGACGGAAGAAGTCATCTGCAAGCTCTTTAGCTGGAGAAACATTACACCTGACGGCAGGTAATAAGCACCGGTAATCTGGTTCTCCTATGTACGTTTAATCATTTCGAGCGTCATCCGTGGGTATCCTCATCGGATGTTGGGTTTGCCGTTGGGTCAAGATACGAATTGAGGGCCTGCTTCCGCTCCCTGCTCAGTTGTGCCAAGACATTTGACGAAGTCCAAAGATAGTGCGGTCCCGGGGGGACAGGGATAACCTTCGGTGGTTACCTGACCAGAGGTATTTGACCGTGATCTTCGGTGAGAATCATGGCAAAGTAAGCAAAAGATAGCATACGGTAATAATGTGTCCGTTTGGAAAGAAACGGGAAAACAAATAAGAACAAGGTATGGGGAGGATGCGAGATTGCGATCTGGATAGGCGACTGGACTCATTAATGAGTGGTGGCACAGCACCGGAGAAACAAAAGTCGTCGTTGATCGCCAAGTCCGTCCTGTCTAGCTTAGTCTTTGATCTCCTTGATTGCGAATGAGGCCGTCTATATTTGGCCGTGAACTTGGTCGAGGCGGAGAAACATCTTCCCACGTGGTTCTAGAAGCCCTAGGAAGGACAAACCAATAGGGTTAAAGTCATATGAGTATTGGTTCAACATCAATGGCCTTCCAAAAATGGCATCGCCATGTGGATGCAAGTAAACAAAAAATACCATCAAGATGCCACAGTTTGTGGTTGATGATGCATCTTCAGGAAGGTAAGTAAGTTGGTTTAGGCAGGTGGTGCATAACATGGCACGTGACTCACCAAAGAGGCATCTCAATGGCTGCCGAGATCCGCGACAAACCCGCACTCATGACGTGAGCCGCCAAATACCGCCGTGCCATTGGATCAAGAGAGCCTCATGTCGTGGCTCTCATTCCTCAAGAAGCCCGCCTTTCTGCGAAGTTCGCAAGTAACACTCACTCACAACCTCAGACGAACATTTGCAACTGTCAACATGGCGACCCGAGATCCCAGCACCCTGTCCAACTATGGCGCTTGGCGGACGCGCCATACCACGGCCAACTTCAAGATTGACTTCGAGGATAAGTGCCTCAAGGGATCTGTCACTCTCCAGCTGGAATCTCAAACCGACAAGGAGAGCAAGGAGATTATCCTTGACTCTAGGTTCGTTGATATCTCGACTGTTCGTATCAACTCGGCCGAGTCCAAGTGGGAGTTGAAGGACTACTCGGCGCCCCTCGGTGCCCCTCTTCATATCTCAGTGCCTGAAGGTGCGGCCAAGGGCGAGGTCATTGACCTTGCCATTGACCTTCAGACGACTAGCAAGTGCACTGCTCTGCAGTGGCTCACTCCCGCTCAGACCTCGAACAAGAAGCACCCGTACATGTTCTCTCAATGCCAGGCTATCAACGCTCGTTCCATCTTCCCTTGCCAGGACACCCCTGACGTCAAGTCTACCTTCACCTTCAAGCTCACATCGTCCCTCCCGGTTGTTGCGAGTGGTGTCCCTGTTGGAGACCATGAGGCGACGCCTGGCAAGGAGAAGCTTTACGAGTTTGAGCAAAAGGTTCCCATCCCATCTTATCTCTTTGCCGTAGCCTCTGGCGATATTGCAACTGCATCCATTGGCCCTCGCAGCGTGGTGGCCACGGGTCCCAATGAGCTGGCAGAATGCAAATGGGAACTTGAGCGTGATATGGAAAAGTTCATGGAGGTCGCAGAGAAGCTTGTTTTCCCCTACAAGTGGGGGGCTTACAACGTTCTTGTCTTGCCACCAAGCTTCCCTTACGGAGGTATGCTTGCTTTTCAGGGTGAGGGTCGAGATGATACTTACAGAAACTCTAGGCATGGAGAACCCCATCTACACCTTTGCCACCCCTACAATTATCAGCGGCGACCGCCAGAACGTGGATGTCATTGCCCATGAGCTGAGCCACAGCTGGAGTGGCAACCTGGTTTCCAACGCGAGCTGGGAACACTTGTGAGTCCGGATGTTCCAGAACCGGTTTTACGATACTTACTCGCCCCAGCTGGTTGAACGAGGGATGGACCATGTATCTCGAGCGTCGTATTCAGGCTGCTATCCATGGTGAACCGGAGTTCCACTTCTCTGCCATCATCGGCTGGAAGGCCCTTGGTAGGTAACATCACACCAACACTGTGATACAAAACTTACCGTTGCATAGAGGACGCCGTGGAGCTTTTCGGCAAGGATCACGAATACACCAAGCTCATTATCAAGCACGAGGGCCTTGACCCTGAGGATGTCTACAGCACCGTTGCGTACGAGAAGGGCTTCCACTTCGTCTACTACCTTGAACGCCTGGTTGGTCGTGAGAACTTTGACAAGTTTATCCCACACTACTTTACCAAGTGGTCTGGAAAGTCTCTCGACTCGTTCGAGTTCAAGCAGACCTTCCTTGACTTCTTTAACGGTTTCGGTGATGAGGAGATCTCCAAGAAGATCGCCGACATTGACTGGGATGACAAGTTTTACACACCTGGACTTCCCCCAAAGCCTGATTTCGACACCAGCCTAGCAAACATGTGCTACGAATTGGCAAACAAGTGGAAAGATGCCGTATGTCCGTCCAATCTTTGTGGACCGGGATTGGTTTGCTAATGTTTCACTAGGGTTTTGAGCCCAGCATCAAGGATGTGGCGGACTTGACTGCAAACCAGAAGCTCGTCTTCTTGGCCGAGGTGCAGCAGTTTAGCGCCCTCAGCCCAGAGCGAGCCCAGCTTATGGGCAAGACCTATGACTTCCTCTCGTCAAAGAATGTCGAGATTCTGTCAGCTTACTACCTTATCGCTCTCAAGGCTCAAGACAAGGCCATCTACCAAGACGCTGCCGATCTGCTCGGGCGGGTCGGTCGCATGAAGTTTGTGCGCCCTCTGTTCCGTGCACTGAACAAGGTGGACCGACAGTTGGCATTGGACACTTTTGAGAAGAACAAGGACTTTTACCATCCTATTGCTAAGGGAATGGTGGAGAAGGATCTTGGCCTTTAGACGAACCACGGTGTACTGAGACATGCATCAGGCTGCAGATGGATGCCTTGATGCGAGATAGCATTAGGTACCGTAGAGGAAAAGCAACCAATGTTTTTTACTCCAACCAGCTTGAGCCCTCCATGACTTGTCCCCATGTTTGGTCTACATCCCTGACAAATTTCTCAACAGAATCAACGTTGTCCGCTCTAAAGTTGCCATACAAGTGAGGGAATCCGTCCTCCCACTTGATAGATCCAGTGAATTGTTTAAAGCCCAGCTTGATTATCCATAGTGAAGATGCATTGCTGAAAAACAAGTTGGCAGTTTTGGGCACCTGACAATTAGCACATTGTAGTCAGCAATGTAAAAAAAGACTCACCTGTGTAGATGTACTTAGATGGATGAAGCCATCGTTTCTATCAAGCTCCGACAAGGGATGCTCCTTTGGAAACGGCTCTGCGGGAGCCTCTGGAACGATCTTATAAATGTACGTGGGAGGAGCTTCAGCTGTCATTTTCACGATGTTTGATGATTGTGTGAAAAGGCTATGAGTGAGCAATGATGCGATGTGATGGTGTTTAGGGTACATAGTCTGAGTGCGAGTCCACACAGTATCTCCTCATTGTCCCCACTGAAAATCTGTGGCTTGTTCAAGCTACGCACTGTGCTTCTAGTGCCCCCTCCGTCCTCCTTTCACGTGAAGCTGGACATGCGTGAACTGCATCCTCAACCTCTTGTGTCCTCGATGCTACCTCCTGCATATCAAAAACCTGCGTGAATTTCTCTTACGCTGCAGCGATACCGCATCTTTCGGGCCTCAAAAGCTGGGAGGAGAATCCCAGTGGCATCGGGAATGTCGCGGGGCCCAGTTCCGTCTCAGCTTCATTTGCTGTCAAACCTACCGGCTCTGTCTATTGGTGACAAGGTCAGGTTTCTTGGATGGTATGACCAACAGAGATCACTCCTATTCATTCATTAGCCTCTGCTCCCACACTGTCCATGATGCTTTACACCCACTAACGCTGATAGTGTCATCTCGTACTCAACGTCGTCAGCCTGTCTCTCCCTGGCTCACCTCTACCCGAGAGACACCAATGTCACCGCCCTTGTGGATGTCAGCCTGCTGCTTGAGACGCTCACCTTTGAGCAGACACGTGTCGGCGAGTACCTCAACATCATAGGCTATATCACGGCCAAGAAGGTACTCCGTGATGTGAAGCTGTCGTCTCGAGAAGAAGTGCAAGTGTCTGTACAAGCTATCGCACTTTGGTCAACTGGTTCGATGGATTTGCAAAAGTACGAAAGGATCCTTGACCCCCCCAAGTCTGGAGGTTGAGGTATGTGCTGGGCCACATGATGTCGACGGTCGAATCATGGCCGATGGACTGCCTGCCGCAGCTCATCATTGCTTCGATCTCTCGCTGCAACCAGAAAGCTGGGCCTTTACCTCGCAACACCTAGAGTCCAGCAGTGAATGAACTCGGCCGGAGTCATGTCCGTCAGTGTGCGGAGTGCCTCAGTCGTGCGGTCTACCACAGGAACTTGCAGGTTGCAATCCAATTGGAACACGAAGCTGGCCGGAACCCGGATTAGGCATCTCCACTACTGCGCTCTGGCGCGGTTAGGCGACCTTACCTGCACTACATGCCTGAAGCAGGTGCAATTTGGGCAGTGTTCAGACTCATCTGGACTCGGTTGGGCTGGAATGGTGCCAGCTGGCGCCGTGTCTTTGGATGGCACGACGGCCAAGTATGACACCTCTGCTTAACTCGCATCAATTGGGTATCTCAACCTCCCCATGCCTCTCTCGGACACCTGATTAACAAGGAATTCTCCACCATAGATGCGCAAGCTTGCGCTCTGTCTGCCTCACCGCAGGCTTCACATCCCATTATGAGTCGCCTCGCGGACCTTCCTGACCCGGTATAACGGCTTACAACTGTTGTTCGACTTGCAGATAGCCGCCTTTGAATGAATACCATACCCGTCTCTACACCATCTGAAGAGCATCGTGGTCACCACCGCTATGTCATGTTCGAGTACTATTCCCGCCAAGTCAACGACGATCGCGGTGGCGTCGATGAGCGTCTCTGGGTGCCCCTCTGGAAACGATGATGGGCTGGTGCAACGGTCGCTTTAGTGGCTTTTCTGGATTCTGCTGGACTTTGGCAGCCGCCTGTCGATCCCATAGATCCTTTGATTTTCGACAGATATCATCGATTTGTTCCTGGCAATGATGTCAACATACCGAGGACAAGACCACACATGTCAGATAGATCACCAACATCTGTCAGGCAAGAGCCGGGGGTGGTGATGAGGAAACCATCCTCTCCCTAGGTCGATATATGAGTACAGAGATTACCAGGGCTCCCTCGAGATCGAGATACCTCCAACGTATAAGGGCGGACCGTGGCCTGGGGACCCAGGTAGTACTGGAGCTCTTGGGTGATGACCCTTCTATGAATATCCTGGTGTGGGATCCAGTACTTGTTCATGGAGGATGCCATTGTTCGACGTGGTCGTACAAGCGACTAGCAATAAGTTTACGGAATATCGAGACAAGCTGGGGAGGTGAAGGGGGATATAGGCCGGGCTGAGCCGGGGTATTTATTCAGGTATAGCCTGGGGGCAGGCTATGTTCGACGATGGATGTGCCTGACGAGTGACGGGTGCATTCATGCTAATGTATGCGAACCCAAGGTATGTCGGTCGGTCCTGGCCGTCGCTCAGTGTGACAGGCAGGGCTCACCGCTCTGCAGGCTGATATTCCAGAGCAAAGCCACTCTGGAACCGAATCAAGGGGCATCTGCACTACAATTCGCCGCACATGTTTCGCCCGTTCCATGTCTCCGGAGATATTATGGAAGGAAAACCCCTGCGATACGCCGTGAGAAATGGTGCGCGGTGGAAAAGTGAGGCGAACGGTGTGGTCGGTCATTGGTGTGCGGCGTCCAGCGTCCGCCCTGCCAGCGTGGCAAATGCCAAATGAGGTGCATTTGGTGCCAATAATACCCGTTGAACGGAAACCGAACAGGCCTTGGCCCGTCGACTATCTATCTTGACCCCGAAACGGGCGCATTGAGGTGCAGACGGCGACGGGAAGACGACGTCTGCCAAGGCCGCTGTCCGGGGTCTAGGACGGCATTGTTGAGACTCCGCCTGACAAGCACGCGGATGCCAGAGGCGGGAGTTCGTTTGAACGAACCTGGATCTGCGCTTAGCACGCGATCAAGCTTTGAGCTAGTATCGCAGCCGCAAGGCTCATTGGGCTAGACAAGCGCCATGTGCATCCGTCGATCTGGGGTCACGGCACGTATCGCCTCATCTCCTGGATGTGCTGCGCGCAATGTCGATCTTGTAAGCGACCAAGGATCCCCTTACTTTCCCTGAACCTGTCAAACTTTGGGACTCTGTCGTATTTACTCACACTAACCGAATATATCCGTAGAGTCCGAAGAAGAACTCCAGGGCGGATCGTGAGTGTCACCTCGAGAGGAGCGGGGAGGAGCTTGACCTTGTCATCGTGGTGTTATAATCTGCCCCGAGCCCGAGGCAACCGGATTGTTTGGTAATCCATTGGTGCTATAATGCTCACGCTAATAGGACTACGAAACAGCCCTGACCGAGCGACTGTATCAGACTGGTTCGACTCGCTGAGGACAGAGTTTTGGTGATGGAGCCCTGTCGCCCTGGACTGACACTGAATCCCTGAGCTCGGAAAGGGTCCCGCGAGCCCCGTTTCGTACGAGCAAGTGAAGTAGCAAGTTTGCCTACACCGGAGTCCGCACATCTCTGATATCGCCGTAGCCAGATTCGCGACAGTGGTCTACCCGGTGGCTCCACGTGCGGGTGTCTGCGATTCTTAATGACTGCACACAACGGGGTCCTCCAGACGCCGCTTAAAGAGAGGACTTGCCCCTCGAGGCAAGGGACGCAAATTCTCAGCTTGAGTGTTGAAGTGGTGGGCATTGGCATTGGCCTTCGCATTGGTTCAGAATGCTCATCTCTTTTAATCCAAAGTCCTACTTTGCGAGGCGAAGGGATCTTGTCCATGTGGCAATGTTTTCAGTCACCATCCACCAACCAAGTGATCGCCACCGCGAAGAGTCCCCCCTTGGACTCACTTCTGAGACGTTGTCGTTGTTTCTTTTTCATACGAGTGTACCTCCGGAATGCCCCGAAATGATGTCTTGTCCGTGTTACGGCTTCCCCAACTTGAATGATGTGCGCCTGTTTCTTGTGGCAGAGACAACCAATATGCTTTCTTCCTTTGTTACTGGGCAATTTCTTCACGAGAAAAAGCCAAGGGACCATCGGAAATCAAAAACTCAAAGGTTTCGAGACATTGGTCCATGTCACAGCTCGCTTTGACTGTCCTACGAGTGCATACCCGTGATCCACAACCGTGCGCCAGAGCGGAAGTCAGAGCGGGAGCTGAAGCTAGTGTGTTAGAGTTTCAAATTGCATGTGTGTAAAGATGATGGAGTATTCCGGTGAGGCTCAAAGAATACCATGTTGGACCAACTCTTGCCATCATCACCTGTCTCGATGTCAATTACGTTCAAAACAACGAGACACTCATTGGATATCACCACAATGGCTGACGGCTAATAGCCGGCTGATTGAGTCGGCAGCGCACGCAAGCTTCCTGCACGTGAACTCCCGAAGCCACTACCACCCCAGGTCCCCTTTCAAGCATCTCATGTCAGCTGCCCAATCAGAAGCACGGGACCTGGATCAAGTGCAGCGCAGTGCAGCGCGACCGCGTCCTAACTAACCTGGAACCTTCCTTGCGAAATTTGTTGACAAGCAACCACCGCCTGCGCCAGACAACGGCCTCCCACACTCTCTCGTTGGCCTTGTTCCTCAGGCTGACGACGACAATCTCGCACATCGCGACCTGCATCAACGGCGAGCTCTTGCCTGGACGGCAAAGATCGCAATCCGCCTCAAGCCTCTTCCCAACGTGCGCCGCCGCCAAAGGGCGACACAGTGTCGTCATTTCTGGATACCCCCCGAGACCCCGAGCTCGCTAAGGAGACGTCGACCCGCCATTTGCTATCCCCTACCTGCGAAATTATACCGACACCGACGAGACGATGCGCTGAGCTGCGGCCTTGGATGGATACCACGCCCACACGTCGCATGCCGCTTCACTTATAGAGACGATACACATTTATCTTGTGCACTCGCACCGGCGAAGCTTGATTTCGACCAAGCCCCGCGCATTCCTCAACCACCAAGTCCTTGTCTAGAGGGGGACCGCCTTGGGTCCCCTGGACAATCCCGCAGCCATGGCGCCCGCCGGAGGAGGAAACATCAAGGTGGTGGTGAGGTGTCGACCTTTTAACGGTAGAGGTAAGTTTTGTATAGGCTTGGACTGAAAGGGCGGTGCTGAACGGCATGCAGAAATCGATCGAGGTTCAAAATGTGTCATCGAAATGAAAGGGAACCAGACGGTTCTATCCGCCCCCGATGGACACCAAGGCAAGAGCGCCAAAGATCTAGCGCCCAAGGCCTTTGCATTCGATCGATCATACTGGTCTTTTAACAAGAGCGACCCCAATTACGCTGGCCAGTCTAATCTTTTCGATGATCTGGGACAGCCCCTGCTTGACAATGCCTTTCAAGGCTACAACAACTGTATCTTTGCCTACGGTCAGACCGGTTCCGGAAAGTCGTACTCGATGATGGGATATGGCAAGGAGATCGGTATCATTCCCATGATTTGTCAGGACATGTTTAAGAGGATAGAGTCCATTCAAGCGGACGGGACGACAAAATGCACCGTCGAGGTCTCATACCTGGAAATTTATAACGAGCGAGTCCGCGATCTGCTCAACCCATCGACCAAGGGCAACCTCAAGGTTCGAGAACATCCTTCTACCGGTCCTTACGTCGAAGATCTCGCCAAGCTTGCTGTAAAGGGGTTCCAGGAAATCGAGCACCTTATGGACGAAGGAAACAAAGCGCGAACTGTCGCCGCGACCAACATGAACGAAACATCCAGTCGAAGTCACGCTGTCTTTACCCTCATGTTGACGCAGAAGAAGTACGATCTGGATACCAAGATGGAGATGGAAAAGGTGGCCAAAATCAGCCTGGTCGATCTGGCAGGTTCCGAAAGAGCTACGTCGACTGGTGCAACGGGTGCTCGACTGAAGGAAGGTGCTGAAATCAACCGATCGCTGTCGACGCTGGGTCGTGTCATTGCTGCCCTGGCCGATTTGTCCACAGGAGGAAAGAAGAAGAAGGGCGGTGGTCAAGTCCCATACCGAGACAGTGTCTTGACATGGCTGTTGAAGGACTCACTGGGTGGAAACAGTATGACGGCCATGATTGCAGCCATCAGTCCTGCCGATATCAACTACGACGAAACCCTGAGTACACTACGTTACGCTGATTCTGCCAAGCGCATCAAGAACCACGCAGTTGTCAACGAAGATGCCAATGCCCGCATGATACGAGAACTCAAGGAGGAATTGATGCTTTTGAGAAGCAAACTTGGTCATGGACCGGCCCCTGCTGGAGCTGCTTCATCAGGACCCGCCGACAAAGTCTATGCTGAGGGCACGCCGCTGGAGAAGCAAATGGTCAGCATCACAGGCGCAGACGGTGTTGTAAAGACTGTTTCAAAGGCAGAGATTGCAGAGCAACTGAGCCAGAGTGAGAAGCTCCTCACGGATCTGAATCAGACATGGGAGGAGAAGCTTCTCAAAACGGAGGAGATTCACAAGGAGCGTGAAGCTGCCCTGGAAGAACTCGGAATTAGCATTGAGAAGGGTTTCGTGGGTTTGCACACTCCCAAGAAAATGCCCCATCTTGTCAACTTGTCAGATGACCCTCTTCTCGCCGAGTGTCTCGTCTACAATCTCAAGCCCGGAACAACAACAGTGGGCAACGTCGACACCAACGCGGATCACCAAGCGAACATTCGACTTAATGGAAGCCGAATTCTTCACGACCACTGTACCTTTGACAACGCAGCCGATGGAACTGTGACAGTTATTCCAAGCGAAGGTGCTTCAGTCATGGTTAACGGAAAGCGTATCACAGAACCGACACAACTTCACTCTGGATACCGTATCATTTTTGGCGATTTCCACATCTTCCGATTCAACCATCCCATGGAAGCGAGAGCAGAACGAGCTGAAGTGGAGAGGCCACAGAGCTTACTTCGTCATTCTATCACTGCAAGTCAGCTCCAGGCGCTCGAGCGAAGTTCTCCTTCACCAAGCCCTCGTCCTGGTCATGAAAGATCTTTTAGTAGGGTATCTGAATTTGGCGATTCTCGACCAGACTCACCAGCTTTATCCCAGCGGAACGGCCGTGACTCAGACTGGTCCTTTGCCAGACGTGAAGCGGCTGGAGCGATTCTTGGAACTGATCAAAACTTTACCAGTCTCAACGACGAGGAACTGAATGCATTATTCGAAGATGTGCAGAGGGCGAGGGCAGAGCGAGTGAACGGTCGTGATGATGGAGACGATTCCGAATCTTCTTATCCTATCCGTGACAAGTATTTGTCAGGCGGCACCATGGACAACCTATCTCTGGACACAGCGTTGACGATGCCCTCGACACCGAAGCAAGGCGAGCCAGATGAAAAGCTCAGAGAGGTTCGAGAAGAGCTGCAGAACCAACTGGAAAAGCAAAAGGAGGAATACCAAGACCAGCTGAAGAATGCAGAAGCGGCAAACGTTGAGATTGAGGAGATCAAGCAAGAGAAGGTGAAGATGGAGGCAGCGCTAAAGGAGCTGAAGGAGGACATGCAGAAGCAGCTCAACAATCAACGGAAGCAGTTCGAGGAGAAGATCGAAAAGATGGACCCCCTGAAGATGCCAAAGAAGAGCCCGACTCTCTCTGAAGAGGAAATTGGCATAGCGAAGCGTTCTGTCAAGATCTGGAAAGGCCAGCACTATGTCAAGATGGCAGAGATGGTCCTACAGAACGCCGCGATTCTCAAGGAAGCCCAGATCATGAGTCACGAGCTTGATGAGAGCGTGGTTTTTCAGTTTGCCGTGGTCGACATTGGCCATGTTCTCTGCTCATCTTATGATATGGTCCTCAACGGCCTGACAGGCGAGGGTGACGACATTGCATTGGAACAAGCCCCTAAGCCATGCATTGGCGTTCGAGTGGTTGATTTCAAGAACAGCGTGGTCCACTTATGGAGTCTCGAGAAACTGCATGATAGAGTGCGGCAGATGCGACAGATGCACCAGTACCTAGACCAGCCCGAGTACGCGCAACACTTGAGTCTCGACAATCCATTTGTGGAGACCTGCATGCCATCATACACTCTGGTGGGTGAAGTCGATGTGCCGTTGAAGGCTGTCTTTGAGTGCCGAGTCCAGGATTCGGTTCTCGATGTCCTGTCTCCTTACACATCTCATGTTGTTGGCATCATCAAGCTTTCTCTTGAGCCTTCACATGCGCGTGCCCCTACAAACACCCTCAAGTTCAACGTTGTCATGCACGAGCTCATCGGCTTTGCAGAGCGAGAAGGCACTGAGGTGCATGCCCAACTCTTCATCCCTGGCATCTCCGAGGAAGATGGTATCACCACAACCCAGATGATCAAGGACTTTGACGAGGGCCCTATCCGTTTCGAGAGTGTCCATAGCATGAGCATTCCTCTGTTCGCATCCCATGATGTCACTTTGAGGGTTGCCATCTTTGCCAAGGTCTCCACGATGCACTTGGACAAACTCCTTAGTTGGGATGATATGAGGGATGCCGTGCCCGTGAGAGACGACATAGCCAAAGCAACCCGTATCAATGAGTCTCAGTTCTTCACCCAGGAGAAGCACGACCTATTGTCCCGGGTTCAGATCATGGAGCTCAACGAGATGGGTGAGTATAGTGCAGTGGAAGTGACTCAGACGAACGAGTTGGATACCGGCACCTTCCAGCTACACCAGGGTCTGCAAAGAAGGATTGGCATCAACATCTCCCACAGCTCTGGCGATGCCCTCCCATGGGGCGGCGTTACTTCCGTCCGCGTTGGAAGGATTCAGCTTGTTGACTCTGCCGGAAAGACGCCTGACATGGGTGCCAACGAACCGGATATCCCTCTGAAGCTGTCGCAGAGCCCAATCTTCCGGGAGAATGCCAACGGCACCAAAAGCCTCACCATCTATGCCCAGTGGGATTCAAGTGTGCACAACTCTTTGCTTCTTGATCGAGTGACTCAGGACAAGTATCGGGTGCAGATGACCATTTCATGGGAGATCAGCTCCGAGAAGCTGGCAGAGCCGATGAAGTTTTCGCAAAAGGTTTGTGTGCAAATTCTGTCCAGAACCTTTGTGCGCCAGACTTCCATGTTCTCGGCCTTGTGGCAGAATATCCGATTTGTGCGGTCCTCAACAGGTATCTTCACTCTCACTATGCGCCCAGCTCCGATCAAGAAGGTGGGTGACTTGTGGAGGCTGAACAGTCAGCACGACTATGTCAAGGGAGAGGAGAACTTGACAAGCTGGACCCCTCGAGGCGTGTCCCTGGTGAGCGACTTTATCACAGCTCGCAGAAAGAAGAGGCGCGCTGCGGATATCAATACCACTGAGACCATCCTCGCCAAGCTTGGTTTTGATGGAACGAACGCGAAGCCCGACCAAAAGGAACCCTCGCCCTCTCCCTCTCCGGAGCTCAAGCCAATCATCCCCAGCGATGACGACCTCCTTCATGATACACCCGAACCCTCTCCGGCTCCCTCGGTGCACGAAGAGGAGGCGCAGGAGGCGCCTCTCGATGAGGAAGAGCTTGAGGAGCCTCAAGAGCCCAAGGAAGAGGATGAACCCAAGGAGGGAGAGCCCGAGCAGGGAGAACCCGAGGATGGAAACCCCAATGACGAGGAGCCCGAGGAGCAAAAGGCTGAAAACATAGAAGACACAACGCTGGAAGCCACAACAGAGGAGATTACGCCGACCAAGGTGGAAGAGCCACAACCCAAGCCAGAGTATGACGAGGAGCAGACGGATCTGCTGCAGAAATGCTTGAAGCTCTGGAAGACATTCCCCGACCCCTTAACGAATCTCCTCAGCCCTGCAAACATAGCGCCACCAACAGATGGACTCATGACCAATGCGCCTTTGCAACCAACACTTGTTGCGACGGTCATCCGTGTTCCCAAGAACCCCAAGGTGCTGAAGGGTGGATACCTGTTGGTTCCTAACAGTGACTCGACGCGTTGGGTCAAGAGATTTGTCGAGCTACGACGACCATACCTTCACCTTCATTCGGCTGGTGATGGTGACGAGGTTGGGCTGGTAAGCTTGCGCAACTCTCGCATTGACAGTCAGCCTGGAGTGCTTGCCCTTCTCAACGGGTCCGATGACTACGACAATGCATCGGATCACAGCGGACAGACGGGTGGATCCGACTTTACCCCAGGACATCGGCGAACCTCATCGGGCCGTGTGATCTCTACCATCTGGACGGGAACGGGCGGAGGAGCCTCAAGCGGGGGCGCCGGCCTACAACGCCTTCCCGAACGGATGCAGTCGGCGGTGTTTGCCATATACGGGACGGACAACACATGGCTATTTGCAGCTCGGAGCGAGCGAGACAAGATGGACTGGATCTTCCGGATCGACCAGACATACTTGTCGGGCAACGACAGCTTATCAGGAAGCGGAATGGCTAGCCCGTACCCGGGAAGCGAATACTAGGGGAAGAAATGGAAAGGGGGAGAGAGTCTGAGGCGGAATCATGACGTGAAACGTTCTCACTTTGGGCATATAATTTTCTTTGTTACTTATTTCACGGTGAATTAGATGAGATGACTTATACCCCCATAGGAGGAGGAGGGAAACGCAGATGATGTAGACTTTTTCAGCCTGAAAATTTGGATATATCTTAGACAAGTAGCTCCAAGAGCTTTGCAGAAGCGGGACATGTAGGGAGAAATTGCAAGCTGGATGGAGACCAGATAATGCAGGAAGAATGTTGACAATGAATGATTTGCTTCTGTTGGTGACCAACAATCGAGACAAAGGCGTCTTGCTTGTCTCATAGTCTATGGCCGTGGCTGGCTGGATAGTCACGCAGCACTGTTGGTACTAATTGGGCAGATGATAGAGGAACTTGTGCTCCGTCGCCAAGATTTATGTGTGGCAATGCTACACAAGACTACACCAGGGATGAGTTGAAAAAAAAAAAAAAAAAAAACAAGAGAAAAAGAAAGAAAGGGCCTTTTTTCTTGGATCTTTGTCTATACGGGGTGAAACATGCATGCCGCCGAGATTTGAAATGCGCAGCGCAAGCCACGCTGGGAGGGGTTGATGATGCAGGGCTGTGTACGCTGCGAGGAGTTGTGGACGGTGAGAGAATATATCGAGATGGATGCATATGATACATGATGCATAATGTCAGTAGATAGATAATCCCGCGTTGATTCCACTAGACTGCATCAACAAGCTCAATAGTGTGTATTGTTATCTTGAGGTTGCTTTGGAGCTGCTCAGGGTGCAGATGGACAGATGATGGAGGACGAGGACCAACAACAGCCCGGGACGGGTAGCCGCAGACAAAAGGAACTTCCCGTCCCTTGTTGAGAAGGAAAAGGAGTAAGGGATAGTCCCAAGGATCAGGTCCAGGAGCCACACTCTTGACCAACACCTCGGAATCTTGATAAAGCACTGTTGGTATCCATACGGGCTCGCTAATCCAAACTTACCTCGGCTTGGAACCCGCAGCGCAGCATCAGGCCACTCTAAACTCCCCTGAATAGTTATGGGTCTTTGCTCTGCTCCTCCCGAGATATCACGACTTTTCGCTCCTCGGGCTTTTTGACCCAGCCGAGTCGCGTGCAAGGGGTGAAGCACAAGAGAGAGAGAAAGTGGAGGACAAAGATAGTACGTACTGCTACCACGTTGTAGCAGCTTCCTGTGGGCGACTGACCAGGGATGATGCCCAAGCAGGCAGAGAGAGCACTCTGGTTCGGTCGGATATAAGGACAAGGGGAGACTAACAAGAAAACATTTGTCGGTCAAGGCGGCTAATAATTTATTATTAAGTCGAGCAAGTTTGTTCAACTTGGTTTGGTTTCTGAGCATGCTTTTTTATGTTGCATCGTCTCTGGTTAGGGAGGTGGAGGGGAGGGACCCAGCGGAGCGGACGGACTTGGGAATTCATGCAAAAAAACGGAATATTCCATTCAGAGGTTTCATTTCCATGAGACGGAAGCTAGGAAGTTTAAAAAGGGTCGGGGATGTTGCGTGCATGCGTGCTTTTGGCTTGTCTTTGAGAGAGCAGCAAAGACGGCACAGCACACAAGCACAAACTTGAATAAAGGACGCTAGAGAGGCATGAAGATCTCACTCGAGATGGGAAATCCGAGAGAGGAACATGGGAAAGGAAAGTGATACGTCCTCGGCGTAGCTCCGAGACTGTTTATTCGCCCGCCGTCCGGCCGGCATCTGTGGCCCAAGCAGAGGGAGAGGGAGACAGGCACCGTTTTACCTACTCATGTCTAGGTTGTGCAACAGAGTTTAGACTTGCTGTCACGACTCGTGTGGAAAACGATATGATGGAGGATGGTAGACCCAGATCATCGGAAGTGACAGCTTTTACCGGATCACCATCATGGGGAGGGAGAAGCAAGTAAGCAAAGCAAAGCAAGCAGGCTCTCATTCGCATCCCAGCCACAGACAGACAAGCAACAACAAGAACCCTTACACTCAAGATCAAACAACTCGAGTCAAGTACCCAGTAGCCAGACCCAGGCTGGCGGGTCACACACCTCTCTCCACCCCTCTTAAGAGAAGCTAGGTTCCTCGTCCCGTCAGCCGTGACCCTTTCTTTTCTGGGCCGCGGACGTTGACCGCAAGCGAAAAAAAAAAAGCATGATGCGAACGAATGATGGCCTTGTCAATATGTTATTCCCCCGAGAGTCATCGCGGGTAATTTACAATAACCGCCGGGGGGAGAGGGCCCAAAGCAGGGGGTTAAGAAAGATGGAGTGAGGGGGGGGAGAAAGTAGAAGTCAAAGACGGAAAAAGTAACGAGGTTCAAGGGTTTCTTTCCGCTGGGCCGCCAAACATTACCCGCGACTACGGGACCCCTTCCCTTCCCTTCCCTTCCCTTCCGGGATTCCATGGCCCTGGCCTATAGAGGCTGGAACGCCGAGTGATCGGCAAGCCCCCATCTCCTTGGGAACCTGTAGACTAGTAGAGCCATCATTCATTGAACACAGAGACACAAGGAAAGCTGCCTCAGGCTCATGAGTCGGAAGGTTTAGTCAGAGAATAGACTAGGTAGCATGGGGCAGACGTCGAGTCTAGAAGAACGGGGCCTCTTTGGGGGTCCGGGCTACTGTAGAGGCGCGGGACGGTGCGAGGGCCGGCAAAAGCCAAAGCCAGTTCCGTTTCCAAGAAGTCGGAAACGGGGGGCAGCACCAAGATTCAGCCTTTAGGTGATGGTGAGCAACGGGTGAGAGATTGAGTTTATGTTGTCTCAGACTCTAATCGAAGGCGTTTTTTTAAAGATGCGCTTTCCAGACGATTACCATACATAGGCTTATCGTTAAGACCCCAAGACCTGCGATTCCCATTCTCCATTTTGAGGCCCCTCATCGTTTTGAGGGGTTTGTCAATCCATCCCGTCCACGCGTGCCGGACAGGCTAAGGCGAGTAGCGCGTGGCCACTAGGCTCTGGCTATCAGAGTCAAGAGAAGCATGGCACGCTCGCATTTAGACCGCATTTTCATTGCAACATTAGTGTTGCGATTCGGGCGGGCGGTTTCGCAGTTTTTAGTGCGTACTCCAGTTTCCCATCTTATCGCGCAACAAGTGGTGAAATGCGATGCTATCGTCTTTTTTTTGCTCCGCGTTTAGGTCGGGATATCGGGATTCAATAATCTGCCGTTCGTTATACCGTTTCAACGGCTACGGGAGCTTTTGCTCCATTTCGCCGGGGTGTGTTGACAACGGTGGTCTGCCCATCTGCGGATATCTTTGCATCATTCTCTGTAGAGGCGAATTTACAAGTAATACCATGATATTACCTCCGCTCATGACCGTGTGATTCTTTTTTGTTTGTAAGACTCGTTTCTTTCTCCCCCTGGACGTTGAAATTGCTCGGTTACCAAGGCACGGCATTACTTGTAAACGTCCTGCCATACTCGGCAGGTAGTTCGCCGGCTCATCTCGCGCCTTCCTTGATGCTTCCACTTCCAAGTCCACGTCCACGTCCACGTCCACTTGCACCTGCTATTCCTATTCCATTCATTTCTATTCCCGTCCCGCTCTCGGTTCCGGTCCCGTCTAATCCATCCATTCATTCAAGGGTACCTTAGGCAGGTGGCTTCTATCCCACTCCTTCTCTTGTCTCTTGTCTCCTCTCGTTTCTTTTCTTCCCCGGACATCTTCGTCGTCTGAACCAACAACCAACACCCAAGAAAAACACACCTGCTACGTCACCTCACGTCTCCCGGATCCGTCCTGTCGGTTCCCTCCCGTCCCTACAGGCTCCGTCGTAATCTCCCGCGATCCCCGTCGCTAGCCCATCTCTTGGTCTTGGGGGCTGGGTTGCCTGAGCTGAGCTGAGCTGAGCCGCCGAGCTGGATACACTACAGTGCCTACACACACTGACATAGTAACTAGCCAGCCAGTTGTCAACTCGCCGGTCAGCCACACAGACGATCGGATAGTAACCAAGCATCTCGTGTCAGTCAGTCCCCCGTCGCACAAACGCTCTCGCGGAGCACCGAGAACCCTTTCACACATTTTCCCGGAGCACACACCCAACGCCTGCGACGTTCCCACACACCCGGGCCTCTTTTCCCCCTTTCCCCCCCAAAGGGCATTGTTCATTTCCAAGCCGCCGGGAACGTGGTCACTTTTCCCGACCCAGGCTCTCGGATCCTGGCCCCAGTCCACTAGGTTAGCCTATCCAGGTTGTTGGGACCCCTTTGAACTTAACTCTGAGAGACAAACGAACGGCGACGGCCGACCTTGACGAAAGAGGTTTCTCGTTCACAACGAGGACTGGGAGAGGACAGGCATCTGGGGCGGATAAGTCGCCGAGACCAAGACACTCAGCTTATCCACAGCTCGCTCTTACAGAGGTACAGGACGAGAGCCGGACGAAACCGCACCGACGCCCAAACTTGACTCGCTGATTTGGAAATTTGTTTGTCTGAAATTACGCACCTACACACACGGTGTTGTTGACGCCTTCTTTTGCTCACTCGCTCGTGAACTGGTGCCCTGCTGACGCGAGTTTGCCAAGCTTGGGCCCGCGCTTCTGGGGCTAAGGAGCTGTGGGCGTCTGTGTGGTGGAGAGCCACATAGAGAGGGAGGATTGCATCCCTTGCCCTGACTGACTTGCCTCGGGCTCTACCTCCTCACAGCTCATTCTGCACGTCTGCTTGGCCGAGATTGGTGCTCAGACCTGTCCCGAGCTTTGCCTCTGGGTGTGGTGGTGTGCATGGTGTTGCTCGAGGGGGTCCCGGTATCACAACCACAACCCGACTGACTGGGTCGCCTCTTGTTCCGGTGCTCGAGACCGGGGGCGGTCGACGCCAAAAGACTGGAGATACGGGCGACCCTAGAAACGCCCACCACACCAACGCCAGCATCCGCGTCAGGTTTGGTATTGGTAGGGCTCGTGGCTTTTGGCTGGAGAGCCGAGAGCCAGATACCCGTCCCAAGCTGCTGGGTCCTTGGGTCCCTTTGGGTCTCATCCTAGCCCACGCCGCATCCACTCGCTCGACGAGTCTGGTCGCACCAGGTCTTTGGGTCATTCTGGTGTGGTTCTTGGTTCCCTTCTTCTGGTGCCTCCATCTCTCTTTACCTTGTCTTGCCTTGCCTTGCCTTACCTACCTTAGCTGGTGCCCCAGAGAGCGGGGATTCCATCCAAGCTTCTTGTCCTTCTCCATTTCCACCTCCAGCTTCTATTCCCAAATTAATTTCTCGCACCTCGGTCTGGTCCTGTCCCCTTGTCCTTGACTCCTGGACCTCGCCGGCATTTTGGCTCCTGGCTGGTTTATTAGCCAAGTTGTCCCAAAACGACTAAACCCTTTTGCCGCACTTCAAACCACTTCTTCCTGTCTCTTGTTCTAACCCCCATTCCCCCCTCATCGACCAGACCAGACCAGGCTCGCTCCGCAACACCATCACCAATACCCCCATAGTTGGGCGCATATCTCTGGCCTTTCTGGCCTCGTCCTCGCCACCACCTTCGGCATATGTCTCTGGCCCCGCTCAGCCTGGCATTTGACACTCACCAACTTTTCTGATTTCGGTGTTTGTAGGTCGTTGGATCCTCCGATCTTTTTCAACCAAGGCACTCCTTTTCCGCGCCGGCTCCTGAGTGTTGATCGCCACCGGTAGCCCCCAACATTCTCCCTTGGACAGTTTCACCGGCTTCTCACTCACTCACGAAACCGTTGGCCTGAGCTACTTGTATCCACCACATCCGTTTTGAGCTCACCTGTGCTACCGTTGGATGGCACTGCTGGCCTTGTTGCTGTCATATCTTTTGCTGGTGTAACTGCGTCTATTCTATTACAGTCGCGGTGATGCCTAGACGACCAGCTCAGTCATCCAACCGAGATAATATGCCGGCCTCATCTCCCTCCAGCTTCAACCATTTTCAATTCACTTTCAACTGCTCCGCTTCAAACTCGGGCAAAAATAGCTTTATAGAGCCTGATGTGTGTATTTGCCTTTTCATTTACTATGGCCCTTGGGGGTTTTATCCTTGCCTTGAATTATCTGAACTGGTCGTTGTGGATGTGCTGACATTTGTTCGTGTAGCCCGACGCACAGGATATGTAAGTCTCGGACACCAACCTGGCTTCGTTGTCTAACCAGGCTGATCAGCATCCTCAGAGACTCTGAATCCCTGACCGACAGTGTACAAAACTTCCCAGAAGAATTTGGTCGCACATACCATGCCTACCGCGCTGGTTGTGAGTTCTAGCCTCTGTCCTGACCAGTTCCCTCGCTCACTATCCTACTCTAGCTTACAATTTCCCCAACGATCAGCTAGAGCGAGAGCGCCTAGACCTACAAAACGAAGCCTTGGTGAAGCTCTTTGGCGGGCGGCTGTTCTTTGCCCCCTTGTCAAGGACAACTCCGCCTAGAAGCATGCTGGATATCGCTACAGGTACTGGTGACTGGGCTATCAAGATGGGGGATTTGTTTCCACAAACTGAGGTAGTTGCTACCGATCTCTCGCCTATTCAACCTCGAAACGTACCGCCAAACGTGAGCTTTTACGTTGAAGACTCGTATGTCTCCTTTACTCCAGCCTCTTCTTAATGCTTAACCGGATTCCTAGTTCTGAGTCTTGGGATTACTCTCAGCCCTTCGATTACATCCATACCCGAGTCACTTCTGGTTGCTGGTCCAACTTCAAGGAACAGATAGCCGACCAAGCTTTCCAATCATTAACCCCTGGAGGCTGGTTCGAATCTCAGGAGTACGATGCTACGGTCAAATGCGACGACAACACCCTCGATGCGAATGGCCACCTTGCCACATGGTTCCGGGAAATCAAAGAAGCCTCGGCTTCGATGGGTCGGCCTGCTGACGTTGCTGAAAATGCTCGGGAAGCGTATGAGCAGGCGGGGTTTGTTGATGTGCAGGAGCGTGTCTTCAAGATGCCCATGAATGGCTGGCCCAAGGACGAGGGCCTCAAAGAGCTAGGACGCATGTGGGAGAGGAATTTCTTGATGGGTCTTAGCGGGTTCTCATTCACGCTTTTCAACCGTGTCTACCAGAGAACTCCTGCGCAGATCGAGGTGAGTTTAGCTCAAATGTGCCGGCCTTTATCGGAATCAACTGACTGAGCCGATGCAGGTGTCACTTGTGGACGTACGCAGAGAACTCATTGACACACGAATACACGCCTGGATACCAGTTCACATCGTCATCGGTCGGAAGCCATTCCCGGGCGAGGGACCGATACCGCAGATGTCATTCTCATGAGACAGGAAACGGCCGAATTTGGATAGAACTTACTCGCCCACCTCAGCGAACGTAATGCATGCATCGATTGATGAAAGGAGAAGGAAAGGAGATATGGCCATTACGAAACGGGGCCGGCATGCCTCCCGAGGCAGAAACACAGGATGCATAAGGCGCTCAGCAAGCCACCGATGGTTGATTTTGGAGATTCGTGTCCATGATACCCCTGAGCGACAAACAAGTACACCATAACGTCGACATGACCTGCATGACTAGAAGATAGCATTGAGATTAATTATTGGTACAATTTTGTGGATGGACAGCCTTAGAAAACCAGCCTCTTCTTATTCCGCACAGGTTGTTTCACGCACTTCCTACTGAAAGGGGCTCAACGCCATGTCCATCAGGCCATGCTCTTGATCTCGGCGACGGATTTGGTTATCCTGGTACCTTCAGCTGAATCTACAGGCAACTCGGTTTCAGTCGAGTTTTCGAGTGTGTCATCAGACTCTCTGACAAGCCAGTCTAGCTCCCGAGCTTGGTCTTCTGGTAGTAGCCTCTTCATGGCTTGCTTGGAAAGGAACTCATGGTCGCAGTACTCGAAACCCGGGACCACAGTCTCTGAGATGAGAAGACCCTCTCCATTCTGTGTTTCACCGGCGGTCGCCTTGCTGGGTAGCACATAGCTTGCCTTCCAGACGTTGCCCTCGACGACCCACTGGATGCGCTCCCCTTGCTCGACAGCATGACCAACGATAAAGGTCTCGACTCGGCCATCGGGGTGAATAAGGACATATCGACCACGGCCACGGTGCAGAGTGTGGATGACTCGGCTGCGGTTTCGGTGGAAGTTCCCTTGAGGACGACAAGGGGTGAGGAGGTAGTAGATCGTGGTCGAGAGACGACGGGTATTCATGTCAAAGCCTTCACGAGGAGGACCAGCAAGGGCTGTCGTCTGAGCAGAGAGGGCTTCGGACGGATACGGCGAAGGAATAGTGGTGGGATCTTCGTCCGTTTGTTGGAAATATCCACCCTCCATGTGAGGGATCAGGGAGAGGGTGCGGATGAGCGCACTGGTCCCGGGAGTCTCGGGCTCAGGGGAGCCGGTGAAGGAGGGCTTAACAGCACCCAAATCGGGTTGTTCAGGAATATACTCTCCCATCTTGTCTATGCTGTAATTCTGAAGAAGTAGAAACTGTTGAAGCGGAAGATGGCTGATGTCGTCTCGTCACATAGAAGAAAGCGAGTCCGTGACTTTTTTGTACTTGTGCGAGTTGGTAAGCGTCGGCTGCAAGAAAGTGGCACAGCTGCTACTTGAATCGTTATCTTTAGACCGTGAACCGAGCTGACGGGAGACGTAACGTCTTTGTAAGTCGCTGAGTAAAAGAAAAGGCCGAAAGTAGACCGTGATGCAAGGTGATGAGTGAGGATGGTGTAAGTTGGGGGGTTTGTTTCACAGGTCTGACATGGAGTCAGAGACACTGAGCAAAGCCTGGAGAGACAAACTGTTACAAGAAACGCCCCAGGAAGAAAACGAGTTGGGTCTGCTTTAAAGTCGGAGTTGAAGCTATGGATATCTGATTGCTAGTCCCACCTTGGCACTGGTCAGCAGTGATAAGGAGACATCCATTGCCATGGTGGAGACCAGGATAGGTAGCACTGAGCATAAATATGTGGGGGAATATGGGTTAGTTGTTGGATGCGTGGCTTTGATAGCCAAGATGCAGCGAGATATATGGTAACTTTATGTTGTGTGCATGCTTTCAATGTAGCTTGAGGTGGTGTTAGTCGTGGCCCTGACAAACGGCTGTCGGAGAATAGGAAATTTGAGGCGCCATGTGCCACTCCAGCCAAGCCCCTGAAACGGTCCGTCATGTACCTGTTCTACAGCGCAGCCTTGCTCGAGTTTCAGGGGGCCCCTTCGCTAACTCTCAGCGCAACCCCGCGGTCGCCGAAACCGTCGGTGGGGGTTGGACCCATGACGCAACCAGCTCGAATCTGCTCTCGGCTGAAAAGCTGCCTGCAACACCAGACACGCACCTCGTCTTTGTCGCCAACCCTTTGACTCGGTCATTGAACTTGTGTTGTATTCTAAGGGGGATACTCGAGTCTCATTCTTTACGTAGATACCATCCTCTCGCAGAACCGAACCGCCCGAGGCTGGTGGTGGCTCGGCCATGTCTGCCTGTCCTCATCGTCTGCTCACCCGGTCGACGCCGATACTCCTAATCAGCCGTCGCTCCGCCGTCCTCGTCCCACGAACCGCTGCGCCCTGCCTCTTGCGACACCGTTTGTTCTCAAAATGCCCTCCTCGACTCTCGCAGCGACATGACAAGGACCCGTACGAGCGCCTGCGAGAGGCGCGGCCATTGGTACCGAACCCAGTGGCCCGCAAGTTCACCCAGGCGGGGAGCAGCCGTAACTCAAGGTTGATGGTGATAGCTACGGTTCTGGCTGCTGTTGGATTTTACCTCTTCAACTCGCAGACGGTGCCCATCACCGGGCGACGGCGGTTCAATTTCCTGTCCGACACGGTGGTGGCACGCGTGTACTCCAAGGCCGCTAGGGAGACAATTGAGCAGGTTAGGGCGCAGGGTGGGCATTTTCTGTCTGACTGGGATCCGCGGACGAGGCTGGTCAAGAGGGTTATGAGCCGCTTGATCCCCGTGAGCGGAATGACGGACTTGAACTGGGAGATTTTTGTCATTGCTGACAGCAGTACGTGGTCTGAGGCTTGGCGGTTGTAAAGATGATCCGGCTGACATGTTTTTGTGACGATAGGAACGGCCAATGCTTTTGTCTTACCTGGAGGCAAGGTGTTTGTGCACAGCGGAATCCTCAACGTCTGCCGTAACGAAGACGCCGTCGCCGCAGTCCTCGGGCACGAGATCGCACATAACACGGCATCGCACGCTGCGGAGAGACTGTCGGCGGCATGGGTAGGAAACTTGACAGCAGGAAGTTTGTTCTTCCTTGCAGGTGCTCTCCCTGGATTGGCTCTGTTTGGACTCTGGAACGTAGTCGGGGGTTACTATTTACAAGACCTGCTCTTCTACCTACCAATGGGTCGGAGACAGGAGAGTGAGGCTGACTATATTGGTCTCATGATGATGGCTGAGGCGTGCTACGATCCCAGAGAGGCAGTTGGTTTCTGGCAGAGGATGGATTCACTATCACGCATGGGTGGTCAACCCGGGCAAGAAGTGCCAGAGATGCTTAGCACGCATCCTTCGGTATGTCCCGTCTACCCCATTCCTTTGACCTTGACAGCTGGGTCCTTTCACTTTGACAAAAGCTGACGCGGTTTGTTTCTGTACGACAGAACGAGAACCGGATCGCCAAGATTAGCGAGTGGATGCCAAAGGCATTAGAGAAGCGAGAGGAGAGTGATTGCCGAGGAACGGCGGCGTTTGCGGACCGGTTTCGACAGGCGATGCGACGAGGCGTCACGACGATTATTATATGATTTGGATATGGCTGAAGAGTACAGGAAAGACTATTATTAAGGAGAGAAGATGGAGTTTTTGCTTGGGAAGGGCGTCATTATGTCCCTAGAGGACTAACTTCTCGGGTGTGTATTATGTATACAAGATGTGGCTTCTACCTTGTAGATGTAAAACCAGTAGAATTTCAAGACAGCTCCTAGTCTTTCGAGGGGTCTAACAGCGGCTTGATTGGCTACCTACCTAGCTACCTTACTGTACACATCAGATGAGCAGCCTTTCATTACTTCTTCAAGTTTCCTTGCCCTGGCTGATCCCCCGGACCGAGGTGCCTGAAAGTTTGGCAATCACTTCACCGTGATAGGTGAGCTCTTCCCCGCCAGAAATGACGTCGGGGCCTTTTAGCGCGAGAAGGCGTGAGCAACCCGCCTTCCCCAGGTGTGATGTGCCCACTTCTTTGGGGGAAGGGGCCGCTCGTGACCGCGTACCGAGGCAAGTGCCTCCCCACCTGCCGAGCCAACCTTTTGCTTTCATCAGTCCAGGCCAGGCCAGACTAACTAAAAGGGCAGGGCTTCGGAGAGAACCCCCTTCCCTCTTCCCTTCTTCACCTTTTCCGCCTTTCATCACTCGAAACAACAACTTCAGCTTTGCAGTCGCGTAATAGCAATTTGAAACTTGTCATCCTTTTACTCAAACGCAATGGGCGAGACTTATACTACCGCCGAGGTGGGCAAGCACAAGGATGAGGCCAGCGGCTTCTGGCTGATTGTCGAGAACGATGTCTACGACGTGTCAAGTATGTCTACCACTTGAACGCTGGTCCTGATCATCAGCGTCAAACCTATTCATCTCGTGAACATACATACTAACACACGCGCAGAGTTCCTGGAGGAGCATCCTGGTGGCGCAAAGATCCTCAAGCGCTGGTCCGGCAAGAACGCCACCAAGGCTTTCTGGAAGTACCACAACGAAGATGTTTTGAAGAAGTACGGCAAGGACCTCAAGATTGGTGCTGTCGGAGAGAGCGCCAAGTTGTAAAGGAACCAGCAACGATAGGGGGACTCGACGGGATGGAGGCTTTTGACTGTACGAGTTGGGATCCTTTTTTTTTGGTTTGTTATTTTTTCTGGCATGGCGCATATTATATGTTGGATTAGGCACGCATATATGGGCGGATTCTTGGATCGATCGGGTTTTTGTCTAGAGGTTGTTGGAAGACATGGCGGTATCTCCTTCACATTGCGCGAGTCACGGCTGAAGCTGGAGCGCCTTTTTACAATAAACTTGTTAACCAGAACGTCTGTTATAGGACATTTGTGATAAGCTCATTCCGCGGTTGCTTGAGCTATATGCACTTCCGTTTCGAGTCAACGAGATGTCATGTGGTTGAGTAATCATGTCAAGAAATGCTTCAAACCACCAACTCATTATCACGGCAAAGATGCCGCAGATTGCGGCCTTGAGCGGCATACTGAGTGGGGCCAAGCCCAAGTTATAAAGACTTATAAGGATTCTAACTAGAGCTGACTCACCGGTCTTTTTGAGTTATTTCACTCCTTCAACCTCCTATCTCTTTGAAAAAAGCACGCCATCTTGATATTCTTAGTCACAATGAGCGACCTGTTTAATCTTGAAGCCCAACGGACCCGTTTGTCCCGCCGGCATGTCTCCGAGTCCGGACCCGGTCCGGCGCCGACGCTGCCGCCCCTTTCGGCCATCAAGGCAGCCGAGGCCTCGCTCCCCCGGCCGGATTCAGAGACGTACCTCCAAGGGGTGCCGCAGGAGCAGGTGCTTCAGCATATCACGGATGACATTGTCCCCGCGTGCAACGGCCCGGCCAGTTCGTCTCGGTACTATGGCTTCGTCACGGGTGGGACGCTTCCCATTGCTGAGTGGGCAGACAACGTCGTCTCCCGCGTGGATCAGAATGTCCAGGTGCATTTGCCTAATCAGACAGTGGCTACGACTGTTGAGGATGCGGCGCTTGAGATGCTGGCTGCTCTCCTAGGGTTGACTGGGTTCCGCGGGAGAACGTTCACCACTGGCGCTACGGCGAGCAACGTCCTGGGACTTGCATGCGGTAGGGAAGCTATTATTGGGAAGAAGCTTGGCGAGGGAGAGACCGTGGGAGAGCTGGGACTTCTAGCTGCGTGCATGGCGGCTGGTATAAAGGAACTACAAACTCTCACGAGCGCGGGCCATAGTTCTCTATCCAAGGCTGCCAGCGTTGTCGGCTTTGGAAGGGCATCCGTCAAGGAACTCAGGTTGAGCGGAGGCGAGCCATGGAGACTTGATATTGATACCTTGGAGAGGGAACTTCAGAGGGAGGGCGTGGCAAGCGTCATTGCCTTGAGTGCAGGAGAGGTCAACACGGGTCGATTTGCGTTGATGGGTGCTGAAGAGATGAAAAGAGTTAGAGAGCTGGCTGATAAGTATGGAGCTTGGATTCATGTTGACGGCGGTAAGTTGAAGTTTGTGAGTACATGACCTTGTACTGACGGTCGCAGCATTTGGCATCTTTGCTCGAGCACTCCCCAAAGAGGACGATTACAAGACTCTTCACAAACGTGTAGAAGGTCTTGAACTGGCAGACAGCATCACAGTCGATGGACACAAGCTCCTCAATGTCGTGAGTGTCTCATGTATTCAAACCCCAGAACCTAGCTCTGACTCAAAGTGTTCAACAGCCATATGACTGCGGTATGTTCCTCACTAGAACACCAGACATTCTCCAGTCCGTCTTTACAAACCCCAACGCCGCATACCTCTCATCTGGAGGACAATCAACCATCCCATCTCCGCTAAACATCGGCCTTGAAAACTCACGTCGCTTCCGTGCACTCCCCGCCTACGCCGTCCTCCTCAGCGAGGGCCGTCCAGGTATGGCAAGTCTCTTAGCAAACATGACAACCCTCTCCCGTCGAATCGCCGCCTTTTTGCGAGACTCGGAGCACTACGAGCTGCTACCTGAGGACGGAGCCGGTTTAGACGAAGTATTCATGATCGTGCTGTTCCGCGCCAAAGATCCAAAGCTCAATGCAGAGCTGGTTGACAAGATTAACGGGACGAGACAGATGTATGTGAGCGGGACGAGCTGGAGGGGTGAAAAGGCGGTCAGAGTTGCCGTGTCGAATTGGATGGTGAATGTTGAGAGGGATTTCAACGTGGTGACTTCTATCCTGACGCATGTTGCCGAGGGTAAAGAGTTTGATATTGAGAATTGTTGAGGATTGTAAGGTCGAAGTATATGACGAGTTCGCTGTATATTCCGATGGTGCGTATTAAAAGGGTATCGATCGTATTCCTCAAGATGTCGCAAAAAAAAAAAAAAAAATTAAACCCGTCGATATTCGCAGTCGTCCTTCGAATCTAACCAAACTTCTTTGATCCTCCCTTTTGCGTCGTCTTCTTATCCCCCTTCTTCTTCTTCCCCTGCCCAACAAGTTCCAAATGTCCAGCCCTCTCCCCGAGGAGCGCCTCGGTGCGCGCCGTCATGCCGCTCGTAAACTTCTTGTGAACCTTGTCGACGCTCGCCTTTGTCTTTTTCGGCTTGGCTACTTTGGATGCCTGACGCTTTGAGTGGACGACTTTGGCTGGTGTTGCTCGGCCGAGCTTCTTGATTGTACCTTGGGCCATTTTTGGAAAGTTTGGTTGTGTTGTTGGTTGATGAGGATGGAGAGATTTGAGGTGGTTGTGGTGGTTGTTTTTTGAGTGGTTGAAGAAAAAATCAAGGTGAGGGATTGATTGGGACTAGCGGGGTAATGTACTCACCGTGGTGAGGCTTCGGTGAGTGGTACGCAACTTATACCTCACCACAAGCGACAACTTAAACGGCCATGTCAGTTGTAAGTAGTTATAGGTAAAAGACCTTAAATGTCTGAATTCTACCAATCTATTCATTATATACGCATTCGATTCTGATTATATAAATCCCTTCTATCAACATGCCAATGCAAAACCTTGGGATGGTATCCTGAGTTTTCCTCCAGCGCCAAAGATGAATAACAATATGGTTAAGGCTGGCGATCTACGCATTAATCAATTCTCCAATTCTTTCAAGCCCTTTACCAACCGTCACCCCAGCCATCATCATCATCCGTCGCTTTAGGCTTCATGTCAATCTTCTTCGCTCCGAGTGGCTTTGCGGCTGGCTTGGCTAGAGGCTTCTTGGCCGTCGTGGTCTTGGACAAGCCCTTGGGAAGAGGCTTGTGGTGGCCACCCTTCTTGTTGGACTGAGCGGCCAACCATCCTGCAAAGTCAGGCTCTCCATCATCAAAGGGGGCAGCGGAAGCTGTTGCTGTCGCCGTCTTCTTTGATGACTGCTCAGCCGATGTGTCGAAGCTATCAAAGTCGTCATTCATGTCACCCCAGGAGTCGCCGCCATCATCACCCTCATTAGCATGTAGGAAAGAGTCAGCCACCACACTAGCCGTGGCAGACGAGTTTCGTGAGAGGGTGGCCGGGGGTGACTTGACAGCTTGACGATGCAACGTCGATGCTGTTGTGGTGACCGATTTCTTGGATTCAGGTCCAGGTGAGGGTGATGGCTTAGGAGAAGCTGATCTCGAGTCCGATTCCGCGTGAATTTCTCCTGCCGCAGCTGAGATTTTGTTGGTAAACGATGAGATGGCCCATCCTGCCCAGCCTCCAGCAGCGTTTTCATGAGGTTGGGGTGTACTCATGCGAGGTGCTGAAGCATCAGCAGCCTGTGGAGGAGGGAGAACACTTTCAGGCATAGAGACAACCGCCTTCTTGATCTTCTGGATATAGACGTCCATAGTGCGGACCGCCGCATCACGGATAATCTTCTCCTTGTCTATCAATAGAGGAGACACGACAGGAAGAATTCTGCACGCGCTGTCTTCCTCAGTAAAGTACTCAGACGTAGCCCCCAAAGCCATCAGAGCAGCATTTCTGGCATGGACAAAGGGATCTCTGAGAGATCTTGTAAAGGCAGCAATGAGAACCTTTGACCGCGATGATGTTCCGAGATGCTTGGCAATCTTACCCAAGCAGATGGTTGTATTCGTTCGGATTCCTGGTTGCTCGTCGTTTGCTGTTCTCGCGAGTTGCTTGAGCAAATCGCCATTGATGGTGCGGTCAGAGAGCTTGGTGATGATGACTAGCACAGATTTGAGCGTCTGTTCTCGCACAACGGGTGTCACATCGGTGAAGCCAGTAATCTTGGGAATGTCAGTCAAGTTCGTTGATGCAAATGGGGTTAACTTACCAGTTGTGGGAAGATCTTGTCATTGACAACCTTCTGTGATAGATGATCAATCATCAAGGGAAGGCTATCCAGGAGGCAGACTCTGATAGCTCGATCAGGGTTTCCAAAGAGACGAATGATGAAAGGCGTAATCTTGGTGTCAAAATCCTCCTTGGAAAGCTTGGCTGCAATCTTCAAGACCACAGAGACTGCTCGCTGACCACCTCCACCAAACTCGGCCGACTTCATGAGCTCGGGCATCACCTTGAGCTTGAAAAACTCTTCAGGGAAATCATCACTCAGCTCATCCAGTCCACTGCGCAAGGTGTTAGTAAGCTTCAATAAATCATGGTTTTCATGACTTACGCCAAGAACTCTTCCCGTTCGTCAGGGGTCTTGATGTCGAGATTGTCGATACCATCCGTCAACTTGATGAGTGAACTATCAAAGAAAGACCCTGTTCTGTTTCCCTGGTCGAGGAAGGCTCCCACGGTGATTCGGGCCTTGGGGTTTGCGTTGCAGAGGCGCTTGTAACTGGAGTGAAGTGGCGGAGGGATGCCCTTGGTCTGGCCGGCCTGGTCTGCGCCGATGTAGTCGCCATTAAAGACCTCAAAGATCAATGTACCGAGATTAAACGAGTCCACTGCTGTGTGAGGGTTCTTCTTGATAACGTCCCAGCCGCCCCTAGCAAGTTCGGGGGGCGCATATCGTCCAGAGTCTGGTACCACGCTACCGTATGTCTGTTGAACTCGTCAGCTTCGAATCTCGTCGCAAGACACGAGGTCCTTACGTATATGATGGATTCGTCATCCTTGACACTGCTCAAAACATCGAAGCCACCCAGCTTCCACTCGCCGCTTTCCGAAGTATACACCGACCCGACCTTGAGGCTACCGTGAATAGAGGAGGCGTCTTCGTTGATGAACTTGACAGTGCGCTGCAGCACAGTTAGCCTCCAAAGATGCTGTCATTGACCGAAAAGCGCACCGTAATGCTGTGAAGTCCCCATTTTATCGTCTCTGGGCTCAAGCTCTTTCTTTTCACATGCCATCGCAAGGGCACTACTCGTTCGGTCGCAATGTAGATGTACGTCTCGGTCTAGAAGACGTCGTCAGCGCAACATGCCCAGCGCATTCTCATGTCCCGTTTATACCTCGACAGCATCCAGCACTTTAATAACTCCGGGGTGTCGTAGGGTTCGTAGCTTCTTGAGGGCGTTCTTGGCTAGGGGAAGTCGAGATCGGTTGTTGGTGATGTCGAAGGAGAAGATGCTGCAGTTTGAGCCATCCTCCTAAAGAGACACAGTTAGCAAACTGGCAAACAAAGTCGAGGGCTACATGACTTACACGCTTGGTGCCGTTGTACAGAGTCCATATCGACTCGTCGATATCGACCTTGTCGCCAAACGTGTATGGAAAGGGAGGTCCCTGGGCAATGGCCGAGGCCACGGCAGACTTGAGAAAGTTCATGCCAGGAACTGTTCAGTAGAGACTTGGAGTTTCTGCGGCCAGATCACAAAAAGAAGATGTAAAGAAACGGTTGCCTGTATGTAGTAGACGTAATGTATCCCTTCCTGTCGAAGCGCAACGTGGTTGTTGGCCGCTGTACGTCAGGTACCTTTACAGAGGCCAGCTCCCCGCGCTAGCGCCCGATGAGTCTACGTCGGTGCAAGGACCCATGTCCAGTGGAGGGGCTCGGCTACTGGTTATTCCCATCCGGCTCACCGTTACGGTAGCCCCGTAAGATACGGCAACACTCAGACAATGCAGGGCATCTCTTTCATACAAAGTAGAGATCCATTACTACTTTCTAGATAGTGGACCATTTATCTGTTTTCATATCCATCCAGTCTTCGCCTCGCTATGTCGCTCTCAAAACATTTCCCCCTCTTTTGTATGGATACCAATATCCCCTCCTGCTCTCTATCATCCACCTCAATCAGCGCTTGACGGGAGCCAGCTATTCCTCATCAGCAGCTAATTGCGTGAGTCAACGTTCCAAGGACGCAAAGATCGCTTGCATCCGCGTGATTAAGCAACTTCGCTGGCCTTCTCTGCACGGATTTAAGGCACGCCGTGAGCTCTTTGACCAAGTGTTTTGAGGCAGAGTAAGGACCTGCCAGGAGAACATGCTATGTCGCTTAGTTAGGCACAGTTGAACCCAAGAAATGAAGTTCAAGAACTTACCGTAACCTCGTACTGTGGTTGAACCAAAACCACGGTCTGTTCAAGCATTTTCCGTACCATGCTAACACTTGGGTTGAGGCAACTCAACACCTCGGAATCGGTGAACGTGAGCCTCGATGAAACTCCTCCTGTCCTCCCAGGAAGGTCAAAGGGAATCTCCCACGACTTTCCACTGTTCTGGAAACCCGGTAGTATCAGCCGGGTAAAGTACTCTGACAAAATCTTGAGACGCTTCTCAATCTCAACTGATTTAACTTTGGAACGAAGCTTCTGATTAAAGTCTGCAAGCTTTTGTGCTGCCAGCTTGACGAATTCGGCTTGAGCATGCTTGAATCTGTAAGCATCAGTCAGTTTGATGTCAACAATGAAGCTCTGCCCGTTTCTAAGAGGATAGGGGAGGAGAAGGGGGATGTTGAGAGACGTACCCTGCCATCTCAGCCATGTACGAAGTCTTGCAAGAGCAAACGTCGACGTGGCTATACGTCGTCGACCGGCCCTTCAAGAGGTAGGGAACGCAATCCACCAACATTTCTCCACAGTTCAACACAACAACTGTTGCACTTGAGGACTGCGTCCCCGCCTCGAGCTTCAGGGCACCGCAATGCAGATAATACTGAACCACGGCCACCGAGTGTGGAATGACCTTGGCGTGCTGCATGAGTTTGCTCTCCACCAGCAGGTTGGCCCAAAATCTCCATGCTGTACGAATCAGAAAGTCGGGGAGTGAACAGACAATGTTTTCCAGCTCTTTCGTGGCGATTTGACCATGTTCACGAGTCGCCTGTCCTGGGTCTGCCAACTGGGCAATCTCTTGCTCAATCCAAGACATGTCAAACGCAAATCCAGAGCTAAGGACTTCTGGGTTGTAAGAAACCTGATACTCGCCCGTTCTCGGGTCGATTGTTGCCGTGTTTGGCCAGTTTCGAGGGCCTGAACGGTCGACAGTATAGTCAGAAATGTCCGTTAGGGAGGATTGCTTGCGGGTGAAAGAGAAATAGCCCGAGATGCCAATCAAAGGGGATTCTCTCAAAGCGAAAAAGGGACCTCTCCGAATTCCTTTCTTCATGCCAATCATCGCTGCCTTTGCTGCTGTATGGGGTGGCTGGTTGATCTCTGTCTGGATAATCCCAATTAGTCTCATTTCTGTGTTTTCGGATTGAGCGCATATATACCGGCACCTCACAGATAACCACACTTTCCCGGCCTGTATTCATGGCAATGGAATCTGACTCCCCATATTTGATCGAAACCGCGAAATAACGAGCACGTGGATGGATATCGTTTTTGGACCGGGCAGGAAGTCGGCCTGGACTGGACTCTCCAAACGGTCTAATCGACTTTCCCAGGTTGCTGATGTTTTGCCGAACTTTCCATATGAACTTGGGCCTATTCAGCCTTGACATATCAACAGACGAGGAAACTTTCCGAACCTGGAAAGAAAGTGCAGGGCTTGGTACCCGAGACAAATCCAAGGATAAAAGCCCCATGTTGGGTGCGGTCACCCTCAGAGCGGGATACCGTGTGCTCAGAGGCGACTCAACCACCGGGGGACCAACCGCTTGAGCCAAGGTATCGTTGTCGACCACTCTCTTAGCATAGTCCGCTTGGTTTTTTATCTGCTCGTTTGGCCGACCCTTTGTCACTGGGAACCTTCCCTGAGGCTTCTGCACTTGAAGGATCCGCCGTGGATCCATGGATAGAAGGTTGGGTTGTGAGCCGCTGGAAACGAGCTGAACTGGGCTTTTTGCAGCACCGCGTTCTGGCTGGTTCTGGTTCGTCCTCTCGTCTCTTGTATCATGGTTCGTCGGCCTCAAAGTCCTGTATTTGCGAACCCTCCGTAGGGGTGAATCTTGGTGTTGAGTTTTGGTGAGCTCACTTGCGCTCCCAACAGAAAGAGATAGGCCGTGTCCGATCTCTTGCTCTGGCCTCCATGGAGAGATTCGATTCGAGTCGTGGGGGACATCAAGTTGCCATGCCCGTGATATCTGTCGAGTGTCCTCGGAAGCCCTCCGTGTATGCTTTTTCGGTGATGTTGGTCGCAGCAGTGGTCCCGAGCGTGCGCTAGGAAACAACTCTGGAGGCTTGGAAGGGATCCCAAAGCTCCGCGACTGTTTCTTGTCCCCTGAACGCAGGTCTGGCTGGGCATTCTGTACTGTCACCTCCTTTCCCATATCTGTCTCACCCACACGCCATCGAGCTTGATCTGGTTCAGCCCTCTGGGCTCTAGTCTGACCGCCCAGAGCAGACGTCGGCCGATAAGCCGATGCTGTAGCTGGTGGGCTAGTTCCATAAGATCCGGTCGGCTTAGCTGACTTGGAGCTGTTGCTGCAGAGCTGAGCAGCTTTCCACTGGCTGGAACAAATGCGCACCTTTCTGCCCAGTATGGATTCAAGCAACAAAGGGCGGCTAAGGATGTAGCCTACGGGAGATATGGTGTCCTTCGAATTGGTGAGGGCCCATTCCTGGGGCATCGATTGACGATAGCTTCGTGCGTCCGTGATATTGCCCCTCTTCTCACAAATATTTGCCAATAGTGATAAACATGCCAGGTAATCATTGTCGTCTCGCCTAAGGAGCTTCTTCTTTGCTTCATAAACAGGCTTGCAAGTGCTATAGGCGTCCTTCAAGCGACCCTCATGCAAGAGAGCAATTGCGATTGCTTGCCGAAGGTCATAGATTGAAGTGAGGGGCGTAAATTCCGAACTCGACAACTCCGACACTATTGTCGCCGCTTTGTCCCATTCCCCTAGCAGACAACAGTAAAGAGCCCACTGGAGTTTGAGTTTCGAAAGGTCCTCATGTTCACAAGGGTCACCATGTGAGCATTGGAGGGCCTGGTGCAGACACTGCTCAGCCTCGTTGAAGTCACCTTTGATGAAGCTTTCATACGCGATCTCCTCTTGGCGTCGTAAGAATTCGGTGTCGATAAAAGACGTATCGAGGGCCTCTCGGCTTTTCGCGCTCAAGGCCGTCAAAGGTTTCGAAGTTCGCCGTGGTGAATGCCGCGTATCTGAAGATGTGACGGGCGCGGCCCCATCACAACAATGTGACTTGGGCGTTTGATGCAAGGTGTTGTCCTCCAACGGCATTACACCGACCATCGCACCATGTCCATTCACACTTCCAATGTGTTTTGTCTGGCCATTCGTAAATCCTCCAACTCGGCTGTTGAGGCGGCGGCTGCGTTTCCCAGAGTCGAATTGTTTATAAGCCGTAGAGTTTGTGGCGGATACGGCACGAGTCGCGAGATTCATGATGGTCGTGACATGGGGGTCCAGAAGGAGCAAGAATGAGCCCTGAGTGAAGCAGACAGGCCATGAAGATGTGGGAAAATCGAGGATGAGGATTTTGTAGAGAAAAGAACTGATTTCCCAGAGCCTGGTTTTTAATAGATTCGAGTAGCAATAGGACTCATGGCGGCCTGGCTTTGTTACCATTGCCTCTATTCGCCCTCTTTCAACCTGATTGGCAGTAGGGGACGCCATGCAGAAGCAGACTGCCAGACAGGTGGCAGCGCGCAAAAGCTGACACGCCTAGATGTTTATGGCTCGACAACAGCATGGCGCAGCATTATTGAGGCCTCATAATTCCATTGGGAAGGGGGTTGTGTCAGGCTGGGCGGAAAGCCCGTTGTTGTTGGTGCGTAGTACCACGGGGTCGTAAAAAAAACTAAGACACTATGAAATACGCCGACTTTGTAGCTAAATTAAGAGTATTGTATTTCATAAAATCTTCTAAAAATTATATAACTCTTTTCTCATATTATTAAACTATTTACTCTCTTTTCTTATATTTTATAGTTAATTTTAGTTCCCTTTTGCCCTAGCATCTAGAGAGAGTTGATTTGATATCTTAAGTTTTTTTACGACCCCGTGAGTACCTAGAGTCAGCTGTCCACAGTCCATACTGAGCAAGAATCCAATGGAGAGAGATCCAGCCAGGTTTGAATGCCGGCGCACGGGGGTAGCGGATTTGTCTTGGGAGGCGAAGCAAGCATGTGTACAGCAAAGAAAGCGAGAACAGTATTTTTGTTCAACTTGCAAAAGGTCAAGAAAGTGCATGTCTTATGTGTAGCACAAGTGTGTGGTTGAAAATGCAATATTCAGCTTGAACCACACAGCCATCAAAGACGCAGCCTCCTTGGCTGTCTCGGAAAGAAAAGAAAAGAGGGGAAGATCAGCAAAAGGCAGATCTTGATGACAGCTGAGACAGACGCCGCATATTCTTTGGTTACTGTAATGACGATGGAAGACGTCGTCTCGACGGGCATGAGACAGAGTTGGGATTGTGCCTAAACCTAGAGCGGCTAAGAGGCGCCTGAATAGCGGGGGGAAAACAAAATTCCGGCTGCAATTTGGACCAGAAAGGAAGGCGTGCCTCCTCTATTCTTGCCATTCTTCCAGTTCATCTTCAGGCGCTCGGACCAATAGCCCGCCGACCTCCCGCAATGCTAACAGCCAACAGGCATACAGCGACAAGCGGGCTCTTGCAGCCTCGCAGTGAATTTATTCCTTTCATCTCCGCGTTCCTCCTGCGAAGAGCGGACGAGTACGCGTTCATGCGGCTTGATGAGCATTTCTAGGTACGACCTTCGGACACTGCCTTCCCAGCTTTGGTTCTGGTGCCTCGAGCCTGAGGCAATAATCTGCCAGCTCTACCAGCGCGTCCCGTCCAGCCGCTCAACACCTGTGCGACAGTGGCCCTAGTCGGCCACTAGCACGCGATACTCACATCTATCTGTTCTCTCTTCCCTCAAAGCCTTGGTACGTCGCGACTATTTTCTTTTGTATTTTGTTTTGTCGAATGATGCCTATGGTAAAAGGTCTGACTGAACGGAACCCTTCTGGTCGCGTCACGCTCACCCTGATCCCCTCAATGGCGTTGTTGCTTCCATCAACTTCGCCTTAAGCACACGCGCCCCAACTGAGCTCTCTCACATATCACACTTGTCTGAGGGCATTCGGGGCCGGTCACATTAGAGTCTCTCCTGTCGCAATATGGAGTCCTCTTCCTCGTCGCTGCCACGGATCTCGACCAAAGGCCGCGACATACAGCAGACTTATGTCTGCAATGGATCAGGGAAGACGTGGCGGAACCGCTGAGGTGCCTAGCTTGACGGCCAATAATAACTGAAAAGATCTGACTTTGACTGTTTTCACAATCGTTCTCGCTCGCATTCAGCTCTGCGTTTGCAATCTGCTTACTGAATTCTATTAGGTGGCCTCATTTTTGGTATTGACCAGCCCAACATCGACAAACAAAATCATCATCACTCAAATTTCGAGCGGAACCATATGCCTCACGACGTCTGGATTGTATTCCTCTACCTCAGGTCAGCCCCGGGCCTTCTCTCTCCAACCACATGCAATTCGGTTCTCCCCAAAGCCTACGCTTGGTGGAGTTTTACGCGGTTTAAACCATCACAGCGGTAGACATGACTGGCCACGATGCACCTTCACAGATCGGCGGAAGCTGCTCATTCCCTGGCTGTGGAAGCATGGTATTGCTCAGCACTTCACAGTTCTGCAGTAAGCACCAGCCGCGGAGGTCCAGCTCAGTTGCATCTGGTGTTCCTCCCACGACAACCACTCATGCCAGGACACCCGGCTTGGTTGATCGGGGCTTCACGGCCAAGAGGGGTCGAGGGCGTTTCCTTCTGAAATCATCTGGGCCTGGGCGGTCAACAGCCAAGAGTCAGCTTCCAGCAAAACCTGGCGGGACCTCTCAGGGGAAACCTAGCACAGAAGCGAAAACACATGGGACGGCAAGTCCCACGCCTAAACCAGATCCCGGTCGGCCTCGCAGCGAGTCCATCGGCCAGGCTAGCCCCGTCATTCCAGAAAGCAACAATGTGGATGGTCCTCAAAATCATGCCTCAAAGCCGAAACCTACCGCAGCGCCGATATCAGATACACCTCATGCTGAGCCCAATGGAAATGTCACCAAGGCGGTGGAGGATCCTCCATCAGATGGAATGTCTTTTGGTGCCTCGGACTTTCACAAGCTGCCAACGGAGGCTATTGAGAGTATGAAAGACAATACAGTGAAGCAGCCATGTGTTCCCGAGCTGGCCAAGAAGAATACTGCTCCCGTTACGAACATGGAGCCGGAGTCCATCTTAATACCAGGCTCCTTAGAGGCAGAGGCAGAGGCAGAGGCGCCAACAAATGAGCGAGTACATGTGTCTGCCCACATTCGAGTATCGGTGACAACTGAAGAATTGCCGGATATCGGCATGCCTGATCTGCCTCAAGAGCTAAAGGCCTCGTCAGAACTAACCACACAGCAGGAAGTCATTCATGCTTCTCCACAGAAACACAATGCTGAAGCGAGAAAGGAGGACCGCCCGTCTGGCCCTCCACCCCGCAAGAAGAGAAAACCGGACTCGCCGATTCAACAAGAGGGCGTTAAGGTTACCGCTGCTGCTCCTCCGGAGTCGCCATTGGCTCATTCTAAAATCCCATCTCAACAGGCAAATGATGAATCGTCGTCGAGTAGGATCCGTTCTCCGCCAGCCCAATCAATCGATCTGAACATGGAAGATGACGACGAAGCCAACATGGCTGATGTAAGTGAGTCTTCTGACGACGACGAAGACCCCAAGCCGGCAGACACGGTCATGCTACCTTTGAGAGCGAAGTATGAAGCTCGTAGGAAGAAGATGCTAGCTGCTTTTGACTCGGCTGCCTTCGATGCATGTATCTATCGACAGTCAGATCTACGTCCGCCTCCTGGTGTTGTCATCCCATCCCGCAAAACTCGAAAGGCAAAGGCTTCAAGCGAAGAACCCCGGCTGTTTCTGCCTGTGAACCCGGCCATTCATAGAATGCACAACCGATCAGAAGATTGGTACAAGAAGAAGTGCCAAGAGATCGAGCGCCGCCCTAGACGAAAAGAGTGGTTCGGTAAAGTGCTGGAGAGACAAAGATGGCTAAACGCAAGGGAGGCCAAGTTGGATGAGGAATGCGAACAAGCTCGGCTGGCAGGAGAAGATCCACCGTTCAGATCTCCACAGCCAAGAGCACACAAGCGGATTCTCGACTTTGGAGATGTCCCTGAAGAAGAGCTACCGGATGATGTGCGCAACAATCCTGCGTGGTTGAAGGCATGTGCTTGGCATCGAGAGACCATGAACAAAGCACTGCAACGCCAGCATCAAGTCAATAAGACGACTGAAGAGACGACACGCTTCTTCATGGAGGCATTTAGCGAACTCCCACTTTGAAGGAAGCAGCAGGCAGAGCCCTTCAGTCCCTAAGAACATGAGAAGCACATCGGAATATCTGAGAGAGGGATAGGCTCAGCCAAGAGTTCATGGCTGAGTCCACTGGGGAACATCACGAAGCTACGAAAAGAATGGGCGGGCGGGGTGTTGAAAAGAAATCTCAAAGCAGATGTTGCTGCAAGGGATGGAGTTTTGGGGTGCTCTCTTGGTGTTTGTCATTTTTAGCATCTGGGATGGGAAATATGGAGTTGCACGCGGTTGCCGGTCATGGTGAGAGCCATCTACATCAGGCCTCTTCTACCAGCGATAGAACACATACACCTACATACATCCATAAACAAATACAACCTCACGAGACGATGAATCAAGATTGGATTGGGAATCAAACAGGACAACTGGTATTGCTGCTGTGTACAGTCTATCACTCCGGACATTTTTTCTCCCGCCCAAACAAAACGCCCCTTTTTCCACTGATTGGTTTCCTACAAACATCCAAATGTCCAAACTCGTTAGTTATAGAAGCGCCGAAAAGAGCCAAACACCTGTCCCGTGGCGGCGACCTGCCTGCCTACTGTGGCTGGTATCAAACCCCTGGGCTTTGTCGTTTACACGCCCTTGGACAGCAGGTTGAGAGCGCTACCGGCGAGGATGAAGCCGGCCTGGTCCTTGGTGACGGCGTGCTTGGTAGGGATGAGAATCTCCTCGCCTGAGGACTTGGTGACGCGGAGCTGAACTTCACCCTTGCCCTCGTTCTGGAGCATCTCGTAGAGACCGACGGTGGCGACCTCGTCACCGGCGGCAATCTTATCGTAGTCGGCCTCGTTCTCGAAAGTCAGGGGCACGACACCCTGCTTCTTGAGGTTGGTCTCGTGGATACGGGCAAACGACTTGGTGAGGACGACACGGGCGCCAAGGTATCGGGGCTGCAGGGCGGCGTGCTCACGAGCGGAACCCTCGCCGTAGTTGTGCTCAGCAACGACGAGCCACTCCTGACCGCGGTCCTTCCAGAGCTGACCGAGCTCGGGGATGGTGTGCTTGGAGCCGTCAAGGTCGTAGGCGGCGTTGACCTCACCAGTCTCGGCGTTAATGGCCGTGTTGAGGGTGTTGGTGCTGATGTTGGGCAGGTGGCCCTTGTACTTGAGCCAGGGGCCGGCGGCAGAGATAGTATCAGTCGTGCACTTGCCAGTGACCTTGACGAGAACACGGAGGCCAGAGATGTCGGACGAGGGGAATGGGGGGAAGGGGTCGAGGAAAGCCAGACGCTCCGAGGTAGGGGAGATGGCAATCTGGGCGTTGGCGTCAGGGGCCTGAGACAAGACGCCTAGTGAAGCGTTACCAGACTCGAAGGGAGTCTGAGGGCCTTCAAGACCGTGAGGAGGAGAGAACTTGAAGTCCTTGCCGTCGGGGGTCTTGATACTGTCGGTAACGGGGTTGAATGTGGTCGAACCAGCAAAGGCCATTGCGGTGACGATCTCGGGGGAGGCGAGGAAGTTCATGGTATCAGGGTTGCCATCGTTGCGGCCACGGAAGTTTCGGTTGTAAGAAGTGAGGATGGCGTTGCTGGTACCCTTAGTCACGCCGTCCTTTCGCTGCCATTGACCAATACAGGGACCACAAGCGTTGGAGAGGACGATACCGCCAGCCTCCTGGAAAGTCTCTAGAGTACCATCACGCTCGAGTGTGGCTCGGATCTGCTCGCTGCCGGGGGTGATATAAAAGTCGGAAGCAGGCTTGAGACCAGCCTTCTTAGCATCCTTAAGCAAGCTCTCGACTCGGGTCATGTCCTCGTAAGAGCTGTTGGTGCAGCTACCGATAAGACCGGCAGACAAAACCTCGGGCCATTGCTGGTCCTTGACAACATCCTTGAACTTGGAAAGAGGAGTGGCCAAATCGGGAGTAAATGGACCGTTGATGTGAGGCTCCAGAGTGGACAGGTCGATAGTGATGAGGTCGTCGTACTCGGCACCCTCGTCGGCCTTGAATCGCCACTTAGCATCGGGGTCGGAGCTGTTGTTGGCAAAGTTCTCGAGGGCCTCGATGTTCTTGTTCGCATTCGATCGTCGGGTCGAGTCGAGATATCTAGCCGAGGCCTCGGTGTAGGGGAAGATGGATGTCGTAGCGCCAACCTCTGCTCCCATGTTGCACACAGTAGCCATACCAGTCGCGCTGAGGGTGTTGACACCCTCTCCAAAGTACTCAATGATGGAACCAGTACCTCCACGGACAGTGAGGTGTCCGGCGAGACGGAGGATAATATCCTTAGGGGAAGCCCAGTTGTTGAGCTTGCCGATAAGCTGAACACCCAGGATCTTGGGGGCCTTGAGCTCCCAAGGAGCACCAACCAGAGCCTCGACGGCGTCAGCACCACCAACACCGATGGTGATAGTGCTGAGACCACCAGCGTTAGGGCTGTGAGAGTCGGTACCAAGCATCATCAGTCCAGGAAGAGCATAGTTCTCGAGGACAGTCTGGTGAATAATACCGGCACCAGGAGGCCAAAAGTCCATTCCATACTTGCGCGCCGCAGACTCAAGAAAGTCAAAAACCTCCTTGTTGGTCTGAATACCGGCTTCCAAATCATCCTCAGCGCCCTTGTAACCCACAATCAAGTGGTCACAGTGAATGCTGGCGGGAATAGCAGGCTTAGCCAGGTTACAAGACATGAACTGAAGGATAGCCATCTGAGCAGAGGCATCCTGCATGTTGACACGGTCAGGCTTGAGCCGCAGGTTAGCCTTGCCGCGGATGCTGCGTCCATTGTCGGTGTTTGTGAGCAGCGAGTCCTCGGGGTTGTCGAGGTGGCTGTAGAGGATCTTCTCGGCGAGGGTCAGACGCTGCTTGCCGAGCACGCGACGGACCTCGGTGTACTTTGTGTAGAGCTTCTCGTAGGTGGGGGGGAGCGACTTGACCGACGAGAAGTTTCTCCGGGAGTCTCTGGTAGCGGCGATGGCAGCAGCCGATCGGACGGCATTGGGTCCGGCGCGTCGCAAGAGTTGCTGTTATACGAGACAAAGCAAAAGAGTCAGTGATAGTTCTCCGTTGTCGGGTAACGGTCTCCCTTGAATTGACAGAGAGACCAACTCAATTGCAGCAAAGACAAACAAGAGCAACTTACCGTCATGGCGCCGCCTGAGCGGCTGGCCACCTCCATTGAAGCCATGGTGCGCAGGGTTGTACAGTGACGACGATGGGGAAAAGAGTCGTTTGTAGATTTTGGTGGGGGCGAGCTCGGGGGAAATTTTTGGATCAATTGTAAATTGGCAGGAGCGGATTGGAGTTTGTGGGCTAGATCCGGGGATGTGGGGCTCCACCTGCGCCGACCACCGGCCGAGGGGAGGTGTGGATTGATGAATGAATGAAGCTATTCATAACAAGATACATTAACAGATGAATTAATACATCAGAAGAGTCCAATCGAAATGCTTCATTATGCGTATTACTTGTTTCCATTCGTTAAATGCTTTGTATTATCATGGGCGTCGCATCCTCGCCCTGACCAAGTCCATTTATCTATCAAAACAACCATTCAATCCTTCATCTCAAATACATGCATCCTAATACACAGCGACTCCATCAGCATCCTCCAACCATAACGCCGCCAGGTCCTTGGCCAATCCCAATCGCAGCTTTCGAAGCACATCGTCTCCCTTGGTCGTCGCCAACCAAGACTTTCTCCAATCCCATTCTCTGTGCACCTTGCCTCCTGCTGAGATCGACTTGTGGAAATGATTCACCAGCACGGAGCTACCGGTCATGACATAACTGCTTCCGCTCAGTGAGGTTGTTGACTTGGCCATCAGATCTTGTGGGCTTGACCCCTTCAAGCCCTGGGCAGATTCTAGTACCAGGCCGAAGAAGCCATCACATGTCTGATATACTTTTCCGCCGACGGTCTGGATATCCTCGATCGCCTTCATCAGAATGTCAATCTGACTCAGTGTGATGACTCCGGGCGACTGGTTGATAAAGACGGTAGCCTCGCCGAGCAAGGCCAGCAAGAAGTCCTCGCTCACTACAGAGTCTCGAGTTCCGTCATAAAGTCCACCACGGATATTGTCACCGGAGCTGGAAATGACGGCCACCAATGCAGACGCTGCTTGCTTCTTGAGCTTCAAAGCCCTCGTGGGCGAAATAGCTTCAAGATCTTCCGCGTCTCTGGTTTCGTAGAACTTGCGCAGCGTCGCGTAGCCGCTCAACATTCGGCCAAGAAGTTGAGCAGCCTCCAAGTCCTGCTTGGCGCGTCTCTCCAGGGTCTCGGTACGCTTCCGCAGCAGGTCCCTCAGTTCTCCGTCAAGATCCTTCTCCGAAGGGTAGACTGTGGATTGAAGGAGCGAGTAGGACATGAGCAGGTTGAGCACATCGCGAACCTTGCCGGGTTGGTGAGCGAGCGCGTAATACCAAAGTGCGTCACCGTATCGGTGTGAGGCATTGGACAGAATCTCTGCAAAAGTCTATCCCAATGTTAGCTTGAATCAAAACCAGGATGTTGCAAATCTCGCTTACCTCTGCTGTTTCCTCGGCATAGTTGATCATGCCCAGGTCATTCAATATCGCCCAGATCTTGTCGACCGTTTGGCTCGAGTCCTCATCTAGTGTGGCGAGGAGATCTCGAAGAAGCTCACCAACCGTCTCCTCAGACTTCTCAGGAGAGTCCATCCGACCAAGAACCTGGATAGCCATCTCCCAGCCGTCGCGCTCGGGTGACAGCTGCTCAATACCAGCCAGCTCCCTAGCGTACAGGACAAGGGTTGTATCCTTGATCCCCTCCAATTCATCGGCCCCTGGCTGAGACACTCCCAATAGTGCAAGATCATCCATGTCCAGAGTATCAAGAGGCAACGGACTTGGGCCATCAGGAGCGGGAAGCCATTCACCCAATGAGGCAATCTCTGCCACAGTGCAGGCTAGGGGCAGAGACCATACTCGAAGGAATCCCAGAACAGCATTGACGTTGCCCTCAAAGGCGGATGCAATGGCCACCTCGACAGGGTTCATCACATTAGGGTTAAGATCCGAGTCGATAACCATGTGGAAGGTGGTAGTCAGTCGTTCGAAATAGTCTTCTGAGCCCGCGAATCGAGACGACGCTCGCAGAGCCTGTGATTGGGAGAGCTTGAGCGTCTTGTGGCGTTGATTGCCGTCGTCCCACCATCCAAACAGACCAACAGTTGCTTCACACCAATCCTGAGCAACCTCCATGATCGCCTCGTGGTTTCCAAGTACGATGCCATACACAGTTTGCAGGTTTTCGTAAATGTCCCAGGGGATCTGGCTCGAAGCCTTCCGGGCCATTGTAGACAGCGATTGTGGTTGAGGTGAGAACTCATCATCCAGCAGGTCTTGACCAGTCTGATCCTTGCCTTCAGCAAACAGGGTCATTCTGTTCAGAGACCCGCGTGCCTGAATTCGGAACAAAGTCCAGTTGCTATTCCAGATATCCCATTCCGATCTCGTAGCAGGGCATTGGTCGAGGATTTCGCAAGTAGCGGCAGCAAACCGTCTGACGTTGTCAAGGGCCTTGCCTGTGTACGCGAACTCACCACGGGGTCCACGGCGAACATTCTCCCAACCAGCCTCTCTCAGCAGCTTGGACGCACCAGTGACATCTCCTCGGAGCAGGGCGCATCGTACTGTCTGCCAGAACAGGCTGTGGCAAGCGGGACTTGGGCTGTAACGGCTGATCTCGCGCACTTGGTCAGGATAGAGGTTGTGGCTGGTCTGCATCCAGTCGAAGAGGATCTCGGGCAAGGGTGGCGTCTTTTCCTCGTCGGTGTTGCTGTCAAAACGGGTGTGGTGCATTCGAAGGATAAGATGTGCGATATATGATGCCTTTTCAAAGGGAACAGCGTTAGGTCCAGGGCCAATTGTCGCAAAGTCTTCTCCTTCTGGTTGGGGTAGGCCGTCAACGTATTGGTTCCAGAGCTCGACCAGACGGTATGTGATATTGGCGAGTGAATTGTCCATCTTTTCGATATCTTCCTCGGGGCCGACTCCCTCCTCGTAGAGCCGGCAAACGAGCTGTTCGGTGTTGATGAGCAGGTCCGCAGGCTCGACGACTCGAGCAGGTTCATGCTGGTTATAGAGGTTTTTGGCAATCGAAGCGAATTGGAAGCCCTGTTTTCTGGCCGTCATACCCAGATGGGCTGAAGACTGCTTGAAAATACTCTCTGCCTCCCTACGAATTCGGTTTGTCGCTGCTGGTGTGTTGAGCATCATGAGGTCTGACTCGTCGCCAATGATCGGCTGCCCATAAGGTCGATCATCGTGGCGCATATTCAGAAACATGTCAGGGTCAGAAGAGCCCTCTCGTCCCGCGAAAAAGGGGTCGTCGTCTTGGGGTTCTCCGAGGGCATCCTCGTCAATGTCTTGGTCGATAAATCGTTCGATCTCGGCGTCGACTTCGTCGTCCTCTTCTTGTCCTTCATCGGGAATGGTAGACATTCGGAAAAGGCTTCCTCGGTGAGGCGGAAGCTCCATTTCGCCTTCGGCATCCTCTTCCTCCTCTTCTTCCTCGTCTGCAGCGCTCAGCTGGCGGCTCAGGGCTGAAGGCTGTCTTCCTCTAATCGAACGGCCGAGCGGATTACTCGAGGTACTCGTTCGACCACCGCCAAAAAGACTTCTCCCAGACCCAGTGTTTGAGTTTGAGACTCCAAAGTTGAGAGGCTTGGTGTCGGTCATACCGTGCATCATGGAGCTCCCCAAGAATGAGGCCGTCGGCGCGCCAGCGGGCGTGAAGGAAGCGACCGAGGAGGGTGGCGGCCCGGCTGGAGTCGTCGAGGGGTTGTCGCCAAGAAAAGAGAATCCCGTGCCATAATTCTGGCCCTTTTCCGGCGTCGAGGGCGCCGGGCTGGCGGGAGGGCTCGAGTCGGGAACAACGAATCTGAAGGCCATGATGCGAGGAAGCTAGGCTGCGAGAGCTCCCTGAGCCTCAAATGATGGGGTTGTTTGGCGCAGCGATGGCGGAAAGGTCCGTCATACGTCCAGTCGGTAAGAGCGCTGTTTTCGCATTAACGATCGTCCTCTTGCGACACGACGAATGGCGATGTTTGATGAGGCGTTGGATTGACAAAGTTGTCGTTGGCTGCTAGCTGAGACGCGCCTGGGATATTTTTTGGGAGCTATCGCGATAGGCAACGCATGGTCCGGTGTTTATCCGGCACCAGAAACACATTGCCCCCGTTGTTCCACTCATTATTGTCCACCCCGCTTGATCAAGGCGAGTGACAAATTTATTGAAGCATTTACTTTTTTCTTTCGTATGAGGACAAAGGAAGCAGTCGAAGTGGACACTGGCTGAGCTTATTTGCGACCTCACCTCTTGCTGTATCGTTGGAACACCTTTCAGGGATGGGCAAGTCGCAAGTCTATAGATCGTTGTTGTTTCTTAGAGGGAAAGCCTTTATGATAAAGCAATCTGCTTGACGAGCACGATCCTCAAAGGTCATTATTCACCTGAAAGAAGGGATTTCGGTGACAACTAAACTGGAATGCGAGGGGAGAGCAGAGCATCCATCACCAATGGTTAGCGTAGGCGCGCAGAGTTTTCTTCGGAGAGCTTCTCGTTTCTTCTTACGAAGCCTCATTTCTCCTGATGGAACCTCTTATCTTTAATGTCCGGAACCGCCTCCGCTTTGCTTCGGTCTTTTGGACAAGCCAAGCCAAGCTATAATTGAGGTGATCATGAACATGCCGAATGCCTCCGTGAAAAAACGATGGTGCAAGTGGGCACGGCATGGGAGGACGGGCCACGGAACCCCTTCCGACCCCGTGAATGAACAAACTCTACGACGCTGCAGCAATGAGAGCGCCTCTGCCTGAGTCACGCCGGGTCTTTGCTAATCAAGACCGTCGGTCTCGTCGGTCTCATCTGCCGAAGCCGCAGGACTGCGCCCACTTGCGTGTCTCATCAGTTGCCCATCTTCGGGAAGCGTTTACCTCATGTCCCGGTGCCATCTTGCAGTTCGCACCAATGGCGCAGCACCTCGGCACGCCCAGCCAACCTCCCCGCACTCTGTACTCACGCAAATCCAGTTCCGACAGCCATTACGGTCCAATGAGTGAAGGCCCTCTGGTCGGCACCGCGTTAGTTTTCCTATCGCAGCCGAATTCTGCGTGTGGATTTTCACCTCCATTGCGGGGTAGGTAGCAGCTTAACGGAGTTGCTCGGGGATCGGAATCTGGCGTTGCGGGTTTCCAACCGTCTACATAAACACTTTGCGCACTTGGTCGTAACTGAGAACAATCATTGAAACCCATCCCTTCTCCCCAATTGTCTGTCGATTTTTCTTCTCTCCTTCATTGACAGTTCAATCTTCCATCTCAACAAGACACAATGGCTTCTACTGCTGGCAAGGTATGTTTTGTTCCCACCCTATGCTACCCCTCATCTATGCCCAATACCCCGCCCTGAATTGATGGGGATGGAACCTTCGCGATGGAAGAGCTCAAATTGACCTCATGGTGTAGACCATCACTTGCAAGGCCGCCGTCGCCTGGGAGGCCGGCAAGCCCCTTTCCCTCGAGGACATTGAGGTCCTTCCCCCCAGGGCCAACGAGGTCCGTATCCAGATCTACTACACTGGTGTCTGCCACACAGGTTAGTCTCTTGCACGCGTCGTCATCAAGCTCCGAGCATCCGCTTGGCCTTGTGAGCAGCATGAGCAGCAAGCTGATACCTTTCAGATGCCTACACTCTGTCTGGTAAGGACCCCGAGGGTGCTTTCCCCATCGTCCTCGGACACGAGGGTGCTGGTATCGTCGAGTCCGTTGGTGAGGGCGTCACCAACGTCAAGGTCGGCGACCACGTCGTCGCTCTCTAGTAAGCTCTCACACTGTGTCCCTTCTGTTGTAGCATCACCTAACCTTGCCTCACAAACAGCACTCCCGAATGCAAGGAGTGCAAGTTCTGCAAGTCCGGCAAGACCAACCTCTGCGGCAAGATCCGAGCCACCCAGGGTAAGGGTCTGATGCCCGATGGCACCTCTCGATTCCGATGCAAGGGCCAGGATCTGCTCCACTTCATGGGCACTTCCACCTTCTCCCAGTACACTGTCGTCGCCGACATCTCGGTCGTCGCCATTGAGCACGATGCTCCCATGGACCGAACCTGCCTGCTCGGCTGCGGTATCACCACCGGTTACGGTGCTGCTACCATCACCGCCAACGTCCAGGAAGGCGACAACGTTGCCATCTTCGGTGCCGGCTGTGTCGGTCTTTCCGTGGTCCAGGGTGCCGCCGCCCGCAAGGCTGGCAAGATCATCGTGGTCGATGTCAACCCCTCCAAGAAGGCTTGGGGTGACAAGTTCGGTGCCACTCACTTCGTGAACCCTCTCGACCTTGACGGTCAGACCATCCAGGACAAGCTCATTGAGATGACTGACGGTGGCTGCGACTACACCTTCGACTGCACTGGCAACGTCGGTGTCATGCGTGCTGCCCTCGAGGCTTGCCACAAGGGTTGGGGTGAGAGCATCATCATTGGTGTCGCTGCCGCTGGCCAGGAGATTTCCACCCGACGTAAGTTAACATCCAACTTGTCAAGATGTGAAGAGACTAACACATTTCATAGCATTCCAGCTTGTCACTGGCCGTGTGTGGAGAGGATGTGCTTTCGGTGGTGTCAAGGGTCGCTCTCAGATGAACAGCCTCGTCGCCGACTACAAGAACGGCTCTCTCAAGGTCGACGAGTTCATCACTCACCGCAAGGTGCTCGGTGAGATCAACAACGCCTTCGAGACCATGAAGCAGGGAGACTGCATCCGTGCCGTCGTCGACATGCAAAAGATTGACCCCAAGATTTAATGACCCCCAAAATGTAGTATAAAATGAATGATAATTGAGTAACGATGAGACTCTTTGACCAAAATGAAGTGAAGACGGCGTGGAGCGACCCTCTTATATGGATCGATCCTGCACATAGCTACCTTGATGGCCATTTCGCTCACCCTTTCTGATTCGTACCAGGCAGTGGACAATGCGTACCTGTTCTACACGTGCATCCATGACGAGTCTTTTCTGGCATTGATTCTGGATCCACGAGAACTGATAAGGTGGAGGTGATCGCTGAGGTGATTGTTGGAGCTCATTGACTTCTCATGACACTACGCTGTGTTGCTGTACAGCTCACGAAAATTGACCGGCTGTGATGTTTCAAGAGTACCGTGAGACCTACTTAACCAATTGGCTCTACCAATAAGGCCTCAATAATGAGCGTTATCAATCATGATGATACCATAGATGTGATCAGTTTTACCCATGACCATCCAGTTCTCACAGAAGCTCTGTTGCTGCCCAGCAACCGAAACCTCCAATAGAGTCAACGGATTGGCTGCTTAGAAATTGGTCCCTGGCGGAACGTGCGTTGAAATCCGGGGTATCTCCACTGTGGCCGCCGATTCGTCAGAGTGGGGGCCTTTTGGCAATCGTTTGCCACAGGAGGCTTTGACTCAAGAAACGCGTCTACGATTGAGCTTGATCCGAATATCGACAGCCAGTTTACAGGTCACAGCTCCAAAATGCGGACTTCTAGGGTATCGAGAGATGCCACGAAGCTATTCGATCGCGTATCGGACCCAATCTCACCACCGAGACGAGTGACGAGATCATCACTTGCCCAATTTGCCTTTGCCTCCTCGACGAAAGAGTCCAAACCTACGATTCGCGATATTGAGGATATCGCAGCTCCTCCCTCTCGAAAAAGAAGGCGTGTCGTTGCCACAAAAATCGATTCATCGATCTCTACAAGTTCCGTCAAGGCCGAAGCCGCCGAACAAACCCTCGATGACATCCCATCGCCGCCAGCCAAGGCACCGCGCCGCGCTCGCAAGCCCGCTCGCAAAACGACCAACGCATCGACCGGCGAGACAACAATAGAGCCACCCTCCGACTGGGAGGCCATGTACGACATTGTGAGGAAGATGCGAGCCCCTGGCGGACGAGCACATGGCGCAGCTGTGGACACAATGGGTTGCGAGCGGCTGGCGGATCGAAGCGCATCGCCCAAGGACCAGAGATTCCACACACTGGTGGCGCTTATGCTGTCGAGTCAGACCAAGGACACGGTGAACGCCGTGGTCATGAAGAGGTTGCAGACTGAGCTACCGCCGTACAAACAAGGGGCGCCGGTCGGACTGAACCTAGAAAACATACTGGCTGTTGAACCGAAGCTGCTGAACGAGTTTATCTGGCAGGTGGGATTTCACAACAACAAGACAAAGTCTGTGCCTGCCCGTGAGACGGTTACCACTCGCGAGGATGGTTTGGCTAACTTAGTCCAGGTACATCAAGCAAGCGGCCGAGATTATTCGCGACAAGTGGAACGGTGACATTCCCGACACTATCGAGGGACTGACATCTCTACCAGGGGTCGGTCCCAAGATGGCCTACTTGTGCATGTCGGTCGCGTGGGGTCGCACAGAGGGTATCGGCGTCGACGTGCATGTGCATCGCATCACGAACCTCTGGGGCTGGAACAAGACCAAAAACCCAGAGGAGACGCGCGCAGCACTTCAGTCATGGCTACCGAAAGACCGCTGGCACGAGATAAACCACCTGCTGGTCGGTCTTGGCCAATCAGTATGTCTCCCTGTTGGGCGCAAGTGCGGCGAATGCGACCTGGGTATGGAGGGTCTCTGCAAGGCGGCGGATCGGAAGAAGGTGTTGGAGGGGCGGAAGATCAAGGCGGAGAAGATGGAGGTCGAGGCTCTAGACGGCGCAGCAGTCAAGGTCGAGGTTACACAAGACGTCGTGGTCAAGAAAGAGGAGGGTATCGATGGGATGACAACAGTTGATCCGGCGGGGGAAGCCGCGGCCCCGCCTCCGGAACCAGCCACCCCATAATATATCCCAGCAAATGACAAGGTCTTAGCAGGAAAGGAAACTATTCGACCACGTCTTTGAGGCCGACGAACGATGGCGCGGAGGGCGGGCGTTTTGAATAGACGGACACTGAAACCGCATGAATACCCATCAATAGATACCCTACAAACTAATCAGTTCTCACTGCAAAACAAAGAATTCCGCGGTCCAGACAGTGGGTTTGGCCAAGATGGCGCTATTGTATGCGCGGGCCAGAGCCGCTGCTCACGAGATCATTTACGCGCCCGATACGATATCGGAGATAAGACGGCGTCTTGCCCTCGTTCAGCTGGCGTTGGCAAACAGTGTCCTTGAATGGAAGCCAGACCCAGGCCCAGACCCAGAACAGCAGCACCACGTAATCAAGCCAAGGCGACGGATCGTCAGTTCATTCTGAGTCAAGGTCCAAAGTCACCCACCGCCTCTGCAATTGTCGGTTGATTCCGCCAGTTGGCTGCTGTTTCCGGTCTTGATTCGCACGGCTGAATGTGAATTAACGCTGGACGATTCCATTGTTTGATTGTGCGAGGGTGAATCAATTCAAAAAGGCTCCCCCGCTGATATGGGAAACCTGCTATGTCCCCAAAGCCATGCATCCTGTACGCCAACGCAGCATCCTCAACTACCCGAGAATAGAAATGTACACAACGGCGGGCAACGCCTCGCAAAGGTCCTGTGGATTGTAGATGCCACCAAAATGAATAAAATCAACAAAAGCCAAACCCCATCATTACGTCGTGGCCGTCAAGGATAACGCCTTTCGGTGTGGGCCGTGGGAGTGACGCCCGTCTCCCGGGCCGGCGCTCGGTGTTTCTCGTTGGTCGTGCTTATACGCCCCGGATAACCTGGGTTCGCTCCGACTCGAGTTGCGCAGCGTTGCGTTCGTGAGACTGCTTCTTGCACTGGAGGTTAAGTTAGCGGCTGGACTTGGGGACCATGGAGTTTCAAACTTACGTCCTCGAGACCGGTGCACTTGTGGTCTTCTAGTAGACGATGCTTGCCGCAGAAGTGCCCTTGGCAGAAGGAGCAGTCGCCGACGATGCGCTGGGCGGGTTCCCGGCATTGAGCGGCGGTGCATCGAATTCGCTTGGGAGGCATGTTTGCGGTTGTTGTTGGGGGAGTAGGCGGTGGAAGATGAAGAAGCGTAAAGATGCAGAGACGGTGAGTGCAGATGGAGAGAAAGAGTCGAGAGAGCGGTAAGAAGTGTTCGACGAGACGATTTAATAGTCGGAGTCCGGAGCAGGTGAATGCGCCTTTGGAACTTGGTAGAAGAGCGAACCCGGGAGAAGGACGAGATTCACACACACACGCAACGAGAGTGAGTGATCAAACAAGACGTTCACAGAGACAACAGCAACGAACGAACAGAAGGGGACCTAAGCCGGGCTTTATAAGGAGGCGAGGCGGCTGATGAATGAATCATGCTCGGGTGGAGCCAGCGGTCTGTCTTGTTCGCCTCTAGCTTCGCTCTCACCACATCCACATGCCGTCGACAGGGGAGGAGTGCTGAAGGTGACGGACCCCAGGCGAGGCAGCGGCAGCGGCATACAGTACGAAGTAACACACACAATACTTACCCTACCTAGGTACGGAAAGATGAGGAACGAAACAAGACAGCCTGCCAGCCAGAGAGCAGGGGACCAACCCAGGCAAGGCAAGCCTTGCAGATACCTGGTGGTCCAGAATGCAACCCAGATTCTGCTGCTGCTTGCTTGGTTGCTGCCACCGTTTTCCTCCATGCCTTATTAGCTTCAGCAACCGCCTGGCTGCATCAACATGTACATGGTTGGCGTACAGTATTCCCATAGAGCCGGGCCTCAAGTCTCGGCCGCCGCCAAACCAAAAAACCTAGACACGGCAGAAACCCGTGGAAACACGCCCCCCGGCTCTTAGCTGGGTACTCCCCTCCAAGTTGCGTACTGTGCTGTGTATGTACACGGGCACGGGCAACAACGAGGGTGTTGTTGTTGCGCTGACCAAGGACAGTTCTGGTGAACCCGGACGCGCCACTTTTACCCGCGGAGGTGCTGTCCTCTGGGGGAACTGGAATGACCAAGCCGGACCCGGGACTCCAGAGAGAGGGCGAGAGAGGCGAGTTGAAGGGTCACCGCGAGGCTCCGAAAGCGGTGGAGGCGATGCTGCAAAGGACTCCATGGGGCGGGGCCCCCGTACAGTACAGTTACAGCACAGACAGAGACAAGAAGAGAGAAGCGTACAGTACCGTAGGTAGCGTAGCGCCAGCGTGACGTCGATCAGGTGGGCGGATAAACCGAAGCACAATTGAGGCCGACAATGACGGCAGACGGAGACGGGATGGTTTGCAATCTCTTGATTCTCGCCGGATCCTTGCTGACCAAGGTGGCAGCACCGCTGAAGACTACACAACCGATGCCAATGGCTTCTATCAGTGTCCTGTGCCTCAAACGTCCGCTGCCTCGGCTGGCGCTCCAGAGGCCCGGCTCTCTACAGTACCTACGCAGTCCAGTCCATGGACAGGACCTTGGATGGACCCTAGGCTGGCTGCCAACAGGTGCTGTTGGCCTGGGCCCGTGGTAGGTGGTCTACGTACTCCAGCTTCCGCCTGTTGACTACCGTGGGCCCCCGGCACGTTCCCAGGGATCCCATCCATGCCGTGGGACATTCTGATGGGCGATAACCGGGGTAGGGGGGGATCCATTTGCAGTCAACCTTGTCAAAGGACTGCTACCCTGCAGAAAAAGGGCCTTCGTCAAGGTCCTCTCTCCTCTCTCACACGCCCCCCAAACCTGCCTTGAAAGGGAATATGCTTGAATTGCATGGGGATCGGCGCCCCCCAACAAGCAGGTTCGTCGCCTGGTGCGCCGGGAAGCCACTGCATCATGCGGCCAACCAATCGATTCCGGCGGAGACTCTTACTCTCTCTTTCGGAGCCGGGGGCGAGTCAGGCCTGGATGCGTCTCGATGCCGCGAGCATCCCGTCACCATCGTCGTCCCTCCGGCGGCAGCGAGTTTTTAGGCGCTTACGATGTGCTACATACGAGCGGTGGGAGCAAGTGTGCGCGCCAAGCTGGGTACACGGGAGCAGGCATTCATTAACAACCTCTTTGGAATAAGAGTACGAGCCAATCTTGTCAGCCTCGTTAATGTCCCCGACGACGCCTTGTCTTCAAACCCCCACAGCGGGTGGCTTCCTTCCCTGTTGTTGAAGGAATGACGCGAGAGTCTTGAATCCACACGTCAAAACTTCTCGTCATTTGAGAAAAGTCCACGGGATCCAAGCCACAAGATTGTCATTTATTAGTGCAAGATCCAACCGGTGAATGCTTGCTAGCACTATCTGCAACTACACGTACAACCCTGGGGGCATACATGTTGTTGGGTTGAAAAAACAGTCGTCTTCAAACTGGTGAGATGGGTGGGCTGTTTGCCAAGCAGGGTCGTTTAAAAAGGACTTGTCATGTTGACTGTTGATAGATCATCAACTGATGCAAAAGTCGACCGCTGCATGAGAAAATGTAAGGATCTGCTGCCCAACGGCATGATGTTATCAATCGTATTTCCCTCATTCCGTGATATGTTCGAGAGAGTCCCCCGGTGCTCGAAAGCCGGCGTCCTCCGTGTTCCCATCTGCCCGGCATTCCTTGCTCCGTGCGTACCCCCCGGGGACGCCGGGGCCGGACCTCGAAAGCTGGAATCATGCCGCATACCTGAACGTGAGGAAAACTGTGTAACACAAGTACATACTGTACACCAGCCTCAAAAAGAATCGAACTTTGTTCTGGCATGCCCTTCTGGAGCTTCCCTTGTGTCTTGGATGTTTCCTTTGGTTGCCGCTAATTTGAGTCAATCCCGCCACATCCGAAGAGCCGGGTTCTAGTGCTGCTTCCATTGACTCTTAAGCTCTGGGGATCCCAATTTGTCGACGCCTAGTGCCTCTTGCATACCTACTTATTCATCTATACTTGATCAATCGATCGAATTCTTGCAACAAGATCTGTGGAAGTGGTCCACTATCTACCAACTTGGACATCGGACCCTTGTCAACCCCGGGGTATAAGCAAAACTAAGCGACAAGGATTATCAAATAAGGAAAAACAAGCCGTCATCGTATAGGGGTCAGTACATCAGTTTGTGGCTCATTTGAAGCACTGAAAACGCAAGTTCGAGTCTTGCTGACGGCAATCCTTTCTTTTTTTTTTTTTTTTTTTTTTTTTTTTTTTAAATTTTCCATCTTTTTTTCCCCCTCTGCCTCTAGAGAAAGAGGCTGTTGTTAAAAAACTCTTTTACATCACCATTCTGTAATAAGAAACAAAAGCCGTCATCGTATAGGGGTTAGTACATCAGTTTGTGGTCATGTTGAAGCACTGAAAACGCAAGTTCGAGTCTTGCTGACGGCAAATCATTTCTCTTTGTTCTTGTCCACGGCTCTTGGGTCGTGATGGTTTCGTTTTTGCTGCTTCTACATCCTGTGGACTTTGCCCTTGCGAGTTGTTTGGTGCTAGATGTCTATTGATGCTTGGATATATCACATTTTCAGTTTGGTGCCCGCTGCTGTTTATATGCCTGCTTTCACACGCAAATGCCAATTGTTCGAGTTTTCTTTGCACTCTTTACTACAGCCTGACCTTTTCTTTACGTTTTCCTCTATTGCTTGCTCTCATTGTCTGCATGCTTGTGGTATGCCATTGACAATTCACATCGTGAGAAGAATTGACCTGTGCCCAAAGGTGTCGTTGAATCATGACGGCTCTTCACCGGACTTCGGCTTCCGTCCAGTTGGTGAAAATAACGTGGCGGCCCGACACCCGTAGAGTTTGTTTTCTGGTAGCTTTTACTGGTACTGGCTTTATTTGATACTGCTGCTTGCTGATATACATTGATAATCTAATTAGAAGGGTTCCTTGTCGTTGAACAAACGGCTAGTATATCCGTAGTTATCAGTTATTTAACATCCCAAACGACAAGCTCCCGGTACCAATTGCCAATAACGGAACGTGGGGTCCATACATGACGTCGACAGCCATTCACCTTTCCCGACGCTCTTTGACTTACAAATACATCGGCCTCGCGTAACTAATCACCCGTTTATTCTCCTGCAGCTCTTTTCGTCTTGCTTCTTTCGACCTTGCCTTGATAAGATAGCTAGGTCAGGCTGTCGGTCTGCCATCTTTGGTATTCTTCCTATCAATCGGCGTCTTCTCTCCCCCTCATTGGATCGACCTGTACCTCCACCATGGCTTCAACAACCAAACACCGCGGTATTAGAATTGCCATTGACCGTGGTGGTACTTTTACAGACTGTGTCGGTGAGAGTAATGGAGAGGAAATTATCATCAAGCTCCTCTCTGAGGACCCGGCCAACTACAAGGATGCCCCGCTTGAAGGCATCCGACGCATCATGAGCCATTTCCTGGGTCGAGACATTCCTCGAGGCGAGGCCCTAGACACTTCTCAGATCGACTCTATTCGAATGGGAACCACCGTTGCTACCAATGCCTTGCTTGAACGAAAAGGCGAGAAGATTGCCATGGTGGTGACCAAGGGCTTCAAGGATTGCTTAACCATCGGCAACCAGTCAAGACCCAAGATCTTTGACTTGGCTATTCGGAAACCGGATGTTTTGTATGAAAAGGTTGTTGAGATCGAGGAGCGAGTTACACTTGAGGACTACGCAGAAGATCCTGAGAGAACGACCACCAAGGCAGAGGCTCAGGTTGGAACCAAGGAAGCTGAAGGAAAGAATCTGGTCCGTGGCCTGTCAGGCGAGACCGTGAGGATCCTCAAGAGGGCCGAGGAGCAAGATGTCCGATCGAAGCTCAAAGAGGTATACGGTCAAGGCATCCGGAGCATCGCTGTCTGTCTGATGCACGGCTACACGTACCCGGACCACGAGGCGTTGATTGGCCGCATAGCTAAGGAGATTGGTTTTCAACACATCTCGCTAAGCCATGAGCTCATGCCCATGATCAAGCTTGTTTCTCGAGCTACATCTGTCTGTGCCGATGCTTATCTCACACCAGCCATCCGCAAGTACATTGATGGCTTTCAGGCTGGGTTTGAAGGTGGCCTTGGAACTCGCAGCGTCAAGGAGGAGAAGGGCGCCAAGGGAGCAAGATGCGAGTTCATGCAAAGTGACGGAGGATTGGTGGACGTGGACAAGTTCACTGGCTTGAAGGCCATTCTCTCTGGTCCAGCAGGAGGTGTTGTTGGATACGCCATCACCTCTTACGACGATGAGACCAAGACACCTGTGATTGGCTTTGATATGGTATGCAAAAGTTTATCGCTTCTGGCCCGTTCGCTACTGACATCAGATAGGGTGGTACTAGCACAGATGTCTCGAGATATGGAGATGGGCGATACGAGCACGTCTTTGAGACCACCACAGCTGGTGTCACCATCCAATCCCCTCAGCTAGACATCAACACTGTGGCGGCAGGTGGTGGTTCGCGTCTCTTCTTCAGAAACGGTCTCTTCGTTGTTGGACCTGAATCCGCTGGCGCTCACCCTGGTCCCGCTTGTTATCGCAAAGGAGGCCCAGCCACCGTCACTGATGCCAACCTGGTCCTGGGTCGTCTTCTACCCGAGTTTTTCCCCAAGATCTTTGGTGAAAACGAGGACCAAGGACTGGATGTTGAGGCTAGCAGAAAGGTCCTCCAAGAGCTGGCTGATCAGGTGAACCAACAGAGCGACAAGAAATTGTCGGTAGATGAGGTGGCGTATGGATTCTTGACGGTGGCCAACGAAACCATGACCCGACCTATTCGATCTATTACCGAAGCTAAGGGTCACGATTCATCTAAGCACCGACTTGCGACATTTGGTGGTGCTGGAGGACAGCATGCTGTTGCTATCGCTGAGTCCTTGGGGATTCAACAAATCCTTGTCCACAGATATTCTTCTGTTCTTTCAGCTTATGGTATGGCATTGGCAGATGTTGTTGACGAACGACAGGAGCCTGAGTCAATGGTGTGGAAGGACGATAATGATGTTGTTGGTGAGCTGCAGAAGAAGATGGGGAAGCTCAAGGACCAGGCAAGACAAGCTCTCAAGGAACAAGGCTTCCAAGATGACGAAATCGCATTCGAAGAGTATCTCAACATGAGGTACCGCGGTACTGAGTCGGCACTCATGATTGTCAGACCTAGCCTAGAAGAGGCAAAGGAGAGCTTTGGAGGCAACGAATGGGACTTTGGGCAGGCCTTTGTGAAGCAGCACCGCTACGAGTTTGGATTCACCCTGGACGAACGGGATGTCATTGTTGATGATGTCCGCGTTCGCGGCATTGGCAAGAGTTTCCGCCACAGCGAAGAGACAGTTGACAAACAGCTCAAGGCCCTGAAGCAACAGGCTGTCCCTGACAAGAAGAAGCTCAACGGCCAGCAGGTTTACTTTGAGGGAGGGAGACATGAAACTCCAGTCTTCAAACTTGAGGATCTGCAAGTTGGTGATTCTATTCCTGGACCAGCCATGCTTGCGGATGGCACGCAGACAATCGTGGTTACGCCAAAGGCAACGGCGGTTATTCTCAAGACCCATGTCGTCATTAACCTTGAGAAGGAGGGTTCAAAGTCTGAGTGAGTGTTTTCATCACTATTTGCTCTACTGTACTAACACACTTTAGGTCCACCAAGACGACCGCAGATCGTGAAGTTGACCCCATCATGCTCAGCATCTTCGGTCACCGCTTCATGGCTATCGCTGAGCAGATGGGTCGCGCCCTGCAAAAGACAAGCGTTAGTACAAACGTCAAGGAGCGACTGGACTTTTCGTGTGCAATCTTTGACGCTACTGGCGGCCTCGTTGCTAATGCTCCTCATCTGCCTGTCCATCTTGGCTCAATGTCGACCTGCGTGAGACGTCAGGCCGAGATTTGGAAGGGAAAGCTGGAGAAGGGAGATGTCATCATCTCCAACCACCCTTCATACGGCGGTACTCACCTTCCTGATGTGACTCTCCTGATGCCGGCCTTTGATGAGAAGGGAGAGAACATTCTCTTCTACGCCGCATCGAGAGCTCATCACGCGGATATTGGTGGCATCAGCGCTGGAAGCATGCCCCCTCACTCGCGAGAACTGTTCCAGGAAGGCGCCTCTATCAGGAGTGAGAAGCTGGTGAGCGGTGGCAAGTTCAATGAGAAGAGAGTTGTTGAGCTCTTCTACGAAGAACCCGCCAAGTACCCCGGATGCAGTGGAACACGCTGTTTGGCCGACAATATCAACGACCTGAGAGCTCAGGTTTCTGCCAACCAGAAGGGTATTTCGTTGATCGAGACTCTGATTGCCGAGTATGGCCAGGAAACTGTTCAGTTCTACATGGTCCACATCCAGAAGAATGCCGAATTTTGTGTTCGCCGACTTCTGAAGGAGGTGCACAAGCGATTCGAAGGCAAGGATCTTTCGGCAGTTGACCACATGGACGACGGATCTCCTATTCGTCTTAAGATCCACATCGACGCAGAGAAGGGAGAGGCCGAATTCGACTTTGCAGGAACGGGGCCTGAAGTCTATGGAAACATCAATGCGCCACAAGCCATCACATACAGTGCCATCATCTACTGTCTGCGGTGCCTCATTTCAGAGGATATTCCACTGAACCAGGGATGCCTGAAGCCGATTCACGTCAAGATTCCTCCCAAGTCTATTCTGTCTCCGTCACCAGGTGCGGCAGTTGTTGGAGGAAATGTTCTCACCAGCCAGCGCATCACCGATGTCATCTTCAAGGCTTTCCAGGCTTGCGCAGCCAGTCAAGGCTGCTGCAACAACCTGACCTTCGGCTTTGGTGGTAACCAGAACGGAACCAAGGCCGTCAAGGGTTTCGGCTACTACGAGACGATTGCTGGTGGAAGCGGAGCAGGTCCGGACTGGGAGGGCACCAGTGGAGTTCATTGCCACATGACAAACACTCGAATTACAGACTCTGAGATCTTTGAACGACGGTACCCTGTGCTTCTTCGCGAGTTCTCTATTCGATCGGGTTCAGGAGGACTTGGCCAGCACCGTGGTGGTGATGGTGTGATTCGTGACATTGAGTTCCGAATTCCCCTTCAAGTCTCTATTCTCAGTGAACGCCGTGTCTATCACCCTTACGGTTTGAACGGTGGAGGGGATGGAGAGTGTGGTCTCAACCTCTGGGTTCGCAAGGTGGAAAAGGCAAACTGGGAGTCTTCGCTGAAGCAGTTCCACGCCCAGGAGGACACTGCTGAGGTCGAGTATGAGGAGAGGCACATCAACATGGGAGCCAAGAACACTGCTTCTATGAAGGCTGGGGACCGCATCATTGTGTGCACTCCTGGAGGAGGTGGATGGGGAGCTGAAGGAACAGAGAGCATAGCGAAGAGAAAGGTCGATCACACTGAGGCATGGAGGAAGGGCAGTGGCAGCGCGCGGGAAGAGGCGGCACTCCAGGCTTAGACGGCCAAGAAGAGGAGTTGGCTACCCGTTCGGTTGCATTTAGGAGCCGGCTGTAGGCTATCTACCGTAGCAAAAGAAAAGTGCCGAATGTATCTTGCGTGAATTACGACTCGTCATATACGTCCACTGCAACCGACATGCCTCCAAAACCAGGCATAAAAGCTAGGAATGGCCAAACCCTGTATTCACAGAGCCTCGAATACGTTCCTCAACTTCCACCCTTCCCCAGGGATTCCGCCAAGGGAGATATCCCGGAATAGCAACGGCATCCGAGTCAGTGTTGGGTCCAGGATCCAAATCAGGAGTTGACTGAGGAGTTACTCGACGCCACTATCGCCGATTGACACAACCGGCCTTGAATCATTGGAGAATTGATACAAGGGAGAGGGGTGGGTGTAGGATTGAGGGGAAAGACATTGCCGTGAACTGGGGACACAGATAGAGTCACCCTGAAACTTGGACAGGATGAGACATTTTGTTCCTTTCCCCGCCGTGAACCGCGTGCGTGACGGATCTAGCTGCTCTTTTCTCATTCTTGACATGTGATGGCTCGCATTGTGCAGCTGTCTTGGTCAAAACCTTGATATTGAAGACATCACGGCGGCTCGACAGCTGAGGGCTTCATCCTCCCTTCGACCCCGAGACGGCTGATTCGTACGGAAAGTGACGAGTTGGTCATGTTGTGGTTGAAGGGATGAAGCCATGATCTGATCGATAACTATTTTGGGACAAGTATAAACCCTTCTCTAAGCGAGATGGCCGTTGAAGCTATTTTCGTCCCATCTTGAAAGCCTGATCAAGCTTATTTTTACCCGGATGATAGATGGACCCCAAGAAATTTAATTTGGAACGTCTAAAGATAGGTAGAGAGAAAGTACGAATAAATGATTTATTCTTGGAGAGCGGGATTAGATACTATCCGAGATCTTGTCTTTGGTTAGAATACGAGGACAGCTCAAGTTGAATGCCTAAGGGAGGAAGGTACCGCCGCCTGCTTCTTTCTCGAAGCGAGCCGTCATCGTCCAGAAAGGAAAGAGCAAACGATGAACGTGAGCCTGAGGACGTAATGGGAAGGCGCCAAACGTCAAATCCCCCTCGCTCGGCTTTTTTCCTCGTGACAAAACTTGGACCTTTCAGCATCCCCGAGAGAACGAGAAACGAAACTCGCCCACCCACCCACCACTGACTCAATCTTGCTTCAACCCCACGACGACAACCCCGACAATCTGGATCAATGACGGCTGCGTTCGACACGCATGCATGTCCAACCTTAGGCAACAAAGATGCTCGCGAATCATGGTGCGACTCCCCCCGCGCGATCCTGGTTCAACTCGGACAAGAGGACTCTCTGCCCCAATCCAGACGGACCGAGCCTCGTTTGTTTACGGGCCCAGCGAATCCCAGGGCAACGCCCAATAAGCATCAGGCTTGTCTGCCACCCAGTGCCACCCTCTTTAACCCTTGTCAGCCCTACGGGAATCAGCAGGGATCCTTGCATGGCCGCGCATTAGCTCGACCAGTGATGGACCGGGGCCGAGACATGTTTGGCCCCCAACCCCTTGGACTCTTTCAAGCTCAAAGGATCTTCAGTCGCCCCTAGTTGCCCCGTTGACCGGCCTTGTTCCAGTCTGACGCGCTGCTCCAGGCTCCAAACCCTTCTGCCTGAATAGTGCCGGTGTAGCCTGGCTCTCTGCATATCTCACGGCCAATGACGGACTGTCCGCTGCGCCGCGGATTCAGGGATGCATATCGGCGAGTCGAAACTCGCGATTTAGGAGTTTTTCGACTTCGCGACTCACCTGAAACGATCATGCGGTTTTCAGTTGAAGACAGGAAATTGTCTCATTTCTGGACAAGTCCATTCTCCTAGCGTCTGATTTGCGGATTGGTTGATGGCATTGACCCTCGGGCAGAGAACCAACTTTGAGTGTATCGTTGTTCCTGTGGTTCCATCTAAACGGGCGAATGTGACAACCACCAACTTGGTTGATTGGCCCATCCAGTTGAGTGCATGTCAATCAAGAGGGAGGTTGGGAATGTGGTGACTTTGGAGCAAGTCTTGTCACAACTGGATGTCATATCCACCGTGAAGACGAGTCTGTGGTCATTCTCGACTGCATATCCCACCTGCTTTAACCATCATCCCACAGATAGGGTCCCCATAGGGCTGAATTCAAGGCACCCCAAGGCGTCTTTCCTTCTAGACGTCTCGTGCCGTTGCTTGTACCGCTCTTGTATCTCTTGCAGTTGAGCCAAGCAAATTTCAGAAGTTTCTGACATAGATGTACAACACTACCTCAGACGCAACGTGCCACATGGGTTACTCCAACCCACACTCGAGGTCACATTCTCTCGGGACTTGTTTACTTTCCGCTTCTTTCCGCGGTTCTTTTGGGTACCTTTCACATTCTCGAGCGCCCAGTGGCGCCTCCAGTCTTGATATGGCCCCCTTTACTTGACAATTCGGACGTTTTACCTGAAGGGGTATCTATGCACACTCCGCCGTTTACGACGACGAGGCAATGACAAGACTGCCTTCAGTCGGCCGAATCAACCTGCGGGTGTTTCTGTACTGGCATTCGTCCAGTATCCACCTGTTGAATTCACGGCAGACTGTCATGAGTTGCGAGTGGCTCTTGGCCCAGACAGAGGCCGCGAATTGCTTGCTCTGAGGGCTTCTGCCTGTGACAGACTCTCCTGGCTGTGTTTTTGTTTCTCGCCTTTGAGTCATACGGATGTCCCAAGGGCGCAGCGTCTGTAGAGGTCTCTCAAGATGGTGAAGCTTGCGTCAAGTGTTTAGGTTGCGGCTCTGCTCGTACTGCTCTGAGGCACTGCGTGGGAGCCCAAGCACAGCTCCAGGATAGAAACTATTTAGACCCAGAATCCCGCGGCCTGATGAAGCCTCAGTCACACTCTTCCCTACTTCTTCCTCACTACCCAAGGCATCATGATGAGAATAGCAATCGCAGGAGGCTCCGGCCTAGGATACCTCCTGGCCAAAGAACTCTCTGAAGCTGCAAACGCCTACAACGTCGTTGTATTATCAAGATTCGTTAGTCTCCTCCTTTAAAGACTACGAAGCTCCTCTAACCGGAAATAGGATCGGTCTGAGTACTATGCCTCACTCGATGTCCAAGTCATGCAAGTCAACTACGATGACTTCTCAAGTCTAGCATACGCCCTACACGGGGTCAACCTCGTCATATCCATCGTGAGCGGAAACGAACAACTCAACTTGATTAATGCTGCTGCCCAGAGCGGCGTGCAATACTTTGTGCCACGAGAATTCGAGGGATCCATCGAGAAGCGACCGGGAGACCCTGATCCTCTTGACCCAACATCAACTTCATCACAAGCAAGACAGCTGTTGCGGAGGTGGGCTAGAACTTCACCCATGAAATGGACTGTCTTCTCTTGCGGAATCTTCATGGAGAGATTCCTACCGCAGGGTCTTGGGAGCCTTACGATCGGATATGGTGCCAACTTGGCTGACCCAGGTTCCTACCTGCTCGACGTCAACAGCTACACAGCTGAGTATGTGGAAAAGAATGCCCAGGGCCGTTCTGCCCGCGTCTGCATGACTTCTGTCTATGATGTTGCCCGGTTTGTCGTCGCAGCGATTGATCTCGGGCCTGCGAACTGGCCTCGTGAGCTCACGATGCGTGGCGATCGGGTAACACTTCGAGATGTTGTTGGCCAGTGTGGAAGGCAACTAAATGGTGAGTATCAGATCCAAAGGTCATGTCAACACATAAGCTAACTCATCTACAGCTGCTTTCCAGCTTTCCCAGTGGCAACTTGCCGATCTACCACAGCTGACAAACATGTCCTACGAGCAGGGTGACTTTGCAAGAGTTTCCTTCTATCAGCAGCTCCAAGCAACAGTCGAAGGACGATACGACTTTGGACAGACCTCGCTGAATGACATGATTGATGCCAGCCCGTCCGTCGACGTTCAACCAATGAGGTTCCGTGACTGGTTGGCCGCGTACTTCCCTGGGTCCGCCTAGGAGAGTTGTGTATTGGAACTCTCACATTCTTTCTTGTATTACTTAGGAATGGCTGGGTACGATTCAGGGTTATGTTTATGGGTATGTTGGTATGAACTCTCCTTTCATTTTTCGTTGCTTGAAGAAGCTGGTGTTTGGATAACGCTGGGCTCACGCTCGGGTTGGGATTTGGTAGCAATACAATACAATACACTGCGAAGATGGTATCGCAGCTCTTTCGTTGACTCATTTTTTTTTCTCTCTTCATCATTCTCATTATCATATCATGCGTGTATATGACTCCTACGGCATGTGCTGCCGTTGCACCCAATCATGACGCCTGTTGAACTCCAAGCCGTCGGTGTTGAACATGACCCCCAAAACGCATCCAAAGTGTATCCTGCCGGTGACTTGACCCTCATGATGCTCATCTATCACACTCCTGTTTATGATTCTTGCGCCAACTAAGCCGCCTCGTTTGCCTTTTCCTCTCCCTCCTCAGGACTAAACTCATCTCCATACTCCTCGACGATCCACAGACAAAACTTTTCCCACTCAACTTGCCATTCCTGGAGCCTCTTGGCCTTGACACTATCACCGAGGCTGGCTTCCTTAATACCCTTGACCCACTCTGTCTGATTCTGGTCCTCAAAGGCAGACCATCTGACACTGTTCTCAGCAAGACTACCCAGACCAGCGAGACCGAGGTTCTTCCAGCCCTGCAGCGCCTGGAAGAAGTCATGGGACATGCCCGCAGTATCCTGGCCAAGCATGGCGGGGTCATCGTTGCAGAGACTGCAGGCGACTCCACGCGCAAGGAGGGCGGGAAGGGGGTGGGCTGTAACAGAGCCGCAGAGTCTGAGAACCTCGTTCGAGATGGGGCATGACTCGATGAGAATACGCTTCTCCTTGACCATGTCGATCAGTAGAGGATGCTTGAAGAGACTGAATCCGTGGCCGATGCGTCGAGTTCCGAGCAAGATGGCATCAAACAGGTTTCCGTCTGTGTCTGTGCCATCTCCCAATGTCTCTCCAGCGTGGAAGAAGAAGGGTAGGTTAACGCCCTCCATAGCACACTGCTTGCGGAACCAGAATAGCTCTGGAAGTAGATCTGACAGCGGCCGGCCCAGATCTTCAGCTCCGACGAGATCGTAGCCAGCGATTAGGTCAGGGAAGTTGATCTTTGTGGCGATGCAACAGTCCATGTTTTCGATAATGTCACGAGTGGGAAGTCGACGGATGGTAGTCCAGATAGTGGTAAGACCCCAGAATCCCTGACCCTCTGGCGTTCTCTGGAAGCGCGCAACCTCTTCCTTGATGACCTCAAACATGTGGGTATAGTCCTTCTCGGGCTCCTCCTGCTTATCACGGCAGTAATCGAGGGGCCATGTGAACCTATTATTCAATGAGATAAGCAAATCAGATACATGTTCGCTGTTGACTCACCGGAGCTCTGCCCAGCTGACACCGTCTTCCTTGAGCGTCTTCATGAGATGACGCAGGAATACTCGAAACATGGGCTCATAGTGGATAATGGTGGCAACGACGACGAAACACTTGGCAAACTTGACCCAGATTGCGTCAATGCCGTGGTGCTGCTCATGACTGTCTGTGACTGAGAGGACACATCTGCCCTTGAGCCACTTGAGGAAACCAGACCTCCCGCCGTTGGGGAAATCGTCAGCCACCTTTGTAAGTAGTAGGAAGCTCTCGGGCTTATAGGAATCCTCCCAGATGGAACCGTCAGTTCTCTCCTTGGCTCTGTATCGGAACTTGAGGGCTGCATCCTCCCTTGCGGCCTCGGTGGTGAGGGGCACGTCACTCGACATGTGCATGCCCGGCATCTTCATAAGTTCCTCGAGGATAAAGTCAAAGTTGACCATGGCGTCCATGTGTGCGTGGAGGAGAGCACCCTTTGGCATGCGGCGAACAATCTTCCACAGATCCGTCCTCTCCATTCGATCCTTGGCGAGCATGAACATCATGCCGGGGAAGAGACATTCGTTGCCAGCTTGAGAGAGCTCTTCTTCAACCTGAGGCGTCCAGACGGTGGCATTCTCGTGGTCGCGAATGCGGTCGACAATGTCACAGGCACGCTGGGCGATGGGCGACAGAGAGGCCTTGAAGGATGTATCGGAACGGGTCTTTTGCTCTTGTGCTATGAGGTTGGATCGACCGGTGAGATATTGTTGCAAAAAGGGATCAGAAAGCGAGGGTATATCCTGAGCGACCTCCTCCCACTCCTCATTGGACATTGTGTGTTCCCCAGCCATGGTTGATAAGTTGGTTTGCAGATCCACGACGGATGAGAAGGAACCTTTTGATATTAAAGGCAGTGATTTCAGGGTTGCCTTGATTACTTGAAAGGTTTAAAAGCAACAAATAAGGACGAAAACAGACGCAGGATATATATGTCGCTCCAACCCGGATATGGCAGGTCGGTGAAACCTGGATACTGCGGGGAGTGGGACAAGTGGAACAGATTGGTGAGCTTGTAATCTCACTAGAGATACAGTGGCCACGTTGTTAAGATGGGAGAATAGATTCACGATAGGAATAGAGAGTTGAGGAAGAATATAGATGGGTAGTATCAGTTCGTGGAGGTACTAGGTATGATCGCAAACGAAACGGTCGTGGGGAATGCATGCGTAACAGTAACAGACGGTGAAGCTCTCCACAAGCTCCTGAGGTCCGCCGTACATTCCGCTTGCGTGCGTGGAGCAGCAGAACAGAGGTCCCCACGTGACCATGCACATGTCACCACATGACACCCAACACAGCGTCTCACCAACATCTGTCGATCTCTCAGCAACAGACGCTGGTTCGTCAAATGCAGATCCGGGACCCTTTGTCACCTCCAGGATCCCGCATCGTCACATCACCTTTCGGCCAATCTGCGATCCAAGACAAATGTCTCTGTCTGTTGGTGGCTGAGAGGCAAAAACCTCACGACTCCTCTGCCCCATCTGATGGATTCTACAAGCTAACTACTGCAACCTTGCAATCTTCCCTGCGCTGTGCCTTGCAGATGGCAGCAAAATGTCACGAACGAACGGGCCCTCGTCATCAAACGGCCGACCATCCATGGCAGGGGAAAACAGCTCAGTCTAGTGCAGCCATCTCTACTAGCTCGCGCCTGTTCCTGAGCCGCCATTCGCTCTGAGCGACTCGTCCTAGACTTTTGTCCTATAAGCGCGAAACTCATGAGGCTCCCAATGAGAATCTCCACGTCCATCACTCCTGATCACTTCTCATCACCTGCACGACCCATCACAGACTCGAGCTTCAAAAGTCAAGATCGACGACGACACCTTTTAATGCCTCCTTCACCGCTTGCAACCCTTCGTGTCCCATCCATTGCTGAGGGGCTTGCTTTTGCCCCCCCAGTCCCCATCTGTCACTTGATTTCCCCTGCCTTGTTCAACTAACCCATGGCCCAACAGCATAACGCAGGTCTCGGTCTGTTGGATGTCCATTTCACGCAGGAAAGCGCTCATTTGCGCTGATCCCGACGAGTCCGAGCTTGATTTGCGGAGAGACTGGCATGATCAAGCCCGTCAGCGAGGTTTGTCAGAGAACTACTTAAAGGTCCATATGTCTGTCATTGTTGGTGATGACTTCTACTTCCTCATCGTGCCTACCCTCACTCAAGTTGTCTGACTCTTAAACAGAGCCTTCTTTTGCTCAGCTCTTTCATCTCGCTTGAACCTGCCATCATCTGTCATCTCAGTTCCATCCTACACATCTCCAAAAATGCGTTCCTCTGCTCTTCTCACCCTCTTTTGTTCCTTGGCTCTCGCTGCAGTCATCCCTCGAAACACTGTCTGGGATAACCACTGCTGCTTTACACTACATGACGTTTCAACTGGAGCCACCGTCCAAGAGAATGATGCCAATGGCTACCTGTTCTTCAATGCAGGCCAAACCGACGGCTTCTTCTGTATCGACTTGACCAATCCGTTGGACCAGTTGAGGGACCATCTCTACAATGCCTGCTTCATCAACCCTCCGGATGGTTCCGTCAAGTGTATCGATCCCACTCCCGGCTTCCAGTCGTGGACCCTCAAGAAGGTTGGCAGCGACACTCTGCTTCTTCATGATGGGGACAGCACTTTCAACCATTGCCCTAAGCCTTCAACGAGCGCCAAGGGAACTGTGCTATACAGCAACAATCACCCCAATGTGGCCACTTGCAAGAAGACGACCCTCAAGGTCAAGAACTTGCAGGGCACATGCAAAAACTTCTCTGCTCGCTCCGAGGTAGAATAGACGTCCTCCACGTCGTGCGAGCCTGGAGGGTTTCAAATCAGCCCCACGGACTTTTCGGTTGCTGGGCTGTGGCATTGTGATGCTCGGTCTCTTGCACAAGAACGCCTGGCTGTCATCTCCGAAGACTCGAGTACCACGTTTCACTTTGAGGTTCCAACCTTTTCTGCTCCTTTTGCGTCAAGCCGCATGACTACATGTGGTCTCTTCTTTCACCTTCCGTTTTGCAGCGACTTGCGTCATGGTTATCCATGTTATGAATGGACAGGAATGATGTTGGAATCCCTGTCCAGCTCGGCTATGGCTTGGGAACTTGTCAGTAAGGCCGACGAGTCCACCGACTGGATCGGTGAACCGATAGTTGGACCGGTTCCTGGGGACCGTGTGTTGATTGGTACTTTTGACTGCACCGGAAGCACATTGGAGAGGCCAGTTCGCTACATGTCTTTTCAGGCAACAGGCGTGAGTGGTTGGAGTCTCAAGTATAACCAGGCAGGTGTGGGAAACAATTGGCAAGATGGGGTTGGTGTGTTTGTTCATCTGTGTGCGTGAGTGTCGAGATGGCCCCTTGCAGGATGATTGAACGGTGTTTTGCTACACTTGGATTGTATTTCTTCTTGTACACACTTTCAACTGGCAAAGAGTCGGATTCCTTATTGGAATATAATACTTTCAAACTGACCTAAAGAACCATGAATGTCATCAAAGTTTCGGAGAGATGTCCTTCGCCGTCCCTCCGTAGACAATGCTAATGTCCCGCGCAAGCTGTTCAGCAGGTGAGGCCTTAGCTCGCTTCTCAACGATGAATCTGTTTTCCAAGAACCGATAAAAGATGTCAAGCGAAACCTCGTCTCCATCACTGGCCGAGTCAACATACAGCAACACCGACACGAGCAGATCCGCAACCGCCCAGAGGACCTCTCTAGCGTCTCCCATCAGATCTTTCAGCGACTCCCTCTCGATGAGGCTTCTCAAGTCTCGCCAAGTTTTCAGTGGATTCCACCCAACAGGCCTTGGCGTCTTGGCCTGGAACTCAAAGCCATTCTTGATGAAAGCTTCAAGAGCATCCAAGGCATCTCTACCGCCCTTGGGATGCTTCAACGCGCGGAGAAAGTCAGTGCTCAAGACATCAGTCGTCCCCTCCCAGATGGGCAGGACGGCACAGTCACGGTGAAGACGAGCGACGTTGAGGTACTCCTGTTCTTCGTTGAGGAGATAGCCTACGCCGCCGAGGGACTCCATGCAGGAGAAGAGCAGCTGGACGGAAGCTTTGCAGACGTAAGCTTTTGTCAGTTGGGTGAGGACCCGGATCAAGGGTCCTGCGTCTTTGGTCGACGGCGTCAGGGCTGCAAGAGCGGGTGGCAAGTTCGAGTCGACTGGGTGCTCCGAGACGCCGAGGACATGGGCCGTAAGCATCGTTAGGAGCATGAGGCCTCGGTACTCGGAAGTCATCTTGGCCAAGGTCCTCATGTGCAGCGAGCTTTCGATCAGCTTCATCCGAGCGCCCTTTCCAGCACCAATCTCTCGAACTCGTGCGTATGCCCGCGCGATACCCAGACCTCGTCCAACATAACTCATGGCGGCTACAGAGGAATGAACTCTGGTGAGTGTCAAAACGGTAGAGATCTCGTGAATACCACGACCCTCCTGACCGATGAGCCATCCTTGCATATCTTCAAGGACCAGTTCGGCAGTAGGGAGAGACTGTGTGCCAGACTTGTTCTTAAGGCGTTGAATCCGGACACCATTGAGTGCTTCGCCGTTTTCTATAGGACGGCCTGTGGATGTGGTTGCTTGAGGGTCATGCTTCCTCATTGGGGCAAGGAATGTTGAAAGTCCACCCTTGGCGGTGCGGGCGAGGAGGACTGTCATTCTGGAATCCGTAGCTGAAGAAAACCACTTGAATCCGTTGATACTCCAGGGACCAAGAGGAATGTCTTCTGTCCTTGAAGCCAGCTGAACCTTTGAAGAAGGCTCGTAGACTGCCGTAGTTTCTGTCAACGATACGTCGCTTCCACCTGTACGCTCAGTCATCCACTGGCCACTAGTCCAAGCGTAAGCTGGATCTCGTGAAGTCAAGTGGCTGAAAGCATTCTCGAGGACTTTTGTCTGCTCTTCTGTGAGTTTTGCTCTCAGCTCTGGTGTGCGCAAATGTGTTTGAAGAAGCCGGGCAGCGCCATCCTGCATCGCTGATGGACAGGTGACGTTTGCGCAAGATGCCGTCCAGAGTTGAAGACGGAAGAACTGATATGCTCTGGAAAATGGACCGTAAGGAGTATCATATCCAGCGGCGACGAAGCTACATGTCGTTCAGTATATCGTCTCTTGGGCTTGGAAGATAACTTACCCATGAGAAAGGCCAAAGTTCTGAAGACCACGCCATCCCTCACCCGTGACTAAATCACCCTTCCACTGACCAAACACATCACGTCCAGAACCTTTAAGATAAGGCTTGTTCAATTCGGCATCAGTAATCCAGGCAAAGACTTGGTCGGAGAGGACCTCATCTGCCAGGGTTGCTACTTCAGCCTCGACCTGGCGCACGATGTCCTGCGGAAGAAAGACTAGAAACATTAGCATCTAGAAAGCAAGAGTATGGTATTTTTCTCACGTTTGAAGCATCTCTGGTAGGTCGCATCATCATGAAACTGATTCTGCAAAACAGGTGGCTTCTGAAAGAAGCCTTTGTCTGCTCCCGACGCCTCCATGACCGACTATGAACAATGTACGCAGCATTACTTTTACACCTCCAGGCTTGACCCTGTCGCAGTTAAGTAGAGTTCAATCACAAGTTCGAGGGTTGCATCTTCGCTAGGAGAGCCCGGTAATTTGTGGGGTACCGAGGCATGCTCCGCGCCGGGTTTGGAAGGTAGCGCGGAAGCAATTCCGTGCGGAATGGCTTCATGGGCGGAATGGGTCTGGGGTCATGCGCTGATCTGATATGGAGGTGGGTGACATTGTGAGAAGATGGGGACGTGGTTGGTTGAAGCTGGGTTTCTTGAGCTGGGGTCTGGTCATGCAGTGAAGCTCGGTTGTAGGGGATCCTCTGTTATTAACTTCCAGATGAGAGAGGCGGCAGATTGGCTTACTGCTTGTGTTCTGCTGTTGGTTGTTGAGTGTTGTTGGCTCGGCCTGGCTAGAGCAACGGGTTGACCCCTGTCCATTCTCGCATGTCTGTCGGCTTCTTGCTGCATATTGTGCATTATTGTGCATTATGAAGATGGGATAATAATGCTAACCTACACAACTGCCAAAAAAGCACAGCCAGGTCACTAAGTTAGAGTCACAGGTCCCTCATGCAACGAGTTTACTGTCGTCTGGGATCCTCATCACACTAAGAAAGCGGCGCCAAGTATAGAGCCAACATCATCTTATCGCTTATGCCGACAATTTTATCTGGGGAAGGGGAAGTGCCGACGCAGACGGGGACATTGCTGCTGGATCAAGTAGACACCTAGTAACTGGCCCACAAGAGAGTTGCCGACGTCAAAACTGCCACGGCCGGATCCGAACAAGTCTCCCGTAACAGTCAATATTTGTGATTTTATAGCATCATCCATTCAAGATCGAGGGTACGTTGAATGCACAGATGCTGGGCCGGTGCTTGGTCATGGATGATGATTGTACCTCGGCGCCGCCGTGAAAAGTTCGTCATGATGCATTTCCATGATGAGTCCAAGATATACAACGGAGGTTTTTCGAAGTTTATGTTGTCTTGGAAATGAACTCATGCATATCTCGGCAAGTCTTGAGCCGAACAGGCCAAGGGATAGTAGTGTAAACGACGAGCAGCATCCCATGACAGCAGGTTTTAGAGACAGGCCATAGTATAACCATCAGTGGCTCTAGTTGAAGCATCCACGTACTTGTCAAGCAGTATCTTAAGCTAGTTCACCCAATTTGGCAACCTGATATGCCAGGAACCATCACTCTCGAAAGTGACGTCCTTCACAGAGCAAGCCAGAGCATTAATACGATAAATCAAGTCAGATCAAACGGCCAAGACATGTCGCGATAGCTTGGCTCTCGTGCGCATTACTTCAGCCAAGATCCGATGCCGGCCATGGCACCTCAAGCATCGGCATTACTCCCACTTCACCATTTACCCACGATCCTTCATTCTAGACCGATCCAGAGGCCTCACATTCACAAGTCCAAGTCGAAATCTACGCAATCATGATGGTGGCGCAGAAACGCGACAGAAGTTTTTGACGTAGGGTCCAAGAAGTCGCTGTTCCACTTTGGCTGCGCCGCATGCTACACGTAGGCAGATTGCGAAAATGTCCCCATCACCAACTGTTAGCTAGGCTAGCAAAAGGATTTGTTTCAGAAAGTTACAGTAGATCAAACGCCCAGGAAAAAAGATCGTCGTCGTCGTCATAATGGTACCTTGTTATTGCCCAGCTTCTTGTTCTTGGACCATGTAAGAGGCTCTAGTAAGCATCTTCTTGGCGTAGCAACGCATCCGGCACTTGGCTCATGAATGAATCCTAGCCAGAGAGTAAAGGATTATCCCTTGGCTTTGAGATGTGATTTGTCTGTTGAGCATTGACAAGGAGTGTGCCGTCGAATCACACGTCGCCTTGTCCTGGTCCGCATGACCTCATCTGGGCAACCCTGGATGGCCACGAGCCACGTCAAAGGAGCTTGAAACTGCGAACCTCGAGGCTGTGAGAGAAAAACAGGCTTCATGGGGTTTTCCTTTTTGTTGGGGAGGGCGTCATCGTCATGTGGCATGGTTCTTGGAGGGACGCGTGAGTTGCCGTGCGAGTCGCATGAGATAAATAATCAGTGTGATCCTGTGTTGCAGACTTTTAGACAATCTCAGTGTGTTCCACCAAGAGTAACAATCTGCTGCGTTGGGTTGAAAATCTACTGCGGTTAATTCTCTTTTAAGAGAGCTCAGTTAAAGAGCCAGTCACATTTCACTCATATCACCTTTCACACCCTTTATTACATTTCACAGCCATGGCTATCGATCGCATCGTCAGCCTTGTTCTTCGCGCTGCGGAGCTCGTCTTTGCCGCCATCGTCGCAGGCGTCAACGGCGAGTACCTGCACAAGTCTGATGGTGCCAGTGCATGGCAACTCGGCCGGTTCATCTACACCGAAGTGGTGGCTGCACTGGGCATATTGTTCTCTCTATTGCTCCTCATTCCTTTCTCGGGCACCTTTATTCACTGGCCTTTGGATATTTTCATGAGCATCAACTGGTGGATTGTCTTTGGACTGCTCGTCGATGTAAGTCACACACCCTCACCTTCACTACACCACTTGAACATCATGATAACTAACTTGTTACTTCAAGTTGATTGGAGACTCTTGCGGTCGCGTGTTCAACTGGGGCAACGTTCATCCTATTCACGGCGATCAGTGCGGCAAGTTCAAGGCAACCATCGCCTTCAGCTTCCTCTCGGCACTTCTCTGGCTCGTCTCTGCCCTCATCGGCTTCTTCTGGGTTCGCCGCCGTGAGCGCGCCGTCGCCCGCGCCGATGCCGCCCACTACAATCGCCGCAGACACTGGTTCCGCCGCAGCCATGTCTAAAAGACCACTGGCTCTAGACAGAGTTTGGAGTTCAAGACTATGTCCTGGTTTTTGAGTTGGCGGCTACTTGCCGAGTCTTGGCAATACCGTGTTGTACCTTGTGGCATTCCGATTTCCCGCGCTGGGCGCAGACTAATGTGGACATGTGTGGCTGTTTCCTTGTTTTCTTTGTCCTTTTGAGTTGGAACTTGTTGGAATTGAGTAACGCAACTTTTGGATACCCTCAAGACGATGGACGAAACTGTTACCTAACAATAATGAAAGCATTCCTTATGTGATCTAAACAAACCTGCTCTTGTCTTTTCGCCTATTGAATGAGTATTTGCCTCTTCGAAATCCCATCCTGGTTATCAGATGCTCCAAATTTGAGCCTTCCTGATGCTGGTTCGACGTCATCTCTCCAAACTGGTGGAAGATCCTCCGAGATGAAACAGCCGAGACAGCTGTCATGATCTGCAACTTTGAAAATCAGAATACAGGGTTCCCAGCGGCACAGTAGGTTCCAGCCGGGTTATCAGTCCGTATCACTGTGTGACACGGCGGCAACATCCCGTCAAGGCTTGCGTCGGGTATTTTCCCGACTAGAGTAACCATCAGAGGAAAATCCCAGTCAGCACTTGTTTGTAAATTCCGTCTTAAACCCCACAACCATCGAGATCTCCCTCAAAGCTAAGGCCAAGCTTCCCTCATGTGCCTGTGCAGGGGCACAGCCAACTGCGAGGTTGGTTGGTGGAACTTGGCCTGTGGCTTGGCCTCTCGGAAACTGGCAAACGGGCAAGAGGCACAGTAGCAAAAAACCTCCGTCATTGTGGAACCCCGTGACCCTGATTTGCAGAGTTCTAGAACGCCCTCAGGGCTCTTTGTCTTGGCTCGACAGACGGTCTGATGTTTGTGTGGTGGTTTGGATGCCATGTTGGAAGAAACGGCCACCTGTGGCGTCATAGATTTCGTGGCTTGTGGGCCGTATCCAAGTTTGGAAGTGCGGGGAAAACTGGGGGAGCTTACGCCACCACAGCCACAGAACCATCGCCACACTTGCCTAGACCCCACTTGCGTCACTCCTCGTGCAGAATGCCTCCTTGAGCCTCCTCCGTCATGCTCGCAACTGGCTCTCCGTATTCTCCACAACAAACCGCTTGGCGACTGGACAAGCAAGAATTTCCGCTTGTGATCATGCCTCTACCCTATTTACGAATCGTCAACGTCACTTCCCGTGAGGTATGACGCTACCATTTCCCCTGACCTGACCGCAGAGCTCGAACCGACCCGTCGTCCAATGGTACGACAAGGACAGGCTCGGCGGCAGAGGCTTGATGGGTAGAGATCTGTGAGATTGGATTGCGCGATGACGCGGGATGAGGTCGGCGGAGGGCGACTGCCGTGATGCAGAAGCCCAGGCATTGCCTGCCTTGGTTTGTGAATGCCAGGTTTGTCAAACGCGAATTCAGGCTTGAAGCAGGAGACATCGAGATGGAGGTTGCCATTCGGATGAATTCAACTATATAAGATGCAAGACATCTCTCTGTCTGCAGATCTGATTCATTATCATCAACACCTACAAAACAACAACCTCAAGATACCCAAAACCTCTTAACTCAACCCTACCACAAGATACCCATCACCTACACAACACACAGCAACCATGTCTTCTCTCATCAACAAGGTCAAGGAAGCCATTCACTCGGACAACAAGTCCACCGAGCAGCCTGAGGGTACACACGGACCTCACTCCTCCAGAGCCGCCAACACTGCCGATCCCCGAGTTGACTCTGATCGTGACCACCGTGCTGCCCACTCCTCCGGCCTCACTGGCACTGGCACTACCACTGGCACTGGCGACTACTCAACTGGCACCAACTACACCACTGATACCCGCAACACTCGTGGCACCGACGGCCCTGCCACCACCACTGATGGCCCTCACAAGTCCAACGTGATGAACAAGATGGACCCTCGAGTCGACTCTGACCGCGATCACAGCCGCAACACGGGTGCTTACCCTCACGGCACCTCTGGTACTGGCGCCTACAACGCCTCTGACTCTACCCGAACTGGTGGTATTGGTGGCACAACTGGCTACTCCAGCCGTGACACTTCTCTTCCTGAGGGCACTACCGGCCCCCACAGCTCTCGCATGGCCAATGCCGCCGACCCTCGCGTTGACTCTGACCGTGATGGTAGCCGCACTGCTGGTACTGGTACTGGTGCCTATGGCTCTTCTACCACTGGCCACACTGGCACTCACGGCACTCATGGCACCACCGGTTTCGGAAGCCGTGATACCTCTCTCCCCGAGGGAACCACTGGCCCCCACAACTCTCGCATTGCCAACGCCGCTGACCCCCGTGTCGACTCTGACCGCGATGGCAGCCGCACTGCTGGCACTGGCACCTATGGCCAGACCACTGTTGGTGGTGGAATCGGCGGTACCACTGGCACCTCTGGCTTCTCCAGCGCCGGCACTGGTGCTCATGGCCCTTCTCACACTTCTGGTCTCCCTGAGGGTTCCACTGGCCCTCACAACTCTCGCGTTGCCAACGCTGCCGACCCTCGTGTCGACTCTGACCGCGATGGCAGCCACCATCTTGGCAACCGTGGTGCTGGTGGTGTTGGTGCCGGCACCACCAACTACGGATCTTCCACCGGTACCCACGGCACCCACGGTACTCAGGGCACCAGCATGGGCGGTGCTGGCGGTGCCTACGGCACCGGCCCTGCCCCCAACACTGCCGGTCCTCACAAGTCCGACATGCTGAACAAGGCCGATCCCCGTGTGGACAGCGACCTTGACGGCAGCAAGACTGTCGGCGGCGACAAGACTTTCGAGCGCTCGTAAGTCAACACGACCCGGGCGCGAACTCTCCCATATCCAGAAGATCAATCCTTAACACTATTTTTCTCCCTGTTGCAGGAACAACTATGCTGGCAAGGATCCCACAGACGCAGCCCAGGTTCCCCCCTCTGTCCTGCAGAAGCATGTGCCATCCGAGATTCACCATGAGCATGATGAGCACGATCACACGCGACGACACAGTGTTTCCCACCAGGAGAAGCACCGGGGCCTGTAAGGAGGATAAGGATGAGGACACTGTTATGACTTATGCATATGTACATTAGTACTTCTTACGATGCTTAATGACTATTACCGTTAAACAATTGTCCGCTTCTATTTCCATGACTGTGAACATATACCCAATTAGATAAATGGACGAAGTTGTGCAACTAATCCGAGTGCCTTGAAAATAATCGACGAACCCGTATAATTGGCTATGATCAATATTAGCTTTCGTTGGGTCAGGACCACAAGAGTTATGACTTACACGCGATAATATGGAGTTCAGAGTAACCATTAGAAGTTCACCAAGGGTTCACCCTATCATGCATATCAGGATTTTAAAGGCTTCAAACGTGCATTCTACTCCATAGTACATACAACTTGGCAAAAATACCTGTTTTCAAGCGGTTTCGTAATATTGTAACGTCCACAAGGCGAACCATGAGGCACGAGGTTGATCGTTGCTGCCTTATCTAATCATCCTCTTCCCCTCCACGAAAGCTACCCTACACAGCTGCCTGGACCCGAAACTGGACCTTCTTTCAACACCACCTCACTCACAACCTCTCTCTTCACCACCATCATCTCACCATGCCCTCGCCATAATGTCTTCCTCTTCACCTATCCCCCAAGCCCTCTGGAACGCCCGCATCCCCTTACACGTCACACACCCCTCTTCACCGACCACGCCATTCATCACGAGTGTCCCCCGGTTTAGCTACCTTGCCCTCCTGCTGCCTCGGCTGTCGGCCTTTTTCGGATCTCCTTGCTCGAGCTTCCACTTTGAGGACGTTCAGCTGAGGAATTTGGCTGCTGGACTGCTTGTTGACCTTTACCGCCCGAGTCTGCCGTGGAGGCTGACTGTCAATGATGGAGTGGGGTGGGATATTGCGGATACGTTTCTTAACTGTGTGAAAGAGGTGAGCGTTGACATGTTTAGCACACTTGTAGCACCTCGATTTCATCAGTTACGCCTTGGAATGACATCACACAGCTGTCCTTTGATGCTCATCTCACTGCCAAGGCCTTATTCTGACATGATCTTAGGCCGACTTCATCCGCAATGGCAACGCAAACCAAATCATGAAAATGTCCAAAGACAACACGACTCAACTCTGGAACGCAGTCATAGACAACGATTACGCCTCCTTCAACCGCATAAACAGCAGACTTCTTAACGCTCCCACAGCTCTCAGGCACATTCCCTTGCGCATTTACATCCCAACCTCATCAACCGGCCCAGACTCATCCCCAACACCCTCAGAGTCTGGCACCTTCAAAATCGTTCAGTCACTTGTACCTGTATCGGGACCTGACCGTCGGCCAAAGCTACTAGGGCAAGCTCTTAAGGAAGTACTGCCAGGCTTGTTCCCCAGCAGTCGAGATCCCATCCTCGCTAGGGTGGTGATGCATGGTGCTGGAGTACCCTTTGCCGCGCCCTTGGAGGAGTTGATGAGAGAAGCAGCATATCCTGATGGATGGTTGTGCCTTGTTGTTATCGTGTTATAGCGAATTTACTGGATTTGGCTGGCATAGCAGGGCGTATGGAGGCGTTTGGAACGCATTTAAATGTTTACTGGAAGATACGTTATATGACTACACTTCTTGTAGAGCCACACGACGTGCTCGTTAGATGATTGTTTTTGGATACATTTTGTTGACGCAAGTCTCTTAACAGCCCGCTAACTTGTATAGACGCACTGGTCAGGATGTGACGAGAATATTTTACTATGTAAAGGTAATCTTCTTTCCCATGAGGCTCTTGTACGCGTCGTCGACGGCCTTCCTCTTCTTTCTCCTGACTTCTTCATCTTCTTCGATTTCCTCATCTTGATCAAAGTCATCAGGACCAGGAATCTGAGGCATCCAAGCTCGAATCTGCCCGTCCATGTGGGAACTGTATATGGCACCGACTGAATTTCCTCCTCCCATGACAGCACCGACTTGACGTCCGCTACCACCTGATCCACGCCAGACGATACTCGCTATGCGGTTTCTACCCATTTCTCCTCCTCGTGTGCCCACGGGGTTTGTCACACCGGGACTACGGAGTCGAGTTATCATGTTGCCGTCATGAAGATCGAGGATGAGGATCTCTTGGTCATTGGGCCAGAAGAGAAACTCGTGTCCGGTCGAAAGACTGGACGGAGATACCAACATGCTGACAGTCTTTGCGTGTTGGTTTTGGATCAACGAGCCAAAACTTGCGAGGGTGTTGGCTCCCGTGGCAGCGTCCCAGACACGAATGCGACGGTCTAGACCAGCTGAAATGATGTATTTACCATCATCCGTCCACTGGAGTCCATTTACCGCATCATCATGGGCTTGCGCAGATGCTCTAAACCGGGGTATTCGATCGCCCATTCCCGCAGCTGCAGCATGATTCATCTTATGGACAACCCCAAGAGAATCTTCCTGATCGAGCTGCGCAATAACGCCGCCAGCACGTCGAATATCCCATATCCGCACTTTTCCATCTGCGTGCCCACTCGCAAGGACATGCTCGTGCCGTGGACTCCACGCCGTCGACAGCACAGGACCACCATGAGCCACCAAGGCCTGCACCGCAGACCCAGACTTCAAGTCGACGAGACGCACGTTGGAATGCTGTGTAGCACATGCAACAACGAGGTGATCCGCGATGGGACTCGTAGAGTGGGAGTATATCGTCGCGTTGAGGTCAAAGACTGCCGAGAGGGCGCATCGCTGCGTCGCCCACAGCTTCAGTTTCTTATCGTACGAACTCGAGAGGAATGCGTCCGGATCGAATGGATAGAATGCGAGGTGCGTGATGCCGTGTGTGTGTCCTGGGAATTTCCCATCGTCTGTTGACCTCGCGATGCTGCTCACGGGGCGAAACGTGTGGAGGGCATGAGGATTCGCGCAAGCCTCGAGGTCCCAGATCTTGATACCGCCCTCAGCGCCGCCCGAGAGAAGGATCCGACCATCGAACTTTTCAAGAGCAAGGCTGCTAACACCTGCGGGATGTGCGCGAATATTATGAGCGCGCTCGTCAACTCCAGCCGGGTCCGATCTCGGTGTCCTCTCGCCGTTAAAACGATGCTGAGGCGCGGGCGCAAACGAACCCAGAAGCTCTGTCGCGACGGAGCTTGTCAAGTCTCGGGGCTTGAGGTCGCCCGCCTCACGGGCAAGGAGGTTGGACAGCATTCATCTGGAGTGGATCGCTCGCGTGCGCAGGGAAAACAGGGACGAATAGAGTCAAAAATGCGACGTGAATGTTGAAAGGTTTGCAGTTGAGGCTTGGGGTGGATGATGTCAGCTAAGTTCTGCAAGGGGACCTGCCTAACCACTCGCTACCCCACAATTGACCGCTTCAAACTTTTGGCTTCTCAACCTCAAAACTTGTACTCTTATTCTATTTCATATTGTTACATGAGATATCGGGGTTTCGGTCCCTGAAAGCTCGTCAAAATATCTGCTAATCATTCAAGACTCACTTGAACGCCATCCTCAGCTGCAACTCAAAAACCAGAGTGAATCCTGACAGACAATGCTTCACAACTATCGATGTAAAAGTGTCACATACATCACCACACTTTTACCTTGAAATAAGGAATAGCTGGATATCAGAACCAATATTTTCTTACTCACCCTGTCGGAACCATGGAGAGTCCAAGCGAAAGCACACGCGTCGTGCCAATTCTCAAAAGAGACACATCGAATGAGCCAGAGACTCCAGAACCTGAACACATTCTCACCAAGACATCACGACGCCGACATGCAACCGTCTATGACGCTGTAGCAGGTGATGAAACCCATTCTCACGCACATGACACAAAACTCACAGAAACTAGGCAAGGTATCATACGAACAGGGCCCAGGGACAGAACCAGATGAGGCTCAGTACACACCTCGCCACCCCAAGGCCATCAGATACTCCACCAAGGACACTCCCCTAGCACCTGACGAGGTTCTGTTCCGCCGCAAGGACGCCCCGGAGCGCTACTTGGAGAACGACATCTACTACGCCCACGAGAGGCGCCTCCCTCGCGGCGGACAGGGCGTCCTTCCAGAAAGCGATCTCCTCAAAGCTATTCACGGTTACGCGAGTGCTTTTTACGGCGCAAAGGACGGCGGTCGCAACGGCGGCCCCGATGAGCGGAGCATGGACGAGACAGCGCTCATAGCGTTTGGGATCCTGCTCGAAGAGGCTGGCAGGGAAGTCCTCGGCCGTCGTGGCGATCTCGTCTTCACCGAAGGCCAAGACGACGACGGAGAAGAAACGGCACGCCAGGATGCCCGCATTGTCGGGCACGATGACGTCGAACTGCGGAGAGGTCCTAAGCGGAGAAAGATCGATGCCGATGACGAGTGACTTGTCTCGGTTGACGACGGAGCGAGAGAGAGATCGCCTCCAGAGTTGAAACTGACTGGCACGGCTCAAGTGGGCAGTGTCTGGTACTTTTTCTGCCCCATTCGACAAACCACTCATATCAAAAAGCGAGTCCGTGATCGACATGCCAGACGTCAGGAACCCTGCGTGGTCCGTGATACATACCGCTCCCAATATCTCAGCCTATATTGACGGGCTTCAAATGGCATGAGATGATTTTTTTGAAGCACCATTCGGGCGAGAGGCGGTTTTGAAAAATCCTGGTCGTAAGCTCAGTGGTGGAAGATATATCTCACCGCGCTGACGGTAGACGACTATTCGACAGTATTCGAGCTCCAGCTGTCAAGGAACAACGGAACCTGGTAAACGCCTTGGATGCAAAGCATTGGCCTTTCTGAGACGTTGTTTGTCTTATCAGTATCTGCTTTGAAATACGCGGGAAAAAAAAGCACGGGTGCCAACTTGGGTGATGTTTTCTTGGCAAGCTTCGGAAAGCCACCTGACCGATACATAACAAACGATGCGGAGGGGATCTTCAGGAGGCTGAGTCTCAGCCCAACGTCAGGTTGTTGTTGTTTCTGCCGCGGTTCTTGTGAGCCGCTCGCTTGACCAGGGATACACCAAACGCCTTGGTATATAATTGACGACGTTGAGGCTCGGAGACAAGGCTCCGGTGAAAGACGAGGGCAAGGTCCATCAAGAATGAACCCTAGGGGATACTAAATACGGGCAATAGAGCCTCCTTTGCGTGTCCGACCTGTTGATCCCTCTGAAGAGTCTGACGATGACGGAATACCCTGTAGTCCATGACAACACAGCGTTGTACGGATAACGGGCGTCGACATGAACCCGACGACGGTTCATTTCAGCCTTGGCCATAGTACCCTTGGGCGGCGCAGCCTGGTCCGAACTGCTGGGTACCTTGGCTCAAGCCTCCAAAGTTTCTTTAATAAACGAGGCTCTATTGCCAATTGTTGGCACAGAGAACATCGAGATAGACTTACACCCCCAAATCAGGCTAAATGCAGACCTCGGATGGGGGAGGATCTTGTTTCAAGAGACCAACATTGCCCATCTTGAGAATAGAGAGTGAATTGTGCGTAACATGGATCTGGGCCTGTATTGTTGGCCAACCTGCACACCATTGATGCCCTATCACGGTGAGTCTCCAGACAAGGTGACCAACTCGACAAAGTTCCCACTCTTCCCAGGCACCGTGCGTGACGTGTCTTGCATCAACAGCCCGTGTAAATTATGAAGCTAGCAAGAAAGAAAGAAGGGATAAAATAAATCAGTCAGACGGGAATAGGAGCTGCACGCTCAGATCCAGCACCACACGGACTCCATCATCAAACTAGAGGCAGAGAACAGGCCACTCGAGTATCAATTTGAAACATGACCTACCATTGAGCATTGAAGACAAGTAAGAAAAGGGCAAAGAACTAGAAAAATTCTCCGCAACGACGACCAAAAGGGCGCCGACATTCTAGGCTCGTAGGGCCGGCCACACGCCAAACGGTCAATCAAATCAATCAATCAATCCTCTGCAAGAGAGATCCATGGAAACAAAGCCACCCTCGACCTTGGCCGCAAGCCTCAGCTTCCGGCACGGACCTCGAGATGACTCTGGCGTGCCCAGTTGATTGTTGACCATGTCATGGATTGGAAGGAGGCATGACGGTGGTGGGAGTGAGTGAAAGACGTACGTTTCCGTCGCATCGATCGATGGTTATGTCTCCGCGGAGAAAAAGTGAGGATGGGATAGCAGCGTTGTATCGAGGACGGATCCAGCACTTGCTTTGATCAAACTCCCCCCATTCCATCAGGGTCTTTGAGTTACTATTGAAGTAACGTCGGTAGTCGAAATTTTGTTCCTTGTGAGGCTGTCGACAGTCAAACCAAGTTAAACTCTCCCACGTCCGCCTTGTGATTCCACACATCCTAGTCCCAGTCTCTTTAGTCTCATCCGTCAAAGAATCCTACTGAGACATTGGCCGCCGGCGCCCTTCAAGGCTCGGCCTCTTCCAGGGCCCTCAAAGGGCTCGGCTTCAGCCATGACGGCCTGCCTTCTGCATTGGGGGAACGCGCAAGCGGCTTTTCTCCAACATCAGCTCACAAATTCAAAACCACTCGACTCGTCCTCTCACCCACGGTCCAGCCCCCATCCCAATCCCAGGATCGACGCCAGTATTTTCTTTTCCCGTCCATGGAGAAAACGCCACAGGACGCGGTGGAGAAAAAAGGTCTCGGCTAGCCTGCGTCGACTAGTAAGCCTCGAAGCCATAAACACCATCTTTGAGACATTGCTCCTTCAACATCTGTTCCCCTCTCTGCAGCGAGCGCGTTTTGAAGCTGTCCACAGCGGGCACAGAAGAGGGGGGAAACGCAGCCATCATATCATGGACTTTGACCCAGTAACCCACAGTCAGAAATGGAGACATGGCCTCATACTGAGTGAGGGTTCAAGAATGGGCAAAAGCGTCCGTCGACGCGCGCACGGCGACCTCATGGAACCAAGACCCATGTCCATGTACGTGTTGATTGGGTTGAATGTATAGGTGCAACGGCGTCGTCGCTGTAGCTGCTCAACACTCTGTTGCATCCTGAGCCCAAGTGCCTCAGAAGCTGCACGTACGCCTGCGCGCACGCCCGCGCCGTTGCTGCCCTCCCCACACGTTAACACCGTTTCTCGACTGCGCCCAGACATTGACAGGGATGAGAGAGCGTTAAGTTATTGGCGTCGGCGCGGATGGGGGAACTTGCATCACCAACACGTGTGACGAGTGCAACACCAAACGCTGGCCGCACAACCATAGACAAGACAGGACTGGGCCATCTCATTGGGGCTCTTCGGGTTCGGTGCGATGCGATGCGATGCATTGCACCGCACTACGCCCTGGCTTAGACGCGACACAGATGCAGACTCAGATGCCGCTTGTGAGCCTCACATTTGCCTATGTTGCATCGCGAATGGCCTCCTCTTTTTTTCCTTTCTCGCTCGGACTGTTGCAACAGTCCGACTCTGAATTACCCACGCGTAACTCAAAAGCACACGCACCCACGCAGCGCATACATATCCCACGCCAACGCCGGCGTACGGATACGCCGTGTCTCGCTGCGCGTCTCGGACATCAGCTCGAGGTCATGTGGCCGCTGATCTGTCTGACAGCACGTCCAGCAATCAACCATCAAATCGTCCACCTGCCAGGGATAAGGTCTGTATCCAAATCAACAAACCCCGCTCCTGGCTTCCATCACTGGAGCCAGCGACACATTCCCCCGCTTCGGCTCTACCCTCTCGTGACTCGAAGCATGATAACGTGATGATGATATGCTTGCCGCTTGACTGGTTTCTGCTCAATCTCGGTAGTGTGGTGAGCGATGCAGCAGCCCTCTCTGCAACCGTCAGAGCCGTAAGGTGAGATTCGACATGGGGTCGAGATCGGAACTTCAGGGATGGCCCAGCCTCGACTGCCTGCTCCATGACCCCCTTCGGCCGCCGGATGCCCATTCTCCATACTCTTTACTTGTGGCTTCGGGTACCTGGGTTGACAGGAGGCACACGGATGACGACATGGTTGTCATGTCATATCATGAATCCGTCAAGGTCGTGGCCAGACCAGGCAGGTAGATAGATATCGAGAGGTCATTCTGGCTGACGTCTCTCCATGCCAAGACCATGACGCCCGGTATCGAATGGATTCCAGAACATAAGGGCCCAATAACCAGGTAAATGGGCTATAGGCATGCTTCGCCCGAGTGAAATATGACCTCTCACCCACAATCCTCAGTTTTACGACTGCCCAGCCACCCTTTGTGGTTACATCGTATGACCATGGACCATCGATTTCAGCCGCCGAATCCTCTCGCATAACGGAACTAGGTTCTCTCGGAAACTCAGAGGACCAGGGCGATTAGCCGAGAGGGGGTTTCACGCCTATCATGCTGACAAGGTTGGTGACCAAATCGATAGGTTGGGTGCCAAAGCCATGGGATCCCTGATGGGAATGCCAAAGAGTGTCAACAATGGGCGTGCGAGTGTATTGTATGTAAGCAAGATGTTGAAGAAATAGATGCCGAGCTTATGCGCATCTAATCCATAATGCATAGTGACATGGTGGTCTTTGGGGTTGGCTGCCTCCTTGCTGCTTTAACTGCCAACAGGGTAGGTAGCCAGATGCCCGATGCCAAATATCAACCTATGCAATGCGACAACTCTGATATTCGGTTATAGGTGGGTAAACCGGGCACGGCACCTGTTTCAGCATATCCAGATGTCCTCAAATGGCAAGCGGTATGCAATTTGAGCCGCATTCTTGGGACTTTTGGTCGATGGTGTTGATCTCTGGCATCCCTGTCAAACCTAGGTTGGCCATGATGTTGACTGCGGCGGAGGTTCCGCACACCGAGTAGTATTATGTATGCATTTTGTCAGAGTGACAAGCCTAGCTCTGATGTGCGAAAAGCTTTCCGATGGATTTTCCGATCGTAGTTTCACCATGAGGTGGTCTGAACTCTGACTCTGGGATCCCTTGTCTTGCGAAGCGGTTGTTGAGATGTCAGCGACAAGGGACCAACTACTAGTTGGCAACTGTCAAGGCTTTTAGACTATAAAAACCTAGACTATAGGTAAATATGTCAGATCGAAACACTGGCATTGAATAAGTGTCGAAATGAGATGAAAGACCTCCCTCTTCAGATGCTACGCAGCTAAGAGGAACGGGGAGAGGCTGGATCCTGATGGCTGCTTGGCGGAGTCGGGCACCACACCCGCCCGTTGGCAACGCGAGGGGGCTTTCAAAAGCGACAGGTCACAAACCTTCTCTTCTAGAATAACACGACCAAGTGTTCGGGTTCGGGGGCTTCTCGCTCGCTCTATTGGTGAGGAAGGGAGCTCCCTGAAACCTTGGCCTCAGTGACCTAGCAATACAACGTCGGAAACCTTGCCCGTAGTTGTAGAGACCGGGTGAAAGGGATTTCCCATGTCATTGAGCTTCCCGACTTGGGTCCCGCCAAGACCTTCTCGGTAGGTGACACAAACGAAATGGTTGGTGTCCAAAGAATGGACGAAAAAAAGGACCAGTCGTCACAGAGACCTGATCAGCCCGTCCGGCTGTGGCTGAACGGCAACCCCGTCAGTCATGATTTTCTGTGCATGAACCGGCGGCTCGGTGGACGTGGGTCAACCCTCACCAAAGTCGACCATTTAACCTCATTCGTTTGTTGGTTAATAACTCTGGTTGGTTGGCCTAGTTTGGGTGATTGTCCCGACATGGCAGATTCAAGCTGAAAGGGACGTCATGGCCGTCGTTTTCTGGAGGTGGCGATCAAGGGAGGCTGCAACATGCATGCCCAACGACTCACTATCGTCACCGACGACGTGGACTCGGCTCCTGTAGTGTCTCGATAGGTCAAGGGGGAGGCAACACACAAGTGCAAAATTGTCCACCCCCTGTCGCCGCCGCCGCCTCCTCCGCCTTCTCCGTTGAAGGATGCGGAGGACTTCCTGGGCCATGTACAGAAACATGAGCCCAAGTGAGACACACGACTCACTCAAAGGGAACAAAAGGAGGCCCAAAGAATTGGTGGCGCTGCTTTCGTCCTGCATTTTGTTGGTGTGCGGCCTTCCATTTGCTGCTGCTTCCCCTCCCCTGACCGATGCGGGACACTAGAAAACACCAAGAATCCGTAGCCTGGTGGTCCATGCTACCGCCACGTTTTTTCTCTAGATTCAGCTGGTTTTCCATGTGTCTGTCGGCCGCGCCGTCGTCTCCTTTCCAACGACTTAGAGCAACTCACTCGTCGTGAAAAAAAGGATGGGAGGGGCCGATGTCTAATCCACCCGGGACTGCAACGACGATACCCCGTCCTTCTAGCGCAGCTTCATCCCTTCTACTCATGTGTGATGGTGTTCAACCTCCACTTGTAATTCTTTTCTAGTTGTTCCATAACAACGTCTGGAGCCAAGATAGCGTACGGAACCTCAAGAAGCCGATTCCGCGTCCGCACCGGCCCGCAAGCGGCGGCAGAAGGGAAGAACCGCGGTGAAGCCAGAGCTGACTCGCTGCCTTGGTTCCTTGGTTTTGCTTTTTTCGCCCACTCTTGTTTCTTTTTCTCGTTTGTGGGCAATTCCGCTCCAAGGGAGGCATGCAAAGAGGGCATGGTTGAGCGGCGTAGGGGCTGGCTCTAAGAGGCCCGTCTGACCCAGTCCCATGTCGTCGGTGCCATCTCGTGGCGGGTGTGGCAGCTCACCGCGACTCTCTCAGGCTGCTCGGTCAGTCAGCGTCTTGCAAGCCTCCCCTAGAGCCGGGTTTCTTGCAAGGTAGATTGCGCCCACGTTTCGTTATCTCAAGCTAGACTCTTGGAGCATGGCCATGTGCAATCTTTGAAGCCGTTGTGGTCCGTCCAGAGTTCAGATGACAACGCCCCAGAGCAGAGTCCATGTTGTTATCGTTGTACGCCTGGGCAACCTTAGCGATGGTGCATGCCGCAAAGATGTTCTGCCTTTAGCCAGCTCGGTCGGTGACATTGATGGCCAATCACATCCCCAGTTGCCTCCCAGGATCATCCCCTTGCTACCGTCGCTTCTGGGACGTATGACGAGCCCGTCGTCTCGCAGCCCACCACGCCAATTCACCTAGACGGACAATCTTGGTCCATTAGCGGCGTCCCAGCGATCTGGAAACCTCAGAGACTGACGGCCGCCGTCGCCGGGGTTCCGCACCCGGGCATGTCAAGGAGGGCAGGGCCAAATTGCGGGCAATCAAAAAAGCAAATGATGTTATCCATGAGCCAGGACAGTGACAAGTACACGGCTGTTGAGGGACGAGACCAAGTACAGTACCGATATGCTCAGATCAGACGGTCGCTATCTTTATCCCCACACCTCTGACGTCGGCAACATTGTCCCTTCTCGGACGTGCGCTAGAAGGGCCTTTAGAAGAACGGGCCACAGTTCACCTTGGACCCCAACCTGGGAACGTAGCCAATGGTGACGCAGGTCAAGTCATTTGATGCTGCAGCATGGAATAAGTGGTGTCGTTGAAATGTTCGTGACCGAAACTTTGGTACTGTAGCGAAAACAAACTGTTGGATAACCACTGCATTGGTTTATCCAATGGCCTGCGTCTCCTGGGGACACCGGAGCTCGCATGAAACCTAGACGGCCTTGGGGAGCGGGTGCGGCATTTGAGCCTCGGTCTCTGGGCACCCGAGACTTTGGGCTGGGGAGTGGTTCAGGACCCTGCAAGGCTGCACATCAACTGGACTCTTGGGTCTGATGAAAGGATTTCCAGCAAGCCTCCATCATAGCGCGTCAATTACTTGCTGATCGATGCTCTGAAACGCAGCTCTGAACGAGTCCTATCGAATAGACAACCAGCGTGTGCGGGGAATACGCAAAGATGCGATGCAGCCCAAGATCCGGGCAGAGGGGATGTTGGGCACAAAGCTCTCCATGACGATCGTCGGCGTTGATGCCAACTCGCTGGGTCCCCGGATCGACGAAACCACTCAGACTCTTTCGATTAAGCGACGTTACAAGCATGCGCTTGGCCAGGGGCGCTGACAAGTACAGTACTGTTGGTCATGTAAGGTACAGGATACAACAGCATCTGGCCGGGGATGGATGGATGGACGGATGGATTTCTTTCGCAAAGTGCGCACAATTCTCTCGGCCGATTTGAATATCGTGGCCAGGGTTGAGCGACTTTACGTCGTCCGGCGAGTCAGATCAAGCGCAGGTTTGAGGCCGGATGGCCTGCACCACCATGACCCATTCCATTCGTTCAATCTCTCACGTTCGGTGCCCTGGGCGGCCATGACGAGCGAGACATGGGTGCAATGAGGCTGGGCACATGCATAGTGCCATGAAGATTTTGCTCTGCTGCGTGGGAGTCGACCGCAGGCACTATCGCCGAAGTGCGGGTTTCGCGGGCAAGGCCCGGAGCATCGCATCGCATGGTGCACCCCGACATCCAATGCAAGCAATACATCGGCCCTCTGCAACGGGTCCAGTCCAGCACCAAGGCACCTCTAGACAGGCCTGCCATTGCATCCATCGTACATGCCCCTTCTAGACACCCTTGAGTCGTTGATAGTCGAGTGGATTTGTTGGCTCTAGCGGAGATGAGGCCATGTTCCAGAAGCCTTTTGGAGCATGGAAGCCGGTCATGGAGAGGCTTGGCGCTCCGACGGGACCTGTGTGTTCATTTGGCGACTGTTCATGGTCCCTGTACATTCAGCGAGAGATGAAGGCTATGGGGATTGCGTAGTGGACCTGGAAAACACTAGCGAGACCGTATCGAGAGCTTGAAATTGACGGGCACGGAGCGAGCGTCGTCGACAAATTTTCATCCCGTCCGGTGTCCGGTCATGTGTATCATGATGTGCTCGCCAGCGGACTTGCCCCACCCGCAGTAGACATTCATCGCCCGTGAGGTTGATAGAAGAAGAAGCGGTGACGGCCAGTATGCAAAGTGATCGGGGTCTACCTCATTAGTCGGCCTGTAGTTGACGGACCATGTTGAATTGGCTGTCACGCTTTGTCGGTCAGGGCGGGAGTAGTGGCTGAATGAAGTGAAGCGGCGGCAATGGGGGGGGAAAAAAAAAAAAAGATTCACTGTGAGAACAAAGCCAGACCAGGAGCGGGTCAAAGCGTTATTGGTGGTCTTCCATGTCTTGCTTTCCATGGATTCATGGGTGTTGTGTCTCCCACCCTACCTGCCCGGGCTGTCTGCCACTTTGCTTTGTGATGCAGGCCTCCCGTACGGAATTACCCGCAACATGGCTATTCTTCTCTCACATCGGGTTTCATGAGAATAGCATTGGGAGGCGCGTGCATATTCTTTTCTGTAGGTGATGGCACCCGGCAGCTGATGCAAAGGAAGCGCTGGCGAAACGGAAAATTGACGATGCGAGACCCTGTAATCAGAAGAAAAGAAAACGGCCCCGCCCATCCCCGTCGCTGTGTCCCCATGTCCAGCCAGCCGATGTGATGTTGGATGGGTCAAAGATTGGAAGACCTCGTGGAAGTCGTAGAATGATTGCAATCCTGGTTGACTCGTTGCGATTGGGTCGTTTATCCATGCAAGGCCCACCAAAATCTCAAGTGTTTGCCGTATCGTATCAGGTCGAAGAGAGTGCGGCCAATGGGTGCATTTTGTGTGTCTGTGTGTTTTGGACCGAGAAGCTGTTGTCGTCGGCCTCTCCAGTAATCCATCAGGGTCTGCTTCCTTTGTAAGCCAGGATCTGTCCACGGAATAGGTCGTCATCGTGACACCGGCACATCGATGCCATCCAGTACAGGGCGTGCCGGGCCGAAAGCTTGTGTAGCAAAACTGTTGGGCTTAATTTTGGGTGCGAGACCTCCCTCAGGCCTGCCAGGTCCGCCCAGTTGGTAGCGAGCCAACCTCTCAGCAACCAACCTCGAGGGTCAGTCGTCCGTCAAGGAACGGTGTGGTAGACTGAACTGAATGAAAGCGGTCACGTCTAGGCTGAATCGCTGGGTCGTCGCGTTTCGGAAAGAGGGCAAGCGGCAGTCCGATATCAGACAAAGCTGAGCCGCGCTGGCTGAACCAGCTACTTCAGGGCCCTAGCGTTTGCCGATTGGACGGTCAGCTCGCATCTGAGGTGCATCGGGAGTTGAAGATCGCTTGAGGTATCCCATGTTAGTCAGAGGGATCGACATGGCCGTTTCCTGGGTGGTGTCTAGCGACAATTGGCATCAACTGGGACCTGCGGCTGTTGGGTTGGCCCGTCCTAGGCACCTCACACCAGGGCAGTTTTCCTTCCCCTTCAGTCAGCAGCGCCATGCTCCTGGCGCGGCAATGACTCAGGGCTTACAACGACGGATGCCGCCTCATTCATTTCGAAGCCCGTTGCAATGCGTTGTGCGACTTCAGATGACAATATGGAGGGCGCGGCTAGCTAGGGGCTCTGGCCACCAGGTGACCATGGGCATGGTTGGATTGCCGACCGGCCATTGATAGCCTGCGTCAAGGGTTTGTCGGCTTCCATCTGAGTTGACGGTGACAGTTCTCCTTTTTATTCGGCTGTCTGAATTGCGGACCGACAGGATGGAAGATGATGACAGCAAGGAAGGATTTTGTCGACTAACATGACGACTTACCCAAGGTTTGGGAACACGGGTACCTGGACCATATTCAGCTGGGCGGTCTGGGGGCAATACCTAATTTGACCAACCAGGCGGCCTTGACCAGGCTGAGAGGAAGGAGCACTTTGGACCAACCAGAGGCGTGAGAGGACACTCGAGGCTGCTTGGCGTGCTTCTGCTCTTAGCGACGTTGCTGCTGTCCTCGCTCTTCGGGCCCGGGCTGCTTGCTGGCCCTCGCACTCCCGCGGGCAGCGTCACCTGCAACCTCTCACGTGGCACGGCAGCCTTCAACAAGGTCCAACATCCTTGAGGGATGCGAGCCAGGGGTGAGGGATGTGTACTAAGTGTCTGCGATCAGTGCTAATGCCATCATCATGATCAATGTCCGTGCAGTTCAGTTCAGTAAGTAGGTTTGTAACTTCAGGTTTGTTGACTGGACTGTGCCCGGTTGGCGGACTCTGATCTACAGAGCAATCCCTGGGTAAATCGTGTGTGTAAAGTCAATCATTGATACGTAGGCACCTTGTTAGACTTGATGGAGGATCGGGTGAAAGAACGGCGATGCCGCCGCATCTTGGGCAGCTTCCGAGACCGTATTCGATCTCGGAGGCTTTGACCCCTCAAACTGGGCATTAGACATGCGTGCACTTAAGTTGGGTATCAAGATTTCCGTTATCCTTCACCTCTTTCAACGGCCCGTGGTGAACGAGCGAGAACCGGCGAAACCTTCTTCGACATGATCTGCGGAACGCCAGCCTCCAACTTGCCATATCCGTCCTTGTCCTAGGACCTTATCCGCCGGGATTGACGTGGTCTCCATCAACTGTAAATAGGTGTCCGGGTTCTTTTGCTGCGTCGTACAGAGTACTCCGTACCAGCAATTAATCGTCATATGCTCGTCTCTTGGACTCGAGGGAGTACCTCCGTATCCACCCACGGTTTCGAAACCTCATCGAAAATCAAAGCCGGTGGAGAGGCTGTCCCTCGTCGCGCGCTACACGACGCTCAAGGTCCTGGGCTAGTACTGGTCTGGCTCCACGCCACGGCCACGGGGCCTCCACCAGACGCACCAAAGGCACCAAAGGCCAGCCCACCATCACTCTCGCTCGACTCACGGGAGCAGGCTCCTCCACAGGTCCCCCTCGTGCGTCCATGTGTGCATGCTCCTCCATCTCCCGTTCCCTGCGCCCTCGTCCTTCGGCCGGTAGCAAGGCCCGCCGTCACTGTTGCTGGTGCTGCTACTGCTTCCGCCTTCAGCGCCGCCTGGCCATTTGCTTTGGAAGCACACCCGCCACTTTTCACCGTCCATTTCCATCGCTCAAAGTTGCGGTGTTGAGCTGGCGTGTCGCATCTCGCGCTTGATTGTTATCCGGCCCGTTGCTTTTGATCTTGCTCTTGCTCTTGCTCTTGCGTGCTCGATTGCGTTCGCGCCATCTCAATCTTGGTTTCCTCCATTGCGTCTCCTCCATACTACAGTACTACCTACCCGACATACGTGCCGCCTCATACGAGCCTGGGCTGTCTGGCCGTCCCGCGCGTTATTGTCCACATTCGGTAGTCACCAGCCGACACGATCCAATCTTTCTCAGCCAGAAGAAAAGAAAGAAAAAGAGAGGGCCCCCGCCTGTGGTTGTGCCTGTCACGTCCCGGCACCAGCACCAGCACCAGCACCAGCACGCACGCACCAGCCAGCAAGTAGCGCACCGCACGACGTTGCGCTCCCTCATCAACCCGCTTCCTCCCCTCTTACGTACGTACGTGCCTCACGGGCCCGAGTACCTGACGGCCCCAGCGCGCGGGCGGTTCCAGGTACAGTGACCTCTGCCCACTTGGTTGGCAGAGTGGGTGCTTGGGGTCTTGGGTGCAGGTGGTGGCAGAAAAAAACGGGCAAGCAGGGGTCGGCCATCGCACGCTCCGCCGACATCATCCCCAGTCTTCGTCAAGCATCCAGGTTCTTCGACCCCCTGGTTCTATTAGCCTCCTCCGACTGTCAACTCGGCAGGGTCGGTTCCTCAATTGGCTCTCAGCAGCCTCTCGCCTGGCCCGCTCACCCCGGCAGACCGTCTTTTGTGCCTTGAGTCTTGAGGCTGGTCCCATCGGTCGGTCCCAGAATATTGCGCTCGTCTCTCGACGGTACGGTACGGTCGACATCATACCTACCCAAGACTCCATCCACTCGATCTCGCCAAACTTGCGCCTTTCTTTCTCCCTCTCCCAGCAGCCTCTCGAGCGCGTCCCTCCCGCCTCTCCTCCTTCCGTCGCCTCCCCCGTCGCCTCTCACTCTCGTACCTCGCGCTGCTGTCGCGTCTGTGCCCCACCGTCGCCTGTCTCCAGGGACCGAGAGCTTGTCGAATCTCCATCTCGTCTCTGCCCAACTGCTGATCCCGTCGGGGCCTGGGGCTGGCTGGCTTGACTGGACTTGACTCGGCATCCTCCTGTCTCTCTCAAACCTCCCATCTTGCTGACGGTACGGAGTACTTCGTACATGTCATCATACCCAGTCGTTCCAGACACACCCACCCCCATGCCGTCCCTGTCTCTCGACTGCCACTGCTGAAGGGCCCCAATTATCACTCCAGCTCCCAAGGAACTGGAAGCTTCACTCCCCGGGGCTTCCTTTGTTTCGCCTCCGCCAAAACCTACAGTACCTATCCATGGCCACCGCTTCCTCGTGGTCCCAGCTTTTCTCTTCGCCTCGTTCCTGATTATGTGTGCAAGTAGTACCGTACATATATAGCATACACAAGCATGGATCCTGCACCTCCCGATACCAAACGCCCACGCCTCTCTTCGTGGCCGGCCGGCACACCTCAACAAGGAGTATCACTACCACATCCTCACCCTCATCACGGTCATCCGAACCAGCTTCCACCGCCGCCGCCTCCTCCTCCTCCCGGCGCCCTACATCATCCTGGGACGAGCCCATATCAACATTATCCTCCTCGATCTGCCGAACACTCATCAGCTCCGCCGACGCCTGCTCATACTGCGCCCGCGCAACCACATCCCCATCCCGACGCCGATCGTCGCCATCATGAACAAGAGCCTTACCCTCCTGTCCAAGACTATCACCGGCAACAACAGCAGCAGCAACAGCAGCAACATCCTCCTCCGCATCAGCCCCCTCCGTCGCCGGCGCATCCAGCGCATCAGCCGTACCCGCCGTACGGTTCCCGAGATCCTCCCATAAAACGGGATCCTGGTGAGGATCAACGCCGACCCAACTCGACGGGCCATGCGCCCGAGGGGATGCCATCGACACCACATCTCCCACCGACCTCTCACCCACCACCTCCTCCCCCTCCGGGCAGCTACGACAATCCACCACGACACATGAATTACGAAAGCGCGCCTTCGATGCCCCCGACACCGGGTGGCTATCGTGCTCCTAGCTTCCCCCCGCCGACTCCTGTCTCTCACCAACCATCGTATGAGCAACATGGAGGATACCCCTCCGGCCACGAGCCGTTCTATAGCGTCTACTCGTCATCCGTACCAGCCAAGAAGAAGAACACGCGGGCATCTCAGGTATGGGTTGTTTTGTACTTGACGTATGCGCAAAAACTAACGAGCCGCAGGCGTGCGACAGCTGCAGGCAGCTCAAGGCCAAGTGTGATGAGACTAAGCCATGCAAGACATGCAAGGAAAAAGGCGTAGAGTGCAAATATCGAGATCCGGTACCCAAAGCGTAAGTCATGGCGCAATTCACTGGTTTGCCATGGATTTGACTGATATCTGGTGATTAGAACGGACAAGGCCCAAGCCGACATTTTGGAGGGGCTCACAGCTGTGCAGAGCTCCCTTAGCACCATCATGAGCCAAATCGGACGATTCGACCAGAGGCTGGTTAAGATGGAATCCCTCTTGCCGAAGCATGCGCCGACATTGCAATTGAAGACCGAGCCTGCGACAGATGACGATTTCAAGCGCGCTCCAGCATCTCCCTATGTTTCGAATGGCGCTTCTTCCGAAAACTATTACCCGAATGAACCACAACGTGATCACCCATCAGCGGAGCCCATTCCTCTTCGCATGATGCCTGAGGATGAGATGGAAGTCGAGCCCGGTCCACCAGTTCCCCCTGGAGAACCTGCCATTCCGATCAATCATACAACTCTTGCAGGCCTACTCCTGGAATGGCCGTCGATTCGTGAGCTAACAAAGCATCACCTTGAACAGGAAGGGATTCGGTACATCAGCGAGTACCCTATCAGCCAAGAGCAGAACAGAGGTGTCTTGATTGTATATGGACGAGGCGAAGATTCTCACCCTTCACGGCATATCCGAGAGCCCGCTGACCATGGAAATCTGGATATGGCCGACGATTCATCAGACATGGCGTCTCCTTCGCCAGCGGCTGACTGGGGACAATTAGGTGGCTTGAGTCCCCCCGATCAAGTGGAATACAAGGGTGGTGTTTTGGCATTTGATGGAAACCCCGACTTCTCGGAGGCGAAGGTGTGGTCATATGTGGAGAGTTTCAAGGACAACATCCTGAACATGCACCCGATCATCCAGCCAAAGCTCCTGGATTACTGGGTTCGACATTTCCTGGATACCCTTCCTGCAGCGCATCCACGATCAGCAAAGCCGCAGACGTCAAAGCCCGCTTTTGCCGTTGGGGGAGGTTCGCAGACGCCCGAGACTGCGGGCTCAAAGCGGAAGCGATCGCCAGGGCCGGATGGGTCCGAGCCACCCACACCCGCGCCGCCCCGCGCCGGCCGGCCGGATCGGTCCATCCACAGCGCCTTAGTTCTTACGGTGCTGGCTTTGGGTAAGATCTGTCTGTATCGTGACAACGTTCCCGACGTGGTACACTCGACAGAACCGCTCCCTCATGGCAGCCCTGCCATCCGCAATGGCGCTGTTCCTCCTTCGCCTAACCAAGGCTCCCCTCCTGGATTCTCGGCGCACTCGCATTCATCAGGACTCCCATCGCCGAAGGAGCAGGACAGGAATATCCATAGCCGTCGGTCCTCGATTCATGGCGTGGGTGGCTTCCGCTCTGGATTCAGTCTCAAGAAGAACTATGAAGTAATTCCAGGCTTGGAGTACTTTGCCTACGCCACGGATATCCTTGGCAACCACACAGGTGCCTACAACAACATGAAGAATGTGTACGCCAACATTTTTGCGGGATTGTACCATGGACAGTTGGGAAGGCCCATGGAGAGCTTTGCCTTTATCCACAAGGCGAGCCACAAGCTCCAGGTCATCATGAGACCGAGTCTGGACAAGATGAGACGAATCAAGCGGAATAGCGAATTCATCCAGGAAACCAAGTACAACCAGCTCGCTCTGACGTTCTGGACCTGTCTACAGCTTGAGAGTGATCTCATCGCCGAGATGCAGCTCCCGCCCTCGGGTCTTCTCTCGTATGAAGACGACATGCCTCATCCTAACATGAGTCTTCTCGAAGGCTACGACCAGCGTATCCTAGACAGCTACCCCGGTCAGCTGTATCTCCGAACACATCTCAACAGCATCCACCGGATGTTCTACGCCCCCGAAGACCCAACCAAGGCTGGCAAGGACAAGTTTAGAAACGTTGGAGTTGTGTCTGATGCCGTCTCGGGGATGCACTGGGTAGCTCCCAGCTTTGCGTTCCGAGAGGACGATCCTCCGGCGGACGATATCCTAGCGGCAAGGCTGCGGGCCAAGTATTGGGGTGCGCAGGTCATTACATATCGACCATTTATCCGACAGATCCTGCAGTTCTCGCACTCGATCAAGAACCATGCATCGAGCCCCAACTTTCCCAACGTCACGTCCGAGTTCCGACAGGATATCACGGCACCTGTGATCCACCCCAAGGCCAGGACACACGGCGATATCGATCCGCAGGTGGTGGAATTGGCCAAGAAGGGCATCAAGGCTCTCATTGAGAGCACCCGGGCCTTCCACGGTCTGGGTGAAAAGCGACCCATCATCACCAACGTGTTTGGTACAGCGCATGCGTAAGTGCAAATGTCGGGTTTAATATTCGAGGTGTGAACTAACATTGTGATAGGCAATGGGGCAACCTACTGGTTCTGTCGGCGGCATTCAAGGACCCAGTCCTTCACTCGTACGTGGACGAGGAACTGCTGCGAACGCTGTTCCACAAGACGATTCAGTTCCTTCGACAATCGGCAACGGCGACGAGCTCACTGAGGACGGATATGCATATCCTCGAAGGCCTCCAGCGAGACCTCTTTATGTACCCCGACCCGAGGACGGCATCGAGCTTCTCGAGCGGCACAAGTGCCCCGGGCTACCACACGCCTCGACCAGTTGCAATGGCTGCACCACCGCAGGTGCCTCACCACATGAACGACCAGGTTCTTCCAAGGCCCATGCCTCACCATCTACAGCAGATGAGTTCATCGCACGGGCAGTGATGATGGACGTCCAATGGTCGTTTCGGACGGAGCAGGACAAGACGAGATGAGACGAGACGAGACTGGCGGCAGCGCTGATGACTTTTTTCATTACCATCTAATCATCATGACACGGCGTTAAGGCAACAGCAACAACAATAACAACAACCTGACTGGCTTATTTGAATACACCATAAGAGTACGGAGAGTCCCGTGGTTGGGGGTTGAAAGTCTACACCCAGCAAGGCACACACACACACGATGGACTTGACAAAATAGAGCAACAACGCAACACACACAAAACACAAACACATACCCGCTCTGCGCACGCACACCACGGCATTATCTTTGGATATGGTCAACGAGATGTGCAGTGCAGAGCCAGCAGCAAGAGCTTCAGGGGCCTCTTGATCGGTTTAGCTGGTCAAGAGCCCCTGAAGCTCTTGTACTGTACCATCAGCGACGGCGCATGACGAAAGAATAATCCTCCTTGAGGTGCAAACCCAAACAAACAAAACTCGAACATGTCGGCATCCGCCTGTATATATATACATGGAAATGTCTTGTCTTTTTTGATTATCATTATTTAGAGAGGTTATCTTTTTTTGATATTTTGTGTTTTCTTGCTTGTCGAATTTACTTGGCTCAAAAGGATTGGACTTGGACTGCATTGCATGCGTGGCCTGGCATGGCATGACCGCTTGCTTCAATTTCGTTTTATGGCACATGATTGTCTCGAGCGTCATGGATCCCATTTTCCTTTTCTCTTCTTTCTGGTGGGACATGGAGGAGATACCACTCATGGATGGTTGGTTGTTGAGCATACTAGGTATATAGTATATTATATAGGTATTGGGTGAAGGCGGGAGGGAGGATTTTTGCAAGCTCACAATCGCTATTTATTTAGTTTATACAGGCACCGCTGGTTTTGGGACCTGGAGTAAAAGAACAAAATACAAGACATTTGTGTCCAAGTTGAAGTTGTATGTGATATGTTTGTCTTACACCCCCATCTAGATGACGCCACCTTGTATGTACAGAATGAGAAGCCCATGTATAGACCATGCAAGACCCCATCGTGACCCTGCACTCTTCTGCAAGGCAAGGCAAGGCATGACAAGGCATGGCATTAATAGTATCTATCACCTGCAGCATCTCCGATGTACAAAAGAGCCTTGAATGCTACCATGCCCCCCCTCTTCTCACACCCTTGCAGCGTGGGGGGGGAAAGACGTCACCCCACCATCTTTCCAGAATGTCTCTCTTTTTTTTTTTTTTTTTTTTTTTTTCATGTCTTGGAAAATTTTCCGCGCCATGACCAGATCGGCGTGGCCGTTTCTATGTGTTCTAGAAGGCTTCCTTGCAGCCGGATGTAGTTCCGCGGTGTGTGTGTGGTGTTTTGGGGGCCAACACTTGTTCAGCTCCGAGGGAGTGGGTAAACAGTGAGTGATAAAAAAAAAAAGGGGGGGGGGTCTGATGATTTTGTTGGTTTTTTTTTTTTTATCTACATACGTACGTGGTTATGTTACGTGGTGGTTATTGTGGAGTGAGAAGGGAATGAAGAGTGACAGAGTCATGAAGTCTTACGACGTATCTTTCAAAGTGGAACCTATGTTTGTTCGGTCATCTACTGTAGGTAGGTGCTTTATGTGCTGCAGCTGTTTTTACTCTCACCGATTACGAAGGATCGGGCATCTTCGGAGGATGGTTGGATCAAGGCGGTATGAGGTGACATGGAGGACAGCCTTGTTTGACTGAGTGAGGCGGACAAGGAGGGTGTAGCAAATACACTACAACGTAAAGGTTGCAACACATACACTCTACAGCTGCATCTTGTTTAACCTGTCACCTACTGGTACTTAATTTTATTCCAGTGGTCTAGCATTGGACTATCCTAAACTACAATAATAACAATGCAACCTTGACTCTCTTGGCTTAGACCGTTCCTTTATCCAGTCCAGGTCCAGAGAGCCTCGGCCTTAAGAAGCCCCCTTAAGACATATTGCTCGGGAGTTTTGTATACATCGGCTTGTTCAGATTGGATATGAAATCCATTGCATGACGCTTTTTTTTTACATGCTGTACGTCACGAGCCTCCGACGCGACCACTTGGCCCTTCAGATCGCTGGACTCCTATCCTAGAAAGCGCCATGGTGAGATACTGGAGGCTAGACTTTACTATGTGCCCCCTCTGATTCTTCAGGTATCTCGTTTCGGGGTTAAGCCATAATATGAAAGAGATAAAAAGGGACGTTTGGTGACTTTCAGCATCGACGAGGTTGAAAAGATGCGAGTTTGTTTGTTCCCACCAGTCTGCGGCAACAAGGAGTGAGGCGTCATGCAAAATAGACAAATATTTCGCGTTGGACTTGGACATCTCACCCCAGAAAAAAGACTCTGTTTCCAATATTTCGGCCTCAAAGAGAGTAAATATCAAGAGTACCAAGACGACATATCATGGATTGCACCTTCCTACATCCTCGTCCAAGTCCACACCCATCACGACAATGTAGTGTCGGATCAAAGACTCACTATGCCTCACAAAGAGCTTTTAGCCAGTAACATCTTGTACAGTCCCAACTATAGACACATCTTATCGGCCAGGGTAACAGTAGATGAGTAGCATTACGATGGATTTCTATGCCCCCACGAGGTTGTGTAGTGGTGGCTTCAAAAGACACATATTCACCAGCAATGACAAACAACTCATACTGTATCAAAGCGTATAAAATAGATTGCTTATTTAGCTTACGCGCATGTATAAAGAGATCTGCAAACAGTCGATAACCATGATCAACAGCAACATCTCATGCGCACCCATTCCATTCAACCTCCTCCACCACCACCTGACTTCTATACAAAAAGCCCTGATACATTTCCATTGACTCCCAAGTTTTAAAGCCACCCAAACGCCACGCGTAATGCAAATGTTGAACCCAGCCTCGAGTGGGGGTATAAGACGTATACTCGCTTCTTTTTTTTTTTTTTTTTCCATTCAGAGGGCTCCGACCATAAGGCTTTCTAGCATGCCTCCGGTCTGGCATGCTACTTGGGCTCTCTCCACCTCGGCCTTGACTCTCTTGTGGAGAGTCCTGAAGCCTTCGTGTAGTTCTGCTGAGGCTCCGACGAATTCTGAGTAGAGGTCTAGGAGGTGAAGGCCGACTTCGACGCATACGCTGACGTATCTGGGATCGCAAATGTGTCCGCAGACCCATTTGAGGATGGGCTGGACCGAGAGTTCGTCTCGGGACTCGAGAGCGTCCTTCAAGGCACTTCGGTGACGGAGGGCCAGGAGCAGGGTCAAGACGTTGAGGGGTGAGTGGTCGGGCGCATGCTTGTCGAGGACCTGATCCAGAGCGATGGCATATCTGGCGTGTCGTAGATCACTCTGCCATGAACGCTCCTTTTTCTTGTACAGACGAGGCTCGTTGGCAATAACAACATCAGCTCCCTCGCCGACCATATCCAGTCGCTTAGCAGCAGCAACTCTGCGCTTCCGCTTGTTCCTCTTGGCATCGTGAGCCTCGATTGTTCCAGCCACGAGAGCGGCCATTTCCTTCTCACGCTCCGCCTCCCGGTTGGCCTCGAGTCCTGTAAGACGAGTGCGCACGCTCAAGACACCAGACTGCATACCCACAGCCAGGTGACGGTCGACAGAGTCGGGATCATCGCTCGAGGGGATGACCTTGACAGACAGTACGGGGGACTGATACTTGGTGCTCGACACGACGTTCCAGCCAGTTGTTTCAAACACCTTGACGTGACCTTCGAGACCACCGCTGACCAGTCGTCGGCCATTGGATGCCAGGCTGAGCGATGTGACCGTCTTTTGGTGGTTGGTGATCAGATGCAGGGGTCGTGCGGCGACAAGATCGAGAACGCTGATAGCTTCACCAGCCGCCGCGAACACGGTGGTTCCGGAGGGCATAGCCAAGACATCCTCGATAGGAGCAGCATGCTTGAAAGTCATGACGGCGCTGTTGCTTCCTGTCCTAGGATCCCAGAGCTTCACCGTCGAATCGTAACTTCCAGACACAATCATGTTGGACATGGTGCCGGGCATAAAGTTTGCACATCGAACATAGTCGGAGTGGCCAACAAAGGTCGTGGTAGATTCGTTGCTAGGCAGATCCCACAGGCGAACCGTCTTGTCGTCGCTCGCACTCAGCAGAGTGGTCAATTCCGTGGGAGAAAACTTTGTCGTCCACACAGGCTGCTTGTGCGTCACCCAAGTCTTGAGGATGGCCCTCGAGTTGACGTCAAACACCTGAATCTTTCCCGTGTCGTCACCAGCCACCAGCACCCGTCCATCCTTCCTGATCTCTCCACTGCGCGCGACGTCGCCGAAGCGCGTGATGGTCTTGACGAGCTTCCGGGTCCGGTTCGAAAAGATCTGCACGCGCGTGCCCGTCGTGACGGCGAAGCTGTCGTTGTTGGAAGAGATGTGGACGACGGGGTACGAGGTCGGCGACGGGATCAGAAGCTGGTTCTTGAACGTCTTCCAGTAGCGCTGCTCGGCGGTCACGGGCGTCGGTCCCGAGGGCAGCTTGAGCTGTGGCAGAGGTCCCACCTGAGCTGCCATTGTGAATTGTTGTGATGACGAGCTTTGCGATCGATTGATTGTAGGAGGGTTGAGCTGCAATTGTAGGTTGCGCCGTGATATTTTTTTTCTGCGATAAGATAAGGGGTACAGAAGTCGATGGCTGAGAGGCAAAGGCGCTAGCCACTTTAAGCCTGGTGTCATGTCCCCTGCAGCATCGAGCGGTACGTACCCATTTGGTGAACACCATCAGCGACGACTACATCCAAGTAATAAACTACCGACACTTTGTTTTTAACGGGGTTGTTCCGTAGTATCCAATTGATAGACAAGTTCTTTAAGTGCTTTATCAAGCTGAAGGCGGGAAACTGGGATAGAATCTAATGAAGTGTACGGATAGCACCAACACTCCTTCAATCTACAAAACCGGAATACGACAAAAGCAGTCACCAAGTACGGAACAAACGAATGAAATATAATCATCAATTTCTAATGAATTGTCCAATATTTTCCCTTGGACATGTTCAAAACTCCGACATTTCCCTGACCCTTTCATATGTGTTCCGCCCACTAACGCCAAATCAAACCCCTTCATTGTACTGTACATCGCTCTAGGTCTCATTACCTTCGTTCATCTATTCAATATCCTCCCCTTCGTCGGGACCTTCCTGCCCCGATGTCGATCCTCTGCATTTCTTCCATCAGAGCCAACTCATTACCGGGCCCATTGGCACCGCTCATCATGAGTGGAAGAGGGATCTTGGCTGGGATTGGTGGACCTCCATACACCCCACGGTTCTCGTCTTCAAAGTCCCAGGTGCTTGCTCGCGGCAAGCCTCGAAGAGAAGAGTTTCCGTAAGGGGTCCTTTCCTGGTAGTTGTCCTTGGAGATCGGAGCCAAAGGACTGGACGCCGCAGGAGAATTGCCAGCAGAAGCTCTGTTTTTCTTCTGGAGGCGAGTTCGACCAGTAGGCGCTGGAGGCGTCCGCGGTTCTTCGGAGAATGTGTATGACGACGTGTTCACCGTGGACATGGAGTGACGGCCAGTGCGGCGGGCCCTGCGAGTGCTAGGCGGCATTGGTTGCGCTCCCGACAGTGGAGGTCTCGATCGTGGTTCTGGTGCCGGTTCCTGATTCTTCTTTTCTGGTTCCGGCGCCCAGGTATCCTCAGGAAGATGATCCGAAGGGTCGATTTCTCGCCCATCATAGGTGATGATCTTTGTCGGCTCACCACCCAGATAGTCTGGTGGCGAGGGACTAGAGCCGCCTTTCGAGGAAACCAGACTGGGGTTGAGAGCGTCATAAGAGTCGGGTCCGAATGGGATCTCGGTTGACCTTCGGTTCTCATCCGGAGGAGGCGCAGGGCTGACCGACTTGCGCTTAATCTTGTGCTGAGGGTTCGGGCTGGTGCGGGTGTTTGGCGAGATGGCCCTGGGCTTGATTATCTGCTGGTCGGCAGCAGAAGTATATGTGATGGCCCGTCTGTATGGTTGAATGGCATAGCTTTGATCATAGCCTTGGTCATAGCCCTGATCGTAGCTTTGCTCGGGCGGCGCTTGGTTGTATCCTGACAAGGACTCGTTTCGTTGGCGACCTCGAGTGGGTGTTGAAAGGCTTTGTGAATGGGGGCGCCTATCATGTCGGCGGTCTTCGTAAATCAGATCTGTCAACTCCTGGGATTGGGATGCATCCAATCCTGGCACAAGCGCCGCTGGCATGTTGGGGAGCGCATAGTTGGAGGAGCTTTGAATGTGCTTGGTCTCCAGCTCAGCTCCATGACCCGAATGATGGCTTTGGCTGCTGTGGGAGTGGTATGAGTTGTCACCGGGGCTTCTAGAGAAGCTTCGTCGGTGGGAGGAAGTCAATGCGACTTGCCACTCCTCCGGGTTGCGGTATCCGTCATCTTGATTCTGGTATCCATGCGAAGGTTGCGAGGGCGAGTAGTCGTCCCGATAAGGAGAGCCTCCGGTTGATCGCCGCAGAACTAGCGGCGCAGGGCTCGGGTTTTCGTCAAAGGCCAGCTCGTCTGGGTACATTCGCGAACCACTCTGCCTGAAGTTGTTAACTGGCGGGCCGCCATTCTCGGGCGCACCCTCGACCGTTGGTTGCATCGATCGATAATGAGGATCGTAGCTAGCGTCATAGGAATTGTGTCTCGGCGCATTATCGTAGCCCATTCCATTAGACGGGGCAGGGTTGCCAGCCGGTGCCGAATCGTACGCGCGAAAGGTTGGGCGCCCCGGATAAGGTACCAGGGACTGAGACTGCGATTGTGGCTGGGGCTGCGACTGTGATTGTCTCTGAGCCTCATGTCTCAGAACATCATGTCTCATCTGCGACATCTTAAGCGATGACGTATCATAGGTGCCCCTAGGCACAAGTTCCTGACCTGTGCCGCTCTGTCGGCTCCGATGGGCTGGTGGTGGTGGTGGACGCTCGTTTTCCATGGGAGAGTACTGCCTAGGATCGTCCATGGGCGCCATTGACGGTGGCGGCTGATCATAGAGATCCTGATGCGGAGAGTAGTGACCCCGATGATCCATCTGGTCCTGCTGAAGTGTATACCTCGGGCTGTAGTCCCGGTCATCGTAGTGTCGCGGTGACCCTTCGTACATGGACCTGCGGGATTGACGAGGGACCTCCGCGCGCGTTGGTGTCACATATTCTTGCTGTACAGGCGCGTGCGCTGACGGAGAATAGTTGTCTGTGTGACGGCTGCGTGTCGATTGCGACGGTGGTGTGTTGTACTCGACTGCCTGTAGAGGAGACTGGGCCTGGATAAAGGCGCCCGACTGTGAGATCTGCTTCACATGTCGTGGAGAAGTGCGGTGATCAGGCCCCGCGGGCGCTGCTGAAGGTAGTGCCGGAGGAGCTGATGTGGGAGCTGCTGGAGGAGTCGCAACGGGAGCTTCGCCGGTCACAGGATCAGATGGCAACGGCCGTCTCTTGACTGGCGTTCTCTGCTTAACGGATCCTTGCTCTTGCTCTGCGGGGGCAGCCTGCTTGGGCTTCGCTGCAGGCTTGTCGGGCTTGGGACGGGTGTCATAAAATGTGATTTCCACCCTGATCTCGCCAGCGTATTTGCCCTTGCAGCTTAATGTCTGCCACATGTCGCTCTGTCCACCGCCGGCCACAATGATGCCTCTGAGGTCAATCCATGACTCTCCGACCAAGTCTGTCCGCTTGTCGTCGGTAAAGACGGAGATCTTAAGCTGGTAATAATCCGGACAGTCATGGACTGTGAATCGCAGCTCCTGGTCCCTGTTTAAAGCCAGTCAGTCCGAACTCGATTTTAGCTCTCAAAATCGCTAATGCTCACCATTTGGGCGTTTGTCCGCCTCGGATATCTGTGGTTGTCTTCTTGGCCTCCTTGCCCAGCCGGGCGGCGCAGTAGGGATCTTGCTTGCCGATGGTTTTGCGATTCGGCAAGTTCTTGGCGCGATCGACGATAGCTACCAGAGTTCCAATAACGGGGCCATCTACCGTCATATCGGCAAAGATGCCCGCTGTGTGCGCCGCGCTGAGCGGGTTCTTGACCTTGGTGGCCATGATGGCAGCTCGGTGCGGGGGCGGGGTGCTCGGGATTAAGGTTGCTGGTGATGAAAAAAATTGCTGGAAAATCGATGCTGTCGGGTTTTGTTTACATGGACGAGGTGTCGCAGTTGACCAAGTGATAGCTTGGTTTCGCCGTAGATCGAGAATAGATTGGTGTCAGGAACCGCAAACAAGGACTAGCCCCAAAAGAAGGCGACAATCGGCAATGAAATCGAGAACCCCAAAACCAAGGACAGAGTGAGAATGACCGAGTCAAGGAACAATGAATAATCCGGAAAAAGTATAGTAGGGGAAATAAAGTTTGAGAAAGGGAAAAGGGATTAGAAAGGCAGAAGTGACGGTACCACGGATGGGAATGTGAAAGGTGCTAAGGTTTGAACTCGTGGAGGAGGAAGAAGTTGGTGGTGGTGGTGGTGGTGTTGGATGTTGAAGTGTTTGGCGCTAACAGATGACGCACGCAATGGAGCTGTTGGGTTAGTAAAATCCGCCAAAGGAAGGTCGACTCGACTCCCACAAAGAACTGAGGATGAAGGAGGAGGGTTGGATGTAAGGTCAGAGAAAGCAAGCAGTCTCTTTTTCCAAATGAGCTCCTCAAAGCTGGATATCGAAGCGTTGTATAGCACCAGCTTGCGTGTGGTTGGGAGCCGAATGCGGTAGGACTGTGGGCCGTCGTGGGACGGAGTGGACCGCCTGGCGGGAGGCTGGGCTGAAAACGGGGGGGCTGGTGCGCCGCTGCAGGGGCTGAATCGAGGTTCCTGGGGCGAGCGAGGAGCCGCCTAGACGCTGCTGTGGCCGCCTATTCGTCCAGCGACAGTCGGGGGATTTGCAGGGAGACCTGCGCCAGGAGACAGGGGGTGCTCTAAGGTTTGGGCGCGTCCAGGGGACTGGGACTTGACTTGGACCTTGGCGAATTGGATGGGATCCGCATGAAAATTGAAATGGCCAGTCGTCGGAGCGCGTCACCACGAGACGAGTTTGTTCCTTGCTATCGGATGGTGTCCCGTTTATTCAGGGGATCGCCCAGGAACAGATATTCGCCTAGCCGAGTCTCGGCATTTCAGGATCCAGAGACAGGGAGACTCAGCCCCGGCAGGTTTCAGCGCGACTGGCCTTGAATGTTGATGAACGCCGTTAGTTTGCAATCCGAACGGAGTTCGGATAACTTCGCATTGGATAAAGTCATCCACCAGTCATGATCGAGACTTCGTATCGTATCTGCACCGCCATGCTGCTTTCACAACCCGCTTCGCACGCACGCACGCTGCAGAAAGACTTTGGAACGCGCGTGTTTTGGCCATGCCAGGTCACAGCCACAGGAGACTTGCGTACCTAGCTCTTCTACGCTCTCGGACTGACGATTTGCCAAGCCGTGGGCTTACGTTGACAGTTCCATTCCACCTGTAGGACCTTGTCTTATCACTCGTCGCCTCCCTCCGCGTCCCGAGTCCTTTAGGGCCTTGGATATGGCCGTGATCCGTCATTGTGTGGTCTGTGCCGGCCCATAATCGCGACCATGAGCTGCATCCATGCCACCCGAGCTGTACTGTGATGGCTGGATGTGTCCGGCCTCGCCAGAAGACTGCTAAATTAGGTAGCGATCAAGCAGCTCTCATCCCACAAACTTGTGCAATGGCGGATCCCATCTCCAGTCTGCGGGGACCTGCAATGCAAACTCAACGACGACCCGAAGCTGGTCCAATGGACCTTCGATGAACCCCTGCAACGCGATTGATTGAATCTAATCAACTCGCCTAACCTCTCAACGTCCAAGCAAGCTCCTGAAGAGTCTGGACTGCTGTCTTTGACCCACCGCCTCGATGTCATTCTCATCTTCCTTGGCTGGCTGAGACGCCAAAAACAATCTTTTCTCTACTCCTCCACCGCGGTCCCTCCGAATCAGGTTTTCATGACCAAGTTTCCGGCGGTAGAGGAGTCTTCATGGCGCCCTGTTGCTAGGGAGACAGCCAAAGAATGTGACGCCTCCGATTGTTTGGGGCATGAATTTCGAGCTAACCATTGTTTCCGCCCAGCTCCGTCATCCACTGAGAGATGTCATGCTGCAGCGCCACGGGTTTCACACGCCCGTTTCTAGAATAAGTGGGTGTGGGCGGGTGGGTGTGGAGGAATGCGCAAGCAATGCAGGTTCATCAGTCATCGGTCGTCAGATATTCATCGACAGCGGCACAAATGTCAATAATCAGGAAAGCTATCCTTAGGTGTCAGCTTACGGAACGATCAATCCGAGATCAACGGGTTCATATTTGCATTCTACCAGTCACAGCCCTTGGCGAGCAGGGCGGCAAGCTGCTCCAGATGAGCCTTGTCCACCTCATCGAAACCGTTCAGCTCCGCGCAGTCAATGTCGATGATTGCCACCAACTTCTTGGAACCATCGCCCTGCTCAGCCACGATCGGCACAACAATCTCACTCTTACTATCTCCGTCGCAAGCAATGTGCCCCGGAAACTTCTCCACGTCGTGGACGAGCTGCGTCTGTTGCGACTCAGCAGCCGCTCCGCACACGCCTTTGCCGAACTGGATTGTCTGGCAGGCGACCTTGCCCTGAAACGGGCCCAGGATGAGCTGCGGGTCTTGAGATGACTTATCGAGAACGTAAAACCCTGTGTGCGAGGATATTCCATCAACATCAATCATGTCCCATCGCGGAGAAGGGTCCGTGACCTACCCGCCCAATTCACATCTTTGCTTGGGGAACCCAGCGACTTGTACGCATGCCAGAGCAACGACGCAGCATTGGCAAGGTTACTATAAAGCCGTCACTAAGCCGTCCATAACGGATGTCAACAATAGGTAAGGTTTCACTCACCAGACCTGTGATGGAGACGCCCAAGGATTAGTCAAGTAGTTTCGGCAGTAAGGGAGATGCTACGAACCCAGTTGCGCTGGCCGGTAATCAGGCCTTCAGTCTGCCAGAGAACCTGTTCATAAGCATCTTCTTTCGTGACGCCCTCGGCAAAGTTGGATGCATCAGCGTGAACCTGGTTTGGGCGTGAGTTTAGAGCTTGAAACAACGGTGAAGACTCGGCAGTTGGTTAACCCAGAACGCACCATGCTCTCGACTTGGACGACCTCTCAAACCCTGGGGCTCTAATATGGATTTCAGGGGTATGCGTCGTGGTATAGAAAATTCAGCACAAAGTTTGTTGATGTTGTGGAGTTGATGAAAGCTGGAGACTCAGTCATAGATGGATGCTTCAACTGAGTCCCAGTATGAATTTGGACCCGCAAAAATGCACACATTGCGTCTCGATGCCATTTTAGCGGTACTGATGCCAACGATTCCCATGCACGACCGCCAAGGCCAAATAAACGCCAGGTTTGTTCAACATGCATGCAGGATGCAACAGCTTGAACCTTTTCGATAGTCCTCATACGACAAATCCTCCCTAGCTATTCTATTTGACGATACAAGAGGTCGCACAGTGGTCACGCGACCCGCCCTAGGGCTTAACTAAAGACCTAGTGCAGGATAAGAGAAGTGTCGCTTGAGTAAACGCTAGTTGGATCAAATATTGAGATCAACTGCCCCGTGCATAAGATTAGTTCAACGCACTGAGGCTGGGAAAGATATCGTTGCTCAGGAACTAACTAGCTACTATAAAAGTGGCTGGCTAAGGGAGCAAGCAAACTCGGACCACCCGTGTCTTGAACTATTGATTCAAATCAAGAAGTTCATCCGAAGTTTGCTATCATCCTTATCACCCCAGGATCTACAGGAGCTGAAAAACACACTACCACAAAGTAGGACAGCAACGGCCTCGTCTTGGAGCTGCTGCAGGAACACGAGCCAAGAATCAAGAGGTTGGGGTATCCGTCCCTACCTCCTTGCCAAAAAAAAATCGCCGACCCATGTCCATGTCGGAATTTCAGCTCCAATGAACGCTGGGTTTTGTTAAGCCTGTGCTTTTCAGGCATCTCTAATTGAAGGGTTCTTGTTTTCCTTTTTCGTCGTGAGATTGCTGCTCACCGCGTCCGCCTCACGTACAAGGTGACGGCGCCACCGCTCTTTGGAGGATACGACTATGACAAGGAAGAGATATTAGTAGAGTTTGGAGTGAGAAATAGGAGATGACACTTTTCAATTAACTTGCAGACGTTGTCTCTCGGTGAACCGAGTGATGAGTGATGCTCATCGTTCACCATGGATGCTTAGTATGTACCAAAGAGCACACGACCAACAACTAAACATTTGCAGACACCTTTATGTGCAAATGAGCTATGTGACATTCTTGTTGAATTATCTACCATCTACTCCGAAAAAATATTCCTCAATTGCTAGTATGAAATATTGATAGAAATGATGAAAGAAAAAGTTTCAATGCTCAACCGTTTGTCACGGTAACTGAAGATCGGCACCGGCCCAGAATCCGCCGACGTCAACCAAACAGACCAATGACGCATCGCCTTTTAGATTTTGAGCTCTTGGCCTTGAAAGCTCATCCTCACCCCAAAAAGCCCCGACCTCACTTCCGAAACCCAACCTCTGCCCCCCGGCCATGAGCTCCCGAACGCCATGGCGGCTCTGCGCCTATAGTCAGCGTCGACAGGTTCAATGCCCGCGCCATTGGACCCCTTTCGTAACGTCGTCGGCGCCCTGGCACCAGCAGCGATCCATCCACAATGACGGCCCCAAGAGCTTGAACCCCCTCGTTAACCCCCCCGATGTGACCCGACCACCGCCGCTCACCCTCCCGCGACGCAGGGACTGCGATTCGTTGCCGAAATACTACTTTGAGCTGGGAAAGGGATATCTTCGCTTCTACAAGGACGGCCTCAAGAATGTGTGGGCGAGCCGTCGTCTCCTTCGAGAAAAGCTTCAACGGACCCCCGCCGACGACCGACCCTCGATATTCAGACCATATTATGTCCCCAAGACCTTTTCCAGGGCCGATTGGGTTCTTCTCTGGAGGGTCAGGCACGACATGATACGACTGCCTCTGTTCGGGCTCATGTTGATCGTGATTGGGGAATTCACCGTACTCGTGGTCGCATACGTTGATAGTGCGGTGCCGTACCCTTGCAGAATACCGACTCAGATCTTTACAGCCCTCGAAAAGGCCGAGCAGCGTCGCAAAGCAGCGTTTGACGAATTCGAGGCAAAATATCCTAACGGTGTGCTGAGCCCCCGTGTCACCCAATCCGTTGCGCGCGCCCACGTCCTCAAGAGTCTGCACCTCAGCGGATCGATCTGGGATCGTTTGGGATTTCTCCCACCCGGCATGTGGCAGGCAAAGGGACGGTACCGCATGGCATATCTAGAAGGCGACGACAAGAACATTATTGAGGATGGCGGACCCATGGGACTTCAGTATGACGAACTGCGGATCACATGCGCAGAGCGCGGTATTGATACTCTTGGGAAGAGTGAGACGGAGCTCAGAGGCTGGCTCGGCGACTGGCTGCGTTTGACAGCATCTGATGATATTACAGAGAGGAGGCGACGCATGACAGTGCTGTTCCTAACCAGGTACGTGGTATTAGAATTAAATCTGCCAAGGCTTAGCAACTAACACTTTATTTCAGACCCGAAAACTGGCCCCAGCACCGAGACTTTGGCGTCCCTGAATGGCAGTTGTAGTAAAAAGCATGCAACGAAAAATGAAGGCAGCATTTGGGAGCAAGCGATTGACATGAGCAACGGGAATGGCTCCTTGGCTCTCACACATGTATAACAACATATACAATACCGGCTGGATTATCCACTCAGCTCTTGGTGACGAAAATATTGGCTCAAATCCGAGTCGACGGCATTGGGGTCTAACATGTACATGCGCAACCAATGACACAGTCTAGCGAGGGCCTTGAGTTTGATACTGTACTCGACAAATATGAGTCTGTCAATATGTGCAACTGCAACTATCGCTAGGGTTTATTACAAAAGCTCGGTATTCTCGCACTGCACAAGATCAGCATACCGTTTTGCACGTGAAACTCGCAAGCAAGGGCTCTTTAGAGTCAAAGGCCTGGCCCTCTGAATGGCTTCGGTGCAGCTGTTCCCGAGCTAGACCAAAAGCACGTGGCCACCATCTGCCGCCAACTGACTCGGCTTCCGTCACATTCGGGTGGTACATGTGATACTTATAACTCGGCCATACTAATACTATGAATCTTTTACCCCGTGTCTAACAAAAAAAAAAGGCGACAACGTCAAAGAGATCTGATGCCCAGTTTGGGACCCGCTTGGGGGATTGTGGGGAAAAAGGCACCAGCACATGATGCAACTCCGAGGTTCACATGCAACGATCGGGGGCCGACCCCAGAAAAAGACCAACATTCATCGCCGCCGTCGACAAGATCCATGGTTTCTCATTCTCTGTAACCCCCAGTCGCCGTTTAAAAACCTCGGTCAATTCCCCCACACTTTTTTTCCCTCTTTCTTGCATCTCTATCTCGTATCCGTCCTCTCTCCACAGATCTCTTGCTCGACCCATCAGCTCTCATAAACAATACCAGCAGCCATGTCTCTCAAGAACGGTACGTTGGTAGACACATGCCATAGACGAGAATCAGACCCCAGACTGACTCTGCGATAGACAACTTCCCTTCTTCGGCCGCTTTTGACGCCATCAACGCTGCCATCAACGCCAGCGACGCCGACCGCGCCGATGCCATCAAGCAGGGCAACGGTGTGTACGCCTTCGTCCTCAAGAACGCGAGCGGCGAGGAGGCTAGCTGGCACATCGACCTCAAGAAGACAGGTGCTGTCGGCACCGGAGTTGGCGCCAAGCCTGATGGTACGTGAAGACAGCATAAACGCGATGCGCTCATCCCGGACCCTCCGGCGCAATCATCTACGCGACAGCGCGACTAACACTTCTACTCTAGTCACACTGAGCCTCTCAGAGGAGAACTTTGGCAAGCTCGTCGAGGGCAAAGCCAATGCCCAGCGTCTCTTCATGGGTGGCAAGCTCAAGGTCAAGGGCAACGTCATGAAGGCGACCAAGCTGGACCCTGTGCTGAAGAAGGCCCAGACAAAGGCCAAGCTGTAGACGCGAGCAGGGGATCACGGTATTGAGATGAGCAGCAGTCTTTTTTTGTATGATATCAATTTCTTGTTTACCCCCATTGTCTCGGCGTAAGAGGCGACTACTATATAGAGGACTATATCGCGCTCTGTCAATTGATTCATGACTTTTCGTCTTACATCAGATGGGATGAGTTTCCTTTCATACGTCATGGCATCAGACGAGATCAGCCGCTCTTTGAAGCGCGGCCTTGGCCTCTTCCCGGACCTCGCGTACAATCTCACCAGCCGGCTGGGCCTTGTTAATGAGACCAACGCCGGTTCCCCTGTTTCGCAATTAGACAAGACGGTAGAATTTTCCCGAGACACTTACGCCCAGGTGCTGATGATTCGGGTAGCGTCCTCCTGTGAGTAATCTTCCTTGAGGCTCCGCTGGCATTCCTCGAGGGATGCGCCAGCAATGAACTTTTGGTGGATAGGTCCGATGATGGCTCGGCCATCGTAGAGAGGTCCCCAGAGAGGATTGTTGTTGATTCGGTCATTGAATGGTGACCTAGTCTCGTAAGCTCAAAAACACGGTTTTAATGTGAGTTGGATACACTCACTTCAGTGTGGACACTCCACCATCAACGGCCCCGAGGACAATGTCCTTTCGGAATTGTGGGTAAATAGATTCAGTTGCGATAGTGAACTAGAACACATAAGCTTCATTTCCCAACATTTGACCCGTAGATGACATACTCTTGTTCCCATCACGACTCCCTCGGCGCCTGTCTCAAGTCAGCATCAGCAACTTGTAATCTGAGAGACACTCACCCAGAGCCAAAGCACCAGCAACACCTCGCCCATCTGCAATGCCTCCAGCAGCCACGATGCTAATATCTTTATCTCCAAACTCCTTCTCTAGCATGGTTCTCACTTCAGGCACAAAGCTCACGATGCCCGCACCCTGACGGAACTGGTGCCCACCAGCGTCAACACCCTGAGTCACTAGGACATCAGCGCCGTCAAGCACCGCCTCCCGGGCCGCCGCGACGTTTCCAACCTGGACAAACACGACAGGTGGAACGTCCAGAGCCTTGAGCGCGGCGATGATGCTACGGTGCGGCTTGACGTCACCGTCCGGCGCAAACAGCCAGACGGCGGCGGGTCGGTGCTTGGCCAGGATGGGCAGCGCCGTCTCGGCGAAATGACCGATGGACCGGTGCCCCGTGATGAAGCTGGTTCCGACCCGGAGCGGGCCGTCCGCCGGTTGGTCGGCGCCAAGCAGGGTGCGGGCCTCTTCGAGATCGCTGGAGAGTGTCTTGATGTGCGCCGAGTCGGGTGAGAGGTCCGCCGTCGATGGGAGAAATCCTATTAACATCAGCCTCATCCATTCTGCATTCATTACATATAAAATAAGTATTAATACCGAAACCGCCGGCTTTAGTCACCTCGGTCGCCAACTGAGCGGAAGCTGCGCCGAGCATAGGCCCATTGCTAATGAGGGGGCTCTTTGCCCACGGGAAACGGTTCATAAGCTTTGAAGGACTCATTTTTTGTATGTTGATGACATGAGATGAACTTGAGAGACACTGTTGGGGAGGTTTTCTTTTATATGCTCCGGCTTACATGGATGCCTCCGTCGTATTGCTCAACAAATGAGCGTCAAGCACCCAACGCCTAGTCTGATGGATGTACGAATATGGGGCAACGCAATTGTGACTCCTAGGTCTGATTTGTCATGAGCTGCGCCGCGGAATAAGGAATCGGAATCATACAGTCATTGAAACATCTCCGCGGACAATTGAGTGGAGTGGTCAGCTCGATAATGTTGCCATATCCATTTTTATTTATTGTCGACCTAGGTTGTTCTTCTCTCATAACCACTTAGCACCACCATACCATCTCCACAGGCTTGATGTTGGTAACCTCGGGCGTCAACTTGTGACCCACGACGGCGGTCCTGACATTCCGTACCGAGCTCCAGCTCCAGTCCAGGTCGGATACTGATTCATATCCACCAACTGCAAGCTTGGTCCTACCAATGGCTCATTGTCCCAGCCGAGTGTTTCGGCACAACCGTAACTGGAAAGGTAGCTTGTCCTGGCTGCTGTGGAAGCACAGTGCATGCTCATGGTCATTTCTACCGCAGCGTCCTCGTCTTGGACTGCTGGCTGGTCTCTAAAGTCGAGGATGTGTGCGATGAACTACCCATACTCTAATTCGGTACGGTAATGGCAGAACCACCGGCGATAGAGGCAATTGTGGAGGGCAGGCCGAAGTATTTCAGGAAGACCTCGACTGCCTGGAGGGGCCTTTCAGCAGAAAGATCGGGACGGTCTTGTTCCAACAATTCAGCCTCTTGACCTCGTCTAGATGTGGCACATCTTTGAGAAAATGGGGACACTGGATCTGAAAGGTCTCCAGTTAGCTGCGATGGCGCTCCTCTAGGCTCCCACGGATGTAGTGTAAAATCTGGTGACGCTCAAGTTTTGGTTAGCCTATCTCGACGATATCAGCACCTTTTCGAACTTCGCATGGCGGAAGCCAAGACGGGTTTGCATTTTGGTGTTGTAGACATGAACGGGGAAGTACGAAGAGCCTTACTGAGTAATTGTTGGTGTTGGTGAATCAAGATCCTCCCGCTCCTTGGCATCGAACTTCTTGCGGTCCGCCACGAAACGCCTCAGCTTCTTCTAGTCATGTGCCAGTTCGGGATTGTTAGCGAGCTCCCTCTTCACGTCGCTGAATGACTTGACAAAGATGGACTGGAACTTTTCCCGGAGGTTGGAGCCAGAGTTCTTGAGCAGGTTAGCCCAGTCGTCAAGTTCATCGGTCTCTCGGGCGATCTCAATGCAGCCTAGGAGCAGAAAGGGCATGTTCTCATGCCAGAATGCCTTGTCTGCGTCTGGGTTAGCTAGGACGATCTTGGCGACAACAGAAAATAGGTCACCGAGTCTGGCAGTCCACTTGCTGTGATAGTCGAAGTCATGGCCAAAGAGGTCACATTGAACAACTTGCTTCTAAAGTACTAACTGGATGATGCTTATTTATTCACAATGAGAAACTCTCTTCCTAGGGGTTGTGACTTTGAACTGGTGCCACATAGGCTGCATATGGCACAAATAATGAACTGAGAAGCCGAGATGAATGGGGTAGTCTCAAGCTTCGGGCTGTAGAGAACTAAACGCGATGGCCACGATAGTTGGCGACTATGGAAGCAAGAGTAGATTAGATAGCCATATCCGGTGAGATTCATCCCCGAATCTCAGGAAAATTAAGCAAGATACAACGACGAAATCTAAATAGCTTAAGCTTGCTCATCCCCGATGGCTCAAGAATCGCGTCAGATAGTATCGAGGACATCAACAACTTTATCTTTCCGATATTATATCGACAGTGACCTTTAGCTCGATGTATTCTTCGGATTCAAATTCACGATTGGCCTAAAAATATCGATTCTTCCACTCGTCGAGATTTCTTCATTCCTGAAGTTGTCGTTCGGTTTAGGGTGAGGCTGTGAGCGATATTCCTATCGGGCAATATCGCCACGTATGAAACACAAAAAGGAAGGGGGGAAGGCCTTTATGTCATCCTCTGCTCGATGAGCTGGTACCTATTTTCCGGGTTTGCCAGGCGCAAGAGGTTCATAGTGCATAATCGAGCAACGTCGTCGTGCAGCCGGTATGAATGCATTTCCCCAACCACCAAGTGTGACAATAGTAAGCCTCGGGTTATAGAAGTATTTTATGATATTTGTCAAATATGTCGAAGAGTTTGTTGTAGGTTTGAGTGTATGATTATAGGCGTTTTATGATTATTTTCTCCTAAGAGGAAGGTCCTTGCTGTTGTGAACGAGTTCATGTACACAGCTGAAGATCACTTTGCGTGAGGAAGGAACCAACCAGAAGTGCCTGCGGGATACCAGGGCCCCCGTGAACAGCTATCCTTGCCTGTACCAACTTTCTTTCTCTCTCTCTTTCATCACCCTTTGGCTCCCCCTGGTTTCTGGCAAAACATCAGGATTGAATGGAACTTCCCACCTCCCTTACCTCTATAACGAGTGTTTTGTCTCGCATGTGACATCGAATCCTCGCTACAGTGGTTGCTCACAACCACACATCTTCCGTAGTATAGTGGTCAGTATGCAAGCTTGTCACGCTTGAGACCCGGGTTCAATTCCCGGCGGGAGAGATCGCCCACGTCTTCAGATGTGATTCCTTTTTTGCATTTTTGTTATTTTGCTTTTTTTTTTTTTTTTTCCTATTGTTTTTGACGGCGGTTGAAGCAGAGCCAGGCCGAATATCGCTGTTGTGGTGGCGCGTTTAGACGTTGAAATTCTGACCAAGGGGGCAAGTGACAGGCCTCTGGGTAAAGAACCTAAGCCAAGGCGATCTTGAGATCATCGAGATAACCCTGCTAGCTAGCTTGATATCGAGTCCAGTGGGAGTCAGATTAGAGACCTAGGTGCTAGTCTGTGTTCGTATGCCACAATGAATCGAGCACGAAGAGAGTTCAACAATGCTTGGTATGGAGAACATGGGCGGACTACAACCACATACCACCCCTACCCTACATCAACATGTGAAATTGCATTTTGACTACTTCACCCTCAACACTACATGCAAATGTGCATTGCAGGTTGGTATTTGTTTGATGATCCATCTCTCATCCATTCCGATAACACAGTGATCGTCCCTTCAAACAGAGCTCATGGCTGTACTCAGTCGCAACTGGTGAACTGTGCACTGCCCCTCTCGCGCCATAGGATATGGTAGGATATGGTAGGATATGGACCTACCAACACCAATGCCAAGTATCATAGAGCACATATATGTCATATGATCTGTTGGGACTCTACCGAAACGAAGTACCCAACAATCATACAGACCTTCTAGCCCGTAGGCGAAAGGACGGGTTATGCTTTTGTTTACCGACATGAGATGTTTCAATTCGCAGGTCCCTGCGTACCGAGTACGTAGCATCAATTCAGAGAACCTGGATGATAATCCATTGTCGTATATCCCCGCCCAAAATTCGCGCTTCACCACGATCCCATCTTCCCTTACCCTAGCTCATGGTGATACATACCTAGCCAGGCACAATCTTAGATCAGGTGTGTCCTATAGGGCACGTTAGTAGGATGGCGTGTGTCAGATGAAGCCGGCTTCCATGCCCACGCGACTCCCGAGGCAGAGACGGTGTGATGGTTGGTTATGCTTTTTATCCAGTTTCATAACGAAGACATTCCAATGGTTCATCGAGCAACGGCCTGGGAAATCTCACATTGCAATTGGCTGTTGTTATGTCAAAAAGTCAAATTCGCATCCGCATGCAACACATGATTGGCCAAAACAGCCAATGCATGTCTCGTGAGGGTCAAATTGCCTAGCCATTCGGAGATTTACCCAATGTTAAATGAGCTTCAAATTTCCGAAAGCGAGAAGCTCGCCCATCTTGATTTCCGCGGCTGGCATCAGAGACGCTCAGAGACGGTGCTAAAAGCAGGGTAAACACCTATGACGGGGTTCAGTTTGAGTTCGGAAGTCTCAGTGGAATGTATGTCTGATCCCGTTGGGGGCTCAATGACTTAGACAAGTGGTCACCCTTGCTGGGCAACGGATGCATAGAGCCAGGTCCGGGTAGCACCATGAATGACCGTTTCGAGGTGAAGCATCCCAATGGCATGTTCCCTAATGCAATCCGCCCCTAGTAGCGTAGAGTAGCGCGTCAACATGACGGAGTCTTCGACATGAATCTTGAGATCGACAGCCAACAAGCAAGGCAGGCAAGATTCCATCGTCGAGGGTGACCATGCGACCTGACTAGCTGGCCTGCATAAGCAGAGACAATGCAACGTCGGCAACAAATCCGAATTAGGCCGAGCTGGGGGAACAATGTGGCGAGTGCATTAGCCATAACACATGCGTGTACGAGGTGTTTGTGAGACTCGTGCGTTGGCGACGAGCCGTCCTGGACACGCAGCACCCATTTTAGCCGCCGAGGGGAACGCGATACAGAAAGAGGGAGGTGGACGTTTTCTGCACAAGGGGCAAAGCTAGAGCCGCCTCTAGCGGGGGTCCCTGGACGAAATATCTCTTCTGAGCCGGGTGCTGTTGTTGGGGCCGGGGTAGTAAGCAACCTCGCATCCTCCCGTCCTGGGCTATTGGGTAATTGAAGCCTCGTGCCCCGATGGGGATAGATGGCAGATGATGAATCAGGCGATGAGGACAAGGCCTTCGATTGCATCCGTCAAGGAGGAGATTCCCCTGCTCGATACGAAGTTCGTTCTCTAGGGAATCTGTAGATGCGAGGTGAGGAACGGATCGGCTGGATGGGCAACGGAGCGGTTCCACGACCAGCCGGCCGGATGGGAGTGGCTGCTCTGGCTGAAATTGATGGACGGGCGCTAGCAACGTCTTGACTCTTCTGACGCGTTGCTGTGGCTTGTCCAAGGCTGCTTGGTTGCATCCCCGGCCATGGGACGGATCCGACCGCTATGCAAGCTATTCTCGGTATGTACTGATGCAAGGAATAATGAATCGTTCAAGCGGAGAGGCACCAGAAAAGAGCCTCAGGGCCACGACCTTGGCGTTTGCATTTTGTTGCGGTCAAGACCGCGAGGAAAAAGCATGGCACTTTGTTGGTGCAACGCCGCACAGCTTCGACGTAGCAATGCCTGTGGTTGTAATGCCAAGCACACGTCCTACCTGCCGATCCATCTGGAATCCATGAAAAAGGGTCTGTCGAGAGGAATTGAATTGGCCCAGATCCGTGCCCTTTCACACCGGTTGTAAGGCGTCCCCCGATGCTTGCTGCTTGCGAGGATAAACCACCAGAAAGAGACTGCCCCCGCTCGACGAGCACCTGAACTCTCACCCTGATTTTAACCTTGAACCCATGCATGCCCGCAGCCTTCCGTCCCCATCACCATCCATCGCAGATGATGGACGGCCCGGGTATGGAGTACCTGGTTAGAGGCTGGGAGATTGCGCCGCGGTTGAAGTAGCAATACCCCGGGCCTGCCGTTGGGGACTCCACCGCCGGACGCCTCAGTGGACAACGCCGAGTCAAGAGGAGGACCAGGGGCACACCTCATGGGCCATTGGGGAGGATCCTGTGGGCACAGGCGCGCGCCCGTAGGCGTCTGTCGTCAAGACGAACGGCGCCCCAGTGGGCGATGGGCAAGTCACCGGCTCCTTGACTGACTAAGGCAAGGCTCAAGGGGATATCTCGACTTGGACGGGGCTTGATGTGACCGACCGACGACAGCTCACCGACAGATTGGGTTGATGGCTAGGGTTTAAGCCCAACATGTAGGTCCAGGTGACGACATCCACATGTGCCTGAGGCGGTAGACTTTTCTTGTTTGTCTCTTGATGATGAAAACTCGCGCGACTCGAGAAAAGTGACAGGACAGATGGATTGCTTTTTGCCAGTCAGTGAGTGTCTGAGCCAACAGGGGAAACTATCGGATTGCAGAACGAGGTAGGGAGCGTGGGACCTGACCCGGGCGGACGACGGTAGGTACTTGTGAGGGAGGTAAATCTCCCCAAAGGTTGAGGTTCCCCTTTGTACGGTGCGGAGACAACATTACTTCACAATGCACACTGTCTAAAACGTCAAAGCACCTGCATGTCTGGCAGCGGATGGCGCTAAGCCAGATGGCATCTGACCATCTAGCCAGTGCCACTCACAGTGCGTGGCTAAACCCTTCATCTGCCGCCCTCAAGCTTGAGTCCCTGAGGGAAGATACCTCGGCCCCGTGTATCCCCTAGCCTCCTGCATCCGGCTGCCCCCATCCCAGAGCGGGTTGGCTGGCGGCTGGACTGGGCCCTTTGGAAGCTGGGGCTGGGTCCAGCCAGAGCTGGCAGGCAGGCTGGGCGTCCCAATCCCATCCCATCCACTGTCGGGTCGGGTTAGTTGGCGTTCAGCGTCGGGTGTGTTGGCCTCAGCGCCCTCTCGCTTGTTTCTTGTAGCGGTTGCACGCTGTAAAGAGACTGGCTGCTGGCCCCAAGGTGCCCGCCTTGCAGTGGCCGGGGGGTTCTCTCGGGCAGTGGAGCTGGGGGTCACTGACTCTGGCTCGGTCGGGGGCCTGGCACGGGCTCTCCCATCCCCTTCTCCAGCGCTGAGGTCTCTTCCCCTTTCCTACAACCATCCCCAATCTCCCCATCAACCTCATCCTTTCCTTCGCTTTTGGGGATTCGCCTTCGACTTCTCTCCCTCGATTCGATCGCCTGTTCGAGCGAGCTGCCACATTGTATCCTTTTGGCATCTCTTCTCTGCTTCAGGTGAGTACCCGATTACACATTTCCATGTTCACACTTGTCGGGGGCGGTGCTGGTGGTCTGTTTTGGCTTCTGGAGCCATAGAGCTTGGGGCGTGGATATTCGACGGGCTGCTGCTGCTTCAACCGGTTGATTCCCTCCTCCTACGACCCGACATCGTTCCGATCGATACATCTTGGATCTGGCCCTGCCCCTTTCGACAGGCTTGATTGCTTTCTTGTCGGCATCACCATCAGGGGCAAAGTCAGTCGTGGCCAGTGTCGTGCAGGAGCTGCTGCGCCTGCGTCCGCAGTCCTGGGCTGGAAGAGCCTTTTTGCCGCGCCTCCAATCAAGGATCCCAGCACACAGCACCCGGCAGCAGCCCAGCTTGATCAACCTGTCGCCTCATCCTCCTTTGCTGTCCAACCGCACGCAGCGCCACGCCATCAGTCTCCGACTCTTTCTTGCCCCTTCCACTCCCCGACCGACAACTTGGAAATTCATCAGTTTTCATCAAACACTGACCGCTGGTTTTTGTATTTGTTTACAGGCATCGATTTTTTGCAAGCACGCTTCCATTCCAGACTCGATCCACGCCGTTGCCACGACCGAAACTTTCCGTCTTTCTGCCTAGACATTCTTCAAGGTGGTCCGGTGACCGCCACTACCGCCGCAATGGCTTCGTCGTCTTCCAACGTGGTTGGAGTTCACTACAGGGTGGGAAAGAAGATTGGAGAGGGTTCGTTTGGTGTCATTTTTGAGGGCACTAATCTGCTCAACAACCAGCAAGTTGCTATCAAATTCGTGAGTCGGCTGGCATTTTCATCGTTTGTCATCTCGACCAATCTAACACGGTTTCTAGGAACCTCGCAAGAGTGATGCTCCTCAGCTGCGAGATGAGTACCGAACGTACAAGATCCTCGTTGGATGCCGTGAGAATTATCATTCGACTATATAACTTACATGATGCTAATTTTTTATTTAGCTGGTATTCCTAATGTGTACTACTTCGGTCAGGAAGGACTTCACAACATCCTCGTGATCGACCTGCTTGGTCCATCCCTCGAGGACCTTTTCGACCATTGTGGTAGGAGATTTTCCATCAAGACCGTCGTCATGGTGGCCAAGCAGATGTTGTCCAGGGTCCAGACAATTCACGAGAAGAACCTGATCTACCGTGATATTAAGCCCGACAACTTCCTCATTGGTCGCCCCGGCACCAAGGCCTCTAGCGTTATTCATGTTGTCGACTTCGGCATGGCCAAGCAGTACCGTGACCCGAAGACGAAGCAGCACATTCCCTATCGCGAGCGAAAGTCGCTTTCTGGAACTGCTCGATACATGAGTATCAACACTCATCTTGGTCGCGAGCAATCTCGACGAGACGACCTCGAGGCCCTTGGCCACGTCTTCCTGTACTTCCTCCGCGGAGGACTCCCTTGGCAGGGCCTGAAGGCTGCTACCAACAAGCAAAAGTACGAGAAGATCGGTGAGAAGAAGCAGACGACGGCCATTAAGGACTTGGCCGAGGGCTTCCCCGAGGAGTTCAACAAGTATCTTACTTATGTCCGTAACCTGGGCTTCGAGGATACTCCCGACTACGACTACCTTCGTGAGCTTTTCACCCAGGCCCTGAAGACTACCGGCGAGGTTGAGGATGGCGAATACGACTGGATGAAGATCTCGAAGGATTCGGGAAAGGGATGGGACTCCAAGAGCCACAACGCCGCCTATCTGCACAACCCCAACGTGAGGCCTGGCCCCTCGCAGATGGAGCTGCACAGCGGCCATCGTCCCGGGAATACGAACTCTCACCAACAAGCGCAAAACCTTACTGTCAGCCGTTTAAACGCCGCGCAACCCCCTCCTCCGTCTCCGATCAAGCAGATGGGCAAGCAGAGAGATCGGCCAAGCGCCCCCGGCGCCTTGTCGGCGCAGAGGGGGAGCGGGGTTGGGGGTCTTCGGGACATGGCCACGCCAACTGGCTCAACCCAGGCACAGTTCCAGAACAGCGCCCAGAACCTGCCTCAGCCGAGGACCTCCCAGCAGGGACCGGCGACGCAGCTCGCCCAGCCTAGCGATCAGCCCGCCAACCCTCAGCCTAGTGGCTTCCAGAAGCTGATGAAGACGCTCTGCTGCGGTTAAATAGGGGTGGTTGATTGCTACGGTTTTCTTTCTTTCTTCATTGCTGCGGCGTTGTGCTTCAGGATCTGTGTCTCAAGGACAGTCCTGAGCTTGAGGATGATGTCCCCAAACGGTCACAAGGGGATGTGGTTGCTGGATAAAAACGCCCACCTGGAGCAGAATCTTGTTACACTTGCTTCCTGGACCTCGACACCAATGGCGACCCGGCTCGGCGGGTAAGCCCCTACAGCGGATGCGGCGACGTCCATTTGCTTGAGTATCGAGACTTGGCTCTGGAACCTGGATCTCCTCAAACTCGGACCTCATGTCGCTCTCATAGAATCCCTCTGTCTCCTGAACTGATACACCGAGGTATCTTTCAGGACCACCCGCCAGGGGAAGCAAATCTGGTCTTGGAGTTGGGAATGGGCTTTTCTTTTCTTTATTATGTCTGGCATTCCATCACGAAACTATACTAAACCACGTTTAATCTTCCAGCGCAGCACGGCGCAAGGAGATCGAGCAGGGCAGCATTTTGGGTCTGGTTCGGTGTTTCTTAGTCGTATTTCTCATGACGCTGTCTATAATCTCTCTCTGTGCGTAATCACCTACCCAGACGAAAGCCACTCTTGAGCGACCTGAGGGTGGTGAGGCAAAGCGAGACGAGGGCGAGCGAGCGTCTCCAGTCTTGTCTGGTGTAGTTACTAGGGTATGGAATGGTAGGGGAGTGGAGGGTAGAGTAGGTAGGGGTAGTAAGAAGGAGGTGTGGGGATGATGAGTCTGGTCTTTTTTGTTGTTGTCGTTGTTGTTGTTCACTTTTGGAAGAAGCAGCTTGGTGATTTGTCGTGAAATGAAGATAGAGCACTATAGGGAGTTTTTTGTCTGAATCTTATAATGGGAAAAAAGGCGTTGTCAAGTCCTTTTTCAACACTGATAGTCTTATCCATTTCTTTGAGTAAACTTAAACTGCACACAAGATATAAAGTATCATCACGTATATGTAACATTACACGGCATCATCTAAAGGGAGTCCATTCCCCGTGAACATCTAATGCCAAAATTTTGTTGCCACTATTCCCATCCATGGCTATCCCTTCAACACCCTGCCAGCCTTACAGACAAGTATGAGCTGCAGAACCCAATATTGCACCCCGGAAACGATTAGATTAAGTGAGCTTCTGCTTGATGAAGAAGGATCGGAGATGCGAGAGCTGCCAGGTGCAGGTGACGCCAAGGACGACAAGCTGGATGACGATCCAGCGGATGACACGGGCGTTTGTAGACTCGGACTGATCTCGGAACTCGGCCTCTCGCTCCTGTGTATGATGTGGTTAGCTTTCTGGTGTCTCATCTTGACCTAGTCGTATCAACCGACTCAAGGGATAGTTGTCACTTACACGCTGGAAGACCTGCTCTCTTCGGATGTCGTTGAGGCGGGCGTTGAGGTCCTTGACACGTGTTGTGATGTCCTGGATCTTTCCCTTGTCGCTGCTCTCGATCTGGTTGGTCTCGCCGATGACGAGGTCGAGGGTCAGCTTGATGCCGCCGTTGGGTTTCGAGGCCGAGAGCCAGCCAGTGCGGCCAGAGTTGGACGACGGCGTGAAGCACAGCTTGTGGTCTCCGGCGTCGGCAGCCGAGAAGGTGAAGCGGCCCGAGGCAGCGCCGCGCTGGGAGACGACACGGTGGTCGTTGTCGAAGATTTCCTGGTGATAAGTGTGAGCATGGTTGTCGTGAAGCATGTGGGAATGGCTTCAAGGAGGGTTCTTTCAACATACATCGACATTGATGTAAATGCTGATGCCGTCGTGCTTGACCCAGGCGTTGACCCGATCATCCCACTCCTCGGCGGTGTAGTGTCCCACGACAAGAGTGTCCTTGGGAAGCTCCTCGTAGAAACACTTGGGGGTGACGCCGTCGATGAAGAAGTGCAGCGCATTCGCAGCTGCGCTGAGCGACAGCAGGGGCAAAAGGAACTTCATGATGGGCGGGCTCGTGAACAAGACAAATGCGCTATAGATCGATCGGGGGCGCAATTGGAGGGGGGAGGCTCGATAGGGCCGTCGAAGTGTCGAATCGAGTGTCGTGTGCGAGATGAGGTTGTACCCAAGGAGTCTAACACCGTGACCTCTCCCCTTGAACTTTTGGCGCCCGCGAAGCTGCCACGTTCGAACATCGGCCTGTCAGGGGGGAAGTCGCTATCACGTGACATTGAATGGGGGCAAGGATGTCTCCACTTCGGTATCTGATGCTGGCTAAACTTTACCAAACCCACGCCCGCTCCCCAAAACTTGACGCGTCCAACATGTCGATTTCCGCTCCAGCCAAAATTCAACCGAACAATTGATGCACCCGTTACTTGGTTCGACTAATTAAAGCGCAACATAGAGCAATTAATTTTGATGGTTTTGGTGATGGAAACCTGCGTATAGACCCTCCCCCGACCGTCCTACATCTATCCCGACGACAAGCATACACACGCCCGTCATGACTTCTTCCGACGTCCGCGATGTCCTCAACCTGCCTGACGGGTCTACTGGTCCCCGACCGGCCAAGAAACAAAAGTTCTCGGCTCCGAGGCCGAACCTTAAGGGCCTCGCGCGTGAGGTTCACAACCTTGGCGGCGACAACCCCATCGCCATTGTCCCCGAGGTCACACACTTCAAGAAGCGGCGTTTCGCGAGTCGCAAGCCCGCTGCGCGATGGGAGATGCGGCCATTTAAGAACTCGGCGCGTGGATCCTCAGACTTGACACTGCGACACTGGAGGAGGAAGGATGACAAGCCAGAGGGCGATTCTCAAGATGGACAGGGTACCGAGGGGGATAGGACGGATCAAACCAACGAGATGGAAGATTCAGCATTCGCAAAGTACAATGTGCAGGTGTCGGTGCCCCAATACAGCGACGGCCAATACCAGCAGTCACTGCAGCATGGAGATTGGACCAAGGAGGAGACGGACTATCTGCTCGAGCTGGCGCGCGACTTTGACCTTCGATGGCCATTGATCTGGGATCGATACGAGTGGAATCCTCCCGCAACCAATGGAGAAGCCGACGCTGACGGCGACGAGAGCAAGGCTATTGTGCCAGCCACACGCTCACGCACTCTGGAAGACCTCAAGGCCCGATACTACGAGGTTGCCTCCAAGATGATGGCGGCGCAGAAGCCCGTCCAGTATATGACACAACCCGAGTTTGCACTCCATGAGCTCATGGCCCACTTCAACCCACAACAAGAGAGACTACGGAAGGAGTTTGCTCTCAACGCCTTGACACGATCTCGGGAGGAAGCCCGTGAGGAGGAATCGCTCTTGTTGGAGATCAAGCGCATACTGGCACGTAGTGAGCGTTTCAACGACGAGCGCCGCGAGTTGTACCACCGCCTCGATTATCCCCGCGCCGACACCGATATAAACGCCTTCAAGTCATCCGCTGGCTTGCAGAATCTGCTACAGAATCTCATGAGCGCCGACAAGTCAAAGAAACGAAAGTCACTGATGCCCGGTGACGTTGCCAGTCCTGCACCTCCACAAACTGCTGCTGCAGCTGCTGCAGCCGCAGCGGCGGCCACTACCCAGGAGTCTGGTAGACGTGAGAGCACGGCGGCATCTACTGGCCATCGCGAGTCTATTGGACCTACACCTACGCCCACTGCTCCCAATAATAAGAAGGGTCAGCCACAGCAACAAGAACGCCGCAAACTTACGAGCCAAGAAGAGGTACTATATGGTGTCACACACCATGATCGACTTGGTTCTGGTCCGACGTTCCGGACAGAGAGGATCAACAAGCTATTCTCTCACAAGTCGAACCAGCAACAACTGCGTATCACAAACGTGCTCAACGAACTGGACGTGCCTAGCAAGCTCGCCATGCCCACAGCAGCAACGACACATCAGTACGAGATGCTTCTCGGAGCTGTCAACAGTCTGCTCGACGCTCGTAAGGTTTCGGATAAGATCGACGCCGAGATCAAGGTCGAGCAGGCAAAGAAGGCAGAGCGGGAAAAGGCCATGGCACCCCCGGAACCGGAATCAGAAAAGGAGAAGGCTGGAGAGAGGAAGGACGAGGATGATGCCGGAAAGGCAGCTGCAGCAAAAAGTGACGCTGCAGACAAACCCAACGGCGAAGACGTCACATCTGAAACACCCAACGGCAACGAAAAGAAGGATTCTGTAGAAGCAGCTGCCCCCACGACGAAAGGCCCGGAGGCCTCGACCAAGGACGCAAATGAGGACGACCGTCCAGGTAGCAGCGGTGCCCCGCAGAAACGCAGTGCGAGTGTCTTGAGCGGTACAAGTGACAAAAGCGCCAAACGACAGAAGAAGTAGGACAATGTATCGCCAAAGTATCTCTATACATGGCTCGACGCGCCAGTGACTTGACGCATGCGAGAGACAACCGAGAAACGTTCCTGCAGGAGACGCAGGGGTCCCTTCAGACGGAGATGACAGCAAGAGACCGTACCGAGTCCGGTAGTTGTCGATTTGAGATCCGTCACACAGATGGGCCTAGGGAACAGCGAAACAGGGTCTCACTTGAACATGTATGCGGTTTCATGTGCAGAGAGATGGATGAGATTGATTGTGCCACAAATCAAATCTCTCAAGGGATGCCGTAGCGTGTAGAAGCGCCGGCCAGTGGAGTACAACTGTGTGACTGTCAAACAGGAATGCATCATCGACGTCCGAGACCTGCAATCGAACTCGACGACAAGCCAGGCTGGAGGGGAGGATCTGAGCCATGGATCACCGGGCATGGGCGCTTCGAGCAGCAAGCAGGTGGGGAAGTGTGAGGTTACCCGGTTCGTTTTGCAGGGCGGCAACCAAGGTGCTTGCTTAATAGGCTTAGCCAGGATCGAAAAGTACCACTTGAAACCATCGGGGACTCCGAGTGAGTGAAATGAATGGGCGGTGATTGCGAGGATGAAATAGACGCTCAGGGGGACGTTGAACGATGGAGGTGACGTCGTGTTAAAGGAGCTGCACCTCACCCACGGCTGCATGGAGGCTATCGCCCAATATAGCAACCTGTTCCTATATTTATCATTGCACATGTCTGTGGATATCCCGTTTGGGTCAGGACCCTTAAGCAAGGAGGGATGAACTGCCAAGGGGTAACAGGGCGTCTTCCATCCTCTCGGGACGGGCTGGCCAACGTCTTGCGGCCGGCATGATACCCACTGCCGAGATACCAAAATAGGCTCTATGGCGCCAATTGGCTGGTTGAGATCTTTTCAGATAATGCTGCAGGTCCCCTGGGAATATACTCGTGCTTTGGCGCCAGGAAGAAGCGCATGTTGCCTGGGTCACAGGAGCCGGCGCTTCGAGTCGATAAAGCCATCGTCATGCTTCTCTCCCCGGCGAGGCGCCCGGCGTTGGTGCATGAGAGCTGGTGGAGGAGAGGGGCGTGTGTTGTAGTCGGCGTCTATCGTCATCTAAACCGGACCAGAAAAGGAGGCCAGACCATCAGGTCGCAACCCATGTCTTGCAGGAGGACCCCGTGGAGGAAGCGTCTTGACATGCGAGACGGATGCTTTGCATAAAACTACCGGATCTGAGATAAAAATAGCCCTGGGTAGACGCTGGGATCTTGATAATTCTGGAATAGATTCTGCAAGATGAGCAAGATGGTGGACGACCGGGCGCTTAGCTGGCGGCTATCGAAACTTTGAAGCTTTGTGATTGGGTGTGATGCCTGTGACGAGCCCAGCAGCAGAACTTTAGATCTTGGATATTTTTAGAGCATGAAGAATGTCGTATATGTAGGAGCCAAATCCTGGAGAAGTTACTGAACGTGGTAAACGATATTCTCTTGTGGTGTTGAGGCTCTGTGATGTGACGTCTGTGTTCCTGGCTCGTTCCTGGGCCTCGTGCAGGCGGCCCGTTATTGGCCACCGTCGCATATGGGGAGCTTCTCAAACCAACGTCTTTGCCGTCATGTGATATGTCTCATTGAAAGGGGCTTGTCCAAAACGAGTACAGACGCCCCGGAGAGGTAGGTAGGAATTGTGCGTGCCCTTGGAAGACGTTGCCTCGATACCACTGAACTGAACTGGTACGATGCCTCACCCATCTGTGCACCTACCGTCCCGTCGTACCGGAATAGGCGGAGGCCGCGTCGCCCCGCCGAGTCGACGATCAGATGGAAAATGGGAGCAAACAAGGCCATGAACCTCGGCATGTAGCACAGCCTAGTGACGGGACGGCTCGGCGAACTGGCTCGGCGAAGAGCAACCCTCCCCTGTCGTGGGCACGTTTGGTTTGGTCGAGATTTGGCTCTTGACAGGACCCTTGTCATTCCCTCTTTTCTCCGTCTTGTTTGAGGCAGGGGGCGCCCTATTGCAGGGGCAGCGAATGCGAAGACCACCCAACCAGCACATGGCCATCAAACACACTCCACGCCGCAGCCACGCGAGAGGGACAAGAGAGAGGGTGCCGAAGGGAAACAGAAGGCCTGAAGCAGGGGAATTGATGCATGAAGCTGACAGGGGACATGTACTCGACGTCTGACCCGACAGGGCAAGGAATCCGCATGCGCAACCAATTGAACCTACCCAACTAATAACCCGGCATGCCAGCCAACCAACAAGACCACCCATGGCCATGCCAATGCAATGGTTAGGACAAACTTTCTGTTCCTTCTGCCGTCCGTGAGATGAGATGAGGCTTTTCGAGCAAACGAAACAGGGCTGTCGGGATGTGTCGAGTTCCAGACTCGACCGTTCCCCGTTCGCTAGTGATCCGGGAGTGCAACAGCGGCAAGCTGCCGGCAACCATGACGGCCGGACCTCCGGTGGGCATGTTCCCTTCACAGGCGCTGGGGTTCGAGGAGCAAGACGCCACTTGAGGGTGGAATCGAAGCGCCCAGCCGTGAATGGCCTGAATCAAGGCGGCCACTGGCCAACCACATCGTCTTGTCCTGGAACTCGAACCGGCATCACCAGAACAGACTTCTTTTCATGTTATATTTAGACTGACGCGACGGTGATGCAAATCGGTAGCTCCGTGGTGGATAAAAACACCTGTAACAAAGTCGTCTGCCGGCGACGAAACCAGTGTGATTGTTGGCTGCAGCATCGCGTCATGAATCGAGTTGTGTGCCATCTGTGACAGGCGTAAACGTGCTGCATTGACACCATGATGGCCTTCGGATGCCATTCCTAAAGTCAAAGCCCAGATTAGATGGCCTGACGGAATGACCCTTGCTATCGGCACATTTTGACCAATAAAGCGACCGTGATGTTTCTGGATTGTTGGAACCTTTCATGCGCTGGGCGAGAAACCGTGAGTAGGTAGCGATTTGACTCTAGGTAACGGCTTGCTTTGTTCTGTCAGCTGGCGTCACCAATTCAGTTCATTGCTGTAAGAAGCAAGTCGGCGATGCTTGATAATGGGCATCCTCCTTGGCAATCTCTAGCTGCTAGCTCCCTTTCAAGCCCTATCCTGGAAAGGCTGGGTGGAAAGAGCCCGAAATACCACCCGGAGAAGTGCATCGTTGAGGACTTGAAGACCCAATCCTGGCGGACTGACTTGAATGATGCCCACCGCCCCGCGTGGGTCTCCCTTCCCCGCGGACACCCGTCGAGACGCAGCGGAATTCTGGTTAGAAACCATTGAGCGATGGAGTGAGGTCGCAATCGATGCGGCGGTGTGCCTGCAAAGACGCATAATGCAGTAATATAGACCCGACTTTTGCCTCGTTGGCTATCGATTTTCCGTCAATGGCGCTAAACACTTCATCACACGTCCCTCGGGTCTTTCTCATCTGCCGTGACAGCTTTGAATCACCACTACCAGCCCCTTCTCTTCGCTGGGTGGCCAATCATAGATAGAAGGTCGCCAAGATCCATCACAGGTTAGCAAGGAACCGGCTGTGAGTGCACCCTACCTAGGAGCCACTGAGCCAAGACGCAACGGTCAAAACCAGAGGACACTAATGAAAGCCGATCGGGTCAGCAATTCGCAAGTACCACATCGCGAGGACGGTAGTAACCGAATCGAAGTATGCCTGAGCTGCTAAACGTAGAGTGACAGATAAGCTCCGCCGTAGACATCAGCTGGCGCAGATATCATGAAATGAACCAGTACATCCAGAAACGGATGCCAAGTCCTTCGCCATCAAACAGAACCGCCAGGACCTTTGCATGGTTGACCGACGATGGATCCAACAAGTTGACAAAGGAAAAAACCTCGAACCCCATGTCATCTTGTTAGATTAGACACAGCGGTTTCTAAAAATGGGAGGTTTCGTAATTGCCTCATCGTTCGTACTCCATTTGAGGAGGCATGTTGGTGGGATATCTATTTGCTCAAGGACAGTTGGTGCTGCTAAATTCGATGAGAACTGACTGAACCTTCGACCCCTGATGTTCCATAAACACTCGCCTTGGAAGGTTTCGCCGATCATTTTACACAAGGGATGTGTAAGGCGAGCAGGGTTCTGTAACATCGAAGAGGCCGCCAGGCGACGACAGATAGTAAGCGGTTGCCTCCCGACACGCCAGCTCTCAAGTGATTGATGAGAGAAGCGCGATTCAAGCTGGACGCCGCGCCAGCCTGAGCCATAATGCCGGGAACGAGCCAGGATGTGAAGCTGGTCAGCTCCATGAGATGCTAGGCTCGTTGCGCGTCACGGCGCACGAGTCTATCTGAACGGCGTTCAGCCTAGCGGATGGTCGCCGGTCGGACACGGGCGCATGTAAGCTTCCCAGACGCCTCCAAGCGGGCCAAGGATGGTGCCTGTCTCCTGGTACGTACCTGATCAGGATACGCTCAAGGTAGGGCTCCACGTCCTGGCACAGCCGCGGACGGCGGCGAGCGATACGAGACAACAAACTTAGCGTGTTAGACGCGGCGTTAATGGGCGCTGAGCGCAGGCTGTCTCGCCTAAGGTGCCTGAACGGCCACATCATCCTTGCCGAGGCCACGGTCTGGTTCTGGAATGCCTTGCGTGATTGGCTGCTGGGGCGAGGAGGCGCACAGTCCCAACACCACATCCGCCAGCTTGCGGTGGACGGTGGGAGGAGGGCGTGTGGGTGGTTGGCACAAGGGATATTGTTCATCCTCTTTTCGAGTCGTTGCTCAAGTCCACGGGAAGGCGCTCGAGACAGTGATTGTGTTCTCTATCTGTTGCCAAGAGAGATAAGACCATCGAGACGCTGAGATTCCCAAGAATATGACGTGACCAGCCTGATCAGAGTAATAACGAATGATCCAAGGTTAGAGTTGACGAGGGCACAGAAGCTGAAAAGCAGTAGAGAAAGAGGAGGGTGGGGTCATGCTGGACGGAGAGACGAGGATGATGATTTTTTTTCTCTTTCTCCAGGACGTGCCTGCCATCGCACCAAAGCAAGCTACAGTGCCGCGGCAAGAGCGAACAGGCCGCCGAGGGTTCCCCACCGATGACAAGGAAGGGAAGGAGCCCGTTGAGGCCCCGGAGCTAACTCATCCTAGCGTTCCTTGGTTTATTGTTGGTCTTGCGGGAGTGACCAGTGCCATCATTAGACTCAAAACGAGTCGAGTGCACTACCGAGCACGAACAGGTGCCTTGAGTGTAATCAAACCACCTCACTTCACTTGCTTGGTCAAATGCCCAAACGTTCTCCGTAAGGCAGCCATGTGCGCCTGAAGGAGCCAAGGAGGAAGACTGTCAAGGTCCACATGTACGAGAAGGTCATTGAGACAGACACCATTAACGCGACAGGCCAGGTTACGCGCCTCAGCGTCTGAGCTTCTCAGACGAGCCCTGATGGTAGCACAATACTGTACCAAGTGAGTAACCTGTGTTCTGTCACTACCTATCTCAAACATAACCATGTAGTCTTGTGCGCTTGATGAATGAGTGCCGCCGCCCGCCTGAACTGCCGCCTTAGAGTCAGGCTAGAATCGCAGAGGTGACATAAGGGCGCAGCATTTCATCGTTTCGCAGGAGCGGAGAGAGATAAAGTTCGATAACTTCACACAGACGAAATTGCACACCCAAAGCAGAAACGGAGGCGCGCTAAGCTGGCACCTGTCGTGTGGTACGAAGGGCAAGGAGCGTCAGCAATGCTCGGTTAGGTGTTTGGAGAGTCGCGCGACAGGGCACCAGGCGTCAGTTACAGGTGCCCGACACACGAGTCTTGTCTCTGGGACCCTCAGTTGAAGGGCACATGGGTCGCTTATTGGATCCGGATCATTACCCCAAGGACGATCTTGCGGGTACACGTTGGGACCATTACCGCGATAGGTGGCTTCTCATTTCCCTGTTAATAAGCCAGCTCGAGGTCGAGCGCTGTCAAGATCGGCCGGCGGCGGCTGTCTCGACCAGGCATCCAGGGTTTGGCGATGGCGGCAACGTACTGAGTCGTACGGATCGAGTCGAGCATCTATTGCTGAGGCGATCATGGACGTAACATGGCAGCGTCAGTACACAGGTGAGTTGAGTGGAGTAAAGAAATGGATGAGCATGGGTGATTTGCAGCTGATCCTCGCGGCACAGTCTTTCTCATTGTCGCGCGTGAGATAGACGAGGATGACTCAGACAGACGACCTAACAGGCTTCAGAATTACTTCTCGGACAAGACAAGGTGACAGGCCCCAAAAGAGGCTACGCGGAAAAGTTCTGTGCAGAAGAAGCTCGTGTCCGCCGTCAGTGGCTCCATCATGTCTGACGCAACCCACCGTGGCAAGGACACAAACAAGAAAAAAAAAAGGGCGTTGTTCATGCCAGACATTGTGCCGTTTCTCGAGACTGGAAGACGGCGGCAGCGCAGCAGCGCGTAGTCTACTCTGCGGTCCGTGGTCCGCATCTTGATGGAGACACGCCCTCCCTCTCTAAAGTGTGTGTCTTTGTCTTGGGGCCGCTTGGAGACCCTTGCTCGCTTCTGGACTCTAGACTCTGGGCGGCCCAGGGCGGCCCCATCGTCAACTAGGGGTCGCTCAGCCAGTCGCGCGGCCCCCATGGCTGCAAGAAAGACGCCCGGCCAGTTTTGCTCGCGCCAGAGGGACCAAGCAAGAATGTGAGAGGGGCTAGGAGAGGGCGCCAGCGCCAAAGAAGGGGTGCGCGCGACGTTAGTTTGGACAAGACAGGTGACGAGCGGCGGAGGGGTTCCGTTCGTCGAAGGAGGTACAAGACACAATGGAGCTACTGATCGCTTACCTGCCAGCTGGAGGAGAGCTCCTTAGGTCCAACAGGTGGAAGCAAGCCGAGCCACCAGCTGGAGACTTTTTGTCGTCCAACGCTGAGCGCAAGCCAACAGCAATTCCCTTTTGAGCAATGGCACGGAGCCCTTGGTACGCCGCGCCTTGTTCATCTTGGACCAAATGCTGCACATTCGGGCTCGGGGGACCGATCTGGGCCAATCCCAGATGGTGATGTGATATGCCTGGTCGCAGTTGGGGATGCCGTTGCAGTATCGGGCTTGAGGCTGCTCTCGGCTCTCAGACCTTGGCTCTTGAGACGCGCAAGGTGCATGCCAGGGTGGTACTGTGCAGAACGCAGCAGCAGAGGTAGTCTTGACGTACCTCGCCAGCTCTAGGTACTTTGCGGTTGTCGACGAGGTACTTGGCCGAGTGACGCAGTGCGAAGCGCCATGCCGCCCCAAATTGGAGAACTCGGAGGAGATTCTCACGGCCCCGGGCTTAGCACTTGCCTTGGCGATTGAGACTCGACGCCGAGTCGGGGCATGGACAAGGCATGGCACCGGCGAGAAGGGGACGGACGGACCCTGGATTCTGGGCTGGGCTGGGCTGGGTTCCTCTGTTGGATCGAGACTCTGGTCATCTCATTCATGGCTTCTGCAAAGACTGCGCCAATGTTCTTGAGCATGCAATGCATTGGATGCCGCCGCGAACCACCATCCGCCATCCATCCACCATCATCGTCATCATCACCATCATCTTCGTCGTCAACTGGAAACCCATCCATCATCGCATAACCGCACTGGAACCCGCTCCCTCCACTCCTTCGGTACCACGGGCTAGCTACCTGCTATACGACCACCACCAACACCAACCGCGCGCCCCGGCCGCTGCCCGCCCACCTTTTGGTTTCCCAGGGTCCCCGGCCCCGGCCTCTATTATTCTCCCACCCCCCCAGTGGTCGCTGGCACCGAATGCTTCACTTTCTTGCTCTCTTCTTTTTGCTGCTGTTTCGGTATCTCTTAACGTTCGAGGCTCACCTCACCTTGGGTTGTCACGCTGGCCTCTCTGACTGACTCCTGAAGGCCTTGTTTCCTGCTCCTGAGTGTGGCCTGGCTAACACGAGCTGAAACGAAACCGGAGCGAGCGCTTCAGTATCACTCGAGGTGAGCCAGAACAGAGACCAGACCGGGGAATTCGAACCCTCCACTACCTAGATTCGCTGGTATCTGGCCATGCTGTCGAGCCTTTTGGTTAACACTTGCTGTTGTCGATTGCCGCCGCCCTCTTTCTTAGTTTGAACCTGGCTCTCTCGCTTCTCAGATTCCCTCGTCTCGCTTTTGGTCTCTCCCCTACGGCCATCGCTTGCTTGTCTGTCTGCTTGTCTGCTTGCCTTGCCTTGCCTGGCCTGCTCTTCTCTTCTTCCGACACACCCTCGTCTTGGGATCTCACCCCAATCTCGATCCTTCTTCTTTTTTCCACTTCCTTTTCTTCCTCGTCCTCTTCTTTTCCCCTCAAATCCCCTCTCGACCAGACCAGACCTGATCTGAGCTCCCCGCCACGAACCCCCCCGCCAATATTTTGGCCGATTACAGACGCAGCATAATCGCGCGTCAAAAAAAACCTACCGACGCCCCAAGCGCCGCGAAACTCGCCATTCCCACCACCTCCATCGTACAAACAGCACCGCAAACCACCTGCCGACTTTGACTTGACTTGACTTGGCTTGCGCCCTCTCGCCTTTCTCTCGTTTCATCCCCCGCGCGCGCATGCAACAGGCTTTCAGGCTATTTCTTGAACCTGATTCTTGACGTGGACCATCATTATCTAGGCTAGGACCCAGCATTGGCAGAGGAAGGAACAAACACAGTCCGGCTATTGTCTTGTCTCGACTCTCACCTGCGCACATTCCTTCAAGTCCAGTCCCGCCCACTCACCTCATCTGTCAGCTCTCATCTCTCAGCTTTCACCCTTGGATTTCTCTGCGCCACCGACGCCTACGGCTCGCGCTTTATCTTTTAGTCTTGGGTCCTCGAGCTTGCGGAGGAAAGGACGCCAAGAGGTGACGCTGCCCTCGCTGACGGTCTCGAGAGGAGAGTCGGCGCGTTCACGTCGACTGCGGCTCATCTCACAGCCCCGCGCAGATTCTCACAAGTACCGCGCATCGCGCCTCTTTCCACCCACGCCGTGATTCAGATCTCTCCACGGCTCTCACGGATACGCTCTACGATTTCGCCAACTTCCTTGCTAGACTCCAAATCGCCAATCGCGTGGCCCGGGGTTTCCAGACAGCCACCCACGGAAGGCCCGGGAGATAGTCTGATTCCGCCTGGTGCCGGGACGCTTCCAGCTGCTCGATACCGGAAATTCTCAGGCTTCAATCACGGATCTCATTCAACCACGGGTTCGCGCGCTTTCGCGCTCACTTGCAGTTGACACAAACATGTCAACATTTACCGCCCTTAATGGGGGCTCACCTCCTAGGGCTTCTGATCCGCCCACCGTGACTGTTGAAAAGAGCTCCGCCTCAGATGAACGCGCACACAGCACGGCCGCGACTCAGCCTCCGCCCACCCCTGAGCTATCATCGAACCAAAGACCCGCCCAGGATACTGACAGACCACCATTCCAATCGCCTGGCTACCCCGACGTCGAGAGCTCTCACAAGCGCAAGCGCTCCGAGTCTCTTGAGCAGCGACGAGATCCTATGCCGCAGGATCGGTCTCCGGAAGTAGTGACAGGCCCTCATCAACCTGATTCACGCGAGCCCTACGGAACTCCTTCAAGAGATTATCGACATTACGGCGATGAGCATCGGGACAAGGACTCCTGGTATGCGCAGCAGGGACGTGATGAGCGCAGCTACGATTCTCAGCAGAACTCTGCCACCTCAGCACACGGCCAGACGGAGGAGCAGATCAGTGATGCACTACGAAGGGCTAGCCAGATGGACCACGGCGACTATTCCAACGCCAGCCCCGAGGGCGATGACCGGTCCATGATGTACGGCGGCCAGTACACACCCGAGCAAAGGCGCGATGGCGTCTTGCAGCACGACCCCAAGAAACGAAAGAGGAACTTTAGCAATCGAACCAAGACAGGCTGTCTGACCTGTCGTAAACGCAAGAAGAAGTGCGATGAGCAAAAGCCCGAGTGTAAGTCACCACCAACAATGTATGGAACATGGCGCTGACAATCTGATAGGCGGCAACTGTCTTCGTGGTAGTTTTGTTTGTGCTGGCTACCCTCCTCAACGAGGCCCAGGGTGGCAGAAGCCCGACAGCAAGGCTGCAGCAGTTCCTCTCGAGTCCAAGGATCCGACTTACGTGCCACCAGGAGCTTACGGAATGCCACAACCAGGCCCTTACGGTGCCCAGCCGGTGAAGCGCGAACCCCTGCCGCCGTATCGCGGCCAGGCCTTGCGGATTGACCCCCCACAAGGCCGCCCTTTGGTGACCGAGGACGACCGGCCAACGGCATCAACAATCCCCAGCGCGTCCGTCACAAGTCCCGAAAACAAACTCTCTGCCATGCCTTATACTCCCGCAAACGTATTCCCAACTCCAGTCAGCGCAAATCCTCAACCACCACCACCTTTTGGAGACAGGATGACCAAAGAATATCAGCGCGTGCCTCCTCTGCACGATCTCAGCAGGACAGAGCCTGAGACTCCCCATCCTGGGAACCAGCTCCCGCAGATCAAGGTCTTGCAACCGACAAGGACAAATAGTCCGGCTCCTCCACCTGCACCAACCTCAAATGCCCAGGTCGCAGCACAACTGGCCCTCTCGCATTCGCAGTTCCCGCAGAGACGGACACAGAAGGAGGAGATGCTATCGGGAAGACACTTCTATCCCTTCGACAAGGAGCTTTGCCTGGAGCGTGAGCGTTGCGCCGCAGCCTGCTGGAGATTTAACAACCTCACCACCCCGCCGACCATTGGCGTGTCTACCGAGGAGCGAGCTCGACTATTTCTCGAGATCCTCAAGCCCCGTGATCCCGTTCGAGTCTCTCCAACGGAGCTCTCACCAGTCACCAACGTGGGCCGCGTGGGTAGTCATGTTACTGTCGAGACTCCCTTCACTTGCGACTATGGATACAACATCACCATTGGACACCATGTGGCAATTGGGCGCAATTGCACAATCAATGATGTCGGCGAAGTCAAGATTGGCGACAATTGTGTGATTGGACCCAATGTCAGCATCTTCACGGCCTCGCTGCCCATCGACCCTAAGAAGCGCCAGGGTGGACAGGGTCCCCAACTTGGAAAGCCCATTATCATTGAGCAGGACTGCTGGATCGGCGGAGGTGCCATGATCCTTCCTGGGCGAACCATTGGCAAAGGTAGCACTGTAGGCGCTGGATCAATTGTGACCAAGGTGAGTCTACGTGGAAAACACTCTTGAAGCAGCCGAATCTAACTCGTATCTCAGGATGTTCCTCCCTTCACAATTGTTGCTGGAAACCCCGCGAGGGTTCTCCGCGGCATCGCTTCATAATTATTATACTCGGCGATGCGCTTTTCTTTCTTCGCTTCATGTCATGATACCCTAGTGTATTCACATGTATAAAGTCAAGATGATTCCTAACCACTCCTTTGGTAGCGGAAACAAGGAATTATCCACGATGACGAATGGAGCTAAGCGTACAAAAGTCTCGGCGTTGCGTCTTGTCTGATTAATTGGTTGATTGATGTTACTGGGAGGATATTTATCTTTACAGGGGTTATAAGTGCAGGGAAAAGCGAGTTTTACAAGAGGCGCTGGTTGTCGGATCTGGGATGCCCAAGATGGGCTTGGGAACAGGAGTAGGAGTGTAGGAGGTGGTTGATACGACAACCTATGGATCAGGTATGATGATGGGACAAGATGGATGGAATGGTATCCAATGGGACAGGGTGGGATGGGATGGCAGGGTTCTCTGTGTTTTCTGTTGCATGTGCTATGACTTATGAGAGATAAACAAGCCGGGCGAAAGCCTGCAGTGAGATATCCATATTATTGATTGTTGCTTACAGCAGTTTAGTTGCAGTTAGTCAGAGACGATAGCTGAGAGTTTTATTGAAGTAGCAAGTCTTGTTTGTATTGTTGGTTCTATACTGAACATGTCATGTCGCATTCGACTTGGATTCAAGGTTAGACTCGAAGCATGTGTTCTAACTAACTAGACTTGAGTCTTGGAAACTCTTTGACAACTTCCTAATCAGGGTCAATGTAAACAAGAGTCAGGCCTCGCTTGGATCATGCATGCAGTGTAAGTGAACAGTCGGTCTGGCCTAGATGGTCACATATGCGACCCATCCCAAGGCCACCCGTGATGTCAACAAACAATTGACTTTTTCGCTTGGCCCAACTTTGGAATCTGTATCTTGTCTCCATGGTGATGATGGATTGTACCCGCACGAGTGCGTCCTCGTCAATGCAACCTCGAGGCCGCATCTTTCACCGCATGGAATGGATGATGTCGAGTGGGGGTAGATATCAGACAACCTCGTATAACTCAATCGAAACCAACATCCCTTCCGAGCATGTATTCGACTGCCTCTGGAGGCGGTTGGTTCGTTGGGGGCTGTTGAGGTTCATTCCCAGATCGGAGATAGTGGTCGATTGATATCTGGAGTTGTCATGTCAGTCGAGAACCTGTCGAGATGGACAAATAGGGGGAGAGAAACAAACCCAGTCAAAACCCTCGGCAGAACCAAAAAAGTTTTCCATTGGAAGAAACTCTTGATAATCGATAGGATACTCTGCAATCGAGATTCCGGCAAGATCAGGCATTGCTCCAGAGGCGCCTCCATCGATGTAGGCATACTCGGTGCTGACCGTCTCAAGAGTCCCAGGTTCGGATATGGTGGGGGTCTCGACGCGGATGAGGATGGCTCGGAGGACTTTTGCGGCGTGACGGGCGTCTTTGGACTTGGTACCGCGCTCGTTCCAGATTGAGTGTGCTCTCTGGAGGAGTTGGATACGGTGCTGGCGATCATGTGGACTGGTGATTGTTAGAAGATGAGTTACGGTTAGATAGTTGGAACTTGCCTTATATCGGTTGACTCGCATAGATCAAGACACAAGATCATGGCGGCAACGAGAAAATCATGCATCGTAAGGCTAGAGACCATGAAGCGGTCATGGTACATTCGTCCTCCCTCGCGGATGGCCTCATCAAACTCAAGATGGAGGTCCAATATCCGCTGGGCGGCGGCACGGCAGATGTCGCGGGATAATCTATATCGTGGCTCGTCCTTGGCGAAGCTGAGATAAGGCCGGTGAAGCACGCAGAGAGTTTTGCGGTACGAGAGCTCTAGGATCAAACGGTGCATGATGGTGTGGCCCTGGTCTTCGGGTGAGGTGCTGTTGATGGGCCGGATGTTGTAGCAGGGAGGGATACTGTCGTAGACGGCTTCCAGCTCGGCCTGGAGTCCCATTGTTTCCTCGTATGGCCGCGGTTCTACTGCTAGAGTGTGTATAAGAACACGGCGAATCAGACGGCATAGATGAGACTTGATACGCCAAGCAAGTAGGGGCGTGGGATAGATTGGTGGTCTTGAAGGTGGCACATCCGTGTCTTCGTCAAAGTCGTCATCGGTCAAGTTACGCGGATGGTCCGCGTCACAAACCTCTTGGTATACCATGGGCGGCATACCAAGCTGAAAAGAAAAGAGCAGATCAGATGTCTGAACCATGAACCAAGTCCTCCGACGCATCTCAGCTTCAAAGGGCGTGATGTTTGGAGAAACTCTAGCCGCGTCGAGGTGATACCCCCTACGCTGAGCGAGACGAACAGCTAAGCCGTAGAGCGACCATATCGTAGCGTCAGAGTCTACCTTTTGGACGTTGCGGGAGTGTGCAAACATCATGAGCGCCTCGACCGAGTACGACTTTGCGTTGAGGTACTCCCCCGTGATGAGGCACTGCGCAGAACGATGCATGTACAAACTCGGCCCCGCAACTGTTTCCAACAAAGAGCCCTTGACCTTGGCGATCATGGCGCCTAAACTGAGGACGGAGAACATGATGCTAAGCCAGAGGAAGTTGGCCTCATGGGGTCTCGACCAGAAGAGCTCGTAGCGTCGCCAGAAGTGTCGTTCGTGGGTAAAAGGCACGACGAGGAACTTGGCATCGAAATAGGTACGTATGAGGATGTCTGCGTCTTGGCGAGAGGGCATGCTGGACCGGAGTTCTTCGATTGTGACGGGAGCGACGCCTCCAAGGACGATATCCAGGGCAGGCAAGTTTTCAGGTTCTTCTGGTTGTTCATCCTCCTCTTCAGTTTTGAGAACGCTTTGTATATCGTGAATACTCTGAAACACAGCCTCCCACGATGTTTCTCCATGATACGCAGCATCCGACCCATCCTTACAACTCTCCGTCCTCTTTTGACCAGCAGAGGCCGCGGCGAGGCGTTTCACGATCTCCTCAAGCTTTGCAACCTTGGACTGCATCTCACGCCTGCTGCTTCCGTCAGGAGCCTCACCGTAGACGCATTCCATCGCCTCGTCACGCCTCTTACAGGCGCCGCACGAGGGCCTTGCGCGGTCGCATCTCGACTTGCGGCGCTGGCAAGCGGTGCACGAGACGGGTTTGCGGTTTCGCGTTATGCGGTGGGCGTCTCTTGTGCGGAAGACGCCCGTGAACTGGGCGATTTCGGGGTCTGGCATGGTTTACTTGAAGCTTGCGGGAGAACACAATTGATGAGTGTCTTGTCTCGAGGTGAGGTATGACTTGTAGAGACAAAGAAGTTTGTTGATGCTTGGTTTCAAAGCACGGGAAACGAGGCTTGCAGAGCCTCTTAAACTTAGATCCCAGCCAGATAGACAAACACACACCGTCTCTGAGCCAATGAGAACCGCAGATGCCAAACGGCAAGCTGCAGGATTGTTGGTGGTTATGGTTCAATTCTTGAAACACTACCTGATGTACCTTTTAAGAAGTGAGGTTAGTTCTTCTGTTTTAACAATACTATGGTTGTCTTGGGAGGTGATGACTTACCCATGCCCTCGATAGGTGTCAAGGTTGAAGATGAGTTGACATGGACTAAACTTGAACTTGGTGTATAACGTTGTTACACTACTAATTCCGAAATTCCGTTAAATGCGGGGATTTATACTCATGATTCTTCTCACAACTGCATCTCATCATAGATAGTCTCGACTATACGAGTATGTTCATCAAGCATTTCTTGGCTCATAATCTCTATTCCCAAAATTGACTCCTCATCCGCTTTTTTTACCTGATTCATGCCCATATCTCTATCGTACAGGGGTTATTTAATTTGTCCAAGAGACCTTTGTGATATGTATATATGACGTGATTGATACAATGCCAGCAGCAAGGTCGTGTCGCTGCCTCATGACTCAACAACTCCAGCCCGTTATCTTATACAAAACAACATTACCGAGCCCGATCTTGCTCCATTCGCCTTTTGTTGGCGTCAATGATCTTTTCCATCGTCTTTAGCGCCCGGGTCTGATCCCGGAGTCGCGCAAATGCCTTGAACGTGTGCAAGTCGGGCTTGAATCCTGCTGCCTCGAGGTCTTGTAAAGTGCCCACCGTCTGGGATAGGTTCTGCATCGAGGCGTAGCCCTTGGCGAGTGTGTTCCACGTCACAATGTTGGGCTCCAAACCATGTTCCTGCATGGCCTGGAGCACTTGTTCAGCCATCATCTTCTCTCCCCTCATTATCAACCCGTGGATGAGAATGCTAAAAGTGAAAAGGTTGGGAGCCGGGTGGACGGGTGCCTCGTTGGTATTCACCCCTGTTGCCTTGTCCTCTTCCTTCGGTCTCGAGTACAGCGTGGAGCGGAGCATGTCGCCAAAGACTTGCAACGCCGGCCGTTGTAGAGCTCTCCGCTCAAGCATTACCAGGATCAGTGTGTCATGTATCACGCTCCCCTGATCCTTGACCACCTCGGTAGCCCAGTTCCTCTCGGGTCCCTGTTCTTCCAGACGGGATTTGAAAAAGGTGTAGAATGTCATCAAGTCATAAGGTCGGTAGAGACTCTTGATGTATGCCCGTAGCATAATGGCCAGAGTCTGCGCGTTGGGCTTTAGTCGAGGTCCTCCACTTGTTTCAAAGAACTCATCAACAACAGGTACGATGGTTCTCTTGAACTCCCAATCTCTCCGAGGACCAGATCTGAACTTTTCAGTGCCGTCCACGTTATCTTGCCCCAAGATCAGGGGTAGCGTATCTGGCAACAACCACTGTAGAGGCTCCAGGTCAAACTTCTTGACGTAGATTCGGAGCATCTGACCAAATAGGGGGAGGACCCAAGGAGCCGGGTATTTCTTTTCTCTGCATTCCATCTCTGCAAAGAAAAAGATGGAGTGGAGCGTGTTGTTGAGCACATCCACGTAAGGCACTTTTGCCGCTCGAGCGACATCAAGAGCAAGACGCACGTTGGATGCCTTGAGGCTGTTCTTGGCGCCCCTGAAAACAGTCGTATAGCATCGAGTATCAAGTTCAGCTCCGTTCTCTACCAGGAGGAGTGGAAGCCTGACAGCCTCGGCGATATCGCCCTGAGAGCAGAGTGACTCGATCAGGGCTGTGAAGCTCACCAGGTTGGCAGAGAAGCCCTTTTCTAGAAAGTACTCCATTGCTCGTTGTGGTGAGAAGGTGTCCTCTTCTGTCTTGGTCCACGCTTCTCCTTCTTGCTTTGTATGTAGCAGTGTCGTAATGACACTCGCCACAGGTGGAGAGTTAAGGTCGTGACCCCCCTCGGCGATATGACGCAGAATCTCAAAGGCCCTTTCTTTGTGAGCTAGACTTTCTGAAAGCTTGCTAGCGAACTGCAGGAGGGTATAAGAGTGCATCTTGATCCCCGCGCGATGTAAGATTTGGTACATCTCAGCTGCTTGCTCAACAGGGAGTCTCTTGGCAATGTGACCAAGGGTATGCTGACGAAACGGCACATGGCCACGTGGAAGGTCCTCTGCCAACTTGGCGAACAGCTCAAGCAACTCGTCAGCTTTTGAAACACGGTCTCGATGGACCTTGATATCTTCAAGCTTGAAGTTGGTAATGCAAAAATGTGCCACATCGGATGCAGCATACCCAGGAGGGAGAGGATCCAAGGTAGCCTCGAGGACCTGCGGTGCCTTTTCTGGACAAAGATGCATTGTAGACAACATGACTGTCGGCCACTTTTCCCTCCGAGTCTCGACATCGAGCTCCTGCCACGCCTTCTGCATGGCCGAGAAGCTCCCTAGCTCAAACAGCCATTTACCGTCATCCCGCCACGGCCAGGAGCTCGGGTTTAAGGGTGTCTCGATCATGAGTATTTTCCGCTTCCAGAAATTGAACCGTGACCTGACAGCCACCAACTCGGAGGCGGGAGTTTGAGAGCGTAGGTAGGCCCATTGGTCGGCTACCGTCTTTTTTCGCTTCAGCTTCAACCTCATCTTGCGACGCTCCTCAGCCAGCTTCTTTGCCTTCTCTGCCCTTTTAGCCCTGCACTGGAAGAAACCTGGATCTTGAGAGGTCCCAGAAGGACTTTCTTCCTCCCTCAATTCCTCCGCGTACTCCTCAGCATGCGTCTCTGCCTCGTCTCGACTTTGTTCAGGCGTCCATGGTGGTTCTGAATATGCCTTGGACACTAGGGTAGGCTCGGAGGGGTTCGGAGATGCATTACGGGGCCGCAATTGAGCAAGTATTGAAGGTTCGCTATCGGGGAGAGGTGATTGAGCCGTCGCATGATATCTCCGAGCGAATTTCGACCGGTCGTGCCCATGATTGAGTCGTATTGAGAGAAAGGCCGCTCGTCTTGTCCATGTCTGCGCCGTCACCGAGGACTCGAGCCGCCTCGTAAAGCAGGCGCGGTACATGAGAGCCGTTGGCATTTCCCCCGAGTTGAGTCGGCATCAACTCGAGGTCAGCCGTTCTTCATAATGATCGCCCAGGCGAATTTGCGAACGACGACGTTGAACTTGTCGCGGGTCGTCGGAAGTTTCGTCGATTATCGGTTTACGGGAATTTCTCAACTGGACCGTTTCCGAGGTCGCTCCCGTCGCGCTTCAGACCAACATTTAATTTTTTTTTAGGTTAGGTTGCGCTTAGCCCCGGCTGTTTTAGTGGCGCTTGACCCTGCAGCGGCTCTGAGGCGCCCTGCTACAGGCGGTTCGATTGACGCGCTTCAGGTACGTATTCGCAGCAGCTTTACCTAGAGGTAGGTATCCATCCTTGAATTTGCATTTTACACCCCGCCAACCTCAACCCACGATCTTCAACCTCGGCCTTTCTCAATTGCGACAGATTCTGCGCCGTGCTTGTGCGCATTCCCTTCGCTTATCAAACATCACCATGTCTTCGTCGCACCTTAACCTCAGCGCTGCATCAGACGACCGAAAAGCCAGGCTCGCCAAGCTCAAGAACCTCAAGCGAAAGCAACCAACCGACGAGATCGTCGCGCCAGAATCAGAGCGAGCCGCGTCTCCCCCTTCAGAACCCGATGTATCTCGATTGCACCTCTCCGGACGCAACTACGACCCCGAGACCCGGGGCCCAAAGCTCGGTTTCGAGCAGGATCCAACACTAAACCTCGAGAAGCCCACCCTCGAGGAGCAAGCTGCCGAAGTCGAGGCCGAGATCAAGCAAAAGGCTGCTGAGGAGGCGCAGGACGACAAGGGTATCGACTTGTTCAAGCTGCAGCCCAAGAAGCCGAATTGGGACCTGAAGCGGGAGCTGGATAAAAAGATGGAGGTGCTCAACGTCCGGACCGACAACGCCATCGCGCGCTTGGTTCGCGATCGGATCTTGGGGGCGCAAAAGGCGGCCTCAAAGACCAAGTCGGCCGACGGCGCTGAAAACGACGGCGAAGCTGCCGGCATGGACGGTGTGGCCTTGGTCGAAGGACTCAGAGTCAGGGAGAGGGAAGAGGCAGAAGAGGAGCGTCGCGAACGGGAAGAGGAGGCTGCGCTAGGAGCATGAGGTGGATGATATTGTACGCTGGCTCTTCCTCGTCATTTTTATTTGCATTTTGGGGGTATGGCGCATTGCGCGATCACGGTTACACTATCTTTACAATATACCCAATAATTATCTTCCTCCCATGTTCATAGCCTGGGTCATGGCTAACCGCCGACTAAAGGGACTCAAGCTGCGCTCCCGAGGCTGCTCATTTGGAGGCGGGCCCCTACGGTCCTGACCCCTTCCGTTATACCCTCCACGAGCATGTCTCCCCCGTCCTGGCCGAGTATCGCGTCGATCTGGCCTTTCAAATCGTCGTCCTCTGTGCTCGGGTGACCTCGACTCGCGAGGGTGTTGAGGTCGAGATTCGTAGGATCCCCTGGATTCCGATGAATACCTCCTTTGCCGCCTCGGGGGTCCGTTATCCTCTCTAGGGGGAATAGGTTCCCGAGATCGGTACCGGTCTCGGCGGTCGTCCACAGGGGAGCGACTATCACGAGACACAGAGCGCCTATGCTGGTACTCAACTCGTGGGCTCCTACTGCGACTGCGGCTCAGACTGCGGCTCCTACTCCGACTATCATCCCGGCGTCCGCAGCGTGGCCCATCGTCTTCATCAGAATAAGGGCTTCGCGAACGTCGGGCAGGTGGAGGTGATTGAGTCCTCTCCCTAGCAGGCGAGGGCGACCTCGACGCGCCAGTCGAAATAGTAGAGACTGAGTGCGATGAAACGGATCTCGGGCGTTTGGCAGCAGACTCGATCAACTCATCGTCACGCTCTTCGCGCTCACGCTTGCGGGCGCGTTCAGCCTCTGCCTTGGCGAGCTGTTCATCTGCAACACCCTGCCTAAGACTTTGTAAGTATGTAGAGCTCAAGGATTGATCAATAAAACGCACTTTTTCTCCAGGGGATTCAATTTGTCATTGGTAAGCTTGGGGACCAGCTTTGGGTTCCGAAATTGCTGTGAGCGCGACGGGCGCGACACGTATGGCCGCTCCTGGGAAGCTGCCTTGCACTCATAAGAGTAGTGGCGTTCTAAGATGGTCAGCACAGGTACTCATCACAAGCTTCTGATATACATATCTCTCTTCAAACACTTTTGGCATTGCACGTTGGTGGGTGTCGACCTCGAAGGGCCGCCACGTCCCCTGTAAGTAAACATATCAGATGTGATATGGCTTGCGCTTGCAAAATCGCTTTCCAGAAGTGAAGTTGGATAAATCAAAGCGAGAATGATGTATCTTTACTGAATATCGGGAGATATCTGATCGCTTCAGATAAGTATGGTTGGGATAAAGGTTGATGGTCAGTGAGGCAACAGAGAGCTGAGGATGATTCTTCAGTGATGTCGGCAGTCTGCGTCACGTGACTGATCGAGCCAAGTCGCATCGGGGCCGTCCAAAGGAGCAGATAATGGCAGATCAAATTGGCTATTTGGCATCCAATACCTAAAGACTAACATTAGTAAGTCTTGATTAACGCTGATTTCTCTATCTTCTTTATCAATCGCGATATTACACTAAGGCGGAAAGACTCAAGGCAAGGGATGCGCTGAAGTCTGAACCGGCTCTTCACTTGGGTCTTCAAATGAGTCTAAATAAAGCCCTTTCAAGTGACTTGTTGATCTACTAAGGTCATTGTCGATCTTAGAAGCTAAGTTGCCTTTGCCGGGATGCGACGTTTGACATATGCGAGATAATCATAGCCTGAAAGAGCCAGGCCTCCTTGACACAGCAAGGAGAATATCTACAGGCATACCACGACTGAACATCATTGATAGAAGACTGGATGAATCAGTTGATTCTCACCAGATAGACAAGATTGGTCATCAGAAATCCCCCCTCTTGTTCTGCACCCATCACATGGCGACGGATCTCTGGTACTTACCATCAGCTTTCACCCTAGGTACCTACGCACATGATGCACTCCACAGTGCCAGTTGCTCGCCTCACTTTCACATACACTTGATACCAAGCCCAGACTTTCACAGCCATGACAAGCCAGATCTAAGAGGTTGGACTCAAACAATCTCACCACCGACCACCATTGCTTCTTCCAAAGATCAAAGAAAGGAAGAGTCAGACCTTGTGATGAGATGCTGGCAAATGAGGCAACGGACAGTGTGAAACCTAGGCGTCTCTCTGGTTGGTTGCAGCGGATAACTGTTTAACCAACCCATGGAGACCTTCTCCTATCTCCCACAGCAATGATCCACGATATTTGATGCAAAAGAAGAATTTCTCTTGGTCCAGCGTCAAGACGGCGGGTCTGTGTTATTCTGTCGGGGTTCCCACACTGTGTTGAAAGACCTCGGTCCGCGAGTTGTAGGAACGCACACCTATCCTTATCTTTGTAGGCTGAGACGGAATTGGTCCTGACGGGGTGACGATGTTGCTGCAGGAGAGAATCTGACGCCATGGCCGCAGAAGCGAATGGCCAAGGATTGTTGGCCTCAAGAAGCATTACAAGCATCAACCGAAGCAACATGACACACCAGAAGCCCTCAAGAATGACAGGCAAGCGTTTATGTAAAGACCATTTGAAAGGATGGAATTTCATCCACCTCCCAGTCATGATAAAAAAACCAGGACTTCAAACCAAGCACATGTCCTCGTTGTCAATGTGTTTTCAAGGAGGGATCCATTGCGAGTTGCCTGCCCACGATTGCGTCTCGCGACAGTAGATAACAGACTGTGGCAAGGTTTGTTGTGCTCTGGGACACCAGAGGAATTACGACAGATGTCAGTAGGGCATCAAGCAGACGAGTCTGGTCGTATCACTTGGAGAGGCGCTTCGAGTGCCCAACATCATGCAATAGCTGAGAAAACATCCTGGGGAGATCCTGGGCGAAAGTGCTGCAGGAGGTCTGACCAGGTCTTGGCTCAGGGTCAGGTTCAAAAAAATAAAATCAAAAAAGTGACTGGTTACATAATCATCTTTTCTCTCGTCTCGAGCCTGCATGCATGGAAGGACGGGCACCACACAGGAGTCCCTGAACAGGGGTATATTGAAGGTGTAGTATCCCGTACTCTCAGGAGTGTCTAATGCCTGGTCTCTTGATGCTTCGCTTGTCCAGAGTTTGTACTCTCTTCGGCCCGCTTGTGGAAAAGACCAAGCAGTCGGTGTCTAATCCCGAGTGTACAAACGGGAATTGTTGCACATTGATTTGCCTGCACTGTAATTGCAATTGGATGACAGCGGTAGCTTGAGCCATACGTAGAAGAGCACTGTAGGATAATTTTCTTGGTCCCAGCAATAAACCTCCACAGTCAAACTCCCCCTTTGCTTTGACTGGTCGTCCATCGCATGTCGCTGAAAATATGCACTTTCTAGTGGCCCAGGCTCCTTCAGTGGTCCTCCACTCCCGCCTTTCAGCGGCCGTCCCGTCTTCAGCGGGTGGTCATCGCTAGGTCCGTCCATTGTCAGGGCAGCGCCCGTCCCCGTCCCTGCCCGTCCCCTGGATTATAGCTCTCACTGTGCGCGGGCCCTCCTTTGTTACCTCCTGTTACTGCTGCTGCTGCTGCTCCTCCCCTCCATCCAAATCCCTTCTTCCACTAAATCCTCCGTCATCGCATCGCCCCGTCTTGCGCCCCGGGCCGCCTAGGTTCCATTGTCAGATTGGTCGCCGTGACTTTTCCTCTCCTTCGTCTTTCGTTTGCCTGATCGATCGCTTTCGCTCGCCTCCATCTCGGCCCTGTCCTCCTCAACCATCCCCTCCGCGTGCCCATTCTCCCGCTGTTCGCCTGGCCTTGGGACCCGGGCGTCACAGGGCGTTGCCTCAACCTCCCTCTTCCGATCCCGTCTCACTCAGTCACTGCAACTGAACTGCAAAAAACAGACAGCGCCAGAATCAGCAAAAACGGCGTACCACCACCAGCGACCCCTCCTCCTCATCGGAAACCTCCCCCCCATCAGCTGGAGAACAATGCCTTTTACAACACGACGATGAGCACCGAGACTCCGTTTTCCTTCTGCTGGTCCTCTTCGATCGATTCTGCTTCTTGATTTTTTATCCCGATCCCGTCCTGTCCTTTCCTTGTTCCTATCCATCGCCTTGTCGTCACCGCCGCAGCCGCAGCCGCAGCCTCAAAAAGTTGCAGCCTCATCTCGCATCTGGTCGACTGCTGCTTTCGTTGTGCCTGTCTCATATCTTCTTGCCTTTCTACCCACCGCGCTCTCTGGGTTGGCTTTATAGCCCCCATCGCCGTCCATCATGGCCACGGCCCAAGTGTCTCCTGATCTTCCAAAACCCTCGTTCGCCAAGGTAGCTTGCCGCCCACTGTCCCGTCTCTCGCTGTACATGGTTCTCCTGTCTCGAGGAGGGAAATCCCGTTACTTGTTTAACACGACTAATTTGTTCTCTGCAACAGGTTGCCGCTTCTGTATCAAAAGATTCCGCGCCTCTTGCGCTACGACGGATAGCCACCCCGTCAAAAGAGCCCCCCATGGCCTCGACATTGCCGCCCACATCTATCGCGCCCGTCATTGTGGATGGCCGATCAGGCAAGACGCCCTCGCCGCAGCCCCGAGTTACTGCCAATACGGTCGAGCAAAGGAGCGGTGTGGATAACGTCGCGGGTTCCTTGAATGACTTGAGCCTCAGAGAAAAGGCGCCAAGTCTTGTTATCAACGGCAGCGGACCCCAAGCTCCTGAGCGACCGACGATCGTGACTGGCAGGGACAGCGGATCTGACGATTCTCAAAGGGCCGACTCCAGCTCTGAGCTTGGCACCAAACCTCCGAGTCTGGACGGAAAGAGCATCACCTCGGGAACAACCTTTGCACTCGACGAGAAAGAGTCTCTCAGGCCAGACGACAGCGCCAGCGTCAAGGCTGCCGCAGAAGACGACGATGCATTCTCCATCCGCGGCTCTCTACTTGCCGGCTCACGCATGGGATCCGAGCTGGCTGCCAGGGCGCGAGTCAATCCTCTTGGGGACATCCCAGAGCGTAGGCATCCCCAGCCCGCGCCAGGCGTCGTGATTCAAGGTGTTTTGACGCCTCAGAGCTCGTCGTCCGAGCCGCCTCCCAGTGCCCCTCTTGGTGTCGGTGGCTCTTCAGATGCCCTCAACGTCATTTATAGACAAGCGCCCGATGAAAAACTTCTTGAAGCCATGGCTTCGCCTAAGGATCGACTCTTCCTGCTACGATTGGAGAAACAAGTCATCGATTTTGTCCAGGATTCCAAGTGCGCTCTCACGTCCCACCTCATCTCGAGTAGTACTAACCCCCTCTTCTAGGGAACCTTATATGGACCTCCCGCCGTCCAACTCATTCTGCAGGATGCTAACCCACAAGTTGGCTGATTATTACCATATGACGCATTCCTTTGAGCCTCACGTTGGATCTGTGCGGATTTTCAGAACACCTTTTTGTCGAGTTCCTACGTCACTGGCACTCATCAATCCGAACCCAAACACGTCTAGCAGCAGTACTCCGCCACCGGCCGTGCTGCCCAGGAAGATCATGCGGCGTGGTCAGGATAGTGAGGGAGGCCCAAGTGCTAGTCCCTCTAAGGCAACCTCTGAGACTGGCAGTGACTCCAAGGATAAGCCAGCAGCTGCCAATCAAAAGTACGGAAATCAACCCAATTCGCCATGTACAGGAAACTAACACATGATTACCAGGTTGACAAGAGAAGAGCGCGAAGAGCTCTACAAGTTAGCTCGTGAACGCATTTTTGGTAGCTCGGAGGAGAACGTCACAGGTAAGGGATTGGATTAAACATCATGCCAAGAATGACACTAACTAAAGTCTAGAAACCGATGGCGATAACGGAGTGTCAAGGGCTAGCTCCATGTCCGCCAAAGACAAGTCGAATCTAGGCAAGAGAGGCAAAACCGGCAAGCAGCGACGTGACGATTCCGACAGCTTCGACTCAAGGAATCAGTACACAGCTTACTGGGGCCCTCAGCAACAGACTTGGGTACCGCAACCTCAGTACATGACGCCGCCCAACCCTCAATATGGTGCCCAAGGGCCGCCACCCACGCCGTATCAAGGCCAGATGGGTCCCGTCTATGCTCAGCAGGGCCCTGGGTATCCCGCGATGCCGGCTATGGTGCCTAACCAGCCCTATCCTCCATATGCTATGCCTCCGGTATGTTGTCCCAACTTGATGAGACTCGTCGTTTAGGCGTTAACGCCTCTTAGTATGCTCCTCAGGCCAGCCAGCCACGATACCCATCTAATGGAAGCCCTATGACAACATACGGTGCTCCTGTGCCTCCGACTGGACCACAGCAACCTGCCTGGCAGCCTGGCTTTGCTTCCCCCGCCCAATATCAACCCCAACCTAGGGGACCTGCCCCAGGCGGGCCTCAAGGACACATGGGGATCCCGTATGCGTTCGGTCAGCTTCCTGCAAACGCCAACCCCAACGACCCCAAGAGTCAGCACCCCATCCCAGGTAGCTACAACCGCAACCACGCCTTCAACCCAAAGACGCAGTCGTTTGTGCCCGGAGGCGGCATGGCTCCCGTTCCGCCTCCACAGCCACCATTCACTGCTCCTGGATCACATCATGGCAGCCCTCAGGTCGGATCGCCTCACCTTGCATACCCTGGCGGCTATCAACAGCCAATGCCCCAGCCATATGGAGGCGGGTATGGCATGGTGAGGCAGGGGTCTAGCAGCTCTATGCCAGCATATCACTCTCCGCATGTGGCCCATGTTCAGCATGCACCTCCACCACCCCCCATGCCACAGAACCCGCAACATATGGCTCCTCCCCAGCCCCTCCCTCACAACCCTCCGGCACATATCCCTAACCGACCCAACATGACACAGGGGCCGAATCAGGCCTTTTCACATCTGCCGACGTACGGCAACCCGGCGACTCTACCTCAGAAGCCAGCCACTGGAATTTGATACTCATACACTACAAAAAAAAGGAGGGGGAAGCATCACATGGTGTTCAAAGGCGGGAGACCCATTAAGGCGTACACGGCATACTTAGCATATTGGCGTTATCGGTGGATAGGATGGATGACATGAATTTGTAGGCTGCGGCCCAATTTACTAGATGAGTCAATTCCACTTTGACATAATTCTCTTGGCAGGGGGTAGAGGTCATTCATACAGACAGACAAACAGAAAGAACTGGGGGAAAAGATAGTTTTATATGACGGTTGAATTCAGTTCTATGGCCCCAGGTGCCATACCTAATACTCAAGCCTACCACAACGCCATGATTTTATTGTAACACAATAACCCGTGCCTTCATATCACATGCCTCTCAGGGAGGGATATCCTAGACTTTTTAGTGGTTGTCGTCGGGACATCGCTTTCTTCTACCCTGGGCTCCGATATCTAGAACCTCGACTCGACTCTTTCCTCTCTCTTCCCTCTTATCTCTTTACTCAGCGGGCTCGCGGGGTTCCCGAGGCTCACGCTGTTGACCTCCGCCGCGACCGCCGCCTCGTCCTCCTCGCTTGCCTCCCCGCTGGCCACCCTTCTCCTCGGTCTTGCCCTCACCCTCCTTCTCGGGGCTGGTCAGGTTGGCAACGGCCAGTCGCTGAGAAAGGTCGATCTGAGTGCGGATAGTGTTGGCCAGGTAGCTGACCATGAGAACGTCCTGGATGTGGTTGTTGAAGTCGTGCTCGATCTGCTCGGGGTCGACCTTGGGGGCCAGGGACAGGGCGTTCATGAGGTATTGGCCAATAACGTTGTTGGGCTCCTCATCCTCATCGAGGACGCCGTTGATCCACTCGCTCGCTCGGTCGAGGAGGTTGATTGTCTGCTCGATAGATCGGCCGAGGCCCTCAATGTCGGAGACGAGGGGAGCTGTCCGTGACTCGGCATCCTTGGCGCTGGCAATGGTCTCGAGGGCGCTTCGGTCGGCATCACCGTAGAGGACCTTGTGGGGAACCTGGATGAAGAGGCAGCTGTCGGCAGCCCGCTCGGCGTTGACGGCGACGGGGGCGCTGATGTAGCATCGGGTCTGGATGTCCTCGCCGGGCTCGGTAGAGATGGTCATGTGGATGGCGGGGTGGGGGAAGGTGCCCGTGTCAGGGCTGCCGAAGAAGTTCTGGATGAGGGCGCTGAAGCTGTTGAGCTCGTGCGAGGTGGTGTACCATCCGAGGAGGTGCTCGCGGGGGGAGGCCTTGAGGGTCAGGGCGAGCATGTTCTTCTGGTACTCGACATCGACCTCGACTTGGTCCTCCTCCTCGGTGTGAGGGATGGCGAAGCAAGAGCGGACCTCAACTTCGGTGCCATCTTCAGATCGGGTGCCGACGAGGGCGCCGATGACTCGGGTGGATTGGGTGTCTCGAATGTCTCGTCGGACGGCGTGGTCGAGGATGGAGAGGACGGCCTAGAGGACAGACAAAGGTCCAGTTAGCCAAGGCAGTCCCTTGAAGAGGATATCCAGACGGGTTCAAGATGCATATATCGAGGCGCCGAGGCGAGAGGGGTTATCGCAATCGTACCTGAGGCTGGATGTTGACCGTGAGCGGGGCAAGGTTAGTCTGGAGTCCGACGGTATTGGGCGCCAGAGGCCTCGCGAGGTGGATGAAGCTCTCGGTAGCAGCAGCCATACTGAGCAACTGATCTCGGGGGCTTTGGGGGGTGAGGAGGAGGATTTGTGGTGTAGGTGGAGAGGAGAGGTAGGAGGTTAAACCACGAGGTTCAGATTCAGAGGCCGGGCCGGAGTTTCGCGATGCCGTCCAAATTTTGAAGATTTCCAGGTTGGTTTGGCGGGACGGGCGCTGGGGTTGTGCGCGCTAAGATTAGAGATAAGACCGGACTTGTGGCGTGTGTCGGGACAGTGATCCACATTACCCCACCAAAGTGTGGCTTGTGAAGGCAAGGCTGAGGTAGCCTCACAACTTTTTTTTCTTGCAACCGCGACGGGAGGTTTTCTGCAAGTTTCAACGGTCGAATTTTGAACCACTTTTCTTTGTTTTTGAAGTGATTCGACGCTTGTTTAGATACCATGGCTCCCCGTGGAAGAGGTAGCAACTTTAGAGGCCGTGGAGGTCGGGGAAGAAGTAGAGGCGGTCGAGGTAGAGGAAGAGCAACAAGCCGGTTTGGGCCTAATCGACGATTCGATGGAGCTCGACTTGCCTATAATGATGAGTAAGTCTACCAAATGTTTTGCTCTTCTGATGCTTCCGAATAATTCTCATGCTAATTTTCTTCTCAGGTCAGAAAGTTCTGGTTCCGAAGCAGACTCTGCTCCTGAAGACGAAGTGATGGACGATGTCGATTCAGACGCTGACGACGACGATGAAGATGAGCAATCTTCTAAGCCATACATGGCTCTCCTGCAGAGCTTTACCGAAAACAATGCGCCCAAGGCCAAGCGACGGAAATTGGAACACCAGGAAGCTCAAGGACAACCTGAAGAGTCCTCAGACGACGAGGAGGCCGACGAAGGAGAAGAAGAAAAGGATATTGATCGTGCTGAGGAAGACGCCGAGGATCAAGACGCCGAGGAGCAAATAGAAGACGACGACGATTCAGAAGATGAGGACAACCTAACGGATCCCTTCGACACGCACTTTGCGCATCCCGACGACGACACGGTTGCAAAGAGAGTCAAGGCAGTACAAAAGGGGGAGTGGGCGACCAAGAGGGCCTTGATACAGAATCTAAGAGCCACCGTCACATATCCCAACTCGGATTCAGGCTCCGAGGTACCCAACCCCATGACCGGTCTGGATTGCCTCAGCCTCAAGCAGAAGCTCAAGGAGATGGCAGCCCGCAAGATTGGCGAGTTCGATACTGCGCAGCGCGCTTTCAGCCCCTTGCTCTTCAACTATAGCGATGTCTTGCACTGCGACCGCACCGTTCGGAACTCGGATTCTTTGCGAAAGCTGACATGTCTTCATGCCCTCAACCATGTCTTCAAGTAAGTTGCCCAACCACCGAGACTAAAGTTTCAATTACTAACCCAGACAAGGACGCGAGATCGGGTCATCAAGAATAACTACAAGCTAGCCAAGGAAGGACAGGATACGGAACTGGAGCTTCGAGACCAGGGCTTCACCCGTCCGAAGGTGCTCTTCCTCCTCCCAACTCGCAACTCATGTCTCCGAATTGTCAACATCATTCGCGACCTCTACGAACCAGACCAACAAGAAAACCGCAAGCGCTTTGAAGAAGGCTACGTCGACAAGGAGGCCAAGTTTGGCGATGACAGGCCAGCCGACTTCCGAGACCTCTTTGAGGGTAGCGATGACGACATGTTCCGCCTGGGTATGAAGTTCACCCGCAAGACGATCAAGTACTTTTCGCAGTTTTACAACTCGGATATTCTCTTTGCCAGTCCTCTCGGTCTTCGAATGGCCATTGGATCTGAAGAGGACAAGAAGCTCGACTTTGACTTCCTGAGCTCAATTGAGATGGTGGTTGTGGATCAGGCTGATGCTCTCCTCATGCAGAACTGGGAGCATGTCGAGTTCATCTTTGAGCACCTCAACCTTCAGCCCAAGGACGCTCACGGCTGTGACTTTAGCCGTGTGAGGAACTGGTACTTGGAGGATTGGGCGAAGCACTTCAGACAGACCGTCGTCTTGTCTGCTTTTAACACGCCGGAGCTCTCAGAGTTGCTCAGACTGCACTGTCATAACTGGGCTGGAAAGGTCCGTCTGCAGCCTGAATACCCGGGGTCACTTTCACAGCTCGGCGTCAAGCTGAAGCAGACCTTTTCGCGGTTCCAGTCCAGTTCTGTTGACAAGGATCCCGATGCCAGGTTTGAGTACTTTACCTCAGCCATTGTGCCTTCGCTGGCCAAGCGGGCAAAGGATGCTACTGGAACTCTCATCTTCATCCCTTCATACCTCGACTTTGTCCGAGTGCGCAACTACTTTGCAACCTCAAGTGCCGTTGAGAATGTCACGTTTGGAGCAATCTCAGAGTATGCAGATGTCCCTGAGGCATCTCGCGCACGCTCCCACTTCCTCAACGGCCGTCACCGTGTTCTACTGTACACCGAACGAGCTCACCATTTCAGACGGTACCAGCTCCGCGGCGTGCAGCGTGTCATCTTCTATGGACTGCCTGACAATCCCATCTTTTACAATGAGATTGCGGGTGGCTACCTGAGCAAGAGTGAACAGGACATGAGACTTGAGCCTGGTCAGGGGAGCGTCAAGGTTGTGTTTTCCAAGTATGATGTCATGAAGCTGGAGCGCATCGTGGGCTCCAAGAGAGTGGGAAAGATGATTCAGGAGCGCGGTGATACCTTTGAGTTTATATAGATGTTGTCCCTGGGGCAGGTAATTTGATAGAGCTCTGACACAGACTGCCGAGGTATTCATCAATGGATTATAAAAGCACAATGTGTCATGATATAGTAATTGGTACAGATTTTGTACAGAGTTTTCATCCCGCTCGTCAAATGTTACAACTCAGCTTCATGAGCTCTTTGGTTGTTGTGTCGCCTTCTTGACTGACTCTGGCACGATGCCTGCCGCCATCTCCCTCGCCTTCTCAGCGTTCGTATCCGCCGTCTTCTCGGCCTCGACCTCTGCCAAGCTGCTCTCATCTCGGGGCTTAGCATCGCTAGGAGCGTTGTCTCCTTCGACCTTGAGTAGCAGGAACCTTTGTACCATCTCCTCAAGGGGCCCCTTGCCGCGGAACTGCGTCACCTTCTTGATGTTGGTCTGGGTGACGGGGGTGTGCTCCTGACCGAGCATGCGGTCGCGAGCGATGGTCTTGGCCGTCATCATGAAGCGCGAGTCCTTGGGGCCGTCGACGAATTCGAGGATGGCGCTCTCACCCTGGTCGTAGGTGTTCTTGGACTCTGTGCGGACGACGCGGGTGTAGCCACCCTCACGGGTGAGGTATCGGTTCCTTAGCTCTCCCATGAGCTTAGGGAGGAGGATATGTGGTGTCTACAATGGAAAGTGTCCTATCAGCTTCGTGTCCCTTGCAATTGATCCGACAAGAATGCCCCTCATATCGACATACGTATAGAATGCCCTGTGCTGATCTCCGCGAGGGCTCATTGTCCTTCTTGGCCAGGGTAATCAGCTTCTCAGCCATGCGCTGGGCCTCCTTTGCCTTTGCATAAGTGGTGTGAATGTGTTCATATTTGACGAGCTGGGTGACGAGACCGCGCAACAGGGCCATACGAGCCGCAGAGTTACGGCTCAGATGCCGGTACTTGACGAGACCACCAGCCATTGTAGCGGATAGCTGTAAGCGCGGGGTCGTAGAGATATAATTCGGTTCGATGCGATATCAATTCGAAAGGATCGGAGGCCGACTTTTGGCTCGTCGTGGTTGTGCACGTGGGCGGCTCCTCCGATCTGCCGCTTGTCTTGGTGGTGGTGATCGTTTTGGTGGTTTGCAGTGGAAATTTTTGGGCTTGGAATTTTCGGAGCCGGCACGTCTCGTCTGCCGAGAACGGCAAAGAGAGACAGAGGGACCTCAGATCCAATGGAAGCTACGTCAACCCACCACCAAACCTTACAACATCCCCCTCCAAGGGAATTAATTGCACGCGATCCTGGAGGCAATTGAGCTCGGGCGCGCTATGAGACGTTGCATCTAGGCCTTGATCGACCATCTTGCAACGAATTGGCCAGTCTCGCGATACCAGAGCAACCCGCAAATTGCCGCATCCTCTATCTCGGTCTACCGGGCACAAGTCAAAGCTCTAATCATGGGCTTCACCACCGGCTTCGTACGCGATCCAATTACCTTTACCAACTAATGATTGAATACTAACTTCTATGCAAGACCGGCGGTGTCACCCTCACCCTCTCCCTCGCCTACCTTTCAGTTCTCGCCCACCAGCGCACCCGCGAGCAACAAGGTCAAGCCCTCCGATCCCAGGCCCTCGCCATCCAGGGCTTGATCGATCCCTTCCCGCCGCTGCCACCCCCTACACGATCCGAAGTCGCCGCCGCCCAGCGGGCCAACGCCGTCGAGGTCGCAAAGGAGCGATGGAACACCGAAGTCATGAACGCCGTGCGGTGGGTGCAGCACACCGATTGGGTTGAAGTGCGCGAGGGTCTCGAGGACACGGCATCACGGCTGTGGAGCCGAACCTTTGGTAACCCTTCAGAGGGAGCCGAATCTACTATCAAGCCTATCGTGAAGGAGGAGGCTGCCAAGTTGGGCGAGGCCAGTGGCAAGGTCGCCGCCGCGGCGAAGAGTGCCTTCCAAAAGGCAAAGGCTGATGCCAAGGAGTTTGCCCACGCGGCACTGGATCACAGCAAGGACAAGGAGAGTGTGGACATTGCGCAGGAGGACGGCGGCGCGGCGGTGCCTGTGCTATCACCAGTGGAGAGGGCGCTCCAGCAACGCTTCGTCAAGCCTGAGGCCGAGAAGAAGCAGACAGTGGAGGATGTGCTCAAGGCGAGATACACACCCATGGACAAGAGGGATAACACGCAGCTGAGGGGGGTGTAAGTGCGTTTGCATGCGTGTGTGTGTGTGTGTGTGTGTGTGTGTGTGTGTGTTGCTGACGAGCTGGTTTGCCTGATGATGAGTGGGCGTGATGCCATCTGGAAAAAAAATGTTGCTCGTTGTACATTGCTTGTGTACCACCATTCCCTAGAGTCACCCAAATAGAGATCAAGCTTTCACGGACGTGAAGATTGGTATGAACAACCCAACGAAGCCAGGCGCAGCATCACATCACTCACGTTTGTGCCTGGGAGGCAGCTGATAACGGTCTCTAGTCATTTGCTCACATCATGAGCTATATATCGGGCAGTCTCGTCGTCAGGGAGGCTGATTTGCATCCGCAGCAGACAAATATAGTTTCCGATACTTATGAAAGCTCCGAGAAACGCCCGTCCCTTCAACAAGACAACATCATCATGCCCGACAAGATGACCAAGCTCAAGAAGCCGAGAAATCTCAAGGAGAGGGAGCCGGAGGAGGTCAAGGCAAGAGGTGAGAATAAGGAGAAGAAGCACAAGAAGAGACACTCGCAACTGCCGCCCCCATCAGCACCATCGTGGGTCTTGTGGCTGGCAAATTCCGGCCAGAGAAAGAAAAGGTCGAGTTCGAGTCATAAGTCATCTAGCAAGGAGAAGAGCAGCAGCAAGAAGCATTCCACGAAAGAGCGTTCCTCGGATAAGAAGAAGAAGACGGCCACGACGACTACGACGACGAAGAGGAAGAAGCACAGGGTGAAAGAAAGCGAGAGCGAGGACGACAGAGACGGGACGAACAGTGCAGCTGGTGATCTCGGGGTGATCGACGGTGAGAACAAATACGGAATGATGCCGAGTCGAGCTAAACAGAGCAACAAGAACCACGCACGGATTGAGAGATGGGTTGATGAGCACAATTCCAGTGTGGGTAGCGATCGTACAAACTTGCCCATGCCGCTCGTGCACCACAGGCCACTCATATTGCAGCCTTATGGCGGCATCACATATACACCTACTAACGAGGAGAGGGATCCTGCAACGAGGGGTCAAGGGGTTTGTCCCCAGGTTTGTCCCCAGGAGCCTCGCAGGCAAGATGCCTTCCAACCTCCTCCTGTGCAAAACAACTACAGATCAACCGGGCCCCAGACCACCAGCCAGACTAGCTCTGCCAGTATCGCTCATCAACAGCCTCCTGCTCCACGGAACGACGCTGAATCAACTACCCAGGAGAAGAGCACGGGTGATGTCAACCAAGATCACGGTGCCCTACCTACGATCCAGGAGGAACCTCCCAAGCCTACTAGCCATCAAAGCAACACTGAACCTGCTAGACCAGAGCAAAACACTACCACAACTGCCCGTGATACCACCACTAGCTCGGGTGGCGGATGTGGTGTCACGGAAAAGGGGGGAGATAGACAAGAGTTGAAGGACTCAGTTAGTCAACAGGCGGTCGAGAATGAACCCAAGATATCAGGGTCTACAGACACGACCGCCAAGAAGACAGAGGATCCTCAAGTCAAGGAACAAGCTATCGAGTCGAAGGAGCCAGTTAGCCCACCGGTAGATGAGAACAAGCTCAAGATATCAGAGTCTACACACATGAACGAAAAGAAGGCAGGGGATCTTCAAGTCAAGGAGCAAGCTATCGAATCGAAGGCGTCGGGTAGCCCACCGGTCGATGAGAATAAGCCCAAGATACCAGAGTCGAAGGAACCAGTCAGTCCACAGCTGGGCGAGAATGTACCTAAGATGGCAGAGTCTACAGACACGGCCTCCAAGAAGGCAGAGGATCCTCAAGTCAACGAGCAAGCTATCGGGTCGAAAGGCTCACAGGGAGATCAACAAGAGTCACAAGGGACAGATGGGTCACGAGTCAATGATAATGAATCAACAAAGTCAAGCCAATCATCATCTTGCACCGTAACGTAATCGACCGCCCAGTCATCCATCATAGGGCGACATTACAGTTCTGATTAGTTGGGAGACGTTGCCATCCAAAAGTCCTAGTCCAAGGGAATGCATGAGAGACGGAGAATTGACTTAATACCATCACATTTTGGTGATTTGGCAGCGGGCATCTCTGGGCTGCTATATGTCCTCTCTTGGGGATCGCCCGATGTAAGTTCGATCCTCCAGGGTAAATAATAGATAGCAACCGCTATGAAATGATATTTTTGCATTATATCGATGCATGTGCTTGGAAGTATTGTACCCAAGGAATATGCGCTCTCCTATATCATGAAGTCAGCCCATAGTGTCCACGGTAGTCCTGTGTTCGGGTCATGACCTGCAGCCTGGATTGGATGCCTCATGTTACCTCGCGCAGCATGGCTTGAACCAGTAACTCGAGTACACCGCATTTCTTTTAGGTAGGACTGGATATCACCCATAGCCCAAAACCAGCAATTCAATTAAATCACGCTACTAACGCCGACTATAGGCCAATCAATGATGTGCTCCGAGGTTGCTGATGCTAATGCCGTGACTGTGACTCGGGGACTTCTCTGCTCTGTACGTCGACCAACGTGGGAGCTGATGCTTGGTTCAAAGGAAAGAATGACGTATAAGATGCACGCGCTCGGATACTCGACTGAAGTGAACATTGGGAATCGAGAATTCGGCCGTTTGGCGAGCTTTGCGTATGCCTACCCAGGGCCTGCGTTATCGTCGCTTGTAAATCTTTGCCGGGCTTGCTGAGCTGCTCAGCACAACCTGGACATCATCATGGCCAAAACAGCAGTATCTGGCGCTTGACTCACATCTCGATGCCCATACACGTGATATGAATTGAACTCATGAATCCGGCATGGGTAGATTCGCCCGGTGACTATTGTGGATGGATGGATGGGTGCCTAATCATCTTATGTGCTCGGCCTCAACGCTGCATGAGTGAGGCAAGCACTCTTCATCCATTCATCAACATCATGCTCTTTTCAAGCCGCACATCAGGCCTCGAAGCCTTGATAAAAAGACCACGTCCAACCAAATGGCAAGAGTTCTGGTCCGGCCCGTGCAAGTTTATAGCACGCTACATCTACACACACCGCCGCATTTCCCATGAGACCTTGGCAAATCCGGTGTCGATTGTGTGCATATCAGACACGCACAATGCTCATTTCGACTTGCCTCCTGGGGATGTGTTGATACACGCTGGCGACCTTACACAGTCTGGCACTCTCAAGGAGCTCCAGGAGACCATATCGTGGCTTTCATCCCAACCACATCCTCACAAGATCATCATTGCAGGAAACCACGACATATTACTCGACCAAGCTTGCGATCGTTCAGAAAAAGACGCGGAAGAAAGAGCAAAGCTTGACTGGGGAACCTGCACTTATCTCGAAAATGAGATGATAACCATCGCCTGTGCTAACGGCCGGCGGTTGAGGATATACGGGAGTCCTCTATCACCACGCCATGGCAACTGGGCCTTTCAATATCCTCGACAGCAGGACATTTGGTCAAGTACTGTCCCGGAAAACACTGATATCCTTGTCTCTCACGGTCCTCCGTTAGGTCATCTTGATCTTATGAGGCTCGGATGCCGTCATCTTTTGCGAGAGCTCTGGCGCGTCCGTCCCCTGCTGCATGTATTTGGGCACGTACATGAAGGGTACGGGCATGAAAGGGTGCAATTTGATCAGTTACAAGAAGCTTACGAGCTGACTGTGTCTGAGGGCGGTGGCATCTTGAACACGTTGACAGTTATCAAGGAGGGTTTACTGTCGCTCTGCAGGGCTGAGAGGGTGGCAAAGTGTCAGCTTGTCAACCCCGCAATGGTTGGAGGGCTTCGAGATGACCAGAGGAGAAAACCAGTGACGGTTCTGGTGTAGATAGACAACCAAGGGCGGCCATGGAATTTCAAATGCCCAACTTGAGTTGTTGGGAAGAAACGATGTCGACTTTGTGCGCAAGCCACATCCTCAAAAGCAAGACATTCTCGGCAGCCGAATACGACAAACCCCATGTCTCACATACCCGGTCTGACAGCGGGGAGGAGAGGGTAAAGTAAGCAGCTCCCGGCCGAGGAGATGCGTGCAATAAGATCGTTCGATAAGCAACTGCTCCGTAATAGAGCATCTCCTACTCCTCCGGAAATGCTCGAATCCGACCCGTCCGTGAATGCCGTGCGGTGCCGTACTCCTTCATCCCCACATGATCCACACCGTCCGGCAACCGGCAGGGGTCGGGTCGGCAACAAAGGCGAGAGAGGAGCGGGCGAGAGAGGAGGTGACTGGGTGAGCACACGAGCACACACACCAAAGAATTAGAAAGTCTGGGGCCGTGATTGGTCTGCGGAGACGACAGGTTCTGACTGCTGCATGAGGGAAAAAAAGCCTGCACCTTGTAAAGGACGAAAATAAGAGGCACAGCCTATGATGGGGTTCCCAACATAAAACGTCTCAGTATTTATCTCAACCCCGTCCATATCTTTCATCCCCTGTCTCAAGGGTCTCGCTCGCCTGCTACAATTGCCCAATCTGGCCTGGATGCGCGCCGGTACTCGCCGGTGCAGCGGTTTTCCCAGCGGACTCCTTAGCGGGGTATTTTTCAGTGGCAAGCGACAGCGATTGGAGGGCGGTGGGCGATCTCTATCTCTGATTGGTTGAACGCCGGACATCCCGAGGTTGACCGATCTTGTGCCGGAAAGGCGTTTCCGCCGCGCCTTCCATGGGAGCGCACATGTGCAAGGAAGGAAGTCGCAGACGGAACCTGTGGAAGGCGAGGAAAGCTTATGGCGACTCTCTCATTGGCAATTGCAAATCAATCCCGATCCTGGGCTGAGTCGCATGCAACCCATCCATCCATCCCTCGGAGTTCATTTTTCTTCATCCTCCTCCCTCTTTTTTCTCTCACCGTTTTCTCTCCTCCTTCTCTCTCCATTCCCAAAACTTCAATTGCGTCTGTGTGTCGTTCTTGCGCTGTTTCATCTTCTCCCTCCGCCATTCATCCGGGCGTTTCCGCTATCAGAGGCCCCCCCTCCTCCCGTCAAAGCTGAAAAATTGGCCACTTGACCCTGCCCGCATCGTGTCATTGCTGCCGTTCTTCCCCCACGCCGAAGAAGAAAAAAACTGTCTTTTTTCGACCGACAACCTTCTTCCTCACTCAACAAACTCTTCAATTGACACCGCCATCATGTCCTTCTCCAGCCTTGTTCAGGACCTGAGCCTGCGCGACACCAATGCCGCTCGCCGCCCTCAAATTCCAGGCCCTCGCTCTTCCGTCTCCACTCTTGACGACCGAGCATCGCACATCTCGCGGGCCATGTCGTACGCCAGCACCGCCGCGACCAGCGTCAGCATCTCGGGCGACATCTCGAGCCAGCTTCATGGCGGATACTTTCACCCTCTGGCCCGCTCGTGGCAGGCTGAGCGTCAGCTCACCAAGGTAAGCGCAATTGGAACCCGAGACAAGACATGCGCAAGGGAGAATGCCCGCTAACTTGGTGCTTCTAGTCGATGCTCATCTACCCCATCTTTGTCACCGATGGCGAAGGCGACATGATCCTCGTTCCCTCTCTTCCTGGTCAGCACCAGCTTAGCGTCGACAAGCTGGTCCCCTTCCTCGAGCCACTCGTCTACAAGGGCCTGCGCTCAGTTATGCTCTTTGGTGTCCCCATGCGAAATGGTACCAAGGACGCTCTGGGCACCGCCGCCGATGACCCCGAGGGTCCTGTCATCAAGGCTATCCAGCTTATCCGCCGACGTTTTCCCCAGCTCTTCATCTGCTGCGATGTCTGCCTCTGCGAGTACACTTCCCACGGCCACTGCGGTATCCTGCGCGACGACGGCAGCCTCAACAACCAGCTGTCTGTTGACCGTATCTCGGATGTCGCTATTGCCTACGCCAAGGCCGGAGCTCACTGCGTTGCTCCCTCAGACATGAATGATGGTCGCATTCGCGCCATCAAGCTCAAGCTGATCGAGGAGGGCATTGCCCACAAGACTGTACTCATGTCATACTCGGCCAAGTTCTCTGGCTGCTTGTACGGCCCTTTCCGAGACGCTGCTGGATCTGCGCCCTCATTTGGTGACCGCAAGTGCTACCAGCTCCCCCCTGGTGGCCGTGGTCTTGCCCGACGAGCTCTTGTCCGAGACATCAATGAGGGTGCCGATATCATCATGGTGAAGCCTGCAAGCCAGTACCTCGACATTATCAGTGACGCCAAGGAACTGGGCAAGGATCTCCCCGTGGCCGCCTACCAGGTCAGCGGTGAGTACGCCATGATCCACGCTGGAGCCAAGGCTGGTGTGTTTGACCTCAAGGCCATGGCATTTGAGTCAACTGAGGGTATCCTCCGAGCCGGTGCCACGATTGTGGTCAGCTACTTCACCCCTGACTTCCTTGACTGGCTCGAGAACTAAGCACGACGAACAACATATATACCATGGGCCACGAACTGCAGTGAACTGGTCGTTAAAGGCGTTGAGGGTGTTTTACCGAAAACTTGGATGATTAAATAAGCCGGGAGCCATGGATGATTTACAGCAAGGAATTACGGGTAATGGGGTTCGTTATCGCTCTTTTTTATGACTGGCCCTCGTGGAGAGGAGCCTTGTAAAACAAAACAAGTGGTTGAGTTTAGACGGCTACAACAACGCTCAAGCCGATAGAAGGCAAAACATGAAATGCAAAAGAATTATTCACATTTATGGGAGGCCTCAGGAGAAGTCGCGAGTTACCGCTGTGTGATTGTGTGTATTGAGTTTGAGATGCTTGGCCTCTGAAACCGGTAAGGTCGGCGGACCAAATGTTTGAGATATCAGGTTGATGCCAAGGATGTGTTTCAACCGTCGGAGACTTACGCTTCTCGTCGAGGATGCCCGAATGACGCGATAGGGATGTTGATAACTTATCAGTGGTGTCAAGGAGAACCTGGAAGATTGTAACGGGAGTTGGCGACGGGAATTGGTGAAGCATAATTCAGGTGAATGGCATGATGAAACTTGTCGTGGACTGGGTGATGTGCACAAACAGGAACGACGGGGGGCATGGGATAATGGGCATCGATGATATATAAGGCATGCTCACTCAGCTTGATGACAGAGCCATGAGGGGGTATAAATAGAAGTCATGAGCCGGCAGAGGACCTGAACAGGGGATGAATGGCTTCAGTTGTGGAGGTGGCTTGTATGCATGCACACCCCGATAGAGGTTCACTATCAAGACCTGGGATCGATCCATGGGCGATACATGGATCACACAGCACGGTAGTGAAACCCAGGCGATGACACTGTATGAATGCCGTCAAGAAATCTGGGTCTGTCGGCGTCGTCAGCCGCCAGAGTCGTAGAACTTCCCTAGTGGTCCAAGAAAAAAATGGCACACTTCGCAAATACCTAGGTACTCCGTTGAATCACAGTATAAAGGCTTATGATAATAAATCTAAGAATTTATATAAACTTTAGAATATAATTCATGTATTTTATAATTCATTTATTTATTTTAGTCTAAGTTTATCTGTATAGCCTGGTAGAAGTTTCATTGCCTACGTGCAGTGTGCCATTTATTTCTTGGTCCGGGTGCTTCCCTCCAACCGGAGACTGTATGGCTCCAGCTGGCTTGTCGTTTGCACGCCATGTGGGTAACAGGGCGAGGGGGTAGGGAGACAGCGCGACAACCGCCGTATCATGGAGGGCAAGGGGAAAAGGCTAAGCTTTTCTGTCTTTGTGCTTGTACCTCTTTGTGTTGATGGCATGGTTGGGCTGATGGGTCTTTGGCTGGGGGAACCTCGAGGATGATGCAGTAGCCGCCTATCAAGACTGTAAAAGGTGGGAATGTCTCCATTGATTCTGCAGACCAAAAGTAGAAGGCCGTAACTGACGGGATAATACCCATAAAATTTCAGCTCAGGGCGGTGGAAGTGGTGGAAATTCTAGATGTCAATATTCATCCCCTGGCAAGGGTTGAACTATTTATATATACAGACGGATTGAGGCTTTTGGCTGAGCTGAACAATGGACGTTGGGTCTAGCTGAAGAAGTGTGTGCTTTGTTTTCAGCCTCACCGCGTGTCAACGACACTTCCGTGGTGGCTTTTCGATAGTGGCTGGGGGAAGCATAAACATTTCACAACATTCAACACCATGAATTAGATATGACGACGCAAAAAGTGGTAACTTGCATACTCGGACTTGAAAAACTTGGAAGCAAGCGCAGATCACACCAAGAGTACGAACAATCCAGATGACGATGGACGTCAAGATCATCAGGGCGGTTACCCGTCTGTGTGTTCTGTGACGAACCAACAACGCAGAGCAGGGATGAAGCGCGGGTATCCAGCGCCTGTTTCTGAGAATCCAAATTCATGGCATGATCGCTGTTCTTTGGTCGGCCTTCTATACAGTAGAGGAAAAAAGGAGACTTGGACTTCCCTGTACGCGCGTTCCTCCTGGGTCCAAGGTTGGAAAAAGAATGGAACCCCTTGTTGGAAAATAACTGGGGGTGGTGTGGGAGGATATCATGGATCAAAACAAAGAGATTCATGGGTTGTTTCTGGTGGAGAAGAAGACGTCAGTGCAAGACAAGAGGGCGGGAAAAGCGGCATATGACGAATAATGAATATTTCAGATCGAGTTTTATGAGATGTTCAACTGATGCCATCGTCTGGTTATTCAATGCAAATAACTGATACTGAAACTTTGCAAGTTCTATGCCAGATGAAACTCCATGTAACTCTTTCTAAAACCCCCCCGGTCAATGGTCAGAACCGAATCAGGGACTGCCCACTCCCCAAAAAGTCTATTGCCCAGGATGCAGGCCTTGGCGTTCTTGGCCAATGCTTGTCTTTGCCGCCCGACCTTTTCTGTACACACGGCCCGGGTTCCTAGGAACTACATAACCACGCATAATATCGAGCCGACCTTTGATTCTGTTACAGGTACCATAACTTGAAGCAGTTTCTATTTTATGAAACAATCATGATCGGTTATCGGCATCTTGATGTCCTCAGCTGTATGACCTACTTCGTGTATGCGACGCAAACCTGGAAAAGATTGGGTTTTGTTCGCTCAGAGATGCCCACTGACCTGCTGAAGATCGTCACAGTCCCGCGACCGTCGCCGCAGACCGCAATCCATCCCCTGGCTAGCCCCATCCGATGGGACCCTCTACTGCGGCGCTACAACATCCAAGGCGTGGTGGTGGGTGGGTATTATCCCCTGTGGTGGGGAGAGACGGCACATCGAGTTGAACCACGGCGTGTAAGAGGAGAGACACAGAGAGAAACAAGAGATCGAGACGTCTCGAAAATAGCATGTCATTTTCTGTTGTTGAGGCGGCGGGCGTGAACTGAGAGCCAGCCATTTTTGATTCATGACCTGACGGCCACCTGCATGGCACCGGCACTGTGATGTACTGTATATTCATCACTCGATTCATGCAGACACCTCCTCCTTGTCCATTGTCCTCTCTTTTCTACTGTCTCTCTTTCATTTTCAGCATAATCCATACATACAATACACTTTTAGGGCTGTGCTCCCCGCCTTGAAATACATCAAAAAGCCCAACAGAGTGTTCCCTGGTGGTCATCTCTTGGCATCTCTTCTCCTTCTCTCACTCACATCACGACTCCTTTTTTTTTTTTTTTTTTCGGAAGTGGTTCAAATTGTCACATCTTTTGATCTATTTTGAGCCCCAGTCATTCGTTTTTTGAACCGGCATTCAAATGATCTCATGAGATATCGGTTGTCCTAGTCATAGAACAGTGACGATCCCCAACCTCTCCTTCCTCCTTTCACTTTCCTTGATTGTTCCTTCCTTCTTTCCCTCGTTCAGCATTTTTACTCAGATATTTGATTGTCTCCTTCCCTTTTTCATTGGAGACCTCTTCTCCTTCCATCCCATATCCTCTCGGCCGACTCTGCTGGAACAATGAGCGGCTACACTCCTACACACTACAGGTCGCCCTCGGAGGAAGAGAAGATGGGCTTGCTCGACGACAGATCCATCTCTGATGTCGATAGCGACAATGGACGGAATGAACTAGAACACAGATTCCTCCTTTCAAAATGGGACGGTCCCATCCTCGCTCCTGTCGACTACCTTCGATCAACACCTTGGAGAGTCTTCCTCGTTCGCCTCGCCTGGTTCTTCGTCCCAAGCTTCCTCCAGTGCCGCCATGCTCGTGAGCAGATCCGACCCGCCAAGCTTTCCCCTACTGCATATCTTGATGGCATGCGAGGCGTTGCTGCCCTTGTCGTCTTATTCTGCCACTTCTTTTATCAAGCCTTTGTCATCGCCAAGGGCTGGGGCTGCAATGACTCTCACTACAACATCCTCAAACTTCCTATCCTACGATTGTGGTTTCAAGGACCGCCCGCCGTCTGTCTTTTCTTTGTCATCTCGGGCTACGCCCTCTCCTATCGACCCCTGAAGCTCATCCGGAGCCGAAGCAGCCAGGACTTCTCCACTGCTATGAGCTCTCTGGTGTTTCGACGAGGCATCCGTCTCTATCTACCTACCGCAATCTCTACATTGATGATTGTTGCTCTCATCCGTTCAGGAGCGTACGAAGGAACTCGGGCGTTTGCTCTGGACCGCACTTACATGAGAAACGTCATCGAGCCTCACCCCCCTAGGCTCAAGACAAACTATGCTCAATTGGCGGATTGGGCAAAGGACATGTTTAAATTCGTCCATGTCTTTGGCTGGAAGACTCATGGTGGAAGCACCAGTAAGAACTTTTGATACCCTCGATATTCTTCAATGTAGCTGACCTTTCCAGACTATGACCAACACCTTTGGACAATTCCCGTCGAATTCCGTTGCTCCCTATATCTATTCCTTACCCTCCTAGGCACTGCACGACTTCGAACCCAGTATCGACTCCTCACCGTTGGTGGCATTATGCTCTTCACCTACCGGAACTCTCAATGGGAGTTTCTGATGTTTCTTTGCGGCATGGTTCTTGCCGAGATGGATCATATTAGAGGTGCCCACGTCTCGGCTCCTGCCCTTCCCATCGAAGAAAAGACTCAACCCCCTCGCCGCCGAACACTCCAAGGCATCTTCTGGGCTCTCCTTAGCATCGTGGGCCTTTACTTCATGAGCCAACCTGACCAGGGAGGCGACACAACCCCAGGATGGATCTACCTCACGTCGTTGATTCCTAAGTGGTGGACGGCTGAGAAGTATCGATACTGGCAGTGTACGGGCGCTGTCATATTCGTACTTTCCGTGAGCCGCTCGGCTAACTGGCAGCGGGTTTTCAACTCGGCTTTCGTCCAATACCTGGGCAAGATCTCGTATGCCCTTTATCTCATGCATGGACCTGCCATTCATGCTGTCGGATATCGCTTTGAGATGTGGGCCTATAGCTTGACTGGCATTGAGGGCAACTGGTTCACAGCTGGCTTTGTCCTGAGCTCGTTCTTTGTCATCCCAACCATTTTCTGGTGGGCCGACATCTTTTGGCGAGCCGTTGACATTCCCACGGTCAAGTTTGCCAAGTGGTGGGAGAGCAAGCTTATTGTCAAGGCCGAGTAGGGACGGCCAACTTAAAGTACACTGGTTATGACATGTGGTTTTTGGCGTTTAGCGGTAAACAGGTTGCGACATGCGCAAAGGATGGGCTCCAGGATGCGAGACCTAGCAAACGGCGTTCTAGGTGGATGAATTTATCATGTTGCGGGATAGAGGACAGGAAGTCCTCGGACTTTGTCCCGGCGTAGCCTCTTCGGCTCATTTCCTTAGTCTTTGTCGCTCGGGCGACTACACTAGATAGCGACAACGTGAAAACATTTGTCAGAGATTAAGGGTGAATCTTGTGTGTATGTCGGGGCAGTCAAGGAGAGTTCAGTTCAAGAATGTTAAGAATCAATGGAAGTAGATTGAAACAAAATGTCGTATTTGATCTCCAATGATCTAGCCTTTATACGTGTTTAAATACCCTGAACTCCTGGTTTTCCTGCCTAATGTCTTCCGAACATGTTATTCCCCAGTTCAACTTGTTATTCCGAGCTGGGGCGCTTGTAGACTCTCTTTCCTGCCACCCACGTTTCTCTCACCTTGAGAGTTCGCAAATCTTCAACATCCACCTCCTCAATAGGATGGTCCAGAACAACCCAGTCGGCCAAGGCGCCCTCACGAATGACACCAGCACGGCCGTCAAGGAAGGCCCCATAAGCAGGGGCACCCGAGAAACCCCATAGAGCCTGATCCAGACTTAAAGCCTCTTCTGTATGCCAGCCATCAGGACTATCATCAGTTCCATGGCCTGTGTGAGGATTTCGACGGGCCACGGCAGCATAGATGCCCTGGAAGGGGTTCGGTGGCTCAACTGGAAAGTCACTACCCAGGATGGGTCGGGCAGGGAGGAGGGAGCGCATGCGGTAGGCGGAAGAAGAGAGACGGTCTGAGCCGAGGCGAGAGAGGGCATACTTCATGTCTGATGTGGCATGAGTGGGTTGGATTGAGGGAATGATTCCGATGGAGTGGATACGACGTTGATCGTCAGGATGAATGATTTGGGCGTGTTCGATGCGGAAGCGATGACGGGACTGACAAGTAGCGAGCGCCCTAACTTGATCTTGGGCGATAACATCATCTGATGCTGAAGGGGAGGCGTCTTGTGCAGTGGCCTCGTTGAGACATTGCTGAACAAGTGCAGCCTCAAGAGCGTCAATGGCATTGCGGTTAGCGAGATCGCCTATAGCATGGATATTGACCTGATATCCATCAGCAGCCCAACGCTTTGTCACGTCTGTGAGAGCCGAGGCATTGATGAGGAGTGTGCCTGATGTCCAGGGGTGATCCGCGTAGGGCTCAAGCATGGCGCTTCCCCAACTACCGAGAGCACCATCTTTAAAAGTCAGTATTTAAGGATTGATGAGGACTAAGGGTTAGACTTACCAGCAAACAGCTTGACGCTCTGGACTGCGAAGCGGTCGTCGTCACGGGCAAACTTGACGGCTTCATCGGGACAGTACGAGTTACGCTGGGGACACTCAAGCATGGCGTAGACACGGACAGACCAGTCATCATCCGACGAAAGCTCATTGTAGAGAATCAAAGTCTCTGGAGTAGCACCGGCATCGTGCATACCCACGAGACCGACCTCGTTAAGACGCTTCATGGCAGTCTTGACAGCACGGGTCTTGAACTCGGTTCCGGGCTTTGGCCAGATTGAAAGGACTAGGTCCATGGCATTGTCACAAAAGACGCCTAGGCCTGGTTCACGGACAATCTCGCCGCCGGGGACTGTCTCGGGGAGGTCTGAAGGGAGGAGATCCAGGACGGGTTGGGATACCCAGGTGCAGTGGACATCGATACGGTCGAGCATGAGATAGATGTCCTTGAGTTCTAGGTCCTCTGCAATATCGGCCTGTATAGTCTTTGTAAGGTTAACCCAATATATGTGATGTATAATTGACTTACAGCTGTGGGCATACGGCCATAGAATGTCTGATCCCAACCAACACCACGAACCCAATTATCCTTAGATCCAGCCCCAGGATTCTCCTCAATATATTTCTTAATCCTAGACCTTACCTCATCCAGAGTCTGAGCACCAAACAAATCAACAGAGTGAAGAAACTCTCCATACTGAAGCAAATGCCCATGTCCATCCCACAGACCGGGAATAACATAACCATCAGTCTGGTTATGCAACTGATCATCTACCTCTTTGTTCCATACAGCTGTAAAGACGCCGTTGTCGACAGAGAAGCATTGAGCAGTGGGAAGTTCTGAATCATGTGTACGCACGCCTGTGTAGCAGTACGTGGATGAATTGGTCTTGTTGAGAGGTTGTTGGAGGCGGTATGCGACTGCAAAGGCGACGATAATGATGGGGAGACCCCATCTTAGAAAAGGGACAGCCATTGTCTGTCTCCTGAGTTGACAATGGGTGTTGAGAACCTTGATGGATGTAGATTAGAGGAGTGGTGACGAAATAGAGAAGATGGTTGACTGGCGGTGATAGTCATGGCAGCGAGGTCGGAGATGTTATCGATAAGGGATATTTTTGGATTATTGTTTTTTTTGGTGGGGGAACGCCATTTCAACAAAGTCTGGGGAAGGAGAGTTAATCAATTGGATTATTTAATCCGATTTCGGTTCTCTTTGCAGGTCTAGATACTCACTGCTAAACACGTTCTTACACATGTTCTCTATGTCTAAAGCATCAGCCATATCCAGGTTGAATGGAACAGTCTCAAGTCACTGATCACTAACCTATACCAGCCCCACGATCCATATCAAGCTTTTGTTCCTGGGATGAACGGGGTAATCCTGCCATGTGGCCGCCGCCCCCATCCCGTCTTTGCCGAAAACCAGCGTTGCGCTCAATTCAAGTTCAAGCCGGATTTCGGCCAACTTGAATTGAAAGATCAAAAACTTGAATTGAACCGCGAAAATTAGACTTGAATTGAAAGGATTGAATTGAATTGAACTAAGTAAGCAGAATAAGGAGGAAATCAGCCGTTATTCTTCTAGCATCGTAGGCACTCGATAGCCTCCAAAGTCTCGTCATCTAGCCCTTAGCGTTGAGGACCCATCGTCAGCTTGGCCTTGCTGAATACCCTCTCGCATTCTGCAGACATTAAGGGGATAGAGAGAATATCCATCGCCATCTTTGTGAGCAGTAGGTAGGCTTACTCCTGCCTTTGCCAGAAGGCCAATAGATCATCACATTATTCGGGGTTGCGTGCCAACCATGATTTGACTTCTTGGTCGGCGGGACCATCGCCGTAGCTAGGCTGCTCATAGAAACTTGTGGGAAGGAGGTCAGGAAGGCGGTCTCGAGTCTAGTGGTTATCTCGGGGGTCAGTAGGAATAGCGACAGGTTCATCAGAAGCCCAGAAGGTAAAGAAGAAAGTCTTAAAGCGCTCGAGGATGAGGTATTCGGAAGCTGGCTTTATATAGCTAACCCAGCGAGCTATTAAAGCCGGGTAGAGGATAGTAGCCGCCCAATAGACCGGCGTGACGTCGAGTAAGGCATAATACTTCTCGAGCTTTACGTAGGCAAGCCGGCAACAGATACGAAGGTATTCGGAAGATATACTACTATATGGAGACGAAGCCGTGAGATCAACAGTCTGACTTTGCGTTCTCGGAGGCGCCTAGTATTCGACCTCGCAGTCGTGATATCGGCGGTTAGGCATAACAGTGCGAGGAGGCAGCCGCTCGGTCGTAGGCTCGGTCTTTATCATACGGCGGTCGCGTTCGACTTCGAAGTGAGAGATAAGGCGGAAGATACTCTAGAGAAGCCAAGCAATATGGCCGGGCCGGCGAGACTGGAATCGCATTGTCTCTTCCTGAAGAGGCCGAAGGATATCGATAATCTCCTGTAAGACTCTCCAGTCATCGTTGGTCAGCTTCTTCTCCGTCGGCAGTTGACGATCACCTTGCTCCATCGAGTTTATGCCGATCCACCTCTTGAGAGGCTCTTAGAGACGAAGGGCACGTTCAATCATATGGAAAGTCGAGTTCCAACGTGTAGCATTATTACTACACAGCTGAAGGTTCTTGTGGGCGTGGAAGAGGTCGTTATCGTCGCTACACGATGCATCAGGCTGAGGTTCATCAGAAATAGAGCGGACTTAACTAGCAAAGGCGTCGCGGCGTTGAGGGCTTCGTCGGATGAAGGTGACGATATCGGCGAGCTTTGCCACCGGGCCGCTCTTCAGCCAGTCGGCTAGGCTTTCCCCCTCATCGCCCATGACGGTGATGTCTACGGCATCGTTGAGAGAACGGTCTGTAGGCTCGAGAAAAGCCTTCGCCGTGAGGTTGATGATATGACCAAGGCAGCGGAGACGGATATCAGCAGCGCGGCGGAAGGTTAGGAGCGTTGGAAAGGCAGGAAGGTAGTCTATGAAGAGGTGGCTGATACACTTATCGTTGGAAGAGGCGTTATCCAAAGTAAAGAAGCCCGTGGACTTAATGTTGAATCTCACGATGACCTCAATAACGAGGGGGGCTAGGTTCGCGCCAGAATGGGCGCCGACGATGCGTCTGAGAGCCAGCAGCTTATTCTGACTATTGCCGTGAGAGTCAACGTAATGACCGACGATGCCGAGGAGGGCCTACTGCCCGGGGGAAGTCCAGGCATCGAAGCTGAGGTTAATCACGGACTTTGCGCTTTGAAGCTCTTCTCGGAGGGTCTGTTGACTCTTCTCGTAGTCATCGAGAAGCCAGCGAGTCACAGTCTTGTGATGACGAGGCAGGGCGGCGTCGATCACACTTAACGGGGTCCGAAGAAGGCGTTAGAAGGTATCATGATTGACGGCGTTCAATGAGATATTCAACTCCACGATCCAATAGATGAGATCATCTCTAAACTACTTCACGGCGCCGGCTATGGAGGGACGGGCGTGGGCTTAGAGAGAGGCGAGGGCAGAGGCTGCCGGCGACACTGACGACGATGAGGGCATCTCGGAATCCTTCGTGATAGAATACTAGGTCTTAAGATAGGTGATCGGGGCAGATATAGCCTTGACTGCGAAGATACAGGGCTTTAGGCCTTTGTCGCAGTGTTTGCACGCCCAGAACGAGTCCTTGGTGACGCCATTGACGATCTCCACGAGATAATAGCCGTGCTTATAGATAAATGACCGGGGCTTAATCTGACGATGAAGCCATTCGCCGAGAATGAAGACCCGTTGGCTGTAATGAAGGCGAGGGAGGGTTGAGAGGTCGAGAGTGCGGGTATCAAGAGATTAAAGCCCTAGCAGCTGATCCGCGAGAGAGGGCGGTTTTCGCGGCCGTGATGACGATATAACCGCAAAGGCGGAGGTTGCCGAGGAAGAAGAGGCAATGGAGGTAGGTGGGAAATTAGATGGGTTATCAGGCAGAAAGAGGTCATCATCATCGGCGGACTAGCGGGCGCCAGCGGGCGATTATGACATGGTTGGAAAGCCCTCTTCAAGACGAGTATGAGGCTATAAAAACTGGGCAGAAAGAGTAATAAATAGAGAAGCGAGAGGGCGATTAAAATAGGCGTAAAGCCATGCTGATTATTAAAGCCCTTCGCGATACTGCGATTGCTGCAGGTCCGCGGCAGGGCGGGGTTAATCACGTGTGGTGGAGCTAGCCGAATTAGGTGATGACTCAGCACTTTCCCACATCAAAAATCAATAAAATGGCCTCAACACCAAGAATAATGAAAATAACCAGAATTTCCTATTTTGGCGGCTTCAATTCAATTCAAGTCACCTATCCAGCTTGAATTGATTAAGCAGAGATTTTTCCGCCTTGAATTGGGTTGAGTTGAACTTGAATTGGGTGTGCTTGAATTGAGCGCAACGCTGCCGAAAACTCAACCCCAGACTAGCTCTAGATCTATTTTCAACCCCCCTTAGCTAACATCACGAGCTGAAGCTGAAGCGGTTGCTTTGATGCCTGGCTCTAGCGGGGATGCGGGGCAATTAATAACTCCGTCCCTGACCAGGAGCGAGATACGATGAGCTTTCTAGTAGTTTGGGGGACTAATTCAATGACGGCGTTGTACAAACGGATCTGTGATGAGGGATGCTGTATCCGACGGCGTTTCGAATATCGGCCGCCTACCTACTTATGCGACTATAAAACCGTCAGCACCCGTTTGTCGTCTGTATAGGTAGCTCGTCTGTCAGCCCACATCCAAACGTCACCATTCTTCCAACTCTACACTTTTCAACACCAACCAAAAACATCATGACACTCTCGCGTGCAGACCTTGAAGCTCTCGCGGCAACCCACGTCCGCGACGCCATCCCCTCGGAGCCCCTCGCGGCAGCACTATCATCCCCGCCTTTCATCCCGACCCGCTCCCTCGTCAACGTCCGCGACCTCGGCGCCGTGCCCGGTAGCGCCATCCGTCCGGGACGTATCTTTCGCTCGGGAATGCTCGACGCTGCCGCCGCCGATCCGGAAGCACTCGCCTGGTTGGCCGAGAATGTCAGCACCGTCTTTGATCTGCGCAGTGAGCGTGAGCGCGCTGGGTATCCCAGCCCTGAAGTTCCTGGTGTGAAGTTCATCTTTTATGAACGTGACGGTTCATATCCTGGATCGCCTGACCCTGTTGATTTCGCTGTTGATGATGGAAGTACCGCTTGGAGGGAGCAGTTGTTGGCTGTTGCGAGGGCGTACAAGCCTACAATCCGTGCTGTTCTAGAGCACGTGAGAGATAAGCCCCAAGAGCCTTTTCTCTTCCACTGCACAGGTAAATCACACCTCCTATTTTAAAAAAAATACAAGAAAAACAGTCACTCATGTTATCACAGCTGGTCGAGATCGTACAGGCGTAGTCGCCGGTCTTCTCCAAACCCTCGCCAGCACAGAGCAACCCGACGTAGTATTCGACTACATGCTCTCCCGCATCGGCACAGAACAAGCTCGCGACCGGCTTGTAGTCTTTATCAAGACAGCCCTCGGTGTAGATGACCCCGAAACGCCTGGATTCTGGAACATGGCGAGTCTGCGACCGACCTTCTGGAAGGCCTTTGTCGAAGGTGTTGAGGATGAGTTTGGTGGGTGGGATGGCTACGTCACCAAGGGTTTGGGGTTTTCGGTTGATGACTTGGAGACGATCAAGAAGAATCTGAGGGAGTGATATCAGATGGTGGTTTACTTTTGGATCGTTTGTGGTTTGATGCCATCAGCCAAGGTTTTTCTCAGTTGGATTATCTCGCAAACTTAAGTGATACCAAGTGTAGCAATACCAACACATGCATTTACCGTGAAACATTATTTTCTTGCTTCCAACACTTACGCGACATCATTGAACCTTTGAATTTATCAACGTCAGTTCAACCTTGATCATTGACGTTTCACCATCTCGATGCGATTAATCCTCCTGTTCCTCCTCTCCTCCCCTCCATCATCACCTCCACCCTATGACATCACTCCCACTTTGGACCCTGCATCTTAGTCCCCCACTGAACCTCCCACCAATGAAACCACAATGCCCTCCTCCTCCAAAACGTCAAAACCCGCCACCCTCAATTCCGTCACGTTTTCAACTTCCAAGTTTCTTCTGTGCAACATGTTCAAGCAGGGTCCCTTGGACTTTTCTCATACCGCAGATCTTTTGCAAACCAGGATCTTGGTATGGCATCAGAGAGGGGCGTAATATGTGATGCAATATCTTCCAAAACTTGCAATCCTATAGCTGTCAATCGTGTATATAACATGCTTAACTCCTCCCATAGCAGCCACTTTTAAGACAATCAAGATCAATATCACAAGCCACACAAAGCACAAACACAATCAAACTACACCGTATCTTTTTCTAAAGACATCCCAATATGCCTCTCACAAGAACTCACCGCCATACTACCCCCCGCCGCTCCATCTTTAGCACCCGTCGTGCTCCGGCCCGCTCCCACCACACTGTTACAACCACTACAACCACCACCAGAAAGCCTCGTCGTGGCTTCTTGGGCGGTGGCCGCCGTACCCATGCTGCTCCCGTTCATCATCAGCAGCGCAGACCTTCCATGAAGGACAAGGTCAGCGGAGCCCTTCTCAAGCTCAAGGGTAGCCTCACTCGTCGACCTGGTGTCAAGGTATGTCTCCTCAACAGTAACTATCTTTCTAAAGAAACCATCTAACCGATTATCAACAGGCCGCTGGAACTCGACGCATGCGTGGCACCGATGGCCGTGGCTCTCATCGCCGTGCCCGTCACTTCTAAACCCCCAACAACAAGAATCAATAGATGCTGGGCATCTCAAGAGCAGGACGTGTCCATGACACACATGTACCATTATGATAAACGATACCCTCAGTCATGTTGAGAGAAGAACTGTATTATTATGCCGCATATCAAGCAGCCTAAATCTTTTGAACTTTCAGTCGCCAGCGACTTATCTGTTACAACTTGCAGTCAATCGAGACTACCATACCATAATTCCTAGCACTCGTGTCTTTCCCATCAAAATTCGTACAAATCACTCGTGTTCCTGGGTGACCAAGTCGCCCAGCCTGTACAACAAATCCTCTCACCCTTGACCATTCTTTGATTCCGCCCCCTGGTCCCCCTAGTCCCGCTCACTGCAACTCATCCACGTCATGAGGGGGAAACCCTGGTGGGCGATAAGGTGGTGCCAGTCGAATATCTCGGTGCAACTTGAGTGGATTCTCTGATGCCAATTGAGCTCGTGTTAGCGGCATCATCGACGGCGAAGACCCTCTACGGCGATGTGTCTTCCCAAGTGGTAGCCCTACCACATCGTCGATGTTGGAGATCGACAGACGGTGCCAACTTCGTCTCTTCTTTTCGTAAGGCTTCAGAGAAGGACTCGTAGACATGAAGCTAGTCGCAAGTTCGTCCAGGTCATCGATACTGGCTCCAGAAACCTTTAGGTCCGTATACTTTCGGAATGCCATTTCCAAACTTTCCAATGCTTCCTTGCTGGGAGATGGATGTTTCTTCACCCTCTTAGACCCGAAAGCATCCGTTCCCATCGCCTTCTCCCAGCCCTTTCGAGCCTCGTTCACCGATTCAACTAGTGTTCTCCTTCCAGAGTCAGGTCGAGCGAGCTTCGGGTGGTGTGTTCCTACAAGCTCCCTTTGCCCATGGCTCAGTGACGTGCCAGCCGGTCGCAAACTGGTCTGCTTTTGTATGAGCTTGGGAGCTTGCAACGTGGGACTTTGGTCGGAGCTTGATGCTGAGATTCGCTCAACTCGAATTCGAGGTGTCGACGATCCAACCGGTGTAGTGTTCAAGATCCTATCCTTAATGTTGTCGTCGAATTCCTTCTCGGACTCAAAGGGGTTACGTGGCAGAGGAGGGATGACACTCTGATCGTTGTCCGCACCCTTCTTCAGCCGGCTTTCAAAGCTTGTCGGAGTCCGCCAGCCACCACCCTCGGAAAATGGATCGTCCAAGGACTTTCCGCTCCTTAGTGATTTGCCGTCATCTGCAACAGGCTTTCGAGAGACCTGGCCACCGACAATCCGCTGAACCTTCCTCTTGTTGAGATTGTCACCTTCATTCAAGCGGATCTCAATCGTACTAATTGGAGACATATTGCTGGGTGATGATGTAAGTCCACTCTCCAGCCTGTTCGACTTGTCGTGGTCCTGTCCATTATGTGGTACTTTCCCTGGGGTCCCTGCTTCTTGGGGTGAGGATTTCGTATGGAAGCGATCCCACGCATTCGAAACCTTGGCAAAGACCTTTGCTGGGACCATGCGAGTGAGCTTGGAGGCCGAGCTATTAGCCCGTCGCGGTGGTGAGGGCTTCAAGGCATCAGTGGCGGCTAGCATAGCGTGGAGTTTCTGGTTGATATCCTCAGGGCTGTTAGGCTCCGCAGGTCCCCCAGGAACCACTTCGTTTTTCTGATCTTTCGTTAAACGACGTCTTATATTACCGTCAACAGTAGAAAGTGGTGTAGATTCTGGGGCCTTAAACTTGTCTGTTGGATGGAACTTGAAGGGGTCAAGGGAAAGCGTCCTGGTTGGGCCGAGAGATCTCTGCAGGTTCCTTTCCTTTCGCTTCTGGAGTGCATCTCTGGGTGTTCGAGCCGTGGCAGCCCGTCTTGGAGTGTCTCTGAGTCTCTTTGGCGAATGTTTGCCAACCCGCAACTGTCTGGTATGCGACTCGGCAGGGGGTGGTGGCTGCTCAAGCGGGGATGGTAGTTCAAGTGGCGATATAGTAGGTTCGCTTCCAACAGGAAATGAGACGCTTGGGGTAGTAGCCCGACGTTTGTTTGGGGATGAATCTTCGCCGCGGGCTTGTAGGGGCAGAGTCGAATCATCCAGCAGTCGGCTTGCCATCTCTTCAATACTTTGGGGTTCTCCGATTCTTCTCTTCCGTGATGTTCGTCGAGGTGTGTTGCTAGCCGTAGCACCTGAAGATAGAGGAGAGTTTTTATGAGTCAGTTTTTGTTCCGCCGGGCAGATTGCGAGGTCTTTACTTGATTTTCTTCGTGACACCGGCTCCGCCAGGTACCTTTGGCGGCGACGTGACCCCAGAGACCTCAACAGGCCCTTCTTCCCGTAGGTGACAGTGGTCGGTGGCATATTGGGCGTTGCGTTGTAGGTGACTAACAAAAAAAAATGAAGGAGTGAATATGTGTTGAGCCGACAGTTGTTCACAGGGCAGATCGACTACAGTTGATCAGCGAACTGTGCCAAAACGAATCAAAAGCGGGAGATGTCGCCCCGGAGAAGGATAACCACGAAAGCCTTCGATGACTAGGGAAATGGAATCTTCGCTGATGTTCACCAGGTGAACTCCATATCCCAGTTGAGAGCAGACTCGCAGAAGTCCGAGGCTCAGGTCAGGGCGAGGAGTGATGTGAGGAGGGCAGAGTTGGTGATGGCAGATGAGGGGTGAAGAGAAGGAAGGAACTCACACGTGCCGTTGCTCTTATCATTCGTGGAAGGTTACAGGCTCACCTCTCAGTTTTTTTTAACCATCAAGGGAAAAACGGAAGGTACGCACGCGGTAATGTTCAGGCGGCCGGTGCGATATCGGATGGTATTTTCTACAGAGGCCTGCCAGTGCCAGAAAAGAACGTCGGTGTCACTGGGCCAATATGAAATGCAACTGCAGGGTAAAGAGAGAATACCGTAATGCCCTTTGATTTTCATGCCAGTGTCTGTATCTCCCTTGCAAGGGTCAAGTTGAATGCCCGTCTCAACAACACCTCTGCAGCACAAACACACGATTCTGCCGTCCTACCTCAGATCTCCTCTTCTCTCCACCGGAAGAGAAACGCCTCCTTGCTCTATTCCGTCGCCATACCGAACTCAGTATCACATTGATCGTTGCACCGCAGTTCATGTCCCAGGCCGACTTTTCCCTTGTCGTCTCTCCCCCTGTGGCCCTGTCTCCTTTGGTATACGCCGGGTGAGGTATTAACGTTGCAGATTGCGATCAAGTTCCAGCCATTGACTCAAACAGGGAACGATATTGTTTTGATAGGCCTCCGACATGACTACTTGGGAGCTGAGAGCTTGGCGTGTTTCCGCAACTTGGGCAAGCGAGCAAACCCGCGTATATCGTTTGAACAGCTGGATGTACGCATGTACTAAAATGATGGTCATTTCGCACTTGCGGCCCATAGCAATCCTACCCAATTCCTGCAGCATACCTATGTATCGAACTATGGAGGGGTTCAAGTTCCCAACAAACGAATCACCCCTGCTCTCCATGAACGTCACCTACATGCATTGACTGCAGCGAGCAGTAACCTTGCAAATGCAGATCTGAATGGACTGTTACACGAACAGCGCAATTGGAGAGTTCCAGCTTGAGACAAGACATCTCTTGGTTCGGTGTGACCTGGTGCCTACCTACATGTTGGTAAAGGGACGCGACCCGAGACTTTAATCAGCCTCGAGCGCCATCGCCGTCGCATCTCAAACAATAACGCAAGTCGAGAGAATCTGAGACAATGTCTTGAAGACGTGGCACAGCAGGTATCACTTGCTGCGAACTTGTGCTTGGTTACCTTGGCATCCATCCGGGCCAACTGTAGTTGATGAGAGCTGCACGTGATGGACAGCGCCACAGTCTGGTGTGGCTCAGCATCGGCTCGTAACGGAACATCGGTCGGAGATGCAGAAGCCAGTGTGGCGCGATTTTACATCATGGTGAACATTCGCCGCTCGACGGTTGCCCAAAAATTTCCCTTCTGAACGAGAACGAGCCCACGTACGACAGGGGAACGAATTGCCCTTCACGACTACGATTTCAAGGGTCACGATGCTATAGTAATGATACTGGCTGCCCTTCTGCCTCTCCACGACTCCCAGAAAGCGACACCTAAGATCCGAAAGTCCCGGCAACTTTGACTTATTCGCCCCTCTCGTCCGTCCGGTCTCCGAGGTCGCATCACGAACTTCTCGAAAACGCCCACTTCGATAGGAACGGCTGAGAAGGATATCGGCCTGTGTCTTTAGTGGGACTACAGCGAAAAGCAAGTCTATTTTAGAATCATGTTGCGACAACCTCTCCGCGGCGTGCGCGCGCCGCTTCGAACCTTTGACCAGGCAGCCTGGAAGGGCGCTTGGAGGAAGTTCTTCACCTCGCAGACGGGAGACAAGGCCTCCCGTCAGATCTGGCGGTTAAAGACGGCTTCGTGGGAGAGCATGCTGGCGCGGCTGCGAAGCACCCGGTTCGGAACTGGCTCAACGACAACGCCAGGCATGATGCAAGGCCTTCTGAGGCGCGGGTTCCGGTTCACGGCACGTCGCAAGGGAGCCAAGGGCCCGGTTGCCAGTGACGCCGAGAAGCCCATGACGCTGACCGCCCGGCTCAAGAAGCTCACCAAGGACTATGGCTGGGCAACGGTTGGCGTCTACCTAGGGCTGAGTGTTTTGGATTTCCCCTTCTGCTTCCTCTTTGTTAGGATCGTGGGGGCAGAGACGATCGGTGAGAGAAAACTTATCGCCGCAGACTCACGCTTTACCCGCCGAGGCGTGCGTGGGCGTGCGTGCTGTGTTGTTGAACCAGATGGCTAACGTGTGCTGGCTGATTTAGGCAAGGTCGAGCATTACGTCGTGTCGTCGGTCAAGGCCATGATTCCGGACTCAGTCCGGGAGACATGGCACGAGTACTGGCAGTCGTTTAAGAAGGCCGAAGTGCAGGCGCTTGGCGATGACGATATCAGCGACAAGATGGAGATGGCTACCTGGAGCGTCGAGAAGGCTCAGGAGCGGAATCGCGCCGCCGATGCTAGTGAGTATTTCCCCCCTCCCTTCTTGTTTCTTGTTCCTGGGCGCTTGGAGGGGAGTGAAGGTTACGGCTCTTTGTTGAGTGGAGGTGAAGAAGCGCTTGGAAAAGAGATTTGGTTCCAAAGGCTAACGACTCGATTTCCTCCGGTAGGCCTAGCGACTCAGCTGGCGCTGGCCTACGCCATCCACAAGAGTTTCATCGTCTTCCGGGTGCCGCTGACGGCAGCCGTCACGCCCAAGGTCGTCAAGGTGCTTCGGTCATGGGGCTGGAAGATAGGAAAGAAGAGCGGTTAGAGTAAGAGGAGGTTGGAAGTCATGACGATCTAGAAGACTGAAACTAGAAGCCGACCAAGCCTGCCCAGAGCAGTCGAGTAGCACTTGGTTGAAACACCCCACACATTACCACCATTTCCCACCTACCCTATGGCTCTTTTATGAGTCTTGTATTTCTAGTTGTTACCTTAGTTTAGATTTCCAGAGTGTTCACTGCTGTGGTACGGAGTAGACTCATCCTAGGATCAATATTAAATGATCCCAGTTGCTTAAGCCACGTGGCTCAGTCATCCGAGAATGAAAATGTGACCTGCAGCAAGACAGACCGCCTCATCTATTTTGAGCAGGTCTCGGATCATCAGACCACCAGTATCGTGAGGCTTTTACTCTCTCTCAGCTTAGCTGCATTCGCGAGGTCAGCGGCAACCGAAGCGACGACGCGACCTAGTCAACCCAGTAATCATGGATGAATGGATCCTTCGGCTGGAATGGGACGGACGAAGCAATTCACTTCACATGCGAGGAAGCCCCCGATCCAGCGGCTAACCGAGCAATAGCGCAGATCAGTCCCCCTGAGCAGAATGCAGCCAAAGGGAGCTCACCGATTGAATGAGGCCAGCCACTGTTTAATCTGCAACGTTTGGATGGATGGAATGTCCCCGACTAACCCCCCCTGCTTCTCACCACGGTCTCAGTTGGCGGCTGAAACCATCAACTCAGCCTCGAAAAGCCAAGACCTTCACCGACAGGGGTAGGATACAACGTCGGAAGTAGAAGGTGTGTGTAAAAGCCGTTTTGGAAAAAGTTGGGACGCGACTGTGACTCCATAGAAGCTCCGGGAGAAGGGGATTACCTTTGGCCTTAAGCGGACCGGACGACTCATGTTTGCGCTTTCGGGCTTGGAGACCGAGATGGAAACTTTACGGTCCCCGTCCGTCCCTGTCCTGTTCGGTCGGGGCTCTGGAAAGGACTGGAAGGAAACCCGCTCCGTCGAAGGAAGTGGAGACGGGATAGGATTGGTTCGAGATCATCCAGCCTAGGCATTTTACTTGGCCCCGGCCCCGGACGTTCTGGCTTCCGTCACTGCCTGCGCTGTCCACTCAAGAACCGAGGGTTCTATCCCGTCCTGGCATCGGGCTTATCAGTCGGGAATAACGGCCCAAGTTTTGGGTCCTTGAATCCTTGGATCCCTGGATCCATGTTTCGAAGAAGGGAGTGCCTGGCGAGGTGGATACTTGGAAGGAAGAGAAGGGGTGTCATCCATCCCATGGTAGCCATCCCATCCCATCCATGCCATGCGTTGCTCGCCGCTCTGACCCATCGAGGCGAAGCATCCATGCAAAGCATTGGCCAGATTGGAAATACGGATACAGATTCACAAACCTGATCATGACCACGAGGGAAATCGACGCCAAAAGGCGGCTCCGCGAGTCCACAAGGGGTTTGTGTGGGCTCCGCTCCATTGCAAGAGGGGCCAAAACGCACGCGAGTCACCATGATTGTTCATCATGACTTTTTTCTCGTCAGGCTTCTTTTTTCTGCTTCTCAGGCCCGTCGTGCCGTTTAAACTTCCAAGGATCGCACGAGGGTCCCCGAAGGCTGAGACGTTGAGAGCGTGCTAGGTTACTGTACGTGGTAACGAACGACAAGGGCGTCGGCCGACCCTAACTCTGCGGTCGGCTTTAACGAGCGAGTAGAAGTTTCGATGGACTTGACCGGTTCAACGGCACAAGAAAAAAAAGGTTGAGGCGACAATAGGACGACAGGCTTGGCAACGTGCTGGCAAAAAGCATAACCGATTTTTTCTTTTCTTTCTTACTTTCTTACTTTCTTCTTATTTTGGCTTCTTTTGTTTGCTCTAGTTTACGACTCTTGATGACGAGTTTGCCCCAGAACAACATTCGTTGGCGCGTGGGAATAGAGTTTCGAGATGAAGCGGCGGCGGACAGGCCTGGGCATTGGCGGACGGTTCGTGGAAATTGCGACTAGACGTCAGGAACTAAAAGGAGCGTCAGACTCAAGGATCAGGCCAAGAGACCATGTGGGAAGAGGGAGCCTACCTAGTCAGGTCAGCATCCCATCCGGACTCTCACCTAGCTAGGTAGAGGTCGTCAGCTAGCTGTAACATCGTCAAGACCAGGCGGACGAGATGAGTGAGCCCCATAGGTGGCCGTGGTCAAAGAGTCCGGGTTGGTCTCGGTTCGGGCCAGCAACAGCGCAGCAAGCATGGGCATAAATGACGCCGCCATGTAATCAACTCTGCCTCAATCAGCATGAGGTGTCACTTGTTAAGTCTCCCGTCCGTTGCCTCAGCCGCAGAGCGACCCGACCGGTGAGTCGGCTTGCGACGTTGGCATTTTTTTAGCCATGGCCTATGTGCTGTGATGTGATGTGTTGTGCTGTGCAATAGGACCTCAACTAAGCTACTGTACGCGGCATGTCGCTTGCTCTTGATGGATGCCCACCGTCCCGGGCTTTCCAGGTTGGCATTGACTGTTTCGTGACTTTGACACCTTGACACCTTGACAATCATCAGCATGGATTATCATCGACTGCAGCAGCCGCTGCATGAGCGCACCGGCCAGCCGACAAGCATCCCCACACGCAATTCGCAGGAACTCGACTGTTTATCCAATCGGGTTAAAGACTGGATTCGAGGGCGGAATGGGTCACCGCGGAGCGGCCAAGCAGCAAGCAAGGAAGCAAGCAAGCGATGAATACATTACATGTGCATATGTAGGCGTAGATGTATGCGTCCATCCGCATCGCCCCGACTACAAACGATCAACACATGCCGATCTGCAGTCATTTCCCTGGTGTGATACTAATCATTATGCACACGTAGCAGCTGTTGGTCGCCTCGCGGGTCGGCAACGGAGGGTCGCGTGTGATATGGGATGGGATACCTAGCCAGGCATGGAGATGGAAATGGAAATAGTGCCAGATGGTGACGGTCGGTGGCCCAAGGCCTTGGCGCTGAGGCACGAGTGGGTGCTCTCCTGCAAGTCACCATCACAGGCACACACTCCCAGCTTCACGGAGTCTGGAGATGTCCCCACGTGAGTACACGACAAGGTTGATAGTGTGATTGCCACGATTGAACCCTGGGCGGCAACAATACCAAGCGAGGTGGGCCAGCGCAGCAGCAACGGGATAGGACGGGATACGACCAGCCCGCAACTGTGCCTCAACTGTTCCCAAAAAGCTGGGAATTCTGCCCGGGGGAGATGGGTCCCAGTATCATGGTGTTGACGATGGGTACCAAGCGAGCTCAAGATTCAGACCCGAAACAGGCACAGGACACAGGTTAGGTTCGCTCGCGGCAAACAAGCGGTAAGTGATGCCGCCCGTGGAGCACTCAAGAACCTAGAAGCCCTCGGGCCCCTGAGAGAGCCCTTAGGCCGGTCGTTCGTTGGACTGTTCCAAGACAAGACTGGGTCAGGGAGAACGACTCGGGAGGCTTTGGAACACGTACAGACCCAGCGGCTAAATCGACCCTAGATGCCTCGTGGAAGAAATGGTCGAACGGGTCCAATGCCACCTAAACTGGGTCCGGCGCGGGACGTTTTCTGACTCTTGGGGATCATGACGTGGGGCTGACTCGAACGACGAGCAAGCAAGGCAAGGGACCGACCAAGTACGGATAGAGAGAGTCGCAGGTAACTAGCCACCTAATTACCACCCGGGCCTGTAGTTCGATATAGCACCAGGCTAGAAGGGCAAGCGCCCATATCGTCAAGGCGGCCGCGTGACCGAGACACCGACAAAAAGAAAGGCAACAATCGAGTCGGTGAGACAATGTGCTAGACAAACAACCAAGTCAAGTCGTGCGTGAATGGGGATGATGGGGGAAACAAAGACGTGTTCGACCAGTTGTGGTGGACGACTGAGATTTAGACTTTGAGGCGAAACACGTTTGGTCTGTTGGACGGTAGTTAGAACACGAGTAGAACTGCAGACGACTACACCCGTTGTAGGCCGCCGCGTCGGACGGAGGGTCGGAGCGTGTGAGTCCAATGAATCGGGGTCCCGGCGCAAATCGGTTTTGAATTCCGGCCGGTCAACAATACGGCCCCAGTCTTCAACTCCAAGAAGCAAGACAATATGCATGCATGTATGTCGCAAACAGGGGCAGACTGCAAAGCGCCGAGTTTATTTCTGCACTGTCCCGCGGCCCAACCCAACAGTTCGGCGCATTCTTCTGCTCGCTCAACCAAACCGGCTTTAGCCCCATTTCGGGTCGTGATGGAGACCCGTCACCGGAAGGCCCCAGAAGACTCCGGCATCAGGGCCGGCAGGTGGTCTGCGTTGGCCGGTTGTCTCTGTCTCTGTCTGTCTGTCTGTCTCTGTCCTGTCTGTGCATGCAGACAGACAGACTTTTTGTGATGAACGGTCGTGACTCTCCGGGCTACAGGCGCCTGCGTCAGAGGGTTGCATTGCATTTCCGCGGTCATCATCGGCCATGCACATGGGAAAGAGCTTGTCAAGCTGCCAATATCCACGATGTCTCTGATAGGCATGGCGGGCACCACAATCCCGTCTTCGTTTCCACGTCGATTCGGCCTGACGTGACTATCCAGGGCTCTCCAAATCAGTACCCTTGAACGTCTGGGGTGACACGAGACCGGGGTGCTATGTATAATCGGCAGAATCGGGAAACCTCTTCATGTTGGGTGCTGGTTGATTGTTGGGTGTATAATTGGTCGAGAATAGAAGCTTGAAATATCACATTGAGAATAGTGGAGGTCAGGAATGGTATCAATAGGAGAGGGCACTCCAAGTGAGCCACAGCTCAGAAAGGTATGGGGAATATGGGGCAGAAGGAAGCCAGAAGCATTGTAGTCATTGGGCTTGTCGCCAAAGGACGCCCAGAAGACATATTCAAGGGTCTGGTGGCCGTTGTGAATAGGGCCATCCTTGGGCATGGGCCATCTCAAGATGGAGAATTGAGGATGAGCAGGGCAGTTGGATGGTTGTGTCCTCGACCAACAGATCCGCAGACGTCCGGAAGAAGCAGGGAGGCCGTGATGTCGAGTCCGAGGGTGCTTCACAAACCAGGAGGCGTCATCCAGGCCAGGTTGGAACACGACGCCGAAGACCTGAATCTGGCGTACGAGGCTCTCACGAGACGCAACCTGTAGGGCTTTGTTGCGCCCGCTCCTCAGCCTAGGCCCCGTCTGCGTTGTCGGCCACAGATTGAATAATGACACAAAAGGCGCACACAACAAAAAGCGTTGCCGCCAAAGCGAAGAACGAGATGGAGGACAGCCGAGGCCGCCCCCAGGCCGCCCCAGTAATGGAAAATCAAAGGGAGCATCCTGCCTGACGGAGGTGAGGGATGGACCCAGGTGGTACCAAAGTCTATCGAGGTCGACCAGGGCGGCCACTGCGCTGGCGTTGCTCCTTCAGGCTGTGTGGTTAGCTCCTTCAGAGATGCACCGGTCGGTGCACAAAGTTGGAAGCAGCTATTCACTCGCATTCATAGTTATCCACTATTCACACCTCTGTGCTGTGTGCTCTCTGTGCGTGTGCATGTGCGTATGCGTGTGCGTGTGCGTGTACGTGCGCCTGCGCCTGCCCTTTGCGAGTTTTGAGGTATCCATACGGCCCATACGCTCCATGGTCCATACCTGCCCTGCTGCGCTGCAGACTTATGAGGAAGGCGTGATTGGCCCCATCGCTGTGAGGCTGTCGGCATCCCGCTCTTCTGCCGCGATGGATCCCACTCCTTCTCCCGACTTCTCTCTTTCTGCCCCACGGGGACTATCTGATTCAGGCAACGTCAGAATCCAACGCAAAAGGTTCGAAAAGAAAAAAAAGCTGCGCACACAGAAGCTTCCATGGGATGGGACCTGATGCACTGCTCGCATTTCTCGGCGATTCTCATCCTTGCTCTGCCTGTCTGACTAGCATTGTCCTCCGGACCATTGTACGGAACAAGCAGTCTCCGGCCTCCACCATCTCCGTGTTGGACCTCCGAATCACACATCAAAGCTCTCGCGTTCAAACGTTAATGTTAGATGGAGCCCGGCACGGGCAGGGCAGGGACACGACACGACACAATGCCGTCGTCATCCTGCTCCATGCCGCCACAACTGTCATGGCGGCTGCTTTCTGCTTGTCGACAGCCCGTGTCACCAAAAGGGGAACTGGTGACTGCTTTATCGAGATATCCCAGGCGGGTCAGAGATGCGAAGCGTGTTGTTTCGCGCCACCGTTTACCCCTTCAGATCCCGAGCAGATCTACCCCGACCAGGGGGGGCCTTTGCTGTCCCGTTGTTTTGCACCCTTCCCTTTCTTCATGTGCTGGACCACAAAGAATGCCTCACAGGACCGGGTCAGGCCGGACCAAACCAGGGCTCATCTCATGGGGGGCCAAGCTTGAAGCTTGTTGATCTGGCCGCCCGGTGCAAATAGACTTTGGCATCGTCGCTTTTCCCTCTCACTGGGCCCGCCCTCATGTTGCGCGCGCGTACATACGGTACGGAGCAGAATCTTGTGGTGTAGGCCTTGTTTGGCTGGTTCAATACCCTTTCCAGGCCCCACGGGCTGTTGGTGACACTCCCTTTACGCCCGAAGGAGAAATCCAAACTCAAAAACAGACCAAAACTGTCCATCATACACCCAAAGTTCCCCGAGATGTACTCACGACCTTGGCCTGTGATTTTGACTTTGGGTCGCACCCCCTGGTTTGATTTGATTGTGGTCCCTTTTTTTTCCCTATTCTCTCCCATTCTCCATCCTGCTGCCCCCCTCTGCGCCATTCCGCTCTGCACCATTTTTGGCGAAAGAGCGTCTATTCACACACAGGCGCGAATACACACACACGCCCCTGCGGTCAAACAAACCTCGCGCCCCGGGGCGGCGATGGCGATGACCTATGACAGCGGAGGCGGCGGCTCAGGAGAAAAAAAAAAGTGGAAAAGCCAGTGGCATAGGGCCAGAGACTCTACGCTGGCGACGCGGTGAAGGGTGAACCAAGAGAGAGGAAGAGGCAAAGGGAGAGGTAGAACGACAAATTAAGTTGTATTGTGCCGGCACTACGAGCTTCCCAACCGTCGCTCCTAAAGCCGAGACCCCGTTCCGTCATGCTGGTTCTTGGGTCGGTCGTTATGCTGGGTATAAAGCAAAGCCGTTTGCTCCGAACTCCTGGGTCAGTATTCACTTGAGCTATCCTCATCACCTTTGACCAGCATCCGCATCAGCATCAGCATTGCATAGCATCTTGACCAGTGCTCACTCTTCCTTCCTGCTGCGCAATTGATCTGCATCGTTCCCTGGCATCCTTGTCATTTGGAAACATTTTGGACTTTTTGTTTACATCATCTCCCAACGACAATCATCAACTTTCTGTCTACACACACACATACACACATACATACACACATACATACCGGATATACACGCACACACAAAACAACCCGCTCGTACAAAAAGCTCCATCCCTGCTGCCCCTCGTCACCAACCAACCAGACGAGAAAGGAAAAAGACACCCAGAACAGAACAAGGGCAAGGCCTTGAACCAGGGCTACAGAGAAATCGACCAGGATCAACGACCGGGACCCAGAACCAAGAACCAGGACCAGGATCAAGACCCTCGTCCTCCAAGCCCCAAGCCTCCAAAGCATCGCCATCCTATCCTCGTTTTGGTGTGCTGGTGTCGGTGTAAGACATCCGCCAACTCAAAATCCCCGAGCCGGACAAAGCCCGTCCATCCAAATTATCCTTTTCCCTCGTGCCCCCTGTCGTACTTCGATCCACTTGAGACGTTGTCCCAGATCTCGAGCAGGCATCATCATCATCATCACAGCCTGTCAACCCACCCGAGCCACTCGCCGCCCCCCTCCCCTTCCCCATCCTCCCATCCTGTCTCCCCACTTCTTTGCACGGCTCTATTTCCAGCTCCTAGCCTGGAAATCTCGCTGATACATGCGCGACTCGCCTGCATCAACCCCAACCCCATCCTCCTCGCCGGCTTATATTAGACATACAAGTCCTACCATGTTGTCCATCGCCCCCCAGGAATTCCAGTCCCAGCAGCCTTACTACTATATGCCCTACCGTTCCGACTCTTCGCCACGACAGCACCCTCACCCCGAGATCCCCTACTTCAACTTTGCCAACATCAGTTCTCCGCCAGCCCTCGACTCGGCCACCACCGCTGCCATGGCCGCCGCTGCCGCCGTCAACGCCCGCTCCCAGCAGGATGCCAGTGTCGCCCAGGCCCTCGAGATTGCCCGCGAGAGCCCTGACGGGTCCTCAGACCCAACCATCAGCAAGATCCTCGAGGCCGCCCTCGCCCAGATCTGGGCCAAGGTCCAGGCCCAACCCGACTCGTACGTCATGACCAGAGACGAGTTTGCCGTCTTCAACTTCTTCCAGCACCGCTTTGCCGGTGATAAGACGGCGGTGAAGGCCCGGAAGCGATACTGGGACAACACCCACGCTTGATCGCCCGCTAGGATCCCGTCTACACATGGCAACCCTCCCCATCCCGTGCGCTACTGCGCTTCCTTTTCACGAACTTGTTCTTGCATAACCGGCCCATTTTGAGGACCCAAAACGATTCAACCTGCTTTTTTTCTTGTTGCTCAACCATATGACGCTTCGGCCGTCTATATCACCCGCCACATGCACCTTGTTATACACCAACGTCGCCAACACAACCACCACCCGGCACTCGACCCGTTCTCGCCTTCGCCTCCGCCGCCACAAGCCACTCAGTCCAGCCTCTATAGGAATTCATGTCCGACTTTTCAGTTGCCTGCCACGTCTACCATGGCCAAGAAGCGATAGCTGAAACCCAAGGGCTCAAGCTAGTTTCACCGCAGGCCGCAGACAAAAAAAAGCAACCCCCACTATGGAGATGGAGGATAGTGGGCTGCCAAGACAACAAAACGCAGAACAGAGGATATCCGCGGCAATAGGACGGACGGAACAGACACATATGTCTGGTCTGTTCTGTTACGTTACTAATTTGCGCGCCAACCTCTCATGACTTATTACACAACACTACCAAGTCATGCGGAGCGGAGTCATGGCACTGTAGCGCGCAGGCAGCGTGAGAGAATTGCCAGAAAGAACCCTGTCTGATGCTCTCTCTACTCCGCGGCTACTGAACCTACTTTGTCGTCTTGGACCCTCCCCCCCTTCAACCAAGCACCTGGACTTGCACTTGCACGGCAGACCCCCGGTTCCCGGGCCCGTTCGTTGAGTGGGGCTGCCACCGCATCATCCGCATGGCGCCCCGCCGTCCGTGTCGTGTGGCCCCAGTCCCAAGCGTCCCTGACGACATTTGCCTTTTTTGGAGGGACAGGGGTGCCCTCACTTTTTTGGGTTGGTTTTGGTTTTGGGGGCCCTTTTTCTTGCCCTGGCCTGGTAGCCTGCCCTGGTCTGGTCTTGGTCTCGATGGCTGATTACTTTTTCCTGCGGCTCCCTTCCTTCAATCTCTCACAGGGCTGGGCTGCGAAACCACGGGTTCCTCGGTCGTCTCGTCTCACGGACCCTCAGACGGGGGTCTCCCCTTGAAGAGAAAGCTGGAGGCTGATCATGTCGCCCCTGGGATTTTTTGTTTCCTCGACTCGACAACCAGCCAACGAATGGATGTCCCGCCTGCCCGTCAGGACTCTCCGCTTGCCCCACGCCTTCTTGACTCGTGGTCGTGTCGTCGCATCGTCCCAAGGTTTCTTGCGACGGCGGCTGCTGGTGCTGGTCGTGAGCCTGGGCGCACATCATGCCCCTGCCCTCACTTCAACTTCACCTTCAGCCCTGAAGGGGATCCTTGACTTGTTGGCTTGACCGGCTGGCTGCTCACTGCAGCATGGCATGGCATGGCATGGCATGTATCGCATATATCCGACTTGCCACTATATCACACCTTGCTATCATCACACGGCAAAGCATGTTCACCTTACCTCACGATACTACTCTGAGACATTCCATCAAGCCGAAGCCACGACGACTCATTTATCGTCGCATGGTCTCTGCGCTGGACCCGATGGACTGACTCTGACGATGGCCTGGCCGCTGCCGGCAGCCGCCTTTGCCTTGACAAAATCATACTACCAAAGGACGAAAAAAAAAAAAAAAAAATACGCGTCCCCATCAAACTCTCGGCGGTACCAGACTTTGGTTCTTGCTTACCAAGTTCTTACCACTGACACGAGATGGGGCACCAACGGCATTCTCCGCCCAACGGGCAGAAGCAGGAAGCGCTTCTCAATTACCCCCTTTGTCATTTTTTTCTCTTTTTTAACTCATCTTTTTTTTTTTACCACCCGCCACATCACATCGGGGCCTAGGGCTACTCTGTAAGAGGCGAGGCATTGATGAGTCGAAATTGTAGTAATCTTTTTCCCCCCCTTTTCATCACGATTATGAGATCTTTTTTTTTTTTTTTTGCTTCTCTCTGGGAACTACCTCTTTTGGCTTAGCCTCACGACTTGCATGGCATCTTGGGGTTGTCTCTTCCCATATAGCACCACTTCACTTCAAATTCACCCCCTTTTTATTCACCAAAGAATCGTTGTATTATAGAAATACCACAGAGCGTTGTTTTTGGCATTTGTTATACACTATTAGCACTGCACCACATATAGAACAATTCATGAAATCATATAACATATATGCCCAACTTTGAATCCTACCAGTGATGATGAATGTGATGATGAACATGATGGTGAATATGCTATCAGACCTCGGACTTGGGACTATTAATGACTCAGCTGATCCTGCTTGCTCTTTGACTACCGCCCTTTGCCTTTTGACTTTACTGAAATGCCATGTTTGGCATGATTGGTAAGGTGAGGTGGGTTGGGCATCACACTCTGACAACACGTGACAACTGTCAATCTCTAGTTTACCACTTCTCAATTGGTTTCAAGACATTCCAAGAACGGGTTTGCAAATCATGTCAAATCCGCACAATGACGTGTATCTTGCGATATTTCCACCACGAGGCCTTCGTTACGGTTGTCATTGTGAGCAATTGCAACCCAACTGGCACTATCATCAACGTCCAAGTGTAAGCCCCATTGACCAAATGCGGACAGTTGCCGAACTTTACAAACACATACCGTCGTATTGCATTGATCGACATGGACTGTGATAACAAACTGGCAATCCTCTCCAGACACTTGCTTCTTTGGAGGCGTTTGCTCGTGCGCACATCACAAGTTCAAATCCGGCCCTCCTCCGAGGACTGACCCCCGAACCTTGGGCTCCGGCCGAGTCCACATCGGCGGCGGCGGCAGCCCCGCCGTTACGCCGCCCCGGTTCATCACGGGACCCGGGGGCCCGCTCAACTCTAAGTCACGTCTTGGAACGCGTCCAGAACGCCGAGGCACCGAAAAATCGGGTGATTTTCAGCAGTACAAAGAAAGCGGTACCGGCGACGCAATTTGGACTTGCGAAGCTTTCCAGACGTCCCATCTCGCTTACAGAAGCTCTCGGAGCTTTTGCGCCTGACAGCCGCTGAAGGAGGGTCGATGGCACTGGGCTGGAACGTTGCAGACTCGCGGCTCGGACCCGAGATGATCACAGATGCACATCGCGGCAGATGCAGACAGCTGTCACATGTGCCTGCATATCATGGCAAAGCTTCGCCACGGGTAATGCTCTTGTGGTATAATCGCGGTGATCAGAGCGGGGGATCAGCACGGCCTCGAGAGGAATGAGATGCCGGTAGAGCGTTTGATATCGAGTGCCTCGTATGTGTTTTGACCTAACCGACGGCTCAATCCCTTCCACAAGTGTTGATCATTTCCCATTGCCCTCAGGATCAGGACAGCCAGAAGCCTAGACGAGGCACTACCTCGACTATCGCGAGCCAAGGCATCGACAAGCCTTTTGAAGGGCAGCTAGGAGCTTCCTCTAGTCGCCGCTGCTACTGGCCAGAGGGCACTGGTTAAACACAGCGCCGTCTTCAATAACGTCCCGCCACCGTCCCGGCCTCGTTCAGAGTAACGACGCATCATAGCTTCATGTTGCACAAGTCGCGGCCCTTGTGTCAGCATCATGCGGCAATATCACCCCGAATAGGACTTGTGCTTGGACCATCACCCCTCTCGAGACCCGGTTTTGGACGCAAGGGAAACGGATAGAGTTTGTGGACGAGCCGCTGATGCAAATGCTTGATGACAGCCCCTTATCACGAACGCCCAAACAGCATCCTGGAACCGGAGAAAGGACGTTGAGGGCGCCTGCGCCTGAAAGTTTATATCCAGGCCATGGGAGGAGCGAGGACCGAAAGGGTCATCATGCGTCGCGGGAGGGTTTCGCTCATCATGACGGTCACAGTCCATGATTCCTCTTTTGGACAATCACGGGGCGTCGTGCATTGCAGGTTCCTGGATTGCCGCGGCAAAAGACTGGCCCAAACTTTGAAACGATGGGCTCATGCAGGAAGACTTTGGGCTTTGGTCACTGCACGCCCCCAGGTTCAGAATCAACGACAATAGCAGCAGAGGCGTTACGGGATGGGTTCGATTATTGACCGTTTGGCCGGGCCTAGAGTCGACTCTTTCTTTGTGTTCCACATGGGGACGGGGACAAGCTGCCTCTTTGGGTCGTCCCATGATGTCGTCGACCAAACGGGCAGCGCCAGCTCTGCCATTTCTTTGTTGCCTTGCCTGTTGTAGTAGCCGTAGAGCGCCTTGGTCTTCCACCAACGCTTGGTAAGGCCGTCGTTATGGGGACGTTGCAATATGAAACACGGCAGCGAACGGCCTCGATCTCCATCTCTCCTGATTTCCAGAGTGTGACGCCATTCCCAAGACACACAGGACCCTCTCTGCGCGATCCAGAACCGGGTTCTTGGACCCCTGTGCCAACTTGAACTGGCGGTGACTCTTTTGGGAAGCCCAGAAAGTCGGTAAGTTGGACATGTTGAAACTCAAATAGGTGGAGAGGCGTGCAATATCTTGTAATCAGGCATGGAAGGTGGTTGGCTTCTAGAACACTTCCGGATGAGGCATCGTAGGTCGCCTCATTAGGCAAGGCCGGTGGTGCCACTTCCCGAAGCATTGTCTAAAAGGGCACGGCGAAAGGCGAAGGCGAAAGCGAAGAAGGGCGTGGGCAAATAGCCTTTCGCTAGACAAACATTGTTCGATTCACGGCGCTGTTTAGTCGATCGCCCAGAGATTGGCGCAGAGGGTGTGCACCGAGAAGCGCCCAAGTATCAGGTACATGGCATACGAGGCACCATTAAGGGCAGAAAAGAGGCTCGGAGGGTTGGGGAAGGCGTAACCTTGGCTGAAGAGGCTTCAAAGCTTAGGTTTGCGCCCAGCTTGGTGGAGATGAGCGTGAATATTCCGACTCTCTGGGAGCGAGGACCCGACGGGGTGGACTGCCTCGTGTTGGCGATTCTGGCGACAGCCATTGGTTTCCTGGCAAAGGGGATCTTGAACAGAGTTTGAGCAAGAGCCGGTGGCTCGGTACGTGGAGAGCGTTCCCGCTTGGGGTCCTGTTGAGAAGCGGTGAAGAGTGGCGTCGGTGTTTCTGAAGTGTTTGACCATGTAAGAAGCTGTCGTGATGTTGATTCTGCAAGACATTCATGTCGACATTGACGTTACATCCCTTGTAGTCAATGAGGCTCTTCAACACCCCTGTCCATCACTGACAGCGGATCTATCCAGCAATCCCGATGTCGAGCGGGAACGAGATGACACTGACAGGTGCAACAAGGGTCATCATGTCCAATGGGGCTCAGGAGCGGTGAGCGCTGCACCCTCTAGAGATGTGGGATGCGGCATCTCAAAGAGGAGACGAGGATGGTGTGGGTAAGGCATGGCGCCCAGACAGATTACGGGCGTTGCCCATGTAAGTCATGGAGCGTCATTGTCTCTGCCAAATCGAGCCGAGTGTGTCTTATGACATTGCCTTGTTTAGCCACAACGAGAACTTGCAGACCGACATTTCCGTGAAACTGTCTCTCGCTATCGCTTACCGTATCTTCATTCTCGGGCTCAAGTTTGAATCCGGCCCAGTATCGGCATCACACTCCGGCGGACGGGACAAATCAAGATGTTGATCCCCGAGTCGAATTGCGGCCTGTGACCGCAAAGGTCTCTTTGCAGCGTGCGTTCCTGACTCGAGTGACGGCCCGCGGGGAACAGGCACATTGTTTCAAATGCTTGATGTCGGGATCTGTTGTTTCGACTGCCAAGATGGGGCAAAGCAGCCGTGACAGGAATTTGAGACTGGCGCAACCCGAGCTGTGGGACAGCATTAAGGTTGACTGGGCGAGCTCCGGGCGACCCGGCAAACGAACCATCCAGCACATACACCAAAGCCTAATCATCGTGACAGGCGCCTTCAGCTGGGGATGGAAAAGTTAGAGCCAAAGTCTCCTGGAAAGCGCGGAACCGTCGCTAGATGCCCTGAAGCTTGTTGAGTTGACAGCTCTGGGCAATGACACGGGAAACTCTAGAGTTGAGCGAGGCTTGCGTATGTCAAGCACACGCAACACACCCGGAGCCGACGGGTCGGTAGGCAAGTTCCGTTGACGGATTCGTTCTTCTCATGAAGTTTAACGTGAGAAGCGAACCAGGGATCTGGGACAAAGTTTGCAATGTGACGCGGGATCGTGAGAATTGGATGCCATAGGGCCTCATTGGTGGGGGAGGGTTGGAGGCTGTGCCATTTCAACCCCATTCCACGACAAGACAATTCTCGACGCGGCCGAGTCTCGAGATGGCACTGGTAGGGCCAGAGTTTCTGGCGCCTGTTTGGGGCTGGGAGCCGCGGAGATGTCGACAAGGTGATTGGAAGAGAAAGTTGAGGATAGCAGGTATGCATGGTTACACAGGGCAGAAGCAGTCCGTGGGCTCGTCGAAACCCAGCGAGATGGATGGCGCACGGCAGTTGGCGAGTTTGGTGCCTCTTCCGGGGGAGGGAGCAATTCGATTCAGTGGATTTGCGGCGGGGCGCCGGCGACGGCCGTGCGAGAGCATTTGGCAAATGCTTGACCAAGGCTTGACCAAGGCTTAACCAAGCCTTGCGAAGCCTTTTAGAAGATGGGAGGTATGGACGATGAGGAATGTGGTAATAGCCAAGTTGTTGGGATGGAGGTTCAAGTTCCATGGAGAAGGAGGTCACGAGATCGATGGGATACTTGCAGGGGGCTTCAGCGCGGGTGGAGGAGGAACCCAGAGGGAAGGGAAGGAGGGACGGGACCCCTGTTGCTGGTGTGTTGCAGGGTAGGAGCGGGCGGCTTCATCAAGCGCCGTCATTGTCATTCCCGGGGTTCGGCTGGTCCACCTGCCAACGCAATCCATGAGAGGGCAGGAGCTTGGAGGGGCACATGGGCACACATCAACTCATGTCAAATCTCAGGCAATGGCTCAGCAGCTTGCGCGGCGAATGCGAATGCGCGCGCGGTTACGAGAGGGAAGCATGCATAAGACGTTTACCAAGTAACGGCAGCCTATCGTTGCATTGCCGAGGATGAGTCCTGTTGTTTTTTTTAAGGGATATGCGACCTGTAGCCGGCCTTTATGCTGTTTGGCCACGCAAAGACAACTGAGGCCATCCCGAGTCAACTGGAACCTCTCTTCAGAACAAAAATTCAAGATGGAGAAACAGAGACTGTTTTAGAATGCGCCTGACCGAAAGAGTTCCAGAGAGGGGCTTCTTTTAATGAGTGCAGGGAAAGCGAAGGCAGGTGTTATAAAAGAGTAGTCGTGGTCGCGGGTCTACTTTTAATCAACCCCTCCACTAAGTTTCTGACCCTGGCTCAACTGCCATTTTAAGCTATCCCACGGTTGCTCAGGCAATGCGCAGGCGCTCAACCACGATCCCATCGCCAACAAGTCATTTACCAGTCCCAAATCCCATCATCCCGTTAAACCATATCCACGTTCATCCTTCGACCGAGTCGCAGCCTCACTAGCTACATCGTCATCTTTTTTCTTGGGAGCTCCTCCATCACAGTCAACTGTTAGCTTGTTGTTGATCATCACCATCAGCTTCACCAACGTCATCGCTCACCCACGACATCTACACACCACCCGAAACGACCACGTCAAAGTGACCCCGACGCTTTCGAATTTCTGCAGCCCCTAAACTCTGGCAGCCCCAGTGCTGCCGTTTCCATCTTGACAGCTCCTATTATAGCTTGCGAACCCGCTAGACGTTGCCCATCATGCGGTACAACCTCATCAAGATGGTCCTTCGTGGATTCGAGCTACTTATAACACTCCTCCTGACAGCTGTGACCGGCAATGTGATCGCATCAAACATTGATGCCGCTGGCACAGCGACTGCCGCCGTCAACTTTGTCATGTTCGTCGCCGCTGTCTGTTGGATTGTCTCAATCATTGGTCTCGGCTCATTCTTTGCCTCGGTCCTCGACAAGCCTGTCGCACAACTGGTCCTCGACGGCAGTGTCGTTCTCTTCACGTTTATTGCCGCCATCGTTCTTGCAGCAAAACTGCGTGTTGTGGACTGCGGAAACATCAACCCCAAGGCTCTGCCGGGCGACTGGATCGCATGGGGTTCCAATAGCGACCAGAAGCGTTGTCGTGAGCTTCAAGCCAGCACCGTCTTCATGTGGTTCCTCTTCGGTTCCTTCTGTGGCAGCCTGTTCCTCACCGTTAGGGACGTTCGGAACACCTATGGCTCCATCCGTGGCTCAAGGCCAAGCATGTCCCAGATCGGTGTCTAAGCCAACAACCTGGATGGCTCAACGACAGCCAAACAACAATACAGTGATGCGCCGCCAAGAACATACATGCGCATTCTCTAGCGAGCATGGATGCTTGATGCATCCATCATCGATCAGCTTAATAAACTGGGGAACGACATGTCTGCAGGCACTCGGTGACACACTGGTCCGGGGTTGCTCGGAACGGGCATGTACGCCCACCACAGGATAGATGAGCAGGACCACTCATCATGATGGACGAGAGATGGATCGCCATGCATGCCAGAAGCAGCGAGGCCATTTGGATGTGCCTCATTATAGCAGGAATCTTTACATGTTGATAATTTTTGTAACAAAAGCCGGGAGAGAAGCATGCACAGCCTAGGAGTTGGACGATGGGTAATGATTATGTAGTAAATTTGACTTTATGACTGCTTTCATGTGTCACTATTTGGCATAGGATGTCATCAGCCGCATCAATATCTGCATCAAGGCCATGATAGATAGCCCTTGACCATTCCTCGAGCTTCGTGCAATGCCATGGTCAACGGATGTAGAGTTCCGAACCATCTATTTGTTAAACCGCAACCATATCAATCAATACCTAAACACCGTATCGAAGCCATGCATGTTCCAAACAAGGCGAGAATTACGTTGAAATCACCTAGCGCAGGCCTTCATCTTTTAAGGTCTCATGTCGTCTATAACGTGGCCGCCGTTTCAACAACCCCCGCCGCCTTGAAGGCCTTCTTATTTGTCCATCGGACGTCGACGTTGTGCACCCACTCCATGTACCGCGACCAACCTAGAAAGAACTTGGTTAGTGATCTTGTTTATTGTCGTCGTGAAAGCCATCGGGGACCTACTCCAGTATGCAAACTTCCGGCCAAAGTACTTGCCCATCCAAGGGACAACCAGCATGGTTAAGATGAGCTGCAGCTGCTCAAGACTGCGCTCCCACTCTGCTTGAGCATCCGAGTCGGATGTGTCAGAGTAGATGTCGCTCGTGGATATAGAGGGGAGAGAGTCGAGATCATCCTTGTCCTCCATGATGGACGCATCATGGAGGTCGACGAGGGATTCGGTGGAGGGCATGTTGGCGGTTGAGGTCCGAGATGAGAGAGAGATCGTGTCGAGTATATCGGAAGATCGACGCAAGCGAGGATTGCGGTCGAAGGAATGAAGATGTCAAGGCCGTGTCGAGGTGAGCTACGATGGTTGAGGGTGGGCGGGCTTTCGGATCACGGGTTGCTTCGGACGGTGGTAGCTTGCTAGCTCCTTGGTCATGAGCCAAGCAAAGCTACAGGGAAGCAAATTTGCGGGGGGTGCTGTTTCAAACAAAGCTGATGAAATGTCCCTAAATGCTTGAAACACAACGAAACGAGGAGTAACAAGGTATTGCGCAAAGAGATGCCCGTGTCACTGCCGAGGAGTCGTCAACGGCCGGAGTCGCATCGGGGCCGGAGCTAGCTGGAGGAGCTGCCAGTAGTACCTCACCGAGGTGATTGGCTCCGATGTCTAGCATCACGTGACATATCGCGTGACACCATCGCGGGCCCGTCTGCTTGCGCCTCGCTGGAGATAGGTACCTAAGGTATCTGGCTCACCCGGCCCGCCCATGACGTTCGACTCACTTCCCTTTGCACTCATAAACCCGCAACAAGCTTCACCCAAGACGCTCTGAGCAACGGCAGCGACGGCGCGCAACAAGTCAGCGATCAGACTACACTCGTGACAGTCGCTCAAATCCACGATCTGAACCAGGCCAAGCCAGAAAAGGAACAAGACCGGCTGCGACAACCACCACAACCGCAACCACAACCACAACCAAAAATCCGGAACAACTGCCGCCAGGCCGCAGAAAACAGCAAACCCGACATCAGCGCGCAGCAGCCTCACGCAATCATGGATGGCGAGGTGGTGAGTGACAACGCCCATATCCCTTCCAATTCCAACCATGCAAGCCCCAGCCCAAGCACAGCACCCGAGTCAAAAGCCCCAAGGGCTGACCTCTTCTGGGCTTTTTACCCCTCCAAAAAAATCCCAGCGCCCTATCAGCTTTACCCCACCGTCACTGCACTCTGCGTTTTGCTGCCCACTCACTGCAACTGCACACACCAAGTGCGAAAGTACCTCCGTACTGTTCTGCACCAATTTCTGAGGGGAGAACCGACGGGTTGACTTTGACATTTATGACTTGATTCCACTGAGTCACATTTTCAAAACCGCCACTCTCCACCAACCTTCCATCTTCCACCACAACAACAGAACATCCATTCTCCACCTCCACCTCGATCTATACTAACGTGAATTCTCCTTTCTCTTGCTTTACAGGCTCTTCCCGAACGCAAATCCCGCAAATCAGTCGCCTTTACCGACGAGCAAGTCGTTGTCGACGCTGACGGCTCCGTGACCATGGTCAACGCTACCGACGAAACGAAGGACACGGCCCAGTCCCACACGCCTCGTACGCCGCCGCTCTCTGCCGCCCTTGAATCCTTTACTGATTCTCAACCCCCAGCCGCCGAGGAGCTCCCCCCTGCCGAGGACGGTGGCCTCGACCTCTCCCTGCTCAAGAAGAAGAAGAAGAAGAAGGTCAAGGCCGAGGCCGAGGACGACGCCGCCCCCGCCGCCGAGGATGATGCCGCCCCCGCTGAGGATGGCGGTCTCGACCTGACCCTCAAGAAGAAGAAGAAGAAGAAGAGCTCCAAGGTCGAGAAGGACAAGTTCACCGAGCAGCTCGAGGCTCTCGAGAAGGAGGACGACGAGCCTGCCGAGGAGGTTGAGGAGGGTGACATGGACGAGGGCACCGGCATCTGGGCCCACGACGAGACCAAGTCGATTGGCTACAGCATGCTGCTCCATCGCTTCTTCAGCCAGCTCGCCCAGAAGAACCCCGACCACGCCATCAGCGGCACCAAGAGCTACAAGATCCCCCCTCCCCAGTGCATGCGCGAAGGCAACCGAAAAACCGTCTTTGCCAACATTGCCGATATCTGCAAGCGCATGAAGCGAACCGAGGAGCACGTCACCGCCTACCTGTTTGCCGAGTTGGGTACCAGCGGTTCCGTCGACGGTAGCCGAAGACTGGTTATCAAGGGTCGTTTCCAGCAGAAGCAGATTGAGAACGTTGTCCGAAAATACATCAGTGAGTCTGAGCCGTCCAACTCTTGTGGTCCATTGTTAACATGCTTTCTAGTCGAATACGTCACCTGCAAGACCTGCAAGTCCCCCGACACGGAGCTCAACAAGGGAGAGAACCGTCTTTACTTCATCACCTGCAACAACTGCAGTTCCCGACGAAGTGTCACTACCATCAAGACTGGTTTCTCCGCCCAGATCGGCAAGCGAAGAAAGATGCAGGGTTAAGCAGCCCCGCGATTCTTCGTTTCCCTTCCTTTCGGCCCCACCCGCGCTTGACAGGCTGTCCTCTACCCTATGGGCGCGGGAGGCTACGTGCGAATCTTGGCGGTACTGTATCGCGGCTGCGTAGCTGGAGCTCAACTCTGTCTATCGAGCTGGCTCCGGTTTGCAACCGAATGAGAATGAGTATGAATTTTCGGGTTTTTTGGATCGGGCATCGCCTGCAGAGCTGCCTCCCTCCCTCCCCGCATGATATGGTCTTGGCTGGGGGTTCAAAAAGGAGTGATGCCGGACCCGATACAGGATGGAATCGGGTGCCGGGGTTATGATGTGGCGTATGGGTTATGTACATAATGCCGAAATGATCAAGATTGCATCAAGTGCTGTCACTGAATATGGGTTGTTGTCAGGTCCTAATGTGATGTAAAGCTCAGTCTGATCATGCTACACCACAACAATCACTGAAACCAAGAAAGACAAAATCGTTGAACCGCATGCTAACAAACAGCATGCTCAGCGTGAATCTCTTTTTATTATCAACACAGCGAGAAAAATCCGCATTCCTTTCTTACCCCAAGGAAGGGTAAAGCCAGTAAACCCCTACCCCCTTATTCCCAAAATCAAAAAGAAAAAAACGATGGATGCTACCATTCAACCTCCCCCTGCCCTTAAGACTTTACTTTAACATGAAAGAAGAAGAAAAAAAAGTGATCACAGTTGACAAGACATGTGCCTTCCCCCCTTCCCTGAACGCAGAAAGACCATACCACTTTGTTTCTCCCCACCAATCCAAAATACCCCCTTTTTTTTTCTCTGCATATGTGTCCGTGTTGTTGCTTGTAGCTTTGTGTTCAAGGTTCAGGAGGAGTAGGTCCAAAAGTGATATGAGTGTACGCCTGTTGTGCTGATGTCGTGGGCAGCCCCGCCTCGGGTTCGTGGGCGCCGTTGGTTTATAGTACACGCCGTGAATAGTTGTAGAAAATGAGACAAGGGAATGAAATGCCACCTCTCTGATGTCGAGTCTAGGCAAAGATGGACGTTCCTCCGACCAGTCCGTTGGGCTTGCCAGCATTCTCAAAGAGAGAGCCAGCCTTGGAGTCACCCTCGAGAACAAGAGGAGCGGCTGCGCTCTTAGTTGCGTCGTCCATGTTACTGTCGACTTCAGCTCGGGCAGCTTCAAGGGTGGTGCGAGCCCATTCGTTAAGACGGTTTTTCTCGATGTACTGATGAAGGAGCTTATCCTCATGCTTCATAGCCTCGATCAACTTCGCCCGGAACGAAGTGTCAAAGTCACGGAACCGGCGGTCTAGGTTCTCAGTAAAGGAACCTAGTGCCTCCTGGGGTGACAGAGACCGGAATGGCTCTCGTGCATCCTCTGTATATACGTTAGTACTAATTCTGTACCCATAATCAAGGTATTCGACTTACGGAAATTGATGCAATCCACGAACATGGCATACAACTCGGTATCCGCCAACCTCTCAACTACCTCGCGGTCATCCTTTAGCTGGGTATCATTGATCTTGGCCCAGTCGTCACGGATAAAGAGCCGCCTCCAGATGAGCCTCTTGGCCTCCTTGACCTCGTCACGGTGGCAGCTGCTCTCAGCCACCTTGAGGGCCAGCCAGAACGGATGAGCAGTCTCCTCTCGCGACTCGGGCCTGAGTGAGACCAGGGTGAGCAAGTCGATGAGGGTCATGGCATCCAGAGCCTCGTGCTTGAGGAGACGCTTGATGCCGTCCTCAAAGATCTGATGCTGTGCCTTCTGACGTCGAGGAATGTTCATGCTATGAACCTCCATCGCAAAGTTGAGGGCAGCAGCATCATCCACAGCATCGTAAGTGCTGGGGAGAATCTGGTTGTAGAGTTGATCTTGAATCTTGATAGCGATCAACTCCTTATCAACCTTCTTAAGCTTCTCGTCAACACGTGCCTCGTCAGAGTTGACCTTGAAGGTGTTGTTGCTGGTCTCCTTCTGTTCCATCTCGGCCAGAAGAGCCAGCTTTCCAAGACTCAACTCGATCTTCTTGTTCCACACTTGTTGCTCCTTGGTGAGAGCAAGGTCCACAAGAGTATCGGCACCGTGGCCAACGTCGTTCTCCTGGGTCACATCGTTGATCCATGAGATTCGCGCCAGCTCTGGCTTGCTGCGGAGGAACTGTGTCTTGAAGCCCAGTTTATCCAAGTCGAACTCCAAAACGGACTCAACACCGTGCTTCTGAAGAAGGAATTCGTACGCTGGGAAGGCGAACGCTTGGCCATAGTTGGAAAAGCTGCTTTCCAACTTGGCCTTCTTGCTCTCTCTAAGCCGCTTAAGGTTTTGCGCTTCCAACAAAGAAATTCCAGGTTCGGCGAGTCGAACTTCGAGTTCTTGAATATGATCCAGCAAGATGACTGACAGTGCGCGAAGGCATTCGTGCTTCTCCGCGATAGTCGCACCCTCTTCCCACTTTCCTGATCGCGCCAAGGCGAGGGGCTTTTCGAATCGATCTGTTTGATAGACCTTGACAAAGTGCTGGGACATGGTCTTCTGGTCGGGAGTTGTCGAAGCCCAACGAGCATATTCCAGAACAGAGGTGAGCATTCCATCAGTGACGGTAGGGAGCTCCTCAAAGATCTTGGCGATGATCTTGGGATCTGGCTGGTTTGATCCCTTAGCAGGTTCGTCTGCGCCAAGGTGCTTCATAACCCATTGATCCGAGAGATCAACGAGGCGCTTAAGGTTGTTTGCGACATAGTGGCAGCCAGTCCAAGGCTCCGGAAGATCCTCGTAACCGTCGCGTAGAATACCCATGCGGAGTTCTTCGAATCCTAGTCCGTAGAAACTGAGGTTGTTCTTTCGGAAATCGAGAGCTGCGACGTGTGTGCACGTGTTGACTTGAATAGCTTCGTAAATCATAACGTTGACCTTGGCATCGTCAAGCAAGTGATCCTTGTACAATGTCTTGATCACCTCGTATGCCCAAGCAACAAAGAGTTCGAGACGGAAGACGTCGTTGATGAACCAATGGCGGACTCGATCGACCTCGCCAATCTTAGCAACGGGGTTGTGCTTCTGATCCTGGTGAATAAACTCGACTATCGAGCCGATGAGACTCTTCTTGTCTTGAGGGGGACGAGCTGCAGTAAAAGCTTCGTGACGCTTCCAGAGCAGAATAGCCACATGCATCTTCTCAGCATTGTAGAGCAGGTTCCATCGCGTCTTACGGTCAAGGTCTGCTCCAAGAATTCTGAGCTGGGACATCAACCTCTCGAGCGCATTCGATCTGGCGCGTAGGTTGTCCTCCAGGGAAGCCGGTAGGGTTGAGATGAAGGGTGTGCTTGAGCTCAAGATCTCGTGGCTGATCTCAAGAGCAGCTTGGGCAACCTCCTCGTTGGAGAACTTGATTTCCTGTCGGCCGTCGAAGATCAGAGGGTTGTCTTGCTTCACGCCAAAGAAAACTGCCTGTTCAAGCTTGCTCTTTGCTGACACCTTTGGTGGCTGGTCACTAGCAAACTTGTCCACGTCGGTTGTCACAATTCGAACCACACCAGCGCCCCGAACCATCAGGACCACTGCCGGGTTCTTGGTCTTGGGACGATGTAGTCGGTTGTCGTCATGGCTCGACACCGCAGCCATCTCCTCAAACCCAGAACCAATAATTTCGTGTACATCGTCTTCGCGGAAGTCAACAACGTCTTCGAATGATGCGGGGAGCACGTGGCTGTCGGATTGAAGCTGGGAGTCGGGGGATTGTGGTGGGATAGCGATTGATGCAATGACGGTTGCGCGGTCAAAGACAACGAAGGCGACCAGCGCCGGGCGAGGGAGATATAGGCGGGGTCGTGTCGCGGGAGTGATGTCGGAGAATGATATCGGGGATGTGTAGGAGGTGAGAGGACGGATCATGCCAATTTGGCAATCTCTAGGGGTCAGAATAGCTTCAACAAGAGCATAGCGAGCTGTGCTTCGTTGGGTTAGGCTGACGAGGATCAGAAGATGTTGCACCGAAGTGTCGTCAGTTTCCATGGCCTCGCTCAATCTGCTCAACTCATGGTACTTGGCCTCCAGACCCTTGGGGACATAGGTAAAGTCAATCGCCTCGAAAGATTCTTCGGGAAACTCTCGAGACGCGGGGTCCGTCTCATGGAGCGCATCGATAATGCTCTCGCGTACATCTGCCTCCCCAATGATTTCGTTGTGTCCTCCTCGGTGGACTCTCCAGGCGTGAAGACGTCCCTTTCCGGTCAGCGCCACAATGTTTCTCTCGCCCATGCGCGCAGATCGGTCGGCGCGGACTGCCGCAATGTCTCCCTTAAGTGACAAGTGTGAAAAGGCATGTCGGATGCTACCAAAAATTCCACTCGACGTAGGCGAGAGGCTGCTGCGCAAGAACTGGACCGAAATAGATGGTCGTCCATAGCTGTCGCGCACGTTCATGTACGCGAGGCGTCCAGAATTAAAGGTAAGGATGAAGCCGGCGGATTCAGCGTTGGTAATAGCGACGACCGTTTCTCCAGATTGCATTCCCGAAATCGTGTACTCAACACCAGAACGATCCTTCTTGATAAAGGCAAAGGTGGCCGCGCTCGAGATAGACTCCCAGTAGACGACCTTGCCACTCCCGGCCATGACCACAACCAGGCCAGGTTCCGTCGACGCGGCGGATGGTGACACCAGGCATCCTACAGGAAGGGGATCGTTCGGTCTAGATGCTGAAGGTAGTTGAAATGTAAAGGTTTCGGGGGATTGCGACGTCGAGGTGTAGGGCCAAACGAGGGCGTGGGCAGGGTAAAGGCTGAGGGCATATCCAGAGGAAAAGATGTCGGCGGTTTGGTTTCCTATGACGACAAGAGTGAGCAGATACTTGGGCAAGGTGCTGGCGATGCAAAAACCTACCTGACCAGTCACCGCGCGTTTTATCGGGAAGAGCTGGAAGCTTGCTGACTATGTATGCATTTGTACTTGTCTAGAAGGGATGGTCAGCTTGGGGCGTCAAGAGAACAATAGTCTAGTCCTTACCAAAACAAGACTGCCATCGCCTTTGTTGGCAGCACGGTCGCCATGCTTTGCCTTTTTAGCACGGACATTCAATTCCTTGCGCAGGACGGGGCTGAGGCTCTCGGCGGGTTCGATGTTGTTGTTCTTCGTAGGCAGAGTCGCGACTTTGTCAGTCTTGACCTCGATCATCTCCTGCTGCTGCTGCGGGACGTCAGGATTGACAAAAGTCTGCTCCGTCAACGGGATCCGCGGTCGCTTCGCCTTTGGCTGCTGCGCGAGATTCTCAGAGCTCAAGGGGCGCTGGCGGCGGCGTGAACGAGTCGCCGTCGCCGGGCCACCTTCGGCGACAGACGGGGAAAACATTTTGGGCGGATCGCGAACTGGTCTTCGTCTATAGGTGAGTATCGATGTCGTGAAAGGAGGATGTCGCGGACGAGCGCGGCGTCGATGAAGATGGCGATGGAATCAGCCTCGTGATCATAGAGGCATTTCGCCGCGTGAGGATGACCGTGACAAGGACCGTGATCGTTAGGTTAGGTTGTGAGCGGTGACTTTGAATGATGGGGAGCTAAAAAGTCGATGGAAAACTGGGATGAGCCTGAAAAGGCACTGAAGTGACGAAGCGTGCACCAGGAGCCAATCGAATAGCAACCCAGTACGGGGGTGAGGACAGGGCGGTCGCCTAGCTACAGTGAGTTCTGGCGCGTTCTAATTGGCCGGAAGTGGTCTTGGGTGCCTCCTGGGGAGGTGCTAGAGATGCTGTGCTGAGCTGGCATTGCCTGGAAGCCCCTTGAAAGCTCCCGTTGCTCAGTCGCGCACGTACCAACCAGAGCCGGTATCTTTCAGCCTCTGCCCCACCCCAGATCGCGTGGTGAAGAGCCTCTGTGCGGAGGTACCTCTGAGCTTGCGGTACCTTGCCTTAGTCGGAGCTGAGGCTTGGGTAATGTTTCTGGTTGATAGATCCCTGCGTACTTTCGGCTCATCGATACCTCAAGTCAGCAACCGACAAGCCGTCAGCGATTGATTCATCAAATGTATTCACTTGAGATCGAGAGGCAACTTTGGACATTGGCTTGACTATCTACTGAGATACAGTGCTTTCTTTCTTTTTAGGCCTATCATGTCTAGGTAGGGCAAGCAGAATTATTCCTGTGACTGCTCAGGGCCCGGATTAATTGTCCGACCTTGGCCTAGACACAATCTATGATGTATTCCGCCGCATTCAAGATCTGATAACCTCGGGCCTATAATTCAAGATCATCAGCCAGTTACAACGCTCGACGGTTCATTTGCCTCACAACTTCAAGTCGACTACACCTATTAATGCCCAGTCTCCTCCTCGACATCACCAATTGAATTGACTAACCGTCTGATATCCCAATCCGGATCTAACCGATCACGTTTTCGGAGGGGGTTCCGGGACCCCCAAGCCATGTCTACCTTGGCCACCCAAGCCGCAGATCAAATAACTCACCTCTGACAAAACCGGCCTTGAAACATGAGACGATTCTCAACCGCCGTAGTCATCACTGATCCGCTGGTCAAGTATCAGACTCGCGTGGCTGCTGGTCTCTATGCTCCGGACCCGGCCCAGCATCGTCTCGCCTGGCACTTACAAAAGATCTATCACCGCATCAAGGACTACTCGCCCCAGGCTGAGTATCGTCAGAGGCTAAGGGAGGTGGCTCGTCTCACTGAGCCGGAAAATAACCAAGATGAAGACGACGGCAACATTCTCGCGCTCCGGAATCACTCAATATGGCGCAACCCGCTCTTCAAGCATCTCTTAACAACACCAGAGGGGAGGGAGAGCCTGGCGTTGACTCGGGTTCTCACCAATCATGAGACTGCTATTGAGATTGATTCTCCAAAGGGATTGTTTCTGTCGGGCGAAGTAGGCACTGGAAAGTCGATGCTTCTTGACTTGCTTGCCGATGGCCTCCCCACGGAGCGAAAGCGGAGATGGCACTTCAATACATTTATGCTGTACATCATTTCACAACTCGAACACCATCGGAAATCTCATTTCGGGAATTCAAAGAGCGAGAGCGATTATTCCATCTTGTGGGTGGCCAAGAAACTCGTCGACGAATCTCCCATCCTGTTCCTCGACGAGTTTCAACTCCCAGACAGGGCCGCCAGCAAGATCCTCAACCACCTCTTCATTGCATTTTTCCAACTCGGCGGCGTCCTCATCGCATCTTCAAATCGAATGCCAGAAGAGCTTCAGAACGCTACCGGTGTCGACTACACGCCTGCCCCGTCCAAGGGTCTCATCCGCAAGTTCTTTGGGGCTTCGGTCCGGGCCCGAGGTGAGCTGTACGGGTCAACCAGCGACTTTGTCAACTTCCTCGAGGTTTTGAAGGCGAGATGTGACTTTTGGCAGATGGAGGGGGCTCGAGATTGGCGGAGGAGAGAGGAGACCGAAGCGCCTATGACTTTGGCCGGAGACGCTATCGAGGGCGAACCGGCAACAATGGAGGAGGTTGTTCAAGACAAGCCGGACCAACCCGTCAAGAAGCCAGTCAACTACTACCTGTCGACTGACGAGGATGGCTCTTGGCAACAACGGATACAAGCAGCACTTACATGGTCTGGACCTGAGCCATTGCCCTGGGAACCATCGAGCGTGGTCGTGTACGGCAGAGAGATCAAGACTCCCCAACATTACAACGGATATGTATACTGGGATTTCGAGAGACTCGCCGAGTCCTTTGGGCCTGCCGACTACATCACAATGGCTTCCACATACCACACATTCATCATCGACAACGTTCCGATTCTGACACACGAGAAGAAGAACGAAGCCAGGCGGTTCATCACACTCTTGGACGCCTTGTACGAAGCTCGGTGTAAGCTTATCATCCGGGCTCGAAACCCACCAGACACTCTATTCTTCCCCAAGAAGAAAAGCTCAAAATCTGGCAAAACTGGAAACTCTGATGAACCTGATGATCTATACTCTGAGACCATTGCCGAAGTCTACCAGGACCAGATGTCTCCCTTCCGACCCAACGTCGCTTACTACGATGCCAAGTCAAGCACATCATCCTACGATCCAGATCAAGACTCGGACTTTGGTCTACAGAAGAAGCCAGTCAACTTTAGCAACACGAGCGCCTTTACCGGAGAAGACGAACGCTTCGCATATAAACGCGCCATCTCTCGTCTCTGGGAGTTGTGCAGCGCACAATGGCACGCCAGGACGGGAGAATGGTGGCAGCCTCTCCCGGTCGACGCTCGACATTGGGAGGGCGGTCCTGTCTCTCAGCGCATTGAGCACCAGATTGGTGTCAGCAGGCTTAGCATGGGTGAGGGGATGGGTGAGAGCTTGGAGGTTGATGAGATGGCTGGGTTGTCGAAATGGAGCGTGGAGCAGTTAAAGACTGAGAATGACAAGAGTCCGTAGAACGACTCAACGTCACATAGTCTAAGGGCGTATATGAGAGAAGCAAGTTGGATACATAAAACACAACTTATATAATGCAAAGCAAGCAAGAAAAGAAACAGATGTATAAAGAGTTCTCAAAGTAATATACTGCCCACACATGCATGATGATCTCTAGGTAGTCTATGACCGGATATCCCACCATGGTATACTCCAAACGCCATGCCCCCCCATTGTATTTGTGGTCTACTCATACACCGTCAAAAAGTCGACTCAAAGACTCGTCACGCCGGGTGTCCAGCCTTCTCCTATCCTCTTCATGTCCTCTGCAAACTTGCGACTCGTAATCTTTCTCCCCCCTCGTCCACCTAGGGGCGCGTGCTCATCTGGATCGTAGAAGGGGTTCTGAAGCAGACGTACGTAGGCGCTCTGCATGGCGCGGAAGACGGGCTTGAGCTCGGCGTCGCGCAGGCCAGCTGCCGCCGCACCTCGTGAGGCTGCGGCTACGGGTGCGCTCCCATCGACGCGGCGGCCGCGCATGTCGACGACGCACACCATCCGGACGCCTGTGTTGGTCTCGAAGCCGTAGGCAGCAAGGCGGTCGTCGACGGCGTGCAGCAGGCCAAAGTCGCCGGAGAGGCCGACGCCTGATACTGCGTTATTACGGGCGCGCAGGTCAAATACATCGATGGTGGACGAGAGGAGGAGGGAGAACTGTAGCGGGGTGCGGATCGGAGTAAAGTTGTTCGTAGCCGGGTCGTGCGAGGGGAAGATGGAGATGTGGAGGGGGTTATTCTAGGAGAAAGAAGTCAGTTCAACAATGCTTATCTGCTTCTGAGTAGGATCTCTCACATTTCGGCCGATGACGCCGAGGCAGGCGATTGAAGGTATCGCGGTAGACATGGTTGCGGGGATGCAAAGTCGGAGGTCGGATGTTGAAGCTTGAGAGTTGGAGCTTGCTTCGCTTGGTGTGAAGCTGGCAGCTTTAGTTGGTGATGTCCATGTCCCATGGCTCGTCTATGCGCAACCCCACTTACACATGCTCAACCACCGATGGACGCAAATGAATTCACCGTTTGCGAGATGTTTCTTATCATTCTGCGTATGTCGGTACTTACTTGGTATCTGAATTCCAAAATCTGAAGTCGGAAATGTCTCTGTTTAGCTCCTCTAGAGGGCTGAAACCGAACATTGAGGCGGGTCCCTCATTCATACCTCTCTCACATAACCATAACCGTACCCATGATCATATCAATGAGTCTCTGCCTCGATAATTAGGAGGATAATCTGATTCATAAAGATGCTATAAAAGTGCTTCGTCAATGATCCCGCCAGTTGCGTATTTTGCACGCAGACTTTCCCTTAGGTCGTACACCCAGAAACCAACCCCCAAAATCATGCCAAAGCCTCCCGTTGTTCGGGCCCGGTCCCAATACTTGATGAAAACGCTCCAGACTCGTACACGATCCCCGGACGTTTTTTCTTACACGTCCTTTTTACTCTGAATATTCGTCATCTTCCATGATGCCAGCAGTGTCTTCTAACCCCTTTAGAACCTCTTCTACATCTGAAGGGTCTGTAATCGCCCATACGCCTCCTCCCTTTACTAGATCTTTGCCGCGCATGCCAACCTCCTTTCCGACGAGGTTGCGCCCGACCTTGCCAGGCCCCACGCCTACCCAGCGTCGAATCCGTCCCTCTTGATCGAGGTACCTGATGCTTTCCCACCAACGCACTGTGTCGAGGCAGCCTCGGGCTAGCAGGTCCTTGAAGTCGGCCTTGCAGCATACCGGCCGCGCAGACACATTGCTCACTATCGGTAGCTGGCCAGGAAATGTCACCATGTCCTCGTTCTCGCGACCCTTGACCCGGCTACCCTCGTTGAGCAGGTTTCGCATCACGGTTACGGCCGGCTTCATGATCGGGCTGTGGAAGGGGCTGTCGGCCTTGAGGCGGACGGCGCGGGGATCGTAGCCCAAAAACTGGCGGAGATGGGCGATGAGAGTCTTGATGCGCTCGATGTTGCCGCTCAAGACAATCTGGTTCTTGCTGTTGATGTTTGCAATCAGCACCTGCTCGATAGGTGGCACATCGTCCATGTCCTCGGTTGGGACGCCGACAAACTGGCGGATGGCCTTGATCAGGTTTTCCATGTGCTCTGGGTGCGAAATAACAGCCACCATGCCGTACTCGCCGCCATACTGCTCGATGGCCTGACGCGTAGCCTCCGACATAGCCTCGGCCCGCTTGCGCACCAGGTGCAGGCTGTCCTGGAAGGAAATGTACCCGCCGGCAACGACAGCGGCGAATTCACCGAGGGAATGGCCCAGTGTGACGTCGAAGTGGTCCGTGACCTTGAAGCCGAACTCGCGCTCGAGGATGCGGAGGATGAAGATGGAGGTGGCCATGATGGCGGGCTGAGCGTTGGGGGTCTCGGTGAGAAGCTTGGAGGGTCCGTACTGGATGATGTCGGAGAGCTTGTAGCCCATATACTCGTCGATCTCATCGCGGAGCTGCGAGGCCGTCGAGGGGAACGCCTCGAGCCATGGCGTTAGCATGCCCACCCGCTGGACTCCCTGGCCTGGAAAGAAGAGGGCGGTCCTGGTGCCGCCTCGATGTGTAGACCTCCATCTCCGTAGTTGCGGCTGTCGCAGGAGCTGCTGTGATAGTAGCGACGGTCTCGTGCCTGTGAGAGGGCGACGGCACCGCATCGAAGTCGTCGCGAGCCGTTCCATGGCCGTCTAACGGCGTTGGGGACGGCGGGTTAGAGGTCAAGACGCACGGGTTGACGCTCTCATTCTGGGGAAGCCCGCCGTCTTGATCCAATTCCCTAAGCGGATGGGGAATAGGAAGAGACAGGGAAGGGGAAAGAGAAAAACGCAAGTCAAGTCACGAGAGAGCCCGCTCAACAAAAGGGATTGGAAACCGAAACCCTGGGTCTGGGGGGTCCAGGACCTTCCAGTTTGCGTGACGTCGGGGTCACTTACAAGTTGCACTCGCGCGCCACTAACAGCAACAGACAGAAGGAGCACTCTCGGCATTGGGGGTGAGCAGGCAGGGGGGGGACCGAGGGGTGCTCCTCTCTCTTTTCCGATCCTCTCTTCAATCCCCAAAATCAAAATGGAACCTCGTTGACCTCATGGAATTCATCGGAATTGGGGGCCCGGTTCCTCTGGTCCAGCGCATGTTCTACAACGCACAGCGTCCAATAGCAAAGCCAGCGCAAGCCGCAAGCCGTTGACGCACCTCGAGGCAGTTTCCCCCCGGCCGCGGGAGACGCACAGCAGCAAGCGGTCGGGATGTCTTGCCCCACACTTAGAGCCGATGCCCCGACCTCGTGCGGCTTCGGATCTCCGTCGCTCCTTGGCGCCTCCTCCGAGATCCATTTCCACGGCGCGCCATGGGCCAACGGCTGTTTAACATTATGTGAACGAATCTACCATGGCTGCTTTTTGCTTTGCTCGCATTGGGTCACTCCTTTTCTTCCGTCTTCCTCGGAGACTAGTCCGTTCTGTTCATGCAGCATGGGGGGCATTCTGCTTTGCTTTCTTTTTGTCTCGTGCTCATGACACCCTCTCTAGGTGCCGCCATTGGCCCGCATCCGCTTGTCTCTACCGGCGGCGCTCTCCTCAACATCATGAGCCCATCTCATGCCATGCCATGCCATGCCATGCTCCACGACGCCGATGCTCCTCCGTCCCGTCTGCTGCCGCCTGCAACACCGCCGCCTAGCACCGGATCTCCACTCCTCCCTTGCTCACTGTCAAGTACTTGACCCCCTTGTAGGGTTTGACGCTCTCTCCCAGTCCCCTACTCTTGCGTGTGTCTAGAAGGATACTCTCTACCTTCAATCCGCTTGCCAACCATCCCTTGACGGAAAAGCTCGCTGATGCCGATGTTGGCATCAGGATCTTGTTCTGTGCAATCTTCTTGACGTCCCTGTCATCGCTGGTGCCCTCCTTGTCCTTCGCCGTCTTAGCCACCGGCACACTCTGGTAAGGTCCGTCGAACGTGTAGTCAGTCCCAAAGCCAAAACCGTTGGGGTCGAATCCGTCCTCATCCTCGCCTGTGATCGGCCCCACGACGGTACACCGGAGCCCAAAGTAGCACGTCCCTCCCGAGAGCTCTTTTGCGGGAATGTGCCACTCCAGGAACTTCTCACCCGGGTTGAAGCTAGCGTCGCCCTTGCTAGGTCGAATTTCCGACAAGTTCCTAACATCTGTCGGTAGTGGGATCGTGATGGTGAGATCGTCAATCATCGGCGCTCCTGGTGATCCTGGATGTGGTCCTCCCAGTCGGCCACCACTTCCGCCTCTTCCAAATTGACCTGATGAGGACGGAGAAGGTGCGCCGAGGATCTTGTTGACTTGTAACCTAACTTCGAAATCGGATCCTGTTGCCCCGAGCCCAGTCTTGACCTCCATATTGACTGGCAATTTGAGGTTATTGGAGCTTAGGCTTCCACTCTTCCCACTCGTAAAGGGTAGCAAGTCCACCTCGTAACCCGCCAGGATAAATCGTCCGTCAGGTGGGATAAAGCTCAGCTCTCCTGGCCTTTCCTTCCATCGGTTTAGCCGTACGCAAGGGTGAAAGACTGGTAACTCCATGATGCCTCCGAGATTGTGCTTTCCAGACGGGCTCGTCAGGGTCAGGGTGATATCCGGGACGCCTGACACCTTTGATGTAAAAGCAATAGTGCCGTTGGCAAAGGCGGCTAGTGGCCTTCCTGAGGGTGCGAGTGTAACGGACAGGGTCTCAACGACATCGGCATACATCTCGTTGGACGTGTGTCGCACGTTCGCTCGTCTCCATGGTAGGGCGGGAGTATTCGAAGGGAGCACAGATGGCGAGCTTGAGTTTGAGAAGTTGGCGCTCAGAGGCGCTTTCCTAGTAGCTTGTCAGTGTCGGGCTCTCTCTCATGTAGATTTGGGACACGAACCCAGGGAGGTTGATGCTTCCTAGTAGTTTACCAACCCATCCCTCCTGTTCCACAACCTCTCGCAAGGCATTGGGCTCTGTCGTGCTAATAGTTCCAGAGTCGCACATCTCAGTTAATATCTGGGCGACTATGTCATAATTATTCTCGATCTTGACGGCCAGGAGCGGCGCGCCAAGGAAGTCCTCGAAGGCATCGATTACGCGGTGTAGGAACTCAAAGACGAGGAGCGGCTCGATCTCGGTCGAAGATGTGGCGAGGAACAAGAGGTTCGCATGATCCAGACTAAATACGAGGGTTGGAGGGCTTGTGTTGGCTAGGTAGATGAGATTCGGCCGCGGTGAGGGATGTTCTAGGTAGAGGGGTAGAAGATGGGTTGCCGAGAGCGGCCTCCCTGCGTAGGTATGAGATAGGATAGGATTACTGGACAGAGTTAGCTAGAAGGATAAAAGCGAGGCTATACAAGACATACCGGTTGTCATCGTAAATGTGCAGCGCCTCAATAACGCCGTTCATGGTGTCGACCAACACCTCCCTCAGGCGCTGGCTGGCACGATAAGCATGAGCTAGAGCTACTGATGTTGGGTGTGTATGCGCCAGCGCGGGACGAGCAATGACGAAACTGGTTGGGACCCTGGCCCTGGATTACTCAGCCATCGGAAAGTCGAATCGTCCAATCAACGTTGCTCATCACGCGACTCTCAAAAGTTGAAGCTTGTGATAACTTCCATCGCCAAATCCAAACCCCCCTCGATTTCAACAACAAATCCTCCAAAATGGCAGGGGACGACAAGATTCCGACGGTCCAGGCTCTGGAGAGGCCAGAGAAGCTCGAGAACATCCTGCGCCAGGACCGAGGCGACGACTGCCTACCCTGCAAAGTAATTGGTCAGTTCTTTGCCATCGGCCCTCACGCCCCGACTCCTCAGCGGCCGGGTTACTGGACTAACACCGTCGTAGGCAGCGGAGCGTTCTTTGGCCTCGCTGCCTACAGCTACTTCTCGGGCATGTCGCAGCTCGAGAGGCAAAAGGCCCTGATCCTCCAGAGCAAGTCCCCCTTTGGCTTGAGGAGCCGGAAGCTCGGCATCACCACCATCTCTCTTGGTCTCGTTTGGATGGGACTGTGGAGGGCGATCAAGTGATGTTGAAACTATATCGAAACGACACGAAACGAACTCTACTCCGTCTGAATTAGCATGTATATTATGTCTAGCATCACTGCGAGCAGCTCTCATCGGCATTCTCTCAAGCTCATGGGCCAGTGGTGGCCAGAAACTGGTGCTGGCTGAGACTTCCGATGTATCAAAAGCATTATCTGGTTGCATAGAAGGCGTTTAAGGGCGTGGGTTTAAACGGCCTGAAGAGGGTGGCGGCTCATCTCATGTACTGTGAACAATGAAACTACCAATCGTTGACCATTTGATCTTGAGAAAATACCACCTTCTAGGCAAACATTATTCTTAGCTCTTATGAATGTCCTAGTGAAAGCCTCTGGATGACGATAGCTGATATGTTGCAAGGCCTCTCTGTGATAGCTGTAGTGGTAAGATGAGACGTCAGGGATGGATGAGCATGTTGTGAATGCCGATCATAGGCAGACTATACCAACGCACATAAAGATTTGGATTAAAAAAAAATCAGAGGTCTTAATCCGATTTATAATTAAACACTGGCAATTAGATATCACTTCTTTGGTCACATTTGCTGTTATTTGTCGCCCAAGTTGCTGGCTCTCATGTGAAGCTCTTCCTCCAAGCCGTTTAGCAAAGACTAAAATCTCGACCTTGAGGCCCCACATTGAATCTTTAACAAACTCATCAACCATCGACGACACGACAGCAACAAGTAAAATCGACGGCAGACTACACCAGAAGACAATCATCCTGTGTCTTCAAGATCTTAATATTGAGAGAATATCTACGGTATCTTACTGGCTAAGCGGCCAGAGCAGCTGAGCTTCAGCCTCGCAGCAGCACTCCCTCATCACAAAATGCCCATCACAATCCTCAAGCCTCAGCCTCCCGCGCCTCAAAGGCCACAGGCAGCTGCCAATTCAGACTCCGACTCTGATTCCGAGGGCGGCGCGGACGTTGGCGGCGATGGCATCCTCACACCAGGCAGCGTGATAACGTCGAATCCCCAGTGGATGCGGTAAGCCTTTTCTGTCTCTAAATCTCATCTGATACTAAACCTCCTGACAAAGCGGACACGGCACCTACATTCCTTCTGGCTCATCATCAATCACATCCTCACTCGCTGGAACACTCACAAAGACAAACAAGCTCCTCTCGGTGCGTCCTCTGCGCGCCCGCTACACCCCCGAGATTGGTGACCTTGTCGTCGGCCGCATCGTCGAGGTCCAGGCCAAGCGTTGGCGCGTCGACGTGGCCGCCTCGCAGCTCGCCATCCTCCAGATCTCGGCCATCAACCTCCCCGGCGGTATCCTCCGTAAGCGAACCGAGACGGATGAGCTGCAGATCCGCAGCTTCTTCGCTGAGGGCGACCTTGTCGTCGCAGAGGTTCAGCAGCTGCACCAGGACGGCGCTGCTAGTCTGCACACTCGCAGTCTCAAGTACGGAAAGCTCCGTAACGGTGTCTTTGTCTCTGTCACGGGCACTGGTGGAGGTGGTGGTGTCGTCCGCGCCAAGAGGCAGGTCTGGACCATGGACGTGGCCAACGCAGGCGGCAAGGTCGATGTGCTTCTCGGCGTCAACGGGTACATCTGGATCAGCAAGCATATTGAGAGCGACATCGCTGCTGAGGCCGCCGGCATCAACCGCATGGAGGAGAGCGTCAGCAACAAGGTCTACTCGAGCCAGAATGACCCCATGGAGGTGTCGACCATGCGCGAGATTGCAAGGATCCGCAGCGTCATCCTCGCTCTCGTCGAGAACGGACTCAAGGTCGATGAGGATATGGTTACAAGGGGCTACAGCGAAGCCGTGGATCTGGCAAGGGAATCTACAGACGACGACCTGTATCTAGGTGGCGACAAGGGACGCCGTCTGGCAGCAACTTTGACTGGTCACTAAAATATGTTGGACTACGAGGTGGAACAAAAGGATTAAATGCAACCAAAGATACCTAGCTTTTCAACTTCTCATTCGTAGTGCCCTCCCCTGCTCGGCCAGACATCCACCAGCCTACGTGTTATACTATAAACCTCCATGGGTAGGACAATTTGCCGCTATTATACTGTACAGGTACCAACAATGAACTCGACAGCCATCGGGACAGGTGTTCGCAAAAGAAAAAAGTACACAGCAAAGCTCTCGTTCAACATTTTTTTGCTTTACTCGGACGAATTGCAGAAAAATCAGAAATCAACTAAATCACGATCGTGTGAGCAACTGGCTCACAGTGCCTTTCTTAACTTCCAGGATCGCAGCCAATGCTACGAGGATAGCCCACCTTAACAGAGCGCCCTTTGTCTTGCTCGATCCGAGGCCGCAGGTCAGGGCGAGGATGTACTTGAGGCCCTTGGTCTTGTTGCCGTTGCGGTCAAAGTCGGGCTTCGGGGTGAAGGTGTTGAGTCGGTTCAGGTGTGTCCACGAGTAGGGCATGTAGCGGACACGGAGGAGGAAGTCGGCCCAATATGGCACCTGGGCGATGACGCGCTGGTGGCTGAAGGTCTTGAACGAGTAGATGCCGTGGTAGTGACCCATTCCGGACTGGCCAACGCCGCCCAAGGGGGACTGGGGGATCTGGCTGTGGAAGAAGGAGTCGTTGCAGGTGGCACCTCCCGATGTGACATTTTCCAGAACTAGAAACAGTTAGCTGAGTATTATGCTAAAGGATGAGCAGAAGATTCATACCCTTGTTGTTCTCGGCATCAGACCCAAAGGTGTTGAGAGAAAGGGGCGTCGGGTCGACCTGGTTAGCGATCTGGATAGCTTGGTCGAGAGAGTCGAATGCCATGATAGAGAAGATGGGACCAAAAGACTCCTCAACCATCATGCTATCCTCAATGTCATCGACCAGGACAGCTGTTGGCTCCATGAAGAGCTCAGACTCATCCATGGAACCGCCCAGGACGATCTTGCCCTTGGAAGAATCGAGCATCTTCTTGAGGCGGCTATAGTGACCGATGTTGACGATACGGGTATAATCGGGGCTGTTCTTGACGCCCTTGGGGAAGAAGGTGCGCAGCTGGCCATTAAGCTCACCGAGGAACGATGACAGAACGCTCCTCTCGACAAGGATGTAGTTGTGAGACATGCAGACCTGGCCAGCACATAGAACCTTTTGCCATAGCAATCGTCTAGCGGCAAGTTTGAGGTTGGCATTCTTGGTGACAAATGCCGGGTTCAGGCCACCAAGCTCCAGGAGGACGGGAGTCAAGGTCTCTGCAGCCTTCTTGGCGATGATCTTGCCGACCGTCTTGCCACCAGTGAAGGCGATCTTGTCAAACTTTTCCTCTAGGAGACGCTGGGTTTCGGGGAGGGAACCGTTGACGTAGGTGTAACACTCTGGGTCCAGAGCATCGTCAAAGACCTTCTTGAGAGCCATGGCGCAGTTGGGAGAGGACTCTGAAGCCTTGAGGACAACACAGTTTCCAGCGGCGATGGCGCCAATGACAGCAGGGAGGTTGAGCTGGAATGGAAAGTTGAAGGAACCAATGTTGAGGACGATTCCCAGGGGCTCATGGCGGATGCGATGCTTCATGGCGCGGAACTCGAGAGGAACGTTGACGACTGGCTCATCGCGGGCCCATTTCTGCATGTTCTTGATGGTGTCGAGACACTCCCGCTTGCACCAGTCAAGCTCAGAGACGGTTGCCTCGTACCTGCACTTGCGGAGATCCTTGAGGAGGGCATCCTGCATGAGAGTGGTGTTGTCGACCAGGGCCCAGTAGAGCTTGCGCAGCTGGACGAGGCGGTACTCGAGGGGCTTAGTGCGGCCTGCCTTGAAGGACTTTCTGAGGCGATCAACCTTGGCAGGGATTTCCTCCAGCGGCGTGTGCTCCAGTGGAGGAATCACAGAGGTCGGGGTGTTGTCAGTTGTTGCCATTGTGATGGATAATGTTGAGATGTGGTTGGTTGAGAGGATGATTACGGCGACAGCTCAGCTGGGAGGGGCGCGCCTCGTGGGTCCGATAAGATATTTAAGAATGGAACAAATAGGAAATAGAATAGGGTATATGATATGGATAAAGGAAAGAAGTGTCGCAAAGGAAAGAAAAGGATCGTAGGTGATGATACGAGCGTGCGTGTCTCCTAATCAAGCGGCACAGTCGGAGTCGCGTACAGTACAGTGCGCTAGTAAGAAAAATTACGGAGCCAAAAGGATTTTAGAACAAGCTTCCCCAGACTGACCGATCGATCGGAAACAAGATAGACTTATATAATATTAAAGCCCGTCGGGGTCGCGGTGAGATTTTAGAGTAAAAAGGAGAGGAAAGAGAAAGATGAGGTGAGGGGTATGACACGGATGAACTCTTGTCCCCATGTTGGTCCGAAATAGTACTCCGTGCCCTTGTCCTCTTGGGTCTCATTCTAGGATGGAACACTACTTCCCGCCTCGGCAGGCGTCCACGTGTTTGGGACAAGCCGAGGCTCGGGGTCCACGGACGCCCGAGAGGAAACTCACAAATTGTCGGTCTTTTTCTGATTTGGGCTGAGGTCGATGATCGTAAAGTGCAGTATTAGAGAAGAGATGTAAGATTGACAGGCTGGGGTACAGCCATTGGCTAATCATAAGATATGCATCACAACTACAACTTCGCTCCATTATACAGTTGCTACAGCATCAATTCTTGGCAAAGTAGTCAACATTTTATATCATCAGTCAATGAATTGCCCATATTGTAGTTAATCACTGCAGTTTCAATGTGATTGGATAGATATATTGAATGCAGTCAAGGTCCATCTCACTAATAAATAGCTCCCAGCCTAATGGCCCTTTATACCTATCGCCATGGTACCAGCGCTCTCAGACTCACTCCAGCAATTAATCAAGTTTCTCCCATGCTTAAATGGACCTGAAAGTGGCTGCATGTACATGCGGGGCAATAGAGCTACTGCATTTACCATAAAGAAATGCGTTCAGATTAATTGTCAATTACCAAAAGCCAAATTGAACTTGAACTGACAAAAGCAATAGTCCTCCCAGAACCCAGCCGAAGCAAGTTGAACGCAATAATCCTCATGTCAAAACTAAAAAATAAAGAAAGAAAAATATTCAAGTAAGTCGGGATTGCAGGAGTTGCTGGTATCGAATTAACCTAGGTAATAAGTCGTTCTGTGCCAACCATGGGAATAGCTTCCACCTCAGTATCACCACCCTAACAATGTTTTAAGCGCAACGAGTTACCTCCACCACTCTTCAAACACCCAAACCATTACCTCGTCAATCTCAATTCTTTTCAACACCCTTCCTCTCCAACACCCTCGCCGCCAACTCCTCCACCACATCCTTCACCCCATCCCCCCAAAGTGCCGACGCGACCCCAAACTTGGCCCCCAACTGCACAGCCAGCTCCCTACCCCCCTCGACACCCTCATCCCACCCCTCCGACGCCGCGCCGTCCGCCTTGCTCGCCACGACTGCAGTGGGTGGGACGTTGGAGCCTAGGTGAGGTGCCAGCACTTCTAGCCGGATGCGCCGCAACTCTTCGAGGCCCGAGGCGGAGGATCCGGCGTATAGTAGGATTAGAGCATCGGCTTCGGATGCGATTCGTTTTGCTTCAGGTGCTGAACGGATAAACGTTGACGGGATGCGCTCGAGGTTGATGTTGGTTGGAATACCCGAGATGAGGGCGAGGCGGCTGTCGCCGGAAGATTCGGTAACAGGATCATAGAGGTCCGTGAAGACGTCCATGCAGTACTACAGATACAATGTCAGCAGTTGAGTTTCTTTCAGGTTTCGAATGGTGCCCGAGTAATTCTTGTCTTGTCATGTCAACTCACCCTTCGTATCAGACTCTTCTTGCCCGCGGCAGGGGCCCCTAAGATGATGATGTTGACAGTCTGTTCGGCCTTCATTATGCGTATATTTCCATCCGATTGTTCCTCCTCCTTTGTGAGTAAGTTATCTTGTGTGAGTTTCGTGAGAGCTAGGTTTATATGAAGGGTAATAAATCATGTGCTTCACTGAGTTCATTGTCATGATGACTCTTAGTCAGCAGTTGCTCGAAAGTCAGATCATCATGAGTTCTGGTAGAAGCTTCTATTTCCCTCGATTACACCCTAGATTTATTGCTTATTTGGGTTTTGAAGTCGTCGATTCGATTCAATCATCATAAGCCATTATCATAGGTAGTACAAGACTAGCTGGTGTCCAAATCAAGGCGGGATCGACGTACCTAAACTCAGCTGCTTCATTTGCAGGGTCCCCAAGTCACATCATCAATATCCAGAGTGGACCAGTCGTTACTTGTCATGGCTCAATGTACATGCATATCTTGTCAAATGCCCACTTAAACCTTACATCGTACAAAGCTCAACTCCCTGTACATGTCCCCGCCCAGATCTAGCGTGACTATAATACAACGTCATCCCTCGCTGGGGGGACTATCTCCTCGCCCGGCTGCCGCCAGCGCTCTTCACGGGCGCAGCGACGAGCTCGGCAACCTTTTGCTTCTTCTGGTCCTCCAGGGCCTTCTTCATCAGGTAGTCATCAATGGCCTGAGCGCCGTCCACCAGCAGTCCACCCTCAGCCCGCTGCACGTCCTCAATGGCCGCGCGCTGGCGATACTCGTCAAGCTCCTTGCGGCGCTCAGGTGACATGCGCCACTCCTTAGGGAAGCGCGGCTTAGGCTTAAACTCGTGATGCCGGGTGTCGAGGGGAATATCCTCGAAAGTCTCCTTGGGGTCCTTGGCCGCGGCGATGAGGTCGTCCACCAGGTTCGACAGGTAACGCTTGTTCTGCGCCTGGTGCTCAAAGCTCTCGGAGCTGATCTTGATGATCTCCGTCTCCGGGTTGTACCGGGGTCCGGCCAGCTTCTTGAGCTTCTCGGTTTGCACGGGCGTGAGCTTCAGATCGTCGGGGGCGAACTGTACCACCACCTTCTTCTCGGCGGGGTGGAATTCGCCCATGTAGGATGTGTACCTCCATCGGAGGACCTGGTTATCGGTAGGAGGGACGAATGGTTTGGCGAGTTCTATATGGCATCAGTATTCCCAGGTCTGACACTCGGTAATCAATTCACTCACTTGAGAGGAGCGGCAACTCCCAGACAGCCAATCTGTCATATTGTCGCATCTCTCGAATCTGGTCGAGCTTTCCGTGCGCCATGGAAGTAATATCGTCCTCATCAAACTCCTCCAGCTCTTCGGTGTTGGTCTCGGGGTCCTCTTCATCGTACCAGAATGACTGCCTGTTCGGCTTCTCTCCCCTGTCATCCTTCATAATCTCATCCTGCAGCGACCTGTCTTCCGAGGCCCAACCAGGCCTGCGCTCCAGCTCGGTCTCCAGGTACTCGTCGATCGTGTTGTAGCCGTTCTCCTTGGCCAGTTCATCCAACTGCTTCATGCCCTCCGGGGTAGCGGCCTCCGCAATCGCAGCCTCAAGCTTCTTGAGCTCAATTGGTCCAAAATCCTCTTCCTCCTCTTCACCCTCCTGCTCCTGCTGTTCCCGTTCACGCGCCCATCGTATCGTCGAAGTGCCGAATGCCCGCTGAGGGACGGATCTTTGTCGAATGATCTGCTGAGAGCGGGGAATCTGTTGAAGCCGGGGCGCCCTGCGGCACGCCAAAACACATAGCCTTGCGGCAGCCGAAGCTGAAGCCATTGCGAGTCGATCGAGGGGAGCAATGGCGGCGCCGAATTGTCGTCCGTCTGGGGAATTGGGTGGGCAAGCTTTCAAAAATTTGGAGCGCGGGCATTGGCGGGTTGCCGAAGTTTCGCCATCCCACTTTCTGGCGGCTCTTCACCTCTTCACCGTGGAAAAGCTTCGGCTAACGCCAACATAACATCTTTCCCTCTTACACCACATGCACTCAATCAACTTCACAATTCCTTCATCGGGAGGTATTTTCTTCATTCAAAATTGAGACTATGACTTCAGATTCGGGTCATACTGGCCGTTTCTGCCTGGTTACCGTCGGCGCTACCGTCGGATTCAGGAAACTTACAGAAGCGGCCCTCGATCCCATCTTCTGGAAGTACCTAGTGGCACAGGGCTTCACCGAACTACATATCCAGTGTGGACCGGATGTTGCTTGGGCAAGCAAAGAGTTGATTACACGCAAGGATGACGCTCCTCGAGGCCTCAATATTGACATCTTTGATATGAGAAATAATCTCGCGAAAGAGGAGATGACGCTGTGCAAGCCTCTGAACGGGAAGCGGCAGCTCGGTCTCGTCATCTCACATGCGGGTACGTTTCACAGGCGTTGTTGATGTTGAGAATATGGCAACTCACAACCTTAGGAACTGGAACTATCCTCGACGCTTGGAAGCTAGGACTTCCCATCATCGTGGTGCCCAATACGCAGCTCTTGAACGATCATCAGACCGAGATGGCGAAACATCTCTCAAAGGAGGGGTATGCCATCATGAGCACTAGCAGGTATGCAAACACTTCCATCTTACCCCTCAGAACAAACATCCCCTTACAAGAAAACAGTGTGGACGATCTACAGGAAGCAATGCATAAGGTGGAGCTCCTGTGGGAGGACAACAAGTCTCGCTGGCCCCCCAACAAGGTGCCGACAGCGGGAAACGACAGACGGCGCCTCTGGGATCTTGCCCCTCATGAGGTCGCCAAGGAACAGAATGCGACCATGACTCACGACTAGGCGTTTGGGCTTTTGAGACGCATTCTCGGCATCTAAAGTACAGCACGGCGAAGGTGGCCAGTATATCTATATATACTATCTGGATGGCATGTTTTTGGAGTTGGGGCGTTACCCCTGAAAAGGATCTTTATCAAAAAGCTGTATTTATCTCAAGTTAACTCCGGCTTATGTCTTCTTATGGGAGTCAAGCGATCTAGTCTAGGGGTTTATCAACCTCAAGGCAAATTCTGGACGTTCCAGATCTTCACGTTTGCATCTCCTCCAGCACTGGCAACCCTGCCACCCTCAACCCAGGCAACACCGTTGACGCCATCCTTGTGAGCATTGGCGGCCTTGATTCGCTTGCCCTGGTTCCTCTTCTCCAAGCACCAAACAAAGATGTTGGTGTCGAGACTACCACTCGCGGCGTAGGAACCCGTGTCGTTCCAGGCGATAGAGGTCACTCTTGCAGTGTGGGCCGACCAGCGGTCCGTCACGAGGTCCCAGCTATCACTGTTGTAGACATAAATCTTGCCAACACTGTTTCCGGCAGCCAGATGAGAGCCGTCCTTGGAGAAGGCCAGAGCAGTGATGGTTCCAGTAGGGTTGGTCAGAGTCTTGACAGGCTCAAGCGCACTGCCAGATCCAGCCGTGTAAACGCGCACCGAGTTTTGGTCAGCTCCAATAGCAACCAGAGAGCCAGATGCCGCGATGGCACCGGGAGTAAAGTCCAAGCTCTGCTCCTTCACCAACTTCTCGCCAGAGTAGATCGAAACACCAGAGTAGGTTGCGACGTAGACGAGACCGTTGGACGCACTCACGCCCTTTGGCTGTGCTGGCAGCTTGGCCGAAGTTCCCAGGAACGTCTTGGCTGACTCGTCAACGATTCGCAGGGTATCATCCCAACCAGCACTGAAAGCCTTGCCATCAATGGTCGCAACCTGGGCGACTTGGTTTGTGTGCGTCTGACCATCAACCACACTCGCAATGCCTGACTTGAGGTCCCAATGGTATACCTTACCATCAACGCTGCCAGACCAAATATCTGAGCCCTTGCCGTCAGAGCCAGTGGCGAGTGCAGTGATGCTCTTGCTATGGCCATAGACAACCCGAATAGGTTCCGACTTGCCCTCGGCCAGATATGTGAGGTGACCTTCAAGGTTCAGGCTGATAATAAGTCCATCAGTCCGGCCGTGGACAAAGACAACGCCGACCTGCTGGTCACCGACACTGGCATCCTCTCCAAACTTCCAGCTCTGGATGACGCTTCCCGCTTCAACATCCCACAGCTTGACAGTCTGGTCGGCACTGGCCGTCACGAACTTCTTGCTGTCCTGCGACCAAGATACAGAAAAGATGCTTCCTGTGTGCTCACCCTGACCAATCTCCTTGGTAGGCTCACCCGTCTTGCCGTCGTATAGCTGTATCCGCTTGTCGGCTCCAACGGTGACCAGAGTGGCTCCGTCAGGGGAGTATGCAGCACCGAGAACAAAGCCAGTGTGTTGAGCGCTCTTGTTGTTGAACTTGTATGGAGCTCCGTGGTAAAAGACCATGTTGCCATCGTCGCCAACAGTGGCAGCACGGAAGGGTCGCTGGGGCTTCATGGCAACGGCATTGACGGACTTGGAGTGACCAATGATCTCACCGACAGAGTTTCCGCTGTCAGCTGTGATACAGCGTCCAAACTGCTCGCGACCATCACCAACAGCGATGACACGCTGCGACTCGCCATCCCAAGCAATGTCATTTAGACGGCCTGAGATAATACCATACTCTCCCTTTGTGCTATCGATGGACGCGGGCTCCCACACCTTGAGCATGCCAGTAGCATCGCCGCTGGCAACCTTGAAGCCATTGGGAGAGAATCTAGCAACGGTGGTCGGGGCGGTGTGGCCGGTATACTCTTGACAGTCTGAAGGGTCGTCGATGGAGCGGACAAAGATGGACTTGGCGCACTAGATATGCGACGGGGAAAAGTCAGCGACAAGACTCATAGTCGTAGACCAGCTATATAAAGATTGAGCTTACGGGATAAGCTATCCGTTGACCCTTGGAGTCGGTCGAGAGCTGAGTGGGCTGGCCACGGTTGGTAACGGGAACAGCAGCTAGGATGCGATCGAGGGTGATTGAAGGGGAAGCCATGACGGCAACGGCGGTTACGGCGGGGATACGGGGGAGTATAGTTGCAGAAGAAAGACGGTATGCAGATGCGCGAGTGTTGGAGTGGGTTAGGGGATGTCGTCAGCGTCTTGTTGTTTAGGTGGTGGTGTTGGTGGTTTATTGTGAAACGTGGGTAGTTTGCTTGGGTTGGAGGGGCAGGTTCTTAGCTACTGCGGGGCACTATTCGTCACAGCTTGGAGCTCCCTCTGACATGGAAGAGAGACACACTGCAAGCCCAATGGCAAAAATAGCTATTTTCTATGATTTTTGTTAACAATTATATATCAACTCTTTGCTGTCTGCCTGTTTGAAGAGTAGCTGCCTGGGGGATAGTGGAGGGTTAGGCATCATGATATGAACCGTTAGGCTACCTGTTCACCTAACCTAGAATCGGGAACCATTCCCGATCATGCCTTCGACCTATCCTATACTATGCTTGATCACGTCAGTTCAAGACGGCTTCATGACGTATTCTGGTAATGAAACGTCTCTGTTGATGATATCTGCTGGCAATGCTTTTGTCTAGACCTCTTCCATCCGCTGCCGTACCTCTTTCAGCTGCATAAGCATCGGTGGCACAACCCGATGCAGATGAATGTTTACACACCACATCACCAATATGATGCATCACGACCTGCGGGTTCACTTCTGGGCGGCCTGAGTTGCACTGGCGACGGAAGCCATGAACCAATACCAGATGCAGCAGAGGCGTCGTCATCTGGCTAGATCTACCGCCACCGACTCCGACGTGATGGAAGTGTATGCCCTTTGAGGGGAAGAGGGAACGCCGTTGCCGCGGTTCCAAATACTCTGCTCTGTAAGCCGGGCTATGGCCTGTACTTTATTTGGATACGATCCAGGGTTTGGCTTGGCTGTCACGCTGCTGCCGGTTTTTTTTTTGTTGTTGGCCACCCTCCCACAATTGGATTCGATTGACGGGTCCATGAGCCGCAGGATCTGTCAATACGAAGTTTGGCCTCCGAGGCAACCAAGATGGGTGATGCAGGATGGATACTTTTTTGATTGTAACACAGACAATAGAAATGATTTTTGGCTTTTGGCCCGCGTCTGGGAGTGACCACCGAAACCGCCCCGGTCGATCAGTCAACAGTGTTCCACCGAATGAACCTCTCGCACGGGACAAATGGATCCATGGATGGCTGGCTAGACACGGCAGCGTGATACAAGGCAAGCCATGGTAATCTTCTCTTTTCGCTCTGTGTAATGGATGCTCTTTTCAGCTTCAGCCACGTCCTGGGGTTCTCACATCATCATCTCCTAGAGACGAACACTTGGACCACCACGAGACGAGAGGAGAGATTAGCTGATTTAGCCTCTTTCCCCGTGATTGCAACGTTTGTCGGACCACGCAGGGTCTCATCACAACATCAGTTGACCCAGTCGTCGGCCCGCTATCTCATCCATGAATCTTTTCATATTGAGTATTATCAGGGGACGCGACGAGCCGGGGTGACCAACAAAAAAGAATGGATACCCACCTAAGTACCCAGGCTAATGCAATGCACTGTTACTGCGACGCATCCTCATCCTAGCTTGTAGCCTCGATAATAGTGCAACCTTTTGTTTTTTTATACGAACATGCTTTTTATGATGGATGGTGGATGGAGACAATTGTCCACTTTGTGTACTCCATAAACTCACCCGTTCTTATTGTTGAGACTGTTTAATCACGGTCAAAGAATGGAGACAAAATAAAAGAAAACACAAGAGGAGAAAAAAAAAAACAAATAATAAAACAAGCCAAACCTCAAGCCTCAAACCTCCAATACACGGCAACTTGCATCTGGGCGCCGCCCCCTTTGAATCTCAGCCCGCCAGATTCACACAGAGGTTCAACAATCCAGACTTTCACTGGCTGATCAGTCTCTCTGACTTGACTACACCCCTGCCATCCATCCGTCCATCCCATGGATCCGTGAGGCTTGTCATGGGTCGTTTCCCGGGGGTGGCACGGCAAACTCGCCCGCTGCTGCATAACTGGCCCCAACTAGAGTCAAGATGCTAAAACAAGTCCCTGTTGCTAATATCCCCCCATCCCGTCCCCGTGCGTGCCTTCGCTCCGTCCTGGTATAATTACAACTTGACCTCCCACCCCCGTCTCCCTTTACTTTCTCTCCCCAGATCCATCTCTCTCCAACTTCATTCCATTCTTCTGAAGTCTTCTCCCGTACATCTTTAACCCACGCCTCCTAATCCCTTAATCAACAAACCCACCACAAACCGTCAACATGAAGTTCGTCTGGTCCCTCGCTCTCCTCGCCGCTGCTGGCGCCTCCGCCCAGTCTTCCGAGACGGTTGCCGAGACCGCTGCCGCTCCGTCTGCTTCTTCCGAGTGTGAGGCCGAGTACATCGTGAAGCGATGCCTCGAGACCGAGAACGCCAAGGTACGATGGGCCCCCTGAACGATTTACACAAGCACAGCATACTAACAGCATCCTTTACAGGCTGAGGACTGCAAGGGTGACGATTGGGACTGCCTCTGCGCTGCCTACGAGGCCATTGCTACGTAAGAAATACCCCTGAAGCCTTTACATCACCGGCAAGACTAACATGGTTCTTTACAGCTGCTTCAACAACTGCCCCGATGACACCCGAGCCTCCAGCGCCCAGAGCCAGGTCCAGATCTACTGCCAGCAGGCCTCCCTCTACGGCACCCGAACCAAGACCACCAAGACGGCCACCGCCGAGACCGAGAGCACCGGTACTGCCGATGCAACTGCCACCGGTGCCGACGCCTCTGAGGAGTCTGGTTCCGCCACCTCGTCCTCTGCCAGCCCCGACAACACCAACAACGCTGCCGACCTGGCCCGCAACACTGGTGGAGTCCTCCTCGCCGTTGCTGGTGTTGTTGCTGCTATGCTCTAAGGGATGAACTAAGGTAGCTCGCTCGGTCGCGTCAATTGGTGGAGTTTCAGCCGGTTCAAAGCTTGGGTCAAAAGCGCGTACATCTTGGGATTTTTAGAGTAAATACATTACAAGCTAATTCATTAATAAACATTGGATTTGAAGCCATCTACTGTATCATGCACCTGAACGGAGACTGAGATCCGATACTTGAACTCAAAAAACCGACCCCAAAGTCAATTGTCCAGTCCAGGAACGCAGCTAATGTGCAACAGCTACTGTAGCTAAGCTCAAGCTTTACCCCCTGAGGTAACGCCACTGACGATCACCTGCCTCGTTCCGCTCTCTCAACGGTCTGAGCATAGCCGATCATGGCCATGCCCTTCATCACCACGGTCCCCAAGATTCACAAGCTCTCTGGTCTCAGTTTCATTTGTTGCTCAATATTGAGCTTCTTGTCTTTCGTATTCAGTCTACCCACGAGCCACCTCAAATACTATGATACAAGTAAGGTGACTTGAGGGCTCTCTTAACTTAACCCCATCATCATACAGCAGACGTCCACCTTCTTCTCGGGGAGCCATGTCATTGAGCAAAGCAGCAGCTGCGAAACGGAATCGAGTACTAAGCAAAAAACACAGAACCCCAATCTCAGAAATCCCCCTTCTCCCCTAGCGCCGAAGTGTAATAATCATGCATCTCTAACAAAATCAAAACAATAACAAGACGTCTCTCAAATTCTGTAAAACCGCATGGCGCCTCAGTCCCCCGTATTTTCCGTTTCTGGACGTACTGAAACCAGGCAGCCGTCCTTGCTCCAGCTTTCAGTCCCCAGGATGTCATCATAAAGTGTCGAATAAAAGAATATGGTTGAAAAGGTGGTGGTTCAAGAAGAGAGGTGAATCCAATCAGTTTTTGGGCATTTCTGCCTGGCAATAATAACCGTGTGTGTGTGGGTGGGTGTGAGCTTGCCTGCGAGTTGAGAACGCCATGTGAACCTCGTTTTCCAGAGTTTTCAAGTCAGTCTAGACTTTGCGACGTCGGTCCCTGGCCGTGTTGTTCTTGACCGGAGTCATCAGGGTGACATGCTTAGGATCGTCCTTGCCAAGCCTAACAGCACCAGACACGCCGCTTGAACCCCGACGTAGTGATCGAGGGTCTTGGTCATCGTCTAGTGTGATCTCAGCCACATCAGAGACCGACTCGGTTTCTAGGTTGTCGCTGGCGCCAGAGACAGAGGAGCCGTCGTCTGTATCGTCGTACTCTCCGTCGTCACTGACCAGGGAGGGCGCGTTGTTGCTGACCATGGTGTGAGGACTCATATCAGCATCCTCCATATCCAAATCTTCGTCTGAGAGCTCGTGCTTCCGTCCGAGATCGGAGCCCAGGTTCGTCGACGTCTTGAAAGCAATCGGAGGGACACGACCTTTGCTGCTCGCAGGACGAGCTGACGTGTTCACCATTGTCGCATGTTGTGTGGCTTTAGCAGGCACACGCATAACGACAGGTGTCCGCACGACTGAATCCTTTCCAGCATGGCCTTCAATAGGGGTCTCAGTCATCTCTGATTCTTCCCCAGATGCGAAATCGTCCAATGGCGTCTTGGTCTTTGCGTCTGCGGCCAATTCACGCAGGTTGACGTCGAACTTCCGACTTTGTAGGAGACGAGAGAGGTGAGGCATATCTGGAGCTCCCTCCAGAGAAGCCGCCTTCTTATCCTTACGACCGCGAGCTTCGTTGGACAGAGATGGAATGCTAGTTACACCAGGCAGCTTGCCTTGATGGTAGAGCTTGAGGGATTCCGAGATCCTCGACTGAAGTGCAACGTAGGCTTGCTGCTCAGTCATATCGGGTCGGGCGAGAGGATGCACAGATGTAGAGGTCGTGGTCGGTGCCGCGGGCGCCGGGGCCTTTTCTTCTCCTACAACTCCACCTCCTTCCGCCACCTCGATGGGATGGCCACTGTGAACAGCTGCTTCTTCATGGCTCTTAAAGTCGCGCTTGTGAGCGATGCGACAATGGTTGATGAAGCCCTGCGTGCTTGAGAAGTTCTCACGGTTACAATCCAAGCAAACCAGCTTGACTGTCTTACCATCGGCTCGCTTCAGGATACATGGACCAGCCTTGTCCTTCGGTTGCGGGTAACCACTCGACAAGGATTGCAGCTTCTGGCCAGCGACCCCACGAGCGGAGCGACCCTTTAGTGAGCTTCCAGATTCAGTGAAGCTGTTCCTTGTTGTGCGTCCCTCGGTGAACGAAGCTCTTGCACGAGCAGCTTCCGGTGTGAACTGCCACTCAGGTTGCATGCCGTCGAAGGAAGGGTCAGGAATAAGCCACTTGGCATAGTGTCTGGCGTATGGACCGTCGACAACACCAAATGGAGGCGCCCATCTGGGTACCGCTTCTCCAGGGCGAGATTGTATAGCAGGGCCCTTCCCGGCACTGACTTTGAGCATCTCCTCGGGGGTCGGACAATTCACAGGATACGGAATGAGATGGCAGCGCCGCAGCTGTTCCAGTGCGACTTGGCACTTGGCGAGTTCCTGATTAATGAGCCTCAACTCATCATGCTTTAGTAGAATCTCAAGGCCGAACTGGTGGCGGATCTCGTCCCGGGCACTGTCCAGATCAGGGGTCGCAGGGATCGGCTCAGACGTCGAGTCGCATGTCGAGGGAACATCTTGACAAGGGTCGGCATCGGTTTTCAAGCGCTTGACAGGCGCAAGCAGATCGGACGACGCATCTGAGCCGTCGCAGCTCTGCCGCCTCCGTTTGGGCGGCTGCACGGTGGACGATGCTATCGTCGTGGTGTTGCCGGGGAGCAGATGCGGCTGGAGTGGTTTTACAAGATCCACGATCGGCTGTGGCGCCTGGAGCGTCTTGTCACTTCCCCTTTCGGATGCCCAGAATCGAAACATGAGCAGACCTTGACGAGGTGCCAAGGGGAAGAGGTGAGAGGAGTTGCGAATGCGGTTCGCAACGGTTTTGAGGTAATGCGACAGGCAGCGAGTGCACGGCCACAGGCACCGGCGAGACGGGTGTGAAAGTTGGTGCGGATTACCACAGTGGAGCCTGAGGTTGGTGAAGAGGTGGCGCAGGCAGTGCTGACGTAACCAGTCGTGCTTGCAGGTCGGACGATCGGAGTTGGGCGCGGGCGCGCCAGGCAAAGGGGGTGATGATGTGGCCCCTCAAAACAGGCCAGAATTGGGGGAGTTCAGGTCAGCCAGCGACAGCAGCGACAAGGGCTCAAGTCGAAGAGATGAGGCAGAAGAGAGAGAAAGAAGAAGTTGATCGAGCGCTAACAAAAGCCTCGACTCGTGAATCTCTGGGCGACAGCCAACAGAGCAGTCTTTTTTTCAGAGAGGGAGAGTGTGTGTACGAGGGAGATGAGGGAGCGTGTAAGAGGGAAGAGAGCGAGGCAGCGAAGGGAGAGAGGAAATGGGGGTGCAAGCACAAAGGAAGGTGCGAAAGGGAAGTCGAGACGGGGAGGGGGGAAGGTGCGTCGAGGGGGGTTTGAAGGAAGGAGGGAGGGAGAGCGAGGTGGATTGCAGTCTGACAGACGGACGCCGCGTCAAGGAGGACGGGATAAAGTCAAACCCAGGCTCAGGAAGGGAAAGTGAAGGGGAAGGGGAAGCAAGTGGCACTCGCAACGTGAGAGGGTGACGCTCGGTGCTGGGTTTCGCTCCCTGATTGATTGAGTGATTGACCTGATTGAGTGATTGATTGACGAAACGCAGACCTGAGGCGAAGCCTGTTGGGCCGACCGGCGGGCGGGCTAAAGCAAGCTCGGGGGCGCTGGCAGTCTCGTTGGCGGGCGCGCCGGGGGGGAGATTTGTTGTTTTGGGGGAGTGGACCACCAGCCAAGCTTGGGAGCATCCACTCTAGCACACCATCCATGAATTACGAACGGGGAGAGCAACCGCAGGCTCCAGAGCAGGGCAGCAGGGCAGCCATCCAGGTCCGCATTGCAGAGGGAGAGAGTCCTCCTCCCTAGAGGGCCCCAGCACCCACTTCTTGATACTGGAACACACTGCGACGGACCAATCCCGAGGGGGCCAAGGATGTCGTCGCTCCAGCGCATCCCATGAACATGAGGCGAGAGTGGCACTCGTCTCGCAGTTGGCATCCGCCGGGGCAACAGACAGCATCAAGGAAAGGCAGGCATCCATCCATTATCACCTTATCAGCGCCATCCCTTCCTGTTTGCCGAGGCGTAGTGGGTAGCCAGTAGCCTGCCTGACCGGTTAATGTTCCCATCAATGCCGATATTCACGGTAACGAATCTCGCAGGTCGCCTGCTTACAGCGCACGAGTCCTAGATGAGCAGGGGTGTGCCACCACCGTTCCGTTCCCCTGCTTACAGGTCGATAACTAACAGGTGCCAAATGCCGTCAAGGATACGGCAGGAGATCCGTTAACTAATGAATGGGTCCAGCTTATCGGCGACTTGCTCCGAGCCCGTGCGCCCATCTCATCCATATTAAAAGTGCGACTCTCACGGATGCGAAATGAGGACGTGAGAGCCATGTTTTTTTTTTTTTCCTCTCTAGTCTCAGACAAGAGTCAGTCGCCAGGAGAGGGTGCTCACAAAAGTAGGATGCGCTATCTCTGGCGCTCTTTTGCCATGACCCAATGACTTCCGGCAAACCATGTTTCCCTCCAGAACGTGGATGTAAAAGCCTAAACAGAGGAGGAGGTGCGGGACCAGATCCATGTCGCCAATTCAACCCATTCCATCATGCCTCTGAATCGCCTAATCTACAAAACTGTACCTAAGATGATAAGTTGCACTAAACAACGAGAAGCATCTCGGTGTGCCTCGCCTCTTCTCTCCCGACTCGCACCAACCTCGCTTCCACTTTGTCTCACACTTCCATGCTGCCATCACATGTTGCTTATTGCTTGTCAATCCTTCCTCCTGTTGGACTCAGGGTCGAGGTACGTCTGACAGTGCAACCATCTCAGACGCAGCTGAGATAGAATGGATGTGTGGGACGTGGGGCTCCCACTCCAAGTTGCTGCAGCCACTTCCAACCAGCTCAAGGCTTGGCCCACTTGGCCCTGGACCAAGGTCAAGTTGTTAATGCGGTACAGTACCTTAACAAGACGCCAGCCTCTCATCTCCAATCCTTCTGGAGCGTGCATCCAGCTGGGCGCCCTAAAGGCGGCAACAAGCCTCTCGAGGCCCAAGCTCCTTTGCTCTCGACCTGGGCACTAACATCTGACTTGTTTCGTATCTCACTATCACTGATAGTCCATGTGTCGCAGGCGAGGTACAATGGCTAACATCCGGGGAACGAACCGGGAGGCATCTTAGCCTCAGCACCTCAACTCTCGTCCAAGCTACGACATGCAAGTCCAAGGGGGAGGGAGCTTCCATCAGAGCTGAAATGCTTCAAGCGGAACCACTCCCCGCCCCACTGATTCTCGCCCAAGTCGTCATACATGACATACATAGCTCAGTCCGGTTTACGAGAGGAAGAGTTTTGCAAGGCCGGTGACAGAGAAAAGTCCAGTCAAGGACAGGAGGAATGAGGTGATCATATCTCAAGTTAGTCGGGTACGGGACCGAAGCCAAGAGTCATGCGCGCCATGATATGCTTCGTCCTCATCGACTCAGGCTGAGGCATGCTCAGGATTCCGAGCCACTAGCGCCGAGACATGCAGCAGCCACAATCACCCTGTCCCAATTTCAGGCCCAAGTCACATGACCGTGGCTTGGGTCCCATGTGCTCTCACTCAGAGTCTCAAACTTACAAGAGAATCAATATCTCCTTGCTTGCGAGAGGGCTACCAGAGCGTATCAACCTCCATTATTAAAATACTATCTAAGCCTCTATAGAATTTATATAATAATTTATGAATCTTCTATCTATATTTTAGTGAGCCTAAGAAGAATCTAATTATTATTGGTCTATATCCCAGCTCGGTACGCGATGGCAGTCCCCGCGCAAGCAAGGAGATCAGATTAGATCTTGAGATAGACCTATACCTGCCAGGTAAGCATGACTGAAAGCAGTGCATCAAGATCAAATGCGATTCTCAGTCATCGTTCTTCTCTTTATTTATAGCGTAACACTAGACGATACCACCTTATACCGTTGTTAGTCGAGAGCAACTCACCTAACCCACCAAGATAAATGTATCGAAATGGTCTCCTTTTTCATTAGTGAAGAGTGCATGATGAGTGTCCACTTGCCTCTGGACATACGGAATAGCCCGTTCATTAACTGATGATCTACCCAGGGGGCTGACTAATGATAGGCCGCCCCTCTCTTCACCAGAGAGGGGGCATCACAACCTATAACTGCGTCACTGCTGTAACCGCCTTGATCATCTTCATAGCCTCATTTCTCCACCAGATCAAGTCCAACTTCAATAAAATTATTATCAATAGATAGCCCTTTATCTAAATAATTAATCCTAATAATCTGAACCTTCTTGAAGGTATTCTTATATTGTTGTGTGTAAGTGAATGTGATGCTTAGTCTCGGGCCCGCGACTGCGGCACGGGAATTGTTATCCCGGCCACCACAATGCACGCCTCGACCCTCTCGTCATCCGAGTAGTTATTAGGCACGCGATCATAGCCGAATCCGCCCTAATCTTCTCGGCGTAATAGATCCTCTTCCTGATCGCTATTCTCATGCGAATAATCCCCTTTTCTAGCCCTTAAAGAAGCTTATATAAATGCCCTGATCTGTGTGTTCGTGATGATCTCAGTATCGTTATAATCCTCCTCCTCGTTGCCGGGCAATAGCGGCGATAAGTCTCCCGATGATACCGAGAGAATATCTTTAGGTATATTATCTTGCGAGGCTGCCGCCTCTCGCAAGGCTGTAGCCTTATCAAGGCCGGCTAAATAGTCAGCGGCCTCGGGAATAGCTTTAAGAACGTGCCGGCTCCAAATCCGATAGTAGAAGTACCGGGTTTCCTCGTCAGCTTTAATCCAAAGGCGCCGGCGGTTCCTTAAGATATCCCTTTCCGACTTATCTATTAATCTCTGGCGGTTGGCCTCTTATAAAGCCATCGCGGCTACTTCTACCGCTGCTTTTTCCCGCTTTGCTTTCACGGCCGCGCCGCCACGGAGACGAGGCTAGCTATCGTCACGAAGACTCTAGAGGAAGTTATTTTGCTGCCGGGTTAGTCTCTTTAACTCTAATCTCTGCTGCTCGCGGTCTCGTGCTTTAACCATACGCTTTAACTCTCTAATAGTAAAGGCATTATCTTTAATGCCCTTAATTTAGTATTAACTTCGTATGCGGCGTCCCTTAAGTTATATATATTCCTTATATAAAGTAAGGGTATTCTTAAGTAAACTTTAAGTTATAATAAATAAATTAATATATACTTTAGTATGCCGGATAACCTTCCTTGTTAGTATATTAAGGAGGGATATAGACCTTTAGATAGATGGATTAGAGAGCTACTTCTTAACCCTCCTTGGGGTTACCTTATCCTTATTTAGTTTAACTAGGAATAGCGGCTTATCTCTCTCTTTGGCATACTAGCGGAGTAAACCTAGGATAACTTTTAGGTTAATAGGGAAGATACCTGACTTCTTAAACCTAGCATATATATAATAGGCCTTAAAGGCCGCTATATATATATAATTCTATTAATTTAAGAAGTTAAATCGAGATATCTATAGACCGCTGGCTCTTATAAAGTCCCTAAGAGCGGACTTTTACTTATTCTTAAGGTATTAATAGACGCTAATATTAAGAGGTTATAGATAATAGCTTATATAACTTAGGAGCTAGTATAAGATAATATTAAATATTCTATAATACTAGATAAATTTAGGATCCTTATAAGTAGAAAAGGAATCTATTAGGAGGAGCTAGTATAAGGTCAGAGCCTTCTTTAGTTAATAATAAGGTTTAAATATATATTCCTTATTAAACTAAGACTTCGTAATAATTATTAGGTAGCTAAACCACTCCTTAATAGAGGATCTAGCGAAGGTCTCGCTAGCGGCAAAGGAATAGCGGTTAAAGTATTATAGCTACTAAATAGCTCGATAAGAATTATTATAACTTATATCAGTGAATATAAGGATAACCCGCTTATTAATATTAGCCTAGGTATATTCCTCTAGTAATACCTTCGCCGTAAGTATTAGGAACGAAGGGATTAACCTCCTAGCTATACTAATAGCATTAATAGAGGTTAAAGACTCCTTATTCCCGGGCTAAAAGATAATCGTCTATATATTTCATTTTATCTAAGTAGAAAAGAGCTTAAGGCTATTATTTACCTACCTAATTTATAAGGGGGTCTTATTAAAGTTCTAAAGATTATACTTTTAGATACTAAGGGTACTCATAAGGGTATTAAATTCCTTAAACTAATTATTAATATATTATATATTAGACTCCGCGGCGGCATAGGTAACTTCTTAGACTTTTAGGGACTTATATTAAAGCTCTAGATAATACTTTTTAAACCTCTGTACCCACGATATTAATATAAGAGGCTATGGGTTATTAAATTAGTATCCTCGAAGGAAACTAGCGTAGTTATGGATAGAGGCTTTTAATATAATAAAAGCGCTTTATTTAATTAAATAGATAAAGGTCACTAAAGCTAGTTCTTCCGGCCTAGTTAGCGCCGTTAAGGTCCCTCCTTTAAAGTCAGAAGGTAGCGGTTTCCTAGCTTTTAATAGATATATATATTTCTTAGTTAGACCGGCATTTGCGTGGTTAAGCGCGGCGGTGTCATTAATGCTGTATTTAGCTGGGGAGGGGTTTGCCCGAGTTATCGGTGGCGTAGATAGCCCCGATAGATACGCATGCGCCGCACGCGCTACAGCAGCGCTTTCTTTGGCTAAAAATCGAGGTATAGTTAATTTCAATTAGAAATAAGTACTCTTTCTAATTTAAAGCTATTTGGACTTCATCTGGTAGAGAAATGAGGCTATGAAGATGATCAAGGCGGTTACAGCAGTGACGCAGTTATAGGTTGTGATGCCCCCTCTCTGATGAAGAGAGGGGTTGCGTAACTAGCTTACCTAATCCCCTGAGTATCCTGTGTAGTAAAGATTTCTTTACAACAAACCATTCAACATGCTCCCGCAAGATGACCGACTTCGGCTGGTTAGGTAGCCAGTCACAACCCTCCCCTGAACCCCACCCAAAAATTATCCACACCTATCAATGCATCAATAACATCGTAGATTTAACAACCCGTGCAATACAGTACACAGCGTCCGTCCAATCTGCTTTACTAATCTACCGGTCAATTGGACTCGTATTTAACAAAGCTATGTTCTCTGCTACTTCTGGGGCGGTGCGCATCAGCGCCCGTCGAGTTGCCCCCCGAACAACCTCGGGAAACACCTACATCACCCAGGCCCGTTTTCTCTCTTCTACAGGACGTCTGTCATATGCCATCAACACAAACCCGAATCCGCCCTTGGGTAAAAAGAATGCATCCAACGATGTACCATCCCGGATTGGCCTCATTGGAGCCCGCGGCTACACAGGCCAAGCCCTGATTGATCTTCTCAACAGGCACCCCAATATGGACCTTCGACATGTATCATCACGGGAACTCTGCGGCCAGGAGCTCGAAGGATATAGCAAGCGCAAAATCATCTATGAGAACCTCTCTCCTGAAGAAGTAGCTCAATTGGATCAAGATGGCAAGGTCGACTGTTGGGTTATGGCTCTTCCTAACGGCGTCTGTCAGCCGTTTGTGGAGGCTCTTGGTCAGAGTTCGAGCTTGATCGTTGATCTTTCTGCCGACTACCGTTTTGATGGTACTTGGGCTTACGGCCTGCCTGAATTGGTGCAACGAAGCAAGATTGCTCAAGCAACTCGTATCAGCAACCCTGGGTGTTATGCGACAGGGTCGCAATTGGCCCTGTCGCCCATTCTGGAGCATTTGGGAGGCATGCCAACGGTCTTTGGAGCTTCGGGTTACAGTGGAGCTGGCACGAAGCCTTCTCCAAAGAACGACGTCAAGCTTCTCCATGACAATCTTATTCCTTGTAAGAACTCATAATTCAGTTACAAGCAAATAGGAGACTAATTTTTGACAGACAGCTTGACTGGACATGTGCATGAGCGAGAGATCAGCCATCACCTTGGCGCGCCGACAGCATTTATTCCTCATGTGTATGCCATGTCTCTTTTCCCTCTCCATGTCTCGAGACTGACCATAATTTAGCGCCTCCTGGTTCCACGGCATTCACCTAACCGTCAACATCCCCTTGAACAAGACATTGACTTCGCGAGATATCCGTCAAATGTATCAAGACCGATATGCTGGCGAAAAGCTTGTAAAGGTCGTCGGTGAAGCCCCTCTTGTAAAATCGATCCAGAATAAGCACGGAGTCGAGATTGGAGGCTTCGCCGTTGACAAGACCGGAAATCGTGTCGTTGTGTGAGTATCCCATCATAGGTTTGGTCTTTCAGGGTCCTTTGGCTAATACTGTATAGATGTGCCACCATTGACAACCTCAACAAGGGCGCTGCCACACAATGCTTGCGTAAGTCTTTTCGACGAACGACACCATTTCTGTCCTGACTAACAACTATAATCAGAAAACATGAACCTTGCGCTCGGATATGATGAATATCAGGGAATTCCCATCGAATGATTGAGCCAGTCTAGAAGGACTACAGACTTTGACTATCGGTCCGTTCCGCCACGCTCCAATATCCATCATCTCAAAGAGGGGCGATCCCTCCCTTTCGCATTAGAGAGACGGGATGTGCCAATCTATAGGCGGTCCCAGGGAAGGCAACGCAAGTATATACCAAGCGACAGTCTGCAGGGGGCGGTAGAAGATCAACAGTCCGATTTCCCGGATGTGTTGCGATGCTAGCTGCGAAAGAGGGAGTCACAGGGGTAGTGTATCACTTGCGACAACCTGCGCTGAAGAGATGTATTTAGCATATAGACTTAAGCAGGAAAGTTAATACCTTGTACAGCGTCTTTTGTTTCAAGCACAGCTTAGCCCGAGCATCGTACGCAAAGACTTGCACTTGAGAGAGGTTGCTGGGGTTGTTGAATGCTTACGTAAGGCAGTTTGCAATAGATTTCGTTTGGCTGAGTCTTGGTGGGTTTCCTCACCGAATCAAAGATCCATCATGGATGCCAGTATGCGCCATGATGAATGATTTTTGTACTTCCTGCTAGGACCGGTGCTTAACTAAGTTCAGAACGTCCAGCAGGCATTTATCCCGGGGAAAAAAATCGAATCCTGGATCTCTCTGAGCCACGTTCGTGATTGGAGCGCAGACACAGTCTTTCGTCGCCGCCAAGCCAGACCCCAGACTCACGGACCGCAACTTTTCCGCCCGCCACTTTCATTCATCCTCGAGAATCGCATCTCCTTCATCTAATTCCCTCCCACACAACCATGTCCGCCTCAAGACACGGCATTGGCAAGAGAAAGCCAGATGCAGTCATTTCCAAGGATGTCGGTCCTCAAAAGCGAGTACGGAACCAGGCCCCGCAATCGCCAACATCGGCCCTCATAGCTCCCCACGAAGCCATACTCGCCGAGCTCAGATCTAAGCACGATGTCCTCACCCTCTCCGTCATTTCGTCCACCAAGATCACCAAGCGCGTCACATCCGTCCTCAGTCATCTTCTCGAAGAAAGCGAACGACCGCGACTGGTACTACTGCATGCCCAAACCGCAGACGTCTGCAAGCTCATCACGGTGGTGGAAAAATGCAAAAGGGTCCTAGGCGAGGAGGGCAAGGCATACTACCAATACAATCAACTGTTCGACTTGCCGGAGAAGCCAAAGAAGCGAGATTTGGTCGAGGAAACAGTACTTGAAAAGGACGCGGAGGGAAGCGACGATTCCGACAGCGACGACTTCGAGGTTATGCACAGCCGGTTTGAAGATGCCGTGCTGCCCCGTCCTTCAAGACGCTCGGTCAAATCCATGCGGGTCTTTCTCTCGATCGCGCCCATAATGGAGCTCAAGTCGAAAAAGGGAATCACTATCCAGTCTAGCGCGCAAAAACAGGCGTAAATATCCACACTTCTCGGTCAACGACTTCGGATAGTTGAACATGGGGCGGCTCAATTGGAGGGAACATGAATTTTTCTCGGCGTCCAGAGGCAAGGGTTCGGCATGATTATGGAAATGCCACACATGTTTGTACGAGATACCCAAGAGGATCTAGTATCCTAACTTTTTACTTGTATTGATTCGGTCCTACGATCCAACCCAGTACCCAAACTTGACCACCGGCTTAAACGCCAAATTAACCAACAATCCTCCAAAGAATTCATTCAACCCTACTCGACCCCTCTCTTCCTCGATCGGTTCCCCTACAGTCCCCCATGTTGTCTTGTCTCTACTCTCGCTATCCCCGACTTAGTTCTTGCCGTGCTTGCTAGGCTGGTCGGTGATTCGGAGGACAAAGTTGACAATGACGGCCAAGAGCAGGATAATGGCCAGAACAGTAGGACCGAAGCGGTCATCGAAGCCGGCCTGGCCCCTCATTCGTATAGACTTGGCTCGCCAGTGGTATGTCACCAAGGCGTACAGCATGGTCAACATGGCGACGCCGGTGAAGAGGAACGCCGAAATGAAGGCGACGCGGTCACCGAAGTTGAGCATACCAATGGCCAGGGCGCCAAGGATAACGGTGAAGTTGAGCCATGACAGGAAGGTTCGCTCGTTGGCAAAGAAGACCTTGGGCTCGACGCGGGTGGGCAGGGCGATGCGCTTGCCTATCGATAGTGTTAGAAATGCGCGACATAGGTGTGGAAAATTCTCGAGAGGTCCAAGAATCGATGCTGATGGGTGTTCGTACCAGGAGTGGTCTGGAGAAGAGGTTGGGAAGACATGGTGAAGTTCCGCGATAAGGTCGTCCAAGGTGGTTGGGAGGTATTAAGCTATAGCTAATAATTGTTGCTATGTCAAGATGCGCTTGAAGAATTATCGATACTGCCGTCAATTGAGAGCGCGGCTATCTCTGATGGAAGCAATTGGCGACTCGAACAGCTTCGCAGAGGTTTGAGGGGATTCAAAAGCAAGGTTGGGTTGTGAAGTCCAAGAGAAAAGCTTCAGCGTCTCAGAAGATGCTCGTTACGACAGTGGCTCGGTCAAGGGAGAAGGAAAGGCCCCACTTCCTTGCTTCACAAGGCCCGCAAGGGAAGGGCACGTGGGCCGATTGGTTGGCGACGATATGCAAGAGTCACGTGCTCACCCTCAGCTCGCGTCGCCCCGGGCGGAATGCGCTTCCGGCAGAATGCCCGAAAGGGAAAGACAATCCAGGTACGTGGGAATCCAAACAATGACAGTAGATTATTTATCAATTGCGCGGAGCTGCACCTCAAGCAACGGGCGCGTTGGAGCTGCACGTGAGTAGAGTATTGCACCGTCTCTGATGCATGATGTAGAAGAAATTTGACCTACTACGTGTTTATGATGCCAACTGGTGGTTTGTGCTTGTTAAGCCCCGGATTATTTCTGTTAACGACGTGACGAACTGAGGTGAACGCTGTGACGCTGTTTTGTTTACCGACTCTTACTTTTCCTTATCCTTATCCTTTTCCTCCACCACGCCATCAACACAAGCGCCAAACCTCCCCCTCTCAACTACGCACCTCTGTCAAACTTCAAAATGGCCACTCCTGTACGCGCATCAGCTTGACGGCTCTATATCGGTGCAGATTTGTGCTGACAACTCTCCAGCCTATTCCCTTCAACCGCCTCAAGCAGATTGCTACCGATGTGCGTCGTCCCTCACGCTCCTTACCGCCAATGTCGATGGCAACCATCATTGTCAACACGCGTACTGACTGCAACTATTACAGGCCTGCAACAGCGCCATCGGCAGCGCCGAGTTCTACGATCATGCAAAGACTGAGCAATGGAACTCGACCATCATCGTGAGTGGAACACGCCCGCGACCATCTCCTAACCGTGTCCGTTAACGCATTCCCAGAGCTCCGTGCTGAAGGCCGTCATTTCCGAGTCGACTCCCCAGGGCGCCTCTGCTCCTTCGTTCAAGTTCGCCTGCAACAGCACTATCGTCCAGCACCTCGTCCCCACATCCGCCCTTAACAAGCCCCGTGGAGGCACCGAGACCCAGGCTGAGGAGCCTCACATTTCCACCAGCTCCGAAGCCACTGCCACCGATGGCAAGCCCCACGTCGGTCGACGAGGAATGCACAGCGCGACCGGTGCGTACTGGGATGAGAAAAAGGACGGCATGTGGACCTTCAAGTTCGATGGCGGCGAGGGCAAGGGCCTGGACGTTGTTGTCATGCTCATCTGGATCGCCATCTGAGCTCTAGACGTGGCGACTGAGCAGTCTGGAAACACCATCTGCTCCGAACTACGCGCATTTCCCTCGGGGCCGTGGATGGCACTCTGATCCAGCAATGGCGTTGAGGAACCTGGGAAGCGTGACATTGGGAATACAACGGGTACGATCGAGCTTCCGGCTAAGCCATCTGCCACCGACTTTGGTGTTCTTGCAGGCCTTGGATGTACAAATGTGCTGGAATTGATAATACGAACCAGGTAGCTGGCTTCTGCCAGTGTTTCTCTGGACGGTGTAGTGGACTACCTGAGATTGATACCGGAAGGACATAACTGGCGGAATAATAAAATGTCTCTACTCTTGACGGTGCATTTCTTGGCTCAAACAACCTGGCTCGGGGGTTAGAAGGGCTCATCTCGTGTTGCGGTTAATCAATGGCAGATGAGACAGTCATTAAGGACCGATCCCCCTTGTTTGCATCCATGGACCCCTGGTGATATGTGGGTGATGAGGAGATGACAGAGCCATGGGTTCAACTATGAACCCGTCGCACTTCCATCGTGATCATGTCTGGAAACCCAGTTCTACTGCATGGTGAGGCCGCAGCAATCAAATGGTCTTTCAGCATGTGTCATGATGGCCACTAGAGAGTATATGATGATAGAGCTTTTGGCCCACTGGGTCACTTAGCTCAGCAGCGGCTATTATTCGCATATCTAAATCCTATTAAAGAATCCAGAATTGCCTTAAGTCAATATTAATCACACCTGCCAACGTGATTGTCAAAGATTGGCAATACTCCAAGTCCACTTAGTCTCATGTGATGGTATAGGGTAGTCATCTCCAAGTGTATGTCTTAAGACAACTTGGTTTACCTAACTACACTCTTCCAACATCGATGAATCAGATTTGATAATTGGAGCCGGGGCATCATATAGTTGATTCTAATCTTTGTGTGGCTAGTGTTATGAACTGTGATCTTTGCTGCTGTGGCTGCTCCCTTCCGGCTGGCCGCATCCACTGAAATGAGAAAGTGTCATGATTATCTACACCCAGACAACCTGAACCGTATAGGCGTGAGATCAGCTATGCTGGATTAGGTGGGAACTCTGTCCCGAGAGATTCATGGGGCATGGTGACTCGCGTGGTCTCGCCATGAGCCCTTCCCGAGTCCCACAGGCTGTAAGTTATCACATCCCTCATAGTCACTCATGAGTCACGAATCATGGACATGGACACTCATGAACGTTGCCCAAGTCGTCACTGCTTGCACATAAAGGAGTCCCGCCTTTGCGTACTGTAACTCTGAATGTGTCATGAATATTACCGCCGTGGGGTATCATCCAAGGAACGACATCTAGATCCTCGGTTAGATGACGGGTAAGGTAGCACTAGAAGAAGCGTATGACCTCCATCACAACAAGACAGGTACAGGGGAAGCACCCGAACCGGCACGGAGAAGTAGCATATCATCTATCATCTACACTGCCACATGTAAGTGTACCCGATGGCCAAGACGGCGTTTCGAGGTCGTCCGGGGTTGGATGCATAGCGAACCAAGCTGTGGGAATCAGATCATATAACGCCCGCCAATGAAGAAATCAATCACACTGATACCGTACCCTACCCGGGGAAACCTGTCACTTGAAGTGAGGCGATCACGAGAATAGCGCTCCTCAGTCAATCCTATTGGTTCCCGGTTTCAAGAGGAGCAACACAAGCACGACAGCAAAAGATGAGTTGGTAGCCCCAGATTCCATCACATACGGTTGCTGACGGAATTTGTCGGATGTCCTCATCGAATCCTATAGTTATCCTGATTAGAATCATGACGTCCGCGGACAACGAAGGCCGTGCTGTTGATATCATCCCACCATCTTCACCTAGGGGTTACAGTGTGGCTGATCAGTCGGCATGTCAAGACGAGGAACGGGATCTTGAACGACTGATGGCACTGCCCAACTCGGTATTCCGCAACAAGCCCCCGATGCAAGCCATCTCCGCTGCATATGAGGAGGTTGTACCATCAACAGGCGGTCAATCTGGCGGAGCTACCTATTGTAGACATATGGCAGCAATTTCATCTTGCGATGGACTGCCTATATCCATGTAGAGTGAGGCCATGGAGTTGACGCCCGTGAAGCCATACATGAGTTTTCATTTGGGGCTTATTGGTGGACGGAAGGCGCGATAAGCAGGCCAGTTGCCTGGTGTATAGCATCAGGAGATGTCGTCCACGTGACGCCAACACGAGATAGCAACCAAGCTTCAACTGACAACTGAACGACGACATACTTCTCTCGACATGCTCTACCCCCCATTACCACCCTTGAGCCACATACCTGGCCAACAAGGCAGATGGTGACGAAGCTTGGCACTTGTTTCGACCATGACTCTCCACCATAGCTGCATATTGGGCGTCAGTCCGTTGAAGCCATGCCCTGGCACAACACGCATGAGCCGCAGCAATGCATATACATGCCACAATCAAGGACGGATGCATGGAGGCGCCGCCAAGTTGCAAGAGAACCAAGGACTCGCGCCTTGACCTTGTCCCGATAGTTCGTCGGGTTACACGCCTACATGAAGCAGCCTGCAGGTGGCCCCTTTCCCTCTCACTCGCACGTGCGGCGAGATACGAAGACTTGGAAACGTCAACACCACCATTATGCTCTTGCAGATTCTCTGAAGGATCTCGAATCATGCAAGGTGCTTCGAATGTTGGACGGCTGTGCCCGTGGGGGTCTCGACCCATTCACCCGTTATCTCATCGGATCCGAGTCGCGGGGCAACTTGAGAAGAGACAGGCGCAACCGCAGTCCAGGCTAGGTTCGGCACGGTCGATGCAACGTGCATATGCACATGCGAAAACGGCAGCGGTTGACGGGATGACATGGCTTGTTGATGGTGACATGTGGGCGAGAGCAGTGTGACGGATGGATGGTTGAGTTGACGAGAAAGCAAAGCAACGGACCGACATCTCAACGGCCTTGTTTACTGGTCCCGGAAGCCTCGCTGCAAGGCCAGGCTGCTGCGTCTAAATTCGGACTCCCGAAAAGAAGTCGGAGAAACCGATGACCTGACCAACCCCAGGTTTGGGTTGAGGGTGCAACCTGATTCGTGCACAGAGTTTTCACTCCTGGCTCAGGGTCCAACCTATGCGCGTGCTTGCTTCCAACTGACAGCGAGCCCAGGCCCGGACTTGCAGGTCGATAGTTGATAGCATCCCTCATCTTGTTGATCTCTTGCCAGGACGGGAGATGGAAGCCATCGAGTTGAACCCGCTGGACGACGACCCTGACTGGAGATCAGGCCCGCTATGGGCGGGGCTCGCCGTCCCTTTCTTTAACTGAGCGCGGTGAGGGGACTCTGCATGACCTCCACAATGACGTTGAGCGCCGGCTTTGGTCGTTGACAACGGCCGTGGAAACGTTCGGGAAACCTGGAGGCAGACCGGGTCTCGCCGTTGTACAACGGAGCATTGTGTCACTGTTTTGCTGACGGATCGACTGCTTGTCAGGCTGAGCCTTGGTGTTGTGCCATTCATTGAACGGAAACGCCCGGCGAATACGTATGTGAGTTTGATACGGAGTCGAAGCTTGGAAAAAGGCTCTGGAAAGCGGCTGTCAGACTGGATCCGGAGGGGATTTTCCCCCACATGACCGGCCACGACATCACAATCATCCGGGGAAGACGCCATATGGTCTCGCTTCTTCCCGTCATACGATGGCCATGCCCATAAGGGCTTCCCGGGCCGGGGATTCGATTTCAGGCTGTTGCAAAGCAGGTCATACAGATAGCTCTGATCACCAGGCCCACCGGCTCCGGAGTTCCTCGTCCCTGAAGCATGGGTTTGCTCCGGGTTGTACTCTGGAGTCTTGCCACCGTCACTCAAGAGTCGATCGAGTCAAGACCCCCGGCATGCGCGGCAATAGGGCCCGAGCCTGGGTACCGCGGTGCGGGCTTCGGCGTCACCACACTTGCAGTGTCAGATGGACAACAGGGGACCGTGCTTGAGAGGCTGAGAGCCACAGAAAGAGTGGGCGGCACACATCTCGTCCTGTGCCTCACGCTAGCGTTAGCTTATCAAGGCTTTTTCTTGGAGCCTTGGACGCCTTGGCCTCGAGGGACCCAACCCCTGGAGACAGAATCACAGATCTGGAATTGGCTCACGATGGGCCCGGGACCCATCACACCACCCACGGCATCCACCGCCCTCGGATTCCGACCGGCTCTTGTCTTTCTACTGAGACAGACAGACTGACCTGGGCGTCTCTCCATCGGCGTCAAGTTCTTTATAACCCACACAGGTCGCCACTCCTCAAGCCTTGCTTTGGCTTTGATCAACGACCGGCCATCAGCTTATACCCCCCCGACTGCTCATGAACGCGCTAGTGAGGAATTCACCTCACCAACATTCAACCAAGAGACGCCGGTATAACATTGTCAACGTAACCTGAAAATCCAATCTCAGCTTGACCCCATTTCCACCTCGGTTTACATCTCAAGCCTGAAACACATCTCAACAACAACTGAACCCCTGCAACGACTATTAACTTCGAGATATACACGAATCTGGACTTGCAGGTCACGTCACTTTACCAATTCGACATACACAACAACATCCCTGTTAACCAATTCACCATGGTTCAACTGCTCCCAGACCCAGCCTTTTCCCCCGCCGGAACCCCGACGCACGAGGGCATCGATGGCCCTCTTGCAAAGCGACCTGGTTTCGGCAGGACAGACTCTTCGGGGTCAATGTCCCGGGAGGAACATGCTCGACGCATGCAGGACCTTAACAAGAAGCGAGCGATTAGGGTTCCCAGGCGAGGATGGTCAATGACCGACTACCAGGGCGACCACGACGCTTCGCAGCCCGGACAATCGAGCTCTTCTCAGGTTGACCGGCAAGCGTCTATTCCGGAAAACGGGCCTCTTCCTGACACGGAACACTACCACTACCAACATTATCAGCATCATCAACACCAACATCAACAGCACCAGGAGTCTGAAGCCCCGGTCCAAGAGAAAACGACCGAGCTTCCTCGTCGGCCCAAGCTGCCTCCTCCCCGCCGCTCGTACTCTGTCATGGACTACGAGCCTGTTCCTCAGACTCAGCCCCAGCCACCAAAGGATTACACGTTGCTGGACCTCCCCGCTGAGCTTCATTACACCATCTTTGACCACCTCGACCCTATCGATAGCGTTTGCTTCGGACTCACAAACTCCAACTTTTACGAAATCCACCGACGACTGCACGGAACTGTTCCTCTCTCTAGCCGCTACTCGGGACCCAACGACATGGAGTGGGCATGGCGAGGAGCCGGCCCTCTTGTCCATCGCCATGAGCGAAACGACCACAAGGAGGGCCCCATGGAGCAGATGCGCGTCAAGGGACAAGTCTACTGCAGAAAGTGCGGTATCTCTCGATGCGAGCTGCACCGTCACCTGAAGGAGTGGATGGGCGAAGGCTACGAATACTGCTCCATCAAGGAGGTGTATGGCAAGCCCGCCGGAGAGGACGCCAAGGCTTACTGCTACATGAAGTCACCCAAGAACCCTTCGCGATGCGGACGTCACGGAGGAAAGAAGATTGCATCAAAGTAAAAAAGATCTAGACCCAAGATGATTCTAGACACGATAGAAGGATACAGAAGAAAGTGATGGGATGAATGGGGGACACATACCAAAGAGACCATGACGAAATGAGAGCGAAGATCGGGCAACGAAAAAAGAAGGTGTTCAGATATCCAGGGAAGATATCCACGGAGTGCAATGACGCACATACCGTAACTATTTTCCTTTTCGACTGGGTTTAATTAATCCATGTATACATTCTACTGGGAACTTTTTTTTTATGAGCGCGGCTAACAGGGGGATTATGGATATCCCAGGGTTTTACGGATGGGATCATGATGGGAACACATGGGAGAAGGAGAACTTGCTCCCGGTAATATGACGCAATATGACAATGCCACAACATTCCAAAGAGTTTACTACCATTTTTCTTACCTTGTACAAACACGAACTGATAAAACATGTGGATAAAAAGGATGATCGGAAGTTTTATGATTTATAGGCTAAACTCGGCCTGGTAAACTATGATGCAATAACAGAGGGGGCCATGCCACGCATGGGGCAACTCGTTGTTGGTGTTGGCAGCGTCATGGGGAGGGTCTGGGTCTTTTGACGAAGAGAAGCTTATCGCAGTGACAAAACCTACAGCAGACAAGCGCTGGGCTTTCGGGACGGGTCGTTTAAATGTACCTTTTTCCCGCTGAAGATAAAGCTTAAAGCGTTCGAGTTGAGTGTGTGATATGATATGTCGTCACATTTTCAACAGGAAAACAAGATAAAGTAATTTTTTTTTTTTTGCCATTCTCGTTGTCTTGTACACTCTTCTTGTGATTCCTCCTCTTCACATCTTTAGAAAAATAAAAATCTTGATGCTGATTTATGGTGTATCCCCGAGGTCCTGGACGTGTATCATGCTGGTATAACCTCTCTTTCCCAGTCTTGTCTGTACAACGGCAACAACAACAACAACAACAACAACAACAAAAACAAAATCCAACCCATCCTGGCTGTGTGTGATCCTAGATATGCCACTTGGGGCAATGACCGCCCCTTATCCGAAACACCAGAAGAAACATGGAAAAGAAAACAGTGTAAAAAAGGACTCGTCCCACAAGATGTTCTCTCTCTCTATCCTGGTGTACAAGTTGCCCAAATAACCGTAAACGCCGTTTTGAAAAAGCAACACTCCCACATCCAAGTCGAAGGAGTGATTATGTAGGAATGTTCGTTATGTACCGTCAGATCAAATCAAATCCGACTTAGCTGGGAATCTTCCACTTGGGCTCACACTCGCCCTTTGCTGTGATCCAGTCGTTGATGCCCTGGACAAACCAGCCGCTGACGGCCTTGTCCTCGGGTTTGGCCTCCTTGTGAGGTTTGCCCTGCTTGAAGCTCTTTGCGATACAGCAGACGCCCTTCTGGTAACGCCACTGGAAGCATTTGCGGGCAGTATGGAAGTCTTTCTCGCCCCTGCGCTCCTCGTATTTCCTCCTGATGAGGGCGGCGCGTAGTCCGTCGTTCTCGAGACCCGTGAACTCCTCATCATTAATGTCGAGTCCATCAGCCCCACAGACCTGGGAGCAATACTCCTCAGACTGGTGAGCACGTCGCTGCACGGCCGTCTTATCGGCCTCCTTCCTCTGTCGACCCTTCTGTCGGTCTGTGGCCTTGGCCTGAGCATCGGGCTCAGGTCCGATGAAACAGGTGTCGTCAGACAGGTTGTCCCACTCTTCCCTCTTATCCTTGAGGTTGGGAGCAAAGAATGTCTCATACATCTCCCTGATTTGGATGGGGCCCTTTGTTACAAGTCAGCGCACGCACTCAATAATTCCTTGGTCAAAACGTACCGTCTTCTCTCGTGTCTTCTCATACTGCCACACCGAGCTGACCTCCTCAGGATCCATGTGATGCATGGTGATGAGGGGCTCACACCAATGGTTGTTTCCAAAGGGCAGAGTTACGGGCTTCTCTCCGTTAAACATGGGGTGAGCCTGTCTGACCTTCTTGCCGGTCTCGTTGACAGCGAGCGCCATGAGGTAGTCGCCACAGCATTCGTGGGTAGCCATCATGTCGTACTTGTGAGCTAGGTCCGGGATCTCCACCATCTTCTTGACCGTGTCGCCATAAATGACATAGCCGCTGCCTCCGTGAGCAAAGGGTGTGCCTTTGAGCATAGCCACGCTTCCGACATATGGGGTCTCGGTCGCGTTCACCTTGTTGTTCAGGAACCAGATCAAATTTGGCCAGAAGATGTAGCTGTCGGCTTCAGCAAACACGTACCACCTCTGGTGGGGGCGCATCTGCCAGGCGCGCTCGATCATGTGGAGGAACTTGTACTTGTCGAGATCCCAGCCGCCCTTCATATCGGCGGTACAGTACTTCTGAGGAATGGGACAGCTCTTCTGGGCCTTGTAGAGGTCAAACTCCTTGCGACCCTTTTGGACATCCTCCTTCACATTGTCAAGGACGTCAATGATGTGGTGGTTTCCAATTTGTTGCTCCTACACGGTTGTGTTAGTTCTAAACTGATCATTTGATGGCAAGGAATGGGCAATCTCACCAAGTCAGAGAAAATCAAGACGTCCTTGACACACTGCAGGCTGGTCAAAAGGTGAGCGGGAAGCTTCGAGAAAGCCTCAGTAGCGCCAGTCTTCATAACCAGGGTGATGCCATTCAGATTAGGGAATCCGGCGCAGAGATCATTTGGGTTGGGAGGGTTGGAGGGGAACTCTGGTTCAGTGGGCTTGTTGTCAGGCTTGGGGGTCTCTTGCTTGTCCTTGTTCTCCTCGTTGGCCTTGTTATCGTTGTTCTCGTGGTTGTCATGGTTCTCCTTCTCCTTCTCCTTATCGTTCTCCTTGGCCGGGGTTGGAGCGGGGGGCTTATGGCTCGTCGTCGTAGGCTTGGGGTTGGGGTGGACGATGAATTTGGGCGGCTGGACCGGCTGGACTTCGTCTTCATCTTCGCCGGCACCTTCCTCGTTGTTCTCGTTGTCTTCCGGGTTGCCCTGGTTCGTCTCGAGCTTCCGGCCCTCCTGAATTGGGCCACCTACGCCCTGGCCGTTGTTGTTGCCGCCTTCAGCTTGGGGCTTATTGTCGCCGGTCGCATTCTCGCCGCCCTGCACCTGCTGATCCTCAGCCAGCTTGCCGTCGGTGTTTTGAGCCTCCTTGCCATCTTCGCCGATGGCCTGACCTTCATGCGCACCGCCGGGTTGTTGGCCGGTAGATCCGTTCTCGACTCCGTTCGGCTTTCCGTTAACCGCTTGTTCGGTCTCGGTTTCGTTGAGGTTTGCGATGAAGCCGTCTTCGACGTCGTAGACGGTGCCTTCGTTCTTGAGATATTTGGATACTTGGTTGTAGACGCCAGGTGAGTCGCTGCTCAGCTGATGGAGGGGCACCACGAGTAGCAGGGTTAGAGCAAAGAGGGTGAGGGAAATCATCCTCCAGCCTCGAGGCGTGCTCCACGAGGAGCCCAGTTTGAGGCCCATGATGGCAAATTTGTAGGCAAAAGACCAAGAACAAAAAAAGAAGAATAGACAAGAATTACAAGAAAAGAAAAATAATACAAGATTGAGTGATGGTGAGGGGACCAAGTGTTGGGTGAAAGGAAAAGGAAGCGAAGGATTCAGCAGGGAGGGAAAGCTGAGCGAGCGATACGAACGAATGTGAGGGCTGCCCAGATTCTTCAACCACGAGAGATGGAACTCGGCCAGCGCCAGGATCACGTTTTGTGGACGATCTCTCCCAAGAAAAAGCCTCCTCCGTTCAAGGACGGGCGACGTGTCGATAGGTAAGATACCCACATCAGCTTGCCCCTACTTCCTTGCCCTTAACTCCTTGCGATCAGTACTTCAGTCAGTAATGTAATGTACCTGACTTTTTTTCCAGCGCGGCGCCGCGCGACACAGACTGTCCCTGGCTGGCTTGCAAGAGGCGTCCACAAAGAACGGACGAACCGATAGACAGAGTCTCCGCAGACGGCGTCAAGACGGAAGCTGAGTGGATACTCGCAGGGCTTACGACTCAGGGGTGGTGCAGTCGCAACAGATTGAGAGCCTTTTGGCGGCCTTCGAAACCCTTGAACGGTCCCCGGAGGCGAGCAAACTCGGACCACCATCAAGATCCCTCGATACCGACCATCAGCAAGCGCCCGCCCGCCTGTCCGCCGCATTTTCACACTGGGCTGTAATCCATTCCAGTTGTCATCTCATCTTGTCCTGTTCAAGCCTTTGGCTGGCGATTCGATCTGATTCAAGCCATCATCGTCGTCCAGAGCTTGTTCCTGGAACGTAGGTACACGGAGCTTCTGCAACCAGACCCGCGCCGGCTTGGAATTCAATCCTCAGTAAACGGCGCTGATGGCTGACCATGTATGCAGTGGCTGACAAGAAGCTTCCCGCATTCCCCAAAACGGCCAAGTTTAACATTACTGCTTCTGCAGCATCCCATAGTCCTCTCTCCCCCTTTCCTGAACCGACTCGCCGTGTAAGCGGGCGCCCTTCAGAGCAAAGGAAAAAATCATAAACCAATTCCAGACTTCAATAGTTTGGGTCGACCTATTGTTTCGTTTGAAGCTGACGGCATCTCTAGCCGTCGATAGTTCCCTCTAGAGTTGAGCGCCAAAAAGCCAAGCATCAGCTCAAGTGGGGGCGGCCCATGTCTTCTTCTCCTTTCCAGCTGCTGGTGCTCATGGCGATTGGTGGGCTCCGGCCATGACAATCAGCCCTCTCACAGAGATTCCCCATCCCGCGTAACGAGCGAGGGAGACCGTCATCTCCTCGACTCGACGCGTGGAAACGCCATATCTTTGTCGCACCCCTGAGTCTTGCAGCAGCATCCTGCACCAGATTGTCTTGGCTGACGCTAGGGAGATGCTCGTGTCGAACGAGCTAGCCGCTGGCCTGGCGTGCCTGGAGCTCATGCTAATCACGATAAAACAAAGGTCGTGATATTCGTCAGCACTTTCCTGATCTGCCGTTGCAGAGGAATGCACGTTTCAGACGAGTCTGAAACTCAAAAATCTCCCACACCCGTCCATCGCAGGAGGATCCTTCGACCTGGACCCGCTGAGTAAAGTCTGGGCATACGTAGCAAGCTGCCATCTGCCAAGAAGGATGCTTCTTTGACAGACATACATGGTTTTCTACTTCCGCATCGAGTGTCAGCATAATGCTCAACAGTCACCCGATCTTTGCAGACACGACGAGACTTTGATGCCGCATTTCGACCAGTCGATCCGTGCCAATGCCGGTGTGCCAGTACGTGGCTGGCTTGTAATGTGACGATGACATGCCACGATCCGTGAATACCGCACATGAGTTGTGTAGTGTAGTGTACCGTGGCCGCGTACTCCCGTCATCTATTTGTGATGGGTGCTGATCCTCTGCAAGGGCGAGGTTTGACACTGATCAACGCCCTGATGAGACATTGCGCGCTGCACAAAGTATCCCTTGTTGGGTATGCTTGTAACGACGCATCGACATGTTGCGCGTGGTAATACGACGTTGACGTTGAGGTTGGTGATGCCTGATGCCTGTCGATGCTGTGAGATTGTGCAGTCAGAGGTAAAGGTCGCATTTCTTGGGAATGCCATGTGACTCGTAGAAGATGCAGACAATTGGCGATTAGCGAAGTTTTCGTCAATGCATAGAAATCTATATCGCACTCTAGAACATCCGTGATTGATTGAATCATTTGTTGAAGTTCGGGGAGACGACGAGGGGACAAGGGGAGGATCGGCAAGAAAGTGAGTTTAGCGGGCAGATTAAATTTGAACCCCACGCTCCTTCCTTGAAAACCCCTGCAAGGGCAACCGGATCTTTCTGTAAAAAAAGCGTTTCTTGTTTTGGCTCTTGCTGCCTGAGCCGCTCCTTCCTCCTTTCAACGCCAGTGGCTGATATGAAAGATACCCCAATGATAAGGAGCATCGGGTCATCGCTCAAAGGAGGAGATAGACCCTTGAACAAATAAGCAGACACACAGAAACGCAGGGTCCATGACGATGATGCAAGCAAGCCCATCAGCAACCATTGGGGAAGGAACGAGAGAGGTTCTGGAACCTCCAAAGGCTGCCTTCTCCAACGCCACGTGCGTGTGAACCCTCCTTCAGACTGCCATTCGCAGGATGGGGAAGGCGGGTTGACAGGTACGTACTCTGCCATTTTTGCAGCCATATATCCGTGTTGTACTTGGAGAATCACTCCTGAACTTGTCCATCAACAATTCGTTCAAGAGACAGGAAGCAAAGCGCATCAAACCTCTCGCATGCTTCAACTCGAGCCATCAATCATGTCTCTACCAATCCACCAACAGCATCATTTACATGACCCGAGATAACCGCTGGCCAGGCCAAGCCTTTCAAGTCTTGGTAGACTCGATCCGCGGAACTTGTCTAACATGCGGCACAAGCTAAGAATGAGGTTTACTCAGCACGGCATTCGATCGTACCGCTTGCGCCATTCCCCCAAGTGGTCCCGAACCGAGTCTGCGTTCTCTGGTTCGTCCATGACTTCTCATTCAAGGGATCATAGACTAGAAACTCGCACGAAAAAACCCCGCCCCCGCCGCGCAAGGAGCAGCTGCGGCAGCAGCCCGAGGCACCTCTCAGGGCCGCCGTTGCGCCGTGAACCAACGGGTCGATGTTTGGACCGAGCCTTGCGATCAGATTGATAGCTGAGAATCGCGTCCATCGTGTTCGGTTGACGGGCGAGGAAGTCAATTACGTCCAAGACCTGAGAAGGACCAATCTCAAAGCTCCCTTCTTGACTCAACCACCGGTGACAAGAGTGGGATATTTCGGAGCTCCGGATAGTCTCGGTCTCCTTATCGCACCCACTTGATTCCGCGACCATGACCAGATCGGGCTGCTGGATTCGGTCGCAATCGATGGCACAACCAATTGGACAGGGATATGCCGCCATCTTTCCCCCAGATCTCGGATTCCAAACGTAAGCTGTCCATGACTCTGGCAAGGATCGGGCTGCACCTTAAAGACAACGCCCGCCTTTCAATCTTGTTCATATATAGTCCTCGTCGCCGAAGCCCGTGCTGTTCATTTCACTCCGCCAAGTCGTCAGGTCTTTGGTGGCATCGGATTTGATTTCCGAGATCATTGCGGCTTTCTCTACACTGCTACACAAGTTTTGTGGCTGCAGCCTCCAACGACGGAACCAGCTGCTCAAGCACGAGAAGCCGATAATCGGGTGCTACAGTATACTTACCAGCCAACTCGAATCGTCAGCCAACAACAGTTTGAAGCGTCTAGCGGTTATCCCGAAAACGGTGCGGGTGCACAAGTTTTGACTTTTTGCTGCTAGCCGCCACCGTGAAACCCCCAAATTTCGAAAAACCACTTGCACCTGCGCCTCAGGAACTCCAACGACATGGCAGGCTTGCCACAATCCGGCCATGGGCCAGTACAGACGAGTGCGGTTGTTGTACTAGGAGCATCTCAATGCCCTGCGATACCGCCTCCATCACCTCCAACGCCCTCTGCTTCGCCGCCAGGCAACACATTCTGTGAACCCATCGACCCATTGAGCCTGGACCGAGAGCTTCGGGGAGAATGCCAGCTCAGGAATCAACGGTTGCTCGACGGGATTCACGTGCTCAACACAGAAGCCTTGGCATTGAGAAGTCTCACACGGCTCTACGAGACAGACTCAGTTGCTCGCGATGGATTCACTCAATCAGTGGAGGCCATAACCCGACTACAGGAGACAACCGGGAAGCTTGTCATCATCGGTGTCGGCAAGTCAGGGCATATAGGCCAGAAACTGGTCGCAACCTTCAAGAGTCTCGCCATACAAGCTGTCTTTCTTCATCCCACGGAAGCCCTGCATGGAGATCTAGGCATCATTGGACCCGATGACACCCTCATGTTCATCACGTACTCAGGCAAGACGCAAGAGCTCCTCATCATGCTGCCTCATTTGGACGAATCTCTTCCGGTTATTCTTCTCACATCTCATACTTTCCATGAGACATGCGAATTCATCAAGCATCGCCCTGATACCATCCTCCTTCCGGCTCCGATCCCTGAGCCAGAGAAGACCTCGTTCGGTGTCTCAGCGCCTACCACTTCCACAACCGTTGCGCTCGCACTCGGCGATGCGCTTGCGGTAGCAGCTTCTAAGGAAATGCATGCGAGTGTTGCATCCGTCTTTGCGAGAAATCACCCAGGGGGTGCCATCGGTGCTGCCGCTCGACAGCCTCGAACTATCAAGGACATCTCTATCAGCTGGTGTGATATACCCGCAGCACCTGAATTGGGCGACGAAAGTGCTGGAGTTGACCTACTCCGTGCCGGTTTCGACTCTCCAACCGGATGGGTGAGGGTTCAGGATCGGATCGCCTCGCCCAGTACAATACGGGGCATCGACAAGCATGATCTCAGCAAGAGTCTTGGAGAGCTCCCTGATGCGCTTGTGTCCAAGATATCAATGCTCTCGCTCTACTCGGACACGACTATCCGGCAGGCGCAAGATATCTTGAACAATATGCAGTCATCTCCCATCGATGAGGATGTTGCATGTGGACCGGAGGCGATCGTTGCGGTAATGGAAAATGGAGAGATTTCTGGCGTCCTGGAGGTCGGCACAGTGTTGAATCACAAGTGCTGACGCGCCTTTCTTTGGGAAAACTGTCTGAAGGGAAGGCGTCTCGGTTCTGGTCAGGGTGGCCTGGATCATGTCTGGCAGGACCAGGCACGGGAATGATGACATTGCATTGGCGGTCATGACCAGGGATAACGACTTGCTACTTGATCAGTGGCATATTGATGCATTTTGGCGTTTATAGACTGAAACAGAGCACTGAGCTCACAGGCACAGAGTTGCCCATGTTGGAGCATTCATGAATGTTATGTTTGCCAACTATGCTGTGTACCCTTTGACTTCTGTTGAAACTCTCAGTGTGTCAGGTTCCTTAAAGTCTAGTTAGCCAAACTTCCATGGGAGACTTGAACGAGCAAACCCATACATTGGGCTTGTTCTGTTAGGTCGAGGCTGGGTTGACAACAGTGATGCTCCATCTGGCCAATGCTATGCGAAGTTGACCTATTTGGAACACAGAACTAAGCAATCGTCTAGTCTATGAGACTCGAGTTTAGACGCTGGGTGCCGAGGCTATTCTAGATTGCATGTGCCGCCCGCTCGCAATCCTGCTATCCTCACAGGATGCACATGTGCTTTTCTAATAGACAAGTGGTAGATACTCGTCTTTCTCATGTATTCACCCTGCTGTCTAGTAGTGGGGGCCACGCCAGATCATCACGTTGTTTGACAGCATCGGGTTTAATACTCTCACACGTTAGCACATGTGTCCTTCGATGTCGTGCCTCAATACCCCGTCCGTTTGAAAGGGGTGGGGGGCTCGGGATCAGCAATGCAAGGTCATGCAGGCCTCTCGAGATACGATAAGCACTCTATCCACTTGTTTGGGGTAGTTGAGTAACTAAGAGGTTCCTTGAGGGTTGTAATGCTCGGATTTTTTTCCTGCGTCGTTAATGATCTGCCATACTTGCAGAAAACTTGTCCAATAAGTAGTCGTACAAGTACAAACTTTGACCGGTCAAGCACGGGACGTTTTTGACCGAGACTTTGGGAAAGATAGGTACTATTATGAACATGGCAGGTGGCATCGTCATGTCTTGGAAGGGCGCGGCTTATCATTCGTATTGGTCACTTTGCATGGTCACGCACTGTAGGTTGTTGATATATCAACTCAACCCTGGCGCAGGTAGTAGTCAACCCCCAAATACACTCGCACGAGCCGTCAAAGATATGCCGGTAGTTGGTGTGTGTGGTGTGCGACCATCTCGGAGTGTCATGTGTAGATGTAGACTCGGCAGTAGTGTTCAAGCAGGGAGGTGGCCACCGCAGGGCCATATGCGGGTAGCCGTCGCCGATCTTGTGTTGTATTTCTGTGCCCAATGACGCGATTTGCGTATGCGGCCTCTTTTTTCTTCTTGTGATAAACCCTTAGTCAAAGCAATAAGAAGTATAGTCAATAGTCCATAGGGTAGCGCGTCATTCTGTAATTGGTATAGTGAAGAGTTACAGGTATTGTGTTGCAAGTATACCTAGGGAGTAAACGAAAAGTCTTTAAATGTCGATGCTAAGTTTAGGCAGGGCGTTTGAGGGCTTGGCCAAGAGATAGCATGTCAACTTCGTTCTCTTGATACCACCAAGTCGATGTAAACGGGCGGGTGTTCCCAGTCCTGGCCTATGTTTAGATTCATCATGTGCAGGGGTTGTGATGTTATCCCGCTCTGTGACAGCTCTGCTGCACAACAAGCCGCGTCATTACAGCCACCAAAGGTGCATGTTTGAGCTGGATTGCGACACAGCACGCACCATCTCGATAATACTACCCGACACTGACCTCGCACGCTGATGAGACCCGAGGGAAACACTTGTAGACCCACCAGAGAAAGCCGAGTTGATGTTAGACTCGACGTGGATAACAATTACCCTAAACCAATGCCGAGGTACGCTTAGGTTCTCTGTAGATGGGATAAGTTGGATGCAATTCGACCAATTGTGAGAGTCTGTCGAAACCGGGCAGGAATAGGCAGGAATTGTGTTTGAAATTAAAGATGGGGAACGAGGCAGTGCTGTCACCCCTTGTCTCAGCACGGTTCGGTGGTAACCCGTGTCTGAGATGCATCTGGGTCGTCGCGAAGGAAGTCTTGTCTTGTTGGCCACTGTTGATCAAGCTTGATTCAACAAAAGTTCTGACTGGCAATTAGCCTATACCTTATCCTGATTAAAAGGTTCCATTGCGAAGAGCCCGAGGTACATGGTCATGTTTCACACCTCGTGTTGAGCTGCATGGAAGACGGGAGAGTATCGGATCTAGTGGTCCCCTCATCTGCACAAGACTGTTTTGGGAATCACGGAGAAATTATGCTGAGCCTCGAGCTTGAGCCGGGGTTGTCATGATCTGCAGGGGCCCCTCATCCTGACCGTGGCTGTTGTATCTATCGCCCGAGATTGTGCAACAACAACAAGCGATGCATGTGGTCGCGTGACCTGATGCCCGGTTCAGAGGGATCAGCATGGGCTAGGAGGCTAGGAAGAAGGGCGTTTGAACAGGGGTATCAAGCCTCGAGTCAGGGATGACACAGCCAGAAAGGCTTGTTTGGTTGTTGAGCATGGGCTAGCTGAGGACCTAGGATGTTAGTTCGCTGCCCTCTAGAACTTCTGCCAGCAGACGCACAAGTTGAAGCTTGTTCTACCGGCCGTCAACAACGTTACTTGTCACATCGACGCCGAGTTATAGTACCGACTACAGGCCGCTTTATCCGTCGAGCCCCGTTCGAATGACTGCAGTGCAGATAGAGCCCAGCCCAGTTCAGTCCCGGTTGTGTTAAAGGCCGATCTCGCAGAGGTGTGTGCGTGACCCATTACCAGATTTGGAACGCGTATTCTCGCAACTTGGAGCCAAGCCCACGGCCCGTGGTTGACGGCACGGCATGTTGGCGCCTGCAGAACCTATCCGTGTCTGTGCAGCGGATATTTTACCAAGCCTGTGTGCTCGGTGGGCCTGCATCAACTTCTTTTGGTCTTCGGTCCCTGAAGAAGAGGGTCTCGACGGTGGCGAGCTACTTGGAGCCCAGAAGAGGGCTGAAGAAGGAATCGGTCCCAGGGTTCTGGAGCACCGTAACGGGCCGCAACGTGATGAGACCAGCACGTTTTACAGCGATATGATGGGCGTGCGGTGGATCTGGGTACAGGACGGGGATGCCCTCAAGACAGGCATTCGAGCAGGCAGGGCTTAACGAGCAGGAGGGGCAGGCCTGATAAAATGCAGTTTTCCAGACCGAGATCCCAATTTGGCATATCCGCATCGAGATTTACGTACAGATAGTTGGCCACCGCAATGGGTCGACCAATCGTCTGTGACGAGTCGTTTCGACGACATGTGCAATAGTCAGGTCCAGACACTGGAAGGAGAAAAGCTTGAAAATTCGTATTTTCCGTCCCCATCTGGACCCTTTGAACTTGTGAAGAAAGAAAAAGACCCTTTGCGCGTGTAGTTGAAAGTTAGTTGCCGGTCCGACGGGTTGCGGTTCAAGTTGGTTCAAGTTGGTATGGTCAAGTGGATTCTGGGGCCAGTTGGAGCCGCAAACGATGGGGCACGAGATAATCTAGTCTCTCGGGTGCGCTCCGTATTTGCTTATCGGCTAACTTAACCGTTGTCGTTGTCGTTGCCTGCCCATCGTTGGCTGTTTTTGCGGTTAAACTTGAAGCCATCTGGACCGATCCATGCGAAGACGCGTCTTCTCCCTCATCCCGAGACGAATAAGTGACTCCGCCCCGGGGCTCCGCAGCGGGGGAGCAACGCAGCATGAAGAGTTTTCGACACATAGGGCGTCTCTGCGAGGCATGGGCCATGGTTCCTGGCGTTGGTTGCTGTGATTCAAGTGCTGGTGGATGGGACGGAGAGTGGATTCATTGGGCTTACTCTCTTGTTTAACCCAGACTCGACTGGAGCGGCTCCAAAGAGCCAAGTTGCGATGGCTGCAAGGCCCAAGAGGAATTTCTGGAGCGTCTCCAACCGACAAACCAAAGAAAACCTCTTCATGCCCCTGTCACCCCCGGCCTCTCACAGGCTGGGCATTGAGCGGGACCCTGCCAAGCTTTCCTGTCTTGGGTGCTCGGTGAGCCAGAGCCAGTCAATTCAGCACATGGCCCATGCAGCCACGGGGAGTGGAGGACCTGACACGCTAAAATTCCCCGGTATAAGCAAGATGACGGAGAGCGAGATGCATAGCCAGGCTGACGGTTGAGGACCAAGAATCGATCGATGTGTTCTTGCTGGGGTGATGAGCAGAGAACAGCTCATAATCCAGGATTAAAGACACTCGATGGGACTCTGAATCTGTACGATGATGGCAAAGACTCGGTTGATCCGGGGCAAGTAGCCGGACAGCGTTGCCCAGACTTCCCAAGTAAACCCCAGCTCATGAAGCCATGGAGACATGGGTTCATATACCCGTCATTCGTAGGACCCATCTGGACTCTCCTCGTCTAGGATCTCGGGGATGTTGCGGACTGGGGCCGGGCCAACTTTTGTCGAGCCGAAGCAAAGGAACGGAGAGGAGACGACGATGGAGGCTGAAAATTTCAAACCGATGCATGGGAATTGAGAGCAGCGCCGGGACTCGCAAGTGATCTTCATAGGTCAAGTCGCCATGTGCTCCCAGCTCTGTGACCCATGGTTGGCTGGTGGATGCTGGCTGCTGGCAAGGGCTTGGGGATGGCTTCAATTCCTCCCTTCGATTGGGTTCTTCCACCATGGCTGGTCGTTGGTCTGCAACGGGACCGTTTTGACTGTACCGACTGCCGCTGTTTCGAGCTTGTTACGGCATGGCTATTGCCAATGACAACGGATCCGACCAAGGGCGGGTTACGTACTTGGTTGTAGACGTGACACTCTCTGATGACTCCGGAGGTTCGGAGATGCTCGTCATACCGAAGACTGACTTGCATCTACTGAAGCTGTCGCCAGCGTTCGAGGGGGGCAGTGAGTCGAATGTCGGGTCTGGGCCATTCCTTGCAGGGCGTCTTGCTGCTCATCTCCAGCCCTTCTTCGCTTGAGCCGGGGTGTCTTGCCATGAGCTGAGCTGCAGAGCGTAAACCGTTGGTGCTAGTTGCTTCTAAAACCTTCTGTGTGCGTACCATGTACCGAAGGTGTGTGTGTTTGGCTTGCTCAAGCTCAGGCACCAGGTCTTTTCTGTCTCGGCTCAAAAAGCAACCAGCCACAGGGTTGCAGTTGATAAGAGTCAACTTTGACGACCGAATTGGCGATGGGACAGCGATGATGCATGTTCTGCTGTTGTGCAGCCGAGGTGCTTGTTCGTGTACTGATGAGTCTGGCATGCCATGTCAGGGCCTGTCTGTGTTACACAGCATTGGATGCGAGCGTCTGTGACAGAGACCTAGACCCAGCGGCACGGATCTTTTGATGAACCCTTGGATGTTGCGATACTGCAGCGCAATATGGCATGAGTGAGGAAGAAATCACGGCATTGTTCTTCTCGTTCGGCTCGGAACTTCAGGTCGAGCTGTGTATGGATGACAGCATCCACACATCACTCGGCCGGGCATCGGCACTTGGCCCCTCATCGTATCGAAACAAGCTCACACCCTCCGACTCGCCTTCCCGTATCGGTGTGTGTCCTGTGCTTGTGTGTTATTAGCAAGCCATGAGGTGCAATCGTGGAAGGGGCGTTTTCTACGCACGGTAGTTGGCTCAGTTGGCTTGTTTGGATGGAAGCCATGCCATGTCACTCCTTCCTCTTTATCAGCCATTTCTTAGGTAGGTCTACACCGCAGTATCAACCACTAAAAGTTCCAATGGCGAAGCTTAACCTTGACATCGGCATTGAACTCGTCCCCCTCCACGAGATAACCGTGCTGAAGACAACCACGAGGGAGCTTTGACGCCGGGCATTATCTGAACCCAGCAGATTGTAGAGCGTCATCTAGCGCTGGGCCCGGTGCCAGGCTAGCCTGCTCCAGTTACCCATCAGGTGCAGGCGTTCGAGTGAGTTCCCTTCTCCCAGCGGACTGCTAACCCGCCTTGAGAGAGTTGCATTTGCAGTTTCACCACCAGCGCAAGTTGCAGCTCAGTCTGTTGGTTGAGCTCAGCGCAATCGAGAGCAGATGCTTGCTATTTGCTAGCAAGCAGGCCCTATCCTAGCCCTTGTGCACACCTCATATCTCCTTCCGATGCAGGCGGTTGCACTTGTACCGAGGCTCAACGCAATTGAACGATCCAGACATCCATTCTACATGTTGTGCGTGCCGCAGACATGCACCGACCGTACAGCGGGATCCTCGACGATCTCTCCGAGTCTCCAATTGTCCAATGTTACGCGACAGAAACCACACAAGACCAATTCTCTTCAAGGGACCCTTGACACTCTCGCCCCTCACTCTCTCCAGAGCCCACCCGCCCCATCCGCCCAGGCCCAGGCGTGCCAGGCTAGGCTAACCGGGGTGGCGGAAGCAAGCTCGTGCTTTTGTGCTTTTAGCGGATGCACATGGATGGTGCGGTGCATTGGTGCAGCAGCGCATCATGGCCACCATGTTTCTTTCTTGGTGTGGGTGCAGCCGATGCAGGCCCAGCGCGAGCTGCTGAGTGGTCGACTTGGACGAGACAGGAAAAGAGGCGGATGGTGTATGACTGAATGGCTGGGTCTTGGTTCGGATATAACTTGAAAAGCTTCCCTTCCTACGCGGCCTCTTTTTTAATTTTTTCCTTTTCGTCTCGAGCTTGTTTGCTTCAAGCCCTCTTGTCGAAATCGTCACGACAATCAGCCTCACGCAGCATTTCGTCAAGCATTGAAGCCAGAGAATTGACTCTTGTTTCTGGAACCAGGAAGAGTGTCAATCACCAATCTAGAAGACACGCCCACCTACACTCAGCTCAGACACTAACTCAGACACTCACACACACCCTCTCCGTCACACACCGTTTGTCTCGTTGACGCTGTTTTCTCTGGCTTGCTTGGAATCTCGAGGGTTCATTCCGCCTCGACCTCTTTTGCCTGCCCGCATCTCATCTCATCTCATCGCTTCACGCGCATTGCATCGCCGTTGGCGTCTCGACTATCTGATAAACAAGATTCTGCCTGAAACGGTGAAATCTCCCGAGACAATACCACAGCATCAAATCTGTGTCTGGCGCCCCATCTGGTGTGGTGAATCTTGATCGTCTCTGCGCCGCTTCTTATCTTTCCCCGGAGTTGCTTCTTTGTCTGGAGTATTTATCTATCTATCGATCGGTATCTCCATATCAGCAATCGGTTATCCTTGTCAGAGGATTGAGTTCCTACATACATATCCATATCTATCCATCCATCCCCAGACGGATCAAGAAGGCAGTTGTTGATAAGAGACGCTATCTGTGCAGCTCCCCCAAGCAGCCAAGACAAAGCCAAGACAACGCCCGCACGCAGGGGTCTCTGGTGTTTTTTTGACCAATTCAAGCCGGTTTCAACTGGTTCTCTCCACAAGCACAGACTCCCTCTCCCCCGGTCCTGCTGAAGCGGCCTCTTTTACGACACCTAAAAGGTTGCTTTTGGGACCCATCGGCCGTCCTACCGGCTATCCCATCCCATCCTATCCAATCCAGCCGCCATCGTCAGGATCAGGCCTTAATCTCTAAATCTTGTTCAAGTGGGCTGTGTCTCGACCCGAGCAGGGGAAAAGCAATCGGGTATGTACGTCATTCCCTTTCTCGTTCGCTTCCCTCCAGTTTCGCATGGGCCTCAGTTGAACTCGGACGCCCTCGTTCCTTTCATCCCCTGCCTGGTCTCTCATTTTTTCCTCGCCAACCAGCCAATTGTCAACCAAGTCCGCTTTCTATTTGCGCTCCTGTTTTCACCTTGGAAACGAGCCCATTTTATAGATCTTGACTTGCTTTTCATCCACCGTTCATTCCGCTCACGACTCATTATTTACATATAGAGTATAAGAAGTAACCTCGCGCCGCCCCGTACTCGCAGCTTGGCCTGGTGTTGAGCAGCACACCTTCCGCTCGCTCGTCCCGCTGATCCCGACTCGATTCTCCCTCCGCAAGCTCCCCGACCTCCCCAGCGCGTCGCATCCTTCTGCGATTTGATTGGGGGGAAACGATTGCGAGTAGCTTGAGGGAGACGATTTCGATCGTCCATTCCTTTGTCCGAATAAACCGAACCCAATTGGCTCCGACGCCTCTTGATTTATACTGGTCCAAACATGAAGTTTGGCGAGCATCTTGAGCGGGAATCCGTTCCCGAATGGAGTCTTCGTACGTCACCGATGTCGGCCCTGTTGTGCTTCATTCTCTAACATTGATTGCTTCCACCCAGACAACCTCGATTACAACTCGCTCAAGCATGAGATCAAAGTACATACAACTCGCGACCAGGCCAGCGCCATGGCCATCCCCGGCCACAAGGACGAGGCCCTGACGCGATTCGAGGATGGATTGTACATGGAGCTTGGTCGCCAACATGAGCGCCTGCATCTTTTCGTCTGCAGCAAGGCCGACGAGATCTCCCGGCGGTTAGGTATGCCCAATTGCCGCCTTGTGCCATGTCTCAATGGCACGCGATCACATGCCCCAAGCTGACAACCAACGCCAGAACACCTTGCCAAGAGCATCAACCGATGGGCCTCCAAGCCTCAAGATCAGCTGACGGAGGATTCGGCCATTAAGCACCAGAGGAGATTTGCCAAGTACGAGCGGGAGCTTCTTCGTTGCGGAGGCGACATCCAGGCCCTGGAGCGTTTCGTCAAGGCCCAGACTGTCGCGTTCCGCAAAATAACCAAGAAGTACAAGGTATGGCATCATCGACTGCGCCCCATGCTTCGTTTGACGTGTACTGACTTGGCTGAAGAAATGGACCGGCTCTACGACCCTCGGCGCCCGTCTGTATGAGAACATCCTCTCGGATCCCAAGAGTTTTACTCGCCGGGACTTTTCTTACCTCCAACAGCGCTATGACGAAATTACATGCACTCTTCACGCCGCCGCCCCCGTACTGAGCGAGCCCAGCTCCCCTGAATCCTTGGCCCAATCCTATCGTCGTAACTCGCTGGCCGCCTCTTACGGTTCCAACGGATATCCTTCAGAACGACCGTCTAGCCGGACTCGCCCCGAATTTGATGTCTTGCCGCCTCCCCAAATGCCGGAGCGGGTCAAGTACTGGAACGAATACGACGATGGCAGCGAATGCGCAGGCGATGATGATGGATATGCAATTTATATCAACCCAGACGACGATACAAGTTTTCCGGGACTCGACTATTTACACAATATCTTCAAGGGCCACCTCGAAAAGGCTAAGGGTTGGTTCAAATCCAACCGGCATGGAGAGCGACAGTCTCTCCTTGGTGCCAACCACTCGCCAAACCAGTACTCCAGCACCGCCTTCAACAGCGAATCCGATGAGGAAGGGGGATACGCCAGCTCAGACGGATTCCCTGCGGCTGGTTATGCTACCCACTACGCTCTCCCCAGCCTGAATCAACAGGAGGCGAGTCGATATCGCGAAAAGACCTTGTTCTGGGGCACCGTCTGCTCCTTCGCCGTATCCTATCTCCTGCTCCTCATCGCCGGTACCCTTATCTCTACGGGCCGTCATAGGCTTCGTGTCGAGGTTGATGCTGGCGTCACTGTCGGTGTGGTTGCCAGTTTGTTCTCTGCGTGCAGTGCTCTGGGAATGACACTGTATCGACGTGACCCGCTGTCACTCCCTTATCAGCTGCTGGTCTGGGTCGCCTTTATCTCGGCCTGTCTCCTCAACGGCATCCTGCTGATTCTTGTAGTGGGGAACGCCCCCTGACGTCGTGCTGACGTTAGGGCATAATTTTATTTCTCTTTTCTCGTCCGTTGTTGATACCGGTGCCAGAAGACTGCACCATGATTTATACTTGTGTGGACTCATTGAGTTGGTGTTTGGCGTTGAGCGCATGCCACATGGAAAGCGTGGTTGTTGTTGATCCGTTCGAGTTCGAGCGGATAGTGCGAGAGTAGCATGCATACGTTGTTGACGATACGAGCGTTGTTATTTTTGACTGATGCATCGCTTTTGTTTTGTTTTGTTGCACGAGATTTCATGGCGGAGGATAGATTGTGATGAAACCTCGCGGTGGTTGAGCGGCTAGCGGAGCGATGATGAGCCTCAGGGCGTAGCTTTAGTTGAGTTGTTGAATATCAGCGATTTGCATGCCCATTCTCTTGGTAACTCAAGCAACAGTGAACCGCGCAAGTATAAAGGAGAGAGCAGAAGATGGTGATGTGGGTCCGTTCAACTATTATCAAGTTAGTATACAGATGGATGCTGATGTAGTTCATCTTGAGGCTGTAACTCACTCATTTAGGAAGCACCACTGAGCACCATCGGCTTCTGCCAGGAACAGTTCAACCTTGTTGACAAGTTGTCCTAAACAACATGATTAGATGTTGATTCTTCACAGCATTAATAAGAGCGAGTCCTCACCTGCAACGCCCCATCTCTTGGCAAAGAAATGTAACGACGAATAGATGTTATGGAACCTAGTGTCAGCCTCTGGGATGAGATGCTCAAAGTGGCTGAGGACCATTAGGCAGTGGAAAGCCGAGTAAGGAGTGACAGGAGAGCAGGGGCCTAGGAGGTGCGGGCGACGGGCAAGCTGGTCGTTGAGATCGGTCGTAGTGTCGGCAATGATACGGATGGTGAAGTTGAGGCCAGCAATGGCCTTGGGGGCTATGTCGTCTGCAGCTGAAGAGGGAGAAAAGGGGCTGGCGGCGGACATGTTATTGGCGGCACGGAGCTGACGACAATAGAGGAAGAGCAGGAGGCTTTTTAGTGGAAAGAGTGTTTGTTAGTGTGATGTGGTCAGGGCAAGGAAGCCATCGTCGGTCTGAGGCAGGCGACTTCAGGGGTAAGTTTGTTCACTTACCAAGTACAAGTCGCAAAGCACTCATAAAAGTCTCCCCAGCGAGATTGCTGCATGACCATGGCCTCGACGAGGGCACGAGTCGAGATGTCGAGTTCAACAAAGTCGTCGAGTAGGGCATCAGCGGCACCCGGCTGGCTGGGGGAGAAGGCCTTGGAATAGAGCATGGCGCACTGGCAATTCCTCTGGAAGGGACCCAGGGGCACCGAGGGCGCAACACTCGCAGGGTGACGCTGAATGACGCGAGCGGGCTGCTGGCTTTGATTGTTCCAGACGAGGTTGGTCGTCGGGAGAAGATCATCAGCAGCAGGAGAGGGCACCTGCAGCGGCATGCGGGTGAGCGAGCAGTCGACGTGGATGAGACGGTCGAGCACGAGGAGACTCCAGTAAACGCAGCGACGTTCCTCCTCATCGTAGGGGACATGGGCATCCTGCTCGGCCTCGATATACTTTCCGGGACTGATGCGCAAAGCAAGAGCCATGGTGTTTGCATCGCCGATGGTGACATAGGCTCGCAGCACATCGCCGTGACCAAACTCAAACAGAGCGAGGAGGATGGTGCACTGGACAAGCTCAATGCTAGGAGCAGAAAGGCCACGCAGGACGCTGAGGACACGCTTGGCGGCGCGATAGGCGGGCATCTCCATCATATCCTTGCCTTCATTGACGCTGGTGCTGGCAGCAGCAGCCTCGTCGTCGTACTGAGAGACGAGCTGCATACAAACAATGAGGAGGGCGACGGTCGGGTCCCGGGGTCCCGCATCGGCAGCGGAGCTCGGGCCAGCCCCGGAGCCGGAGCCGGAACCAATGGCATCAGCGCGCAAACCAAAGAGCTCTTGGTGGACGACAGAGAGCCAAGGGTTCATGGTCTGAAAGTAACGCTCAGTGGCCTCACGCCAGGCAATGTTGCGCGAGGACAGAAGCGACATGATCATGTTGCTGGATACATCAAAGGCCGGGTCAAAGACACCAGGACCAAAGGTATCCTTGGATCCCAGGAGATAACCCGGGTCTACGACGGCGGTTGTCGGTGCCGTGTAGATGAAATCATAGGAGCACGTGGTGGTGAGCCTATTGAATGGGTCGGGTCAGTACGGGATTCCAGAAGCGAGAGAGAGTACAGCAGAAAAGGATTGAGCGGAACAGGACAGGACAGGACAGGTCTACGCACCTGGTACAACGGGAGCATGCAGGTAATGCTTTGTCGCATTTCTTTTTAGTGCGAGTGCACTTTTCACAAGCTCGATGAGCACGTTCGGGCTCCATTGGAGATTCGGAGCCCCGTGACGAAGACACGGAGCGAGACATGATGTTTCTCTGTTTTCGATCCGTGGTGAAGGATGGTTGACCCGTGTAGGCGGGTATAGATATGTTTCTTTTGGTACGGAGGTCAAGTACTTGGACTTGACTAGGTGTAAGTGCTGACGGGGTCTGACAGGACGGTAGGATTATGTCAGACAAGGAGGCAGTTGATGAGATACAAGGTAGCAATATGTATAATCAGCGGTGATATATATATATTGTGAGTACAGTAGATTTGGAATTGATAGATGAATGGATGATTGGATGAGTGGTGAACACGAGAAGGGAAGCCATGAGGACGGGGGGAGGCGAGGGCTATTTGAAATATCTCGACGGGAGTCTGAGGGAAGAGATGAGGCAAATCAAGGAAGGTCAAAGAAGGCCCATCCTCAAAGACGGTCTGTCGATATCGTCGAGGACGGGACCCCCAGGGCCTGGCACCGCGATGGAGTTTGCCGTCCGCTGCAGATGGATGGCCAGCCCCAGCCCGGGAGATGGACACCCAGGGCTGCCGGCTGCTGCCAGGACGGTAGTGGAGGCCAGACCAGGCCAGGCCAGGGGGAAGTGATTGACAGGGACGGGGAGATATGACGTCTAGTGGGTTAGTCAGCTGCTGACGGGTCGATCACAAGTCGAGGCTGAGTGTGGATTTGGAAGAATCAGGTAAACAGATTCGGAGAGAGTGGAAGAAGGAGTTCGTAACGACAGATAGGAAGAGAAGGAGATGGATGTGGCAGGGGGGGAATAGAAAATAGAGGTCAGGCTAGGAAGAATATGGAAAGGGTGAGAGGGAATAAAAGAAAAAAAAAAAGGAAAATGCAAAAACAGAGGGTAAAATTAATTGCAGGATAGGTACCTACCTAGGTCAGTAGTAGGTAAGCGGAGAGGTAAGGCTGCCACCTGCCACTGCATGCCGTACGGTAGTGTGCGGCGATTAGGTAGGAAAGGGAAAGAGTATGGGGAGGTACCCAGCAGGCTGAGAAAGGAAGGCACCTGAGGTAAAAAAAAATTAAAAAAAAATAAATTGATATTACCCAAAACGATCTAGAACGAGGGTTCAACTCTACGTTGGACACGAGAGCATGATTGATGATGATGGCAGCAGCTTCTTGTCGCGATAGAACTAAAGTCGATTAGTTAGAGCGGTATAAGCATGGCATCATCCGACAGGATTAAGCACTTGCAGCCATGAACCCAGGAATACGGATAGCTAGTACTGTATGCAGAAAGAGTCGGGTTGCAATCCCCACGGATTAGGTGATGGACCACCTGCAAGAGAACACACGCACGCGCGCGCAGTCCGAGCCAAAGCAAGGTTCTGGCTCCTCCTCCCTCGTTCTCCCTGATTCACCTCTTTTTTTACCCAGCAAATGGATTGTGTCTTTCCCCAAAATCGATCTAAAATTCCCCGGGGGTTGGAGAGGGTGGAGAGGCAGTGGATTGGCCATTGAGGTGACGACCTCTCAGCCCAGTGAGGCCATGGTGTGGATGCCAAACCACTCAAGTGGGACTGGCCCTACGGCAGATGGATTAGAGAGTAGTGATGGATAATCATGCCTAAGCACCAGGCGATTGAACAAGCTGATGACAACAAGATAAACCACCACCCACGGCCACGGCCACGGCGATCGCGATCTGTATACAACCCCATCATCTGCATCTTTGACAATTGCCATTTTCAAAGCACTTATCAAGCATCTCTTAAACAATGACGACAAACGTTAATTCTCCTATGGCTTCCCCAGGTTTCTTCTTCTTCTTGTCAGAACCTTCTAATTCCTTACCAGCTCGTCGGGTGCTTATGGCATGCTTGCATCATTACAAGCGAAAAGCAGATATTAGCCCACTCGTTCACTGGCTACTGCAAGCATGAGACGACCTCATTTTTTATTAAAACCAAATAGCGGGCGATCAATGCATAGTCGGGTTCCGACTTTGCTTTAATTCTCGGTTCCATGGCGTCTTTTCAAGAAACGAGTACGAACACCAAACTTGATTTAAGAAAAATCACTCTCTTAATAGCGCATCACGTACACACCTATTCCACCAAACGAAAACCCTCGCTTCGTTCTTTCTCCTCAGCCACAACACAAGGATTCCTCGATTAGATCCATCTCATGATCTTGGCATCCGGGCCGTTTTTTTACGAGCCGAGATGCGGGAAACCTCGTTTTCTCGAGTCAATCATCTCCACCAGATGTGAAGCGACATGACAAAGACTTCAAGTCGGGATCAACTGACGGTAAGTTCCTTGGAAGATGCCGAACTACCATCTCGTAAAACACAAGCTCACCTCTATTTTTATCCATTTGGCCTAATTGGGCTGCAGTTGAGTTGGCAGAAAAAGGGCTCTATCACGATGCGATGCGGCTGTGTAACCATTGCGGCTGAGTCTCAGTAGTACGTAGCAACGATGAAACACCATGATTAGCAGCTGAAACTTGGACTTCGAGAGGAAAGTTGTCCTCGATCATTTGGCAACTTTCAATTGTTTGAGTGTCTCCCAATTTTCGACTTCAAAGAACTTGTGTATATTCCCTTCCTACAATATGCAATCTCACACCGTTGACTCACCCGGTGAGAATCACATCCAATTCTGGCAGGTGACAGTGGAGGCGCCAATCACCATCGTTAATCAACCAACCAACAGCACTCTTTTTTTTCTGTATTCCAAATCCATCCATAGAAAAAAGAAGACGCCTTCCCGCAACTCAATTGATGGTCTAGAAGCCAATTGATCGAACTCAAGCTTTCTGGCATCCATTCCAAAGACTGGCTTGTTAGCGTGACGGGCACCTCATCTTTGCAACCGCACCTGTTTTCTACTTGTGCATGATATGATTGTTCATCTCACTACCTAGGAATTGGTCAACTCATAACACGCATTTCGCCAAAACAAACTCAACTTGGTGGTTTGTGCGCGCAAAGACTCATCTATTTCCTCCAAAACCACTCTCAAGGATATTATACAGACAACGCCTTGGCCAAGCGCTACCTAAACCCCTCAACACCATAAATCAACATCTCAGACCATCACCAACTCCACCGCCAAGATGCCCTCAACCTACTGCATCCGCCCCGGAACATTTTCCGACGTCGATGACGCCGCCATGCTCTACACTCAGAGCTTTGCAAACGAGGCCCTTCTCGACTACATGTTTCCCGACCGTGCCGTCGACCCGACCGCCTTTCAGACATGGATCTCCCGCCGCTTCTGGATGCGCTACTGGACGCCCGAGTATGTCCTTACCATACTCGATGCTTCCGACGGGAAGGGAAAGGTCAATGCTGTGGGCTTTTCCTGGTGGCACCGCCCAACCGAGTCCCTTTCTTTTCGCGAGCGGTGGTTATCTCCTTGTATGTATCGCCACATCTTCCACTCACTGACTTAAACACTGATAACTCAACTCCACAAAGATGCATGGCTTGCCCCCTTCATGCAGTCACTTCTCAACCTCCAGTCTTACATCGCCCCAATTCCCGGTCTCGACCATCACCGGGTCACCATCTACGACCGAGTCTTTGCCACTCTTGAGCCCACCATTCTGCACTCTCCTCGCCGTCGCTCCGCCTGGTATCTCTCTAGTCTGGGTGTTTCGCCCAAATTGCAGGGCAGCGGCTACGGTTCCTTGCTGCTTCGCGCAGGCCTGCAAGAGGCCGACCGTGCCGGCGTTGCCACCTGGCTTGTGGGCTTGCGTGGCTTGGATGATTTCTACTCCCGCTTCGGTTATGTCGAAGTTGCGAGGGCCAATGTCGGAGAATTGAAGGATTGGGATGGTGGTGTTATCATGTTTAGGGGAGAGTGATCCAAGCAAAGGAACGCTTGGTCAGGCCCGAGAACATCACACTGAAAAGCAGCATGTACCTAAATATTTATCGACCGTTGATACCAAGATAATTCAGTTGCACACTTTTTGACCTTTCGGGCGCTGAGAACCCGACTATCGATCCTAACCGAAACTCTACATCTATCTCACCCCCATAGCAATTGGTATTGTCCCTGATCCTTTCCATCATCGGAAGCCCCTGCAAGTTCAGGAGCGAACTACCGTACGAATTCCAAAGACCCCCCAACTCCATTACCATCCATGCCAGTCCCTTCCTTTACAGCTTTTCCCTTGTTCCATTGTGGCCATCCATCAATTCGTTGACCGTCATTCATGCGCTGAAGTGAGTCGAATACACAAAGCCGAAATGTAGAAATCGGACCCCTGACAGAGACCGCGCGAGCGCTGAATAAAAACCGTATCCCCTTACTCATACAATTCTTAGAAATCAAAGTCTCTCCTCTGGCTGACCGAAGTGCCGAGAAAAAGCCAGTCCCCTGTCGTAAGCAATACCGGCAACCGGCTGCGACGAGAACAAAGCAGTAAGCCGTGAAATCCCGTGCCAAGTCATGGTCGAGATGCTGTTCGAAATGCTGTTCGAAATGCTCTCTTGCCGGGTTTCCGGATGTCATATCCATTGTAGTATTACTCATCGTCGCCAATTGGTTCGTCTGGCTGGTAGCCAGAATGATGGCCGCGGGAATGGCTGTCGTCAAATTCGCCCATGCCACGATGCTGACGGTAACCAGGGCTGTGAGAAACAGTCGCCTCTCGGTCAGGCGAGTAATTTCCCGAGCGTTGACGCAAGCTAGGGGAACCATCCTCATAACCGTGGGTTGCAGACTGCCACGGAGCCTGGTTCACGGTGCGGCCGGCGCCGACGTTCGATCCAGCTTCTCCATTGTACCAGGCAAGATCCTGAGCCTCAAGAGGCTGCTGGTAGGCACTCGACGGGCCCCCCGACATCGACAAGAGCAGCAAAGCATCCTGATCTGCCGCACTAACCCGAGAGCGGGGAGGCAGTGGCTCGCGGTAGTACCGTTCGTCCTCTTGAACCCGTGTCGGAGCAACTCGCTGAGGGTGGTTGAAGTAGATGGGCGGGGTCTGGTATTCACCTGGTGTACCATACAGGCCATGGGCTTCACGAGTGCCAAGGTTACCGTAGCCTGCGGGATGCATCTCGTAGCCTCCCTGTGGCATTATTTCCGAAGTGTTCAGATAGCTCGAGTGTCTGTCAATCAGCATAAAATCAGTTGGGCCACGTTGGCCACCACCTGTATAGGTGCCCGGAGCATGAAACATGCTATCGTGTGATCCTCGGGGATCGCTCGCTGGAGCCTGCAGTTGATAATTAATACCGAAGTGATTCAATGAGGGCTGTGTTGGGTTCTGACTGTCATAATAGGGGGCACTACCGCGTCTGTCGGCGAACGCAGTCATGCCAGAGTCGATGAGGGGGGATCTGGCTCCGAACCCGTAGTTGGCCGTGTGGCTGCGTGCATCGTCGGCCTGCTGTTGGTTGTGATGACCGGGCCTGAGCCCGTACTGGTGATCGTTCAAAGTCGCAGGGGGAGTGGGCGACGAAAAGGCCTCGCTGCTGCGCTCGCTCATGGACCCTTCCTCTTGGACGGGTTCGAGGGGTGAAGAGTCCTTGACAAAAGAGATGGGAGACTCTGTCACCTCTCCAAGCTGTCCCAGGCGACCAGGCCGGTTGATGGCTGATACGTCAACCTCATTGGAACTCTCGCGGTTGATGTGAGGGGAGAGCTGGGCAGGAACGTTGGTGTAGGCGTCGACAACCTCGGGAAGAAACTCGACAGGAGGGACATCCTTCAGGATACCTTGTTGAATCTCATGGTGTAGGCGTTCAACGATATCGAGGATCTCGTCATGAGTCTTGCCATCTCCGAGGCTCTGAATGATCCATCGAGGCACAAGGTCCCGTCCGTTGGTATCAACGAGTCGCTTAAGCTCCCGCTTGCGGATCGAAAATGTCCAAGATCGGATGGTAATGGCCTCTTGGTTGACTCTGTTGGCGCTCTCCAAACCTCGGCTCCAGAAGATCATGCGAACAATCTGCTCATAGACCATCCCGATCTGCGTCACGCTGAAGTCTGCACCCTTTCGGTATCGCATTCGTTGGTAATGCTTGCGGCACATGCAGACCCAGACCCGTTCAGGGATGCGGCGAGTGCAGACCTTGTTGCGACCAAAAAGGTGGGAAATGACCTTTCGTGGGACAGAACTCGTGGTACAGTTCTCGACTGCCATGCAAATATCGCCTCCTTCGAGAGGCTTATTCACTTCCACCTTTCTGAAGCGACGGCAAGCTGTGAGGACACGATCGTTGGGGCCAGCTTGAGGCATAGCACCGCGAGAAGCAGCTTCACAGAGTTAGTCGAGCCTCGAGAACTTAGAAACGGGAGCGCACGTACCTTGAATCTCGTTGGCGGACATGGCTCTCTCGTTATCGTGAATCTCACGCGAAGGAGACCTCGTGGCCATACTAGCAGCTGGAGAGATCTCTTCCAGGCGGCACCACTGATTGTGCTCCGAACCTGCACGTTGATGAGTGATGCTGAGGCGAGGCGATGGCGACAATGTTGCCTCGAAATGCCCGGATGCGAGCGACGGCAAAGTCGTAGGGATGCGAGTGAAAGCTGAAGCAGAGCTTTGAGGGGGGTTGGGTGCAGAGATGGTACGCTTATGGACGCGGTCCAAAGAATGCAAGAAGTGGTCTCTGGGTTTGAAGTTGCTGGAGGAAAGGAGTCAGCGTGTGCTCAAGGACTCGATTTATGGTGGAAGATCGAGAGCAGACAGAGCGCCAATGAGAGGATTTGAAAAGAGCAAACAGCAGAGTAGCCGAGTTATGTTGGGTGAAGAAGACGTTTGCTCAAAAGGGTTTCACAATAGAGGGCGGTGGGAGTCACCAGGGGGTGATAAACAGCCTTGGGTTTTGTGAGGACGGCTTGTGGCAGTGATGCACACAGACGAGAGTTCTCTTTCTAGCCATGCAGCCTTGACAACCCCGACGGCCAGCCCTTTACGGCAGTGCTGCAGTAGGCAGCTATTGTTCTCGTGACAATAGAAAATAGCCCCATTTGCGATTCACTGACGTCAATAGCGGCAGGTGAGCGCCAGCGGACGGTCGAGTCCACTGATAGAAATTTCCGGATCTTTAGCTCGAAAAATGCCTCTCCTGCCTATTCACGGAGCGTAACATCGGACTGGTCCCTCATGGCTGGGTTGCTTGAGATGGGATAAGGGGGCGGTGTGGTGACACGTTTCTGAAAACAACGAGAAAACAACTCACCTTTGGTCTTGAGATAGATGACCACGCCTGCGCTTCATCATCCGAGCCTCCAAGAGTGAGTCAGATGGGTTACTAGAGGATAATGACCCAGCGGAAGTTGCTGCAGCAGCTCGGGGCAACTGGGCCTCCGGTTTGGGAGAAGGTGTAGGGGCAGCTGGTGGCGGAGGTGCTGTCAGTCTAGGGAGACGTTCCAGTTTAGCCTCTAAGTCGGCGATTCCAGAACCCAAGTGGTGGCTTCCATTGATTGTCGAGATAGAAGAGATCCTCGAGTGCCCAGCGGAGAAGGTCGATGAACAGCAAGACGAGAAGCTGCTACGACTATCCGAGATCTTGTGGTTTCCTGTACTAGAAGTTACGCTGTAATCGGTCCAAACGCTGGATCTTTACCAGCATTAGCATACGAGAGCTGAAAGAGAAAAGAGAATGAAAGATACTGACCTCCTTGCGTGATGTGAAGGGCGAACTTCACTGTAATGGCCGATCTGTTAGACGAGACTACGAAATACAATGAGGGGCTTTGGCCAAGACTGGCCTAAATGAAGGACGTGGAACCTACTGCGTTGAAGTCCATGAATCTTGCTGAACATCTGGAATGGGATGCATCCTGCGTAACATCATATCAGATTCCATAACTTGTGGCAATTCTACTGATGGGAAGTTGCTGCGTACCGAACTGGTAATGAATACGGCGTTGCGATGCCGGGAGACACTGCAGTTGTTGACGTTTCCATGGACATCCGCTGGGAATGATAATTGGAATCGTTTGATGCATCGGTAGGTCTCGCAGTGTCCCTATGGTCTCTCGGTGAGAGAAAAGCGAAGGACGGCCGTGAGGAAGTGTTAGAGCTGGGTTCTCTTGGTAGAGAGTAGCCGCCTGCATCCCAGGGAGTCCGGGTTCGACTGTCTGGTTGTCCACTGGCTGTTTTTGAGGGTGCGCATTCTGGAGAAGGAGTTGGCAGCGTGAAGTAAGGCCCCTCTGGACCATGATTCGGACCACCTGGCGATTTTCTGTCCCCATTGCTTTCCGCTCCAGGCCCTAGCCCCGTGGACTGGTTGAGGATCGATTCGATCTTCATGGCTGAGGACGATGTCGAAGTATGTTTAAAGAATAATGGATTAAGATAGAGTTGTGAGATTCTGGGGGTGTTAGGCGCGGATACTATTTCCAGTTGATTAGGAACGGAACTGACACAGGAAGTCGACAAGATGGCTGCAGTGTCGAGTGAGGTCTGGTTCCGTCGTAAGGGATAGTGGTGAGATGGTACAAACGATTATTGTCTCATGATAATAGCTGAAGCGTGCTAGGAACGGTTCGATCTCGTTCCGGGGTAATTATTGATTAGGTTCACAAGCACTCCATAGAACCGAGAGGCTGATCGGATGGAGAGGAATAGAGATCGATGGGTGCTTAGGATTCGATCTGATGTGCTCCAAGGGGTCGTCCGTTCTTGTATGCTGTCCACAAGACTGGGATGCTGGCTCGTCGCTGAACAATGTGAAACTTGGCAGACGGGTCTCTTTCGTATTTCGATGCGGGAGTGAAGGATGGTAAAGGCGGCAGCAGCGTCAGATAAATAGAATCTGACCCGCTTGAATCGAAGAAGTCGGCTGTCGATCTATTCAAGGGCCAGGGACTTTCAGCTCCGTACGTGTTGGATATGATCCCCGAAGCTCTAGATCGTCGGAGCCGTTCCGTCTCGAAGATATCGACTTTAATTAAAGACGGAGTCTGACAGGGAAGAAGCCCAGAGATGAGTTGCGGATACAGAAGCGAGCAACATTCAACGACTTTGGTTCAGGTAGGAAAAAGAAAGAGATGAGACGAATCTGCCACGACAGGAAGGCAAGTCGCCAGACGCTATGACTAGATGGACAACGCATGAAGTGGTCGGTAGGGTTCGAAGACGGTAGTCGTTTGGGGTTGGGGTTGGGGTTTGGGGGGTCGAGAACAGAGGGCTGAATGGGTGTGGATCAAGAAGACAAGGAATCGCCCAGGATCAGGGTCTTCCACAAGACGTATGGATAAAAGCTAGACTGCCTAGGGTCTGTGTTTTCAGCAAGAGGAAAAGTCGCGATCGCAATCCTGGGATGTAGGGAGTCAGGAAGGCCAAAGCGTTGGCCTGCAGCGGGAACCAGCATCATCATTGTAACGGGCCAGACTAAGACTGCGGCAGTCGGTCCTGTCCCGGTAGCACAGACACGGTGCCGCAGTGCATAAAGTGTCGATGGCCAGAGGAATGCCATTCTGGGGCCATCTGGTCAGCTTCTTCAGCGTGCTCTCGGGCAGCCGTTGAGCCATGGGTCGACTCGCCCTACTAGGTAAGACAGCGCCGGGACAGCCCTAGTATCGTGGCGCCAAGACCGCAATGGAGAACTCAAGAAGCAGCCGAGCCAAGCGAGGGCCACCCAAGATTGACTACCTATTGTTTTGCCGGCAGTTTCGAGTGACGGAGCACCCTTGTTGGTTAAGCATGACGGGTCGTAGATCATGGCGTTGAAAGCCCCGTCCGAACCATGATCTCCACAAGGGAATAAATTGTCCGGACAGGGTCAAGGAGTCAAAACGAGGGAAGGGCCAACTCGGCCAGGGCACCCAAGCCGGGCGGGCTATTGGGCTGAAGGAGTCAAAAGATGGATATCCCACATCAGCGCAGCGACAGCACCCCTTTTCCAGAGCTGCTGCACTCGGAGAGGGTCACCGAGAGGCGCAGCCGCCTATCCACCTGCAAGCCGATACGTGCTCTGATGCGTGAAACTTTTCCCAGGGGCCCTGGGTGCCTCAGAGTGTTCTAAAAGTGGTTGTGTGCCACGGGCCTGGAGTCTGGGGATGCAATCCATGCCATGCCACCAGAGAAAGGACTGACAGGCACACGACCGCTGCAACATCACAGACAGGCCTGGGTGCCCGCTGTAGAGGACGCCCATGTACTAGTCGACAGCTGGTCGGGAGATACCGAGACTGGGCGTTGGGGATGGCCCTGGGTGGCATCTTGAGGCCCGGCGGATCATCTAGGTTAATGAAGACAGTAGCGGGGAGCTGCACGGCAGAGCATGGGCAGCCGCTCCGCGCAGCCGTCGGCCGCGGCGACCAGGCTTTCGGCCATTGTCTTGATGTGATCGGCTGCCGCGTCCTATGCCATGACTCCGGCAAGTGTAGGCGCATTATCCGCTCAGCTGCCGTCTCCTCATGGCATGACGAACAAGACAGTTCTGACCAAGTTGAAGCGGCCCATCTGATCACGGCATTCGAGGTAATGGCTGAATTGTGTTGAAAATGCCAAGAATAGCAATGGAGCTGTGCAAACAGCCACGCCTCCCACACACCAGTCTAGCAGGCCGGGCGAAGGCATTGCCTGTCTGGGACCAGTAACAGAAAGCCGCAACGCCTAGGGCGGCTGTCATAGATCTGGGGGACAAATAAGGTGATGGGATGATGCCGGTTGACTTAATTTCCGTAACTCGATCGCGTTACATTGCACACCGCAGTGTGGGCTTCTTCCAGCTGGTCGAAGCTTCAGGTGACAACTGGGTCATAGAAGTCTTTTTGGTTAAGTGTCCATCACCATGGCGTCGATTGGCCAGCCGGGCTAGAGAACTAGGGCTGATTGGGCAGGCTGAGAGACATAAAGACAACCGTGGGCCTCATCGATGTGGACCACATCGTACGTAGGTATAAACGAAGAAAGGAGTACGGAGCACGAAACTAGGCTCGACGTTGGCGAACAATGCCAGTGGTGTTGAAAATGGGAATGACGGGGGTCGCAAGCTGCTCCGGGTCGGGATAGCATGCCCCACGCCTCATGCGCGAGGTGTCGCAGGCCAGGATCCAGGACGAGGCTGCCGGAGAGGTGTCAGGGATGTCATGGCAGAGATAGCAAAGGTTCGGCTTGTGGGAGAGGCTCAATGGTTGAGCAGGTTCCTGGGTCCGGCGAGGCTAGGCAAGTTTCAGCCGAGTCAGCGGCAGCAACAAGCGGTGGCGCGCAAGGATAATTCATGCGCGTGCTTGAGCTGGATTTAGCCTCTGCCTTGTCGTGCAAACCGCTCAGGTGGCTGAGAACGGGGCGGGATAGTGAGCTGTCTGTGTAATCTTGTCTAGGATCGTCGTTACACGTCAGGCAGGTGAAGAAGGGCAGCCCTGGGACTTGAGCCTTGAATTGAGGTGAGACCTCCAAGGTGAGGAGGATTTGAGGCCATTGGTTCCTGCAGGAAATGAGCGTCGACCGTTTGGCACGAGCGCAGGCACATGTGAGATTCGTTCGTATCTGTGAGCACAGGGACACACAGATAGATGAAAAGCAAGGTACATCATGTCTTGATGTCGTTGGTGTTGTCTGTAAGTGACGTTCCATTTGGCGGGGAGACGAAAATTGGTATGGATGAAAGCTTGGGACGCTGAATGATTAGCAGCGGAGAGCAGGGGTGAAGGACCACCTGCCAACCAGCATCATCATCCAACGGCAAGTTCCAGAAGATGGTCAAGGAAGGAAGGAAGCATCTAGCCCTAGCTACTTGCCTAACCTGTCTAGCTGGCTGCAGTATCTAGGGAGGGAAAGAACAGACGGCACTCAGCCCGGAACGTAAGAGCTAGAGTTTCTCGCAACAGACCCAGCAAACCTTCAATCTCTCCTCCCACATCACGAACTCATTCCCCGGACCGACACAGACCAGACCTCCATCTTCCAAAGCTTGTTGGTGTGTGATGCAGGCAAGCCAGTCACTAGCGAGAACCAGGGCGGGACGGACTCCTGGCACGGATATGTGCTGATACACGCTCCGACTCATTTTGGATCCGCGCGTTGATCCAACTGGCAAGTTTCGTCTCATGTGTGTCGACTTGAGTCTCGGGGCTTCACCGCATGCTGTTGTCGTCAGGGGTGCTGCATCATCGAGTGTCCAACACCAACTTCTCAAACACGGGCACCCCTCCCCGGTACCTGTTCCATCACGGAGGAACAGCCGGAAATAGAATAACTCATAAGGTGTCTAGGGCCGGGACGAAGGACGAAACGCCGCCAGAAGCGCGGTAGACTTCGACTAGAAGTCTTTGCGGCGACACTTGTTTGATCATCACCCGTCCCATCAATCCTACCACGGCGACGCTATCGGCAATGGGATGCGATGGGATGTTCAAGTCCCAAACAGAGTTCCTGCGCGACACCTTGGCTTGGACTAGCTCCTCGCAAGAATTACTTACTGCTGCTGCTCATCCAGCTGAGTCGCTCGCACCGACGGCAGCATCATTCTTCTCGAAACGCCCCTGACACTTCTATGGAAGTCGATCCGATGGGGGGAGCCCTGCATGCAGCAGATTTGACGAGGGTAAACAGCTATTGGCTTGTGCCCTCCCCCCCTTGTGCGCTGTCGACATGTCCCAGCAAGACATACCCTCATGATGGATGTTTTTTTGCAAGGTGCATGGCCGAAACAGACCTCAACGGTCTTGTCTGTCATGGTTCAGCCCGTTTGACAGGCGAGATCCCTTTCTTTTTCCTGCGCATCATTCGCAGATCCTCCAATCTCCCGGCCCTCCCACCTCGACAACATTCCGCCTCTGTTTTTAGAAACACCCCGGCATATCCACCTCGGCCAACCTTCCTTTCGAATCCCTGAGTTTCTGGTTTCCTGGATTCCTGGATCTTGTTGACGGACCGAAGTCTAGTGTACCTTGACCACTACCACAACTTGCTTGGAGCAGGGGGCATGCTTGAAAGTGCTTCACAGGCTGGTGGACCTCAATGCTCGCCAGCCGAGCCAGCCTTTCCAAACACCCAATCGACGCCCATGGACAGCATTGTTCTCGGCCCCCCAATCCGCCAGTTTGCAAGACGCCATTTGCCCATCGTGACTCGACCTGACACTAGTGCAGGTCCATCCATCCACCGTCCTGGGCGTTCCCGGCTCCGCGCCGCGGGGGCTCGGCTGCGTCAAACAAAATGCTTTTCTACGCCGACGGGCGACGGACGCCGCGCTAGTCTGGCACCTGCAGACGAATGAAGAAATTGTTTCAGGTCAGTCTATGGTGGGAAGAGTACGAGAAGGTGAGAGGCATGTGCTACTCCAAAATAGCAGGTGTGCCACATTCGGGCAGAGGGAGAGGGGAATGAATCCAGCTTGGTACGCATCGATGATCGAGGCAGCAGGAAGCATCACCACTACCACCACCACCACCACCGGCCGGGAAGCTTGAGGTGGATCGACTGAGGTCAAAGAGCAAAAATAACCATCGGTGGATCCCAGAGGCTAGACTCAATGCCCAAGGCAAGCATGCAGGCCTGATATTCATGTGGCCAGAATGCACTCCCAGGTTAGGAAGCTGAAGTGAGGTTTAATCGAGGCCATAATAGAGTATCGAGATGATCAAGGTGAGGGCATATTGCTCTCGTCGGTCAGAGATCGAGTTGCTAAATTCATACAGGACTCCAGTCTTTCGCATTGCTGCTCGCTGTTGGGTTTGGATGATATCAGCGCTCGCTGCCAACGAACCCTTGACCCCGGAGACCTGTTTCATGCGGGGGCTACCGAAAAGCGCAGAGCATCATTAGATGTTATACCGCCCCTTGCCTATAACTGAGGACCCGAACTACCGTTAAGCTGCGTCTAGCCACCGCACTTAAACAAGGTCTGTAGGGTAATGCTTGGTTGAAGCCGCAGCGCATTAGATGGGTGACACTTGACCCGTCCCCTTGGATCACTCTCTTTTGCATGAAGCAAGCATCACCAAAAGAGAGAGAAGGGGCAAGAGTCTACCGCCAGCATAAAGTCGGTGAAGGAGCCTCGAGTTGCTGCCATGGCATAACATGATGGCTTTCATGGTGGTCAGCGAGCCGCTCAATCTGAAGGGCGTGCGGCATGAGGAAACAGAGCCAATTCGTTAACTCTCTGCACCCAAGCGCAAACTAACACACGGCTTGGGATGTGCAGAGACAGATGCAGAGTTAGTGCGTTGTCCAGAAGGGAGTTTGCCTGAGGGATGCAGCTTCAAGGCCTCGCAACCTCCAGGAACTCAGTCCGCTCGCAAGAAGAATCTTTCCCAACAGGCAACGAATTAAAGAATCCACTTGAAGACGGCCATACAGATGATAGCTTTTGGATAAGAACCGGTAACAAACGGCCCAGGTAGATCGGCTCTCTCATGTCAGAGCGAAGGCTCAATCTCTTAGCCCCCACTGGGGGGTTTGACGCACACAAGAGGCTACTGCTCAGGATGCGCAGGGTAACTACAGAGGCCGAGGGCTTCAGCTTGCAGGAGGTGGCGAGATGGAGAAGGGACCCGGGTAAGTGTCCCGTCGGTCGAGCAGATTGTCTGATCCAAGCTTCAATGCTCGAGACGCGGCTGCAGCGGCCTCTCACGGATAACTACAGTTACACAAATGGTGGTGACTTGACCTGGGACAAGAAGCCGCTGGTTGTCGCTCAGATTCACCATTGTCTGTGTTCTGGATTCAGGGCGTTATCCCTGTCTCCTGATTTCATATTGTCGAGAACGAATGGCTGTGTGTTGCTCTGAGACGCGTGTCCCGCCAGATCGCAATACCACAGATTGAGCTGCGCCGAGATCGGATCAAAGAGAGAAGCCTCACTCATAGCCCAGTCGCATTGAAGTCATCTGTTGGCAATCGTCCAGCCTTTCATCTGGCATTCATCCCATCCCATCGTCAGCATCCTGCAACCAACCTCCACTCCCGTGGACCGTGAGCAGGCATCCAACCAACCAACCAACTCCTCGGCACCGCCGCAGCGCAACACCAACAGGTGGCATCCAAGCATAACGCTCCCATTAAGAGGCAGCCTCCTTCATGCTGGGCGAGCCGCCCTCGGGCACCGTGCCACGTCCAGTCATCCCATTGACCCTGGGGCGCCTGAAGGGCTCCCCTGTGTGCGCGAGGAGGCTTAAGAGCCGTGTATTATGCAGAAAAGGGGCCCTCTTTAAGCGGTGTGACTCTGATTGGAAGACGTGTCATATGTACAAGGATGGCTTCAGCGAGATAAGCGCTCTTGCGGATTGAAATGGGATATTGTTGGTTCATCGAACGCCAGCGAAGGCAAGAGAAGACGAATATGAGTCAAGGCGATCGAGGCCGTATCGATGATGGCAGGGCTTACACGCCTGGGTATTGTCATCGTCTGGCAGCCTTCTGATATAGCCTTGCCATCTCTTAGTGGGGATGCCTATATTTCTTTTCTGTGTTGTTGATCAGGAATGTGTACGAAACATGTCAGAGAAACCCAGCCTTTGACTGATCAACACGTGCACTTGAGCTGTCTCTACTCCATTGTTGCTGTTTCACTGACCGAGGCTGAAGGACAACAACTTCTCGCTTCCAAGCCGAGGCAGCAACCAGGGGGAGGTGTATGGCAGAGTGTTGAACTGATCTGCCCACATATGCCCCGTTACCGACGTTGTGCCCATTTCGCAGCCTGATTTCCACCACGGTGACGAACAGAAGAGAGTATAAGATCATCCAAACTAAATTGTAGAATCTCGCTTACCAGCTCTGGGCGCTTACAACGGCGCAGCACGCATAGCCGAGGAGCTGTCCCCCGGTAAAGCACATGCAGAAGAGGTCTCGCACACCGTTTCCTCACCTGAGTTTTCTCTGTGACAAGTTCAGATGGGTGGTATTGAAAGACTCGGCAGAGTTGACGGTGAGAAGAGGGGCTAGACCCAGTCTTCCTCTCTTTTAGTACTGGGCATGCACTTAGTTGAGTTGCTTAACACACAGTAACTTGGCAAACATCGTGAGATGCAAAAAGATGGGGCAGAAAACATACAACACCGGGCATTCGCCGGTCGTCACCGACCCGACTACTACTCCAGCGGTCGCCAGTTTGACTAAGGGAGAGCGGACGGGATCCCGTATTCTCTAGCGCCTATGGTCGTATGTACTTGGTTTGATGTCGAGAGGCTCTATAGGGCGGTGTGTGGATGGAGTTGAGTGAAGGCCAGGACTGTACAGGACAAGTTATGACTTGGGTACCTGAGGCCTATGAACTCTAGGAGTTGTGGAATGCAATAGAGAGGATGATGCCTTACGGAATAGACTCTAAATTGGTTGTCATACACAACTCTATATATCCGGTAAGTAACCCTCCCCCAGCGCACTATAAGGCCGGCTGACAACTTTAGGCTCACTAGTTGTCCTTTACACAACTCTCCTCTCCTGTCACGACACTCCCCAATCGCATGCAACAGTCCAAACTTGTCCATCCAACTCGACATCCCACACTGGCTGGCCGACCTCGACAACTTTTCCGACAGTAACAGCCGCCCTCTGTCCAAGTCCCGTCAACCTCCCCTCTCCCGCGAGCAGAAACCTCCTCGCCGGCGCATCGCCCGTCCGGCCCGTGACCAAGTACATCCGGCGTCCCGGCCGAACCTCTTCCACAACCACCTTGACGACAGACACGGCGGCGGCGGACGGGACCGTGCCCTCCCAGCCCTTCACCTCCGAGAGCCATCCCTGTAATCCGGCGGCAAGCCCGCCTGCCACATACTTTGCGCCCCGGCGCTGGGGGGAAAAGGCCGCGGGAAGACCTTCGACCGTGGGGTCGACCTCTGCTGGTTTGAAACGCGGCGGCGGGCGAAAGGTTGGCTGTTGAGGTGCTCTGGACTCATCGTGTGTTGGGATAGCGTCTTGTAGACTCTCTACCGAACTCTGCGTAGGCGTGTGCTCACTCTCTTCTGCCTCTTGAAGGTTGTCGTCGTTTAGATAGTGGTGTTCGTCAAGGGGGGTTGACTCTGGCATTGGTGAGATTGAAACTCTTCGCCGCTTGGGTTCTCTCTCTTCCACGGGAGATGTATCATGAGGCAGATTTAATAATCCGGGAGATTCACGCTCGATAGGCCTCCGGGGATTGTCCTCCTCATCATCTTCAGAAATGCTGATGCCGACACTGCCATCCCGCGAAGCAGTTACATCATCATCTTCAACCTCGATGGAGTCATTGAGAGGAACATGCTTCCTCGTTTCAAGCCCTTCATCGTCTGCATTCGAAAAACTCTCTTCGACGAGATCATCGACTTCTTCCACATCCTCAATATCGACAATGGCGCGACTCTGCGTCGGCCTAGGAACAGATGAAGAGCCAAAGCGGGGAGTCGACTGAAATCTTGGAGGACCTGTAGGAGTCTGCGACGACTGTGTAGCGCCGCGTTTCGCAAGAAGAAATCTCCTCGGCGTAGGCGTCTAAAATTCCGTCAACAAAATATCCTCTCGATATGAGAGCAAGACGTTTCTCACACTTGGAGGAGGGCTCATGGTCTTGTGTGAACGTGCATGGCGGCTGCACCACGACCATCCGTGTGTGGCTTGAATCTCGACGACGGGTTGCCGCTTGCTAGTGAAAGCTGCTCCATACGTGATCCATACTCTATACAGGATGCTAGGAGTGATGGATGTTGCTTGAGTGTGATGGGAATAGAGTGAGTGACGTTGACGATGGGGTTGTGATGGAGCGGTAAAATCTCGGGTCTCACCCACGACGTAAGCAAGTTCCCATCTCAACCTCAACACCATCACAGAGATGAACTAACACGTCCAACATAATTCTCCGTGTCCATCTACCGAGCATCTCATCTCAATACCGTGTTTCGAATACAATTTATACGGCACAGACGCTGTTTGATCAAAAGTGACATGTGGAGCTTTCATTTCAAGGGACCATCTATCTCTATCCCTCTCCTCCCTGTCTTTCCGTCTTGTGTGTGTGTCTCTTACACTTGATACATACATTATGCAAAAACCGAACAATGGATCCCAACTCCCACAAAACGCCCGGCTGTGCATCTCTTATTTCTTCTCCCTTTCCTTTCCTTTCCTTTCTAGAATGCGATGCGACAGTATCTTCCAACAATCATAGTACAATGTCATCCCCTGGTAGAAACCGTCATTAAGGAGGGTCCAACAAGACCCTTGAGCAAGATGGTAACAAGAAGATCACGAATCATATGGCGCCTCAAGATTAGCCATAGGCCAGCTCAAAGGTAGTCTCATGGCCTTCTGAGGTTGGCTCGGTGTTCTTGACCTGGTGCAGCATGATCGGGGGCAAGCATGGGCGGCCATGCCTCTCCTCCCACTCTCGACCACCAATGCCAGTGTCGACCCAACCCATCCAGTTGTTGTAGAGTCGGTTGGGGGGTATGGCTCTGTAGTACCAAGTTGAACCGATATATCTTCGCTCACGCCCCCAGCCCATAGGACTGCCGCGGCCACCGCATTCGCCATTTTCGCCAGGGTTGAACCACTTGTTGAGGAACTTTCCGTTCCAGTCTCGGTCCATAAAGACAGGATGAGGAGCATACACTGCCTTGAGGCCATGCAAAAGAGCAACTGTCTGTGGCGTCATCTCAGAGGCCACATGGTTTCCACGGAGATTCTCGACGTGCATGATGTTGAGGAGACGCTTGGAGACTCGAGACTGTGTGACAATCGTGGTTCGTCGGGGAACATCCTGGGATCGGTGTGTCGAATCATTGTAGCCCCAGACTTGGTTAGCAATGACCCAGTTGCTACCGATAGGGTTGAACATGGGCGAGACGGTAATCATGTCGGCTTCCTCGCCAACTCCCCATTCATAGTTGTCCTGCGAAGGCCTCTCGACCGGAGGTTTAGGTCCAATGGGATTAATGAAGGGCAAATTCGGGGGGCCCCAGATAGTGTCATCGCCGTATCGGCCCTCGACATCCTTGCGGAAAGCCGAGTCATAGTCGCCGTGGAACAACGGAATGTACCACCTCTCGTTCCTCTCCCAGAGCAACTTTCGAGGCTGTGCCTTGGCAAACTCCCCAAGCTTGTCCAGAAGGTGATAGTGGTGGCCAGTGAAGCGGAAATCCATTTCCCAGTTCCAGACATAGTCAAACTGCGGGTAGTCTTGGCTGAACTTTTGCACAGAGAGCCACTGCGCTGTGTGGACATTTCGTGATTCCTCGTCGGTCAACTTGGGGTAGAGGTTCCAGACAACTTCATCGTTCCAAAGGATCGTCATGCTGCGGAACTCGGCTGGAACACTTTGTGACAGAACCGACTGGTAAACTTCATCATCGTCAAAGATGCGGAGATTGTTGTCCTTGACCTGAACCAACAAGAAGACCTCATACTGGCCACCAGTCTTGAGAGACAGCTCAGAAACGAGGGCACGAATCACTTGCTTGTCATTCTCAGTGTAATCCTTGCCAGTGTAGGAACGGAGAAGAATAGCAGTTCGGGACTCGGAAACAAAGCCGGTTGTAGGGTTCTTGGTGCTTCTGCCAACACGAATATGCTTGTCCAAAGACTCGTCGAAGCCGTCCAATGGCTTGTTGGCAGTTTCATCCGCATTTTCATGAGACTCGCTGAAAGACTCATCGTGAGACACATCGGGAGATCCAGTCGATGGCGCAGTGCTGGGCTCGCTAGAGGTCTCGTTGAGAGGTGCATTGACAGTTCCATCATTAGGATCGGCTGACGGCTCTTCCCGAGACCGGTCTGGGGACTCGTTGGAAGCATTATTGGAATCTTCCCCTGATGCGGCTTCGTCGGCATTGGGTGCTTGCAGCGTGACTTCAATCTGTCGCTTCATGAGGTTTGGTCGATCACCCTGTCCAGCTGGCACAACGGGGGCGACTGGAGCAACCGGCGCAACCGGAACACCAGGGGCAGCTTGCTCAGCTGGCGCACCACCCGGCAAAACTGGCGCAACTTTCCCTGGGACATCGGGTTGCTCAGGCAGTTGAGGTCCAATGACAGTCTCTGGGTACACGTTGAGGTACTCGTTGACACGCTCTCTGTTCATGTCGAAACGTTGGGCGTTTCTGTGAAGACAGGCCCGTTGGAGATCGCCCCAGTTGACAGTATCCCAGTTCAGAGGCTGCGGCTCGCCACCGACCTTCTTATACTGACGGTGTAGACCATAGGGACCGAGTCGTGTCTCCCGCTCCCAGCAGAGGTTGGGATCCATATTCAAAGCGTCGAAGCTACCAAAGCGAGGGAGCGGCCACTCGCGCGGTCGTCCCTTGAATACGAGAAGGTCCTCAACAACTTCTCCATTGGCGCCCTTGCAGGGGAAGTACTGGGCGTAACCAGCCTCCTTCCAGGCGGCGCTGTTGTATGAAGGATAGGGATCGTAGCGAACTGGCTTCTCGGCGCTGTACTCGACGTCGGCATCAGCGTCGAATCGCAAGTCTTTGCTGAAGTCGTCGGATCGCTGTTCTTGGAACTCCAGGTTCGCCAGCGTCTTTCCGTAAATGAGGTTCGAATTGGGGAAGCTGGAGCAGCCACAGTTAGCTTGGTTTGGTGTGAGTTGAGGTCATGAGTACTTACTTGGAGGTGACGGAATAAGCGTGTCTCCATTCCTTTCTCATATCCTTCTCATGTTGCAGCTTGCCGAGAGACCCAAAGCCTCTGTCCTTTCCATCAGTCTCGTAGCCAGGCTCAACATCATTAGGGTCCTCGCCGTCGGTAGGATCCCACCAATCCTTAAGATCTTGGGCCGTGAGCTCCCACAGCTCTCGTTGAATGCTAGAGTATTGATCCTCGGTCTGTTCATTGGGCTGAGTATTGGCACCGTTGCCATTGCCACTCCCAGGTTGGGCCTTGGGGTCAAAGGGGACAACTTGAATGTTGGGACTTCCGCTGAACAGGAGAAAGTAGGCCGACACCATGGCAAAGGTGATGATCACCATGGACCTAGGCCGAAGCTTGACGCCAATCATGCGCCGCCCATGAGGATGCCATTTCTTCATGGTGGGCAGAATATCGACAGGATGGCCGATAGAGAAGACAGTGAGGATGTGTAGTTTAGAATCGGTTTAGGTCGTCGCAATCGAAAATGAGATAGTGAACGCGTTGAACAACGATCAGTAGCGCATTATTCGGAAGATGGCGAGGTGATTACTGTCGTTTGGTGCGACGCGAGGGATGAATTTCGACGAAAGGGAGCCGAGCTGAGTCGTTCAAGACCAAGGATCGTATGCCTCTTTTTTTTAGTAGATCGCAAAATGCAAGTCCCTTTCGATTCGGAGCCGAGATCTTCTTGCAAAGGAGTGTCGCGGCCTCTATCAAAGAAGGCCAGCAAGCAAGATGAGACGCTCAAAGTGACGGTGACGTTGCAAGAAGAAAAATTAAAAGAGGCCAGACGCTACGTCTTGAGAGAACGAATGCGAATGGCAAGAGAAAAAGGGAGGGACCAAAGTTCTCAAGGGAGGGTGAGATGGATGGGATAGGACGGAATGCGGGTGCGGATGACGAAGCGCAGATGGATTGGACAGCACATAGACCTTTGACTCTAATTAGGGGGATATGGGTGTGCGGGCGGGCAGGAGGTGGCGCGACACTGGCGCGTACGGCGCCGTTAGTGGAGGGGGACTCTAAAACTCCAGCACTCCAGGTCTCTGTACATGCGATGCGCCAGGTCCCATCGCCTCAACCTATCCTGAGCCGTTGGGGGATCTTGTAAATTCCAAGGAACGGAATGGAACTTGAATACGGCATCCTTCCCTTAACACGAGGGCATCCCCATTGAACCCTCCTGTCTACGAAATCACCTCGCCAAGACATAAGCTGGGTTTCACATGATTAGAGCTATTGGATGGATAGACATTGCCCGCCCTTGCCTTGCTGCCACGACCTTATTTGACGAACCAGAAGCATTCAATGAGTCTCTACTCTTTACAGAGTACACGTTTATGAATCGATATCAATCTGACATGAGAGAGCACTGCCATGAAAGGCTGAGTATCAAACCTCGAGACAACCCCGAGGGGCCGGGTCCCACCACTTCTCACCATCCCCAGGCTCTCATCAACAGGCCAAGCCAGCGCTGATCGACCTACTTTTAGAATCCGCTTCGCTTCTCCATAGCCAGAACCTTTTAGCGCAAGCGTGACCCTGAAAACCGCGCGGTCTTTGGGCGGGACGCCAAGAATCCCTAGCTCCCGTTGTAACGGGATCCGTTCTCCACGCTTCATTACGGAGATTTTGGACTTTGCTTCTTTCTTTTCTAACCCACAATCAGGACATCTTTTTTGTGCCTCGGTTGAAAGTCTCTAGTAGGTTATGTGCTTAGAGGCGACCGACTTTGGCCAGGTATGATAAAGGAGAACAGGATCATACTCAGTCAGTTATCAGCTATATGGAAAGTCAAGAGCAATACCCTTGACTCTACTCCGTACCGCTTATCTCAAGGAGACGATCATGGAGAACAAGACCAAGGGAGTGTGACAAGATCTATAAACGACCAGAAAGCTCGCTTCAAACCCAGACGAGAATCACCTCCCTCGTCAAGGCCTTTCCTAGAAAACTAAAAGACCAGCGGCTTGACGTTATTAGGCGTCAATAATTCCTCCGGCTCCGATTTTGTCACCTCCCTTACCCCTGAATAACGGCCGAGGGCGTCGCGTGGGAGAAATGTCCAGATAAAGGCAAGCCACAGCGGGACCATGAACGACAAGCAATCTGTTCAGGGGGTACAAATTCATCCTCGGTTGACAGGCCCCAATTAGACATTTAATATCCAGTCATTACAAGGGGGTCAACATGTCAATAACCATAATCCCAGTAAGAACACCAAAAGTAGTCTCAACTATAATTCAATTAGGGAGACGTCAAGTCTGTACTCATCACAATGCTATGCCGCCGAGGCCTATCCTGCCTAATGCTCGTCCCGTACTCCAAATCTCCCCATGATTGCTGGCAAAGGATCATACAAGAAAGCCGCCCGCACTGATGCTCAAAAACAGGTCCGGGAGGATCTCTCTATACAAACAAAGTGCTTCGGGGAAGGGTTCAAAAACAGGGGGGGTATAATAACGACAAAAACGTCCACATGCCAGCTCAACTCCCCGCATAAAAAACCAGCAAAAGCAGACAGAGTTATAGTTCAAAGGTAAATATTACAAGACAAGGTAGTGGTTTCCATATAGCGTCGTAGCGTTCGAAGCATATGAAGCGAATTATACATCAGGTCGTTACATCATGCCAAGGCGAGTGTTGCGCTTGTTCATCCGGGGTCGGGGGCCAGGGGGTCCGAGAGGTCCGGGTGCAAGGCGGTGGCCTGGCGGCGGCATGCCATACGGAGGTCGCGGGAGACCCATGCCAGGGCCGAGCCGTTGTGCGGGATGGCTGGGGAGGCCAACCATGCCGTTCGGGGGTCGGGATCCGGACGCTGACCGAGCGGGTGGTCCCTTCATCGGCCCGTTGGGGTCCATAGGGGGTCCATTGGTAGAGATCCAAGGTTGTTGAACTCGTCGCCAGGCATCCCGTTCGCAGTATGACTTGCCGTCCACCTCAAAGTAACCTTCAGAGAGGGATCGGCCGCAGTCGAGACATCGGAAGCAGCCAACGTGATACTTGATGGCAAACTCGTCCTCCAGGTACTGTCCTTCAATACCGTTCGCGCAGCTTCCGCAGAGACTGCCGTTGAGCTTGTGGTAGTGGTGCTCGCAGTAAGGCTTGTCGTCGAGAACGTAGAACTCGGCCGAGGTAAAAGGCTGGGTGCACGTTGTGCAGACAAAGCAGGCCTTGTGGTATTTTCCTGTCAATCTTCCATCCGCTGAAGAAATACTCTTTCCTGTAATAGCAAGCTTGCAAGCCTTGCAGTTGCCTCTAGACCTCGTGGGATCTTGAGAACCCTTTCGCATGGGAGGTGCTAGAGGGGCGGGGATGTTGTTGGCTCCACGCCCTGCTTGCGCGAGGGGATCGTGATGGTATGGGTCTTGCGGTGAGGATCCATAAGCTGGGAAAAGGTTCTGCTCGCTTGGTCGTTCTCGGGTCTCGACCTGAGGTCCATTTTGAGTGATAAAGTCCGGCTTCTGGTCTTTCGGAGAAATTTCCAGAGGTGACTCCGAAAGGGGTGACTTGCTCCGAGGGACCTGTAGTGGAGCAGGGTCCTTGGAACCCAAGCTCTCCATTGAGGTTTCCAGATCAGTCATCAAACCGTCCATAGTCGATGCGTCTGAATGGTCGCGGCGGGCTTGAGATCTCGCCTGGCTGGTCTGAGAGCTGCCACGGCTCTGGTGGCTAAAAGTAGAGTAACCGGAAGATGTTGAGTCGGAAGGCGTGTGATAGGGATTGTTAACACCGAATTCAGCGGCAAGATCAACCGATGCTGAAATCTTGCCAGGATGTTGCGGCCGAAGCAAACTCTTCCGTGGGGGAGGCGGTCTTGATGTGTCTGGTCCCATGGAAGGCCTTGATACATGACCACGGCGATCCTCGGCTTTGACCAGCTCGGGCTTCGTTCCAGGTGCTGAAGGCGTCCTCAAAGGTGGATCTGGCCTAAATGATGATTTCGGGAATGTATCGGAGCGGTTGATGAGTCCCAGAGGTTGGGGTTGGAGTTGGTCATCTGAATCATAAGGGTTCCCAATCCCTTCATAGTCGTCCCTCGATGGCCGCGGTGGTACAGCGCTGATGGTGTTGCTTCCCGTGGGAGATGTCGACATGTCGGTTCTGTTCGAGATGTAGATGTCTTTTGGTGATGCACTCAGAAAATCGTCGTGCTTAGTGGTCGTGTTATTAGTGCTACCAGTTATTTCTTTTGGAAATGATGGTGATGTCGCTGAGGGGCTGCGGATAGCATCGAAAGGGCCTGGCGCGATCGTATCGAGTCGTTTGAGTAGTGTATTATTCACTCCGCCGTTGGGGCTAATGGAGCGAGGTTGCATGTCCGGACCATGCTTCTTCTCACCGAAGCCTCCGTATGCGCCAGGTCGCTCGACCGGGCGCGGAGACGGCATGATCAAATCATCTTCGTGAGGTGTCGGGGCTGAATCAAAAAAGGTTCCCATTCCACCCGGTGGCGATAGATCACTGTTTGGTGTAAGCTGCCCTTGACGCAGAAAAGGCTGGTCTGCAACATCGTCAGCGACTCCTTAACCCAATTTGCTAGACCAACTCACTGGCAGCATTGACGTCAAGTGATGGCGGTACCCGGCCATGCTTTTCGGGATGTGGTACTGGGCTGTATGGCGTGTAGGGTTCGTACTCCTCTGGTGGCGGTGAGACTATTATCGAGTCAGTACCAGGCGCAAGATGGATTTTCTTCAATATTCTTACGTTCAGGTTCTGCCGGAGTACAGATGTGCTCGCCCATGAGAGATATTTCTACTTGGTTACCACATGACGAACACTTGATGGTCGGTAGAAACATGGACTCTCGTGGGACAGCCATGGTGACGGCGTGTTGTGTCGCAATCGGTAATGTCCTGCTTTATTCGACAACTCTTCCAACCTGCATTAAAGCGATGCCGTCCAGTTTCGCCAGCCAAAGTGTGAGAATGGCCTTGTGGAATGCGCAGAACGGAGGATAAACGCAGCCTCTGTTGCGGTCGTCTCAGCAGAGCGCTTGAAGTGAGCCCTTTACATTCGTACCCCAGGCCAGTTCTGTGACCGGTGTTCCTGGGGTCGATGACGGCAGCAAAAGGTGCCAAAAGGCAAGGCAAAGTTGTAGTGAATGTTAAGGCCGATAAACTGTCAAGTTGCAATGTCAAGATCGTTTTGAGCTGAACTGAAGAGTCGAGAATCCCTGTGGAATTGCCGCGTCGGTGGTCGGGGTAGTATCCAAGCGAGTCAGTCGGTGAGCGATGTCGAGGATGAGAATATGGTTCGTCTAGAGTCCAGCCTCGTCGTCGTTCAACTGAAAATGACTTGCAGATTCAGCAGAAAACAAGGAACAGAACGGAAAGGAAAGAGGCGAAACACGACACGAACACGGCTGCGACGTGAAAGGACGGAAAGAAAGTCAGGTGTCGACTTGCAAGAAGGGGACGATGCGCATCGTGTCTCGAATGTGGAGGGCGAGTGGGCGGGTTGATGCTAAAGGGGGACCCTTGGCCCTTGGCCGAACTAATGGATGGTAGCAGGCTTATCCCAGGCTCTAACCCTGGCTCACGTCGGCGCCCTTGGTCACAGCGCTGGCCGAGAGATCCTTGTACCCCTGGTTGGTGACTGCAACGAGACGGCTTGTAACCTGACGGGTTTGCGGTGGGCGCGGTGTGGAATAATATGACCAGCAGGAAGATGGAGGTCGGCCAGAGCATCCGTGAGTCTTTGCCAGTGGGTTCTGAGCTTGTCTTTTTGACTCTAAAATCATGCCCCATTTCTCACGGCTCTTGTCGTTGGTGGTGGCCCATCGATGCATCGGATCAAGTGCTCGTCCCATCAATTTCCTGTCTTTGTCCTACTATGTACCGTGGGTGCTATTCTTAGCCGTCACATCCAATATCGTGGTAACGAACATTCCAATCGCGACCCAGCTTCCAAAACTTTGTACGACCTGCCGACTGCTTCGCCGAAGCTTCTCTGTAGAATAGCGTTCGCACACCCTGGCACTGGCGTGCGTGGGGAGGCGGCCTGAGACACGGCTCTGCGGCCATGCGGTCAATCTTCAGGGCGGGTTGGCGAGATGGCAGAGACACTGCGGGAGCCAAGATTGGTCTGTAATTCCTGGTACCTATTACAGAACAGGGCCTCGCTCTTCGGTGATTCGGTGATTCGGTTCGTTCGCCTCCTCAATGATGCATATGCATCCATTTGCCTCTTCGGAAGACTGGGACAAGGGCAACGCTGTACCTGGACAATACCGTCCTTTGTTCGGACTGGCCGCCCTGCACCAGTTCCACTGATACGGAAGGTTGCGTCGTGATCCGAAGAGGGTTGAACAGTCCGCAATTGGCTCTTGGCTGCGTCGATAGATAGACGATGCATGCAGCTCACACCAACGTTTGCAGTGCGGATCGTCCATATGCGTTACCGTCACTGGCCACGGAGCACTCTGCTAACTGTTGCTCATCAAACGATTCCCGCAACCATCAACCAAGAAGCGCAGAAAGAACAAAGGTCCGGCCTCAGCCGGCTCAAGTCATACGAGACGCCACAGCGTCCGTCCTTCTCCCATGGATCCATCCATCCATTATTACAAGAGAAGGAAAAGAACGGATCCAACGTTGCGAACTGAACGGCTACGGGTACCTTGCAGGAGCTCTGTCCAGTGGAGAAGCGCCCCTGGTGGCCCTAGTCCTGAATGGGGTCTCGGCCGACCAAAAGGGGAGCTACCTCATCAAACGCCTGCTTTTATTGCTCCTCGCGTGGTGTGAAGCGTCGTGGGGAAACAACAGCCTGTCAAAGCTAGAATTCGAGATGGAAGCCCGCAGCGCAATTACTGAAGATGCTACAAATCAATAATCTTGTCCACTAACAACGCGAGACAACCAACAATGCCCGCCTCATCACTCGCCGACCTCGAGACGGCATCAGCGGGCTTCTCGATCCGGTTTAGCTATCACACACCACCCACTATGAACAAGGCTGAAAGGGGACCGCAAGCGGAGAAATTGTGCATGCATGCATTGGCGTCGGTTCCTGATGGATCCCCTACGGAGTAATCTCTCTGGCAGCGGGCATGGGTTGCCCTCCACTGATATTGATTGGCTCGTGTAGGACAAAATGAATGGCTTTGACACTCTTGACCCCGGCCTCTTAGAGACTGCTTCTTAATTGCTTGTCCTCTTTGGGGTGGCTACGCCGTGACAGACCGTGGCTGATCTTCATCTCTACGCGCCAAATACAGCAGGTTGCTGTCTGTTAGTGCTCAACTACCCCGTGATCAGAGTGACACTCGGTGACGGGTGGTTGGAGGGTTCACTCGCGATGCAATCTCCAACCGTTCGAGGATTGTGCCGAGGATAGCGCAGCCGGATCTACAAGACAAGCGCGTTGCAAAGGCCCGAGACAGCCAAGCATTAAATGCCGCTGCTATGAGTACCCACTGTCTCAGGTCTATGACGGGAAGAACGATGGCGATGCCCTACACTCTGTCCCGGATGAGGGCATCAACACTGGAGCGCCAAGCATCAGCCAAATATCAATAGATCGGTCACCAAGAAACGCCACGATGAGACGCCCCAAGAGTCATTTCTTCGGCAGACGAGAGCTCAAAACTTCCGCCACAAGAACCACACGACCTAGGGCTGAAAACAGCTCGTTTCCAGTTGCCGGGCTAGCAGACTGGAGCTACCCCTGGACGAGACCACAGTCGTGTGATGATCGTGGCTGACAAGTTCGGCATTAAGAACCATGGATCCAAGAGAGTTTGTCATACTCTAATGACGTCCATCTTAAAGACATTTAGACGCCTCGACTGCACAGAAGCAAATCCATCATACGACCATCTTCAACGAAGTATTCCAGGCTCCGCACCATCTGACATCCTCCTTATCGTCAGGGCCAATGCTATCAAGAACCGTATCCCTCAGGGTCGTTACCTCATCAGACCTTTGACATCTAGTGCCCATACTAGTCATGAGTTGCTAAAAGTCCACAGCGGCTGATAGTGTCGGTGAACGTCATTGGGGGTTCCAGACCTAGCCTCGCATGGGTCTCATTTTAAGGTGATGGCTTGCGTGGTTCACGATAACAGCGGTTTTGAGGGGGCAATTTCGTGAGTATGATCGTCGATCGGCTATCTGACACACATGACCTGTCTCGGATGCACGGGGCTGAGATGAAGAAATGTCGTCAGTTATTGCATGGCAACGAGGGCTAAACAAGCCATGCCCTGCGATGGGCGCTTCGACTGGTCTTCTAGTTGACACTGGCGGCGGCATATTTCTGCTTCTAGCTTTTACTGCGCCTTTTTGACACGGAAGACCAGAATGTCTCCATGGCGATGAGAGACATGGCGGTTCTTGGCAGATTCTACGGAGCCCACACCAAGACCTCATCAGGAACGAGAGATCGCCCCGCAACATCTAGAACTTGGTCAGAGGATGCTTCAGGTTGCCCGTGGGGTCTTGCATATGTAGTCCATCAATCCACAGGTCCATTCGAAGAGTGGTTCGGGTGGTGATAGGCTCCATGACAATGGAGTTGATCAGGTTGCTGGGACAAATTGACAACTGTGGTCCACAGGGGGGAGAGATTCCTCGGATCCAGCAGTTCTCCATCGAATAAAGAGGTCAAAGCTCCTAAGACCTCATGCCTCTCCACGAATACTCCACGGAGCAAATTCACTCGCTACCTAACCTACACTCTGACTCTCCCGCATTTGACGGTGAAGCCGGAACCTACGGAACATTGATTCGCTCGGCGGAGAAGAACATGATCGCAAACATCAGTTTGAACCGATGTGGAGCTTCGGCTCATGGGCATCCATGGTTACATGTGAAGGAACAAGTTTCACCTCACCGCAGGAACAAATGATGAGACCCTGGAGAAAGATCTGCAGCACACTGCGACAGCTGGCGCTATGACCCCTGTTTAAATGGACAGAGATATGGATGTTGGGACAAGCGAATTGTTACCGCAAGCGCTGGAGCCGTTGCGGGATAATGGCTAGCGCCCTGTTGTGGGATGATCGACAGCAGCACGACTCACAGGATGGACCAAGCGATGGGACAGTCTTTCCCGTGGTATCTTCGTGCTCGATAGCAAACATGTTCCAGCGGTCAGTAGATACGTTATCGATTGGCATGCACGTGTCTTATTGTAAGTTTGCAGGACGGAATGTATCATGGTTGAGAAGCTAGAGCAAATTCAGTTACTGGGCCAGAACCCTCAAAGGTCTCGTGCCAAGGCCAAAGATGCAGCTGTTTATGTGGATGGAATAACAACCTCTTTGAGCTTGCGGGATAGTTTCCGCGGTCTTTTCCATCCAAAGGTTCCCTACATATGCGGCTGACGTTGGACATTTTACAGCTCAAAACTTGCTCTCCCTCGCCATAACAAAACGACGAAAAAGCGAGGCGCATATTCGCGCAATCTTGGCATGCCATGTCTCGAGCGTATCAGAGCCACATGCGAGTACGACGGCCTGTGGCAATAACAATAACGGGTTATCTGCAGCAGGCGGCTCAGTATGGTACGACGAATGTTTCTGCAAGTTCACACACGCAACACGCAAGACCTCTTGCCCATCCAAGTTTTTCCGCCGTTCTCGAAATCTCGGTTCCACGCCGAAGTCGCGGAAGCTCAACGGAATCGGGAGCGGACTTTAAAGGATCGCCGAAGGTCCCGGGTAAGGCCAATCACCGGGGATGACCCCGGTAGGGACCAAGACACACGACACGGGTTTCCATTGGCAGCGGCTAAGAGGGACGATACCTCTTGTGTTCTCTCCTGCACGAACTAATATCAAGCGAAGCTACCGTACTGTATCCGTACCGAGGGTGTCGAATGTTGGGAAATGCACAATGTCAGGGGCTCAGGCCACTCGTTCGGCAAGACGGGTCTTTTTGTGCATGGAGGGGGGGAAGCAAAAGGAAGCACTCTGCATGATGGCAGGGTCAGCCATGACTTGACTGGAGGGTTAGAGGTGTCATGTTGAACTCAATTGCCGAGACGGTCTCCAATGGTACCAGCTTAAGATCAAGAAAAGTCTTGACGGTTAAACATGCTCGCGTGCCAGCTCTTAGTTTTCAATATAGCTACAACATCAAGTCGAAGCCATCTCCTCCTCTTCAAGCTGTCGGCTGAATCCTACGGGCCTCCGATCCCAACGCTGCCAACCCTGTGGGAAAGCCTGCTGCCTTCGGCTGTGCAGAAGTGTCCACAAACATACAGAAGCCATTACCCAGGCCCAACCAATTGTCCTCCCCCGAGCCCTCCGCAGGCGCTCCGCAAGCCGCTAGATTATCGCGACTCCGCTAGCGCCGCGTCGTCAGCGCTCACCGCCCAAAACCCACAATGGGGGAACCAAACGTGGCAGTACCTGCTGCTCGTCTCCATCTCATGTGCCGTATTTGAACCCTCCCCATCCCTTGGATTTTTTGATTCTACTCTTCTGCTTTACCACCAACACTCGTCAAAACTCACAGACACATCAAGCTTCTTAACGGAACACCTTCAACCCCTTCAACCCTTTAAAACCCCATATCTTCGACTACTGTCTACCCCGCTACCCCGCGACAACCACCCCGCCAAATCTAAACAAACTCTTACAAGAGGACCAAGGCACCGAACCTTGGTCACTACAGTCGTCAAGACGTTTTCCAATCTCCTTAACTCGTATGTTGAAACCCAAGATCTCAGAGGGCACTCACTCCTCATGAGTAAAACCGCATCCAAATTCACAATGCTGACCCCTTCCAGGACGCACCACCCGTTCGCAGGAGCCCGCTGCTCAGCCGATTCCGGAGGCTCAGCGGACTCGACCTTTGAACAGTAAAGGTCGAAATCAAAACCTGAACCCGTCCAATCTACGCAAATCGCAAACTTCCACGTAAAGAACCATTCGCTCACCATGGCTCCTCACGCGGAAGTCGGCACGGGCTCCTCGAACGGGGCTTACACCAACGGCCGAAGCTCTTCGGCCAACCAGGACCTCTTCACCGTCAACTCCCCCAATGTCACCTACACTGATGCGGAGATTCGCTCCAAGTACACCTACCGCACCACCAAAGTCGACGTTGACGCCAATGGCAAGTATGTTGCTACTCCCAATGAGACCCTCTACGACTTCAAGGTCGACCGCAAGATTCCCAAGGTCGGCATGATGCTGGTCGGTTGGGGCGGCAACAACGGAACCACCGTCACCGCCGGCATCCTCGCCAACCGCCGCCAGCTCTCCTGGGAGACCAAGGAGGGTCCTCGCGAGTCCAACTACTATGGTTCCGTTGTCATGAGCTCGACCCTCAAGCTCGGCACTGATGCCAAGACCCACCAGGAAGTCAACATCCCCTTCCACAACATCTTGCCCATGGTCCACCCCAATGACCTCGTCATTGGCGGTTGGGACATTAGCAAGATGAACCTGGCTCAGGCCATGGACCGCGCTCAGGTCCTTGAGCCTACCCTCAAGGCCCAGGTCAAGAAGGAGATGACCGAGATGGTTCCTCTCCCCTCCATCTACTACCCTGATTTCATTGCTGCCAACCAGGAGGATCGCGCCGACAACGTCCTCGAGGGTACCAAGGCTTCCATGGCTCATGTTGAGCAGCTCCGCAAGGACATCCGTGACTTCAAGGCCAAGAACGGTCTTGACAAGGTCATTGTCATGTGGACTGCCAACACTGAGCGATATGCCGACCTCATCCAGGGTGTCAACGACACGGCCGACAACCTTCTCAAGGCCATTGAGCAGGGTCATGAGGAGGTTGCTCCCTCGACCGTCTTTGCTGTCGCCTGTATCCTTGAGGGCGCCCCCTTCATCAACGGTTCTCCCCAGAACACCTTTGTCCCTGGTGCCATTGAGCTTGCCGAGAAGCACAACGCCTTCATTGGTGGTGATGACTTCAAGTCTGGCCAGACCAAGATGAAGTCGGCCCTTGTTGACTTCCTGATCAACGCCGGTATCAAGTTGACCTCTATTGCCAGCTACAACCATCTTGGCAACAATGACGGCAAGAACCTGAGCTCCCAGAAGCAGTTCCGCTCCAAGGAGATTTCCAAGTCCAATGTCGTTGACGACATGGTCGAGGCTAACCACGTGCTGTACAAGAAGGGTGAGCATCCCGACCACTGCGTTGTGATCAAGTACATGCCCGCGGTTGCCGACAACAAGCGTGCTCTCGATGAGTACTACGCTGAGATTTTCATGGGTGGCCACCAGACCATTTCGTAAGTTGATAAATTGTGCCATGATGTGAACTTGGCTAACAGGAAATAGGATGTTCAACATCTGCGAGGACTCTCTCCTTGCTTCTCCGCTGATCATTGACCTGGTCATCATCGCTGAGATGATGTCTCGTATCCAGTGGAAGTCTGCCTCCACCGACGGAGCCGCCACCACTGAGTACAAGAGCTTCCACAGCGTCCTGAGTGTGCTCAGCTACATGCTCAAGGCTCCTCTGACTCCTCCCGGCACCCCGGTTGTCAACGCTCTTGCCAAGCAGCGCGCGGCTTTGACCAACATCTTCCGCGCCTGTGTCGGTCTTGAGCCTGAGTCTGACATGACCCTTGAGCACAAGCTCTTCTAAGCATTGCATGCTCAATTGACGCAATTGCTTCTGGATAGAATGAAAGAAGAGGAATTAGGACAGTCATTACTGAAAGAGAAAACATAAAAACATAAAAAAGGAGGAGAGACAAGTATCAACTACATATTCATAGGATCCTAAATTGAACATGTCCATTCTTCTCATGCCAAGTCCCTTGATGCCATGACAACGCTTAATACCCACGTCTAAGTTGGGCCCGTGCCTTGTTAAAGACGTTAAATGCTCTGAATCGCGGCAATCGACGAATGCGTGCACGGAGCAACCGTCGTGACAGCCCCAGGACAGGGATTTTTATGTGGCTGTGGTGGCTCGCGACGTCCTTTACGCGGTTGTGATGCGTCGCGTATCACCAACGCCTCTTAAACTACGCGTCGCGTAAAGCTCCCACCACGCATTGACACCCTTTGAGAGCCACCTCCCAATTCCTCCACACCCACCATCCGCATACACACACTCTCATCCATCAATTCATCAACATCACTCACCCCTCCAAAACTTGACCGATTAAGCGATACATTTGTTTATATTTACATGCTGGCTTTTTCATAAGATTTTTAATTCAACATCACAGCCATTCACCATGGCTACCACCCCTCGATCTTCGTCCCCTGCGTCGTCAGTCGGGTCTCCAGAGCAACCGCAACTATCACCGCGAGCTCAGCTCAAAGCCCTCCTAGAAGCCGGGAGCAGCGACGACGAAGCCTCTCCTTCACAAGAAGCTACAAAGACCAAGTCACCACAGCGGAAACGAAACATCGACCTCACACAATTATCTACACAAAATGAGGATGCATCTGATGATGAGTCCGAGGAAGAGATTAGACCTCGTGGCAGGCTCGCGTCAAGGATGCAGGCCGTCACCAAGGCACCACAAGCAGCAGAGGCCACAACCAACAAGGAAACAACAGCTCGAGACCGCGTGAGGAAGATGTTTGAGCTCGAGAAGGAGGCACAGAAAGAGAAAAATGTCGATATGCCCGACGCACAATCTGAAGAGGACGACCTTCCTGTTGCTCCCCGGAGATTATTCCGCCGAGCACCGCAATCACCAGCTGCCAATGGCTCAACTCAAGCATCCAGAGAACCCAGCCCGGCACTTTTCGTATCATCACCCGCCCGCCCCTCGCCATCCAAACCAGCCCATGCCGACTCTGACTCTGAAGACAACTTGCCTTCCAAGGAACGTCTCATGGCACTCCCCGAGCGCAAGGCGCGAGAGAGGCGCGCCGAAGAGGCTGCCGAGGAAGCACGGAAGGCCGAGCGACTTGCCCGGCAAGAGGAGCTTGCGCAGGAGCTCGAGCAAATGGCTTCGGACGACAACGACTCCGGCATCACTGACGATGAGGGTGGCCGCCGGCTTACGCAAACCGACCGACCCAAGATCAGGAAGGCAAGCAAGAAGGCCATCGAGGAGATGAACCGGGAAACTCAGAGGATGGCGAGAAACATGCAACTCACACATGAGGCAAAGACGCGGAAGAAGATCACCAAGAATAGCCTGTTCGAGCGCTTCAACTACCGCCCTGCTGGCGAGCCAGAACCCAAGGTTGTGAGCTCGAGCAGGGGTGCCACGCCTCATAGCGACGTCGAAATGCAGGATGCGGCGGAAACTCCACCCAGCTCACCACCAACGGCCAAGCAACCCGCAGAGCCTGTAGCTGAGAGGGCCGACGAGGATGTGGAGCTGCCAAGCGTCGGCAGCCTGGCAGACTCTGCCAAGCTCAAGTTGGACAAGGGCAAGGGGAAAGCCATCGATATCCCTGATCGCCAGCAACCCGCCAAAAAACCCCGTCGCCAGGTTCGCGTCAAGCTTCCTCCTGCCAGAGTCAACGTCACTATGTTGGACTCGGATGATGAACTTGAGATTACCACAACTGTTCAGGACCGGGTCAGGGCTGTTTTCGACAGTGTTCCCTCCAAGAAGGCCCAAGAGCATAACTCTATCCACACCTTGAAAGCTCTTGCCCAACTCAAGTCCCCTGGCAAGGAGACAAGGCGACGAGATGATCACGGCATGACCGCAGGCGAACTTCAGTCCTACCTTCAGCAGAAGGCCCGCCAGCAGGCCAAGGTGGAACGTGAGAAGAGGATCGAGATGCTCAAGGCCCAAGGTGTCGTTATCCAGACTGTAGAGGAGCGCGAGCGCCAAATGCAGGAGGTCGACGACATTGTTGCCAAGGCACGAGAGGAGGCACAGAAGATTATGCAGGAGGAGCGAGCTGCTGCTAAGAAGGAAAGGAAGGAGAATGGAGAGGTTGATCCCCTCGCCTGGGATGATAGCGACGACGAGGAATACCAGGCGTCTGGCAATGAAGCCGATGCTGAGGTGTCAGCTGCTGAGTTGTCTGGATCTGAGGAGGAGGACGAAGAGTCTGATGAAGAGGCTGACAGCAACCCTCTACTTGAGGCAGAGGCAGAGGCAAAGGATGCAGAGTCGGAAGCATCTGCCGACGATGCCGAGGATTCGACCCCTCTCGTCAGCCAGGACGTTCATGAAGATGCAGACGACCTACCAGTCCTACACAAACGACGAACACGGAAGCCCATCGCCATTATCTCCGACGACGAGGACGAAGACATCGTCAAGTCAACACCCAAGGCTGTGAAGACCGTTGTGCATACATCACCCACTGTTCCCAACACGCAGTCCCCTGCTGCTCCCACATCAGTGCTCCGATCAGCCAAGAAGACCTTTATCCCAGGCCTACCCGTTCAGGGGCCTGCTGGTCTTGGCTTGACCCAGATCTTTGCTGGCACTATGGACGATAGTCAGATGGACTCTGCCAACGGCCCAACTCAATCTATGATGCCTGACTTCGACCACTTCCCGGACTCCAACTTCTCGGCCACCATGGATGAGCCGATGGAAGACATGGTCATGGATAGCCAAAAGGACGACACTCAAAAGACAACACAGGGCGTCAAACTCAACTTTTCTCAGTCTCAGATGCGTGGCCTCGACAGCTTGCTGCGAGAGGAGAGCACACAGCTTTCTGAGATGATTGAGTTGTCACAGGATGGTGGTCTTCAGGACCACACTCCCCTGAAGGACAGATTTATTGAAGTCCCTGTCTCGACTGTCGATACTGTGATGGCTGACACTGAGGAAGCTGGCCCAGACTCACCACTGGTTCGCCGCGGACGTCTTCGTCGCAGGACGGAGACTCCTCTTCGCATCGAAGAAACACCGGAGCCCACAGTTGCTGAGAAGACCAACACCGCCTTCAGCAAGCTCAAGGAGGGCGCGGAGAAGGAAAAGAAACGCAAGGCCCAGGAGGCATTCGACCACAAGAAGAGCAAGGCCAAGGAAATGGTTCAGGAGCAGGCTGAGGAATCTGAGGATGAGTACGCTGGTCTCGGTGGTGCGGACGGTGAGGACAGTGACAATGAATCTGTCGCCTCGCTCAAGGAGATTATCGACGATGCTGCTGGAAACGATGTCGACGAGGCCAAGCTTGCCGCCTTCTATGCGTAAGTGTGATCCAACTTAACTGTTGAAGCATATTCTAACATTTCATAGTGATCGCGAGCGTGCAGAGGATGAGAAGCAAGTTGAAAAGCTTTTCAAGGACATCACTACTGGTATGCTCCGCCGCAAGCGTGGTGCTGGCTATGATCTTGATGATTCGGACGACGATGGTGAGGCTCGCAGGCGCATGAAGCGCCGCCAGTTTGCAAAGATGCAGAAGGCCCTGTTTGCCGATGAGCGTGTGAAGAAGATTGCCGAGAACCCCGGTAACCAAGCCTTCCTACGAACCATTGAAGATCGGGGCAGCGACGATGAGATGGACTTTTTGGACGCCCCAGAGGAACCAAACGAGTCATCTCAGCAGTCTCAGTCTCAGGAGGAAGACAGCAACGCATCCAACACTGTCCCTGATAGCCAGCCACGAAAGACACTGGGCTCTGCGGACAACCGACCTCCTGCCAATATGCGAAGAACCAAGGATGGCAAGAAACCTTCCAACATTGGCGAAGTTCGTGAGACTCTATCCAACCTTTTGGAAGAGCCTCACGGATCAGTCATTCCCGCAACCGAGGCTGGGTCGGATAGTGAGGGTGAAGAAGAAGCTACTCCTCAGGGTCACAGTGAAAAGGAGAACGATGGACCCAACCCCCGCCGCGGCCGCGTTGCCGTGGTTGACAGAATTAGTCTCAAGCGCAACAACTCCTCGTCTGTCAGCACCGGGCGTATGGCATTTGCGTCGTCATCGACATCTTCATTCAAGGTGCCTGCCCTGCTTCGCCGTGCGACAACCAACTCGCTCGTCTCAGGGTCAACTTCCACAACAAGTTCTGGAACTTCTACACCAACAAGCGGGTTTGGAGAAGAAGCCAAGATCAAGAAGGGTGCCACCAAGAAGAGTGGTGTGCACGCCTTCGCGCGTGACAGTGAGAGGAGGGCGAAGTTGGAGGAGAGTGAGCGAAGGAGAGAGGAGAGAAAGGTCAAGGGTGCCGAGAGGAGAATTGGCGTTGTGGGTGGTCTACTGGGTAGGGGAACTTTTGAGTAATATGGCATTGGATGAAACGGAGTTTGGTGTATCAAGGGCAAGGGCAAGGGAATGACTGTTTAGAGACTCACCTATGTTGATATCCTGGCACGGAGTTGGGGTTGTACAGCGCATGAAGCATCATGAAATGGCATTGTACCTGATAACGAAGAGATTTGCTGATGTAACAAACTAATATTCAAACTGATATGCATAATTCAACTTGTGACGACTGTAGTAGATTCTTGGCAGGACATGACATGGAGTGTAGCCCCTGAACAGCATGTTTAAACAGGCGTAGACAGCAAAGTGCTGAGCTAAAGAAGATACTAACAAGCACATTTGGATACAAATAGTCTCTGTTTGAAAAGTTTCATCTTCCAGAACACTTTGTGCCCAGTCACGAGTTATCTGCTTTGAAATGGAGTTGTCAAGGACTTGATGAAGTTGATGAGCTCCGAGAAATCGAGACCCACAACCCTGGGTTGACGTTTTTGTCTCGAGTTCTAAAAAAAAAGACTCAACCACTACCGAGCCACCAGTCCTTCAACCACGTCCTGAGAAGCAAGGAGAAGCACCTAAGAAGTCTACCGGATGTTTACGTGTGAGTTATGGGGCCAGGAGGGCAAAAAGGATGGTTCCGCCCGGGATCGAACCGGGGACCTTCTCGGTGTTAACGAGATGCCATAACCAACTAGACCACGGAACCTCTGCTTGATGGATGGCGAGAAGCACATGCAGAACATCTGCCGGTGTGGTGGGGGAGAGAGAGAGAGAGAGAAAGGAGAGGTTGAGGGTTGTGGATCAACTAGTTTTGATGCCCCGTTGTGGAGTGGGTCTCACGATAACGGCTCCCATTTCCCCTGGTGAATAGCCTCTGATTCCGGGAAAATCCTCAACAACCAGACACGGTTCCGTGGTCTAGTTGGTTATGGCATCTCGTTAACACCGAGAAGGTCCCCGGTTCGATCCCGGGCGGAACCACATTTTTTGCCGTTTGGGTCCTTTTCTCTCGAGGATATCGCTACCCTGGGGTTATTCGTGATGGTGCTTATATGAACCAGTTCCCAGTACCTTTTTTACCGGGCTAGAAGAATGATACTATAAATCCTGCTTGGGTCATTAGTTTCATCAACTCAGGGGAACTAGTGTACAGTACAAGTTAGAAAGACAATACAATGCCATTTATAAAAAAGAGCATAGGAACTCAGCCTCTAGCCAGTTGTCTCAACTTACTCCTCTTAGACTGACTTTTCCTCCTTGGCTTGCCCTCCCCTCTTCCTGTAATTGTAATCAAGATAGTTTCTCAGACCCTCTGAAACCTTTGTTTCCTCATGCATGACGAAAAACATCAACTCCTCATAGTACGTCGTCGCCAGAAACTCCTCAAACCCAAGACTATGCAAAACAAGATCATTCTCCGTCGCATAAGTGAGAGGAAACCCCATCTCCTGAGCCTTGTCAATCTCCTCTTGCGTCGCCCTACCCTCCTCCAGGAGCTGTTCGGCCGCCTCTTTGGGATCAAGGTTGAGATCACCGGAGCTGCCCAGTACGGCACTGCCCCCGGGGTATATGTACAGGTTCCAGACCCAGCACCATTGCTGATCGACAAAGAATCGGATGATGTAGCCTCCTAGACCGTTGTCTAGCTTTTCGGGACACTTGCGGAAGCCGTCTTCTGCGAGGGTGAAATATGCAGCTTGGGCAGAGGGGATTCGGTACTGCAACTCTTCGCTGCGCATAAATGTGACAAACCCAGGTGGCAGCTCTATACCGAGTTTCTCAGCGTCAGCGATGAGTTTGTCGATGAGTTTGTCGTCAGCAGCAGGACCCTGGTGATGGCCCTCCATGCTCTCCGCCGTATGTGAGTCAAGTGGCACCATCCAAGACAGATCCCCATTGAGGTCGAGGTATTCCACACTGGTAGGCCCCTCGGGGATGGATATCTCGTCGACCCCGTCAAACCCCAGCTGTTCTGCTACATCCCCGCTGACCCTGTCGAGGTGACCGCGAGTCTCATGAGTACCGAAGCACTCCAACATACGATTGGAGTGCTTGCGAGCGGCTATACGCTTGGTCAGGAAAGGCATGCATGTGGCATGGATGCGTCTGTTGAAGGTCTGAGCCAAGATCTCGACATCTGCGAGATGGAGTTCCTTGACGACTTTGAGCAATAGCTCCTGAGGTAGAGAAAGGAGAATCATGTTGTGCTTGTCAATTGCAGGTATCTGGGGAGGAAATGATCAAGTTATCGTCCGTTCTGCAGGGGGTGAAGCCGCTGTTATATATGGCGTGTAATTACACCGCAATAATTCACGGTCAGACTTGGCTTTATTTAGCGCGGGTGATGCCTGGAGCTGAACGACACATTCTCCATCTTGGTCGTATCAATGGAACTCTGCAACACCGTGAGACGCCTCTATATACATGTCTATTTGGTTATGGCGTTAATCTTTCTTGTTCCCAGAGTCCTTTTCTACACGTATAGTGCTGACAACAAGAACACCCAAGACATCACTACAAACATGACTAGCAATTTCCATCATTCAAGAGCTCGTCTCTGTTGCTTGAAACAGCTAATTATATGTGCAGTTCTATAACTGATATATCGTCTAAGTCTTTCTTGTATTCTCTTCCCTTTTTCACAACGCCGCCCCTGAAAACTCGACGCTCCGCAGGCCTAGCATCCTCTTGGCAAACAACCACAGCTCAAACGCCTCCAGCTTGACCTCTACACGCATGAAGCCCACCCAGGCGGCGAATACCCGTATGGCGTTGAGGGGCCAGAGGTAGGAGCCGTTTCGGTGGATCTCGTCGAGCTGCTCGTGGAAGACGGTGCGGGTACAGTACCGAGCGAGGATCATGAAGGAACGGATGGGACCCTGTCTTGTTTGGAGATTCTCGTCTAGGCTGCGAGTGAGATCGTTGGTCTTGAGGATTAAAAGGATGATGCGTGGAACTCGGCTGAGGAGCTGGACGAGGTCCACGATGAGACCCTCCTGAAGAGCACCGGTCATGGTCTTTTCCTCATCAGGTGTGCGAGTCTGAAGAATAGAACCAGACTTGCTGACGATGCTGTAGTCACGGCCAGTGATTGCAGACGCAAATAGGGGAAAGTCCTTGTCCTCAATACCGGCCACCTCGTGGGCGTACTTCTTCATGCGGTCTATGTCACCATCAATGACCGCGAGCCACATCTTGGCGTATGACCTCCGCAGGGGAAGCTCAATATCACGGTAAAGACCGTGGTCGTATAGGATTATATCAAAGTTGGGACCCCGTCCGAGAGATCGACGAGAAGGGTTCTTGCGGATGGCAATGTTGCCGCCGTGAGGATCGCAATGCAGAGGTGCGCCATTGCCAAAGATCATCTCGTTGAAAATGCGGGCCAGTGTAGCCGACACCTCATCGCGATCAATGCCGTTGCTGTCCAGAAACTCCAGGTCGTCGAGACGTCGTCCAGATTCGCAGGCCATGACCAAGATTCGCTTCTTGGCCCATATCACCTCTGGGATAACCAGGGGCAAATGAGGAATCTTGGCAAAGTGCTCCTTCATCCGCCGAGCATTGTTGGCCTCCTCTTGAAAGTCCAGCTCCTTGGGAAGAGAAACATCCATCTCGGAAGACAGCCATTCGAGGTCGTACTCGGGAAAGAACCGCTTCAAGGTCGAAAAGGTGTATCTGGTGAGAGCGAGATCCAGGGGAGCCCAGGCCTCTAGCTCTGGATGTTGAACCTTGACGGCCACCTTTCGACCCGAGTCCTTTATCGTTGCGAGATGCACCTGAGCGAGAGAGGCTGCCCCAATGGGCTCGGAAGCGAATTCGGAAAAGTAGTCCCAGAGTTCCTCTCCCGTATCCTTGCGAAACATTTCCTCAACCAAATCAAACGACGAAACAGGGCATTTATCCTGTAGGGGTATGAATGTGGTGGTCCACTCGGGGGGTAGGAGATAATTCATGGCGCTCTGTACATGGTGTTGATTAGCGCGGCTTTTTGTTGAGAATCGTCAAGTCATTCGTACCAAGTGCTGGCCGAGTTTGATAAAGATTCCGCCATTCTTTTCTAGTACAACAAGAGTTCTTTCGGCGCATCGTTTATGGCAGGCGTTTAGAAGGTTATCTTGCTCTTGCGCGTCTACGGTCGTCTCTCTAGCATTCAACGTCGTTCGGTAACTGAAAAACCTCAATTAGCCTGGAGCCTTTTTGCCGGAGAGTCAGATAGTCGTTTACTCATTGATACACACGGCGAGAGCAACTGCGACTCTGCCTGTCCGTTCCGCAGCCTCGTAGCTGTTCTTGATATCGTCGGTAAAGGCGAGTGCGGTTGCGCCCACAGTCGCAGCGCCAGCCGAGGCATACAGAACAGCGCGGTTGGGGCCTGTTCTCCGACCATTGGAACCTCGCGAGGATCTCCCCGAGGCGAAACCCTTTGCTCTGACGTTCTGGAATGTCTTACTGCGGACCAATTGGTTCCGACAGGTCGAGCAGGTCCATGGTCGAGCGGCGACACGGGTCGCAAGGGTTGGGATGGAAAAGGCCTTCATGGGAGCGCTGAAAGTGGACAAGGTAGCGGCAGGGAGAGGGTCCTCATTCTAAGTCGACAACCAACATGAAAATTGCCAGTAAAAGAAAGAAAAGCAGAGATAGTTAAAACCATTTGCCTCAAGTCATGTCGTCAAAGGTCACCACCCCCAAGTTTTTTGCTCGGTGTGCCGATTCACCGATGAACCTCCGTCTGCCCAGGAGTTTAGCCAGTCGAGGGGCGGCCAATTCGGCTGGGGCCGGGTGCGACTCGGGTGGGTACATTGTACATTACGGAGTCCGATGGGCGAAGGGGCACCTGGGTCGAGGAAAAAACGAGACACGACGGGGAGTATAATAATAAATTCTCCTCTAAATATATTTAATAGATTATATAAAAAATCTATAAAAGATATCTATACTATTTTGTTATGTTAATTCTTTTTAATAAATTAATTACCTAAATTTATAAAGAGTTAGGTATATTTCTACTCTCGCGTCTTATTTATTTCTTTGCCCATGTGAGGGGGAAGGGGAAGCCCCACTCTAATCAACACGCCTCCAGGGTTCGCGCTCTGTCACGTGACGGCGCGATTCGCGTCGACCGCGTTGAGTACTTGACTTCAGGAGCTGGACGCCCTCTTTACACGACCCATCCCACTCTCCATCATCCATCCACTTCTACTTCCCTCAGCATATCAGATTCTTGAATTCTATGCAACAGAGAAACAAGAACCAAACAGCCGACAACATGCTGTCTTTTGCTCCTACTCCCATCTTTTCCGGTTCCTGGGACCATCGCCCCAGCGTCCCCTCGCCGCTTTCTTCCTCCCCCGTTCGCGCGTCATCGCCACTGTCTCCCATTGACAGAAACTCGCACCCCCAGCGACAAATCCAGTCATCACCCATTCAGCCAATCAAGTTCAAGTACGCATCACGTCCTACACGGCCGAACCCCGTTGTGCGAAAGCGGGAGGATGTGCAAGAAGGCAGGCGACGCCTGTTTCTCAACAATGTGCGCCAGAAGAGTGAGGACAAGACCTGGCAGAGACGGGACATCGAGGGACAGGTATGCTCCTTCTCCTTACGTGATGCACGCGACACTTGCTAACATGTTGCAGTTCCTAAAGACAAACTATCTCGAAGACCGGGGACAACTGGCTCGTGACGCCCCTGAGTTTACCGACGCGGACATTGAAGACGCAATGGCGTTCCAGCAAGAAGAACCCCAAATCCCAGAGGAGGATGACATGATGATGGACGAGGACGACCAGCTCGAGGCCATGCTTGCATCCTACCAAGATCAAACATCAACATCGTCGCAACGACCACCTTCACCAGCACTCTCAGACGAGGATTATGACGACATCTTCGCTGAGCTCATCGCTCAAGAACAGTCACAACCAAGCGCCAACTCTGGGCCACTATACCGGATAGACGAAGATACCGAGATGCAGTGAACGAGAATCTTGGTCTGTTTTATGAGGATTGTAATTGCTTTCATTTTGGAGTTGGGGCTATACGGACTACCTTGGCAAGGCGTTTGGGCGATACCAAAGACATAGCATTGTGCGTGTACAGCTACTGTTCGGGAAAGGGTATATAGATGACTTGGAGGGAATATCCAGGTTCGGTATCTACTGAGGATTACATGCTTCATCCGAGGGGTTGAGAGCTTCCTGCGCGGATGCCATGTCTCCAACCAGGTCAGAGGGAGGTGATCCCGCTGCTTGCATCTGAGTAGGCAGTTAGTGACCAGAGTCACAAAGAAGAGACAAGAGAATACACATACCTTTTGCATCTTGTCCACAATAAACTCGCGATCCGCTGCGTTCGAGTCCGAGTATGTCTTCTCCTCAAACTTGGCCACAATCTCGCGCACGACGGACTGCTGCTCCTCATAACGCTTTAGGTCCTCCTTTGGTGTCGAGTTGCGGTTCTTGGCGAGCCACTCGGGAAACTTGTCGTCAAGCTCCTTCATGGGCTCGTACAGAATCTCCTTGTTGGTGAGTTGTTCCATCATGCCCATGAGCATCTTGGAGAACTCCTCCTCACTGCCGTCACCGCCGAGGCCGCCGAGGTCGCCCGATGACAATTGCTTCAGCATCTCAGACATGAAATCATCGGCAGGGCCCTCGGCGGCAGCGGCCGTGGCCTGGTCACCCGATGCCTGCATACGCTCCATAGTTCGTCGGATCGTTTCCTGAAAGGAAGCATCCTCTGCTGGTGCACTAGGCGCAGGTCCAGTCGAGGCCGAGGCCGCCGCGGGAGGAGGAGGAGCGTCACCAGCCCCTTCTGCGGCGGCAATGTGCTTGAAGATGTCTTCAAATTGTGCCTGCATATCCGGCTAGTGATTTTTAGTATCTGTCCACAAGGCGTGTGGTAGAAGAGCATCTTACGGATTTTTCGAGTTCGCCTAGCAAGTCTGCCATCCCAGCCTGAAGCTGCTTGGCAAACTCTTCTTCTGAGAAGGCATCATCAGCTTCTGGTTGCTTGCTGGAAGAAGCGGGTTCCTTGGCAGCCTGGGTTGAACTGGGACCAGCAGGTGCGGCGGGCTTTTTGGACTCTATCTGGACAGCAGAGAAGTCATCCAGCATATCTAATGAAGGGGTCAGTAAGAAAGATGATTCTGAATCTCGTCAAGATGAACACACCATCTAAGTCGTCCAGATCGTCCTCGTCGGGGTCTGGAACATCCTCAAACTCCTCGACAGCCGGTACAGGAGGAGCAGCGACCTTCTCAGCAGGCACCTCGATAGGTTTCTCAACGGGCTGCTCGACAACCTTCTCAGCAGGCGTCTCGACAGGTTGCTCGACAGCCGTTTCAACAGGCTTCTCAGCCGCCTGCTCGATAGGTTTATCAGCAGCCTGTTCAACGGGCTTATCGATAGACTGCTCAGGAACCTTCTCAGCGGGTTCTTCAGCAGGCTTTTCGGTAGGTTGCTCAGCAGGCGTCTCAGCAAGCTTCTCGGTGGGCTCCTTGGTAGGCTCTTCGACGGCCTTCTCGACAGGCTTTTCGGTAGGCTGCTCAACGGCCTTTTCTGTTTCAACTGGTGGCTCTAGAGGAGCGGTGGTCTCTTCAGTAGTGGTCTTCTCAGTAGCAGCCTTCTCTGCTACGGCCTCTGCCTCAACTGCAGCCGTCACCGCCGCCGCCGCTGTGACAGCGACGGCAGCCTCCGAGGGCGTAGTCTCTGGAGGAGGTGCTGTGGATGACTCTGCCGCTGGCACAGGAGTGATGCTCGAGGGAGTAGGGACTGGAGGATCGGCAACCGGAGCGTCGGGCACTGGTGTATCAGATGAAGAGGCAGCGGTTGGGGGAGCGACAGTCTCAGCCTTGATATCGGCCTTCTCCTCCTCTTTCACCTCATCTCTCACTTCCTCCTTGACAGCCTCCGTGAGCTCTTGCTTGACCTCCTCCTGCTTGGAAGTTTCTGTGTCTTTGGTTGCGTCCATGATGGTCTCCGGCTCTTTCTCTGAGACAACTCTTCTTCACAAGCTCACAAACCCCACATGCGACAGGCCGTGCCAGTAGATATGAGATCGAAGATGACGCAAGTCTCGATGTCGTTAAATGAGATGAAATAGATGAGATGCGAATATCGCAATAGATGTCGTGGATAGATGAGGCTCGTCGTTGCGAGAGTTGGGTAGTAATTTCATCCACACCAGGGCAGGTACGGTCTTGATGGAAGCTCATGGACTCCAACCAGTGACCTGAGCCGAGGCGACGATGACCGCGCTACCGTGCCTACCTAGGTACCTAGCTAAGTGAAGCCCCTCACTGACGGGTTGGCGGTCACCCCGCCAAAGAACAGCGCTGTCGATTCACTACAAATGGCGGGTGGCCCCTACGCACAGCGGGGTTTCTCGGCTCCGTGGGGACGTGCTCTCAGCGCTGGCGCCACATTTGAACCAACCCGATTCATGGCTGCGCTGCGACTTTCGGGCGGTGCATCCATTCATCGAATCATCCACCGACGTCCATCGCTTCGTGAATTGCATTGGATGCGCAAACACCGTCAGGCTCCAGCCTCGATCTGATCCATTCATCTCGTTCCGTCACCTCTTTTTCTGGTGCAACAACTTTACTCCCTGCAACCTCGACCTACAGAGGCTGAACCATCTCCACAACTCTCGGATCTTTTTTCCATCGGCGTTAACGACCTTGACGCATCAACGAGGCCTCGTGCAAGCTGTCGCCGCAACTCTTAAGCCCGCCTTTCTTTCAACCGCAGTCACCCCTCATCCATCCGCGCACCGACCGAAGTCGAGAACGAAACCATGGCTCTGTGTCAGAACCGATTACAAGAAGAGAGGTAAGGCTCTGCATGATATTCGCGAGTCAGAGGACGATGCTGAGACTTGGATAGAAAGCAGTGGCGGCGAGACCATCCCTTTGGATTCTATGCCAAGCCCCAACGAACCAAGGAGGGTATCCTCGATGTCAAGAACTGGGAGTGCGGCATTCCCGGAAAGGACAACACCATCTGGGCTGGCGGACTCTTTAAGCTGACCATCGCTTTTCCTGACGGTGAGTGCAAATATGTTCCTGGACTAGAGACTTGCTCTCGTGACCCGTGCTAACTCGCTTTTGTGCGACAGAGTATCCCACAAAGCCCCCCAAGTGTAAGTAACAAACGATCAACGCAGTGTAGACCTTAACTAAACGTTCGTAGGCAAATTCGTCCCTCCGTTGTTCCACCCCAACGTGTACCCTTCAGGCACCGTTTGCCTGTCCATCCTCAACGAGGAGGAGGCCTGGAAGCCCGCTATCACTGTCAAGCAGATCCTGCTGGGCATCCAGGACCTCTTGAACGACCCGAACCCCGAGTCTCCTGCTCAAGCAGAAGCGTACAACCTGTTTAAGAAGGATCGCGCCGAGTACGAGAAGCGGGTTCGCCGTCTGGTCCGCGACAACCCCACTCCCTGATGAACGACCGAGGCGCTGGTTGAAGAGGCGTTTTAGACACTTTTTATTTGTAAGGGATCTCAGGCTACGGCGTTTGGGGAAATACCAAGGCGGATATTCTTGGGAGCCTGTGGTTGAAGACCACAGCACGATATGGCTCGCGTTGACAATGAGCAGTGGGCTGGGTAGTTTCAGACCTCGCAGCCCATGAGGGGATGTGGTCGGTCAAGTCACGAAGAGAGCGTTTTCCTTGGAATCTCAAGCAAGTGTTTTATTCTTCTTTGATGAGTTGTCGTTGTATGTCAAGAGCCGTTGTCGGGTGAAGCGAGCGATCGAGATCCACGTCGGCGTGAATCATTGCGGCTGCGTCTTCGGACCACGCCCCCCAGCAATGGATGGATGTCTGGGATCTGCCCCACCAATTTTTATCATGGTGGATGTCCATGTCCCGAATGGCGATACAACCGAAGGTGGCGTCCAACAGCCGAAGAAGCCACGGGCTGATGGGTGTTATCTTGCTGCTGTATTTAGTCAAGGAAATGCAGATGAGAAATATTGTGTGCAACAAGAATTTGAGTTGTCGACCGGAACGTGGTGTGAGCACCGCGCCATTGGCTCTTGGTATTGCCCCTCCATGAGCGCCTTGTTCCTACATTCGCTTGACCCCCATCCATGGCTGGCATGGCTGGTCACGTTGTGACGCAAAGGAACCAGGCCAGACCAGGCCAGGCACATGGACATGGCCGTGCCATTTCCTTATCGAACAATCAAGGGGTTCTAGTTGGATTATTCGGCCACCAATGAACATGGCCGAATTACCATCCGAAGTCGGCCATCCAAGTCACTCTCCGACCTTTGATAGAGACCCTCGCCGGCAATGAGAATCCATCCAGATCCTAGCGGCCTTTTTATCCCGTCTGCAGGTGACGGACAGACCTTAGACAGACATACAGGTTGACAGAAAACAAGACAAGCAGCCAAGGGTGATGTGACCTGCCGGCTAATCATGCTCCTATCAACAGTGGAGAGACCATAGAGAAGCTCATCCAAGCAGCTCTCAGCCAGCGGACGAGACCCATTGAGGCGGCGGAGTAGATGTATCGCGTGTGGATAACCTTTTGACGTTGGATTCGACCATTACCGTCGGTAGCCTTGCGCTTGTTTTTTTTCCCTCTGCCTTTACCGGCGGAAGGAGGGTGGAGTTTTTGCTATGACTCCTCCCTTCCCTGCCCGCGCCCTCTCGGACGGACTTGGGCTGGGCGAGGTAGGTACTAAATATTAATCTTTCCATCCCCATCTCCGTTCCCATCCCCTTCCCTCCTCTGTATCTTCGTCACACCTCGTCTCCAACCGTCCACACTCGTCGTGCGCAACCGCAATCATGTGTGGCATCTTCGCCTGTCATCGGTATGCTCTCAAGATTCTCCCCCCTGCGCCTCTTTTTGCTGCGAACATGGATCCTCTGCGCGCGCGCGGTGCCTGGATGTTGAGTTTTTGGAGGGGCACACGAGGCACAGGCATTGGGAGGAACCCCGCCATCAATTGATGCCATGACCCCGCGGAGGGAGGGAAAAATAAAAAATGATCATGACGGGACTGACACAGCGTCTGTTCACAGTCATCCCGACGTCCAAAAGTTCAAGCCTACTGCGCTTAAGCTTGCCAAGCAGTATGTATCCTCCCACCGAGTCAATTGACAGAGATTTTCGAAACTGACCTCCTTGGCGCAGGATCCGACATCGCGGTCCCGATTGGAGTAAGTGAATTGGCTGTCCGGATCGTCGCCCGAGCGCAAATACTAAGTCCCATGTCCAGGCGGCAGTGTCATTTCTAATCACACCAGTAAGTCAATTGGCCTGCAGACTGCAGATTCGTACAATTCTAACATCTCTGTTCAGTCCTCTGCCATGAGCGTCTTAGCATTGTCGGTGTTGGTGAGTGAAACCACCCTGCGATCTCGGACTACCCTCGATTAACCGCCTTGTACAGAGTCTGGTGCTCAGCCCCTGACCAACGCCGACGATTCCATCATCCTCGCCGTCAACGGTGAGATCTACAACCACCGTCTGATCCGAAGACACCTCAAGGAGCAGTACCACTTCAAGACCACTTCGGACTGCGAGGTCATCATCCCCTTGGTAAGGAACCTGGACTCAAGACAAGCTAGGAACGACGGACTCACAACACTTCAATTAGTACACCGAGTACGACACCGATGCTCCCAACCACCTCGATGGCATGTTCTCTTTTGTGCTCTACGACAAGAAGCAAGATCGCACCATTGCTGCCCGCGACCCCATCGGCATCACCACCTTCTACCAGGGTTGGTCCTCCAAGGAGCCTGGTACCGTCTACTTCGCCTCCGAGCTGAAGTGCCTGCACACCGTTTGCGACAAGATTGTCGCTTTCCCTCCCGGCCACGTCTATGACTCCAAGACCGGCGAGACTACTCGCTACTTCAACCCCTCGTGGTGGAACCCCGCCAAGGTGCCCGATACCCCCGTGGACTACAAGGTCCTCCGACATGCGCTCGAGAAGGCTGTCCGAAAGCGACTCATGGCTGAGGTTCCCTTTGGTGTTCTTCTGTCGGGTGGTCTCGACTCCAGTTTGACTGCCGCTATTGCCCAGCGCGAGGTGACAAGACTCCGAAAACAGGCTCTCGAGGCCAACGGCAACGTCTTCCCTACCGAGAACGCCGACACTGGCGAGGGTCTCGTCGGTATCGACGATGATGACCACATCGACACCCTCACCTACCTCCCCCAGCTCAACTCCTTCTCCATCGGTCTGCCCGGTTCTCCCGATAACAAGGCTGCCCTCGAGGTCGCCAAGTTCCTCGGCACCAAGCACCACGTCATGACCTTTACCGTTGAGGATGGTCTCAACGCCCTTTCCGACGTCATCTACCACCTCGAGACCTACGATGTCACCACCATCCGAGCCTCTACCCCCATGTACTTGCTTTCGCGCAAGATCAAGGCCATGGGTATCAAGATGGTCCTGAGCGGTGAGGGTAGCGACGAGATCTTTGGAGGTTACCTTTACTTCCACGCCGCCCCCAACCGGGAGGCCTTCCACGAGGAGACTGTCCGCCGTGTCAAGAACCTGCACCTGGCTGATTGCTTGAGAGCCAACAAGTCGACTTCCGCTTGGGGTCTTGAGGCCCGTGTGCCTTTCCTCGACAAGGAGGTGAGTTGATGACACGGCGATGAGAGCCTGAAAACATGCTTACAAGATGATAGTTCCTCGAGACTTCGATGAACATTGACCCCAAGGAGAAGATGATCACCAAGGACAGACTTGAGAAGTACATCATCCGAAAGGCCTTTGACACCAGCGACGAACCCGGCGCGGAGCCTTACCTGCCCGACAAGATCCTGTGGCGACAGAAGGAGCAGTTCTCTGACGGTGTCGGATACGGCTGGATCGATGCGCTCAAGGACAACGCTGAGGCCCATGTGACGGACGAGATGATGAAGAACCCCAAGCCTGAATGGGGTGACGACATTCCCGACACCAAGGAGGCGTATGTTTTCCCCTTTAAGACGATGAGACGGATGTGACTGACAGTTGATGGATAGTTACTGGTACCGATGCATGTTCGACGAGCACTTCCCTCCCCACTGCGCATCGACAGTTATGCGCTGGACTCCCACTTGGTCCAAGCAGTCTGACCCCAGTGGCCGGTAAGTGATATCCCTGTTGTTTAGATGCCAGGAGTGAAAGTCGATGCTAATGCTCAAGTTCAGAGCCATCTCCATCCACAACGCCAAGTACGACAACGCGGCTTAATGACATAGCAAATCGAACACGCAGACAAATTTGCTTCCCCATTCATTGTATCTTACATTATACCAGGTACCTGTCATGGACCTGAGCTAAAAGCATATCTGGTTGCCATTTTCCTGGACCAAGAAAGGGCGTCTTGGGTTATTGCTTAGCATTATGAATATTGGAAAAGGGACGGATGAGGAGCATGAGAATGGAAAATCAAAATGAATAAAGACGAAAAGATTCAACGGTGACTTATGTGAGAGGACATGGATGGCGGTGAATGCATTGACATGATTTGATCCCATCGAGCAGTGAAAGTCTTGTTCCCGAGGTCATGACCGGTTCCTTGATGCAGGAAGGGTCGCTGGCTACGTAGTAGGGCAATGATTGGCACCAACTGACCAATAGGCTGGCCATGTCACTGGACGTGGGCGCGTTGATGCAGTTCGTGGGTGCGCGAGAAGCGACGAGAAGGTGTCAATGTTTAAGAAGCACCCGGGCAAGCGCGAAATTGGATTGCATCAATGGCATGACGGATGATGGCTTCTTGACGCGGGCGAGAGGGAGGGACTTTTTCTGCGAAGGAAGCTAGTCATTCTCTGAGTTGGCTGGGCTGGTGTGTCACGAGGATGAGGTGTTAGTCTCATTTTGAGAGTTTATGCGGTACATGAGCTACGAAATGAAACGCCGTTTACTGGAGGTGAGAGAAATTTGAAAAGAGTCACAGTTCTGATGCAAGTTGAACTGGCTGGGCTGGATTGGACTGGTGGTTGAAACTGGTTGGTCGTCTCCTGCTTGGCTGGGCAGTTTTGCATGATCAGATCAAACTAGTCGGCCGAACGCTTCATGCATCCATCAACCCATAGAGGTTGGGATTTTCTCATGTCCATGTCAGAGAACGAGAGCCCAAGAATGGTGGGGGATGCTACGTTGGGTGTTGCGACCTGCGTGCTTTTTTTTTTTCTTCAAGATGAGTCGTGATGGGAAGAAGTTCATGGTAGGATGACCCGATTCGGCAATCGCATCGGTAACACAGCCGAAGAAGGCGAGACAGAGACAGAGACTGCAGTCGCAGATTTGTGATTGAAATTCTACGCTCATCTGCTGGTCCAAGTCCAACTTTGCTTCTCCACGTGGGCCAGGCCCCCCTGCTTCTGGTTGCTTCTGGGGTTTCCGTTCGTTCGTCACCTGGTGACGAGACAAACTGACACTGGACATTGGACCCCAGAAGCCGTCTCGTCCAGCGGTTGCTTGCCCGACATCAGCCGATCCATGGGCGACTGAGGTTTCCAGGGCTCGGGTGGGTGCCAATCCCGCCGCACAGGGCTGGCCACGGCAGCCAGCTTCAGGGCCCCTCGTCCCCTAGGGCCACCAGCGCTCAGCTTTCATCACAGTGGAGCCCTTGCTGGCCCTACGCCGTGGCCCCCAACGAAAAGCCCGGTGCGCATACAGGCCCCTGTGTCAATTGGGTTTCCCCCCCCTCCCCCCCCCGAACATTTTCCATCCCGGCTCCTCTCATCATCTCCCGTGAGGCCCCATCCGCTTGCTCATTCTCCTCCTCCTCCATCTCCCATCTTCATCTTCATCCTCTCTCGAACATAATCTCATCCTTGCTCTTCTCTCCCCGTTGAAAGAAAAAAAGACAAACCGCCGCAATCATGTCTGTCCCCGCCTTCTCCGACATTGCCAAGCCGGCCAACGATGTATGATTTGCTCCATCTCCCCTCCCCCAGTGTTGTTGCTATTTGCTCTGTTTTGGTTTGAGCTTGTTCCAGCTTCGTCCATTCTTGTCTCTCCGGCAATGCGCCGAACGGGTGCGAGATTGGGAGAGAAGGATATAGCTATGATCGTCAATTGCTACAAAGCTTGTTTTTTTTACCCCTCGAGAAGCTCTGCTAACCGTTGCGCCTCTTTTTTTTGCGCCGTTTTGTAGCTCCTCAACAAGGACTTCTACCACCTCTCGGCCACCACCTTCGAGTTCAAGGATACCGCCCCCAACGGCGTTGCCTTCAAGGTCACTGGCAAGTCCAGCCACGAGAAGGCCACCTCTGCTGCTGTTAGTATACAACCTTTGCGAACCCGACCCCGACCTCAATGGCATCTCTCTCGGGGGTTCGGAGGCTGGTGCTCGGGCAACCGCGGCTCTCTGCCGTCTACGCCTCGCGTCTTCGAGCTCCCCCGCGAGACCTACGAGCCTCGGCAACGCCCAATGCCACGTCCTTTGGATACAGATGACTGACCTGGCCCATTGGGGTCTTACAGATTGAGGGAAAATACACCGACAAGCCTACCGGTACGACACCATCATCTCTTTCATCGTCGTCTTCTTTGTCACCGTCTCCGTCTCCGTCACCACCGCCCACATTCAAGCGCAAACCCCCGCGCAGAAAATCAAATCTTCCCACCCTCAGCCTCTCGCGAATCCTTGGGCCCGCAACAGGCTGGCCGATCGGATTCTCGACGCTGCTCCAACCCGGCTATGCTCAGCTGCTAATGTTCTACTCGCACGCAGGCCTGACCCTCACCCAGACCTGGAACACCGCCAACGCCCTCGACACCAAGATCGAGGTCTCCGACTCCCTCGCCAAGGGCCTCAAGCTCGAGGGTCTCTTCAACTTCCTCCCCGCTACTGCTGCCAAGGGTGCTAAATTCAACCTTCACTTCAAGCAGCCCGGCTTCCACGGCCGTGCCTTCTTCGACCTCCTCAAGGGCCCCGTTGCTAACGTCGATGCCGTTGTCGGCCACGAGGGTTTCCTCGCCGGTGCCAGCGCTGGCTACGATGCCAACAAGGCTGCCCTGACTGCCTACAGCGCCGCCGTCGGCTACGCTGCTCCCCAGTACAGCGCTGCCATCACTGCCTCTGACAACCTGAGCGTCTTCGCTGCCTCTTACTACCACAAGGTCAACTCCCAGGTTGAGGCCGGTGCCAAGGCTACCTGGAACTCCAAGACCGGCAACACTGTCGGCCTTGAGGTTGCCAGCAAGTACCGCATCGACCCCGTCTCCTTCGCCAAGGTTCGTAGATGCAGGTTGATGAAATTGGGGAGAATCTGGACTAACGCGCATTGCTACACAGGTCAAGATCAACGACCGGGGTATTGCTGCCCTTGCCTACAACGTCCTCCTCCGCGAGGGTGTCACCCTGGGTCTCGGTGGTTCTTTCGACACCCAGAAGCTCGACCAGGCTACCCACAAGGTGAGATTCTGCATCCTACAAGATGGTAGTATCAAGAGACTGACCAATTTCACAGCTCGGCGCCAGCTTCACTTTCGAGGGTTAAAATACTCCCCCCGCTCGTTGAACTCTACTAGCACCGCCCACTCGCTAGATCCATCCTCTCGAGAGTTGTCCCACTCTCCACAGCTATTGTATCTTACAGGCTTGCATTGCGGTGGTCTCATGGATGTAGATTATCTCAAAATAAAAAAAAACATGAAGAATAATGTCTTTTTTTCAATTCAATTGCGGCATACGCCTGCTGGAATCATTGCCTGCCGTGCTCAGTGGTCATGCTACCTCTAATAACTTCTCCACTGCCGTTAAACTCCGTCAACAAATGTTAGACTTGTCCCATGGTTGCTCTATGTACCATGCCCTTCCCTATAACACAGATATCCCACCTCTTTAAACCGTCAGTTCAGTGTTCCCCATTCTTTTTCCGCCGTCCCACGCTCATCAACTGGATGTAGATGAGCGGCGCCAGTATGGTGGCGGCTAGGATACCAGAGATAATAAAAAAGTGCCCCGTGATACTCGTCTGCGGCTCAAACTCGATATCATCATCGCCTACGGCCCGCCTCTGCCTCTCCTTGCGGCGCTGGTCCTCTCGTCGGTGCGTCCGTGTATGGCCCGCCTTGTCAAAGTGCGGCACCTCTTCCTGGTGTCCGAATGGATCATCACCAGGTCCCATACCGCCGTGAGAGGATTGTTGATGACTGAATGGGTTTCCCCATGGACTTTGGTGATGCTGTGTTGAGGATGATGCGCCGCCGTGTTCATGAGGTGCACCACCACCTCCACCAAAACCAGTCGATTCCTCATGCGCCTTGCGCCGTTTCTCCTCCTGGTTCCCCCACCCTCCGCTACGATAGAAGCTAGGCGGGGGACCACGGAATGTTCCTCTCCGGCGACTCAGACCCGAGGGCGAGCGGCCGCCGGCCGGGTTCGTGGAGTGGTACGAGGCTCGGGGGTTGTGATGCCCATGAGCATGATGATGACCGTGGTGCACGCGGAGGACGTCGCGGTCGTAGGCGGCTCGACGGGTCGTATCGGAGAGGACAGTGTAGGACTCGGAGAGGAGGGAAAAGGTGTGCGAAGCGTTTGGATCGGTGGGATTGGCGTCCGGATGGTGAGTCTTGGAGAGGGAGTAGAACGATCTGAGGAGTTATCAATTAGACAACAGTTTACTTTTGTGCTTGTAAGAACATACTTTTTAATCTCGGCAGGCGTCGCATCGTGTCGCACATTCAGCCTCTCATAATGATTCTTGCGCGCAACCTCATCATGACGACCTCTTTGCTGCTGCTGCTGTAGCTGGTATCCGACCCGACACCGGAGGAGGGTCCACCGGGACGCGGCGGCGAAGCACGGCGGCGACGGGCGTAGCCTATGGAGGGAAGTTGGACGCAGCTGCATGCCTCATCACGACGGGGGGATAAGAGAAAAGAAGAGAAACAAGGTGGGAAGTAATCGGGTGGAAGCGGAAATGTATGTGTAAGTGGTGGGAAGGGGATCTTTTTTTGTTGGTGGTGATGTAATCTAAGGCGTTGTATGCGTCCGGCGGGGTCATGCTTGTAGCGGGATACGTGGTGAGCCATTGGGGGTCACGATGGAGACGATAAGAGTCAATGACATCAGTTATCAGATGGGATTGTATTATAGATTCCTTTCTAGAAGGATTGGACTTTCACGGGCACGTTGAAACGTTTCTTGACAAAAGTTCAAATCTTGGTCGAATCTCAGCTTGGACCCTTGACGCGGGGACCTCACTCATCGTACGACACCGTCATGAGTAGTCTCATAGCCCAAGAACACCCAAGTCTTGTGGATTTAAAACATGTACTCAAAATCATTATTTTACCCCCTTCATTATCCCTAGAAGATTGCCTTCTTCTTGCCGTACGCACGTTAGTTAACCCATCATTATCCCAGAATTCTCAACCAGGTCCAAAAAAAAGATCCAGAAACCCGCGTCTATCCGCCAAAACTCCACCACGACTTGCCCTTCTTGGTCTCTACCTCGTACGGGTCCTGACCCTTGGGGCGCTTGAAGGGGTGTGCTTCGGTGTTGAAGACCCATTCGTCTAGGCTCAGGACCTCAGAGTCCTCAAAGATGAGGTAGAAATACTTGATAGTCTCGGACAACCAGAATGTCTATCAAGAGTCAGCTTCATTCTCTTTGTCAAGTGATGACTTAAACTCACCTCCATAGAGTCCTGCTTTTCTGACTTTCTGTCGTTAACATCGCTTATCACAGCGAAAGCGTCTGCCGTCTCCGTGGCATCGGTAATAGCCTGCCACATCCGCCATGCAGCTTCCCGCCAGACATTATCGCCAGTGATACGCCACATGTAAAAGACACTCTCAATGGCTTCAGGCCGGAGCCTGTATTGCGCATCTCGCACCCGGACAAAACCCTCAGGGAGCTTATCCTTCTTCTCGACAGGCTTCTCCGCCCAGAGACACTTGCCATCAATGGCCTCACAAGGCTCGAGCTGAGCAATCTCGGGCATGATGCCAGTAGCAAAGGCATTATACGCCCAGATACAACCGTTTGTCAGGCGCACACCAAGGTCCACCAAGTCGGTGCGGGAGAGGAGCTTGCCAGCAAGGGCATAAGTGCCACCGACAAAGCATGTCAAATGCTGCATCTCAGCGGTGAGCTCAGATTCACCCCTCTCACCCGCCACAGCATTACCCGCCAGCAAAATGTTCAGATCCTGGGGGTTTCGTGGTCGGTAGAGCAGATGCTTGGTCGCAGTATCGAGAGCATTTGTCGTCATCTGAACGTATTCGGGGTCCAGACCTCCCAGAAGAGCGTGCATCTTGGGCAAGTACTCATAGAGAGAATCCGCGCCGGCTCCCAGGGTGAAACGAGACTCGTCAACCTTCTCATCCCGATAGTTCATGACATGTGGCCACAGGCCGGGGATCTTGGTGTTCCTCTGGTTTCGGTAGAAGAACTGCTTGATACGCTCAGTGGCATCATAGTACTTGGGGTTGCCGGTAATCTGCGTCAAGCGAGTAAACTCGAGACACATGGAACCGCCTGCAGCGCCCGACATGCTCTCATCGGCCTTTTGGGTACCCTTCTTAGCATCCTTGAAGTAGAGCCAGTGGGAGGGCAGTCGGTTAGGTGTGTCGAAGGTGGCGTACAGCATCTCGCCCAGCTCAATGGCCTTGCCAAGCAGGACAGCCTCGTCGGAGAGTTCGTACGCAGAGAGGAGGCCACCAAGATGACGGATGGCAACCTCGAACAGGTTGATGTAATCATCATGGCAGTGAGCCCAGTCGATCATGGCAACAACCTGAACGGCCTCGTGGAATTCCTCCTTCATGTCGAGAAGCCAGAGGGTGTCGAGGGCATCAATGATCTGGGCGGCCCAGCCGGAAAAGGTGGTCTTGCCCTTGAGGGACAGGGGCGCAAGCTCATCCCATCCCCAAGCATGCTTCTTGTACGTGTCCCAGCTCTTGACAAAGGCCTTCCTGATGGCTACCTTCTTGGATAGAGTCTCGTGGTCATCGGCTGCCTGAGAGCGGTCGAACTGGACCCGAGGTAGGATCTTGGCGGTGGCATTGGGAGGCGCCGTCACATTCTCCGGGGGGTGGAAGACCTGGGTCTTGCTCCAGTCATAGCTGCTGGGGAGGTAGTTGTAGACTCCGATCCTGACGGTGCGATAGCGCTCGATGGGCCTGAAGTTGTGGACGAGAAACCATGTGACGGCGATGAAGATGAAGAGGATCAAGTAGCGACGGCTTAGACCCTTGAGTTGAACGAACATGATGGGCACATTACGGGTTGGACCGTTTCAAACTGCTTGAGTGAAAGAAAGACGTTGTACTGATTGCACGTGACGAAATATTCGCTGTCTCAACTTTTCAAGAGACAGAAAAGGAAGCACCGGAAGTCAAGGCACACAAAGAATCACGGCGCACCCAAAAAGAGGGAAAAGATCCGAATGGTAGCGAGTGAAGAAGAAGAAGAAGAAAAGACCAGATCCTGGAAGAATCGCGGGTTGTGGAGGAAGCGAGAAGGAGAGACACGCAACAAGCCACGAATGAAGAAGTGAGAAGAGGGAGAGCGATGGGATGGAGAGGAGAGGGATGTGGGTTAGGAACAAGCCAAGGGAAAGCCAAGGGAGGATGGACGGATAAGAAATGTCCCCAAGTATTACATATGCAGCCTCAGGGGGTGGGTGAGAATAGAAGACTGTGTGTGTGTGTGTGTGTGTGTGTGTGTGTGTGTGTGTGTGTGTGCTAGGACATGTTGCTATTCTGTCCAAATGGAACCTTGCAAGCCGAATACTCTCATTTGCACAGTGACAAGGAACCTACTCTTCTCGTCTTCCATGTCCTTGGATCCAATGTGTTTCGTGGATAGATAACCCACGAGGTTTCGATGAAGAGTGACGTAGAAATTAGTAGATCACGTCCAAGCTTCATCCCAAGACAAGAACGCGCAACTTTACCTGATCCATTTAAACCGCGTTATCCCCCAGAAAAAAAAAACGTACCCATGGCCCTGACCCCTGGACCCCTGACACTCCATGCCTACAGTGCATCATAAGCACTATGTGGGAATTCCCTAGTGCTGCAACCCCTGGCACAGCGAGAGAAAAACCCCTCTCTTCCTCTTGGATGGACTGGCTGTGTCTCAGCCCAGTTTGCCTGCTTCTGCCCTGGGGATGCCTGGCTTTTCATTGGAGCTTCATCCTGGCTTATCACCTTTTGGAACATCTTTCCCCTGAATGATCGGGACGTGGGGGCTGTTTGTGTGGCTTGCCCTGGCGCGCTCTGGCCATTTGTTCTCATCTTTGACTTGGAGCGTATGAACCAACATGGATGACACCTGAGCTGAACATTCTCGAGTCTAGTGTCAAATAGACTCGGTTCAATGGCAATTTGTTCTTGCGTAATGGCAGCTTAGTTCGACATGAGGCATTATCCTTACTCTCAAGCCTATACTCTCGCGCCAGCAAGTTCACCAGAGATCAACCACTACAGATAAAGGAATGACTCAAGTTAATTGTCTATCTATCTTGAAAACGGGTGACTGCGGTCGGTTAAAAATTCAACTTGGTACTAATAGCACCGCATAACTCGACTACCAGGTGGTCAGGAAGTCTTGAGACGTGGATTTCGCCGTCACATCATGTTTATGAGGCGTCTCCTCCATCATCACAATCGACGGTTGATTGACATCAAGCCGTCCTGTTCGACCATCCTTGCCCTCTCCTGCCCTCTGCTCTCCTCAACTCGCACCTCCTGCACACTTCTCTCCCCCTCACTCCAGCTCCTCCGCTATCGCTATTCTTTAAAGATCAAGACAATCTGCACCTGCCGGGCCTGCTATGACTCCATGGTGGTCGTCGTAGGTCGAGCCGCTGGCAACGCGATTTCCATGTCTCTGTCCTGGCCTGTCGAGCCGGCCGGCGTCCAAAAGTCGGACACGACACGGTCTCTGCCGTTCACGCCGGCCTGACCGCGTCGAGCCTTTGACTGGCCGGAGCCCATGACGGAAAAGGCTTCTTTCTGAAGAACCACAACGATTTGCCGACCGCTCTTGGTGATCCGGCGGTGGCAGGTCGTGCACCAGAGCCCGTGGGATGCAAAATTGGTGTCATCATCTGTTCGTAGCCCTCACGTCCTTCTTCAGTCGTAGCCACCGCCAATCTGGCTGTGGAATGCCGTGCTGATGCTCTTCTCGTCGTCGTCGAAGCGTCGTCCATAACCGTTACCTGGAACCATACGTCCACTGCTCTCGACGTACTGCTTCAGTCGATCGCTTTGGCTGTACGAAACAGGCCGCATTCCCGTCACGACATCGTGGAGCCCTGCTCCGAGGCTAACACCGCCCTGTCCAACACCCTTGCCGCCGATCACGCTCGAGGTTGCATCCGTGAACTCCGAGTTGGCAACGCTCTCGCCTGCAATGCTTTCCGTAGCACGGCTGCGGGCCTTTCCACCCCGGCTAGGAGCAGCGACACCGGGCAAGCCGGGCCATTGATCGGGAGTAAAGCTCGAGAACATGGGAGGGAACGCGCTGTTAAGTGAAGCGCCGCCAAACGCAGAACCGTGAACAGACGAGACATCGTCAGGGATGTACGACACCATGGAGCCCAGGTCAAAATCTCGGCCAGCGGCGGGTGGTGGGTTGAACCGTCCGTTGGGATAGCTGCCAGCTCCAAACTGGGGCTGCTGGTTCTTCTGACGGTAGCTCACCTTAGGGCGGCTGAACTGCAGCAAGCAAGCCTGAAGGTTGGTCAGGGGGCCTTCAACGAAGCACTTGCGATCCTTGAAGTGAACCAGGAGGTTGTGCCAGAGCTCATGCTTGGATAGGACCTTGGGGTTTCCAAGAATAACCAGACCGTACTTGGCTCGGGTCAAGGCCACGTTCAGACGACGAGGATCAGACAAGAAACCGATGCCCTGGTTGTCGTTGGATCGAACGCAAGAGAGAACGATAAAGTCCTTCTCACGGCCCTGGAAAGCATCGACTGAAGCGACCTCGACCTCCTTGTAGTATTCCTTCTTGTAAGTACCCGAGTTCTGCATGGTAGTCACGATGTAGCTTCGCTGGCCCTCGTACGGAGTAATAACACCGATATCAGCGGGCTTCACGCCGGCCTTGAAGAATCTGGTGACTGCCTTCTCAACATTAGATGCTTCCGTGCGGTTGAGGTACGATGTTCCAGAAGCCGAGATTTCCTCGTGGCCCAGGTTGGACCAGAACATCATAGGCATTTCCGCAACGGGCCAAGGGAAGTCCACATCCTTTCGCAGCCGGTTCTCGTGAGTAACACCATTTTGCAGAGTACCCTCGTAGAACATGTTGGACGGGAACTCGGACAGGCAAGGGTGCATTCGGTACTGAATGTTGAGTCGGATGGGCGAGAGCTTCAGGTTAACCAATCGCTCGAAGAGAGACTGGTTAAGTCCAGCCTTGGCTGCCTTCTTGTTCATGATGACTGGGCCAAGCTGCTTGTGGTCACCGACCAGGACAACTTGCTTGCATCCAAGAACCAGGGGAATCATGCATTCAGGCTCGGCCGACTGGGTTGACTCGTCGATCAGGACATTGCGGAACTTCATCTTAGAAAGACGAGGGTCACCGGCACCCACGCAGGTACAGCAGACAACATCAGCGTTGTTAAGGATGTCACGTTCTGCGACCTTGGTGAGTTGCTTGTACTTCTTCTCATCCTGGCTCGACAGTTCGCCCAGCTCGTTCTTCAGCTGCGAGAGCTTGACGAGCTCGCTGTTGTGCTCCGACATGCGCACTTGCTCGTGAAGGGCGAGGAAACTGACAGACGATTCGACATCCTCACGAGACTTGGCAGTAAGACGAACAACCTTGAGTCCGGTACGGTGAACTCGCTCGCACAGCTGGTCAACAGCGACGTTGGATGGCGCACAAACCAGAACCTGGTTGCCGCTCATCTTGGCGAGGTGGTAGATGATGGTGGCAGAAGTGACCGTCTTGCCGGTTCCTGGGGGACCCTGAATCAGACTCAGTGGCTTCTGGAGCACAGTCTTGATGGCATTGACCTGGCTAGGGTTGAGATCAGGGAGGCCAGGGGCAGACCACTTCTTAGGCAGACTTGTCTTGAGAGGCTGCAACTGAACTTCGTGGCCCAGCAAGGTGTGGAAGATGTAGCCAGAAACGCTCATGTCGTCAACAGCGAACGTCTTCATAGCCAGCTGCATGCGGTCATAAGAAGTGGCCTTCCAGACATAGTCGGCTGAGAAGTTGTGGGATAGATCAGTGGGAACCGACTTCTCGTTTCCGGTCTTGCGCAACTCGAGCGTCACCTCATCCGACTGGTTGTTGGGGATCTTAATCACGTAGCCAACACCTTCCCAGGGGGATCGGAGCTCGCCCTTGTAGCGGAGTCGCATCTCATCACCAACAGCAAGCTTGACATCGCCAGACTCAATCTTGTGCAGGTTGAAGCTGACAAGGTGCTTGTTGTTCAGACCATAGTCCCAGCGAACGATGAGGCCGTCCTCGGACTGCGCCTCCTTGAGCTTCTTGTCGTAGTCAGACTCCATCTTGACCAGGGGACCAAAGATATTCTGGTAATGATAGGGATCGTCGTATTGCAGCAAGACGGGGTTAGGATCGTCATCGATGCTAGAGGCCTTTTCAAGATCAACCACCGTTGCCTTGGGCTCAATCTTCCACATCTCCTCCAGCTTGGCAATCATATTCGGCGTCAGATGGCGAGCTCGGAGCTGCTCGGAATCGGAAGGGGTCGCCACCAGCCATGGCAGGAAAGCGCGTTCTTCGATGAGGGGTTGCCATCGCGAGGTATCCCAGTTCATGTCCTTGTTCGATGTGTTGGCAGCACATGGCTGTCGGCAGAGCAAAACGACGACAGTATCAGACTTGGCCGGAATGAAACCCAGGAGGAACGCGTTCTTTGTTCCACAGTTGTAGCACTCCAGCACGGTATCGCCCAGTGTCGACTCGGGGTGTAGCTGAACCTCCTTGTGGCGAGCTCGAACAAGATGGTTCACAATATGGGTAGAAGTACCATTGCCTCTCGCGCTGCAGAACCACTTGTTGCAGGTGAGGCACTTAACGACGCATCCTGGGGAATGAATTCCGCAGTATCTAAGCCCATGTCAGCCTGGCCCAGGGATAAATCCAGACGGGAAAACCTACGCGCAGGCATGGGCCGGAAGCTCCTTCTCCTCCTCGGGGCCCTTGAGCTTGAGTCCAGTCAAGCCATCGATCGGAACACTGTTCAGACTATCGTTGTCGTCTTCTTCGAAAGCCTCGGTTTGATTGTCGTCATCATCGGCTCGGCGACGGCCACTTCGATCTCCATATTTGTCATAGAGCAAGCTCTCGTCGGGATCGATCGCGGATAGGTCGTCGGCTCCAGCCTTGATGGCGGCAGCGGAATCGGATATCAAATGATTCCCAACATGGGTAAAGGCGCCCTCCATGTTGGTGTTGTAGTAAAGTTGTTGGCGGCTCGTAGGGTTTTCCTTGGCCAAAGAATCAACACAAGTGCCCCGCGCAATGGTGGCGGTGACGCAGTGAACGAGGGCAGCGCCAAAACGCCTCAAAATCACCCCAAAGCGAGCGCGACTCACCTACAGCTTCTATTCTTTCGGTACGGGACCCGTATGGAGGCCCAGGGGCGACTCGGGTCGGGATGTGAAAGTGATTGGGGGTTGCAGATCGCTGGTAAGGCTCACATCATCGCGAGGAAGAATGCGCCGGGTCGAGAGCGTGGCAGGATGCGGGAGGAAAATTCGGGGCCAAGCGAGACGAACGGGTAGCACAGAACCTTGTTAAGCGCACTTCTCAAGGTTTTGGCAACAAATTTGTTCTCTTGTGAACCAGAATTATATCGATGGGTGAACAGTTGGATCCTCTTTGCCGGCGGAGTTTGGTGGGACATTTTGCGCCCACGTGATAGGGCGCTTTTGTTATCGAGTAGCGGCGGCAGGCCGAAAGGCTGATAAGGAACTTTTTCGCGGCGGCGCTCGGGAAATTTTATATCAACCGCCAACTTTGAAGAAAACTTCCTCACAGCGGGCATTTATTGTTTCTTCATTATGATTGTGAGTAATTGAAGGCTTGTTTATTAAACCATCATCAGCTAATACTTGGACTTCAAGCGCAAGCAAGCGCGCCAACGGCGCGACTACCTCTACCGACGAGCTCTCCTCCTTCGAGACGCCGAGATCAGCGAAAAGCGAGCGAAGTTGAGGTCTTCGCTGGCCTCGGGAAAGCCATTGGATCCTACCATTGCCAACGACAAGGCTCTGCGCAAGGACTACCAGTACGATGAGTCGCGGCCCGATCTCACCACGAATGAGCAGCTTGACCTCGACGACGAGTATGCTCAGCTTTCAGGCATTGTCGACCCCCGCGTGCTTGTGACGACTTCCCGCGACCCTTCTGCAAGACTGGCAGCATTTGCGAAGGAGATCCGACTCCTCCTCCCCACGGCCGTCCGTCTCAACCGTGGTAACCTCATCTTGCCCGACCTTGTGCGATCCGCTCAGTCTGCAGGCCTCTCCGATGTTGTTCTTCTCCACGAGCATCGCGGTACTCCAACTGCGATGACCTTGTCGCATTTCCCTCACGGCCCTACCATCTCGTTTTCTTTACACAATGTGGTTTTGCGACACGATATTCCCGGCAGTGTGCGAGGAACTGTCAGCGAGTCGTACCCTCATCTCATCTTTGATGGTTTCACGAGTCGCCTGGGAGAGCGGGTTGTCAAGATTCTTAAGCATATTTTCCCTCCAAGGGAAGCTATCACAGCAAAGAACAAGGTCGGCAACCGAGTCGTGACATTCAAGAACATCGAGGACAGCATTGAAGTTCGACACCATGTCTTTGTGAGGACGGGTTACGACAGCGTCGAGTTGGCCGAGGTTGGACCACGGATGACTATGAGAGTGTTTGAAATTCGAGGCGGTACTCTCGAAAACAAGGACGGCGATGTTGAGTGGCATCTCACGCAATATACAAGAACGGCTAAGAAGAAGAATTATCTCTAAGCTGGTCGAGCCACATCAACACTGCCTGCAAATCCGTTGCTACATTACAGTAAGTTAAGTCAACCACCATCTTAGATCAGGCCACAGGCAGGTTGCATGCCTATTCTGGGCCCGGCCTCGTACCTAAACGACAAGTTATCCGAGACACTCGGTTCCACGTGGGATATCCGAACTGTGTGCACCATTCAAGTCGAAAACGAGATGGTGGAATGTCAACCAGCGGCGGTGACGTGGCGGAGGAGGCCTAGGACGGAAAAATCGGGAGTTTGGAGTTCTTGGTTGCAGAATGCTAGACATTAAGGCGATGATTTTGAGCAGATGGTCAACATTTTATGGCGAAATGGCTGTATTGGTTCACAAGAGGGCAGAGTGGCTATTGGTTGATGACGGCCAACATCAACACTTGAATGTGTGTGTATGACGGTGATTATAACAGAGATGATTAGGCATATTCTCCATTGCTACCTACCTACATAGGTACCCAGTCATTGACCGCAGCCTGATGTGAAAGAAGCCGACTAGTTAGACGATGCACCGTCCATCTCCTTGCTTACGCATGGACTACCATTATGTACGAGCTGAGCTGGGATCTAGACTAATTACGATAAGTCTCTTCCTAGGCTCACCAAAATTAAGATAAGGGATTAACCTATTGTTATATGATTTTTATAGAGGTTTAGATAGTGCTCTAATAGTAGAGATAGGGATGCTCTGGGAGTCCTCGCGCAAGCAATAAGATGGAATCTTTGGCTGGACTACGCCATGGATGAATTGAGTGCATGTGGAATCGACATCTCGGTCTTGGCAACTGCCAATCGGTCTCATCAACGGCCAAGCCACACCCAGATTCTGGGCTTGGATGTCCGACGGACACGGGCCCGGGTGGGCTAGTTGGCTGCAACTCTGACAGGTCGGCCTCGGAACCGGGCTCAAGCTGGGGAAGAAAGGAAGCAGTTCGCATCTCGCAGGCCGAGAAAAGCGGTCACAGCCTCAATCGCTGACGACTAGAATGGAATGGCGAAGAGAAGCGGGCTGAGCAGAACAAAATATGGACCCTTGGTTCATCCAGTCCTTGACTCCATTCATCGCCATAGACCTGCCCAGGTAGGCAAAATCGGCAGGAAGTGCTTATTTTTGGTGACCGGACGACTCTCTTCCGCCACTTGCGTACGCAGCCTTTGACGGGCTTTTTTTCTTTCGTCCGGGCTGCGGACGAGCTGCTAACGATTTTTGGAGTGGACCCGAGGCTGCCGAAAGGGAAGGGAAGGGAAGCATCGTAAGCCTCCATCCATGGCTGGGGTCCCGTCATAAGCAGCTCAGTTCCGAACATCATTATTTCCATTTCTCGTCTTGTTTTTGTTCCATTCGCAACATCCATTCCTGTTTAAACAATCCAATCTTCCCTGTCCAATCTCACGCGATCGTCTCTCGTGTTTCTTGGACCGAGCTCTCCTCCCCTCAACTTAATTACTTTTACGGGTCTTGTTTCTCCTCTTTCATCTCCAAAACCTGGGTCGTGGGCCCCTACGTCACGTTTCAGCGCATGCCATCCATTCCCTCCAGCGCTGCCCATCCACTAAACCTCCGCCCGGCCCCCGTCGTCCGACCCTGCGTCCGCCAACCTAACCGCTGAAGGAGAGAAAAAAAAAAAAAGGCCGCGCCAATTACTGACCATTGGCGTCCGGCTTGGGTGTCATAAGCACTTCCTCCTTCGCCCAGCAACAGGCCCCCCGGTCGCTATTCCTTCCTCCCATCCACAGTCCGAGCCAAGGCAGCGCCCCCAGAGAAGAAGCTCGGTAGCCTCATCTCGTTGCTCTCACCACCAACGGCCCGCCCTCCCCCAGCCTTTTTAGCCTCCTCCTCCTCCTCCCATCATCATCCATCCCTCCCCGCCATTGCTACTTCCACCCAGCATCGCCGTTCACCATGTCTTACGGCCAGTATAACCAAAACCCCTATCAGCAGGGCCCGGCCGAGGAGTCTGGCTATGGTCAGGTAAGCAGACCTAACATGGAAGCGAGCGCAGCTTCATTTCCCGCCGACAACCGACAGACCACAATTTGCTGACTCGAATGTTGCGATGCTTCAGGCCAATCCTTATGCGCAAAACGCGCCCGTCCAGGGAGACAACCAGTATGAGATGCAGGACTACAACCAGCAGCCTCCCGCCTCGTCAAGCCTCTCACAACAGGAGTTCCTCAACCGCGTCCAGAACCTCCGTAACGAGATCAAGGCCCTGACCAACGACGTCGACTACATCGGCCAGCTCCACCAGCGCACCCTCAGCAGCACCGACGGCACCGCCAACCAGCAGCTTGAGCAGTATGTCTCTCAGACCCAGATCCGCAACACCGCCATCAAGGACGGCATCAAGGGCCTCGAGCGCGACCTAGCAAAGACCACCGACAGCTCCCGCACCACAAAGAACACCCAGCTGCAGTCCCTCAAGACATTTTTCAAGTCGGAGCTCGACAAGTACCAGAGCATCGAGCGCGATTACCAGCAGCGCTACCGCGACCAGATCGCCCGTCAGTACCGCATCGTAAACCCCGATGCTTCCGAGGAGGAGGTTCGCGAGGCCGCCGAGGCCGATTGGGGCAACGAGGGTGTTTTCCAGACTGCTGTTAGTAATCCCCGTGTTGACAATCACATCCTGCCGTGATCTCCGAGCTAACGTGTAACCCCAAACAGCTGCGGACGAACCGCACCGGACATGCCAGCTCCGTTCTTGGCAACGTCCGCGCCCGCCACAGCGAGCTCCAACGCATTGAGCAGACTCTATCTGAGCTTGCTATCTTGTACCAGGAGCTTGCCACGCTCGTCGAGCAGCAGGAGCCCGTTATCCAAGCTGCCGAGACCAACGCTATTAACACGGTTGAGAACATCGAAAAGGGTAACGAGCAGGTCAAGGTCGCCAACGAGCACGCCCGCCGCCGCCGCAAGCTCAAGTGGTGGTGCGCCCTCGTCGTCCTTCTCATCATCATCGCCATCGCCGTCGGTGTTGGTGTCGGTGTCAGCGTGGCCAAGAACTGAGGAAGTTGGCATCGTCTTCGACCTCAACGGCGACGCCTTCGTCGCCACCACCATGATGATATGCTGTTATCTTGTTACGCCGTTTTTCTTCCTTCATAGATATCTCCATGATCGTTGTTCGTCTTGTCGTTTCTTGACCCGCAAGACCAGAGTATACGACATATTTCATCCCGTATACCACACACACACCCCGATACTTACTTAATTTTTACTTTCCCCGAAGCGCCCGAGCGTTAGGGACCTCTTTTTTTTTTGTTTGAAGGCGCGGAGGGCTTGACGGAGGATGTGGACCAAGAAAGAGTTCTTTTTATGAAAAGGAGGTTTCACGAAATGCTTCTCGTTGGGAGGGTTTATTCTTGGTTGTTTTACTGGATCGGTGGTTGTTTTTTCACACCCTTTCGCTTCTCCTGTAGGAATACCTTTTGTTCTACTCGCATGATGGAGGACAGAGTGGGATGGGAGAGAGGCAATGGGGTTGCTGTATGTATCTATTCATCTGAGGGGAGGTGATCCAGAAAAGTCTTGGATGCATGAGATCCATGGTTTGGAAGAGCTCCCACGTAGGTATAATAATGTCCAAGCCATTGTCGGCCGCACTCTACATCGACCTTAAAGGCTCAAGTGGCAGCAGGCATAACGAAACGACTGTATTTTTTTTAAACTCTCCGTTCACCAAACAATGCCCCAAATGTTCCCGAGTACCTGTTGCGCTTCCCGTCCGTCCGTCCTCACAATTCCGTTATGCTGAAACAAGACATGAGAGAAGTGCTTATTATATACAGTACAGTAGGGTTCGATTGTGCACATTACAACAGTCCCAACTCCAGAGCTTTGGGCCTCACTTCCCTGTGAGACGACGAGGGCAGCACACCCAGCCGGACGAGCTCCCTCTGAAGACGGAACGGCGGGCATATCATGCCAGTCCCGCATTCCGTCCGGTTTCGACAATGGATCTTTCCCTTCCCTTCCTTCCTCTTGGTCACGTCGTTGCTCCCAAATTTCGTACACGTACACGCCGTTCCGGCCATCTTTTGTCATTTATATCACGTTCAGTTATTGAGGGCCCATTCGGAGTCCACCGGGACCACCACCCGCCAGCTTGGCTGCCAGCTTGGGGTACTTCTCGGTGACCTGGACTTGTGTTCGGGTCGCCTCAGCATATGACAAGGCGTTGACGATCTCGCCCTCGGTTCGGGCGAGCTCTGCGGCGCGTTCAAAGTACTTGAGAGCAGCGGGCACGTTGTTCTGCTGGAGGAGGAGCTGAGCCATGGTAGCGACGGCAATATCACACTCAGGGTCGACTGGATGACAGTTAGTATACAACAATTCAACAACATTGCTCGGGGTACTTACTGATAAGAGCCTTCTGGCAGAGAGCCTCGGCCTCCTTAAAGTCTTGCTTCCATTGGAAGAGAGCCAGGGCCTTGTTGATGAGAGGCAGCACGTTCATCGACATGGGCTTGGTCTGCTTCTCCATCTCCATGGCAGTGTCAAACTTCTCGACGGCTTCCGAGAAGTTACCCTGGTCGAGGAGCAGCTCGCCGTAGTAGTTGTAGACATCGGGCACCTTGGGGAAGTTCTTAATGCATCGTCGGAACGTAGCCATGGAGGATGCAATTGAGCCCATCTTGTACTGGGTGACACCGAGCTGGATGTGAGAAAAGATGAAATCCTTGTCGAGATCAATTGACTTCTGGTAGTCCTTCTGGGCATCGGCGAGATCGCCCTTGATGAAGTGAGCCTGAGCACGGTGGTAGTAGACGTCGGGATCGTTGTTGTCCTGCTCCAGGGCTTTGGCGAATTCGGCCTCGGCCTTATCGGGCTCGCCAAGCTCCAGGCTGATGCTCGCCCGCTTGATATAGCTCTGGGTCATGGTGGGGTCAAGCTCGATGCTCTTGTCGAAGTCGTTGGTGGCATCGGCGTGGTTGCCGAGAAGAGTGCGGAAAGTACCCCTCATGTTGTAGGCGAGCGCCTCATACTCGCCAAGATCGCCAAGCTCCAGAGCCTTCTCAAACGCCTGTCGCGCCTCCTCGTAGCCATCACCAGTCTTCTTCTCCAGGGCCTCAAGTCCAATCTGCATTTGTCCCTTACCGGTTTCGGGGTCCAACTCCTCCGACTCCTCGAGGCCGGCAGGTCGGGGCTTGGGGCGGAAGCTCTGAAGGTAGTTGCCGACAAAGATGGGGCTGGGCAGCTTGGGTGGTCGGGAGGCCATCATCTCCTTGGCCTTTTGCTCAGCAAAGGTCTTGAGAAGCCTCTCGACGGCCTGGGCGGTAGACTCGCTCTTGAAGTTGTCGATGATGCATGACGCAGTAAAGTCGAGCAGGGCCTCGGAGTACTTCTTCTGGTGCTCGTAGGCGGTGGCGCGGCGGTTGATTGCCTTGACGTACTCGGGGTCCATGCTGATGGCGGCGGTGGTATCCTCAATGACCTGGTCCCATTCGCTCATGGCGCTATGGCAGGCGGCTCGGTTGGAGTAGAAGACGGGATCGGCCTTGCAGAGAATGGCCTTGGAGTAGAGGTCAATGGCCTTGTTATAGGCCTTGTCGCCGTAGGCCTTGTTACCGGCCTGCTTCAGCTTTGCGGCATACTCATCACGCTGCTGCTGGGTGAGAGTAGCGACTGTCTCCTCATCGATCTCGGGCAGCTCCGGCTCGCTCTCGGCAGTCACGGGCTTGGGTTGAGATGCACCGGTGGAGGGGGTCTCTTTTGTCTCAGCAGCCTTGCGCTCAGCCTCCTTGCGCTTTCTCCTCTCCTTCTTGCTGAGCTTGGGGGATGTATCTTTGGAGGACTAGAGATTGGGGCGGGACATCAGTTTGAGGTTCATCATGACGAGGAAATGGTTCGATTGCCACAACCAGCCTGCCCGCACCAACTAGTGGGAGGGAGCAGCAGTAGCAGCAATGTCGAAGCGGGGTTGACAAGACATACATCAGAGAGGTAGTAGACGATACCGGCGCCCGTAACAACGACGGAGACACCGGCAATGGTGTAGGCAACGGCCTTGTTCTCTGAGACCCAGTTTGTTATCCGGTCCCAGACTCCAGAGGAAGGGTCGACAGGGATAGCCGTGGGGTTGCCCGGAGGCATTGACGGAGTCGGAGCCGACATGACGAGGCCTATGGACGATTAAGGGGACCGGCGGGAGGTGAGGATGAAATCGAGGCCGTCGATGCGGTAGAAGCAGTCGGGAAGCCGATGATGTATGGGCGCGGTAATACCTGCAATGGAGTGGTAGCTACGGCGAGCTGGAGCACGCGCAAAAAAAGCTGACGGCCGTCTTTGAAATTTGGCGCTGGCTCCAGCAAGACTGCGGGCCGGGGCCCACTGAAAGTTTTTCCGGTTAGTTCCAGCAGGTGCTGAATGATGGGTTGACTGACGTATGCCTGAGGCACTCGGATGACGCCGGCTTTACCAGAACATCCCACCAAGTCAGAACATAAACACCATACGTCTTATACACACGGACCTTGTTCCTTCTCGGCTCAGCCGACATGGGTTCTTGAGACGGCCAAGAGATTGTATCGTCTGTTTGCGGCCCCTACCGCCGGCTTCAAGCGGTCTGGCGATTTACGTCAATAATGAGGTGACTTGTTGCGGGGGGTTTTGACACGATAAGATACATGATGCCGCCGCACTGGTCTAGAGCCGATCCGAGCAATTGCGATCCAATCAGCTAGTTGAGCAAGTAGCGACTGATCTAGTCCATGTAGAGGATGGAACTTGGCCAATGCCAATTCGATATAGCTGCCAGAACTCCAATAGCGTCATCGTCATAGAGAGGGGTGTGCCGTACGGATAGTCAATTGGTGTCTAGGGCACAGAACCCTCGGACTTTTGTCATTTGCAAGATGGATTATCTGTATAGATGTCAGTACATACTGTATGTTTCAGTTAGATGGCCAATGTTGGAGTGATCTGCCCAGTTTAGCAGGTTACGAGTTTTCAGAGCCCAGATACATGTCCCCCACCTCTTACCAGACTGGAGGTTAAGTTCCGTCGCTAAACTTCCGAGTACCTGACAAATGGAAACTGAACCGCATCAACCCCACCTCAGCAAACAGCAATTGTCTATCTTTGAACCAAGTTCTCGGGCAAGTCATTGACAAAATGAGTGACGAATTTTCCCTATTTACCTCAATGAGGTACGATCCAAAGCTTGAGAAGCTTCAACAACAAGGGCTCAACGGCAAAAGCTGGAACTTTGAAAATGAGTCACCACTATACATGCTCGACTTTCATCGTGATCGTCTACTCAGGGCAGCAACGCATTGGAACTGGCAACCAGCAATTGATCGATTGTCGGGTGTTAATGGACTTCAATCTCTTGCCAAACTGATAGATGAGGTCGTTGGGTCACCTCCGGGAACACCTCTACGACTGAGAGTTGTGGTTTCTCGTGAAGGGGACATCAAGGTCGAGAAGTTCAACGTTCCCGAGACGCCCTTGGAAAACTTGTTGCCAAGTCGACTGCCCGTTCCTTCGTCGGGTTCAGCGGCGGACGAACCGACAAAATCCCCCAATTATACTCTCCTCGTAGATCAGGCCTCAACCTCGAGGTCCGAGTATACCCACTTCAAGACCACGAAAAGAGCCATGTACGACGCTGCTAGTCAAAGGGCTGGTGTTTCTCCAACAGATCTCGCAGAAGTACTCATCATTAATCAAGATGACGGGTCCGTGATGGAAGGGACTAGGACTACTCCTTACTTTTGGAGGGATGGTCGTTGGGTTACACCTCCAATCTCGGCCAAGTTCAGCCGGGATGAAGGCAGCGGTGGCCAAGATGGAACCTCGAGACGTTGGGCAATAGAGAAGTGAGTTATTCCCAATGGGCTCAAGACTCGGCACTAACAGCGCAAAAAGAGGATTGGCGGTTGAGCAAGTTGTAAGTGTCAAGTCACTCACAGACGGCGAAGAATGCTGGCTCAGTAACGGCGTCAGAGGCTTCATGGCCGCAACTATCAGTCTACGGAAAAGAGAATAGAGGTTGAGTAACATGAAAAGAGTTGCAGTCCCTCTAGTCTTGGCTACGATCTCCATCCGGGCGAGTTGGTGGCGTGTTGGGCATGAATCCAATCCGGCTGTGTCACCATTTGTGCATTAGGATATTGGCAACTGTCCCTTCTCCGGCTTGTGTGACATGGCTGCCTCTCTCCCCGCAATCATTCAGTTTCCCCCAAGTTTCCTCGTTGCTTTTCGGGATAACTTCTCCCAGCCATGAAAGATTGACGACTCCTCCGGTTTCTCGCTGCCGATCTCGACATGGAAACAAAACACTCTACACCCACATCAGATGCCCTCGTTGAGAATCTACCACCAGAGGTACGACATGAACTCCTCACCACGCTTGACCTCTCCTCTCTGCGCAGCATGGTCCACGCTTCCCCGGTTTTTTACCGCCAGTATGTGCTAGAGCGTCGCTCTAATCTCTCCCTGTGTCTGGAAAGGACTCTTGGGAGAACTGCCCTGGATGCGTATTGGGTCTATCAAACTGCCAGGTCGTCCAAGTTTCCCAGTATTACGAATGACGAAACTATCTCCAACTTTCGTCAGGCCTACATGCATCAACAAGCATCCTGTTCCTACTCGATCCTCAGAAAGAGCATCACTGAGAACCTAGCCGTCGGGATTGCCGCATTTTATTATTCCACAGTCGACCCCATCATGCAGCTCTACATCCCACATGCCCTGGAAGCACTAGCCGAGGAAACAACCGGTATTGTCGATCAAGAGCCACTAAGTCAGGTCGAACAGGCTCGAATGATCAGGGGACTGTACCGATTTCAACTGTGTTGCAATCTGTTCACTATGGCAAACTTTCCAGAATCATCTACTTTAAGCAGGAACGGGCGACCAATGCGTATCTTGACCGACTACATCAGTCTACTCGAGCCATGGGAGATTGAAGAGATGGTGTGCATTTACTCATTTGCCAAAGAACAGCTTCAGCACATATCAGAGGCTATTTGGCAGTGTACCACTAGAGATGGTGCAGAAAGAAGGCCACGAAAGGTGCCAGAGGCAGGAGACGGTTATGATCTGGGTGATACCGGTATGTTGGCGCCGTCTTCTGTCTCTAAGAAGACATCCTACTAATATCTTACTATACTCCAGCAATTAGGACTACCTTCCTAAAAAGCACTATTTCACAAGGTCTTCCCATCCTTCATGCTATCTTGACCATGGATGATGAGTATCTTTCAGCCCTTATTTGGAGCTCTGTTGTTTGGTTCGGGGGGTCATTTCTTGAAGACTCAATTCTAAGCAAGGCTGCTCAGAGAAGGCGGCATAGGGAGGATGCTGCGTCGCGTGACGATAACCCAAAGTGACCGGACCATATGCCTTTTCTAGGGGACAACGAGTTGTGTCCTCCATTAGCATGGACGATGCTATGGAACGAGTCCTATAGCAAGCTATATGGAGACTATATCCCAGACGAGATCAGACGTTGGGGATATGTGATGTGGGATGCAGCACGATTGGAGAGAGTGGGGGCAGAACGTCTTCTCGAAAGGCAGTGGAAAGAAACGTGGGCAGACCACGATCCAAGGGATGATATACTAGATTAAGTCAGTGGCTTGAGATCATCTAGAGCTCGAATACGAGACCGCGGGATGAGGCTCTAACGGTTCACGCGTTCGCAGAAAAACATAACATTAATAAATAAATAAAATACTTAAAGATTCATAATATTATTCCTTATTTTTATCTCTTATTTGGCGCATAATTTGCTGATTATGTGAGTACTCTTTGCTAAGAATAGATATTCTGGTATCTTAAGTTTTCTTACGTCCGGGTGCGGTTGTGAAGAGTGTGATAGCATTATTTAGGGTGGAGTTGAGGCTTGCTGATCATGCCTGGCATTGTCTTAGTGAACGATTATCAACACTTTTAATGTCACCTTGGGCACCAACATCGGGATGGCTGGTTTGGAAGCAACAAAAGCAAATACGCAAGAAAGCCTGAAAAACGTGGTGGCACTGCGGGAGGGTACTTGGAGGTCGAACTGTTGTTCATGGTCATTAGTGTAGGGTAGATGGGTGGGAAGAAAAGCGGGGCCACTTTATAGCTGCGGCGCGTTGCTAAGCTACCTGCTGCATCTTGACTTCATCGATTTACACTCGCGAAAGACAAACTCAACAAGGAGATCAACTCTTCTATTATCATCACGCCGTGTAAAGATTCAGCGCTATTATCCAAGAAAGGAAATAGCAAAAGTGACAGCCACGCGCGGCGTGGGTCATTCTGGCGCTTCCTCCCTCGTGGCACGCACGCCGATCGCGCCGTTCCAAGTCAAGCTCTCCTAGGCCCATCACCAGGTGAGACAACCCTAGAGCTTCTACTGGCAACGACCTCGCTCCTTGTCTTGGAAATATTGTTGCTCGGACATTTCATGGCCCAACCTCGCCACTTAGGCACCTAAGATATACAATATTTATAAAGAGCTTAGGGACTTGAGTTAATAAGAAGTAGACCTAGCCCTTGAATCCATTCGGCCACTTCGCCAAGAGCTGCAATCGCATATCTGGTTCCTCCTCCAATGAGACCTTGATAATTCTACAACTCAGCTGGCAACCTCAATTAGCTTGGCATGGCTTCGGATCCCGGATTACGACGCGAAATCGCCACGGCTCTTGAACAAGCCAAAACACAAGAAGCAGCTATTGCTGCAGGTCGCCAGCACTATGGAACCAAGCGCTTCACCCTCGCCATCGCGCTGTTTACAAAAGTGAGGACGCCAACTACATACAATCAGACGTAGCTGCTGACCATGTCACAGGCAATGAAGATGTGTCCTTGTAACCGTCAGACGAGAAGGGAACGCTGCAGCTGCAAGGACTTCGAAAAGGTTGCCCAGGAGGGTGGCTCCATATTCAACGAGGCCATGTACACCTGCAAGTGCCCCATAGGCAAGACGTTCAACAAGTGCGACCACAAACACCACATCCATGCGCTTGACTATCGGGCAGCTACCTGGGAAGCGCTTCAGCAGCTTGATCGAGCGCAGAGAGATGCCGAGTGGATTCTTGAGCTGGCGCCTCGTCTCCCAGATGTAAGAAGTCCACGATCTTGGTCTTGCCGGTTATTGACATAGGCAGGGATATCTACGGCTGGGCAAGATCGCGCGCCTCCAGAAGAAACACGAATTCGCATGGCACGTCTACACTGCCGGCATCGAGGTTGGAAACAAACATCAACTCGCAGGATCTCCAAAGTTCCAGGTAGGATGCCACTGCAAGAGTATCGTGCAAAAACCGACTGCTAACCGGACCATAGAAGCTCCATTCTGCAAGACAACCGCTACATTCTTGGTACTATCGTCGGGATCCTCTAAGGAACCCTAGGGAGATTGTACAGCGCATCTTTCAGTATCTCGACTTCGCTACCATCGTGAGATGTCTCCGCGTCTCAAAGGACTGGCGACAATATCTCACAAGCCGGGGCAACGAGCGGTTCTGGAGGGCCCTGCTGTTCACAAAACAGTTTCCTCACCGATATGCTCCCAGTAACGCTTCTCTTAAGAAACTCATCTCCTACTCAGGAAAGGATGTCCGGCAAATTGTCATCGATAGCGTGTTGCGATTCCGTCTCACACAACAAAAGCTCATTACTCTCCTACAAGGGTCAGACAACCTCGAGTCCCTTGTTCTGCGAGGCAACATTGAAGAGGGCCTGAACATTCCCATGGTGAAAACACTCTTCAAGAAACTCGACCGCGTCTTCCTTGACGAAATACACGTTGGAAAACCTCACATCCTGGAGCCACTGTTGACACTGGCTTCTGAAAGCATACAGAACCTTCACCTTCGTGGCCTGCCGCAAGTCGGAACGACCACAACTTTTGGGTTTCCAAGCCTACCCAACCTGCAATATCTGCGAATCGAAGAACAGAATAAACCCAACCCTATTCGATTGGGAATCGCAAGTTTCCCCATCACCGTGACGATACCGTGGCTAACAATACACAGTGGACCATTGCAGCTGGGTCACCACGTATTCGTCAACTCTGGCTCGGCGACGTGCAACTATCAGGGCATCAGCCTGAAGACACCAAGCTGGACAAATTATGGCCAAATATCAACGTGGTTATAATTCATGGCTCGACAGACAAGGATCCCGAAACGGCACAAACCATCCAGAAGCTAGCTTCGATACGACAAGGAGACACATTGCAGTATGTTGACTTCGACTTTCGCTGGAAGTACGACGAGCAGGGGCCGCTTGGTCTGAGGATGCTGTCCAACATGCTAAACCAGCAACCTGCGACAATGGGCAGTGACGAGTTCAATTATGGTAATCAGTACGAAAACCTGCACTCCCTGCGACTCGCCCGAGCGCTGATCCCGCCCTCAAACCTCCAAGCGGTCCTCAGTGATGCCATTGCAGCTCACAAGCTCCACACACTCGACTTGGTCTTCCCGCTGGAGCCCTTTGGCACCCCACAAGGATCAATAAGTGTCGAATACCTCGGCAAACATGAATGGTTGCGCGGCGCCGAGTCTATCAAGTGTCTGGGCATCTTTGAGTTCAGATTCCGTTCGTATCCTAAGAACGATGATGATCTGCCCCTGCCCAGCTTCCTCGCTACCTTTCCCAACCTCGAGGTCATCGAGATCAACTCTGCCCACTACGAGGGACCCGAATTCTGCACCGTGATTGAGGCCATCTTGAAGGTCACGCACCTGCGGAAGATTTACCAGACCACAGTACAGGGTATTGCGCTGGACCAACTCCGTGGCCTAGCTGCCAAGTACAACGTGGAACTTGTCTGGGGAGAGAGAGCACGGCTATGGCCTCTCCAAATCGAGGAGTGAGTTTGAGTGGTTGGATTTTGTACAAGTCAAGATAGCCGTGTTTGTACCTAACGCTTCTCAAGAGCAACTCGAGTCTCTTTCAGATCCATGTTGATAAAGAATTTTGGTTGTTCAATCGTTATTCATTGTTACACAAGTGAACACTGAGAAGTCTAAAAGAGTAGACTTTGTTTGTAGTAAGACTGGCACCTGACGACTTCCAGAACGAATACATTGCTGGTAGATGTCGATATGCTTCTTGGCGGCATTCATAAGGTATGGACTCGAGAATGGGCAGTGAGGTCTAGCTATCATTGTATTCGCCCTTGTATTCGATTACAACGATGGAAATGTCAACTCGGCATCTTTGTGTGATGTTTTCAGAATGTTGGGTCCATCTTGCTGCCAAGAATGCTCCCTAATCTTTGTTCTTTGGGAGGTGGGCAAATGCCGCCTTTGCTAGGACATCACAAACTGGGCTGTCATTAGACTACGTGTTACTCTGTAGAGTAGTGTATTTACTCGGATTCATAATTTTGAGATTTGTGATCGGAAACAATACAAAAGGGAGCGACTTGGCATGCCCTACCCGTTCTACCGCTTTAGCTGGGCGTTGGTTATCTAAGTCAAGTGAGGAATTGGAGGTTTCGGCTATGGGTGTGGGTTGTACTCGGTCTCGTGATGGTTTCCAAGACATGGGGAAACACGAGGACATTCACGATGGAATGAGGTCAGGGAGAAGGCGCTCTTTCAGCCCTGGGAAGTCAGCGCAAGGAGTCATTGTTTGAGGCTTGATTGCTCGGACTGGATTGTTTCGGCATTTGGACGATGAGAGCATGTGAAAGAGACGAGCTCAGACCTCGTCATTTCCACCTTGGCATCGTGGTGTGATGGAGTGCAACTCATGATCTCGAGATGGCTGTCTGAATCAGACTTGAATCACGGGCATCGGCCTCTGGATCACCCCAAGCCCCTGTCTAATTGAGGTGACCAAGATTAAAACCTGGGTCCTAGTCAGCGTTAGCCCGTTCTCGGCTGCTTACGAGGCTCGGGAGTCGAGAAGAGAGCAAGAACAGGGCGCAACTAAGCTTGAAGTTGTTCGGGCTAGCATCAGCTTTAATTAAGTAAATCGTGTATTACCTGGAGCTGGAGATTCTGTGCTGTCGACTGGTGATGTTCAACGTTCAGGCCAACTGCTGTCCCCCCTTGGGCACGCCATGTGTTGAGCAACCCCTCTCTCAACCCCGATCCATCATCCTTGGTCCAGGAACAGGGGCCCAACCACAACCCGGACGGCATCCCTTCCTGCTGCATCGGCTCGTGGGGGACATCGGAGGCGTCTCTGAGTTTGATGCGCTATTGGTGCAAGTAAACCACCCTCTTCCGCTACTGGAAATCCACAGGCGGGCCGTGGCGAGCTGACGAGGTTGCTGCTGCACGGGATAGGATACCTACTGTAGGTAGCTAGCCGAGGTACCCGTCTTGGAAGAAAAAAGGCTCAAGACATGAAGGATCAGCAAGTTGCGTCTCTTTTGCTGATATGTGATTTCTGGTACAAACAGACACGGATGTTTGATCTTGAGTGGATGATTTTAATTGCCAAGCTCTGACGTACCGGGCTTACTGGCCCGCGGAAGCACGGTGCTGCGTCGTAACGTTAGTCCTCTCCAGCGATGCCCGTGGACGGCCCAATCGTCTCTACAGGCGGTTTTTCAGGGTGGCGGCCGCTAAGAACTTCCATGCCCAACAAGGGACCATCGGGGTTCCCTCTGGGTCATGGATGGATTGGACGCCAAGGCCGCCCCCGGAGCCGTCATTTCAGCTACTGGGCTCCATTTTGTCGATTCCCTTTCCCTCATCAATAGCTCAGTCCAATCTCTCTACTTTCATGCTCCTTCACCCTCTCCCCCATTCCTTTCCGTGTAACCCGTAGCCCACTCTCCTTGCTGCTGCTGTTTGTCCTGCGAGACTTCCTCTCCTTTCCCACTTACAATCAATTCCCCCAGATTTATATCGCATCTTCTATCCCCAAGGCTTGGCTTACCTGCAGATCCTTATTCAACGTTTCATACTGAGAGGAGGAAAAAAAAAGTTCCAGTCCCAACCGCCGCCAAACTCGGTAATCGTTGCCCCCCCGCGTCCAATCAATCACAGGGCCCGCAGGCGTGCGTTCGCTGCGCCCAACTTCTCCCGATAGATATAGCCGTCCGTCTCAGCAACCAATTGCTCTCCTCATTCATCGCTCGTGGCCTCGACGAAGCCATACACGCATTGGATGTAGAGCGCCAGTCCCTATCGCCGCAAATCAGCATTGCCAACTGGAAGAGCCGCCACTCACTGCCTCTACTGTAACGGTTTCAGCGCTCCAACGCCCGTCAGCCAGCCGTCGCCGGCATATACACCACGGCGCCTCGCACCGAGTTACCAGCCGCCGCCATGTCAGATGTTACCACCGCCCTCACCACGGCCTGCGCCTACCAGGCTTGTGACGACGATACTTTGGCTGCGACTTCTGGATCCGACATTCGTCCCCGCGTTGAAGCTCGAAAGCGACGACACTCTTTCTTCATTCCCCGGAGACGATCTATTGTCGGCCATATCATGGATGGCGAAGAGGGCCTCCTCCTCAAGGTGGACTTGTTCCTCTCTGAGCTCGAGCGTCGCCTCGACTTTATCGAGAACTATGTCGACCTGAGCAAGGATTCAAGCATTTCCCGCGCCTTTTCCACCCTCCAGACCGTCCGCACACGATGTTCCCATGCCTCTGAAGAAGTCCTAGGCGCAGGCCGACGTCGGTTACACATCATGGTTGAAACCCTGGAGACGAGATATCATGAGACCCTCGAGGCTGCTGAGTCACTGAACGAAAAGGCTCGCGTTGGCGTGGAACTGCTCGAGGACATGCTCTCTGATTTCGAGACGCGCGCTTATAAGCTTCGCGAGCAGGGTTTCGCAAATGCCGCCAACGCCGCCGAGGCTTTCATGGACGAAGGCCGCAGGGTCGCCAACGAGGGTATTGAACGTGCCATCCAGGCTGCCCTGTCTCTGGAGGAGCATATCCAGCAAGCCATTGTCCAGGCCAAGGAGGGCCGCCTTATTTGCTATGAAGACCTCCCCACGCCTTGGAGGAATAACCCTCACATCAAGAAGGGATATCGCTTTACCGAATCCAAGCTCGAGTGCGTTCTTTCCGCATTCAACCTGTCCAACGAGCTGGTCAACATCTGGTCTCACGCCCTGGGCCTGATTCTGGTGCTGGCGATCGCCCTCTACTTTTACCCAAGTAGCAGCAACTTTACGCTGAGCACCAAGACCGACGTCTTTGTGGCGGGCGTCTTCTTTGTCATGGCTTGTCTGACATTGGTCTGCTCGACCGTCTGGCACACAATGAATGCTGTTGCCGATGTCGACGCCATCTCGATATTTGCTTGTGTCGATTACACTGGCATCTCCCTGCTTATCGCCGCTTCTATCATGACAACTGAGTACACGGCCTTTTACTGCGATCCTATTAGCCGGTGGATCTACATGGGCCTGACGGCCTTCCTCGGAATAGGAGGCGTCATCCTCCCATGGCACCCTCGGTTTAATGGCGCCGACATGGCATGGGCCCGCGTTGCCTTTTATGTCGGCCTGGCCTTGACCGGCTTCATGCCCATAGTCCAGCTTGGGTGGACTCACGGGCCAGACTTTGTCTACGACTTTTACTCTCCTATCTCCAAATCCGTGTTTGTCTATTTCGCAGGCGCCGTGGTCTACGCCAGCAAGATCCCCGAGCGATGGTACCCCGGCTGCTTCGACTACGTTGGTGGAAGCCACAACCTCTGGCATGCCGCTGTCCTCGGTGGCATCCTTTTCCATTACGCGGCCATGCAAAGTTTCTTTGCTAATGCTTTCCTTCGCGCGGAGGCTGGTTGCCCTTCTTACTAAAGGCATCAACTGCAACTAGCTTCAGCCTTGCGCGAGGTGTTCTTTCACTAGACCTCTATCGAGATCAACTAATTGGCTTGAATGACGGCGCTCAACACGCCTCATGCTGCCTCCAACGGGTGCTGTTGAATGGAGCCCTGGTTCCAATCAAACAACCTATGCAGTTGTTGCACCCTACAAAGATTCGCACGCCAAAGCACCATGGCGGACAGCACTGCCGACCACGGCGTCTCCCAGCATGTTCGAATGACGAGCAGAAAGGAGGTTCCGCCCTCATCTCCTGCAATATCTCATCAACACCTTTACGAGAAATGGCCCTCGCTACTTGGTGTATTACATGGACCAAGTTTGGTATATTGGATGCTACCTACGGAAGTGGCCAAAGCAGAAGATCACCTTGGCTCTTATCGTCCAGCATAGACCAGAGAGAGCCTTATGTCGTTTGACGAAAAGTAATTGCATGTAAACCGGCGTTAACTTGGAGACTGGGAAGGTGTCGAGAGTTGATACTCACGCAATCATGTGTATGAGCAGAAACAAATCCGAGGCCTCGTTACGCCTCGGGCTTTTAAGGTTAATAATAGACGACAGCGTTCATACATACATTCATTCATTCATCCTGAAGTCATCCATTTTAGGACAACTCTATTATTCCATATCCATTCAACCTTGCCAGAAAACTATAATCATACAAATATGTACTGTGTCCCTAGTCATTACGCATTTGAACCTTGGATCATAAAACCGTTACAAACATAAATACATCGGGACGCCGTTACAGGCGCAGCGGCCCGTCTCGGCTCGTCTATCTTGACTTGCATGGCGCGGTGTCGGCGCCGGCCAGGCTACGGGACCCTCGGGTTTGCGAGCCACGCCCCTTGCATAGAGGATGCCCCCCGACTCGCGTGGCGGCATGCACGTCAGTGAGGTCGCGGCCAGGATCCCTGTTGGTTGGTGGTCTCGCTTGGTGTGGTGGTGTCATACAACAGCAAAAGTACCAAGGTATCTTGGGATATCTCAGGCTGCTCCGACCACTAGTCGATGCCCTTTATTAAAGAGCATGGGATACAATCTCGGCATAGACGTCATCTGGAATCTTCTTAATAATGCCAATGGTGACGGACTTGACGAGATCGGCGTTAAGTTGGGGGAAAGATCTCAAGACCTTGTTGGGACTGTTATCGTGTTAGAACCACACGTCAGTCAGGATAAGACGGGACAAAATCATACCTTGGTGATTGGAGAATTTGAGATCGCATAATGGTTAGCTGGGCCACGATGCACACGATGTTGAGATGCGGCCCATAGGCGAACAAAAAGTCCCATAAACGCAGCACCTCAGGCAAGGGCGGCGTACAGGCGCACAGAGTGAGGACTGAGGGGAAGGCATAGATCTCGGCCGAAAGCCCCTTGGCCGTGAGATACATGCTTAGCTTGGGATCTACGATCGCCAGGACCTTGTCCACAAGTGCAAGGCCTCGATGGACGCCGTCCATGGCACCGCGGATGTATCCTGGGCACTCGCGCGTCAGAAGGGAGTGGAAGGCGACAAAGGCTTCGGCCTCGCTTCGAGCGGCGTAGAGGAATGGGGCGGCTAGCACATTCATGCCCTGTACGTAGGTACCGGGCTCGAGAGTCGTAGCTCCCGCACCGGATTCAGAGCCCTCGGTTGTAAGTGTCAGGGCGCGGGCGCGATTACGAGCAGTAGGTGATGATGTGCTGGCCTGGGAATGACCCGACGCGCTGTCTCCTGGAAGAGAGGCGCGACTGCTGCTTGGGCGACTCTGGCGCTGCTCTTCGCGGGCGTCGTGGAGCTTCCACGCAATGGCGTTGAGCAGTCGGATCAAGCTGGCCTCGCTGACACGGCGACGGAAGAGGGGATCTGTTGTGAGGGTGCGGAAAGTGTCGTTTCGGATCTTGGAGTAGGCGGGAGAAGCGCCGCGGTGGATGAGGGCAAGGTAGTCGTCGGTCGAGAGGATGGGAGCGTCTAGCAGAACCAGCCAGACGTATATCCTGAGCGTCGACTAAAACAAGGGCGCCGTTAGCAAAGGCCGAGAGAAGTGGACGCCAATGTTCATCATACCATGCCATCCTCAGCACTTTTGACTCCTCCATCAATGACCTTCCATCGCGCACTCTCCAAGGCGCCCAGGAAGTCTCCATCAGTAGGACCTTCGCGGATGATTTGTTGCAGTGAGAGATGTCCATGTGAGAAGACGGGCTTCTTGCTTCCAGCCCGCTTGCTGGCCGTGACGACATTCATCTGGTGGATGAGAGGGGGCGTGGCATCGCTATTAGCGCGGCCACGCTGAGGCGAGCGATTGATGCTGATGGGCGGGCCAGACGAGGTGGCCGGGCCAGCGCCGGGCACAGGGGAGGATCTCGTGGGCGAGACATTGCGCTGTGTCTGCGTCTCGCGCAAGCGCTGTTGCGAGATGAGCGAGGGAGGATTCTGAGGACGAAGAGTGTGCGCAGACTGGAGGCGGCGGAGGACGCGGTGAGTTCGTGGTGAGGGCGGGGGCTGAAGCTGTGTGGTGATGGAGGCGGGGAGCGAAGGGATCGCGGGCTTCGTTGAGGAGGCGTTGGAGGCGTTGGAGGAGGGCTCCGACATGGTTGCGATGCTATGGCAGGATGGGCATGGAAGGATTGCGGAGGACAAGATGGAGAGTCAGAGGAGGAATTTTTAGTATCGATTCTGGTAGTGAATCAGGGCAGATGGCGATGCCAGAGTGAAGATTGAGGATAAAAATCAGCATGGGAACTAGTTGTGTTGTGCTCAAGAGGTTAGCGGGGAGGCTGGAGGCTGGCTGACGGGCTGATGGTGTTGGCGGTTTCAATATTTGGTGGGACAAAGTGCGCGCATCGTGTTTGTTTCGCGTTAAGCCAGTAGCCAGCGACAACGGTTTGAGTGTAAGTAAGCGAGAGTCAAATGCAATAACTTTCCTTCAAATTTGTTCAAGTTCAACAGTGCGGGAGTTCTGTCTTTCTTTATCTACTTGATGCCAACTGTGTTGTCGCTGGCCTGGAATGAGGGCCATTTTGAGAGGCTGGGATGGTGGCCATTGGGCTCAAGGTCGGTAAGGTTACAGTCGGGGGTTGGTTTACGGATTCGCCGACTTTGAAATGCACACAGCTTGATCCTGGCTCTTTTTAAGTGAGGCTGATGGGAATAATGCGTGTTTGAGATATTGCAGACTTAGCTTCTGGGACTTGGGTCTTGAGTTCCTTCCCACGTGCCATGAGGAAGAAAGTCATGAATGATCAAGGCCCACCCACAGACACTGCCTTCTCCAGGCACATCATGACTTCGTGATTTTGATATGAACAATATCAACATGTGGAGCATTACAACCTGGAAGATGAACTCTCTAGCTATCATGACAAGAACTAACAGTCCTGGCCATGACCACACAGAGAGTTGTAAGCAGCTTCTAGATGTATCCCTACTGACCGATCTCGACTAGTTCTTTTCCGTCCCATGACGGCAATCTCAGGCACATCTGTATGCCAACAAACAGGCAAACCTGGGCAGCATTTGTCATGATAGCCAGAGTATCGCTTCTCTTCCCCAAGACCCCAATCAAACCGCCAACTATTGGACATGAAGCGTGGGGTTTGGTGTTGTTCTCTCACCTGCGCAGTCGGTCACACAAACCGTAGGCGCGGGAAACGGCAGCGCTATTACCGCGAAAGGCAAGGCGGCGATTGCGACATCGATCATGCCAGGCAAGCCACCAGAGTAAGGAGCTCCCACAAGCCGACCGAGGGCCGCGAGACTTCGTCATCTGCGTGGGTAGAGATGGATAATGTCGTCCAGTATTGTCCAATGCAGAGGCCGCGACGGCCCGATCTGCCCCTCCATGCTGGATGGACCCTCGCAGGGCCTTGAGACCGACTACCGATGCTCCGATGAAAGTTGTTGGCTCTCGAGTTGATCTCGGGTTTGAAATTTGCCATTTCAAGTGGAATAACCCTGTGCCTTTCTATTTCACTCTTCTGAATTTTTCTCTTGCTTTGTAATATTGATTACATTTCTTTCATGACGCAGGATCTATGTGCTTGAAACCCAAAGCCGTATTCCCGTCTCTTCTTCCCCATTTCTTTAATTGTTCCATGCTTGGGCTCGCGATGTCGTCTTTATCCCCACGATATTCGTCATCGGGCTGACCTGAGACCCCATACCACAAGACCAGGAACAACCTATATACTGCCGTCCTATTCGTCGAAACATCATCTCTACACCCCTTTGTGGACTACATCACCCTCGTTGGCCTATCTTCCTCCACGCTCCTGTGTCGAATCAGTTACGCCAACCTGCCCTGATGATTGCATCTCGTGTCTCGGGGAGTTGGTTATGAATGGGGGTCTTGGTTGCTTTCCCCGACTGCTTGGCATATTACACGACGTGTCCCGGCTACTCACATATACCTGATCTCCCCGTCCAACGACCTCTTACGAAACGCTGCCGACACGTTACAGACCTCTAGTAGCCCACACCATATAACTGATTTACTCCACTCACCGAGACGCGTCAACAGACTTACACACCGCTTCTCAACTAATTCATCTCATGTCCTTAACAATATCCTATATTTTGGAACCGTGAAAAACATCTTCAAGCCGTCCCGATGCCGGGCCGCGCCACCACTTTTGGCCTCGGCCTGGCCACCGTCCTAGGCATCAAGCTCGATGACCAAAAGTCAGACCCCCAGGACGAGGTCACCAGAGGCGAATCTATTCTGTCGATCCAGAGCAATACTTCTTTCTACGAAAGCGAGCCCACATCAGCAGAATGGCTTCGAGAACAGATCCCGTCGCTAGACGAGTTGGCCGAATATGGGACTTCTCTGTTCCCCTTCTTGACATGGATTGGTCACTATAACTTGCAGTGGTTTGCTGGAGACTTGGTTGCCGGCATCACCATTGGTGCCGTTGTTGTCCCCCAGGGAATGGCTTACGCCATGCTCGCAAACTTGGAACCCCAGTTCGGTCTCTATTCATCATTCATCGGTGTTCTAATCTACTGGATATTCGGCACATCCAAGGACATCTCTATTGGCCCCGTCGCCGTTCTCTCCACTGTGGTCGGCAACGTAATTCAAGATATCCAATCCTCCGGACATGATATTCCAGCTCATGTCATTGCATCTGCTTTGTCTATCGTCGCGGGCTGCGTCGTTCTTCTTATTGGGTTACTCCGGTGTGGTTGGATAGTCGATCTCATCTCCATCACCTCCCTCTCGGCCTTCATGACGGGCTCAGCAATCACCATCTGCGTTGGCCAGTTGCCTGCTCTTTTGGGACTGACAGGGTTCTCAAACCGCGAATCTCCTTACCAAGTTCTGAGCAACACAATAAAGCACCTCGTTCAAGCAAGACTTGATGCGGTCGTCGGCTTGTCGGCCTTGACCATCCTATACTTCATTCGCATGAGTTTCAGCGCTGCGGCAGAACGATTCCCAAAGCACAAACGAGTCTTGTTCTTCGCTAATACAATGCGGACCGTCTTTGTCATCTTGGTGTACACGATTATCAGTTGGGTACTCAACATGGAGAGGCGAGATGATCCCCTCTTTAGAATTTTGGGAACTGTTCCAAAGGGTAAGTTCGTTCTCGATCCATGGTAAAGGGCCTTGACGCTAATGACACTATAGGATTCCAAAACGTTGGCGCACCAAAGATAACATCTGAGTTGATCTCCGAGTTTGGACCACACCTACCCGCCACCGTAATTGTGTTGCTCGTGGAGCACATCGCCATCTCCAAGTCATTTGGGAGGGTCAACAACTACACAATCGATCCATCACAGGAAATGGTTGCGATCGGCATGGCCAATCTCATCGGACCATTCCTTGGTGCCTATCCCTCAACAGGGTCTTTTAGTAGGACGGCAATCCAGTCCAAGGCCGGCGTGCGGACGCCTGCTGCGGGTATCATCACTGGTATTGTTGTTCTGCTTGCAACATATCTCTTGACATCCGTATTCTTCTATATCCCGAGCGCTGCCCTGGCAGCTGTCATCATTCATGCGGTTGGCGATCTCGTCACGCCGCCAAACACCATCTACCAGTTTTGGAGGGTTTCCCCAGTCGAAGTCTTCATCTTCTTCACTGGTGTTATCGTCAGCATCTTTGCTCAGATCGAGGACGGATTGTATTCCACTGTCTGTCTTTCGGGGGCTGTTCTCATCTACCGGATCCTCAAAGCCAACGGCCGATTCCTTGGCAAAGTCAAGGTTCACTCAGTCATTGGCGACCACGTCATTGGGGATGATCATCGAAAAGTTGTGGGGGAATATGGCACCTTTGAGAACCCAGAAACTTCAGCGAGAAACGTTTTCTTGCCACTCGACCATGGCGATGGCTCTAACCCAGAAGTCAAGGTCGATCACCCATATCCAGGAATCTTCATCTACCGCTTTTCCGAAGGCTTCAACTACCCAAACGCAAACTCGTCATTGGATTATCTGACCGACTTTATCCAGTCGAAGACTCGGCGCAGCAGCCCAGAAGCGTTTGAACGACCAGGGGATAGGCCTTGGAACAACCCAGGACCCCGGAAATCTGCGAAGAGGCCAGCCCATGTCGACTCGGATTCTCGTTTGCCAACATTGAAGGCGGTAATTATGGACTTTAGTTCGGTCAACAACGTCGACATCACCTCTGTCCAGCGGCTCATCGATATTCGAAATCAGCTCGACTTATACGTTGCCCCTGAAATGGTCGACTGGCACTTCGCCTGCATCAACAATAGATGGACAAAGCGGGCCCTAGTATCCACAGGCTTCGGAATAAAGCCAGACGGCGAAGGAGCCCAACATGGATGGAAGTCGATCTTTAGTGTGGCAGAGATTGGAGGGCAAGATTCTACTGCAGCGCTGGCCCGGGAAACAAGCTACCACGACGTCTTTCCCAGGCACATAGACCCAACTGAAGAAGAGGCATTGATTGGTGGTTTCCCTCCTGGACAGTCATACGGCGCCATGTCTCCAGGAGAATTAGAGAAGCAGAGGCGGAGAGGCGCAGTGGTCCATGGTCTGGACACGCCCCTATTCCACGTCGATCTGACGAGTGCGCTGCAAAGTGCAGTCGCAAATGTTGAAGCGAGATCGGATTTTAGAAGCGCAGCATCTGATTAGAGAATTTGGGTTACGAAAGGCGTATAGCATAGTGGCATTAGCGAGCGGGTGTTTTTTGATGTTGAAGCAGATATTGTAGCATGGATAGGAGCGAGCATTTGACTTGGATGTTGCAGAAGCCCGAGAGACGGGGCATGCGATAGATTATGATTTACGGCAATAGAATTTCTAGATTTGATAGAATCATCTTCTTTTAACTATCTCAACTGCTCAGGAGGTGAAATGTTTAAGGCCTCCTTTAAGGGGTGCTGTTTAATGGAGGGGGTCACATGACCTCGCGCAGTGAGATTTCCCACTTTACGCGTCTCTGGCGCAGACTCCACTGGGGAACCCCTTGCAACCCTGCGTCATTCATTCAAGTCCCCTTCTATTGCTGACCCAACGTGAATTACTTCAATCCATCAGAGACCATCATAGCAACTTCTTTATCAGCTCAAATCTTGGTCGCCACGACTACTTCGCTGCAATGGTTGCTGGATGGCAGCGGCTGAACGAGAAGAAGTCGCAGCCTAATCCCAACATCGTCTTCATCAAGCCCTTGGAAGGCCCAGACAAGAAGATAGCCCAAGATTTCCTCGAAAGAATAGCAGCGCAATGCCGTAAGAAACTCCCTACCTCTGCCTTCAGCTTATCACTAACATTTGCCACAAGGCCCTATCATGAGAGAACACCACCTCTACGTAACCTCCTTGGAGGAGTATGAGCCTAACCGTGAATTCGTCGGGCGGAACTTTAACGCCGGCGAAGTTGTTCAGCTCGTCCTCAAATCTCCCAGTACCGGGCGATGGTTGCCGTTCAACTACGTCCAGATGGTTATGATGCACGAGCTGGCCCATTGCAAGCAGATGAACCACTCGCGAGCGTTCTGGGCTGTTCGCAACTCATACGCTGCCCAGATGCACGACCTGTGGTTCAAGGCCTACACCGGAGATGGTCTCTGGGGAAGGGGTGCCAACCTGGCTACGGGCGCCTGGGAGAAGAATACGGTGCTCGCTGATGACGTTCTGCCAGAGCACCTATGCGGAGGTACATACAGATCGCGGAAGAAGAGAAAAGCGAAACCACAACTATCTTATCAGGAGAGGAAAGAGAGGAGAATTCTCAAAAAGTTTGGCAAGAATGGAGTCGCTCTTGGAGCGGATGAGGAGACCAAGGTCAAGCTCGAAAGCGGAAAAAAGATCCAGGCCAAACCTCGAGTGGCTGGCAGCATGAGAGGACGGGAGCTTAGGGCAGCGGCTGCGCTGGCTCGTTTTGAGAAGCAAAAGACAGAGCCGGAACCTACCAAGGACGAAGATGAAACGGAATCCGGCTCTGATAGCGAGTATGAAGACGAACTGGGGGCCGATTCTAAAGATGCGGTTGATGTTGACGGCAAGAGACTTGTTGATGGACAAGGAAGAGGGATGGTTAGGGTTTGCGAAGATGAGGATGCAAATGACCCCGAAGCGAGGGACGAGTCCAAGGAGCTTCAGAACATGATCAGAGGCATCAAACAAGAACACCACGAGCCTCCAGCTCTAAGGACGATAAGGACACAAAACTCTAGCGTCCAAAAGGGCGGCTCTTCGACCAAGACACCGGCCATCGCGGTCAAGAAGGAACCCGATCACGAGCCTGGAGGAATCAAAGAACCAGCGAGGACCACCACAGATCGTCACGATGCCTCTAGCAAAAGCTCAACGGCGGTCAAGAGTCGACGCGGCCAACCTCCAACAGCAACAGCTCAGGCGAACAGTAGTTCTCTAGAGCGTAACAGCCCATCCGAGACAACATGCTCCATGTGTTCGTACGCCAACCTCGGTCTAGCACTCACATGCGCCATGTGTGCCAACGTACTTGATCCTTCGTCTTCACCGGGTTCGTGGGCATGTTTGAGCGACTCGTGTAAGGACACGCAGTATCATAACGCTAGTGACTGCGGAGTGTGCGGACTATGTGGGAAAAGAAGGGTCCAAGCTGCATAGGTCGGTGTACGGCTACTGAGGGGCTGCATCAACTCCCTCCTCTTGTGTTGGTTGTTACGATGGGTTGTTAGTTGACGACCATGTCTACACATTCCGGGGTATCCACGAATGATTTATGATATGATACGCTAGAGAGCAGGTGTTTACAAGGGTTCAATACGAGACGATTGCAGACATGGATAACTTATCAATTCAGCAGTTAGCTGAAGATATTCCGGACAATCATGTCCTCTCAACGTCTCGCCTCCTTCATCCCAGTATGAACAACAAACATATCCTTCCACTTTCGATACCGTGGCCTGAGTCCTCCGTCTTACAGACAAGACCCCCTTCCGACGCCAACCCATCTTTTCACAAGCCCTCTGTTCCTCCTCCTTGTCCATGCTCTAGGGCATCGTTCGATAAGTCCTACTGACTGTGAGCGCTGTCACCACAGCCGCTTCTCCCAAAGGTCATACCATCCTGACCAATGTCTCACATAATCCTAGCGCAGCCAAGCGCAACAAGATCCTGCAAGATCGAGCTGTGACGGCAGGCGGTGGAAGAAAGAATCGGGACTCCAAGGGGCAAAAGTGCCTAGGTAGCAAAAAATAGTAGGTCATACCTCCCGCGACGTATGTACAAAAAGGCTCGGATGTTTTTGTCAGCATCTCTTGCAGTCCCGTTTTTTTCGTTCCACCGCCTGGACGGGAGGCCGATCACAGCGCTTTGGTGGAGTGAAGTGTCTCGACCGCGATCGGCGCTTCATAAATCCAGGGATACTTCACATGCGAGAGGGCGATCCGGGGCATCTGGCCACATAAGTGGGATGGCAGAGCTACTTACATGATATGCTTATGGAACTCGTTTCTTCACGGTAAGTCGATTACATAGCTGAACGTAAGCAGCGACGTGGACGGCTTCTTGGAGGGGTGGAGGGAGCCCCAACAAAGACGGTCGGTGAGCTCGAGTTTTGAATATTCACGTCACGGCGGTGGAAGGGGGCTGGAGGTTCACAATCCTCGGGGAGGAGTGAAAGCGATGTCTTCAGGCGGCGCGGGCCGAGTCCCCGACGGAAAGTCTAGAGGCTACGCGCGGCGCATCGACAGGCGACATGAGGTTCATGCTGGAGTAGCGATGCAGCGTGGATCTGCTGGACCGAATAATAGGAGAGAATGGAAGCATGCAAGAATGGCGGTGAGTAAGACGTGTCTCTTGGTGGATGGATGCAAATCGACGATAGGTATGAAGGGGAGGAATGATGATCAAGACTGGAAGAGTCCGAGTTGTGATGGGGATGTAAGAACAAGGAGAGCAATGGGGAGGTGAGAGAAGGGGAGAAAGGAAATGGTTGAGAAAGAGGAGGAGAGAACAGGCAAGCAAGTCAACGTTGGGGGAAGTCAGATATTCCCAACCTTCAACTCCCGAGAGGGCAGTGTAGCACTGGGAATGCCACAACCTCGAGGATGCAGACACTCGCAGCTAGTTTCCACGGCAATCTGCACAAACCTCCCTATCCATTGGGTAGTTCTTGTCAGATCGGCAGAGCTCACCGAGGTCCAGACCGTCTTGGCCCCAAGAGAGGACGGGCGGGCTTGTCGCAAAGGAAGCAAGCCAAGTCGTGGTGTTGCAGCTTCGACACCTTGTTGCACCCCCACACAACCACCAGGAACGCCCCGCCCCATTCAGCTATAGCACAGTATCCGTTCTGTCCGTCTCGTCTCGCCCGCCCATCTCCCTCGTTCTCTCTCGGCTGTGAGCTGCACGCTGCACGCTGCGGCACGGTGGAGAGTCTCCAGTCCGAGTGTGTCACCCTAACTGGCACCATCAGAATCTTGCAACAGCTGATAGGCGGGCCACGCCGCCCACCGAGTTCGCGAATCGCTTGGTGGGGGGTTGGCCAAGACTGGGGAAAAAGGAGAGAGCTGCGAGGGCAAGGGTGGAACAAGGAATCGGCGATGGAGAACCACTGGCTATAATGGGTGGTTAAACAACAGAAGCAATCATTCTGATGATCAGGACTTCAAGGCTTCAAATAGCATGTGTAGTTTCCTGCATAGGGCTTTGGAGATCTCGAGTTCCGTTGATTGATAACGATGCAGGCAGAGTCAAAGACCACAGTGTCTGCACATTCCGTTGTCAAGGAGACATGCTCACCACTGAATGGAAGCGGAGATAAGCCATCCATGCACAGGCACTTTTGGAGCGCGCCTTGGAACGGTCTTGAATGATGAGCACTCTTCAACACCGAAAGCGTCGTAGAATGGAGTGAACCGGTAGCTAAATCTAGCACTCCAAATGCAAAGAAAAGGGTGTTTAAGTGTGTGGGTGTGAGGAATCTTGCCCAAGGTCAAGGTCAAGGCCAAGGCCAAGCAGGAAGCGAGCAAAGGCGCCAACGCATCGGCCGGGGTGCCGTGAGCCGGTCTCGGGAGCTGGTGCATGGACGCGGGGTAATAGTACGGTTGATGATGGGCCCAGGAGTCGAGAAACGAGAGAGAGAGATCAGCAACAGGCCTGTCCTGTCGTACGGGGAGCAGCCTTCCTGCCTTAGCGGAGAACTGAAGCGTTGCGTTAGGGATGAGCGTGGCTTCTGGCGGATCGTGAAGCCATCGAGCGTGCTATGGCCGTGCGTTCCACATGAGGTGAAGAAGAACGTGGCCATCGACACGCAGTCTAACAGTTCGTTGCAGGGGATTGACAAGGTAGCCGGAGGTAGAGTTGGCACTAGCACTTACGACAGGTCATAGCGAAAAGGGTAATCAGAAAGAGAAGGGCAATAGAACAAAGAATGAGGAATTGAACATGCAGAAGGGGTAAAAGACCACCAAGGGCCATTGGTGAATCTAGGAATGTGGTATCTCTCGGTTCGTAACCCGTGGCTGAGGTCCTAATCAGTCAACATTGTGATGGTGACAAACCCCATGGCGGACCGCAATGCTGATGAATGCCGAAGGATCCATGCTCCCACCCCAGCCATGGACGGATGCTGATCGCATCTTCGCAGGAGGTTACCATCGTAGCATCACTTGATCTCAGATGCCGCACGCTAGCACGCCAACGAGACTGTGTGGCAGATGTTTGACAAGAGTCATGTCCAAAGAAATGGCGTGGTGGTGCGGATAGTTTGGCCAGAGTTGGTTGGGCAACTTGAGGAGGTGCCGGAGCGTCTTGACGACTGCCCAAGAATAGCAGGGGAGCACGCACCTCCGTCGCTTGATGATGAAGTTGAGATGGTTGAATTGTGTGCTTGCTCCATCGCCTCTGAGTTACGTCCGGCCATCATCATCATCACCCACCAACTCCCCTCCCACCACTGATGGTGATGGCGTCCTGCACATGGCCTCATCTGACGCGAAAGGCGCTGACCGAACGAGAGCTTGTGGAGGCGTCACTCATCCCCATCATTGCCCTCCAAGGTCTTCATCCTTCGATAACTGTGGGCTGCGCTGCTGGTACTGTACAGCGATCAACACTGGGTGACTGCCTGCGTGTCGACGTACAGTAGGTGCTATAGTAGCGTACCGTTGTGCGTACGCGAGCAAGAGCAAAAGCAAAAGCAAAAGCAACCAACTCTTGGGATGAAGGCCTCCAACGAGCCCCCCTTTCCCTTTCATTTCCTTGTTGCTTCGTTGTCGACATCTTTCTGTACCTGGAAGGCGAAGCAACCCAACCAGCAGGTCAGAAGCCAGATGACCCTTGGCCTGGGGGCAAAACTGCATGCAATGCGAGGTTGTCTCAGCGCTTCATCTGCTTGGTTGATTACTACCCCGCAAAAAAAGCAAACCGTCATCTCCAGCGCGCGTGGGTGACGTCGGTGCCCTGGAGGCGTTGCCCGCTGTGGGCACTGTGAGGCGCTGCGAGGACCCTACGAGGCGTCTTGTCCGGTCTGCGATTGGCTTCTCTCGGGACGGACCCTCTGGCACCCCCGTCCTCCGCAGTCGGGCTTCATTACGCTAGCGATAGCGTGTGTGCGTGCGTGCTTGCGTGGAGCCGTGGGCTCCGGGGAGCAACAGGGGGGTCCCACACTGCCCTGAGCCGCCATGAGCGAGGTATCTGTTTGTTTCGTGGTCGGTAGGTAGGCGATGGATGCAAAAGTGCAGAGTGTGTAAGGACCAAGAATGCAGGCGAATATGCAAGATGCTAAGACGGGCGGCAACTCGAATCGTCAGATGCGCCTTGCACAAGAGTCCTTGTCGCTGGATCCAGGGCGCCACAATACGCACTCTGCAACAGCTGAGCTTGGAGGTTATCTCAAGGTTATCATGAGGACAGCTTAGGCTTGAAGATGGAAATTGGCAGAAAGGGATGACGACGCGTTCCACGTGATTATGACAGGTACCATGCAGAAACTCAGAGGGGCCCGGAGGCAGCAGGCAGGTGCCACGTAGAAAGGGAAGGAGACTTGAGAGGCGGGAGACAACTGTAACTAGGAAGGTGGTACTAGACAACTTAACTCGGAGTCTTTGGCAAGGCGTCCGGAGAATGCTGTTGATTGCCGTGCTTCCCCTCATTTGGGTTTTCTTTGTCCAGGGATACCGATTGCCAGGTACTTTGTTGAGTGATGACTTAACTAGAAGTGGTTATAATCGTCTCCCGTCAATCGCGGACAGGAACAAAACATTTGACTGTGGAAATAGAGACGTGGTGATGCATTGGCGGGTGGGAATGGAGGTTAGACGTCAGCCGCATACCTCATGGTCCCTTGGCCGCTCCTTCCACTTCCCCTTCGTTGCCTTTTTGGATGATACGAGGAGTGTCTGCATTGGAGGGAGTGCGTGCCTCCCGGGACCATCGGTCCTTCCTCGTGGAAGTTGAAGTACAGCACATGTACACATTTGTCATTGTTTCAACGGCTGCGGGCAACTCCAGAAATCATTCGATACCCTTGGTACCTGCTTCTCTGCCTCGCTTCCTCGTCGGTCTTTTTGCTTCATTTCTCATTCACTCACGTCACATTGCTCAACAGATTTCACTCTCCCTTGACAAAGAGGAGAGAACAGTCAGGCCATTTCTCTACTCTTCGAAACGCCTCTTGCGCCTACATCTTCAGATACCAAACAAACATACATCTTGAGCTACCACCCCAAAACACCATCGACGTCAGATTTGCCGCCCAGGCCAGGACCAGGGTCGGGGATTCGCACCAAGTACCAGTAAAACGGGACCAGTAAAAGCACATGGAAAGGCTGCCACAGCCCATCCCATCCACGGAGACTCGGAGCCGGAAACTCGAATCGAATTGACAAACCCCGAGATACGATACAGCCTCCAGCTGAGCAGCACTCCACCAACTTGCACCCCAGACAGGCCAAGAGTCAGCCTCAAAAAGAGAAGCGAGACAAGACAGAGCCAACACCCAAAAGTGATTGCCATTCCCATGCTACTGGACTGGAAGGCCTCGTCCCACAAGAGCCCTGAACCCTGAAGGCAACCCTCCTCGCAGAAGCAGACGCAGATGCAGCAGACGCCTACAGGGGATTAACTGCCAGACCGACCAACCCTTGCCCGATCGCGGCACGAGGTTCCACACAGCACGAACGACGTCAGTCTTCCCCCCAGGCCATTTGCCATTCTCCCCATCTTCCCCCCGTCTTGTCCACAATCTTGCCCCATCTCTCCCGCAGGTCTCGCCCACGTCGCCCACCGTCTCAGGCCCATCTCAGAGGCTAGTCGATACGTACCTCCGCCGTGTAATGCAAGCGCATCTCAGCGCCAGCCAACACGTCCACTGACGACCAAGTTGCAGCGACCAAGTTGAAGCGTTCGCCGGGGCTAACCAAACACCCCTGGTCGGATGGGTCTTGTCTTTCCCCTCTACCTAGCTCTCGACTTTCATCGACCCCTCGATTTCGGGGAGCTTGGACTGACTCTTACTCTGACGCTGACTCTGATCCGTCGTCTCTGCAGCGCCCGCCGGTGTCGCTGCTACTGTATTCGAAATCGCCGCCCACTTGGCTTTGATTCCCCCTCTTCAGAGTTGGGCTTGACCAGAATTGGTAACGGCGATCTCTGATCATTAAACAGGCTGTCTGCTCCCCTGTTTTAGAGTTGATCAGCGTCGTTCACATTTTGTGTCCTCGTCCCATTCCCATCCCATCCTCTTTGTCTTTATCAACCCCTCGGTGCCCCCCATCACCACTTTGCACTCCTAAACTCTCCCCTTCTTCCCTCTTCTCTTCTCTTCTAGCCCATCTACTCGCTTCTCATCCTCATACATTATTATTTTCACCAGTGTTTCTGTTGCACAAGCAGCGTCCATCAGCCCACATATTTCCCATCACCATCACACAATTGACATTCACGTGTTACGCTGTTGATACCAAACTCGAACCACTCTCGCGCCACTGCCGTAGGCGTCTCCCCATACTACACCGTATCCACGACTATAACTACCGGTGACGGTAGTCTCGAATTTTTGCCCATCATGTCTACCGACACAGCTCAAACCACCAACAACAACGGCGAAATGTACACACGCAACAGACGAGGATCAATCACTCAGGCCGCCCTGACCAATCTGTTCCAGCGAGGGAACTCGGTTCCCAATGGCAGCGGCTTTCCAGGCCAAGGCTCTGGCCCAGTCGATACTGGCCGTCGACGCCTCTCAGTCACTACCCTTGGCCTCTCGGGCACCTCACCCACCAACAACTCGTCCTTCATCCGACGAGGCAGCATGTCGACCAACTCGAACAATTCCGACTCGATTGATGAAAACGCCATTGAAGACGACGATGCGTTCTTTGGGTCCGCTAAGACCGCGCCCACTACGCCTTTCGTCCGACGAATGAGCTTCGGCACTTCCAACATGCGCAACAATGTTCGCCCCAACGGCAGTCCCGGAAATGGTAATAGCCCATCCTCTCCTCCCTCCTCTCAGAATGGGCGAACGGCCCATGGTGGAAGAAGGGCGTCGCTTGCGGCATCACCTGCGCAGGGGTCGAGCATCTCGGCCGCCCTGTCGTCGGCACGCCGTCCAAGCATCGCCTCTTCTCTCCCACAGGCAAGCAACACCAAGTATCCAAGAGCCCCATCTGACAGTTATTCGCGCCCAGACCAGCAAGGTTTCAACTGGTCCGAGCAGCTTAGGTCTCGTGCAGAGAGCTCCGTCACTGGTGCTCGTCCTTCCTTCTCGCTCGCGTCCACCTCTCCACCCCGCGGCAACTCGATCCACGATCGGGCAAAGTCCGTCTCCGAGATGCCCCAGCCACCGGTCCAAGCCGCATCCGTCAAGCATCAGCCAAAGCAGCCTGAGCGGCCCAAGCCGGATGCCTTCCAGGAGAGAATCCTGAAGGGAGACTTTTACATGGACTGAGTGGTGACACACAGGTTCCAGAGTCTCGCGATCAAAATGATGATGATGATACAATGACGACGACCCGCCCACTTAGCCACCACTGTCCGACGCCTATAATAGCCGTCTTGGACTTTTTTTTTTTTTTTTTTTGGTTTTCACCATGGACCGCACTGGGCAATATCGTTCTTGATTCAGTCTCTGCACATTCAGCCAATTTTCCCTCCAAGGAGATCCCTCTCGCTCAACACATGGCTACTTTCTCTGCGCTTTTGATGTGTTCTGCAAGCAAGGAAAGCTTCTTGGGACATGGCGTCCCTCGGAAAACACTGGAAAACTCGAGCTCAAAATATGCAACCTACACGGAATCTACGGATGGCGTACAGGAAATGAAGAAGACGGAATGATTTGGCAGAGCATACTCTGATGGAACTGGTGGAGGGTCACACTGACGACAAATACACTACGACAACTAGCGAGCATGGGGAGTTTTGGACTTGGTGATTGGTTGCTGGCGTTTATGATTTCGTGTTTGAGTACCGGTACGTCAAGCACGTGTAGGACTATCAATTATCAACCGGCAAGGGAGGAACTGTTATCTGGGAGGAAATCGTGAAGAAGGGCATTTGCCACTTCAAAACGTCGAGTCAAGGAAGCGGCGGAGTTTAGGCGGCGGCTGTCCATGATAATGGGCTGGTAAATAGTTGGAAGGGGGGGCATCAAGGCGGGATGGAGGATAGCCGAGGCGTTGATCGCGGAGGGCAAGGTCTAGACCAACTAGAATGAATGGGAACTGGTCTTTGATGCCATTTGAATTGTACAAGAATGTGATGCAGTAATGAAGAGTGATTACTTGGCCAGCCAAGTAATGATAACGATTACAGTATCTGTTCAGAGCCCTACTCGATAACTATCATGTACATGGTTGATGGGAGATAGAACAACAAAGCTAATACAGCCCTAGACCTGTCAAAAGGGGGGTAACTACAACACCATTGATAACCTCAACCCAACACCATTCCAGACTCCAGCACCCAAAAAAGTATGTGAAAGCCTTGTCAAAAGATATGCTCGCTTGCGTGTCCTAAGCCTTCGGCTCCCCTTGGGCCCAACTCATCCATCCATCAACTCAACCGAGAAAACAACAACAACAACCACACACCGCTCTCCCCACGTGCAAGCCCACATGCCGCAACGAGCGCTAAGACGGAAACTCCGGAGCGTGCAGCTGGCTGCATCGTGCATGGAGGCGACTCGGGAGCGTTCCAGAGAATGGAGGGGAGGGGCGTTTTTGAAGGATTAAAAAGTTACAGAAAAAAAGTCTACATCGTTTGATCTGGCCGGCAAAGGCGTCAAACGTTTTTCGCTGCGACGACGACGGGTATCAGAAAAAAAAAGACCGGGCTAGAAGCTAAAGATGTTGCCAGACCCGGGAAGACCCTGGAACACGTCGTTGAACCAAGGCTCGTCGAGGAAGATGCGCATGCCGTCCTCCCACATGCCCTGTGAACCCATGCCCATACCCATGCCCTCAAGGTCCCAGCCGGGCGCGAGACTAAAGTCCTGCATGTCGGCGGCGTTGAAGCCGTTGCCGACGCCCGACGTGGGAGGTAGGAGGGTGGGCATGACGGGAGCCATAGCCGCGGCCAGATCTGCCGAGAGAGGCGGCTCTAGCTGGGACATCATGGTGGCCGGGCCCGCCGGGGGCGGGAGGGAGGGACCAGAAGAGCCGGCCGTGTCGGCAGACTGGGTGCTGTCGTGGAAGAATGGCTGTGGGGGCTGCTGCATGGCCGTGCCCCAGCCGAGTACCGAGGGTCTGCCGCCGGAGGGATCACGGTTCCGGGGAGCGGCGCCGGCGCCGGCGCCGGCACCTGTAGCGACTTCGGAGAGGAGCTGTAGAGGTGTGTTTGCGGTCGAAGGGCGTTCTGAAGGTTGTGATGACGAGTTATTAATTGGAGTAGGTGTCTGCTGTTGCTGTTGCGCAGGAGGAACAGAACCCGACTCCTTAGCCTCGGCCTTGGACTGCTTATAGAACCAGCTGCGTAGCATAACAAGGACAACGAGGAACTTTGCAGCCGGGCGACAACGGTCATCAGCCGCCGTGGCGCGGAACTTGTCGAGCAGGGCATCAAGGTGCCGGCCGACCTGCATGTCGTTCTTATTAAAGATACGACCAAGATCCGATCCTGGCGCCGAGGCTGAAAAGTACAGCTTGATGAGCATGACAACAGCGTAGGCGACACGGACAAAGTTGAAGACGGGGAGGCAGCGAACGCTGAATACGTCCATGGAGAGAAAGGCGCTGAGGAGGCTGTCGATGGAGCTGAGGCATGTTGATATTGCGCTAATATGGGCAGCCGTCAGCTTCTCGTTGTTTACGAGGCCATCGCGGAGGGAGTCGGCTGAGAAGGGAGGCCTTAGAGGTTCCACGGCAGTTGAGTGCAGAGCCATTTCGTGCATGTAGAGGCTCAAGACACTAAAGCTCATCTGAAGAGTTGCTACAGCCTGTCAATACGTGTTCCAGGGGGTGAACTAGGACTCAACTTACACTGTTGGAGATCTACAGGGATGGATTCACGGTAGTCTTTTAGGTCCTGCTCGAGCCCCTTGAGAGTATACTGTGTCTTTGGGTCGGTGATACTAATGTTGGCAGTAGGATCGTCAAGACCAAACTGAACGCCAACCTCCTCAGACAGACGATGAGTCCAGACGAGATGGCAAAAGTAGGCATCGGTTGGCGCAGCATCTGGTGAAGACTGAAGGATCTTGACACTCTCAGCCATAAAGGGGTTCCAACGGATGAGATTCGGCCGGTGCAGAGCCATAGACGTGTTGGCCGCCAAGAAGTAGCACGTCAACCATGTCCGACGACTCTCCATTGTCGTTGGATCTGGAGGAGCCCATCTCCGAGTCGGGCCAATAAGGGGACCAGTGCGCCAGCTATCAGGTATCACCTTTCCCCGGCGCTGCATGACCTTCTGGCCTAGACCGATGTCAATGGCCATGACGGCAGCCATGTGCACCAGCTGGTAGAACTTGAGTTCCTCGAAATGCTCCGGAGGCCAGTACCATATGACGGCCACGTTGAGCGCCTGTACCATTTCGAGGCTCTTCTCGCCTGCGAGCATCACCTTTTCAGCAAAGACGAGCATCAGCTCCTTCTGCAATGTCTTCTGGAGAACGGGCGACTCGGCTGTCGCTGCAGCCATGACGGCCAGAAACAACGTTGGCTTGGTCCTGCGAAGCTCGGCTACCGTGAAGCCCGGCGGGAAGATGACGGCGGGAAGGTGAAAGATCATATGGTCGTTGTACCGCGCAAACATCTCGGCAGCTTTCTCCATGCTAATGATGCCGCGCTCGACAATGTCGCCTCCCTTTGCCCTCGTCAGGTACGACGCCAATGCCTCTGCTGGTGTTTCCTCTGCACGCTGTTGCTGCTGCTGCTCATCTGGACCTTGGCGACCCTCAAACTTTCTCTTCTGTCCAGTTGTCGCCGTATTGGATGACCCCATCGGCTGGCTGGGGGATGGTCGGTCCGGCCACCCACCCTGCTCCGTTGTTGGCGCTACAGACATGATGCTATGTGATGGTGTAGGTAGCCCCCAGGCGGGGGACTGGTTGGGGTTCCTCCAAGAGATATTGTAGGCGGATGCCGGGGTCGCAGCAGGAGCAGGATCGGGCTTGTGTGGTACGGTCGGCGAGCCCCCAACGCCGTGTCCGTGGCCCCCAGGCGGCGCAGCTCTCGCTTGTAGACTCGCCGTTAGGGCATCAATCTTCTTCTCAAGCTCGGCGACTCTGCTATCCGTCTTCTTCTGGCGCTTGCGCGTGGGCATGGTGACCACACAGCTCCTCCCAGCCTTGCGGCATCGCTTGCAGGGCCCCTCATCGTTGGGGTCTGGCTCGCAGCGCACTTTGAGCCCACGACACGCCTCGCATGCCCTTGGCCTCTTGGCGTCCGCTCCATCGGGATCGGGATCGGTGTCGTGATGCTGCTGCTGTTGTGGTGTCAGACCGGTCGGCGCGTCGGGTGTATCGGCGCCGTCGCCGTTGTTGTCTACGGCGTCATGGCGCGCGTCGTGAGCTGGCGACATCAGGGCGGCCCCAATAGGAGGCTCATGGCGGGACGGCGACGCCTTAACGATTCGGTCGGCGGCGCTGTTGTTGTTGGTCAATGAAGAGGCTCGTTCGCCGCTGCTTACTCCGAGTCGAGGATCCAATTCCATCGGGGGTTCGTCGATAATGTCGGCCGGTAAAGTCTCGAATTTGGCCGTTCATGACGCTTGCGATGGAGAGCACGGCAATCTTTGGCCCCGTCCTCCGACGTTTCCGGGAGGGACTACCTTGAAAAGGGAGCATGACTAAGCAGTCATCGGAGCATCGCCTCCTATCCTCCGCTCTCCATGTTTTGCCAAGATAGCTTCAATGTGATGCATCACTAATCACTAAACATGGCATCCATGTATATGGAGACATTTCTCATTACTAGTCCGCCGAGAGTATCCAAAACAAACATATTTGCTCGCATAAAGAGTCGTCAATCGTCCCCAAGGTGAATGAATGAATGGATGAACAACTCCCATCCACGACGAGGCCAACTTGACGTGGCTTGCAAACTATCCAAAACGCCATGCTAAGTCGAAATACTTCAACTGTCCTTGTCAACGACGGACAGACAGACCACCCAGCCTCCCCGGCATCCTGAAACTCTTGAAACTCCGCTGCAGGGTCTCGCATGCTGATTATACACGTGCTATCTCCCCAATCTCTCCTCTTTCGAGGTAGCCTCTTCGTGAACTAGCAAAAGCAACCAAGAGCCTCCCTTCAAACCCAAGACAAACAAGGCAAATAGCACTCCGAATTGTAACAATAACGCCTCTTCAAGGCACCGTTGATTCCGCTCCAGGATGCAAAAAGAATGAGAAAAATATTAATAGTATAGAATCGTCGTAAATTGGTATCATCGCGTGTCAAAACGAGTGGGTATGGTATGTTGCAAATAGCAAAACACAGAAAACACCAGTCACATGTACAGTTTAGAATCGCGTTTCCTCTCGGAGGCGACTCTTTGATCCCTGGTGGTGCGGTCCCACGATTCCGCCCATGAAGATGGCGCTCTCGCGGCGTCGATTAGGAACAAAGCTCTGGTCGTACGCTGCCGTGGCACTGCCAAGGTCCTCGTGTGAAGCCTGGTAGATACGTCGGTCATATCCGCCGCGGGTATCATGCCCCGAAGGTGGTCGATATCCGCCATCGTAGAGTGGTCGTGAGTCGTAGTGGGCTGAAGGGTCGAAGCCTGGTCTGGAGGCACTCGATGGAGGAGACGCCCGCACTGCAGGATTGTTCATCAACAGAGGAGGCGTAGGTGTGGATCGCTTCGAGTTCTGGATCGGATCCCTGCGCATTTGCCCATGAGGAGAGGCACCTCCTGATGTAGACGGTCGAGTAGGGAGCTCGAATCGTGGCGGTGCATCAGGGGAGCCAGCGTGCAGGTCAGGCTCAGAGATGGGCGATGGAAGCTCGTAGACCTCTGGGTCAATACCAAAGATGCCCTCATAATTCTGCAGGAACATGGCAAAGACGGGTGCCGGAATGTTGAGCGTGGGTGAAAAGACGATACCGACATTGCGCACAGTCATCTTATTCATGTCCGCATTATTAATGATCTTGATTAGGAAGCCAATCAGATACTTGAGCAGGGTGTTGTTGGCTTGGGGAAGCCGTTGAACAAGCTCATTCATCGCGGCAATTTTTTTGGTGTGATCCGGAATCTCAATGGTTGACAAGAATTCCATGTGAAGCTCTCTTGTCAATATTGTCGTCGGCAATTCTCGCAGATACAGTTTGAGCAGAGAAGCAACGGCGTGGATGTCGTAGTACTGTGGATCAGTCACCAAGTTGACATCTCCCTCAGTGTTGAACCTCTCCCGGAGCCCTTTGATGACCACGTTGGATCCACTGAGTCGGAAAATTCCTTCTTCGAGCACAGCGTCCTTCGCGTCCAGGTACTGGATACATCGGTAGACGACAGCCGGGACAGGCACGTTGACATCTGTGGGTGAGTTGAATCTAACAGCCTCTGCCAAGGGAACTCCAAAGGCTTGTCGAACGGGACCTTGATATGCGTTCTGCGGCGGCGTCGCGTTCGAGCCGCCCTCACTACCGCCGAACAGCGAGTCCTGTCCTTCAGAGGAAGAACGTGTCTTTGGGCCGAACCCAAAGAAGCTTCGCTTCCTTGCCTTCTTCTCATCATTGGTCGGAAGCGACAGACCTGTCTTGTTGCCCCAAGCACCAGCATCAGAGATAGGTTGTGGGTCCTTCGGACCCGAGATGAGCTTGCCAGTCTGTGAGGACAGGCTATCAAAACCGTTGTGGTGATGGTGGTCAGGCAAACCACCAGAAGTCTTAGGTCGCGCAGGAGTCGCAGGGGCTGCAAGCTGAGGAGCATCCCCAGCCTGAGTGTCACCGTAGCGAACACCAATCAAGGTATCCGAGTCGGAAGGATGGTGATGAGACTTGTTCGGCCCCTTTCGGACCTTGTTGCCGCCAGCACGTTCACCCAACGATGTCTGCCGGTCGTGAACTGGGCCACTTCTTGAAGGAGGCGGTTCAGAGTCATCTGGATCGCGGTAATCGATCCACTGCAGCAGCGACTCTACCCAGCCATCTCGCTCCCTATCACTCTCGGCGCATAGCACATGCTTGACATGGCTACTCGAGTCTTTCTTCTTGGGCTCCAAAATGAGGAACGCGTGACGGAACTGGTTGTCGAGATCGTCGCCAGTGGCTCCGCGAGCCGGGGATTGATTGTCGTTGCTCTGAGATTGCTTGCCAATCTGCGCACCTTGAAGTTTGATGGTTCCCAGATGAGCGCCACCAGGTACTTCGTAGTACTTCAGATGCGGCCCATCGAGAACAAAGAATCTCGCCTTCCACCCGCCAAAATTCTTGCCCTTCTTAGTCAAGTAACCGCTACGCCGAGGCCGTCCATCAGGTCCAGTCTTGGAGCCACTGACCTCAGAGCCTGAGTCGCCGATAGATCCTGCATCATCAGAATTGGGCGGGAGCACATTCGTCGACAGGTATTTGCAGACTTCAACAGCTGTGTTCGTGTCGAATGGAGTGTTGAGCAGGTCATCCATGAATTGCTCCAGAATCGCCCTCCGAGCATCAAGTTTGGCCGGTGCATGTCCACTGAACAATGAACGTTCCGGCATCCTTGCCTTGTATGAAGAGAATTGCTTCAATCGCTGGTCCAGTTTCACCAGTGACGCCGAGTCCTTCTCGACCCGCCAGAGCTCGCCATTATCGGCGCGTGAAAGGACGGCGAGAGTGAAGACCGGGTCCTCCTCGAGCTGCGTGAGCGATAGCATGCTCGCTCTAGATGGCTTCATTCGCGATGAGGCCACCTTGACCTCGACAGAGGGGAGAGCGTTGGGTGGAAGGAGAAGATCAGGATACTCCTCCGTTACCAAGCCCTTGTAGACTTCTGTGCGATCGGTCGGAGTCGACATTCTGGTCGATGGCTTATCCGCGTAGCCAACACTCTCTTCCTGTGTGGGCTGCTTTTTCGGTGATGTAGGATCCTCGGTTACGGGTGCGGTCGCTGGTGTCCTGGCTGGTGTCGCTCCCGGTGTTGCCAAGGGAGTGTTTGGAGGCAATGGGATAGGCGCCCGAGGGGGTCGCGGTGACAAAGGCGCAGCTTGGAAGGGTGCGGTCCTTGGGGACAAAGGTGGCGAGCTCATGTTGAAAGGGCGAGGGCTGGCGGGCAAGCCAGGGCTCAGTAAAGGCGCAGGGATCTCCCTTGCCTTGGGCGCGTTAAGCATCTGTGCCAATGAGGCTGTTTCAGACTCTGACTGAGATGCTTGAGGCACGTCCCTGGGCGATCCAGGTTGGCTAGACTTGCTCTTCTTGGATGCACTGCGTACAGCCGCTTCCTTAAGCGCTATGATTTCTCGCTCCCGGTCGTCCTCCTCCCGCGTTCTTCGTCGGCCGCGTCGATCATCAACAACAATCTCGTCAACTTCCAGGATATCATCGTAGTCAGAGTCTGTCTCTTCCTCCTCGGGCGAAGGGCTCAACTTTGGTCTCTTATCCTGAATCAACTGAAGGGGCGCAGGCGGGGGTTTTCTCGGCGGGGGCGCGGGGAACTGCGAGAATCCTTCATCAGTCCTGGGCGTCGCCTCGAGAATAGCAACAGTCGGGAGGTGTCCGGTCGGAGGCTTTGGCGGTGGCATATTCGGCGGGTCGCTGGGCAGGCTTCTCGATGGAGGGATGGAAATGTTAAAGGCAATGTCCTTAAGAGGCTCCTCGCTCTTTTCCTTGCGGGCCTGGTCGGCGGCCCTCTCCTCTGCCTCGTGGTCGAATTTGTCTAGAGCGTGATCCTGAGGCTTTGGCATCGAGTGTGCAGGATTCAACAGTTCACCCACTGCTGAATGAGGAGCACTGGGCTGGTCAGCTGGTGGTGTAATCGGATATGGTGCCATGCTGATATCAATCGGAGAATTCTTCGGGCTGTCAGACTCGAGGGTTGGTGAATCCGGAGTGACTGCCTGCACCTTCGTTCGCTCGATATCGACTCGGGGGGCGGATGGCCTAGGAGGTTGAGCAGGAGCCTTTCCAGTCGCACTGGGGGTCTGGGAAACAGCTGGAATAGCCATGACCTCCTTCAGCTTCTTCCTGTACTTTTCCTTGTCCTTCAAGGCTCTTTCGAGATCCTTGTTGAGACCGAGGATCATGGCTCGTTGCTTATCAACCAGGCGCCATAGCTGGCCATTTTGTTGCGACTGAGAATGCTTCTCCTTGAGCAGATATTGGATAACTGCCTCGGGGCTTCCCGCCGTCTTGATGAGGTTCGCAATGTCAGAGGCGCCTTGCTGAGCATCCTGGTTGCCATTGGGGCCCGACTTTATTGAAATTGCAGAAATCGCTGAGTCGATAGACGAGTTTCGAGGCATGGACTTCGAGGACTCGGCCTGAGTCACGGCTACCGGACCAGCCATGGCCGGCCGGGGATTCGAGATTGAGCCTTGTGAAGGCTTCAAAGTCACGGGGTCAGAGACGGTTCGTAACTCATTCGAACTACCTGGATAGCCCAGTCTGTAGAATGGTGTTAGTCTACGGCGCCCAAGGTCGGATGGTCGTGGTACGCTGCACCACTGCCTTTGAGACGAACCTAGGGCTCCGGGGTTCTGGTGATCCTTCGTCAGATGAGTCGCTGTAAAACGAGGTCTGTCGTACAATAGCCGTCTTCTTGGTGGCCTGCTCGGCCAGAGAAGTCGGTGTTGGAGTCTGTCGAAGAGGGAAACTGATGGATCTCGGACTGGGAGTCGTGGGCCCGAATGGAAAGTTGAGCGAGTTTGCAAGCGGACTGGAGATGGCCGGTCGAGGGGATCTAGATATCCAGGCGTGTCAGAAAGGCGACAGATGATCTAGCACAGTGAAATGTTGCACGACAGAGCGCGAGATGGACCCGGGCCTGGTGAGGAAAGGCAAGTTGAGTGCGCACGAAGTACAGTGTTCGCCTCGCACAACATTCAACCCGGGGTAAAGAAGGACGAGGTAATTGATGGTGAAAGATGACGGAAAGTAAAGATGTGTGGCGGAGAGGAGAGATTGTGAGAGGCAACGGCGAAGGGGGCCAGGAGGAGGTCCGGGGTCAGCGACGGCCGGGGGGGGGGGCGTGTGGAGAGGGGACCGAGAGCGGACTTGGGACGAACATGCTCACTCACCTAGGACCCGACGAGGATAACGAGCCGAGGGACGGGACGGCCGGGTTAGAGTGTATGATGCGACCGACGGTTGGGCTATCATCAACGGGGACGTCGGAGGGGGAGGCGGCGCGGTTGAGGTTGTGGTTGTGGTGGTGATCGAAACTGAAAGCTGGGGTGGTGGTCTCGACTGGTGTTGTAGCAGCATCAACAGAGTCGGAAGCAGGAGCAGAGGCAGAAGCAGAGGCTTGAGCACTCTGGAGCGCAAGCCGCGACATGGTGCGCTACGTCTTTGTCATGCACCGGGAGGCATGCATCAGCCAATGGGTTACAGGCCGGGACGGTGAGGTTTCGAAGATGCCGGCTGGCGCGCGGTGGGAATAGTCCCGAGCAAGGTTACATGCAACTGTAACCGCGATACAACGGAGCACAACGCAAGCGCAGCGCAGGCGCAGTCTGCACTGGCACTGTAGTCTAGGTAGTAGTAATAGCAGAGACGGGAGTATCAATAGCAGACAGAGGGCCGCTGCTGCGTGGTTGACGGGCGGGTTTCGGTGGGTGTGGAGTTTGGTATCGTCTGCTGACTGGGGGTTGAAGCAGGCGAAGAGGACTCGACTGGGATGGAAGCCTTGTCGCAAGGAAGGTCGCGAAGGAAGAAAAAAAGGTGGATTTGGATTTGCCCGGCGACTGGAGACGGGGACGGGGACGGGGGGAAGTGACCTCAGGCGTAACGGGCGGCAACGGGCACTGTAGCGAACGGCGGCAGCGGACGCAGGGCGGACAAGGGCATGGAAGGGACAATACAATACAAAGCCCTATCGTCGAGAGCAGCGAGAAGAGAGAGGGAGAGAAAGCCTGCGCTGAAGGGATGTTGGAGGTAAAAGGGAGGTAGGATTGTCGTCTCTGGAGAGACGACCTAGGGGAGATTTGCTGATTTGGTGGTTTTGCCTATTGCACCTGCCTCTATGACTGACTACTGCTGCACGCACCAAAAGTGCGGCCACCCAATTTGGAAAGGGGGCAAAAAACGGGCAACAGAAACGGCCGCCAAAACGGTAATAGCTGAATGCTTGCTTGAATCATTGACTTTCCACTCTTCCTTTTTTTTAGCCTTGATAGCCTCGCGGCTGGTTTTATCTCTACGTATCATCCCCCGGGGACATGGAACAGGTCCGTCGTCTCACCGTTTTCTACAGCAGATTTTTGTGGTGATTCAGGGCAAGCAAACATTCGACCCCAGCAGAGATCGGCTGAGCACGTAGGATGGGTTGAGACGATGGAGTCGTTCGTCCACTTGGCTCAACAGCCTCTGAGCAACGGGTCAGGTAGGACAAGGGTCAGGGGGGGGACAGAAGACCCCTTCTCTTCTTTTCGCGAGCGAGAGCTGGCGCCAGAGACTGAACCCCCTTCATCGCACAGACAGAAGAGGAGTCCTCCCCCGGGCGCCTAGTCGGAATAGGTAGAGCATCATGTCCTGATGCAGGAAGGATACTTTTTGACGGCATTGACAGGAACAATGAAATAAGGGGTAACCCGGCGACGCGGTGGTCCCCAAGAAAGGGCACGAGGAAGCGTTACCACCCCCGGCGCCGAGGTCAGGTTTCCACTAAACTGCCACTAACAAGATGAGGCGCCTTTCTTCTGGGAACGAAGGAAAATCGTCAACTGGATGGATTTCAATGTGAGCGCCACCCTAGCTGCGGAACTGTGGATCACGAGCTGTGTGAACCTGTGCCTGGCGTTGGGCTTGGCTGACTCGGGTTCCTGGGCTTGGAAGTTGACGCAAGGCGGGCGGCTGCTGCGGGGAACAAATTTGATAAGTTGATTGATTTCCGCCATCGATTGATTTATCCCGATGGCTTGTTTTTTTTTTTTTTTTTTGTTACTCTTCTTCCGCAAAGCCCCCAGATTACCAAGATTAGACAGTTCTTCCAAGATTAGGCGAACGGCTCCCGTCGTTTCAGACAGAAACCGTGGGCTTACCTTACCACACTCCAAGGAGGCTGGGAAGGGTAAAAAAGCCACAGAGATCTAGAACCCGGGGCGGGAACTGGAACGGAAACTGCAACATGACTGGAACGCAGAATGCGGCGGGATGACGGGACGTTGCGAAAGTGTCTCTCGTTACAAAAGGGCAACGCTCGTTCTAGTGCCAAAGGCTGAATCCACGCTCGGCCTTGAGTTCTTGGTCAGGGGTTTGGTGCTGCTGCTGTCCAGAAGAGCAAAAAATGTCAAAACGTGTTTCGTTCCGTGTTTTGAAGGGGGTCAGTGAGCAATGCCTCGAAGATAGTGTGAGGGAGTGTCAAGATGCATCTCGAGGATCCTCACGTCAGCCACGCGAGTTGCTCCGAGGCTCATTACCATGGACTGCGGAATAATACCTAGCTCAACGACGGGAGATTTCGATGACCCTCTGTTAGCGCTGGCACGTTTTTCCCAGCCCTTTTCAACGATTTGTCTCGAGCAGCAGAAGTACAAGTCATTTAGCCCAAATATCAAACTGCGGGTGGCCTTAATTTAAAGTGGACTCCCCTGGGCAGGGCATGGTCCCCTTGACAGTCTCGACGACCTTACAAATGTTCCCCCCAATCAGAGGCTCCAGGTCCGCTATGACGCCGGACCCCAGTGAAGCCCCCAAGCCCAGCTCCTTGCCGGATGCAGCGCAGTCAAACGCGCCGGGTACTCTTGTGATGGGGCAAGGGTCGTCGGGCGGAGGATTTGTGAGGCGTCTTTCTCGGTAGAGAAACAGAAGAAGACGCCGCAGGGGAGGGGAACAGGATGATGCTGCTATTCTGGGCGGGAGGGGATATGGAGACGCCAGTGAATGGATTGGACAAGATGGGATGGATCCGACCATGGATGGAATGGAATGGCCTGAGAATGCACGGCAGACGAGGCCCACTGGACTACGGAGTACATACATTAGCACTGCTACTGTAGAGGTCAACGGGTCCATGGATATTGAAGAACAGAGCTCCACGTCTCACAGACTCATGAATCAAACAATCCAGGCCAGGCCAGTCAATCAATCAATCGATCAATCACGGACAGCAGCATCCATGTCTCTAGTCAAAACCCTCACTCGAGTACAGGATGCAGCTGCCAGACGGCCGCACGTGTCATACCATCAGTCGGTCACTTGAAGGACAATGGATCAATGTCCACTTGCTGCAGGTACCATCTGTGGTCCATCTCGAGGTGGCCCGGATCCCGGAGATGCACCCATCCATCCCGTCCCATCAAGAGGCTCCGTCCGGGCTCTTTCTTCCCGTGAGGCCACTCAGGTTAGCCGCCAGGTTGATCACTGACGTGACATGCAGCAGCAGCAATAACAACAAGCTCGGCTTTACTCTTGAGAAACACGGGGCGCTTCAATAGAGTCGGATTATAGAGGTTATTATTAGCAATTTTCTGCACCATGTAGGTACTGTAGACGTGCAGTCTGGATCGACCATGTGCAATGAGGCGTCCATTGGGCGCGTATCCAGGGCAAGAAACATGACGGCGCATCTGAATCAACCTGCAAGCCACGTCCAAATCGTCACACTCGGGTAATCGGTTCAAGCCTCAATTTGCAGAGACAAAAAGGAACACCAACCGGAAGTCGCGTGCATCTTGCTTTCTCGTAGTGGCGCCCTGGGCAATTCATTCATTCATCTTTTGACCTATTCCCTGCAGCGAGGAGCAAAGAGACAGAGCTGCTTACTTCTCGTCACGAGAAATGTCTCACGCGACTCAGGTTGAAATCTCGTCCCCGTGTCGTCCAATTATCGCGTACCATGCACGGCAGAATGTGCCAAGTGATGCTTGACAAAGAGACTGGGGCATTGTCATTGGTGCCTTTGTGATATCCTTGACCGAGATGTGAGACCCCATCTCAAAACTTCTCAAACACGGGTCATGTTGAAATGTTTGAGAGGGCTTTATTCGTTCTATTAGCTCCGGAGATAAAAAATAGAAGTAGGAGCGAAATCTTGGGAGAGCCATGTTCTCAGCCTCTTGACTCGCTGTCAACATAGCATCTCCTGAGAAACACGTGGGAATATAGTAAGTAGCACGCATCATTGACAATTGACGAGGTCACGGTCGCCCGGTTCACCCAGTGGAATGGTCGCCCAAATGATGACTTTCATGTAGAGTCGCCGCAAAAGCGGTGTGATGGCCAAGTGTGATGAGGACGAATCGAGCAGGTAGCTCCTCATTTGCCATTGAACAAGCCAGGCTCTCCATGTTTGCCATGGATGATGAGCCTCCCCTTTTTCTCTGCTCTTCTTGTCATCCAGTGCCGAGCCATGAAATCAGCCGCCTCAACAACGCATCAGCCGGGCCGGTATGAGTGTGTCCCATCGCCCGTGGTGACTGCTACGTCGCGATATGTAGTTGTGATTTGGATCATCGCCAACGTGCATCACAGAGTCGAATTGGTCTTGTTAGATTCCCCACGGTCGCCCTCTAGCGTCCACGTTTTACTCTTTGGCCCCTGCATTTGAAGTGACCTTTTGGGTCCATGAGGTGCAGTTGATCTTGACCCTTTATTTTCTTTCTTGGTGCGGGTCCCGCCCGCAGACACGGTCTAGCGGGCCGTGACGTTGTGGGAATTGATGCATATCAACTCCGAGGTTGAGATGCCGGCAATTGAATTGAGTTCATATGGGAGTGCCGGTATAACCATTTTCATGGTATCCATTTGCAAGCATGTTCCTCCCTACTAATCATATTTCGGCATTGCGATTGTGATCATTTGAAGTCTAGGTTATCAGTGTCTGGTTACGGAGGTACCTCGAACACTTACAGAGGTACCATGTTGTTCACAGACTTAAAGGTTACTTGCCATAACTTATTGGGTCCTTTTTCGATAAAGGTATCAATTTTTACACAGTGTTCAAGTTCACTTGTCAGATAACTAGTCATCGTGATAACTTAGCCTACTCAGTCTTGATTCTGCTACCCAGCTTCCTCGTCAAGTTGCCATTCATATCAACCTACCACATGCTCAATGGCTATGTGCCGTTATTATATCCGTCTGAGCTGTGTTTCCTCGTATACTTACTTACAAGACTTGAACTAGAACACAATCATATTTCGGCTAGACTTTTGGCAAGGAAGCATCTGTTTGGGTTTGCAACGGAAGAGTCACACAGCGCGCCTCTCCACTCAACGCTTCCATTCAGTAGATGCCGAGCCTTGGAGTGTCCCTCGTCCCGGAAATCCGTCGTTCCGTTGGCCCTATTTCCCATAGATGTTCGTTGCAGTATATTCACTGCCTTGGGCTTAATCAGTGCCGGCCTGGGACGGGTAGCTCTTCAACGCCGAGTGTCAACAAGCGAAAGTGTGAACATGCATCTCAATTTTTGCAACCAACTTTCGACGGCGAAGATAGAAAGAGTCCATCTGTGTACAGAATTCCTAGTCCCTGTTATTTTGAGCGGATGGCATGTTGCCTCGGAGTGAGTTGCCTTGAGAGGCTCTCTTGTCTCTGACTGTTAGGCTTCCCACTCTCAGTCACTACAACAGAACTCATCAACCACTGTGGTAATATCATCATGTCAGTACAAGATGACTGTACGATCTAGTTTCTTGAGACAGAATGGAAATACAGCTAGCCGGGCATTAGTGAGTTGCTATTCCAACTATCCGGTACCTGTATCCCCATATAGCTGTGAATCGATAAAGCCCTGCTCGCTGTTGGTGAGAGTGTCCCTTCAACATCAGCCAAAAGCCGTTTCGAAACAAGTTCATCGTTAATGAGGCTGAAACTGAGAAGCCAGCCGCATCCCTCACTGACCAGTCAAGTCGACCCTGGATCATAGAGGCTTGCATCTAACCTCGAGCCGTTCAAGCCTTGCATCGCCTCTGCGCTTGGTGGCTGAGAACGGGTGGAGAGTCGGCCCTTAGAAAAGTTGATGTGTTTCTAATCACGAGTGTAATTTCCAAAACACTGTGTACAACTACATTTACAATATAGTTTGCACTCCCATGGCGAACGGGCTTCTTCAAGATTGCGACGCGTTTGACTTGGGATCAAGACACATCGCCAAGAATCAAGGGTCCTCGTCAACAACCGCATCTAGCGCCCGCCTCAGGAGAGATCAGCTCCCCCAAACTCGTCAGCCAAAGACCTTTAACAATGAATATCATTGGTTCTGTTAGTTTGAGTTTCTTTATCGCGGAGCTGCTTTCTTTTTTCGAGGTGCGGCCGACTTCTATCTCTGCACGATTTTACGACAGCTTGATCCTGCTCATTACGGAATATTTTTTTTTTGCTTTGTCCTGGTTCACCGCCGTCGCCGGATAACCGAGCAAGGGTTCTCTCTGTGACAAGCAATCTATTGCTTCGTACCGTCTTGGTCAACTTCTTGGTGGTTTCACTATCTAGACTCGATAAATGATCTGGCCAGCCACAGCTGCAGATGAGCTCGTATTTGCTTTGCTTGTTTGTTTGCTTGTCTGTTGTGAGAGATAGCCTTTAAAATTGAACCCCCCCGCGCGATGACCCCCAAATGAAAATCGACCAGGTTTGTGGTTTAGGGCCCCTGTTGGCCGCTTCGATCGGAGCGGTTTCAGGAGGCGGTGGGATGCAGCGATCGTCAGGGTGAACAGGCCTTCCGTGGGGTGAGCCCAGGAGAAGGAACTCTCGGACTCCGAGTTGATGGAATCTCGGACGAGACGCCGGAATACTGGGGATTGTCGGGCGGGAGGCGTCGCCGTGTGATACCCCACACCTCCGAAGCCGGCTCCGGCCGTGATTCGGCATGTCCGGCATTTTCAACCCATCAAGGTTTTGGGCGTCAAGAAAGAAAGCCCTCGGTTCACAGGAAAAGATGTTGTGCTTTCTTGGCTGAGGCAATTTCAATATCATGCCACATCATCAAGAGCCCACCGGTATCAGCAACTCTGATTCATCCATGCTTCAATGCCCAAGCAAAACACAACATGAGAATTTTTCTTTTGCGTCCCACGGTTGGAATTCCGCATCTCGGAAATTCCCAAAGAGGAGTAAGCTCATGGCGCCATGAGCATCCTTCGGCCAAGATTCTACCACTTGTTCCATGGGCCGCTACCCAACGAAGCCAGCTCAGCCCTGCCAGCGCCATTTTCCCCTCATCCTTTTCGACTTCAGGGTCCAGGGTCCAGCTGTTCTTCCTCCAGGCGTGACCACGCAAGAAGCCAGTCACAAGGTCCTTTTCAGATCCACAAGCGTTGAAAAAGGTGTGCCAGAACCAAAATGCACCCCTGGTCGCTGTCGGTATGGAAATCTGGTTTGTTAGAGAGCGGGGGGGCTGACGTGCATGCGCATGTGCGACGTCATTTGCCCTGTGACGGCTTGTGACTGGGCAGGACAGGCACCGATAGAGCTTCAAAGTGACAACCTCCAAGTTCGGGATGGCTTGGACCAAGGCATTGGGCCGTGGCCGCCGTCCTCGGTCGGGCCTTGGATGGCACCAACTCACTTTACATGGGATGGCGCGTGCTTCTTTGTCTTTGTTGTTTGTCCCTCTCCCCCAAACCTCTTACATATAAGATCGTCATCCTTCGTCTTTTCTTCCCGTCCACCATCCACCATCTTCATCACCAGCAGACCCCACCACGACCCGTGTTCATCACTTCAAGGCAAGCAAACCGCCTCCTTTGGCTTTTGCCGCTGCGTACCAAATCCTTTTTATACTACGACTCGTCCCTGTCTTTCAAAATGGGTATGTCTCTCCTTCGCTGCACGTAGCCGTGCCGTCTGGTCCCAACCCAACCGTCACTGACGTCATCTCGCACTTCTAGTTACCAGGCATTATGAGAAGAAGCGCCTCTATCTCCAGCACCCTGAGCCCGACTATGGCATCGTCCGCCGAAGGGTAACCACCATCATCCCCGGACCTCCACCTCCACCACCTCCGCCTCCGCCCGTCGTCGCACGGCCGCCGCTGCCGCCTCCACCCAAGCAGGAGCCCAAGCCAGAGCCCAAACCCGAACCCAAGCCGGAAGTGAAGCCGTGCCCCAAGCCTGAGCCCAAGCCTGAGGTCAAGCCCGCTCCCCCTCCTCCACCTCCTCCTGCGCCCGTCCAGAAGCCCAAGCCCCCACCCCCACCGCCAGAGGAGCCCATCGAGGTCATTGCCGTCGACGTTGAGCCTCACAAGAAGAAGAAGAAGAAGCCCAAGTCCCGATCCCGCAGCCGACACAGCCACCGATCTCACGACCTTGACCGTGAGCGTATCATTGAACGGGAGAGGATCGTCCCTATCCCTGTTCCGGTCTCTGTCGAGCCTCACTATGACACGTACCGCTATGTCGATGGACCCAGGAGGGCTCTGCCCGCTCCTTCACCACCTCGAAGGGTATCACCCCCAAGGAGGATGATCGAGGACGATCGCACTCGCATCTTCATTTCGGACCGAGAGCGTGAATACTACCGATGATAACGAGAGAATCTGTGTTATGAGTATAGAATCGGACCTTGATGTTTTTGACGGCCTATCATGATTGACGACTTTGGGATTATGGCGAGATGGTTAAATTTATAAGATGGAGTATATATTGTAAAAGGAGTCGAGGTAAATTGAAACTTGAGTTACCAAGCAACGAATGTTTTGTCAAGAAGACCCTTGTGAGCCGACCCCCTTTAAGCAACGGATACCTAGGTTAGGCTTCGGTGCGGTTAGGATTTGGGTAATGTCAGGTTAGAGTGAGCTTAAGATTAGTCTATGACTATACACTTAAGCAATAATGCCAAATTGTTTTCTTACTAGTATCCTACCACTCTTCGAACTGGACGAACCCTTGTCGACGGAGCACGATAGTATACCTGGGTTTGTGTCCTTTGCATTCCAGGGCCGCCTTCATATGGCGACACATACTCCTCTCTTGGAGGAGGTGGAGGAGGAGGCCAAAATGCCGCTGAATCTGCTGTTTGCGACATCATCGAAGGCCCTCCGTACAGACCCTGCCCTCCTTGTCCTGACCGTCTCAAGAACCACCGAGCCAGGTTACCCAGCTCGCCCATAAACAGCAGCCCAGCCATGATGACTACTACCGTCAGAGGAATCGCAACGACCCAATACAGCCATTGTGAATATTCCATATCACGGATGTCTGTTGTATTCATGCCAAAGATGCTGGAAACGGCACTGATGGGCAGGAAAATGATAGTGACGAGTGTAAAGGCATAGATGGCGCGCTCCTGTCGGTCACGCGTAAAGTCCATTTTGTATGCAAACCCACGTTCGAGATCCTTGGTAAACTCGGTGAACCGTCGGAATTCGAATTCGCGCTGTTCAATGAGTCTTGAACACTCAAGAAACAACAAGGCACGCAGACCGCCTGCATCTGTAGGAGAGAGCTTCGACGACGTCGTTATGTCGTAGAGAAAGTCATCGTCCAGGCCCATGTAATCGTTGGCTGGCTGTGGTGGTATGACCTCTTGCGTATATGCATACTCAACCCGCGGCGCATAATCTTCCTCCGGTCCATACGATTGTGGTGGTGCGTGCGGGGGGGAGACCTCTGCATAATGGCGTCTGTTGTTGTACTGCCTCTCCTTGCCCTTCATAAACATGGTCTGCTCAAGCTGGCGGATAACGATTTCCTCCGTGCCGATTGCAGTCAAAGAGCTTCGAACACGACAGATGATGTTCTTTTGCTTCCACAGCGTTCGCTTCACTGCTACTAGCTCTTGCTGAACTAGGTCAATATAGCGTTGGAGTGATCTATCTGACGGCTGTGAGGTGATAGAATTGTCCTGCAAGATTGATGTTAGTAACCGGATGTATCGAAGTTATTGATTGCGCATACAAGAGAGTTGAGGTACTGTGAATATGTGTCGCAAATATCATCAGACTTTCCGACTTGATCTTGCAGCAGGCCCATCGTGACAAGCGATAACACTTCAAGGGGCAACACGGAGGCTCGGTCCAGGAGGCTTTTGTTAGAGAGGCCTTGAAGCAGCTTCTTAGAACCCTTTTCAACCAAGTCTCTGGCTCGGGCAATTCGACTATTCCAGGTGAAGTCGTCCTTGGAGCCGTAAATCATGCCCATGACAACGTAGAGCCAGGCTGTGGAGAACTCAGGCGGAAGGTCAACTCCAACACGCTCCTCTTCAGTCGAATATGCCATGATTGTCTGAAATGCAAAAAGGTCTTGGGTGAAGCTTCGAAGAGACGTTCGAATATCGTTGAGGGTGTCTTCGAAGTTTGATGGTATGAAGCCAGGTTCCAATATCGAGAGCTTCCAAAGTTAGCCTACCATTGTCGTCAAATGCTTGACGTAACTCACCTCGATGATAGTTCGAACAGCCCCCCAAAACTTGCCTGCCATCGGCCCTTCGAAGTCTGCAGGAAGGAAGAAATTGTAGATGACGTCGGCAGCGTTGAAAATGTCAATCTTTTCCTCGTACGCCCGTCGCACTTGGTCACTCCCCTGGGCTTCCACACGATCCGCTAGACCATTCAGGTACAGGTAGCACTCCATCTTGGTCGACTGTTTGCATGATGCGTATATTTTCCGGTTCGAGTAAGTTGTCTCGGCTGTGATGAACTTCTCAGCTGCCTCAAGCTGAGCCTCAAGGATCGCTGAACCAGTCATTGTAGCAAGGCCTCTTGAAGCTAGTGTGAGAACATGGAAGAACTTGTTCATATTGGGCCTTCCTTTCTTGCCAGAGGAGCTTGACTGAATCTGGGGCTCTGGGCGAAGGATTGAGCGTGGAGGCGGATCAGGTTGGGAGCTGTCTAACGTCAGTCTGGCTTTCATTCATTAGATGCCTTAACCGCATACCCTGGCTTCATGATAATCTTGATCGATAATGACCGAGCCGTAGAAGCCATTTTGAGAATTTTCGGCCATGTCTCAGGTGTAATCACCTGGTCCTTGTGCCAGAACTCGGGAATCTTGGGCCAAAATGCTTGAAAGTTTGACAAGAACGTCTATTGCTGTCAGTAATATCCCAGTCAGGGGGCAATACACACTCACAAACCATGTTTGACACTCTTCTGCCTCGAGCAGCCAGGCCACTGACTCGCCATAGGCAACAAGAATTCGCCCCTTGGCCTCAGTTGCCAGCGCACGGGAGGGCTGTTCTTTGATTTCCAAGGCTTGGCCGAGGAGATCATCTCGCGCCATTGTTCCACAAGTGACTAGCAAACCTGTTTGTTTCCATCATTGTCAGCAATCGTTACACAGCATAATAGATTTCAAGCTTACTGTTATCAATGACGAGGCACCATAGTTGGGAGATGTGAAAACACTCTCCACGGTCTGCATTGCCCAAACGACATACAGCCTGCTCCATATCCCTGGGCTCGGCGATTTGAGAGTATTGTACCTGTAGTAACGTTTGAGGAGGAAAAAGAGACGTGTTCGAAGCTGCCAGCAAACCGGAATACTTCTCGAGAGAGAAGTAAGGGATACAAATCCATCGAGCAGAGCCAGTGACGACGTCGTTTGTTGCTGTCGTTCCCTGCTTCAATGTCTTTAGAGGCACCTCGATAGATTTTGGATCAAGATACCCGACCCTTGCGCCTTTGGGATTGATTCTTGACTTTGCACATGTCTTCTTGACATCGGCACGGAGTTTCGTGATGGCCTTCTTTTCTAGCGCTGTGAGGCCAGAAATGCGAGAGATCTCAACCTATAGTTGGAGGATTAGAGGCAAACCTTTACATGAAGGACTTGGGTACTCACCCAGAACTTATCAAAGTTCATCACATCTTGAGGAATATGACTACTCAAGGGTTAGCTCATAGCAATTAAAATGGCAGTGAGCCGTGGCGTCCAGGACACACAGCTAAACAGCCAGGATGAGGACAGTAAAACTCACAGCCATCTAAAGAGAGGGTGTTTCTGGACTGTCGCATCATGCACCACCTTGAGAGTCGCGGTATGAGAGCCACTCATCTCAGCATTGCCAGTGTACAATGAAGAGTGAACAAGCGTCAACTGGGAGCTGGAAGCCGAGGCTACTTCAACTTTTGAGGGAGGGTGCTCTTCAGGCTCGGGAGATTCAGCATCAGAATCCCCATCTCTTGACGATTCCGTCATGGATATGGACTGCGATGCGAAACTGAACTTGTCGTATGGATCCCATTCATCACTCGAGAAGCTGCCCGCTCTGTATGAACGAAAGTTGTCGCCATCGTATCCAGGGGTTCGCGAGGTCTCTCGAGACCTGTACCTGTCGCGTCTAGGAGGACTCCCATAGGTGCGGCGGCTTGGTGATCTTGACCGGCTTCTAGAGCGGCTGTATGAGCTTCTTCGCCTAGCATCTCTTCGCGTGTCCTCCTCATCCTCAATTGGCCGTGGAGACTCAGTAAACCTTCTGGTGGACTCGTATTGCCTCCGAGGCGAGGCATCAGGAGGAGGAAAGTCGGTGTAATCATCATACACATCTGCCTCATCTCGAGAGCGTCGTGATGCTCTCACTATCATGTCTTCTCGGAATGTGGCTGGGGGTCCTGGCCTATCCCCACTGTCATTGCGGACCCGAGGCCTCTCAATTGGTAGTTCGACTCTCTCATAGGTGCTACGTCTAGACTGAGTTCTAGAGTCCTGCCTATGAGGTCGTCGAGGTCTCTATATGGCATCAGGTGAGCGTGAGAGCGTTGTTGTGCAGAGGTAAACAAACCACATAATACTCTTGATCCGCGAATCGGACGTGAGAAGAGCGACCCTGACCTTCACCTGGATCAGCCATGGTGACTAGGCCAGATCTAATTGACAATAGGCGTTCTTGAGAATAATCAAGGTAGAATGAAGAAATAAATATCGCTCTGCTAAGTCTGCTTACCCGCCTTTATTGATTACTGGGGTCATCATGCATCCATGTCCAGGCATAGTCGCTAGCGCCACGGCTGAAAGATCGTCGGGCTGTGTGTAGGACACGCTGACGTCGAGCAATCTCACTCACCTGCGTTAAGGAATAACGAAACAGAGGGATACATATTAGTCTATTCTCGTCTAACTATTGTTGATAAAATAGCATAAAAGTAAAGAAAAATGTTCTAAATTATTATATTAATTGATGATATTTTTCTAAATTTTGTCATGCTTATGATGGGTTGGTTCGCCTGCGTGTCACATTTACCATCCGTTAACCTCCAAGCCGAGAGCTCTTCTAAGCTCGATGAATCTATGTCTATGTACCTGTCTATGTAGGGGATTTATACAAAGCCTCAATATGCGGACAAGTCTCAAACACACGCTTCCTCCCCTACGACATTCGTCCCTTTTTCGCTTTCGTTGGTCTTCGTCTTCTCTCCGCAAGGACACATCATGCCCAAGGAAGCATCCATCCATTCGTTTCACATAGAGCCGCGTCTGCCTCGGCTGCCCCCAAATTCGGCCCCCAAAGCCTCCATCTTTCCGTCTTGCAACATCAAACCGTTCTCCGTAAAGACTCGTCTCTTCTTAGCCTGGTTCTTAAACTCCTTCCTCTCCTCTTCCACCTCGTCAAGCATCTTTATGATTGCCGCCTCGTCAGGGAGGGCACTGTTGGTGAAGGGGTTGGCATCTCTCGTGAGTTGTCGATACTCAGCAATATCCATCACGCTGGCTCTCAAAACCTTATGCCAAGTCGTCTGAAGAACACTGACAAACAAGGGCTGTCGCATCAACCAAAAGAGGATGGAATCGAGTACACTCGCCAGTGCCAGTCGCATGGGCCTCATAAGCTTCTTGGACCGTTCCCAGGCGAGAATATCCAGTGCGGCTTGGTAGTACCATGAGAACTGGTTCCATTCGGAGCATCCCAAGGGTCGGTGGAGATACTTTGCTCTAACAACTCTTCCAAGCTGGACTGATGTGTCTTCGACACATCGAAGTAGGTAGCTGATCATTTTGGGCACTCGAAGGTTGACTGCCGCGCAGTATCCCAGTACACAGCGAGGGAGGTGTATCGTCTTCCAAGGATCATCATGTTCGAATTCGCAGATTTCGATCTCTATCACTTCGTCAGTCGTGGGCTCACCACGAGCGATGTCAGACTAGGAGTACTCACCTCTTGTGTAGATGAATCGCAGGCAATGTCCAACTGCTTCGGGAGCAAGATCCATGTAAACCTCGACTGGTGTACCATCCTAGCAACAGTCAGTTCGTCGTCAACCACAAGAGAAAATCAAGTCATACTGTGTTGGGTGGTGGCAAGTGGTCATGGAACCAGCCAGACTCGGGTGTGACAATGTTGCGATGGACTCGAAACTCCATATTCCCAGCACGTACAACCACATCGGCTCCAAAGGGGGATTTCCAGAGACTGCGAAATGGTCAGTGATTGGCCAAACCAAGTGGTTGCGTTCACTGACTTGGCTGTTGCTCTCGATGCTGCTGCTTCCAAGATGAGCCGGGATGTGCTGGACGTGTTGGATGAGGGAGATCCAGGTACAGCGACCACCACTACTTCGTCTCTAGACCGTGGCTCAAATGACGACACTGAGGATTTCCGGGATCTCCCAGTCGTAGACGTCGCGACAGAAGACAGGGCCATCTGCGGCTTCGGGAGAGGTGGGAAATTGTCAGTGGCGGGCTTAGCCGCTCTCTTGTTCGCTACGCTCCATGGGTTGCTCCTTGGAGGAGAGGCCGGTCGGAGCTTGACTGGAGTTTCTCCTTTGCGTGGGCGTTTTGCAGATGGAGTCGCAGACTTAGTTCTTCGTCTCCCATCGATCGAGGTGCGATCCATGATGACGACTGTCTGCGAACCAAAACAAAGAAGAAGAGGCAAAGAAACGAATGTTGAGAAGTTCTTAGTCCACAAAATCTCTAGTTTGAAGAGCTTCAAGGCTGACAAGAAAGTGAGCGCATGCAAAGGGCGTACCAACCTCGGAGTGACGAAGCCACGAGTATGCACAATGGTGCTCTTGTGCCGTGTCTGCGTTGCACGGGTTTTGTAGGTCAAAAAGTGCGCATGATTGTGATTCATTAAACTGTGGGTATTTTCTCCTCTCTCTCTTGTTATCAAGGTCGTGAACAGCTGCCAGCCGTCGGCCGGTCACTTTGTGAATCACCCTTTCTGGAAACTCGAACGGATACCTGCACCAGCCACTGTTTTCGGGCCATTGAAATGCAAGATTATAATGAGTCTAGCGGTTTCTTGTATACAGAGATATTGTTTTCTAATTATTCCGGTTTGTCCATCTGAATGGGTAGAGTGAGGGTGGTAGAGTTACAAACTCAGCCTCGTTGGACACCAAACAACTTCAAGATATCAATACAACAGAAACATACGTCTTGCTTTGTAAATTTCCTTGTGCCCCGTAAAATTAAATCAAACACGTTCGAATTTATGCACCGCGTGTTCGGGCAGCTGTTGACAGCTGCAAAGCAGTGCTCGCCGTGAGTGAATCATTGCCACTTCCTCCCCCTTTTAGGCTTCACCTTTTTCACATCCTCTTCATCCTCTTATCATAAGCATTAACACATTGACCATTCCGGTACCTATATACCATCATCATCACGGTCAACATGGCCGCCGCGGAAGATGACATGGCGTCTCCCGACAGACGTGTCTCTCGGGCATCCCATAGCATTTCTATCCCTCCCGAGGAACTAGCCTCGCAAGCGAGCTTCGTTATCACTTCCGAGTTCACATTGACACCTGGCAACAGTATGTTTATTGGTTGTCTTTCCTATCTGTTAACTAACTATTCGTGAGCGTCTCAATTGCTGTGCCTACGGACTGAAATCAGACGGCGGCCCGGCGAACAGCCACTTGCCATCACTTCAACGTATTCGACCGCGACCGCGACCGACACCCCAACCTCATCATTTCCCCAGTTCATTAATCTCCCTCCAGAGGTGCGAAAAATGATCTGGAAGTACTCTTTTGGCGGGCCAAGGATCTTTCGTATGGTTCCTTGGGCAGATGAGTCTGTCACCTGGACGCCAATGGTCATAAACCACAAGCCGCCGTCTCCACCTATCCCAACAATGTGGAGAGTTCCTCTTTGGCGCACAAGGTCTCTCAATCAAGTCTCTCTGGTTTAGGTCGTCTGAGGATATCCTGTACTGTGACGATAGGATACCTGGATATCTTCAACTCGAAGGCTGTTGCACTGACCGCGACTTGACGAAGATCGAGAACATAGCCATCAATTGGCGCGGCACATCTGACGTAACGAACTTGGATTCGCTCAAGGAGATTTTGGACTATTTCCCCAACTGCAAACGGATTATACTGGTCATGTCATATGGGCCCTCATCGGACGAGGGCGATGTTGAATTCCTTCGTATCGAGGAAGACGACAAGCGGGAGGTTTGTGTTTACAAGGGGAGGAACATGAATTGGACTGGTTTAAAACAGGCCTTGGAGGACGGTCATTGGGAAGAAGACTCGGATTCAAGCTCGGAAGATGAACGTGAGCTTCCTCTTCCTCGTCTTGAAGCAGTCGAGGCGGTGCCACGGCGCACTGCCTCGAAGTCTGCTTGAACTGCCCGGCATGGAGCGTAACTACCTAGGTGTGGGGGGGAATCTTGTATTGAAAAGGCGATCACTAGGTACTGGTACTATACAATCCATCTGGCACTGAAAATTGCTCCACGGGGGCTTCGACGCGTCAGACTGAGAACACCTCACCATATGTAGACATCTCTCTCCACCAAGATACTTACCTATCAAGCCAATAGCAGTGGGTAGGTACTAATTCATGTCTAGTGATAAACTGATGGATACCTAGATCGAGTTGAATAGGTGGGTAGGTACCTGATTGATGTCAGGCTCGGTTCACAGTGAATCACTGTCCGTAAATCGGGCATGCCAGGTGTTTCCGCCTGCCTTGCAATGCCAGACCAGCCGGGAAGGCACTCAGGCTTCCTTCGGCCTCGATTTCCTTCCACCTAGGTAGGGTACCTAAATTTCTAGGCATCCATCCATCTGATTCCAGATCTTCTACCTTGATTCATCATCCACGTTAGGTCAGACCCAACATCTGTCTACCTCACTTCGTTCTTGCTGCAATCATCAGTCGAGGCATTCCCCTTTTTCTTCTGTTTCCATGTCGCTGCAATCGCCCCGCCCTCCTCTGGCCTCCCGCGTGTGGAATATCGTCACCTTCCCATTCACAACAGTCCAATGCATTCTGCCTAAAATCGGCTTCGCTTAGGAAGTGAACGTCACGACTGGCAACGGTACGCATCACTTTCCCCTCGATATCAATGAACATCTTCCTCTCTGACACATACGCCAGGCTCCAGACTGCTTCATTCTAGAACCGAGATCGGAACCATCAGCGCACATCAAGATGTCGCTGACACAACCTTGACAACGGAGCCGACACCTTTGACCTTCCCCCTTTTCAAGAAGCTCCCTCCAGAGATCAGAGCCACCATCTGGGAGTACTCATTCGGAGAAGCAAGAATTTTCAAGACAAGGGCCACTTCGATCGTGCCTGGTGTTATTCCCTTCGTGGTCAATCACAAACCACCACCCTCAACCCAACCCTGCAAAGAAGCACGGAGGCTTTCTAAGAAGATTGGCATGTTTCTATTTGGAGCGTACGGAAGTCCCTACAAGAGCCTCTGGTTCAATATATACAAGGATATTTTCTGGTGGGACAGGCAAGCCATCAAATGGGACCAGATCGTATTTGACAGGCATCTCATCCACTGGATTGAGAATGTCGCTCTCGATCTGACTGATCACCCCGAAAGGTGCTTGGAGATGGTCCATGACATGTACTACGTCTTCCCATTCTGCGAGACACTCCAGCTGGTTCTCCAACACAGTGAAGCGTTAGGCGACAACGTTCGCTTCTTGAAGGTTAGGGATAAGTACCAGGTCAACATAATGGGAGACGAGGGGGTTATGCCTTGGGGGGCCATGGAGGAAAGTTTCGAAGAAGGTTACGCGCTCACGTATGCCAACCAAGACATGGAGATTCCTCAGGGCGCACAGCCGCCTTCCTTGGAGGTAGTTGAGGTTGTCCCAATCCGCAATGGTGGCAACTGAGGACTCGAAAGAGTGTATTATTAGCAGATTTTGATCGACGTCTCTTCATGTCTATCACAACCTAGCAATCCAAGATGGAACACACTATTTAAGGCAAATTAAATGTTGGGGGACTTTCTACTGAGCAAAAAAAGACAAAAGGTCGCATATCCTACCTCTAGGTACGAATTGATCAAGTACTACTCGATGATAGTTTGCAGGGAGTTTTGACCCGAGTGATTGGTCAAATGACGCCAGCCCCGATACAGCGATGACCCCTCCAACCGGCTCTGGCGATTGGAGGGATCTCATCAGCATTCACCCCGTTCCTGACTGTCTCTGCCACACCGTCATATTCCCAGTCGCAACCGTCGCAAATCAAGCTCTCATCATGTCAAAGGGTCCCGTTGTGATAGGCTCTACGCAGCAGTTCGATGCGCTCCTCAAGTCGTCGCGCATCGTCGTCGCTGACTGTGAGTAACTGCCTCTGCCTCTCCAGAGATGCCCCGCCATGTCCTTGCGGCGACTTGTCCAACACCGCAACGCGTCTCGCCTTCTGCCTGGAAACAAGCTAACTAATGCTCCTCCTCTAGTCTACGCCGACTGGTGTGGTCCTTGCAAACAGATCGCCCCCCTTTACGCATCACTCTCGAACGAACTATCCCGCGAAAACATCCTGACCTTTGTCAAGATCAACAGCGAAGAACAGGGAGAGCTGTCCGAGAGATATCAGGTCTCAGCCCTACCAACCTTCCTCCTCTTCCTGGACGGAAAGCAGATCGACAAGGTCCAGGGCGCCAATCCTCCCAAGCTCCAAGCCATGGTTCAGAAGCTGGCGGCCGAGGTGGACTCGCTCGGCGGCGAGAGCGCCGCCTCTGGCAGCGGAGGCAATTGGAAAGGCGCCGAGATCCCGCGAGGCTACAGCGACATCACAGACCAAATAGAGGTTCGGGATCTCGAGGTCCTCAACGCAGATGAGGAGAGCGGCTCCGTCAGGGTTCTGTTTGAAAAGTCCAAGCCCAGCGGACTGAGCAATGGCAAGGGAACGGCCAAGGATTTTGTCCAGAGTGGCGCCGACGACCAGCTGCTCCTGTTCATTCCATTCCAGTCGACCGTCAAGCTTCACACCCTCCAGGCAAGTTGCGCCATGTTTTTTACTGGACTACCACTCTGACCAATGCGCAGCTTACTTCGCTTCCCCCCAAAGACGACGAGGATGCGCCAATGCGACCAGGAATCATCCACCTGTACATCAACCGTCCCCACAACCTCGACTTCAGCGAGGCCGACGACACCGAGCCCACACAGGTCATTGACATTGATGCCGAGGAGTGGAACGACGACGGAACGGTCAATGTTGGACTGCGCTTTGTCAAGTTCACAAAGACGTCAACCCTAATCATCTACGTCCAGCAGGGCGAGGGCGATGGCGAGACCGTCCGGCTTGATCGGGTGAAGCTCATTGGCGAGGCTGGAGCCAAGCGAGAGATGGGTAAGCTGCAGAAGGTTGGAGAAGACGAGTAATGTTTTGCATGAAGAATTTGGGTTAAGCTTGGCACATCTTTTTTTCCTGTGATGATACCAGGACACACCTGAATGCGATTCAGAGTGAAATGGCCATGCGCTCAAGGAGAACGTAATTGGGGTTTCAATAACAAAGAGGCAGCACAACATGTCGTTGTCCAGGTAGAGAATAGATATCAAGACGTCGGTTCGTCAAGCATTCACACTCTCGTTCCTGGCGGAGGCGATATTACGACCCTCTGGGTTGTCTGAACTTGCGCATTTCTACGCAAGGCACACATGCATATTCACATCACGAAAGCATTGGGTTTGGATATGTCCTGCCTCCCAACCACGACTGAGGTGCATCAAAAGCACCAGAACCAAGCGATGGTAGGGCGGGCCTGCAATTATGATTAATCTGGGGCACAACTGACGCTGCGATTTGATCCATTGATAAGGGATTCGAGCAACACGGAGAATATGAATTTCAGGTTATGCCAGCCGCACGAAGAAGAAAAAGAGAAAAAAAAAGCGTAGCTTTAGCTCGCGATCGAGATTTTTATGCGGTTCCGCTTCGCGCGGTTGGAGCCTGCTTAGTCAGGTGGGTTATCTTCGGATTAAATATATCACCGGTCGGACGAAATTGTTCTAGTATCCGCTCCAGGGTAGGCAGGGCACTTTCGAATTTCGATGCAAGTTGCTGTTGGTCGACGCAACAATCGAGATGTTCCTTGTCGTTTCAAGATCCTCGAATCCATGTTGCTTTTCAAGTCACTCTATTTCCGTCTCTAAAGACTCCGGTGTCGGAATTTCCGAGCCGTGATTCGCGACAGGAGCACCAACCAACACATCGTGGGTTGTTCAATCAGCCCACCATCACTTATCTTGCACCCTCATTCCCATTTACAATGGCACATGGCCCGTCCCGCTGCAAGCCGCCACCAGTTACATCGCAGATCACTGAGGCCAAGAATGCGACTCTCTCTAGTATCTTGCCAAGAACCGGTGTCGCAGTGACAACCTCTATCCAGCGGAAGATATCTCCTCCGTCCAGTATCTATGGACTCATCGGCCTCTACCCGAGACAAGCTTCCCGAGCACCACCAACCTAGCAGCGCGGATGTAAAAGACTCCCCCGCCATTCGTGCAAAAACGTGGGCGTTTACGCAACATTATCCTCCATGGCGTAGGTAGATAGGCATCCATTCACACATACTTCTACTAAGCCGAGGTGAATGACTTGACTTGTCCAGCGGGGAGAGCTCGCCTAGAGGATATGGGGACAAATCGTGGGGTGATTGCGGAGGTGAGCAGCCACGCCATTCTGCCGGGATAGTAGGATGGTCCCCCTCTCCTTGGCTGGCCTGGCGGGTATTTGTATCATCGTGAGGAGTCAAGGTGAGTGAATTTTGACCTTGATCCTCCATCGTGCGAGGAAGAAATGTCGACGAGCTTCCCGTCCTTTGTCAAACTACCAGGAGAGCTGCGGTCCATGGTATGGGCTTATGCCCTACCAGAGCCACGGGTTTTTGAAGTCCTCGATACTCCGCACTCCAACTTCAAAACTCCAGCATCGGCAGGGCTCACATTTGCGAATAGTTCCAATGGGCCCCCGCCTGTGCTGGCCGCCGTATGCAGAGAGTCGCGGGCATATGTGCTGCATCGCTACAAGCGGCTGACGTTATCTGGAATAACAAAGTACATTGACTCTGTACGGGATGTTGTCCTGCTTGAACCCTACCTACTCATCAGGCGGCTTCTAAGAGCCCTGCACTTTCTTTCACAAGTGGACTTTATGAGAGACAACATGCGCCAAGTGGCACTCGGGACGTCTTATGGGTTTGCGACAGGAATCTTTCACCCTATGCTCAGCGGAAAGGTATCGAGGAACAATATGACCATGTTTATCAAGAAGCTTCGCCGATTCCCACGACTGAAAAAGGTCCTATTTGTCGTCCATGAGGAGTTTCAGTGTACGCATCCAAATCCTCCCGTGGCCGAATGGCCCTACGGACTGCAGCTCTTTCACCACAACTACTCATTCAAGTTTGACAATGAGCTGGGGGTCAACATCCACAACCCGTGGCACTTTCACCAGAACGAGTTTCAGTACTACCCCCTCCAGACGGAGGAGGCTGATGAGAACGATGACGACCTGAGCGAGAGCGGGACCGATAGCGAGGAGGAGGCGGCAGAGTTGAACCGCAAACCTACCAACGAAGATTGGAGACGGTTCAAGAGGCGGTTCCTAAAGGCTGCGCACTCGACGCTGACGAAACGATTACGAGACAAGCCACCAATAGTCGGGACTCTGCAGCTGCAAGTCGAAGGTGCAAGTTTACTATGGAAGTACCGATCTTTTTAGGGGTGGATGACATGGAAGGCTGGGATCAATATCGAACACGACTCAGGCATTATTGACCTTGGGATGACTTGGCAAGGGGAGTTTATGGAGGAACTCGAAACACGACGAATGAGCGATGGCAATTTGGAATTCAGCGAAATCCGGGATCCTGGAAACACACGCACCAGTTGACGCAAGCACTTGACCCCTGCAGCAATGGATTCCGTAGCCAACAAGCTTGGCTACGGACTGGGGCCAAGGAACGTCGAAACATCTGGAACATGTTCTAGTCGAAAGCTTGGTATCGATGGCGTTGGAAGGGAAGGTGTTTATTTGGCGTTTCGGGAGGTTTCTTGGCGTGGCTAATGAGAGAGTTGGGACTTGTGTTTTTTTCTGTAGGTATGGGGAAATGGAGTATCAGAGCGAAACTGGATGATACCATGAATTGAAATTGAAACACATGATCGTGTAGTTTGATCGACGAGCATGTTCCTGAATCGCGTGGGTTGTGATTCGCCGAGTTACGAGGGTGTTGAGTCTCGACTTTGATAGCTGGGTGCCAGGTTAGTTTTGGGCTGTAGCAAAAGGTCGTATTCGACTATGTGAGTTGCCTAATGGCTTGTAGATACAGGAAATGGCAAACAATCATGTCAGAACTAGTGGTAACCTTTAATCAGGTTTCAAGAACAAATGTTCAATGCACAATCCGAAAACCATCGGAGTCGCTTGTGAGGTCATCACCATAACCCAAAACGGCAGCCCTATCCGGGGGCTGCGGTTCTAAAGACACCATGTGGGTTGCTCCGGGAAGGTGGGGGTTCTGGGCTCATCCAGTTGAATTAAAGTTGTGGGCCACGCCCTGACGCTCACGAATGTTCTACTCTTGGAGAGGTTAAAGAGGCGGGCGAATCTGTCTCAACATTCACCAAACTTCACCTTCTTGAACACTTGGTCAGTGGCTGGCACCAGGTATGGGCTTGATTCCAGGCCCTAGGGCTGGGAAATAAACTCTGCACCATTACCGCAACTGGCCTAGACGATGCTTCTCATGCAGGGAACTATCTCGCCCAATCAGATGAAGCCGGCTCTGAACCCTTCTTAAACGACGTGATGTGCCGGACTATGAGGCGGAGGAGGAGGCGCCTTTGACAAGTCGAGATCGATCCCGCTCGCCATGCACACACAACGGTCCGGCATGCCGATGCCGATGCCGATGCCGACGCTGCCAACCGGATCTTGCAACAGCTAGACAGGAACAGACAACCGTACAGCTCATCAACTCTCCGCCGTTGTTCTATCTCGGCCAGCCGAGTCTCTTCCCCCTGTCTGGCCGCTTTCATGATCCCATCATGTCCACCACTCTGCCGGTCCTGGCCCCCCGCCTCCCGGGCTGCCCGCCGGCGGTGGACGACAGGACCTACACCAAGGAGCACACCGAAGAGGAGTGGGAGGCCATGCGCGAGGTCATCAAGAGGTTGTACATACGCGACAACCGCAAGCTCAACGAGACCATGGCCATCCTGCAGGCGAGGCACGGCTTTGCAGCGACGTGAGTGAAGCCTTTATGACTAATAAGTAGAAATCAAAAAGAGCTGAGCTGATTCGCGTCCTTTGTCTTTTGCTTCGGGAATAGAGAGCAAATGTTCAAGAAGCGCTTAAAGAAGTGGAATCTCAGGAAGCGCACATATCGCAAGAGCCCCTCGGGTTCCACAGCTTCCACTCCTGCGCAGATTGCCGAGGCATACTGTCAGAGTGCAGTAACAGCAGAGACAGAGACAGTCGACGATCAGACTGTGGCCTCTTCCTCGCCTGAGGAGCAGTCTCCAGAAGAGGTCAATGATACCTCCGTGGTCCTCATCCGGCCCTCTAACACTGTAGGGCCCTACGCAAATCTCGAGCAGGTTCTCGGTAGTGTCTTCTCATGGAGTCAGTCCAAGCTGGACACGTACCCCGTTGCGCCGGATCCCATGTCGAGATATCTGGCGAATCCAAATCACCCCCCTATCCAGGACAGCCGGACAATGTACCGGACTTTTGAGCTTGTTTTCGATCTGTGGTACCACGGGAAGGGGAACCTTGCAGGTTTGGCTGCACGGAGAGGCTTCTATGTGCTTGAGTTTGTCCTCAGTGAGGACCACCCGGACCTTGTATGGCATGTTCTAGACACCATCTTTGACATGGTGGATCGTGGGCATCTTCAACTTTTGGGTTTATTCTTGGATCATGCTACTATTCTGGCACAACGACAACTACCAGCTCAACACCCACTCCTCCGGATTCTGCAACAACTACGGGCATGTGATTATCAGTCAGATCAAGGGAGGAGTTACTTATGCCATATACTACGTCAGGCTTGGATGCGAAACGTCGACATGCTGGCCGAACACATCGAGTCCTCGGATCCACAACGGCTCTGGCTTTACGAACAACTTATCTGGGATGGACGGACGCGGCTGCGCAAAGGGAGCGAGCTCGCCAAGAGGCAGGACGCCATGTACCACGCCCTCGAAACAATGGCTGAGGCACAAGACCATGGCCCCACGGTGGACGACTCTGACCGGCTACGAATAGAGGCGCTACGACTCGAGTTTACGCAGATGGACGTGGGAGACAAGAAGAAGGCAGAGGAGCTGGCGCTCAACCTCCTCAACAATACGAGCTCCGACACGGGGATGGGGTCCAGATCAAGCGATCGGTTCCACGCGTACGCGCGCAAGATGCTCGCCAGAGTCCAGCAGGATAGACAGGAGTGGGACACAGCTGAACAGAACCTGCAGTACGCCATCTATAAGCGCGAGGCGGCCCACGGCACGCTCAACAACCTGCGCGTGATCCGCGACATGTGGGTGCTCGCCGCGCACTACCAAAAGGCCGGACGGCAGGGGGATGCGGATGCCATCACCTCGGATGCCCTTTCTAGGGCGCAGCTGTACTTGGAGCAAGGGACTGGCTGAAGTTTGGATCGTGATACGGTGTCCTTTGGAGTTGGCGGTTCTAGAATGGGTTGGGGGGCTGCATACACACATACCATGCGAGTCGGCGTACGATTTTTTAATGATTTGAGTCAAATTCTCAAACAAACCAACAACTACAACAACCACTACTTATTAAGCAACAACCTCCCTAGTTCATCTTGGGGGATCAAAATTTGGTTCATGGGGGAAAGGTCTGGTGGTTTATGGATGGACCTGGGGTTGAAAATGGACCTTGGTTGCAGCCACGTGTGCACCGCCACAATGACGTTGACACTTTTTGGCCTCGAGGATAGCAACCTCTACCAACTTACCAACAATACAAATTTACCTACTTCAGTAACAACCTGGCCTCTACCTTGAATCTTTGCCGAGACAAACCACTCGCTAAATCACTTCTTCCTTCCCTATACTCGTCTACAGTGTCAGAATGGCTACCGGAGCTCCCCCAGACTACTGTGAGCTCTACAGCAACCCCACCATGGAATGCGCCGACAGCTAACACGGCGAATACTTTAGATGCCATCCTTGAGGTCTCTGACACTGCTACCACTCAGCAGATCCGAGATGCCTACAAGCGGTATGTCTGAAATATCGCGCCTGAAACTTTACTGACGTCTCTCACCAGTGCTGCCTTGAAGACGCACCCCGACCGCGTTGCCAGTACCTCCCCAGACCGAGCCGAGCGAACCCGCAAGTTCCAGCTCGTCAACGATGCCTACTACACTCTCTCTGATAACACCCGCCGCCGCGAGTACGATGCCCAGCGCAAGCTTTTCAACACGAGCACACCCGCCGACCCCTTCGAGGAAGACATCCCCGAGGGTGAGGAGGGAGCACCACCCCAGAACGCATACTCATGGGCATGGAACTTCTTCACCAACCAGGCCGGCGGTGGAGCTGCCAACGCGCAGGACCGAGAACAGACGGAGAATGCCCAGTTCAGCGACGTGTTTGAGGAGATGATGCGGGAGGAGGGCATGGCTGAGGGAGGGGATAACCACCCCACGAGCAAGTTCTGGGGCATGCTGGGCGGCGTGAGCGGCGGCGCCCTAGGCTTCATCGTTGCCAACGTGCCGGGAATGGTCGCTGGTGCTGTGGCGGGAAACAGGCTAGGGGCTATTCGGGATGCCAGGGGCAAGAGCGTATATGCCGTGTTCCAGGTATGTTTTCTTATACGTTGTTGTGTAAGTTCAAGCTGACTTTATTTGCAGGAACTTCCTCAGGATGACAGGGCCAAGCTGTTGAGTCAGTTGGCTATAAGAGTTTTCAGCCATGCTGTTGGTATTTGAGAGAGACTCTTGAAGAGTTTGCGGTATGGTTGGGCGCTGGGAGTTTGTAAGTATTGGCCATTGAAGGATGGGCATTCTCTTTTCTCTGGGTTATGAGGGTCAAGTAATGAGGGCTGTTGGGCAGGCGTATTCATTAGATAAACGAGCCTTAGTTAGGAACCTAGAATTCAACATTGTTTGGACATGAATTGCAAAGACAACAGCAGCTCTAAATCTTAGGTCATAAGTGTTACTACAGTAGATGGACTTTTTTGCCAGTGTTGGTTGTTCCCAATACATCCCTGAGGTAGATCTCGCCTTAGATCCGTACTATGCACATCATCCACAGGAGATGCCATCTCAAAATATGACATATCAAGTGGATTCTGGCAAGGGTTCTTCCATGAGGCTCATCCTTTCTTCCAATCAGGCTTCAAACTGCTGGCCCACGACTTGGTCCATCTAAAGCAACCTCTTATGAAGCTTCCAACATGGGCGGGAACAGTCTGTGGTCATACTGAGCGAGAAACTTCCCAGGAAATTTCTCATGCCATAAAAAGTCAGCTAATATAACTTCAAGCTCCAAAGAATTCGAAACATCTAGTACGCTGAGTACCCTGGACAAGTGAGCAGAAAAGAAATCCCAGTCTTTTCCAGACTCAGAAGCTGCAGATGCCCCTATCACCAAACACCAGAGTAACCCTGGTTGGAACACTGGCTGACTGGCAAGGAGCAGAAAACCCTCCTGCAATTGTTCTCGAAGGCGTTCAAGAATCGCTCGAGGTAAGTGATGACTTGGGACTAGTTCCCGAATGATCAAGTAAAAAAAGGCGTGTGCTGCTGTCACAACGATGCGCCCTTGAGACGTGAGATCATCACCCCCTAGAGTTGTCTGAAGATGGTGGTCAACAACATTGATGAGTACACGAAAGTCCTGCATGGGCACGTTTTCTGATTGTAATGAATATTGTGCCTGCCGTACAAGCGAGAAGTTGTCTTGAACGGCTGTGTTGTCGATACTAGACTCGAAAACTCCTAAATGCGCTAGGCTCGGAGTTTCGGCGGCTTCAAGTATACGGAGTGGAAGTGATATCATGTCCATGGTAAGGATCATGGGAAGTATGGGTTTCGTGCCCAGCCCAATCGCGGCTTGGATGTCGGACCTATTGATGTTAGAGATGGGGTTGATCTCCTTCGACGAACCCACCAGTTTATCACACGAGCTACGTTGACATTCTCCTTGAGTTCATCATAGCCTCGTCTCGCTCGGATCAATAGATCGACAGCTCTCAAGTGCACACAAGCAACTTCATAATTTCCTTCAGTGCCCTACCAAATAGTCAGCACCATGTAAATACTCTAGCAAAATGCCCCGACCTCAATGTTGGCAAGATTGGCGATTGTCCCGATCAGTACCATGTCGTTGACGCCCCGAGCAAGTCTCTCTCGAACGCCCTGAATTACCAGTGCCTTTTGCTTACATCCCTCGTTCGCCACCTTTCTGGGATCCGGCAACAACTGTGACCAGAGAGCTGCTGCTAGGCCCAATGTTGTATGCATGAGTAGGGGATCTGAAAAAGCGTAGCCTTCCCACCATTGCTTTCGGATGTAAGCAATGGTAGCGCGAAGGTCGAATCGAGAAATGACTACCCCTTGTTAATGAGAATAAACGGGTTGCCCCTGAGTCGACGTACAGAATCTGATTAACTTGTCGTCATTGTCGGTCAGAGGAATAGGAAACGCGCTGAAAGGATCTCCTCGGCCTTGGCTGGGAGCTTTGATAATATCCCATGGCGTGTTGGGATGACTACCGGCGTCAAGGTGGTCAGCGGTGGCATGCCCTAGTGAGTTGACAGAGTCTTTGGCGAGCCGTGCCTGGACGGTCTCGAGTTTCGAGGCTTTAGCGGGCTGTTTCTCCTTGTTGGAAACCTGTTGGGACTTGCTCGGCCCGTTAGAGACCCTGAATCGACCCTTAAGCGTATCTTTTTGTCTGATGGTGAGTTGAGAATGTTTGGACCCTCCAGGATCTATTGCTTGACTCTTGCGTTGTAACCCAGTCTTGACTGCGTGGCTTCTGGTGGACGCTGAAGGTCGTTTTGAGATGCCATCTGAAACTACAAATGAGAAATCGGTCATGATTGTGTCCTAAGACCCAAAAGGTGCATCGAGGATGGTGTCATGAAAATTCACGCTCATGCTGTAAGAGTGATGGATGGAGGCGTTCATACATAGTCAAGCATTAGTCAGCACTAGCAAGCTTGACTTGATCAAGTTCTTAAGGCCTTCACAGGATGTCATAGGAGGTGTCTCCTGTATTCAAATAATCATCTAGGCGTGTAGCCCGTCACTCATATACTTTATCATCTCATCACCATGAAACGAAACGAAACCTCCCGAGTCCCTTACACCATGAATGCGCCTCATGTGCTCCGTAAAAAGGTCTTGGCAAGTCTTGTTAACATTGATGCCAGGACGGTAGAACTCCGTGAGGAAATTTCACATACATTTTTGTATGACCCAAACTCATAATCTCGACATCTCTTCCTGCGCCCACGGTTTCTCTGATTCGGAGGGCAAGCCAGACGTTCTTTCGTCCTTGTTGACGGTATCGCAATGTCCGTGTCCGTCCGTCCTCTCAGACCATTAAGTTTACCCTAGGTATCCAGCGCCTACATAACCTATCTTCTCGAAGAGGGTTGGAACCCAGGAGGAGGGGGACCGCCAGGGTTGAAGCCGGGAGGCGGGAACTGAGGGTTTCCGGGGAATCCAGCTGGAGGGGGAGGGAAGTTTCCAGGGAATCCAGGAGGGGGTGCTTGGTCATGATTAGAAAATCTTCTTCGATAGCGAGAGTTGGCAAACTTACCACCTCGACCGCCTGGGAATCCAGGGCCACCGGGGAAGCCAGGGAATCCAGGAGGGGGAGCGCCACCAACGCCAGCAGCAGGGCCCTAAGAAGAGTTAGCAACTTGCTAGATAACTTTGACGTAACAAGGGATGCGTACAGCCAAAGAAGGGGGGGCAGCTCCTCTGCCAGCAGGACGAGCGACACCAGGACCAGCCGCCAGAGCAGAAGAGATGCCACCAGGGGCACTCTTTCCAAGTCGAGCGCTAGGGTCGGCGGGAGGAGGCGACTCGACGGAGAGGGAGATGATGTGAGCGCCTCGGACGATGGTGAGACCCAGAGTTCGCTTCTCCTCCGACTCGATGGTTTGCGTCGCGGAACCACTCGCGCCAGGGGCAGCAGGCTTGTTCTGCTTGCGCTTGACGCGTCGGAACTCTTCGGTGTCGGCGAGGACGAGGTTCATGTGCTATGATATGGTTAGCCCTGGTCCAAAGCCGTGGTCAAGTGATATATCGAACCTTGTCAAAGGCAAGCATCTGACCGGTCATTGCCCTGCCATCATTGAGGGTAACCCGCATCCGCCAGTTAATCTGTATCGAGAGCGTTAGCTTGGAACAAGCAATCGCGGAGCATGAAGCAGAAGAGCATCATGCGCTCGTCAGGGTATACGTACGTAACCGGCCTGGAGAGCAAAGAGGTTAGCATCTGAACAACAAAGAGGACTCGACGCGTGACAAGGGACGACAAGAACATACCATCTTTCCTTGCTTGTTAGACATCTTGGAGGTGGTTTTGAGGACTAGCTAGCGCAGTGCCTCTTGATTTCAAAAATTGGGGGTTGATCGCGGAGCTCTTGCGCGCGCGATCGCAGCCTTCAATGCCTGGAGCTCTGAAGGTGAGGATGATGTCCAAAATCTGCGGAGCCTGATGGAGAAGGCTGAGAGGTACACCGACAATGTACCGAAAAGACACTAGGCCGCATTTGTAATAGTCACGCCCCCACTTTGGCACACGGCTCGCTTGAGGGCAGAGAAACCCTCAAATTTTTTATAGGTTCACAAAATCTCAAATCCCACTCTCCGCAACCTCGCGATCTTCGACAGACAACTTCATCACCAGGTCCGACTAATCAACCGCAGCAATGGCAGCCGAGAAGACCAGCAACCCCATGCGGGAGCTCAAGATTCAGAAGCTCGTTCTGAACATCTCCGTCGGAGAGTCTGGTGACAGACTTACCCGTGCCGCCAAGGTGCTCGAGCAGCTTTCTGGTCAGACCCCCGTCTACAGTAAGTTTTTGCGCATCACGAACCGAGACGATGCGATTTTTTGTTGACCAAATTTTTCCACAGGCAAGGCCCGCTACACCGTCCGTACCTTCGGTATCCGACGTAACGAAAAGATTGCTGTCCACGTCACCGTCCGAGGCCCCAAGGTAATTACGAACAATTCAACAAGACGACAAACGAGACCAGGTGCTAACATGTCCCAAGGCTGAGGAGATTCTCGAGCGTGGCCTCAAGGTCAAGGAGTACGAGCTCCGCAAGCGCAACTTCTCCGAGACCGGCAACTTCGGCTTCGGTATCAGCGAGCACATCGATCTTGGTATCAAGTACGACCCCTCTATCGGTATCTACGGCATGGACTTCTACTGCTGCATGACCCGACCTGGTGAGCGCGTCACCCGCCGACGACGCACCAAGAGCCGCATCGGTGCCGGCCACCGCATCAAGCGCGACGAGACCGTCAAGTGGTTCAAGTCTCGCTTCGACGGTATTGTCCGATAAATGGATTGAATGGTTTATTTGTCTTTAAAACGGAATGGTCACGGCGAATATTGAGGGGAAAAATCACATGGGGCATGTATTTTGTTGCCTTTTGCTGCTGCATCAGCTCGACCGAATTCAGTCGAGCCACGGCCTGAGAGACCGACCGGCATTCTGCCGGCTTTTCCGATATTCACTTTGAATGTGACATATGCCATCATTCTTGCCAGATTATTGGTATTTTGTCTACTTGGCCTATCGTTTTTGCGTCTACGTGAGACGTGTTGAACAATGTCCCCATGGGACTTGAAGCTCTGCTTCTGGCACATGATGCCTTTGCTGAGAAGCATCATCAGGCCATTGGGAGTATGAATATTGTAGATTGCGTAGGGACCTCGACGAGGAAGCCAGATGTACTCGAGAGTGTCAGCAGATGGGTAGGTATGTGATCCTGCTCTGATCATCATCCACAACTCACCGACCGTTATGTCGTAATGTTATACTTTGCGAACATGATGCGTTGTAATGGTAAGATGTCAACAAGAGAGTATCACCGTCATGAACACAACAACCCCGACAATTTGTAGACCAATTCCACAATGCGGAGGTTCACCCCAGATTCAACATCTGATAACTTTACTTGGGGACATGGGGCACATTTGTTGTAAGACAGCACGGAAATAAACGAGACACCGACACCGACAACGACGGTGAAGGACAGTCTAAAGCCTCTCAAATGTTATGGATAAATTGTTAAAACATATACTAAAATGATACAGAGATTTACTGATAAATAGCAAAGCTTCAGATATCTTCCATACAATTTCTCCTTCCTGGTTTCTCGTTCTTCCTGGACCCGTGGGCGATGCACGACTCTTGATGACAAAGAGATGAAACGGTTGAGCCGGAAAAATCACGGACCAAAGGCGGGATTCACGGGCCACGACAACCTCATCCACCCCAGCTTGCGATTGATTGATCAATGGATGGATGGGGTCAGTTGGCCTTGTTGCTTTGTCTTGGCTACTTGTAAGCTTGCGTCGCTGCTATTCTCTCACTGCTCCTGCTCCGTAGCCGGTCGCCAGGCCAGCACCAGGGTTCCACCGCAAAAATGGACGCTCGTTGGGTCAAACAGCTCCTCCGACATCCCCTGGCCCATCTCAGTACCGCATTTCTCAGGCACTAACTGTCTAGGCCTACCCGGGTAATGCCGGTCGGTCGGCGGTACGGGAGTTGCTTGAGATGCGAGTTTCGGCGCGGCGCCAGCAGCCCGCCAGGAGGGACGTGAGGGAGATCTGGGGATCTCAGATCGAGTCAATTGACATGTAGACGAGGCCTCTATCTAATCAATTGACCCCCTCGACCAGCTCTCGACACCTCAATTGATGTCGGACGTCAGCTCGGCGGACGAAATGAAGCTCCGAAATGGAGCGGCTAGAAGAAAGCGAGCTAAGAAATTGTTAAGGCTGCCTCGGGATTTCCAGGCAAAACCGCGCAGTGGGCCCTGATTGGGCGGTCGGACCAGCTGAGCCCCACCTTATCCCTCAGACAGACTCTGCTCTCCATCACCGTCCTTCCTCAAAAAACTCCATTTGCTCTCCTGCAAAGGCAGCACCGCACTCCCCAATCTCCCCTCCCTCCAATTGCACCTGGCTGCAATTGCTCTCCTTTCATCTCCAAACCTCCCGTACCTCTCTTAATATGTTCCGGAACGCCCTCCGACAGTCGACGCGCGCCGTCGGCGCTGTCTCTGCTGCTGGCAGGGTCGCCGCGGTAAGTCGTGCTCCCCCGAGCCCCGAATCGGCCTAAGAGCCATCGACCAGCGACTCCAAACAGTCTGCACCATCGCCAATCCATCGTGCGAGCTCAATTGGGTTGTCGGACCAAGCTTCCATCGACCGCAAGAGCTTTTTCTAGCTGTTTTGGCCCGCTGTCGCTGCTCATACCGCCGTCCCATTTTCGGGCTTCGGCTAACTTGTTTTTCACCACTCAGGTCCGAAATGCCGCACCCGCCGCCATCAACGCTGCCCGATACTACGCCTCCGACGCCAAGGCTACTCCCACCGAGGTTTCTTCCATCCTCGAGCAGCGAATCCGTGGTGTTCAGGAGGAGTCCGGTCTCGCTGAGACTGGCCGTGTCCTCTCCGTCGGGTATGTGGATCATTAGGAAGCATCCGGAACGAGGCTGTGGGATGGATCCTGTGAGCTCTTTGTAGCATCACATCGCAACACAACACGACGCCATACCACGCCTCCGCCCCTCCGGATGTTCTGGGAAGATGCAATTGGGACTCAATCGATACTAACTATGCATCTACAGTGATGGTATCGCCCGTGTGCACGGCATGGCCAACGTCCAGGCTGAGGAGCTTGTCGAGTAAGTGCCGATCGGACTCCGATCATGGAGCTGCATCTAACAACCAACAACAGGTTCGCCTCTGGCGTCAAGGGCATGTGCATGAACCTCGAGGCCGGCCAGGTCGGTGTTGTGCTTTTCGGTTCCGATCGTCTCGTCAAGGAGGGTGAGACTGTCAAGCGTACCGGCGAGATTGTAAGCACAACCCCACCTCAACCGTTGATATGCGACCATATAGACTTACACAAACCTCTAGGTGGACATCCCCGTCGGCCCTGAGATGCTCGGCCGTGTCGTCGACGCTCTCGGCAACCCCATTGACGGCAAGGGTCCCATCCCCACCAAGGAGCGACGCCGTGCTCAGCTCAAGGCTCCCGGCATTCTGCCCCGAAAGTCTGTCAACGAGCCCGTCCAGACTGGTCTCAAGTCCATCGACGCCATGGTTCCCATCGGCCGTGGCCAGCGTGAGCTGATCATTGGTGACCGTCAGACCGGCAAGACTGCCGTTGGTCTCGACACCATCCTCAACCAGAAGCGCTGGAACAACAGCAGCGACGAGAAGAAGAAGCTCTACTGTGTCTACGTCGCCGTCGGCCAGAAGCGATCCACCGTCGCCCAGCTTGTCCAGACCCTTGAGGAGAACGACGCCATGAAGTACTCCATCGTCGTTGCTGCCACCGCCTCCGAGGCCGCTCCTCTTCAGTACCTCGCTCCCTTCACCGGTATGTACCCTGCTACTTCAAAATTGCTCCTGCCCTTTGTTTTTCTTTGTGTAGTCGCTCAGTGGATAATATTTCCTGGACTGGACGCTCCTGCCACATGGGTCATCCACAAATGGGATATCCTAAACTTCAGAACCACATATCACAACCCATCGCAACAACTGTTTTTGCGCTTCAGAACAACACTGGAACAACTTGTTAACTGTTTGACTAGGTGCTTCCATTGGTGAATGGTTCCGTGACAATGGCCGACACTCTCTTGTCATCTACGACGATCTTTCCAAGCAGGCCGTCGCCTACCGACAGATGTCTCTGCTTCTCCGACGTCCCCCTGGACGTGAGGCTTACCCCGGTGACGTTTTCTACCTGCACTCTCGTCTCCTCGAGCGTGCTGCCAAGATGAACGACAAGCTCGGTGGTGGTTCCATGACTGCCCTTCCCGTCATTGAGACCCAGGGTGGTGATGTGTCTGCCTACATTCCCACCAACGTCATTTCCATCACTGATGGACAGATCTTCCTGGAGTCTGAGCTGTTCTACAAGGGTATCCGACCTGCCATCAACGTCGGTCTTTCCGTCTCGCGTGTCGGCTCCTCTGCCCAGCTCAAGGCCATGAAGCAGGTTGCTGGTTCCCTGAAGCTTTTCTTGGCCCAGTACCGTGAGGTCGCTGCTTTCGCCCAGTTCGGTTCCGATCTGGATGCCGCTACCAAGCAGACCCTGAGCCGTGGTGAGCGTGTAAGTTGAACCCATTGATTCAGAAGAAAACAGATGCTAATCACTCTACAGCTTACCGAGCTCCTCAAGCAGAAGCAGTACTCCCCCATGGCCGTCAACGAGATGGTTCCCCTCATCTTCGCCGGTGTCAACGGTTACCTTGACAACGTTCCCGTCGCAAAGATCCTCCAGTGGGAGTCTGACTTCCTTGCCCACCTTAAGACCAACGAGGCCGACCTCATTGCCACCATTGACAAGGAGGGTGCCCTCTCCAAGGAGACCGAGGCCAAGCTCCGTGACGTCGTCCAGACATTCGTCAAGAGCTTCCTGGGTTAAATATAATCAAAAGCATCTTGCGCGGAGAAGAACGGGGGCTTTTGGGGATGTCGCTATCTATACCGAATAACTGTAGTCGTGTTTTCTCTCTTGAGGCGGAGGGAATAGTCGAGGGGTCGCGCCTGATAGGAACGACGGGATGAGTTGAGGGAGATTCACCCGTCGTATTGCCACTTGTAAAATAGAGCACAAAACTCAATGAACGCCCTCGATTCCTTTTGTTCCAATTTCCTAAATATTGTTCCTGCGGCCTATTCCCAAGTGAGACTGGCGTTGAATGTGTCTGTTAAGCTGTTGTTGCAGTAGCGGTGTTTTGCTTGGGGGAGCGATCTCGGAGACAATCCTCGTCTAAGGATGATGATGAAGAATGATAAAGACGGAGTAGAATTGATAGATAATCTACATAAGACTATGAAGAATTTGCCTATGATTTTGGTATTTTTATACAAACTTATTGATTATTCAGACAGCCTTAGAGGAGTCAGTGTATGCATCACTCCCTCACACAACAAAACACCACTGCTACACCTCAACAAGACATCCATCCCCGTTATTGTCGATAGAGCCCGCGTACAACTTTGCTGGAAATCCAGGCTTCTTGAAGAGAAGAACAAATGCTGCCCAAACTTTGGTGAGTGGTACCTGTGGTTGGTAGGAAGTGGAAGAAGTTAAGGCTCGCATGCCGATGGAGTTCCTTGTATAAGGGCTGTCCGGACTCCGGGGTCGCTGTTGATACCAGAGCCAATATTCAATACAGCATTGATGTGCATCCTGGCTTCTCAAAGAGAAGGGCATAAACTGCCCATACTTTCTCGATGGATGCTGGAACGAACAAGACAGCGAAAGAAGTCAAGTGAAGGGGTGTGGGTGACTTCAGGATATGGAGTATGCCGGGGGCAAAGGTCAACGGCGATTGGGATGAGATCTCGTGAAATGCCTCTTCTTCTCCTAGGATGACGTTTTAGACAGGACCTCTTCCTCCCCAAGGATAACCTTGTAGATTGGGCATATATACCACTCAGGTGCGTTGACGGTGATAGTACTCCAGGTGGGCGTAGCTATCCACCAGATCACAGAGCTCGGGATCAATGGGAGGAGTGGATCAGGCCCTCGAGCCTCGCCAGCGGGGGACAGAAAACACCGAACTCGCAGATACAGTCCCATGGTTGGGCCAGGTTCGGTGTTTTTTGTCCCCCGCTAGCCTCGTTGTCTAAGGCGAAGAGTTGAAGGCGCAGTTTGAAGCCGAGGAATTGAAGGCGTAATTTGAAGGCGCTGTTTGAAAGCGAGGAATTGAAGGAGAGAAGAGTGCGGTTTCAAGGCAAGATCAATGGGAGGAGCGGAATGCCCACAACGAGCCCAGTCCTTTGATGAAATCGGTGGTGCTCATCTTGAACTTGCGGTGCCTCAAGAGATGAAGGAGAGAAGATGATTCATGATGGAGAGCTTCAAGCTCCCATGTAGGTTAAGAGCGATGGAAACCGAGCTAACAGCAGAAAGATGGACCCCGCACACCTACCCTAGGTACTGTCAGGATGATGATGATTATGATGAAGATGAGATAAAACTTATACCTAGTCTATATAGAATTTATTAAAAACATGGCCTATTATTTTGGCATTTTTACACAAGTCTGTTCATCCTGTAGTTTTGAGCTTGGACGACTGAGACGTGCTTTGCCGTTCTTGGTAGAGCTCTTGATCCACGTGGGAGTGGGAGCTTAGGTATTGAAGCTCTCGCAACCGTGACATCATGAGTTGTCAAGTCGTTAAAAACAAGCTCAGCACCGATTGATCCTCAGACATTAATCACCTTGCTCATTTCTCAAAGAAAGAGTCACTTGATTGCCTTGCAAGTCTCAATCGCGCTCATCCTCTGATCCGACTGCAACCATCCCAATTGGAACATCCCCCACCTTTGTAACGAACGACTCCAACTTGACCTCTCTCCAACACAAATCACCAACTTCTCGATCCTGCAATGTCTACCGAGGACCTCAACATGTCTGCCGCTACGAAAAATGTCTTGGCCAAGGTGCGGCGCATCATCCCGCCGATGTTGGAATCATTCCACAAGGGTTCGTACCATCGCGGCTCAGCCGGCGTGGACTGACTGATTTGAGTAGGCCAGCTGGGCCGAGTGGCCGTCATAGGAGGTAGTGAGAACTACACGGGTGCGCCGTACTTTTCAGCAATGGCGAGCGCAAGATTAGGATGCGATATGGCGAGTAGCAATTCCTCAGCTCCAGTATCTACAACCTGGTTAACCAATGTTTTGTCTCATAGTCCCACGTCATCTGCACGCCCGCAGCCGCGACCGTCATCAAGTCATACTCGCCGAACCTCATGGTCCATCCTCTGATGCGTCAGGGCCCGGCCCCGAACCCGAACCAAGACCCGGCGACCCGGGACACATCCAAGGACCCAGACTCTGACCCAGAGCACATATCGGCGCAGATCATCGACCTGCTCCCGCGGCTGCACGTCCTCGTTGTCGGGCCCGGCCTCGGCCGCGATCCATTGATGCATGCTACCGTAGCACGCGTAATCCGCGCCGCGCGCAATCGAGGTACACCCGTCGTGCTGGATGCCGATGCTCTGATACTGGTGCAGAAGGACCCGGGCCTGGTGAGAGGTTACGACGGCGCGGTGCTGACGCCCAACGTTGTCGAGTTTGCCAAGCTGTGTGAGGCGCTCAAGGTCGACGTCGGCGAAGGTGCGAGCAAGACGGCGCGGGTTGAGGCTCTAGCCAAGACGCTCGAGGGCGTAACAGTTATTCAGAAGGGCGCCAAGGACTACATCTCCAACGGCGAGACAACCCTTATGGTCGATCTCCAGGGTGGCAGGAAGAGAAGTGGTGGACAGGGAGATACCCTGACGGGATCCATTGCAACCTTCTTGGGATGGAGGAAAGCCTATCTCGACCGTCTTTGGGATGTAGGCCAGAATGCTCTCGACGAGCACGAACTGGTTGGGCTGGCAGCTTTCGGCGGTGCCGCTATCACAAGAGTAGGTTGATCTCCTTTTCTTTGTTTCGAGAGTGACTTGGCTCCAAATGGATGCATCTGCCAGCGCCGTATTGAAGAATCACATGCTCACCATCAATAGGAGTGCTCTCGTCTGGCCTTTGCTAAGAAGGGTCGTAGTCTTCAGGCCAGTGACTTGACTGAAGAGGTGCACGTTGCATTCCTCAACATCTTTGGGGAAGATGAGGACACAGACTCGTCGAGACTATAGACACACATAAAGGAGCTACGAAGACACGATAAGCAAACATGTCACAAGCTATCCTCGATTTGTCCAAGGCCCAACGGCTTGCTCTTTGATGTGATGTGACGACGAATGGTGGTAGTCGACCGACAACAAAGAGAGAGCAAGTAGCCAACCCTCTCTGTTGGCACATGGCCTAGACGACGCCATCTAGTCAAACTCGGCCCATTACACGCCTTTTCCACGCGACAAGGCTCGGCAGATGGACTGATACGCTTGGCTTTCTTCACATCTGCAACCTATGCCGTGTTGTAAAAGATTCCTCGCTCGGAAAGGGCGGTACCTGGGAGAAATCAGAAACAAGCCAAACGGGGGCACCCTTGAAGATCAGCAAAGCCCTATGACATGCACGACTTGGTTGGCCTGCCTGGGTGTGCTAAAAGGAAACAAAGAGGCTTTCCAAAGGCTCCATCCATCGACGAAAACGTAATCGGCATTTGCACTCGATGCGATTCTGTGCTCAAAAGCTCATCGTATGGCTTGAAGAAGCCGTTGGTCGGCATGCAGGTAAGGTGCTGTAGGCCAACCAGCCAGCTCTTCCATGGCTTGGCCTCAATGCGAGTGAGCAAGACGAGACCCACGGGGCCCCCATGTAAGATGAAAAAACCTCGAGAAAAAAAACCGCAACTCTTGCAGAATGGGAGGCCAGTCAGGATGGCAGACGAGCCGTCAAACATGGCATGATGCGTATAGAGTAGAGTATGCCTCTGCAGTGCAGTCTCTTCTGCATAGACCGTCAGTGGCGCTTCGGGTTCCTGCGGCGATGATGATGCAGACCAGTCGTCTCGACTACTGCTGCGCTGCGCGACAACAACGAGAGACAAGGACATGCACCTTGTATGCGAGGCATTGCGTATCCCAATCAACTTGTGGCGGAGAGAGAGAACAAGACCACACTGCCCATCCCATACATGTACTCCTCGTGGCCATGCGCAGGGCATACAGTAGCAAGCATGGGCATGGGCATTGCAAGGGCGTGGCCGTTGCCATTACGTTGCCGCCTCCGCCTCGCGTGGTCGGTCAATATCGCGTGGCCAACGGCGGCTGGCTTGGCGCGTGGCTTGCAAGCAATGATCATCGGGGGCTGGTTGTGGCCGTCGACGGTGGAGATTGTTGGGTCCAGACGATGACTGTCCTGCCCTGCCCTGCCCTGCCCATGCGAGGGATCAAGACTGAACAAGATACTATACGTCCGACGGCCGTCGACAATTCTGGAAGCATGTGCATGAAGCAAGGGGAACACCGGTAAACCATCTGTCTCTGAACCAAGGGCGAGACTTGTTGAGCTTCATGCAGATATTGACTTTCGTCCTGCTTGCTCCCTGCTGCTGCTGACGAGACAAGCTGAATCATCTGCAGACGACAAAATTTTTCCACGAGGCGGATCTGAGCACATGGACGCTCATCTCGACAGAAACAACCTCCTCCTCCTCCTGCACCTCGCCCTGCCCAATGCAGTCTGTGACGTTCTCAAATCTGATATATCTTGACCGTGTCTGGCACTCTCCGCTTCGCATGCAGCTGCGCCGACAAGGGTCACTTCGCTCCCGAGGTCAGATCTTGGGCCCTCGATCCGATCTTATCCTCTCACCTATGATCGATTCAGTGCCCGTCCGGATGTTGATCGTCCTCATGCTGATGGGGAAGCCTGTCGCAAGATCCAGCACAATGTCTTTGAGTTGCAGACAGCCCCCGTCGTGCTCGTCAGACACAAGACCACCAATGAGGCACGCCATAGAGCGAACGAGGTAGCGGTATTCAGCAAGACAGAGCTGAAAGCAGCTGCCAGGATAGTGTCACTCCTGCGGGTTGCCGCAAGGGCTGCCAAAAGTGGTTTGTTTGAAGGTGAACACAAAACAGCAGACTCAATGTGACGCATCGACAAGGTGAGAGATTCGAGATTGGCCCTGTCTCTTCTCGGCCAGTCTCCCCACGGTAGCAGGATGAGTCCTTGTCGAAAATCTCATTCCGCAGTGGCCGACCCAACAAGTGCTCCGTATGCAGCATCAAGTTCTTTTCGCATCCATCGCCCCTCTGTGACATGTCGAGCAAAGCTGGTACCGACAGCTGGGGCAGTAGATGCGTCTGTTCGCAGATGGCAGCTCCCCTATGACCCATTGAAGCCAGTATCTCGGCTCGGCCTGCTGTACTGGTCATGAGCACATTACGTGCACCCATCTTCCTACCACCTGTAGCTGAACATTCTCGCGGAAGGCATAGGGGAATGACGTTTGCTATGTCTTGTGTTCAAGTTCCACGGCAGGTAGCGGCGAGCCTCTGGGTGAGTTTGACAACCGGGAGGAGATGTCAAGTTCCAAGGGGCGCATCCTCGGTGTGACAAGGCGCCAGGTCGGCGAGGATGAAGCATTCTCATTCAGCCAAGGGGAAGGTAACCGAAGCCACCTGGCAGTCTCGAGACTGACGAGGAAGATATTGCAATGTCGGTTGGTCAAGGGTAACAGGCAATGCCATGGCCGGTGGCTGCTCAACAATGTCCAAATACAGTCGGTTCCCCAGTCCGAATGTGACGTGAAAATTCGATCTGACTGCTCAAGATGTCGTTGCATCAACGAGTCCGATACCATTCGGCAATGGCCTTTCCCTGGTGGGCGGAACTAGTCAAGATCAAAGGTAGGGAAGACCAAAAAGGGAACGAGTTGGCCACTCGGATGGATGCTGTGCATATCGCGTCTCCCCTCCCCTGTCGCCACTCGTGGACGAGCAATGCGTAAGCAATAAGCCCTGGAGTGAGACAACGAGCATTTCCTTTCACAGCTGGAGGGCGTATTTTTTTCTTCTTGTGCGTGTGAGCGATTCAGTCGTACCACCAAAAAAGCAAGGGGGAATTCTGTCAGTAAACGATCCGACACGAGATGTCATCGGTGGGGCCGCCAACTTCTTGCCCATCATCTGAGATCTCTGATTGATCAGGATCAACTTTCGGAAGCTGGAAGAGACAGAAAGGCAAGGTAGATGTTATGTGAGATCTGACTGAGGATCTGACAGAATAGAGAAACGTGTGAACCTTGACGCCAGAGACCAACAACACCTTGGCTCGAGAAATGTGCCCTCTTCAGCCGAACATGAAAAATGCCCTGGTCAAGTCGTCGGCTAATGACTCTTCATCTCCTGCGTGCCGATGGATGGATGACCTCGGGAGAGACTCGGAGCATGCCGTTAGGAGAAAAACTCACGACTTCTGCATTCCTTCCTGCATCATGAGCTGAGAATACCTGCACAAGTCTCGTTATGTCGGCAGCTGCAATATACTCTGAAGGCCAGTTGACGGGGAGAGGGCATGGATGGATAAGTGATACCCGCGCAGCCTGAGAGGGAAAATGCCTGGTCCCAGGTCAAGGTGAGCAGCGGGCGAGTGGGGGAGTCCCATGCACTCTGCCACCGAGGGGAGCCAATGAACAGAGATGAGAGGGACAAAAGAAGCAATATGCTCCCCACCCTCCAAGGGTCCGGTGGGAAGAGACCGGGGCCAGAGGGACTTGTTACGGAAAGCCCACATCCATCTCATCCCCATGTTGGCCAACACCGCGAGTCGTACTGGAGGAGGCAAGGTGCTTTTGCGCGTAAGCACCAAGCTTCAACCGACGGGCCATCCGCCGTGAACCGTCTCGGTGCGGTACAGCAATATTCATGACCTCAGTGAGTCGGGAATCGTCTCGGGCTCATTGGCCCATCTGTTCCACTGACTCGGACCCATGTTTCAATCCGGTTCAGCATCGGATATCCGTACAATGAAATGTACAACAGGACAGTCGGGAAGAGCAAGAGGTAATCAGACAATAGCCAGTTTGTCTTGTTTCCCGGGAGTTGTGCTCGTATAACATCCAAAACAAGGGCTGTGCCGTCATCACCGAGATTGATACCGGGCAATATTCGGCTTGACTGCAGCTGCAGCAACTGGAGAGTCTCAGGACTGGATGTGTCGAGTTCTCACTTTCAGTCTCGATACCAAGTTCGCCGAACCCAAGTTGACAGGTCGCCCTCCCCAGACCAGATATCTCACGGGACACTCCCTCAAGTTGCCATCGGATACTAAGTTAGAAGTCCTCCATGAGACACGGGCCGAAGGTGTGTGCGCGATCATGGCGCATCGATTCGTGACGGTTCGCAGGAGATAGTGGCAAGCAAGCCGTCATCTGCCCGTGTGTATGGATACAGTAGCTTAGGGACTGTAGCTAAAGCTTCGGGTAGTGCCTGTGCGCCCGGGACGCTGGGACGGCCGGGTTGAATGAGGCAAAGGCGGCGAGTTTGACATGACGAACCAGCAAATGATGGCCATCCCGTCATCCTCTTGGCTGCATGAACGCGGCTGCTTGTCTAGCACGAGGTGCAAAGTCCCTGATTTCATGGACTCGACGTTGTGACTGGTATCTTCCGATACGAGGTCAAAGCTGGAAGCTCCATCAAAAACCGAGGAGCAAGACCACGGTATTCCGGTTTGCCTAGATCCATTTGATCAAAGTTTTCAAACTCCAGGTGAGCACTGAAAATGATAGCTCTCTCGCAGTGGTGGGGGCCTTAAGAACCGGCACCTGTTGCAAGACGCGCCGCTGAATTTCGCATCCTGGCTCAACCCACTTGGCCTTTGGCACAACCAAGGCCAGATATCTCTCTCGAGGCCCTACATTATGAGTTTTCCAGCGAGGTTGAAGTCTGAACATTGGTGACTTGTCACTGCCTCACTGTGGCGGAGCTGCTGAGCCAAGGGCCTCCGCCGTCATTAACAGCAATGTCTCGCCAGCAGCGCCTCATGTTTGAGAAAGGTGAGCGACAGCAAACAAGGACCGAGAAGTTAGTCGTCCAAGGTCGCCATGGCCCAGGTAAGGCCCCAGAGCCGCACCCGGCGCCGCCAAAAGCAGACACAAGGGAATCAAGAAAGGAAAGGAACCAACCCATGCGTACAGGGCCTGGAGAGTTCGTCGTAGCACGCGTCGGGATTGCTTTTTCCCTGAACACGATAGACATGGTCCTTCAAACAATCTCGGTGGGTTCGAGAGCAATCGAAGACATTGAAAACGGACGGCCCGGCCTTTGAGTTGCGGCCCAGTTGATGTTTGAGACCAAAGGGTCGCCATCTTTTTAAAGGATGGCTCACTGAGAGGCGGCGAGTAATAATGGCAGACGAATAGGTTGTCAATGAAAGTTAGATTCTGATGGCCAAGTTGAGACGCCCGCTCTCTTGAATCGGAATGCCTGGAAGGTTGCAACCTGAACCAGAGGCATGCCAGTGACAGCTGGTCGCGAATGGATCGAATCATGGCACACCCAGAGCTAAGAGGATAACCTGCTAACGGGTGTTCCGAAGGCCAGCTAGCCAGCCCATCCCGAACGCCCACTCTAGCGACCACAGCCACGAGCCGAGATGGTGTAACGGATGCAAAAAGCAAGCCATCCGCCGGTAGCTAGGGGAGGAATCGTGGGGAGAAAACAAGCCACGGGCTGGCCGGGTCGGAGAGGGGCCAGCGAGCCGTACTCCCTGCATCTAAGGGGACGATAGTTGGGTAGCTAGCTGGGCGGCGTCTGTAATAACAGATCCCCATCCGGAGTAGTAAGATCCGATAAGTGATGAATTAGCCTGGCAAAACCCCGATCAACGAGATGGATGGCTCGATGGGTGGTTGTTTTGATCACTGCGCACATGATTAACTTTGTAGAAGGAGGAATAGAGAGGGAACAAGGGTCAAGGAACCAGGGTTAGAGGGAAACAAAGACGAGAGCGAGCATCAGCAGGCAAACCGTGTCTTGACCTGACAAGAGCTGACTTTCTAACGCGCCGCACAACCCCCCTCTCATCTCCTCCCCCAAAGAGGAGACAGAATACATGTCGGCTGTTGTTTTGTTTACTCAAGTGTGAGCAAGGTTCCATCAGTTTCCTCACCTGGCCACTGACACAGAGATGCATGTAAAGCTCGGGAGCTATTTAGGTAGGTAGCTGGCGTGAGGGTATCCGGCATGGCACTGGGACGCTTGCATGTCTCTTGCGCATGTCTCGCCGTTGTTGTCTCTCTCTCCCCAGAAGCAAAAGAAAGAAAGACATCCAAATCAATCCCAGCTGTGACGCATCGTGGGGAGCCAGGGTTGGCTAGACTCGCCAGGGTGCCGTGGAGGGTGCTGGGGGTGTTGGCGTGTCCAGGGAGGAGGTGATCAAGGGAGTGAACCCTCCAGCTCCATCCATTCAGAGAGAGGAGGGGAGTGAGGGCGTTAGCTCTGGGCGTGCTAAACCCGTGCCAAGTGGGACTTACTAGGGCGCCGTTATCCCTGCTCCCGCAGCAAGCCTCTGATCCTCCTCCAACGTCTCGGCGCTGGGAGGTGGGCATTCCTTGGTGGGCGATGCTTAAAGTCTCCCTTGAGCCCCAGCATGTCTGATGGTAATGAATGATGAAAAGAGAGAGAAGGATTTTGGCCTGTAGAGCATACATTGTCCCTTCTCGCTCCTTCCCAAATTTCAGCTTCTCACTTGCTTGACAACGGCAGTTGCAGTGATCCATTAGTGGCACTTGCCTAGCAGTGACAGAACGCCTCCCGATCTGAGCAGCTCCTGCCCCGTGCAACCAAACACCAACCTTCCTTCCCTTCCATTACTCGCCTTCATTGTGCCTGCCGTGCAACCAACTCTCACTTCTCCTCCTCCATTCCTGTGCTTTCACACCTCGCACAAATACAATTCACTCCCTTTCTCGCTTTCAACTTGGCGTCTGAACCTCGATATCGGTTGCAAAGCGGACTAGAAGCACTACTTCGCACACAGCAGAGGACATAGGGCTCAGGGCATTTACACCACACGGCAACTTCGCAGCGGGAGAGGCAAGCGCAAAGCAACACAACACAACACAACACAACACAACCACGACACACCCGCGAGATACTACTCAAAGGAGCAGACCTAGACATCTTCGAAGGGCGCCCCTCGAGGCCACCCGTTGTCGCATCGTGCAACGAACAACTCCTCAACAACTCATCAGGAATCAGGCGCATCCCTCCTCGACGCCATTGTGGTGATGAACTGCTCTATCTGGTACTCTTCTTTCACTGCTGTTTGATACAGCCACTCCCGGACTCTGAGATATCTGGTGCGATTTCGTTTGAATTCCAGTCTCGACCATTCTTCCCTGATCTCGCCAAACACCAAATTTCCACCTCGAGTGGCTCTGATTCACTTCAAACGTGGCATTCACTTACATCTCACCTTGAACCTCTTTCTCCCACCGCTCACAACACTTTATCGCCTCTCACTGGTACGTTGCAATGCAAAGCCTTTTCTTCGTGCACCTCCAAGTGCGAGACTAGCCCTCGGCTTTCATTCACCTCGCTAACACCATCTCACTCAGGCACTCTGCGCAACCTCGTCTTTCTCGTTCATTGAACACAGCGCAATATGGCCAACGGTTTCGACCGCCTTGAGCGGTTCTTCGCCAAGAAGAAGACGCCATCTTCTTCGGCTGATCAAGTTCAGCCTATGGCTCAAGCTGGTGCCTCTTCCACTATACCTCAGTTCCCCTCGCCTTCCTTCATCCGCCCCAAGACGAGTAGAATGGCTGCTCGTGAGGAGGTGAGAAAGCAGCCATCTAGCAGAGTTCCTTCTATCCCGAATCCCATCTCCCCTCAGCGGCTGGATTTCAGCGACGGGCAGAGTGCGACGCGATCCTCAAACTCATCTAAGGCTCAATACTCCCCTCTCAAAACCACATTCATGCCCACAGAAACGGATTCCTTTCTGGATGGCTTCGATGTCTATCAGTTCCCCCGTCCTCCCACTCATAGTGGGGAGACATCTACTCTCTCTTCCTGTGAGCCCAAGTCATCAATCGAGGCACCTAGCGAGCGCAGCTTTCGACCCCGATCTTCAAGCAAGCGCCATAATGGTGCCTCTAGACTTGACACTCCTCCCTCCTCAGACCTCGATGATGATGACATCCTTGGCCCTCGGCATTTCCTCAACAAGGAGCTTCCAGCGCTTCCTCAAAGGAAACCTCCCACCCCGGACACTTCTCCAGAGCTCCGCCCAGTCCCAGACTCTCAACTGAGAGGCTCCAAGTCGATTGATTTTCTCAACAAGGCCGTTTACAAGGATATTCGTCGCCAACTAGCCGAATCTATGGATCAGCAATCGCTTCGAAGAAGTGCCAGTCAGTCGAGCCTGGCACCTTCAACTAGCCGACTCTCCCTCAGCAGCTCCACATTGCGAGAGCCCGACTTTCATGAGTTTCTCAACCTGAGCGACGATGACATTGCCGAGTCGGGCCCTGAGGGCTTTGAAGACCTCGACAGTCCCACTTCCTCGACGGCCCCTTCTACTATCGATTCTCCTCGTCAATCTCTTCTCACCCTGACGCCTCCTTACGCCAGCAAGCCTGCGACAGCTGCCGCATTTGAAGTCGCAAGGATCGCCAACCGCTACAACTTTGACTTTGTCTATGTTGTCAACCTCTGGCCTGGCCACGCTCGATCTCAAACCTCTGACTCGGATCGTGATGCGACTCCCTTTAACCCTTTGTCGTTGGGCAAGCAGCCCAAGAACATGGCTGGCCGCCTTCTCGCCGCTTATGGTCTGGAGAACGTCAAGTCCCCGTTCCAAATTTGCCCTTCCGCACATGGCAAGATCCTGCGCACTCCAGGCTGGACAGAATACCGACCTACAGAGATCCGGGACGATGAATTCGCCCGTGGGTATGCCTGCGCCTTTTACACGGGCGAGTACTCACGAGCGGGATCCGAAATTTCTCGATACTCAGCCTCTTCGGCACAGTCTATGAAGACAGACCGTGGCATCGTCTTTGCCGCATATCGCACACCCCGAGTTGACGGAAGCATGGCCGGCCTCAGTTCCTGCCCTTCTGAGCTCGCGAGCACTCACAAGGATGCTGAAGCACTCGTGGAAATGCTTATAGATACCCACGTCGCGAACCGACTTCGCCAGCCTCAACACAAGTTTCACCACTCGGAAGAGACGGGGCCAATGCCGAAACAGAGGCTGGGCTCTATCTGAAACCAAACATAAATCCCGACAGGTTCAACCATTTCGAGCCATGTTTACACGACTATATTTCTTTTGTTTCTTATTCAGGCGGGTGTTGACTGAACTCAACATTACCCATCAACTGTTGTTTCTCTTCATCGTTTATACGCAAGATACCTCAAGGGCGGCCTACAGTCAGTTTTCAATCTAATGATTCACAACAGCCATGGAGGGGCGTCACGGATTGTTTTTGCCCGGCTATTTACGATGCTGGATAGGAGGGACGGATATGAGAAAAGTGCAATAGGGCACTACGACGGATATGTTTATGTACCTACTTCAAGGGGGTCACCAGCATTGTGTGATTTATGAGCCATCAAGTGGCAATGTATGGATGAACAAATGAGGATGCTCAATGCATCATGGCCGGGGGAATAGCCCTCTGCCCAACTGAATTGATGATGTCTTTCAAGACAACTACAACACTGTCCAGTCTCTTCCGTGGTGAACCTCATCTCCTTGCTTGCGCGGGGACTGCTATTATGTATTGAGCTGGGATCTAGACTAAAATTATGACTAGTCTCTTCAAAGGATCACTAAAATCAAGATAAGGGATTGATATACTCTTATATGATCCTTGTAGAGGTTTAGATGATACTCTAATAATACGAATAGGTGCGCTCCATAGCAGGGGACACAACACGAGACCCGGAGAGGTGAGGGCATAGCCAAATCAGTCTCGTGTATTTTGCCCCCCCGCTAGCTTTGGCAGTCTTTGCGGGAGTAAAGAGATACCGGTTGCTAGATCAACATGCGAATCATGTCTTAAACACCACAATATCCGAAGTTCTCACCGAGATCGGCATGTCTTGACTCAGATGCGGGTTTAAGGTACAGATGAATGATTGTGGATAAATGACATATGAAATAAAACAGATGACCCAGGTTTGGAAGCCTATTTGAGTCCGAGCAATCTCCAGAGACGGCCCTTTTCAACCCCATCCTCTTCCTGGACATTGTTCTCCCTCACAACGCTCAGAAACACTCGCTCGAGCGTGGCTCCGCCGATGGAATAATACTCAACACCGACTTCGTCCTTGGAACGCTCTAGTAACTCGATAACCCGGGCAACGGGACTTGAGCCGGGGATGGTGAAGCGAACTTGACCGCCGAGCATGTCTCGTTCGAGTTGGGCGCCGGGCAGTGCGGCTAGGACCCAGCTCCGTACTCGCTCCATCTCGTCTACGGTCGAGGTTGGTGCAGTCTTCAGGAGCAGACTCACGTAGTAGACGTTGCTGTAGCGCTTCCTCAGAGCTTGGGTGGTGCCAACGGCGAGAAGGCGTCGAGAGATGATGGCAGTGCGGGTAGCCAGGGTATCGGCCTCTTCCATGCTGTGCGTCTGTGGGGATGTTAGCAAGGTGGACAACTGTGAAATACAAGAGTGATCATACAGTGAGGAGCAAGGATCGGTTAGGGGTAATCTCTTGGATAATCTTCCAAAAGGCTCGCTTGGCAACAGCATCCATTGCAGACGTGGGCTCATCAAGGACCAGAACAGGAGGCTTGCCCATCAGCGCAATAGCGAGACTGAGCTTTCTCTTGTTTCCTCCCGAGAGCTTCGAGCCAAGTGTGTGGGCGTGAGGAGTCAGGTTGAGCCGCTTCATGACGTGGTTGACGTTACCCCTGACACCTCTGATGCCCTTGATACGTGCGTAAAAGGAGAGATGGTCTTGAGTGCTCATGAGATCGAGGGCATCGTGCTGCGGGCACACTGTGATACTGATTAGCTTTGGCTTCATCAAGAATGATTGATGCGTGCTCATACCTCCAAGATACTTCTGCGCAGAACGAGTCCTTGCGTCTTCGCCACGAAGCAAGACCTTTCCAGCATCCGCTGACAGCTCAGACTGGATCAAATTGACAAGTGTTGACTTGCCAGCGCCATTAGGTCCAATCAATGCCATGACATCGCTCTGAGGCAGGCCGAAGCTAACATCGTCGACGGCCTTGTTGGATCCAAAAGTCTTGGTCAAGTGAAGAGCTCGAAGAAGATCAGAATCTGAATTCTCGACCCTGAGCGCCTCAGCCTTGACTTCATCGCTCACCGTAGAGCGAACATCCTTCTCTGCGTCAAAAGGTGAGGTGGACCGACCCCCTTTTCGACGAAACAAAGCAATATCGCCTTCGATCCAAATGATGACGAGGAGCAAGACGATGATCTGAAGGACAAGATAAAGAATTGGGCCTCCGTAGCCGTAGATCGATGCTGGAGGCGTAGGTTCACCGTCCTTGCAGCCTACCTCGAGAACGTTGAGACCAATGAGCATCGCCCTGAAAACGTTTCCGATGGGTAAGATGAGATATACGCCAAATGCGATACCAAGCGTCAGTTTATCCATCTGAGCCGCATCGGAGTATCCAGAGCCAACCTGCTATCGTCAGTATTGGCATGAGTACTTGGTATTTAGGAGACTTACAGCAAAAGAAATAGCAGCAATGCCATACATCAGCACGCTCACTCCAGCCATGGCCAGAAAAGACTTGAGCGGTCCCGAGACGAAATGAGAAATGGCGTAGCCCAGGAGAATTGCCGCCAGACCATACAGCGCAAGGATGGGCAGCATTATCCAGATTGGTCCGTTCCAGGTCAACTGGGTGCTTATAGTAGCTGTGACACCCGCGGATATCGCCAGGACAAAGATAAAGTCAAACATACCGTATGCCACCCAGAGGGGGCCCCGTCGGACTCCGTTAGCATACTCAAGAGCTCGAACCTTGCGAGCCTTTTCGATAGCTGGGTATAAGACAAAGGCGGCGGGATAGATGGTCTGTAGCAAGGTGAAGAAAACGACATAAACAACACCAATATTGTTGGCAGACTATTCTTCAGTTAGAACATGCTGATTCAGGAATAATAATGGCAAACCTACACGACGAGTCTCAGCAAAGCCTTGCTGAGAAGCAATAATCTCTACGTTGGATGTCATCTGACTCCAGAGGTTCATCAACATCGGAGCGCTGGGGTTTCCAAAGGTATTCAGCCGATAAGCAAGCACAGGAGAATCATCGCCAGATCCCATATACAACCCGCCTGGCCCGGCAGCTCTATGATCAGAGATGTAATCGATGAAAGCCTTTCTGTCCTTGAGGAGAACAGGGAATCCTTCGTAGAGATCAGGGTTCACCTGCTCAACCTCGTAGAACCCCTCCTTGACAATATTGTACAACGTCTTGTTCGCAGAAGGAGGAGCCAAGGCGAGAGTATCACAGCCATAGTCGACGCAGTTCTGTGTCCAAGAGAGAGTAGGTGCTTGAGGAGGGTTGAGCTCCGGCTTGATCGTGGCGCAGGAGGGCTGCTTGTACTCTATGAGAAGATTCTTGAACTGGGGCGTGATGATGAGAGGGAGGGCCAGGACGTAGAGGTACGGCCACCAGAATCTCCTGAGGACAGTGAATCGTTTCCGGAATAGGATTCTGACCTGAGCCCAGAAGCTGGTGACCTCTCCAGGGGTCATCTCGAACCCGGATTCGGATGCTGCGGTGCGGTTCTTGGTGAGTTCGAGCTCTGGCTCATCTGCCACACGAAGGAAGACATCTTCAACCTGCGGACCGGAGATGGACACGTCCGTGACTCCCCTCGAGTCCAGTAACGAGCAGAGTTCAGCAGCCGAGCGAGAATCAGGGGTTGTGTAGATGATGCGGTCTTGATGCACCGTCGTAGGATACTGAAGGTCGAGTCTAGGGGCAGAAGCAGGCGCGAGAACCCTATATCCACCGCCGTGAAGGTTCTTCAGCTCTGCGGCAGCTCCCTGACATCTCACTTTGCCCTTGGACAAGATGACAATGTGGTCAGCAAGAACATCGACCTCATCGAGGAAATGCGTTGTAAAGATGATACTCCGCTTTGACCGTTGTTGAAGGAGAATCTCCCAGATAAGTCGACGTGATAGAGGATCCAAGCCAGAGGTACACTCGTCGATAAGGCATACAGAAGAGTCACCAACAAACATGCAAGCAAGTTGGAGCTTGCGCTTCTGGCCTCCACTGAGGGTTCCAGCCAAGCTGTTGCGCTTGAGATCCAAATCACAGGCCTTGATGAGCTCGTCAAGTTCCGTGGATGACTCGCGTCCTGCCTTGATCTGGTTCCATAGTCGCACATGCTCCGCAACAGTGAGCTCTTCCCAGAGAGTGTTTCGCTGGGGGCAGAGACCGATCTGTGAGGGAAGGGCATCAAGTCGAACAGATCCCTCTGTAGGTGTTATAAAGCCGGACATCATATGCAAGGTAGTCGTCTTTCCAGATCCGTTCGGTCCAACAAGACATAGAATCTGACCCCGATGCCCCTGGATACTGACTCCGTCAACAGCAGTAACAGGACGTCGCTTTCCACAGCAAAACATTCGTTCCAGCAAGTTGGGAACGAAGCGTTTCTTGAGGTCAAAGGTTGCAGCCACAACTCCCTCCACGGCTGCGGCGTTCCTAGCAAATGTTCTCTTGCGGAAGTCAATGCCGTGCATGAAATGCTCGACCAGCATAGCTCCGATGGGGTACACGATGATGTGTATGGCGAGGAAGCCAAGCATCATCTGCTGTGTGACGTTGTAGGACTGGGAGTTGATACCAGCATCCTCAGGGGGGATCTGGTCAAGTACTGCACTTGTACTGTTCAACACCCAAAGACACATCTGCTGCGTAAAGAAGACATGGTTAGAGCTGGGGAAGAACAAAGATAGAAGGAGAGCTCCAATGAACTGAGGCTTGGGGTGGAGCTGAAAGCTGTATATCTGAGCTGCAACTGATAGGAGGAGAAAGGCACCCATGACATAGATAGCCGAGACTCGAGACTTGGTGAAGAAGGCTGCAGCAAAGACGGTAGAGCTGTTCACAGCCAAACCAAGAAGAACCTGCCAGCCAATGATCATGCCAAGGCCAGAGGTCGGAAACATGAGGTGTCCGTATAGAGCACCAAAGGCAATGAAGCAGGGAAGACATAGCACGTCAAAGACGATCAGCCAGCTGAGTACGCGAGCAGCAACGGCGCTGCCTCCACCCATGGCATCAACCAATTGCGACATGCCAGACTCTCGCTCCGCAGTGATGAGACCAGTAAAGCGGTATATGATGAAGAAGTAGCAGGCAAAGAGGGCAAAGACGTAGACCTGGCCGATGAGCTGGACTGAATCCTTCCGGTGCAAAAGGTCCTGCTCTTCTTGTGTCTCGGCTGTGAACATGAACACCTCTGGGACTGCGGTCGAGTTGGTAATGGCATTGTTGATGGCGAGTTGTAGTGGGAGGTAGAGGTTCTCCTGATCGCTCTTGTGCCCCTTGGCGTTGAAGTGTGTATCATCTCGAGCCGGGTCCGCGCGAATCACATACTGCCAGGTATGATGGTCGCTCTGGCTATCCTTGACGGTGATGTTTGTCAGGGGCGAGTCGATAAAGGTGACGGCAGCGTGGCAGTCGCTCACTCCGCGCAAGTTGGCAAGGCACACGGTCGTCAGATAGGCCTCGTCGTCGAGGAACAGCAGCTTATCCTTGTCGATGCCCTTCGTAAAAGTGTTGACAACATGTTCCACGTCTGGGCCGAGTCGTGGCGGCTTCACGACGACGAGTTTGCCGTTGATAGTGTCGGGGAGGGTCTTGATAGGGGCAGGAGAGGCGACGCCGAATACATTTGAGGACGAGAGAAACGAAGGGATAGAGCAGAGAACGGCGAGAATAGCGAGAGGAATTCCGTAGACGGAGAGTAGGAACCTGATGGGGTGTCTGACAACTGAAACGAGAAGGTTCTTGTAAACGAGGGCACAAAGTTGACGAGCAAAGGCTCGCAAGTCAAAGAAGACCATGATGAGTTGCAAGAGACAGAAGAGCTTTGTCTCTTGGCAAAGCAGTTATGTAACGAGTGAAGTTGCTGGATATGTTCCGATTGATAGAAGAAAGGCCAACACATGCACCAGAAGATATACGCCAGTGTTCTCGGCGAGTAATTATCGTTGAAGCAAACACGAACAACATGATCCCTGTAACCGGTCAAAGAGTGGGAGCATGTATTGTAGCGAGAGTACGCGCAACACCAAGACCAAAGGAATATTGTCTGAAACGTCCCCAATGGTCGAAACAAACTTGGATCGTCATTATCATCATCTATTCAACGCCATGGATGCGGTTAGGCCCAGTCGTAGGTGTCAATCCCTCGTGTCCAACAAACTCAGCCTTCTTGTTAGCGGGGAAGATCAAGCTAAACAGGCGAGTTTATTCAGCCCAAATCGCGTTTCAAAGTTGCTCAGCCTTCCAGTCGACAAGGATGCCAATACGACCGACGCTCCTTTTAGCTTGGAGCGGCCGACTCTATTTCGGCCCACTCAGACGCCCAGACAGTGCCGAATGCCGACCCTCCATTCACGTCGTCTCATATGCGAGCGGCCGCCTCGTGTCGAGATGTATCTATGTAGGTTAGCATCCATCTTGATCATCCTCAGTTATGCAGGCTCAAATTGCCGTTGGTAGAACTGAGGCCCGTCCACGCAAGACAGGGCGCCACCAAGAGGAACACGAGTGGCACGTAAAATAACATACCTAAAGGGATCGCGTCATGTGAGCTTCTAGAAGTTCGAGACCTTGGCAGTGCGGTCCCAGTATACATGGAGATGCGTTTAATCGAAGGGAATTCTCCGCAAGGCTTGACCTGCGCCTCTCTTCTTCATCTCCTGAGCGGCCGCGAGACTGCTTGGAACCTTGATACCACAGCAGTCGCCCCAACCCGTTCCATCGTGTGCTTGGCCAGTGTGACTGTGACCAGAATGATCATGCTCGGCCTCCTCCTCTTCAAAGCCAGCCGCGTCTTCCTCGCTCATGCCGTCGGCCGCTGGCACCAGTGACCCAAAGAGGAAATGCTGCATCACAGGCAGCTTGCCTAGTACCTCGGCGACAAACATGCGGCGCATTCCTCCGTCGATCTTTGTCCACGACTTTGCCGATGAGATGTCGTCAAGCATGGGGCTGTGCCACCGCAGGCCCTTGACAGTCTTTGTACTGTTCACAAAGCTGACCTGGCCGAGGTACATGTATTCCTCGCCAAACTCCTCCAAGGTGAGATCCTGGTGGATGGCACGTGGGGTGATATACGAATGATGCAGCAGTTGTGACGCACCAAACAGAAATGGGAGGAACTGATAATCATCAAGTCCCCAGACTCCGTGAGATCCTGCCGGCTCCAAGTAGTAGGTCATCTGAACAATACGCATCACAGCGAGATACCGTACGAAAACACGCAGGACCAGAGGCTTGAAGTCGGATGTCTGTATCACCCCGAGCTGGTAAAGGCAGAGGAGCCATATCATAAAGTTGAGCTCGTGTCCAGAGCCATAGTCGATGCGGTTTCCGTTGCCGAAAGACTGGCAGAAATAAGTTGAGAGTTCGGTGATGGCTTCGTCGTTCTCCAGGCCAAGCTGTCGGTGCCAGGCTGGGCTGTTCTTCTCTGCAAGGTCGAGGAATCCACGGAACGCCTTGTTTCCGAAACGTGAGCCACCTTGCTCATTTGGTGGTGACTTGGCTACCAGCTGCTCTGCCTCGTCGAGGATGCTCAAAATGGTCTTAATAGTGCTGCTGAGATCGCTGTCGCGGACAGACGAGTTGGGGACGTCGACCACAGACTCTGCAAGACCAAAGACCCATCCCGTGATGAGCTTGTATGTGGGTGAGGACAAGAAAATGTCATGATCGTGTCTTGACAAAATCCTCCGTGACGGCGTCTTGTAGGTCCAGTTGGACGTGTCGGGAGGTGCGGGAAGGGCGGGCGTCTCGGGGATGGGAGTTGGATTCCCTGGCGTTTGACGTCGCCTTCGAGGTTCGAGCTTGGGTAGCCGGTCTTTAAGACTTGGAATCGAGGGTGCCGCGCCTGGAGTAGGCGCAGTCGAAGGAGCTTGCGAAGTCATTGCGTAGACGTTTTCTAGATTGATAGGATGGATGTAGAGATAAAGGTTCGAAGCTTGCAGCTCCAGGGACCTCGAGAGAGGGAGGCTGTATGTCATCAACAGCCACCCCACTAGAAGGTGGCGAAGAAAAAAGCCAGGCATAAGAACATGTGACTTGTGCCTTGGAGCTGTGTTAGTGCTCTATCCCGCTCGCCCCACTGTCCAGTTCTTTCTGACACCCTCGCCCACTTCGCACCACTAACTGCAGCGCGGGGAGCAGCTAACGTTAGGTGCCTGGAGCTCATCTCAGACAAGGTTCTTGAGAGTGTCAGGAAATTTTCGGTTCCTAGGCCGTATCAACACCAACCACAATGGCACCCTCTGCTGAACCCACTGCAGAGCTATCACATTTGCCCAAGGCCGATGGCTCTGCGACCTTTTCTTATGGAGGATACGCGATAGTGGCCGCTGTCAATGGCCCAGTCGAAGCTCAGCGGCGAGACGAGAATGCCTTTGAGGCTCTCGTGGATGTCATTGTCCGACCCGCAGCTGGTGTAGGAGGTAAGATCCCCGACATGTTTCGCTTCAAGACAACCCTTTCTCATGCGCTTAATCATAGGAACCCGCGAGAGGCAGCTCGAGTCAATCTTACAGGCTGCCCTTAGGCAACTCATCCCTGTGAGAGACTATCCTCGGTGTGTGATTCAGATCACTCTTCAGGTGGCCGAAACGCCAGAGAATGCATATGTCAACACCAAGCTATCTCAGTCGCAGCTAGTAAGAAACAGGCTCTAACGTCATGCCGTAATGTATCAAGTTGCTGACCCTTGTCCTAGAACCTCCCAATCATTCCGGCACTTCTTCACTCGGCCATTCTATCACTCCTAAGCGCTGCCATCTCCCTCAAGGCTATCGGTGCAGCCACTGTCCTTGCCATCCCTGAGGAGGAGGGCAAGGATATCATTGTTGACCCTACCGCGGTTGAGGTTGACCACGCCAAGTCGGTTCATGCCCTCGGCTTCACTTCACACGATGAGCTGCTCCTGGCAGAGAGCGAGGGTTCATTTTCCCCTGACGAGTGGGCCAAGGTCCTCCAGCTTGGACAGCGCATATGCTGCGAGCACCAACAACCCGGCTTCGATACAAGCATGACGGGCAACGGCCTGGAGTCCAAGAGCATGACACAATTCATCCGATCTGTTATGGAGGCCAAGGTAGCAGAAGACCTGTACTGGAAGTGACGTGCCATATCCAGGGTATGATGGTCCGCTGGTTTCTCTAACTCCCATTTAGTGCTAAGATTTGTACTGGCTAGTCTTAACTTAATAGAAACTCGGATAGCTGCAGCTGGCTGCAGTATGCCTCCAGGCTGATTGGGTCTCATCTGTGAATATCGTGAGAGGAAGCAGACTTCAACCAGTACAGACAAAGCGAGGCCAAGGAAGGAATAACCGCCGTATTCGAGAAAGTGTTAACTCTGCACAGAAGGGACATGACCTGATAGGAAACGCCTTTCTTTCTTCTTTTCCACTCACCATCACCATCCAATCGCAAAATTTGCGCTTCTGTCCTCTCCGCATAGTTTCTTCCAACTTGTTGGTTCCGTACCAGCCGTCTCAATGAGCTGTTTGTCAAGCCGTCCCCCTTGACACTTATTAGCCAATGGATAGGTTAGGATGAGGGTTATGGTTAGGGTGAGGTTAGGAGAAGGGTTGGTTATGGTTAGGATCAGTTTATGATTAGTTTAAACTGCAAAGGGGGTCAGCTTGACCGTATATACCGTCGCAATGCCTGCCCATCACCCTTCCAGGTGTTCATGGTCACACTCGCAACTCTGCTTGCGATCAACAGTTTTCAGTCTATAGCCTCAAGCCCTTGTTTTGGCTCAACCAAACTCCAAGAAGCTCGACCGGGTCCACAATACGATGTCAGACAACCCAGGCGGCATCACAGGGCTTCAAAATCGCGTTGCTACGCTGGAGCGAGACCTCGAAGCAACCAAGGCAACGTTGTGATATGTTCGGGTTGGGCTGGCTCAACAGGAGGAGCTTAATGAATCGCGACTCCAGATGTACAAGGATTCCGACGAGATAGAGGACGAGACAGAGGACGAGACAGAGGACGAGACAGAGGAAGCGTGCGTGAGAAGGACGATAGCTAGAGCGTCTATGAGAAATAGCCAGTACAATTGGAACATAAACATCACGGTGATATCTGACTACACATGCACGCTATGATGAGACACAATGAAAAAAATGTGGCCCGTAGACTTGAGGATCGAGGCTAGGACGCGGTCGTATAAAAGGTTGAGACACAAGGATGGACGGTTACGCTTAGTTAAATCAACAAAGAGCATTCAATTAATAATCTAATTATGAGCTAAATAAAAGATAATAGTATAAAAAAATATACCAAGTCTTTGAGTACTTTATTTATTATATTTTAGGATATTTATTTACCTGGGAAAATAGATATCATTAACTATGTCTCATGTTTTTCTGTGAACGCATGCCTGTATTCATCGCAGAGTTCATTAAGCTTAAAAAAAGCATCACTAGGAGCACGTTCTTAGCTGGGGTCTTGATGGCACATAATTGTTGACACCAAATTGGTGTTGGATATGGCCTTGGACCCATATCTTGATTGTCTAGGTATGTAGTAGATATCTAAATGTCTAAGAAACCAATCCTTCTTATTCTTGTTATCCCGGCTTTCCTCCTGCCAGATTGAGGTTTTTCCATCACCCTCTATGTCTAGGTGCTCAAAAGAGAGTATTAAAAATGTACCAAAACGCCAACAACTCCTTGCCAAGGCCCAACCTTTCCCAACAATATGACAAGCCAGCTAGCGGCAAACAGAGAGCCCGAGTGTTTTCTCAAAGTCCAAGGAGGCTCATCTGGCGACGGATGGGACTTGCGCTGACGCTGCCCTCTTCGCTCGCATAGCAGGCACTGTCGGTATCGATGTCCCAACCGAGGTCGTCCTCATTGTCGTTCTCTGCGGTGTCGGCATCAAAAGGCTTCTGTGCAGCAGCACGCACGTTCCAGCGGAGAGTACGGCTCACACTGTCGAACCACTCTGTGTCGGTACGTGTGACCGTGGGGAACGGGTACTGAGAAGCCGTGATGGTGACGTGGTCGCCCTGGCGAAGCTCAAGGCGGCCCTTGCCGTCAAAAGCGCAATAAGCGGTTGCTCGAGAGTTACGCGGAACAGAGACACGGAGGGCCATGGTATCAGAGAGGACCATGGGTCGGAAAGAAAGGGTATGGGGGCAGATGGGTGTGAGAAGAATGGCAGGAATATCTGGATGCACCAAAGCACCACCAGCGGAGAGAGAGTATGCAGTGGAACCTGTAGGGGTGGAGAAGATGCAGCCATCGGCCTGGACAACGGTGAGAAGCTCGTCGTCGCCGTACAGCTCGAGGTTTGAGACATAAGGGGAAGGACCTCGATCGATGACGAGCTCATTGAGCACCTCAAATTGCTCAGGTTCCTCGGGCTGTGCCGCGCCGCGGGCACCACGATTGCTACGGTGAACAGTGCAGGTGAAGCGCATGCGGAGGTTGATCTTCATGCCATCGTCACCCATCACTCTGTTGAGGTGCTCCTTGTACTTTTCAAACTCAAAAGTCGTCATGAAGCCGAGGCTGCCGAGACTGAATGAGAGTACAGGGGGGACAATTCGCTGGAACAGCCAAGAGGTGAAAAGAACGGTACCATCGCCGCCGAGGGTCAGGACGAGATCGAACTTTTCGGGCTGGCTCCAACACAAATCAGGAGTCCAGTACTTGAGCATATGCTGGAACCGCGGATTCTCGGCGAGCAGTCCAGATGCATCGAAGCGTCGGGAGCCACGAAGCTTTGCGTCGACATAGACGTTAACGCCGAGGTCGGAGCCGTAGCGTGGGGTTCGCAGGAGCCAGGCGGCGAGCTCGCGAGTGAGATAGACGAGCTGATTGTCGCGCGCCTTGGTGACAATCATGATGTTGCGGACGGCACGCTTGATAGGACGGCGCTGAAGTTGCTTCGAGACTTCTCGAACGCCGGTCGCAGTAGCGACGAGACGGGAATGCGACATGGAGACATCGTTCTTAATCTCCTCCAGAACCTTGCCGATGTCGACGGCATCTGCGAATCGCTGGTGATAAAAGCATGGCGATTGCAGCGTCGAGGCCAGGATTGTCGCAGCTACGTCGGAGGAAGTGGTATCGGCGCTGGTGGTGGAAGTGTAAGTCCGAGCAGTAGTGGGCGTAGGAAGGGTCGTGGGGGTTGAACGGGATTTTGCCAGGTCGTTGAGCGCATCAGTCAGGCTCTGCGAGGTTGCGGTGCTACAAGAGGCATTCATTGTAGCGCTTGGTGCGCTGGACAGGGCCGAAGTGGCAGACGAGGTAGACGAAGATTGCGATTGAGATGCTTGTTTCTCGCTGGATGAAAGCATGTTGTTGAGCGAAGCCGGTAGCGCGAGCGAGAGAGCGTCGGGTTTATGTTGTCGGGAAACCGAAGAGGTCATGACCTTCGGGGCAGGATTGGCCCGATGAGCCTGGGGCTGTTGAAGTGAGGCGTAGGATGAAAATGAGGCAAGGGAAGAAGGAGGCAGAGTTGAAGGAGGAGAATGTGGTGAAGGTATGTTTGACAGAGCCGTGTCTCTTTGGGGAGATGACAATGCAGCAGCACTTGAGGGTCCACAGTCTCCTACAGCGGCGGCAGAAGGCGACCGAGAGTGAGGTTTTATAGTGTCCCTGTCCCTGGGCAGGCCTGCACGAACTGGCGACGACAAGGACAGAGGGGAGGGCAATGGCAACGGTGTGCCAACATTCGCTTGTTCAGCTGTACCCCGTGCTATCTTATCCTTGTCGACGTCGTCGGCGAATGCGCTGTGGTTGCGGAGGATAAGAGGGCAGGACGAAGACGAAGGAGTTAAGCAACCGCCTTCCCGAGGGCTGCCAAGCGGTGGGTGGAGAGCCGTGGGCGACGCGGCACAGAGCACGCCTGTCATTTTGCCGGTGCTGGTGGAGGAGAGGTGGACTAGACTTGGATAGACTTGGAGGGGGGCGAAGGAATTGGTGGACTTGATCAACAGAAGCCGCCCAAGTCTTTCCTTTTTGTGGGTTAGAAGTCGACAGAAGCGAAGAAAGACCCCCAAAAGGATCAAAAACCAAATAAACCGGGGGGTTGATGCAGCAAGCACGCGATGTGTCTCGCCGTCTTCCAGTTTTGTCTCGTGCTTTTCCACTTTGTCTGCTGGCCCAGCCTTTTCTTCAACTTGTTCGTCACCCCTTTCTCTCGTTTCCTTGTCAGCCGGCGATAGCAACAGAAACTCCCTGCTGCAAAGTCCGACGGGGGGTAGAAGGGCGGAGAAGAAGCGGAGTCTAGCGGAAGATGCGAACAATGCCGTCGATGTATCCGGGTACGGGTACCACAGGTGCGCTGCACTGCGTCCACGTACAGTAGGTATTCCGGCCGGTAGGTGTGTCGGAATCGATCAATCTCGCTCAGGCAGTAGAAACCCACCAGGGGCCGGCCCGACAGGGAGGATACAAATGACGTCGCAGCGCGAGTTTCGTCTCAATCTCGTCTTGTCACCTCGCGTCCTTGTGATTCCCCAGACGGAACACAAGGGTAAACGGGAGATTGAGTCAAATCACCTGGCCATTCCCATTAGCTTGTTGGTCACTCAGATGGTATTAATAGCCGCCATGCAAATGCCTCTCGACTCGGAGCGGTGCGGCTTGCTAGGTAACACCCAATTGGGCAGAAAAACTCACCCACTCTTGTAGTCTTCGTCAATCGAAAACTGATTCCCGAGACCCCCGTGACAACTAATTAGAGACCGTTGTCAAATCTCGTCAGAACCCCCGTCGGTTGCGGGGGGCCACACACAGAGTGAGATGCACCAGGGATGGCAATGGCGTCCAAGGCACGCACACAACAAGAGCCGAGCCGAGCTGGAGGGACTCGCCGCTATTGGTGGTGGTTGTGATGAGACGACTCAAGCCGCAGAAGCACAAGGTGCACGTGGGTGACGCGAGGAATTGGGACCGAGCACCAAGAAGCCGGGTCGCAATGTTGGTTTCCCCTTGTTGGTTTGACCTTTGTCGGTTGCGGGCGACGTTGGCGATGTTGGTCGTTACAGCGGCAAACTGTGGACTGGATATGTAGGCGTGCAGGGGTTGTCAACGCCAACAACGGTCAAAGCGACAGTTAACGGGGCCGGAAGGAAGAGGCGAGCACCACGGCCGAAGCAGGATAGAAGCGCAAAGACCAAGGATCCAATGCAAGGACAACTTCCTGGCTGCAGGGTGCAGGATGCAACACGGGCGCAGCGACCAGTCTCAGCTGCAGGTCGCAAGATGGATGCGATGCAAGATGAGAAAAGGCGCAAGCAACCCTTCAACGACCAGCGAAGAAGTCTGGGGATGAGGCGTGAGGCGTCGAGAAGCGCAGCACGCGAGCAAATGAGAACAGGAGAGGAGAGAGGCTTGAAGGAAGCCGGCTTCTCGGTTCGTTCACAAAGCGGATGCCAGCGCGCAGCGCCAACTGAAGTCGCCCAGACCACAGACAATTTGATAGAGCAAGGGGTTGACGGTCAACAACCACCTGTCAAGGGACAGTAATCAATCTGTAAGCGAGCGAGCGGCTGAGCAAGCAGAGCAGAGCAGACAAGACAAGAGAAGTGAAAGTGGGTGTGCTATGCAGGAGACTCCAGAGCCTTTCCACTGCAGATTGAACGAATGTATGAAAGAGGAAGATTAAAAACAAGATGTAAAAGAAAGGTACCGAGTAGGTGGTTGTTGAATGGAATGGTGAGACCTGCTGCCGTGGACCAAGACAACTGTTTCTCGAGGGAGTTCCTTCTGTCTTTAATACTCTATTTTCCGACCATGGTCTTGCCTTGAGTCGTCGTGAACGCTGGGTGTTTGAGTCGCAGCTTCCTTCCCTCACCGTTTTCTGGGGTCTAGCGTTAGAGAGACGAGATACGCTGCTACGTATAGCGATGGATCCCAACCCCCTTCCAAGAACCGACCCGACACCAAAACAAAGCCCCTTCTTTTGCCTCCTTGTGACAGCTCGTCTGCTTCGTCTGGCGCCGGCTGAGACGTAGATTATCGACGACGTTGCAATCTTTAGTCAAGGGGGCTTATCCCATCGTCGTCCTGTTACTCCCTTCCCGGTGGGTGGATCCTGGATCGAATCGGCGATGGGTTTCTAACGGTCTGGGGCTGTCGCAGATTTCCACGCTCGGTTTAGCGAGTCCATCTCCTTGCTCTCGCCAGAGCATACTCATCGCCATGAAGCACTATCTAAGACTCTGAGAAATTAATATAAGAGTCGGTTAATCTCTTATCATAATTTTGGTGAGTATAGGAAGAGACCCATCATAATTGGTCTAGATCCCTCCTCAGGACCTGATGATAGTCCCGCGCAAGCAAGGAGATCTTGTGGCTGCGGTGGCTGAGAGGTTTGAATCATGCGCATTATGCGCATTATGCATTGTATCCATGGTCTTTTGATGGAATTTCTGACCGCTTGCTTTGTAATTTTGCTCGTGATTCTAACAACATCGCAATGCTACACAAACATTCTCTATCCTTGGGGATTTTACCTTGAAAATCGGTGAGCAAAACAGTCACTAGATGTTGCATATCATCTCGCCTCCATCCGCTGCAACTCTAGCTGTCATGGATGTTTGGCAGCTGTGACATGGCGGATCAACACCCACAAAGCCAAGCACAACCAACACTTGTCCAGACGAAGCGCATGGTCCAACTGATAGGCTGTGGCAGGATCTGGTGAATGTCACATTGATAGGATGCCTAGTCTAGGGCAGACTCGAAAACACGGCCCGCTAATGCTGTGGCAGTCCGTCTCATAAGCGCTCTGCGTGACCCCTAGGTTGCTTTCATGGAAGCGATTCGAGAACTTGCAGCGAGTCAGTTGCCATGAGGGACACACTATCCCTTTTGCTATCTGCAATAGTTGGTTCTTGTCACAATCCACTAGACGAGCTGAAAATAGATACTGGTGGTTGTGCTATCACGTACATCATCACAATCACTCCAACCCAACCCAACAACCATCACATTTTATCACATGGCGAGATAAACGAGTAAAAATCCAATGTAGTTTTTGCCTTCTTCCTTTTCATGGTATCGCTACGGGATTCGCAAGACGGGGTCCTTGGAGTTGGTTTCGAGGCTACCCCTTTGGTGTTTGACGCTATGGTGAAACACCGCCTGGTTCTTAACCAGAGAGGAGCTATACCATAGATTTTTCGTCCGCCACCAGCCCAGCCCCAGCCCGGCTAGGGGTGCCGAGGCTCGAGCCGCTTATGCTTGGCGGTTCCTCGAGCACTTTGGGCTTGTTGCTGCTTGGCCATTGGAGGTTGGGATCAAATCTCAGATTGTCGGAAACTGCCAAGCATCTGCGGCTGGCCTCAGAAGAGCTCGGTTAGCAGTTCACCGCGCCCTAATGCTGAGATCCATATCAATGCATATTTGAAAAGTGATATCTCGTTAGGCGCGGTCAAGGTTTGATGCCCATCTTGGCGGTAAGTGGGAGTTAGAGAAACCCGGCGCATCATCATGCACTGGATGCGGCACGTCACTTCCAGGACATATCTTCTTAATAGTTCGCCGCTGAGGTAATAAAGATGAACCTCGAGGAGTCTGAGGGGGATTGTACGGGACCGCATGCGAATCAGGGAAACCGTGGGCATTTCGTAGGTACTCCTCGATGCCGAATGGCATTTGAAAGGTGTGTGTGTTCCTTTTTCACAAGTCTCCTGCATTGAGAACAGGTGATTCATTGCAAAGATTTTTTTAAGGGGATATTCTTCAATCAATGTGGTGGGACGTATCGCATAATGCGCTTGTGCCATGTTTGTTCTATCTAAGCACTTAAGTAGAAAAGGGGCTGCTGAGCCATCATCATGTATTGGTCGAAGTCCATCTCCACGACGGGGTCTCTTTCCGGAGTGGGTTCTGGAGAGGAGATATCAAAGCCAGACGGATCGGACAGTGGGATATCTTCAGGGCCAGATTCGAAAGAGGCTTCGGATCCTTCAGGCTCAGGTTCGTTGTCCGTCGTCAAGAGACTCGACGCCCTCGGCATCGGGTAGTTTGTCCTCAACAGAATGTCCAGGCATGCCATCGGAATCTTGCTTGCCATCGGGGTTGCGTGGGGTGACATGGCTGGCTGGAGTGGGAGCCTGGCGGTGTTCTTTCTGGGCGTCATCGCCAGCTGTCTTCCGAACCTATGCAGGAAGATAACGTTAGAGTGTTTCATGAGATTGTAAGCTGAGAAGGATGCTTACCTTGATCTTGATGATCCTCCGAGGGCGAGGGGTAGTGGGCGTCTCCTCATTGTAGCTGATCACCTTGCCCGTGGCTTTTCGTCGCTGAAGGCGAGCAAGAAGGCAGTCCCTGACAACTGACTTGCTGCAAGTTCTTCAATTGAAGCGCTTCTATGAAGGCAACTTAGACTAATTATGATGAGTCTCTTCTCATGCTTGCCGAAATTGAGATAAAAGACTAACCTACTCTTATAACATTTTTATAGAATCTTAGAGAATGCTTTGATGATAGGGACAACGTGGATGAGAATCATTCCCGACATCAACGAGGGTCAACTTACCGGTGCATGGCGTTGTGCCTGACCTCCTTGGCTCAATTCCAACATTCTCTTCTCTCTTTGGGCCTTTATTTCGGCGATTTTTGCATCCCACCTGATGTCCTGTTGCCCAAGTTTCTCCTCGCAGAGCCTGTGGATCTCCTCCCAGGACTTGGCACCCAGCTCGTCCAAATACTTTTGCCCCCAGACAGCCGGCATCGTGTAGATATTCGAGAAGAATACTGGTAGTCGAGTGAGGTTGTGAGGGAAATGAAGGTTGAAGGCAAACGAATGTTGAAGGCAAATAGGAGAATAATCTGATGGGTGGAGTTAAAAAGGGAGTTAATAGCCGGCATCGTGTAGATATTCGAGATGAATTCTGATACTCGAGCGAGGTTGCGAGGGAAATGAAAGTTGAAGGCATATGGAGAATAATATGATGGGTGGAGTTGAAAAGGGAGTTGATAGCCGGCATCACATATCATGCCAGATGAATGCTGATAGTCGAGTGATGTTACGAGGGAAATGAAGGTTAAAGGCGAAAGAAGGTTGAAGGCAAACGGGAGAATAATCTAATAGGTCGAGTTGAAACGGGGGGCGTTGACAGCCGTCGGCAACTAGCAGATAACTGCCCGGGCAGTGATTCACTGTCACTGTCACTAGAATGAATCACTGTAGCCTATGCTTGGCCAGTGTTATTTAGGTAGTAATAAGAGAAGAAAAAGAAAACAAATCATGCTTCTACATGCAATCTACGCACTTCATCCTGGCAAACTCCCGCCTTGTACACCCCCTCCTCAAAGACTTCCTCTAAGCACAACCCCCCCACTCACTTCTCACCCAAACCTTGGAGTAAGGGGAGATCATAAGAGAGATTTCTCTCCCTGTGCCTATAGCTTCTTCTTCTTTACAATCATCGGCATCCTCCATCCCACAAGAGAGATTTCTCTCCTTGTGCCTACAGCTTCTTCCTCTCCACCAACACCAACATCCCCTACCTCGTTCAAGGCTTCATCACATCTACGAGTCGCACGTTGCGCACTATCTGCTCCGAAACCCACAAGACCATGGCTGAAGACAGGACCATGGCTGAGGACAACGATTCGGCGAAGGAAACTCAGGCCGAGGCCAAGAAGGATCTCGACAAAGGTATTTCGTTTCGCTCCGATTCTCTACAGACCCGTCTGACCATTCATAGGCCAGATACCAGCGGATATTGTGGAACTCATCCGGCTTCTGAAAGTGGCGGCCGATTCGCCCAAGGGCCGTCCCCAAAACGAAGCCATGGCGGCCCTCGAGGAAGCCCTCGAGGAAGCCCTCGACGCTGCAGAAGAAGCGCATCGTCGCAGGCAGCTTATTGCTGCTTCTTTCGAAACGCCGCCCGCAGTCAAATATGGACTGCTCCCGGAAGACCTCGTGTCGCTATGGGATGCCGCTGAACTAGTCAAGGCTGAGCGACTCACTCCCGGCTCAGAGCCTCACCTTGCCGAGAACATCTCTTCGCTTCTCAAGAAAACAGATTGATCGAGGGTTTCGAGGGATTTGGGGTTACTAGGTGTCCTACGCAGGCTGATTGAGCTGGGATGGCTGCAGTACGACTTTAGTTTGATTGGGTCTGATCTGTGAATATCGTGAGAGAAAGCAGACTTCAATTAGTACAGGCAAAGCGATGCCAAGGAAGGAATAACAGCCCGCTTAATTTCATCAATTTCTGATGCTAGTCGTCTCACCCTGAATCCACTGAGTGAAGTAGACTGAATCCCAAGAAACATCCATGAATGCGTTTTGCTCAAGTGTCTTAGAGGCCCTCAGTCTCATACACGATCATCCGGACGTAAGAAAACTTAAGACACCAGAATATCTATTCTTAGCAAAGACTTCTCATATAATAAGTAAATTATACGCTAAATAAGAGATAAAAATAAGTAATAATATTATAAAAATTTGAATATTTTATTTATTTATTAAGCCTTACTATTCGTACTATACCTAATTTCTAATCGCACTATAACCCACCTAGTTATATAACCCAGCCGATATCTCACCCATGCCTATATACCAAAATCATATATAAAGTCATAGTAAGAAGGTCTCGCGATCAATTATAACAATTCAAAGCCAATAAACATGCCAACTACTTAATAGCATATATTTAACTAAATTAAAGCTATCATAACCTCATCCGGGCTCTCTAGCCAACGCCGATGTGAGCGCCCGCGGGCGCCTATGAAGGTATTATCACATAGAGGGCACGTTTCAGGGCCTCCAGTGGAAGATACGCTAAAAAAAATGCCCTATGGAGGTCGCCTTCAGTGGGAGGTGCGCTGGAAGGCCCCTATAAGGTCGCTGTGGGATTTTTTTTTCCGGCGGGCCGAGGATCTGCCGGGTGGGGCTATAGTGGTGCATGGTGCGATTAGAGATCGGGTGTGGTGCGAATAGTAAGACTCTATTTATTAATGGATACCTACTTAGTGACCTTTTTGGCCCTAGAAGATAGAGATCATGGACGTAGTATCTTATGTTTTTCTGCGAACGTGTGACGATGTGATCCCCCTGTCCTCGTTTTCATTCCCATCTAAAGCCACTCAAGAAACATGACTTCGCCTCCCTCAAGCATCTCAGTCCATCTCCGAGACATCCTCCATTGCCTCATCATCGTCCTATTCACCCTCTCCGTCCTCTTCACCCTCTTCATCCTCATCGTCCTCTTCGCCATTATCATCATCGTTACCATCATCTTCGCCGTTCTTGACTGGCAATCTATGCTAGAATGCCTTCAGTACCTTCAGTTCGGTTTCGCCGTATGCCACCACGCTTCGAGCGAAAAGATCATGTCGGAAGAAACCCATTTGGAAGAACTTCACCGCCAGCTCGCGACAATGTACGACGTCCTTGGTTTTACGACATCCTCGGTTGAGTTGATGTCTTGAAGCAGTTTCTCCGGAGAAACAATTTCGGTCGTTTTGCCACCTAACTCCATAGCCACGCCTCGTTCAGCTGTCCAATGTTCCTTGAGGCGTCGTAGATGTTCTTCCTTGATTGGATCTTGGATCATGCAACGCAGGAAAGCAGGTGGAACGGCACGGGTCGGCTTCTGGGTGTCCAAGGGCTGGCCTACCGAGGCTGAAGCCATGTCGTAAGCCTCTTGGATGGCCTCATGCAAGGCTTCGTCGCCCTCAGCACGTCCGGCCGTGTACTCTCTGCAGAGCAATGTAGTAAATGTCGTAAGCGGTCTAGATAGCTGGGCAGAGAAGTCGAAGGAACTGATACCGAAGGCCACTTGAAGTTGCTCCAGATAATGATCAGGGGCCAGGACGACTTTGACATGAGAGAGGCAAGAGAGGCTCTCAAAGTCCGCCAAGTAAGTTGCTTGACTCGCGTGATGGATAAAACTGACAAGAGATTAGGCACATTGGCCAGCGGCCACGCATGGCCCTGCCAGGACCACCCCAGAGGCCCTCCATCAACTGGCCCAGGGCCTTCGCGCTGGTTCACTGTCGAGTAAGCTGATCGATGAGTCACTTTACAGAGCCTCGCTTGCCTCTCTCATGTCAAAGTCTTCCTGGCCCCTGACTATTATCTGGAGCAACTTCGAGTGGCCTTCGGCATCGGATCGGTTCCTTCGACTTCTGCCCAGCCTCGCTTGCCTCGGGCTCTCATGTCAAAGCCGTCCTGGCCCGTGATCATTATCTGGAGCAACTTCAAGTGGCCTTCGGCATCGGTTCCTTCGACTTCTGCCCAGTTCGGCCTCCCCAGGCAATTCATGATGGCACTGTAAACCTGTTCAAGGTGCCCGGTCTCTCCTCCATCCTCCCATAGCGAAAGTGCTAGGTGAATATATGAGATGATTGCGTCTCTTGGAGCGAGGGCTTGCAGCATATCGTCCGGGACGTTCCAAGTGTTTGCAGTTGGAGTATCGCCGGATTGGTCTTGTTGGTCGTCCATGTACTGCTTGGTGAACGTGCAAATGCCTCCGTTGAATGTAGCCTTTTGGAACTTTTCCTGCGAGTCAGTGGAATCATCTGTCCACTCGCGATAATACACGATTTGATGTTTGAGGTCATTCTCAGACGGAAGCAGATGCTTGCGGTATACCCCGTTCTCGGTATACTCCGTTCTCTCTGCCGTGAAGGAGGTACAGGGAACATCTGTCGTGGTTCATCTGCTTGACGATGATGCCTGTTGCAGAGGCCGTTTCGACGTTGTTTGAGGTCATTGTCAGACGGAAGCAGATGCTTGTGGTATACCCAGTCTTGTCTGCTGTGAAGGGGGTATAGGGAATATCTGGTGTGGTTTATCTGCTTGACGATGATGCCTGTTGCAGGGGCCATGTCGACGAAATCATGGACACTGGGATCGAATCGGGTAGAGTACTTTGCTGAATTGATTTTCCCCTCAAAGGCATCCTCCTTGTGCCCCTTAGGGAGGAGCTCGCCGACGACAACTGAAAGCTCATCGCTATCTAGATTAGCAATCATAACCTGAGAGTTGGCCAGTGTGATGCTTACAAGGGAACATCTGTCACTGCGAGGTCTCTTTTCGGTCCAACCTTGCTGCTCTCTGGGTTCGAATGGGAGCGACAGCGTCAGTCGCGCGTTCTTACTGTCCTCGGTGGATTTGTGGGTGCGAATGATGGTATTGGGCTCTCTGCCATCCGTATGAGACGGACTGCCACAGGATTAGCGAGCCATGTTTTCGAGTCTGCCGTCAATTATGATGAGTCTCTTCACATACTCACTAAATCAAGATAAGATATTAACCTACTTTTATATCATTTTTATAGAATCTTAGATAATACTTTAACAAAGGGGAAAACGTCCCAGACAAGCGGCAGTGAAGAAGAGTTGGGGAAGATGGAGGATGTTGGTGTTGGTGAAGAAGCGTCGGAGAAGTTGGAGGGTGTTGTTGATGCCAGTTGCTTAGAGTGAAACCGGAGTGAAAAAGAAGTCGACGCCGCACGGACCTTGATCTAAAAACCATCAAGGTGATAAATGACTGACATCATTTTGGAACTTTCGACCTGGAGCATTATGCGGTAGCTACATGTTGTCTTCCTTGAGTGTCGCTGGTTGACTGAAAGTGTTGGGTCCGCATAAAAGGGATGGGGGTGCCTGTCAACCAGCACAAGAGTTTAGCAATAAGACCGTTTGCCATGCTATAGATATAAATTAGACTTAAGAAAATAAATAAAAATATAAAATAAATAAATTATACACTTAATTCTATAACGTACATGATAAGCGAGTCGGACAGACAAGCGAGCCGGACATCGTAAAATACACCTTAAAGCGCGATTTTAGGAAAATTCTTAAAAGTTCAAACTAGGCCTAAAGTAGCTAAAAATTTCAAATTAGGGTAATTAAATAGGTTTTTACCTGAGGAAATTTTCTAAAATTTTGAATATTTTTTTCTCTATAGTTATTAAGAAAAAGCTTATTCGCACTGTCTTTTTTAAAACTTTTCAAATTAACAAGTTAAATTTTTTTTAAAAAAATCTAGAAAAATTCTTATCCCATGACTTTTTCTCTAATTTAGTTAGAAATGATTTTTTAGACCTTAGTACATTTTATAGCTAGTTTTAGAAAATTTAAAATTACTTAGTTTAGCTGCACAGTATGCTGTCCGACTCGCTTGTCTGTCCGACTCGCTTATCATATACGTTAGATACTCTTAGGTTTATAATTATAAGCCTTTTATGCTGTGATTCATCAGCGGATTAAAGGCAAAGTACTTGCGAAAATCCACCATCACCACCCAATCGCAAAATTTACGCCTATATAGGTCTCTCCACACAGTTTCTCCCCCCCCCCCTTGTTCGTTCCGTACAGTACCAGCCGTTCCCTTGACACCTATTAGCCAGTGAATAGGTTAGGATAAGGGTTGGTTATAGTTAGGATTAGTTTGTGATGAGTTTAAACTGCAAAGGGGGTCGGCTTGACTGTAAAACTACACTACACCGTCACAATATCCATCACCCTTCCAGGTGTTCAGGGCCGCAGACCTCATGTGGCTACGCGATGCCGCTGAATTGATCAAGACTAAGCGAGACACTCGCGACGAAGAGCCTCGCCTTCATTCACAAGAAGATCTCTTTGTCTTCCAAGAAAATTGGTTGATCGAGAGTCTCGAGGGACTGGGGTTACCAGGTGTAGGCCCTAGGCAGACTGGTTGAACTCGGCTATGAGCCATAATGTTTATGTTCCCATTGTACTGGCTATTTCTTATAGATGCTCTAGCTATCGTCCTTCTCAGGCTTCCTCTGCCTCGTCCTCTATCTCGTCCTCTGTCTCGTCCCTAGCTAAGAACGTGCTCTTAGTTATGCTTTTTTTAACCTTAAAAAACTCTACGATGAAGCCAGGCCCCTAGCCTCGATCGTCAAGTTTATGTGCCACATTAATTCATTGTCTCATCGTAGCGTGTGTGTAGTCAGATGTCACCGCTGATCCATCCAGCACCATGCCAAAGACAGTTGGTTATCATGTCAATCTTTGCATTCATTTCCATTCAAGACGCTGAACCTTGGCCGTACCCAAGTCAAGCATTCTCGGGCGAATGTCGATAATATCTACAGACCAAGCCATCCGAGTAAACCAACCATCCGTACATAGCCCAGAGCCAATTCCCCACCATCATCAAGCCAGTACACTTAACAAAACACCATCCGTACCCGAACCGTTAAACCGAGACAATAGCAGGTCGTGTAAATGCAAACATTTTCGGTCACCCTTTCCGGGATCGTACTCCAACAGCCTCCGACATGATATGAAAGTGATTCAGGGGCGTTCTTCCGTCCATTAAGTCCATGAGGTTCAATATAGCACACATCTCATCGCCAGGCACCCTGGCTCAGAGAGAGCAGTCCTGCCACGCAGTCCATGTCGGGCCTCTTGCTAGGGCTGACTGACCCTCGCATAAATCTGTCCACTTCGTCTTCTCGGGGTGCCGGCCGCTTAAGCGTATCCTCGAAAATTTCCATGCCTTCCTTGATGATTGATCGAGGGCGAGCAGGCGCGGTATTGGCTCGATTTGCCAAGAGGCTGGGGCTCCTCTGTTCCTGAAGAGCTCGGCCGACTCGACGGGGGTTCTGGCTCTTGGGAGGCGGAGGCGGCAAAGGTCGTCGATAGGCATCCGATGGGTTACCATCCTCGTCCGGGCTCCAGTTCTCCTTATCCGAGTCCCCCGAAGGTGAAACCAGCATCGAGACCTTCACCTTGATAAACTCCCTGTCGGCCTTCTCGGTGTCCTCGGTGTCCGCTTCAAGTCGTGCCACGCTCGATCCGCTACGATTCAGCTTGGCCTTTTTTGCCTGGTGGGATCGGTGAGGCTTGGGCATGGGAGCATTGCGCTTAGCGGTGCTCGGCTGAAGGATCCCGCTCGACGATCGAAGAAGACTGATTGCAGCGATGGCCGATCCATTCGACTCGTGCTCGGCCTGGGCTGTCAGCTCGTCACGGTTCTCAGCATCCGCACAGGATTCCCAAGCATGCACGTCACGAGACCGACCTCGCATAAGCCTTGGAGGCAGGGAGTTGGTAAGAGTTGTGATGGGAGGAAGAGTGATGGCTGGAATTGCGCTGTGGCTGCGTTGCAGGCTTCGTTGCCGCACCTGTGGCAGGCTTGGTGTGGTGGAAGACGGTCGAGGAGGGAGATCACGAGTGGGAGAGCCTTGGTTGGAAACCAGCTCTGCCTTGCCCTCCAGGGAGAGTGATAGGCGGACTTTGGATTGGGACTGGGGTTGGCTCATAGGCTGAGAGCCCTCGGATGTGCACGAAGATGGCGGGAAAGGTTCAAATCTGCACCTGTTAGTTTATAGTTCCATGCAGAACAGCAAAGATGGCGTACCTGAAAGAGTCATCACCGCCACGGCCGAAGGCGGGCGGAGTGGAAAAGGAGCTACCAACGTTGTTCCAACGGTTGGAGAGATATCCAATTTGAGAACTAGACATGGAACTGGACAGGGAACCATCATGGGACTCGTGGGAGAGGGCAGGGTCAATGCGGCTTGGGGTGATGTCGGGGAGTCGAGGGGTGCTCTCGTGGCGGATGGGGGTGCTATTCACAAGGTCTGAATGGGAGCGCGGCATGGAAGGAGTCTGGGTAAGAGTTCGGGGAGAGGCTGAGATGGGATCCGTAACTCGAGAACTGGCGGGGTCGGATGCTGGGAAGGTCTTTTCAGGTTTACTCGGGGTAGTGTTCGTGATTGGGTCGGAGGAGATGACGTGCATGGCCCCATATCGAAGGGCAGCAACTTCTTGAGGCGAGAGAGGGCGAGATTTCCTTCTATCATTTTGCCTTCGGTTCTGAAACCAGATCTAGAAGGGATCATGTCAGTTGAGTGTTCCAAAGACCATTGAATGACGCGTGGTGAGTGTGGACACGAAATGCAGGCATTGCCATTGGAGCCATCAAGGAGGGACGATCGGAGGGTCCGCCATACCTGAACTTCTTTCTCATTTAATGACACGCGCTGGACGATCTCCAGACGCGCCTGCTTGTCGGGCTTGGGGTTGTTGCTGTACGCCTCTTCGAGAATCATTTTGTCTTTGGCCCTGCATGCAATTGATACAAAATTAGCTCAGTCCAAACGTCGAGGAGGGCGGCCGCAGAAACGGCTGTGGCTTGGCGGGCATCGTCGACATACGCAGTACGTTTTCGCTTTCCCTTGGGATGCTTCTCAGTCTCTGGTGCAGGCCGGGTAACTGCTGCATCGACCAGAGGGGGGAGGCTCTGGGGCGTGACGACGGGCTCATGGTGGTTGGGAGCCGAAACAGCGTGCTTGTCGGGCGTGGCGGCGACGAAGGGGGGGTTTGTGGAAGTGGCCATGATCGCGGGCGGGAAGAGGGAGATGGAAATGGCCTTATTGGAGAGGAATATGCATCCCTAGGAGGGCGGTCAAAGAGGAGGCGATTCGAGATTGATGGATGGGAGGATGATGTCGTAGCGAGGTGAGGTGAGCTAGCGCGAGGCAGATGCGGGCGTAGAGATGGAAAGATGGGTTTGAGTAATGAAGAAAATGGGAGGAAGAATGAAAAGGGAAAGGAAGGAAAAAGAGAAAGAATAGAGAAGAGGTTGTCGTCAAGTCAAGTCAGGTCGTGGGTGCGTGCAGCTGGGCTGGACTGAGCGACGTGCGTGTGGGCGTGGGACGTACGTGAGGCGTGGACGTGGAACCGCGGAGAGGAGGAATGTCAAATGGGCATGCTTCAAAACGAGGCGGCCCCAGCCCATCCCATCCCCCATCGTCCCTTCCCTTTTTTCCAAGGCCCTTGTGTGGCTCCCTGTGGCTCCCCCCTCCCCCTCCAGGAAAAAAAGCACCTGGGTCCCTCTGTCTTGGGCGCTTCTCTGCTCAGCGTTCTTTTCCCTGGCCCTGTTTCTGGCCAATCCCGCCGCGCGCCTGGCGCTACTGAATCCCAATCGGGCAACCCTGTACACACGCGTTCCACGTGCCCCCCTGTCACCTCTTGTATTTATCGCTGCAGCTTCAGTGGGTTGGCCGCTGAAAGTATACACTGAAAAAAAGAGAACAACAAAGGTTCTTGTTCCCAACCTCCCAGCCTTCGACATTTTCTGCTCGGCTCTTTTCTTTACGAATCGTCTAGTCTTTCCCGCCATTTCAGTTTACTAAACAAGATGTTTGACCGTCTTTTTAAAGAGACGCGATGAATGATGTATATATATGTGGGCTTGTGTGTCCATGTGTGTGTCGCGCCTCGTATTGTTTTTTCCTCTTGTTGTTTGTTGTGCATTGGCTTGTTTTGAGGTAGATACGAGAGGAGCTGACTCGTCCCCATAAGTACATCAAATCATCACAAATGGATGTTTTTTCAGCTGCATCTCCCCCGCAACGACCACAAAAAAGACGCGCTTTTCCACCAACAACGCGTGCACACATTGAGACATAACTCTATTTTGCTGAGATGATCCATTAAAAGTCGTATTCACGCTTGTTGTTCACATCCATCTTGAATCCACTGCTGTGCTGTACATCCCATCGGATAACCCTCCTCATTCTTCTTCTCGTCCGAGTCATTCCCCTCTTTAAGCTGAAAAAGACACGGCGCCAAATGATCATTCTACTCGTTGCAGGTGATCATTACTTGCATCTCAGCCCATCTCACATGTCCAATCTTGTTGACAGCAATAAAAAACAACGACAACTGCCCTGAAGTCCACTCATCTGGGTCTGTTTAAATCACATCCATTCCCATCATCAACGATTGATCCATCCGTCCTTGCTTTGCTCCCCATCTTTGCCCCACGCGTCAGTGAACGGCTTTAATGATCCCGGGGGCCATCTCATGGCCGTGTTCATTGACACCCCTGCTTCATTAAGTGGCTGCATACGCCGGCTCCAGGGGTGCTGCTGCGCGCCATCCCATCCATGGATCCCATCCATTTAACTAAATCACGGCGCCAAGGCTAATCTTGAATTCATTCTTCCATCAACACGGATCCCTGCCTCGTCGGTCCTGGCCATCTAATTCTTTGACAAGTCGCGTTCCAGAATGTATTTGCCATGTTTGAGACGACAAGATGAAGGTGCTGCTATCTGCCTCAAAGTCGCCGCCCATCTCACTACAGCTACGGCGCCGTATAGCCACCCACCCTGACTCTGTTTTGATGGGGCACTCTAGGCGCGTCTCAGCTCTGGCCGCTGCGTCAAAAAGTAAATAACAAGAGCTGAGGATGTTTTCGGAACACCCTCAACGGCGATCCCCGAGCCACCACTCAACGTTGCCGTTATGAATAACTCAATCACGTCAGTGTGGCTGCATCAAATGCAGAGAAGCATCCATTGCATTGCCTGGCGTCTGGTGCCAAGTTGTGAAGTTGGATATCTTCTGCCATAGGGTAGATGCCACCAGTGGGCTGTCGAGTTTTCCTCCAGTCCCATCATCAACAATGAATATCTGCAGACGATATATTGGGTCAACATTGAGAACCAGCAACAAGCTTGGACATGTTTTCATGCTTCTCGAAACGCGAGTCTTGTTTGGGCATTCATTGTCCAATCATCCATGGGATGCAGACCACCTGGTCCGTTGGTGACACCAGGTCCGCATCATGCTCCGCCCAGCAAGGTTGTCCTCACAAGATCTGGTCCATGTATACCTGCACACAGCTGCAGGCCAGTCCTCTTCAGTGCATCAAACACCACCCTGATTAAACAGTGGCCCGCACACCGGTCAAGAAATAAACGAGACATCAGAACGGCAACGGCAGAACGACAGAGAGTATGAACTAGCTCATCTAACATTTAGTAAATAATCTTCTAAGAATATGATAAAAATTCTTAGAAATAGATCATAATAATAGTGATATGTTAGAGTTTTCTTGACTATGCTTAGAGAAGGATAAGTAAATATGTCCGTATTAATCGGGTGTCTTGTTTGCTCCTTGACCTAGATGGCCCGATGTAGAGCCCAACTGCCAGCAATCCTCTCAAATTGCTCAAGGGATAGAAAGCGAAACACCTACTCACCTTGCCCCGGACAACCAAGTCTCACTTATCACTTAAGTACCAAGCCTCTTAAATGCTCAATGGTCTTTGTCTTAGCCAAGCCACGCAAACTTGGCCCTGGGTGCTGTTTTGAAGGAAGTCTAGCTAAACTAAATAGGACACTGCTCTCTGCAGTGGCACTGTCCCTTCTGCCTCATCAAAGAGAGGCATAGCGGCCAATCTTTTGTGCCGCCCCATAATCACGCTGCTGTAAACTCCAGGACTTTCGCCCCGTTCCTCATAAATGGTCATTCCGGCTGCTAATGTGCCATCCTCAAACACTGCCCGCGTGCCGTTCCTTTGGCACCCGGCAGCATCCTCCTCAACAAAGTATCCCGTGACCGCACGAGTCATTTACAGATCATCGTCGGAAAGCTCGCCAGGCAGAGGCATGGCGGCGGCCTCGTCCATCTCCTTGCGGTACTCCTCCAGGAGCTTCTCGTCGACCTGAGCAGTGGGGGGAGCAAGGGCGGGAGCAGCAACGAACTCCTGCAAACTTGATTAGTATCTGAGCTCCACACCACGTGAGCAAGAGAAAAAGCAAAAAGACTTACAAGCTGAGGGTTGCCGACAAGCTTGCGAGCGAGCCAGAGGAAGGGCTTCTCGAAGTTGTAGTTGGACTTGGCGGAAATGTCGTAGTACTGAAGGTTCTTCTTTCGGTGGAAGGTGATGGTCTTGGCCTTGACCTTTCGCTCCTTCACATCGACCTTGTTACCGCAGAGAACGATGGGGATGTTCTCGCAGACACGGACGAGATCGCCTATCATAAATCGTCAGCGGGGCCCTTGATAGTGCAAATAGGATCGACTTACGGTGCCAGTTGGGGACGTTCTTGTAGGTAATGCGAGAGGTGACATCGAACATGATGATACCGCACTGGCCGTTGATGTAGTAACCGTCACGGAGACCACCGAACTTCTCCTGACCGGCGGTATCCCAAACGTCGAACTGGATCTGGCCGAAGTTCTGGGACATGGGTTAGCGCCCCGCACAGGTCCAACGTGGGGTTCAAGCAAAGACTTACGGTGGTGAAGCCAAGAGGATGAACCTCGACACCGAGGGTGGCCATGTACTTCTTCTCGAATTCACCAGTCAAGTGGCGCTTGACAAAGGTGGTCTGTCGTCAGGTAGTATGGTTAGTCGATGTTGATGGCTTGCAAGGGATCGCTCCACGTCTCTCGGGATTCGACTAGGGCGGAGGGGAAAGCTCGGCGACCGTCGACGATATCGCGAAAGAGGCGCTGCGTCATGGAATCCTACACACCTTTCCGGTACCACCATCGCCGACAAGCACGAGCTTGAAGGTGGGGGTCTGCTGCTCAGCCATCTTGATGGTCGGGCCTGTGGTGTTGTAGCGACAGGTAGGAGAGGATGTAAACAAGCGGGGTGCTGCGATGATGCGGGAGTTAGCTGGGTGCAAAGCGGGCGGCACGGCGCAAGAGAGTGTCGTTCGAGGTGATGAACTGGAAGAGAGTCCAAGAGAAGCGAGGAGATGGGGACTCTAAATACCTGGAGAGCGTCGCTGGGGGTGGGTACGAGGTTGATTGACGAACTTTCAAAGAGAGCTGGTCAACCTGATGTTTTGAAGGCGGCGGGGAACTCTTTGGGCAGGGGAAGGGCCTCAAAGCGAAAAATTCAGTCGCCCCAGGGTGGGCTGCCTGCACGTGATATTGCAGCACGGATCCATGACGGCGGAAAAGGCTGCCCACTCACTGCCAGCGATTCAGCGTCACCATGGCCTGCTATCGCCGTCACCGCCTGGAACATTCCACTCTTGCCATTGGGCACCGCCGAGTTGACTCGGTCGCACGCCTTCTCCTGTTCGCTGCGGCTTGCTCCGCGGGCGGTGCGCCGGGCTGCCTGCTGGTGCCTTGGGTTTGGCTTCTGTACCTTGGTACCTGCTGCCCTGAGTTGGGCTGCCCAGGCCTTGCTCGCTCCCAACAAAGAAATCCATCCATGTAAGGTGACATTTCAGGCGGTCTATCGGCAGCTTTACCCAGCTTGTTTTTCCTTTTGTCATCGTAGATCGGTCCAGCGGCGGCATGCTCTCGGGACACTGCCATCTTTACTTGCTTGCATGTGTTTAGTCAGCTTTTTCCTGGTAAGGGCCCAGGCACCATTTAGGTAGCAATGGTAGAGGCAATCTCGAGAGTCTGATTCGAAGATCTCGTGCTCGGCCGCAATCATCACCTTATCGGAAACAAGAGCGACTACTCCTTGCCAGCAAGTTCACTCTTCTCTGCTTACATGGGTTCCACTCTTGTGGTCATCAGGAAGATGAAATTGAATTCTTTAATCTGTTGATCTACACTTGCTACACTTATTCAGCTTCATATGTCGTTGGCTTGTTGATACAATCTACATGCTGTTCTACCTACCAAGGTAGCCATTGGCACATCCAGAGCTGCATCGTTGAACATCTGATAAAATGCACGTCACTCGATCGATCGCTACTTGTCCCTAGTCACCTCGTCTATGTCTGTCATATCACCAACACATCAATATTGGCATCATGATAGGAGTGCCAAGCATCCCTTAACCTCTACCTACGTTGATGTCTAAAGTCCCAAGGTGCTTTGTAATCCTGAACTGCGCCGCGATGCGATGCCTTATGTAAGGTACCTGGATTGGCTGTCGACTTGGCATCAAATCACTGGGACATCAAAGTCAAAATAGACAACACATTAGGCTCCCAATGTTGGGTCAAATGATGCTCATGGATGAACTGCCTTTTGCATCGTTGCTGTCATGATACCTTATCGTACATTACGTGAGAAAATTTTCAGAGTCATATTTCGCCTTGCAAATTTCCTTTGATACGCCTTGGCCTGTCTCCGTGTACATTGCCTGCTCATGCCTACAGAGGCAAGATATGACAGCCCAACATTCCTCGGCCACCCCAATCCTTTCTCGGGGTGAGAGTCAAGCGTAGCTCTTGTTGCTCTGCCACGCCTGTCAAGCGGGATACCTTGATAAAAATGTTGCTCTGACGCAAGATTAGCTGGCATGCTCGGGTTGCTACGGCATCATGACCACTCACTCCTTCATTCCCTTGTACACACTCTGCTACCTTCTTGAGGTTGTCATGATTGGCCCGATTAACGTAGCCAAAGTTTCGAATCTCGTCACCTGGCTTCAGACCTGCGCTCTCTGCTGGACTTCCCGCGGCGACGGTATTGACTTTGGCGAACGGAGGATCCAAGGGTGCGGAATAAGAGTCTGGCAAAATGGGTTGGGTGCCAGAGCTCGGAGCTGGCTCGGCATCGTTTTCATCAAGGCTGGCGAAATGCTCATGCAGGAACTTTTCGATACGGGTCATGAGAGCCGTGTAGTCGTTCCTCAAACGGATTATCCTGGCCCTTGTGGTTCGAACTATGGAACGATTAGTTGGGAGATGCTAAGCATGACTTGGAAGCCATACTCTGTGCAACATCAATGTCTGCACGAGGGAATCCATCTCTGGTCAAGAGAGGTGTGTCCATGTCTACTCCATGCTGAGTTTCTTGTTAGTACATGATACCACAGGCTCAAGTGTTGAGCATAAGTACCGAGTCAAGCACTCCACCGAGCGCCTTGAGTTCGGCCTCAATATCATCCTTCTTTCGCTCCAACTCAGCGAAGCTCAGATGCCCCGCATCGCCGTTGGTAATAGAAGCGCTGGTTTCCCCAGAGGGCACGGTCGGGGCGTGTAGAGTATTCATCTTGAGATAGTCCTTGACTCGGACAGACAATCAGCGACAAACGAGATGGATGTTTAATAAGAAACAGATTTCATCCCAGGCTGCGATTGGTGACGCGCCTTTGCTGAGGCTTCAGTGGTTGCACAGCGCAAACTCCCCTAGAAAGCCTGCGGGGCAGGCCCTTCGTTTGAAGCTCAGCTGCTCAGGGAGCTCCTGCTGTGAAAGTGAACAAAGGTGGTCCGTGCACCACCCGACCACGGCGCTGCCTCCGCTGTCTGTCTCGTGGACTCGAGCCTGTGCTCAGCGACGTCACTTTTTCATCCCAGCAGCAGCTTTTTTCCCAACAACGCGCCCCCTTTCGACACAGACATTGACATTGCGATTCGACCCAACATGGCTACCGGAGTGGATGCGCGGCTTTTGAAGTCGACCAAGTTCCCGCCCGAATTTAGCCAGAAGGTTGATATGCAAAAGGTCAATCTCCAGGTCATGAAGAAGTGAGTGCTCCTAGGTCCATCGCGCTTCTGATCCCTGTGCTAACGTGTCTGGTCAGATGGATCGCGGGCAAGATATCCGATATCCTTGGGAATGAAGACGACGTGGTGATTGAGCTTTGCTTTAATCTGATTGAAGGCCCGCGATACGTATGGCTAACCTCTCCTGACCTACCTTTGACACATGCTGATGGTTTCGCCAATAGCCAGACATCAAGTCACTCCAGATCCAACTCACGGGCTTCCTCGATAAAGATACGGCGTCTTTCTGCAAAGACCTATGGAGATTACTATTGAGCGCGCAGGCCAGTCCCCAAGGCGTGCCTAAGGAGCTCCTCGAAGCTAAAAAGCTGGAGCTCATCCAGGAAAAGGTACGTTGAGACAGCAGCCACCTGCATATCTCCGTTCTAACACACATTTTCTACAGATTGAAGCCGATCGTGCCGCAGAGAGCGCCAAGAAGAGGCGAGATGACTGGGATCGCCGTGATCGCGAAGTAGCCGACCTCAAAGATCGCGATCGTCGAGATCGAGCGTCGGCTCGTGGTGATACCTGGCAAGGACGACGAGGCGACCGCGAATCTGATAATCGAGGAAGAGGAGGCTTCAGGAGAGGAGGTGGGAGGTCTCGATCTCCGGGTCCCCGCTTCCGCGACTCGAGGGACTCCTACGGTCGCGACAGTTACGTTCCTCGTGGGAGGCGCGGCGGCGGTAGAGCTGGACCTCGTCGACGAAGGTCTCCTGCTCGATCGCCTTCAGCATCTGGCTCATCTCGATCGAACTCGCGCGGCCGTAGTGCGTCGCGCAGCACCAACAAATCTGACAGCCGGCGACGACCCTCATCACCCGCAAGACGCAGAGACGGGCGAAAGAGATCACGATCGCCCGGAGGCGACACCTACCGAGGTCGAGCAAACCGTCGAAATGATGGAGGGCGTAGAGCTGCTGCATCTCGCTCTGCATCCTCGGAGCGTCGTTCTCCTTCGCCAAAGCGAAGACGATACTCTTCTTCGAGAAGCCGATCGGTAGATCGCCGGAGACGTCGTTCAAGAAGCGCGTCTTCTTCAAGGTCTAGGGGGACTTCTTTGTCTCGTAGTCGAAGTCGGGGTCGAGGTCGCAGTCCCAGTGACAGCCGCAGCCGCAGCCGTTCCAGCAGTGCGGCACACGACCGAAGGTCAAAAGGCAAGGGCCGAAGAGACAACTCTTCAGACAGGGAGGACGACCGACGCCGGCAAAGGCGACCCAGCCCTGGGCGACGTGGCCAACGTCAAGCAAAGAGACGGGAATCACCCAGCGGTCGACGACGCAATAGTTCTTCAGCTTCTTCACGCTCAAGGACCAGAGACAAGTTAGCTGATGTTTCCGAAGATGAATCTCGTGCCCCACCAACCAAGCCCGAGGCAGAGCCCGCGACATCTACTTGACGAGAGGTTAGTCTGGGCATGAAAACATTGGGGGACAAGGTGCTGATTCTTGTCGATAACCAGCGGTAGAGTCTTGGCCAATTACAGCCATCCATGAATCCATGCCGGTGGCAGGAAAGATGAGAACCATCCGAGAGCGTCTCTTCAGGGATCGAAGCTAACAACAACGCAAGTGCTGCGCAGTGGCATCCTTCACACCGATTGCTCGTGGCTAGGTATATATAGTGTTTGAGGTTGGGGCGTGAAAAGGGGGAATTGGGTCAAAAGCAGAATGGGTTTCATCTAGAGTAATAAGTAAAAGAACATGATTTTGGAACGTTGCAATAATCACTGACTGGAGGAGATGCTTGCTTGCATTTCATGGTGGCAGTATTTCCAGGTCTGTTGGAGAGGTTATAGACACCGTTCCGAAATCCACGTGACACCGAACTCGCTACAATGGTTGCTCACAACCATCATCTTCCGTAGTATAGTGGTCAGTATGCAAGCTTGTCATCGACAATACGCTTGAGACCCGGGTTCAATTCCCGGCGGGAGAGGTCGCCCCATGTGTAACACATGAATCCATCTTTTTGGTCCTTGGAGGTAGAATGGGATGGTTGAGATGCCTCCATGTCTTTTTGGTCGTGGTGGTGATGGTGCCTGGGCTTCCATTGAGCCTGTGGTCCAAGCATAAGCGCGAAGACCCACTCTACATTTGACGCGCATGACGCGGAAGTTAAGCGCCTCTAGCCGCGCCCCGCGATTTCAACCGGAGGCAGCCTAACTTGATTTCCTTTGCTCAACACGACTTTGAGCTTTGTCGCATTTCACCAGCGCGTTGCGATACGGATCCGAACAACTCAAGACTATCTGATAAATTGAGTGGATGGCAGAAAAGAAGACAGGGAACGCTGTTGGATCGGGGGCCGGACAAGTGACCATGTCCGAGTACAAGAAGGCGCAAGCCCGCGTGCGGGATCTTGTTGAGAAGCGCAGGCTTCTTGAGAGGCGCTTGGTGAGTTCGAATCGCAGATGGTTGCTAAATGTGCTTGTTTTGACTCTTTGATAGACGCAGGTTGAAGACGGCATAGCTCAGAAGGAGACCGCCTACCTCGATAGCACACCGAGCGGCAACATCATCACGGGCTTCGACAACTACATGAAGGGAACCAGTGGCGCGGCAGCACAGCGACGCAAGGCTGGAACCATGGAGCAGAACAGGGTGTTTTCAAGATCATCCATCTCGTATCGACCGAACAACCTGGAAGGCATCGCTCCTGGGTCAGGAGGTTCAACACCAGCTTCAGGCGTGACACCCTCGTCCGCCGCGTTCCGAGACGGAGCCTCAAACCACCCGACACCAACATCGGCGACTGCTGGTAAGAACGCGAGCAAGTCGAAGAAGAAGACGGTGGACCACGAGGACAGCGAGAACGACACAGCAGCGAGCAAGAAGCGGACAAACTTTGGAGCCCAACGGAGGTAAAATATCGATGGAATTGTTGTAAGAATGGGCTGGACCTGGCGTTTTGGACTTTAATTGGAATTGCGGCCTTGAAGCGGCGTTTGGGAGAGCGGCCGTTTGGTAGCTAGATGTCCAAGAGAGGCCTTTGAAGGAGTTGCCTCTTGTGGACAGTGTCACGCGACACTCATTGGTTGTTCTAATGCTTTGAAAGGGTGTGACCCGGGCCTTAGAAATGCATCATCTACTGGAACTGAAGAGGGTAATTCGCAATAGAGACATCTGATTGACGCGAACCTGAAGCCATGATGGCACTAGCAGGGACATAATCGGTGACGGAGGCGGTCAGAGCGAAGTTACCGAGGTTTACTTTATCAAAAGAATGCTTGATGCTTTGAAGCTATCCCGTGCTCCCGTGGAGGTTGGGGATGGAGCGACCTAACGTGGTACCAACCACCCGGCAACAGGGTTGTCGAGAGCTAGAGATGGAGCTAACGAGCTCCAAACTGGGGGAGAGGGAGCTAGCTCTAGAAGCAACGCGTATCATGATGGTAGTGCAAGAGGGTCAAGAAATAAATAAGACAATAGAAGAGAAAGAGAGTGACCTGACTCCATGAAACCACGATAAAGAAATTTGCATGAAATATAATAAAAGAATTAAATATATATATATCATAATCAAGATAATATTTTAGAGCCTTTTTTATTATTCTTATTATGATCCTTAGGTGAGAATTAGGCAATGGGTTTACACTGGTGTCTCGTTTTTTCCTTGACCCGTAGTGGTAACGCCACCCCGCTCCCCGGAGCTTGAACCTTGCTGGTTACATGCAAATCGTCGAGAGGCTGCCGGATGCAATGCGGGGTCTTGCATTAAGGAGAGAAAGAGATGTATTGACTGGATAGATACCTAGGGGGAATTAGAGACAAATAAGAGGACTGATGAAGAATATCTGTAAAAGTAAACAATACCAAAGTGACCGGTTGATGCTGAAACAAAACACGAGATCTCACGTTACCGGGCAGATACTGGCATGGACGGAAGAGAGGGGCCGAGCGGGCGGTGGTGATGAGGAGTAGGCAAGGTAAGAGAGGGGGCAAGGTACCTCTTACCTACCTATGATGGATGTTTCAACGGGGCACAGTTCCAACAACATCTCTCATCACTCAGCCTCGTATTCTTCTTTCTTTCTTGCATACACTTCAGTTGTATGCACCATCTCCCTATAACCATCCCATCACCTCCTCTCCCTCAATAGTTCTCCATGATGACGAGACAGGCCACCCGGTTCACCCCCGAGGTGCTGCTGTCGGCCCCGCGCCGCTCCACCGGCGTCCCCAACTCCACCGGCGAGCTTGTCCTCTACACGGTGCGTTAGCCTTGACGATGGCTTCAATTCCGCCGTTCCGCAGTTACTCTTTTTGCTGACGCGTCCAGGTCTCGTCCTACTCTTTCGACAAGCACGCCAAATCTTCTCAGATCCGCGTCCTTAGCATCAATGATGGCTCTTCCCACCTCATCTCTGAGGACACGGCTGCCAGCGACCCCATCTGGATTGGCAAGCATGAGATTGCCTTTATCAAGACTAGTGAAAATGGGTGCTCTATGCTGTACTCTCAGCACGTCTTTGACAAGTCGCCGTAAGGACTCCACCAAACCATTGTAGTAAACCGGACTGACACCACTTCAAGCCCACACATGATCCATTGTTTTGCTGGCAGCATCGCAAACCCAAAGGCCAAGTCCATCTCTCATCATGAGGTTGCATTCTGCTGCTCCGCCTTGACCACACCCCGGGGAGACATGTACTGGCCTGCAGCTGAGACTAAGACGTACACCTCGGCCAAGATCTATACCGGTCTGTTTGTTCGCCATTGGGATGCCTGGAACAGCGAGAACCAGAACTCTCTCTGGTATGGTGTCCTGTCTAAGAAGGACGGTAAATGGACTCTCGAGCAGTCCGGTCTTACCAACCTCCTGGCCGGCACCAGCCTAAGCTGTCCCGTGCCTCCTTTTGGTGGCGCTGGTGACTTTGATATTTCGGCCTCGGGCATTGCTTTTGTGTCTAAGGACCCCGAGTTGAACCCTGCGAGAAACACAAAGACAGATCTCTACTATGTGCCTCTCAAGTCTTGGCTTGAGAAGCCTCCCGTTCCTCAAATCGTTCACACCGGCACCCTACGGGGCTACAGCGTGGCCCCCGCCTTTTCCAACGATGGCAAGAAGCTTGTATTCGCCAGGATGAGGCACCAGCAGTACGAGTCTGATAAAACGAGGCTGCTGGTGATTCCTGATGTCACTGACCTGAGCAACGTGCAAGAGTTTTACCAGACGGATGATGACGAGGGTGGCTGGGATCTCAGACCAGACTGGGCAGTCTGGAGGAAAGACGACAAGGTGCTGTATGTCGCCGCCGAGAAGCACGGAAGAATGGTACTTTGGAAGCTACCTTCTGATCCCCTCAAGGCCCGGGAGCTCCCAAAGCCTATCCATGAGGATGGATCTGTTGTCGAGGCCCATCTTTTGGGAGACGGAGATTCTCTCCTCATTACGTCCAAGTCCCGAATTGAGAGCTCAAGCTACGGTGTGCTTGACCCAGAGACCAAGTCGGTCAAGGTGGTTTCGGCTAGCTCTAAGAACGGAAAGTCTTTTGGCCTGTCCAAGTCCCAGTGCACTGAGATCTGGTATCCTGGATCGACTGGTTACGACAACCACGCCTTGGTCATGTTGCCCTCGAGCTTTGATTCATCCAAGAAGTACCCTCTGGCATTTTTGATCCACGGAGGACCACAGTCGGCTTGGACTGATGACTGGAGCACTCGCTGGAACCCGGCCATCTTTGCTGAACAAGGATACGTGGTGGTGTGCCCCAACCCGACAGGCAGTACGGGCTACGGACAAGCCCACATTGATGCTATTGCCAATCACTGGGGAGGTGCTCCATACGATGATCTCGTCAAGTGTTTCGAGTACATCGAAAACCAGATGGGCTATGTTGACACGGACCGAGCTGTTGCCCTTGGAGCGTCATACGGTGGATATATGATCAGTGAGTTGTAGTGTTCACGTAGATGTTTGAGTGCTGACATGAAGTTAGACTGGGTGCAGGGCCACGATCTCGGACGCAAGTTCAAGGCTCTGGTATGCCACGATGGTGTCTTTTCTACGCAGAACCAGTGGTCGACCGAGGAGCTGTTCTTCCCTGAGCATGACTTTGGCGGAACGCTCTGGGAGAACCGAGCTGGATATGCAAAGTGGGATCCTTCTCTGCACACTGGAGAATGGGCGACCCCCATGCTGGTGAGTATTTCCCCTGTGGCTTCTTGAATATACTCACTCTGATAGGTGATCCATAACGAACTCGACTATCGTCTACCCATCTCAGAGGGACTGGCCATGTTCAACGTGCTCCAGGCGCGAGGTATTCCCAGCAAGTTTGTCATGTTTCCCGACGAGAATCACGTAAGTATCTACATGGTAGAGGGATTTGATTTAGTTGCTGACTTTTGTAGTGGGTGCTAAAGCCCGAAAACTCGTTGGTTTGGCATAGAGAGGTGTTGGATTGGATCAACAAGTACAGTGGTGTTGCAGATGAGTCCAAGCTGGAGAAGGAGACGGGCAAGTTGACCATGTAAGACTTTGTAGGAACTGGCCGCTCACGTGATTGTAAGATGAAAAATGATTGAGATCGAAATTGAACGAGGTTGGATAATAAGAGGTTGTGTTTGTTTGATTAACTACAATACCTGCATCAATGCCACCAAAACTGTTCCTTCAATAACAGCACATTTCTGAGGTGTGAGGGTCCCCACTTTTTCCCTAGCTAGGCTGAGCCAGGCTGAACCTCGTTGGGATCCATGAGATGGAAGCTCTCTTCTCTCTCCCCAAGCTCAAGCACGTGCGACACCAACACCAAACAAGAGCTTCACCGCGCGAATAGCTTCATAATCGCTAGAGCAGGAGCGATCCCACAGCGCTTGGGGTTCCGATATGCGCTGTTGCGAGACACCAGATTTGAACCCGATGAAGGCGCAGACTCAAACACGGCGAAAACGAGGTGACGACGAGTAGAGCACCACCACTCAAGATTTTTTCTTTTGCTTCGCGACGAAATTACAATTACAGCTCAAGACCAACATCCTCAATCATGACGACGCCTCCATCCCTCTTTCACGCGCTCCTCCGCCCCTCTATACTCCAGATCCTCCGCTCGACGGGCTACCACTCGACGCGACCGGCAGTGCTCGACTCACTGACGGACCTCGCCGCCCGATACCTCTCCCTGCTCTGCCAGAGCACAGCCGACCACGCGGCGCACAACCAAGGTGACAGCGCAGATTTTACTATCGTCGATATCCGCATGGCCCTGCAGGACGCGGGTGCCCTCATGCCTGAGCGACTACCCGCCGAGGAGCTGTTCCACGACAAAGAGGACCTGCGCGGCCTTGAAGAGTTCATCGCTTGGTTTGCGGGACAGCGCATGAAGGAGATGATGGATGTTGGTAGCGGTGACGGAGAGATGGATGCGACTGATTACCTCAATGGTGAGTTTTGCTGCGTTGGTTTCCTACAGACGGCGTGCTAATGATTATGGCTTAGCTCTTAAGAAGAAGCACAGCAAGACGGGCGAAGACGCCAAATACCACGGAACGATTCTAGGCAGGGGTCACGACGCAGGAGAAGTACAAGTAGAAGGAGGACCAGAAACGAGCATCTCGGAATGGATCTCCAAACGCAGAGCATCCGCCTCACTCAGTCCCGAGCCTGAAGAGCAGCAGCAGCAACCACAGCTTAACCAGCAAAAGGCTCAGCAGAATGGTCACGCTAGCGATGACGAGTCTGGGTTGAGCTCTGTGGGTGACAGGCTGGATCACGAGATGGACTTGTCATAGGAGGATGGATGGTTTGTGTTTTTGCATAGCGATGGAGTTTTCGGAGAGGATGGATAGTGGAATGGGAATCGGGGTCTAAAAGACTTGTCCCTTGTGTTTTCTAGGTTGCTTTTGAAAGTCTTTTGAGATGGGCTTGTAGATATATACATCTTGAACTAATTTTGATATCCTACTCGGGTTGAGCTGTTTGCATCATCCATCTTAAAGTCATTTCCAAATGCTTCTCATGAGCGCATTATGCGTACTCCTAGTATACAATATGCGACGACCTCGTCGCTCTATTTGAATTGGAGAGATGCCATATGATTTTTTCCCCTAAGCGCCGATTCATGCCCCTTTTTTTATTTACCGCTTCCCTTTGCCCCCTTTTTCATCATATCGTACACTCCCATCTCTTTCGCAGCCTCCCTAAACACCTTTCCCTGCCCGTTCTCCTCAGGCCAGTACTGCTTCTGCAGATACTCAAAGAGGGCCTCGCCACGGCGATCGCCTTGAAGTTTGGACTCGTCTCCTTCAGCCCAGTCTAGCATGGCGCGGTCGAGGTTCCGCTTTGCGTGTACGAGGCGACGACGGTGTGTTGGTGTTTCCCAGGCTAGCTTTGTGGTGCCCATGACCATCTCGAGGACGAGTGTCTCGGGTGGTAGGAAGTTGAAGATATCGCGGAGGGCGGCTAGTGCCACGACGAGGCCAGCTTTGTCGCCGACTCGTCGGAATGTGTGGAGGATCTTGCGAGCGAGCTGTCCATCCATACCACCGTCAGTCGCAAATACATGCCGGAACTTGGCTGTCTCAGCAAAGAGGTCTCGCGTCGACGAGACCATGCCCGTGATATGCCCGGCTGAGGGCATGTGAAGTCGGTTGACGGCGAGCGTCTTCCAGAGCGCGCTAAAGGTATACGGATCAGGCTCGACGCCCTTTTCCGTCACCAGTGTCTCGTACAGCTCGAGAGCCTCCTTGGACTGGCCCGCCTGGATATACGACTCGAGGAGCTGGTTGATGACGAACGAATCGGCCTTCATCTCGGCCTCTCGGAAGGCTTCCCATAGCGTTAGGAGACGCTCGTGGAGATCACGAAGACGGTAGTTCTCTGCCAAGAGGGAGAATGTCTCCAGTGTAGCTCTAGGGAATGGGTTCATGCCAGCAGTTTCTACTGCATTGTCCTTGGAGGAACCACCATTTCCTCGAGCCTTGACAAAGTCAATTCTCGAGTCAATCATGCCCCAAGCCATCTGATCCGCCTTATCCAGATCCTCAGCACCCCCTGACCGCTGCCAAGCACCAATGAGGCCGTTCAGCTGAATGGGCGATGCTTCGATGCCCCTCTTCCTCATAAACTCGACGACACTCTGCGCACCCGAGAGGTCGCCGGCTCCGATGAGCCTCTTGAGCCACTTGCCAAAGAAGAACTTGTTGGCCACAACCGAAGGCATGTACTTTTGCTTCTTCAGGTCGATCTTTCCGTCGCTCATCATGTCGACGAATGCGTAGAGGGCGTTCTCGGTTTGGTTGGTGGTTAGGAAGTAGGATATCACCTGGTCGTAGTCGGTGAGCTTCATGTCGTGTCCCAGGAGCTCGCGCAGCTGCCGGTATGCCAACCATGCCTTCTCTTGGCCCCCCTCCGTACCAAGCTCCGACCATGTTCGAATCAAGGGCATGAGAATGCGAGCGTCCTTTTGCTTCTCAATGAGCTTGTTGACGGCTCGCTGCGCCTGGTCTAGATCGCCAACGCGGCAGAACATCCTCACACCCAGCTCCCAGAACTCTTGAAACGTCACGGCATTCTCGTCACCTAGCGAGCTGATGCATCGCTTCCAGTTCTCAATGGCCTTTGTCTCCCATCCATCGACGAATACGGCTTCAATAGTCAACAGCTGCTGTGCAGGGTTCAGCGTGACCTTGGCCTCGCTCATGTCTCGCGATAAGAGAGCAAGATGTGACAACCGATGAATGTTGACAGATTCGTCCGCTGAGAATACTTTCCAAAGCAGATCCCAGACTTCAAGGGGAACGTGGCTCCAGCCATGGGCCAGGGAAAGCCGGGCCGCGTGGTAGGCCTTGAACAACCCCTGTACGGCCTTGGTGGTGAGCTTCGTCCCTCGGCGCATATCCCTTGCTGTCCTGGCCAGAGTCGTGTTGAGACGAGTGACCTTTTTCCGCTGATTGATTGTCCACGGCTTCTCTGGGACCTGAGGTAGGGCTATTCGAGAACCTAGGGTTCCCATCTCGGGCAACCCTGGTAGCTCCATGTCCAGCTCTTCCAATATTTCCTTGGGAAGGTCTGCGCCAGTCTTGTCAATCTCCTCGTCGATTGCAGCTGTGTAGGCGTCCAGCTTGGCAATAATCCTCTCCAGGTCGTCGGCCGTCTTCATCTTGTCCCAGTCATGGCCCAGTTGATCAACGACCTCTTGGAAGGCTGCCTTTTCATCCTGCCCACCCATCTCATTTTTAATCTCTATCAGAGCATCCTTGAGCCCTGAAGTATCGACCTCGTGTAGTGATGCGCCAAAGGCTTCCTCGCTGGGCAGCTCCGTCCTTTTAGTGCCCTCCTGGTCGAAGAATCGAACGCTGAATGTCTCGTCTTTATCCTTGTTTGGATTTCGAAGCGCCTTGATACGATCGAGGTATTGCTTCAGCTCGAATCTGCTCGGTTTTCGGGATACGGCGTCATTAGCCGGTCGTTGCGCCGTAGCTTTCGAACTGTATGCAGCAGCTGATATCCATGGCTGCTGTGGCCGGTGTCGGATCGCCAGTCGACATGAGCGACATATCGTCTCATTCCGGCATCGTAGCTCGAATAAAAGCGGTCGACCCGCCATCCTCAATGGCTGAAGTGCGCAATGGCAGTATCGAGGCCTCGTTGACGTGAGGATCTCGAACTTTTCGAGCAGTTGGCGGGCACAATTCAATCATTGGTCCGTTATCGATAAGACGTTGAAGACGCTGAAGTCTTGCTCTTTTCAGTGGGTGGGGGGTTCACCGCCTTCCCCGTTTGGCTGTTCATGGAACTTTTCTAGCGGCAGAAAGATATTTTTTTGCTCTGTCGCTGGCGAAGCTGTAATATTGCGACTTCAAGATACCCCAACCACAGCAAAATGTCGAACCCTTCGCCAGAGTTCCTCCGGTTCACAGGTCACCGGCACTTTACCCAGAGGTTGATTCTATCAACCTTGACCGGTCGACCTGTTCACATCTCCAAGATTCGAAGCACATCGCCTACGAATCCCGGTCTCGCCCCTCATGAGATTTCCTTCTTGCGCATGCTCGAGGCCGTCACCAATGGCAGCTCGATGCAGATCTCGTACTCGGGTACGACAATCACATATCACCCTGGTTTGATCACAGGGACTATCGCTGGCTTTGGAGCTTCCGACGGAGATGTCATCGAGCACAACATCTCCATGAACAACACGCGAGGCGTCACCTACTACCTCATGCCTCTTTGTCTTCTGGCACCCTTCTCGAAAGCCCACATGAACGTCCGCATCTCGGGTCCCGGCGTTATCACATCCTCTACAGAGACGGGCGACATCTCCGTCGACTCTTTCCGAACCGCCATCCTTCCCCTCTTTGGCCTCTTTGGCATCCCTCCCGCACGGATAGAACTGAGGGTGCTTCAGCGATCATGCGCAGGACCCGGTGGACGAGGCGGCGGTGGATGCGTCGAGCTGCGATTCGCGAGTCAAGTGCGACTACCCAAGACCCTACATCTCAACCGAAGTCCCGGCCGGATAAAAAGGATTCGAGGTGTCGCATACTGCACTGGAGTGTCTGCTTCGAACAATGCCCGAATGATCCACTCGGCGCGTGAGATCCTCAACCCCCTGGTGTCAGATATCCATGTTGCTGCCCAGTACGACCAGGCGCCGCTCGTGCCCACTGGTGACAAGGCAGGAAGCAAGAGGCGGCTGGGGATTGGTTTTGGTCTGAGCTTGGTCGCCGAGTCGAGCGCAGTTGGTGTACTCTACTCAGCCGACGTGGTTGTTCCGCCTTCGGGTGGTGTGGTCCCTGAAGACATTGGCAGGCGATGCGCCTTCCAGCTATTGGAGACCATCTCACAGGGCGGATGCGTTACTCAGACCTCTGCCAAATCGGTCCTCATTCTCATGGCCATGGGATCAGAAGATGTCGGTCGTCTGAGGATCGGCCGCGATGTAATTGCAACTGAAGACATGGTTGGACTGGCTAGGGATCTAAAAACATTTGGCGCGAGCAGCTGGGGCTTGAGAGATGTCGAGGACGACACCAATGATATCATTGTTTCTGTAAAGGGTACTGGCGTTGGCAATGTTGGAAGGAAGATAGCGTAAAGCAAAGGAAGCAATTGATTTCTGAAGCAATTCATACTCAGTTTATGCATTTGGAACAATCAATGGCACAGTCGCAGACAAGTATCTCTTGCATCTCATTGCCGTCTATCAGTCTGCCCCTGGCGAGCTGGTACGGTGACACCCCGCCTGCGGGCTTCAATGGCTGCCATGGTAGCCCCGTAGCTAATGGTGCGTAAGGAGTGTGCTGCCGTCCTCTCGAGATCCATTGCCGCATTGCGCATAGAATGCAGGACATGATACTCTCCAATGACTGCATTTCCAGAGCTCAGCACGTCCGACAGATATGTTCTTGTCGGCTCGTCCGCTGGCGACTCCCTTGTAGGCGGATCTGGTTCTCCCGACTGCGAGCTGCCCTCTTCTGCTTCATTGATAGGCCTAAGCGGTTGCAATTCGATATCTTCTGTCTCATTCGGTGGTAACGACCCAGGCATGTCCCGAGATACGCCACGCTCTTCTGCATCTAGATCTTCTAGGGTGGGGCCCATCTCCTGGGCGACGTCTGGTATTAGAGGGCGGAATGTCTTGAGGGTCAGGCGAAGCCTTTCCCGTTCCGTATGTACCGTCAGCATCAGACATTGGATGGCCAGGATGGCAAAATCGGCAAGTAGGTAGTAAATCCGTGACGTTGGCGGCTTCTGACCTATAAAGTCAATGACCAAGCCGCCGTGCATGTATCCTCGATGGTAGTCTGGTCCAGTCGGGAGCGAAGCAAATAGATGGAGGAGCATGCAGATGAGGTTGGGGATGACGACTAACACGACATGTATGCGACTGGCGGGCGTGAGGAAGGGAAATGACTCATCCTTAGGTGTCAAATACATGTACTGGCCGACAGATCGTAGGATAAATCGAAACATGGAGCATCTAGAGGTAGACATTTGTAAGCGCAAGCCGGGCAAGTAAACAAGGGCGGATGAGAACATACTCCATATAATACAGCGCGCTTAACTCCGCAAACACCAGGGTATCAAGACTCTTGAGCAAATGTGTAATGAATTCCAACTTTCTCGCTAGGCCAGGATTGCGCCGCTTCCTGCTCTTCTTCTTCTTGCGGCGCTGCGAGTTTGACTGGGCGCGCGACCGCGACCTGGGCTGCTCAGGCGATAGCAGATCCCGGGTGATACGGTTGGCAGAGGACGCGGGGAGAGGCTCGACTGGAGGAGCATCGGTTCGCGCCGTAGAGCTCGGCGAGGCATCATGGCTCATTCTCGGGGCTCGTCATCTGTTCTCGGGTTCGCGGACGAGCCAGTTCTGCATATGAGCAGGGCGATAGCTCAAGAAGAGCACGTGCAGATCATGGGCGACTCTTGTGGGTGATTTGTGATTGATGGAAGCTCAGAAGATGGAATCAAAGACAAAAATGAGAAAGCGACTGGCTGAAATTAGGAAAATTCAAGATACTAGTTCTTATGGGAGCCTGGAGAGGTGGGAACGGAGCTGTTGGAGCTTGGGAGAGGCCATGATAGGATTGGCAGGGATCATATGTGACTGACACTTACGAGTACCGACAGGCCAACGGCCAAGGAGGTCGGATATCGGAGAAAGGGTAACCCCGAAAAACGCGGGACACACTGAAGCTGGCCAAAGTACCTCCGTACCCCGCCATCGGATGTGCAGTGGTGGGTGGTGCAGCACCGGCCCAAATAATTTCTGCCGTGACTCAGACGAACAACGACGACGAAGAAGAAGAGCAAACTCGTCTCAGACTCATCATACACACAGAGACAAGCGCCCGTCATGACAACCTCAAGCTCTGCCCCCTCGGGGGATCTCACTTCTCAGATCCTCCAGGCCCTCTCGGCCCAGAGCCCCCTCCTCTCCGCTGAGGCTTTCCCCGCCATCGCTTTCCAGGACATCAAGGCCGCCCTCGATCGTCTGGCCTCACGATCCATGATCACCTACGAGACAATTGACCGAGAAGAGGCTGGTCTGGAGCCAGAGGCCGAGAAGATTGCCGAGCATGGTAGCCACGAGGCGCGTGTCTTTGAGGCTCTGCGCAGCGCTGTTGAGGGTTTGACCATTCAGGAGCTGGAGCAGGCGATTGGCGACAAGACTGTCACCAAGGTCGGCCAGGGCAAGGCCTTTAAGGAAAAGTGGATTTCCAAGAGCAAGGACGGAAAGCTTGTGGCTACTGTAAGTGCCGTAACACTTGAAGCAAGCAGTCCCCTTGAATAATAGCTAACCTCTTATCTCAGGCCGACTCGATCGAAGATGTCACCCGAGCCCAGCTCCTGCAGATCAAGGAGACCCGAACCCACGAGCCCAAGATCCTGACCGACCTGCGAAAGCGAAAACTGATCAAGATGCAGAAGGTCATCAGCTTCAAGATGGCCCAGGGCCCCAAGTTTGCTCTTGAGATCCAGAAGGAGGAGACGGATTTGACGGCTGACATGATCATGTCGGGCTCTTGGAAGACGGCCAACTTCAAGCCCTACAACTTCAAGGCCCTGGGAGCCGACCAGAACGCTGGCGCTCTCCACCCCTTGAACAAGGTGCGACACGAGTTCCGACAAATCTTCTTCGAGATGGGTTTCGAGGAGATGCCCACCAACAAGTTCGTCGAGACCGGGTTCTGGAACTTTGACGCCCTCTTCGTGCCTCAGCAGCACCCTGCCCGTGATCTGCAGGATACTTTCTACATCTCGGACCCCAAGGTGGGTGATAAACCGCGGACAGAGCAGGAAGGACAGAACACAGAGGAGTACTGGGAGAACATCAAGGAGGTGCACCAGGATGGCAAGTTTGGATCGATCGGCTACAGATACCCCTGGTCGGCCGATGAGTCGACAAGACTGGTCCTCCGAACACACACCACTGCCATCTCAACGGCGATGCTGTACAAGCTGGCGGCTCAGAAGGGACCCGATGGACGACCACCCCCCGCCCGATATTTCTCCATCGACAGAGTGTTCCGTAACGAGACTGTGGATGCGACTCACTTGGCCGAGTTCCACCAGGTGGAGGGTGTCATTGCCGACTACGGACTGACACTGGGAGGTCTGATGGAGTTTATGGAGGTCTTCTTCGCCAAGATGGGCATCACCAACCTCAAGTTCAAGCCCGCGTACAACCCCTACACCGAGCCTAGCATGGAGATCTTCAGCTACCACGAGGGCCTGGGCAAGCTGGTGGAGATTGGAAACAGTGGCATGTTCCGACCTGAGATGTTGGAGCCCATGGGTCTGCCCAAGGACATGCGGGTGTTTGGCTGGGGTCTGAGTCTGGAGCGGCCGACCATGATCAAGTACAAGATCTCCAACATCCGAGAGCTGCTGGGTCACAAGGTGGATCTCAACTTTATCGAGAGGAACCCTGCGGTGAGATTAGAGAAGGAGTAGGCCGGGGGTTGATTGTGTATAAGAGACCAAAAAAGACGACGTGTTAGAGGTGGACTTGTGGCATCTAGACGGGGTGCAAGAAAGGGAGGGGCGTGATTTTGTCGCACAGTATCATGACTGGACGAAAGGAATATTTTTCAATATAAAAAAAAATAAAAAAGCTCGGATAGTTCCAATAACGATGATGGAAAGCCCCTGATGAGGAAGGACCCTGACTAGACACGGGAATCGAGGATCTAGAGACGGGTCATGTCGTCAGTTTGAAGTCCAAGACGAGGATCTGCCCCACAGCTACCGAAGCCATTCACGTCGTCGACTTTTGAAAGGTTACGCACACGATATGACCGTTTAGAGGACCCTGAATGTTTACTGCAAGATTATCATCCAATGTCTGTTAGTCACCATCTTTCATGTGACCCCTGTCTTCTCTTGTCGCATGCATTGGAGGGAGTCTTTGCTCAACAATTCAATTGATTTGCTTGCCAAGTCTCTATCCCCCGCTTCCGGCACTTGCCCTTTTCTCGCTTGGAGAGGGAGCGAAACCCAAGAAACAGCCCCACAAGGCCCCGAACCGGCCGGCCCCACCGGACCTCGAGCCCCGTCGACGCCAGGTGAAGTGCCCCGCTTCTGCTGAACGCATCCCCAATTCCCACTTCAACGTCGTCATTGAGGATAGAGAGTGTGTCAATCCATCTCGACGGGTTGTGGTATCATGATCAATCTCTAGCTAGAAGAGAGGGGGGAGTTACATCCATGAAAGCTCACCCTGCAACCCGCGGACAACTGGACCCCTCCGACCTCCGCAAAATGCAACGCTGCAGCTTTCTGTGGCTGGCCTGGACTTCTTGTCCTTGTGTGTGTTTGTAATTCCCCTGCCGAGTGTGGTGGTGTGACCTGCTTTGACAAGCCCTCTCCGCGTCTGGGTCTGGGGAAAACGGGTCAAGATCAGCGCCTCAGGGAAAAGCCATGATGCATCACAAACGAGGGCGGACATTCCACCCTCCCCGCTTCCAAGCACCTCCCCGCTTTGCTGCTTGGGCAGGTGATGATTCAAAGGGTCCCTCTTTTTACATCAGATTCACAGTGAAGGAGAGACCCAGCTCTCCAGTGTCTGACGATCGAAGAGACCTGGTTGGTAGACGGCGAGCTACCCCCTCTCTCTGTTGGAGCACGGCAGAAAGAAGGGGACCAGAGGCGAAAGAGGAACGCCACCTCGGTCATGGGCTCTCGTTTGGCCCATTCCTTCCAAAGGGAAGCGTGGCCCAGCATGTGGTATGGCGGATGGAGGGCCCCGGGCGCCAAAGCTTACGGATGCGTCCAGCCTATCGCCGTCACTTACATGCATGGTTGACACGGGGCGAGCTTAGTGTGTGTTGTGCTACAGTGAAAAGGAAGTGGTGATGATGGCGCTGCCCTTTTGAAGTGGTGCAGCAAGGACGCCCGTACCAGGAGAAAGCTTTGTCTACGTACCTCGTTTCTTCCTGACCTGAAGATCGACGGCGAGTTGTCTGATCGCCTTGTCACATATAAGCTCAGCTTCCTCCCCTCCTTCTCGAACTCTTCTTGTCTTCATACTTCAACCTCCATTGAACTCTTGTCTCAAACAACCATTGACCACGACTGTGTCCTTCATACAAGCACACTTGATAACCTACATACCCTCAACTTCATCACAACCGCAACCATGGACTCTGGTGCTCCCCAAAACAACCAAAACACCAACGCTAGTGGTCGCCGCCGAGTAACGTCTCCCATCCCTTCTCTCAGTGGCCTCATACTAACGACCATACCAGAGCTCTGGCTTCATGCCTGCCTTTGCAAGCCTCCAACAGCAAAAGCGAGGCTCCGATGCCAACGCCGCCCGTCGCGCGAGCATGTCGGACCAGCAAGCAAAGGGTGGTATCTTTAGCCAGTTCTTCCACAAGTACGTCGTCGTCATTCCCACATCACAATGTTACTTTACAGCCAGAGCTAACATGGCTGTAGCAACTTTGGCAAGAACGCGGAGAAATAAATGATCGAATAACTCACAAAGCAAACGATCAAACTCGCGAGGCAACGATCGATGTATTAATAGTATTGTGGTTGAATGCCCTTGTTTTGGTTGTTGTAATGGGCTGGTAATTTGGCCAACAGAGATGAATGCTGGGAGCGAGTTCAGCTGTAGGAGCAGTAAATAAATGAAGTAAATGATCTGCATCAAAATTCGCTATGCTTCCCTCCTTCTGTGTTTCCCTGGATGTGATCAACAGGCACACCTTGACTGTCCTCCTTCATGATTCGATGCTGAAATCAAGCCAAGTCTTGGGCTTGAGATTGGCGATTCTCCCGCGACTCCAAGAGATGTGACGAACCCTTCTGGCTGTGTGTATCACCAACTCGCCGCCGGCCCTTTAAACAGCGTCTCGTACTCCCGTACCTTGATCTATGGTTACTCCTCGTTCAAACACTTTTGTTTTCCAGTTCCAGATAAAAGAAAAACTGATTTAAGCCTTGACCATGAAAATCTGCTTCTCGTTAGCCAAATAGTCCAGCAAGAGGGCAACAATTGAGTTGTACGAACCTGCTTCAGCGCCTCGGTATCCAACACAGCCTGTCTCTTTTGCGCAATAAATCGTGACCGCACAAAGTTCCTGCTTCCCCGAGGAGTTGATGTTCCAGATGGTGTTGTCACCCCGGTTCCTGGGATAGACGGCACAGGCGTTGACTCTTGCGTGGCGACGGTGCTGCTCGACTCGGACGCAGCCTCCTCCTTCTTGCGCTTCTTGTCATTCTTTTCCTTCTTCTCCTTCTTCTCCTTCTTGGACTTCTTCTCCTTCACCTTATCCTCCTCCGAGTCCTCAGGGGACCGGCTCTTGTCCTTGGACTTGGATTTCCGCTTCTTGGAGCGCTCTTCTGACTCCTCTTCCGAGGCATCTGCAGACTTCTTGCGCGACTTGTCCTTCTTAGACTTCTTATCCTTCTTCTTGGCCTTGGCATCGTCCGTGTCGGCACTGCTGTCGTTCTCCTTCAGCTTGCGTTCCTCCTTACGTCTCTTCTTGCTCTTGGAGTCGGAATCTCGGCTGGAGGATTCTTCGTCGTCTTCGCTGGCCTTTCGCTTCTTCGACTTCTTCTCTTTCTTAGATTCCTTCGATACCGGGGCGGATTCCATAACCACGTCCTCGTCTTCAGCCTTGGGTGTCTTGGCTTCCTCATCGTCCTTCTCCTTCATCTCATCGCCCACCAGGAGTCCGCCGTAAACGAATCGCATCGGTCCGTATCGTTGCTCGACAAAGTGATGCGTCTTGACGGCGAGGCGCGCCTGCTGATCCACCACAACTTCGTCCTCGGTCTTTCCGTTGAGTCTGCTGAGCAGATCTTGAAAGACATCGAGTCCCGTAACCTCGTCCTCCTTGGACCTGCTGAAACCCAGACCCTTCATGTCATCCTTGAGAACGACGCGGATGTATGAGGCGTTTGCAGCCGTGTGTAGTTCCGAGTGCGGCGCATTCTCAGCTCCTAGGAACTGGCCCGGTTGCCAGCCCTGGGCACGAAGGATCTTTTGCCCAAAGGTGTTGGTGTCTCGAGTCCATTTGGTATTGTTGGGATCCTTGTTGATCTTTCGTCGGCTGTAGTCAACAGATTAGCGAACAGTAATAGACAGGCCTAGCCAATGCGACAGTCTTACATCTTGTTCTCTGCAAGGAGCCCCATCTTTGCGACTGTAAGGCTTGAAGAAAGCAATCACTGGCTTGAACGGGTGCACGTTGGAGAGTTCGCAGTGCAGAAAAAAGAGGTGGGCGGTGGGGATGTGCGTCGCGAAAATATCTTATCGCAGACATTTATTGGTCGATAAGAATATGCATGGCCCCACAGAATCCGCTAGCTCACCTTTCACCGAGGCTCACCGATGGAAGTAGGTATCCATTTATTCGAAGTGAGAGACTTGTAAGTTAATTTCAAGGAAAGCAAACAAGATAAGAATGGGAATATGATGCAATTTCATGGCCTATCGAAGCTCAAATCAACTTCGAAAACCAGCAAGTAGTAGCAATAGCATAATCTACACGGAATATCGCGAGATACTCGTCTCCACGACACCTGAATCCAGTTGCCCAGGAACCCAATATGAAAGCAACCAACTCCAGCTCCACCTCATGAGCTTGTACTGTAAGCAATATGTCAGTCTAGTAGTTGAGCTCGCCACCTCCACCACCAGAGACCTGGTCCAAGTCTTCGTAGCTCTTCAAGCTTCGTCCCTGGACCGCCTCACGGGGCCCTCCAGCAGCTCCACCGGCGCCATCTCCCCATCGAGAGCCGCCCATACGATTGCGGCCACCTTCGTAACGGTTTCCGCCACGGCGGTCATACGGACCAGATCGATACTGGCCACGACCACCGCCCATGCCTCCTCGGCGAATGGGTCCTCCAGAACGGTCGTCACCCATGGGGTTCCAGCCACCAGACTGCATGTTCGCAAACATGGGAGTAAATCCGCCAGGGGGCATGGGGAATCCAGGCATACCCATCATGCCATTCATGGCAAAATTCTGGAGATTGAAACCACGGGGTGTGCCCGTGTTCGACTGGCCATTAGCAGGCGGGAAATGACCATTCGAGTTGGCATCCGTCCTTGACGGTGCGATGTGCGCAGGATCGATGACATATGCGTTGATGAGGTCAAACTAGAAACTCAGTTAGCCGATGTTGTTTAGGTATGAGTAGGGAAGACAAACCTCTTGCTTGATGCTATCGAGCCAGTCAGAATGGCGCTTCTCGACGTGCTTGCGCCAGAAATGCTCCTCCTTGAACAGCTTGGAACATTCCGGTGCCTTGCAGCGCCACTTGTGTTCATCCTCTTGCTTGACATGCTTGGAAAGCTCCTCATCAACAGCCTCGTCCACAGGACGGCCGCCAAGCTTTCGAATGTCGACAGAGTGAGGGTCCAGGATCTGGGTCAACTTGTCTTCAAACGTCTTGACCCAGTTAAAGGCCCGCAGAAGCTGCTGCTCCGTCTTGTTAGACGCATTTCGGAACTTCTTGTCCCCCTCGTTAAGTTCGTTCTCTGGCTCCTCGGCTCCTTCGCCTCGCTTCTTGCCAGGGAAGGGCTCGCCATTAGCGCTGGCCCGGGCCACCGCCTTGGCTGAAGAAGACAATGTGCTGCGTGGTCGGCGCAAGTGACCGCCTGGGCACTTGCGCGTAAGCTCGTGAATCGAGTCACTCTCAAAGACACAGAAGAAGCAGAAGTTGAAAACTCGGCGTAGGTACTCGATCAAGAGATCGAGCTGTTTCTTCTTGACTAGGAGATCTTCGTCATCAACCTCTTCGTCGTCCACGGCACCCTCTTCCTCCTCCTCTTCAACTTCAATCACACCGTCTTCTTCTTCATCCATGGCTTCATCCATGCCCACCTCGCGCGTCTTCTTGACCTTCTTGACCGGAGTTGGGGGGACGGCCGGCTGAAGCTGGCCAGCATTCCTCAGATCTTCGACCTTTTCTTCAATCTTCAGAGTGGCCTGGAAGTCAGAGCCAAACTCCTCCTCAAACTTGTTGACAATTCGCTGAACAAGAAGCAGATCCTTTTCAATGCGTTCAGGTGCAGAGAAAAGATCCCAAAGAGCCTTCTTGCGAGGGTGTACAGGCGGGTTGTGAACTCCGACATGGCAAACAAAATCACCCCGGACCTCGTCCTTGACCGTCTTTCCGTTGATGGCCTCCAGAGCCTTGTCAGCGGTTGATACTGGCTGAGGCGACGTGATCTGCTCATCACCGTCTTCGTCCTTAGGGTCAACACGGTCAACTGGCAGCGCCGTCTCTGAAGAAGGGTGAAGCATGACCCATCCGATTCTGTGATAGCGCTTGCTGGGGTTGGGATCAGAAAGAGAAAGCCACTTGAAGCCTCCCTCCTCCTCTCCAAGATGCTCCTTGCAGAAGGCTTCGAGGTTCTGACGGCTGACGTGGGGGGCGATAGTCTTGATCAAAAGAGTAGGCTGAAACTGGTTCTCGTCTCGAATATCAGCACCGTTCGCTGGGACAAGATCGCCAACACCAAGGATCTCATTAGTAGCCGTCGCCTCGCCCTCTTCCTTCTCAGCAACACCCCCGCTGCCATTGCTTTCACTCTTAGGAAGGCCTTCCAAGGAGAACTCATCAAAGGTGCCAGACTCAAGGTCTTGCTCCCACTGAGTGTAAGCGCCACGTCTGTTCTCGTTCAGTTTGGCCCGGAAATCATCCCGGATTTCGGGGACATATCGCTCCTTGAACCACTGCTCTCTCTTGTGCTCTGAGACAAACGCCCGAGCCATCTTGGCCTGCAACTCCTCCTTATACGCGTCATAAGCCGCCTGAATCTTTGCCTTTTCCTTTTCACGGTCCTCTGGGCCACGGGCTCTCTCGGGTTCACGTCGGCGACCAGTGCGAATTCGCTCCTTTTCTTCCTTGATCTTCTCATTCATTCTCCACCATTCACCAAAATATGAGAAGCCAACCTGGTACGGGAGCTTGACAGGATCAGCCAGTGGGTTGACGGTGACATTGCCGGAAGAGCTAGCCTCCTGGCCAGGAACATATCGATCAATATTGGCGGGGGGTGAGGTGATACGGCGTCGGTCGTCACGATCCCCACGATCGCGATCGTCTCGACGAGATCGCGGTTCATAGCGATCAACTGTGGCGGGTGAGCGAGATCGGCGGCGGTCGCGACGCTCATGACCTGGTAATGGTGAGCGGTGCTGTTCAGTGTGATACGAGTCAAGTCCAAAACTCGAGGTTGCACGACAAACCTGGTGACCTTCCACGATAAAAGGAATCGCCTCGCTCGGCGCGATCATCTCGGTTGCGCGAGTCATCGCGACTCCAGCTTCTCTCAACGGGAGAGCGAGCCGAGGCATCTCGAAAAGAGGTGTACGAGTCCATTGTTGGTTTGGGTGCGGACGCGACGTGGCATGGGAGTAGGTAGCTCTTTAATGCAGAGAAAGTCAATTCGTTGGGGCGCAGATGTTTGAGAGTGAATTGCGGGCTTTGCCGAGATAGTGCCTATTATTTGGCAACATGATTGCGGTTAGAGAGACGATCTTGAAGAATGTTTGGACAAGGAATAGAGCCAGAAGCAAGAAAACAAGTAGGGATGCCAAAGAGGCGCCATGAAGAAGGTGGCTCTAGGGCGACGCGCCCTGAACGAATGACAAGAGATGAGAAGAAGAATAAGAAGAGAATGAATATGGCATGATGATGGTGGTAGGAGGATAGGGGCGGCTGAGGGGACAACGCGAGGCTGCGAATGCGGCTGGATCGATGGTTGAAACGTAGAGGGAGAAGGGAAAGAGAGAGAAAGATACTCAAAGAGTATTGGGGGAGACAAACTAATTGAATGAACGCGACTTTGGCAATGAAGATGGCGCTGAGTTGGAGAAAGTTGCGCTCCAACAGGCCTCACCTCGGGGCGATAAACCGATACGAGGAAGTGAGGTCAAGTGAAGTTGAAGAAACTAAGTTTACGTTGGTTGGCTGGGAGCGAGTTGGAGGTTTGGTTTGCTGAGCTGGCCCGGCGCGCGCGCGAGAGCGAGCGATTTGAGTGGGGCGCCTTGATTGTTTGACAAGGGGGGCGGCTCCTGCTCCTCCGATGGATGGATGGACGTTTGCGACCGGCTGCGGGCCCTGATGCAGCCGTTCCGGGGAAGGTGTCGGCAGGTACGTACCTGCTTCACCAGTCCCGTACACCAGTCCCGTCTTGGGCGCATTGCGGCATTGGGGCAATCACTGATTGCCTGGTCGCCGCTTCCCTGGGAATCTCCGGCCAGTCTCGGGCCAATTATCTTTTGGTATCGGTCGGTAACCGGCGAGTGCGCCTGGGAAGGAGCGTGGCGATCTCCGCCTGCACCTAACAAACAGTCCGGGGGTGATTTCTTACATCATGCTCTGGTCTGGCAAAGTGTCTCCCACTCTTGCAAACAAGAGGCAAACAACAATGCAGCTGACCGCCATCAGGAGTGGCTCTGCTTCGACTTGTCACATCAATGCGATTTTCTAATATTTTTGAATAATTACCACATCCACTTGCGCATCGAAGCTCTTTCAATACTCCGCATCATCTTCTGTCTTTCATCCTCGGCTTGGTGCAGATAGCTCCTCCCCCACGACCGCCCCACTCTTGCTGGCCCTTGATACAGCCCACCTTCATCCACACATGCATTGATAAGAGGTGGTGCAACATATGAAACCCTTGGATAGCCCATGGTTGCTGAAGAATAACTCTTCGAAGCATTCAAAGACTCCCGACGTCTTTCTTCTTCATAATTTGGGGTTTCCATTGGCACAAATGGCAAAAATGGACACGGATAGCGGCGGCACCAACGGTTACCGCTATAACCCGGCGGTAGAGCACTTCAGAGCGGGAGAGTACCCTATGCTACAGGGTTCGTGTCTAAATAATCGCTTCCATATTAAACACTAACTTGTTTAGACTCTGTGTACCTCGATCATGCCGGCACTACATTATGCTCCAAGTCCTTGATGGACGCTTTCACATCCTCAATGATGGAAACGATATATGGGAACCCCCACTCTGCCTCCCCATCGTCTCAGAACTCTACTTCCCGAATCGAAGATGCTCGCATGAATTTGCTAAGCTTCTTCGGAGCGGACCCAGCAGAGTACGACGTGGTGTTTGTTGCCAATGCCACCGCTGGCGTGAAATTAGTAGTTGACGCCATGAGAACTCTACGCCAAGGCTTCTTATATGCCTACCATGAGGCTTGTCATACGAGCTTAGTTGGGGCTCGAGAGGAAGCTATCGACAGTTCATTGATCGATGATGAAAACCTTCAATCTTGGTTAAAGGGGAAGTCTCCCTTCATGGATACCGCCTACGCTTCACCACCCTCGACACTCTTCTCATACTCGGCCCAGTCTCACATGGATGGGAAAAGATACCCTTTAACATGGAGCAGAGATCTAAGAGAGGCTCATCGAAATTCAAAATCCCGTCTACTTACACTGTTGGATGCATCCTCGTTTGCCGCCACCTCCCGTCTCGATCTAAGCGATCCTACCATTACACCCGACTTCATCGTCGTCAGCTTATACAAAATATTCGGATTTCCCGACCTTGGCGCTTTACTCGTTCGGCGGTCTGCAGAATGGGTATTTGATCATCGAAAGTATTTCGGTGGTGGTACCGTGGACATGGTTGTGTGCGGAAAGGAGAAATGGCATGCACCAAAGTCGCATTCTCTCCATGAACGATTGGAAGACGGCACACTACCATTTCATAGTATAATTGCTCTCGATATTGCTATGGAAGTACACGAACGACTATTTGGTACCATGGACGAAATCAAATCACACACCTCATACCTGAGCCGGCGGCTGTTAAGGGAACTGAGCGAGTTACGCCATGCTAATGGCGAGCCCGTCTGCGCACTCTATACCAGGGAATCGTCTGGAATCGAATCATTGGGAACTGGCCCTGTCGTTTCCTTTAACCTAAGGAACAGCCGTGGTGCCTGGGTTAGCCTGACTGAATTCGAGAAGCTTGCAAATCTGAAAAAGATGCACATTCGAACAGGCGGATTATGCAGCCCAGGGGGTATTGCTTCAGCTCTTGGGCTACAACCTTGGGAGATGAAGAAAAACTTTTCTGCGGGCTTCCGATGCGGAGCGGAAAACGATATCATGTCAGGGAAGCCCACGGGCGTCATTCGAGCAAGCTTAGGTGCGATGAGTACTAAAGCAGATGTAGATCGCTTCGTCGACTTCGTCAAAGAGTTTTATCTAGAAACCACGTTACCGACGATTGAACCTATCATCAACACCATGAGTCCGATGGCTACGTCTGAGTCCCCTCGGCTCCAGGTGAAAACCATCACCATATATCCAATCAAGAGTTGCGCTGGCTTCTCTATTCCACCTCGGGTTTCTTGGGAGATTCGACCTGAAGGATTGGCCTGGGATCGCGAATGGTGTCTGGTACACCAAGGTTCTGGGCACGCACTTAACCAGAAAAGATGCCCCAGGATGGCTCTGTTACGACCACGCATTGACTTTGACAAAGGAGAACTGGTGGTATCATATCATGGAAAGCGGCGTGACCACCAGCCGCATCAGATTTCTATACCTTTATCGGCCGATCCCTCAGTCATCGACTCAACACTCGACCGACAACGATCAAGAGTATGCGGAGAAGAGGTATCTGCGCAGCTCTACACCTCAGAAAGCATCAACGGTTTCTTCTCAAGTGTTTTAGGGATCCCATGTGTCCTGGCACGTTTCCCTCCGGGTGGTCTTGGCTTGAAGAGTCGTCTTTCCAAGGCACAAATACAACGATATCAGCAACCCAGCAGGATGAGGACTCTTCCGGGAGCATTTCCAGACGTTCCGTCTCCTCCCGACTCTGACTCGGAACAGAAAAAGCCAGCAAAGATCCTACTCTCGAACGAGAGCCCTATTCTTATGATACACAGCTCAAGTGTGGATGAGCTAAATACGGAGATCATGAGCAGAGGTGGCAGCCCTGTAGAAGAACGAGCATTCCGGGCTAATATTGTTCTGGAACATTCTCCTGGCACCAAAGCATATACAGCCTTTGCCGAAGATGACTGGGGCTCTTTATACATTGGGCGCCAAAACTTCAAACTCTTGGGTGCGTGTCATAGATGCCAGATGGTCTGCATTGATCAAGAGACAGGGGAGAAGAGGGAAGAGCCGTTTGTCACTTTAGCGAAGACGAGGCGTTTCGATGGCAAGGTCTACTTTGGGGTTCATATGCGACACGACTCTTTTGCTCAGGGTGACTGCACTACGAAGGAGACACAGTACCCTACGATTGAAGTTGGAGATTCTGTATCTGTGACGTCGCGAGACTAAGTAGCTGGATGATCTGGGAAGAGATGGAAACGGATCTATGCAGTTGATACATTTGAGTGCGTCAATGAGATACTTTGATGCATTCATTACCTAAGGCAACGATGATACAGTGTGCTATTAACAGGACAGGGTCATTCTTGTACAAGTGAAAGTGCCCCTTCACGGCTCACTGCTCTGAACCACAGATCCCGCATCACTTGAGTCTCTTCTCGGCCACGCGGTCGAGGTTGAACGCGGCACTGATCAAGGCGAGGTGACTGAAAGCCTGGGGCGTGTTGCCCAGCTGCTCGCCGCTGCGCGCAATCTCCTCGGAGAACATGCACAGGTGGTTGGAGAAGCCTAGCATGTTCTCAAAGAGGTTGACCGCCCGAACCAAGTACTTGGGCTCGTAGACGGATGCGCGGGTCATGGCTTCGACGAGCCAGAAGGTGCACATGCTGAATGCGCCCTCGTGGCCGCCTACTCCTAAATACATTCCCGCCACATTAGCTACTCTTCTGTCAAATGAGGGTTTTATATCAGGGGACCTAACCGTCATCAGAGAGCTCGGTGTCATAGCGATATACCAAGCCGGTGCTTGTCAAACCGCCCTTCTCAGGGGGCAGGAGGATACGGTCGAGTGTGTTGAGGAAACGTGGGTCACAGGGTGAGATGAAGAACACCAGGGGTGCAATAAGGATAGAGGAGTCGAGCATAGTGTTGTTCTGAAAGCTCTGAACGAAGGACTTCATCTTCTCATTGTATCCTAGCCAACGGTTAGTTCATTCAAACGCACGGCTGTGGAGCGACGAATCTTACCCTTCTCCATAACACGTTCGTAGAGATTGTCTCTTGCTTCCATCCACTTGGCGCGGTTGGGACACGGGAAGCATCTCTTTTCTGCGAGACGGAGGCCACGGTCGAATGCAACCCAAAGCATGATCTGCGAGTAAGTAAAGTGCTGTTTGTTGTTACGGACTTCCCAGATGGACATGTCGGGATCTATCTTGTTAGAAGAGCCCTTGTTCCATGCTGTCTATTACTCACCGTCAAGAATTGTCAAGACGTAATCTACGATTGGTTAGTAGAGTCTAAGCAACAAGATGGTTGTTCGACTTACCAAGAATTTCACGCACAGCCCTCCAGACATCCCAAGGAACTGGCTTTCCGTACTTGTTGTACAGATAGATGGCATCCATCAGCTCACCATAGATATCAAACTGCTGGTGAAACGCTGCGCCGTTACCAATGCGAACAGGGCTGCTGCCACGATATCCCTCGAGGTGGTCCAGGGTGAGTTCGGGAATGTCAGTTTCACCACGGATGGTGAACATGATGGGCAGACCGCCATCTGGGCCTCGCGAGTGAACGAAACGCTCCATTATGAACTCCATGTAGGCGTCAGCTTCGGCCTTGAAGCCGAGACGGAGAAGAATGTAGATGGTGAAGCTCGAGTCTCGGATCCAGGAGTAGCGGTAGTCCCAGTTTCTCACGCCTCCGATGGCTTCAGGGACGGAGAATGTGGGTGAGGCAATAATTGCACCGGTAGGTTCTGCAAGTAATTAGCATGAATATCGGGTCAAGATGAAATTTGTTAGCATATGTACCGTATGTCATCATCTTGAGAATCATCAAGCTTCTCGACACAACCTCTCTCCATCGGCCCTTGTACTTGGACTGCGAGATGAAATTGTACCAGAAAGTCTGAGTATCGTGTTGCTGAGCATCCAAGACCTCGGTGGAGATGTGCTCAGTGATATGGTTGTTGATATCATTTCGAAGAACAAAGGAGATGGCCTGGCCTTCTTGGATCTGGATGCGAGCAACAAGGCCCTCACCGAGAGTTCCCGGGCGCTTCTCCTTCTTGAAGGTGATGGCAGGGCAGCTGTTTTCATCCTCTCCCTTCTCAAGCGCAACATCGAGCTGGAGTTTGTAGTCCTTGCTGTGGAAAGCGGCTACCTTGCTCTTGGTATCAGATGATATGTGACGCTCCTGGTAGAGGATGGTTTCATGCGGGTCCCTTCCATAGTTGAACGAGGGGAAGATTTCAACATCTAGCCATGTTAGTTCCATGTTTCTCTGAAAATAGTAGGAACAGTACCTAGAGTTAGACTGCCTCGGATGCATTCCACTCGACGAACCAGCCACTTCTTGAGCTCTTCCTGGACCTTGGTGGCCTCCCGATAAGAGTTTAGCTTGGTGCCCCTAGTCATGACCTGGGCACTCTTTGGGCGAGGGAAGAAGTCCACCAGGTCCACGACGCCATCTTCATGAATGGATCTCGTCTGCAAGATGCAAGACGATGGCAGGTACTGCTGCTTCGTAGTGCAGTTGAAGTCATCAGGGGGAGAGATGGAGAAGTGACCACCCTTGTCCTTGTCTAACAACCGACAGAACACAGATGGAGAGTCAAAGTCAGGCCTAGAGAACAAGTTTTAGCCGAGGGATCTGAGATTGAGGGCCAAATGCCATTCTTACCAGCACATGAAATCGACGCTCCCATCGATTCCCACAAGAGCGCAAGTGTGCATGTTGCCAATCATTCCATAGTCCTCAATTGGAAGGTATCCTCCCGTCTGAGCACGACGGGAGCCTCCTGGATGAGCGGCAGAGCATTGAGAAGCCATTTTCGATAAGATGCTGCAAGTTGATGGACAGCTGAGGTTCTGAAGCTGGGTAGCTTGGGGATGATGTAATGGACTGTGTAAGTGCTTCCGCGGTGGAATCGTGCAGCCCCGAGAGTCCCGGCGAAGCAAAAAACTGGATCTGCGGATATAAGGGAAGGAGTGAGCAGTATTGGTGTCTCAATCCCTTGAGATGTACCAGAATGGTCGTGAAAGGGAGCTGAAAGAGCATGCGGGGGATGGAGCTTATAAGCTTTCACGATGCTTGGTTCGCCTGGTGCAGCTCAAAGCTTGGTGTGGGTGATCATCACAGCGACTATTGCCAAAAGCAGCACCCAATTTCTTGTCCACGTGCATCTCTACGGCTAATAAGAGCTGACCAACAAACTGAGTCCTTTCTTCTTTCCAGTCTGACAAGCAGCAGCGCCTGCCGAGACTTGAGGGACTGAGACTTGACTTCCTTCCAATGGCCATGGTTTGCTGGGAGAGCGCCACTGATGGTTTAGTCAGTATGCAGGTATCGCACTTTGGGCATTATAAAGACTTGGACAAGGCATTACATGAATTTTACTAAGGTATTTATCAGAAAGCAAGATGGCGCACCTTTTCACCATTTATGTCCTAGGCAACTTGAGTTAAGTGCTTAAAAGCGTCTCTTCTTCTACTTCTATCACTCATGATGAAATGGATCTATGGCTACCTACATCGCATGACCTTGTGCCTCATCAATCAATCTACTCAGAATAAGAAATGTGAACACAGTAAAGTCGGGCAGGACTTGGCAAGGGAGTGCGTCTCCAATGGAGCTCATATGGTGAGCACCATGGCTGGCTACCCGGTATGTATGTCGAGGTCTCACCTGGCAGTCAACGATTCGACCTCACCTTGAGCGAAAGTCGGTAGGTATCAAAGCCACAGCCATCGAAGCAAGGGGTCCTTTTGACCAATTCGCTGAAACGCTACTCTCATACAACGTTCCATGGAGGTAAGCCAGTTTTATCCAGCGCATTTTTACCATGTTGTCGCACATACCTCGATTCAGATGGGCGACGCAGGCAAACTACACAGCCCTCCGTCTTGGAATATGAAAATCAAGATTGAAAAAGGGAATTGCTGAGAAAACTATTGGATGCTCAATCAACCTAATCAAATTTTCATCAGGATGCTGCTCATACTCGCCGCCTCTACTCTGCGCACATCTTTGAACAACCCGGTTGACGTCCGCATATTATCACAACTACCATCGATAAAGACACAGTTTCTATGACCACAAGTTCCAAGCACTGTTGCACACGGCGCACGGAAGGTCGGCCATTGTCGTGCCAAGTAAACGCCATGGCGCAAAAAAAAAGGGTCTCGGGGTCAATACGGCAAGTTTCCGATGTTTGAGACATGAGCTTGTTGGCGTTGGGCAGATGAAAGGAGCACTATCCGAGCAGGTCGAAACTTGCCTGGCAATTAACTCTTGAAAATGGGTCAAATTCATGATTGTCGTAAACTTTCGCAAAATCCCATAGAAATCCTGCATGATGACTGACAAGGATCTAGGACCCCGGCTGGTCCGGAGCTACTCTAGCTTGTTCGCAAAGAACCGACTTCTGGCCGTTGAGCTGAACGGTTTACAAACGCAAAAAGAGGTTGGGAGGTCAGCAACTTTCCATTCATCAAGATGGTGCCTGGTTTCATGCAGGGTCTAAACATGGCCGTTCCGATATCCGTATACGAACCGGGGTGATTCTGTTTTCCACCCCTGAAAGGGACGGGGACCCGCTGGCTGCCTCAGAACTGAAGCATTTCGCATGAGAAGAGAGCTCAAGTGCCGAGGATTTTGATGGCAAGGATAGGGGGGGATGACGGATGATGAACGCAAAGGGACAGGAAGTCCGAAGGCCAAGTTTTGATGAGAGTAAGAAAGTACACGGACGGACACAACGGCATGCATTAACGCCATCACATGAACTATTGCTGTTGTAGCATCCACACGTGCGGAGGTGATCAGCAGTCTGGCTTATTGAAGATCGTTGATGCAATGTTTCTCCTCTTCAGGTCAAGACAGACACAAGACCGACAGCCCTAGCCGCTCAAACCCCGCAGAGGAGATCGAACTGTGTGCGACTTGAAGGTCATACGGCGATCGCTATTCCTCGGCGTTGTATTTTCTGGCCTTGGTGTGGCTGATCTGGAGGCGTCTAGTTTGTTTGCTGCCCAAGTAGCCTCTGGTAGAAGTGTTACTCTTGACCAAGCTCGCTCGCTTTATTCACCGCTCGAGTACTTCAACAGCGCAACATGCATCTTAAAGACGTTTTCATCCGATAAAAGTCAATAATCAAGTAAAAAAACATGGTCCTACCCAAAAGGCGGCGAACCCATGTACTTTGTGCAAGCTCTCCTCGGACCAAGAACATGAACCCCCCCCCCCGACCAATCATGGCTCTTCCAACCGTCTGGATACCGCGTCGCGTGCGGACGGACGGTGCGCCACGGGGTTCCGCGTAGTCTCCACTCGACGGGCAGCGGACTCGACGGGGTCCTTGGAAGAGAAACGAAAGAGAGGTGAGCATCCAGCTGACGTTATGAAGGAGGCCGAATACGCAGAGAGGCCCGGAGCAGATACATTTCCACCCATGGAAGACATGCTACCCCCATGTCTCATCCTCCCGGTGTTCCAGTGTCCAGTAATCAAATTCCCGGCAAGGCAAGGTGTCACTGGCAGACAGTCAGTTCCAACCTGGGGCTTGAAGGCTACAGCTGGGCATGCGCTCCGGCCCCCTACAAACCGCCCCGCGACCCCAGCGACCGTAGCTCTATGACTACTCCAAGCGTACTAGCTCCGCCCTTTGCATACGCTAGACCTGGCCTCCTCTTGGCTAACACACCCACAAACCAGCCAGCCAGCTCAGCCGAGTCCAGATCGCCCGTACCGTACAGTCCGTCTTCCCTCCCCATCCACTCCAACAGGTCCAGTCGCCTCGCATATGAAAGCCCCGTCCCCGTCTCCATTTCTTGGGTCTCCATCATGACCGCTCCCCCTTCACGATCCGACAATCTCCTACCCTCACCACCTCCCCCGACCGACTCCCGTTCTCCCTCCGCCTCCCCCGAACCTCTTGTCCTCGTCGACGCATCTCTCCCTGTGTCAGCCACCAACAGGGCCCCTGGCCATAACTCCACGGACCTCGATCCTTCAACAACACAAACATCATCATCAACATCAACAAACCCAGCTTCAACAAGAGGAAGATCAGCAAAACTGAGGTCCAGAGGAGGAGGCGAAGCAGTGGCCGGTCCGTCTCGCTCTCCGGCCGCCAGGTCTCACACTGGCGAAGACTACGACAGTGACACCGACGACCACGACATCGAGATGGAGCCCCTCGCCGAACACCGTCGCCGTCGAAGCAGCCAGATCAGCTCTGGTGGTCGCCCCGTAGGCTCACCTAGCAGATCACGGGCCACTTCTGGTCGCGGCCCAGCGTCAAACGGTTTATCTGACGAGCCTAAGATCTCAGAGGAAGATCTCGACGCCAATGGCTTTGCGATTCGCAAAGACGACTTAGGGGATGAGAGCTATAGCGATGAGGACCTGCAGGATGACGAGGAGACGGGTTTGACTCGTAAGGACCGACACAGGAGGCAGAAGAAGCGCAAGAGGAATACCCAGCTAGACCAGCGCATCGCGAGGGGGGATAACGACATTTCGGCCGAGGAGCGCAAAGAAGCAGACAAGAGTGTTCTCAAGACTCTTCTCATCAATGGCTTTCTAATCCTCTTGTGGTATCTCTTTTCCTTGTCAATATCTATTGTATGTCTCCCCCCTTTTCTCACAACGCCGCCCCCTTCTTTTGAGTTTCAATTGCTGACAATGTGGCTCCAGTACAACAAGTGGATGTTTGACGAGGACCGCCTCAATTTCGCCTTTCCGCTCTTCACCACGTCTATGCACATGGTGGTGCAGTTTATACTCTCCGGCCTCGTGCTGTATTTCATTCCCTCACTGAGGCCGGGCCGCGGTGGTGGGCATCAGTCTGATCTGGGGAGGTCAAGACACGACGAGGAGCCAAAATCTTATGGCATGACCAAGATGTTTTATCTCACGAGAATTGGCCCTTGTGGCGCCGCCACTGGTCTTGATATTGGACTGGGAAACACGTCTCTCAAGTTCATCAGCCTTACTTTTTACAGTATGTGACCAAATTCCTGACTGTTGACCATTCGCGTGTCTAACTATTCTTACAGCCATGTGCAAGTCCTCATCCCTTGCATTCGTCCTTATCTTTGCTTTCCTTTTCCGTCTCGAAACTCCAACATGGCGCCTCGTTGGCATTATTGCCACCATGACCGCGGGTGTCATTCTCATGGTCTTTGGTGAAGTCGAGTTTAAGCTGGGTGGCTTCGTTCTCGTCATCTCAGCCGCCTTTTTCTCCGGCTTCCGCTGGGGTTTGACCCAGATCCTCCTCCTCCGCAACCCTGCGACCTCGAATCCCTTTTCTAGCATTTTCTTCCTTACTCCCGTCATGTTCCTCGTGCTCATTTCCCTGGCTGTTCCCGTAGAGGGCATTGGAAATCTCATTGAAGGCTTCAAGGTCCTCGCCAACGAATGGGGCTCTGTTATGGCCCCCCTGTTTCTCCTCTTCCCTGGATGCATCGCCTTTTGTATGACGGCATCTGAGTTCGCTCTGCTGCAGCGCACCTCTGTCGTCACACTCTCGATTGCCGGCATCTTCAAGGAGGTCGTCACCATCAGCGCGGCTACCGTCGTCTTCCACGACCGCCTCACTCTCATCAACTTTATCGGTTTGCTCACTACTATGGCTGCCATTGTAGCCTATAACTACATAAAGATCAGGAAGATGCGACAAGATGCGCAGGAGGATGTTCATGGCCGCCATCTGGCCGAGCAGGATGAGCCCGACTCTCCATCGAGCCAGAGCAGCGGCATTATAGACCGTGATGGTGACACAGATGGAGAGAACGCCGCCTTTTTGCGAGACAGCATCGACCGACTCGACACCGTCACAGCCGACGGTGACTTTCAGCCTTTGCTACAACCGACGTCAACGACCAATGACCGTCGGCATGATAGATCCGACTGAGGATTCGTTTAGCGTACCTATTTCTTTTGGATATTATGGCTTGTGTATCACGACTCATTGGACTGGCTTACTCATCGATATGAAGCCCCGATCCCGACCCCATCTATTTTGTACTATATAAATAAACAAGTGAGCCACAGGAGTGGCATGGTGATTATCTAGAAAGAAGGGGATGATCCGTCAGGTAAACACGGATAGTAGAAGAGAAGGAGACAATGGGCAATGGAGACGCAGGCTTGGGAAGATATGGATAATGCCTGGCAAGAGACCAGAGCAGATCAGGGACCCCAAGATACCCCGATATCGATTCTATGAGAACTGGATCATGATCATAGACATTCGTTCACATAATCACACTTTCAAGTTTTCCAATTTCAGTCTGGTGATGTCAATAATTTCATCGTATTGAATGTCATGTTTTCAGTACTGTTTCCTAACTGCCGGTGGCCAAGCCTTCGAATTTGCACACTCCACGGCTGGGTATAAGTCAACCCACGCAACGCCAAACACCATCAAATATATATACCAGCCAATACCTTGTCCAGATATTAGTATCCTAGCCAAGAAGCCTGAGACCATTCTTAGTCTTTTGTCCAGGCTTAACCACGCCGCCGCCGCCAATGGGGCCCAGACTAGGTTCGTAGGCACCACCGCCAGTACCACCTCCGTGACCACCCTTCTTGTGGTTCTTGTTCTTTCTGTTATTTCTGTCCTTGTCCTTGGCGTTGGCCACCTTGATCTCTGTGTTGGCCTTGCGGACCACGACGGGGTGGCTCTGGATGTACTTGCCGTTCATCTCCTTGGCGGCCTGGAAGAAGTCGTCGGCGTCGCTAAAGCTGACGAACCCGTAGCCCTTGGACTTGGATGTACGCTTGTCGCGAATGACGCGAGCCTTTTGTACCGAGCGCCAGCGGGAGAAGGCCTTGAGGAGGGCATCGTCCGTCGTCTCACCGGCAAGGTTTCCGACAAAGAGGCGCAGGTGGGAGGGATCCCATTCAAGCAGTGTATCGTCTGTCCACTTCTTGCCGCCGCCCTCGCGCACAACTGTCTTCTTCTTCTCCTGGGCAGCAGAAGCAGCACTCGCGGCACCAACGGGCTGGGTATCAGGCCTGGGTGCGCTAGGGCCTGCAGGCTTGTCGGTCTTGCCTTCAGCCGCGTCGCGACTCACATAGGCGCTCTGCCACTGAGCAATCTGAGCAGCCATCTCGGGGTCGTAATCGTTACTAGCCGTTCCGGGCGTGGGAAAGGGATTTCGGATCTGCGGAGCTGCGCCGTAGCTTGCCGCGCCGTAACTTTGAGGTTCATAGCTCTGAGGTCCGTAATTTTGAGTGCCGTAACTCTGGGGTCCGTAGCTCTGCTGCTGCGGCTGTTGAGGGTATGAGTAGGAAGTAGGCGCACCCGAGCTCACCGCGCCGGGAGCAGAGCCGGTCGAATAGGAGGAGTAGGAGGGCGCATATTGGGCAGCCGGAGCAGCGGTGGTAGCCGGGTAGCTCGAAGGGCCGGAGTATGTCGGCGGGGCGCTCGAGTACGCTGGTTTCGAAGATTGGGCCGCTGAAGAGAACGCGGGCTTGAAGCCGCCCTTTGAGGCTGGAGGTCTCGGTGGGAGCGAGCTGTTGCTGATGCCTGGAGGGGGAGGGTACGCCATGATGAATACAGCGAAAAAAAAACGGGAGGCGGTGTGTATTTGCGTGTCAAAACGTACCTTGAGCCAAGTTCTGCTCAAAGTTCCTCTTTCAAGAAGTCGCCCAGTACCTGCAGCCGGTTGTTGGAGATGTCGAGGTGGTGTTGCGATGCTGCAACGTGGAATCGTTGTTGATGATGGTGGCTGGTGTATGGAAGAAAATGGATGATTGATAGCCTTCTATGATTCGCCTCAGCCTCGGCCAGTGCTTGGCATAAAAAATGGGTTCGGTGAAAGGTAGTTGTCACGTGATGGAGGTCAAGGTGAACAAGGTGACCCCCACGAACTTCACCTCAACTGGATGCAGGCTTGGTTAGGATGAAAACATGGGATTGACAAAAAGTGAGGATTTCTATCATGATCGAGACTGCGACGGATAAGAAAAAGGCTCATTTCCGTTTAAACCGTCCAACTAAGGGGAGGACATTGGTTTCCGTCGCATCCGTTGGAAGTGCAACAGGAGTTTCCGCAGAGCAAGCAATGGGGTGTCCTTTATACTTGGCCGGATAATGGATCTCCGACTCGTGCACAGCCCGTTGACCTGGCGCCTGCTGCCCCGTATAATGGCACGTCTCCACGGGAGAATTGACTCGGGATGGATGCAAGAACGGTGAGTCCTGTGGCTAAATGGTGCTGTGGACACCTTGACCTTGGGGGTGGGGGTTGGTGAGGCTTCAACGCATCCCAGTTGGGCAGGTTTTGGAGCTCAACTCAAAGATGCGCGTTGGGGAGCATGTGGCTCACTATGAGTGTCCAGACTGATCATCTCGATTGGCCGCCGGGCGATGTTGAAACCGCGAAATTGACCCATCGACGAGTCCTGGGCGGCAGAAGTTGACGGCTAATTGGAGGCATGGAAGAGAAACCTGAATGAATTACCACTTACAGGTTAACGTTAGAGAGGGGTTTCTTTCTGGGCGGCTCCATGAGGAGCCGAGTCAATCTGGACTCTGGACTTAAGACTTGAGCCAGTCAGCGTGGGATGAAAGAGACTCATTTGGCCACTCATATTTGTAAGAGGCCGCCTCGCCTGGACATCGTGGCCTCTGGTTCGTCATGAGCGACTTCGGACATTGATGAGGCTGGGACTGGAATTAGATGGGTGTCAAGTCAAAACTCGGTGCCAATGCCGCACGAGCGATGCAACGCCCGCCTGAATCTCCGGATGAAAATCCGCCGGTGGAGTCAATGCTTGGTCAGACGGGAGGAGCATCCATCGCAAAGGAGAACCATGCTGCTGGTGCGGCCTTTTCTGGGCTCCTCCTCCATTCTTCATTCTTCCTTTTCGGGGCTATCGGTTCAGAATCCCAGGTTAGAGCGTGTTGGGGTTCGGGCTACTGTCCGATGATGGACTCGATTGGCACGGCAGTGGCAAGGACGGCCCCGGAGACGTGGGTCCCAACATTCGGGCGACATGGCTCCGTAGACGTGGGCCATGAGGAGGAAAAAAATGAACCTGCCTATGGGACGGTGTATCCCAACAAGCCGTAAGGGAACAGTCAGAGCAAGGGAGACGCGCCATGCATAAACAACTGAGGAGGTTCTGAGACTGAGGGGGCCAACTGGCCAAACAAGTTCTGAGACGGAACGCGGCAAGCCAAAAGGGCCAGACACATGTATCCGGAGAGATTTGTATGAGATTTGTATTGCTTGTGTCACGGTTTTAAAATTCTTGGTAAGCTCCAGGTGAGTGAGACTGCTGCACCAAGGGGTAACGCCGTGGCAGGACCGCCAAGTCGTCATAACTTTGGAGCCCCCCTCAGCTGGAGGGGCAATGGGAGAGTCCTGGAACTCGGTGTCCGTGGCTGAATGGACCCCTACAAGGTGCTGACACTGCATCCTTGCAAGGTGAGAGGTAGCTTGGTTATCGCACAGCACTAGGAGGAGGGGGAGGGGCATCAGTCATGATGATGAGGTGGGATGTGATGCTGGATCGAGAAGTGGTATTCTCTGTCGACGGAGAAACGCTCAAATCAGATTGATGCCAGTGAGGAGAAGAGTCAGTGATTGATAGATAAATGGCGCAAATAATTTGTAATTGCCTATCAAACCAGCCAGGGAGCAAGCATTGGACATTTCAATCCTTGATGGTTCAGTCGTCTAAAAGGAAAATGTAAGAAAACACTCGTCCGTCGGCCGCACCGCAGAGACGATGACGATACGCAGTTGGGAAGCCCCGCCAATCAATGCGGATACCCACCCCATTCTTGGCGCCGCGCCCGGCCAAACTTGACCATGTTTGAGCGAGCTCCCTCAGACGGACGGCCGACAATTGAGCCCTCAGCGTGCGGTAATGCTAAGTTGAGCGGAAAGATGTACGGAGACGGCGGGGGTCGTTACGGCGCAAGGTACCGAACCGGCGGAGTTCCATGCCATCCATGGGATGCCATGGGGTGTACGCCAGCTTGCTTGTGACAGCATGGCGCATATGTAATAACACGGCCCTGTCGCTCCCTCCCACCTTGATCCACGGTCCTCACTATTTCTCGACAACCTTCTTCCAACTCTCACCTTCTTCTTCCTTTTCTTTTACTCCTCAAACTCTGCATCCGCTCTCCAACTCTTCTATACCCCGTCGAGCGTCAATCAAACATCAAAAAGTAGCCCATCATGTCTGGCCCTGTGTAAGTCCACTTCACACCTCCATCGTGTACCTTCATCTTCGTCCCTCACGATTTTACCCCACCACCCCGCTCCAGAGTTCCCATGGTGATGCTCTGATGGCCTCATTCCGCGCTCTCCGGGCGATGAGAGTGTGAGGCAATCGCCGCGATGAGCTTGCGCCTGGAGTACCTGAGCGGCCTGGTTCAGCTCTCTCGTCGTGAACTTGGCTCATGGTTCTCGAGGCAGAGCTCGTCTTGCAAACCTCAAGCTTGGCGGCTCTCAACAATCCCCTTCCTCTACCTCACCTTTAAGCTCTGCAGCGGTTCAAAATACCACGAATGCTGACCATGCTCCAAGTGCGGATCTGGGCCTCATCGGCCTCGCTGTCATGTAAGTGAAATCCTCCTAAAATGTCCGGCTCTGCCGGAAATCTCATGTTACTAACATACCTCGCAGGGGACAGAACCTTATTCTGAACATGGCCGACAACGGCTTCACCGTCTGCGCCTTCAACCGAACCGTCTCCAAGGTCGACCGATTCCTGGACAACGAGGCCAAGGGCAAGTCCATTGTCGGCGCCCACAGCGTCGAGGAGTTTGTTGGCAAGCTCAAGTCCCCCCGCCGTATCATGCTCCTTGTCCAGGCCGGCCAGGCTGTCGATGACTGGATTGAGAAGCTTCTGCCTCTCCTTGCTGAGGGCGACATCATCATTGATGGTGGTAACTCTCACTTCCCCGACTCCAACCGCCGCACCAAGTATCTTGCTGGCAAGAACATCCGATTCGTCGGCTCTGGTGTCTCTGGTGGTGAGGAGGGTGCCCGATATGGCCCCTCCATCATGCCCGGTGGTAACGAGGAGGCCTGGCCTCACATCAAGGACATCTTCCAGGCCATCGCTGCCAAGAGCGACGGCGAGGCCTGCTGTGAGTGGGTCGGCGACGAGGGTGCTGGTCACTACGTCAAGATGGTTCACAACGGTATTGAGTACGGTGACATGCAGCTCATTTGCGAGGTATGGAACTTCACCAAGCTGACCCAATTGCGCGTTACTGACTGAGTGAATACAGGCCTACGACATCATGAAGCGCGGTCTCGGTCTCTCCAGCAAGGAGATTGGCGACGTCTTTGCCAAGTGGAACAAGGGTGTTCTGGACTCTTTCCTCATTGAGATCACCCGTGACATTATGTACTTTAACGACGACGATGGCACTGCTCTCGTTGAGAAGATCCTCGACAAGGCCGGCCAGAAGGGAACTGGCAAGTGGACTGCTGTCAACGCCCTTGACCTTGGCCAGCCCGTGACCCTGATCGCTGAGGCTGTCCTTGCCCGATGCCTGTCTGCCATCAAGGATGAGCGAGCTGTCGCCTCCACCAAGCTTGAGTTCGTCAGCCGCACGACCAAGTTTGAGGGCGACAAGGAGCAGTTCCTGGAGGATCTCGAGCAGGCTCTCTATGCCTCCAAGATCATCTCGTATGCCCAGGGCTTCATGCTCATGCAGGAGGTAAGCTTGTCCACAAGACATTTAACAGAATCATGACTTACACAATTTCTAGGCCGCCAAGGAGTTCCACTGGAAGCTCAACAAGCCTTCCATCGCCCTCATGTGGCGTGGTGGCTGCATCATCCGATCCGTCTTCCTCAAGGACATCACCTCTGCCTACCGCAACCAGCCTGACCTCCAGAACCTTCTGTTCGATGACTTCTTCCACAAGGCCATCCACAAGGCTCAGCCCGGCTGGCGAGACGTTGTCGCCAAGGCTGCCCTCCTTGGTATCCCTACTCCCGCCTTCTCCACTGCTCTGTCGTGGTTCGACGGCTACCGCACCAAGGACCTCCCCGCGAACCTCCTCCAGGCTCAGCGTGACTACTTCGGTGCCCACACCTTCCACATCAAGCCTGAGAACGCCAGCGAGAAGTACCCCGAGGGCAAGGACATCCACGTCAACTGGACTGGCCGTGGTGGAAACGTGTCGGCCTCTACCTACCAGGCATAAGGGATGTTTTGTGAATGGGGTAGCAATGGTTATCTAAGTTAAATAGGGTCGAGTTAAGGGAAGCTCGAAGGCTGCGTCACATCAAAAGCGTCGAATAGGAACGCAGGAACACGCAGGCGCTGCAAGGGATAGGTAATGACTGAGCTAGCTAGGGATTAGAGGCTCAAGTGATGAATTTTGGGACTATATAAGCTCAAGCAGAACAAAATAAACAAGTTTAAGCATAAGCTGAAGTGAAGATGTGTGTCCATAATCATTGAATATCAAGTATGGAGTAAACTGTGTGCTGTAGTTTTGTACGTGGTAGAGTGGTACTCAGTCGTAAAAAAAACCCCGAGACACTAGGATGGCTACGCTTAGTTCAGAGTATTCACTTCATAGCCTAACTAAAATATCATAACTCTTGGAATATCATATTCAGTTAACTCTAAGATTTTTTGTATATATTATGTAGAAGAATCCTCTTTGCCCGGTCAAGGAAATTTGGTTGACGCGGTTGAGGCTGGATCCACCTTTTGGCCCCCAACACTGTAACCTCTGATTGGTCACATGCTCGCAGCCTTGTCGCGAGAAGTTTGGGGCCGTGCAAGGACTCGTCGCTCTCTCTAACAACTCCATCACATTCTTACTTGCTGCATTGCGCCAGGTCATTTCGTCACCGTTTACTGGCCGATCAGCTCATCGAATTCTTCCGGCGCCGAATCAATAGCGACGCGCAATTTTGTAGATACTCAATCGCATCATCAGAGGCGTCGACACGCTGTTGCCTCGTCGGCCGCGACGATTCGACTTCCAACATGGCTCAACCGGATCCTAGCCAGGGTGTCCCCCAGGACCTCGTATGTCAACACCACCATGCGCGCGCAGCCTTCGTTGTCGCAATTCCCCTCTGACAGTCTTGCAGATCCAACATGTCCACCTCATCTCGGCGTTTCGATACCCGGCGATGCCCCGGCTCGATCTCAACGAGGTCGCCAAGTGGCTCATGAGCGCCCCCCAGGTCGCGCGAGACCGAGCTCCCTTCTTCTGGACATATCTCGAAAAGCCTACCGACGGCACCATTCTCTTGACCTGGCAGCCTCTGCAGCGTCTCGGTTCCACGTTTGCGACGGATGGTTATGTCTGGGCTCCCCCGGAGCAGCTGTACAAGCATGACCTGGGCAACGGATTGGTAAGGTCGGATAGTCATTGTCACAATACGCATACTAAGACACGCCTAGATGCTCGAGATTTACTACCAAAAGGCCGGCTACGTTCCTGGTGAGCAGTATGCCCTCCACGCCCGTCGTCGATGTCGATTAGTCCCCGTTCCCGGTCATCCCAACCCTCCTCAGCCAGATGTCAGCCTGTTTATCGTCCATTACGGGCCGTCGGAGCCAAACGACAGGATCCCCATCGCCATGATCCCCTACGACGAGCGCGTCAACGCCCTCATTCAGCAGCGACACTTTCTTCAGCGAGCCGGTCAGATTCGTCGCAAGGAGTTCATGCTGTCCGACCGAGTCAACTGGCCCACTCTACCAGACCCTACTCGCCAACAAGTCCCTCCTCAGATGGCGCCCCGAGGTGTCCCTCAGCAGATGGCATATCCTCCACAGGCCACGCCCGGTCCTCCTGCTAAGCGTGCGAGGCACGCGGCGAGCCAAGGTGGTCAGGCTGCCATCCCGGGGATGCCTCAACTGGATGCGGCGTTTGATGACGACGAAGATGTCTCAAGGGGCGACATGTTTGATCATCTTACGCCAAGAGAGATTGCTTTGAGTCGGTACCAGCAGAACCATGAGTGGATGGAGGAAATCCTCTCGTCTCCGTACCGGATAAGCCAAATCACACCAGCTGACCTCGGTCTTGGTTTCAAGGGCGAGCTGGCGTCATTGACAGAGGGGATCTTTCCCACTCAGGGAGACGCCTTTGCAACTGGACCTGATAAGCCTTATATCGGCCGACTAGATCCCGAAAAGGCAGACGAGTTCCGCAAGCGAGTCACTGAACACATCGAGTCGACCAAGGCTGAGATAGAGAGGATGCAAGCGGCTCATGCTGAGGCTCTCGCCAAGTTCAAGGCGAACTCCATCTTTGACACTAAGGAGAAGGAACTACGAAATGTTGTCGAAGGAACTGGCACTGAGATCTGGCGGGTTGAGGGCAAGGTAGACCCGCTCGACGATGACCCTTCTCCCCGTCCTGTTAGCAAGAAGACGGCCGAAGAGATAGTGTCAGAGGTCGAGAATGCCACGGGAAAGAAGGCTGTGAGCAAGCCAGTAGTGTCTCGTATTCAGGACGGTGGTTATCAGGCACCGGCACCAGAACCTACGCAAGCTGCGGCTCAACTGTCTCGTCAGGCCTCGCAGTCTGGCTCACAGAACAGCGGTGTCATGATTGGGGAGTCTGATGTTGATATGGGTGGCACTGCTGCTGGACTGCTTGACCAGATGCACACAGGCATCTCAGCCACATCAACGCCCATGAACACGTTTGGAACTCCTCAGCCGAACCTGACAGCATCGGGAGCTGGGACTCCTTCGAACCCCAATGTCCCATCGCCTGCTCCCGGACAAGCTGGGGCAACATCAGCACCAGGCGGTGGCGATGTGACGATGGGTGGAACTGAGGCAAGCAAGGACCAAACTACCACAGCGCCTGATCAGGGAACTGGCAGTGGAGAATGGGTTGTCGTGCCTAAGGATGGCGCAACTCCTGATCCAAATGCGCCTGCCAACGCTGCTGCTGGGTCAGGTACAGCATCTGCAAATGCTAATACCCCCAATGCACAAGGGCTCGAGAACAAGCCCGCAGCTCCCAAGACGGCATCTGCAGGGGCGACGCCAGCTGCTGCTACACCAGGTGGTTCTCTATCATTTGATCAGAACGATTTTAGCTCACTCGGTGATCTGGATACGGCAGGAGATGCGCTGGCTGGCTTTGATGGGCCGACGTTGGACGGATCTGCAGGCGAGCTTGGCGAGGGTCTAGATCTCAGTATGGACATGGAGGATTCGGCGTTTGGCGATGCCTTTCACGGCGTTGAAGCCTCGGGGACTCCAGGCCAGGACCCAAACATGTAGGGCTTAGGCATGGGCCTGTGACAAGGAAGCCGGTTATACAGACGGTTAGGGCTAGCTACAGTAAAGTGCGGATCGTAGATGGAAGCGCGGCTTAGGCTTGGGGCTGGGGCCCAAACGTCGGAGAATGGAGTGCGTTGTGTGTCAGGGGGGTGCTTAACTGTTTCCTCCTCCTGACAAAGATGACGTTGGGATCTTTGTTTTTTCTGCCATGTAAGAGTCAAGTTTTTGTTGTTGTTTTAATACCGTAGCAACTACGGAGTATCAGTAGACACCAAAGGGCAAAGGGAAAATGCTAAACAAGGAGGTCTTCTTTTTGGGGCTATGCTTATGTTTGATCTGCAACGATTTTATCCCGAGTTTCAAGTTAAGGTGAGGCGCGGTTATGGGTGTTTGATCGTCGTTCAGGGGGAGTTGGGGGAGTTGTATCAGAACTTTCTCTTCCTCTGAGGCTGAAACATTATGTCAGTCTCGTAAGAGCTCTTGGCCGGCTTGGCAAAGTTTGAGCATCATGTTTTACGACCGACTCGGTTGACTTGAACCGAGGCGCGTTGTTTTGTTGAAGGAAGGGTATATATCTACCCTTTGAATGTCCCAGTCTCAGTTTTTGGTCTCTTCAAGCGCTGGGCGACTTCTTTCACTTTCTTCTCTGCTGGGCAGTTTCTTTTTTCGTCTCTCCTTCTTTTCCTTTACCGATCGTTTGCATCTCAGAGCATCTACTCGTTAATCACTAAACTCCTAATCATCCCTTTTCCAACAATATCAAAATGCTTTCAAGGTGTTGCATTGCGCTTGTGGCTCTACGAGTTGCGACGGCACAACTTATCATTGAGCCAGTAAGTGCAATTTCGACGTTATTATAAAGTGTAGCGATTAACATCTTCAAGTCCAGCTCAACACTTGTTGGAGGCATCCTCATCGAGACGGTTGTTTCTCAACCTCCCCCAGCACTCAGCCTCACCAATTCCTTTGATCCCGAAACAACAGACGGAGTTGTCTCTGAATCGGAGACGACTGAAGTGCCTACTGCAACTTCTGAGGAGAAGTTGTTGATTGATACAAGCGCCCCGCCTATTCTTCCTGGCCTGAGATCGTCTGATGCCGCCGAGTCTTCAAGCATCCCAGAGACTGTAAGTATTTGATGCCCTTTTGGAGAAGTTATCTCTAACTTGTTAGGATTCAATTCTTTCAGTCAGCTCAATTAGCTCACCAAGCTCGTTTACTCCCACAGCCGATGGCAGGATAATCAGCACCCCACGACCAGTCGCCACTCCGACAGCTGTCTTGACACCAGGCAATGGAACTTTTACGGGCTTCCGAAACTCTACTAGAACAGAAGCTGGCGCTTCTACAACTGTCTTGCCGAGCTCTGGATCTGGTGGATCAGGATCAGGCTCAGGGGGCAATGTGAAAGAGGGCAGCAAAAACACTGATGAGGACGAAGATGATGAAGAGGAGGATGACGAAGACGAAGACGACGATGACTCGGACTCGGACGATGAGGATAGCGATGATGAAGATGAAGATGAGGATGAGGATGAAGATGAAGAGGAGGAGGAAGATGAAGAAGAGGGTGGATCTTCGAGCTCCGACTCTGACTCTGCCGACGCCACGACCTTTACAAGCGTCACTCGCGCAGGAGAAACTGCAGTTGCAGAGTCTGCTTCTGCTGACGAGGAACCTTCGGTTGCTCATCATGCAAGCCCAGGAGCCTTGTTGTGTCTATCAGTTCTCGTCATGGGGGCAGCTATCCTCGTGTAAACGAGTAGATGTAGTTTCACACCAAGAAGATTCGGTACAAGAGAATCATGGAAAAGAAACTTGACGGGTTATATCAGCCCATCCCAATACTGTAATATCTCTCATGAACGGTGACGATGTATATCGTTATGAGCCATATCCACGAGCATCGCTGATTCATCAATATCACTAAGAGTATCTTGGGACTTCATCTGAAAGTTACAAAGTGAATTGACTAAGTTAATCTATGGCTTTTCGATGCTCTATAAACTATGCTAAAACGGATATCTCCACCAAGGAAACAACAAAAGAAAGCAAAAAAAAAAAAAAAAAAAAAGATCCCTAAAACTCCCAACATGCAAAATAGGAAAGAAAGAAAAAGAAAAAAGGAGGATCAACAGTTAGGGCATCCATTACGGATATTGTCGTATACACTCGTCGGGTACCTCAACAGATTCTGAGAAACCTCCAGGGTCCCAAAACTCTTCTTGACCGCTGATACAACGCTCTTGGCTCCTAGCTTGTCACCGCTGGCCTCCCAGTAAAACGCACCACCAAGACCTCTTTGGGCGATGTACGCCGCCTTGAGTCTGGCAGAGTCGGCGCTGTCGGTGGTCACGAGCTCGCGCTTCGTCTTGTCGTAGGTGATGATGGTCATGAGGTTCTTGTCGATAGCTGCCTTGGCGCCGGGACGGGGAAGGTCTTTGAATAGGTAGATGCCGTCCTCGTTGCTACCGCCGCCAACACCACTGAAAGTCTGGCCCAGGCCGGCTGTGTTGGCGAATGAACGGCCGTAAAGAGGGATACCCATGAGAATCTTCTGAGGGGCTACTCCAGCGCTGACATAGTCGTTGATGGCCCTGCCGGTGCTGAACTTGGTTGAAAGGGGGTTGCTGGAGGATAGATAGACGTTGGCTTGGTGACCCGTAGTGGTATCCCAGCCACCAGCATAATCATAAGCCATGAGATGCCAGCCATCAAGGTACTGATCCATAGCCTTGAGCTTCATGACGTTATAGTTGGCAGGACCAGCAGCCGTGGCAACAGTAAGTAAGAAACGATAGTTGAGCTTGTTGGCGGTAGAAAACTTGTCAAGAGCCAGACGAATCTCCTTAAGCAGGTCGACATAGTTCTGGGCCTGCTGGGCATTCGCCGGATACTCCCAATCCACGTCGATGCCGTCAAAGCCCCAGTCACCAAGCAACTTGACGGCGGTGGCGGCAATCTTTCTTCGCCCGGCTAGTGTGCTCGCCGGTTGGACAAAGTGAGGGCTGAGAGTCCATCCGCCGAGGCTCATGAGGACTTTCATGTTGCGGTACTTTTTCTTGAGGATGTAGAGTTGCTTCACACAGCCGTATACGTTGTTACCCGACTCGTTCCATGAGTCTCCGTCATAGTGCTTATCGGTATCAGCCCAAGTGTCAGTAGATTTACTAGACAAGATTAGCAATAGTCAACTCATCAGAAAGTCGAACACTTACACAGTTCCATCTGAGGCGATATCCAGGAACGAGTAGAGTACGTGGGTGACTTCAGAAGCGGGGATGTTTTGAGGTTGAAAGTTGGCTCTGTAGATTCCCCTTATCTCATCAGCATAGTTCCTTGTCACTCAAGACTCGACGCCATGCGGGACCACTCACCAGTTGGTAAAGTAAAGGATGTTTCTCCGCCTGACACCCCTGGTCTCCACGATAGTAGTGTTGTCGTTGGCCTGGTCCTCCTCAGACGAGTCATCTTCAGGGGCAGGGCTCTCGGCCGTGTCAACGCCAGGAACGTCTTCGTCAGAGAAGTCAAAGTCATCGTCGATAATGTCAGTCTCATCTTCCTCAACAGCACGCGGCTTCTTGTAGCCGAATGGCGACCTAGGAGGGATGAACTCTGGCACAGTAGACTCCTCGGGAGTATCTGACGAAGGGGGGCTGGACTTCTGAGGTCCCCGGTAAGGACCCTTGGGCTGGATGAATTCAGGAACCTTTTCTTCGACCTTGACCTCATCAGAAACAGCAGTAGCAGCAGGCTGATCTGCCGAATCTTGGTCTGAATCCTGAGTCTTCTTCTTTGCGACCTGGAAGAACTTGGGAGCGATGAACTCAGGGACAGTCGAGTCCTTGGAGCTAGTAGAGTCGCCAACCTGAGGTTTGGTAGGCTTGTTGGACTTGTTGGGCACCTTGACCCACGGCTGTTTCGGGGCGATGAACTCAGGGACAGTCCCGTCCGTTTTGTCTTTGTTATTGTTTGCTTTCCGAGACTTGTTGGGAGCCTTGACCCATCCCAACTTGGCCTTGACCCAACGGGCGTCGATTGTTTGGTCGGCAGAGTGGGCAGTGGTGGTTGGAGTTCCCCGGTTGCCATGGTGTACTTCGTCATGGAGATGTCTGTGTCTTGTCTCTAGTCCGGGAGCAGCGAGAACTGCTTGCACCAGGAGAGGTGCGAACAGAAGGAAATGCTTGAGCATGTCTGAGTATGAAGCTGAAGGAGTGTAAGAAGGGGTGGATGAGTTGGTTGCGAATGAGTGATGTAGAATAAGGCCGAGTAGATTCAGCTGAGCAGCTGGGCTTCTTTATCAAGATTTGTCGATCAATACCCCGGTACAATCAGAGGATTCCAGACAACAGCTTAGGACTAAAGACCAAGATGCTGAAGCCGGCTTCTGAAAGAATAAAGAGGTTGGTTGAACTCGACGGAGCCGGAAAGTATATAGCTGAACCACTTTAAAGAATGAAACAAGGTGAGGAGTGCCGTGATAAGAATAGGAAACAGGTTTAAAAGAGTGAAACCACCTTGTCGAGAGAAAAGTGAGACATGAGGAGACCTGAAGCACGCCTTAAGAAGGGCTTGAGTCGATAACGCCAAGAGGCTTTGGCATGAAGAGTCCAATACATGACCGGACTATGCGATACGTTGGCAAGACGCGTGTCCAACTGTGTCCTCGAAAGGAGCCTAGACGATCAAACTGCGGAAAGCAACGACGCCAGCCCCCCCGCCTCGTTCTCGACTGGGAGGGCAGAGCCGGAAGGGGTCTAGAGACACGGTGGGGAATAGGGGAAAAACGTGGGTTGGCATGTCTGAAGCTCCCTCGAGGAATGTCCCTTGAAGCCAGGCCCGGCGCTAGTTGAGGCATCTGCGGGAGGGCTGGCCCGGCTAGTGGTGGATATTGACGATAGACTTTCAAGAGTCTTGCGAGGCCCTGATCAAGGGAATGTCCCGTGCGTCTCTTCGTGGTGTTGATGCCAATCTTGGACGAGGTGGCTTTCCGCCAGGGGCAAGCCTTTCAGGGACAGATCTGTTCCTGCGTAAGCCTTTTGCCATCTGATCGACTTTGATCCTCCAGCTTTGAATCTGCTTCTTTGAAGAATCTCTGTATCAAAAAATGCGACCAGAATTGTGAGAGTCGTCATCCCAAGGTCGTCCGATGAAAACGCTTTCGTCAACCACCATCAGATGACACCGGATTCATATGTCTCACAAAGCACTTAAAGTCCCCTAACCACATGAACCAATGTCTCACATTTCGCCTCCTCGCCTCTCAAAGACCATCCTTCCCCACGAGGGCAAAGAAATATCGTTCAGTGGCGCAAGGGCATTTCGTCAGGCACAAGACACAAAACGAAACTTGGCATCATCGACAGCGGCTTCACCGAAGAAAACGACATCGTTTACTAACCAGAAAGTCGAGACCTCAACAGTGGAATCCGGGGTTCGCCATGGTATCGCCCGTTGCCGTTGACCTGCTGATCCAACGGACATGAAGCCAGGTCCAGCTCTAGAACCAGGAGCGAACAATTTCGGGGCTTCTATGATTTGAAATAGACAGATGCATGGTTCTCTGAGTAGAGGCCTCTAGGTGATTCCCTCGGTGAGGCGTCTGGACGCTATTGAAGCCATCGTCGATAGCCACTGCCTCGAACCCCTTCAATGAATTCCTCCCTCGTCATGTTGCATTCCAATCAAGGGCGTGCCCGACTCAGCCTCCTGGTTTCGTCCAGTATTCTCCGCATGTCTCGGATATGAGACACAATGACCACCTTTGTGATGAACGTATTGTCACTTCAAGACATTGTCTGGCGCCGTTGTTATTGTCACGTCGTCATCATTGTCCTTGGAGACAGCGCCTTATACAACTTCAAGCTAGTAAAAATCTATGCCCGCAAGAGATACCCTCTTGTCTCGTGGGAATGCGCCGTCCGGCTGTGTTGTTGTTGAGGGGCTTCAGCGAGTCTCTTGGTAGAGAGTGTACGTCTCAAGTAAACCTGTGTATTAATCAAACTTGTCATTCTGCATTCTCGGCTATAAACTCCAGTCAGTCAAATCCGTCACTCCTCACACAGATACAGCCCCAGCCCTCTGGCTAAGACTCCACTTCCTTGTCGCCAGAATCTGTCGTTGCCTCGCACTGGCTTGACCTTCGTAGCCGTTCTTCCCGGAGTCAATGGTCTCGAGCTCGGCTAGCTCCTCGGTATGTCGGGGCCGCTCGTCCCGCCTCGCCGACAGGTAGAAAAAGTCCCAGAGGAAGCTTCGCTCCAGCTGGCGAGGCTTTCCGTCGGCCGTCCAGTATCGTTCCTCGCTGAGCTCTTGCGAGAGGTGGCGACGAAAGTAGCGGTCCTGAGTCACCCACCAAGCGCGCCAGACGAAGAGGATTACCAACGTCAGGGGGATCGCCGTGGCCCAGTAGTACCAGAAGTTTTCCCCGAACCGGTTGACCTTCATTGACTGGGCCATATGTGCCTTTTCGTCTCCATTGTCTTCTTCATCGGGCCCGAGCCAGTCAAACATGGACATGCCAAAGAGTGTACCGAGAAACTCGCCGGGAAGGAAGATGGCCGTGATGACAGCCAAAGCCTTCATGGAAGAGCTGTCGCGGGTTGATGCCACTGCCATACGGGCGTTAAGGATGTTGTCCTCCTGTGCCATCTTACTGTAGATCTATGTCGTGTAAGTAGGTATCTTAGGGGAGGGCGACAACTTTAACTTACCATGTCAATTTGGGCACGACATCTGGCCTCGGACATTCGCCTATCCGTCTCAAGGCCCATGCAAAGACGCAGCAATCCATCAAGATACTGTCTAATCTCATGCCAATGCAGTCCCAACGAGTCACCATCGCTATCTTCATCGGGCAGTCGAAGCTTAGGAAGGTTCTTGGGAGGCAGAACTGGGCTCACAGGAGCAGGTCCTCGCTCAGTATCAATGAAGATAGGGCTCAACATGCTGAGATCCTGGCCAAACGGTTGAACAGAACTTCCCATGCGCTCAGTGAGCTCGTCGCCAGCTAGGATCAAGACTTTGACGGCACGCTCCATCCAACGGATTGTGTCCAGCAGCTTGATGGTGTCCTTGAGGACCTCGTGCGCCCTCTTCATGAGCTTGGTCATAGTCATGGGTCCCCAAGCGATTCTGGCTCCGTCCTTACCGTTGCTAAAGGTCCGGCTAAGACGCCGACCCCCTGGCAAGTCCTGCTGTTCAAAACCGGCGATATTGCTGACGTCGTACTCAAGGTTGGCGACATTGGAGTTGTTCTCAATGACCGCCTCTTCACATCGCATGAATTGCACTTGAAGCAGCACCACTGGCGTGATCAGGGGGTGCGCCCAGTGAGTCCTGCATGATTCGAGGCGATGGTCGTACTCGTCGAGGTCGTCGAGACTGTGCCGTCTTGGCTCCCAGGACTGTCGGACTAAGATAGTCGCTGTGCGCTCCTTGACGTTGTAAGTCATGGAGAGAAAGTCGCAGGGCGTCTTGGGCATCTCGGAGAATGCGAGGATAATGCCTATGCTTGTTTAGTTGCCGATATTCTGCATGCACTTGATGCAAGGCTCACTCAGGCGTGATCCGTCCTTGGACCAGAACCTCGACTCTGTAGTCGTACGGGTTGAGTACTGCAGAGTGGCAGGATGCAGGTCCATGGCTGTCAGATCATCGACGGTCATGCTGAGAATATCGCGACCACCGTCATAGATGGTCTTGCGCTTAAAGCAGATGCTGCAGGGCGTCAGTGAACACGACTCTCCAAGGCTGGGCTTTGAAAAGACATGCACTCTACGAATACGGCCTTCCATTCCGGCTGATGGGGATTCATCTTGGTCTGGCTTGCGAAAGGTTCCCTGAGATTGGGTCAGTCAAGCATTGCTTCGTAGCTTTTCAAATACACACATTGCGATCGAGGAGAAACCCGTGACGGAACGCCTTGTCAAATAGAACAGTTCCAGGAGCGTCATCACGCGTAAAATGATGGGCAACATGCTCATCTTCCTCTACTACGTGCTCTCTAAGGGTGGCCGGCCCCGACTCTTCAGGCCGCTTATAGACAACGTACTCGTCATACTCGATATTGGAGGGTGTGCCGTTGGCAGTGATCAGAACCTGACTGGAGCAGACGCTCTGATCATAGTTGAAAAGGTCCAAACCGTGATGAACCAACCCCATTATGGTGGTTGAGCTCCACCGCCGGAAATCGACAGTGTAGTCTTGCGAGACTTGAGAAGAACGGCCACCCTCTTGTACGGGGCGGAGAACTCTGGAAACATGGGATCACACAAATGTGGTAAACTAGAAGAAGGAGAAGGGGGAGAAGGATAGAGTGTGTGCGTGTCTCTTCAGCAGAATCATCCAGCGGGTCGCGGCGTGCGTGTTATAAGCTTGATTCAGTTTGTTTGCCAAGAGGCTTGTCGATCAAGCTGACCAGGGTCACGTTGAGTAAGCCACCGCAGTTGGGCGAACTGCACAATGACGACGGCGTCATGGGGGTGTGAACCGCTCGGGCCCAAATCTTCCGTAGGAGCGGCGCATAGATAGCAGGTTGGGAGTCGGTCTGCATCTGCTCATGTGAGGGTAACATCGAGGATGCGGCTGAGAACCCCGGCACCCCGGACCCCCGTCGACGGCGAATGAGAACGGCCCGGAGCCCCGGAGATTCTCGGACGTGAAGGGGCTGGGGCGGTGGCTTAGATCCGGGGGTTCGATTGAGATGCTTCGCTTTCTAGAATGTGGAGAGAAGAGAGATGACAGATGTCGGGTCAGGTGTTCACGTGGGGGCTGCCTGTTCCTGGTTCCTTCCGTTCTGGGGTCATCTCGGGCACAAACGATGAGGCGAAGTTCAAGGTCTAGAACTTGGGTTATTAATTAATCCCTCGACCCGTGATCGATTCTGCGACGTTATCTATGATTGAGCCTTGCTGCCCAACTCCTTCTGATAAAATACGAGGCTGTCGACAGAGTCTCGTTGGGCTACGGTCTTGGCATTGTTGGTGTTTAGTCCTGTCACAAGCTGGTATTTATCCAGGGTCTGTCACATTTACTCATGGATTTGACTGGAGGAAATTAAACATGGTTTGTATTGGTCAAGATCTTGAGATTGAACTAGATTGGAGGTTGGCTTATACCATGTTGTTGCTCCTCTTCGTTTCTTGGTTCCATTATCTCTGTTGTCTCTTGACTCTTCTCGCATTGACCAGGGGCATTCTCTTCTTGTTGGTCTTGACTGAGAGCCTTCTTATCTTCTTCGTGACTCTCATCACCTTCGCCGTGATTAACACCCTCGTTCTTCTCTTGTTCCCTTTGCCTCTCAACCTCCTCGATTGTCTGTCGGATATTCCCAATTATCTTCCTTGCCTTGTCAATCTTGGCGTCTATCACGACGCAGTTTTTGCATTTGCATTGTAATATCCGTGATGTCCTCAGATAAGGCGCTTGGATGCGGCAGTCGCAATTTGTCTTTCCGGCGATGAAATCATCGGCTTTTTTGCAGAGCTTCATTCGGAGACCCCAGCGTCTGTGCCCGCAGTCGAAGGTGGTTTTTGAATACTGGCACATTGTTGGCGACGGCTCAAATGTCTGATAAGATGGTAAAGGTCTTGTATTGATGCTTCTCTTTTGTGAGTTGAAACTTTGGCATCATTGACCATTGGTGATTCAGCGCTGAACCTGTCTCTACTTGAATGATGTCCAACATTTTATAGATTATTTGTTACTTCCACAGGCTCCTTGTTCTCCTTTGAATGCGCCAGTATGCACGAACAAGGCATATCTGTGTGTGAGGCAGAACAAGGCATCAGCCCGAGACATTAGTAGAGGTTTCGGCCATCTGGAGGTTTCCTGCTTCACTCAGGGAAACTAATGAATGCCAACTTCCAGGATTTCAAGTATCACCGCTGTAAATTATTGCCGTCATATATGTTTTGCTGTACTCTCTTCAAAATATTTACCCAACAATAGATTTACACCGCCCGTATCAGGCATCACAAAGGAACTGCTGGTCGTTTGGCTTTTGTCTTTATTCAGTAAACGTTATTCCAAGCTTCAAAGAACAACGCCGTTCAACAAATCCGTCCTATCCGTCTAACAAGCCACTCTTCAATACCTCTTCAAAGTCCCTTGCCCAAGATACCTTGACGTCGGCCTGTTCACCAACGTGCGGAACAGAAACTCCCACCCTCCGCAGTGTCTTTAACAGAGAAGAATCGTCCTCATCCGAAATAACAACTCCTCCTCTCAGTAGACACTCCATATCAGTCGTTGAATCTCCAAAGTAAATCACCCTTCCATCCTTCTCTTTAACCAGATGCTCCAGAGCCTCGCGCTTCTCGCAGGCGTTTGTCATTCGGCCCTTTAGAAACTCTGGTCCCGTGATGGAACCATCGGCTGCAGGTTCGTTGGCGACAACGTCAAGGATGTGTGGCCGAAGAGCTCCGCGGATAAAAGCGCGTGACCAATTCACCGACACGACGCTCACGCTCCATCCTCGCTCGTTTGCCAGGCTGATAATATCCGGAAAGCCTTTTCTGATCTTGATTCTTCCTTCTTTGACTGCATCCGCACCGGCTTGCGACAATATCTCGGCGTCCAGCCCAGTAAAGATTCGAGACTCTGCGACACGTGCCAGGGAAGTCTCCTCGACGTCCTTCAAGCCCGAAAGGAAGTGAATCTCATCGTCGACACAAGTACGAGTGTCTTCCTGAGCGGGGTGACTCTTTTTGTAGCTCCGGTAGTCGTCGACATAAGATTGAACCACTTGGTCCCAGGATGCTTGGAGGTCATCCCCGCTGATCCGTCTCTGCAACTCAATGGCTGACCGCGCAAGCTCGCCAATTGTATCTTGCTGAGTAATGGTGCCGTCAAAGTCGAATATCAGATGCATCTTTGCAGAGGGTCTTGATAACGAGTCAAGTGCCGAATCCAAGTTGTTGTGCGCGCGGTGTTGGTGGTCGCAGTTTGGATGGTGATGTTGATGGTGATGGAGAAGTTGCGGGTTACATCCGTCGGGTTGAGGCCAGGTTATGGCTTGACAAGACCTTATAAAGCAACTCTCGCCTCGATTCAACCACGTAAACAACGTAAACCACTTGATCAAGCCATTTTTCATTTTCTCTCAAACCCTCTAGCCAACTTGGAAGCTGTAACTGCGGGGAAGCCCATTACGTAGTTGTGCGCTTCAACTCCTCAGAGGGAGGAGTGGATCTGGATCATGACGAGAAACGAATGGCTTCTTGGCCAAGCAACGCAACTTAGTCACCCACTATTGCATCAAGCGCAGGCTCTGGTAGTAGCAACAAAACATTCGCTAGGTAGACTCATTACATCCAGCAAGTAACCTATGAGAGAAAAGGGTATCACGCTCTAAAACCCCTGGTCCTGATTTCTTTCCGACACAACCCAAAACTGGTCCCTTCCAATATGACACAGCACTTCAACTTGCCCAGCTTCGAAAAAGATGTAGACTTGCCTCGGTACTAGGACACAGGCAAGACATCCTCCATTTCCTCATCGTCGTCGTCGTCAATGGGCTCGGCAGCCGCCTCCTTGGACTCTGCGCCTCCCTTGTCGCGGTAGGCATCGCTCAGGCAGTAGTGATTTGCGAATCGCCCACTCTTGTTGAGTACGGCCACCTTCTCGAGCACCTGACGCAAGTACTGGTCGGGCTGTTGCAGCTTCTGACGCAAAGCCTTCATGGACCAATACTGATACTGACGGAAACACTCGAAAATGAGATCCAGAAGCTGGTTCTCTGGGATACGGGCAGCCTTGAAGACCTCTCCCTTCTTGGGCTTGTTGATGGGTGCAGTGTTTTTCTGAATTACCGGTTAGCAATGACAATACACACAGAGAATAGCAGACTTACGATAAAGTTTCCTCCCCAGCTGGCTGACCCGGTAGCTCCAGGGTTGATAATAGACGAAGCCTTGTTTCTGCTAATAATCTTGAGCTTCGACTTGGACTGCTCTGCATCTTGCAGGCGCTGAGCGAGAAGTCGTTCCTCTTCCCTCACATCGCGAGGCTCGACGCGAACATCATAGTGAATCTTGCCGAAAACCTTTGTGCGTTCTGCCACCAGTCAGTTTTATGGTTTGAGGATTTGGTTCGGCGTGACTCACTAGGGACAGCCTTGCGGTAATATGGTTGGTATCTGCTCCTTCGATCATAGCTTGGACGATCCGAGCCTCCGTTGTTGTTGGGCTTCCTCAGGAGTGAATTCGGAATGCCCGCGTTGACTGCCTCGTGTCGCGCCTTGTTTTGCGCCTTGTAGCCAGGCAAATCTTCTTCGCTGAAGATGAAATGATTGTTGACGTTGGGTTCGAGGACTTCGAGATCGTATTCGCGCGGCAGCATCTGGTGCTCGGGACATTGATCGGAAAGAAGCATTCTCAACTTGGTCTATCAATCTGTCAGCACAGCAACTTGACCGTCGGGAGCGAAATGCATACATTTGCGCTGCCGTCAGGCTTCTGCTCGGTCCAGGTGCGCAAAGTTCCAATCCGGATCTCGTCGTCGTCGCCCAATCGCTCCGTCAGCTTAATCCAGGCATCCCACATGTAGCGAGGCACGCGCGCAAGGTAGAGCGTCTCAAAGGCGCGATTCGCCGCGTTCTTGTCAAAGAATTCGAGATCGCCAGCATCTTCGTAGAGATCATCCTCATCCACCTGAGCTGGCGATCCAGAATTCTCGGGGTCGGGCTTGATGTAGCCCTCGGACTTGATGTAAGGTTCGGTCATGTTGGCTGGTGTGTGAGGATTGGATTGTAGCGAACGGCTGCTGGCTAGAGGGAAAGGAGGAAAGTTGAGAGAGTGTGTCGGAGGCGTAGAAGTGGTATAAAGGGGAGTCACAAGGCCAACCGAAACCTTGCGAGAGATAAAAGAAAATAAAAGGCCAGACGTGAGGGCGCCTAGTGGTGTATGCAGGAGGACAAAGAAGTTCGTAGGCAATACAAGTCTCGCAGTGACGAAATGGGCCAGCAGCGGCTCATCCTCGCTGAGGCTGTCGCCTGGGCGCACGAGCCACCCAGCGCCAGTGGAGAAAGCTTCACGGCCTTTAGGCGGCTTAGTCCCAACAAGGTTAGATTCTTCCCCCGGTGCTGCAGGTGCTCTTTCACCGGGTACGTACCGTCTTCCCGCACCCGCATCACCTTCCCTGCCTATCACAAACACGACGGCTACGTCGTGGCTCAGCCTTGAAATAAAGGTGTTTGCCTTTAAACATCATCTCTCATCTTCCAACCAATTTCATGTCTACAAGTCATCATGGTGTTGTCATTTAAAGTTGCCTAACAACCTTGGAAGGTGTCTTTGCTTGCACCTACTTCCCCTTCTGGATTGACTCAATCCCCTTCTTTCTATTCTCAGACGTACTCGACGGCCGCGTATTCAATCCTTAACCAACCCCGGTTCTCCTGTCAGCGCCATCCAAATTCACATCGCCATCTTAAAGACAGACAAGTCCGACTGATACTCGACCGAGCGCAAGAATCAGCATATCAATATCCCTTCGAAATCGATATAACAAGTCCAACATGGCTCCCAAATCCCTCATGGAGCTTGCCACCCTGGCATGCATCAAGAACATCCGAGAGCTTGAAGGTGTCGGCTATCTCCCTTATGATACCGTTCGCCCTATTCTTCTCCGCATCGACAATGCGCATCAGCTTCGCAAGATCGAGGAAAACTCGCCCCAGGTCGAGGGCGAGACGGGCGAGATTTGGCTCAAGATCATCGAGCGCGAGTTCCCCATGGAGGTCAAAGCCAAGGCATACAAACCCCAGAATCCCAAGAGCTGGTTCCGCGTCTGGAAAAAGTACAAGAAGGACCACGATAATGCTCTTCAAGAGAGCGAGGCGAAGCTCATGAACGCCCTTAACGGGCTCAGACAGGATAAGGAGAAGAACACCAGCAAGATCGTCGACAGGAGACTGTTGCCAGGCCTGGCAGCCAAGATTGGACCGAGACGGCCATGGGGTCAGCGCGATTCCTCCAGCAGCACCTTCACATTCAACAAGGGCAGTCGCACAAAGACAAAGACAGGCGCGCAGACGATGCGCAAGATCCGACGCGAGACACAGGAGATTTCCAACATCCACCGCAAACTGTCTAGACCAACCGCTGCATCCAACGCCATCACAGCACTCAGGAGGGCACCCGCCGCTATGGTTAATGACGAACGGAGAGCTGCTCTACCCTCTTTGGTCAAAGCTCCTAAAGTCTCAGAGCCCTCTGAAGCAATGCTGGCTCATGAACAGCGAGCTACCTTTATATCCGACTCTGAATCGGATCAGGGCGATGATCTATTCGACGAAGATGAGGAGGATGAGCCCGAGCCCGTTCCTCGCAAGCCAGCTCCCAAACCCTTTGCGAAGTCGTCCGCCGCGTCATTGCTCAAGAGACCTAGCTCATCATCAGGTGTTCTTCGGACTTCGGCGGCCCCAGCCAAGCGTTCTGGTATCCTTTCAAACAGCTACAAAGGACCTAAGCCATCAACTACAACATCCTCTGCACCAGCGCCTTCAAAGCCGCGAGCAGAGCCACCCATACCCGCACAGCGACCTCCTCGAACACAGAGTTCCCCTCCACCGAATACCGACCCCGGGCCGTCGTCTTCTCCTCCCGCCCGAGCACCCCTGCCCATGCCTCGCAAGCGCAAGGCGGTAGATGTATTCATGAAGCCAAAGAAGAGGGCTTGAAGTGCATTTTTAATTTTATTTGTCAATGGTTTTCAGTGAACCACGGATCAACGGCGTTGTTTGGGATTGAAAGGTCAATTTGCCTGGTTGTATGGCCAGAGACTACAAACAGGTGTAGTATAGAGGAAATGGATATGGGTATAAGCGTCTGATTTATCATCAAGAACAGAAAGTGGATTCGGATCATGGGTTCAGCCCGGTTATTAGAATGGAAATACAGCAAAGGATATGGACTCTACCAGGTATCAGATCAAAAGGCAACGTGTGAAAGGGTCAACGGAGGCATGTTGGAGCGAGCGAGTTCTTTAGAGGCATGACTGGAATTGACAAAGAACTACACGCATCGAAACGACAGCAGCTTGCAGGGCGCATTCTCCCAGCGCTTCTCCCCGTGCCCGTGGTGGTGATTGTTGGGTATAAGCAACACACAACTTATAACAGCATGCTGCGCAGTGCCGCGGTTCACCTTGAATATCACATCACAAGTCATTCCTGACACTAGTCGGCCTCTTGCGACCACACACACATGCACACGCAATATGCCGACCTGTTCTATGTTGCGCATCGTCCCTCCATTGTCCAACGCCGGTGAAATGCAGCCTCATGTTTGTTATTCCCATGACCAGCGCAGATAGCCGTATCAGGAGGGTTGCTCGGATTGTCTCTAAGTTGCTGTGGATGATTTGTCTATGCCAGCCATCGTCCTCCCCTAAGGGCGAGGACGAGGTGAAGAGTGTCGCCAGCGACGAGGTTGTATTCAGCGGCCGTCTTGTCGTCCGTCCTGGAGGTCATGTTTGTCAGCACTTCCGTCCTCCATATTCTGTAAGAAAAAGCTTACATTTGCTTTCCACCGTGGATCAGACGTTGCTGAACGGGGGGGATACCCTCCTTCTCCTCCACCTTTTCCTTGATCTGAGAGACCTGCAACGGAGCGGTCAGTCCATGCGCTCTTTTCCCCATGAAGCTCAGTGCGCGCGCGGTAGTACCTTGTAGTCCATCTCGATATCGAGCTCGATCTCCTTTCCGGTGAGTGTGCGGACCCTATTGTGTAGAGCGGTTAGCTCTCTCGATCGTCATGACGTGGGGGGGTGGTTATGGAAGCTATCGGAAAGCGGTATCGCGACGTACTTGATCAACATGTTTGCGGTTGTTGGAGTGGAAGAATTTCAAGTCTTTTCGAGAAGGAGATTTGTTTTCGAGATGCGACGAGTCGTCGTGTAAAGTTTGGAAAAAAAAAAAAAAGTATGCGAGGCTGATGTTAAGAGGAAGCAGAAGGGCAGTTGGGCCGAGTGAGGTGCTACTGCTGCTGCTGCTGCTGCTGCTGCTGATTGATGGTGGGGTTTTACTAAGGTTGGAAGGTTAGCGACTAGGAGGGGCAACCCTGGTAGAGTGGGATGGATGCCTGTTTAGGTGGGCTTTGTTTGATGCTGGGATCTTTGACGTGCCAGCGGTTCAGGTTTCAAATAGTTGGTAATAGTTGTCGTACGATGTGTGATAATAGTGTGCTTATGCAGATGATTAATACATTCGATCTGTATGAGTCTTGCTGTGGTTCCCTCACTTAAACTACAGCTCCTACTAGGTACTCAAAACCATCATGAAACCAGCAAACATGTCATGGACGGACAGAAACAACTAGAGCAGAATAGGTAGTCTCTTTTACTACCTCGTTATTCATAATAATACAGCCCTCATCGATAGACATACAGTGGAGATTTGCATTAACCCCGAGCACACCTCTCCAATACACCACCCTCTCTCTCTTTACTTTGCTTTAGTTCTTTTCTTTATCCTCAAACACATTGAGGCCGAGACCCTCAGAGTCGAGCAGCAGCCTGTTCTTGGAGCCAGCCTCCTGGAGCTGGGCGGCGATCTGCCGGGCGTTCTCAATCTTCTTGAGCTCCACATAGGCCTTGTTCTTCTTGATGGCCTCACCAATCAGCTCGGCGGAGCGTGCCTCACCCTGCGCCTTGACAACCATGGCCTGCTTCTCCTGTCGCGCCTTGTCGACGATGAAGGCTGCTCGCTGGGCCTCTTGCTGGGCAACCTGCTTGGCCTCGACGGCGGCAGTGAATTCGGGGGAGAAGGCGAGATGCTAGTATACCGTTAGCCATGCACATTGAAGCCAATTGCATAATACATACAGTCAGAGACACATCGTCGAGGAGAATGTTGAACCGGGCAGCTCGTCGAGAGAGGTTCTCTCGCACCAGTCTAGCAACCATCTCTCGCTGAGTAATGAGCTGACTGGCATTGAACTGAGCAACGACGCTCTTGAGAACCTCGTTAACAATCGAGGGCAGCACACGCTCGTCGTAGTCGGCGCCTAGTGTCCGGTAGATCTGTGGCAGGGCGTCGATCTGAGGCCGCGAGAGCACACGGCAGGTGATGTTGACCATCTGCAGGTCCTTGGTGCCCGTCAACGAGGCGACGTTGCGCGGCTTCGCTCGGACATCGTACACAATCGGGGTCTCGAACCAGGGGATGTTGATGTGAGTTCCTGTCCGATTTTGTCAGCCTCCAGCTCTTAATACCGAATCGCCCGAGCGTCGTCTCTTACCTTCAGCGTAAATCTCCTTGCTAACACCGCTTACCCTCCGGTACTTGATAGCCCGGTGACCACCATCGACGTTGAACAGCGAGTTGGAGAGGACCACGGCACCACCAGCGATGAGCAGACTGGCAAAGACGGCACCGCCGGCTGCTCGAGGCATCTTGGGGCCGCCTCCACCACCATAGCCGCCGCGGGCCTGCTGCATCTGCCGAAGACGCCGCATAGCTTCCTCCTGCCAGTTGTTGTTTCCCGACATAATAGAATTTGCTTCGGTCGCGAGAGAGTCGATCCGAGGCTTGGGAGGGGGGGTTCGTTTTTCAATTTGTCGTGGGTAGTCGATGATGGTGATGGAACTGCTCGAGGGAAGCTGTTCGATGGTGGGTCCCGGTTTTTCGCCGGCGTTTCCCGTCTTGAAGGTTGTGAATGGTCAGCAAAATTGAGACTGCATTTGATTTGAGTTGCCTACCCTACAGCTCAAGGTGCCATGGACGTATTTCTGCAACACGCAGTCAGTCATATATTGAGAAATAGTTTAAGGCTAGGATTGATATGAATTTTAGATTTTGTTTTAACATCCAATTGCATTCAATTGGTTCCATCAAATGGACTAAATAGTCGTGTCCTTGAGCTAATCTGGAGTTTCTGGCCTCATACTTGCTCTACATGACTCCTACATGCCTGCTCGAGCACACAACTACCCCACCACTATAGAACACAGCTCAACTTTCAACTTTCACATCTCTATACGTATTCAAAAGGGATGAGAAAATCAACTACAAGCATATTTAAACTTGAACAGCTGCCAGACAAGGCATCGTATTTAGCCATTTGTATCTCGAGATCAGAACCACCACGCCCTGCACTATTAACAATGGTATCTGTAAGTACAAAACATGGATGCATCCAAACCCCATTCGCCAAAAGAGGCATGCCCCAAGAACAAGGATATCGTAACCAATCCCCCCAATTAATCCTGAAGGTATCGTCCACGCATCATCTCATCCCTCATGCCTCATCCGTTGTATCCCATATCATGCATGTATCCCGTTTCCCATATCCCGTCCCATGCCCCATACCCAAAAGCAAACAGTCTTCTATATATAATACTTGTCAAGCGAGGGCATATAACAAAGGAGATCCTCCACGAGTCGTCAAAGACAATTCCTTAATTACCCGCGCAGACCAATCTTGATCGTCTCACCGGCTCTGGGCTTTCGAGCATAGCCGGTGAGCATGCGGAAGCCTGACTTGCAGTTTCGACCCTCCTCGAACACTGCGGCGACGCCATCCAGACACTTGCCAGCTTCTTCCATGGCAGCACCCGTTGTCACCGTGTCAGCAAGTCGAAGCTCGCCAGAGACCTTTTCCATCTCACAGCGTAGCAGCCACCGCTCCCAGCTCCAACCACCAACAAGACTGCACGCGCTGGCGATGTCGTCGCTGCTACCCATAACCATGGCCTCAAGCGTGCACGTCTTGGCCACCTCGCCATTTAAGTTGTCCTTCAAGGGAGGGGTGGGCGGCTTGTACATGCTTCGCCGGGCTCCCATTGGCAAGCACATCCAGGTGCGGCGGGTATCCTTGAAGCCGGCGCGAGCCAGGCGACCAAGCCACAGCTTGGTTGGGTTGGGGTCATACCCAAGAGTTTTGAGAGCGAAGCCAAACTCGACGCTCTTGGCCAGGCCAACGGGGCCGGCGTTGATAATGTCCGAGTCGAGAAGGGAGAAGTCGAGATAGCCGCCAGGCTTGAGCACACGCATGCACTCCCTGAGGCATCCTTCCCACTCGTCTTCACCGTTCTCGCCGACAAACTTGAGGATGCTGTGAAGCTCCCTGGCAGAGATGAGATCGAAGTGATTGTCTGAGAAAGGGAGCCGAGACAATCGCTCGACAGCCACCTGGCGATGATTGGGGGGTCCGCGCACGTTGCAGTTGGACAACTGGCGGATCGCCTTGGTGGTGACAGTATAGATCTTGGTAGTAGGGAACTGGAGGGCGCAGTGCCATGCCCAGTCACAGGTAGCCTGTCCACCAAGATCCAAGACCCTGGCGCGATCGCGGGTCACACCATTCTCATTGGGAGCCACCCGAGAGAGGCGAGCGAGTCGCTTCGTCACTGGGGCAGAAATGAGACGACCGCCGTTGAGCATCTTCATGGCAGCGACATGCCAAGCAGCAACGGTCATCTGGTTCATGGCCTCAGCCTCCTTCTCCCGGCGAAGCTTCTCAGGGTCATCGACGATTGTGTCATCACCACGAGCGACGTTGGCGCTGAGTCGCTTCTTGGCAGACTGAGGAACCACGCTGAGCTGGTACTTTCCGAGTAGCTGGTTGCGGTGAGCTTCGCGAAGGGACACACGTTGGGCCTGGATGGCCTCGAAGCGGGCGAGCTGGTGAACAAAGACATCCTGGCGATGGATGCGGACAACGTAGTCCTGGAAGGCTCGGTAGTAGGCAGACTCTCGTCGAACAAGCATCGAAGGCAGGCGCTTGGGATGCTCCGACGTCGAGATGAGGTTGGAGAAGCGAACTGTCTTCCTGTTGGAAGCAATGGGCGGTTCAGGCTGGGCCTGAGGCTTAACCTGGAGTTGAGTTTTGGGGCTTCTCGGGGAATCCTCCTCATTTTCCTCGGCAATAGTGTTCAATCCACCCTCGTCTTCAGGGGTATCGTCTTGAACACCGCGGAGATAGGCTCGCTGGGCACCGAGCCAGAGCTCAGTACGGTCAAGGTGTGCAAGGGCCTCCTTCTGTTGCTTGCGAGCATAGTCGGGATCATAATCAATGACAATCTCGATAGGGGCGTCCTCAACCATAGGCGAAGGTGGCATGTTGGGAGTCTCAACAGTGGAGGCGGCCGTGCTGTGCGCAAAGGCAGGGCGAGCAGTGGGCATATCATCCGAGAAGTCATCCTCCTCCTTCAACTCAATGACTTGCTCGACAATGGCCTCTGAGGGAGCGGCGGGTGTGAACCTGACATTGCGGTAGAACTCCTCGGCAGAGTCTTTGCGAACAGGAATAGAAGGTACCGTTGTATTCGTGTTTGTCGTGTTCCAGGGACATCGGTAGAACTGCTCAGCGGTTGTCGAGGTTGGAGGAGCCATCTCTTCTGGGGACCTGGAAGGGATGTGCCAGGTATTCCGGGACCGGGGAGACAATCCAGAGAAGAAGTTGCTTGGCGAGGGAATGTCGAGCCTTGTCAGCTCAGCGAGCGACTGTCGGTTTCGCCTGGGGGAGAAGTTTCTGCCATCTACCTGCGGCGGGTGGAGGTTTGTCATCAGTCGTGGTCGGTGTTGTCGCATCTCGCTGGTAGCCGGTTCATGCTGGGGAACTTCTAGGACCTGAGCGGGTTGCTCGTGAGGATTCTCTCCACTGGAGAGGGCATGGAGAGTAGCCAGAGCACCAGGCTGCAGCTGCACTCCAGACCAAGCATCCTCAGCGGCTGTATCCTCACCTTCCATAACAGGGGTCGGGGGAGCACTCATGGCCGCGAGCTGCTCAGACGTCAAGCTACCATCGAGAGATGGAGGTGCTGACATGGTTGGTGTTATTGTCATATGCTGCTGATCCATGAATGTCACTTGAGCTGGTGACATTGGGAGCTTGGCGGAAGGAGTCAGAGGCACTGGGGAAGCCAGTGTCTTCTTGATGCTCTCTACGGCGGACCACGGCTCAACAGAGTTGCCAGGTGTCTGGGGGATGATGAGCCGTGTCGGTTGCTTGGTTGAGGGTTGCTGAGCCGGGACCTGCCTCGACTTCAGAGAGTCCCTCCGTGGAGGAAAACTCTCCTCATCCTCATCCGTCACATCGTAAAGATCCTCAAACTCGGTGGCCTCGGTCATGACGCTCTGGCGGTTCCAAGGATTGGTGGATGCCGTCGGGGAGGTGTCGGTAACCGAGTTGGTGGAGGGCGAAGATGGGAGAACGGGGGCAGAAAGATAATGCACTCCTCGTGGCGTAGGAAAGTGATCGCTTATCGGTGTGAGCCATGCCTCGATCTTGAGTTCATCTGTACGTCTCGCTCTGCCCCTGTTCTGACCCGTGCCATCATCGCTGTCCTCCTCAATTATGGGATTAAGTCTTCCCCTGTGTCTTCGAGCCAGCGAAGAGTCCAGGGGGTAATATCGATTTTGGGCATCAGCCATTGCCGCGTTTCCAAGCCAGCTATCCTCGATATCTGTCTCAAGGCCAAGGGCCAAACGCAAGGCTGATGTATGTATTAGTCGTGATAGTAACGGTGGGATCGACGGCCGGCGCCGTGGTTAGGGTATTGTGTAAACGACAGGATGCTTCGGTCAACGAAGCTTCTATAAAGTGATCTGCAAACTGACAAAAACGAGAAAGGGCTGAGGCGGAAGAAGGGAATGTGGAGGAATGGGGGCCAGGCCGCTGGCCGGGGGACTTCCATAGTCTTAAGTGGCAAAAGGACTGGCCCAGAATTGCCCGAGCCTAACGTAAACTCATGGGGGCGGCTATTCGGAGGCTGGCTTAGGGCGAAATGAATGGGCGGCAAGAAGCCTGCAGTGGCAGATCCAAGCCGACGAGTCCAGGTCTTCGAAGCGGCCTCTAAGTGGGCCGATGCGTCGACAAACCCGGTTGCATGCGGCGGGCACGGCGAGGCGGAGGTGGGGACAGGCATCTTCAGCGTTTGTTGGAGGAGCTGACTGGCAAACAGCGGCGAGGCCTTGGTGAGCATGGTGCTGGCGGTAGACAAGACACAGAAGAGGTTGCGTCAAGGTGGGATCGACTCCCGGTCGCTGGGCTGGCTAATCCCCGCTATCGAGCGACTAGCGACTGAGAAGAGCCAATCAGATTCAATATCGTCGATTGCTATTTTGAGATGACAGCGGTTGACAGGGGTCAAGCTTGGTTGCGCGCGCGAAACTGTGATGACTGTGACGGGCGTGAGAGATGATTGGCCTCTCGAATCCATCTATGCAGCCAATGAAAAGTGTAGCGCGTTTCCTCGGCGGCTAATCTCCTTGGCCTGCATCACGTCGACTTGCGAGAACACCGCACCGGTTTGTGATAGCCCAGCTTGAACGCATGACGGATGTTCACGACGGGACGATGCGGTCGCTCGATTGATACAAGTCATGCAACAGAGCCGGCCCGAACGGGTGGTCGCCGAACGATATGGCTGCCCTTTGGCATGGGTGGTCTAGACTCTATGCTGTCAAGTGGCTGTGAAGTCTCCATGGTGAAATCTGAGAGGCCAGCTTAGGCGGCCGTGTTTGATCGATCAAAACATCCATGGACGGCCGGAGAGATCAAGCCGCCCGCTGGACAAGAGTTTGATCCGGATGTTTGTCTTGTCAGGCAAGGATGTCGTAGGCGAAGTGGCGGAGGCAGGCTTTCAGCGCAAGATCCAGACCCTGGGCCGTAAGATGCCTATTGTAGACGAGCAGGGTTGAAAAGACCAGGGCTGAAGAAACAAATCAGGAAAGCAGGGAAAAAGTGACGAGACCCTCCCGTGTGACTTGGCCTTAAGGATCCAATGGATCCCGGTTCAAATGGGGTTCAACGGGTGGTAGATTCTACCCGCTGTGCGTGACAAGAGTGTGATGTTTGTATGCATCGTGGGGGCTGAAGAAGCAATAGTTCCGCGAGGTTGCATGCGCGCATAATTGTTCCAATGCGCCCCAGTCTCTAGCGTCATCAATAGCCATCTTTCTTGGTTGTGACATGCGATGTGAGAGACAGCTCTTAAACGGGACGGGTCGTGCAGAACAAGATCTTGATGCCTCAGACATTCACCAAGATTGAGGAAAAAATTGTTAAGGACCGTGCTGCCTCAGGCTGGGCTCCGTCACGGCCCCGCCGCCGTCCCCGGCCCGGCTTCGCACGCTCAGCCCAGCTCAATGCGAGAGCCCCTCCATGAAATTTACCCCGCCATGGGCCGAAGGTCGTCGTCGATCCAGCACGAGCAACGCGTCTCGCCATACAAACACAGCAAAGCTTTTTTTGCTACCTATACTTTTTGACCCTCAACCCACATCTACAATACCCATGGCCGATGTAGAACAGCCCGAGGGCGAGCCTCAAGGCCGTCATGTCACTTACTGCGGTGGTACGCGTCTGCTTTCCCATCTTTGATGCAATCTCGATTCTAAGGAGCTCAATATCTGACCATGTGCCTACAGTTTGCACCCTCCCCCCCGAGGTACACCTCCACCCCCTGACGAGCTTCCACGCTTCGAGAGAAACCCCCCCGAGCTGAATGATCCGTCCAAGTAGTATTGCGAGTATGGCGGCACTGTCAAAAAGTGCCAGGAATGGCTGCAGGAGAACGAGCCCGCCCTGTACGAGCACATTTGGTCCGCAGGTTCGCCTCACCACCCCCAGACATCAACGCCAATGATCACGCGATAACCCCAATTCTAGAGGCCCTCGAGGCTGCCACCGCGTCGCTGTCTGTAGAGGCCCAGAAGCGAGCCGCAAAGGACGCCCAAAAGAAGACTGCCAAGGCTGAGGCCGCCGAGGCCAAGCAGGCCGATAAACTGGCCAAGAGCGTCGTCACCATCAAGCGTATCGAGCGGAACAAGAAGAAGTATGTCACAGCCGTGATAGGTCTGGAGGCATTCGGTTTGGAACTTAAGAAGGTGAGTCTGCGAACTCTTTTCACATGCCAAGTCTCTGTACTGAACCGGTCCTAGGTTGCAAAGGACCTGGGCAAGAAATTTGCTACTGGCTCTTCGGTAACCAAACTCCCTGGTGGAGGAGAGGAAATTGTTGTGCAAGGTGATGTTAGCATGGAGTTGGAGGAGTTCTTGATTGAAAAGTACAAGGAGATACCAGAGGATCACATCGAGCTTGTCGAGGACAAGAAGAAGAAGAAGGGAGCCGCCGCCTAGTTTAGCGCGTGTAAAGCCATTCGTCATTGAAAAGGCCTCAACTGGCCATTGTAATGCTCGCATATCCTATCTCCCCTGGGCGTTTGCAGTTTTCATGTATGCTAACCCAAAACCTTTCCTGTACACCGTATTCCGCCACCCCCTTAACGCCGATCCTGAGAAAAAACAAATACTCTCAACCCAATTCATGCTTCATCAAAATTCACCTCATGCGCGTTTCCGCAGCACTCTTCCTGTCCCAGTGGTTGCAGTGGATTTCGCAGCAGTCTTTTTGGTAGTTGTTGTTGTGGTCTTGCGAACGGAGCTCGCAGCAGTCTTCTTGGCTGCAGCACCCCGAGATGTAGCCCCCTTTCTTACTACAGTTCCTGAGCTGGCCTCGCTCGTCTCACTGTTAGCAAGTGATCTACGAGCAGTTCTCGTAGTCGACCTGGAAGCAGGCGCTCGAGAAGCTGTCGTTGCTGCCGCGCGCCTGGTTCGAGTGGCGGCTGTGGTGCTGGTTGAGCTTGTGCTGGCGGTCGAGGCGGTCGTCACCTTGCGTGCAACTCCTGCCCTCGTGGCCTTTGCCTTTTCCACCATACTGGAAAGCATACTTGTGGCTGTTGCTGAGCGTGAAGTTCCTGAGTTCTTTAGTGGTGAGGCTGGACGTGCAATGCCAGACTTGACGGGGGAGGCTGGCCGAGATCGGTTGGCCAGTCTTGAGTTGGAAGAAGTTGGCGAAAGAATTTGCGCAGGTCGAACGTGAGCAACATCCGGGTTTTGTGTAGCTCGAACCCTCTTTTTCATATTCTCGTTGTGCTCGATCTCGTTTTCCTTGTCTCCTGAGATGGCATCGCTGGGGAAGATGTGTTAGTTTGCTGTTATTGGCTTGACTACTTGGATAAACACCAACCTCATACGCTTCTTGGTACGCGTCATTCCCCTTGCGGCGTGTGCAGCGGAATGAAGTTGCTTCTGGGGGCTTGTCCGAGCCACAACCGCTTTCCTTAGAGCCGCAGATCTTGTGGCTCGTTGTTGTTCCTGCTCGAGGAACTTCTGAAGTAGATCACCCATCTTGACGTTCCTCATGGACATGGGTATTCTGTTGATTCGCATTTCGACACGTGAACGGACGGTGGTTGCCATGAAACTGTACTGGGCTCTCAATCGTCGAGCGCGTTCGGTGACTGGGATGCAGGTCAGTCGCGCGTCTTTGGATGCGATATTGAAATCGCGTACTCTCAAGTTGCATATTATCAATCATGGCCTGCTTCTGCTGCATGGTGATTGTACCCGGGGTTCGTCTCTTGATAGGACTTCGCGGATATGCTGAAGGGCTCCCTGCCCGCAGAGGAACCGTTTCGGCCATGGCCAGCTTTTTCGGTGATGTAAGTGCTTGCTCTGAAGCTTGCTTTTTCGATCGCACGGGAGCCATTTTGTCTTTTCGTTGTGCGCAATGCGCGTCTGTTGAATGCGTCGGCGTGACAAGAATGATGATGAAGAAGTCGCTAGGTTTGTCTACCCCGGGCGCGTATGTCAAGTTGGTTGAGATCTTGGTGGAGCCTTTCGGGAAGTAAACAAAGCTGAGCGGGTTCTCCGAATTAGGTAAGCATCCAAGCTTCCCTGACGCAAGCATTGAATGCGTGGAGGCTTTCAGGTACTGCTACTCGCTCGCTAGCGCTTATCGCCGCTGTAAATAGGTAGCTGTACCTCCACCTAGACCTAGCTCAAGACACGGCCAGGCTGAACTGCCTTACGACACTGGGGAGCTTCGCTTGCCTCTAGCCTTCTCACCTCCATCCAAGCTCAACACCAACACCAGCGCACCCTCTATCTGTTGTCTTCTGTATCTCTCTTCAATCTTCCTCCTATATTCGCACCACCTGGACATTCCCCACAGCGTCCCGACAGGCAGCCAAGATGGTTCTCGAGGCGGTCATGGTTGTCGTTGACAACAGCGAGAGCAGCAGAAATGGCGACTACCAACCCACCCGATTCGATTCGCAAGTAGACGCCGTCAACATCACGTTCCAGACCATCACACAAGGCAACCCCGAGTCTTCTGTGGGCTTGATGAGCATGGGAGGCAAGGGACCAGAGGTGCTGGTGACTCTCACGACCGAGCAGGGCAAGATCCTCGAGGGCTTGCACCGGACAAAGAAGAAGATTGGAGGCTCCTCCCACCTCAAGACAGGCATCCAGGTGGCTGCTGTACGTTGATGTTTGGATTCCATCTGTCGAGTTATGCTGACCCCTCCTATAGCTTGCTCTGAAGCACCGCCAGAACCGATCGCAGAAGCAGCGAATAATAGTCTTTGTCTGCTCCCCCATCGAGGAATCTGAGAAGGAACTCACCCAGCTGGCGAAGAAGATGAAGAAGGCCAATGTTACTATCGACTTTGTCCTGTTTGGCGATCTCGACGATGATACCACCCAGAAGAAGCTCCAGCTCTTTATCGATACCGTCAAGACCAGCGAAGGCTCCCACCTGGTCGTCATCCCTCCCAGCCCCAAGCTTCTCAGCGACCAGCTGATCTCTACCCCCATCCTCCTGGGTGAGAATGCTGGCGGTTCCAGCGGCGCTGGAGGTGCAGGTGGCAGCAACGAGGAGTTTGAGTTTGGATTCGACCCCGCAATGGAGCCGGAGCTTGCTCTCGCGCTGCGCATGAGTATGGAGGAAGAGAAGGCCCGACAGGAGAAGGCGGCGCGCGAGGAGGAGGAGGCTGCTAAGAAGGCATCACTTGAGGGCGTCAAGGAGGAGGACGAATCCGGCGAGGGCAGCGGATCCAACGACAAGAAGGGTCAAGACAAGGGCGATAAGAAAGGCGACGGAGACAAGATGGATACTTCATAGTAGATTGCGATCCAGCTATGTCGACGCCGCGGTACATGTACAATAGACACGGGCTAGGGGTTTAGACGACGACAAGAACATCAAAGCCATAACCACACATTACTCTGCTACTCGGTGAATCCGTCTTGCTATTCCCATGTCTATCGATTATTGATCTCCCTGATATAAGACAACAGTTTCCGGTCAAAGATGTCGCATCGTATAGGCATCTCGAGTGAATAAAAGGGGTTCTTCATGACGTAGTCTGAGTAGAGGTCATAGATCCTGCGGATGGTGACATCGACGTTGGCCTGGGTGGTGTCGGTGAAGAGCAGGAACTTGGTGCCAGTGATGGTGTTAAAGCACTGCATGCGAAAGTTTTCCGTCTCTAGTACCTCGAGACCTGATGATGGCTCTGGCCTGTTGCCTGGGGGTATCGAGCCTGGCAGGTTCTTGACAGGGTTGAGACGAGCCGTGATGGCGTGGACTCTGAAGCCTTGTGAGCTGGTGATATCCCCATGTGAGAGGGGGACTTACCCGTGGAATGTACCGGCAAGAACTAGATAGTCGTTTGTACTGATCTGTTGGAGGCCATCTTGGAAGTTCTTGTTAAAGATTAAGCCGCCGGCCTTGTTGATGATGATGAGAGCAAAGACGGTCCTGTTAAGCTTGGGTTAATGCTGTGATGACTAAGTGATGAGACATACACTTACATCGTGGTTGGGGTATACAACGTCCTATTAATTGTATAATGTAAAGTATCGCTAGCCGTCAAGGCTCACCAGTCCGTCGATATCATGGGAGACCAGCTATGAGCCAGGGTGAGAGCGAAGGGTGAGACGGAGCTATGAGATGTTAGCTGTGTGCAGTGAATACGGGTTTGTAGAGGTACATACCCAGTCGCGTAGTGATTGCCAAAGATTTAGTCACACAAACAAGATCTCTAGATGACCTCAGGCTTCGTTGGTTATCGTCTCCTTTCCTTGGGGGGTTGATATGATGGACGAGCTGGCTGGGACTGGGACCGCCACGCGACTCCATCCACTGGCACTGAGAGAGGTAGGTAGAGGCCCCACTCATTAAGCTGGGGTACGTACACCAGGAACCAAGGACGCCATCCATCCAATCCATCCTTTCCTTTGAACCTTAGGAAAGCCAACCATCTTCTTTTTCATTCTCGCAACACTCGACACAGCAAACAAATCAAACACGTCTTTCTTCGAAAACCAACACGTCGCGCATATCATCGCGCACCGTAAACGATACTCGTCAGCTTCGCGCGATCCCGATACAAGCTTCCAATTTAACCACACATCCAAAAAAGCTTACCACCATGGAGAACGGCCAGGTTCCTAAGCCAAAGAAGATCACCCATCCTCGAACCTCGCGCCCTAAGCCCCCGCCCCCGGGTAACGAGGAGGCATCTACGGTTCTCAACCTCGGCGAGTTTCAAGAGGTCGATACCTTGACCCTCTCGGAAGCTGCCCTGGTTCTGAACGCGCTGGTCGCCAAGCGACGGAACGACCGCAAGAACGTGAACGAGACCGAGTAATGGCGCCCTGTTTTTGCTTAGTACAATTGGGGCAGGCTGACATGTGGTTCTACCGGCTAGAATGCTTAACCAGACCCTCACCTACCTCGATCATTTCGCCCGCTTCACGCAAAAGGAGAATGTCGAGGCTGTAGAGCGCCTCCTCAGCGCACACAAGAACCTGGCCAAGTTTGAGCGCGCGCAGCTGGGTACGGCCATTCATTCATTTCGCGACAGAGGGCCAGCTGACCTTGAAATTTTAGGTTCACTATGCTGCGAAAACGCCGACGAGGCAAAGACTCTGATCCCGTCACTCGCCGACAAGATCAAGGACGAGGACCTCCAGGATCTCCTCGATGAGATTTCCAAGCTTCAAAACAGGTGAAGCGTTTAAAACAGCAGAAGAGAGAGGGACGAGATTGATTTACTACGAGAACCGGCGATTAGGACACTTTGCTTTATTGTTTTTTTTTCCCTGGGTGGTTGCTATAAAAAAAAGAAGATAAAATTCGGGAACGAAACGTGGTCAAGGATGAGAAAGTTTCTCTTGTTTTTATTATGCATTTCAGGCGCATAGCGGGAAAGGGACAAACCGCATAACTTGACAATTACAACTGATGATTCGCCTCACGGGCATTGGTATGGGATGTGGACGATGACCCGTGCTTGGACAGAGCTGTAGGCAATCTCTTGTATTATCGATATTACGACGCAAAGACTAAATCGATTGCTTTATTGTATGTTGGGGAAGGGTGCCATTGTTGTGTTTAGGTGTTGTTGATGGAGCTGCTTTCAAGGTTATACGGCCAGCACACTTACGCAGAACTTTATATGGTTGGCCAGGTAGCCTATGAACTCATGGAGTACCTCGAGTTGCTTAGGGGCAAATCTCATTATGGAATCACCTTTAAGACTTAAGCTGACATTTGACTAGATAGTTGATTAGACAAAGAAGCTCGACCTGACTATCTTGTGCTTCACGCTACTTAAGCAGCCTTGGCAGCCACACCGACAAACTTGTCAATCTCGGCAATAAACTCCTTCGCGTTACCATTGTCTCCCTTATCCTGCTGAGCCACATGCCTCGAGAAAGCGTCCTCTGCCTTGATGACAAACTCCGGAATCGTGACGCCTCCCTTCTTCCACACGTACGTCTTGCCATCGGCCGCCCGCTCGAACCCTCGTAGAGCCTTGGGTTTGTAGCTCGAGATCTTGTTCATGCGGTATCGCACAGATGGGTGGATCATCTCGTACGTCTCGCCGAGATCCCGCCCCTTGTCGTCCTTGCGGTATTGGCCTGGCGTTCTGTCGATGGAACCGCCTGCGATCATGGCACCTGTGAAGCTGTCGACGATGGGGCCAGTCGCCCAACCTGTGATGGTTTCCTCGGGGATAGATCGGACGTCTGCCTTTCTGATGCCAGATCTGTCCAGTCCGGCGGCGAGGCGGCTTGTGATGATGCCCTTGCCGAAATCCTTCTCCTCGCCCTTTTCAATGTTGTCCAGGAGAGGCTTCAGGAGGTTGTATCGATCTTCAACCGCTGACTGGCCCAGGCCAGCGAGACTGCCATCTTCGATGAATTGAAGATAGGGGGCGACTTGCTCACACATCCAAGCAAAGGAGATGAGCGCAATTTCTATCACGATCAGTAAAAGGTCTCGGTGTCACTTATGGCACAACTCACGTTCAAAGTCTCCCTTCTTGTCCGTCAGGAGATCATCGTTGCCACCTCCAATGTTGATGTGCACACCAGGGAACCAGACCTGTAGCAGCTCCGACTTGTTATCCCGGAGCTGCTTATACATCTCACCGTCGACGACGGCTGACCAAGTGTCCTGTAGCTGCTTCGGGCTGGCATTTGGGTTCTTGTGAGCCTCTTGCCACTCAGCCCAGAGCTGCTTGAGGTCCTTGGCTGGCTCTACTGGATGCTGGTCCTCTGATGGATAGTGCCAGAGCGAAGGAGAGAATGGGCCTCTGTGCTCATCAAGAGCTAGTGCGTGGAAAGCATGCTGGACATCTGCATCGTAGTTAGTCAAAGAGTTGACATCAATTGGGTCGTCAACACTTACAGGGGCTGAGGGAGATGTTGTGAAAACCAGGGTCCTGGATGCCCATCGTCTTCTCAAGGAACTTGAGGTTGAACCTGGTCCAGGGCAAGTCTGGAATACCCAAGCTACCAACCGTGTCAAAGACACCAACAACCTTGACAACACGAGATGCCTCAGGGGCATCATGGTGAGGAGGTCGCTGCCACTTGGTCAAGGCCTGGGCGCTCCCGTTGGCCTGCTGCTTCTCGGGGATGCCATTGACCCAGTCTCTGTAAGCTTGGCTCTTTCGAAAGTGGTGACCATCAGGATTCTTTTGGTAGAGGGCATACAAGTCTGGGAAATCTTGAAGATCCTTGGGACAGACGATGCCAATGTCAGTGACGAGGCCGGCTACGGCGCGAGCCGTGTAAGCGCCACGCGAGAAGCCAAAGCAAAAGACCTCGTCACCAACATTATAGTTGAGAACAAGAAAGTTGTAAGCCTCAATGACATTACCGACAAAGCCAACACCGAAACCGCCCTGTCGGTTCTGCTCGTCCTGGGCAAGGTCTCCAGTGCCAATGCCAGCATCGTAGTAGACTACCTGCTGCCAGACCTTTCCGTCCTCGTCCTTGCCGCTGCGGGCGACGGAACGGGCGATTCTGGTGACATTGGAGGGGATGTTCTTGAGCCCGGACACGGACGACTGCCAGGTACCGTCACAGCAGATGACGAGACGCTTTGGTGCGGCAGAGGCGTCTTGGCTTGACTCGTGATGAGGCTCGTCGCCCAATGGCAAGAAGCCTTGTGAAGTAGAGACTGGCTCAGAGGGCATTGTGAGAGATGTGTATATATGTAGGTGAACTGCTCGTGGATGAGGAAGAAACAGACAAAGTCAAGCTGACAGCAGATATCCTGGGGCTTTTATAGACCCTTATCGTGGACCTGTTCTGATTTATGTCAGACTGTAGTCGTCAAGGGGCGTCTGCAAGAAACACGGCATACCAACAGCATCAACACAAATACAGAAACATCTCTCACCCAAGACTTGACCACAAACCGTCTGCATTATTTCGAATACCTTCTTCTTTCCCCTCTCCCCGCATTGTGAGGGCTTTTCCCGCTGTTGACTCAGCTCAAGCCCCCCGCGCTGTTGTGTCTCAGTCGGCAGTCCCAGAACGGCTCGATATTCGTTCGCCCCCTCATCTTGGCGGAGGACTGTGTTGGATTGTGATGCCCTGATAGGCCCGAGTAGGGAATGAGGCAAGCTGTGGTGAAACTATCTCGGGGCGGTAACGATGGCGTGTAAACCATCAGATGCAAAAAGTGCACCATAGGAAACACTGAGTGAGCCTTTCTCTAGACCGAGGGAACTTCCAGCTGCTCAATGCAGACGTGATCGATTCAGCCCTCGGCATCGGCGAGTTCACGCAGGCTGACACCCATCCCTGTAGAAGTCCGAATTATCATGGCCTGTAAGACTGTCAGCTTGCGAGCCCGCGAGAGTGATAGTGATACAACAGATACGGATGCTCACCCGGCTCCGCTATAGAGCGGGCCGCAACGGGAGAGCCGAAGACCCGAGTACCTATGCATCTCCTTCTTGATCCAATCCAAGATGTTGCTTATCATCAACATGACGAGAGGCGCCTTGCAGGGCAGATCTACGCCACATGGGCTTTTGTTTCAACCTATTCGCGTTCCATAATACCAAGCCGTATCGTACAGAAAAATGGGGTATTATCGACGACGTGCAACGCCAGCAAATGCTTGTCAAAAGCCACCTTTCAACGCCAAAGCCCCTCAGCTCCCCTTCCCCTTCCCCTTCCATAACTAGTTCCCTGCATTTCCTAACGCTCATCCTGACCCAGAGCCCGATACTGGTTCCAATGGTTGACATATGTGTGCTGCTGCCGTTCCCTTAGCGAGGCATTCAGATTGGCCCGTGGATCGACAGGACCTGCAGGCTGAACGGGATGCCCGTATGAAGAAGGCGTGGCGCTCATGGAGCCTGTCGAGTGAAACTGAGACCGCGGTTGAGACTGGGGGCGAGCCTGTGGTTGAGCCTGTGGGTGAAACTGTGGGCGAGGATCTTCTCTGGCGTCACTAAACTTGACTGCAGGAAGCTCAACTGGGACGTTGCTGGTCCCATCCATTTCGTATGTGTTGCTCGGTGGTCGGAAAGGATCATCCGTTCGGTCAGCCCGTCCTGCGAAAAGAGTCAACATGGTTCTGTTCAAGAAATTTGTTAATATCGAAGCATACCTCCAAAAGGTGCAAAGGGATCGTGATCCTCTCGAGTTCCCGTGGTATGAGGAGAGACGCCATAGCCCAACCACTGGTTCTTTTCGCCATTATTGTCACCACCATCGGCCATGCCAGAGTTGTCCTGGTTGAGTCTTCGACGTCGAAGGAGAGAGAAGACAAGAACGGCCAAGATGGCCAGGGCAGCGGCTCCACCAACAGCTGCTCCGACGATGGTGCCTGTAGGGAGCGGACTGTCACCCTCATCTCCAGCAAAGGGATCTGAGCCGTTCGTCTGAGCCGGGGGACCTATGCCAGTGCTTCCAGATGTTGGCCAGGTGCCTTCGTCGACCCAGGAAGAGGAGCTAGTGCTGACCTCGGGTAAGAAACTCGGTGTCCTGTCGGTAATGATGAGAGTGTGCTTGGTGACGGTGACCTTGTTCGGGTTTGGGATCGTGCGGGTAGTGCCCGAGTCGGTCATGCTCTTTGAAGCTGATTCCTCCATCTCTGTTTCTGTCGCAGTTTCGTCATCTGTCTGTGTTGATTCTTCGATTGAGATGGTCGACCATTCCAAGTCCTCGTCGGCTGTAGTAGTTGGTCGGGTTATGGTGCTCGTGATCATGCCGGTCTTGGTTTTCTGTTCGCTCTCTGTGATGAACTCCGCCAAGGATGTTTCCATGTCGAGAAAGATGCAGCGGCCACCTGAGATGCACGGATTGTAATCACAGCAGCCGGCCCATTGGCTGCAGTACCAGTATTTTACGCCAGCATCGCATTTGCCAGTGGTGGAAGCGGCGCTGGTAACACCCATGATGACAAACAAGGGGAGGAAACACAGACAAAGAGGAAGCAGTCGATTATGGAGAACAAGAGAGGAAGAGAGAAGAGGGGAGAAGGGGAAGAAGAACAAGGGCCCCATGTTTGTGACCTTGAACGACGTGCCCGTTGGCAACCAGTCGGTCAGTTTGCAACAAGCAGGTCGCAGCTGCCGTGAATCTGAGGAGAAACCCAAGGGCGGTTGGTACTTAAAAGGTCGTAGCGCCCAAGGCCGATGATATTGCTTTGAGCTTTTGCATCAGGGCGAAGTGAAAAGCGAGACAATAGATGAAGTCGGAGAAGATGGTCACGTTTGTGTTGGTGTCGGAGAAAGAAGAAAGGCAGGCGTTCGTCTGATGTTGGTGCCGTAAGTGTAGCTTCTGTGCCAGGTGTTGACAGCTGCCGGCCAAATCTCGCCGACCGGCCCATAGAGTACAAAATTGCAGAAAACAATAGCAAATAATGACGCCTCGAGTAACTATTTCCCTTCCTTTTCCCTCTTCACAGCAAACGAGTCGTAGGACCGAGTCTCGGCCAAGTGTTTCCTCTAGGGGAGTAGGATAGGAGTACCAAGGCTCTGTGACAGGTAATCAGGATGGATCATAGGAAATGCAAAGAGGTGCACGTTGAGAGAGAGTCGGATTGGAATTTAGAGAAAGAAGTCGCACAGACAATATCAACATTGACAGTTGCTCGCCACTGCCCAAGCGTGTAAAAGCAACTCCGTCGATATCGACTCCCCCATTAACATCAGCAGCATTTCACCCCCAGGTTCTTCTCTACCTTGCATCAATAGCAACATGAAACGTCTATTCTAGTTACACATTTTCCTCTTCGGGCGTGACAATGTTACACACATGCACCCAAATAGATCACGATACCCGCCCTGGCTCCTACGCTCCTTTTACTTGTCCTCCCTCCTAGACTCTACACTATAGAGATACAAAGCACAAAGGCAGCTGCATGAAGCGTAATTCCAAATTGCCTTGGCCTAGGGGCATACGCAGCATCAGCAACAGTGAATCACCCCCTGATCGTAGAAGAGATGTTCGAGGGCTCGCATAGCTCGGCCAAGCCCACTTTCATTGTTCTTCTACAACATTTACTGAAATCCTAGAAAAATGCGACTCTACCAGAACATATCGAAGGCAACTCTTTGATCGTTCGTACTACTCTGGTGGTCTGGTTGCAGATGTGTGTCACAAGACTGCCTCTTTACGCAAGACAGCCCAGACCAGGAACAGATTCTTCGGCAGCTCAAATCAGGACGCGATCAAGGCAAGATGACATTGTCCGTGATATCATTGTTGAAAACACCTAGTTTTATACGCCAAATGCAAGAAACCTGACTCTAACATGGTCTACAAGACTCGTCCTCCTACAGCTTCTCCAACAAGAGCTTGCTACCCGCATTACCAACAGGCTTGTCGCCCTTCTTCTTTCCCTTCTTGCCTCCCTTGGGCGCAGCTTCGTGTGCCTCCCGAGCCGCCTTTTGCTCCGCCGTCTCCTCAGTCGCGGCTTTCTCTAGGGCCTTCTTATTCTTCTTAAGAGTCTTCTTGAGCGCATCCGCCTCGCTAAAGTCACCAGCCTCGAGGAGACCGACGACAACAAACGAGCTGGGACCAGTTGCCCAGTCGAGGATGTGCTCCTTGATGATTGGGTAAAGAATGTTGGAAAACTCCAGGGGCGGATCGGCAGGGATGATCTTGCCGGCCGCCTTGTCATACTTGCCGCCCTGAATCAGTGACTTGAGCATACGACCACCGTGAGGCGTTCGAGAGATGTGGACCTGAGGCTGCAAGTCATCTTCAGACGGCTCTTCGCTGGGGTCTCCACTGGCAGACTCTGCAATCGCCTCCAGAGCCTGCTTCTTGTCACCGACACCTGAGAGAAGGACGTCAGTGACGAATTGACAACCAAAAGCGGTCGCAGTCAGTTCTGAAGAAGCCTCTGCAACAGCAGAGATGGGCTGAGACGACACAGCAGCAATCAGTTCAGCGCGTCGGGCGTCCTCATCCTTCTTACTTGTTGTTTTGCGGATCTCGTGAACCTCTGTAAGGAGCTCGACATCGAATGAGTGACTAGGAGGGAACAGAGACTTGGCCAGACCCTCGAACAGATACAGGATGGTCGTCCGGGCAAAGGGGTTGTTGGCTGCGGCAACGACGTTCTGGGCAATGTTCTCGCCCTCGCCGAGGAGCTCAGGGAAGATGGACTTGGCTGTGAGCTTGGTGTCGTCGACAACATCGTACGCCGTCAGGATAACAAGGTGAGCGAAGGGGTCGCCCGACATGAGGAGGTAGGTATCCTTGTAAGTCTTGAGGATCTGCTTTCGGTCTTTTGAAGATCCGTAGGCAAGCAGCAAGCAGGCGAGCTTGGCGCCGTTGCGAGTAAAGGCCATGTTCTTGAGAAGATCTCCGCCCTCATCTCCCTTGACCATCTCGATAAACTCGGTGAACTCTTCTGTGCCGGGCTGGGTGTTGGAAAAGTACTGGAACATGGCGTCGTGGAGCATAGTGAAACCCGTCAACTTCTTCTGAACAAGCGAGTTGATCATTTCAACCAGACTCTTCATGATAGGGCCTCGCTTGCTGGGCTCAGCCTCGATGATGGCCTTAAGATCCGCCGTGGGCTCCGTGTCCTTTGTAAGCTCCTTAAGAGAAAACTCGGGACCGTACCATTCGCGGAGGAGAATAGCCTTCTGCTCCTTTGTCGCAACACCTCGGTAGATATCGTCGAGAATCCAGGACGCTTCGGAGTGGTTGATCAACTTGCGCACTCTTCCGTAAAACTCAGGGATGATGATGTCGCGAATCTCCTCATCGTTCTGAACCAGAAGCTTGCCGATCAAGAACTTGGCATATCGGCTCTCAGCAAGCTGGGCGTATGTGCCCTTGAGCTCTCGGGCAATCTGCTTCTTCTGATCGGGTGTCGCGTACTTGATGGCGGTCTGCACAGCTCGCACGGCGTCGTGCTTGAGAACGAAATCGCGAATGCGCCCATTGATGATGGTGAACAGCTCGTCGACTAGAGTCTGCCTCTCCTCCTTGGGCACGTGCGATTTCCGTCGCAGACGCTCCCACAGCTTCTTTGTGCGTTGAACTTCGTCTGCGAGAGGCTTCGCGGCCTTGCGCTCTTGGGCGAGCTGCTTCTGCTTCGCATGGGATTCGCGCGACGTTTGACCTGTTGGTTGGTTAGCAGGTTAGGAAAGAGTTGTGATTATGATTGGAAACATGCCTCGCTCAAAAGTCTTTCCATCGGAAGGCTTGGATTCCTTCTTTTCGTTCAGATCGACACCTCCATCCTCAGAGTCCTCCGAACCAGCTTCAGGTTCCTTGGCTGGTGGCGCTCGCTTGGACTTTGTCTTGTCAATCTTGAACTTCTTAGCCCGGTATTCGGGCTTAGCCTTGCCAGCAGGGGCAGACTTTCGCTTGCTGCCAACTTCCGCGGTTTTTGTAGCCATTGTCGTGGTCTTGTCCGGGTCGAGATCGTTGGATGGAGAGTCGCAGTTGAGAGACCCAGCAACTTTTTTTTCTGAACCAGCCGATAAGGATGAGTTCTTGCCGCTTTGGTTGCTGATAAGAGAGGCTCCACTTTTCGAGCCAAGCGGAAGAGCTCGTCACGTGCACCCTTGATAGTCCTCCTCCTCCTATACAAGATGATCCCGATGTCTACCATTGGTTTATCTAAAATGTGTTTCTCTCCTCTTTAGATGCTCAATTGGACTTGATTGTATATTCAACAACAGGGGTTCGTTATTCTGAACTCTAGCCCATGAGAATGTCTGCCAGTTTGTGCGTTCATGCCCCAAGATAGCTAATGTTCAATGAATAGGCAGTCAAGTAACTGGGAAAGTTGTGGTAAAAGACTTTGATTCGCCTTTTTGAGTCTCTGGAATCATTTGAACGCTCATAAGCAATAGTTTGAACCTAATATCAGGAAGCAGGGAGACCCATGAAGCAAGTTGTTAGTGGGGCAGTCTATGAGCCCGGTTGCCCATGTTTCAAGGCTCGCTCTGCTATTGCCAGATTCGTCTTCTCGTAGACATCTTTGTACCTCTGTTTAAAACCTGCGTTCTGGATCCCCATTCCATTGACTCCTTTGCTCCGCACCAGGATGCCCTGACTCGGAACAGAAACTTCCTATACATCAGTGATGATGTGCCTCAAAAGCAAATAAATAACAATGAGAGCACATCGAGGCATTCTCGCCATGTCTCACTTTCAGTTTGTAGAGAGGTCCATCCATCAAGTATTGGCGATGCCGATCAACTCCCGAGCACAAGAGTCAACTCTAGCCGGCAGATAAACTTGCCCCTGAAGAGTCTCAACCGAGTGCCACAATGGACACAGAAAAATAAGGCCACTGACAGACAGTCTTGCCTCACGAGAGTCCTGCATGTTGCCACAAAAGACTTTTGCTGCACGTGAGGAGAGCCTGCATGCAAGATGAAACCGCCCAATCCCTCCCGATCCCGGCCTCGACTCTGGGGGGTTTGGGAAACTGGCAATCTTCATCCCAAAGACTCAATTGAGCTTCATACAAGTCGAATACTCGAAATATGGCAGACATGGATGAATTGGACCCTCCTTCCATCTCTGAGATCGCGCCCAACATTTTTGTGGGCAACGTCGCGAGCTCTTTGAACCGCAATGTTCTCAGGCACCACAACATCACGGCCATCGTCTCCCTTCTTGACAGCGGATACGCGAAATGGAACAGCCCGAGGAACAGACAAATTGTGCCTCAAGAGTGCCATCTGTTTGTGCCTTGCCTAGACAACTCGACAATGGACATTCTCACGCTCCTGGACGAGATTTGCGCCTTCATTGACTTACAGCTCGGTCACCAGTCTCGGCCACGATCACCCTCGTCCCTCCTCTCAGAGGATCTCGACTTTGACTCAACCCCTTCAACGCCCAGCGAAGCGCCAACCAAGGGGCCCAATATCTTAATCCACTGCCGTCTAGGCATGTCCCGCTCCGCTTCTGTCGCCATAGCATACCTCATGCGCCGCCGCGGTGAGAGCCTGGACGCGATCCTCCCCGAGGTCAGGACTCGCCGCAAAGTCAAGCCGCGAGACAACTTCATGGACCAGCTCCAGGTCTGGGGAGAAGTCGGCTACGAGGTGTGGGAGGACAAGGAGAGGCGGATCCCCAAGGAGCTGTACCAGGGCTACCTCGACAGACGGGCCGTGAGACTCGCGGCAAAGGGGTTGACGGGCAATGAGCCCATCTTGCCGGTCTGCTTCGAGGATTGATCGGCCCGGATGGGGTACATGAAAGAGCAAAAACATGCGATCAGGGTTCGCAATTATTGGTCAGTAATATATTGCGTCGAGTCTCACAGGGATGGTGCCGATGCGGGGAAAGGGACACAGTACATGAGATCTGAGGCATGGCATGAGACAACAAAAGTAATAGCACGGTATTCAAGTATCAAAATCATGAACCCGTTTGTTTTGACTGAGCCCTTGACAGTTCTGTAGTTCCAAATGTTCAGACAAGATTCAAGCCTTAAAGCAGCATCAGCGCTTGGCTGGAAATAGATCTAGCGGGATAGATTCATCTCAAACTGCCGGGCGGTCAGTACGGCGCTAGTCCTGTTTTGTCGTGCACCCCGCCGCCAGGAAACCCCCCCACTCTCATGAGCGCTCACGTTAGGTCGTCATCCCAAAGAGCCTCGAGTGCGACAAAAGTACGAACAATACTTTAGTTCAAGACCCTTGAGGCATCTCGTCAACATGGGGCGCGAAGACCAGATTGAAGAGCGCGAGGTGCTCGAGTCCATCTTTCCAGATGAGATCACAGGTACGGCCACACAACCCTACATACTATCGTCTTTTGTTCTAACAAGACATTTATAGACATTTCTGAAACTGAATTCAGAGTGTCAATCGCTCTGGACATTCCCGATGAAGAAGACGAGGAACCACCTACGATGCTCCTCCAGGTCCGCTACCCAGACGAGTACCCCGAAAAGCCTCCCCATCTCGACATCCTCGCCCCTCCCAACGCAACTCCTCACGAGCACTTCAATGTCGCCGACGACCGTGACCAACTCCTCTCCAGCCTCGAAGAGACCATCCAGGAGAACCTTGGAATGGCCATGATCTTTACAATTGTCTCTATGCTCAAGGAGACGGCCGAGCAGCTCGTCCAGGACCGCAAGGCCGCTGTCGAAAAGGCCCATGAAGAGGCCCTCCTCGCCGCCGAGGCTGAAGAGAACAAGAAGTTCCACGGCACCGCCGTGACTCCTGAGTCGTTCCTCAAGTGGCGCGAGGGCTTCCTCAAGGAGATGGAGGAACGGAGGCAGCGCGAGGAGGACGAGCGCCTCCAGGAGCTCAAGAAGGCCAGAGTCAAGGAGCCTACCCGCTTGACGGGCAAGCAGCTCTGGGAGAGAGGTCTTGTCGGCAAGGGTGAAGGTGAAGAGGAGGATGATGACATGCCTATCGAGGCTGTCGAGAAGCTCAAGGTCGAGGCGTAGAAAGAGTCGGTGGCGTGGTGCATTACTTGGAGTTTGGGCTTGGATACAATGAAAAAAAGCAGATAGCCTGCTATGAGATGACACAAGATACGCAGAGAAGAGGCGGGCAGAAACAAGCTGTCTAGGTGCAGCTGTCGTAAAAGTGCCCAATATCATGGGTGCTGATATAGATCTCGGGTTGAAACCCTCCGAGTTTCCACTACCTACGTATATACCAGAGGTTACAAGATTTTCCTCCAAACATGACATGTCCATTTATCTTCCCAAACGCCGTCTAAATGCCTTTTATTCATTCCGTCCAAGTTCGACACCAGCCTTTTTTTTTAACCCTGCATCTCAGCATCCTCATCCTCGTTGTCAGTCGCGTCCTCCCACTCATCCTCCTCGCCCTCAGCAGGCTCGCCGAGCTCCTTGTTGATGTTCTTTAGTAGCTCCTTTGCGTGCTCGCCAAGGCGCTCGTCCTCGTAGTCCTGAAATTCAAACAGCTTCAGGCACTTTGTGAGCCACTGCCTCGATGACGTCCAGACCTCCTTCCACTCCTCGTCAGCACCGCTGGCGCCATTCGATCGCTTGGCGGCTGCCGCACGGAGCTTCTCCCCCGTAATGTAGAGACACCAGCCTCCAAGATACCAGGCTTCGACACTGGAATCATCATCTGTAATCAGGCGTTCCAGCACACGCAAGGCCTCCTCCTCCAGCTCGGTCTCGAGTAGCAGGCGAGCGAGACCAATTCGGGTTGGGAACTCGGGAACGCCAGGATGCTCGGGAGGAAGGTCCTGCCACAGCTCGAGACTCCTACGCAGGGCAGTCTGGGCCTCGTTGGCGCGGTTCTGCGAGATACGGACGTTGGCGACCGTCTGCCATGTCTCGGGCGACGCGGGGGCAATGAGCATGGCCTCGGTGATGAGGGCTTCGCAGCGCGACTCGGCATCGGGCTCCCATGACAGGTCAGTCATGTAAACTTCGGCAACAGCGCAGAGGACTCCGCCAAGCTTCTGCTGCTTTTCGTTGAACGAAAGCTGTTGCTCGGGCGTTTTTCGTGGGATCTCGGTCAAGGCTTGGATCTGCTTTCGGAGGGCCGCAGCTCCACGCTCAAACCACTGAACAGTGTCGAGGCCACCCTCCTCGCTGAGCTGGGCGAGAAGGAGGAACTTTTCGGCGCCGCCTCCAATCTTTTCATCTGCGGTGCCATCCTGGTCGAGATGAACTGCGCGCTCGAAAGCAGCTCGGGCCTCATCGATATCGCCCGACTCAATGAAGATGGTACCGAGGAGGTTCGCGGCGCTGAGCTCAAAGTCGCCGCCCTGGCCGGTAGCATCGAGAGCCTGCTGCGCGAGGGTAGCAGCCTCATCTAGCTTTCCAATCTCAAGCTGAGTCTGAGCATCGACGATGAGCTTGGCAATGTCGGGCTTTGAAGTCTTGTTGTCGGGTCTCGAGGGCGCCATGATTTCGTCGATGGAGCGGGGAGCTTGTGAGAGGTGAGAGGGATGGATTAGCTGAACCTCTTAATGAGCCGTAGCTCAATAAACAAGTAAACGAGGTTTCGTGGAAGTATGCGCTCGAGAATTTAAGAGGGTATCTGATGCAAGAAAAACAGACACTGAAAAAGAATGGGAATCACTCTTCTTATCTCGAATGGCTCGAGGTTTGATGTGCTCTATGCAGTCCCGTCAACCTGTGTCTTGCTTGAGTGGGCGACTGAAAAAATTTGGGGCGTTATCGATAACGGCTTTCAACCTCCACCGTCTGCGGGGCAGGCGCGGGGCACAGTGGGACATCACCGGCATCGTCCACCTTGTTCGGTCCTAGTTACTCATTGGAGCATTTGTCATCGCGCTCAATACATAGAGGCTTGCTATCTATCTGTATCATACAGTACAGCTTCTGGTTACCGCGGCAAACACCTCGTTATCCATCATGTTTACCGGAATCGTAGAGGAAGTTGGAGGTTAGTCTTGTCCAGTGTCTAGTATCCCGGTATAGACAACTAACTCATACATCCAGTTGTCTCCAAGCTCGACACCAATGACTCTACTGGGGGTACCTCTCTGACCATCTCCATCCCTTCTGGATCACAACTCCTCTCCGACTGCCACGATGGTGACTCTATCTCTGTGAACGGAGTCTGTCTCACAGTCACTTCCTTCACTCCCGAGGCCTTCACCATTGGCGTCGCTCCAGAGACACTGCGCATCACCAACCTCGGTTCTCTTGTCGAGAACAGCAATGTCAACCTTGAGCGTGCTGTCCGTGCTGACACCCGGATGGGCGGTCACTTTGTTCAGGGTCATGTCGACACTACGGCTGAGATCTTGTCCGTTGAGCAGGACGGCAATGCCCTCACTTTCCGCTTCCAGCCCGCACGGAAGGACATGCTACGGTACATCGTGTACAAGGGCTTCATTGCCATTGATGGTACTAGCTTGACTGTGACCCAGGTCAATGATGAGGAGGCATGGTGGGAGGTGATGCTCATTGCCTACACTCAAGAGAGGGTCGTGGTGGCTCAGAAGAAGAAGGGCGACACAGTCAACGTCGAGGTCGACATGATGGCCAAGTACGCTGAAAAGTCCCTGGGTGGTGTTTCTGGTTCAGAGCCTGGTGTTGCCGCCACATTCCCCTTCATCGAGAAGATTGTCGAGAGAATCGTCGCACGGGGACTGGGAGCCAAGTCTTGAAAAGTATTCAATCGTTTCAATATCATATCCTGGGTATCATGATTTATATCCTTCCAAATGTGTCTTCTCATGCATCTCCCCATACTTCGGCAATTTTCTGACTCAGGGCTTTGGTGAACTTCTTTCGCCCGACAAGATGGCTTGTCTGGCCAAGAACCAAATCCCGCTTACGCTTCAAGCCCTGCTCACCAGGCCCGCAAGCCTCAAAGGCTTTGACAAACTCGTATGGTGTCTTCCAGCGCTTCTGGATCTCGAGCGCCCTCTCTCCCGTGACGCCTCTCGTTGTCATGAGCATCTTTAGGAACACATCTCGTAAGGTCATCGATTCAGACTTGGAAGCCAATGATGAGAAGGCTGGGTAGGTAATGTACCAGCCCGATGAAGGCGCCGACTCCCTCAGATGAGACAGTAACGGCATGTAGTTCTGAGATGTGAGAACCCGAGTGGGAATAACGTTCAATGGCTTGCTCTCATATGTCCGTTTCAGCATCTTTGTCATCCGAGCAAGATACCTAATCGTGTCGTCCATTTTGGCCGTTTTCTTGACAAAGTAACCATTGACAACCTGCGTGGAAGCAATTGCTGACCGGACTGCCTCTTCGTACCTCTGAATTGATGCCGGGTCCATGGTGATCTCTTCGATGATGTAGATGACCTTCTTAACACCAGAACGTTTAAGTCGGAACTTTTGCTCGTGAAATCTGCCGTCCTTGATACTTCCAATCAAGTCATCCAGACGTTTTCTCTCAACAATCCAATCCAAAACAATCTCATCCCCTTCAGCACCTTGTGCCGCAAGGAGGTTGGGATCGTGGCATTTTGCAATCCATTGGGCATCACCAAGTTCCATGCTCCGCATAATTGGCTTCGCCCCCTGCTTAGCGAGCTCTTCTTGCATGTAGTCGCGATCTGTCTTTGCCCTAACCTCGCGAACATCGAGCAGCAGATGAACAGAGAAAGACCCCGGTGGAAGGCGAATCGGTGTAAAATTGGGTAGTGAGCTGTCGTCTGGTATTGTCGGTCCATCAGATACCACATTTTGGTACTCTGAGGGCACTCGCGGGGGTTCAGCAGCCTCAATAGATGGCGATCTTGGCCGGGAACCTGGCTCAGGTTGAAAGCTAGGGATAGCGGGCTGTGCTGATGTTGGTTCCTTAACTCCTCCTGTCTCAGACTGCCATTGATCGGTTTCCTTGATTCGCTTTGCAACTTCCCAGCCTTCATCCGTTAAAGCGTATCTCCGTAGTGGTCGCCCTCTCTCATAAACCAACTCCTTTTGCACCAGAGTTTTCATCGAGTTCCAGGCAGTGTAGAATTTTGTCGGATCACTGGGTGCTGTGAACGAGGAGTCGCAATGATTTTGGGCAACCTCAATGAGCTCTGCCTTGGTCATTCCGACAGAGGCATCTTCGTCGAGGGTTGATAGGCCGATCACCAGGGCAAAGGCTCCAGATCGAAAAGCTGGTACATATGCTTTGGGTTTACGCGCCTTTTTCGCGGGTCTTGCAGGGCCCTCACCATCGTCGCCTCCAGCGGATGTCGTCGCCTTACGAGACTTGGGATGTGGGGGCATGGGGAGGCCATTTTGCTGGCAGTACTTCTTGAGATTGTCTTCCAAGCGTTCGCAGAGTTTGGGGCCAAATCCCTTGAGCTGCTGCAATTGCGCCGGGTGTTCAAACGTGATTGGGCATGCTTTCAGTGACTCGTAGGCGTTTCTGTAGGTAGTTACGCCCTTGGAGTTGCGTTCGCGAGCCAGGTCCAGCCATTCTTTAACCCAGGCTAGCAACTGGGGGTTGGCACAGTCGGCGTCGTCCATGTTGTCAGCTTGAAGGGGGACCAGATGAAAACATCAAGTTCTTGGTGGTTCCATGATCCAGATCCAAAAAGATGTCGACGCGGACATGAGAATACGCGTGACTCAAGTTGAGACTTGGCACTTCTTGCTCCGTTGATGGATTGAGACGCGCTGAATGCTTCACGATCTGTGACGCGAGGCAAAGGCAGACACGAACACACGTGACCGGTTGGAATGCCGGTCCGCACCGACGACGTAAGGCTCCAGCCAATCAACGTCTTTACAGCTCCCACCTGCATCAACGATTCAGCGTGCGACTATTACCACCTGAAGCTGAGGCTGTCTCATACCCCTCATCAGTATTCTTTTCTTCGCAGTTTGATTCAAAGACCAGCTGCTATAGACTCAATCAATGTGCATGTAATCCATCATGTTGAAGCAATCGATCTATAGACTAGGTAGCTCCGGAGTGCTGAAAATTGTGGTATCACTCATGACGGGGTCGTCAACCAGCCACGCCATTCCCTCGTAGTGATGGTTTTCTCTTAATCTAGGTATCAAGAAAACGTGTTTTTATCCCCTCCCCGTCCAAGATGCAAGTAAGACGCCAGCCGCCTTGTACACGGCTCCCGAGATTGCAAATGTATCTACCCCTTCCCATCATTTTCCTTACCGCTCAGTTCCCCGTGTTTCGTGTCATCGTCAGCGAAAAATATTTTGGCTTAAAAAAAGCACTTTAGCACATGCGGTACACCATGTGACCCTTGGAAGAACGGTTGCCGTCCTCGGGCACAAAGTCGTAGGCAATCTGGATGTCGAGGTCACGCCTGTTCTTGTCGTTGGGCCTGACATCGAGGTTGACTGTCACCTCCTCGCCCTCCTGGACGGTGAGGACGTCCTCAAAGTAGAAGACGGTCTGCTTCCAGTGGGTGTACTTGGTATGAGGGCCAGTGGAGAAGCGGATGGGCTTGTGGCAAGCAGTGAAGTCGATGTCGAACCATGAGACGAGGGCATGGATGAAGTCGTCACGGTTAGCCTTGAGCTTGAAGGGGATCTGGAAAGCCAGGTCGGCAGTGGTGCAGGTGTAGAGGTCCAGAGTGAGCACGGGGGCGGGGTCGGTCACGACAGCCTTGACCTCCACTGTGTCGACAAGGGGCTCAGACAGAGCAGTGGCCTTCAGGGGGGTGTAGTCGAAGCCATAGACATCGTTCCAGACTGGGTACAGTTAGCTCAGTAGACAGGTCGCGGACCAGGAAAACTCACATTCAATCTTCTCGTCCTTGTAGTCACCATCCTCAATACCAGCAAAGAAGATAGTGGCCTTGTCAGGGAAGATAAGACCATCCTTCTCAAGGTAGGTGTCTCGGGCGTAAAGAACAGTGTCCAGCATGGACTCGTAGAGAAGGAAGTAGCCCATCCACTCCGAGATGATGATGTCGACCTTGGGGAAGGGCAGCTGAACCTCCTCCATCTTGCCCTGGAGGAGGGTGATCTTATCGGAGAGACCGTTGGCCTTGACGATCTCGCGAGCCTTGAAGATGATGGTGGACATGTCAACACCGATAACATGCTTGGCACCGGCCTTAGCGGCAAACCTGCAAAGATCCAGCGTTAATATGTATTCCATCTTTACTCCCATCCCTGTTTGTTCCCCTCCGAGCAGTAGTGGGAATCGTCTGTGCGAGCGCGGGGCTCAACGAGGGGCAGGGTCGAAGATTTCCTTCTCGGACGTACATGGAGAGAATAGCGGTACCGCAGCCAACATCGAGAACAACCTTGTCCTTAAAGATGTGCTTGTTCTGGATAATGGCGTTCATGTACGATCGTGTGCGCACTTCGTCTTTCTATAGTCAAGAAAACAACCTGGTCAGCAGGTGATTGCTTCGCACAACACAGCGCCAGCGCGAGAGCCAACGCTGGGGTTGCGGGGGAGGGAGAGGGGAAGCTCATACCAACATCTCCTCGTGGATGCCTTTTGCAGTGCAAGAATCGTCGTCAGCAAAGAGGTTCTCTCCCAAAGTTGGAGGGGTCTTTTCTATAGCAGAAAAGAAGATTAGACATTCGTACCATGGTGGTCGTAGCTGTATTGCGAAGGAGTATTAGCACACAATCAAACTTCTCACCCCAAGCGCAAGGCAAACCAACCTCTTAAAGTAATGCTGCTCGCTGTGCTCCATTGAGTTCATCTTCTGCTCGGCCAGCTCGACCTCCATCTTGTCGCCGCTCATCTTGACTACTTTTTTTTCAAGCTCTGGTCGTTTGAACCAGAGAATAGAGAAACTGTTGTTGGGGGAGAGTGGAGGGTATGAAGGAGAGAGAAAAAAAAATAGAATAAAGGACGAGTCGCAAGCAAGGATAACAACTTTGAGGCGGGAGGACCACAAAGAGATGGATGCGATTTTCTTAGTTCGGGCAGAAAATAATTTATCGCCGTCACCGCCCGATTACAGAGAAGGCGGCGAAGAAGGAGGGACCCTTTTTCGGCACCACGCACCTTCTCGGTTAGCTCAAATCTAGCAGCCTGGATACAAAGTACAAAGTACCGCTGACCTGAATCGTTTGTCCTTTTCAGCTCCTGGTGTGGCACCTGACAACTTCTCTTTTCCTTCCACTGCTTCTTTTTCTGCGACTCGCGGCTTCTCAGCCATTGGCTGGATCCTGGGGCGAGATCGAGACCCTGTGGATCAACCACCGTGGAGACGATGCCAGGATCCAATCTTACACGGGCCTGAGACTGCAAGAGCCTTTGGACGGTGCCAAGTAATAAGGAACTGCGAGCTTGTGCAGCTGCTTGGGCAACGCGGCTGCAGGTACCTTTTTCAACTCAATTTGGGACAAGTTCAAGTTCACACGGTCTCGGGCATCAAAGCGGATGAATTGGTTAATGTATGCCAACAGTGACGAACCCAACGTTCAACACCGTTCAAGCACCAATGCTTATATTCGTATCTATCTATGACCTTTGTCATGTCCCGCCAGAAGCAGGATGTGGGCCATAACTCGAGTGCGTCTTCTTCATCGCAACTGGGAATCTTCAGTCGACAACCAACCCGTTTACCAACCACCTGACGCAGCTTTTTCTTTTCGCGCGGTAACCAAAAACGCCCTGACGCCGTTACATGCAGTCTGAACATCAGTAAATCAACCTCCAGCACACGTCCGTCGGTCGTGCGTCGCATTAGACCAGCAGAACGCTGTTGATGCAGCCCTCGTTCTCTGGGTTGTTGGTGACCTGGGCGTATCGACCCCAGACAACCTTGCCACCAGCAGTCACCAGACCCAGCTCGCTGACGTTGACCTCGATGACGGTACCCTTGGTCAGGACGCCCAGCTGGGTATAAAGAGGGTTCTGGGGGTTCTTCTTGACGCTGATGATGGGCAGCTGCACCGTCACGCCGAGCTCGGGGTGAGTGACGTTGGCCTTCTTGTATCGCAGACCCATGGGTCGGATGAAGCGCTCGTGCTTGGGGTTGCGTCGCGTAAAGTCGGGTCCGACAAAGGTAGGCTTCGTAACCATTCGCTTCCAGGCCTTCTTCTGCACCTTCTTGCCAGTCTTGACCACCTTGAACATCTCCTCCTCGCTGATACCTCGAACCTTGGGCAGAGGAACTGCAAACTTGGCCGCCTTCTCCGCTCGCTTGTTCTTGATGGCGCTGCTGAGCGCCTTGGCCGTCGAGGGGTTGGTGCGGTCCAGCAGGTACGAGGGCATGGGCGTCGTGGGCTCCTTCTCGTCGGCGGTCTTGACGTTGCGCTCCTCGTGAGCCTTGATGGCCTTCTTCATCTGGATCTTCTCCTTGTGTCGCTTCTGCTGGTAGAGCTTGGCTCGGAGACCGCGCAGGTTCTGAGCATCCTGCGAGGCCTTGTGGCCTTCACGGGCGGCACGCTTTCGAACTCGTTCTTCATGATCGAGGCGGCGGCCGTGCAGCTTACGCCACCTTTCCATATACTCGTTCTGAGGCTACAAGGAGTCAGCAATTCATCCATCTTTCAATTTCAATTCGATACATACCATATTGTCGGTGTCGCCCAGGCAGGGACTTTTATCTTGACTCGCGGGGATGTGATGTTGAAACTTCCCTTGGCGACAAAAAAAAAAGCGGCGGTTTATCAGGAGGCGGCGCTGGCGTCCAAACAGCGGCGCCGGGGCCCGGCGTTACCCTTATCCGGTTGGCCCTTGCAGCAACCGCCATGAACTTTTTCGAGATGGTATCCAACGACCGAACGACAATTCCCGCCAATTGACCAGCAATAGTGCCTACGCCCGAACGGCACTGCGGTCCATCATGAGCAGGGCACTCTTCCGCTCCGCGCTGGAGCTTCGAGCCCCCAGCGCGCGACTCCCCGCTTCGTTTCTGCTGTCAATTCGCTCCCGCGCCTTCAACACCACGGCACCAATCGTCGAGCCCGTTTCCGAACGTCACATCAAGAATGCCGCCAATCCCACAGCAAACGAGGCCCGACCTCTTGCCTTGAAGAAGAGCCACGCAGCCCCGCCCCCGAAGCCCATGGAAGACTCTGTCAAGACCCTCCTACCGTTCCTCGCCGCACAACCGGACCACTACATCACCGTCCACATCCATGGTTTCCCCTACCTTGTCCGCGAAGGCGACCAGGTCCGTCTGCCCTTCCGCATGCCCGGCGTCGTCCCCGGTGACGTGTTGCGCTTGAACCGCGCGAGCATCCTCGGCAGCAGGGATTACACCATGAAGGGTGCCCCTCACATCGATGAGCGAGTCTTTGAGTGCAGGGCTACCGTCGTGGGCACCGAGTCGGAACCCCTCCGGATTAAGATCAAGAAGAAGCGGAGACAGCGGAGAAAGAGACAGGCCAAGAGCAAGCACCGATACACCATCCTACGAATCTCGGAGTTGAACATCAACAGTGGGGAGGACATTGAATGAATGCCAGAATGATGTGGGATATGAGACGGGGCAACTGCTGGGAACCTGATTCAACCTAAAAGAAGACGTTGGACATGTATAAAATCGGCCAATGCCTCGATACGCTGTATCATTACCAGCACACAGCTGGCTGTACCATAGTAAAGCACCTTTTGCAATGACAACGGAAGCTCACGAGTACAACAACGAAGATGGTAGAAAATGCTCGATTCAGCCGCTCTAATGCGGGGCCAGTTCTGGACGCCATTTCTATCATGAGCCCATCCCTATTACAACAAGACTCCCCAAGTGCGTTCTCAGTACAAAAAGGTATTGTGGTTATGCAGTGAAAGACAAGAAAGGTACTCCCAAACACCCAGCTATGAAATGCCATCTTCCGTCAAGTTCAAATTAGTCATAAAACTCGTTCATCCAGCAGCATACTGCGCCTCGTCGTCAACTTAAACAATATGCCTCCTCTTTGTTACATCCTGCCGGCCATGGCTTTCTTAACGCTGGCCCAATAAGCCTGCGGCCAAACGCTCACGCTCTCGGCTTCTGTTGGCATCCGCTCTCGGCACCTCGTCACCACACTCTGAATGATTCTACCAAGCAGCTCCTCGTCGATGGGAAGAGCCTTGTCGGTAAGCTCAGCGGGATAAAGGAATGGGTCCGACTCGTGAAGGAGCTCCTCGCATGTTGGTCGCATGTGGTGCTCTCGGTTGAGGCATCGTCTCATGGTGCGGATAAGCGAAGGTGGGACGGACATGCCTCCCATGCCACGCGAAGGGAACTCAATCTCATGATCCCAGTTGATGATGGCCTGGCATCTCGACATTTGGTTGGCGATGTGGCCGAAAGGGGGTAGGCCATACACCATCTGGTAGAGGATACAGCCCAAAGACCAGATATCGCTAGGCTTGCCCAGCTTCATAAGCTTAGGTCGACCGGGCATGCGGCCTCCTCGGGGGTTGTTGGAGTCCATAAGGGATTCAGGGGACATGTAGTTGGGTGTGCCAACCTGTGTCTCGCGGTGTACGTTGACGGTCTCGTCCGTCTGGATAGCGTTGGCAATACCAAAGTCGATGAGCTTCAGCTGACCCTTGACCAGGACGAAATTGGCCGGCTTGAGATCAGAATGAACAATATCGCATTGGTGAACCGCCTGCAAACATTCGAGCATCTCCTTCCAGTAGAACCGCACAAAAACTGGATCAAACTTGGCGGCTTCGGGGTTATATCGTTTCCGCAAAAAGGTGTTAAAGTCCAGCTCTCCAATCTCCATAAGCTATACAACACGTTAGCGAGTCTTGTTCCAAATAAGTGAGGATGGGGGAGCTTACCAAAGTAAGAATCTGCTTCTCAGTATTCATTTCGCAATCAAACAGCTTGATAACGCGTTCCACCTCGCCAAGCTTCTTCAATAGGTCGATCTCACCAAGGTAGCCCTTGATGGTGTTATCGTCGGCATTCTCCAACGAGACTCGCTTGAGGGCGAACATCTTGCCATTCTCGGCCGCCACTCGATACACCTTTCCACTACCACCACGTCCAAGACAATCAAGTCGAGTATAGGCCACTCCGTTAACTCGCAGAATGTTGCGTCGTTGCTTCGCCTGGGTAGTTGTAGCAGCGCCAGCAGTTGCTGTGGCAGCCTCAAGAACAGACATCTTGGGAGGGGGCGGAGGAGCGTGGCGAAGAGGTGTGTTTCGGGCCATGGATGCCAGTGGTTTGCGTTCTGGTGAAACTGCCCTCATAGCAGCAGGGTCGACACTCGCAGGTCGCTTGGGGATCTTGTCCAGAAGCACATCGACTGAAGGCTTGGTCCGCTTGTAGCTTGGTGGAGCATTGTTCTCTTGATCGCGACCAGAAGGCAGCTCAGGGCGAGGAGGAGCAGGGAGGCGGTAGTGAATTTCCTCTTCCTCCTCCTCATTCTGCTCTGGCTTGGCCTCTGGCTCAGGAGCAGGTGCTAGCTCTGGCGTGGGCTCTCGGGGAGAAGCTTCTCGAGGAGATGTTCTAGCAGACCCCATGCGCAAGTCGAGATTGGAGGCATTCCTTCGATGAACTGCCCTAGCAGCGCTCACTGGGCTACCCGAGTTAAAGTCCCGGATACCATCACCATAGTAAGACGGGGCGAGCTGATCATCGGCAGGTTGACTCTCGGGCTCCTGGCTCGACATGACCTCGCCATCTCCGATTACCTCGCCGTCCTCCTCGCTCTGTCGTCGGCGACCTCGCCGGGCTGGTCCGCTAAGAAAGCTACCAGCAACCCTTCCGACACGCTTCACACGCATCGAGCTCTGTAGGTTGGCGTTATCTTCAGGTCGAGTCCTGGTGATTGTGGACGGATATCGTGAAACACTGCCATGGTGAAAGGGAGGGGGATTCCGTGCAACAGTAGCAGGCTCTTCAGGCTGATCATTGTCCATATCAAGGGCAGACTTGTCCAGCACAGACCGTTCCATTGACCTCCCTGAAGAAGGACCAGTGGAGCCGACGCGGCTTCGGTTTGAAGGAGATCCAGCATTTATTCGCACGACGCGTCCACCTTGTGCTGGGGTGTTAATCTCCTGCTGAGAGTCATGTCTCTCATCAGAGGACATGTCTCGACTACCAGGGCGGCTCCGGGGCCGGGATCGTTGTGTCGAACGAGAAACTGAGGTTGATCGTCGCTTGGTAGGCTTCATCTGGTTGAGGCTTTGAGGAGTATTGCTCAAGCGGACAACGCGCTTCCTGACGGGACTTATATCTCGACTAGCAGGTGCTGGGCTCGTCGGTCTTGAGGACCTTTGGTCGTGGGCCTGGACGCTTCCGGACCTCAAGTGTCGGCGGGTTTCAGTGGCTGAGGACGTCGACGCGTTCAGAGCACTGGTACGTCTTCTTGTTCGAGGGGGGGAAGGAGGTCGCTCGACAGACTCGGGGGCACCATCATTCAGTAGCGCCTTGGTGAGAGCACTGAGCTTCATAGGTACGGGGATCTCGTCTTCAGAGCTGTCATCGTGGAATTGCTGTGGTTTTGGGTGGTAACCGTTGGGCGCTGACGTGCTTGCGGGAGCAGAGAAGCTCTCGTTGTGGTTCATGGCCTGTCTCGAAGGGAGTCTCCTGAGTCCCTGTCGTTGTGAGGTCCTCCGAACGAGGCCATTCCCCATGGGAGTGGGCGAGGCAGCCGCCATGTTATTGTTGGAGCGACGGTTGGGCGCGTTTGGGCGAAAAAACGATCGAAGCGGTGAGGAATTGGTGATTAGTTGGTGAAGGAGTAAAGAGATGTTTTACGCGACGATTGTGCCCATGATCTTGTCCAGGACAAAATTACCAGAAATTTAGTTTATGCGTCGCGTAAGGGAACATCGTCAAGGAAGATGGATGGAAGCACAATGTTGTATTTTGGTATGGGGAGAGCTTGGCCAATTAGCGAGAGTTTGGTTGCCCAGCAACCGGCATCGAACAACGCCAGTTTTTAAGCCTTGCAGCGGGTCAAGGAAGCAACAAGCCGTGATTTGCAGGAGAAACGGATGTTTTTTCTCGAGGGAGACAGCATATGCAAACCGTGTGTCCTCGTAGTAAGTTTTTACTCAGGATTTGTGGTTTTCTGGTATGAAGAATCGAGGAATATGGAGACTCGAGGCTTACAATCCAAGTCACCTCCTGAGCACTGCTATGCAGAAGCTATCAGATTGTAATAAAACGTGCCAGAACAAAGCCACCAATTCCCTGAAATGGCCGGGACCCAATTCTGATCTAGATAACGGTCACTCAGAGACATTCTAGACAACTTCATCAACATTGCCCCTTGCTTTAACTGCCCTATCCATCCCTCGAGATGCCAGTCAATGCAACGAGCCGAGGACTTACACCAGACCCAGCCAATAAAACAGAACAACCAACAAGGTGCCTGCTGGAGGCTGGTAAGGTTCTTCCCCACATATTGCCGTCCTCCTGCCAAACTGGAAACTGCCTTTCGGGGCGCTACCGGCCCCCGAGTTAAAGCAGCCCCTGGAGCTGTTGCAGTGGACATCATGATTGGCAGCACTCGGCCAATCATCTCCCTATCGGGTACTGCTGTGTCCCGCGTCCGTCTAGGCCCGTAGTGGAGGTGCAGTAACTTCCACATCACCAACGCCCAGACACAAGCAATCTTCCCTCTCTCACATGCCGTGTCGCATAATTCTTCTTTCCATCGTCTCCTTTGCAAAGAGGTCGATGCTTCTACAATGGCAGCTCAGAGGGGGCGGCCATGGACACAAGTCCTTTCCCTGACCGTCCTCATTCTCGCTTTTGTTGCTACCGTCGGTGCTTCAACGGGCGACAAGTGGCCAGAGTTCCAGAACTGTCTCAAGGTGAGCATTTCATCCACACTACCAAGCTGGCCAGAAACTCATTGCGCCGGTATAGGTCTGCAACTCTCAGAATTGCGCCCCTAATAAACCTCAAACTCCAATCCGTACGTGCCCGCGATCCCGTCTTTTGAGCTTCCTCGACTGATGTCTGTTTCCGCGATCGACAGCTGTCCTCCACCGTTTACTCTTCTGGAATTGCGCCAGCGAATGCGATTATGCCTGTCAGCACATAATTACGAACAAGCGCATGGCCAAGGGTCTCTCTGTCGAGCAGTTCTACGGGAAGTGGCCCTTCTATCGCTTCCTTGGCATGCAGGAGCCCTTCAGTGTCCTCTTCTCTCTCGGCAACCTGTGGGCGCATTGGGATGGCTGGAACAAGGTCCGAGCCCAGATACCCAAGTCGTACTCTATGCTTCCATTCTATGAGTGGCTAGCGGGTATCGGCGTTGCTTCGTGGGTCTTCAGCTCCATCTTCCATACTCGCGATTTTCCGGTCACCGAGGAGCTCGACTACTTTGGCGCTGGTGCCAGCGTGCTGTACGGCTTGTATTACACGACCGTACGGGTTTTCAGGCTCGACAAGCGTACTCCTAGGAGGCGAACGGTACTTCGATGCTGGACGCTAGTCTGCGTCTTCCTCTACATATGTCACGTCTGTTACCTCAAGTTTATTCATTGGGACTACACGTACAACATGGCGGCGAATGTAGCCGCTGGCATCGGACAGAATGCCCTCTGGACTTGGTTCAGTATTGATAGGTATAGGAAATCAAGGCGTATTTGGGCGGCTTGGCCCGGTTTTGTGGTGGCTTGGGTCATATTCGCCATGAGCATGGAACTCTTCGATTTCCCCCCTTGGTTGGGTTGCATTGATGCCCACAGCTTGTGGCATCTCATGACTATTGGACCAACCATTCTCTGGTACAAGTAAGTGTTTCTCCGTCAAGCGTTTTGTTCCCTAACTAACTCGGCGCAGTTTCTTAGTAAAAGATGCTCAGGACGATATATCTAATAACCAACGGCTAAAGGCCTGAGTCGGTGATAGAAATGAATGGAAATAGCACGAAAAGTAACATTATTCACGTCTTAATATTTGTAGTTTTATCACGCACGAAATGAAGCACCAATGTCCCATCCAAATTGCTTTTATTAATGGTATCCCTAGTTTACTCGGCACCGATAAACCTTCTCGTGTCCAACAGTTTACATGAGAGAAAGCCGATAACAAACCCAGCTACGCCAATGACCAGCATTAACGACGCTGTGAGCGATTGGCTCACCTCCCGATCCAGCCATTTCTGACGGAGACGCATCGTGCCCAAGCGCATGAAGAAGATCTCTTCTGCACTCACTTCTCCAGCCCAGTTAGGTTTTAGCTCAGTGGACTTTCGAACGCTCTGTTTCTTTTCTACTCTATTGCCTGGTCGCATTCGTCAGCTCACGGATACATGTCATAGAGTTGCAATCTGTGATGGTGGCTTACAGTAGAGTCAATGACACATCGCCCTGGAGGCGCGCCTTGAGCTCAACCTCGACATCCAAGTTGAGTCCCAACTGGAGGCGGACAGGCTTGGTCTCGGCGAGACGGGGCAGTACGGCTCCGGTCTTAATACCGTCCCGGGTGGCGAGCTGCTTGTTGTTGCGTCTGCGGCGGCGGCGACCCTGAGAGTCGACACTGGAAACCTCGGAAGCCGAGTCGTCGAGCTGCCGGCGCAGGTCAGCCAGGATGTTATCGGCAGACCGGGCAGGGCTGCCACCGGGGCTAGAGCCCGGAGCGCCCTGACCCGATGGAAGGGTCGTGGTACCGACCTTGGGCATGATGTTCTGAGTGGCCATTTTCTCAAAGTAGGGGGGAGGTGGATCGGGTGATTCAAAGCTCAGCGTCGTCACGGAATTGTACCGGGTGTGCGAGTAGCTCTCCTGATAGGTCGGCGGAGGAGGTTGCTTAGGAGGTCGGCGCTTGCGAGATGCACGAACAAGACGAAGAGGCTTGACCTCGAGACTGGTTGACCGGCTAGGGTAATACGGCGGCGGCTCAAGGGTGTAGCCGGAGGGCTTGAGAGGGAGGACTCGGGGGAGACAAGTACCGGCAGAGACGCCGTAGGGTTGATCGGGGAGTGCGGGACCGGAGTAGGTAGGTAGTTCACGGAGAGCTGGTTCGCTTTCCCGCGGCCGGCTGCTGGGAAAGCTAGGGATACAAAGACAGAACGAGTCAAGGATTGGATTATCCACGCCTGCGCTGCTGGCAATGGAGGATGAGAGAGTGGATTAGATGGGAAGCAAAAGAGGTAGAATAAAGTTGGGCACCAGGCCGTGAAGAGAAGAGGAGGAAGGAGAGGAGGTAGTGATGGTTGAACTGAGTTGGTGATGATGAATTCATTTCAATGCTGGAGTTGAGGCCGGTCTATATACTCGTTCATGCGCATAATGCGAACCTTATCTTGAACCTCTAGATTGACAACATTTGCGCGCAGATCGCCTACAGTCTATGAAGTGGTCCCAGAAACTCATCAGCTCGTACGATGGCATATACCTGTGAAACGGATGAACCGTCGTGTCGCTGGCAAGAGTCCACGTATTGAAACGGCACAGGCAGCATTCCGGCCTCCGTGTAAGCCACAAAACGGACGGGCGGACGGAAGCGTTTGCGAATGGAGTGACTAGGAGTAAGTTGTCTTTGGGTTTCTAAGCGCCCTGAGTTAAGTCGCAACCACAGGGGTGTTGTTACAGGTTGGCGTTTGGAGATTGGAGGCGATCAAACGGTAAGTGTCTAGCGAGGTCGGGGAGTATCACCAACGGCGCATCCTGCGACGGCTGAGGGTTGCACTCGCATATCTCCACTCTTAAACTCAGGAGGATATAGACATATTCAATACTAGGATCACAGCTCAGATCATTAACTATCTGGTCTTACCCGGGAGTAGTTATTTTGTTAGCCTTCAAATGAAGCTTACCTTACAATCTACAAGATGATAAACATTGTTCACATTCAAATCATTAAGATCTTATAGTTCCAGCTTCATTATACACACTCCGAATCTTCATATTCAGCTGCATTATACTTGTTATTCGTGGCGATGAACTAATGGCGTATCTCGAGATTTGTTCTCATCAGGCATAGTACTCACTACCCTTGCCCCTATCCTATTTCCAGTCCTTATTCCTTCTCTATAGGTAATATAAACATCCATGGCAATTGCTGCGAACCCTCTCAGTAACCGCTCACGCCCTTTCCCTTGTGCGGCGTATGAACATAACAGAACAGGTCATAAGTGAAGTTAGGTAACCAAAAGGGAAGGAACCCAGATCAAACGACGCCCCCGCATTCACTCTTTCCAACTCCATGTGAAAGAAGGACCGACCACCAAGTGAAGGAAAGTGGGCAAAAAATCCTCCTCTATGGGCTTCCTCCCTTGTCTTTCATCCCAGGATATCCATCCATCTCTTTTCGTTTCATTCCTTTCTTTCATCCTCTTTTTCAATGCAACTCTTTCGAGCAGTAGAGATGCTGAGACTCCAGAGCCTGGACCTTTTCCATACCCTAGTCTCTTTGGAGCGTCAATGCGACACTCCCTAACCCGCTTGCCTGGTCCATCAGCCCATTCCAGAAAGCCTTTTCAGCCTTAACGAGACGTCTGTCAGATTGACGTTTCGAGAAGGCTTCATCACAGGCACATTTCCCTACCAGACTCCAAACGCCATGACTCGCCACGTCCTTTCCTGTCAGCATCTCATGTGCTGAGGAGATCACGCACTGACAGCCCCCGCCCCTTGGAGTCTCGACGATCATTATTCAGCATCAACAAAGCAGCCATGGCTTCTTGGTCAAGCTCGCTCTGGGGGTCAAGTGCTGGGCTCGTCAGGGCTGAGGTTGGCGCCGAGGCATCACCACGGCTGTATGAAGGCGCCCCAAACACTTGCGGACCAAAAGCAGGCGACGTCCCCGCCGAAACACTATAGCTGTACCGCCGATGGTCTGTTGATACGGATGAATATGAGTGATGTCGATGGCGAGAATCTTGAGGGGGTAGGGCTGGCGATATAGATGGATGACGGGTTTGCTGATCTGGCATGGCAGTCATGGCAGGCGATGTGACATCCGAATCCTCCATCTCGACGTCTTCGTCAACAGAGCCGGCTGGATCACCTCGAAACGTTGGATGAAATTCGCGGATAGAAGGCAAACGGTCTCGGGCCGTGGGCGTTTGCCTGCCGGATTCGGTTCGGGCGCTCTCTTCCTCCTGTTGTGCCTTTAACTTGCCCACACAATCTTCGAGATACCGGATATACTCGATCGACGCCTGTGTTTGCAAGACCCCTGTCAGTCACTCTATCATCAATATGGGTGTGCAAGTGGACGAACCTGTAGAATGGAGAGCTTGTGCATATCTCCAGTGCAGGCCGGGATCATATTCTTGAGCACCGCAAACTCTTCGTTCATCTTGCTTCGCCTTCGACGCTCGATCAAACTATGGGCCGTCTTTCTTGCGATTTTTCGTCCTGCCGCGCTGGTGGCACTAGGTTGCTTCTTCTTACCCTTCTCGTCTGCCGCAATATCTCCAGCTGTTGAACCAGTTGTTTTTGAATTTGTCGTTGTGGCTGCACTCTTGGTCCCTGCCGAGCCCTTCTTTGATTTCTCCTTCCCAGTGCCATTGTCGCCACCGGTGTCCTGCGCTCGAGGCTTCATCTGGATGATTTTCCGGGATCGTGTTGGCGGAGGTGGTAGAGCGAACGAGCTCTCCTTTGCTTCCTTGGCAGCGGAAGAGCGGCGGCGCGCCTTTACAGTCTCGGCTGGCTGCATTGGAAATGTTGCCCCAGGGGAGGTGGTGACTAGCGGGTGTGACTTGGTATCGGTGGGTGAGACCCGAGATGATGAGGCTGTGGGGGAGATGCGAGACGCATCATGGATAGCTGGGGGCGGCAGCTCGAAGGAGAGCTGGAAGGAGGCGAGTTGTTGAGTGCCGTCCTTGCCCTTGATGTCGGATGAGGAACCTGGTGTGAGTGGGAGACCCGGTCGAGGCATCTTGGTGGTGATTGTGATCTGAGTTTGCCTCGCCGGTCTTAGTATTGGAAGAACTTGAGCCCCTTGGCTCAGGAAATGGGCTGTTGTGAGAAACAGCTGCCCGGAGAGTTTGTGGGCGACGGTTCTATGGCTAGAGGAGAGTGAGGCCTTTCGTGGAAAAGCACTGCTGCTGTCTTGGAAATGGTGGTAGGCTGAGACTGCGAAACGAGCGAATGGAGAGAACCAGCACCACTGCGACAAGGTCTGTACGGGGCCAAACCCTTTTTCTTGGATATCAGATACGAGGAGAGAAAAGAAAGGAAGATGTGGCCGCCAAATGGAGTGGAGGAGAGAGTTGGGTTCGTCGATCGTCGGCAGACAGGGTGTGTCGGTGTCGTCGTCGCAAGCACAAGCACGAGCACGAGCGAGTAATCAACAAGCTCGAGGCCGGCCGTCTTCGATTAACGACGGTCTAGTTTCAGTCTCAGCAGCGAAGGATAAGAAGATACGGGGAAGAGATATTAAATCGGACACCGAGAACGCTGGCCAAGAACCAACCAGCACGGCACACTGACTGCAACATCTCCTCCAACGGATGCAGCTATGGACCCGGTACCGTACACATGCACACACACGCGCAACCACGGCTCCCCAGGTCCCAAAGGCAAAAGAGTTTCAACCCATGAACCCGCTTCTTCCCTCCAATCCAGCGCGACGAGCTGCAGGTCGTCTTCCCAGAGCGGCCCAGCTTGACCCAGACCGACCCAGGTTGAAGGGATGCGATTTCATGGACCAAGCATCATCGAGGAAATGGTCGCGTGCTCTCTCCGGCGACGGACGAATCAGCGTGGGGTATTCGCCCATGTGGTCGTCGGTGGGCTTTTTGGTGGGCAGGGGTCTGGTCTCAGTCTCAGAAGCAAAAGAAAAAGCTTGGATTGGCGTCCTTCTTTGATGGGGAACGAAGGCCAATCGACTGGGGAGTGTACAGGAGGACACGAGGGTTGGTATCGTGCAGCATTGGCACCGTTCGACTCTTGGGTGTGGTTGAGAGGCTGCTTGCTCATGATGAGCACCGCGATGGTGTAAGTCGAGTCCACCGAGGCGACTAAGCATAATTCCACGACAAGAGACAAGATGCTCTCTGCGGACTCGGTAGGGCAGGACAAAGAGCAACCTACGAGATAAGCATCGCACAGACCAAGACTCGACTCATCCAACCATCTCTCTCACTCCTTTCGAACCAGAACGTGAACCAGAGGACGAACGGAGCGTGGTCAGGATCTCCAATCTCTCCAATCTTCATGACACACGGTCCCTCAACTTGGGGTCTCTCCACCTCCACCATCTCGAGCATCTCCACCCATCCCAGCACAACACAGCTCCACCAGCCATTGAAAGGACTCTGGCACGAGCAGATCATGGAACCCAAAGGGGCAATGGCACACACTTGAGGCTTCAATCATGGCAAAAGGACACAACCAGTGCAGAGGGGCACGTGTCCGCCTCACAGACCCCAGACGCTCACACACAGGCCCAGGGCTCCGGAGACAACGGCAACGGAAACAAGGGTTTGAATGAGCTTCCATCGACCAGGGGGCGGGGAACACAAGGCTTGCAAACTAGAAATCGGGCTTTATTATTCGTCTGTCGACATGGTTGAGCACGTGCGTGTGTCTGCCGGATGTCAACCATCCTCAACAAGGACGCTTCCTCTCTACCATACATCCCGTCATTTTCCCTAATCCCAGGTGAATCCCACCCATCACCGTCTCGAGCCAGTCAACGTGGGGGCAAAGGTTCCGGGGTGGCTCTGATCAGAGCGACCCCTGGTTCGCCACAGACTCACGATTGAGGCTTGTCTCTCACGATTCAACATCCCTGTGTGACCTCCATCTCCTGCTCTGGCTTATACTTGATGGCCGAGCCGAACGCCCAGCGAGCTCGAACATTTGAGTACGCTGCAAGGTACGTATTCCGTTCCCTTTTGTTTTGTATGGGCAATTTGCCCTATCATTCATCCCAATGCTATCCGGTTGATTCCGTCACGCTATTCCAGTCATTCATATCGTGTCATAAGTCTCGGCCTCCACCCGCTCTATTCTCGGTCTTTCATCTCGCCCTGGCATTTAGACCTCGTTGCTGGGGTAAGTGACCTGGGTGGTGGGAGTAAACTCCTCCTTGATAGCGCGGACATTGACGAAGCGGGTCAGGAGGTTCTGGCTACCAGCCTTGTCGTTGGTGCCCGAGGCGCGAGAACCGCCGAAGGGCTGCTGACCGACGACAGCGCCAGTGCTCTTGCAGTTGACGTAGAAGTTGCCGGCGGCGTTGCGGAGCTGCTCCTCAGCGAAGCGAGCGGCCTCACGGTCAGCGGCGAAGACGGCGCCGGTGAGACCATAGTCAGAGGTGGTCTCAATGAGCTTGCAGACGTCGGCGATAGCGTTGGGGGCAGCATCATCGTAGATGTGTGTGGTCAGGATGGGACCGAAGAACTCGGTCGAGAAGAACTTGTGAGCAGGGTTGGTGGTGGCGTAGATGGTAGGGTGAATGAAGTAGCCCTTGGAAGAGTCATACTTGCCGCCAACAACGAGCTCGAGGTCCTTGTCGGTCTTGGCCTCGTCAATGGCTCCAGAGAGCTTCTTGAAAGAAGCCTCGTGGATGACAGGTCCCATAAAGTTGCCGTGCTCAGTGGGGTTTCCGATCTTGATCTGCTCAACCTCAGCGATGAGCTTCTCCTTGAACTCGGCCCACTTGGACTTGGGCACGTAGAGTCGAGAAGTAGCACTGCACTTTTGGCCCTGGAACTCAAAGGCACCACGGACAGTCTGCTTGACAGCGTTGTCAATGTCGGCCGAGGGGTGAATCAGGTGGAAGTTCTTGCCGCCAGTCTCACCAACGACACGGGGGTAGGAGCGGTAACGGCCAGAGGCGATACCCTCACCAATGGTGCCATACAGCTTGCGGAAGACGGCGGTGCTACCAGTGTAGTGGAGGGCAGCAAACTCTTTGTGCTCGAGAACAACCTTGGTGACCTCGACGGGGTTGCCGGGAACGAACTGGATAACATCCTTGGGGAGGCCAGCTTCAAGCAGGATCTGGTAGACGAGCCAGTTGGAGGCAATGGCGAAGTCGCTAGGCTTCCAGACGACGACGTTACCGAGGAGAGCGGGAGCACCGGGAAGGTTACCGGCGATGGCGGTAAAGTTGAAGGGGCTCACGGCGTAGACGAAGCCCTCGAGGGCGCGGTACTCGAGGCGGTTCCAGACACCAGGCGAGTTATGCTCGGGCTGGGTGCTGTAGAGCTGCTCAGCGTAGTGGACGTTGAAGCGGAGGAAGTCAGCCAGCTCGGCGGCGGCATCGATCTCGGCCTGCCAGGCATTCTTGCCCTGGCCGAGCATGGTGGCGGCCATGATATCGTAGCGGTACTTTGTGGAGATCAGGTCGGCGGCCTTGAGGAAGACGGCAGCTCGGTCGGCGAAGGGGAGGGACTCCCAGGCGGGCTTGGCCGCGAGGGCGGCGTCAATGGCAGCCGACACATCGGCAGCGGTGGCCGTATGGTAAGAGGCGACAGTGGTGGCATGGTCAGCGGGGTTCTGCTGCTTGGAGAGAGCAGAAACCTTGATCTGTGAGGTTTTCGTGTTAGAAGCTGACTCGAGATATCATGGGTCTCTTATCAAGCCCAGCTCATGATAACATGATAGGAGCCATGATAAGGACGTGGAAGATCAGACTTACCTCCTTGCCACCGACAACAACGGGGACCTCGACGGGCAGCTTCTTCTGCAGCTTCTCAATGGCAGCAGTCAGACCCTCCCGTTGCTGGCTGCCCTTGACGTAATGCTGGTTGGGCTCGTTGAAGACCTTGGGGGTCTTGAAGGTGGCCAGCGTAGCGGCGGTGCGCATCTGCTGGACCCTCGCCGCGCTGCGGAGACCCTGGGCACCCGCCCGGTTGAGGATCATGGAAGACATGTTTAGATTGTGAGGGAAGGGAAGGGAGAGTTTGATGATCTTCAATGTCTTTGAGGGTATCACAAGAAAAGAAAAGGAAAAAGAAGACGGTTTGAAGATAAAGAAGAGGTAGGGAAAAAAGAAGAGGGGACAAATCAGTCAGGTGGTCACTGGCTACCTAAAAAAGGAACGAAACAAAACCTCGCCTCGCGTAACATAGACAACCTCCTCACCCAGACAGCCATGATCCCCATTCCCGCCCGCCACGCGAGCTGTCTCTTCGCAACAAGACAATGGGGTTATTTTTTTCGTAGCTCTTTCGGCTTATCACGGCCTAAAATACCACCCGTGGGGCGGGGAGGCACGAGCTAACACATGACGTCGCAGCTTCCCCCAAGCAGGGGATCGATCTTGATTGGCCAATGGCTGTCCCGCTTGGCGCCGGTGTCGGCAGGTGGGGCGCATCTCCCGCGAAGAGCCGCAGGCCGGCGGCACCGGGACAGGGACGGTGGCCGACCGGTACGGGATGCAAGTTCTGGAATAGTAATACGTGCGATGGAATTGCGTGGTTCAATATTTCTTGAGCCGGGACTGGATGCCCCGCTGCCTTTCTCCATGCTCGGCATGATGGGTCATCCTATGCCGATAAGAAGCCAATTCCCTTCATTAACCATGAATCGCTGATGCTCGCGTGCTTAGACATGGCCGCGCTTTGCCGACGTGGGGGCTTTGATGGTCATGTGCGTCCATGTGGATGGCTTGCATAGGTAGGAAGGTAGGTATCAACTGGGGAAATCAATCGCTTCCGTAACATATGGATCCTTCTTATCGCTGAATACCCCATACCGAGTACTTAATTTGATATCTTGACAACCTCGTACATTATGGGTAACCCCATCATCTCCTCCGCGCTGTCCTGCCGTCCCTCCACGCTGTCTTGTCGTCTCCCCGTTGAGATATATCCATCCTCCACAAACCATTATACTCTCCCTTCACCAGCTTGAACTACAACCTCTTACGAACCCACAAATGTATCGCTGATATTCGCTTCTTCCGGGTATAAAAAAAAATCGGCCGCCCAAAGCTCGCTTGTCGTCACTCAAACCAAATGTCAGTGTGCGATCATCATCTGGAGTTCTTCACGGCCGTCCTCAAAGTTGCAAAAAATCCGGTACTCGTCCCGACGTCGAAGATTCCGTCTAGCCCTGATCCAAGACTTTGCAGTGCTCCTCTAGGACCGATCTCCAGATTCTCTCGGCGTCTTAGGCTCGTCTCTCTGACGGTAGTTGAGCAAAGGCACTGTCAGCCCATACATGTCTGTTCGGCCCTCTGGGTCATGCTGGTTGATTTCCACATTGATGCACACGTCGAGCGTCCCGTCGTTGCCTTGGCCGTGAGTCTGTCTAGACGCCGCCTTGTGCTCTGTGCCAGCCTTGACTTCGCCCCTGTGGAGGAACTTGTGGCCGTCATTGCCCACAAAGATTTGCTCGTTCGCCACGCCACTGGTTCCATCATTGCTTACGGGCGTCCCGTTGTTGACATCGCTCTCTGGACGGTTTGGTGAATTCTCTGTGATTGTCGCAAAGTTACGGCTTGGCATTGTGCAATGGTTGTGGTTGGCCGTCTTGGTTGAGTCGCCAGGGTCCTTGTTGAACAAATCAAGCAGTGTCTCGTCTGTCTTATGGTTCAAGTGATGAATCTTGTTCCTCCGAGCAAGGAGGTTGGCCACTGCTGTTGGTGGGGGCTTGTTGACAATGGCAGATGAAATGACGTTGACCATGTATCGGTGATCTTCCTCGGCAGGAATCTTGAGGCTCGGGTTGGAGTAGAATCGTCCCAGAGCAGCAAGATGCACATCACCTCCAAGAATCGTTATGCGCGCGTGGAAGTCGGCAGCTATCTTCTGAAGGTGCTCCATCAGGTCGAGGCGTTCCTTCTTGTGTGTCCTCGCGGTGTAGTGGTCGTCCAAGTCATCCAGCAAGTCGATACTCCCGTCAAACTGGTTGAACAGGCTGCCACCCACACCAAAACGTCGGTTCAGCATCTTGATGGGGCCCATCACTGGGCTTCGGAAGATGTTTTCGAGCCATGTCAGGCGCTATAAAAAGTCAGTCACCTCTTGACCAGCTTGGACGAGGAGCATACCGGATACGCAATGGGAATACCCAATAGCAGAATCAAATGCTTGATGGGCTCACCCGCCTGTGTGGCGGCTTCAAGCTCTGACCGAAGCCTCCGGAAAACCTTTTCATACGTCTCAGGATAATTTATCTGGTGTCGAGTACGCTACACAACTCATTAGCTCCAAGCTACCAATGAAGTACAGACAACAAACCTCGACTCGGGCGTCGATCCCTAGCAATGCAATACGAGCACCAAGGCGAGCGTATAAGTTGTATGAACGCTCAGCCACATATGGACCTGGTTTGTCGCCCACGATGTACTGCGGCTCTTCCCTCATGGGCGCCACATATGTATCAATGAGCTGGTTGGGGTCTGGTCCCTGAGTAGTCTCTTCCAAAGAGGCATGATCTAAGTGCGGTCAGTATGAGTAACTATCTAGTTGCCGAATAGACATACCAGTGGTGTAAGTAGATGCGGGAGGTGGCAGATGATGCTGAAACAGCATATAGTACTTGTGTGCGGTTCCGCCAATTCCACGGAAGACATCACATCGCATAAAGTGGTCAGTATACGACCCAAAACCATCAATGATCTACTTGGTCAGCAGTGTAGAATTACAAGCACCTCTCTTAGACTTACGTCGTGGTCATCCCAAATGTTGATCTGGGGGATCTGGCCGTTGACTAGGGCAAAGGGCTCCGTGTTGTACCAGCGGATGTAGTTCTTGAGGTAGTAGTCGTCACATTCAGCACGGAGCTTCTCGGGGAAAGGATACTCTCGACGCTTCTTAGGGTTGCTGATGTCGGTCCATGGGCGCAGGGGGCCGTCAACTCGGATGCCGTCGTTGTAGATCTGATCACCACCGCCAACCATTACGTGGAAGGGAGCCTCGCGATGCTTCCGTACCACGTCGTTCCACAGCGCCGGACCGCTCCAAGCCTCCTCGTCAGTACCTACACTGAAACCGTTGCACGAGTGAAACATGATTCGCATAGACTCTCTTATGGCGGGGACGAAGAAGCTGTTCACCTGTGGCTTATATCCTGTCGAGAAGCGCAGGCCGGGAAGAGCATATTCATAGCTCGTTTCGGCATCTTGAATGGGAACGTCGATGTCGAAAGCCCAAAAGGTGTTGCGGGGGTCTGAATAAAGGCAACGTCCCTCGACGGTCGCCTCCTCAGGCGTTCCGTTGGTAGGCTTTGTGCCAATGGCGTCGGTGGGGTTTGAAAAATCGGCCTCTTGTGAACGCGCGGCTTGCTTCAATGTCAAGGAGGGAGTGTGCAGAGGTATCTTGCCTCCACCCTGAACGACGACAAGAACGCTTCCATACCATCGACCTTGTACCATACGACGGTAGTTGAGGAGAGGGCCACAAACAATCAGCTTCCCATCAGGCGCCCCTTGTTCTGAGGTGGTCTGCGCAGCATGGCTCTGGGGGACATCATCACCCATGAGGTTGCCATTGGCGTCGCCAGCGGCAGCGGTGATGGGCCTGTGCTTTCCAACGACACGATCACCGTCCTCGGGTTCCGCGCGAGAGTCATTGAGAAAGTCTGCAAGTTCGCCCGTGTTGCCATTAACATGGTGAGGGTCTCGAGGTGCCCCCTGGCCAGTGAGCTGTGCGGCGTGTTGCGCAAAGGCACTCGATTCCTGGTGACGCCAGCGACTCGCTGACGCATGCGGATTCCTTTGCGACTCGCTGGTCACAGGTCTGTCTCCGGCGTCCGCCATCTTTTTGAATCAGTTTCGGTTTAGGACTGAAGAGTAGAGGCGAAGGATGGTATCGTCGACTTTTGGGCGACCAAGAGGGGAGGCCTCCTCGATTTTTAGCTGTGGGCGCAAGATGTGTAGTGGCTGTAGACAGACAAAAAGTGCAGGAACTAAAACGACGTCACGGCCACACTCGAGTCGAGTCGCGGGCGCGTCGAGGCAACTGTGCGACAATGCAGAAAGACTGTGAGTCTGATGCGTCTAGCAGCTACAGGCAATGGATGCAAAACAAATCGATGATGATGTCTGCGACAGAAAAGAAAGTCGAGTACCAATGGATGTTGATGGGGAAAAGATGCCAATCTCTGGGTGAGACACCGCGACACAAAAACACAGCACAACTGGATGATGACGCAGGTGCAACCAGAACACGTCCCGATGATACAGGGGTCACAAGGTCATCAGCAGGAGACTACGACCAGAAAGGTAACTACCTGCGAGGAATAATAGTAAAGGTACCGGCATTTGGTAGGGAGGGAGCTTCTCTTGCAGCAGTGACCGCCAGCTGCAATCTCGCTCGTCCGTCGTCTTCAGCTACAAGAAGCTCTGAACCAGCAAGCCAGGCAGCCCAGCGACCGAGTAGATCAGGGAAATGTGTGGTGGACGACGGTGCCAAGCAACATAATCAAGCTTGCCATTGGCCCAGTCGGATAAGTGGCAGCAATCCTTGAGCACATCCAAACACCTCTTGGATGCCAAGCTCCATCTCTCCAGCGTTGGCGTTGGCGGCCGCTCAACCTTTTTTTCTTTTAGCTGGGCCTGGACCCTTTCTTATCTGACAACATCTACAGTATAATCTGACAACGTTTCTTACATGCAGCCATTGGACCAGCCATGCACCATTCAACGTTGGAATATGTCACTGGGGTTTTGTTCCTGGCACTCGAAATGGGCATAATACTGCGATGCGTGCTTCTTCCAATGCCATCAAAACATGTGAGATTCATGAACTCTTGAGAGGGTACGTGAAACAGGCCCAACCCACAATGGACGCCGTCCAATCTTAAACCCCACCACGATCTTGGACAGTGCTCGTGCAAAGGCGCGACGATCCATTGGATCATGGATCCTTTTGCGCTGTGGCACTGTGACTCTGCTGCTGATTTGCCGGCTGCCATCTTCGTGTCCATTGTTTGACGACAGCAGGCTGCGTGTCCTCCCGGCCGAGGCCCCGTCTCAGCGGCGTCCGGTCCGACTCCTTTTCGGGCTCCAGTTGTCCGGGTCTGTCCTTTTATCAATCCCGGCGTGCTACGGCGCGGGTCTTGTGAAGCTTGAAATGACAATTGGAAGGGTTCCATTTGTGACGTCATCTTTGTCCTTTCGAGATACCCTAGACCTGCTGGGGATTTTGGGTCATAATGTCGCCATGAACATCCATCTCGTTGCGATACCAATCAAGATACAATGTGCTTCGTCTGGCATCTGTGGATGGCATGCAAGACAACTCGTGTATTTCTTGATTTCCATAGAGCGGTGAGTTGAGTATCCCCTTGGCAATCTAGGTGTAGCGTAACATGGCCAGCATCCAACCTTGAAAGTTGCAATCTTCCTTGAGCCTTACCCATACACGGCTTGACCAGGATTAAGACAATCCGAAATCAGAAGAAGCGCAGACCAAGGAAGTTCCCGAGACGATATCACATATAGCAACGATCCAGGGCAATACCCGGGTTGTAATATAGGATGAAAGCTGCAGTCTCTATCTACGACCTCAGGACCTTGCACTCCCGTCTGCGCCAAGACCAAGCCCCCACCCGGGAATACGATTACATAAGCACACGCATCCGCTTTATAGATCCAACGTCGCGTGGAAAATATTTTCAACTTCTCCTCATCAAAGATCCATGAGACTCAAGGGATCAGTTGAGCAACGCAAGAATATGTGATGCGCGGCTCATAATGATCATTGTTCCCGCAAACCGGAGCATGCATTATTATGCAATCCAACGTTCAACGAGACTCGCTCGCAGTCCACGAACCTGGAAGCCGGACTCCGACTCGTCGATCTGTATCCCCTCGAGCATACTCAGCAACGGACAAGATCAAGAATACGAGTCGCCCCGGCAAGAGGTAGGTACCCAGTGATACAGCGACAGTACAGTGAAAGCGCAGTCCTCGACTGCAACGGCATATGTGTGTACAGCAAATGAGCTCTTTCAATGCTCGCCTTGCTGAAGGAATATTAACGTGCCAAGATCAAAATGCCCTACTATTACCAAACACCTCTGTTCTTGCAAATCCGAAAGACACTGGTGCATGAAGATAGGGCGACATCCACATCGTACCATTGAACATTTGTATTTCCCACGCGGCTGGGTCCCACGAGACCAAACAGTTCATCGTCCAAGTCCACATTCGCCCTGCGCTGTCTGATGCAGGAACACGACGACCACTGGCCATGGTGCTATTGTTTCAAAATTTCTCCCTCGCATGGCCTGTTTGCGCTCCGCTGTGTTGGTTCTTTGATGTGTTATGCTAGGGACCAACTGCCAACGCCCTGCAGCCATCACCATTGGGCTGTCAATGGCCTCACGTCTCCCTGAGGCGTTGAAGTAATCTCGACATGACCACTGGATGACCAGTGAGGTCCAAGGTCTAGTGTTGGCTCCCCCAAGCTTCTAGAAAGGATCTCGTGGGCATGATAAAGGAGCTGTCCCAAGCTTCCACCATGGATTGAACGTCTCAGGTCAAGACAATTCAACGCCAACTGGCGCCCACCAAACTGGCGAGACGCCCACACCACCGACCCGCCTGGCGCGCGAGAGAATTGGCGGTGGAAGAACCGTGTCACATCACGGATGCCATGGGAAAGACCACGGCGTGGTCGGTGCATATGGCCCCCCCTCTAGCCTGGAACTCTGCATCGGTTTCTCAGCCGAACAGGGGACGGGACGACAGGACAGTGGACAGGCCTGGTGGACGCCAGAAAAACACCGTCCCTAGGCTGGGGCCAAGGCCAGCGCCTCAGGTCATAGAGCTAGGGACCACATGGCAGCAGTTTGGCGACATCTTGGCGGGTTCAACATCAGGCCGATTCCTGCCTCGCGAGTCTAATTGCCTCGAAGGCAAACCTATCCCATCACAAATCAGACGTGGGCAGGCCGAGCTAATGCACGTTTTCAGCGAGCTGAGAAGACTCTCGAGATGGGGTGACAAGGGGAGAGCCCCAGCCGCGTCCCGAGGTTCTACAGCATCATGTATGTAGCTCATGCTGCTCGCTCATGTAGCAAAGACCGAATGGGGGCAGCGACGCCGTGTGACACCATCAGGCACAGAATTACTTTGTAGGCGCAGCCGCAGCCGCAGGAGGGAGTGGCAGAGACGCAGACGCAGACGCGCAGCACCGCCTCTGGACGGGACGAGATCCAGACGTTGTCCCCCGGAATAATTGGCCAATGGCTCCAACACGTGTGGTCGCACTGGGCGCGGCGAATATCACATCAGCAAGAAGGTAAAGAATGTTTAGCAGCCTGAGCCACGAGGCTTATCTCTCTGTTACGACTCCATAGTAATACATCGTCACCGACAGAGATCGGAGACGATTGCATGACAGGGACCATGAAAAGGAGCGGGCTAGTACTACTGCACCATGGACAAAAAGACACCATATGAACTTTGCAGACCAAGCGAAGCCAACTCCAGGGGCCATCTCCTCTCAGCTCTGAAATTAGCATGTGCCGTTTGTGTCTTTGGGCGCTGGCCCCGGACATTCGAGCCAGGGGCTCTAGGCTTGATCGGGCAACACTCTGTAGGGAAATCGACTGGAACGTCATCTCCATCGACAAGTGTACCTCTACTTTGTGAGGTGCAGTGGGGGCCTCGATAAATAAAATGAGCTGGCTGTGCGTGCGGTGCAGCCGCATGTGCATGAGCGAGCGTGAGAGGTTGAGAGACCCGACGGTCATCCCCATTTGGGCCTTCTCTGTTGCCCCTTTGAGCTGTCTTTGTTGATGTTTGGGCGGCTGGGAGGCATTTTATTTTGTTGACGCGAAGGGGAGCCTGCCTGTCAATCACCTCGGGAGCCTCGTGAGTGAAACAGCAACCGTAAACAGAAGATGACGGTTGGCGATTGGTAGCTGAAGTGAAGGCCTTGAGTATGCGACCGCGCCGGTCGGCGGGTATGACGATGGTCCGGGGCGATTGGCTTTCAACTGACCTCAACGGCGGCTCTTTTAGCACATTGACAAGGCTGTTTTTTTTGGGTGGACTTCTCCTCTCAGCCATACAATCTGCCCATCGTGGAGACATCTGCGAACAGATGGACTATCAAGAAAAAAAGGGAGCTGCCCCGTGCTTGTATTGTTGTCTTTTGAGCGGGTGGGTTCTTTGCTCTCCCGCAATCTCGGACAACTCCAGAGATTCACCTGTGTGTACTGTATTCGGCGGTTAACTGATCCGGCAATTCTTGTGACCTCCATCTGCGGAACGGGCTCCGCAGTTTGTGCTTGTGCCTGTGTGTGCAGAAACTCCTCCTGATGCTGCAGATGATTTCCAGCCCCTTGCTCTGTGCAGAATAAGTGAGATGCTTTTCAAGTTGCCAACTAATAAACAGTGAAAAAAAAAAAAGTCGCGGTGTCGTGTCGTGGCCACAAACACACCCAGGAACCATGACCGCGGACCACGCTGCTGCAGCCATTTGTACCCACAAAACTCCAGCCCGGCAAGGGATTAATTGACGATCTCCATCGGCCAAAGCTGCGCGGCAGCACCTTTCGACACTAGCGGGTAAGGGGGGGTTGGAATGGCGCAAAATATCGTCGATCTCGCTTCCAAGACATCAAATCCTCAATGGGGGACGCGGCTGGCGAAGGAATTGGGATTGTGAGAGGAGGAATTGAACATGCGGGGCACGTGTAATCCAGAAATTCACCGAGTTTGAAGGAAGCGGGAGAGGGAAAGAAAGGCGGTCTATCATTGAATATCCATCATCACGGAGGCGGACGACAGAGGCTGGCTTTCATTGCTTCTCCAGCCCGAGACAACGTTTCGACGGTTGTCAATGAATGACCCGCTTAGAAAAAAAGTCACATTTTCCTCCCCCCTTCTTTGTGCGCCTCCTCCGCCGCTACCGAGAGCCTCCATTGGATTTTCTGGGGGAGACGAAAAAAAAAAAAAAGGTTGTGAATAAGACGATAGAGGAGGAGTTACGAGGTGACTAGAGTGTCTAATGTGGTATCAATGTTGGACAGAAAAACTCAACCTGGCACACAGAAAGGTCGGAATCACACCTGGCGAGGGAGGACAGGAACAGGACAATGAGGATAATATTCCCCGCTGCCGTGCTTGTTTCGTGTCTGTCTCTGGTCCTTTCCGAGTGCTCCGGGCGTCCGGTCAATTACAGATGGACTGCGTCAAACCACAGTCTCACTGCATTTGCATGGACGGCTCGAGTTTAGTTAGATACAGTAGTTTTGTCGGTCAAGTTGACGTACGTTGCATTGTATGTATGTATCTCACTTTTTGTTCTGCTGCAATGATACCTAGTCCTGGTTTGACCTCGATTTGCTGGGCCTTGGGGTTGCGTTGTATCGTGTGTGCCATGAACGGCATCGGCTCACTTCAGCTCCGCGTGCCGCCAGGCTTTGACCCCCTTGTTCCTTGCGAGTGCCGTAGCTTACTGGAGAATGGACGAATGGTGATTCTGTAGAATGAGATGGTGCGCTAGTCGTTAATGATTTGTGCCTTGATTGCTTTGCTATTGTTGCAATTAGATCCAAGCTGGTGGGAGCACCGTCCTTGGTTTTTTCATGTAAGCTCTTGTTGCACGGTCGTGGCCATCGAGATTCAATGTCTGTTTCTCAGTGATTCACTTCTTCTAGGCTATTTCCCGAACAAGTACAATGGCGGGAGAGCCCTGGACGGACCGTCTTGACTCGACGCCGTCAATGTCTAGTGGTGACGTCCATTTCTGATTCTCATTTCCCGGGCCGCCGCCAGATTGCTAGGTCGTCAGTTTTTGGATCTCTCTCCTTATTTAGTGTTTGATCTTTTTTTGTCAGCATTCTTACCCATCTCAGTGACCCCAAACACCTAAAGCTCCACCTCCGCTTCGCTCTCAGCGACTTGCAGTGCCCAGCACAGCCAGGGCTTCAGCTGTTAGGCAAGTGATCTGATCCAACAGTTTTCAAAGAAAAGAACCCCGGTCGATTGCCTGCGGAAAACAACAACAATATTCGCCCTGCCTCTCTTTCTTTTTTTTTCCCGCCCGTTGTCCCGTTTTGACGTCCACCCTACCCCATCAAGGCTAGCCTCATTTCTCTAGCACAACGCCCGCGCTGTACGGATACTTCGGCCTCCCTAAGCCCCTTGTCAATCACTCTCTGCTCTACTCCCCCCCGTCACCTCTTGCACGCCCCCCGGCCAGCCCGTGGCGATCTTGAGTGTGGAGGTCGCAAGGTTGCTCGCTCGCTCGCAGGCAGGTCGCACCAGCCAGCAAAGGGACCAGGTACTGTACGAGGAGGAGCCTGGCCTGGCATCATCTCGCCTTGCAGTTTTGTCAATAGAAGCCTCGAGAGAGCATCATTTCTCCCCTTCTCCCCTCCTACAAACTATCCAAACCAATTCATCCCCACTGCACTCTTGCTCTCTATACCCTCATCCCTCTGCCGGCCAGAGAAGCGTCGGAGTGATGTTCAACTAAAGACCTACGAATTGCTTGCTGCTGCTTCCATTCTGTCGTTATACGGTCCGGTCGTCTTTCCAGCTGAGGAGCACCGCCCACGCTTCTCGCGCGGAAGGCTCCTTTGATCCCTTCGTTTGGTCATGAGATGGGTGGTTCAACTATGATCATGGCCCCGGCCGTGGATACTTCGTCCTCTTTCCCTCGTTCTCATTCCAGCCCGGATTTACTGTCGCTTTCGACCATCGAGAAACCTGCCCCGAGCCTGGCCCTCAACAATCCCCAACGCCAGAGCGTCACCTCTCTTCCGTCTCTACCGAGCCTACCAACATTCGATCTCCCCTCGTTCGATGTCGACTTCAAGCTCGACACCTCCGTCTTCCTGACGGGCGAAAAAGCCGGCAAGGTTGCGCCCGAGTCGTTCCCCCCGATCGTTCGAACCGAAGAGGTGCCTGATGAGACGCCGCAAACCAAGCACGCCCGAAAGAGGACCAGTTCGCTTATAGAGTCGCGCGGATGGCTCTCTGGCTCCAAAAATGCAGCTGACATGCAGCCTGAGGAGCCTCCTCGCCCTACCACATCAGCAGGCGACAGGAGTTTTGGCGGTGGATCCCTGGGCGACCTCAAGCCACTTGAAAGGAGCTCAACAGCGTCAGACTCATTTGCAGGCTTTGCCAAACGATCATGGCGATCCTCTCGTTCCCCTTCGCCTATGGACAAGGTCGACTCCCCTAAAAAAGAAAAATCATCGGGACGTAGCCGAGCTGAGAGCTCAACCTCGATTAAGCTGACCAAGACCCGCAAGCGCCCCGGCTTGACGGTTGACCAAGCGGAAAAGAACAGGTCAACTGATTCACTCAAAGCCGCCCCCAAGGGTCTTTCTCGGGCCAGTGGCTATTTCAGCAAGCTCAAGCAGAAGCAGTCCAGTCTGGCAAAGCTCAACACAAACACAGATTCTGACAACAGCGGTGCTTCGTCCGCGACAAGCCTTGCACCTCCCACTAGCATGGACGGCCGCACACCGCAATCATCCACCTACGACACCACCACCACTGCAACAACCTCGACCGATGAATCCTCCATCGAGATGCCGCCCCAGAACCGAGATGTCCTCTGGTCATCGTTTAAAACTCTTGATGTGGACTTTAAGGGGTTCCTCGCCAAGAGCACCGCCCAGCGAATCGCCCAGATCCAATCCCAGCTCATCCCCTTTCTTCGAAAAACCATGAACCACGAATCGACCAAGCGCCTCTTCGCCGAAGACGTCGACCGACGAGCCACGATCCTCGACAAGTGGTGGGTTACCATCCTGGAGATGCTGGAGGGACAGGCGCCCCAACCCGTTCCTGGCGTTGATCGCCCTGTTCTCTTCGACGCGGCCACGCTCCTCATGATGCGTCTCGAATGGCGACAGGCTACCTCTTACTTCCTGCCCCTCGCCGACCGATCTCCGGCTGAGCGGGTGCGAGCGCGATCGTTCACGACTTCATCAAACTCGTCCATCACCTCTAGCCAGGCCGCCTTCCTCGAGGAGTCCTCCGAGCACAATGTCAGAACCATGTTCGTCTCCAACCTGGTTAAGCAGATGTCGTTCGTTGTCGAGAAGCTGTCGCTCCGCCATGCTCCTGTAAGCCTCATCAATTTCGCTGGAAAGGCTTGCGCATACGCCTTTTTCTTCGCACCCGGCATCGCGGACATCCTGATTCGACTCTGGGGACTCTCCCCTGAACTCATTCGACGCGTCGCAGATGAGATTGGCCTCCCGCGCAAAAACCAGGGAGAGAGCGAGGACATTGTGGCCTTGTTTCCGCCCAGCATGGGCATGTTTGGTTGGACTTCACCCAAGGGAGTATGGGATAGCCTCAAAAAGGTTCCCAAGCTGCCCATGCTCGTGTCTCGGATCCCCTGGACGGGTCCCTGGGTGCCACGCTGGAAGGGCCGTGACACGGACGTCTTCTTCATTTTTTGCAAATACTTTCACATTCTTTCTGAGCAGTTTATGCCTGCAGGTCTGCCTCTGCTCGAGAAGGCGAGATCTCCCGCGTTTGCTCTGGTCCACGCTCAGCTGCTCTTTGTCCTGGACACAACAATTCACCGTCAGACTCCCATGGATGTTGGCTACAACGCGATGGATTCAATGCCCGGCGCCGATGCTTCGATGACGATGCCGCTTCCCACAAGCAACGTCATGAAGGGCATGTCTGAGAACCGACTCATCATGCTCCTGAAGGATTTCCTCTCAGACGAGTCTCTTGAGCTTGCGGGTGCTCGACATACATTTGCGGAAGCCTTTGCTACGATGATGAAGGCAGCGACGCGGAGGACATCCAAGTTCAACCACAATGCGTGCTTCACCTTGTGTGACTTCCTAGAAGAGGTTTTGGTGCTCTACAGCGAGTTTGAGGACCCAGATTGCTCATCAAGTTACGTCGATTGGCCTTTTTGGTTCGACGTTTGCAAAAAGATCATGAGCTCCTTCAACACCATGTCAGAAGTTCGAATGATGGCCTTTGTCTTTTCCATCTGGGACGCCATCTCCAAGGATCCGATACGCAAATTGACCGTCTGCAAGGACTGGCTTCTCGCCGAAGAGACGTTTAATGAGTACTTCAACCACTGGTGCCCAATGGTCCGGGCCTACTACCAGCGTTTGCTGTGTTGGCGAATGTGCCGAGACGCAGGAACACTGGACGAGGTGGATGGGCAAATCTTTGTGCTCGTGGCCGAACGACTTCAGACGACGTGGTCACATTATCTCTACCTCAAGCACACCGCGGAACAAGAACAAAGAATCCCGCCTTCGACTGCTCCTGTGCTTCCAGCGCCTGGAAAGCGCTTCATGATTATTCGACAGGAGCTCAACCCTCCTCAAAATGGACTTCACATGGGAGGATTTGACTCATTCTCTAAGCTTCCCAACATCGACACAACCGCTGCCACCCCCTTGCCAACCGACGTCAGTGCCAAGAACGACAACAAGAAGCGGTGGTCGCTTCTGGGCAAGGTCCTGTCTCTAGGGGGCACCGGCGGTAACGCGGGAGCAGGCGCTGGATGGGATGACGAATTCCAGACTGTTCGCCGTGAGACAGCTGAGGCACGAACCTCTCTGGGCAGCGCGCCGACCATCAAGACGAACGGCAACAAAAATCGTGTGTCCGAAGACGATTCTTTGTACTCACAGCCGATCTACGAGGAACAAAAGTATGTCTTCAAGTTTATCCTGGCATGGCAGCACCAGCAAGCGCCTCTCCGAGAGCGTTTCCTGACTCGACCCCGACTTCCTGGCCCAGCACAACTGCGCATCAGCGGCCCATTGGCAGTTGGCAACGCTGGAATGCCGGCCCCGACACGAAAGTACTCGGGCAGTCCACAGCAGGGGTTGATCAACAGCGCAAAGAACGCGAGCCCGCTCGCCTCTCCCGTGGACGAGTCACCAAGGCGGCTATCCCTCAGCCTCAACAGTTCGTCAAGCTGGAAGACGGAGCTCTCCTTCTCAGAACTGGGCAATGGATCGCCCACTGGGTCGGGTATCAGGGGAACCCCCAGCCCTGCTCCGTCATCAACCTCGGAGGAGCCCAAGAAGAATAGCTCATTCGGCGATGGCGTCGTAGACCCCGCGAAGCCCACCAGTTTCTACACAAAGAACATGGTCTATTCTGGACGATCCCTCGCTGAGTGGGCTCAAGTCATCTTTGAATGCAACAACTTTGTCGAACGCCGTCGTGACGAGGGCATCGAAGATCTTTCCGATGTGGAAATTCCCCTTCTATCGGTCGAAGGCTTCCGCAAAATGGGTGGCTAGAAGCCCATAAAGAGCAATTAGTTGCTGATCTGCTCATACTTGCATCATAATGTCGCCCATACGACTCTTTCCTTGCCTCATATACCCATGCATCAACAACGGTGGGGTTGGAAGCATTTTCTCTTGCACAAACAAACAAACAAAATATCAGGACACCATGCCATGGCTGGGTAATCTTTCATGGTCGTTTTTCTTCGCATCAATGCCACCAGACTCGGGGCTTTAGACAGACATGGAATATGCCACGCTTTTACGAATCACTCGGAGTGATTTGATTTACTCATGTGTTGGGGATTTTCAACACTATTTGCTTTTGATTTGATTGCAAAGTTTTGGCGTTGGAGAGCAATAACTGGTCTGTTTTTATTTGCTTATTTTCATTCCTTTATATACCAAGCCGCCAATGGTCATTTTGGACTTGGTCATTACTTCATTCGGCGGAGGGGAGTGGGCGAACACTAGGACGGTAGGGAGGGATACTGGCAATGTCATGGCCAACGCGGTCTCCGGTATGGAGTGCTTGGTTAGTTGAGGGTCACCTCTTGTGTATATACTATTAGATTGGATGGGGACGTGGTGGGAGTGGGTGAATACAGAAGGATTTTCTTCTGACTTTCTTGGAGCTGGTTAATGACACGGTGATAATGACAGACTATCTTGTCTATATGAGTTGAGCAAGATATTAATCCAAAACGTGGACCAAGACACTGGACATTGCCTCCCCCCTCCACTTTATGACCCTATTAGTTCCTCCCAAGAGCAGGCTTCAGCTCAGCCCACATCTCTTGGGCCTTGAGGCGGTACGCATCAAACCTCTTGAGAGCATCCTCCCTGAGCAGCGGCCGACGGTCGGGATAGTACTCTTCAAACGATGGTTTGCCGTCATTGGCAGCCATCCAAGCCGGACGGCTGCGCGTGTAAATGTGCACGTCAGGCTCAATCTGCCACGGCTGATCCAGCGTACCGACGCGGATATAATAGAGGTGTCGACCAGCGTCGGCGTAGTGAGTCCATAGCCCAGTATAACATGCCGGACAGCTCGCGATGGTCTGACCTAGACCGGACTCGCTCGGCAGACACACGGCCACGGTGTCAGCGGCGGGCCTGGGCTCTCGCGTCGGGTCCTCGGCGGCGGTGATGCGCGCGAACGCGGGGGCGACACCAGCCTGTATAGGTTCCGGGCTAGCAGGCAAACCAGCGACGGTAGGAGGCGCCGAGGGGAGAATCTCAATAGCAGAGGATTCAACAACAGCGTTGAGAGCGAGGGGTGTGCCAGTCTGACGCTGACAAGCGGTGCAGTAGCAGGCGTGGACGATGATGGGGGGAAGATTGAAACGGTAGCGGATAAGGCCACAGGCACAACCTCCAGCGAGGGGAAAGATGTCTCTTTCAGAGTAGTGAGTCGACATGATTGTAGCTTGAGTCTTGACAAAGTCGAGAGAGGTGAAAAGGGATGAGATTGTGTGTTGGTGTGTGAAAGAAAGGGCGCGGTTTACATCGACCCAGGGTGAACAGTGTGTGCGGGAGGGGGGCACAGCCAATACTACTCAACAATGGGGCACAGGATAAGCTGTGACATAATAACCAGACACCTTACAAGGGTCATTCTTACTATCGTGTTGTCAACATTTTCGTCGTGCCTCTTTGCGTGCGTCGTTTTTTTGACCGTCTGACAGCCCTGGTGCAAAGCGGAGTAACAGGACGCTGACCAGTGAGGATCGGCTTTGTCGCCTAATTAGGAAGGGGGGTCATGGGGCAAAGCGAGATACGATAGAGCCAATGTGATTCGATTCGACACTTGGTTTAAATAAATTTGGTGTGATATTACGTTACTTAGGTATTCTTTCAAAAGACAAACATGGGCATTTGTGTGTTGTCTTTTTTATCATTGAGCGCTCGTCCTCGTTGGCGCCTTTTTGAATCTCTCCCTCTAGCAGCTTGTTTTTCTAACATTGCCCAACTAGGGTACAATTCCCACCATACTTGATCGTCATGCCGAGAAAACAATTCGTAATCTAGAGCGCCGATGATCTAATATTGACTGCGCTGGCAACCTTCGCCCTTTCTGTTGAAAAGGAAAACGGGGTAGAGGCTTGTGATGATGTTAGCGGCTGCTTCGTCGCTGATGCCGTTTCCATGGTCAACTGCTGCACTGGTTAGGACAATGCTTCAAAATGATGCTAAAAATGTTCACTTAAAACTAAACAGAGTATTGATGCAGTGTCCCCGTAACCCTGTATTTGTATACACGGAGTACGGTAGATCCTGAGATCCAATGTAAATAGCACTATTATTGCTAAACTCGATGGGTTGCAGATTAAAACCCTGGTCAGAGCTATTGGCCTCACCGAAGCAAAATGGCACGACATATCCATGTATAGAGACAATAATTTACAAAGTTTCCAAAGAAGCCAAGAAAGAAAGGACGCAATGGTCCCTTAGTTGACTAGCTACTGCTCAACTGTAGACGAAGCGAAGAGGGGTCCTAAGTCATTTACTTAGCTTGTTTGGTGTGAAGAAAAAGGCTGACGGGCAAGATTAATTAATTAATACACGATGCAATGATTTAAAAGGGCACGAAACAACAGCCAACGCAGGGCAGTCTAGTAGAGGTGCTTGCTGCGGCGAGGAGGCGTGTAACTTGATGGAACCTAAAATAGTACGAACTAGGGCGACAACCTAGAAGGAAATTGCGATATAGAAAACATGTATGGATATTTGGATAAAATAGTAGGTAATTTTATGTCAGAGGTGGTTATTGAATGACGGTCATCTCTCGATTTAAAGAGAGTATTATGGTAAGCCCGGTCTCCCTGGTATTGATTATCCCAAGTATCCCATAACACCGCTGAATAGTGACATATGCGGCATCGATCTTCTGGCTCAGTTAATCCATCAAGGGACAGGATTCAACTATAACAAAGAAAACATCGAGCATCTGTTTCTTGATCTCATTCTCACAATTCACCAGTTCCCAAGCACATACTCTTCTCCCCCACGTGATCCCCTGCAAAGCCAGCAATCTCAGCCCTGCGGTAGCGCTAGTCCCAAAACAGGGGTGTGCCGGCGCCAAAGCCAACCACGTCACCGCGTCTAAACGGACCTCGAAAGGATTACCCGTTTGAATCTCTCCCCCATCCATCTCCATCAACGGCTCTGCAGAAACTATCGGTACAGTACCTAGTCTCTCTGGAGTTATCCGGCCGAGTCCGTGTAATTGATCACCATGCCCAACACGGGCAAGCCAAGCAAGGACTGCCATCTCTGCAGGTCGCGCCGTGTCAAGGTCAGTGCTTGCTTGTGCTTACGCCTCTGCTTATCCCCCACCTACAGGTGCAATGTCTGACTATCTCGCAGTGTGATCTTGGCAGACCATCTTGTCAGAGATGTATCAAGTATGGAGCTGAATGTCCTGGTTATCGGGATGAGCATGAGCTTGTCTTTCGCAATGCCAATCCAACCACTATCAAGAAGCGTAAGAAGAAAACTCAGCAGCAGGCGAGCCGTGGGGTTTCCGTCATATCTTTTTCAGACTCGTCTTCTTCAAGCGGAGACTCTGCTACTCCCGGAACTCTCTTGGATGAAAACTTTGGATTGAGCCCTGTTTCTTCAACCTCGACTGACCTTATTTCCACTGCGGGCTCTGACGCAACTCTCATCCTTCCCCAATCCATGAGCGAGCATTGGACCTCTCACTCCGTCCCTATCCTCCTTAATGTCTACTCTACTTTAGAGTTCCTACACGACACATACAGGAAAAATGATTTTAACGGGCCCCTTGTTTGGGCTGCCCATCTCTTTTCCCGTACCTATGTCACCAATCTACGGTACCCCACTGCCATCGACAATGGATCTATTACCGAGACTGAAAAGGAGTTGGGCACATATCTCGGCAAAACTTTGAGCTCTGTTGGAGAGGCATTGAAGTCACCTGGTGGTGCTCTCCGAGATGATGTCCTTGCAACAGTATGGATTCTAACAAATTACGAGGTAAGGCTACGGTTACTTTTATGCCTTCAGTTCTCGATGCTAAGTTGTTCAGCTTCTCATGGGCTCCATCAACCGCATAGAGCCAATGAGTCCGTGGCACCTTCACACACGAGGCCTGTACAGTATTCTCAAAGCGAGAGGCACCTCTTACTTCAAGAAAGAAACTGGTCGGGCTGGCTTTTGGCCAGCATACAACATGGTGGTACGTACCCCAAAAGCCCATGCTCTAGACCCTCGGTTGACAACCTAAAGCAAGTACAATGCCTCTTGACAAGCATCGAGTGCCCTCCAGAGTCTGAGGAGTGGTTTTCTGCAATCAGGGAGACTCTACATCCACAAGAAGGCTGGGCACTCGAGGTGTCCTCCTACATCATCAAGATTGCCCACGTGCAATACCGCATGTTGAAGATCCTTCGGGCCCGAGACTTTGATGCTGCCTCGGCTGAATACTACGACCTGATCGGCATCTTGTTCCAAGCCGAGGACACCCTGAAAGCATTTGAATCATTCAACATCCATGTGGACCACGACTTTGACCCGTACATGCGCAACATGCTCAACTCGGCCCGGGTCAAAGGTTATCAAGTCGTCTTATCTTTTGCCAACTTTTTAACCCACCACATTGCCTCTCCAATCCCGCTTGACGTCCTTAAATCTATCCGCGCACACTGCATCCGGCTGGTGCGTGGGTCAGCACAAGAGATTATGGATGCAGTATCCCGGAACTTGGACCCGGGGGCATTCCGGAATAACCCCTCTCCAAGGACTCTGTTTGATGCCTTGAAACTGATATGGCCTCTCACGGCGGTGTATCTCGTATCTTCAACTCTTCCAGACCAACGAGAAAGCGCGGAGAAGACACTACGGTTCATAGGCAGGGAACTTGGAGTTCGACAGGCTTTAAGGGTGAACCGAGGAGCATCAGTGTTGCCCCCTGAGGCAGAAGCGCCGTTGGAGTTGGTTGAGGATGAAACCTTTGACCCATTGCCAGAAAGTGCTGGGTTGATGTGAGGTATCTGTGTCTCTGTTGGCAGATAATCACATTTGACCACTCTCAACTGTACCAACTAATCATCTGAGCATGACGGGAGGTCTTTGACTGGCAACTCACAACAACTGGGTGCGTCTACTGCAGATCTTCAGGGGTATTGCATCTGTCTCAGTGGACCTTTGTTGAGTTGAAACAACAAAACTCTACACAGACGTCACTTGCGGAAATTTGCCGCCCAGGCCCTCATTATTGGGTCTCTCCATAGCCCGAAGTGCACCTCGTGAGACCCGGGATGTCAGGAGAGGCCGTGATGCGAGAGGAGAATGAGGCATGGGGCCACTCAACCCGCGACATAGCATAGCCGCCGGGCCCATTCCAGCGTCTAATTACGCGAGCTGAACTTGGAAGCCTCAAAATAGGATATGGAGACAATGATACGAAAGGATCGTCGGGTTCAAGCTGTGGCGACGAATGGCGGAAAAGAGGGCTTCCGGAGACGCCTTGTGGCGGTGCGAGCAAACATGGAGAATTCCGCATTCAAACCAAGCCGAAAGGGAGGGATGAAAACGCCAATCAACTGAAAACGCAAGAGGATCTGGTCCAAGAGAAACGTTCCACGAGAAAGGGGATGATCAACAGGCGGAGCATGGGTCCGGCGGGTGGCGGCAGTGGAGAGACGTGGCTCTTCTCTCTCGTGTTGGGAATTGGCGTCGAATAGTGGTTTCTTGAAATGGAAACAAGGGAGGGGAAAATGAATTTAGCTTTTCGGAGACGGGATTCTGGAGACCTCGATCGGGTTTTGGTTAACTTTTGTTGATGGAGATCGTATTCTGATGGTTTGGATGGGTTTTTGGAGGATGGTGTTTTCGGTGAGGGTGTAATCCACACTGTCCACTCTCAGAAATAGAGTGTGAGCATACAGTGCGCAGAGTCGAGCATGTGATCTGACGTCAAACTCTGAAACGGGTCGTAGGACGTCCGAGCCAACCACGTCTCGTTGGACTGATTCACACTCTCTCTTGTTCAATCACGTCTCAAACCGCATCTGGAATCTCGATCGTGACGGTGCTTTTCTTGTTGCACGATCCCTGCAGCCTTCTCTAGCGCGCCTTCTTCCTCGCTTCGCTTCCTACCCCGGATTTGATCGCGGCCGTTATCAATTCGAAAGCAGGGCAATGCCAAACACCAGTGCAGCCAGCGAAGCGGTCGGACCGAGTGAAGTCATCCAATCATCACGGTCCTCGATTTGCCAAGGTTTCCCGGTGATGGTTTTGGCAGCAGGGAACTGATGAAGCCGCGCCAAGTCGTCAAGGGTGTCTTTCAGGTTTTTTGACCTGGTTCGTCCGTGTGCAATCAATGCAATCAATGCAGATGGCTCACCCTCACCGCAACCATTCTGCCTGCCGGCCTGGTTTCGTCTCTCTGACCGAGGGGGGGCGTGATGCAGTGTTAGCTTGCAGCGTTTGAGAAATACTTTTCTGGTCGAGGTGTACAAGCGACGATACGATACCACGCTGGCATTGCAGCATCCATACCAATCAATGGATGGAGATATTGTCTCCGCACCCTCCACAACAACTTCTCCACGCCCTGCTCGCGTGGGCTGTGTCCCCGTCTCGCCTTGTCTCGCCCTCGGGTAGTCGATGATGTAGTGGGTCAGGGGTCAAGAAACGACGGCGGCTTTGCTGTGCTGTACTCCTTGGCTTGGTTACCTGAGCCAAACGCATTTAGAGGCGTTGTGTTCCAACATGGATAAAGTCGTGCTCCCCTGTGGCCCTCTTCCCCCCTCCTTTCGCAAAAGGAACCTGCAATTGCAAAGGTTGCCATTGAAAAAGCGCAATCCCTCGTGTTCGAGGCCATTCCACTTACAGTACGGTACAGCATAGGTTATGACCCCCTACAGCGTGCCATCCATTGTTTGAGGGTGGGCTACATCATAGCACTCGCCGATCCGAACCACCATCAGGGAACGCCCATTTCAAGACACTCGTCGCCACCAACCGTCATCTACTCTACTTTTATTCACCATGTCTATGCTTAAATCTCCCACCCCAGCCAACGCGGCCCTTCTGATGCCGCCGAATTGCGGTTCTCCAGTCCGTCCCCGTTTCAACTCACAACGCACCTCGGATCGCTTGCGAGAGAGTACTACTTTTATCACGCCACCATTCAAGATGGGGGGCAACATCAGAAAGGGAAGAAGATCTGTATTTAAAGAGGTTGGATTGGACGATGACTTGGAGTATCCGGAACCATCATCAGCACCCACGTTACTACCAAGTCAACATACTACTACCCACCATAGCAAAAGAGAGATTACCGACAACTCAGATCCTGTCCAAACATCTCAATCAAATAAGCGAGACTACGAACAAGAAAACGACCAGGATCACGACAGCAGCGGAGAAGATTCATCTGGGAGCAAGCGTCAACGCTCACAACCGTTATCATTGTCTTCGCCAAAGACCTGGTACGCCAAGTTAGCAAACACAAAGGGTCGACCGAGAATCAAGAACACCTCGGGTGCATCTCCAGGCATGTCTGGCCTTCATCGGTTCACCATGATAGCGCTGCTTATTGCCATTGTGCTTCCTACTTTCAGTTGGAGAAATGGGCATTCAGTCACGGATCTCAATGGCGCCAACGCCAGTGCAATTATCCGTCGAGATAAGAGTCCCACAGATGTCTGCACCAGATGGGGCCTACAAGCTGCCCAGTTGAACGGCACGCTATATCTGTATGGCGGTCGAGCCAGGTCCAAGGCAGACCAGACGGAGGATACATGGAACAATTACTTTCTAACTTTGGATCTCACCAAGAACTGGGATGTTGACTCACCTGAGCTCACGGGACTCGAGAGGCCTGATGGTCCTCCCGAGGTGTCCATGGGCTATCTTTGGCACGACTACAACAACCTCTACTTATACGGAGGTCAGTTTTCTGATTCGCCATACGTCGAGCCCGGTCCCGAGTCCCTCTGGCGTTATTCCATCGCCGACAGCACCTGGACCGAGTTCAAGAACCCCAAAACCTCTGCGGGTAATGAATCCGAGTATGGCAATCAACCTGTTCACCGTGCCGCTGAGGGTGCAGGTCTTTCTGTCCCAGAACTTGGTCTCAGTTGGTACTTTGGCGGTCATCTCGACTGGGCCACCACCCCAGGCTGGTCGCGCGACATTGACAGAGTATACCTCAAAAGCCTACTCGAGTTCACACACCCAGGCTATGTAAACTCGGGCGTGGACAAGCTCTCCACCGGCTCGGGCGCGCCCGAGAGTGGCACATTTCGAAACATCACCAAGGCGGGTGTCCAGAGCGGCAACTTTACCGAGAGAGCAGATGGTGTCCTCGTGTTTGTTCCCGGATGGGGAGACATGGGAGTTTTGATTGGACTCACCGGAGGCACCAACGAGACCTTTACAGAGGACCTCAAGACGCTGGATGTTTACGATATTGCCAACTCCAAGTGGTTCCACCAGGAGACATCTGGAGACACACCAAGCGTCCGTGTTAATCCCTGCGCCGTCATCGCTAGTGCTCCAGATGCCTCGAGCTTCCAGATCTACATGTTTGGTGGACAGAACCTACCATTCGTAAGTCCTCGTATTGAATCTCATGACTGCAACCCAACCTGCTTACACATGACAGGGAAGTCAGACGCAATACGACGACATGTACATCCTCACCATTCCCTCCTTCACATGGATTAAGGTCGATCAAAAGGGGAAAAACGTGCCAGCTGCACGTGCAGGTCATTCATGCGCCATGTACGACGGTCAGATGGTGGTGGTGGGCGGCGTGGGCAAGGACATTGAGTGTGATCCAGGCATGTATGTGTTTGACGCTTCGTCGCTCGAGTGGAAGGACAAGTTTCAGGCCGCGGACCACGGCGGTGACCATCACCCGGAAAATCTAGTCCTCGCCGGATCCTTTGGATACCAAGTTCCGGACGCCGTGCATCAGGTCGTGGGTGGGGGCAGTGAGGGCGGAGCTACGGCGACGACCCCCGCTGCGGGGCCGGCCACCGGGGGTCCGTTTGCCACGGGGAAGCCGCCCGTGTTCACCATCACGCAGGGGGCGACAGCTACGGTCCGAGTCGGGGAGACGGGTACCTCGACGGCAACTCCCGACGATGATGATAAGGACGGCGTCAACGGTGGCCTTGTTGCAGCGGGAGTCATTGCTGGCATTTTTGGTGCTCTAGCTCTATATCTCGGCTTCTGCGCATGGCTTTACCGCCGTCAAGTCAGGGCGTATCGACACCATCTCGCCGTGACGAACCGTTACTCAGGAATGTCCAACAGCACATTCGACCCATCTCCAGCTTCATCCAGAGACGCAGCAGCCGCCACTGCCGTTGGTGCTGCCGCTGGTGCCCGCCTAAACCGAAGTTCCTCCCGCGAGAGCCTCTTTGGCTGGGTTGGCTCCAGCCGTGAGCAGGGATGGACCACTGAGCCCAAGTGGCGACCCGAAGACGAAGACGATACCACGCCTAGTGCGATGTGCTCCAGCAGCGTACCAAAACCCAACGAGGACATCAGGCCTGGGACAAGCGGCAGTGGAGGTTCAACAGAGGGGTTGCTCGAGGGTCAAGAGCCGAGCTTCTTCAGTGTTGTCATGGGACCAAGGAGGGCGTTGCGGGTGGTCAACGGCGCAGAGTAACAAGATGTTTTTAAAAAAGGGAATACTTGAGGGATATAAAGAATGGTGTTTTAATTCCGGTGAGTTTTGTAGGCCGGGTGATGATGTTTAACGATGCATATGAGCTGGTGGCCTTTTCAACGCCACTACATTTGCTGATACCCCTTTATTTCTTCCGTCCTTGCAGTGGGCGTTATACTACCAAGTAACAGAATTTGATCACAATGTACATGTAATTTTAGAAATGATGAAAACGAGTCTTTGAAGCCATTGATCTGTTCATAACGTCGTCTGTCTAACCGATCCGTATAAAAAGACACAATCTTGTGTACACAAAACATCCAACCCCAATACCTATCCGTCCTAAGGCAGGAAAGGTTATGGGCAAATTTGTATATATCTCGCTGCGCCAAAAACGCCAATTCTCTCTATCCAAGAGATCCATGCCATTCCGTCCCTTCGCTAAAATGCCAAACATGAAGAGTTTCTCTAGGGGAGAGGAAAAAAAAAAGAAATCAGAACTCATTTGCGCGACCACTTCTTAAGCTGCTTCTCGGGAATTGTGTTGACAAAGGCCTCCTGGAGGAAGTGCTTCCAGACCTTGTTACTCTTCTTGCGAGTGGTCTTTTCGCCCTTCTTTCCTCCCTTCTTCTTCTTCTTCCTCGACTGGTCAACGTCAGAGTCAGAGCCTTCGGGGATCTCCTCGTCGTCATCATCTTCGAAATCCTCATCAACCTCATCGGTCGACTTGGCCTTTTTCTTCTCCTCTTGCTTTGCGATTCTTTTCGCCAGCCTCAAGTAGCTCCTAACCGTCAAATCGGGGAGCTTAAAGATCTTGTCGGTAAAAGTGCTGTACTCGACCTCATACTTGAACTCGCGCGGCTGAGGGGTGTCGTGGTTGGGCACCTCGTCGCTAAAGTCGCCATCACGCCACTTGGATCCGTCTGCGGGATCCGTCATGTCGTTGTTGATGTAGGTGAGGTTGGCAAAGTACTGCGTGTATCCGGTGAAGGTGAAGGGCTGCATAAAGTACGCAGGGCCAGGTAGCGATTTCTTGGGCGGATCATCTGGAACCACGAGTTGGGGGTCCTTGGGTCTCTTCTTCCCCTTCTTTCCTTTCTTGCCCTTCTTCTTCTTCTTCTTTCGCTCAGCTTCAAGATCTCTCTTGAGCTCTTGTCGGCCTTCGTCTTCAGGTTTATCGAATTCCGGGATCTCAGTGATCTGTTCAGGCACCTTTGCGTTCACGTCAAAGGCATCAGTCCAAATAGGTGTGTTCTCCAGACCACTGATGTTGTACTCGATGACACGGATGGTGGGGAAGTAGTTGGGAACCACGCTGGGGCTGACCAAAGACACGTGGTATCGCTCGCCGTATTTGCCGCCAATCTTCTTGAGGCCCTTCTTCTTCTTGCCCTTCTTTCCCTTCTTTTTCTTTCCAAGCTCATCGACTTTATCGTCCTGGGCGTCAGATTCATCATCTCCGGCATCCGCTTCCAAGTCCTTGATAGCGACATTAGGCAAGTCGGTCCATGAATCCCTGAGCTCAACAAGGTAATCACTCTTTGATTCGACAGAAAAGTCGTCTTGGATGGGTTCGCGTGCGGCAACCTGGTCATAAAGGCTCAGATCAATGTCCTTGGTGTCTTGGAACAGGAAGTGATCGATGTTCATATGACCATAGACGGAGCCCGTCACGACGTCGCGGAACTGCTTTAGCCATAGAGTATACTTTTGCCAACACGTCTCGTCCCAGTTTTGCTTGTTCTCGGTCCTCGCAGGTGGGACGTGGCCGATCAGGATGGCCTTCATACCGCGCTCGCGCAGACGCTGCAGCTGAACGCTCAGCCACTCGAGATGCTTGAAGCCAGGTTCGGAGGTATCGGCACAGCCATCAACACCAGCGTTGCGATCGAAGAAGTACATGGTGTTCAGACTGATGACGGAGAGCTTGTTTGGAATAACCTCGACCTCGAACCAGCCGCCAAAGGCAAACGAGTGGCGCTGCTCCTCAGGGATGAAGCGATGCCATATCTCGCTGTAGGCCTTGAGCCACTTGTTGGGGCCGGGGTAGAAAATGTTGTGCGGGAGGAAGTCATTGTTGCCAAAGGTTGGAATGACCGGGATATCGAGCTGGCCATTGTTGGAAAATGTATCGATAATCTTCTGGGCCACCTGTCGATTCGTTCCCAGCACATGGCCAGAGTTTCGAGGAAGCTTCTCATCGCTATCGTGACGCGCAGTATCGCCAGTCCACACAACAAAATCGACGTCATCCTTTACATGGTCGCGTATCCAGTCCAAAGTCGCGTTCACGAGAGCCAAGGGCGAGTCGCAGTCGGTAGTCTCGGCGCCGTATGTACCGGCTGGGCCCTGCTTGCGATGGCATGCGACGCCCTCGGCGGTGGAAGAATGGGCCTTGTAGAATTCATCAGGGTGAAAATCTGTAGAGTTTTGAGTTCACGTTAGCAATTGGCTTGTAGGTTTGACCGTAAGGGGAAGAACACGTTGAGCACACCACCACGTCTCAAGCAAGGCCGATGCCCGTCGAAAGGGCACCAACCAGAGGCTGCCAGCGACGCACGCAGGGAAACACGTACCTGTTATGTGAAGAAATTTCCCATTTAGCTTCCTGCTCTGCTGCTGCGCGTTTTGCGGTGTCGCGAATGAATTCGTGCTGAGAATTCTTTGATCGTCGTTGAGAATTGGTGATGGGATGACGGTTTGGAAGAGGAGAGTGGCTGCCACGAGCAGTCGGGCGCCTGTAAGTGGCATCTTGCCTATGCCTTCTCTTGTATCCAGTCGATGAGGTCTGTGTTTATCTCGTATATCGGTCGATCAATGGTTGTTCGATGACTGTTGAAGTCGTCGCGAAAAAAGTCGTCAAGTTTGATGGTGTAAGAGGTAAGAAATGTCCAAGGCAGCTGAGGCTGAGATTGAGTAGTAGGACGAGGCAAAGCGTGAGGTCATTCCCTGCAGGGAAATAAGAAAAAAACGATGGGGACCCCCTGTCAGTCTCGGACACGTCCGTTCCAGCGGGTTTGAGTAGGCGTCCAATAGGGGACTACAGAGCCTTTTCAGGGCGAGAGGTTGTTGTAATTTCACTGGAGAGGAGAGTAGGGGAAATTTTTGTTTGATGAGAGACTCCACCGCTCGGTGAACCGCCACCACATTCAAGAATGGCAGGGCCATTGTATCCTTGAGGGAGAGGGATGGATATATCTATGTTTTAAAGAGTGACAATAATAATAATAATAATAGGTTTTCAAATAGAAATGCCCCTCCCCCACGTTGTGACGCCTGCACAAGCATCTTCCCCAACCCGCCTGGGTAAGCTCGTGCGCCGTATGTTCACGTCGAAGCGCCCGGTGATGTCGGATCCAGAACCAATCTTGGGCGGGCCGGACTACACGTGTGCTGATGGACTGGATACCGGCTGAATGATAGTGAGGGGTCAAGAAGATCGACCATGAAGCACACGACCAGTTTCAGGATAACTCATGTCTTTGACCTGGTTATCATACTTTGACTTGGGCTGGTCATCTTTGTCAAGTCTCTTGACTCGAAATACTCTCTCTTCCACACTCGCCTTCAACAGCACAAAGACGGTTTCATTTTCAGGGTCCAAACCTCACCTCAAAGAAACCTCCAATAAACACACATAACCTAGCCCCAGGGGTGGTCCAACGGCACATACGTAATGTTCATGGGTTGAAGGCCCACAGCAAGCCCATCAAGGTTGCTTTGCTCCATCCATCCCTTTCTTCGGCGCTCGAACCGACAACGACAGGACGCATCCACTACGGTTCCATCTTCTGCGGCAAGTGATTTGTCGAGCGTGGCTGTGGGCAAGGTTGTGTGGTACCGCGTGGGCTCTTCATCACGGTTTCTTTTTTAACACTGAGAGTGAGATGGTTCAGAGTGTGTGGTGTATCTCGGTGTGTCATTGGACACTAACTTTAAACCCCGTCTTCTCAACTCCCCGAACATGTGTGTCCTCGTGATGGCCCCCATGTTTATGAATGGCTGTCAACGAGAAAAGACTCACTCATCTGAATCTAAGCGGTCAGCAAGCGGCATATCACGGCTAGATACTCGGAGGAGCCCAAGGCAACTGGATCAGCTCGCGTGAGCAGAGTGGCACGATGCCTGTCAGACAATGCATCTTCTGAACTTGTGTGAACCCCTCATTGTCGAAAGGGTCCAGATCATTTGAACTGGCGACATGTTGGAGAACGTGACCATTTCCAATGCACACATCCTCTTTCTCTAGGGTAGTCTAGCCCCACTGTGCACAGTGCGTGAGACGTTTCGCTAACAGCTCCACGCTAGTACTGACAAATATACCGCCTATTTTTTTTTTTCTCGCTGCTCTTTTTCTTTTCTTTCTTCTTCACGCAACATTTGTCTCCTCGACGGCGCCGGCAACATCCAAAGCTGGCGTCTCGATCATCTCTGTCTTCTCCACGGGTGCTCATCTTTTAGGGGAGGCCGTTGCTAGACCATTTCGCCGCTCGTTTGAGGGAGGCCATACGTATTCATGTGATGGCTTCCTATGGTTTTTTCGTGGCTACATGACTTTTTGCTTGTAGAAAATTCTCGTGATGCTTCCAAGGTGTCGGTATGCCTTGTGCTCCTGCCCTTGGTGAAACATGCCATCAACTCCCCGAGGTGATGTCTTTGCCGCATGTCAACTGCCAGTCTGTCTTATTGCATGTGCCGAATGTATCCGTGAGGGAAGCAAAAGAATACATTGGTTGACTTGACTCTTCACTTCAACACATGGCCTTTACGTTGCACACAGTCAATAGGCACTGCGTGTCATACAGTTACCCAAGTAGCTGAGCAAGTGAACCGAGGAGGCCCTGACACCCCTCCAGACACCGAAGCTAGTGCAAAAAGCCTTAGATTTTGCCAACTGGCTCGCTTGTCTCTATTCCCACAACCGAAACCCACAACCATCATCACCAACAGCAACAAAAAGAAACATCAGCAAAAAAACATACAACACCGAGGATTCGCTGGTCGTCACCGACCCAACTACTAATTCAGCGCTTCGCAGCTTGACTATGGGGGAGCGAACGGGACCCCGTATTCTCTACGAGCTATGGTCGTATGTGCTTGTTTTGTCGTCGGTTGGAGGTTATGAGCTCTCCATTTGCATCACCACAATCCGGAAGCTCACCAAGACCTCCGGATCAATTAGCTCATAGCGTCACGCTCGGCAGAGCCTCCGAGCCTCTAACCGTTCCATGGTGCGGTCTAAACTTCCGAACCTATCCACCGGGTCGGATCCTCATAGTAGGACAACCCCTTGTTGCTTGCCGAACCATTAAGCTGGATTCGAGTCCCCCCTCAAGTCCTACGAGTGCTTCGCTTAAGCATATTTCATTTACACATGGTTGACACCCAATTGCACCGAGAATTAATGATCCCAAAGTACCCCATGTTGAATTGATCCCAGATACCAAATGTTGACTCGCTTCATACCGTACATTTCAATCATCCATATTAAACATTTCCTCTCTTTTCATTCAAGCCTCACCCTTCCAGTACTTGGTCGGCACAAAAGGCATCTTGGTCACCACACCCGGGCGTTTCTTTCCTCGGACAACAACGTCCACCTCGGTGCCGGCCTTGTGTTGTCCGTTCTTGATGTATCCCATGGCAATGTTCTTGCTGAGCGTAGGGCTGGGAACACCACTTGTGATGGTACCAATCTTCTCACCATCCTTGTGGATCTCGGCACCCTCACGAGCAGGTGCTCCCTGGACGACGAGTCCAACTCGTCGTCGAGCCACGCCTGAGCCACCCTTGCTCTTGGGTGTCAACTGGGGAAGGATGACCTCGGCACCGTGGAAGCCACCAGACTGTCGGCGGGCTTGGGGGATGATCCAACTCAGACCAGCCTCGACGGGGGTCGTGGTGTCGTCGAGGTCGTGACCGTAGAGGCACATACCAGCCTCAAGACGGAGAGAGTCACGGGAGCCCAGACCGGCGAGCTGCAGGCGCTCAGGACCAGCCTTGGCCAGGAGGGCCTCGATGGCGGGAGAAGTCGTCTCAAAGGCAGGATACTCCTTGCCGTTGAACGAGATTTCGAAACCATCCTCGCCAGTGTAGCCACCGCGGCTAATGAGCACGGGGTGAGTCTTGCTACCGTCGGCAAGCTTCAGCTCGCCATAGACAGCGTTGCCAAAGTAGAGCTCCTTGAGGTTGATATCAGTAGCGAGGACCTCGCTCAGAACCTCGGCGCTCTGGGGACCCTGCAGAGCAACCAGACCAGAGTTGTCGAGGCGAGTCCACTGGACGTCACCGCCAAACTTGCCGAGCTCCTCGTCAAAGTACTTGGTGTCCTTGTCGAGGCAGGCACCGTTGGTCACGACGTAGTACTCATCCTCGCCGAGCCTGGTGACGACGGAATCATCCACGATACCACCAGAGCCGGGCCACAAAAAGGTCGTCAACTTGCTCTGCATGAGACCATGGTTGGCCCAGTCCGAGGGCGTAACCTTCTCAAGAAAAGCAGCAGCGTCCTTGCCCTTAAAGATGTGCTGCACCATGTGGCTCACATCAAAGAGCGAGGCGTGGTTTCGGGTCCAGTGGTGAGACTGGGCGAGCGTGAGGTCAGAATACTGCACGGGGAGCGAATACCCAGCAAAGGGAACCAGCTTTCCACCCTTGGCGACGTGCAGGTCGTACAGAGGCGTCTTCTTGAGGTCAGAAGAAGCACCGGATGCGCACCGCACGCTCTGCTGCGAGACACGGAGGGCAGCGAATGACGTAGAACGGGCAGTGGCAGAAGCCAGAAGACGGGGACCAGCCCTCGCAGCCATGTTGAGGCCCTTCATGATGATCCAATTGACGGTATTGGTGGTAAGAAAAGAGTCAATTGATCGATGGAGAGGAAGATGAGGGGATGTAGGAAGCAAGTAAACAAGAGACCGAGAGGGCGCTCAGCAACTTTTACTCACAGGAAAGTTACTAACCGTACTCCGGGCCGCGTTGCAGCTGCGGTACCACCTTTGACTCTCACTGCGGGCACTCTCAGCGGGGCTTCGGATTGCCGCGCGCGCCCTATCAACCATCAACCACGGTCTTTGCTTCCGAAAACCGACCCCGGTCCCCCGGAGCGCCCTCCGAGCTCCGAGAGACGGAAAACCCGCAACTCGGCACTTTTGGACGGAGCAATGCTGTCTCACTTGGCATTGACTGTATCTGCATCATGTTTGAGTGTTTTTGAACTTTCATTCTCAGCGCGCGATATAGTGGTGCCTCTCAATGAGGCCCAGCAAGTACATATAACCAAAAAGTATGCCAATTACAGCTGATGCCCCCGCCGCGGCTCGTCTACCGTGATTCCTCTAAGCGCGCGGACTCTGACCGAGCAACAACCGGACGCCACCTAACAAAATAAGACACCGTAGCAGAGCCTCGCTTGAGTCTGCCGACAGCTTATTGCTGCTCAAAACTATACTTCAGCCAACATCCCAGTGCCTGAAGACTCTCCCATCGCACGTTCTCGTCATCCGACTGCATGAGCTCCATAATCCGTCTCTTGAGTCCCACTCTCTCCAGTTGGTATCGCTTCTCAGGAACCTCCTTTACCAGGCACCCAACGTCGTTGCAGGCAATGGCGAGCACCTGCTTGTCGTTCTCCCATGGCTGTCGCATAATCTCGGCCAGCTTCTTAGGGATCTCTCCATTCTCATACTCGAGGATCTTGCGGGCGTTTTCAGCCCAAAAGACTGTGCTTCGGTGAGGTGGCGACCATCGGAGGTGGCCAGCCTGCACTTCGGCCACATATTCGTCAAATGTGGTCTTAGTCTTGGTGTACTCCTCCAGCATTTCCTTGAGGCTTGAGAGATCCTCCAGCAAGTCAGGGTCGGTGAGATGACGGCTACCAATGTTGTCCAGGAGAGCGGGGAGTCGAGCGAGAACAGCAGTAGGGAGTAGAGACTTTTGATTCTTCTCAAGCAGGTTGTAGAGTGTAGACAAGATTAGTCGGGTTGTCTTTTCCTTGGGCGACAGTCGCAGAAGCTGAGTGTAAAGCAGAACAATGTCGTATTCACTGGAGGGATTAGTAAAATACTGTACGGTACGATAGAGGGACTTACTCGTTGAGGTCATCGCCAATGTCCTCGGCCTCGAAGCTTATCTGCCAGATGACAAGGAGAGCATGGTAGAGGAGCTGCAGGCCAACCCCGCCGCCCAACGAACCCTCGAAGCCGGTAGATCGAGTGCTCGCGTTGCCACTCCACAGACTGGCAGATGAGTTGCCTCCGTTGCCAATGCCAGCTGCCGTCTGGAGAATCTTGATGAGGGGCTCAACCGTCTCGCTTCGCTGGTTCCAGAACTGCACCCTTGACACATGACCTAGGAGGAGGGCTGAATACTCCTGAACGGCGATATCCTGCAGACCGGCATCGGAGCTCTTGGCCAAGCCAGAAAGGTAAGAAAGCACCACGGGCAGAGCCTGGAGTGTGGCTTGGGACTCGTCTCGAGCGAGAGCCATGAGGGTGGTCAGGGCGTGGGCAGTAAGCAATGGAATAGGGTCCTCAGGGTTGGTGGAGTTGAGCAGAGGCAAAAAATGTCGATAAGGCTCCTTAGTCTTGAACAGGGCTTTGGCTAGGGACGGAACAGCTAGGAGGAGAAGTAGGTTAGGATCAATTGCAGTCTCGATGATGGAACAGTGGCGATAGAGGTGAAGGGTTCTGGCATCCCTGTTTCTTGTCGCGCGTGGGCAAGTGCGAGATGAACTTACCCTCAAGCAAATCGCCTAGCAAAACGAGGATGTACTGGCTCACGTTGGCATGCTTTCCTGCCGTCTCGAGAACACTGGTCTTTCCCGAATCGCCAACAAACAAGACGCGGTATCCATCGATATCTCCCGAGACAATCTCCTTTCGCTGCTCAGGCTTCTTTGCCTTATCTACGGCGCGAATCTTGGCATACTGCTCCTCGGTGAGGGTGCCTGCCCTGACGGCGCCGTCCCATGGGATAGGTCGCTGGCGGATGTTGCTCTGGAGAGAGGCCAGGTACGTCGGCGGGTCGAGCGACATGATGACGGCGTCGCGGCTGCGAGCAGCAGAGTTATACGAGCGGTCGGACGATGGGCCAAGAGAGGAGACCGGAGGGGTTGACGGAAGACGGGGGCTCGAATGGGAAAACGGATGAAAAGAGCGAGCTGAGCTGGTGAGATGAGGTTGCCGGTGATGCAACCAAGCAAGCCGCGCGGAGCGTCACAGCTGCCAACCCAACTGGAACCTGGAAACTCTGGAGCTCAAAAAGGGCGCTAACCTAGCCACAAATCAAGCCACCATCATGTGTGGCTCGAGCTCATGTGGCTGCATGCAATCATCATGTGGCTAGTGCGCGGTAAGCCATGTGGCTTGAGCTGGTTGCCTGACCAAGAAGTCCTCCAGGCCCGACATGGAATCGATCCCTGAAGGTCCTTCTCCCAACCTCCCAGTTTCTTGTCGATGTCGTCGTCTGACGGCCACATCCTTAGCCAAAACCCGGTGAATACCCAATGAGATGGTGGAACTCTCGGTTACAGGGACGTTGGCTCCTGGATGATTAATTAGAGCATGCATCAGACGCGTTCGCGCCTCCCGCCCTGCAATGAAAACCGCTCGTCTCGATCCATCCCAGGGTGATGGGGTGTACTTACCCTCGTGTCAGTCTCAAGTTCCCCAGGGCCAAGCTCTGTAGGCGGTCTAGCTTCAGGGCGGCCACGAACAGGTCGCAGGCCCGGCAGGGGGGTTGTCGTCCAGTTGTCGACGCCCCCGCCGGCCTTGGAAGCTGTCGGCTCTAGAACACCCCCCGGTCCATCCCGTGGGACCAGGCGCTTTTTGCCCTGAGCTACGTTATCGATAGTTGTCCAGTGAGCGAGCACAGGCTTGTTCAGTGGAGGTGTCATGAGCTGGCACCCCGCCATTGTTCGTCGCTGTCCGACACCAACGTCACTCTCGACTCCTGAGCTGCATGTGAAGCTTTTCAACAGGATTTACACCGACAAGAGCAAAAGGACTGAGTCTTCCCCCTGCACTCCCAACGTGGTATTGAATTTCGCTGATTTTTTCCCTCGTCAGTGTGGATCCAGGGACCCCTTATTTCCCGCGTGCGTGTCAAAGTGCCTGGTGACAGACACGTCGTGAGAAATCAAAGAGGTTGGGTGTAAGTGGGAGGTTGGGAACCAGAACGAAGCCTTTCCCGCAGCCCACCACCAGTACCAGCCGCCTAGTTAAAAGTCTTGCTGCAGCGCCCAGCTTTTGGCACTGCTATTTTCTCGACTTTAATTTTTTTTCCCTCTCTCTCCATCGTAACTCAAAGAATTCTAACCTCTCTCTCCCTCCTTCTCCCACTCAGCATCATCCTAGGGGCCTCGCTTCGTCATCCTCACCCTCACATACCGCCTATACGAGCCGCACTTCTACTTCCAGGTTTTGGGCACTAATACCTAATACTAAGCACTCGACCTCACCGCCCGCATTCCTCTCTTCACCCCCGCGACACACCCGCTTCTGCCGCATTCCAGAACCGTTTGTGCGAGGACCTGACAGATTAATCTCGCAACGTTTGACTCACACGAGATCCATTTAAAACCTCGAGTCAATTCGGTATCAGTGTCAACTTGGACTGGAATTGGATTCTACATCATCCACTGCGACAAGGCGCACTGCGCAGGGAAAAGAGAAGAAACGAGAGCAATCCACCAACCACAGAAAAGAAGCCGCCGCCATGCGCTTGTCGTCAAGGCAGCTGGTGCTCCTCGCCATCGCTGGCTTGGGATCTGCTAAGCCTTTTCCCCGAGATGATCTACACGATCTCGGCTACTCTTATCTCATGCCCCGCGCCTGCGATTCTTATTGCGGCTCTGACAACCAATACTGCTGCGGCTCCAACGAGGTCTGCCAGACTGCTAATGGCGTCGCAAACTGCGTCGAGGGCTACATCGGTGCCTTCACCACCACCTGGACCGAGACCAAGACATACACCAGCACAATCATGACCCGATGGGAGCCTGCTCCTGAACCCACCGTTGGCGTCGACTGTGTACCCAAGAACGATGAGCAAGAAGCCTGCGGTGAAATTTGCTGCGCTGGATGGCAGACGTGCGCCTACGACGGACAGTGTTCGGCAAAGCCTGGCTACGACGAGCCTACTGCTGTTATCATCACCAGCGATGGCAAGGTCACCACCCGCTACTCTGCTCCCTACCGAGTCACTGGCACCACCACCATCACTACAAGCGGCGTCCAGAGCACTGAGAGTGAGACTGTGACTGGGACTGAGACCACTTCCGAGGCCACGGCCACCTCGACCAGCGATGAGGCTGCGGCCGGAGAGGGTTCGACCAGCGGCGGCGGTCTCAGTGCTGGCGCCATCGCCGGTATTGTCATCGGTTCCGTTGCTGGTGTCGCTCTCCTCCTGCTGCTCTGCTTCTGCTGCATCGCCCGTGGTCTCTGGCTCGCTCTCTTTGGCAAGAAGGACAAGAAGGATAGCCGTGAGCAAGTCGATATCGTCGAGGAGCGCTACTCCCGTCACGGCAGCCGTCCCCCTCCCTCTGCCTACTCTCGCAAGTCTCGCATGAGTGGTGCCCCATCCGCAGCCGGTGACCGCCGCGAGAAGAAGTCGAGCGGTAAGAAGTGGCTCGGCATCGCCGGTCTCGCGGCTACACTCCTGGCTCTGCTCAACCTCAAGAAGGACAAGCGACCTGCTAGCACCAAGCCGGCGCGGTCATCCCGTGGGTCTTCGCGATACAGCGATTCTTACTACTCATACAGTGATTACACCAGTCCCAGTAAGTCCAGCTCCTAAACACAATCGATACATCTCATTCTAACAACTCAAACAGGCAGCTCAAGCTCTGGTGGACGAACACATCGCACTCGCCGTACACGAGACAGCCGTTCGAGGTCATACTACTCCCGCTCTCCTCGACCTTGATCTGAGATGACGGCTTCTCACTCACCCTTCACCACCATCTCCCTCCCACATTTGTACATGTCTCCGCATTTGACATAGGGACTCGAGCTGAAATGGATATACGCTCGACTTGTTGCTTCGCACATTGGGCTACTGGCGTTCCGGTTTCTCGTATATAATGATTTCCTGCCGATTTTCCCCCCTTTCCCACCCCCCAATCTTCCCGCAACCCCCTTCTCGACACTAAGTTTTCACCACGATTGTTTTTTTTTTTTTTGCAGGCATGGATTATGGTTACGGTTATGTTTTTACTAAGAGATCACGTCACGAGGGAAAGTAGAGATGACTTGCCATGAAAGGTCAAGAAAAATTCACGAGTTTGATATAAAGATGAATATATCGATGAGGCACGGCATAATGGAATTAAAGAAAGCAAACCTCATTTTCACACCCAATTTCTGTCCACTTTTATCGTCACCTTGCATGTGTCTATTGTTCATTAATGGATTAGCTAGCGACCTCTTCAATTGCTCGTTTTTTACACGATCAAATATCCAAGATCGCCCTTGCTCCTCAGATATGTAGCTAACTCATCATGATGATCATCTTTCAATGACAAGAGGGTGATTGTCTTTTTTTTTTCAACGGGCGGCTAGAACCCTCGTCTAAAATGAATCTTCCCCCGCTTCGCTCCACAAACGTCACAAAACGCACTTTTTGGCGAGATTTCATAAGAAGATTGTGCCGGCACCAGAGTCATCATCTCTTTGCTTTTTGAAATTTGTTTCGTAGCCCATTCTTTTTTTGCTACGTGACATGCAACGATGAACCTTCGCCACTCCTGAGACCCAGAAACGCAAAAGAAACAAGATCCGTGTCCGTGTCCGCGTCTATTCATCCTGAACAATGTTGCCCTTCTCGGAAACGTACAGACCGTCCAAGAACTGTAATGTACTGTGTTAGCAAATCGTGGCTCCGAGGCATTGCGTGGATTTGACCGTGTGTCGGTTTGCCCTACCTTTCGGATATCCTTGTTTCGCACTCTGCAGATCTGCTGGATATCGGCGGCGCTTTGGGAGACGTTCTGGAGGTCGTTGCCGGAGAGGACGAGCTCGTCCTTCTGGGAGGTCGAGACATCGACCTCGACACCGGGCTGCATGATGACGCGGCGGACGAGCTTCTCGCCGACGAAGTTTCGGATCTCAACCTCGAACAGGTCGGTCTCGGCGTTCTTGGAGACGTTGACGTTGATGGGGAAATGGGCGTAGACGTATCGCATCTTGTACTTGAAGCCCTTTGTCACACCAATGATCAGGTTGTTGATGATGGTGCGGACGGTTCGGAGGGTGGCGACGTTCTTGCGGACACCGTGGTGGATCTCGATCGAGATGGTGTTCTTCTTGGGAACGGTGAAGTTGACGGCCAGGTGGCTGAGATCCTTGACCAGCTTGCCTCGGGGGCCCTCGACGGTGACAACTCGCGACTTGATGGCAACCTTGACTATAAGACGACAAATGTTAGTGTTCCGGGCCTTTTCTCAATTCTTTTGACGCCGTCCGTGGACAATCCCAACAGTCTGAACCTCCGCGAGGATTTTCTTGAACATGCTGTGCGTAGGCGCAAACAACAAAAAAAAAACTCCATCGCGAAATTCCAGGTCTGTCGGAAATCCAGGATCGGCGACGTTGTGAATTTCAACAATGAAAGGGGCGCAACGTACCCCCCTCGGGGATCTCAAGGAGCTCCTGGGAATGAATGTACTTCATCCTGCCGGCTGTGGGAGGGTTAGTTGAATTGTCGGGGGGTTGAGGGTATCTGGGAGGAATCGGCCGCGGATTGATTTCGACTTGGTGCGGGTCGTGGACGTAAAAAAAGACGGCGAATTTCGTGTGCGATGAATCACGTGCCGTGTGCCCCTCGTGTGGGCAGAGAACCTAAAGATGGCGGATCCCGGGCGTTTTGTTTCTCCGTTGGGTAGAGCTCCAGCCAATGAGAGGTTGCAGTGGGTTGAGAAGAGGACGAGAAACAGCTTTGTGAGTGGAAATCAGAATGATGCTGCATTTTTAAACGAGAAATAACTTGAGGAACACTTGTGTATAATATTTTAATTACTTCCTCCAAATTTCAGCGCAATTGAATCATTATTAGACGCCAATATCCTCATCTTTACACTCCAACTCGATCCTCATGCAACGGAGAGCTCGGGTGGGTCCCCACCGGTCCCCTGCCCAGCCCCGGCCGATACGTCAGCGCCGCCGACCTCCGACGTCCTCACCACCAAAATCCCAACCCCATCCGCGCCAGCCTCTCAGCCTCGCAGCCTCATCCCACCCTTCCTCAAGCAAAACGACAGATATAGAGACTCGCCCGCAATGTCGTACTTTTTCGCGACCCCAGTCGATATCGACATTGTCCTCGATGATGCCGACGACCGATCCATGGTCGATGTCAAGCTTGACAAGAACCGCCGCGAAAAGGCGCCCCTCTTCATGGATGGCGAGTCTGTCAAGGGCGCCGTCACCGTCAGGCCCAAGGATGGAAAGAGACTTGAACATACCGGTATCAAGGTTCAGTTTATCGGCACGATAGGTACGCGACACATTTGCGCGGGACACGATGGCACCGACGTTGCCGCCTAGCCCCTGAAACCTCACCTCTCGATGCGCCTGCGCCAAGAGCTCCTCTACCAGATGCTGACTCGCTGCACAGAAATGTTCTTTGATCGCGGAAACCACTACGAGTTCCTCTCCCTCAACCAAGAACTTGCCGCGCCCGGCGAGCTCCAGCACCCCCAGACCTTTGACTTCAACTTCAAGAACGTCGAGAAGCAGTACGAGTCGTACAACGGCATCAATGTCAAGCTGCGCTACTTTGTGCGCGTCACCGTCTCGCGCCGCATGGCTGACGTTATCCGGGAGAAGGATATCTGGGTTTACAGCTACCGCATCCCCCCCGAGATGAACAGCAGCATCAAGATGGACGTGGGTATCGAGGACTGTCTCCACATCGAGTTCGAGTACAGCAAGTCCAAGTACCACCTCAAGGATGTCATCGTCGGCCGCATCTATTTCCTGCTGGTCCGCCTCAAGATCAAGCACATGGAGCTGTCCATCATCCGGAGGGAGACGACGGGTGCCGCCCCCAACCAGTACAACGAGAGCGAGACCCTGGTGCGGTTCGAGATCATGGACGGCTCACCGTCGCGCGGCGAGACCATTCCCATCCGACTATTCCTCGGAGGCTTCGATTTGACACCTACGTTCCGCGACGTCAACAAGAAGTTTTCTACCCGTTACTACTTGAGCCTGGTCCTCATCGACGAAGGTAAGCCGGTATTCACACTAATGGCTCTGAACAATCTGCTAACAAGATATCCTAGATGCTCGACGGTATTTTAAGCAATCTGAAATCATCCTTTACCGCCAAGCCCCTGACGCCGCCCCTCTCCCCAACGCGGGCACCCACGCGCTGGCGGCGCACCCAGAGAACAAGCAGATAGGCGCTGCTATTCAGGCATAGTAGAGATACTTACATGTCTGTCATTCTTATTGAATCCGGTGTATATTCTTGTCAGCTCTCTCTGCGCGTTTTCTAGCATCGGTTCTGGCGTTTGGTTTCAAAGAATGGGAATAACCGGGTGATGGAAACTGGTGCAGTCCTTTCGTATAAACAAGTCATCCTTTCATATGAAACAATTAATCAATCCGGTATGATCCCATAAACATGTCCTACCTAGGTATCGCGCCCCTGTGACTCTTTAAAGCAAACACGTTTGTTTAGTTTACATGAACCGCCTCCCGCCTCTCACTCGGCGCTCATACAATTTCCATAACATCATCCGCCTCGAATCCAAACTGGTTGTTGTGAATGGCCGCGATCCGGTCCAGCTCATCTTGATACTGCTTCCGGATATCCGCCAATGACACCACCTTGCGCTTTCCAGCCTCTTCGCTCTTCCGCCCAAATCCTGATGTCGGTACTGTTGGCTCGTCATAGATCCAAGCCTGCTTGGGTTCCACACAGCTGAGAGCGTTTATGAGCAAGAGGTACTGCCTGGTGACGGGAGTGTCAAGAATGTCCTCTCCTGTCACCTCATCACCCTCGCCGGCGCCCCGAAGCTTGTGAATCCGGTCCAGCACCACCGAGGCCGCACCACGGTAGTTGTTGTGCTTGACCCGCCAAGAGTAGAGCACCTGGTGGTAAGGGAAGCCTTCCATGACATCCAAGGTGGCCTTGGACTTCTGTGCTAGAAGATCATCCACCTGTTGTTGCAAGCCAGGGAAGGGCAGAGCCACAAGCTCGATGGTGTGGTATGTCTCGCACATTCTGGCAACGAGCTTACGGAGACTGGAAGACCTCATAGCCTGATCCTTAATCAACAGCAGGGTGGTGTGGGCGAGTTCAAACTGTGATGTCGCCACCGCGGCGTTGAATAGGCGGCTTTGCATGTCCGTCTTGGTAAAGGTGGCATCCTGTTTGAAGCCCAGGAACTGTATCGCTAGGCGGGCAAACTCAACCACGTACGAGTAGGCCTTTTGTCTCTCGAACAGAGCGACGATGTGCGAGTAGAACTTAGCAGGCCCGTGGTTCAAAAGGTTCCACTCTGTGTCGTCAAGGAGGCCGCTGCTGTGGCGGTCACCTTCAATATTCTCAGCACCTGTAGACTGTTAGTTAATCCTCGGGACAATGGCAAGCAGGAAACTCACTCATGCCAATAGCTGCCTTCTTGAAGTTGATGGCGGCAGCGTTGAAGTCATTCAGTGCTAGTAGCACACGGCCCTGGATGTAGGTGGGAAAGGGGTTCTGGTCACAGAAGGGAGCCAGATCAAGAGCCAAGTCTGCCCTTTCTCTCTTGATGAGAGAGCACTGGATGAGCGATGGCAAGACCTCGATATCGCTATCTGGTGCGCACAAGTTTGTAACGAGGTCGGTAATACTAATAGCGAGTGACTCGTTCTTGTTGGCGAACCCAAGGAGATGACCCAGGCTGACTTCAAGAGCCGTTACCAACTGAACATCTTCAGCGCTCTTCTTTGAGGTAGTGCCAGCTTCGCTCTTCTCCCGGCTGTTGGCTACTGATAACTCGGTGTGAGCTAGCCACTTAAGAAGTTCTAGCCTTCGGAGAGCGGCCACGAGTTGCCCAAAGACATGGCCAATGTCGACGCGGTGGTGGAGAGCGTCCGCTTCATTGTCAAACTCGAACTCCATATGCACGAGAAGAATGAGCTGGCTGAAGCATGCCCTCCATTGCAACTCGATGCTGTCCTGAACCGCCTTGACAACCAGTTTTCTTCCAAATTCGGTCAAAGGATGCTTCAGGTTTCGGGTCTTGGCTTCTGCTGGTGCGGCGATGAGGTTCATTACATCGGCGTAGAGTTCATCTGTCACTGTCTTGAAGTTTTGACCGAGCGTATCCGTGACCTGGTAGGCGTCATCATCTGTGACTCCCCGCCAGAATCCAGACTTGTCGGAGAAGTATTGGATTCTCTCGAGATCCGTCTTGGATGAATCCTCGAACAGCTCATGTCGTAGTACGGCCTCTGAGACTTGCGTGTACTTATCTGCGAGTCCATCCACAAAGCTAAGGCCTGAAGCGAGCAAGGCAGCATGAGCGACGTGATCCACTTCGGGTGTGGAGAGGTTATGACACAGTCGCTCCAGGTTGCTGCAGTCTCTGATGGCAGACACAAAGTCTGCGCAGACCACCCAAGTCAGATCTGTGTTGGGATCCAGGGAGAGGCCGATAGCCTCACCTCGTTGCTTATCCATCTCAAGCAGCAGTCGGTAAAACCTCTTCCATTGTGACTCGCTGGACGCTCGGAATGCCGCATAGTCCATAGCTCCAGATGAGGCTCGGTCCAAGGTCGAGGCAGCACCAAGAACAGAGCATATCGACTCTGCCAATCCACGGCCCTTGGCAAACTCTCTTGTAGTTCCCAGTCCGCGTTCATAGATCGTCAAGGCGATTTCGAGTGTAGCCTTTGTGAAACGGCCTGGCTTGAGAATGATTCGCAACCACTTCTCAGTGACGTCGGTTGGATCCCAGGGTCCGGATTCCTCCGCGATCTCAACTGTAGGATCCGCATAGACACCGTCCCAACTTTCATCCCAACTTTGCGGGATGTTCTTTCGGTCCACCTCGAGTCTCTGCACCCTGTAGGTAATGTTGTTCTTCCATAGGGTCCAGAGTTGGATAGAGCTCTCGGCAGGGGATGAAAGAATGAAATCAGCAAGAGTCCACACATCTGAGGACGATGGTGTGACTGGGACCAAGGCGTTGCTGGGGGAAAGGTCTTCGACGATGATAGTGTGTGGGTCCTTGGCGATGATCTTCCAGAACTTGAACTCCCCAGCGCCGATAGGGGAGAAGGTCGCACAGATACGTTGTCCTCGGTTCCGTCCAGTAACTTGGACCAAGTTTGATTGAGAAGGGTCAATGGCCCATTTGCCAATTTCTTGCGGGTTCCTTTCGGCGTTCAAGATGTCCCCCGTGTACAGGATCTGGCCATCATTAATGTTCCAGATACGCATCCTGTGATCCAGGCACACAGTGATGGCAAAGAGAGCATCGTCAAGCCCAAAACTAGTGACCTCGACCGACGTTGCTGAGCTGTATTCCATGTTGACCTTGCCGTGTTTGATCGTGTGTTTCCCCTGGAAGGGCAGAAGGCTTCGGAGGTTCTGAGCCCATCCTTGCACATTGAAGAATGACTCGGTCCAAAGGGGCGCAGATGCTATAGATGTCAGTACAGGCGTACAATAAGTGTTGGCCATCAACCTACGTTCGTGGGACTTGTTCTTGTCCAGACGGATCATTCCACCATCGTTGACCGTCACAAGGAGTGTCTCCGCAGTCACGGCCACCATGCGGTGAGGGCTCTTGAAGCCTAGACCTGATGGCGCCTGAACCTTGCCCAACTCTGAGAGCCCAGCATCAACAGCAGCCCTCTTCCTGAAAAGGTCCGGTCGCAGGGTGAAGCTGTAAAGCTGGTATGCCTGGTCAAGGACAAAGACGCAGAGCGAATCATGCTCCTCTGGGTCGGAGAACGCCACGCACTCTGGCTGGATAGGAACGGAAAAGTGGAAGTTGAGCACCAGAGGTGCATCAGCGGCCTGTGTCTTTTTGCAGACATCAACAGCCCGGATGCTCAGCAAAGTGCCATCCTCAAGGATCCGCCACAGAAAGCTGCGCGGCGTATCGTGCCATTGCCGATGATAAATGGACGATGACGTCGCCAAGGTCTTTGATCGAAAACTCGTCTCGTCCTCGCCCGAACCGTCTCGTGCTGGTTTGCGATGGCCCCGACCGTGGATCGAATTGGAGGGTACTCGGATGGTGACAACGTTGGAAGGAGCTGGAGGCTCGAGATTCACGCGAGTCTCTTTGAAGAGATACTGCGTCTCGCCTGAGTCCATCTCGCCTCCATAAATCGGCTCGATCGTGTGATGGGGGTGGTGGTTTAGGAGTTGGATGCGATATCCAAAGTAGGCGCAAATCGATTTCTTGCGAGCGAGATGCGGTCGCGTTGCCTGGCAGAATTTCTGGGTGGAACTTGGGCGTCGCGCCTGCGCTAACCCAAAATGGCAATCAGCTCTACACAACATGCACAGGCATCACGAGAACCATGTTCACCACAGAATCACTCAGGAATTCACATAAAAAGTCATGGTTTAAATATATTCCCCGGTTTGATAGAGTACAAAAAACTATTTTACGCCATGCGAAAGACTCTTAGCCACAAATGCACTTCGAAACAAGCCCTATGACCTTTGCACCCTGAAAATGAGTTCGAAAACACGGCAAAGAACACCTCAAAATCAACGCCAACAACCCAAAGGACCATGATCACATACTCCGTCGCTCATACAGACTTTAAATTTGACCATTTAATCCTTATCCACGTCCTTGGGAGCAGGGTCGCCGATGCCCTCCTCACCAATCGCAAACAGGGTGTCGCTCTCTGGCAGACAGGGGCTGTCGTAGATCTTCGCAATACGAGTCTCGCCACGGCCCTTCTTCAGGCTGATTCTGGTTGTACTGGCATGAGCAATAATGTTTCCACCGATTGGCTTCTTTGGGTCTGGGTTAAACATGGCACTTGGTCCACCGTCGACCTGGGCCACGACCTGGTTCGTGATGACCACTGCGATACCAAACTCATCCGCCAAACGTTGAAGCGTCCTCATGAACTTGGCAAGATGGGTCTGTCGGTTGGAGAGCTCGCCACGGCCACAGAAGTCGGTTCGGTAGAGTGAGGTTGCGCTATCGACGATGAGAAGTGAGAAGCGTGTCTCACACATCATGGCGGCGGCCTGGTTGAGTAGTTGAAGCTGATGATCCGAGTTGTATGCGCGGGCGTAGGCAACATTGTCCAGGACCTCCTCTCCGGAGAGGCCAAAGCGATTGGCGACGCCCAGCAGTCTCACAGGGCGGAATGTACCCTCTGTGTCGATATACATGCATTTACCCTCGCCACCGCCCATATCGAAGGGTAGCTGGCAGGTCACAGCAAGTGTGTGGCAAATTTGACTTTTTCCGGTTCTAAATTCGCCAAAGAGCTCTGTGACTGAGCCAGTTTCAATGCCGCCAGCTAGGAGGGTGTCCAGGTTCTTGGATCCGGTCGTGATGGAGATAAGTTCACTACGTCGCTGGTGCATTTCCGTAGCCGTCGTGAAGCCCATGGGAACGAGCTTAGAGGCTATCAAAGTGTCAGCGGCCATCCCACCATTAACCTCGAGGTTCTTTCACATACCTTCAGCCAAAATCTTGGCTGCCTTCTGCTCTGAGATACCCTTGACTTGTTCTAACACTCGTCGTGGTGTGTAGGCGACCGACTCGACCGTGTTGTAGCCGCCATCGACTACAAGCTGAATATCTCGCTTCGTCAAACCAGCGACTCCCTAGACAGACAATGGTCAGCGAATGCCGCAATCTCCAGATACGAGATACTTACCTCCAAGGCGGAGAGTGGCGTAGGGGCACCAGGGCCGGGCATGCCGCCATCCTCGCCCATCTGGGCCTCGTCGTATTCCTCACTCATTTTGATTGACTTGAATTCTTGATACAATTGTTGCGACAAGCGTGACCACGAGGTGAATTGAAAGTGTGAGGAGAAGGGAGAAAATTGGTAATCAGGCAAAGGAGGAGGGGGATGGTGTTGATGGAAAGCGCGGTGGGACGCGTTAGTGGAAGGCAACAGCGCCAGGCTCGCTACGCCAAGTCACGTGATTTAGATTGCATGCTTCAATGACGGGCTCGATTACGGAGTAACAGGGATCGACATCAGATCATCCTCTGCTCAGCTGGAATGAGTATGGCTACCTAACAGAGCATTCTTTTCATTGGCTTCATATGTTGAAGGGGGTTCAATATCATCCTCAATATCTCCTGTCACGATTTGGCACTTGGGACGAATTTATGATTGACTTTTTTGAATTATTATTCATCTATTGTACAAGAGAGCGAAAGGACCAAGGCAGGCCACTTGTGATTAACAATCATCAAAGAAAACTTGCTAAAACGCCAGTCCATGCGAGTAATACAGAGAATGTGAGTCTTTAACAGCCTTGACTCAGAAAAGGAAAGTTGCAAATCAAATCATCCGTGGTGCTAGTCCTCCGCGATTCGTTATCAAGTACACCTCATGATTGTGTAGTTGCTGTTTGTTGTTGTTTGTGTCGTTTAGTTGACGGTGATGCGTCGAGACTCGTGCTTCTTGGCCTTGGGGACGACAATGCTCAGGATACCATCCTTGAAGGTAGCAGAGACGGTGTCCTGGTCGACGCGGGTGGGGAAGTTGAAGCTTCGGGAGAACTCGCCAAAGCTGCGCTCAGTGAGCCAGTACTTGGCAGAGTCGACAGGCTTCTTCTGGACCTCCTCCTTGGGCTGCTGAACGACTTCGGTGCCCTGCTCATGGGCCTTGGCCTCAGCCTCATCCTCAACTGTGGCCTGGTGCGAGTGCGTGCTCTTGCCGTCGTCGCTGCCCTCAGTGATGGCACCGCTCATGGCAGTGTCTTCAACCAGGCCAGCGGGGGGAGTGCCGGCAGTGTAGGTGCGCTCGGTCCTGCCTCGGATGAGCATTGTCTGGGGCTCAGTGAATTCGATGTGGACATCCTCCTTGCTCATTCCAGGGAGCTCGCCGTGGAGCTCATAGGCCTCTCCAGTCTCGCGGACATCGAACTTGGGCTGCCAGTGGCTCAGACCAGTGCGGCGGCCATTCTGTCCGTTTCCTTGGCGAGAGTAGCTGTCAAAGTCGTCAAGGAGACGAAAGAGAGGAGTGAAGGAGGCGTCGGAGGAGTTGTAGAAGTTGCGGGGGAAGAAAGCCATTTTGTTTGGTTGGTAGGTGATAGTGTTAAAGGTGGTTTGCTTCAGGTTGGTGGTTGCTTGTAGAGCTTGAAGAAGGGTGTTGATTTGCAAAGTGCAAGTGAGTTTTGTAGATGTTGCTTGTGTTGCTTGTTTGTGTGTGTTCTGATGAAGAAAGATTCCCAGCTTTGGGGGATGTAAAGCACTGCTTTATACCTTGGGGTGATGAAGGACAGATCGAGATGGCTGATTCCCAAGCCTTCGTGAATGCTCGCGAAGGCTTCCACTTGGAGCTTCTAGAATTGACCCGACTCTCTTAGATAGGCAGAGAATACGTGACATATGCAGGCTTACGCATCATCAGGCGTGATGTTGACATCAAATCGTGTGAATGTGTATGCCCGTTGCTGCCGGCAGCTGCTGGCACCTGGTGGACGGTGGTGGAAGCTTCCAGCAAATTCCGCCAGTGCGCGCGATGACGAGAGCTTGTTCGACACTCAACCTCGAAAGTTCCATGGTCTCGTAATTGCTTCATGATTGTTCCTGCATATTCTATGATTAATTAGGATGAGCAAAAATAGTAATTAGCATTGCACTCCAATCAATTGTCGTTTTCAAGAGTCTGATAGATTGTCAAGATGGAAAAGGGTCTTGGTCAGTTTTAGGCCTTGAGGGGTCCTCATTCATGCACGACCCCGTACACACACGGCCGGGCCTTAGTCAGCAATAACCCACTGTAGCTCCTTTCCTCTCAGCGCCCTAAGGGCTCTCTTGACCACGTAAAATACAGCATTTTGCGCCCCTTCTATGGCCTTCTATATGACATTTGCTACAAGTGGGCAATTTCTTCTCTGATGGCTCTTGCGGCAGCTGGCTAGGGGGCTCTTGCGGCTCTGCTGGCTGCCGGCTAGGGGGCTCTCGGGGCTCTCGAGGCCCGTGGTTATGGTGGGAAAATCGGGCTTCAGTGCGTTGTTGGAGATACCATAGCTCGTATGAGTTTTCTTTGGCAAGGATTGAAAATTGGCAGCCTTGCCGCCAGCGATTGCAAGCATAGAGGATAGTAGGCCGTTCAGAGCCTATCCAATTCGTACGAGAGCGTCGAATAATCCATTTATATCCGCCAATCGTTGCGTAAATTGCAAGATCAAGCTCAAGCTCTTCTCGCGAGGGATAATATTGAAAAGGTGGGAGGTCCTCCATGATGTTGTGGGTGCTAAGTTATAGGGCTCTTAGGGCGCTGAGAGGAAAGGAGCTACAGTGGGTTATTGCTGACTAAGGCCCGGCCGTGTGTGTACGGGGTCGTGCATGAATGAGGACCCGGCCTTGAGATTGATTATGTAATACAGAAATGCAAGACTTGGTGGATACCCTAGACCTGACTCTATCACGACTACGAAGCACAAGAATGCAAGCAATGCAGGTTGAATACATGTGTTTTCATGGTTTCGATTTTTCAATTGGTCTCTGAAATTTTAGATCTAGACTTCTACGATGAGCTTTGGTCATTTTTTCCAGTTGTGTGGTGACCGCAAGCTTTCTCTCTCATATGTATTGGCTTACATGAATTGGAAGCTGGATGCATGCGGATTGGAATTGGATGTTAAGAAATCAGACCAGTGCAGTACATCAAACTACATGCCCAAGTTACAGGTCGAGACCAGCGTAGTTTACACACTGAACCCTCTTCTAAACGAGCCTCCGAAAAGAATCGGGTATTCATACATCATCAACTCGGGAGCCCTCGATAACAGTGTTAGAGCTCTACCACCCAAGCTGTTCTCTGGGCCACCTCAAAAAGTACCACTGATTACACCATAATAACTGCTCTAATGAGACAACCCCTAAAATGAGATGGAACCTCTCGATTCTAGAACAGAAATTCCACATTCGAGAGTCTAATGAGCCCCCCTCCGTGCGATAACAACCTTCAGTCAAGGGGCCATGTACTGGCTTTGCACACCCCTCCCCGACAAGCCCACTCGGAGAATTTCAGACGCCAGTCGCCGCAAGCAAGGCCCTTTTCGGGGAGTTCGAGCCGCACAAGTGCCATCGGAAACTCTAAAGTACAGCGGGACAACCTTGGCTTGAAATATTACCGAGTCACCCAGAACTGACTCGCAGGAGTCCTGAAGTTAACCGCCAGCCCGGAAGACAGCTAGTTATTCCAGCTAACACTGAGCCCTAATCCCTCCACTACCCCGTGTCCAGAGGGCGGTGTTTACACCCCGACAGGGCAACTTACCCCCTCGGCCTTATGCGGCTTTGGGTTCAAGGCCAACCTTGTGTTAAGAATGAGAACTGTGCTCCCCTTGACTGTGACTGAAACCCCGCTTATGAACCAATACCATAGCAACTCATCAGTTCTGTGCTCGCCAAAATTACAACACAACCACAGGCCCGTCCAACCATGGAAGTATGCCTCCACTTGCAAGTCCCAAGCAATGACCACGGTAACCCAAAGAGAAATCGACATAAACCGAGATAGAGACGAACAGTAGCTCTGACCCAAGAAACCCCACACTTACCTACCCTTTACCCCAGTTCAGAACACCCAAAAGTACGATAACCTTACTCCAAAGAAAAGTGCAGTTTCCAACTCTACATTGGCCCGTAGTGACCATGCTGCCGGAACTGCCATTGCATCTCTTGACAGGAACCCAATCGAAAGAGGAGCCCCGTAGTATTGAAAACGTGTAATGCCAACAACTCTTCACCCGGAAACATCCTCATTCGCCAATGGCACTGGGGTCGCTACTGGTCACCAGGGAGGACGCACTATCGAGGCATTGGCATGATCCCGAGAAATGGTTGAGGCTCCGGCTGTAGAGTCGCACTTGGAGTAGCCTGGTTCTCGTGACCTCATAGGGCCTACTGCTTGGTAACGTCTGTCAGCTGGCAAGACAACCCCGTGAATATCCATACCGTCTACCGCGAAAGAGACGGACTGGTCACCACCGTGTCGAATAGCTCGGATGTCTCCGTTTCAAGGCCGGTTCGGGTTTCGGCTCTGTAAGTTGATATAGCAGCGGAATCTGGACAGCGCACACGACTCGTGCTAGCCCAGGAACCCAGGTTAGAATGATTAGTTGACTTTATTGTCAGTGCATCGACGAATTGCCTAATTTTGTGGTATGTGCTGTTTCGTAACGAAGGTCTCGTAATTCAACGAGTTATGCTGTGCAAAGCTCAACCGGACAAGAGAGGGCCCAGCATGGGGAAACAGGATTTCTGGTCAACTGTTGAAACCATGATCCAATATGACCATTTGTACCCCTGTTGGTCCCGTTGGTCCCTGTTGGCTTGTTTTCTCGCCTCAGATAACGTCAAGCCGCATCTGAGGTTGTAAGTGACAGGGTCTTGAAGACAGGACTCCCGGCCCCACAATGCGGAGTTGGCAACTTGGTTATGGTAAACCCGGGTCTGGATTCCAAGAAGAAACTCAATTGACGTCATCGTGATAGCATGCGCAACTTCTGAACCGGCCAAGCAAGCTAACGCGAGTCAAGAGGAGAACTCCAGAAACCCACCCCAGCAGTGGCCAATTCGACTGTCTTCTGGCATTAGTTCTCCTCGTCCAGCTAATAGGAGCCTTCAAATCTCTCCACTGTCCTATTCTGGTCCCCTCAGCCACAATCGTAAGCCACCGCGATCGTCAACCTCAAGCCTGCCATGTCCATCGCCCAGATATGGAGACAGTCAGACCAGTATGGCGTTTCCGAAACCTCTCGGACATTGTAATTGAGGCCCGCCAATGTAACATGGTGGCAGGGTTTGCTGGCCGGGCGTTCCGTTGCCACTTTGGCTTGATTAGTGAGCCACCTTATGGCTTGGCCGCTAGCTGTTGGAGCTGGTTCCAAGACCCGTCATTTTCGAAAATTAGCAGTAGCCTGAAAGATGGATGATTCCTCGGTTGAACAGAAAAAATAAGCCCCGTCACGGGGCAGCGGCGAACTTGTTCTGGAGATTCGAATGTTTTCATCATGAGACGTGAATCGTGTTGTATAGTTACATCGAGAGCCGCCGCCAATGATCCGTGCCTGTGGTGAATATGCCAACTATGTCCAGCATAGAACCGAAACCTGTGTTCCCGCTTCTTTGAATTATCGTAGCCATAAACGCATCTGTAGAGAAAATCCAGTAGACCATTATCGAGAGTAGCATGTCGAGAACCTGTCTCAAATTCGATCGAGTCTTCACTGTCCGTATGGCCGCATCGGGGGGAAGCCCGCCATCATGGCGATAGGCACGCGGATACCCGCATGAGCTGGTCCTGGGCTCTGTACTCGGTTGAAGAGCCCAATCAGTCTTCGACCAACTGAAGGCTCCAGCTCAGTTCCGTCTCGTGCGATTTTCACCTCGCGGTTCGAATTCCAAGGGTTGCGTAACCCTCTCGTGCGGTAAAACGGAAGTCGACTCGTCGAAAGCCACTCAAGCTTAAAGGGCTTGCCCCAAGTTTTGGTACCTGGCTCCTCCGCACTATTACTCTTCCCATTCGACATCTCACTCTCACTCTCGGCATCAGACAATGCCTCTGATTCTTCCCGCTCGGCTTCCCAGAAGATGGTTCCTCTGGCGGAATCGTCAATGATTCGCCCCTTGGGAGCGTGTTCAGTCGCTTCGGTCGGTATAGCTTTTGGGAGGTCGAGGTCGCTTGTCGCCTGGGAAGTTGGCGCAAACTCAATAGCCGCCGCGGGATCCTCGTCAATCTGTGAAACCATCCTAGCATAACCAAAGTATTCACCCGATTTGTTGGCCGAGAAGACCAAGTAGACGCTATCAGCGCCCTATTTGACCAGTCTGGTTAGTTCACTGCCATGACAGATCCAAACGATGCGCCACCTACCTTGAAAGCAGTGTTCAAAGCATCTTCGTTGTGTGCCTGGGTGGCCCATATGCCAGTTCGGACGCTCAATTCGAGGTCCTCGACTGTTAAACTCTTGAGTATGAAGAACTTGTCCTTCTGTGGTGTTGTCTCTCCAGCAGGCTCGGCCTTGGGAGTTGTCGCCGTTGTCGGCTCATCTGCTGGGTTTGGACTCCCAACTTGAATAGGCGTGGCATCCGACACTTGATCCGTCTTGGTAGTTGTCGCCACTGAAGGGCCAGTCGGAGCCGTTACGCCGGTAGCACCCTCCACTGTGCTCTTCCGCAGTCGGCTGACAAGACGAACCGATTGGAACTTGGAATCGTGTAGCTTTTGCTGTGCCGTGCTGCAGGTATCTTCATCTTTGAAGTTGGCAAACGCGCAGTTGCTCTTGGAGATGAGGAATAGCGACTCCAAGCCTGCCGTTTCCTTGCAAACATGGTGGACGAGGCTCATGAGATCAGTCTGCGGTGGTAGATTGCCAATCCAAATGGCATGCCCTGAAAACAACTCTTAGCCAGCATTGACTGTCATCGAGGCAAGTTGACTTACCACTCTGTCGCGGCTTTCGCGGTGGCCCACGTACGGCGCTCTGGCGCCTCTCAGCTCCATCTGGGCTCTGCTTTAGCTCGCTCCTGACACGAGATTGCTTCCTAGCCCTACCTTGCCCCTGCTTGGGAGGCTGAGGATGACCTCCACCTGTCTCTGCCGACTGAATCATGGTCCGGGGATCGTTGTTTCCGGGGTTCCCATTCATGTAGTGTCCGGCGACCATGCCATTGGGAACAGGATGCGCTGCGGGCTGGTATTGGGGAGCAGGGGCGTAGTAGTATGCTGACTGTTGAGGACTCATTATCATCTGGCTAGGGTAGTATGTAATGTTCTGCCTCGGAGCCATGGTCGATCCTGGCTGAGCCTGGGGCATCTGGCTCCCGTAGTACTGCGCCATCTGTGGCTGTTGGAGGTAGTATCCCTGAGCAGCCACCGGCATAGATGGATGGCCCGAGAATTGGGGCATTTGCTGCATCATGGGTGGTGAGCTCGTGGGGTTGTATCGTTGCTGAGTGCCGTGAGGATACTGCCCTGGCCGATAATTAACGGGTGGAAGGGCGTTTCCCATGGGGCCCATGTTGTAAGGCCCAGGGCGATGGCCTGTGGGAGGCTGGGACATGTCGAACTGAGCTGTGAATGCGTGTTGCGAGGTTATAGGATACTGTTGAGGCTGGAAAGAGGGGTCATGCTCATGAAAAGCTCGAGACTCGTCGTGACTGGGTGGTGGACTGGTAGATATCCCCGGATCGCCAACCTTTGGAGTGTCCTTGTCAAGTGCTCCCACGTCTGAGGCCTGAGCACTGGATATATCTCCCATTTGAGTTGTTGAAGATGCGATTATCTTGACTATGAGCTGGCCAGTCAGCAACCTGACCCGTTTGGAGGCCAACAAGAGGACGATTCGCACACCTGAGTCAAAGAATTGTATTTGTAACTTGTCCAAACCTTTCACAAAAAGAGAAACTCGGAGTCCAAAGTCATTCGATCCAAAGTAGACCAGGAATCGAGGTGGGAGCTTGTGTAGTTTCCAACAGAGAAGCCACAAGCGAACAGGGATGTTTTTTTCCTGGACAAGTAACTACCCAAGCCCTCGCTAGGTGGCTGTGACTGGTTGATGTAAAGGAGCGGTTAGAGAGGGGAAATCTCGAACAATTTTGGGGCCGAGAATGTGTGTCAGAGCGGGCAGTGCCGCTTGATGCGTGGGGGAGGGGGCGAAAGACAGCTCTGAACGACGGGTACGGTGGTTGTATAGATTTTTTTTTCGTCGAGTTTTCACCGGAAAGTCGTGATATTCGAGTACAGGAACAAAACGCAATGGTGGTAAAGACAGTTGTTGAAAGAAGGTGGTTGATGAAAGGCGTGTGATGCCCCACGGGGGGCTGCTTGAGTCGTAAAGACTAGTGAACCAAATCTCAAGTGGCTAGAGAGTGGACAAGCAAGAACTCTGAAAGCGACGGCGAGGTTGAAGAAGAATCCAATGGATGGATGTTGCCGTGCTTCCTTTTGGCGCAACAGGGATACTGGCTCTGTCAGGAACCAGCAAGCAAGACTGGTGCAGTAGAGAATAAATGTGCAATAAATTCCCTCCCCAGACGGCGGTCAGCCACACAAAAGGCTTACCGCACGGGCAGTAATTAGAGAGAGAATGAGATGCACAGATCAGAGGAACATTGAGGGCGAAACAAATCCCAAGGAAACAGGCACGATGGGGGTCGGACCACGCTGCCAGCGCAAATAAAGGGCTAGCTAACAGCAGAAGGCTCAAGAGGTGTAAACGAAGCAGGTGAATTCAACAGCCCCATGCCCTTCAAAAGAAAGAAAGACGCCGGAGGCTTGTGAGGCTTGGAGCTCTAGAAGGGGCGAGAGAGGGAGGCGAACACCCATGTGGCAGTCCCAAGGACAAGAAGAAGAGGCTTCAATAACGGGGATAGCGAGTGGCCAACAGTCAAAGCTTCCGGAGCTAGGGCTCAAGGAAGCCTTGGACGGTAAGGCAGGGTATGCTGCAGGGATGGGGTAGATGATCAGAAAGAGACCAGATGACGGGATGATAGATACAAGGGGGGCGTGAATCACGACTTGATACGAGAGATGGGGAAATATGGACGACGATCTTCAAGTCGCCAGAGCTCTTGGATGGGAATTGCTCGGGTCAACTGGGTGGAGGAGTGAGTGGAGGAAGTGGTGGAGGACGAGGCGGAGGAGCTCAAGCTCGGTGGGGAGAGGGTGTAAGCTAGGCGGGAAGAGACATGGTGGATGAAAAAGAAGATGAAGTTGATAGTCTCGGATCATGGACCCAAGAGGAGGAGAACGAGTTGAGCCACGCGATGCGCCAGCTAGCCAGCCAACGCTCGCTGCAGCTTCACCGGGATGGAGGTGCTGTAAGTTGGCGGTACAAGTCGAGGTAAGGCTGCCGTGCTGCAGGTCGTTGGTACTGCCTGTAGTGATCAAGGCCCCGGTTTCCGATAATCTATTCTGTCGCCTGTCCACCCCAAACAGAAATCCCCTGTCCAGCTGGGCCGCATCCATCATCCATCTGAACACCACCATCCATCAGCCGACGGTGGCTGAAGAGGTAGCAAGAGATGCCGCCACTGCCCACCCACCATCTCTGAACGGAGCATTCAGGTACCGGGTGCCACTAATTCGTGATGAGTGATGAGACAAGAGACGCTTGGGAATGGGATTGGAGGTGCGTGTGGGAGCCGACAAACGGCGCCGACAGCAAGGAAACGGGGTCCGGGAGGTAAAGCCACAGCAGAACTCGACTTGACCAGCATCAGACAAGGAGAGGGGGTGTGCGCCAGGAAAGGTTGTAGGGGTGGGCGACCGGGAGGATCCAACTGTGGAGCGAGCATGGCTGGAGACTATTTTGACGCCGAGTTTGAGCGAGGTGTGGCGCAAGTTGGACTTCCACTTCTGATTTCTGCTGTGGGAATTTGCTTTCTTTGCCTAGGCTGGCTTGTCTCAAAGGCAAAAGGTCCCTGAAGGGTCCCACGGCTCCACGGGGAGCCACCGTCTGCCTCCGAAACGAGAAGGTCTCTTGGTATCCATTAGTAGTGTAAGTACGGCGGACAGGCCAGGCCTGGTGCAGAGGTGCCTGCCATGGGGTGATCTGACTCCTTGTTTCTGCTGACGGTGGCTGAATGCCCTAGGCGTTTAGATGTGGTGTTGAACGATGACCATTGAAACATTAAACGGTCATGAACAAGCTCCATCTCGTTGGTTGACGAAGGAGTTTTGCTGGAGATGGTGTCAGAAGGGGAACGTAAGACTCCCCGTCCCGCTTGCCTGACGAACCGTTTTCGCCACCGTCCCGTGATGCCTCCTCCTTTTGGGAATGGATGATGTCTCTCGTTCCTGCCCCGGAATTTTAACTCTGCCTATCAGCTTGGTAGGCACGACTTTACTGCCGCCATTCAATTTTGAATTTGGCGTCCGCTCCTACACCCATTTTTATCTCCCCGGCCTCACTTTGCATGGCAATAGTCTGCATACAGGCATACGCACGCACATCAAGTACAGCCACTTACTCTTCCGTGAGGCCCCAGTTCCTTGGCACATAATCGACATTCCAGGATATGCGCGACGTACATACTCCTTTCGGGGTGTCAATTGTGCCAGAAAACCACAAATAGAAGGCACATCCGCCCGCCGTTCGGGACACGTACGAAGCCGTTGCCACTCGGTGGTTCGAGACAACCACTTGTGAGCTGCAGCAAGCAGGGATCTGCAAGACAGGGAATAGCCGAGGCGGTAGGGTGGAGGTCCCTGAGATCCGATCGACACGCGACAGGCCCGCCTGTGCCCTTGCGAGCGTCCAGAAATCAAAAGTCAATTCGTGTGCCGTAGACGGGCGAGTCGGGCAGCATGGAAGAATGTCCGCCCTCCCCCATTCGATAATGGCCACAGCAGTGCTCGACTAGAAGAACCACCCTGGCCAATGCGGCGCTTGCTACCACCCTGCCCCGGCGTCCTGCGACTGGTGCATCTCGCAGTCCTCGGTCTGGAGGTTGGACCATCTCAACGGGGCTTCGGACCACTTCTGGAGGGTCCAGCCCGGTCCATGACCTTGGGTCACAAATTCCACGCCCACATTCTCCTGTTCCTGCTAACCCGTCCTTGCGGTCACTCCCCTCCTCCCAGGTACCCGACCCATCCTGTCCAGGTGCTTCAGAGCCTCTTGCTTAGCCCGTGGTCACGGCACTAACCGTGGGCCAGGCACCTCGATGTCTGCGCGGCATGCTGAGACCTAGTTGGAAAGATCGACAAGCCTCGTGTCGTTGCGTTGATGGCGTTGGTCGCCCTGCGATGCAACGGGCGGCGTCCAGCTGACTAGAGGGCCGCCGTTTGCCTAGGAGAGCCACTTCAATCCTGGTGCCCTTGTTCTGCATCTCTGAACGGCGTTCCACGAACAGCAACCAGACGTCCCATCAACACTCGACAATGTCGATCTATCCCGTTTACCTGCCCGTCAATACCCACCAGCCCACCGTCTCTTGCTAGTCAATGCGCCCGGGCCATAAGCCTCCCGCTACACTAACGTCTCATTGGAGGTCCTTGCCCCATCATCACGACTTGGGCAACCCTTGGGCTGTTCTGGGGTCTATTTGGGTCATGCCCCGACCGGATGATCGACAATGGGATTCTCCAACTTCACGATGTTGTCTCGACCGCGTTCACTCGCATCTCCATCCCGGGTCGAACCCCAGAATCTCTCGTGTCCGTCACCAAAGCCAGTCATCTCTAACGCAGTCACGCAGGCACGCCACTACCGTGTTACAGAGCTCTGCCGCAGCTTGTCCTTGTCCTTCAAGCTCCCATGCAAGCTCCCGTCCCAATTGTCGGCCATCGCACCCGGGACCCTGTCGTACGACTGCTATATCCGGACTAACGACATGTGCGTGCCCTACCGCGAGCTGTGCCTTTTGGACCCTTGAAGGGTCCTTGAGACGCCACCAGGCCAATGAAACGCCCATCCAATCTGGGGCGGACGAAAAGCTCCGGGCTGGTTCATAACACAAATACCTAGGGTTCGAATTGCGCGGCCACTTTTTATTGCCAAATCTCCCGGATGGAGCGCCAAAAAGTGGTCAATTGCACATGTCGAGGCAGTGCCCAAGGTTGGCACCAGAGTTGAGTGTGGGAAGTGCAAAGGTTGTGGTACAGCGATGACCCTGATTCCAAGCCATTGGACACCTAGATAGAGGGTCACCTCCTTGTCTGGCGCTCTCGCCACCCTGCTGTCAACAGGGGTCCAGACCTTTACCGCCGATCGTCACCGTTTCAGGACCCGTCACGCCTATCTTTCATCCGTCGCACAAGCAGAAATGACGACATGACGACGAAGCGCTGCGCTTCCTTGGCTCAGAGGCGCCTTCGGCGATGGCAAAAAACACTGTTGCATTGGCCGCGACACAGGCTCTTCAGCAAGGGTCCGTGTGGCTTGTGAGGGAAACGTCGTCAAGATCATCGGCCATCTAACTGGGGGCCGACGTGTAAGCCGCAGTGGCCCCTTTGAGGCTTGAAGGCCCGAAACCCCCGGGCCAATGCAATGCGAATCTCAAGAGCTGCCGGGGTGCGTCCTTGATCATGACACTCGGCCGTCGTCATTATACAGAGCTTCAGCCAACCCCAGTACAGCATTCATCCCAGGGCTTTGGTTATTTAAGCAACTCGGCAGCTTTAAGAAAGTGGCGAATGGCGTTACGGTTGCTGGCCTTTGTTTCTAGAATTAGAACGTGTTGCTACACTCCGCCTCGGCCATGTTTCTGGTCCGTTTTCAGCCCTGCGAAAGATGTCACGAACGGTTCACCCAAACGAAGCTTCCTAGCCTATGCTTTTCCTCACATGTTTGACGCCTAATGGGTGGCAAAATTCAACCCAAATGTCTGGGTTGTGCAAGCAATCCAAGTGCTTACTGTTCAGTTTCTGGTTAGAGCATGGCAGCTCCCGCAAAGTGGCATCTGCCGTCGAGCCAAGTGTTTACGTCGACGACATCACTGTTAAGGCCTTACGATTTTGGTGGTTTAGATCAAAGCCAAGCCTCCGAGCTCCCCGTCACGTCAGGGGCACAAGGATCCGTCGATCATTAACCAAGGCTCCCCATTATTAACTAATTACTGACGGAGTATTCCAGGATCCGGGTTGTGGAAAGCACTGCACAGGCTTGGTTGGCGGGTTGGAGACGTGGACCGCCTAGAGACAAGGACGAATCGAAGCAACTCGGAGACGTTCATGGCCCCGAGTGGGAACATGTCGATACCTCCCTGCTTTTAGCATTACCTGCCACGGGTTCTTTGTCCCGGTTGATTGGATGTGGCACCTCTCAAGCCCTGGCTGCCTCAGCATAACGTTGCAGGCGATCCGGGCCTGACATGCGTGTCGGCCCTAGATGACTTTCGACCCCGTCCGCACTGGCTTGGCGTACTAGCCCGCCTCTGTGAATCAGCATTGTCTTTCTTCAACATGGTGGCAAACGTCTCCTCGAGCTCCACGGCTCGGTTAGCCAAGGGGCGTGTTCAAGCGAGCCATCGTGTGTTTGAGCTCACATTCGACATGGACGAGTAAGCGCCGGGATAGGCTGCAGCAGTTTGCTTTCTACTGTATCGTTGCGTTTCTCCCTGTCTGGTAACGTTCGCCGTTGGAGCCTAGCGGTCGGACGACGGAGTTTACTCTACAAACGGGCATGGTGTTTTGACTGCCGATGCACGCCGACCCCGACTGCAACGTGTTCATTCTCCTGGATAAGAGGCCAAATATGCACAGCTATCTGGAAGATGACAGCTGTGACGATGCCACAGTAAGGGGGAGTGTGCCATTGACCGCCTGCGCTTCCCTCCTCTCATGCCAACCGCTAAGTTTGAACGAGGAGGATGGAATTTCTGCAGGGCAGACTGTCCGCAAAGCTAACTGAGAAACAAGTACTGCATATGCTAGTCCAAGACAAATGTGATGGTTACTGCATGATTCTTCATATTAGCACTGGAGTGTCATGTCCGGAGTCATTTCTTAAGCACCAATACCAACTCACGGCAAGGATGGTATGAGTTTGGGGCCCCGGGCAGCCGAAATAGCGCCTGGCAGAGGAGCGACCGATAAGCCCAGAGACATGCTAGATTCATGGGTGCGTTGAATATCGTTGGGGCGGTGTATGGCCGTTGGATACATGGCTCAGGAGATGGATGCCATGGTCTGACAGGATAGGCCATGATGCTACGGTACGTACAGCACAAAGCACCTATTCTGACAAGCTGACCAGGCAGTATTCGTAGCCCAGTATCTTGGAGAATGGCATGCATCGGCATCCTTGCTCGCATCGGAAAGTGGCCATCCGGAAGATCTTGAAGGGAGCTCAGACTTCTGGCGCTACCAATGATGGGCTAGATCGCCTTACAGCTCTAGCCATGCCACTTTGCGTTCAGCAGAATCTTGGGGATCTACGAGCCTCAAAGAATCTGGAGTTGGATCCGGAGTACGGCATTCGTTAAGTTATGGCGCAGGCGGTTGGCGCTGGCCCCGATGCGCGGTTGGTCCGGAAGTGAGATGGGCATCGCGGGCCGCACATCTCACACAGGGAGCTTCGGCTCCGGCCGCGCTGTGTCCCGACCCCCCGGGCCAAGTATGTAGAAGGCGTTCTAGGCCATTATGAGCTGATGTCGACGTAAGTTGACAAGACAATGAACCTTCCGATGGCTCTAGTCGAGCCGTGTATCATGGATCACCGATGATCGAGCTTAAATGAATGTTGGTCCCGTTCCCATGCTCCTTGGCCATGAGGGAAGATCGAGTGCAAAGACAGCTGAAAATCAGCGAAACGTGTGCTGAGAGATTGTCTTGAATGAAGGTGGTGTTGCCATTTGCCGCGCTTGTGGTGCTATGGAGACGTTCCAGAAGAGTCTAGATGCGGTCTTGGAATACAACTACCGAAATGCCTACCGACCGGGAGGGATCGTATCCGTTGCCTGATAACATTAGCTGCCCAAGGATCGAGGCCAATGGAATTTCAACTTTTGGTGTTGTGACAGTAATGGGAAGTGAGACATGAGGTTTTCTAATGTTACCATCTTCAACCGATGGGGCCATCTACCCTTGAATTCCCTTTGACCATTTGACCCATCATCTCCGAACCTTCTGACCAAATCACTTGCTGTGATTGACACTGTTGGTACTGATTGGGCGACGTGCAGATGTTGATAGGTTGTGTTTGTTGTTGTATGTCCTCCAACACCAGAACGGCGGGCGGCGACTGGAAGATGATTAGGCAACTAAGAATATAGATAGAAGCGAAGATCACGAAAGAGAGGATGTCAGCACGTCAAGCCATACTGCATGGCAGATGGATCTTATCTATACAGAAAGCAGCCATCGTTGTAGGTAGATAGGTGGGCATTGACAGCCAGTTTGACGCCCGCTCTGGTGGCTGTTGAATCTCCATAGGAAGGTATATTTACCCTCACCTGCCGGTCCCTGCATGTGCAGGCTAAGCGATTTAAGCGACGAGACTCATCTTGATGATCTCTCGTGCTGGGCGTGTTCTCTCCGCAGAGATGGAGGCTGGAAACGAGAGAACCAACACCCGGTTGCAGTGAACCAGGGACAACCCTGGAACCTGGCCTCGGAAACAGATATTGCATAAAGGAGAATTGTGCGCTGCATTGATCTTGAGTTTATGCAACATGGCTTTGAATCTGGCAATCATAAACTCTGACACATGGCTTGTGCTGAATGAAGCTTTCGTTTAGGTAGGTCAGCATACGGACCGAGATTAGGCTCAACTCCCGACCTATTTCTTCACGATGCAGGAACCGTTTAAACAAGTGCAAGTGGCACAAGAATGCGCACCTAGCGTCAGACACGGCGGGACAGATAAGCATATGCTGGAAAAGGCTTGTTGATTCCCTGGCGTCTAAGAAATTCATGTTATACATCGTGCTCAAACACCCCCAAACACCGTCTAATCCTTCTTCAAGGGAATGAAAGTCTCCTCGATACCGTCTCTGGTGATGATGACCATTTGGAGGTTATCACCGACCTCGATGTGACGCTCCACTGCGCCGTCAAAGGCATCCTTGATCAAGGTCTCGACCTCAGTTCGTGTCAGGGGACGTCGCTCCCGCTCCTTGAGCTCGTGGCCCTCTCCGCTCTCAGGGATGTACTGGTTCTTGAAGTTGACCTGGTTGTCCAGGAAGGGCATGATCAGACTGCCCGCAGCACCACCCGCTCGGCACTGCTCCCGCTCGTAGCTGCCGACGGGGTCGTAGGAATACACGGCACCCTTGCCCTCCTCATCCAGACCACCGAGCATCGCGTGCGAGTAGTAAGGGAAGAATCGCTTCCCGTAGAGCACTGTGGAAAGGCGCTTGGCGCAGGCGTTGACAGTCATGGGCTTGCCGTGGCGGTAACGGTAGATCTTGCAGATGGTGTCGAGGTGGTCGCGGAGGGCCTCACCGTCGGCAGCGAAGCCGACAACAGAGAGGACTAGTGTGGCGTCGTCCTGGGAAGCTGTGGTACCGCCGATCTTGAAGACCTTGGGGGACATGCGAGAGTTGATGCTGTATCCGCTGGTGTGGCGGGTGTCGCCGGCCATGATAGTGAAGTCGGCGCCAGAGATGGCGAGGGTCGAGCCGCCATTGTCGGTGTAGCTATTGCAGTGTTAGATAGGAGCTTAAACTTCAGGCAGAAGGCGATCTACGGGTTAAATCGATGTTCTCGAAACTCTCCGTTGTTGGTCTTGGGAGCATCGGAGAAGGAGTAGTTGGGCCCGTTCATGAGGGGGTTCTGGCTGAACATGGCAGCCATGATTGCGATTCTGTATTGAAGGATATGGAGAGTTCGAAAAGCAAGAAATTCCGCGATGCGTAGAGTCGATGGGATCGGATTCGGTGGTTGATGTTTGGTTGATACTGCCTTGTGCCTTAGCTGAGGTGGTCAACGACGCACGCGTCAAGCTTGCAGCCTTGCCGATGCTTGGAGCTGGGGTAGCTCAGATGACTAAGCCGGCGTGACAGGGGTTCACCTCCTAACACAGTTCGTCATTTGCGTCCAGCCTCCAATTTGGGAAACGAATTTGTTGACATTGTCGCTGCAAGCTTCAATATTTGTCTTGATTTCATCTGCGGGCGTCGCGCCGTTGACACGCCCACCATGACGGCCGATATTCGCTCCAAAGCGCTGCAGAAGATAGCTTCGCTGTCTGCGACTAGCTCCACGACGTCGTTCGACCGATCCGACCTTGACCGGCTTTGTAGGGCATGCCATGCAGGATCCAAGAGCAAGGACTATGTCAATGGATATCAGAACAAGAGCTCGCTAGGACGGGTTCCTATGGTGGGTTTGCGATAAATTTTGAGCTGCTATGTTGGAAACTAACCCTTGTATTGTAGTCTATCCGCGAGTTCGAGGTCCTGATCGCATTGTGTAAGACAGCGCCAAAGATCAAGTCCAGTCAGAGCGCGCAGAGGCTCTCCTACCAACTGTTCCCGTACATTCTCGAAGCGCACATCCAGGTTTTCGTTCCGTCGCCCTTCTTCCGAAAGATCGATCCGTCTCCGACCGAAGCACTCGCTTTCCATGTGACAGGGGCTCTGTTGGCACTTGGCATCAACTATGATGAGCTCCAGGAGAACGTCGCCGATAAAATCTGGGCATTTGTGAACTCTTGCCGACGAGCTACCGAGAGTATTCTATCTCCCCAGGCTGGAGACCCTGACAACCCCCACCTCGAGGATGCGATTCGGACTGCGACGATTGCTGTTGCGCTGCTTGGATTCCTTGATGCGGCGGCCGCTCAGGCAGATTTTTGGAGGGCTGGAGGTCGGCTTGCCCTGATCCAGAAGATCAGAGAGCTTCTTTCAGAACCCTTCCTCGTCGCAGTCGAAACGGCCCTCTCAACTATCCGTAACTGTCATAGCCAGGATCGTGAGGTTAAGGAATGGAAGAGGTATCTGCGTCAGTATGCGTCGTCCGGACGACCCCTGGGAGCCATGCTCCTACACCGAAGCTTCGCATGGCTAGTTGTCGCAAGCACTTCGCTGATGTCCGAGGACCCTCGTGCCCTACGCAAGAAGCATATTCTGGACATTTACATCTCGAAAGGCGACAGGCTGCGCCCAGACGCACTAGCTCACGAGGCCGACTTCCGAACTGTCGAGGCCTATGCCAGCTTCGCCATTGAAGAGGTCCAGTATATCGAAGCTGGTGCCGACTTTATCCGTATGGGATCGCCTGACCAGCAGAGCCTGGCTTATGCCGTCAAGGCTGCCGCTCTCATCGCTTATTTTAACTGTGCACTCTTGAATGAAGAGGCCGCTGACTCGGAGATCCTCATGACCTGGCTTCAAGAGACCCTGGATGACCCCGTGCAGATGGCGGACCCGACTCTGGCCTCAGTCGCCCTGCGCTGCTTGGCTTTGATCTGCCAGATCTCTCCAACTTTTTCGTCAAACGTGAGCCGAATCCTGCCACGGTTCATTGTCCAGGATGCCCCTCAAAGGGAGATCGTCAAGATTGCCTCCAACAGCCTGGCATACGTGCTCAAGATGCTTTCCAAGGATGCTGTTATCAGCACCCTCTACACCTTGGGCAATGTGCTCAGTCCTGGCTCTGAGCAGGCATTCACCAATGGCCAAGTAGATGGAACAGCCAGCGACGGGGCCCTCAACCCCATCTATACCAACCGCCAGTCTATTGGCAGCTCGATTTCCCTCCAGATGTATGGCGAGGAGGAGACCGCAGTTGTCTCTGGCAACGTTGTGCAGACTATCTGCGGAATCGCTGCTGCTTTCGAAGACGAGAAGATTACTGCCCTTGCTCAGTCCATGCTGCAACAGAAGCTTGAGAAGGTGAACACTGGTGTAGATGCTCGCATCATCAGTGGAGCGGCTGCTTTGGCCTTGGAGGGTGGACAACTCGAGTTCCGCTCTCTACTCAAGCTGTTCACGAGACTTTGCCATACCGGCGTTGTGGAGAACCAGCTGTTCCTCCTGGAAGCTGTAAGTGTGATCTTTTCTGTTAATATTAACTCACTAACAACCGTAGGTGAGGAACGCTCGCACTTTCATGTCTGCCAACCTCCGGCGCGACTGTCAGCTCTTTGATATCTACCTAGAGCACTTGCTAGACAGCATCATTGGACTTGGTGATGCTCACTCAACCAGCCATGCCAAGGAATCTGACGTGCAGATGGCTGCCAAGGAGATTGCTGAGCTTTTGCACCCCCTCGCAACCTTCATGGCTAGCAACGACTTTGCTTCTCAGCCCGTTACTGATGATGAGACCTACTCTCTGCTTCGAGATGCCTGGTTCAACATCGTGGTTCATGGATTCACCACCAACACAGACCGTGGCAAGCAATATCTCAATGAGTTGAGGATCATTGCCATTCACTCCCCACCCCTTGTCGCGGATCAACGAGGCGAGCAGGTTGAAAGTGATATTGAACTTAATACGGTTCTGCGACGAGGCTTTAGCAACGATCGGGAGTCGTTGCAGAAGAAGCTTCTGAGCGACCTCGTTCCCAGCAAGGCCAACGAGATTAAGAGTCTGAGTTACCGCAAGGTCATCTTCTTGCAGGCTGCGTACCTCATGGAATATCTTCGCGCTGACTCGGGCGACTGCACCAAGGTTGTGTCTTACTTCCTGGAGCCAAGCATGTCAAAGGGCGACGTCAGCAATGCCATGGAAGGTGTTGGTGCTGCTGTTGTTGACAGATACATTGACAAGACCCTGGCAGGAGGCGAGGCGACTTTCTCTGCTCAGTACGCCGCTGAACAGCTTGCAACCATCTTCTGCAGCTGCTGCCATCGTATTGAGCGAGTCCAGCAAGCCGCATTTGCCTGTGCAGACCGGATCCTTCAACAAATCCCTGCGGCTCTTTGCCACAGATCTTCTCTGTTTGCTTTGCTGGAGCTCCTCTCTCTCATGTGGTCCAGCTGCTTGGAGGCAGAGACGGATCTGTATGATCCTCGCTCCATCTTTGAATCTGAGCTTGGCGGTGTGACTGTCCAACTTTCAGATGACTACGACTTCCGAAGGTGGACAGTGGATGTTCTCAACCGCAAAGCCAGGGTTTGGGTCAACGCTGCCATCAACCTGGCTCCCCTCGACGTTAAGGGGCTTCTGCAGACCTATCTCTCTGAATTCAACGACGAGGGAGCCTATGGTCATGTTTCTCTTGGGCGATCATTTGCTCTTGAACTTGGCTCTATTATCCCTTCGACGGACAACCGACTACAGTCGATGGACAAGATTGGTAACTCGAGCATCAACACGGCGTCGGACTTTGTGGCGCAGTACACAACTCGCCAAGAGTACCGATACGGCGAGACCCTTCCGGATCGCGGCTCAGAGTTGATCAGCTTCATGAATCACAACCGCCGCTTGTCCTTCGTGCAGTCATCCGTAAAGGAGAGCGCTAACGCAACCACTGCGCTTGCTCATATCGAGGCTAGAATCCTGAGCAAGAAGAGTGCTGCCATCAACGAGGTCAGAGACATCCTTCGAAGGGCAGCAGCTCTGCTGTGTCGTACCGAGAAGGATGAGGCTGCTATTGCCCATTACCTCGTGAGCATTCCGTTCGCTCTGTTCACTAAGCAGTCTATCAAGCTGGGAGTTTCTCTATGGCTTGGTGTGATGAATGAAAACCCAAGACTCGAACCGAAGCTCTTGAACGAGATCGCTCAGCAATGGGAGTTCACACTTACCAGGAAGGTTGGCTTGTTCAGCCCGACTCTCAACCATATCGACCCCTTCTTCTTGAAGGAGGAGTTCGCGCCCAGTGAGCTGGATGCGCTGGCAAAGAAGAAGCAGCTGGTGCATGACATTCTCTCGCCTCATGTTCGACTGCTTCAGTTCTTTGCCAGCCACTTCAACGCTACGAGGCACGGAAGCCCTGATATCCAGAGAGTGTTCCTGAGAATGCTTGATCTTACGCTAGATGCTATTAAGCAGTCTGCAACCCACCCCATGGCCCGAGAGATTCGATTCTCCATCGTCCTGTTTGGTCTCCGAGTTTTGCGAACTAGCAACACTCTCAAACCGGGTGCGCAATGGAGACTTAAGGAAAGACTCTTGTCGGCTGGCCTGGCCTGGTTCAAATATTCACCAAAATGGTCATTTGGAAGCAATATCCTGCAGATGAAGACAGAGATCCGACTCCTCTCGGATGTACTCACGGCTCTGCAGCAGGTTTCTTACATTAGCGCTCCGGCTGCTGGCAACACCAAGTCACTCCAGGCCAAAGAGCAACTGCTTGATCTACTGGTCAGGAACGAGCAGTCTCGCCTGGCCGTTTGGGTCAACCCTCTCAACACGGCGGCAGGCCAGTCGTTGGTTCCGGCAGCTAACAAGACGGCGACAGAGGCTGCGCTTATGCCTCTTGTGCGAACGGCCTGGTGGCAGGATCCTGCTATTGCGCTTGAGCTGGCGGCTAGGTTCCCATCCCCTCGCCTTCAGCGTGATATCAGGTTCCTTCTTCTTACTATGCCGGAGAAGGCTGTCTCTGAGCCTGAAGCTCTCAACCTGATCTTTGGAGGACTCCTCCCCGAAGATGTTGCCCTGCAGCACCTCAAGGTATGCTTGAAACATAGTCATCATTCAGTTAACGCATAAACCAACTAACTTTGATAGTATCTTCTGTACTGGGAGCCTGTGAACCCTGTCACAGCTGTTACCATGTTCTTGCCGGCCTACGAGGATCATCCTTTCACTATCCAGTACGCTATGCGTGCTCTTGAGAGTCACTCGGTAGATGTCACTTTCTTCTACGTCCCTCAGATTGTTCAGTCGCTCCGATATGATGCTCTAGGCTACGTGCAGCGATACATTCTCGAGACTGCCCAGTTCTCTCAGCTGTTTGCCCATCAGATCATCTGGAATATGAAGGCCAACTCGTACAAGGATGATGATGCCCAGATCCCAGATCAGATCAAGCCAACTCTGGACACGGTCATGGGCAAGATGGTTGACAGCTTTGCGATTGAGGACCGGGACTTTTACGAGCGAGAGTTTGCCTTCTTTGACGAGGTGACTGGCATCTCGGGCAAGCTCAAGCCTTACATCAAGCGATCCAAGCCCGAGAAGAAGCAGAAGATCGAGGAGGAGCTGCGCAAGATCAAGGTCGAGGTCGGCGTTTATCTGCCCAGTAACCCCGACGGCGTGGTGATTGGCATCGACCGCAAGTCGGGCAAGCCTCTGCAGAGTCACGCCAAGGCGCCGTACATGGCGACGTTCCGCATCAAGAAGAACAAGGGCGGGGCGACAGAGGTGGACGAGATGATGGAGGAGCAGGACGGAGAAGACCACGAGACCCCTGAGGAGACGGTTGAAGTGTGGCAGTCTGCCATCTTCAAGGTCGGTGATGACTGTCGACAGGACGTGTTGGCTCTCCAGATGATTGCGGCGTTCCGAGGCATCTTCCACGATGTCGGTCTCGACGTCTACGTCTTCCCCTACCGAGTCACGGCCACAGCCCCTGGCTGTGGTGTCATTGACGTGCTGCCAAACTCCATCTCGCGAGACATGCTCGGTCGCGAGGCCGTCAACGGCCTGTACGACTACTTCATCTCCAAGTACGGCAACGAGAACTCGCTCCGATTCCAGCGCGCCCGCAGCAATTTTGTCAAGTCGATGGCGGCCTACTCGGTCATCTCGTACCTTCTCCAGTTCAAGGATCGTCACAACGGCAACATCATGATTGACGACGCCGGACACATTCTACACATTGACTTTGGCTTCTGCTTTGATATTGCTCCTGGTGGTATCAAGTTTGAGCGCGCCCCCTTTAAGCTCACCACCGAGATGGTGGCGGTCATGGGCGGTTCCATGGATCACCAGAGCTTCAAGGCTTTCGAGGAGCTCTGCGTCAAGGCCTTTCTGGCTAGTCGACAGTACTGCGAGAAGCTCAGCCAGATCGTCTGGCTCATGATGGACAGCGGCCTGCCATGCTTCCGTCCAGAGAGTGTCAAGCACTTCCGGGAGCGCTTCGTGCTGGACAAGAGCGAGCGGGATGCTGCAAACTTTATGAAGCACCTCATCAAGACGAGCTACTCGAGCTACAGCACGGGCATCTACGACCAGTTCCAGCTCCTGACCAACGGCATTCCCTATTAAGGATAAGCGACGGGGTGGACTGGCTGTGGTGGCGAGATATTGTGGTGATACGCCCTATCTGTCTAGTTCTTTCTGACTCTTAAAAAGATGGTCAAATACAAGAACCATCATAGCTCTACCTACTGTAATTAGTCTTGTTTCTTTTCTTTTCTATAATAGTACACAACCCGTTCACCCAATATCCAAAGCAAACAAGACATGTCCCACACTATCCTACAAACTCGTCCTAGATCCCACTCTATCGAGGGCAGCCCAGCCCATGATATGATATGATGACGAGATTAGTTCAGTTGAGTCTACTACTACTACTACAAGGCATCCGGGGAGCCGGCCCCTCTGACCTCCTCGCTTAGACGCAAGGTAAATGAGACGGAGATTCTCCGCCCTCACTCACGGGCGGTGCCGAACCCACCTCATTTCGCCTTTGCAGCGGACCCTTTGAGCATGTGGGTCGGGGCGTTGTAGCTGGTGTAGTCGACATGGACAAAGGCCCTGTCGACGATGGGGACAGACTCGAGGAAGTAGGTGAGAACCTCGCTGAGGTCGTGGCTGTCCTTCAGGGGTGTGGCGGCGGAGAGGACAATGTCGACCTCGACAAAGAGCTTATCTCCGGCGTGATAGGCTCGCAGGTTCTGGATCTGGCGGATAGCCGTCGCGAATCGCATAGTGAGGTACAAAAGGAGGTTACGCTCGTCGGGTTGAGCCGAGAAGCCGGAGAGGTTACGGACGTGATGGGCCGAGGTTTCACTCCAGTTGAAGATGACAACCATTGAAAGGAGCAGGCCGCCGACAGCGTCAAGCCACCAGATACGTCCATAGAAACCAACTGAAAGAAACAAGGGTCAGCAGGGGTTCGTTGTGCAGCTCAGGGATGCAGCGGTCCGATCGCGCATCGCGGGCTGCGGGAACTCACTAATCGGGAACAAGATGGATCCCGTGTTGAAGATTACATCCGTCTTGGCGTCTTCGGCCCTGCAGCCATGGTCAGATCTTTGGCCGCGCACGTGTGTGATGTAGGCACTGTAACATGAGACTTACAAGGCTCGCACGCTCGAGTTCTTGACGACACGGCACCAGACCCAGCAAGCACCCTTGATGACAATGGTAGAAACCATGATGGCGATGGCGGGGATACCGAGCTCGAGGATGTGGTGCGCAGGGTCCATGAGGCGCTGAATACACTCGAGGCCTACCTGGAAGAAACAGGTGATCATGATAATCGAGAAGACGAGTACACCGAGAGGTTCAAGCCTGGAAGCACGGGTTAGACTTGGTTCCGCGCATAACCACACGAGTAGGACCTACTTTCGACGACCGACGGGGTAACTGTATTGGTCCTGTTGACTGGCCGAGATGAGACGTGTAGTTATCCAAACAATGACAGTACTGAGAAAGTCAAGCACAGCATCGACCAAACTAGCCAAGACGGACATGGAGGGGACGGAAACAATGACAGCAAGCTTTCCAGCAAGGAGGATGCCGTTGGCGATAAAGTTGACCCAGATAGCCAGGGTCACAATTGGATCATCGCTGTCGACTTCAGCGTCCTCCAACCATGGCAAGATGGGCTTGGGGCCTACGCCGTCTTCCTGGGTAGCAGGCGCTGTGGGGGGCTCGTCGTCTTCATCGTCTCCGTCCTGACGCTGAAGCATTGGCAGGCTCTCAGAGGAGCGGAAGATGTCCTTGGGTGTGCGAGTCGCGGGGAGCTTGGTGGAAGAGTTGTTCGCCTTGACCGTGCCGTAGGATCCTGGGGTAAAAGACGCCGGGGTCGAGCCGTTCATGGGGGGCGAGTCGGAAGCTGTGGATGGCTCCTCGTTGATGGTGTCCGGTACATCAATGGGCCGGAAGGCCGAGGCCTCCAGCTCGGTCTGGTATTCATTGAGAAGCTCGTGGGGAATGGCCGAGTCGAGGAGAGCATCAATGTAGAGATATTGCTGGATTAGCTCGTTGGTACGTTCGTAGTATTCGCGCCTATCGCGCCTTTGGTCAGCTCCAGCCCGAAACAATGACCGTCCATTCAATGTGGACTCACAGGGGCTTAGACATGGAGGCCAGCTCTTCCTCTGGTTTCCAGTACTGTTCCCATCGATATCGGGGGTTGCTTCGACCGATGAGCTTTGCGCTGCGGTTCTGTGGTCCATTGAGCAGCTGGGTGAGGCGCCGCTCGTCGCTGAGCAGCCTACCAAGCTCGTCGTTGTCGTGAGGGCGAACGTGGAGAAGCGCCGTCTCCTCGTCGTCTGGGCCCATCCAGAACGGCGCTGTAGGATGAGAATGGTGAGAGTGCAGAGAGTTAGTTACGCTCTGCATGCTCTGGGTAGAGCGACTGCGGATGAGGGACTGGAGATGGCCGCTACGAGTGCCCAGAGGATTGTGGCTCTCATCGTTGGAGAGCAGCGAAGGCCGCCTCAGATGGCTTGGCCTAGAAGGGCTAGGAGAGCTCATGGTCGCGAGCACAATGGTCGCGCCTAGAGGAAGAATGCGACGAAGGGAGCTGGCGCGAGGTGAGGAGAGGAGTAAAGAAACAAAATAAGGTTGGAGTTGGCGCAGTGGAAGAAAAAAAAAAGAGTTGGGGAAGATGAAACTGAAGCTGAAGCAAACCTAAGCTAAGCTAACAGTGAGGAGAGGAGGAGCTCTTGGTGTTTTTCCGATTTTCCGAGGCTCAAACACAGAAAAAAGGGTCCAAGTGCAAGTGCCGTGCAGAGCAGAGCAGAGCAGAGCAAGTGGGTGCAGATCAGCAGAGTATAGTGCCAACCAGCGGCAAAAAATTGATACAAAACAAGGCTTTCAAGCTTCAGAGCCGGGTCTGGCGAGGAAAAAAGAAAAGAAAAAAAAAAAAAGGGAAAGGGTTGAGAGATTGATTAGATCCAATCCATGCCCACGATTCGCCCACATGCTGGTTTACTCCGCCACGCCCTTGCCCATAGGTAGGCTCTCGACCGGCCTCATCTGAGGGGCTTGATTTAAGATGTTGAGAGGGGGGACTTGAATCGCTCTATAATGGAGTCCACCGAGGGAGGCCCGGTGGCGGTGGTGAGTCTTTTGCAAATTGGCCGTTGTGGTTGCAGAAATGGTGATATCTAGGGGTACATATTTTGGTGTTTTTTGGTGTTTCCCTGCATCTGCATCATGCATCACGCAAAGCAAAGCGAGGCGAGCTTCAGCTTCAAACAAACCCAGGTACAGTAGCTTCACCGGGCGATCCACCAGGGGTCTATTTTTCTCCTCTAGCCGGCCGTGCCGGGGGACTCTTGGCGAGTGGGTATGAATGGAGTCATTTACCTTGTTCAATCCAAGTCAAGAGGTCTTTCAATGGGACTTGGAGATGGACGCAAAGCTTAGTACATGTTGACTAAGGGCGTGCTATGCCCTGAAGAGGGATTTTCATCTCGTTCTTCTTCAATTCAATCGTCAAATCTTTTACCTTATCTCAACTCCATCCCGCATCCCGCATCCATCCCGTCCCGTCCATCCCATCTAGGAAGTCGGTGTATTAATGGTCCGGCTCAGCTCGCCTCTTCCCAGTTTCCACCATATATGTCAAGGGTTTTACAGCCAGGGGGGGTTAAGCCTACCAATGATGTAACAAGAAGAGAAGGAGGAAAAAAATACGAGGCTGGCTTTTTGCGCTCGCTCGCAACTTTTGCTGCCAACGGGGGAAGCAAGAAGCTGGGAATGGCATCTGGACTTGAATCGGATGTCGCTGGTTGGATCTGACTGGGCGATGATACCGTTACTAAAACTTCCCGCCAGGAGCCGTCGGAGAGCGGACGTGCTGTGCTTGATCGAGAGGGTACGGCCGAGAAACACGGAGGCAGTCGGTCATCCTCCATCATCATCATGCACACATCACTGTGTAGCATCTCACGGTTAAGCTTCTACGCTGCGTGTTTCAGCGGCCTCGGTGGCTTTGCTGCCATGGACTGCATGTACAAGAGCCAACCAACTCAAAGTTGCAACAGCCGCAAGCGCAGGCGCATCATCGGGGTGGCGGGATCATGTCCAATCGCTGATCGAATTGCCTCTCTACTTGACTCTCAGCTGTTGACCATGTAGCTGCTGAGAGTTGTGGTGAGAGCGTTGCTGACTGACTTGGCCGCCCTGGCAAACCAACCCAAGTTAACCTTCACATGGGGTTTTCCAATCACCCATGATCCGACGGCCGGTTTTTGGCTCGTGGGTCTCCGAGATTAGCATTGGACGGTCACATCCATTCCAGCCAAGCCCAAGGTGCTGTACGCTGCAAGCCCGCTTACAAACTTACAAAACACCATGTGGAATTGTTGATTGAGGCTTTCACCTCGTTTCTGATGTTTCAGCGCAGCAGTGCCGTGAGGCGTGAGAGCACTCTCCAACGCCCATTCTTTGAATATGCGGAATGCAAAAAACGGCTGCACTCTGTTGTAAACAATCCACCCTTGTCCAATCCCTCCAGCACACTGTGCGGCACACGTCTAGGTTGTCTCTGTCTTGTCTTGGAACTTGGTGCATCCGGAGGGGCAAAGGATCCACCCAAGGCCGCGCAATTCATGTGTTTGACGTGCATCGGCATTGTTCAAGCTGCTGCTCTGTCTCACAACTGAGTCCGATTCGATATATGGGGAACCAACCGGATGCGCACATCGCTTGTCGACGACATTGAGCAGTGATGATCGAACCCGGGTGAGTGGCTAGCACTAGCACAAGCAATGGATCGAAGAATGCTTCTCAACAAAGTATCCGCGGTGGATCCTCATGCTTTCCTTTGCCTTGGTTTGGCCCCCAGTTATGTTACCAGGAACATGATCACGATGAACCGTCACCGAGTTCTCCAAAGGAACAGAGTTGGCCGCTTATGACGATGACTGGGTTTGAAGGGGTCAAGGGGCAATAGCCCTTGTTAATAACGGCCGGTGTACAAGAATCGGCAAGGCTCCGTGACTTGCGGTTTGTCCGCTTGTTCCTAATCGACGTGTTGCAGGGCATCCCCCTTGTTATTGTACATAGGTGCTCCTCAACTCGACGCGCTTGATGACAGCACACACAGCTAGCAACAACAACAACACACACTCACAGCGATCCTCTCTACTGCACTGTTTGACCCCTGGCCTAGTGGGGACAGGACCTCCTCTGCACATCCATTACTACCTACTGTACGGGGCCAAACCATACGAAATTGTTGCAGGGACCTTGGGGCAGTTGGAGGAAAAAGAGAGGGGGTCGCATAAAACTGGAGAAGGGATTCGAAAACAAGCTTCAACCGGCTATGGATCGGGTGACGGGAACTCGATGCTTGCCTGTGCCTTTAATAGAAGCCAAGTTGAACACGTACCGAAAATCTCCACGTACTGTGTAATGGCGTACCTGTTCCTTCGCTCGTGGCGGCTCTCGCTCTCTCGGGTTGGGAGTGACGTGAGACGAATGAGCCGCGCTCGGCACCGGGGACCAGCTGAATATGCCGTTTTTGCATCGAGGCCAGATGTATGCGAGCGAGCAAGCGACCAAGCCAGGAGGCCCTGAGCCGGTACGAAAAATGAATGATGAGCATCAGCGTGATAATAACGTTTACGGACCGTCAGCCAGCCCACAACTGTCAGCTTGCATCTCAGCTGCCTGGCTGGGCTCTGCTACTTGCCCAGCCATTGTCAAGCCGCTCCAGCCTTATTGCATCCACATTGGATCCCTATACAACACAGCCCTGCCTGTACTCCGTGCAGAAGCGGGAAAAGCAGAGCTGCCGTGGCACGGCACACAACCGTCGGAGAGGGAGGAGGCCTTCTGCGGGATGGAAGCGTGGAAATCCAGCGTGACACTTGTCCCAGGAGAATATTCCCTTTCTTTTGAGGGGACACCGATGATGAAAGGGCGATGTGCGGATAATTAACTTCAGGCACACTTTCGTCCCATACGAATCTCACATCTCCCTCTGCACATCACCGATGGAGAACAGACAAAAAAGACGGTTTGGGTCCCCCCTGGATGGAGGCAAGCATTGGCCAAGTCTTTGATCTAAATACGCCGAGCCGGTCCACCTGAAAGACAGGGAGTGGGGGGAGGAGGGTTGAGCTGCTGCAGAAGCCCAGCAAGGAAAGAAAAGAAGAAAAAAAAAAAAAAGGAGGGCCCTCGCTCTCTTTCGAGTGAGTGATGATTATCGACTGACGAGACGTGTACCTGACTTGACCCGATCAGGCCTGAGTTTCTTAGAAATATTGGAACTCGCTAGCATCGATTCGGGCTGCAGGGCATGGAGGGGGTGAGGAGTCCATGTGTAAAAAGTGTGTGAGTGGGAAGCCCGGCCAGGCACCTTTTCTTCACAGTGCAAGCCGAAATGTGTGAACGGGCGCACATGGTCGCCGTCGTAGCATCGTATTAAAATTTCCCCTTCCCCTTCCCCTTCACGTTGGTCTCGTCCGGTTGGGTTGGGGGGGCTCCTGAACCAAGTTTTTCGTGCAGGACAGAAAGGAAAACACACGCCGTGAAGCCCGAGATTTTCCTTTTCTCGTGCTTGGTTGGTGGTGATCGACAACTCCCTCCTGTAGATCGCACCCCGTTGCAAACGTCAGCGGCAGCCAAAAGTCATACAGTATTAGACCAGGGCATGTTTGAAAGAGAGCGAACTCGATCCATGATTCCATGATTCCGGAAGATGGAAGATGGAAGGAAAGTCTCAAGATCCATCGACAGGCCGGGGTCGGTTCCCGCATGGGGTGCCTTGGCTCCTCTCAAGTGGGAACTCTCTGGTTCGTGTCTCTCTTTCGTGTTGTCGTTGCTGTGTTGTTTTTCCATCCACCATGAGCTCCACAAGCTCCATGGATAATTGTCAATGGTCCCCTGGCTGGGCCCTGGCCTGAACCACCCCGGCCAGCCCAAAGGGCAAAAAAAGAAAAAAAAAAAAAAAAAAAAAAAAAAAAAGAGGCCACAGCCGGGAGCCGCGCCCACGTCTTTGAGTTCTTTCAGACAGATCCAATATCCGAAGCCGCCGGGTTGTACCTGGTGTACTTGGCACTTCCGGTGTACCAGAATAATCACCTTCTCTCCCAACTTGTCGGTTCTTTTGACTTGGAATAATATTGGAGGGTCTCTCTTCTTTCCCACAACCGGGCACAGTATGAAGGATCATCATCTTCTGGAACTCTCAACGACCTTGCCCATCAAACTCCACACCAGTCTCCATTCTTTTTTCCCCCTTCTTGGCCCTGACGTTATACGGTGCTAGTTAGCTTAGATAATGAGCACTGAAATAGAAACCACAACTCTTTTTTTATCTGAACCAAGTAGATGTATACTGTGCATGTGCATTTTACGGATACCCAGGCACTCCCGTCAACTGGAGTCGCTCCGTAGAACCTCGGCACTAACTGAAAGCCCCCAGGAACTCCTCCGGGGGTGATTAAATGAGTGAAACCCAAGTCAGCAACTCAACTCGTCGAACCCAAATATTGAACCATGAAAAAGGAAAAATCTCCACCTGTCCCCCGGGCCCTTGACCACGCCCGTTTCCGTTGCTGCATTAATAACGTCTTGCCGAATCAGCCCTAGAGAGCTTTAGGCGCCCGGCAATAATAGTTCATCAGCCCAAATCTCGTTGTCCATATCGTTCAGCTGGCAAGAACTTGAAAAGCGAACAGATCTCATTCGTGACGCAACAGGAGCCAGTCGTTAAGAGCAAAAGAGCCGAAGATGGATCTCGACACTACCTAGCAGCATGATGATGTAGCAACCCAACGACCGCAATGATGGATGGATGCCGTTGCTCTTTCTGTGAGACATTCAAGTCTCCACATCCAACCGGCTCCGGGCAAACCTGGTTCACTCACTCATTCATTCTCACTTATTGACTTACTTGACGTTGTCCCTTGTTCTTTTTGCACTTTGTTGTACTCACTCGTGCTGTGATCAAACTCGCAGCCCATCTGCCGTCCCTCCCCAGAACCGGGAGGAGACCAAGGGCAAAAAAGATGGCAGAGCACGGCACGGGACGCATCCGTACCAGACAGACAAGGCACGCAGCGCACGCCCAGAGGGACGCTATCGGCAAAGTATTGCTTCGCTCCGATGCCACCCAATTTACTGGAGCATGTGGGCGCTGCCTGCTTGCTGCAAAGGTGCAGGCACAGGCACATGCCTGGATCCCCTGGCGGCCCTGGCGTCTCGGTGCCCATGGGTGCATTGGGACGAGTGTCTTTATTCGTCTCTCGTGCCTCTTTTTTGCGTCTCTCCCGGTCTGTGATGTATGTAGCTGGTAATGAAAGACCCCTTATGTCTTGTCCCTTCTTGGCCTGGCCAGCGCCTCGCTCAATGTTCCGGTCTCTGTCTCCCATACTGAAAGTCCATTGGAAAAAAAAAGACTGTCTCGGGGACGTCTTTGAGACTAGCGTCCCTCTTCCAACCCTCACACTCTCGCCGCCAGTTAAAATAGCAATCATCCCATGTTGCCTTCTGGGTGTGGTTGGCCAGGGAGCCACTCAAGGCTCTAGCTGAACATGGCCCCTGGGGCTTAGGCTGGCATCTGGGCCGGCTGAGCATCACCCTTCTCTGAAGGGACGTAGCCCGCAGCACATCAGACTCTCATTGCCGTGGCCATGCCATTGGCAGCAGGACAGGGTCATGGTCATGGCCATGGCCGTGGTTCAGCGGCCGTGACCGTGACCGTGGTCCCAGCGACATGGGGGGTTTGCTTGCTCTCATCCATGGAGCAACGCCGCTAGCGAGGTGGTAGTCGGGACAGGATACGGACTGGACTGGACGTGACGATGGATGGGACTCCTGCACCGCGCTGCACCGCACCTCAAAGCCAAGAGCCAGAGGGACCCCTTTGGTCAAGCCTCTCCTGCTGGGTCTCCGTCCGTTGGCACCTCGCTCGCTCTGGAGCTGAGGTGGCTTACGAGATCTGACTAGACCTCATGTAGTCCCCCCAAGGGAACGCTGCGTTGGCGGCGTCTAGGGAAATAATAACACTTCGCTCCCCCAGCCGATAGCCACTTTTGACCCTCTTGCTCTTGTCCCTCTCAAGTTCAGTCGGCCGCCACCCCTTAACCCTCTGGTCGCCAGCAAGCAGCGTCGTCCATCCGTCCGTCTGTTCGCCCTCTCGATCGATCGCTCGCCCGCTCGCTCATTATTATTCCGCCGAACAGTTGTGACCGTCGATACAAACCCGGCAATACACAATCGTCGTATCGACCCGCAAGCGCATTCCTCCTGCTGCCCACATTCGCTGTCTCCGAACGATTTTCTGCAGAGACACCAGGCCGTAGCCACCTAAAGCCACGGGGGAAGGACCCAAGACCCGTACCGCTGACGCCACACTGTGTCTGTGCACTGTGCAACGCCCGGTCCCCGTTGTCGTGCTCCTCGTTCACCCATCCATCACCTGTCGGGCCACTCGCTTTTGTTCGCCATCTTTCTCTCATTCAAACCTCACCACCACCACCACCACTCGCTTTTTCCCCCCCTAATCACAGCCGCTGCATCTTCCGCCTTTCGACTGTTGCATTTCTTCACGTTTTCGACATTTAGCCGCTGCCTTCGCCCCTTAGACGACTCGTTTGCCGCCTCTGCTTTCACTTTCGCTCTCGCACTTGGCCGCCCGTCCTCTCCCGGCTAGCCAGCCACTTTTTGCTCCTTCTAATACCAACCCAACCGTCCGTCTTTCGTTTCTGGAGATTAATGTGAGTCTCAACTTTCTTTGCCTTCCATGACACATGCCGCCCGCTCTCCGCCAACCACCCAGTTTCATGTCCGCGGCTTTAGCTTCATGCCTCTCTCGCCGTTGCTTGGCTTGATCCGATAAAGCCTGGTTGCCCCCAACACCACACGGACGGACGCCCGCTCGCTCGTCAGGATTCCCCTTTGATTTTCGGCTGTGTTTCTTGCCTTCTCCTTTTACTTTGCTCTAGAGTAACGGCTACGACTGCATCGTTACATCCTTTGGTTTCCCCAGCCTTTGCTGACCTGCGATCCTACCACCATGCAGTTAGCCGTCTCACTCCGCATATTTGTTCCCTGACACGATCCGCCTCGAATACCATCGCATCGGACCTTTCTAGGATCTCGTTTTTGGATCGTTTTCTTCTTTATTTTTCAAATCTTCGACATTTACTCTTCTCGGGCATCAACACCCAACGTATACGATTGCAAATATCCAGCTCTGTGTGACTGATCTATTTGGGTCTCCCTAGAGTCTGTTTTATGGGTTGCAAGTAATTGAGACCGATTTCTCGATCCACCTTCTACATGCCTAGATTCGGTGTCGCGTTCAACAGGCGGAAGTCAACCGCAACCCCGGAAGATTTACAGCATGGCTCAGTGACACCAGAGCAATCATCTTTCCGAGTCATTGAGCGAAACGACCCCTCTCTCGGCAAGTCGTTTGACGGAGGTGCGAGGATGGCGAGGGCTTCTGGTTCTCACGCTTCCCGACCCAGCCAGCTGGATCTTGACGGCGAGGATAACATGTTTGCTGATCTAAAGAGTGGCAACCGGTGAGTCCATTTCTTTTTCTCGTGTACGACTCGTTCACAGGGCTGTCTCACGACTTTTCATTCGCTCTGTCATCAGAGACAAAAATAGTCATGCACCGTGGCGCTGACTCCTTCTCAGGGGAAGTGGGGCGTCCAATACGACCAAGGCCACATCGACTGATACCTCATCAAGGCACAGCAATGCCTCGACTGCTCCCTCTTCGACGAACCTCGAGGGGCAGGACGATCCCAAGCATCATCACAAGAAGGCGCTGCACGATTTTGGCTCTCGAAACGCCCCCAAGTCGAGCGGGTCCGGCTTTCTCAACCGAGCGGGTCGAACTTTTTCTTTTGGCGTCCAGAAAAAACACAACGCTTCCGCCCCGAAGAACGAGATCCCCGACGTACCGCCTGTTCCTTCGTTTCAGCACGACGACTTCAGTGGAAGATCCAGAGGCATGACCGAATCTACAACCAGCACCGCCACACCGCCCAAGTTGGAAAACGGAGGGATGGATATGGGCGGAGATTTTGGTTCCATGTTCAGCACTTTTGACAAGAGGGCTAGCGTAGCTACCTTGAAGACCGATGGAACTGTCGCGCCTCGATCCTTGACAGGCAATCGCCCAGCCCAGCCCGCGCCCCTGAGCATCAACAAGACGGCCAATGTCGAACCCGCTCCGGAATCTTGGAACAGCCGTACTTCGGATGATGGTCTCCTCGGTTCCACCCCGGCATCTCCGGAAATCGACGTGCCGCCACCTGTGCCACGCCACCAGAGTTCATTCAAGACCTCGAACCGCCCGTCCGATATTATCGAAGATGAGGATGCCAGACTCTTGCAAGATTCCATCGCTGTAGGACGTATGCTTTCGGATTCCAACCCGCCCTCTGGCCGTTACCGACGAGATGAAGACTCCTTTTCCTCATTCACCAGGAAGCCACTCACTTCTAGCTTCAAGAAGGGCGATGACAACATGTTTGAAGGAACCCTGGCGCACTCGTCACGCATCGCCAGTCGATACACTTCACGAGCCCCCAGTCCCCCACGAAACAAGGTCATGACTCCTGCTCAGTTTGAGAAGTACCGACAAGACAAGGAGAAGGACTCGAACGAGACCGCTCACCAAGCGACTGTCAATGACGATGATGACGAAGATGAGATCAACTACGACGACGACGAAGATGAAATCGAAAAGTCGAAGCAGCAGGCGAAGCAGAGGAGAAAGCAGGAGGCTCACATGGCTGTTTATCGACAACAGATGATGAAGGTGACCGGCGAGCAGCCCGAGATGCACCCGCCTGACCGCCCTGGACTGGCCGCTTCGATGAGCGCACCCCAGTTGCACCTGATGAAGAAGACCCCATCTCCAGGACCTCCCACCGGCATTTCTGACGAAGAAGACGATGACGAGGTCCCCTTGGCCATTTTGCAGGCTCACGGTTTCCCTAATAAGAACCGGCCTCCAACCCGGCTAAGCACCATGGGTTCCAATCCAAACCTGCGCGCATCGGCTTCGCTACAGCCCCCGAGACCTGGTTCAGCTATGGGCGAAAGCTCGGCTCAGCGACATTCGATGCTTCCTGCTTTTGCACGAAACCTCCCTCAGGATCCGTTTGTTGGTGCCAGCATTGCGAAGCCTGCTGTGCGGGAATCGTTGACCTTCAGTGGCGGAGTCCCTGCTTCGGCGGAGCCTCAGCAACAACAACAGGGTCCCCTCCCTCCTGGTGGTCTCGTTGGCGTGATTGCCAACGAGGAGCGAACGAGGGCCATGCGTCGTGGTGGTGCAGCTGCAGCGAAACTTATTCCTGGTCTGAATGCGCCACAAGGATCCTATGAGAATCCCAACGGCTTGATAAACAATGTGGGCAACGGTGGTGGGATGGGCGGTGGGATGGGCGGCATGTACAACATGCCCGGTATGGGAATGTCGCAGCCCATGCTTCAGCCCATGCCTCCACCACAGCTCACTGTGGGAGACCAGGCTCAACTCCAGATGACCCAGCAGATGTCGCAATTCATGCAGATGCAAATGCAGTTCATGCAGATGATGGCAACCAACAACCAGCAGCAGCAGACCGGCATGGGTCAGTTGCAGCCACCATATGGCGGACTGCCCGCCACGCAGTCTATGAACGATCTTTCATCACGGCACTCAATGATGTTCGAACCGACTCTGGAGCCCCCTCGCCGAATGGACGCTAGCATGCGCACCATGAGCATGGTTCAGCCCAGCTCGGCCTCTTTTATGCAGCTGCCACCCCAAGCTGGGTATGCTGGCTCGATCGCCGGTGGACTACCAATGGGCTATACCCCGTCGATTGCCCCGTCTGAGCGAAGCAACATCGGTCTTCCTGGCCGCTACCGACCCGTGTCTCAGGCTATTGATCCCATGATGGCCGATCCCCATCGTCGGACCAACACCATGTCCGGGGCACTCGGTCGATGGGATGAGACCAAGACCAAGTCTACCATCAACGTCGTCAACACTGCCAATGATGGCTCAGATGACGACGATGAGGAGGGCTGGGAAGCCATGAAGGCCAAGCGAGACAAGAAGCGAACGATGTGGAAGAGCAAGAAGGGATTCGGGAGTGAGCTGGGCACGATGATCTAGAGGGGGTCATCTCACGAGGTTTATAAAAGAGAAGGAGGAAAGATTGGATTTATACGCCCTACTTTTGCATCTGGAGATTCCTGGGACTAGCCCAACTCGAGCGTCAGCTGGGAACCCCATACAAACTTTGTATATTCTAGAACTCTGATTTTCGTTTGGGCGTCGTATGGAAAGAAATGATGGGTACCGGCCTGTGGGATCAGGTCGCGTGCATGATAGATAAACCTTTATGCCGGTAATTGACTAATTGGGAGGTCACTATTGGAATTGTATCATCTGATCGTTCATGGCCGTTGGGTGATGTATTCAGCCGCCTGGTGTCTATTGTCTTTTTTCAATTGTTTCTCAACGCCGATATTCAAGAGTCCCACAGTCATCGCTATTTGCTCCTTTCTTGAGCTTTTTTCTGATGTTGCTGGGCTTAACCGTCAATGGTTCCGTTGGCCCATTCCCGTCTCTTGACACCCATCTCAACAGCAGCCAGGCCCCAGTCCTCGCCGTGGTTGTGACCCTTGCCGTCGACACCGGCGCGAGCCTTGGCCTGGTCGTCAGTGAGAACGGTCAGAACACCGAGAATGACGGGGACGCCAGTGTCAAGCTGGACACGCATCAGGCCCTGGCAGGTAGACTCGGCGATGTACTCAAAGTGCATAGTCTCGCCCTTGATGAGAACGCCAACGGCGATGATGGCATCAAAGGGGCCGGAAGACGCAGGGAGAGTAGAGAGATCTGGAGTCGACGAGGCGAGAAGGTCGGTCGCTGAGGGACCGCCAGTAGCGGTGCCCTGGATCTGGGACGCAGAGAAGAGGCTAAGAAGGATATGTCAGCATTGTGATGACAGCGCACAAGAGGGAGGAGTGTTATACCGCTGGACGGCAATGGGAAGCTCCCACGAGCCGGGGCAAGACTGAACAACAATGTTGGACTCCTTGACGCCGCTGGCGAGGAGCTTCTCCTTCGCGCCGGTGACGAGGGGCTCGATGATGGTAGAGTTCCAGCGGGCGTGGACAATGGCGATGCGCAGGTTAGAGCCATCGTGGTGTTGAGGGGAGGGACCCTTGAGCGAAGACATTGTGGCTGACTAGGGATGCTTTCGGCTATGTACGATATGTAGGTGTGTCGTTTCTGGTGAGCAATGGCGATGACTCTATCGTGAACTGCCTCTTGGTGGATGTAGTTGAAAGGAAGGATGGTTTGTCAAGCTTGAGTAATGAATGGATGTGGCCGGTGGTGGGTGCGGGGCCACGCGGCAGCTCATAGCGGGGTTGGCGGACATCACGTCACAGCGCGGGCACCTCTGCAGCTCTCAGGGGAGGGTTTGGAATGCAGGGACTGAAGACGGAGGTCGTCTGGTGGGAGGCACGTACCTACCGTACCTGCCGTCCACGCCAGGAGCGGATCGCGCCTGCCCTGGCTTGGCGATGGTCGGCCCCGGTTCAGGCGGCCTTCGTCTACTTCGCTTGGGAAGGGGCTATCTAACCTACGCGAATGTAAATCCACCACGTTCTTTCCCTCTATGAGAAGCTTCAATCCCGTGATCCAGGCAGAGAAGATGAATCACGCCTTGCAACCTCTTGTTTTTCCCTCCTCCAGCTGCAACACATCCCCTGCTCATATTGCTTTCATCCATATTAAGCACTCCACCAGCATGTTATCCACATGATCCATGTAGTCTCTCGGGCAACCAGATGCTTTGTTTCAATTTACCATAACCACTTGAGAGATCTCATATCGTTGTTCACAATCTCCAAGCCATCCTCACATCATCATGTCAATATTAGCACTGCCTCCATCTACAGCTCGCCTTTTAGGCTCCTCGTCTGCGATCGCAGATCCCCTTTCACTCGTCAAGGAGCTCGTGGACAACAGCATTGACGCAGGTGCCACATGTATCGAAATCACCACAACATCCAACACCATCGACAAGATCCAGGTCCGGGACAATGGCCGAGGAATACGACTCGAGGACTACGACTCACTGGGCCGCCGAGCTCACACAAGCAAGCTCCGAACCTTTGATGAGCTAGAATCCAAGGGCGGCACTACCCTAGGGTTCCGCGGTGAGGCGCTTGCTAGTGCCAACTCTCTGGCAACTATCAAAGTTTCAACTCGAACTGCTCAAGATCCCGTTGGATCGCTCCTGTTCCTAAAGTTTGGGCAGGGTGGAGTTGAAAAGCAGCAGCCCATATCCAGCACTGTGGGAACGACAGTCCAAGCTTGGAAGCTATTCGACAACATCCCCGTGCGAAAGCAGACGGCCTTGAAAGGAAGTCGCAAAACACTAACCAACATCAAGAAACTCCTGGAAGGCTATGCATTAGCGCTGCCACATCTGAAACTATCTTTCAAAGTTCCTGGCGATCCTTGCCAACCGTGGCTGTATTCGCCCTGTTCCTCGATGAACACGCGAGAGGCTATTACACAAATCTTTGGCCATGCACTCGTCACTCAACTCGATGAGATCTCATCAGGCACAGGTACCAATAGATCAGCCACTCGCCTGTCGCAAGAGATTGTTCTCACTGCATTTCTCCCAAGTCGAGGAAGCGATGCCAAGATAGTCAAGAACAAGGGAGCTTTCATCTCAGTGGACTCACGCCCCATTTCCTCCACAACTGGGACAGGGAAGAAGATTGTTGCCATTTTCAAGGCGAGCATCTCGCGGACTTTGGCCTCAACTAAGGATTTACGGTCTCTTCCCAACCCTTTCATACAAGTGAGCATCAAGTGTCAACCAGGTTCATATGACCCCAACGTATCACCACTCAAGGATGAGGTACTTTTCAAGGATGAGCCAGCGATCCTCAACTGCTTTCAAGCCCTTTGCGACAAGGTTTACGGAGGGAAGGACCCTGGCACTACAGGAATGACTTCTGGGCGAGAGGAGCAACGCAATGTGCGCATCACAAGGCAGATGCAGAGAGAAACTTCGCTACTCCAGACGTCAGTGACCCCACTGGGATCAGGGGAGAAGCCAAATGGTGTCAACTGCCAAGGCAACACACAAGGAAGCAGCACGATGAACGGTCCAGACCCCATCGAGGCTCTTAACGATGAGCTCGAAAGGGTTCTTGGCTTTAGTTCCAACAACTCTCAAGGTGGTAATGCTCCTTCACCTGTTGCGGGTAGCGGTTCTCGGTCACTCAGTACTGCCCGCCCTGCCTATCGGAATGAGGCCGCTGATACCGAGGAACCACGAACAGTTTCAGCAACCATGAGAACCAAGGCTGTGGTCAACCTCTCCCGGAACGACAGCAACTCAAGCGACCCAAGCGGTGCAGAAGGGTTGATCCCGGTACAACTTGCACGAAGACATGCAGCTTCCTCTCGTCGTCAGGAGTCACCCCCCATCCGATTTTCTGAAGACATTGGTCGATATTTCCGACCCAAACGTCATGAACCAATAGAGATTGCAACAGATGAAACAGCTACGGTGGAAAACATGCAAGAGGAACATTTGTCGAATCCCAACACAGCCACGGGTCGCCTTGAGATTCGCCGCCCCCCACTCATGGAGTTGACAGAGTCAGACCTGAATATGCCCCGAGAGGAGGAGGAGGAAGATTATGAGGAGGAAGGAGATGATGGGTCTGTGATTGAGCTCCCTGTCGCCGAGCAAAACGCTACGCCGCTACGCAACATGGCAGGCCAGGCCATAGCCCCAGGTCATGCAGTTCCTTCACCTCTGATAAACATCCCATTCAGACCACTTACGAGGCCACGACCAGCGCCAAATCCGACGTTGCGTTCGGAAGAGCCTTCTGCTCTTCGGACACCCCCTTCGTCAGATCCTGCGCGTGCCAATCACCTGTATCGTGGCAGTCCATCTGGGAGCCCAATCAATCAAGGCTTGGCCAGAGGCCGAATGTCGCCTCGGAACGCTGCCAGAATGTCGACTGACAGGTTCGCGGATCACGGAAGGCGTCGGTCAGTCTTGGACAACGGCCAGACTGGCTCGCTGGGCAGGCGTCAAGTGCAACATGGACGGCACGGGAGCCAGTTGACGGGTCGAAGAAACACCTTGACCCTTGGTCACGATGACGCAGATGCACACCCTAAGGATGTGTTGCACGGCAGCCATGCTCATGCAGAGGATCAGGAAGGCTAGCAGCCTTTCGGCCATGGATTTGTTTCCCCTCGGATCAATGCGCAAGCTGAAAGCGCGGGCCAGGGGACTCAAATTTTAGGTGCCTTTCCAGAGATTGCAAGAGAATCGGACGAGCAACAGCCTCAGGGAAATGCCCAGTGGGCACACACTCTACAGACATTACTGATGAGGACACCTCCACCGCCCGAGATAAGGCTGGGTAGACAACCCCTGAGTGAGAGACATGAGGATCTGGGCGTAGCACTAGAAAGTGTCGAGGCTGAGGGCTCGACAAGGGCGGCAAAACGTCGACGAATTCCTTCACGCACTGCATCCTCGCAAGGCGAGGAGGAGCAAGATCCCCGACGTTTTCTCATGAAACGACAGCGCTCTTGCACGCAGGGGGGAAGGCTGAAACGCCTCGGCTCAAAGAGACTTCCTTTTGAGACAATACCTCAGGACTGCGTCACAACGGGTCTTGTGTTGAAACTTAACGTCGGAATGAGCGACGTGAACAGAATGATCTCGACGCATATGACCGTTGGACATGAGGAGAAACGAGGTAGAGAGTCAGGCTTGCAGTTCAAGAGCCTGGGCGAAGTGGATGAAGTGGACAAGCTTCTGCGGGAGGTGGTGGGGTCGTGGGTGAGAGAGATGCCATCAGTTCAGGTGGAATACACGCTGCGAGCTGGAGCAAAGGGGAAATCAAGAACATAGGGTGTTGTTTCGGGTAAAGGCGTAACGGTATCTCCCCGAATGAACGCAAGGGGAGTTAATGACGGCGGCTACATATCTTAGAGACGATTGTAATTAAATGAATTGATGAAGCATCTACGGAAACGCAGAGAGGATGGGAGATTGGCTGGATGACAAGGCAACTAGGTAGCACTGAACTGAACAGTACAGTTCAGAAGACGACCTAACAAGGTCGCTAGTGAATGGAACTAAGTTGACGGCGAGAATGGTTGAATCTAAGACAAGCCCGATCTAGCTAGTGTGACTGCCGGGAGCCGAGAGAGGGTTGGTCTGGTCTGTAGCTGGGACTTGGCTGAGAGCAAGAATCGGGCAGGTTTCGATTGGAGGTGGTGGGGTGATGTGATGGATGGCGACGGGGAATAACAAGACAAGGGCAGGACAGGGCAGGGATATTGTATGTAATGTAACTGGAGGCTAGGCTTGAGAAGACAACTCACGCCAAGGAGATAAGAGTGGAGGCAGCTGGAGATGAGATGGGATTTCTGAAGCGAGTGTAGAGTAGGCAATATGGGATTAGATGTCAAGTTTAAGAGAAATTACATGTCTCCTCTGAAGCTGTCAAGGTGCGACCTGAGCTGGGATATGTCTTGGTTAACGAGCACGTGTAGTACATGGGAGAGACAGAGTTTGGGTCTCTGTGCACCGGCCACGCGGCCGGCGGGACCCTAATAATCACTCTTGAACAAAGAAGGGAAAAGGATGGATGGTCCATCTTCAGTGTGCCAAAGTGGTGGGCGAGTGAGTGAAAGCTTCAGCGATGTGTGTGTGTGAGTGAGGCAATCCCAGGGCAGAGGGTGTCGTGGGATGGATCTCTCAAGATTCTATGATGATTACGTGACGTGAAGGGAGAAGAGAATATGATGGAAGTTGTTATTGTGCGGATTTATTTCCCCATGTTTTAAAGCCATGAGTGAATCAGACGAAGCACGGGGCATATACGAATGGCTTGACTGAGCAAGCAGGCAAACCTCTTTGCTTGCGCGAAGACTACCAACGCGTACTTTGCAAGGATCTAAGCCAATTACGGTTAGTGGCTCACTTAGCTCACTCTGGCTGCAATATGATAATATCAGCCTTCTGCTAGATCTGTGAGGCGCTTAGATAGTGCCTTAGCAGTGGGGCGAGTACGCGTTGGTAGTCTTCGCGCAAGCAAAGAGACAAGCAAACAAACAAGGAAGAGGGCGGCGAGTTGATAAGATACGACGTGCAGCGTTAGTATGGATGGATGAATGGATCCTTGATCGAACCAACGGTATGGCATGGTTCGACTCCATCGGACAAGTCGAGATGGATATCCGACGGGAGTGCCGTCTCGTTACTTTTTTTTACCGAAGAGAAAAAGGGGGCAAACCGGCAATGGCAGCTGAAGAGAAACCTCGTACTGTATCCATATGTACGGCAAGTAAACAAACAAGAGTTAACAGAAAGAGATGGCCGGAACAGCGGCCGACTGGAGCTGTTTCTCAAAATAGAGCATCTGGTGCTGTTTTTATTCCTTTCCCTCTTATTTTCGACCCAAGCTTACCAGGCCACCCTCGTCGATGATTCAGCGAGCGAGCGAATGGGGGCACAGGTGAATCCATGGATGGAGGGGGACCCGCCAAGGACTTGGACCTGAGAGCACAGTAGGGCACCACCTACAGGCAACCCAGTGCCGCCTCGTATCTGCGCTTGCTGCTGCGCTGGGCTGCTGCTCGTGGGAATTTTATGGACCACGAGCTGGAGCGAGCTGCTGGTTGAGTGGCCGACGCCCCGACAGAGAAGGGGTGAATGATGGATTCTCCGTCGGCGGACGGGATGGGATGGTATGGCATGAGGCGACGGAGGCGGAGAGAGGGACTTGGCGAATTGTTCAACCGCGGCATGACGGGGAGGTTCATGTTCTACTGTACTGTACTGTTCCAGTTTTAGCACTGCATCGTGACTACTACGTAGTAGATCTGTCAGCGCAAACACGTGGTTTGACGCTGATAAATGTCGAGACTACCAGAGTGAGGTGAGGTTTTGGTGATGGATGGTTGTAAGAGGCGAGAGACAGTCAGCAGCAAAAGCACGTTACGGTGACCCTTTTTGCAAACCGTATGGTGACCATTCCGTATGCACACCAAGGAAATACAACGTTGTTGCGTGATGAACGATGACCAGACCTAACGGAAAACTGTAGCTGAAGCTGGAAGCGAAAAGGGCTTGGGAGCAGTAGCAGCTAGAGGAAGAAACCCGCCCACGCGTTTGTTGTGGCTGTGGCTGATGCTGACGATGGATGGGGAACGGATCCGTGGAGACTATCCGCTCCCTGCATGTTTGGGGTTATGATTTGGAAGAAAAAAGAAATTGTGAGCTGAGAAGAGTTTGACAAGGTCGAGAAAGAAGAACGATGAATTGACGATTGGAAACTCTTGTTCAAATACATGAACGAAAACGTCCCCATCATATCTTTTTCTCCCTCAGTTACAAACCGGCCGTTTCCCGTTTAAGCAATCGACGAAAACAGTTTTCGGAGTCTCGCTCGCGCCAGCACAAATCCAAGCCGCACGCCATGACGTACAGGGCCCCCGTCGCGGTCTAGCGCTCGGACTTGGGGTGGTGGTGGTGCTGTGGGATAAAAAAACGTTCCAGGATCCCATCCTTTTACGAGAGCTGCAGAACGATGTACCTGGTACTTTCCACTGGCGCTAAAAAGCTGGACGGGGAGGCTCTTACATCTGACAAGACACAATTAAAAAAAAAAGAGAGTTGAGAGTTTCATCGTATGCGGGATGCTCGGAGGAAGATTTTGTGCATGTAGATAATTACGGGAGGGGACCTTTTTTATTTATTCAAAGTAGATTGACACGGTATCTGTTCTCATCCAGGAGGGAATGCTGCTGTTGAATTTGTTTGAATCAGGGTGACCTGAGATAAAGATAGGACATCCAGTCTTTAGCGTCAAACCCAGCCACAACGTCCCAAGCTAGGACGGGGAGGTACCGATAGCTCAAAGATTCAGTCCCTATTTTTTCCCCCCCCTTTCACCTAAAAAAATCATCGTCCTTGGAATTTCATGCAAACGGGGGGATGAAAGGGTCCTGTCATCGGGAATTATAAACCTTGGAAACTCGTAATGAACGACTGAACTCGAGCTCACATAATCCGCAGATCACATCACAGGGGGATCGTCCACCATGGCCGTTCGCAGTACGAGATGGAACCCCTTACCTAAGGTACGCTACGCTTACTGTTACTGGGTTCCATCCACTGCCGTCCAGTCCGGGGGGAGTCAAGTCTCACAGGGCCGCCTGCGCTGCGGCTTAATTATAGCGTGTCCTAGCACTGGAGCTCCCGTATCTCAGCTTAACATGGAGTGCGGGCGGGTTTCGTGAAGCACCCTAGAGAAGTCATCCACCCACCGCTCTGGAGCCCCATTTCCCCCGTGCTGACAGTGGGAATGTTGAAAGTACTGGGTACATCCATCCATCATCAACCACCTCACACACACCACACCCCCCCATCCCTCGTCGTCCATTCTCTCGCCCCCCCCAAAAATCCATGGATCCTTTCAATCCCCATCACGGTCTGCGGATCAAGGCACACTCGCAGAACTGACACACAACGCACGCAACGCAACGCAACGCACACACCTGCACAGCGAGCGAGGCCCAGCGAAGCACAGCACACGCACTCTGCTGCGGTTGGTCCAACGAGAGTCGCTTCCTACCTATCTTTTGTTGGACACTTTTTTTCTCCCTCACACACACTCTCTTCTCTCACTCGCTCGCTTCCCGTACTGTCGGCCGTTCAGTCCATTCGACACCCAACTCCATCAACCTACGACTTTACTACGAAACATCTTTCCACGCCATCCAGACTTGACCGTTTCCCCCGTCGAGAGATCCCGTCGTTCGCTTCGCTACAATCATATCCATCTTTCCCCCGCGCGCTCTCCTCGGTCTCAAACTCCCGCCGGGTCAGGTTCCCTTTCTCGACACCAAGATGACCGTCGTCTGAGCCAACCCCGATCCCCCGATCCCGCCAGCTCGTGTTCCAGCTTCACGCCCCTTGCCTGGGCTTCCTCTTCTCACCTCTGGCAGCCCAATCCTCTCTACTAATCTCAGCAACCGCACCTGGGGAAAACCTCGAAAGAGCTATGCCGTCTGGTCTGGCACTTCAACGCCTACCCGACTGCGAGCAGGATTCCCGCCCTCGCGCCCACGATCGCGGCCTCAGCCAGGACCTGCCCCGGAAGCGACATGTAGCACCATTATCGAAGCGTCAAATTTCTGGCTTTGCGCCCACCACACTCGCTACCATGGGCTCTCCTAGCTCTTCGACTCCTTCACATCAACCTTCTTCTTCCTCCATCATGTCACGGATCTATCCTCGACAAAGGGCATGGCCCCCTCGACTTGGCACGATATCACGGCTTACCACCAACCTAATAATCGCAATCTTCTTTGCTCTTCATATCCCCTCTGCCGACGCCGTCAGGGTTTCCGTCAGCAACTGCCTCGACGACTCTTATCGCTTTCACGACCCAGCCTTGATGCAGTGGGTTCCTTTGTACGCCGAGGCTTTCTTCGACCTCAAAAACGATACACACAAGCTCCAGCTCACTGTTTGGGGAAATGTCACGGGAGCCCGAACGACAGGAGAACTCCCTGCAGCTGATGATCCTTACTGGAAAGATCCTAATAAGACGAATGGCAAGATTGTTCGGCTTCCGGAACAGGATTTTGACACAGCAACCACGTTGATCCGCAAGGTGGAATTCCTCTCGTATCGGCCATTCTACGACAACGCGGATTTCTGTGTCAAGGGCTTGGTCAATGGCTCTTGTCCGCTCCCTCCCGTTTTCGGGGAGGTCCAGTACAGGTAGGTTATCCGTCCATTGATTCAGCTCATTCAGGTCAACGATTGATCTGGGGATTTTATACGGGCTATTGGCTGACTGGTAACTACAGCGATGCCCGTGGCAAGCTCCCCTCGGTGAACCTTTCACACGATATGAGTGCCTCCTATGCTTTTGCCTCCCTCGCCTCGACACTGCTCGTTATTGATGGTGACCGGAAGGCCACTCACATTGGATGCGCCACTGTTACGCTAACTCCAGACCTGGGTGGTCTTTCTTGGCTTCTCAAGTTTTTGCCTCTAGTTATTTTGCTCTTCACTGGATTCGCAATCTGCTTTGCGGCAATCTTCAGCCCATGGGGCTCATCTGACGTCTTTCACTGGACCTCTAATTATGGCCGCGATGCCGACTTGCTTCGACTGGTCACACCGGGTTTTGGCGATTGTCTTCAGTATATCCAGTTCGTTGCTCTGACTGGTGGCCTCACCCTCGATTACCCCGGCTTCTACCAGCCCATTGTCAGTCAGATGGCGTGGTCGACTCTCATGTTCAACCAGAGCTTCGTTGCAGATGCACCTGCATGGCAGAGTGTCGTTGACGGCATCTACGTCACTAACGGGACTTACGGACTGCAGAGGCTCGGGCAATTGGTCGGCATGTCGGAGGGTAAAGACGCCTGGGCTGGTATGATGGTCTGGCTCTTTGTCTGCATCGGAAGCGTAACGGTTCTGATCCAAGCCGGCTTTCTCGTCCAGTGGCTATATCGAAAGATCAACAACACCCCCGAAGAAGATCTCAGGTCAAAGAATGTCCCCTTTTCCGTCGGCAACGTCGTCCGCATCGTCTTCAACTACTTCCTATTCCCTATTGTCGCCCTATCGTGTTTCCAGCTTGTCATTGCGAGCGGCTCTCCGGTCTACACCATCGCTTTGGCTGTCGTCACTCTCGTTCTTCTCATCATATTTGCGTCTTATCTCTTTTGGCTTGTTATCAAGACAAGACCAAAGTCTGTTCTGTACGATGACCTCCCGACCGTCCTCCTCTATGGCCCGCTGTACAACACATACTCTGACGAAGCCGCCGCGTTTGCTCTCATCCCCGTCTTCATGACGTTCCTGCGGGGCATTGCTGTGGGTGCGGTACAGCCGAGCGGTATTGCACAGGTGGTTATCCTCGCCATCTGCGAAGTCATCCATGTCCTCTCGATCCACGCCTTCCGCCCGTTCCAGCGTGCGACATCGATGAATGCATACCACACTTTCTTCTGCTCGCTTCGACTTTTCTCCATCTTACTCATGGTGGCATTTGTGCCCACGCTGGGTGTGGCCGAGGGAGAGAAGGGATGGATTGGCTACGTTATCCTGGCCCTACACGGTGTGGCCCTGATCTTTGGCTTCTTCCTCAACGCTCTGCAAACCATTATTGAGGTTGTGGCTCGCATGCTGGGCGCCGGTGGAGACGATCAGCGAGGACTGACCCGTGGTGGACTCTCCAAGATCTTTGGTATGCGACAACTGTCCCGACGGGTCACACACCGTAATACTGGTCCGTCCAGAGCAAGCCAATTGTCGACAGCAGCCATGTTGGACGCCGACGATGGTGGCAAGTCGGGATACGTGATGCCGAGTGGAAGGCTTCGAAGCGAATCTGGTGCAAGCTTGGGTGGAATGATGGCTATCCCTCGACATCGGAGCAGCTCGGCACTTGATAGTATCGACGTCTACTCTGCCATGCCGCAAAACGTTGACAGTGGCAGCTCGTACATGCCAAACACGCCCGGAGAGACCAGCACATTTTCCTTTTTGCCTTCGCCAGGCGTGGTCCGTCATCATCCCTCACAGTCAATGGACGCAGCCGACCCCTATTATCGACCCCCTCGTCGTCGCCAGACCATGAACGAGTCAATCCACTCGGATAAGGCGGACGATTCCCTCACGGCAGAAACCAAACCACCTGCCCCAGGTACGCTGGGCGATCCCGCAGATATGGGTGCGGAGATCTCTCGGGGTGCAACCCCAGCTGTGCCTCCTCCTGCTGGGTATTCTCAGCTCAGCTTCCCGCCGAATCGCCCTGATTACGCGACCCGTGAGGTGGACTTTTACTATGGTGTCCGTGGACCGGCCTTGAACTCGGATGGCCCGGGCCGGAAGCTCGGAACTGGACCCGCTGACCCAACGGGACCTGTGGCTACTGCCTCAGGATGGTTCCGAGGCTTTTTTGGTGGCAAGACGAAGGAGAAGGGCAAGGGCTTCGAAGTCGTGAGAAGCTCACGAATGCCACCGGCGATGATGGCCCGGAACGGTGGTGAATCACCGCCCGAGGGTATCCCTGTGGCCATGGGGGTGCTACGCAACGGACCTATTGACTCGGACGACGACGACGAACCCGAGCCAAGACGCTCCCCTGGACGCTCCCCTGGCAGACATCAGGAGGGTGACCTGCTAGATGACAACGGTGATCCTCAAGAATCAGAGCCAGAGAGCCCCGTCCTGGAACGACCTCGACGTACTTTCAGCAACGACGGCGACGGGTTCCCAAGGGAGCCGAGCAAGGTGTTGTCTAAGAAACCACAGCACATTGCACTTCGTGAAGCTGCTGAACAGGACGTCCCAGAGATCCCTCGAAAGAGCTCTAAGAGAGCATCTGGCCACTTTGGAGGAAGTGACCACAGCCGGGCACCGTCTCTCAACATTGATATGCCTGGCTCGACACTGTCCTTTGATTCTCAGCTTCGGGATCTCGACGCAGTAAGCGCAGTAAGTCGTGTTTCGAGCCATCACCGAGCAACGCTGTCTGCATCTTCAAGACTACCATTCGAGCGCACCAACTCTCAGAAGCGACTCTCGTCCAACTCGTCGATAGAGTTCCCGGGCGAATTCTCTCAGATTGATCTCCATGGAGGGCGTGATGAGCGACCAGCCAGCTTTGGAGTGGTATCACAGCACGGTGTCAGCCGAGTTGACCCGTTACACCGCGATGTTGATCTCCTCGGCAGCCAGGCAGAGTTGGTTGATGAAGCCCCACGAAGACCTCGGACCTGATGCTCCTTACATGGCCACGGCCCTTTTTACTTAAAAAAACATGACCCTCGCTACACACTCTACCACAAGACCTCACAAGACTCCCATTACGGGACTACACCTTAATATTTCTTTATGATTCGGAGGAGGTCAACTACAATGTAATCCATCCATGTTATAGAACAAGGTGCACAAGCACAAGCACCTTGGACTCGCGCACAAACGCACCGACTCGGTCGTCTCGCTTGGAAACGACGGCACAAGAATCGAATCTCGGGGAGGGACCCGGGCCATGAAAGTATAGCGAAACAAGCAGGCGTTTTATCGGTTCAACATCTGTCGATTTGATTCCATCACTTTGTCCTTTTTTTATTAGTCTTTCCCCTTTCTTTTGTTGTCTTTTGGGAAATGTCATTTTTGAGAATGTCCATACTAGCGTTGGCGTAACAAAAAACCTGGGCCATTAAGGGAAATAACGGGGGAAAGGATGGGAAACGCACAAATGGAGGGCGAGGCGGAAGGGGGGTGGGTAAAGGGAAAGGTTGTAGCACGCACATTGGTATGCTTTTTTTTTTTTTTGTTTGGCAGGACGGTACGGATACCGGAAAGAGAAACTTGAGGTGAGAGTGTATGTGGCATATATATTGATATTGTTGCTGTGGTGTTTTTTCGTTCCTGCGAGAGTTTGTTCAATTTCCCATCTTTCAAGAGCAAAGAGATGGGAAAGGAAAAATAAGCGGCTCACGTTTGGTTGAATTCTCATGAGAAGTAGTAATGATATGCCTTGTAATCTGTCATGCTAGAGCTGCTTTCGTCCTTTTCATTCGTCTCTATTGGGGGGCTTTTTGTATCAAGACAAATATCAAGTGTATGTCAAGACAAGAGAAGTGGCTCTCTTGGATTCCCCCCTTTCCTATGTATACGAGGGCCCTTTGTTCATTACATGTATGTAGCCTCTATATAATAGACCGTCCATTTTTAGAATACATGCCCAGATATTCAAATCAATCCCATCATTCATTCACTTGACGCTCACAAAGCCGATGCCGGCCCGGGCCTTGCGAGCTGCCGCCTTGAGTGCCTGCTCCTCCGTGTCGGTCCACTTGACACTCAGCTCGTCCCACTTCTTGCCGGGCGTGTTGTACTCCTTGCGCCACTGCGACTGAATCTTTTGCAGCCGGGACATCTCTCGCGGGTCACCCGAGCCGCTGTACAGCATGAAGGCTGTGCAGGGGGGGAGGGCCTCGTAGATACGCCCGAGACGCTCCGTGAGGCGGCCGAGGGCTTGCTCCAACTGGGACTTGGATGACGATGAGGCATCGTCGCTTCCATCTTGTGGTGGGCCACCATCGCTACTGGGGTTTTCGATACGGTTACGGTTCCACCAGCCTTGGAGGGCCTCGAGCTCACGCATCCTAGCCCATACAAAGTCGACGCCTCCACCACGGATCTCAAGACCGTCTTCATCTCCCTTGACGGCGCGGATGACGTTGTTGGTCACATCCTCGTCGTTCTTACACCCGAGTTGATGTGTTGCACCGCCTCCCGCACTCTTGGACGGGTCGCCCCAGTCTACAGCAGCGCTCGTCTTGCCAACCTCCAAGCCTCCGGCTTCTCCCCCCTGAGCCTTGTACGCGGTACCTGCTCGCGCCAGCCTTCGGAAGAGGTTCTCGCCTTGGGCGTCCGACGTTCCCCATGCCTTGCCCTTTTCGCACTTTTGCTTGACCAGATCGAGACACGTCTTGGCATCCTCGATGCTGTCGTGGCCGTTGGCGCCGCCCTTTTGAATCTCCTTGGACAAGTATTTTTGCGCAAGCCACTTGAGGGAGGACTTGAGAGGAGGTCCGCGAGGGTGGGGGAAGATGATGGAGGTGTCGACGATGAAAGGGTGAGAAATCCGGAGGGCCTTGGTGTCGGATTCCAAGGAATGGCCGACCAAGATTGTACGAGGGTGTAGAATCTCCAGGAGCTTCTCCTGAATATCGCGTAGGGTGGTTGTTACAGGTGCGAGCATCTCTTCTGTGATTCCAGAGAACTGGGTGACGTAGTCAATAATGGGCTTGTCGGGCTTGACTAGCTCATCAAGCACCACGTCGCCGGTCCAGTTGATTATGCTGATGCGCGTCAGGGAGAATTCGTTCTCGCCAGTCATGCACATCTCACAGTCAAGAGCCAAGACTTCTCGACCTGCCGTGATGCTGCCCTGCTGGATCTCTTCCTCAGGGAGCTCTCCATCCTCAAGCCTGTCCACCTTGGTCACCACCCAACCTTCGGGGGCAACAAAGTTATCCCTGACGACGCCCTCTGGTAGCAAAGCTGGATGAACTAGATAGCCGTTATCACTCAGCTCATCAGCACTGCAAAGGAACTCTGTGATGCGGGTTCTCTGGTTCTTCCAACCCTGAGGTTCTGATGCTGGCTTGACACCCTTCTTGTTGACCTTGTCCTTGGGAATAGGTGCTGTCAGAAAGGCAGCCATTGGTGAGTGCATCTTCCCATGCTTGTCGTCGCCTGGCGTTTTGACGGGCCACAGATGTGTAAACATGTCTGCAAATGGCTGCAGTACCTCGGGTAAACGTTCCTTCTTTAGCGCCCTAGGATAATAGTCGTCGGGCGATGATCCGATGGAAACCTCTCCTCTTACGACGTCGTTGTACGTCTCAAAGTCCACCGTATCCTTGAACATGGCCTCTTCAAGGCCGGGTATCATGATAGCAACGATCTTGCGAAAGGCAGGACGATGGGTGATGCCGATCCACTGGGGGCCAGGACCGTCGGCGAAGATGTATGTAACCAGGTCTCGCAGCTGCGAAATGTTGATCTTGGATTGGAGTCGGGCGTTGGGCGAAAACGCAATGGTGGGATAGTTCTTGCCAGGTTTGGGAATCTTCTTGAGTTTCTTGTTTGCTCGCGAAACAACCTGCCACCCTCCATCGTCATCGTCGGCATCATGGGGCGTCGCGCGCTTGAGGCTCCCGTCGCTCTGTGTCGGAGTTTCCTTCTCGACAACCGGCGCTACAGCTCCAGCGTCATTGGACTTCTCCAGCTGCTGGGTCGCATCGTGAGACTCGGCGGAGGATGCCTGTTGACCGGGTTCGAGGTCGGGTTCGGCTCCTAGGGCGGCGGTAAGGGTTTTGTCGATGGGCCTGTTGGACTTTCTTCTCGTTTTCTTACCCATGATGAATTTATGCGAGCGCGAAAAATGCGCGCCGCTTGGATTGGAATCGTAAAGAAGATGTTGTCAGAGGGAGGAAAGCTAAGAAGCTTGGAGTGCAGTGTAGCTGAGATTTCCATGCGAACCAGGGTACGTACTTTCGCGAACTCGATTTTTAGAGGGAGGGTGGGCCAGGGAAGCTCCACGATAAGATGAGCGGATCCAAGATCGGCCAATCATGTGGGGTCTTTGTCGTGAAAGTTCGCGACCAACGTTACGCGTTTCAATGATTAACGCGACATCACATTCAGTTGTTTCAAACGAGAAATAAATAGGTCTTTAGGTGGTGTCCTATTAGGGCTCTAGTCTTTCTATACTATTCATATTCACCGACCAAAGTCCATCTTGAGCATTTCCAATCCAAGGTCTGATAGAGCTTCAACTTGCTTCAACACAGCATACTTGAAGAATGCCTGTGCCTGATCGTGTTCTGGATCCTCTTCCCACAGGCTAATCAAGGACTGCTCTTGGCCTCTGCCTGGCAACTGCTTAATCTCGTCTAGCATCTGCTTTGCCGAGATGGAAAGCTCCCACTCTTGGACGAACTCTGTTGGGATCGACTTGAGGACCATGATGAGAAGCATCTGACACAACGATACTTGATCGATGTCCTGGAGGGTCTGTAGTGCTCGCTGGTTAAGGCCCCCTCTTGCTGCGACAGTTGGTGAGTTGCCTAGAGAGGCTGTGTCGGCTGCTGTGTTGGCAAGAAGCTTTGCGACGAGGAAGAGACCCTTTATACGGACTGGATGGAACGGCGCCACATGTCGATAAGGATCGCAGGCCGTAGCTATATGGCATGCTGTAGCCAAGGCGTACACAAAGTTGCCCTCTTCTGCGTAGAGAATAGATATCTCGGTCAAGAGTTGCGGCAGAGGTGATACTGCCCACATGTTTTCAGAAGTCAGCCTTTGGCATTTCTGATACCAGGTTTGTAGAACTGCACGGCGGTCCTCCAGCGAACCGGATGCTGCCTTCGAATCGATGAGGTCAACTAGTTTCTCGCTGTGTCCCCTCCCCAGAGAAGCTTTACTCTGGTCTACACCTGCTGGGTGTTCACGCAGCTTTGAGAGGTCCGAGACGAGGCCCTGGCGGTTCATGTCGACGACGGGAGATTGGGCGCACACTTGGTAGTTGATCAGGTCTTGCTTGCACCGAGAACATTCGCAAGTGAAAAAGTAAGGAGCGAGCGCCTCCTTTCGTTTGGATAGGGGGTAGTCGTAGTCTGAGAACCTGTTAATCGACACCTTGCGTGCTAGTAATATGGGAACCAACCTGTATAAGAGATCTCAATCTCCTCGTCAACCTTGATCGGCCTCTCTGCCCTGAGAATAGCTCTCCTTCCGACAAACTGCACTGTGGCATTTGGAATGCACGAGTGATTTGCCATGGCAAGCCTTGGTTCTAGAAAGATACCGACTTGACCAAGATCTGCATCGTATCTATGAAATGCATTGGTTTGAATCTACCTCTCCATGTTAGTGAATACACCCACAATCTCAGAATGCCATGTTTCATACCTTGCATAGAAAACTCAAGGCCTTTTTGACAGCCTCTTGCGTGGTCCCCAACCCAGCAAACGCACTTGCGCCCATGGCCATCATCTCCATGTCGGCCCATTTATCACTTCCTCTCCAGGACAAGTCATTTCCCTCCAGATCCTCAAGCGCGGCGCCAACATCTGCCTTGACCAGCGCCTGAACAACAGCCCTCACGGGCGTCGGAAGACCTGGCCGGCCCTGCGCAGCAACCTTTTGTAGTACCTTGCACTCCTTGGAGTGAATGGCCTTCCAGGCCGCTGACTGGCACGAAGCGTCACAGTAGGCGACAGCGTGGCATCGCGAGCAGCTGCGGGGCTCACCGGGTTTGAAGCAGTGACTGCAGACGGTACTTGTGTGGGAGAGTGAGGGGATGAGGATGGTAGGCGTGAATGTGAGGATCGTGTCGCCTGGGGTAAAGGCTCTGCTGGCGATGAGGCAGCGGCCTTTGAGATGGCGCTTGACTTGGAAGGGTGGCGAGTCTTGCATTTTGTCTCTTTGAGGTTGTCTATGAGACAGTCGTAATAAAAAAAAAAATGGTATGAACAATCTTCTTGCTGAGAGTGGTGTTGTAAGTGTAAAGTGAAGAATTCGTGAAATTCTTTACGCACTGGGCAATCAATTGGCCACCTCAACACCAAAAATGGGTATCATGACTTGCTCAAAGCAATCGCGACGGAATAAAATTACAAGTCTTAAAGAACGCATATTTTAACCATTTAACCATTTAACCATTTTAACACTGATGACACTCTATAGTTCAACTCGAGGAGGAATCTTTCCACTCTTTCGCAACGCAGCAAGCCGGTCATTCAAATCCCGACTCCAATGGTTACTATCCCGCTTATTCGCCTTCATGATCCTCGCCACATGATAATCCCAGCATCCCTCCTCGGTCTGCGTCTCGCGCACCCGACACTCGGCGTCGGTGGCCCGAGCCGTACGAGGCCACTGACCCAGCTTGGCGCCCATGTCCTCGTCGAGGAAAGTGTCGAGGACCAGCTGGCCGACCTTGCGATGCGCTGGCGCCCACTCCTTGATGTCCACAGTGAGAAGCTCGAGGAGCCTCCTCATGCCATCGTTGGCGAGGAAATCCTCTCGGATTAGGTCGCTCTTGAGGAGGCCGTTGATGGCTCCGACTCTGGCCTTGACCTTGGACGCCAGCATCTTGTTATTGGTTGAGGAGGGGACATCGTTGGGGATAAAGGTCGAGTAAAAACCTTCCCTCAAGGGCTTGTTGGTCTTGGGGCAGGTCGTCTCCATGAGGCGTGGCCATTCCTTAACAACCTCCTTCAATGCGGCAGCGTTGTTTTGCAGTGCGCTCCCGAGGATGGCGGCTGCTTGCTGGTCTCGGGGAGTGACGCCCGCGGTAAATGGGACATCCCGATCTACCATGATGCAAAACAGCGACTTCAGAACGGCTGGATCCTCGGTGACCTTGAGGCCGTAGTAGATGTCGTGAGAAAGCTCCTCCATTCCCGCGAGGGCATCATCAAATTCCTTGCCGCCATCGGTGACACCGCTCCTCAACAGCTTCATGGCTTCAAAGAAAGGCTTGCCCACGTAGTCATCCTCTGGCTCCTTGATCTTCCCGATGGCATCATACACTGGGGCACCTTTGGGGATCTGAGGGGTCTCTGGTTGCTCTGGGTCAACGACAATAACGGCTTGGTCAACAGGTAGACCTTCCAGCGCCGGTTCGCTCTCATCAGGTACATTGATCTTGGCTTCCTTTTTGCCAGTCGACATGTTCAAACGGACATGAAGCCCATGAGGAAGTTCCTGGTCATCATGGACGATCTGGAATTCATCTGTGGGTTGGAATACTCGTGGGTAACAGTCTTGGGGGTTGTCGGTGTGGCAGATGAGGTCAACATCCGCCGAGGGAGATGGGTTTGAGGCGGCTGTTGGTGCGGCGAGGATGCAAGTGAGGATGCCGAAAATCAGGGCGAGAGCAAGCGGGAGAGATTTTACCCTAAAGGGTGACATCTTAACGATATAGATGTCTGAGCACCCGAATCTCTAGGGAATGGGATGGGTAAAGGTGTTGAAGCGTGTCCAATAGGTGAGACCAGGTGTGAAAGGGTGGTAACCCCTTCAGTTGGAGGAGAAGAAGAGGAGGTTGGAGGGCGGTAAATGGCGTATTTGGCTTTGGTAAAATCGGCCCTTCGTTGAAGATGCAGAATTAAAGATTGAAGATGGGTATCTACTCGAGGAAATATATTTTAAATAATAAAAACAAGTTGATGATTATGAGTCAATCGTTTTCAAAGAGGACACTTATTTTCTGCCCATAAATCGAAGTCGCTAGAATTGTACTGGCTGGTGGATTTGCTGATTTGCAACTTGGCAACTTCAAAAGTGCCACCGTGGAGGTCGCATAGAGCACTTTCGCAACTTTTGATTGGCTCCACAGTCGGCTATGCTGAGTAAGGGCAGCTGCCTTGTAAGTCGCCCTCAGAGGGAGAAGAAGGTCGATAAGTTCTCGCAAAGGGGAAGATTGTCCCAAAACTCGATTCGAATTATGACTCTATGCACCTACTATCGTGTGATAGATGGCCTAGGGTAGTGTAGAATATTGGGAATGTTTCACAACCGCCAGCCTTCCCTCTGAATGAGGGTCGCCCGACGTTGAGGACGTTTTCAACGACCAGGCATACGGGTGACATCAGGATGAGACATTGCCAAACGTCGATAGCCTAACTTTACATGCCATTCCTCCCGGGAACAGGGCGCTCTCAGACCACCTGATCCGCCTTGTTTAGCTGGTGCATTGGCCGTAGGGGCTGGTTCGGGTAAAGTTGGTGCCTCTGTCGAAAGCAGAGGGAGAGACACGATGTCTCGGGGCGGCTCTGAACCCTTTGAATTCCTGTGCTAAAGGGTCACGAGCGACATCTTCAAGGCTGATTGCAGAAAGCAAGGAGTGATTATGCTCTTAGTGTGAATGACCTATCTGTCGTCATGGTACTGATGCAGGAAAGGAAAGGGCTGGAGGCTGAAGACATATAAAGCATCAAGTCCCATTTCAGCTTTGGAGTTACTGACAAGCACAAAAACGGCATCAATTCAAACAAGCCACTACAATCCTCAATCTACTCGAGCAATTCCGCAGACAAGATGTTTTCTCTCAGACTCTCCATCTTCCTCGCGTTTTTCTTCTGGGCCCTTGGCCTTCAGGCTGCACCAGCCATGCACAACCACAACCACAACCACCGAAGCCTACACGCTCGACATACGCATATTCACCAACACTTGAAATCTCGTGCTTCTCACGGTGCGCCTCATATCATGTTTGAGCCTGCCCAAGCGCCTAGTGAGAGTGCTCGAGCGCGAGACACGAACGTACCCGAAGTCGATGACATGCAAAGAGTGCGAGCTCGCTTTGTGGATGCGAGTATGACATTGTGAGAAATCATTGGTAAGTGATCTATTTCCAGAATACGCAAGGCTATTATTAATTCAGAAAGTAGGGACTGTTGAAGGAGCAAAATGGTTGACGGGCAGAAGAATAAATCATGCCAGTGGAGGTTAATCGGGGTGATATTTGGGCGCAACTGGAACATTTATTTTGTCAATACCCTTTCTATCGATACTATCTAATTACAACATAATCAAGTTTCACCATGTTAATCATCCAGCATCTCTCCAGAGCTTCAAGCTAGGTTGCACAGTTCATGTCACTGTGCGCACAGTCCAAATCAACGACGCGACATGATTGGCTCAAGGCCCCAATTAAACCCGTCGGGTTAGACACGGTCTGGGGGAGCTATGATCACGTCTCCCTTTCTGGCCTGTCTCTCGTATCCCTCCTCTCTCTCTCTCTCTCTCTCTCTCTCTCTCTCCCTCACTTCCACGTCGCCTTCTTCTACCATACTCTGATGAACTAGCCGACTTGTTCCTTGTCGCGCTGTAAACCTTCCCTTCGTTCACTCTCAACGCTCCTTGATGGCTCGAATGTCGAATTGATCCTGCACGACCTCACGCGACGTCCCGAAAACCACCCATCAAAGCTCCCTAGCGCATCCACCCTGGTCTCGCCATCGCCCTCCCACTTCCCATCATGCCTTCTCCACGCCGAGTGCGCCTGCTGATCCTGGCGACCCTGGGAACTTTCATCTTTATTCTCTTCTACACCTCTGGCTTCGACTCGCACCGTGATGCAGAGGCATACGGCAACCAGGAGTTTATCAAGAAGACCCAACATGCAATGGGCGGGGACTCGCCGCCTGGGCAGGCCGTTGTCGACTCTCAAACGGGGCAAAAGGCCGGGCATATACCTGCTGATAAGGATGGCGATGGCGATGTTGACGAGGACGACAAGGAAATGGCCGTCCAGATGCAGGAGCGTCTAAAGGCAGCTGAGCTGGAGGCCAAGGACAAGGCCAACGAGAAGGGTGGACTTCGACCTGATCCCCCGCGCAACGTTGTCGGTGTTGGAAGCTCAGCAGAGGGTCAGGACAAGGACAAGGTCGCCAAACCTGCCAGCGGAGGCAAAGATGTTGTTGGCGGTGCTTCCAATGAGAAGCAGCCTCAGGCTGAGACCAAGACCAAGGAGCAGCTTGAGGCTCGAGATGAGCTCGACTCTATCCTCAAGAAGTCGCCTGGTAAGTGGATATTGGATACGACAACGGCTTGGTTGACTAACTGCCATCTAGTGATCATCTTTTCCAAGTCTTACTGTCCCTTCTCAAAGAGAGCCAAGGGCCTTTTGCTCGAGAAATACGCCATCACACCTGAGCCGTACGTGGTTGAGCTTGACGAGCACCCTCAGGGTCAAGCTCTGCAAGACCAGCTGCTCGAGACCACAGGACGAAGGACCGTCCCCAACATCATGATCAACGGAGTGAGCATCGGAGGCGCCGATGACATTATCGAGATGGACAATGCGGACAAGCTGGTGGCCAAGATTGTTGACCTCGGAAACAAGAGAGTAGAAGTTTCTGAACGGTTCGTCAAGGGCGGAGCAGCACACTAAGATAATCGGCATTTTTCTCGTTTGTCTTTGTTTCACGGCCTGTGTAAATCTCATTGGGCACCCGCACGACGATATACCGTGGGTTCGAATTGGATTGGGCTTGGAGGGTTATGGCTGGGAGTTTCGGCGTCTGGGTCTATCACTGCTATATTATAGGGCGAATCATGGGGATCTTGATGATAGCTGGTCCTCGAGCTGGCGCTGGGAAGCGTTGGTCAAGATGATGTATTTTATTAGCCCAACTAATGAACAAATTTATGTATCCTTGATAGCCAAAGTTGGTGATGGTCGTTTTTGTACCACGGCACTGGTAGCGCCGGTGGACGAAACGCGAATAGGCTTAAATCCTTAGCTTAGCAGGTTCCACTTGAAAAGTCTCTGCGAATGATATTCGGTTATCCTGGCCAACTCCCTATCTGGGCAGTAATTGGGTGCAGCAAAGTTGGGTGCTCCTTTCCAGGTTAGTTGGGGAAGGGTTGCATCGAGTGCGGCTGGACCAGAGCTGGTTATCAATGGCTTCATAGTTTGCATGGGTGCATAATCAGTTAGAGCCAGGGGACAGTGTCAACAAGACGCAGCGTGTACTGGCGTTTGGCAATCGCCAAGATGGATGCGTTCCTGGACAAGATGCGATACCCGTCTTGGCTGCTTGGCCTAGAAGGCTTCAAGATGGAGAGTGAGAGATGAATATCATGGATGTCATAACAGGCAGGGCGGAAGATATGGTGGGATTGCGCTATAAGAGCACCTCAGCCAGAAGCCAGCGCGGGGTCAAAAACACTCTAGACCCTTGCTCTCTCCAAAGTGAGGTACCTCTACCTCCTTCCCAAGATACAAAAAGGGCGGCGCCACCTTTTCCACTCCCCCGTGTTTGCCCTCGACAACGACATTGATTAATATCACGCATTTCGATATTTGAATCTCTCATCAACATCAAAAGTGACATTTAATCATTGTTCACTTCTCTCGATACAATCGGGCACAAGAAAAACCATGGATCATCGTCCCTCCACAAGCTCCGACGCCGCCTCCACCCTCTCGGGCTCGACCGTCTTCTCCACCTCCAAGGACGCACAGCCGACACCGCCAGCAAAGGTCGAAGCCATCATCACCGAGACCCTGACCAAGAAGGAGTTGCCGAATGACCATGTTCAGAAGCAGAGGCGGGGAATGCGACAGCGCGTCCGCGACGTCGTGGCAGACCTCGGCCGCCCGCCTACCGCGAGGAGCGACGCCAGCGAGGGTAGACCCACGCCGAATCACGTCGACGTTGGGCCTGCGCCTCGCACGGTTCTGATGGGCTCGACGACTGTTTGAATTGTTTTGGGAGTCAAAGGCGAAATGGGGGAGAGATACCTGTTTTGGAGGCGTTGTTTTTTTGTTTTTGTGTGTTGGAATTGGAATATGCTGGTCGGCTATCTACTGGGTTATGTTATCGGGGAGGAAACTGCAAGCGAATGGAGGGATCAACTTTTATGGAAACCAACAAGTCAAACGTTTAATGATACCTTCTTTTACTTATTATTCATCCATGGTTACATATATCTAACGAAAATGCGCATGCTATACGACATGGTGGCAAATGCCGCGGCTCATTTCACCAGTTTCAACTCTTTAAGAAAGCAAAAAATTACATCAGCATCAGCCTCATCTGGAAATCCCCGATGTCCCCTTTGACATAAGCAGTGATCTCCTAAATCCGACTACAGTTTCCAAAGCATGTGAACCCGAACCAACTTTGAACCAACATGTCTTTTGTCTTTGCCCCATTAAAAACGTCAAGGTCCAGTTGCCTCATTCGGCTTTGCGGGAGTTCCACGGAGTTTGGCCATGACAAATCCTGGACCCTCACGTCACCTCGCGACATAGACACGAATGCTCGTTATAGTAGGTTCAGAGTTGATCGCCAGATGAATCTCGAGTATTTAAGGGAAGATTCTCTTCCTAGTAGATATTGTAATGATAATACAGAGCCAGCCTTAAAGGTCAACTGATTCACACACACATCATACCAAAACTTGATCCCCCCTTATAAACGCCATGTCATCTCTTTCTATCCCATCAACTCAACAAGCTGTTGTCCTTCCAGCAAAGCGAACACCTCTCAGCTCCCTCACCGTCCCCGTCTACCCTCCAGCATCTGGTGAAATTCTCGTCCGCGTTCACTGGACAGCCTCCACACCCCTTGACCTACACCGCACAGATGGCGGCCTCCTGATCTCTGAGTACCCAGCTCAGATGGGGAATGGCGGCGCCGCGGGTATCGTCGTCGCTGTTGGTGATGGAGGAGATCTCAAGGGGTTAAAAGTCGGGGACCGAGTGAGTGCCTTTGCTTTCCACGGCGGCAAGGAGTCCAACCACCAAGAGTACATCACTATCCCCGCGTACCTGGCCTCCAAGATTCCAGAGAATCTATCCTTTGAAGAGGCTGTGACTGTGCCAGTCAACCTTGTCACCGTGTTTCATTCAGCGACTGCGGACCTCAACCTCGAGCTACCTTGGCCTATCCCGGAGGGTTACACACCCAAAAAGGCCCATGAGCCCATCCTCATCTGGGGAGCTGCCAGCAGCGTGGGCATCTTTGCTGTGCAAGTCTTTCACCATTGGGGTTACAAGAACATCCTCGCTGTAGCAAGCGGCAAGCACCATGAGTACCTCCGCGACATTGGCGCAACCCAATGCTTCGACTATCGCAAGGAAGATGTCGTGGACCAGATTCTCAAGTACACCAGCGATCGCTCTGAGCCCAAGCTGCCTTACATCCTAGACTGCATCGGATCCCTTGACGGTACCCTCAAGCCCCTTACCAAGATTGCCCAGCGCGGCAGCATCGTGGCCGTCATGCTCCCCGTCATCCTCAAGGACGCCACTGTGGAAGAGGAACCCGAGTATGAGATGGATGCTTCCAAGGTTCTTGTGGGAGAATGGGCCGAGGGTGTCAATGTTCGTGGAGTGCGCACCCATTTCTACCTTTCTGTAAGTCAGCCCCCCCATACAAAGATGATGCAAGGCTAACAGTAGCAGAATGAGTTTTTCAAGGAAAAGATGCAGCCTGAGATTATCCCTGCACTTTTGAGGGAACGTGTAGTGTCTCCAAACAGGTACCGCGTTGTCGAAGGGGCAACGGCTGTCGAGAGAGCTCAGAAAGCAGTCGACATTTTGAGAAACAAGGAGGTCAGTGGTGAGAGACTTGTATGGAAGATCTCAGACACGGATGCTTAAGAGACGAGGGTAAATGGGTGGAGAGAACATGTTGCTTGAATTGCATGACTCTAAACTGTTGGTTGAGCTAGTTGATATAGCTGATGTCCATTTTGATCCCAAACAAGACGAGTGATTCATTAAAAGGCCAAAAAAAAAAAATGATGATCTAGAGCTCTTTCGTTTCTTTCCTAGCGCCGAAAATCCATGATAGGTTATACGGCCTATGCTTCAACAGCATATCCCAATCCCTCTTCTCTCTCAGGATCACGATTATTAGGCTCAAGACGCTGCCCAGCTGTGTAAAGATTCGATAGCGAATAGGTAGATAGGGGCTGAGAACGGGAATGCGCGGTGTCGTTTGCTCCTTGTCTGATTGTGGTTTGTTGGCGGATTGGTCCGGCATTTGAGCTTTGTCTTGAGGATTGGAGTATTTAAACTCGGGAAACGAGGTATGGGTTTCCTTGTCGTATGCGTTGTTCATTGTGAACGGTCGTGATTGTGGTTGATATGTTTGTGTGGTTGATGATGATGTCTTTCGTGACGGTGAGCAGATTTCAGATGCAGGAAGTTGGATGAAAGGAGAAGAAAGAGAACCGAGAAAAGGGAAGAAGAGGCAGGAATAAATAGATTCTATATTGTATTGTTTGTTTACTTTGTTTTTGCTTCACTTCTATAAACTTTGGGCAACCAACGTCTTCTGCCTCAACAACCTTCTACCGAAAAGATCAAGGTTCTCACATGATCAATGAAGAAATTGTAGTCAATGCCGTGATGGTTTGCATAATTCAGGCGATTCTCGTAAAACAGGACAATTGTCGAATACTCGAATTTATTATAGTCAAATTGTGTCAAGATATCCCTTGGACCTCGTCCATAATGAGCCTCTCTATACAGTCGTTACTAAAATCAGATATCCAACAACTCCAGGTCTTGTTAACCAATTTAATCCCTCCCAACTCCATAAACCCAAACCCAAATCAACCTCGTGCTCAAACAGCCACAGGAATGTCTGAAATGTTGCCATGCATAAAGTTATCTATGGCGTCTGGTCCCATTTGCCTGCATCACGGTCAGATTCACACATACACTTCTCAACGTTTTTCTTGACAAAAACTCACGCAGTAAGCATCAGCCTCGTAAAGTCATCCACGTCTCCTGGTTGCGCATGTAGCCACACTTCTCTAAAGTCCATGTTTGTAACGTGGAACTGCGGCTTGGTCTGCCATGCTCGGTAAAAGTTCATGGATGAGTCGGCTTCCCAGAGGTACTTGGATGCTGTAAAGGCAAAGGGGGATTCAAAGATTCTGTACGGTGCTAGAGAGGTGTTAGAGGCAAAGTGGGTGTATGTCAGGGTAATGACAGTACGTACGTTCTTGAGATTTCAAGATATATGTCACGCACAAGTAAGAGTAGCCCATCATGAGACTTCGGCGTATACTTTCAAGAAGCATCCAGCCCTGCATCAACGTCAGCAAACAAACTTCACGCCACGTGCATTTACTGTACTTACCTCCCAAGACGGCGGCGGCTTTTCCCTAGAATAGGAAGAAATCGAATCATCCTTGCCCTCGAGCTCAGCCCTCAACTCCTCCAATGCGCCAAGCCAAGCCAGGCTCTGCGGCGCCTCTCGCTCGCTCGCCGCCCTCAGCGTAATGTCGCCGTCAAACATGCGGATCGAGTCGAGCACCACCAGAGCCTGCACGCGCGCCAGCTTCTCCAGTGGTGTAGACGCCCGCTCGCCCTCGAGGTGGATGTCCTTGGCCACGTCGGTCACGAGCTTGTACACCCACGCCTTGTTCTCGGGCGTGCGTGCTGCGTACGCTGACGCTGCCGAAAAGGCCGCTATCATGGTCCGCGGGAGGCTTGACCCGTAGAGTCGTGGGTGGATAAACGGTAGCGTGCGCGTGCGAGCAAAGTCTTTGTATAGATGGCTCACCGCGTCAACCACAAAGCCTATCCGGGTGCGTTTATCGTGCACGTCGAGGGGGTTAAAGTCTGTCATGCAGTGCTGCGCCTGCTCCAGCATCGACATGTCCCTCAACACGAGGGGAGCCGGCGCCGGCACCGGTGGAATGTCCATCTTGCTGCTGCCATAGTCGCCGAGGTTCCATAGCTCGGAACCGGCAGTCGAGTCGTTGGCCATGAGGTGGTCGATGATGGAAAAGTCAAGGGGAGAGTCGAGCTGGATAGAAGAAACGTTTGTGCCTAGGCTCTCAGGCGTCGTCGTCGCAGTGCTTGCGCTCGCAGTTGATGTTCCTAGGTTGTTGATATCAAAGCCCATATCAAAGTCAGGCACCTCGTTCGATAGGTTGTTGGCTGCTGTCTCTCCCCCTCCGATATCCTCGTCGTGAAAGCTCGCCCCCGGTGGCAACCTCTGATAAACGCAATCCAAGCCCTTGGCAGCGCAGCGTGTGCACCGCGGAATCTTCTTGTCGCACTTGCGTTTTCCTCTAACGCAGGCGTTGCAGCTCTTTTGTCTAGATGCTGCAGCGCGGTCCATCTTCCGCATCGCGAGAGGACTAAAAGAGTCCATCTTTTTTTTCTTTCTTGTTGTTGAGCAGTGCCTCTTATGTGCAGTAGCAAGGCGGTGACTGTGACCAGGTTTCTCTTCCAACCAAGAGTGTCCAAGAGTCGGAGTTGTCAACGGCGTCGGAGCATGCGGGACCCCCCTTCAATAAGAAGGAGCCAAGTTGGCGGACTTTGATGCAAGCAGTAAGCACACGGGCCGGCCCCAATGTTGCCCCGAACCCATCTTGTCTCCGGCCGAATCGGACCAAAAACGGCCGTCCGTAAACTCCGCAACTCCGCAACTCCGCCATCGCCCACCCCGACCCGAATGCCCATTCTCGCTCCCCCGGAGTCAGTCTGGAGACATCCATTGTGTAAGTTAGCATTAGCGTCATGTCAATTGTGAGCTGTCAAATCCTTTCAAGATACGCTACTTAAATATCTTATCGGATCCTTCCTGGGGAATACCTATAAATACATACGTCATCACGACATGAGACGTCTCGCCTTTTCTTTCGTCTCACGATCCACCAACACACAGCAAGAAAGGAGTCTTTAGAGATAATGTAACTCTTAATCACGTCTTATTGAATTCTCGTCTCTCGCGGATTAATCCCTTTCCGAGGTAGAGACACCGACGCCGCACAGCAAGCCCCTTTCCTAGTCATCCCCAATCATCCCGTCCCATCCCATCCCATCCCCATTCAAACCAGCTTTAACCGACTACCCGGTCTCCTTTAAGCATCCATTCCATAACTTTCCTTACCTTCTTTAAAATGGGTATATACGCCCTGCAACACCCCCGCGCCCCCCTAATCTCACCTCCAGCCCGTCACCCTTCTTAACCAGATGTCCGAACATTTCCCTTCCGGCCAACCCCATTGTACCCGTACGCGATTAATGGCCTCCCTATCCCGAATGAGCAACAAATAAAACTCCCAACAACCTCGCCTGTTGTCGAGGTGGTAGATGTAGAAATAAGACTAAAAATGACTGGACAGGGCATCGGCAAAAAGACACACAAAAAAGAACAAGTCCACAGTCCGTTTGCCATAAGACACTGGCCGAGAGCAGTGCCGGCCAGAGAGCAGACAAAATAAGGAGAAATCTAATAGCACAGTGAGCTCGAAGCTCAGGGCGTCGGTGACGATGGCAGCAGCGGTTGTGACCGAGTCCAGCGATGGATCCCTGTGCCGCATCTCGCGTGGGTATCTGGTGCCCAAGTATCATAACTTTTTCACCGTCATTCATTCGTTAAGTGGCTGACAAAATAAAATGGTGCACATCGTGTCGACGTGGGTGGTTCATCAGCCAAGTGCAGTGCAATCACTTGGCTTAGTACCTCTCCTGGCGGTAACCGTTGACACGGGGGGTATCGTACTGAACCCCCGTCATCGAGTCTGGTCCGTTGTTGAGCGAACGGATAGGCGGCAGCTCCGGCCGTGTCGAACTGGCGTAGGGGTCAGAAGGGTATGGTCCAGAGTGAGGTGCCGCGGGCGGAGGTGGAGGAGGGTGACCCGAGGATGTGTTGATATCTCCCCGTAGCTGCACTCCCTCCATCCGCAGAGCGTTAAGCTCTCGACGCAGAATTTCGTTGTCCGCCATTGCTGTGTTGTAGTGTGACTGCAAAAGTCGGTTGTGATCGTTGAGTCTCTGGTGCTCGGCGATGGCTGTCGCCGTGTTAGCACCCCTATCCCTGAAAACTAGCAAATACTAGATACTCACCCTTTGTCAAAATTTCCCACTTGGATGCTTTGGAGCCACGCTCCTGTGGCATTAGATCCCGGAGTTGATCGAACAGCTCCTTCATTTCCGTCCTCCTCTTTCGTTCCGCTAGCTTGTGGCTGACTCTGAGCTCAGGGGTTCTGCTGTAGGGCTGGGAGCCGGTGGGTCCATTGCCTTCCTCTGCTTGGAGATCGCTAAGTTGCTTGTGCTGCATCGAGTGGTGGTGGACAGGAAGGAAATCCGAGGCGTTGGACATGCGTGAGAAATCGCCATCATTCAATCGTCGCTGGCCGGACGGTAGGCGCGACTCGGTCGTGAATTGGCTGCTGGCGACCGACTCGGTGATGCTGCTTCGCCTTGAATCATTGTACTGGGGAGCACCGACACGTTGGATTTCTTCCTCTGGGAAAGCCCAGGCTTGACCTTTGGTAGGCTCTGCTGCTCGGGCGATATGCCCTGTCGCGGGACCAGTAATCGCGGGGGCAGTCTTGATCGTCTTGGACTCGGGGTTTCGATCTGCGCTGGGCTGGTAACCGTTCGAGATGCGATGAACGGAAAGGTGATGTGGGTTCCGCTGTGTGTGAAGGGTGTTCTGGATGGATGTGGTTGAAGGGTTGTTGGATGTATAGGGCGAATTGCCAAGTCGCATGTCACTGAAGCCCTGGTTAATGCGGCTATCCACGCTTTCCCGTCGCAGGCCACCCATTCCCGGAGCCAGCGTCTCGCCCATTACAGGGCCAGTCCCGTTGGATTCGATCGAGGTTGGCCGGTCCCGACGCGGGTCGAGGTTGCCAGGTGTGCTGGGGGATACCATGGCAGCGACACTCATGTTGGTCGTTGAGGGCGATACGAGCGCATAAGGAACCATGTTGGAGGCGATCGGCGACGGAGTCTTGTCTTGCGATGACGATTGATAGCCAGAGCCGCTTGGGCTCAGACCGTTGACGTTGAACGAGGCTGCAGATGTGTCTAGACGAGTCGGGTCAGTAAAGGAGCTGGGCCACTGGCGCAAATAACCACGAGCGGCGTACGCTTACTGGAGGCGTCTGCATTTGAGTAGAAGCCCGAATCTCGCATATGCGGAGGGCCGTTTGGAGCGGAAGCTGATGCGTGCTCGCTGTTAAGGATGTTGGTGAGTCCAGCTGACTTGGGAGCCGGTTGGCGTTGCTGGCTATGGGCATCCATGGCTGGCCGAGATTGAAGACGGGAATAACGAGGTCAACGCCAGCTTGGAATGAATACGACAGGGCGATACTCGAACGGGTCGCGTGGAAGACAGGGTCAATCGTGTCGCCAGAAAAGCCAAGGGTTGTCTCCTGAATAAAATGGGGGGATCGGTTCGTCGCAGCCACGGCGAGACCGAAGCCGTACGGAGGAGGCGAGCAGGTAGCGGCGGTGCAGCGAGGCGATTGTCGAGAGCTGAGAACTGGTATTCGGGGAGAGGAGCGCGACAGGGCGGCGATTTTTAAGATGAGAGCCAGGCGTATCAGCGCAAGAGCCCCAGGACAGGGTCAAAATACGATGATGGTGACAGCAGCTGGCGAAAGGATGCGTAGTAGTAATGGCAGATTGTGAGGAAAGGAAAAGGAAAATTGCACACGAGACGGACCCTAGTGAAGGTGACGGAGGCGGGCGAGGAAGGGGAGGAGGAGACCTAAGGACTTGAGCATGGGTGTGGGTGTGACTTGTGGGAGAACGTGAGAAAAGAGCCACCTCGAGAGAGGGAGAGTGTGCGGTGCGGTACGTGTGAGCGAGTGGTTGGGAGGGGTCCCGTCTTGTCTGGTCTTGGGCCACCCGCGGAGAGAAGAGATGGGGAGGGATGGGATGGGATGGATCGAGGATGGGCAGGACGGGACTGATGAATGACAGAGAGACTTGGGAGAGACATGTGTGTGGTACCTGAGAATAGTGTCCATGGTGGTATCACCAAGGTTCCGTCATTTGAGCGCACAGCAAACAACCTACGCTGGCTGCCAGTGCGCGATGCCAAACCCCCAGTGGAAGCCGCAGGGGAGCTAGGGCCTGTGCAGCGGGCGGCCGCGGGCAGCCAGATTCCCCCCAGTGGATTCTGTCCTCAGCAACTGGCCTCTCCAGAAGCTGAGGTGAAGAAGTGCTTCGCTGTGCTGTGCTGTGCTGTGCCGTGCTCAATGTGTACCCCCTGTGTCCTGTACTCGAGGTACCTGTGATAGCGTGGCCAAGTACAGCATCACTTCAGGTTCCCGTCCATGCCGTGCCCGGGGGGGCGGTCCCTGCTGGTCATGGTGCACTCGAATGCGTGGTCTTCGCGCGTGGACTCGCAGCCACAAGTACCTGGGGTCGACAAGCAACCGCTACTGGCGCGAGAAACCTTCAGCTGAAATACCCCCATCTGCAGTACCCGAGACTCGGCGCGAGTCCAAGGATAGGCGCATCTGAGGGCTCACACGGGCGACCAAGTGCCCTGAACGGCGGTCCAATGCAGCCCTGAAACGCAGCCATGAGGGACTCGGCCCGTATCGTGTACCTGTCTTTTTCGTAGCCCCCACAGGGATACGGCTCCATGTGTCAAAGTACCCGGCCACGACTCAATACCCCCGACCAGCAGCACGCTATTCTTGGGAGTGTCGCCAGCTTCAGCAACTGATGGACTGCTGGGGCGTGCGGTCCCACGGTCTGTGAAGCCACCCTCCACCCGTGGAGCCCTTGTTCATTCCCCTCTGGCTCCCCCCGAAAACCTTGTTCTGCCACGGCTTCAAGACGTGGAGGTGCGGAGAGCATTGGACGCAAATCGTGGAGGTGCTCCCACCGCGCAGAAGACGGAAGAGGGCACCATCAAGGCGCCGTATTGGCCTCTTCTGACCTCAGCCAGCCTCAGGTACAGTGCGATATGCAACTAGTCTCTGCTTCCGGCCAAGGTCACTGCCTCAGACGACATCATGTCCGGCCCAGGAAGAGTGGCGATAGGCGGGTTCTGGCATCATGCCCATCTCAATGCCAAGGCTGAATCTCCGAAACGCTGCACTGAGAGACATATGGCAGTCCCGGTCGGAAGACATGGCCGGATACATTAGTGAAAAGATGCAGCTCAGACCTTGTTATTATTCCCTTCGTCCAGCCGCTCAGACGGGAACCTCTGCGAAAGAGGGGAAATCTGCAATTGTTTCCATGCAACGGACCGAGGAGCAGGCTCAATGATGTCTGTGCAATACTGCCTGCAGTAAGCAAGCCAGCTAGCCACGAGCCACTTGTCACCTACTGTACATCTTACAGAGTGAAGTTATTCCCTTGACATAGGACGATCTCAAACGTGGTTGTTCATCGAATCCGCAAGGGTGGCGACATGATCCGTCTTGTCTTGCCTGTACGTCAGTATCTAGATAGCCGCCCAGTTAGAGGCATCGGAGTACAGTAGGCAACTCACTAATAGCCTGCCAAACTACCTACCACGCGGGATGCCGTCACCCACATGCCACCTTTCGGCCGTCATCGCCAAAGGCCTGGTACAGTACAGATGGTCAAGATGAAGCACGTTCTTGATGCCGACATGTTGCCGCGAAGGAATAGGCATGGATCATTCCAACGCAGTCACCTTCAGAGATGGGACGATGAGCAACTCAAAGCAAGATCCAGCAAATCGAAGAACAAGACAATAGGAAGAGAAAACTCTTCAAAGCCCATGTTCCCAACAACTGGCAACATCCTGTCGGGTCACCACGAGGCCAGTGCCTGCGGGTTACTGGAGCTTGTGGTTGAGCAAGCTAGGATCCCTAGACCTCGGGAAGTTCGTGTGCTGTCCTGTCTGTTCGCACTGCGTGCGTGGACGATTTCCGGTGTGCGCTGTGCAATGGATGGATGCTGAGATGGATGCTCGTCAGCCCAAGAAACGGGACTGGAAAACGTGTGGGTGTGTGGCTTGCACCGAGCCGGGGCACCTCGTGCGTCGTCGACTAGCGCATCCATGGCCCCATCAAAAAGCATGGACTTGGAGGCCCATGCCGTGAGGTCCAAGAATTGTCTAGGGACCCATGCCCTTTGTCTTGTACCGGACTGGCTCGTTTGGTGAAGCTTTGTTCCTCCTTCCGTCTCACCCCCAGTCTTTTCCCCCGGCGCACCCCAGCTGGAACCTTCGCTTGGCTCGACCCCGTTGTTTGATGAGCGATGGGCGGAGCGACTAAACAACCCAGCACCACATGCGCGATCTTCCGCCGCCACGTGAGGCGCATCTTGTCGAGAGGATAGCGCCGCGAAGCAATTGGTTCTTTCGTTTGCCTGCAGAGTACGTACTGGGTCCATCCCGCCCTCATCTCATGTAAGATGTCGTTGGCATGTGCAAAGGTACAGGTGCCGCGCGGTGTTCGTGAGCTGCCATGTGGCAGCACCGAGGTACTCGATACCTGAAGGATACCTCAAGATGGCTGTCGCCGTACACTTGTCGCTCGCAGCGTGGTGTCGTACCTGATTTCTTGTCAAAGCCATCTATTCAGCTGCTGCCCACTATCAGCTTGAAACAGCACTATGTAGGTTGTGCAAGGGAGACTATGCCTGTGCAGGCTTCAGTCTTGGTCAATCTTTGCTGCTTGCGTCAACCCAGCGTCGGTTACCTTTGACTTTTCCTGCTCCCCGACACGTGCGCGGACGCGGATGGAGGAAGCGCAAGCAAAAGATCTAGCCACCCTGGTGACGGGCACGACCAGGGAGGGCGTCAATCTCGATGGGTCAAGCCGTCTCGGTGACAAGGATACCCTTCAAGGCTTTATGTGGGTGTGCTGAGGTGGCCAGACGAAGCAGAGAGACAAGAAAAGAGAGGAAACAGGGCCAGGCCAGGCCAAAGCAAACAATTTAGAAAAAGAAAACACTCAAACAGAAAAACGGTCTGGCGATTAATGAGATCGGCCGACAGGCACGAGGTGGAACTAATTGATCCACGCCGCTCCTTCTCTCTCAAGAGTCCTTACACAGTGCGATGTGCATCTCTTTCCGAAAACTTGGATTGACACTGTACATGGAGCAAACTTATCGCTCTATTTTACAGTGCGTATTTGTCTCTCAACGTTCATAGCAAGAGCGACCCCTGAGTCGCAATCTCACTCTGGACAACAGTCCATCCAAGATCTCCTCTCAATACCAATACCTAGCCATTCACACTTAGATCCATCTCCCCAACATCCCCCAGCAAAAGAGGATGCAAGAGATTCAGATGTCTTTCCGCCGAGACAATGTCTCGACCCCCTGTATCGTATCTCGCCAGTCGTCCTACCGCTGATAGCCCAATTGGTTATCAACCAGAGAATAATATGGCGAGAGTCGCTCCTACGGGCGTGGGCATCTTGCTTTTTGCACAATTTCCAACAAACATTCATCAGAATATCCGCATAGCAGCCCCTGAATTTCTCTTCGACGCCAAACCGCCTGGCTGATCATGCATGGCAGCCAACTGTGCCGAGACATGGTGCAAACTCTGAGCAACAGAACAGCCTCCAGCGATCTCATCGTCGTGCCGCCCACGCGGTGGCAGCAAGCCTGTCCAACCCAACCTCCTCGCTCACACTGGTAAAGAGCCAGTTGGCGCTTCTAGTAATCCCACGACAAGAAACCCCTCGCGTGCTTTTCACGCCGGCCCCAAACCCTTGGACCCATGTGCCTGACTTGTCCCGACGGGGGATTCTTCCCGGGGATCTTCATTGCCTTTCTCTCGACTAACACCACCCAAGCGCGCTCCCATCGGCGATCGGCGCCTCTTTAAGATGGCCCATGGCTGGGTGTCTGAAAATGGGTTTCCGTACAGCAGCGGTGCGATTTACGTCAAAGCGCGATGAACTTGTTGCGGATTCCAACACTTTTAACCTGATATGCATGGAGGGCACATCGTTCAGCGAGCCCCTGCATCTCAGCCTCCATAACTGCCGGGGGAGAAGCAACAAATTCCCCTTCCACGTGGTGATGAGGTGACAGCCAGTCAAACCTCACTCAAGCAGTCATGCCGAAACAGGAGGGTGCTCAAGAAACGCGGGTATGGTATGGCATGGCGACCACTACTCTGGACATGGATCCCAAGCTGACCATGATAGTTTTCCTCCGGCTCCCGCCATTAGCACCCGCCGAATATATCTGAAAGCGCAGCATGGGCCGCCCCCCACACACCCGTGCGTTTGCTCTGTGCAACCCGAGCCTCGCCAAAGGAGCGGTTAGATCGCTGTGGCATGAGAATTGCTTGCACAAAAAGCGGGAGAAACATCCCCTTCTCTCCATGACCCGACAGCGCTATCCACTCCGGCTCCATTACGGCTTCTCCCCGGCTTGTCTCGATGATGGACCCATCGGTTGAGCCACTGGCTCGGGCAATCAGCTATCTGCCATGCCTTGGCCCAACTTGCGAGTCTCACACACCCCTTACGGCGATATCTTCACCCTTGCCTTGCTGTCCCATCAATCAATCACCCGTCTATCAGATGAGACAGCCTGTCCAAACTTCCGGTACATACTCGATCATTCTACCCCCGTAGGACAACACCACGAAGCTCAACTAGGCCAGCAATCAAGCTCCAAGCTCAAGCTGGTTGGGTTCATAGATACGCAAATTCACCATCTTGTTTGTAGGTCCAGGAATCGAATCGGCCTTCCTTTTGACTTCACAAGCCTCTCAGCCCTATTCTAGATTTTGCTGACCTCAAACTTTGGCCGTGGTTTCCTCAAGCTGGGGTCTGTGTGAGATTCGCAACCCGCAGTTTTCCAAGAGCAACAACCTTGGCGGGTTCTCTCATTCGGTAATTCATACGAGGCCGACCAAGCCTGGGGAGGACGACAATAGCGAAGGTCCCAGGAGCAGATTTCATAAGGTGGTTTACAAATGCCACCATCTCCATGGTTGACAGCTACGCTTGCATTGCTGGTCCTTCGAGACCAATACATTAGCCATGGCATGAGTGATCGACATGCACCCGTGTTTGTCACTCCTCGGCCCTTCTGTCGAGCAGGTCCCTCATCATGCCAGATGAGCTGAAGCGGAAGATGGCGACCATGTCTCGAAATCCGACTTGTCATGTGGGATTTCAGCAGACTCGCGCATTAGGGATGACTCGTTAATTGCTGTCGTCAGGGAGAGTGATGATTCGAGCTGTTGAGCAAGCCACCAGAGATTTCGCTGAAACTAGCGCAGAGCGACGCATTGTCACCAGGATACGATTCGACAAAGCACCGCTCAGCAAGGCATTGTCGAGTCCATAGCCGTTGTTCGTTTTATCCTATCATTGATATCTCCAATCCGCAGCTCTGCTCAGCGCCATCTTCGAGATTCGCCCCGTCAACAAGACGCGACAGATCCAGCCAAGCCTTTCCTAATCTCGTTCCATGATTCCTGCATCGGCATTCGAGGTTGAACCGACCAGCCCTGGCAATCATGGGTCTGGTCGCGTCTACTAGGGCCCATATCTTGAGCCGTCGTGTTACTTCACCATGTTGCACTACTACCAATGCTGTCACAGTGCATACACCGCTCGTGAAACCAGACAACTCGCACAACAGCAGCACAAACTTGCATTCTTACACACAGCCTCGCTTGTTGTTGGCTATACATTGCGTTCCCAACGTAACAAACGATTTGTCCGCTCGGGTAGTGATCCAGGCAGCACGTCGATGGGTCTGGGTACTCCGCCGTGCTATTTCCATGTTCATCATGTGTTGGACTTGCTACTCATCACATTGGCATCAGATTGGCGTTGCGCACTGACACGGTGGTGGGTACAACCTCGCCAGAACCGGACAAGGAAGGACGGGATGGCTGGAAGCCCAGGCGCCCAGGTAGATGGCCTTTTCTCGATCCTGCGGGACAAGTGACTCGAGATCTGGAGCGTGCTCAGCTTTCCATGGTTGCACAAAGTACCTCCTGTTTGTCTCCATCAGAAGAGGGGGACCTCGGATTCCACCAATCTCGCTCAGCAACCCTCATCCACAGCGGGAAGCCGGCTGCCCGCACAAACTCTCTTTTTGTTGAAGCAATACACCCTGGTCAACGACTATCACGTCTATTCGTTTACGGAAGGCGAAGTAGAGGGTATGTACAGTACAGTACTGACGCACGGTTCCCCGAGTGTGAAGGGTGGAATGGTCTCTTGGATCCAGATGCTCGGGATGCCTGATCTGTGAGTGGACTCGCACTCGGAAGCTCACCCGGGCTTGGGTGAAAGACGCAACTTGAGGGCTAGCGCGAGGCAGGCACGTACTGAAAGATATTGACGGGATTCCACCACGGCGAGGTCTCGAGCTTGCTTTGACTTGGCGTCCGTTGAAGAAACGGGATGGAATCTTCCAGTGGTGATGCTATGGAACGGTCGCAGAGAATGAATGAAGGCGCGAGGCCCGACAGGTTTCGGGAGACAAGATGCATGGTGAAGAATGGACCGTCTACGGGTGCTGAAGGGATGCCTACCACGCTGCAGGCTGGCCATCAGTTAGCTAGCCTGCTGTGGAGAGATGTCTCATCCAAAGAACGGCATCTCTAGACTGCTTTGATCAAGGCAAAATATGTCGCGGGGCAAGGGGATCAGTATCTGGCTACCGTCTCAAGGCGGACCGAGTCTTTAACACAAGCCGCCGAGACAAGAGGGCTCGACGGTCTATCGTCTTGAGCAAGATCTTCCAGCAGGGCAAGCTTGATAAATTCGATATACCCGCCCACGAAAGGTATGTATTTCCTTCTTTTGCTTAACCAACGGGCGGCAGTTCTGGTCACCGAGCAAGCATGAATCAACGACACAGCACGACATCGATGCCGATCGTGCTCGCAGCACAGTATCCTTCCTACCCCGGACTTTCATGGACAGTTTACGCGATGGGCTAGTCAGCATCATATCCGCCACTCAATCAAGCACTTGGGAAGCAAGCCAAGCCCCCCTGGCCCCAAGATGACTAGTTCAACGCCCTCCGTCTCCACCAGCATGCCTCAGAGAGCCGTCTGTTTCTACCCACCTTGTTCCCCTCATGGCGTCAAGATGTCTTGATGGTGCTCTCTTATCCCTCTTCTGTATAGCCGTCAGGTTCAACTTTTTGAAGTTTTGGCCGACCCGAGGACCCGGCCGTTGGGGGATCGCCGTCTACCAAACCCAATCGAAACTTGAAGCGTCTAAATATGTCACCGAGGGGCCTGGTTAGAGAACTGTACAGTACCTATCTGGTGAAGATGGCTTCGAGCAGATACGGATGCGCACTCCTAGGAGACGTCACGACACCCTCTCGAGTGTATGTGTTCGGTACCTACCTTGTACTGTACTCCATACACCACCAGCATCGACGATGGGGACGGCACTCACCGTTCCAACAAAGCAACATTATGCATCTAGCCTAGTTTAGGAGGATGCAATCCATCCCGTGGTACGCCAGATTGTCTCTAGCAAGTCTGATCAGGTCCAATCAAACCAGCCAAGTGCCTGAGATGATTGTGATCTCACTCAAACGATGCCGCAATATCACAACCTAGCCCTAGCCTCGCTGTTCCGCTCTGTTGTCTCACTCACTTTACTTTTCCCAGCTGCTTTCCGTCCTGTTCGTTGCTTTTCACTCACCTCGTCTCCCTCTCCCCTTGCGTCTCTTCAGCCCCATTACTCCACATCCGAGGGGGGAAGAGAGGGGTATTGTGCTCTCAAGCGAGGTCCAGTGTTCCCTTTCCCGCGAGACCATTCAGTTTCTATAGCGCCCGCATGGGATAGGCGTCTATTACGAGACATGCGTACCATCTAGCGATGGCGCACGTCGCGGCAGGAAACGAGCCTAGGGCTGGCCAAGGATGGAGGCCTTGACGAGACGTGCAAGAGATCATCCGCTACGGGAAGCTCCTCGTCCTCCAAGCACGGCGTACAAGTGCCGTCCCAAGGTGGACGGCGAGACTCTGCGTCTGCTTACTACCGAGGCAGCTAACTAGCGGGGAGGGGAAAGAAATAAGAGAAGCCGCCCGAGCTTGCAGGGAATAACGAGGGAATTGCGCTGCGCCATGACACCCTCTTGGCTGTGGTCGAGGAGCCAGGGATTCAATCTGCAAGCCTCTCGTCTCAGCAACTGACTCGCGATACATAGTCGGTCAGCAGTGATACAGACATTATTAAGCACTCGTCCGAGAGCGACAGGCGTCGGGTAACATTGCCCGAATCACTAGAGCAAAGAAGCTGTTGGTGTGTCCCTTAGTCTCGGTGGAAGACAATAACCTATACCCGGGGGCTTCGGGGTACGCTAACCGTTTGACTCCTTCTCCGTGTCGATGCTTATTTGCAACTGACTCGATCATACAACGCTTATTGTCACCTCGGACGTGCTATGAGGGGCTCACTTATGTCGATGCCTAAATAGTTGACCGAGAACTAATCACTAGTCACAGGTAATTACGGAGATGTAGAAACTTGTAGATAAGTTTCCGGGGGAGACAACATGGAGACACGAAACCAACATTGAGGGGAAACACATCAAGCTACCCGCAACAGGTGCCGCTCTCAAGAGACAATGGTCTCCGCGTTGCATAATATATTCGTCAATGACCTGCAAGGTCATGTATGTCTCTCATATGTCACATCCCAGCCCGATTTGATACAAGCAAAGTCCCAACAATACATCCCAAGTCAATAGTTAACCCAAAACAACATTCTCTTCAACGCGGACACACCCCTCTCTGATTTCAAATATCAGCTCTAGTCTTAGAACTCAAACTCTGGTCGGAAGACGTCTGGATCTACACCGGCAACTGTCTTCTCGGCCAGATCCCTGCGGCCCATCTGGGTAAAGACACGGCGAAGCGTATCGTACAAAGTGCTGCTCCTGTTCTGCGCCGACATGCGGTCGAGTGTCTCGTCGACGTTGCCGGCGTTGTCGCCCAGGATCTCGTAGGCCTTGCTGCGGCCAGACTTCTCAATGGCTTTGTGCATCTCCAGGGCCGCCAGGAAGTGGCAGGCGGCCTCGTGGTGACAGTGGATGTTGATACAGCTGACACCAAGGTTGTAACGGGCACGCACAAAGTTGGGAGCAATAGCCAATGCTTCCTGGTAAGCTGCGATGGCCTCTTCAGACCGTCCGCTGTTGGCGAGCGTTGCCCCCAGTCGGTTCCAGAGGAGGTGAAGCTGCTCCTGCTGGTTCGAGCTGCCAAGCTCCGAGGAGTGGAGAGCTGACTGGAAGCAGTCAACGGCCTTGTCATAATCCTCTGCTCCATAGAAGAGGACACCCAGGCCGACTTGCACATCAGGGTCCATATGCTCTCCGTCAGGGCTCAGCTGTGCTGCCTTGATGAACAGATTCGTCACCTTGTCGTGTAACTGCTGTCGATCCGTGAAGCCCATCTCGGCAGGGGGGTGCAAGTCCTTGGGGTCCAGGATATTGGGATACTTAACTGACAACCACCGCTCGAGTGTGCGATATGCTGTGCTGTCGTAGCCCTCGTTGGTATACGACACGGCGAGACCCATAAGGGCCGCGAGGTTGTTGGGGTCAAGCTTGAGGGCATGCTCAAGTGCCCGGATTGCCGCCGTCTCCTTTTCATTCTGCGCCTGGGCAGTTCCTAGATACACCCACGCCTCGGTATGGCTGGCGTTCTGCTGGACGGCGGCCTCAAAGGCCAGAGCGGCCAGCGAGAGGTTGCCTCCCTCCTTCATGATACGCACGCCCTCCTCGAAAGCGTTCTTTTCGTCGCGGAAGAAGTTGTCCTCCTCGAATAGGTAGTTCTCAACGGCCGGATCACCGAGGCGTCCCCAGTCGCCCATGCCCTCGAAGTCGGGCATCATGTTGTTGCTCCATTCGGTATCGAATTGGTCGAACATCTCGTCGTTGACCATGGATCTATTGGCAGCGGTCTCAGCTTGGATTCCTTTCCAAATGGATTCAAAGTCACCGAACTCATTAGTTTCGGACGTCAAGCCCTTGTCCATTTCATTGAGCTCCCGCTCTGCGGCGGTCGCTTCCACTTGCTCCTTTTCCTTGCCCTTGTCCTGTAGCTCCATCTCGGCGAACTGCTCCTCCCACTTGTGGTCGTCGAGCTCTACGAGGCGGCCCTTGCCCTTGACGTCCTGCTGGGGTTGTTGATGCATAGGCTGCTGGTTCTGGTACATGGGTTGAAACATGGGTTGATAACCCATGGGTCGGTTCATCATGCCGCTCATCATGGGTCGTTGTTGGTTCATCTGATTTGGAACGTTGCTCTGCATGGGACTCGCTCTTGAGGAAGAACTTTGTCCGTTCAGCTGCTGGAAACGGGCAAACTCGTCAGTGTTGAAGTGCGCTGCTGCGGCGGGCGGTGGCTGGAAGGCCGACTCCATGGCAGCCTGGCCATTGAAGTCGGGGGCCCAAGTTGGCGATGCTGAGTTGGCACGCATGTGGCTCTGAGCTGCGCCAAGCGGCATCTGGCCTGGCTGCATAGGAAACTCTTGCTGGAGGCTGGGGCCCTGGTTAAGGAAGCCATTCATCATCTATCATACCAAGGATATGTGCATTAGTAATTCGTCCATTGGCCCTTTTCGAGGGCATACCTCGTCTTGGGGGGCGTTTGCGCTCTGGCTTCTGAACCCATTTAATTGGCCGCCGGGACCTCGACCGACGAGCCGGTCTTGCTGAAGGGTTCTGTCATTTTGTGTATGCTTGTGAAGCTGGCTGAGAGGGTTCGCAGAGGAAGAGCACTCGGCACCACCGCTCAGGAACGACATGGCTCTGGCGATATGTAGGATTGATTTCGGTGGTTCGGACGAATCGGGGAGGAAGGATACGCGATGAAAGAATCGATGGAGACGGTTGGCGACGATTCTCCTGATATGCGCGGAGGGGGGAGACGTCGATGCAGGTTGGGTCGTTTACAAATCGAAGTTGATCGAAGTCTTGGGCCTGGAGAAGGTGTGGCACCGTTTGGCGGGGAAAATGCCGAGGCTCCGCCGGATGCCGTGTTCGGAAAGACAGGCCGATCAGCTTGGGAAAAAGGACCCTTCGGCACCGCACGTGACTGCGGGGGAAAGTATTGCCCAAATCGGGCAAGCGACAGGTGCAGGGTGCTTTCACTGAAGTTGGGAAGGAGCGGTCTTCTTCGGTGAGGAGCAGCAGTAGGAGCAGTCTTATCGATAAGGATTTTTTTTTCTGTCCTGTTCCGCGAGACGTCGCAGCCAGCCAACCTCCTCACAGAAAGTCTCGTTATAGCAGGACATCTTTCACCACAACAATTCAAGATGCTCCGTCAAGTGTACGCTCAATCGCATCCTTTTTGAGTATCTCGCAAGCTAATTTACTCCTCCAGTAAACCCCGCAATGCCCGCTCCAAGCGGGCGCTCGAGAAGCGCGAGTCCAAGGTCAACGAGAACCCCAAGACATGCCTCTTCCTCCGCGGAACGACGTGCTCGCAGATTGTCCAGGATGCCCTCAACGACCTGCACCAGATGCGCCAGCCGCTGGCGAAAAAGTTCACCAAGAAGAACCCCATCCACCCCTTTGACGACGCCACGTCGCTCGAGTTCTTCTCGGAGAAGAACGACGCCAGCCTGCTCCTCTTTGGCAGCAGCCAGAAGAAGCGCCCCCACACCCTGACCTTTGTCCGCACCTTCGGGTACAAGACTCTCGACATGCTCGAGCTCTACCTCGACCCTGAGAGCTTCCGTACCATCTCCCAGTTCAAGACGAAAAAGTTCGCCATCGGCCTGCGCCCCATGCTGCTCTTTGCCGGCACCGCCTTTGAGAGCCCCGTCTCCAACGAGTTCACCCTCGCAAAGAGCATGTTTATCGACTTTTTCAAGGGCGAGCCCAGCGACAAGATTGACGTTGAGGGCCTTCAGTACATCGTCTCCATCAGCGCCGAGGAGAGCACTGGAGAAGGCGACGCCAAGCCCGCCATCCACCTGCGTGTCTACACCATCAGCACCAAGCGAAGCGGTCAGCGTCTTCCGCGCGTCGAGGTTGAGGAGATTGGTCCTCGCATGGACTTCCGCGTCGGTCGTATCCGTGAGGCCGATGAGTCGATGCTCAAGGAGGCCATGAAGAAGCCCCGCGGCCTCGAGGAGCGCACCAAGAAGAACGTCACGACCGACGCCATGGGTGACAAGATTGGTCGCGTGCATCTGGGCAAGCAGGATCTTAGCGAGCTGCAGCTCCGCAAGATGAAGGGTCTGAAGCGCAGCCGCAAGGAGAAGGAGGAGGAGGAACAGGACGTGGTCGAGGAGGACGAGGAGGATGCCAAGAGGATAAAGCAATAGATGGTGCGGCATTGCGGGCTCGGAGTTGGGCGTCTGGGAAAAGGTCCTACTTAGGAAGGCCGTGTCGATTTATTATGTACGAGTGACAGCTCGCCATTACTACTCTTGTCTCTTGTATCTATCATCTAGTTGCGACGACACAAAGATCATGTCTTTCGGCGATTCAACATGTTATTGTCCGACATTCCTAATACCTTGCGTGCCTGTTCCGCTGAAAACAGGTCCTTGCCTAGTGGTTGTAGTACGATAGAGTAACAAGAGTAAGCCATCAAGATATTTCATCTTGTGTGCCCAAGACGATGCTGAAAAGGGCCAGCAAGCCCATAAAAGTACTATGCATTATGTCCATGGTATATCGTCTAGTAACGTGCTATATGACATGACTCGACGATGGGTATGGGATCCGTCTCCGTCTATAGGCTTATACATAAATGTGTTCGCCCCAGTGTCCCGAGTAAAGAGCTGTTCCATGGCGAGACCTCGGACTCGCCTGGAAGCTCGTAGAGGTCATTATGAGGACGATGAGATGATGAGCTGTGACCCAGGCCTTTCAGCCTTAAAGCCCAGCTTGCTCCACGAGGTTGACCTAATGCAAACGCACTAGATCTCTCTCGATAGAGGAAGCATCCTCGTCCTGATGTACCAGAAAAACGCCTTCACCGCGCATGATTAGGAGGATTTTCGAACTCCAGCCTGGAGCAGTATCCGTTCCCAGACGAAGAGGGATATGACCCCAAGAAAGGCCATGGCCCAGGTACCGTACACCCCCTCGTTCAGGATTCTAATAAAACTCCAAACCTATGCACCAGTATTCCCATCTAGGGCATAAACCGGGTGTATGTAAACGAAAGAATAGATAGCCGTGAGTCGTAAAAACGTTGAATTTGAAGATTTTCCGTCGGCTCCCACCAGAGTTGGAGCCTGGGTAGGCCGCCCAGAACAGTATCCGCTGCGCTCATGATTAAAAGAAAATATGTTGCAAGACTGCCGATCTGATCTGCTGGACGGGGCTCAAGACCAGCTTCAGTCCCCAGAGCCCCTGTCTTGGCCTCGTGATCATGAGTCCACCCACTCAGTCCGGGGAGTCGGGCACGATAAGATCCTCGTCTGGGATTGGAATAGGAGGCTGCACGTGTGATTGGTTCAGCATCCCGGCAAAAAGTTCGATGTGCTGCACCATGGAGCCAACAACCCCTGACTGATCCGGAGCCTGCTCCTCCAGCTCGGTGCCCCAGATGTCCTGTGGTATTGTGCTGCCGTCAAGCAGAGCAATACGAATGGGCCACTCGAGATGGCGCCACCACTTGGAACCAGGCTCAAACAGGTTCACCAAGCCCATCACCTCTCTCCGAGACACATCCTGTAGCCACCAGACATTGTCCATTCGTTTTAGAAGGGCAAAGAAGCAGGCAAGGATGGCGAGGGCCCGTGGCCGCTTGGCATCCACCAGGTCGACATATCTCCTCGAAACTGTTGCAGGAAAAGCCAGCGCAGCAGCTGCGTGGTAGTTCTTATGAGCCCAGTTGAGGACGCTGACAGCATGCGAGTATGCCTGAGTAGTAGCAGCGACGTAGCGGGGATCTTCGTTCATGAGCTCGTCTGTCAGCCCTTCAAGCATATGTCCAAAGTAAGAATCGGGTGAGCGCGGATTTAGGTTGAGCTGGAAACTTGGCTGAGAGTCGATCACGACCTTGACGATATCGCTGTGGCAAATCCACTGCCAGGAACTTGCGACCACAGTCTTCACGCCTTGGAAGGCATGGAACCAGGAAAGGGGAGGCGTATATCTGCTTATCGAATCACTAGGGTCGGTATCTCCGTCGTCCTTAATGAAGAGGCGAGAAGCACTCGCTTGAAAGGCGATGAGAGTCGCGGTAAGGAAAAGTGCTTCGGCATTGTCGGCGGTGATGCCAGCTTCCAGTGATGCGCAGTAGGCGGAAAGGGAGGATGCTGAATAGGCGTGTGAGGCGCGCACCAAGCACTTGTCGTCAGGGGCCATGGAGCGCAGGTGGAGTGCAGCGACGGAGAGAATGGCGTCGGCGAGGTAGGTCTTGCCATTGCCTGAGAATGCCATCTGAGGCACAGCACGCTGCCAGATATCCTCGGCGGCAGGGGAGTTGGTCAGGAGGGTTTTCGACGTGACGTTTGTATAGTGGTGCATGAGGCGCAACTCGAGCATTCTGTCGCCATGATTTGGATCCGATGTCGCCGAGCTTATTGACGGTTGCGAATAGACAGAAGTTGGAGGAGAAGGGTTTGGCCTTGGAACCCTCACCGGACTTGAGGGGGCACGTGGACGCGTCAAAGGAGTCCTGGGAGCGTTGATTGTTGCCGAAGGCGAAGGAGTTGGAGCGCCGATGCTGTTCTCAGCGCTCACAGCGGGTGTCGCAGCAGTGAGCTGTTCGAGGACATCGGGGTTACTGAAGTCGCAGGGGACGCCATGTTTGGCGCAGTTGCCGCATCGTGGGTGGACTTCATCGCACTATTCCGGCACAAGAGTTTGATGTCAGCCCAGATGTAAACAAGCGGAGCCCGGATGGATACTGAAGGTTTGAGGGATAAGCATGAGTCCAAGAGTCGGCGCCATACCTTGATCTTCCTATTCTTGCACCTGCGACAGCCCGCGCGAGACTTTTTGTGAGAGCGACGAGGCGGCATGGTTGACTATGTTGAAGGGGACGAGTTCAAAGGGGGGGTAAGGGAGACGAGATTTTCACGTGTCGTCACCGATCTCTCAGGAAACAACTTGAACACACGGACTGGACCCTTGATGGTGAACTCAGTCGCAGCATGGCCGCAGAGGCAGGAGGCCTCGTGTGCGGTTAGCTGAAGTGAAAGGGGAGGAAGCAATTGTGTGTTGAAATTATTCAAGTGGGAGTTCCATGACGCGCACGCACTCAAATAAAAAAGGTCGAGACAAAAGAGAGAGAGAGGAAAAAAGCGTCGTAGGCGAGAAGACGTGGTTGAGCACGGTTGTTTCTGCCTGCGTGCGCTGCTGAGCTGAGCGAGCTGCGGTGAAGGGGGAGATCGGGTGTTGGCACTGGTAAAGATGGATTACAAGTTGAGGATGGCACGCATGGATGGGGATGGGATAGGATGGGGATGCGCTACGCATGGAGGGGCGGTCGGCAGGGCAGCCAGTGAGGGAGCGAATGGGAGAGAGGCTGCACTGCCACAGCAGGGGTACTCGCAACGCAGAACGGGCGAGTCGGTGTCCATAATGTTGACGACTTCGGCGCCGGAGCATCCATGTGGAGCAGTAAATTGATGCTGGTGCTGCTTGTGCCCTTGTAAGCCCTTGTGTGTCCGGGTCTGCGTTAACCACGTAGACGACCAGGTGGACTGATGGAAGCAGCAGGCGGGAGACCGGGCCGACCAGAAGTGTTGAGTATCAGAGCATCAGAGACGAGAGAAACAAAGGGAATAGCAAAAAAGAATGTCGGATATATTGAACGCCAACAATGCGCAGGCCGTCCGGGGGTGGCCCACGGGCGGCTCCTCAAACCATGACATGACAGCTCAAGGGACCCTCGAGCACTAGGTCCCTGCTGCCCAGAGGACGGCAATTGCACACAATGGAGTTGTAGCGATTGGATGAGATGTGTGGATGGATGGACGACAATTGCCACGAGGACAATCGAAGTGAAACTGGACTCTCCCCCTCCCACATTGAGGCGTTCCATACCTTTGTCGGATATTGCGTGGTCCAAATCGTATCATGAGGTCTCTCTTTTTGGACGACTTGAAACATCCAATCAGAGTGAACCATCCCGCCAAATCTGTTGCGCCGCCGGGTCCATTGTTGTTCCGATCCTTTCTCTCTGCACCCCCACCTTGAGGTCCTGGTCATCTTGAGCTTACTGTGTAGCACTCCATCGAGCAGGCTCGAGAGGCTCCATACCACGCTGAATCCATCGTAAGCTGTGTCCTCTTCTTCTCGCCTTTCTCACACCTCAGCTCTCGATTCATTCACCTCATTTTTACCTTCCTATCTACGCAAGACCTATCTCCGTAGAATGCACGGCAAGATCATCGCTGCTTCTGAGAAGCACCCTATTGTGCCCAACCATACTTACAAGTATGGCACTGCGGGGTTCCGCATGAAGGCTGACCTTCTCGATGGCGTCGCCTTCCGTGTTGGTCTCCTGTCGGGCCTGCGCAGCCGCAAGCTCAATGGCCAGGCCATTGGCGTTATGATCACCGCCAGCCACAACCCGGCCGTTGACAACGGTGTCAAGATTGTCGACCCCATGGGCGAGATGCTTGAGCAGGAGTGGGAAGCCTACGCTACCCGTCTTGTCAACTGCCCCTCCGACCAGGAGCTCCTCGACACCTACAAGGCTCTCGCTGAGCAGCTCAAGATTGACCTCTCTGCCCCTGGCCGCGTCGTCTACGGCCGTGATACCCGTCCCTCGGGCCACTCCCTCGTCGCTGCCCTCGCCGATGCCTTCGAGGCTACCTCGACCGAGTACACCGACTACAAGATCCTCACCACCCCCCAGCTTCACTACCTGACCCGCTGCGTCAACACCGAGGGCACCCCCAAGGCCTACGGAAAGGTCAGCGAGGCTGGCTACTACGAGAAGCTCACCGAGGCCTTTGTCCGCGCTCTTCGCGGCAAGAAGCCCCAGGGCCAGCTCATTGTCGACTGCGCCAATGGTGTCGGAGGCCCCAAGCTCACGGAGCTGCTCAAGGTCTTTCCCGACGACGTGATCGACATCAAGGTCGTCAATGACGATGTCCTTCGCCCCGAGGTTCTCAACCTCGATGTAAGTCTAGCTTCAAATCGGGTACAGATCACAATTGCTAACAGTGTCTCAGGCCGGTGCCGACTACGTCAAGACGAAGCAGCGAGCTCCCCCCAGCCCCAAGCCTGTCCCTGGGGTCCGATGCTGCTCCCTCGATGGTGATGCCGACCGTCTGATCTACTACTGGATCGACCCTGACACTGGCTTCTTCATGCTCGACGGCGACCGTATCTCGTCCCTCAACGCCTCCTTCATCGGCGACCTCGTCCGCTCCGCTGGCCTCGCCGATGACCTCCGCATCGGCGTCGTCCAGACCGCCTACGCCAACGGTGCCAGCACCAACTACATTGAGAAGCACCTCCAGCTCCCTGTGGTCTGCACTCCCACTGGTGTTAAGCACCTGCACCACGTCGCCTGCCAGTTCGACGTCGGCGTCTACTTTGAGGCTAACGGCCACGGCACCGTTGTCTTTTCCCAGGAGGCCATTCGCGCTTTCCGCGAGACAGAGCCCCAGTCGCCTGCGCAGAAGGATGCGCTTGAGACGCTGGCGGCTGTCAGCGACCTCATCAACCAGACTGTCGGCGACGCCATCTCGGACATGCTCATGGTGGAGGTGATTCTCGCTCACAAGGGATGGACTCTTAAGGACTGGGCCATGACCTACACTGACCTCCCCAACCGTCTTGTCCGCGTCGAGGTCGGCAACAAGGACCTCTTCCAGACGACGGATGCCGAGCGCAAACTCAGCCAGCCCGCCGGTGCTCAGGATGAGATTGACCAGTGTGTTAGGAAGTACACCAATGCCCGTTCCTTTGCCCGCGCCAGTGGCACTGAGAACGCATGCCGTGTGTACGCCGAGGCTGCCACCCGCTCCGAGGCTGACGAGCTTGCCAACAAGGTTGCTCAGATCGTGAAGCAGTTTGGCTCTTGAGCTAACTAGCCTCGCCTCGTAGAGTGGGCATGAATTATGACTGAATTGGTGTAGACGAATAAATGAAGAAAAAGGGTGCAGTTGGGCTCCACGCGCAGACCCAAGTTTCCACACTCACTCTCGGATAAGGCAGAAAAGCAGGAGGATAAGGCATCAAGGCGTCAAACAAGCAAAGGCGCGCATCGCATAAACATCGCATCGCATCATGTCTGAGTGCAAGTAAATCTGGGGAACGTTGGACTTTGATCCATATGTCTCATCTTGAATCTGTGCTAAGGGCCTCATATTAAAAAAAAAAAAAAAGCAATCTCATTTTTAGATAGACCAGCCGCCATGTTTGTTCTAGAATTCGTCCGGCCTCTGACTTGTCCATTACGGGAAGCCGAGATCTGCTGACCCGAGACTATGACGGCGACTCGCCTCTCCCTTGACGACACGAGCAATCACGACATCGATCTGCAAGGAACCGGTGCTCCCTTTTTTGGCAGCTACCTCGGGCGTCTGAGTTTTGCGGGGGAGTCAGCAAGAAAATAAAAAATACTACGTGGTAAAAAAAGAAGACTTGTTATTTGCTTGTTTGTACTCCCACACTCTGACGGAGGTTGTTCACACCCATTGACATTCCCTGCACCAGGAAGTCGCTCGTGGATTCTATTTGCGGAGGCCCGTATCGCCCATGCCGTTCGATGATTTCAAAGCCAATTTCTGCTCGGGCTTGTTTTGAGGCTGTGACGAGAATAAACCTGTAGATCTGTAGCAGACGTCAATGTAGCAGGATACAGTTGTAGGGCTACGCAAGGGCGTGAGCTACAATGGAAACCTCCTGGTGTCCGAGTTGCGGTTCAACTTGTCCTATGTAGATTCCCATGATACGAGTCACACGCATGGTACATACCGAATGCTTCTCTCTCACCGATCACAGCTGGGCGTACATATCTGCCCTTGTTCTTACATAACAAAGCCGACCTTAGTAATGCAAGTCCAGCTCTCTCTTTCTCCTCCAACATTCCCCTCGTGGCTATCCGCCTCTTGCACACACAAGATAGATGCATCATTCGGAGGTATCTTGTTAGGTACACACACGCCCCCTCCACCATTAGCCCGAATGAGCCGCTTCTGCCCGCCACCAAAACGGACGAGGTTCAGGTTTGGTTCCGCAAGGACCCTTTGGATGAGGGGAGGAGACTTGAATGTACTCATGCCCGGTATAGACGGTGAGGCGGTACAAAGCCCAGTTTGCTTGGCGCGTACTGTAAAATAAGCAGCTACAAGATCAAGTTGCATTTGTCATTGAGTCGAATTGAGCGACGGAGCCGTACCGCCGTCGCCTTCGCCGTCATGTGTGTCGATTCATCAATGTTTCTCGCCCATTTCCCACCTGACGGTGGTAATTCCCTCCTTCGGCCGTTTTTTTTTTCCTAAATCCGCACCCCTCCTCTCTCTCGGATCATGACGCCAGCGAACGAATGACGACTTTTGATCTAGGTGCGCCATCGAGCCATCCGGACCGTACTCTTACATGTACCTCTCTAATCTTCTCTGTAGGCAAAGCAGGCAGGGGGGACCTAGTGAACCCCGAATGGACGGTGAGATCTTTGTTGAGGTGCGCCTCGGATGGTGACATTGGCTCGGCGCCGAGTCATCAGCCTCTTTTTTTTTTTTCCATGACTTACAAATTGTAAGGAATGGAAACAATAAAAGAAGACAATGGATTCAATTGTGTAATCAATCATAACATGAACCGACTATTTAGACACATGATAACCCAGTTTTTCCTTCCGTGGACCCTTGAGTAAATGATTCCACAATCTTAGACTCTCTCTTCTCAGATCCGTAATCCGATACAACCACCACCATTCAAGGTTGTTCAAGTACTTGGATACACCGAGAGCCGATAACCGACGATAGGACCAGCACCTCATTTTTCAGCGCCTGAGTCGCCAAATAATTTTACTTTTTTTTTTCTCTCTCTCTTCGCTTGCATTGTCATCTTCTCTTTTTCTTTGCTTTTGTCTCATAAGCAAAGATACTACTCCCTTGCTGCAAAAGAAAAAAAGAAAGAAAAAAGGTGCTCGTTGACGTGATCGTCAAGGTTTAAGAATTTGAAACCTTTTCCCCCGAACGAAACGACCACCCGTGCCTCTGGAACTCGGACCCCTCTCCGTTAACCGCCTTTTGCGCATCATCTCTACCCAGGATCGCGTCAAGCCGAAAGAAAACAAAGGAACCGCCGTCAAGTTGCAATTGAAAGGCGTGACTTGACCGCATTAAGAAGCTGCTCTTGGCTCTTTGATATCCATTCCCGCCGCGGCCCTCTTGAATCCGACAGGGGGGAAACACGGCATAGCATATCCTTACAAGTTTTCCTTCTGAGCCCCGCTACCTCCTCCACTTGCCCTCGGCGCTCTCACTCTTGTCGAGTTCATATATAACAGTCGGTCCATCAACTCAGCCCTCTGTTCCTATTCCTATTCCTCTTGTCTCTTCACTCCTCTCCTCTTCAACCGATATACACCTCTCACCTCACAACAACAACAACAACATCATGTCCGCCATCCCTCTCAACTCGGACCCCGTGGCCACCCCGCCTCGCCCGCCGTCCCCCGTCCACGCCTTCGGCACCCTCGCCGTCCACGCCGGCTCCCCACACGACCCCGCTACCGGCGCCGTCATCGAGCCCATCTCCCTCTCCACCACTTTTGCCCAGACTGCCGTTGGCAAGCCCGTCGGCGAGTACGAGTACTCCCGCTCCGCCAACCCCAACCGTACCAACTTTGAGGCTGCCGTCGCCGCTCTCGAGCACGCCAAGTACGCCCTCGCCTTTTCATCTGGCTCTGCCACCACTGCCACCATCCTCCAGAGCTTGGCTGCCGGCAGTCATGTCATCTCCGTCTCTGATGTCTATGGCGGCACCCACCGATACTTCACCCAGGTCGCCAAGGCCCACGGTGTCAAGGTCACTTTTACCCCTGAGATCGAGGTCGACATCAGCGAGCACATCACCGACCAGACCCGCTTGATCTGGATTGAGAGCCCCAGCAACCCTACTCTTCGCCTTGTCGATATCCGTGCCGTCGTCTCCGAGGCCCACAAGCACGGCGTCCTCGTTGTTGTTGACAACACCTTCCTCTCCCCCTATGTCCAGAACCCTCTCGACCTTGGCGCCGATATTGTCGTCCACAGCGTGACAAAGTACATCAACGGTCACAGCGATGTCGTCATGGGTGTTGCCGCCTTCAACAGCGACGAGCTCAAGGCCCGTCTGGGCTTCCTCCAGAACGCCATTGGCGCCGTTCCCTCTGCCTTCGACAGCTGGCTCGCCCACCGTGGTCTCAAGACCCTGCACCTGCGAGCTCGCGAGGCCAGCCACAACGCTACCGCTGTTGCCACGGCTCTCGAGGCCTCGCCCCTCGTCATCGCCGTCAACTACCCCGGCCTCGATTCTCACCCCCACCGACATATCGCCAAGAAGCAGCACCGCGACGGCATGGGCGGTGGTATGCTCTCCTTCCGCATCCAGGGTGGCCACGCTGCCGCTGAGCGCTTCTGCCAGGTGACAAAGATCTTCACCCTCGCCGAGAGTCTGGGTGGTGTCGAGAGTCTGGTCGAGGTCCCCAGCAGCATGACCCATGCCGGTATTCCCAGGGATCAGCGTGAGGCGGTGGGCATCTTTGACGACCTTGTCCGCATCAGCTGTGGTGTCGAGGACGCCCAAGATCTCAAGAACGATGTCCTGCAGGCCCTCACCAAGGCTGTCGCGGAGACCAAGACCAATGGTGTCAACGGCGTTAACGGTTCCAACGGGCACTAAGCGTGTGTGTGCTCGGTATTTTTGGAGTTCTGCTTGTTTAGATGAGCTATGACGACATTTGATGAGATTTGTTTCTTTTGTTTGAAGATGCCATGAGGCACTGAAACCAAAAAAGAGGGTGATAAAGGGCTTTCAACAAAGTCCTGAGAGAGAGCGGGCATTCATATAGCGACAAGGGTTAAAAAAACGGTGCGATTTGCATCATTTCTGGTATTGGTGCTTGATAATGGCAAGCTACCTAATATTATCATTCAACTTGACAATCGTCTATAAGTGCGCCAAGGTATTTGAACTTGCCAACCGTGTAACTCCATGCCATTATTTGTGTGTATGTGAACTATGACTCATCAAATCGTTTCTTCCTGCTCGTCAGTCGCAGGGATACTGAAAAGGTTCTCTGTGAACTCGTTGGCCATGCTGCTCTCGGTAGACCACTCGTTACGCCGTTGGTGTATCTCGTTCATGCCTTGACACGCTGTCTCAGCGATGTAGTGTAGTTCGTCGAGCGTATTCGAGTTGCAGTTGGGAAAGACGCCATCGATGCTCCGCTGCCACTCCGATGTTGGATTTGCAACAGCCGTCTGATACGCATTTGCATCATATTCAATCACCCCAAGTGCACGGGTTCGAACTCGGAGTTCATGCGTGAGGCTATCAAAGTGAGCGTCCGCGGGAAGATATTCGACAGGATCCTTAGTAGCTGTCGTGGGCTGGCGGATGCCCATCACAACCTCGACGAAACGCTGAGAGATGCTTCTGCCGAGACCGCAGGGGTCAATGAGGTCAAACTCGGGGTGGGTAGGCATGTCCTCTCTGAGATAGTGGTCGTAGGCCAGGAAAGATGCTCGACAGACCCTTAGCTGTGGTGTAGCGCATCTCAAAGCCATGGCGATCCAATGGCAATCCTCTCCGGGTCGCTGATTCGGCATTCCTACCCAGAGGACCTTCTTAGAGTCCTCATTCCAATCCCTCGACTGCTCGACTTTGAGGTATACCTCGTTCAGGTATAGTTCTTGAAGTGTGGGTCCAAAGTTCTCTGCTGTCCGGAGGAAAACCTCTGGGCAAACTTCAACTCTCTTGAGCTCCAGGCATGTCAAGTTGGAGAGGATGATGTAGGGAGCCGGCAGCGATTTAGCAAGCCACTCCTCGACGGGCATCTGCCAGAATTTGGTCTGCTTCAATCCTCGTGGAGGTCGGTCGTCGTGGTCCATGCCTATCAAGCACAAAGTCTTGAGCTCCTCTGCATTCTCAACCAGGTTCCATAGGCACGATCCAAATAGTCCTACTCGCTGCGGGTCGTTTTCGTGTCGTCGTAGTGTCAGGACGAGATGTTCCAGCACCTCCAATACTGTGATGATATTCATGACATCGCTTGGGTTCATCCACAAGTGGCATATCGCGACATCGGTCACGTTTTCTATGACCAGAGTATTAAGCTTGGCTGAGTCCTCTTCAGGTCGCTGAGCAAACGCCTTGAGGGTGTTGGCCAGGATCATGGTAGCGGCATTGCAGTGGCGGCCGACGAGCTGAAAGGGGAGGTTGAGACGAAGACGGTCGACGTCGCGGCAGTAGAAGAGCATCTCCTCCACGGTGCGGTAGTAGTCTATTTCCGTGAACGACGTCTCGTTCATGCAGTACTTCTTGTGTAGCGTTCGACAGAAGTCGGTCATGGACGGGACCCGCGCGAAAACTGTATCAAGGAACTCAACTTCGACTAGCCAATCATCCATGTCAGCGACTGCACATCCAGGGACACGACGGCATGAGCTTACGATCATCTCGCAGGACCATCAAGTCAATGTAGAGACTCTTGCAGTGGTATCCGACCGTCTGGAGCGCATCCATCTGTGGATGCTGCACGCCACTCGTCCTGCTCAGGCGCGAGAAATCCAGGTCGAGGGTTCGGCAGGCAAAGGGCTTGAGGATCTGATCAAAGACGCGACAGACGAGCCGAAGCGAGAGGACCTTGTTCTTTGGGCCGAGGAATACGCATTGTTGGAGGATGGCATCGATGAGCTCCCGGGGTAGTTGGTCCATGATGAAGGCGTCGGTGAGGTTCGTGGAGAAACAGGAGATGCAATGACGACAGGAGAACAGAGGGGTTAGCGACAATCGCAGTGCATTGAGGGCCAGCTTATGACGGCGGGGTCATGTGGCTCCGAATGGTCGCTGCTCGAGTAGCTGAGTGATCTGAGCTGTTTGACGATGGATGGATGTCGTTGATAAGCAGCACTGGCTACTGGGCGCCGCGTTTGTGGAGTTGTTGGCTTGGAGGTGCTTGACTTAACCATGGATCGTCCCGCTCTTGGATGCAGGGACCTGGTTGTCTTGAGAGCCCCCACCCCCGCTGATCCTGTCCTTTTAGGTGCTGACTTTCACCTGGCTACCCTAGAGCTGGCGTTGAAGTGCTGGATTTCGGGTGACATGATCATTGTTCTAGTTGATTTGTGACATTTTGACCACCGGCATGCCATTCTGGGCAGCATTTGGTGGGTTAGGTTGGTCATTCCAATACCTATAGAGAGCTCCAGAAGTGTTCCATACCTGCTCCTGATTCTCACCATGTGGATGCGCACCAAGGTCCGCATTTCAGCTGTCAACTGTGCTGTTGGGAGCACGACAACGACCGAGCACCTAGACACAGGTCAACACAAAATTCCGCCGGTGGCTTTGTCCTGGCTAAAGTTCACGATATAATAATCAACACTGCACTAGAAGACAAGGATAGGACTCGATTCCTAAGTACACCCGTGATACCTAATGGCGCCAGAAATACATACATCATAGCTCCTCCGACTCACTGCAATACGTACTGTCAAACATATGTCTGCACGTGGTATAACAATACCAGAGTTCAACATTGCAGATGCATCAAACACCACCAACTGTACCGAATGTCTACATAGGGTCGGCACGTGCCGAGTAAACAAATTTACGGCAATGGCCCTTTGTCATGGACAACCAACAAGGAAGACATAGCAAAGGGACGACATGTCCTCGCTGGGCATTTACAACTGGGACCAATCGCAACTGTTCAGAGACAACGCCATCCCTCCACACGTGGAACGAAAAAAGCAGAGCCCTGCAATATGATGGATATGAAAAGGGCACCAGTGAGACACAATTGAGCCCCTTTTCATAATGACGAAGTCTCACTGCGAGAGGGAGGGGAAGGTTGATAAGAGCCCACAACCCAAAGACCGTCAACAGAGATCGGAAGACGTTGCCGGGCTAGCGGGGAATGCAACGAGATTGACAACGAATAACGAGCCTAGCAACGGACAAGTCGGCAGCGCTCACTCTCCATAGGCAATGTAAACAGCATCTGACGGAGTATCGGCACGGCAATATGGCAACTTGCACACGATCCAACGCTCAAGTTAACTTGAACATTGCCGGTCCCGAAGCCCTCAGATGTGGCCGCGCGGCTTATGGAGGCTCTCTGATCGACACATTCGGGATTAGACGCAAGCGGCTGTTGTGCATCTCGGGGAAACTCGAATATGACTATGAAAACGGCGCCTCAAACTTTCTCAGTTGCAAGCTCATCAATGAGACCGAGGACTCGAGTGGACCATAGGGACGAGGCTAGAAGATCGCCAGTCAAACAAAACCTACGGGTCAGCTCACAACGACGTCTGAACAGGTTCAAACAAAACGTGGACGTCCTATCACTAGCAAGCCCGATCCGTACCACGCGCTTCACCCATTGCGCGACACTGCTAGAGAACGCACTGTTGTGGCACGAGAGGCAGTCAAACAAGAAAGCCCGAGGGGTTGGGAACCGACCGACTGATCGATCGTCAGTCGGTAGTACGGGTATCGCGCGTGTGGAGGTGCTTCTGCAGCCCTAACTCGCAGAAAGCGCTCCGTAGAGGGAATAGACTCGGGTCGCCCAGCCTCCCCGCGTGTCATGAGAAGAGGCCAAAACTGAGTGGTTGGAGTATTGGAGATTCGAAGCCAAACACATGACAGGTGCTCCGCAAGGCGGCTATCATGGCCTCTCACGTTGGCTGATCTGCAAAGCTAAGCATGTGGCGCCGTTGTGTTGCTGTCTCGCTGTCCTGGCGACTGAGACGCGTGGTGTTACTCAAGTTCAGACTGGCGTCTCATTCGACCCTCGGTCTGGGGCGCTGATTTGGGGATATGATTGGCGAAAGCTCACAGGAGCTTGTCGCAGCATTGCCGCGATAGCTCCTGGTCTCGTCGACGGCCTCCTTCGTTTCAAAACCCATTATCGAGGAGTAGTGAATGGCTCCGAGGCGAGAACCGGACAAATTTGATTGCCGCTGGCCATAATCAAACTTGATACATGACCAGAAATTGCAATATGGATAATTTGGATGATAGGCAAAGCAAGACCAGTCCAGTCTAGTCGGAGTGACGGGGGAATGGGCAGATTAGCTTGGGAGGGGGATGAAAGTGACGCATTCTGGATGGGACGAGACAAGGAAGATGGGGCCGGGTGGAGACAATCGCGCGGGACAAGCTGGCAGCTGCATGCTAGGTTGGCTTGTACGCTTCCAAAAGGTCATCCACTTGATGTAAAAATTTCTAGATGGCATCTTGAGCGTGGTGAATTCCCGTAGGGCCTGTGGCGGTACAGCGTTGGGATGCGATGACAGCTTTGCATGGATCGCACAGAGTCCAACATGTGTATCTGTCTGTCCGTGACACTACGCGCCATGCACATGGGTTAGATTGAGATAACCCAACATGGGCAAAAGGACCGGGCGTTTGATACATCCGAGCTGGGATGCCATCGATGATACCCAGCCTGTTGGAGAAAGATTGACGTCTTGGCGTCCCTGCCTGTGATGAGCCAAATGGACGCGGAAGATGGACGAACTTTTCCCTTTCCACTTTCCGGGTGTCCCGTCTTTTCCGGAGATGGCGCTGTCGAGCAGATCTCTAGCTGCAGCTCCAACCTCGCGCCAAGAACAGAGTGCTCAACGTCGACGTGGAGATGACACCGCCGAGGCCCAACACGTTGAAGTTTGAGATCAACCCACAAAGACAACACTATGCGGTCGTCATGCCCATTCTGTGAGGAACGGAGCTCTGATGAGGCAATACAGATGGTCGCCAAGGTGGCCCGTGTCAAATATTAGAGACAATGATGATTCAAGGTGCTCGAAATTATTGGCTCGTCTCAGATATGGACCCTCGGCATCGGATGGAGTTCTCGCTTGTTGAGCCGGGCATCTCCAGCTGGCAAAAAACTGGTGCTGGCTAGATTGGGCTCCATGCTGGGGCCCAGGTCCAACACGAGCGAGAGTGACGAGAGGCGACGGTGCTAGCGTGATGCCGAGACTTTGTTACCAGGCCACCGATTGTCTATCGAGGTGCGTCTAATCCTGGTTGTGCGCAACAAGTCGAGTCGTGGGCTGCCGCCTCCCACGGGCCCAACCTCTTTTCCTGACCCGTGGGGCCGGTTATTTCCCTCGATAGGTTTGAGCGTGGCGGCCCCCCGGTCTTGGTCTTGGTCTTGGTCAGCGGCAGAATCTCGATGGCCATTTCAGGCAGTTGCAGCAGTGAATGCCATGGATACTGAATGGATGGGATGGGATGGTTCCTGGCGCGGAGCAATGATGGTAATGATGGTGGTGGTAGTCATGACGACTGAACGGAAATGGCGCCGGCAAGGGCGAGCAGGGGCATGTCGTAAGTGGCTGCAAGCGGGCGCCGGGCAAGGGGTGGATACGATTCGATGCGACCTCTAGCTGGCTTGTGCCTGTGCGTCGTTGCCCTTGAGAGTTTGGAGCGAGGAGAGCTAGGCCCAGCTAGCAGCAGCTCATGCGCAGCTGGACTGATAGGTCCGGAGCTTCATGGGGCCTCATGGATGTGGGTTTTGTTGGATATGGATCCATGGGCCGCGTGGGTATGTTCTGTGCTTTGCTGTAGGTTACGGATTGTGGGTGCGTGCCGGCCGATTTGGACCGACAAGGTCTGGAAGCATCGTCTGTCGCAAAACGTTAATCAAACCGAGGCCACTGGCACTGGCAGGCACTGCGCAGCACCGCACCGCACCTGCCCAGACCGAATCCGAACATCGCTTCCTTTTTTCCTGCTCCCTCGTTTAAAACCCAACGCACCTGCCCTTGAACCTCCGCGTTTGATCTGATCCCCTTCCCCTTCCCCTTCCCCTTCCTTCCCGTACCTGTTTGCATCAAGCTTCCCGTTTCTGGGTAAAGATAAATACCTGGCACTCCGCTCCACCTGCTTCACCACCCTCAAGCAAAAACAACAACACCACCTCGGAGCATTCATCGATCAACATCGTCATACCACCTGGTGATCTTCGACCTTGCCTGTCGCATCGTCTCCTCATCGCACTCTTCGGTATCCGTCTCAATTCATCCATAACTTCAGACATCATCCAAAATGCGATCCACACTCGCCTTTTTCGCCCTGGCCGTTTCGGTCGTCACGGCTCAGACTACTGTCCAAGACTACGACAGCTCCCTGAACATGACCATTGACCCAGGCACTGTTGATTTCGGAACACGAGGTATGTACCAAAACCACTGAGAAAGGTCAGAAACCCAGAGGATTATACTAATCAGTATGTTTTAGCCGGTTGGTGCAATGCTCAGCAGGACACTTGCGACACCCTCTGCAAGGACGACACTGAGGAGAACGACTGCACTGCGGTACGTACAATGCTCAACACACCTATCTGTTGTATCATCATAGAAGCTAATGCCGCTATCAGGAAACCCTCGCGTGGGAATGCGCCTGTAGTTCCAACAGCTCCACTCCCGGTCTCCAGTACTACACGCAGACCATGCCCACCTTTATCTGCCAGGAGCTCTTCGCCCAGTGCATCTCGCAGAACGCCGGCAGCCAGAGTGGTCAGCGGGACTGCAAGTCCAAGATCCAAGCCCTCTGCGCCACCCAGTCGCCTCCCAAGAACACCGCCAGCGACGACGACGATGACGACGCCACGACCACCCTTACGAGTGCCACCCGATCGGCCACCGGGACAGCTGCCAGCGCCTCTGCTACTGAAGACACGGTAACCTCAACCAGCTCTGATGGCTTTGCTGCCCCTACTATGGCGCCAGCCGGCGGTGCTGCTGCGGCTGCTGCTGCTCTCGGCATGCTGGCCTATCTGCTCTAATGAGCGAATGAGGTTTACGCATGCGGTGCTCGATTGGCAGCGCCACAACACAGGTTCTAGCACAAACACGTGCTGGGCCCATGGGTGCCAGGTGAACGTCGTTTACTCGAACGCCTGTTTTCACTTCTCGTACCCATTTTTGTTACCAAGTACACATTTTTTTTTTTTTTTTTTTTTCCCAGACATGCAACGCGATACCTTTGACGAGTAAAGACCCGACGATGGAAGCTTCCCTCGAGGCTTGGACGAGGTAATGACACGCTCAGGCGTATTTGACTGATGGTTGACGGATTGAATGCTTCATGCTGCGGCAGTGCGACTTTCTGCTTTGTGTTGCCCTCTGGGTAATATAAAAGGAAAGTCGTACTTTGGGGTGATGGATGTTTTGTGCTTTATTTTTTAGTTTTTTTTTCAATTCAATCATAGCAAGAGGCGAAAGGGAGTAGGAAAACTTCATATTGAACAAGGAACAAACAAACCTTTGGTTTTCAGTCTTCTCTTTCCCCTTGATACCCCGGGCGATAAAGGAATAGTTTGTTCAAGGCCAAGGTTGCCCAAGCATGATTCAAATTCCGTCTCATCATGACCAGTGTTCAAGCGCATGATGGTGAACAAAGCCTACAATGGTTGATGAACGGTTAGGCCAAGTGGAGTGGACAAGCTGCTGCTGGGGAACAGATATCCCAGACAAGCCCGGTGCCAAGGTGGTATATATTCCGAGATGTCCTCCCAGAGAGTGTTGTACAATTAGACTCACTCATCTCATTCACTCATTCAACAGACCTCTTCTGGATATTCTCAACAGCTAACCACCTCTACAGATCCATAGCAAGCACCCCAGACCAACACTCCGCATCATGACCACCAACAATCAAGGCGCGGCGTCCAAAAGACCACAGCCTTCATCAAAGCAGGACAAGTATACACGCCCTCCACGCGTCAGCTTCGGCGTCGAGCTGGAATTTCTCGTCTTCCATAGAACGAGTGGTATGGATGAAGAAACTGCTACCGGCCTCCCACCCGTACAACCTACCAAGATGCCGGTCCAGCTCTTGATAGCCCAGATGCTAAGGGGCATCCGCTTAGATGCGTATACAAAAGCCGAACTGGAAGACCGTGATGGATCGAAACCCCTTGGGTGGCTAGTCTGCAATGATGGCTCGGTGTCGGAAAGTGGTGTGCCGGATGCTTCCGTCAATACTGGCTGGGAGTCTGTTGAATTGAACAGCCCGCCGCTATATGCTTGTGATGAAGCATTCCGGCTTCTCGCAGCCGTTGTCAGACTATTGACCACCAACTTCCGGGTTAGGGTCAACCATAGATGCGGAATGCATGTTCACATAGCGAATGGTCCTCACCATTTGGACATGAGGGCTGCAAGGAATTATGCTGCTCTCATCTGGGCAACGGATAGTGTTTTGTCCACCCTTCATTGTCCAAGCAGGGGTATAACAAAGTACTCCAACTCGAACCGGCGCCTTGCCTATACCGATCTTTCAAAAGGTATGGATGCTGAGGAGGTTCACGACATGATTGCTTACCGCGCATCGAGCTGGATTCCTCGATATCTCGGGCGAGCAAGGAAATTGGGTGAAGCCCCCGTCGTGTCGCGTCAAAAGCTTCGCCAACGCATTAGGGACCAGGAAGAAAATCGTGATGACGAGTGGAAGGCCTTGGATCCCGAGTGTCCCAGTGATGATTCCGACTGGGAGGCTCTCAATAGCAAGCCCTTTTTTCGACCCAAGAAGCCGGATTCCCAGGCACGGAGACACAGACGGTCGATACCAAAGAGGGACCTTGAGCTCGATACACCAGAGGAGGAAGCGCAGCTCGATGGTGAATCCATCACGCGGGAGCTACCGCCTCAGGTTAACTTTAATCTTGCCGGCCTAGATCCTTTACCTGCGCCTTCGCCCGGTTCAACGTCGACACCTTTCTTGGAAGAAGGACGCCGTAGGCAGAAACAACTCGAAGTCGAGAAGATTCTGGAGGACCCCAAGATCATGGCCCGGCATGATGAACCGACATGGTACCCAGCCGCAGAGTCGTGGAAGCCCACCTGGCCGGGTGTCAAGGAGCTTCTTTCCTGTGATGTCGGCGTGCATCAAATTGCACAGCTGATGAGCAGGAATGAAGCCTTTGAACGGTATGCCAGTAGCAACTGGGCGACAAACACGCTCGACGGCATGACGCCGGGCGAAGCTCGCTCCAGATCCGGTCGGCGCACCATCGAGTGCCGTCTCGGAGGCGGCAGCTTGGATGCGGAATGGGTCGTGACTTGGGCAAAGATCCAGTGTCGTCTGCTCGAGTGGGCACGCGACGCAGAGCCTTCGGCGTTTATGGAGGTGCTCTGCAAGCTGGCTAGAGACGATCACTCGGACGAGTGTACGTACGACGTTGTGGACCTGCTGAGAGACATGGGTATGTACACTGAGATCAAGATTTGCGAGAAGCGTCTTGAAAGAGCTGAGGAGGCCTGGTATCAGTGCATGCTCTTCGAAGATCCTCCCCTGGTGAGTGTCTCCTCTAGCACTAGCAGCGCGGGTGATGCTTCTTCTAATGCTGGCAATCAGGGGGATACTTCTGCTAACAATGCAGGTGATAAGACTTCCTCTGGTGCTAGCAATGAGGACGACCCTGATGATATATATGAGGCGAATTGACTCCGGGGACCTTGGCAGTGCGGTGTGACGAAGTGGGGGCGAGAGCCTCTTGAATAACAATAAGTATTGTCAAGGCAGCGGTGGATGTTTGGGGTGAGTAAGGGACGTCAAGTGACATTGGGTACCTTTGATAGGATCAGTCATATTTTCTCATTTATTTTCATTTCATTATGGTTATAGCAAATCTAGTGGTTTTGTCTTTGTTACCTTTCCATTTCCTAGTTTTGTGAACAGTTGATGTTGAATGCGAGTGCATTTAAACTCGTTACCAAGTGACAACTCCCTACTTGTGCTGTGAGCTTGACAGTAGATGATGCAGCAAGACCAGGTGCAGCCCAGTCATTGTATGGTCCGAATATTGTGTATTAAAGCAGTATCGTCGCTGGACTTGGCGAATTGACATCTCGACTATCGTGCTCGACTCCGTGAGCAGCCAGGGGTAGTTGTCGATGGGTCTCCTTTCCACCACGTATACTCCTAATGCATCAGTTGTATATGGCGTCCATTCTGTTTTTACGTCTTGTGAGTCTGCGTCTGTGTCTGTTTGTCTTTTGCATCATGTCTGGCGAAATTCAAGTGAGTGTGGGAAAGCTACTGACACTGGGCCAGTTCTTTCCGAATTATTGGACGGCCCTTTTGGTCAGGTATCAACAACGAATACATGCTGTAAAGCCCAGTTAAAGCATGCCGCGCTCGTCCTGAAAATACTTTGAACATTGCGTATGTTGTAGACGGAACTGTGCTTGAGTTGCAATCTGGGGGTGATGGTTCACGTTCTGAGGCATCGTCTTCCTCCATATCTGGGTTGCTATACCTACCTCACCACACATATTCGTCCACACAAATTTAACTTCAGTCTTGGCTTTGCAAAACACACTGTCACACTCAGTCACTTTCGGTCTTGGCCAACTCCTTTGCTTGTTATCGACTTCGCAACCAAGGTACTCTTGCAAAGCCGCCTACCCTATGCCTCCACAGGATTAAAACCAGACAGACCTCACCGCCCTTTGACTCCTCGCGATCCAGTCCTCCCTGAAACGAGACCATGAAGCCTGTTCCCGGGAAAATCACATGCCTTGGCATCGCCTACTCTTCGGACCATGCACAGCAATGACACGGCAAAGTGGACTCGAGCCGTTAGCACTCAAGACGGCGAGTCAGGGGAAGTTAATGCGAGGAACTATAGCTTAACATGGGAACCATTAATGCTCTATGATAGCAGATAACCGGTTTTCTCTAGGTCATGTTAGTTCGGTTCAACCTTGGTTGCCTGGCAGCTAATTCGAGGTGGTTGGTTCGATGTGTTGGCAGAGACTTGCTTGCAGGAACTTGGAGCTGCGCGACTGAACTGCAGGACGATACTCGCATTAGTTAGTCCAACGCTTAACAAGTGCTCTCACAATGCTCTCATCATGTAGTATCGTTAGAATCTGCTATATGACCATCTCTATAATACTCGAGTCGGCGTGTAACCCTCCAAGCCAGCTGATACAGAAAGTCGCCACAAGATCAAGAAAAAAGACATCACAATGAGTGAATTAACTTTCCAACGGCCAAGGAAAAATCCCCCGCACATCCGGAGAAAAAAAACCGTTGGATTGGCGGGTGACACACACACGTGTATGGCCACGAGTCGAAGTGCTGACGGGTAGGAAAAAATCGTGAAACGCGCTTATTTGGAGCCAAAGTGAGAGCTAGCAATTGAAGTGACTGTCAAAAGAACGAACTACATTTCGGCTATAATAGTCCCGGTTGCAATTGACGAACTAGAAAAAAAGAGACATTTTTTTCTTCCGTTGCCATTGATTGGCTTTCAGAAACTTGGTGCCCAAGCAAGCTTGAAGCTATCCGCATGCCACGTTCTATGCGGCCAAATGTGCGACCACCTCTATTGAGGAACGACAGCCAGCCAACGGATTACACTGTACCTGAAAGTTCGTACATGCGGCCAGTTTTCAAGGCCGCATCATCAGCCTTAAACAAGAAAAAAAAAAAAGCCTGCCAGCAAAGAACCACAAACCCGAGGCTTTGGGAGATGACAGGATGGGACGCTTAGAGGGTCGCAGGGCTCTTCCATGCAGTCATATGCTGGCACCACAGGCGGCTTGTAGATGGGGTTTGCTGTTGTGATTTGTTGAGGCATCCTTGCTCTGTCACGGCGAAACTGTTACAGAAAGGGAGCCTTTTTCATTTCTCACCACCCATTCGGATGAGAAGAGCCGCAACTTCTTGTTAGCTGCCGACGGAGCAGAGCCGAAGACAATCGGTGGTGGTGGTAAGAGGAGTATGGATAGTAAACTCTGCCTCACCTTACAAGTTGGGCGATGGACTCGCCGCTGCTTGCTTGCTGATGACGCATGATGCAGCTGTCGTTGTCTTCTTTTTCGAGTTCACGGTGGATGTTGTGTCTCTGCTGGATTGGACAGCTTTGGTGTGCGTGAATGCGAGTCAGATCGTGAATGCCACAAGATGGAGTCGAGAAGCACGCACGGCAAGCTGGCCCGCCTGAACGGCCTGTTCTTGATGTACTTCGCCGCACTTGTTTGTTTTGACTGCGGTGTAGGTATCGAATTGGCCACCGTGAAGGCCCATGTGGAGAGAGGGAGAACAAGTCGAGCTGAGTCGAGCAAGGCCTGGTGTATGTACCAAGTTTGCAACAAGAGAGGGAAAAAAAAAAAAAGCTCGTGTAACTGTGTCAGTTGGTTCATGGATGGAACACATTCCGCGAAACAGGTTTTGTCCCCTCCATGAGACGGACAATGCCAGTTCTAGTCCGAAACAACCATCCCATCCATAATCGAGATCCTTCAATGCTGCTCTGCGCGGCTTTTTTCCACTGGGAAAAATCTCAAACACAAGCTCTGGACCTTGTTCGCCAATCGATCACTCCCAGACAGGGATATGCTTGTCTGGTGCCCCTGTAAATACAGAATACCACCCCAGCCGCAGAAAAAAACGGTTGAAGGAATGGAAGAGGAGAAGGGAATAAGAAAAGAGCTGCTCTGCCACGCGACAAAACATGGGTCTCTTGGCTCTCTCTCTTGTTGCGAGGGGGGAACAGGTCCGGGGTTGATGAGCAAGCCGGACGCAATAGAGCGCCGTCATGCCGTGTAGCACAGGATAGGCAAAGTTGAGGAGGATTCGCTGTGGAGCGTAGAGTCGTTTGCGAACAACCTCTTGTTTCGAGTCCTGCAATGGCATCTCGGCTTACCGATATACCCTCTCTTCTTCGTGTCCGGAGCTTCCGTGGGCCATGCCATTGTTGTCGTAATCAAGTATCCATTGGCATCTCCGATCCCTACAGTACATCTGCGCGTAGTCTCCTTGCGCTTGACTCGAAGCTGACCAGCAAGCCGCAGCGTCTCATCGCGCAGAAGGCGGACCGGCCGTAGGCGAGAGGATGATCGTCGTCTCGATGGCAAAGATTAGAAATCCAAGACCGTTGCCCGTTGCCGTTGTCCCAGAGCCAAGACACCTACGAGGCATTCCGAAGAGTGCGGAACGGAAGAAGCCAAAAACGGAGTATGGATCCCGTTCATGATCATCAACGTCGCGGGTTGGTGGAGAAGGCAGCGTTTCAAACGGCGGGGGAATAGCAAAGATGAACGAACGTTGGGGCCGTTGGAAACACGCAATGCATTGATATCCATTTGGAAAGTGGGTTATATCCGTAATGTGATATCGAACCCGTGGTTGCTGCTGTTGTACTGTAGCATCACCAACACACGGCCCCACAGATGCAGCGTAGCACGGTAGACGGAGACTGCTGCTGCTCTCTCTTTTGTGAGATGTGATGGGCTATGGAACGACAATCGCTGTCGGACGACGAGGCTGTGCAGCTTGGGACGTGTGATCATTTGATGAGATGCGATGGATATGTGGTGTGCATACGTCTTGTCGTCTTGGGTTGGCTGGCTCCAGGCCGTGATATGCCGCCCCCAATGTCACGTGGGTACCCCTTACTTGACCTCTGTAAGCCATTGTACTGACTTGTGTCTTGGATCCAGTGTTCAAGAGCACTCTGAGCCACCATAGGCCGGGCAGATGGGATCTCCTCGTGCCCTGTATGCAACCACTTTGATAAATTGCTATCGACGGCTTAATCCACCACGCTGAGGCCATTAATATTGTCTCAACAAGAAAGAAAAAAAAAAGAGCGTTTCTCATGAGGTCATGTCTCTCACCTTTCCGTTCGGCCCCCCGCTCACCGGTCAACTCCATGGTTTCATGGTATCATCCATCAGCTGCGGCGGGGGCCGGCAACGACGACGTTGGATGATGTGCGTCGTGTGTTTGGCGGGGGTGGAAATTTGATGTATGCGAGATGGTGGGTAGGTAACCCAGGTTAGGTAGGGTTTCTTGCTTGCTCGCTCGTTCTGTGCAGTTTGAGTGACAAACAGAGACATGAATAATTGCTTCTTCCTGCACGAGGCCGAGTGTGTAATTAAACTCGTCCATGTCACGGGCTCAGCCTCGTGCCGCTCTGGGACTAGGGGAGGATATTCTCGAGTTCATGTTTGGTTGGGGGAGGGGGGATTGCTGAGCTACTGATGCAAGTCATTCTTGGATGGTGTCGTCACACGAAAAGACACGGGACGATGTTGGTTTCGAGAGAGGAGGGGGAAAAAAGCCCTCTTCGGTGTAGTTCGGAATGGGGAACTGAGGAGGGGGACCAACCATTAGTCGTTTTGTATGCCCGTCTGACTGTACAAGGACCTTACCCCTCGCAGCTTGAGAGAGAAGATGAGGAGGAGGGCTGCGTGCCTTGCAGCAAGAAGCACGCACGCACGATCTTTGAGAGGGAGGTGAGGGGCCAAGGCCAAGGCATGGGTTTCAGTGTCCCACCACTACGAACTGCCAGTGCCAACGAGGCCCACCACTGTACTGTAGCCGCAAGAGACGGCAGAGGTCTAGTAACTGACTGGGTGGTGATGGCGGCGGTGGTGGTGGTTGGCGTTGGTCCAATGGTGGACCTGCAGTATCGGGGGCGACCGCTCAACTTTCAACTCTCAGAACATCCATCATGCAAGACCCCATCTAAAGAGCAGTCGGATCCCACCGTCAGCTATCTCATGCAGTGTAGCCACACAAGGATACATCAATTGGACCCTGAGGATGTGTGAATGGGGGTCTTGCAGACGGAGAATCTCATGTTCTGGCAGGAAGCGACAATCCCATATCCACCATCATGATCATGATCGTCGCCCGATCTACGTCCGCTCACCGTATCATTCAAAACGCAGACGAAACGGACGGACAAACATCAAGCCCGAGCGTTCCTGGTTTCCCTCAAAAAGCCACCAAGAACCGGGGTCGAAACGGGCGGGACGAGCCTATCAACGGGACGGCTCACAGTCCGATCTTTTCGTCTAGCTCATCTTTTGTTTGGTCAGCCCGGACTTCATCCACACCCTCTCCTTCGGCCATGGTCCTTTGGTTCTAAGCCTCTTTTTGTCTCGCGCCGGTCTCAGAGGCCATTCCTGCTTCTAGCGCGGCATCTCCAAGCTTTTTTGCCAAGTTCGTGACCAGAAACTCTCGCTTCTTTTTTTTCCCGCAGGATCCACCGTCTGCCGAACCATGCATCTCCACTCGTTAATGGCATCTTAGGTCCATCTACGGTGAATCGATTGGAGGTTTTCTAAAGCAAGGCACGTACAGGCGCATCCTTCTCGCAAAATTCCCATCGAGGGATCATCCCCGTGGAGGGCTGACAAGAAAGACGCGTTAAGTGATTTTAGCCAAGGTCAGGGAGACGAGGTTTATGGCCTCATGACCCAAAAGGCTGGCAGACCAGGCTGAGCAAAGCCAACATCTGAACGGGATGAACCAGGGTTGAGGTTGAGTGTGGAGAAGGAAGATCAGGGGCCCATGCCCCATGTCGTCGTGAACTCTTCCATCTCGTCGTCCCCCTCTTACACCGCTTCTTTGACGGAACGGCAAAACCCAGCCTCTTCCTCTCAAGGCACTCAACGGCCGACCTGACCAACCACTACCAAAGCCACTAACACTAACACCACCACCGCTAGAAGCGAGGGAAAAGCCCCCAACCCAAATCCACCATCCACCACCACCACCGTTTTGTAGCTCAGTCGGTGTTTGCAGAGGGGAGCTGATAAGAAGATGGACCAGGTCTCCATGTGGAGATGGTGTTTGTCCAAACCGGTGGCGTGACCCAAGCCATGGGGGAGCCCAGGCCAGGAACCAGGAACAAGAAAGAGGATCCAGGAACAGGAACAGAACAGGAACAGTAGATTCCAGAGATCCCGAAGCCTTCGTCAGCACGTGCCCTCGCTCAGCCTCTCATCAAATCATCCTCCTGGCCGTGTCGATCATTACCCGTGAGGGTATTCACGTATTCATCGCGGCTGACATCCCCAAGTCTAGCCTTTTGTCTCAAAATCTCACAGCGGCCGACGAGGAACGATATCATAGCGGAGAAGGCGGTGACAGCTGCAACACGTTAAAAAAAAAGGGTCTGAGCCGACCTCATGTCCAAATGTCTCTGGCGTTCCTGACCGGCGCAGTTACCATTGAGAACTAGTAGCATCGACCCCCCCCCCGAAGAAGCCAAGAGTTTGAGCGAGAGGAACACGGGATAAGACCAGGGTATCGCGGCTGAACGTGGTCTTGCGGACTAGAGGATGAAGGAAAAAAAAAAAAAAAAACGCACGCGATGCGATAGGCTCGATCGTGAGATCCCCCCCTGCCCAAAGGGGCAAGTTGAGAGTCCGGAGGACGGGATATCCGTTCGGAGGTGGTATTGGATCAAGTTCTAGCCAGAGGGAAACTAATTGATGGCGTCGCCTCTTGACGCGGCAGTTATTTCACCGTCTATCTGTCTTTGTTTGTGGCTGAACGGACGTATGTATGTAGTTATGCAAGTGCTGAAGTGAGGTCGTCTTGGGAGAGACAGCGTCGACTGCCGCATCGCATCGCATCGTAGCGTATCATGTAGCGTCGACTCAGCCGGTCTACGACAAACAGGACAGTTGCAAATGGCTCGCATTGCATCCCGTAGCTTCATCACGTCAAAATGGCTCGCATAGATCCTCCCGTCTGATCGACTGCACAGTGACGGCAAAAAGAAAAAGGCACCACCACATGTTATTCCATCCCATCACAGACACGGGTCACAAAAGAAGCAAGCAGAAAATGTTCTGAACCCCTGTGAACACAATATCGCGATAGCTTGGGATTCACGGCGCAACAAATGGGCATATCCTTTGTGACTCCGGTCCTTGGCAGGCACAACGACAAAGACCCGGCCCGGCCCAGGTGGTTCGTTTTGGGAGAGTGCTCCATGTGACTAGTCACGGTTCTTGACGAACCATGGCGAGAGCTTCAGAGAGATACAGCACCATGAATGGATACGGCAACTGGTACTATCGAAAAATGGCCCAACAAGGCTCCAGAAATGCACAGCACACGGCAGTCTCATTGCATCTGTCACCGAGGCCCAACGTCGACCTGCCGAGCCGTGATTGTCTCCCCTGGTATGCGTATTCGTTCAGACGGGGGCTTGCAAATGGTGGAGAGGTGTTGAGTCGCGATAACCTGATTATCGCGCGCTGATTTCACAGACCGTATCGTAGATAGAGAGAGCAAGACGAGACGAGACAGGGTGAGACAATTTGCTTCACGTGCGGATCAACGGCAGAGGAACTGTCCAATTTCTCTACATTCCAGGCTGGGTCAAGTCAAGCCAGGCCAGGCAAAGCGAGGCCATCATGTAAGTCGCCTTCTCACCGATCCAGTCTCCCTTGCAGGGCCCTATCGACCGAAGCGACAGAAGCCTCGCCGTTCTGGACGTTGACGGGCAAGGAACCAACCGAGGGGCCCGAGCCGAGTTGAGCCCAACGCATCATTCTTTGCCTTTTTGAATTGCGAGGTTTCCCTCTTTCGAGGTTGCTTGCTTGCTGTACTTGGTGGCTGGGGGGCTCTCTAACTTGATTCTGAGTAGTATTGTCTCTCTTCCCTTTCTGGACCAGAGAAATGCTCGACCGCACACACATGTCTTGGATTGAGGACCTGGGCCTGGTCCTCTCTGATCTGATCAGGCCGTGTCTTTGACTGTTGCAGCTCAGCGCAGCTCAGAGGCGATGTAATGGGATGGGATGGGAAGCGACGAGAGGGGGTGATATGGGCTTGATGGATGAATGGATGGGAATTGGCCAAAGCATGGTCCTTTCATAATTGTACAGGTATCAATGGCACATCACATCCCATTCATCCATCCATGTCGTGGACATTGTTTGGATCGATCGAGATGACAGCTGGCAGAGGTAATGATGCCTAGCCTGAACGGCACAGCCTGCTGCTTCTACTGCATGCTTCACCGTAACCCTTCTCTCTGCCGTCACCGTTTGAAAAGAAACCGTCCCTGGCGGTGCCACGTTCCCTCGGCTGCTGCTTCATCATCCATGGCGCCATGGCTCTTCAAGCGGAAGATGCCCCTGTCCCCCGCCTGCTGCTGGTCAGAGACGAGGACGAGGACGAGGTCCCCTGTGGGAAGTGGCGTGGCGCCCCTCCCATGGAGTCTATGGAGCCCTTTGGTCGGGGCTAGTCTTGGTCTCTAACGTGCCCCTAAAACGTTGGACCGTGTGCCCGCCCCGCATCCACGTCCACGTCCAGCGCCGTCGCCGCAGGGGGTCTTGACTTGTTTGTCTGGTGGGAGGTCGATTGGCTCTTGACTCGACACAGCAGCATTCACACACACATGGACTCACACACACACACATACGCGCGGCGAGATGCAAGACGCAAGGCACGACTCGGGTTGTATTGGTTCTCTGCGGGAATTATCCTCCCTGGCCAGGCCTGAACCAGAGAGACCAGACCAGACCAGAAAACAAGGCCCAGAATTGAAAGGGACTTTGGCTTGCGTTTTCCTCCTTGCAGCCCGGTTTACTCTGGTCGCCTTGCCTGAACTCGCCGCCTCGCCCAGCTCAACCGTATGCAAGGCACATGCAGGAGCAGCAGCAGGAGCATCCAGAAATATGTACATGTACCTGAACGAAACAGGAACTGGGTGCTGCTAAGCATAGAACAACAGTTGGTACCCTCTCCGTACTGGACCCCAGCTTGTGGACGGATTTAGTCCACCAAGTATCTTTTATCCATCCGTCTCTCGATGGAGGTCTGTATCAGCTTCTTCTCGCTCTCACACCCTCTCTCACTCGCTCGCTCGTTTCTCCACACCCCTGCTTCAGAATCCATCCCATCCCATGCTGCTCATGACGATCCAGGTCCATCCATCCCGTCCCTACCCATGACACGCCGCTGTAACCCTGCACACTAGACACCCTCCCACACCCCAGTTCCGCTCTTCTGCCTCGCTTCTCTGAGAGGCCCCAGTCCCTATATAGCTTCAACCCATCCCCATCCCATCCCCGACCTGCCGCCCCTTGTCCTGTCTGTGCCATATACAGGGCGTCGAGTTCCTGGCCCGTTACCCTCCCTTCACCTCTCTACCTTACCGACGTCGACTTGGAAAACGGTGGCCGGATTTACGGGGTTCAACTTGTACCGTCTCATGAGTTGGCCATCGATTTGATCCAGCATCATCTCAACTCACGCCTTGAGTGCCGTATTCACGTTGGTCTGCCCTTGAATCATCAGCATCGAATTCGAATCGAGTTACTAGCGTGCCTGCGGCTCATCTTTCAGGGACAGCCTTGGCACTGCACTCACTCTTCGCCTCATGCTCATACCCTTGAACAACACAACTGACCGCCTTTACCCTAGTTGACGAGTTGCAAGCATTGCAGAAACTCCTGTTTTTCTGATGCCCCGTGGACATTTCCTCGGTAACCGTTGCCGTTGAAAGCACTTCGCTCGCTCATCTTTCACTTCTCAATCAATCTTGGTCTGCGACTTATACGGCAGAGCCTCTTTTCACGACATCTTTTCATCTCTTACCCTCACCCTCACCCTCACCTCCTACCTCACCATACTCGCTCACAGACTCGCGATGACAATGTCATTATGAACGACTCGGAAATCAAGATCATCGTCATCGTCCTTGCGACTGTGGTCCCACTGACCGCCATCACCGTTGTCGGATGCTTCCTCTACCGCCGAAGTCGTCAACGCCAACGTCGCTTCCTGTTCTTGAAGAGAGGCATCACCCCCATCGATGATGAGGAGATTGAGTCTTGGAGGACCGACAAGTCTCTCGAGAAGACACCGATCATCGAGGCCACTTCCAACCATGGACACAGCCACAGCCACAGCCTGGAGCAACAGCTACAGCAGCATCAGCGTCAGAAGAGCACATCCGTGAGCTCGGTCCGGAAACCGCCCAGTGTCATCATCTACAACAGCCCGAACCCTCATGAGGAGATTTCTTCACCTCGCTCCCTTCATCACAAGCGCAGTATCGATGTCCCCTCGACTCCGCTCCTCGCCCGTGCCCCTAACTCACGCCCAGGTCTCACCGATGAGACCGTCCAAGGCGACGATGCCTTCGTCTCGCCTCTGAAGCGCCAGCCCTCGCGTCTGGCCAAGCTTCCCCCTTCGGCCTCTCGCCATGGTCGCACACGCAGCAGTCGCAGCAGCACCGTGAGTGCCATCTCACCTCGCGATCCTTGGCACGGCCACTACCCCGATTCCGTCTTCGGCCCTCGTAGCTCTAGCGAGTACATTCCACGAGCAAACCGATCTCTTGATATCCGACGGCAACATCACCGGATGCACTCCATGATCAGCCCTTCAAGGATGTCATTTGATGACGAGGTATTCATGGGCGGGCTCTCACCCCGGCCGCTGATCCGCAAGTCGGAAATTGGCAGGGCTATCGGATGAACCATAACACGGCAGACTCAATTTCGGTATTCCTACGCCGGACAGTAACCCCGGTCTGGCCTGTTTGCCATGCGAGGTGAACAACAGCAACGGTTTCGGCGCCGGCTCGTTTCAACCCCCGTCGATCACCGTTGTGCCGAGAAAGGCGGGGCCGATCATCTCGGACGGACTGCCTTGAAACCATCAGGGACAAGGGGATCAAAGTGCGATGAACTGATGGATGGATTCTTGCATCAACAATGACGAGCAAGAGAGATTATCTCATTTCATTCGCCGAATCCCACCCGAAACCCTACGTTACAACACTACCAACCAACTATCTGGCTACCTACCCAAGCAACAAAGCTCATGCTCACGTTCCTTTTCATGAAACAAGCAAGAACCCCAATCTTTTTCTTCTTACTCCTAGTCGGCAGAGATCGACTCGTTTAATCCCTTTTCTACACTTCAAGGGAGGATTTACTTTACGTGCTGGCGCTAATGATGGCCGGGACACGGAGGCTTTTTGTGTATTTTTTTTTTATGATGGATATACCCCAGAACTTTCCTTTACTTTTTGACCACTTTGCGACGAACAAAGCAAGCGGCATGATAGGACTATGAACAGTCCGCACATGAAGCAATAGCTCATGCTGGAGGGTTAACACCCTGCATGATGAGAAGTGTCCTGTATGATCAGGAACAAGAGAGATATACATGTCCATGACGGAAAGGGTACAAGCAGCCAGACGGCTAGCAAGATATATATATACATATATACTTATATCAATTGATGAACAGATTGAAATCATACTGTTTCTTTGCGTGAAGTGACTTGATTGTTGGATGAAGCTTTTGGTCAAGTATAGTCGTCTTGGCTTCATTCTGTCCATGGATCCATCCCTGGAGCGCCACATGCAGATGCATCAAGAAGCCAATTGATTCGTGTATTCCAAGGTAATCAATAGCAAAGTATGACTTTATTGTAGCAATTAAACTGGTCTAATCTCTTAAAACCTCTTTGCAAATTTTATTTTGACCATGACATTACAATTGCAAGAGCAATCACTCGTAGTACCTTCCGCAGCCGGACCACTACAAACCACTTAACGCGTGCTCGGCCACTCACAGCGGGGCATCGCGTCGCCACCCACAGACGCGCGCTTCTTCAACTTTGACATGACACAGACACACCAACACCACCAAACGTCGCTTGTCAAGGGCTTCATTCACTTCAACGACGAATCATTGCCAATCACATCTTGGTATCCCTTGGAGCAGCTATAACCACTCTAAATTCTATCAAAGGAACGCATCATATCGAGGAATGAGATACGGCTTCTGGTGATCTCCCCCCGTCGCGCTAGCATCTCAACGGAAAGGAGAGAGAAGATATCACAGTAAAGGCCAAGTGGTCGCTGTATCTGAGCGGTATCATTTTGCTCAATAGGGTTGCCTTGTTGAAGTGCTGCTCTTCTTCTGCTCTCATCGCATCCCACCCGGCCTCTTCACCTCTACACTTCATCACCACCAGCCCTCACCCCAAATGCCGCCGCGCAAGTCCAACCCGCGCAAGAGCGACACATCCACCGCCCGCTTCGTCCCCATGGACGACGCAACACCCACAGAGCCCAGCTCGGCTCCTACGCCAGCGGCGGCGGCGGCTACTACTCCTGCTCTCGCCTCGACGCCAGCTCCTGCGGGTGCCGAGGCGGTCGACACCACCTCTCCCTCAACGGACAAGAAGGACAAGGATAAAGATAAGGATAAAGACCATAAGGATGCTGTGACTATCGAGGTGAGATATGCCGAGCTATGGGGATGATGAAGCGGAAGGGTGGTGATGATTCGAGCTCTAGCTAACTTTTTGTGGTAGGACCTGACACTTCCCAAGTCGATAATAACCCGTTTGTCCAAGGGTGTTCTCCCACCCAACACGCAGATTCAGGCCAATGCTATCTTGGCCTTGAGTCAGAGCACTACAGTATTCATCAACTATCTGGCCTCGCAGTATGTCCATCTTCTAACGAGGGTCTGCGTACTCGACAACTGACATGTTGTAGTGCCAATGAAAACACCATCAACGCTGGCAAAAAGACAATCGCTCCCGCAGACGTCTTCAAGGCCCTAGAGGACACCGAGTTCTCCTTCCTCCGCGCCCCCCTGGAAGCCGAGTTTGCTAGTACGTCTTGTCTTCTAACCTTGATATCTCCAAGGAAACACGCTGACACATTGTGACAGAGTTCAACGCCATCCAGACTGAGAAGCGCACATCTTACCGCCAAAAGGTCCGCGCCAAGAAGACCGACGGACCTGACACTGATATGCCCGACACTTCCCACGTCGAGACTGACGTGGATCCTGACACGACCCTCGCCTCTGAGGCATCGGGTCCTCGCAACAAGCGTGCCCGTGTTGACACCGCCAGCGCCGGAGCGGCTGCCGAAGTTGAGGAAGATGCTGAGACGGAGGAGGATGAGCCTGTGCCCGAGGATGATGACGACGATGATGTTGAGGAGGAAGAAGAGGAAGAGGATGAAGGTGAAGCTAGTGGCGACGAGACCCAGGACGCCCTCGAGATCAGAGAAGGAAAGGAAGAAAAGGACGAAGCTTTGGATGGAGATGATAGTGATTAATGTGGCCTATTGGATAAGCCACACCCTCGGTAGCGGTACTATTACTCTAATCTTTAGCTACCTGTCTAGCCTCACCATCTTGCAACATATTATCTCTCCAAGTCTCCAGAAGCACATCACATCTCAACTTGACAATCCCAGGCAGACCTGTTGTTAGCATTCCCGACGTCGTGCAACCCACCTCACCCATCACATCTCGAAACCCTGCCCTCTCACAGACACGCCAGCCCCGTAGGGCGCAGGCACTTGTCCCCGAGACAAACATCCCGACGGGTGCTACCACGCCTGTCCAACTCGTGCGAGCCCCTCTCCCTGTAGGTATCCCGGACAGCCCGATTCGCTGGGTCGTTTTTGAGACATTCTGTCAGGTCAGCGGGTGGCAGGGCGGGCAAGGAAATCGGAGGAGAGCAGGTTGAGTCAGGCCTTGCTTGTTATACGGCATGAGGGAATATATAGCTGAGATATGGGTGAGTTGGGTTGACAATGATAATGTCCACTTCCCTTATGCTCCATGAAACATAGTCTCACCATCACTCGTCAAGTCAAGAGACGGACAAGTTGCACAAGATCAAAATAAATCAATTCTCATTGCCAGATCCAAAGACCCGCCCAATGCCGACCGCACTCGCGATGTACTAACCGGGTTGACAAAGATATATGCTCCCGTCCAGGCAGCAAAAGTTACACGAGTAGAAGTAGAAACCTTCCCAAGCGAGAAGAAGAGAACTTATTCAACATCAAAACTCGACAAACAAGCCCAGACCGACGTGCAGCCAAAGGACATCAGCAACAACACCATCACCATGTGTCGCATCAAACCCAGGCCGAAAACCTGCCTCAAGCCCTGAATCCTCCTAGATGCGACATTACATGGTCTGCCCAGTAACTGCACATCGTATCCGTTCAACAAGAATAAACAATGCGTGTCTGCAGAAGAAGAGGAAGAAGAAGGAATAGATAAAAATGGTGCTGGGAAGAACGAATCGAAGAGGTGACGTGGTATCAAAATGAAAGCCCGATAAAAGTCTGCCTTGCCAACGCAGCAAACGGCTCCTAGGGACGCACAAGCGAACCGCCGATAGAACCTCCCTCGTCCAAAAAAGACAAGATAAGACAAGACGCATAGAAGCCAAACAAAAAACAAACTGACTTTCCAAATTGGAAAAACCCGAAAATGCCTCCAAACAAGATCAAAATATGAAACCCATGAATATCCCAAGACCCCATCAACGGGAAGGACAAAATGTGTTACGAGCCATGCATGTACCCCAGCCCTTCTGCGTCCAATCCAATCCAACCAAACCAAACCGCCCAAGAATAACAAGATAAGAATGCCGTGTTCAGTTCCTGATTCCTCCGACTCCTCTATCCCACCCAGCCCAATCGCTATTTGCAATTCATCGAGCCAAATCAGCCCACAAAAGCACATAGCCTCTCCACCGTGGTGTATGCGTGGTTGTCCAGGAATACTGAAGGAGCTCAGACCGAAGAGAGGATAGAAGTCTCTCCATAAAACATATATCCAAAAAATAAGAATCCGACACAATACAGACAGCACCGCACCAATTAAGTCGAATCTCCTGGTGAAACCAGGAGTAGGTAGGTCATCGTATGTCAAATCATTCCGTCATGTCGCGTCAGCACATGTCGTCACAACCCTTATTGTGGCTGCTGTCCAGGAGTCCACCACTGCTGCTGCTGCTGTGCCGGCGAATGCTGACCAGACCAGCCCTGAGTGACCGCCGGCCCTCCGGCTCCACCCTGGGGCATGTATTGCCGAGGCGTCTGATCTGTCGGGTACATGCTCTGACCCGCACCGTACTGCATGCTTGCCATACCGGGGAACTGCATATTGGTCTGCATCTGTCCCGAGCTTGACTGGCGCAGATGTGACGCAGGCGACTGCGATGGATGGGGCGCTTGCGACTGCGCTGTGTAACTGCCATACGTGTGTTGCTGCGCCTGAGCCTGCGGCCACATGCTCTGGCCCGACTGGTAGTTGTAGCCGGGCGTTCCCTGCGACATGGAGCTGGTCGAACCTGGGAGAGTAGGTGTTGGCCTTACGCTCGACTGCGTTGGAGAGTGGGCCATACCTCTCATGGGCGCCTGAGTTAGGTTGCTCTGGGCGCTGATTGACTGAGAATAGGGCGCCGTTGTCATCATCATCTGTGGGCTCTGCGTAGAAACCATTCCAGGCTGCTGGGAAATGGCCGTCGCTGTGGTATGCGGTGAATGCGACGGTCTGCTGGTAGCAACCGACGTCGTGTCGGCCGAGGCCACGGGCTGCTGGGTCAGGTTCGAAGACGGTTGTTCATGAGATCGTCGCCACATCCCTGTAAGGTATTCGTTGCGCATATCACGCTGCTGGTTAACTGACCGACTGAAGTCGGCGGCATGGTGAGCCTGGGCGTTGAGCTCTCCGAGAGGCGAGGGACGGGTCTGGTCTTGGTAAGCAGGGCCGGTGATCTCCTGTCGAGGTCCGCCTTTGAGGATTCCCGAGTAATCGCGTGGCCGGGAATCGTTCAGTTCTGATCCTAGTGTCAATCCAGGCATTCTGGTGGTGGTTCCGGGTGGTGGTCCGATCATACCTGGTTGGACGAGGTGCGGCTGCGGGGGGCCGGGGAAGGGTCCAGGATTGTTGCTGTACACGATCTCTGGGTGCGGGCCAGCCAGCAGGACATTGTTCTGAGCCTCAGCCGCCTCTCTGGCCTTGGTTGCGCCGGGACGCTTCTCTCCAGCAAGGTCAGCCTCGGTGAAGCCTTGTTTCCGGGCCTTGGTTTCCCAATAGTCATCTCGAACTCTTCGACCGTCGCGAATAACACGGCTTCCAAACTGTCGGAACATGGACCTGGCAGTGACAATGGCGATTTGTCTCGAGCGATACGAGAACGGAAGAATCTCCTGTTGGACCAGATCATCCTTTTCGGCCTGGGTTGCAATCATCTTGAAGAGGGACCTGTTCTTGTTGAACAAGAGGTACGAGTCTCGGTAGCCCAACACCCTTGCGCACTCGGTGGCAAGCATGAATAGCTTATCCCCTCTGTTAGGGACCAAGAAGGTCCGGCACTTGTACTCCCGACCTCCATTTAGTGTGCCATTGGGCTGCACCTTCTTCTCTCCGAATTCGTCGATCTCGCGCGGGAGGTATTCATCGCCGGTCGCATTGAGCTGGTCGGTCGTATGATCTCGAACGGTTGGTAGAGCCTTGAGCGTCGACTTCGTCGGGGTGGTCTTGGGGGGCACTTGAGTCGGAGCGGGTGTGTACGCGGGACTGGCTTGCGGCAATGTTGTGTTCTGAGACTGAGGTGTCTGCGGCGGGGGAATCGCCTGAGGGAGCGAGGCCGGAGCCTGTCCGGGAGCCTCGGAAATGCTCCCTGATGTTCTCGACTTCATCGGTCTTCCTCGTTTCCGAAGTGGCCTAGAATCACCTGGAAAGGTAAGATCAGTCAGCATGTTTTCCAACCCCCATCTTCAATATGACATATGAGGCTGTGATGTGTGTAGCAAAAAGCATGGTGTAGAGTCCGGAATCACAGCGGAAGTAAGTATCGCGAACGGATTGCGACAGGAGGCCGGGCGCGCCAAGAGCAGTGCAGCGCCAAGCTGCTCCTTTCGCTTTATCCGACCTGACATACTGTCATTGCCGGGTTGCGGCGTGTCGTAGAGGTCCGGGGAGTGGCTGCGTTTAAGGTTGCGCAGTGCCGGGTGAGAGATACCTGGAATCAAGGCGAAGTATTAGCATGGTGAAGTGATGAGAGCAAAGCGCAAGAGAGAGGCGGCGCTGAGCGCGCGCGCACTCGGTCTATGTCGCAACTGTATCTATGAAAAGAGTAGACAAGAGAAGGTGGGGTATTTCGGCTTTTCAACATGATGTGAAGCACAAGACAGTGATGCTGAACTTGCGCGCGGGCAGGACATGAACAAGAGGGGAAAGGCAGACCACGGGGTGGTGTGAGGCGACAATTAGTACCAAGTAAATAACCATTAAACTTACCCGGCGAGTTGAGAGCGGCGGGATTGATCGTCGCGTTATCAGCGCCGCCTTGCTGGGCGGAGTACATGACCGAGCGGCTAGGCCAACAGGGAGCGACGAGGATAGCGACCTCGGTGATGGCGATGGCAACGTGTCGTGAGATGTTTGGACTGACGAGTTGAAGGGTTGGAGAAGATGCAGAGGAGGGCAACGTCAGTCGCACGTGGTTGGCCGCCTAGAGTAGGCGCGTCGTTGGTTGCGAATGGCGAATCGCAGGTTATAAGCCGGGCCTTGAGGTGGGAAGCCTGCCTGACTTGCCTCGTCTTGTGATGAGACTCGGCCGGCCAGGCCAAGGCTCGGAATCGTGGAGGGGAGGCTCAGGCGCTGGCGGATGCGCAGGCTGGGGCGCAAACTCCCAGAGACAGACATGGGCTAGCGATCCAAAGCGAGACAAGATAGGAATCCGGGAAACGGGCGCGGTTGCGGCGGCGTCGGCGGCGCGCTCCATCCAGTCCAGATGGGCGTGCAAAGAAAAAGGCGAAGACGAGGCCAGATGACAAGACAGACACAGGATGCAAGGCTGGAAGGGAGGGACGGGGCACAGAGAGGGAACGGAACGGGATGCTGAATTACCTTTGTGTGGTGATGGAACGGGATGCGGACGCGGAGCGCGTTGTGCGACGGCGGCGGCAACGACGTCAACGAGGCTCGCGGTTCAAATGGATGGAAAGGACAAGGGCCGCAGCGCAGCGTAGCGGATGCGAAACAGACCAAGCGGTGATCGCGTAACGAAGCGATGAGAAAATGCGCGTGCGTGCCTTGCAAAAACCCTCGAAAAATACGTGCGCTCGTTGATCAAAAGGTGGATGGTTAAACGATGCGATGGAGCGGGTGTATGCGAGCGTGCGTGCGTGCGTGTGTGTGTGTGATGGCGGAAGGCGGAGAAAATGGCGATGGAGGTGGTGGAGGTGGTGGTTGTGGTTGTGGTGGGATGGATGATGATGATGGAATGGTGGCAGGTGGAGGGGACGGGATGGGATTGCGCTGAACCTATGAATGGGGTGGGAGGGAAGGTGCAGTAGTAGTGGATGCGCGAGCTAAAGTAGCGAGGAAGCTACCAGGCAAGACAGTTGCAGTTGCAGGCAGTTGCAGTTGCAGTCAGTCGCACTTGCTTGCAGTGAGGTGCAGTGGCCAGTGGCGACTTTGAGACCCGGGAAGGAAGCTAGGTAAAAACCACTCCTCCGGGGGGCAGGAGCAAAGCCCTGGAAGGATCCAATCACCCGGCCAGGCAGGTGCGCAAGGATTGGTCCGAGCAGACAAGGCAAGGGCCAGGACCAGGACCCAGAAGTGACGACCGGGATCTGAAGGGGACCTAGCAGCAACCAAGCCAAAAAGCCTGGTGAAGGCGGAGGTGGAGGAGGCGGCGGCGGCGGCGCAGCGGGGGCGCCAGCGACGGTGAGTGACTCTGATTGAGGGTCCCGACGCGAGTGCGCGCGAGTGACAGCGTCGTATGAGATAATGCGACCGAGGAGGCGCGCGTGAATGTGGAGAAGAGAAACGAGCTTTTTGAAGCGGAGCTTGGCTAGTGCCTTTGTATCAACCGTAGCGCAACAGCTGGGACCTCTGGTTCAAGGTTGATGATGAATGCGATGCGATGCGATTGCGCAGACAAGCACGGCGCGCCAGTCGCAATCAGTACGTGATGGAGATAAACGCCAGATGAGATATGAGTTGCGCGGGGTTGAGCGCAACAGATAGGATCTTTGATGGAAAGGAATGGGTTTCCATGAAAAAAAGGAACCGAGACTTGGTACGCTTCCCTGATGCTGTACAGGTTTGCGCGTGTTGCGCGCGCGGGCTGTGTCCCTCGAGTCCGAGAGACAATGGCAACCAGAGAGGGATGATGATGCGCTTCAGATGATGGGTAACTTCTGTTGCTGAAGATGGTGGTGCTGCTCAATGGAAGATCTGCCGGATAGGGAAGAGGGTATAGAAGCTGTTGGTGATGGGTAATACCGATGTTGTTGTTGATGATGCTCCCCGTGTCGTCGGTTGACTCCTTGATAGATGCTTGTGTGTAGATGGTATCCGTCCTCGGTAGATGGAGGAGGGAGGAGTGGGACGAAGAGGCTGCTGGGATAGCAGAGGAGGATGGAGTGGAGGGGGGAAGGGTTTACCGTTTGAAAGGCGGCGCGGATGGAGGGAGACGGATGACGAAGGATGGTTGGTTGAGATGGCGCAAGCCGGGGGAGGAGGGGACGTAGTGGAGATGGAAGCCAAGGCAAAGACAGGAGCAAGGGTAAGTTGATTGAGCAGGGGCGAGAATACCCTGGTTGGTCTCTGGGTAAGGAGAGGCGTGTGTATATCGGGTGAGACAGACAGTCAAAGAGGAGAAGGCCGGCCGAGGCGAGGTGGATATCCGGCGGTGGTTGAAGATGGCGATGATGTTGTCTACAGCATTGAACAGATGGAGGAGTCCGGATCAAGAGGAGTGTGGGCGGCTCGGGCGGGAAACAAGGAGGATGCCTTTCCAAGACGGACGGTGAGACGGATGTTGTTGAAGAGGGAAAAGGAAAGTATCCGTCGAATTGCCCAAAAAAGAAGAGCAAGAATGCTGATGCAGCATCAGCAGCATCAGCACCCGCATCAATCATGATCCTCCAATGGAGCAGAGCAGACCAGGCCAGAGCCTGGAAGCCCAGTGAGATGTCACCGTGCAAGGTAGGTTCCCATTATTGAAAAGCATGCGCCAAAAAAGAAAGCAGAAACCCAAACCCAAACCAGGGAATGGGATAATGGCTCAAGCCTCCCCTCGACTGCGTAGGCTAAAGTCAATGAATAGATGTCATCAATTGTCAGCATCTCGTAACGGGTATCGTGGTGTCTCTGACTGCTGCATGTATCTGCTCTGGACTATCAGTAGATATCCGGATAGACAGGCAACTAGCAAGCGACATTACCAACAACTGCGTCTTTTACAGACTCATCCCAGGCTGGTGTAATCTCCTGTCGTGAATAATACTGCGCACCAATCTCTATTCTCGCTCCACATCCAAAGACCTGGGTTCCAGGAATAGGCAGGCCCAGACCCAAGCCATCAAGCAGCCCGGCTCTAATGGCATTCGTCCTCCCGTTGGAAAACGGCACAAAAAGAACGCATTCTTTGCAAAGAACGCAGACAGACACACGGCCTGGCCGGGCTGTCAACGTCAACTCCAGCACCAGAGCCTTGTCACCCCCGATCCGCGTTGCCGGGTCTGACTGTCGCACCGTGCTCAGTTCCTTGTGACGGGGGGTGTGCGTGCTTGTGCCTCCGCTCTGCAAGACTGCGGGCAAGCAACCAAGCGCCTGTATCCGTACTGTCGTTGCAGTTCCAGTTCCAGCCCATGCTGCACTGCGCTGCCTGCGTACAGGGCATGGCTCTCTCTGCCCTGTGCGCGACCATGCTAACTGCATACAGTCTCCATTACATGGCTAGCTGTTCTTCAACGACATGAAACGTCTGAATCACCGTCTTCATGCGATGCTGCTGTCTGTCGTTGGACCGTCTGTTATGCTGTGCCGTTGGCCTGTTCTATGCGAGGCCTTGGTCCTGTGTCAGAATCTTGCTGCATGCCTTCATGCGATGCGCTCCCCACGTCCTTGAAGCGCATTTGTCACTTACATGCCTCCCTCTCTCGGTCAAGGACTCAGGGCGACGCGACAGTACGGATATCTCATCCATCATTCACCGAGTTCTCTTCCGCTTCGGGCTAGCGGCATCATCCTTCCGATGCTTCTCGCTCGTATTGAACTGTCTCATGTCTCAGCTTCTCCCGTGATGTCGTGTCTCATGTTTTGGAGTGCCTTTGTCAGGTTGTTGTCTGACACATATTCACGGAGCGCATACCAACCCCAGTTTCACTTCAGCGCCTAGAGAAACCATTTTGAAGGCTTAGTTGTTAGTTTCCTTGGCCATGTTTTCCATTGTCTCTCCCAGCCCACGCTTGCAATGAAAAAACGTCATTCGGACGAACCGTTATCGTACTGTGGTCACTCAGCCGTTGCAGGTCCCCAGTGGGCTGATGAGGCTGGACAAGAACCAACCGACCTATCTGTCATAACATGTTGTGAGTCTCCGCCGAAGATAACAGACGCATCCACTGAACCCCACGGATAGGGCCTTCATGTCTTTGATAGGCTTTCTTTGTGCACTTGTTGTAGAACTCCAGCGTGACCGTGTTGGCGTTTATCTGCCAAGATATGGACTCTCAAAGACAAGTTCAACTGAATAATGAAACTTGAAAAAGACCGGTAGACGTTAGGGTCCGCACCAGGGCGGCGCGATGCTTGGGACTGGCGCTAGTTCGTGGTTAGTAGCCATTCAACCTACTTGTCAACCACTGCAAACCACCACCATGCGTCTCCAAAAACTGCGGCCACCATGCGGCGCTTGGAGAACAGTTCCCGGCTTCCCAAACACCAGACAAGTTGGTTATCAAAAACCCCAGAAGCATTGATTGAAGCAAGCACAGGGCTCATGATCCGCTCCACCGTCACCCTGAGCCCCCCTTGTCCCTGTCAACCAAGCTCTTGTGATGCAACCTGCTTCCACTTGTTGACGACGCGACCTTGACAGCCTACAAAGTAATTAGCAGAGTTCCGACAGAGATCAACCCCCAAGGGGAATGCCAATCTCTCTCCCCAACCCAACGAGGGGCGCACGCAGACCGTGGGAGGGGAGGTGCGGGAGCGATCGCCCCCAAGACCCCAGACCACACCAACTCTCATCTTCCCACCATCCACAACCACGAGCTCAACGATCCCTCACCCGCTGTCGGTCCCCGCCCACGCCCAGTTCCCGCTCTTCGGCTCTCTGCAAATCCTGGAGAAGTGTGCGGCAGCAAGAGGTTGCAACTCTGCATGCCATGCCATGCCATGCCCTACCACGACCCGCCATGCCATGCCCTGCCTTGCCTTGGTGCCATGCGAGTGTCCCCAAAGATGCTCTAGATCCAGGATCCCATGCCACATGCCATGCACTATGATCCCGAATCTTCACCCCCAGGCTCACAGACTCCGCCAGCGAGGAGACTAGCAGGCGAGATACGCGAGAAACCATGGTCTGTTTCCCTTCTACCAGAGACATTTCTGCCCCGCGCAGAGCTTCCTCGTGACGCTCAGCTCATCCACTCCAGGATCGAATCCAGCGACTCACAGACGTTGCTTGACGCTCCGACACGCCCATCCACGCCCGCGAACCAACAAGCCACAGTGCCCTTCAGGGCGGGGGCTATCGATCACCGATGCACTCCGCGCCGTTCTTCACGCCCACTAGCTTAGCCCGCCGCGGCTTTAACAGTGCTTGCTAGAGGAGGGTCAGCCATGTCGGCCACCATCTTCCTCCCCCTCCCCCTCACCTTTGCCCAGAACTCCATCTCTGGCCCGCCACCATCCCACCAACCATGGACCCAGCACTTGGGGCCGTTTCGATCTCACTTGGCCTCCTGTCGCCGTTTTAATCGTCGTCGCTTGGATCTCATCTCATGCAAGCCTATTGGCCTTATCTGTGACCATAGTTCGCTTCCTCTTTTGCTGGCCACTCGATCCGATCCCCAACTCATCTCTGTAGACTCGACCCAACGCGGTGCTTCGAGTACCTGCCTTAACCGTCACGTAGATCTCTCGCTTGCATGTTGGCCAACGTCGTATGAGGTTGTTTTCTCGGCCGGCCCGCACGTGAAACTTTGCCGGCGCCGGTTCCCCCCAGTCTTTGTTCGCCTCGGCTTTATCTCAAAGGGAACATCACCATCAGGTGGCTGCATTTCCCCTCGCCGGTATCCTGGTTCGCTGAACCGGTCGGACATAATCTCCTCTCTCCTGTTTGGCTGTCTCCCTCCATCTCCTCCTTAAATCTCTCCGTCTTTGAGCAACAGAGTCTCTCTTGACCCGCTGACAATAGATCAGCCTGCTCCATAAATCCGGGCCCGCATTGCATCATACTGATGCATCACCCTTGTCCAGCTTCCCCTCGGCTCCTCGTCTTGTGACGCCTGACCGGCTGGAGGCTTTCCCTTTGGCTGACTTGCGAGTACGGGGCCAATCATATCGGCCCGTGCGGCCGGCTCGTCTGTGGCATCGTTTGCTTGGGGTCCTCTTGGCGAGCAAGAGGCGTTTGTCTCGGCCCTCGATTCCTCCATATCCTCACACCCAAGACCCTTGTTCCGCTGGATCTTCTTGCTTGCTCAGATTGTTCAAGTCCATGGTGTTGGTTTTGGCACCCGCAAGTCTTGACCCGTATCCGTATCCTTTTGTTGAATCAGAACATGCTGTTCCGTTCAGCTTTGGCCTCTTGCATGAGCATCGAAGCAAGTGCCCGCGTTCAAGGCCCGGCTATCGTGATAGAGAAAGCAGCGTCTACCTGCTCAGGCACTGATACCAGTACCTACAGATACCAACAGGGCGGATACGGGTTGTGGCCGGCTCAACGAGTCACCTCTCAGCAACCACGCCACACCGACAAGGTACTGGTGTCAAGTAGTAAACCGTCGGGCTGCCGTAAGAGTCGTCGATGCTCAGTCCGCGTTGAAGCCGTCAAAGATGAGGTCAGACTACAGTCAGTCTTGATGCCACGAGAGCCGCGTCTTCCTTCGTCCAGCGTGTCGGTCCTCTCCCACTTCTAAATCCCAGTTGCATGCACATAGCACGCTAAACGCGACCTCGTGAGCTCTTGTCAAGACGCGGCGCGTTATCAGGCTCCTTCGAGGGGAGCTCCGAGAGGGCCACTTTCGCAAACCGCCGGGTCTAGCAGAGTAACCGGCGTCATGCATTTCCGAATCCAGCAGCTTGCTGCTCCCCCCTTCGCCATCACATGGATCGACGCGCCGGGCCAGGGCATCCTCTCACCGGCCGCAGCCACGCTTGGGTAGAATATTACCGATGCTGACATTGCTCGCCATGTGCCGTAGGAATAAAGCTGCGGAAGCCCAAGAGCTTTACAGAATTGACGCGCCCGCATTGTCTCGTCAAGCAAGTCAGGTATGACAAGACCCATCAGAATGCGTCGCTACTGTAAGTCCTAGCACACCGCAGCTCTCATCTGCTTGAACTAACGCTAGCTCCATCACGACTGGTCGCGCTCGGTCCTGTCAGGCGGGCCCGAGCAGAGAGACAGTCAGAGGTGGCACCGATCTGTCCGTCATTCGTGGTCCGTCGATATATTTGAATGTTGTGAAAGTTGACCTTGCCTTGACGTGCATGTAAGCAAGTCGGGAACTCGCCCTCATGGTGTTTTGTGTGCTTTTCGTCCTCGACGCTAGAATCCAGCCGGGCAGGTTTCATGGGTTAGGTTCCGTCGAGCTCGTTCGTCACCAGGCTGTCTGCCGTCTCGCTCGCGATGCCCCTCAGTTACTGTACAATCCTGGTATTTCCAGTGAATCAGGACCAGGCTGCAGGGATCTTGATGACAATAATGGCGGAGCCAAGCTCTGAATGTTGACCATCCTGCATGATTGGTCTGCTCTTCGGGATGCTAGCCATCGGTGACATGAATTCCGCCGCCACAGCTGAACTTCGTTCTTTCATGCTATCCCAAAGAGTGAGGATGCCGAGAAAGATGACCAATTCCACCGTTCAGCAGGAAATCATGATCCAGCTTGCGAGCCTTGACTTGCGCTCTGTGCCCACCGATGTTACTCTTCACCCCAAAGAGTGCCTGTACAGATATTGTGGGTGTGTTGATGTCTCGACAAGGTGGAAACGGATTAGTCGTGAGCGTAATGATTCCGCATAAGCGACTCGGTACTTGTAATTGCAGTAGGACGTGCGACGAATAGTGTCCGTGGCCATCATGTATATTGTCCACTCTGCTTGTCGGGTTGTGTAACGACGACCTTATTAGTTACTCTTCAGCATGTCAAAGAACAGCCTTGTCTTCTTTGGCAGGTTCCTGAATAACGCTGGTCAAGTTGATAGACATTTGCTCTTGAGCATGCAAGTTATAATCACCTGCTCAAAGACTGATGCTGTCTCCCCTGTCTAGAGTCGAAATGGACTGCCCAGGTCGCAGCCACTTCTTGATGACACTCTGCGTTTGAATGCAGCGTCTATACTTCCTACCATCCAGGGATACTTGGTGGCTCATGAAAGGCGCTCACGACGCCATTTCGATTGGTTCTGGCCCTCGTGTGCATGCTGAGGCTGGACAAAGAGCCCACCCATATGCTCCCCACTGCGACAGTGGTCAACATGTCACTGCATGTCTATCCTCTGGTACCTCCGGGCGAGCCGACATTGTCTAGCTGGACAGTTCGCTTCGATACCTGGCTGGAATATCGTTGGCTTGTCGATTGAACACATCTGGCCTCAAAAGAAGCGCATACTCCACCGTCACGGGGCGCGCGGCTATCTGGAACGGCCTGGTTCCCGGGAGATATCGATCAAGTCGGGTATTCAGTCGATTCGTGAGGTGCACTTAGGGGATATGAAAGTTTGCGGTTGACTTCAATGATGGTCGAGTTGTACCGGGCTGTGCTGTCAACTAGGACGCCAACGTCGTGAAAGCCATCATCTTTTTAGTGCCAAGATCATCGACGTGCTGCTCAAGACCCTGGTCAAGTCTTGCGCGACTCTCATCATACGAGGCCACACTTACACACAGCCAAGACTGGTACTTCGGAAGACTTGGCTAGATAATCATGCGGCAGGCATCTTGAGCTCGCCACTGCTATCACTGGCCAACAACACCTAGAAGGGTGGCGAACCTGACTCTAATCTTGTCTCTGTCTGGAGTTCGTTGGGTCCTCGCCGTCTCCCAATCAGAGTTTTGGCTATGTTGTTATTCCCTGAGGATATCGTAGTCGGATGCTATTGAGACACCATGGCTTTCCCAACATCCGAACGGTTGGTGTGGTAAGACGACTGGAAGTTGAAGCCGTCCCACCTAATAGTAAACGCACATTTGAAACTCAAAAACAGGATTTTGCGTCCATGCGAGGCCCGTGCGTTTTGCATGAGGACTGGCGAATGTTGCTAATAATTCGGTTCTTGATGAGGGCGGGATAGCTGTCCGGACCGGGACGCGTCGTTGATGTGCGGCTGAAAGAGAGTATATCAGATGGCTGGTTGCGACTGTCACTCTTGCGTATTGTCTGGAAGCTAGACGCCTCAGGGTAGACCGTGGGTTTCCATGTCCATGAAGCAATTGGTGATCCTGAACCGTACTCCACGAAGCCGGGGTATCTAGATGATGAAGGCAACCGTGGCATTTCGGATTCCAATTCGAGAAGACCGTTGAGCGAAGTTAGTACTCGCTTCGCTTGCTTGAATGTAGAGGACTCCTGGTGGCAGGTGATGGTTGCATTCGAGGACCTATATCCCTTCCTCCTGACGACGAAACAGATGTCGAAGAACTCAGGGCTGTTGTTCTGGGATCAACTCGAGACATAAAATTGACCACAGATTATTCTCTTAAATGCCTTGAAGCTGAAGAAGTCATCGCACAATAAGGATTCATGATGAAGTGTCAACCAGGAAGGTAGGCAGGTAGTTGAAGTGGTGGTTCAATCACGTGACAACCACAGTCGCTCTTGCTAGTCATGTGACGACTTCCTCAAAGGTCGAGAGCGTATTCCAAACTGCTTACCAAACGTGGCTCGAAAACTTCACAGCAAGGAGAACGGAAACTTTGGTGTCTTTCTAGACCGATCTAGAGCGTTGGAATGCTGATGTTGAAGCAATTACGCATCCATTATAAAGTCGAGGTTTTGACTGCCACTTTGTTTTGACTGGACCTTATCGATAACGGCCCCACTATCACTTTCAATTCACCTGCCAAACTTGATGCTTGCTCAACGACATACTTTTCATCACCTACTCACAATCTGCTTCACCACTTGTAACAAAGTCGAGAAGAGATGGCGAGCTTAAAAAGATCTCAGGAAGGCGATGCCCTAGCATCCAACATCTCGAGCAAGGTCTACGTGCGCTCGACTCGAAGCGGCAAGGTGCAGAAAATTGTTAGAGAAGTCTACTTGCGAACAGACATTCCTTGTTCCTCGAAGCTCTGCAAGGCGTGTCTTCAGTATGCTCCCAGAAATGCCGCTCAGCAGGGTGAGTTCTAGTGTCTCTCACTCTTCTTCGATGTACTGACAAAAATGCAGTTCAGCCCTTTGTCCTCTCAGACAAGCCAGCAGGCACCAAGGCATTCCCCCAAGGACACTATTTGGTCCCTGATACCAACGCGCTGCTCAACGCCATGGATCTGTTTGAGCAGAGCTCAGCCTTCTACGACGTCATCATCTTGCAGACTGTGCTCGAGGAGCTACGGAATCGGTCATTGCCGCTCTACAATCGGCTAATAGGGCTTACCAAGAGCGAGGATAAGAGATTTTATGTTTTCTTCAACGACTTTCGACAGGAAACATTTGTCCACCGCGAGGCAAATGAAACCGTTAATGACCGAAATGATCGGGCTGTGCGACTAGCCGTGAAATGGTACGGCGAGCACCTGGCGCGCACAAAGACCAAGAAACTCCCTGCAGTGGTGATGCTGAGCGACGATCAAGACAACCTTCGCAAAGCCAAGGCAGATGGGCTTCACGCATCTTCTCTCAAAGACTATGTTAGCGGACTCGAGGATGGCGAGAGGCTACTCGACATGGTAGCAGAGTCGCAAAGCCAGGGAGGGTTTAAGAAACAGGGACAGATGCTATATCCCGAGTACTTTACACTCTCTAGGATGATGACTGGGGTCAAGGCCGGCTTGATGCATCAGGGCATCTTCAACGTCTCACCATACAACTATCTAGAGGGCTCCATCAAGGTTCCGGCATTCCCCAAGCCTCTGCTGATCCTGGGCCGCGAGAACATCAACCGTGCCGTCGACGGCGACGTGGTTGTTGTCGAGGTTCTTCCTCAAGACCAGTGGAAGGAGCCTTCGACAAAGATCATCGAGGAGGAAGCCATCACGAAGAACGAGAACGCAGACGTGGAGGAGAGCCAAGACCTTGTGTCTGAAAAGGAGCGCAAGGCTCTGCAGGAGCAGGTGAAGAAGACCCAGAAGGGCTTCTCAGAAGGCCGCCCACAACCAACTGCCAAGGTTGTCGGCGTAATCAAGCGCAACTGGCGCCAGTATGTTGGCCACATCGACCCTTCGTCTGCAAGCAAAGCGTCCAGCCAGGGCCGTAAACAGGACAGCGTCTTCCTTATCCCCATGGACAAGAGGATTCCCAAGATTCGACTTCGTACACGACAAGTTTCAGATCTACTCGGCAAGCGACTTTTGGTTACCATCGATGCCTGGGAGCGCGACTCTAGACACCCCATTGGACACTTTGTACGCTCTTTGGGAGAGTTGGAGACCAAGGCGGCTGAGACTGAAGCTCTGCTGCTCGAATGGGATGTCCAGTACCGGCCATTCCCGAAGACTGTCCTTGACTGTCTTCCCAAGGAAGGCCATGACTGGAAGGTGCCAGCCAGCGTGGAGGATCCTGGCTGGAGACAAAGGGAGGATCTCAGAGGACTTCTCATCTGCAGTATTGATCCTCCCGGCTGTCAGGATATCGACGATGCTCTTCACGCCAGGAAGCTTCCGAATGGCAATTTCGAGGTTGGCGTCCACATCGCCGATGTCTCGCACTTCGTCAAGCCTGCCAACGCCATGGACACTGAGGCCAGCATCCGCGGCACAACTGTCTATTTAGTGGACAAGCGTATTGACATGCTTCCGCCACTTCTTGGAACAGACCTCTGCTCTCTTAAGCCGTATGTGGAACGATATGCCTTTTCGGTGCTTTGGGAGCTGAACGACAATGCCGACATCGTCAGCGCTCGCTTCACAAAGTCCGTCATCAAGTCCCGTGAGGCTTTCAGCTACGAACAGGCTCAGCTCAGAATCGATGATGATTCTCAGCAAGACGACCTCACAAAGGGCATGCGAATGCTCCTCGCGCTATCAAAGAAGCTCAAGCAGAAGCGAATGGACGCCGGTGCTCTGAGTCTGTCGTCGCCCGAGGTCAAGGTTCAGACTGAGTCCGAGACATCCGATCCCATCGATGTCAAGACGAAGCAGCTCCTTGACACCAACTCGCTGGTCGAAGAGTTCATGTTGTTCGCCAACGTCAGCGTTGCAGCAAAGATCTATGAGGCGTTCCCCCAGACTGCCATCCTTCGTCGTCACGCCGCTCCTCCCAAGACCAACTTTGACGAGCTGGCGAACCAACTGCGCACCAAGCGCGGCTTGGAGCTTCGCACCGACTCCAGCAAGGCCCTCGCCGACTCGTTGGATCAGTGCGTCGATGCCAAGGAACCCTTCTTCAACACTTTGGTGCGTATCATGGCGACACGCTGTATGATGAGTGCAGAGTACTTCTGCTCGGGTACTCAGGCCTACCCCGAGTTCCGTCATTATGGTCTCGCCTCCGAGATCTATACTCACTTCACGTCGCCTATCCGTCGGTACGCCGATCTCCTCGCCCACCGACAGCTTGCCGCCGCCATCGATTACGAAGCTGTCCACCCTAACGTCCGCAGCCGAGGACGTCTCGAGGCCGTGTGCAAAAACATCAACGTGCGACACCGCAACGCCCAGATGGCTGGTCGCGCCAGTATTGCCTACTACGTCGGCCAGGCCCTCAAGGGCAAGGTCGCTGAGGAGGAGGCATTTGTCATGAAGATTTTCAGCAACGGCTTCGTCGTCCTCGTCCCGCGCTTCGGCATCGAAGGTTTGATCCGACTCAGGGATCTCGCCGAGCCCGAACCAGAGGCCGATTTTGACCCGGAGACGTTTACGCTCACTACCAAGGGAAGCCGGGAGGTGCATGTGGAACTGTTCCAAAAGGTCAAGGTCAGAGTCCATGACGAGAAGGATGAGATGACGGGCAAGCGGGGTGTCAAGATGGAGTTGCTCGAGGCTTAAGAAGGATCATTTGTATTAGGTAGTTAGAGGTCCAGGTACATGGCATGATGCACAATCTACAAAGCACAGGGTGAACCACGCAGGAGTTTAGGAAGACAGATTGTTTTTATAAAGGTATATGCACGGTCTAGGTCCGTTCTGCCAGCCAATCCTTGAAACGCCAAACTTTCCAGTCAAGAATTCATGTACCGTCCGTCACGTCTTTTTTACTCTCAAGTCCAAATTCCCCCCTTCTCTTACTGCTCCATAGCATCGTCATTGTCAGCGTTGCCGTCGTCGCCCCAGAGACCCTCGAGCTTGAACTCGGCGGCCCACTCGGTGACGATCTGCTTCTGGTCGGCGGCAACCTCATCCTCTCCAGCGTTCTTCAGGGCCGGCTTGGAGGGTGCGGTGCTGGACTCGACAGCCAAAGCAGGAGGCTCAACCCAGCCCTGGATACGACCGTCACGCCAGTCGGTGACGACGGTCATGGCGGCGGCGTTGATGTTGGGGACTCCACCGCGGCCGAGACGACCTCGCCTGCGGGCGACTTGGACGAGGAAGTCGGTTGTGGTGTCGCCGTCCTTACGGTCAGGGAGGAGGGCAGGAATGTCATAGACATCAGTGAGCTTCTGCATGAGCTCGGGAGTAGATGAAAGACGTCGCAGGAGGAGTGTGACAGCAGGGACAGGGTCGTCAATCTGCTTGGGTGGGACAGCATTAAGGAGAACCAGGTGGGCGTGCGCCTCGGTGGCATTCTTGAGTGAGACGAGGCCGGCAGACTGGGTCGAGGAGGAAGAGGGGAAGACGACACCAGGGGAGTCAAGCAGAGTAAGCTTGCTGTCGATCTTGACAGATCGAATGCTCGTCGTTACACCAGCCTCGGCACCAGCAGGGCACGCCTTTGAAGAGGAGCTACCCTTTCCACTCATCCTCGAGAGAAGAGCGTTGATAACAGAGCTCTTACCCACGTTAGGATAGCCAATAACACCAACAGACACAGCACGCTTGAGCTGACGACTAGCAGCAAAGCTCTTGAGGGCCTTGAAAAGCGTGGCAGATGTGCTCTGGACGGTCAGGTCACGGTGGTTGAAGGTGTGGGCGTTGGGAGCGGCGTTGGAGGCCCGGAGAGGCAGGGTTGGGAAGTAACGGCGAAGGTAGACGAGCCAGTCTCGGAGGACCTTGGGAGGGATCAAATCCACCTTGTTGATGACGAGGATGAGACGCTTTCCGCCAGAGGCAGCGGCCATGATGCTGCGCTCGACCTCGCGAGAGCGTGTGCCCTCTGGGTCGCGAGCGTCAAGGACGTAAAGCACGACGTCGGCCTGCTCAACCACCGACTTGAAGACCTTGTCGTAGGTCTTTCTCGAAGAAGCCTGGCCAATTGACATTTCAGGGCCGCGCTCGTTGTCGGACTCTTCGCTATCGTCATCCTCGTCCATGTCGTCGTCGGCCAGTTGTCGGTCATAAGTGGCAGCAGCAGCGCGAGCGCTGGCAATAAGCGCAGCCATGGGGTTCGACTCGTCAATGTCCTCATCCATACCGTCATCCTCCATCTCATCGAAATCATCATCGCCATCCTCCTCGACATCGACATCTTCCATCACCTCCTCATCCTTGGCGCCCGTCTTTGCAGCCTTGGCCAGCTCTTTTCGCTTTTGCGCCTCCTCGGCCTTCTTCAGACGCTTCTCCTCAATCTCGGCGAGAAGCTTCTCCTTGTAAGGGAAAAGGTTAGGGATTCCGGGGTCCTTCTTGAGCTTCGTTCGCCATTCTGGGTTCTTCTTTGCGAGCTTGCGCTCCTTCTTTTGCTTTGCGGCGGATGCCTTTTGGATCTTGTGGCGAAGACGGACGGGCGTCCGCTTGGACTTGGGCTCTGTGTATGGTTAGGGACTATGAAACAGTATATTGAGTCTGCGAGAGAGTATACTGACTCTTGGGCTTGTTGATTGAGCCGGCCATTGTGTATTATCGAATATGTTCGGCTTGGCTTCTTTCTCTTCTCCAGGCAAAACGAGCACCTACAAAAATTGGGCAAAAAAATTAAGTGGGATGTCGATTCTGCCGGCTTTTTTCACACACCGCTTTTCCGCCTCCCCACATTGGCGTCTTAACGGTACGTACCTGCACTCCACCAGATCGATCTGGGATGGGATCTTGAACACCATGAGATTGAGACTGATTAAAGGATTTCTGGAATATCCGGGTATTATGATGCTTAAGGCCCGTAGTGGGGGTTTTTCTTTAAATATATAGGCTCAAATTAACCCAGATTTGTTCCCAAGGCCATGGTTGTACCCAAACTCGGCCAACAATTCATCCAGCTTCAACACCACCTAAACCACCAGAGAGGATGATCTTCAGAAGGATACAAGGTTATTGAAAAACCAAATTCACAATCCGTGTTAGCCAAAGTTGAGCTTAATGTTTCGGCTGTTGTGATATTCTAAAATCTATGCAGACTTGCAGAGATACGGCTCACATGCGCCAAACGCGAAACCCGAGACCCGATTAATCCAGACTCGGGTATCATGGCTCCGACTTGGGCAAACCCCGGCCCGAAAGGCGATAGGCATCCCATCATGCTCAATGGCGGCCAATGAAGACTTCTGAATTATCGCAAATGGTCTGAAGTCTGCGGGGCTCAGTTGGCTGTTATCTCACTCACGAATAGCATCTTGGGTCATAAGCGACATCGGATCCTGATCACTCTACTACCAGTCAAACAAGTATATAACAGAAGCTATCATCTTCAGTTATATCACGGAACTATTGCTTCATCTTACGATTATCACCTTCAATTGATCCTTATTCATCATGGCTACAGAACTGACACAGCTTATTCAGGCCAAGCTTGATGCGGCCACAACTCGATACGTTGCTCGTAACCCACGCTCCAAGGCCCTCTATGAAGAAGCCATCAAGTCAATGCCAGGAGGAAACACTCGTACAGTCCTCTACGCCAGTCCATTTCCGATAGTTATCAAGTCGGGCAAGGGACATCAGGTCACATCTGAAGATGGACACACGCAAGTCTCAAGCATCCGAGCATGTATCGCATCGCTAACAAACTCATAGATACACAGACTTGACGTGCGAGTTTACCGCAGCTCTCTATGGACACTCCAACCCCGTCATCCTCTCGGCCATACGGGACGTCCTAGACAGCACGGGCCTAAACGTCGGCGGAAACACAGCTCAGGAGCAGATCTTTGCTCGTGAGATATGTCAGCGCTTTAGCATAGAGCAGGTGCGCTTCGCCAACTCTGGCACCGAGGCCAATCTGCATGCCCTGGCAGCAGCCCGTGCATTCACCAAGAAGCGCAAGATCGTCACCTTCGGCGGCGGCTATCACGGGGCCGTGATAGGTTTCAAGGGTGGAAAGCCTGAGGATAACAATGTCGACCTGGACGACTGGATCGTGGCAAGTTACAATGACCTTGAGAGTGCTCGCAACGCCATCGCGAGTGAGGGTGTTGCTGCGGTTCTAGTGGAGGGAATGCAGGGCTCTGGAGGTGGTCTTCCAGGAAACCCCGAGTTCCTCAAGGGAATTCAAGAAGCTGCAGCAAAGGCAAGTTCTTTCACTTTCTTTACATCAAAGCCCATGAGCTGACCAGATGTAGGCGGGTGTGCTATTCATCATAGACGAAGTCATGACTTCTCGCATGTCTGGAGGAGGCCTCGCCGAACTGCTAGGTCTCAGCCCCGACCTCAAGACGTTTGGCAAGTGGCTCGGCGGAGGACTTGCTTTTGGTGCTTTTGGTGGCAGGGCAGACATCATGGCAGCTTTCGATCCCCGACGTCCTGGTGCACTCTCACACTCTGGCACCTTCAACAACAACACACTGGTGACACATGCAGGCTACGCAGGCCTGAGCAAGATTTACACCCCTGAAGTTGCTGTCCAGTTCACAAAAAAGGGTGATGAGCTGAGAAACAAGCTCAATGAGGTGACCAAGGGTACCAGAGTGGTCTTTACCGGACTGGGCACCATCATGGGTGTGCACTTCCCCAAGAACGGCACCCGTGTCTTTGAGAGATCTGGAGAGGTTGAAGAGGTTGATGCTCTGAGAGACCTCTTCTGGCTTGAGATGATGGAAGAGGGATTCTGGCTGGTGCGGAGAGGCTTCATTGCTCTTGTGCTTGAAACTCCGGCATCTGAGTTCGATAGGTTTGTGGAATGTGTTCAGGCGTGGGTTTCTAGGCACGCGGAAATTGTCAACTGCACTCCTTAAATTTAGGTACTGTTGATTCATTCAACGCTAGAGTTATAATAATTCCATCCTTATACAAACAAGAATGTGTGAAGTGCATGCCCGTTTTGACTTCTAAGAGCTGGGTCAAGGAAGAGCAGAGCATGATTGGTCAGCCACCTTGACACCATCCCCACAATTATTTCTCACCACGGTGAGGCTCCAAGTTCAATGCTTCTCTAACCTTGTCTTTTCGCAAACATTCATCCTCTCCCATCCTCAGCCTCGCGAAAGCAGCCAAATCGTTAACCCCTCGATCGCAACAAGTCGCAACCTCACACATACCAATCTACAACCGCGACTCTACACAATGGATTTCCAGAACCGCGCAGGCTCCAAGTTTGGCGGCGGCGGCGTCGCGTCTCAGTCGGCCACCAACGCGGACCGTCGCGAGCGTCTTCGCAAGCTCGCCCTTGAGACTATCGACCTTGACAAGGACCCCTACTTTTTCAAGAACCACGTCGGCTCCTTCGAGTGCCGTCTCTGTCTCACTGTCCACCAGAATGACGGTTCCTACCTCGCGCATACCCAGGGCAAGAAGCATCAGACCAACCTCGCCCGCCGTGCTGCCCGCGAGCAAAAGGAGGGCCGTCAGGGCGCCGTCGACCCTGCAACAGGGCTCCCCGTCGGCGTCACTGGAGCCGGCTTTGCACAGCGCCGCAACGTCGTCAAGATCGGCCGTCCTGGATACAAAATCACAAAGATCCGAGACCCCGTCACGCGCCAGCAGGGCCTGCTCTTCCAGCTACAATATCCAGACGCCACCCCCGAGACTACACCCAAGTGGCAGGTCATGAACGCCTTTACACAGCACATCGAAGAACCCGACAAGAACTTTCAGTACCTGCTCGTCGCCGCCGAGCCCTACGAGACGGTCGGCTTCAAGATCCCAGCTCGCGAGCTGGACAAGCGCGAGGACCGACAATTCTGCTTCTGGGATCCTGACGCTAAGGAGTATTGGATCCAGGTCATGTTTATGACGGAGCGTGAGGAGCGCTTCAACGCAGCACCTGGTCTGACAGCGCGGAGATGAATAATGTGATGGTGGTTTCTTTTGGGCGGGAGTAATGAAAAGGTTATACGGTTTAGGATATGGCGTTGAAGGATAGTTATTTGGTACATGACGGCGCAGAGATTGACCGTCCGCCATGTCGAGGCGCTAGACGAGCTCCACCATCCACAGTTGTTGTTACGGTCGATACGAGCTGAAGCTCAAGCTCGGGCTCTCCATGTAAAAGAGTAAGGGACAATCTTGCCTCAACCAAGAGTTTCGCTGACCAGGGCTTTTCCAGTTGCAGTAGAATGTAAATAGTACAATATCAAGGCTCACGACATGACTGCATGTCATCACATATCCACCATTAATCAGGTGTCAATAATCACAAGAGACTACCTATGTAAATACCCCTTCAAGTTTCAACTTGTTTTATTAGTCTTTGACTTCTTCAGCAAGGTCTGAACTACCCTCTTGTGTTACATGCTCAGTACAATGAAATCCATACATGATAAAAAGCTTGCCCGAGCCAGAAGCCTGCTATCTAGACTAGCCCTGCAATTACAGCCTTCAAAGAGGCATCTTGAAAAAAGCACAAGACTCAAGGGCACGTAGACCCGAGAGCATCCAAGAACCTGATCGGCCGTCAAACCATTGCTGAGTGTTGTAAGGCGTCGTCTCTGCGCTTCCAGAGTGCTGCCCCCTTCCCAGCTCGAGTGAAGCAAAGCCCGTTCACAGAACTGGGCCTCCTCCAAGATGAACACATGCCGGAGTCAAAGATTTCTTGGCGAGAATTACCGGAAGTTGTTATCAAACCGCTTGAAGGTGTAGCCGATGAAGGGCAGGGACATCTCGGGAGATTCCTCCGCCTGTCGGCCGTTCTGGATGGCCTGGGCCTTGAGGACCGTCGCGTTATCGGTCTGGTCGATTTCATCAGTGGGGAAGTAGGTCGTGTCAATGTTGGAGGTCAGGCGAGGCTCGAAAGGTGCGCGGATGCGACGCAGGCTGTCAAACTCAACGCCACGGAAGAAGGCATGGTTCTTGATCTCATGTGCACCTCCACGGCCAAGACGGTTCTCCGTGTTGCAGACCATACTAGTTTACGTTAGCAATCTCGTCAATCATCTTGTCACATGGAATATCTTACCTTCGGATCAGATGCTCAGCATCGGTGCCCAGTGTGATATCGTCGGGGAAGTACAGTGTCTGTCTCCAGTTGACAATCTTTCGGTACGTGTCGTGACTATCTTCAGCACAGAATGGGGGCCATCCAACGAGACACTCGAACATGATGGTTCCCAGCGACCACCAATCGCAGTCAAAGGTGTAACCATGTCCAGTAAAGATTTCAGGGGCGATGTAGTCAGGAGTTCCAACGGTCGAGTATGCCATCAATCTTCGTGATCGTCGCCAGTCATTAATCTGAGATCGGTTGCTGACAGTAAGGTTGATCTGGTCGATGGCGACCGAGTTACGGTCACGCGGTCGGTTAGATCGCCCCTGAAGCAGCTGCTGATAGTAGTTGTTGTCATGGAGTCTGTGGAAACCCGTCGACAAGCCAAAATCAGTCAGCTTGACATGACCACCACGGTCCAGAAGAATGTTGTCGGGCTTGATGTCACTGTTTCAGAGTCAGTCAAGTTTCAGGGGGATACCGAGGGATACCGAGGGAGAGGGGTGGCGCATACCGATGGATAAAGCCCAACTTGTGTACAGCCTCAATGGCGAGGACAATCTCGGCAATGTAAAACCGTGTAATGTCTTCAGAGAAGATTTCGTACTTGATGAGCATTGTCATCAAATCTCCACCGGGCAAAAACTCCATCAGCATGTAGAGGAAGTAGGAATCCTGGAACGTGGTGTACAGCTTGACGACCCAGGGGCTGTCAGACTCGGCGAGAATGTCACGCTCTGATCGAACGTGGGCGAGTTGGTCCTTCTTGAACATTTCCGTCTTGATCAGAGACTTCATGGCATAGACCTTGCCATCTCCCTTCTTCTGAACCAGCTTGACTTCTCCAAAGGCACCCTTTCCGATAATCTTGACTGTGTTGTAGTTCTCGGGCTTATCCTTGGTGCGCAGGAAACGCAGGTACTGGCCTTCTTTTCTTCCAGCGGTAGACCAGAGCTGCTCGCGTCTGCCAGAACCCTGGGAGGGATCCTGGAGTTTCTGCTCCAACTCGCTCTGTCTATAACAACACGTTTAGCTACGCAGTACTGGAAAGATAACAGAGTGTAGACCATACCTTTGGTTACGCTCGCGCGCGCGCTTGACACTGTCCTTGAAGAAGTCGGCAGCAAGCTGGGAGCACTTCTTCTGGTTGCTGTTGGCATTGGTGCCATATCGGTCGGGATTTCTCTCGGGCGCTCGCTGGAACTCCTCGACAGGAGCAGCAGGTTGGTTGGGCATGGGAGGAGCGTTCATGTACCCGGAATAGGCTGGCTGCCCTGAAGCGCCAGCGGTTCGGGGACGCTGACCGGGCGAGGGCCCTCGAGCGTAAGCCTGCGCTCGAGCAGCGCCTCCGAGGTTCTGGTGGGAGAACTGATGGGCGAGGCCGGTGTTGGGATCGTTGGTGCCCGGGGTATTGGATCGCGGCTGATAGCCAGCGGGTTGGGCATAGTCGTTCAGCTGCTGGCCTTGATACTGGGCGTATTGGTTCTGGTTAAAGTAACCCTGGGGCGCATAACCACCAGCGTAAGCCTGCTGCTGAGCCTGAAGGCCAGGTTGCTGACCAGAAGCGGGAGGGAAGACAGGCTGAGGAAAGGTCGAGGGCGTGGTGGGATAGGCGGCCCGATCCGAGGCGGTCAACCTGTCATTGCTGTTCCCAAAGTTGAGGAACAAGCGGTTGTTGTTGGAATCCATCCTGTCTGATTGCGGCGTCGCGGTCGCCTCGTATCGTGCTATGCGGTATCGAGCAGTCGGTGACGGACAGCAGACAGCGAGAGAAGAAAAGGATGAGGGCGACGTGGGAGATGGTGGCCAACAACCAGAGTTTCAGGGGAGGACAAAGTCCAGGGGCTTGTGGAGGGGACGGGAGCGAGGGGCGCGGGACTGAGCTAGCAGAGCGGCGGGCTGGAGTCTCTTTGGGCACAAAAGACCTACTCGAGTCCAGAGCGCAACCAGCGATGAACAGCACGCACGAGGCAGCAAACTCGGTGATGAAGAGGAGAAGAGATGGATGCGCAAGAAGGAGAGAAGGCCCCGTCGTGTACTGTACTGTGCTGTACTGTACTGTACTATTAGTTAGGTAGTGCTGCCAGGCTGATGACAGATGCAAGTCGGCGCCTCCTCCAGGTCGAAACGCGCAGGGATCGTCCGTGAACGTTTTGGTTTTGGCACACGACGGGAGTGTTTTGGGGGGGGAAGGTTCCGAGGGGTCGAGGGTCCATGGGCGGCGGGCGGCCTGGACCGGGGCAGGTTAGGGAGGTACGTAGCAGCAGTTGGTGGGCTGCTTGCAGTTAGGTACCTAGGTGGTGCTCTAAGAAGCGGTGGTGGTGGCCGCTGTGGCCGCTATAACTTCTCCCCGAGCCGCCAACTGCAACCATCCATCCTTCAATGGATGCCACTGCTCGACCGCTGCCCCTGACGGCTGCTGGGCGGTGATGAAGAGTCTTCCATCGACCGGCTACTACTCAGGGGCTTAGGTTCAGTTCCCGCCGTGATACGCACACCAGAAATCTGCCTGGGTAACACAGAGGCAGTGCTGAGCCGGAAAATGGACGTTTGTTGGATGTACCCATCTATGGAACCTAGGAATGGATGGATCAGATGCGACGATCGGCCGTACCCAATATAGGTGCTACAGCATGCAGGTATCCTGCAGGTAGAGACGGGATGGAACTTGGAAGGATGATGAATGCTCGTTCTCTGACGGTCAACTATAATTATCAACCTCGGTGAGACTTTGCTTGGACACGACAGCCAGAGGCAAATGGTTCATTCATAACCAGGCCATCTCCCTCCTCTCATTTGCCCCCTTCTACTTACCCAACACACACATGCTTCAAAACACGATCCCTTCATCCACTTCTCCAAGCGAATATTATTTGAGAACGGCGGTGTTGGTCGTCAACCGACTGTGGATTGGCCACCCTCTGGCACGGCACCAGCCAGTCTCCTCCTTCGGGCTCTCTACCCATCGGGCAAAAAACGGACTCGATTCCATTCGGGGCGTGTCCTCCAGAGGTAGTTTCCTTGCCTGGGAGATCCCTCAGGGGCTGCACCCCTGCCGCTGTGTTTCCCCAGACACCGTCTTGGCCCTCCACCACGACTCCTGAGCCTCAGGTGAACCTGGCACTTGCACCTGCAGCCAGCCCAGCCTCAGCTCCAGTTGGGCAGGCAGAAGAGATGGATTGCATGAGGACTGCGCCTAGCTCCTCTCGCTGTAGGTTGTTTGCGTCTCTGGATGCGGTGACCAACGGGATTCACGGCTCACCGCAATGCCTCAGCACTCTGCCCAGGTCGGACTGTCTTGGGCTGCGAATAATTACAAACCATCCAGTTGAGATGAGCCTCTCTACCTGATGTCTGAAGTTGGGTCGTGCTTTTATTAACACGCTCCCATATGACAAGGCGCCACGCTCGCTTCGGTTCCGGCCCGTGTGGTTGCATCCGCCGCCTGTGCTTCCCACATGGCAATTCCCCAGGGATCCATCCATGGACGAGGAGAGTTTCGCCGTTATTGTCAACTGTTGTGAGACTGACGGACGAGTCTGGGCTGCTGTCATGAGTATGGCCTTCTCTGATCACAGGTCCTACATGACCATGTATCGCAGACATCAAATCTCTGTCACTTTTCTAGTAAGACAATACTAGATACTCACAACCTTGTTAACCATAGACACGAGATGTCCTACCAGGGGTCCCGACACCTTCCAGAAGCATTGTGGAAGCTTGATTATCAAGGGGAGAAAGTATCTGACAAAGTTGTCGATTTCGATGCCAACGCCATGCAGCATCCGTTTCAAAGTCAATTAGCAACGTGGAAGCCCTCAGGAATGAGAGGCTCTTAAGAGATCACCTTGAGGTTCTCAACTTTCTTTCTGTTTTGGCCTCGCAGCGTCAATCTGAATCACATATGCTCAAGTGAGCCCCTCCAAAACTAGTACCCGGAGCCTGAGTATTTCCATCCCGGCCGGTCCTTATCGCACCGCCGCTTATCGCCATCATTTTTTTCCCTCTAAGCGGTCCGAACTACCACCGCCAGGCCGATATCGAGATCGCCCGCCCGTCGTATAAACGACCCCTCAGACGCCATTGACGAAGCGTTTCGTCCCTCCGCGAGCCCCGTCAGACAACTCCCGCGGAACCGGACTCGCAATGGCCGAGCAGAACCCCCCCGTGCAGCCCGCCGCCGGCACCGGCGCCGGAGCCACCTACAAGGCGCCCACTCCCAAGCCGACCCAGAACCCAGCTCTTCGTATGATGGGCCTACCGAACCTCCCCCGGAAGCTGCCCTCCCGCAACTGGCTCATCTTCTGGGCTATCACAGGCACTATCTCTGCTGCCATCATCTACGACAAGCGCGAGAAGAAGCGAGCCACAGCAAAGTGGAAGCATGTCGTCGCTCCTCTCGCCAAAGACACCATCGGCTCGGCAAGCCAGCTTCCCCGCAAGTTGACCATCTACCTCGAGGCGCCCCCCGGCGACGGTCTGCGCGTTGCCCAGGACCACTTTATTGAGTATGCGAAGCCTGTCCTCGCGGCTTCTGGTCTGGATTGGGAGTTTGTTCAGGGGAGACAACAGGGTGATGTGAGAGCCGCCGTGGCAGAGAAGATTCGCCGGGCGAGGAGAAAGGATGAGCGGCCAGATGATGTGGACCTACAAACAGAAGAAGCTACAATCGAGGCATTAAGGAAAAAGAACAGTGTGCCAGAGTATGAGGGCACAAAGGGCGATATCATCTTTGGACGGCATACATGGAAGGAGTACGTGAGAGGTCTGCACGAGGGCTGGCTTGGACCCCTTGATGCTCCTGCTAAGCCAGAGGCCGAAACGACAACGGCCTCTGTTGAGGGTTCTCCTGAGGGTGTTAAGCCTGAGGGAGAGGGAGAGAAGCCAGAGGAGAAGAAGGAGGAAGAAAAGAAGGAAGATGAAAAGAAGCCTGAACGACCACCTCAACCACCCCCTTACAACTCCCCCGACGACTACTCTCTGGCCAGCCTCCCCGCCCAGATCCCCTTCGAATTCTCCCCTTCCAACCCCATCCCCTTCCCCCATCGTCTTGGCTTCCGCCATACCTTTGTCCGCCTCAACCGCTTCTTCAACCGCCGCAAGCTCGCCGACGAGATCGGCCGCGAGATGGCCGCCGTGTGCTTCGCTGCCTCTTCCCGGGAATGGCGCGAGGCTGACGGTCAGTACGAGCAGCAGCTCGTTCTCCAGCATGAGGAGAAGGACTGGGTCAAGTCGGTGTGGGAGACCGAAGCCCCTAAGGAGGAGGACAACGCTGCTACTGCTGCCGTGCCTGTCAAGGAGAGAATCTGGGCTTCACCCCTTGCCGTGGACTCTCGTCTGATGCAGCGTATGCGTCGGTTCGAGATCAGCCCAGAGGACGAGACCCGCGCTGCTCAAATCGTTGTCCCTGAAGCAGAGATCGAGGGATGGATCAAGGGCAGCTTCCGCAGCCTTTGGCGCTGGGGAGTCGATTCCTGGAACGCCAAGCCCATGACGCCCAATGTCGGTGATGTGAACAACGACGAGTAAACAGGAACCTATCCTGCCATGTGCTAAAAAGGAACGTGATGGAAGAAAAAAAAAAAAAGGACGCTGCTATGTGGTTTCATGTACAATAACCTGGCGGAGGCGCGACGAGGGAGGGAAAAAACTATTCTTGTATATTTAACCATGGATGTCATACCAAGGGATGAAGGGCTTGGTTCTACATCTATGTTGCATCATCTACGATAGAGCGAGGGATGGTATTTTGCGGTATGGCTCAACTGTACTTTATAATCCCAAGGCAATTACTCCCCTTCAAGAGTTATGAATCTCTCTTTATATCTTTTGGTTTCTCAATCGTCCGAGTCTGAATCACTCCCGTAACCCACCAACCCGAGGCCCTTCTTCTCGGGCGGTTTCGTACTTGTCTCGGCCTTGCTCTCTACCTTTGCTTCTTCCGGCTGCTTCTTTACCTCAGTCTCTTTTCGCTTTGCCGTTTCCTCATCCTTGTCGTCCTCTTCTGCGACACTGACTTTTCTCCTCAGACCCTTGACATCCCTCTCCTTGACGCGCTTTCGTTTCCGTCCAACCCCCCATGATTCACCTTCTCCTTCTGCAGCTGGCTCATCTTGCGGTTTCTCACCAGCATCACCCTTCTGCCGCTCCCTAAACGCCTTGAGACCTTCCTCCGTCTCGCGCCGCACGCGTTCCTCCTCTGCGCGCTTGTTGGCGCGTATCTCGTCCAGAAACTCTATCTCGTCATCATCCAAGGCGCGGAACTGGTTGCGCAGCTTGGTCTGTTCTTCAAACGCAGCTTGTTTTGCCGCTATTACAGCTCCTGGTCAGCTTCTGAATCCACGGGCAATATCAGGAAAGTGTCGGCTTGCCTTTATTTGCCTGCAAAACGTCATACAGGCTCTGCTCGCCCTCTCCGGTGGCGGCCTTGACGCGCTGCTCCTCGCGCCGACGCCTCTCAGCATCGAGCTCCTTCTGAACCGCCTCCCACTCCTTGTTCTTCGCAGAGTCGTATAGGGGCTGCTCAGTTGGTGCTGCTGAGGCGCTGGTGTCTTTGGATAGCTCCCCCGAGGAACCAATTGTCCCCGCCGATACAAAGCGGTTAGACATGGTAAGAATTTCTCGCGCCTTTTGAGTCTTGAAGCGACGTGTACGTAGGTAGTAGAAAATAGGGATGGGGTAGAGTATGGAAGAGTCGTGATGAGAACGCGACCAGCAAAAGGTGGCGAGAAACAATAGATGACCAATTGATAGATAAAGGGCCAATAGCTTCGATCAGAATCACCAAGCATAAGATTAAACAATTCCGTAACTTCCTCTGTCTTAATGCTGAGAAGATGAGATGGGTACAGCAGATTCGTAAATATCGAGGAGCTGGATTCCTCAAGTCGAGACTTCAAGGCGATATGAGATGACGAAATCATCCGATAATCTACCGGTGCAGGCAAACGCACCTGAAATCTCACACATGTCAAACATCATGCATCACACACCAATCACTTCAAGGACAAAAGGCCGAGACAAGTCTCTTTATTTCTTTTTTGTATTTGCTGATCGAGGAAGACCCAAGGCGAGGGATATGCCCTGCCGGTGAACGAAGCAAGACAACGAATGAATCCCGTGTCTTGATGTCCCAGAGTACCTACCTACCTACCTTAGGTTCTTGCTTGCTTGCTTGCTTGCTTTAACAAACAAAACTCCAAGCCAACTTGAAGTATCACAATCAATATACACCGTCCATTCCATGTTATTCCATGAATACATCTTCGAATCTCGTAAGCGCCGATCGATGAATGATCCCCGGGCCACTGAGGTCATGGACAAATGAAGCGTGCTTCCAAACCACCGTTTTATTCTGCGTAGCTGTCAAAAGATACTGCGGGCAGCTTATACCCGCCTCGTTGTATCACAGCATCAAGGTTCGAAGCAGCTTGAGCTCGCATGCTTTGTCGTCCTGTGCCTTCGATATCGCCCTCAATGTTCCGTAAGAATCGTCCCAATTCGTCAAGAGAAGAAAACCCTGATGCCCTCGGTCTCGCAGGACCGCCATCGAAACGAATCCCCATTAAACCGACGGGAAGAAGCAAAAAAAAAAAAAAAAAAAATCCCCATGTCCCTCTCTACTGAGGACAAAACCAGGAGAAAAGACAGCGCCGGAGTCGTCAAGATGGAAAAAAGAAAACAAAAAAAGCCTCCTAGACTCCATGACCTTTGTCTAGGTAACTGGTATCAAACTGATACTCGAGCCTAGCCAAGCGCCAAGATGGTTAGAGGCAGTGAGGGGGAAAAAAAACACGGAAGAAGCAAATGTCAAACCCCGTAAACCGTCCCAGATCCGTATTTTACCCGCTGAACGCAATGCATAAAACCCCGTCATATAAACCCATTTCCGTGGTCAAGAGCCGTCTGCCACGTACAAGAACAAACAAAGACAAGTTGAAAATATATACCGCCCGCAAGATCGATCGAAGCTTGACTGATGAGACCGCTCGGTGGCCGCGGCATGAAAAGCTGCGGTGCCGTGGTCGGTGCGACCGATGCGAGCCTCGTGGGACAGAGAAGAAGAAAGTGAAATCGAAGAAGTGCGAATCGAATGCCGCACAAATGAGTCCAAGCGAGTGGATGCGATTAATCAATCGCCGTTTCCGCCATCTATAGTGGAGAATACTGTGCCTCGGGCCACTGGTTCGTATCTTGAGCCAGCCCCATCATGGGTATTTTTTTCTTGGCTCTCAATCCAGGGTGAAACTGCTGTCGTAGAGCAGTAAGTCCAAGGTGATCCCCTGAGCGCATATGCCATCTCAAAAAAGAGAGCGCCAAAGCCGTTTGGAAACCGTAAAAACCGCAAAGTCTATCGGAACCGGACCGTATAATGTGAATGATGAAAAAACCAGAACGCCGATGACCATTACAGAGCGTATACCAGTGAGACAAAAGGAGAATGCCGCGTTATTTTGTCTTGGTCCACGAAAGAGACTGGGACATGGCACATCGCGGGATGTGACCAAGGTCAGCGATTCGTTTCGTGTTTGCCAATCGCGACGATGTGATAAAAATCCTGAGAATGATCCGCCGAAAGGTCATGTGATGAACAATTTTTTGTCGTGCCTGGGTATCTGAAGATGCGAATGTATCGTTCTCGGGATGCGTGTAAAAGAAAATCGTGGCCGTAAAAAAAAATGAAATCCCTAACTTTTTTCTTCTTTCCAAGACCGAACGCCCTCGGTCAGAGAGCCATTAATCCTCCGTCAACGAGGACATATAACTTTTGTGACGTTAACCCATAACCGGCTGGCTGTAGCCGTGAGGAACAAAGTAGGGAACCTGCTGCTTCATCGGGTCGACGCAGCCAGCACAGCTGCATTCAGCAAGGCCGTGCTCCCACATGTTCTGGTGGTTGTATGGGTAGTGACCGCCGTATGAATTGTGGCGGGAGTTGGGGTAAAACGAGTTGTGAGCGGGAGGCTGAGGGTATCGGCTGGTGTACTGAGCAGCAGCCTGAGAGAACCACTCGTTGTAGCGAGCATTGCTCGACGAGGCGGACATGGCATAGTCGGGTGTACCATAGCCAGAGTCGGGAGGAGTGAGAGGAGCACTCCATGGGTTGTGTGTCCAAGCAACCTCGCCACGAGGGCGGTAGCTTTGCTGCTGCTGTACCTTCATAGCCTGGTAACGCTCGTACTCGGCAACCTGTTCCTGAAGGTAGCGCGAGTGAGGAGACTGGCGCTGGCCAGAGTACCTGGCGAGCTCGGTGTCGATGGCGGGGACAAGAGAAGCGAGTCTCTCGCGGCTGGCCTGGGCAGCCTGTCGCTTCTTCATGTCCTGCCAGTCACGCCAGTTCTCGAGCCAAGCCTGGTAGTCCTTGCTGAGGTCAAGGTTGACATACAGGCGCCAGCCCATAGACTCGACCCACTCAAACTCGAGAGAGTTGAGCTCAGACACGGCAATACCGCTAACCTCGGACCAAGACCGGTTCTGGAAGGTGTTGTCGTCGAGGAACTTGCTGCCCAGCAGAAGCGACACAGTCAGGTATCGCCAGACCTGACCCTCGGAGGCCTTGTAGGGACCCTGGCCCTTCAAGGTGTTGATCCTCTTAGCGAGGTAGTTCATTCCGAGAAGGATTGTGGTGCTCGGGAGCCTCGTCGAAGTGAGGATCTGAGACACAAACTTGCGGAAGGGCGAGGTCAGAGAGGCCTCGGGAGTAACAACTCGCAGCGCCATCTCAGCAACGTACTCGGCCATCATGTCGACCTCGTAATCGAGGACGGCACACACGCCACCGGGCATGATGAAGGTTGGGAGGGGGGTCCGACGAAGATCGGAACGCGACCTTTGTCGGAGAAGAGAGCGGTGATGGGACGCGTGAAGGAAAGCTGTGGAAGAACACCACAGCTAAAACGTCCCGTGTGTGAGCGTGTGTTTGATGGCGGTAGAGCGAGGATCGACGTGTATCTAGTAGGCTTGACAGGCCATTTAACGGTGTACCTCAATTTCCGATGTCGCGTCGACTGGGAATAAGGACAAAACGTCTAGATCGAGAGTAATTCGGGATGGATCGGTTTTAACGTAGAAGGATGGTCGACCAACAGCGACCTAAGGAAACTTGCTTTTGTCGTAAACGGGAAGGAAAACAGTGTCGCGGGGAGGATGATAGGAAATCCGATGAGTTCTGAAAACTAGTACTCTGGGAGATTGGTTAGCAACATGGTGCGGAAATTGCACCGTCCATTGTCATCACATCCACGACCAAGGCCACTACGAGATCGATCCAGCGTGCCCCATGTGTTGTTGACAGCGACAGGTGGTAGTCGGATAGCGTTGTCGAAACGATGTTGACATGAGCATCGAAATTCAGGTCGTGTAAACAAGCGACCGGTGGCTGATGTCGCGTTGTCCGTTGCAAAGGTAGAGGGGAGAATTCAGCGGCATGCGATCGGATCAAGGTGTGGCCAGGCCGGAGGATGGAACGGCGACAACGGGCGGGAGGCAGGAGAAGCACTCACCGAGGAGAGAAAGGCGGTATGAGGGTGAACAAGGAAATAGAGAGGGAGAGAGAACCCGAAACTGTGATCTCCGAAAGGTGTTCGTAAGGTCTGCACTTGACTTGAGATCAAGCCAAAAGTGGACAGGAACCGTTCGTTGATATACAGCGACCTACGACAGCGGCGGGCTGGGTAGGCGGTCGACGGGGCAAGGAGAGACTCGCGCGAAAAAAGACCTGAATCCTGTCGTCGACAAACCGGCGAGGTCTGTGACTAGTATTTGTCGAGGGTTTTGGCGGATTCGGGTTTTGTCGTGGAGGAGAGGAAGAGAGGAGGAAGGATGAGGATGAAGAAGGGGAAAAGAGAGAATGAGAGAGGGAGTGGTGAGAGAATGAAGGAAGATAATGCTCGAGCAGGGACAGGAGATGGCAAGATGGGGAGATGGGGATGATGCAGTTAGTGTGGAGGAGGGCGTGGCGGGCTCAGGTGTCCACCACTGTTGTAGTGGGCGTGCGCTACTACTACTACGTACAGGTCTGTAGCAGTGCCCGTCAAGTCCCAGCCAAGTCTCTTCTCACTCGATGCAATGGATGGCCCCAGCCAGCATGATGATGGGGGACCGACGGGACCGACCAGGCCAGGCAGGCAGGCGGACAGGCATGGGATGGGTCCGTGGATGGTGAGGTGGATTGGATCCAATGGATGGATGGCAAGGTGGGCGGCGCGGCGCACCTCACTCACGCACGGTTACGGGTACATGGCAGACATAGCTAAAGAAGAACGAGTACGCAGTACCTGCCCGCTGTCTGTACTGTAACGGTGGAGGGCGTGGGCGTGGAGCGACGAAAAATAAAATATGGGGTGAGCGAGTCGTCGACGAGTGAGGGCAGCCCATGGCCCAGGGCAAGACTGAGCCAATGGATCATGGACGGCCATGGATGGGGTTGGCCGCCCGTGGGAACCTGGAAGAAGAGGCCTGGAAGGGGGCAAGACTCGATGGACGGGACGCTAATTATTGCAGGACGGGACTGGGCAGAGGTACCTCGTAGGCAGTACCTACAGGCGGAGAATCCATGTACCATCCAGCGGCCATTACCGCCCTGGAGTACCTGCAGGCAGAGGTCACTCCTTGGGCTGACGGCTGGTGACAACGAATGACAGTGGGCGCTGGTGCAGAGGGGATGATGGAAGGGGAGTCAGGGAGTGGAACCTCAGATGGATGCGTGAGAACCCAGCAAGAAAAATATTAAGTGGGGTCGAATCAGCGAACGAGCCATGCAACAGGCTTGTCCTGTCCAGGGCAAGCTGCAAGGTCATGACCACCACTCCCACCGCGGTTGTGCGTCCTTGTCTTGTCTTTTCGTGGCATCCATGTCCATGTGTGTGTACGTACCGGTGACTCGCAGCCCCCCCGTCTCCATGATTACGATGTGAGTTCAGCCGATTGTCAGCAGTCGAATTCCTTCCAGATGGACGACGTGAGGTGCCAAGGTGCACACGATGGATGCACACACAGACTCCCGAATCTGGCGCGGAGTGGGAGGCAAGGCCACGGAGACCCGGGTACGTTCGCCTCAAAGCAGGACAGTCCTGGAGCAGTTACAGCAGCAGCAAACCTCCATCACGGGTATCCGTCTCTTCCTCTTCCTCCCAGCCGGGATCTCGGAGTCGTCGGCCTCTTGCCCCAGGGTTTGTTCTTGGGTTGGCGTCGCAGTCGTTACAGTGGTTCCACGGCTTGGGCTTGGGGCTTGGGCTTGCTTGGGCTAGCTACCTACCCAGGCTCGCTTCAGATACGGTGGTGCCCACGAAACATCTCAGTCGACCGGCACGCACGAACAAGTGAAGGTACTGTGCATCGGCTCAGTGGCTGTCCCGGGGTTTTGTCTAGGTATTCACGCGGTCATGGGGAGAATGGATGGGCGGGCGGGCATTCGGATCATGAGTGATCCATGAGCTCGGCTTGCTATCACAGTGCGTAACCCTATTCATCCGATCCATCCATCCTCGCAAGCAGCGTCAGCCTTCAATCTCATCGACGTGTTCAAGTGAGCCAGGGTACCTGTAGAGATCCAGGCTCGAACAACCATCAGCAACTTTTTTTTTCTAGGCTGTCGCCAAGTGGTAAACCCATTTCTTGCCTGCGCTTGCCGATGGGGACAACAGGACCCTCGCTCGGCCTGGTTCACACTCTGCCTTAGCTTCCCTCCCTGGCGCCAACTCCGAGGCGGCTGTGGGCTGTGGACACTATTTCTGGCATGGCTGGCCAGTCATGATCACTCACCTGATCCGAGCCGTCGGGGGCCATTTCACGGACAGAGGCGAGGTCCTCCACTCACGGGGTCCCCTCGCAACCTCGATGTTCGACGCTCAACGGGCCAGCCAGTAGGCAAAAGGATTCAGAAACCTTTCATCTTGCCATCCACTCAGCGCCGTCCCATCGTGGCCGCATGTGGATACTCCCATGTGCCTGCCTCGTTTTGGTTCTTGCTCGTCTCTTCCATTGTGCCTTCGATGACACGGGATTTGAACCAGGGCCACAGGACCTAACCTCCTGATGGACTTTTTCTCGGGGGCTTGGTCTGCGTCAGAGGGTGCCAGGTGCAATTGTAGCGCCTCGCGGTGCAGTAGCCTGAGGGTTTTGGGGGGTGGTTGGAGAACGTCACTAGCAACCTTCCAACCCGCCCGTCGCCAGCCATGGTCATTCTTTTCTTTGGTCTTTTCTTTGGTGTCGGGTGGCTTGGCTTGACCGTCAGGGCAAGAAAGAAAAAAAAAAAAAGGTTGGAAGGAGTGCATCAGAGGTGCCTTCAGGTTCCCACCAGGAGGTTCTGCGTGGCAAGCGATCACCATGCCCCCTTCCTGTTCATTCGTCCAGCGTCAGAGTTCGGACATGACTTTCGCCAACATCCAACTTCGTCATCATCAGGTTTCGTTGCCCTCTTCTGCTGATCAACACCACACAAGTCGTTCTTTCATTACCCCTTTCCGTGCCCTACTGTAATGTCCTGTCTGGATCCTCTAGCAAGGCGCAGCACAGAGGCCGTCCTCTGAGTGAGACTCCTGTCGCTCCTTCTCGAAACCCTGTGCCAGCATCCCAATCAAATGCAGAGACGCGATATTATCAAATTACAGCAACAACGACAACAATAACAAAGTTCATAGAATAACGCTCATGAGATCATGTCGTCTCGGTGCCTCGGCCAGTCCCCCCGTTTCAGTGCTCCCCGTCTTCATCCGGCTTCTGGTTGGTCGGCTTTTGACCAAGACTGCCCAGGTAGGGGTGGCCAACCCACTTGTCGAGGCGTGCTTCCAGAATCTCTTCCACTCACCACAAGACGGGGCGGAGGAGGAGATTTGGCATCCAGTTGACCCCGGCATCCAGGTACGAAAATACCGCTGGCTGCAGGGATTCCGACGCCGTCGATCAGACCTCACCGTTCTCGAGGGCGACTAGGATGCAAGACACTGCCCAGCGAGTCACCGGTGCAGAATTTCTCCCAGAGTGGGCCAGGGTTCTTCGACGCTGCCCATTGCCCATCAGCCCTTTCAGCATAGCGGTTCTTGAAGCCCAAGCCCGGTGGAACGAGCCTTCCAGGGTTGCCAGAATTGGCCGCACTCCAAGAGGAATTGGATGGCTGAGTCGGTTTCCCTCGATCGACCAAGGTGCAACAGCGCTTGACCACCATCTTGTGAATGGAGCAGTATATCCGCTCCATCTCAACACATCTCTCAAAGTTTGGCCGCATATAGGGGGGCTGGCACGTACAATGCCCAGTCAGCAGCATTCAAAAATAAACCAAAACAACAAACAATCAGCATGCACAAATCAGGGGGGTTCTATTCATGGGTCATCTCGAAAACGCCCCCCAGAATCGCAGTCGATTAAACACCCGTTGCGTTGCATGTGAAGCCTCTGCATCTCCTCTCGCTCATTTGATCACGAAGTCTTCAAAAGGCGACTAGCAACCAGCTCCTTAGCATCCTAGACCCGAACATGCGGAGGGAAATGCCTCAGGTCCACCATTGCCGGCGTGTAACTCGATGGTGAAGGGACACTTGGGTCGGACGTGCAGCAACAACCCCTTTCTCCCGCGCAGCAACACTGCGGACCACCGATCAAGCACATCTACAGTACATTGTACTTGCTCGACAACTGCGCCAGGGTGGGTGCGCCGTGATAGAGGCGTACGTAACGCGCTTCATCCCCTCTCTTGTCCACAACTTGTTCACCGCTGTTGTCTTCAACCACTGCCACCAACGATTCTGCACCGACAGTTCCCTGACTGGCCACACAAGCCCTGCTCTGGGAGATTTGGGCCCACAGGTCAGGGCAGGTGTCGCGTTGTAGGCCAGTAGCGCCGTTTCCCCCAGGAGATTACTTGGTCAATCATTTCGAGCCGTCCAGGCCAGGTTGCCATGTGAGCGCTGTGGCATTAGCCCATGAGGCGAAACATGTGTTCAACACAAGCGGATTCTCCCTGCTCCCGCAGTTGGTCAACATGGATTGCAGGCTTACTCGAGATGCGATTTCCTGCAGTTCTATTGTCCTGCACCAGACGGAATGCCGTTCTGCGATGGGGCAGATTGGATCTTGACTTGTCAGAAGGGCTGAGTCCCATCTTGACTTCTATCCAGTGTTTGTGTTCAACATAAATCATGGTGTGGAGTACAGTTTGACATGGACGCATGTCAGTTGTTGATGTGCCTGGGTCTGGCGGGCGAGCTGGTCAGGGCGGCTTCGTGGAGATCTGCAACCTCCGGGCCTGGCGGCAGCGGCTGACATGGACCTGACACCGCGTTGGTACTGTGTCTACACCAAGACGCGCTCTTGAAGGCCTCAACTCATTAGAGTTGACTCGTTCAGGGGACAGGTTATTCTGTGACGCCCAATATGGTTATCCCAGGATCACGCTCCGAGTCAGACTCTTTCCGCTGGACAAGTACCGGTGGCTGCTGCCATGCTGCATCGAACAAGCTCGAGACGACAAGTTATGGGTCTAGGGTCCAGCCCATCGACCCAGCGTTGCTGTGCAAGAGCCGCCAAGTCCTAGTTGCCAATTGGGGCCACAGAACTGGCAACCCTACATTGTCAGGGTCTTTTCCATGTGCATGGCCTCATGACGGCTCAGTACAGGACATGAATCGACGGGTGCCTTCTACTTAGGCAAAAATATTTGTCGTCAGCCGCCGAATCCATATTCTCAGTTGGCCACTGTCTGGTGATGGTTCGGTGCTACTTCATCTTGACCCGAATTTTCGCATTGGACAGTACAAACAACGGTTGGAGCGTTGTATGTGGGACGTTGAGCAGGGACCATTCACAACCCGCAACACACAGACGCAGCTGCGGCGATTGACGGCCAAAGCCACCAGCAGCACGGAGGCTAATCGTGATGGAGACGGTCTCCGCTTTGAAGGGACTGATGCCCTAGTACTAATGCAGTATGGAAACTTGAGGCTTGTCTTTTCTCGGTATCCTCTGTGTTGACGGCTGTCTGCTGTTTGGGATGTCGACTGTTTCTAGATGGCACATTGGGAACTAATACCCAAGCAAGCTCTCACTACGAGAAGTGAATCGAATCACATGGGAATACACCGCAATTCTGGTCTGGCAGACGGAACACAGTTGGTCTAGGGCCAGCGGAACCAGATCTGAGCACAACACCATCACCAAGTGTCGTTGCCAAAGAGAGGAAATGGGAGCTTCACCTCGAATCTTGATTCGCTCCGAGTCCATGTCCAACGGCGAATCCTTTAGTCCGCCATCATGTCTGGGCTCGTTTTGGGTGTGTACTGGAACCAGCGGGGCGGAGCGCTGTTGGCGGATCTCGTCTTCACCGCAACAAGCGCCTTCTCACTCGCGTGATGGTACTTGTGTTTTCCAGGGCCCGGCCTCTACCGCTGGATGGCAGCCAAGCATTTGATATTCGTGGGGGCGAACCCATGGGCTTTGCTGCGATGGATCACAATGGAGTCAACCCCTCATCGCCTAAGCGCCATGCTACTCATCCCCCAGCCGTGACGTGCAGCCGAGTTATTTCTGCCAACTCAACATCCACAACACAGATGAAAGGGTTTGGCTTCCTCTCCCTTTGCTTTAGGGTTAGCGCCGATTGTTGGTCAAGAAAGAGAAAAAAAGGAAAGAAAAAAAAAGAGGAACATGACCGCACGGTCAACTCCTTCTTCGGCCCTGTTCAAACCCCGTACCACTTGTACGGCATGCAGGGTAGAGATTCTGGCATGTCAGCTGGCCTCACATTTGAGAAGTGTCAGCCGCATCTTGAGGCATGCTGTGGCGGCGACTTTATCAGAAAGAGCTGGTGTATATGGGCAGAGGCGGTGAGAAAGCAGCGGATTGATGCAACATGGTCATCCGTCCATGAACATGTGTGAGCAGAGCTTGCCGGAAGCGAAAGCACCAGAGTTTGCTCATCAGCCTCATGAGTTTACACGACTCGGCCGTCCGACAACCTGACCGGACCCAAATAACACCGGCGTACGGGGTATTGGTGCGCCACCTAACATGACAATCCACTTGTCTCCGGTATTACACGCCGCATCGTCTGTTGAACCGACCACATAACGACTAACACGGGTCCTTACCCTATACCGCGAGATGAAGAATCCGTGGCATTGAGCAGTTCGAGCCCAGGCAATATTGAAGATGTAGTCGGCGTCCAAGGCCAACCTGGGTGTGATGGGCGATGCATATGACCACAGGCGGGCGCGTATGTATGAGCATCTACTGAGTACTGCAGGAAGAGTATCAAGTTGCGATCCAGACTGATGCAGTGCAGTTGGGTGTGAAGCGAGGTTAATTGGGTCACCAAATGCGTGACCCGGACCTCAGCTTCCAGCCCAGCCAAAGCTATCCCATCACCCATGGAACCCAGCCGTTTGGAAGAGCCTGGCCATCGGATGGGCTGGGCGTCATAATGCATCCCCAGAGAGGGCAACCAGCACAGCGGTTCCACTAAGTGGTTGGCGAGCAGCTGTCTCGACTTGATGAGTCTTTTGATCAGCCAACGACAGGCCACATCTGGGCTCCTGTGAGGATCCGAACCCCAGGCCCGCAGCAACCCTGCCCGTTCTACTGTACGTACCTACTTTCGGGGTACCGTCACTGTTCACCGGCCAGACTGATCCCGTCCCCCGGGAGGCGGAACCCGCCAACCTGTGCATCCAGCACTCAACATCCGGCAGTGAAGATCACTCACAGATGACGATGAAGGAGGCGAATGCGTCCGACTCGTTGCCTAGTGGGGAGCAGCGCATTTACCTTCGCTCTCGGGTGCCTGCCAGGCACAGGAGATGGCATCCATCCATGATTATCAATACAACGGCCAGTGTGGGTGGTGTTTCGATCCGAGCTCCCCGTGCCCCGACGCCGGTGCTGCGACGCTGCATGCGTGTACTGAACGGTAACCGTACGCATGCACAGTACTGTACAATATCAGGGCACGTCGTGTAACTTGGTGCATCTCGGCAGTTCGGGGGTTGTTGTGTCTGGCAAACTCCATGAGGTGGCTGCCGCGTGGGAGAAGTCGGCATCCCATCATGCCCTTCATGATGGACGAGAAGCAAGCAGCGACGTTGACTTCATCTTACTCATGACCTGCCACAGTCGGTTATGCAACCAAGGCAGCAGTCAGACTTGCAGTCACAGTCACAGTCACGAGTGCTTGAGCTGACGTCTTGATGGCAATATTTCTGATACATGGCTCAAGCCAGACGCCCCGGAAGAATCAAGACATACAGTTTACAGTACGGTAGATGACGACGCGAGTTGGCCTGTACGGTACTGTACAATTTTCATGACCATGTCGTCGTCGTCACCACCGCACGTTGATCCAGCAGCTTACAGCAGGCATCTGTACGAATACAGACACATGAGATATCATCCATTGATTGCAAGGCGACGTCCGACCGGTCAAGTCAATGTCCCTCATGTAGTCGATGCCAACAAATCAGCACCTGCGTCACAAGCGTCTTTTAGACACGGAGATCGAGACCCTGGTTTCTGGTCGTCTGCCCTCTCATGCCTCTCTCTTCAACATTAGCTCCAACTCTCTCGGCTTGACCTCTCTAGCTTGGTTGGGGTCGCCACCTGCCAACACCCGTATTGGGGAACTGAACGATTTTTTCTTCTTCTTTCTTTCTGCGTGAAATACTTTGGTACAATCAATCTCGCCCTACTGCAACCATCTGTCCATCGGATCCGCGTGGGGTGGGAGGAGGAGGAGGAGGAGGAGAACAGGAAAATGCCAGCCACACAGAATTAAAGAGGAAAAAAAAGAGGATCAAGTCCAAGCGAAGCGGGGACCACGGAGCAGAGCGAAGTGGTTGGGGACATGGACGATGGAAAATCCACCCGAGACTAGAGAGGCAGGGCAGCAGGATTGTACCTATCACGAGCCTCGGAAAAGAAGAGACAGAAGTGAAGAGAAAAGAAGCTAATCATGATGGGGACCGAGAGGAAGGGGCGGGGAAAAAAAAGCCTCTTCCCACGCACGCATCGCTTCCCATCTTGACGGTTGCTCTCGTGTGCCAAGGTCCGTAGCCCGTCGCAAAAGAGGCCGAAGCCGGGGCTCGGAGCTACCGAACTGTCGAGGGCGTTACCGGCGGTTAGAGACTGTCGGCGCGAGTGCAACAGGTTAATGCAAGGCAACCTAGACAAGCTCCAGCTCCTTGCTCTCAAGCGACGGACGAGTTGAGCAGGCCCGACAGGACCGAGGTCTTTGCTGTTTCAATTCTCATCAGGGCACACACGCACGCACACATAGCTTGTCCTCGACAACACATAATTATCGTCTAGACGAGAGGAGAGACCCATGCCCATAACAGATTCGTCAGGAATTACAGTTTATGGTATCCCACTTCGTCTCCGACAGAGACGTCCTCGCTAATGCTCGGTACACACAATGCCCAACAATGCGAGGCCGCACCAGAAATGTGCAGGTAGAAAAAAGAAACACATCAATATCCACGACACCAAACGCCTGCTTTCCTCCTCCCAAGCCTGCCCGGCATGGCATGGCACACTCAACTCCCCATCCATAACCACCAAAAAGCACATATCAATCGCCGACCGTGACACCAAGGAGCGGCCGTGAGAGTAATAAGGCCAGCGTACAGTTGTATAACAGACATAGATCCACCGGTCGTAAAGAGAGTCGAGTCCTCGCCCTGCGTTCCCATCAAGTCATGCTGTACGGCACAATGGCCTTGTCGATGACAGGCTGTTGGCGTGACATCTTTTCGTTTTCGGGCCCCCATTGTGACCGCCACGATGCCTCCTTGTCCACGGCGTTATCAAAGGCCTTTCGGCACTCGGGAGGTAGCAGATCCTTGATCTCATCTGATACTGCGCTCAGTCCCTGGAACGAGGCAAGGAAGTCGGCCGATCCGGCCGTATCGTCCACCCCCGAGGCCGAGATGACACCCGCAGACGACGTCTCCAAGTAGGTGTCGGCGACGTAGAAGTTGCGGGCCATCTTGCCGGGGAGGGGAGGGAACACACTGCTGCCCCTGGTAGCTTGCTCGTCCTCTGGGGCAACCTGCTCGATGCGGGCGCGCGTCGGCTGCATCGTTGCTGGGTACTGTACTACGTTGGTGTGGATGTCGTACACGCCGGCATTGTTGAGCTTTCTTATGGCATTAATGCCGGCATTGAACGTACTAGGGTATGACATATTAGTGATGAGTCCTCGACAAAGTGTTGCTGTTGCCATTCGCCATCTAGAGGAACGTACCTGGCCTCGCGGGCATGCTCCAGCATCCAGTTCATGTCATTGACGTTGACCTTGCGCTTCTTGGACTCGACCTTGCCATTGGGGATGGGCACCGTGGGAGCGTTGGTGTGGTAGACGGCACTGGCTCCATGCCATGCGACGTATTGATTCTTGTTGTACGGCTCTCCCTCGACAAAGTGATCATCAGGGTCTGCGAGCTGGCCCTCGATGACACCGTCGGCACGAGCCTGAGCAACACCATAGTCGTCGATGATACGCTTGCCACCCACAATGATGCGGGCGCCGAACTCCCGGAATACAGATCGTGCTGTTACGATACCTATTGAGCGGCCCTTGTACGAGTGAGGGATGATATCTCGCTCAATCATATCCCGCTTCTCATCGTCGTCGACAATGATCTTGTAGAGCTTGCGGTGCTTGGTGAAGAACAGGTAACTGTCCCTGAAACCGACACATCGCGCCGGTTCTGTCGAAAGCATGTAGAGCCTCTCGCCGCGTCCCGTCACAGTGAATGTGCGACAACGGTAGTCGCGACCGCCCTGGAGGTTGCCCAGCTTATCGACCTTGGTTTCGCCCTCAGGGTCCTCAGGCAGCACGCACTCATCATTAGCGATCTCGGCGATAGTACCCTCAGCGTCAATGACCTGTTCAGCCTTGGGCGCAGCTGGACCACCTTTGCGACCGCCGCGCCCTCGCCATCCACCGCGGCCGCGACGTCGCGGGGTGTTGGCCTCGTCGGCGGGCACAGTGATCATGTTGTCCCAGTCCGGGGGCCGGTTCTTGGGTGGGCGACCGAGCCTCTTTCTTCGAATAGTTGGCACAGGCGGCGGAGTGGGCTCCTTGGCCGACTCGTCGTCCTTGTCGGCAGCATCATCATCGTCGCCAGACTCCTCCTTTGGCTGGTGGTCCTCGTCCTTTTCGTCGTCTGGGTCCGGAATCGCCAGAGGCTTCGTTTCCTCAGCGGCCTCGTCGGCGTCGGGCATGACCTCGTCCTCGATATCGGCAAACGTCTTTGGCGTGCTCTCTGTGGGTTGGGAACTGCGCGTCAGCTTGAGTCGAATCCTTGGACGGGACGCCATGATGGAGGATGATGATGACGATGAATGCGACAGTTGCGCAAAAGGAGAGTCGAGGTTTGCACTTGCAGAGAATTTGATTGATTGAACCAATTGTTTGTTGGTGGATGGTGTTGGTATCGGAAGGCGAAATCGACGAAACAACTTCAAGACTCACCTAGAGCAGCCGCAGCCCGCTTGGCGGCAGCGCGACCTGAACGTCTGCCTGCCATGATTCACTCACTCGCTGCAGTGACGATGCGGCATCCACCCGTCTGTCTATCGAGTGTCACAGGGGGAAGGAGCGCTTTGTTTGTGTATGTGTGTGCGTGCGTGCAAGGCGGAAAAAAGAGAAGTTTGAAGGAGGGAGGGTCGAGCCAAAAATGAGGCTCAAAGGGGGTGGGCGTGAGAGCGTCTGTGTTATTTTTGCGCTCCTGCCTTCGTTGGTTCTGCTTTCCGTCGTTCTTTCCAGCAGGAACAAGGCTTGAGCCACGGTCGAGACGCGCCGCGGCATTCGCTTGACGTGATTGGCCGGAGGTACTGACCCACTTACTGTATGTATATCATCAAACACTGTACAAAACACTGTTGTGGTATCATCAACCTCAACACGATTTATACAACTTGATCTCAATCGTAGCAATTGCCATCACTGATAAACCTTGTAAATACCTCATCTCTATAGATGCTCGAAAGCCCTCTCCATGCTATGTAGGTAGCTAAGATTCGACAAACAGAAAACGCAACCTTACACCATGCCCAGACAGTAACCGTAATCCCGTAATCCCGTAAACCCCGTGTCGATGCAAGTTCATAAATGCTACCCTTGAGGTCTTTCCTCCATTCATTCACTACAGAGTATCCCATCCACCATTGTTGATCTCAGCCTCCAACTTCCGGCTGATCAAGCTCGGCACCCCGTGATTGAGCACCGTGTTGCGAATCATCGAGTCATATCGCTTCTGGTTGAGGAAGAGCTGTCGCCCATGACGCAGCTGCGGATCCGTCTCTCCATACTTGTCGATGTAAGGCGCTGGTGTGAAGGACCCCGACAGACGGAAGAGGTACACTATCGAACACTTGCGCACGTTGAGGAAAACTCCAATGTTTCGTTGACACCTGCATGTCTAGTTAGCAATCCTTGCTCTGTAAATTATCAACAAAGGGATATTCACCTGCGCATATGTTGTTGCGCACCACCAATCTTGGTGTACTCTATACGGTCAGAAGAGGTGTCCGTCTTTTGGCAACATGTGCCCTGGCTGCATGACAGCTCGCCGCAGAAGAGACAGATGACGGGATCCGCGAGTTCCTTGCCCGTGGTCGGGCACTTCCGCCTCGTTGCCTCGTCGATGAGGGCGTCGTAGTTCTTGGGTAGGCCAATAAGCTCAAAGATACCAGGATGGCTCATCATGGCTGATCGAGGCATGTCACTACTATCGCCTGGCCACATGACCTGATGCTTGACCCATCCCGACACAAGAGATGATGTCGTCTGGGGCCAGCCGCAAGCAGCCGCGTTGTCTGTGATGGCGGCACACATCTCGTCAAAGCTGGGAACGCGGAGACTCTCGGTCAAACGCTCTAGTTCATCTGCCTCCGGCGATGGTGAGATGTGGCTGTTGAAGTCCACCCCGTACTTGACGTAGAGAAAGATGAGACTCTTCCTCAGGAACGTGAGTGCGTACTTCTTTGCAAATGTGTACCAACTCTCCAGCGTATCCACGCCAGGTTGTTGGAAACCTCGGTTTTCGCCAAACTCGACGCCCTCTGGGAACTGTGCCGCATGGAACTCGAGGCCACACTTGGTTACGGCGAGGGCAAAGTCGGCAAAGTTGTTGATGGCTGGATCTTGAGTTTGTCTGTTGGTGAGATTGCCAACCCAGCTGGCAACAGGAATGTTCCGGCCCATATGATACACGAGCTTCACAAGCTCTGCCAGGTAACAAAGTCGGAGAACGTGGGAGATCTCAGCCTTCTGCGCCGGCACGAGCCCGTATGAACACTCAACCAAGAACAAGAACGAATCCATGCTCAGCAGGGGCGGATATACATCCAATGGCCGCCGAGCATAAGGCGTGCCGGTTCCAAAGTATCGCGACATGAAGAGCTGGCAATGCTGTCTCTCACTATCCTTCTTGAACTCGGCGTCAATCTTGCTCTCGGCTCCGCTATTCTGTGCTCCGACCGCAATGTACGACGAAACCGTCTCTGACAAGACTCGCAAGTGGGTGAGGATGTGCTCAGGAATCTTTTCCAAAAGGCCCATGCCCGGCTGTGCTTCCACTCCTCGTTGCTGGACTTCCACCGAAGAGATGGTGAAGCCCACGGCCTTGACAAGCGTATCACTGGCACAGAGCTCGCCAGCGTTGTCGCCCTTGGAGTCGATGATGTGACTGGTGCGGAGGCCGTTCATGCGAAGAGTGTTTCGCAGTCGACGATATGCTGCTAGCAGCTCTACCATCAACTGGTTGCCATCCGTAGCAGCCGGCTGAGCATGGGTCTGCTCGGGCGTATTCAAGTCAGAGAATGCGTAACTGACGGGTGTGCCCACGGCTGATGACTGCGCCTCGGCGTCCTCTCTTCCCCATGAGGTCTCAGCCTGAGTCTGGGCTGGTAGTAGAGACTCGACAAGGCTTCCAGGAAGACTAGGAGTGTACATGTCGGGTAACGATGGCTCATCCTCGCGCGCTTTGCTTCCGCCGATCCAGTAAGCGGAGCCCATCTGCTTCTCCAGGAAGTCCTCAAAGGGACCTTGAGACTGAAGGTAGCCTGGGTACGACTCGTCTATTCCCTTCCAGATGATGGGGACGAATGCGTTTCCAAGCGCCTTGCATAGAGGGCATACAAACTCATTCCGGCGGGTATCCTCAGGATGATGCCTGGCGATCTGATGCGCGTGACGCCTCACTGTTGCTTCATAGTAGACCTCGAAGCAACGGTAGTGCATCATATGCCCACAACCACTGGCCACGGGTCCTGGAAGGCAGACGTTGGACGGGAATCCTTTACCAATGGTTTGTCGCTCCGCAAGGAAAGTTTCGCCCTGAACGTTGATCTTCTCCACCATCCTCCTGTTTTCATGGGCAATACCGAATGGTCTAACCTCCTCGGCGGATCGGTCAAGGCTGCAAGGCGTTTGTGATGCTTCGCGGACAAAGTCGGGGTCCTGGAAGTCTGTCTGTCGAAGGATCCTGCTCTCGTTGAAAAGGGCAAACGTTCCGTAGAGGTGGCGGTCGTCTGGCTCTTCCTGGCACAATATGCAAGTTCCAACGGGGTATTTCCAGTTGTGTTTCCGCTCTTCTGTCTGCTCTTCTTCTTCCTCCTCATCTTCATCCAAGTCCGAACCCCAGTCGAAGGCTGCCTGGTTCTCCATGAAGCTCTTCTGTTGCTGCTGGAACTGCGCCATGACCTTGGCCTGGCGACTTAGCGCTGCCTTCTTTCGCCTCTCTCGCTCTTCCTCAGCGGAAGTGTTTGCTGGTGAGGCCGTGTTGATGCGATCGACCGAGACCCCAAGGTTTACATACGCTGTCTCGAAGGTACGAGGGCGCTTCTGTCGCAGTCGTTTGAGAACGAGCGCAATCTTGGGATGAACCGCCTTGAACTCGTCCTTGGTAGACATCATGTTCAAGAGAGACACGATAGTTCTAGAACTGTGTGCCTCGGGCATAAAGTTGCTGCGACCAAACTTGGTAAGGGCAATGTAGACAAATGACTTTGTCGACTCCTCGCTCATGTCATCATCACTCGTCTTGTCCTCCAGGATGGCGATCAGGATGAGATGTAGAACCACCTGTAGGAAAGTCTCTAGCCGGGTGAATGGGACCGAAGGGGTAAACTTGTTGGCCACTAGGGGGTAGAGGAGCGAGTAGTAGATGACCTGGGCAAACATGCCTGTGCTGGTGAAGGCGCCCAGGTTCTCAAACAAGCCTGAAGGAACTGTTCGAGCCTTGGGCTCATACACAATCTCCTCGGCTGTCTTTCCTGTCCTCTTGGCCATCTTCTTTCGATATGCCATTTCGGATTCCTCTCGCTGGTTCTTGTTATAATGCGCGATGTAAGGATCGATCTCCTCAATGAACTCGGGACGCAACTCGAACGTGCCAACATCAGAAACACCCTCGGGTGGCTTGAAGGTAGCCATTTCATCCAAGACCCGGTGGAAGTCCTCCTGCTCTTGGTACTTCTCGGGGAGCTTGTTGCAGATCTCATTGAAGGATAGGGGCTTAAAACACAGGACGTGAGTGATGTCTCGGCGCATGGCTAGAAGCCTGGACTTGGTCTCGTCCTCGGATGATATCAACGAGGTACGATCACTGAGAAGGACAATCAGGAGGTGGATCATGTCTTCCACCACGTCCAGGTGCTGGGCGTCATCCTGAGCCTCCGACTTTAGCTCAAACAAGCCTTTGACCCAACTCTCCATTCCGAAGCGGTCGATGATCGACGCGAGAACACGGCTGGGGTTGCAGACCACCAAAGCAGTCTGCAGAAGGAATATGTCCCGGTGGTGCGAAACATCTCGTTGACCAACGCCACGGTATGTGCTAGCTTGGTGCCGTAGGCTGATTCCGTTTCTAACCCACATATTGGCCTTGATCTGAGCAAGCCAGGCACATACACGGAGAGGGAAATCGAAGGCTGCAATGAGATAGTCCTCGGAGGTGAAGTCTTTTCTTGGCACCTGAGGCCTACCCATCAACTTGGGCTTGGACTTGAGCTCCTGTTGCGTGAAGCTCATCAGAGTCTTCATTGTAGAGGCAGGAAGCGATCGTCCGCACTCAATGAGCCAAGAAAGGGTGTAGTGAAGAGCGTGATGGAAGCTGATGGCATCCTTCTCGACGACAAACTTGACCACGTCATAAGAAGCAGCCTCGGTATCGAATTCAAAGTCGCTAAGATTCTTGAACTGAACCTCATCCTTGATTTCACCCTGCTTGAACCGGTGGCGTTCTGCACCGATCGAGTTGAGGATCACCGTCTTTGCTGTGAAGCGGATGGCTCGTTGGAGGTAATTAATCTCGTCAGATGGGCAGTTGCGGAATGCCTCGGCGAGGTTTCGAGCTTGCAGGTTGATCTGTCTCGTCACAAGCGAGGCTGTGATCCATGAGTCGGCCTCGTATTCCACATGTTCGACTACCGCTCGAACATTGGGGCCAATGCACTGGTGAAGCTTGACGAGATCGAGGAACTGCATCAGGTACCGGGGCTCGCATCGCACACGCTCTTGGACATGAGGTGCACCAAACAAGTACTTCAAGTCCTGGTAGAAGTGATACATTCGCCGGTTGGTTACAGAACCACTCTCAAAGGCGAGGACGGCGTCAGGAGACACATCCCAGGGGTGGCCGACCTGACGTGTTGTTAGGAAGGTGTAGAGAATCGCCAGCAAGCTGGTCATAAAGTTTCCGCGTTCAACAACCTCGGCGGTGATTGAGGGAGTCGTCAGCATCTGAAGAGATAGATTGATGATGGAGTGGTCCGGCTCTCGGTCTCCAACCAGGTAGAGCTGAGCTAGAATCGTGTATAAGCTCGCGAATCTGAGAGCCAACACTCGCTTGAACTCGGGAATCTGGACAACAGTGGATATGTATAGGGCCCGAAGATCATTCCTAACTTTCTTCCACATGCGCAGATCGAAAACTAGAAGCCAGTCGAGACGGACACGTCGAAAGACATCCTCGGCCGGGGGCACATTCTCACGCTGTGTGTAAATTGTAGGCGTCTCGATCCAGTAGCGTCCAGGTCGAGCTGTCAATTTCTCAGTCTTGCCAGGTGTCTTTGGAATTTCGACATTTGCTTTGGCGTAGATCGAGGGTGCAAGGAGGGGCTCGGCCGTATCCGAGTCGGAGGGTGTTGCTTCTCTATCCCGCGTTGTTGTACGAGTCTGAGTTTGAGTCTGCCCCTGAGTTTGACCCTGGGCCTGAGCAGGGGGAGGCGGCGGAGGGGGAGGATATCCGGCCATGGTGGCCTCGTCTTCTTCCAGAGCTTGATCATTGTCTCTCCAGTTAACTCCAAGATCTCCAACTTCTCCTCGATCTACCATCATCACATCGTCGTCCTCATCTTCGTCGCCTCCAGCCACGGAACTGGACGGTGAATGATGACCTTGGTCGTCCATGTCGGCGTCGAGATCGTCGTCTTCGTCATCGTCATCATCGTCGTCGTCGTCAATTTCTATTTGAAGACCATTGCCTCCGGCAGCAGCTTGCAAGGCCAAGATGAAACGCGCGTTCATACCGTCGAACCGGCGTCGATTCGCAACTGCCTGGTCATCCTCCTCCTCATCGTCGATAAGGCCCAGCGTATGAGTTGCCGCGCTGCCCTGACGCCATGGCTTCATGACTTCCTCGCAGACGGTGCGACGAAGAATATGAGTATCATGGCCGACGGTGCAACCGGAGATGTCGCTCAGCCATTCCACGAGGGTTCCACACATCTGCTCTCGAAAGGTATCTCTGGCAGATCGGATCGTGACCGTTACTCTTATCGCCTCCATTATAGTCGCCATGTGTAAGAGTCGGTCAATCTCGGATGAATATGTCAAGATGCTCCGTCCTATGGCATCTGTCTCCCAAGCATTCTCAGCTGCAGCCCTCCGACTCTTGCGGCAGGCCCTTGCGACCTGATCTTGCACCTCCTGAACGGTGTGCTTCTCGTCATTCCATAGGATGAGCGCAAACTCGTTGCACGGCTCGGCGTCTGGGCCATAGTAGTGTGAGGACAAGCGTGAAGACTGCTCATCCTCGAGTATTGACTCCTCAGTCTTGGCTTGGCGTAGCTGCTCCGGTGAGCAGGAGATGACGTCGCAGATGTAGTCAAAGACCCGACCGATGGTCATTTGTAGGTTCGCCACGAGGTCCTCGGGCAGGCCAGCTGCCTCCTTTCCCTTCCCTTTGTCGGCGCCCGCCTGCAGGTCAGAGTGGATGGTACAGAACATGGGATTCCGCCAGGCCTCGTCGTCTCCGCAATCGCAGCAGCCGCTGTTTCCCACAGAAATCTGTATCCGAACCATGTGCCCGGTATGATCGGTCGAATCGAAGCAGCGTGCACACAGGCAGCAAGTCTCGTCGGTGCCGCAGGTTCGGCATGTGTAGTTCGCCTCGCCAGGCTTGAAGATGTGCCCGCATCGTTTCCCCCGCGCAGCCTCGGTGTATTCGGCACCCTCGACAGCACCCTGGGCGTCACTCAGCTTGAGGGTATCCCCAGGCCTGCCCTCTGGAAAGAGGAGACGCATGTATTCGCTGCTGCCGCCCGCCAGAGACCAGAACAAGCTCCGCAGCAGCTCCCGCGAAGCCTCCTCGGTGTATCGATAGTTGAAGTGGGCGGGCAGCCCCGCCAAGAACTGGCAGAGCTGCTGCTCCTGCGTCGACATGTTGTGATCCATGGTCAGACCAGCTTCATGGTAGGCTTGTTCGGGTTGGTGTGAGGTGAAATGGTGAAGTAAGAAGAGAGCGGTTTGCGGTGTCGGCGATGTCGTCAGGCAGGCAGATAGATAGTAATAGCAATGGAAGTGGGGGATCCGCAAATATTGGAGAAAGGTCGGTGGAACAGCTGAAAGCTGCCGGAAGCGATAACTAACGGTCGAGTCAGCGCTCAAAATCCAGTGCAGATGCAAAAGACAGCTGTACAGTTCTCAAGATGCGTGCCAAGAGGAGAATGAATCAAATCAATGGATTAAAAACCCTGGTTGATGTTGGAGACGGGCCGGCTGGGCTTATTCAGCTTGGATGGATGGAGTTTAAAGCCCACATTCACAGGCTTGTATCCTGAGGCTCGAGGTGTGATGGAATGGTTGCTTGCCTGCGTGTTTGGCGTGGCAGGTCTTGCCCCTCAGGTGCCGGTTCCAGGTTGCAGGGCTGCCGACGTCAGTTGCGACCTTCTATGCCTCAGAGACTTGCGTGGCCCTCTTTTTCCTTGCAGCATGGACGGACGGCAGATGAAAGGCGAAAGCAATGATTGCCACAGACGGCATTGATGAGTCAGACAAACGAGTTTCATTCAATGGATGGGATGCATGTTTTGACACGGGCGGGAGGCGACATTAAAGACGCCGCCCATAACAGTAGCCTGGCCGATCTCTCACGGCCTCCAGGGAATGGAAGCGGGAATGCCATCCAGGACATAGGGAAACGTTGATGTGTGAAATCCTGCCTCTAATTCTCCTCTAATTTGTACACGGCTACTGGCACAGAATCAATCCTTCGCCCGTTGCTCGATGGGTAATCATGTCGTCGGTCGGCCTCTCTTTATTCCTCATCCTCGTCGCCGCCCTCGATGAACTTGTGTCGGATGTCCTTCCATTGTCGCTGCAGCCACGGTTAGCAACCAATCTCTCTCTCATATTTTCCATGATATCAGACGTACGCCTCGGTTGTGGTTATCCCAAACCTTGTCCATGACGTTGTTGAAGCCCCTGTATCGCAATCAGCATCTCGTTCCCGCTGGCCCGGCGGCGGGCGGAGAGCAGTCCTTACACCTCCCAGGCGAAGCCGGCAGTGAAGACGGTCGCGAGCATAAGGTAGTTGGTGGAGAAAAGGCTCCTGTGAAGCAATTCGTATTAGCATCGGGCGTTGTCGGTGTCGTCGTCTCGTCGTCGTCGGTGGACTTGCCTGTAGAGGGTGCTGGTGATGGCCTGTGAGGGTGCGCGATTAGCCGGTGCATTCGACGGAGGGGGTTGAGAGTCTGCGAGGCACTTACCATCTTGTATATCGAGCGCAATTGAGCGTCTGGGAAACGACTTCAAGTGGGTGATGGACGTCTGCGACCGGCAATTTGAGGCTTCGGTTGAAGGTTGGAGAGGGTCTAGAGATTGTCAGGCCAGGAAATTCGCGAAGTTCCGGGGACAGCTTTAGGTCGATCCTGATTGGCTGCCTGCACCAGTGATTCCGAGCCCCCACTTTTCTCTCGGCTCTTGAGCATTCAACCTCAACTCGAAGCTATCGCCATTACATTAACTTGCTTTTCAATTCTTCGTCTATGATGAGAATCATAAACCAATTGACTTGAAAAGTGAAATTCTATGTAAGCAGGACTTCTTCTGCCTACCTGGCTTTGCTCAAAACTGCTCCTTGAAGCCAAGACTTACACATCACCCCAACATGTCACGCTCACTTCAAACCCGAAACAATATCTCCATGGGAAGATTAAACTGATTAATTGTTCCCTTGCGAGAGAAGCTAATCTAATTACGTTTCCAAGGCCCTTGCCTTGATCTACTTTTCAGCAACTTCAGACTCAGCCCCTTTCGCCTTGTCCTTCACGTCCTTCACCTTTTCTTTTGTCTCCTGCGCCTTCTCCTGGGTCTTCTCCATGTATCTACGCATTCTCTCTCGGAAACCAATGTGTTGCTGTACGCGAGGTCCACGGATGGAGCTCATGACACGCAGCGGCGGTCGTGCAAAGTCATCATCGTCAGAATCGAGAGACTTCTCCGAGGCGAGGTCTTCAGCAGGGAGGGCCAGCCACCTCCTGTGGATGAAGCCAGGGACACAAGCCTCAACCCACTCGTCAGGGCAAAGTCTGATGACTGCACCCCAGGGCAGAGAGATGGCTCCGAGTCCGATCGAAAGACCCCATTCCCTTCCGTTTAGGCGCACAATCTCGAAAGCCTCATCGCCAACAAAGATGATAAGGACCTGACCTCCAACCATGATGATGTTGATAATGATGAAGAAGATGTTGCGATGAAGACCTTCAAAAATGTTCAACTTGTTGTCCAGTCGACGGTTGCTGTGGGCTTCAGTCAGCGAGTGTAAAACTCAATCCAGGTGTTAGGCAACTTACTTGATTTCGTTGAAAATCTGTAGCCAAACAAAGGTATTGAAGACGAGTGTCTTCAGGGCCTTGGCATCATGCTCAGAGTCATCGTACCAGCCAAGGAGCTTCTTGCCACCAAAGTTCAGAACAAAAGTGATGGCAAGCTGGCAAATGGCCTGGCCGATGATCATCTTGGACATTCGCAAGGTGATGAGCGGGGCAGACTTTCGATCAGGCTTCCTGTCAAGAACACTACGAGTGGGAGGATCCGTTGCCAGAGCAAGTGCTGCAAAGGTGTCCATGATGAGATTGACCCAGAGCAGTTGAACAGCATTCAGGACAGATTCTTGCTTGCTGCTTGCCACTGCCGAGACGAAGGTCAACACCACAGCTGTGACATTGACGGTCAATTGGAACTAAATGTCACCCAGTCAGCCAAGTCGAGACTTGTTGAGATATCAAGCTTACCTGGAGGAACTTCTTGACTGAGTCGTTGACAGCACGACCCCACATGAGACCCTTGACGATGGATGCAAAACTAAATGCTGTTAGTATTCAAGTCATTACAAACCTCCAGAGAAAGTCAACTCACTTATCATCGAGCAGGATAATGGATGATGCTTCCTTAGCAACCTCAGTGCCAGCAATACCCATGGAGAAACCAATATCCGCCATCTTCAATGCGGGAGCGTCGTTGGTTCCATCACCAGTAACAGCGACAGTCTCTCCAAGCTCCTTGAGAGTACGGACCAGAATTCGCTTATCCTCAGGACTTGAGCGAGCTAGGACCTGAAGGTGCTTGACCTTTTGCTTAAGCTCCTCGGGTGGAAGCCTGCGGAAGTCTGGGCCTTCCATTGCGATACCACCCTCGTCAGGTCGGAAGATGCCACATTCGGAAGCGATAGCAGAAGCTGTCTGGATGTTGTCACCAGTGACCATTCTCACAAACACGCCGGCACGGCGGCAGTCCTTGAGAGCGTCGATCACGGTCGGTCGCAGAGGGTCTTTGATACCATAAATGCCGATCAGGGTCATGTCCTTGTGAACAGCGTTGAAGTCGGCCTGGCTGGGGCTATCCTTGGATACTGCTCCCTCGGGTGGCCAAGACTCAAAGTCTCGGTACGAGGAACCAATGGTTCGGAGCGTCTGCCCAGCGTAGGAGCTGATGATCAGGTTGAACATGTTGCGATCTGCGTCTGTCAGGGGGGCTGTGGTCGGTTCGCCTTGAGACACGTTTTCAAGGGTATTTGTGCACTTCTCGAGGAGAATCTCAGAGGCGCCCTTGGCGTATACTCGGTATTTGCCATTGGCCAGCTTGACTACGACGGCACTGTACTTGTACTTGCTGTCGAAGGGGATCGTCTGAACCACCTGGGCAGAGGTCCTAATCTCCTGAACAGGGCCTGCTCCAAGATGGTCTCGACAGTAGGTCAGAAGAGCAACCTCTGTCTTTGATCCGACAAAGGTCTTGACGCCATCCTGCTCGCCTTCGAAGGCAGTCGAGTTGAGCACGTTGGACTGTGTGAGGATTTCCTTGACTTGCTGGCTGAGCCCATTGGCAAACTCAGTTTCCGAAACATTGGGGATGGTGATGGCATCCTGATCGATCTTCAACGACTTGTCCATGGGAGCATTTGTACCACCGAAGCTGGTGCTCTTGCCGAGGGTAGTGGCGACAACCGTCATCTTGTTCTGGGTGAGAGTTCCGGTTTTGTCAGAGCAGACGGTGGTGGCATTTCCCATGGTCTCGCAGGCTTTGAGGACACGGACAAGATTGTTATCACGAAGCATCTTGACGGTAGCAAAGCTGAGCGCCAGGGTGACGGCCAAGGGGAGACCTTCAGGTACAGCGACAACGACGACAGTGACAGAAACGATAAAGATCTTCATGAACTCCTGACCCTTCTGGGAGGGAGTGCCGTGGTTGTCGGGGAGATGTGCGCAGAACTTGATGAAGAGGGCGATGAAGAGCAACAAGGCAGCGCCAGCACCGAACTTAGCGATCCAGTCCGCAAGGATGTTGAGCTTCTTCTGAAGCGGCGTGTCCTCCTGCTCAGTACGCAATGCCATTGAGATGCGACCATAGCTGGAGTTGACACCAACCGCGGTAACCAGGAAGGTTCCGTTGCCTTCGTTGACCTTGCTGCCCGAGATGATGAAGGGGTCGAGCTTCTCAGCTTCTTTGGCGTCAAGCTTCTGAATGCCGTGGAATACATCGGCTGCTGGTGATTTCTTGAGCAGATCAGACTCTCCGGTGGCCGAGGATTCGTCACACTTGACGGCGCTGCCTTGGATGAAGATGCCATCAACCGGGACAATGTCTCCGGTAGCGAGATGCATCACATCTCCTACCATGATATCGGAGATGGAGATCTCTTGGGATTTTCCAGAGCGGATAACATTTACCATGCGATCGTTTGTCTTCTTGGTGAGTCGTGTGAATTGCCGCTGCATATGCCAATCATTGATGGTACCGACAAGCACGACAATACTGTTCATCGTCAGTTAACGCATTCCAGTTCTTGGCGATGGCATGACTTACACGATAGCAACTATGATAGCCACTCCCTCAACCCATTCGACCTTGGGCTCGCCTTCTTCATGATCACCACCAAAAGTCTGGTACAAGCCCAGAGCTAGGGAGATGACGGCAGCGATGGTGAGGAGAATAAGAACTTTGTCGTTGTATGTTATCCAGGCGATTTCGAGCAAGGACTTTGTCTTTTTCTCGGGGAGGCGATTATCACGGAACACCTTCTTACGGTCGCAAAAGATGCCTGTAGGATGGGGATCCTCTGGCGGAGGAATATGGACCGCAGCCTCTGTGGTGGCTTCTGGGATAGCATCTCCAGCCGTGCCATGTCTTGGGGTTCCCTCAGGTGCAACATCGTGGAAGGCGACCTCTCCATCGAGTGTCGACTCTTCAACACTGAGACCAGCATTTCGATCTGTCCTCAGACCCTTCTCTAGGCCATCGATACCGCCAAGGGCGTAAAAGGCGTTGAGACTCTTTGGGTTGAGCAACTTGGATAATTGACCCGGACTGAAGGCGAATTTGTTGTGCTCAACCTTGAACATGTCCTCGGTGCCTGGATCCGGGGTCAGGGCATCCGAGGTATCCACCAGACTGGTCTTGGTATTGGTATTGGGGGCCGCATGCCCGTGACCGGCCATCTTGGCTTCTTGCGATGTATCGGGGGCCGTCATTCTTGGCAGCGACGACGGTGGAGGTATAGAATAGATGGTTGACGATCTTGGTGTGGAAGCTGTGTAACCAACACCAGCTTATAAGCCCATCGGCGCTTTCTCGTAAATAGCTTCGTGGCCGAACAACGTGATTCTAAAAGGCACTGCCTTTGGATGAAGAGGCCTCCCCGTGTAGCTTTGGGGGAGAGTCGGGAGAAATAGAAACAGAGTTGGGAAACGGGCGGTGGGATACACAAGGCAGATCCAACGGGGCAGGGTAGGTGTTTGTTATGTACTGCACCAGCTGTTCTCAAAGCAGGGACGCCCAAAAGCGTCTCTTAATATTACCCGTTAAATGCTGCACCTGGTTCTGACCTGCAAGACGGGCATCAGGCGCACGTTGGCGCACAACAGGGCGTACTCCATCGGTAGGGGCAGCCGGGCCTTAATCTGGGCCAGACTAAAACAGAGACAGAGATTAAGCTTAATGAATGTCATCAAGGGGCACGGGAGGCTTGATTGGCCTTTGATTAACTGGGGACAACGCCAGCGGGAAGGGCATCTCGTGAGGCGGTAGCGGGTTGGTTGCCAACAGAGACGGACAATCATGGGAGGACATGATGTCACACTATGATTCAATGCCTTGTTTTTTTACTCTTGTCGTTTGATATTTGCAACAAACACGGAGACATGATCCCGTTCCAGAAGAGGGTGTTGATCACTGCGTGCGAGGGAGAGTGGCCTCGGCCAAAAACTTGAAACTATTCAAGGGAGTGAGGGGAAGTGGGTGGCTTGAATAAACCTGACAGAATGCCTTTCCCACTGAATGGACAGCAAACGTACCAGACCAAGGCTTCCATGTCACCGACTTGAGGGAAGCATTGATTGATCCGCAGTATTCCGCCCTGGATCCATCATCATAGCCGAGCCCTGTATTCTCTCTCTCCCAAGGCTTGATTCAGGCACATTCTGCGTGGACTGTCGGCCTGCCACGTTCACCAACGCATGAGATGGTGACGGACCATTTCATTCTAATTAGGCCATGTGACGTGTGAGTCTCCTCCAAAAGTCCAAAGCATTGGCCAGTGCTGGCGATTTCGGGTAGGGGTTGCTCATCAAACACGGCAAGCCATCATCCCACTATGTTGCAGGGATTCAGCTAGCCATGTATCAGCGAGAGTGCTACCTACGGAATACCGTGTAGGGAGGAGTGTGCCGTAATACTATGTACGTATTACACCGCTTCCGGTGACCCATCATCATGAATTTTTTGTTTGCTTGTTTGGCCGGGCTGTCATATGGATATGCCTGACATCCACGCACCTGGAGGCCTTCAGGCTGACCAGAGATACGAATGACACTATTCCTATGCGTTGGCCTAGGTGACTCAACCCAAGAAAAAAGCCCAAACCAATCTGTCAAGAGTCTTTGGTCGCAGAATAACCCCAGAATCAATGCTGTGACACTCCAAATAACACAAAGAACGTCCTGCGTAACTTGGACGACGTTTTACGTGAGACGGGGACTTATAAAACGGGGCGGCCCCAAAGCAAGGAGCTACAGGGAGTGATCATCCAATGAGAAGCTCGGTTGTTTTTACACTTTTGGTCAAACAACTTCAGCTCCCTCGCGTCGAGCCAAAGTCCAATAAGCTCATCTTGAGATCCATCGCCAGGGGTGGTCATGTATTTCCGGCAGATGAGAATAAATGTTTCGATAATAATAAAGGGCGAACACTTTGTGCAAGGCTTGAAATGTGTAAAACATTTGTGTCATTCCCGTCGAATGTGCAACAGTCTATTTGCATTTCCTTGGAATGCAGTCATCTTCGCGAAGTGGTTGTCTCTGTGCATCAAACAACAAGTACAATGTCAACAAAGCACACACAAAATCACCCCAGAATCGCAATTAATGCGCAGGTTTATGTTCTTTCATGTAGATCTGACAAGTACGCCTCTAACCTTGGTACAAAACCATGCCTCACCATCCGCTGAAGAAAAAGTCAGCCTCAGCTAGGATGAAGTATTCACCAGCCACGGTCAACTCGTGGCTAAGTCGAGCTTCACTCTCAGCCACCATCGACCCCTCCAACCCCTCCAAAACTCTAGGCTTCGAGCGCAGGTTTGCTCTACTTTAGCTTGCCTCGGCACATGCCGAACAAACCCCCCCAGGCCCAACGACGATAATCAACGTCCGAGTTTCCATCCTGCCCGATATCCCCGCTCCTCGAGAAAGATAAAAAAAAAGAAAGAAAGAAAGAATGCCGTCGCAACCCACAAACTCGGGCATCGTCACCGACGAAGCCAGCGGCGAGCGCGAAATCCCCCAGTCCGTCCGCGCCGATGGCAGCACACGCAAGGCAATCAAGATCCGCCCCGGCTACCGACCCGCCGAAGATGTCGAGGTGTACAAGAACCGCACGGCCGAAGCCTTCCGCGAACGCGGCAAGAGGATCGGTATCCCCGGCGCCGCGGGGTTGAAGGAAGAAAAGACTGAGCAGTCGTCGGCCGCCAGCAACAAGAATGCAAAGAGGCGCGAGGCCAGGAAGAAGGCCAAGGCTGCTACAGAAGGCGACGATGCTGCTGCTGCGACGCAAGAGGCCAAGCCCGATGAAGTTGATCCCGAAGTCGAGCGCGAGAAGAAGGCACGCAATCTTAAGAAGAAATTGAAGCAGGCCAAGGAGCTCAAGAACAAGAAGGAGGGCGGCGAGGCTTTGCTGCCCGAGCAAATCGCCAAGGTCATCAAGATCAGCGAGTTGATCCGAGAGTTGGATGCCCTCGGTTTCGATGCCGAGGGAGAGCCAAAGGCAGCCCCGGATGCTGCTGAGGGTGAGGACGGCGACAAGGAGTGATGGGGCATGTCGTCTATTTCGCTGTCAGACGAAGAACCTTGGACAAATACTCGAGCCTGTTGGGTGCACCTCTCGCCCCGGAGACAACTTCTTGGAGTTCAATGCACCCACGACAGCTCACATCCGTCTCGAGCCGCCAACTCGGATGAGCTTGGGAACAAACCTGCGACATGGCGCACGTCATCGTCTACTAGAACTCCAGACTGCAAAGTCTTATGGTGCCCGGACTTGTTGCCGAGGCCACCGTTGATTATCTCTATACCATAGAGTATGGTCCTTGAGGCACGATCACACTCGACTTCTTGGTTGAGCCAGTATGACGGGCTATCATCCTAAAGGCGTCACACTCTATGGTGGCAAAATGAGGAGTGTTTTGAATTGGGGATCTTGCGCATTGATATGTAGTGGTTTCGTCGTACTTAGTATGGTCCTTAGCCGTATACTTCGAACCAGGTTTGCATAGATGCTCAATCAAACATCTGTCCCTATATGTGCCCCAGATGCTCACATTTGCGCACCCTCGCTCTGGGTACACATCGAAAACTTGGCGATTTAAAATAAATCATCAAAACAAATCATCGCTCCAAACTAGGTATGTCCTGAAAGATAGAAATGGGTAGCCCACGCAGATGAGGAGCGGGTGTCCAGGGTAGGCACATTTACGATTAGATCTGCCCAAGAGCACGGTTCAAGTCCCGAGATTCTGCCGGACCAAGCTGCCCTGTTGACCTGCAGGGGTTAGCGGAAGGCTCCAGCTGGTGAGGTAAGCTCTCCATCTGCCATGAGCAACCACCTTGGCCAGCCAAACACAACACCTCCCCATTCATCAAGCAACTAACCTCCCAATACCCGACTCGCGAGCCCCTTCAGCCATACCCGAAAAGTCCTCAGCATTTAAACAGTCAGATTTACGTTTGCGACCATGACCGCAGAAGAAGAGCGCCAAGCCGCCCTCAACTCGTACAGGGCGAGGCTCCTCGAGTCTCGAGAGTGGGAGGCTAAGCTCAAGAGCCTACGCCTGGAGATCAAGGACATGCAAAGGGAGTTTGACAGGACCGAGGACAACATCAAGGCACTTCAGAGCGTGGGACAGATTATTGGCGAGGTCCTAAAACAGCTCGACGATGAACGATGTGAGACGACGAGGCGAATCAACCAGGGAGACGAAAGCTAATCGTTACTTCTGTAGTCATCGTCAAGGCTTCCTCCGGACCACGATATGTCGTCGGCTGCAGATCAAAGGTCGACAAGGTGAAGCTGAAGCAAGGCACCCGTGTTGCCCTCGATATGACGACACTCACGATCATGCGAATGCTTCCCCGCGAGGTCGATCCCCTGGTGTACAACATGTCGTTGGAGGACCCTGGCCAAGTGAGCTTTGCCGGTATTGGTGGACTGAACGACCAGATCCGAGAGTTGCGAGAGGTCATTGAGCTTCCCCTCAAGAACCCCGAGTTGTTCTTGCGAGTAGGCATCAAGCCTCCCAAGGGTGTCTTGCTCTATGGACCTCCAGGAACAGGCAAGACTCTTCTGGCGCGAGCAGTCGCAAGCAGTCTGGAGACAAACTTCCTGAAAGGTACAATTTTTACAACCAAATCTCGCGTTGCGCACCCTGGACTAACAATGAGCTAGTCGTCTCCTCCGCCATTGTCGATAAGTACATCGGTGAGTCGGCGCGACTCATCCGCGAGATGTTCGGATATGCCAAGGAGCACGAGCCTTGTATCATCTTCATGGACGAGATTGACGCCATCGGTGGACGACGATTCTCCGAGGGTACGAGTGCCGATCGTGAAATCCAGCGAACACTGATGGAGCTGCTCAACCAGCTTGACGGTTTCGACTACCTGGGCAAGACCAAGATCATCATGGCTACCAACAGACCCGACACACTGGACCCCGCTCTGCTCCGTGCTGGTCGTCTGGACCGAAAGATTGAGATCCCGCTGCCCAACGAGGTCGGGCGACTTGAGATTCTCAAGATTCACTCGCAAAGTGTCGTGGTTGATGGTGACATTGACTTTGAGAGCGTGGTCAAGATGAGTGATGGACTGAACGGTGCTGACTTGCGAAACGTGGTTACTGAAGCGTAAGCATTCCCTCCTCTCCAACCAGGAGCTCATATGAAACCACGTTGGAACCGAATTGCTGACACACAGAACAGTGGACTGTTTGCCATCAAGGATTATCGGGAGTCGATCAACCAGGATGACTTCAACAAGGCGGTTCGCAAGGTGGCCGAGGCCAAGAAGCTTGAGGGTAAGCTCGAGTATCAGAAGCTGTAAGCAGGGAAGGGAGTACGGCATGCCAAGATGAATATGATACTACGGCGAAGAGAAACTCCACGGATGGAGGTTGAAGGATACAGGGTCGCTGGGTAATCAATCCACCAATACTGGACTGGACTGTACAATAGAGTCAGGGCCGGCGGCTATAGATTGGCTCAGCCATAGAAGCAGGAATGCACATGGCGTCTCGGAAGAAGAACCGTTGGATAAACGATTACGGTCGGGGATGTGATGTGATAGGACATGGGGAGCGTCAGATCCCCGAGATCCATGTCCGTGTAAGCAGCCAAGCAGCCAGACGTTTCGTCCTGTCAGCGAGCAACGGAGTATCCCCACTCGGGTTCGCAAGGCTGAATTATCGTATGCGAGATTTCCGCCCCCAGTCAGCTCACGGCCGGCCGAGGGTGCTGAACGCGGTTTACTGCTGAGCGCTATGAAAGTGACGGGAGAAAAGGGCGCGCATCAGGACCCGTCTAGAACACCAAACGAGAAATGTCGATGGCTGTCTTTAGCTTAGGGCTGAGCATCTTTGGCACCGGTCAAGGGTCAAGCCACGCTGCGAACGGTCTGTGTTGAGCTTGTCTCAGTTCATGCGGTGCTTATAGTGCCTGGCGAGTTGTTCATGTCAGTTGAGGGTGCTGCGGTTTAAGGCTAGCCCAGGACTATTGTGAAAGAGGCATATTGGTAGCGAGCTGTATCATTAGATAGTTATCAACTCTGGTGTTTGGCGTTTGTTTGGGTTCTACAGCCTCCAACACCTAAACAAGCAGCACCCGCAGCAACGCGCGGGGCCCTGCTCTTGGCTGGGGCTGACACCCACTTGATCATTTGCTTGATGACGGGAGTCAGCTCAGCGGGGACTCGCACGCCCCCTTCTTCAGGCAACGTGGCTGATGTCAGAGAGCTGGATGGCTGGCTGGTTGACGGCCCGCTGCTGGCGGCTGAATTGTTTACTGGCCGTTGCTTCTTTGTGAGGAGGGTGCAATCTAAACCAACGTCAAGGACAAGACCAAAGAGGATGACGTTGGGTGGTGGCACCACAAGGCGAGACAATTGAGCCAACAATAGCAACGGCGGTATAATGACCAGGTCTAGAAGCCGGTAGAGAAAAGCAAAGTTCTTCCGAGGAATGCTAGAGATGGAGAATAAGAACCGCATCCGTAAACCCATTGCCAACGCCGCCCGCGCTTGCGCTTGACTTGCTTGAGAAAGGGAGGGAACGCCGAGCGGAACTGGCGCTAGGGGTGCTATTCTTGGAGGCTTTTCATTTGTAGGGGAGCCCGGAGGCGGCGATTGAGGCTGTGAGAAGAATAGAGACCCACGACCTGGGGACGATCTCGCGCCATGTCCACCGCCCCAGAGGACGGTTTTGGTGGCTGCCCCTGGGGATCCTGTCTTGTCTCTCTCTGGGTGACGTTTTTGTCTCGGGGGCGAGGGTCAGGGGCCTGCGTCTTGGTCAACGCAGGGGATCTGCCAGTGCCGAGAGAAGATAGTGGGACACTGGTGGTGCTAAGAGGTCCGAGCCTGGAGAAATACGAACGAGAATGACGACGTTTGTGTGTCCAGAGCCGGGGAGGATCGGGCGACACAAATACCGGCTCAAGTCCAGGGGCGAGCTTCGCCACAGGATGCATACTTTATTTTAGTAGAGGCTATTCCTGTAGTGATAAGGAACACGCGAGGTCGAGAGCTCGTATGGAGGAGGAGATCTTTGGTTCGTGATGGTTGCTGAGATCCGGTTTCTTGGTGGAGAGGCGTCCTGGAGAAGCGAGATGCAAGTTTCCGGTGCGTGCCTGACGGAGGCTCTGCCGTAGCGGCGGGACAAGGGCTCGGGGACCCCGTGCGGCTGGTGATGTGGTGGTGGTGATGATGCACCTGGCTGTTGTTGATGATGATAGGTGATAGACTGCATGCGGGCATGCACGCATCGGTAGGGTAGTATTGAGACAAAGCTTGAGGCGACTGTGTCGGTAAACAATTGGTCTCGACTGATGTTTCTTTGCCCCCATGAACCCCCTGGCAAACGTCTAGCAAGTGCCCGTTAGGCATGATTCCGTACAGTACCGTACTGTCAAGCTTTCGAAAGGCACGTCCCGAGAACGAATGGGCAAATTGGGTTTGCCATGACGGGCTACCGTGTGGGCGGCTCGGCGAGATGCGTTGCCGTGACGAAAGCTTTCATGATGCGAAGCTAGAGCATTCTTTTTTTCTGCAGACCCATGAACTCGGCCTGGCACCGCCCACCGGGCCATGATGGAGCTAGCGTTGACGAGGCAAGACCCGAAGTGGTATTCTTAGAAGCATGGAAACATGCTGGCCGTGGTTGGTGGTCTTTTGCGATTACTTACCTGAGTGTAAGAGGTAAGTAATAGAGTGGTGGCCAAGATCGAGCCAGAGCCCCATCTGGACCCTTATGCAACCATGAATGATGGCTGACCTTGGCTTCCATCACGTTCTGACTCGCCCTTTGACAACACGGGAGAGCCACGACCACGATAACACTGGGGACATTCTTGTGCTGTGATGAGATGTAGTGCAACAAGGACAACAACGGCCAATGGGCGAGTGATTGTTGGTAGCAACAGCATAGAGTCGACTCAACTCAAAACACCCGATGGCGGAATATCCCTGAGCCATCTCAAACTGGTGAGCCGCCCGGCTTGAGAGGGAGGGGCCACACCCCCCATAGACGGTTATCGCTATCGCTATTGCTGGAGACAGCTCTAGCTCTCTCTTTCTAGCCTGCTTGACCTGTCAGCTTTCAATCATCAATAGTCAGTAAGATAGGAATGTTTTGGAACCTACTCGCCGGGACCGGTCAATTCCCTCTGTTAGTCGACCTGGACAAGCAAATCAACAATCGAATCGAAGAATCCCTCTCTTTCTCGCCCCTAGAAAGGGCTGGGAAGCCATCTGCAGCCCCTGTCAAGCACACACCCCTCCACTCCCCTCCCACTGTCATCCGCAACCCCACTCTGCCCACTTGCTAAGGGTGAGAGACGCAGGAGCCTGCTTCTCGGGTTTCTGAGGCGGGCCAGAAGCTAGAGTCCGAAAGGTGAGAGAGGGAGGGGAGGACATGTTTCGTTGCTGAGGTCCAGGCACTTCCATTGGAGGAGGCAACTGGAAGCAGCAGGCCAGGGCCGTACCTACCTCACCATGGATACTCCACATTGGGAAGCTGGGGCCAAGCCTCTCATGGATACCGCTACTGCTGCTGCTGCTACTGTACAGTACCTACCGCTTTGCCCGCCATTCTCAGTCCCGACCACCAAACGACTACATATACAACAAGCTCTCCCCCGTCAGCTTCCTCTTCTTCCCTTCTCCTCTCCTCTCCTCTCTCCTCTCATACCATACATTCTGCTTCGTGATACCCCCTTTCAACTGATCCGCCTGTTCTCTCGCTCTGCTCTGCGCTTCGCTCCCCACACCGACCGCCCTTTCAACCCGAACCCCATTGCGAACGTCTTCCTCCTGCACAGAGCTCAGTCAAGATGTGGTAAGGGAGCTTCTCCGTCACCGCTTTTGTTGCCGTCTAGCTCTATCCTCCCCCTCTCCGTCGTCGCCCGCCGCCTACTACGTTTCCACCGACTCTTGCCTCCGAGAGATGCAAGAAGAGACGGAGGGAATGGTCATGATGGCCATGGGCGAAGCGGAAAGATGGAGATGGAGCTGGCGGTCAATGGAAGGCTCAATTGACAAGAACATCATGGCTAATTGCACTCGACTTTCAGTGGCATTTTTGGATACATCAACTACCTTGTGGAAAAGGACCGCAAGTTCATCCTCGACACTCTGATCAACGGTCAGTGCTCTCACGTTGCCCCCCTTCCCCTCCTCAGCTGCCCCTCTTCATAACCTCAAACGCCCCCTCGGCCGCCCTTTCATCAGCCATGCCCCGCCCCGCCAGTCAATGGTGAGACGACACAAGCTTCGTATTGCTGACATTACTTATCCAACAGGTCTGTCCCGTCTTGAGTATCGAGGATATGACTCGGCCGGTCTAGCCATCGATGGCGACAAGAAGAAGGAGGTCCTGGCCTTCAAGGAGGTTGGCAAGGTTGCCAAGCTCAAGAAGCTCGTCGACGAGTCCGACATCGACCTCGAGAAGATCTTTGATTCACACGCCGGTATTGCCCACACCCGATGGGCCACCCACGGTCCTCCCTCCACCATCAACTGCCACCCTCACCGGTACGTTTTTAGCCTGCAAATCTTGTCCCGATTCAGATGCGGTGTTGGCTTCCGTTTTCAAAACTTGGAACTGGCTCTGGATTGGGTGCGTTTGAAGACATCTTTTGCTGACCTGTTTCCCCTGAATGCAGATCCGACCCCACCTGGGAGTTCACCGTCGTCCACAACGGTATCATCACCAACTACAAAGAGCTGAAGACTCTCCTCTCGGCCAAGGGCTTCAAGTTCGAGACTGACACCGACACCGAGTGCATTGCCAAGCTCACCAAGTACATCCACGACCAGCACCCCCAGATCGGCTTCACCGACCTGGCCAAGGCTGTCATCCAGGAGCTCGAGGGTGCTTACGGTCTTCTCATCAAGTCCGTCCACTACCCCCATGAGGTCATTGCCGCCCGCAAGGGTTCTCCCCTTGTCATTGGTGTCAAGACTCAGCGCCGCATGAAGGTCGACTTTGTCGATGTCGAGTACTCTGATGAGAATGCTGCCCTCCCCGCTGAGGCTGCCGCCCAGAATGTCGCTATCAAGAAGAACGATCTTCTTGTCCCTGACGCCGGCCTTGGCGCCGCTGACAAGTCTCTTCTGCACCGATCTCAGTCTCGTGCCTTCATGACCGATGATGGCATGCCCATGCCCACTGAGTTCTTCCTCTCCTCCGACCCCTCGGCCATCGTCGAGCACACCAAGAAGGTTATGTACCTTGAGGATGACGATATTGCCCACATCCATGAGGGCTCCCTCAACATTCACCGTCTCAAGAAGGCCGACGGTAGCTCCAACGTCCGAACCATCCAGACCCTGGAGCTCGAGCTTCAGGAGATCATGAAGGGCAAGTTCGACCACTTCATGCAGAAGGAGATTTTCGAGCAGCCCGAGTCGGTGGTCAACACTATGCGTGGTCGCCTCGACATCGCCAACAAGACCGTCACCCTTGGTGGTCTTCGCTCTTACATCTCCACCATCCGCCGATGCCGCCGCATCATTTTTATTGCTTGCGGTACCAGCTACCACTCTTGCATGGCTGTCCGCGGTATCTTTGAGGAGCTTGCTGAGATCCCCATCGCCGTTGAGCTGGCTTCGGATTTCCTTGATCGACAGGCCCCTGTTTTCCGTGACGACACCTGCGTCTTCGTCTCCCAGTCCGGTGAGACTGCTGACTCCCTCATGGCCCTCCGCTACTGCTTGGAGCGTGGTGCCCTGACCGTCGGTATCGTCAACGTCGTCGGTTCCTCCATCTCTCTCCTCACCCACTGCGGTGTCCACGTCAACGCCGGCCCTGAGATCGGTGTCGCTTCCACCAAGGCCTACACATCTCAGTTCATCGCCATGGTCATGTTCGCTCTGTCGCTTAGTGAGGACCGTGCGTCCAAGAAGGCCCGTCGCGAGGAGATCATGGAGGGCCTCGCCAACGTCTCGGGTCAGATCAAGTCGATCCTCGAGCTTGACTCGTCCATCAAGGCCCTGTGCGAGAAGACCTTTAAGGACCAGAAGTCTCTTCTTCTTCTCGGCCGTGGTAGCCAGTTCTCTACTGCCCTTGAGGGTGCCCTGAAGATCAAGGAAATCTCATACCTCCACTGCGAGGCCGTCATGTCTGGTGAGCTGAAGCACGGTGTGCTGGCTCTGGTTGACGAGAACCTCCCCATCATCATGATCCTCACCCGTGATGACCTCTTCAAGAAGTCCCTCAACGCCTACCAGCAGGTCATTGCTCGTGGTGGCAAGCCCATTGTCATCTGCAACCCTGATGACGAGGAGTTCAAGGCCTCCGAGGCTGAGAAGATCGAGATCCCCAAGACTGTTGACGTCCTCCAGGGTCTCCTCAACGTCATCCCCCTGCAGCTCATCGCCTACTGGCTGGCCGTGCTTGAGGGTCTCAATGTCGACTTCCCTCGTAACCTGGCCAAGTCGGTCACTGTCGAGTAAAGTGCTTGCCGTCAATTGATGAGTTTTGATGGGTGGTATAGAGCAGTGCCGCGCGCGGCTGCTTGGGTACCTAGTTCGTCGCGCTGGTGCGCACGAGGTTTATGATAACATTTGGAGTTGGTTTCCGGACAAAACTGGGCTTGCGTTGGCATGGATAATCAAGTCTCTTTTTGCCTGGCTTGCTTGGTTGCATGAGATACATGTTTGACACAATGAATGGAGAAAATGGGAGGAAGGCCAGGGATCCGGCTGGTCATGTTAGATGGGTAAAGACGACAGGCAGTCGACCTGGTTTATGATAAGCTAGCTGTAGGCAACGTAATCATGAAGATATTGAGAATGAAGAAAGATTCAACAAGGCATAAAGTTGCTGTGATTTGTTTTTGTAAAGGTGCACCCATTCATTGTCCTTTAACTCTTTTGTTGTTTTGTTGGTTCTTCTGGCTAAGGATAGTCTAAAATTTGAGAAGAATGAGGTAAATACACCTTTGTACCTTGCTACTTCTTACCTAAACATCCTCATGAGATTTACCTAAAATACGCTTAGATTATTGGGTTATTATTAGCTGGCTACGACTGTACCCAAGCAAAGAAACAAGTTCACAGACAGGAAGGGTACCGAACGAAGCTCTATACGTGAATTGTTTGTATTACAACTGTGACTAGGCCTGCGCCACAGATAAACTCCTGCGCCACTCGCCCATCTATCCCATTGGTTTTAGACGGTCTGTGTACCGTATCCTCTAATCCGTTCGGCGAATGCCCAGCTCTGGGCCTCGAGCTTCCGGTCATTGGTAATCTCGACACCATCCTTGGTGACAATGGCCAAGGAGTATGAGTCCAGACTGCGGGCGTCGCGGTAAAATAGCACCTTCATACACTCCTTGATAATGTCGACAGCTCCGTCCTTGTCGAGATTCTGAGCAGCCTCCTCATCCGGGACGTGGCGGCGCATGATGGGCTGGGCAAGCATTGCGCCGAAGCCAGTGGCCAAGCTGGGGGAGCTGTAGGTGCTGCCGAGAAGGTCGGCAGCGGCGAGGAAGGGCTTGTCGTCGTCGTCGAGGCCAGCCACGAGGAGATGGTTCCACAGAGGGTCGAACTTGGAGCGGCGACGGTAGAGAAGCTTGGCGAGGTAGCGGTGGAGGTTGGCGGCGTTGAGGCGCGGGGCGTCAGGGGAGGTGTAGGCCTCATCAAGGGAGAGCTCGATGAGATGGCGGTCGAGGTACTGCATATCGGAGATGTCACCGCTGAAGCCAACGACCGACGAGTCGGCGAAGGAGCGGAGTCGCTTGACGTCTGTGAAGCGGGCGAGAGATCCATACGAAGCTGTGGAAGAATGGTTAGCTATGAATTTTGATGGAGGAGGAGCAATGACGGACCTAGGTTGTCGGCAGCCATGACGACGCCGTCCTTGAACTTGACGGCGATGACGGAGGTACCAGTGACGATGGGCTGCTGGGTGTTTTGCTTGGGGCCGTTATCGCCCATGTAGGAGGCATCATAAGCACCATAGACATCGTCTCTGGGCTGGAGAAGTAATTAGCACATAGCCTAGAGGAGAGGTACAATGTGAAGACATACACGGCCCCAAGCTTGCGGACGGTGATCCATGGTTTCTGTGGTTGAGGTTGGAGGAGGAGAGTTGCGTGGTCTTCGTCGAGGAAGCTAGAATGGAGAAATTAAATGAGATGGCTTGCGACGGAGATCGTTCCGATAGCAAAGCCTGATGTTGTTGGTGATGATGATGGGAGGTTGTTAGGTGGGCAGGTACTTGTTGGATTGACCTTAACTGTCGCGTCCTACGGCAGCCTGCAACGAAGCAACGGATGAGGTAGGCGCTGATGGGGGCGGGGGGTTACATAAGCCACAGTGATTGGCTCGGTGGGGGAAGCTGGTTGAGCTGCAGCTCGGTCAGGTCAAAGGTACAAGACGATGCAGCCGGTGTGAGCGGGGCATTCCAAGTACACGATACCCTATGGAGCTTTTGTGCCCTTGCAGCTTTCCGGGCATTGCAGAAGGGAATGAGCCCAGCCAAAACGTCAACACCATCTCATCCTCTTCAGCCTCATCTTGACATTTTCAAATTGCTTCCCCTCGACACGCGACACCAAATTGTAGCCTCCAATCGCGTCGCTGCCTTTCCGCGACATTGAATTTCATTTTTCAACAAGTTGATCAGTCCCTCTCTCTAGACAAAAATGTTCACCGCCGTCGGTAGGGCCACTGCCCGCCGCATCCAAGCACCGTCTGCCCACCCCGCGGCTGTCGCCCAATTGCTCCTCCGCCAGGCCCCGGCAACCTCTGCGCTCCCCATCCGGGCCTTCTCCGCCTCTTCTCCCGCGCACCTGCCCGCCGCGAGCGACAAGAAGTCCAAGGCTACGGCCAAGAAGCCTGCGGCTAAGAAGCCCGCAGCTAAGAAGACTGTTGAGAAACCCAAGGCCAAGCCCGTAAAGAAGAACCCTGTTGGGAGACCCAAGGGACCTGTCGACCCCGAGGAGGAGAAGAAGGCCGAGATCCGTCAGCTCAAGAAATGGGCTCTCAGGGACACACCCACCCAGCGGCCTACCTCCAAATGGTCCCAGTTCGTCACTGAGAACAAGGAGGTGCTGAAGGGCGGCCTTACTTCTGGAATGCCTGATCTCGCTACCAAGTTCCACAGCCTCTCTGCTGCCGAGCTCAACGTGCGCACCCTTGACTGCCCCCTTAGTATCCGATTCTAAGCTAACATATGAATTCCTCTAGAACCTTGAGACCGTTGCTATAGCCAATCGTGAGAAGAACGCCGCTGACCTCAAGGCTTGGATCAAGACTCACGAGCCGGCGCGTATTCACATCGCCAACCAGGCCCGCCGCCGTCTCATCAAGATCACGGACAAGCATTACAAACTCTTTGAGGACGACCGCCTGCCCAAGAAGCCCCTGGGCTCCTACACCCTCTTCACCTCGGAGAACTGGTCCCGTCTAGGGGGCAGAGACGTTATCGATAGTAGCAAGACCATGAGCGACGCCTATAAGGCTCTGAGCCCTTCCGAGAAGGCTTCCTACGTGGAGCGAGCCGCCGCAGGTTCGGCCAAGTACGAAGCTGACATGGTGGCCATCCTGGCGCGCGCCGATGAAATCAAGGCCGAGCTAGATCCCAAGAGCAAGAAATAGACGGGATTGTCACTCAATTGAAGAAAGAGAGTGTGTACAATTTCTTTTATTTTGACCGAGGGAGGCTACAATAGGTAACGGAAATGCAGGGAGGTGCTCTGGGTTCACCGGATAAAGGGAGAGGGATATCTATTTTGCTCGCGCGACTGTATGAAATTAAGTGTACGGTGCTGATGCTGGCTGGTTCTTAGGCAGGAAGGTTCTGACACGCACGGTGATGCTCATGATAACATAAAAAACACAAAGTCAATAGTGTGGTTCATTCATTCAAATGTTGCCTCATGCTCTCATGTCATCGTCAATCCAAGTCGCCATTCCCCATATATGGATAATCATGATATAGCCCAAAGCCAACCAACGCCTCGCTTCTCATGCTGAAAGCAGTTCCAGACCCAACCCGCCGTATGTCTCCCAGGAATAACCACTCTGCGAACCTTCAGTTTACCGCCGTAGGTTTCATAATCAAGCCTACTTCTCGTATGGCGGAACCTCGATGACCAACTGTCCATCTGCGCCATACCAGCTCGCCCCCGTCGTCTTGAGTTGTCTCCCACTAGCCAAGTATAGGAGAAGATATGTATGTTTCGCAACGTGCCCCCAACAATACAGGCGAATCCAGTCGTGGCTCTTGTCTCGACGGCACCATGTACCCCAGCCTGCTAGGCCACTACGCAAGTAATTGCTCAGGAACCCCCACGTCTCAAAACGGATCTCAGCACTCCAATCTGTGCAGTCAAGCAGCCAGTAGCCCCGTTCGAAGGGGTCTACATCCCGTTTGGGGTCTGGACGATATCGAGACGACAAATCTCGGGCTAGTTTGGCGAGCTTCGCTGAGATCAGATCAGAAGGGTCCACATCATCTATCCCAACTGGGGGAGAAGGCGGCCGTATCTCGAGGCTGTTGCTGAGTTGTTCCACCTGCGACCCCCTGACTAACAGCGTCGGAACTGTGTCGCTCGAGCTTCGGACTAGATCACCATGCTGTGGGTGGTTCACCCTAGGTCGTTTGGCCGGCGGAGGTTCTGAGCCAGCACGGGGCGATGCAATTGGTGACCGAGAACTGACTATGCTGCTTGATATGTGGGTGATGTCAGGGCCCAAATCCCCAAGAAATGCATTCTCAGTGTTGTCTGGAGCCCCTGGCCCCTGAACGGCCTTTGGTACTTGTGGTGTCCTTGGAATTATAGTATTGTGCTTTAGATATCCGGGCTGCTCAAGCGGTAACGATTCATCTTGCGAAGGGATCGGCAAGGAGGACGGTACATCGACCCTTTCTGAGTCTGACGTGAGAGGGAGTCTCTTTCGAGTAGTCGGAGATGGAGGCGTCGGCGAAGCCTGCAGCGACCCAGCGCAGCCGATATAACGCTGTAGCACACGGGAAGGCGAAACGCTCAGTAGCCCGGCATCTGGCATGGGGTACGAGTCACTAATCTGACTTGGTGGTGCGTACCAGGACTTGAGAGAACCACCTCCAGTCTCCTGAGACGACATGAAGACCCCTTTCTCAGCTGGCGCCGTGTACCGCATGCAAGGCGACGAGCGATTATCCAAAGCACCTTCAAAGCTCAAATCCTGGGACCCAATCTCAAAGGACTGCCCAAACGATACGGCAGCCATGCCCTGGCTGGGAGACGGCATTGCGGGAGCCTGGGGTTGCTTCTGCTGTGTAACACACGCTTGCGCATTCACCCACGATTCCGTCGACGGGAGTGCTGTACGCGTTTGAGGCTGAAAGGCGAGATATGCCCGTGCGAGCTGGCGGTAGACGACATCATCGGCTGCGCGACTGGGTGCGGTGATGTGAACGAGGATCTCGGTGTCTTCCGCGCTGCTGCTGGCCATGATTTGAATGCTGTAGGCAGAAAAGCATGGCGATGGATGCGGGAGCCTAGAAAAAGAAGAACAAAGAAGCGTGGTTCCGGTGGGTTGCCAGTTATATGCTATTATCCACGTCTTTCCAAGACAACAGAGCAACCAGAAGCACGAGCCAGTTGCCAGACATGGACGTGTAAGGATATAGAAGGGCAGCAGGCAACAAAAGATCCAAGTCTGAAGAGACCAGAGAAGAACCTGAGGTCTACAATCCCTAGGCAAACATGGAGAAGGTGGTTGATGAATAGTGGAGGAGTGAGGTCTCGTGACGCACGAGATTCACGGTCTGAAGTAGACGCCGCTGAAGATTCAAGCCATGTACCTCTAGACCAAAGCACCTGGCGCCTTCCATCCCCAACGGGTTGACGGGTGCCAGGCCCGCTATAGGTCAAGCCACACAACAGCCTAATGGTCAGTGTCATTAGCCTAAGGTCACTCAATCAGCCACACAAGGACCCCTGCTAAACCACCAACATCGACGACAGATTAGTACTACCCCAGGATCCATCCATCAAGTGCTCGCTCTCCTCCGAGACACTTGGCTCGATTCCTCGTCCCTCTCCAATCCCCCTCCAACGACCTTCCCCCGCTTAAACTCAGCCATGTCGGAATCCACAGAGTCCAAGTCTAGAGGCCCCCTCGGCCGAGTTGTTGTCATTGGCGGCAACGGCTTCCTTGGTCACCATATCGTCAACCAGGCCATCGAGTCTTGGACCACCACCGCCGTCTTCGGCGTCGACCTGCGGTGCGAGCGCAACCGCAATCCCTCGGCCGAGTACCGCGAGTGCGACATCACCGACCCCGAGCGCCTGCTGTCTCTGATTGAGGAGCTCAAGCCCGACGTCGTCATCCACACGGCGTCCCCCGTCGCCAACAACCCCAAGATCGGCAACGACATCTTCAAAAAGGTCAATGTCGACGGAACACAAGCTGTGGTTGATGCCTGCGAAAAGGCAGGTGTCAAGGCTCTTGTCTATACCAGCTCTGCCAGTGTCATCAGCGACAATGTCACTGATCTGCTCAACGCAGATGAGCGGTGGCCATTGATCCGTGGAGATCAGCAGACCGAGTACTACTCCGAGACCAAGGTTCGTCGTCGCGTCTTGCTTCGCTAGGAACTTGACTAACATGATACTTGCTATAGGCTGCTGCTGAAGAGCTCGTCCTCCAGGCGAATCGCAAGGATGACTCCAAGCTCCTCACTTGCGCCATTCGCCCCGCCGGCATCTTTGGTGAGGGTGACGTCCAGACCCTCGCCGGCATCCTCAACGTCTACAAGCGCGGCAAGCACAACGTCCAGGTCGGCAATAACGAGAACCTCTTTGACTTTACCTACGTTGGCAACGTCGCTCACTCCCACCTCCTCGCCGCCCAGCTCCTCCTCGCCACTGCCGCCTCCCCCACTGTCCCCCTCGACCACGAGCGCGTCGACGGCGAGGCCTTCTTCATCACAAATGACGAGCCCGTCTACTTCTGGGACTTTGCTCGCGCCATCTGGCGCGCCGCCGGCTACGACAAGGGAAAGGAGGGTACCTGGACCCTGCCGCGCGAGTTGGGCATCGGTCTCGGCTTCGTCAGCGAGGTGTTTGGCACCATTCTGGGCAAGACCCCGACTCTCACCCGCAAGGCCATCATTATGAGCTCCATGACCCGCTACTACAATATCACCAAGGCCAAGCGTGTCCTACGCTACAAGCCCCTGTGGACATTGCAGGAGGGCATCAACCGTGGTGTGGAGTGGTTCGCCGAGCAGGACAGACAGCAGGCTGCTGCTGTCAAGGCATGATTGATGATCAGGGCCAAGCTTGGAACGAACAAATGAGTAAGAGGAGGGCTCTAATGAAAAGGGATCAAGGGAGGAAAAAAATCCATATCCAGCCATGAATGCACATACCTGGCTCTTATATCCACACAGGCCGAGGTTTAATATAACAAAGACGCTTCAATTTTTGACGCACACATTTCACCAAGCATCATAAACAACTATGCGGTAACAAGCGCGAAGGAACTAGTGGTACTCGATTGTCAAGTCGTGAATACCCAATCGGAACAGATTCTATTGTTCCTATCTCTCTGTCATCCATCCATCCGTCCATCCATCCATGCCATGTTCCATCCGTGACCAAAAACCCCTTCTGATCCCAGAATGAAGCCAACATGTTGCATCCTCACATCTGACCCATCATCCACGCACCCGCGAGAGGAATGTTCTGTGCATCCTCATCGCTCTGCTTCCGTGTCTCGCCAGGGAATCAACCCGTTCACATGGTTACTCCATCCAACGCAGGTATAGAAGAAAAAAGACAAGAAAAAAGATGACAACACCCCCTTTGGACCCTTTTTTTGGTTTCATGAAAAAGGCATCAACCACCGGGCCCCCCAAAAAAGAATAAGAACTTAGTCGAGAATCGAAAAGGGGTAAAAAAAGCCAAGCTCTTCCATGCCATCTTGGTGATAGGGGTAGCAAGGGAACGGCATAGAGCAGTAGGTGGGAAGTGAACAAGACAGGAGGACAAAAATCCATCGTCTTGTGGTGAGATAAAAGTCGAGAAACTACCAGGTCCATCGTGTCGTGCGGGAACAGGGTTAAGTAAGGGCTTGTTGGCGATCTGCTTTTTCCTTTTTCAAGGGGGTGATTGATAATAACAGGCGGAGGGGGAAGCGAAGAGGAACGCCGTCGACTATGCAAATGACTCTACTCCCAAATCATGCCTCCTGAACTGAGTAGGGAAACGAAATGAAGCTTAGGACTGGGCATTGCCTGGCCCAGAAGGTGAAGGATATCGTTGGAAAGTATCATGAGTTGCCCGACACACCAAGCCCGCTGCCTTGGCGGGTGAGACCCGAGTTGCGCCACTCCCGTCGCCTGCTGTGCTCGGCGCTATCGAGCTGGCTGTCCGACTGGTTGAACTGGTTGGCACCGTACGGTGAAGGGTTGGCTAGATCATTCCGACCCCTCCAGCGTGTCGGAGGCGTGCCAGGACCGTTGTTGGCATAGGGCATAGGAGGGTCTTGCATGGGGCGGACACTGGCTTCGCCCTGCCACAGAGCAGGGTCCGTCTCTACTCGCCGGGCTGGTGGTCGTGTAGAGTTGTCTTGACGGTTGTAGACCTCATTGACCTCAGTGATCGAGATCTGCCCCCGTCGATCTTGGAACCGCTTGAGAATCTCCTTGGTTGTAATTTCTCCGCTGTTGCTGAAGATGTAGGGGTCGTTGAGGAGGCCAAGGATCTCATCGGGAACCTATATCAATGTTAGAAAACGCTCCATTACGCTGAACAACCAAGGCATCTTACCTGGCACATCTCCTCGATATGCGTAATCATCATTTCTACAGCATCAATAACATAAATGGCCTCGCTATCCAGGGCAGGTGCTCTGGATGGGTTCGTAAGGATGTTGGGTGCAATAACTGTCGCAAGGTTCCTGATGTCCATCTTGGAACCAACCTCCTCGTCCAGCTGGTGGAAGGACCCTGCCCACTTAAGGAAGCTGAAGAGAATCTCGAGACTGTCTCGGTGACTCTTGGGGAGAAGGCAGCATGTGAGGTGTAGACACTGCTTCCTCTTCTCTGCGTCTGAGATCTTGGCCGCGCTGATCCATAGCCTGTACAGCTTGTGTGTCATCAGGGGGTCCGGCAGATCTCGCAGGTAACGCTTGAGAAGAGCTGCGAGCTGGATGACGGGCTGTTCCATAAAGTTTACCACGTCGCATCCTTCGGTGTTGATCTTCTCTACCAGACCTTGCTGCTTCTTGATGTTGCCGTTCTTTCGGAACACACCCTCGACTGAGAGATCCATCTTGCGCATCGATGACACAATATCGTCGATGACAGCTGGGATGCGAAGTGTGCCGGGTCCGACGCCGTCTGTGGACTCTGCACCGTCCCTCTCGATGATGATTTCGAGCGGCACACCAAACACACCCTTCTTCTTGACACTCTTGTTCTTGTCGTTCTTGAATGCCTTTCCAAGATTCTTCCAGAAGGTCGCTTGCTTACGCGACTCGATGAAGCTCAGAAGCTCATCTAGTGTGAACTCTTGCTCGATCATGGGTTGCATGGTGAGGACGGCAAGGTGACGGACGTTGAAGTATTCGAGGCCAGAAAGCTCCGAGAAGAACTTGCGGCCGATTTGGTTGGGGAAGCCCTCACCACGGAATTCTCGCTCACGATCGGCCGATTGCGATCGCTGATGGCCTGAGCCGCCTGGTGCGTCCAGAGAGCGATCAGAGAAGGGCTGTGGAGTCCTTTGCTGCTGTTCTCGGGACTGCTCGACAGCTACTATCCTCGGAATGTCATCGAGGGTGATGCCGTCGTTCTGTCCAAACATGAGATCGGTAGAACCTTGAGGGCCATGGCCTTGCCCACCATCTCCAGCTGAGCCAGGGCGTGGTGCCCGACCGTCGGGATCCATTACGCGAGAGGTTCGGGCTTGTCGTACACTAGATGACAAGTGACGATCTAATCGCGTACTTCGGAGTCTGCGTACATCATTCAGAGTGTTCTCATAAGACGACTCACGATGACTGTCCTTGTTATCACCTGGGCCCCGTGACCGAGAATCAGCACGCGGCCTTGCATCGTTGTCATGGCCACCAGCTGCGCCATAACCGTTACTGTTGGGGTCCTCGCCGGAGCGCGGAAGGGTTCCATTGGCTCTTAGAATATCCAGCAGGCGAGCCAGAGCAACCCGGAGAAGGAATACGTATTGCTGCAGCTTGGAAATATGCTCAAACTTCATTGCGGATTCGGCGTTGGGGCCAACACAGTTTGTGCAGTAAATCTTGCGGTCGAAAGCGTTGAAACGGGCTTCCTGCAAAGCACGGCCGAGCTCACGTCCACATCTTGTACACTTGACGCAAGTCAGATGCCACCTCATGTCGGCGTTCTTGGCACACTCGTCCTCGACAGATCTATGGCAGAGGGTGCAGTGGTCCGAGTCGTGCGATGATAGTCGCGAACCGTCCGCGTTCACTTGCAGCTGGCCATTGTCGTTCTTGACGGCGTCTAGGTCGCTCAGGTCGTCGAGGAACTGGTAGAGACCGGTGGAGGCGCTGGCTTCGCGCTCGAGGCGCAGCGCCCCTTGAAGGCAAATTCGGATGAGGAGTTTGAGGTAGTGGGCAAGACCAGTGACGAGGGACAGCAGTTCCTGTGTGACACCCAGCTTGTGGCCACCACTGTCTTGCGTCTTTGACAGCAAGGAGAAGAAGGACACAATCTTCTTACATAAAAGCTTGGCTTCTCGGCCGTAAGACATACCTGACCAAAGTTAGAATGGCGCACATCGTCTCGGGCATATGCAGGGTCTTGTCTTTACCTTTCTCATTCAAGCCCACCATTGTCGCGTCGAGTCGGTCCGCCGATTGGAACAGGATCTCGACGTGCCATATGAAGCGCTTCGCAACCAAAACTCCGTCGACATAGGCACCGTTGCTAACGTGGAGGAGCATGTCGGATATACAAGCGGCCGATGATTCCTCAAAGGTCGAGAGTACACTCCATATCCGGAAGACCTTCTCTTCCATGCGCTCCTCCTCCTCACGGATGAGGTCTCTGCCCGCACGATCATCTGAACTCTTTAGAGCGGGCGGTGAATCTGTGGGCTGTGCTAAGCGCACATTCCAAAACTTATGAATCATGTAACACTCGGGGTGCCAATGCTGGTTCTGGCCGTTCCTGAAGATCTCGACGAACTGCTTCAGGATGGCTGTCTGGCAGCCATTGCAACGCTGCGCAAACTGTGTCGAATAGTGATAATGGCAGTAAACATTCCCATCGTGCTCGTAGTAACTATCCTGGGCGCCGAATATCGTCGAACATAATGAGCAGGTAAAATGGTCGACATGGTATTTTCGGTCTAGGGCGGTGATGTATGAGCCACGCAGGGCGCCCCCGCACTGGTAACAGAGGAGGCCCAACCGGCGGAAGTAGTCCGTCTCGCATAGGGGATACTGTCCCTGGCCGTTCTCGTCGTCTGCCGGGAAGAACTTGGATGCTACTATCTCACCGCAGTCCTGTCCCTTGATTAGTATCGACACTGAACAATACGGGGTGTCTTGGGCGCCGAACCTGACACTTGAAACAGTCGAGATGAAAGGTTCCTTCGAGGGCTCGAACAAACTGGCCCGTTAAGGGCTCACCGCAAGCCTGGCAGGTCCTCGTCTGACCGCTGGCAGATCTTCCTCCTCGCCCTCTCGACCTGTTCCGCTCAGCACTTTTGCGGGGCGGCTGATCCTCAGCCCATCCGGGGGGGGGAGGATTAGGAGTGCCCGGTGCAGAGGCGGGCGGCCTAGGGCGATAACTGCTGTCAGGCGTCCTCGTCCGCAGTTGTCCACCGTTCTGCCAGCTTGAATCGGGGTGCGGAGGCACGTCGGAGCCGGTATGGTCGCGGGATTGGTCTCCATGACCAGGTTCGCCCAGCATCGCGTCGTCGTAACCCGACGCCATGATGAGAAGCAATCCGGAACTTCGTCGAGATGCTCAAGCCCCCCTCCAAACTCCAAACTAATCAGTTACGAATGAGTCCTCGGCGCCGAATATCCAACAGAAGTCGACGGGCGTTCGCAGCGGTCGGCATCAGCGCCAGCAGTGGTGGGCGGCGGCAGCGGCAGCGGCGACGAAGGTATCGATGCCAATTGGCGAGGGCAGGCGTGTGATGTGGTACGCAGTAGAAGATAGTCTCGGTCGAGGGATAGGTGAGAGCGAGTATGGGCTGGTGTTCGCGTGACGGCCCAACGATAAGCCACCCAGTTCGGACTGGGGTGATGGAGGAGGCGGCGGGAGGAGCAAGTCGGTGGCAGTGAAGTGAAGCGGCACAAGACAGCAGGGACCCGGTAGCATGCGAGGCTGGAACGAAGAAAAACAGAGACAATGGAAGAAGATGCAGTACGAGACGCGGCGCAGCGCGTCTGCGGCGGCGTGGATGAAGGAGCGTGGGAGTAAAGTCGAAGCCTGTCGTGGGAGAGTAAGGTATGGAGTAGCAGGAGGCGCCTGGTGGTAGGGGAGCTGAAGTCGTGGAAACGATGGGGGGGAGAACGTGGTGGTGGTGGAGGAGCCCAGGTGGAGGAGACTCCCGCTTAGAGGGTACCTTCACCAACAATAGGGGATTAGCACCAAGGACGGGCTACCTAGGGGCCAAGGCAGGTACCTCGAGGTGCTTGGGTACCTACCTACCTAACGGCGGGGGGTTACCTAGCGGTCCTGCGCCGCCAGATCAGGGAGCTAGGTAAGAGATGGCCCCAGGGGAGTCGAGGTAGAGGTACTTTCCTGGGCGATCGGATAGCAGCAGGAGTCCCACCTGGTAGCCCAAACAGTATAGATTATTTTACGATGAAGCCGGGCAACAAGGCAGATAGATAGCTAGGTAGGTTGGTACCCAGAGAAGAGAGACGAGGCATACATAAAACCTGATAGCGCAATTTTTTCTGGCTCCTGCAAGAGCTGACTTGATGAGAGGTGACCCATCTAACGCAATGCGAATGGATGGAGGTTAGGTTGCTGCTGCTGACGGGCCGGACCCTGTGCGTGTTTAGGCGTTAGGGGCGTTGGATACTGCAATTTCCAGGCCGGCCACGGGGAGCCACGTCGAGGTAGCGATACTAAAATAAAAATAAACGGTGGAGGTTTCGAAAGCCGCTTCCTTCAGGTGCAGGTCGCCGTCAGCACTGCCTGCCAGGGCGGGTATTATTAGTAGGCAATCACAATAAAGAATACATTTGGATTGGATTGGACCGATCAGATGGGATTGCAGCCCGCCATTTCTGCCTTTGAGTCTGCCCTCTCTCTCTTCTTTCTTGCTCATCGTCAGGCTGAGCAGGGCTCCAGATGTCTAGGACTGCCGTCAGCATATCGTGGCATTCAATGTCACTGAGATGGACCCCCCAGAGTCATCTTCTCAGCCCGCCTATTCCCCTTCGAGACCCGACCCGACAGGACCCAGGCAAGGCATTGCTGCAGCAGTGGGAATGTCTCCATCGCATGGATGGGTCTTGAGGCGTTTGAGCCTGAGCCTGAAGTCTGCCTGAGTCTCTGGACTGCAGACGACCGGGCTATGGTCAAAGCTGGGGGCGCACTACCACTGCTATGCTCGCTCCCAAGAGTTATCCATGACAGACCCTGGGCAGAGCCCCCCGGCTTACCTGACACTCGCAGGTTTCTCACCATTCATCATGGGTTGATGAGGTCAGTTCCAGTCCCCAGATTTCCCTCGGACCTGTCAGACATGGAACACGTCCAATGGATCGGCCGCCTTCAGACGAGGTCCGCTTTGGCTCCTTGAGAGTGAAAAAAAAAACCAGAGCCCCCTGGTACCGCACATAACCTTGCCCTTTCTTGAAATTGCAATGAAGATCTCATCACGTGTGCAGGACCTAGGGGGGTTTTGAGCTGCAAGAAGGTCAAGGCATGTGTCTACTAAAAAGACGGTGCATGAGATGGATGAGAGCAGTCAAAATAAAACATGTCACGGGCCATTGAGTGCACACTAAAGAGCAGCGAATATTTATGTCGACAGGTGGGAGCGTGCTGTGGTTTTTGTGCCATCTTACCTGTCGCAATTTATGTTGCATCGCTGACTTGGTCTACTTGGAACCCTTTTCTTGACTCTTGTCCCCTGCAATCTCTCGTCCATGGATTGGACCACGGACGGATATGAGCAGGCTGCTAATGATGGATGATTGCACGTCTTTATTACACAAGAAACAACAACATTCCGGCTCATCAACCAAATCAGTCAAACTCCCGGAATGTGGTGGCTTCCGGGCTCTGGGATACAGTCACGGACAGCAGCCCTTGCTTGGATCTCGCCAGTAGCAGCATGAATTACAATTACAATGCTATAACGCAGCAACAAAGCCTATAGCACAAAAAAATATTCTCTCTCATCATCCACCCCCCATCCATCATTCGACGTCATTTTAGAAGACGCGCCAGTAAAGCCAAGAGAAACAAATCATGCACACACGCGCAAACGGGAAATCAAGGTCCCCACACTCTTCCCGTCCCCGTCGTACTGGAGGGGAGGCCCTGCCCTGCCCTGTCCTGCTGCTGATGGATGGTTTGTCCAGAAAATCCAACCCCTGAGAATGCCGAGCTCGTCCATTTCGTCTCGTGTACCCGTCTTATAAGCATCGTCGATGCTCGATCCCGACCAATAACATCCTTCTGGTAACATCTCGGGTGTATCCGATGTCGCTGCGGGAGGAGCTGACCAGATCTTGAAACTCACTCACGTGCGAGATGTTCCCGCGGCTCTGTTTCAACTTTCAACCATGCACCAGCTCCTTCAGCCGCTTCTCAATCTTCTGCCGGCCATCAAGAGTCCGCCAAACTTCGTGGGGTGCTCCGTCGACAATGTCCCAGTTCTTCAACTTGTCCGTCAGCTTGGTCAGGTCTCGCTGCTTCTTCTCCCACGTGTGACTTTTCTTGATATGCACTCCAGAGCTAATCACCACCAGCGGCGTGTCCTTGTCCTGGATCTGGCGGCTGGTTTGAGCATCACGTCGTGTGAATGAACCCGCTACGAGGCTCTCCTGCAGCTTTGCAAATATCATCTTGCCTCCCTGCTGGGCGGATCGCCCGTATACTCGGTCTCGGCTCGTTCGTCCGCGGAAAATGGCACCAGACAGTCGGTCCAGCCCAAGCGGCGAGATGACACCCCGAAGCCAGAGCAAGAATCCCCAACCAGGCGATCCCACTTCGCCGAGAAGGTCCTCGTGGAGCGGATCTATGAGAAGTAGACCCTTGACGTGGTCTCCGTTGCGCGACGAGAATACTCGGGAATAAATCGATCCAATACCCGCGCTGGCCAGAACCCATGGGCCTCTCTCTCCTGCGCCGATCAAAGCCTCGCTGAGGGTATCAACTATGAAACCTGCCGACGATGGCGAGGGTGCGCTGTCTGACCAGCCGTAGCCAGGACGGTCCGTGAAGCAGTATCGAGAAATAGATCCGTTCTTGAGGGCGTTCTCGGCAAAGTCCCAGAACTCGTACTCGACAGGTCGCTCGCCGCCCTCAAACAGGACCGTAGGCAGGTCATTGCCCTTTGTGTCGGTCTTATTCCCGTGACAGTACACATGGATACGATACTTGTGATTGTCAACCCAGTACTGCTTTCCTGGAGGCGCCACACCCGCATCGAGTGCCCGGAGAATAATAGTGAGAGTGATGAGGAAGACGGCCACCGACATGATAGCATAGGCAATAGTTGAGAGCATCACCCCAGACCATTCGAACAGGGTTCGTCGCGTCTCGGCTCGACCGGTCAATCGCTCCTCCTCTTCTGCCTTGCCCCATTCCACCATGCGGTCTGTCAAAAGCGTCCAAAGGCTCGTGAGAAGAGCCCAGATGACGCTGACGACACCGACCCACCTCTCTTCGTATCGGGTCTTTTGTACGGACAAGATCAGAACCATGTCGAGAAACAAGACGGCCTGCGTTTCGGGTTAGATCTGTTTCAATGGCGTGTAGAAACCCTGCGGCTCGTAAACTTACCGACATGAAGATGACCAGTATCCTGACTGATTTGGAAGGCACCTCGAAGAAGAGGAGGGTGAAGATCAAGTTGGCAAGGGTCCATGTGGTGTATCCAAAGGCAAACCACACGCTGCCTCGAGTCTGGACGCCAGGCGGCGTCGCAAAGGTAGACACGAGCAGCAAGACCCACCACACCAGAGTGATCAGGGTGAAGAGGATTGAGAGATATCGCAAGACTCGGATGCTCCATAGGTTGTATGGAGTCACTGCTGGATCGTCGGGGGCAAGCAGGCCTCGGCCAGAGTCGACGCGGTTGGGGAGGAGTCGTGTATGTTCATCTGGCGCTGAGTGCTCTCCGTCCTCACGCTCGACGCCATTGGCACCATTGGCACCGTTCGTGTGCCTGCCATCCTCGCCGTCCTCACTCGAATCTCTCTTAGCAAAGATAGGCATCGTGGGCGTAGGTCAACCTGCGAATAAATGCTTCGCCTGCTCCAATCCGTGTAAGAACCAATCTCTGCGTTGAACCGATTGATCTGTCTTGGTAGTCGTACAATTATATGCAAGCACCCAGAAAATCCCCATGGATCCCAGCTTCACCCTGTTCCTCCCCAGAGTCTATATACCAAGGCCACCATCAACGATGCCAAAAAGTAGAATACGTCATTACCAGCCAACTCAGCTCGCCGTGTCACCAATCAATGATGCTGGGGGCGTTTGGTGGGAACACTAGCGGGCGGACGCAAGCCTCCGGGTTCGGGAACTTGGGCTGAGCTAGAGCTTCTTGTGTGAATGGTTTCGTAACCCCACGAGCATCGGCGCAATCTTGACAGAGCCGCAGAAGGGCTGGATTGCGTGAAGTTGACGATGGAGGGCTTTCGATGACGTGCTGTGTGTGATCCAGATGCTCTAGCTTGCTGTTAGCGTCGAGCTCCTGTACTGTCAGTACGGTACTTCTTCAGCAGTCCAAGGCTGAAACCGGCATTCTAGATCATGGAATAGCTTGTTTGCTGGATTACTTAAACAACAAATTAAAGAGTCGTACGACGAGAGGCGGGAGAAAATATCTTTTTCTCATCCCGCCATGAGGCTACAGTCGGTATTTGGCATTGATCTCCCTCCCATTCTTCAATTCGAGATGACTCTCACACAAGCATCACCCCGCCTGTACAAGCTCCAATGACATGCATTCAGCATCATCACTCACATTCCACGCAAGCAAGAATCCCGCGACACCTTATTTCAACGGCTGCACCCTTGGCTGTCTCAATTCTTGCTCATCTGGCTGCCTGGTGTACAAATACCACCTTGAACTACAACCCACGTGATTGAACACCCGTCGCCGCCATGGACCAATGAAGCCTGCCAGTGAGTGATGCTACACCAAAGAAAGCCAAAAAGGACAATACAAGGAGCACGATGCGAGCAAAAAAAGAATATTTACTTGCAATCAAGCAAAAGAAAAATCACAATGCGTCATCCGGAATTCGAATCCGAGCCTCAACTTATCTCAATGGAAGAGTTGAATCCTAACCCCTAGACCAATGACGCTTGTTGAATTTCGTCTCCATCAGAAGGTATATAGATGCAGAGGAGCAGCGGGGAATAAGGAGACGTGATGAAGAGAAGTCATAGAATCATTTAGACGAATGAGAGTACAAATGCCGATTCTGAAATTCGTCTGTGAGGAAACTGAACTCGTTCAGGTGGCATAGGTGGATAGGAGCCAGCACGGTGAAACAGATGGGGGACAGATAGAGAGCCATACAAAGTAATGTCATGACGAGCAATGATCGATGCGTTTAGACACCTACAACTAATCCAAAGCAGTATATTCCTCATTCCTGAAGCATCCGGGTCTTGAAGCACTATGATCGTAATGTATTGGCTCTTTACATGGGATCACTCGGCATACATACTCCAAAACACCACAATCCTCGACCAAAGTATCTCAAGCCTATTGCCAGTTTAAATTCAATCATACTCACAGAGTAAAAGAGTCCTAGCCTGGAGCGTCTATCAAGGTACAGGAGTCCATGTACGATTCTGCCTGAGAGAGAAACGCACAGCGTGGGATAGGCACCCGCTGGGTCTGGAGGACCAAATCTGAGAAAGAGAAAAGTGACAAAGGAAATTCGGTCGCACATATCACGAATCTTCCAATTCTAGCATCAAAGAGCACCATGATCGCTGTTCAAGTGGGCGCTAGCATGGAATGGGCGTGAGGAGATTGCCAACTAGTTGATCGGGCCAGAGGAACAGGGGAGGAGCTGTCCACGCGGATTCTCACCACACCGGCCATTCGTCACCGTCCAGCACCTGATGCCCGAGTCAAGGACTCAAGCCATCTCATCAGATAATGTCTCAAGTGGCTTGCTACATTCTGAACTGCATGGCGCCAATTCCATTCTCTAGCTATCGTCGCAACTAAACAACATGTAGTGAAACAGAAGCGGTGGGTGTGTATCTCGTCGTGCAATTCCATCATCAGCTAGGTAATGTTGGGTATATTAAATCCCATCTCCATTGTTCCAGACTCCTTTTCCTCCATTGACTCCAGGCTGTGTTTATAACATAGGAAATAAATCAAGCTAAAGAAATGCTCCCTCCAGGTCCTCATTCATCATTAGGTGTAGATCAAAAGTGGCATTCAAGTGTCCCATGGTGTGACCGGATTGAATTCCTTAGCACTCGGGACCGAGTAGATACTGCTCGACATGGAGTGCGACGATTGGCTAAGCCCCGAGTAAGACTGTCTCGACTGTTGATGCTGCTGTGCTCGCTTCAGTGCCTTTTCTGGGTCTGGGCCGCTCGTAGAAGTGATAGCGTTCTCGGGGATCTTTCCAATTGGCAAATGCAACTTGGCTGCTGCCCGAGGGTCGTTCTTATCAATGCCATGGCGTTTATACGTGTTCCTCTTCTGCTCCTTCATGGCCTGCGCGGACGGCTCACTCACAGAAAGCCAATCCTTGACTTGAGTAAACCACCTTGGCTTCCCGGACTTGGACTTGTGCTTATCTGAGGAATGTAGAGAGCTGCGAAGTCTCTCGTCCCCACTAACAGAAGGGTCATACTCGGATCGTGAGGGACGTGATGTGAGGATTGATGTGCCTGAGCTGGTAAGAGTGTCGGGCGATGAACCTCCTGGGATGGCCATAGTTGGGATTGTTGGTGTTATTAGATGAAGTTCTCTAAGGTCGATTGATTTCGATGTCGTCTGATAACCGCTTGAGAAAGGACTGTAGTTGGCGTCCGTTTCTCTCGTGTGCAACTTGTGTGCTAAGCCCGGTTCATGCAAGGACTGAGAAATGAGAACCTTCGCATCCAGAGATCGTGTATTTTTGTGCCGGACAAGAGTTGCCCGTGGTGATTTCGAAGAACTGGAGGTGTCGATTGTGCTGTTGAAGATGTACGGAGAAGTGGCTGGGCGCGCTGTCTCTGCGCTCGCTCTTGCCCAGTCTCCGTCTTGAACTGGTGAAGTCTTGAATGGGTCTGAAAGCGCGAAACGGCCAAAGATGATACTCTTCCGACGTCTCTTTGTCTGGTTCTAACCGACGTATGGTAGAGGCGAGGTCTTTGAGGGCAGTGCAGTTCCTCCAAGGTCGTGTGAACTGGCTGGGGCCGAGGTCTGGGTTTGCCAGTGGGTTGGTATCTCCTCTGGGCCTTGAGTATGGGATATCAGGGCACGGCGAGGTAGTCCAAGAGAGGTAGGATATGAGAAATTTCGCACAGGCACTGATTTGCTGGATGCTGGTGGTCGGCGATGAATCTGAACAGGTGGATAATTGATATCAATAGGCGTATCCGAGGCAGGCATAATCCTTCATCCAAGGAAGGGTGAAAATCTTTGCTCCCAACAGAAGCGGAAACAAGCCGAAGATATCTGCTGGAATTTCAAGGCCAAAGTGGAAGGGAACAAGCACAGCCAAAGACCGGATGAGAGGGCAGATTCCAATTCTTGACAAATGCAGGAACCGATCTCAAGTCCCTAGCAGCGTAACGTCGATTCGTCAGGTCTTGGCCTTTAGAACAGTAGTAGAAGGGTGAGCGAGGTGCGCGAGTCGTGAACGGTGTAAGTGGCAGGCACTTTGGCTGCGACTAGAAAGACGGCGGAAACTTGGCGGAGGAATGGAAGAAGGAAGCGAAAATGAGGCGCTTCTTTAGTGAAAAGAATTGTCAGGTTAGTGAGGAGGATGTGAAAGAAATGGATTTCCTGAGATGGAAGAAGATGAGTCTGGGAAGAAGAGGACAATAAATGAGGGCAGAGGGGAAAGCCTTTTGGAAGGAGGGAATGGGAGTTGCGTACCTGCCCCGTTATACCAACCATGAACTTGCTCCCGCCTCACCCTCCTTCAAAGCCCCCGGCGTCATCTTCACACCCACCGTCACAAATCACAATCCTCCACACCCTCGCGGGTAGACTTGCATCGTTACCCACATCTTGGCTTCGCACTTGAGAGCTGGCCCTGCTCGCATCTGCTGGTGGCCCAGGTGGGCAATCCGACAAGTGTGGATGGGTCTGTAATTGGGTCTGGGGACACCAACAAGGGACAACAAGTCGAGGCCTTTTCTTGAGCTGCCCTGTCGAGCTGCAGTGGTGGGCGGAACGGTGCAACGGTGGGTGCCTGTGGCTCCGTTTCTTCACAGCTGAGAATGGACGTCTCGGTAGGTGGCGTCGACGGTGCGTCCAACAACTCAATCTCTCCTGGGCAAAGTGCCTGGACAAAGCCCGCCTTGGGCCACCGGGATGCCAGATGCTTCTTGTGAATCCTGGCCCGTCATTTGCCGGAGCTGCCGTTAGCGCATGTGCCACATCTCTGCTCTCGCAGCTTTGCGCACAGCTAATCGAGCTACTGACGTCTAGTCTCGTGTCAACGGTGCCAAGATGCCCGAAGCTGAATCAACCCCCATATTACGCCCGTGGTCTGTCGACAGTCAAGTGTCAAGCGCCTCGTCCAGCAAGATGTTGCCCCAGGCTGAGCTAAGAAGGTCCATCACTGAGGGAAGCGGAATCATCAATGCCGGGCTTTACGACATCATGGCATCAACGTTTGAGCGACCCTTCCTGGAGCCATACCGTCCCGGCCTAGCGGCGATCCAACCAGCGACAGGTTCAATAGTCCACCACTGTACCCTGGCAGCCGGGCTGTCGTAAATCTCCTAGTTTACGACTCCCCTGCAAAGGCCGTCCAGGGCCCAAATTTGTCATGGAGACGTGGGGATCCGTCTTGAATCCAGATCTTTCCGGACGCGTGGAACCTGCGGGTCAGCTGAGGAATTCTTGTGTTCTCGAATGACGGTTCCAAGCCTTGTTCGACATGGGACAGCAGGCAAGTTGCTCCGCCGTCGGAATGGGAGATTATCGACGGTGAAGAGTAGAGACGGACGATGCACAGATGAGATGGAACAAAACGAGGAACCCTCAGGACAGAACTCCCATGATCTGATGTTCTACAAAGGCCTCGGTATTGCGGTATCAAGTCTAACGCGAGTTCAGCATCGGAAAAAGCAATTAGGACTGCAGGCATGGGAAAAAGCAAGATACCCATTGTCTGTCTTACTCCCGTGCAGATAGCCGCCATGGTGAACCAGTTGGAAGCAAGACCGAGGTCATTGCTGCAAGAACGCAAAACTGCCCACCAATGTCCCGTCACCGACGACGGGTCCTGGACTCCCACCGCAGGGCTGGCTTGCCGTCTATTTCCAGCGCCTCTGGTCCCCGTTGGCTCACAACTGCGCCTAGGCACGGGCCAGATCTAGACCACTCGATGTCTATGAAGTATAGACTGAGAAGCAGGACATTACAACGCATCACAAGATGAACTTCTTGACGAGAAGCTTGACGAGAAGAGAAAACAGTGTCGGTATTGACCAAGTCCTTAGTGACAGCTGGCTCATTTCCCAGAAAATATTGCTTAGAGCAACCATAGCTCCCTTCAAAAGCCGAGTAGTCTGGTGCGGCGCACAGCCGCTAATGCAACGAGTGTGGATGGTCACAGACAAGGCGCTGCAACACCAAGCCAGACAAGCACACAAGCTTTTCTGGGCGCAGGATCTGAAACCGAGGGATATTATCCCTTTCCAGCAACTTGGTACGATGAGGCTCAAGCTGCCTGTGATCGACAGGTTGCCGGGATCGACGTTGAAATTGTGGCATAATGACTCGGGTAGACATTCGAGAAGGTCCATCATGACGATCCCAAGATCGACAAACCGTTGGCAACGTCAACCACCATGCCGGTACCTCAGAATCATTGCTTGATGACAAGAAAGAAGGATAGCAAAGCCGTTGTGTTCCTGACAGCTCACTTCCGCGGACCCTCAACCCTTGCGTGCAGCCGTGTGATGTCGGGACGGACGCCGGTGCAAACTCTCATTGTGATGAGAACAGGGAATAGGAGGTGCGCAGACTCCGTCTTCCAGCACACAAAAGGTGAAGGGTATCTCATTCTGGTGGCTTCGTCATTGTGACAGTACGCAGTATGGGTCCTACACACCCAACCCAGCCTTTACAGGCTCACAAGACATTTGAGCGTGCTTGTGCCTGGTGTATCTCCCTGTCTGTGAGTGTTTGTTCGTCAAAACGCAAGGTGGCCCGTGCTCTCTCTTGATCGGAACTGGCGCAAGATCTTGTCCGATCGCCGGATGTGGGGCCAAACGATACCACCTTGGCCCACTTTCCCTCCGACTTCACCCCGCCTGAGTCGTCGAAGCCTCATGATGCCTGATGCTTTTTCGACCTCTCCTCATGCGCGCTCATTGATGAACCCTCTTTCTCCTTGGCCGGCCCAACTCTCACTAGACTCGACCTGAACCTGAACCTGGAAATAGGCTCCCGCGGTGGCCAAGCGTTACACTCGGTCCCTCTAGTCTCCGTCTCGAGCCGTCTGCTAGCCTTCCGACCCCGCCAAAGCTCCCGCCGCGAGGGGGTTGCCTGCTTGCTTGCTTGAGACATATCGCATCCATCCAAGGGTCACCTCTAGCTTGGTGCAATATTCCCTTTTTTCTCTCTCTTGTCCCTCCCTCCCTTGCTTGTTCCCGTCATCGCGTCCTGCAAGCCTCTCCCTTTCGGGTTCCTCACCCACCGCTGCCGCTGTCGTCACCTCTTTCCGAGCTCGGCCTGCCTCTCTGCCTCCGACTCGCAGGCCCGTGCAAACAACCGTCCTACCAGCCTGACCCCTCTCCCCGCGCACCTCGATCATGCCCGCCTTGACAATTTCCACCGACAACCTCCCAAGCGACAGGCCTCCCTCGCCCAGCAGGCCACCCGTTTCTCCCCTCACTCCAACCCTGGCTTCCGCGCAGCTCTCCGGGGCTGCTCCAGCCCCCGGCGCCGGCGGTCGCCCGAGTCTCACGCACTCGCAGCCCGACCAGACAGGAGTCCCACCGCCCGCCCCCGTACCGATCGCATTCGACTCCAACCCAGATGTCATCGCGCTCAAATCTGCCATATCGATCCTTCAGATCCAGCGACAGCGCGCCACCGCCGACATCCAAGCTCTGAACCGCGCAAAGGAAGAGGCCGTCCAAGACCCCGAGGCCTTTATAAAGGATCTCATAGCAGGAAAGATCAATGCGCCGGCCAACGACGACAGCGACGAAGAGAATGACGATGATGGCGCGGATCAGAAGCAAGATAATGCGGGCGAGGGACCATCCAAGCAGCGCATCGCCTCTGAGCCGCGGGCATGGGCGAACCTCCCTCAACCACAGAACGTGGTCCGCTGCCCACCCATCAACTGGTCGCAATACGCCGTTGTAGGCGACTCTCTAGACAAGCTACACAACGAGCAGGTTACGCGTCCGAGCCAAGGAACACCAGCCGTCGTGGGAACCAACGGCACGTACGAGTTCAAGGGAGAGGGGAAGCAGGAGAGATATCAGGGTGTCGCTGCGCCTTTTGCCCCCACGCAGGAACGCCTAAGTAAAAAGTCCAAGTCGAAGAGATGATGAGCGACGATGACACGATCATGACTACAAAGAGGATGATGACCAAGTTCTCCCTACCTTGTTTGAGCGATGTTTCGGGAATGGGTTTCAGTTTGTTGCATCTGTTATATCGGCGTTGATTATTAGACGGGATGGCTTCAGAGGGTATCAGCAATATAGCCCCTTGCAATGGGTTTTCTTTTCTTTACAGTAGAATGCCTCCTCAGTCCTTCGAGGAGTTTCGTGAGTCCCAAATGTGATATCAAACCTTCACATCACTACAAGCCAACTGGTATGAAAAATAGTGAATGCTCTCATGACACTGCTCCTGGCAGGTCAACCTCCCCCGCCCACACCGCGAAGCCTAAATGACCGGTTCACTTTAGGCCAACCACTAATTGAAAGAAGGAGTCCGAATTCCAACCACGCCGAGTTCCCTTGTGTATCGTCATAGACCTAAACGCCATGTGAAATCCGGAAGATGTCTCCCTTATTCGCCTCGTACGCCTCTTCTGAATTCTCAAAGTAAATCCCAGAGCAATCCCGGCAAAGATGGTTTACACATCACTCTGGAAAGTCCCTGTAACAGGGGGTTAGCATTCCTTCGCTGTAAAGATGAGAAAACACTGCCAACTTACTCCATGCTCTGCTGGACTGACCGACGAAGCCGTCGGTTGTACTTCTTTTTGTCATCGGCCCCTGATCCCCAGTACATCTTGCTCGCCTCAGGATTGACGATCTTGCGTGGGTCATAGGCTGGCTCGTCATCTTCAAGGAAGGAAAAGATGGCCTCAATATGAGATCTCACATCCTCCCTCTTGAGCGGGTTGGGCGTGTAGCACGCTGTACCGTCTGACGCAATGTGATGGTGAAAAATCTTGGTCTCAAACCTGACTCGAGGCTGCTCTTCGGGGAACCGAGGGCTGAAGTTCATCTTGATTCTGAACAAGCCGCCGTCAAGATTGGTCATTGGGCGCCCAAAATAGGTAACCACCCATGAAAAGGGGTTGTCGTTCTCGAGGAACACGTTATGGGGCATGTCTCCCCTCTTGAACGCCTCGACGACCTGCTCAAACTGATGCTGAAGGTTGACAGCTACTGTGTTGTCTCGTGCCTTGGCAGCCAAGCCTTCCTCGGCCCATTTCTGGGGCTCTGCGTCAATGGCAGCCTTGATGGTGTGTAGACGGCGTTCAAGTTCGGTATAGTTGAATTTACCATCCATACTGTTGCTCCCAGGCGACTCAAAAGGCATCCGAGCGAACACCTGGCCGTCCCTGGTTTCAGATTTGCCCTTTTGAACCGCCGCCAAGTACGACTCGAAATACCACAAGAATCGACGCTTGCAGAGATCTTTGAATGGTTCAAATGGAACACTAGACTCGTCGATATCGTCATCGTCGAGATCCCCATCGCTGGCTTCGTCCATGTGTGGGGGGCCGTGGGCGGTCAACCCGAGGTAGCCTTCGAGGCGTTGGATGACCGAAATTCGCAACGTTTCGTGACGGATCTAGCAATGGTTAGGTGATAAGATGGCAAAACTAGACACAGAATCAAACCTTTTGGACATATTCCTTCTGCGCCTTCTTGTCCGATTCATCATTGGCATCCTCGAAGCCTGGCTCGTTTTCGTATGGGTTCGAGGACAGGAGACTCTGGATAGAGAGTAGAATGGATTCCAGTCCTTGGGCTGACGACCACTCCTCTCCGCGCTCTCCACGCCACGTCCTACTCTTTATGTCAGTCGTCGCTCGGGGTGGTGAGGTGTTGTCGATTACCCTAGGATAGAACTATGACGGTCAGTTCGGGTGTCAGCAGCCAGAGGGCAATAACTTACAGGCAGACTTTTCCGCTAGAGTAGATGTTGGGGTTAAACCGACAGCGCCCACCGTTCGTAGTAACGCAGTGGACGGTGGGGGACTTGGAAGGGTAATCTGCAAATGGAGGTGAGAGAGAGCACCAGTGTGAAGCGGGAACTCCAACCTTTGTGAAATCGGATAGCGAACTGCATATCTCATTTAGCTACTTCTGACCCAAGCATATTTATGAATCGTTGGCGACCAACCTCGAAAAGGCCAAACTCGTACGGGGTCTCGTGAGGGCCCATGATGAGAGCCTTGACATTGCGAACATCGATGTCGCGACATGCCACGGCGAGTGCTACGGTGGCGGCAACGTTAGATAATGAATGCAGAAACTTGATGAGCGCACATACACAAGTCGGAACTCTTCTGAATGTCGCTGAGCTCCTATACATGATGGTTAGCACACAGAGGCTCGCGGCGCAAAGACGAGACAAGGGATGGGATGGTGAAGGCGAGTGCGGGGCAAGTAACCTTGGAGATGCGAATGATAGACTGGTCCATGGCGTCTCTTGGGATGCAGATCAGATGAAAGAAGTCGTGAAAATGCTCTATCTGCAGAGCGCGACGCACATGGACAGGCCGCGACAAAGTTGAAGGCTTTCGACGGTCAACCTGAAGTTGAAATCGTGAGGTGAGGTGCAAGGTGGGAGAATGATTGTTTAAGCCGAGCACGGCAGGAGTGGAGGTGGGCAGGCACCTCGCACTTGACTTCAGCTTCTGGCGGGGGCAAGGGTCAGTGGAGGCTAATGGCGGGGATGGACCGGGCAAGTTAGTTGCTGGCTTAGGCCTAGCCATTTATAAGGCAGGCAACCTACAGAAGGGACTTCAAAGAGACAACGTGCTTGCAGGTGAGGAGAATAAAGTCTATTCCAGCATGAATAAGCCATAGATGCAGGGTATGTCAAACAAGTGTAATTCATTTTTGTCTGTCTTTTCCATCACACGCAAGCACCTGAAATGACTATTGGTGCAGAGTACTTACAATAATCTTTCCCAAGCACATAGGGTAGGAGTCACTGACTGGGCGGCTACGTGCGTCCATCAGCCAACACTCGCATGCAAGTTGCCATGATCCATGCAAGGGTTTTGGGTGGTAATACTGATAGCCGCCTTGTGATTACGAGCCTTTTGAATGAGTTATGATTACTGTGGGGGGTTTAAGTTGGAACCCAGATTCAGACTCAAGAACCTGTCGTTCTCGTTCGCCAGGCGGCTCATACGCATGTCTCCTCTGTCTCATGACATTAATAGCCAAGGCTCAAGAGCATACAACGAGGAAAGAGGGTTCCTCATGAAAATGTGGAAATGTATAAGCACCCATGGACTTGTACACGCATCAAACTTGCCAGCACACAGAATCCACTGTGAATGGCAGCGCTTGTGGGCATGATACCATGACCAACTTGGACATCCAACCAGAATTTGCCATGTTTATGATCAGCCTAACACCAAGAAAAACATGACTGGTTAAGAACGAGCAAGTAATATTGCAGAGATAACATGCACATAGTTATATCTAAGCGTACTCAATTACTCATTCTGTCATAACTCCTGTCCTCACGGAGGTATGCAGGCAACCATGGAACTTAGTGGGGCTAAAAGCTCCGGCGCTGGGTCCCGTCTCCATGGCAGCTTCCCAAGGTGCTGCAGAACGCGCTTCGCGTCTCCTAACGCGTAAATTGATTTTCTCCAAGCTCACTCCAACACAATTCAACGAACCAAGCTATCACCACCTAGCCTCGACATCGGAATCTCCTGCGCAAGCTGCCAAGTCTCACCTTTGCTCACAGTACGCCGATAATTTGCGCCAATATGGCGAGTTTCTTCGACCTCAAAGCTAGGAAGGCGGCTGCTGCTGCCAATGCGAATGCCGACCAGAAGCAGGACAAGTCCAGCAACCCCCGAACCCAACCTTGGGTTGAGAAATAGTCTGCACTCCCTATTTTCTGTTGCTACCACCAAGACTGACAGACTTGCAGCCGACCAAAGACCCTCAGCGATGTCACTGCTCAAGATCACACCGTCGATGTTCTCCAAAGGACACTGCAATCCTCCAACGTCCGTCCTCTCACCCTGCCAATCGATCCAGGCCCTGACAACTTCTTAGCTCCCACACATGCTCTTCTATGGCCCCCCAGGTACAGGTAAAACCTCGACGGTCCTTGCGCTGGCAAAGGAACTGTACGGCCCCGAAATGATCAAGTCCCGAGTCCTCGAGCTCAACGCCTCCGACGAGCGTGGCATTTCCATCGTCCGAGAAAAGGTCAAGAATTTTGCCCGCATGCAATTGACCAACCCGAGCCCTGGATACAAGGACAAATATCCCTGCCCCCCTTTCAAGATCATCATTCTGGACGAGGCCGACTCCATGACACAAGATGCGCAGAGCGCACTGCGAAGAACTATGGAGACATACAGCAAGATCACCCGTTTCTGCTTGATTTGCAACTATGTCACTCGTATCATCGATCCGCTTGCTAGTCGATGCAGCAAGTTTCGATTCAAAAGTCTCGACCAGAGTAATGCGAAGAAGAGGCTCGAGGAGATTGCAGAGAAGGAGGGCGTTCCGCTGGAGGACGGCGCCGTCGACACACTGATCAAGTGCAGCGAGGGAGATCTTCGAAAGGCTATTACCTTCCTGCAGAGTGCTGCTAGGCTCGTGGGCGCCGGTGCCCCAGAGAAGGATGCCGATGGTGCTGATACTATGGATGTGGATAAAAAGGCAGTGACAGTTAAGATCGTTGAGGACATTGCCGGTGTCATCCCCGAGAGCACCATTGAAGACCTGGTTCAAGCGATACGCCCAAAGAGCTCAGGACCCTCATACCAGAACGTCTCTAAAGTCGTCGAAGATATGGTTGCAGATGGTTGGAGCGCAGGACAAGTGGTTGGTCAGGTAAGTGGTTTGGCTCCTTGTCGAGACAGTTCTAACAGCCCCCGTAGTTGTACCAAGCCCTCACATTCGATGAAACTATCCCTGATTTCCAGAAGAACAAGATCGTCCTGATCTTCTCCGAAGTGGATAAACGGTTAGTAGACGGAGCTGATGAGCACCTATCTATCCTTGATTTGGCTATGAGGGTGTCGACTATCATGGCAGGAAAATAAGCACACAGCGTCTCGGATGAGGAACGGAGTTGAGGGTAGATATGGTGTTGGCGTTTAAGCTGGTCATATACCACCAAAATATTAAAATCTTGCACTTTCAAGCATTGTTCTACGCTGTGTCTTCCTGGCCAATTAGACCCAGATTGCCGTGCAATCCCGACCATGCATCACTCGACTGTTCTGAATCCTTCTTTTTCTCGGTATGTTTTCTGGCCTTACTTGGAGTCTTGGAGCCAGCCAGCCAAAAGTCATCTTCCGTGGTATCAGCTTGAGGCTCCTCCTCCTGTTCCACCTCACCCTGGCCCAAGAGGAGATCAATCTCTTGTAAGGTCTGCATAGAAGCCTCCAACGCAAGTTGCCCGCTTTCAACCTGTTCTGCCACATTTTCAAGGGTCGCAATCTTGGCCGAGTCTGCTGCGAGGACCCAGGGCTGGACTTTGCCGGTGAATCCAGGTCGTTCGGTAGAGGTTAGGACCTCTCCCAAGCCTGACCTCCTTCGAGTGGTGGGCGCTACGGCATGGGCCGGGAGTAGGTGACTTTCCTCGGTAAGGTGATCAAGCAACTGACAGGAATCCTTAACTTCCTTGCCCAGTGTCGTGTTTATATGGGCCTTTTGCGTGATCATGGCCTTTTGCTTCCTAGAAAGAGAGAGCAGAGTTTCGATGTATGGCGTGAGGAGATAGGTGCTCGGCACAGGATCAGCATCGCCTACTTGCTGCTTAGACTCGGGGGGTGCAAGGACAGGTGCCGTAGATGAATCAGATCGCTCGGCAACTGTGGAGAGAAGGGATCGTCTAGAAGCGAGATACTTGGCGTATTTGTCTTTGATGGCATCGAGTTGGGCATTTATCGAAGCCTGATCTGATGTTGCTCGATCATGACCTCCGGCGTTGCCCCCGGCGTCCTCATCACCGTCTTCATCCGTTGACGCCTTTCCGAGCTCCGTTTCGATCCAGTTGATGAGTTCATTGCGAGTCGTATTTAGAGCATGTAGCCTTGTGCCATTACTGATGACATCCGGTATGTTTTGAGCATTGGCCCTCGTTTCGCGGAGGAGCTGCTCCTCCCGCCGCAAGAGTAGCTTTGCCCTCAGAACCGTCTTCTCCAGTTGTGCAACTTGTTCCGTCAGATCAGGCTTCTTCGTACTTTGCTGCGCAACTAGCCCATTCACAACTTCCTTGGGTACTCTGGGAAGGCTGGCTGCCTCGTGAAACACGTCTTCAGGGTCAAGATATTCGGGGGCGGCAGCGGGTTTCTGCATGAGAAGATCGAGGTGATTTTGCACAGCCAAAAGCCGCTCTTGTTTCGTTTGAAGTTTTAGGAGTGCAACCCGTTCCTCTAGTAAATCGGTGCCGTTGGAGGGTGTTTCTTGGGGTGAGGATGGTCGGGAAACATTGGTTTGGGCAATGTCGTCATATTTCCGGCGTGCTTCCACATTGGCCTTGAGAGCCTCAACATACTCTCTGTATACTCCCTTAGAGTCGGGGTCGAGGTTCACATCGTGTACTGTGTCTGTCAGGGACACAGGCTGCTTGATTGGGCCATCATGGGAACAGGACCCAAGGTGAAGAGCCAAGACCCGTCGGATGTAGTTGACTTGTTCCCGAGGTTTTATGAACGGATCAAGAGTGTTTTGCAATGTTTCAGCAATGTTGGATGAATTCGCCATCTTGGCTTCACATGGTTTGTCGGTGAGAAGCTGTCGAGGATTTGTTTGGGCTCGTTGCTCTGCTCATGGGAGTAAATAGCGGAGCGCCCCTGGTCAACACTCGGTTGCTTCAGGTGTGGCTGGTGCGGAATTGAATGCTGAGCTTCGCCTGGGTGATTGCCGCGATAATGAGTACTTAAAAGCCCCGAGTCTTTAGATTTCAGGACATTTGAGGTAAATGCAAAAGATGAATTTCTTTGAAATGTATACCCATCTGTAAGATCAAGGATGGAATCGATTTAGGCTGTCGAGGTGCAGCCACACCTTCACCTAGCCACAGACGCGCTTCAATGGCACTAGACCAAACGTGACCTAGCGCCTCAGCCTCCCAGGCTGCGATCTGAAATTTGCGATCGCGACTTCACTCTGAAACTTTGAGAACGAATACAACCACAACAAAAACTGCGAATCAATCGATCGCATACTTCGAGTCATCTAGGCAGCGGCTATACCTCCGAAAAGTCGCGTCGGTGGCAAATCCATGATTATTTAACGGCCCAGTGCCCCGGGCTTTTGTCGAGAACATCGGCGTTCTCCAGCAATAACAAAGCTTCATAACCACCGCCACCATGTCGGAAGCAAATCGAGATGTCTCGCAGTACAAGTACTCGGCCATGTCGAACCTGGTCCTCCAGGCGGACCGTCGATTCGTCACGCGACGAACCGACGAGGCCACTGGTGATCCAGAGTCGCTGGCTGGGCGCTTGAGCATCCGGGACATGGGCGCTCGAGTTGCCCGCGACGACGCGCCGAAGCCGAAGAAACAACCTGGACTCCCAGATATCGAAAGGGGAAGTCTGAGAGAAGGCGAAGATATTCTGGCACGAGAACAGCGAAGGCGGAAGGCGGAAGCGCACCAGTCTGCCGGTGTCCTCGGCGCGAACGACCTCCTGGTCGAGGGCATCACATATCGACCGCGCACGCCAGCCACACGAGCGACGTTCGACCTAATTATCACAATCGTGGCAAACAATCTTGGAGACGTACCTCACGAGGTCGTGCGCAGCGCGGCCGACGCTGTACTGGAGTATTTGAAGGACGACGATTTGAAGGACCTCGATAAAAAGAAGGAGATCGATGACATCTTGGGTGTGGCTTTGAACCCAAAGCAGTTCAACGAGTTGGTAAATCTGGGAAAGAAGATCACAGACTACGATGCCCAGGATGATGACGACGATGTCGCTATGGGAGGTGCTGATGGCGACGACGCCGAAATCGACGAGCGTCAAGGTGTTGCTGTGGCCTTTGACGAAGACGAAGACGAAGATGAAGGCGGTATTGTTCACGAAGTTCGCGATGAATCATCGGATGACGAGGAGGAAGAGGAAGAGAAGGATGATAATGCTGAGGACAAGGATGGAGACGCCGTTGTCGATGTGGGCGATGAAATGATCCTCGACTCAGCGCCATCAGGAAGCAAACAAGCCGAGAAGGAGAAGCACAGCGTACCTGCACGAGATATTGACGCTTTCTGGTTACAACGCCAAATTGGTATCTTATACCCCGATGCTCACGAGCAGACCGACAAGACCAAGGAGGCGCTTCGGATTCTTTCAGGCGAGCCAGACGAGGCCGATGGCGAGGAAAAGTCGCTGCGCGAGATCGAAAACGACCTCATGGAATTGTTCGACTTTGAACACCACGAGTTGGTCCAGAAGCTCGTTGAGAACAGAGAGAAGGTCTTCTGGCTCACGAAGCTATCTCGCGCAGAGACTCCCGAACAACGTGCCGATGTCGAAAGAGAGATGGGCTCGGAAGGTCTACAATGGATTCTCAACGAGCTGAAGGGCCACAGTTCTGGTGAGGGCAAGAAGGGCAAGATGGACATTAAGATGGATATCGACGTCCCAGCCTCTTTCACCGCAGAGGCGCCTAAAACTGAGCGTGCTGAAGGCCAGCTGGTTGGCGGACTCCAGCCCAGGAAACTCATCAACCTCGACAACCTGGTCTTCGATCAAGGAAACCATCTCATGACAAACCCCAAGGTCCGACTACCTGAAGGCTCCACCAAGAGAACATTCAAGGGCTACGAGGAAATCCACATTCCTACCCCCAAGAAGCGCAACGAGCCTGGCGATGTCTTGATCCCCATTACCGATATGCCAGAGTGGTCTCGAAACCCCTTCAGCAAGAACCAGTCCCTGAACAAGATCCAGTCCAAGTGCTACCCTTCAGCATTTGAAGATGACGGAAACCTGCTTGTTTGTGCTCCTACCGGTAGTGGAAAGACCAACGTTGGTATGCTCGCTATCCTTCGCGAAATCGGCAAGCATCGCAACCCTGAGACTGGTGATATCGACCTTGATGCATTCAAGATTGTGTGTATCGCCCCTCTCAAGGCCCTGGTACAGGAGCAGGTTGGCAACTTGGGAAACCGACTCGAGCCTTATGGCATTCGAGTTTCAGAGTTGACTGGTGATCGTCAGCTCACCAAGCAGCAAATCGCCGAGACGCAAATCATCGTGACCACTCCTGAAAAATGGGATGTCATCACCAGAAAGTCAAACGATCTGACCTACACAAATCTGGTGCGCCTGATCATCATCGACGAAATCCATCTGTTGCACGATGACCGTGGACCTGTGCTGGAGAGCATCGTTAGCAGAACGATCCGCAAGACCGAGCAGACTGGCGAACCTGTCCGTATTATTGGTCTCTCTGCTACTCTACCCAACTACCGAGATGTTGCCAGCTTCTTGCGGGTGGACACCAAGAAGGGCCTCTTCCACTTTGACGGCTCCTTCCGACCATGCCCCCTGCGTCAGGAGTTTGTTGGAGTCACAGATCGGAAGGCCATTAAGCAGCTCAAGACGATGAACGATGTGTGTTACAACAAAGTCATTGAGCACGTGGGCGCAAACAGAAACCAGATGCTCATTTTCGTTCACTCTCGAAAGGAGACTGCCAAGACAGCCCGTTACATTCGAGACAAGGCGCTCGAGATGGACACGATCAACCAGATTCTTCGACACGACGCTGGTAGTCGAGAAGTTCTCAACGAGGCTTCGTCTCAAGCAACCGACAAGGACCTCAAGGACATCCTGCCCTACGGTTTTGGTATCCACCATGCCGGTATGAGCAGGATAGACAGGACAGATGTGGAGGACCTCTTTGCCCGTGGCGCTATCCAGGTCTTGGTGTGTACTGCGACGCTGGCTTGGGGTGTGAACTTGCCAGCACACACAGTCGTCATCAAGGGAACACAAGTTTACTCCCCTGAGAAGGGTAGCTGGGTTGAACTGAGTCCACAGGATGTTCTGCAGATGCTTGGACGTGCAGGTCGACCTCAGTACGACACCTACGGTGAAGGTATCATCATCACGACACAAAGTGAGATGCAATACTACCTCTCCCTTCTGAACCAGCAGCTTCCGATTGAAAGTCAGTTCGTGAGCAAATTGGTCGATAACTTGAACGCCGAGGTTGTTCTTGGCAATGTCAGAACCCGAGACGAGGGCGTTGAGTGGTTGGGATACACTTATCTGTTCGTCCGAATGCTTCGTTCGCCTGGTTTGTACCAGGTCGGAGCCGAGTATGAAGATGACGAAGCTCTTGAGCAGAAGCGGGTTGACCTGATTCATTCTGCTGCCATGGTTCTCCGAAAATCCAACCTCATCAAATACGATGAGAAGACAGGAAAGCTTCAGTCAACTGAACTTGGTCGTATCGCTTCTCACTACTACATCACCTTTGGATCTATGGAGACCTACAACAACCTAATTCAACCCTCCATTACAACCATTGAGCTGTTCCGCGTCTTTGCTCTGAGCGCCGAGTTCAAGTTTATCCCTGTTCGACAAGACGAGAAGCTCGAGTTGGCTAAGCTCTTGGGTCGTGTACCAATTCCTGTCAAGGAGAGTATCGAGGAGCCCCACGCCAAGATTAATGTGCTGCTGCAAGCGTACATCTCGCGCCTCAAGCTTGATGGCCTGGCCCTGATGGCGGATATGGTGTATGTTACCCAGTCTGCCGGCCGTATTCTCCGCGCCATCTTTGAGATTGCGTTGAAGAAGGGCTGGGCTTCTGTTGCGAAGACCGCTCTGGATCTTTGCAAGATGGCCGAGAAGCGCATGTGGCCGACCATGTCTCCTCTTCGTCAATTCCCTTCATGCCCTCGCGATGTCGTTCAAAAGGCAGAGAGAATCGATGTATCCTGGAGCAGTTACTTCGACCTGGACCCCCCTCGTATGGGCGAACTTCTTGGTATGCCTCGAGCTGGCCGAACTGTTTGTGGCCTCGTCGCCAAGTTCCCTCGTGTTGAGGTCCAGGCTCAAGTGCAACCGATGACTCGTTCGATGCTGCGTGTTGAATTGAGTATCACTCCCAACTTTGAATGGGATGATTCTGTCCATGGAGCTGCCGAGAACTTCTGGATCCTGGTCGAAGATTGCGACGGCGAGGATATTCTCTACCACGACACTTTCTTGCTCCGCAAGGAGTATGCCGAGTCTGAGGCGAATGAGCACATCGTCGATTTTACGGTGCCCATTACAGACCCCATGCCTCCCAACTACTTCGTCTCAGTTGTATCTGACCGATGGATGCATTCCGAGACGAGGCTCCCCGTGCCCTTCCACAAGCTGATTCTGCCCGAGAAGTTCCCTCCCCATACCGAACTTCTCGAGCTTCAGCCTCTGCCTGTCTCCGCTCTCAAGGTGGCGAGCTACGTTGACCTCTATCCTGACTGGAAGCAATTCAACAGGATCCAGACTCAAACGTTCAACTCTCTGTACAAGACAGACCAGAACGTATTTGTTGGAGCTCCCACAGGTAGCGGCAAGACAGTTTGCGCCGAGTTCGCTCTCCTTCGACATTGGACACAGGCTGACTCTGGCCGAGCCGTGTACATTACACCTTTCCAGGAGCTTGTCGATTCTCGCCTCCAGGACTGGCAGAAGCGATTGAGTCACCTCAATGGCGGAAAGGAGATTGTGAAGCTCACTGGCGAGACACCTACCGATCTTAAGCTCCTGGAGAAGGGCGACCTGATCCTGGCCACTCCAACCCAATGGGATGTTTTGTCTAGACAATGGAAGCGTCGTAAGAACGTTCAGACCGTGGAGCTGTTCATTGCCGACGAGATTCACCTTCTGGGAGGCTTCCAGGGTTATGTGTACGAGACCATCGTATCCAGGATGCATTATATCCGCAGCCAGACTGAGCTCCCCATGCGAATAATCGCTCTCAGCGTGTCGCTTGCAAACGCACGCGACATCGGCGAGTGGATTGATGCCAAGAAGCACGACATTTACAACTTCAGCCCCCATGTTCGACCTGTACCTCTTGAGCTTCATCTGCAGTCTTTCACCAACCCTCATTTCCCGTCTCTGATGCTGGCGATGGCTAAGCCCACATACTTGGCTATCACACAAATGTCTGCTGACAAGCCCGCCATGATCTTCGTGCCCAGCCGCAAGCAGACTCGAGCAACGGCCCGTGACCTTTTGGCTGCCTGCTTCGCCGACGATGACGAGGATCGCTTCCTCCACGCCGAAGTGAAGCAAATGCAGCCCCTGCTTGAGCGCATCCACGAGGAGGCGCTTGCTGAGGCACTGTCCCATGGTGTTGGTTATTACCATGAGGCTCTCAGTCAGAGTGACAGGCGCATTGTCAAGCATCTTTACGACAATGGCGCCATTCAGGTTCTCGTTGCCTCTCGAGATGTCTGCTGGGAACTGAACAGCACTGCTCATCTTGTCATCGTCATGGGCACGCAATACTTTGAGGGTCGTGAGCATCGATATGTTGACTACCCCCTCAGCGAGGTGCTGCACATGTTTGGCAAGGCCCTTCGTCCATCCAAGGATGGCCGCGGCCGTGGTGTTCTCATGCTTCCCCAAGTGAAGCGTGAGTACTACAAGAAGTTCCTGAATGAGGCTCTTCCAGTAGAGTCGCATCTTCACAACTACCTGCACGACGCGTTTGTCACTGAAATCAGCACTAAGATGATTGAGTCTGGTGATGACGCGATCAACTGGACGACATTCACCTACTTCTATCGTCGACTACTCGCTAACCCTAGCTATTATAGCTTGACAAGCACAACTCACGAGGGCCTGAGCAACTACATGTCTGATCTGGTCGAGACGACCTTGCGTGAGCTTAGCGAGTCAAAGATTATCGACTTTGACGAGGAGGATGGTTCCGTGTCACCGCAGAACGCTGCCATGATTGCCGCCTACTACAACATCTCGTACATCACCATGCAGACATTCCTGCTCTCGCTCAGCGCTCGTACAAAGCTCAAGGGCATCATGGAAATCGTCACATCTGCGACTGAGTTTGAGTCAATCCAAATCCGACGCCACGAGGATGGTCTCTTGCGACGCATCTACGACCGGGTCCCTGTCAAGATGTCTCAACCAGTCTATGACTCACCACACTTCAAGGCCTTTGTGCTACTTCAGGCTCACTTCTCACGGATGCAGTTGCCAATTGATCTCGCCAAGGATCAGGAGGTGTTGATCTCGAAGGTCCTCAGCCTCCTCAGTGCCATGGTTGATATCCTGTCCTCGGACGGCCATCTTAACGCCATGAATGCCATGGAGATGTCACAAATGATTGTCCAAGGCATGTGGGATCGGGATAGTCCTCTCAAGCAGATTCCTCACTTTACACCAGAGGTTGTCAAGGTGGCGAACGATTTTGGGTATGTAACGCGATTTGATATGGAAACTGACATGGCAGCTAACGAGCCCTATAGAATCAAGGACATCTTCGACTTCATGGAGGCGATGAACCCAGACGAGAACGCCGATTACAACAAGCTTGTCAAGCGACTTGGCCTGTCGCAGAAGCAGCTGGCTGAAGCTGCCAACTTTACAAACGACAAGTACCCTGATCTGGAACTCGAGCACGAGATTCTGGACGCGGACGAGATCAGGGCTGGTGAGCCAGCATACTTGAGTATCAAGATTGCTCGCAACCTCGAGGAGGAGGATGGCGATTATGACTCTACGGTGCATGCACCATTCTACCCCTCCAAGAAGATGGAGAACTGGTGGCTGGTTGTCGGTGATGAAAAGACCAAGAATCTCTTGGCCATCAAGCGAGTGACGATCGGGCGGGAACTGAACGTCCGACTCGAGTACACTGTGCCGTCACCAGGTGAGCACGACCTGAAGCTGTTCTTAATGAGCGATAGTTATGTTGGAGTCGACCAAGAGCGGGAATTCTCGGTGACGGCAGCCGAGGGCATGGATGTGGACGACGATGAGGAGGACTCGGACGAAGACGAGGAGTAGGAGCATAGAGCTCCCTCCAGCAGCAACTCGGTGCCAAGAATGGCTGTGTACACTACCTACCTACCTATTGCAGATGCAGACTACCTACGAATGCGAATAGAGGGTGTTAATTTTCGCACCCTTCAAATGGCACCATGACCCAGGACATTCAATGTGATCGAGATGTGCTCCCTGACACCAGTTATGCGGATACAAGCCAAGTTGTGTGGACATGAAGTGGTGGAACGCGAGTTATGAGGCGCGAGGGGCGAGATGAGCTGTTTGGCAACGCCAGGACGCGCCTCGCCACGGCTGGAGCCACAGGTGGTGGACGGCCACATCAAGAGTGATGAGGCTTGAAGACGATGAGAGGCAGATGCTTGGAACGCGTCCAGCCGTCGGGTTTGTATCCGAAGGCGCCGAATCAAGGATCAATACGCGCTGGGGCTGGTGTCGTGTGTGCTTGGGGTTGCTGATGACGCCGCCCGACGTGGGCGGCATATACACATCACGTGATTGTTCTCTAGTGACGTTGAAGTGTTTCCCTTGCCAGCCCATCAACTCGCACCAGTGTTTTTTCTCTCGTCACCCCAACCTACATCCCGGCACAACTCGACGAGGCGCTTCTCATCTTCAATTGCGCATCTCATCGTCACAACCCGATTCTCATCGCGCTACCAATCTTGCGCCCCATTGACGCGCGCCATACACGACCCGCTACGCGTTCGACCATCTTTTCCCCGGCTGGAACCCTGCTTCAGGCACCTGTGACCTCTGACCAGTGAAGCATCGTCACCTTCATCGCCATGGCCGAGCAGCCCAACGAGAAGCCCGAGGTCGCCGCCGCTGCTGCTGATGCGCAGGAAGCTCCTGCCACCGAGAATAAGCTTGCCGAGGCCCCATCAGCCGAGGACAAGGCAGAGCCCGCGCGCGAGACAGCCAAGGGAGGCGACGAGAAGGACAAGGCTGCCGAGGGTGAGTTTACATTTTTACGTACTTGACGTCTTTTGCGCATTTGATCGCATCGTTCCTGCTATCGCGCTCCAGCTCGAGGCAATGCCCTGCTGTCGCGGGCGCGTCCTTCCCGTTTGCCAGACCTATGCTGACCACATGGCGCGTTCAGAATCCAAGGAAGCTGAGAGCTCAGAGAAGCCGACCGAAGCTCAAGACGCGACCGAGAAGCCCAAGGAGGGCGAGAAACCTGCTGCGGAGGACGAAGACACGGAGATGAAGGACGCGACCGAGACACCAGCTGCCAAGGAGGCCACCGCTGATAGCGCGGCTCCCCCTGCTGATGGCGAGACTACAGTTGCAAACACCACAGCCGAGACTCCCGCGGCCAAGGGGAGAAACAACCGACGCAAGTCGACTGGCGGGGCTGGAGGCAAGACTCTGAGCAAGAAGGCTTCCAAGGCGCGCCTCACACACCTGAACGCCAAGCCTGGCGACCACTTTCTGGTCAAGCTCAAGGGTTTCCCCGCGTGGCCAGCCATCATCTGCAACGAGTCAATGCTCCCCCAGGCTCTCGTCGTCAATCGTCCCGTAACCGCGGCACGACGCGATGGCACCTACAACGAGGCCTACGCCGACGGCGGCAAGCGCGTCAACGATCGAAGCTTTCCTGTCATGTATCTGTACACCAACGAATTGTATGTATCCCCTGAGATCATGCTCATACTTTTTCTAACATTTTCCACAGCGGTTGGGTTCCCAACATGTCCCTCACAGAGCTCACCCCTGAAAAGGCCTCCGACTCGATCACCGAGAAGATGCGCAAGGATTTGCGAGAAGCCTTTGAGCTCGCTTCTCAGAACAACCCCATCGACTACTACGAAGACGTCTTGAAGCAATTCCAAGAAGAGCTAATTGCACAGGAGGAGGCAAAGAAGGAGGCCGCTGCGACACCCAAGAAGTCCAAGAAGGGCAAGGCCAAGGCACCAGCCGATGACCTGGAGATGGATGACGTGGATGACGAGGTTCCAGAGAAGCCCAAGTCCAAGAAGCGAAAGGCTGAGGATGACGCCAGCGTGAGTGCTCTAACAACGCCTTTCCTGGGAATGGCACATACTGACAAGGCTACACAGACACCTCAACGGTCCGACTCGGTCAAGAAGCCCAAGATCAAGCTCAACACTTCTACCCCCAAGGCGGCCAATGGCACACCCAAGGGCAAGGACGAATCAGCTACCAAGACAAAGCTCAAGGTCAAGAAGTCTTCTGAGAAGAAGGCCGAGGGACCCAAGGAGCCCAAGATGACAGCTGAGCAGCGTCGGCAGCGCAAGGAGGTAAGATCCCCAGCACTGCGTGCGCAGTTTAGTTCTAATGCCCTTACAGAAGGAAGTCCTTTACCTCAGACATAAGCTCCAGCGTGGACTCCTCACTAGAGATCAGGAGCCTCAGGAAGCCGAGATGAAGCAGATGTCTGAGTACGTGACAATGCTGGAGACCTTCAAGGATCTCGAGGTCTCCATCATCCGTTCAACCAAGATCAACAAGGTTCTCAAGGCCATTTTGAAGCTCCAGACCATTCCCCGCGAGGAGGAATTCCATTTCAAGGACCGTTCCCAAGCACTTTTGGACCAGTGGAATCAGCTGATGGCCAACGAGCCCGCTGCTGCCGCCAACGGAGTTAACGGAAAGTCCGAAGCCAAGCACTCGGAGAAGAAGAGAGAATCGCATAGTGGCAAAGAGGACACTGAGGAGCCCAAGGCGGAGGAGTCGGTCAAGCCTAAGGTCGAGCCTGAAGCAACACCAGAGGCGCCAGCGGCCGTGAAGAGCGAGAAGGATGAGGTAAGCCACCTTGGCAATTCATCTGAGGAAGCATGAAGCTAACCGTGAAATAGACCATTGCCCCTCCTGAGCCCATGGAAACCGAGGCTTAGCTGACGAAGATGGTTTGTTATGGTCTGATCAGGCTCGTGGTGTTTTAGATCGACTTTCTTCACGGCGTCAGGGTTTAGGTCTGTCGAATTCCGGTCTTTGTTTTCTCACTCTTTATTCTGGCAAAAGTGATTTCATCTGTTTTTCTTTTTTCCGCTTCTGTACGAGTATCTGCCATGGACGGAAAGCTGGCGGCAGAAACTCTCGACGGGTTGCCGGGTCACGAAGAGTTCTGCGGGACGTGGATAGGGAAGCGAGATATTTCCGGTTGTACAATGATTATCTGCCATGTCGGAGGGTAGCCGAATCGACATAGGTTTCCAAGCATGGCAGAATGGACAGAGAGAGGGTGATGGGCGGAGGAGGCATTTTGCGCTGATTTCACGGTCGGAAGATGATGTTCAAGAATGCGACGGCTTTTGAGAGGGGCGTATGGAAATGAGAATTGGCAGAGTAGCATACAAATGATCAATGGGACAAAGAACTAGAGATTAATTATGATTGAGTGAATACTGTTAATTCGTTGATATGCTGGTGTCTACTCTTAGTGAATATGTATGGCTGTGAGTGATGGAGTTGATGACTTCAAGGGGCTTTGTATACAGTGCGCAGAACAGTGTGTATAGTCGCGTCTCCCAGCCGAAAACGCGTCTACTCCCTTAATCAATATCCAAGCTTCAGGAGCAACGAACACATTTTCAATCATCTCAGGACTTGTTAAAATGACCCGAGAAGCTGGAAAGGAAGAGACTTATAGCCAGGAAGACCATCAGGTAATTCATTTCATTGTATCTTTCTGGTGTTGGAAACAGACACTAACGTAATAAACAGGTCGCCTACATATTTGATCCCGAAGGAGATGGGACACGCCAGAAACCAGCCAAACGCAGAAGGGTATCAAAGCAAGCCCAGGAGGCTTCAGAGGCTGTTGAAAACGCATCGCCTTTTGTGCCGCTGCTCAATGGAGCCGAGAAGCCTGAGCTCGTGCAGCTGAGGGAGGCCCTTTGCCAGGAGAGCTGGGCCAAGATTGGTGATCGCATCGAGGTGAGTCGGTGAAGCTCCATTGACTGAATTCCTGCTCATTCAACTCAGGGGATCCTCAAAACTTCAAACTCGGAGACGCTTGATCAAGTCAAGGCTTTTGTGGAAGATGCAAAGATGGATTGGTAACAGGCAGCCTCCCTTTTGGTCATCTTGACTTTGACTGACCATGCACAGTGGGGATAGAATCCCTTCAGCGTTCATCATCACAGGCCCCAACATTGCGTCACAGGATCTTCTCTTTCAGCAGCTATCTGATTCTCTCCAGCAGGCAACTCCTAGCAAGTTTGTGAGGCTGCGCTCGTCCGAAGCATCAACACTCAAGGCAACGCTGAAGAAGATTATCCGCGATGTCACAGCAAAGGTCTCTGACGAGGAAGATGACGATCTACATGTTGGAGATGGCGGAAATGTGAGTTTTCAGAGTCGCAGTTAGTAGTGCAGGGCTTATTTCGTGACAGGGCCGACGATATCTCGACTATGACCTCGAAGCATTGCATGCATTTGTCAATCCTCAGGGTTGCGAGCATGTCTTTGTGGCATTCCAGGACAGTGAAGGATTTGACAGCAGTCTTCTGTCTGATCTAATCATTCTCTTCAAGTATGTCAAATTCTGCCTACACAAAAACCTCTGCTAACTCTCTCAAGTTCCTGGCGCCCGCGCATCCCTTTCACTCTACTCTTCGGCATCGCCACATCCGTTGAGCTTCTCCAAGCCCGGCTGCTCAAGTCGGCATGTCAGCTGATATACGGAGCACAATTCGACGTCATCCAGACCTCGGCGATCCTCGAGACCGTCTTCAAAGCTGCTGTAGCTGCGGCTGATGCTCCAATCCTCCTTGGAACCTCTCTTCTCCGCAGCATGCTGGATCGGCAGCATGACCAAGTCTCCGGTATCCAGACATTTACAATGTCGTTAAAGGTGAGTCCTGCATCAGGTCGAGTATTGCCATGCCATTACTGATGCAAAACAGTACGCTTATATGTGCCACTTTTACGCCAACCCTCTCAGCGTCCTAGGACATACTTCATCCTTACAAGCAGAGCACACAGAGGCCTGGCGACATGTGAGCTCGTTCCGGGAACATGTCGAACAGGCCGTCGAATCTGGCAATCTTGAACACGTACAATACGCCAAGAATTTGCTTGAAAGTGACGAATTTCTTACAGCTCGGGTAGAAGAGAGCCTGGCCAGCAGGGAGGAATCGATCAAAGACTTTTTGCGGGCTCTGTTGATAATACAGGAGACTGATGCCCAGGACGGCGAGTTCTCGCGAGCATATGTTGCGGCTATGGAGGACGGCATCTCAATTTCTGAGGACTCACGGGCGATCGAGTCTGTGCGACGGATGGAAATCAATGAGTTGATGACCATGGTACGCAAGGTCATTGCTATTCTACGAGACGGAGAAGCCGACCTGTTCCTTGGGCCAGCAACGAAACCAGCGCATATCGAACTACAAGATGCTTTGACTAGACATCTTGTCGAGCTTGAAGAGCTACACTCCAGGGCTGAGGAGCAAGGCATCACGTTGCGAAGCAAATACAGCGGTCAGAGCAAAGTGATGAGAACCACGGTTATCGCACAAAGAGTCCAACTGAGCCGCGACTCGGCCGCGCTGACAGAAGAGGGCAAGCAGCTCACTCGGATTGTGGACGACATAACGACGCTTCTCACGACTCATGTGTATGCACCTAAGCCTAGTTCTCTTCTGCTATCGGAAAGCTGGCTATACGACTCTCGAGCTCCTTCACGAGATGTCTTTGTCCCTCGGCCACGCGCTGTCTTGGAGCGCAGTCTCACAAGACCTCACGACTACCTATCATGCTCATGCTGCAAACCGGGTGAGCAAGACACAGCTGCAATGCTGCCTGCGACGGCGCTTCTTTACCGCCTATACCTCGAAACCGGTAGCCTCATCAACGTGGCAGATTTGTGGGCGGCGTTTGCGGCATTAGTCGGGAACGACGAAGCAGACGAGCGAAAGACACTGGTCAAGTTCTACCGCGGACTGGCCGAGCTGAGGGCTTTGGGATTCGTCAAAGCGAGCAAGAAGAAAGCGGATCACATTGCCAAGCTGAAGTGGCTCTAGAAAAGAAAGATGTTTCACCGTCAGCAGCAGAGACAAGGGAACTAGGTGAACAACCGGAAACAACAAAAAGTCGGTCTTTATGCTTTTGTGTTGAAAGGGACTTGAGAGTGTTATTCCGAGAACAGGCAGAAAGGAGCTAGAACCGAGGTTGGACGCCCGGATCCGACGGGGAGGTCTCAACGGGCAGACTAGCAAGTAGAACAGCTACGTAATGTACAGACGGTATCGACCATGTGAGGTCAAGAAGTGAGACACCAGGTGGCTGGGAGGCGATGTTCGGGCGTTGGGCGTGGGATGAAGGGCCAACGCATGGCCCCAAGAACGAGACACGCAGGAGTTTGAAGCAGCGGAGCGAGCGTTGCCACAAAGAGATCATGTGAAAGAAAATAACAGGATATTAAACAGGGCAAATGGCGGTAAATAGTCGAATGAACTCAATGAAGCCATTGTTTTCGAGAGATTCGCTTTGAGTCATGACCACCAGTCACATTCCACGCCAAACACCTTCATGTCTCTGATTTTCAGTGCCCAAACCCAAGCCCCGAGCCCATCCAAGGCCAAAGACAGCCTTGTCTCACTCTCACACGGACGCTACTATGAACAAGCCCACACACCAAAATTAAACCCTGGCCGGCTCCGTCCAAAGAGTTTTTTTCTCTTGTCTTGGTGAGGGGGGCCCTTGTTTTTGACGAAAGCTTTAGGAGGAGGAGGGGGGAAGAAAGGAGGGGAACTCAAAGCGTCCGGTCCGTGACGAACAAAGAAGCCGCTTTTCCTAGAACAGCTCCGTGCGGCGATCCGGGCTTCAGCGGTCGTTCTCATACAAGAAGACGAGGGTTCGCCTGAATGGAGAGTTTATGGTTAATTTGAGATATTCACTCTCTACTCTCTGTGTTCTCTCCTTGTTCTCTTCCCCCCGCGCTCCAACAAAGACAAAGTCAAGTCTAGTCACAGAATCGACTACAAAACTGTGTTGTCATTCATTCACACCTGAAAGGAAGAGCCGGTTGATAAGAGACGATTCACCAACAACTTGTGAACAACACACAATCAGCGACTTAGCCAGTGATCATTGAGTTGGCATACAATACATACAAAAAGACCAAAGGCAACACTTGTCGTAACCTCTTCAACCAAAGCCAACACACACCACACAACCCCCTCCAAACTTCAGTCACCATGATGCGAGGCGAGATCCCCTCGAGGCACCGCCAGGCCCTTTGCCAACGAAGACTGGCCAAGAACCCGGGTCTCCAGCGAAAGCTGGCGCAGATGGAGCTTCCCCTAGCACCTCTCGTCCAGCTCACCACGGGAGCCATCCACCCAGCCTTTCCCACGACGGTGCTCAAGTTCTGGCTCCTCACTGACGACCAGCTCGAGTCCTTGGCGCATTTCTATCACCAGAGGACACCCAACCCCTGGACGAACCAGTACCCTTGCCCCATCACCTGGAGCTCAGAGCTGCCGCTCGAGGAGAAGCGTCGCAAGATGGGCAAATTTATCGGTCTGCGGGGTTGCGACTCGCCTATTCTGCTCAAGTCGGAGGACGAGATACTTGCCGAGGCTAGGAGTGCGAGGCTAACTGAGGAGGAGATGTGGAGGCGAAAGCATTATTCTTGACCATCAACATCAACCTGGGTTTCTTGGACAGGCGTCTGAACAGGAGGGAGGGGAATTTGTCTTTGTTGCCTTTGGCGTTTACTTGCGTGTCTTTCATTTTTTTTTTTACTTTGCCTTTGTTTCTCTGCATTTCCATCAGAGGGTTGCATGGTTTGGTTGGTTGCATCATTGCTTGCTGCGGACTGGTCCGCCGCTGGTTTACTTTTACTTTCAACTTGGTGTTGCATTTGCATTTGCATTTTCAAAGGAGTATCAAGAGCGGAAGAAACGGGTAATAGGATTCGATAGAAAAGAAGCCCAATGCCATTATTTTCAAGAAATAACCTCAACGCCTATATATGGATGTTGGTCCCCTTTCCCTACTCCTCCTTCTTAGCTGTCCAGTTCAGCCTGTCAAAGTGAATATCTGACAAGTCAAGTGTGTTGTACAAACCAAGCAAGGTTCAACTGACTCTGGGTTGTGCTGTCAAAGTTGAAGCTCGGCCCGTCTCTCCCCCGTTCACATAGTGATATGTGTCTCTCACTCATTTCTTGCCCTTCTTCTTGCCGCTCTTGGTCGGGGTATCGACTAGTACAGCGTCCTCCTCACTGGCCGTCTTGGCTGAAGAGCTCTGCTCGGAGCCGTCAAGCTCCTTCATAAAGTCGGACTGGATCTGGCTGCGGCGCTTCTCCCACCACTCCTTCTCCGAGTCGGCTTGGGCGAGGAGCTCGTCCAGTTGGGTGCGGATCGCGGCGTTGGCGGCCATTTCGTGGGCGGACTGGAAGATTGACTGACCCCAGTTGGGCGCAAGGGCATTGGCCTGGTAGTTGTTAGCAAAACTGCCTGATATATAACGAGGGCTGCGCAGTACCTCTGTGACAACATCCCTCAGCTCCTCCTCCATCTCCTTCTCAGCACGCTGGAAGCGCTGCCACAGATCATCACCAACGCTGCCGCGCTGCAACAAAGAGCTGCAGGCTTGCTTGGCAGACTTGATCTGAATCAGGCGGCGAATGTCCTCGACAGCGCGACGCAGAAGCGCAGCGCGGAGGACACTATCGGGGATCTTGGGACCCTTCTCGGAGCCGTCCTCAGGCGTGAGGTGCAGTAGGGACAGGTAGACGTTGCGCTGGAGATGAGGGCCAAACCACGGGGCGAGGTTAGCGTTCTGGGCTGTGAATAACAGTGTTAGCCAGGTTTCCGACTTGAAATTGAGGCAGTCAAGACTTGCCGGCCTTTCGTTTTCGGTAAATGGTCGAGAATGTCATGAGAGCGCTGCCGAGGACGAGAACGTAGGCAAAGGGGAGGGCAAGGCCCTTCCAGTCAATGTCAATCATGACGGGCGAAAAGATAAATAATCAAGGACGAAAAAAAATAGCCGTGTATAGTTGAAAAAAGAGCGTAGAGAAGATCTGAGCCGACCGCGAGACTCGGGCGTTTGGGTGGATTAGTCCTTTAAAGTTGCTGCTGCCACTGCATGGATGGATGTTAATCGACACGACACGACTACCACTACCTCTTGGTGGTTGTGGCGCATGCAAGATTTCCTTTCAGGCCAGATGTCTCTTCCTTTGATTGTCTGTGGCTGGTGGAACTTCATAGATCTTGTGGCGCAGTCACCTTTAATTGAGGTTCGACGTCACTGGTCGTTAGGTAAGCCAGGCACCGCAGGATGACGCTCCATTAACGCGGATACCGTGGATAGGCAGGTACGTACCTGCTGCCTTGTCAACGCTGGCGGGAGCTCCATCCATTCCTCTCTCCATTGATTGATTGATTCAATGAGCTTCAACTCCACGCCACGTCTTGAGCTCTTGTTCCTCTTCACTCTTGCACAACCCTTCTTTCTCTTTTCTCCTTCAACCTCGTTCAGATCCTACACCGTCGACTACGCCCCGTTCCTGAAGTAACAACCATCGCGAGAGCCTGAGTAAAGAGGCGGAGAAGAGTAAGAGCACGCCAGGGAAACCCCACCAAGCCAAACAACCAGCGACACCAGGACCGTGGCCTCTATAGATTGCCCGTCATGTTGCTGCGTCTTCGGGGCCCTGACGGCATGGCCCGCCTGACCGTCGAGCCAACGACTACTTTTGGAGATCTGGGGAAGCAGGTTCGTCGTTGCTGTCTTGTCATGTCGTCTCCTGCTAACGCCGCCATCTAGCTTCTCGATCAGCTCCCCAAGACAGTCGACCCGACTACCATTTCTCTGTCAAACGCACCCAACGGAGGCGACTCGAAGCGACTGGCCGACATCATCAACTTCAAGGTTGGCCAGATCGGCCTCAAGTATGTCATGTTCCATGTATGCGTCATGACCCTGGAGATCTAACACCTCCATAGGCACGGCGACCTCATCTTCCTCACCTACAAGCATGCCGACACTACCAACGGCGACCTCTCGGCTTCCAACACCTCAGCCAGACTCAACGGAAAGCCCGTCCTTTCCACCGAAGACCTACCCATCAACCCGAAACCCGAGAGAATCGCCAGGCCATGGGAGGTGGTCCGTCAGTCGGCCCTCGACGACCGGTTAGATCGATTAGATGGAAAGATTCCCCGGGGTCGTGATCGCATGTGCCGCCATGGCCCCAAGGGCATGTGCGACTACTGTCAGCCTCTGGATCCCTTCGACCAGGGCTATCTGGCAGAGAAGAAGATCAAATACCTGTCCTTCCACTCATACCTCCGAAAGATCAACGCCGCCACAAACAAGCCCGAGCTGGGGGCTTCGTACATTCCTCCCCTCGTCGAACCTTACTATCGAGTCAAGCACGAATGCCCATCCGGTCATCCCGCGTGGCCTGAGGGTATCTGCACCAAGTGCCAGCCCAGCGCCATCACTCTACAGCCTCAGCAATTCCGCATGGTCGACCATGTGGAGTTTTCGTCACCTGCCATTATCGACAGCTTCATTGATACCTGGAGGAAAACGGGTTCTCAGCGATTGGGTTATCTTTATGGGAAGTACGCTGAGTACACCGAGGTTCCCCTTGGCGTCAAGGCCGTTGTTGAGGCTATCTATGAGCCCCCTCAGGTTGATGAGCTTGATGGCATAACTATGAACGCATGGGAGTCTCAGAAGGAGATTGACGCCGTGGCCAAGCACTGCGGACTGGAACCCGTCGGAGTCATCTGGACCGACCTGCTGGATGCTGGCAACGGAGATGGCTCTGTCATCTGCAGACGTCATGCTGACTCTTACTTTCTCTCATCTCTGGAGATTACCTTTTCGTCGAGGCTACAAGCACAGTATCCCAAGTCCTCCAAGTGGAGTGACACGGGCAGTTTTGGTTCCAACTTTGTGACATGCATCATCACAGGCAACGAGGACGGTGAGATTTCCATCTCGTCTTACCAGATGTCCAACGAGTCGGTCGAGATGGTACGCGCCGATATCGTGGAACCATCCGCCGATCCCAACGTTATGCTCGTGAGAGACGAGGAGGAAGATGATGGTTCTGTCAGCCGCACTCGATATATCCCAGAGGTCTTTTACCGCAGAGTCAACGAATACGGCGCCAACGTTCAGGAGAATGCCAAACCGTCCTTTCCTGTCGAGTATCTCTTCGTCACACTAACCCATGGCTTCCCAGCTGAGCCCAAGCCCATGTTCACCCAGCAAGGATTCCCTATCGAGAACCGAGAGTACATTGGTGAAAGCCAAGAGCATTCGGCACTATCCAAGTTCGTCAAGTCATCGCCCGGAAAGCAGCCAACCGGACAGGAGGTGTCCAACTTTCATCTCCTGTGCTTCATCCACCAGATGAGCGTCCTCTCCAAGGTACGATATATGAATCGGGCTGTTGGAGGCACGACTAACGCATTTACAGGACGAAGAAGCCCTGCTCTGCCGTGTGGCGAGTCAACATGACCTCGCCGATAGTTTCCAGCTCCGTTCCACCGAAGGATGGCAGACCCTCCAGGCCATCCTCCAATCGACTGGTGAGAGAATCCCCAAACGTCAGCGGGAGTGCGACGATGATCCCCAGCCCTCCTCTTCTTCCACGTCGCCCTTCCCTCTCCCTGTTCGCGACTCGGGTGAGCCCCTTGCTAAGCGATTTGCTGCTTTCAGGCTGAACGAGCGCGGTGCCACGTCCGCCCATCCGTCGCCGCCCTAGTCATTAGTCAGGTACAGTGAGGGAGAGACGATGAGGTTGAGTGAGGGGGGTTAAAAGCAAGGACTATGGGCCGGCAGGTGTTTCATCAGGTTTTCTCTTGAACGATATGGATGGACATTATTATTGCCTCTGTGGCTGAGGCGGCGTTAGGGATGGGAATCGGAGCATGTGGCATGCATTGGGAAGGCTTGCTTGACTTGATTTGTTCATGTGAGCGAGCTCAACTCGACTCACGGAGGAGCAGTACAGTCTAATGGACTTATTCATATTTGGACCAGATACCAGGTCGCTCACATGGGTATTACGTAGGGCATATGGCGAGCAAGTAATGGGCAACTATAGACAAAGTACGGCTCTACAATTATGAGGCTGGGTGAAGTGAGAGCTTAATGTACGACAACGAGCGACAGCCGTAGTCATAAAGTGAAGATCAATATTTTAAAGGTTGCGACATGGTAAAGTGACCCCAATCAGGGGGGCCACGCGGGTTAAGAAATAAACGAGACACCAGAACGACAGAGTATTAACTAACTTGTTAAAGATTTAATAAATAATTTTCTATAATTATAACTAAATTCTTAGAAATATCTTATAAGAATAATAATCTTCTAGAGTTTTCTTAACTATATTTAGAGAAGGATAATTAAATATGTCTGTATTAGTGTCTCGTTTGTTCCTTGACGTAGATAGGGGCCTATAAAGTCCATAGATAGGGGCATTTGCGAAGACAAGTACTGATCAAGAATTATGAATATTGAAGATGTCTTTAAATTACATGCCTTTGTTCTTGATTAAACAGTCTACAGGATTTACCTAGACAACTTGGAAGTATTAGCCCCCTATTAGGTTGTATCTACTTTGAATTGTATCAAGGCTTGGTCGGGGGTGAAATGCGTCAAGCTGGTAGTCCCGCCAGCTCTTGTTATTCGAGTCGTCATTTTTTGAGTTATCAGTGACCCTGTTCTAGTAGTTCGTCTTCGGGTCACGAAAGGCACCGAACGAAGAGAATCCACCAGGCCAGCAGTCTCGCCTCGGAAGGCGCCGTCCTCGTACGCCCGGGAGAGGCCTGGGAATATCTGGACGACGTCTTGGTTCGTGGGTTGGGTTCTGAAATCAATGCTGTATCCCCAAAACTGACCTGCCCATGTTGGAGTGACGGAGTTCAATTGAGCGTTTATTTTCGTGATGGCGTCACACTCAGCGACGATAGTTCGATCGCGGGGCTTGTAAGACATTCTCGTCCAGATTGTCTTAAATCCAGTAGTCGATTGCATAGAGGCACCAGGCACCGGAGACCTAGGGGGGCGGGGGGCGAAAAAATGCTGGATAGGTATGCGTTGATGGCTCCGGCTGGGGTGTATGCTTTGGTGTCTTTCTTGAACCTGTAGGCTAGGTATGGCTTCACCAATCCAGGAACCCAGTTCAACTGTCGAAGGCGCGGAACAGAACCGTTTGGCAAAGCTCTGATCTACACGCCTGCGGCCCCGGCTCGGGAAAGACTACCGCAGCTTTGGCGATAGTCAAGGCCGTCATCTCCCAGCCAGCTCGCTCTTCGGCTCCCCCAGTAGCCATCGACCAGGCTGATACCCCCAAGGCTGAGAGCGACAATGTCAATGATGCTGAGGCTGAGAATTTGGGAGGACACACGGAAAGCGACGCTCATGGTCAGATTGACGATGGCCTCGAGTACACCAGCCCCGACATTCCACCCCCTCCTGCTTTGCGTTGGACTGACAACAAGTCTGACAACAAGGCTGACGGTGCCGACTGCGCTGAGGAAGAGACCGCTGGTGAGGACGCGGTCGCTGGGGATAACCAGATCCAAGACGAGCCCACTGCGATTGAGAACAACATTTGGGACGTGACTGAATTGGCAAGGGAACACATCCCATTAACCCATCCACGTTGACCTCTAACACTCTTTACATACTTTAGGAGAAGCATCTTCCTAAATTTAGGTTACATATACTATTCGTGCTCTCTAATTCTTAGGATAAGTATAGACTAAATTAGCAAGGGGGCATGCTCCATGAACGCGTCCGCGTTAACCCCTGATACTCTTTATATGCTTAGGAGAAGCATCTTCCTAAGTTTAGGTTACATACACCATTCATACTGTCTAATTCTTATGATGAGTATGGACTAAATTGGCAAGGGAACACGTCCCATCAACCCGTCTATCTCGACCCCTGACACTCTTTACATGCTTAAGAGAAGCATCTTCCTAAATTTAGATTACATATATTACTCGTGCTATCTAATTCTTAGGATGAGTATGGACTAAATTGGCAAGGGGGCATGCTCCATGAATGCTTCGTCTTATTCAAGTCGTACATGATGCGATCTGCCTCCCTCTCTGCCCAAGCCTGGTGGACTCTCTCCCAGCCGACCGGGTCCTGAACTGCCATAGCTCGGGCGAACTGTGACAGGGAGCCGAAAACTTGAGACGGGGACTTTTCCTCAAACGATGCCATGCGGAGCGCGTCGGAATAGCGTGCCAAAGCGAGACTGGCAGGAGCAGCAGTCGGTGACGTCGACGTGTCAGTCATGCGCAGAGCGACCTCTCCAGCTCGCTTGACATTGATCATCTCAATATTCCAAGGCAGGATGCGGACGACTACCTTGTCCGGACATAGAGCCGTCGCCCGACGAACAGCATCGTCCACAAGTTTGTTCTAGGGAGCCGTCCAAGCCATCCGAGCACAACGCTGCTCCGAGATGTCCTTCAGGGCCTCATCAAAATGAAGACCTCCTGGTGTCTCGAAATTCAACTCTTCTTCCGCGTCATCTTCGTCGAATGGGTTATCCGGTCTTGGCTCGTAGAATTCGTCCTGCTCGAGGCGGGATGCTTGGGCGTGCGGCGGTTTGACATTGACTACCACAGGCTCAGGTTGATCCCAGCTGTTATCGACGGGCTTCATAGATGCCTCCCAGGTATTGTAGATAGGCTCAGTGGATGCGTGTCAAATGTTGTTCCCAATCGCAATGGGCTCGTCTTTGTGCTGACCATAGTAACTAAACCCATCTTCAATAACCCGGGCGTCACGCTGAAGCAGTTCCAAAAGGCCACCAAAGGGGCTAAGGCGGCGGATTATAAGGTCACCGACGAGACCCATATGATAGTCGCGCGCCAGCCGGTCAAATGAGTCAGGTATCTAATAGGAGAAGGAGGATAAAGGTAGCACAACGATTGTCTTTCGGCCTGTACGGGAATCTCAAAGCACTTGCTGGTACTACCTTGGGTTTCGAATGAGCCTCCTCACAACCTCACCTCCCCGCGTAAGCAAGGAGATGAACGAATCGACTGCCAGAGCGTACTCATCCCAGTCATCCAAGCACTATCTAAGAATGTGTAAAAAATAATATAGGACTGTGTTGATCTCTTATCTTAATTTTAGTAAGTTTAGGAAGAGACTCATCATAATTGGTCTAGATCTCTCGTCCGAAGAGGGCTTCAAGACATTAGATGTGGCTGTTTAGGATCAGACTATCAAACCGCTTCAAGGGTTCAGTCTGAAAGGAGAAGGCCATCTATCATGAATTAACCCCTTTCAAAGAGCTTGAGAGAGAATCCCTCTGTCGGCGCCGGGCGTAACAGGTCAACGTGAAAGACCAGGTGGATCCTACCAAGTACGTTCAGCTGATAGGAGTGAGAATTGACTTCCCGGACCACTTGGTATTTGGCGTGTAGCCAGTCTAGCTTCTTCGATGGTCTCGTGGTCTTTATGTTCCTCAGGTTCAGGTAGACCCAATCGCCTGGCTTGTACCTTGGAGCTGCTGAGCGGGACTTATTGGCGAACTATTCTTACTTCTCCTGGGTTGTGGCGATGGCCGACTGTGCCCACTCTGTGGCATCCTGCAATCGTCTGATAAAGTCCTCAGCGAGAGTTTCGCCCTCCTTCTGATTTTCCTTAACCATGCGGTCTACTGCTAGGCGGATTGGTTCATTATGGTAGCCATACATAAAGAAGAATGGGCTCAGGCCTGTTGAGGATGCCTCTCGGTTGTTTATACTACATTACGATTGGCAAGAGATCTAGCTAGTTATCCTAAGTGCAGGTAGCCCAAATCCGTATAATCTTCTCGATCTCCTGATTCATACGCTCTATAGCGCCATCAGTCTGAGGGTGATACCCCGTTGAGAGCCGTTGTTCAATCTTGAGAAGTTTGCAACAGTGCTTCCGCAAATCGCTCACAAACTGCGGCCCTATCGCTCGTTACTACTGTCGGTATGCCATACCAGATTGGGTAGTAGCGCTAAAAGAGCCTCTTCGCAGTTGCCTTGAATAAAATGTCATCCATTCCCTCCAGTTCTACTCCTTTCATCAGGCGATCGGTAATCACCATGCAATCTGTCGCTTCATCCCTTCCAGATAGTGGAAGCTCTGTAATGTCGGGAAGCTAATAACAAAGGAAAGCATAGTGAGCGGTTAGTAACCGTGCTTGCTAAAGTGTTTCCTCCTGTCCGCCGAGAGTGTGGTTCATTACTGTACATATAGTCCGTCCTTCCCCGGTATTCCGTTCTGCCTTACTTGCAACCCATGCCCTCCGTGGGCAAATACATGCAGTCTGCCCTTTACGCCCCGTCGCCTCCGCCCTCTTCGTTCTCATTGCCCTCGCCTCCGTTGTTTTGGCCGGCAGTTGCGGCGGCCCTGTAGCGTTGCCACGAGTGCCCTTTCTGGATGCCGATCGAGAGCGTCTGAGCTGCTTCGACACCGTCGTTCGTGGCGTAGGGAAACCAGAACCGCCCGTTGAGCGAGGCTCCGATGGGAACTGGCATGGCCACTGTGTACAACTCAGACTCGTCGGCCGGCTGGCGCGCGACTATCATACGGGTCTCGTCGGTGACCTTGTAGGCCGCCGCCTTGGCCCGCTTGGCGGCCTTTTGGAACTACTTCAGCGCGTTGTTCAGGGTAAGGTCCATGGTCAGCACAAAGTCCTTATAGACTCCCAGTAGGCGGGCCGCGTCAGCCAGGGAAAGGTACTTTCTGGCTCCCTCTTAGACTTGCTTGAGTCCAATGCTGAGTGCGGCGGCGCAGGTCTCGTCTCCGAAAAGGATAGCTTGGTCCGCAGAGATAAGCCAGAAGACCTGGTATAGGCACCTTGCCGTCCTCCTCGAAGCTATTCTCGATGATCACAGTTCCCTCGGGGGAACTTCCGCTCACGGGCTGCGGCTGCGGCTGCTGCTGCTTCGTTGGCGACCGCCCGAACCTTGATCAGGCGGGAGAAGTCGTCGTCCTCGTCACTATCGCGAGTATCATCTTGACGTCTCTTGTTACCGCCTGCCCCGTTCTGGCTGCGCTGCATGTTGAAAGGGATGGGCGTATCGTCGAAGTTACGGGAAACGCGGTTGGACTTGGCGGTGCTCTTGATTCGGGACCCAAAGACGGGCGTGGCCGGCTGCTCGTTACCTTGCTTGCCGTCGTACTTAGTGTAAACCCAGTCGAAGTAGTTCCCAATGGCCACGGCGCCGCCTAGACGCTTGAGTTCTCGTTTAGCTACCGTGATGGTCTCCTGGGTTACTAATGCCTGGCTGGATGAGCGCCTCGATGGCTTCGGACAAGACGTGGGCCATTTCGGCAAGCCCCATCATGTTGCCAGCGGTGTCACCTTCCTTGGGCTCGAAGTTGCCCTGCTGTCTCCCGTCGCGGGTGGGCACGAACCGGCCCGTGAGGTCTCGAGGTTGGCGGGGCATGGCGTCGCTGGTGGTTCCCAGGGGTTGTTCTTCGAAGATCGGGGGTAGGCTTTCCAAATTCTCCATGGATGCGTCAGAGTCGTCTGTGTTGGAGTCCTCCTCGTTGAGGTCCGTTCTTCGGTTGCGCGGAGTACGGGGGGAGCTCTTGTGGGTTTCGTTCGCGGACTATGACGCCGAATGAGCCCTGGTCTTCAGCCTCGTACTTGGCGTAAACCCAGTCGAAGACGATGTTGCGCAGAACCCGGATGTCGTGGAATCTACATCCTTTTGTAAAGACGACTGTGCCTATTAGACACTTGATCACAGCGACGAGGGCGCCAATTTAGACTGCAATTATCCTAAGAGTTGGGCAATATGAATAGTAAACACGACCTAAGTTTAGGAAGATGCTTCTCCTAAAATATACAAAGAGTGTAAAGAGTCATCATCATAATTTTAAACCATTTTTTTACTATCCTTAACTAATCCCTGACCTAGAGATTGCAAAGAGTAGGAGAAACCTCTAGCTACCTTTTTCCATACCCCCAGATGCTTTTTTAAATTATCCTCGACTAATCCCTGAAATCCAGGGAATGGTATCGATAATGAAACTTCCAGAAACAAAACGCCAGTCATCTTCCCTTACATCCAGGCGCTTCGCTTGGGGGGTTGTGTATCGTTGTTGATGTTTTACAGAGGCTTGCCGTGGATGAAATCAGACCATCGGCGGACCTCGGCGGGGATGCCCTCGGGTCGGGGGAGCTTCTCGCTCATGCACTGAGCAAACAGGATGGCGGTCTAATTACAAGGTTAGCTAGTTGTTCACGCTTGGTTATGGAGTTGAGAAAAACGTACCTGGGGCTCCATGAACAGAGGAACGCCAAAGTCGACAGCGTTTCGGCGCATGACATAGTCGACATCAAGAGTGGTCTTGCCACGGGCCTCGGCGAGGTTGAAGGCACCGCGGATGTCGTACTTCTGGAAGACCTCACGGAGGGCTCGCTTGTCCTCCTTGGGGAACTCAATTACCTCAACCTCGACCTTTTGCTTGGAGTTGGCCTCGATGAACTCCTTGACCTCAGGTCGGGCGGCGTACAGCTTGTAACCGAGAGGAGCAACATAGTCGATGACCTGGGTGAGCCAGGGCTTGGAGATGTTACCACCAAAGAGGAGACCCTCACCAGGCTCGGGCATGCGGAAGTTCATGGTGGACTGGAGAGAAGTCCAGTAGGCCTCGACGAGGTCCTTGCCGAAGCAAGCAATCTCACCAGTAGAGGCCATCTCGACGCCGAGGAAAGGATCAGCACCAGCAAGACGAGTCCAGGAGAACTGGGGAACCTTGGTGGCAAGGTAGTCACGCTTGACAGCCATGAGGTCAGTAGGCTCAGGAACATCCTTGCCAACGAGAGCCTTGGTGGCGACGTCGATGAAGTTGATGCCGAGGACCTTGCTGACGAAGGGGAAAGATCGAGAGGCACGGAGGTTGCACTCAATGACCTTGAGCAGAGGCTCACCACCCTCAGGGTTGTCGGCCTTGATGATCTGCATGTTGAAGGGGCCGGTGATCTTCCAGGCCTCAGCAACCTTCTGGGCAATTTCCTTGACACGCTCCATGGTGGTGCTGTCAAGGGTGGCGGGAGGGAGAACAAGAGTGGCATCACCAGAGTGAACACCAGCCTGCTCAACGTGCTCAGAAACAGCGTGTACGATTAGGTTGCCCTTGGAAGCAACACCGTCGACATCAATCTCCTGGGCACCCTCGATGAACTTGGTGATGACAACGGGGTGGTCAGGGGAAACATTGCTGGCGGCCTCGAGCTTATCCTTGAGGTCCTCCTGGCTTCGGATCACAGTCATGGCGGCACCAGACAGGACGTAACTGGGACGGACCAGAACGGGGTAGCCAACCTCATCGGCAAACTCCTCAGCAGCCTTGACAGAAGTAAGCTCCTTCCAGGCGGGCTGGTCGACGCCAATGCTGTCGAGGATCTCGGAGAACTTCTGACGATCCTCAGCCTTATCAATGTCCTTAGGGTCAGTACCCAGAACCTTAGCCCCACCTGTCTCCTGCAGTCGGAGAGCGATGTTCTGGGGCAATTGGCCGCCCACCGAAACTACCACGCCCTTAGCGTTCTCGAGCTCGTAGATATCCATGACTCTTTCATAGCTGAGTTCGTCAAAGTAAATTTTATCGGCATAGTCGAAATCGGTGCTCATCGTCTCGGGATTATTCTCAAGTGAAAGTTAGCAGATATCCATGAGAAACGAAGCTGAAGAGAAAGATTTGCGAGAAGTGAAGCCCAAGATACATGGCGATAAACGCAGGGGGGAAACATTAGAAGAATATTGCCCATCCATCATCATAAACATTAGTGTGGGGCCATGAACTATTATCATCCTAAAATACAAGGAAAGCATGGAACTTACATTAATCATGATCGTGTTCTCGCCAATCTTGCTGAGGGCCTGAGTGGTGCTGAAAGCGCACCAGTCGAACTCGACAGAGCTACCGATTCGGTAGACACCACTTCCAAGAGTGATAACGCCTTGTTCACCGAAAGTGACATCGTGGGAGGCGCCATTGTAAGTAGTGTACAGGTAGTTGGTGTCAGCGGGGAACTCGGCGGCGAGGGTGTCAATCTTCTTGACCCAGGGGCGGATGTTGAGCGACAATCGGTGGGCACGGACTTCGTCCTCAGTGCTCTTGACGGCAGTAGCAATCTGTCGGTCGGAGAAACCCATCTTCTTGGCCTTGAGAATCTGATCCTTCTTCAGGTTCTGGAGGCCACCAGAAGCCTCGAGCTCTCGGGTGCAGTCGACAATGTTCTGCAGCTTGTACAGGAACCACTTGTCAATCTTGGTCAGGTCATGAACCTTCTCGACAGAGTAGTTCTCGTGGAGCATGGCCTGACCAACGGCGAGCCATCGGCGGTCGGTGGGGTTCTGGAGCTCAAAGTCGAGATCCTCAAACTTGTCGCCTTGGAATCCGACAAATCGGGGGTCAACCTGGCGGATAGCCTTCTGGAAAGACTCCTCAAAGGTTCGGCCAATAGCCATAACCTCACCAACCGACTTCATGGCACTGCCAATGTCGCGCTTGACGTGCTGGAACTTGGAAAGATCCCATCGAGGAATCTTGGTAACAATGTAGTCCAGAGAGGGCTCAAAGTTGGCGGTAGTGGTCTTGGTGACTGCGTTGGGCAGCTCGGGGAGGCTGTGTCCGAGACCAATCTTGGCGGCGGTGTAAGCCAAGGGGTATCCGGTAGCCTTGGAGGCCAGAGCAGAAGATCGCGAAAGACGGGCGTTGACCTCAATGACTCGGTAGTCAAGACCATCGGGCTGGAGAGCGTACTGGACATTACACTCACCAACAACACCAAGATGTCGGACAATCTTAATGGCAGCGGTTCGGAGCATGTGGTACTCCTCATCGCTCAGGGTCTGACTGGGGGCAACGACAATCGAGTCACCAGTGTGGATACCAAGAGGATCAAAGTTCTCCATGTTGCACACGGTGATACAGTTATTGTTGGCATCGCGGACCACCTCGTATTCAACCTCCTTCCAGCCCTTGAGCGACTTCTCGACAAGGATCTGAGGGGAGAGGGTCAAGGACCGAGCGGCCATGTTTCGGAGCTCTTCCTCGTTGTTGGCGAAACCGGAGCCGAGACCTCCCAGAGCATAGGCAGCTCGGACAATAATGGGATATCCGACCTTTTCGGCAGCATCAAGAGCCTCCTCGATAGTACCGACAGCGATCGACTTGGCGATAGGAATTTCAATCTCCTCCAGAGCCTTGGCAAAGAGGTCACGATCCTCAGACAGCTCGAGGGTCCTGACGCTAGTGCCGAGGACCTTGACTCCGTACTTCTCAAAGAGACCGAGTCGCTGCATCTCGACACCCAGGTTGAGGGCGGTCTGTCCACCAAAGGACAGGAAAATGCCATCGGGCTTCTCCTTCTCGATGACATAGGTGACGTACTCGGGAGTAACGGGGAGGTAGTAGACCTCGTCAGCCAAATTGTGGTTGGTCTGGATGGTAGCGATGTTGGGGTTGATGAGAACAGAGGCGACGCCAGCCTCCTTCAGGGCCTTGAGAGCCTGGGATCCTGTAAAGTGGTTCGATAATTAGCCAGGATACTCATTTGCAAGTGAGTCACGGGAATGTCTAGGTCAATTGAGTGAGTCGCAATTGATAGCACGAACCTGAGTAGTCAAACTCGCCGGCCTGGCCAATGGCAAGACCACCACTGCCAATGACGAGTACCTTCTTGACATCAACAGTCTGGCTAGGCTTGATGACTCCGCTGTCAAGATAGGCCTTGGGGTTCGGAGCGGCCTGGGTGGCAGAGCTGTAGGCGCGCATCACCTTGACGGATCCCAGGCGCTTCGACTGAGCCGGCCTCACAGAGGCCATTGAGACACGGCATGACGCCGCGAGGGTAGCCGAAGAGAAGGAGCGGACGGGCAGAGCTCGCGGGACTCGGCGTCCATGTCGGAGCAGAGCCGGAGCTCGACCGGCGAGGGTGGTTATCAGATTCGCAGGCATGGCGATGGCGATGGCGGCGGTGTCGCAGGCGGATCAATGCGTATATGGCACCGTCCCGCTGGCAAGCTTGCCCTTCTGAGTCCCGGGTCCTAAGGTCGTCTGGGAATTTGCGACGTGAAGGAGGTGAGCGCCGGTGACTCTTTTGTGAAGGTTTCTGGCGGGGGGAATGAGAAAGCAGCTGCTGTGGAGGGCGGCTTCGTGAAGAAAAAGGCGGTACTGATAAGATAAGGAGGGGGGCCCTGGGCTGAAAATTATTCTGGTGTGTGACTCCCAGTCTCGGTGACGCATCGCAAGCATCTTGACGCAGAGTCCTCAGTGGTCGGATATCTGTCGGCGCCCCAACATTTTGGCGTCGGATCGGGTGGCCTTGGTCTTTGCTTGGTCTTGCTTTGGCCTCCTCTCTCGAGGGCGGGATGGATGGGGATGAGAGAATTATCCAAAAGCGAAAGGGATCGGCCGTCACTAGTAGCGGCGGTAGGTCCATGTTGGTGCGTAGATAAGTTAGATACAGCAGCCACTGCAGATTCTTCTCCCCTCGGGCAGCTTCAAAATTTGTTTGTGTGCTTTTCTTTCATGTCCATTGACTGCTGTGATATCTTCCATGTTTGTTTGGTACATGGTACCTGCAGCCAGATCCCGAATCAGGTATGAGGTGGGAGTTACATTTGCCCTGCAGCTCTCCATTGCTGAGCTCCCCAGATAAAGCTAGCAAGCAGATGGGGCCTGACGATGGCCGATGGTCGGACACAAGCCAGATCCCTGTCTAACAAAGGTCAAATTTTGTTCGCGGCACAACGTCAATGGCTCTGCCGAAGGTAATATGTAATCTTGCTTGTTGTCTACCGAGTCAATGGGGCCCTCTCGACCATCACACTGGTCCAAACTGGTGTGGTAGCTCCAAGCTTCACCAGCTAGGGCCCGCTGCGAGATCGCAGCTTGCGCAAGCAAACAAGATCCAATGTCCGATTAATCGGCAAGCCGTTGGGCAAAAAGAATAGCTATCCCACGAAGCAAAAAGCCCATTGAAGGGAAAAGCAGACGCCCGAGGCGAGTCTCGATCTCGCAACCCTTCGATGGTACAGCAACCTCCAGATTAGGAAATTTGCTTACGTAAAAGTCGAAAGCTCTAACCAATTGAGCTACCCGGGCTTTTTTTGTTGCGGAAACTGCTCTAACTGAAACCTATAGACCTAGAGTTTGTTTCTCCGTCAAAGCTTGAAAAAGCACGGGGATAGCTTCCGATCAAACCCATAGTGACTCCCCCAAAACTGGAGGCGGCGGGGACAAAACACCCAGCCCCGCCGCTGCTCGGACCCGTGACGGCGTTGAAAACCCTGCAAGAAGGAATTGAGTCATGTCCAAATATCCGATTCGGATCTGATGAGTTTTCCTTTGACTCAAATGGGTGTATCAAATTTCATTAGGCGCGAAAGGTGTTGTATAAATCGGGCGCAATCCTTACGTATCTTCATGCATGTGAAGTCCCGAGTATCAAGTACAGTACTGTGTTACCGCGGCATGAGATTCGTAGCGTAGCATCAACGGCAACATGAGTGCCTGTGCGACTGAAAAACTCAACACTAGGTGAAATCATGGATGCCACCTGTCCATTTCATGCTATCAATTGGATGTATCAATATCCATACAATCACCCATTTCAAAACAAACTCCTGCACCAGGGTTACCCTACATGATTTACTTATACGCCATTGGCCAATCGTCAAGCCGGCCCCATATTAGTGCGGGTAGCTGCCCAAGAGCCGAAGCCATCAGGAAGGGATCCAGTCCTGGTGATTTCATAACGCAGGCAATCTCTCACACGAACTCTCTCCACTGAGATTTTCGTTCTACCTGCCCTTGTCGAAAACGAAGTGCTGCATGTGATCTCAGCTTTGAAAGAACCGCTCTTGTTGTTTCCAAGTGTATGGGTTGGCACCCGGACGTAAAAAACTTAAGACACCAGAATGTCTATACTTAGTAAAGAGTCATCACATAACAACTAAATTATACACTAAATAAGAGATGAGAATAAGTCATAATATCATAAGTCTTTGAGTATTTTATTTATTATTTTGTGACCTTTTCACCTTAGAAGACGGAGATCGTGGACGCAGTATCTCATGTTTTTCTGCGAACGTGTGGTTGGCCAGGTGTCGGTAAATAGTTGATCCCATCTCTGACTACTCTCCCTGCCTACTTACTTAGGAAGGAGTTGCTCATTCAACTCCACCCGCATTCCTCGGCCAATACAAAGTCTCCCGCGTTCCAACTACGAGCCGTCCCAAGGGCATCTCTCTCCTTCAGAAACCGTACCCACACAGCAGCAGAACGACCCCAAAATGAGCATCATCATCGACAATAACAAAGCTGTTAGAAGGCTAGGCGCAAGTGCTGCCAGCTGACCGTTCCAAAGCCATCAGCTCACGCATGCTTGGTCACAGACGATCTCAATTCCGTCCAAGTGAATGATGGATACCAAGTGGTGTTTGATAGTCGTTTTAGAAACCAGGCCGTTTCTTCTTGGCATTCAAATGGCAGGACGATCACCGAGAACTTCATGAATGACCGTAGTCGGCATTCCGTCCTTGATGTCGTTGCAAGTCATACTCCCTCGAAACTCGCAGAGTAGCCTCCCCCAGGACTAGTCACGACAGCACTAAGCAACGTCCATCAATCCAACCCTGCCGCCCTGGGAAATCCCCCTCCATACCCGCATCCAAAATGTCGCAGACCTCACACCTTCGGTCAATATCGATAGAGCTCTCATTGCTCCCCACCGCTACCCCGTGAATCATGGCACCGAGAACACACCGAGACAACGGTCTATACTAATTGATTGATGGCCGGATATCTCGAAAGCTGCAGCTATAAGATGGCAGCATGCTCGCCTTGAAAACTGAGCTTATCATCACTATCACGATCACAACCACTTCAAGTACCCTCATCACTACTTCACCTAAAGAGCTTTGGCATTTGCTCCCAAAGTTTCCAGTCTCTCCTTCAGTCAACTCATTAGCCTTCTGATCATACCACTCCCTTTTTACTTCAACAATTTTCAGCAAAATGAAGTCCATCTCTTTCGTCCTCACCCTACTCCTCAGCAGCACTCTGGCTGCTCCCTTCGAATCTACCTACTCTAGCCTATCCGCCCGCGAGGAGGCCGGCCTCTTCGACGACTTGAAGGGCGGTAGCCTTGGCCCACGGGCCAGCGATGACACCGTTGCGCGAGCCACGGATGACCTGGACAAGTTCCTTGCATCACTCGGCGGAAAGGGCGATGTTAAGGTGCCTTCCAAGCGTGAGGAGGCCCTCCTCGGCCTCGATGGGCTCCCAAGTATCCTTGGCGGTCTTACCGGCGGCGTGACTGGTGGCACTGGAGCTGTTGGAGGAGCTGCAAAGGGCGCCACTGATGCTGTGGGCGGCGTGACTGGTGACCTCACTAAGGAGCTCAAGGAAAAGCTTGGTGATGTTACCGGTAGCGCTGGAGGTCTTACCAAGGACGTTACCGACAAGCTGGATGGTCTGACTGGCAAGGGATCCGACAAGCAGAAGCGTGAGGAGGCTCTCCTCGGCCTCGATGGGCTCCTAGGTTTGATTAGCGGTCTTACCGGCGACCTGACTGGTGGCGCTGGCGGCTCTGGAGCCGTTGGAGAACTCACTAAGGGGCTCACCGATAAGCTTGGTGATGTTACCGGTAGCGCTGGAGGCCTTACCAAAGATGTTACCGACAAGCTGGATGGTCTGACTGGCAAGGGATCCGACAAGCAGAAGCGTGAGGAGGCTCTTGCGGGGCTACCCCTTGGGAAGATTCTTCCTCTTCTGAAGGCGCTCGGGCTCGGAAAGCGTGAAGAGGCCGTCACCGGGCTTCCCGGTTCCATCGAAGATCTCCTCGAGCTCCTAGGACTTGACAAGCGCGGCGAAAAGGACCTCTCTAAGCGTGAGAAGGCTATTCTGCCCATCCCCCTTGATGAGGTTCTTAAGATTCTTGGCGGACTCACCAAGAGTGGCAAGCAGGGCCTCGGCAAGCGCGAGGAGGCCATTGCCGGACTCCCTTCGCTCGATGATCTCCTTAAAATCCTAGGCCTTGACAAGCGTGGCGAAGAGGGTCTCTCCAGGCGTGAGGAGGCCATTGTCGGACTCCCTGTCGATGCTATCCTTGACCTCCTTAAGAGTCTTGGGCTCAGCAAGAGAGATGGACAGGAGCTGTCCGAGCGCGAGGTCGCTGGCATTGGAAGAATTCTGAGCCTCAACCTCCTGCCGCTCACCAAGGGATCAGGAAAGCGAGATGTCGCTGAAGGATCATCCATTGATCGCCGAGACCCCATCGTTCTCACTCCTGAGATCGTCGAGGCTCTCCTTCGTCAGAAGCTCGAGGCCGCCAAGAAGGGCAAGGACGATATCAAGGGCAAGGCCAGCGGCAAGGATAAGCGCGAGGTGGCAAACCACCAAGCCCTCGACGATGTCACCGATGAGGTCAAGGAACTTCTCGAGGCTCTCCTGGGTGGCGCCGGCAAGCTCCCTGACTCGATCAAGAAGGCTGTCGAGGACACAGCCGGTGATGCCAAGGATGTGGCTAAGGATGCCTCGGGAAAGGCCAAGGACGCTGTTGATGCCGTTGACCCTTCTACTTAGGGACTCGGCTTCTGATGCCGAATGAGGCGATTGGATGTATGGAGAGAACTTGGACAGCAAAACGATGGACGGAAAGGAGAGGGAAGGATTCATTCACTATTCTTAGCAAACATTATTTTCATTCTTAGCCCGCTTGGTAGTCAGTCAGGATTTATTTCATCAAAACTTCCTATCAGTTGCTTATTACATTCATGCTCTGCCTTGGCAGCCTGGTGCGTAATTGGATAGATGTCTTCACTTGCCATCCAGCATACGCTTTGGTAGTTCTGGTAGTCCCACTCTAAATGGAACAAGTGTGTTGTGCTATATTTACACACAAGCTTCTTTGTTCTTATGCCATCGTTGAAGAATAATCCAAAGCACGCGTGGTGTTCTATTCATTGTCACGGCTCTTTTTGGTGCTCGAACAAAGGCTTTAGTGTTCCATTAGCCTCCATATATATGTATTCAGTGGCATAGCCTCCCGCCAGAGTGCATATTAGAGAAGCCCCTTCGACCTCCGAGAGACCCCTTTCATCCTGCGTTCAACTTTTAATATCTGTAGACCTGCATCAATATCGCCATCTGCTTATCCTACAATTACACAGCAACAAGACAGCACACGTTTGGAATACAGGAGTTCCAAAATGTGCTATCAGATGTCTTTATATCATTGTCGTCACATGGGTCGTGAGCGCATACCATGTCAAAGGGAGCCGCCACGAAGAAACTATTACTGTCTGAGTCCGTTCGTAGATTGCTTATGGCCGCCCGGCTGTTGCGACGACTTGCCCAATCCTCTGCAGCGAGCGAATAGAGCCTGTGAGCACTGCAGGGCCAAGCCCATCGAGGACTGGCCGTTACGGAACAAGTTAATCATTCGGCGTCGGGGACGTGTGACGTAGATTATAGCATAAATAGATAGATAGTGCTTTCTTAAATGCTAACTCGATTATCAAGATCAACTCCGTACACTCCAGGCGGCATTCAAGGTGCCAGCCAACATGACCCCATCCATCGTACAGATAGATAGATTCCTTCCCTAAACTATGCATGCTGAATTTGATTGATGATTGGCTCTCAAAGCAACCTAACAGCCGTGTAAGCAAATGAAAACTGCTATAGTAAACATGAAGCGTGTAAAAAGATGATACGGGTGAGGTCACCAAACCACCTTGCACTCCAATAGTGGCCTAAAGACCGTCGCAGACTTTTTCCATCCGTAAGATGTGACACAAAAGTCGGCATTTTCATGTGTCGATGGCGGTTCGTCTTGGCACTCCAACTGACATGCATGGCATCCTTGTGTAATTGACCACTTGCCAAGACATGGGGTTCAAGGACGACATTACATGCCAGATTCAGGCATCGCCCTTTATTGGGCCTTGCCATTCTTGGACTTGGCCTTGAACTTCTCAATCTCGACCTGAACCTTTTTGTTCACACGAGCCTGAAGTTCGGGCCTGTAACCAAGCTTGAAGAGCATCTCGAGCCACACAAACATGGGGGCAAGGAAGATGGCTTGGATGAGGTTGTCGAGTAGGGCAGGGGCCCGGCCCTCAAACGTGCCATGGCCGATGAACTGAAAGATCCAGCAGACCATGTGGAGGGCCAAGGCACCCTGGAAGGTCGTCTCGGGACTCTGCTGGCGCAAGTAGTTGCCAAAAGCGGCACCACCCATGCAGAAAGCGGCCAGAAGGAATCCGGCAAAGGGCTCGAGGAGCAAATACAGCAGGGAGTAGAGACTGGCGGCAATGGTACCAAGGTTGAGTTCCAGATAGGGGATGGTGAGCCAGGATGGTGTGGGGATGAGAGTGCCAGTATATGTGGCCTGCAAGTACCGGTGAGCATACATTCGCGGTAAATGAGTGATCAGCAATGAGAGATCAAGGGATAAGACGAACCATGCAAAAGGCCGAGATGAGGATGAGAGGAACGCAGACCATGTGAATGGCGATGTTGATCGAGTTATGGTGGTAAGCACCATACTGGACAGAGCATGGTTAGCGGGTTCAAGATATGACATCGATGTGGACTCAAGCGCAATAGAGCTTGAGCTTTAAAAGACCGTGTGAGGAGGGACTTACAAAGGTCAAATGCTGCTCCAGATCTAGAGACATGATGGGCGACGGTTGGCTTGGCAGAGAAGACGGCGGCAGTTGAGATAAGCCGAAACGACAGACGCAAGCAGAAAAGGACAAGATCCAACAACTGAACAATATAATAGGGATACAGTCAGTTGAGTCGAGTTGAGTCGAGACCTTGGCTGGAACCTAAGCTGGCTGCGGTTGTGGATCTGGCGGTATTAGGAAATTCCGGGGCGGGATAAGGCGGAGGTAGAGGAGACGAAGGAAGGCCTGGTCGATGATGCGATGTTGATATCGTCACGGCCCAGGTTATTAGGAGAAGGTATGGATACGCAAATAAAGCCAGCGCGGCGCAGTGCAGCCAGGCCAGGTGACAGACTCTCTTTGAGAATGAGCCGAGGCCTATTGGACGGTACGGTACGGGTGGCGCGTTACGGACAGAGTGAAAAAGGAGAGAGCAGAAGCGAACAAGCCAAAGATGCAGACAGACAAAAGCCAAAAAGAGGAGGGGGAGGATGGAAGATGGAGGTGAAGGAGGTGGAAGAGACCGAGGTGGAGGTTGGAAGTGAATGGAGTGAGACTGGAGCGTCTGTAGCAGGCAATGAGAGTGATTGAATGAATGAATGGTTGAATGGTTGAATTTACTTGCTGTGCTGTCCTGGCGGGCATGTGCTAGGTTTTTTCCCTCTCTCACTCAGTGTCCACTAACAATGGGACACTTCCAGGTTTGGGGGGCACCTGCGCCTGCGCCTGCAGCTGCACCTTCCACAGCGCACCTCACCTCACACCTGCACCTTCCCATGTGGGGCAGGGTCAGTGTCCGTGCCTCGGATCAAATGGACCTTCTTTCCTTCCATCCCATGTCTTCATCCATGCCCATGCCCATGTTAAACAACGGCCGTAATGGTCGTGTGCCCATTCTCCAAGCCCATCAGACCCTTCATTTGACTAGAGCAAAGTCGTCAAGGGCACCTGGAATCATGCCTACTGGTTGCGCACCGCCATTGTCCCTTGTCTCCTTCCCCGGGTTTTTTGGTTTTTCTCTTTCAAGGGGACAAGGTTTTGGGGAGCGTCGCTTAAAGTCCATCGTACCACTACCGGTCTGCTAGCACCGGGGACTTGATGGGCGCGAGCGCACTTCGGGGCCTCCACTGACAGCGACAGCTCCCTCGTATTATCCATCCCTCCGTAATGATGAGACGGAGGCAGTACCGCCGAACCTCAGATCCCTTGCCTTCATTATTGTAGGTTCTCCGCTATTGTTGTCCACTCTAGCCCGCCAATTGATTGATCTCCACGTTGCAGGCCACCATACCTCCCGGTTGTTGTTGTCGTCTGTCATTCACTGCCGGCTTACATTCTGCAGCAACTGAATGGTCAGTTTGGGGGGCCTCTTCCGACTTGCATTGCCTGATTCCGGGCCGTCACTATCAAGGCCCGGCCGGCCGTGGTGGAGCAGGGAATTGCCGCACCTGCAGTCCTTCCCGCTCCGCTCGCTGTGCATGCAATGCCAGAGCCAAAAAAGAAGGGCATGCGCCACATTTCTTTGTCTGCTACTCCTGTGGCTGATGAATAGTCTCCACCAAGATGAGGCGCGACAAGCTCGGCCTCTGAGTGGGTAAATATTTCTGCTGCGCCAGCAACACATCTCAGCCTCGCCGCTGAATGTCTCCAAACCTTCGCATCTCACCAGGCATCCTTTATCACCTGGCCACTCTTTGCGCCCGTGTCGTTTAGGCTTGCGGCCCTATTTTGACGCGACGACGTGAATGCTATCTCTGCATTTCCTCCGCCTTCTCCTCCTCCCTCTCCATCTCCGAAAACCGCAGACCGTCGTCGCGCGTTGTCCGATTTCCATTGCTGCTCCTCTACGCCTTTCAACGACGCGCGCGCGCACCTGTCGCTGCCTCTCGAACGATCGTATAACCTCTTCCAACGATAAATTTCGGCTAGATCTTGTGCTTCCCTAATCATCTCATCTTTGTTGCTTCCATCTTGACTCGACTGAGCGCCCTTTGTCGCAAAACTCGTCCTCGATACGATACGATACGACTCTATACCATTCGTCATGTTCTTTCTCTACAATCTGGAACGTAGGGTCACCCTGCACCCATCGTTCTTTGGTCGCAACATGCACGATCTCGTGACACACAAGCTTCTGACCGACGTCGAGGGCACATGCGCCGGCAGCTACTTCATCATTTCCATCATGGACACCTTCGACATCTCCGAGGGCCGCATCCTCCCTGGAAACGGCCTCGCAGAATTCACAGTCGGCTATCGCGCCGTCGTATGGCGGCCCTTTAAGGGCGAGACGGTAAGGCTGCAGTTGCCGGCTTCTTGACGATACCGGAGTCTGACACGACCCAGGTCGATGCAGTCGTGTACTCGATCAACCCGCAAGGGTTCTTTGCTCGAGCAGGACCACTGCAACTGTTTGTATCAGCGCATGTATGTTGAGTCTCTCACCGAGGTGAAGCTCCTTCTGACCACCAGCACAGTTGATTCCTAGCGACATCAAGTGGGATCCCAACGCGACACCACCCCAATTCACCAACAATGAGGACACAGTCATTGAACCCGATACCCACGTTCGCGTAAAAATCATTGGTACCAGAACCGAGGTCGGAGAGATGTGGGCTATTGGCAGCATCAAGGAGGACTACTTGGGGTATGCAAACGACATGGCCTCGGCTCTCTCACTGCTAACTTTGTTCGCAGTTGCCTCCAGGATTAATACCCGAACGTGATGACGAATGAATTCACACAAATACTAGGATGATTGAAGCTTCTGCTGGCTAGTGGACCGCCTTGCACGGCACAACTGACTGCCAGAACCATCCGCCATATGGACAGCTGCCCTCGACAGATTGTTGGCTAGCTGTACAGAACTCTCGGGCAATTGAATTGGCGCAAGACAGGTTGGGCGCTGGCATTGGATTTCTGACAAAACATGATATTGGTTGAGGGGCAATGAAAGCAGAGCGTCATACTCACTGATGTTACTAAACGTCAAGATGGCTGCAGCAGTAGCAGCAGATGCTTAGTTAGAGATGCCAGACATAGAGCCTGCTGTGAAGGGATTGGCGGCAGTTGTTGCTATCTGTCTAGATCTGGCGGCAAGTGGCTAACTAGACACACTTTACGCAAGTTGACGTAGTTACAAATTGAAAAGCAGATACCCCAAGTCATTGACGCCCTATGACAAGCGTTGACACACGAGTCCCACGGCTTTGAAAGCCGAGATGCAGTGTTGGCTGCTGTCTTTGATCGGCTGACAACTACCCCATAACCCCACACTGATAGCACCCCCCACGCTGTTGTGCCTAGGATCTACGTTCATGGATACGTATATTATACAAGACTCGAGGTTGAATGTTTAACGATTGAACCCCTACATCTTCTATTCTTCTATCGCTTTTGCCTCTTGGTGTTTTTTGGAATTACAATCTAACCCTACTCCCAAGAAGAGGTTCAACATGAAGTTCCTGTCATCGACAACTCTACGAATGAGACCAGCTCTCACTGCTGGCAACTCACTACGGTTGCGGGGGACAGCTCGACATCTAACCACGATGCAGGCATCGAACCGATTGCGTACGGCGCTCAAAGAGGGTAGAAAGTCTTTGGGCGCCTGGCAGATGCTCCCCGGCGCAAACATATCACGAGTGCTGGCACGATCTGGGGTTGATTGGGTCTTGGTTGACTGCGAGCATGGAAACTTGGATGGTGGGGATTCTTGGTTGATATTATGAAGCAACAGCGCTGATGAACTTTTAGATGGCGCTATGCATGATGCTGTTCCAGCCATTGCGGCATTGGGAGTGTCACCTATTGTGAGATTGCCTGACATCCAAGGTTGGATGGTGAAGCGTAAGACCTCAGAAGATACACTGCACTACTTACATATGAGGCTGACCTTTCTCAGGTGCTCTCGACAGCGGAGCTCATGGTGTAGGTGTTGAGCCTGAAAACATGAAATTCAGGGTGTTGACTTGATCTAGGTCGTCGTGCCGTTGCTACGAACTCCCGAAGAAGCTCGACAGCTCGTCCAGTCGTCCAAGTTTCCGCCCTTGGGCCAACGAGGCTTCGGCTCCCCAATTGCTCCAGAGAGATTCAACCCTGTCCCTAGCTTCACAGATTACCTCCAGCAAGCCAACGACTCCCTCCTGACCATTGTCCAAATTGAGACTAAGGAGGCGCTCGAGTCCATTGACGAGATTGCTGCTGTCGAGGGTATCGATGTCTTGTTCGTTGGACCATTCGATCTAGGTCAGTTTCTTTTGAACACTTGCCAGCTTTTACAAAACGTATTAACTCGTAATAGGAAACAACATTGGACATCCCATTATAAACGGCGTCATGGCACAGGAGCTGAAAGACGCCATCGCCAAGGTGCTCTCTGCAGGTCAGAAAGCTGGCAAGAAGACGGGAGTATACTGCACAGGAGGCGAGCAGGCGAAGCTATTCGCGGACCAGGGCTTTGATATGATGAATGTCGTGACGGATTACACAGCGTTGGGCGTTGTAGCCAAGGAGCAGCTCTGCTTTGCGGAGGGGAGGTCCTAATTTAGTTAGAAATGCAGTATATGCGTTCTAGCTTATATCTGGCACCACAGGACGAGGGCTTAGCAAACAGGGCGAAACAAGAGCTCAACCACACCCTTGAGCTCATTCGTAATAGTTCTGTAATGGTTTATGTCCAGGCAGCGCTCACTCTTGGAGCTTTTAAACTTACATCCTGAAACGGCGATTACTAACTACCCTGTATTGGAATTGAAGGGATTCAGGGGACAGGCATATGTACGGTTCTATCGGCTATCAATGATACTAACTAGCTCTTCTCAGCCTTGTCCATCTGTGCCTCGACCTGATCGACTGTGAATCTATGCATCAACTTAATGGCCTTGCCAACCTTGGCAGGGTCTTCCTCTGGTGCCGTGGCCTTGCTGATGTGTATCTATTGTACGTGTGAACGAATTGCGTGGCTGTGACTACGTTTTGCCTACCACAGGTACATCAAAGTCGTAGAGATCCCTCCATTTCTTCGATTCAGGCTTTGGAAGGTCAATGTTGACTTCTGTGTAGGCGAATGGCCGCTTGTCCCAGACATCCGAGAGGACGCTTTTTGCCTGTTTGCAGAGGCCGCAAGTCTCGCGAGTGAAGAAGGTGATTCTGGTGGATTGGAGGAGGCGACGAGTGGCAAACATGATGAGCCGTGCTATATAATGACAATAAATATGGCTAAACAATAGAGTTTTACTGATTGGAATGTCAATGGCTTGAACAAGGAATAACAACATGGCTTCATCTTCAGCTGCACCAAACTGCCAACCACCCATGACTGTGACCCCGCACCCAAACAGGAAGGCGGTGGACTTGAAGCTCCCTCTCCCGCATCGTCATCGCTGGAATTCTAGAAGCTCCCACCCCACAGACTCGACAACTACCAAAACCTCTGCTCTCCCCCTTATTCACAGACGGGTTTTGCAATTCATCGAGAGGCCATAGAGCTATACCCACTTGAAATCTGCAAGATGGCCCAAAAGTGTGTCCATCAGGGTTGTGGAAAGGAGTTTACCGATCCTGATGAGAAGTGCGAGTACCACCCCGGTCCTCCCATCTTTCACGAGGGGCAGAAAGGTAAGCAAGCATTGGATTCATCAAAGAAGCAACCTTGATGTTTTGCCCACGCACACGCTAATTCATCATGTAAAGGATGGAAGTGTTGCAAGCCTCGAGTCCTGACCTTTGATGAGTTCATGGATATTCCCCCCTGCACTACAGGTACACACTCGACGACCGACAAGCCTCCCCAGTTGGAGGAGAAGCCCAAGGAGGACGAAGCTGCCCTCGCACAGAAGATCGACGCCCTCAACGCCGCTGCTCCCTCTCGTACACCCATCCCGACTGCCCAGCACGCCCCGACTCCTCCTCCGCCGGCGCCAGAGTCCGAAGATGACGATCCTAGCCTCGAGATCCCCGACGGTGCCGCCTGTAAGCGCAAGACTTGCGGCGCAGTCTATAAGAAGGGCAGTTCTAGAGACGAAGAGGAATGTGTGCACCACCCTGGTGTGCCCATCTTCCACGAGGGAAGCAAGGGTTACTCTTGCTGCAAGCGCAGGGTGTTGGAGTTTGACCAGTTCATGAAGATTGAGGGCTGCAAGACCAAGACAAAGCACTTGTTCGTAGGCAGTGAAAAGAATGGCAATGGCAATGGCGGTGCTGAGGAGGTTCTGACCACGGTCCGGTAAGTGTTGGATTCTCAAGGGCTTGTCGATCATGATGCTTATACTGTACAGACACGACTTCTACCAGACCCCCGCCAACGTCATCGCCTCCTTCTTCCTCAAGAAGATCAATAAGGAGACAGCCAAGGTCGAACTACAGGCCAAGCAAGTGAACCTCGACCTAACGACAACCGACCCAACCCCCAAGCGATACACAGCCGAGGTACCCCTCTTTGCGTCAATCGACACCGAAAAGTCCTCATTCAAGATCCTCGGCACAAAGCTCGAGCTGGTCCTCGCCAAGTCAGATGGAAGTTCGTGGCCAGTGCTGCGAGGGGATGAGGCGCTGACAGGCGAGATCCTACAGGTTGGCCGGGCTGGAAGGGCATGAGTGCGTGAAGAAATAGCAAGAATTGAGCATGAAACGGAGTTTTAGGTGACGGTTGAAAGGGGCGTTGATAGATGATGGCTACATCAGGCCAAGTTGTGTTTACCAGGTTGGAGAGTGAAATTAGCGAGCGGGAGAAGGCCAAGTTATGGATAGGATCAAGAGATTTAGGAAGAACTAAAATGACAAGAATGCATTATGAAACTTGAGTATTGGTATGTATACGAGGCCTGAAGAGCCTCGGTAAAATGCTAGGCCAATGTACCTGTTGAGCGACACAATACCTAAGGGAGTTGGTGAGACTCTGGATACTCATGCTTTCCATTGATAGGGCAGACAACCATTTACTCGGTATTTCGCAAGCAAATCAGTGTGTATAGAGCATGATGCATCATGATCTCGTACTAATGCTTATATGTATCAACACTACCTCAACGAACCTTGTTCGGAACAATGCTCCTCTTGGGGTCTATACTAAAGGGGTTTTGGAATTGGCTTTAACCTCCTTCCGTACACTTGATCGTTATCTTGCTTGGTTATCAACACCCATTCAATGCCCTTGTCTCAGTTTAACCAAGGCTAAAGTTGACTACCCGACGTATGAGTAAACTGTATTGAACTCACGTGTATCGCATGACGGCGGAATTTACTATATTTATCTCTGACAGAAACGCCCCTTTAGATCCATTGAAAAGACCCACTGATGAACATCACAGGCGTCATTCGTTGCTTACCTCGTAAACCCGGCGTATCCGATGGACTCATTATTGGTTCTGGAACCAACATATGCGAACTTCTGAAACAAACTTGACCCATAAACATACAAGACCCGCAACTTACGACAAAGGCCAAGAGGAGTTCCCATGTAAGGTAATTACAGGTTACGTGCCAGAGCAGATTCCATGATCCTTGGGGCCGAATCGGCTTATTTATCCACGCGAGATCTGCAGCTCAGCCGCATCGTAGTTTAGTACTTGTTTTTCATAGCATCCGTCATCACTTCTTCTTGGGACACGTCTTGTATTGTTACCTTTTTTTTCCCCATTGTGTGCTCATGTGCCATGTCAGAATGTGGCATCTTGTATGGCTCTGCGTGACCATTGCTCAAGTGATAGCATCCTCTGAGATTCGGGCCAACCAGGAAACCTTGGTCGTTGGCACGGCCAGTGGTAACTTTTCACATTACGATGTCCTCAACTACACTGCCATTGACCCAGGCCGGCCGGTGAAGCCGGGGACGAAACTGCGTATCCTCTGCGCTGGTGACTCCATCACTTCTGGGTGGAAGAGCGAACAGGACGGTGGGGATGGTGATGGCTATCGGCGTCAACTGCATAAGGACTTGTCGGGTATGTTGGAGCTTGTCTTTGGCCACGCGTGAATACTGACTCGGTGTCGACAGAGGATGAAGTTGTCTTTGCGGGCAACGTCGAAGGGGGTACAATGAAGGATGGCTACTTTGTAAGTGCTCCTCTTCACGACTGAGACGTTGTGCTCACCCAACTCTATAGGCTGCCTGGCCAGGGAAAACGATACAAGTCATAAGTGACAGGATCGGCCCTTCTCTTGAGCAGAGACCCAACATTATCCTCCTCCACGCCGGAACAAACGACATGAATGCGAGATCTCGACTCACGCAGGCAGAAACCCCAGCAGACGCGGCAGAGCGCCTGGGTAAGCTCATCGACAAGATAATAAAGGCGTGTCCGGACGCAGTAATCCTGGTCGCAGTCATCGTCGGAACATGCGACACCACCAAGATTGCAAAGACGCCAGAGTACCAGGCCCTGATCCCTGGTGTTGTTCAGGAGCGGCGACAGGCGGGCCACCACGTGCTGGCGGTGGACTTTTCCACGTTTCCTATTCAAGACCTGCGGGACTGCGTGCACCCGACGAACGAGGGATATCAATTGTTCGGCGATTACTGGTATGACTTTGCTACGCAGATACCGAGCAGTTGGATCAAGGAGCCTGTTGGTGAAGATCCGCAGCGCAGCGTTGCGGATGGGACGAGGCGGATCAGTAAGAATGGTGTATTGCGTACTGGGTTATTCTGGATGTTTTGCTGGGGTGTAACGGACTTGTTTCCATGATTGGATTGTTGTTGGATATGTAGGTATTCATATTCATGATGAATGCATGTTTCCTAATGATGAAGTTGTGAGTGCTGCCTGAGTGAATTGAGGCAACCCTCATGTAACGTGTATGAGTGGTGTCATTTAATTCTGAAATTGTCTCGACAATAGAGAACAAAGCTTTGACTCACAGTCTCATCACCAACCTCATATCGGCAATGCAATGAAGTGAGCGAGGCACACGCAATTACCCTTGCTCCTCAAACCCCGTTCGGTCATTTGAGCGCTTGGCCGAATGGGAAAGCTGGCCAAATACAGCATCTACCTCGAGAAAGCAGAGATTTGCTGAGCTGAACGTCTAAACGGATAGGGCAGGATTCGGGGAAAAGACTGGCGTGGCTCTGTATTGACTCATCGCTTGCTTGACCTTGATGGAACTATTAGTAGCCGCATGGAAAGGGGCGAGACTGGTACGCACGTCTGGGGTACTTCAACTTGTTTATCGCTGCCTACATGAGGCTAGAACAGATCGGATGCGTTGAAATACGAAGTAGTCGAGTAAGTCATGTATAAGGACACCTTGGATGGATCCTGGACATTGATTAGCGCGTCTCGTGGAATTCGAGTTGATATGAATGACACTACTACTTACTACCCATGGTGTTCTTATGCCTCCTTGTCATGCTGGATTTATATCAATACCATTCAATTCCTCAAGTGTCGGACTTGGACGTCCGTCACTTGGTAAAGATGCTCAGGAAGAATCGTACGGGAAACCATCTCCTTCGCTTGCTCGGATTGTTTCGGTAGCGATGTTCGAACAGGGGGTCACTCACCTTCTCCCCCAAACTCCACGGACCAACCAACAAGCTCGTGCAACAACTTCACGCAGTCCAGGCCAAAAAGATCGGAGACGGCACAGACCAGAAGATTGACAGGCTCATCTCTGAAAGTCCCCCCCCCCCATGCCTTGCCAGGCAAACTGGGGAATCCCACTTTTCTCCGCCATTGTGAGGTCCAATGTCAAAAAATGCAAGGTTCCTGATAAGCCCGGATCCAAGGCCCAAGCCAAGACGACTCGTGGCCGTGGAGATGGAGATGGGCAGTCCGCGTCTCACACCCCGATATGGGGGTCGAGCTACATTGAACTCAGCAAATTCGGATACGTAACCAGAGACCCAAGCGCGGCCTCTTACTGGCTGCCTCGGCCTTCATCACTGCCACACCCCTTCTCGTCTCTCATGGCTCCTTGCTTGGCGCCTAGCCTCCAGGGCCTCGCACGCGCTGGACCATCCCGCATCTAGTGGGCTCCCACTGGGCTCTTAGTGGCTTCAGCCTTCTTTTGGTGGCAGTCCGGGGGTGCTTGTGACGACTGATAAGAGATACTGATATCGTTCCGAAGGCTGATAGATAACGGGTTTTGGTTGTTTGCCATGATGCCATAGTTCATCCAATTACCAGCCCTTATCAGAGGTTGTACCTGTTCACAGAAAAACAAGCTTAACCTGATGGCTGAGCTGCCATTCCCCCGGCCTTCAGCTATAAGTTTGTCGCCATGCCCTTGCGCTCGCGCAGCGGCAGCCGTCAACTCTCACGGCACACGTCTTGACAGCAAGATATCCGGATCCGAATCACAATATTCAACCCGTTCATTTTAGCAAATATGACAACTGAAGTCTCTCACGGCCGCGGCGGCGCAGGAAACTTTCAGCCAGACGACACCCAGTATATCGACGGCGAGGTCGTTCGCACAGGTGTCGAGGGTAGCCATGGTGACGGCGCATTCAGCTCCGGTCGAGGTGGTACGTATTGATGACTTTCCTTGGCACTCTCGATCAGAAGTCTGGTCATATGTTGGCGTCAACTCTGCTCAGGCATGGTACACCCTCTCTGCCTTTGCTTCCATATTTCCGACGCGTAGCCTCTCAATTGCGCTTTTGACCAAGAAGCATTGTTCCGTGCCGCTGACACGACTACACTTTAATCATAGGCGCCGGAAACATCTCCGACGTTGGTTCCAAGCCTACCGAGCGTAGGGACAAGGACATCATTCCAGACGCTGCTGTTCGGCCGAGCATGGACGGCCGAGACTTCCACACCGGCCGAGGCGGTGCTGGAAACGCTCAGACGGCTGCTGCCGCCGAGAGAAAGTCGGAGGAGAAGCTAGTGACCGAGAAGCCTGCAATTGTGGCCCCAGTTGGCCTCGCCGACAAGCTCAAGGCCATGATCTTTGGAGGCAAGAAGAAGTAAAGGGATCTCTCTCTTGGTTGGGATGAGTTTGTGATTTGCGACGATGAGTTACGGAGGAAGACAGACTGAGTCCCCCCTGGGCAGTGTTATGCTGGCCTAGGTCCATGTTGGACTTGAGATACCCCTGATATCATGGTTTCCCGTTGATCAATTTGATTGCCCTTGATGGCGCTGGCGAGCGCGCATAGAAAAGAAACAGAACAGAATATTTGCCCTGTGTACTTGGTGTGATCAAGTGTCGAATACCGCCTGTGGCCACACGCAGATCATGTGGTTCTCGTGATACCTGACCGCTGCCAACCTTGACGAAGGCACCTTCACCTCGAACATCTCCCCTCATGTCCAGTTCGTCTACAGATGTTTTGTTCGAGTTTCTTGAAGCAGGTATCTTGCCGAGTTCTTTTCTTTGATCTATCTAGCCTCTCAAAACATAACTTTTCCATAGAATGAAGCGCAATTCATTATGTCCATCCCAAATCCCCTTACTCCATCTTCATCCTGCACCGGGCCGTCAGACCTCTATTCCAAAATAGCACGGAGTTCCTGAATCTGCTGCAGCACGGCTGATCGACTAGTACCGCCCCTGGCCGATTTCGCCTCAACACTCGACTCATATTCGAATGCCTTCACAATGTCCGCCGTGAATCGAGAATCGATGGCTTGCAGTTGCTCCAGGGTTAGCTTGTCCATCGAGGTTTCCGTGTTTTCCGATAATGCAACAACGCGTCCAGAAATGTGATGAGCTTCCCTGAAAGGACATCCGTTTCGCACCAGCCACTCCGCGACATCGGTGGCAAGCATCGTCTTGTCCAGGCCAGCCAACATCCGCTCAGGCCGCACGGTCATGGTGGCGATAACCCCGTTGGCGATGCCCAGACTGTCCGAAACAGTTTGGACCGAATCCAGCATGGGTTCCCATCCCTCCTGAAGGTCCTTGTTGTAGCAAGTTGGCAAGCCTTTCACGCTCTATCAGGTATCTGTTAGTGGCTGCTCTTGATCCGCTCCTGATCACTCATGAGCTGATATGTCTGTATTCGAACTCACCATCATCAGCCCAGCCATTTGACCGAAAGCACGGCCTGACTTGCCGCGCAAGAGTTCCAAACTGTCGGCGTTCTTCTTATTTGGCATCAAACTGGACGTGGATTAGAGTCTTGTGGGATTGTCTGGGAGTCGCGATGGATACAACGAACCTGCTGCCGGTACTATATGAATCTGCCAAACGACAAAATCCAAACTCGGAAGTCGAGTATAATATGAGATCTTCAGCCCACCTGCTGATATGGCTGGTAAACATCGAGTTCCAGGTCAGGAACTCGATAATGAAGTCACGGTCGCCTGAGGTGTTCATCGAGTTCAGAGTGATTCCGCTGAAACCAAGCTCCGCTGCAATTGCGTCTCGATCGATGCCAAACACATTACCAGCTAATGCGCCACAACCAAGTGGGCTAAGGTTGACCCTTTCGAAGACCTGGCGCAATCGCTCGAGATCCTGCTTGAACGAAGCAGCATGTGACATTATCCACTGACTCCAGCGAACTGGCTGAGCGCGTTGCAAGTGGGTGTAGCCGGGCATGAGGTAGTCGCTAGAGATGTTACTCAGTAAGGGGCTTTGTCTGGATGCAGTGCTAAGCTTACATTTCAGCCTCGGCGCGTTTGGTGAGGACTTGAAGGAAAGCAACAAGTTGGCTGTCGATTTCACGGATGCGGTCACGTAGCCACATGCGCATATCACAGACGACCTGCTCGTTGCGGCTGCGACCTGTGTGCAGCTTGCCAGCGGTGTCCTTTCCGATGACCTCTCCCAATCGACGCTCGTTTGCAGTATGAATCTGATTCATTGTGTTAGCATCGGGAGTTTAAGTGGCGTGGGCCAGCGTCTCACGTCTTCATCATTCGGCTGAATAGCAAAGGTTCCCTGCTTCCATTCTTCCATCACTTCAAGCAGACCACGCTCGATCATATTAAATTCGTCTTCGGTGATAATGCCGACCTTTGAGTTGGCCCTGGCGAAAGCAATCGATCCAAGAATGTCCTCTCTATAGAGAGCCTTATCGTATCCGATAGAGGCATTGTACTTGTGCATAAGCGGATCAATCCCACCTGGGCATCGCAAGGTTAGTATACTGGATCCGAAGCTTGTGTCCGGGGATAATTGAACCTGTAAACCTGCCACCCCAGAGCATATTGGTTGCCGGGGCGTCCGTCGTTTTTTCAGCCATGTTGGAGTATTTGGTCTCAACGTTCGTCGCAATTGACGTTCAAATTGAGGGACGCGAGTCAATTCAATGTTGCTTGATTGAAAAGGTCGAGAACGAGGGCGGGGCTGATCAAGTTCGAAAGCTTTGACGATGGTTGAGCTTAAGGGCAGTCAATCGGAAAACTTTGTGGGGCCGACACCGGCAGTGTTAGTCACCGCACGTGAGGACCCCTACTATGTGACTGTGCGAGGGCTGCAGTCTCCACATTTGCCAAGAAGCTCTTATCGATAACACCGGTACAGCATCCAGGCTCACCACCTAATCTGCCCGCGCCTCGCCCTGGGTCGAGCGTCCAGCTGGATCCTGAACCATGGCGATGGTTGCATGAAGTTGACGGAGTACAGTGTAAATTCACAGTTGTGTGGATGAGAGGTGATCACTGAGCAGGGGTGATTAAAGCCTGAGCAAGAGCGGCAATGCTGACTAACCAGGCCGGGGCGCGGGCGTCCTGGGTCTCGTGGTAGACTACCCGTGACTACCCAAGTAGGTAGGTCATCATGGCCCCGAACTTACAACCCCAACGCCCGCGTCTTCAAGACCATAGACTCTGGTCGGGTCTCTCGGCAATTTCGAAACGATCATTTAGGAGCTACACAACATCAGCATTTGAGGCAGACGACGAACGATCTTCGACCGACGGCGACATGAGCTCTCGCAATAGCGAAGCTGACTTTCGCCGGCGGGTGATACCGAGCCACGCGGGTCATGATTCACGCCCAACAAGTCAAAAGGAGCTTCTCGGGTGGTACGCATACGCGTTTGCGGCCGAGACGTACGTGATCTGTGGAATTGGTAGGTTATTCTAGAGCTTCTGGGCTACGGAGGCTGTATCCCGGCTGCTAACGCGCTTGTCCAGGCTCCTTTATCCCCATCCTGCTCGAGACGCTCGCCCGAGAGAATGGCGTGCTTCTCTCTGACCGAAAGACACCATGCGGCTCAAGCTATAGCAAGGAAAAGGATGACGGTCAATGCATTGTCTGGGTGCTGGGCATGGAGATCAACACTGCCAGTTTCGCCATGTACACCTTTTCCGTGAGCGTCCTGATTCAAGCATTGCTTGTCGTCAGTATCAGCTGCGCCGCCGACCATGGCAATTATCGGAAGAAGCTCCTCCTCAGTTTCGCATGGATCGGCAGCTTTGCGGTGATGGCTTACATCTTCATCACCAAGGAAAACTATATCATGGGCGCACTCTTGACCATCATCTCCAACACATCATTCGGCGCCTCATTCGTGCTGCTCAACTCATTCCTCCCGCTCTTGGTCCGATATCATCCTGAGGTGATCGAGGCCAACGTTGCCAGTACCCCCGACCTGGGCCAATCTGACTATGAGTCTCGCCAACTGCAAGAATCTGTGGATGAATTGGAAGCTTCAATGGTGACAACAACTTCACCTTTGCTGCCGGAGGACGGCGAGCGGCTAAAGCCGACTGCAAGCCATGCAGAGATCACATCAAAAGAGCTCCAGCTCTCCACGCGCATATCGGCCATTGGAATTGGCACTGGGTATATCGCCGCTCTATTCTTGCAGTGCATAGCTATTGGGGTCCTCATCGCGCTGCACAACTCCACCTGGGGCCAGAGAGTCGTTCTGTTCATGGTTGGACTCTGGTGGACCGTCTTCACGATCCCTGCGGCCATGTGGTTGCGACCCCGACCAGGACCGCCTTTGGCCGATGATGGTCGAAAGGGCTTCATGGCAGGATTCGCATATATAATCTATGCCTGGAAAAGTCTCTTCACCACAATCCAGCTGGCAAGGCGCCTCCTGGATATTGTGCTGTTTCTCGCTGGATGGTTTCTTTTGTCGGATGCCATCGCGACCACGTCATCTACTGCAATTCTATTTGCCAAGACTCAACTCCACATGCGGCCGTGGGCACTCGGGATGATAAATGTCATTTCAACACTGGCAGGGGTGTTCGGCGCTTTCGGATGGTCCTGGATTTCGCGGCTCTTTAATCTTCAGGCTCATCAGACCATTCTCGTCTGTATCGCCCTGTTTGAGCTGATTCCCATATATGGACTGATGGGATATCTCCCGTTTGTCAAGAACTGGGGGGTCTTTGGGCTGCAGCAACCATGGGAGATGTATCCCCTGGCCGCCGTTTATGGATTTGTTCTCGGTGGTCTCAGCGGATACTGCCGGTCTTTGTACGGCGAACTCATCCCGCCAGGATCCGAGGCAGCATTTTATGCACTGTATGCCATCACGGATAAGGGCTCCAGCGTGTTCGGACCAACGATTGTCGGTGCCATTATCGACAAGACTGGCACAATTCGACCTGCGTTCTGGTTTCTTGCAGCCCTGGTCGGGTTGCCGGCGCCACTCATCTGGTTCATCAATGTTGAGCGAGGCAAGCGAGAGGGTGCTAAGCTGGCCGAAACCATCGAAGGCTTTCCAAGTCAGGAAGATGATGGAGATGACCCTGAGCCTGAGGGCCAGGGAATGCTGGCAGAGTATGAGAGAGAACAAGAGGAGGGAGCTGTTAATGGACGAGCAGCAAACTAACTGGGTAATGACATAGCGGCGGCGTTTTGTATAGGTCTTCTCTGCTCTTTGGGCGATGATATGGGTTTTAGACGACATGGACGGAAGTTTTTAATGGGTTCGAGTACAAATAAAGGATATATAATTGCTTTTGGCCCCGTCTTGATGCTCTGCGATGATGGATACAAGAAGGATTTGTCGCGAGTTTGCCGGTCTCGCTTCTTGTTTCGAATGCGTGCAACACTGCAATTCCTGTTTTTGGACTCGGCCGTGTTTACAGCATTGCCGCTATTTGTACAACTTTTTACCGTCATGAAAGAGTCAGTGTAACTCGGTTTCGCAGCAATTGACCCCAAGAGGGGACAAGACGCGTCGGTTTTCATCCCGTCTGAGATGAGGTTGGGTGGCCCCGGCCTATGTCACGTGACCCAGAGTTTTTGGGCTTTTGGGTCAGTTCTCCCGCGGATTGCGACGTTGTTCCCAGTTAATAAATCGAATACCTCTTGCGCACAGGACATCGCAGGCCGCGGCTTGTCGCTTCAAGACAGCTTGGGCAAGGCTCGGGTCAGACGCGATTATCGCTCTTTGGTATATACCACATTTTTCTATCTTAGGTACTCACAGGTTCCTCTTCTTCTTCCTTTAGGTACCTTGCTCTTTTCCTCGCCCTTGCCGCGACTCGCTCGCTGTTTGTCCTAAACCCCTCCCTCTCTCTCCACTCTCCTCGACGCGGTCATACCCAACCGCCTCAAACTCGCCACCACAATGAGCAATCGAAAGCGATCGCGCTCCATCGCGGAGGAGAATCGCGCAGAATGCCCCTTTACCATCGGGTACGCGAACGGCCCGTCACGCGCCGAGCAGGAGCGACATAAGAATAAGAAGCGGAAGCGCGGCGAAGGTCAAGATGACGACAAGCGGGTTCAAATTCAGATCTCGCCCTTCTCGCCTACCGGCAGCTTCAAGACCCACGACACCATGGATCTCTACTACACCGTCGAGCCTTCGAAGCGATGGCAAGACATGACGCGCTACAATAGTTTCGTCCGTAAGTATCCGAACCGAGGGAATCTGTCCTCAAAAAATGAGGGGCTGACGAATGAATCTTGGCAGTAAATGGCATCAAATATTACAGCGAGGGCTTCGTCTTTGTAGCCAACGAGGCCACTATCGAGCGACAGCGTGCCGCCGGTACCCTGGGAAGCGTCGGTCCTCTCAAGAAGTCTGACGATGACTGGGTGGCGCGCATCCTTGAGATCCGAGCTGCCGACGAACACCATGTTTACGCGCGCGTTTACTGGATGTATTGGCCCGACGAGCTTCCTTCCGGGACTCTAGATGGCAAGAAGACGGTCCAAGGTCGTCAGCCCTATCATGGCCAGAACGAACTGATCGCATCAAACCACAGTAAGTACTTGAAGCTTCACGCAACAGGCAGCGCGACTGACATGCCACCTTCAGTGGACGTAATCAATGTTGTTAGTGTTACACAACCCGCAACTGTCAACCAATGGATCGAGTCGGATGATGAAGAGATCCAAGACGCGTTATATTGGCGTCAAGCATACGACTGCCGCAACTCGCAACTCTCGGTACGTCGCGCCATATCCACCTTGCTGAAACTTGCAATGGTCTAATTGTGTCTAGTCTGTTGATCTTATGTGTAAATGCCAAACACCCGCGAACCCCGACAAGACCTTGATAGGATGCACGAGCTCTGAGTGTGGAAAGTGGATGCATCGCGAGTGTCTGAGCCACGATGTCCTCATGCAGGTTTTCGAACGCCTCGGTACAACTAAGCCTCACCGAACCGAAGGAACGATTGTCAAGGAAGAAAAGTCTAGTGAGGAGGCCACGCGCCCTCTGTCGCCGACCGACGCCGAAGAGAAAGAGACCCAACCAACAATCGATGTTCGCTCTGGGGAGACTCAAGACAACGTCCACGTGAAAAAGGGAACCCGAGAAACCCCTCGAAACACGGATACACCAACCCCCGGACCGACACCATCGAGAACGGTCACTGCATCGGCCAAGTCGTCTGCCAAGAAGGGCCGCAAGAAGAAGAACACGGACCTCAAGCCCTACCAAGGACTTTTCGAGGCGACGCTCAAGATGAACGAGGGACCTACAGTCTGGGAAATCCGTGATCTTCGCGAGAACGTCACGGGCGGCGAAAAGTCATGGACTGAGAAGGCCCACTGTCTCATGTGCGGTGTAGTCATTGATTGAGTCCACTGCTAAGAGCGTATGTCGGAGAAGTCCCCCTGCTAGGGCTTATTGGCCTTTCGGGGAGCGATGCAACGTTGAGTAGGTTGGTCGAGATTGTTCTGTTCGGAAGAGCCGGCATGGCATCCATAAGGGTTGATGCCATCAGCAATCAACACAGACGACCAAGCCGAATTACCTGATCTACAGGGGCTTATTTGAACGGCCGACGTGTTCGATTTCTTTTGTTGTACCGAGGTCAAATTCTTGGCGATTCGCCCACTGATGGATATTCCGGGCGCGGCGTTGGAGGCGAAACAATGGGATGCACTGCGATTTGTTTGGTATCGGGTCTGGCTGTGGGTCTTGTGAGAAGGAGAAGGAATATGTGTTGCTTTGGTGTTTTTTTTTTATTTCTCTCTTATCTTTATACACGGGACAGGAGGCGGCAAGGGGATGAGTGCAAAAGAAAGAGGCTTGTTGGAAAGTGAAAAACCTTTCGTTGGAAAGCTTGAGATGGAAAGTGGTGGTCAAGTATTTATCGGGCGGGTTTGGAGAGGTTGAGCATGTTACTAGCTGTCCTGCCTTTGTGATTTGGCCAGTAGTTTTTGTCTCGCTATTATTAAGGTTTTCTGCAAGAATGTATCTTTGCCTGTGTTATTTATAATGGATTTCCTTGTTCTCTTCTCGAAGCTGTTTTCATGTATGTAGTTTGATAGTTGATGGCCTATGACGTTGTACTTTGAAGTCTTGCTGTATCAGTCCCCTGTAGTGATACTAAAACACTATGATTGGACGTATGCAATCTTTTATAACTGGAATTCAACTTGATACTCTAAACAGCCTCAGATGGTCTTTTCTTGACTGAGCACTAACATCGACAAAGGACTGAAAACGGGCAGGGACTGAGCTTAGACCGGAGGTACGTACTCCACAAGGTGAGCTCCGTCCAGCCAACCAACCCCGCCACTCCGTAACGTCCAAGAGCTTCACCTCCAGGACCCAGACCCAGACATCCATCTATACATCCCCGAGCACCTAATCAACAACCTCCACCTTGCGCAAACCTCCAACCTCAAAGGCCAAGTAACGTCGCAACCATGGCCGTCGATCCCTTTGACTCGGCTCTGTGAGTATCATCCCTTCTCCCCCTGCGCAATGACGCAGGCTGATGCGTCCATCTCTCCTCAGCGACCTCCTTCGCCGTCTCAACCCCAAGCAGACGACTGACCACCTCAACGCCATCATCTCGCTCGCCCCAGACCTGACCGAAGACCTCCTCTCGTCGGTCGATCAACCCCTCACCATCCGCCGCTGCAAGCAGACCGGCCGCGATTACCTGCTCTGCGACTACAACCGCGATGGCGACAGCTACCGCTCCCCCTGGTCCAACCAGTTCGACCCGCCCCTGGACGAGAGCGGTGTGGGCGGCGTAGGCGCTGGGGGCAGCGAGGGCGCTGGCGAGGGTGCCATCCCGAGTGAGCGCGTCCGCAAGATGGAGGTCAAGGCCAACGAGGCATTCGACCTTTACCGCGAGCTGTACTACGAGGGTGGTGTGAGCAGCGTCTACTTCTGGAACCTCGACGATGGATTCGCAGGTGTGGTGCTTCTGAAGAAAGGTAGGACCCTCCACCGACTTGATAGCTTGTCTTCGTTTGCACTGTCACATCATCCTTGAAACTGGAGCGCGCCGAAGCTAATCCACGTCTTTGTCTCCAGCTTCACCGCAGGGCGGCAGCACCGAGGGAGTCTGGGACTCTATCCACGTTTTCGAGGCCATTGAGCGAGGCCGAAGCACCCACTACAAGCTCACGTCGACCGTGATCCTGACGCTGGCGACCGCGGGCGGAAACCTCGGTGAGATGGATCTGAGCGGCAACATGACACGCCAGGTGGAGCAGGACCTCCCCGTCGAGAACGACGATAGCCACATTGCCAACGTGGGGCGGTTGGTAGAGGACATGGAGCTCAAGATGCGAAATCTCTTGCAGGAGGTGTACTTTGGCAAGGCCAAGGATGTGGTCGGTGATCTCAGGAGCATCGGAAGTCTGAGCGAGGGCGCACGGGATCGCGAGGCACAGCGGGAGCTCATTGGAAGCATGAGGAAATGATGCCTCGGACATGATATGCTATATTTGGTAAGAGCAAGATGCGTTTGATAGACAGCCCTGGTAGAACAGGTCGATCGCATAACGACCAGACAAGCACGGTCCGGTATACCGCCACGCAGAAAGACTAGATTAGGCGTGGTGGATGACCGTTGTACAAACCTGGTTCTATCGAGATATTTTCCGAGCATGCCTGCAGACACTCCCCAGTTCAGACGCCTTGCTAATTGCGACATGCCCTGGATCCGCAGCCATGGTCAGCAACCCAGAGAGGGATTCCTGATAACAGTCAGCAAGACGAAATCCCAACGCCACTGTCAGTCGGACAACAAAGACGAAAGTCGGGTGGGTGAATTCGTCGTCAGGGACATGACTGCTGTATCGGAATCAGGTACAGAACGCTTGGGCCGGCTCGTCCTCCCGTCGAGTGAGACATGCAAACTCGAGAAATGCCCGTGCTTGAAAGCCCGAGATCGCGAGTCGAGACATCGGTCGTGCTAAAACAACGTCGTTTGGGGGCACATGCGGCGCTGTTCGTACACACAGACATAGCTGACCCTTGGCGTAGATCGCGTCTTATCACCGGGCGTATTGACGTCCCGGAATTGCGAACTGGTGGAGTAGACATGGGCCACCAGAGGCCGCCAGTAAGCCCCTTGACATGTCTAAGAAACAACCAAGCGACTTGGTGCTTGGAATATTATTGCTGGAAATACATACATCCTACCCCGTCCCGGATCACCTCTTGTCGAAACGGGACATCAGGACTCTGCTGCGGTGCGGGTCGTGGCTTGTCTGCGATTTGCTGCTAAGCGCCAGGCTGCGCTAATGGATGCAGACTGCACATGTCCTGAGTCAGGCCGATCACAAGTGCTGCGGAATTGCGCGGGTATGACGCTGAGGGATTAGATGAGAGGTCGTGGTGCTGCGAAGTTCAGAGCCGGATGAAGTGCTTGGGAGGATCTTGTCATGGGTTCCACCCCGGCATGGTGGAGGTGGGCGCGAGCTTGAGGGCGAGTTGACGGAGCTTGTACACGGAAAGGATTGCGAGGCGCGACAGCCTGCGTCCATGGTGTAAATGTGACAGCCAACGTTGTCGAAGCCAGCGAAACCTTATCCTGCAGCTGACGACAACCACCTTGGGGTTAATTATCATGTACTGTAGGTTTTGTCGGTCCAGCTGAAAGGTGTGTCGCGAGGAATACTAGAAGGAGCAGAGCTGTGGTTGTTCATTCAGCCACTGACTCGATACATATCCCAAGAGCATGGGCCACGATCCTCTCGATCACTTACCCACCTGTGAGCACGGATGGGTAGACTGGGAGGGAGGCCTATGGCCTGCAATGCACACAAGAAGCGCGCAAGCGGGTGCGGGTGCGGGTGCGGGTGCAGGCCCCCTTGGCGTTGTCTAGGAGCTAGGTAACTTGAGCGTGGGCTTGATCATTGGCATGGGCGGCCAGCGGCAGGCTTGCAAATAGTCTGCATACGAGTCTGAATAGCTCCAAGCGCGTGCTGTAACGCGCCGCGTGCGCATGCTGCAATGCATCGATGGGCGCTCGGACGATGTGGTGGTGTTGGCTCTGGCGATGGCGTCGATATCGCCGGGACTGCCCTGGATTGGTCGAATATCGAGGTGTTTTGGGATCAGATGCATTGGCATGGATGACAAGAAAAGCTGGGAGTTGTTCGTGAATGCCTTGATGGGGTTTCAAGACTGATGATTGTCGGAAGGCGCGGCGTTTAGTCGACCCTGCCCGACCCTATCTGCCTTAGTGCTCAGTCGAGACGATATCATGGCAGGCCCAACGTGTTGGGCGGAAAGTGCAGTCCGACACTGACATCCATCTACTACATTGTACAACAGGCTGCTGGGAACTCCCCATCATCAACACCTCTCCCATCCAAGTCTTTTCATCAATCAATCATGGCCATTCTTTTGCTTTCCTTTGCTTCTTTCTCATTGGGGGAGCTACATGAGATGGAAGACTTCTAGAAGAGAGCCCCGCACGCGTGCCGTTCCTGTTCCTGTTCCTGCCACATGTCACCTGCCAAACGCGTGCCGTGCCCCTGAATTCCAGCCCTCTCAGGTACGGAACCCCGTTATCACGAAGTGTGCGCGTGGTGTGGTGTGGCTTCATCACTGAGGCGGAGCGAAATGCTACGGCGGTAGAGTGCTCGCATGAATCACGAGACCGGCAGCAGGTGAGCATGCCAATGTGCAATGCATACACTGACTGCTTGGCTTACACAGTATTACTCCGTAATTTCAAAGAAATTGAGAGAAACGGAAATGGGAAAGGCCCTGTTGGTGCTGGCGGCCCGGACGGGATCGTTGATCGACGCGCATGCCGGCTTCCAGCGCTAAGCTCGAGGCTCTACCCCTCAAAGCATGCTCCCTGGGTCCCTCCATGTTGCGTTGGGAGTTGGGACAAAGTGCCCTTGTCCATGCCTGACATACATGCTGCAGATATTCCTCCCCCGAACCATAATATAGATGCAGGATTCCTCGACTGTCTTTTCCGAACTGGGCGCTGTGCAGCACGTCAGATTTCGTGGGAGGTCAACGTGACACTCTCCGTGTTGCAGGTGACAGATGAGACGAATAAACGCCTCGCTGGCTTGCTCCCGGACATGCGTTCCGTTTTTGGGGGTGTAATACACGATCTCGGACGCTAGAGTCGGATTGGCGGAGAGACGCCATCACCAATAACCAGTTCCCTTTGGTCACTCTTTGGTCACTCTCTTGTCGTATGCCTCTACTAGTTGCTGTTAACAGGGGATGCTCATGTCTTTACAGCACATGGCGGCGTGGGTCTCGGGCCAAGTGAGGCCTCATCTACCTAGCTTGGAGCCATGCCGATACTAACGACTTGCGACACGGAAGAAGGCTCAATAACCTTGAACCTGGACCGAGAGTATAGAGGGTCTATAACAGCCACAGTTGAAGGCCTCAGGAGTTGGGCTGATGATGCTCGGGCTTCCGGGAAAACCAACTGTCGATCCTGCAGTTCTGGTAACCGGTGATGATGAGAGACACTCAACACCGGACACGCCAAGACGAGTTAGGGCCATACCAGGCCTGGGCGATGATTGTCATCCTCCATGGGCGGGTCGCCTGCCCCCGGTCCCCTGTCGGCATGTCCCTTGTCTTCAATGACAATGACGAACATGGAGGTCCACTGCAGGCTCGGTAGCTAGGTGTTAGTCCGGCGACTAGGCGATATGATGAACGGGGCATTCTGCAAATCCAACATGCAGCTCTTGGTCCAGCCGCATGGCCCAACCCGCCCCAGATGCCTCTGGCGCCCCTTTGATGGTGGTCATGGGCCATCGTCATCAAGAGAGGCAGACAGATGTTGACGGATGCGCCTGGTCTCTGAGCTTGCAGCCATCAGCTCTGACTCGGTCGCTATCGGTTCTCCAACTGGACACCTGGCGTCGAGAGCTACAAGCGTTGCCGGGCGCAAAGAGACAACAAGAGGCCAGTGCCCATCGATTGATGAAGACATCAACCCACTGAAGAAACTGCCATCAAGAACCGGCAGGGGAGGGAGAGGCAAGCTCAGGCCAGGAATGGAGCGGTCGGGAGGGGACTCCCTTCAGTTGTAGTCGTACTTGGTACATGGGAGTTGGAAGAACCCCTCCACAGCCCACACTCGTGCATTCTTAACTCACCTTTCAGGCTCTCTCGCTCCCTTCGGTTCGCTCAGTCATTTCATGGCGACATGGATACGCATCGTTGAGCCCCCCCGCTGCTTCGCTATTCTTACGCAGAACGGTGCTTGGTCAAGTCGCTAGACCAGAAGAGAGCAGCCCTGAAACCAAGAGTTTCAGAAGCGGCTAAGACATGAACGAGGCATATGAGGGCCTACAACGTACAGTACCTTAGGTTTGGTGCCTGAATGTTTGAAATAGGGCGCAAAGTAAACTCCATGGCACCTAGGAAGGGAAATTTCACACCCACAGAGCTATGTACCTACCCACAGCACACCCCTCATTTCAACCGGCATCAAAGACTCGGACCCCTTTTGCTGGGAGGAGGAGCAGAGTCCACATTGCATCCCACGCACTCTAACACTGGCTCACTGGGCTCCTCTCCTCTCGCGCCCCCCTTCTTGGACCTCCCCAACAGCTGATTCACTCACCTACTCTGTCATTACTGCGCATTAGCTATCAAAATCCACCCCTCACCAAGGCAGCTTGGAAAGGGCCCAAGGGTCTTGTTTCTGCTGGGCTCGTCTTCGGGTCCCCGCCGCCGCGGTCGTGGTGGTAGCCGTGGCCATCGTGTCCTTGCTTGGTCTCTTGGTCTTGCTTGGGTCTTGATTCTTGGTCCTGAGCTGCCACTCTGGTTGGCTGGCTACGCTTCTACTCCTGCTTCTGCGTCTGCTTCTGCTTCTACTTCTGCAGCCCACCTGGTCCCAAAGTTCCCATCTCCATCCATTCCCATCAGCCCCCCAGTCCCTCCTCCATCGCTCGTCCCAGAAAGCGGCTGGTGCGCCGCCTCGTGCCTCGCAAGTTCAAATTGGGGAGCCTGTTGATCGTCTTTCCCTCCACTCCCTCCCACCTCCCGTCTATTTGGTCCCGTCTTCCGTCTTCCGTCCTCCCGTGGCCTTCCCGCCTTGGATCTTGCTGCTCCCCTTTGCTCCCGCGCACCGCCGCTACGCCGTCGCCACACCAAGCACTCTTGGGCTCAGCAGAGTAATTGCCTGCCTGGGGACTCGCTCTACCATACCTTATTGTGTCGTACCGCCGACGGGTCTAATAAGGTGCCTGCTTAACCCACACGCTACCCGTTCTGACGTCCCTGTACTGACTTGCGTGACCCCTTCTTAGGCTGCGGCTCCTCCTCTTGAACCTGGCCCAATCACCTAGACCAAGAGCTACTAAGGTCATTGCCCGTCCACTTCGTCCTCCGCTGGAGAATCCCGAACCGCTTCGCTTCGTCAAACGCTAAACCACACCGATCCTCGCATATACAACCGCGTTGGTCTCCTCGTGGGTCCTCTGCGTTGTACGCACCGTTTCTTGGGCCTCATAACTATCCACCCCCTGAGACCTGACAAAGTCTCCCCGACAGCAGTACTTCGACTTGTCCCCTCGGGATTCCTTGGGTACGCACGAGCTTTTTGATCCGAACCCGACTGTATTGTACTGTCTGGACTTGTCTTTGACCGGGCCGTTCCACCCCGCGCTCGCATTCTTCCCGTCCTTGCGCCGCCAGCGAACCGTCCACGACCTTTGACCCCACGTTATCTTCTCGCGACTCTCCTACGACTCGACGACTGCCAAATATACAACGACAATGGCCGAAAAGCCTTCGGTGTTGATCATTGGAGGGCTTGGCTATATCGGCCGCTTCCTGGCCCTCCACATCCACAAAAATGAACTCGCCTCCGAGGTGCGACTTGTCGACAAGGTGCTTCCCCAACTCGCATGGCTGGCTCCCGAGTTCTCTGAGGCCTGTTCACAGGACAAGTTTATGCAAGCTGATGCCAGCCGACCTGGTAAGTCTCGCGCCACTTATCCTGCAGCCTGTACCCTTTGTAGTTCTCAGATGTGTTTGACCAGTGGCTAACGAGGGACCCTTTTGTCTTTTTGTAGAGGGACTAGCGAGAATCTTTGACCGTCCGGAAGGAAAGCAATGGGACTATGTCTTCAACTGTGGTGGCGAGACGAGACATTCACAGGAGGACGAGGTTTACAAGCTGAGGTCTCTGAACCTCTCTATCGCGCTAGGCCAGGAGGCGGCCAAGAGAGGCGTCAAGGCCTTTATTGAGCTGAGCTCGGGTATGGTTTACAAGTCGGACTCGTCACCGAGCAAGGAAACAGACAAGTTGAAGCCTTGGAACCGGATCGCCGTCTTCAAGTTGCAGGCGGAGGAGGCACTTTCTAAGATCGAAGGGTAAGTTGGCTTGTGAAGCTCATGAAGAGTACAAAATTGGGGCGTCATTCGCTAACAGTTTGTGGCGTATAGCCTCAACCTCGTCATCGTACGCTTACCACACGTCTATGGGCCATATGCTTCCCAGTGGGTTGCGACAGCCTTGTCCATGGCCCGCACGTATCAACACCTGGAGGAGGAAATGAAGTGGTTATGGACCAAGGACTTGCGCACTAACACGGCACACATTGACGATGTTACGCGTGCCTTGTGGATGCTCGCGGACTGGTACGACGCGGGCAAGGCGGGTTGGGATGAGGGTAGCATGGGTAAGATTCCCATCTTTAACATCGTGGACGACGGCGCGACGAGTCAAGGCACCATCGCAACCATCATTGGCGAGATCTTCAAGATCGAGACGGGATTCCAGGGTCAGCTCATCAGCACGTTTGCGCGACTCAACCTCGACAGCGTTGTGGATGATGTCAATGATGAGCTTCTGGGACCTTGGGCGGACATTCTTGCCGACGCAGGGATTACGAGACCAGGACCTTTAACGCCGTTCATGGAGAAGGAACTGCTCAAGGACACAGACCTCAGCATGGAGGGGAGCAGACTCAAGACGTTGTTGGGTTTTGAGTACAGCAAGCCCAAGATGACCAAGGAGCTATTGGAAGAGGTGATTGAGAGTTATCGAAGGATGAACTGGTGGCCTTGATCAAGTAAGGGAGGACTCAGTATACCCAGACTGCGAAAAGAGGGAAACGGGATGACGACGTCGAGACATGTATGGATAACGGCGTGGATTTTTGACTTGTTTCTTGCATGGACTCGACTTAGCGAAGAGTCCGCCTGGTGTTGGAAGAGACGATACCCCGGAGGATGAGGACAAAGGACCTGAAGAACAGCCGCGAGCAGACGAGGCCGAGGTAAGGCTGCGACTGGACAAGGGTGAAGAAGTTGCAGCCCATCGAGGGAGCGGTGCCCCGGGGTGGGGAGGGGAGGACAGTAAGAGATGACGTGGATAGTGATGTATGACTGGAACACAAGAGTTCTAGGGGAGGCCAAGGCGCCCACATTGATGGGAGGCCAGTTAATAATATGGGCAAATAAATATACTACTATGTTGGATATAAGGGTCTGAAGGTTTACCTTGTAGTGTGACATGGTGGTGGTGACGTGAAGGGTACGAGAGGGGTCTGACGATGGATCGAACCGAATATTGGAGGCTGGACAGACGGATAGAAGGGGGGGTGGACATGGAAGGTTGCGTAATGGTTGAGCCGAGGTGGTTCTATAGACATGAGGCAGAGCAAGACAGACAGAGACATGTGGAAGTGAGAGGGACATGGCGTGGAGATTGCGAATCGCGGGGCCCCAGAATGTTTCGGCCGATTCTGTTGGTTGAGATCCAATGGATTCTATTAGACCTCGGACGACGAGCAAGTCAGATCAGTCTTGAAGATGGATGGACTTTCTGCAAGGGGCGCGGTTTCGTGATGGATGGTTGCATCAGCAGGTGGGCGGTGCATCTGTCCCAAGCTCAGTTGAACGAGGGGATCCAATTTGGGGTCTTGGCAATGAATGGGTTTGCTGTTGTGTCCGAGGCTTTTTAGGCTTGGCTTTGGATGTCAAGGTGGCTGTGGTGAAGAGGAGAGTGTGGTGATGGTGTGTTGGAACGTCTGTGGTGTAGATGACCCTTGGATTTAGATACAGTAGCAATTCTTTTAAGACATTTGAAAGTGGAGTGTAAGCCAGAGAAGAAAATACAGATGGACAATTATAGAGAGACATACTAAGAGAGAAAGTATGGTTATACTCCATCTCTTCTTGCCTCTACAACATCATGACATTGAGAATGAATCATGGGCCTCGTATATTCAGATGCTAATCCAGTCAAGACAATCCCAATTCCTGTCCACTTAATCATAAACTCCGCTTTCTTGGCAAGTGGCCCCTTACCCATGTTAATCCCTAGTAAAAAAAAACGGCATCAACTTCCCCATTCGAATCGAACCCCGTTGAGACGCTTGTTCCAGGCGTCGAACAAGTTTCCTCTTTCAGCCGCGCTCCTCTTCCACTTGGGGACCCGAGAGACATTTCTGTACTAGATGTGGAACCAATGTCTTCTCTAGGTGTACCCCTGCCTAGAACGAGGGGCACTCGTTGGAGAGCTGAAGCACAAGGAAAAAAGTCGAAAGATGAATGTGATTGTTGGGCCTGGCTATTTTCTTGTCCTGCGTTAGTAAACCTCGGCGGCTGCGTCACTTGCTCGGCCTTTGCTTGTGATAGACACTGAAAGCCTCGTCTTGAAAAGACACATATTAGACGCCTTCACATCCCCCCATCTATTACTCCAACAAGATCTCACAATTGACCATTCATCTCCCAAGATCTGGCTGCATTAGTTGTCAGCTTTGTGGCTTGCGTGGTTGACACTTTCAGCTGGGTACTTGCCTTGACTATCCATCGATTGGTTCCATTCAATATTCTTGATAGCGTCATCTCGGTCCACCAGAGCCAGCTCACCTCACCTCTACTTTGCTTCCTGCATAACTTTCTTCTTTACACTCTTCAAAACAAACCTCTTTTTTTTTTTTTTTTTTTTGTATTTTTCATATACCAAGCACTGCAAACATGGCTGCTCCAGCTGAAAAGACCATCACCGACCTCAACGGTAAATGGCAGCTCGTAAGTTTCAAGCTCTTGATTAATTACTGCCCCTCCCCCAACCTTGAGTAAACAAGGCTCCGTCCAGATCAAAAGCTGACCACGTCCATGCCCACAGAACAAGACCCTCTCGGATAGCTCTGAGCCTATTCTCGCTCTCCAGGGCATCGGCTACCTCACGCGCAAGGGCATCAACATTGCCACCATCACCCTCGACATCAACCAGTACAGTGCCCCGCCCAAGCCTCCCAACACGTCGACCGACGTTTTTACGCACGTCGACATTGTGCAGTCGGCCTCTGGCCTGACGAGCACCAAGGAGAACCGGTGCCTCGACGAGACGTTCCGCGAGCACTCTGACTGGCTGTTTGGCAACGTCAAGGGCAACTCCAAGTTTGTCACTCTCGACGAGATCGAGGACGACTTCCTCAAGCAAGGCTGGCTGCCCGACCAGCCCAAGTTCATCCGCAGCTACGTCGAGAGCCAGGGCAACGGATGGATCGCTACTCAGATCTGGGGCTTTAAGGAGGTTAATGGTGAGAGGAGGTATGTGAGGCATGTGCTGGTGACCAAGGGGAGCGAGAGGGTCACTGCCAAGCTTGTGTACGACTACCTGCCGGAGGCGTAATTACCTCGATACCTACATAGACTTGCGACCTACATGAGGAGATGCCTACTTAGCAGGATACCTAGCAGGATGCCCTAGCTACGACATGAAGGACAATTGATGATCATGAACGATTGACTCTGCGATTGTATGCGTCCATCAAGGTGTATTGCCTCATAAGTACTGCGCTATGTTGAAAGCGGCCCTTTTTTCCCAACTGGCTCGACTCTGAGCCTCAATACGATAACCCTCCTGATGTTTAGATCATTAAAACCCCCCAAAACGCCCATCATGATGCTTAAAAAAGAATTCTTTGCCTTTGTCGTGTAATTGATTCGAAGAATGTTGCTTCTTTTGGTATGCCCATTTCCCTTTTGCCGTAATGACTCTTACTCTGGTCTCCTCTTGACAAACTCCTCCAGATCTTGGACAGTAGCAACACCCAGGACAAACCTCCTCTTCTCATCGGTAATGACAGCAAATTCCTCCTTCCAAGGTCCATCGGGTACGCCGGCACGGAAAAAGTCCTCGAGCTCTTCGAGGGTCGTCTCCATGGTGATAACACGGTAGGTACGGCCACGGCGCTGGAAGCGCGTCATGGCGGCCGAGAGCTGGTCGTTGGGCTGGACCTTGCCAGAGTCGAGAAGCGACTGGAGGTGGGGGATGGAGATGTAGCCGAGGAGGGCGCGCGTGTCGGCGTCGACGATGGTTAGGTGGGTGTAGTCGCGCTCAAAGGCAGAGACGAGGGCGAGAGAGATGGCGTCTGAGGGGTTGAGGGAGAGGGCGGCGGGAGGGTCTAGGTCCTCGACGGTAGCCTGTCGTTTGTTAGCTGGACTATACGGAGGCTGTGTGTTGGACGAAACATACCCCGCGATATCGGGACGACCACTTGGTGACGAGGGGCTGCGTCGAGGTTGTAGTAGTAGCAGTAGCGGTAGCCATGTTGTAGGATTTGTATTAGACAAAGACTCAATGGGGATGATGTAATGGACGAGTTATGCAGGTGATGAGCAACGTTGACAGTTCGGCAGCCGAAGTATGAAGGGATCGCGGGGCAGGCTTTAGGCGGTCACAGAAAAGGTGGTTCGAGTTGGTGGGGGTTAGGAAGGAAAAAAAAAAAGTTGATGTCCTTTGTTTCCTCCACTGTCATGACCAAACAAGCCCCGCTAGCACGCCAGATGTACATCCACAAGACCCGTTGTCAGTCAATCAATTCAGTAAGTTAATCCCTGGATTAGATCGACCCGGTTTGCATTGGCGTGTTAATTACCTAGAAGACTTACCGCTGTAGATTTAGGGCCTTGGAAGGTAGCATGTCTCGTGCCGTGTTTCATAGCTTTAGCTGTATTGATTCATACCGTCCATACCTGTAGGTGAGCAACCTACCTGAGCAACCAAGCTTGAAGCTCAAAACGACATGTGATGGACATCTCAACTGCGTGATGTCACCACCCTCACCTCGGGAAGTACACATACATACACCTCGTTCTCAGGCATTGATCTCAAAACCACTTTGCAAAGAGCTGAAGTATTCAAAACCCGGGGCCCATCAACATAATATAAACAACATGAATCAACCAAATGACCATCGGAATTCGGACTGTCCATCTCATCATCTCTCCTCAAAAACATGGAATTCATACATGTCATGATTGAAATCCGTGAATGTACCTCCCACAACCAATCACAGCTGCCCCCTGGGCGTCATCCCTCGGACTTGGACATCCAGGTCGACATCCAAATCCGTCACACGTCCTGCCTGTCCTTGTCTTTGATCCTGTTTTCCATCATCCATCCCCATCCTATGATAATCTTCTCTGCCCGTGCGTGATTTCCCCTCATCATCTCTTTGAAAAGTGTACCCTGGGAGACTTCACAAGGTGACAAGAAACAACCATTTTGGCCTCTGCAACACCCATCCCTTGTATCTCGAGACATCGTATCAGATATCAGGTACCTAGGTATCCAGGTAAGGTTTCATGTAATCAATCATGGGTCTTTCCTCCCGCGTCGCAGAGCACAAGTCCGGTAACTCCGGCTCATGTCTGCTCGACTCACCTTGTTACTTCACCTTCCCTTCTCCTCCATCACCTCTCCAAAGATCATCTTCTGCCCCGGAGATTGGCCAATTGCCTAGCTTCGCCTTCCATCAACCACTTACACGCGCTGACACCAGAGGCAGACAGAGAACGGCCACAATGTCGCCGTTACATCCATCTAGGGATGCCTTCCAGGGCAATGTATACAGCCCCCTCTCAACCACCTCGCGCACGCCCTATCAGGCCCGTCCCGAATTATACAGCGCCTACTCCATCGTCGACAATGCCAAGGACAAGGCAAAGCAATTGAGCGCCGAGGCCACCGCCGAATTCGAAAAGGCGAGCTCAAGGGCGAAGCCGAACGGAGGAAAGATTGAGCTATACTCGGGCAAGTACTATGCCGCTTGCACCTTTGGCGGACTGCTCGCCTGTGTAAGTCTCATACAACATCAATTGCCTCGCCTCGATATCTAACAACCTTCATTTCAGGGCCTCACTCATGCTGCCGTCACTCCTCTTGATCTCGTCAAGACCCGTCGTCAGGTCGACTCCAAGCTCTATACGAGCAACTTCCAGGCCTGGGGCAAGATCTACCGCGCCGAGGGTATCCGCGGCATCTTCACCGGCTGGAGTCCCACCCTCTTTGGATACTCGGCCCAGGGAGCTTTCAAGTACGGCTGGTACGAATACTTCAAGAAGACATACTCGGACATGGCTGGCCCCGAGGCTGCCCACAAGTACAAGACGGGTCTGTACCTTGCCGCCTCTGCCTCGGCCGAGTTCCTTGCCGACATCGCCCTCTGCCCCTTTGAGGCTGTCAAGGTCCGTATGCAGGGCACCATTCCCAACCCCTACACCGGTACCTTCAACGGCATCAGCGCCGTCACGGCCAAGGAGGGCGCTGCCGGTCTGTACAAGGGTTTGTATCCTCTGTGGGGTCGCCAGATCCCCTATACCATGATGAAGTTTGCCTCGTTCGAGACCATCGTCGAGATGATCTACGACCGCCTTCCTGGTCAGAAGGAGGACTATGGCAAGGCTGCCCAGACCGGTGTGTCCTTCACTGGTGGCTACCTAGCTGGCATCCTGTGCGCCATCGTGTCTCACCCTGCCGATGTCATGGTCAGCAAGCTCAACGCCAACCGCGCACCAGGAGAGGCCTTTGGCGGTGCTGTGAGCAGGATATACAAGGACATTGGCTTCGGCGGCCTCTGGAATGGCCTGCCTGTGCGAATCGTCATGATCGGTACCCTTACTGGACTCCAGTGGATGATCTATGTGAGTATTTCTCGTCGCCTGGACCCCAGCAAAACTTTAAGTCTCGAGCTTCAGCGCTGACACGAATAACAGGACTACTTCAAGATCTTCATGGGTTTCCCAACCACCGGCGGTGCTCCGCCACCTGCCAAGAAGACGGAGTAGACATGTTAGAATCAGTTCTTTGGTTGTTACCTTGTCCTCAAGTAAACGATGGACGACCGAGCAATTGTCTTGAGCTGTCTCCAGTTCTCATGTACACTAACGGGGCCGATAATGACGGGTGAGAGAGCAGGGTTAGAAGTCCCATCAACAAGTCATTCCTAAGCAAGTAGTTAAACTGTCGGACGTCACACAACCTTTTGCCAGAAGTGATTGCTCATCACGTCAGCCGGGCTCGGCTGTGTCTTGATCTCACTCAGTTGTGATCCATTGTGAGACTTGGCCGCTTCCACAGTTGCCTGTCACGGGAAATAGCAGCGCCCCGCTCATCAGATCGAGAGACGGGGTGCCTTTTTCGTCCTCATTCCGTGCATAACACGAGTTGATCGGACGGGTATCTAGGAAACCTGCAGGGCGCAAGGCGTAATCGACCGTGCAGCGTCTTACTCCGAGCGGGAGCATCGGGATCGCACAAGGGAATATCCATGCGCTACTCGCAGTGCAGACAGGTTTCTCCGTGGACCGAGCTCAGACAGGCAGGGATTTTTGCTCCTCTATCATGATCTAGTCATGCCGTGCTGACATGGTCCACTGATACTGATAGCAGAGCGTGGGGTGGCAGTTGTGAAGGTTGAGTTAAGGATAGTGTCGTCTTGATACGACGGTTCCGAGGTGGGTTTTGCTTGATATGCCCTCTCGAGAGAACTGCCGTGCTTGCTTTTTATGATCGAGCATGGATCAGCTTGATGTTGGTTCTGAAAGTTCAGTTAGTTGCAGAGTGGTTAGCTGATGGGCAACCTCCTGTCAAGCAGATGCATAGCACACAGTGCGATATGAACTCTGTGTGTAAGCGCCACACGGTCCTACGGTCGCCCAAAATGGACGCATTCCGTCATGGTACATGAAGTGGAAAGGATCAAATGGCGGGGAGAACGGCGCGGTTGCGTATGCGTTGGAAAAGATGGGGACGGCAGCGCGCGATGCGATGCGTGTGTGCGTGCGTGGTTGCGTTGCGAACCCACGCACCCGACGCTAGCGCCAGTGACGTTTGTTCCAGAACAATGCCACCGCAAAGCCGTCACACTGAGACCAGGGTCATGATGGAAAACTCCATCCAAAATTAGCGGCGCGAGGTCCGTTGGCTGCAGCACCACCCCCCTCTCCAGCTCTGTCGAGCCGAGCCAAGCAGGAAACCGTTCAGATATTGCTGCACACTCGCAGACGCGAGCCGTCGTAGAACGCCACAGCACGAGGGCCAAGCGGATTATTTCCGAATCGATCCATGTCTTGGAGTCGGTGTAATTCAAAGACCGAGATCGAGAACGAAAGTGCTTCTCTCGTGTTTGTTGAGCAGCAAACCCGAAAGTCAACAGGAACAAGACGTCCCGGATATGCTCAGCATCATCGGTGCCGAATAAACTGGTGAGACCCAGAATTCGAGGTAACCTTGGTGGAAAGACGCATCATCGGACTTGCGTGCAGTACTTTGGTGCTATGGTTGCACCAGACTCATCCAACGGTCAAGGGGCCCTTTTTAGACGAAAGGGAGGGCATATCGACAGCAACGGACCGACTGGTCGGCGATCAGAATGGGAAGAGAACCAAGGTGATAGGATACCATCGTCGCGGTTGGACACTCTGGGCCGAGTGATTGGTGATGGTTGTCAGTGGATACGGGGATGTGCCGCATGGCAACCCCACACTTGCTTCGTTCGCTTCCACCATCTTGATGCCTCGAATGAGGGGTCGAACAAGAGGACGGGTGATATCTCTGGCTTTGTTCTCTGTGGCGAGCGGCTGGTAACCTGGGCAGCGACCTGAGCTGTGCAATATGCCGACGACGCAAGTGTTGAAGGGATACCGGTGAAAACGACTCCAAACATGACCACTGAATCGAGTTGATGATTCCAAAGGGCTGTTTTGTTTGGCCATGTACCGAGCACGCAGGGACCAGGGGGACGATCCCTAGGCTTGCTTCACTGTGCCCTATCTCGTGGTTTTCTACCACCTTGCCCTGGTGTCCCTGGAACCCTTCTGTCGTCCAGTTGATCAAGGCACGTTACCTTGCAGGTGGCGAGACTGACCAAGCTGCACTTGTTCAATACACAGCCGGTATGTGGAGGAACTGCCATTTCCACCAAGCAGCTCATCGCAAACCAACAACCGACCTGCGAGGGCTGGTAGACTTGCCTCAATATAGCTTGTGTTGGCTTGAAATCCTAGTTCCATCCTTCGTCTAGGTAGTAGTCCATCGAGGAGCTGTTGTTGGTGCCCGCGTCCTCTGTCAAGATTCAGGCGATGCCGTGTGCCGTGGGTCATACGTAGGCAGATTTCGGAACTGTGCCTCAGGCTCAGCGATACCTAGGACAGTTTGTTCCTGGGACAAGTCATGCAGTCTAAACATAGGTTTGCCGTGGACGCAGGAGGATGAAGGCTGCTTTTGTCAGCACAACCGTCTCGTCCGAAAACTGTATCCGGCTTCTTGGCAGTTGTTGATCCGTCTCGGCGTCCGTTCGTAACCAAGGGCAGGTCCGGCTAAAATCCCCCAACAACCCTCGGCAACGAGAAAACCAGCCATCCATCTCTCACCGCACACGATGCCATGATTTGCAGGCAGTCCTGCGCCAGGGGCCGGTAGCCGATGCGTCGTGGCGCCGTTGGCTAGCGCTTGTCGCTGTCATGTTGACTCGTGAGTTGCAGCTAGATTCCCTACTCGGGCTTAGAAATGTCGCCGGTTGGAACAACCATCCTTGGACGGTGGATTTTCCCGGAGGATCTGGACTCTCGAACCGGCGGAGAAGTGTTAAGAGGGCATGTACAGTAGTGCCAACGCCGCAAAGAAAGCCGATGGTCTTGGTGAGCGTTTTGCGTGGCTTTTTTCCAACCACCTACTCATTGCCAGTGTGGACTTTGATGAAAAGAAGAAGAAAATTCGTCTCATTTGCTACCGTTGAGACGGTGTTTCACTCGTTCAGTACTAAGGAATCTGGATGGAACTCACTATCTGTGTCGGACCTGCCGTCGGTCACATCCTGAGATGCATGAGCTGAAGTAGGTACTTGCTTCCCCAAGCAAACCGCCAGGTTTGGGAGCATCCATTCAGGGCGCTGTCCTGTGTGCCTCTAAATCGACGACCCATCATTGATCTTGCACCAAACTTTTCATCAACTGCCATCCCCACAAACCATCGGGATCAGTCAGTGTCAAGCCCTCTATCCATCTTCCGTGCTTCTGAGCTCCGTGCCCACTTGCCTTGCCTTGCCTTGCCTTGCTGCTGCTCATCCATCCTGGCCTCGATAACTGATCACGCCCGACATCTGCTTCTAGTACCCTTGTCAATACCTCGTGGCCCTGTCTTCTAGAGCTTTCATTGCCCTGTCGCAGCAACCAATAGGCCCCTCGCCCGCCTGGGCCTGTATGGGACCACCGTCCGGCGTCTCTCAGCCGCCCACACCACGCCAGCCGGGCCTCGTCCCCCTGGTCCCCTCCACGGAGTATCCCCACTAGTCACCTAGTGACAGAGTCGCCTTGTGGTAGACACCGACTGCTTGGGCTAGGGATTACGTGGGTGACAAGCCGTGTGTACCTTGTGGCCTAACAGCCCAGGACTTTACTCTCCCCCTGCGTGTCCGGTTCTGGGGGTGGTCGCTAGCGGCCCACCAAGGCACCACCATCGAGGCTTGGAGGGGACCATTTGGGGGCTTCGGGGGTCTGGGCAAACTGGGGTCGCGCGACGCCCATTTCGTTCCTCGCTGCAGGAGACTGCAGCGGTTGCAGGCCTACTGCGAGCTTGTGGTGGTGGTGGTGCTGCAGCATCTCCGGGCGTCGGATGTTAACGTTTGGTGGATGTGGATGAAGGGCCAGTGAAGGACGGTTCCCCATGGCCAAGACGACCGCTCTCGCCGAGTCGATATATTGCGCATGAGGGGAATTCCGGACTCTAGCAGTTTCGTTGAGGACGTGATGCCTGATGCTGATGGCTGACCAAGACAGCATCCCACGGTCTATGGAATCCATTACCTAGGTACTTGGAGCGTAGCGGCCTGGTCCAGGTAACATGGAACAGAACAGCCTGTTGGATCCAATCCAATCTTGCCTACCTGCCATCGACACCTTACAGCACCTACCTACTTGGGCACGGTACCTCCTCGCCTACTTACGCACCATCCAACGGGGAGTCACTTATCCTCCTCCACTATTCCCTCCCCCGGACATCCAGAAGCAGACCATCCTCCCGCCACCATCAGCCTCGAGGTACCTTACCTGTGCTCGGTTTGTTGGTCCCATTTCTGCCTCTCTTGTCCTCTGTCGGGTTTTCTGCTCCTCAATATCTCTGTCGACTATTACGCGCCTCGCTTCGCCCATCGGATCGTCCTCCCCCCAAGACAACATCCCCAAACGAAGCTTCCTCCGTCTCCAGATCGGCTCTGTCGCTCGCCCAGACCAGTAGTTCAACCCGGCGCTATCAGAGTCCACGCCACACACTCGCGCCTCGCTTTCCCCAGCCCAGCGCCAGCGCCATCCCTCACCCACGACTCGGCAACTTCGAAATCGGCCCCAGCTTGCGATTCTCTATCCTTCCGCCTCGCGCGCTTCTCTTATCATCCTCTGGTAGTAGAAGCTCCTGCGCATGATCCTTGGCTTCAATTGTGTCTGCTGTCGTTGAGCTGCTGCCGCGCAGCTGAAGCGGTCGGCCGCTCGACCTCGTCCCTCGCTCGTTCGCTCGGCTCACCAAGCCCGCCGTCTGCTACTATTTAGCATCCACAACGACATCACAACGCCGCCATGGCGGGCTTCTTCAACAAGATCAAGGGCTCCAACACGGTACGTCGCCGGCTTGATTACTCCCGCTGTCTCCTTTGACGTTGGACATATGGAGCTCTCCCACCAGCTTCAGCTATCCACGCGCCTTCCTGCCTTGCGCCAAGACCTCCCATGACTGACAAAATGCCTCTCGGCTTATACTCATAGGCCTCTGCCTCCCCATCTCACAAAGATGCCATCGCGAAGAAGAAAGAGGAGCCCGTTCTCGATCTCACTCCTCTAGAGAAAATGCTCCAGAATGCCGGGCCCTTGCGAGACGATGGTACTGATCGATTCTTCGGCCTCGAGAACGTATGTGCCCGCCGTCTACTCCTACCACCGGACCCTTTTCCGTCTTTCACTCTATCAAGCTACTTTTTTATTCACTAAGCTAATATTTGGCACAGTTTGGAAACACTTGGTATGCTATCGAGGCATCATCCAACCAAGCCGTGACGCTGACCTCAAAATAGCTACTGTAACTCGATTGTCCAGGCCCTCTTTTACTCCGAATCGTTTCGAAACAATGTCGTCAATTACCCCCCAAGTTCGCCCTCTGACACTCCGAACGGCACTCGGCCTAGAGTCCCCATCACCATCAGACCCCCGCCTACTGACCCGGTGGTCAACCTCCCGAAGCAAAAGGGGCTCAGCACATCACAAGTGATCAAGCAACGGCAAGCCATGAACCATCAACTACCCGGGCAGGTTGGTGTTCGGCCCGAGGACAAACCAGACACCCCCGAATATAAAAAGAAGCAAGCCATGATCAAGGGCCCTATCTTGGAGCTAGCCAAAGAAAACTCGGCCGCCTACGGCATGGACGAATGCACATTCACTGGACTCAAGGACATTTTCCTGGCCTTGCTGGAAAGTAACACGCACATTGGCGTTCTCAGCCCGCAGCGATTTCTCGAGATTTTCAAACGCGACAACGAAATGTTCCGAAACTCAATGCATCAGGATGCCCATGAATTCTACGGTTTGGTGCTGAATGATGTCATTAACAGTGTTGAGGCGACGGCCCGCAAAATGCACCTACAGGCTCCTGCTGACGGCCTCGACGGACTGGCAAATTCGGTGGGCCATGCCCTTGGGTCAGCCATGGTTAACAACGCGTCAGGGGCTTCCTCCCCGGGAACAGGCTGGGTCCATGACATATTTGAGGGTGTTTTGACATCAGAAACCAAGTGCCTGACGTGCGAGACAGCATCGCAGCGGGATGAGACGTTTCTAGATCTGTCGATTGACCTGGAGGAGCATTCCTCCGTCACCTCCTGCTTGCGCAAGTTTTCTGCCGAAGAGATGCTCTGCGAGAGAAACAAGTTCCACTGCGACCACTGTGGCGGTCTTCAGGAAGCTGAGAAGCGAATGAAGGTCAAGCGGTTACCCAAGATCCTTACGCTGCACCTGAAGCGGTTCAAGTACACGGAGGACTACAGCCGCCTGCAGAAACTGTTTCACCGTGTTGTGTATCCCTATCACCTACGCATGTTCAACACAACAGAAGATGCAGGGGACCCCGACCGCCTGTACGAGCTGTACGCTGTCGTGGTTCACATTGGCGGTAACGCCTATCATGGGCATTACGTGTCTATTATCAAGGTCCCTGGCCGGGGCTGGGTTCTTTTCGACGATGAAATGGTTGAGCCCGTGGATAAGAATTTTGTCCGCAATTTTTTTGGCGACAAGCCAGGGATGGCCACAGCATACGTCCTATTCTACCAAGAAACCACATTTGAAAAGGTTCGAGAAGAGATGGGAAAGGAAGGCATGGAAGAGGTCAAGCTTGCCAACGAAGCAGCCAGCCTAGCCCAAGAGAATGGCGACAGGGCAGAGTCGACACCACTCAAGAGACAAGCCACACAGCCAGTGACTCCAGCTCCGGATCAGGAGGTGCTGGCGAAACTCGCACACTCGAGCACAGCGCCAGTGTTATCCTCGATAGCGCCCACAAAAACTCCAGATCCGACACCCGCGGCGGCTCCGGCAACACCCTTGACGAATGGCATAACCCACACGAACACAAATACCGAAGTCAAGACAAAGGAAGACAAGAAGCGGGAAAAGAAGGAGCGGGAGGCTGCAGAGAAGGCAGAAAAGCAAGCAGAAAAGGAGAGAGAGAAGCAGGCCAAACTTGAGGAGAAGAAACGACGAGAAGAGCAAACTAAGATGATACAAGCACGAAGAAACGAGCAAGATGAACTGCAGAAGGTGCTCGAGGCCAGCAAAAAGACTGCGACGCAGGAAGAGGCAGTGAGGAAGAAGGAGAATGGAACGGTGCTCAGCCACAATCTCCTTGATCGGACCAAACGAGGCAGCAAATCGATGTCGAGGAAGAGCTTCTCTCTTTTCCATCACAAAGATAAGGGCACTGCGCAGGCTCTTCAGGATGCGTCAAACGGCGACGGCAGCGAGAAGCACGACAAGCTCAAGGATCGCCTTAGTTTCGGGCTCGGGCGCAAGAAGAGCACAAACCTGCTTTCACAGTCATAAACACATTTACAGTACAGCGTACATATAGGGGGGTACTCGGCTCGGGTGTTTTTGTCATTATGGTCTTTGGGGATTTGGACGGATGACAGGATACCCATGCACTTTTTTGCAACGAAGCTGCCATTACATGGAAGAAAAGCACAAGGAAGGCACCAGAGACATTGGACAGTAATGGTTTTCTCATTTCGACCGTCTCTCAGTGGTGGTCTTGGAGCCCAGGCGACGATGCTCTTGGAGGATTAGACCTGTTGCATGGCCTAGAGCCAGAAGAGGGAACGTGCCCAGGCATGAGCCTCGAGGAAAAGGAAGCAGACAGAGCGGGATTGTGGTGAGGAACTGTAGCGATCTTTTTTCTTTTCTGTTTCTGTTCTCGTGGGTAGTTGAAGGGTGTCAAGGTCAAACCTGCGACGCCGTCATCAACGGCTGTATCATATATACATACATATAGCGATAGCCCGGCTTGGACCTTTGTGCGTCTAGCAAGTTGGGTAAAGAAAGAAGAACAAGAAACTCGAGCAGAGCTCGAGCTGACACGGCATTTTCAGGTACATGTCACAAGTATCATGGCAAAGTGAAGCAAGACAAAACTTTCGCATCGGATTCATGTCCAGTAGGTAGTATAGCTCCCACACACTCAACTCATACAAGGTTCGCCGTGAGTCGTACAAAGATTAATAACTCCAGTTCCAAAGATTTCCCAGACTCCATTTATGCCTCCAGACGTCTACCGTGTCCTCTCGAATTCCACATGCCGGCCGTATATTCCTCCTTGGATTAACCCAGGACGAGCTCGTACATAATAATGACAGAATTGACGAATATCAAGGGCACTAGATACCAAGTCAGTTCCACGTAGTTTTATACAAGACTCGACAATAGTATTGGTTCGGCACACGGGGAAGACGTACTCCTCATGATGGTTCGGACGCTGGCGATGAGGTGGATGATCTTGGCCTTGATGCTCGCGTCGGGACCAGAGCCAAATGCGGGATCGTACGAGGCGGGAGAGAGGTTAACTACAAATGTTGTTAGAAGAGTTGCTTGTATGCGCTCGAGGCGGGCGACGTACTTCGAGCGAGGAAACGGTCTTCGGAGAGGACTGCGACGGCGTTGATGAGGAGGACGCAGACTGCGACAGGTCAGTACGGATGAGCCAGGGCGTCACGAGCAAGGCAATCGAGTCTAACCGTAGAGAAAGCTTCCAAAGAACCACATTGTGGGCGACTGAAGAGTGTGCAGAGACAGTAGAGATTATCGGCGCAGAAACTGGAGGGGGAGGGAGTTGGCGATGATGTGTAACTAACTATCTTAGGTACCTTGGTACCTTTGCCTGCCTTGCGGTGCCTGGGTGTGTGCCACTGCCATGGTGGCTTGAACTCGAGCCTGGGGGAGAGAGGCTGCGGGGGATCAGTTGGGCCGATCCGACGACCCCTGAGAGGCCGGCCAATGGTAGTCCAAGCTTACCCCTTCCTCATTGAGAGAGCTCCCTCTGTGTACTTACGCAAGTATCGTTGGCAACTCAACTTACACCTGGAATTTGAGATTTAACAAACTCAGCCTTGATCTTTTTCAATGCTATTGTTGATGCGATATTGAATTGAAGCGCCTAAAAAGGCACGTTTTCTTTATTGCCGTCTCTTCATCTATTTCAAGTTGTTCCTTTCACGCCCGAAAGGCGTAGCATCAATCTTGGTCTTGACACAAAACCTCGTTCAAGATGAGGGCCCTTGGTCAGTATTGCTTCCATTTCTTCCATATTATCCTCCCCTTCTTTATCCTAGTCCGCTTACCAACTCTCCTAGATATATCTCTCACTGGTCTCCTCATCTTGGCACCCTTGGTCCACCTCCTCATCTCTCCCTATACCAAGGTCGAGGAGTCGTTCAACCTGCAGGCAGTCCACGATATCCTCATCTACGGGACCCCAACTCGAGATGTTCACCAGCGTCTTTTGGATTCTTATGATCACTTCACCTTCCCCGGCGCCGTGCCTCGTACCTTTCTCGGCGCTGTGCTCCTCGCCGGCCTAGGCCAGCCCATCATCGCTCTCGTCGGCTTCCAGCATGCCCAGCTCGTTGTTCGCTGTATCCTCGCTGCAGCCAACGTCGCCGCCTTGTTCACTTTCAAGAATGCTCTCAAGAGAGCCTATGGATCTGGTGTGGCGGGGTGGTGGGCTCTCTTTATTGCCAGCCAGTTCCACATCAACTATTACCTCTCGCGGACTTTGCCAAACATGTATGCTTTTGGCCTGAGTAAGTCACCCTCCTCTCAGTGATGGGTCTAGCTTCGTTTTGACTTACATGAATCAGCAACTCTTGCTTCGGCGTTCCTTCTATCCCAGGCAAACCCCCAGATGGCTTCCATCCGTCAGAAGCAGGCCATTGCTCTCCTCGTCATCTCAGCCGCCATCTTCCGCTCTGAAGTTGCCATTCTCCTCATCGCCACTGCCCTCTATCTCCTTGTCACCCATCGCATCTCCTTACGCACCCTCATCGTTGTCTTCTTGGGCTCTTTCACCGCTGCACTTGCTGTTTCGGTGCCCCTGGACTCGTACTTCTGGCAGAAGCCACTCTGGCCTGAGCTCTGGGGTTTCTACTTCAACGCCATTCTTGGATCTTCTTCAGAATGGGGGGTTTCCCCTTGGTACTACTACTTCAGCTCGGCGCTGCCAAAGCTTCTGCTTAATCCTATGGTACCGCTACTCATAGTTTTAGCTCTTGTTCAGCCAGGTACCTCACGTGCTGCTCGAGACTTGTTGATCCCCAACATACTCTTCGTTGCCATCTACTCTCTCCAGCCGCACAAGGAGGCCCGGTTCATCTTTTACGTTGTTCCGTCTCTGACAGCTGCTGCCGCACTTGGTGCCAACTTCATCGCCGTGCGTGCTGCCAAGTCCGCCTTGAACCAAGCGATAACCTTGGTTCTCGTTCTCTCCACCATCGCGAGTTTCGGTGCCAGCACCGTCATGCTCCTCTTCTCCTCTCTCAACTATCCCGGCGGCGACGCCTTGAGAGAGGTCTACGCCATATCTCGCGATGATCCTTCCCCTATCGTCGATGTTCACGCTGACGTGCTGACCTGCATGACAGGGCTCACGCTCTTCGGACAGAACCCCTCGGGCTACCCCATCGCGTATCCCATCGACCCGGAGCCTGGGGCGACTTCATCTGTACTGTTGTTTGACAAGACGGAAAAGGGAGACCAGCTCCTTTGGCAATCCTTCTGGGAGCGCTTCGACTATGTTTTGGCCGAAGACCGAGACAAGGTGTTAGGTGAGTGGCAAGTTTTGGGAGTGGTGATGGGCTACGATGGCATTGAGATCCTCAAACCGGGGAGCTCAGCTGCTGGAGAAGAGGAAGAAAGAGTCTTGGGCCAAGGTGCTCGTATCGCCGCCGTCAGGAACTTTGTCAGAAAATATACAGGTGGGTGGTGGATCGGACCCCGAATGTCGCCCCGGATCCGAATCTTGAACCAGGGCAAATAGATGCATCATACAGGAGGCGACTTTATAGGGAACTGTAAAATATACGACACATCAATGCAATGCAATGCTTTTTTGATATTGCTATCGTTTCAGATAAAACCAAGGCATACGGCGCGGTTCGTAAAACTCCAAAATGAGGCGAGGTAATGCCTACAGTATAAATCTCACCAAGAACCAGAACCAGAACCAAACCTTGACCCAGACCCAGGTAGGTAGGTAACTCGACAGTTACAAAAAGGGGAGCCATGGCTTTCCCATCCACCAACGCCGTGCACTTCTTCTCCCTCGAATGCCTTTTCCATCCCAAAAACCCCATGAGTTTCTCCCAACACGCATCTGGACCCGAAAGAGCAAACCCCCCAGAATAGGGGTAGGGGGGCCATGGTTCCCATACACAAGCTCGCAACCCAGAAAACAAAAACACTGCCCATCCATGCCAGGACCCCTTCTCGCCTTTCCCAACTTGAAGCTCCACCTCCCTCTCCTGAGCTCCCTTCCCGGCAAGTGACCTCCCGAGCAAACTATACAGTTGAAGCCTCCCAAGCTCGAAATGCCCATGTCGCGTCCAAGGTGATTATAGCATATATACAAGCGCGAGAAACGTCGCCACGTTGAGTCGGCCGCGAGGACTTACGACTCTTGCTCCGTGTCGCTGCCCTCATCCGTATCGTAGTCATCTTCGTCATCGTCGCTGCTTTCGGGACTGGGCAGGTTGCCGTATCGCTTCTTGTACCGCTCCAGTTCCTTACGTTGAGCCGTCAGTTCGTCAAGGATATCAGACATAGGGCCTCGGAGCTCGTCAAGCTCCTTGATGACGCCACCGCCAATAGCAAGGTGGCGCATTGCCAATGTTGAGATACACGTCTATCGAGTGTCAGTTAGGCCATGATGTATGCAGCTTCAGTTCCGACTCACCTCTATCCTGCTCACTTGGTGTTCCATAAAGTTGATCAAGAATCGATCCGTCACCTCTCCTCCACGCTGTTTGATCCTTTCGAGCAACTCTGTCTCGGGAGACTGAAGGCCCCCAGGAGCCTCGTCTCGCGGCAGTTCCAACGAGCTGCAAAGCATCTCCAAGCGCAAGCTCACGCGCCATAGAGTCCAGATCATATCTGGGTCGAAGGTGAGCTCAGCTCCTGGAGCGAGGATCGCTGGTTTGTCGCCACCGCTACTTCCCTCTCGTCTCTCGTGCTGCTGGTGGAACTCGATACGTCCAGCCAGCGCGTGGGGGTAGAGAGAGTAGACAACTTCAGGATTTTCCAGACCCTTCAGCTTCTTCTCGCCCAGCTCCTTAACTTCAAAGCCTTGAGAAGTGAGGTGTTTCAGGTCTCTCCTGATGGCGGAGGCATACGTTTCGTCCTCAAACGAATCTTCAGCCTCAAGGGCATTGCTCCGGTCTGTATCCTGGAAGTTCTCGAGACATCGCTGTATCTCCGAGATGAAATCAGTCGACACAGTGATCTGTCCTCCATCCGCGACGGCCGAGATTCGGGATGCTTTATTGACCATGGGGCCGAAGTAATCCATACGTCGGGTGACTGGGTCTGTTTCGCTCACGCAGTCTCCAAAATGGATACCCATTCGCACTGACAACCCCTTGAAGATGAGGCTGTTGTCTTTGTCATACGCCGGCTGGCAGGACACCGAGTTCAAGACTTCGGATGGCCAGGGCACATCGAGGAGCCCCGTCTGGACTGAAAATGTCCATAGCAAGGCAGATGTGGCTGTCGGGAAGGACACCATGAAAGCATCACCTTCAGTCTTGACCTCGTATCCACCAATCTTTCTCAACTGCCGACGCATAAACTCGTTGTGGAGCTTGATGGCCGATCTCATGGCGCTAGGATACATCTCCCACAGAGTTGTCGAGTTCTTGATATCCGTAAAGACGATAGACACGTTGCCGGTGGGCGCCGGGATCTCGGCCTCGAGTCGGTTGAGCTGGGAGTCGAGGACATCTCCCTTGCCTCTGCGGCCCCTTCTCGTCGTGAGAACTTGAGCCCCGTCAGGAATACCAGATGGATAAAGGGACATGCTGGTGGTTCCGCGATGATTCCTGGACCGCTCCATCCGCCGCTTGAGGTCAGCGACGCTAATCATCATGACCATAATTTTACCAGAGGCGCCATATGCAATGGCGAGGTCGCGGAGCTTCTGGGCCGCTCTCATGAGGTCACCACGCTCTGCTCTGGCAATGTCAGTGACCAGGCCAGGAGACAAGTACTCCCACAGCTCCCTGGTTGCTATCAGGATGATATCGTCCGTCTCCTTGAGAGTCATGTTGCTGACGTACGGCGCCGCTTGCACGGCCGGCATCAGATCAACATAACCAAAAGCGCGTGACACCTGGAGAAGGTCGTTCAGCCTGCCATTGCGAGAAACCCACCCACCAGCTTCACGAATGCGGGATCGTTCGCTGGGCTCAGCAGGGTCATGCTTGCGAGTCAGCATCTTGTGGGTGCCATCAGTCTGGATCACCATGGCCTGGGCATCGCCCACGTTCGCAACGTATAGTTCTGTGCTCTGGAGATAGATGACGGTGGCAACACCACCCGAGTTGAGATCCTCCTTGGTCAGAATCACGGGCTGGCCAGAGCCCCTATGCACTTTGAGCGGCCGTTCTTCCGAGTGCTGAATGGCAATCGTGACCAGATCCTTATTGAGCGCGAGGAATGCACGCCGAAGAGCGTCAATCGGCGTCTCTTTGCTTTGTTGCTTCAGTGACTTCAGTTCCAAGGCAAAAATGTGACCAAAATTCTCGTGGAGATACTTGGCAATCTTGGATCCTCCACTGGAGAGAGCCTGTCCGTCAAACAAACCCAGAAGCATCTCAGTCTCGGAAGCATTGAATCTCGGCACCACCAAGTCGACAGTGGACAGATGCTCATGTTTTCCCAGGGTATCGGCCATACCGTAAGGGAGGTGACCGGCCAGGGATCCCGAGGTGCGCACACGTCTATCCTCACTCTGATCGGGGATGCTTGGTTGAGTAAGTGTAACATCCATAAGACCCAGGATGCGCAGGTTAAGCAGACGGCTGAAGTCTGTGTACTCCTCACGATCAACAACCCCAGGTCCACTAGGGCCGTATGTTGACTGCTTGATCTCCAGGCGCTTGTTGCCCGACAGGTTCAGGTACCGCAGGTTGGGGTTGAGGTTCCAGTTCCAGTCGTACGGCACGTTAGAAATGTTGTATTTCAAAAAGTTGTTGCCGCAATCAAGCACGGCAAGGTTCTTAGCCCGAGAAATGTCAGCAGGCAGGTTGGTGAATTTGTTGCCGTTGATGTACAGCGCCTGGAGCAGACTGGACTCCTCCAAGTCATCTGCCGGTAATGTTGTGAGTCCATTGCCAGACAGATAGAGCTCGATAAGCTGTGGCCACCTCTTCATCGACCTCTGTGGCATGTCGCTGATTTCATCGTTGTATGAGAGGTTGAGCACCTTGAGCTCCGGGAGCAGGCTGATCTGCTCAAAAACATCATCGTCAAGACGGTTGTCGGCCAGGTAGAGATTTCGAAGAGATCCAGCAAAAGTATTAGTAAACCTAGATGAGGAATCCTTTCTGGGGTTCGCCGTGGACATGGCCACTGACGGTGCAGTCGCTCTCGACACCACTGACGTCTTCCTGCCACCCTTCCCATAGACAGACACTACAGAACTCTTGCGGTCACCAGCCAGGGGAGACGGGCCGACACTGAGAAGTGTGCTCGAGTTTTGACTTGGCCTTCTCTCATCAGAGAGCTCCTCTGAGCTCGGCGTAGCCGACAGCGTCCCGAGGGGAGCGGCTCTCCCATTAACAGGGGCTTGCGCCGGCTGGGATTCCTCGCCCGGCATCCGTGGCGCCCGGGAGGCCGGCGCGGGGAAGTGTTCGAGGACGTTTGAGGAGGCGTTGAAAGTCTCCAGTCTATTTGCCCACCAGAGCTCCATGGGGAGTTTAGAGATGTTGTTTCCTCGCACATTGAGCACTTTTAGCTCATTCAAACAACCGATCTGGGGTGGCAGTTCCCCCACCGAGTTGTTGGCAATGCTGAAATGCTCAAGTCTGCTAAGAGTGCCGATCTCTTGGGGTAAGGAGACGAAGTAATTTTTATCCAGGATCAAATGCTCAAGATTGATCATGTTTGCAAATGAGGAATCGATACTGGCCAACTGCGCATTCGAGAGGTTCAGTATCTTGAGCGTTGGGACTGATGCCGTGATCTCAAACTTGTTCAGAGGGTTCGAGTTCAGCTTCAGCTGGCGAATCGACTCAAACTGTCCCACAAAAGACGAGACGCAGTTGTGGTCGGCGGATAGGATTTCCAATTTCGGGAGTTCAGAGATGGTGTCGATGCTCGTAATGCCATTGTACTTGATGTCAAGCTCGCGCAAACTCGTCAGGTTTCGGAACGAAACGGGCACGGCGTGTGTCAGTCTATTGTTGGTTATCAGCAGTTTCTCCAAGTTTTTCAGGCCGCTGATCTCGGGGGGGATCGTTGCAATGCCGTTGAAACTTAGGTCGAGGTCAACCAGGCTCGGGAGCTGGCACAGGAATAGGGGGAATTTGTCGAGGAAATTAGAGGAAATGTTGAGAGAGCGGAGTGACATGTATGCTCCAAAGTAAGATGGTATGTGCTTGAGTCGGTTATTGGCGAGGTTCATCTTGAGTATCCCCGTCAAAATATGGAGTTCGGCATGTTCCAACTGTTCCAGACGATTATTGGCAACATCCAAGAAAGTGAGTTTGTTGGCCCGGCTCAAACTTGGCGGTAGCTTCCTCGCTTCGTTGTTGTTGAATTTGATGTCTCGAAGATGCTTACAAGACTGAATAAAGTCTCGGGGAACGTCAAGCGACAAGTTGCGAGAAAGGTTCAGTGAGATGATCTCCCCGGCCTTGGAGTATAACGATATAGGAATAGTGATAAGGTTGCGGCCAGAAAGGTCAACATAGTTGAGCTTCTGTGCCCGAGCTAGACCCATGTCAGTGGTCTTGGCGTGGAAGTCGCTCTCTCGTGCCGACAAGAACATGAAGCGGCAGAGGTAGCTGTTGTCCTCTCGACCAAGATCCTCAATCCTGTCCTTGTCCTCGTAGCCAACTTGTTGCAGCAGACGCTTCTGCATCAGCAACGGTCTCTCAGGGGGCGTCAGCACCCGAATGAGATCATGCTTTTTCAAGATGATGTGGTAATTCTCCAAGCCATCAACCACATAAGTCTTCTTGATGACCTGCGAGATGACGTCCGTGACGCTCGAGTCCAGAGACATGGAATGTGTTGAGAATGTCCCGTCTGAGCGAAAGATTCGGATGCAGTACGGCGCCGTCTTCTCCTCTGGCCGAGGGGGGCTCCCAATCTCGTCGAGATCAGGCCCGTGATATGAGTTGTCTTCGGTATTACGCCGCACCGCCCAACTGTCCGGGGCGTCCCATCGACCCTTGGGAGCTATCGATACCACCGAGTCGGTCCGATCTGCTTCGACATTGTTCACAAAGCTAATGTCCATGGGTGTGAGAGGCGGAGGCTTGGTCAAGATCCCCTCCATGTCGTTCAGATTCGTGTCAAGGTGGTAAATCTTTTCGGGATCATTTCGATCTGTCGGGCCAATCGATTCGTCGACATAATCGTGTGGTCGGTGAGATCGCCCCTTCTTGGAGAATGGGAACTTGTTGTTAAAGGTCGCAGCGCCCCGTGTCCCAGGTCGCGAATCTGGAACATCGCTCTGGTCTCCAGGGCCAAATGTCCCTGAGAGTGGTAATACTGAAGGTGATAGCTCTGGCCGGTAGAGATCAGGTTTTGAGGATTTGGGTTGCAGGGACTTTGTAGATTGGGGTAGATCGCGGAGCCTGGCGGTATCTTCCTTGTCCTTATGATGTCGTCGAAACCGACCAAGCAATCCACGTTTGCCGTGGTGGCCAGGTGAGGTCTGTCCGTCCAACTGGCTAGATTTCGAACCCCATGTCATTCCTCCGCTCCTAGTACTGGGCGTAGGGCTCTGCCCTCTTGACCTTGTCGAATACATGGCAACGCTGCCGCCTCCTCGATCGCGCTGAAGTTGTGTGCCAATGGCTGTGTCGTCCCTGCTCAGAGTTGGTCGCAAAGTCCGGGGATCATCGTTACTCTTGTGGTGTCGGTGGTGGCCGGGCATATGCACTATGGAATGACCGGACCTCGACGAGGAGGATGTCTTTGGAGGGACCTGTGAAGATCCGTCGTTTACGTATCGATCTCGATCGGGGCCAGTTAGGATATCTCGTACGGGAGCTTCGCCATATCGCGCAATGTCCTATTCGAGCGAGGTTAACCAGTCAACTCTAGCTAACAGGAACGCTATCGGGAAAGCATCGGGATCTAGAAATGATGCGAAACAGGTCAAGGGAGGGAGATTGGAGAGGAATGAATCGATCGCGGACCAGGCCGGTGGGGGATATGAGTAGCTAGGGTGATGAGACAGGGAGGCGCATGGCGGACGTACAGTGTTGTCCTGATACAAGAACGGCACCACCTCTGGTGCTGGAACTGGTGTTCTTGGTCTCGATGATGACGGGGAGCCATCTCTAGTATGATCAGTGGCATTGGAATAGTTGCGATCTCTGTGTGTGGGGCGACTGTGGCTGTATGAGCGCGACCGCTGGTCCCTGCCCACGAGCGAAGTGGGTAGGCTGCTCTCGGAGCTATCGCGCCCGGGGAATTCCTCGCCAAAGAAGCCCTGCAACTTACGCAAACCGCCACGGGTCACGCTGGTCTTGGAGCCTTGGCTGCTCGCGGTGAGGATGCTGGCGGCGGATGGACGCCTGCCATCAAAGCATGAGGCATCCGGGGGATCGTGAGGCGCGGCGACCTGGCGGTGGTTGGGAGGATGGCCTGGTGAGAGCTGGGAGGCGAGGGACAGATTGTCGCTAGAATCGTTATAAAAGCTGGTCGGCATGGTGGAAGATGGCGTGGAGGAACCGTTATGGTTCGTCCACGGAGCAATGTGAGGGTTGGGGCTTGCGGTGGGCGGATTGTGCTGAATCTGAGGTATTCGGGTCTCGAGAACGGCAAGCTCGCGTCGGTAATTGGTGAGGTCGCTCATGCGACGGTCGTTGGATGCGACATTGGCGATGCCGCGGGCGGCGAACGAGATGGAAGTCGGGGAGACCTGATGCTCATCCTTGAGTGAGGACCTGAGATACGCAGGAGGCCGTTAGCTGGCAGACGGGAGGCGGCGGGAGCGGGAGGCGAGATGAAGGTCAGACGAGCGCCGACGAACAGGGAGAACGGGGGACGAGGAGGGATGAACACGGGCACGGGAGGCGGCATGGCGGGACGGACGACTCACCACTGGTTCATCAAAGAAGCATTGTCGTCGGCGCTGGAGCGAGCAGGGTGAGAGTGCCAGCGAGATGTGGTGGGGAGGGCCCAGGTTGAAGTGGAAGCTGAGGGAGCTCCTGGAACAGCGGGAGCGGCAGCAGCGGAAGACGGAGCTGGAGTTGGAGTGGCAGTGGCAGTATGGTCCGGATTGGGAGTAGGCGAATGAGTGGGAATGGGAGTGGAGGTGGCAGAGGCGGGAGCAGTGGATGAGGCGGCAGTGGCAGAAGCAGTGGTGGTGGTGGACGACGACAGCGACGAGGGCTTCACGGTGACGGCGGAGTGGGTGCTATCGTCGGTGCTTGTGCTAGAGCTCGTGATGGAGCTGATGCGATTGCCGGCCTCATTCCTGGTCATGGTCGCCGGGGCGTAGATGGCGTTGATGGCAGGGCCCTAGGCCATAAGGTCCGGATGAGGACAGCACGGAGCAGCTGAGAGCATACGCGGTGGAGAGAGGGCGAGGGCCAAGGTTGGTGGACTGGATGGGGATTGGGATGGGATGGGTTCGGGGTGCGAGTCGAGTCGGCAAGGGCTGGCGGGCGGGGGGTGTCCAGATACGGAGGCAAAGGTAAATGATGCTTGGTTATAGGGCTGCCGGAGCGGAAATGAGAAGCGATGCCTGTTCAAGTCATGTCTCGAGAAGTGGCCAAATGGAACGGGGACCGAAAGAGGGAACAGATGATGGTATCTCGAGTTATGCGGTGATAGAGACGGGGAGGCTGAGCTGAGGTTCAGGTTCACGGAGGAGGTAGGTTGTGGTCCTATAGGTTGATGTGAGGTGAAGTGCGGAGGAAAGCAAGCTCACTTCAAACAAACGGCGGGATTGCAGCAGCCCAGGCAAACGCAAATGCAGCCAGCGAGCGCCTGCTGCTGCTAGGTCCATGGCCCAACATGGAATTAAGCGTCGACGATGCTGGCTGCTTTGGTCTTGGGTGCGCTAGCTAGTTGCTGTACGGCGCTGTACTGTACTGGACGGTGCAGCAGCAAGCATCTCACCTACCGCCGCCGCCCGGGGGATAGTGACCGGGGTGTGGGAAGAGAAAAATGATGGACGGGCATGACGACGATGGTTGGTTGGTTGGTCGAGATGGGATGGGGATCCACGAGGGAGACCTGGAGGGGAGAGGAGCGAGACAGTGAGGGGACCGCCCGGGAGGGGGGGGCTTGCTTGACTGGTGCCGACAGAGGTACCGCTAGGTGACACCTGAGCAGAGATTCAGGTGTACCTGAGCGACCGAGGAATGGTGCCCCGTCTCTGGAAGCGATATTGTTGATCTTGATCTAAGGGGAGATGCGATGCGCGATGCGGGTTGCAGAGCTTAATTGCCTAACCACGCGGCAGCCAGGGGAAGGGTAACTTTCCTCTGACTCGGTGCCGGTCGCCAGGAACGAACCCCAAGCAGCGCCAGACAGACGTCGCGGCGCAAAAAGATGCCACCGCTGCGAGGTCACGACATGTCGGGGTCAAAGTCAAAAGGCATCGAATACCTCGGCTCAGGTATCAGCCAAGTAGCGACCTTGCAATCGGGCGACACAGGCGCGGCATGGCACGTACCACTAACTCTGGTACCTTGGGCAGAGCTCCATCTTCCATGCCTTGGCCATTGCCGGCAGTAAATTCCACATGGAAGAGAGAGACAAGCAATATGAAGTCTTGGATTATCATATGTTGAGGTCTATCTCTATGGGTAGATAATTGTCATTCTCTGACTCTCCCAATCTCGCTCGAAGTAGACCGAAGCAGTGTGTAAAACCCCCCATGTCCACGCCAGCCAGGTACGAGATCAGAGAGAGAAAAATCCAAATTCCATCAAAAAAAGACGGCCCAGCTAGCCCATTTGCAGGCTGGCACTGGCAGCGGGCTCCATATCATCATGCACCAAGAGGGGACGGCCCATGCTCCGCCCGGGCTCAGGGTCTTTAGTTGGGGAGCTATCGTTGCTTTTTCCGGATAGGTTGGATCCCCATGGGATTTTCAACTTGAGGATTTCTCTCTTTTCTTCACTTCCCTCTACAGGGGGTGTCTTGTCCTCCAGCCTCTTCATTGAGAGGACTCTCACGTGTGTCACAACCTCTGCGCCCCGGTCGGTGACGCTGTAACTTTGAGTCCTCCGTGACAAGGGGGATCCTTTCATGTGGGTAGGTTGTCATGTTAGCCGGCATACATACCTCCTACAGTCTGAAGCTGGTATGGGAATGGATGGACCGAGATAAAGTAGAAATATGGCTGCCTGCCTTTGATGAGCCATTATATGCAACTGGACAAGCGCAAAACCCTCCTCCATCCAATCCATCCACATCCACTCTGACCGGGTACCTCTGATCCCGCTGCAGTCAGCCAGCCCTGTCTGCCTGTGGGCACATCTAAGCACCGAGCCCAGCCCTATCTCCGCCCATCTGTCGAGGGAGAAACACAATGGCGCGACTGTATCGTGTCGTTTGTGTGTGTTTCGTAAGGGCAAGGCCCATCCTTTGATGTGACTCTGGTGGAACCTGACACCGTCTGTCTCTTGACCCTTCTCCAGTCGTCTCTTCTCTCGTCCTACTGCTTCTCCTCCGCCTTCATGTTCGTCCGGTGCAACAGCTGCATATCCGTTGGTCGTACGGAGACACACCACAAGGTACGAAGTAATATTCGCGTCATGTCCCTTGAGCGATCTGTGCGTCCTCTTCTGCTGGCCCCAGACGGTCAACGGCAGATGGAGGGATGGCAATACGGATATCCCGTATGTACATGATTGCACGGATCCCAGTGCGGCGTGCAGTAAGATCCTGCATTTGCAACCGGCAGATGGGTTTTATTATTATTAGACGAGCCGTTCAGCGGAACGTGGCAGCGGGGGAGGTAACAGACGGGAGATCTGAACCACCTGTCAAAGCTTGCGGGAGGGATACTTGGTTCCGTTGAGAAAGGGTTTCATTCTATATGGAGGGGATAGATACTGCAGCCCTACCAATTACATACAGCTACTGGTGGTGGTGTTGTTGACACCGCCACTACAATATCCCCAACCACAACCACAACCACAGTACATAGTGCATAGTACTCCATCCCAGCCTGCTTCATAGGTAGCTCACAGCCGACTTCGGATCTCTGGTGCACTCTCAGCTTCAGGTTGTCATTTTTGAAACCCGAAACCACGAATAGCAATAATCGTGCCAGTATGCTCAATCTGAAGCGGACTGTGTGTTGGCCTGGAGGGCCTCGCTCTACATGAGACCTTGGTGCATTCTGTCTAATAGACTATTGCCACACAGCCTCCACGGTCAGCGACTGCAGCATGCGATAAGTTGATCACGAGAGACGGCTCGGAACCTCGCATAACTAAGCTCCAATGAATGATTTCAACCCATATCTTTTCTGCGGGCAGCTACCGAACAATTTACCCTAGAGGGGAAGGCCGATCCATCGATCTGCATATATTCCCCGGGAAATACTCCGTGACACCCTATTAATTACGACGCAAGATGCCACCGCTATCCCCCTTCACTCTCTCGGTCGTTCCACTGCAAGCTGCCTGCTGCGAACTCCTCATTGACCGAGCGAGACGCCGTGTGACGAAGCCACCTCCACTAAGGAAACACCACGATTCCACGGACCCCGCAAGGTTGATGTCACCTGCAGAGGAATGATAAAGGAGCGCCAATTGCAAGTTGAATACCACGTCTTGGGATCAAAAATTCAAAGCCAGGAACATATCTAAATACTAGAATACCGGCAGCGTGTTCGTTTCTTAGTCGTGAGTATCAAGCCCCTTATCAATGGCCCCAACGCAGTAGCTGACGTCTTAACAGGCATATTTGCACGTTGAACAGGCATTTGCATGTTGAACAAGCATATTTGTAACAAGAGCATCCCCAAACCATCAGACTGAGAACTTGATACATCAAGACCACAGCAATCATCATGGGCAGCTCAAACCAGAACCCCCGTGCTTGGTGGAAAGAGAGCTCGGTATACCAGATCTACCCTGCATCCTTCCAGGACTCGACGGGCACCGGAGTGGGAGATCTCAAGGGTATTATATCCCGTGTCGATTACCTCAAGAACTTGGGCGTCGACATAGTATGGCTTTCACCAATCTTCAAAAGCCCCCAGGTTGACATGGTACGTTGCTGCCCTGCCCCCCCCAGTGCGATAATCAAGGGATGCTAACAATCAAATAAGGGATATGATGTCAGCGACTATGAGTCTATCGATCCCCCATACGGGGACATCTCGGACGTCGATGTCCTCAAAGATAAGTTACACGAGCGAGGAATGAAGCTAGTCCTCGACCTAGTCGTGAACCATACCAGCGACCAGCACGAGTGGTTCAAGGAGTCTCGCAAGTCCAAGGACAACCCGTACCGTGACTGGTATGTCTGGCGACCTGCAAAGTACGATGCAGATGGTAACAGACAGCCTCCGAACAACTGGCAGGGCCATTTCCAAGGTGAGCCCCTTGGGTGCTTCAAATTTGCATGTTAAGCTCATTTCTTTGAAGGAAACACATGGGAGTATGACGAGACAACAGACGAGTACTACCTACACCTCTTCTGCAAGGAGCAGCCAGACCTCAACTGGGAGAACCCAGCGGTCCGGAAAAAGGTCCACGAGATCATGCGCTTCTGGCTCGACCGCGGAGCCGACGGCTTCCGCATGGACGTCATCAACTTTGTTAGCAAGGACCAGGCCTTCCCCGACTCGGACCAGACCGTCCTCCGCGGCCACGAGTTCTACGCCTGCGGCCCGAGATGCCACGAGTACCTCAAGGAGATTGGGGAGATTCTGCAAGAATACGATGCCTTTAGCGTCGGCGAGATGCCGTGCGTTCACGATGAGCGCGAGTTGATCAAGGCTGTGCGTGCTGATCGTGGGGAGCTGAGTATGATTTTCCACTTTGAGCTGTAAGTCAACACCACTATTCTGTACTGTCAACTAGAGGAGCTAAACATGATATAGGATGGACCTCGACCACGGCCCAGGGGGCAAGTTCACACCCAGGACCTGGAAGCTGTCAGAACTCAAGGCCACCACCCACAAGTGGCAGAAGTTCATGTACGACAACCAGGGTTGGAACGCCCTATATCTGGAGAACCACGACCAGCCTCGGTCCGTCAGCCGTTTTGTCCATGATGATCCCAAGAATCGTGTCGCAAGCGCCAAGCTGATTGCGGTCTTCCTCGGCTTCCAGTCGGGCACGCCCTTCCTCTACCAGGGCCAGGAGATTGGCATGACCAATGTGCCCAAGGACTGGCCCCTGGAAGAGTACAAGGACATTGACTGCCTCAGTCATTGGAAGTAAGTAAAAGAATCTAGACGAGAGGTACTCCCCAACTAACTCTCAGTCAGCACCCACAAGGACAGCGCCGATACCGCAACCATTGACTCCTATAAGGTTGAGTACCAGCTCAAGTCTCGCGACAACGCCCGAACCCCTATGCAATGGGACGCAACCCCCAACGCGGGTTTCACAGCAGCCGACGTCACGCCCTGGATGCGCGTCAACGACAACTACCGTGAGATCAATGCCGCCTCGCAAACGTCGGACCCGGACTCAGTGTACCACTGCTGGCGCCGCGTGCTCGAGAAGCGCAAGGAGCACGTCGACATCTTCGTCTACGGAGACTTCCAGCTGGTCGACGAGGCGCACGAAAAGGTGTTTGCGTACTCCCGCAAGGCCGACAACGGTGATGTTGCGCTCGTCGTGTGCAACTTTGCGGCCGAGACGGTCTCGTGGACTCTGCCTGCCAAGGCCAGGGAGGTGTTGATTAGTCCTACCGGTAGGACCTTGGAGGATCTGAATGGCGGGGAGATCCAGCTTGCTCCTTGCGAGGCCTTTGCAGTTCTCCTGTAATTAGAAGCTAGAGGAAACATCAAGTGTAGTCTTGACTTCAAACAACCCCTAGATAGTTCAGAAAATGAGCTTGGTATTCATGGCATTGTGATCACCACGGCTATATCTAGTGACATTAGAACCTCTAAAGCAATTATTGCTGGTGCCCAAGTGCAAACCAGAGTCCAAACCTTGCACGCCATGCTACACCTCGGTGACAGTTGTTCCCTTACATCCGAAATCGCGTCATACCTCTTCATGTATCATCTCACCGACAACTTTGCTCTCCTCCATGATCTCCCTCGCCTCTGCGGCAGACACATCCATGTCCTCCATGATCAGTTGAACAGCAAGCTCGGCAACTAACACAGACTGAATGAAAGCCGCCGATCCACGTCCGGCAATGACATGGTCGCTCACGGCCTTTTCCATCAACAGCTCGCTAAACTCCTCCACAAGGTAATCCTGCATGAGCTTACCACCCCGTGGACCGTAGTACCCGGGGTTCAGGTTGCCTTCCTTCTTGAGTGATCTTCCTTGGCCGGTTTCGATCTTTTCCGCCAGAATGTCACGGAAGTGTGACTTTTTACCATCAATGACCCTCGATAGGTAAGCTCGGTGGTCGCCAAACCGGCGGTCCAGCCTTTCCCAGTCAACATGGGGGTAGCCTCGCTCACGCCATGTATCCATGGCTGTCTCCTTCTTGTGTCTCTCACAGAACCTCTTCTGCATCTGCACATTCAGCAGCTTTTTTCCCTTGGAGTATTCCTTCAGGGCTAATGCCGATACCAAATCTTGACACCATGGACACTTTGTTAGACCGGTTTCAAGAGTCTCTTCCTCCTGCACTGGCTCGTCCTTGACAGATTCCGTGTCACTGGAATCCGTATCTAGGAGAGTTCTTGTGCTTCCAAATCCAATGGCGTCATCATCAAAATCGATTGGTACGATGAATGTTGCACGCTCGATCTTGGGTGGTGCTTCTTTGGCCTTCTTTCGCGCTCTATTCTCAATTGGTTTCCTGCTCCAGATAGATTTCCTTTGTTGTGAGGAGGAAGATCTCTGGCTGAGATCGTCGTTCTGCGAGAGCCTTAGCACGCCCTTTGTTGGTGAAGGAGTAGGTTCGTCTCTGGGAATAGGTTTCATCTTGTTTTCTTGCTCAGGAGAATCGAATGAGTCCCCCGGTTCAATCTTCAGCTTGGCCTTGTTCGACTTCTTTGGGGTACCGAGGGTATCATCTGGTAGCGCCTTGAACTTGACCTTACTCGACTTCTCAGGGCTGCTCCAGATTCCAGAGTCGTCTACATCGCGAAGCGTGATTTTAGAAGCCTTTGTTGAGCCTAGTTTTGAGTCAGTGGTACTGTGAAATGTGGCCATTGAGCGCCCAAACCTTTCTTTGCTTGAGTGTCCTGTGATCTCCTTGTCACTTGAGATCCCTGGGATGCTTGCGAGCCCCTGCCCTTCGAGCTATATGTCGCCTTGGACTTTCTCGTCTTGGTAAAGCCACACTCGTCCTTGAGAAAGCTGGCTGAGCTGGAGGGGCTTGTCTTCGCGGGAGCGGATTCTTTACTGGTGACTAGCTTTCTTCGCTTGGCGCTGGAGGATGATGCTTCATCGGTATCTTCGCCCACTGAGTGTTTTAGGCCTTGTCGACTAGAAGTCTGCTTACTGTCTTTCCGAGATGTATTGGTGCCTCTGGGAAATCGTGTGCGCTTCATATCACCCCGAGCTGGCTCATCTGACTCAGAATCTTCAGCAGGCGACTGGCGACTGGTGCTTTTCGACACTAGCTTTAGTGAAGCAGCCTCGGGAATGTCATCTTCATTGTCGGAAGCTAAAGGCGGAGCGGAAAAGTCTTCGACGACAGGTTCAGGTTCAGGTTCAGGTTTGGACCGGATTCTGCCTCCGACTTGACGGAGAAGTGGCTCGGGATTTTGGTATTTACTCAAGCCAACCATCCTGGCGAGGGTCTCTCCTGACCCGACTTCTTGGAAAGGGCGATGCTTGTGGCGGGAGAAAGCAATGAAAGCTACTTTGGTGTTGCTGCAGCGGATGTGACACTCCTGCCTCGAGGAATGATGCTGTCGACGTGGGAGTTGATTCTGCGAAATGCACGAGAAGAAATGCGCAGTCTAGAGTCCTTGCAGGAGAGCAAATATGATATGGGAAAGAGCAAGGCAAGCAGGAAGCAAAGCGAACTGATGGGCGAAGACTTGAGTTGCAGGGGGCTCATTCACTCATGGCGTTGAGGTGCATGGTTCATTGACAAGAGAGGTTCAAGTTGGTTTGCCGGCCAAACGCGTACACGCGGTTCAACCCCCCGCTCGGTACCCGGCAGCTTCCTGCCAGGTGTCAAACAATGAGAAGCTTGGGCACTGTAAGCACCCACTGAGCAGCTGGTATTAGCGCTGTAGGTGCGCTAAAGTCGCTGGGGGTTCAGGCCCGGAGTGGGGAGCCCGCTTCTAGTTACAAGCCCGCCCGGGCCCCGGCTCAATCTGAAAGGGGGGATTTCCGGGCCGTTTCATTGCCCGTTCGTTGACTGCGCGACCTCCAGCACCTGGCCTTTGACATGACCCTTTGGACCTGGGTCGCATCTTGAGATAACTGGCCTACACATCTATCTTGCTAACAGCTTTGAAGCTGACAACGTCACTTACGCGCTTCATTCTCTGACAATGGCCTTGAACCGGAAGTATGCGGCCCTTCCAGATTTGGTGAGCTCCTTGAACTACCACCAGCTGCTTCGCTTCTAACTGCTGGCTAGGATTCCGCTCCAGATATCTACGAAACCCCTGAGCTCACAGACGACAACTCTACGGTTCCCGTGAGCTCGCCCATCTTCTTCTCTGTCTGATCTTGCCCTCACAAGCTTTAGACCACCGCCGCTCGAACCCACTCTGACGATGAGTTCTACGATGTGGAAGACGACACCCCTGGTATCTCGCGATCCCGTTTACGAATAAACGAAGCCCGCTCCCGCTTTCTACCTGCAAACGTTGACGCAAACGGCGTGGACTTTTCGGACCGAGTTGATGGGAAACGAAAGTCATACAAGGCTTCCAGTCGAAGACAGCGCATTCTCCAGGACGGCACCGAGGAATTAGGCGACCTTTCTGATGATGACGATGACGAGAGCTTGGAACGGCGCATTGCTCGTCTCAAGCGTGAAGTGGAGGAGGCGAAGGACGAATATGCGAAGCGAAAAACGGAAGCCTCAGCGCAGACAGACGACGACGCTTCCAAAGGCGACGACAGGCTGGCCTCTCTGAGCCAAGTCCTGGACGAGATATCCAAACCTACAGGACGTCGAGTTACGGCTCAAGCCTCCAAGGCAGTCCCATCTACGAGCCAGGAAGAGAAGCCCGACCTACCGGCAGGAGACGACGCCACGTACACTGTGACATACGCACCGACATATGAGCAAAGCCACGCTCTGGCCAAGGCAGCCGACTTTGATCGCCGGTTGTTGATGTTGGAAAAGGGCTTGGGGATTAACGCCTCGCTGATGCCAGAATCTGACGTTAATGGACTTCCCCGAGCCATTCTGCCCACTCTGGATTCTATGAACAAGCAGATTTCTACGCTTGCTGAGGCCTCGACAGCCAACCTTGATACTATAAGTCGACGAGTGCGCACCCTGGTTCAGGAACAAGACAAGCTCAACGACTCTCGAGAGAAGGCCAAGTCTCTAAGGGAAGAGCTTGGCAGGGGTGCCCCCACAGCTCCAGCCGAAGAATCCGAACAAGAAGCGAAGATTAACGCCCTTTACGGCATCTTGCCCACGATCGAGAATCTAACCCCTATTCTGCCACCCCTTCTGGACCGATTGCGATCCCTGAGAGCAATTCACGCGGACGCTGCGACAGCAAGTGATACGCTGCGCCGTATCGAACAGCAGCAGACAGAGATGGCTGCTGAGTTGAAGCAGTGGAATGAGGGGCTTGTCAAGATTGAGGCTGCCATGAAGGAGGGCAGCGTTTCCATTGAGACCAACAAGAAAGTCATGGAGGAGTGGGTGAAGGACCTTGAGGAGAGGATGGAGGATTTATGAATAATGATGCATTGGTCAGATACCCTATTAAACAATCTTGTGATAGATGAGCAGAGTCATATTAAGGAAGTTCGTCTAACAATTGCCCAAAAGCTGCCCAATGCTGCATATGACCATGTTTGTCATAGAGCCTGTGTAAGATGCTTGGATGCTCTAGAAGGCGGCCAACGCCACAGTGGCTGGTGAAATTGAGCCCAAAGCTCCGAGCTCTCGGATAATAGTTAGTCCCCGTCCCAAAGCCAACCGCTGGCCGCTTCGGCTCCTGTGGTGGGGTAAGGGCTTGAGCACACGAAAACCCTGACAAACTCACCAAAAAAGTTCACCCCCAATCAAGCCCCAATCTCCAGCTCACGTCCGCGACCACAGCCTATCCACCAAATTCCTCACAGTACGGCGACATACCCCCCCTTTCGATCCCACGCGAATCCCTTCAGCTCACAATTTCTCCCACCAGGTCGAAAAAATGGACGCCTCCAAGCAGCCCGTCAAGCTCGTCAAGGTTACCCGAGTCCTCGGCCGAACCGGTGCGTCTCCTCCACGATCTCGAATTTGAAAAAAACACAACTTCGAAATATTGTCTATCGACGGAACTCCCAATCTGACTTGCTGGATAGGTTCTCGTGGTGGTGTGACTCAGGTCCGCGTCGAGTTCATGGACGACCAGTCCCGATCGATCATCCGAAACGTCAAGGGCCCAGGTACGATATACAGCGAAGCACCCTTCCTCTCCGGATGAGGGCGATTTGGAAGGAGGCCAGTGAAGAGTGGTGCTGACATGACGAATCTAGTCCGTGAGGACGACATCCTCTGCCTGCTCGAGTCCGAGCGTGAGGCCCGGCGGTTGCGATAAATGTGCGTTCTGGGGAGCAACAAGGGTGGTTTCTTGGACGGACACGACGGATGGATCATGGGTCTTTGCATGCTATGAGGCGGGCGCGCCTTGTACTGGGACATTGCCTGGGGCTGCGTCATCACCCGCACTCCAGTTTCATTTGTTAGAAGGAGTCACGGATCTGGCATCGCGAAATCCAGAGCAATTCTTCTGCAGCATGGAATCCGACTACTACGAAAAGTGAATTATTTTTGGGCTCTTTCAAACGTCCCCCGCCGAGACAATCAGGCAGCACTTGGTCTTTTCAAATCGACACGTGTTACGACTACGTTTACTGCAATTGTTTTTTATGACTGTTGACATTACCACAGGAACTGCGTCTGTTCGTTATGGGGCCGACATCGTCATTCTTCAATTTCGCTTCAATGTGAGATCTGGTCACGTGAACACACCCAACCTCAAATTGGGCGGGGCAGCCAAAACATTTTCTTCCTCTTCATCATTCTCAGGGAACTCAAATTTCTTTCTACAACTCTTGCAACTCAATTGGTAAGTCAGCCTGTTTTCTCTCACATTCACACCTCTTGGGAATGATGCTTTAATAGCATGTATTACCTGAATACATTCCTTGATGTACCTTTTATCACCAAGATCTCTGACCCAAACTACTTCACCCAAACTGTTGTCGAACTTCGTGCTTCTGACAGTCGGCTAACACATTCAAAGAGTACATAGGCACATCACGTTCCACAATGGCATCGGCACCCAAGCCTCCGCCTGGCCACTTCAACGTTCTCTACTTTGCGACTGCCAGCTCCTTCACAGGAAAGGACTATGACGCGCTGCCCGCAGCCATGTCGCTGAAGCAGCTCTTTGCGGAGCTGGAGTCGAGGTACCCTGGCATCAAGGCCAAGATCCTCGACTCGTGCCTCGTTACGGTCAACCTCGATTATGTAGAACTGTCCAGCGAGGAGGGCGTCGACGACACCGTGATCCAGGAAGCAGACGAAGTGGCCATCATCCCTCCCGTCAGCTCTGGTTGAAGGATATCATGCGCGTCAAATTGCATGGAAGCTCGTCCCGTGCACTCGTATCTGTGACGTGATGATCCGCCCAAGACTTTCGTAGCTGCACGGGAACTCGTCTTGCAGAATCCATCTCCTAATGATCCCCGTCGCCCGAGTTCCCTGGCCAACTCCCTGGCAGCAAGGGCTCGTACTCGCCATCTCTCAGTGTCATGATCCTATACCAGCGATACCTGTGCAGCTGCCTCCACCATCTAGGATGCGTCTTGTGATAGTGGCGGTACCAGAGAACCCCCTTCACGATGAGAAAGACCAACAGGACAAAGACGAGAGTAGATGTGATGGAGACGATAGAGGTGATGCTCGTTATCGATGAGACCTGGCATCCCAGAGGTCGTGTCCGTAGCTCCCATCGTTCGGCCCAGTGTGGACAAACATTCTCGTCATACGCTGGGGCCAGGAGGGGGATTTTGTGAGAATTTGGAACACAAGACCATGTCTAACAACTTGATGAGTGAAAAGTCCCTGATAGGTCGCCGAGACAGACTGGATAAGAATGGAGGACCTACAAAGGGACACCAACTGCACTGCGAGGCTGCGAGGCAATTGTGGCATGCCTGCTTGGACCAGCAGCGGCGGAAATGGTCATCCTGGTCCTCGGCCAGACTGAAATTGGCACGAAGAGCTTGAATTTCATCAGAGGATAGCCAAGGTGCATTCATTTTCAGTCACTGCGATGAAGGATATCGAACAAAGCAATCAGTTTCCAGGCAGAAATATCATCAGTATGGAGATAAGGCAGAGGTGTCATGGTGGCTGAGTTATCATCAAGGCTGACCTAGTGCGGGGAAGGCGTAAACCCAAACAACCAACCCCTGTAGAGCAGCTCATGGGTCAACTAGGCTGAAAGAAAGCATTGTTTATTGATGTGAAGATGCATCATGGTCTATCATCATGGTCTATCAAAGCATTGTCATAAAGTAATATACAAGAGTCGTCAACTAATAATACATGGTCAAGTCCTAGCACACGTAACAGCCTCAACTCCATCGAGCCCACACATGTCCCTCTCTCTCCATTGTCGAGACATCCGTACTCGCCGCTTAGCCAACCTCAACTCTGCCTTTCGCCTTTTCGTCCGCTTTGCTTTGACTTCCCATAGCGGCTCATCGCCTAGGTTCTCGAGAGGCATTAAGTCAGCTAGAAAACGCCGAATGTGTAAACCAGTTTGTTCGCGAATAAAGGCATCAATCTGCTCATTGCACGCCGCCGAAGCCGCAATATGAAGGCCTCTCAGAACATCACGATCCATGATTTCGCCTCGATCGTACCCCTGATTCGCCATACGCAGGCTTCGCATGGATGATGTCCTTTGAGGCACGTTTGGTCGAGCAACCCTTTGGCTAGCAAACTCCCGAGAGCACAGAGTGATATGGCTTGGGATGACCGGGAAGTCGCCGTGTCTTTCCTGCGTTGGTGATGGGCCGGCACATTCCTCATCGACTTGCCCTTTTGTTGCCTCTGCAAAGGCAGCCCCAACACGCAGCCTGCAGGCATCCCAAAAAGGCGCCGGGGATCCATCTGGGGATGGCAGATCAGGCAGGGGTTTGTATACTCCTGTCATCTGGGATGGCGGCGGTGCGAGAAGCGCAGGAGGGAAGCTTTGATAGCGCCTAGGAGAAGGATGAACGAGCTTAGGCTGACTTGGCTCTTCAGGAGGTTGGCCCATTAAAGGTTGAACCGGCCCAGCACTGGTGCCCTGATCTTTGGCTAGTTGTTGTGGGAAAGGCTCGACTGGGTGTGCCTTGTTCTTTGGCCCTGAGAAAAAGGCCGGCCTCGGATGTAGCTTTTCCCTTACTGTTTGACCAACCGCACTGGTTGGAGCCGTTGCCTTTATCCTGACATTCTTTCGATCCTTGAGCACCTTGTCATCCTGAGGTGCTATGTTGCGCCATTCTGGAAAAGCCTTTGCTTGAACCTTGGGCATCTTGGACTTGGGCCCAGTCAAGAGTGGCTGTGTCTTGTTGCTTAGAGCATGGTCCTCAGGCCGTGGCTTCGGTTTTTGTGCAAGCTGAAAGCAATTCTAATCTCTCCACTGGCTGCTATCGTTTGGAAGACAAGGGACACAAGGAGACTTAGGAGACCCAGGAACCTGCTCATCAGGGGAACTTGTTTGCCCTTGCGGCGGAACCTGATCTACCAATGCATATCTCCAGTCATCCATGTCTGGAGCGGCAGTAAATGAGATTTCTGTGCTCGAGCTCTGGCATCTTTCGTTCCTATCCAGTTGACCAGTATGCGGTTGCTTGGAGTGAAATCGCGATGGTCGAGCTTTGGCAGCTTGGGTTCTGCCCCTTTTGGTTGGAGAAGAGAATGGCCCTGCCTGGTCTTTGGACGTGACAGCGAGACTAGCAGCTGTGAACTCGGAACGAAAGGGAAGTAGGGCGGATACTGTATGAACCGTTGCACCCGAGTGAGGAGGTGTTGGTGTAAAGATTGGCAACTTATTCTTGGCTCCAGACTGCTCGGCGTAGCGATGAAGTTCCTGAGTGAAACGATCAAGAGCCTCCCTTTGACTTGGAGTTCTGGACTCGTTATCACAACTGTCTGTGACTGGCGACCCGGCTCTTTTTGAGCTATGCTGCTCAATTTGGTCCTCGTTTTTCATTGACAGCATCTGTAATTGCTGCGCAATGTTCCTCGAAATAGCTTCTATCAGCTGGTGGTTTATTTCGAGTGGCCTCGGGGTTGAAGCTTCGCAGGTTGCATCTCCAGTGGGAAGTTGGGCGATGCCTTGTTTCAGGGGCAACTTGGCGTGGAACTGGTCGTGTGGCTGGTTGCTGAAGCTGTGATCGGACATGTTCTGTTTGGGTGTAGCTGGAGAAGGAGTTGCTCGCTGCGCAGAATTTGTAGTGTTGGATATCTCTTTGAGCGGTGGGTCGGGTTTTGGAGAAGGTTTTAAAGTTGAAGGAGAGCATTGGATCGATGATGAGGTGTGGGGAGATGGAGACAGATATTGAGGTTCAATGCCAAAGCTGGCTGTCGGATCAATGTTCGAGTTCATATTCTTCGTGGGTTTGCTAGAATCGTATCTGGATGCAGCTTTTCGCATGGACCCCACGCTTCCAGTGTTGCCATACTGATAAACTAAAGGGGGGACCTGATGAGTAGGCGCAGAGCTAGCTCGATGCCGGTTTTGAGGACTTCGCAGCTGCGTGTGTAGAGGACGTCGTGGTAGTCCTACCGCATGAGTTTGAGAGCTTGCCGTGTCTAGGGAGCCAAGTCTGAAAGCGCGAACAGCGCGCGTGCTGGAAGGCGATAGAGAGATGTGCGAATTGGGGTTATATGCTGACGTGACCATCTTGTTGAGAGCGAGATAATGTGTTCCAAAGGAGGGTATTCAAAATGGAAAAGAGTCGAGATAGAGCCGAATTTCTGTGTCATGATACAAGCGTGTAGTTGAAGAAGTTGGTGAGAGGAGAGAGAAGTGTGAAGCAATGTTTGAACGTGTTCCTGTAGACCTGCTCGGGAAGGCAGATAGAAGATTCCATGGCAGGAGCTTCCTTGCTGAGTCTAGCCACAGTTTCCTAAGTGGACAGGAAGGTGCTGCTTCCTTAAAGGTAGGTAGGTCGGTTAGACTGGCAGTTTACCTAACATCCTTGATGCCAGGAGAAGCGTAGACTTCGAGTTGACGTCTTCCCTTTCGCAAGAGAAACTCAATAGCCGCAAAGTCTCGCTTTTCGATTTTCAGATTCCGTTCAAATTCATTTCTAGTAGTATTGTTAGACACCCATTGAACATGACTTGATAGAGGCATGGAGTAGACAAACCTGGCAAAGTTCTCGAAGTGTGGTCGAGTGGCCTGCGGCTTCTTGCGGCTCTCCCGGAGGCAGTTACGGTAGAGGGCCAGGACCTCCTTTTGCAATCCTGAGAGACGAGCCATTTTGAATGATTATATCAATCAAGAATTGGTGTACAATTGAAGTTGCTGGTCTTGTAGTTGTCAATGAAGAATGCTGATGTAATTGAGTCAAAGTAGAAAAGTTCCCCGGCCCGACGTTGAAATCATTCCCGTCCCGTCATTGTGGGACCGGGGACCGGGGACTTTCGGCCGAGCGTCAAGTTGCAGCATGTCCATGACTTTGCTCTACAACAACGAGGAAAGATGTGTTACGATAGCAATGATAAGGATCTAATAATACCAACTTTTACCTTTGGGTTCTAAGCCTTAGAATGGGTCAAGGGAGCGGAATTGGTGCAGCATTTGACGGAACAGATACCTCATTATGGGTGCCATAACCCCCTGTAGAATCAGTGTGCTGAGCCCCAGGTGCCTAGGTCCATTGTTAACCGCTAAACCTCGCTCCACAGGGGACATCCTCTATCATCTCATCTTCCATTTCCATCATCAGCAATCATCGTTAGCACTGCCTCACACCCCGATGATCGCTTCAGACCACGCGCTCCCCCTGCTCGCGCTAGATACAGAGCTGAGACTCCGCCCCAGCTCGTGCCGCTTTGCCCGCTTGTGCGGGAGCTGTCCATGAATGACCAGGCAAATGCGGGCGTGCTACCACATGCGAGATGCCATTGGCCCAGTCCTACCCAGGCCTTGGCTTTGCCCAGGACCAAGCTCCATACCAAGGCATTCCAGCACTTCGCCGTCATGTCTGGGACATCGCCTCCGGGGCTGATTCTGGGCTTAACATGCTGCCTGGTGTGCTAGTCAACTGTTGTCTGCAGCGTCTTCTCCACTGTCAGGCCTTTGCAGACGCAGATCCGCCTGAGGCTTTGGTGCTCTTACACTGAAGCCAACCAACCCGAGCTCGACCAGACTCGATTGGGACGTAAACAGTCCTGCCATCTTGACCGAAGACCTGCAGGGCTAAGGCACTCTTCGACCTTTGCTTCTTTATATAGCTTCCTGTCGCATGAGCAGTTGTTGTTGACACCTTTGGTCGCCTTGTACAAGTGGTGCTGTTCCTCCTTGTTATCAGCACCCGCAAACTCTCGTCCTTCTTACCTATCGCTAAGGCATCCCCTTTGTATGCCTGCGGGGGCACCTCCGTGTTTGCCTACTTGTGTTGTTGGCCAAACAGACGCTGGCAGCCATGATCGGCCTGAGGCGCGATCAACAGCTCATGCCAGGGTCCTTTGGGCCTGAAGACTATATTGACTTCTATGACAACCCTTTTGAAACACTTGACGAGATTCAAACTACTTGGAAGGAACGCGAGCCGCCTGTTTCCTGGTCGGCAAAGAACCTCGAAGAGATCGACGTCGCTGATATCGATTGGCACAAATACGACCCTCCAGCTGCACTCAGAAAGACCCCTAATATCACATCTCAAGTTCTGCTTGATATTCTTTGGACGTCGCTCGAAAATGTCAAGGCTAGTAACCTTGAGGAAGATCGCCAAAAGCAAGAAGCTGAGGAGCAGCGGAGATTGGCTGAGGAAGACAAGGGCAAGGGCAAGGAGCCATATCTGCCCATCATTATTCCAACCGACACTTCTGCTCAACCGGATATTACTCCGCTGGTCTCTACCATATCTCAAATCGGCTCACCTGTGACCACAACCACGCCCGAAGCCATCACAAAAGCAAAGGCCAACAAGAAGCGTCTGTTCGCGCTCCGTCGATTATTCCAACGGAGGCATGAGAGGGGTGAAAGCAGTGCCACTGGAGCAGCTCTCGGGGCATTACGAGAGCAGGTTGAGTCGCCAGGGCCGTTCTCTAGTCGATTCGGTCTCTTAACAAAACCGAACACTGAGGAAGAAGTGTAAGTTGGGAGCCCGATCGTAGGGTCGTCATAACTAACATCCTCCAGCGAGTGTGTGTCCTGTCTTGACGACTTCCACCCCAAGGACGTCATCAGGGTAACATGCCACAGCTACTGCCATGATTGTTTTGTCCGGCTCATTACTGCTGCGTGTCAAAATGAGCAGCAATGGCCTCCAAAGTGCTGCTTAAACGAGATCCCTTTCAAGACGATCCTACGGTTCATCCCCGCCGACCTCAAGAGGACGTTTGACGACCGATCCAAGGAGTGGGAGATCCCCGTCAGCGAACGTGTTTACTGTAGCAGCCCAAGCTGCAGCCTCTGGATCAGTCCCAAGCGCATCGATGCCGGTAGACGCCAAGGAGTCTGCGATAATTCTCATGTGACATGCACGATATGCCGTGCTCCCGCTCACGGAGGAGAGGATTGCCCACAGGACAATGACATGAACCTTACCAATCTCTTGGCTGAGGAGGAAGGGTGGAAAAGATGCTTCAACTGCAACGCCCTAGTAGAGCATAGGGAGGCTTGCCAACACATGACTTGCCGATGCGGCACTCAATTCTGCTATGTCTGTTGCCGGAGATGGCGGACATGCAGCTGCACGATGGAGCAGCTCACTGCGCACAAGGACGGTGCAGCGGCTCGGCGTGCTGAGAGAAGAGCCAAAGAACTGGCTGAAGCCGAAGAGTTGCGCCAGATTCTACTTCAGATTGAGGAGTTTGAACGAGAAGAAGCCCTCAAGGCCGAGCTACTGCGTCAGGAGCAGGAGAGGCTAGAAGAGGAGCGTCGACAACGTGAACTTGAGGAAAGAGTGCGACAAGAGAGTATCCGCCGCAGGGACATCGAACTCAAGTATCAACAGCTGCGTGTTTTGCTTGATGATTTGCACGATCTGCAGCAAGTGTTGGTTGATGTCGATCAAGAAAAGGAGGCTGAAGAGTTGATCATCGAGACCAGAGCTGCTAAGGAAGAGCTCTCGAAGAAGCACGAAACCGAACGGTCCGATTTGGAGTCACTCATGAGAACAAAGATAGCTGAGAAGGAGTTCACACTCAACAAGGACTTTCAGATTCGGGCAGCCGAGGAGAGCAAGATTGAAGAGGCCTACCACGAGCGACTTCAAGAGTACTGGAAGGACAAGAAGGACGGAGAACAGGAGATTGAAGCTTCCATGCTAACCCTGAAGAAGCGCATGGACCAGAAGCACCACTCGTGGCAGAAGTGGAAAGCTGGGGAGCTGAAGAAGTATGAAGCTTCACTTGAGGATAATAGGACGTTCCGCGAGGAGCTCATGTACAGCGCCAAGCACAGATTGAGCGATTCCTGCAAAAAGAAGGAGACGGAGATGATGAGACGAATGGCAGCTGAGAAGAAGTGGCTCGAGGTTGTGATTTTGGAAAGGGAGAGGCTGCTGGGTGAGTGGGAGGTTCAGGAGGTTGAAGGGGATGCTGATAGCTTGTTTGGGAGGGAGTCTGAGGAGTTTGTCGATGCCCGTGAGGCTGTGGGTACAGCTTCGTGGGCATTTTAAGGTATATATGTAAAATAACAACACCTATTTCATCATGGTCTATGTTTTTGTTATTGAAGTTGTGAATTGAACTACCTCTTCATGAGCTCCTAGCTGATGGTGCATGGTTGGGTCCAATCACGTGGGCCCATTGCTCACAAAAAACCTCTACTTGGTGTGTATAATTCAATGTCCATCTCAACTCGCCACACCACAAAGCGGGACTCGATAAACCTCATTACTGAACGAGCACTTCTCACTACCAATAGCAACATTTATCCTGAAACGCCTTCTTGCAAAATGTCCATAGGCGATGAAACTGGGGTCTCTTCCCAGTAAGCTCACACAAAACCACTGCATCCAGGGTATGCTTTGCTAACATCTTGATAGCCCCCTCAAGATATTCGATGTCACTCGGAAACAGGATCGTTTTTTATATGCTCTTGCGCCTATTGTGCGATACGGAAAGGTATACTATAGTCAATCACGTCTCTTCCCTCATATACTCATAAAAAATAGCTCGCCTTCAGACAGACGGTTCACAAGTACGGCGTTGACCTATGTTGGACTCCCATGGTTCTAGCCAAGGAGTTTAACCGCAATAGCTTTGCTCGAGATAGCGGTAACTCTCCGTTCAACACATACGGAGAGACACAGAAGCTAATTATGAAACCAGACTTGACCATCTCCAGCAGACCAAGCCAACCTGCAACCATCGTTCAGTTCGGAGCCAACGTCCCCCTCGAGCTGGCTCGAGCATCTGCCCTCGTTGCGCCCGATGTCCAGGGCGTCGACCTCAACTGCGGATGTCCTCAGTCCTGGGCTTGTGCTGAGAAGCTGGGCGCAGCGTTGATGAACCATCGTGAGTTGGTCCGCGACATGGTCGTCGAGACTCGACAGCGTCTGGCTAGTGACGGATGGGGTGTTGGCCTCGAGGCCGATATGGAAAACCCCAAGGGTCGGAGTGTGAGTGTCAAGATAAGGATACATAAGGATCTGAGGTAAGTTGCCCTTCGTTGATGCAAGATATTGTGACTCATATGAGTATAGGCAGACCATGGACTTCCTCGACACCGTGATAGGACACCCTCAGAACCGCCTAGTTGACTGGGTTACTATCCACCCAAGGACAAGATCAACACCATCCACCGTCCCAATCAGAACCGAGGCCCTCGAGATCCTGACGGAGAAGTATGCTGGCACACTCCCGATCCTCCTATCAGGAGACGTCTTTGACCTCAGTACGCTCCCTTTCCAACCCACAATCACCACCAATAACGACGCCCCCTTGCCATCCTTGGACAAGCTGGTCCTCAACGATACCAACTCTGCCGTCAACCTGCCAAAACCGAGCAACACTCACCTCTCCGGTTTCATGTCCGCCCGCGGCCTGCTCGCCAACCCAGCCATGTACGCCGGTCACGCAGCCTGCCCCTGGGAAGCCGTCGAGACATTCATGTGCAACGTTGCCCGCGCCCCGCTCCCCTTTAAGTTGGTGCAGCACCATATTATGGAGATGACTGCGCCTGGGATGGGCCCTGATAAGTCGAGTCTCCTGGAGAAAAAGGAGCGTGCAGAACTCATGAAGCTGACGAATACATGTGATATCATGGACTTTCTCAATGACAAGATTGATGAAAAGACGGGGAGAACTGGTGGCCTCAGACGAGACCTATGAAGGTCAGAAATATCCTCATGAGTCATTCACGATGGATTGCATCTTTCAAACGACCAAGCATGGTATCTCATGAATGCTACATAAAAACACACCCTCAACTACACGGCCACATAGAGCTCCACCTCTTACACTCTCGAATCGACGCTCAAAGACCAGATAGAACGCTCTGGATAGCCACAGTCCCCGAGTCGTCACGCCTCTGGACAAAGGCTCGGAAGTCAGCCCTGGACAGCTTGCCCCTTGTGCCTACCGTGGCCAGGGTACGGTACTTTTCACGAAGCGCCTCAGGTCCGACGATAAAGAGGGAACCAATCTCGGTGAGCATCTCGACGGTGGAGCCGACCTCCTTGGTCAGCGGCCACTCACGCATCGTCGAGACGTACTTTGCAATATCCTGCGTCACCATGAGACCGCCAGTCGCGTTGACCTGAAACTTCTTGAAGTGCTCAAACAGCAGCTTCAGGGTCACCAAGGCCAGCTCGCTAAAGAACTTTTCAGCGTTCTGGCCGTCGACGGCCTGACGGGCGAGCCGCTGAGCGCGACCCAGGAATGTGCAGATGCTGAGGCAAGTCGCCGTCTGCAGAGAATCCAGCTCGCCGTCCCTGGGCCGGAAGTCCTGCTTCTTCTGGCCACCCAGCGACTTGGTGACCCAGTTGGCCACGACGTCGATGGTTCCCTTCATAACGTTGTTGGTCTTCTTTTCAATGTTATCAATCGCTACCTTCTTTTGCGCCTCCATACTCCTCCTGACTGTTGTGTTTGACTCGGCTAGGCGGATGAGAACCACTGTGATGAACCGATCCATGAGACTCGTGATGGTGACGGCCGGCTGTAGTCCTGGCAAGTAGGATAGGTCGGGCTCGGTCTTTGCGGACTCCAATACCGAGACCTGGTCGAGGGCAGCATCCAGTGCCGTCTCGATGTAGACCTGGCCCATGCTAGTCAGAAGCAGGTTAAGGAGAACATTGACGTCCTTGGGAGTCTCGGTCTGGGAGCCAAGCTCCAGTGTGCGTTGGACGCTCTCAGCCAACCACTTGAGCATACGCTTTGCGTTAGGGATGCTCAAGGCACCGTCTTCCTCTGAGACCTCAATTTCGTTCTTGTTGTCCTTGTCCTTGTCCTGTACGCCGGCAACGCGCAGCATCATGCGCTTCTGTGTAGGCGTAAGCTCCGACGAGTCGAGACGCTCAAGGTAGGCGTCCTTTGCGGATGCAATCAGCTGCGTGCCCTGTTGGGCGAGCGAGGCCATGAAGCCAGTGGGCGCCTTCTTGCGTCGTGAGTGATAAATACTAAACTTGAACAGCAAAGAGCTGTACATTTCCTCAAGACTCTTCCTTTCGCGGTCGATATAAGAGTTTCCAACCAGATATGGCACAAATAGTTCCTCCATCTGCTGGTCGAGTGTCTGTGATATTTGGGCTGAACATGGCTCTGGATGCTCAGTCAAGCCGTGAGACTTGAGGTCTTCGACCAGAGATCCAATGTAACTCCTCGATGAGTGCAATGCCCTCAGAAACGCCAGAGATGAGATCTTGTCAGTCTCATCCAGCACCATCTCGAGCCTCTGTTGAATTGACTGTTGAAATATTCGCTGGATGAACTTGATAAGAACCGTTTCGTAGTAGGGGAAGGCCAGCTTGATCTGGTTGGATTCGTCCTGCATCACAATCTTCACCTCATCCACCAGGTTCTGTAAGCTGGGCTCAACCGTTGGGGGCTCCGAGTCGGGGTCCGCAAGCTGCTCCCACGTCTCGCCGTCCATGGCGACCTCATCTGCCAGGAGCTGGTCACGGTCTAGGAAGAAAGCATGCTGGTTGACAAAGGTTGCAATGACACTAGCGCCTCCGTTGAAGTCGTAGAGAACCTTTGCGCACTCCATCATGTCTTCGTAGTTGCCTCTCTTGCTGCTGTTCTCAAACTGCTGCAGAAGCTCCTGTTCCAACGTCTCGCAGAACTTCTCGAGAGCCTCCCTGGTATTGTGCGACCTGTTGTTTCCCACGACGCCATTGGTAACGCCGGTCCGGGGGCTGTGGCCGTTGGTCTGACCCCACGATGCCGGGTCGAGTCGCTGGCTGATACGCATGAGCTGCCGCACAATGACTGCGCAGCGCACCTTGTTCTCGGAGCCGCCCTGCCTTTGCACATCTTGAAGCGAAGTCAACTTTCCAGTCTCACTGACTTCAGTCCAGCAGGTGATCAGAAACATGGCATCGTTGGCGCGCCGTCGCTTCTTGTCCAAATCCTCCAGCTTCTCTCCTATTTGGACGGCAATGTTGCCCCCTGTATGACCCCGGCCACGGCGGTGGTCTTGACTGAGGGATAGATCAAGTTGTTCAAAGGCCCGCATGGACTCATCGAGCTTCCGACCTAGTGTGTCGAGGGTTGAATCGTGAGCGACCTCTGCACGGCGCACTTGTGACATGAGCTCCGACTCTTTGTCCTGGAGCTCAGCTCCAAGAGAGCCAAGTTGATCGAGGGCATCTGAAGCACCAGGTCAGTATGGCCGGTTCCTCAACGACGTATATGTGTGACCCAGCGGCATCTTACTCTCGAATGTACGGATCAGGGGTTTAGGATCGAAAGGTGCCTGGGTATTGCCGCCAGATCGACGGTTCGTAGGTACGGCGCTCTCCGCAAGGCTATCGACAAAGTCGCGGACGATGAATTCTTTGCTGGAGAAGTCGTCGAGGGTGAAGCTCGGCCCCTTGGGGAAGAGACTCTTGGGGCCCGAAGCGGACCGCTCCATGGTGGGAACCTAAGCTGGTGACGCTGAACGAGGCAGAGGCGCTACATGTGGGGAGGGGGCAATCGACCGTCGGTTTGTGAGCTCGGTCGAAGGAAGGAAAGGTCGTCGTGATCGCGAAGGCGCGTGGTCAATGTCCAAAAAGTTGATCATGGAACATTCATGGTCATGGCGAATAGATACTTGCCTCGTTGTCTGGAGTTGAGTTGAGCTTAGGTGCTTGGCTGGGGCTCATGCGCGAGGTACGTACCCGCCCCCAGCCCCGCGCTGGTACTAAGCTCGTACCTGCCTTCCAAGCGTTTGAGCTGAGCTGAGCCACAGGTACACCAAGCACATGCTACGACAGCCCTGCGTAATGTGGCTGAGGAACACGCCAAGGAGCTCGGGAAGTGGAGTCAATGCGTAACCCATGGCTGCACCGCCACAATCCATTCATTAATTCCCTGGCAGCTGGAGCTTTTTGATACCAAGACAGAGACACGTCTGCCCACACTCGTTCGCTCGCTCGCTCGCTCGTCCAAGCTCCTTTATAAGCGGCGCCATCCCTCGGTCGCTTCGCGGTCGCAATCCTAGATCCTGAGCATTTCCTAAGAGCTCTAGTTCTTTCGTCTATACCTGAGCCTTCAAACACCACAAGCCATCGCCAATCCCGTTAGACAGCCTCTCGAGGCTGCGCCGACTACACACCATGCCCATGATGACCGCCCGCGATCGTCAGGCCTACAGGGCCGACGATCAGAAGGACCACACACTCATGTCTGAGCAGGAGAGGCAGAGGATGCTCAAGGTATGCGCGGTACTTGCGCTCATATGTCTGGTCCTTGTGCTAACTAAACCCAGTCCTATCTCCCGACGCCAAACGATCCCCCGCCTACTCTCTCTGCCGGTTCGCGAACACAGCGCAGGTCTCGGTTAGGACTCCGACGATTTGTCCTGAACCAAATCCATATCCTCATCTTTGCCGTCATGCACGGAATCTTCTCTCTCTACATCAAGACCCGGCAGATGTGGAATGTGGTCTGTTACCAAACCTCGTCCGTTCTCAAGTACCACCACGGCACGCCCCAGTACATCAAGAAGGATGTCATGGCACTCAAGAAGATGCCCAAGCATCTGAGTGTTATTCTCAAGTTGGAGGAGAACCATCGGACAAAGGCCGACCTCGAAAGACTCCTCGACGAAGTGGCCGAGATTGCGACGTGGTGCGCATGTGCAGAGATTCCCATGTTCTCAGTCTATGAGAAGACAGGTTTGTATTCACGGCTTTAACCTCTCTTCATACATACTTACATTGCGTAGGAATCCTCAAGAAGCACATGCCTAGAGTATATGACGCCGTCAGCCAAAAGTTCACCTTCTACTTTGGCCCTGAGCACCCAAGCCTCACTGTTACGTCACCTCACAAGGAAGACTTGCCAACGACTCTTGGCGAAACCCCCAAGTCGCATCTGCGACTACACCTCATCTCGCAGCAGGATGGACGCGAGTCCATGGTCGATCTCACCCGCACCCTGGCCGAGATGTCCCAGAAGGGAAAGCTCTCTCCAAGGGACATTTCAATGGAGCTGATCGACGCTGAGCTGTCCGAGGGCATCATGCCCGAGCCGGATCTTCTAATCACCTTTGGACCTTACCTTGAGCTCTCGGGCTACCCTCCTTGGCAGATCAGATTGACCGAAATCTTCTGTCTACAGGATAACGAGAGGGTCGGCTACCAGGTATTCCTCAAGGCCCTACAACACTACGGCGGAGCCCAGATGCGCCGTGGTAAATAGAGGTCTAATAGTTAATTTTTCTTTGTCGTTTTTCATACTACATCTTTCTTATTACAAACCAAGATTCATGGTTTCCATATCAGCATCTCACGAGATTCCCCATTCCATCTGTACACTGGTCCCGTTCCCATGTTGTAGTTGTAGTAATTTTCTGTTCCACCTTTGACCATGGCTCTCCGAAAGGTGATGTTGATCCTCCCTCCGTCTTGTTCATTCTTGCCTGTCCGTTTGGGTATCGAGTGCAGCCAGTTGGACTGTGTCCTACCTCTCATGAGCACCATGTCGCCACTACCCAGGGGCAGCTTCAGGGGTTTTGATTCCTGAGGAGGGGCATCTGGACGGGGCGGCTTGTGCTTCATGAGAAAATCTCGCCGGGCTCCCAGAGAAAAGGAGGCAATGGCAGGGTCGCGACCCAAGAACTGCTCGTCGTCACTGTGGAAGCTGATGCTGTCCGCGCCTGAGGCGTAGTAGTTGACGAGACAAAAGTTGTACTGGCAGCCCGTGGCCGCCTCGGTGCGGCGACGGAGCTCATCGAGGCATCCCGGTATAGGTCGAGGCGGATACTTGTCGTATCGCTTATCCGACGCTCTAGAACCGGTGCTTGCGTCGATGGGTTCACCCTTGTCGTTGAACTTTGATGTTTCGTCGATGCCAAAAACTGTTGTCCATCTTGATATGTATAAGTCAGTGAGATGCCTTGGGGCGGAGGCTGATGCCGTCTTGTTACCTTGGTGTTCGTATTTGCGTCTCTATGCCACCGCGCTTAATCTTGTATTCAACTCTGTAAAACGGCAGTTCTGCGCGGAGGAATTCAAAAAGTTTCCTAGAAACATGACCTGGGATAAACGGCTCAAAGTACAGTAGGTCCAGGTCGGGCTGGTCATTGATCTCCCGCCCGGGTCGAGCTGGTAGAGTAGCCAACTCGTTGCTTATGGATGTTGGCAAGTTTTTAATAGGATGCGGATAGTGCTGATGTTTTGAGTAAGTGGTCTACAAAATATGTTAGAATTGATCAATTCGAGATATAGTCTTGGATGTGCCTACTTCTTCGACAGTCTGCTCACTGTTGACATTGGTTTCATTCCGGGGCTTCTTGACTACAGGGCTGAAGAAGGCATCAAGGGTTCGTTTCTTTGACATGATGTGTCTACGGGGGCGAACTTGAAATGAAACTTCTGCAGTATTATCAGGGTTTATACGTGAATTGTCAAGTGAAAGAGTGTTTGTGTGAAGTAGATGCCGTGTTATTCGAATTCATCAACACTGAAAGTCGTGACATCACTCCCAGCCTTGCGCCAATCCACCAATAAATGTGGCGATCCATGTGGCGGTGCACCAAACCCCTTCCCCAAACCTAAGCCTTACCCAAGCCCTAAAACTCATCTCAGCCTCAGCACCCTTGTCTCAGTCAGTGCTTTTCGCCCAAACCCAACGATATATATCAATCATGGATGTTAGTAAACAACAGAAAAAAAGCAATCTTTTTGTATCAAGAGGACGAAAAAAACTAATGAATTAAAATAGAAGAACTCGCAGCTGAGAGACATGAACTTGTTCAAAGCCCCCGCCGCACGTGCGGCAAAGACGCTAGACAGGTCAGTCTTTGCAAAGACTCTCAACGCCGCGGCAGCGTCCATCTCGGAGAACCGTCTGCTCTCCAAGTATCGCAAGGAGCTTGAAAAGACCCAGGAGGTCTTGTTCATGGAGAGGTTCAACCCTATCCTGCCTGATCCGGATCCGTCGCTTGCTTCTCAGGGGAGAAAGTGCATCGTGCTGTCTCCTCAGATCAAGCCTACCTGTGAGTCGAGTTGAACTCCCCCATGTTGGGTGCGGTGACTTATAAGAGCATACAGCACCAGAGACATGGAGTCCGACTCTTCAAGAAGCATCGAAGCTTGGGGAGCTCAAGGTTGTTCCCTACGATCTTGAGATTACCTATGATTTCTGGAATTACTGTATGTGACTCAGACCTGTGTTGTGTCACTCAACGGCCAAAAGACTAACACGACAAACAAAGTTGATGTAGTAAAGTCTATCCTCCCAGAGGAACTTCACGGCGAGATCCCAAGCGGTTTTAATACGGTAGGACATGTTGGTATGTAGATATCTGCCTCGAGACGTCTAGTCATGTCCTAACACATACAGCTCATCTCAACATCCGGGACCAGTACCTACCCTACAAGAACATCATCGCCCAAGTACTTCTGGACAAGAACCCTCATATCAAGACCGTCATCAACAAGATCGATAACGTCGGCTCAGAGAATGAGTTTCGAACTTTTGCCTACGAGGTCCTCGGCGGACCCGACGACATGAACGTCGAGGTGAGCGAGGCTGGCTGTATCTTCAGGTTCGACTACTCCAAGGTATACTGGAACAGCAAGCTTGATACAGAGCACAAGAGAATCACAAGCTTGTTCAAGCCTGGTGGGGTTGTGGCAGATGTCATGGCGGGCATTGGACCGTTCGCCGTGCCAGCTGGTAAGAAGGGTGTCTTTGTCTGGGCCAACGACAAGAACCCCGAGAGTCATCGCTATCTCGAGGATGCGATCCAGAAGAACAAGGTAGGCACCCTTCCAGTCCTCCTCCCAGGCCTTGATAGTTGATTGCTGACACTTGCTTCCAGGTCTCGAATTTCGTCAAGCCCTTCAACTATGACGGGCATGACTTCATCCGCACATCCGCGGACCTAGTCCTTGAAGCATCCAAACGAGGCGATTGTGCCGTCATCAAGCCACCGAGGCCACCAAGGAAGTCTACAGCGCCGCCCCCGGAGCCAGTCCGGGTGCCCGTGCCTCCGACCATCTCCCATTTCGTCATGAACCTCCCGGCGTCAGCTATCGAGTTCCTCCACAACTACCGGGGCCTATACCACGGCCATGAGGATCTCTTTGAGCCGCACACCGAGACAAAGCTCCCTATTGTCCACGTCCATTGCTTCTCAGTCAAGACGGACGACGACACTCCACTCAAGGACATTTGCGAGCGGATACACAAGGAGATCGGCGTCATGCTTAAGCCGGGCGATGCTGAAAAAGAAGGTGAAGTGCTTATCTACGACGTCCGCGACGTTGCGCCTGCGAAACGCATGTTTTGCGCATCGTTCCGGCTACCGCGCGAGGTGGCCTTTGCCGCGAGGGCCTAGATAGCCCCGGTTGATCTCGGGTCCCGGCTGGCGGGCGGCCGGAGCGTTCTCGAGACGGTCTCTCCGTGCGTGGGATGAGATGAGACGACATTGAGAAGGGAGACAAAAAGAAAAAGTCAAACCAGGCGAGGCGATGCCAGCCCTGGGCGGATGCGACGCTCATTGCGTCCCTAGGTAGTTGAGCAGGGTCGCATTCCAACGGGGCCGTATTCCGTCAAGACCAAGTGCGTACTGTAGGCGCTTCTTTATCGCTCGATATCTTGCTTCTCGTCTGTCCGGGACTTTCTGGCAGATCGACGATGCGATACGATACGAACAGCAGATGCCAGGTCGCGGCACGCCCCTCCCTTCCATCCATCCCTCCCCCTGCTCGTGGGACGGTTGGTTCGCCCAGGACGTGCTGTGGCCTGCAGATGCTCACGGGTGCCCACCACCAGAGATGCAGCCTCGACACCCTCTTCTGAGTCAAAGGCGTGGCCGACCCCGAAGCCCTGGGATGGGGGAGCAATGTCAGTGGATGGACGTCTCGACAAGGACAACTCAGAAGCACCCCTCCAGGTCCTCATCCACTAACAGATGCAAACACCAAGACGAAGCACCGGCCTGGATTCTACGCATGAGCTCGGTCGCACCGCAGCGCCGTTGGACAGTCGGCCTGCTCAACTGCGTCTTGCATGCATTGGAGCTGACGCGCCCTGCCATGCCATGCCATGCCCTCTCCCCTGCTGTGGAACTGGGAAGTAAAACTGTCTGTACCTAAATCAAGTTGGGGATGGCCCATGGGGAATGGGAAAGGTAACCGATTGCTTGAGACAGCGAGACGAGACAATGAGACAAAGGAAAAAGAAATGTTTGCGCCGTTACTGCGCGTGGCTTGCCGATTCCAACGGTAGCGCCCACGAGCTTTTTGATGTGGCTGCATCGTGTCAATGTCGTGCCATGATATAAGCCCATGACGGGTTTGACTGACGTCCTATGCCGAGACGTGATGTTCCGATCATGTTCGGGATCCTTCTTTCGACGCCTGTTCTGTTCCCATGCTCCCATTTCCCCTGCTCTCCGAGTTCAGGGTTTCTCAGCCCGGGCAACCTCGGTGTGGTGTCTCGTAACCCTCCACGCAGCAGCCATGGAGAAGAGGGTGCTGCCATCCCACGCAACTTCCCCTGACCGATCGATGCGCGCTTCAGCCATTTTGTGACAGCGCGGTGAGAGATGATGCCTCCAACTGCGTGCTTGTGGTGAATAGATGGATGATAAACAATCCTCTTCAGGCCACATGCTCCCAGCATATTTGCCATATCTTGAGGCCCCAGACGATTACCGTCAATCAACCGAGCACTAATGCTTCCTTCGACAAGTCACATCGGCTCAGCGGCAGAACAGGACCCTTCAGCCATGGATGCCATGCGATGCCGCTTCCGTAGCTAACGGCTCCATCAAGCAGGGATATCAACACCCATGCTCAGGGTGGGGGCCGTTCAGCGTCTCTTTTCGCGGCCGGAGCAAAACTCCAGAGAGGAAGTTGGTCATATTTTACAGGCGCTGAGGCCCGACAGAGGTTCTTCGCGCCAGGTAACTGAACTCATGATCCGTGCCGACACTCATGATAGGTTCCGTCTCGAAGCGAGACGGCGATGGATCGAGAAAACGGTACTCATTCCGAAGACTCGACCTGGTGACGAGAACAACGCTACTCATCTCGGTTGGCAATTGTTTGTTCTCTCCAAGATCTCGGCGAGGCTCCGGATTCTCGGTGACTGCGAGGCCATCCGAATTCGAGCAACTGACAGGAAAAAGTGCAACCCACCACAGGTCACCATGACCCCTTGATCCCTCTGCGGCGGGCCGTTGCGGGGCCTCAATTGCTTATGTGAATCAGTATGGACAAGGAAGTACGATGCAGTTCCCTCGAATTGATGTCCGGCTCCAGGGACTGGGATATCAAACACCATGGCCCGAAACAAGACCATAGCAACGGGCTATTTGGGGCAGCCACCATAGGAGGCTGAAGGAGATCATCCGCTGCTTGGTTGACATGCAGCGCACATCACACATCGCATATCGCATATCTGCACCAGGGTCCATCTCCATTTATGATCTGCTGCAGCACGGCGGAAGCCGGGGCTTAACGCGAATAGGGTGTGGAGAGCCTCTTGAGATGAAGCAAAGTGGATAGTTGAGCAAGAGGCTGAGGATGCAAGTCGATGAGCTAGTAAACACACTCGCAACCGAGAGGGTTGCAGCCCAACTATCGCAGGCGTAAAGATAGCAACAGGACGGTCGATCAATATGATAGCAGAGGGGACTAGATGTCGCAAGAAGATGCGTGCTTTGCGCCAAGTCGGGAAAGAGGAAAAGTCGCCATGGGCCAGCCACGAGCTTCCACATCTGGAATGCTCATGATAGTCCAACTCGTAAGTTGGCCCCTGCAATTTGGATTTGCTGGTGACAGGTTGAAAGTTGATAATTCACATGCCAGAGAACCCGTTCTGTCGATAGACCTGGATCCGTTGGCTCAACCCCAGCCAGGGAGCCACATTACTAGGAAGAATCGAGAACTGGTTGCAGAAGCTGCAACAGGCAGCACAGGATCCATTGAAGAGCCACGAGTTGCCAAGACTCTCTTTTCTCTCTTGTCGTTGGAGATGCACACATGCACAAGTTCCAATAGTCTCGGACCGACGGACTTGCTATCTGTTGAGCCCTCCGTCTCGGCCGATCCGATGGCTGATGACAAGCAAGTCCAGTTGACGGCTGCTGACCAACGAGGGGTGAGGGGTAGACACGATTGGCCCGATCGAATCGGCACTGGTCCCTGTGTCTTGGGTTCTTAGTTGAATGTCTTATAGGGCTGGAGGAGGTGAAAGGTGTGAGGGTGACATGATAGGTAGTCAACGTAAAGAGAAAATGGGGTTGCAGAGAAAAGACAAGAATTCAAGAGAAAAGACCAAGAGCTGGGAGAGAAGTGCAATCCAACAACCAACTGTGATAGGACAGCCAAGAGAGGTACACCAGAAAACTTGCTTCATGTCCTTGAACGCAACTTGCTGCAGAAGCTCCCCAGTTTCATGTCATAATGATCAAGACCTCTCCAGACATCCGACAAGATAACGGCGAGGGGGCAAAGTAACTGTTCAGTGAGACACTACATCGTAACTCCAAGCTCAGGCACTGGCTGAGCCAAGATGATGATAGACGACGGATGGAAAGCTTGCCTTGCCTGGCATCCCGAGACTAACATTGGGGGGTAACATTCATCACCGGTCAACCTGAGGACCCTTGTGGTATCTTCCACGCCCCCGTTGTTTAAATCTAAGGCATCAAACGATCCCTGTATTTGTGCAGGTCGTGGGAGCTCGCAATGCGTTGCCAGTGGGCGGTACGCAAAAGTGCGAAGGCCTGGGTTCGCTGCCAGGTGATGCTACTCTTACGAACCACGAATCTGCCGCCAGCATGCAGCGTAGCAATTGTCGGAGATCCTTTCTCGTTGTGAGCAGGGACGCTCCCGAGTCGTCGCGCCAGTGAAGCTAGCCGAAGCTTACTCTTGGTGGGGACACGACAAGAGCAACCACGGGCCATATCAGCCGATCTGGATAAGAACTTGGGTCTAGATCTTTGAGTTAGCTCATCGTTAGAACGGACGGGTTCCGCGGGAAGGTTGGTGTTGAAAGAGTGGCAAGCAGTAAGCACGAGGTTCAGCCAGCCTCTGCCGCTTCCGTTACGAAACTGCCGTGCATTCAACAAGCAGCATCTGTGCAATCAGCAGAAACGGGAAGCCTGGGCTGCGTACGACCAGATGGTGTTGAGGTGGGAAGTGACGGAGGTGCGGCATGCCGATCAGGGTCCTTTGTCGTGTACCAGTTTGTGACGAGAAGTGCATCCTGCGCATCAGAGTTTCGAGATGCAGACGGCGAGCAAGATATCCACAGCGGGCATGAGTGGGTTTCGAGGCTCATCCGAAGCGGCTTGCGTGGGTGGTGAGCGAGCTTGTGTGCTTGTAGACGGCGCGAGATAGGACCGAAACTGACCCATCAATAGACAATTAGTTCGATCCATAAATATCTCAACACCATGGATATTCATATTTACCTAATAAATACTGTGCAAATTGTGTGAACGGCAACTCCAGAACTGAGGTAATTAACCTGTACAGATCGATATTCGATCGCACAGACGCTCATGAAACGACAGCGCCCGGAAAGCCTCGAGCTACAGCGCCCGAGCTATGCCAGCATCTCCACGAAAAGAGAAGCAGATGGCGTCATCCAGAGTTCAGCGAAGAGATGAGAGGCGTGCTTGTGGCTGGGCCAAGTCCAACCAAGCCCAAGCAACTGCAACGTTTAGCCCAGAGCAACTGGATACCCAAGCAAACAGGTATAACAGAGGATGTGTCCATATAAACACGACGGTGTTTGGACACCATTCATACTTGGCTTATGTGCGTCGTAATCTATGTTGAGGTTGATGAGGAGTCCTTTGAGTCGTGATCGTAGCGGCCGATAAGGCGATTTCCGAGGGCGCAGCCAAGCTTACACAGCATTAGAGGCGCTCTTCAAGACCGTGTTACCGTACCCGAGAGTTGCATCCAACATTTCGGCTGTCGACAACCGTGGCTGGTGGTCAAGTTCCTCGTGCGTGGCAGCCGCCAACACTCGACTCGCGAGGCGCCTGGGTCGACCTTGTTCGTCTCCAGGCAGCTCGTTTACTGTCAGGGTGCTCCAATTCGAGGTAGCTAACCCTTTGCAAGGGCGGGGATAGGATGGCCCTACAGTAGCCACATCGCATCCGCATCCGCGCCCGCATCCATAGCCGCGTCTGCGGAGACAAATGCAACCTGCAAGACGCAAGCCAGATGCAAGCCACAATGGCCAATGGACTGTAGTGAACAAGACATGGAGCAGGTGTCAACGTGGATTGGCCGTCGAGGTCGCCTGCAGGGCGCTTCACAGCAGGAGCTTCCCCTCTGAAAACACTGGGGGGCTGTCAGGAAACAGGATGGCCGACCCGGAGCTGACCAGGGCGGTCTGATGGCGGCTCATGGCTGGTGCTTGATGGTTCATGGCGCAAGAGGTCCGAGGGCAACCCAAAATGATTCGACTTTGATGCTGAGTGTTCCAGTTGGCTTCCCCGACATTACTACTCCTGCGTACCTAGGTCTAGGTGCGTGTGTGGCGAGAGAAGCTATCGGAAACCGACCGAGTTACGTTGCAGGGGACGAGACAACACCATGACCAAGAGCCAAGCCAGGCAGGGAGACGAGAGATGGAGCAAGATGGAGGCGATGGCGGAGACGCCAGAGAAGGTCTGATAAGCGCCTTTGTGTGACTCGTATCGACGTGGGTGGTTGAAGACATGGCGGGTAGTTGGAGAATGAACGACGATGAGATGCTTGATAAGAGAGATAAGCAAGGAAGCAATGGATGGATGGCCCCTTGACCTTGTGTAGAGGTTGCTCAAGACAAGCACGATGAATCCGGGGGTGCGCGAAGATCCCCGGGGGGTGTTTGTGAACCATGGGGAGATGGATCCTGGGGAGAGATTCTGGGGATTGTTTTTTTCATTGTCAGGGGGTGGACTTGGATGGTCTGGAGGTCTGGGCAGGAGCCCCAGTGGGCGGTGGCTGCCAAACTCCAACAAGCCCAGTGTTCACTGCCATCATCTCATCCAATGTCACCAACAGAGCTCGCCATTGATTGGATGTTACGTATTCTGGCCTTTGCTTTTTGCTGTTGCTGGGATCGACAGAAACCCTGTCCTTGTCTTCTTCAACATGGCGTAACTGAAACAGGGCAATTGACGCTGGTCGTTATGATAACTTCTCTTGCTTCACTCACAGACCAACTGGGAAAGCTTGGGGATCGTCGCCAGCAAGATTGACTGCCGTGGCCGTTGACCCGAACTCGGCTAGCAAGCTGTTGTTGGTGGAAAATACCCCTACATCATGACACAATGTGGTCCAGGGGAGGAAACACATGGCGTTGACGAGAGGCAATCTAGACGTCAGCTTGTTGGTTCCTCGATGAGTATCTTGTTTGTTTGCTTCGAAGGCATGCCAGGTACGAGTGCAAAAATCCTCAGATCCCGGTAATCCAACGTGCAAATCAAAGAGTGACTGTTGGTGCCACCAACAACACCACGGCAAAAGACTTCCGCCATCCGTCATGGGAATTCGGATCAGGGACAAGCACAGCTTCTGTTGTTATTATACGGTGCCTTCCAAAGAGCTACCCTGTGGCCACCACCCTGACGATGGCAGCACGCCGGCTTCTCGGAAGATTTGGCCGTGGCAGCCATCATCACATCGGCCCCTGAACGCCCTTCAGACAACCCGTCATCCAGAAATGCTCCTTGCCAATTGCCAATGCTCGTGGTCGGCTTGGCCAAGGTGGCCGAGTCTCCGACGTGGGATTGAAATCAGGGCAATCGGAATGTCATTATGACGATGAGGTCCGAGTGGAGGACCTCCACGTCACACAAGAGCCTCGATTTCTGAAGTGACGGAAAAGACGCAATACTGCAGAGCTGGACGATTACTCGGCCAAGAACGGAAGCCCAGACATTGAATAGATACAGTATCCGCAGTCCAGTCGAGGTGTTTCTCCTCCAGGTTCGGGTTTCCACTTATGGAGACGGAAGATCATCGAGGCATCGACCTAGAGGTCGATCATCAAGGTCGCACGGACCGTACCGTTGATAGCAGAGCAGAGAACTTGGAATGCCGTAACCCTAGCGGCCCAGTGTCGCAACTCACTGTGGCCACAACACCACGCTCTGGGCGTGCATTCCTGTGATGCAACGAGCACCACCCTGGACCTGGCCGAGGAGCTATGGACGGCGCTTGATATCATCTCGAAAACGTCTTTCTTGAGGCTCCTCGGCGGTGGCGGCGTGCTGATAGCGAGACAAGGGCGTGGGAGATGAGACGCAGGACATGATGATGATTCAACACCGGCATGCAAATAAGATGGGACGAAGCTCTGAAGCCGTGCCACTGATTGCCACCATTGTATAACACGAAGGGCTTCCCACGCAATCAATTGGCTTTCCTGGCGCACTCGGGGTTTCCCGCGGGAGGCGTGATAACCAGGTATCAACCAAGAAACGCCTCATGGGCTCCCTTTACTTCTCGTCTCGTTGCTTGCTTTACCAAGCGCGTGCGAGCGATATCAGAAACCACCCTGCGCGCGCAGCAGCTCGAGAGATGAGTAACTACTTTCCGTATTCGTACTGCCTTAGAAACAAAGGCCGCTTTGGCGTCGCAACCCCAATGAATTGAGTTGGCCGGCGTTGGCAAGGTTCCGGCTTGGTTCCCGGGCGCCGCCGATCAAGTCAGCCTCTGGGCTGCGTCTCTTTGACAACGCGCAATCGATCGATTGGAAGCGAGCGGAGAGAGTGAGAAGGAGGAGCCTCCTCTTGTGCGACATCCACCTCGGAGCTGTCGTCGGCATACCGGCGCCGGAAGACCCAGAGTTACCTTGGGCCGACCCGAACGGAGTTGCTCCATCACGGATAGTGCTAAAGCCATATCTCCAGAAGTTTTACTTTGACGATGACAATACTGTAGCGAGTAGTCGACGTACACGACTTGAAGTTTGCATTAGAGTTTCTGTATAGGACTCTTAATTCTCGCATAATATCTCATACACATTTAGGCATCACAGTTTATTTAACACTTTTGACTCGAAAAAAGCCGTTTTTTTTCATACTGTAAAGTGAGACATGCCAATGGCGGCGGGCATCAACCAACGAACGAACCTCTGGCAAAGCAAAGTGTGTGTGTGTGGTTGTGGATCGCATCAATCAGGAGGAGGCTCGATTTTTTTTTTCTCTCATCGGGGATTTTTTCATGTCGCTTTTCTCCAGCCTCCTTTGTAGGTTGAGCCAATTGATGATGCGATCCAATCCCAATGCCAGCACTAAATTGTTGCCTTTTGAGCATCAGGGATGTTGGTGGGCTCTGAGCAGCTTCTGGAACTTTGAGAACCCCCGCTTCTCCTCCAATTCAGAGGCCAGGCCTGAGAGGCAAGAAAAAAAAAGAACCGACAATATTCCTTGCCCCTCTCTCCTTGAAGAGAATTTGGACGAATCCGCATCGTCGTCTTCTCGGGCTGTGACCCTCTCCCAGTCTTGGGCCCTCGTCTCGTCTACCCTCCCTGCCTCTAAACTCTCCCCACCGTCCAGGGCCGTCTCCAATGCGCTGGACTCGGCTTGGTCGGGGGAACTAAGCGTGGGCCCCGGAGCCCCGGTCTGGCATGGCGGCTTGTCTTGGACCGTTCCGCTGGGCCCGTTCTGGCTACTCCCCCCTGGTCTTTGCACCCCCGCCCCGGTTTGTCTCGAATCTGGTACCCGAGCCCATTCCAACGGAGCAGAGGAGGCTGAAATTTTGGGGGGATTGAGGGAGGAACATGGGCTTGCTCATTCGCAGACGAGATGTGCGATTGGCTGCAGAGACGAAACATGAATGAGAGTAACATGGCGAGTCGAGAAAGGCCGAAATGGGGCTGTATCGTGACTCGTCCGGCACCTCGACTGTATGTTGTTGGACCGAGTGTTTTTACTGATTTCGTCGTAATGTCCTCCAATGTCCGAACGTCCTCGGTTAAAACACCTTCATTTCATGTCAGGCATGCTGTGAGGTGGAATCTGGTTCTTGTCGCCCATTGTCCTCGTGCCCAAGAAAAAACAAGTTGCTTGCCATGATGGACAATGTATCTGTCATTCCGTTTTGGGCTTCGCACGAGACCTCTTGGTGCTCCGCCCGGGGAGAGGATCCCGGACTTGAACCTGAACCCGAAGAGAAACTAGGGAGACGAGGGTTAAAGAAGAAAGAGAAAAAAAAATTCTCTTCAACTTGGCGACAACGCCCGGACCAAGTAGAACCAGGAGAGCGGATGCACCGGGCGACGACACGGAGCGAAATAACCAGACAAGCAAGACCAGACCTGACCCAGTGACCGTCCCGTCGCGTGGGACTCGATGCGATGTCGTGCTTTTTCTGGCCCTCCGCTTGTCTTCTAAGTGAGGCTGAAATGGAAGCCTCGGAGGCTCAGAAGGCCCGTCTCGGCGACTCTCTGGTCACGCGCGTCCCCTTCCCGAAACCCTCACTTACACGGCGCCCTTGTCGGTCAGGAGACTGACTGGTGATTTCTCTGTTTGTGATGCCCTCTTGCTCACTCGCTCGGGCACGTCCGAGACCAGAGCCACAGAGCTCTCGTCGCGGCGGTGCGCCCGGAAGGGTTCCCCTGCAACCGCCTCGGGGTGGGGAGAGCTACCTTCGTAGCAAATTGCTTTGCTTTGCTCTGGTGCTGTTTAGCCGTGGGTTGGGCCTCTCCGACCCCGCAAACAACCTTGTAGCTTCATCTCATATCCATAGACACGGGAGCATTGAGAGTCATGGGGGTTGTAGATGGATGATTGATTCAATTGCTGCCACTGTGGGACCCCAAACTTCTGCCTATTTGGGTACTCGGTAAAGGGACGGGACGCTCTTACTCACATGGAGATGCTGTGCGCAATAACCAGAGGGCTGGCTTAGTTGCGGTGGAGTTTCAAACACCTAGCTGAGTGTTGTGCAGCGTGCCATCATCTTGTCCGCATCATATCACACATCACGTCGCATCAGGCTCACAGGGCATGGATTAACAGACATTGCCGTCCTTCAGTTTGAGAGCAAGTAATGAAAACATCACTCATCCACCGGCCTATCTAGGTTCGAGCCTTGAGCCTGCGCCGAGAACTTCAATGGGTAAGTCAGGGCGGGCCAAAAGGATATGGCATCTTGTCCGGATTTGGTCCTTTGTACGTCGACGCGGCTGGACTCTATGTAGCATCGAGGGAGCTCGAGATATGCAACGGGATGATGAATCTGAGGCTTGATTTTGGTGATTATCACACTCGCCTTGGGATCCAATTCCAGCACATTTCTTGACTTGCTTGGAGAAAGCCGGATATCCCCAGGTTCACTCAGGCGCGCATCATGGCCATGAACTTTGGCCTGTACACACAGACGCACACACAGACGCGTGGGCAACCTACAAATCTCCTCTTTTTCTCTTGTCAATAAAAATGCCCGTTAACTGTCTCTCACCATCACGACGCTCCCACTCGACGCCCCCATGAAGTCCCACGCTGGGACAACCCACGCTTTTCAAAGACACACCCCACGCCCCCTACCTACCTGACGCTCATCCCCCCATTCCCCCCCGGAGATAGTCATTGTGTAACCAGAGATATCATGTCTCGTCTCTTTGCCATGCCATGGTGCGAGTCCGTGAGCTGCTTTTGCGTGCTGGAATCGCGACATCCAGCCTGGGTTGATACCAACCTTGTTGTCGCCTCCGCCGCCGTTGATCTGCTGCTGCCCCAAAACTTCCTAACCCCACGCCTGACCTTGAAGACGTTGACCAGTCTCGCCCTTATCCTCTCCCTGAATTTGGCCACGCTCCATCCATCTCCAGATTTCCCCGTCCACTTCTCCTGATTTTCCAGTCTCGAATCCTTACTCATCACCCATCTCCATCCTACACAGTTTTTGCCCACCACAAGCGGTAGACCGCCGGCGGAAATGGTTATCGTAGAGAATTGACCTTACTGCGCGCGCCTATGTACCCCTCTCTCAACTCGGGCTCCGTACAGTATAGGGCTACGTCCGGTGTTACGGTACAGACGAGACAGACGCCCTCGTTCCCCAAGTGGCTCCCGTCTCCTGCTCGCAATTCAAGCCGAGCGGCCAGGCCAGTGGGGAAGCACCCATGGATCGAAAAAAGCGAGACCTCCACTTTGCGAGACATCCGCCAGCAGGAGCTAAAAGGAACCTACGAGAGAGACCTGGGGTCCCTTGGCTTGGCCTGGCCTGGAAGCATGCCTGGGTACCATCAGCCTCTTCTTTGTCGGTGCTTGTTTGGGACCGTTTGCAGGGGGGTATTTGAAGACCCCGGCAAAAGGACACAATCGGTGCCAAAAAAAAAAAATAGACACCAGAGAAGGCTTTGAAACTCACTGATCTCAGCATGCTCTACCCCGGCATCTGCACGTCTGCACGCCTTCTGCATTGACCTGTCGGCCATGTACATCGGCCTGGGATGGAAGCTTGAGAGTAAGAATTGCTGAATCCATGGATGGAACCCCAAGAAAGGGCCCCAGGGAAACCGCCAAAAGGAGTGATCCCGTCTTCTTCCGCCTGGGAGTAGAGTAGTAGCAGTCACAGACACACGGTTTCTCCTCTTGAATTGCGACACTCCCCCTCTTTCTCTCCCTCAATTACCGTACCGGTAGGTACGTACGTGGGTTACTATCTTGGATTAAACATTCTTTAATTCGACGCCCTCTGGATCCTGCCCTCGGTCCCTCACCTGTATTGACTTTTTGCTATCCTCGGTCGTGTACCTACAGCACAGTACCTTACCATCCATCCATCCATTTCTCTCTGAGCACAGTTCAGAGTGAGTACTCTCTTCGGCAGTGCGCTTGGTCTCGTTCCTTATCTTTGCCAGTGTCCTCTTCCGCTCTCCCTTCAATCTAGTGTTGGTACTTCCCCAAAGCTGGACTGTACTGGACGGAGGCTTTATTCTGACTCTTCCCCCTCTTCGTCCCACCCACTCGCTTCTCTTCTTTCTTACTATTCACCTCCTACCTACCTACTGTACCTACCTCATCTATAATACGCTACGGCCTGTCCCTATCTCTGCCCTCCTTCTCCTCCACTTCCAATCCTCAACCAATTTTCAAACATCCATCATCGAGAGTGTCAACCATCCATCCTTCATCCACCGACTTAGCACCGCACGCACAGGGCAAACACCCTCTGTCACCAGCCTGCCCAATACCAGTACAGCGGGCGCAAGTCTCCGCACCCGGCCTGCGACCGAAGTGCCAACGCCTGCCCCACGAAAGTCGTCACCGCCCTGGGACTGGGGGGAGGGCACAATCGCTCCAACGCCACCACGCCTCGACCAGGTTCAGGCCCATCCTTGCCATCACTCGCTCGCCGTCCGTCCACACCCAAGTCCACCAGGCTACTTTGTACGCTAGAAGCTAGCCCCAAACGACTTTTTGACCACCTGCCCCCGGGCCCCGGCCGACGCTCGCTCGCTGCGTTGCGCACTCCTGCTCCTGCGCTACTGCTATAAGCCTGCCCCCACCCCCGTCGGCAATCCCCATCCCATCCTCAATACCTCGTACCCACGCCGAATTCTTCTTTCTTGCATCCATCCATCCATCCAAAACTACGATCCGCCAGCAACTGCACTCTATATACTCATGAGTCTCTAACCACAACGAAACCCCCCTTCACCTTTCCTTCCCGGGTGCTGCGGCGTCAATCAGGTCCCATTCGCGGACCTCACTTCATCTGTCATCATGGCCGTCGTTCTACCCTCCGATGACAACGACTATTTCGCCGCGTCCTCCTTGAGGCGCTCGCATTCCCAGTCCAACTTCATGTCATCATCTGCAGCTTTCTCTTCGACCTCTCGTCTTAGCGACCACTTTAACTCCGTCTCCAAGTCATACGCCACATCCAACTCATCCTCTGCTCCCTCATCTCCCCGTACTATCCACGCCGATTCCGCCGACCTTTCCTACGCATCTACTCCTGCTACCAATCTCTCCATTGCCTCGGATTACGACGATCCCCTTGGCCTTTCGGAATCGCCTGAAGACCACTTCATGTTTCCCACTTTTGGACAAGAAAAGCTCTATGTCCATCCTGAGATCCGCCCGGAAATTCACCATGACGACAACCTAGAGCCACCCCCCAGTCCTCGAACCGGTGATTCCTATACAGTCTCACCTGCGGAGCATGAGAACTCGGAAGAGGGCTCCAACGATACCTCAAGACCGGATACTCCTGATCAAGCTGAGCATGCAGAGGATGACACAGCTGTCTCGAGCCGGCCTTCTCGCCAAGTCGACTACCTATCCCATGAGTGGAAGGAGGAAGATATCTGGTCATCATGGCGATACGTCGTGACGCGACGTGGAGAATTTGCCAACAGCGCGCGGTTAGAAAACGCTTCCTGGAGAACATGGATGAAGGCCAAGAACAACCTCAAGACCATTTCTCCCGAGTCGCTCAATTGGTTTGTAGCCCTTTAATCCGTGCATTGCCGAACGAAAACGCTTACATCTTCAAGGCTCAAGGACTGCGATGTGACTTGGCTCTATGGCCCTCTGCAGTCGGGCCAAAAGGCCCTGCACTCTACCCAGACCGAGCCCAACAGTGTGTCATTGTCAAAGACTGACTCATTTGTGAACCTTTCCAAGAAGCCAATTCTGAAGAAGCGGAGCATGTCTGAAGTGATGCTTCAGCGATCATTATCAACAGCTTCTCTGCTTAAGCAAGCCACAGCGGCTGTCAAGGCACAGGAGACTAGAGGAATCCTACGACCCCATCTCGGGCGTTCAACAACCGACTACCTGGCCTATCCATTCTCAGTGAGACGGTTAAGCGGGGAGAGCAGCAGCGTTGCTCCCTCGACTGAGTCATCTGGAATCACATCCCCCAACTCCGAGCGAAAGCACATTCACTTCAATGAACAAGTTGAGCAATGCATTGCTGTCGAGGCTAAGGGCGACGATGAAGAGGACGTGGACACGGACCGCTTTGGAGAGGACAGCGACTCAGACGACGGTGTGATGATGAAGCGTATGAAGACGAAGAAGCGACCAATCCTCCGACGCAAGACTATCAAGGCCAAGCCCACCGAGGGAAAGACGATTGCCATGCTCCCTTCCACCACTCTCAAGTACCGGGAAGACACACCTGAACCGCGAGAGACTGCTATGAAGCACTCTCGAAGCCCGATCATGTCCCCTTCATCTTCACAAGAGACACTTCGACCGTCGAAGCAGTCTGGCAAGTTCTTCATGGGTGAGGACGATGACGAAGACAGCTTTGACGATGCTCTGCTCAGCAGTCCCAGCCCTGGCTGGTCCTCACCCGCAGAGAAGACCAATGGCGGCCTTAACAGGTCAATTTCCTCTAGCAGCCTCTGTGAAGAGCCTGCTGGCATGCGACGAACACCTTCGGGCATGTTCATGCCGTACGAGGAGGGAGAGGCAGCATCAGCTGACGGCATCTTCGGTCGTGTTATCGACACAGTTAACACCGCTCGCGACATCGCCCACGTCATCTGGAACGTCGGCTGGAGGAAGTAATGGGAGGACTCTTGAGCGTTTAGCCGGACAGGCTATGAACCACGTGTGTTCCATGGCACCCGGCCCTCGTTAGCGACACATCTCGAATTCGACCAAGCTATCAAGCTTGTGACTCACACATACACACGGTGAGATTCAACGACGCCATGAAACAACAAGAAAAGCGCATCACTATATACTGGCACCTCCGAGAGTCATTGGCATTTCTAGCCATGCTTATTACCTGTCCTGGCTTTGGGGACACTTAACCCTCAGGCCGGCGACCTTACGACTCTTGGAAAAGCGACACTGGATTTCAGTTGAATTCATCATACACGGTCTGGACGAAACAAAGCGGAGAAAGACGAAACGGTTAAAGAAAAGCAAGGTGCTCAGTGGTGGAAGTCGGGTGACTGACAACAAGGAGGATCCTACGAGGCATCGTGGACCACTCTTCAGGCGGTACTGGGTATCTACAAAGATATCGACTCCTGATGAGACAGTCAATTGGTCGCCTTGGTTTCTTACCGAGGGACCAGGCTACCTTGTGACATGACAGGCCCGAGCCCCGGCCCTCTTCATCGGGGCGAAGGAAACGGATATCGACGGACCACGCGGCCAAGGGACCGGGGAATACTCGGCGTTATAATTTTTTTTTTTTTCCATCCTCTCCTTTGTGGCAGGTTTTTTCATGATATCCCATCGGAAAGTGGATACTAGGAACTCGAGGGCGGTACTCGGGCGATTACGGACGGACTCAAGGGCAAGGAAAGGAAAGGAACGGTCAGGCAAAGGCAAAGGGATCATCACTGTTTTTTTTTCTGGCGACTACGGCGATTCAACGGTCACGGACGGTCAAGGGGCGAGTTACTGGCTAAAGGCGGAACCGGAGGGGGCAAACGGAAACAGGACCAGGCTCTTGAGTGCGTGTGTTGCGTTGCGCTGCGTTGGCGTGTTTGTTTGTACATAGGAGGGATGGGATCTACTACCTAGTCGAGTACCTAGGCTCTTTACGCACGCAGGCAGGCTCGCCGGACTGGCAAAAACAAAAAGCGTTAAAATGGAAACAAGAATAATATCATGAAAATATTAATATTAGCTATTTGCTACTATGAGAGTGGTTATTGTTACCATTGTTGTTGTGTTGTCAGTGTCAGAGCCAAACACTGAATGTACCTTGGGCTCCGATTGCCTATTCGGGGTACCTACCCTTTGAGTTTGACTTTGCCACCGCCCAGAGCCAATCAACACCGGGTCAAACGTGGATCATCTCAGGACCGACCCCGATTTGCGTGTGGAAAAAATTGTTGGGGGAATTTGGGACGCAGGCTGGTCTGTTCTTTCAGCGCGCGTGACCTCATTCCACGTGCCCCCCCCCAAATTACACCAGGCTCCCATGTCCAATTGAGTGGAAAAAAGACAAAGTAAAGGAAAGCTCAAGGTGAGATAGAGGTACTGAAGAGCCGAGGATGTGAGACACTGCTGACCCTTGAAAGTCTGGCGGTGGACGCTCGGGTTGCGGGGGGAAGTCAACGATGGCGAGCTGATACAATAGACACTGAACATCGACGTCTGATGTTTGGACCGATTTGTCTCGTTTATTTCTCTTCTTCTATTTTGAAAAAGGTGAGGTGATCTACTGTACATCTCGTTTCCATCGTCATTTTCCACAGTCACCATCTGTTCATCGTACACGCATATCGTACATAAGTGACGTACGTCTCTGGCAGGGTCCTTGGTCTGGGAATGTAAATCTTTCCACTGAGCTTCCAAGCTCGGACAGGTACCGGGGGGAGGAATTTTGTTGAATCATAGTTATACAGTGCAGTAGCTTTTTCATCCAACCACAAGCTTCCGCATAAGGGTCCGTCAGGCAGTGTCCAACGCCAATGCCAGTCAGTCATGTTTTAGTCCCCCAGGGTGACTGAAAGATTGGCGGTTTGACGTCTTGGGGAGGCCGACTAGGGGACCATGTCTCTTGACGCAGGGGGGGGCACGATGTGCAAATGCGGGGGAGGCTCCACGCCCGGTCGGAGCGCTCCACGTTTGACCGTTGGAAAGGGGTGTGTTGCTGACGTTGTGGAAGAGCCGGAATAAACATTGCTGTGCTTTGCTGTGCTGACCGTAAAGTCCAGCCCGCCCCGGAAAAGCCCCGTCCTCCCATCTTGCCCCCCAGGCGGTGACGGCCAGCAGCTGGGGAAGAAGCCCTTGCGGCGTAGCTCACGGGGTTGCGTCCGGGGCCGAGGCGGCCGGGGAGTGCGCCGGCTGGCTCTGGCTCTGATCCTGGCCATTGTGCTTGAGCGCTTTGACAAAGATCTGCCGTGAGTGGACGTTGATGTCGCAGAGTTCAACGTCGAACTGATCGCCCACTTTGACATCCTTGACGAGCATGAGCTTATCGATGCCGTCGACCGTCATGATGGCATCTAGGTCAAACAGGTCCAGCTTGCCTAGCACGCCCTGCCGCCATCGGGACTCGACCTTGAAGCGCATCCGTGGTGGTATCGTGCCCTCAAACTTCCAGGCCCGCACGAGCGCCATGAGCATCCACTCCTTGGTGCCCTGCGAGACGGTCCGCGCCATCCTCTCCCGCATGTGTAGCAGGCTGATGGTGTTGGGGAGAGTCTCTGCCGAGAACGGGAGAATGCCGTTGAGGTTGTCTGTCTCGGGATCAATCCGACGCTTCACCTCCCGCTCGTGTGCCAGCGCCGCGTGAACCTGCCAATGGAGCACCAGGTCTGAGAAACGGCGGAGAGGCGACGTGGCTTTGGCGTACATGTCTAGACCAAGCATAAAGTATGGCCCGGGCTCAGTCGACATCTCGACGCCGCCTGTGAGACGTGAGAGTTGCTGACGCTGCGCCAGCGTTGGCTGCACACCCCTCTCGAGGGGAGGATATAGCTCCTTGGTGGCGTAGTTATAGATAGCCTCAAAGTTGTCCTTCGAGTGCACATCTCTTCGGTATGGGACCGGGATCTTGCGGTCAGAGCACCACCGAGCCGCGATCTCACCCGCCAGAACCATGGTGTTGGAGACGACCGAGGCGCCATTGAACGAGTCGTAGCCAATCTTGATGTACGGGTCTGGGGGCAGCACCTTTGTCCCCTCAGCTTGGTTCATTGGTACATCCTCAAAGGCAACCGTGACAGAAGCTCCAGGCAGAAACGAGGGCCACGCTCCCTTCTCAAGCCGCTTTCCTCTGATCGCCTCGGCCAAGCGATAGAGCGTCAGGAGGTCTTCCTTGCTCTTGCCGTCCAGATCTGTTGCCGACATCATGGGCCGGTTTGGCTCCGTCTTTGCCTTGTCTGGCAGTTGTCCAACGACAAGACTCTTGTCGGATGCTGGGGGAGGCGGGGGTTCATTGCAAAACTCGGAAACGTCCTTGGGATCCAAATATGTGACCTTGTGAAGGGTTCCTGGCTCAACCTTGTAGTCGAGGAGATCACCCTTTTCGTTGACCCTGGCGCTGAAGGTGAGGGCTGGTCGGCCGGCAGCCAAAGAGTACTGGTTGACAAGGCTTTCGGATTTGTAATCTCCTGACTGGTCCAGAGTGATATCGGCTGGCAGCATGGCCTGGAAGTGGCCAGGAAGGTAAATGTTTTCTGGAATCAGCTCCAGGAACTTGCCCAACTCGGAGTTTGGTTTGATTCCTGATGCTGGGTCGGCTGTATGCACATGAATCCAGAACTCGTCTGGTTTCTCTGTACGCTCTAGCGAGACACCATCGTCGATGAGCATAGTTTCAGGAGCGTCGATGCAAAAGACCATGTCGTTGGTCCACTGTCTCCTTGAGCCTTCTGCAATGTCTGGCCGTGTTGATTCCTCCAGCTGGGCTGGGATTTCTCTCTGGAGGCCGCCTCCACCCTCGATCTTGACATCTGGGAATCGAACCTTGTAGCGTGACGGGATCTCCCATGGAGGAATCATGCCCAGTTCCTGAAGAAAAGTCCAGGCGGTTCGCTGATCCAAAGTGGCGTTATCGTAGAGGTCAAGAGCCCGGAGAATTAGAGAACCATCCGCATGGAAGCGCGACGAGTCCTCAAAGAGGTCGTAGCTTGCCCACCACTCCAAGAAGCGTATGAAATCCAGCTGTTTCCGTGACCATTCCACTGGCTCGAGAGTTACCCCTGACGAAGGGGCAAGGACACCGTAGGGTGTCCAGGATCGTTTCTCACGATTGGCGAGAACAACTTCCCTTGCTTTGAGAATAAAGGAACCAAACCCTGTCCATGCGAGTTCTTCGTCAGTAGGAGCCTTCAGGTTCCTACCCCTTGTGACGGTATAGTCGCGGACCATGAGTGAAACACGGTTGATCATCATAAGATCCTGATACGGGAAAATCTCAAAAAGATGTTCTCGTCGGTGGCAATCTGCAGATGGGCTGAGAGGCCGGAAGATGAAGTCGTTCCGGTAGAGGGCGGTATGTACGGCGTAAAGAGCAGCGGGAGAAAATCGGTTGCCTTTCTTGAGGGACTGAGGCAAGAGAATGTCGGCGAGCTCGAACAGGCTCAAGTACTTGGTCCGCTTGCCATCCGACACCAGGGACCTTGCTCTATCCAGGCTATTGAGGCTGGCTTGATATGCCGTGTCAGCTTCCAAAGTGAAGTCCCGCATTTTTTGAATCAGGTCAGCACCGGCTTCGCGGCTGGGGCCCTTGTCCTCCCTTCGGAGTTCTTCAAATTCATCGGGTGTGACATCCTGGGGGATCAAAGCCAGAACTGGCTTCAAGTCGTCAGCGGAGGCAAATTTGGAGATGGTGAACAGGGCGTTAAATCCCAAGCTGATAACCCATTTGCCCGTGTTTGTGTAGAAGTGATGACGACTGCCAAAGTATCCCAGGTAAACACCAAAGAGGGGAGTTCTAGAGCCAGGTTGTCTACTAATGTGTTAGTCGCTGTTGAACCAGGGTGAAGAGACGGGGACCATTACTTCATCTCGACGAGATCACCAGGAGTTCTGGTCTTGGTTCCGACAATGCCAAGTTCAACATCCTCATTGTTGAAAGCCTCGTCTGACTCAGTCATACCGGAGCTATCAGACTTGAAGTGATCCATCTCTGTCGAGCCAGTTGACTGGGGACGGGTGTTGCTGTTGGTCACCTTGGACCAAAAGGTCATGTCGGGAACGAGTTGAGTAATCCGTTCATCTTCTTCAGGTACCCAGCCTTGCAATCTTTGTCTAATCGAACCTTGACCTGGAATAGAGGATGCCAGAGGTGACTGGTCATTAGATTTGGGGATGCTGGCTGCTCCAAAGCCAATTTGAAGACGTTGGGTTGTGGTGGAATACTGCAAGAAAAATCAGATTGACTGATGTTGCTGTGAGCCATCAAGAAAGCAACCAACCTTTTGCGCTGTACCCAATGAGTGCATCAACAACGGGAGAGAAGACCCCGGCCCATTGCGACTATGGGCAATGCAATTTCGACACACATACCGACGGGTTGATGATCGCAACATCTTTTTCACTATCTCGACGGTCGTCAATGCTTCCCCAGTATCCGTACCTACGAGGCTGAAAATTTTAGCCACACCGCGTTAAGCAGGTGCTCATGCGTCTCGCGGTGTCACATGACGTGGCGTCTCATAACGGTTTCCGCCACTCCTTCCATTTAGATCCTTGTCAGTGCTTGTTTCGGAAGCTGCACATGATGGCTTGAATATTCAGTGACAACACCTCACAGCCAACGTGTCTTGAGACATTCATCCATCATTTGATGCATCCAGTAATATCAATTGGAGGGTGCTATTTCGGATGACATGCATGCCAAGTCATTTGTGCTCGCAATGAATACATCGACAACAATGCCAACAACGCCAACAAGCCATGCCGTATACTTGACAACACCAGAGGCCAACGGCTAATCCTTCAGCAAAAGTCCTCGCTCGTTGGCCCGGAATAGGGGTTTGCATTGGGCAACCTTAGCAGAGCCAAGGGCCAAGAAACGAGCGAAATAACTTTTGATTTGAACAAGAAAGCAAGCAGCCGACAGATCGACATTACCTTGCCCACCTTGAGACCCCAGTCCATCCCGCTACCAGTGAACTGGAGGATTGGCCAGAAAACAAAGACATAGCGGGACAGGGTGACAGCACAACAGACTCGAATCAGTCGGTTTATGAAACCTGCGGGGGTATTCGGTTGTCTTGGAAAATGCGATGCAATGCGCAAAACCAGAAAGTTCTAGGGCCCTAGGCTATCAACTGCCGTGCAACCAGACCAGACCAGATGGAATACGAAGAGCAAATTATACGATCTGATCTGAAGGGGGCAGGCAATCTGCGCTCGCGCGCCGACTCATATCGCCTGCACGCCATGGCTCTAGCTGTTTCGGACAGCCAAAGATCCGATCGACAAGCTTTCGCCCCGGCTTTCGCTGGCTGCTCTCCCCCGCAGAAAAAGAGGGACACCTGCGCCTCACGGGCTGGACCAGTCGATTGATGGGATGGGATAGCCATGGGCAACAATCCCAACCCTGTCTTCGAGGGAATCAGCGGTCTGCAGAGAGTGACGACACTTACAAAGATGGTCAAAAAGTCGCTAAAACAAACACGAGGGCCCCTCGACCGCCGAGAAGCGCCAGCCACTCACACTAAGGCAAATTGGGGGCCGTGTCAGATGCAGGAACAATCTCGCGACCCACAGGCCGATGAGCCGGCTGATTCACCATGGATGCTTCCTTGATGGAAGGGACTTCGATGGGACTCAAGGTTTGGATGCAGCAGCCAGCCGTTGGTCAGCCTGGAGGCCGCTCCATCATGTACGGGGATCCTTTGATGGAGAACCTCCACAGGGCCAACAACTTGACTTTTACGGCACGGCATGGCATGGCAGAGGCACACCGCGATAAACTTGAGAGAGGCGAGGCTATTAGGCTCATCTCCTAGCGGGGCCTTCATCAACCACCCATCTGTGGTCATCTCGGAGCCCCTGGGCTGACCAACCAACCAACCAGCGTCTAGAAGCATTGCCGTTCCATTGACATGATTTCGCTTCACAGCGAATCCCCCAGCGAGGCCAGGCTTGGCTCCTCATTTGCTGGTAGCGCCAGGCTCTCTATGGGCAGCACCCGTGACACCGCCAAGTTCCCCTTTTCGACCGCTGGAGGATAGTTTCGTTTGGGGGAGGTGTCGGCAACTTGGACAAGCTCATGCCCCTTGGCCGGCCGAGGCGATGAAATTACACCTTGCCCATGCTCCACACGGTTCCCCTTTTCGCCCGCGAACCCCGGCTTCATGCTGGGATGTGTGATAGGCGCATAGCACCAACGGTGACCGCGGTGGTCTCTTGTCGGGACTTGGCGACTGACATCCCTGTTATTCTTGAGAGACGGCTTGGGGACGGGTACCTGAGTGTGAGTCTCAGGTACCATCAGAGTGGCTATTCTTGGCTAGATCAGCCTTTTGCCAATGCGACGACTCCTGGAGCCAAGCAAGGCACAACAACCTAGCCGGGTCCTCCCCAACTAAGGCGCAGGAGCAGCAATAACACCGATCTGCTCATAATGCCGCTGTTCTGCTCCTCTTCTTTCCTTCTCCTCCTTCCTTCCTCACGGTTCCGTTCATGTCGAGAATCTAGAGAGCCTCGTTAACTTTTTGTTTTCGCTTTCTCGTTTCCCATCTCCCACTTACCGCTTCACTCTTTTAGCGGGCATTCGTTTCTAACGCCAACTATATAACCGCATATATATCTGTTTGTTGTTTGAGCTTGTTCAATATGAAGGGAGGAATTGCTGCCGCCGCCGTTGCGGCCATGGCCACTGGCGCCCACGCCGCTTACCCTCACCACCGCCGTGCCCACGACCTCTTCCGTCGTGGTGAGGTTTGCGTCCCCAGCTGCACCACCATCTGGACCACCTACTACGGCGAGCCTACTCGTATGAAGCATATCCGGTCACGTTGAGTTGAGTTGAGTGAGCTGACATGCTGAAACAGTCATCCCCAACCCTCCCCCTCCTGCTCCCAAGACCAAGGAGGTTGTCACCACCAAGGCTCCCGAGGCTCCCAAGCCTACCTACGAGGCTCCTAAGCCCACGTATGAGGCTCCCAAGCCGACCACTCAGGCTCCCAAGCCTAAGCCTACCTCCACCTCGGTCGTTGAGGTCCCGGTCGTCCCTGTTCCTACTCCCCAGGAGTATGACTGCCCGACCCCTGGCACTTACACCTTCCCCGCCACCACCCTGACCGTGACCGAGTCCACCACCGTCTGCGTCGGCGAGTCCACCAAGGTTCCCTCTGGAACTCACACCTTCGGCGGTGTCACCACTGTTGTCGAGCAGCCCACCACCATCACCTGCCCCTACGCCAAGGAGACTGAGCACGAGGGTAAGGTTACCAGCGTCATCGAGACCACCGTCTACGTCTGCCCCTCCGCTGGCACCTACACCATCGCTCCCGTCACCAAGAGCTGCACCGAGGAGACCGTCCTGGTCTACCCCGTCCCCACCAGCTACGCTCCTGGCACTTACACTGCCCCGGAGCAGGTTGTGACCGTCACTGAGACCGGCTACGTCTACGTCTGCCCCTACTCTCAGGTTGGCGTCCCTACTTCCTCCAAGGTCCCTGAGGCCCCCAAGCCTTCCGCTCCCGTCTACGAGGCCCCTAAGCCCAAGCCCACCACCTCTGTTTACGAGGCTCCCAAGGAGAAGCCCTCCACTCCCGTCTACGAGGTTCCCACCGTCAAGGCTTCCACTCCTGCCGAGAAGCCATCCACCCCTGCCTACACTCAGCCCGCTTATGAGAAGCCCTCTGCTGCTCCCAAGCCCAAGTCCCAGCCCAAGAAGGTCTCCACTGGTGGCTCTCTCCGAGGTGGAAACGACCACTACGGTATCACCTACACCCCCTATGAGTCCTCCAACGGCGACTGCAAGTCCGCCGACCAGGTTGACAAGGACATTGGTGAGCTCAAGGAGGCTGGTTTCCAGATCATCCGATCCTACTCCACCGACTGCGACACCCTCAAGTCTGTTGGCCCTGCCTGCAAGAAGCACGGTATTGACATGATCATTGGTGTTTTTGTCAAGGCCTCTGGCTGCTCTTACGAAACCCCCGAGATCAAGGAGCAGGTCGACGCCATCGCTGAGTGGGCTCAGTGGGATCAGGTCAAGCTCTTCGTTGTTGGTAACGAGGCCATCATGAACGGCTTCTGCTCTGCTTCCGAGCTCCGCGAACTCATCACTGTTGTCAAGTCCAAGTGCTCCGGCTACACTGGTCCTTACACCATCGCCGAGACCCTCAACATCTGGGAGCAGCCTGAGACCAAGTCTGCCATCTGCGACGTTGTTGATGTCACTGGTGCTAACATCCACCCCTACTTCAACGCCGAGGTCACCCCCTCCGACGCCGGTACCTTCGTCTCTGGCCAGCTCGATCTCCTTAGCAAGATCTGCGAGGGTAACGACGTGATCAACCTGGAGTGCGGCTGGCCCTCTGAGGGTAACTGCAACGGCTCTGCTTGCCCCGGCAAGTCTGAGCAGGCTGAGGCTATCAAGTCCATCCGCGAGAGCTGCGGTGACAAGACCGTCTTCTTCTCCTACGAGGATGACAAGTGGAAGGAGCCCGGCTCCTGCAACTGTGAGCAGAGCTGGGGCTGCAAGAGTGCTTTCTACTAAGCGTCGCTCGAGAAGCTTCAGTTCGGGTTACAGCATGCGGAACGTCCTCTAACCGCGTCAATCCCCAGTATGCTGAATGTACATGAACCACATCCAACACCGCCCGGCCATTCAGTTCCTTCCTTTCCTCAGCAATCCTCTTTCTCTCGGCTGGCCCCATCACATATAATCCATCACCTTTCACCTCAGCAAAAACCATCAAGGGGAGTCCGAAAGCCGACGGTCCTCTTTCTCTCAGGTCAACTATAGACACAACGCCGCAGGGGGTAGTGTGGTTCGGGCTCGCGCTCGTCCAACACAGAGGGAAACCGAAGCGGGTCGGGCGGTGGAGGACTCTTTTCTTGAATACTTGTTCACTCGACACATGATCTTTTGTCTAATTTGTGTCGTTGCTGTTGTCTTCCCTATGTGGTCTTTTTGCGATAACACTTCTCACGGTACACGCAACTTATGGCTTCTGAGCTTGAAGAGGATATAAACTGTATCTGGGGAGGGACGATCTGTATGCATGATCTATCTTATCTAGCCGGGTTGTCATCCAGCCTCTGCTTCATAATGCTGTAATTTACTAGTGTCTATTCTCAACATATGCCCTTGTGACTTGGCAATCACTGCTTCTGATCTCTTTCCATAATGTGACCTTGAATAAACATGACCCGCTCTATGCAAAGGGCTACTGTCAAATGCTTCAAGATTATGGCACCTAGGTGCTGAGTGACTGGTCAGCCTGCTTTAGTACACGCTTTCAGTGCCCACAGTGGTTGACAGTGTCACTCAACACCCTTATGCCAACCACTATTTCGTGTATCTCAGAGTGTATGACGGACAATTCTTGGATGCCTTGAGCACTACGTGACACTTTCCAATCTCCCGGGACCTGGGATAATTAATGACTAAATAGTGAGACTATGATTAAACTTGTCTAATAGTTAACACACACGCTGCCAATCCTCATATCAAGATATGCAAAACATCTTCTAATCTGATAGAAAAAGTGATCAGTTATTTAGATAATATTCATCCCGTCTCCTCCCTTAACAAACTAACTACAGCCCTTTGTCTAACCCACGCGAAAACAAGAGCGAGAACAATAAAAGAGGAAACCCACGAGGAGGGGACGGGAACCAAAAGGTGAGACACGCCGAAATCCCCCCCCTCCTCGGCGCTGCTTAAACCAAAGACAGACCCATGTCTTGGGAGAGAGAGAGAACACAAGAGACGACGACGACGGGCAAGTCCGATAAACGGAGAGAGGCTTGCTTGAGAGGAAGTGAAATGTGACCAACATCCAAGGCTTTGCAGTTGGGATATGTGCATGTGGTCGCGTGAACGTATCCCATCGAATTACCTGTCGTCAACATCATCAACCCCCTCTCTCACCGTCCTAAGCGGTGAAGACTTTACAAAAAAGGTCAGGCATTTGGAATGGTGACGAAACCGTCATGTCTCGGATTCCGTGTGGCTGGCCCAACCCATGAGAGAAGGAGGAGGCTTGTAGTGTCTCAAAACAACCCCCCCTCCCAACAATCTGAGACCTGACCATAGAGATCGGCAGTTTCGAGACTTGCACCATGCGAACTACGGTTAATAACAGGATGAGAGAGATGGGACGAGAAAACTCCCAAATGGTTTTGGATTTGGTTTCATTATTCGGCGTCATCGTTTGATTAAGAATCACAAAGAATACTGAGTGCAACATGGCAATATGGATAGATAGATATACAACGGCCTTGAACCCCCTTTCCAGGTAAACCCCCCAAAACGCACCCTTGATGCTTAGACATCCCCGTAGAACATATAGTTAACACCCCAGCATGATAGCTTCCTGCTTGTCGATGCAAATTCCCAATGAGAAAAGAAAAGAAAAGGAAGAGAAAAAAAAGGACCCCAGATCCCGTTGCCGATGCCCTTGTATCTAGTATCCCCAAGACCGCCTGGGCTTTTCCAAGCCGTCAGGATAACAGTGAGAGAAGAGGGAAGAAATGCCCAAAAAATGTGAAATACATGCATAGAGATATGAGTGGAACGCTTCGAAGCTAGGTGGATGGATGAATTGATGCTCTAGCCTCTCCCCTCAAAAACGCCCAGTCGCCTATTTGCTGCTGGCGTGTCGTCATAGACCATATGGTCGCTCTCCGGTTGATAGATGGTGAATAAGCTGATTAAACGATAACAAAAGGGGGTATAATGCTAATCGAGAGAGAGTCGTATCGTGTGCTTCGAATAATATGAGTGACGAGCAAGGTCAAGCAAGTGTAGAGATATGTTGCGGGTATCATTGACCCCGTTGGGTATCAGCTCGAGGAGACGGGAGGGATATGCTTCTCCTTTAAAAGATGGCTACGGTGTCGGTAGAAACAGGCCTTCGGCGGTAAGGCTCATATTTGTGTGCATTCGAATCAACCCCATAGCGCCATTGGTCAGTCTTGGGATCAGTAAACCTTTTCCACGAGTTGCCGAAGAAAGGCTCAGGTCCGGTGCCGCACCGCTCGAGTTGGAGCAGGCCGCCACGGCTCCGGTCGCTCACGAGCACGTTCAAGTCCTGTCCGCCGTTGGTAAAGGCGATACCTCCGATCTCGCCAAAGACGTCGACAGTCTGCTTCGAGTGATATGTCTGGGCGTTGATGATGTTGATATAGTCGGCTTCCTCGGCTGCCACGAGAACCCTATCACCACTGCCGACTGGCGAGAAACGCAGGTTTCTGACTCCCGCCATCTCCGACCTGATGGTGCAGAGGGGTGTGCTGATGCCCCTTGAGTCGCACCACCGGCGAGCATCCCAGATCTTGACACCCTTGTCCTGGAAGCCAGTGGCCACCGTCCAGCCGTCATCAGACCAGTCGCAGGAGAAGCCAAAGTCGCGGTGCCCAGCCAGTTCCTGTTGAATCTGGCCAGTGTCGGCGTCCGAGATGATCACCTTGAAGTCGTCACCCACCATGGCCCTCAGCCGGCCGTCAGGAGAGATGCTGGAGCAGTTGAGCGCAAACCGATACCGGGTCTGCAGCAGGAATTTCTCCGTTGCAAGATCCATGACACGGAACCCTTCATCGTTGCTCGAGATGGCGGCGACGGGACTACCTGATCGACGAGGGTTGTGGATCTGAATATGGTTGGTGATTCCTCCCACGTTCGGCGTGATCTGACCGTCAGAGTAGTCCTTCTTGTCCTCCGTGTACAAGTTCTTGAGGTAGTACTCCCCATTGAAGGTGCCCGCCATCATGACTCCTTTGTTGGCGTCGAGAGTAGAGATGACAGCTCCGAGGCCCGTCACCTCGTTGTTGTTGAGGAAGAGCTCGGTCTTGCCCGAGACGGGGTTCATATGGTTGACTCCTCGGGCCCCGGGGTAGTAGGCCTGTGAGCGTGAAGGGCATGCCAGCACGCTGCGTAGTTGAAAGTGAGCCAAGTAGACGTCCCGGCGAACTAGGTACTTCCTGAATCTGACGTAGCTTTCCGATTTGGGGATCTTGATGTCGGTCATGTGAGGCTATCATCCGTGTTAGCTTGCCCATCCATGAACCAGAATTGGGTACTGGTGGTCACTTACATTCAACAGGTCAGATCCCTCCTTGTTGACGTAGTTCTTATAAGTGTCGAGGCGCCTTTGGCGGGCATGCTCACGAGTGGTGCCCATCGAATCCCAATCCATGCCCTGCAAATCGTATTCGTCGCCACGGATATCGTCATACCGAACCTCGTTCATGTGTACCTGCGCCTGCCGGCGGATCTCCTCGGGACAAGGCGCAAAGGCTCGCATCGAATATGAGTGCGAGATGCGTGCCTCGCGCGACCAATGCCAGAGAAAGTCGATCAAGCCATGGTTTTCGGACCCTAGCATTGTTGGGTTGGGGTTGCTGATCGGGGCAAGACCGGTGGGTTCGGGTAGAGTAGGAGGTTGTAGTAGTGGAAGGGGGGCGCTGTTGGGCGGGAGAGCCCATGGCCCAGGAGGTGTAGCGGCTTCCATGACGATGTCGGCGGCTGCTAGGGAGGGTGCGTTGAAGTAAGTGTGTAAGAGGTAGTTGACTGGATTAGAGGAGGGAGCCTGGGCATCATCGTCCTCCTGAGGTTGAGTGGGATGGGAGTGATGGTTGTCTTGGAGCTGAGGTACGTAGATGCCGTCGTCGTCAAGAGAAGCACCGCCGTCACTGTCGCTCATATCAAGGTCATAATCCTCGGCGTGGTAGTGATGAACGTAGTCGGGGTCGAGGTTGGGGTTGCTGTTAGGGATGTAGAGGTCGTCGAGTATAGGAGGGCGGAAGGACGCGTCTAGGTCTAGCTCAATATCGTCGTCGTCGGATTCGACAGATTGGGAGGTGTTTGCGTATGCGTTGCTGATGGTGGTGGTGACTTCGTCGTCGTCGCCGCCGTCCTGGTGAGGTAGATGGGCGGCGACAGAAGGTGTAAAGTTAGTTGGAGGAGTGGAAGTCGCAATGGCGAAAGAAGTTGTGTTGGTGGCGGCGGTAGCGGCAGTGGTAGCGGAGACGGCGTCAAGTTCGGCGGGGAACGCATCTGTCATGGGCGAGTCCAACGTTGAAGAGAGGGCGGGATGGGACGAATCAGCGACGGAGTGGACGAGGAGCTGCCGATCATGATCCAGCTGCGAGAGCAAGTCGGGGACGGGGACGGCGTCGTGAGCAGTGACGGAGACCGAGGCGGAGACCGGACCCGGAGGCGCGGGAGCTGAGTTCGGCACGGGGACGGAGGGATCGAGGAGTTCGTGATTGTGAGCCTGAAAGCCCTCATCCCGCACGAGGGCCTCTACGGCAGAAACGGATGAAGCGGCGACGGCGACGGTGGCAGAGGCAGTTGGAGCGGCTGGGAGGTCGTCTCGTGGTCGATCCTTGAGCTTGGCCTTGGACTTGTTGAGTGCAGCGCGGCGCATCGTGAATCAGGCCCTTTGGGGGGGAGACCCGAACTTTTCTAAAGCCCTGCAGCGAGCAGCGGTGCCTTCTGCATCCGGAAAAGCTCACAAAGGGGTGAGAAGGGGGGTGAGCTCGCTCGCGTGCTAGCGGTCTGGCAGTCTGGTCGATGGCCTCCTCGTTGCTTTTGGCAAGCGAGACAAGAGGCAGCGAATGTCTTGGATCTTGGGCGCTCGCTGGAGGGGCTTTGGCGCTGGTGACTGGGGCGTGGGCCAGAGACAATAGGGCAAACCTCGAGGTAAGCCGGGCTGCAGCTGGCGAGCAGAAGATCGTCACAGGCTAGCAGGTAATAACAAAACCCGGCCGCTGTCCCTGGCGTAGCTGGATATCTGATCTAGCCGTTGAGGCAATGGGGGATGGGAGAACCAAGGGGAAGGGGTTGAAGGTCGGTTTTGTTGTTGGAGACAGGATGGAAGTAGATGCTGCTGGAGGTAGGTCTGGATGGGCTGGCCTCGCTGCGGGTATTAGTCGTGATGCGTGATGGCCAGGGTTGCAGCTCACTAACGCTTCTCCCCATGCAGCGCTGCAGCAGGCAAGACAGGGTTCTGCCCAGGATCCAATGGAGACGAGAGGCAATCAAGCGGGCAGACAAGCAGGCTTTCAGAGTGGAAAGCTGGAGGCAAAGAGTGAAGCAGGAGGAGCAAGGGTACGGGGTGCTATTGGGGGGGAGGCGAAGCAAAAGCCAAAAAGCGGGCGCGACGAGTGAGAAAGGGGATTGATGCACTTTTCAAAAGAAGGCTTTTGTTCCTCGTCACGTCTCGTCGTCCTCGGTCCCGTCGTCGCTGAAGTTGCCGGATAGAGAGATGGGCTCTAGGTGAGAAATGATGAAGCCAAGCAAGGCGCATCGAATCGAGGATGGGAGGGATCGACTTCCGGGGATCGCCGTGGGTTAGGTACTGTCTAGAGGTACCTGTAGGAATGCCCGTTTTAGCATCAAACTAGCATGAGCGGGCATGAGCCAGCATCAGCCCAGCATCAGCCCTTTTTTTCGTCGTCGTTTGTTGTCTTTGGTGTTGGTGGTGGGTGTATGTGGTTGACCCAAGATGGCAGTCACTCCCGGTTGTATCTGCTTCTACACGTGCTACCTGAGATAGGTACCTACCTTACTTTCTGTCCCGCTCTCCCAAGTGGAAGGTGCTACATGCTTTGCTGTGCTCAGGCACTGGGCTGGTTGAGGCCGGGTGTGCCCTGCAGAAAACAGCAGACAGAACCTCTATCTGGCGGTTGGCGCCTGTGTGCGTGCCCAAGAGTGCGCCTATGGCATCCGATCCACGATGGGCTCAACCCACGATCAGTGCTAGGGACCGTCCCAGGGTCCTGTCCAGAGGAGGGGAAAAATGGGTCGATGTGGTTGCGGTCCAAGACGCGAGCTGGAGCCCAGAAAAGCCTCCGACGGCGCTAGCGAACGATCTGAGCGGCGGGAAGCGTTCAGGGAGCGGGTGGGCAGACAGGGGGGGTAAGAGGTCAGTTGGTGATGTTGGCTGCTCAGTTGACTTGCTTTGATAGGTACACAACTCCCGAGTGAATGCCAATGCCTGCGGGTTATTGCTATTTGATGAACTGTCCTGCAGATGAAGACGGGGTGGATAAGAGAAGATCCCCTGATGATAGCATAACTATGTTGGATGTATGTATGTACATAATATCCCCCTTATGCACCGAGGATCACTCACGTCTCGCAGCGCAGGCGGGCAGGCTAAACCATCTTCATCGCTTGTTGATGCGCTGGACGGCAGGACAGGATCCCTGGCCTTCACCCATCCCCTGACCTCTCCTCCGTGCCCATCGGCGGTTGGAGGACCCCCCCCCCCCGATTGAGAGATGAACATGGATCCGGGGGCGGTAACAGGAAAGATTGTCGGTTAAATGCTGACTGATGAGGGAGGGTAGGTCTTTTTTGTCTCATCAGCTCAGCCCAGCTCCAGCCCAGCAGCCTTTATCAATCTCCACGTTGCAGTTTATGTATGTACGTACACACACACATAGTGTCTGTGCCCTTGACGATGGATGATGATGATGTCCTCTTTTTCTTTCCAATTTGGCACATACAGACATATGAATCTGCGGAAAATATATGATACAGTCATGGCTGAGCCACCACATCGTTGTCATGGCTTGGTACCCCCATCTAACAAAGGCAGATCTCATCCATTTCACCCACCCCCATCGCCTCCGCCTCCTGGCACCATCTGAGCGACGTGCAGATCTGGCCAATGCCCCATCATCCGCATCTGGAGAGCCTTGCCTTTACGCAACAACCTGCTTGGCGTGTTGTATTGGATGCATCTCATCGACCGTCCATGATGAAATGCACTGTACCCCCCTAGACCCGGGCGGACCGCCGCCATCATCATCGTGGTCGTAGCCGCGCCCCCCCTTTCGTTTCTCCAAGTTTCAACTCACCTCAGCTCACTCACTGTGAGATCCCCTGTTACCTATCTAAAAAAAAAAAAATCCCTCCCGCTCATGACCAACTCCACCGTTTTCACACCTGGCACAACCTTGTGTCACCTCAGAAAAAAAAAAAAAAAAAAAGGACACGACCAGGCTGCCAGAGGGTCTCGTTGCTCGCTGGATGGTGAGAAGAGAGTCTGGACCCAGATTTGAGAATCTCAGGGACCAAGTCGCTAGAGACACGCTAAGCTGCCCGTGGACGCCGTTAGCACGAGCATAGGTTGGATAAAGGTGTTGGATGACATCTCGTCGGGTCCAAGATATCGTAAGAATCGAACCATGGCTGCTCTGGACCGGATATCCGTCTTGTCCACTAACGTGATAGTCTATTATGATAGATGACACAGCAACAAGAAAAAAGAGGCCTTCCACGCAGTTTGATTGAAGCCATCTACCAACTTACATACCGGGCTTCTGTTTCAAGCAACGCCCTCTTCCGATACCTCCGCTTTCTTGGATATTTCTTTTTTCTTCTTCTTTGTCTTGCTTGCCTGCCCCTCGTTCGCTACATCTTGATGTAGCGTTACATGACGCATCGCTTGCCGCGTCCATCATGCATCGCGCTCTTTGCAGCCGCCATCGACCCACGACGGTTGCGACGCCATCGCCAACCCCCCTCTCTCCCTCGGAGACAAATGGAATTCCCATGTCTCTCCTCCTTGTACTACCACACCTCATTGATGCATTGCTGATGTCCCCCCGGGTCACGGGTCAGCGTCAGCCCGTCCCCCGATGCACCACGCAACGCAATCAAATCCCACGAACCTGGAACGCAAGAGTGAGTTCCCAGTGGTGGGTGCAGGTAAGTACAGTAGCACAAGTTGACTTGAACCCTTTGGCCCACCGCGAGATCGCAACTTGGCTCTATTCATAACGAGGTGGGATGGATCTCGTAACATTCCGAAATAGCAAGTAATACCCCAGTGTGATACCTGGTACTATCCATAGTATATCGTCATCCATCTATGAATTTCTGTATCCTCTTGTGGGCCGTGCTCGTCCTCGGACCAACATGCAGATGGTCCTTTTGGATACATTCTCTACTATTCATGCATTAGATAGTTAGTAAGTAGTACCCAGACCAGGTTGAGGCAATCCATAGGTTCTCATCATTTTGCACTTTTCACCGTCTGCAGTCTCACCCGCGTCTGATGCTGCCGCTGCCTCGTTCGTTTCTTCTGCCTTGTCTCTGAATAGATGAAATATCACATCCTGAGTTTAACCCGTGCTTTGAGGGCAAGCAAACATTACAAAGAGCAAAAAAAAAAAAACTGATACATCACCTTTTTTATTCACTCTTCGCTCTTCTCCGTCCCGCGTTGCATCCCCCTTCCCTTTCTTTGCCCTATAGAGGATCGAGGGACCCTCAAAAAAACGAGACTATCCCTTGAGGGCTGAGGTTGGTTTCCGTGTTTGCTTGTGACTATTTCTTCACCGGTTCCAGTTGTCGGCGCCCATCAGAAACGATACATCATGTCTCTGCCGGCCGGCGAATAATCAATCACCAGGCCCGGCTATCTTTTCTTGACCGACTGCGCATTCCAGTTATGCACTCTCACACACTTGCTCACTCTCACTCTCACTCTGTCTCTTGTTCCAAAGCCCATATCCCTGCCCGCCCATCTTGGTAACAACCAACAAAAAGAAACAAACTAGGTAGTTATTAAGCGAATGCGGAACCACCACATTGTTTGCCAGCCGCTCATTGAAGGCTGGGGAGGCCAGAAAAAAAGCAACGTCTGGCAGGTCAACGACTCTATTACAAAGGAAAAGAAAGCACAGGGCGAAAAAAACCCGCACACCGAGGAGCGGCTCCGAAGTGATGAATGGTCTTGGCTACTTGGGTCATGTTACACACACGCACCCACACAGAGACACGCAGTCAAGCAGGCAGGCAGGCAGGCAAACAAACGTAGACATACAGGACACGGCACAGCTGGATCGGATCTCGACAGGGCTGACAGGCAGACAGGCAGACAGGGCATCCCCCTTCATCTCTTGATCGTCATCTCGCATTCTCCCTCCTTGGCTTCACTCAATCAATCTGCTGCTTGTTGCTTATTTACTCTCCAATCTACACGACAGCACAGCACAGACTCTGCCCCCCCCCGATCCTCAAGCATCCCCCGTCATCGACTGCATCTCCGCGTCTTTTCGTCGGTGGATCTCTCTATTCCCGAGTTCGGCCTCCCACATCCCGACCCTCGTCTTCTTTCTCGTCCCTGTCTTGCCCCCCCAGTCACCGCAAATGCATGGCACCGCACATCCGAATCTCCTCGTGACTCTCTATAATGCATACGAGCTCAATTGCTCCTCTCCAATTGTCCATCGCCTTGATGCCCAATTCCATCATCGTGGGGGCCTCTCCTGATTGTTGCCTCCCTATGACACTCTCACTTCAGCCCCATTATCAGCTTCATCTGAGCTGGGCCTTGAGGGACCATCATTGACTCCCAGTGACAGACATGCTGTTCACGGGTATTCTTCATTGACCGCTCCTTGAAGTCGATCGATACTTCTACATGGCATACATCTACATGTCTCGTTTCAATGTCATTGAATGATGAATCTCAAGTACGCCATCTACTTTTACCCTCGCTCGTCCGCCACCCCCACCCTTGATTCTCTATAACCGGGTCTCTTCTCTTTACATCTTGTTCTCCAGACGTCGTTCAACCTTGAGCTTGACCAGAGACTCGAGGGCCTCGTCGATCGGCACCAGCTCACCCTTGGTCTGGGTAGCCTGGTCGTCTCGGTTGCGGATGTTGACGGTGCGCGACTTGGCCTCCTCAGCACCAACCACTACATCATCGAGTTAGCCATTGACCATAACCATAGTCTGTTATTGTAAACATACCAAAGATAAAGTTGTACTGCTCCAGCTGGCCAGTACGGATCTTCTTCTGGAAGGTGTTGCTGCTGAGGTCGACGTCAATGTACAGCTCCTTCTCCTGGAAGATCTGCTGGATCTCCTTTGCGTAGTCATTCACCGCAGGCATGACGGGAACAACCAGGATCTGTCGGGGGCTGAGCCAGAAAGGCCACTTGCCCGCAAAGTGCTCTGCCAGCACACCAAACATTCGCTCAAAGCTGCCCAGCACAGCACGGTGAATCATGACAGGGCGCGAGTATCCAGCGGGGAGATCCTCCGAGGGGTCGCTGCCGTCGCTGACTCCGCTCTCATCCTTGCCGGCCACATATCGGAGCTTGAATCGTCGGGGAAGGTTAAAGTCGAGCTGAATAGTACCGCACTGGTGGTCTCGGCGAAGGGCATCGTATAGAGTGATGTCGATCTTGGGGCCGTAGAAAGCGCCATCACCAGGGTTGAACTCCCACTTGGCGTCGGTCTTCTTGGCAAAAGACTCCAGAGCCTCCTGAAGCTTCTGCTCGGCAATATCCCAGGTGGCGATGTCACCAACGTACTTCTCAGGACGGGTAGAAAGCTTGAGCTTGAAAGAGAAACCAAACAGACCGTACACGGCGCTCAGGAAGTCGAAAGCAGACTCGATCTCATCTCGGATCTGGTCCACAGTACAGAAGATATGGGCATCGTCCTGCTGGAAACGACGGACTCGGGTAAGACCAGACAGGGCACCCGAGAACTCGTTGCGGTGCAGCACACCGAAATCGGCCATCCTCCATGGCAGGTCCTTGTAGCTGACGTCCGAGTGGGCAAAGATCTTGCAGTGTCCGGGGCAGTTCATGGGCTTCAGGCCATATCGCTCCTTCTCGACGTCAAAGGTGAACATGTTCTCCTCGTAGTGACCCCAGTGACCAGAGATCTTCCACAGATCCGACTTGTACACGTTGGGGGACATGACCTCGGTGAAGCCACGTTTTCGGTACTCGCCCTTGAGGAGGTCCATCAGGGCATTGTAGATGCGCACACCGTGTGGCAGGAAGAAGGTGGATCCAGGAGACACCTCGTCGAAGAAGAAGAGCTTCTGGTCCTGGCCAATCTTTCGGTGGTTGCGCTTGGCAGCCTCGGCCAGGAAGTGCTTGTACTCCTCGAGCTGCTTCTTGTCGGGGAATGAGATACCAGCAATTCGCTGGACGGACTCGTTGTTGCTGTCACCAAGCCAGTAAGCGGCAGAGTTCTGTCATTGTTAGCTCCGTGTCCACTTATAGGCCAGGGAACACGCACCCTGAGAACGGAAAAGGCCTTGATGTTGCCGGTGGTAGGAACGTGAGGTCCTCGGCACAGATCGATCAGGGGTCCACAGCGGTAGACAGTGCTCTTGGTGCCATCGGGGACTCGCTGGTTGATGAAATACTCCTTGTACTTGCTGTACTTGAACATCTCGAGGAGCTCATCCTTGGTCATCTCAAGACGCTCAAAGGGCTGCTTCTGCTTGATGATGCTGTTGGAGAGCTGCTCCAGAGCCTTCTTGTCCTCGTCGGCAATCACTTGCCTGTCATCTTGTTAGTATGCGATTGCAAAGAACAGTACCAAGTCAACATACTCTCCCATGTTGGCCATATCATAGTAGAAACCTGGAGGGTCCTCAGTGGGGGGACCGTTGCAGAGGTAGCATCCAAAGCGTCGCTCGGCAGCCTCTCCGAGAATGTGGGCAGACGAATGCCAGAAGACCTTCTTGCCTGTCTCGTGCGTCAGCTGCGCTGTCTCACACTTGGGTTTACAATACAATTCTACCTTCGGGGTGCTCAAAGTCGAGGAGCTCGAGCTTGCAGCTCTTCTCGAGAGGTCGAGTCAGATCCCACAGCTCGCCGTCGACGAGGGAGATGACGGTGCGCTCGAGGAGCGACTTGGAGATGCCCTTGGCGATGGAGAAGGGGGTGGTCTCCCACGAGGTTCCGGTGTGCTCCTTGCCATTGGGAAGAGAGATGGTGATTTCCTCGCGAGGTTTCTCTGCAGTCGTGGTCAGTCGATTCGATTCGAGACGCGAGTCGTGGCAAAGCCGGATGGGATAGTTTTTTTCTTCACCACGCACCAGCGATTTCGGCCTCCTGTCGAGCCTTGATCTGATCGAAGAGGTCGAGTCGGTGCTGGATGAACTCGGGGAGAACTGGTTGCTACGACGTGGGTTAGCAATGGGGTCGCCATGGCCATGATGCCATGTTTCTTCGGCCAGCAGAGGAGGGGCACAAACCTCGAGGCCAGAAGACTTTCCACCCTTGGCGGGCTTCTTCTCCTTGGGCTGCTTAGCGGGGCGAGAGGGGAGGCTCTGCTCGGGGGCGCCCTCGGCCGCTTTCACAGCGTCAACTTGTTCGGACGACATGATGAGGACTTGCAAGATGTTGCAGTTGTGGTGGGAGAAGTTGCGGTCTTGGGTCTGGTCTGGTCTTCTCGATGAATGGCGGGGCACAGGGGGCATTAAACGCTAGGTGGGGTTGAGTCACTGAACGAGTTTGACAGGGGTCCTGGTGTTGTTATCGGCGGCTCACTCTTATCGGTAGATCCTCGGTGGCCAATCAATCTGCCCACTCTGTCTCCGTAACCAGTCTGGACTGACAACTATTGACCATCATGGCGCCTTCATCTCGGTCTTGAGCGTCCGTCTGTATGCTATTTTGGGGTTGACTCCTGAGATCAATCTTGCATGTTTGCCAGGGCTTCATATCGTTGGCCTCCTGAGAGCATGTCAAAGCTTCTCTCACCGTCGTATCGATCTGGTATCGCCATAACGGTATCATTCCACAAATGATCAGTATTTCCAGACACCATGCACAGTCATCATAGACACATTGAATACCCAGGCTCAGATCCGAAATCGCAATCTGACTCATGTTCAGTAATTCCCTTGTTCCAAGCTCATCCAGGGGTATCAGGCCATTCTCTAACCCAGTAGCTCCGTAACTCCTTACCGTATCATCGTATCATAAATCCCATACAAAGCACACAAAAACGAGCCTTCTGTTACAGCCCATACCGTGTAACGCACTCCTCTCTGTGTGCTTCCAGACAGTCCAGTGCGCAGACTCTTGTCCCGCACTTCATACACCTCACACGTCCCCAATACCCGCATACTGAACAAAACACCCTCGTCGGATATTTCGGATCCCAATTGCCCGTGGCTTCACCATATGTCAGAGGCGGATGAGACAGAAGCTTGCGCAGCTCCTCATCAGACGGCATTTCGGGGACGCATGACATTAGCAGCGGGTCTTCGTCGCCTGCGTGTGATGTCGGGGGAGGTTTTGAGGATTCAGAGAGGACGGGCGGGAGGTTCGCGTCGGTCATCGTGATGTCTTCGTCCTGTGCGGGTTGACGAGCTGATGTGGGAGTATCTCTCCTACTACCCGACGACCGCTTGTTGTTTGCGCCGGCCGTGTTGGATCGAGAGAGGGCGGGATTCGACTCTGCTAATGCTTGCATCGCGAGGAAGTCGTCCAGGTGATTGCCAAAGGTCTTTTGCGACTGCAAGATCTTGCGAACATTGGGCGTATGCTTCCCTTGGGCTGTTCAAGTTAGCTCTAGTCGACAAGCAAGACCATCACTCGCATACCTCTCCCACTTTTGACCGGCAACGGTATAGTATTATCTCTTCCGCCATCCTTATCCAATGCCTCGACCTCTTTTCGTATCTTTGTATCTTGGCGCGCCGTCAAATCGCTGAGGGTTAGGCCAGGCGCATTCCGGGCGCGTTTCCTGTTGGTAGGTGCAGTCGAGCGGCTGGCGATAGTGTTGTCGGGAACATAGGCCCAGCCCGGAGCCGATGTTGTCTTGGCACTGGCGAGCTCGATCACTCCAAAGTTGTTCATTGCAAATTTGTTGATGATGCCTTGGAAGCTGGTGAAGTTGGCTCGTGAGGATGCTCCAACGTTTTGTTTCGCGAAAGCGACCCCCTTGACTTCCGACACCCTTCAAAGTTATTTGGCCAATAGATAGATTAGGATAAGAGCTCTGAGGAGAGTGGGTCTTCAATCATCCCAAGTCTGGGTTAGGGCCAGACTCAAAGTCTTTTGGTTGGATGATAGCTTCAAAGGTGTGAACTACAGAGGGTGTTCACACATGAAACCCGCATCGGTCGGAAAATCTGCCGGAGCCGTTGCTCCCCTCGCAAGACGTGACGTAGCCAATCACGCGCAAGAACCGTCCAGCGAAGCACAACCGCTCAGAATATTCCGAGCACCCGGCAGGTAGCAAGCACCTCTGACGTCCATCGCCCATCACAGCCAGCTTTCTCTCGCCTCTTAAACACCGCAATCCCCCCGTCGCCCGCCCAAACCCACGAAAATAATGTCCCTGCCGTCAAGAGTCCTCCTCTCCAGCAGCCGCGCGCTCGCTGCGCGGAGCTTCCACACCTCCGCCCGACGAATGGCCGACGCCGCGCCTCTGCCGGCCCGGAAACCCATGGGAGCGTTCCGGGGAGGGTGAGTCGGGATAAGAACCTCCAACTCGAGGAAATTGGAATTGGCTAACTAGACTGTCCGCTAGCCTCTTTGGCTTCCTTCTGGGCAGCTTCCTCTCCGGCAGCGCCGCCTACAGCTACCTCCTCAAGGAGTACAAGACGGCCAACGACCTCTTGACCGAGGACATCTACGTGCGTAACCAAAGGGATGAGGCAATTGATAAGCAACGACCTCGATTCAATCCTGTCCGAACTTGCGATCCGAAAGCTAACCCCACCATCACAGACCCTCCAGGCCTCCGTCACCCGCCTCAGCAACTACGTCCAGGCCCTGGAGACAAAGACACAGGGCAAGAAGTAATGGGATTGATACAGCAACAAGAGAGGTGGAAAAGTGTATAAAAGGGGAATCAGACCAGGGCGAATCTCTCCTCGAAATTGCCGGGTTGACGCGGTGGAATCAGAATGGCCTGGTCACATTTCTTTACATCTCGAGGCAATTGGCAAAGAGGAGGAGAGGTCGAGGGATTTGTACGATTCTGTCCCACGTTGAGGACGTGTTTGTAAGCCCGATTCATAAACATATACGACTTGCGCAATCCGATAATACGCTGGGCTGCAGTCATGACTCAGACTCATATCCTGATAGTAAAAGATTGGGAGACGGAGCGTAGGTTGAGAGGTCTAGTATGCTACGGAGAGACGGGCCCTGAAACCTCCAAGCCATCAATCTCCGGTCTGCTAGGCATGCAAGTCATAGGGACCAAGCAGATGGCAGACCACGTAGTCATGGTCAACTCTCATTCACATCCCTCAAGATTGCAACAGATCACGGGACGGTTGGTTCAGGAACAAGCAGTAGAGTGTATCAAGTGGTAGTCAATCATCATTGTCCAATTTTGCCACGGAAACTAGTAGCAAATCTCATCAGAGGTGCCATCAAATGACAGCACCATCAAATCCCGCGCCCGTGAAATCAGATAAGCCCCTTTTAGTATACTAATATGACATGTGTTTACAGCTCATCATGGCCATCGGCCTCCTTCTCCTTCTCAGCCTCCTTCTTCTCCTCACTGGCGGCGGGGGCAGCCTCCTCAGTACCCTCCTCCTTGGCGGAGACCTCGGCCTTGTACTTGCCGTTCTCCTTGATGAACTCAGCGAGGTCCTCAACAGTGCGGGAGCCCTGGTAGGTGACGGGAGCGTCCTTGGCACCAGCGGGGTACAGCTTGATGGTGGGGAAGCCCTGGATCTCATCGGGAACGTCGTTCTGGGTGGCATCAACCTTGGCGATGACAACCTTGTCCTTGAACTCAGAGGCAGCGAACTGGGAAGCAAGCTCATCGTACTTGGGGGCGAGAGCCTTGCAGTGACCGCACCAGGGAGCGTAGAACTCAATCAGGACATCCTTGGTGTCGTCGAGGACGATGTCGTTGTAGCTCTTGGCGACGACGACGGTGACGGGACCCTCCTGGGTCTCGGGGATGGGCTCAGACTTGATGCTGGGCTCAATCTTGCCCTCGGAGAAGTCCTCAACGAACTTGGCGATGCTGTCGTGGGTGATCTCCTTCTCCTGGTCGAAGGGGAACTTCTGGTTCTTGGCAATCTCCTGGATGGCGAAAGAGGGGAACTTGTCGGTCTTGAGGTTCAGGTTGCCAGCGTGGGCACCGAAAGCCTTGGCGTCGATGGTGGCAAAGTTGATCTTGCCCTTGTACTTCTCAGCAATGGGCTTGATGGCGTCACCGAGCTCCTTGCGCTCCTCAGCGGTCTCGGAGAAGATGTAGGCCAGGGGGATACCGGCAGACATGTAGCCGGCGTAGGTCTCGGGGCCAACCTCGCCAATGAGAGGGGTGGCGGAGGTGGAGATGAAGGACTCGATGGCATCAGCCTCGAACTTCTCGGTGAAGGTGTTCTTGCCCTCATCGAAGGCCTTGTAGACGACAACGGCGGGGGCCTTGACGCCCTCAGCCTCGGCAACAGCAGCGTCGTTGACGCCACCAAAGAGGTAGGTGTCGCGGAGACCCTCAGCGATCTTGGAGAAGGTCTCGTTGGAGGCCTTGTCGTCGGCGCTGAGGTAGGCGATGACGACGACCTTGTCGGCAGTCTTGAACTCCTCGAGGGTGTCCTTGGTGAGGATGGAGACAGCGGGGAGGGACTGCTTGATCATGTAGGAGGTGATGCTGGAAGATGTCATGTTAGCAGGCGAGCTATAGACAGACTCTGGGACAGGTCGACTTACCCAGCAGCCTTGCGCTGACCGCTGTAGGGAGTGATGTTGTCAAGGCCACGGAAGACCTTGAGGGTGGGGTAACCCTCGACGCCAAAGTTCTTGCAGAGGTCGGCCTCCTCAGTGCAGTCAACCTTGGCGAGCTTGATGTTCTTCTCCTTGAGGGTAGTGGCAGCCTCCTCGTACTCGGGGGCGAGGGCCTTGCAGTGGCCGCACCAGGGAGCGAAGACTGTTGAAGATCATGTTAGCCAGCTGCAAAAGGCGGGGAGAGCGGGCGGGGAGTCAATCGAGACTTACACTCAGCAAGGACGAGGTCGTTAGACTTGATGAACTCGTCAAAGGTGTCCTGGGTGAGCTGGTGGACATCCGAGTCGGCGGCGGAGGCATAGGCAGCCAGAGCCGCCATGAAGCCGCAGGCGATGCGCTTGTGATACATGATGGGCCGTCTGATGGGTATCCTAGAAAACACAAAGAAGGGCTTCGCTTGGAGACGGGCAAGGGAAAGGTCAATGATATGGGGGAGGAAGGGAAAGGAGGAGGAGATGTTCGAGTCGAGAAGATGGAGGCGGAGAGTTTTGTACTTGTACTTGAGGACAGGTAATCCAATGGATCAGTCAGTGGTTCAAGCACTCCGGCTCCCACAGGTCACAGTCAAGGCTGTACTGTACCTAAGCTGCTGCTGCTGCGGCTGCGACGTGCGGCTGGGCTGGGGTCTGGGTACATGAGAGGTGGGCTGGGGGGCGATGAATGGATGGATGGAGGGGCTCAATTGAACAAGTGTCCCCTTTGGAGGCTGGATTGGATTGATCATCAAGGCCAGGCAGCGCGGGCAGCACCAGCCGGACCTGCCCTGAGCACCTGCAGTTGGCAGCACGGCCCCATGGGCCCCTCCAGCGGGCGGGCTAGTGGGTCTTTCAGCGGGTTGTGGCGCATCCACAGGGCAGCTCTGGCCTATGAGGGACCCTGCACCGCCTGGAAGGGGACCTGCCCACCCCACCTGCACCTTCACCCCCAGGTGCTGTGGTGCTTGTAGGGACCTTGGATCGCCGGGTCCCATTCATGGACGGATGGTATGGTATGGCATGGCATGGCACGGCATAGGTAGGCATCAGCTGGCGGTAATCCTTATAAATCCGGAGTGCCGACCTCTAGAATTATGTTGAAAAGGCCGAATTAGTAGACTTGATGCGCTTCTAGCTCTTGCTCATCTCATATCTGTCCATCATGGCTACAACTCCAAGCTCCACGTATTCATTCCCGTCATCTCTCAAATGCGGAACCTTAATGTGCAAAAAACACTTTCCCAATCGAGCCCCAACGGGATATTATCTTCCGAACGAAGGGGTCGCATGGGAAGGCGAACCCTGTCAAACAGAGCAGGACGAAAAAGACGTTCGAGTTTTGGCTGAGTGGTGGCGATTGACTCGTCTCACCGGGAGAGTAAAAATGAAAAGGCCACGTCTCTGGGTTTACAATCCAATATCTGGACTATCCAGCCCAGCCCAGGCCGAGGCGCCCCCGGCCCTTTCTCAGTGGGAGTGGGAGCTAGGTCATAACGTTAATTGAGGGGGTTAGCAAAACTGAAAGTAGGTGGTGTTATCCGTAAAGCCGTTGACCAAGCAATGATTCCAGTTTGCCGCTCTGTTTCCGGAATACTACTGTAATCACTGCCGCTCAGAATATCTGCTTACTGCCAGACACTCCGAAGATTATTAATATCGACATCTCTTCTACCGAGACAAACTGTCTTCTTGCCAGCTTTGTAGTCATGAGGCTGCCCGCGGCGCCGGCAGATAGTGGACGAAACTATTGCCTGCAATATTGATAGCCCCGTCGGTCATGACGCCTCTTAAAGCCACCACTCACTATATCAGAGACCGACCTCTCTCATTCCCCCCCTCCCGTCACTGGCCGATCTTTCTCATAAACAGTGACTAACTGAAAAGATGTAGCATCCATCAAAACAAGGCCATTCACCGCCCAACACGGTAGTCCGTGATTGGGGATAACAAATGAGGCAAACATCCAACATCCATCCCCAGCCTTTTCGCTCGGCTCATCAAGATCCACTCATGACCGTCCGGCCCCACCAAGGACCGTCGGTCTCGCCTGGTCAGCTCCACTGCAGCAGAGAGGTTGAAGAATCCGGCTCCAGATAAGGTTGTCATGACCCAGTCATGCCTACCTGTGTGTGACAGCTTCTAATCCGGCCCCTTGCAGGCTCTATGCCATGTTGACCGAGCTCTGGGAGAAATCGGTCTTGCGTGGGTGGCTGTTGATGCCCTCAGTGTGTCCTCAGAGGGAGCTCCGGAACCACGGGCAGAGATTCCTCAACATGGATATCTTTGTGCTTCAGGTAATTACACAAATATTAACTGTGCCTCCTTGTAGGATGAGTTTGTTGCACCGATTGCCAGAGTTTAAAGCGGCACAGCTATGAGAATCCCTGGATCTTTCCTAGCAAAAACATGAGGACACGTCGCTTGGATCATGATTACCTCTACCAGACTTTCTCATGAAGTGATTCGCAACCCAAGCCTCGTATTAGCCCAAGTTAACGAGGAGTGCCTTGCATATCTTGCTTAACCTTCCAGCCCTGCGACATCACTTTAGGCACTGAAGTATAACTCAGGATATAGTTCGAAATCACACTCTATTGTCACCTAGACTTTTATAAACGCCATCTCCTCCACAAACGCCTGCCTATCTCCAACCTCTACCGTCCACGGGGCTTGGGTCCTGCCCGGTGGTACTGGTTCGGCCACTTGACCTCGACTCCCAGCTGTTGCGCGGCGCTGAGCACAAAGTCGGGCTCCCGGAGGAACTGCCTGGCCACGAGCACAAAGTCGGCCTGGGGCTTCTCGTCCTCCTGGACGACGGACCGGGCAAAGGCGCCGTCGGCAACGAGGCCCACTGTCGCGATGAGCAGCTCCTTTCCGTCGGCGCGGAGGGCCTCGCGGATCTTGCCTGCCAGGTCCGACTGGAAGGTCTGGTGAACCTTGATCTTCTGGGCTGAGGCGTTGCCGCCGCTGCTCACATCGAGGACGTCAATGCCAGCGGCCGGGAGTAGCTTGGCCAGGCGGATGCTACTCTCGATATCCCACGAGGGCTCTCCGCTCCACTCCATCCACTCGGTGGCCGAAATGCGCAGCCAGAGGGGCATCTCGGAGGGGATCACGGCGCGAACGGCCTGAATGATCTCGAAGAGGAAGCGGGTTCGGTTCTCGAAGCTGCCACCATACTGGTCTGTGCGTTTCTGTATCACGAGTCAGCTACTCAACGTCCTTTGTTTCAGCATCAAGTCAACTCACGTTGGACACGGGCGAGAGAAAGTTGGTGATCAAGTATCCATGAGCACCATGAATCTCGATGACATCAAATCCCGCCTTGACAGCTCTCACAGCAGCATCCTGCCACTTCTGCACGAGCTCCTTGATCTGATCCACCGTCAACTCGTTCGGCGTGGCATGGTCCTCCGCAAAAGGGATCGCACTTGGCCCAACGACATCTTCAGGCCAGCCTCCCACGCTCTCAGGTGCAAGCGTCTTTGTAGCAGTGCCGCCGATCCAGGGGGCAAGTGTGCTTGCCTTGCGGCCGGCATGAGCGAGCTGAATAGCCGCCCGCGAGTTCTGGCTGTGGATGTAGTCTGTGATGCGCTTGAGAGGGGCAATTTGCTCGTCGTCCCAGAGGCCAGAGTCGTTAGGGCTGATGCGGCCTCGGGGCTCAACGCCGGTGGCTTCAACAAAGACAAGGCCGGCACCCTTCAGGGCGAATTGGCCTAGGTGAACGAGATGCCAGTCGGTCAGCTTTCCATCCTGAGCCGAGTAGGTGCACATAGGAGAAACTCCGAAGCGGTTATGGAGCTCAATGCCACGGATCCGGAGGGGCTTGAAAACTGTCGGGGCCGAAGCCGGGTCAAGCGGGGTACCGGCCGGGGGGTCCTGAGCCGGGGTGAAGTAAGGAACCCCAACAGCGGGCTTGTTCTCGATGTCTTGGTTTGTCATTGTTGCTAGAGTGTGTATGAGTTGGTAGAGTAGGTCCTGTGTTGCTCTGGTTGAGCTGAGGGGAGTCGAGTGGGATTTATACAGATCTCGTCCTGCTATCAGGCCCGCCTGGGGTAAATAAGGTAGTTATCGTATGAGAAGGAGCCACCAAGTGGAACGCTATGCGGGAGTCGTGCTAGAACCGGGTATGATACAATTGGGGTAGAAACTGATCGTATCCACCAAGGCAAGAGTGTAAGTGAGAGGCTGATTTGATGTTGATGCTGGATTTCTGCCTGAGGTGCAAACGGCCAGGACTATATATACTCGAAGCCATCCATCACCGGCAACATCTCGGTGAGTTCCCAGATCCTCAGACAAGACCATCTCCTCACAAGGCTAACATCAGTACAGTATCTTGCGCGTATGGCACCCATGGATTTCTAAGCCCAATGACGTGCGAATGGACCCGATCCTCACATCTACCTCGGAGCCTAGTTGAAACCCCTCATGGTCAACAGGGTCGGCCGCCATTCCTACACCCACAGGATTGGCTCGCGACAGCCACGCCGCCGTCTTGTTCCCGGATCCTTGGGGTTAAGGCGCTGAATAATTCAAACGGCTGACAAATATAAAACTCCCAAGTTTTCTCGGGGGGTTATTCCCGCGACACTACGTAGTAGTAGGCTGGTCCACAGATTTGGTGGAGAGGAAACAGTGAGAATTCTACTCCATTCTTTCAAGATTGGAGATCCGTTGTGGGGGGAGCTTCGGAAGCTAGATTCCGGACTGCACTCGTACGGGCAGATTTCATGTTAGTTGGGTTGGTAGACCAATGGTAGTAAAGAGATGTGTTTTCTTGAGTCGTTGATGACCTTTTACGCATCTCAACTCTCATGATGGATGTCATGATGGGTATTTCCGTAGGTAGAGCAATGTTTTCTTCGCACTGTTCCTCGCCACCGTTGTCGTCGGCACCACCGCGCATGGCTGAGAAGTGAACGAACACTCCAGAAGTCAACTAGAGCTCTTCACCATGATGAGATGTCGTTGTTTCTTTCGCCTGAGATCAGTCAGCAGTTCCACCTCCCCTGCTTAGGATTGACGAGTGAGATTGCCCCCAGGTCAGCAACTCGGCCGAGTTTGCCGGTCATCGTCCCTAGTCGGGCCCGAATGATTCACTCATAGCAAAGGCAGCTCCTTTGCACATGTGAACTTGCTAGTTTAGACGCTGCGCAGGCATTCAGTCTCGATCGGCCATCATGATGTGGCCTACACTCTTCTAAGAAACAAGTGAGAAGAGGTGTGCACAGATGATCTACCCCCAAACCAGCTACATCAAACCAGACCAGCCTCCTAGTTACTAAAAGGGCATACCCAAGTATGTCTAGTTTGTTGAAAGGGGAACTCGATAGCTCACAGTACATGAGGTTGTCCGCATTTGACCCCATGTCACTAGGCCACCACAGAGTCGTTTCGTAACCAGTATCGTCACCCCCGAAACCTTCTACAGGGCTAGCGGTTGGTGTGGCAGGCGCAGGAACAGATCCAATCATCATCGGAGGCTTCAATGGCTGGACGTCACGAAGTCGTCATGGCTGCTACCCCGGATCGGCCCGTGATCTTGCACCCTTGTACCTCTCATAAACTCAATATTCAACATCATGGCTTCATCATGGGTCAAAAGATATTCATTTTGCTCTCTACCATGTATGATAGACATGATAGCGCCTTCACATGCGGGAATCCAGCCAAGTGGGTGACAAATGGTATGAGTCGGCAGGCTATCCAACCTGCTTCTAATGATTACAAGTCAAAACTCCGGATATCGCTCCTTCAAGTTCATCAACCGACATGATGACTAGATCCAGTGCCGTATAAATCCTACAATACATCTTTTCCTAGATCATTACCCCTTACGAATCGTAAGTAGGCTTGAAGGTCCATCGCTGGTTCTCGGTGCCCTGGGCGAAGGGAACACCAAGCTCGAAGAGTCGGAGAACAACATCCGAGAAGTCCTTGAAGAAGGCGTCGTTGTCCTTGGCGTACTTCTCGACGAAGGGCTTGAGCTTCTTGTCCTGGACAAGAGCCATATCGGTGGGAAGCATCATCAGGGTCTTGGTGGACTTGTCCTCATACTATTGAGAGCATCAGTCAGCAATTGCGTTTGCAAAACTTCGAAGTCTAGTCTTACCTGAGCAGGTCCGTTCCACTTCTTCCACTGCCACTTCTCCTCAATGAGAAGACGGAAGTAGTCGTTGGTCAGGACAGTAGGAGAGAAGGTCCAGGGGCCATCGAACCCGGATCGGTCAGTGTGGCATCGGCCGAGAGCGTGGGCGCCAGAAAGGGCCACGATCTCCTGGTCGTTGAATCCCATGCGGTAGAAGATGTCTCGCAGGTGGTTGGAGCTTTTGGTGGCGTCGGGAAGACGGCCGTCGGGAGTGCAAGCAGAGGCATCACGATCGCTGCGGCCAGGTCGGTAGGGGATGATAGGACCCTGCATCTCCTGGATGGCGCAAACACCACCAAGGATCCAAAGATCAGAGTATGTGATCCAGGGGAACTTGGCTACAAAAATTGTTAGCATGCTACGCTTTCAATTAGTGGTCAAGGAACTCACCCTTGACAGGCTCAAGGAAGTTGCGGGCAGCAATCAGACCAGCATTGGCACCGTGGTCAGACTCGGGGGCGAATCGCATGGTAGCACCGTTGCTGCCACCAGTGCCAGTCTCCTTGTCGTAGGTGCCGCTGGCGTGCCAGGCAAGTCGGAGGAGGACGGGAGCGTAGCTGCCGTCATCGTAGTCATCCTTCTCCTCCAGGCGGTTGGCGATCTCGTTGTAGACCTTCTGGTAGTCGTCCTTGGTAGGGTTGAAGACTTTGGGGGTGGCGGAAGCACCGTTGGCGTAGAAGTAGTAACCAGCACCACCAGCAACAGCGGCACCAGTGAGCCAGATCCAGGCCGAAGAGGACTTCTGGGCAGGCTCAGAGGAGTAGTAGCGGCGGCCGTTCTGATGAAAGACCTGACGAGGAGCAACAGAGAAGCTGCGGGTAGAGGCGCGGGTGGCCGCACGGGCGAACTGTCGGGTAGCGGAGGCCATCTACAATGCACAAGAACTTGTCAGCTTGAAGGAACTGTTAAGATTTGAGAGGATAATGGTTATCCGGAGAGATTGGGCATATGGTGTTATCTTTCCGAGACACCAGCGCAAGCAGAGAGCTCGCTGAGCTACGAAGGGAAGAGAAACACAATTAGAGATAAGAACATACCTTGATTGTGAGCGACGGTGAAATGATAGGACGCTGAAGAGATGCTGCTTCGTACAGAGAGGGAGAGAAGAGGAGGAGGAGGAGGAGGAGGAGGAGGAAGAATAGAAAGAATAAGATCTGAGACGGGAGAGGGAAGGGAATGCCGGGTGTTTTGGGGAGAACCTGGGCCAAGCGCGGGGAGGACGGGCAAGACGGGCACCTGCCGTGTTGATTCACACAGAGTCCAGCTGGAGAGTCCCCGGCGCCGAGTCGCCGACGCGCGATCCATAGAAGGCCACGGAAGGAGCTGCCCTGCTCTAACTCATGCCCTGCCCAGGCCGGCGATTAGTGTCGAGGTACCTCGGTACCCTCGCGATACCACCTCAGCACCTGGCCGACAGCTGTCTCGAGACGGTTACGACCAGCATCACAGGCTGCTGAAGCTTCACATCTCCAAGGTACCTCGCCTCCCGATAGAGCAGGTAGAGTACATCCGGGACCAAGAACCGAACGGGTGCATTGAAATTGACTGCCCGTTATTGGACAATTTCGTGTACTCGGCCCAGTCGCTAACGGACCCGCGGCGGGGGGAAACGCCCTTGTGGAGCCGGTGGATATGGTGGAGACGCTTGGTCATGTTGATTTTCTTTCCTCTTAGAGGCTGGATGGCGAGGAAGCATGGAGAAAGGAAAGGGTAGAGCTCGCAGGGAGAGGCAAGGGTTGAGACGTTGCACAGAGAAACAAGCGTTATTGCTAACGATGCCTTGAAAGAGGCAGTAGAGGCAGCCCTTTCGTCGTTGGTAAAGATGAGCCACGAGGTGGCAGACCATCAGAGTTCAACTAGTCAGGTCTCGAGAAAAATTCTAACCCTCCCACCATGATTTGAATCTTTGACGCGAGGGGGGACCCTGAGAAAGTCTCACCTCCACGACAAGTCAGACAAGACCAGAAGGACACACATGAAAACACCCCGGCGGCGAGGGCGGAGGGCACCCGACCCGAACGGACACCCTCCCGCATGAGCCCTCCTCTCTCTACAATGACTCGAGCTGACCATGATATCACGACATTGTCGATTTTTCAGTCTCCAATTGTTTCTTATCACTGCTCACCCTTCAAAGATCCCCTCCTTGTAGTCTTTCCAGATTATCCACCTCTTACCAATGGACAAAGCAATGCAAAGGAAAACTCAAATACTCGCGTTCAATCTTACATGCTCCATGTGCATGATTTGTCATGCTCGACTCCAGACACACCAGGAATGATGCTCGACCAGTGGCAATCCCTGCCTGGGCCTTTCTGGGGTTGATTGAATTCCAAATTCTGGTATCCTTGCACGGCTAGCAATTGGGCTGCTAACTTTCGTCATATCATTTAGTTGAATTTGCCGAGGTCAAGTTCCGAATACTTCAACGGCTGTTATCAATGTTCATCTTTAACCACCAAGCATAGATATCCATGGATATCAATCATCCACTCCCCAAGAGACCGTTCGAGGTCTATACAGTTTCTACTCAGCCCTCCCACACTCCTGTCTTCCTCTCTCTTCTCCCTCCCACTCCAACCCGCTTAAGCTAGCAGCCAAACAAACATCTATCGGATGCAGTCGGTACTCGTCGGAACTTCCGAATACCGTTGGCCACTTGCCGACAATCCTCCGCTGGATGCCGGGCACATCCCGCGTTCGTCCCGTCGTCAAGAGATCTGTATCTGTCCGTAGCTGCACTCCGCATTTCAGGGATGCATCGACCTGGTAAGCGTCGCCGATGACTTCTGTTCAGGAACTAGTCCCAGATTCCCACGTGCCAAACGTCTTCTTGGCGAGTTTTCATCTTTAAAGCGAGCAAAGTAACTTGTTCCATGTATTTACTGGGCATATCCTTATCCATTACCTGTTTCAATCCAGACCATCCAGCCAGGACCAGGGAGCCGAATAGCTACGTCTTCCGCTATTCGGATCCATCCAAACCCCTCTTGCTAGTCGCAGGGGCGCCAATTATAATACAACTCAAGAACACCACACTTGATTATATCCTCCTCTCGGTTCTTCACCTCAAACACCGCTTTTCATCTCCCCCCCCCCGTCTTCACTTCAAACCCTCATCCTCTCTTTAGTTGAAATCCACGTTGCCTTGAGCATTTTCATCTTGCTCCACATGGGTCTCGTAGAAGTGAGCATATCGAGCCTCAGCTTTCTGCTTGCTCGTCTCGTCTAGCTCAACTCGAGCAGCACCGTTCTCCTTCAGTCCCTCTCCCACAGATAGCTTAGCTACCGAGGATGGTCTATAACGCAATTAGCAAACAGATCACTGCAATGACGTTGGTTGACAACTTACCCGAAGATCTCTCGATCGACTTGCAAGAATACCTTCATGGCATCCTTGTCGCCACGCTCAACAAGATAGGTGAGGTACACTTGTGTGAGCTCCTTCTTGACTGCTGGGGAGAGGTGACTTCGCTCTCGGAGCTCGTCAAACACCTGCTTCATCCGCTCTTTGTGTTGCGACTCTGTCTCTGCGCTTGTGGGCTGTTCCAGCTCAAACTGGAACCATCGGTCCCAGAACAACCGGCTATCTGCATACCACTGCACGTTCTTGAGGAAGACGCCACGGGCCTCTTCCACAGAGCCCTTTGCCTTCCAGAGCAGGAGGGCCCACTCCGCAACCAAGGCGGCCTTAGTGTAGATGTCCACTGTGGGAGCATCAATCTGGTTCTTGTACACTTGAATGGCCGCATCAATTCCATTCTGGCGTCGCTCGACGTTGGCCCAGGACACGATGACTTCGACACAATCCGGCAACCTGAGGAGAATCGCCTCATGAATATCGAGAGCGACCTGCACCCTACCAGAGCTCTCTTCGAAATATGCCCACTGCATCCGGATACCAGGCCTGCTGATGGGCACAAACATGGTTGAGGCGCGCATGTAGATGTTTCGCACCTCCTCTTCCTTTCCTTCTTGGCCAGACATCCATCGAGCGAAACGGAACCAGAACTCGTCGTAGTACGCGCACGTGACGAGACATCGCTCGTACAAGGCGACAATACGTGAGTAATCACCTTCAGACTCCTCAAAGTCCAAGTACTTGCGCCAGTTTGCCAATTGTGAGTGCTCCAGGGGGGTGACGTGGAAATAGGGGCGCTTGTTCTCAGACTCGTACGTCCAGCGCTTGGAAACTTCGGTCTGTGTTGCTGTGAACACCTCGTAGTACATGGCATCGATCTTGGCACGGATATCACGCTCAACCTCTAGCTCGGGCTTGGGGGCGCCAAATGCCGCGGCTTCTGCCTCAACCTCAGACTTGAACCGCGCCAAGACATCAGCGGGCACAACCTCAGTCATGGGTCGGCTGTGTGACAGCGATCGGAATCGCTCGTAGTACCTTGCATACTGGTGCATCGGGATGCGGATGATCCTCGCGTGAATCGCATAGATTCTGTCATGGGCCTCTTGGCGCTCCTCGTACTCTATGTACTTGTCCCAGAAGGGATGGGCCAGGAAATCGAGGCCAGCAGCGGTCGAGCCGCGCTCAAAGAGTCTAGTTGCTTGGGTTAGACAATGTCAATCTTGCGGGAGGGAGAACTCAGGGGATGGGGGCGGAGAGGATTAATACAGAGGGGAAGATGGTTGTGCAAGTGAGTAGCAAAACCGAGATCAGGTTCTCCCGAGCGGGTGACGTGTAACGCAAGGACGACTTTGAGGTTTATAACGAGCACGGATGAACATCAACAGAGCCTGGCAGAGAGCGTGAGAGAGCATCCCGGCTTAATGGGGCTACTGCAGGCATATCTCACCATCAGACATCTTGACAGTGAAGTGTGAAGCCCTCGCGGATATGTCGACCGAGACCACACGGGTCAAGCGAAATACTGCGCCGGCAGGCAAGTTAAGGGGATGGGGAAGGAAATCATCCAAATGAGACTTACTCTCTGACGAGGTGTGGGTCATGGGTTGTCTCCATCTTGAAGGAGCAGTAATCCGTCCACAAGTCGACAGAATTGGTGATGCTTGCGCATCCTCTCTCGTAGACCTAGCTCCATGTCAGTGACATGCCTGGGGAGCATCCGAGGCACTCACCATCTCAGCAGACTCGGGGCCCGCAATGTTGAACTCCATGTCGGCATACTTTTTCCAGTATCCAAACAGGAGAGGGAACTTGAGGAGGAATCTGTCGTAGGCATCGCGGAAGGTAGCGAGGGCTTGGGGGCTAGAGTTGCGGTTCAAGCCACCCTCGAGGGTCTCGCAGGCTTTGATGAGGTTTTCCCAGTTCTCGAAGTTATCGGGGTCGGCTTCCTGTAGACATGTGTTGGTTAGCCATCAACATAAAACACCCAACAGATTATATGTGGTCGAGACTTACCACCTCAGCATTGTGCTTGCGCACAGTCGCGTACTCCTCCTCGGAGCCGCCAAAGTGGCCGAAGTCACTCATGTCGCTCGTACGGCCAAAAAATCGTCTTTTTAGTGTCGCGTGATCTGATTGATGAAGCACACAGAAGGGCGATCGGATCGAGTTCGCGGGGCGATGTATGGAGCTGAGAAAGTTGGAGACAGGAGATGACGCTCGAGGCTCACGTTCGTCGCGACAGAAAGGTAGGGGCTGGTAGTTCGCGCTGGCCGACGGTCTCTTTTGAGGGAGTACCTAATCACCAAGTCACTTGTCAGCTCCAGCTGCACGTGCCTCGGGAAATTGCCACACAAATTGGGACGATTTGGGCTAGCGGGGCTCATACAAGCAACCAAGTGACTTGATTAAAAAGTCATTTCGGCTCATCTGCAGCCTCAAAAGGTTCATCCGGCGCAACAATCTGCCGGCTTCCTGGTGACTAAGCAGGCGCGAGAGATTGCAGATATTTCAGTTGCGTGGGGCCTGAAAGAAGAATCCTTTTTTTCTATATCCTAAAATGAGCTGGTGATGATTCACACATAAACATATGATAGGAAGAGAATGAACGCTCTCTAATTAGAGAGCATGATCTCAATTTCGAATCTGAAGCTCGCTTACTGTTGTTCTTTGTTTATACGTACCTATTCGCTTCGCAAACTGGCTGTCAATGCGATCCATGTCTCGACAAGATCTGATGTAGAAGAGAAGCAACTGTTTGTCTTCTGACTGAGATTTCGCATTAGGAGCAGCTCGACATGTTGCAGAGGCCAGGATGTCAACTACCGCGCTCATGATGGATCCATTGGTTGCGAATTTTCGCAGGAAGGCATTCGCCGTCTAGTTTGCCATCCATGGATCTTGTATACTGGATCCCAGTCGCGAATGTCCACGTCGACTACGAGTTACGCGTCCTCAACCAAATAACTGGAAGCCTGTAAAAAGGGACCAGCCAATTACTCGCATAATGCTTGTATATGCAGTCGAGTCGGATCTACATGCATGAAGACTTGGTCTCAGGATGTGATCTATACTTATCCCTAGGCTGTGAGGCTTGTCACTTGTCATGGACGGGCTTTCATCCACATGCTTCACATGGGCTGTACTAAAGCTGACCTCCATGTTTTCACCATGCTTCTATAATCGTGCCAACACACCGCTCTTCCCATATTCATAGCTTGACGCCATCAAAGTAACTTGATCCTTCAAGTGGTGCACACCGTTTGACTTTTTCCTCTTTTAATTATACTCCTGTCATGACTGAGCTCCTGCCAAATAGCCTCGTCTACACAGTTCTGTGGAGCCACGTCCACTGAGAGTCCAGCCAGGGGCGTGTTTATCGTGGCACCCCAGCTTAGAAACGTCATTCGCAGTGCATGTCTAAGCGCTTCTACCGTCCTCAAGGCCCAAACCTCGATACTTCATCCCAACACCGAGTCAACGCTTCAAGGCCCAACTTCTCTCTCCTACACGTATTGAGTATTTTTCTGTTTCAACCATCTGTCATGGGCCAGCGGAGCCTCTGATGCTGCTTCGCAATCGCTTCCTCGGACACGTCGAACCTTGGGGCTGCCATCTCATGGTCTCCTCCTCTCCTACAAAATGGAATACTCCTCCTCCGCTACCTGGTCTTCCCAGGCTCCCGCCCCCGAGAAATCATGCGAGCTCTACATCCGCGACTACCCTCATCGCTCCATAGCCATCGTATCGTCCTCGCACGCCCTAATCCTCCGGTACACAACTTCTACCAGTGAAGCCATCGCCAATGGCTCGCTTACATCCGTCGCCGCATCTGCGCGGCCCCGCGGGAACAACGGGGAAGCTCTCGTTTCCAAGTGCATGGTCGAGTTTGCGCCTGTGTCGAAGCATATTTTACAAGACTATCGTCGTCTGACCCATCGACCGATCTACGGAACACTTGGCTTGATTGCAGTCAGCGGCGAGGTCTTCATATCTGTCATCACCCACGCAACAAGGGCCGCCACGCTACGGCCCGGCGAGACGGTTGAGCGCATTGGCGGAGTAGCATTCTACTGTCTAAGCAGCGCTGATTACGACGATGTTGTGCCTCTTGGGTCTCTCGAGTCAGAATATTCAGACGCTGCCTCGGTGCAATCCGACCCTTACGGTCAGGGCCTCAGCCGAAGAGAGGTGGCTATGGAACATCCTTGTCATGACCTGCGCAACCTACTCAGCAACGGAACCTTTTACTACAGCACAGATTTCGACCTGACCAACCGAGTGCAGGACAGGTATGTCGGTTGGGACTCGCGACTAGCACAACGCTCACATGGATAGACCTATCAACTCCAACTCGTTTGAAATCGACAACTTTGACGATGCCTTCCTCTGGAACTCATTCATGATCAGCCCCTTGGTGCAGTTTCGGTCACGACTTATGCCTCAGGAACGGTCAGCTCTTGATTCTTCGCGAATTCTCACTTCTGCAATCAGAGGTTTCTGTAAGACAATGACCATTCCGTTGAGCTCCTCGCCCATAAAGAATGTCAAGACTGGCATGCCCTCTTTCATGACGCTCATCTCGCGCCTGTCTTGTCAAAGAGCCGGAACTCGTTTCAACTCACGAGGCATTGACGATGACGGGCATGTTGCCAACTTTGTCGAGACCGAGACGACATTCTGGAGTCCGGCGGGAGTCCTGTTCTCGTATGCCCAAGTCCGTGGTTCCGTTCCAGTCTTCTGGGAACAGGCTGCCGACCTCATCCCAGGACGTCAGAAGATCACAATAACAAGATCTCCGGATGGTACACAGCCCGCATTCAACAAGCACTTTGAGGAGCTTGAACAATCGTACGGAGCCGTTCACGTCATTAATCTTCTCAGCGAGACCAAGCCAGGCGAGGTCGAGCTGAGCACACTCTACCACAATGGTATTAGGCACTGCCCCCTGAGCCGACCAGGGCCGGATGGCTCATGGGATCGTGCCCTCTTGCGGGAAACAAACTACGATTTCCACGCCGAGACCAAGGGGCCTGCCGGGTATGAGGCTGCTCGAGATATCCGCCGCTACATTGAGGATTCGACCGATGGTTTTGCCTACTTCCTTGCAGAGGAGACGAGTGACCCACGGGAGGACCAAGATGGCTCTGGACATGCACGCATGATAGTTGTGCTTCAACAGGAGGGCGTTTTCCGAACCAATTGTCTGGATTGCTTGGACCGAACCAACCTCATCCAGACCATGATCTCACAAATGGCTGTCGAAGCCTTCCTTGGACACCGAGGTGAATTCGCCGCCTCTGACTTTTGGATGAGGCACTCTAGTTTATGGGCAGACAATGGCGACTCGTTGTCCAAGACGTACGCTGGAACAGGCGCATTGAAGTCGTCATTCACGCGACATGGAAAGATGTCTCTGTCCGGTGCCGTGGCCGATGTGCGCAAGTCTGTTCAGCGCATCTATCACAACAACTTCCTCGACCCATCTCGACAAATCACCATCGACATGCTCCTGGGTCGTCTCGTTGGACAAGCACCGGTTCACTTGTTTGATCCCATCAGCGACTTTGTGTCTTCCGAGTTGGCGAGGCGAGGGGGCGAGTTCACTTCGTACAACGGTATCACAATATGGGTCGGCACGTTTAACCTCAACGGCCGAACAGAAGGCGTCGATCATGACCTCGGTCCTTGGCTGTTCCCAGAGTCTATGGGCAACGCCCAACCAGATATCTATGTGGTTGGTTTCCAGGAAATCGTGGAGCTCAGTCCACAGCAAATCATGAACAGTGATCCATCTCGGAAGAATCTATGGGAGCAAGCTGTCAAGAGCAACCTCAATGATCGACAGAAGCGATTGGGGGGCGAGAAGTATGTGCTACTACGAAGTGGGCAGCTCGTTGGAGCAGCGCTATGCATCTTTGTAAAGACGCCCAGTTTGGCCAACATTAAGAACGTTGAAGGCAGCGTGAAAAAGACTGGCATGTCTGGCATGGCTGGAAACAAGGGAGCTGTTGCGATTCGCTTCGATTACGCCAACACTCACATCTGCTTCGTCACGGCGCATTTGGCAGCAGGTTTTTCAAACTATGAGGATCGCAATCGGGATTATGCAACTATTCATCATGGTCTGCGTTTTCAGAGGAACCGAGGCATCGATGATCACGGTAAGCTTTACAGGGCCGGCAGCCACTTGCTATATAATGGGAGAGCACATACTAACACGAACAGATGCCGTTATCTGGCTGGGTGATTTCAATTATCGCATCGGCTTGAGCTTGGAAACTGCAAAGGCTCTAGTCAAGAAGCGCGACTATGAGGCCCTGTACGAGAACGACCAGCTCAACCTCCAGATGGTAGCCGGCCTGTCGTTCCCATTCTACTCGGAAGCTCGCATTACGTTTCCACCTACGTACAAGTTTGACATCGGGACTGATGATTACGATACTTCGTATGCTTGCACATACCTCCTTATTGACTCTTTGCGTTTGTACTAACACGATCTCAGTGAAAAAGCTCGCATTCCCGCTTGGACAGATCGTATTCTAAGAAAGGGCCCTAATCTCAGACAAGTCTTGTACAACTCGGCGCCTCTCAAATTCTCAGACCATCGACCGGTCCATGCTGCGTTTGAGTGCAGGGTGAGCATCGTGGATGAATCTTTACGGGAATCTATCAGCCAAGAACTCTATCAGCGCCGGAAGGCCGAGGTTGGGGACGCTACAGCGCATCTCGGCACGGGCGAAGACAGCGATGATGAAGATCTGATCGGATACGACTCGATAGAGCCGGGACTGCCACCGGCTAGTTCGGACCGCCAGAAGTGGTGGCTCGACAATAGACAGCCCGCTCGTGCGGCAGTGCCTGTTCCCAAGGCCAGGAATGGGCAGATGGTTTCTCTTAACCCCAGTCGCCCGTCGAATCCCTTTGGCCAAGCCGAGGAACCGGACTGGATATCGATCCCAAGGTCATCTTCCAAGGCTTCTTTATCGAGCATGTCGAGCTCGCCGTTCGAAAAGGTCAACTTGCCTCATGCCATGGCATCAGCTTCAAGCATCCCGCCTAGAAAGCTACCCCCGCCATTTGATCCATCAACTTTGCCGGCCAAGGTTGGACGTCTGGCCCTGATGGACGATCATGGACCAGCCAGCAGAGGAGAAACGCCGCCTCCGCCTCCACCACCGCGGCGGCAGACTGCAGGAGTGGGACAGGGAGGCAGCAATGGCTTTGGACTTAATAGGACACAGACGCAGCCTCTGCCAACGCCCCTTCGACCTACTTCGGCAGCCTCCCACACTTCACATGCCTCGCAGCAGCACGGCAAGAGTGGGAAGCCGGCGCCCCCAGTGGCAAAGAAACCAGCACATCTAGCGACTATATCTCCCATATCAAGTCCAGTGGGAAGCCACAGCACCATAGACGACGACTTTCGTCCTCCATTGCCCACCAGGGCTGCCACGGCTGGTTTGGTACCAAGCCCTCATCCGCATGGAGCTGGGGCAACAACCGTGCGAAAGCCCGTGGCAGGACCAAAACCCGGGATGAACGGCTCCAGCCCGAAACCGTCAACTCCGGTCGGAGCAGTGGGTTTGCCCGGGATGATGGGTGGGGATGTCCGGGGTGGACGCCGAGCGGCACCACCCGTGCATCCGAAACCACACCTGCAGCAGCAGCAACAGCCGCATCAACAACAGCAAGGGACGATAGACCTATTAGGCTCGCTAGACGAGGGTCAGGAGGTGGGAGGATGGGAGACTCTGAAGCCGAGTACGAGAGCGTAGCGGGACATGGTTAAAGAAAAAAAAGTGGTTTAGCCAAGTTAGATGTTTGGGCTGGGTTCTGGTGGGTTTGGCGTTTTAGGGTTTTCTGTGGGATTGAAGCGTTTGAGTACATGTAGGTGCAGCAACAGGTTACGCAGCTGATGGGTCCCGGTAGATTTTCTGCAGCTCGGGACTGGGGGCGGTGTTCAATGTGATGGAGCTCATTGACAAGCCTGTGTGTGCCCAATGAATCTCTTCCGTGTAGTGTTCGTCCATTTTATCTCAGAACTAGGCTAGACTGCCCTTAGTGAAACCTAGTGATAAACAGTGTCAGTCTGTCTCACGACTCGTGAACCACACAATTCTGCATCATGTGCCATCTCTCTCCTCCCATCAACTCAGCCACAGTTTTTCTCTCCATCAAGATAGCGGACCCAAAACGTCTCAATATCTTTCACCCGTTAGGTTCGTCCCGCTCAGATCGGCCGGTGTGCGCCACCCGCAAGTCGGATGATGTACATTTCGGCCTCTGCCGGGTCTGTCTTTTGTCTTGTCTTGTGTGAAGCACAGTGGTGTGAGTTGGTTACCCTGTAGAACAACAGCGGTGACCCCCCCCCCATAATCCTATCCCTTGCACCCATGTCGTGCTGGGCTACTTTGACCTCATGACCACCTTGGACAAAAGCCTCGTCCCTCTCCCCCCGCGCAAGCAAGATCTTAACCCTTGAATGAGCCGATGCCGGGCATTGGATAGATGTTTAAACTCGAGGGGGACACACTCTTTCTCTCCCTTTCTTTCCCTTCCTTCTTTTCAACAACGCTTGGAGTATATCTTTTGCAACAAAAGCGCCTTTGTCCGACGTTGGATAAAATCACTGTCCTGCAGTTAGCCGCAAATCCTAACCTGTTTTTTACCTTCCGGAAGAGATAAGCTGCCCTGCAAGGCCAAGGCCCGCAGCTGGCCCCCCCCATCTTCAGCACACCACCTACTACTCCCCCAAGTTTGAACCGGCAGAAGGTCCATCGATCTCGACGAACGACGGGCTGGTGATCCCCTCTTATTACTACCTCGTCGTCAATCATCACCTTTTTCCCAATTCCATCCCCCCGGACCCAAGTAAGAAAATAGTCCAATAAACAAAAAAAAAAAAAAAAAAAAAAAAACATAACCATTCAAATATTCGGATCCGCAACACCATCGAAAAAGCCCTTTAGGTCCAACGACTAAAAAGCCCGCCACCCCCCCCCAGATCGGAGACCGGGGGACCTGGCTTCGCTAGCTTCGCGACGGGTTCTCACCGTGTGCAATTTCTCTCAACGAGGTTCATTTCTACAAAATCTTGGGGGGCGCCCCCGAACTTCTTCCTCCTTTATTTCTCCTGTCTCGCTCCATCCGTTTGGAGCGACCTGCTTTTTTTGATACCCACGAGCGAGTCTTTTCCCTACTTTACTGCGCGCCATATACCAAGACGAGGAGAAACAAGGACTACAGTACGATTCGGGCGACGCGAGTCATTGAGAGAGACCAAAGAGGCGAGACCGAAAGTCGAGGCCGTTAAATCGTACACCATCCATCGCTGGACGTTTTGAACGCTACTTTTATCAAATACGAATATCTCGGAGCAACCGAGTCATCAATCCCTTTAACAACACCTCGACTCAAACCACCTACAATACCACGAGTGAAATCGCTATAAACCTCAATCATCGACTATTCGATTCATCATCATCCTCACGCCATAATCCTATCAACAATATCAATCAAATAACAGGCATTACTCACAAATACGAAAACAAGATGGCTGGTTCACCAGAAGCAAACGCCCTTCCTGTCATCAGGAACAACCCCCTCATGCCTCCCGCAAAGCAGGAGCGTATCCATATCTGGCGCACAGAGGTCGCCTCCGCCCTTTCACTCCCTACGGCCCCGTCCCTCTCGTCATCCATGTCCTCGTCCTCTGCCGCCACCCCGGATCCCGACCCAGACACATCTTTTGGCCTATCGCCGCCATCACCAGCCACTTCACGGTCCCGCAGCCTGTGGAAGCGCATCAGCTGGCGGTTTGGCCCAAAGAGACGCGCTGCCGCGAACGCCGCGGCAGCGGCAGCGGAACTACCTGAAGGCCGCACCGCTATGTACCGTGGGCTGGAGACTAGGGGACCGAGGGGACACGACGATATGGAAGAGGGAGGCATTCTAGAGAGAGATAGCGAAGGAGCCAACGGCTTGAGGGAGAAGCAAGAGAGGTTGATGCGGGCTGCGAGATTACTAGGCCACGGCCCCGAGAGGAACTGAGACATCTACAGCATCACGGTGGATTACGACCTACACACCGTTTGTTTCTCTTTGTTCACGAAAGGCCCGGCGCTGGTAATATTCCTAATAGGCAACCGGGGTCATGTCGACATGTGTCATGATATAGCATTTATTCTTCATTAATCAATGTCCTTGCAGACAACACTAAACACCGGGACCGGTCCTCCACTGCCGGCTCCAACATTGCCATCTTTAGCCATCCCAGAGTCGCCGACTAATCAAGCCGTAGAGAATCGTTCCACCATTGCTGATTGAACCGAGAACCTTTGCGAGATGATGGCCGGTGTTTGTGACAGGTCGAGGCAAATAAGTTGAACCGCCAGAATGATTCTTCAGGATCAGGTCGCAAGAGTTGCGAAACGTTCCGTCGTTCCTCTTCGGTGCCGTGTCAAGTCCGTGAACATGAATGTAGGGGGAATTTTTAGGGTTGCGGAGCATAGAAACATCAGGAAACAAACATCTCCACTGCCTCTGCTCCGAGGGGACGTTTAGAAACGAGCCAATAGACATGAAGGGGCAAAAATGATACTCGGGGAGGAAACAACAACGACGTCAAGAGACAAGGAAACGGGTAACATGAGAAAGCCCTTCTCCATGACGATCCATCGAGATAGATATCGGGTATGAGGGACACAAATGTAGTTTGGTAAAAGGTGTGGAAAAGAAGCGACGGACGGATGAATGAAAGGGGGAGAGCTTTGCGATTTATCTGCCAGGTAAAAAAATAACCGTCATGGTGTTTGGCGGTCGATTTCCGAGTCCGACGGACGAACGAGATGAAGATTCCACGCCGTGCACTTTCCCTTTGCCTGAACCAGACCCTATGATCCTCCCTCTCCCTCGCCATGAAAAAAAGCAACGCACTGCGCAAAAAAGAAGCCTCGTACTATCATCCAGCCCGCCCAAGACAGGCCCAGCTATCCGTGTGTCCGGGGGCAGACAAGAGTAGCCGGGGCGAGAATACATCTCGGTTCCTATATGCCGAGACGCATGTGGTATCGAGGGGATTTGGAAACAGACTTAAGAAGCGGCAGCGGGCGCAGGCTCCTCGGCCTTGGGCTCCTCGGCCTGCTCGGCGGGCTTGGCAGCCTCACCCTCCTCCTTCTTGGGGGCGTCGGCACCAGCGGCCTCGCCCTCGGCGCTGTCGGACGAGGTCCAGAGGGTGAGGTTGTCGCGGAGGAGCTGCATGATCAGGGTACTGTCGCGGTAAGACTCCTCAGACAGAGAGTCGAGCTCGGCAATGGCATCGTCGAAGGCCTGCTTCGCGAGGTGGCAAGCACGGTCGGGCGAGTTCAGGATCTCGTAGTAGAAGACGGAGAAGTTGAGAGCAAGACCCAGGCGGATGGGGTGAGTGGGAGTGAGCTCAGTCTGAGCGACGTCGGTAGCGCTCTGTGGTTGGGCACAATCAGTCAGCGGGGGGCACGAGGGGGCCCGGATCTTGCGGCATGTGACGGTGGGGGGGAACTTAGCCTCACCTTGTAAGCCTCATGGGCAGCAGTGGCAGCACCCTTGCGCTTCTCACCAGAGGCGAACTCAGCGAGGTAGCGGTGGTAGTCACCCTTCCTACAGGCGGGGAAATACCCTGGTCAGCTTTCTGGACGCGAAAAATTGCAGTGTTGAGATATCGGAAGAGTCATGCGGGGAGGGGGGCGATGATGAGTGGTGGTTGATCCAGCACCCAAAAAAAAAGGCGGGATGCGAGGGGCCTCAGGCCAGAGGCGGGGAAGATAAAAACGCACATCTTGTGGTAGAAGACCTTGGACTCGCCAGTGGCGGCGTTGGGGATGAGGAACTGATCCAAAACGTCGAGGACATCCTGGCAGACCTTCTCGAGCTCGGTCTCGATCTTGTTGCGGTACTCCTTGATGGTGGAGACGTGCTTGTCGGAGCCCTTGGACTCCTCCTTCTGCTCGATCGAGGAGATGATGCGCCACGAGGCACGGCGGGTGCCGACAACGTTCTTGTAGGCAACGCTGAGGAGGTTGCGCTCGTCGACGGTGAGCTCGCCGCCCAGCTTGGCCACCTCCTTCATGTAGGTGACCATCTCATCGTAGCGCTCGGCCTGCTCGCAGAGGCGGGCCAGGAAGGTCTTGCTGCAAAGTGGTAACACGTACGAGGTCAGCGATACGGCGTCTTTATTTCGGTGGCATCAACTCGTCCCCAGCCGGACTATGCGACGAGAGGAGAGCGACGGGAGCGCCCGGGGAGGCGGTAGAGGGCCATTTGGACAAACCTTTCACGCTGCAGCACCAAAAAGTCAGCATCTTGAAACCGTCTTGACTAGGGAGATGGGAGGGGATGGAGATGGCAAGCAGGGGGGCAACCAGCGCCGCCCGAGACCGAGGCGAAGAACCAGAAAAGGATCGCAAGCTGCATAGCCGATCGCCGCAGGCCAAGGATCGTGGATCGCGGGCTCGGGACGTCGATGTGTTGACAGCGTCGGTGTTTGGGCTCGACTGAGGGGTTGTGCGGGCTGAGGCGAGACCGAGCAGGCGGCGGAGAGGGAAAAGGGCACAACAAGAGTAGAGGGGAAGCGGATGTATCGATACTTACCTCGGTGGTCATGGTGAAAAGATTCGGAGGGTATTATTCGTGAAAAAGAGGAAGCGGTCGTGAGAGAGAAAAAGAGAGGGAGAGGTTGAGTGAGAAGATGGGAAATTTTGGAGGTTTGAGATTTGGGGGGTGCGCAAGTAGAATGAGGAGGGAGGGATGAGGATGGGCTGTGGATGTGGAGGTAGCGGGTGAGAAGAGAGGGACCTTGCCTGGGCTGTGGAGGTGGGACGCAGGTCAGGCGTTGAGAACCGGCGCAGGTAAGGCAGGCATGTGCGAGTTTTGGGTGCGCGTCCCTATTTCGCGCATTGATTTTGGCAGCCCTGGCTGGTAACTCTGCGGGGGATTCAGGGCTGCATCCGCTAATTTTTTGGGGGGCCTGACGCCTGGGCGAGGCGGGGTCCTCTCCAGCGGGTTCTGGGCGCAGCCCTCTACCAAAGGGGGTTTTGGTTTATTTTGGCACCCGGTTTTTCCAGACGGCCAAAAAACAACTGTTAGCCTGCATCCTTAGTGCCGTCATAACCCAGTCACCGCTCTCATTCATTCACTACAGGGCGGTGATTGTCTGCTGGGAGAAAAGGGGAAACAAGGGACGGACCCGTATCCCGCTGCAAAAATTAACAACGGACGGGACCTGACGGAGTGCGCTAAGTTTTCTTTTACTCTTGGATGGATGGCTTTCATACGCGGTACGGTGCGGTGCGGTGCGTGGCTTCGGTTCGGTGCGGCCTGCCAGGTGCCAGACGCCAGGTGCCAGAAGTTGGTTGCCAGGTGCCAGCTCAGGTCGGCACCTCAGAGCCACGTGAGCGCAAAAAAAAAGTGACGACGTTTCCATCCAAGTTCCATCTCGTTCACCCCTCTTCCATGGATCAAACAAACACAAACGCTGCCGTAGTGCCCGGGCCACCTGAATCCCTCCAGTTCATTTCTCCTGAGGCCCAGCGCGCCCGCCATCGCACCCGCTGTGTTGGAAATGCGCACGTGTCTGCCACCTCTCTCTGCCTCTTGCCAGCGCCTACAGGAAATCAACAAGTCACTCGGACGTTGATATGCATTCACCCTGACGATGCCGCTTCTGATAGAGGTCCTAGGCCAGCCTCATTGGGGCTGAGGACGTGCTTGATGCCTTAGATTGGGTCTTTTGTCCTCTCGCCGCCACACACGACATCTCGCGCCCGCGCGGATGATGAGATATCCAGGATGGTAGACCCAGTATCCGCCAATGCAGCCCAACACATGGCAACCTGTACCTACTGTACGCTTGGAGGTCCAAACGAAACAAAACCGCCCAGCAACCATCCTTATTTGGCTCATTTACCTGTGAGCGCACGCGACACATGGTGACTGGCCTGGCTGAGCCTCTGGTAGGTATGAACTCATTTCTCCTCGTCGACAGCCTTGTATTAGCCGCCCACGCCAGTGTCTGAGGGCCAACCAGTCAACGACACTGTCCACTTCTCGTCTCGTCGCTGGGACGACTCGTCTTGATGATTGGGAACCACATCAAGATCCGAGGCCGTTCGGTCATTGCTCGCAGCTTCAAGTCCAGGCATCGAGACGGGGATTCGCTCGCTCACGATGCTAGTTCGCCCTGACAGCGGCTACTAGATATCCGTCCTTATTTTTCACAAGATTGCTCTGCACCGCATCAAATCTTGAGATCTGCCCATCTCGCTCTCAACCATCCCTGCTGGCGTGTTTATTGACATTGGATGATTTGATTGCCTTCCCTTGCAACCCCGCTCAGGTCTGGTTGCCTGCCACACGTCTCGCTCGACACGTTTGTCCTTGTCCTTGGCCGGGAAAATCCACGAACCTGGATGCGGGAACTGTGCGTTGCTGGACCACTGGTCTCCATCCTGGTCTCCCATCGTTTCGCCTGCCTCTGTTCTCATCCGTTTCAAGAGACTCTGGAGCCAGACTATAGTCGCGCATCTGTCAACTAGTCGCCCTCCATTGGACGCTACTCTCTCTCTCATCTGGAACGGCCGAGGGTATTCCTCTGGGTTCGCATCTTTTGCCTCTATCCCACCCATGTTGCCTCCGCCTGCCAACAGAACAGAAACGGTTTCGTTTCCTTTTTTCTCTGCCCCCACAGACCCATCTGCAATCATCCGGAGCCACGTTCCACGATGGCCGCAGAAACCGGTTTCGCCTCATCCAGCTCAGACGTGTCTCTCTGCTTCTCGCTGCTCATACCCTCCGACTTGACCCCGTGGCAACCCAAAAGCTCATCTCTCCAAAACACGCCTATCCAAGGCATAATGATGTCCCTGGGTGCTTTTCGGCCCTGTCAGGCTAGCCTTCGGGACCCTTATCATGGCATGGCCTGGAACGAACTTTGACACAACCCCAGCCCAGCCCAGCTCATGTTCCTTTGGTGGAGCTCTCCGCTCGGTCTAGCCCGCCGGGCGTGGCCGGGGAGTCCAAGTGGGCAGCCAGGCCGAGTTGTGAGTTGGCATTCGGGGACTCGCAGGGTTCCGAACACGGCCCATGATGCCATCTTCCGACCTACATGTACATGCGAGGCCGTGAGTGTGAGGGCGGTAGGTGGTCTCGGGAAAATCCCTCTCCGCTCAAGTGAAAAATCTCTATTCTGTGTACCGTATTCAGGACTCACTGGCCTTTGTAAGTGGACATTCCTAGACAACTTGATGATACCCTTGAGAGTTGAGGTTGTTCAACATAGACCCACTGCCAATGGATGAGCTTATCTCGCTCACCGAGTGACAAGGTTTCCATAACCCCCATGCTCTTTCTGAGAGAGACTCATGCGGTGAAAGGAAGCCAGTCGTTAACATGAACGATGTTGGGCTTTATCTGAAGCTCGTGTAGCCAGGAGTTTCACAACGAGACGTAAGCCAGGGGATGATGGTGTTTTTCGACTTCTCTGAAGACCCAGTTGTCAACTCATTCTCTATCCCTTTGATTCAACCCTCCTGTTTTTCTCAACCTTGCGGTGTAGACTACCTTTCCCCGCTTGCGAGTCAAGGATGATGGAAAATTCCACTTCAGCCAAGAGTCTCTTGCAGAATATCTGGAAATTCTCCGATTGTCCCGTTGCCGTCCGGTCCCAACAGCACTCGACAACCAACAACAGTTGAATCGTTGTGACAACATCAATTAAGACTATTATATGATGCATGATAGATCAGAGACTTTTAGAAACACTATGAATAAACGCTCAGAAACCCCCCCAAAAAAGACTCAAGAAAGCTAGAGCTCCTCCGTATCTGGACCTTGGTATGGTCCTCTACCCCAGTCGGCAGGATCGCCTCCTGGCGCGCAAAGCCCCAGTCTCCAGAAATAGTCCCGGTGGGCAAAGAGGAGCTGCCACAGCTTGAATCTCGAGGGGAAGCCTTCCGCCTGCACCGACTTTTCCGAATCCGCCGGGACGCTTCTGGCGTGGAGCAGACGGCGCAATGCCGACCAGACAGAATCGTCTGCCCCGGCAATACATGCTGGATCGTTGTCTCCCACGCAGAGGTGGATGTCGGCCTCGGAGGGAGAAAGTTGCTGTTTGGAAATGTATATCTCGCCCGCGTGTGACTTGTAGCCCCATTCGCCCAGGGGAAGTAGAGGGACGGGATCTTCCTTATGAGTTACCCGTCTATACTCGCGTTCTTCAAGATTCTCGTGGCCGTCTAGTTGGAAGACCTCGTCTACGAAACGAGCAAGCCCGTCATTCCCAACTCGAGGCTCACCAAACGTTGTAACGACCACATCGTTAAAGCCCAAGGATACCTTGAGCTCCAGCGCCGCAAGACAGGCAACGGCGCCTCCAAGACTATGCCCGACGAGTTGAATCGGGTATGATGGATGCTGAGTCTTTAACTGCCGGAGCTGCGGGAGGACAAGACGTCTAGCGTTTTTCCAAGAGTCGAGGAAGCCCATGTGTACAGTGCAGTTGGTACACTCATATTCTGGCTTCTTGGGGGGCTCTTCATCACCGTCGCCGGGAGCCGGATACGGCACGTACTCTTGGGGCACAGTGCTCAAGTCGACTATGGTGTTTGTAATGCTGTAAGTGCCCCGGAAAGCCACCACGATAGCGGGCTGGCCTGCAGTGTAGGCGTCGCTATCCCCTCGCTGCCCCACGCCATGGTCGACAGCTATGTAGCCGCAGCTGTCGCCGAGAAGAGGACCAGTATTCCATGTGGTGATGAGGGACAAGCTTGGGAAATCGCTGCAGCGGGACACGCATTCAAAGGGCTTCCTGACGCCAGTTGTGCCGATACAATAGGAAATGTCGACCAGACGAGAGAGGCGCTCTAGTGTCGCAAAGAGAGATACTGATATGCTCTTGGGTGTGGTTGCTTGCGAAGTGACGGCAGGGCCGTGCTGAGGTGGTATCTGAAGGGCGAAGACCAGGGTTGTGATGATGAGCTGCAAAGCAAAGAGCCTCGTAGAGGCGATAGATTTCAGCCGCATGGTGAATTGAGGTGTATGACGAGTTGAGCCGTAGCAGAGTAAGATGTGGCGCGGCGTTCACTCGGGCATGTCGAGAGTCGAGGTATGGACTCCAATAGGCAGGTAGTCAAGATGAGATGACGGCGCGTTTCCCAGAGATAGGCGTATCCTCAGCAGAGGCTCGTTGAAAGCTGAGATAGAGGAGAGATGCAGGTCGCCTTTTGTTGGGGAGGGCGAAGCTCGAGGCTGGGCCCCAATGGAATGACGATGTAGATCAAGTGAGGTAACTTTCAAGGTCCCCAGACGGGAAGTGCCAGTGCCAGGCCTCAAGATCAGGCCTCAATTGTCCTAAGGTCCCGTGAGGGCATTTGACTCGTTGAGGTCATACGGCAGACTGGTCGGACAAGAGGTACTTGGCCCGGGGCGGCGAATGCGAGCGGCCGAGGAGGTACCCTCCGTCCCTGGTTCTGACAAACGGAGGAGGGAAGAGTGGTCTGGCCCTGCCTGGGGTGCATGATTTCAGCGGCTGGGACGTGATTTGGGCTGCTGTGAGTGGCTGGGAGGCTTCTGCACTACCCCAGATTTCCATTAGGGACCCACTCTTTCCTAGCGCGTGGACGGCATCTGGAGCTGACGGTCTCTTCTCTGAGGATCGCTCAACTGTCATTCACGGACTTGTTCTGGTCATTGGCAGTGGTTGGTGATGAGATTTCTCTTGTGAATTCTATTATTAAGTTGGTGAATCTATCGAGTCTCATACTGAACTGACCAGTAAGACTGTTACTGATGCTTCTTTCTCCCACGTGTTGCTCGTCTTGTTCTGTTCTACTCTCACGCTCCGTTCTACCATCTTATGCGTTGTACAAATGACACCGTCACTCGCTCTCTCGAACAAACATCAGATCACGAGATTTCAACTCTCGGAGTACATCGGCTCAAGACGGCGGTGTCTTCCTCACAGGGTTGAGGCTGGTGAACAATGCCCGATGGTCCGTCGAGTTGCTCGTGCAGCTGCCAGATCTCCCGCACTTGAGCGAGATTATGGCACTGCCACCGGCTTCCCATTGTGCAGTTCTATATCCGGAGTTAGCATGGTATAGGATTCAGAGAGACAACCCACCCGTCGGAACCATCGCAGACCTTCTCCATCACCCAGAGCTTCTGGTCGTCGTCGTCCCATAGAAACTCAACAGCCGCGTTGTCACAGGCATACCGCGAAGAGCCGGGGCTGGGGACGACCTTGGACGAAGAGTTCTTGTGGCATGGCGTCTTGACCTTGGTATCCTCGTCCTCAAAGTTAAAGTCAAAGGCTGAGAGCGTCTTGCCACCGTCCTTGGACTGGCCCTTGAAGTTGAGGATGTGGTAGGCGTCGGGGAGAACACATGAGTTGGTCTCGTCGGCTTCTAGAAGAACGAGACCTGGCGGGACTGAGTAGGCGTGGGCTGCCCAGGTCGTTGGCAGAGCGGATAGAATGACAAGTCCGAGATGCATGGTTGATGAGGGAGTTGTATGTTGGTGGTTATCAAGTATTTGGATGGAGGGGCGGGAAGATCGTGATAGCGGCTCAAGTGAGATGGATGGAATAACACAACAGAGAGAGAAAGATGCGAGTCAAGACGAGGTCAATTATAAGTTTGCCGGACTCACAATATGGAGACAACGACGTCAGATCTCTCCTAACCTTACCGAAACACGCGGCCGTGTAAACACGAAAACCGGGCCATAGTTTTACTGGTAAACTCGCGCGCCGTCAAGCAAAAATGCCCCCCTTCGCCGATCCCGCTGCAACCGCCAGGAGTAAACAATTCCACTCATGAAAAGGGACGGAGACGAGGATCCGAGGGAACGGCCGGCGATGCAGTCATTGGCCGCCGATCCCGTTTCATGTTGTCAAAGGGTTGACGTGTATGTACGTCCGTCCATGCGCCGTCGACAGTAAAATAGCAACGGATAGATATTCTTGGACTCTTTGCGCGAGGTTGTTCCCGTCTTGTGAGACAGGAATAGAAACGTGATTGATCATGCAAGCGGGTTTGACTGTGTACCGAGGCCTCCTTTCAGAAGAGTGTTTGCTCATCCCTGGTTTCACTCGAGATTGTAATGGACACTAAACCTTGGGGGCTGGAGTGTAGATCGTAATGTGCGCATGATTCTTGCATTATCCCTTGTGTTGATGGTTCACAGCCACCTTTTTACTAGGAGAGTATGGATGTTTGGAGATACTGTCACCTCGGGCATTATGGTTGTTTCATCATATTCCCCAGGCTTGCCATCTGGAACAGAGAATGCTGTTGAGAGGACGGGCAGTTCTAGATGCTTGGTTCAACCTGACATGAGGAAGATTGCCTCAATAATTCTGTATATTGAGAAATAGTAAAGTGCCTAAAAGACAATTCATCTCATCACGAACAAGCGTGCTCAACAACGAAGCAAACTCAACGTTGCCCATCATGAGATCCATCCATTGAGATCCACCTCATGAGCTGAGCTGTGGTCCTCTTCTTCTGTGGGTCAAAGACACTTCTCGACCGCACACAACACCTCGAACCCTCCAGCACGTGACCCACAAGCGCGAAAATTATCCACCCCAGTCTTTTTCGCACAACCACCAAAACTTTTTTTCCTATCGCGAAGATCCCCTCCTTTCTTCCCTTCTCGACAACCACCCTCTTCAGCCTCACTAACCCATCCAGCACAATGGCCGCTGAAGCCCCCGCGAGAACCGGTCTGGCCGTCGGCCTCAACAAGGGCCACGTACGTCGTCTCCCTGTCACAGTCTCACCTCGTGGAGGATCTCTGCTGCTTCGCCACGGATGAGAGATGTCGACTTCTCTTTGAATTAGCAGACGATGGACGCTGACATTTTGCGCCTTTTGCGGATTAACAGAAAACCACCCCCCGTGTCGTCAAGCCCCGTGTCTCCCGAACCAAGGGTCACCTGAGCAAGCGCACCGCTTTCGTCCGTGAGGTCGTCAAGGAGGTTGCTGGGTAAGTCACTTTTTTCTTTGAGGATATGATGGAATAGGATTGGGGAAAGATGCAAGAGGGGGGGCAGATGGGAAAGACATTGCTGCCATGGGGAAAATTCTTCATTGGACTCTGCCTGCCCTGTCTTGGCGATTGGATGCTGGTTCTCTACCTCTGACAACAGTTCGCTAACCACCATCTAACAGTCTTGCCCCCTACGAGCGCCGAGTCATTGAGTTGCTCCGAAACAGCAAGGACAAGCGTGCCCGTAAGCTCGCCAAGAAGAGAGTACGTCGACCCGACACATACACACACACAACACCAGATCAGTGTAAACTAACCTGACAACAGCTCGGTACCTTCGGCCGTGCCAAGAAGAAGGTCGACGAGCTCCAGCGCGTCATCGCCGAGGCTCGCCGCGCGGGTCACTAAATCGTCTAATCTGGATTTTTGGGAATCTGGCACCGAAAGGGGTTCGCATGGATTGGCGTGGTCACGATTTGATCGATTAAAAAAAATGATACGGCTTTGATGCTCCGTGGCAGGGATTTTAGCTGCGGCTCACCGGAATACCAATACTCTGAAGACATTTTATGGCGTTATGACAATGCCATGTTCCCTTTCTGCTGCAACGTGACTGTATGCTTCTTGTGACGCTTTGTTCCATGAGCCTATATATGTACAACTACATCGCTGTAACATGGATCAATCCCTAAGAGAATGGCCTGACAAAGCTATTGACTGTATCAGAACAGTCTAGAGAGACAGTAGAGATACAATACGCTTCAGGTTTCGTCCAACCAAACATAAAAATGATGTTAACCAACGCCGCCCTTGACCCTTGAATGCATGCCATGGAGACTACTCTTCCAATAAGTCAAACCCGTCTATTTCTTTCCCAGCTTCAGCCACTTTGGTATCTTCTTGGCGATCTTATCTCCAGTTCCTTCGCCCTCAGCTCTTGATGGCCGAGCCACGGCCGGCCCATCGTCCTTACTATCTGGAACCTCCACGGGCTCAGGTATCTTGACTTCCTGTCCCTGTTGTGCAACATTGGCTTTGAGGAAGGGCTGCTTTCGCACAGCTGGAGGTACAGCGTTGTCCCACACCAAGTTGATGAGAATGCGTCCTGTCAGCTTGTAGGACTTGATGAGCTCATTGCCAGGATTGGAGTTGTCCTTAATAACAGTCTTGGTTCCTGGCAGAACCAAGTGGAAGGGCTGATCATTGCTGGCCATGACATGCCGGACAGCGTCGTAGAGGAACCGGCCTGTGTCAGCTGGACCAACCTGCCAGTCACTGCTGGTGTTATCCGGGAAACGGACCTTGACGAGGACGGATTTGATAGCAGCGATCTTGGCCGCCTCAGCCGCGGCCTTGTCCTCAAGTTCTCGATCCGAGGGTAGTCGCCTGTTTCTCGAGTCTTCCTGTAGACGGGCTTGATGAAGTTGAGCATGAGCAACGGTGGGAGTAAAGTCGGTCTCGCTGGATGGGGCGAGAGCTGCCGCAGGAGTTGAGCCTGAAGGCGCAAGGAAGACGTTGACTGGTTCTAGAGGATCTCTTCGTTGAGAGGGTTCCACACTCATCTTGTCCTCTTCTTCGGGTTTCTCGTCTGCGGCGCTGGTTTCCTCTTGCTGGTTACGGCTGGAGTCCTCTTCTGGTTCTGGCTTGACATCTGCCATGGGAGTATCTTTGGTCTCCTGGGGTTGTGGTCCCGCCTCCTTTGATGTCTCTGCTGGTTCCTTTTCACTTTCCGCGGCTCCTGATGCCTCTGGCTCTTTAGCCTCCTCTTCTGTGTCCTTGAAGTATTCGCTTATCTCGGACATGGCATCGAACAAGGTCTGATCCGTCTTCCGATAGGTCAACCTAATAAGAACACTGCCAGAGTTGTATCCAAGCTGCGACAATGTCTTTTGAAAATCGGCAAACGAAGAGAGTTCACGACCCATAATGTTGAGAACGGGGATCTCGTAGTATAATTGTCCGCCACCGCTTGCTGTGCCGCTGGACGTCTGGGCGACGCCACGGGCGGTGATGTTGATGTTCTTGCCATTGCTCGCCTTGCCGCTCTCGAACTGGCGCAGGACCTTCCAGAGGGTGAGATCGCTGGGGAATTTCTGGATCAATCGGCCGCCGGGGATTTCGCGACCCTCGGGGGGCGGGACTTGGAGACCGACTTGGATGGCGGAGGGTGTCTTGGACTTTAGGACGAGCTCGAGCTTTGCGCCGGGGATGAGACCAGAGGTTCGGAAGGGGACAGAAAGGTCCACCTGCTTTTGACGGTGTCTAGGAGGAGATATGATCAGTATGGCGTCGGAAGGAGAAGCGAAACAAGGGGACTCACTTAACAAGATACTTGTCACTAGAGAGGCCGAGCTTCCTGCATGCCTCCTCCAGGACATCGGTCAAGTACATGCCAGGTGTGACTTTGACCGTCGCCCGCCGCAAGTCGGTGGCTATCACCACGACGTGGGAGGCCATGGTCTGAAGAGGGGCTTAGGTAGAAGAAATAGATGTTGATAATAGAGGTCTATTGTTCGCGGTCGAGGGCGCGGGGAGAGTTGAGCTTTAGCTGCCAGGCGGTGATGTAAGCAGTTGGTAGAGACCAAAGGCCAGAGCAATGGCGGGGTACGTGCAGCCTGGGGAGCACAACCGCCTACCTAGGCAGCTGAGCCAGGCAACCACAGGTGATGTATTGGACTATTTCTACCAGGGAGGATTTAGGGGAGGGTTCGATTTTGTTCGATTACACCTACGGACAGTTGACTGGAAGTTTCTATCACTACAATACAGTACGGGTGTGCCAACCACTTTGGTGTTGGGGTGCACGCTGTAACCTCTGCCACTAGCAGGGAACGGCAGGGAGCTATCAGTGAGGTTGCAGCCATGGATACTATTGAGTTGTGTAGACAAAAGGGCATACGGTCGTAGTTGACTGACTTGATAGGCGCAAACAAATCATATACATCTTTTATATAAGAAAAAGATATAGCATCAAGTTGAATGCTTAAACAAGTGCCAACCTATTCAATCCCCTTCTGGAACTTCAAGTTGTCTTGTTGCTGTCTTGAGTGAATGAGAGACATTGCCTAAGCCACAGTTGAGCCTCAGCGCCACACCTCCCAGGCTGCCCCAGCCAACGTGGATTTTCCCGGCCGCGCCAGACGTGTTTGCCTTGCAGCCAGCCAGCCCGCACACCCAGCCTGGCAAGTGTGTGCAGTACGTACCTTTAGTTACGCCTTTGAAGCTCTGGGGGAGCTTCAACCATCTGCTCTCACAACTCCATCATCAACTCGACGTCGACGATACAACCCGAACCGCGAAATACGCCAGCACCTGTAATTAGCGAATTTTCAGGCCTGTAGCGTTCCCCGAGGAATCTTCACTTGCGTTCTCTTTGACAAGACCGTCGTGATTGACGTTGCCTTGTCCTGTTGACTTGTCCGACCTCGAAACTCCCATCCATCATCTACAGCGTCAGAAGCCACCATGGTACGTCAATATCGATTACCCGAACCTCTATCTGTCCCATCAAGCTAATCATACTCTTCCTATCAGTCGTCTCCCTTCTCGATAAGTTCGTTCACCTCGCCCGCCCTCGAAAGCTCACCACAACTAACCCTCCCCTCCCAGACGGCGGCGCCTGCGTCGCCATGGTCGGCAAGGACTGTGTCGCCATCGCCTGCGATCTCCGCCTCGGTCTCCAGGCCCTCACCGTCTCCAACAACTTCCCCAAGATCTTCCAGTACGGCGACGTCTTCCTCGGCCTGACCGGTCTGGCCACCGACGTCAACACCGTCAGCGACCTCTTCCGCTACAAGACAAACATGTACCGCCTGCGTGAGGAGCGCGCCATCGCCCCTCGCACTTTTGCCAACCTCGTCTCGTCGTCCCTCTACGAGCGCCGCTTCGGTCCTTACTTTGTGTCTCCCGTCGTCGCCGGCCTCGACCCCAAGACCGGCAAGCCATTCATCTGCGGCTTCGACAGTATCGGCTGTATCGACTTTGCCAAGGACTTTATCGTCTCGGGAACCGCTTCAGAGCAGCTCTTTGGCATGTGTGAGGGTCTCTGGGAGCCTGATATGGTGCGTATCACGATGGGACATGTTCCTCGACGAACACTGGCTGTATGCTACGAAAGAATGCTAACACCGCTTTTTAGGAACCCGATGCCCTCTTCGAGACCATCTCCCAGTCACTGCTCAACGCCGTTGACCGTGACGCTCTATCCGGTTGGGGCGCACACGTTTACATTATTGAGAAGGACAAGGTCACCAAGCGATTACTAAAGGGCCGACAGGATTAGAGCGGCGTTTTCAGAAAGGAAAGGCCTGGGAATGTAGAGCGGGGGACAGAATGGTGGTTCATGTATCTTGTATGAATAGATACTCGGTCGATACAACCGCTGGGTAATGAGTGCATCAGCACGCCGAGCAAGCAAGCAGCCACTGGTCCTCCTGTGCAGGCGTCGCTGTGTTATGTGGCCGTGCATGCACCTGGACGAATCGTTGCCAATAATCCGAGTTTACGAATTTCTTTATCAAAGGCCATTACGGCCATCTAGGTCTATCTCAGCTTTTTCGAGCTGTTACCATATGGTACACGCAGATTCTAGTAAACTTCTAGCCTGAGCCAGATCCCCAATCTCTACTGTATCCTTCTCTATTGCTCCTTCTTTTCCTTGAGAGACGTGTCGGTTGTTGTCTGCACAAAGAACTGTCGCTCAACGACTTTGAGCACTTCATCGAGGAGTCTGGAGATGGTTAGCAACTGTTATGAGACTTTAAGCGGGAGCAGAGATCAACTTACATAACAGGGGCACTGATGATAACGACCGCCTTCCACTCCAATACGTTCAGGGGAAGGATAGAGAACAGTGACTGGAGGAAGGGGACGTAGAGGAGAGCAAAGTGCAGGGCCATGGACAAGGCAATGGCATACACAAGCATCATGTTCTTCCACAGAGGAAGAGTAAGAAGAGACTCGCTCGATGACAGGGCGTTCATGGCGTTAAACATCTCAATGACGACCAGGATCGACAGGGAAACGGTAGATGCAGCCTTGGCCATGTCATCGGAGAACATCTGGCATCCAATCTCAGGGAAGTCGGCTGAGCAGTGGTGGAAGCGAGACAGCTGGCGGAAGGTGATCTGAGGACCCTCAGGGTTATACATGAACCACCAAGCGTAGCCCGCAACAGTGGCAAGACCAACATAGGTGCCGATGATGAGATACCGGAAGAAGAGCCATCCGCCAATCAGGGCTTCGTCTCGCTTGCGAGGTCGGCGCTTCATGATGTCGTTGTCGGGTGGGTTGAAAGACAGAGCCGTGGCAGGAAGACCATCGGTGACCAAGTTAACCCAGAGAAGCTGAACGGGAACAAGAGCCTCAGGCATGCCGAGAGCAGCCGTCAGGAAGATGGAAACCACCTCGCCAATGTTGGAAGAGATCAGGTAGCGGATGAACTGTTGGGTGTTGTTGTAGATGGAGCGGCCTTCCTCAATGGCAACCTCGATAGTGGCAAAGTTGCTGTCAGCGAGGACCATGTCGGCGGCCAGTTTAGCGACATCAGTTCCGGAGCCCATGGCAACACCAATATCGGCCTTCTTGAGGGCAGGGGCGTCGTTGACACCATCGCCAGTCATGGCAACAACCTCACCCAGGGACTGAAGCAGATCAACGAGACGCGACTTGTGACCAGGCTCAACACGAGAGAATAGAGATGCCCGCTTAGCTGCCTCAAGCTGCTCATCAGGAGAAAGCTGATCAAACTCGCGGCCAGTGTAGCTCTTTCCGGTGAGGTCCTCATGTTGGGTAAAGACGCCAATCTGTCGGCAAATACTCTCGGCAGTGTTGCGGTTATCTCCAGTGATGACAATGACACGAATACCGGCATCCTTGCATTGCTGGACAGCGCGAGGAACTTCCTCTCGAGGAGGATCAAGCATACCGACAAGTCCAAGGAAGGTCATGTTCTGCTCAAGCTGGGCGTACTGTTCGGTGGTTGTAGCGGACTGAAGAAGAGGAGTCTCAGGGACATTGTCGATGCTGGCCAAGGCAATAACTCGGAGGCCATGGTTGCCATATCGCACAACTTCGCTCATCAGACGCTCATAAACCTTCTTGCTAAGAGGAGCCTTGTTGCCACCAGGACCAAGAAGAGTCTGTGTGCAACGTTCGATGACAGATTCAGGAGCGCCCTTGACCAGGAGTTTCTTGTCGTTGCCGTTGCGAACCAAGACTGACATGCTCTTTCGATCACGGGAGAATTCGTATGTAGCAAGGCGGGGCAGGGTCTTTTCGTAGACTGAGCTGGCGTAGTGAACGCAGTCCTCAGGACGAGTATCAGCCGGAGCGCAAGGTCCAATCTTCTCAACCAAAACTCTCAGAGCACCCTCGGTGGGTTCACCAATGCTCGTAAAGGTGGCAGTCCGGGAATCATAGGCAAGCTGGGCATCGTTGCAAATAGCGGCAACCTCAGTCATTTGACGAAGAGTGGCAGAAGAGTTGTGGAGGTCTTGAACAACCTCGCCGTTCGACTTGATGGCTCCTCGAGGGGCAAAGGTAGTACCCTCAACATCCAACTCGGTGAGATCGCTGCCGTCCTCGTTGAGGTACACAACTTTGCTGACGCTCATCTGGTTAGTAGTCAGAGTACCAGTCTTGTCGGAGCAGATGACACTGCAGCTTCCCAGGGTCTCGACAGAAGGAAGACTTCGAACCACAGCGTTCTTAGCGGCCATCTTTCGAGTTCCAAGAGCGAGGCAGGTAGTGATGACGACAGCAAGACCCTCAGGAATAGCAGCAACACCAAGAGAAACAGCAATCTTCAAGTAGTAGATGGCGCCCTTGGTCCAGCTTCCATGGCTGGGGTCGTTGAAGTTGGGAATGTTGATAAGCCAGACCATAATGCAAATGACGGTAATGACCTTGGCCAGCTTGTCGCCAAAGTCGTTGAGCTTCTGCTTCAAGGGAGTCGGCTCCGAGATCTGAGCAGTGATGCTCTCGTGAATATCTCCGATAGCGGTGTTGGAGCCCGTCAGAACAACGACAGCTCTCGCGCGACCAGTAACAACGGTAGTTCCAGAGAACAGCATATTTGTCTGATCCTGCAAAACGGCCTTTTCGTCTCCGACGACGGTACTGGCGCGCTTTCCGATGCTCTCGCTCTCTCCGGTGAGGATAGCCTGATCAACAGCGAAACTATTGCTCTCGATGGCGACAACTCGGCAGTCGGCAGGAATACGGTCGCCAATGGACACAGTGACAATGTCGCCAGGAACCAGCTCGTCGGCCTTGACTCGGGAGACATGACCACCATTTCGGACAACATTGGCCTCGTTGGCCGAGTATTCTTGCAAGGCAGCGATAGCTTTTTCGGCACTGCTCTCTTGGGAGACTCCGACGACGCCATTGAGAATGAGGATAGTGAGAATCTGAGTGTATTAAGCTGGTTAGCGCCATGTCCTAGGTAATATCAGATATCTTGGTGGAGGACTCACAACTACGGGATCAACGAAGGCGCTCCAACCCTCTTCTTGGTCAAAGAGGGCTAGGACGAAGGAGACGGCGGCGGAACCCAACAGGATAATAACAAGTTGATCTTTGAATTGTTCGAGGATAAGCTCCCACAGAGGAGTCGGGGGTTCATCTGGAATAGCTGCACAAAAGTTAGATTACAGTCGAGGCCGGTAGCGGGGCTGTCGCGGGGGCCAAGAGGTCGACGTACAGTTGCGCCCATGTTTCTGGCGAAGTTGGTCAACTTGCGCGTCACTCAAACCATTGGTCTGATTGACGTCAAAGTTGGCGAGGACTTCGTCGACAGGACGGGCGAAGGCGCTCTCCATGATTGCAGGCAGCGCGCGAGGCGAGCGCACGAGACGAGGCTTCACGGAGATGGACAAGCAGATGTCTAGCAGTTTGCGACAAATGAGAAGACTCGATGGGGGTTGGGGGATGAGGCTCTAGAGCGAAAGAAGAGGAAAAAAGAAGAAGCAGAGAAAAGAACCACCGAAGAAGTCTAGTCAAGGAAAAAGAGAGAAAAGACACGAGGCAGTACCGGAGGTAATCACGGAGGTGTCATGGCAATGGATGGAACCTAAGGGTAGATTTGTCACGACGGGAAAGGCAGAGGGTAAGGCAAGGCGATCGAGAAAGGACCCACGCACGTGGCAACCACCAAGTACCTCAATCAACTCACGAATGGATGGGGGAGGAATAGTATTGGGGATCTGAATCGCGGACATGGAAGGCTACCTTTTCCGCTTTCGTCTTCCCCGAAGCTCTTCGCCTGCCAAAAAGTCCAACGTGTTCGTTTTGTCCCTCCACGGCCACGGCTTTCGGACAGTCGGCCAGCACAACCCCCACACCCCCGGCGCACGCTTTCTGCCTAGCCCGGCCCTCGATCGTCCACTGGAGACCCCTGGAAAGCCACTGAGGTTTCCCCTGGAACCCTCAAAGCCTGGTCCTCGCCTCAGGGGTCCATTGGCGTCCACTTTGCCCCTCTCCGGGTTAGCTCCTCTTTGCACCGCCACGATGCCGAGCCGGCCTGGCTTACACAAAGACACGAGACTTGGACTCGAGTCGACGTGTGCCAAGTTGACGATTGCCGGGTAGTCCGTCCTCGCCAATTGATGATGAAGTTGGTGATGGAGAAGAGGGTCAGTGGAGAGGCCTAGAGGAGAAAAGTCCAACAACTGCAATCATCAATCGAGTTCCAGAGAGTATCTCCAGTCATCAAGATTCCACATGTTGATGTAGGTACCTCGAGACGGCATAGCAATTATGCATGTATCCAAATCACCAGTACCCAGGTACACAGTACATGCTACTCTTGTTAGCCATGAGCTTGATGAGACATCAACTGTAGTCATGATAACTGCTTTTTAGACCAATGTCCCATCAGAACGTCAAATGTGGTCCTCTTTGTTTGATTTGGTGTACAAATTACAGTCATATCCCAGCATAGAGGCAAGATCATTATTCAGTTTCCCCCATCAACAGGCAAGTTTGAACATGAACAAACAACATGGCCCAAGACAATGGACAAACAACGAGGCAATCCGCCTCATGACGCCAACAGTTTATTTATCCGACCGACGCCTCAAAGCCTCTAGCTATTTTGCTTGAAACTACATTCTCAGGTATCTCGATAACTTCAAGTTACGCACGCCCCAACAATCATGATATCGACCACCCTTCAAGTTTCATTCCCAGCCTCCTCGATTCCCGACACTCGCGGCTCGTAAAAATCTTGATAATGGATGTCTCAGATCAATTGTCATTTGTGGAAAGGACACGGTCTGAGTCAAGTACAAGGCTTCTCAGCCGCCTGTTCACATGGCTTGTCCACCCATGCTCATATGAAAGCCACTGCAAGCCATGAAGCTATGTTTATATTGCCGACTAATCCTTTATGCAAGACTCTTGCCAATATTTGCGCTCTGGCACATGATATTTAATGTCGTGACTGTGGTTATTTGATATGGAACTCAGTAGGCATTTAGCTCTTTGATACCGTCACCTTGCATCATCCCCTCAAGCATCCGTGATGTCAGATTTAACTCGCCTTCGCCTTTCATCTGCAAGGCCATCATAGGTGACGCCTTCGTTTCACCGCTTCGAATCGTGATACCTTGGCTTCTTTGCGCCGGCGCTGTGCGAGGCTCAGAAACTTGGAACTTTGGGAGGTGCGTTGCAGCCGGGCCGTCGTCGCTGTGTAAGACATTCTAGCAGCAGAGACTTGACAGTCTCGGACAAGAAGCGCGGTGAAAGATGATCTCGATTTCCGTTCAAAGTTCCTTCCCTAGCTCTTTTGAAGAGGCCAGAGAAGGGGCGTTTTGGAGAGTTCGGCCTCTTTCCACTTTACCACTTCCTTCCCTGGCTGGATATCTACCTGAGGTCGCGACTGCTCTTGTGCGGCTCTAGCAGATCCTAGACACTTTGCGAGCTCGAGCTTCACTGTGAAATTCGCGATCATCTACTTGTTTCTTATCGTTCATCACTGCAGCTATGATTTGAGAGATTGCCTATGCTCTGCCTTGTTGAGCGCTATTTTGGTTTCTTGGGATCGCAACATTGCTCCGTTTCTTGGACTCTACCGCCTAGCCACTCTCCAACATGGCTTCCATCGATCCTCCGAACTCGCCCTCAGGTATTACTCCAAATATCGACAGTTCTCAACAGCCTAGTTGGCCAACAACTGGTCTTCCGGTCTTATCACGAGATGAGAGTCCCTGGGAAGAGCTCGGCAAGGCTTTCAACATCGACCCTAGCCCGGATAACATACGCAGCGATGACAAAGACGCTTCTGATGACTTGAATAAACTCAGCACTCAAAATATACTCAAGGATAAGGCAACAGATTCGCAGACGATTCGATGTTCAGCGCCCCCTGATTATGATCACCTCTTCGTGAATCCCGCGCCAAAACTACCATTCCGCAAGTGGGTGAGATCTCTCAAGCGACGAAACAGCCTGAGTGAGGGAGGAGAAACATATACCGGCGATGACACATGCAAATATCCCGAGCCCAACAACCCATTGCGGCGTGTCATCCATCGCAGATTCAGGCATCGATTTTCATCCTCTGGATCCTCCCTAGGCTTTATCACCGCTGTGCAGAGCGCCGGTACAAGCCTTATTACCGCGAGCGTCGCAGCAACCTCACGCCGGCGCCATGGCCGATCGCGTGCAGAGCGCAGCAGTCGAGCTTCTCTTTCTACTCCCCGAGTGTCTAAGGACGTTGGGCCGTTGGAGAGAGCTGAGGAGGATTTGACCGCAACTCAGCGTGCATTCGAGCGTCGACAGATATTGGAGGAGCTCATCAGCACAGAGGAGAATTACATTGGCGACATCCGTTTCCTTATGAATGTGAGCTTTGTATTCTTGAAATGACTGGGGCTAGCTGACCATATGAGACCTACGTCAATATGCTTGCTGCTCTTCCTTCCCTGTCTAAGCAGCTACGATCATCGACTAATCGAAATTTGCACCGCATTCTTCAGCTACACGACGAAATCCTGGGTGACCTTCACCGCGTGGTCCCCTTCTCCGAGTATTCTCAACTTGAACACCCTGTGCTCAGCAAGAGCGGTCGCAATCGATCACGGGGTTTGAACACGCTCCCCGAGTGTGGTGTCAACCTGCAAGCACTCCATTGTGTACCTGGGATGCTCACTGATCCCCAGGTTGCAGCGGAAGTTGCCAAGGTATTCAGCAAAAAAGTACGGAATTCATGACCTTGCTCCCGGCGCTTAATTGAGTGTGCTAACTTCACAATGAGACGCACGAATTCTTTATTTATAAAGAGTACGGGGCAAAGTTCGAGATGATGAGAAGAGACATTGCAGCGGCACACGTCGGTTTCCCCGAATGGGAGGTTCACCAAAAAGGGGTCGAGGCTCTGGGCTTCTCCGTTGGATCCCCCAAGGGTCAAGAGGGCGGGTCTAACAAGGCCCTCACCGTCAATGACCTTCTTATCAAGGTATGCCAACTCCCTTTCAACAATTCCGAGCACCCTGACCTTTCGACTTCAGCCCATCCAAAGAATATGCAGATATCCCCTCCTGTTTGCAGAACTTCTCAAGCACACACCAGTACTTGACTGTCCAAACTCTCACATGGAGGTTGAAACAGCCTTGGCGAGGCTTCGGGAAGCAACAGTTGAGATCAACAACTCGGCCACGAACGAAGACATGAAAACGACACTGGAGAAGACCTGGCTATTACAGGATCGTCTGGTTTTTCCTGACAGGGTATAATTCACATAAATCTGTCAAGTGTGGATTCTAATGGTTCGGTAGAGGCTTGATGCAGATTCAAAGAACCAGATCCGTGCCTTTGGCCACATCCAGTTGTGCGGTGCGCTTCATGTTTGTTGGGAGGCCGAGGCCGGAGTCGAGGGCCAGTATATGATCTGCTTGTTGTACAAAGATGTCCTCTGCCTTGCTTCAGGGGGCAAGTCCGATCGGATCTATACGATTTTAGCCTGCATTGATCTGCACAGCGCAAAGGTTGAGGATGTCGACAAAGGAGGAGGTAAGAACTGCTATGAAGAAACACAGACTGGCATCTGACATATCTTCTTCAGGTCTGCGATGTCACTTGGCTCCTTTCTCTTGGAAGCTGGTCTTTGAAGGCCAGCACGAGTTGTATGAACTGGTCATGACAGCGTGCAGTCCAAAGGAAGAGAATGAATGGCGAAGTCGATTACAACGGAATCGAGATTTAGAGCAATCGGAGAAACCACCAGTGCTATACAACTTCCTCACATTTGACATGAAGAGTCTGGGTGCCATCTTTAGACGACCAGGTGCGTTATCTTGTCTCCTTGCCGTGGGCTGCTAACTCATTCTTGTAGGCACAATGGCGCGGAGTGCTTCTGTCAATCGAGCGACCACGGCCATCCCATATTCAGCACAAGTCCATGTTATTCTAAAGAACACAAGTGTCGTCAAGTCGGCAACCAATACCACAGGGCCGGTACCACTTCTTGGCCGCTCACATTCGTTAGTATCGTCGAAGCCAAGGATCCCAGTACTAGCACCACCCCGAAGTGAAAGAGCGCGGCTTGAGGTTCTCCTAGAGGATGTCTGGAGTCAAAACATCATTCCATTTCCTGACACGATGAGCATCGCCCGTAATGAGCAGCTGATGCGTCGGTCGGCATCAACAATGATGAGAAAGCTAAGCATGGCAAACATGGCCAAGAGATCGGGAAGCATCTCACGTAGAGGAAGTGAAGAGGGAGCGAGCGAGGGACTCGCCCGACAAACTAGCAAGTCAAGTGCGAGCTCGTTTGGTGTTTTCGATGTGGATGGGAGTTGGCACTCGAATTCCACCAAGTGCTCTACGTTACCTGAGGCTACAGAGATGGACGTGGAGGAAAGCAGTGTTTCTGACACCAGATCCTCCATACAAAAGCTCACAATCTCATCCAGGCCTCGGGATGCAGATTTGATTGAAACGACTTCAGACACTATGGATGATGATCTGAAAAAAGACTTAGCTGTACAACCATTGACGGCCAGTTACCGGAAAGTCGAAGCATCACCCAGTACAAAGGAGAATACACGTCCGCCAGTCAGTATTCCAGTGCGATCCAAAAGCATGCGGTGGACTAGAGGGAGCGGTCAGGACGAAAAGAAAGGGCATGGTCTTCGCAGATTTTTCGGGTGAGGCCTTTATTGTATGGTTTGAACGGGGATTATGAGCCAAAGTTGAAGAATGATGGCGGTGATTGGTGTGTGAAGAGACGATTCAATTGGATTACGACCGAGTGTATTGACAGAAGCTGCTCTTTAACGGTTACAATATGTTCAAGAAGCCCAGAGTTTTTATCGAAATGGTAAAGCATGCACATACGACGTGGTATTTGGCATCACAGGTGATATGTTGGAGCTGGATGGATCTGGTGTTTGGGCATGTGATCTGTCATGAATTGGCTATGGAGAACAACCATGTGGACATGATGGCATTGAGGTCTGGATGACCATGATGTGAGGGTCCAAATATCAGGCACTGGGCTCTGGAGGAGAATGGTGCCATCATCAGGTTGGCATCAGGTTGATACGTAAGCGGGTAGCCAAGGTGAGGTTTGCCAAGGCAACGGAAAGCCGCAGGTAACATACGTACCTGGCGTAGAAAGCGGGAGAAGAAAAGGTGAGGAGGCTTGGGAGAGGGGCCCAATGCAGCCAATGCTCACACGCGGGGCACGCGATGGATCGACGAGGTTGAAATGAGGCGCCTCGTCTTGTATTGCACTGTGCGGTGCTACGGTGAGAAAGGACCTTGGTGAACCTGAAGCTTCCAAGTTGGCTCAAGACAAGGTGACGTACATGGTGGATTCAGCATGCAGGAACGTCTAAGGAAGGCGGGCGAATTCTAACCAGGCAAGCAGCGGGAAGACGCTTGCTCATTGGCTGAGGGGCAGCTCCTCGCGGCTTTCTGCGGAGACTTTGCTCTGTGAATGCCCCGCGGCTCGGTACGTACCCGCCCACTGTGATGCTCTTGAGCACGGCTATGACGTAGGAAGCTTCCGAATCAGCAAACAGAGGAAGCTACACTCGTCACTGCTCCTCACACGGAGCTTCTTTTTAAATCACAACATTCTCCCTCATCCTTCTCCTTCTTCTCTCCTTCTCTTCATCATCCTCACGATTTCTACACTCTTCATTACCAACAACAACAACAACAATACCCAAACACCACTAGCGATCTCATCCTTTCGTCACGCGACATCCTACCTTTTCAACCACCAAAGCAACCACACACATCCATTCAATCACAATGGCTCGCGGCGAGACTCAGCAGACCAAGGTCTACCTCAAGGGCAGCAGCGAGGAGTTCCTCATCTTCATTGATGACGTTGAGGCCTACAAGAAGTGGCAGTCCGACAAGAGCGTGCCTCTGGCGCACTTCATCTCCTCGTTCAAGATCTTCCTGACCCATGGGTAAGTCATTGGGATCAAGCCACCCCCGCTTTCTTACTCTACCCGGCTCTGTTACTTTCATGTTGCTCTGGGTGGGCGTGAGGGCGAGATGCTCCGATTGCTTGGCACACTCTCGCTTGGACGCATGGCTCCTACCCACCATGTTGGAGCTTGTTCGTTTGTTTCCTCTCTCTGCATTGACGTTACGTTAATTGTTAACACCAATGGATCTTGTGGACTGTTGCTAACAGCACCTTCAGCCAAGGACTGCAGGGAACCTACGACACCGCCTCCAAGGCGGCCCTTGAGAACGAGTTCGGCACTTCTGTTGATGACGAGGTCATCAAGCAAATCCTAGAGAAGGGCGAGACCCAGACCTCGGAGGTGAGACTATCCACTCTCGACATGTTGCGACAGTACAGCTAACGTATAGCAGATGCCCGAGCGTCAAGGTACCAAGAACGACTCCAAGGGTCCCATGGTTGCCCACTAGAAGAGTGAGAAGCAGGCGTTCCGGAAACGTAGAGGAAATTCTTAGCGGCGATGTATTCGATGACTGGGGCTTGGCTGCAAGAAAGAACCACCGTTCAGAAATGGTTGGTGAAAGGTCGCCGATGGTAGGCGGATATGCATGATGGCGACCATCCTATCAGATCAGCGAGTATCGCTGACGCCCCGAGAGAAGGGGAAGGATTGATGATAGCGTCGCATGATTTAATAAACCAGCCCTTTGATTTGATTCAAACATGACTACTAGTGATTTTATGGTTGTTGAAATGTAGATAATTTGTGTGACGCGCTTGTCTTATCAGTGCAGCAGCTGCCTGATCGATCATGGTGCCGTGTCTCGGCTTACATACCGCCTTTGTTGACCTCCGCCGTAGGTACAAGCTTGCACTCGATAACAACTATAAGTGCGGGGTTCATAGGTGTCCATGTTTGTTCATTATCATAACAGAAAAGTATTCATCACATATTCAAGATGGATTCTCAAGCCAAGTACTTACTCTCTCTCCGAGCCATCCGAGACCGTGCCACCATCGTTGGAGATGTGGCCAAGGCTGGAAAGCTGAGCCACTTTGATCTGCATGAAGAGAAGCTGGACGAGGTTGTCGACTTTGTGGCCTCTGTCATCAAGGTTGTGACCCAACATTCCCTCGAGATCAAATAAACTAACGGATTACCTCTCCAGCGTGACTTTGGTCCTGACAAGTTTCATACCATCCCCCCTCATGGTCGCTGGCAGCACTTTGAGGTGGGCAATGTGCCCCGCATCACCAGCATCATGGACAAGTGGGAAGAAGAAGGGTGCGACGTGACTGAAAAGACACGTCGTCTCATCGATCTCTTCTTCGTCTCGGTCCTCTTGGATGCCGGCGCTGGTGATGATTGGCGGTACAAGGAGCCTGCGTCTGGTCAGGTCTATGAGAGGAGTGAGGGTATCGCCGTGGCTAGTCTCGACATGTTTAACGACTTGGCTTTCACGACTGATACTACCCCAACTGTCAATGGTACGTCTACTGTGCTCTTAATTGAGATTTGTGCTAATGGCTTGTAGGAAATGGCTTGAAGCAGCTTGATACGGATAAACTTGCCAAGGGCTTCCAAGTATCTGACAGCAACCCTATGCTGGGTGTTGATTCTCGTGCGGCCCTCCTCAGAAGCCTTGGACAGTCACTTCTTGATCACCCGGATGTATTCGGGGCTGAGGGCCGACCAGGAAACCTCGTCGGTGAGTTTTTCTTTCCTCATCACTCGATGTCTTACTCACAATGTTAGATTATCTGGTCAAGACAGCTGGTGAATCTTCTGAGCTTGACATCCTCGCTCTCTGGGACATTCTCCAAACTCTGCTCATTCCCATTTGGCCCAAGGACCGAACTGTTGTTGGTGGTACAGCCATCGGCGACGCATGGCCACTTAGTACTCTCCGAACGGGAGGGCAATCGGATGCCGCCGCAGACAACATTCAGCCCTTCCACAAACTCACCCAGTGGCTCACCTATTCCCTCATGGTTCCATTCCAGCGTGTGCTAGGTTTGAAGTGGATCAACGCCGATTCTCTAACCGCCCTGCCCGAGTACCGCAACGGTGGCTTATTCGTCGACCTAGGTGTGTTGACTCTAAAGAAGGAAACGCTCGACCGTGGCTTAGAGGCGTCGGGTGGTGAACTGCCAATCTTTGAGGCAGGAGATGACACCATCGTCGAGTGGAGGGCCTTGACTCTCGTTCTGATCGACAAGCTGTACACCAAGATTCAATCTCGTATGGGTGATGGTGTTCAGTTGAGCATGGCGCAGCTCCTCGAGGCTGGGACTTGGAAGTCTGGACGTGAGGTTGCAGCGCAGCGTCGACCAAAGACAAAGTCTAGTCCCATCATCATCAAGAGTGACGGTACAGTCTTTTAGACCAAGGGAATAATAACAAGAAGGGTAGAGTAGGGGCTTGTGGTTAACTCCCAAACAACAACAACTTGTTGATGTCGGATCTTTGGTTGCCGGGTCCACGTATAGACGAAAAAAAAAAAAAAAAAAAATATCAAGTTTCTCTCTTTTTCAACTTCTCAAACATCATCTCCCCTTGGTTCATGCGTTTTCTTGGCTTTATTCCCGTAGAGTGTGTCAAGTCGGCACGCCCATCCCCGTAAAGTCGACTCGGATGTGGATACCTCAGACCCGGATCCGACAAGGGGTGTTTCGGAGAGCATCAGCCGCTGCAACCACAGCAACAAAAGCCAAGAAAAAAGATGTGAGGCTCCAGGCCGAGGTAGTAGTTTCTGGGACAGAGGAGTTGGTTTCTGAAAAACTCAGCCTCTTTTTTGTGGTTTCTGTTTGTTAGCTCAGGGGAAGTTCAGGCCGGACCGGCTTGGCTCGACAAGGTTGAAACTCGAGGCGAAACGACACAAAGAAAAAAAAATAAGACGCAAGCGAATATGAATTGACTGTTTTGTTTTATTGTTTATTAGTTTCTATCTAGTATCGGGTTACATCCAGCAAGGGGGGCTCTCGAAAGGCCTGAAGCAAATCATGCGCCGGGGACTCGCTGATCCTGGCGGCCTCTTTGTGAAGCCGATCAGATTGATCATCATGCCTTGGAAACCCCTTGCCTCCCGAGTTACACGCCGTTCACATCCGACACGGCGGCGCAAGAGTTATCCCTTTCCTAGGGCAGCCTGGACCAACTCCTTCACGCTGGTCATACAATATCGTAGAAATGGTAAACATGGCGGTTAAGATCCTCCTACTCAAGATTCATCGGAGATAAGAAAAAACACGGACTGGTATTCATAAAGAAAAAAGCAAATCATTAAATTGGAAAAAGGAAACGCTGTTTGCCATACGTCGTGATCATAAAGACGACGTGACGTGAGGGTATTTACGTGAGACGTGCGAGAGTGTGTGCACCTTTTGGAGGCGACGAGTAGTTCTAGAGATTTCGTGAATTCATCTAGATGCTTTTCCCAAGTCTGACTTTTGTCCTATATAGGTACAGTCTTTTCTTCTCTCTGCCGTGGTAGGATACAGAGAGGACAAGGGGTGCGGGTGAGGTAGAAAATCTGACTATACACGAGATGCGCCGCCGCGCCCACGTTGGGGAAGAGTCCATGGCTTTGCACATATGATCTAGAGAGAGCATGTTAGTCTTGATCACACTCTAAAGAGTAGAGGAAAGCTTACCTCGCCTTCGCTGTATGCCCAGAAGTAAACAACCATACCGATGAGGTAGTAGATGGCGGCATTTGTGCCCTGGTAAATGAGGGCTGCGCACAGCGCCGTTAGGGGGAGAAGGGCGAGCCGGAATTCGAGCGAGCGGTGGAGTGCTGAGCCGGCGACGAAGCCCAGAGGCCATTCGAGGCCTATCATGAGGAGGCCGAAGAGCAGATTTAATATCTGTAGTACGGGAATCGGTCTCACAGCCCCGTCTAGGCTATGTGTGAGGAAATCCCAAAAGATCTTGGGCCAGATGAACGCCTCGATAGCAGCTGCAATCTGGTCTAGATTATGCATGTTAGTCAAGTCCCGGGGGTCTCTCAAAAGAGTCAACTTACAGGCTGCGGCGCTCAAAATGATGAGACGCGCCCAGTGGTTCTTGATGAGTCTGCCCATGATGAAGTCGATAAAGTCCCAATCAAGATTCTCTTTCTCTTTCGTTCCAAGCCTGGCGAGATTCCTTTTCCTTGCGGATGGCACTTCCAGACACTTGCTTCTCTTGGTCTAATCGAATTCCACTTCCAGCACAGCTGTCGAGAGTCGTCCTCGGTGGTAATAGTACAGGCCGGCCAGCGGTAGGAGTCGTAAAGTGAAAAAAGAAGCGAAAGACAAAGGGGTATTATAAGATGAACGAATGAAAGGTAAAAAAGAAGGGTCCGTCAGGCCAGCAGACAGAAGAAAGAATGTTGAGATTACTGGAACCTGAAGTGGAAGAGAGTAGAGGTAGAGTAGAGGTGGGTGAGAGGTCGTTATTATTATGCGAGATGAGGTTGAGGTTATGTGCGTCTGATAATGGCAGCAACCCCCCCGAAGGGATGAGGTCGTGCCGAGAGAGTAGAAGGGTGGAGATGCGGGTGGTTGAGAGTCTGAGGCGTCGGCGTGTCAGACGATTGCGGATAGTTGTGTAGCCGGCCTTGTCGCGGTAGCTGGTTCAGAGATCCACGTTCTAACAATCTGATCTATGATGACAGCGAGCATACGGGCGACATCTGATAGTGCGGTTTGTATAGGTAGCGTTGTTAAGTCGTGGTTGAGGCAGATGCGAAAGCCCCCAAGTTAACTAGACCAAGGCTCGGTTGTCTCAGCGAGGTCGGCTTCTCTGTTGTCCGAAGCTATGGTTGTCGCAAGTGTCGCAAAAGTGTGTAGTGGGTTGTGGCGATGACACACAAGGCAGTTCTGAGACACTGGAACTGAGGAAGCGATTTCAAGATGGACCAGGGATGGTATGATGTATCCAACGTTACCGAGGGGAGGGGACGAGAACAAGAGAAGGCTTGCTGCATGGCGACCAACAGCAGTTTTAAGAAAAGGCCAAGAAGGGACATCGGGAATGGAGAGAAAATGCACGCAAGCTTGTTGAACCCATTTCACAGGCCAAGCCAATGCAATGCAGCCATCGACTACCAGCATGGGGGTCCCTTCGGGTCCCTCGAGCTCCATCGAGCCATGAGCCACGCCATCCTCCAGGCCTTTCCGCTTATTCTCACCTCACGGGCAGCAAGCGCCCTGGGCATTGATTGCACGCGGACTGGGCCGAGCCATACAGACACCATCACGGCAGAGACTGGCGGTGCAGAAAGGCGGAGGAGGAGGGTGACTGTGGTGACTGTGAGGGGGGGAACATTCGGGCAGGGATGCGATGCGGTGCAGTAGCCTTGTCACACGGCAAGGAAGCCCACGATCTTGATGCTAAACAGTCTTCAGGCCCTATCATTGGCCGCCTCCTAGTCGAGGTTAATCGAAACCTCCATCGACAAGTCTGCCGGTGTGGTGCGGGGGCTGGTGATTGGTGATGACCTCGGCGGCTAGATGCCAGAGCATGGGCCAATGGGGGTGCTTAGCATCCATGTGGACGAGAGCACGGCGGGTAGACCGACAAGGATCAGAAGCTAAAGCTCAGGGCCAGAGCCAGAACCAGAACATCGAGAACCAAGCTCAACAGCATCGTCGGTCGGCCTTGATCCTGATTGCCCTTGACTTGATCATCAGAGCATGCCAAAAACTCTTTGCATGAAATGACTCGCACCTCTGTCGCCTCCTGCTTCTGAGACGCCTCACCATACAGCACCAAGTCTCGTGTGCCCCTCTTGAAGCAGAGGCTGGGACAACCGACGTTGCGGTGTTAAGAGAAGCGGGAAAGCTCAAGACCCCTGACCCCTGGTCCCCTCTCCCGCCTCCAGCCCACACATCCACCTCCGACCATCCATTCACCACCCTTGTCTAGTAAGTGACCCCAGTGCTTCTTTTTTTAACTCTGTCGAGGTCCAAAAGACGCACTTTCGCCTTTTGCTTGTCCGAGCCCAGATCCCCCAGCCCAAGAGAAGAAACGAAACTGATCGGCTGCCGGCTGCATGGAGTGTTGGTCCCAGCGGAAGGCATGAGTATATGTGTTAGAAGCACGGCCAACACATGGTCCAGCTGCGCCCAAAGCCAAGCGCTTGTCGAAACAGCGCATCCTTTAAAGGCCTAAAGACCCTCTGAAAGAACTCCAAGTCTCTTCTTTCAGCGCTTACACGCTGCTCAGTCTGCTTCATCTACCGCTCGGGACCGACATGGCCGGACCCGGCATCGCCACGCATCGCCTGACACGGCGCCGGCAGGACACGTCCGCTCAGGCAGTTACACGGTGAGCTTGTGGGTTCGGAGTTGTGATTGCTAGCCGTCCAGGTCACGCCCAAGCCAGTAGCTCCCATCCTTCACAGCATGGTTTCTCCCATCGTGCAAGCTAATATCTTGACTCGTTCGATAGTGCGTGATTACCAGAGCTTGAGGCCGGCCACCATCTCTGCTCGTTGCATGGCCGTCGATTTTTGTCCGGCGGCTGCACGCCCGCTGTCATTGGTTCAGCCTCCCGTGACAGGCCCAGCCACATCAACCTCGTCACTCCGCCTTGACCGTTGCCAGGTGGATATCACGACCCTGTCCTTGCAGAACCTGGGCGCCTCGTGCGGGTTTGTTTCTTCATATCGATCTAGCTGAGGCTGCTTATCCTCGCCGTGAATGGCTGGCATGCAGGCAATTAACCTCGCAGCCATCTTGCTCCGGAGCTGTGGACCCACATCGAAGCTTCGTCCCCGGCTCCGGGCTTTGGTAACCCGGCTTTTTGGGCGGATGATCGACTGTAGGCGACGTTATCTAAGAACCGTCAGTCCGAATCAGTCGATAGCTTCTTCATCTCGTCACCGCCAACAATCAGTGTGTCTAATTCCAATGTCTTGGCTGTGGTGAATCAGTCCATCTGAGTAGGAATGGTAACCCTACATGATCCCATATCACACCTATCTCGCCCGTCAACTCAACTACTGATGCGAGAGGGACCACTGGTCAGAAATGAAATGACACGTTCACCATCCGTATCACCTAGATACTCCTTGATGAAAGCTGGACCGCTTGGATGAGTGATGTGGACTGTGAGATCTCTGAACCCGGATGTGATTCCGGTCAATATGTTGGCTTGGTCTCTCGATAGCGCCTTTCCATCTATACATTGACACACCAACTCTCGAAGAGCATCTCGTCGGGCCTCATTGCTGTGTTCTCGGCTAACTGTACACTCTCGCCTGAGTGCATCCAGACAACCACGCAGGTCTCGAGTTGATGATATTGGGATGATGGGTGGGACAGAATCCGAGAGCAGCCTTCATGCCAGTGTTAGAATTATGGAAAAGTATAGTTGAATCACAGATCTTACTCGGCTTGAACTCGACAAAAATCCTCCATTGGCTTTTCCTCGCAGAGCAGAAGCACCACGGCGGTATGCTTTCCTCCACTCAGCAACCATAGTCTCTCCACCCGAGCCCTTCCTTCGTGAGTCTGCAGTTCTGGCAGCGATAGGAGAGTGGCCCTGAAAATAGCGGACGGTGTACCCGAGTTTGTGATGGGAAATGTGATATCACAAGCATCCAGCGTCGCCTCTGCTCATCTAGCATCAGTCGTCCTGCATGGCCTGCCGTGGATCACATTAGACGAACCTTTCCAGGGGTGCGATCCAGCCCTGAGTGACGGGACAGTGGATGCCCACTCTTGTCGCTTCCGCAGGGACGAGGTGAACATGATTCGTCGAATCTTGGGGGGGAGACGCAAGGTGTGGGTTGTAGAATCGAGAGTTGGGTGGCCGACCCAACCCGAGAGTTCGAGGTGCCCGGTAACTTGGTAACTCGCTCCCATTTTGGAAAGAACCATGGAAAGGGCGTGACCCAGACTTACAAAGGGAGAAAGGGCGAGATTGTGAGAGGAACTTCCCTTGGAGGCAGTCACAACTGGGAGCCTGCCATCAAAGATAGGCAGGTACCTAGACAATGCTGCCTGCCATCTCTCTCAATCTAGGGTAGCTGGGGTATCAAAGGAGCAGGATATTGGTGTTTAATCAGACTTGACATACCCAACCATCCAATACTATATGCTGAAATACATATTATTGGTTTAAAACCCAATGACCTAGGTAGGTATGGGTGAATTCAACCCTCAGGAGCCAAGACAAGTTCGCAAACCCGCTGGATTAACAGGATGCCATCTCATGTCCAGCTTTAACCATTGTGGAGATTTGGATGAAGACCAGACGGTAGTCACCACATGAAAGCAGATGCCGTGATCGAGATAGGATAACCCCCTAATTATAATCTAGACGAAACTATAACAACGGCCAACGATTGATGAGAAGAATAGAACACCCCCATCGTTAAATGGTTATTTAAATGAGATCAAGTTGAAGTGTTTAATTCCCAATCTCAAACACTGGGCCAATCGGAGAACTGGAAGCTCGAATGTACGTACCCCTCACTTGCTCACCCTGGAAGGTCAGCGCGGAACATCACGGCGCCGGAAGATACGGCACGGCACTGAGCGCGCCGTTGAAGAATGGCCGGTGACGACGTGCTTACCGTTGGCCCGACCACTCAAGAAATGCCATGAACTTGACTCCATCTCCTGATTGACGCTACATCATTCGCTGTGCGGCACCATTGGGACATTACTCGCCTCTGAGCTCTCTCAATTGACAGCAACTCATCTCCGGCACCAAGCCCCACCGACTACGAAACAAATTCGGTGCTTGAGCAACTGGCAACCCTGGAGCCAAGACATCCAAAACCCTCTCCGGCCATGGTTCCTCTCCCACTCTTCAAGCTCGGAGCTCTGCTCGTGAGGCATGTTTCCAAGTATGGCGCGGTACGATCCTCCCCCACGAGGGCATTCTCCAAGATCTAGCGCTGACTCCCCGCCAGAATCATATAAAAGCTCAGGCTCACGACCACCCTCGATTCCGGGCGTTTGCGGCCCGATATGGCCAACATATACACCAATTGAATATGCGCATGCAAGTAGCGCTACTACGAAACCCAGAAGCGGAACGACGAGCAAAGGAAAAGGCAGAGGCACCGACAGTCAAGACGGAAGAGCAGCAAAAGCGAGACGACGAGATCAAGCAGAAGCAGAAGCAGAGCACGGAGCCATCCGCGAGGAAAATCCCATTCCAGAATATCTGGCGGCGCAAATTTCGAGCACTCCCCGAGAATAAGGCGGTCGACCTGTTTGCCGACGTAGTCGGAGACGTATTCATTCTGTCGGTGGCCATTGGCCTCATCGTATACGAGTCTTGGAAGTCGTCACAGAAGCCCGATGCGAACAAGGTGCGGATAGAGGAACTCGATCAGAAGCTGGACGAGCTTAAGAAGAGAGAGGAGGAGCTCGAGGAAGCTGAGGAGAAGCAGAGGCAACGCTTCGAGAGCTTGGAGGAGGCGTTACGTGGTCTCAAGGATCCAAAGACAAAGCAGCCGCTACTCCCAAGCCTACAATGACAATGAGATGACGAACATCTGTCAAATTGAAGCATATCGTCGCAGGCAAGAGTCATAAGCATTAGAGACAGTGCGTTGGCTGGGAAATACAGTCGCACTGATCTCGAAGAGCCCTCGAATGACTTGGGGACATCCATGGACGGAGGCTGGATCTGGTCATGCTGGTGTAGGTACCCCTGCCCGCCCTTCCATGGTCTATACCTACCCTTGTACACTATTAAATCCCCTCACTTAAACATAGACAGCCATCACTTACAATGTAAGATAGTCACGCAGAATATCAACTCGAGGCCATGATAAACATTAGCAACTCATCCAAAATCATGCATATCAATTGAGCTCGTTGAAGCTAGGTCCCTACAGTACTGGACCGAGCTTCTAAACCTTTAGGCGAGAGAGGATCCGATTGGCGGATAACAGCATTAGCGGTGTGTGGTGTACTATGATTGGCTGTCCACCACGCAAAATATCCACTAAAGGTACCTCGTGGTGGTTGCCAGCAGCAACGGCCCGCTGGGAAAGTACACAAACTTCGCGGTTCTAGCTCGTCGCGGCAACTACATCTCTTCCTGCCTGGAACCACACGCCAACTTGTTCTCTTGCATCTACTAACACAGGTCCTGGCGATATTCATCTCAGCTTCAGCATTGCTTAATGCCCTTGCTTTCTTGCTAGCGAACAGGCGACTCTCCTTTCTCGTCTTGCATGTTGTTGTCGCGAGTCCCGTATGTGCATCCCGTCTAATCCCATCCAGTCCCTGACCGACATCCATCGCTTCGAACCTTTCCTTCTACGCACAACGCATCCACTGGACATATGATTATGTGAATTAACCCTCGATTCTAGATCGACCTTCGCGACTCCTCAAGGCGGTTGTTGACCTTGTTATTTGCTGGCATAGCGCTTCCAGTATCGAGTCACTGTCGATCCCCTCAACCCCCGAAACGTGTTAATCGAGTCGCTCTCTCGTTATGACCCACAGGCTAGCGCCCAGAGGCGGCTTCGATTTGGAAGCCTTGTCGCCTAGGGACGCCAACGCCCAACGAGCACCCAAGATGACTGATGTCAAGACCAAGACTGTAGCTCAGCTCAGGGCAGCTAAAGACAAGGAGCATCCACCCCCACCACCAGCGGAAGTGGTCGAACCCCCCAGCGGAAACGACCCCAATGGCGTCACCTACCATGTTGGAAAGTTGCTCGGCAAGGGTGGTTTTGCCATTTGCTATTATGGAACACACGCCGTGACAAGGCAAAAATTCGCCCTCAAGGTTGTCAAGAGCCACATGCCTCCCAAGATGGAGCAAAAGGTATGTGGTGATGGAATATTTGCAGTGGTTGGTTCTAACGTGCTCTCAGTTCCAAACCGAACTTCAGATCCACTCCAAGATGAAGCACAAGAACGTCGTCCAATTCCTACGAGCCTTCTCACAAGAAAATTGCACTTATCTGGTCCTAGAATTGTGCCCAAATGGTTCGCTGATGGACATGGTGAAGCGAAGGAAAGGCCTCACGGAGCCTGAAGTCCGTTTCTACTCTGTCCAGATCACCGGCGCAATCAAGTACATGCACAACAAGGGCATCATCCACCGCGACTTGAAGATGGGAAACATCTTCCTCGACTCGAGGATGAACGCCAAGATTGGTGACTTTGGTCTAGCGGCATTGTTGGTGACTGGCAGAGATATGCACACGATTCGACGAACGACGCTATGCGGAACACCAAACTACATCGCCCCTGAGATTCTGGAGAAGGGGAAGAAGGGCCATGATCACATGGTCGACATCTGGAGCTTGGGAATTATCATGTGAGACAAATCAGTTCTTGGGAATGAAAAAAAAAAAAAAGCTAACGACTACAGGTTTGCCATGTTCACCTCCAAGCCGCCGTTTCAATCTTCAACCACGGACGAAATCTACCGCCGAGCCAGGGAGAGGGATTACGAATGGCCCGCTGCGGAGACTTCACAGAGATTCATCAGCCAAGAAGCTAAGGACCTGGTGGCCACGATGCTCCAGGAAGCGGAACGCCGTCCGGACCCCGATGCCATCATCCAACATCCCTTTTTCACATCTGGCTACATGCCTACAGAAGCAGAGATGAGCTCACGACTAAGGGAGCTCCCACCAGACCGACAAGAATTCTATGCCACACGGATGAACAGCTCTTTACAAGCGCAGTCGCTGAGAAACTTCAAGGACATGTGCCTAGAGTGTGGCATTGGCCCCTACGCGTCGGATAAGGTTGTCTACTCTCAGATATGGAAGGAGATGGCTGCAGAGGAGAAGGCTGGTCTTACCCCATTGATTCCGCTCGAGGAAGGAATCTTGTACAGACCATTTGAGGAGTGGGTGAGGGAGCAGCAGCTTAGAAAGTCTCGGCTTGCCATGTCCGTGCCTTCGCACGTTTCCTCGCAGGCGAGCGCTTCGACCGAAGATCCGCTGTCCGGCAGCCAAAAGACCAGCGGATCGGCACTCCTTCGTTTACCACCACAGAGCTTTGCCGCGCAGCAAAGATCGCAACACAGGCCAGCCAGCTCTATGGTACCAAAGCAACGGCCTACCCCTGAACCCACACTACCTACATCGCAGAGCGTGCGAGCGAGGCCAAGGAGGGAGGGGTCCCGAGAGAATGCCTCAAGGGAAGCCATGGAGTCGGCCAGCAAAAGCCTGCGGAGCTCGACCAGGACAGCCCTACCCTCAGTTGGCACAGTCTCTCGTCGATCTGCAGAGCCTCAGACGTCTGAAAGACCAGCGATTGAGCGTCGATCAGCTACACCTCCTGCCCCTGTCCCGGCCGCACCGCCAAAGCGAGACTATGCAGAATCTTTGCGACCTGCAACTTTGTTCAGCTCTTCTGAGCGACAAGAGCAAATCTCAGGCACAAGGCCTGACCTGATTCTGGATCGACTACAACGCCTCCAGACAGAGCTAGAACGGGCCCTTAACTCGAGAACTATGGCTATCATCTCATCCAAGATGGTCGCACCGCCCCATCCTCATGTGGTTGTCAAGTGGGTTGACTACACCAACAAGTTTGGCCTGGGCTACATCTTGAACGATGGTAGCGTCGGATGCATTCTTCGAGATATCCCCACGACAGAAAATGGCAAGGGTGCGCTGCTCCCCCCGGCTGGTGTTTTCATTCGTGGTGCAGAGAGACATATTCTCCGCAGGGAAGACGAAACATACGAGGACAGAAGCCAGCCTCTCCCGATGACTGAACCCATCAAGTTCTTTGAGAACAATGGAGAAACTGGCCTGTCAGAGGTGATTGTTTCTCCCGAACAATTCCGCGTGGCCGTGAATGAAGATGGAACGCCTGGCAAGATGCAGCCGGGCAAGGACATCTTCCAGCACCGAAAGCGTGAGAGAATCATTCTTTGGAAGAAGTTTGCCAACTACATGATCGCTTATGGACGAGACGATTTTGTGACGGCTGAGGAGACGGACCCAGTGGGTGCCATATCTCCAGGCCAGAAGGGCACAGTGGCCGAGTTGGTGACATTCTACCAACGATTCGGAGACGTTGGGTGCTGGGTCTTTTGCGACGGCCACCTTCAAGTGAGTGATTCTATTGCCCTGAGTGAACTTGGACGAGATGCTAACATGGTCAGTTCAACTTCCCGGACCACACCAAGATTGTCATCGACGCCACTGGTACCTGGTGCCATTTCTGGCATCTCCCCCAGGATGCTGCAGAGAGACTCGCCAAGACCGGCACCATTGGCGCAGCAGCACTTGACGACCGAGCCATGCTGTCGTATCCCCTTCAGACATTGTTGAACTTCCAAGCCAAGCCTACTGCTCCTCGAGCTGGACGGACGACTACCACTACTCGGAGGCGGCCCGAGATCGCCCCTGACCTGCAGGGCATCCCCGCTGCCAACGATTTCCGACGAAAGATTATCTTTATCAAGGATGTTGTCAAGGAATGGGTGACAAACGGTGGCCTTGGCAACAGCCAAATGAGCCGAGAGGCTCGTCTTCGATGGGGCGGGTATCGTGAGAACATTAGCTCTCACCTGCCGCAGAAGCACGTATGGGTTACAGTGGGCGCTCGATGGGGAGACCAGCGGATATCGACCTATGTTGATGCCAGAAAGCCTTGGGAGTTGGGCGAGGACGTTGATCCCTCCAAGAAGTGAGGTCCATTGAGGAGAGGGCTGGCGTTTGTGTGCTTCTTTTTGACGCAAGCCATGACAAAGAATGATGCATTTGCATGTAGGGAGTATACAAAGGCGGGTTTGGTTGCTGTTGCTGCTACAGTACAGTACTTGTTGGCGTTGCCGGTCCATGTTGTATGGCGTATTCGGAGCAGATAGGGCGAGCCGGTGTTTGAGCTTTCAATGTCGCTTTAGCTTTAGAGTCCTAGGCACCTCGGTATGAGGGTAATGATAGACACGAGCTTTTGATTCTGGACTCTGAGTGTGTAATTGTAACTTTTTCCTGTGTATCTAGATGTCTGTGTGAGCATTAACGGTTCTTTTATTTATTTCTTGTGATGCTTGTTCTAGACTCTTTGCTTGCCATGCTATTATTAGTCTTTTGGAGCAAAGTGTGCCAACTCTTTGCACATTCAGCCCTCAAGTATGCTCGCAACATGAGCTGGGGTTATGGTTATGGTAGTATGCTACGTAGCTCAAAGCAGTGCTTCCTCTAGTACTTCAAGGAGACGAGGTTCAGTCGCTTGAACCTTGTCTAACGCGACATAAAGAGCATCTGGAATCTTATTCCGAGACTGCTGGGCCTCATTCGACCCAAGAATGGAGAAATTGATCCTTAAATATTATTAACTCAAGAGGACTGGATCTGGACGATTCCCTCGAGAATAGCACCCAAAGGTAAGCTCCAATTCCTCATCTCGGAAGAGACCAAGCAGCTAAGGGATATGTCACCTTTTACGGCTGTGAAGCTTTGTGTGTGTGTGTGTGTGTGTGTGTGTGATAAACCTATCATTGTTAAAATCGGAGAACTATGTGCTAAACATGGAGGAGTCGACTACCGACAAGGCCGTTGAAGTAGAGAGCCTGTTGATACAGGTTGGAGTATGTACTCTCTGAATGGCGTACCATACCCCCTTTCTGAGTAACTAACACAGCAAAGGCCTAGTATTTGGTTATAGCCCAGTCCCTTCAAGTTGACTGTCTGCCTCGAGATATTTCCCAGCTCGATACTTACATCTTTGAGCCACGACTACCCTCCTGGGTGTTGTCGCAGCAGAGTCCATAAGCCAAAGTTGAGACGTTCAAGTCAAGCTAGTCACGTGGTTTCGTGGTCTAACGGCTATGACTGCGGATTCTGATTCCGCCAGCGAGGGTTCGACTCCCTCCGAGACCTTTCTTTTTGCCCTCAAGGAACCCCTATTTTTATTTTGATGATTAACTCGCCGGAGGACATACCGTGGTGTATAGCTGACATGTTCACAACAGAAGCATCAGGGCAGTCATAATAATGTGGTATCGTCATTCAGAACAGTCCAATTACACTATTTACAACAAACAGCAGCTGGAACAACGAACGCCATACCGTCGCCATGTCCAACTAACTCTCTATACAAGAAGGCGACCTTTGTCCATTGGTCTGATGCCTCTAAAGGGACACCTCAAAAAACAATAAGCAGAACAACCCGCCTCCAAAAAAGCTACCCCGTATTATATATGCGTCTCTTTGTGCGTGTGCATTCCCAGGTTATTCGAATAAACTCCCTTCCTTTTGAATCACCATAGCCTTGACCCATTCCTTCTTCTTCTCCGTGGCGCCAAACGTTCAAGCATCAGAGTAGTAATCTTCACTGTACTGGTGGTGGCCTGGAGGGCTGGTCCAGCTTCCTCCACCGCCGCCTACCACGTTCTCACGAGAACCCCAGTAGCCGCTCTTGGATCGCTTGTCGCGCTCGAACTCGGCCCATCGCTTCATCGTGATCTTACTGCTGTCAAACTCGCCCTCGTATTCTAGACCAGCCTTCTTGGTCTTTTCTCCTGCCGTCTTTCGAGTTTCACCCCATGAGAAGTCATCAAACTTCCAGAAGGCGTAGCTAGGCAGGACAAAGTTCCAAATTGGTAGGGCCATGAGGTAGATGAGCATCCAGACAATGTACGACCACGAGTGGGCGGTGACGACAACAAGGAGACCTGGCAGACCGAGGATGAGAGCCAGCAGAACAAGGGGGATGATCTGAGGAGGCGAATTGATGATTGACGTAATAACTGCGATGTGGTTAGCTTATGCCCTGACACAATGAGAACCGAATTCACTTACCAACATAAAAGGTGAACGCAATGGCAGCAGGCAATACCAGAGTACCAACAAGCTCGACAAAGATAATGAACTGCATCGAGAAACAGAATGTACCGCACAGATCACGGACCAGAATGAGCTCCATGAGGTTATGGATTGTCGAGTTGATCCAGCGACGTCGCTGAGACAGGAGAACCATGAACTCATCGGGCACAGTCGTCTTGCACACAGCCTGGGGGATAAAGACCTGCTTTCGCTTAGGGAACGTGCGCAGCATCAGGGTTGTCAGGAAACGATCTTCTCCCAGGAGGTACAGGTTCTTCTCGTGAAGAGTCTCAACCACATTCTCCGAGTAGTGCTCGACAATATCGGGGTTGGCCAGAATGGGAACCCAGTAGTTGTGACCACCCTTGGGGGCCTTGATGCGGTACATGCAGAAACAGCCGGGCAAACAGGTAACACCACCAAAGACGGACTCGAAAGACTTGGCCAGATGATGCGAGACAAAGTACTCAAACACCTGGATCGCCGTCACCCAGCTGTCACGCTTGTTGGCAATCTTGGTTTCACCACAGAGACCCATGATTTCAGGATCTTTGACCATAGCAGAGATCATGTGTGTCAGACTGTCAGGGAAAACCTTGGTATCGGCGTCTACCATCAGAATAATCTCATAGTAGTCCGGCGAGATACCAGTCACCTTCCAGAGGCCGTTAAACATTTCGTACTCGAGTTCCGTCATGCGCTCATCGAACATGACCTTCTGAAGGAAAGACATGAGGATGATCTGAGAGTCTCGCTTTCCTCGGTTGCCAGGCTTCGAGTTGCTAGCTTCATCAGGAGTTCCACACTTGACAAGCACCATCATGGGCACGCGCTGTTGTCGGTCGACGGGAATTCGTGAGTCCTTGCCATAATCGTAGAAACCGCAGTAAGCCTTGGCCATGTTGTGTCGCTTGGCTCCGCTTGCAACAGCCACGTAAGAGAATGGCTCAACCATGTCGGGAGGCGTAGAGTGGTCCTTGAGCATGCCCAGGCAGACGTCAGGAGTCGAAACAGCTTCGCCCTTGCCCTTGATGATACCGTCGCAAATAACAACAATAACCTTGTGACTGTTGGGGTAGTCGGTTGTCGCGATTGAGTCTAGAGTAGTTCGAATACCCTCCTCTCCTTCAGAGTAAGCCGTGACCAGGCACATGGTGTGGGCCAAGGGGAAACCAAAAGGCATCCAGTCCGATGGGGGCTGAGGAACAACGGCATCGTGAATGAAGCCCGCGGGTCCGGGGCCTTCGGTAGGGTTGGAGCTGCTGGAGTACGGGTCTGATCGGAGGAAACTGGCGCGGCTGTCATTGCCCTGCTTGAAAATGGATCCAGGTGCGAGCAGTTGGCTCGAGGCAGCCTGACTGGCCATTGTTGTGGGCATGCGTCGCTGGTTAGCAAGCCTGACATCAGGTCCGCCGACAGTTGAGAATCGAGATGTGGTTGGGAGGAATGATCCGCGCTTGGCAGTGCGGTCAGATCCAACCACAGTGCTTCCAATATCACCAGGCAATCTCGCAGGCGCACGGTAGATATCCTCGGACCAGTCCTCAATCTGACGGTTTCGCTTTCGGCGATCGGAGCTCTGCGATGTCTTGGCCGGCGCATACTTGCGGCAGATGAACCATTGGAAGATGATGGCCAGCAAGAAGCGGACACCGACGACTGAGAGAATAAGGACCAAGGCGCAGTAGAGGACAATCTTGGAAGCGATGCAGCCAATCGTCTCGGTATCGACCGATCCAACCTTGATGATCTCCTCGAAACACTGCGCATACTTCTTGTCAGTTGATGACTGGAACATTCGGGTCACATCGCGACCCCGAACAAGCTTGTTGATCTCGGAATCCTTGTCTCGAAGCTGTTCGAAGCGTTCAGGGATCGCCACCTGGCTCTTGTTGAACCAATTGAGAAGGTCCAAATCCAGGACGTTTCCAGAGTAAACCATGAGGTTGCGCGAGCTGTTCTTGATATCGTCCCAGCTAAAGTACACGTCCGCGGAGCCGCTCAAGTCAAGGTAGAAAAGATCTCGCGATTTAAGCGTCGTGTGGCAACCGTAACCAAGATAGTACGGGATGGTAAGGTTAGGCTTGGTCGAGCCATCCTGGTTAAACGTGGTGCAGGGGAAATACCAAGCCAGGTCGCCGTCATCGTTGGTCGGAACATCGGAATCCTCTGCGAGCGTGATCAAGCCCTTGCACTTGCCATTGACGTTCTGGAACAGAAAGCTACCATCCTGTCCACCGTGCTTCTCGGGCAAATCGTAGAGAACGTTGGGGCCCAATCCGTCACCTCGAAGAGGCATGCCTTGAGCAGCAGGGTGGTGGGACTTGGACAGATCGTAGGCAACGCCGTGGAAGATCATGTTACCACTATCAACCTTGTTAATGCGTAACCGCTCCGCGGGAGCGCCGCAGACAGTCGCCGTGAAACCAAAGGTGAGGAAACCAACGATGGCCATGATGCACAAGATGACACTGATGAGGCCCATCTTCTCTCGCCAGGCCCTCTGCTGCGCCCTTGTTGGCATACCGCAGCACTTCATAATGAAGGCCGGAGACCAGAAGGTGACAATGGCGCAATAGACGTTCCAGAATGTAGGAGGTCGAAGCTGCTCCTCCACCTTTTTAGTTTGTTGTCTGGAATTACGCTTCGACTTCGACTTCGACTTCTTCTGGATCTTTCCCGATTTCGAGCGGCTTGGAGCAGGACGGGAGGAGGCGGCGGCGGCGCTCTTCTCGTGTTCGCCGCTCGCATGTCGTCTCTGTCGAGGAGAGCTGTCCGATGCATCCTCGTTGAGATTCGAGCCGGACCGGTCGGTCGACGCCTCGAGATCCTCGTAGATGGGGTCATTTCCTGTTGACGATGGGAGAACGTTCATGTGTGCAGCATGCTTGTGGTAGTGGTAATTTCGGTGGTCCCTATCAATCCTGTTTCTCTCGGGTCTAATCAAGCTCCTCTTGCGAGATACGGGCTCGTTATTCCTCGGGGCACGGGCCTCGGGGCTCGATGGTGACAGAGGCATACTCTCTGTGTTTGAATTAGGACCGATGGAATCAGCGAAAGAAGAAATAGATCTCCCACGTTGGTGTTGATTTGTATCTCCTACGGGATGGTAGCCACCGGTTTCGATGTCGACGGGACGCGATCGTCGCGAGGGCGAGTTTCGGTAGACATTGCGCTGATCGTATGCGGGACTCGCGCCCGGCCGTTCGGGAAGAGACATGGCCCTGCGATGGAGGTGTTAGAATCGGTGGTTTCTCAAAAATCATGCGGCGAGAGACGTAACGAGATTGGGCGCTGGGCGCAGGGAGACTCTTCCCTTGTGTCGGTGAGGGGAAACGACGCAGACGATATCAGGGAGGAAGGTTGATTTCGATCGACGCAGGAAAGGGGAAATGGAACAAGACAAACAGCCACCAGATGAAGATGCCAAGAGACAGCAAGTCGACGATCTGGGTAGCAGTACAGGACCAAAACAAAGAAGGGACGGAACAAGAAAGACTATCTGCTACTCACGGGAAGATTTGTTATGGTTGTTGCTGCAGCCTCAGTACAGGATTGAGTTTGAGTTGGGAAGATCCCTGCACCGGGAGATGGAAGAGTGGGAAGGTTTCTCGGGAGACGGGCACCAGACACGACAGCACCCAAGCGTCGAGGTCGACTTTGTCGTCAGGACTCAGCGTGGAGAAGAGAGAGCATCGAATCGAAATGGCAGATTATGGGTATAATGCCCACACTGAGTGAGGGAGACAGGGCGCCGTCGTTTAGAGTAGATGAATGATGGATAATGAATGGGGCGTGGAGCTGCCCGGGTTGTGCGTTGCTGGCGAGCGAGCGAGCGACGGGGACGACGTGGATTTTCGGTTTCGGCTGCGGCCGTGGAGCAGGAGCAGGCAGGGGATGGACGAGTAAGAGAGCACTTGGCTTGCGTCGTAAAGGCCGAGCGATGATATCAAGACTATGAGCGAGAGTAGGAGCGAGTGTGAGGAAGAAAGGACAATAGATTGTTGGAGCAACAAGGACCGGGCGTCCGAGAGCGAAAGACGACGGACGACAGCGACGAGGTTGTCCGGGAGGTGGTGGACGAGAAAGAGTGGGAGAAGAGATCAATCAAGCAAGCACAAGCAAGCACAAGCAAGCAATCAATGGGTCCTTTCCTACAGAAGGGATGCATGTCCACCTTTGGAATAGTCAACCAACAGCCTGGGATGTTTTCGCACCCTCCACAGAAGGAAGGCACGGCCAGCAGCGGCCGTTATCCTTAAAGGGGGAGCGTGCAAAGCACCAATCAGGAGATTCCATCCCCGAGGCCGCAGAGCGAAAACCCACGACGCTAACTGGAAATAGCCCGAGTCTCTAACCCCGTCGAGCGCCGGAGGGAGCACAAGACCTGGGAAAATCGCCTGGAGCGAGAATCTTTGGGTGGGTGCGTGGCATGCGGTTGCCCCGGCAGCTCAATCAAATTCCAAGGAATTTGTGCATGAGCTCGTACCATCCAAGTCGCCCTCATGTCGTTTGCCCCCCCCCGGATGGACTACCAAAGGGGCTAGGCTTGTTCAATGGCGACAGGCTTTTTCTGAAAAGAGGAAGCCCTCATTGGTTTTGGAATCATTAGATCGCTATGCCCAGTACTTGTGTGGTATCTCTTCATCTCTTTTCATCCGGACGAGAGTGAGTGCTATTTTCAGCGCGCCACCGTCAACGTCTGGTCTTGTTTATGATGTGACGGAAACCGGTGGTGTGTGCTTGTCCAGCCAGGTTTGCTTCCAGTCTCGACGAGATCATGACTGATTGCCATCTGCCAGAATCTGTCCTGGCCATAAATGCGAACCACTTCTCATCATCCGCAGGAACAGGTCGTCGTGCAGAGGACAGGGGTAAACCTGCTGCTCCCATCTCGCTTGTCGACTCCATTCCCTCCTAGCTGCTCCACTTTCCCCTGGTTAACCAGACAAAGTGAGCCAGGACCACCAACCAAGGGACGATGAAGGCCCATGTTGAGACTTTTCGATCTCCATGTGTCGTTGCATTCCATCTGCCCTGATGCTTCTCTCCAGCCATGTTCGAAATTGAGCGGTGTTGGGTTGAGCCTGTTGTCTTGATGTTCATGACGTACTCAGTTCTCGGCCGGTAAACCCTTCTCATTTACACGCGAGACCATGGTTCGAGATGTCCAGGGATACTTCAGGCGGTGGAATGGGGCCGGCCTTCAATCTTAACCACGGAGATGCCGATTGACTCTTGATTTTCGCTGATCTTGGCCAACTCTACCCAGTGCGTGCGCCTAGGGGTTGGGTTGATCTTGAATACTGTATTTTCGCCTGTCTCGTACGGGGCCGCCCAATCGCATACCCGCCAATGTCATGATAAAGGCGCCCGTGTATACGAGACACCAACCCAGTCTAGTACACATCGATTGTGTCACCGTTTTTGTGTCAGGCATGGATGACGGCTGCGACCAGTGCATCGTGTCCTCGCAATCAGATAAGCCACTGTACGTAGGGAACCGTTCATGGACAGTTCAGATTAAAGTACCCGTATCTGAATAAGATCCGCGGATACAGGGGCACAGTGATGAATGATGCCTCATACGAGGTGTCCGGCTTGCCCAATAACTATCTGTCTATTCAATGACAGTTGGACAGATTATCATACCTCCGGATAAGCCACTTGTATGATAAACGGTATGATAAACAGAGGGAGGAAAAAGGTAGGAAGATGCGACAACGCGGTCCAGGGTAACTCAGTTTTGATATATCATTTGCAACACCAAGGCACACATGGTTGGCGATGAGACAAGATTGAGGAGGTCCGAGCCGCCGGTGCAATTACTGCAGGTGTCACACGCCCGGGGATTTTGGATGGGGTGACAGACCGCGAGTCGGTGGTACTCTGAAGGGAGTACTTGGGCCATCGGACTTAACACCAGACATGACAGTAACACCGGTGAGAACCCAGAACCATGCATACATACCTTCACTCAATTATAGCAAATATGGGTTACACGCGGCGAGAACACGTAATAAATCAAGACGCCGCCAGAGAGAACAAGAGGGATGACGGTCACCTGCAAGACATAATCATAACAAAGAGCATCCTCCCGCAACTCCAACCGAGACAGATACGAGCCGGATCGCCAGCTAGAAAAACACGTCAGAAATTGGCGGTGACGCCAGCCAGACAAGCACCCACACAGCCTCAATATGGTCACTGCGACGAAAGCTTAGTTAACAGACGCTGTTAGACCTTTGAATCCCGCGGGGTTCCCCAGTGTTCAGAGTGCATGATCCCAGCAACAGTGGGACCACATATGATGGGATGACAGAGGCGGATAGAAGTGAATTAAAACATCATGGAGACTTTCTAGCGCAAGTGTGATACAAACCTAGGTTCATCGAAGACAAGGCAAGGAGAGAATCAAACAAAACAGGCCGGCAGATGCCCCCTGATTCAACATGGCGGTAGAAACGCCATTACCAGTTGGGGCAGCGGTTAGTCCGGTGTGGAGACAATCGAGGCGCCGGAGCAGAGTCCGGAGCCTGGTCAAGGACAGCGGGGCCGATCGGTCGACGGCCCGCCATGAGCCAAACCGCTCGCTCTAGAAGTTCCGTCATCTGTCGCAGAGTCGGCTGGCTTCTTTCCCATTTTTCTTCTCCCCCTCGCCCAGCAATGTTTGCTCCACTAGCCCATATTAGCAGAGAGGGACCACTGGGCCAAGTCAATATAGCCGCCCTGCCAGCCTTGCCTAGGGTCAACCGTCATTAAGAAATCTCCCTCGTAGCGGAGCAAGTGAGCTCAAAGCCCTAGAGCCCTGACGAGGGATCCTCGGAATCCGTTAACTCTCCGAGCAGCCTTCCCCATATCAGCTGAAGGAAGGGTTGACCATTCGGAACCCTGGCCAGCCGAGCTAATGTACTCGGTAGCCCAAGGCTGAAAATATCCTCAGCCGAACCTAACAATTGATACTTCATTGGTTTGTGGCATGTCTGGGACTGTGACGTGTAAAGCCTACCGTCCAGGTGGCTTGACAAGATGAGTAGCAAGCTCCCAGAGGAAGACAACTCTAACCAAGTGCTTCCTCCAGAGTATGAATTCATCACTCTGATCTGAGGGGCAGCTTCAAATTGCTACTTGGCGCCAGAGCCGACGAGCGGCCAACGGCGCGTAGCAACTACAAGGATGAACGCGCGAGCTCGCTAAGAGATGCAGGGTCCTTGGGGCTAAATAGGAGTGGTCGATGGCAAGCACTCCGGATTCTGTAGTTTGCCATTAGGCTGGGCAATACGAGGATGGCTGCTTGAAAGCGAGCCGAAGAGTCCGATATGGATGCTGAAAGAGAATCGAAGCAACGCCAGCACACACGTATGCACATCTTTGATGGCGTTATTGCTTTTTGTCCTGGGTTGAAAGAGATACCTATGGCGACTGTTAATTAGCACGGCTGAACGCCAGCAACACAATGCGGGGCCCCCAATAAAGTGAGCCGACAGGTACTCCGTAGGTAGGTATGGTCATCAAAGAGGCGCGGGCTCATCAGACGAGATGAGATGCGACCCGCCGAAGAAGCCCGACGAACGACGCCAATTATGGAAACCTCCGAGCAATTCTGTCTTATTATGCGGGCGAGAGTTGGGTGCGCCAAGTCGACTTGGGGTTGGCCCCATGCATAGCCTGCTGCCGATTTATTAGATCTGAGGCCGGGAAGCCGAAGGTTGTTTGTGGTTATGACAATGGCCACGATGGCGGTTGCTCAGCCCTGCTCGGCAAGGGTCTGCTCTTTTTCATGCATGGACTTGCATCCTGAACAGAAGCCTGAATGAAAGTTGGCGGTGTCCCATTCCGCACGGGTAACAGTTGCAGTTAAACAGGCTTTAGGGATCGTCAACAAGCGAGAGTTTTCGAGATCTAACGCTAGATGGAAGGGAGCTGGTCCTTGTACTGTAGGAGTTTGTCGACGATCACGATGCCTGATGTGATGCATTGGTGGTGTAACGTGCCTGCTGCTGTGTTGTGTGGCCTTGGCTGATCTCTTTAATCCCACATCTGCCGCTGATGGACAAAAGGCATACGGAGCTTCCCGGCTAGAGTTGACACATGCTCGGTTGATAGGGGCTCAGTGTATTGGTACTCGAGGTCAATGACTGGACGCCTGGTTCCTCAAAGCGCTGAAGTGACGGCGGCTGTCTGAAGCAAATGAGACATCGAGGGCTTGGCGCCATGCTGAATGGCGGGCACGATGTCGTCAACTCTGACGGGCCTCATGGAAGGCCCTGGCGGTCAGGACAAGCACTAGCGCAGCCCAGAAATCAACTCAGCCAGTTTCTTGCAGAGCGTCCCAGTGACCTGGACTTGGCCTGGACCCTTGACCCAATACGCTAATCCCAACAGGCCATGACGGGGGCAACGCACCATCAAGGAAAGTTTGGCCGCCTCTCCAGCCTGAGAGAGCTCGCACGTTGTGTGCCGTAGTGGTCGTCGTCGTTTCAGTGTTGTTTCCTCTCCGCCTCTCCTTTGAGCTTCTGGAGAAATAAGCGGACCAGCATTGACAGCGCCATTCCCGCACCAAGATTTCGTCATGCCGAGCCCTTTATTATTCTGAGGCCCCTTGTCTGGTGGTTGCTGTTTTGACGCGTACAGTAGGCTGAAGGGAAAAGGGGGGTGTGGGCACATATGCGCATGTCGCCTGCCCTCTTTGACTTGTAGAAAGGCTCGGATTCGCGTTGTAGATGATACCTGTCATTGTGATGGCGAGAATACGCTCTCAGCGAGCACAGACTCGTAGCTGAAGTGAATGATGGCGAAGGACCAGGATCATGACTGTTGGTGGCATTGGGGTCCATTCCAAGGAGAATCTGCCTCGTGGGGTTGGGGCGGTGACTTTGTAGGATCCCTGTCCGCTCCTTCCATTTCGCGAGTTCAGCTCCAGGTTTAGGTCGAAGGCACCTGAGGAGGCAGGCAGGTTAGGTCCTGGTGATGGACATGAAGAACCCCCTGAATATCGTCAATTGAACGATCGGACGTGGTGAGGGATATCTATCGAACTGCCAATAATAACTTGATATCCTGTCACAGACCGTCCATGGGTCGGCGATGATGGAATTGCACCGTAGATATCCGTAGCTTCTTGCGGAGATTTAAAGCTTCCATTAGTTGACGGAGCTGGAGTCATGGCGGTGCAAGCCCAGTAGCAAACCCCACTAAAGCATGTCCATCGTCCTGCGCCGCCTGACGCCTGAACGTCTGCAACGGTAAAGTAACCGCATCCCACAGCGGCTTATTGGATCCTCAAGGAGCGATGGAACGGCTCAATAACAGCCTGGGTACCTATAACCGCTGAACCGGGCGTGCAGCGGGTGGCCCCAAGTCCCCTCTCATCCATTCTTTCAGTGGGCTCCATCCCGTCCTGAGCCATCATCACCACCACCACGGCCTCGATACGGTACGGTGCAGCGCCCAAAAAAAGACGTCGGCCGTCACCCAACCACATCTTGACCCAAGCCCATCCATTAGTTGGAATTTTTTTCTACTCTCGTCCGACTCTGGGCTTGTCTTGGTTCTCTTCTCTCCTCCTTCACCCACCAAAAGAAACTCTTCTATCGAGTATCCCATTCCGTCTCCACGCGGCAACCCTTATTTCAGCCTCCCGTTCAGTCCAGTCGTTTTCTCCCGTCTTCAACCACCCCCTGTCGCTCGTTCATATCCATCTCCATCCATCCTCCCAAAGGCAGCTCCCGCCCCCTTGTCCCCGCTGTGTCGCCGCGTTTCGGGTGCCCGGCTCCCGACAAACCACCCAAATATCCTCCACCAGCATCCATCGCTGTTAGGCTACTAAAGTGTCACTGGCCACCCTCTCCTCCACGCTCGCTCTTGTCTTTGCTCTCTTGCTGTCCGTTGTCGACCCGAACCTTCGCGCCTTGGACTCCCTACGACTGATGCTTCGACGGCCGTTGGCATTACAATAACACCCGCCCCGTCTCGACGCCGTAATTCTGGGTGCTCCACCATCGTCAAGCGCTGCTTCGTCGCAAGGCTGTCGAACCACCCCCTTCACCTCGACACTCGTTCTGACGAAAAGCTCTCAACTTCACGCTTGGCTGCCCCGGCACTGCCAAAGCCTCAGTCTCATACGCAACCATGGCTGCAGTCACCACCTCACCGCCTCCAACTGCAGTGTCGCCCACTTCCAACTACCAGGACTCGAGACAAAGCGACGACGCACCCCGAAGCCCCATCCGTGTCCCAAATCTCAACCTCGCCAACGGCCCGCAACTGCGCCAGGCCCCTGTCTCCCCCGTTCGTGTTAATTTTCAAGACGAGAATTGGGCACAGCCCTCGAACGTCGATATCGAACATGCCCAACGACAGGCCTCGCAACTAGAACTGGCCGACCGCACCCGCCATCCCCTCCCCTCGCCCCCAGATGCCGCTCCTCCACCTCCGCCCCATGGCTTCAGTGCCGAGTTTGAGTTTGAGGACTCTCAGGACTTCTACGATGGTACTCAGGGAACCCCCCGAGCTGACAGGACTCTGGCTTTACCACTCGATACATCGTTTGCTCGCCAGCCTCAACCCACTGTGTCTAGCCCAACCAGGAGTCCCAATGCCGTGTCGAACTTGTCTCCCACTTACACGGCGAGTCATGAGCGTTACGAGCACAACAAGATAAGTCCTACGGACAGGGTGCGCAACCAAGATCAGTTCCGCAATAGCCGCGAGTCGGATGAAACAGCGAGCACAAACCCGCAGCAAACTTCGATCGAGTCGTCTGCAACAACGAGTGCAAGTTCCCTCTCAGGCATCAACGAGAATGCCGAAGTCCGAACAATAGGTGACTCTCCCGAGAGCTCCATCATTGAAGGAAATCTGCCTGGGACCCAGTCTGTCCCCCAGTTTCAGTACCACCACCAGAAGGATTTCCCACCGCGTGTGTCAAGCGTTCCCAATGAGGACTCGAGGAGCTATTCCACCCCCGATCTGGCTGAGAGTGCTTCCACCCTTGGACGTCACTTGACACCAAGTTCGAGTAACCTGAGGAGGACATCGATGCCTCGGCCGCAATCATCGTACTCCATATACTCGGACGGTCGCGGGCGCTCCCCTGGTTTGATGCCGGGTGGCTCGCAGGCACGTAAATCCCCTGATGTAAGACTGTCAACGTACGCAGAGCTGCTCAATGCGCCATATCCCCAGCAAGGCCCGGCGCCCCTGACTCCCGACAACTCGAACCTCCGAACAGTCATTGGCAACAATGCCTCTCTCCTGAGCACACAAAAGACTCTAGACATGTATCGTGCCAATGTCAAGAAGACCAATGACCTGTCGATCCAATACTCGTTTGCTGTCTTCCTGATCTCCACCGCTCAGGAGCAAGGTCTGGACGTTTCGGACCCTAAGATGCGAAAGAACAGCCCGAAACCGCAAAAGGGCCGCGATAGCCCGACTGCTGAGGGCTCTGTCTCGACCCCTTATGAGCTAGTTCGCGAAGCCCGGCAGATTCTCCAGCGCCTGTCCAGCGCTGGTTATCCTTTTGCTCAGTATTATCTGGCTGATGGTTATGCTTCTGGACTCTTCAACAAGGGCAAGGAGGACTACAACTCGGCTTTCCCTCTCTTCGTCCTAGCTGCGAAGCACGGCCATGCCGAATCTGGATATCGAACAGCGCTATGTTACGAGTTTGGCTGGGGCTGCCGCAAAGATCCAGCCAAGGCAGTGCAGTTCTTACGCTCAGCGGCTTCGAAGCGTCACCCCGGTGCCATGACACGGCTTGGAAAGGCCTGTCTATCCGGTGACCTCGGAGAGAAGAGATATCGAGAGGGTATCAAGTGGATGAAGCTCGCCAGCGAGGCTGCGGACATGCAGTATAATTCAGCCCCCTACCAACTCGGTTGCTTGTACGAGAACGGCTATGGTGCAGATATCTTTAAGGACGATAACCACGCTGCGGAACTCTTCACACAAGCTGCGGATTTGGGGCATCCCGAGGCCAACTACCGTCTTGGTGATGCTTATGAGCATGGTCTGCTCAACTGCCCTCGCGATCCTGCACTCAGTGTTCACTTTTACACTGGTGCGGCTGAGCGGGGACATGCTGGTGCTATGATGGGATTGTGCGCCTGGTATATGGTTGGTGCTCCTCCAATTTTGGAGAAGGACGAGGAGGAGGCCTATGAGTGGGCGCGTCGATCCGCGGATTTGGGTATGTTATGAAATCATGGATGGAATCGCTGCAGTCACTAACAAATTCTTAGGTTTCGTCAAAGCTCAATATGCTGTTGGATACTTTACCGAGATGGGCATTGGATGTCGACGTGACGCCTTGGAAGCCAATGTTTGGTACGTCAAGGCTGCTGATTCCGGGGACGAGCGAGCCAGACAGCGACTAGCGATTATCCAGGCAGCTGTAAGCGGTCAGGGAACCCCGATGGAAGTTGCTCCACCGCGGAATGGCAAGATACAGAAAGGGAACAAGGACGACAAGGACTGCGTGGTGATGTAAAGGGAGGGATTCCGGACGGAAACGAGCCCGCTCAAAGGGGGCGTGGCCATGCATGAAATGGCGGAAACGACTAATTCACAACAAAAACAACTTCGATTCTTGGGAAGCCGGGCTTTACGACACATACCGGCCTACATTTTCTTTCTTTCCTTCCTGTCCGTCCTTGCATCGGCAACAACAAAGGCATGTTCATTCAACGACGACGCTATTATATCTTCTTTTCATACACTGCATCACTGCATCTGGGGGAGCTTTTGTGTCGGGTTGGATTCCAGGAGTTGTCTTTTCTGGCGCAACTTCTTATCCCCCATTACTCTCCTTGTCTTGTTGGAAATACCACTTTTAGACTAAAAAAAGGGGGAAGAGCATGGGAATTCTGGATACTTTGAGAGGTGGTATAGCAGGGAATTCTAATCTGATTGGGGGTGAGAGGAGGGGCTTTGGGCTGTTGAGAGGAGCCAGGTGTCGATGAGAGGACCCTGGTGCGACTGGCATTTTCTGCATGGCGTGCGATGATGGGAACGGAAGAGTCTTGATAGGGCGAAGGATGATGAAGCTCTTGCGTTTGGCGTTTATGGGGGGGGCGCGGCTTGGATGTAATCACGACGTAATAATATAGTGCCTGTCATGAATGGAAGAAGATTGGGCATATGGTCTGCGTCTGGTGAAGCTTGGAGTGAGATCTACTGCATGGGGGTTTCGAGGACCGTGATGATGTATGATATCGACGGACGAGTATAGTTGGAGGTGTGATAAGATGAAGGAGTGGTGATGAATGGAACCTTGGGACTCTGAGCATATATATATTCATCCTGTACATATGGTTGGGGCATCGCTCAACGTGGTTATGTAAGTGTAAACATGGCTAGGGTTTGAGTTGCCCTTCCACTTGCTAAACTCCTCGTGTATCAACCCGCCTTGCAGGAATGGCGATAGCTTCAACATGAAGGAGGCTTCCCTGTTTGCCACACTCAGTAGCGGCCCTACACCCACCTCTGAGTTCACCACCTATGCCCCTCCACTTACAACTTGCGGTCTCCAGCAAACTCTAGCCCCGCGGTATTGGTCAGATGTATGACTTCGGTCCCATTTCCCGGCGGGTCATGTATAGGGTAAGGCTCGGAGCAATAGTGTGGAAAGGGTTGCCTCTGTGTGTAGGTCGGTGTGGAACTTGGTTCATGAAAGCTTTGTAAAGTAGGTGCATTCAATTACACATAGTCTGTCAATGAAACCGCCACAGTAGTTAAGATGGTGTATGTGGGCAGACACATAATGTAAGGGGTGTTCCAAGGAGTAGAGCCGCCAATGCAAATAGTCAACCTTTGCCCAAGGATCGAGACCAAAGGAACCACACACACACACACACACACACAAAAGTTGGTCACGAGACACAAAAAAGGGCTCAATGTGCCCACTACGTAAAGGCCAGCGTCTAAAGCTTCTACCAAGGGCTTACACCAAGGGCGGCTCTTCTGCCCCTGCCCAGACCAAGCCATCCGAGTTGCGTCTACACCATTACGTAGGTGGGATGATGTTCATTCATCTATTAATACCAAATCACAGCTTGGCTAGATCTTCAAAGAAGAGAGGCGCCGAGTAGAAGCCAGCCGTATTTCAAAACAGCTGTAAGGAACAGCCGTTGAAACAGAACCGTCAAAGAAAGCCAGGGCTTACCCTTGACCGCCGAACAAAGAAAACTCGGCCACAAGTGAACCTGAGATCTTCCCTCATCAAGCTTCCCGCAGCGGGAAAGGCGCTACCTAAGCGTAGATCTGATCTCAAGATAGCACGCACAAACGGGCAGACCCCAATTACCCGAGGGAGAACGGAGAGAGGGAGGTGGAACAAAGTGACTGACCCCACGCCTGGAGTCGGCCGAAAGCAGGGAGGAAGAAGACAGTCGAGTCGAGACAAAGAGCTGAAAAGAGGGGCAATGTTATTTATTATGCCACCGTTTCAGGCGCGTCTTTGTGTTTATGTTTCTCAATATGTGCTTTTTTTTCTACTCTTGAGCCGTCAAGGGTAAGGGAGCGGTCCGTGGTGCACGAGGTGGCTTCGCTGCTGAAGGGCGGGGGAGGGATCCATTCTGTCTTGAGGGGTCTCGGAGGGGTAGATTGTCTACTTGATAGTCGTAGCGAGTCTGTCTATTTATGGTTAAAACTCGGTAGTTTTGTGAGTAAAATATTGGGATATATTGGAGTGTGTTGCATCATTTTGAGAGAGTGACAACACATCGAGGGAGTTCAGTTCGTTGTAAGACGAGATTATGCCGTCCAGTTCGTGTCGTGTGTACGTGTACGCTCATATGATGACTCCTCAAACTGCCAACGTGGTTCTTATGACGCAATTCTATCGGTGAAGCAAGGACACGACACTATCCAATTCACCTGGATAGTCAAAGAATGGATCCACGCACTCTGTAACATAGGATGAGGCTTAGCCAACCTAGGACTCCAGTCCGATAACCGCCGTCTTGTTCCAACTTTGGACTGTGAGAAAATGATTTCGACACACTGTATCGACCTGTCACGGCAGGAGCGACAGGAGCGACAGGTACTTGATGCACGCACAGGCCAAGTTCGGAAGTGGTTGCAGACCCTCCCCACTTATACCCAGCATTTGATGTTCTTCTATTGGCCAGAGTCAAACTGATGCATCTTTTCATTAACGCGTCCCACGCGTCTCATACGCGTTTTTCTCAACCTCATGCGCGTCCTTTTCGCGATCTTGAGCGGTAATCGCGCAAAAAAGAGGAGCATGACTTCACAGAGGAGCCAATGGCATCCAGTAGAGCCCGCATGCGCCGTGCCATGTGTGAGCGATGACTTGCAGAGAAGAGGCATGACCGCGACGCTCTTTCCTTTTGCAATGGGAAGACCCAGAGCGAGCGACGTGCAGGTTGGCGGGCGTTGAATGACGAGGGGAACACTCGTCCTGTGAATCGAGGCACAATCAAGCCCGACAGCTGAAAATGTTCGCCACGGTGAAATTACTCTGCATCATCCATCTCGTAATAAGATGCACTCTTCAGCTTTCGATGAAAGTTGCAAGTGCTCACCTTGATGGAAACGTCACCTTGGACGCTTCCGGCCCGTCTGGTCGGCGAATCACGCGGGCCTTCTTCCGACGTGAAGGGAGTGTGTGTGTGTGTGGGAGATGATGAGAACGAGATGGGGGGCACCATGACCTCACCGACTCAGTTGTAATGGAGGTCTCAACTAGAGGTCACACGCCGAACACACTTGCGCCGATACTGTATCTGTACCTTCCATCCTGGGGATCGAGTGACGGTGAGAGAGGCTCGATCAAGGCCTGAGTTGACGCCGCAGCCGTCTGCCAGTCGCTGTCGTCACTCGGCAGACCCAGTCCCTGCAGCGTATCAACGTGGGAGCGGCCGTAGCTCGTCCGCTTCGCGACGGGACGCTCCCACTCCCACTCCGTAGCCCCGTAGGCGAGTGTTGCGGTAGCATCCAGCTGCGGAACGTGCGTCGGCGGAGAATTCATCATGAACAGTCTGTCGCACACTGGCTGCTCTGTCCGCTCGATCCGTGAGGCCATGTCTTTGATCAGGAAATAATAAATTGGCTGTGCCTCGTTACGTGAGCCCCGAACAATATCGATCCTGGTCCTTTCCCGGGCGGAGGGACAGACGCAAGAGACTGACACGCCGATAGTGACGGATTAAACGACCCAAGCCGGCGGTCAAGGTCTTAGACTTGAGCATGGGAGTCTGAGATCAGCTAGAAACAAGACAGATGCAGACCTCTCTGCGCTAGTCGCACACAAAAGCCCGTAACTGGTGTGCCTGGCTGTGCTTCAAACCCTTGTCTGCGTGTGATGGTCGCAGGAGTAGCCTGGTTTCTTGAGTCAGTGAGGGGCAGCATCGAGCCCGAAAACGGTGCAGTCTTTTTTGCCAGGGAGGGTTATGGTGGAATAGGCCGAGAAACACTATGAGATGGATGGAGGGATACAAGGCAGAGAGGGAGGACGAACCCCTCCATTTCGGCACTTGAGAGAAAGCGGCTCGATCCATCGTCGATATTTCGCCTCGTTTGTTATTCCCAACAAAAGATCAAGTGCGGCTGTTTGCTCAGCCGGGCGGTTCGGCTGTTGCTACTACCACCGGCCGGAGCCTGGCGATGGCATCAAGACCAACCTTTTGGAATATGGCATATCGACAGGTCAGAAAAAAAGAAAGATTCATGGGGAAGAGTAATCTACGATGTATTCCGACTAAGACGAGAAGAGGCGGCAGTAAGTCGTATGATGGTGGATGCCTGCTAGATTTGGTCTTTTCTTTTTCCTTATTTCCTGACACTCGCTGGCTTGCGTTGAAGATGAGAAGCGGCAGCGGCCCCAAACACGGGCTCAAGCGTCGCATCGCAGCTGCACATAATCGGACAGAGGGACTCAGATCGGATCTGCATCTGCTTGTCTGGGACCTGCCTGGAGGCCTGGTTCTTTCTTGCATGGTCAGGTAAGGGGTGTTCATTAAAGGTTTCGTTTCTTTTCGCCGAGGGAGAAGCAAATAGGGCGATGAATGACGTAGATGAAGACGTTGAACAAGGCAATAAAGGCTCGTTAGACATGAAAAGAGGGAGAGGGCATAAAGAGGGAGACAATATGAAGAGGGAGAGCAAGCACTTGTGCTGAGGACATCAGTGGAGATGGAACTGACGGGAGAGTCTAGAAAGAGCCAGGAAAAAGAAAACAAATCAAAATAACTGGGGCAATTGTCGTGTTGCACCAAGGATGGAGAGACGGGAAATCATGCACACAAGACCTGAGAAAGAAGAAAGGAAAAACAAAAAAGGCTCTGCTTTTGCATTAGATTTTGTCTCGCCGGTTGCGGGTAATTCCTCATGGATGGATGGATGTTGTTGAGGAAGGAAGGACTGAGACGAAGAAAAGAATGTCTCAACCGTGTCTGCCTGATTGGCCATGAAGGAGAAGGGCAGTTAGATGTGCTTGGTACAGTGTCCGGTTGCAACAAGGAGTTACCTGCCAGACGTGCATTTTCTCGCTAAGGAGAGATGTATCTCACACCCCGGACCCGTGTGAACAAGATCAAAATCCAGGGTCGTAGACTGTCCATGAGAAAGTCGATACCCGCAAGCGGCTGTCTCTGGTGCCCATGTCCCATGTCTCGCGAGGCCGCGCTTGTCACTGCCCGCCCGGGGTACGTACACGAGTACGCCCTCATCCCCTGCACTCTGATAGATCCCCTGTAAATGGATGGATCCTTAGGCAGGTCATTCATCCACCCCAACGCTCAAGGCACCGACAGATAGAAGTAACCCGGACTGGGACTGGGACTGGGACGGTCCATCAGAAAGACATGTCGGGTCCCAAGGGCAGGGTCGGGCGATCAGGTGGTGCACGGGGTCTCACCCCCCGTCGTGCCCGCTAAAACGCCAACGGCCACGGCGGATTCACGTATGTCGCTGTCTGCACTGTCTCTGGACGGTGCAGCCGCGCACGCTAGGTGTGCAAGTCACTCACTGTGGGCCTGCTTGGGCTTGCACTGGCGCCTGCCTTGGAGGGCCCGACTGTGTGTACTGTGCCTGCCTTCCACTCTTCTGATGGAGGGTCCATCAATCCATATTAGGCCAGCGTCCCCTGCCCTGCCCCTTCCCATCCCATTCCAATTCAATCCCACCTACTCAGTACTCTGCACTCACTCGCACTTGCCTAAGGTGACCAACCCCCCCGTTCATTCCAATTCCCACCACCACCACCGCATTTCGCCTGCTCTTCACTCCGACAACCAGACACCAACACTTCCCCCTACAACAAACACAAACATACTATTTCTCTCACGAGGGATAACCACGACTCTATTCGCATCGCATTGTATCGCGTCGCATCATCGTCGTCTTCATATCAATCTATACTCCATTCGACGCGCGCGCGCATCCTCCAAACCAAGTCGCTACCTCTGTTGGTTTTGCGCGCTGTCGCCTACTCTATCCTGGTCGCAATCGCACCACTCGCCAACCACCCGGCTCGACTTTATATTAAAAAACACAACAACTCCAGAAATCGTCGTCTTCCTCACTCCCACCTCTCGAAAGTCAACAATCGCCATCATGCTCCTCCCGTCCGCTCTCTCGTGCGATGCGTCGCACTCGTCGCACTCCTCCCAGCCTCGACTTCAACCTTCTCTGTTCTCTCCTCCCGCCAGCCCCCCGTCGTCGCACGCTCCATTCGCCAACATCATGACAACATGCCGCTCCCTTCAGTCTCTGCTCGCCAATCCTGCGCCCTTCACTACCGACTCACGCGCCATGCCATCGCTCGCTCAACTACCTACGCCGCCGCTCGCCCACGCGCCTCCTCCGCTGAAGCTGCGCCTTCGGTCGCGCGACAATCGCCGTGAGCCTGTCGGACCCAAGAAGATCACCAAGCGCGCTCCCCCCCGTGGCGCCAACAAGAGACGCCGCACCCCCGAGGACGATGCAGACCGCTATGGTTCCGAAAGTGACTCGGCTAGTGAGGCGCCATCGTCGCCATGCCAGCCCGTTGAACCAGTTGCACCCTCAACACCTAAGCGCACGCGCATCGCTCCTGAACAACTTCCTCTTGGCCTCGAGCGCTCCGACTTCCACAGAATGCAGGCCAACAACACCACCGAAAACAGCACAGAAAACGACAGCGCCGAAGTGGGAGAAGAAGATTGGACCGCTGAGGATGATCGCATCCTCATCGAACTGGTACTCGAGAAGCTCAAGCTATCCAAGACTGAATGGCAAGATTGCGCCCGAAACCTCGGCCGTGATCGCCATGCCGTAAATCGTCGCTGGAAGAGTCTAATCATGAACGGCGACGTTGGCCTCAAGACGCGATCTGGTCGCCGAAGCAAGCTTCACTCAACCTGGTAATGGCGACCAGATCCTTGAGATCACGTTCTTGCATCTCCTCTTGTACATCGTCTTCCCATCTTTGATTTCCATTTCACTATCAGCGCAAGTCTCGGCCAACCCATCGCGGTGGCCACGAAGGGAATCACCTTCACATCAAAAGAACAGGATTTACAGGCATGGACATGGGATGTCCTCGGGAGTTTTGGGTTATTATTTATCTGGTTTTGTAATAGTGATATCCTCGCGCACAAGCAACGCGCATCTTCAAGTTTCGGGTTTGATTTTTTGGGATCGAGAATATGTCGGTCAGTCATTGGACATGGTATTTTTTTATGCTGCTGGACAGGTAGCGGTTACTATAGAGGTCAGGGAATCTTCAATGGAGAAATCTATTCATCCAATATCCAACATGTCTCATGGTCAACATTTCATTCACCGCCGATAACCTCAACGGCTTCCCGTCTCTCCCGTTCTCCCGTCTGGCTGATGGAATATGGCTTGAAGTGTAAATGCCATGTAACCAACCACATGGTAATAAGAAGCCATGACGGTTGAAAAAGATCCAATACCTCAACGTAATGTGACCCTCGATCCAAGCTTCCGCGTCAAACCTTGTCACCCCCTCCTATATGCCCATCCCGTGGTCAAAAAGACGGGAGGCGCACGGTCTGACCGGAGGCTTCTTTTCACCGCTGCTGGTGTCCCTCTGTCTCTGTGTGTCTCTGTGTGTGTGTACACAATCTTTTTTCTTTTATTTGTGTTATTGCGCTTGGACTTTTGGTCAGGGTCTAGCGTTGCGCGGGGGGATGAACGGACGGATAGTTCATCGACGGGCCGGTGCTAAAGGTTAGGTTAAGAGGTTGGTGCGTCGTTGACCCTGATGAAATGGAATGAACCCTAGTTTTTTTTTTCTTCAACTGCCTCTAACTGTAACCTTGATGGTAATAAGGACGAGACATTACGGGTGCAACCGTCAATAATAAGTTCATAAAGGTATCCCTTTTTTCATATCATGAAGAAACTGATTTTAATGCTTCGTGCTCAGTTTCCCTAATGTATCTTCTATAAAACCATGGGCTCCAAAAAAAAAAAAAAAAAAAAAAGACTGAGAAAAAAGATACCTATAGCAAATCATAACCATTCCTGTCCATTGCCCCCTGTCCGTGTATGTTCATTGAGGAAAAAAAAAAAAAAAAAAGACAAACCAACATCCATACAAAGTGTTTCCCCCCTTCGCAAGACCCTGTAGACTTTTCCGATGCAGATGGATTTGAGACGAGATTCGAGGACTCGAACGGACGAGAGCGTGTAAAGACGACACTGGTCATGATAATAAAAGACGGAGAAAAGGAATCGTCCAAGGGTCATGGGATGCAAGTTGATGGAATTTGACACAACCAACCGCTCTGCTATGCCGTGCAGAGAAAATATAAATGTTTCTGACAATGGGTGAATCATGAAGAAATGTGAGAAAAAACGACATTGAAGGAGTGAGACGTAATGCCTCGTCGTTTGCAGTACTGCTTAGAAGGGATCCGACGCCTCGTCCTATGGTGGCGTCATCTGCTCCTCCATGAGCATCTTGCGAACCTCAGTCTCGAGGTTCTGCTCCGTCACGGCAGCATCTTCATCTTCGACGGCGCCCGTGACCTTGTTGGCGAGCTCAATCTTCTTCTGGCAGGCCTTGTAGATGAGATCTTCGACAGTGTTCGATGCGATGAGTCGGATGATCTCGACGTCGCGCTTCTGGCCGAGACGATGGGCGCGGTTCTCGGCTTGGATGTCGTCCTGAGGGTTGTCAGATTGGTCAAAGATGATGACCTTGTTGGCGGCTGTGAGGTTGATGCCTGTGCCACCAGCTCCAGTGGTGAGGAGGAACACCGGGATCTCGGGATCAGCGTTGAATTCGTCGATGAGAGTCTGACGGTCGGAGACGTTGGTGTTGCCCATCAAGATACGGTGCTGGATTCCCTTCAGAGACATGACTTCTTGAAGTAGCTCAATGACGCGCGAGAACTTGCTAAACACCAGGACTCGGTCGCCATTCTCCTGGTATTGTTGGATCAGCTCAAGCAGCTTCTTGACCTTGCCACTATCCATCTCCGTCTCCTCAGGGACATCGAAGTGTCCGAGAAGCTTGGGGTAGTCACGGCACCAGAGGTGTAGCTCAAAGTCGGAAGCATTCTTGAGCTCTTGGATAAGGTGCTTGATATCGGGTTGGTGCAGCTCATCCTGCGACACATGGTCCATCAGGATCTGGGCCATCTTCTCCACCTTGGCGTCATCAAAGTGGCGTCTGAATAGGAGAGGGTGAAGCGCAGCCTTGCGAAGCTGGATCCAGACGTTGTTCAGATCGTTCTGGCGACCACGAGCCTTCTTGGCACGTTGAGATGGCTCTTGTCGGAACACCTCCTCGTACTCGTCATAGACTGCTTTCTGATTCTCGCTCATCTCGCAATGGACGACATTGCAGACCTTGGGGGGCATGTCTGACAGGACTTGATCCTTGCGGCGCTGGAGAATGAAGGGTTCCAGGATGGTGCGGGCTCGTTTGACACGCTCGCTGTATAGGAAAGCGCCGTTCGAGACGTCCCTGATGGTGACCTTTTGACTGAAGATGTACTGAATGTGCTCCATACAGCTGTTGAACATTTCGGGATTGATGAAGTTCAGGAGAGATGTCATCTCCAGGAGGTTGTTTTGAACAGGAGTTCCTACGAATTATTAGTAACGGTCAAGTCGATTGAGTGAGTGAGCGACATACCGGTAAGCAGCATCTTCCATTGCGCTGTGATGCGACGGAGGTCCTTGTAGATCTTGGTCTCGGGATTCTTCATCTTGTGTCCCTCATCGAAGATGGCAGCGTTGAGTTCGAATGACTGCATGGCCTCAATGTCGGCAATGTTGTTGATCTGAGAGTAGGTCGCAAGGACGACGTGAAACGCCTCTGGCTCCTGTTCAACCTCGTAGGCGATCTCAGCTCGTTCAGCCTGAGAGCCTCGATATCCAATCACCGACAGATCAGGAGCGAACCTTTCAAATTCGGCAAGCCAGTTGTTGTATGTGCTGGGGGGAACGACGATGAGGTTCGGCCAAGGTCGCTTCCGGCTGGGGTTGTCGTTGTACTCCTCGACGAGGTGGCAGATGAGTGAGATGACCTGGCAGGTCTTGCCCAGACCCATCTCATCGGCCAGGATACACCCAATGTTGAAGTTGTACAGTAGAGACATCCAGTTGAGACCGACAAGCTGGAATGGCTTCATCTCACAGTGTCCATCCATGAAACGAGGCTGACGAGGGATAGGAGGACGAACATACTTGTCAGTGCTGAAACTTGTCGGGGTGGGAGGAAGATTCTCTTCCGAAGTCTGGCGTCGTGCCCGCTTGTCATGACCAAAAGTATCGACATCCCAAGTGTCGACCTGACCTTTGATAGCTTTGGCATCGGCCTCGCACTTGGCAACGACTTGGTCAATTGCGGAAACTGCGTCGAGAAAGACCCCAACGGCGTCGACGACGCTGTCACCAATGCTGATTTTGGATGCCTTCCGAGCGCCTGGCTTCTTTCCTATGGTTACCCTTCTGGCCTTGTCGAGATCGTCGAATGGTCGCTTCTCAATCATGCACTCGAGCTGAGACTCCTTCATGCCCGTCATAGCCGCCAATTCCTGAATTTTGCTCGTGTTGATGTAGTTTAGCACCTTGTCATCAGCGTCGTCAGTCGGCTCTGGTGAAGCCTCTGCCTGGTATGTATCCTCCTTGTCATCGTCAACGAGGTTGATAACCAGTGGATCGTCGCTCGAGGGATGCTCAGGGAGAGAAATCTGGGAGGAGGGCTCGGGCGGATTTCGTCGACCTTGAATCAATCGTCGTCGAGGTTTCTGAGGGCTCGGGGATGCCGTACGAGATTGAGAACGGGATGTATCTCGGCTGCTAAGAGCACCCTTGCTGATAAGGCGTCTCTTGGGCTTGAGCGTAGGCTTTTGTCGTTGCTGTGACATTTGTCGCTCCAGGAGAAGGATTGTGTCATCGATATCGTTATGGCATGCCTTCAGAGCGCTTCTGGCCTTTTCTGAGGGCACCCTGTCCCCGAAAACGTCAAAGATTTGACGGAGTCTGCTTCTAACCTGTCTCTCATCCGCCTCAGGGTCGTATGCAAAGGCCGAGATCTGCGCCTTAAACGTCGTCGGCCGAATGTCTCCGCGAGGAGGAGTGAGGTCATCTTCGTCGTCAGAGATGAGGTTGATAGGGTCCATTGCTGGACGCTTGTTGGTCATGGTGGTAGTTTGCCGCTGGGGCGGACGGAATATCGTGCCAACAGGGGCGAGTCGGGTGGTTGTTAGGGGTGTGGACTTTTTGGGTTGTTGAAAAGGCGAGGACGCAGGGACTTCAATGATGCTGCTTGCGGGAGAAGACGATCTCAAAGATGCAAGCATGGGCTTTTGAAGAATCTGAGTTGGTTGTGTTGTTTCACGATCGCGAAGAAAGGCGGAGGGTGAGCAAGGAATGGTGTCTGCTCCTAGTTCGTCGGCATCGTCGATTATGATTGTGTTGCGAGCGAGCGAGGGCGTTCGTGGTACGGCGTTTGAATGCCTAATTGGTAACGGCGAGGAGCTTCGCGCCATGCTGAATAGTTCCCAAAAGGGAAGAATGACAATAGAGTGAGAATGGGTTGTGTTGTTTGAGGGCGAGGTGAGGCGGGGGCGAGAGAATTGGTTCGTTTTGGGAAGAGAGCGTTTGTTTGAATTAGCGATTATGCCCCAAAGTGGGATGAAAGTCAGAGAATGAGAACAAGAGGGGCCATTTGACGAGAAAGAAAGGGAGCGTCAGGGCCAACACTGTGTTGTCAGTGCTCGTTATTGACAATGGAAACTCCTGCGGTGTCGACGAGCGTGAGAGGGCTCGGTTTCGTTGGTGGCTGACCCCGAGAGAGGGTGGAGTTTTTTCGAGCCCGTTTGTTCAAGACGAGACGCGCTTCCGCCACACTACACACCAAACTAGCACACGATCGGCATCGCGAAGTCACGTGCTATTAAAGGGAGGAAGGGAGGAGGATGGGACATGAAGAAGGTCAAGAATCAGTGCCAGATACTGTCATTAATAGCATGTTCGATATTGAAATCATTTTGGAATCCTTACGAGGACAAATAATGTTTCTTTATTTCAATTCACATCTTGAGCGCTGGCCATTACCTGGCAAGTGCTCTCACTAAAAACCAACCCTCAGTGCTGGCTGGCTTGCACGTGCAGGTGGGACGTGAGCCTCAAGCCTCCCGTGTCTTGCTTGGCTCTCACTGAAACTCATCCAGCTCGACTCCGTTCAATCCGATATCCCCCTCCCAAATCACTTCACATTCATCTGCCATCTCACAAAAATGGCGACTCGACGTATCATTGCGACTGAAAAGACCATCCTCGATAAGGATGATCCTATTGAGGAAAAGTCCAACATTGCTCCTGCTGTGCCAAAGTGAGTACTGTCCTCTGTGTCCTCATCTCACATTATCCCATCACCACTCATCCCTCCGCGTCTGGATGAAAACAAAACTAACCAAATTCAACAGCGATGTCATCTACAAGCTCTTGGCCTTCACTATCGGAATGATTGTCCTTCCCATCGGATCTTACTTCCTCACTGTTAATACCATCTTCCGGGGTATGTTTTATTCCCCTCTGCCAGGTGTCGTCATCATCACGTCTCAGCTAACCATTCACTACCAGGCAACTCATCCTTCGCTGGTGGCTTTGCTGCTGTCATGGCCAATGTCGTGCTTGTTGCCTATATCATCGTCGCAATGAAGGAGGAGAACGCCGAGCAGCCAAGTAAACCAAAGGCTGACAGTAAAAAGGATCAATAGATGGAGCCATGGTTGTTCGCATATTGTCATTGCCCCTTTACAACTCATTATGCTCACTCAATGCCACAATCTTTCGCTTAATCACTCGCGGGGTTGGTACACTCATAGATATCGGGTCGCCATCAAAATTATTTTCTCTCGTCGCTTCCATGAACCCGTCATCTCGACGAGCCATGCCTGAGCGACCTCTGCCTGCAGCCACGTGTATATGCTATATGTACGTTCCAGAGCCTGAGCATGATTAGTCTTGGCCGTGGCGGATAGATCCGTCATCTGCTCTCCCCTCCTCCACTGGATATCCTCAAGGAATGAGTTTCGCAAACTTGAATCCGCCAACGCCTCGTACAGTTTCGTGTGCCTATGTACCATCTCCTCAGCCAGATCCTTTCGTATGCCTTGCTTCCATTCCTTAGTCAAGGTCTTGAAACTCATCAACGCGACCCGTCCAAATTAGCCCAAAAAGTTGCTGCCCTTGCTCCATCACACAGACAATCGCAGTTCATCGCACAGAATACTCCGCGCCCACCAGAGAAGTGGAAGCGGATTGCTTGAAGTCAAGTGCTGCGCTTGAAGCACAGTTGATCTTCAAGATCAAGAAAACGGGTATCAACAAAGGAGAGTAAGAGCATAAGAATGTGCGTATGCGTATGCGCGTGCGTGCACGTGTACATGTACGTGCGGTGTGCAGTCGTTATTATCGATCAAACCATCGATTTTCTCAAGTGTTTTTGCTGAACCGGCGAGCGAACCAACTCTTACGTTTTTCGCCACTGACAGACTCGGGCCGTTGCAACTGTTGCGACTGCTGGGTTGATGTCCGCCTCAGAAGCGTGTGTTTCGGTTTCTGAGCCGCAGCCGGTGGCTGTTGTGCTGCAGCAGGTCGCGCCTGTGGAGGCGGCGGTCCTTGTGGTTGTTTTCCGTCCCCATTAGCGCCTAGGCCGGAGCCCGGCCAGGGTCGGGGCTGATACGGTTGCTGTGCCATGTTGGAAGCGGAGCCGTGCTCGTTGAAAGGCTCGCGGCGCTTGGCCGGCATTGTCCGATCGATCGAGCTGTTGTCGCTGCTCGTGGGGTCCGTCTGGTATCCTGCCTGATCCGAGTTGCCGCTGCCCGCTGCAGATGTCACGGTCTCATATGATCGATCCTTATGAGGCAGAGGGTAAATGTTCTGGTCACGTCCGTGGCCTTGCAACTGTGGCTCCGACTGTAACCTAGACATCCGCTGCCGCTGCGGCCCGGTTCCGTAACCGTTGTTGTAAGCCTGCCCATCAAAGTAGCTGCTTCGGGGAGGTCCCGACTCGTAATGTGAGTTTTCGGGCCTCATGGACGTAGGTCGACCATAGTAGCTGTCATGAGGATAACGAGTCTGGTTGGGGCTGGTAAAGGAACTGTTGCGTCGGTTGAAATTGGTTTGTGAGTCTGTCTCTGCCATGGTGTTAGTGGTCTGATCTAGTCCGAGGTCGAATTTTGACTCACCCGCTCGATAAAGTGACTTGCGTGAGTAACCACCGTCAATCGCGGCCTCGAAACTTCGAATTGTGTCTAGCGGGCGTTCCCATCTGTTTCGAGTAGGGTTCGACTTGTCGGGATCGGCTGCGAGTTGAATGTTAGTTATGTTGATGTGATGGTGAATGAGGCGACAAACCGATGGCGTTTCCGAATGTATCTTTGTGTTGTACTGAGCGCAGAGGCGCGAAATTCGACTCGGTCATCATGGCGGCGACAACAGCTGATTCCGTGTTAGTTGACTCCTGATCGCCTTCATACGGAGTGAATGACATGACATACATGGCTCTGCTTCGCTGATAGCCAAGGTTGGGTCGGCTTTGCTGTGTAGACGTTTTGCTTCCTTCTCTGCGTGTGTTTCCTGCAAATCCTTGCTCCCAGAGCTCTTATGCGATCGTTGAGAATGAAAACTGAAGGTTCGATGATCGGCGGGTGGGTTCTGTGAGGTCCGGCGCGGCTGGGTCTGGGACTGAGACTGGGGCAGGGTCTGGGAGTTTTGATAGTGCGGCTGCTGCTGCTGTTGTTGTTGTTGCTGCTGCTGCTGATAGGGCTGCTGCTGATATTGCTGGGCCGGATAATTCGACGGCGGTGGGTATTGGCGATACTGGTCCGTGGAGGTCGCCATGGTTGCGGGCGCTTGGGGAGACGACTGTTTTATTTGATATGGTTGCTGGGACTGGATGGATCTCGAAGACGGCCCTTGCGCTTGCGACTAGGGTCTCAGGGTGATAAGTCAAGCGGAGTGACGCTGGCAATCGACCGATGAGATGGAGATTGTGGACAAGAGGTTGCAAGGAGCAAGGAGCAACGATGTCGGGGAGAGAGGCCGAAACAAAGCCAAACGGCTACTAGCAAGGAAGATGAGGAAGCGTCGTGGGCCTGGGAGATGGGATATTTTTGCGAGTGGAGATTTGGGGCCTTGAAGAGTAGCTGGCGCAGGACGACTCTGGAAGAGGTTGGGGCGTGGGAGCGGCAGAGTGGGCTGCTTCCGGCGGAGCTTGGGGGGGGGCTATCAAAGATGAACCTGGTCAGAGACGACAGATGGTGGATCCGACTCGTGGACAGGCGCCGGCGCCGAGAGAGCTAGGCACGTCTGGGTGTCGCAGTAGGGGTTGCGAGTGGCTCGACAAGCCGCTCAGATTCCAACGAGGTAACTCGGTACTTTCTTTGTGAGCTGTACTGTAGGTACAGTAATACAACTTCAAGAGGGTTTAGCTCCGTACGCTGGACGACGTGATCATTCGTTGATGCCGTGGTCAGCCGGGATTAGTACTTCTGGTACTGTACTGGACTGTAGTTTGAGCGGCTGGGCAACCAGGTACTGAAATCTTGTTCTTATCGCGGTTGTGAAACAGGCCAATAAACCCGACCGGGATGTGGGCGAAGTGACCGTGGATAAGAGCAGACTTCCAGTTGGGTTGCAGTGCTGAATTTCTTGTTGCTCTAGCGGCGGCTGCGTGATAGTGATGTGAGATCTGCACCGGAAATGCGCTGCCGTTGCTGTATGTACTCCGTACCTACGGTAGGCAGGTAGACAGATTCGACGTGGAGGCGGATGCAGTTCTTTTCTTGGTACTTGCAAGGATGTCTCCTTGTATCTTCCTTTCCCTTTCCGTCTCTGCTTGTCTTGCCGTAATTCGGGTTGAATATCCTTTTGTCGGTGATTCTGTTTGAATCCCACCTTTCTTTGGTAATCGTTCTCGAAACAGCACTTCGCAAGTGCTTGCGTCAGAACCGATCAACTTTTTTCTCCTTCTGTCTTTGGCGCTGAGTCCTGACGTCACTATCGACTAGGACGGTCTCCAATCTCAGCCGGAGCGACTAATAACAGGGGGAACTGAGCCGTGCCACGTTCAAGTGAGTCGGTCGTCCAGAGTGGCTTGCTGCTCTGGCTGCCTTTGATTGCTGGAGCACAGGGGGACGCTCAAACCTGCCAAGACCTCGTGGGCGCGGAGGTTTTGATGGGTCCGGACTGAGGCGCGGCCACCACTTGACTTGCGTGAGTGTGGCGGGGGGCTGGAGATCGGGTTTCGAGTGTTCCGTGGTGCTCGGGGAGGCCAGGCAGGGATGCTTCAGCGAATGTCGTTATCTCGAGATGGGCTGGCGCCACGATGGGATTTGATTGATGCCGGCAGACGTGGTATTCACCTTCAAGCAAGGTGCCACCGCAATTAAGGGTAATTAGTTGAAAACCTGGAGTATGTCGGTAATGTCGTGTCGTGGATAGAGCGCTTTGATCGAGGGGAATGGCCCGATAACGGGTGAGAATGCCTTGCTCGTGGGATTGATTGCTCCGAATCACTCAACCAGGATCCAGTAGAGGTGCAGTACCGACAGATGGATCGACCGGAGAAGGATGACTGACTGACACTGACGGCTCGAGCGCGTGAGAGGAAATAATTACAATAACGAAAGACGACGCAGCCGCAGGAATTGAGCGAGAGAGAGGGAAGGCCTTCTTCGTTTCCAAACAGAAAAAATAAGAACACTCGGGGAGTGTGAGGGGAACAGTCGACATATGGATATTTTAAGTGAGGTGATGTGCTGGGTCGGTATGTAAGGTACCTTCCATCCTCGTGTTCTTGCCTTGCTTGTGACTTGGGGTTTACGCGGATTCAGTAGCAATCAGCTTCTCGAGCATCCAATATGGGCAACGGATGGACAGTTGAAATGGGTCCTTTGGAGGCGACACATGCGCGTCCAGGGAGGGCTACAGCGAAAGCGCAGCGCATTCAGCTAGTAAACGAGCCTCTCGAGATCCATGGATGGCTCCGGCACAGCAGCCAGCGAAGAGCGGCCAGGGGAGCGAACGAACGAACGGAGATTCGGGAGCATCGAGACACACCAGACCATCCATCTGACCATGACGCGTCTTTTCTCATCCCCCCGCTACTGCGGTGACAGCCACGACGTGCGTCGTTGCCGAACAAGAGCTACGAGGATTCCCACGGGGATCCAATAGAAGGAGGGAATAGCTGCAAAAATGCATCCAGGGCTCGTACCTTGTACCCGGGCCAGTGGACCAGAAGGAAACCTAAAAATGAGGAATCCAGTTGCATCCGAGCAAGATAAAGTTAGTCTTGTTTGCTCTCTCATCAGTCAGCGGTGATAGTTGCTGCGCCCCGTACTTTACTGTAGTGGACTGTACCATATCGAGTAGTGGCCGCCCGTCAGCGCCATAAAGTCAACTTTTACTACCCACGAAAAACACCATTTTTTACCGAACATCCAACTTTATCCCCATGGCACTCTCGGGGGCTGGAAAAAATGTTTAAAAAATCGACGCTCGTCTAGAGAAAAACAACACGGCAAGGACTTCCTTCTCGGCAGACCTAGTCTCGGTCTGCCACGTCCTCGGCTCCATGCTCATGCATCGAGTCGTGCGTTGGGTTGGGTTGGTTGCCGCAGTCTCACGCCCTGCCCTGCCGCGGCCGTCTTCCGTACAGCACGCGCGCGCGTTAAGTGGTGCAAGCAGAGCCCCCCCCCGGTGGTCGGTCAAGTCAGGGCAGAGGCCGTCTCGGGTCGGTCCAGGGCTGGTCCAGCTGGAGGTCGCTAATCAAGGTCCGCTAGAGGCTTTGCTGAACGTACAATTCCCCAACAGAGGTCATCTTGACGTTGACTTTGGCCGCGGGGGGCTGATCGGTTGCCTCGCCCCTGTTTTTTATCTCGTGTTGGGTGGCTCCCACACACCATCTTTTCTCGTCTCGCAACCTCTCGCAACCTCTTTGTGTGAGAGGACAGGATGGGCCCTTGAGGCGTCTTCTCCCGTTGGATGCACTGCACTGCACTGCAATGTACAGGAAAAGACGAAACTCGGAGAAGAGCTCAGCCACGATGAGGGCCACATTGAAATCTCGATGCTCCCTCGATCGGCCCTTTCTCCAACACTGCACCACCTCCTCTCAGGCGGGAAAGGCCCCGGTAAATAAGGCGCACATTGGCGAGATCTTGGCCTCTTGGCCGTCCCATCACTATTGCCCATTGTCCCATCAAATCATGCATGCACTCATCTTTGGATGGTCTCTGTTCCTTGGAATTGTTGTCTCGAATTACTCTTTTGCATCTGTGAGATGAAACTGGGTGTCAATGCTGGGTACCAACCACCCAAGAACCAAACATTGGCAAGCCTGTTGCCCAAATACCGCCAGTTCTACGGAGTTTTGGCTCTCACCTACTTTCCAGAGCTATTCCTCGATCATCGAATTTCCCGTCTGCCAACGTTGAATTGGCTGGTTGCCCCGGTAAGCCCGACGATCAAAGTCCCCGGCCTGCAGGAAGCCCATGTCTTTTTAGACTAGCAAAAGACTTTCCGAACGATCCTCTCTCCCTGCATTTCTGTTGAAGCTCTCCACCCCAAGCCAGATAGCTCCTGTTGCTGGGCTGAGCTGGTTGGCAGGCAAATTTCAGCTGGCCCAGCGCATCTTTGGGTTCGAGACTGCGCGGGTACTGTACCTAGAGCTTGGGTGATGGTGTCGAGCTCTCCACCTGCTGAAACACCCTTACCACGAGGGCGGGACTGGATATGTTCCTCCAATGTTCAATGCCGGTGTCCAAGGCCGAGACATTGGTTCGTTGATTCAACCGGATGAACTCAAATGGCCACATGGAATCCAGCAACACCCGGGTCTTCCGGCTGGTTGCAGCGTAATGCGGCGTCACCCATGCAGAGAGAAGCATGAGCAGGAGAAAGACGACATGGGATAGATGCCTCCATGTGAGACGACACGGCTTTGCCTCGCCTAGCCTCCTGCATGGCTTGCCAGCCAACTTTTTCTTTTCCTAAGCCGAGCTGTCTGAGCAGACGTCGAGCAACGGCGGTGACTTGACTTCTCAGATCATGGTGGCCCAAGCGAGCCCTCATTTCACGCCCTACTACACATCTTCAACATGTCTGCTGGCTTAATTAACCTCGCCCATTACCAAGTCTACAGTACTTAGACCTCAACGCACCGGCGGCAACAGTAGCCCTGGAGCCAATGCTCGGTAGCACGAATAAACTTGGTTACTGTCGCAGTGGGAAAGCCACAACAGGACTAGCATGGCCCTAGAAGATGAAGAGAATGGTGTTATCAGACCATTTATTGCCCTGGTGCCACTGTGCCTTGGTCGACTCGGGACCTGAAAGTTTACTAGCGGCAGAAATATGCCGTGAGCCTGTTCGTCCCGAATATGCCTATCAGGCAAGATGAGAGATAACATTTTGAGGTGTTATTCCTGTGAACCGCTTTCCCCGTTCATGATACCTTGCGATGTTTTGTAAATATCATGAATTCCTGGGTAGCATTGATTGTTCCTTGATCTACCTTTGGGTATGCTATGAGGTTAATTAACTCGAGCATTAGCTGTTCCTCCAAACCCTAGTCTCTCTCCAACCTTTGGCCTCGAAGCAGCTTGAGAGGGACAGCTAATGTGACTTCACCCAAACGTCTCACTTATGAGATTATTGATCAAATCCGAAGCTTGGGGTCCTTAGAAGGGTCCTTTAGTAACTGCCGCGGTGCATTATAGTTCATGGCTCTTGGTTGCCGGGGCTTGTAAGCCAGTTCCCCCGGAGGTTAACTGGCTTCAGGTCAACCAAGAGCCAAGAGTTAAGATCCATGTGACAATTAACTTGCATATGCCCCTTTGACTAGACTCCTCCTGGGTGATCTAGTGTATAAAGCTATCTTAGACACTGGATGCTGTTGGTGAACAGATCCTCGATATCTTATCAATTCAACAGTCCAACGCCAAGTTCCCCACGGGGTTGCGAACAACGTTGTAAATATGCCCTACTTTCGAGCCACCTGTAGATTTTAAGATTATCTTGGCTGATACTTAAAATTTGGATGGAAGGAACTTGGAGGTATCGGGGCGGCGTACAAGTTGCTCCCCGTTTGACTTGGTACAACTTCCATATTTGGTTGCCATGATACCACACACAAAGAGGGAGCCGGGTTGAAACCGGATCATTGAGACCTCTGACACTGTAGACGCGATAGCTGAAAGCAACTAGATATGACGGCAGCGATGAAAGCTCCTGGGAGTTTACAGAGCCGATATAGTTAATGGCCTCTATCGAATATTCCCATGGAACAAGGTATAAGAGATACACCTATGATGTGGCTTTGCAGCTCCACGATGAAGAAAGCAATTGGATTCTATTCTGGAAATTAACATCATACATCTAAAAGGTGATCAATAACACCAATCGTGGGCGTCGACCGGTCTTGTGTTTGATGCCCAGCCCGTGTTACCATCCTGTCTGGGAAACCTATCGCCAACTTGCAGTGGCAACAACAAGGGCACATGATCTAATAGAGGCGCAGCATGGGGTCACCACCCTTGTTACAGTCTCCTTTGGCCCAGACACACAAAGACAACAAAGAGGGATGCAATATGTCTTGTGCGATATGTGTGTCCCAAGTCGCAGTCAAGACCTCCACCAGTTACCTAGACAACCTGAATATTGAACGAGTATTGTAGAAGCGTTTTGTGCGTTGGATACAAGACATTACGAAACATGGGGTTTGCTGAGCAGTTGACAACCGCTAAGACGACACAAGTCGGAGGGTATCATGGCAAGTGTATCACACACTGATGGAACATATGGAGCACATAGAGACAACCCGAAGCAAACACCTGGTCTGGAACGCCGTCAATAGGTAGGTAGTGGTCGTGTGTGGTTCAAAAGACATTCCGATTCATCATAAGACGCCGACCATGGCTCAAAATCTCCCGTACGAGTCAAATCACAATCCAGCATTCAGGGACGCTTGTGCTGCCGTAATAATAGCCCTGAACCTGGCATTCATCGATGAATCGCTTGTACCCTAGTCACTCGCCGCTGCCGCCGCCGCCGAAGTTCCGGTCTCGAATCCCATCCATAAAACAGTGTTCCATCGCTGGTCCTCTGGTGGACTTGACACCTGGTCGAGATCGAATTCTTCGCCAACCGCTGCTGCATGAATGGGTATGGGGAATAAGCAAATATCATCAAATGAGAAGCTCAGGTGTGCAGAGCCTTTCGGGGTTGGGATTTGACGTCTTTTTGAATTCAATGCCTCAAAGCAAGGCAATTTGCTTTATCCTTGCCTCGACCAATGCAGCCAAATGAGAACCGCCCTCACTACCAACTCCAGCCCGAAGCCCTTTTTTTATATCGAAGATGGGTACAGCATGACGCGAACAGAAGCACCGAAGGACTTGGTGGGGAGAGGGGAGGTGAACTTGGCGCGGACGACGCCGGAGTTGCCTGGTGTAGAGAGTTAGCTGGTGTTTGTGCGTGAAGAGTCGAAATGGATTTACCGTGTGGCCGGGTAACCTTGCCCCAGATGACACGGATCTTGGTGCCTCGGATCTCCTTCTGGCCCCGGTAGACGAAAGCGACCTTCTTGCCAAGGTAGAAGCTGGATAGATGGTCAGTATCCAAGCTGACTCGAGAACCCCTCCCCTCATGGAGCAACATACTTGGCGCCCTCGGTGTTGTCAACACCCTCGATCTTGATCAGGCTGGTGGCAGGGCGGGTAGTGTGACGAGAGCGCTGGTAGCTCAGGTGACGTCCCCTAAACCATCGTCAGTCCAAAATTCCATCGTATCGGTGTAGTGCCGTGGTTTCGCTAAATTTCGATATCGGAATTTCGAGATCGGTGTGCTCGGCGGATCGAGCACGAAATCTCATCTCGCGCGTGCCAGCAGGCAGATGAAGGAGTGTACTCACTTGACGTATACTATAAAGCGAGTTAGCAGAGTCCCCAAGACAATATTCAATTCCCAGATTTCAGAGCCGCATCGGCTCCTCGCGGGCGGGCGGGAAAGACTCACGTCGGTGACCGGCTTCCGAAGGCATCGTGACTGTGTTCTGGCTTCCGCAACCTGGGGGTTAGTAGGGAATTGTCTTAACAAAAAGACCGTTCCGTGTTGCTGGTGCGCGTCGTTGGTGATCTTGTGGTCGGGCTGAGGAGGAGTGGATGCGATGTGGTGTGCGCCGTCCCTAGCCCGAAAACTTTGTGCCCTTGGGTCACGTGTGGGCTTAGGGTTGGAATTTGGGCCAGCCATATGAATTTCTGAAAACGCCGCAATTGTGAGCAGCCACACCCGATGTCAGCCACAACCCCAACCTGACGGCCCCGCGCACGGCTGAGGGCCGGATGAGGCTGTCTCCGGCTTAACGCCGTAGCTGGCCTGCACCACGTCCCTCCGGCGTCCGACTGCCGAGCGGAGCTGCCCCATGCGCCAGGGCGGTTGAACCTGCTGGATAAATGCTGGCTCGCTGGGTAATTATCCCGAGCGAGAGCTATGATGTTGACAAATCAAGAATACTTTGGGGGAATATCTTGAAATGGGTTCATGAACCATGCTCATGCCGCCTTGATATCAATACGTGGCCATTGTGCTTTTAGGCTGGAACCTTGCGAAATACGGGCTCATTGAGGGTCTACGGGGGATATCATGCCGGCAATGGATAATATTAAGCATGAGTGTGGTTGTTTTGATGCCATCATCTTGCCAAAGTACAGGCTCAGCAAATCCGCATCTGTGGAGGCGCACAGTTCCCAACTACCGTAAAAGGAAATTCCCTCAATTCGTTGAATGCTGGACCCTGATCAAGCGGTTTGTCTTGAACGACTATGGAGTAGTGTCTGCCTTTTCCGCCCCAATAGCTTCTTTGTGAAGATCAAGCCGACACCGGGGAGGGGAGGGGTTGGTGCGGATAACACACAACACGATCCTGGGCCGAGTCGGACATCAAAGTCCGACGGATTGGGCGATTTATTCACGTCTCGAGAACCTGAAAGACGGAGAGGGAAGCGTGCCTTTATGTGCCTATCAGATAGCCAGGCCACGTCCCGTCCCAGGGTCTCATCCATGACAGAGGTTGGGGTTGTTGAGACGTCGCCGCCAGCCAGACGGTCCGCCAAGGTAGGGATCAGGGGCGGCGGTGGGCCTCGACGGGCAAGTCGAACCGCTGCGTGTCACTCCGAGGACCCCTTGTACAAGACTTCGGTACCTATGGAGAGAAGCATCCATGAGAGACCGCGGTTGGGCCGCCGAGGTAGATGCTCATATGCAGATATACCGGCACCGAGGCCAACGGTTTGTTTGGGCTCTGTTCCAGTCCAGCAGCGGCGGTGGCCGTTCTAAGAGTGGGCGCAACCTCTAAAGGCTCAGATGCGTCTCAGACTGGCAAATAGCGAGACAGGGACAGCCCAGGATCGGCCGTCTCGTCCAACGGAAGACTGTCCGCTGGGCAACGGCAACAATACCGACCAAAACGAACAAGAGAGAGACAGCTTGATAATCTACCCCCAGTGCGATTTGGGGTGGACCAGGACTGTTCCACGTTGGGGTGAACTGCGCGCCAGACACCTCCGGGCGGTGGCGGGCGGCCTATGCCCCTCTCACCCTCGCTCGCCGAAGCGCAGGACTCGGTGAGGAATCGATGTCCGGGCAAGCCGGGCTGGCTGACAAAGAAGTTGGATGGATGCAGTGATGTTTAGTTGCAAAAGCAAGCTGCTTCGTAATGCTCACGGCACACAGCACATTGCACAAGTACCTACCAACATGTGTGGGCATGGACAATCACGAGAGGAAAAGATGAGAGGGGGAAGAAGGAGGAGGAGAGCTGATGATACATGTTCATGATGGCAATGCAATGGATGAGATGAGACAAGCTCCTGGCTTGAAGATGTGGAAACACCATACGTCAACTCCACGACATCCAGTAAGACCTCGAGATGGGTCCATGCCATGCCATGCCCCCAAACAACCCGCGGAGACCATTCGACCGCCTGCATGCCCGTGACTGACCAGCAAGGGGGACGATGGAGGTACTGTGCCGTTTGTAAATGTCCGTCCGGTCAAAACAGGCAGAAAAGAAATACGCAGACAAAAAATATGGATGCGAGGATCCGGCAATCAAGTCACCGAGCGAGTACAGTATCTTTAAACTTGGCCTGCGCTTGGACAGGCGTGGGATTTGGATTTTTCGGAGCGGGAGGGGGAGGGGATAGACATGGGGCGGACTTGACGGCCTTACCGTATGGAGCCAGGTCAAGCACATCGAAGGGGAGCTTCAGGTCACTTCCATCAGCCAGTGTGACAGTCGGTCGAGGTACCTGCCCTGCCCTGCCCAGCAGCGACAGGACAGGGCGATGGACAGGACCTTACCCACCCACCTTAGGGACTGCATCATAGCCCCGTCGCTCACGCAGCCATTATTGTTAGCTCCCCGTCTCTGCATGCTCGTCATAAAACCTTCCAGGCCTGCTGCCCGCCAACCTCAGCGTCACCTCTTCCTCAGATCCTCCTCTGTCTGTCTCTCCTCCGAGTTTCTCTCCATCTGCGACTACTCGGCTTGGTCCTCCGTGGCCCATTTCACCCGACTTTTTCTCCTCTTGCTCCTCGTGTTGCTTCCCCTCTCTCAATCCCTCAACATTCCCAACCGCAATCATGGATCCGTAGGTGCTATCTAAACCCCCACCATGATTCTAGCTTGCTCCCTCGCAAGCAGCAGCTCGCCCTTGGGTGCGAAGTTTGCGCCGTCAGTTCTTCGGCCGTGCCGGAACAATATCGCTAACTGCATTTTTTCTCTTTCAGGTGTATGGAGCTTAAGCAAAACACCACCATCGTCGTTCTCGGCGCTTCTGGTGATCTTGCGAAAAAGAAGACGGTGGGGAGCTCCCATCCTCGCCCCTCATTTGTGCCTTGCGCTAACATGCTTGTCTTTGCTTCATGATAGTACCCTGCGCTCTTCGGTCTGGTAAGCTACACTTTTAAACTCTCGGTAAGATGATTCCTTAGCTAACATTGTTCCCAGTACCGAAACCAGTTCCTCCCTCAAGATGTCAAAATCGTCGGATATGCCCGCACCAAGATGGACCACGAGGAGTACATTCGACGTATCAAGTCATACATGAAGACCCCCACAAAGGAGTCTGAGCAACAACTCGAGGAGTTCTGCAATCTCTGCACCTATGTCTCCGGCCAGTACGACAAGGATGAGTCGTTCCAGGTCCTCGAGGAGCATCTCCAGGACATCGAGAAGGGTCGCGCTGAGGGCCATCGACTCTTTTACATGGCCCTGCCTCCCAGTGTCTTCACCATTGTTTCGCAGCACCTGAAGAAGGTGTGCTATCCCTCAAAGGGCATTGCGCGCGTTATTGTATGTGATTCTCCCTCGTCGCCTGCGGACAGCTCGCTAATATATCTTGGATAGGTTGAGAAGCCCTTTGGCAAGGATCTTGCCAGCTCCCGCGAGCTTCAAAAGTCCCTGGAGCCTGACTGGAACGAGCAAGAACTGTTCCGAATTGACCACTACCTGGGCAAGGAAATGGTCAAGAACATCCTCATCCTCCGATTTGGTAACTCATTCCTGGGCGCTACCTGGAACCGTCACCACATCGACAACGTTCAGATTTCCTTCAAAGAGCCCTTCGGCACTGAGGGCCGTGGCGGCTACTTTGACGAGTTCGGCATCATTCGCGATGTTATGCAGAACCATCTTCTCCAGGTCCTTACTCTCCTGGCTATGGAGCGACCCATCTCCTTCAACGCTGAGGATATCCGTGACGAAAAGGTCCGCGTCCTCCGCGCCATTCCCGCCATTGAGCCCAAGAACGTCATCATTGGCCAGTACGGCAAGTCCCTCGACGGCAGCAAGCCCGCTTACCGCGAGGATGACACTGTCCCCAAGGACTCTCGATGCCCTACCTTCTGCGCCATGGTTGCGTACATCAAGAACGAGCGATGGGACGGTGTTCCCTTCATCATCAAGGCCGGCAAGGCGCTCAACGAGCAAAAGACAGAGATTCGAATTCAGTTCAAGGACGTCACTTCGGGTATCTTTAAGGACATTCCCCGAAACGAGCTTGTCATGCGCATCCAGCCCAACGAGAGTGTCTACATCAAGATGAACTCCAAGCTTCCTGGTCTGAGCATGCAGACCGTTGTCACTGAGCTCGATCTGACCTACCGCCGACGATTCTCGGATCTCAAGATCCCCGAGGCTTATGAGTCCCTTGTGCTCGACTGCCTGAAGGGCGACCAGTCCAACTTTGTCCGTGATGACGAGCTCGACGCCAGTTGGCGAGTCTTTACTCCTCTCCTCCACTACCTGGACGAGAACAAGGAGATTATTCCCATGGAGTACCCCTATGGTAGGTGACATGCATAGACAGCGTTGAAGCGTAACTCACAACTCTCTCTAGGATCTCGCGGCCCTGCTGTCCTCGACGACTTCACGGCCTCGTATGGCTACAAGTTCAGCGACGCTGCCGGTTACCAGTGGCCCACGACTAATGCCACCCCCAACAAGTTGTAAGTGATGAACCAGGATCCTGTATGCTCGATCCAGGTCGAAGGCAAGAAGTCAATTGGACTAATTTGCTCGTAGTTAATGACGCCTCCCGTGCGACAAGAGTCGCGACCGTCTTCGGACTATGATATCCCGAGCCTTGAAAGGCGAGCAAAAACCAACGGATGATGATCTCTATAAAATTGGCGAGAACGGGAGGGGTTCTGGCGAGATAATGAACACATGCTTGTTGGGTTTATTAGATGCAAGTACGTGGGGCTTGGCTCAGGCTTTGCGTTATGAAAGGGTAGATTAAACAAGATTTTCCAATCTGATCCTTGAACCGACAGTACAGTACCGTACAGTGCAATGCAGTGAAGTACAAGCAGGCGAGATCTCGACTATCATACATCATGCAATTCTTACGTATCCCAGCGGGGGAGGTTTCCAGAAGTTGGAGATAATCTGGACCCTGAACGCCACAACCGTCACCAAAAGAAAACGAGTGACGGAGTCAATATGCCCGTCGTGGAGTGACTTTGACGGCGATAACGTGCATAACTCCTGTTGGCGCACGTTATGCACGGTTTGTACACCTTGCCCTTGTGCTCGCCTCAAATTATGCACGGTCTCCATCTCACATGACCTGGCCTGTTACCCCAGCGCCCTCCGTCTTTTAGTCCCGTCCCGTCAGGCAAGGCGTGGTAACCGGGGAAAATCGAGAGGCTGCCCTGCGCATCCATTCAATCACAGCCCTTCACCATATCCTTCTTTCATCACCCTTTTCGATCGCGTCGACTCCTACTCGAACGCCCTCTCGCTTGAACCCCTCAAGACCATCGCGAATATTGAAATATCGACCTATTCTTGACGACTCCTGAATCGCGTTACGCTCGCTTCCCTAAATCGACGACTTTTTCGCCGCGCCTTGCCTCTTTCACCCTCTCACGAGATTGCCTAACCCGACGAGCAACCAGCGAAAAGGACAGCGATACACCACCTCAACACCTAAAGCCTCTAATTGATACGAATCTCCCTCGCGCACAGCGTCCGCCGCTCGGTGCAGACGATTGCGACTGTCATGCAGCAACGGGATCGCCGATAAAGAGATCCCGCCTGCCTCTCATGCCACATTGGAGCAGATAAACGACACGACGAGAAAGACTTGCTACACCATCTAGAGACGCCCATCTCTTTTCAGTCTGACTCGGGGAGCACCTGAACCAGGGACGAGATAGTGGATGCCGGGCGTCATCAGCATGGAGAATGGCGGCCCGAATGGCGCGCGCTCTAACCACGACATAGATTCAACGCTCAATGGCGTGAACGGCGCGGGCGCTGATGGACATCATAATGCCTTGGATAAGGGAAAGGGCGCAGCTGGCGGCGATGCCAGCGGTGCCATGGTCAATGGGAACGCCACCAGCGGTCCTCTGGTGAACGGCTCTCGACCAAATGCGCCAGCATCAGACCAAGTCCCGAGAATGAACGACCTCCCCGACGAGATCGTCCACATTACCCAGGGATACATCTCCCTGTCGACATTTCTTACACGACTAGCACAATCCACGCACAACAATCTCGAAGATCAAATCACCAAAATGGCCAAGATGCCGCTTCCTGTAGCCGCCATGAACGGCAACTCTTCAATATCGAACAACGACATTGACGACGCTTCGAACGAGAACATTATCAAAAAGAAGTCGATCCTAGACTTTGCATACAAGGAGCATCAAAGATGGGTCAAGGCCCTTGTCATCACGGAATGGAGCCGCAAGGCAGAGATGGTCAGCAAACTGATTGACCTGAGAGCCCACATCATGAAGCAGCAGGTTCTCACTGACACGGCCTTTGACACTATGGTCAATGTCAAGAGGGACTTGACATTTGCGAGAATGCCAAGCCCTGATTTGAAAACAGCCCTCCAGGTTCTGTCAACAGGGAAGGCTGCCTGGATGCCTGATGTAAGTGCCATCCTGGGTATCTAACAAAAGAACCGCAAACTAACCTGATGGCCAGCTTCAATACATTGAACCCCCGCCTTTGTCCTTGCAGGAGCAGTCCCAGTGGATGAGTGATGTCAACACCCTACTCTCACTCCGGCTGAACCTGGAAGACTTTGACAAGATCCCGTACCACTTCAGGAACTACGATATCAAGTCGGGACGAGTCACCTTTAAAGTTCCTGGCGAATTCGAGGTCGATCTCACAATCGCGGATGAGGATTTCGAGAAGCAGTTTTGGTTCATCGACCTGAGATTCACCTTCACGCCATCAGCAGCAGCGATTCCCGAATCCCTCAAGGACTACTTGGAGCGGCATGTGAACGGAGTTCTCAGCACAGAGGGGCTGCTAGGCTGCTACCAGTTCTTACATGAGATGGCGCTCACTCACAAGCTCAACGAACTGCGACGTCAAGCCAACCAACTGAGCAAAGGCTCCTGGACAGGCACTCTCAAGGTTGAGCCACTCAACCGAGCCTTGGCAATTCAGTACTGGACGTCTCGAGCACCGCCAACAAGCCCCAAGAGCTGGGTGCTGGTTGCTGTCAACAGTGGCCGAAAGGCAAATGGCGAGGCAAACCCCAAATCATCAAGTTTCCTGCAAGCAAAGTGGTACCGGGACAACAAGGAAGTCAAGGATGTGGAAGTGCCTTTCGATGCCAATAATCTGTCGGCGGAAGCACTTTTGAAGACAGTTATCGACCTTCACATCGATTTCCTGCTCAGCAGCATCCACGACAAGCTCATGGCAACACCTCGTTTCCGCAATCGCGAAGCTGCCATGGTCCTACGCAGCTCTCAGGAAGACCCAGCTGCATCCTCCCTGTCCATGCAGGTCGGATACAAGGATAGTATCTCACTACTGATCGAACCGACGACTGGTGTCTTTGCAGTCAAGCCACATTCAAAGTTTATCTATCAGCACGAGCTTCAACTCAACAACGGGAAGAGCCCTGCAGATGATGGCGTAGTATGCCTAGAAAACGTCAGATGCGCCATCATGGAGGAAGAGCTCAACCGCCGAGGAAGCACAATGGGATGGAGCGTTAAGAAGAAGAGCCCACTCAACAACGAGGAGTTGAGGTCTGCTATCAAGAACCGCGAATGGACAAAGACCATCTGGCTCCAGAGAGCTGGATGGAGACCTACATGGTTCATCATGGTCGTACTAAGTCTAAGCGGTGACGAATGGTGGCTGCTGGAAGTGTAAGTTGAACTTGAGCTGCGTCGAATAGAGCCTTGCTAACACGGACAACAGGGATCGCAACACTCCTGGGCCAGTAGTGAAACTAACAGCAAAGCTTCCGTTCAACAAGGGCTATCCTAGCCTACACAACACTTTCTGGAATAACATGACGGTGTTTGCCACCGGTATGATCGCCCAGGCAATAGACATGCGAGAGCTCCACAAGCAACAGATCAAGTTCAAGCCCAACGAGACAAAGAGCTGGTCTCTCCCGCGACAAGTTCGGCTTCCCTCGATCGAGATTGCCCTCTCGGGCATTTTCCCCTCGATGGTGTTTGACGGCTCCGAAAAGGAGAGCAGCAAAGCCTCGAGCAACAGGGATTTGGAGCAACTAGGACTCGCCTCGATTACACAACCTGCGACTGGACTGAAGCTCTCAACGATAGAACCGTGGGCGAATGACATTGTGTCGATCAGTTTCAAGGGGGCGCAGCTCCCCGAGGTGGAACCCGCAGCTTCAGAGGGTGCCAACCCCCAGGATGCCAAGTCGGATACCCCCTTGGTGTGTATATCGGACGCCATCATCAAGGTCCGCAGACCGGCCAAGTTTACCTCCATCAAAGGTGCCCTGGTTGGTCAAGATGTCTCGTACAACCTTCTCAAGGGCGAGTTTCGGTTGCGGATGCGCCACAGTCTTGGGCAGTCAATACTGGAGAGTTTGAAGTCTCGAGTCAAAGCAGTTGATCGCTTTGTCAGCTTCGTCGAGTCTATGGATAAGGCTAAGGGGTCTATCCAGAGCGAAACAGTGAGCCTTCAAGAGGTCGTGTTCTCATACAAGGATCAAAGCAACGACTCGCCCAATGACACTGCGGCGACAGGGCGTAGATGGAGGGTGGCACTTAATCTATCCAAGGATGTTATCGACATCAAGATGGAGAAGGGCAACCCACATCTTCGAGTGGTCGACCTGATGCAGAACCTCGTTAACAGCGACGGTGGAATCGAGGCTCTCATGGCCTGGCTGCCTACGTCGCTACCAGCCCTGGAGGCGATTCAAAAGACGGAAGAACTCTGGGCAGATATTAAGGCACGGAACCAGGGACGATTCCAGTTCTCGATGAACTCGCTCGAGTGGATGACACTCGATTACTTTATTTCTGGGCCAGGACAAATGCAACGCCGAGTTGCATTCGAGGGTCGGATCAAGAGTCGTCGAGGCGAGCCATGGTGGCAAATATGGCGTGTACCCGTGGCCAACGACACATCAGTGCCCAATGATGATCTCACCACGGCTCTCAAGCACGTGTGGGAGGGCAAAGGTGATGACTGGACCGGTCTGGTGACGAGCGCAGTAGGAGGACCGAGCAGGGGCGTCGTGGGCATTTTGAAGGCCATCGACGACGCCATCCGGCCGATGATAGGCCAGGGCAACTCTGAGGTGGTTGTCCTGGAGTAGAAGAAGGAGAAGAACAAAGAAGAGAAACGGTGTCTACAGCGATGGGTGATGGGTTTTTACACTCGGGACGTTTTGGGGGAAGGGGTTTAGAACAGCGGCGAAAAAGGATCAAACAAAGCGGGTGGTTGTGTTTTTTGTGATAGCTTAATGATACCTCCAAATGAAACCAATGGAATGTTACTTGCATGGGCTGCGTTATGGGCTTGGGTTATGGTTTCGATGGGTGTCTTGAGGATCATAAGTAAAGGGAGGTTAGATAATCGAGACTTGATGCACTCTAAAGTGTCTTTATCAACAAAGCTAATAACAACTTTCAGTCTTTGTGGCTCAAACATGTTCTACCTGTACTGTCTCCCGGCTTGGTGTGGTGACCCCTGACTAGAGTATCGAGCATTCGTCTTGATGGTCCCTATAATCCGCTCGTATATACGTCCACGCAAGTGATACTATTATATAGTCCAGTTTGTCCTTCTATTCATCTATAATAATATACAGCTTTACCTATTCAAACCAACTCTTCATCAAAGTAACCCCTGTTTTATAAACACTAGTTATTTTCTTCATCTCACACAATACACCCCACGCTCACTTGAAGTGCCGCACTGGAATCTTTTCGATAGGGACAACGGCAAAGTCCCTCAGATCTTTCAAATACTCGAGTCCAGTCTTATCGAGCCCTGACTTGGTCGAGAGGGCGGCGTCGTAGCCGGCGCGGAGGCTGGCGATGGCGCCGATGCGGCTGTATGAGCCTCCTGCGACGGCGAGACGGCCTTCAAAGTGGGTGGAGAGCTCCTTGTGCGCTTCGCGGAGGAGGTCTTGGTGGCCGACGTTGTGTTGGGGGATGCAGTTCTTGGCGAGGCCTGCTACGGCGTGGCATGGTGCATCGCGGGGGATGCCGAGATGGCGCTCGAGGAGGTTGCGGGCTTGGATGATGGCCTCGTCCTCTGTAGGAATGCTGACGTCGGGGTTGTCGTAGTAGTGGCCGCCCATGAGGACGAAGAGTTTGGTGCCGGCAGGCTCCTCAGCGGAGCGAACCTGAACGTCCGAATCGAAGAAGACGCCGAGGGCGTGCTCTGGGTTCGTCTCAGGGGCCACCGAGTTGGGGATGAGGTAGCCCAGGCCCGGGGGCTTGATATTCTCCTGAGGGAACCAAAGGTTGACTCTCATGATGGAGACTGAATGAGTATTTGCCAAAGCCCGGAGCTTGTAAGGAGCGAGGTTGCCCGTGTCCTGACTCGAGAGGGTTGAGATGACCCTGTCGAACAGCTGAGCCTGCTCAGTTGGCTTGGAGCTGGCGATCTAAGTTGTGTTTTGCATGTCAGCACGCTCTCTTGGTTTGTTAGAGATACAAGCCTTGTTTACCTCGATCTTCTTGGTTTCCTGATCATAAGTCAGACCCCATACATCCTCGCCCGTCTTAATGGTGACATTTGGCTGGTTCTTCAGGGCGTCAGCCATGGCCCGAGGCAGCGTCTCCATTCCCGACTCGCCAAAGTCGATCAGGCCATTCTTCGGGGCCAGAGCCAGCTTCTGAATCTCCTTGTCCTTGCCCAACGCTTCAAGAATCTCCTTTTCGGGCATGGGCATGGGACGCGCGTGCAGGCCCGGGTTTGGCAGGTACCAGCCCCAGTACATCCGGTCGAGGACGGAGCGGGCGCTCAGCTTGTTGATGTCGCCGCCGTAGATGCCGTGCATCATTGCCGAAGCCATGGTTCCGACCGCCTTGCGGCTGTTTGTGATCTGGTAGAGCCACTCTGCGACAGAGTAGTCCTGCGCGGGGAGCTGTCGCCGGCGAAGAGTGTTGAAGGCGAGGGCGAGGCCTGCGCCGAAGCTCTGGAGGAAGAGAGGTTCGCGGAGGAAGTCGGAGAACGGGGCGAAGGGTGGCATGGTGACTAGGTGGTCGGGATAGTAGATGTATCGCGGCTTAGCACCCGGCGAGCTGATCTTGAGACCGAGATCGAGAGCCTGGTAGGGAAGGTTAGCTGAGTAATTGCGTGCTGGAGAGCTTCAAGATGCGCACGAGATCGTAGAGGACGAGGTCATCGTATCGAAAGGTGTTTCCATTCAGCGAAGTCAGAGATCGTGCGCCGCGCTCGAACAAGACGGTGCCTTGCTTGCCCCCAACGTCGACAGGTACTCTATCCGTCTTGATCCATCCTCCAAGACGGTCGCTAGACTCGTACAATGTAATGTTGGCGGTCGATGGAAGCTTCTTTGCGAGGTAGTAAGCAGTCGAGAGACCGGTCAAGCCTCCTCCAAGAACAGCAATGTCGGCATCCTTGGGCTCGGTGGTGTATGCTCGTCGGCCGTTGATGCTCCGGGCGGCGATGGCGTAGAGGCTGCGATGGCAACAGCCATTGAGACGGTGGGAGGCGGCGCCGGAGCTCAGGAGAGCAGCCGGGAGAGATCCTGCACGGCAGAGACTCATGACGAGGGCTCAATTGGTCATGGCCAAGGTGTTCGGTCCCGTCACGAGATGGGTGGAGTGTTGCGAGCTTACAGTGGGATGGGGTTTTTTGGCGGGGAGTCCAGTTGAAGCTAGGTAAGGTCCCTGGCATGAGCCGGTATTCACCCGTACATCGTTGACATCACAATAAGAAACATTAGATTCATAGAGATTAATAGATCGGATGATAGACGTGGTTCATTTCATCTCAAGTTACTGTAGTCAAGGCACTTCAAGGATTGGGATAATAAAGAAAACTCCGAGGCATGGCCATGGGCCCTTGTTTGCATTCTTCCCCCCCTTCGCACATGTGCTTTGAAGCATATTCATGATGCGCGACCTCTGACCATCATTCTCTGGCCTCTATGTACCTATATAAGGAATAAACAAGATATGGCCCTGCCTCGTGCTCATGGCAAATTCGCAAGCAAAAAAGAAACAAAAACTCCAAAACTCCCTTCCATGCTCTTGCCACCCCGGCCAACGACATTAGAAAGCAGACCGTAGTAGTACATATCCTTCATTCACCATATCGTCCGTCTCATCCTCCTCTGTTCATCAGCCGTTGTTCTGCTGGTCCCAGTCTTGAGACGGAACTGAACCTTTAACCCCTGGGTATCGTGTGATCTGATCTGCTTGTCGATCATCTCATCCCTCCAAGCCACCCTTTTTTTTTTTTTTTTTGGTTTTCCTCTAACCAATGATGTCGGTGTCCTCCTTAGGGTCCTCCTCACCCTTGATTAGCTCTTCGCCAGCCTGCTCGTCCACAAACTTCCTCTCACTGACATGCTCCTCCTTGCCGTCTGCAGTCCAGACCTTATCCTTGAATCCTCCCTGCTGACCCTCCTCGTGCGCAAAGGCGCAGTGAGGGTTCAGGCACGGGTTGAACCTGCATTTTGTCTTGACGTGCGTGAACTTGCAGTTGGCAGTTGTGCAGTCAGCTCCGTTGCGGCACAGAGGCATCGATGGGTGCTTGAACGGGCATCGCGGGTTCTGGCAGTTGGGGAAGAACTTGCAGTCTTGCTCGCTCTGATGCGCGAGACGAGCCGCTGGTGAGGGGTGTCGAGCAACGCATTTTCGGTTCTTGCATGCGGCTCCAAAGGTGCAAATATCGTTGACGTCGACCGAGACACCGTGAGGCGCTGCCGGTGACTGGTGGGCAAACTTGCAGTCCTTGTTGGTGCAGTTAAGGTTGTACTTGCACACCGTGTCGTCGGGGTTCGGGGGCTCGCGCTTCTCTCCAGACATGTCCACATCCTCACCTTCGCCCTCGCCCTCAGGCTTGTTGCTGCCTTGCCTGTCGTGGTGGTGGTTCTGACCCCTACGGAAGTTGCCCCTGGTCGAGTTCTGTCCTCTCTCGAAACCACCCTTGCCTCCTCGGCGATGTTGTCCAAATTGCCCTTGGTTTCCACCATTGGCCATGAGTTGTTGCGTGAGCTGGAACATCATCTGGTTCTGCTGCTCAATTATGGCCGCGAAGTCCATCGGGTTGGCCCCGTTGGCCCCGTTGCCCGGCATCATCCACTGACCCTGGGGTCCGCCAGCAGCCATGGCATTCAAGCCTGCTTGGAGGTTGGCGGTACGGTTGTTGTTGTTACGGCCCATACCACCTCGGCCTGTCCTGGGACCGGTTGGGGGGTTGCGGCCGTGGGTGTTGATGCGTTCACCGCCCGTCTGGCCTCTAACACGGTGAAGGGCAGCGTCGCCAGTGCGGTCCATAGCCTTGTTCATCTGGCCAAACATACGCTTATCCCGTCCACCTCGTTGGTTTCCGTTTCGCATTGAGCGGGGGCCGGTTGGTCTAAAAAGAGTCAGTACATCTGCGTCAGGCGCAAGGAAATAAGGGGAACATACGCATTCAACTCTGATACATCTCCGGCATTCATATCGGTATCCATGTCGCCAGCGCCAGCGCCTTCTTGGGAAGCGTCAGGCATTGAGCTACCGCCGTTGGCTGGAGAGCTCAGGGCATCGATCTGTTGGAATAGCCACTGGGAGAAGTCGCGAGTGCTGGGGTCGTCGGGTCCGAGGTTCAGGAGATCGCCGGAAAGCTCAGAGGCGATCTCATCCTGGGTTTTTCCGTTGACTAGCATCAGGATGATGTACTCGGCCAGGGCGGAATCATCAGCGCCACCGGTTCCCCATCCAACCTCGACAAGCTTGGGCTGGATAGCGGCATTGAGAGCCTCCGCCAGGGGCGTGTTGAGGCTGACTTCGACAGGCATATTGAGTGAATGCGCCGTCACGGGAAGGGAGTAGGGGATTGTGGAAGGCGGGTACGGGTGCGGGTGCGGGTGGCGGGTTGTTTCGCCGCAGAGTCTAATCGAGACTTGGGCAGTCTTTGAGTGACGCGTTTTTTTCGATGGTCTTTGACAATTCGCGTCGCGTAAAAGGGAAACTGGTCGCAAGGCTATAGAATATGCGTGGACGCTTGCGCAAAGTTGTGTTTGTAGAGTTGGTGATGCTGCGTCGTCACACCGAGCGGCGATGAAGCAGTCTTTGACGTTGGTTTGTGTTGGAGTTGGCAAAAGCTCTGCCAGAGTGACGGAGAAGTCGTCGGGAAATGGGTCTGTCTGTCACGTGATGTGTCGATCAGTCATTGTTTACCTTGTCGAGTAAGAGCCGTTTGGTTGGTAATAAACGTTTTTATGATCAACAGAAAAGCCACAGAATGAAGTCCTTTGATTCGAATATTTCAAAGGTTTCTTTTACAATTGATAATTTCTATCCAACAAAGCCCAACCAGCTCAAAGATGCGTTTGTCAGTGAACAGGCACACACCTGTGATGTTGCCACCACGGACCAGAAGATTCGGTGAGCAACGAATAGCTGTTGTAGGAGTGATTAGTAAGTAATGTGGCTCACATGTCCTTTTCAAGCCTCTTTATCCTGTACGTATTTTTATGCAGCCTCAACACAATGCAAGCTAGCGACAGGAGGTTGCCGCGAAGCTATTTATGGCATCCATTCATTGATCTTCGACTTGATCAAAGATCCCTTTGCTCTTTCACAAGATCAAGTCCCAAGACGGCGTCCCGAGATGGCGTTCCTCTGTCCCACCCTCTTTCCATCTCCCCCGCAACTTGTCTAGATTAATGCTCGAACCAAGGGATCTTCATGTTCCAGTGCGGGGGACGTCCAACACCATCCATGGGTGTTTACATGTTACATTTCTCCTCCTCCTTGCAATCAATCCATCCTGCTGCCATCCATCATGTTTATCTAGGGCTGCATTCTCCTCATTTACCTTACCAGACGATCAACATCCATGAGGCCAGTGGCTCCATCTGGGTGCGTGCATGCAGCAAGATTGGGGGGCTGGGACTGGGAGAAGCCACCGAGACAACGACTCTGAGCTGCAGCAAGATACAATGGAACGTACCAAGTCGGTTCCTTGCTGCGCAGAGACGATGCAATGAGGTTGTCCCGACCAGTCTTTTGAAGCATCCCGGATGCCAAGTGTAAAAGTAACGTGAGAAATCCCCTGGAAACTGCACAGTCGAAACACGTCGAGAAGCATCAGGTCCAATGAATGTCATCAGCACCAGCATAGCAGATGCAGTCCAACGCCAGCCTCGTCCTCGCTGAGTCCAGCCGCTGCGAGTCGCCGACGGGCGCTGACGCCGCTGACTTTGGCGCCGCGGCTCAGCCCATCTTTGGCGCTGTCGGAGCCTGTCTTCCACTGAGCAAAGGTCTCATCTCAGCTCATCTCCCATCCATCATGCATCTAACTCAAGCACGGCTGTCGCAAATATAGCAATGGGCGCACACATCGGCCCCTAGGATTCGTCTGGTCTCTCTATCTGCCGCAAGCCTCTTTACGTCCAAGCTATTTTCCGGCATCACGGGTCATTGCGAGGTCCTGGCCCTGTCAATCCCCGCCCCCTTCCCGGGCTGTCTCCAGTGAATCCTACCTCTACATCCAATCTCAGCTCAGACGACGCCGTCATCTGTCATCGAATTCAACAGCATCAGCAACATTCATCATCACTTGATTGTGTCTATTACTACCAAAAGTTCTCTGTTTTTCATCTCGAAAACGGTAATCGCAACCTCTCGGGTGGTCGTGTAACGTTGCGGCTGTGCCACATGGTCGCCCGGGACATCGCAGCTTGACCGTCCATCACATCACAATCTACCGCCTCCAAATCAGGCTCGGCACGATTGCTTCAAGCTTATGCCCTTGCTCTGCCCTGCAACTGCAAGGTTCCGGGGAGAAACTAGCGCCAATCCTTTCTGCCCTGCTGTTCTGCCCTGCAAACGCCCATAGAAACGAGTGACAAGCCTCTCCCGTGTCTCCAGGCCAGGGGCCCTAGCGGAGGATCGACGTCCCTATTTAACTGATGTCCCCGTATTCCTTTGGACGGCACTCGGCACTTAAATCTCACCTACCGGCCTTGGTTCTTATACCTCTGCGACCACCTCTGCGACCATCTCTTGGATAGCATAGCATCTTGTATTCTGCATCCTTCATTGTCTTTCGCGATGTGGTCCAAGGCCTTCGTCGCCGTGGCGGCCCTCGCTCTCACCCCCGTCAACGCCGTATGGCCCATCCCCAGAGAAATCTCCACGGGAGAGAAAGCTCTCTTCATTGACCAGAGCCTCGAGATCACCTACAATGGGGACTTTGTACGCTGGACTTCTCCTCTCCCTGGATTCGTTGCGCAGCCGGACACTAAGACCATGTTTGACGAACAGATGCCCTATACTTACCAATACTCTCCAGCCGCTGGCTCAGACTTTAGCAGCAAGCAGATCGTCCAGGCCGGTGTCTCACGCGCCCTACAGGCCATCTTCAAGGACAACTTTGTTCCCTGGAAGCTCCGTCCGCGCAATTCTGACTTTGAGCCTGCTCTGGGGGACAAGAAGTGGGTCAAGTCGCTCGAGATCACCCAGACTGAGGAAGACGACAAGGCCACCTTCAAGCCGCTGGCCGGTGAGGTCGATGAGTCCTACACGCTCACTCTGTCTGAGAATGGCGAGGCTGTCATCAAGGCCAAGTCTTCCACTGGTTGCCTGCACGGCCTCGAGACCTTTGTCCAGCTCTTCTTCAAGCACAGCTCCGGCACCTCTTGGTACACTCCACACGCCCCCGTCACCATCAAGGATGAGCCCGTCTATCCCCATCGAGGCATCCTTCTCGATACCGCCCGCTGTTTCTTCGAGGTCGAGCACATCAAGCGTACCATTGACGCCATGGCCTGGAACAAGCTGAACCGTCTGCACCTCCACATCACCGATTCGCAGTCCTGGCCTCTTGAGATCCCTGCTCTGCCCAAGCTGGCCGAGGAGGGCGCCTACCGCAAGGGCCTTTCTTACTCGCCCAAGGATATTGCTGACATTTATGAGTACGGCATTCACCGTGGAGTTGAGGTGGTGATGGAGATTGACATGCCCGGCCACATTGGCGTCGTCGAGCTAGCCTACAAGGACCTCATCGTTGCGTACAACGAGAAGCCCTACCAGTGGTGGTGCAAGCAGCCTCCTTGCGGCGCGTTCCGCATGAACAGCAGCGATGTGTACGACTTCCTCGACACACTGTTTGGTGATCTCTTCCCCCGCATCTCGCCCTACACGGCTTACTTCCACACTGGTGGAGATGAGCTTAACCACAACGACTCGATGCTCGACCCAGGCGTTCGGTCCAACGAGACTGAAGTGCTGGCTCCTCTGCTGCAAAAGTTCCTCGACTACGCGCACGGAAAGGTCCGCGACGCTGGTCTCACACCCCTGGTGTGGGAGGAGATGATCACTGAGTGGAACATGACCCTAGGCAAGGACGTCGTTGTTCAGTCCTGGCTGGGCGGCACCGCTGTCAAGGACCTGGTTGCGGCTGGCCACAAGGTCATTGACAGCGACTACAACTTCTGGGTAAGTTAAATTGAGATGAAAGAAGGCGTGCCTTACTGACAATATCTGACAGTACCTCGATTGTGGCCGGGGTCAGTGGCTCAACTTTGATAACGGCCAGTCCTTCCAGACATTCTACCCCTTTAACGACTGGTGCGGCCCCAGCAAGAACTGGCGTCTCATCTACTCGCACGACCCCCGAGCAGGCCTGTCCGAGGAGGAAGCCAAGCTCGTTCTCGGCGGCGAGGTAGCGGTCTGGTCCGAGACCATTGACAGCGTCAATCTCGACTCCTTGGTGTGGCCACGTGCAGGCGCTGCAGGCGAGGTGCTCTGGTCGGGCCGTACCGACGCCTCTGGCAAGAACCGGACACAGTATGATGCCGCACCACGGCTGGCCGAGATGCGAGAGCGCATGGTTGCCCGTGGTGTTGGTGCTTCGCCGGTGCAGATGCCATTCTGCACACAGGGCGGTCCGGAGGAGTGTGCTTATTTCGAGTAGATGTGGTAACGAGAGATTTTGTACATACCATTTTATTCTATTTCAACAGATTCAGCATTTTTACGTTTCAACCACGAGCATACGCTACCTGGGATTTGATGACTCTAAGTATTGATTCTGTGAGGCTCCGGAGCGGGGCCGGAGTTTCAACACGGAGCGGGGTCCGCGGCGCCGAATCTGTGGGGTAAGTCCGGGGCGAATGTTGCACCGGTCTCCCTCCTATGGACGGGCTACCGGGATCATACAAAGTTCCCGGCGTCACGTAGGGTTACAATGCTAACATGTGACAAGGGACCTGTACTGTAGAGTGCGCGTTATGCATCCTCTTTTAAGTCCTCTTAGTTTCGCTTGGCATCGGGATGACTCTCTTTCGTAATGGGTGGAATGGGATTGAGACGAAAGGTCAAGTTTCCGCATTGGGCATCCTGATCGTGGGCTCGGCATTCAGCCACAGGAACAGGTTCACGTGCTATTGTTTGTTTGCTGTGAGTCTTGGGCTGCGAAAGAAGATGTTGGACAGGTTGTTGGCTAATCATTACGATAGTTCTCACTGTGATATTGACAGAAGATGATAACAATACAGTCTACAACGACTACACTTTTACAAGATCAATCAATTCCGTCAAATCCCATTCTACCCTCAAGGTAGAGAAACAATTTACCCCGCCATCTGATCTGATCTCAAACCCTACCGCACACCCATAGTCCATATGCAACCCCAACCTAGACCCCTCAGCCAAAAAAGCGCCTCGGCAAAACAACAGCCAGCCTCTTCCCCCGCAAAGTTCGTGTCCAGTAGCCAAGAACATCTGAAAAAAGTGACGTCTTTACGCAATATCTACCTATTTTCAGCGTTTGCGGTGACTCGACATATCCGATGGAGGGCGGCATCTCGTGGGGATAGGCTGGGGTCTGCTGCAGATCTTGTTACACTGCTTTTACTCTTCTCCGAATTATTGAGGCCAGGTCAAGGATATTTATGTATAGGCTTTGTTCCCACTGTCTAATTTTACTTTCGTTCTTTTCTCAAAGCTTGTTATACATCAATTGGCTCTTGGCTTAATCGAGCTGTCACCTTGTTCCTAAGTGACTTTGTCAAGTAACATCATACATCATGGGTCTTGTCGAAGCCTTTCTGGAGCATGCCTCATTCAAGGCCATCTTTCTCATCGCTGCCACCTTCTATACCATCTACTACATTGGATGTCGCATAGACGAACACATACGGATCCGTCGTCTCGGACACTATGGACCGTATCTCAGAACCTATGCTCCATGGGGTGAGTGATCTCTCAACACATTGACCTCTCTTAACCTCACCTCCTAGGTCTCGACCGCCTGGTCAAGTTCGTCTACGCGACGGCGAAGCATCGAAACATGGAGGTCTGGCGTGATAATATCTTTGGCGCTCACAACTCATGGACCGTCGAGTCGAGGTTTCTAGGCGTTCGCACCATCTTTACTGCAGACCCTGCAAACGTCAAAGCCATCCTCGCAACACAGTTCGGCGACTACGGCAAGGGTGAGCCCTTTCATCGGGAGTGGAGCGACTTTCTAGGTGACAGCATCTTCACCACCGATGGAGCCAAGTGGCATGCCAGTCGACATCTCATCCGACCACAGTTCACCAGGGACCGCGTTAGCGATCTACACTGCTTCGAGTCGCACGTTCAGACGCTTTTCAAAGCCATTGCCAATGGAGGGCCGCTACTAGGTGAGGCTCAGGTTGTGGACATGGATAGTGTGGATGGAAAGGTGCTCGATACCAGTGATCTCTTCTTTCGTTTCACTCTTGATGTGACAACCGAGTTTCTTCTAGGATCAGACATCAAGTCTCTGACGTAAGTACATAACCACTAAAGATACAGTTAACCACTGACATATGCAGGAACCCGAGACAAGAATTCGCAGAGGCCTTCAACGAGATTCAGCACATCCAAAACATCGTCGCCCGCACCGGCAAGCTCCGCCACTTCTACCCCAAGCCGCGCTTCTGGCACTGTCTCGCCGTCGTCGACAACTTTATCAACAAGTACATTGACCGAGCTCTTCGTCTAAGTCCCGAGGAGCTAGCCTCCAAGTCCAAGGACGACCACGGATACACGTTTCTGCACGCCCTGGCAGGCTTCACGCGAGACCGCAAGGTTCTCCGTGATCAGATCATTGCTGTGCTTCTTGCTGGTCGTGATACTACCGCTTCGACTTTGTCGTGGGCTCTCTATGAGCTTGGTCGTTATCCTCATGCTGTCGCCAAGCTGCGTGCTGAGATTCTATCTACAGTTGGCCCGGATGAGACTCCGACGTATGAGCATCTTAAGAACATGCCCTACCTCAAGTCAATCCTCAACGAGACTCTTCGTCTATATCCATCTGTTCCTTTCAACGTCCGTATAGCGCTCAAAGACACGACACTCCCCCGAGGTGGAGGTCCTGGCGGCACCGAACCCCTCCCCGTCCTCAAAGACTCACCTGTGGCATACTCGACACTTGTCATGCAACGCCGCTCAGATCTATATCCCCCCGCATCAGAGAAGTTTGCCGATCCCCAAATCTTCAGCCCAGAGCGATGGGCGAACTGGTTCCCCAAACCTCACGACTACATCCCCTTCAATGCGGGCCCGCGAATCTGCATCGGCCAGCAGTTTGCCCTGACTGAGATGAGCTACACCCTCTGCCGCATGTTTCAGAGGTACGAGCGCGTCGTGAGCTACATGAAGGAGATCGACGGGGGAAAGCCGCTGCTCAAGGCTGATATTGTGCTGTCGCCGGGGCAGGGCGTCAAGGTGGCTTTCTGGGAAGCGGCTCGCGCGTGAGGTTTGAATTTATTTTTTGGAATGATTCAGAGCGAGAGTATTTTGGAAGATTCAGTTTTGTCTTGCCACTATGTAAACTTGCTAAATATATCGTCACCGTTAGCCCCTATTCAATATTCAGTTCAATAAATCCCCCAGAACATTTCCACTCATCTCTCACCAAACCCATTCTACTTTCTTCCAAAGCTATCTTTCACGGCCTTGCCGAATCTCTCGATAGCCTTGTTCATGTTCTCAGGTGTCGCTGAGGCGTAGGTAGCTCGGAAGTACAGTCCAGGGGCCGGCTTATCCTTCTCGGTCAGGAACCAAGAGCCTCTAGCGACGAGGACGCCGCTCTCGATGCACGAGTTGAAGATTTCCTCCTCAATATCTATGATGCTGCGCTCTCCAGCTTGAGGGTGATTAGTGTGATCAACCTTTAACCACATCTGCATGTCGTGTTAGTCGGGTCTCGCCCAAGGTGAGTGTGTGTATTCAGGGGTACTTACGAACATGCCAGCCGTAGGAGGAGTCCAGCTTACGAGATCGGTTGGCAGATGATCCTCACAAGCAGCAAGCAGAGCATTTCGCTTCTTGGTATACTCCAGTCGCAAGTTCATCAACCACCGCAGATAACCTTCATGTCCCCACGTCTCATCCAGCAGCTTATACAGAATAAGCTGGGAGAAACCGCTAGGTCCTTGGCTGGCGACCTCTGCGTGCCGTACATACCGCTCAACGATCTGCGCAGACGCCGTGATCCATCCGAGTCGTGAACCTGGCACCAGAACCTTGGAGAACGAGTCCATACGCATGACACGTCCATCGACGTCGATGCTCAGAAGTGAGGGGATGAGCGACGAAACAAACTCCTCGACAGTCTTGGGTGATGGCACGTCAGGCTGGTCGCGTCCCGTGTACGGCTGCATCTGGAGGAAATAATACGGCTCGTCCTCGATAATGTATAAGTCGTGCTTCTGCGCCACGGCATAGATAGCTTTTCGTCGTTCTGTTCCCTGAGTCGCTCCTGTAGGGTTCTGTCCCGAAGGAACTGTGTAAAGCAGATGAGGTTTCCGTGCTCCTCGTTCCTTAACATCCCAGTTAGACAGGAGCTCATCCATTCGCTCAGGAATGAGACCCTCTTCGTCAATGGCCACTCCAAATGCCTTAACACCCAAAGGTCCAACTGTCTCGAGAGCTGTTGAGAAGCTAAAGTCTTCGGTCAGAATAGAGTCACCGCGGTCCTTGTCGCAGAACATGCGAAGCGCCTCCTCCAAGGCTCCAGTGCTACCGATGGTCTGGCAGACTTGCCAGTCCGCATACGGAGGCTTATACACAATCTCAGTATGTTCTGTCAAGTACCGTATCATCTGAGGAGATCCTGTAGCCTGGCCGTAATTGCATGCAATGGACAGGTCATATGTGCCGTCACGGTCTCTAACGTCGTATTTTCCAATAGTAACCGTCTGTCCCGACTCTTGTGTTTCCTTTTCAGAGAAATTGGGAGCCACGAGTACTTTGAATCCGAGCTCCGCAAAGGGGAAGACCTCACTTGAGGGAAGTCCGCCACCGAGTGAGATCATACCGGGCTTCTTCATGTGACGAGCGGCTTGCTTAAGAGTGCAAGGCCCTCGTATGCTGCTCTCGTGACTTAAGTGGCCTATTATTTAATGTGAGCCACTGCCTCAGGGGTTGTTCAAGGTTATGCATACTATCCCATCGCTTAGACTTGGGCAAACCGGTCGTCTATGATATCGGGATCAGCCTCCGATGTTCAACTCAGTGACACTCATGGCAACTCACCGGTCCCTTAAACATGTCACTATCCGAAGCAGCTGCAACTCCAGCAACCAACCTCCCTGCCTTCACCCGCCTTGCCTTGACCTCGTCAATGGCCGAGAGCTGCTGCGAGTTGTCATAGTGAGCCGGGCGAGCAACCGGTGCGGCCTCGGCACTCGACAGATGCTGCGATTTAGCGTGGAACAGGCGACTATAACCAGCTACGGACCGAAGCCGCGCCGCTCTCGTGGCCAGGAGCATTGCGCCGAGTGTCGAGTCCGGCGGAGTTGATGAGAAGTTGAAGCGAAGGGAGGGGATCGTGTACCGTATAAGTGGATCTTGTCAAGTCTACTTACTCCGTAGATATCTCGACTTTGTCCTGAAAGAAAGCAAATATCGTTTTCAATGGCTGAACGAGTCAAGTTGTTGTAGACTGTCAGTCAAGGTCACATACAAAGATAGCGACCTACAAAGAGGGTCGTCTTAATAATCGTCCAGCTGCCGGACCCGGGCGCACCTTGATAACAGGCCGGTGCCGGACTCGACCTCCGCCCTTTCTTAGCCGGCTGTATCCCTGTCGATTTCCCCGGCGGTGGAGCCCCCGATCCTCTTGAGTTCGCCTACCCTACACCGGAACCCGGACCCGAGCGGGGTTTCAAGGTCACTGGGCTTCACCACGTGAGCAGCTGATGCTTTGTGGTTATTCAATTATTACGTACAACTTCTATCAACCGCCCGCTCGCTCATACAGTCGAGTTGTCGTTGCGAGAGCCCTTAAGATTGGGCGCGCCTTACATCTTGTCAAATGACATATGTCACAACTAACGTCCCCATTCCACATCAACAAGAGCCAATGCCTGACAAGGAGAGCTTTCCCCGCAGAATACGACGATCCACCCGGAAGCACCGAGCTGTCCGGCATCGCAGAGATAGATAACGAGAACTGGTGGAGATATGAGGACATGCAGGTGGATGGATACTCACTACTGTTCCAAAGATAGGTACTGAGACTTGCGAAATCCTATGTTGGTTTGTCTCTGTGAGGGATTGCTAGTTTAGTCATTGCTCTCGTATCTCATCAAGCCGTATGTTTTTCCCTTTTGCCCAAGTTTTGCCAGTTTCTGACCTACATGAAGTATTCGACGAAACCCGTGATGAATGTATGCAAGAAAACAAGAACAAAGAAAACCCCGTTTTACATGGTTATGTAGTTGTGAGAACCTAGAGCAACTCAAGTAGTCCCTCTCACGGAAGCACACATTGAATACGGAGGCAAATGACACTGGCAATCATAGCCAGACACGTCGCCCATGATACATGAACCAGTAGGATGTAGTCGGCACTTGCCCCGGTGCATTTCCCCAGCACGGCCCCTAGAGACACGCAGGCGGCAAAGATAAAGGGCTGGTAGGGATCTAGAAACCGTCGCCTGTGAAGAAATGAGGCGATCGAACAGCCATAAACGAGACATGCTGTAAGCGCCAACCACTGTGATGGCTGAGCAAGAGCATTGACTGGTGCTGCTTGAGGCCAGGCCTGGCAATATCGACGTCAGTCGGATGACACTTCTAGGAACGGATAGACATGTATGGCTAACGTCCAATGCCTCGAGGCAGGCTGCCAGGGTAGAGATAGCCAATAACCATGCCATTTCCCAACACAACTTACTATGTATGTTGGATGGAGTTGCTGCATATAGGCAGACATGATCCAGGAACTGAGAGTCGCCGGCACCAGTTCGACCAACTCGGTAACGAGCTGATAGACTGAAACATGCTGGCTGGTCTCTTTGTTGTGGAACGCAGGCTGGTCGCTTTGCTGAATGGTCATGAATTCGGACTTGTTGCGTCAGCTGACGTCGAGCACGAGTGATAAGGGAGAATTTCCAGACAAGATATCTTGATTTGCTTTTCATCCTCGAAGATTGAAAAGCGTCCATTCCGAAGCCGATATAAATGCTTCTTTCTTGTAATTGATGCCCGAGTTGTTGAACCTGACCTAGTAACTTGCCTTGTAAACACTTACCCAGTATAACCCGCCGAGTACTAGGTTAGTGGCAGGCCTCAATTGTCTGCCTGCGCAGCATCGGTGGTTTCGGAACCGGGGAAAAGGGTTGACAGTGTCAATGCAAAAATCTTTCCGAACGGGCCTTGGAATGACTGAGACACTGTAAACATCATCACCTAACCGCCTCACCGCAGAGGTCCCTGGTGATTCGTTGCATGCATGTGTGCCCAAGTCGTCGGACTGAGGGGGTTGAAAATAAACGCCAAGGCGGACTAGGTCTCAACTTTGCTGGTTAACTCATAAGCCAACCATTTCCGCCTCAGCGAATCAGCCCAGTTGCAACTCAACTTCAACTGTGCCTGTCCCAAACGAGTATCGACAGCCTCATAATAGGCACGACCTGCGTCGGGTACTGATCTCATCAAGGCCCAATTGCCTTGTTATGCGTGTCCAACTCACTCACACCTGTGGTCGATGGACTGTGAGTGGCGGTCTCAGGTGCTTCCAACCAGTCAATCCGGTGATGCTGTTGCTTGAAGTCATGTCGACAGGTTTGTCGTCTCGTTTCGTAAAGCGGTTAGATAAAATTGCCAGACTCGCCGGTCAGCTTTCATCCAATCCAAATTTTGGCTGGTGTACCATAAAAGACGCCTTAGGTCCATATGCTGATAAGGGCCTGAATCTTGCCACATACCCAGCTCATCAGTTCTCCTGGGCCGATTCAGGCATGTCAACAAAGGTTCTTGGGTCGCCCTCTTCACCAACCTCCCCCACGTTTCGAATCATTTGACGCGATGCCAGGCCTCACCGAAAGGATGGGCCGCAGCCTTTGGGATACCTTGCAGCACTTGTCTGTGATTCTCCCTGCTGGGATACTTTGGGGTGCCGCAATTGCTTTGAGTCTACCCCGGCACAACGATCTCAGTGCAGTGTGAGTAAACGCGAGCTTCTTGGTGACTCCTAGAACTGACCGTGTTAGTACCATCATACTCCTGTTCGTCTCTGGAGCAGTCTCTGTGCTCCTGTACAGGAATACGTTTCAACAGTGAGCGTGGTTTCATGGCTAGAGTTGGAGTTGGGAGCTGACTAGGATCGTTCAGAGTTCGACTCAGTCGTGTTGCCCCTGCGGTTGTTTTCGCCTTCATCGCCTCTCGATGGCCGCCCCTATTGAAGCCTCTATCGTTGGTGGACAAGGCAATCTCGTTCATTCAATTCTTCGCATTGTGTGTGATCATCATCACCTCTACAGTTGCCATGAGACGACAAAGTGCGGTTCCACCAACACAGCAAACTGAGGGTATTGCCAATGAGGAGATGAACTCCCTGACACCAGGTGTCAGGTCACAGCCGGGCACTCCCGAGTTGAGTGTCAATGGTCTTCTTGAGACGAAATCAGACCTCGATCCCCTCCTCTTTGAGCACATGGAAGGACCAAAGTCACAGTCTCCCGGCTCTGCAAGCAGCGAGGCCTCAGCTCTCGCCCCGGATTCCAGGGTTGATCCGGCACGGATCTTCGAGATTATTGGATGGGTCAAAACCGTGGGCGAGGCAAGCTCTGGCCAAGAAGATGAGGCGACAACCAGGCCTCAAGTGTAAGTCGAACAGGGCCAGCCCAAGTGGGATGTGGTTCTGCAGGATGCCAAATTATGGACAGTCTTGAGCTCCAGCTCGGTATCGGGACGTATCGGGACGAGTCGCGCATGTGAGAGCGACTCCGGTGCCTTCAGGATTATTTGGCCCACGGTTTTTCTACCCCAGGACATCTCTGAATATTATGTGATGACATACCATTTGGTCGGATATATCACCTTTTTGCCCTTGGATGGATCGTTTCTTTCTCCACATTAGACTGTCGCTGCTCGGAGCTTGAACTTGGATACAGTTTTGGGGTGGTATCCGTCATTGTGTGCAGCATCATACCTGGAAAGAAGTATACACGGAAAAGGCATACTGTTTTTCTCCTATTGTTTCCACTACTTCCTTTTTGAACCAAAAGTTACAGATGAAAGGGAACCTGGCCCGCCAGAGGAACTGCATTTGTTGTATTTGAACACTTCGTTTTGTTGCATTTTCAATCTTGCAGGATCTTTGGAAGATGCCAGAAATGGCAGTATAGGAGGGAATTTCTCATTGTATCCGCGGGTATGGGAGATGAAGGACGGTCATTAATAAGAGACGGATAAGCATCTTGAGGGATAGACGAGCGAAGTAGCAATAACTGTTCATTGATTACGAATAGTATCGATGATGAGAGAGTAAAGTTTGGTGCCACGCTGCAGTGATGAATCTAGAATTTTGACATCACGGAGCAGGTACAGTAGAGTTTGATGTGTTTTTGTTTTGTCAGGAGCAACCTACATTCATTGATTGATTGACCAGGATAAGAAGTAAGGAAGGAACTGACACCCACGAACAAGGTGCAAGGGTCAAGCGACTTATGTAATCCACCGGAGACATATCACCGCCAATGAGGCTGTACAATGACAGCACCCCCAGGAGCTGGCCCGCGACACTGAGATAACCTACTAACCTCCATCCATACCTACGGAACCTCCCTCGTATCCTTTCCCGCGCAACCCTCAAGCCAATGGCCCCGGGAGACTATTCTCGAGCCAGCGTACAGGGTCATGTTTGAGCCCCTGCTGCTGCACGACATTTCAAATCGAAGCGCTGCGCCCTTGAAGCGTTGCGCATCTACACCCAGCTGAGGAGCTAGCTGCCGCCATGTATTGGCCCATTGGAACTCCTCGTATCCATGCTACCAGCAGCAGTCGAGCTCCCGCCTTCAAGCTATTCGTTTCCAACGATGGCCTCACGAGCCCTTCCGAGGACAGTTTGACCGCTTCACCCGGTCTTGCCAGCGCCCAGCCCCGCGGCCACACCCTCGATGATCTTGATTCCCTCCCCCCGCCGACGCCAGTAACGCCTGTGACACCAGGAGTCCGACCTGTCGAGCACGATGATTACACGACGAGCCGACCGCAACCGTCTCTGGAAGGCGCCGATGCCGATGGGATACCGATAAAAGACCCTATTCTGGCCCTTCGCGTCTCTCGCTCCGGGCACTTGTTCGCTGTCATCACAACCACCTCCATCACCATCTGGCAGACAAAGGTGCGACCACAAGGGCATATTTTCTCTATGCCGGCATGACTGACCCATGTAGCCCGCTGTCATTCTAGCTGTCGTCGTGCGATCCGATTATTCTCTCGAAACATACGGCAAGAATGTCGACCTCTTGCTCCGACCTGACTCGGCCATTCTCGTCATACACACCGACCAGGGCTACCTCATCACCTACTCTCTAGCCACCGATTCTGATTCGCGCGTATACAAACCCCATTTCGCAAACTACCATAATGTTCAGCGACGAAGACAGAGTCTCATCGGAGGCCTCGCTGGGCTGCCTCCTGAGCAGATCTTATGGGGCGCTGGCGAAGGACCAGGGGTCCGCGACCTGAGCGTCCGCTTTAGGATGGTAATCAAGGTCGATGCTGGCATCGAAAGTGCACTGGCCCTCGACGATGAGTTGGTGGTAGCGACGAGAAAACCAGCCGCAGTGCAATGCATTCGCTGGACACCCGATAGTACCGGTAGTCAAACGAGGACCGAGATCATCAGCCGGATGGGTTGGGTTGAGAAGAAAGCCACTATTGTCGAGATGACACATGATCGCCCTATGAATCTACTCACCTGGATCACAAGCAGTGGGCGAGCTTATGCTGTTCAGCGCTACAATCACCATGGAGACTCTAATCAGGCAGACGACGCGGATGCTAAACGGTTGTTCAAAGGTCACTGTTTCCATGTCTCGAAAGGTCACAACGACCGCGCTGTTGCGGCTGTCATAAATGCACGGTTTTCGCTTATCGCAGTGGGATGTTGCGATGGTACAGTGCAAGTCTATTCTGTCCGGGACTATTCTGGCAACATTCCTCACTCGCATACCCACAAGATCCCTGTATCACCATCTACCTCGGGCCCGTTTACCAGCTTGAGTTACTCCCCCGATGGTTACTGCTTGTTCGCAGGGTTCAAAAAGGGATGGTCAACCTGGAGCATGTTTGGCAAGCTTGGAAGCCATAGCTTCAGTTCAGAAGAGACTGCATCTCGAGCCAACGGAGAAGAGTGGCTTTCTGGGGTTTCTGGAGCCACATGGGTTGGGGGAGGCTCGGAGATTCTAATGATAGGTCACAAGCATGAAGCCATCTGGTCACTCGAGATGGCCAAGAATGCCGTCACTGGGTGCTACAACGAGGCCAATGTTTTCCGGACAGTACTACAGACGCCGTCAAGCGTCATGGTCTACAGAGGTTACGACGTGCCGGATCTTACCAGTATCTCAGCCGAGCCTTTCCTGTGGCATACAGCAAAAATCCCTGCAACTTATCTCCTGAACCAGTGGCCAATCCGGCAAACCGTTATCTCGTCGGATGGTCGATACGTTGCCGTGGCTGGTCGACGTGGACTTGCTCATTACAGCGTCAACAGCGGCCGATGGAAGACGTTTGCCAACGAGGCGATGGAGAACGAGTTTCAGGTCAGAGGAGGCATGTGCTGGCATCAACACATCCTTGTGGCCGCAGTTGAGGCTAACAGAACATTTGAACTGCGGCTTTTCTCTCGAGAGACAGGACTCGATTCGTCTCAAATTCTTCATAAGCAAACAATCCCGGCTCCGGTGGTGCTCGTGACCACCTCTGGAGAGGACTCGCTTCTCGTTTACACATACGAGAACCTATTGTATCACTTTATCTTCACACCCCATGGTGGTTCGGTAAGACTCATTCAAGTGGGTCAGATTGCCTTCCATGGCATTGTTAGATCTCCAGCTCGAGTCCGAGGCTTGAGCTGGATACTACCGGATACCCAGTTGACAGACGGGGATCCTTCCCAAGATGTGGCAGTGGCGTCGGTGATTTTCCTTGTTGACGGGAAGCTCGTGCTGCTGCGGCCCTCATTAAACGACGAGGGCCAGTTGAAGTATGACATGCGGGTGATTGCACAGAATGTGGAATACCATGCCAGCATGCGAGACCAACCACTGCGAAACGCTAATCGCCAGTTGGAGGACACTCCTCCGCGGAACGGACCGTCAGCTCTGCGAGATTCTCTTTGGGTGTTTGATGGGATGGAGCTCAAGGCCTGGCCGAACATTAACGATGTGCTTGAAGCCGCAGGGGATAACAACAGAGAGCCGCCAACTCCAGTTTCGGTACCGGTTGATTTTTATCCGCTTTCGGTTCTTCTCGAGAAGGGCATCGTGCTAGGAGTCGAGTCAGACCTGGTCCAGCGTCGTGATGTGAACTTTTCCTATTTTCACTTCACAATCAGGGTATGTTTAACCGTTCACCATTACTGAGCCACAGCTAACCATTCGCAGACACACCTCGTACTCCCAGACCTGCTTCGCTTCTATCTTCGCCAAAGTAGATCAGTTGAGGCGGCACATCTTGCCCAGCAGTATCAAGAACTCGAGTACTTTGCACACGGCCTCGAGATTCTACTACATCGCGTGTTGGATGAAGAGGTGGACACATCGCCGAAGCCTGCGGACGCTGTCCTACCTCGTGTGCTATCACTCCTGTCGTCCTTCAAGGAGTATCTTGACATTGTGCTACAGTGCACACGCAAGACTGAAGTGCGACAGTGGAAGACGCTCTTTGCGTATCTCCCTCCAGCGCAGGAACTCTTCGAAGAATCCCTTCAAAGGGGCTCGCTGAAGACGGCTGGGGGATATCTCATTGTGTTACATACATTGGACGAACTGGGTTCGTCAACCGAACAATCTGTGCGACTATTGTCTCGGGCGATGCGGGAGGGAGACTGGGAACTATGTAAGGAGCTCGCCCGGTTTTTGGCAGCCATGGACGAGACGGGTGAGACGTTGCAAGAGGCCATGAGGATGGTGGAGGTGGTGCTACGACAAGATTCACCCCAGGACAGCATAGGAAGTCGGCTACAGATTCCATCGACACGGACAGTGAACGGTGGAGGTAGCGGAATGACGAGCGGTGATGAGGACGGCACTTCAGAGTCGGATAGACGCTCACCCAGCGACGGAGGCAGTATCGCCTCAACGATTAGCGCGCCGTAGATGATGGGACGGCCTTTGGATTATATTTCGGGAATGCTTTTCAGCCACGGGAGTTTGTCATGTTGGGAGCAGGCTGGGTAGGTTTGTATCTGGGAGGTTAGGCATGACTTGCATATTGCGGTATGTGATGTTACTACTGCCACTGCTTTAAGTAGATGCTACAAAAAGAGGTAGATGGGTTATTTATAGATGACGATTCTGCTTTTAGTTTCCTTGGTGTCGTGCTTGTAAGTGGTGATGACCTATTCCATGGGGTTGAGGTACGTACCCCTCGTCACGTTACCTCACGTTTCCGTCAAGGTTAAGTCTCGGTGGTGAAGTAGAGCAACCCCACCAAGCCCAGACCCAGACCCAGACCACGAGCGACGACGGTGACCCAGCCCCAGCCCCAGCCAAAACCAGCAGGGAATAGATAACGCCTCTTGATCTTGCTTGACTTGCCCTACGACGCCTCTCGTTTGCCCTGTCCTTGGTTCTTGTCAGCGTCGCATACTATATCGATCGCCTTGCGCCCCCTTGCCTGCCGAATCCTCTACGCCTCCCGACGTCCTAGCCCCGTTCTGTTGTTTCGCTCGCCGCCGAGCGATGATCGCTCGTTTTTGAGCCTCCTTTGATCAAACCTCCTCTCTCCTGCTCTTCTTCTCTCGAGCCCAATATGATGGATGACTACGTTAGCGAGTCCGATAGCGACTACACGAGCTATTGGCGAGACTGGGTGAGTGATGGCACGGGATAGTTCAATGGCCGTCGTTACCGATTGTGCGGTCTCACGCGCTTCCTCGACGCCGCCAGCCGCGATCCTCGACGACAAAGGATTTGTTTGATGGAAGAAATGCCGTCGAGGATGGCAGGGTCGAGGGAAAAAATACATGACGACGCACGGCTTCTTTTTTTTTTGTTCTTTGATCCATAGGCTAACCAGGATGTTTGTGCGCAGTTCATCTCTTCGAGGGGCAACGAGTACTTTTGCGAAATCGACGAAGACTACCTCACCGACAGGTTCAACTTGACGGGCCTTAACACGGAAGTCCAGTATTACCAGTATGCTTTGGATCTCGTCACCGATGTCTTTGACCTCGAGTGCGACGATGAGATGCGCGAGGCTATCGAGAAGTCGGCGAGGCACCTGTATGGCCTCGTGCATGCCCGGTACATTGTCACCACAAGAGGCTTGACAAAAATGGTACTACATAACCCAACTACCTTTATATAAGACCGACTGCTGACGTTTAAAAACAGCTCGACAAGTATAAGAAGGCCGAATTTGGAAAATGCCCTCGCGTCATGTGCCACTCGCACCCCCTACTCCCCATGGGTCTCTCGGACGTGTCCAACCTCAAACCAGTCAAGCTCTACTGCGCGCGCTGCGAGGATATCTACAACCCCAAGTCGTCGCGCCACGCCGCTATCGACGGCGCCTACTTTGGCACCTCGTTCCACAACATCCTCTTCCAGGTCTACCCGGCCCTCATCCCCACCAAGAGCGTCGTCCGCTACGTTCCCCGCGTCTACGGCTTCAAGGTCCATGCCTCGGCCGCCTTGATCCGCTGGCAGAGCGTCAAGCGCGACGATATGCGCCGCCGCCTCCGGAAGCTCGAGGTCGATACTGGGTTCCGTGATGAGATGGAAGAGGAAGAAGATGATGAGGAAGAGGATGCCGAGTTTGAAGGCATAGATGGCCGGATGGCTGTTGTGGAAGGCCTATAGGAGGGACCGCGAACCGCGGGGTACCTCGGACGCACTTGGAATGAAGTCGAGAAGTAGTACTCGGACGACTCTGAGGCCATGGATGCTCGCATGACCCTCATGCGGCGCCTCTAGGAACGATGGCGCGCACTGAGGGCCAGGAGGAGAAGGCAACGCATGGCAAGCCGGAATATAGTACGTCTCGCAGCGAGAGCTTGTCTCGAGCGACTACTAGGCGATAGTAAGCCACGGCGCAAGACGAGCCAGGCAGGTCTAAGAGAGCCTCGTCCACTTGTCTCCTCCCGACATCTACGTGGATAGATCTCCCTACTCAAGACTCTTCGGTTCCGTCTTGTTATGCTGTTGGTTGGTTCTGGATCGGCGTTTAGCGGCAAGACATGGGGGGCTGGGCTGGGCTGGCTGGTATAAACCAGAGTACGACATAGGTGTTTTGAATTATAGCTGTTAAATAAGAAGCGATGTTGATTTCTTCAGCCTGTTTTATAAGTTGTTTCATATAATTGAGGTTTAATTGTGCTATGTCTTTCATTAGTGTGTGCTTTGAAATAAGAACAACATGTTTCCATCGGTAGTGAGTCCATTTCAACTCAATCCTTTCAGGGGATAGGGGCACGAGCATACTCGTTATTCAGGGGTTACAATACATGTGAACACAATACAGAGTACACCAACACAAGCCTCGAATTGATTAATCGGTCATTTCATTGTTCGTATCATGCCTGTCATACCAAAAAAAGCAAAAAGATTCTAAACTACCCAAAGCTTATCGCTTTCCGTACCACACACCCAATACACACATACACACACAATAGTTAGTTTGTTTGCTTGCCCTGAATCTAATAAGATTTCCACTTTTTGCCCCTTTATCCTAGGGAGGTAAAAGTAAACCGTACGCAGATATACCCTGGAATGCGCACAACGCTCATGGTATAAACCTTCATACAATAAAGGAAGAAATTCGCATGCTCTAGACGTGAATCCTTTTACACGCGGTTGTCGTGAGGCGAGGGGAACCTGTTCTCTGGGAACCTATTCTCTGGCCGGCCTCTGTCGTCCATCTGTTGGAGCTCAACGTCCTGGAAGTTCTGGCTGGGTCGAGGCTCGTCTGCCGATTCATCGCGAGGAGGGCGCACATTGCGCTGCGCGAGAGCAGACGTCATGGGATATGAAGTATCAGCCGTGACACCCTGAGTCGGTCGTCGAGATGGCATAGCAAGCTCCTCGTCAGTTCCAGCATAGCCCAGACGACCAACGCCAGCCCAGAAGGCGCGCTCATCGCTACGGGGACCCCAGGCCCAACCTGCACCGGCTCGGATTGGGAGATGGTAATAGCGGAAAGCAAATATGGAGGCGATTAGTCCCATAAGATAACCGAAGAGGATATCGAAGCCGTGGTGACGGCGATCGTGCCAACGAGAACCGGCAATGAAGATGGAGACACCAAAGGGCAAAAGTCCCAAGACGAGGAGGTAGACTGGGGGAGCTGCTGCTTGGCGGCGCAGTGATTGGACCTTGGCGTTGTGCTGACCGGCATTGTCAGCAAAGGGGGAGCCCTTGGTTGGCGAAGTGGAGGTAGAGCCGTCGTCGAAACCGCGACCGCGAGTCGGCTCGAAGGGGTCGATTTCGGGGCGAACAAGGCGCGAAGGGAAGGCGGCGTGTGAAGCAGCCCCAGAAGCTCCAGCGGCAGAAGCAGCTGAGGGCATGACGAAGGGGACGGTAACGGAGAACTTGCTGGCGAGGAAGAGCGAGGCGTAGATGAGACCACCCGCGGCGGTAGAGGCGTGGCCGCTGGGATATGATCGGAAGCCGTCGTTGAGCTTGTACTCGTCCTTCTGCTGGCAAATACCAGCATCTACGAGCTGGCCGGTCATGCTGCCCCAGCTAAAGCCACCGACAATATGATCCTTGAGGTTGTCCCAGTCAGGCTCGCAGCGAGCGAGCATATCGGGGCGAGGCTTTCCAAAGAGGTTCTTCATAGTGCTGGTGAAGAACCATGACAGAGTGAGGGAGAGGACTAGACCCAGCCAGCCAACGTGAAGCTCCCAGAGCTTGCGCTGCCAGACGAGGGCGGCGGGCGTGCCCTTGGGGACGGTCGGACCGGGGACGAAGATCAAGGAGACGACGGCGACGATGACGATGGGAACGCCGATGGCGAGGGTGAAGAGGAGATAGGCGGGGACGAGTTCATGTTCCTCGAATGGGTAGCTATCACAAGATGTTAGCTTTGGATGTGAATGTCGACAGCATCTTCGAGGACTCACGAGATGCTAGGGTCAACAAGAGAAAATGGTCGCTTGGCTGGTGATAGTCTGTCAAAGACGCCTCCGACTCCAGCAAAGACCAAGCAGACGATCCAGTCAAAGAGATATGAAAAGATGAGCCTTAATGGAAGGCGACGGCCTCTGAAGCTTTTCCCTATACCCGTGTCTGCCATCTTGACGTACGAGTGCATGGTTGAGAAAGAAGAAGGAGATCGGATCGGAGGAGGGGGGTGGGCGTGTTAAGGTTATTTGAAAAGCTTGGACTTTTCGTCTTGTTGCTTCTTTCGCTTCACACCAGTCGACCTCGTCACACAGCGCACTCCCCGTTTCTATCGGCCCTCAGGGCAATTAAGGTCTCCAACGGTGCTGGACGGGTCTGGGGGGTGTTTGATAGCAAGGGCGTTTGAGAGCGAGCGAGCTCTGCCAGGGGTAGTAGAGACGGACGGGAAAACGGAGTACGGGGCTCCTCGGCGGCCGATCTACCAAACTCAGAGTGTGTCGCGGCGCGTGCTGGTCGCCTCGCGGGTCGGGGATCGGGGCGGTCTCTCTTTTCAGGCTCTTCGTTTTACGCGGGTGGATGGATTGGAAACTTGGGGAAGTTAAAGATGGGGCTCGCAATTGGGCGGTTACGTGGACTTAGGAACCGGGGGGTACTGTCAGACAGAGACAGAAGGTACATGGCTCAGGCTCGGACTAAGGATGCCAAGAAAAAGGGAGGCAAGATCTTATGCTTGGCTTTTTTGTACGAGGGACTTGCATTTTTTGCTCTGTGTAAACTTATGTTTCATATCATTGGATATTATTCTCTTTTTATTCATTTAACCACCCCTTTTCTTCTCGAATTGTCCCTCTTTTGTTTGAACATGCGCGCGCTTGTGTCGCATGAAGTCAGGCCCTCTCAAGTGCCGCTCCTGCCGGGGGAGGCTATGACGCTGTGGTGTGGAGCACTAACCAAGCGCTGTGAGTGGCGCAACTCAGCCTTTATTGGGGAACTGATCGCGTGGTGCAGCCCCTGCCGGGCTAAAGTCAGGTAGCCCGGTACAACTCTCCTAGTGCTCGTCAGTGCTATTTTTTACTGAGGCAGAGCCCGTTTTGGCACCTGAACGATGGACGCCTCAGCACGCGCCTAGCACTAGGTAGTCCAGCTCACCTCATCCATTACCTATGTAGGTAAGTAGTTTTGCGATGCCAGGAGAAATCGCGATGTTCGTCGGCCTTACTCTCGCCCAACATTGAGACCATCGAGGAATGGATTGGCAATGCCAGCGATGATATTTTACCGCACGTGTCCTAGCCCCCAACCATGACACTCCCCCGCCCGAGGTGCACCACAAGCGCCTGTAGCTCACCCCCGTCACCGGCGCCCCATTATCCCAGGAAGAGCAACAATCTACCACAGAACCATGGAAAACTACTCAATGCTGACTGACGTTACTCGTCTCTACCGTGCCGATCCGTCATCTCCGTACTCCGTATTTCTCACTCTAATGCCAAGCTGCCCAAGATCTGCGCTCATCTCTCAGTTCCCAGGGCTTCCGAGACTGAGGTGCTTCTTCCAGTGATGTGCCGGAAATGACTAATAACCTTAATTTTGCTCTCCGCCTAGGGCTACGTCAACGACACCCAATTCAGACATCCACCAGCGGCTATCCTCTACGAGGCGGCAAATCATCAATGCTTATCATGACCTCGCGACTCCTCAGCTTTAGAAGGCTCTGCCTCGTCTACGCCACGATATCCTCTGTCAGCCTTTTTCGCTCCCATCAGCCGGCTATTTGTGTCTCTCTTCAGGTTGCCAGGGGATGTTAATGGGCTGTGGAGAGGCCTAAAGAGGTAAGCGTTCCGGACTGTCAATGGGCTGTGAGCGTTACGTGGCCTGGCGAGGCTGTGCAGACCATCCATCTCAAAGGGCTTCTCAGCACATGCTTGCCCCTACTAATCACCCCGTCAGCGTCTTCTATCATTCGCTACCTCGTGTGCCGATTTTTTAATTGCCAATACGGAGCCCAGGCCCGCTACGTGATGGATTTTTTATCTGTGGAGCGATGCTGATGCTTGACCATGGCCTAGACGGCAAAGGCGGCATCTGCTCGAATCATCAGGTTCTCCTTAACCGACTATTCGTCCTTTCGTAAGGATAAAACGGTACACGTGCAACTTCTTGGTACTATCTGATGCATTGGTGCATGATGGTTTGGTATTCAGAAATCGACGAGTGTTGTTTCAGGCCAACAACAAGCCCACCCCTGACTGGCCTATGCTGCTTGTCCTGATTGCTCACCGAAGGTGGTCCTTAACTACTAAAACGCTGTAACCACGGTGAAGGGGTATTTGTCGTGTCAGGGGTCGGCATGAATTCGGTTTTGCTGTTCGAATATCTGCCGACAATATCGCAAATACGACTTTTGGACTCGGTTGATCTGCCGTCTTCCGCCCAATTGGGTTGACTTGAATGGATATCTTTCAAGGTACAGTCAGATTGCTATCATATCTCTTGCTAGGTTCTCCTACTCATAATTCATTTCCTCCGTCCTTCGTTCATCCAATCTTTAACCTCGATGTTCACACTAGACATCACACAACCTGGCCTTGTGGACTACTCAGTCTACATACCGTGGCACTTCAGGATCTTCTCCAAGGCTTTCCGAGGAACTCAGCCTCAACATTTTGAATCAAGTCAATTCTAAATTTATGTGTTCCAGTCGCAATGCTCATCCTGGTAGATCCAAGTGTGCAACAAGGCGGAAACGACCAATCCTGCCTTGAGACCACCAATGTCATCGTTGGAGGCTGTTCTTGTATTCAAGTTTGGGTATAAGCTTCAGTTGTGTTACGGCTGTATTATTTCTGTTGGGTTGCTCTGAGGCCCCGCCCTCCGGCCTCGTGCAGCGTGTTTGAGGAAGTCCCCGTTGGAGGCAAACACTAACATCTGCCAAATCATATGCCCCAAACATGATCTTCGATCTGGTTTCGGTAGACCCAACATGCGAACATCTTCAAATCTCAACCGGTCTTGCCTTTGTGATAGGAAGAGTAAAAGCTGTCTTTCGGGAGACCATGAACCCCTCACGAGGGCCTTGAGAACCTCACTCAACTGGGAACACCTCGATCCGAGTCGCAGAGCAATGCTCGCCTCGGAAACAGCATCCTGTCGCCCGGTGTGACAGCACCCTCAGGACAGCTTAAATCACCCCAGGTATATGGCCCCAAGCCGTGCCATGACTTGCGCACCTGTGCCAGTGTCTCATCGCCATACCGTCAACAGTATCAAATAGAGAGGTCTGGCATGCTCATTCATCAAACGCACATTGCGCCTTCGTTTATAATGTCACATATGGTACAATGCAGCGTCATAATATACAAAGCACCGGCGCTCATCTCGTCCACAACTCTGCGTGTGCTCTGCTCTCTCTTGCTCGCCTCGCCTCTCTGCGCCTCTCTGGTGCTTATACTCAGTTGGCCTTGTCGCGTCGCTTGCCGTGGTTTCGAGGTCGAGGTACCACAACCCACTTGTTGATGTTGTGCTTGCGTCTGGTCTTGTAACCACTCTTGGTCTATAAGGCCGTGTCAGTAACGCATGAAACATCTCGCTGTCAGGTGGTGATCTTACCGGTACACCCCAAGGGCTGACGGGATGACGGTTACCCTTGGACTTACCTCGACCACCTCCGTGAGGATGATCGACTGCGCATATGTTAGCCTTTGTGCCACAATCGGTGATGCATGTTCCTTACCTTTGTTCATGGCAACACCACGAACCGTGGGGCGGATGTTCAGCCATCGGCTTCGTCCAGCCTTACCCAGCTGTCGGTAGTGGTGGTGGATGTTGCTAGCAACACCAATGGTTGCACAGGCATCCTTGCTGACCCGGCGCACTTCGCCACTCTGGAGCCGGACCTCGACGTACTTGCCAGTCATGACCCTAGTTCCATCATCCTTTGTCTCTTCGTTCTTGTTGACAACGACGGCCGATGTTCCAGCACTGCGGCAGAAGACAGCACCTCGCTTGGCGGCTGAGCCCACGGCAAAGACTGTGGTACCAACTGGAATCATGTGCATGGGGAGACAGTTGCCGCGGAAGGCTGTCTTGGCAGCGAGAATACCAGGATCGATGATACCGCCCATACTGTCGAGGAGGTCCTGGGGGATACCGGCGCGGTAGCTGTGAACAATGTCTCCAGATCGGAGACCTTCGGCAGCGAGGATATAAGTGTAGCGTTTAGTGGCCTGCTCGGTCACAAGAGCAATATGCGCACTTCGTCCAGGGTCATATTCGATGCGCTCCACCAAGTGAGGTCCTGGCCGGTTCCGGATGAAGTCGACCGTTCTTATTCTCCTCTTGGCACCGCCACCACGATGTCGTACAGTAATTCTTCCAGACACATTTCGTCCACCCTTAGACTGACCCTTCTTGGGGAAAGTCAATGGCAGAAAAGGACGTCCCTTCCAGAGATGGTCGTTGATTGGCCGCTTCAAATGTCGCACACCAGGTGTTCGGGGCTTGTAGGTCCGTAGGATAGCAGACTGGCCGGTAGGTCTCTCTGCAGCATCGGTAGTGGCGGCCGTGGTGGTCTCGTTTGAGCGCTTGATAGTCGCATAGGATCGGGGTAGTGACCGATTGAGGGCCAGGCGCAGAGCGCTCTGCCTCGCAGCGGCGAGGGAAAGGCCGGATTGAAGCATCTTCAGTCTCGGTCTAACAGATTATTAGAAAATGCTAACAATATGACCCCATTGGCGCCGAGTTGAGTGGTTTGTGAGGGGTGACTTTGAGTTTTGCTCGGCGGAGAAAGGGAACTAGCTACCTTGAATTGGGTGATGGAGCTCGTTCAAAGAGCAGCCCGGAGGCATTGGCTAACGAAAAGACTCTCCCGAACGGCCAATGTCCCTCAGAGCAATGTCGAGACGAGATTGGAGCTCACGGGCAGACGTCAGGCTCACCAGGTGCGGTTGTCTGTCGTCCAACCGGCAAGGTCCAGACATGGAAATTTCTTCGGATCACCAATAACTTTGATCCGAGGGCTGTCGTCTGTCTCCGGCCGACGTGCACCGCCACTAATCGCCAGACGTGTCTGTGGCGTCGACCTCGCGACTAGCCACCATGGCCTGTGCACACCGCGAGGAGGCTCCTGCCAATGACAGAAGAGTTGCCCGGCGGTTACCACAGAGACATGTCGCTAGCCCCAGCAAGCACGTCCGTTTTCTGGTGCTCCGCGCCGCGCCTGGGGCAGTCGCGCTATTCTTTCCTGTTCAACCAGCCTCCAGCCCGCCTAATAAAATCAAGGCAACTTCCTCTCCGTCGCTTGTGGTTTGTGTCTGTCCGTCCATATCCATCCGTCTCTACAACCTACCTAGGTACTCTTTTCGTTTCGCATCAATCCTGGCCTGTTGTTCCTTCTTCTTTCTCCAAGTCTGCCACGCAGTTAACATTCACGGTCACGACCTCCACCCATCAACCAAACCAGTCCTCATCGACCTTTCCCATTTGCATATTGGGCACCAGCAAGCAAATTCCTCGCGCGTCTATCGACCTACGTCTCGTCTCGTCCTCGAAAAGCCTTGACCTATCCCTCTGCATCCAGTGCAAGGTGTGGGTCCTTGGCCTTGGAGCAACCAGCAACCAGCAACGCAACGCGACTAGCAGGTACGTACCTACCCACGCATCGCGCCTGCCCGCGCGAAGGTGGCCCACTTCCCTGTCTGCTCCGCTCCCGTCCACTCCAAAACAACATCATCCTTCACATCCAACCTTCCTTTGTCTTTTTCAACATAAACATCTCCCCTCGCCCGTTTGTTTTTGCACCCTCCTTGCATCATCTTTGCTTGATCATACAAGCCTTGCGTCGCGGCTCGACTCACACATCTCACAGCTTGCATCAGCCCTACACCCATATCTGCCATCACACCGGGCACACCATTCCTTTCACGGTGCTGCATCGGCCATTCATAGAGGAAGGTCGGTCGCCGAATTCCTCTTCTGACTCGACTGTCTCAGTAACTGGACGCCTGTTTCTATTTACTGTCGACAATTCAGCCATCTTTTTCTTGACCTTCTCTTGTCGACGCGTCGAACTGACAGCTTTTCACAGCTTCCACTTCTGCTATTATTTCATCAGTCAACAACAACTAGACCTTCAAGATGCCTCCGGTATGTGGTGGAACGCGACCAGAAGTGTCTGGTCTGTCTTCAATGGTTCTAACCCAGCTTCAGCAGGGTCGTGTTGCTCGTACCCGCCTCGCCGGCACAGAGAACGACGAGAACGTCGGTACGACGCGTCTTACACGGGCGCAGGCCGCCGCTCTCAAAGTCGATGAGCTCGCCACTGCCTCCAAGGCCACTCTCCAAACGAAAAAGTCCACAATTAACGGTGCTGTGACCACCAACACACGGAAACGCGCCGCATTAGGCGATGTCAGCAATGTCGGAAAGGCAGATGGTGTTGCTGGAAAGAAGGCCAAGGCGGGGTTGGTCTCCAAGGCTGCTCAGCCTACCGGTATCGAGAAGAAGACCTCGCGATCCACTCGAACTGCTCTTAACCCCAAGCCTGTCAACGGCAAGACAGAGCGATCTGGTCATGGTACTATCAAGGCTGCTGCGAAGCCCAAGGCCCCCGTATCCCACGCCACAAAGCCCAAGGCTCCCGTCGACGAGAACAAGCAGCCTTCAGTTCCCGAGCGTGAGAGATCAGAGACGCCCCAAGAGCCTGAGGTCGTCAAGGCCGAGCCTGTTGCTCAGGCTGAGCCCGAGGTTAAGGATGGACAGGTGTACCCTCCTGGTGTCAAGGACTTGGACAGTGAGGATCTTGAGGACCCTCTGATGGTTGCCGAGTACGCCAACGAAATTTTCGAGTACCTGAGAGACCTCGAGGTCAAGTCCATCCCCAACCCTGACTACATGGATCACCAGGACGATCTCGAATGGAAGACGCGTGGTATCTTGGTCGACTGGCTCGTCGAGGTTCACACCCGCTTCCACCTCCTTCCCGAAACTCTCTTCCTGGCAGTCAACATCATTGACCGTTTCCTGTCTGCCAAGGTTGTCCAGCTTGACCGCCTTCAACTTGTCGGAATCACGGCCATGTTCATTGCCTCCAAGTACGAGGAGGTCCTTTCCCCCCACGTCGAGAACTTTAAGCGCATCGCGGACGATGGTTTTAGCGAGGCTGAGATTCTGAGCGCCGAGCGATTTGTTCTCAGCACCCTCAACTATGACCTCAGCTACCCCAACCCAATGAACTTCCTGCGACGAGTCTCGAAGGCGGACAACTATGACATCCAATCTCGCACCATCGGCAAGTACCTCATGGAGATCAGCCTCCTGGACCACCGATTCATGCGTTACCGACCAAGCCACGTTGCCGCCGGTGCTATGTACCTGGCGCGACTGCTCCTTGACCGTGGTGAATGGGTATGTAAACAAACATTGACCCACCTTGATGCATGCAGTTGAGATTAACTCTTTTCCAGGATGAGACCCTTTCATACTACGCTGGATACACCGAGGACGAGATTGAGCCTGTCGTTAACCTCATGGTTGACTACCTTGCTCGTCCCGTCGTCCACGAAGCATTCTTTAAAAAGTATGCTAGCAAGAAGTTCTTGAAGTGTATGTCTCCTTCATATATCCTCTCCCCATGAAGCTTACTGACATGTTACAGCGTCCATCCTCTCTCGCCAATGGGCCAAGAAGAACGCTGTTCTCTTCGGCATCGACGACATCGAGCTGACCCTTGATCAAATATCATGAACACCCTCCACACTTGGCAACCTCGATCGCCCCCTCCCCCTCGGGCAACCTGGAAGTTAGGATACATGCTTCTGTCTGGATTATGTCTCATGGGCGGCTTATGACGTTAATACACACCCAAACGCCCGCTTGGTCACGGGCCATCACGATACCTCGACACTTACCACTGGGGCGATGAGGGGCGCTAAAGAGCTCCCACTGCCTCTGGATTCACATTCTCGCTGTCTGCTACAGGGACAGCATTGCATTTTTCGATTGTCTGGTTATTGAACACTGCTGTTGTAAGGAATTCGGCTTCATACATGGCGCACGGAGTCACGGGCGAAGGAAGTTCAGGGCATGATTTGGCAGGTTGGAGTTGGGCTACGCCTTCTTAGGGCACCTGGCCTGGAGTAATGGAAGCTATCTGTCCACGACTGGACCGTTGACGAGCTGAGCTGAGCTGCGCTACGCTTGCGCCTGGTGATTGGAGGAAGATTGTCTTGTCAATGGCTCAACTGTGGGACGTCTCTGGATGGCTCTCGTTGCATCTTGGCTGTTTGTTGTCTTGGGAAGTACCCGTGAATGAAAATTGTACATATACCATGACCGGAAGACGGAAGGAGCCGACACAGTCGGAATGAAGTTTACATTTGAGCGATACCTTGCTCTATTACGAAGAATGTTTTGACTCGTGCTGGCCGCTTCAGGCAAAGTGAGGATGTCATTGGGTCTAGACTTGAAGTTCAATGAACAATGAAGTGGTTGCCGTTGGATACACCAAAATACGCACGTGCGTCATGTAAACATTGCACGCCGTGCGAGCCCCACCTGATCATGGCCTGTTTCGGGTACTGGCCTGTGCGACGGGCACCACCCACAATCGGAATGACTGCCAGCCAGTAGCTCTGAGCTACCTCCAACCACAGTTCTACGGCATCCTGCATACAACAAAGCTTCTAAGACATCATACCCGAACGTGGCTGCGGGGCCGATGTATTAATTCCGATCGGATAGACGTTGCTTCCCGTATATTTGACAACAATCCAGTGCAAACTGCAGGCTAAACGCGAAGTCCAGCTTAGCTCAGAAAGCCAGTGGGTGGTTGACCTGTTCCTCCAAGATGGCGCCCGTCCTCCGGGCCAGACAGAGTCTGTCCAAGGACAAGTTTTCGAGTTACTTTGGTAACCTCCGAAGTCAGCCATACAACGACCCGAACAGCTCGCGAGGCGCGAGTGCACACAGGTGCGTTCCAGACGGATGACTTTGCGCTAGCCTCCCTTTTCTTTGTGCATCTGCTGACCTTGATGGTAGTCTACGGTGTATCGCGTGGAATCCCCTCGGAACACTGGTGGCCACAGGGTCATCAGAGAGGGTCCTGAGAGTATGTGAGTGGCCAAACCGATGCTTTTTGTCTAAACACAAGGTCAGGACCAGGACTAAATGATGCAGGGAACCCTGAGAAGCCCCATGTTAAGTTCTCAACAGAGCTCAAAGGCCACTCGTCCTCTATCGAAAAGGTTGCTTTCAACCCAACCAAGGATGCAGAGCTGTGCAGCGTGAGCAGCGATGGCGTAGTCAAGTTCTGGGATGTGCGGACAAAGGCGTGTTTCAATGAAGTAAAGGGTCTTGGAGATGCATTCACGCTCGTCTGGGCTCCTGACGGACAGACGCTCCTAGTTGGAAACAAGGTAGGCTGGAGGCGTCTGAGGAAGCTATATCGGATACTAACTATGCGGCCAGGCGGACACCATCTATGTCTTGTCGCCTACTCAAGCTACGCCTATCAGCTCTCACCAGCAACATGTGCAAACCAACCAGATCGCCTTCTGCTGGAGCGGCGAGAAGATATTCGCGACTACAGCAGAGGGACGTATCCGAGTTCTCTCGTATCCAGGCTTCGAGCCTATTCTCCATACCAACCATGGAGACGAGTCTGAGGAATTCCAGCTCAATGGGCACACGTCGTCATGTTTGACGGCTGAGTTGCAGCCGACAGGGCGGTATCTTGCCACCGGTGGCTCGGACTCGATCATTGCGCTGTGGGATACGACGGATTGGATCTGTCAAAGGACTATCACGAGGATGGTTGGGCCGGTTCGAAGCCTCAGTAGGTATACCCTGTTAACGCCGAACGTCGCATCTATCTAACAAGTCGACTCTTAGGTTTCACATTTGATGGCAGCTTCGTGGTGGGAGGAAGTGACGAAGGTAAGGAGCATTTACCAGTTGACACTGCGGAGGATAATGACTCATGCTAACGTTGCACAATCAACCCAGGTTCTGGCCTCGAGATCTCTCATGTTGAAACTGGGGAGCACGTTCACACTTTCAAGACGGCAGGGGCTTGCCCTGTGGTGACTTGGGCACCGACGCGATATTGCCTTGCTTACAGCGATCTGGGGATTCTCCGGATTGTGGGGGTTGACGTTGACAGGAAATAGAGAGCCTGTTTTCTTGCTTCTCGAGGCTGATTCAAATACATCTGAGTAAGATTTCCAAGGGACCACGAACTTGTCGATCTCGGGAGTGTCACGACAGGGGCAAACATGACGGCTTCGTGCGAGGCCGACGTTGTATGCCTTTTGAGGTGAATCCTCGAAACAGAGCTGGGCTGGATCTCGTCAATGACTGGTCAATACAGGCACTTTTCTGGTGTCAGACGGGGTAAAGGGACACCGAGCGACGACATTGGAGGGTGAGCAAACAGTATGTGCATCGCCACCTTGAAAGCGAGATAAACGAGAAATCAGCCGTTCTACTCTGGTTGACGTCTGAAATTGTTCAAAACGGTTGATACTCTCATATGTTTCCTACCTTGTACGCGTGAGACACGTTAAAGTGAATGCCAGAGAGTTATTGGATGTGACGTTGAAATTGGGCTCTGGCATGTGCCTATATTTAGAGGATGGCGCCGCCTCAAACAATTGGCATTCTGTCTCTCGACGGGAAATTAACAAGGCATAATTCATGCTCGACCCATATCCAGTCGTGTTTGGTCATTACAGGCCATTTCAGTATGAAGCTACTGTAGGGAGTCTTCCCTTCTGTCAAGGTGGCCTCTTTGAGGGAGACAAGGCCATGGTACTGGAATAGGCAAGATGGGCTTTTCTTAACTTGGACGAGGCAGTGCATGAACGGCGATTGGTAGATGAGCACTCACTCCAGCAACGAGTTTGCAGGGTAGCAGGGTTGGTAGAGATCCATGAGGGGGAGGGTCATGATCATGTCCGAGCTGAAGGTGAACACACGAGGACGTTGACCGCATTTCTCTTCATTCCAGGTTTTTTATTCTACAGTAGAGAAAAATAAACAAGAGAGGGGAATAACATGCAAGACGTTGTTATTCTGTTATGTTTGTTATGGCCTCGAACATGCGGCCATGTAAAAAGTTCACAAGCAATAATCAACAACGAGCACATATCATGACGACAACAAAGGGCTACCTAGTACACTGTAGCAGCAGAATAAGTATCGATGAGGGGTTTTCGCTCAACGGGCGGAATTAATTGTAGGTGGTTTAAAGGACGCGTCAACAAGGCTGAGTGCCTGATGCGAGTTGTATTAGCAGTCGAGATGCCGGGCATCCGGCAGGTCGGAGTCTACCAAGGACCCGTTAAGCATAACCTAGACACGATGTCTATTATGTCGCGTTTCAGCAGAACAGGATGATGATTGTTTCTTAATTAAAATGGTGAAAGAATTGTCACCGTGTTCTGTCTCAGCCAGACTCGGCAGTGGCCTCGTTGTACCGGGTCCTCGTCACAACGCAAGGTCTCGCGCAGCCATTGGCGTCATTTGGCTAGATCAAAGGTTAATTGAAGCTGCGAGTCGGCCGCCCGGTTGCATCCCTGGGCGCCGCTAGCTAGGTGGGAGCTTCGGAAGCAAGCGACGCGTGTGGCTATGCTGGGGAGATGTAGGGTATCAGCATGTATGCGATCGTACTCGGGATGATTGATTGATAAACTTGAATCTATGCGCGGGTTAGACAAGATGAAAAATTCGGATGCCGTATTGTTGAGTACTAATAACCGTGCACTTGACTTGTTCGAGGCATTGTTGAGGGGAGATGGTGTCTTAATCTGCACTGGCCATGGATGATTAATAATTGCTTCATCCCACTCCATACAACCCGCACATCATCCCCTCAGAACACACCAGAGTACAGTAGCCCGTCAAAAGGACCCCTAGACCCCTGCAGGTTGCTGTGATAGCCTTCCGGTAGGGCTGCTCGAGCCTGAATCGACATCCCTCAGCGCCAGGCAGCCAGCGCATCGCGGCACCGCACCCTTCTCATCCCCACTGAGAAATCATAGTCTACCTCCGCTAAGCTACAGTTGGGGTTAACCGGCTTTTAGTTATCAAAGCTCCATATGCGACTTTCAGTGTCAAGTTTGGTCGCATTGTTTCGTCTGGTTGTTCCCCCCCATTCCTTTTAAACATTCATACTCCGTGATCCGCATCGCCGCCGGTCTTTCTCGGCTTCCCCCATTTCAACCTGTCCCCTCTTCCCCGTCCGGCCGGCCCTGAACCACATCCGACTCTTTTCTCACCGTCTTCGATTTTCCCCGACCTCCTCCGGAAGGAGCGGGACCTTCGTCGTGCACGCCCTGCGACTCCCGTCCCTGTCTCCCGTCGAGTCCTCCTCCTGGCCAACCACCCCCACTGGCCTTGCAAGGCTTCTCCTTCATAGCCCCTCCATCATCCGCCGCCCCTCGAGTCCCGTCTCGAAGGAAGCATACCTATCGTCATGACGGATTCGCCCGACAACGGCACTGGCACTGGCGCCGGCCAGAAGCGCCCCCGGAGCCCCAATACTGACCAAGACGACGCCGCGCCTTCCCGAGACCCCGTCCCCGACAACTCGAGTGTTCCCAAGCCAAAGCGATTGGCATGCATGATATGCCGAAAGCGCAAGCTGAAGTGTGATGGTGTTCGTCCCAGCTGCAGCACTTGTTCTCGCCTGGGACACGCCTGCGCCTACGATGAGCAGAGGAGAAAGAGCGGTCCCAAGCGCGGCTATGTCAAGGCCCTCGAGGAGCGACTGAGTGAGCCCTTCTCCCGTCTTGATGCCGACCCTTTCACTCGCTGACCTGCCGCGATCTATAGAGCAAGTCGAGACGCTGCTAAAGACCCAAGAACCGCCCACCAATGTGCCAAAGACCCTCAATGTCCCCATGCCTGCGCCGCCTCAGACGACATCGCCCGCTAACCTCAACATTCCGAATGCGACCATGGGCTTGACGGGTGATCGTGATATGGATCGATGGAACTTCAATGGAGAGTCGCCGCAGACAGGCGCCATCGAGGATTTCAACTTTAATGCCAGCATGAACATGGGCGGAATGAACAATGTCGGCGGTACCTTTACCTGGGAGATGATCGGTCTAGGCCTCGAGGAGCCTCTGCCGCCCCAGGAGACGATTGACGAGCTTCATCAGATCTACTTTGAAAAGGTTCACCCGTCTATCCCCATGATCCACAAGTACCGATACCTTGCCGCCATGAACCTGTACGTTGACCGTTGCGTTACCCCTCCTCCAGCCGTTGAGGCGTACTGACCTTGCATATGCAGCGCGCCGAACCAGCGGCCACCCGTTTGTCTGCGGTATGCCATGTGGACCCTGGCATGTACCATCACAGACAAGTATGCAGATCTGAAAGATCTGTTTTACCGGAGAGCACGCAAATATGTCGAAGCGGATTACGTCAAGGGCTACGGAGAACACATGATCTCGATCGCTCATTGCCAGACGCATATTCTGCTGTCATCGTATGAGATGAAGATGATGTACTTTCCCCGAGCCTGGGTCAATACGGGCTCCGCTATCCGTCTCGCTCAGATGTAGGTTCCGGCTGCTTTTGATATTGTTGATTTGTGCTAAGAAATGATAGGACTGGTCTTCATAGACTAGACGGCACTGGCCTCGACGTCAAGCAATGTCTTGCACCACCGAAAGATTGGACTGAGAGAGAAGAGCGTCGTCGAACATTTTGGATGGCATTTTGCCAAGATCGATATGCCAGTATCGGCACTGGTTGGCCCATGACAATCGACGAGCGCGACATCATGACCAACCTCCCCTCGTCAGAAGAGGCTTTCAACATGAGCAGACCTGAGCAGACACAGTCGTTGAGCGAATGCACCAGTCCGATGGGAGCGGGTAAACTGTCTCCTTATGGAGGCATCGTGCTCATGGCTTGCTTGTTCGGACGAAACTTGGTACATCTGCATCGTCCTGATGTTGACGATCTCGATCACGACCTCAACGGCCCATTCTGGAAGCGTCATCGCCAGATGGACAATATCCTTCTCAACACATCCCTCTGTCTACCTCCTCAACTCAAACTCCCCTCGGGCTTGTCGAACCCCAATATTGTCTTTACAAACATGAGCATCCACACTTCGACCATCTGCCTGCACCAAGCCGCCATCTTCAAGGCGGAAAAGAACAAGCTTCCTGCGTCGGTTAGCGCAGAGAGCAAGGTTCGATGTATCACAGCGGCAAACGAAATTGCCAGCATCATGAGAATGATTTCTCACATGGACCTCTCAACAGTGAGTTTATACGATGGTGGGCTTTGTTCTGCAGACTAATTAACGAATTAGGTCAACCCCTTTATCTCCTTCTGCCTCTACGTGTCGGCACGAGTGTTTGTGCAATACCTCAAGAGCCGACCCGATGATAGCCAAACGGCCGACTCGCTTCGATTCCTCCTTTCAGCCATGAATGCGTTGAAACGACGGAACCCCCTGACAGAATCGTTCCTGGTCCAGCTCGACGTCGATCTAGAGGCCCTTGCTTTGAGGATCCCCAAGCTCAAGACTGCGTTCCCACGCAACAGTGATAGCGTAGGTTGAAATCAGGTGTGATGGAGGACGACTTGCTAACTTTTAGTAGCCCTCGGCGAAGAATCCGGGATCTCCTAGTGCACCTAGGTGCGACAACCCTGAAGGTGTTCAGGGCATTCTTGCTTATCGTAATGAATGCCACTTCATGAAGACGGCGGGCGACGACGGAAATCCAGCAGCAGCTCCCGACATCGTGGAACCCCCCGTTGGTGGAGATGGACAGAACATGGGGACAGTCGGCGATGGGAGCTTCAGTGGCCAGACATGGATTTCAGCTGATCAGCAGTTACCAATTCTCACGCCAAGCTCCGGAGCAACCTATGACAAGAACGGGACTGGAAGTGGACCAATGTCAGGCTTTGGGGATCTTGGAGGAGACGGCCAGGACGCGTCAGGATCACCAGATGGAGTACAATCGAACCGACCGACACCGAACTCGAGCACAGGATCTGACCAACGAGGTCACTTGGCTCCCGGACAGATGAACGGATCGAACCCCAACTCTTTCAACACGAGCCCAATATCACCGAACCAGACGATGATGAACACTGGCGTTCTCGACGGAAACACACAAGGATTCTTTGCAGACCCGTCTGGCTTCACGATACCGGCTGGCCTAGATCAGAACGGAGCGTTTACGATGCCAGACGGATGGGATATTCAAGGACAAACCGGGGTACCGCAAGTGGGAGAGGGCGTTTTAAGGGCTTTGATGAACATGGGACCAATGGATGCCATGGATTTGGGATCATGGGAAACAAGAAACAACTGAATGACTCTTATAAGAGACTCAACAAACGACAGGGCTTTATGGAGTCCAGCAATGAAAAATAAAGAGAAGGAAAGAGATGGAACCCGACAAGGGGCACAGTAGGGCAGGCGTTTTTCACTGGGGAGGCGAATATGTTGACCATCTTTGTACGATATGGGTTGGGACTCTCAATGAATGGATGGATGGGTGGGTGGGATGAGTATGAGTGCATTAAGCACCTGGAGAAATACCCGGGCTCTAACGACAATGAGACATCACTACTTGTACTTGGAATTGACGATGATGTAGTGAAAAGTAGTTGACGTGGTCTGGAGAGTGAAGCCATCGTCACCCTCGTCCTCACAAGGCGACTGGGCTCGTCTCGAAGCATCAACTCGAGCCACGCCCGGTTAGCTCAATCGGTAGAGCGTGAGACTCTTAATCAAAACGAGTACGCGATCTCAAGGTTGCGGGTTCGACCCCCGCATCGGGCTGTTCCTATATGATTCGATTGCGAGCAAAATTTGCGAGGCTTTCTTTTTGCCTTTTTTTTTTTTTTTTTTTTTTTTTTGCCTCTTTTGATATTTTTATGTGTCAGTTTGGTAAAAGTGGACCTATCTTGGTGTTGATGGTCCGTGCATTGGGTTGCCGCCTTGTCGTACCTGCCCATTTGTTACATGCGGCTGAAAAAGAAAATGTCACCCAACGACCAAAACAAAGCCCCTCTTTCTTCCGCCAATTTCTAAGAGACATGAATTGTTAAAGCAGCAACGTAAAAATAAAAATAAAAAAACCGAACGAATAAACTCCGAAACACCCCTGCCCTTTTTGTTCCCCGGACAAACCTGAAAATATCGGCCCCACATGGCCGCGCCTTCAGCTCCGGGTCCCGGCTCCGGACCGTTTGCGCCCGCCGTTGCGCAGTATCACCGGGTCGCTCTCGGCATTGGACTCGACGGGTATGTTGCGCCGGATCTTGATGAGGCGTATCGACTGCACGCTGCGCAGAGCGGTGCTGCAGTCACAGCCCCGGCCCCGCATCATGCGCCGGGTCAGTTTGGTATACTCGCACCGACGGCGGTGCCTGTGCCTGTTGTCGAGACTCAGCAGATACAAGGTGTATTCGGTGCTCAACCGCCGCCTCCGCCGCAGCCGGTTGAGAGGTCGAATGGACAGTCGAGTAGCAAGATTGTGGTTGATCCTCCGGACCTGGAGGCTTGGCGGGATAAGCTGTTTAACGTTGATGAGATGATTGTCCTCACTCATGAACAGTAACTCCACTTGTCCTGAGATCTTTTCTTATAAGAGCACGCTGCTGATACTTTGCAGGTTTGAGACATATTTTCCCCATGTGGACAATGTCTACTCGCACCGCTCGACGCAGCGTTATAAACGGAAACCCTTTGTATCGCACTATTGGGACTGTCGCATGAAGGGTCGACCTCCAGGTACGCCCAAATCAGATGACCCCAACAAGAAGAAGCGAAAGCGCAACGCCCGCGAACGCGATCTATGTGATGTAAAGATAAAAATCACAGAGTATCTCCCCGGCGCACAGCTACAGCTTGAACCTTTGGACCAGGGACAGTCTGGGCCTGCGATACTCGGCGGGTTTGCGGGTGTTGCTGGTCAACAGCGTTTCTGGACGGTTCAGAGGGTCAATGGTAATGGGGGTAATGGAAAGGGGGATGGTGTTGCTGGTCCTCATAAACATTCGTTAGAGAAGAGTGATGAGATTAAGAAGAATAGCGTGCAGCGGTATTTGGCTAAGCAAGAGAGGGAGACGAAAAAGGCACAGGTGAGGCATGAATACTTTGGTTTGGCCACTTGGAGGGATTGCTAACTATATCCAAGAAACCTCCAAGTCGGAAAACTACAGGTGCCGCACTGATAACGGCTAGGAAGCACGCCAAGGAGAACCCTCTGAAGCTGTACGGGGCATGCTTCTGGTAGCCCATCCCCCCTTTCAGCCTCTATAGTCTTGTTGACATTCAGTCCAGCCCCTTCTCTCAGCGTGCCTGGATAGCCCTCGAGGCAAAGGGCATGGCCTACCAATACTGCGAGACGGACCCCTTTCGACGTCCAGCCCCGACACACCTCCTTGAGGCGAACCCTCATGGCTGTGTGCCTGCGATAAGACAGGGTGAATGGGCGTGTGCAGAGAGCAGTGTGATCCTAGAATATGTAAGTCATCAACCACCTCGAAGGGACACAATATCTAATACTCTGATAGCTCGAGGATTTAGGTCAGGGCATGTCTCTGCTTCCAACAGACCCGCAGTCCAAGGCTACTTGTCGATTCTGGATAGACCATGTAAGCATATCTCCAATGTCTATCAAGTAACAGAAATTGATCAAGATTTAGATCAATAACCGTATAATTCCGCCCTTGTTCACTCTCCTTCAAACACAAGAAATAGCCCTACAACACAACGCCTCTGCAAGATTCCAGACCAGCATCGATAGCCTCGTCCAAGCTGCCGACGAGCAGGTACGTTTTTCCACTCTGTTATATACAACACGAGACGTGAAAAACTAACATAGACTCTAGGGCCCCTTCTTCCTTGGCCCAAACCTCAGTCTTGTTGATATCCACCTTGCCCCTTTTGCTATCCGCCTCCCCCGTATCCTCACTTCCCTGCGTGGCTGGTCTCCTCCACCGCCAGGGTCGCGCTGGGCAAGGTGGTTGGATGCCATCGAGGCTGACGAGAGTATAAGAGCAACAACGAGTGATCACGAGTTGTATGCCGATACTGTTGATTTACTGGTCCGACGGAATGGACTTGGTGGGTAAGGGGGAAAGTAAGAGGTTGTAAGGCATTGGAATGTGAATCTCCGCGTGAGGGAGGATCACAAACAACAACACCATTGATAGTAATGAGTATAATATCAATCGAGACTACATAATGCCCAAGATATCCAATCATCATGTTTATAGGGTATCCGTTACTTGTGTATAGATTACAAAAAAAGGCCCGTCGGGGGCTCATAATACAAATAATGATCTATCCGCTCATCCTATATCGTCAATCCAAAAAAGCATATACAATTATGTAGCCCCATCAGGTATAGAAGGATCACTCCTTTGTGGCCCCCTTTTCCTCCTCTTGATCTCATCCCACTTCTCCTCAATAGTGACCAGCTCGCCAGTGAGCCGTGCCTTGACCCTGCCCTCACCCAGTTCCTCAAGCGTCTTTGACTCGAGGTACTTTTTCCCGTCGTACTCGACCCAGCGTTGCGAGTTGGGCAGATATGCCCATGAAAAGATGGCTCCGACCGCCGCCACTGATCCGAATAGGAGGAAGATGAGGCCTTGTCGAGTATCCGCGTCGTATGACTGGTTGATGCCATATACCACGAGCACTGCTACGAGACTGCCGAGCTTGCCCGCTGCTGCTGAAATACCGTGGCACATACATCGATAACAGGTTGGAAAGATCTCGGCGGGAATCATAAACGTCAACGTGTTCGCGCCTAGAAACATCCCTTGTTAGTGTGAATCAGACCAGGTTTCAGGTGTCCAACTTACCAAAGTTGAACATGAAGTGGCAAATGGCCACAAACACCACTGTAGCAGGCGCACCGTCCTTTTGATGGACACCATAATAAACACAGCCGGTAACCACGAAGAAACCGGCCAGGACAAGAAACGAGGCCGTGAGCCACTGGCGCCGGGGGATCCGGCTCGAAAACAAGACAAAGCAAGCACTTCCAGCGATTGACGCAAGCGACACGGTCAGCAAATATTGCTTAGTCTGCTCGATTAGCACGTCGTAGATGGTGTTGCAGGGGTGTGTCGCGTCGGTCGACCAAACCGGAAGTCCGTCGATGGCCCATTGTGGCACTGTAGAGTTGCCCCCTTGGAGGGACGAGTTCCAACACTCGAGTCTGTCGTTGATCGGCGTCGGTTTTGTCGTCGCCCACATTGTCGACAGAGTTCCTCTGTTATCGAGGCTCATTCCATAAAATGATACATCCAAGAAAAACCATGTTGCTGCTGTTCCCAGGAGGTAGGCCCAGTTGCCATCGCGGATAAAGTAGTTGTGCATGTCCTCCTTGGAAAACTGGATGGGCATGGCCTGCTGCGAGGTGCTCATGAGGTGCATGCCATTATTTGGGGCGTTTGTTCGGTAAGAAGGCGCCGTGTGATTTCCGTTGGGCGGGTTCATCTGATATGTCGTCGATGGCGGAGGCTGGTTGAGCTGGGTCATCGGGAATGAGCCGTTCATCGGTGGGCGCCCGTTGATTCCGCCAGGAAAGGCCTCCGTTCCACCTCCTTGAGGTGCTCCGTAAATTCTCTGTGTGTTCATTAGAGCAATTGCTGGTTTGTTCCGAACCTCGAGACTGTAGATGCCGCAGTCGAATAGGAAGAAACGGAAGATGATGGCCAACAACGCAGGCACCGCGCCGGAACCGATGACAATGCGCCAGATGCCGTCCAAGGCCTTCTTGCACTCCTCTTCGTGCAGTGTATCGAGACCACAGCGCATTCCTTGAAGGTCATGGCTCCTTTGGAAGCCGAGAAGCACAAAGAGACCAACCAACTGGGCTAGGGCCTGGCCGATCGGCTGCATCATGAAAACCGAAGACAACATGGTAGCTCGAGACTGAGTGCTAGACCATTCCGACGTAATTACTGCGCTAAGGGGATATTCGGCTCCGATTCCTGTCATGATTGTTAGCATCCCGTCCTTGGCGATGTCGTCGAGCTTTGGTTGATTTGGGTGACGCACCAATCCCCATGACAAAGCGCCACCAGATAAAGAGACCCAAGAAAGAGAGATCATTGTAGCCGTGACTGCTGGTGGCTACACCAATCGTAGAAACAATTACAAGAACTAGTTCGATGCCGTAGAGACGAGTTCGACCGTACTGGTCCGCAAGGTAGCCGAAGAGTAGTTGGCCGATGACGGAGCCAAGGAGAGTAAAGAAGTTGATGAGAAGTCCGGACCATTCTGGACCATTAGGCCAGTAGACAAATGCGATGGAAGCGAGAATGACGTTTGTGGAAAAGAGGTTATATCTGCAAGAGCGTTAGGGGTGGCTGTTGAATCTAAAGTAGGCGATCATGGGCGCAGAAGCATGTAGATATTGGTAATGGATGCAGTGGGAGAGCTTACGAATCTGTTAAAAAGCCCGATGCGCAAACACCCCAAATACGAAAGTTCCATGCGTTCAAGTCGAGCTCGTAACGCAGTTGTTGACGATCCTATTTCCAGGAAGTGCTCATTAGCCGGGAGGTCAGGTCTGGGTTTTCATGACAGGGGATCCATAGGAGATGGTCACCGAGAGCGGACTTGACAGCAAAGATGGGAACTCAGTGCGACAAAGACAAAGCATTGGCTGAACATACTTGGGCATCTTGTGAAGGCAATGCAGAGCTGTCGGAACCTAGGAAACCGCGGTTCTGGCGCATGGAATATCTGGAGAAGAGAGGCATGGCTTGCGACGGGATTGCGACGCGTCGCAGCAGCTCCAGCGAGGACGAATAAATGGCCTGAGCTGCGTCGCGAATTCAAATGAGGCAGACTCAGCTGGAGCTTGCAGCCAGGAGGTCGAAAAATCCGACAGAAGTTGGCGGACAAGAAGTGCCCAGAAAAAGAGACAGAGCGACAAAGATTCTCATGGCCGTGCCTCGTTCAACAGTGATGGAATGGAAGAGATATGTTACTGCCAGGTTGAAGCAGGCTGCGCAGCATGGTGTGGGAGGGCATCGCAGGACTGTGCGGCAGTTACGTTAGGACTGTGCAGTGCGCCAAGCAAACGCCGCAATGGATGGCGCCGTACGAAAAAAGCAGCTGGTTCCTTTTAGTTGACCCTTGGCTCGACTTGGCTGCGCTTGGCTGAGTCTTTCGATACCCTTGCTCGAATTTGGTCGGAGCTTGGCTGTTGCGGGTAGGAAATGACAGGTGAAGTAGACTTGAACAGGGACTCCAGGGCTTCGTCTCCGGGGGAGCGGCTTTGGGTGGTTGACCTTGGGAAAAAAGGTCAAATCGAGTCGAGTCAAGTTGAGCAGAGCAGATTGGAATCCGGCCAGGGCGGAACGACCACTGCACTGTTGGGTCGGTTCCCCGTTCTTGTCCCCTTGTCCGCTGGGTCCTCGTCGTCCGTGTCGGCAGGAAATTGTGAGACTTGCCTGTGACTTGGGCACTCGAGAAACCGGGGAGGGACTCGTTGCCCGAGTCTGGAGCGATTGTGGCTTGCAGTTCTTGCAGGGAATCGACCGTTCAGCCCGTTGAGAAAATTCCCTAGGCAGACAGCGGGGGCTAATAATGCGTGCTGCGAGCTCCGGGGGGAGAGGACGTGCTAATGAGACAGTGCCAATATCTCGGCGAGGGCACGTGGTGTTGAAGCTTGGTTGTCATGAACGGAGACGTGGGGGAGAGGTTACATAAGCGCACGAGGCGTCTTGGCTCAAGACATGGCACTTTACAACTGGGGATGTACAATTCTGCAATCTGGGGAAGTTGTGCCACCCATTGCAGTTTGAGGCGGGTTGATAAATGTCATGATTGCCTATTAAAGAAGTAAAGGTTTTGTATTTGCAGAGCAAGGCGCACAATTGTAAATTCTTGTATAGCAACTTTTTGGTGAACCCACATGTGTAAGTCAGTGCTAGCAGACTATGCGTCAACACTATCTCCTAGTCAGACTCCTTTGCCCAGAGTTTCTGAAATTAACGGGAGCAACTATCGAAACTCTTGGTCTCTACCGTATTGGGCTAGGCACTCCCCAAGACCGAACGATGGAATCCCAGATCGACGTGATCCGTCGAGATCCAAGTGGATGGATGGATGGTAAGTTGAGTCTTGTGCTTGGGTATCAAAGGTGTCAGGGTGTTAAGGTACTTGGCCTAATCCCGGGTCACCTTCCCTGCTCCTTCGCTCCTTCCTTGGGATGCTCGGTACCTACTCAGTACAGGCGCCTTCCATTTATTTGCTTTTCTTTACTTAGTCGTCTACAACCATCCATCATCGAAAGATGCTACCCTCTTCTTCCTCCTCCTACATGATTCCATCCCCAACTTTCACTCGATTCACACCAGAGACAAGACTCGCCGCACCAATGGCATTACTCGGATAGAGGATGGTGTTGGCCCGACCATTCCTGAGCCAGGGGGTGTTGGAGGCTCCAATGGAAATTACTTACACTGTTGGCTGTACGTACCACATGCATAGAAACGTGGGTGACACAACAGTTGGATCCATCCACGGCTCCGAACACGCGCTTTCATCTTACTCTTTTTGTCGCGCCCAGCGGAACACGTCCTCGACATGTCAAGTGACTTTGGGACTAAATATCGACTCTCCCCTGTCTACAACACGCGATGTGATGTGAGTGCTGGCGAAAACGGTGAGCCGGCTGCCCAGACAGTCGGGAATTGTCAGCGGAACAGCAACCCGACAGCCTAGTGCGCTCCAAAGCGAAGTCCCCAAGTCCCTTGAGAAGGGTAAGAGGAAGAAAAAAACGAGGCCCCGCGAACAAGAGCCCCACGGGACCAGGATCGCTTAGTGGGAGCAAGCCAAGATTCTTCCAACCAAAGGCCACCAGAGACCAAGATGGCTCCAGAAAGACGGGCCCCAAAACGGCTCCAAGACGGATGCACCCCTTGCACCCAGCCCATCAGGATGCCGCATCGACCCCCGTGCGCGATGCTCCCGTCGTCAGTGGACCACCAATCGACGACAAGCTTCTGTCCATGTGGCGCTGGCCCTTGGCTCTCCGTTGCCGAACTATGATTCTCCCCGTCTCCGGACGACGACCTCTGTCGATGCGCTTCTCTCTGTTGGCAAACAACTGGCCCTCCTGCGGCTTTGCGACGGGCAGCGTGCGGCGTGCCTGTCTGTGTGTGGCTAGCCTTGTGGTCTTGGCTGCCGACGACGTGGGACCTGGCCCTCGGGACAGAGCGAGACGGAAGAGCCCCTCGTCGACCGTGGAAACCGACCGCGTCTGTCTGCCTCCCAACGATTTGCGATGGATGATGCTGGCCCGCAGCTGGTCTAGGAACAAACGAAAGACTTCTTCTAGGATCTGACATTGGACTCTCTGCGCTGGAACTGCTGCAGTGCTCTGGATTCCGGCTGTTGCATCTCCAGTTTAGGCTGGCTGCTCCGATTGCGCCCACGCCTACAGTACCCATCTCTACGTCAGGTGTCGTTTTGCGCCGTGCAGCTCCCAACTCTGCCTCGTCTGTAAAGTTGGAGACCATCAGCACGTTTCGTCGTCCCAAGTTTGCGATCTGCCTGTGTGTCTGCGCATACGTGACTGAGAACCGGCCGTATCGGAGGGGTAGGTTAATGCACCAGCAGCATCCGAGCTACCCATGCCGTCAACTGCTTGAGTCCGCCCTTGCTTGTCTGAGTGTATGCGGTGCCTCTACGTATATCGACTTGTTGAGAGTCCGTCACTTGCGCCAGCCTGGGCATCCGCGAGCCCAGCCTCAGCAGCAGCGGCCAAGAGCACGCCTAATCGCTCTTCCTTCTTATTCACACAAGCTTCCACCACACGCAAACATTCTCACACACACACTCAACTCTTTCCCGTCACCGAGAGCTCGAGAGCCAAGAAGTAGTACGGCATCAATCTGGACAAGAAGTTCTTGGGGTTGGTAACTGGGATCTTCGAGACGGCGCCGGCAGAGACCACTCGCACCTTCTTTGCCGTTGTGACCGTGTCATGACATGTCCCCACAGCTCGGTCAGTCTGATCGCCCTCGACTGCCACCAGCGACAGCATGTCGTCTTCGGGCTCATCCTTCACATCTTCGTCGCTCGGCCGCCCACCAACATACGGACGAACCTACGTCAGTCCCGTTGACTCGACGTGGACCCCGACCTCCGGCATATCAACCATTTCCGCTCCGACCACCGAGGGGTCGACCACTGAAACCTCGGCGCTTGATCTGGGGCCTCCGGGCTTCCAGGCGACGATGTACGCTCCCACGAAACCCGACGATGCCTCTGCCTCTGCCGCTGCATGACGCTGACTTCGGCCTTGCAGAATACTCTTTCAAGATACACCGGACGAGCGAGTCGTCTACCTAGGGCCATGGGAGGTGGTGGGATCTGAGCAACGTCGTGTGCTTTGGCAGGGAAGCTACCAGAACGAGCTTCTCGAGCATTTCCGTGCGTCTCGTCGTCGGCGCTGTGCCAATTGATTGTCAGCTAACTCGTTCCATCGCAGTGCCTTCAGATACACCTTCAGACATCCATCCTCATACCCTCCACTCGCGCCATCGCCCATACTATGACCCCGCGGACATGGAGCGATACATTACGTTTCAGGAACCTCATCGAGTTCGATACACGACGGATGAGGGCGTGTGCATCCACGACCAATTCATCAAGATCAGATACGAATTCACGACAGTCGAGAGCTCGATCCAATTTCAGGGCGACTTGCGCCGGAAGGACCTGGTTGACTTTTATGACGTCGACGTAGTCTGGACCAATGTGCATGGTCGTACGGATAGCTTTGGGAAAGTAAAGGGCATCGGAGCTATCCAGAGGCTCAAGCTGTGGAGAGATCGCTATACGACATTCCACTCGCTCAGCGTATGGGCGAACAAGACGGATGGGCAATACCGTGAATACGATATCCACTGTTTCGACGGTGAGATTCGAGGACGGGATGACAGAGCAAAGCAGCTTCGACTAAATGCCTCTGGTCGGCGTCACAACACGGGTGAGGATCATCATTCGCATCGGCGCTTCTCCCTGGCGCATCGCATGCGACCTCGAACCAGAACGAGCGATTCGTCGGAGCCAAGGTCGATGCAGCCGACGCTGGACATACGATACTTGGCTATCCAGTTTACCGAGCGTCAAGGTGATTAATCGTATCTCGAGGTGGCATTGGTTGCGATCCACGAGATTTCAAACCGGTTTCGAAGCATCAGCTAACGGTCAGCCCAGCATATCGACGATTTCTCGAGACGTGGCTCTATTGCCACAGTTCGGACCGCGAATTCAATGGGATCCCATTCCCACCGAACCACTTTGAGTTGCCCTCACCGCAGATTTTGCCGGGACATTCTCCCGATTTACCGCTATCTGGTTGGCAGAACCACACTCTAGACTCGGTGCCCGAACCCTCGGATGCGGCCGAAGCGACGCCTTGAGGCAGTATCAAAGTGTCAAGTTGTCAGATGCAGTAGCGGTAGCCAACCAGTTGCACCACTAGGCCGAACCACATGCGTACGGCGCAGCATGCGGGTGGGGTGACAACCGTTTGCAGGGTCCCAAAAAGCGATAGATCGCTGTTTCGCTTGACCCAAGGACCTGAAAGTGCCGGGGACGGAGTGATTTTCGGCGGTCGTGGGGGGTCAGGTCAGGTTGGCTGACGGCAGAGACAGCGGCTTTGCTAGCAAGGACTGGGAGCGGCGCGGCGGCGGACAGCCGTTTGCATATGCCACATGTTGTTCCTCCGTGGGCAGACTGCTCGGGCGTACTCGAGCCCCACCCCGAGCCTACAAACCCCGCGATACCTAGTATCAGACCACAGTCCTTGTGTCGTCATTGCAAAGGGTAAGGCAAGCCCACGTCAGGAGGGGGACAGCTCAGCCATGAGGGGGGGTCATAAAACAGAAGCTCCCTTGGCTCGTTGCGGTGTTCCCCCCTCGACATCCATCCATTGGTCTTTTTCAGCTTGATATTGTCGTCATGAAGGTTATTCTCGCCATCAATGCCGGGTCCAGCTCGGTCAAAATCTCAGTTTACACATCGGAGAAGAGCGCGGTGCCCCGCGAGATCGCAGAAGCTCAGATCAGCGGCCTCACTGCCCCACCAGCAGAGCTCACTTACAAACGTCTCGGCGAAAAGGTCATCAAGGCCAAAGAGGTCAGCGATACTGTCAAGAACCAGGAGGACGCCTTCGATCTGCTTCTCGATACCTTTGTCGACGATCCGGAGCTGAAGGAGATCTCGTCCAAGCAAGACATTGCGATTGCCAGCCATCGCATCGTCCACGGCGGCGATTACGACTGCTCTCAGATCATCACAGCAGACACGTATCACCACATCGAAGAACTCAGCGACCTCGCGCCGCTTCACAATGGTGTCGCCCTGAGCATTGTCGATACATGCATCAAGGCACTCCCCGAAACAGTCAATATCGCCTGCTTCGACTCACAATTCCACACAACTATACCACCCCACATCTACACATATGCCATTAACCCCAAAATCGCAAAGAGCAATCGCTTGCGAAAGTATGGCTTCCACGGCATCAGCTACGCCTTCATTACGCGATCGGTAGCCGAATACCTCAACAAGGACGTCGGCCAGCTGAACATGATCGCCCTCCATCTGGGCAGCGGTGCCAGTGTCTGCGCCATCAAGGGAGGCAAGAGCTGGGATACGAGCATGGGACTGACGCCTCTGGCCGGCCTCCCAGGTGCAACCCGAAGCGGCAGTGTTGATCCAAGGTGAGACAGCTCAGTCAGGCACCCCAGCCCCACCGGATGAAGCGGAATCCTACATTCATCAGATCATCTTTGAGATGCATCATCCGGAACCGATGACAGGAGGGTTCCCTTCTAAATAAAGTCCCTTGCATGCTAACCCTGTCAACCTTACAGTCTTGTCTTCCACTATGCCAGCGATGTGGGGAAGCTGTCCCCTGCCTCCACCAAACACCTTCATATCTCGCGAGCGGAGGAGATTCTTAACAAGGAGAGTGGATGGAAATCCATGACGGGCACCACCAACTTTGGTGTTGTTGCCGAGTCGGATGACCCCGCCTGCCGCCTCGCTTTTGACATCTTTGTTGACCGCGTCTCTGCCTTTATTGGATCCTACTTTGTGTCTCTGGAAGGCCGCGTTGATGCTCTCGTCTTTGCCGGTGGCATCGGAGAGCACAGCGCCAAGCTCCGGGCCGCTGTGGTTGAGCGAGTCGCTTGTCTAGGTTTTGCGATTGATGGAGCTCGTAACCAGGAGCCACTTAAAGACGTGGTCCAGGAGCTTGGCAGTCCCGACGCTTCTCAACGGGTGCTTGTCTGCCAGACGGACGAGCAACTCGAAATGGCCAGACTATGCGCAGAAAAGGAAGAACTGTGGTAACTAACTAACTACAGTAACGACTACGCCCGCTTGACGCGGGTATGATGTGACATGGCTGGAGTAATGATGACGGAAACGAACGGAGCATTTCTAGCGATCGATTGAATGAATGATAGACTTGGGAATAGATGAATAAACGAAAATTAGAAAATGACTAGACGAATGCAGGTAGTAAAATGACAAGGGTCGAAAGATCCGGATTCATATCAAGATGGATGAATACAAATTTGCATGTGGTTGTGACAAGGGAATTGGTAGGTTGTTGGTTGAGAGTATCAATTGTCACAACCTTTGGAGATAAGCAACCGGCCAACTCTATTCTCACGCCATGAGCAAATCAAGTCACTCAGATCGGGTCACTCGAATCACACAATCACACGCGTTGGTATAAACTGTAATAATGAAGAGCAAAGTGGTATCAATTGCGCACAACTTCGGGCGTTCCCCTCTAACTCTGCATTTGCGCCGAATCAAATCAGCGCCCTGGTCGACAACTCGAGAGTGAATATACAGGTATGTGAATAATTCAGTTCAGTTCCAATCCAACAATCATTGGCCGTATAGTCACGGCGCTCAACAGCCGTGTACTGTACCGCTGTCAATCCTTTTTGCGCCCACCTCCCGCTCCCTCCAAGCCCAAGACCAAGCCCGAGCCCCCGGAGATGCCCGAAACGGCTCTCGACCTTGAGGCCGCTGCCGCCCCTCCCCCTCCTCGTATACGTTGCTAAGAGACAACAGAGAAAAAATCATATCATCAACCAAAAATTCCTGTCAACGCCTTGCGTTTGTTTTCCGCCCCCTGAACTTCGAGGCTCCAATGGGGCGCTTCCTGTCGTTTATCTAATCCGTAGTAGTAGTGTGGGAGAATAACCATGCCGTGACGCCATGTCGTGTATTTGCGACACTGTCCATGTCCCTGAGAACCTTTTTTAAAAAATAATATCAAAAAGAAATCACCGTGATAAAAACGCCGTTGTCCGTTCGGGTTGTTCTTAGTGTACTCATATACAATCCCGCAGGTTGAAACATGTCCGAGTGGGTTTGAAAAAATATGCCCTTTGTGTGTGGGGGGCCGTTCATAAAATAGTGTCGAGAATTTTTGCGTTGAAGTGGATGAAGAGCGGTAGCGGGGTGTTGGTGTTGGTTGGATGGTTGGTGATGTTTGTTTGGGCGTGCGAGATTGAAACGATTAGGATTATCAATAGAGCATATGTGACGATGGTGGTTTGAAAAATGTCAAGGATGCCAGGGCGGCCGACATTCAAACACCAGAGTCCTCTTGGCAGGCCACCGCCATGGCCAGAGCATCAAGACCGCTTGGTGTTCTGTCAGCAACAGGGCGGCTTAGAAGCGAGAGGTTGCGGCCTCGAACGTCCCAAGATCCACTGCCAACACTCGGTGAGGCCAGTGGGGGCGAAGGAAGAGGATAAGGGTCGGCGTCGCGACGGCTTCTAGAATCCCGAGACGAAGACGCGCGGCTCGCGGAAGGGCGTCCCGAGGTCGAGTTGCGTCTTCCGTCGGCGAGAGAAGCCCGGTGACCACGTTGAGAGCCAGAGGATCGGCTCTTGTCCTTGTAGTGAGTCTCGAGGTGCTGCTTCATGTTGTCGGCACGTGTAAACTTCTTCTGGCAGCCCGCAAAGGTGCATTGGACAGCCTTCTCGGCGGTGTGGATCTTGGAATGGCGCGAGGCGTGGCCAGAGGTGGTGAATGTCTTTTCGCAGCCGTGTGTGTCGCGGTACCGGCAGGGGTACCGCTTTCCGGGTCGCTCGGGCATGGGCGACGACCGAGGCTGGCTAACCATCTCAGCGTCGTAGGAGGCAGAGCGGCTGCTGTCGGCGTAGCCAGCCTGCTTGGGGTCGAGGCTGTAGTCATGAGGAATAGTATACACGGATTGATGTCGTGAGTAGTAGTCGACGCTGGGGGTCAGAGGCGACACTGGATCATTGCTCATCTGAGAGTCATAGGAATCGGAGCGCAGCAGCTCGGGCGTGTTGGGTGAGGAAGCGTTGCTGCCAGGGGTGGGGTACGACTGGGCGAGAACATAGCTGGAGTGGAAGCTGACGGGTCGCGGTTGTTGAGGGGCAGAGCTCTCGTCGTTGAGGAGGGATACGATCCGGCCGGCGGAATTGACGGCGTGCATTGTCATGAGAGGCAGAAGCTCAGGCTGAACGAGTTTGAATGTTTGTTCACGTTGAATTGGGGTCCAGAGCACTTGTATTGTAGATCAGATCAGAGCGTCTCACGGATACGTAGTACACCAAAAGGTGCCTGGATTCGGTGACAGCGAGGGTGGTGGAGTCGTCTGGGAGCCGAAGCGGAGCTAAAGGGCGGGATGTCTAGCCACGGAGCTTGTCAAGACTCGAGAGGCCGAGGGGGCAACGATGCGATGGTTGGCCTCCGCTTTTTTCAGGACACGGGACCGATTGATTTATCGCGGGTGTTTGTTTGCGCCTGAAAGAAGACAGGGGGGTCGTTCAGAGGCGTTATTGGCGTAAGGTAGGGATGAGAGACGAGCTGAAGGTGGAGGTGGAGGCGCTGGTGATAGCGGTGACGGCTCTGCAGGTTCTGGTGGGGAGAGCAAGGAGAGCGTCGGATGTCGAAATCATGAAGCGATGAGACGCGTAAAGTAAATGTCGGTGGTGTGAGAAGCTGTCGCGGTGGTGTTGTAGTTAGTTGTTGTCAACGGCGGCGAAGACGAGCCGAGAAGTGGTGAGAGGGGGACGAGGCGAGACGGAAGTGTCGAGGCGTCGAAGGTGTAAGAGCTCCCAGTAAGGTAAGCCAAGCCAGGCACAGAAGAATGCAGCCAAAGAGGATGAATGGCTTTGCTTGTTTGTACATAGGTATGTTACAGCGAAAGACCGATCAAGAAGACTTGAATCAAGAAGCAATATCAGTCAGCCAGAGGAGAGGAACCTTGTTGAAGATGAATAACAAGAGGAGAAGAGGAGTAAGAAGTCAAACATCAAGTGAAATGAGGCTGGACGGATGGCTGGAGCTTTAAGTTTATAACCTGCACGAAGCGGAGAGAAGAGAAGAGTAGTCAGTCGCAGCGAGCGAGCGAGCGAGCGAGCGAGAGGTGAGTGAGTGGGAAGCAACGGGAACCATGGGGAGTGAGCACAGCAAACAAGCACAGACAAGACAGCAATGGTTTGGTTTGGTTTGGTCGGTACACGCCTCCTCAGTCCTGAGTCCTCCTCAGATGGGGAGTGGAGAGGTGGGGATGAAAAGAAGGGATAGAGGGGATGGGATAGGGTGAAGGCCAGCATGGGAATTTTTGCGCAACCCCATCGATCGATGGGATCGAGAAAAAGTCGAGTGAGCGCAGAGAGAGGCCGCAGTTACGATGTACAGCGCAGCCTGTGGCCGGGCCCGGGGCATGCACTGTAGGTCCGTAGCTGGGGCATGAGCCACGGGGATGGGTCCGTCCCTACCGATAGCAGTGGCGTGTGGTTTCCAAGAAGGAACACCTAAGGTCAGTCCGGGTCTTAGGAGGGGGTGTGGGGTGTGGCGCATGGTGTGCCTTTAGTCCGAGGTCAGTACGTACACTTGAGGCTTTGAGTGCTAGCACAACTCACAAGTCACATCTCATTCTCTCTCTCCAAAGAGGCACCTGCCCTGAGGGTCATCATCACTAAGCTCCCGCTCCCCCTCACCACGCCCATCGGCCATCAGCGAGTGCTGCCAGACGGTTTTGGCCGGGGTTGCATAACAAAAGCAGAGCATCCAAGTGGGCCGGAAACTGGTGGTGTGGGGTCGCTTGCCCAGGGACAAGGGGGACAAGACGCATGGGTGATGGGCCACCAAAAAATGTGAGTGACAGGGATTTCGGAAAGCGGGGCTTGTTCTGAGATGCTGCCAGGGTCGTGGCAGAGAAGGTGTCAGGGCGCTCCAGGCTTACCTTGCTTGCCTTGCCAGGGCAGGGAAGGCAAGGCAAGGCAAGGCAAGCAGGGGGTCTAGGAAAGGGCAAACAGAAGAAAGAAGGAAAAAAAAGAAGGGCAGGGGCTTTTGATACTGGCTGACTGCCCAACGCAAGCCATCACCATCACACCCGGGACGCTAGACCAAAAAGAGAACCTTTTCACAAAGAACGGCCTTGCGCCTGTCGACTCCATCCTTCACGCGAATGAGTCCGGCAGTGTCGATCATTCACTCTTCGCGACTTCATCTTCTCCGCATGGCATGGCAAAGTCTGCCCTGGCCTGCCTGGTCCGGCGCTCTCTGAAGCGATGTGTGTAACACAGACAAGCACACGCGCACACTCGACCAGCTGTACCACCCAACACGCCGCAATTGTTGCTGACCCTGGATGTCCATCATCCATCCCCTCGACCCAAGCTCAAGCTACTGTACGAAGTAGCCCTACTAACATCGCAATGGCTTTGACAACGCTCCGCCCTACCAGCAGCCACATCCATCCCGCCCTTATCAAATCCAGGCAACATGTGCGCTCTGCAACTCGGGCGAGATTTGCTTACTCGGCCGCATCCAGTCTGCCGCGGCGCAACGACGCGTTGTAATCTCAACACCAGACCCCGTTAGCCAACACCTACAGCGCAGCTGATAAGGTACATGCGTACATACAGAGAACCTCTCCCACGGAACGGTACTCCGGATCCTGGACCCTGATTTCCCAGCCATAATCTCGATCCCCGGGTGCCCTCAGCGTCACCATGACGGATAGTGGGATAAAAGCAGCTAGCACGAGAGGTACCCAGGACCCCGAGACCCTGTACACCTAGAATCGCACCATGGTTACGTCAAGCTTAGAGCAGCAAGTCGTCAGCTAGACGTTCGAGACTGCGCGTTCGTCAAAGAAGGTTGAGAACCGCGCTTACGGCAAACTGTCCAATCTTCAGCTATGCTCGCGACTCCATGTTCAGGTACCCTCGACCCCAACTAACTGTATCTCTGGGTTCGAGACGGTGCCAGTCGCTTAACACCAGACGAGAAAACACAGGGCTAGGGCACAATATAATAAACTCTCTTCCGTTGCTCATGTAGGGCAATCCCGTCGCCTCCAGGATCTCGGTGAGCGTTGGGGAGGACCCTGCGCATCCCCAATTGAAACCCTAATTAATGTCTCCTATTGTTTGTTGCAGCTAACGCCGAATGGCTTCCTCGAGGCCGGGGAATAACATGGCTGTGAGGCTCTCTTGGGGAGACGCAAAGGGAAGGCAGCAAGGGAAGTCAAGGCGATCACAGAACAACAATACGAAATGTTTGCCCCCTCTCTTCACCTACGATGGGCTTATGCAGCGCCAATGGCGATGCCAACATGACCAAAAACACAGGATATGAGAGGGGCACAGCGTTGAGCAAAGAGCTCCGTCATTCTGACAGCGCCCTGGACTGCGATGTTGGAAGGCATCCATCCACCCATACTGTCAAGTCAAGTCAAGCAAGTCAAGGGCCTCGGGGCTGACGGGGAGTCAAGTCATGTCTTCCTAGCCTTGGCCTTGGGGAACGTACCCCCGTCGCAATCCACTCGGGCCTATCCTTGTCTCAACCATGGCCCGTCGCCGGTTGCGGGCGCCGAGAGGAGCCATTGGACCAGCGTGCGGTTGGATCAGGGCACCTCACAAACACCCTACATCTCGTTTGGTCTAGCTTCTCTTCGCCAGCAGCAAAATCTCGGCGAGTGGAGGCGGACGGAGGCGGACGACAATCCCCTGGGTGCTAACGCTTCCAGGGTCGTTCCCCAAGGGTCCCCATCAAGGCAGGGGATGAGCTTCGACCAATAATCGGGCAGATCGAGAAAAATGCGATCAAGGGAGCGAAAATGTGGAAGAGCTGTGGAGCAGGACCCAATGCCAACTCTTGCACCTGCTTCTGACCGGCATCACCAGCCCCATCGCCCGGCTTTACGCAGTCTTGCAGCCCAGTCCAGTTCAGTTCAGTCCAGCCAGGGGAGATCGACTTGTAACGGACAGAAACTTGGACGTTTGAGACAGCACCGCCCGTTTCCCTTGGTTAGGGGTGGTGTCAGCAAGCCATTACAGTGCTGCTTTCAACAAGTTTCACCACTATGACAACCAGCTTACTGAATTTCCTCGTGCGCCAGTCATCAGAATGGCGTGCCTTGGACGTCTCGCCAAAGCTGTTAAAGACGCCGAGAACCAATGACAAAGTTCCGGGGGGCCTCCGGAGGGTCGGCTCAGAAACTCTATCTGCAGAGCTCCGTACGCCTGCCCATGCTGGCTTCGGCGCGGAGGAGACCCCCGGCCCCGAAGGGCGTAGCAGATGGCTGCCACCAAACCCTTTTATCTCCCAGAAACGGTCACTAGGTTTTCTCGTCTAAAGATGCTCCCATCAAGAGCGCTGTCGACATTCAAAAAAGTTGGTTGCATCCAATGATACGAAACCATGGTCATTTGCAATTTAGCGGGATGGGCTTTTTGCTCTCTTCCCGTTCAAGGGCCCATCCATCCTCGGACCCTGGGCTTGCTTTTTTCTCTACACCCCTCCCATCGCGTCAAATTGACTTTCTCTTGCAACCTGCGTCTGCCAGGGTTCAAGGTGATGGGCGGATGCGGCTGCGGCTGCAGACGCAGACCTCGTGCACTCAAGAGGCATCATGGTGACCATTTCAGTAAACGCGGGCCTGGTCTGGTCGCCTCCCAACAATCTCTCGGTCGTTTTGCTCCGGATTGCCAGCCAGGTTCCACGAGATTCCCGCTGAACCCTGAGGCGGGCATTCAGGGTCCCCCCACCAAGCAGACCACGGTGAAGGGACCGTGGAATAGTGTATGGTGTGCAGATACCTCTAGCCTTCGACGTCATCAAATCTCACGCATGGTTGGTGCTGGATGCGGCACTCTGTCGGCCATATCCTCACGTTCAAGCCCGTCCCTGGGGTTCCCCATGAAAGCCATCGTCGCGGGGGTGTCTATGTACCTCTGGAGTCTCAACCCTTAGGCCTTTGCGACTGATCGTCCCGGGAATGCGGCAAGGAATGAGGCTGCACAGGGTCCTTCCAAATCTGGGAGCGGATAATGAGCTATCGGTTTCCCAATATGTGAACTCTCCGAGCGCGTGCCATGGCGGGTATTAGCAGCCAAACGAGTGTGGTTTCCCCGGACAGCTTCTTCCATGGTTCGTCCCACTGTGCTGTCTAGTCGCCAGGGCATCCAAATCTGGGACAGTGGTACAAAACCTGGCACTGGAGATGCAAGATCATGAGGCCCCGGTGTGCAAGTCTTCGGCGTGACCGTTCCTCGCAAGATTGGCCTCTCTGAGCCATGGCGCCCTGCCTTGAAAATACCGTCTCAAACGGCTTGGGAACAATTCTTGGTTTCTCGTTCTGCACGGCCACGAAGGCGTTTCAAAACTGGGTCGCTGGGCAGAGTGGCCGCCAACACGACGGGACTGGATTCCAGGAGCATGGGCGTGCGCAAACTGACGGACGGCAGCCGATCTGAGGTCCGGCAAGAGAGGGAAAGGGTAGAAAAGAACGCAAAGACCAATGCTCTACGTCAAGTTCCTTGGACGAACAATAACGCCAGCCAGGGTCCTCTATGCCGGTCAGCGGGGCCGAATTCTGGCGGCAACGGGAAGGGCATCGGAGGGTATTAAGGGTCATCGAGGCATCGAAGGGGATCGAGTCAACGAAGTTCAGTTCAGATCTCAACTTTGGCGGGGGATCGGCTAGTTTTGGGCTCTTGGGGTTGTCCCGTGTGGAGCTGTGCCAGGCAAATGCCCTGGCAGGCCAGCCTCATCGGTCCCGCCCGTGTGGCTCGTGAGGGTCCCGCAGCCTGGCCTGGGGCTGGGACGCCGAGGGAGGAGGGAGGCGAGAGGTCAAGGGTTTTTGGGGCTCCAGGTGGGAAGGGGGAGTGGGAGGGAGTGAAGGCATCGTAGGGCTCGGAGGAGGGCCCGGAAGTACACGCAGCGCAGTTACCAAGGGGAGGGGACCCGCCTTGGCTGGCCTCCCAGAAGCCGACGATCATTGCGGATCAAGGATGCTCAAGCGACCTCGGACAAGAAAGACATGACCTACACATGGCACACATGGCAAGCAGGGACTACACCATCACCACCAACAACCAAGCCAAACCACACGCCTCGGAAGTGGGGGAGAGGAGGGGCAACGTCCCTTGACGGTGAGAGTGATGATGCGATGGATGCCTCTGTCGCTTCATCTGGCCTCCGCCCCCCCTCCTCCAGACATGTTCCAAGACCTCCCCTCTTCCTTTTGGAATAGATTGTCAGGCACCGGAAATCCAACCGCGCGCCAAACCAGTCGCCCGGCGCCCGGAGCGGGTGAGCATCAGACCCGGGCGAGTCGGTGTCGTGTCGGTTTCCTTTCGTGCCTTTTGGATGAGACAAAACACCATGTGGTGTATCGCGGCGTTCAGGGACAAGAGAGAGCAGCTGTCTCCTAGGCGACTGGCTATTCTTTTTCTTTTTTCTCATCACCGCCTTTCTGCTCGGATGCTCTGAGTCTAGAACTCGAGCCAGATCGAACTCTTTTGACATGATGTCATACGTCATTGGCTCCTTGTCCCCTGACAACTCCAGGGAATGGGCTTCGCCAAATCTCGCTACGTACGTATTCTTTTTCTTTTTTGATTTACCTCCACCAAGCCTTTCAGGTCCCGGCCTCGTGGGCGTGTGGGCTACGGAGTATTACTACTGTTGAAGAAGCTGCAGGTTCTCACTAGGACCCTCCATGGCCGGTCTTTTGGGTACAGTCCGAGAGTCGAGTCAGTTGGTCTTGTATTGGTTCCCGGGGTCTTTGCTCCGCTACTTCGATTGTTCCATCCTTCATCGACGATTTCTTTTCGTTCTTCAGCACTCTCGGAATATGTCTACCGATCTCACCTACGCTACAGCGAGGTCCTAGCTTGCGCGCCGTGTTCCCCTGACTGGTGACAGCCCCTAGATGGAACGACGACGTCATAGCGTCTTGTCTATTCTGTTTTATTTTTGATTGCTTTTCTGTCCCGCAACCGCGTCGTCTTAGCCCAGCCTTCGCTCCTGTTCTTCGTCTGTTGGCGGCGTCGTTTTGGCTTGATTGAGCAAACGTCATGTAGGGGACATGTCATGCGTCTTTGTCTACTGGCTTCTCTCCTGAAAGACCAAAATACTGGGCGCATGACTGGCGGCTGTTTAATGTGAGGTTGTCGATCTTGGGGCAGAGGACCCTTTTCTTTTACATCGGCCTTGTCGTGATACAGTACGGTAGGGTGCAGTACTGTACAGGATCCCCATAAGCGTCCCCAATCTCACCTTTCCCACAACCCACGGCCCAGGGGACCAGAAGCAACCCTCCATTGCAAATCTGACCATGTCACATGGCGACGGGAGAGTGACAGATGGACCCAATGGTTGGGCTGGGGTTTGAGATATGGGATTGCTCGTCCCGTTCCCGCTGAGTGTGTGCCTTGCCATGGATGTCCTTGCTCTCTCGGGCTTGTCATCTGGATGAAGTGGCTCATCCGCCAGGACAGCTCCTGTCTCGTGTTGGCAGAACTGTTTAACAGCCCTCTACGCATCTCGATGCTCTGAAACAGCTGTCTTTTGGCGGTGAGGCCTACCAAGCATCTCATGTCACAGGCACCACCCTTGCTCGGACGATGGATGAATGGGGGTGCAATGGGCAAACATGTATGGATGCAGATTATCCATGGACCAGGAACAAACAGACGGCATGATCCAACAAGCTGGGATTCACGACCGAGATCTGCCAACCAACTACCTACCCTGGATGAACCCTAGAATGCGCTGCAACCAGCAATGCCACCGTCTCGCATACCGTCGTGCCGCGGAATCTAGGAACTCTGAGCCTAGCGCAGCTCGCAGCTGGCAAACACAATGCGATGCGCCTCTCGTGATCAAAAGGGCGCTTGATGAATCCTTCTTTTGGGGAGTGAGAGAAGGGAGAACCAATATCCTGCAGTCATATCTGTCTGACAGGTCACGTTGGCGAAACAGTTGTCGATCTACGTCGATCGATCGAGATTGGTGAATTTATTTTTCCCATTCTTTTCTTTGTTGGTTTCGGCGCAATACCCCGGGTGCAGCAGCAGCCTACAGTACTCTCTGCCAACTTCTGACTACGCCGTTTCGTCGATCCGGAGGAACAGAACCAAGTTTTCCATGTTCCCGGCGAGGCTCATATTTCTGCTCAGCATTCCATTCCATCTTCAGGCTCAGGGTCGCTCTTTGGTGCGATAACTCGATGATCGAATTTGAACTACACTACTTAACCGGGAGTAAAACTGTTTGATTTCTTCGCCCTTCCTTGGAGATCGCAGATCGTCTCCCGAAACGCCTTGTTCGCCGACAGTTCCCCCGCCGCATGCCTGCTTATTCTCTCTTTTACTTGGTTTGAGACCCCTTTGCTCGGTGTAGCTGTATTATCGTGCCCACAGCATGCGGCGAGGCGTTACTGTACATGGAGTACAGTGCAGTGCAGGTAGTACAACCCTGTGCTGCACCGCCTCTCTCCAGTACACAAGAAACCATGATCCATGGATGACAGTCCCGATACATCATCATGATGATGCCAATGTTGGTTTCTGTCTGATGGGGATTTGGCACATTCCCATGCGAGCCCCTCTCCCCGTTTACCACAGAGTTACATCAATCCCATCCTTGCCTGTTTTTCCCTGATTAATTCCGGAAACCTCATGATTTGCGCGCCGGCGGAGGGCCCATCTTGTTGGCCCCCGTGTCGACCCGCTTGGCGGCCGGTAGGTCCGGCACCTTGAAACCACCACCGCTCGGCGCCCCGCTGACCTGGGTAAAGGTTCCGCCCTTGAACCACCGGTCCTCCTCGGCCTTGCGCTTCTTGCTGAGCTCGGCCTGCATCTTGGGATCCACGAGCTCCAGTCCTTGCACGGGCGTAAAGGCGAGCGATGACGCTGTGCCGGCCGCCGAGCCGACTGTGCTTCCTACGCCCGAGGCGCGCAGACCGCGACCGCGCAGGTCGATGCTGGACGCCTGGCCGAAGCCGCCAATGGACGAGGCCGCGCCTCCCACTGTACTGTTTCCTCCCCAGCCCTTGTTCTTGGCGCTGAGCTTTGCACGTGTGCGCTGGTCGACCTGGATGCCTCGGATGCGCCCATCGTTGGCTGAACCAATCATGCCCATACCGACTGTCGTCTCACCGGTACCATACCCAACCTCCTTCTCTTCCTTGCCAAAGGCCATACGGTTCTGGGCCTTGCGTAGATCTGTCATGGCGAGTGCCTCCTTGGCCTTGCGGGCGCGTCGTCCTCCTCGCTTGCGAGCTGGCTTGTCATCCGGTACGGGAAGTGCGCGCTGGCCCTTGTTGGGCGGTGGTTCTGTAAGCTTTTCTAGACGCTCGAGGCATGCCGACTTGAGTTCCTCTCCCGTAGAACCGTCTGGACTTGAGTGGATGCGATCTACTCGAGCAGCCAGCACCAGCTTGGCTGAAACGATTCTCATGGCCTGCTTCCTTAGGTCGTTGGGGATACCGCGAATCATTTCCGAGTTGAAAAGATAGCCCTGCTGACGGATACCAATGTTCGTAGACAGACCGGGCTGCTTCTTTTTGGAACCCCATGAAGCGATGTTGCATGCTGGGGTCTTGGATAGACCTGTTAATCCACCTGCGGCATTGAGAAGCTGTGCTGCTGTAAGTGAGCCAATGAGGGCCGTCAAGTTGGGCGCAAAGATGTTCATGCGTGATTGGACGTATTCTGTCAAGGTTTGTTTGGCTTTGTTGAGGGCAATGACCATATCGCAGGCCTTGTAGATGCGCTGCAGCTCCTCCGGTGTTAACTCGTGACCCTTTGATGTGGTGGCCTCGACGGTCACGATCATGAGCGATGGTCCATCGAGAACTGATTTGAGTGTTATTCCAAGGGGGTTGTCGGTCGAAGTCTGGAGGGCCTTGATGCTCTCCGAGTCCATAGGGCCGTTGCCTAGGATGGCCACCACCTTGGCATACTCGAGAGGCGTCGTGACCAGTCGCTCCAGCTCGGGGAATCGAGTCGAGTAGTGATCGCGAATAAACTTGTGAACCAGCACCACCTCACCGTCGATCTGGGTCGAGAGGCTGTTAGACTGAGTCAGGAGGTGATATTCGGGGTGGTCCTCAATGTTGCCTAAGCTCGTGCTCTGGGTGGCAGCTTGCGATCGATAATGTGCGATTTTCTGTAGGGTTCGAGGCAACACGTCAGGGCTGTTCGTCAAAATAACCGATGTAAACGAATCGTCCATCTTCAAGACGCGGCCGTTGTTGAACTGGCTGCGGGGAGTGGTACTAACCTCGAGGACTGGCTCTAGGGTCTGCATCAGACTGGCGACGCTGCGAACATCCTTGACAGCGCCGAGCTGCATCTTTTCGACCTTAACCTTTGTCGCCTCGGCGTCGTCTCTATCGTTGGATGGGTCGTTTTCGGATGCCTCGTCGTCCCTTGTTGCGGCGTCGCCGTCGACGTCCATAGCGTCGCGATCGCCATTTGTCTCTTCGTCCTTGACGAGGCCATCGTTCTCAAACTCGTCGGCCTCATCTCCGGAACTGCCGAAATCGTTGAGCAAGTCTTCTGCGACGGTCGACATGATGAAGGCGCGTTACAGTTGAACGATGTGGATGGATTGGGGTGATTGTCGCGACAAAGGGTCAGGCAGGTCGTGGAGCGAGTTGATGAGTTGTGGCTGGCTATAAATATTTGCCTGAATTAGGCTTCGAGGCTGTAAACGCCACAGACAAATGGCCCGTGCACGACTGCCTTTTTGCTTCTCAGCCACAGTTCATTTTTTGAGCCTTGCTCCTTGTCGCGTCGTTGTCGTCTTCACTTGAATCATCCATCACGCTCTTTTCTTCTTCTCTGCTTGATTCTATCTCGTGCCGACTGCATCGTGTGATCCTTCTCATTAAATCATCACAGATACGCGTCGCCCACGATGGAGTCATCAAGAGGACCCCCGAGGGTCAAGAACAAGGCGGCCGCGCCTGTCCAGATCAGCGCCGAGCAGCTACTCCGAGAAGCTGTCGACCGACAAGAAGTCGGGATCCAGGCGCCAACCCAGCGGTTCGCCGATCTGGAAGAGCTTCACGAGTTCCAGGGCAGGAAACGCAAGGAGTTTGAGGACTATGTGCGGCGCAATCGGCTCAACCTCAACAACTGGATGCGATATGCGCAGTGGGAGCTCGAGCAGAAGGAGTTTGCGCGCGCGCGATCCATCTTTGAGCGCGCCCTCGACGCTCACCCCAACAATGTCCAGCTCTGGACCCGATATGTCGAGGCCGAGATGAAGTCGAGGAACATCAACCATGCCCGGAACCTGCTCGACCGTGCCGTGTCGCGGCTGCCTCGAGTCGACAAACTCTGGTACAAGTACGTCTACATGGAGGAGATGCTAGGAAATGTTCCAGGAACACGCCAGGTCTTTGATCGCTGGATGCAGTGGCGACCGGACGAGGCGGCGTGGAGCGCATACATCAAGCTGGAGAAGCGGTACGGCGAGTTCGACCGGGCACGTGAGATCTTCAAGATCTTTACCATTGTCCATCCCGAGCCCCGGAACTGGATCAAGTGGGCCAAGTTTGAGGAGGAGTTTGGCACCAGCGACCAGGTGCGCGAGGTGTTTGGAGAGGCAGTCGAGTCACTGGGCGACGAGTTCGTTGATGAGAAGCTATTCATTGCGTATGCCCGATTCGAGGCTAAGCTGAAGGAGTACGAGCGCGCCCGTGCCATCTACAAGTATGCCCTCGACCGCCTACCACGATCCAAGTCGGCAATCCTCCACAAGGCATACACAACTTTTGAGAAGCAATTTGGCGACAGGGACGGCGTGGAAGATGTCGTCTTGTCAAAGCGGAGGGTGCACTACGAGGAGCTCATCAAGGAGAACCCCAAGAACTACGACGCTTGGTTCGACTACGCAAAATTGGAGGAGTCTTCGCAGGACTTGGACCGGATCCGAGATGTTTACGAAAGGGCCGTGGCTCAGGTGCCGCCGACACAGGAGAAGCGACACTGGAGACGATACATCTACCTATGGATCTTTTACGCCATATGGGAAGAGATGGAAGGCCAGGATATCGAGAGGACGCGGCAGATCTACAAGACTTGTCTGAAGCTGATCCCGCACAAGAAGTTCACATTTGCCAAGATATGGCTCCTAGCAGCTCAGTTTGAGATCCGACAGGGCGAACTGACAGCGGCGAGGAAGCTGCTTGGCAGTGCCATCGGCATGTGTCCCAAGGACAAGATCTTTGACGGCTATGTGGACCTGGAGCGCAAGCTGTTTGAGTTTGTGAGATGCCGCACGCTGTATGAGAAGCATATCGAGTACAACCCAGCCAACTGCCAGACATGGATCAAGTTTGCTGAGCTGGAGCGTGGCCTGGACGACCTGGACCGCACGCGCGCCATCTTTGAGCTCGCGGTGCAGCAACCACAGCTGGACATGCCTGAGCTTCTGTGGAAGGCGTACATCGACTTTGAGGAGGAAGAGGGCGAGTACGAGCGCACACGAGAGCTGTACGAGCGACTGCTGGAGAAGACGGATCACGTCAAGGTCTGGATCAGCTATGCGCACTTCGAGATCAACATCCCCGAAGACGACGAGGAAGAGGGCGATGAGGAACAGCCCGTCAGTGAAGAGGCCAAGGCGAGGGCTCGCAAGGTGTTTGAGCGTGCACACAAGAGTATGCGCGAGCAGGACCTCAAGGAAGAACGTGTATCGCTCCTCAACGCCTGGCTGTCATTCGAGCGGACTCACGGATCGGCCGAGGACATTGAAGCTGTACAGAAACAGATGCCTCGCAAGACGAAGCGCCGGAGAAAGCTCGACGACGACTCTTGGGAGGAGTACATCGACTATGTGTTTCCTGCCGACGATCAGCAGGCGGCTAACCTGTCGAATATTATGGCTATGGCACAAAAGTGGAAGCAACAGCAGTCAGGAGAGGGCGCATAAAAATGGACAAAACCGACAGTACATATTTGGCTGTTGGCGTTGTGGAGGATATTCAAGGCGGTTTATGGGCCTTTTTTTTTTTTTTTTTTGTCAATATACCAAATTTCTGGCCGACACTTGGCTGTCATTTTCATCCCGTCTCTATGTTGTATGCCCGCTCTTTCAACAAAAAGAAAGTCGACATGCACATGATCAATCCTTCAAAAACCGTTGCTTTTGAGGCTGAATCGTCAGCGCTTCCAACGACGTCAGGGCGTTGTGGAGAGTGGATAACCCTTGACATGACGTCATGGCTTTCCATGACATAGTTTGGCAGCGCCAGGGATGAAAGAACAAGATCCAAGTCCAAGGACACGGCATGGATGGACCCGTCTTTCTCCCCCTTCGATTGGGCATGTTTCTCTCTGGGTGACCACCAAGTAACAGGGGATTCCTTGACTTGTTTCAGTGAGGACCAAATTCTTCAGTTCCATCGTCTGTTTCAGCCTGAGCCCTCGCATTGCTGCTGTCCCTCTCGTGTCTCTTCTATGTACAGCCAAGATGGATGATGACGACGCTCGTCTCACAGCACACAGACACACACGCACACACACGCTAAACATGGCAGAGATAATTTCATTGTAAAGAAAGGGTCGTAATAAGTCGTGATTCGTTACCTTGTTCTAGCAAGATCCAACCCTTCATTCAATATCCCACCTCGTATCATATCCAGAACAAAATCAAGGATAAAGAAAAATCCAAATCGTTAAACCTCGACGGTTATCTTACCTCTCCTTTCCGCTGACTCGTTCATATCCGTGCCCATTCCCGTTTCCCACCAAGTCTGCCCAATGGTCGTGTATCGATCTGCAAGCCCCCCATCCATCTCGCAAGCCGTGCTTCCCGAGCCTGGCTTTTTCTCTGCTCCCACCCGTCATCATCGTGCATGCCATCACCACACACACGCATGCCACCCTCCCGTCCTCTTCCCGTTCCGAAACGTTGTTCCAGATCGTTCTCCACTCATCGTTCCATCGTGAGATCGCCCCGAGCAAGGTAAAAAACCAGTTCGTCCTTGCAAGCTGCATCACGACGTGCCGTTCTGCCGGGAAGCTTGGCCTGCTTCGGTGCAGGTGGATGGGTTCACACCTGTTCCTGCGAGTATCGAGCCACTTGCTCAGTATCGGCGATGATGGTCTAGTGTAATCATGCTTATTAGTCTCTCTTCTGAATACACCCATGAAAACGTATCTGAAAATGATTAGGGAGAAAGCACATGCATGGCATGTGCTCCATCTATCTGGGGGTGCAGGGGGGTTAAAGCGGCAAGAGAAACAAGCCGCGCAGCGCAGTAAGCCACATCATCACGAGGTCTTTTCTTCTTCATCCAGAATCTTTGCCTTTCATTCGTCCTCCTCTTTATCCAACAGTGTTGCCGTGTATCGTGCTCAAGTTTCTCAAGAGCTTAATCGTCGTGTCGTCATAATTCATGAGCTTCAGTGTCCCATACACATTTTGTGAAATGAGTATAGTAGGACATTCTCAAACAGGCGCGTCAAGGCACTAGCCTCGGCAGATGCGCCGTACCAAATTCAAGAGTGCTTGCCGCCCTGCGTCTCAGTTTGAAGGGGCTGGCAACGGGGCACGGCTATAGGGGTCTCTCCTGTAGGAATCTGTCCCATACGGACTTGCCGGATAGACATTCCCTCTGTAAGGATCACCCCCATAGGTTCGATAATCATACTCATCCTCCGTGTCCGAGTCATACCCGTCACTTCGTCCGCGAGATGATGGTGCCCAGCTGTCAGCCCTCCTCTGCCCGCCTACACTCTGTGCTCGCATGCGTCTTTGCAGGCGCTTTTCGTGGCGGCGGGCCTTCTCTTCCTTGAACTCCTTGCACTCGTGTGTCAAGTGCTTGGCTTCCTTCATTTCTGAGATGGCACCCTTGATTCCCAGGGCGGCAATTCCCACTGACGCGGCATCTTGCATAATTGCCTTGGTCTTGAGCTTCTTTGCTTCACCCTCGCTGAGGCGTCCCTCGTGGACTGCCTTGTGTCTTGCCTTCCTCTTTTCCATACTCGAATAGACCTCGTGTGCTGCATGGATCGTGGCCACGGCTGCAAGGCCCGTGGTGACAAGTTGCTTACCTCTCATCTTTTTAGCCCTCCTCTCGTCTTCATCCGAGTCGCCCAAATCGGAGTCGGATGAAGAATAATCAGATCGGCCGCCTCGTCGGCGTTCTCTTGGCTTGCTCCGGTGGGAGCGGTCATCATCGTAATAGTCTCGGTTGCTGCCATATCGGCGGTCGTCTTCCGACATGTCGTCCGAGTATCGGCGAGATCGATGTCCGCCGCGGTCGCTGAAATCGTCTTGGTCCCGGCGGCGGTACTCATCGGCAGCGGCAGCGCCGGCACCAGTTCCGGCACCGAGACCGAGCTTGGCCAGGCTGTTACGGGCCTTGTCGACAACGCTGCGGCTTCGGCTGCGGTGACGGCGACGATCTGGGGAAGGACTGTAGGATTCACTCCTTCCCCGTCGGCTGCGGCTCCTGGATCGCGAACGGTCGAAAGCCTTCTTGGCGCCGAGTGCACCCAGACCGGCAGTTGCAAGAGCCGCAAGACCGCTTGCTCCACCACCGCCACCGCTTCGAGACTTAGACCGAGCGCGAGAGCGAGAGCGGCTGCGGCCCGTCTTGCGGTCCTCCTCAATGTCGTTCCTTGAACCTCGGAGCAGGCGGTTGCCGACCAAACCGCCAATCACCGACTCTGCCAGGCCAAGCTTTCCTCCCTTATCATCGGTCGCTGTATCAACGGCAGCGGCACCAGCAGCTGCGGTGAGAATGCGCTTCGTCTTCTCGCCCTTCCAACCACCGGGTTCCTTGGCAACGCGGAAAGCTTCAGTGGCACCAGCAAGAAGCGAGGCCATGGCCGCCTTCTGGATCTTGTTGGTACCACCACCATGAGAACGAGATCGGTCGCTGGAAGGACTGCCTCCCCGACGACTTCTAGTGTCGGATCGGTGGTCATCTCCACTTCCGCCAGTAAGGGCCTTGACAGCAGCACCGAGGCCAGTGGCAGCAATAGCGTTCTCGAGGAAATTCTTGTGGCCCTTCTTCTCCTTGGGGCCAATGTCGTCGTCTGAGTAATAATCGTTGTAGTAGCCATCACGGCCGTGGTGAAGGATCATGTTGGCCTTTTGGTCCTTCTTGGCCTGCTGCTTGTTGTAGAACTGTGCGCCCTGGTAGGCGGCCAGAGCGCCAACTCCGGCAAGGGCCGCAGTGGAAAGGGCGTTGCGTTGAACCTCAGTGCCATCTTCCTTGGCCTCTCGGCGGTCGTAGAGCTCCTTACCAGTGACAGCGAGAGCGGCGCCGGCAACAGCGGCAATGATCTTTTCGTTCTTGGACATGCCCTTAGACTTGTGCTTGCGGTCATCATCGTCATAATAAGAGCTGGAGGGGCCGCGACGGGAGCGTCGGTCATCGCGGTCGTAGCGAGGATCGTATCCGCGGCGATATTCATACTCCTCCTCATAATAGTTAGGACCAGCGGATCTAGCACGACGAATATCGTGGCCGCTAGGAGGGGGGAAATCGCGGCGAACCTCTTCTACTGACAAATCGCTGTCCTCTCGAGCTCGGGGAACGAGCTCGCGAGTAGAATGCGACTTTGAGTTGAAGGAGTCTCGAGGATCGAGATAGCGGGGGTCATCTCGGCGTTCCTCTCGGCGTTCCTCTCGCACGTAACGGCGAGAGTAGTCCCGATCATACGGGTCGTAGTTTGCCATGGGGAAATCTGCGTGGTTTCTGTTTGCTTGCAAGTGAGAAGCGGGTATATGTTGTAGCGTAGTGTGTTAAGCAGAAAATTGCGTTATGCCTGTCTAGTATTGAACAAAAGGCAAATTGGGTATTGTGCTTGCTTGTTTGTATAGGTTGTGAATGATGATGCAAAAAGGAAGAAGGGGAAGGGGAGGAGAGGGGAGAGGCAGATGATGAAAAGAAAAGAAGTGATGCAGGAGCAACCGACCAGCCACAGCTTGCAAAACAGGGTCCTTTGTGAGGTGGACAACAGGGGTGAGGGAAGGAAGGGAAGGGGAAGGAAAGATGGAAGGAACGGGAACAAGAGAGGGAAAGTGGGTAGAGGGCGGCGAACCTGCTTGGCTCTGATGGCAGGTGCAGTGCAAGTGCAGGTGGTCAGTGGTGTGTGCCCGTGTTGTGCGCGTTTGCGTGAGTGTGTGTGGTGGATGTGGATGGGCATCAATGAAAAAGTGGAAGGCAGCAATGGAAGCACTGCCTTCCCTGCCTGGTGACTACCTAGCCTAACGTGAGTGCAGAGGCCATAACCGTGGCCGTCACTTTACAGTACTAGGCTCGGGCGCTACGCTACGCTTCTCTCTACGATGTACGACGTCGAGAGGTACAAACACTCAAGCTGTTTCTTGCTGCTCCTGCAAGACAGGGCGAGTAGCGGGGCAAGACCAACGACGTAATGATGAGGGGTCCTTAGTAAGGTGGGCACAGGCGCTGACGCTATCCGACAGGGGTTAGGGCCCACCCGAGCCAATGCCCAGCCTCCCGAACGGCAGTCAAGTCTCCAGGGGCATCTGGGCATCAAGCACAGCCCACAGTTCAGCAACAGCTGCGCCACAGCACTTAAGCATCTCCATTAACTGCGATATAACTAACGACGTCGGTAACTCCGAAGAGATTATTCTTTACAAACGACTATCCACCAGAAAGCAACATCGTGATGTTCTATGCATCCTTGTCAGGCTACTAGTTCGCACGAGATTTCCTTCCAGGGCCCAAACATGGCCGGAGCCCTCCGTGTCTCTCCTCCGAACCGGGTGTCCCCTGTGAGATCGGGCAAGGCTCTAGTGGGCACAGTCCCAAGTGAGGCTCTTAACACATCCTCCTTCGTCATAGGCCAGGGGCTTATTCTTCCTCCGGATCTCGCTTCAGAAACGATCATCTCGGTACTGTACTACATATCAAGGTGAGGCTCAGAAACGGGCCCGTGTCGTCTCAACTGGCACATGGACCATCCCTTGCTTCTCTCCCGCACAACACGAACCGCCACTTGATGAGTTGTCACTTCAAAACAATAAACAACGTGTGTCCAAAGAGTGGCCAATTCATTCAACGACTGCCTGGCAGGTGGCTAATCCCATCCATCCATCCATGCTCGTGTCTCAACATGTGACGCAAGTCCGCTGACTGGAGTTCATGACCGCCTGCCCTACCAAGCCACACATCTAATTCGCCTCAGCCACGCCGTTTCTCCAGACCACCAACCGCCTGCACCCCAGGATATTGGTTTCAACATGTCGACTAGGTTTCTGTAATGATGTGCTATGAAGAATGTTTCAAAGTTTCTTACCCTAGGAAAGTGCCTAGGGTATTTCTGTAAATTCTGCCTTGTTATGGTTGCGATAGACTTTGGCATTTTGGGAACTAGCTCCATATTGCGAACCAGCACATACATACAAACCTCCAAATATAGGAGACATGTTTTTTTTATCGACGTCGGATATCAACGAGCATGTTGCGGGGGTTCTAAATATTTCAGTTCAGTCAAGTTCCAACACGTTTCCAGACCCTATGTCGTATTCGTCATCGGTCCAAGAAGGACGCAGATACTGGTCAGAGTACACTTTTCTGGCCTTGGAACTTCTTGGCGCACATATCAGAAGCAACTAAACGAGGGTCCAGTGGCAAGATTTGATGCAGTGAGCAGCACTTGCAAGCCTGTCAGCGAACCACACTGAAATATATCGAACGCCACTTGCGCTTGAAGAAGAAATATAGTTTAGATCAAGCTGAAAACTAGGTAGGCAGACTGAGAGGCTGATTTGATCAATACAGCCAACATCCAGGCTTTGACCTTTGTCTTTCTATCTTCATAATAACCCATTTTCAGTGCTGGATATGGTAGTTTCTACTGAACTACTCGGCTGTGAATCCCCCCTACCCCCCTACTGACTGAGAATTCTCCATGCCAACTTCAACACTTCTTTGATACAGTTCCCAATAGAAATAGCCACCTGATGAATACTCCCTAACACGATCGTAATAGTTACGAGAGTCCATCACTCCTCTAGTCTATTGCCAGCCGTAGCCCTGGACAATTCTCCACCGTGCTGGGTCTCGTCAGGCTTAACACCATAGTCTGTAGGATCCGCCTCCTCGTCCACCTTCTCTAACTTGTCGCCATCAACTAGGGCATACTTGCTCTTTCTGCGAATGCGAGAGCCGTAATGGTAGAAAATAAAGGGGATGAATGCGAGCAAAGTTGCTACTCCTCCAATGAGTGAGCCGCCTCCTCCAACCCCAAGTGCAGCAAACATCTGGTTCGTGAACAAGGGGGCTGCAGCGCTACCAGCTGATCTAACCACAGTGTTGGCGGCGATGACGGAGGCTGCGTAGTTGGTGTATGTGTCTGTTAGGTAGTTGATGATGGCGACGTAGATGAGCATTAGGGAAGTTGAGAGAAATGTCCCGGCCAGAGTCGGCACGATCCATGGAACTTGGCTTTTGGAAGTTAGTTTATGATACAACTTGAGCGAGGGGGAGGCCTTACTTGTATTGCGCTGACCACGCCAGCCAGAACATAGTGATGGGAAATCCAACTCCTCCGAACATGGCCATCAGAAGCCGGTCCTCAGGCAGGAGTTTCTTCCCAGAAGCATTTGTGCTCCTCCTCCGCTCACTGTCGATAAATATGAGGATTGCACCGAGGATGGCGCCCATGATCTGTCCGATCAGGGGCAGCTGCGAAACCCCTGCGTTCCATCCCCTCATGTCGCGGAATACAATAGGGTAAATGCTGAAGAGCATAAACTGTAGTGTAAAGACTATACAGGCGTAAATGGAACAGAGCAGTGAGATCAGGTCGAACATGAGAATCCACGGTCGTGTTAGAGCAATCTTGTATAGCTGGTGTAGCTTGGGCTTGTTCTCTTCGCCCTCAGTTTGGGCGTCAGTGATGCCGGACTGCCGCGCATGCTTTGAATTTTGCGTGAGAATCGTCGGGCTGTGAGTCTCTGGGATCAGAAACATGAGAGCCATCGTTGGGGCGCCCAGCCAGAGGACTGAGTACACTCCCCATCTCCAGTCTCTCTTAAATTGCACAAATCCAGAGATGACAGAGCCGAGACAGGGGCCGACCCAAGATGCCAGACTAAATATGGCTGTAGCATTGCCTCGCTCGATGGGATCCCATAGATCGACCAGCACGCCGGGGGTCGTGCTCAGGGGCGCCGAGATGAATGTGCCAGCCAGAAATCTCCCAACCAGCAGCCCACCAAAGCTAAGAGGAAAGGCGCAGAGGAAGGTGAATGCCATATAAGCGACAAAGCTGATGTAAAAGATCCACCGACGGCCGTAAAACTCTGACAGCGGTGCAAAGATAAAGGGGCCTGCGCAGAAGCCCAGGAGGAAGAGGGTCGTGGTCAGGGCAGCGGCAATCTCAGAGACATTGAACTCATACATGACAGAGTCAAGACTAGCTGCAAATATGCTTGAAGAAAAGTTTCCGTTTAAAGCAAGGAGCACAGCAATAGATGTAATGGTCCATCGTCGTGTACGAGACCAGTTCCGTGGGTTCCCGGCGTCTCCTGATTTGAAGTCGACGTAGCCCCGTTCGTTGATGTAGGGGGAGTCGTGCTTTTGGTTGCCAATGGCAGGTTTGAGGGTGATAATAGACAAGACTCGATGTAAAGGCATTTTGAAGTTGTCGATGTATATGAGTCGATTTCTTTGAGTGCGCTACTATCTAGCAAGTATGGCTCTTGGATGAGGGAGACGCCAACTCGACTATTTATCCGCAGCGAGGTAACTATTGTTCCTCACGTATAGTTAGGATGAAAAATTTTGCTCGCCATCATCGAGCTCAATCGGGCAGTATCGCCCTCTACCATGCATTTGCGTCCAGGCTCGATAGGAGTTGACGTCAAGTGCTCCAGGAAATAGCATTCCCATATACCCGACTTGGAAAAGGCATTGACCTCTCCTCCACTATCTGACTCTCTCCGGAGGTCAGCTCCGTATCCGTATCCATCTCAAGACGGAGTTGAACTCCGGATGTATGTCATGTTGGTAATTTTGATGTCAAGGGTCATGCTGGACGCTCGTCTGCCGTCTTGTGTCACCATTGGATGTCTAGCTAACAGAAAGCAAGCGCCATTACAGTGATTTAATTGATAGAAATAGTGTATAGACTCTTATAAGACATCAGAAGCCCAAAATCAAGAGTTGTCCCAAACATCCAACCCAATTGCCGTGGAGTGCCAGCATAAGCAGTCTCACAACAGATGAGTTGATCGTCAGAGGGAGCATGCGATACAACCCTGTATGAAGATCTTCACATTAGAATCCACGTGGCAATGGCACGGAGTCCAAATGCAATGGCGAGTCAAGTGCGGCACATCAGAGTTTTAATTTGAGTCTTGTTTCTAGTTACCAATTGTATAAGTGAGAGTGGTGGCGGAGTAGCTACTCCGACGAGACAGATATTCTGACAAAGGCTCTCGCTCAACCAACTCCAATCACTAACCAAAATACAGTAGCTCCAGCTGTGACAGGAGCACGCGGTCCGCCCGGCCACTGTTGAAATCTCTTCTCTTCAGGGGGCGATTGACGTAATGGCTAGATCATCGACGCTGCGAGTCTTGCACTGACATTTCCAATTATGGAAGCTCAGGGTCTTTACCAGACGTTAAAGTCCTATAAGGCCACAGTAGTTTATGCCCAACCAGTAGTACGCCAATGGTGACGATCCCCTCGACAGCTTCACTTCGATTTTAAGCTGAATATCGACCTACACTCTGGATTCTGGAGCAAGCGTGTCATTGTTCAGGCACTTCAACCCAATTGCATCACGATTAGCTATTCTTAGGTGCTATACCATCTACATGCAAAATAAGATGCCTCTACCCAGGGTGGCCTGCTGTTGGGTCCCAAGTCTCCCGTCAACGCACTCAACGCCGTAGGACCTACATCTACCTCTTCCACCTTGCGACCAAGAAAAAGACAACAGCAAAAAAAGATGTCAAGACCAAAAAACATACAACAGCGGGGATTCGCTGGTCGTCACCGACCCAACTACTAATCCGCCCCTCACTGGCTTATCTATGGGAGAGCGGACGGGATCCCGAGTTCTCCAGTGGGTATGGTCGTATGTGAAGGGAGACCAAGCACATTCAGATAATAAGGTCACGATTCACCTATTCAAAGTCACGATGATATTCCTCGCATCAATCTACATCTACTCATGGTGATCGCCTCCTGAATAGTTTTTACATCTCAATTTCTCTTCTCAGTCCTCCATGAGCGGGCAAACCCCACTCATTGGCGAGTCGTCCTTGTAGATGTAGAAATGCTGCTCCACCTGGCTAAGTTCGACATTGTGCTCCTTAAAGTACGATATGATATTGCCTTTGACTGAGCTGTAGTTCTCAATGTCCTTGAACTAGAGGATCGTCCCATCAGAATCCCCGCCCTTTGCCTTGTAGAAAGGCTCCGACACCGGTAGAAACAGCCCCATTGCCACAATAGGCCAAGGGGGGTTTGGTGCTGTTTTAGAGGCTGCATCCCTAGCAAAGGTGAGGAGGGTTCTCGAGAGAGATTTGATGGAGAGATAGATTGTGCTTTCTCCCAGCCAGAGTATTCCTGTCGAGAGGAAATAGAGAAAGCCTGCCTTTTGGTTAATCAGGACCAAAACTAAGGGATGCTGTCCTTACCTTCACCACTCTCCACGTAGCTGTCCGAGACTGACGTAAGTGCAGCAATACATTTGAACATGAGCTCGTCAGTTGGAACCGGTGTCTTGTCCACATACAAAATCACCTTTTTGTTCTGTGGTGCTAGCTGTTCGTTCAATTTGGCCTCGATTATCTTGAAGACGGGCGGTTGCCCTTCTGGAGACTTGTGCAGGTGTTTGTCCATATCTTTACAAGGCCAGCCAAGTCGAATAATCTTGGGATACTTCTTTATGACGCTAGAGGCTCCTACGGCTGCAGTGGGAACTACCACCATCGTGAATGGACCGTCTTCGGGTCTTCTAGAGACGATGATGACTTGCTCTACTTCGAATGAGCACGGGTTTCAACTGTTGTGCTATAGAGGGCAAAGATGCTCACCGATGTTTTGAAAAGGTACGATAACGGTATCCTTCAGGCCATCTTTCATTCTAGAGAGTCGGACAGCTCCGCTACCGGGCCCATCTTTTCCAGCGACGACTTCAAAGATTCCCTCTCCTTCAAACGGGGAGATGAAAGCGGCTTCAGTCGTGCCAGACGGAACCGCCTCAGATTCGAGCTCGGGCAAGTCGTTGACATCCAGACCTTGGAAGTACTGGTACGTCCATTCGTGTTTTGCCTCGGTGCTCATGATGCGGCTACGGCGTCTGTTTGATGCAGCCAATGCTCCCCCGGAAACTTTCTTTTCCTCGTGGGGACTTGAGAGTCGCCGTGGACGTGTTGACTTGGCCTTGGGCGCTGAGGACGCTTCAGGGTTGGACTCGCGCCCAGATCTTGTGGTGGGCATGTTGAAAACACGGACTTCAAGTTTCGTGAAGGCGACTTAATTGCGTGTCTCAAAAGGGAAATGTTGTTGTCAATGGTTGAATATATAAGTGAAGCGGTCAAGGTTCAGCTTATAAAGTACCGTTGGTGTTTGTGCAATCATCATCATCGTAGTAATGCCCCGCATTCAATGACGTAAAAGGCCAATACGAGGTAATAATCCAGCCACTCAATCCTGTCATTGCCCATGTATTTCTACTTGGATATCTTGCCCTCTCTGGGTGATGAAATGTGTATAAAATTCATACAGTGAAGTACGAGCATTAAGGTCCGTTAGTGCCAGTATTGTGTAGACGGCAGTTGTGAGCTAGGATGATGTGACAGCTTGGTGCTAATTTTACAACACGTACGGATAACGTTGAGTTATTTCGGTAGTGATGATACCATCCTTTATGCATCTGAACCTCTAAATCAATGCTAGTCAATAAAAAGACCATCTCCCATCTTCAACAACTCCCCGATGCCCTAGAACTGAGTGAGATCGCTGCCGTCATTGCCATCATGGTCAATTCGTTACCCAATTGGGCCTTGAGCTACCCTAGGCCAAAACTGCGAGCCAGCCAGCCCACCCAACTCAACCCCGCAAGCATGATGGGTTGCCCCTCATGATGGCATGAACATCCCCTCCACGCTTCATTTTCTCCTGAAAATCTCAACGGCGGACGGATATTAAAGTCAAGTAACACAAGTCTCGCTCAGCTTACAAATCGCTAAGACGCCCACAACTAACAATCCCTTAAATGACACATTGCCAAGACCAAAAATCACTTCATGTGCCTTTTCCCAAGCATTCCATTCCATTCATTCATCCAATCTTGCCCTGCATTAGCTAGCCCTAACAAAATCATCGTGAAACCTAGCCAACCAGCTCAGGATCCTTCTGCACAACTAACCGAGAGCCCAACCAGTTTATCAACCTTTTATTATTTTTTCTTGTGTGTGTTTTTTGAAAACTATAGTACAGTGTGCAATTCCCTCGTGTAGCAAAGTTTGGAGAGTCCCATCTAACATAAAAAATCCACGGCGGGAAAAAAAAAAAGAGTCCATAACAAAAATAACCACAGACCAAAGACCAGAAGACCAAAAACCAAACCCCCTTTGTAACCCCTTCCGAATGCAGTTGAGAAATCCCTGTGCTGTGATGTCATGTGCTTTTGCTGTGGCTGAATACCATGCATGCATTTGCTTTTCTGCCCTCACTTGTCTTTTTCTTTCTCTCCCCTGTTCCGAAGACGCCCTAGATCCATTCCTTGGCTTCCCTGCCACCCGTAACATCAACCCGTGGTAACAGCTGACCTGTCCTGACAGCTTCAGCCCCCTTGCGTTCTTGGTTGCTCTCTGGAGCACCTCACGCAACTGTCAAAAGACTTGTGAGCCCGAGCTCAAAGGCTCTACTGCACATCTTTCCAACCTGTCGCCGACAGCTTTCGCAGTTCCATCCTCGCCAAAAGACCTTCTGGAAACCAATAGATTGGGCCTAAAACCCGCATCGTCACCCCGATCCCCATTACCAGTCCGCCTTAGTTGTCCATCCTTGATTCATGGGACAGGGTATAGAAGAATTTTTGCCGATCGTGTTTGCATCGTCCCTCCGCTCTTTTCATCCCCCTTTCACACCGTCAGACTCCCGGGATGTTGACTTGGCGTCGGCGTCAACGCTTTCACACCCGTGCCTTGTCAGATTCAAGCTGGCTTGAAAGCATCGTAACGCTCCCGCTCCTTCGTGCTCAAAACAACCATCGCAAAGTCGTTAATCCTCGAGATTTTCATACATTCGTCCTGACGAAAGAAAGATCTGCGAACCAAGAAATGTGACCGCAACTGATACAACGCCATCGCTCATGACGTTTTTTGGTGGCCAGTTCTCAACTTGGCCCCTATCATAAACATGTTTCGAATTCTGGGACGCGTAAAATCATATCGACCCAGATATAGGCCATGACAACATCTCACTCTCGTCTACGCCTCAAGATGCGAGACATAGATCCACCACTTGACCAAGCCTCACCGCCGTAAGGAACCTCTCCATTTCTGGAAGGGCTCGTTCACGACTGCGCAGTCTAAGATTGCTCAGCATGCACGCCGTTCGTGAGGGGCGCGGTAGCCTCGACATGGCCATTTTGCAACTGTGTCGAGGCCTCGGCCTTGCTTGTCGGTGAGACATCGCCATCGAGACCGGCCAGAGGGATGGTGCCTGAGGGAGAAAAGTCGGGCACCTCGGCCGAGAGCTGGCTCACGCCGTTGGTGTTTATAGCTCCGTTGACACCCTGTGCCGCTTGTGTGTTGTCAACAAAGTGTTGGAACGAGGGGTCGTGGGCGTTCACGGGGTAGCCGTGCTGGCCATAAGGCAGACCGTGGAAGCCACTGAAATGGCTGTTGGCATAGTTATAGGATCGGTTCTTGAAAGTCAAGTGCATGGGGCCGTCATTGCGAGCCAGCTCATCTCGGTCCTCCATGGGTAGGACAAACTTCTGCCAATCCTCTCGGCGACGCAGTCGCTCGCAGTCATCCTCGCCGACAACGTAGTCAACATCAACTGAATCCTCGCAGACAGCACGAATGAGGTTCATATCGGCCGAGAGATCCCGCATGCGCTTGAATGCAGTGATGAAATGCAACGGCACAAAGCCCTGAGAGTCCATGCGCTGGCGCAGGTACATATCCTTGCAGAGGTTCTCAATCGAGAAGTAGTACTCGATTTGGCTCTTGAGCATGGGCATCACCATGTTGTCCCAGTAAGGATGAGGCTGAAGAGGCATGCCGGCCATCGGCGCCATAGAGTAGTCGTATGCTGCGAACTGAGCCTGCACGGCAGGCATGCGAGAGCTGCCGTTGGGCAGAGACAAACGGTGGTAGTTACCCGCTCCGTTGCGGCCTCCACGGCCTCGCTGAGTTGGCGGCGCAAACATACCGCCGTGCGAGCCCTGTCGCAGAGGAGGGCTATAGTGACCCTGAGCTCGACCAGCGCCAGCGCCTTGGCCGTGGAATCCTGAAGTGGCAGAAGCCGAATGTTGGTGCTGGCTTTGACCATTGCCATGAGCACCACGGCCGCGGTAGCCACCTCGACCCCTCTCACCACGGCCCTCAGGGCGATCGCGAGGAGTCTGAGTAGTATCCTGAGGAAAAAAGTTAGACTATCTTCTCTTCTCACAGTCAATAAGCTCGACTTACACTAGACTGAGCGGCAGAATCCTTGGCCTTGTCGGCACCAGCATTTGCCAAGGCCTTCTTCTGGCCGTTGGCAGCATCGAGTGATCCTCGCTTGGCCGCAGCGGGTTGAGATGTAGTACCGTTAGGTCCATCTCGAGGCTTGGCATCGTTGGACTTATTCACAGGAGCAGACGATGCCTTATCTGTGACACCGTTTGTAGTAGCTCGGGTAGAAGTATCGCGACCGCTTCGGGCTCCTCCACGGGGCTTGGAGCCACGCATTTGAGGCAGCTGAGTCTCAAAGCTGACTGTGGGGACGTAGTCATAAGTCACCCACTTCTGTCGGGGCTTGCCCTGGCTGTCGTTCTCCTGAGCATCCTTGTCGGAGCGGTCTGATCGGTCAGACGCCTTGTCGACCGTCTTCTTCTTGTCCTCCTTAATAGTAGTGATGGCGGTCTCGGGGGTAGGCCAGTGAGTGGAATCTTGCACAGATGGGGGCACCTCGGCCTTGCCCTCCTTGTCTGATATCCGAGAGCCTCGAGGGCCGTTTCGCTCGGGTCGGCTGACGCTGGCAGCCTTCTGCTGCGGCTTGACGCCATTTGTATAGGGAGCGGGAGTAGACTCCTCAGGCTTGGCCACTGACTTATCGTCGTCCTTCTGGGTGGATGTGCCATTTACCGCAGCCTCGGCGGGAGTGGGCGCGGGCTTAGCCTTTGCCAAATGAGCTTCCTTGCGCTGATGCCAGATGTTGACACTGGGGATGGGCGCCTCAGCAAGTTCAACCTTTGGCGGCTCGGGAGCCGCTTCCTGCTCCTTATCTGCCGCCTGCTCGCTGGGTTGCTTCTCGGCAGCCTTGCTCTTCTTACCCCTCCGAGCCTTTCGCGAGTCCTGCTCTTCGGTGGAACGGGTGGTGTTGCTCGATGACCTGGGCGTCTTTTCATTTCTTCGCCATGGCCGATCTAACCTTCCAGCATCGTCGTCACGCCTCGACTCGGGTCGCCTTTCTTGTGTGGACTCGGATCGGGCATCGCTCTCAGAGCTGGGAACGCTTTCGAGGTCCTGCTTCTCGGAAGCAACTGCACGGGGCTCGAGGCTTTCGGTGGCCTCCGAAACCTCGGCGGTGGTGGCCTGCTCGGGGGCAGGCGTGGCTGTCTTCAGGTCCGACACGGGGACAGCAGCAGGCGCCTGGGTGTCCTGAGCAGGAGCGACAGCGTTTGTAGGAGCGCTGGTATTCGAGACGGGGGCCGCGCCCTGTCCCTTCGCAGCTTGTGCGTAAGAAAAAGTCGAAGGAGTGGCCATCTCGTTAGACTCAACGATCGCTGAGGGAGTCATGTCAAAGTGAGCCGTGGAGCACAGGCTGACGGTCTTCTGACAGAACGGTAAATGGTGAGCCGGAGGTGCCTTTTCCCCTAGGGCCACCAACTGAGGCAAATGATGTCTTCGGGAAAAGAAGCCCGAAGATGTCTCTACCCCCTCCGCACACGGAGAGAGGCGCAGAGCACCCAATGTGCAAGGAAGTCGCTATTCGGAGACCCCCAACTAATGAGGGCGTCGACAGTCGTAGGTTCTGCGCAAAGAGTCGAAAATCGCGGAGAAGGATTCGAGCGGGAGGTGGTGCTTAAAGTGAGAGGGGAGATGTCCGCTGAGCCGAGGGCTTTGGGCTAAAAAGAAAAAAAAAAGAGTCGGATTGTGCGTCAACGTCGGGTACGAATCGAGGCAGAGATTCCAAACGGAAGGAGAGGAACGGCTCTGCTACGTCAGAAAGCGTTTGCTCGATCGGAAAAATGCTACCTGGGGTAAGCAGGCGGCGAAATTTCGACGAAGGGAGGACGGGGAAAGAGAGAGATCAAGCCGGCCAGGGTATCGAGGCAGCAACTTGAAGCGCTCTGCTCTGCTCTGCTCTGCTGTGCTTCAGGTGAGAACGGCAAGCAGCACGTATTGAGGTGGCGAGTCGATTTGCAGGGGACGGGACCGGGAGGCCTTGAACCGTAAAACCAGAGCCGGAGTGTCAGGCGTTGCTTGATGCTTCTTGTCGAGGGAGACGGGGAGAAGCGGCGCAAAGCCTAGACAGGGTAACGGAAAGAGGTTATAGCAATCGAGGCAACTGCAAATGCAAATGTCAAGGTGAAGCGGGGGAGGGGTAAAAGGGAAAGAAGAAACCAGGAGGAGGAGGAGTCTGTCTGTCAACGGCAGCAGCAATTCTACAGGAATTGGGCTGGCGAAGGGGAGTTGTGGTTGTAGGAAGGGTAAACGGTACGAGGAGAAAGGGCACGGCACGGGACCAGGGAAAGGTGAAAATGAAGGTCGGAGGTTATTTTTTGCGTTGTGTGAACAATTAAATTTTTTTTTCTGCGTTTTTCCCCTCTCTACCCAGATCCGCACCGCACTGCACCGCAACAGACAATCAGTTCCATGCTAGCGACGGCGCCGCGGGAGGGATGGAGGTACCAGCGCCTTGTACCGCGACTAACTGATCGAGCAGGTACCTGCCGTACCGGCGCGCCGAGCGGGAATCCTTGGAGCAGGCGCAGGCGCAGGCGTAGGAAATGGGGATGGATGGAAGGATGGAGGGGAGGGGGACCTCTTTCTCCCAGTCAACTCTTACACAGAACGCCGAGGAGCGGATACGGGCAGAGCAAGACCCAGACGAGAGTAGCACTGCTTTTTTCTTCTCTTCCGCCTCATTTTTTCTCTTTCCTCTTGAACGTTTTATAGGCTCTTTTTGTAACTCGTCTGAGGCCAGACATGGTCAATGTTGAAACCCATGATCCTGGCCCAAGTCAAGGCAAGTCATTCACTGAATCGGCGACCCGACTTTGGACTGTTGCGGCTGCCGCCGCTGAGAGGGCAGTACCGCGGCCTTGGGCGGCGCTGACTCGGGGGTCGCCCACTGCTGAAGTGGAGGCGTCCTCCAGTGGGATTCAGGGCATTTCACCTACAGCTTGTCATGGCCCAGCGCCGAACCGACCAGTAGCGGACTCCACCCCTGGAGGACCCCGTCCGTCATGGGAAACCCGAGACCCCGGACGGCCGTGATGGGGTGGAGATGCGCGAATATAAATCGGCTCTGGCCGCCAGCCCCAGGGCATGCCGACCTGCTAGACTCCATCCAATGTCACTGTTACCCTTGCGCGGTTTTGCTTTGTCGTCCTTGTGTGATTACGCTCGACCTGATTGACCGGCTGCGTTCTTGGGCCATTCACACGCGGCGCGGGGGAAACATTACAGGCACAGTATGGTGTGCAGGCGTCACGGCCCTGTCATGGCCTGGCATCAAGTTGATGAGACAGCTCCATGGATGATACCTAACCTAGGCTCCTAGGCAGCTGCTCGCTGACCGGGGCTGCCCGTGTGTGCAGTGCGAGCAATCAAATTCACATGGAGGCACGGTTCCCAGGGCTGCGGACCATATCATCTCTCCGAGGAGGCCTGGTCCATGCCCGGGGAGAGGAGCCTGGATGGGCAGGTAGGTTAGGACCTTGGAGGTCGACGCATTCCTCCAGCCTTGGACAAGTCGTATCCATCCATCCATGTGATATGTTGCTGCCCAGCAGAGCACAGAGCTTTTGTTCATGATACACATCTGCCTTACTCTCCAGATGGACAAGACCATGTCTGGTCGACATTAGGTAACAGAGTAACTGTCTCGGGTCATCACCTCGCCAAGCAAATGGTCAAAAGCAATCCCGGGTCCTCAGGAAGTTGTCGACGTGGGCTGTGAAATGCACCTCCTCATGTGCCCCGGAAAGAGGGCACAACATGCATTTGCAGTGAGACAATAACCACAACGGCAGATACGGCCGAAAACCCAATCCCGCAGATTATGCCGTAGGCCGATAGCTGTTGGACAACTCGTCCGACAGAGTACGACTCTTGAGCATCAGTAATTGTTGTCGACAGCATGACTGGACCGAACATCCCTCGGCACTTTCATATCGCGACTCCCAAGACAAAGTCTGTCTCTACCCGTCGGGGACGTTGCACAAGGCGGCGGGACGGGACGGCATTTAAAGATGGACTGACAACCGAAGCGCCCATCAGTTCCCGAGTCCGCCATGTGCGTGCATTGCATTTCGGTGGGAAGAACAGTTCCGGTCCAGAGGGGAAAGACAAACGAGAAAAGCCATGACAGGCTTGTTTTTTATTCTATCGATCACTTCCATCTGATGGCCGGGGCCCCTTGCAAGCCGAGGCCGCTCAGCCGGTGGACGCCCATTGGATGCGAGCATGAGAAACTGCCTGTTTGGGGCTAGATCCTCCAGGTGACCGGAAGTGCTGTAGAAACTTGGGATGAATCGCGTTGAAGATTCCCGGATATCGGAGTTGGCGTGAAACCCCGAAGAATATTTACAGACATGATTCATGACGATTTGAGTAACTTGAGATTTGCCGCCTCTCCTTGATCCAAAACCGCACATGCTTACGTGGTCTGTTCACCATCACACAGGTTAAACGCCCAAGAACCACAAACACGCGAGGTCCAAACACGATTCATGGGCTGTCTATTCTATTAGGCGCTTGCTCCTAGTTCCTAGTGGATGCCAACGTTGAACCGACCTCTCCAACGGAGCTGGCTCTCCCTCCCATCCCATAGCATTATGTTTGAACAGAGCCAACAAGAAAATGGACAACGAATAAAACATGACTTCTCACCGGTGTTCCGGGTCGCACATTTTGTTCAAGAGAAGCGCTATGTGGCTTATATACTGTAAAACGTGGACGACTATCATGCAAGGGCTCTCCCACTTGATACAAACACCATCCCAGAAGCCAAAACTCATGAACCAAAGGGAGAGACACCCCAAAACAATCTATTCTGACCATCATTATCTTGACAACATTTTCGCCTGTTTTCGATACAGTCCAACGCAGACACCTATTATATAGAAAAACAGGTACTCTCATAGGAGTATTACAAGTAGTTTTATGTGACTTGAGTAAACAAGAAAAACCGCTCCGGTAGAAGCATAATACTCTCGCCGTGAGCCCACTTAACCAGTCATCCAAGATGCCGCTTGTCTGGTACCGTACGAGGCTGCCAGGCGAAGACCAGTACCTCCCATGGGGAAGTAGCTGATAAGATACCAGAGAAGACATGCGATCTGGATGATGGCCGAAAAGAGGGTCAGGATGGTGCTGTGAAGCTGGTAAAGATAGTTAGTAAATACGAGGAGCTCATGTGACAAGCATCCCACTCACCTTCAACGCAAACACAAGTGTCAGGATGATAGAACCAAAGTAGGCTGCAGTGAACGGCAACCGGGGAGTCGAGAGAAGATGGTAGACATAAGCCATAGGTCCCATAACCGCCGCGAACGATGCCAAAAACATCAGAGATCCAACCGACCACCTGTGCAACCGCGAGTCAGCTTCAACATGGACTTTCAGATTCCTCCATATCAACTCTACGACAACATGACATCGACAATCACAGTCATGGCATTATGCTGGCCTCACACCATACGAGAACCCGTGACTATGATCGGCAAGGGGAGGGGAGAAGAGGGTGGGGAGGGGGCGGTGAAGGAAGTGCAGTTTGGACAGGACAGAGACGGCATCTCGACTTACAAGGTGACAAACTTGCGGGGGTTAAACAGCGGGAAGAGAGTAAAGGTGAAGCACACAAAGAAGCATGCCAGGGCAGCAAGGTTGCAAGCCCCAAAGATCAGTAACCGATCCCATCGACTAACTGCCAGTCGGGTTAGTGTCTTGTAACCACGAGGCATGTCATCCGCATCACATGCATGATCTAAGGCATGGCTCAGATGCAATGCGCGTGTCCCGCTGCAGGGGTGCCGGAGGACGATGGGTTGAGGGCCATCAGGTTGACTCACGAACAAACCAGCCTTCCTCCTCTTCGCGTCGACTGGGCGCAGGCAGAGGCGCACCAGCACTTTCGGTGGTGGGGAGCCTCACATAGCCACGGCTGCCTTGGAAGGGGTTGAGGCTCTGGATAGAAGAGAGCAGACCGCTCTGCTGGGATGTGTTTACGGGTTCATCGCGACGGCTCCAGCCGAGAGAGTTGATGGAGTCTCGGAAAGAATTAGAAGCCATGGCGCCGGGAACCAGGGGGGCGGATTCGCAAGGGACGGGCTCGATAGCGACGGGGCGGGTACGGAACGGCAACGTCGATCGTGCGGCGCAGGTTCGGGCTCAGGTTCGTGATCGTGATGGAGGGTGGGAGAAGCGCAAGGCGCGCGACAACGGCGGCTTCGTACTAGACTGATAACAGTTGATACAGTTGAGAGACCAAGGTCCACTTCCTTGGAGCTGTGGTATTTTGGTCATGGTCAGTCGACAAACGTCCATGATATACAGGCGATCCGGAACGGATGGGCAAAACGGCTGCCTACCTGGTCCCAACACCTTGTCTTTGGCTGACGAAGCTGTGTGCGCAAGGCGGCGATGTGATGGGAAGGCTACGAGTCCCTGGGGGGCTGTGTGGAAGGGGGGTTACAGACGACCGCGCGTACCGCTCGAAAAGACCGATAAGGGCGCGACCCAACGCGAGTTATCAAGCGACAGCAGCAATGGGCGACAAGCAATGGGCGGCAAGCGGAGCGTTTTGCGCGAGGTCGACAGAGGGACAGAAGGGGTGAAGCTTGGGACGAGACTTGAAGTTGGTTCTTGGAGGCGGTAGCGGTAGTGGAGGGCGGCACTAGGCCGAGAAGTCGATGGGTTGGGGTTGGTGTGGTCCCTTCCCTGAATTCCACCCATTCCGGAGCCTTGCCATGTAGTGCGTCGGGGTCATATGATTGGCCGGCTTTAAACGGGGCTATCTTGGGGTAGGCTCCGAGTTTCTTGCACGGCCCTTGCACGGCCCGTCCATCAACCAAGCGTTGAGAGCCCCCCCGGGCCATGACACCCACTGGGAGGGGACGGGATGGATCATGCATGACAGAGAGAGGCATATGGCCTAAAAGAGGGGGGGAAGCTTCAGAGCCAGAGCCTGGTCCTGATGCGAGAGAGCCTTGCAGCAAAAGAGTGGAGAGGGAGAGCCTGAGACGGTTGCTGGTGGTTTCAGACACCCAAGGCTGTCTCTCATAGGCGCGGGACCGACCCATCCATGGATGCTGGCCATGTTGCGCAACGATGCGCAGGAAGCTGCAATAGTCAACTCTGGCAGCATCGTCATCATGTTGGAGACAACGATAAGGGTAGCCCGAGCGGGAGAGGAGCGGACGGCAGACGGACGGGGTTCAGCCAGCTGCCTCCCATGCGAGCCCGAGGAGCGGACCGCAACGCTATCCGTAGGGAACTAACACGAAGGACAGCCTTGACTGACACCCTCCATGATGAGAACTACGGAGAAAAGCAGAGGTAGCCTGGTGCCCAGCCTCTCCCTCCAGTTTCAGAATAAAGTGGGAGAGGCTGACAGAGTTGAGTCTTACACCGACCAAGAGTCTTTAGAGCCGTTCGCCTTGATTTGATTCTGCAACGAGTCCTGAGTGGCAGTGTCTTTGCCTAGGGGCGCGTGGCCAGGGAGATGGGAGAGGGATGGGGGAAGCTTTTCAGCGCATGACCGAGAACGAGACAGAGGAAGCTCAGGGAGGGGTTACGATTCCATGTAGCAACTCCCGATGAGCCCCAAGAGTCTAGCAGCATGTTGGCCTTGGTGTCTTAAATCCCGAGTCACGTTCAGCCTGGCGCCCACCCACACACACATCCATTCTCACCCACACCCTCCTGTCTCATGGGAGCCCGAGTAAACCGCTATAGGGAGCAGAAAGTCGCGGCCACCATCACCGCCAACTTTCCAGCTCCAGGACCAACTTCAGGACCCAACAGAAATACCACTGCGAGGGGCCAGTGACCACCGCCTCCAAAGGTCCATCACACTTGGGTCCGGAATACCTGGAGCCAGGCAGGTCAGGAGACGAAGGGGAGCCGTACAGATGACTTGACGAGGCATGGCTAGTATTTTTAGCCAGCTGCGGCGAGTATAAAACGGACGACGCTGGTGCCCTTTTTGGCATGCGGGCCAAGAGCCGAAGCCAGATCTCATCTTGCAGCTGTGACAGACAGGCGTATCTATACCTGACCTCTTGCAGCCGCGAGCGATAACATCATCATCACGGACGGAGAAGACATCGGTCGACCAGCAAAGGAGTAAGCAAGCCGCAGAGGAGACGAGAACCAGGAGAGAGACGTGCAAGAGCGAGGCTAAGAAAGAATAAGACAAGACAACCTAATCAACCTACATTACCATTTCCGAATACGCACTGCCTAACTTTGATCGTCGTTCGAGTGAGAGAAGAGACCCCCTTACGTTGGTTAAAGTGTCCTCCCCCTCAGCCTTCAAACACACACGACGCTCGAGCGTTGGACCCTTGACCATCACCACCTACACTTACACCACCCTCTCTCTCCCTCTCTTCGAGTCGCTCCTCCATACCATACCACCACCATCTCACGCTACCGTATCAATACCTCCCCTCATCTCTAGACCCCCTCCAACCGCGTCGCGCGGCGCCAGGATCGCAATAAAACGTCAGACCGCCTGAGGTGCTCTGGATCAGCAGCAATCACAGACCCTATCCCATCCCACCCGTGTTTACCATCTCAACCACCACCCTACCTAACCCACCAAACGGCCGGCCCTGGGTCTGGACCTCAGCTCTGGACACACGGGAAACCTGAACGTTTCGTTTTGTTTCGTCTGTGCGGTCGAATAAATAGCGACTCTCCCCGGCAAAAACGCACAACGCTTGCTCTTGGACTTTTACCCGACGCATCTGTTTCTGCTTCTGTCTCTGGCTCTGTCTGCGCCGCCTCACCTACTCTCAAGGGCGGACCTATATCACATCACGGACCTGAACCCTGCATCTCTTGGTGCCCCGCCATCTAGCGACATCATACCCAGGTCCCAACTACATAGGACGCAGCCCAGACAGGTACCCTTTGAACTGTTGCTGTTGAGGCATCAGGATAGCTCTTACAGGCGCCATATTCTTCTCACCATCTCATCCATCGCGTCTCGACTCAGCAGCAGCCTGCCTGCCTGCATCTTGATCGTCATCATCCTCGTCTTCTATTCTCGGTCGTGCAACCCCGCTATCTATCCGAACTAAAGCGACTGTTTCCATGCCGCCTGCGCATCTCGGTGCCCTTGGAACTCGTGGTGAGTGAGATATCTTCTCCGTCTACTCCGTCTCGTCGGCCTGCATCCCGCCGTTCCATCTGCAGTGTGCAGCTGGATCCATCTTCTCCTCCCCTCCCGCCCTCTAGTCGCATTTGCCCAGATAATCCCCGACCAACCGTTCATCGTCAAGGTACGGATCGCCCTTGGCCCTTGGACCTTGGACCTTGGTGCCTACCCAAGCAAGCACGCATCATACCTACTTCCCTTTCCCTTTCCTTACCCCCTCCACTCACTCCTTCTCATGTTTTACCTCTGTCATTTTCTCAACTTCATCATCAACCTTCTGTCCACCGTCGTCATCACCAACAATAACCTCATTGTTTCTGTCACTTATCCCTTATAACCCCGAGCTCCTGTCTGCATACCGCTTTGTTGGCTGCACGGCACAAACCTAGATCCCGTTTGCTGCCTCCCAACGCCGGGCTTCTATTAACATTCGGGGACCACCACCAACCCACACTCTCACACCCTCACCCCCCCAAAAAGCATCACTCTCACACATCCCATTCTCGCTCCGTCGCTGACTGGTCACCTCACCATTCCAAGAACAGCTACTGCTACTACTACAACCCTGAACACACGGTTGACACCGCCTGCCTTGTCTGCGCTCTCGGCTGCCATCAATACGACTCAGCCAGAGACTCCCTCGACCGCTGCTCCGACCGCCGTCGTCCCCGCGCCTGCAAAGGACAGCGTCTCCAGATTGCTACTAATAGCACTGGACTGGGGCTAGCATTCGCCAGAAGTATCGCGGACCTTTTCGCCCGTGCGTTACAAAGTACCCCAAAGCCCAAGCGGCCAAGCCAACACCTTATTCGGTACCTTGGCTCGAGGTACCAACACGCACCCAGTTACTACGCCTCAAGCCCTCCTCGCAGCCCCCAGCCCACTGAGTGGGTGGACACTTGGGGCCCTGCGCTGCGCTGCACTGCGCTGTCCCGCCATTTCATCCCCCTCCGACCCCGACAGCTCCCTCCGACTCCGACTCACGACAACTCGCCCACAATCTTTCTGTGCTTCCCTTCCACGTCCTCCGACGTCGCATTCCGTCGTCACCGTCACCGTCGCCTTCGCCTTCGCCTTCTTCTTGAACTTTTTTTTACCTTTGAACTGCTTCGCCCTCTGTGTCCTCTTATGGACTGCGGCCTCTAGACACTCTTACCAGTTTCTCTCTGATACTCTTCTGCCTGTGAGGTGAGTCAGGACTCTCAAGTCTGAACCCCCGGCCTCCCGCCCGCCACTCTCCTTGCTGCGACGTCCGCGGCAGCGGGCATTCCATCTGTCCACTTCCCTTCGCCGAGCCACCGAACCGGCCTCCTTCACCTTCTCCCCCCGCTTTGCGCTCCGCGCTGCCTTTACCAGATGCTGACTCGAGTCTTTGAGTAGGCCTGTTTCAACCCTTCGCATTTACTCCCAGCTGTCGCCCTTAACCGAACCGGCGCACGCCCACAATATTTCACCCACTTCCCCCCTCCTCAAGCTAGGGCACAACATCCGATTCTACAACATCGCAACATCCAAAGGCAGCACTATTGCCGTTGCCCACGATGGCCCAGCACGGCTTCAATCAATTTGGGAACAACCCCAACGGGGGTAGCATCGACCCTAACGACCTCGCCATGTCGGGCGGCTACTCTCCCTCTTTCAACAACAACTACAACTCAAACTCGGGCAGCGGTGCCAACGGCTACTCGAGCGGTTCCGCCTTGTTTGGCGATGACGAGCTTCTTGATGGCCTTACCGGCCCTCCCGATAATCAGTCCGGAATGTCTGGTCAAGGCCAGGACTATTCAGGACTTAACATGGGCTTCTCCCAGAGCGCCTTTTCCCACCGCAACTCCGGAATGGACCAGTCGCACATGAACGGCTACTCAAATACCCCCGATGGAGATCCCATTCAAAGCCCCTTCAACACAGGCTTCACTCAGTACCGCCAAATGCAGGGTCACTCCCTCGGCACCTCCCTGCACTCGCCCTTGTCCTACTCGGGATCCCCTTTGACCGGCGACATGAACGCTGAAGCCAATGATCCCAACTACCTAAACGCCAAGGCTAGGGCCCGGATGAGCCAGCAAATGCAGCGAAAGACATCCAACAGCCGTAGCCCCATGTCTCCGATGACCCCCAAGACCGCCACTCTCCACGGCATGACAATCGGATCGCAAGAGTCTCCAGGTTTCGGAGGTCAGGCCATGAAGTCGCCCAATGGCCAGTGGATCAACACCCCGACAGGAAGCATTCCGGCCTCCTACAACTCCGGCTTCTCCTCTCCCATGCAGCCAGGCATGAACCAGATCAGTGAGGTCATGATGAAGGGCGGAACCTCAATGCCCGCCAAGCTCGGTGTAGCTCCCAACGCAGTCTCATCGCAAGAGATGAAGAGGAAACGACGCAGAGAGTCTCACAACCTCGTGGAGCGTCGCCGACGAGACAACATCAATGAGAGGATACAGGACCTCAGCAGACTGGTTCCCACACACCGTCTGGAGGATGAGAAGATCCGAAAGCTCATCCAGAATGGTACTCCCCTCTCACCCACGCTCACCGGCATTTCCAGCCCAACTCAGGCTACTTCGGGGCTCGCTGGACCGGGCGCACGAAGGGCCACTGGAAACACGGCTGGTAACATCACAACGGGCCTGCCTATCGAGGAGAAGGATAAGGGCCCCAATAAGGGCGACATTCTCAACGGCGCCGTCAGCTGGACCCGAGATCTTATGTGGATGCTTCATCTCAAGCTTCAACAGCAGGAGGAGATGATGAACACAATCGCCGAGCTTGGCGGTCACTTCCCTTTCGAGTTGACCGAGGATGAGCGACGTATGCAGACTGAACTGATGGATGCCATCTCCAAGAGTGAGAATGGTACCTTTTCTTACTCACGGACAGCGGGATCTGGTCTGCGTGTGCCTCATCACACTGATTACCGAGGCGACTCTCTCTCTGGCTTGGGTGGAGGCGTCGACCCCGTCGGCCTCAGCCCAGACGACAACGCCGACCTGAACGACACCAACCAATTCTGGCATGACCCTGATGACAACGGCAGCGGTCAAGCCTCGATCAACTTCAAGGAGGAGGATGAGTACGACATGGATCTTACGCAGTAGATGGCAGGACGGATGAGTTGAATACGTTTGATCCACTGTCTTGCTCGGTCCTCAAGGACTGGTTATCTTGGCTCAGAGTACAAGAGACCAAGGTGGTCTGTCCGTTTTGGCTTTACATCATGGCTTTCGGCGTTTGAGAATTATCATCATCACTGTCATCATTTTTACCCTGGCATCTCGCACTCTTTCAAAGCTCGGTTTCGCGTGACGGACCTCGCTTCAAGGAATGCGACATTTTCTTGGTGTTTGGGCAGTGGGATTGTTTCTGGGTTACTTGTGGGTGCGTTTCTCACTCTTTGAGGAACGGCCTCGGCGTGTCAAGGCGTGGGCTATGGTATATAGGCTTATATAGCGCAGGGGCATATCCGGATCGTGTTTCTAGTTGTGCTCGCGGGGTTCGTTGCTTACTGGGTTCTTTGTTTTATGGGTTGTGCTTTAGTTTAGGGGTTCTGTTCATTTCTTTTATGTCGCGATACCTTAGGGGATGGTTTCCTGGGCTAGTTCCGGGATGGGTGGTGAAGGGGAGGCAACGCAAGGCCTGTCATGTCATGTCTTTGGGTTAGGAATCTTCACTTCTCTCTACTCCTATCTTTTCTTCTGCTTCATCTGCTTGCAATTTAATGCGCCATTTGTGGTTCTCCCTTCAGGATCTACTGAGAGGTGATGGGAAAGTAAGGCCTGGTACTCGTCTGAGCGAGCTTTTTGGATGGGAGAATACTTGGCACCTCTGGGTTACTGTATTTTCAGTACTATACTTGTTTTATTTCTCTTTATGCCTAGATACCACAAGCGAGATACCTATCATTATATATCCGCGTCCCATCCGTGGCTGCCGCTAAATGACAGGACACTATATCACCAGTGACGGGTGCAGAGGAGATGCTCACTCATGGCCGTCAGGGTGTTCCAAACCAGCTTGCGCTTCATGTCCTCCTGCAGAGCTATGCGCTCGAGGGCACAACGGCCATCGAAATACTTGCACATGACTTGCCAGCTGTTTGCCAGCTTCTCGTCATTGAAACGGCGCCCAATAGCGGAAAGGTAGCGCGACTCCTTGCCGGTGGCCTTTTTGGCATCAAGGATGATGTGTGGTGTGAGGCCGGCAAGATGAGGGTGGTCGTTGACTGAGGGGTGAGCCGTGACGACAGGCACGACTTTTCGGGCGTGGGCAGTAGCCTTTTCTGCAGCATCTCGCTGAGCCTTGGATGCGATACGCTCGAGCCGGGCTTTCTCGGCGGCCTGCTCGGCGACGGTGGGGACATGGGAGCCGTCGGTTCCGGAATGGTCTTCGGAAGACTCGGAGGTGCGGGGCGCACCAGTAGCGGCAGTGGAAGAGCCGGATTTCGAATCGATATCGGCAGCAGCGCGGATCTCTTCAGCCTCCATCTCGTACTCAACCTCGTAGAGAATCTCGGGCCAGACTACGACGTAGGCAAAGGTACAGAGCTGGGTGACCCAGCCACGGCGCATGAGCCAAGCCAGCATGAGGAGGTAGGTGGGCCGGTGGGCCTTGCTGGGGGAGAACTGTTTATAAGGACGAGGGGTCTGAGAGAGCTCGGCGAGGAAATTGGGGAGGGGCGGAGCAAGAGGGAATGCTCGCTGCCACTCGGGAGTGTCGAGGGATAGGCGGGAGAGATCACAATTTGGGGAGAGGATGTACTGGTCCTTGGCGTGGAAAGGGGGAATAGCAATGGCTCGACGCCAAAAGATAAAGTGCTGTGCATATTTACGCACTTGGCCCAAAGTGAGGATGTTACTTTGGCCGACTTGATAGAAACTGCGATTAAGTGTGAGAGGTGAGAACATGTTTGGGGGTTAATGGCACTCACGATTGTGTAGGTTTAGATAACCGCACAAACTCGACGACGGAAGCCGTTGTCGGATCTGGGTCGGCCTGAAGCTCAGAAATGATCTTTTTCTCGTCATCTGTAAGTAGTAGCGCGAAATTGCGGTCCAAGAAACCGGGCTCTTCGAGAGCATCCTGGCTGATGAAGGTGTTTGCCGTGGTGAGCCATAGACCGCGCTGCGTCCCTTCTTCGCCTTGGGGAAGATCATCGATGTAGAATGGAACAGGGATTTGAACTGAAGGGGTGAGGGCACCAGCTGCAGTGTCTAGATGAAGAGCCGCGATCTTGTTCTGCGATACTGCCTCGTAGATGTCGTGCATGGCGGCAGCTAGGGATGAGCTCTGTATGATTTCCCTCCATAACACACTCATCTTCTTACCTAGAAGCCATGTTAATTCATATTTCTTCAGGGTCGAGGTCATGGTAGACTTACGCTCTTCTCGTGCCTTATCCTTGGCAACGAGAATTCGCTTTGATTCCTTCCAGACGAACTCACTATGCTGCTGGCTGTACTTAAAAACCTTGCTAACTTTTTTGATGATGTGGTCGTAGAGGGTCTCAACGACATCCTTGACCTCATTACTGCTGGGATTGAGTATGAAGACGAGGTTAAACATGGTCATGGAACTGCGCTTCTCGTCGTCCTTGTCCTTTCCATCCTCCTTCTTGACCTCCTTCTCCTCAACAGGCTGCTCTGGTGCTTTCCCGGGAGCCAAGGGGTCGATTTCATGAGGACCAGCAGGGTCATCGGTGTAGGTGGAGAGCTTCTTGGAGCGAGCCGTCTTCTTGGGCTTCTTCCACTTTCCATTCTCAGGGACGTGGATGGGATAGGAGACGCAGTAGAGGGGATCCAGGGACAGCTGGAAGAGGCGCTTGTGATAAGGGCGCGCGGGTGTCAAGATGCCAGCGAGATCACGGGCGGGGAAGCCAGCAACGCGCTCCCAGGGGACAATCTGGGTGCCAGACTCGGTGACAAAGTGGTCATCCGGGTTGCGGGCCTGCTTGGGCAGAGAGGCGTCGTCGTCGGCGACGTCCTGGTAGCCCTGCTGGGAGAGGCGCTCGAGGATGATGTCCTCGAGCTCAGAGCCCGGGGCGGGGCCGGAGCCGGAGGCGGGTTGGACATGTGCAGGGTAGTGAAAGACAAAGGCAGGGCCGTCGCGGGAGCGGTTGACGACGAGGGCGACGGCGAGAAAGTTGTCGCTGGTGACGCTGGGCACGGCCATGGCTGGCGCGGTCACATGATAGGGTCCAATGGATGGATATAGAGGAACAGAGCTTAACTAGCAGATAAGAAGAAAAACATGTGTCGTCTGCCTTTGTTTGCGATGCTGTATACTGAATGGGCAGGCCCCCTCAAATCTCATGAGGTTGGTCGCGATGGCTCGTCCAATGATGGCGCCTGTGGAGATTGAGATGAGAGTGAGATTGAGACCTGAGCCTCAAGAGCGCCACTCTCGTGAAGGGTGGGGGGGAGGCTAGAATGTGGCGTCATGGGTTAGTCGAGTCGAGGCATGGCATTCCTTTCTTTGTAGGGGCCCAGATTCGTCAGTGCACGACAAAAGTCGGTGCGCACTTGCCTCCGTAGGGCCAACAAGAGGGTCCTTTGATCCTAGCGGCAGGCGGTCAAGAGGGAAAAAGTACGAGATCTTTTTGGAGTCTTTGATCCTCTCTCGCTGGACTGATCGTCTGGCGGGGGCGGCGTCTTCGTTGTCACGCACAGAGTTTTAGGGGAGCACGGCACGATAGCGAGACAATCAGTGGTAAAGTCGGTGTGTAGAATAGGCAATCGACAATCAAAAAAGAGTTAGATTGGGTTGGTAGGCGTGTCATTTTCCACAACCAATTTCTTTGTGCCGTGACATTTTTTTCTAATAAGGGGGCAATGCTTGTTCTCGTCAGTGGCAAGGTATTACGAGTAATTGGATAATTATTTCTGACAGCTGAAGAAAAGAAGTCTGCCCAACAGAATCAGTTCCCAACACAATTTGTTTTTCTCGATCCATAACTGGATATTCGTCGTCTTACAGGCCAGGGTCGCGAGGTGCAGGTAGGCAGGTGCACCGTCGTTAATTTCACTCAGAAAGAGGGCCCAGCTCGTAAATCAGGGTCCATTTACCAGCCCAACCCGCCTAGACGGCATACGCATGAGCATGGCATGAGTGCCCGCGCATACGAATCCATACGCGCAAAATACAGGTGTCCTCTTAAAAGGCAGCCACTAATCGAATCGAGGACATGTGATTGTGGATGGGACGGCCAAGACGTACAGTAGGTAGGTAGGCAGGTACAGTAGGCAGGTACAGTAGGCAGGCAGACAGGCACTAATAGAAGGAGCCATTTGGAGTCGAGTCCATCAAGTCAAGAATCAAGCCCCTATTAATGTCCATTTATCCATCCCATTTCCACTCATTCCCTCCATCTTCATCCCCGGCTATTTTTATTCATCAAACATTGTTGTCCCCCACGGAGAGAGAGCACAATAAGGCCATCTCTTCTCTTTTTTTGACAGTTGCAAATCATCAACCGACGTGTACCTTGGCAAGGAGAGTTTCAAGTAGTACAACAACCTACCTGCGTACGCATCAGAAGGATACGAGAAAACTTGACTCTTGCAACAGCAGCGGCACAACGTTCAACAACGTCCAACCTAACAAAGGGTCCCTCCCAAGTGACACGCGACCTCTTGACCCATCCATCCATCCATCAATCTAACTACGTTGGATAAAAATTTGCCAGATCCGAAATCCGAATTGTGGCGGACCGGCTTCTCGTCTCCTTCTCTTCACATGGTCTCGACCACCCATTCCACTGGCCCACCTGCTCTCTTCTTCGCCCACAAAACCACCGCCCGTTTTCCCTGCTCCCGATCCCGTTTCGCGCTTTCGTCCATCTCCCGACTGGAAGGGTAACAGGTCGTGTGCTTCTCCCTAACTTCATTCCGCGCCCCCCGTTCACCTCCCGACGTCTCCATCTCCATCTCGGCCTCCGCCATCGCCGTCATTGTCTTGTCAGCATCGCTCGCATATCGACATCCATCCCGCATCTCGGCCCTCCCCGAATTCTCCGCTCCCCGGCCGCTGCCACCCCTCCCGTTCTCCCCCCTCCCCTCCAGCTCCGTTGTCGAGTCTTGGTTTCCTTCCGGCGCCCCCTTTCTCCACCGCCTGTCACCACCGTCGCCGGCCGTCCTGTCCTGGTCTTGTCCCGCCTCCGGATCCCGCCCCTGAGCTGAAGCCCCTGGACATCGATCTGTCAACGACCTGAGCAACTCTCATCCTCAGAGTATCAATTCTCATCGCCTCTAACCTCCCCTCATCTTTACTATCACTTCTGGTTGCATCGTCACCTCGCGACCTGCTGTTGCTTAGCTTCATCTCTTTTTCTCTCACTCGTCGACGCTTGTCTCTGTTCTCGCGTGACCATGACGGCTTCACCGCCCAACGTTGAGTTTGGCCATGTGCCCTTCCTTGACCTGGCCTACGACAATAATGACTCTGATAACTCGGCACGAAAACTCATCCTGACCCTCATGCCCGACTGGGCAAGCGAGGACTCCAACGTTGAGTTTGTGCGCTTCACTGATGGCATCACAAACACCCTGCTCAAGGCTGTCAACCGTCGTCCTGGCATGTCCAAGGTTGACGTGGATAAGGACTCCGTCCTGCTCCGCGCCTACGGTCATGGGACTGCCGTCCTCATCGACCGCGAACGTGAGGCTGAGAACCATGAGCTGCTCATGAGGCACGGCCTCGCCACGCAGTTGCTCGCCCGCTTCAAGAATGGCATGCTGTACCGCTACATCCTGGGCACAGTTGCCCGTGCCCAGGACCTCAGTGACCCTCTCATCCTGACTGCCATTGCCCGACGTCTTGCCCAGTGGCATGCCACGGTGCCGTGCCTGGCAGACCCCAACCACGCCCGCGACGACAGGCACGTCAACGGCACCGCCAACACCAACGGAGCCCCCAACGGCCAAGTCAACGGCAACAGCAACGGCCACGTAAATGGCAACGGAACCAAGGCCCGGCAGGACATGATTGACAACGCTGCTCCGGGGAAGCCCCCGCCTAACATGTGGACGATCATGCAAAAGTGGATCTTTGCCCTGCCGACTGACACGGATGCTCAACGCGAGAGGCAAGCCTTGCTTCAGCAGGAGCTGGAGGGCATGATCAAGAAGTTGAGCCAACGGCCTGGCCTTGGCAAGAACGGGGTATGTTGCGAAGCGCCTGATCCCAGGGGTTAACAGATTGGCTAATTAAAGCGAAAAATGCAGCTCGTCTTTGCGCATTGCGATTTGCTATGCGCAAACGTCATCATCCACAAAGACGGGGATGAGGCGCCTACTGTCGACTTTATCGACTATGAGTATGCTACTCCTTCGCCCGCAGCCTTTGATGTGGCCAACCACTTTGCCGAGTGGGCCGGATATGACTGTGACTACGCGGCAGTGCCCAGACAAGACCAGCGGCTAGCATTCGTGAAGGAGTACATCAAGACGTACTTTTCCATGACCGGCGAGGACGTCGACGAAGAGACCGAGGTGCGCAAGCTCATGGATGAGGTCGACGCATACCGAGGTGTGCCGGGTTTCTATTGGGGCATCTGGTCCCAGATCCAGTCCGTCATTTCCAAGATTGACTTTGATTACGCTCAGTACGCCGAGCTCCGGTTGAGTGAGTACTGGGCGTACAAGGCCGAGGATGACGGTAGCCGGAAGGCTGCGGGTGAAGAGATGCCACTAAGGGAGAAGACGTGGTGGAGCAACAACGAATAAGACGATGAACGAGGACTCGCGAGAGACGACGTGGTCGCGAGATGACCACAGGGACCGAGCAAGTGATGGAAATTCGCTACTGTAATTCAGTTCAGTAAGCGAGAGGGTAATAGAGCGGTCGATATGGGTGGACAGGGTGAGCGAGGAGTGTGGAAACAGGATACAATGGGAAACGGTTACAGGGAGGGCGTTTTTTCCTTTTACTGGGTTCGGGTTTCTCATTTCTTCAGCAGGCGGCCTCGTTGTTCCCTTTCTTATCAACCCTTTCCTCACATCCTCCGCCTCATACCTCCCTCCCTCCACGCCTTTGTCCCCGGTGTGGTGACAAGCAACAGCCCTTACTACCCCTTCTGCCCTAGTTTGGTCTGGGTCAGTTATTTTTTCGTTTCTTTTCTTTTCTGTTCATGTTTGCGTCTATTGGGTCATGATGATACACAAAAAAAGAAAGCTCAACAGCAGGTTATGGAATGGCACACTGAGGGGGAAAGCCATTCAACATGAGCTACAGCTACGACATGCAAACATGCTGGCATGCCATGAACGAGTTGTCTTGTCTACGCAAACACCGAGTACCATGGAAAGTAGGCTCGGGTATATAAACTACCTATTATCCCTAATACATATTGATTTGATTGCCGAGACGATTTGAGTCAAGTCGAGTGGATTGGATGGTGGCCGGTTGACGAGCTGAAAGCACGACAAGTCGCCTGACGAGTGCCAGCTTGCTTTGCTGCATGGACTACATAGGTTCCTCTGCTCTGGTTGCATGGATTCATCAACCACAGCAGAATTGGCCAACCAGGACTTGTATCACTCTCAATTACAAGCAAGAGAAGCAAGCAGCCTGCGTCCATCACACCCACACGACCAACCGGGGCTTGGTCCGAGGTTGGCTAGAGCTTCGACAGAAGGACGGACGTGTCTGTGGCTTGTGGGAGGGCGAGAGACGTGGCTGGCTCGGTCCGTAGGTTGGTGTTGCATCAAGCTGGGGCACCCGGCCGACGTAATGCAGCCCGCCGGGCTGGGAAGACGGGACCATTCATCTTCCTGTTTGGGGATGGGCGATGCAGGATTTTCCTCTTCTCCCTTGCTTCTCTTTGAGTCGTGGTGGTCATCGAGATTGCGCTGTTTGCTCCGAAGAGTATCGGGATATTATAACCAAAGACACGTACATGGGTTTACGCATGGTTAATGATGTAGGTGCTAACGTTTAGATGCTAGATGCAGGCAGTGTTGCGCAAGGGCTGGCCTCTTTAGCCTCGCACCTCGAACAAAACGAGATGAGGAAGGGTCGACCGGGATTTCGGTGGCTTTCGACCGCGCGGTGAAGAAGCGGGGATGGCCAAAGCGCAACGGTTCTGAGGCAGGTGCCAGGGCCGGCGGAGTGCAGGGCCACGAGGGTAGCGGCTGCCCACTACGTGCTCTGTCAAGGGTTCCATCTCTCCCGCCCCTCCCATTGGTTGAGAACGCCGGTTTCAAACTCTCTGTTCCAGCAGGGAAGGAGCACGGTCCATTTTCGTCCCCATCCACGCTCCTTCCATCCCAAGTCCAAGCTCGGTGGCCCCCTCCCGTTCTGACAACCTCCATCCAAGCTCCATACTAATTGATCCATGGGAAAGAGAGACCAGGGCAGGGTTGCAGGTGCCTTTTTTCCCTCACCTCCAGCTCCTTCCCGGGCTCAACCATGGACTTGGGTTTGATGTCCCGGCGGCTGGTACAGTATCATCTGCCTTCTTTCACTCTCTTTTTTGCCTCATCTCGGCAAAAACCGCACCCCCCAGGATCCTATTATCCCATACATAATCCAACCAAATTTCCGCTGATCTCGCAACGTCGCAGCCGATCATCCACATGCAGGGAAAGACCGTGTCGTTGGAAGACGGATACAGACAGAAGCACGCTACGAGCTCCAAGTTGCAGTAGCGCCTATAGCAGGGGCAAGCAAGGCGAGACAAGGCAAGACAAGACAAGACAGAACAGAACCTGGTGCTGGTGCTGGTGCTGGTGGCACCGGTCAGACGCCGCCGTTGCTGCTGGCGCGGCCCTTTGCTGTCACTGTTCGCGCGCTGTTGCTCCGGCTTCTGATACTTTGTTTGCTTAGACGCGTCTGTAGTGACAGACCAGACTAAATGGCCCCGAAGGTTTCGGCCGGAACTTTTCGAGTCCTCTTTTTCCTTCTGATCCCACATTGTCCCAGCCGCCAGCCAACTAACTAACCTCTCTACCCTTCCCTTGAGGACTATCCAATCTTACGCCCAGAGGTCTCTACTCCTTGCCAAAGGGTTCCATCTCTTACCGCCAGACCGGGCCCCACTGGAAAAACCCTCAGCAAGTCGAGAGAGAGAGAAATTGAGGGCCGAGCGCGTGATGAAGCTGTCCACGTTGCGGAGAGACATGGCGGCGAGACTTGACAGGCAGGAAGGGAAGAAAAGAAGCAATATCAAACACCGGCCCAGGACGCACTAGGGACCAACAATGCACCGGGAAAAGAAACATGAACCCCAAGCCACGGCAACGGCTCGAGCTACGCACCAGCCCAGCACCACCAAGCTCCGCCTTGTCGGTCCAGTTACCGTTCCTGCAGGCTCTAAAAAGGCGACCCAGGCAAATGTAGGAGACGAGACGGCACGGCGGTGCCAAACGGCGCTCAGCTCTCACCCTCCTCCCGGCTACCTTGGCCACCTTCCGTGACAGGGTTACGGCCGAGACGGGGCTAATACCCCGACGAGGCTACCATGACAGGGTCTCTTGTGACGGAGCCTGCGGGCGAGGGGGCTTGTGAGCTGGGCAAGCAGGGCGAACGGGACGAACAGCTCGCGCAAGCAGGGTTGCTGTTGGGGTGTTGTGTGGTGCAGCAGTGCAGTGCAGTGCAGTGCAGTGCTCCATGGATGGTTGCTGGAATCGTGCTCATGCCTGGCTTGACTGGACTGGACTCGTGGCTCTGACCAGGACCCGGTTGGTGGGTGGCTCCCCGCTGTCTGTCATTGGGATTAAGGCCCTTGGATACCTCGACAGAGGATGACATGGCTAAGGATCCGCACTGCCTGTGAACGCAGCCAGCGGCGGGCAACATACTGTGTCAACGTCGGCCAAGAAACACGGCCTCTCACTTTCTTATGCTATGCTCACCCTGCCTGCCCTGCCCTGCCCTGCCGCCGAAGGCCGATGGATGGATGGATGGCCAGACAGACAGGCGAGGACATACAGCTCCTGCGCGCGAATCCAATCCCAATCCCAATGTTGCTGTACCCTGCGGTCCCCTTGCAACTCTGAGGTTTATACCTGGTCGGACGGGGGCCTCCAGACGGATCCAGGCCCAGAGACCGCACCGCATCGTTGTCGGCACTATCTCCAAATCTGCCGCGACGGGGGAGCTCTGCCCCACCTTGCTCACTCTTTGCCCTCACTCCCTCGCTGATTCTCTCACACATGGCCGGGGCCACGGGGGGCCCAGCACAATGTCGTGCGCTCGTGCCCTCTGATAAATCTTGACTCGTTCATTCGCCTTGATTTTTAGCATCTCCACGAGAGAGAGCCTCCGGATTCAATCCTGATATTGCTCGTCCGGGGGGCAGTGGATTCGAGTCGACTCTTACTCACCCTTTGCAGTGCTGTGCTGGCCAGTACAGTACTTGCATTACATACACCTACTCCTCCTCCTCCTCTTCTTCCTCCCGTCTCCTTGATCGGCCGACGGCTGCCCGCCTTCTGTTGTGTACCAGACCGGCAACAAATGGCTACTGGCAGACTCTCGCAGTAACCACCAGCCAGCGAACTCGTCGCCGAACGAAGGGGGGGGTTACGAAACGACACGACCAGCCATGCTCACCAGTTCAGGACAACCCAACAGGACAGCATTGAAAAGTCGAGTCGGGACGAGATGAGATGATCTGGTACAGAGATGAGCCGGGATGACTGCACTCCGCGGGGCCTATCCGACCTGGAGTCCCATCTTGATCTTGCCGCCGCCCATCGCCAGCAACCTCAGGTCGACCTTGACGCCGGTCCGAGGTCAGTCGCACCAACTTCAGCACACCAAGGTCAACATGTCACTCTCAATGCCGCTCTCGAGGTCGACATGCTGCGGCACAAACTTCGCTCTCTCGAGACTATTGTCGAACGTCACGGTGTGTTTCGTCCCGCCTCCCTGTGCCTACCTAGCTGTCTACCTGCCTACTTGTCTACCTACCTACCGTCAGCATTGGCGCTTTTCTTCGGCATCTCCTCTCCTGCTCCGGCAAAATCCTTTGGCGCATATCCTAATCATGGTTTCTCCGCGTAGGCATCGCGTCACGCATTCCCTGTCTCTCTGAAGCTGAAGAGGCGCGGGCGCTCCAGTATCGTTGCGAGTGCCTCGAGGCCGCTTGCATACAACAAAGTGAGTTGGTAACTAGACTTTTGTTCTCGAGCTCTCGTTCGAGTCTAGTTCCTAGTGCGAAGGAAACTGACAGCTTAGACATGGACGTCGCTAGTATCTTGACAAACTCACCGCCAGTCCCTTTGCCACCTGGATACCCTTCATGGCTTGAACATCACTTTACACACAATGACCGAGTAACTCACAACTCGGTTTCACAAGGCTCTGCGTCAGCCCTCGACAGGTTGAAGCCAGCGCCGTTTAAATGCTGGCACGATCAGTGCATACACTATGTCTACGGCTTCTCAACTCAGCTAGACCGTGACAACCATCTTCGACTCCACTCAAACAACACAACTCTGGGCGACTCGGAACTGTTTAGAAAACCTGGGAATTCCTTGCAGCCTAACGAGCGACGACCAGAGAACACCAGTGTCCCCTTGACGCGGGACCGATTACCACCTATTCAACCACCGACGACTCTCGTAACGACTAACCTACCTCCTCTTCCCTTCCCAACCCCTTCTACGGCTTCGACAAGGAGAGAATCTGGCTTGGGCTTCACATTTCCGGATCCTAAACCTACATTACCGCGAACAGGCGGAGAACCCGTTCCTGACCCTCAACTACCTCCGTTGAAACGAGCTCGTGTTGGACATCATCGCCTACAATCGATTGGGGAACTCAACCTTTTACGGAATAACGAACCTTGTCTACGATGCCGAGCTGCCAATAGCCAAGTAGGTTTTCTTGACTATTTTGCTAGTGTTGCAAGCTCATGACATCTCTAGTGCGATGCGAATCACCCCTGCTCACGGTGCGTGGGAGCGCCATCATCCGAATCAGAGGCACATTGGCGTGTTCTGGGCTGTTACCGAGGACCAGTCACTTCACTGACCGATGTTCTATTGCAAGGTATGGGGTTTCTGGAAGGACCGAGGTTATCTGTTTTTAACTGGTCACTTGCAGGATCTTTTGCTTGGACGCAGCCTCAAACGCCTATAACACCATCTGATCCACGACGAGGGAGCGTCAACGACCTCATCTTAGCTCAGAATCCGACTCTAGTTACGGCACCAAGACCTGTTTCTTGGAGAATTGACTTTCAGGACACGTTTTGGTGGCAGGATGGCGAGTTAGACCTGGATGAACGTCCTACTCGAACCCTACAACCGAATCTCCATGATCCAGCACCCATGCCTCCCGTTTTGCGCCTTATCGAATCCAGTTCAAGTTTCCGCGGCGCTGCCTTTGATCTTCTCGAACTCCTGGCGATCAGCGGTCAACTCTCTACGACGCGAGAGGAGGAAAAGGTGAAGCATTCGGCACTCTTTCGGGCAAAACAGTTACTTCGAGAAGTCTTGTTCTACGATGCATCCCAACCGAACCCAACTATTCAGGGAGACAACCTTCCTCCCCGACCTCCGATCGAAGGTGGTCCTTCTGCAGAACGAAATCAACTTCTCAGGGAATGCACGCGACGATTTATGGTCTCGTTCGACTTTGCTACCTCGAACCCGGCAGCCATGGGCTTAAAACAATGGCTTGGGGTTTTCATCTCGCTTTGCATATTCAGCGCCGTGGAGAGAATCTTGGTTGATATTGCGCGGTCCTCTCAAGTAAACGGTCAAAGACCAGCAGAGCCCTCTGATCAAGTTGCTCGAACTGTTTACCAGGTTCTAGTATCCCTATTCTCGAACTCGAGCGATGCATTATCGACCAACACGAAGCTGGAGGAGCCACTTATCCACCACATAGCACGTGTTGTTCGCCGCGAAACCTGGCTGTCAAAGCACATGTACTCGAGTTTCGACTTTCTCCTCAAGCTTGGAACCGGCGACGTTGCGAGCTATGGGTTCAACGGATTTGTCATGCCAGCCAGACGATACTCGGGGCCTTCAGGATCTAGTCTTTTACCCCCGGCTCAACTAGAGCCCCCGTCCAGACCAGTCTTTCCAACCTCGACGCCGTTTATAGGTCCCTCAGGCTCGGGCCTACACTACGTACCGCTTGGTTCGAGACCAGAGTTGCATCCTCCAGGGCAGTTTGTACCACCGGTTGAAGTACCGGGGCGGGCACGCAGACACACAGTAGGGGACGATATATCACCAACCACCGATTCGCGACGACCATCTGGAGAGCCAATATCACCCTCGAGGCTCAGATCCTCTTCCCGTCGAACGTCTTTACGCCGCGTGTACTGCGACAAATGTAACGAACATCCAGACGGTTTCCGAGGTGATCACGAACTTCGACGACACATGGACGCCAAACATTCGGCCACGGTCAAACGATGGGTTTGCAGAGAACCCAAGAACCCTATACCTGGGTCACCACAGCCAATCATTCCCTTGTCACGTTGCAAAGCATGTCTGGCACAAAAGCGCTACGGCGCATACTACAACGCGGCAGCGCATCTTCGGCGTGCCCACTTTCGACCGCATCGAGTTGGTAAAGCTAGTGGTGATTGGCCATCCATGAGCGTCTTGAAGGACTGGATGCGCGAAGTACGACAATCTGTCGACGTTACCGAGGAACATATATCTAGTGGGGAGGACGACATGGAAGAGTTCCAGACCCCTATTGATTATAGAGACTCTGTCTCTCAACGGGCATCACTTGCCCCTGAAGCGCCGCTACAGGCGGCCTCAGTTTTAGGACCACGCGTCTCAACATCTGTTGAACCATCGATGCCGATCGAACGAGCCAGCCCGTCTCGACGACCTACTGAAAATAGGACCAAGTGTCCTCATCCAGACTGCGGGCGCGAGTTTCGTGATCTTGCCTCTCACATGCTCACGCATCAGGAGGAACGACCCGAGAAGTGCCCTATCGTAACATGCGAATACCATACAAAGGGATTTGCGCGCAAGTACGACAAGAATCGGCATGCCTTGACGCACTACCGCGGTTCGATGGTCTGCCCCTTTTGTCCAGGCGTCGGAAGTCCCTTCGAGAAGGTGTTCACGCGCGCCGATGTCTTCAAACGACACCTGACTGCTGCACACCAAGTTGACCAAACGGGTCACAGCAGTGGTCATCGATTACCCAGCGGCGAGGATCCGGCCGGGACGAAAGCGAGGTGTTCAATTTGCAAGATCGGTTTCGGAACGGCACAAGACTTTTACGAACATCTCGACGACTGTGTCTTGAGCGTCATTGTGCCATCTTCCAGTACATCAGGTCAACAGGGTCGACCGCAGTCACGACAGCAATAACAATATCATATACGAAAATAAGTTACAGACTAAAAAAAAGGCAACCCGTCGAGGAATAGAGAGGCACTGGGATCAACGCCACGGTTTTGGCCACCTACTCTTTTTTTGAGGAAACGGGACAGTCAGTGAATGGAGTGGACGACGATTTTTACTACCTTTTTTCCTGTTTTATTTGTTTATACACACACACACACACATGAGGATCATAAAGACAAAGTGCCTGGCGCACAGAAACAACGGGATTTGGATTCTAGATACCATGGAAACTTTTTTGGCCAACAACGGCCGCTCTTGATTACTTCTTTCTTCTTCAGTTGTAAGATTATTTTTACATGTGTATATCCATATCCATAGTTAGGCATTGAGTGTGTTTGAATTTAACGAATCAAGGCTCATTCAGAGCACATCACTTAAACATCACTGGAGCCAAAACAAGAGCCGACATGTGTAATTTCAGTTTTGATGTATTAACTCGACGTCAACCATAGTATCTATACTCGTGGTATCTTTTTCAACTCTTAACACCACCTGCTGCAACGTACTAGTAACATGTATGCCATACCCTTTATGGGCAGAAAAGGAAAAACAGGAAACAATGTGAACCGCAATCAACGCCAATGCCATGCTAAAGACCACTCGCTACCCCGAATATGCGTATATGTATATGTGAGATTTGATGTTTGATGGAGAATGAATGGTATCACTAGAGAGAAGAGGATGAAACAGTTTACTTGGAACTAGAGTCCTCAGAAGGCAGAGCCGTCTTCTCGTTGATGGAGTCGTCGACCATGACAGAGTTGTCGCGACGGCCAAGGTTCTTGGGGGCGGAACGCTTGAAGAATTCGTGGATCTCGGGGGAGAACTCGCCATCGTCGGGCATCTCAGCACCCTCGGTGTCCTTGGGACCACGGCTGGCCTGAACAAGCTCCCACTCGGCACGCATGTCGGCGATCTTGGCACGCCAGTCGGCCTCGGGGTCGTAGGACTTGGCAAGACCACGCATGCGCTCCCAGAGGGACAGATGGGCGGGGTTGACGGCGACACCGTGGTACTCGCTCTCCTTGCCCTCGATAATGTAGTGCCAGCGGCGCTCCTGCTCCTTGAGATCGAGGCCGGTGGTGTCGGGGAGGAAGAGCCAAGTGAGGAGCATACCAGCTAGACCGAACCAGGGGACGACGTAGAACTTGGTCTGGTCATCGATGTAGTTGTAGAGGACCGAGGCGAGAAGGGCACCAGACTTGCCGATACAGGCGGAGAAGCCGTGGGCGGTGGCACGGATGGGAGTGGGGAAAACCTCACCGGCGACGAGGAAGGTGACCGAGTTGGGACCGAACTGGTTGAAGAAGGACGAGATGAAGTACATGGCCTGGAAGCCGTGGATACCAGCAGGGCTCGTGTAGTAGTCGTACTTGAAGGCGGGGATGACGAACATGAGGAAGCACATGAGGAAGCCAACCTGCTGCATGTTCTTGCGGCCGTACATCTTGTTGTCGATGAGGAGCGAAGCAAGGTAGTATCCGCACATGGAGACAGTGATGTTGACCAGGTTCCAGGTCCAGGTGGTGAAGATGGTGTGGTTGGATCCAGAGATGACGTTGATGAACTGAGACTGGAAGAGCTTGTTGCCGTAGAAGAAGACATCGTTGCAGAACCAAGTGCCGGCAGTGGCAAAGAGACGACCACCGAAGTGAGTGAAGCAGTATCGGAGGGCGTTCAGGTCGTAGCCGGTAACGTTGGATCGCTTCTTGGCCTCAGCGAGCTGCTTGGAGGCGTTGGGCATGCGGTAGGTACGGTAGTAGAGAAGCCAGAGAGTACCGATGGCGGGGAAGGCGAAGGAGAGACGGAAGGTGTACTGAGCAGCAGAGGTTGTGTAAGGGGGCGAGCTCTGACCCTTGTTGAAGATGGCGAGGAGGACAATGAGGACGACCTGGTTGACGAACTGACCCCAACCCTGCATCAGGAAGGCAGTGGTGACACGACGACCACGGTGGAGACGATCTTCACGAGTAGAGAGCTTGCCGTCGGTGGAGGCACCCTCAAGAGACGATGTAGCAGTGATGGGATACTCGCCACCAACACCGAAACCGTAGAAGAAGAGAGACCAGGCGTAGCAGATGACCCAGCCCTGAAGGGTGAGACCCCAACTGGCAGTGAGCATGAGAAGACCGATGAACATGATGGCAGCATCCTGGATGAGACCCCAGCGTCGGCCGACCCAATCACCCATGACCTGTAAGAGAGTTAGCATCAATTGGAAGCGTAAATATGAGTGAGTTTAGGCGACTTACACCAACGACAGCCTGGCCAACCATGATACCGATAATCTCGAGGTAGGTGACACTGGCAATCCAGTTGTGAGAGCACTCGGTGGCCTTGTCCTTGTTCCAGCACTGAGGCCAGGCAGCCTTGAAGAGAGGCTCGAGGTTGCCAATGGAGAAGAGGACATAACCCTCGAGACCGAGACCAGCACCAGGAATGACTGCATGGCGGAAATACCAAGAGAGAGGAGAGAGAGGATCCTCCTTGAACATGCTCCAGGCGGATTTGGCCTCCTCCTTGGCAGCTTGCGTGTCAATCTTGTGGACAAAGCTCATGCGCTGGGACAGAGGCAGATCAGCCCAGTAGACACCATCCTCATTGTAGGAATCGTCAGGACGGGTAACATGGCTAAAGATGCGACGCTCATCAGCGGTAGCATAAGCAATGGGCTCGTCCGGGTCGTCGCTGTCTGGAGGACCGTGGGGCACGGGAATCTCGCCAGGGATGGTGGCGGCTTCGTGGCGGTGGTGCACCATTTTGGTAAGTGGCTTGATGTACCTGTAACAAAGTGTGTAGGCGATTGGCGAAGCTCAATGAGAGTAATCTCTTGGTGGTGGTGGGTTGTGGCTGTTTATATACGAATGTATAAGTGAGAGGTGTTGGAGTCCGAAAACGGAAACACCAAAAGAGGAAGTGTGAGAGGTGAATTGGAAGAATCAATTCACGGCGGATCAAGGTCAAATCAAGGACTCGATGCCTCTGGTTGTCATGTCTTGCGCTCTGGAGAAGGAAGCGAGAACCAAGTCTTGAATCGGGGCGAGGACGGGCAGTATTTGAAGCAGAACCTTGGGCGGCGTCGAGTGCGCCTGGAGCATCTCCATGCTCCAGACGTCGGTCAAACATGACGAGAGAGTGTGAGCCAGTAAGAATGCGTAAATTAACCTCGTGGGAGAACGTGTGGACGAAAGTCGATCTCTGGGGTCGAAAAGCTTGGGGGTGGGAGGGAAGGGGGGGCGTGTGGAAAGATTCCCGTGTTTCCATGGTCGTGGGCGTGGCCGCGCACATCGCCGCCTCGCCTTCAGGGACCGAGTTTGAAGCTTGGACGGCGGGAGAAAGAAGTGGATCTGACTAAAAAAGAGCGGAAGAAAAAAAAAAACCACAGACGAGCCAGGGATGATGGAGGGACGGACGTGGGTTGCTGCAAGAGAGTGACAGAAAAAAGAGAGACAGAAGAGTGGGATGGGATGGGATGGGTTGGATGGTTGGTGTTGAGAAGGTGATTTGATGGACAGGAAGGGATTGGCGGATGGGTCCTTCCCACCCTGGTCCCTCGCTCCTCCCTCCATCGAACGCCGAGAGATCCAGGCTAGATCCTGACAAGCAGCAGGTGCAGTGGTGCACGGCAATGAGCGGCGACGTGATGAGCGATGAGAGCTCCCAAAAAGATAGACCGAGGAGCGGGATGATGGAAACCTTGACGGGAAGAAGATGCCGAGTTTATTCTTTTCATGTCAGATTCTAACGTTATTATCCATCCACCATGGGCAGTTGCCGCAAGGTACGGATACATAGACAGAGTTTAGAGAGTCATGACGACCAAAGCTGAACTGCAACTGCAAAAGTACAAGTAATGACGTCGGAAGCTGTTAAGCCACCAGCACGTGTGTCTACGGGGATGGCTAACAGGCTGGAAGTCTTGGCAGTCCAGGCCAGGCAATTGGGCACGCGACTGGAAGCGACTGCAAAAACTCGGGTAGGACGGCACATCTCGAGAGTAAAGGACCCGCAGGAACCATTCGGCCGACTCCGTTTCCTGGAAGATCATTGCTCGAAAAAACATGTCATGGGCATTGAGATCCTCAGAAGGACCCTCTTTACTCGAGAGTGAACCATTCGGATGCCCGTGTCTGCATTGAAATGGCAAGACGCTCACACACCATCACGGCCCGTCTCCCTCTGATTTTTGTTTCACCCATACATACATAAACCTTCCATATTCCCTCTCTTTTTCCTCTTTCCCACCTTCGGTGTCCTAATTCAGACACCGGGACATTGGACACGCACAGGAACGCCCATCTCTTGCATTCGAGACCTTATGCACCCCATTTTCTCGGATCTTCGGGATCGCCATTCTCACGTCACCTTCTATCGACGGTTTTTCTCTGGGCGGCTTTCTTGCCCAGGACGCCAAGGTCGACCACCGCCATCTCCCGTCTCGGCGCCTCTAGGAGCCGCAACGCCCCCCTCTCTCTTCCCAGCACTACATTGGCTGGCCCAGGGGCAAGAATTTTTGGCTGAAGAGAAAAAAAAACGGGGGTTTCCTCTGCAAGGCTTCTTCCTGGTGGATCCTTCATGCACGTGCTGCAACGACATTTGACCCAAAGCGGAAACTTGTCGTGTGACACTTTTCCTTCGTCCGAGACCTCGACTCAACGACACGAGGACCCTGCAACAAAGAGGCACCACACTTTTTTTTTCGTTCTCTCTCACACACACTCACAACCCAATTCTTGGTGCCAACTAAATTGCTACTCTAAATCCAGCTCCGTAGTAGATCTTAACCCAACGTGAACAATGGCTCATCTTGAAGCAACCGTTGTAGAAAAGCTTGTCCTCACCGTCAAGTCCGCCTCACGATGCCCTCCTCCGTCAACGGTCAAACTCCGTGTCCCACTCGTACAGGTCATCTAGACACGGCAATACAAGTAATCCCGCAGTGTTTGCCTGCCTACAGACTCCTACCCTGTGAAACCCATTACGTACCCGTCGCCGATGCAAGCCTCACAAGCCTCGCACTCACACGCAAGACGCGCCATGCGACACGCGCGGAATTGACTCGCATGGAGGACGATATTCAGCTTGATCATGCTTGAGCTCGGTGTCCATTTCTGTCAATTGTTCTTTGTTGGTTGCAACACACTACACTGCAATTCACGTCAGATAATACACACACCACCACCGAGCGGGTAATGACTCTGTGGCCTTGGATATCAGCCAACCAGCCCATTCATCCAAGGTTCCCCCCCGCTGCTACTTCAACTCATGGGATCCCCCAGCGCAGCTCTCGCTTGCTTATCCCCTCACTCCCTCTCACGAATCAACCTTTGAGACCATCAAAAGGTCCCCCCCTCTCTTCTCCTCTTCATCCCCCGCCCCAACGGCTGACCCTGCTCCTTTGGAATAACCATAACACCATGCATGCTTCATCCAACGAATGAAGCCCGCATGTTTCTCTCCACAATTGCTTGTCCTGCTACCAGCCTCTTTTTTCCCACCCGGGGTTTGAGTTGCAATTTAGTCACCATCATCCACCTCCTTCAAGTCCGGCCCGGTTCGACAGCAAGACGCCTCGCAGCCACAGCAGCAACAGTGACATCGGATGCGTGGATATTTTTTTCTATCCCTCGGCTCTTGAGCTCGCTTGCTACGCTACCTACAGTAGCTTGTCAGTCTATCGCCAAGTCTAGGCTTAGTTATACATGGCTTGCCGATTGTTACTACGGCCAACTTGGCTAGTCTCTGCTCTGACCTCTTTCTCTCTCGGCCGATCTCGTACGTCCGCTCCAACATGAAGATCCATGCCAATTTCTCTCGACATGTTTTGTTTGATAGTCCATCCCATATACAGTACTACCTCTTCCTACATGTCCTTGTTTCGTCAGCATCAGGCTCAGTCCCCTCCCCTCGCCGGCCTCGCCCGACCGGATCCCTCCGGCTACACTCTTCTCCATGTCCAGATTTAGAGATAGATTGGCTCAAGTTTATGCTTACACGACGCCAGCCAAACATGCGTCGTGTATCTGTATCAGGCTCACTTGGGTTACGACACCCGGTAGGGATCATGCATCGAGGTTTGTATCTTGCTTGTTTGGAATCTCTAGTACAACACAACATGTAATCCATCGCATGTACCTTGGGCAGAGCGAGGCGACCCAACGGGACGTGAATGAGCGGCAATAGTGATACAGCAACGAACAAGGTCTCCGTCAAGGAAACCCTGACATTGTGCTGATCCGCCGACTCCCTCCTCGTCACTCTGAGCCACCATCGCCATCAAAAGACCCATCAAACCCCTACCACGACAACTCCCATATTCCTTGCAATCACTCTTGATGAGACATATCTGTGTCCCAACGACGTGCCTTTTTCCTTTTTTTTTTTTTTTTTGTCCCTTTTTTGTTTTGTGTGAGTTTGACTGTCCAAGTCTTCTTTCTGCCCATACATGCATCATCTTCAACTCTTCCCCAGCAATGACGAGACAACTAAAGTCAAGAAACTCAAATGCCCTTCCCTTTCCTTTACCGCCAGATGCAATCACTCACTCTTTGAATGTCTTGTGCGAGTTCAGTCTGTTCGCCTGCATCCATGCCCCTGTCCTGCTTTCTCATCTCTCCTCCTTTCGCTTCCCCGCACAATTTCGTGCGCTTAAAATGAGACAGCCTCCATATCCATCCATCCATCCACTCAGCTCAGCTCAGCTCTTCTTCAACTTGGCTCAGTTGTCTCCGCTCAAACGCCACGCTGCATTTCGTAGATACAAAGGAAATTTCAAGAAATAATGGGCAACAACAACAGAAACATCCATCGTCTTCCATGCCAATATGCTGCAACATGCCCCATTTCTAACATGTTACAGCTGCTGCGTCGCCTTGCCTTGCCTGACCTTGCTAAGGGAAGGGATCGTCATCTCCCGGCCGGCCTTGGTGTCGCCTCATCGTCTTCACCGCCGTCGCCATCCACCCGCATCGTCGTCAACGGCCGGGGTGTAGCATCCACGCTGTCGACCCCGTCCTTATCGCTTCCGTCTATCTCCCCTTCCTTCTTGGATCCCCCCTCAGGTGGTGTCTGCGCTGTCGCTTCTAGCGCAAGCACTCCACCGTCGAGTAGTCCCATTTCCATCTCCTTGGATGGTGTCGTCACAACTTGTGTTACAGCCTCGGAAGTGCTCTCTGATCCCATCGTCAAACTATCGTGGCTATTCGCCCGCATCATCTCGATTCCCAGCTTAGAGCTGGGGAGGTTTGTCTTGCCCAGGATCTGCTGGCTGTTGCGTGCGAGCGACTTCTCCCTTCCGCTCCCGAGTTCCTCGTCCTCATCATCGGCAGACTCGGTACCATCTAGCACTCTTTGCTCCGATCCGTCCCTCTTTCCCTTAAGCTTATCGCTAGCTCGTGGTCGGTGCTCCATTTGTGCCGGTGCTGACTGCTGCGCTAGAAGTTGAGGCATAGCCTTCCTCGACACCTCAATCATGTCACCATCCGTTGTGATGTTCAGGCCCCCTTCGTCCCATTCGTTCGTTGCCTTGCGGCTGATAACGACTGGCACTTCGTCTGTCGTCACTGATTCCGAGTCGCCAAACAGGGACGAGCTGATCGAATCTTCACGGCTCGACATCATCGCTGTCCCAAGGCGTCCCGCGAAGACGGATGAGCCAGACGTTGGGCTGTCCTCTAAGCGCGAATTGGCTTTCCTGATCCCCAGGGGCACCGGTCGGACCATGCCCAGAGATGAACCTTGTCCTGGGGATTCGGGTCGCCATTGGCACAACCCTCGAAGCACTTCGGTCAGCTTCGATGAGCTGATGGGTTTCTCAATCAGTGAGTCAAAGTAGTGAGGCGCCTGAAGCTCCTTGAGATATGCCGTGATGGCCACGATTGGCGTGTGCGAGTTGGCATTCTTTGTCTCCCGGATCATCCGTGCAACGTCGGCTCCGTTGATCTGTGGCAACTGATACTCGAGGAAGATCACATCGAACTTGATCTCGCTCATCGAGTAACGAACTGCCTCAGAGCCGTTTGGTACGGATATCGTTCGGCATCGAAGCTTCTCCAGTAGCTTCTCCATGACCATGCGTGAAACTGGATGATCCTCGCAGATCAAGACATCCAATGGCCGGAAGGTAGGTCCAGCGTCAAAAGCAATCTGAGATAGTCGCCTTGAGCTCTGTCTGCGTCGCTGTACCCTAAGCAGGGCGTTGTGCTTCTCGCCTTCATTGTCTGACGAAGATGGAGACATGTCAAACACCTGGCTTCTGCGGTTGCGGTGATGATGCAAAATATCTGTCGCAACGGGACTGCCGTCCTGGGACTGTGAGCCCACTGTAAGTGACCTCGACCGTCCCGCCGACGAATTGCTCGACTGTCGTGGTGTTGATATGGACATGGACTTCTGGGGCGACAGTGATAGTGGAGGTGGCGCCGTTCCACGGCCCTTGGCAGGGGACGAAGTTGTTGCTGCAACCGTGGTGGCAGCCTTTTGCAAGCTCGGAGGCACCTTGGGAATCTCAAATGCCGAGCCGGCCTGCAGAGATGCCGCTGTCGATTGGTGAGAGAGGCTTGAGGAGTTGCTTGACGCCTTTCTTCGCCCATCCGTTCCTTGTCCAGCCACAAACGAGACGAGCAAGGGGGATGATGGCTGAGAGGCCCGGCTTGGAGAGGCGTTTGTGAAGCCAGATGGCGATTGGGCTCGGGTTGTAGCCTTGGCATTGGAAATGGTCCTCGAAATGGGGTTCGACATCACGGGACTGCCTTCGAGCGAAGGTGAAGGAGATATCACGCTGCTTGCAGCTCCGGGGCTAACGGAGGTTTGCTTGCTCTGCGTGGCGAGAGCTTCGGCTCGCAGCTTTTGGATGACATCCTTGTTGGCCTTCTCTAGCACAGGAAGATTCTTGAATGAAAATGATCCAAAGTCGTCCATCGCTACTGGTTCACTCAGGCGCCTCGACTTGAGGTCACGTACATGAGGAGGGATGTGCAATGGCATGAGCTTCCGACTGATCGAGTTGACTTGCGACCTAACTCGTGACAATGCGTCATGAGGGCGCTCAGCATACTCGGAGCCGGCAGTTGAAGATGGTGGGGATGCCTGGTCCTCCATCTCCTCCGCAAAAGACTGCAAGACCGCACCTCTGGCATCAAAGTACTCCGTATCCTCAGGGTTCTCTGGCTGAGGCACAAACTGAGCCTCATCCTCAAGGAGCGTGTCCCAGTTCACCTCATCGAACCAGGGATGCTTCCGGATTTCTTCGCCGCCAGACTGAAACTTGTCCTCGCGATTAGAGCCCAACCGCTGGTGGGGTTCCATACACAACAGCTTGTTGATGAGATCCTTGGCCTCCTCAGACACCAGCTCACACTCATCCTCGTCCGGCCATTGAATCTTTCGCGCTAGGATATTCTCAAAGACTTCCTCAGCCTCGCCAGCATGGAAGGGGGGGAAACCGTAAAGAAACTCAAAGAGAATACAACCAACAGACCACCAATCACTAGTTTCGTCCTGTTTGTCACCTTTGATGGTTTCCGGGGCCAGGTAGTCTGGCGTACCCACGAAGCGTCGGTTGGTATCCTCGGGGTTGAATAAGGCCATTGGAGGGGGCATCATGTTGGATGGTGGGAGGGAATTCCTGGTATGGCTGTCCATGCTAATTTTCGTATTTACGATCGGTGGCAAATCCGGTGATCCTTGGGCAATGACTTCCTCATCCAGAGGTGATTTTATGCTGTTGGGCTGAGAGGCGGTCTCGGCATCGTTCAAGGAGAAGTTGGCAACCATGTGTGCGAGTGTCTCACTACCGCCACTATCACTTCGATGGGTGCCCGACACTCGACGTGGCTCCTGGCTGAGGTTGAAATAGGACGGCTGCCCTAAACTGCCAACCTCTGGGGTCATCTGGGGTGTTGCGCTGGGCGAATGAGCAGGCCCATGCAAGTCAAGGGAAGTAGATCTTGAGGATGCGATAGACGTAGATCGAGCAAAGGGCCCTTGCTTGAGCAAGTCTGGTGTTCCGTCCAAGTTCTCACTATTCAACGCCCGCTTCTGTCGGCCAACCAAACCCATACGAGAAAGGCCAAAGTCTGTAAGCTTGAGGTGGCCCTTCTGGTCAATGAGGAGGTTATCAGGCTTCAAGTCACGATGAATAATGCCGCGACTATGGAGGTGCTCAACACCCAAGACCACCTCGCCAAGATATTTCTTCACCCATTCTTCAGGGAGCCCGCCAAGAACTTTGATGAGCGAGGCGCAGTCGCCGCCATTCAAATATTCCATCACAAGATAGAGATAGTCCTTGCTTGAGAATGTCCAGTAGAGCTTGGCAACAAATTCGCTCTCCCCTTGCCACATCATGATGGCACGTTCGGCTTTGACGTTGCCGACCTGGTTCTTGGCAACCATGTCGGCCTTCTTGAGAACCTTGATTGCAAAGTACTCCCCTGTAGACTTCTTCTTAGAAAGGTAGACGCTGCCGAAAGCGCCCTTGCTGATGGGCTTGATAATCTCAAAGTCTTTGATTGAGGGCTGCGTTGGACGAGGCTGGGGAGGAGCACCAGCGCCCAAACGGGGTGAAGGTGGTGGTTTCATGACAAAGTCAGATATGGCTGCTGAAGACTGTCTCCTGTGATGTCTATGAGGGTGCGTGGCAGGGGAGCTGAAATCGCTTCCAGGAAGCATGGGTGAAGCCTCTGGGGATACCATTCCTTCTTGAGACCCGGGGAATCCCCGGGCCTTGATCCGCAAGGGGGAAGATGGTTGCGCTGGTCTGGAGGGGGATTCCTGGCGGTGAGGAGACGAGGTGCCAGGTAGAATGAGACTTCTCCGGTGACGTCTCCGTGTGCTTGCAGCACGCCGAAGGTCCCCGAATTCGGAGATAGGGGACTCAGTCCTGGGGGCGTTACGAGATGCAACCGATGACGATCGGAAACTCCCTTCGCTATCGACAAGTTCGCCTTCCAGGTAAAGAGAGTCTCGGCGTGTGTCTCGCACCTGGGCCCCTAGATTGCTTAAGCCACCGAGATGGGACCTTGGAGTAGGACACTCCTTCGGGCTGCTGGATCTGGTGGACGCAATGAACGAAGTCGGTCGTGAACGGTTCTTCCTGTCGGAAATGTCCATCTGACGGAGGGCTGTGGCCAGTGCAGACGGGCTATTCAACGGCTCGGCAAAGTTCTCATTCTCGCGAGGCTCGGATGCAACAGACTGGGGAGGATTAGACTGAGGTGGTAGAGTCTCGGGTAAAATCTCCTCGTCGTTCTCAACGACGTCTTCATCACACACTTCGCATTGGTCGTACTCTTCTTGGCTCAGTTCTTCTCCCTCCTCTGTGGAATCTGTCAGGTCACCAGCGGCAATACGAGCTGCCTTCCTCAGTGCTTCGTCAATGCAGTCCTGGACGAGACACGCCAGCTCGATTCGAATACGCTCGGCATATTCGATGATCTTCCTATGACGAAAGACGGCATCGACCTTGTTTCGAGCGACCTTTTCCGTATCAGCACACAGAAGAGCCAGGCCCTGCTCCTGCTCCAACGTGTTTGTGCTTGGGGATTGCCACTGTAGAACCTGTGATATTCGTGATTCGGACTGCGGCGACTGTGTTCGGAACTCGCCGTTGTTGTGCTGTGTCGAGGACTCCTTGATGGCAGGAGTGCTGATTTCAATGGCAGTATCGCAGAGATCCATGAGGAGCTCGACAATTCGGGCCTGGGGTCGGCGAACGGCGAACGAGCGTGCCCTAGTATGCCCAAGTCCACCAGAACGCTCCCTTGATCGAGGCAAAGAGCTGCCAGGTGACGATTGTGTTGAAGGCGGTGGCCCAATAGGCAGGCCCTTGTACTCGGCAATAGGGAGCGAGGATTGGTCACCAGCCAATGATCGACTCTTGCGAGCCTCCAAGGCGTCAAGGACTTTAACGATGGAGTGCCGATGCTCAGTCAAATTCTCCTGGGCCATCTGTACATCCATCTCAGCTCGATGCTCCTGTAGGCAGAGATCGGTATGCTTCTCAAACCACCAACGAGGAATCTGACGCTCGCAAATGCGGCAGAGGACTGGGGGTGGGGGATCTTGTTGCTCAGGCTCATCAAGGCCACTCTCAGCAAGCTGAGTCAGATAGCTTGCCAAAACCTCAGCCCCAGAGCCTAACGAGTTGACAATGACATTGGGAAGGTCAATCTTGATCTCTCGAGGAGCGATCCAAGGACGCAGCATCCACATAATCTGTGAGGGATTGTTAGTATGCATGATAGGTAGTACAGGGCCGGGTCCGTCTTACGTGGCTCTCACCACCCGAAACACTGTCATAGACCATGATTCCCTGGGCTTCAAGGTCGACAGTTTGTGGTTGCTGATTCTCGGGGTCATCTTGGAGGTCGTCGATTGTAAGCAGCTTGGAGAGGGGTCCAAGCTGAACGGCAAAACGGACTCGGTGGCTTCGAGAGTCATCCTTCTTCATAGACTCGACAACCTCGGTGAAAACGTTTTTGTTGTCGCTGACTATCAAGTCGGAGATGGGGAGACCGTTAACAGTCTCGAATTGTGTTCCCACAACGTCGGTCCATGACGGGCTGACCCATTTGATGGTGCCATCAAGATTGAGGTCAACGATGGTGTTTAGGGTCTGCTCAGCGGCTTCACGGAGCTCCTCGCGTTCTTCCCGGATGTCCTGGCTCAAGGATCTCTCCATAGCAGTGGCTTGTTGAGCCCTCAGAGAGGTGACAGCCGGGGGCGCCAAAGAGGCGCCCGACGGAGAGTCCATGGCGTCTCAAAGATGGTAACTGCTCGATTGGTCGGAGGAGGCAGTGTTGGGCGTTTCGTTGTTGTCGTCGGCCGTGAGATGTTCGGCCGGGTGCCCGGCGTGAGGGCAGCTGGTGAGCCAGCAAGAAGCACAAGTGGGGAGAGACTCGGGGTCTGGCAAGGGCGCCAGAACTACAGACCCGCGAGACTCGAAGACATGACTGAGGGCCGACAGCGAGGAGGGACTCGGTCTGACGCTTTGGAAAGGCTTTTGGCCTGGGCCGTGGGAAAAATCGATCGAGCTCGCTGGTGACAGTCTTTGAAGCGTCTGGAGCCGAGGAGAGGCTTGGTGTGCGTAGAATGGGGACCCGAGAACGAGCGACGACCAAACGGACGACGTGGGTACCTTGCTCAGGCACAGGCAAGACGAATTGGCCTCGTTACTCGACGGGACGGTGATGGGGATCGTTCGGGATGGACTTGTCGACTATGGTGTAATCCGCACGAGTCGGTTCGAGTATTTGTTTGTCCGAGACGGTCTTGAGCCTGGGTCAAAGTCGCCGTTTAAGCCTTCGAAGGGGGAGAGAGACAAAGTTCAGACCAAGGCGCCTCACGATGCTCGCGTTCCTTCCTCTCATGATACAATAAGCGGGGAAGGAAGGCGCATAAGCCAATCACCCGCCACCACCACCGGGGGGCTAGCTCCTAGTTGTGCTGAGCTGCAGTGTTGCGGGCACCTTGTTGCAGCGCTTGCCCAGGCTGTGTAAGGTAAGATGCGTGCTTTGTCACTTATCGTTCCAGGCCATGGATCCGTTAGCACACTGCTGCACTGCACCCAGCCAGTTGAGAATTTTTTTTTTATTTTTATTTTTTCGGTCGCTATTTTCGCCAACGCTGGTTTCTGCGGCAGTGTTTCTCCATTGTGTCAACTTTTCAGACAACAAGAGAATGGGCCCAGGACACGACAGGCAGGACCCCGATGTTTACCCAACCCCCTCCCCCTTGCCATCTCATGTTTGTTTTTGTATTTTCTGTTATTAACCTCAACGATTTGCTCGCAACCCTGAGGATTCTTCTTGATTCTATCATCCAATGCAAGAGAGGTTCCATCAGAGGGAAGAGGACAGCGCAGAAGAATGAGGCATTGCTTCACACCCCACGTGCCTCACGCACCGTAAAAGGACTCCTTTGTCCGTGACGATCGAGATTCCATGCCCAAATGGTCAACGCCTAGACTCTCTAAACCGTGGATGGAACCATCTAATGTGCAATGTGCTACAGCATACAGTACAGTACATACACCACGGGAAGGAAGCGCAGCCACGATCTGCTCCGTCAAAGGACCTGACAGGAAAAGGTTTTGCCATCAGGTGCCTCGTCGGGGGCTGCAGGACGGAAACACGAGGGAGTGCAAAAAACTGATGATCCCTTCTGGTTTCTCCCCCTCTCCGCCTTCTGTGGCCGCATCTGCACTCTCCCCCACGAATCGACGACCCAATGGCACCAATACTGCAACAGTCTCACCCTACTTGGTGCTTGTTTGTACCTTGGGGCTGCTGGTGCTGCTGGGTCTGGGTAGATAACCCCGGCGCTCGAGCTACAGCAATCCTCAATCCCCAAGTTTACCATCCGTCGCCGACCGCCTCCAATGACCGTTGCCCCGAACTTGGGGCCATGGGTTGAGCCACCGGCCGACGAGCGGGCGTCTCGCGGAGACGGCCCGGGCATGGCGAGACAGGCAGCTTTCGTCAAGCCGCATTTGATTTATCCCTAGCTCGCTGCCGGTGGCTTTTGGGTGTGCTGGAGGTAGGTAATGGAGATTCTGTGATGCTCCAATGCTAGCGAGCTCCAAATGAGTTCTTCATGCCATAACGACGTCAACCTTGAGCTACCAATTGGAACAAGATATTGAACCCGCTCATCAGCCGGGTCCCTCTTCTCTCATGCATTTTCCCATTCATTGCCCCTCGCATTGATTCCCCCTCCATGTCTGGTGTTGCCTGCCTCGTTGCTTGTTTTGCTTTTGGCCTCGGCGGGTTCTTGCTGCCTCCCTCCCTTCCATCTTCGCGTGGTGGTGCAATGCAATGGATGTGCCAGGTTCCAGGTGCCGGTCGATACAACGCAACGCAACCATGGGTATTGTTTTGTTTCCCTCCTCCCCCTCCTCCTCCAAGTGGTTGCTGCTGCTGCATAAGTTGTTTATGCCGTCTCCGTCTCCATCCCCGTTCCCGGTCGAACGACTGGTTGTCCTGACCTGTCTTGTTATTGGGTACCTACATAGTACCTCTTGAGATCACGGACATGGATGGCTTCGTGAGTCACGCTGTTATTCCTCCTCCAGACTCACCGCCGTCTTGCCTTTGGTCGTGCTTCTCCCCTCTGGTGGTCACCAGCTGCTCAGACTCCCGATCTGGACTATACGCTCGGATCAGAGTGATGGGTTTACTGCAGTAATGAGCTGATCTTGGTGCTGTTTCCCCTCCCACCCCCAGACTTTGACTGTTTCTTGACTGGCTTTGCTTACTCAGGCGCGCACTTGTCTAGCCCTCCCGCCTGTCGCCTGTCGCCTGTCCCCCTGACCAGCCCAGATGCGCAACCATGACCAACATTGCACCACTCTCCACCATCTCTCATCTATCCCAGGCCGGCCTCGGGACCTTGAGTTGGGGCCCGTCTCCAGGGTTGCAGGGTAGCAGAGAGAATCCCTTGCCTTGCATTGCCTTTGGTCTGCTGTACTGTACCTTGCCCACCTTGACTTCAGGTTCCATGCATCCATCCACATCAACTGCCGGTCGTCTCCAAACAATGCGCCTCATCACCGGCTTTTTGAAGGGATTGCCTCCGTCACATGCCCTGCAGCTCTGGCCACTTCCGACTATAACGCCCGTCTCTTAGGGCGCCCCCAATGGCGCCCGTCTGCACCCTGTAGCGAATCGACGCCTCTTTGCCGTCAGCCATTCCATTCCCTCCCACCATCCGCTCGAGACATTCATGCAGCAATGATGACAAAAGAGAGAACCGCTCTGTCCGTCTCCCGGGTAGCCAAGTCATGATCCATGTCATTCCAGATCACGTACACTCTGCTCTGATGTTTGGAAACAAGCTGTTGCTTGCATGTGGCATGACAACAGACGATTGAGGTGATGATATCTCTTTGAGTGCGCGAAGACTCCCATTGCGTATCTTGCAGGGATCTTCACCAATCACGGTCAATATCCCTCTACCCTCACTCAAATTGAGATATAGAACTAACATCTCACCACGGAGCTACTAAGTGACTCAGATAGTGATCTAGTAGTGGAGACTGGTACCGTGTGGGAGTCTTCGCGCACTCAAAGAGATTGTTCATGTTCGTATTGATTTACCGGTTGAGCCATTGCTCCTCCTGGGCCTCGAGAATCTTTCCCTTTTCCATCCACAACTCCTCAAGCCATGCAGCTAGGTCCTCATCCTTTGCCGGCAGCGCCTCAATGGGGAAACGTCGAACATGCACGTGGAACTTGTACCCACCCTGTTCGCTGAGTGCTGGTGTGCTCAACGTCTCCCACATGGAGGGCGCCCTCTGAAATGTCCCTTGATGCTGATAAGCAATGGTCAAGTCGTAGACAGCTTTGACGTGTGGCGCCTGTCGGAGGTGCTGGACCGTAGCAATGAAGCCCTTGGTGCGTGGGTAGAGCAGATTCCTGGGCTGCCGCCGATTTGCCAGCCTGCAATAGTCGATCGACTCTTGGTACTTGGCCGGAGTGAAGCGGGTGCCCTCACTGAAACTGATCAGCCCTGGGTTATGGAGTTAGTTTCATCTACGACGATCGACAAGCCGATGCTCGATTTCGATGGGCTTACATGTCGGAAAGGCCTTCTGGACCATGTCGGAAAAGACGTGATCAAGCTCGTTCTTGTCTCGGAGCCAGTTGCGGCTCACCAGCGGCATACCCATGGCCCAGAGGCCCCATCCAAGAAAAGGAACAAAGCGCAGCTGAGCCTTGGCAAAGTAGCGACACCGGCCAAGCATGCCTGCCTTCATGGCCAGGGCCTGGATAAGATAGAAGTCGGACCAGGCGACATGGTTGGACACAACGATGGCTGACTCTCCGTGAGGTAGGGCATCACCAGAGATTGAAATGTGCGCTCCGTTGGCTCGTGTGAAGATGAGTTGTATCCATGCCCATACAGACCGGGCAACCTGGGACGAGGCGTCGTAGACGAGTCGAGGGGAGAAGAGTTTCAACGGCAGCAAAAGTGACAAAACGGTATCGGCCAAGAAGAGATACACAACCCATGGGGCTGTCAGGACGATGCCTCGCATGTGGTTGCGTAAGGTGCTGCTGCTTTGGGCCATTACAGCAATCCAGCCGGAGCCTTCTATTCACGCATCGTCGTAGAAAGAATCACTGATGATTGTACGTAGTGACTCGACGGCGCCTCGATCTTTTAGAGGTTCTACTTGTCTTGCAAGTGCAAATGGATGACGACATTCATTCCCGAAGAAGCCGTCTCGCGGAGTGTATCATTGGCTGGTTGAAGGCCTCAGCTGAAGGGCGAGACGAGACGTCTCTCTGATTGACATTGACATTGACACTGACAGGCACATGTCAACTCAACACGCGATACAGCCTCAGGCTTGTCTCATCCGTGTCTTGCACAGCAGTTTGACTGTTTTATCTTTGCCAGCCCAGGTCGAGGCGGCAACGTCACAACACGTTCCTGAAGCCCCCTGGCGCAGCGGCTCCATAAATACCCGGGAGGCGAGCGAGGCCCTACCCTATCGCCCAGGAATTCGGCAACGGGGCTTGTACTCAGGTATGGCTTTTTGGAACCCTGTTTCTTTGGACCCGATGCATTTCTTTCGACGCCCAGTGATTCTTCGGTGAAACCCATGATTAGTTTCTGTCAAGGTGGATGCCAATGTCTGTTTTCCGCATCAGGTCTAGGCGTGATAGAAAAGTACCGTACCTACAAGTTCCATGGGCCTGTCGGAGTTCAATGGCGGAGAATGCGGGGATTTGCATTGATCATCTGAGACGAGCCACAGAACTCGCTCAACCTTTACAACTTGAACAATCTTATTGTGAACTGCTTGTGAAGGATCTGACCTTCGTGATATCTCCCTTTATCCTGTCTACATCCACCCGATAAGCATATTTGACTGCCCAGTTGGACGGTGTCATCAACGCCCGCGACTCAGGCACGCCCATCTCAGCCAACTCCGGCTTACCTTGAGTGGAAGCTCCTCCTTGGCGAATCAGACTAGACCTTACTAAGCCATCGATGGCCTTCCATTCCCAAGCGTCTGCCTGAGGTTCTAGAACCTTGTCCGACACAATCATCGAGCAACCAGCATCTTTCTCAAATCATTGCATCGACCCAGCCATATACCATTGAACCAGCGCCTCCAGTACCTTGCATCTGTCAACTCCTGCAGCATATACTTCAGGGTTGTCTTCTTAGCTTCCTCCGCACCGGGCTGTGCCCTCGGGGCATATCGCATTTTGGGAATCCGAATTAGTCACCAGTGACGACAGACACAGTCAGTATCTCCGGCTCTCTGACCATCGATGACCAAGCCACGAGTCTTTCGTCAGCCGTTGGCCTTCATCGGCTCTTCAAAACTGACCAATTCCTCAGCCATCTCAAAGGATTACGAGTCTCATCACACAGACGTGACCAAGCATGGCGACCTTCAACTCCCATCTTGGAGTAACGGAGCGCGACCTCTCCTCATCCTTGTCACCGGAGCGAGCGGCCCCGAGCTCAGAGGATGACAGGACTGGGGGCTCTACTCTGGATCCAGAGTTTTACAAGAACCTTGCCGACAAGAGGACAACGCGTGGTAAGCGTCTGAGTGATTTCATCTGACGTGATCCTTCCCGAGTCTAATATCACGGCGTCTCAGAGGGGAACCCACCCAAGAAGCGTGGACCTAAGCCGAATAGTAAACCTGCTCTCACAAGACGCCAAGAACTAAACAGGCAGGCTCAGCGGTATGTTGACCGAGCCCATTGTAAAATTCACACCTGACTTTGTATCTCACCTTTTAGAACTCACCGAGAGAGAAAAGAGCTCTACATCAAGGCACTAGAAGATGAAGTGCTCAGACTCAAAGAGGTCTTTAGCAACGTGTCTCTGGACCGAGAGAGACTAGCCGACGAGAATAAGCGTTTGCGGGACCTCTTGACTCAAGCCGGACTTCACTATGGCAGCCCATACGCTGCAGGGAGCTCTACGAGCCAAGGCCCTGGTTCGTCTTCTCCCCTGACCTCGCGGTCAACTGCACCGTCGGTCTCTTCACCGATCCAGCTGCATTCGGCTGTCAACCAAGGCTATACATCTGGCCAGCAACAGCATGACACGCATCAAACCCTGAATCGGGGAGGTGCTGACATGGAGCAGGCAGGCATTGATTTCGTTTTAACGTACGATAAGTCCTCTTCGAAGACTTCCCAATGATACTCCCGTATGAGCCCATGCGAGTTTCGTGTACTTTGGCAAGTCACGATACAAGACCAGTTGGCTAACAGTTTGTAGCCTCGAGAGACCTTGCATGACACATATCCAGTACATGGTCGAGAGATCCGCCGAGCATGACGGAGAACCATGTGGCCATGCACTTATGGCATCGTGCCCCCCCGGCCCATCACCAGACTCGATGCTTGGCTGTCCGTTTGGGAAGACTCATGTCCCATTGGGCAGCGATCTGAACCAAAAGACATGGGAGGTGCCAAGGGCCGACCTTACAACTCTGCTAAACCTTAGCAAGAGCCTGGATCTGGATGGCGAAGTGACTCCCGTCATGGCGTGGGTTATGGTCATGTCCCACCCCAAGGTAATGGAGCTTGAGGCGGAGGACTTTCGGAAGCTCGGAGAGGAGCTTGTCCGAAAGGTTAGATGCTACGGGTAAGTCTATTCTAGTGTGGTGACTTTTTGAGACATGCTGACCCGATGATATAGCTTCGGAGCCGTCATGGAGGAGTTTGAGGTCCGAGATGCTATGGATAGTGTGCTCGGAGGTAAGGACACGGTGATGTGCGGATAGATGTGTTATTGGTTGTTGATAATCGGGTTATGCTCTTGATATGCTTTATGGCGGTGCTTAGGGTGGTTATACCATGTTAATTGTTTGAGGATGGAATGAGACGTAGAAGATTGGTGTTTAAAGACATATATACTCGACTCTTCTGATGCTATTCTCAAAGCCAACTGTGGCTTGACGTGGCTGAAGCGCACACAACGCGGGGCTTGTGATATTTTTTTCGTGCCCCACACTGAAGGGCCCTCCACCCCACCACAAATTCATCGTCAAAGTCCAAATTCAAGCGTCGCCTCGAACTCGCCCTCCCCCACCCTCGACCTCCGTTCTCGACCCTCGACCTCCATCGAAGAAATAATCATTCAAGATGGGCGACTCTCTCGACTACGTCAAGATCTGCGAAAGCTGCCCCGCCGGCGACGGATGGGGTCCCTCGGTCACCACCGAGACTACCCTCAACGGCGTGCCCTATGCGCCCTTCTCCAAGGGTGACAAGTTGGGCCGCATGGCTGACTGGACTGCTGAGGGCAAGGACCGTGAGCGTGGTGGACGAGCACAGTACAACAGGAACTTCAGAGGTAGGTCATTATTCTCAGTCTTGAATGGAAACCATGGCTTATATGTCATACAGATCAGCAAGTTTACGGCTCCAGCCACGCCGTCACATTCAATGCTCCTCCCGCCGAGGACGAATCCACCTTCTCCGTCGTCAGCAACGTCCGAGACTCGACCAAGACAAGATACGGCCGCGGTGCTGTCTTCACCCGTGGACGTGGACGTGGTCAAGGCCAGGCCGGCGGCGCCCGAGGTGGACGGCAACAGCTCCAGAGGACTGGTGCTGGTGGTCGACAAGGCTACGGAGGCTACGACCGGGGCGGCCGGTCCAACACTGGCGCCCGCGGTCGTCGCTTCGGCTGGAAGGACTATGACAAGCCTGCTCGCAACCGTGATGCCAGCATCAACGTCAAGGCCGAGTGGAAGCTGCTTGAGGAGATCGACTTTAACCGTCTGGCCAAGCTGAACCTCGACACCGACGACGGCGAGGATATCGACGACTACGGTTTCCTCTACTACTACGACCGCTCCTACGACAAGGCGCCCGTCAAGGGCGCCGAGAGGAAGCTCACCCCCATCGACCGAGCCGCCTACAACGTCACCACCTCTTCCGATCCCGTCATCCAGGAGCTCGCCGACAAGGACGAGGCCACCATCTTTGCCACCGACAGCATCCTCTCCATGCTCATGTGCGCAACCCGCTCCGTGTACCCCTGGGATATCGTCATTTCTCGACACGGCAACAAGGTGTTCCTGGACAAGCGCGATAATGCCGCTCTCGACATGGTGACGGTCAACGAGAACGCTATCGACGCTCCTCTTGATGCCGCCGACGGTAGCAAGGACACCATCAACCAGCCCAACGCCCTCGCCGAGGAGGCCACCTACATCAACCACAACTTTGCCAACCAGGTCGTCAACGAGAGCGAGTCGGCCAAGGCCACCATGGCCCACGCCAACCCCTTCTACAACTCTTCCGAGGACACCGACCCCCCCGCCAGCAAGGCCTACAAGTACAGGCGGTTCGACCTGTCGACCAACGAGGAGGAGCCTGTTCACCTGATCGTGCGAACCGAGGTCGACGCGGTGCAGAAGAACGCTATCAGCGGCGATGACCAGCTCGTCAGCATCCACGCCCTCAACGAGTTCGACAGCAAGGCTCAGGGAAGCGGTGGTGCCCTCGACTGGCGCAGCAAGCTCGTGACCCAGCGCGGTGCTGTTGTGGCTACTGAGATGAAGAACAACAGCTGCAAGCTCGCCCGATGGACGGTGCAGAGCATCCTGGCAAAGGCCGACTTTATGAAGCTTGGGTATGTTTTGCCAAGCCCTTCCCTGAATTACTCTTAAACTAACACTGGTGATAGTTTCGTCTCTCGTCTGAACCCCCGCTCCAACGACAAGCACGTCGTCCTGGGCGTTGTCGGCTGGAAGCCCCGCGACTTTGCCAACCAGATGAACCTGTCCCTCAACAACGGTTGGGGTATCGTGCGTACCATTGTCGACATGTGTCTCAGCAGCTCCGACCAAGAGGCCAAGTTCGTCCTGGTCAAGGACCCCAACAAGTCCATCCTCCGTCTGTACGAGGTTCCTGCCGGCAGCTTCGACGAGGACGACGAGGAAGAGGTGGAGGTGCCTCAGGGCGATGATGAGTAAGAAAGACAGAGAGAAAGTGAAACCGTGGAGTTGGGTTTTGTGGGTTATTGCTTCATGACAATGATATGATGATCATGGTCGGGATGGAAACTGGGAACCAAAAAGGGAAATGAGATTGCAGCTAGTCCCCATGCTCTTAATGATTTGAAGCAGCGGATGCCATCTCCATCATGGTCCTGTATAAGGTTTTCTTTTTTTTGGGCTACAGTTGTAGCGCGGTATCAAAAGAATACGTGATTTTACTTTTTACGTGACGACATTTACTGGTGTAGCATGTGAGTTGGTTGAAATGAGTCTATTAGAGTGAGATATAAAGTTCACTCTTGGAAGACCCAATCAGAGACAGAGATATAGAGAGTCAACGAGAAATATAGAATACATGTGATGATGCTGGTAATCAGCTGCCTTGACCTGTAGTATCCTGGTCTCAGGTATCCTGCCCCAAACTCGTTAATGACAACCCATCCAAACATTTCTGTCTTTTTTTAGTTTGGTGACACTCATAGAAATTGCACAGAGGAGCCAAGCATCATGGCCATCGTCCTCACTCCCCTCGAGTGTACGAATCAAAGGTGAGTGATGGGCTAGATGGGTCGGTCCTCGCTCTGGCCTTGAGATGATGCCGTCTTAGCTTGATGGAGATCGAGATAGTCCTCGTACCGTCGTGGAGGTCCTGATGGCTCGGACCACGGAGCGTCCAAGGACAAAAAGCGTGGCATGATCCTTTCAGGCAAGACTCTGGGAGTAGATGATACTCGACGAGAGGACTGTGGGAATGCTGCTGGGGCCACAGCTATAGGGATACCATAGTTGAAGACGGCCGAGTAATGATTGTTGAATCTCGGAGCAGATGGGTATGGGGCGTCATGTGGTTGTCGGCTGCTGGGCAAATCCCGGTGCGACCGCAGCAGAAGGTTGGCCGCGGGCTCCTGCTGGTCAGGATACGCTGGTTGGTTGACGTTGTGTGCCAAGGAAGATTGAAATGACTGTTGTATTGTTAGCTGGGAGTAACTTGAAGAAAAGATAGGTCAACGTACCTGACGCCATTCGCCATTGTTTGCGGAAGCGGCGCTATTCTGGGAAGTCTGTATTTGATCATGCTGGTGTCTAGTTTGGGGCTGGCCGAACCTGTTCCACGAGCCTGTGTCCTGGGATAACGTCAGTTGAGAACGTCTTATGCAAGCCAAAGTATCTCAGAAAGTACCCCAACAGTTGCGGAAGCGGAGCCATGGTCGGCAGGAGAACCTTGATAATCCTGTCGACGTTGAACCGGACGTTGGCCAAAAGTACCAGTCCACGAGAATGGGTCCTGAAGCGTTGTCAGTTAGATAGGTCCTGAATACAAGCCAAGGTGCCACTGCAAGTACCTCGCTGCTTGCGAGAGTAGCGCCGCAATTACTGGAAGAACCATTAATGTACTCTCGGTGTCGACCCGGTGGTTGGCTAAAAAAAGAATTCCAATAATTTCTTGACTTTGCCTAGATAATGGTTAGTTAGATGTCACACGAAGACTGGGCGTATCTCTAGCAATACCTGTTCGATGTCAGACGAAGGTTGAGGCTCGATAGGGGCGTATCCATTGTTCCCATAATCATTCCTAACGGCGGCAGACCCACCAAGCTCATACCAGGGAGTGCGATTAAGCATCTCTTCGATACTAGGTATTTCGGGGGTAGGGGGTACAGAGTTGGATGGCGACGCCGTGTCGGGAGGAGCAACTCCCCCGAATTGTCTCTCTTGAGAGTGTGGCGATGCTGAGGTTCCCGCCGAGGTAGTTGCCGAAGAACTGTCGAATCTAGACCTCGCTCTCGAGGCCCTCTTCTTTGACGATCGGCCAGTCTTGTTATGCTGATTCCAATCAACACGCTCGGCATCGAGTTGGTGAGGATGGATCAGTTTCCCGGCGTCGAAACACTCTTGGCAAATGGCGCGACCGCAATCATAACATTGCTGAAGGGTTCCTCGGCTGCCACGCTCGCAGTAGTCGCACTTGGCCATGGCAGTTGTGTTCGAGGTCCAAGTAGTATGCCGCATAGGAGATGGCGGATCCCTCCGCTCCCACCCTGGATCCGAGAGGCCATCATTGGTAGCTTCTACGGTGTGCGACGATTGTCGGTCGACTTCCATGCTCACGATGATTGTGTCTTCAGGGGAGATGATAGTTGTGTCGGCAGGGGAGCTGACCATCTCGATAGTTTCCTCACTCATGGTTGGTGAAGGAGCTATAAATAGCGAGAGGCGATCAATAGCGATGTTAACAACAAAGAGAAGAGAATAGAATAAATCTGGGATGGGAGAAACACCAAAGAATGGTGGGAACAAAATAGGATAGAAGAAGAAAGCCTGCTAGGTGTAGCAGATTTGGAAAAGGCGATGGAGCAAGACGCTGCCCAGAAACGGTAAAGTGGAGGAGGGAAAGAGAAGATGCTCAATCGTCACAGGAGAAGAATGCGACCGGAAGCGATAAACAGGTCCCCTTGCGAGGGACTGTTTGTGAGAGAAACCACCGCTGAAAACGCAATGTAGTCAGCGCTGGTGAATGGAAGCAAGCGGGTAGTGTTGTGATTAGGTGACGGGGGTCTGTGATTCAGAGACCAGACTGTGAACGTAAGAGGGAGAGAACGAGAAAAGGAGCGAGGGACGAAGTTAAATACCAAAAACAGACTCGACGCTGGAGAAACTCCGCGGTTTGTGTCGGACGAATAAGAGGGTTGTGCTCGTTCAATAGGGAAAACCTGTTTAGAGGAGAGAACGCCAGGAGAGAGCGTAGGAGAGAACGTCCAGATTCTTCCACCGAGGAATGAAAGGACAAACTCGGCCCGTGGCGTGAATGAACAACCTTGCCTCTCAGTATCGATACTGCCACTCTACCGCAACTCTACCTACCGTGACTCTGAATCAGGGAGAAGAGGCTGAGCGGATTGACTCTTGGTTGTATTTGAGTACGTGAGAAGTACAGAGATACATTCAAAGTTGGTACAATGTGGTGGACTCCCATTATTCACGGGTGTTATTGCGACCATCTTGAGCACAAAATCCCTGGATTCGGGATTATACTGATCTTGGTTCATCTTGCTTTTTCGTGCCTGTTATTGGATGAAGGGTTGGTGTTGAGGCTTATGGAAGTCACGTGATAGCACAGCAACTATTATTTCCTAACACGGAATACAATAGAAAGGGTGAGGGTCTGGTATGACATCACCCTGTGTAGGTATCCCTTGAAACATCCCTGGGATGTATCGTGTACCTGGTTGACTTAATTATGCGCATGACACACTGAAAAGCCAACCTAATGTGTCGGTGTTTTTAAGTCATTCACTTTGTGGCATCTGTGCAACGACGTTCTGCCATGAACCAATCATTGGCTGACCTCGAACCTTGCATCTCCCCCCAGCTTCACCACGTGTCTGTCTGGCGAATGGGGGCTCTAGGGGAGAAAGATCGGCTAACGGAAATGGGTTGGGGTAGTCTTAGTGGGCTGTTCGGTAAGGACGGCACGGTCAGACCGAGACTCTCTCTGGATTTTACTCTTTTGCTTGAAGTTACGCGCCTGACGAGAGAGGCAAAAGGGATGCGTCATGGTACAGCCAAGCTTTTCTATACTGGACCAGCTGGTCAACTGTGGCTGTGGATGTGGGACAGCGGCGTCATGACAAAATTTATTATTAGGAATGTGAGAGTCAAAATATGCTGCATGTTTCAATGGATTTGACTCGGGGGATCTCGGCGTGCATGTAGAGTATAAGAATTTTCGTAATAATAGCGAAAACCCGTCGTCTGTTCTCTTCTGAGAGGAGAGTGCAGTGTCTAGGATCAACTGGAACATCATCATGATGCCAACTGAGACCCAAGCCACAGCATCTCCCTCCCTCCTCCTGCCGTCTTACCCATCATGGGTCACAGCCCCGCTAGAGCGTCAGCTCCGGATTGGCCGATGCTAGCTCCATCCAGGCCCCGTCATCGGGGGGGAGCTTCCCTCGCCCGGGTTTATCTCCGCTCGATGAGTGGCCAATGCCTTCCCTTTTGCGCAAGCTGGAGGTTTTGCCCGTGACCTCGATTCGAAGCTTTTTAGATCCGGCTGCGCGCCCTTGACCTTTCTTTTCTTACGCCTCTACTTGTACTCTTTGTACTCATCGCTTCTTTTGCCCATCAGCATCGCGACACTTTCACTCCTCCCTCGGGCGCATCACGTTCATCTAAGCTCTCAGTAAATCATATTCAACATGTCTGCCCAAGAATACTATGGCGGCGGTGGTGGTGGTGGTGGTGGCGGTGGTTATCCTCAGCAACCCAATCCCGTAAGCGGCCGAACGACAAACACAAAACACCGAGTCGCATCACGCTGACTTTCTTCTTTCACAGTCATACGGTCCCCCGCAAGGCCAGTACGGTCCTCCTCAGGGCCAGTATGGTCCCCCTCAAGGTCAATATTATGGCCCGCCCCAGGGCCAGCCTCCCATGCAGTACCAACAGGCACCTCCTCCCCAGCAGCAAGGCGGTGGGAAGGGCGGCGGCAATTGCTTGACAGCTTGTCTCGCGGCGCTCTGTTGTTGCTGCGTGTGTGAAGAAGGCTGTGAATGCTGGTGAGTTGTACCTAACCGCGTGCGGGCTGCCCAAACGACGCTGCGTTGTGCGGCTGCGCCTCTCAACCAATTGCCCCAACGAATAGGCCTCGCTGACCCTTGTCGCCATCGTCTAGTTTTGAGTGTTGCGATTGTCTCTTTTAAACACCCGCCCGCGAGTACAAGTCAAACCAATTGCCTAAGGACTTGTTATTATACGATGCCAGTAACTCCGTTTTACGTACACAACACGCGCGACTCGTCTTGGAAATGCCGTCACGAATACCCGCTTTTCTTCTTGGTATATACCTTTTGCGACCACTGCGACAATGGTGGATTGGATGGTGAAGAGAAGGGACAGGAGAAGGGACGAGAGAACCACAGGGGAAATGCAAGATGCGACACAGAATCAATCCTTGCTTGATTAATGAAACCAGGAGCCAATCCTGAGAAACCTATCCATCACTACGGCAGAGCTTACGGGAAGCAAGCTCATTTAAATACCAATTGTTCAATTCATGCCCGTTACTTTGCGCACATGGCTCACGTCACTGCATCTTAGCTTGCCACGGGAAAACGGCTCTGGAAATGCCTTGTCGCATGAGAACTGATTTGCTTGCTTATTTTTACCATGTCATCACTACATGCTTTTCCCTCTCCTGAATGTTCTCCTCCCATTGTGTTTGATGACTGCTATACCACCTATGCCACAAATTTACTGGTCAAGCTGCACGTAGTTGGCAGGGAAGAGACCTGTCTGTCCACCATAGTGTCCAAACCACCAGTCTTCGTCAGGGAACTCCAAGTTGGTAATAGTGGCATCTTCGGGGAAGCTCAGCTCTGTTAAAACTGTTAGTTTATGCCAAAAGTGAAGAATGAGATCACATACCGTTATCTTCCGCAGCCTCGTAATCATATAGTGCAGTGGCCGTAGGTCCGGCGGCAGCCGGAGCAGCAGCAGGCGCCGGAGGCTCGGGCTCGGGCTCAGCCGCCGGGGCGGGGGGAGGAGGTGGTGCGGCAGCAGCCGGCTCGTCATCTTCGACCACCTCGACATAATTGCTAGGGAAGAGACCGCTCTCGCCTCGAGAGTTGGTACCCATCCACCAATCATCATCCACCATCTCGATGTTAATGACATATTCTCCCTCAACCAGATCGATCTCGTTGTCCTCGGCCTTCTCGTAGTCGTACTGGATCACAGCACGGTAACCGCCTTGAGCCTCCTCAGCGGGCTGTGCAGGGGCCACGGGAGCAGGAGCGGGAGCACGAACGGGCTCGGGCTCAGGCTCGGGCTCTGGTGAGGGCTCCCGCTCCAATGCGTGGGCGGCAGCCACAGCGCCGGCGCCGGCTACAGCTCCAACGGCAATGCCACCTGCCACACCGCCAGCGATCCGGGCTGTGGAAGAAACCTCCTTGTCACTGGCCAGATCTTCCTCCTTGGGCACATCGATCTGGCTGGGAGGGATAGGTGGGGGCGCACGTTGCTCAGGAGGAGTTCCAACGGGAGGCACTGGTCCACGGCTCACAGGAACAGCGACGCGAGGAGGCGAGGGAGATCGTTCTCGCTCAGCAGCTGTCTGATACGCCGAAGGATCCTCTCGCTCGTCTTCTTGCTCGTCCGCAGGAGCAGGTCGGTTGGGCAGACCTGGAAGGGCAAAGCCACCAGATGGTCGAGAGTTATCGGGGATAGGTGGTGGCGAGGCATCTTCCTCTGCAGCACGATGCACGGGAGGAGCGCCAGCGCTGATAGGAGCCGTGTCCTTGAATCGATCTCGCAGAGCAGACACACCGCCTGAAGGAGATCCTGGCGCATTCTCGCCTTGATCCTCACCAGTGTTGTCCTGGCTCACTTGTCCAGGGATGCCACGACCGTAGTCTCCAGTCTGGACGGGGGCCCAGCTCTTTCCACTGTAGCCGCTCTTCCACTCGCTTCCACTCTTCTGAGGCTGGACGGGTGGTGTGCCAGTGGTGGCAGCGGTCACGCTGGCGACATCAGTTCCCCTCTCCTTGGCCTTTCGCTCAGCCCAAAGCTGAGCGGGGGTCTTGCCTCCCTGGTCCGCAAATGTACGGCTGGCAGCACCAACAGGGGCAGCCTTGGGGGCAGCGGGTGCTCCGTAGCCCAAACCACCAGGCGCGGGAGCCTTGGTTCCCGAGAAGCTCGAGGCACCTCCAAACTTGTTGGCGACCTTGGGCTTGGGAAGTGATGTCAGACGCTCAGACTGGGCAGGCTGAGAAAAGGCAGCCATGCGTTCAGAGACCGGCCGCGACTCTTCTTCCTCGGCCTCTGCCTCTCCAGCAGCAGGCTTTTGCGCCTTGGCTCGGATGGCGGCAATATCAACCTTTCCAATGGGCTCATAGGCTCCCTTCACAGGAGTCGGGCGGTCGTCCTCCTTCTTTTGAGCCTGGGCACGAATAGCGGCGATATCGACCTTGCCAATCGGTTGGTAACCGCCCTTGACCACATCGGCGGGAGCCTCATTTCTCTTCACGGGGGCGTCGCCGCTGGTCGTTGCTGTAGGCTGCTGGCTGAGGTGGGCCATGTTGACCTTGGTGGGCTTATAAGCCGACTCGACCTTCTCAAGCTGAGTCCTGGTGACAGGGGGAGCATCAGCACCCCAGCCATCGGAATCGACGTTCTCCTTCCTGGACCGAGCAGCGACGAGGGGGTTGACACGGCTCGATGTAGTTGGGGTGAAGACGGGCTTCGACTTGACGGGCGGGGGAGCAGCGGCACGAGGGGCACCAGAGCTTCCTGCCGAGTACTTGGCGCCGGATGCATCGGCCACCTTTTGCATGATTGAGTCGATTTCGAGATCGCTCTCGGAGCGAGCTGTGATCTGGACGTGGTATCCGTGGAGGACCTTGGAGACGGCGGCCAGGTGGCTGGTGAAGTAGCCCTTGGTTCGTTCGGGGACGCCTCCTCCACACCAAGCGATCAGGATGCTCTTGGGTAGACCGCTGTTGGGATCCTTGACCTTGGCGAATGCGAACTGAATGCGACCCTCGCTGAAGTCCTCAATCAGGTCAGCGAGCTCACCGTCTGTAGCTGTGTTAGCGAATGGGCGCTCGGGGAAGTGTTTGTGAAGTGTGCCGTACCGCCAGTGCTTTGGACCTTGAGAATGCTCTCCTTGGCACCGCTGTCCTGGAAGGCATTCAGGAGAGGGGCTTGGACGGAGAACAGGGCCCAGTGAGCATAGGTGGGAGAATCGGATGAAGGCGGGGGTCCGTTGACGACGCCATTGTAGCTGCTCTTTATGGACGGGCCATTTATCGAGAGGTTCAAGGAAGCCATGGTTGTGAGAGTTGAGGGTTAGGTGATGAGAGAAGGTTGAAGCCACGAGCTGACGGAGGGACGAGTTTGGATGACGGGGGTTGGGGGTGACGTTGACACCGTTGCTGCGGCGAACAACTCCACACGGCGAGAGCTGGACAAAGCGGGCGGGAAAGAGGCGGTGGAATTCCGGACACGGAGCAGCCGGAGATGGAGGATGAAGCTTTAAAGAAGAGAGCCCCGAGACACCTGGAGTCGTACAGCGGTGGGGGAATCGCTGAAGGTATGCCAGGAGTCGGGACAGAGTTTCGAAGCTGGATCTGAACTGGAACTCGGTGGGAGAGAGTTACAGTCACTCAGAGCAGAAGTGGGTTACTACCAACTCGTGGAGTGCAGCGTGTGGCTGATGATGTAGGTAGCTCCATCTGCCAGGTTCCTTTTTGGCGCCCAACAGCTGGACAGCTGGTGGAGGGGCTTGGCCGAGTACAGAGCAGGTACATTACCTACCTACGCGGTGAGCTGAGGGGGTATTCAAGTAAGCGGGACATGCGGTTAGCCGGGTCATTTCTCTGGTCCGGCACTCGGTCGGTCGCAGGGGAACACGGCCAGCCAAACGAAATGACGCAAGTGCAGCATGAGAATTCGCACCTCTTCTGATGGGTGAGGAATTGCCCCTCGGCGCCACTCGAGTCGGTAGGTACCCCGCCAAAATTCTACAGTGCCTTAACAACCTGCCTGCCCTTTTGACGCCGCTTGACTCGGGCGTGGATCGACACCAAAACTCCAACTTCCAACCACATTCCGTCCATTTTTCCTTATCAGATCTAAACCCTGATACACCATCTAATTCCACAGTCCTCAACCGCCGCCATGTCCACAATCACCGAAGTCACCAGCATCCCTCAGTGGGAGCAGCTGCTCGCCTCTGTTCCCTCTACTACTCTGGTTATCGTCTCGTTCCACGCTCCTTGGGCCGCGCCCTGCGCCCAGATGGCCACCGTCCTGTCAACACTCGCCTCCGAATATCCCGTCACCGAGCCTCCTTCCACAAAGTGGGTGTCTATCAATGCCGAGGAGTTGAGCGACCTCAGCGAGACCTACGATGTTACCGCCGTCCCATTCCTCGTCCTGCTGAGAAACGGTCAGGTTGTCGAGACTGTTAGCGGCAGCAGCGCCGTCAAGGTCCGAACTGCCATCGAGACGCAGGCGAAGCAATCGGGAGAGGGCGCAGCGGCTGCTGATGCCACCAACGGTATGGACGTCGACAACAACGCCGCCGCTGAGGAGGAGGATCCCGAAAAGAAGAAGGAGGAGCTCTTTAAGCGTCTTGGCGACCTTGTCAAGGCCGCGCCTGTGATGCTCTTCATGAAGGGCACTCCCAGTTCACCTCAATGCGGCTTCTCGCGCCAGATGGTTGGTCTTTTGCGCGACAACTCAGTCAAGTACGGTTTCTTCAACATTCTGGCCGACGATGAGGTTCGACAGGGACTCAAGGAGTTTGCCGACTGGCCAACATACCCCCAGCTCTGGATGGATGGTGAACTCGTTGGCGGATTGGACATTGTAAGTCACCCGCACAAAGTCTCCTGCTTGGCCAAACTAACAGCTCTGCAGGTCAAGGAAGAGATTGGCAACGACCCCGAGTTTCTCGGCAAGTACAGCGTGAGCACCACTGCTGGCGCAGCGGCCTGAAAATGGAACATATTGCGAGAACATTTGTGCGCATCTTATTTCCACGACGTGAATGTGGCCCCAGCGAGTCTGCCGGATACTATGCTGCTGAGGTATGAGTAGAATCTCTTCCAAGTGAGAGGTTCCGGTGGTAAGATATCATCAGGCCCTACAATGACGAAGTGATGGCATGTGAGGATGATACAAAATTATGCTTTGAAGGGACAATGGGAAGGGTTGTCAAGCCAAGTTGGGAGGATAATCATGAGGACTATGTGACGGCGGAGCATTACTGAGCGCATGTTTCTTCGGCCAGTCGTGTAAATCTTCCTTTGGGTGGTATCAAGTCGTGTCCAAAGGCTTCACGGGTCGTCGCGTTGGGCAGGGAGGGTTGAGTTGATCATGAGGGAGCCGATATTAACCGGTTTTCGCCCAAGAATTCGGATTAGTTATGAAAGCAAGGAGACGATGAGCTAATGATATATTTCGAATCAGCAGCAGCGACATAAAAGCATAATCTTGATCATGTTGCTTGATGCGCCCGTTCGTGTCGAAGATGTGGAATGGCAATGATCGACCTGGCGTCAACCGGGGCCGTGTGGAGTGACAAGAGCTGACAAATCCCGGTGATAATCGACGCCCGTCCTCCGAAATCCGTTTCTCTCTTGGTTTTAGGGCGATGGAGCTTTTTAGGAATGACTCACAGCGAGAGGAGCTAGCGAGTGAGGAGCAGTCGGGCTTGTCTAGGATCCATCCGATGGGTGCCAGCTGTTGATGGTCTTGGTGGTTCCCTTTGCAGGCATCGTGAGTATGGCTCACCTAAGCCCATGCATGGCATTTGCTTGCAGAGCACAACGCCCTTCAACAGGTGTTGCTGTGATTCCATCCAGATTCGACCTCGACTCGAGCAAAGAGCTTGTTGGTACCTGATACATCGGCGAGATGTAACTTGCAATTGTGAAAGCCGTGACTGATCAAGCAAGCAAGCAAGCAACCGAAGCAAGCCACGTCGGTCTGTTCGGCCGAGTTGGACCAATTCATAGCACCACCTGTCGAGTTAAACCCTGAAGACGTCGTCGCAGGCACCGCGAGGCATACGTAGGCTTATAAGTTCCCATGCCAAGCCGGTGTTCACGGCCTGACCTGAACGGACGACGGCGGGATTCCCGTCCGATTCCCGGTCAAAGGCCTGGAAGCCACCGAAAGAAACTTGGCTTCAGCAAGGGTTTGACAAGGAGAATTTCCCGCTTCCACTGCCCTCAGGGAGCCAATGTAACCAGGATCGATGCGGCAGCCCCCCTTTGGCGTATCAACCCCACCATTGGGGATGCGTGAGGATGCTACTCGATACGCGCGTAGCCTCTACTCTACTGTAGGGGTGCTAACATGATCCAGCTAAAAATTGTTCTAGCCCGTCGCATTTAATAAGGCTGACGCTGACGTCCTTGACAAGATCCGAGAATCCTTTGCGCCTCTTGGGCTCTTTCTTGTTTGCCCCTCCTTCTCCTTGAAGAAGCTCAAGCTTATGCTCATGTGAAAGAGAGGAAAGAACAGGGGACGATCGGAAGCAACGACCCCTCCTTACCCTCCTCTTCATCCATACCTTATCCTTTTTTGATCCATCAACCATCTCATCTCTTTGGTGGTTGGGCTCTCTTACTGCTTTCGCTTCGTCATCCCTCAAGACCGGCGCTCCCACAACGTTTTCGGATTTTTGCTGAGTGAGCGAGCGACCATCCATCCATCCATCGCAAACCGACCTTTCCCGCCCTGTAGCTACTTTTGCATTCTCTTCGCCTTCGCGCCTATCGCCTCGCCCTTTTCTTCACCCCGTCCGAGTCGGTCGATGCCGTGGCGTCTGTAGCTCTTCTCGCTGCCTCTAGCATACGCCCGCGACACCGAGCTCACCCATCCCATTGTTCTTCGACCAATCTTCAGAACTGCTCGCACATCGGCGATTCGCGCTGCGCTGCGCTCTGCTGCGGACCAGAAGGAGGGCTGTACTGTACACGCTACCTGTACTGTAGTTGTAAGGGCGCGCGGACATCTCGGAGCAGACAAACGCCACCCATCTCTTCCCCAGGCCATTGGAGGCGAAGCGGCTGCCTGGTTGTGACTCGGCATTAGGCGCTTGTGTTCCAATCCCCGACCCATCAGAAGGTCGCCGTGCTTGCAACCGACTCCCGGACCGGTACCTTGAAGGTGTTGCGCCCTATTGACTTCCTGCACGGAGGTCCGGTGCTCTATAAGCCGGAAGCCCGGAGCTTCAATATATTCATGCCGGTTCTCTGAAGCTGGTCAGCTTCATTCTCAACCTGTTTTCTGCCTTTACGCCGGATCTCACCACCTCATCTGTCGAGATATACCATCTCGCTTCCCTTCTCCACAATGACCCCAACACCACCCTCGACCAACTCCTCCCAGGGAGGCCGCTCCCCTGAGGAGCAGTTCCGCGTTGTGAGGAAGAGGAACCGTGTACCTCTTAGCTGTTATCCTTGCAGGACACGCAAGTATGTTGTCCCTCACGAGTCTGTTGTGTACATGCTAACCTTGCTGACAGATTGTAAGCCCAAGCCAGAGATGACCACGTCAACTCTCACTAACAATTTTTGCAGAAAATGTGACAGAAATCACCCTTGCAGTAACTGTACAAAGCGTGAGGGCATGGGAACAACATCATGTTCCTATGCGACGCCAGTTACTCGCAAGAAGAATCAAAGTCAAGGAGACTCAAGTCCAGATGACATGCAGAATCGTATTGACCGTTTAGAAGGCCTAGTTCTCTCTCTGATGCACGGAGGTGCTAATGTAGATGCTGCATCTGCCGCCGCTGCAGCGGCGACATCACAATCTGTCACGGACAGCGCATCCTCTGCCAAGGTCGGACGAGGAGACGAGGCCGTCATGGCCGACGACGACGAGAATAGCGACGAAGAAGAAGAAGGATTGGCGACATCCTTGGGCTTCTTAAAGGTGGACACAGATAAGGGAAAGTCATTATACGTCGGACAACAACACTGGCACACCATCCTCGCAGACATTTCCGAGGTGAAAAACTACTTTAACTCCCATAAAAAGGAGCTGGAGTCTAGTTATGAGCGCGTCAAGCAGTCAAAACCTATGGCTGCACGCGAAGGGCCAACTCTCCTGCTGGGAGCCGTTCCGGCGTCAGAGATGGAGATCCGCGCCGAACTTCCACCCAAGTCAGCCGTCCTGGCGCTGTGCGACCGATACTTCAACTCTATGGACAACGCCGTGAACATCATCCACGAGCCGACGTTCAAGGAGCAGATGTTGAGGCACTGGCAAGATCCTTCCAAGACACCAATCATGTGGCTTGGATTGCTCTACTCGGTTCTCTGCCTCGCCATGCTAAGTTTTCACAAAGTTGGCGACGAGCCTCCGGAGTGGAAGGGCCGGACCCTCGAGATGGCAGCTGAATATCGGCTGCGGACGGTGCAATGTCTGATCAAGTCGGACTACACCAAGCCTGTCGAGTACACAGTCGAGACCATGATTCTCTACGTCTTTGGAGAGTATTCCTCTCGCTGGGATGCTGATCTGGGGTTGTGGCTGATTGTGTCGTTGATCACGCGAATCGCCTTCCGCATGGGTTATCATCGAGACGCAAAATGGTTCCCGTCTGTGTCTCCTTTCCAAGCCGTAGGTTTATCCTCTTGAACGTTGATAATCTAGTGTTCTTTGACTAACAACTCGCTAGGAAATGAGGCGGCGGACATGGGCACTCGTTCGAATGTCCGATGTTGTCTTCTCACACCAGGTCTCCTTGCCCAGCATGATCTATGAGCATGACTGCGATACACAGTTGCCCAATAACATCCGTGACGAAGAGTTTGGCCCAGACACGAAGCAACTACCCCCGTCGCGACCCTCGACAGAACCGACCCCTATCGCCTACATGATTGCCAAGTCACGGCTATGCAACGAGCTGGGAAATATCCTTCAGGCTACGAATCAAGTGGGCAAGCATGTTCCCTACGATGAGATCATTCGCTTCGATGCGAAGCTGCGGCAGATCATGCAAGAATTACCGCCACACCTAAAACTGACCACACTGGAGGGCTCTCATGACCCAGTGACACTGATAATCGCGAGGTTCAACGTGGACATTCTTTATCAGAAGATTCTTTGTCTACTCCACCGGAAATACCTCCCGCGAGCCAGGCAAAGCTCGAGATATGCCCACTCTCGAAGGGCCGCCATCGAGGCCTCCTTGACAGCCCTAGATCATCTTGCGGTCCTGTACCGCGAGTCGCAGTCCCGTGGAAGGCTGCGGTCAGTCAGTTGGTTCGTCAAGTCGATTGCTACCAAGGACTTTACACTTCCCGCAATGCTCGTCATCTTGGACTTGCACTTTGACAACATGGCAGCACAATCCGGAACGCCACAGGACAACGAGGGAGCTTCCATATGGAACTCGGAGCAGCGGTCTAGGATGATCGGAAGCTTGGAAACAGCCAAAGACATCTGGAAGACTCTTGCGGATACGTCTATGGAGGCATTCAAGGCTAGCAAGATCATCGAGATCATGTTGGCCAAGATAAAGGATCCCTCGACAGGTGGCACTGAGCAGCCCATCATGCAGTCAGAGCCGATGGCGGGCTTGACTGCGAGCATCGGAGCCGATACGTCACCGGCCATTGCCCCGGGTCTTATCTCCCCCAACACTCTACCTGATTTCAATACCGGAATCAACCCCTTCTCGACACCAAACCAGGCTCCGTTCATGGGCATGGACTTTGGCATGACTGCCCCTGAGGGCATTGATTTCCAGACCGATGGGTTTGGCGCCGCAGCCCCAGCATCTCCGTTCTCTTCCATGTTTGCTAACATGGGGACGGGGCAAACAACTTCTGGGATTGACATGGCTGCCAACTTTGACTGGGTAAGTTGAACTTATTTCTAGCCCCTTGCACAAACGTAACTAACAAGTGTAGAATGCCTTCGAGAACTACACGCAGATGGCCAACTGGGGAGCAGATCAGAGCTTCCAAATATACGGTGCAACAGGGGATCAATCTTCCCCTGAACAGTCCTCTTCGACAGGCGGGCGTAGTGGTAGCGCTTCTCAAGGACGTGGAGGGGGGGGAGGAGGAGGAGGAGGAGGCGATATGAACATGCAATGATAGAGCAAGGATTCTTGTATAGTAATTGGGACTCGCACCTCATGTTGTGTATGTGTATGACGTGACGTTGGACAAAGGAATAAAAAGCAAACACTCCATTTTAAAACAAGATATTCTGCATCACATGTGATTGATTAAATGCTGCCTCCCGTTGTCAACGGTTTGATGCAGCTGTAGTTGTTGAATGCCTGCTTACGTCATGCAGGAAATCGTGTGAAGGGTGGGTCCTTCCTCAGAAACGAAGCTTTTCGCAGGTTTGCCGCCGTCAAGCATCATCACGCATCAGCGCGCGCCTTCTTCTCTTACATCCATCCCAAACACCTCCATTCCATTGACACATAATCACTGTCGCCCTTTATCGTGTTCATCGCAAGCTAATGGAGTGCAGAGATAGAGGAGGCATTTTTCATGCAACTCCTCCTATTTCTTCATTTCATTAGACCGCAACGAAAGAACTCCTTCGTTGCTACGCGCCACCCTCTGACAAGTGTTAACTGCCGCTCTCACATGCTTGAGGTTTTCCCAAGCCATTTTTTCCTTCTTCTGTTCTCCGCCGTTCTGTTTCTTTCGTCTGGAGCTTCTGGATAGAAATGTCTTCTGGGTTGGAAAACATCAGGGCCAATGCCTCAGATGTGACGCTCACTCAAGCAGCCTCAGGCGTCGATCACACCAACCGCGCGGATGTTGACATGACTGACCAACCCGACAATGAGGATTCTGACGCCTCCAGTTACGATCCTGCAGCTGCTCTATTCGACAAGATCACACAGTCCAGTGGCACTTCTGGCAACAAGCGCAAGTCACCAGGCTCCAAGGATCCCACCCAGCCCGACAACGTGAAGAGGGTAAGGCTTCAGGAAGACGGACCAGGCCATTCGAGAAAGCTCCAAAGCTCTGCGAGGGACCGAGCAAAGCAGCTCCCAGCAGGGATATGGCAGCATATCTTCACTCTTGTTCCGCCCAAGGCTCTTGGCCGTTTGTTGTCTGTCAACAAACTTTTCCATACTTTTCTCAGTCCATCTTCCTCCACAACTCCCTTTGCGCGTCGCAATGATTTGCCCCCTGCTTTCCCACATTTGAAGCCTGAAGCAATATGGCAGGCCTCGAGACGCTTGTTTTGTCCTCGTATGCCTGCTCCTTTGAAAGGCAAGTCAGAACTGCACATGTGGCGTCTCATCTGCTCTACAACGTGTCAGTTTTGTGGTTCAAAGGACGATCTGCAGTCTTTCCGTGCTGTCGATGAGTGGCATCGCGGGCCAGGCGCCAAGGGCGTCTCCCCAATTTTTCCGTTTTCTATCTATACCTGTGGAACTTGCTTGGTGAAGAGAAGCACAAAGGTAAGTATTACCTGCATCATGGCATGCTTCTATCTAACAGTCTTGATAGGAAATCGACATTCTCCTGTCTTCTACAACCCCCTCACTTCTGATTCCAGCTCTTCCTCCGATATTCGTGACTGACCAATTGCACGTTCTGCCTCTTCGTGTCATGCAAGCTCGAGTTCTCCCCCCAAACACGCAGGTGACAAAGTTCTTTTGGTCAGAACACATTAATCAGATCAAGGATGAGTTTGAACAGGTCAAAGCATTGGGTTCCGCAGCCACTGAAGAATGGGTCAAGGGCTTAGAGATTCGGGGCAAGCAAGCTTTGGCCGACGCCTCGCGCTGGGAAAAGTGGGAGCTGGCTGGAGGGCTCAAACAGGCGCGAGTGTATCTGAGACCTACAAAGCCTGGTCCTCCCAAAGCAGAGAACACATTACCAGTTGCTTCTCTACCCAAGCCTCCCCCCGGCCAGCCTCTATCCGACTTGACTCGCAGCCGTGAGGAGTACCAAGACCGACCTTCCAACCCGAACGAAATACCTAGCTTTGCAGGGAAGCCGGACACACCCCTTCAACAACCTCGTCCCCAAGGTCTACAGAAAAGAACCAAGGAAGAGGTGGCTCAGCTTAAGGCGCAGAGACGTGTCGACATTGAACGTCGTGCGATGCTTCTTGATCCTCCGCTAACTGCCAGTGTTCTGGCCCATATTCCGTCCTTCCAGGCAGCTCTCCAACTCATCACTCCACTCGATGATAACGCATGGGAACTATTGAAGCCGCGTCTTCTTGCTCAACGGTCGGATGCCGAAGTTAGAGAGAGAGAGAACACTGCGAATGCTCGAGCACTCCAAGACAAGCTCGTGACACAAGAAAATGGAAGCAAGCCCGCCAGAGAACCGAGGGAAGTCCCTGACCAGGAGTGGGACGACATCCAGGGACCTGTGAGGGCTCGCATATCAGCATATGCGGACGAAATCATCAAGGGATGGAACAATGGTGAAAAGGTTAAGAGGAAGAACACCCCACAGTTTGCGGCAGACGTCCTGCTCTACATTCGCAAGAGGTTCTACGCCGAAGTTGCCAAGGACACAGCTGCGGCTATTGCTGCAGGAAAGGAGCCGATCGTTGAGCCACCAGAAGGACCATGGACCCAGAAGCTGACGCTAGAGAACATGAAGTGGGTATTCGACATGAAGGTCAAGCCGCGCACTGAGCAATTTCGAAAGGAGCTATTCCTTTGCAACGGCTGCAACCCCAGCGGTAACCTCAAGTTCTTTGGTTTCGAGGGTGTGATCCAGCATTACGCGGCCAAACACACCGGCGTCCTTAGTCTGGGCAATGTTGTCGTGCATTGGAGGGCGGAATGGCCAGCAGTGCCTCCATTCAGTCCTGATCCACGAGCCATAGAACTTGGCCAGTATGGGAAGTCTTCATCGCACTCGCTCCCACAGACAAGTGCCACAGTCCAACAAGGATTTGCTGGCTATCAACCAGCTCCGCCAGTGGGATATGGTCCTCCTGGCTTCAGCGCGCCGTTCCCAGCACCTCCATTGCATTATAGCTCTGCTCTGCCTACCACTGTACCACCAACAGACTATGGCGGTGTTGGGCCTCATGCTTATGGAGCACCCTACTTGTCTGCGGCCTATCCGGACAGTATGACATATTCTTCCTTTCCTCCACAATTCTCTTCAGGGGCGGCATATGGCTCCCATGGCCAAACCAATGCCTACGTCGAACCGCACACATCAGGGCCCGGTTCGTATGACTTCGGGTCATACCCCGATCACCAAGGCACCTTTGATTCTGGACGGACAAAAGTTCCGTACAAGACACGACTGAATTCCATGGCTAAGCTTGCTAAGGATACTTGGTTCAAACTGGGGGGTGTCAAGAAGCTACACGCCTCCATCAAGGTCTCTACAGTTATCCATCGTATAGCCAAGAAGTTCCAGAAAGACTACGATGGAGCAGCACCTCTATCAATGTTCGCAGAGGCATTGTCGAGCCACAAGGACATGCGCGCAGTTCGGGTTGCCAACGACATCTCGTGCAAGGCGTGCACCAGCAGACGCGCTTACACCTTGGTCAACCTGGTCACGCATTTCATGCAAGAGCACGTTGAGGGCCCAGGAGCTCAGGGACTGGCACCCATGGACTGGCGAGTGGACATGGTCTCGCTTCCAGATGAAGCCTGCCTGGCCAAAGTGAAACGCAAGCTACAAAATAACCAAGCCGCGCATGCCCTTGTGGAGGATGCGATTCCATGGGCATTCGAGAAGTCATTTATAGACAGATTCATCCAGCAAGGCTCTTCGGAGGAGGAGATGGAGACCACCCCAGTCGTGAAGCCGAGCGGTAAGCCTGGCAAGAATTCTGCTGAAGCACCAGGGGGGAATGGTACACAGCAGCGCCAAACGCACAAAGCCCCCGAAGCCAATGATCGACCTCAACAGCAACTCGAGCATCGTCCAGGGCCTCAGTCTTCCGCTGAGAAGGCACCAGGCACCAGTCAGCCCCTACCCCGGGCTCAACCCCAGGCACAAGCGTACGACACAGCCAAAGAAGACATACCACGTCTTCGCCCTGCCAGCGAGGTTTACGGTGGCCACAAGAAAAGACGTGCTGTTGCGGTTCAGGAGCAACCTGCAACTGGCACCTCCACACAAGAGAGGCCTCGATCTGATCGTCAACCAGCTTCAGGGGCTGAACCTGCCAAGCGAACCGAGCGAAGAGAAGTCAAGGTCAAGACGGAAGATGAGGCAAACAACACACCATCCACATCAGCCCGACCTCGAAACCCGACGCATTGGCGCGATGAGCGTTCGCACGACTATCGCGATGCTCGGGAGCAGCGCTATTCTGTCGCTGAGCTGTCTGGGTCACGCGATAGGAGCGCTTCAGTTGGAAACCGACCTCAGGAGTATCGGCCTCCTGTTGACGCTCCGGTGAGCGCAGCATCCGGATTCATTGAGGCTCGTAGGGGCAGCATACAGGATCGGCCTGCCCTCGAGCATCACGGCCATGCGATTGAGGAAGAAGTTGTCTACGTTGATGAATCGGGACGTGAAATCGGCCGAGGGATGAGAGCCCGAGATACCCTGCCTCAGGAAACCAGATACGGTGTACCTGATGGTCGTGTCTTCGAGGATGATCGCTACGCCCCCTCGGGCTGGTACGAAGGCCATGATCCAGCACGTTTTCGAACGCGCAGTCCTCTCCCTCGATACGGGCAACCCGTGCATCATTATGAGGCAGAGCCTGCACCTCATCGCGTCTACTACGATTATCCTGACCACCGTGCAACAGTAGGCCATCCTGCTGGGGCCTACGAATTCGTCGAGGTCCGAAGTCAATACGGCGACTACTTCATCAGACGACCTGTTCAACATGACGAGAGAGACTTCTATACCTACGACACTCGACCCCCTATGAGAGAGCAGAGCGCCTACCCAGCTCCTCGAGCTGCGGAAGGTCACTTGAACAGACGTTACGCAGCTGATCCTCGAGCATCTGTCGCCCCAGGCCATGCTGTGGCTGGGCCCGAGTTTGGTGACTACGATCCACGATATCCTTCGCCGGGCAAGGAAGAGGATGCGTATCACGGGAATCAGAGATGATGAGCTTCCTTATGTGGGGAAATGAATTACTCGCGGGAAAATGAGGATCACAGCTACCGATATGTATAATAACCCAGCCACCCTGTACAACTACTACCAAATACAACATGACTACCATGATTATTTAAGAGTCGAATGAAAGTGTTTAAAGTGGTAAGTTGATTGTATTCTGAGAGGACGACGAGCCGAATTTGTTTTACATAGATACAAGTAACTGGAAGTCTTCCTCCTCTTCTTTCTGCTCGCGCCTTGGAAAGGAAGTTGAGAGACAACAAATCCGAATGCCAGCGGTGGTGTACAAAATAGACAACAAAAAGTGTACAAGACTTCTCTCTCTCCTCTCTTTGCTTTGCTTTGCTCTGCGTTGCTTCGAATGGAAAGTCGATCAAGAGTCTTTCAGGTGAGCGGCCCAAAGACATACAGCTGAACGAGGTAGCTGAATCATGAGCCTCATCCTGCCAAACGATCGATCTTGTCCGTCCCCGATAAGAATTCGCCTCCAAAGTCTATCCGCACATGACGTGTTTTTTTCTCCTCATTACTGTCATTTCTCTAAGTCGACGCCTTGTCTCTCCAAGGGCATTCTCTCCAGGGGTTGGCCCGATGAGGGAGGGAATCCTTTTACAGCACCTCACCAATAATCTTGGCGGCCTCGCGGTATGTCTGCAGCAAGCGCTCGCACTTCTCGCGCTCCTTCTTGACGCCGTCGTCCTCATACAGCAGCTCCTCAAACAGAGACTCCTTGTAGAGCTCGCTGACGAGACGGTTCTGGACAACGTCCTTGCAGTGGTTGACGAGGAGGTGCATGACGGCCTTGGGGACCTGATCGGCAATGGACTCCCGCACAATGTTGAAGTAGGAAGAAATGAGAGCCCGGATGAGCTCCGTCTCCATGGCCTCCCGCTCCGTCATGGCCGGTTCCGCGGATTCTCCCTGTCGGTGGGGGTTAGTTTCGTGGGACCAGAGCAGGCCGTGTATCTCGTCCTTGGAACTCACCATCTGGGACGCCAAGCCGTAGTTCTTGCCTGTCCGGTCAAATTCGTCCTCCAGAGGCTGGGGTGTGGCCGTGGATGGACGGTGGGGGATCTCCTTCTCCCGGCGAACGATAGGGAAGCTGGTCTCGGAGTGCTGGCTGATATGTCGTCCGTTGGACAAGGTAGGGCTGGGTAGAGGCCCGGTAGCACCGATGGCGGTACCGTCCTTGCCGAAGAAGTAGTTCAAGAAGGAGTCCCGCGCACCTCCGAGGCCCTGCTGGTTAAGTCGAGAAGGCGATTGAGACCGGAGACCGTTGAGATTTGACGCGTTCATAGCGGCAGCGATACTGGGGTGAGTTCCGTTCTCGAGCACAGGAGGTGAGAGGCTGCGAGGAGGTTTGGTCATCTTGCTTCGGCCCGACTTGGTCTTCTCGGCCTTCTCGTTGGGAGCTGTAACGCCGTCCTCGTTCTCGGGATCACCGTCGGCCTCAATCTCCTGTAGGCGTCGTCTTTCCCGACGCTCACGTTCCTCCTGGATCAACTTTTTCCGTTCTCGTTCCTGCTTAGCGGTAACAACATTGCTCATGGCAGCAGCAGCGCCCAAAAAGTTGGGATGGTTGGTGTTGATGTAGGCGCGCTGGATAGAAATAAGAGACTCAACATACGAAGAAGCAGGTCCTAGCCGCTCACGAAGCAGGTCTGATACCGTCTCGATGAGCTTGGCCTGGAGTCTGGGGTACCGGGAGAGCTCGGTAGAGCCGCAGGTGTGGCAAATCTTGATCAGCTCCTCATAGACAAGCTCCACGCAGCGCTGGCTAGGAATCTCGAGGAGCTTGATCTGAGGCTTCACAAGGAGGTCGAAAGCCATCTCTGGAACAAAAAGACTGGGTCGGGGACCGGTAGAGTTTCGGATGGCCGTCCGGATGTCAAGGGCGGATAGGTTGGAGGTGGGATCGATAGACTCGAGAGAGCTACCAAAGACCGAGTTGAAGATGTAGTAGATGCGGGCACCACCGCAGAGCTCCTTGGTTGAGATCTCGGTAGAGGTTCCATCGATGGAGGAAATGAAAGAAGTGGCGAAGCGAGTCATCTGCTGCAAAATGAGAGAGCCGCGGTGCTCCTTTCCGCTAAAGTGCATGTCACCGTAGCTAGCCAGCTCCTGTTGGGTCTGGCCCATGAGAGTGTTGAGACGGGCCTTGATGTCGGGCAATCGCTCACGGATGTGGCCCATGAGAGTCGTGTTGAGCGTCTTTGCTAGGTAGTGGGTGCCGCAGCGGTTGGAAATGTTGCGGTAGGCAGGGTGGTGTTTGAAGAATTCGGCCTCGGCATGAAGAGCCTCCTCCATGGGCTTGTTTCCTTGGATGTCCTGCTGTGAGCGGTTGACGACACCAATGAATCCCAACTTCAGAGGGTAGACACGACCCGAGAGGATGTCCAGGGCATTGGTGCCATGGTCCATAAGGTCGACCTTGGTCAGGACACCGATAGTCCTCCGGCCAAGAGGGTCAACATGGCGGGCAAGCTTGAGAGCCTCCGAGTTGACAATGTCGACATTGGCAGGAGACACGGCAAGAATGATACTGTTGGGCTTGGCGATGTATTCTGAAATTAGGTTTCGGGTCTGCTTCTCGATATCGGTAGGCTGGTCACCGATGGGGACCTGAAGGACAAAAATGTCAGTGGGGCTCGGTGACAGCGCATGAGGGCATCAAGAAAAGTCGGGGAAAGGCTTCTCACCTTGGTAAGACCGGGAAGATCAACCAGGGTCAGGTTAAGAACATGGGGGGAGTAGATCTTGAGGTTAATGGGTTGTCGGTTGATGCCCTTGTTGTTGCCGGCGACACGGGAAGTCTCGTTCTCGATCTCGCGCTTGACGTCGCCGAAGTCGTTGAATCTTCGGTTAGGGATGTGATGGAACTCTGCCCACTCGGAACGGCGGGCAGCACCAGGAGATCGATAAGGATCGAGAGAGGGGTCGGGAGCGCCCTCATCATCGGGGACGTTGATGAGCTGGAGGATCAGGGGCCGACGGGTTACGATGCCGCTTCCTCGCGGTAGAAAGTCGCGGCCGACAATGTTTTCAAGGACGGAGGATTTGCCCGCGGACTGGGAGCCGACGACAACCTGGATAATACGGGTCAGCCTGGGGCGACAAGAGTCAATTCGTCGCATGAAAAATGCATACAATCTGAGGAAGATCCAGGGAATCACTGCCGATGGTGTTGAAGACAAGATCCTGCAGCTTGTTGACGGTGCTGAGCAGATCCTCGCCGAGGGCAGCCATGGTGACGGAGGGAAAGAGAGGAGACCGGAACAAGCAGACGCAGACGACAGAAGAAACAAAGACTTGAAGCTGGAGCTGAGATCTTCAAGAGTCCAGCAGACCAGACCAGGACACGACACAACACGGACGAGAAGCTGTGAGATTGCGCGCGTCGTCGTCGCTATCAATCAATTCCAAGAATTCATGCGGATTGATGCAGGCGTCGAGTCGGGTTCACGTGTATTTGCATAATGGATGGCAATAAAGCGCTACCTCTAGGTAGTTACACTAAAGACCTGGGTTAGGCCTGGGGGCCTGGGTGCCTGGCTCCGAGCTCCACTGGGGCCTGGCTTCCAAGGTTCTGAGCACAGGCCTGTTGTCACTGGCCAGTCAATGCAATTGCAATAAACAATGCTGTATCGGGGCATCACCGTCGCCACGGGTCGGCTGACTTTTCCACTCATTGTGTGTGGTCTGGACGAAAGGCAGATGTCCACGAAGCTGCCGGATGACTTGGGAGCCTGACAGAAGCCCAATTCAAAAGACATGAGCACATTTGGTAGCCCCGGGGCCCTGCCGGCCACAAAGCCTACACCGTAAGTAAGCTCCCTGCGTTACGTCGGGTGCTATATGCCTGACTAGACTTGTTGTCTGCTGCTAGACCCCAGCGTGGGAGCTTTCCCCTTGACCACGATGGTCGGTAACCTTATCGCGTTTGGCGGTGTCCGTCCCCAGAAGATGAGACGAGAAATTGACCAAAAATAGGCGAGTGCAAGACCGTCATGAAGAATTACCTAGCATGCATGAAAAAGGTGCGAGGCGTTAATGAAGACGAATGCCGCGACCTGGCAAAGTCTTACCTCTCGTGCAGAATGGACAGGTGAGAGAGACTGACTCAAACTCAATGACGCAACTCGGCGCCGCTGTCGGAACATCGCGGGCTCATGCGTCTGAAACTTCTAGAAACCTCATGGCCAGGGACGAGTTCAAAAACCTGGGCTTTGCAGAACCTCCACCGCCTCCAGCTCCAGCTCCAGCAAAGGAGCCAGAAAAAGGTGTCAAGGGCGAGCTGCGGTGGTAGCTAATGCTGCCTGTGTTAGTGGCGGACGGCACTGCAATGCACGGCAGCTCTCGCATGTGGAATACATAAAGACATGTGGAATGGCATGAAAGACGAGCAACCGGGCAAATGAGAGGCAGACACATCAAAGACAGCGCTGCCCTCCCCCCCGCTCAAGCAGCTGTGACAGTAGAGGCAGAAAAAAAAAAGAGGCCGAAAAGCAGGCCGTGTTCATGTACGATAAAGAGAATGCCTTTGGGCAAAAAGAGCTCCCCTTAGCATAACGATATAATGACCTTTATCCTCTTTGATATCCATGAAAGCCTCTTTCACAAGCTTAAAAGGTGCCCTTGTTGCTGCTGGTGATCCTCTGACGCAAGCCATCTACCGCAATGGTCCGTTGCCTGGTCAACCCCACAATAGAGCTCGCCCTTGCGATCGCCTGGACTGCACGGCGGTACAAAAGTGACTCTTCACTCACACCACAACTACTTACCTAGACTCCTATAGCGTTCGCCCTCTCTCTATCTCCCTCGCCAGTGCTTACCTCACCTCTCTGCCGGACAGAATCCTCTTCTTCTTCAGCATCCCTTAATTCCATACCAACGTCTTCCGGCAAAGATGCCAGGCACGGGGAGGTCGACCCCGACCCTGAACAAGTCGCGAAAGGTGACTCCGCCGTCGCCTTCGTATATGACCAATGATCAATTTGGTACGATAGTTCACTGGGATCTCTGGTGGTTTCTAGCTAATCTTGCTTGTATAAAATAGCAAATTATCTAGCAGAGCTTCGATCAAACCGTGTTGCTAGGCCTGGAGGTGCACGACCTCAACCTGCGGGGGCTCGTCCAGCTCCCGCCTCCCGCACAAGCTTGCACCGTTCAAGCACCGGTCGATTCAGCCCCGACGCCGCCTCCCAGACCGACAGCTTGCCTGGTGTTGAGCGCGTTCCCTCAAAGAACCCCAGCATTGCTGCCGGCAGCGTTGCCTCCAAGTATTCCACCGTGAGCCGTGGGTCCTATGCGATATCGGCCTCAAAGCCTTTGAGACCATCAGAGGTCGTCCCCTCAGCCACCTACATTGAGCGCGGCCAAAGATGGATGGAAAAGGAGGAAGCGAGCTCACTGCGCGATGCGATGGAGGAGATGGACATCCGAAAAGGCAACAAGTCACCACCTGTGCAGCCTGTGCAGGAGGAGACGCCCGATGACGATACGCGCATCTACAACGCCGCTCTCGACGAGGCTGCCGAGCTCGTCTGGCAACATCAACATGGCACACCATCGCCTCGCCCTGACGGTCCTTACCGTTACCGATCACACTTGAGAAAGAATAGCTATGCGCATGCGCGCACCGCTAGCGTCGGGGGTACCAGATCGTTCTCGGGCAGTTCAACCGATAGTGAGGGTAACGCCCCTGGTGGTCGCCCCTCTCTGGAGCACAACCACACAGGGGAGTCTTCTTCAAGTCGCAAGAACAAGTCGTACGGTAGCATTGGCCGTTCTGGAAAGTTCTCCGAGCAGCGCCGGCAAGCGAGCTTAAAGAGGAACATCAGCGGCGAGGTCGAGCGACCCTTCTCTGGGGACCAGATCTGGGAGGAACCAGAGTCATCGACCGCAAAGAATGTCATCACGTCGGGTCGCGCATCACCCGAGAAGCTCAGCAACAAGCCACAGAACCCCCTGAACCGCGTGCGCTTCGAGTCGCCCAAGCAAGATACGGGCAAGGGCAAGGCCCACGACCCCGTTGAGATTTATCGCAATCCCCCAACGCGTTCCCGCAACCCGCTGTACACAAGCAACCCTGCTGGGGAGAGTTCTGCCCCTGTTGATGACAGTGTGGAGAGAAAAAATGGCATGGAGGTTCGCAGCCAAGATATCCGTGCGGCCACGAGCATGCGATTGAAGGATCGCAGCCCCAACCTCCCGGAACCCACAGCCGTCAGTGACAGTCCGGGACGGCCCATTGTAAGCTTCGACGCCAATTGGAAAGCCCCGGACGAGTCCACTGATACGAACCCAGACCGGTCGACCCCGGCAGCCCTCGACAGCAGCACCTCCTCCGCATCCTCCTCCTTCAAACCGGAGACAAAACCCATGGAGATACCTAGTATCGTTGTGGCGGAGGAAAGTACGTCGATGTCCCGGCCGTCGTCCCACGCGAACATCCCGTCGATCTGCGTAGCTGGGGCAGATGACAGCCCGAGAGGCCCAGTGCCTTCAATCAACGTTCCCAGCATCGCAGTCGACGAAGCTCCAAGCAACAGCCGCAGCCGCAGTAATGGCATCCCCGCCATCGTGACGCCCGATGACCAACCAACCTCGTGCAGCAGTCGTCCGTTGCCGAACCCGGTCCCCAGAGCCAGAGGAGCGCCTCGACATGCCCAGCCGCCCCATGGCCACTGGTCTGCAGCTCCCGGGAATGCCAGACGAGCAGCTACCATCTGCCATGAGTGTGGTTTTCCCATCGAAGGGCGATTTGTGGCGTTGGCGGGGTCCAACGAGCGATTTCATCCCTACTGCTTCAGCTGCTACTCATGCGGCACCAACCTGCAGGCCATGGAGATCAGCCCAGAGCCTGACCACGTCCGCGAGCAGCGCCTTGACCGCATCCGCCGTCGCGCGGCTGGCGAGATGTTGCCAGAGGAACCTGGTGAGACCATGGCCGAAGATGGAGATGAGCGACTCCGGTTTTTCTGCCATCTAGACTGGCACGAGCTGTTCGCGCCACGCTGCAAACATTGCCAGACTCCCATCCTGGGAGAGCATATTGTAGCTCTCGGTTCCCACTGGCACTACGGCCACTTCTTCTGCGCGGAATGCGGCGACCCATTCGAGCACGGCATGACGCACATCGAAAAGGACGGGTACGCATGGTGCATCAACTGCCAGACGAAGCGCACTGAGCGACGGGCTCCCAAGTGCAGAAAGTGCAACATCGCCGTCATCGGGCAGTACATCCAGGCCCTCGGCGGCGAGTGGCACGAGCACTGCTTCCGTTGCGCAGAGTGTCAAAACGGCTTCGACGACGGCCAGATCTTCACCAAGCACGTGCCCGAGGGAACTATCGTGCTCTGCACTGGATGCCGAGCAAAGGAACTCAAAGCGTAATGTAACTAATTTGGTCTCGGCGCTTTTTGTGTCCAGGCATTGCTATTGCTTTTACTGCATTATTGTTTTTACTGCATTGACTGGTTTATAGTTTAGCACGCAAGTCTTATAATTTATTTGGTCGTTCGGGAGGGAAAACGGGGTGTAAAGATAACTTGATCGTGTAGATTGTCGGTTTGGCAAAGGAGAATTGAGGCGTTGTTTGCATTGAGTTGTAATTAGGTTTCGCACAAGTCATTTGATTTGATGGATTCTAGAATGGCAAAACACACACATGGTTTGGTCTGGCATAGTTCGGTTCCCGTCTTGATTTGGGTGTCATCTTAATACGATCTGTTCGACACTGCCCGGTTGTGGTCTGATCTGATCTGATATCAACCGTGAAGCCATTCACAGAGGCGCAATCAGACACCCAGTTCAAGGTAATGGTGCGTATCTTTCGTAAATTATGGGCGAATCTGCTTCCGTATCCCTTTCATCTGATGTACACAAAGCGAAGCCAGCCAGTGTTCAGATCCAGCCCGGGAGCCCTTCCTGTGTTGTTTCCTTTGTATTCCTTCATGCTCCTCCAAGGCTACAGTGAACATCCGCCCACCTGCTCCTGGTGCACCTCGAGCGTGTCACCGTCTTGCATCTCAAGCTATGAAGTACATAGTCAGCATCTCCGATCTTTACAGTCTGTCCTCTGCCTGGCAATAGGTAGGACCAGGCATGGCGGTGGGAAATACATACCGCGTCGGGGGTATCTGTGGGCTGAACACGCGTGCCGTCAAAGAGGAACCGCACCGAGTTGAGGGCCTTGCCCTGTCGCTCGCAAAAGGCGCCCATGAGCTTCTCGAGCTTGGTGGTGCGCTTGATCTTGAAGAAGACCTCGTTGTTGTTGTCGGTGACCTTGATGTTGAGGTGCTCGGTGTTGGCGGGGGCCTCGGACCGCTCGCCGCCTGGGGTGCCGTTCTCATTCTCGCCAGACATGGTCGTCAGGATTACAGTGCTGCGCCGAGGATAGAAGTCAGCGCGCGACGGCGGATGGAGGACGTGGCAAGGTATCGGCTTTTACCTGTAGGGTGGATGATGGATGGTGCGTCTCAAGGTGGGGGAGTAGACGATGGCGTATCGTTTGCGCAGAGGGGCAGCGCGTAAAAGTGTGGGCAGATGGGGAGAGTTGTTGTCAACGCTTCGTGTGGGAGGTTGAAGAAGAGAAGTAAGAGCGGAGGGTGGGAAGGAGAGGAGAAGGAAAAAGGTGGTGGTGTTGGTGGGAGGTGGAAAAGACGATGGGTGCGTGATGAGCCTCGATGGGAGTGAAGGCGGCCCCAGGCTCCAGGTCCATCCCCCAGCGCCTGAGACGCCCATAACCTCAGGTCAGAGGCAGCACTAAAGGCGCCCCGGGAGGTGGGGAGCGACTCCTCCCATTAGTTCCAGGCCTTCACCGAAGACTATGGAAACCCGGGCGGGCATACGGCCGGTGCACGGAGGATTGGGATGCCGATAATGGTGTCGGTACCCAGTACAAGTGAAGTGCTGACCTCATCATCTAAAGGTCGGAGATTTATGGTCTGGTTTGGTGAAGAGGGCGAGAGAGACACAGGTAGGGTGTACCCATGACATCAGCCTTCTCCAACCTCTTGTCGCCTTCTCGTGTCTTGCATTAAACTGCCATTATCAGACCTTCATTGACAGCTCTACTCAGAGACGAAGGTATTCGAGACACGTCCAAAAACCGATTCTGTCACTGGGTAGATGCTGCAATAGCAATTGCCTCTCCATCCCAATTCACACGCGAAATACCGCATTGCGTACCAAGACAAGCAACAATGGTTTGTCCCGATTCATGCTACTCGTGAGCAATCTTCAATGGTACTGACAATTCACAATGAAGGCTCCCAAAGACGACGTTGAGGCTAAACCTGCCTGTCATCCTCGCGCAGTGAGTTGATACCCTAGACAACCAATTCAATACAGGTTACACAGAACTGATTGTTTGTTGTCCAGTGTGCAATTCAAAGCAAGCATCTCATCCAGGCACAATAACAACGTGGTTGCTAACCTGCAGCTAGACTGCCTCACACGCAATGGCTATAACGAGGAGAAATGCCAAACCGTCATTAAGCAGCTCTACGAGTGCTGCGAAGTCTTTTACGAAAGATACGGCGAAGAAGCTTCAACCGTGAGCTGTCCAAAGCCCTATCTGCTCAAGCTCAAAATTAAGCAACTCCGGGAGGAGGGAAAGTGATATGTAGCGCTCGTCTTATGGTGCGTCAACCGGTCTGGGAAACTCTGGCAACTATTGTGAAAAGCGAACTTCTTCTAGGCGATCGTTGAGCACGCAGGAGGCCTCATGGACCTGAACAAGCATTGAATGTCCTGTTCCGAGACTCTAATACGAATGCCGATGACATTATGATAGAAGAAGAGAAAAAAGAGAGAAAAGATTTTCGAGTGGAGTCGAACATCAAATAAGACAGTGTTTGATAGTCATGAGAAGCACTGTAACACACCGTGACTACACGCCTCGCGCCTAAACGCGGCAGCGTCTACACCTGCCAACAGCCTGCATTGGATCCAGGCACCAAGGTACGTACCGATGGAGCCAAGCATGGAAAAGCTCCAGGCGCGCCAGTGAAGCAGCAACCAAAACAGACCTAGCATTTCTCTAGTTTTGACCTGAAGCATCAACCAGCGCGAGCTTCGGAGGAAACCCACCGCGATTGCGCCTCCGATTCGACCTTGGCGACCCCGAAAACACGCGATACCATCTCTTGCACCCGGGTCTGGGTATGCGATCTTGAACGAGCGCCTTCTGTGACCCCTGCGGCCAACCAAGCCGAGTAGGGTCGACTACTCAAGCTTCTCATCTCGTTGCGTTGCCTCGCTGTCGCCGACGATACGACTATTGATACAGAATCGATATGGAGCCAACTCGGGACATCACCATGGACGCCCCAGAGGTGGAGAGAATCCTATCCTACGAGGCTGGGCCCGAAGTTGAAGAGTTCGCCAACGCCCTCGACGACTGCCTCGCTCCTCCTCTCGAACCCGCGGACAGACGAGAACGAATCCTTGACCTCCCACGAAGATACTACGAGAGTGCTCTGCGGCGACTGGCACAAGTACGGCCGCGCATGGTGCGCGATGGCGCCCCGGACGACGTTGACATGGACGCGGATGAAGTCGATGCTGCCACCAGCAATCCTGCCTCAGCAGAGCTAATCAAGCGCCTCGAACGGGAGGCACAGACCTGGGACCTTTTGCGCCGACTTCTCCCGCTGAGATATTCAAGTTCTGATGCGAATCAGATGGATTTCGACCAGAGCACTAAGACCCCACGAAAGGACCTACTCCGTGACTTTTTGGCTACAGATCCATCAGCGCGAGAACGACAAGCAGTCATACAATGGCTCCAGACCAACGCTTCTTCTGGTCCCGATATTGATGAGCTTGCTCGCGAACTTCAACAGAACGCCGATAGAGGTGATATCATCGCTCACGGCTGGCTTCATACACGATCTTCCATCAAGCTTAGAAAAAGCGTCACTGCCTGGCCTCATCTGCTCGACCGTCAGTCGCCAGCCGTTGCGACATCATTCCTCAATGCAGATGGCTCACCTCTTGTTACCCAACTTGATCCCGATGCTGCGACTCGCCAGGGACGGAAACTTGAGCCACAGGACGAATACTTTGAGCGTGCCATCTGGCTCGGCTGCTTTGAGCACCTCCGCCGTGGATCTAACTTGGAGACTATTCGCGAGTGGTGTCAGGAGAGGACAGAGATGTGGCGGGCTATCTCTACCTCTGCCGTCCTCCTATCTACCGATGATAACCAGCAGCTACCTATTACCAACCCGGCATCCTTAGCTCTGTGGCGGCGCATGTGCTTCAGCTTGGCCCGATCAGGCGGCTGCGACGACTATGAGCGTGCAGTTTATGGTGTTCTTTCTGGAGATATTGCCAGCGTGGAAAAGGTAGCACTCACTTGGGACGACTTCCTCTTTGCCAACTACAACGCCTTGCTGCGCACCCAGTTGGATACCTACGTGCTTGGTCTATGCCCGGCTAGCGTGGCTGCGGGTATGACACAGTCATTCCCTTCGTTTGACGCTGTTCAGTACCACGGTGACCCGGAAACCGTCGACAAGCGCCTCATCCGCTCTCTTGAGACCAACCCGCAGATCCGTGACGAAGCACACGAGCCCAGCAAAGCGCTTCAAGCATCCTTGATTTCGAAGGAGATTGGAAACTATCTGTATGAGCAAGGACTGGTTATCTCGGCCAGCGCAGACCACCACGAGTCGAAGCTTTATCGTTCAGAGCCCAATGGCCTTGACCTGAACAAGGACAGGTTCTTTCACACAACCCAGCACTATGGACTGCGAATTGTGGCACACGTCTACCTCCTCATCACCCTGCTCGACAAGCTGAGCTCTAGAGATGACTCTCTGGCTCCCCTATCTTCACCCCCAGACTGCAGACGCTCCCAGGAAAACCTCATTGCCGGTTATGCCCACTACTTGCGCCTGGCTCAGTTGCAAGAATTAATACCCCTTTACTGCTCGATTCTCGAGGAGCCTCGGTCTTACGAGGTGCTCAGCTACAACCTCATCCCCGAAAAGGACACCAAGCAACGCCTGATGCAGCTCCGGCTCATCAAGAAGGCAGGCATTGATGTGTTCAAGTTTGTCAAGACGCAAGCATGGCTCATGTATGACGATCTTGGCGCACCCAAGAGCACATTCCCTGCCAAGGAGTCTTTCAGCATTATTGCCCCTGGACCTCCTACTTCACGACGAGGCCGGCCTATTAAGCCAGACTTTTTCGGTGAGGATGAGACCCAGATTGAGGCGACACACGAGAATTTGATTCGCTCTATCGAGTGGCTTCTTCTGGTTCAAGAGACCTGGCCCAACGTGTTCTCCATGGGAACCAAGGTCTACAAGTACTTTTTGCGTAAGTATTTTTTCACGCTTTCTTCATGATCATGGCTGACCCTGTCACAGGCAATCTTCACCTCAACGCTGCTCGTCAGTTGATGAGGAGAGTATCTTTCGCCGATGTCCTGCAAGCCGCCACTGAAGATGATAGTGCGGAAGCAGGCTGGTTCGAGGACACCCCCGAGTTCTGGGCTAAACATCTGGACCGGAGAGGTATTCTCGATGTGACCCCTGATCAAGTGGCCTCAGATGCCCGAAAGTTTAGAGAACTGGAGGCTCTGGTACGAGCTCTTGATAGCCTGGAGACGGTTGCCTCTTTCTCTGAGCTCACGAACGAGTATGTTGAATCTTCCAGACGAGCCTTGAGGAATCAAGATTAACAAAACAAGCAGGGAGAGTGTCAAGTCTCGGGAGTTCTGGGCTTCGATTGGGGAGGAAGTCAAGAATTCAAAGGAGATGATGCAGCCACTGCTCAACAACTGGCTCCTCGTCGGCATCGAGGGTGAGTCTTGGATCTCATTGAATTGGAAGTGTCTTGTACTAATATCAGAACAGAAGGTGATGAGGAACTCCGGGACCTCCGCAAGGCCTATCTCCCCGAGACGATCCTGGCCTATATCAGCTCACTGCACTTTGCTGGCACCGGTTTGTCGCGAGACAACCTGCTGGAGTGTATGGAGCTGGCTGCCATCATTGCAGAGCGCAGCTCTGATCTGTCGACAAGCTTCATGGATGCGGGCCGTATGAAGGAACTAGTCGAGGCTTTTGCGGCAGTCAGCAAGGCCTTGGCCATCAGCACCGGGGAGAAGAGAGCCACTGGCGCAAGCAGCAAGAAGCTTCGCGAGATGGGATGGTCACGGGATCTGTGGTCGGTGAAGCATTGATATCCACTACTATCAAGACTGTTTCCTCTTTCTTGAATCACTGCTTATCTTCGAAACTGCTGCGTGGTTGGTGGTCGGCTTTTGGGCGTTGAATGTTGATATTCTCTCTTAAAAAGTGTATGGTTGTGGACTGTAACATAAAACATATCTACGGCATTTGGTCTTTGTGTAGAAGACCGGGACGGGAACAACTGACTTAATGAAACTATTCCCTGTTTTTGTTTATTTAATTTATTTGTGTCCAAGTGAAGCTATTCTGACGTTGATCTTTTCCCCCCTCAACCTCCCCCAGATGTGGCGTGCGGCTCTAGCGTCCTCCTCCCCCCACGTTCCGTAGACGACATCCCATTTGGCTCCGACTAAGCTCCCTCCCCCACTTCCAACCTGCATCTTGCAACTCCAACAAGTCGTCATCTCTTTACACATTGCGCCTGTGACTATTAAGCCGCAGGTTCTATATATCAGACGTATTTCTTTGACACTCTAGGGATATGGCAACCTACACACCCGAGCTTCAAGGAGCAACTCCTCCTGTCCTGCCCCCGAAACCCGGCAGCCATGAGACCAGTCGCATCGCGACACCGACGTCGATAGCCGGCCCTGGACCTTTCGAACCAGGCAGTAACCGCGTATCGAGCTCTGTGAATGCTGCTCCAACGTCCATACCTGACCCAGGCGACCAATGGCTTCCTCAGATCCTCCAGGATAAGTCGTACGTCATCACATGGCTTCCGTTGTGTCGCATCCCGCGCTGACGTGCTATTGTAGAAAACAAGATCTTGCAGAGATACTCGCCAACCGGGCACTTCTTAACGCCCTCGCCCACTCACCCGATTCTATCCATCCATCCCTCCTGGCGTCCCACCAAGCGCTTTCATCAGCGCTCAACGAGAATATAGAACTAGCTGGGCAGCTGACTGATATGGAGGCTCGGCTAGCACACCAGCGCGCGTCAACACAAGCCCAGTTGCTTGCGACACACGCGTTAGAGAGACAGTGGCGGCAGAAGCAGTCAGACATGGACCACGCGCTGGCACCCTTTTCGCCGGCAGCGCTGTACCAGCAGCTTGGACAAGGAGTACAGGAGCAGGCGCTCGTGTGCCAGGCCATGGAGGAGAGCTTCCTTGAGGGCGAAGGAGAGGGGGCGCCGGCTACAGAGAGGGAGGTTACGGATTGGGTGAGGAGGTATAGGGAAGCCAAGGTGCAGTCATATCTGCGACAGGAGAGGAAACAGAGATGGGATGAGGGACGGGTTGGAGGATGGCGATGAACAGGGAATGAGGTATAGAATAAGTTATTTGTTGGCGAGTAACAGTGTTCTTGCTTTGGTTGAGTTTGTGTAGTTGCTATATATCGGCTAACCTACACACAAAGATTTACGATTCATGATAGACATTATCCCCTGAAACAATACAATACAAAATCATCACGCCTTGAAATGTCTTCTATAATGGTCGTTCAACTCGTACAAAGACTGCCCCTTTTAAAGGACAGATAAGAATACAGTTGGATTCTCAATCCAACAGCCCCCAACTTTCACATTGGGTGCTGTCGAGATGAGTATGCCATGCCACGCCACAGCCATGAACCGACGCTTGCTTTCTACAACACGGGTATCTCATAAACTCAAAGGCCGCCCAGGTTTTCAAAGTCTCTTTTTTTCTTCTTTTTCAGAACCGGCGGGACCAAAACGATACAAAAGATGTCTTTCTTTTTTTATTCCCATGGTCCCCCCTCGCTCACAGTGCGCTAAAGGGACTCTTCTTCATGTCTGGACTACGCGGGCTCATGGGCAGCGCAAACAAGTCATCCTCTTCGTCACGTCGGAACCTGACGGGCGCTGAGGCGGCGGCGCCAGCGACGTCTCCCTGCAGCGCGGCATTGAGGGACATCGGAGCTGCGCGAGTGTTGGCGGCCATGGCTTCGTGAGACGAAACGGCAATGTCGGCGCCCAGCGGGTGGAAGGGCCGGGACTGGCTGATTGGGCTTGTGAAGGTGTTTGCTATCGAGTGGTTAGTCTTGAGCACACGTAAAATAGTAACTTATAGGTACCGGGTGTGTTGGGCGTCAGGTCTGCAGGCGACGTAGCTAGCTTGAGGCCCTTGAGCTTATCTCCTAGCCGGCCCGTAGGTGACCTAGGGGCTGCAGGGCGGGTGGATGGCTCTGTAGGCAAGGCAGGTGGACGAATGAAGGTATCGAGGATCCATTTCCGCTCGGCGAGAGCCATCTCGACGCCTACACCCTCTGCATTATTGCGTAGCTCAGCTGCAACCTCACGGTCTATCGCGGCAAGGCGTTGCCGTGCCCATAACGTGTGCAGCACACCCCGAGGTCCCGGGTCTGCAGCTAGGCCAGGAGGGAAGATGGCCGGCAGAGGCTTGAGGGTCAAGCTCGACGCTCCGGGAGGCGTGATGGTGATGGTGGCAGGGACGGTGGCATCAGCGGGAAGGAGGAAGTAGACTCGGCGCCGGCGGGATGAAGTGCTCGACGCTGAATCTGGATCCGAGTCGGGCTCGGCGGCGGGTAGGTTTGTTGACTTGCCAGGCCACGACACCTGCCAGTAGGTGCTGCTGTTGACAGCATCCGCATCTGCACCAGCATCTGCACCAGTGTTGGCAGCGGCCGAGGCCGGTTCCGCAGCGGAGACGTCATCGGTGCTCGGAGCGGAGGGAGGGTCGGCGAGATCGGCGGGAGGATCTTCGGAGGGAGCGGGGGCATGGACGGCGTCGGGATACCACTCAACCATGAGCACCTTTGTGCCAGCATCACTGAACTCAAACCTGGCCAGATGCTGTGCGGCCGTGGTAGGGACGACGGGGGCCCCGTCGTCAGGCCGAGGAGATTCCGGCTCTAGGTCGGTGGTCATGGTCAGGGTGAGAGATAAGAGAGATGAGGGCTTGGTTGTCGTTATCGTCACCGTTCCGTTACCCGTCCGGGTGGGATGGCTTTTCGGTGGTGTCACACAAAGAAGACCAGACCTGACCAGAACAGAACAGGACAGACCAGGGCTGAGATGAGGCTCTGCTGACACGAAGCGTGCTGTGATGGGATGGGCGGGGACCTGAAAGTCTAGGCCTCCAAGCTCAGCCAGGCCAGCTCAGGTCAGCTCAGCAGCCAAGCAAGCTCAGACCGTGGGGATTGTTCGCCGTTTCTCGTCGTCGTGGGCTTGTGCTCTCAAGCCCAAGAGCTAGAGGGGTCCCGCTCGCTCCTCGTGTCGGGCCGAGGAGTCTCGATGGTTTGAAACGATAAGCCAAAAGGAAAAGGGAAAAGGACAGGTCAAGTCAGGTCCGGCCGGGATAGCGAATTGGACGGACGGCACTTTGCTCGGTTGATGCGAGGCCGGAGGAGGGTGACGACGACGACGACGCTGCTCGCTGCTCGCTGCAACAGCAGAGAAGAAGGTGGAGGGGCCCCGGTCGGTATCAGGAACGTGACGTTGACTACTGAACTGAGTGACTGATGAAACTGAAAGACAAGACAGAGAGACAGTGCGTTAAGGACAGCACAAGCAACAACAAGTGAGGGACATTGTCTACATAGTAGATACAAAGTGGAGATGGAGAGGACGGCGGATGATGAGAGCGAGGAGGGGAACGGACGGGATGATGGTGGATTGATTTGATGGATGGAGCTGGGGAAAGCTAGGATCCGGATGGGCACTCGTACGCGAGAGAGAGATGGAGCTAGAATTAGAATTTAGAGTGGGCAGGTACTGTACTGACACTGACAGTAACTACGCGTCTCCAGTCCCGAATTGGATCCCGGCATCTGCTTGGTCAAGGTCCAACAGAAGAGATACGGCAGCCGGTTACAAGCAGTAAGTACAGTACAATATAATACGGACTGCGAAACAAATCGTCGATGGATGATGCCCGGGTCCCGGATACTTCCCTCCAATCCATACAAGCTCAGGCTCGGGTTCGGGAGATGATGGGACTTTCTCTGTGAGTTCGCGGATTGCGCGGGACGACACGAGGAGAGGAGGGGAGGGGGAAGCGTTTCAAGGACCCCGACGAGGGAAATGACCCAATCATTTGAGGCCACTCAGTGGACAAATACCTAGGGACGATAACGGCCAAAAAAAAGTCATGAACAGACACGTGGATGAACAACATGACGCGACTCCAGAGGCAGTGCTTCGGTATCATCGGAAGAATTTCTCTGTTTGTCGATCGATCGATGGATGTCCTTTTGACCAAGAAAATGTCATGGTTCGTTTGAGACTTGCCTTTCAAGCACTGCAACGTTGATGCATCCGAAAAGTGAAAAAGTTATGTGTTGACGTTATTCGCAGTGTGTGAATGTGATGTAACGGCCCGGCCGTATTTTCCTCTTTTTTTTTTTTTTCTTTTGGATTTTTCTTGTTGGTCTGGCAGGATCCGTGTAATAAAAAAAAAAAAGGGACCACTTCCCGGAGCCGGAGTTTGAGCGTGGAAGGCTACGTAATATTACGGCCGGGGAATTTCCAGACATTCATTGCTACTTTACCTACTCAACTCTGTTGGGTGCTAACAGTCAGGAATACGTACCTTGCAGATCACTGTGAAAGGCTACGGGGCTAACGGACGCAGACAGAGGTAAAGAGTGAGTGGAGTTGTCAGTGTCTTATGTAGATATTGTCTATGTATGATCTAGGCCTCAGTATCAAGCAGACAACACCAAAGAAGCAACCAACTCCAACTCTGTTATCTATCATCATCCTTCCTATCCTCACTTCCAATCCCATTTCTATTCCAACAAGTATGATTTCCGACCAACCAGAGAACCAGAATTTCGGATCGGCGTCGACGAGACATTGGACATTGGCCTGTCGCGGATGGACTCAAGAGCCACCGCAGTAAGGCCGGGGACCACTACGGAGACGCCCCCCCTTTCTCTCACCACCACCACCACCAACTTTGCCCAAGGGCTTTTTTGCCCCCCCGTCAGAAGTCCCCAGTTTTCGGACCTTTCCTTACTCATGTTCAAGAAAAGGCTTGTTATCAACTTTGTTTCCTTTTGGAGCGCTTCGTCTCTTACATGGCCCACGTGTAAGTCAACTTGTAGTGCCGAGAGGAGTGCCTACGGCTTCCAGAAAAGAAACGGGTCTTGGGGATTTCAAGGGCCTATGAACCCCTCGGTCTCGCTCGTCTCGTCAAGTCAGAGACATTGATCGAGCAGAGACGGTGCTAGACTCTGCCTGGTAGGAATTAGCGAGCTGGTGGAAATGAGATCCTCGAGGGACTCGGTTCTTTCTTTAGGGCCAATGTCGCATTCACAAAAGGGATTCGAGATATGATTCTGTTCCAGTCCGGTCTCGGGTTTGTTTGCTGTATTCAAACAAAGTCAAAGCATCGGCGGATGTGATGTGAGCATCAACCGCACGCCACACTGGCCTGTGTCTGTGTCTGGCACATCACATAGGGTATTACATGGTTCGGGCATGCAACACGTCGAGCCCGAGTGGCATGGCCTGGCCTGGCATGTTGCGGCTTCGTGCCCGAGAGGCCTGGAATACACTCTTTTAGAAGCGCCGCGGGTATGATCCCGCCTCTGTTCCCTGCTGTTCCCTCACCTTACACCTTGCACCTTGATCCAGCATGACCCCCGTGCGCCATCACGACCTTCTCGGCCGGGCAGGGTTTCGGCCTCACTCGACGGGATGGGGGTCCGGTCTCCATCTTAGCCGGGGAGCCGAGAAGGGGAAGCAAGGTCAGGTCAGGTCAGGTTAGGACAGGACTGGTAGATGAGATTATGATGGGGCGCGGCGGTTCTTGTTTTGTGATAACGAACGGGGTCGGGTCAGGGCACCGAATAGAAAACCCGCCTTGGTCTCGTGAGTCGATCCATGTTCCGAGTAAGCATGCGATCGGAGATACTCCATACGGTCGGGTCCCCTCTTTATCCTCATCCCATCCATTGCCCTCGTCCAGATGTGAGCCTTGACCTGCATTGGCCGTCTCCCACGTAACTCCGGCATGTATGTCTGAATATGTGTCTGAGCCCGGAGCAGAGCACCATTCATCGGCCGAACAGGGGCAGATCGAGCGAGGTTGAGGTCTTCTCCCTGGTGATAGATCATAAACCTACAAAGCTTTTTCTGTTACATCTTTGCCTGGTGCCTGTCCGTCCATCCCCAGAGCCATCATCACTGCCGTGATTGTCGTCATCGCCCGGTGTCATCATCAGTGCAGTGTCCATCTGTCCATCTCCCATTGTCGGCCTCTTGCTCGGTCAAAGACTCGGCCGGGGCTGCCCGGGTGGCTGTTGGTCCCGAAGGATTTTCTTGTCATTTCACCGCAATCATTTGACTTGCCTTTCTCACTACTGAACTGTCGGTATTATTCCAGCAAAGCAGTAAAGAATCGGCTAGACCTTCTTCTCGGCTAAATAAAAATCTTGAGGTGAGAGAGATACCGAGATACGGACGGCCGAGCCGGCCAAGCTCCGGAGGATATCCAGAAAGGAGCAGGAGTCAAAAAGAAGCCAAGAACAAGAACGCTCCAGCCCCAAGCCTCAAAAGAAGAGCCCCCAGTTCCAGGGGTCCTCTCTTTGGAAAGATAACCTGACTCCCCAGAGAGGGCCAGAGCTGGGCGACGGGACACACACACGCGCGCACACGCACACACCCCAGCTACCGTGCGGCGCCACACCCGGGCCTACTGTGTCATGATGTCCCGGCGCAAGGAAAGCTTCCTGTAAGAGGCATGGGTGCGTGCTTCACTGCTGCTGCAACGTCGTTGATAAGCTTCTGCTGTTCTGTGAATTAAACGGGAGAGCGTCGCCCGCACTGCAGGGCCGGTAGACTCCGCTGGATGATCAATTTGAATAAGGCCGGCCAATTGGGCCGAGTCCGGCATGGGGTTTCGCACTGTACGGCGAGGCGGGCCATCTACAATCGCGTGGCAGAGCAGCAGGCCCCCGGTGCATTCTGTGCTTGATGAGCGCAGTGGAGGGCACCACCAAAGTCAGGTGGTCACTCAATGTACCCGGGCAGTCCCTTTCCTCGGGGCATATTTCCTTGAAGTTGTGGGGAGATTCGAAGAGAAGCGGCTTCATCAGCTGCTCGTCCTTGGGGTTCTCGAAGCCGGAGTTTCCTCTCGAGGAATAAAAGTCTCCCACGAGGGGACTGTCCCCCCAAATCTTCTCCAGGCCACCCCGTCTCGTCATGGGTGAAAGATGGATCCATGGGATCTATCTCAAGGTCTCAATCCTGTGAGTCTCTCCCCTGGGTCGTCCACCCTCCCCACAGCGACAGCGCCTTTCCCAGGGCCTCTCCACAGTTCGGCCGGTCAATCGCCGCCTGGAGCGAACCAACGTTTGCGCTGCTCGGCCTTGTGGTTTTGTCCGCTGCGGCGCTAGGCCACGCCATGTTCCCCCCATGTCGGTCGGTCCGTCCCCCATCCACGGTTTCTTTTCTTTCTTTCGTTCGTTCGTTTGTTCGTTCTGTCGTCCCAAGGGAAAGGCCCGGCGTCTTTTGAGGGATCTCCATCCTCCACTTGCACTTTGATCATCGTGTCGGCGGCCTTGCGGAATGTGTGCACATCGATCACAGATGCTTGACTGTGCTGCGTGTTCAATGTCTGAGTCAACTCGCGGGTGTTTGTCCTAATGCAGGAGAATGAGAACTCGATGCTGTCTGCTGTCTCTCAATGTCTTGATGTTGTCTGCATGTCTGTCTGTTCGCTGACGGAATTATCGCCTGGCTTCCTTCTTTCTCTGAGTGCCTTCCAAGTTCTTGTGGGGACGCTACGCTCACTCCTTCCTTCCACCCTCCACTCACTGAAGAACATGACCCTGGTCTCGCGCCCCTCTACGCCCCCTCCGCGCCTTCCCTTCCCTCCCCCGGATTTGTACCGCATGTACCTCCGTACCCTTGTTAGTACCTGAAAGTCCTCTAGTCGCCCAGCCAGTCATCACTCCCTCTCTCGCTCTTTCCTGTACCATCTCATCATCCTATCCTTCCCACTCTCCCGTTCCGTTACCTCACCTGCCTTACTTCACCCATCCCATCCTCATCCCATTCTATCACCGTCCAGTCCAATCCAAACCAACTCGAAACACCACGGCTTCGTTTCTCACGATATCGACCGACCGCGACCTGACGTCTTATTCTTTTATTTCTTCTCCATCCATCCGTCTAAGCGAAGCGCGCCTTGTCCCGTCGATCGTCATCGCCACTCGCGTCAACTTGGCAAGCATCTGACTACATACATACTGTTCTCGTCCTCGCCAATCCCGATTTCTCCGCCTTATCTTCTCGTCGCCTGCCTTCTCGCCATGCCGAGCATGCTCCCGTTCGCTGCACTATAGAGACGGACGTCTAAAGCCATCTGGGCTGGCCCGAAGGAGGCTCACTTCGTCCTGTCTTGCCATAACATACGCACCTACATACACCATAGCATCGTCTGCCGCTCGTTTTTTGCTTCAGCACCTGTCATCATGGCCAACTCACCACCGCATGCCATGGCGATGGACCCGCCTCACATCACCGAGTTTGCTTCAGAGCGATATTTCGAGAAGCTTAACCAGCTCAACGCTCAGCAACAACACCAACATCATCATCATCATGTACCCCCGACTCACGACTCTCTCGATGCCTCCTCTGCCGCGCAGCCCTCAAGATTCATCCTCCCTCTCCGAGATTCAAGAGCTGCCGAAGTCGAGGCTATCCAACCAAACCAAAGACGGGATAACAAGAGTCGATTTCACAAACTCCGCCACAAGGTTTCGATACTGCATTCCAAATCCGCACATGCTGGGTTTAATGCATCCCCTTTCGCTCCTCGTTCCTCGGTCGAATCGCCACAAAAGAGGTAGCTAATTAGATTCTCGACGCCACTGAACTCTCTTCACATGCTGACTTGAATATCCAGTGCCGGCTTTGATCAGCTCTTTCTCGCATTGCCAAACGAGTTACAGATTCAAATCATATCCTCTCTTCCCTTGACCGATGTACTCAACCTCCGACTTGCCTCTAAGTCATGGCATACTCTCATCACCCTTAACGAAACCACCATCGCCCGATACCACCTCGAACACCACATCCCCGCCTATGCATCTCGCCTTTACCCCGTATCAGATATTAACGAAATTAACTTTCACCATTTGTGCGGCATCTGGCATCGACTACATGTTGCTGCCAAGCTTGCCTTCCTCATTTGCGAATGGGTCACCAAAGATATCTTCCTCCGTCAAACCGAAGCTCAACGACTCGCCTTTGCTCCCCAGCATGAGCGCATGCGCCGACGTTTGATACCTCTACTATTTACTATTTTCCACTTTTTCGAAACCTACCGAAAACTTCACCTGGAGCACCTGGCCGAGAATGGTGGTCAAGGAATGAAGCTGGAGCCCTACACCATCAACCCCATCGAGGCCGAGATCATGAGCATGTACGACGACAAGACGTTATTACGGGTTCACGAAGTATTCCCACTGGTTATATCCTCATTTTGTCGACGACTACGACCTCCGACGTACGTGGGAAGGGTCGAGCGATCACTACGTGGTTACATCCGAGAGAAGCCGTCTGATGAAATTCACTCCGCCATATTATGTATCGGAGGGCTACGACAAGTGGAGAGGCTGTGGGAGATCAAGGGATACAATTCACGCCGCGGCGCCGTCGACACGTGGGTTAACGGTCTGGTGAAGGAGCAGCCCCGGTCAGAAGGCGGATCAAAGGGGAAGCGGGGACTGTTTGGGCGCAAGAAGTCTTTGAGTCACGATGCTCGATCTTCGGGTAATGGTCTCAGTAGGGTCCGGAGCTCCGGTTCGATGGACGACGCCATGGACATCGACGTCAACTATATCTTCAACACAAGCCTTGCGGCCGGCGCCCCCATGTCACCCCTCAGCTCAGAGCAGGCACAGGCCATGCTCAGCGACCTGCCAGTGCTACAACAAATATGGCTTCCGACGGCTGAGGCCATCATCCTCCAACGCCGGGTTGTCGACCGACCACAGGACATCAAGCGCAACCAGCAGGTGATGCTTGATTTGATCCAAGAGGACGGAATGGACGACGAGGACGAGTGGTGGTACGGCCGCAGCATCCCCGATTCCGTGCGGCCTCCCATGGGTGTAACTGATGACGATGCCGACTAGAGGGCGTTTGCTCGACCAGATGTGTGTCGACGTTTTCCTTGGCTGATTCTTCTTTGTTTGCTACGGGTGTACTTGGTTGAAAGTACGCAACTACTACTACTACTGGTGCCTGGGTGTATGCGTGTGTCAAGAACGGGATCATGAGCATTTACACGGCGTTTTTGATGGGCTGCGGAGAAATGGGTTACCGCGTTGTCTTGCGTGACACCGGAAAGGAGCACCGGCTAGGTTTTTTTCATTTTCATTTTTTACACCTATCGTCTCTACGCGAGTCTTTCCTATTTGTCATCTATTTCTACTCATGTCATGTTTGGAGCGAGCTCCGTATTGGATGGACAGGAGAAGGGCTTCTTCTGTATGTGGGCGGGTAAAAAGGAACGGAAAGGGACGGGGATTATGTTTGTTGTTTGGCATTCATCTCGACCAGCCTCGCGCGGATAGATATTGTAGGCGTGCAGTGCATTCTTGGTTTCCTTTGTATCTTTCCCTCATCCCATTCCTCTGAAGGATGGGATGGCACCGGGAACAAATATCCTTCTACCTATCCCATGCATTTTATATCACAAGGCATGAGGATCATCTACATCTATCTACCTAGGTACCGACGAGTCAAAGTCAAGAAGAGAACGGATATAAGTATTCTGGGTATCTAAAGTTTTTGTGTCGAGTTCCATCTACCTTGCCATGTCATTCACTCCATAGGTTGTCATGATATTACATCCATCCATCCATCCATCCCTTTTCGTCAGGTATCCTATAGTATGCTAGCAATAAGAAAGAGATCCCACGTGCCGTTTCAACGCCTTGTTATCCATATACATCCATCCATTCATCCATGCCCAAGTCAAAATGTGCCTGTCAAACCCCCCCTTTTTTTGCCGTGTCCGCCCATCATCATATGAAGCAGACGTCCTGTTTCCCCGCTGCGAATTGTATGTATCACATATCGTACCGAACCTGTTGTTCCCTAGAATCTAATTGGACCGAATGTAGAAAGTAACGGCAACGCCCTTTCCCCGGATCTTGTGGTGGTGTCGGTCTGATACACCCCTACCTGCCAATGGCGTGGTATATCCGGTCGCGCATGTCGGGCTCAGCAAGCGCAGCCTCGAGCTGGGTATGGCTATCAAACCCCACAGCTGTGCTGGTGTTCATGGAGTAGTCCATGTCGAGGTAACCCTGACCGTTAAAGTCCTGGAACTGCGCCATGTTGGGCGCGCCTGGAGACTCATCGGGCTGAGTCTGCGGATGTTGTTGATGTGGGTGTTGGTGTTGAGAGAGAGATGGCCGACCACTGTAGCCGAGAGCTGCGTTTGTCGGGTGTTGCTGCTGTTGGAACTGTGTTGGAGAGTTTGACCCCATGGTGCGCGAAAAGGGTGGGCCATTAGCTTGGCGAAAGTGACTGGCCATCTGTCGTTGCTGCTGCTGCTGCTGCTGCTGATGTCTTTGTTGGTAATGTTGCTTGTACGCAGCCGCCTGGGACGCCATGTTGGACATGTGAGTTTGTGGTCCGGGTAGACGATTCCGTGACCTGTTGGTAGTAGTAGGAGCCATTTGTTGGGTCTGATTGGGCTGTTCCGAGCCCATATCTGGAGATTGTTGCGGTTGCGGTTGCGGTTGCGGTTGCGGTTGCGGTGGTGGTTGTTGATTTTGGTCAAACTGGTGAAGGTTCAAGTTCTGACGTTGTTGGTGCTGCTGTTGCTGTTGCAGCTGCTGACGTTGATGAGACAGAAGCTGTTGTGGTCGATGGTTTATGCCACTTCCAAGCTGGTTCATCTGCCCCTGAGAGTCGAAACTGCTCGAGGCAGACGAAGGCTGCCCGTTGGGTACTATGGTAGGCGAGTCTGACGCCTCCGCGCCGGTTGAGTGAGACTCGGTTCCGCTCAAGACCACATTCTGTCCCATCTCTTCAGAAACTCGGCGACGCTTTGCGTTTTGTGTTTGTGTTCGAGGCGAATTTCCTGATCGGGACACGACGTCAGGGACCTGGAGAGTATTTGGCGTAGCCATGGCCGGTACATTCGTTTGAGGGGTTTGCTGTGAAGGCTTTCGCTTCCTCGAAGCAACAGTGGGAGTGGTTTGGGTACTGATTGGAGTTGGTAGTGGTGGTTGGTCGACATTGTTGTCTACATCTGATGCCACGGTAGCTTCCTGAACAAGAACCGAACCATTGGGCTCTGGTTCCACGGAATTCGTCGTCATGCCGTTTTGCCCTGCACCCGTGTTTCCCATATTGGCCGACGGGTTCGCATCTTGTTGATTTGATGCTGTTTTGTGAGCAAGAGGGGAATCAACCACGGGGTTTGTAGCCATGGCATACGAGGCATAGACGCCATTCTGTGTTCCCGACTGAGACTTGGGCTTGTTCTTGGATCCTTTCGGACGCCCTCGTTTCCTTCCGACATGAGGTGTCGTGGGTTGCACTGTTGAGTTGGAATTCGCCTGTGCGACTGCTGTTGTTGCCGCTTGTCCCTGGTTACCCGTGATGGTGGTGGTGGGCGACTGAGATGCTTCTGGTTCTTGCTCCGTAGGCGTTGACTGCGGAGCTGGCTGCGACTGCGTAGCCGTGGCGTTGTTCGTCTGGGTAGTTTCCGAGCCAGTAACAACCTTCTTCTTGATCCCCTTGTCCTTCCGGACCTTGCTGCTCTTGCTACCCTTTGGCCGCCCCCTGGAGCGCTTAACCGTGACAGGGGCGGCGTTTGCGGCAGAAGAGTTTGCGATAGACGCTGCCCCTGGGGCACCGACTGGGGGGATAGCGGGTGGGGTTTGGGTGACAGCAGCTTTCTCGACACCGTCTAGTTGTGGGAAGATCTCGGAAATCCAAGCAACAAACAAGGAGCCTGGCCCATTTGTTCCAGCGCTTCGTGGGAAGACGCCGTCCGCAGGAGGAGGCGCGCCTGGAATACCACCAAAGTAAGCTAAGGCTTTACACAACTGATCCACAACCAAAATCGGATGAAGGCTTCTTAGAAGCGTGAGGAGACGAGCCTGCTCAGTCTTGGTATCATGCGCAGATAGCCCAGGAGGACCTGTCGGCGAAGGGTCGGTTGCCTGTGCCTGTGGAGGAGGGCTGATCTCCTGGATAGAGGGGCTCGTGGCCTGCGTCGGAGGATTTGAAGTGGATGTTAGTTCTGCCGATGCCCTCTCTGCTGGTGGTCTCTCAACAGGCGCCTTCTCAATAGGGATGGCTGGAGCAAGTGGAGGTGGTTGAGGAATGGGCCGAGGAGGCGCTGGAAGCACGGGAGTAGGATAAGGACGGAATCGTACAGGGGGCGCTGGTGTAGTTACATTCGGTCTAGGTCTCTTGGGGTGGCGGTATCCCTGGCTGTTCGCAAGTCGGGCAGCGGCGGCGGTTCCCTCACTTGTGCGCTTCGCAGCAAGATCTCGCTCCGTCATCTCTGGCCTTGGAACGTCGATCTGCATGACACTAAAGTTTCCTTGTCTTCCATCGGTTTTGCCCTTTAGTTTGCTTGGGACTGGGTTCCTGATGCGCCCATCATGATATGGACTCAGTCCGACATTTGGGGTGAGAGTAGGCATTTGAAGTCGCGCTGGTATGACCTGGGGGTTCGTTTCTGGTGGCATGTTGGGATATTTAAGATGATATGGATTCATTCGAATATCAAACAATCGCGAGCCGTCTTTCAGGCTGCGCGTCGACGGCGACCCTGCTGCCGTAGTGGTTGACGGCGGAGCAGAGGAAGCATTAGTCGTCGTGGGCTGAGGACCGCTGGACGCTGGAGGACTCGTCGGGGTCGTCGCGGCGGCTGCTATAATATCACCCGAGTTAATCATCCGCCCTTGCTCAGATCCTACGGCATCATGGTCATGCCGACGAGGGAAAACACGTACGCGCCGTCGAGGCCATGGCGATGGCGTCGGGAAGAGTCCGGGTCCCGATGCGCCGAGGAGGCTACGAAGAACATGCCCCAAAGTCGAGCCCGCGACGAGTCTTACAGCTCGAGGGCTAGCGCGCGAGAGTCATGCGACGTAGGAATCGAGCGATCCAATGGCTCGCGGGTGGTTGAAGGAGCAGTCGCAGTCGCCTCGAGCAAACCTCGATGTTGTTGGATGACAGTTGAATCCGATCCGTGTTAGTGAGCTGAGTTAGTGGATGGCGGCCAGTGCAGTCCCAGACTGCCAGTGGGCAAGGGACCCCCTCCCCGTGACAAGCTCCTTCCTAGCCTCGTACCGCTCCGTGAGGGGTGGGGCTGATCTCTAGAAGTGGAAACCCATTGTCGAGGGTGTGGCTTCCTTTTTTTCTCGGAGGGGAACAGCCACGCGTTCGTCATTCCCACTAGCCACAACCAGCCACAGCCACCTCATGCCAAGTAAGTTCAACGCTGCTGCTGGTGCCCAGCCAGCATGAATGAGGCTTGAGCTCCTGCTGCTGCTGCTGTTGGAGCTAGACTTGGACTTGACTTGGACTTGGACATCAGCATCAGCATCCATATCCATTCACGACGCAGCCTCGAATCGTCCTTTCTTCTTCGAGTTGCTCATCGATGAGCTTGTGATTTCAATCCTGTCATCAAAGGACACAGCTCTTGGGGCTGCTCAAGTCCCTCTACATCGGCGTCACTCCGACCTACTCCGCCCGCAGTCCGCCTTGTTCATATCCTTGACCTGACGTACCCGATCATCCATCCATTCACCGCCCAAGTCCAACATCATGTCGACAAAGTACGCGCTCTTGTCGCTTCCCCTCGGCGTTTTCGACTCTAGCGATAGAGAGGAAGCCATTTCGTCCCTGCGCGGTACCATCTCCTCCGACAATGGCTCCGTTCTGCCGTTCAGCATCCCCGACTTCAAGATCGGTACCCTCGACGCTCTCGTCCAGCAGGCGGATGACTTGGCCAAGCTCGAGGCTTCATGCCAGGCTGTCGTGGCCAAGGTTGGCGACTCACTAAAGAACGTCCTCGAGGGCGACGAAGACCGCATCGCTCAGTACAAGATGGTCAACGACAGTAAGATGCGCCCGTGTCTATTCTGCTGGCCCATCGCTAATTCTTGCTGGCAGAGCCCACCGATCAGTATCTCGGCACATTTAGTTGGAATAGGATCCGATACCGAGCTGACAAGTCCTTGGGCGAGCTCATCAGCACCCTCCAGAAGGCAGGCTTGTACTTGTTATTATCTGGCACTTAACTAGCTAACCGATACTCTCAGGAGCTTGCGACCGTTGACAACGACGTGAAAACAAAGTTCAATCAGTACAACTCTGTCAAGACAAACCTCGCGACCCTGCAGCGTCGCCAGACGTGAGTTGACCTACAGCCTTCATCTTGCTCTAGCTAATAATTGACACAATAGTGGCAACCTGTCTACCAAGTCCCTCACTCCTATCGTCGACCCGTCTCTCCTCATTCAGGACTCCGAGTACATCGAGACACACCTCATCGTCGTGCCGGCCAACTCGAAGAAGGATTTCATCAAGAGTTATGAAACACTATCCCCCATGGTGGTCCCTCGATCGTCGGTTCAAGTCGCCCAGGATGAGGAGTTCGTCCTGTTTGCCGTCGCAACCTTCAAGAAGCACAGCGCCGAGTTCCTGGCAAAGTGTCGAGAGCAGAAGTGGACACCCCGCCAGTACAAGCACGTTCAGGGCGGCCGAGAAGAGGAGCAGCGAGAGCTCGACCGAGTCACCAACGAGGAGCGCAAGGTGTGCGGAGAAGCTCTGCGCATGGGACGCACGGGTTGGAGCGAGAGTGTCATGATCTGGGTTCACGTCCTGACATTGCGCGTCTTTGTCGAGGCTGTTCTCCGCTATGGACTTCCCCTGGATTACGTGACCGCCCTGGTCAAGGTGGGTTACCCGATCTGGAGATTGCCAACGCTGGCTAACATGAGTTTCAGACGACAACCAAGCTTGCGCCTAAGGTCAAGACGGCGCTGGACTCCAACTACTCATACCTTGGAGGTAACGCATTCGGCAGGGACAAGCGTGGTAAGATCACCAAGGACGACGCTGCGTTGAGCTCGGAGATGGCAGCGGCGGGATTCCAGACCGGAGAGGGCCACGAGTACACGGCGTATGTCTACTACGAAGTCGAGTTTCCTTGATGACGGCAACGACTGGGAGGAGAAGGAACGGGAAGAGCACGGGGGACAATAGAACGAGTCGCATGCATGCAAGAACGCCTGTATTCTACCCTATCATGATGCCCAGGAGTGACGACAATTGTGGTCGCCATGGCAGTAATATCCGATCTATATTTTGAAATGCAAAAAGCACGACCGCTCGCTAGGGATCTAGTGCTTGGTGAGGTAACCCTTCTCGTTGAGCCACTCAACAATCTGTTGGACACACTCCTCGACCGACTTCTCGTGGGTCTTGATGGTGATCTCGGCGTTCTCGGGGGCCTCGTAAGGGGCAGAGATGCCAGTAAACTCCTTGATCTCACCGGCGCGGGCCTTCTTGTAGAGACCCTTGGGGTCACGCTGCTCAGCGACCTCGAGAGGCACGTCGACGTAGACCTCGACAAAGGGGATGGCCTCGTCGCCGCCCTGGGTGGCCTGAGCGTGAAGCTCACGGGCGACCTGGCGATCGGCCTTGTAGGGGGAGATGAAGGAGGTGATGGCGACGGTAGAGGCGTCAGCGAAGAGCTTGGCGACCTCGGAGATGCGGCGGATGTTCTCGTTGCGGTCAGCCTCGGAGAAGCCAAGGTCCTTGTTGAGACCGAAGCGGACGTTGTCACCGTCGAGACGGTAGGCGGCGACGCCAAGGTGGAGGAGGTGCTGCTCGAGAGCAGTGGCGACGGTGGACTTGCCCGAGGCAGACAGACCGGTCAACCAGATGGTGAGACCTCGCTGGCCGCGGAGCTGGTTGCGCTCACGGCGGGAGAGAGAAGGGTGCCAGGTGATGTTGCTGTAGGATGTGAATGTCAATTGAAAGTTGGTGATGGCGGGGTAATGGAGAGTTTTTGGAGGGGCAAGTAAACAAAATTCTTTAATTTGCAGGGGATAGAAGTGATTACTTACGTAGCCATTGTGAATGTAGGGAATTGAGGGTATAGAACGACAAGCAGAAGAAGAGTAAGATGGACGAAGAATGAATCTAAAAGGAGAAGAATGGAGAGAAGGATAGTGTTTTGTTTCAGAGGAAAGAGATGGAGAAACTTGTACTTGAGAGAAAATTATCTCCAATAGTTCCGATGCCGGCTTTATTCTTTCCCACTTGAAAATCTACACCAAGGATCTACGCGTACGTCTTGCGTCGGACAATAAAACTCGTACGGCGACTACGCAATGTCGTGATTCGGGCCATCGGTCCCCCGTTGCCGCATCGTCGGCGAGCGACCAACCTATTAGAGACCAGGCTTCAGGATGGCGTCTTCGATGGCTCGCATGACATTTTTTCACTCTCCCCACGCTTATTGCGTAGTGCGATGGGTTCTGAGTGGCTACGCGGGGGGCTCTTTTCCGTGGATGGCTTGTCCCTTATTCCACGCGCCCGGAAGTCGGCCCCGCAGAATGAAACACACTCCCTCCCACTTGACGACGGAACAAGACAATGTGAGTTAAATGGCAAGTTAAAAGTCTCATTTAATAATGTCTCACTCCTCTATGGAGTATTGACTCAAGAGATCCTTCGCTCTATAATTACAAGAACTATTTGTAAATGTTCCGCCTCTTGCTTCTATGATAGTCGTTCCCTTCCTTAACCCGGGTTCTAACGTTAGTTGGTATCCATTCATGGCTATATACGCCATTGTATAATTCCCAATGTCTGTCGCTCGCTCGCTCGCTCGCTCAATCGTCATCACATGATCATGTCGCGGTTTCTAACCAATCTTGGGCATCACCTGTACATCTGTCAGTAAATATGTCATGTGCCAGACAAGAGAATATCATCCACATACCGCAGCGTACTTGGGCGAAACAAACAATCCTTCGGCCTCGGCTAGGATGGTTGGCTTCTCGCCCGGCTCTGCCAACAACTCGATATGGCCCCTGACCCAGGCCTTGCGGCCCTCCACCTTGTATGTCTCTGCTCTCAAGACCAGAAAGCTCCCCGCAGGTGTTGGCTTGCGGTAGTCGACGTTGAGGTTGGCCGTCACGGCGATGTTATGAGGCAGAGCACCAAACGAGCATCGTCCAAGACCCTCATCCAGCATCGTAGCCAGGAAACCACCGTGGACGATGCCAGGGTGACCACAGAGATCTTCTCCCACGTACGCCACCGACACGAGCTTCTTTCCCTCGGGTGCGATCCATGCATACGGCGGCACGGGCATCTTGCCCTCGCCGATGAGCGCCCCGCCCGTCAAGCTCCGGCTTCGATATGAACCTGGCATCTTCATGTGTGGTCGTGACTCGGTGAGGTTGGGGTCGGCTCGGAGCTCTGCGATGAGCGGGTGCTTGTTGATGGTCTCCTCCACCATGCGCGCCTCCTCGGCGTCAGCAACGAACCGTCGCAGGCTCTCCTCGTCCGAGTGGAAGCCCATGCCGTTGGAGTGCATCGTGTACCATGTTCCAAAACCTCCTGCCGTGCTGGCTCCTAGACCGGCCACCAGCATAGCCGCTGCTCTCTTGAATGCGCCTCCGGCTACTGCTGCCGCCGCTATAATTAAAATGTCCAGTCAGTATCGATGTGTCGTATACTTTTTTTTTTTTGCGCCGTGTAAGTGCCCTGTCAAACTTACCTGGTGTCGCATAACTCCGTGTCTGTTGACCAGCACGGGCGAATCGCCTAGCCGCCTGGCCAGCGAGACGACCATTACGAGCAAACTGTTGAGAAAACATGTCGACTTTCTTTTTTTTTTTTCTTTAATGATTTTCTTTGCCTGTTCTGGCGGTTGCAAAAGGGGGAAATGCGAAAAAAAAGAGCGGCAAAAAGAATGTACTTCGCCGCCCCTCGGCCTTTGATAAGATTTATCAGTTCTTCGCCCCTGCCGAGGCGGGTACGGATAAAGGCGCATGACCTCGGCATGCATTTAAACGATATAGTTCTTTTCTCTGTAACGTGGTAAAGTGACGCTTTCCCCAAACGGTCACCCGGGGTAAACCAAGAAGAGGCGGTACCTTATCCCGGTCACTCCAGGTCCCCAGGTGACGTGGGTTCCGCCCAACCAGATTCTCTGCTCAAACTTGTGAGACCTTGTCTGTAAGAGATGATCATGGCCGCTGACGACATGCGTTGCTTGCGTTTGCTTGTCTTCTTGTTCCCTGTTAATTTGTAACAAAGCTTGAAATGTGATATGTTAAAAAGCATTGAGCTTCCCCTGATTGACCTGCAAAACTTTCCCCTTCAATACACATATCTTTTGGCTACCTGAACAACTCACAATGGTATGAACTATGTGAATGCGCCGTTTTAGCAAGCTAGGGATTGACCAAGTGTAGGCTACCGCTGAGACTGTCGATCTGGGCCCCGCCCATTCTCCCAAGGAGGACTCCATTTCTGCTTTTGAGCAGCTTCTCCCAGAGCTCAAGAAGAACCTCATTCACCTTCGCCATGAGTACTCAAGTGAGTGGATGAGCTTTACAGTTGAAAACACACTCTGACCGTCTCTAGAGCACGAAACAGAGTACTTTGAAGCCGCCGTGAGTCTACAGAGTCACAAAACATGAGCAGAGCTAATTAGACAAGAAACACCTCTCCGATCATGACCTTGCTGGCTTCGGCCCCGACAATTTCGAGGCGGTCCGCGTCGCTACGTCGGCCTACGGCATCCACCTCTTCGGCAAGATCCGCATCCCCGCTCTGTCCGAAGACGGCCCCGCCTATCTTCACTTCCGCGCCTTCATCGGCGGCAGCGACGAGCCCGCCAAGCTTCACAGCATCCACACCGAGGAGCGCGACGACCCCAACGGCGGCAAGACGTACCGCGCCATATTCACAAAGGACGATGAGCTCGAGTGGTTTGATACCTGAGAAAAATGAGAATTTTGGTCTTGTCTTTTGTAGCAGTGTGGGTATGGTATGCCACGGCGCATCTGCCTCTTTTTTACTCCTGAGCCCGAATCTATAGCTACTAAATGAAAAATAATCGCCTTGCTTTTGCCCAAGTTCAACTTGTATGTGTCTTTTACATGTCCTCCTCTCCCGCCAGGAGCTCGGCGTAATCGTCCACCGACGCGAACATGGGGAGATCCTTGAGCTGTCTGCGCCTCGACTTGGGCTTCTCGCTCTTGGCCTCCTTGACCTCGAATGCTTCCTCGTCCTCGCTGAGCATAGCTCCACCCATTTCGTCGTCAGAGCCCTCAATGTCGACACTCATGTCGTCATCGTCCTCACCCATGTCGCTACCAAGAGAAAGAGCCGGCGAAGATCCGTCGTCGTCAGAGGCCATATCCGAGTCGTCCAAGTCGAAACCAACATCTGAACCTTCGTCATCAGGATCAACACCAGGCTGTGTCGACACCAGGGCCTTCCAGATCTCGTCTTCTTGCTCGTCATTCTCCTCATCATCACCCTCTGCCTGTGCCTTCTTCTTGGTATCCCTAGACTCCTTGTCAACCTGCTGGAAGTACTCGTGGAAGAAGATATCCTGGGCAGCAACGTCTTCCGCCTTCTTCTTCCAGAATGCGGCAGAGTTGACAGAAGGTGTAGCTGCCGCAGGTCCTCGGCTTCCCAGCCAGATATCGCCAAGATCCTTGGCAGCCCGCAGAGGCTGCATGATGGACACACCCTTGGAAGCGTCGGCTGCCTTGGGGTTGCGGTAGACAAACTTGTCCAAGAATCGTATGAGCGAGTGACTGTCCAGGTCAGGCTTCTGCGCCTTCTCATTTGGTGATACTATAGATGACGCATAGAGTGTGACCGAAGGGTGGTAGTGACCCTGGAGAGGAATCACCTCCCACAAGCAACTCTGGTTGGCGTTGCTATACTCCGGGTCTCGCTTTCGGCCATCGTACACGGGTCGCTCGCTTCCGGGCTTGTCATCCAAGGCAGACTCCTCTGGCTCATCCAACAAAGTAGAGAGGTCAGGGAATGTCTCTCGCAGGTGACTAACAACATAGAGGAGGCCACATGTGAAGGCAGGCTGGTGCACGCCTGCAATCTGAACCATGCGCTTGGCAAAGGCCTTGACTCGGCGGCTGTCGACATCGTTCTTGAGCGCACGGAGGAGTAGGTTCAGGTAGAGAGCCTGCTTCGATGAGGTAACCAGTCTTGGGTCCAGAAGAGACTCATAAAGAGTCTTGTAGAATCTGTCGTTGGCAACGTTTTTTGAAGATGAGATCTGCTGGATCAAGAGGAGGGCCTGGATGCCTGTGTTGAAGTTGGCCGAGTGGGCAATCTTGAAAAGTGTATCAAGGTGAGACTCCATGCTGCTGCAATGTTAGCTATCTTTCCACATTACGGGTGTATCAGTTCAGGAGGACATACGCAGCTTCGTTGCCAACCATGAAGGGGGCTGCACGGTTAACACCAGTCAAAACTGCCGACACAAGCTTATCAGCTGCCTCTGTCTCGGGCTCCGTGGCCACGGGCTTGGGCTTGCCACGCGACGACTTGCGTCTCCTAGCCAGCTTCTTCTTGGCCGCTTCCTCATCCTCTGGTTCCTCGGCCGGCTTCGATTCGGTAGGAGGAGCAATGCCCAGGGTTCCGGTCTTGAGGATAACGGTGAAGAGCTCGAAGTAGATGCGCATCAATGTTTCGGCGAGCGCAGGCTCCTTGGTGCCTAAAATGGTCTGGTTGAGAGTGTTGATGGCGTAGTACTTGGATCGGTGGTCCTGGGAAGGATGGAGAAGAATCTCCTGTTCAATCGTTCGCACAATGATTGGCTTCATGCCGGGATGGGAGTTTTGCATCTGAAGCAAGAGATATGACGCTCGGGAAGAGATTTTGCGATCTCGATCACCGAGCTTATTAACCAGAAGTCGGAGAAGGTTGGCCTCCTGTTCAGGCTTTTCCTTGAGAAGGCCATAGACAAAGTCGAGAGCGCGAGTACGGGAATAATCAATCTCATCCGAGCACCAAGACTCAAGCAGTTGAATGATGCGGAAATATGTCTCCTTGAGCCAATCCTCGTAGATCCAAGCAATTAGGTGAGCAGATGTGATCTTGCCAGGTAAAGGCTTGTCGCTGGTCCAAGTCGCCGCAGGAGTTCGCTGCAGAGTGCCGACCAAGCCCGGCTGAGTTTGAAAGGTACGAAGACGACGGTCCGCGGGCAGCAGAGTACCGGGACCAAGCAAATCGACAAGCGCACCGATGGCACCAAGGGCTTGACCTCGGCTCTTCTTGGAGGCCAAGCTCATGAGAGCATCGAAGGCTCGGATGTTGTGAATAGGAGACTCTTGGACGGCGAGGGTGAGAGCAGAGACCTTGTCGGTAAGCGTACCCGAAGACATGATTGTCGACAAGAACTTGTGTGAAGACGAGGCAAAGACACTGGTCCTGTACTTGGCGGCGTCCTCCTCCAAAAGTTGCTGTGCATACTGCTTCAAAGCCTCGACAGATCCCTTGAATGAGCTGGGGCCATCAGAGCTTGGTCCTGGCAGCTTTCGCAGCTCGGCGGCATGCCAGTCTGCCCTGGGCTCAAAAGCCTGCGTTACTGTTAGTCGTCAGAGACATCATCAACCTGGCGAGTCAACTTACCAGGTTGCCAACCTTTTTGGGGATGACGTCTTTCGTCTCCTCCTCCTCCTCTTCGTCCTCAAACTCATCCTCATCCTCATCGCCCTCCTCTTCATCATCATCCTCGTCCTCTTCAGCCTCTTCCTCGTCGTCGCTTGCTTCGCTCACTTCAACCTCTTCGAAGCCAAGCTGCTTGGAAAACGCGGCGAGCTCATCCTTCAAGCTCTTGTCGACGGCCTTGGAATCCTGGACGAAAGCTTCATCCTCAGAATCAATGTCCTGGATGAGCTCTAGATCACGCTCATCGCCGCCCAGAGACTTGATTTCCTCCAGGAGAGTCTTGTTGTCGATCTTGGATCCCTTCTTGTCAGAGGCTGAACCCTCAGAATTACGCTGCCTCTTTTGGTGCTGGTCGCCTGCAGCCTTCGTTGGGGGCTGCTTGCGCTTGTGATCGTTGGAGGTCAGCTTCTTGTCAATTGAAGTCGTCAGCTTGTCCAAGCTCTTCTCGTTCAGGCCTGGACCATTCAGCGAGCGTCTAGGGCCCTTGCCCTTCTTGGAGGGTTTGGCCATGGTGTTGAAGTCGGGTTAAGGTCTGAAAATCTCAGATGGAAATTCTCAGTGAGAATGCGACCAGAGCTCGAACTTTTTTTTTTGGTGGTGCAGTTTTTCCAGTCGCGACCCACGTCACAGCGCTTAACGCGTCTAATCGCGCTAATGCAACCTGCGGCTTCCAGCGGCAAAGCCCCACTGGTCTCCGGTAGACGGAAGCTCTTCCGATCCATCAACCCTAAATAGCGATTTACCAACTGCTTCGACCTGACAATGATAGTATAGGTTGGTTTTGAGGACGAGGAAGTCTAAAAGTCATGATTGCCCCGAGGTTGCTCCGACTCAGTGGCACTTTCGCTCGCAGAAGCCAGCTGAGCCTTCAACTGAGAGCTCTCTCAGTGTCGAGTGTAGCCAGAGCTAACCTGCCTCGCTCCACCCTATCGACGACATGGGTGCCCACTGGCGGTATGACGGCTAGTGATGAGGAGTGTCAGTGGTTTATCTATAGCTTGGGAGTGATATCTGAGCTAATTGGCTTGTAGTTGGTCATGGAAAACTCATCCGAGGTGGCTTTCTCCGTCAGGTATGTTCAGTCTGTCCGGTCTATGATGAGAGATCAGTTACTAATTCCACCTCATAGGCTCACTCTGGCATCTTTCAACTACTTCCTATGGGTCTTCGCGTTCAGGATAAGATAGAGAAACTACTTGACAAGCATATGCATTCAGTTGGTTTGTGCCCTTTGCTGGTCGAGTCCAGCCCATTACTCACATGATTCTCTCAAGGAGCCTCACGGTTATCGCTCTCAACCATCTCTTCAGAAGAGCTATGGAAAAGGAGTGACAGACTAGATCGAGTTGCGCCAGAGGTGAGAATATGAGGTTTCATCAGGTAGCGCTGGCTGATTTAGCAAGCTCTTTCGACTCGCCGATCGCAAAGAGGTGCCTCTTATTCTCTCTCCTACACATGAGGAGGAAATCACCACTCTCGTAGCCGGAACTCTCAAGTCATATAAGGACTTGCCCATCCGGCTGTACCAAATTAGTTCGGTGGTCTCCATTACTCTTCAATTTCTCAGCTAACCAAGTTTCAGCTCGAAAGTATCGAGATGAGCGCCGCCCTCGCCACGGCCTGCTACGCTCCCGAGAATTTCTAATGAAGGATCTGTACACCTTTGACTTGACAACAGCCGCTGCTATTGAAACATACCGTCTAGTGTCAGCGGCATACCGTTCATTCTTCTCAGAGCTCAAACTGCCTTACCTTGTCGCAGAGGCTAGTTCGGGTGACATGGGAGGAGACCTTAGCCACGAGTATCATCTTCCCAGTGCTGTCGGTGAGGACACAGTTGTGAACTGCGACTCTTGCGGATATACTGCCAACGATGAGGTTGCGACGGCACGAGCGCCCTCTGCGAGCAAAGATGCAGCTGCAGTTTCGGTCTCTGATATTCGTGTCTGGCGTGGCATCTCCAAGGACCGAAAGGTTCTTGTCAACGCTTGGTACCCGCAATCTTCTGAGGCATTCTCGGAGAGCGGTTTGAACCTACATGCAGTCAAGTCGGCTTTTAGCGATCTTGACACCAGCATCGATAACCCTCTCCCATTCTGGAGCGAGGCACTCGAGAGTGGGAGGCCGCAGGTTATTAATGTCGTTGATGCCAGACTCGCACCAACATTCGAAAGCCTCCGGGGACAACTCTCTCTATTGCCCAAGACCCTCGAGTCTCACGAGGTTGATCATTCCACGGTTGGTGGCGCAGACTCGGCTGAAGCACTGAACTTGGTTCGCATCACTGATGGTGATGGCTGCCCTCGATGTGAGGAGGGGAGTCTGAAGATCCATCGTGCCTTGGAGTGTGGCCATACATTCCACCTTGGGACTCGCTACTCAGTGCCACTCGACGCATGTGTGTCTCTTCCCCAATCAGAACTACCCGAGGTTGCCAAAGAAGAAGGTCTCAAACCGGGAAGCCGTGTGCCTGTTCAAATGGGATGCCACGGCGTTGGAGTATCAAGGATCTTTGGTGCCGTGGCCGAGATTCTCGCGGATGAGCGAGGACTGAATTGGCCACGAGCTATTGCCCCATTCGAGGTGGCTGTTATTCCAACACCCGGACTCGACAAGGAGTCGGTAGAGATTTATGACAATCTTGTGGCCGGAAGCAGCTCACAGCCTGGCCTGGATGTTGTCCTCGATGACAGGAAGCAGTCATTTGGCTGGAAGATGAACGATGCTGACATGGTTGGCTATCCCGTCCTCGTGATCATTGGCAAGGCTTTCAAGAAGGGTGGTCTTTGCGAGGTCCAGTGTAGACAACTCTCAGTCAAGGAGAATGTCAAGCTTGAAGAGCTGCCTCGTTTTATTTCAGGTTTGCTGGATCAGCTGTAGCGAGCAGATGATTTATCGCACATTGTAAAGCTCCTGTACAATATTCCATGTACCAAAACAAGTAAATCAAATCAAATCATCTATTTTTATTCCACTCGTTTTTTTTTAACATTCCTGCTACACTATTATCCGAGTATCACCAAGCTGTAAATGTGGTGGTGAAGACATCCCCGTTAGTAGAATTGGCAACCCCACGTCACAATATTCATGAAGACGAAAACTGGAGGGGCATCACGACAAGCAACTCACTCTCTTCTCTCGGCGACCACCTACCACGAAATATCCAGCGACGAGGCACCATGTCTGGAAAACAAGAGATGAGTACGTTTTCTTACAGTATTTGCGACCCTCCGTGACTACCATCGCTAACCTCTGGGCGCACAGTCAATCTCGACACGCTCGAGCCCCAGCAACTCGCCCAGGTTAAGAAGCAATTGGACGAGGAGCTCGAGCACCTGACGACGTCCTTCGCCCAGCTCCATGGAGCCCAGAACAAGTTCAAAGAGTGCCTGCGATGCGTGCAAGCCCGAGCTGCCGCCCCTAAAGGTGCGATACCTTGATCCCAACAGCTGCCTTTCGCGCCACCGCCCCCATCGCTCGAGCCCCCCGCGATCCGCCAACAACCATATAATCTAACATGTCCCAGGGTCCAACTCTGTCCTGGTCCCCTTGACCAACTCGCTATACGTCCGTGGAGAGCTTTCTGATGCCGAGACTGTCTTGGTAGATGTCGGAACTGGCTTCTTGGTGGAAAAGGTGGGTGATCCGGAGTCTACTACTAAGCCAAATCGCTGACTGGTCGCCATGTAGAAACTCAAGTCTGCCGAAAAGTTTTACGAGGGCAAGGTTGAGGAGCTCGGCAACAACTTGAAGGATCTAGAAGTTATCGTGCAACGAAAGCAGACTAATGCACGAACGATTGAGGAGGGTATGTCTCACTACTGACAAGTTGATTGCTCATTGCTAACATGGTGAACTAGTTCTGAGGCAAAAGATCATGGCTGCTCAAGGGCAAGGTGACCAACAGCAGGCATGAAGCTCACAACAAGGCTAGCCAATCCTTTGTGACGCAGTAGAAAATAGATAGGATCTCGGGGAACGAGGAGCTCGTCGAGACGACACAGCCAGCAAGGCCAGTCGATGCCTTTTGATGCACGCTACTGTGAAGCGGCACTGGCATCTGCTCTGCTCAAAAGAGCCTGGACCTCCAGGATGACCCGGCAGAAACCTCCGAGCCTCGACTTGAGATCATGGCCCTCATCCGTCCAAATGTTCTCCAATCCTTCACCCCAAACTTTTCGTCCTCCGCTCATGTGGTTGACACTCTCCTCCCAATGAGGCGCGTACAATTCAACGCTCCATGTAACCTCGGGCCCTCCTGCTGCGCGAAATCCATTCACAGTCTTGGTGACGCTGACCTCAAGCACATACGAACTGTCCTTATACGGAAATCTCGCCGAAGATTTGACCCGGATCTGTTTGATCTGATCTTCAAGGGCCGCAAGGTTGGCCGTATTGACAGTGGGGACTGCAAGAAGAGTTCCTTTGTTGACATTTGCTGTCAGGAAAACTTTCTGGGCGAGGTCTTTGAAACCAGCTGGAACGTTTACCTTGTCCCAGGCATCGACTCTAAAGTTCCAGTCGAATTTCCTATATAGCAAGGCGCGTCAGATCAAACGTACGTCTCAGATGTAGAGAACTTACATGTCGGGAGCAACTACGGTCCAGTTCAAACGCCCCCAGGGCTCGGGTCTAGTTGCTCGGACCATGGAAACCTTCATGTTCTGCCCGGGGATACAGTTTGCGTTTGCCTTGATTTCCTGGTCCGCAGTGACAATAGTAAACTCGCAGGTTCGCTCAACATCCTTAAGGGCTCTGCAAACATGCTGCTCTGGTTTGACGAGGAACTGGAGAATGTTCTCCGCCTTCTCGGGGTTTGGTAGTCTTTTCGAGGTTAGATATGATTGTTAGATGGCAAGATATCATAGATTGCATACCTAGGCTCGAAACTGGCACCACCACGAACAGAGTACATGTCCATGAGCTTGGTAAAATTGCCAATGCTAACTTCACCTTCAGATCCTTTCTTCTTCTTTCCGATGATCAGATGGCCAAAGTTGATACGAAATGTCATATTCTTGCTGACCCCCATCAGGCCCTTGGCTGAGATTGCAATATCAGAGGCAAGCTGGGGTAGATGGTCATTCATGGACGACACATTGCTGACCAAGGATGGGCTAGGGGAGAGAAAGGCAGGCCGTTTCCCAAGCTCGACTGATATCATGTCACTGATGATAGCGTTAGTTGGGCGCTGGACCAAGAAGCGAACAGGAGCATGTTCATTGGAGAGGCGCATATCGCGAAGGGCCCAGTTGATAGCCCGAAGTGCCTGCTGGAGGCGACCGATAGATTCGCAACGAAGGTCAAGCACGTTGGGCTTCACACGAGTAATGTAGACCCCATACTCCCGGCGAATATCGTCGAGGGCTCCCGGTTCATCCAACTCTGGGGGAATCATATGTTCCCCAGGAATAACATGCATCAGCTTGGTGTCCAGGTCAGTGCGATGTGCCAGAATGGGTTATCATCCATGGATACTTGCCTGGATGAGGCGCTTGTCGGCCGGCGCGGGACCGAGAAATTCATCATGCTCAGCCTGGCGGGCTTGTCTTCCCCAAGTTTGGAAGATAGACTTGGCAGTGGGCATGTGGTCGCCCTTGGTGTTTGCGAAAGAATTTGGCTTTGCAGCCCTGGCCATTCCCGGTCTGAAGCCTCCCCTTCCCTTTCCGAACTCGCCCGGCATCGTGACTTCCTTTGACCAAGTTGGATAATATCGAAGGAGGAAAGCCCAATGCGGAGGGGCAAAGAGAAACCGATGGAGGTGCCTCAGAATATTGGAGTGTTGATGTTGTGATGAGTTATGTTGATAGTCAGAAACGGAAGAGGGGGAGAAGTCCTTGGGATAAGGTCGAATCCTAAGGCAAACATTTTCCCAAAAACGTTGGTCACTGAATAAGTGAAGGTCCGCATATTTAGGAAGACAGACGGGGAAAATATGCAGGCCCATAGCTCCTTCCTGTTTGCAGTTCAGCGCGTCTGTAGGCAGGTTCGCATCCATACCGCCTGCGTTGTGTCAACGGCCGGGAACCTGCAGCTTCCCGTCTTAGGTCTCGAATCCTGGGATGAGAAGAGATCAAAAGAATGCAAACATTGAAAAAGCAATAAAATTTCATGTTGAAAATTACTATATGCAATCAAATACCATCGTTTGTCCGTTCCGGGAGTTCGAGGTCAGGGGTAACACTCGATTGGTGCATGAGTGCGTTTGCACAAACCGAAGCCTTGTACAACACCCCACGACTTCCACCTTCCACAACGACGATGACATTTATCATGCAGAGAATCGAACAAAAACCAGGCAACAAACATCTCAACCTTCAAACCACCTCTCAAGAACCTAGCCTTCGTCACCAGGCATTCTCACGTCCCCAAAGAAAGGAATTGGCGGTTTCTCGTGAGCGCGCTCGCACGACACTCCTCGATCGATCCATGATATCGCCCTAGGGCAACTTTGTCGACTAGTTGACCTGTACATCGTTAGCTGCTCGACTCAAAAGTCGGGGGGCGGTCGAGTCATGATGACGGGGCCATCGTCGTTGTCATCCCAGTCCTTTCGCCACACATTGGACGGCTTCCAGACCTCCTGACGAGCCAGGAGAAGGGCAGTAAGATCAACGTTGGCCGGTTCCTCGGGCGTATTCTGGACATAGCTCACCTTGACAATGTTTCCAGCATTGAGCGAGTCCCGGAAAGAAGGCTGCTTGCGGATGGTTCGGTTGGGAAGGGCTTCGGCAGGAAGACCAAGATGGGTCGAGATCTTCTTTGCGCCATAGTTGATGGCAATGGGCACATACTTGTTGGCCATGTTCTTGGCAGCGTTCAGAACCGTGGGGCCAAGCTTCTGCACGCCAGTCTTGATGAAGTCGATGATGCCCTCGGTCCCGCCACTGTTGTTGTGCGTGACCTGCAGGCGCTCGAGCTTCTCGCGGGGAAGGGTCATCAAGGCCTGGAGCGCAGTGTCTGCCATCAAGGCGCGCTTGAGGAGAATTCGGGTCGCTTCTTCGTTGGGGCTGACGCTGTCCGACATGGACTCGCTGCTGAACAGTCCCCCCAGCGATCCGACAACACCTGAGAGGGCACCACTGGCCGCTTTGCTAGCAAGGGGGACTGCAACCTTGCCCACGGTGCTGATGACAGATCCGAGCCAGCCCCAGCCTCCCTCCGCGTCGGCAAGCGGGCGGGTCGGTCCATACATAGCCTGGACAAAGGCAGCTTCTGCATCACCAGCCTCATGGATCGAAATGCCAAGGTCGCGGCGCTCGGGAAGCAGAGTGCTTTCCTGGCGAGTGGCACCAGTGGTGGCCCTTTCCAGTCGATGAGAGGCAATGTCCAGAGCACACTCTGTGAGACCTGGGGTAAGCACAGGAGCCAAGGCATCAACGTTGGTAGCATTGGTCGACCAGATATCCTTCATCTTCTTGATGACTTCCTCATGCTCGGGGGACTCGTTGGCCGACAGGATGGCTTCAAGCGCAGCTTCGGCAACCAGTGCCCGAGCAGCAATGGAATCGTCATCGCCAGGCACTCCAGCCATGCCACTCTCGGACTGCATGCTCTCTCTGGAGAGTTTCCCAAGGAAATGACCAGCTGCCATGCCGGCGAGTGAACCCATGGGACCAAGCAGAGAGGAGGCGATGGGAAGAACTGCAGAACCCACTCCCGCTACTGTCCTGAGGATTTGCATGAACTCGGCTTGGTCACCAGAGGGAACACTGCCTCGGTTCTGGCCACTGGTCGCTCTCCCGTTCAAGTCCTTGCTGGGGCTAATGTTGTCGAAGCCACTGCTGTTGAAGCCAGTGTTGCTGAAGCCGATCTTGTTGGAACCGATGTTGTTGAAACCAGTGCCGGTGAAGCCGTTGTTGTTGAAGCCATTACCGTTCGACCCAGCACTGGCATAGCCGCCCTTATCGAGGCCGCTGGCGAGATTGCCATTCAGGCCCGTGCCTGAGGAAGAGTTGCCGTTGGCCTGGCAGTCAATCGACTTGATATTGGCAGCAGTTCCGAACGCTTGCTGACCGATGTTGAACAGGGCAATGAAGGCATCATAGTTGTTTCCGTACACACCACCGATGGCGTTGCCCGAGTTGCTCTTCTGGCCACCACCACCATAGCAGTGGGTGCCGATGCTGGTAAACTGTCCACGAGACTTGCGCAGAATCGGGGCACCCGATTGTCCTAGTTGCGAGATTAGAACTAGGCGGATACATATTCGAGGGGGGACATGAACCTACCTCCAAAGGTAGAGACTCGATACTCAACCATGTTACCAGTGTTGGCAGCCAGGTCGAAGTCGGTCTTTGCGAACTCCTCGTACATCTGGGCACCCTTCTCATCTTCACCATCTGTGTCCCTGAGGGACTTGTCACCAGGATAGCCAACAACGCCGAGGACGATGCCCTGGCCCGAAGGGGGCGTCTTGGTGAAGTTGAAGGTGCGAAGGTTTCCAGTGAATGGGCGGTCGACCTGGATGAAGGCAACATCGCGGTTTCGGTTGTTGGGCGACTCGATCCACTCGGCCGTGGAGATGACATTGAGGCCATATCGAGCCTGGACAGCCGAGGTCTTGACAGAGTCGCGGCCGTTGTAACCGATGTAGCACTTGATCTGGTCGGCGGGACCATACCGGTATCCATGGTCGTAGACGACGTGTCCGGCAGTGACAAGGAGATCCGGGCGAATCAACCAACCGGTGCCGATCATCCAAACGGCGCGGCCGGTGGTTCTGTCATTGAACCTGGACTGGATCTTGACGATGGCTATTAGCTGTTAGTAAAGGTACATCTTCAAGCGAGTGAACTCGACTCAGGGGCACTCACAGCGGTACTTGCCACCCTCCTGGAGATCGCTATGATCAACCAGAACACGCTCATCCTCTCCGATGATGGATTCAGCGTCCTTGCTTCCATCATCAGGGAGCTTGACCGACTCTGCGGGATGAGACGAGGTGGGAAGATCAAGCTTCCAGGCCGCAGCACGGCTGGGAGAAGCGGTACCATAGTTGGAAGACATGTTGAAAGGATGAAGATGGGGTTGAGACTGAAGTGTCTTTGGAAGTTGTTTAGAGGTTGTGTTTGCTTGAGGGTTTGTGTTTGTGTTGAGGAAAGGGCAATGTTGAGGAGGACAGCTCGCCCCTTTATACCTTGTGATTTCCTCTTGTCCATGCAATGTTTCCCCTTCAACACTCTTCTCTTGATCATCTCGTCCTTCACAATCTTCCTATTGGGACTGTACAGGTCTCTAGAGCTCACAAACCGGGCAAAGATGCTCTGACAAGCCTCACACGCACGAGTGATTTTCTGAAAGCCAACCCCAGCCCAGCTCGCCGGCGGCAAACAGCGAATGGCATCACATCAGCTAGCCACAGTTTCCTCGTTCTTCTTTTGGTGAGACAGCATTGAGATCTATTCCGAACGGGGAGATTCTTCCGGCAAAAGTGTCATCATCTGGGCTGAAGGAGGGGGCTGAAGACAGTTCAACGAGCATCTTTGAAGATCCAGACTCTTGTTCTTGAGCAGCTGACAAGTTTCGAGTAAGACATTGCCAGTTGAGAGTCAATAGTGTCTCGTCGATCTCGCCGAGGTGATTCTTGGTGTATCGAGGTGCCTGCCTGGATGGGCGGCAAAGTGCAGGTGGAGAGACATATGAGTTGCTAGTCTGGCTCCTCATGCAGTGAAGGATCGCGAGTCACAGTCATTGAGGCTTCAGCTCGCCAGTGGTATCCCAAAGAGGCCAAGATGGTTGCCATCTCCACAGGATTATCCTATCTCGGTGTAAGTGGATGGTTGAAGGGGGAGATAGATGAAGTGGGAGTGGCACATTTGACGAATCTGTTTGTAATAATAACCAATTCAGGTCAACGCCGAGAAGACTTCGTGTCGACTGAGTTGTTTATCACTTGTGATTGATTCAGTCATTGTGCGTATTGGGCGGCAGGCTATGATTGCGCCCAGTGAACCATCCAGATACAGCCCCAAGGCGTCAAATCAACTACACCTGAAGCAGCTGAGTGCCATGGGATCAGGCTGTCACCGGAGTAACCGTCTAAGCCATTGTTGATGTCATAGCCATCAACCCACAGCAATCGATCCTGTAGTAAAAGTTACCCGGTACCTGTTGCAGCTGCATCCCCGTAGCCATGCGTTCTGAGAGATCATGTCTCGAGGTGTGTCTAACCCTATAGCAACGCTGCCTTGTGGCTCCGTGGGGGACTTGGTCTTCTCAGCTGCGGCAAATCAGCCACTATACACCTCTTGGGAGTGATATAGACGATTATCAGCCCTATACGGCGCAGATGACTGAGACGTGTGGTGGATATAGGCTTGATGCGGGGGACGGGCCGTCATTGGTATTAAAGGAGAGATGGGTCTAGAATGGCAATAGTCATGCTTGGCTGCAGGTACGATATGCAGTTCCTTAGATGGTAGCAGATTCGATGAAGCAGGCTCTGGAAGTGACTTTTTGTGCCTTGCATTCAAGTACCTTTGATGCGTTGCATAAAGTCTGGCTGCACTGCATGTAAACGGCTTGGGCTTGGCAGAGGCATTGGAATTGGGTTCAGCTGGCTTTGATGTGGTCATTGTAACTGTACAAGAGCACAAGAAGCATAACTTGATACATAGAAGTCAGGAGACATTGTTAAGCGGAATTTCAAGGACCTAGGATGTGCTCGATATCTAGATTGAGAAAGGGGAGCAAGTCGGTTGAAGTTGTAGATGGTCATTGCATAACTGCAAACCCCCGGTACATGCACATACCATAGCAACCACCTTCTCTATCTCGTCGCGTCTCCCACGACGCGTGAATCGTCTAGACTACGCCCATCACCAGCAACGACACAAAAAATGGCTCCCGTCAGTTCAGCCAAGCGTCAATTACCAGGCGCATCCCAAAACGACTTTGAAGATGAACTCGCCGGCGACGAACCCTCGTGGGAATGGATCTACAACACCAGCCCGACCTCCGAGAGGAGCGACGAGCCACAGAGCGACCGAAAGCGAAGAAAAGTCACGGGGGACAAGATTGTCGGGGCCAAGATTGGCAGGTTCGAGTGTCGGATCGGTGATGTCGTCATGCTCAAGGCCGACGGGTCCAATGAGGCCTGGGTCGCTTTGATTTGCGAGTTTGTCGAGGATGATGGTGAGGGAGAGAAGGCGGCCAACTTTATGTGGTTTTCTAGCGAAAAGGAGATTCGGAATAAGGATAAGAAGCGGTCCGACCACTACTGGGTAATTCTTGACGATATTTTTTGATATGGATGTTTCTCTAACGTGGTTTAGAACGAACTCTACATCTCTCCGTCATGGGATATAAACCCCTTGGCTTCGATTAACGGCAAAGCCAAACTTACATCCCTCGACGCCTTCCTCTCCAAATACCCCCAAGGTCGAATCCCACGTAACAGTCCCGAATATGGCAAGACGTTTGTTTGCCGGCGAGGCTGCAACACTCGAACGGCTACGTACACGGACGAGTTTATCTGGGAAGAGGTCTATCGTGGCGAGGAGGACTTGTTCACCATGATGGACATGATCAAGAATGGCACCAAGGCTACTCGTCGTAGGAGAAAGGCGAGAAGTCCTTCCCCGGTGGATGCTCCCTATCTTCCTCCGCAGACACCTACCAAGACGGGACGAGGTTCGACAGTGGCTACGCCGACTTCTCGGAGAAGCCAGATTGAGCCTGGCTCCCGTACCAAGAGGTTCGTTAACAAGAAACTGCTCACTTATAGTTAAACCTTTTTACTAATCGAGAATAGGAGTACAAGCAAGAGACTCGAGTTCACACCGCTGGCAACTCGCAGATTGTCGCCAAGCCAAGTTGAAAACTCGCCATTTCAAATAGCCCGCTCACGCCTACACGTCTCCTCTGTCCCTACAAGTCTCCCCTGCCGAGAGGGAGAGTTCTCGCTTGTGTATTCTCACCTCGAAGCCGCCATTTCAGATGGTACTGGTAACTGTATCTACATCTCAGGTACACCAGGAACAGGCAAGACTGCCACAGTCCGTGAAGTCATCTCTCGACTGGAGGAAGCTGTTGGCGCAGACGAGCTTGACGACTTTATCTTTGTGGAGATCAACGGTATGAAGATCACAGATCCTCATCAGTCGTATACCCTTCTTTGGGAGGCCCTCAAGGGTCAGCGAGCCAGTCCGGCTCAGTCTCTAGATCTCTTGGAACGAGAGTTCAGCAACCCTAGCCCACGTCGTATCCCTTGTGTGGTGCTCATGGACGAGCTTGATCAGCTGGTTACCAAGAACCAGGCTGTCATGTACAACTTTTTCAACTGGCCAACCTTGCGACACAGTCGTCTTATTGTTCTTGCAGTTGCCAACACTATGGATCTGCCAGAGCGAACTCTGAGCAACAAGATCAGCAGTCGTCTAGGTATATCATTTGCTTGCGACGGCCTTTAACGCTCTTCACTGACATGATCTAGGTCTCACAAGAATCACATTCCCAGGTTACAACCACGAACAACTCATGAAGATTATTCAGTCACGATTGGAAGGAGTCCCTGGAAACATTGTAGACCCTGACGCCATTCAATTTGCTAGTCGCAAGGTTGCTGCAGTCAGCGGTGACGCCCGAAGAGCTCTTGATATCTGCCGTCGAGCTGTTGAGCTAGCCGAGGCAGATGCCCCTGGCGATCCAACCACACCCAGCAAGCGAGACCAGGGCCAGCCAAGGGGCGTCGGGCGTGTCACTATCGCCACTATTAAAAAGGCCATCAATGAGGCCACCTCGAATCCAGTCCAGCAACATCTCCGCAGTCTCCCACTAATGTCCAAACTCCTCATGGCTGCTCTTATGATGCGCATCCGAAGAACAGGTCTTGCCGAGACGACGTTTGGCGAGACTCTGGATGAGATACACAGAGCAAGCCTCCGAGCCCCGTCTGCGCTCCCAGGCGTGGCGGCGGTTCTTCACAACGGCCTCAAGGGCACGCAGACAGGGGCTATGCGCCCTCAGACCAGACCTGGTCACATCCACACGGCAGCGCTCGAGTTGGTAGCAGCTGGTCTGATCAACCTCGAGGCGCAGCGCGCGGAGCGGTCGAGCAAGTTACGCCTGTCAATTGCAGACGATGAAGTAAAGATGGCCCTTCGCGATGATGGGGATTTGAAAGCATTGGGTATCGGCGTATAATAGATGTAATAATAGAGCCCAACGAGGGCGTCCCAGGACACACATACAGTCCTTGTATTAGATGTTCCCCCTTTCTCTGCGTCTTTTCTGTCTTAATACTTCCTTCGAGCCAAGCTTGGCTTCCAGTCTAGGGGATGTGTCTCCTCTGTCGCAGTTTCATCCTGCTTCCATATTTTGACTATAGCTGTTAGCGATATTTAATAATCTGGTTCATAAAGGTAACTTACTCGTTTTATCAGCTTCACCACAGATCAGACGCAATCCTGACCTATCAAATGTCGAACTCATGATACCCGCCTCGGCGTCCAGAGAGCCGGGTTGGGCAGTTGTGTCCAGAGACTGGAATCTGTGGCCAGTCTTCCAATCCCAGAAGCTCATTGAACCATTGTCACCTGTAATTAAACCATTAGCTATTGGGAGGACACATAAAGCTGTGCGCTTGTTACTCACCTCCTGTGAAAAAGACATTCTGCTCATTAACGCTCATGGTGTTGATAATGGCATTATGACCCTCGAAATTCTGCATGAACGCACCCTCAGGGCACTTCCACTGCTTCACGCTCCCTGTGCTGCCACTGGCAAAAGTAAACTCTGAGGGATGCGTCGCTAGGGCGCGGACACCCTTCTTGTGGTGGGTAAGCACACCCATGGTCTTTCCAGCAGCAAGATCCCATAAGCGAACGGTCGAGTCGAGGGAGCCGGTGATGACCTGAGGGTCAGCCTCTTGGCAGACGAGGTCGGCGACGGTCTGGGTGTGGCCTGAGAGGACGTGGATGTTGCTTCGGGTGCGCATATCCCAGACACGAGCGACACCATCGCGGCCACCTGTTACGAGCACGTCGAGCGTCGGGTGCAGAGCGAGGGTGTAGACGCCACTCAGATGACCGTGGTAGTGACGAATAACCTTGTTTGTCTCGAGATCCCAGCACTTGACCATCTTGTCCTCACCGCAAGAGAAGAGGTATGGGTGGCGCGGAGACACAGCAAGGCCACGAACAGTGCTGATGTGACCAGTGAGTGTCAATCTCAGAGATCCCGTAGCCAAGTCCCAGATCTTGATGGTTCGGTCACCAGCGCCACTCGCAAACCACTTGTTGTTAGGCTCAACAGCCAAGCTTCGCACCCAACCCAGATGACCAGAAATGACCCTCATCAACTTCCACGGCGCATGCCATTCAGGCTTGGGTTGCTGGAAAGCTGTCGCTCCCCTTGTCGTGAGGCTCATATTCTGCGGTGTACTCTCCGCCCTAGCTGCCGACGATGCACCACCCTTGGAGCCAGGCGCACCTTCAAGAAGCTTCATAGCTGGCCTTGCTGGCGCGCCAGGCTTAGCAACCTTCTTCCCGGGCCCCTTTGTTGGCAACTTGGCGGTAATTGATGGCGGAAGCGTCTCGACTTGGGCGTACTCGGCGCGGAAGCGTCTTTTGGTGATGGGGTCCTCGGACGCGTCGTCGGTCTTTTGCCGTTTCGCGGACGGCGTCTCGGGGACGTGGACGTGCGCAAAGAGCGTTCTTGATACTGTGGCATTTTGTGCGGCGAGCGCGCTAAGCTGTAGCGCGTCTTGAGGTAACTGTGGTGTCTCCATGATTGATTGTTGTGGTGTTTTTTTATGTTGAAAAGAATGTAGGATGGAAAAGCTGATGGCAAAAGTTGCGACTGGGAGTGAAAGGCTGGGCAGCCGCGTGTGGCGCTCTAAACGCCACAGTGGCTAACAGCTTGTTGTACGTAAGGTGAGTTACAGCCTATGAATGTGTGTTAACCTTACCAAGAGCATGATCTCTTTTTTCATGATTTTTCTATTGGATCATCTTAATTATTGAATCTACTACTATATCTCACTCTGTCGCATTTATTGCAAAGCAAAAATGGCTAGTGAAGACAAGTTTCCTCTGCACACTGCTGCTCGCGAGGGACAGGGTCAGTATCGTTTACATCTGTGCGCCCGTGGGATCAGCGATCTAATAAGTGCCAACAGTATCTGTCGCTGAAGGATTGCTCAAGGTTATTATTTCCTCTGTGTATTGGATTTCTTTCATGTATTAACAAATTCAAAGTCGGACCCGAAACTCTCGCAGCGAAAGGATGACGATGGTCGATATCCCATTCACTGGGCGGCTTCATCCAACAACTTGGACATTGTCCAGCTGCTGGCCAACCAGCGCAGTTTTGACGCCGATGTTCAGGTTGGTTGACATAAACTAGTCTGTATGATAAAAGTGGCCAAGCTGACTTAGAGGATAGGACGAGAGTGGGTGGTCTCCTCTCATGATCGCAGCCAGTGTCCCAGACAGCGAGGCTGTTGTGAAGCTCCTCATCGCCAAAGACGCCGACGTTAACCTCAAGAGTAAGACTCCATACTAACATTCCAAGATCCTCAAAAGCTAACACGACCGACAGATGCTGGCGGACAGGTAAAAGCCTACAACCAGACCTTGCAATGCACCATCTGACTGGTTTTGTCTGCAGACTGCTCTTCACTTTGTAGCCTCAAAGAAGAACCTGGACATCGCCCGCATCCTCATCGACAACAGCGCCTCAACACGCTTCCGCGATCGCCGAGGACAGTACCCCATTCACCGTGCCGCCGCGGTCGGGTCCGTCCCCATGGTCAATCTCCTTCTCAAGAACCGGAGCCCCCTGAATCCTACCGACAATGAGGGATACACTCCTCTACACCATGCCGTCGCAGAGGGCCACGGTACGTAGACCATTACACAACCTTCACTCTCAACTCCCACTAACTTAACTCTCCAGGAGATACTGCTGTCGCCCTCCTCAAAGAAGGCGCCGACTTTACCATCAAGAATAGCGCAGAAGAGCTGGCTCTGGATCTTGCCCCAGACAAGGAAGTATGTATAATTAGAGAAATGACCCTTCATACAGACGCCCCCCGTCTAACTCTTCAACAGGTACGCAATTATATCCTGCAAGGTGCTGAGCGCGAGGGTATTGAGCTGTCGGGGTAGTTAGGTACCTAAGAATACATAGATGTCAGAAAGAATCGCCAGACATTACAACAACCCGTCGTCTATCCATTCAAGCGCCTAGCAGCTGGCTAGCTGCTTATTTCACCGTCCGCTCTACTAGCTCTCTGTACATCTCCTTGACGTCTTGCACGTCAGATTTGAGCTCCTCGACGAGCTCGCTCTTTTCGCCCAGCATCTCCAACGTTGTCTGGTATCGCGCGTTGAGGTCTTCAACCTCGGCCTCGAGTTGAGTCACTCGAGCTGTAGCACTCTTGCCAGTTTCCAATTCTTTCATTAGGCCAACCATATCAGACCGCGCCTCATCTCGCTGGCTGCACACACGAGCCATCTCTTCCTTGGCAGCTACCTTTTCAGCCTCAAGCCGCCGGATTGCGGCACTCATTCTCTCAACAAGCTGCACCGATGGGCCAGCTCCAACAGTTGACACTGAGATCATGTCTTGAGCCACATTGCGAGGGGAGGAAGGGTCACCATCTTCAAGACCGAAATCCCTTTCTGGTGGGGGAGAGACTGCTCGTGGCGATTCGCTGGGCGGTTCAAAGGGAGACAGCGGCGGCATCATAGGTCCGCCAGTCGACAGCGCACTCGGACGGATAGGGGGCTGACTCGACATTCTTCGACCGAAAAAGAAACCCTCGCCGACACTATCAGGTTGACTTCCAGGAGTGGGAACTCGTCGGGGCGCTCTCCCTGGCACAGGCAGGCCAATGAGGTCAGAGCTAAAGGTTCGAGGAACAGAAAGCAATGGTGAGTCAGGTCGGCTCTGAGTCCTGGGTGTAGTAACCTCATCTGCCCATTGTCGTCGCTCGACTTCGACGGAAACCTCCCTGCTCGCTGCTCGTTGCTGCTTCTCAAGATCGGCCCGGGCTTGTTCAAGTGCCGTCTCGGTTGTCTTTTGCTGGGTCCTGAGCGTGGCAAGTTGCTCGCGGCATGTTTCTAGCTCCTGTTGAGCGGTCGTGAGGGCAGGGCTGACGTCTTGCAGCTCATCCTCGAGACGCTTGCATCGGCTGGCCTAATGACATGTCAGAGGATGCGCTGATTTCAAGGATATGAATCTACTTACCGAGTCTCGAGCCTTCTTCCGCATCTCTGACTCTCGCCGTTGCGCCTCGTCCCTCTCCTTCTCAAGGTTGGCAGCCTTTGTCAAGAGTGACGTTTCGATGCCTTGCCAGTTCTCGCTGGCCGAGGCGTACTGCGACTGGAGGGTCTCAATGTGTCGTATCAGCTTGATATCTCCTCCTGAGCCCGACGACGCCTCCTCAGCAGCTACTCGCATGGCCTCGAGCTTGCTCTCGGCCGCCCTCAGCTCCAATTTGAGCTCTTCTTCGACGTTACGACCGCGTTCAACTGCTCGGTCAAGTTTAGCCTGCCAATCTATCTCATCTAGACGCGCCTTCTCGGCCACTGCCTCCTTTTCTGCTCGTAATGTTGCAATTGTCTCCTCAAGCTCCGTCTGCCGCTTCTTTTCAACAGCCAGTGCCTTGTTGAGGGCCTCAGTATGGGCGATCTGTGCCTGTTCCGCCTTGGTCTTGGAATCTTGCTCCAGGCGCCTGTGAGCCTCATCCTTAGCCGCCTTCTCCTTCTTCAGTGTGTCAATCTCCTTTTGGAGAGCTGCACTCGCTTTTCGCACTTCCTCATTCCGCTTCTCTTGCTCCTCCTTGCTGTTAACACGGATACGTAGCGACTCGGCCTCGGACAAGGCTTTCTCCTTGCCCTTCTTGAGCTCATTGACTTGCTTCTCGTTGTCTACGATTTGCGACCGCAGCTTTCGGATTGTTGTTCGGTATTTTTGCTCCGAAGTAGAGAGTTTTCGTCCTTCCTCCAGCAATAGAGCAATCTTCTCGTCTTTTTCGGCGAGTTTGCGTTCTTCGCTCCCCGCAGGGGCATCATTAACTGCCTTCTTGGCGGCTTCTGCAGCATTCTTTGATAGATATTGTATCTTGGCCTGTAGCGAGTCTATTTGTTCAATGTATTCCTGAATCTCCTCTCGATGGGCGTTGGATTGGTTTGCGTCTTGGTCACTCTGCGCAGTCTCGGTTGGGGTTTCCGTGTCGGGCTTCGGTGCCTCGACGGGTTTCTCGTCATGCTGCTCCTGGATGGCGTGTTCGGGCTGGACTGCAGGCTCATCGGGTACAGGATCGTCTGGTGTATGAATAGTAGGAACAGAGTCGACAGTAGCCTGCTCGGAGGTAGCTGGCTTCGGAACTTCTTCTTCTTTTTCGTCCTCTTTCGGGGTGGCCGCAGCATCTTCTGTAGGAACGGGAGGAGTTTCGGCAGCGGACGAGGGCTCGGATGGTTGCAGTTGAGGTTCAGCAGGCGTGGGCTCTGGTGTTTCGGGTGGAGGTTTGGTGATCACCGGTTCTGTACTGGCAGGGCGCTCCTTATCCACCGAGCCACGGGCAGTGTCGATGGAGCTTCGGGGGGAGGATTGTGAGGTTCTCGAGGCCATGGCCTTGGCCAGCCTAGCTTGTAGACGATCATTGGCGCGGTTTGGTTTGTGGGCAGGAGCTGTCGTGGGATCAAGAATCAGCGAGTGATCGCAGTAACGGGAACAAAAGGGGCATCGCTAGGAGAAAAAAGCTGGAGTAAAGAAAGAGAGCGACGTACCAGATGTGGTGGTAGGCTTGGGGCTCGGTGATGGCTGCGGTACCGTCATTCCCTGTTGCTGATGGTACGCCTGTCCCTGGGACTTTTGATGCTCCTCCTCATCAAGCAAGTTATCGAGGCGATTCTCTACGCCCTCAAAGGCCGAGGAGAGGAAAGCCCCCCATCGCGACCCCTTGCCCGGCGCAGACATGTTGAAGAGGCCAGTTGCTGTAGCTCGTGGATCGTCAACTGGTTGACGTTGTTGCTGATGGTCACCTCATCGGTCGTATCTGCTGCGGCGGTAGCGAGCGTCGTGGTCGTATTGAGGCGATCGTGGCTGTCGTCGTGATGGTGGGTAGGCAGAAGCACAAGTAGTGGATGTTGGTGTTGAGGTGTCGTCAGCGTGCGACTGGGGATTGCGTGGGTTGGTAGGAAGGTAGTGGAGTGAGACCGGTAACGGCAACGTGTAGGGATCTACCTCGTGCTATAAGTGGTGGTGCCCTTGCGTCCACGCCGACTTGAATTATCTAATCAACCAACTACAAAAAAGATAGAAAAGTAAGGAAAGACTAGCTAGTTTGTTTGTAAATGCCAATCATTTAGACTATTGTCCTGAAGAAACTTTCAGTGGTTCAGCTGGGAGCTGTCGAGTCCCTCCCTCGGGATGAGGTATGCCAAGGTGACACTGTACCCTGTCTACAATGGATCCATGTACTATGTAGCTGGCATGATTCTCTCTCAAGGGAGGACAAAGACGGGCTAATTGCATGAAAATGGTTGTTTATTCATAAATGGTTCATATAATTGTTATTCATTTATTGCTATTAAAAGTCGAACCAACACTTCAGTTCTGCTCGCTGCTATCATTATAGCTCTCAAATCATCACCATCACTCACTCATATAATCCTAACACAACGGTTCTCAGCCATCCCGCGGCTGTACAATGCATCGATACACTCTAAATCTCACACTACTTCACAAACGGGTATAGGTATACATGTTGCCCGGCAGTCAACTTATCCCCTTGGCCGTCAGGGGAAAAAGTGCCTGCTCAAGCATCCATGGACCAAGTACAAAGGTATGTCCATCCACATGCGCAAAATCCAAATTAACCAAATCAAACACACATATCCTGCAATGCTCCGTTCCAAAAACAAACCCAAGAAACCCGGGAAATGCAAAAAGGGAATCTCCTCCGCTTTCCCACTGTGATATGATCCTGATGCTAGACTAAGCTGTCATCCATGTTGAGTCGGCCGTCGTGTCGTGATGTACGTAGATAGGTAGGTAAGGGGGTAGGTAATAGGTAGATGGTCGTAGGTAGTAGTCAATCGTGCTTGTCGTAATCAAAAAGGACACTCGGAAACACGCTCGCTCGAAAGGACACTCATGCATCGTTCATCCCTCATCCTGCAATCTTCTTCCACCAAGGTGTTCGTGGTGTTGCTGCTGCCTCAACGAATCCCGAGTTGCGTCGGCTGTGGTGACGCTCATCGCTCCCCTCTGAGCCCTGTAGCCGCCTGTCGCGGTACCGGTCTCGGTCTCTGTCGCGATCTCTATCTCTGTCGCCGCCCCTATCGCGATCTTCTCGCCTTGCCCGCCGTCGACGTTGGTCATCTGTGTCATCTGGCGTCCCGCCTCCGTACTTGGCTCGGTGACGGGCTCGGCGCGCTTCGCGTCGTGCTTGTTCATCGTCCACAAACTCAGGCTCAGGCTCAGGCTCGGGCTCAGGCGCTGCCTCTTCAGCAGGTATTTCGGGTGGAGGAGGCGCATCCGTGTGATCCTTGACCCAAGATGACGTTCCTGAATGTGGCCAGGCCGAACCTCGTCTTTCCTCACGACGTCGAGATCTCCGTTGTCCATACTCATCGGCTGACTGCTCGGCGTGCCTGTGGCTTCTTCGACGATAGACGTCTTCTTCCTCAGCTACCTCGGGTACTTCAGGTGCCTCGAGAACCTCAGGGGCACGAGCCGCTCTTCTAGCTTCTCGTCGCCGGCGTCGTTCAGAGTCGTCTTCGGATGCGTAAACTTGGCGCTCTCGCCGCCGCTCTCGTCTTGCGGCTCGTCGCATCTCTTCTTCTTCCTGCTCCACAGCAGCGGCTGCAGCTGCAGCTTCTTGTTCTTTGCGTAGACGTCGACGTTCCGCCCTTCGAGCTTCCCGATCCTCCTCCATTCGCCGCTCTTCTTCGCCTCGTCTTTCCTCCTCCTCACGTTGTTGACGAGCAGCTCGCCTCTCAGCCCGTCGTGCCTCCCTCTCCTCATGTCTCCGTATTTCCTCATCGTCATCGCGTCGACGGTGGCGCTCACGTCGTGCTTCATCCCGAGCACGACGTGCCTCCTCGTCCCCACGCTCAGGGTCGCCTGTAGCTTCACGCTCAGCCCGTCTAGCCCTCCGAGCCGCTCGTCTAGCTTCGCGATCAGCGTCGATCACCACAGCATCCCCATCCATCTTGGCACTGCGCAAGGCCTCATCGTCTGTTGTTACGTAGGTACTGCGGCGACGTAGGGGGTCAGGACGCTCGGTTTTTGGTGTCATTAGGCCACCGAACAGGCTGGAAAAGCCTGAGGGCTTCTTCGCGCCGGAAGCACTTCGCTGGAGAGGTGTGTCTGAAGGGCCACCCGACTCGACCATGACCACGTCATCTTCGCGGGCGCGCTTGGATCGTCGGCGACGCTCACGCCTGTCTGCCTCGGCGTCGACCATAACGACATCATCATCCTCTCGCGATCGTGACTTGTGCGACCTGCGACGTCTGGTAGGTTCGTCCGCGACCCTGCTTGCCTCGTCGGGAGGTGGCGATGCAAGGCCACGGGCCCCTGTAGAGTGACGGCGACTGCCCAAAACGCTGGGTCTCTTCTCGTACATGGTCGATGAGCGAGTAATTGGCGGAGTACTAAAGAGACCTGTCGTTCGGGACCGTGATGGAGTCTTCTCAACTTTGTCGGAGGATGAACCCTTCGAGGACGACTTCTCTTCACGTCTAGGTTTGCTCGACCTAGACTTGGACGATCTCTCCTTTTCTTCTCTTGGCATCGAGCTCCGCTTCCCCCACGATGTGCCTTCACGGTGGAGCTTGGGTCGCTCCCTTCGGGAATGCTTGATCTCGGGGGGAGGTGTAATCGGCGGATCGGGGACAGGTGGTGGCGGCGGTCCCTCGCCTCGCGTCTTCTTTCGACTCCTCCTGGGCTTCTTCGGCGTCATGTCGACCACTTCAATGAATTCGGGAGCCGCGGCCTCAGGTTCGGGTTCGGGTTCCTTTGGCTCTTCCTCAGCTGCCTCATCGACTTCTCTAGCAGCCTCCTCAGCGACCTCTTCGACGGGCTCTTCTGCAGGGGCTTCTTCCACAGCTTCCACGACAGCTTCTTCTTCCGCGGATTCTTCACCAGCCCCTCCCTCGGCAGCCTCAGCGGTCTCCTCGTCGACGCCCTTCTCTTCGGCGTCTGAGTCCTTGTCTGAGTCCTCATCTTCATCCTCGTCTTCATCTTCGTCCGAGTCCGCCTCTGCTTCCGCTACCTCTTTCGCCTCTGCATCTTCCTCTGTCGGTGCTGCTTCTGCAGCTGCTTCCACAACCGCCTCTGCTTCCTCTTCCGCCTCAGCTTCTGATTCATCTTCTGATTCATCCTCAGCGGCTTCGCCAGCTTCTACCTTCGATTCTGCTTCCGATTCGTCTTCGGTAGCTTCTCCAGCTTCAGCCTCTACTCCAGCTTCCGCTCCAGCTTCCGCTTCCTCGTCTTCCTCGTCCTCCTCTTCTTCTTCCTCTTCTTCCTCAGACTCAGCGTCAGCAGCCTGGGCTGCAACTTCTGCTGCAGCTGCCGCTGCCGCTGCCTCCTTTGCAGCCAGCTCTTCGGCTCGTTCAGCCGCTCTCTCCTCCAAAACCCTGAACCTCTCTGTATCCTTCCTGCCTAGCCTTCCCCTTCTGGCCTTCTTTGCGTTCAGGGCCTCGAGCTCTTCTGCTTCTGCTTCAGCAACTGCAGCGGCTTCAGCCTCAGCGGCCTCCCTTGCTATGGCTTCTTCAGCTGCTGCAGCTTCGGCGGCGGCGGCTGCTTCTGCTTCTGCGGCTTCGGCGGCTGCAGCCTCTTCAGCTTCAGCAGCAGCAGCAGCCGCCTCGGCTTCGGCAGCCGCAGCAGCTTCCTCCGCACGTCTAGCTGCATTCGCAGCGAGGAAGTCAAATCTTTTGGTTTCCTTGCGGTCAAGTCTACCTTTCTTTGCCTTCCTCTTCGCGAGTTTTGCAAGTTCAGCCTCTTCTTCAGCAATCACGGCAGCTTCTGCTTCCGCTTTGGCAGCGGCTTCCGCAGCTTCGGCGGCGGCAGCGGCTTCTGCTTCTGCGTCGACTTCGGCCTCAGCTGCCTCTTCTTCCTCCTCAGCCACCTCTTCGGCTGCTTCGTCGTCCTCCTCGGCTTCTTCGCCTTCGTCGGCTTCGGCTTCAGCTTCGGCGGCAGCAGCAGCAGCAGCAGCTTCCTCTGCACGCTTGGCAGCATTGTCGGCAAGAAAGTTAAACCGTTCAGTATCCTTGCGGCCGAGCCTGCCCTTTTTCTCCTTTTTCCTTGCCAATTTTGCGAGTTCGGCTTCCTCTTCGGCAATCGCTGCAGCTTCTGCCTCAGCTCTTGCAGCTGCTTCTTCAGCTTCATCTTCCCCGGCCTCCTCCTCCTCCTCAACCTCCTCGTTAGCCTCTTCGACATCCTCTTCGACATCCTCGCCTTCTTCTTCAGCTTCTTCAGCCACCTCCTCTGGTTCCTCGGCAGCCTCCTCAGCTTCAGCGGCAGCAGCAGCAGCCGCAGCTTCGGCCTCCTTTGCAACCTGTTCCTCCACCCGCTTGGCCATATTTTCAGTCAGGAGGTCAAGCCGTTCAGTATCCTTACGGCCTAGTCTGCCCTTCTTTTCCTTTTTCCTCATTAGCTTTGCGAGCTCGGCTTCTTCCTCTTCAGCGATAGTGGCGGCTTCTGCTTCTGCAGCCTCCCTGGCAGCTTGTTCCTCGGCCTCCTTCGCAGCTTGTTCCTCAGCTTCCTTTGCATCTGCTTCAGCTGCCTCGGCGTCCTCCTCAGCTTCTTCCTCTTCGACTTCCTCTTCAATTTCCTCGGGGGCTTCCTCGGCAGCGTCTTCAGCCACTTCTTCAGCGTCTTCCTCAGCGTCTTCCTCGGCATCTTCCTCAGCTTCAGCCTCAGCAGCAGCAGCAGCTTCCTCCGCCTCTTTTGCAGCTTGTTCCTCAGCGCGGACAGCGGCATTTCCGGTTAGGATAGTGAATCTTTCAGTATCCTTACGGCCCAGCTTGCCCTTTTTCGCCTTCTTCTTAGTCAAAGCTGCGAGCTCAGCTTCTTCTTCAGCGATCGCAATAGCTTTGGCTTCAGCCTCGGCGGCGGCGGCTGCTTCTGCCTCGGCTGCTTCAGCAGCAGCGGCTTCCGCTTCCTCATCCTCAGCCTCATTTGCAGCGGCCTCTTCAGCTTCCGCGGCGGCGGCTGCAGCTTCCTCGGCTTCCTTTGCAGCCTGTTCTTTGGCGCGCGCAGTGGCGTTATCGGTCAAGATGTTGAACCTTTCAGTATCCTTGCGACCTAGCTTGCCCTTTTTCGCCTTCTTCTTAGTCAAAGCTGCGAGCTCAGCTTCTTCTTCAGCGATCGCAGCAGCCTTTGCTTCAGCTTCGGCAGCAGCGGCAGCAGCAGCTTCGGCATCCTCTTCTTCTTCGAGCTCGGGCTCAGGGGCGTCATCGTCGGCATCTGGTTCCACCTCGGGGTCGGCTACCTCTTCCTCAGCTGCTTCCCCAGCATCGTCCTCCTCGAGGTCACCTTCTTCAGCATCCACAAAAGAGTCAGCATCCACAAACTCATCGTCTTCTTCTTCCTCTTCTGCTGGGGCCGCTTCTTCGGCTGCGGCAGCTTCAGCTTCAGCTTCAGCTTCGGCAGCAGCAGCTTCTTCTGCCTCCTTCGCTGCTTGAGCTTCAGCTCGCTTTTCTGCATTATCGGTTAAGAGGTTAAAGCGTTCGGTATCCTTGCGGCCTAACTTGCCCTTCTTGGCCTTCTTCTTTGCCAATGCAGCAAGCTCTGCTTCCTCTTCCGCGATGAGGGCATTGGCTTCGGCTTCAGCAGCCTCTCTTGCGGCTGCCTCCTCTGCAGCCGCTGCGGCTGCAGCCTCTTCTGCGGCCGGGTCCTCCGCCTCTTCAGCTGGAGCATCTGCAGGCTCAGCTTCAGCCTCCTCATCTGGTGTCTCTTCGGGCTCGGGCTCAGCTTTGGGGGCCTCGTCGGCATTATCAGGGGCTGGCTCCTCAGCGTCACCGGCAGCGGCAGCTTCCTCGGCCTCCCTAGCAGCCTGTTCTTCGGCACGCTTTGTTGCATTTTCGGTCAAGTGCTTAAAGCGTTCTATGTCTTTTCTGCCAAGCTTGCCTCGCCTTTCCAGTTTTGCTGACAGATTTGCGAGTTCTTCGTCTTCCGCGGCAGCAATTGCAGCAGCTTCGGCAGCCGCAGCCGCAGCCTCTTCGGCTTCTCTGGCTGCTTGCTCTTCAGCTTCTCTAGCTGCTGCCTCTTCAGCCTCCCTTGCAGCTTGCTCTTCGGCACGTTTCGCGATATTCTCGGTAAGGACACTATACCTCTCAGTATCTTTCCTCCCTAATTTGCCTTTCCGAACTTTCTTTGCCTCTAGTTTCGCAAGTTCGTCTTCTTCGGCAGCAGCAATAGCGGCAGCTTCGGCTTCGGCAGCTTCTCTTGCAGCAGCTTCGGCGGCGGCAGCCTCTTCAGCAGCAGCATCTTCCTCGGGAGCAGCTTCATCAGCACCCTCATCGGCAACTTCTTCTGCAGCTTCTCCCTCAGCAGCCTCTTCTTCATCGGCCTCTTCCTCAACAGGGTCTTCTTCAACAGGCTCGTCTTCGGCAGGGGCTTCCTCTGCAGCAGCTTCAGCGGCAGCTGCTTCCTCTGCTTCCCTGGCAGCTTGCTCTTCGGCACGCTTGGCGATATTTTCAGTCAGAAGAGCATGCCTTTCAGTATCTTTCTTCCCTAGTCTTCCCTTTCGAAGTTTCTTTGCTTCCAGTTTCGCAAGTTCGTCTTCTTCAGCAGCAGCAATGGCAGCAGCTTCAGCCTCAGCGGCTTCTCTTGCGGCAGCTTCTTCAGCGGCGACAGCTTCAGCGGCAGCAGCTTCTTCGGCCTCCTTCGCTGCTTGCTCTTCGGCTTCTCGGGCTGCTTGCTCTTCAGCACGCTTGGCGATGTTGTCGGTGAGGAGGGCAAATCGTTCAGTATCCTTTCTCCCTAACTTCCCTTTTCGAACCTTCTTTGCCTCGAGGGCCATAAGCTCTGCTTCCTCTTCGGCAGCAATAGCAGCGGCCTCGGCTTCGGCGGCTTCCTTAGCAGCTTGCTCCTCGGCTTGTCTTGCCGCCTCTTCGGTTTCGTCGGCATCTGGAACTGGTTCTTCAGGGGATTCTTCTGTCGGCTCGTCTGGGGTATCCTCTACTGGCTCTTCCGTCTCCGGAGCTGGTTCTTCAACTTCCTCAACCTCCTCAGCCGGGTCTTCCTCTTCCTCTGGAGCAGCTTCCTCGGCCACTGGGTCCTCAGCAGCGGCTTCAGCTTCACGAGCTGCTTGCTCCTCCGCGCGTTTTGCAGCATTCTCGGTTAGAATATCGAAGCGTTCAGTGTCCTTTCGCCCAAGCTTACCCTTCCTGGCCTTCTTAGCTGAAAGGGTAGCTAATTCTTCCTCCTCAGCGGCGATTGCAGCTTCTTCAGCTTCTCTGGCTGCTTGCGCTTCGGCTTCTCTGGCTGCTTCCTCTTCGGCCTCCGCAGCGGCAGCTTCTTCAGCTTCTTTGGCAGCTTGCTCTTCAGCGGCCTTGGCCTCCCTAGCAGCCTTATTCTCAGTAAGTTCTGTAAAGCGTGCTGTGTCCTTTTTCCCAAGTTTGCCTTTCCTCTCCTTTTTGGCTTCCAGTGAAGCTAACTCCTCTTCTTCCTGTGCAATCACGGCAGCTGCTTCAGCCTCGGCAGCCTCTTTTGCAGCAACTTCGGCGGCTGCAGCAGCCTCTGCCTCGGCAGCTCCAGCAGCGGCGGCTTCGGCAGCAGCAGCTTCTTCGGCAGCCGCTTGCTTCTCGGCCGCTTCTTCGGCTCGTTTGGCAGCATTTTCGGTAAGGGTCTTGAAACGTTCGGTATCCTTTTTGCCCAGCTTGCCTTTCCTCACCTTCTTTGCCTCTAGGTCTGCCAGCTCTTGCTCTTCTGCCGCAATCGCAGCCGCGGCTTCCGCTTCAGCAGCTTCGAGAGCTGCAGCCTCCTCAGCAGCGGCAGCATCTTCCGCCTCAGCATCTTCTGGGGTAGGGGCTTCGTCTAGTTCCGGCTCTGCAACCTCCTCTTCCTCTGGCTCTGGCTCTGGCTCTGGAGGCTCTTCTGGGGGTGGCTCTGCAGCTTCTTCCGCCTCATCGGCCTCGGCGGCAACAGCAGCTTCTTCGGCTTCCCTGGCAGCTTGATCTGCAGCTGCCTTTTCAGCCCTTTGATTCGCGTTCTCAGTAAGAAGATTGAATCGATCGGTATCCTTTTTCCCTAGCCTGCCCTTCCTTTCCTTCTTTGCGACTAGAGCAGCCAGCTCGGCTTCTTCTTGCGCAATTTCCGCTGCTTCAGCTTCAGCAGCCTCTGCGGCGGCAGCCTCTTCTGCAGCGGCAGCTTCTGCAGCAGCAGCTTTGGCCGCGGCAGCCTCTTCAGCTTCGGCAAGCGCCGCAGCTTCTTCTGCGGCCTTCTCTGCCCGTTGAGCAGCATTTTCCGTAAGAATATTCAATCTCTCAGTATCCTTCTTTGTAAGCTTACCCTTCCTTTCCTTCTTAGCTATCAGGGCAGCAAGCTCTGCTTCTTCTGCAGCAATTGCAGCAGCTTCAGCTTCAGCGGCTTCTTGAGCTGCAGCTTCTTCTGCAGCGGCAGCTTCAGCGGCAGCAGCTTCTTCGGCCTCCTTGGCTGCTTGTTCCTCAGCTTCGCGGGCTGCTTGCTCTACAGCTTCTGCAGCGGCCTGTGCAGCGGCTTCTTCCTCTGCCGCCTTTTCTGCCCGTTTGGCCGCGTTTTCAGTGAGAATATTGAACCGGTCTGTATCCTTCTTGCCAAGTTTGCCCCTCTTTTCTTTCCTAGATATCAAGGCAGCCAACTCAGCTTCCTCCTGTGCAGCCACCTCTGCCTCACGAGCTGCAGCCTCAGCTGCTTCGGCTGCTTCCTGGGCAGCGGCTTCATCAGCTTCAGCAGCAGCAGTGTCGTCGGGCTCCTCGACTGGGGGTTCCTCGGCAGGCGGCTCTTCGGCGGGGGGTTCTTCGGGTGCCTCTTCAGGGGGTGGTTCTTCGGCTTCGAGCTCAACTGCTGCAGCATCTTCGGCTTCCGGAGCAGCTTGTGCTTCGGCAGTTTCCTGGGCTCGTCTTTCCGCATTTTCAGTCAAGACAGTAAATCGGTCGGTATCCTTCTTGCCCAGTTTGCCTTTCTTGGCCTTCTTGGCAGCCAATGCAGCTAGTTCAGCTTCTTCTTCAGCAATGATAACCGCCTCAGCTTCACGAGCAGCAACTACTTCAGCCTCTGCTGCTTCCGCTGCAGCTGCCTCTTCTGCCTCCCGTGCTGCTTGCTCCTCAGCGGCGGCGGCGGCAGCTTCCTCAGCTTCTCTGGCAGCTTGTCGTTGTGCAGCGTTCTCTGTGAGAATGTTGAACCTCTCAGTATCCTTCTTGGTGAGTTTACCCTTCTTTGCCTTCTTAGCAGCAAGGGCTGCGAGCTCTGCCTCCTCCTCTGCAATAGCAACCACCTCTGCCTCTTTTGCGGCGGCAGCTTCGGCTTCTGCTGCAGCGGCAGCTGCTTCTTCTGCCTCCTTTGCTGCTTGTTCCTCGGCAGCAGCAGCGGCGGCGGCCTCCTCAGCCTCCTTGGCAGCTTGTCGTTGTGCAGCATTCTCTGTAAGGATATTGAACCTCTCGGTATCCTTCTTAGTGAGTTTGCCCTTCTTAGCCTTCTTTGCAGCAAGGGCTGCAAGCTCTGCCTCTTCTTCTGCGATTGCTGCTGCCTCTGCCTCTCTTGCTGCGGCTGCTTCAGCATCTGCAGCTTCCTGTGCAGCTGTATCCTCAGCCCCGGGAACTTCCTCGGGTGCTTCCTCAGCAGCTTCCTCGGGAGCCTCCTCGGGAGCCTCCTCGGGGGCGTCTTCGACTGGTTCCTCAGGGGGTTCCTCGGCAGCCACCTCCGCCACAGCAGCCTCGGCCGCAGCAGCCTCTTCTGCCTCCTTTGCTGCTTGTTCAGCACGTTCGAGAGACCGCTGTGTAAGGTAATTGAAACGCTCGGTGTCTTTCTTTGTCAACTTGCCATTGCGCTTGACTTTCTTGGCGGTCAAATCGGCAAGTTCCTGTTCCTCTGCAGCGATGGCGGTAGCCTTAGCTTCCCTAGCAGCAGCCTCTTCAGCTTCTCGGGCGGCTTGCTCCTCGGCCTCACGAGCTGCGGCCTCTTCAGCTTCCTTGGCTGCCTGAGCTTCTGCTTCTTGCGCGGCAGCCTCCTCAGCTTCTTTGGCAGCTTTGGCTTGAGCACGTTTGACAGAATTGCCAACCAAGGTAGTGAACCGGACAGTGTCGCTCTTGCTTAGCTTTCCCTTCTTCGCCTTCTTGGCTTTGAGAGTGGCCAGTTCCTCCTCTTCCTTAGCAGCCTCTTCTGCCTCGGCCTCTGCTGCTGCTTGTGCGGCAGCTTCTGCCTGTGCTGCTTCTTGCGCTGCGGCTTCTGCCTCTGCCGCTGCTTGAGCGGCTGCTTCTGCTTCTGCTTCTGCCTCTGCTGCCGCTGCTGCCGCTGCTGCCTCTGCTGCTGCAGCCTCTTCGGCGGCGGCAGCTTCGGCGGCAGCAGCTTCTTGGGCCTCTGCCGCTGCCTGCTCCTCAGCTTTGGCGATAGCTTGCTCGTTTGCTCGCTGCGCAGCGTTCTCAAAAAGGAGATTAAGGCGTTCTTGTTCCCTTTTAAGGAGCTTTCCTCCTCGCTTGTCCTTCTTAACCATGAGCATTTCCATTTCCTCCTCTTCCTTGGCGATCTCGGCGGCAGCCGCAGCCGCAGCTTCTGCTTCTGCAGCTGCTTGAGCAGCCGCTTCGGCCTCGGCTGCTTCTTGGGCGGCTGCTTCCTCTGCTGCTGCGGCTGCAGCCTCGGCCTCCTGAGATGCATTTTCCTCGGCCTCACGGGCTGCTTGGACCTCAGCTCTCCTGGCGACATTCCCTTCGAGTAGCGTAAGTCGTTCCTGCTCCTTCCTGAGAAGTTTGCCTCGCTTCTTCTTTTTCAAAAGTAGGGCTGCGATTTCTTGTTCCTCTTGAGCTGCTTCTGCTGCTTCTGCTTTTCGTAGAGCGACAGCCTCGGCCTCGGCTGCTGCTGCTGCGGCTGCTGCTTCCTCTGCGGCTGCTGCCTCTGCTGCTGCGGCTGCTTCTGCTGTGGCAGCTTCTTCTGCTTCCCTCGCAGCTTGTTCTTCCGCTTCACGTGCTGCTTTAGCTACGGCTCTGTTGGCAACGTTCGCTTCCAGAACGACCAAACGTTCTCGGTCGACCTTGAGAAGTCGTCCTCCCCTCTTCGCCTTCTTCTCCAGAAGAGCAGCGATCTCCTCCTCCTCGAGGGCCGCCTCAACCTCTTCGGAGTTTTGCTGTGGTACTTCGGGTTCTCCTGCTTGGTCCTCGTGTTTAGTAAACTTCATAGAGGGGGGGCGTTGGCGTTGGAGGAGGTAGGTCAGTCAAGGCGGCCATCCGATGTTCAGACTTCTTCGTTTTGGATGATCTCCAATCCCAGTCGTCGTGTTCCTGGCTGATAACCTTGCTTCCCTTGCCTCTCTCCATATCGTCATATTGGATAATCTTACTGTTAGGTTCATCTAGATAATCATGTGGGTTAGGCTTCTTGACGAGTGACCCCCAGAAACCATCATCGTTGCTCTCGGCGGCGGGTGTCCTAAAAGCAAAAGGATCGACAGTTGGGGTCGTCTTCTTTTTCCTGCCGAAACCCCAAGATTCGAGGAAGCCACCTTCACTCTCCACGGCCTGGACTGGATCCGGAGCCGGGGGCGGAATATCGTCACCGAGCTGTATTAGGTCACCGGCCTTCTTCTTCAACTTCTTACCTGTCCCCCACAAGTCCCAGCCATCATCCGCCTTGACCGGCTCAGCTGCACACCATTAGTCACCGTAAAACACGCCCATCCAATTGAACTCATTTGCTTACCCTTCTTTGTCAAACCCCAGCTTGACCAACCATCCGCAGCCGGTTTCTCCTCCACGGGTTTCTTCCCTGAGCCGAACGTTGACCAAAAGTCATCTCCTTCATTCTTGTCCTCAAACGAAGGGGGGTCTGGCGCTGGCGCCGGCACTCCTCCAGGCTTCTTACTTGACCAACCACCACCCCATAAATCTTCTTGTAGATCTGGTGGTGGCTCGGCGTGTGACGATCCAGCGTCTTCGAGTATGCCCTTCTTTTTTGCCCGGTCCTTTTTAGATATTCCCCACGTATCCCAGATGTCCTTCTTGTCGGAGCCAGCAGCTTCAGAGGCCATATGAACCTCTTCCAGGCCATGACCCTTTTTCTTGCCGCCCCAACCCAGTTCTTCTTCAGGTTCCGCCCCCCAAAGGGGATTCTTTTTCTTTTCCTTTTTGACGCCAAATCCCCAAGGGTCCTCCTTTTCTTGCTTACCACTCTCGGGGGGTCCGTCTAGGCCTTTCGATTTACCCCAGGGGTTATCGTCGTCTTTGCCATCGCCCGCGATATCATTTCCTCCTCCTCCAGACCAGTCCCAACCCGCCCCCCCTGTCCCTCCCGTCCCTGCCGCATTCCATTTCGTTCCCCATTGATCGAAACCCTTCCCTTCTGGAGGCTTCAGGCCTAGGTCCAGTTTATCGTCCCCCAATTTGATGTCCTGGAATGCATCGGTACCGAAATCGTTCGTCGGGATGGAAGGCAGCCCGTCGTTTCCACCATCGCCACCGCCGGCACCACCTGCAGCATCGCCGCCGTTGGCACCGCCATCACCTCCACCATTGTTATCTTGCTGGCCGTTATCGGCCGGTGGCGCGGAAGGCGGGGGCGGCGCTGGAGGTCCTGGTGCTGCCTTGCCCTTCTTCTTCTTGGCCGTTTGGTAGAAGCCTTCTTGAGAATTCAAGTCGATGAGGAGATCGGATGCGGGGTCGTTCAGAATGTTGTCTTGAGGTCGACGGGGTTCCCGTGGAGCGTCAGGGGGAGGTGGAGCGAAGGCATCGAGCCATTTTGGGATACGTCTGCGAGCGGGTTTATCGGCGCGATTGGCATCCATGATACTTTCGGTGGCATCGGATGAGTCGCAGGTCTTAGGTATTCGTCGAGACCATCGTGGGGAGCAACTTGGGATCGTTAGAGGTCTCGCGATGGACTCGGTTTGATGTGATGACGTAGAAAGGTCCTAGAGTGGCATGAGGTTAGATGAGACAGACTTTCAGGAGGTTGCAGTTCCGGAGGAGATAGCTTTGCCAGGAATGTGTGGCGCCGGTCCCCCTCATGCCCCGGGCCGTCGATCAAGGGACCGGCCGTTTTGCGCCACCCATAGGGCTCGTTAAGCTTTCTCCGTGCGAAAACGATTCCGAGTGAAATGTGAACTGGACCCGACATGAATAAAGGCATCTTACCTGTTTACAAGACCTCTCGATGAGCCAAGCGCGTGCAATGAGACTCAAGCGCAGACGCAAGGAGGTCTCATCCCACGCATTCGGCGAAGGCCGGGTCGTTGACCAGCCATCTCTGCTTCCTATCCAGGTTTCTGTGAACGCCAAAACATCGGCCGCGGCCATTGTGAGGGATGGAGCTTGTGCGAAGACGGAGCGACGTCACAAACATGGAAGCTGCGCGTTGGAGTGTGCGAATGGGAGGCGGAGAGGTATCGAAGTGAGAGCCAGCACACAAGAGCAATATGGCGCTGGAGCTGAGGTTCGATGCCAAAGATGTAGTCGCCGGTGGTGGAATATTTTCGTGTAAGTCGCAAAGGAAACGTTTAGGGCGACTAAATGCGGTGCGAGGGAGACAAAGTCGTCGATTGTTTGGGTATATCGAATGCGACGTCGTGCAGAGAAGGGGTATCGTGAATCTGCCCAGAGTTGTCGAAGAATGGTCGACGCGGTGCAGCGAAATGACACCTCGGGAAAAGTAGTGCGATGGGTCGGATTCAAAGGAGCGTTGTCAAAAAGATAGCTCCCAGGGTAATTATCAATATCCTGGGCGACAGACGACCAGACTTAACGCAGCCGCCGTCGCTTTTACCAACCCCCCCAGTCGTCGGGTCGCCTTGTTCTCGACTATCGGTAACGGACGGGGTCGATTCCCTACCTGCTGGGTAAGCTTCAACTCATATGACCTCTGGCCTCGCTGGGCAGTGTCAGTTCTCCCGGTGTGATATCTCTCAAAAATGCGCAATGCGAAAAATGAGAGAAGGGGAGGGGATTCAAAGGGAGTGAGTGAGTTGAGTTGCAGTGTAAGGGCAGGTTGAGGTACCTTTGGGCAAGCCGAAAAAATGACCCAAGACAAGCGGTAGTGCCGCGGGCCAATGACGCCGGCGTTGCTTGTTTGGATCGTCGGGCAGGCGAATGCTCAGATGTTGTACTTTGGGGGTATGTCCAGCGCAATGCAACAAGGGGACTGGCTGGTGGCAGAATGGACAGGGCGGCGCCCCATTAACAAGCGTCAACCGTCAAGCGAAGAGGCGTGGGCGTGGTGGGCGAGCAAGGGGAAGGGAAGGGAAGGGATCCTTTTGTGCAGCCAAGGTCTCTTTCTGTTGTCCCTAGGCCTAGATCTGTTGCGACGTCCGTCTTGCACGCAGTAGCACTGCTTGTCAAGCTGGGCCTTGCTGGGTTAACAGCTGGCTGGGTTCGGTATTCTAGTCCGTAGTAAACACGCCGCCACCGGGAAGAAACGTGGAAGACCCTAGTCAGTCTAGAAGGACAAGGTGAGATGAGATTGAGATGAGGTGAGGTGCAGTAGAATGACTGATGTCTAGAAGTCGTCGATGGGAGGCGGATATGAAAAGTGTGAAGGCGGTTTGAGCCCCTTTCCTCTCGTTGGCTCTTTCCTCCTTCCCGTTGTCTTTCCTCAGCATGTGGCAACACCCATCACCTCAGGCAGGACCAGAGAAATGAGATGGGCAGCTTTTTCGGAGAAAGGGCGAATAGAGGACGGCAGAAGGTCCCATCCATACAAGTTCAGTGGATTGGATGTCGTTTGAGGTACCTTGTTCTATACACGGGACTATATGGGCCGACAAGTACATACAATAACGATGATGCAGTGTTTGGATAGGGGATCGGAAATCTGGGGATAGTAAGAGTCATTCCCTCGAGTCCATAGAAGCCATGGAATCCATGGAGGTCATGGATCCTTGGTTTCCCTTCGTCAACGGACATTGGCCGCATCCTCGCAAGCCGGCAACCATTATCACCAGACCCATGATATTCGAAAACGCCCTCGGTACAGGGCTCTACACACCCACTCGCTTTAACCATACATGACGCCGTGTACCACCATCAAGAGAAAATCTTTTCAGGTCTGGGCGGTGTCCTCAGTCACTTCCTCCTCGACCCCGAGCACAGGCGTCGTCAAGCCGTGCAGTCGAAAAAATCACGATTGCACTTTCAGTCGCCGCTGCAACACCACCACCACTACACACACACACACCTCTCCCTCATGTAATGCACGATCCACTCGATTCAGGTCAACCAACCAAACCAAGGCCCGTTGATACTTTCTGCAGGCCTGCAGGGTCAGGCCGCAGAGCAAACGCGTGGTTGGACCAGATTCCCCTTGATGGACGTGTTCATTGCCTCTGATGGGGCCCAATAACGCGTTGAGCGGGAGCCCATCTCTTTTTCCCAGCCCCCCAAATCTCACATGTGCATTCCACTAATTAGAGGAGGGGAATCGAGAGAAAAGGGTCCCCGTCCGCAAGGTGCCTAAAACAACAGCCCGCCTAAGCCTTGAGCGCCCAACAAGCTTCCCGCGACTGGGGTGTCCCCTCGATATTGGATACACCTACCTAGCAACCTGGCCGGCAACGTCTGAATGCTGCACGTCGAGACCAGGCAGGGAGGTACCCCAAGGGCAATATCGACTCATAAGGCGGACGGGATGTGGTGCATTTGCTTGCTCTCCTTCTCTCCGCCTTCTGCGGGCATGAATAACTCTGTCAAATCCGCGTTGGATCGACAAGGAAATGCTACGCATTAGGCTCCGCGACCTGATCCAGACAACCCAAGGGTCCCCCTGGGCCCCTCGTTCGATCTCGGTGACATCACGCGGGGCCCAGGCGGTCATTCGGGGGGCCACGAGGTCCAAGATTGCTTTGCCCTAAACTGACTGGAATTCACGGCAAAGCGGGAGTCGACTAATTCGGAACTTTGATGGTAGGAAAAAGGAATTATTTAAACATTTTACAGGTATTCGATACATAGTACCAGGCTTGGCTCTGTCTCATGTTCTTTGATAGAGCAAGAAGGACATGTCAATAGACATGGAATATCGACATTTTGCTACGAAACAAAGCTGTGGCTTTTGTGCTCGCCTCGGGGTCTCGGTTAAAGAGGGGTAAGGTCTTTGCACGCACAACTTGTCTTGCCTGCATGCTTCTCACAGGTCGAAAACCGTGTCTGAGGCCCTATCATGACAGACTGATTTCCCGTCCCTTGCGGGCCGATCAACACTTGCAGAGAGGGTAAGGCAAGTTCAGGTCTGAAACTATTACTACTACGAAAGACAGACAGACAGACAAAAGGATAGACATCATCCCGTCCCAGTTCCCCGCGTCTTTCCTTTTCCCTGTTGGCGAGAAAACCCATTTGGAACAGGCCTGGTTCCCACGACGACCTGCTCGTTGCCGGAAAGGGCCTGCTGTGGAGATCAGGCCTCGCGCGATGGCGCACCTATCGTCACTCCAACAACGGACGAAGCTGTTCACGGCAATAGGCTAACAGCAAGGGAGGAGCGGGTAAGGCAGGGCCCGAAGGGGAGGCTAGAGGAAAAGTGGTATGTAGCAGTAAGCTACACTGCGCAAAGAGTCATTCATCCATGGCAACACACGTCGTGAAAAAAAGGTGCTGTGGATATAAACCTGGTCCGAGGTATCGGGTACCAGCTGAAGCAGGTGTGGATGCACAGAATCCTGAGGTATTTCCTACGACGAGGACCTATCGCGTCGTGTTGTTTGTACTGCGGGATGGGAGGGGTGATTTTTGGTGTGTCACTCTGTGTTTACTCTGCGGGTGGCATGCAGGCCCGTCGGGAACTACCCGCAGTTGAAGGGAAGGCAAATGGCCCCTTCAATCCATGACGGATGGAGACGAGCGTCCCCCCCTCCAAATCCCTGCACCTTTCCTGCGAGTCCTTAGCTCTGTGCATCATCCCACAGACGTTAGCCCGAATAGGTATCGCCAAACCCTTCACCGCTTCCCGTGCGATGCGCCGAAATCTGGGCTGGTCTGGGTCCCAGAAAAGCCCGCAAGTCGCGGGATTGTCTGTGTCTGGTCTGTGTGTGAGCCTGCTCTGATCAATGCCGTCTCGTCTCGTCGTCCCTTGGACCTGGATTCGACCACAGCGGCGGCGACGACGACGTGGCCACCATCTCATGCGTTGTTTCGTTCTCGTCTCCGCACGAGTGAGGATAAACAGAAAACAGGAGAATCTGATAGAGCCGCTCGCCCGCCCAACGTTGTCAAAGGCGGTCAGACCCGAAGATGTAGGCACTCGTCATCGGGTGGACCATACAGACATCCATCTGTGCTGCTGATGCGTATGTAGCAGCACAGCACGGCTTTGTTTTCTTGTGAAGGTTGACTCTTGTTCGCCTCTGTTTAAGCGAAGCATCCAGAGTGGACGCGGCAAGACATCCATCCTTCCATGGATGGATGAATGGACGTCTCAATTCCTCGCATGACACTTATGCCCCTCAATTACAATGCGGCCGGCAAGGTAGTACTCGCCCCAAGACGCAACTCGGACATCTAGACCATCACGATAAGGCTTCACTGTGAGTGCCAGCCTTCTGTGTATGCCTCCTCTCTCTCCTCCAGTTCTTCCCTACACTGCCGGCTCCTCCACTGTCCGGCAGTCACAGCTCCAGCTCAGCCCCCTCAGCTACTGGCGCTGGCACCCAAAAGGAAGCTCAAGTTGGTATGGAGGACGAACACGTCGTCCAAGTTCATGCTGCTCGTCACAGGATGGATGGAGTGATGCCCACTCACCCGGGTCAGTTGGAAAACCACGACATTGGCTGCTCTCAAAGGCGCGTCGTGTTCCTGGGCTACCTAGACCTGCCCTGTTGACGGGGGGCCTTGGTAGTCTTTTGTTTCGACCTTCCTCCTCCGCGGCCTAGTTCTGCCGGCAGAGGCATGAGGTTATTCTTAGACCTGCGAGTCGGGCCGTAGTCCCATCTCCCGCCTTTAACCACGGGGCTGTCAATGTCACTGACATTGCCATAACGGCTACCAAAGGCGCCAGATGCAGATACTACTACATACATGCATACATATATGCTTCCATATTTGGTCTGTCTACCAATGCAATGCTCCTGCAATGGATAGCCTCACGCGACCAGGATGTCCAACCGGGCAAGCTTAACGACTGAAAAGTTTTCTACTTGCAGACCGTATTAACCATGGTGCAGAATACTAGAGGTAACTAGAGAAATACACGGGCAACGGGGCATTGCTCTGGCCCGTGAAGGTGCAGCGAGTTGAAACAAGGGGTCCTCCGTCTTCACGGAGGTGATCGGACGAAGACCGGCGACGGAAAACGGCATTGCGGCTTCGGAGGGCCGAGTAAGACGGGGCCGCTATTCCCATGCTTCAAAGTTTCCCCATGGGAATAACGCAGTTGATGTTGATTCCCTGGCTCATTCTTACCCCCGGATGCGTCATTCCTCCCCATCCATCGCATCGTTTCTCCTCCCCGTCTTACCCGTGACAGCGGCAACGTTTGATGCCGTGCTCACCGGGCTTTCGGTGTTGCCGGGGTTGAAGATTCTCAATTGGAGGCTTTTTGGCTTGGATGGTGGCTGACGAAGCATGGATAGAGGGAATAAAAAAAAAAACAAAGCTGGCGCCTCAAATTTTACGCAGAGTAATCTTTGCGGGTATCATAGCATAGCATCTAATCTCACACTTCTTTGAGGCCAGATCAAGATATCCATCCATCAACAGATTTCACCATCCCGCGACTCCCGTAGAAACTAGACAAATCACATTCACGTGCTATTAAAGCACCACAAAACTGTTGACAAGGTAGCATCATGAAAAAAAGGGGGATGTCCATGGATTAGACAACATCAATTCAGTCAAATGGATTAATTAGTCCAGCATCGCCTCCTTCGTCCCCCCAGTCCCAAGGCCTCTCAGCCACCCACGCCCCGCCTCTCAACCACGCAGTATCAGCAGTTCCAGTGTATTTTTATCCATCTCCCTTCATCAGCCACCACCACTACTGCTGCTGCTGCTACTGTACCGTAACCCTTCTCTTCGGCTAGCCGCCAGATCGTGCCCGTTTCCCGTCTCTCTGGCCCTCGCTTCCCTTGTCTCATCGCGGGTCCCTCCAACCAAGAGAGTCAAGTCAAACCCCAGTCGGTCTCTGCCTCCCCACGGTTCGACGCGGACATCAGAAGGCACAGGGGTCTTTGTCAATCGTCGGGTCTTGAAGCTTCCGGCTCATGATCACGAGTGAGGACCCAGAGTCGACGACTCACGATACGATCTTTTGTGAGGCGCGGTCACTGCTACTGCTACCCTTTATTTTCTCCTTCTTGACTGCCGAAGAGTTTCCCTGGTTCACTGCCTCATCTCGTCTGCCGTCATATCTTGCATCTGCAGCAAAGCTGAACAACAACCTGGTCGGCTCTCGTCCATCACCTCGGCATCCTGACCATCCTTTACTCTCTTTGGAGGAATAGGCGCCGTCTCTCAGTATCAGGTCGACATTGATAATCATCATGTCCCCCTTTGGATTCTCTGCCAGGATAGAATTATCTTCATTGATACCGTCGTCACTGTCCATGCCACCAGCCTTGAGTTGTCGATGCTAAGAACGTGCTTTCAAGACAACTTCAACCATCTTTATATCTTTACTCACGCCCGTACTTATAAGTGGTCTGTGTGATCACGGGAATCAAACAACTTAAAAGACTGCAACTCACATCATCATCTTCTTCTTCTTCACTACAACTATCCTACAATGCGCAAACAACATCATCTCAGCATCGTCATCCCAGTACCGGGCAACCTCCCTCCCGGTGCCGTGATAGCAACCATTCAAACATATACCCCCCTCATCAGGCATCACAGCACTCTCATCAGCTTTGACGAGATCTCAACAGGCCCAGACGCCATTGCTGGTGACCCTTTCTTCGGCCCTTGGGATGAATCCGTCCGAGCCTTCCGCCTCCGTGAGCTCATCACCCTCGCGCCGGGTCTCAACAGGGAGATCACCTACCAGACCATCTTCCAGGATGTACCGGAAGGTGTCCGGTCTCGGGCCACTGCTCCGGCCGGCATCGTTGTCCGAGCGGAGTTCGCGGTCCGACAGCGCCGTGCGGCGACGATGCCGATATCTCCAGCCGGGTCTGATAGCACCGCCTCGGGTAGCACGGCCACGGTTGAAGGAGACGAGTATGAGTTGCGAGAGGACATTGTCGTCGAGGCTAACTCACTCTTGATGCCTTTCATCACCGAAGCGCTCGCAACTGTGCATCGCGAGATATGTGAGAAAGTCATGGCCGAGATTGTCAAGAACTACTTCGGTACCGGAGATGCAATGATCTTTTAAACGGCCATCATCTCAGTCATCAAATTGGAAGGGGCAGGATACCAAGGAATGGGGTGGATGGAATCTTGGATACCACATGGCGTTGGGCAAAATCATCTTGGGTTTAGAGTGGTCGTTTCGTTTTGTTTCGTTTCGTTACTTTCCTTGCATGTAAAGATATCCTAGTGGCACACATAAAGGATTGGGACTGGACTGGATTGGGAGGACATTTCATATCTTTACTTGTCATTTTGAATGGACGGACGGCAGCGGACAACTCCTCGGATGGATGGCCTGTCCCGGAGCCTGGTTTCATCTTGTTAATATCGTATGTAATTACATCTTCCCAGCTGTTCTGCCGGCTTGGGCTCTCATGATCGATCAACGTGAGCATCTGGTTAGTGACTTCCTTGTTATAGAGCCTATTAAACATTCATGATATCCAAAAATCCCTCGCCTCAGTGCACACTCCAGTCCCTTTAACCATAATGCTGCTTTATCCATAGTTGTCTCTATCATGGAAGTCAAGACAAGATCCAAGTTTATGTATCCTCAAAGAAAAGGAGCCCAATCACAAACGCACCTGCAAACAGTCCATTCACACATCCCCAAAGATAGGAAGCAGAGAAAATCAGGTAATAAAAGAAACGAGGCAGCTCGTCCAAGTTGAAGAAAAACAACAAGCAGACTCAGTTTGGTATCTATGCGCAGTACCGTCTATACCCAACCACTCCCAGAAATATTCCACAAGCACACCCGCATATCCAACCGTGGCGGTGTGGCAAACAAAATCGCCGTCACTGGCGCCCAACCCGTCCCAGTACATTCAAACGTTAATCGCCCTTCAGCAAGGGGCAAAGAAGAGAAACAAATCGCTGCTGACAAATGAAAGCCAAGGCCCTTCAAAAGGACGTGGAAGGGCCAAGAAAAGAAGAAGAAGCAAGGCATCAAACAAGGCGAGAGGAGAGAGATTCTCCCTCGCGTCGCTGGGCTGAACTGGCGCTGATTATCGACCGCCGAAATCGCTCGCGTATCCCATCTCACCAAAGCCCTGGTTCATCCCTCCTTCACCAAAGCCTGTTCCGGGGCCGCTGACATAGCCACCGTCTTCATTCTCGTCATAGTCGCTGGCATCGAATGATGAACGGCCACTCACATCATCATCCATACCGCCGCTCACATCAGAACCACCCCAGTTCATCTGTGCCAGAGCTGGATACTGGGCGAGGAGAGCTGCCGGGAGCATTGGGTTGCCACCAGGATCCATGGGATAAACAGGGGGTTCCATACCCATGTTGGATGCAACCACCATGTTTTGAGCAATGTTCTGTTGCATACGCTGCTCTTGCCAGAGTCGTTGCCGCTCCATCATTTCCTCATCCAGTAGAGGCTTGATGCAGATGCGGCCCGCCTCAGATCGGAAATGTCGGCCAAGAGCATCCGCACGGGCAAACCTCCTACCGCAACCCCATTGGCCTCCAACCTTCAGATCACCCTTGCATACAAACTTCTTCTCGCCCGAGTGCAGACTCTCGTGTCGCTTGCGATCGTGCTGTCGGGCAAAGGCTTTGCCACACACGGTACACACAAATGGTCGCTCATCGGTGTGTGTTCGCAAGTGGGAGCGCAGGTTATAGGCACGAGTGAATCGTTTGGGGCAGAGAGTACACTGGAACGTGGCAGGATGCTTTTGAACCCGCTTGGCCGCGCCGCTATCTTGGTTGTTCTGGTACTCTGGGTCGGCCAGGCGCAGCGCAATAACATTGTTGGGAACTGCCGAAGTCGACTGCCTTCTCCGAGAAGGAGATGTGCCGGCTTGTCTGTCGAGGGGCGACAATGACCTAGAGTCTGACCGCGAAGACAGATCAGAGCCCAATGATGGAGAAAGGCTAGAGGGATTGCCAGGGCGATTGAGCATCATGCCACCAGGGTGGAATGGGTCCGTAACCGCACGAGGACGAGATCTGGGGCGGCCTATGAAGAGTTAGATAGCTCACGAGTAACAGCGAATTGGATACATACCTCGGTCTGGGGGAGTCAAAGAGTCCTGATCCATACGCGATTTGGGCTGATCAAAGCCGCCTTGCTTCATGTTATTAGGAGCAAAGTCAATATTGATAGCAGGAGGTGCCATCTGGGACGACAAATCATGGCCTGGCGCTTGGAGACTTGGGAAGGCCTCAACAGCCCCTTGGAGTTCGGGGTATGAGGCTGGAGCACCGTATGCATTGGTAGGATGTGCCAGACCAAAAGTAGGCTGGTTAAGGTCGGGCATCTGCTGTGGGACAATGCGAGGGCTAATCGCAGGACTATGCGACGGGCTTCTGCCCTGATGCCCAGGGCTGCCGACCTGAGGGTCTGAAATGCTAAAGTTTCCAATTCCCAGTACTTCTTGGTAAAGGCTGCCGTCCGAAGGGCGATGAGCAGGCGAATGCCCACCTACGCCGGTGTCAAAGTCATCGGCGCTGACGAGATTCGGCGACGGCGCAACGGACGACACATCCGAGTATTCGGAGGGGGTGCGACGGTGACCCTGGAACTGAGGCTGGCTCCAATCGGCCATCTGGTTCGGGAGTAAAGCGTCCGCGGGGCCAAGAGACGCATGGCGCGAGTGGCTAGGCGGGGAGGAGAACTGGTGCTGGTTGAAGGCGGGCGACTGATGGGCCGAACCAGGCTGTTGACCGTCCGGCTGGAAGAGGTGAGGAGGGGTCGGGGAGTGGTGACCCTGCGGGGACGCCATGTTGTTCATGTCGCTTGGGTCGAACAAGGGGGCGTTGAATTGGTCGCCCTGACCACTGGTAGTCGGGAAAAGAGAAAAGTCGTCGTTGAGGTTAGGCGACAAGTATGCGGTCTGCGCCTGGTTGTTGAAGGGCAGCGAAGTGTCGGAACCGGTTGGCTGCTGGCCAAAAGAGGCGGTGTTATTGGGGTCGAGAATGGCGGGGTCGGAGAGGTTGGCCTGAGCAAACGAAGGCTGCTGTTGCTGCTGAGGAGGCGGGAAAGATGGCGATTGCTGAGGGCTCAAGAAACCCGAGTTGCTGAAGGAGTCATAGGATGGCTGAACAGACTGTTCCAAAGTGAGGCCAAGGCCGACGGATGTGTCGTTTGACTGATAAGGCGTCGGCGACGGGGAGTGGGATTGGTTTATATGAGGCTGTTGATGACCGGCCGACGGCGACCGGCCGCGCTGAGCTTGTTGATCCATGATGTTGCCGAGTTTAGAAGCAGACGAAGCAGACGAGGCAGACTCCCGAGTCAGCCTTCAGGCACCGTGGCGATGCCGGGGGCTGTGCGCTCACAGGGTGATGCAATGAGCGGGGGACCGTCCTATCACGGCAGCCGGACGCGTGGAGGGGGTAGCGAGGCGCGCAGTGGAGCGGGTTGTTTCAAGGTGAGAAATGCGACGTCGGTAGTAGGATCGCAAGCGCTGTGTGATGAAGAAGAACGGAGAGAGTAGCGCTCGATCTTGTCGTGTTGAGTGCGCCGTGGACGAGGACGAGGGCGAGATGATGATGGTGGAGGTGAGTTATTAGGCTGAGGGTGCAGTGCGGGCGGCGGGCAGCACAACTCAGCAATGCAAGCGAAACGGCAGCAGGGCGGTAAAATTAAGGTCGCAGCTGGAGCAGCGAGTAAGGTCATGCACCTTGGTATTTGTGAGACTCTTTTCAGACGGGAGAGCTGGGCGGCTACCTACCGCCACTGGAACGGACGCTTCCACTTGGAGGGGGGACACTCTGTGGCTGGTCCACAATGTTCCTTGGGTCCAGAATTCCCGTCGAAGGCCAGGCCAGCTACCGCGTAACAGCGAAAAACCACCCCTCAATATGCGATGGTCAGAGCCTGGGAGCGAAAAGCAAGTGGTGCGGCGAGCGAGCGAGGCTGTGCAAGCCCTGGAAGAGACACGTCGAGCGAATGGGGCCGACCCCAAGCCCAGAGCGACTGGGTACCTGAGCCTGAGCAAAAAAGACAAGGCAAAGGCGGTGGTGCGAGACAAGTTCCCGACGAGACAACAACGGCCTGGAGCTAGCTGCTGTGACAGTAAATCTTGCTAATTTTAACCGTGTCCGGGGGTGTCTGGGATCTTTTGATAGTCGGTTAAGTTAGCTTGAGTATGACGATGTTGTTGAACCACTGTTGAGTGATATTGGTGATGGTGGAGATGGGAAGAAGAAAGAGGAGAGATGAAGGGGGATGGTGGTGAAGAAACACGGGAAGTCCAAGGGAATATTCGGGTTGAAAAGAAAGAGGATCTGAGAATGAGGCAAACGGTGAGGCAATGGAAGGTGAGGCAAGAGCAAAAGGAACAGCAAAGGGCAGATGCATCAGACGTCGGCAATTACCTACCCAGGAAAAGATGTTGATGCCTGTCTGTGCCGCTGTCAATCGCATGTGCCCAGTCTCGGTCTCTACTTAGATCTCTCTTTTCTTCGGCATTCATTCAATCATTCATTCTCACGTTTGATATCTTATCCCGTTTAGATAACGATACTACAGGTCCGTGCAGATACGCTGTAATGCACCCGTCACTGCTTCACATCACCAAGTACAAACACGTCCTCTGCAGAGGGATTTGGACCAGCTTCGAAGAAAAGGCGGCAAGTGACAGACGGGCAAGACTGGATCCAATCGAGGATGGGGTCTGTGGGTCTTGATCCCGTGGCCCCGTGGCTTGCTTCCCCAGTCGGGATTGGCGGCTCTGCTTTCTCCAGTTCAAATCATATCAGCACTAGAGGTACCTTTGCACAAGAAGCTCAATGCGCTTGAGTGAAGAAGTTGAGATCAAGCCACAAGCTGTTTGTGTCCTTGGGAGAGGCTAGTTAATCGTATCTGCAGGGATCCGAGCATTTCAGGTTATCATCCAGACGACCACAGCAGTCGGGTCGGGTCAGTCAATAGATCCATACTTACCGGGCTGTCAAGACGGCCCGAGTAGCGTGTTATCGCCGATGTGGATGCTCCTTGTTCATTAGAACTCCAGCCTTTTTGTTGTAAATCATGTCTCTCTGCGCGCTTGTTGTCAAATCAGCACATGGTCCAGGCGAGGCAGGGCCCGAGAAATGAAATGGACATTGTCACTCTCCACCCGTCCAAACAACCGAGCATTTTTGAATAGTGATGCTCGCCTCGAGTGAAGTAGAGTAGTCTCTGTGTTTCAAGTCAAAGACTTAGCCGCAGCCAGCGCATCTCACACTCGGCCCCCAAAGGACAGCAGCGCCCATCCGTCCATCTTTAGACGCGATAACACTCCAGATCCGGCGTGTCCTGCCCCACAGAGCGTCTCTCTCGTCCATGCCACCGCGTCTAATAAGTAGGTTGCTGCGTGCGTATGTGCGTAGGTACGGTACATACATACATGGCAATCCTTCCGAAGACAAGCATTGCAGCCAAGGGGCAACAAGAATAGATTTACGCTCGCTCCCCTGGATCGTTACCTTAAACCCTGTCAACACTGCCACCACGAACATGTGCGGGCACCAGAAGAGAGGAGGTTGGGTCGGTGGGGAAGCATCTAAAACAAGATCATCAAAGATTCCAGCGGGCAGCATGAGACGAAATTGAACCACAAGTCACTCAACGTTTCAGTTGGTTATTCGCGCAAATTGTTCCTAGCAGTTCCAAAGTCACTCTATCTCCAACTTACACCGCCCCAGCCTTACACGCGGCCCACGATCCGTAAACTTTCCCCACAATCCAAGGCTGTGCTAGATGATTTGAGTGCTTGCGTAGACCGGGGGGTCACACACAGAGAACACCGAGCGAAACAATGAGCATGAAAAAAAGGTGATGTGCTTCAAAGCATGACATCAGTTTCAGCCAACTACGACCCTCGATGACAGCGCACATCTCCCCAAAATGATCCTCGCAAGGCATATTCGACCTCTTGGTGACGCGGTCCGGTCCGGGTTCAAAGAAGCTTAACAATGTTCCCCTTGCCGAAATAGGCAGGAAATTCACATGCGAGATTGGATCATTGAGAGAGACTACGGGCAAACGAGGTGATACGGAGCGCCTACATAAGAATTACGTGTTCTTGGGAGACACTGTGCAACCAGTGACAGCAAGGGTTGAAGGGCCTCGTTTGTCACTATTTTGAGTCTTTGCTGAGGCCCTCGGGTTCTTACTGTTCTTCTCATTGCATCAAAGTAAGAAATTTGTGAAATTTCAATTGTATTACCACTGGAAATTATCCATCATCTACCAAATTCTTTTATGTATCCGTCATGAGTTGGGATTGTTTGGCCCCAAACGCCTCCAAAACAGCAACAAGCTGCATAATTCCACAACCTAAGCTCCACCTCGGGGCCTTCCAGAACGCTGGTTCCCAGTGGTATCATATGTAAACAGCTCTTTAAACGTACAGACATGTTTTAATGTTCTTCTCCAAACAAAAGAAATGGTTTTTAGTACAAGGTCGTGTTTAACTTTCAAGGTTATTTTCCTCGTCGTCGAGTCGTTTAGTTTTCGCTCCCTATTAGATGACATCGGCTCGTTCGTATCCAGCCGGCTTCAGGGCAGGCCTGGGAGGCTCTCGGTCCTTGAACTCGCTGACAAAGGGGTTCGGATCTTCGGATTGGTTGAGGTTACCGAGTGTGTGGTTGACACCTCGGTGGACGGCTTCGTCAGCCCTAATGTAAAGGATCAGGTCCTTCATCGTGCGGTGCTCCTCAGGCATTTGCCAGTACTAGCCACAAACTGAGTCAGCAAAGTTTCATTCCAAGACCTGTGTAAGAGTTGTTGGTGTTGCTCACCTGGACAGCAATGTCGGGAATGCCAAACTTGGGGTCGTTCCACTTGGGCAGGTTACCGTCCTCGATCTCCTTGATGCAACGGGTGTAGGTATGGACAGCCTCCTCTTCAAGATATCCGACAAATCGGTGGACAATCTTGGGGGAGATGAGGTAAGAGACGAAAAGACTGTTGAAGAAGACGCCCTGAGCTCCAATGATCATCATCTTCATGAACCAGCCTGGCTCGCACATCTTCATGAATGTCAGGAGGTGCATCCGCTCGTTGTAGCTCTCCTCGAGGAGTGTCTCGATCCAACCGTTGTCTCGCTTCATACGTCGAAGACTTCCGAGGTGGCGCAACATGCCGCCTACCATGCCTGGGACTCCAGCGATGCTCTCCAAGAAGATGAAGCGCACCAACTTGAACTTGTCAGCTTGTGTTTTCTTCGGGTCAGGGGAAGGTGACACATACCCATTGCGCCTCGGTAAGAGGCTTCTGTGCCATAACAGAAGTTGTTGGGTGCTTCTTGTCAACTTGTTGTTCACGATCCATGCCTGTGGCCTTGTCCATGCACCACCGGGCAAGGCGTACAATCTTCCAGGCCACCCAGTCACCTTTGGTTCGGGGCTCTCGGTGGGCAGGCACGACAGCAGCCATCTCCTCGTATGTCTGGGCGTGGTGAGGCCATGCTGGCTTGGTCTTTTGGATATGGCGAGTCTCCTTCACGGGGAAGAAGTCACGAAGTTGAGTGGCGGGTGTTGACGAGAAGAGTCGATGTTGTTGGCTTGCTGCGCAGCCGACTCTCAAGACGGCTGAGCATCCAAGGTGGGAGGAAGAAGAGGATGCAGTACGAACAAAGCTTAGAGCAGCTGCCTTTCCAAGCTGTGCAGCTTGTCTCGAGGCTTGGGTGTGCTGGATCTGAGTCGAAAGCATTGGGATGGACAAGACTTGCAAGGTCTTGGATGTATAAGAAGGTATAGGAAAGAGGTGGTAGAGACCAGTGATGATATTGTTTGATACAGGACACAGCATACAAAAGCCTTCTGCCTGACAAGGCATGACAGGACCTTATATATTGGCAGATAGATAACAGCCATCGGGGAGGTTGCCCCGGAGGACGGGCATCATTCCCATCCATACCCCCCAGGGTCCATGGCAAAGCAGAGACGGAGTTCCCTTCGCGAGGGAGCAGGTATGAGCAGGATGCCTGTGCACCCCAAGCTGGGGGTTTGCTTACAATAGACGATACGAAAGCCACGAAGACAGACCGGAAGGTCCTCAAGGTCAAGGTGAGCGGCGTGTGCGGCGTCGCGGTATCTTTGCCGCAAAAAACGGGCCAATGCTAGGTTTTGTCATGGTGATGACGGCCCGCAGGTGGTTCAGACAAGCGCTGAGAGGCGCTAACAAAGCTCTGTTCAAGACCCAAATCGAGAACGCGGCGAATGCGTGTGGATGGGATACACAAGGTTCACCGGCGGCCGTTCTTTGGAGTTGCTGGATACCACGTGAGAGAGTTCCATCGGGAGGACTCGGAAGATGGGGCTCTGCTTCTCTGGATGACTACAGTATTACCTCTCGCGGAGACTAAACCACCTCAAGGCAAGGCGGGAGGAGGTACATGGTCTGTAGGCGTAATCTCTACGGTTGCGCAAGTTTCTATCAATTTTTTCTACTGATGCTCATTCCCGCATTTCCCTGATGTCGGGGACCCCAAACTCCGCTTCACCCAGTCGGAAGGCTTCGATATCTATTCAGCTTGACCTCGCGCTCGCGCTTTGGCTTGAAAATGGCGAACGAGATCCATGCCCGGAGGGTTTTTGATTGGTGACTCGGTGAATTGTTGGCGGGAATATGGGCCTTTCGGGGATGAACATGGGCAATCGGCGACGAAAAGGCATCTTTTTTTACTTAGACGCACGCCTCTATGAACCACGTGCCACGAATTCAGGGATCCGAATTTGGGGATGAGGCTAATTCTTTTCTGCGTACTGTAGCATTGACAGGGCTGTAATTTGAAATCATTATGCCTCCTTTGTCTATGAAAATCTGCGTCATCATGTGATGGTCAACTCCGAGGAGAATAGGAGATATCAGCCACTTGCAAGATATTACAACGAACCTCCATGCAGCTGATATCCGTTAAGAAGGTGTTGGTTTATGGAGATTCTAGTTCGTGGATGAGAAAGTAAGAAGTTTCTTAAACGGGAGCATGAGGAAAGTTGACGTTATCCTCGCCTTAGGTTTAATGAAGCGACTAACATGGAGCATCAACGTTCATGGGTTTCATATTGATCCGTATTATCCGCATAATTAAAGTGCAACAAAGACGCAAACCAGAGAAGGCGTCCATCATGAAAGCCAGAGAATTCATAAATCAAGGCTTGCAACCATCTAAATCATGTTCAAATGATCCATTATCCCAGTCAATCCCAGCCCTGAACTTGTCAGACGCGGATGGCTTCCGGGTAGGGATGCCGCCAAATGCAGCCCCACGAGACATGATGGATGCCAAAACCCGAGCCCAGATTTCGAGGTATTTATTCAAGAGATTACCAAGTTTAATATGAGTCACATGAGTATACGGACACCTCGGAAAGGCAATCAGAGCCCCCCCCTACTGCGTAAATAGGCAACTCGGGTTCCCATGTATGAATTCAACCGTGGACCAACGTTGGCGAGTAAAGTCTTTGAGTCTAAGCCATGGATGGATCTTGAAGAATAAGGGAAATATCGGAACAGGAGTAACAAAACATCGATGCAACCCCCAACTTTTTAGGAGCAGCCATGATTGACGTCAAGATCTAATCTTGTTAACGTTTCCGCGCCATGCCCGAGGAAAAAAGAAAGCCTCTAAAAAAAAGTCGAGAGAAAAAAAAAATCAAGTTCCCCCAAAAGTTGCCCCTCCTTCTGCCCCTCCATCCCACCCCCGTCACTCCTGGAATGAGTGTCAGTGCCTGTTTGGGTCCAAGTCTTTGTGCCCGACCACTACGAGTCCATGTACCTTGACCAAAAGTTAGTTTTATTTGATAGTATTCATTATCGTTCAAGGCATCAACTCTTGTTGTTCATATAATACACAATATTAAATAAGGCCAAACTTTCCTATAAGCCTTTTCCTTGCTTAACTTCTTTTCTTCTTCCTCAAAACAAGATCCATCCTCGACCCGTTTTCGACCGACTCGCGACCGGCATCAAACACCCACCCACACACACACGCACATAAGGCGCACACAAAACTTTCCTCCTTGACACACCTCGCACGCCTCAAAACATCTTCGACAACCGCCCTTTCTTCCTACCACCAGAAAAGAAAAAAAAACACTTGACATCATGCCTCCTAAGAAGTGGGGTAAGTAGCCCCTCCAAGTACCAGATTTATCTTGTCTTATCGCGAGATGCACTTTGCGGGGTCGTGAACTCGATCCCTGCCTAGAAGTCGTGAAGAACCCCCTTGGCTAACGGCCGTTTGCATAGACGACGAGGAGAGCGACGATAGCTCCTCCTCCAGCTCTCCGGCTGCCGTTGCCGGTGCTGCTCGCCGCAAGTTTGACGATGAGGAAGACGATAGCGATGTAAGTCTGGACATGAAGCCCCGCGCTCTCTGGCGCTTTGCAAGACTAACCCAACCTTCTTCCCCAGGTCCTCGATTCGTGGGATGCCGACGAAGACTCCGAGGTAGAGCGCGAGAAGGAGCGCAAGGCCGCCGAGGCCAAGTCCAAGGCTGCTGAAGCTGCTGCCGCCGCCAAGAAGCCCAAGGGCCAGCGTATTGCTGAGCACCAGGCCGACCGAGCCAAACAAAGGGCCGACGCTGCCAACGTTCAGGTGATCGAGGAGACCGCGGCCGAGAAGCGTGAACGACTCCGACGTACCGAGCAAGAGGCCGATCTTGCCCACGCCGCCGACATGTTTGGAGATATCGGAATCAGCGCTGGCCGGGCCAAGACCCGAACTGCTGCCGTCGTCGTCGACTCGGCCGATCCTACCAACACTGTCGACATCTCCAAGCTGCCCATTTTCCAGCCCAAGACCAAGGCTCAGTTCGAAAACCTCCGCACAGTTCTCGGCCCCATCCTCGCGGGCAACGCAAAGAACCCCCAGTACAGCCTCTTCCTCCAGGACTTCACCAAGGCACTCGCCAAGGAGATGCCCAGCGAGCAGATCAAGAAGCTTGCTAGTACTATCACCGCCATGGGCAACGAGAAGATGAGGGAAGAGAAGGCTGCAGACAAGGGCGGCAAGAAGACCAAGGCTGCCAAGACCAAGACGTCGCTGGTTACTGGCCGTGCTAACGTCGCGGACACTAGCCACTACGATGATGATGGCGGCGACTTTGGAGAGTGAGTATCTGGATCCCCGCGTGAGGAACTTGACCAAGCTGACACTGCTCTAGTGATGACTTCATGTGAAGCGGTTGTTTACGAAATAATGAGGGGAGCTCCCATCTCGCGCCCCAATCCGTGGCTCCAACTTCGGGCTACGCATTCTTGGCCCTGCCCAGCGAGCCTGTCTCTACACTTCCAGTGGTGTAGTTTCGGTGTGCCGTTGGAGCCTACGTCTGTCTACATGTCGGCGTTTCATGGCTTCGCCTCGAATCCGTTCCGGGTGCTCGGATAGGACAGGGGCAGCAGGGTGAGGGCGGCGTCGGGGGAGGCTAGTAAAAGGCGGTCGTTTAATGGACGGACGCGAGGGCGTCGGGGGTATTTTGGAATGAAAGCGAACACGCTCGGAGACTGGCACTTGTCCTCACAGTAGACGATCCTGTTACACACACTCCATTAGATGGGAGATGTGTATACGGCAACTCAAGTCCGCCCTGGTCTAGAAAAAGTTTTAAAGACAAGAGCTAGAGGAGTTGTGCATTACATTACACCTGAACATCTTGAACTTGATATAGAACTCGTACATTATCATGTTTGTTCGTATACAATTGCCTGGCTAAGCTGCTTTCGTTGTTATGTGATAAACTAACAAACCAGCATGGCAGGGGTATCTCATCAATCGCCCATGACCTTCTCCCCAGCATGATTAGAGAGAGTAGAATCGTGGGTGTGTATTCATTCCTGTCATTCATTGCAACAGACCAGCAACGCCGAAAGCAATCCCAGGCCTGTCCATCGTAGGACCCCAAACGCCAACCGTTGTCTTTCCTATACATGCGTCGTCATCCATCCCGATAAACCACTTTAAGATATACAGCGTCGCACATGTATCCATCGCCGACGCAATGCTCCGTAATCTGGAAAACTCATAATGGCAAAAAAGAGTAGAGTGAGTGAACCAGCGATCCAAAGGCTCAGACCACGTTGCCCGCCATGCCCATGAAGAGTGCGTGGACGGCGAGGGACAGGGTCCAGAAGCCAACTTTCTTGAACCGGCGGACGCGGCTCTGCTGGTTCTCGACGTCCCTGGCAAAGGCATCGTAGGTTTCGGCTGACATGTCGTTCATGAGGCCGCAGTCAAAGATGGACCAGCTGCCATCAAAATCGCTGGCGCGCTTGACGATGCGGCAGCTGATGGGGATGTACGTCTTCTTGGCGTTGATGTAGGCAACGATGGGCCGGACGAGAGCCTGATTCACGTACGACATGTCCTTGGTGAAGAGAGGCACTGCGGCCTTGACGTCGTTGAGGTGGATGCGGAGATCCATGATCAAATAACGGCGCTCGTCCTCGCCTGTTTGTGATTCCTCGGTCGCGATATCGCCATGGATATCGCCAGCCGAGTCTGAGAGATGACCGCTTGTAAGGAGAGCAGGGCCCTGCTCTTGAATGTTGCGCATAAAGCGGTGACGGTTCGAGATGACAACCTCCTCCATCTGGTCATAAAAGTCGGTCATGACCTTGGTGATGCTCTCATCAGTGTCCGCCGGGAACATGACATCGGCGACGATGTCGACATTTCCTTCATAGATCCAGCCAAAAGGCCCCTCGACTCCGCGGTTAAGATGGTCAATCTTCAAGCCATCGATTCGGAGCCTGCTGAACTTCTTCCACGCCTTAGGATCACCAAAGCCAAGTGTAGCGTCTGGATCGCCGTTGCCACTGGGAATGACACCGTGGACCTGTCGCGGGTGAATCGTGAATAGGGAGCCATCAAAAGATCCTGACATGTGGTTTGCTGAGAGGAAGTCGTAGAAGAGCCATTGTTTCCGGAGTTGAGGTAGCTCGCATGAAAAGATGCTGACAGAGAAGGGTCTGAAACCGCCTGGTTGATGAACGGTAAGCAGAAGGTCCTCCATCTTGAACTTTTCAATCTCAAAATCTCCTGGCTGGTGCTTGTGCCGGTATGACAAGGGATCAAGCTCCTCGATCGGCCAGGTCACTGACGTTCGGTCTATGACACCCCGCACACCCTTGATCTCAACATCCTTTAATAGGCCTTTGCCGTTCCACCAGTTTAAGAAGGATAGTGTGACGTTGACGGTCGAAAAAGTGACGTCAAATTGGGTGTAATTCCCGTCGTCCTCCTCGTCCTCGGACTCAGACACCTTCTCCAGATTGGCTTGTCGACCAGCAGCCGCCTCAGCAGCATCGTCTGATGAACCCTTGCTCACGGATGAGACGCTGCCCTGACCAGGACGTCGAGAAACAAACACATTTCGGAACGAGATGACGCCATCGCGCCATTTGGGAACAATGGCGGACTCAAAGACAACTGTGACACCGGCAGACTGTGTAAGGTAATCGCCTACCCATTGAGCCAATGTTTCTGCACCCCGTTAGTGATTGCTAGACCACGGATGATAGGATCGTACATACCTTGAGCAACAACGGTGTTGATGGAGAGGATGATGAGAGAGAAAAAGGTTGTTGTTCCCAAGAGAATCCAGGCCAGATGGCCAAACAAGAACCATGAAACAAATGCTCCCCATTCATCGATGTTCCATGGCCTCATGCTTCTAATAGACACCCACTTCAACCGGACCTTGAGGCGCTCCCAAAAGCCATTAGCAGCCTCAAGCAACTCCTCCTTGGTAGGCCGGTGGGGCATCCTCGGCAGATGTAGATATGACATGTAGGATGCGATTGACTCAGAGTCTGCCTGGTCTTTCGGTTGGTCGGGGGATTGTTTCGAAGCATCTTTGGCCGTTTCGTCTAATGTGGAAGCCTTGACCTTCTGTAGGTCTTGGGTAGTCTTGGATTGCCTGGTGGGGGAGACTGCGATTTCCTTGCCACAGGAACACCTCGACGCATTGCCTTGACTGCTTCCACTGTAGAATCTATGCTGCCATGACCTTGCCGGCCATGTCGGTGTGCATTTTGCATTGCGAATAGCAATGCGAGGGGTCAGCGGGGTGTTTATGCGATCGGCGCAAGGGTTCTGAAGCGGCAAAGGATGGCGCCAGGCACATGTCGGGGCATTGGTCGCACTATTGTCTGCGATTCGATCGAAGGGTTGCCATTCTCGCTGACTGTGAGCAGAACGAAAACTCGAGGGCGCGAGGGGAGTCGGTGATAGTGGCCATCTCGGACCAGATTCTACAGAGGCACGCAGAGCTGCGGGTATGGGTATGCATGTGGCTGGAGAAGAGGTGATGGAGATTCCGAAGCAGCGGCCGATCCGAAACGAGGGAAAGCCCTTAGCCATCATTCCAACACATTGTGCCTGCCTCAAGGACAATAGGGCACCGGGGAACGTGGACTGGGCAAGGCAAGACTGAGGTGAAAAGGTTTGGTTGGAGTGAGAGTGAGAGATCGAGGTTGCAACGAAAGATGGAGTCGGTGTTAGCAACCTCTGATTCCGTCACGTCCAGGCGAGTGAGTGCCCTCTAACCTGAGTGTGCTAACTAATGCACCTTGATTTTTGGGCAGCCGAAAGTCACTCCATGACGCGCCCTCCAGGTTGGAGTCGCCGAGCCAATCGATAAGCTTCGATAAGCCACACAAATTTTTGATCGGTGTGGTTCGAAAGTCCAACGGCGTCCCCACCAAATCCCAATACCCTTTTGACGAGCTCAACTTGAAGATTTTCGTGCGATCCCGATATTGAAGAATATTTCTAGGAGCCAAAATTGTGTGCTGAATTCCGTCTCGATTCTTCACCGAAAGACATTCTTCAAGTTCTGCCCAAAATGCCTGCGCCCACAGCGTTGTTGAAGGCCGAGGATGCCCCGCTTGCCACAGATATTCCTCTTCCAGTCGCAGGTAGGAAAAATTTCACAGAGTCGAGAAAATCGCAGAGGACAAGGTCTGACATCTAGCTAGAAAATGACGAAGAGTTTCTATTAGACGCTCCCGACGCTCTACCCGCTGATGCGAACGCCGTCGTGCCTGTGGAGGACAATGAGGATGGAATGGCCATCGATGAGGAGGGACGCCCTCGATTTGCGCCGGCCAGAGACATTGTAAGACTGCCTCTTTACCGTTCATGTTCAGAGAACATGACTCTAACCTTTCTAGGACCCCATCACCAGAGTCGAGACTCGCAAGGTCCCTATCCCTCCTCACCGAATGACACCTCTAAAACAGGCTTGGACCTCCATTTACCCGCCCCTCGTCGAGCATCTGAAGCTCCAGTGCCGAATGAATATTAAGCGAAAGACGGTCGAGTTGAGGACGTCGAAGCATACAACCGACTCGGGAGCGCTGCAAAAGGGAGAGGACTTTGTCAAGGCCTTTACCCTGGGCTTTGACGTGGACGACGCCATCGCACTGCTACGACTTGACGACCTTTACATCGAGACATTCGAGATCAAGGATGTGCGAACGATGCATGGCGACAGCCAGGCCCGCGCTATCGGTCGAATTGCTGGCAAGGACGGAAAGACAAAGTTCGCCATCGAGAACGCAAGCCGGACTCGAATCGTGCTGGCCGACTCCAAGATTCACATTCTCGGCGGGTTCAAGAACATCCACCTTGCCCGTGAGTCGGTCGTCAGCCTGATTCTCGGAAAGCCACCTGGCAAGGTGTACGGAAATCTCCGAACGGTCGCGGCGAGGATGAAGGAGCGCTTCTAGACGAAGCTAACGATAGACTTGGGTTGCTACATACGGCGTTTCGGGTGGGCAGCATTATGATATTGGGTTATGTCGGACAGGGGTTACGGACTCGAAGCACAGCACAGCACAGCACAGCAAAGCAAGAGGCTGGTATGGCATGGCATGTCGATAACGATCGAGTTTGAGATGAATCTGATTTGATGTTTCACGGATACCCACATGAAAGGATGCAGCGAGGCAGCAGAATGGCGCGCGCGTACTCTTACACTACCTTGACTTCCATGTTCTACGTGCCGACATACGGACAGACGCACACGGGCCCGCGACGCATGATTGTGCCGGCCTCGACGTTGTCAGTTCATGTTTGATACTCAGCAGTAATACCGCTTTCAAATATCAACCCATGTTGTCGGCCTGCACGCATCCAGACATAGACGCCCACACAAACACGAGGGGGGTGGGAGGGCTCGGGTCTCTTGTTGGCTGCAGCTCCTCATGAGAGCTGATAGGCACGGACTCGCATCACTCCATTCACATCCATGTCTATCAGAACATGAAAAACATCGACCGACTTTCGAGCCCTGACCGACAATTTGAGGATGGCGGCTTTCTTTGTAGACGAAGGAGATGCGGAAGCACTGCATGGCATGGTAGGGCCTGGCAGATGGGATGGATGGTGCCTGCGCTCGCCATGCAGCCTCCCGGGACTGCGGAGTCGCGCCTTGTCGTACCTACACCTTGTTGACTTTGGCTTCCGATCGGGACGGGCATTGTCCAACCGGAAGCCGTCCTTGAGCCGGCACGGAGAGGCCTGGACAACGATGCGGCGGACGACGGGCAAGGCGAAGCCCGCGCGTGCCCGCGGCGCCGGGAATCAACGGGAGGAGGAGGGCTGATGGCTGGCATCTTGCTGTTGGCGAGCGAGGCAAAGGTACGACGGAACAACGGGATGTAGGTAATCGACTACGTGCTACGTGGGGATGCATGGCGAGAGTGGACATGATCCAACTTGGGAGCCATGACGGATATTATCCTGCGGCAGATTGGGCTAGGTAGGCTAGCGAAGAACAGTAGTAATCAAATCTCATGAAGTGACAGATGGATTCTCCTCTCGGTCTCAGTGCGGCGCTGCGTCGGCCGGTAGAATGGGATGTAATGGCACCGTGTGTCTGAGGCGGCAAAAAGAGGTGATTTCCATGTCTAAACAACGGTACCTCAGTGATATGCTCATGATGATCCATGCTCTCCCTCTCAAGCCAGGACCCTGTCAACATCGGTTATCCATCTCCCAGAGGTGAGCCACGAACCATTGGCCGAGTAGCAGCCTTCGCGAGGCGGGAAGGGGACAATTTTTAGCGGGGTACCCTGATCTGGGCGATGTGAAGCCATCCACCTCAGTTTTCCAATTTTTTTTTTTTGCGTTGCCTCTCAAGTCGGTCGGTGGACCAACCAGGGGGCACCCCTCCACTTCACTTCTAACCTTGCACCTCTCAAGGGCCCCAGTGTGAGATCATTTTCACCCCTCCACGGCCCTCCATCGAACCTATTGCCCCACCTTGCTTGGTGAGAGGTGTTGTCTGGACGTCCCGTCCACCACCAGCCTGCGTGCGTGCGTACGCCATGGACGGGCATGGCATGGCATGGAGGGAGGAGGTGGATGGGGGCTAGGTACGGTACGTACGGTACCTTCCTAACAGCTCTCGTGTCGACTGTTTACTGGGCTCGATGCGACTGCCTTCCTCATGCTTCCAATTCCTTCATAAAACACCCTGCCCTCCCCTCCATCTTCGTTTGCTCCCTTCTCTCTTCCTCCTCTTCATTCCTCTTCTTCACATCCATCTCACATACAGACCAGTGTACCTCTTGACGTGGTTCTGGGCTTCATTGCGACTTGTACAAAAAAACCTTCTCTACACCAAGGTGAGCTTCATCTACCTACCCACTCCACTGCTCGCTCGCTCGCTTGCTGTTGCCCCTCCTATCCTCCAGCTCCCTTGAGCTCTGTTGCTGTTGTTCCCCTCACTGGACCCCTTCATCCAGTCCACCCCTCCATTCCACCCCTCCCTCACCGATTGGAACCCCCCCCACCAAACGGGAGCTGGATGGCTTAGTTGTGATGAGCAACACCAAAGACTGTTGAGGCATATTCCAACCACTCGTCGTTTGCACACGGGCCGTTTCTTGTTTGGTGCCGCTCACCAGAAAGCTCCGCCTACCAGAGAGCTTATAATTCCTCCCTTTTCCCTCGCACTCTTCTCTCTTTCCTCTCCTTCCACCTCACGACACGACAGCCAGCCGAGCTACCCACCAATTGAACTGCTAGCTAATACATCAGCCCATCCAGAACATCACATCATCAACATGGCCATCACCAAGGTCTTCGCCCGCTCCGTCTACGACTCCCGTGGCAACCCCACCGTCGAGGTTGACGTCGTTACCGAGACCGGCCTCCACCGGGCCATCGTTCCCTCCGGTGCCTCTACCGGTACGTCCCGACCCTCCTCGGTTTCACATAACTGTCTCGCTAAGTTTCCGTAATATAGGCCAGCACGAGGCTTGCGAGCTCCGAGATGGCGACAAGTCCAAGTGGGGCGGCAAGGGTGTCACCAAGGCCGTCGAGAACGTCAACACCGTCATTGCTCCCGCTCTGATTGAGAAGAACATTGATGTCAAGGACCAGTCCGCTGTCGATGCTTTCCTCAACGAGCTCGATGGTACCCCCAACAAGACCAAGCTCGGTGCCAACGCCATCCTTGGTGTCTCCTTGGCCGTTGCCAAGGCCGGTGCTGCTGAGAAGGTTTGTTCCAATTGGATTATCTCTGTCGTGTCTCGTTCACATGCTGATCTCTTCTGTAGGGCGTTCCTCTGTACGCTCACGTTTCCGACCTTGCCGGAACCAAGAAGCCCTATGTCCTCCCCGTTCCCTTCATGAACGTCCTCAACGGCGGGTAAGTGTCAATTGGCTCGATGTCTAGTGCTGTTAGCTAACCTCATGTCAGTTCCCACGCTGGTGGCCGTCTCGCCTTCCAGGAGTTCATGATTGTCCCCACGTAAGTGATTCATCTGAGTCATGCAAACCAAGCCTTGCTAACGCGGCCTTAGTGACGCTCCCTCCTTCACCGAGGCCATGCGCCAGGGTGCTGAGGTCTACCAGGCCCTCAAGGGTCTGGCCAAGAAGCGATATGGCCAGTCCGCCGGCAACGTCGGTGACGAGGGTGGTGTCGCCCCCGATATCCAGACTGCCGAGGAGGCCCTCGAGCTCATCACCGATGCCATTGAGCAGGTCGGCTACACTGGCCAGATCAAGATCGCCATGGACGTTGCCTCCAGCGAGTTCTACAAGGTGGAGGAGAAGAAGTACGATCTTGACTTCAAGAACCCCAAGAGCGACCCCACCAAGTGGCTCAGCTACGAGGAGCTCGCCAACCTCTACTCCGAGCTCAGCAAGAAGTACCCCATCGTCTCCATCGAGGACCCCTTCGCTGAGGACGACTGGGAGGCCTGGAGCTACTTCTCCAAGACCCAGGACATCCAGATTGTCGGTGATGATCTGACTGTCACCAACCCTCTCCGCATCAAGAAGGCCATCGAGCTCAAGTCTTGCAACGCCCTCCTCCTCAAGGTCAACCAGATCGGTACCCTGACCGAGTCCATCCAGGCCGCCAAGGACTCCTACGCCGACGGCTGGGGTGTCATGGTCTCTCACCGATCCGGTGAGACTGAGGATGTCACCATTGCTGACATTGCTGTCGGTCTCCGTGCCGGTGAGATCAAGACCGGTGCCCCTGCCCGATCTGAGCGTCTCGCCAAGCTCAACCAGATCCTCCGAATTGAGGAGGAGCTCGGTGAGGGCGCCATCTACGCCGGTGCCAACTTCCGCACCTCTGTCAACCTGTAAATGGAGAGGCAGGTGTGCACCTAAAAGCCTTGGGATGATGATGATGCCTTTGAGTCCTTCGCCAGGAGCGCATGGGACCAGATACCAGGTCGGCAAAATTGAAGTAATATAGGCTAAAAAAACCGTAAAATAAGGTTCAACAATAAAGACATTGATTGAAGTTCAAAAATTGGGCGTCTTGTTTCTTGTGATGATTTCTGGTGATTGTCTGTGAATTGGGTTCTTGAATTGGGTTTCTCTGAGTGCAAGTGACGTTGGGCTGAGTAGGGAATGTACGTACCTTTACTGTGGCTGCAGTGCTCGTTCATCTGCAGAGGAGGTAGGGCTGTTGAGCCACACGTGGCGGTTTCCCAGGCAACGCTGTCTTTAATGCATTACGATAACAGATAACATCAACACCGCCAAGTGGGATTGTTAGAGATTCACTTTATCCATAACAACATCGCCGATTTTGAGAGCCGCCCATCCGCAAGCGAACCTCATCTGAGGAAATACTAACCCATCATGTCAGCCTCAGAAGACCTTATCGACTTTAACCTGATCGAAGGGCAAAAGGAGAACATTCAGTCCTTGCCTGGTGGTCGTTCAGCAAAGAAACTGGCTCAACTCTACTCGCCCACACCCCTTCACAAACTCTCGACACCAACACCTTCCGATACACGCAATGTGCATGACTGCATCCGAGCCGAGTTCGAGGCTGAGGTTGAGAACCTCGCCGAGTCGGACGATCCCCTCGACATTTTCGAGCGCTACGTTCGATGGACCCTAGACGCCTACCCCTCAGCGCAAGCGACACCGCAGTCACAGCTTCACACTCTTCTTGAGCGCGCGACAAAGGCCTTTATTGGGTCAGCGCAGTACAAGAACGACCCTAGATACCTCAAGCTCTGGGTTCACTACATCCACTTTTTCTCCGATGCCCCGCGCGAGACATTCATGTTTTTGTCCCGGCACGGTATCGGAGAGTCCCTTGCTCTCTTCTACGAAGAGTACGCGGCGTGGCTTGAGGGTGCAGGACGATGGGCTCAGGCCGAAGAAGTGTACAAGCTGGGTATCGAGCGCGAGGCCCGGCCAGTTCAGAGACTCTTGCGCAAGCTCAAGGAGTTTGAGGAGCGTGTTGCTCAGCAGCCAGAGGTCATGGACGAGCCCTCCTCGCCGGCTCTGCCCACTGTCCGACCAGCCCTCGCCGCCAAGGTCGACCCATTCGCAGCTGCGCGGGCAGCAGATCCCCAAGCCTCTCGGCCAACAAGCGGTGGAGGATCAAAGCCTAATAAGTCCAAGCTGGCCATCTTCTCGGATGCTGATGCCAAGCCATCTGCCATGTCTACAAGACCACCTAGTTCTAAGGGCTGGGATACCATCGGTTCGCTCGCGGATCGTAAGAAGGAGAACGCTGTGGAGGCCAAACCCTGGGCTGGCGAGACTCTCCAAGCAGGGGGGAAGAAGAGCGCTGCTCCCAAGATGTCGATCTTTAGGGATCCGGTAAGTTCCTCTCTCTTTCCATAAACCGCCCAAAATATTGATAGTCATAGAACTAATAAATGGTTATTCGGTGTTGGTTCAATAGTCTCTTTCACAAATACAGAATATTGTTGTTGTTCCTTCACAACATCAGGTCTCACTTCATCCCCATACGGGCAAAAAGGAGCGCGTGTTTGTTGACCTTGCTGCAATTTACCCAACTCCAGAGGAGCTTGGCACCGAGCTAAGCTTTGAAGAGATTATGGCTGCTAATCGAGGCTGGCTTGATCACAGCTGGGAAGAGGAGTCTGTTGACGAGAACCTGGTTCCTGAGCCCATTGCTCCTCTTGTTGAGATTGAAGAAATCAGCAAGGGAGTTGGAGAGAAGCTCGTGATTCATCAGGATCCTGCCGAGAAGCTGATGATCCACCAAGATTCTGCTGACAGGCTGATGATCCATAAAGATCCTCCTCCTGGCAAGCTAGTCATTCATCAAGACCGTTCTGACAAGTTGGTGATTCACAAAGACACTGTGCAGTATGATGAGAACGGTAGGGCCATGGAGCAGCCTCGAGGACCACGAGGGGGCAAGAAGAAGAAGGTGATTGAAGTCAATGAGACTCAGATCAGTAAGTGTTCTCACACCAGCCTCCCTTTTCATCATCTAACCCTTCAACAGTCAAGGCAAAGCTTGATTCCCCGTCAAGGCCCAAGCTAAAGAAGAAGAACACCTCGGAGCCTACCATGACGATCCATACCAAAGCCGCTACTGATGAGATCTACGATATTTTCAATGCCCCGTTGAAGCCTGCCGGTCAGGATGATGAAGAGAGCGCCTACGATGATGATGATTACGAGAGTGACGACAACTACACGACTGACGTGGAGAGCACCGGAACAACCAGGCAGATTGAGCCCAGTGAAGCCGGTGACGATGAGACGTCTGATGCGAAGAGTGTTAGCGAGTGGTCCGACTTTTCAACAAGAAGACACATTCCCAACCTCAACGAGGATGGGGACGATGACGAGGAGGAGGAGCGTGATGGCGAACGAAACGACACTCGGGTCTCTGATCTCATTGATACAAGTGCTCCAGTGACAGAGCAAGAACTATCTGAAGCTTTCGACAACTCTGATCGACAGGATCGAATTGAGGATGGAGAAGATGTTGAGGAGCTCGAGACTCCAGTGACAGAAGAGTTCCCTCTCATGACACGGACGAGCTTCATCCCTATTCCCCCTGAAGACTACGAGCCACCAACTCGGCCGTATAGGGACCCGGCTGAGGTGGCCAACAACCGACTGCCGTTTATGACTCCCATCACAGAGAGGACTGAGGCGTCTCTTGATGTGACTGTGGAACGCAACGAGTACAAGACGCCTTGCAAGAAGGATAACTCGATGTTGGTGGATGATGAGGAGGCTTCAGATCTTGAGCCCCTAAGCAGCCCACTACGCGACATAGTGCATGAAGTTCGTCCTGCTCCCAAGATGTCGGCTCCTTTGGCTCCCAAATCTATTGGGCCTCTAGGAAAGTCGATACCTTCAAAGTCCCTCCCCCCCAAGGGTCCCATCATCAAGGATGTCCAATGCAACCCTGTTGATGAATCTATCCGGGCCGAAATCATCGCCAAGATGCTGCCACCGTTGAGTGCCTACTCTGGATTCTACGATCACCGACAGGAGAAGTACGAGAGGGGCAATGAAATTCGAAAGTTTGCCAAGGCCCTCGCCAAAGCTAACAAGTCGGGCGATAGGACTGGACCTATTACCAGCCCAGTCGAGATCGAGTTCCCCGATACTCAAGCCGTGTACACGGTCAAGAAGGAACTCGGAGCTGGAGCTTTCGCACCTGTCTACCTGGTAGAGAACTCGGCCCCTGAAGGTGACGAGAATGATGAGAATGCCATTCCCACGATGGGCAAGGGTGCATTTGCTGTCAACCACCGCAATGAGGTTGAAGCACTCAAGATGGAGACGCCACCTTCACCATGGGAGTTTCATATTATGCGTTTAGCTCACACTCGCTTGGGCCCTCAGCACCGTGCCTCGGCCTCCATGTCGTACGCACATGAGATGCATCTATACCAAGACGAAGGGTTCCTCTTCCTGCCATACCACCCTCATGGTACACTACTCGATGTGGTCAACTTCTTCCGATCTGAGCCTTCTGCCATTATGGACGAGCAGTTGGCCATGTTCTTCACCATTGAGCTCCTCCGAACGGTAGAGGCTCTCCACTCCAAGAGTCTCTTGCACGGTGATCTCAAGGCCGACAACTGTCTTTTGCGTCTAGACGCTCTTATGAGTGAAGAGCCCCTATCAAGCCAGTGGAAGGCTGATGGCAGCGGCGGTTGGTCTTCGCGGGGTGTAGTCCTCATCGACTTTGGACGAGGCATCGACATGCGCGCTTTCATGCCCGATGTCGAGTTCATCGCTGACTGGAAGACGAGTGCTCAAGACTGCGCCGAGATGCGAGAGGGTCGTCCATGGACATGGCAGATTGACTACCATGGCCTCGCCGGCATCATCCATACTCTGCTCTTTGGCAAGTACATCGAGACGATGCGCTGTGACCAGGGCGGGCTGGGCAAGTCTGGCAGACGGTACAAGGTTCGCGAGAGCCTCAAGCGATACTGGCAGACGGATCTCTGGTCAGACTGCTTCGAGCTTCTGCTCAACCCCGGTGCTGCTGCCGAGGCAGGAGGTGAAGAGGGCAGCAAGATGCCTGTTCTCAAGTCGATGAAGAGCGTGAGGGAACGCATGGAGAAGTGGCTAGAGGCCAACTGCGAGAGAGGTGTTGGTTTGAAGAGTTTGATGGGGAAGTTGGAGGCTTCATTTTCCAAGAACCGCAAGTAGATTTTTGCCTTGCGTGTGACTTTGTCTTGTTATGATTCATGGCCTGGCGTTGGATCATGTTGTCTGGCATCCCCTAGATTATGGCTGGAGTGATGAAGGGAGGCATTGGTGGCTCTGGACCTTGGGCTTGAGTTTTACTTGGGAGTTTTGTACGTGTGATGAGAATACCCGTTTATTTGCAAATACATTGTTATGAGTATCTTGGATTATTTGACAGTCATCGTGACTTCGTAGTGTGTGCAGAGGGAGGGGTTCTCGTTGTCTACCTAGTTAAAGCCATTCGGACGATTTCATGATATCAAGTCCAAGGACAACAAATACCAAGGCAACGTGCGCTGAACCTTACTGCTATGCATTCAACTTCATAATAGCTACGGCAAGACTATGCTTTACCTTCCCGTTGATGTCTTCATCCCCTCTTGTTCTCCTTGGGCATTACCACTCGTCACTACTGAGAAACGGTGAGTGTCACGGAATTAACCACGCGCCATGAAGTAAGTTGAAGGAAGAGATACTACGGTGTATTATTACATTATACAATTGTCTACTTGCAGGTCTGGATAGTTTCGCCCATATCTATAACCGTCCTGGTCAATCATCGGCACTCATTCCTTTACTCGCTATCATCTGACTCGTTCTTCTTCTTCTTTGTTGCTCCCTTCTTCCCCCTCGTCCCCTTCTTAGAATCCTTGACCGCCTTGCGATCAACTTGATCCTGTATCTTATTCCTCTCCGCCTCCCCCCTTGCCTGCAGCTCCTCTTCCAGCTGCTTAAACTCTTCACTCTCGGCATCCATGCCCACAAGCGACTCGAGGAGCTTGATCTCGTCGGCCCAGACCTTCTTGTCCTCGACGGACTTGCCGTCGGACCCTGGCCGGTCGATGGGCGTCTCGAGCACCATGGGCATGCCGGCGAAGGGAGCGTGGTTCATTATGCTGTGGAAGGCACGCAGGCCGAGGAAGCCGGTGCCGATGTTGGCGTGGAGGTCACGGTTGGAGTCGAAGGGTGCTTTGCTGTCGTTGACTGCAAGTTGTTAGTTGGCTCTAAGAGAGAGGGGCAGGGGGAAGCTTACGGTGGAAAGCCTTGAGGTACTTGTGGCCGACGATCTCGTTGAAAGAGTCGACAGTCTTCTTGAAAGCTTCGGGCGTCCGCAAGTCATGCCCAGCAGCAAAGGCATGGCAAGTATCGATACAGACGCCTACTCGCTCCTTGTCCTCAACCAAGGCAATGATGTCTCTCAAGTCCTCCCATGTCGATCCAATGACATTGCCACTTCCTGCCATGTTCTCAAGAACTGTTATAACCGTCCTGGTGGCCTTGTGAGATTTGTTCAACTGTGCCGCGATCCGCCCAATCGCAGCAGCCCGACTGTCACCGCCCGTCGATCCGGGATGGAAGTTGTACAGCCGAATACCCAGCTCCTCGCATCGGTTGAGGTCATCGAGGAAGCTGGTGTAAGCCTGGTTGGCCTTTTCCTCATCGGCTTGCGCCAGGTTGACTAGATACGAGCCGTGCGGGAGGGCATGCTCGGCGGCGCTGTAGCCGTGGTGCTTGCATTGCGAGATGAATTGGGTCTTGGCCGAGGGGTCGAGGGGAGGGTTGGTCCATTTGCGCTGCGACTTGAGGAAGAGGGCAAAGGCGTTGGCGCCGATGTGGATGGCGTTGGTGACAGAGTTTTGTACGCCTGTACGATGTTTGATTAGCCCATGAATCGAGTAGAAATTGAGCCAGATTGCGAACCTCCTGCGGCACTGACGTGAGCACCAATATGCATAGCAGGCTTGAGCGAAGAGACAGCCGTCCGATCCGCGAGCGGCGTAGAGTCCTCCTCCTTCTTAGTCTTGCGCTTCTTGGTCACCTTTGCTGCCGGCGCCGGCGCGTCAATCTCTGGTTCCGGTTCAGCCTTTCGCTTGGTCACAGCCTTTGCGACGGCTCCCTTTGTCTTATTCATCGCCTTGCCAGCGGCCGCGACGGCCTTGGTCACCTTGGGCATCTCGTCGTCGTTATCGTCTTCGTTGTAGCTGACTGCCTGTCTTTTGCGCAGAGATGTACGAGCCATTGTAGACTACAAGGTCTTCACAGTCCCAGAGAAAGACTTTGAGCGACTTTTCGACGCTGATGAAGCAATTGATCAAGTTTTGTTTTTCGAGGTTGATGGAAAGGGCAATTCGCCGTGCCCATACTGTGTGACGCGATTGACGCGATGCCTCCTGAATTACCAAGCACGAAATCATGTGACCTCCCCTCCAATTGTAATGTAAGACTCGAGTTGAACTTCAAGAGTATCAATTTCTATCGTATTCCTGACCATTCAAGATCCAAAGAACCCATGATGAAGCCTCTCCTTTGTACAAAGACGCCTAATTCAGCCAGCACATATGAAATACCAGAACAGTCAGTCCCACTTCCAGAATCCAAGCCACCATTTTCCTTCCTTATCCCAGCATCAGACATATAAAACCGCCGTTCAGGCAAAATAGACTATGAAAACTTAGGCAAAGATCTCCATCTCAGCCTTACGATCAGGGGAAAACTGATCCTTATATGCTTCCCACAACTTCTCAACCTCTCGAATGTAGCGCTCGTGAAGTTCATCGATGTCCTCCTGCGCGGGCTGAGGTCCGTGAGGCCTCTCGACCAGGAGCGGACGTCCAATGACAATGTTGACCGGTCGTCGATATGGCATGAGTCCAACGTCATAGTTGAGCACGCCTCGTCCGTGGAGAGCTGGCACGGTGAACTTGAAGACCTTGAGGAAGACCATCTGTATCTGGTGCACCAGTGGGTGCGTCTTGGGGCTGAGCTGGTCATAAAGATCGTTCTCGCCGAATCCGATGACGGGGACAAGGTCAGCTCCTGTTCGAAGCGCCATCTTAACAAAGCCCTTACGTCCCTTGAGAATCAGACGAAGAGTTCCCGGCTGAGCTTCGAGCGACTCTCGGGCACCTCCCACGACAATAGTAACAGCACGTCCTTGGCCGTCGTTGTTGGGGCCACCCTTAGTCAACATGTTCCAGATCGACTCCTTGGAAACAGACTGCAGGCCCATCCACAGAATCCAATCACGGTTGAAGGGAAGACGGAAGTTGGAGTCGAGAGTAAGTAGAGTGTTGGTAATGCCAGGGAACAGCTCTCTGAACCCAAGGGCATTAGTAGCAAAAGCTCCCCAAGCTCCATGGGAAATGATACCATGGGGATGGTAGCCAAAGATGTATTTCCTGTCGGCAGGCAGGTCGAACGTCTTGTGCAACTTCATAGGGAAGTATCCAGTAAAGAGCTTCCACAGTCGCAGGCTGCGGAACCATTCAGACCGGTACGACAGACGCCCATTGCTTGCTGCTGTCGAGAGAGTGAGATGGATGAGGTACGGAACAAGAATAGGCCAGGTCAGAGGATTGGCGCAGATCAGCCAGAAGATTGACACCAAGAGGATGATGGACATGCAGTGGAAGAGCACTGCTGCCGTTTGTAATCGCCGTGCCATTGGCACACGCAGGGGAGCAAATCGAATTCCTCCAGCACGCCAGCTCGCCCGTTCACGTTGCTGCGACTCGGCGATGCTGGGCAACTTTGGGTAAGACCAATCTTCGTCATATCTGGCATCCTTCTCGTCCTTCCCGCCAGCGACGGCAGCGTAGCTCTTGGTTGCTCCATTGGATGGACAAAGTGTCACATCGTCGAAATCGCCGTTGCTGGTGGATATGGTAGACTGAAGGTCGCCGCCGTCCTCCATCTCGGGTCTTGCTAGGTTCCCCTATTACCGACTAGTCAGTCCAAGCACTTTACTTCAGCTGTCGTGTTGCAGGTGGCGCATACGTTATCTGCGGTGGCATCTTCCTCCCGGGTTTCCGGTTGCTCCGGCTCGGTCGGTTCGTTTGACTCCGGGTTGGGAATGGTTGTCACCTTCGCGTTTGTCTCGGATGGCTGAGCGCCTGTAAAGCTGTTAGCGTCTCGATTTCGTATGTCCAATGGTCGCTTCAAAGGCATGGCGTTGAGGTTCATGTTCGGTACCAGCTTGCAGACGCCTTGGACCTATGATACGAGCTGCTCCATCCGCCCGCAGTTGGACGAGCGCATAGCTCAGAGATCACCTCGTAAGCGGGACAATCGCAAACTCACCATTCTCGATAGAAATACCGCCGTCAACCTCGGGAGTCGCCATGATGTCTGTTGCTTGCGCGTCGAGATAGATGGTTTCTTAGGTGGAGGGGTCGAGGTCCTAGATAAAGTCGGTGCAGACTGCGTCAAAAACACAGCACAGCCACGTCAGAGCAACGGAAGCGACAAGAGAAGATGAAAGCAAAGTCAAAGTCCAGATGCAGCGACAATGGCATGAGCATCAGGCGCCATTATACCACGATTTTGGATGGATGAAGGTGGGCCAGGCAGTTGGTTTCATGGATGCTTCATCCGTCAGACATGCCGAATACGCACAGCTTTCTTTTGGACGATGACGTCGCACTCGTGGGCTTCGACACGTGAAGTCAGAAGCTTCCATCCCCATCCGGCATGGTACGCTAAGTACGGCTACGGTACGGTACGGGTTCCGCTGCCCTCGCCTTGTATACAGTGTCTCTGGTCCGTGTCAACCCAGCCACTCTCATCAGCCTCGGTACATGCTCGATTCATTCACTCGTGTCACTCACTCTTCAGCACAAATCAAACAGAAGCACCTGCAAAGAAGTGAACCTATATTAGAACATTATAGACAACATCGGACCGAGCCTGCCATGCATGCCAAGAACCTCTTATCTCAGCTCTCCCTTCCGGACCCTGCCAGGGATCCATTCCCTCAGCCCCTGATTCGACCCTGTTATACCATCCCGCCTTTGTATCCATGGGGTCAGCCAACGGCTTGGTAGATTCTCTATATACAAAGCATCATGACTTTGCACACCTTTCTCATACCTTCCCAGCTGGGTGCAGCCACGAGGCACACTATCTGAGAGTAATCAATAACTTCAACAGCAACAGCAACAGCAACAACAATGCATGTATGGTACAGTAACAATACGACAACCAGTTCATAAACATCCCAAGTCCTTTCTTTTGGAGTGGAGGCCCCGACCATCCACTGAACCAAATTCCCAAAACCTATAACGCCTCCCTGAGCACTATGCCGAATAATCTCAAGGGTAGAGTAAAAAACGAAGGTCGTCTTAGTATGCCCTGCAACAAGGAAGGAAAAATAGATGCGTCAACGCTTTGAAGCCACTTCACGCTACGCCTTGACCGCTGCCGCTGCTGCCGCCGCGTCGCGTGTCTCCATCTGTTGCTTCAAGTCTGCCACCACATGATCCAGAGTAGTAACCTTATCCGTCAGAGTCTTGACCCTTTCCTCCAGTGTTTGGATATAAGCCCAAACACTAGGATCGCTCTGTGCGAACATGTTGCTCTCGTTGGTGGGCGCCGCGCCGCTCCCGCTCCGGGTGTGGGAGAAGCCGGCGGAGCCGGGCGCCGCAAATTCAGGATGCGACAGCCCAGGGAGCTTGGGCCGAGGCTGCGTGCTGTGAGGTGATTGTAGATCCGATGTCCGGCGTCCAAACTGCTGTTGCTGAAGCTGCTGAGTTAAACTGGGTGAGCGCTGCCGCACCAGATTGTTGCCGTCGTGACCTTGAACTCCGGGGCTCAAGGGCTTGGGGCTTTCTGTAATCCCCGTCTGTGAATACATGTTTGCGTTGGCCGCCGCAACTGGCAACGGCGAGATGTTGGTGCTGGTTGTATGGGCGGCCAAATTGTTGGCCACGTTCTGCGAGGCATTGGAGCCCGCTTGGTTTTGCTGCTGGCTCACGTTCGGAGGGAAAAGCCCTCCCGAGCCCGGTCGCGCGCCAGGCGGCGGGTAAGTCCGGGCATGCGCACCATAGCCGTCACCTTGAGCTCCAGGAACGTGCTGGGTCGTGATGCTAGGGAGGCTTTGTCGCCTCAGTTCATCATCCTCTGCATTATCATAAGCGAGACCAGACATGGCCGATTCATCAGCTTCGGCAATGCTGTTCTCCAGATCACCGTCATCGACAAAGCTGCCCATGCTTGACCGTCGTCCAGCACAACCACCAGCACCCTTGGAGTGACGAGCCAGAGCATCACCACGAGCAAACTTGCGGTCACACTTGGGACAGACGTGAGGCTTCTCACCCGTATGCAGCTTTCCGTGGCGCTTCAGGTCATGAAGCCGTCGAAACCGCATCTGACACTCGGTGCAAACGTACGGTTTCTCCTGGCTGTGTGTCAAGAGGTGACTTTTGAGGTTGTGGTGGCGCGTGAACTCGGTGTTGCAGTAGGGGCATTTATGCTTCTTGGAAGCGGATGACGTGGGTGATGTCTGACCCTGCCCCGGCATGGGGAAGCTCATTCCTCTAGTGGGAGTTTCCGTCAAGTTACCCGTGGCCTGGAGCGACCCCGGGTATGATAACGAGCCTGGCTGATGTCTCTCTTCTTGGCCAACAACCTGTTGCGACGACTGTTGGTGATGTTGCTCAAGCTTGGGTGCGTCAACGTCCATTGGAGTAGGACTTTCAGTCACTGGAACACCGACAACACTAGCAGCGCTCTGCGGACTTGTCGCACTACGCTCCTCGACCTGGCTGGTCGCGTTTTGCGCCAGCGACACGGGATTTGGAGCCTTTGGAGAAGCATCCATGGCCGCTGTTGGCGCAGCCGGGGGCGCGTCAACAGGGCGGCTCATAGCTTGAACAGCGCCGGACATTAGGGAAGCGAGAGCTTTGTGGCTAGGGTTTTCGCTCGTCGGAGCAGGAATTCGAGACCCGTCGTCGTGATCGGTGCCTTCGCGTCGCCGGCGCTCGTCCTCGAGAGCAGCTGCGGCTGTCAAGGGCGTCGGGGAGATGCTGGACGCGAGGGCCAGCCGAGCCGACTTTGTCGGGGAGCCGAGGGCCAAGAGGCCCTGGGACTGGAGGGCAAGAGATCGCGGCGACGCAGGAGAAGGTGAGCGAGGCCGCTTGAGCAACCTGACTGCGTCGTCTGAAGGGATGACGGCGGGAGGGGTCGCTTCTGAGCGCGTTGCGGGCGGGGCGTCGGTCGCGGTGAAGGCGGAGGCGTCCGAGGCCATAGACGCAGCTGCTAAGTGTAGAATTGACAAACTTGAAAAAAGATGGAATGCAGCATGCAGTCAGTTTCGAGATTCGAAGATGCCAAAGCCTTTGGTCAAAGGCACATGCCGGGGCGCGATAGATGGATGTGTGGCTGGAGACGTGGCGAGAGCTGATATTTTTTCCCCAGGCAGGAAGGCAGAGGAGGCGAGTGAGGAGCGGGTGGGCGATGCGCTGTGGGCAGTGAGTGGCTCAGGCGACGAGGCAAGAGGTGGAATTGAGGCTCGAATCCGGCAGTACGTAGCGTGCAGGAGCAACGGTTTAAAGCATGGAGACAGCGGGAAAAGGGACAGAGGCGCAGAAGTACCCGTGATGGCGGTCGATGATAATGACGGTGTCGCGCCGAAAGAGTTGTGCAAGGTAGAGGTAGGTAAGTAAAGAGGTAAGGGTAGGTAGGTAAGTAAGTGAACGAGGCGGCCGGAGAGATGGGCTGCGAGGCAACGACGACGGGCGATAGAGAGGGCGAGTCAAAGTGGGCAAGTGGGCGAGAGGTGATGTGATTGGCCGGACTGGGTGGACGGGTTGAGTGAGTGGGGTACGTAAGAGGGAAAGAGCAAGTGTGTGTGGGCGTGTGTCAGTGGATTGTTGACAGCTGCCGGGCTGGTTCCTTCAGAGAGGGCTTGGCTTTCAGGTGGGATCGTGCAGCGCTGAACCTGGAAACCTGGTCGGCGGGTACGTACCGCGTCCCGTGAACTGCAGTGGACTGAAGTGGAAGTGGAAATGGAGATGTGAAAAAGACACGCGTGAAACCTGGCTTTGGATCGCGGGAGATAGAAGAAACAAGCTACTGGAAAGACACAAGCAAACCAAACACCAGTTAGCACGTAGTTACGTGGTAGACGTGGTGAGAAAAGAGGGAAAAGGGAAACGCGCGCTTGGTTGGGGACAAGGCCGTGGCCCAAAAAAAGCCTAACAGCGCGAAAGCGGACAGGAGTGGGCGGTACCGATACGTTTTTGGGATGAGCGGCGGGCTGGAAACGTGCTGGGGAAGGCTCTAAAGTGACTTCGTTTCACGGTACTTGCAACGGATGTATCTCTTCCCCTGGTAGGTTAGGAAACATTGGGTCAGCCATCCGGCCAAACATGCTGCCAACCAAAGCCCGAAGGGTCCGATTTTGCAGATTCGCGTGCATCTCACAATCACGATCAAGCGATCATCGACCACGGTTTTACTGGCGAGACCTCTTCCTTTCCGCCTCTTCATCTCCTCCAAGGCTGGGTTGCTCGGCGTGATCCCGGCTTCTTCAGGCAACGGGCGTCCAGGTTACGGCAGCTGTCTGTCTTCTGATAGGGCACATTGCGCGAACAAGAAGGTGAGAGCGGGAGACGGGAGGCGAGCAAGCAATGATCCATCCAGACACGAGAGATGACGACAGACTGCTGCTGTCAGAGCCTCTGGCCATCCCATGCCATCTTATGCACCTCGGTCAAGGTACATGCCCTCCAGGTATCCCGTCGGAAGGCCCACTGCTTCTCCAAGGTCGACAAGGCAAACCGGTTCCACAGACGAGGCGGCATGTCACTGCCCTATCGCCAGTTGATAGGGCCATGACAGGAAAAGAAGAGAAACAAGAAACCTTTAAGGAGCAGAAGGCTTCTCCGTCACCCATTTGCAGATAGTTGGATCTCGCAGAGTTTCAGTCTTGGAAAGACTCGAGAACTCGTCGTCAACTCAAAGGTTCGCATCTCCCTGTCGTCAAGAGTCGAGACAACTCGGCATGGTTGAATCGACAATCCCCGATCTATCGAACGGCTAGCTAGTAGCAAGTACTAACGGATATGTACAGCGTCATGCTCAGCTCCCGAGCTGAAGGCTCTCTCCTCCAGGGCCGGGCGCAGCTGGGCTCACCCAATCCTTGCTTGGCTTCCCTCAGGTGAGCCAGCAAGTGGCGGTGCACCAAGGCAAAGCCCCCGAAATGGAGCCCGGGCCTCAAACCCATGGCGTGGATGGGATGGACGATGGACGATGCGATGTGGGCTGGCGGCTCACTCAAGCCCGACTGTGGCACCCCTGTGGTTCTGTGGTTCAGGTGTGTGAGAGCCTGGCGAGTCTTGTGACTCGCTAAATCCCTTTGGGTTTATTGGTGTGGCTGATCCTAGCTGCTCACCATCCCAGCCCCCTGCTCCGCCACGCCTGGCTTGTTTCTTGTTGTTGTTCTGGTGCTGTTTGCTGCTCTCTCTCCCTCCTTTTCCTGTACTCCCCCAGTCCCCATCAAGCTCGTGTTGTGTGAGGACCGGCCCATAAAGATGCAAAAAACCTGCAAGAATGAAACCTTTTTAGGGACTGGATGCTTGAGTGATGCGCCACAGCGCGCCACCTTCAGGTCGGCTCCGTCAGCGAAGCGAAGCCACGGGGGGCCCAACAACCGCGGCACCCTCAAAGATCCATCGCCGTCTTGTCCGATAACACTTGGCTTGCCTTGTCTCGCCCATCACTGCTCGCTGCGCTGACTGACAAATACCTTGCAGGTAGGTATAGGACTGTATTACGGTACGGTCAGCTTCGGTCGCGTCTTCAGTCAGAATCGAGCGAATGGCTGAGCCCAAGCCGCTGACGACCTGTTCCGATGTGGTTTTAGCTATCCAACAGTACCCGTGTGCCTTGGAAGGCCGCAGGCGGATGCTCTGATCTGCAACGTCCTTCAACGTGAGAGGCTCTAGCGTCTAGATTCACCGTCAGCGTCACAGTGATCACATCAACCCAGCCCACTCGTTGCTGTGGCTGTGAGACAGCCAGGTTGCTTCACCCACGATGAGTCCGGACTTGCTTGGTCTCCGGCTGTTGCTGAATCGTGAGCATTAAGAACTATGAGGCTTCAAGTCAGATGTTTGTCTTGACATGATGAAGAGTCTCGAGATACCCCGGTCAACTGTCTGTATAAACACCGTTATCTCCATGATCTGCGTATGGCCTCGAGCGGGAGGACCTGAACCCGGTGCCCTAAACCTGCAGGCCGTCAACTTCTTCAACCTCGGACCGGTTCCACTGATCACCGATTCGGCTGGGCATCGTCTTTTTGGCAGGTTTGGCGAATATCATTGGCCATTCTGTCTCTCGGCAATCCCCCATCCTGTCACTTCTCATCATTATCCGTGTCGTCAGGCTGAGAGCTATTTGCTTCTATCGGTCCCCCGGCTCACCGTTATTCTAGCCGCCCGATCACGCCAGCCAGGGAATGGCGATAGAGAAAATCCGGGGCTGATTGGCCGCTGTTATTGTCCACTTCAGCTGGGAAGGGGTCTGGGGGAAAGACTTCAACTGCGTCAGTGCGGTCGTGGCGTTCTTAGTGGAAGCTGGAAGCTGCGGAGTGTTGGGGCCTTGTCGAAAGCCACAACCGATCGAGTTCAAGCTGTGAATGGATCCATGGATGTCTTCAGTGAGATATCTCTTGTCTCGCTTCTGCAGTTTTCAAGCTCGAAAGGTGCGCCGGGCTCGCAGGACGTTACATCAAGGACTGTCAAATCGCAAGACTCCGTTGAAGATGTTGTATTCTATTTCCATATCCTTCTGGCCAATCGGGCTTTTGGTTGTCCAGCTGTCATCTCAGCTTTCAGCTGTCATAAGAACAGCCGACCGGGCACATCCGTATTATGTGACTCCTGTTCGCAGCTGGCAATTGATGACATTCTTGGGCTTTGTTTATTGGTGTGTTGTAGTCGGCACCTGGGCTTGGTAAAATCTGCAGTAATTGTCTTGGGAACGCCGTCCGAGTCCGCCATCTCCAAGCCTGCCGGCCACAACCATTAGCCTCATTCTAGAATCTGTTAGCGGATATCATGTCGCGTGACACGGGAATCGAAGACACTCAAGCCTCACGCTCTTGTCGACGTGGAAGTCATGGCGCACGAAATTGATGCCATGCCACACGGTCTAGCCCTCGAGGTTCATTCCCCCGAGGTCGAGATGAACCAAGGCGGGGCCAAGCTCTATAGTCGGTGTCTACATACCCGTTCTGCTAAGCATTCCAATTGGCGTCATAGATTCATTCGGTCTCTTGTACACTTATTGCTTAGCTTCCGCTGTATGATATGATGCTATCGTGGGCTTGGAAGTTCATGCTGGCCTTTGGGTGCCCAGGTGGATTGCTCAAATGCCAGAACAATATCAACATCCATTTCGTCCCCGGGCAATGCCCAGTTTTGCGTTCCTCTAGGTTCTCACTACTCTCTTGGCGGTCTCCTCGCGGTGGTGTCCAATGCATACTTCATGTGAATGTTTGGTGTATCAGCGAGACATTTGATGCCAGTGTGTTACACCGCTGCTTCAGTCCGTTGCCCATGCTCGAAGATCCGACCACATAGCAGGATGCCAAACGCCAATGACCCATCTCCTTGTACAGGAGTGTCGGCACAGAATGGTCGACTGTACACAGGAGTCTGGATGATTGAGGCATCGCGCTGTCAAAGTCTAGGGTAGCTGGCCGTCTTGGCGTGGACGAGGACATCTGGATGATGGTTCACAAAGAAGCTTATCCTTTAGGAGGATTCGCATCTCTGTGCATATTGTAGCTGGTGTGTTTCATTCCGTTGCCATATGACAATTTCGATAAGTGTTTGCATTGAGTGAAGGATGCCGAGGTCATCCCCATGAATAGATCTACAGGCTCTGACTACCCTAGACAACATGAACAGCTAGTTGGTGATGATTGCTATACGTCCACAACACCATGACATGTTAGGCAAGTAACCCGAAGAGACAGGACCAGATAAATGCATGCCTATCTACCGGAAAGACACCGTGGACATACCATCTCAAAAGATCGTGCCAGTGTCTGGAAGCTAAGTGTGGCTGTTGAAATGGTCATTGGAATGCAGACTTGTGTCATGTAAACCACATTCTACGTATCTTTACCAGTCAGATGTGATACTATCAATGGCGTGTGGGTTCACCATTGCCGGCATACTACGAAACAGAGACATGATTAGAAGCCGACGTGGTACCTATGGAAGAGTCGGTATTTGGTCATAAGCTGGCGATGGATTCATTTTTAGAACTGCATGCAGAAGTAATCATCCTGGTCACACAAATTCCATGCAAGATCCCTCGTACTCGATGTCACCGCCTTCCTGACCCTCAATGACTCGACTAGACGAAAGATAAGCATATTGTTTCAATTTGGCATATCGCCTTCGGCCCGGTAGGTTAAACGTGTTTGTGACAGAGAGACGGCAGCTCCATGGAAAGAAGGGAGGGCATTGTTCTCAAGGCGGAGTAGACCCTGCAATTCGGCTAGAGTCAAGGCCGTGAAACAACAACAGGGGGATTATCGGGCTGTGGCACAACATCCCGTCAATAGTACGTACGCATTGCGTTCAGTACGTCCGGATGGAAAGTACAGTCCCGCAACAAGCGCGGATCCAACATTATTTGATGGGTATCGGGTGACGCGTTGGGCCAGCCGAGCAGCCGAGATCTTGTAGGCATCGCAATTACATGCTGCGCAACACTCGAGTCATGTCGAGTTGATTGGTCGCCTGTTTCATGCCGAGGTGGGCGGCACGAGGCAGACAAAGTCATCCAACACGGCTGGAGATTATCACAATTATATTCACCGAACGCCTCGCGGGTCAAACTGCGTGGCGGTTGTTTGAAGGATCGGCCCACGCGGAACGAGACCCATGGAAGGAAACGAAACAACGACATCAAACCGGGGTACGAATGAAATTGTCCACTGGCACAAGTCACAGGCTGGGGGGCCGATGAAATTAGGTGCTGACGTGTGCTGCAGTGGCCGCCACATGGGGCCAAAGGCAGCGGAAGGATGGAAGCCCAGCCAGGCTGATGCAATGCGGGAGTGACGAGCGAAGGATCATGTCGACAGACGGTGTAAGTCAGAAGAAGGATGACCCGAGCATGGAGGAGTGAGAGGAGAGGAGAGGCGGGGCAGAATGTCTGTCAGAGGCCGGACCAACAAACCGCTCGCTTGTGGAAAGGAAGTTTCAGAGATTCCAAGAAAGCAAACAAGCGAAAAAGAAAAAGCGACGCGACATTTACCTGTGGAGTTCATTCATCTGTCTTTGCTGATGACGGGTCTCGGCGTGTGCCGGCCCTTTGTTTTCTTGAACCTGGAACCTTGACAAGGGCAGATGATGGTTGGTTTCGGTCGGGTTGGGGAAGAATCACGAGACAAAAGACTATGACTCTAATAATCCATTCTTTGTTGGATTACCGAGTTGTCAAGCGAAGATGAAGATGGCACCTTGATCTTATGGTGAGTGACAAGGCAGTTTTGAATGTGACCAAGTTTTGAATTGGCACATGTTGGGGAGGGGTTGCTGCATTGCCATTGCATGGACGGGCATTGCCGATCTGATTTTGATATTCAGGGATGAATGCAACCAGTTGTTTCCGGCAACGAGCGCGAGCCTGCGGCACGGGTGCATTTGCATTCGCATCCATCTGATCATGGAAGAGCGAAAATAGGAGCGCAAATTGCAATCTTCCACATGAATGTCTGTTGGACTTTTGCTTTGGTTAAGAGAGAGCACGTTGTCATGCTCATGACGTACGAATCAACCAATCAGTCAACAAAGGCAGACCTGACCCACGAGGCCGACCCGGAGATATGGGCAATGACATTAAGTTAATTTCTGAATGCTGGCAAATGGCAGCTCTTCTCCGGACCCTGAGCATCATGCCTTGACGCTGGGGTTGTCAATCGAGATGAGGCTTGATCTGCTGCCATTATTCCGCCTGCCATGATTGGGTTTGTCGTGACTACGGCTTTGATTGGCCTCATCGCCCTGATCTGGTCAAACGTCCAACGGCCAGCCAAAGGGGGTCGTCTGGCAAGGGCAGGCAGCCAGGAGCTAGTGCCAGGTACCCGAAGGTCAAACTGCTGCGAGCGAGCGAGCATGATTCCGCCACGAGCGGCACAGAACCGATGGAAGCTTGTGAGCCCGGTTCCCCCTGGAAGATACGTACCGGTTTACCCGCCTTGTTGCGCGTGTGGCGGATGGTGATCCATGGATGGCCCTGTGGAAAATGAACTGACCCCTTCAGGCAGGGGCCTGATTCAGAAGCAAATAGCGCTCCATCAACTTACGAGATGGGTTTCGAATATTCGCGATGGCTTCGATTTTGAGCATCTTGCACACGAGAGAAACAGTCGAGAAGCAACCAAACTGCGACAGTCCGTAACCCTGCTGCCGGGAATTGACAATTTGATCTGCTCACTGCCAGACATAAACATAGCTCACCGACTGGTTAGCGTCCCGTTCAAGGACAAACCCGAGCCAAGGCTAAGACGCGCCAGCTGAGAGAAAACCTGGTCGAAGCCAAGCGTTGACCAACAGGTTGTTGACGACGCGAAAAAGGGGGCTGGTGGTTGGAGAGAGACCGTTGCTGTGGGAGTGGCTGGCGGTTCTGTCCTCCGTAACGTAGCTAGGGCGGTCGGTGCCAAAAAAAAAGCTTGACTCCTATTTTCGCATGGAGCAGGTTACCTGTTGATCCCGAGCCAAGATGCCCAGGAGACGGGGATCTGCCCATCCTAATTTATGCCATGACGACGACGGTGGTGTTGGACATACGGCTGGGTGAATGGCGATGCTCGCAACAGGTCAACAGCTGCAACCGGCAACGGGCCAAGAGGCCGAAAGTGACAGACGGACGAGGGCCCGGGTCTCATTGCGAAACGACAGGACGTCGATCTCATTCTGGGGGATCCATTCGGGATCCGCAGCATTGGTGGTCAGTGTGTCGTCCTTCTTGCGAGTTGCATTAGCAGCTGGATTGGAGGTCTGGGCTGGCTTCTTTTTGTGTGCAGGGGGTGTTGATGGCGTGGTTTATTTTAGTCGGTAGGCGCTGGTTCAGGTGTGAGTGGCCAGGTGCTTCTTGCCCGCCGCGGCTGCGTGTGCGTGTGCATGTGCGTGTGTGCAATCTGCGTGTAGTGCGTGTGTGTGCATTGTGCCTGGTGCCTGAGAATGAATCTTTGTCCAACACTGGCCAGGGTCGCTAGCCGATGGCGGGGCATCCGATGGGTCAACACAAGGGGGGTCCGGGCTGAACGAGAGCCAACAAGGGGCACGAGAATGGGACAGTGTCGGTCGAATCCACTGAAACGATAGAGTTAATTTCCCGTCCTGAGAGAGCAGACCAGGCATTGGGCTTCTGTATCGAGTAGCGTCCCCCTGGACTGTGGCCGGTCCTCCCCTGGGAATTTCCCGGCATGCCCTGGACGTGGGCGTGGGCAGCGGTCACCCCTGAATTGGGCGGATCGCCCAGATTTGGCAAGGCTCGGAGTGAGCATCTGGCTTCTGGAACTTGCGCTAATCCTTTAGGAGCAGTAGCAGGTGTCTCTCCTTCTCCTCTTGGTGCATGTCTCGGTGTCTGATACGTGATGAAGCCCCCGGTTGCGTCTTGGTCTCGAGGGCACCCTGTGCGCGTTCGCACCAAGGCCCGGAGCTGGTGCTGGGTCTGCCAATCTCTCCAAACGCTCCCGTCCTGTTCCTCGCCCCCCGTTATCCTACGTAGTCTCCTCCTCAGGTTCCTACCTTAGCTAGCTTCCCCCTTCCAAGCGCAGAGTCACCCCAGTCCCAGTCCTGGTCCCCAGTCAAGACGCTCGGCCTTCCTCTCTTTCTATCCCCTTTCAGTCTCCGCCGCCCCAGGCGCTTTGTTCCTTTTGCTTTCATCGTGCTGCTCCTTCCTTGCCAACTGAGAGTTTCATCTTTCTTCCACTCTCTCCCACGCTCCTTTTATTTTGATATTTTGGTTCCTCACTACATTCGCTTCTACAGCTGTCGCTCGCTACGATTTGGGGACCGGACTTTGCCTTCCACAAACACAACCCTTTAGAAAAACAGGTTAGTTGATGCGCGGAACGACATTGAGGGCGGAAGGGGGAACATGGAAACCGCAGAGGAGTTGGCAGACGAGAGACGAAGGGAGAGACAAGAGACAGGAAACGAACCATGGAAAACAACCACCAACATGACCGCGACGAGGAGGAACGGAAATCGACTAGTATCATAAGGAGTATGCGATTGGGTTGATACGGCACTTTGAGGAGAGTCATGAAGTCAAGAATCACTCGAGGGGGGAACGAAATGTGTTGATCCGCGTCGTCGACGGCAACGGAAACGACTACGTGGAAGGTCTTGGCGACAAGACGAAAACGAATCAACATGAACAAACGACGTCGACAACCGATTCATATCCTGCGACCTCTCCTCTCTCTTCGTCTCTTACACCGTCTAGCTTGGACAGTAGTCCAAAACCATACTGCAGTAGCAGCCGTTGAACGTCCAAAGCTAACCAACAAACCTTGTATAGATATTATAGTTGGATCGCCACAGCGCCACAGACCGTTACGATGAAGAACCTCATCACTTATACGCTCGCCGCGACATTGGCCGCTGGCGCCACTGCTCACCAGCACCAGCACGTCCACAACCGTCGCCATGCCGGTTCCAAGGTCCAGAAGCGCGGTGCCAGCGTTGTCACCGAGTACGTCGTTGCTGCCACTGAGACCGTCTACGAGCTCGCCGGAAAGCAGCTTGGCCACGAAGAGGCCAAGGCCGGCCTCGATGGCGGCAACCTGATCATCGTTGGCGAATCCAACCCTACCTACCAGCCTCCCCCCGCTGCCGAGACCACCCAGCCCGCGCCCCAGAAGCAGAAGGCTGAGATTGGTGCTCAATTCTACCAGTCCAAGGAGGTCACCTCTGCCCCTGCCGAGGCCGCTCCCACCAGCGTTGTCGAGGTTGTCTCCTCGGTTGCTGCCGAGAAGCCCAAGGCCAAGACTTCCGCCAAGGCCAGCTCTGGCTCCTCCAGCTCGTATGGCGGCAGCAGCAGTGGCTCTGGTGTTAGCAAGAAGTTCGAGAGCGGCACAGTTCCTTGCAGCACCTTCCCCTCCGAGTATGGTGCTGAGCCTCTCGACTGGCTCAAGCTCGGTGGCTGGTCTGGTATCCAGTACGTTCCCGACTTCACCCTGGGCTCTTTGACCATCACCACGATCCACACTGCTATCAAGGGCGACAAGTGCAAGGCGGGTGCTATGTGCTCTTATGCCTGCCCTGCTGGATACCAGAAGACCCAGTGGCCCAAGGCTCAGGGCTCCACCAAGGAGTCCGTTGGTGGTCTTTACTGCAACGAGGACGGCTTCCTTGAGCTTACTCGCGACGGTTACGACACCCTCTGCGAGGCCGGTGTTGGCGGTGTTTCCATCCAGAACGACCTTGACGAGGACGTCGTCACCTGCCGAACCGATTACCCCGGAACTGAGAACATGGTCATTCCCGCCCTTGCCTCTGCTGGTGGCAGCGTCAACATCTGCAACCCCGAGCAGGACAAGTACTACATCTGGAACGGCTCTGGCACCTCTGCTCAGTACTACGTTAACAAGAAGGGATATAGCGTCGAGGACGCTTGTGTCTGGGACAGCCCCAAGGGCAAGGACGCCGGTAACTGGGCTCCTGTTGTCCTCGGTGTTGGCCAGGCCGCCGACGGCGTCACCTACATCTCTATCTTCCAGAACCTTCCCACAAGCGATGCTCCGCTTGACTTCAACATCGAGATCACTGGAGACGTCAACTCCAAGTGCTCGTACATCGACGGCAAGTGGACTGGCGGCGCCAGCGGCTGCACTGTAAGTTTGATATGAGATCCGTAAAATGGAACGCTTGCTAACGAATTGATAGACTGGTATGCAGTCTGGTGGCAAGGCTATCGTCCGATACTTTTAAGTAAAACGTCGCAAGAGTTTTGAGTAGGATGTGCGTTGTTATTTTTTGGACCTTCTTGTGAATATTCTGAGCGGCAGAGCTTGGGACCCTTCGGCCGCAGGCCACGGACGAGGACAAGCAGCGGGGCACAAGTTGAATCTGCCGACCTGTGCCGCGGCTGAAAAGAGCGGGATTCCTCCCTTTGTTTGTCAAGCTGGGGCTAGATTTCTTGTGGATATGGACTTGGATGACTTGAAAGGGATTTGAAGAACGTTTCGACGGCTGATCTAGGTGCCTGTCTCTTTTCTCTGTGTCTTTTTCCCAGCAGTATTTTTTCCCTCGCTTTTCTTTGTCGGCACGTACTCCATATATGCATTTTTGTCGTTTTTCTCATACATGCTTGACAAGATTCCCCCCATGCACAGACGGACATGTTGTATGGATGGCGACGGATGGATGCAACCGACGACTGCGAATTATCAATCACGCATTGGGAGGAGCCCTAGGCGTTTTTGTTTACTTCCTTCGGGGAGAGGGCGGCTCGAGAATCTCTTTTCGGAGGATGAACAAAGATAGAAGGGAAGAAGAAGGGATCGTTCGGGGTCGGCGTCGACGGGTCCAGCAATAGGCGCTCATCTAGGCTTGTCCATGTAATGTCTGTGAACCTTGTATTGTATAGTGTCTTGAATCTGGTAATTCTGTTTTTACTCTACTGGTCTCGGTGATGGTGATGTTGGTGATATTGCCCGGTGATGCTTGCTGACGGTATATGCTTGCTATGTATCTTGTAGTTAGGTAGTTGTTCTCCGGTGGTTCATCGGGGACGGAGGTGACCCCGCTCCGGACGCCGAACAGAAGGCGCCAGTCAATCCGTGTTGAGCTGACTGGCTTCGGGTTCCCCAGACGCCACGGCCTGACGGGCGCAGCTTCAGCATGAACACATGGATGGTGCTGTAGCTAATAAGCGCTTAGCTCTCTTCCCTCGAACCTGTGACCTTTTATCGGAGTCAAGTTCCCCTGTCGACCAATCCCCGCATTCGGTGCTGCTTCTGATGTGCTCTTGCATGCGTCATTAGTCGGATGGAGGGAAGCATGGGAAAGTCTTGAGGTGACAGCGGTAGGTTTTCCCTGTATCTCTTTGCATATCTTATGTGTGTACCGATTCTCTAATCAAAGACGGCAATGGCCTCTGTGACCGGTGTTTAAATGCCGACACTAGGTTGATCTTGGTAGAAAGCCGAGGAGGAGGGAGGGGATGGATTGTGATAAGAGTTGTTTCTCCTCACACCCAATGATAAGAGTCAAACCAACGTCAATTGCGCCTATTTCAACCTCGACCTCCCGGCTAAAGTCTATGCAATTGACTCTCCCTCCAGAGACATTCATATGCGAGCGTATGTCGTCTGGTGGCGCATCGTGATCCTTCCCGTCCCGCCTTCGTCATCGACTGACTGCATGACCACACCCTTCAACCCGAGCTGTTTTTAAATCCAGAACAAGCCCCGCCCGTCTTCAGCCTTTTAAGCTTGTATTCTCCGGGGATTGACGTTATTTGCCAATTCTCGACTGTGCACAGGCATCGGGAACAATGTCGCTGAACCGCGTCCAGAGCATCGAGACGCTTTCGGTCCATCATCACGAAGGCCGCGATAGGAGGGCGAGCGATGCGAGTCTGAGGGTTCGCCGGTTGTCGTTTAACCCTGTGCCGCAGGACTACGAGACTGCGTCTCTGAGGCCGGACGAACACCATGCGGAGACGGTCGGAGCATTCGAGGTTCCTGAGTGGAAACGGTTGCGTATGTTGTCCAACGTGATCTTTCGAATGGTCAATCGGTGCTGATTGTATTACACAGTTCAGATCGGCGCTGCGGTTATACACTGCCTCTTTGCAGCGGGAATAGGTTAGTATACACCCTTCTGCCCTTCATAATAGTCAATTGACAGAGCATCAGTCTTTGGCTACGCTGCGATCAAGCCCGTTCTTAAGCTCGAGGGTGCATATTCCGACGTTTGCAAGCTCAGCCATTATGGAGACCAAAGCCTGAACAGCGATACAAATGCCATTGGCGACGATCCTCATGACACGTGCGTTGAGATTCGGCTGAACCTCATGTTCACCGTCGCCGCCGTCGGAACCAACGTCGCTGCTCTTCCCGTCGGTGCCATCCTCGATCATTTTGGTCCCCGCGTGTGTGGCCTTCTGGGATGTTTCTTCCTCGCCATTGGCGCATTACTCATGGCGAATGCTAAACAGCTCCCATTTGATGCGCTACTCCCAGGATATCTCTTCCTGGCTCTCGGAGGCCCGTTTACGTATATCTCGTCCTTCCAGCTATCCAATGCGTTTCCTCGACACTCGGGTCTTATCTTGGCGCTCATGACGGGTGCCTTTGACTCCTCGAGCGCATTGTTTCTCATGTATAGGCTCATATACAACGCCACCAACGGCGGGTTCACGCTGCACCGCTTCTTCCTCGTTTACTTGGTTGTCCCAGCTGTCATATTTGTCAGCCAACTGCTTCTCATGCCTGCGCAATCTTACAAGACGGTTGGCGAACTCGTTGGCCAGGCTGCTGAGGCAGATGAGGACTCACTCAACGACGAAGATATGGGAACGCAGATTGCAGATGACCAAGTCGACGAGCACACGGCGCTACTTCGTGAGGAGCGGCGTGAGGAGAGACAGAGGCACAAGGCAGTGGTGCACGATATCGAGACCCTCCTCGGTTCGGCAACTGGAGACCGTCAAGTCGAAGCCAAGGAGAGGCAGCACGTTGCATCTGGCGTCTGGGGTGTACTGCACGGCCGCACCGTCCTTGAGCAGATTCGGTCGCCCTGGTTCATACTCATTTGCCTCTTCACTGTAGTGCAGATGACTCGCATCAACTTCTTTGTCGCGACGATTCGTCCGCAGTACGAAGCTATTTTCGGCGACCATGAGCGTGCCGTACGGATCAATACCTTCTTTGATGTTGCTCTTCCGGTGGGCGGACTCGTCTCAATCCCCTTTATCGGCACGGCTCTCGATCATGTTAGCACCGTTCTTGTTCTAGCGACGCTTGTCACCTTCGGCACACTCATTGGAATCCTTGGTGTGATACCATCCGACTGGGCAGCATACTCTGGCGTCGTCCTCTTCGTCCTGTACCGTCCCTTCTACTATACTTCCGTATCGGACTACAGCGCCAAGGTCTTTGGTTTCCGGACCTTTGGCACCGTGTACGGCCTCATCATCTGTCTGTCAGGCCTCCTCAACTTTTCCCAGTCGGGCCTCGACGTCTTGTTTCACGAGACTTTCAACGGAAACCCCGTTCCCGTGGATATCATGCTTCTCCTCTTGGGACTTGTCATTGGCGCTTCTCTCGTGGTATTCGTGGCGGTACAGCTGCGAAATATGAACCTCAAGGCCAGGGCCGGGATGTCGCAATGATCTTGCTGAGAAAATGAGAACGGGTGATCTTTGAGCATCTAGGATTCGAATATACCCGCTGTGTGGCTGATTTATGCGATCATGAGTTTCTATGATATTTGATGTTTGGTATCTACTGAGTTGATGTGATTTAGATGATCAAATTATTTCAAATGCCTACGTATATTCATCCTGTTAGAAAATCCAAGACTAAGCAGCCGTGCCACTATGTTTACCTGGTAAGTTTTGGCGATAGTAGAGAGCTGGACCATAATTTCTCTTTAGACCTTTCACTTGTTCATGTAACTTGTAGGAATCAACTGGCTCAACGTAGCCTTGAGAACTGTATCTAAGAACATAAAAGATAATAAGGACTCTTAAGATTACGGAGAATACGGAAGATACATTAAATACGGGTAATATGGAGAAAAGAGCATGGAGATTACAGGGGATACGGCAGATACGGGAGAAACGGAGAATACGGAGAAAAGAACACTGTGACTACGGAGGATACGGAGACCACGGGGAACACGGAGATGTGTTACGGGGGATATGGAGAAAAGAATGAGACAACTACGGAGACTACTGAGGATACGGAACAATCTAAGAAATGGATACGGAGAACACGGAGACTACGGGGAATACGGGGATAGGTTACGGAGAATACGGGATAGACGGTCAATACGAAGAAAATAAGACTGAGACTAAGGAGACTACGGGGACTACGGGGACTACGGAGGATACGGGAGAGACGAAGAAAAAGGAAACGGAGACTACGGTGAACACGGAGATAGGATACGGGGAATACGGAGAAACGCACATTGAGACTACGGAGGACACGGGGGACACGGGGAATACGGAAAATGTATTATCGTCTATCACCATGTTCCTACTTGAAACTGAAGTCGCTCTATCGTGTATAATAACGTCGTTTGTCTCATCAGAATGTGAGATATAAATGACTATGTACTTCCAGACCAACTGAAGACCCGAATGTGTCGTAAAAAGTGCCAATATTTACATGCCAATAGAAGTGAAGTCGTGAAAGGGCTGCTGGCGTAGAGGTTGAGATGGGTTTATATACAATGCCCAAAAGGAACGTCCAACACATCCAAGATCCAACAGTACTTTTCAAGTCCCCTGAAGGAGAATGTCTTGAGCCTTTTTATGTGTTCATCAATACTGGGCAGCAGGAGTACGGAAGGGCTCCTCGCCACAGTACTGACCCCAGCCATCAAGCTGAGCAGAAGCCCACTTGATGATTTTGCTGAATCCCTTGTCCTCATCTTCGGCAGTACAGTAGTACTTTTCATCCGAGGCGCTGACCTTACCTGTCTTCTCCACCGAGGGGGGGTACTCGATCTGGAGGACGGGCTTGCCGGCGTCGATATAAGTCTGGAAGTCTTCGCAAAAGGGCCAGCTCTCTTCGTTGGGGTCGCTGTTGCCGCGGCAGGACTCGAGCACGGCAAAGTCGAGAGTCGAGACGAGGTCCTCTGCGATCTCAGGGGCGTTCTTCTGGCCGACCAGGAGGGGCTGGCCGTCCTTTGTCTTGATCGAGTGGGCGTACTTGGCGAGGTTCTTGAGGTAGTTGGTATAGTCAGAAGACTTGAGCTTGAAGCCCGTGGGATCTTCGTCATCTTGTTGCCAGGCGTCGACGTTGTCAGGATCGACAGCATCACAGCCGATCTTGGCAGCAATGTCGAGTCGTGCCTTTTGGAGCTCGAGGACACGCGAGTCCCGGATGTCGAGATACCATTCTTCGTCATCGTAGGGGTAGGAGAGGGAGTGACCGATGACCTCCTTGGGGAACTTGCTCTTGTCATCATCCCAGTCCTGAAGGGCACCGGCGTTGAAGTAGCAAATAACGAATTTGCCAGCACTCTGGTAGAGTTAGGGTCAGTATGTGGCTCATCAACACCAACATCTTGTAGCAAGCTTGCTTACCTTGAGCATGGGGATCGTGTTGGGGAACTCCTGAGCGTGACCCATGTCGATATCCCAGACCTTGGCCTTGGTTGGGATCAAGTCTGCGGCACTATCATGCTTGATGGGATGGTGAATACAAATCTCCCACTGCACACCTGGCTTGAAGTCGGCGAGTCCAGTAGCCCTCGCCGCCGTGGCAGGTTTGGCTTGTGCGGTCTTGCCAGCGTCAGCAGCAGGACATTCTCCTCTACGACGAGCGCTTACAGAACTGCCAAGGGCGAGAGTGGTGACAGCAATACGGCTGAAGGCCACCATGGTTGTGAATAAGGGGTGAGAAAGGGCGTCAAGGAGGTGGAGAGTATAGAGGGAGTAGTTGTGATGTGAACAACAACGAGATAGTAGTCAAGCTTGGAACAACTCTTAAAGGAGGTGGGAGTGGGAGCGTGATGAGGAATCCAAAGTTGACTCTTGGTCAGATGATCAATTCAAATGCCTAAATAGTTTTCCTGAGCTCCCTCTTCATTATATCGACCTCAAAAGGACCGTTATGAGCTCCTTTGGCGAACAAGTTGATCCTGTCAATCCTGCCTTAGTTCATCCAACATGTAAGCCGTGTAAGACGGATAGACAATTTTGGAATGGTCTCCTCTGTTGGGATGAAACATTAGCAAGGGTCTATGATCAAGCACTCGTCCTGCGTAATGCTATGTGCATAGCGTACAGACCTGGTCTCAGCTGTTGGACACCAGCCGTTGGGCTTGGTAGATGGGATCATGGACCTGGGAGAGGGAGCCGACCTCCCGTAACTCGGAGACTTTGTCCGTCTCGGAACCGACCTAGTGCCGTGAGATTTAGAGAATCATGAGGATGAGGTTTCGCACCATCTGTATAGGGCATAGTACTCGGGTGATGATGACCTTTCCCAAATCCTTCTCGGTTCCCCAAAGCAGGCGGTGCCAGTTCCAAGGTGGATCCTTGATTCCGCTTTATATGAGGCGTTACAACGGCACGTTTTTGATTGACAGGGACTGAGGCCCACTCTAGCCTTATAGGACCATGACTTGTCGGAGAGGACGGACCCAAGGGCATGGGTCAAGTCATCCTCACTTCTAAAGTTCCATTGCTGTCCCCACAGCGGCCTCTCGCGCTCTGCGGACTTCGTCTCGTCTCTCCTCGTTTTCCTCCTTGAGCCGCTCCTCAACTTCATCTCTAATGGCACCAAGATCAGGTGGTATAGTCTGGAACTGAACGCTTGGTGCTGCCTGCACAAAGCGGAGTTGCTCTGTAATGTGTTGGGTAATCTCTGCCAACCGTTTCTGGGAATTGCGATTTTGTCTTGGCTCTCCGAGAATCTGTTCCAGTGTTGGAAAAAGCGTGTCTTGCCTAAAGTGGTCACGCCATGGAGCATGCTCTGGTAAGATGGAGCTGATCTTGTCATCGCAGTTGGTAGCAATGCTAGTCTCGTAAGTCCATGCCCTGGCCACGTTCCGAGGAGTGTATCCACCACCGCCGAAGAGGATCATGGGGATGCGCATCTCCTTGCAGAATTTGACACAGGCACCGTGACCTTGGACTTGAAGGTTGAAGCGACCAAGGCGGTCACCCGCCAGAGAGTCGGCACCACATTGCAAGGCAATGGCTCCAGGGCGGAACTTCTCCACAATCTTGCCGATGACAGAGTTGAACAGGTTATCATACTGCTCATCCGTGATACCGTCCATCAATGGTACGTTGAAAGCGTGATGAGCGCCTGGGTTGTGCTCACTTTTGGGACCGTTGTCGTCGAGAGCTCCAGTGCCTGGGAAGAAGTTTTGCGGGTCATATTTGTGGAAAGACACAGTCATGACACGGTCAGTTGAGAAGAAAGCCTCTTCGACACCGTCGCCATGGTGTACGTCAATGTCGATGTATAGGACTCGAGGGTAATAACGCAAGAGCTGCAGGACAGCAAGTACAATGTCGTTGATGTAGCAGAAGCCAGAAGCTTCAGATTTCTTGGCGTGATGCAGTCCACCGCCCCAGGAAATAGCAATGTCGGACTGCCCACTACAGATCTTCCTGGCAGCATCCAGGGAACCACCAGCTGAGAGGGAACAGTAATTGAATAGACCGTCAAAGAGTGGACAGTCAGAGCCGCCCAGGTTGAACTTCAGGTCAACAGCCTGGTTCTCAAGGTCGCGAGGTACTGGCTCAGGTAGGACTGTGCCGAGAAAGTCGAGGTAATCTGTCGAGTGAAAGTCGGCCAGCTCCTCGTATGTAGCTGCTCGGGCGATGTAATTATCCATGGCGAATGACATGCCGTAAGAATAGATGAGGCTCTTGGACAGCGTCAGACGCCAGGGCTTCATGGGATGTGTAACTCCAAAGTGGTGACTCTCTATGTCTGGGTTGCAGTGAAATGACACCTTGTAGCCCTTTGGCCGGGTGATGCCTGATTCTTCGGCGGCGCGTTTGCACTTGTTGTAGAACTTGGCGTTGTCCATCTCGCTCGCCAGCCCAAGGGGCGTGTACTCCTCAACGACGGTGTTGTCACGGTCCTCATCTGCAACATGGGGTAGGTAGTTGGGTTTGGGAACCCGATATCTGTAAGAGTCTATATCCATGATGACGAAAATGAAGGCTGCGTTGTTGAAATCTTAAGTGCTCCTGCGTGGCGCGACGGGTCGTTGAGTGAATGAGTAAGCAGGTCCGCGACACCCGCGCTTCCGATTCCTGCCCGACTATGCGATAGAAGATAGATACTGAAAGCTGTTTTGAAATGTGCGAACGGGAGATGATCTCTCAAAAGGCGATGATATGCGAAAATCGGTTGTGAAGTTTGAGGGGAGGTTGGTGTATTTGGTAAGTTGGCTCGCCTCAAATGCTGAGACTCGAAAATGGGAAAGAGTGTTCAGGATTGCGACGGCTGGATCTGGCTTTGGACACGAAGTAGAGTCAGGTACCTTGAGGGGGAGCCACAGAGGAGAAGCGGTGATTTCGGTACATGAGAGACTTTGAAATACTTTCTTTGGTCTGAAATCGTAAGGAACCAACCTGCAGCTTCTCCCATCTTTAGCGTGCATTGGGTAAGTCTAAGCCTGAATAGGGCTAGCGACTTCAAGACAATTCTTAGCTGTGGCGTCAAAAGTGGCGCGCTGAGGCTGGCTGATCAACGTCACAGGTCCCCGGCTCGACTTTTCTTCCGCGGGCTGTTCCCCAAAACCAAACCTTCATCGCGCCTCCACTGATCGCGACATCGCGTGCAGAGAACCTTAACCATCAAGACACGTTCGTGGTCGCTGTTCGCCATCTACCGGAGTATCGCGATTGCAAGAGCACACCTGCACCAACTCCCTGGAGAACAAGACTTCGTTCGTGCACCAAAGCAGGAGCCAGCGGTACCGAGGTGAGCCGAGCCGAGTCATTCATGTCGATTTGGATTTGCTCTCAGCGCCTTCTCTGAATCAAAGCGAGCCTATCACTGTGTTGCGCGTTGCTCGTGACAACCACTCCCTCCCCCTGCTCCTCGCTCCGTCTGCCGTCAGGCGTTGATCCCTCTGCTCCGGGACCACTTCTTTCTCCGGTCCCTGCTTGCCCTTCCTTGTCTCGCCTGACCAACCATCAAAGGCCTGCCTGTTCGTTCTGTTTCTTTGCCTGCGTCTCTCCTCGTGCTACATCGCTTTGGCACATCGCATGGGGTCTTTGAGGCTTCGACGTCATCGCTTTCTTCCAACAGCTTTTGTTGCGGGGCTCCCCCATCGTTAACAATCATGCCTAGAGACGACTTGTCGATCGACTTCGTCAAGAGGATGCCTCAAGCCGAGCCCCTCGATCCCGGTTTGATCCTCGACGACTGGATTAATCGTGTCCAGAACCTCCCCGAAGAGATTCGTTTCATCCAGGAGGAGATCGCCGACAAGGACCGCCAGTACAATGAATGTATTCGTGTCATCGAGGACCGCGACGGGAAGATACAGAAATGGATCAAGACGAACGGGAGCCATGAACCGAACCCTAAGGAGGAACTCCTTCGCGCCCAAGTCCGGGAGAACTATGCGCGAGCCGATCAACTGTCACAAGAGAAGATCGCCCTGCACCAAAAGATGCAACTCATAATGGATAAGCACCTTCGAAGTTTGGATGCGCAGATCAAGCTCCTCTACGACCGAGCCGAACCCGGCTTTACCGATCCCGACGAAGTTCCCTCGCTGCTTCGACCTAGCGCCGCGAACCACACAGCTCCTTCGATCCGCGCCATCAATCCCGCGAGCCACATGGCGGCCACTGGCCCTGCCACCCCTCTTACCGCTGCGCAGACGTCGTCCAACCCCACACTTGCCCGACTCCCGAACCACCCCAACGTACGACACGCACAGGCTCAACAGCATGCCGCATCTGCGCCCGCTACCCCAGCTGCCAGCATGATATTGAACAGACAAAGAGAAGGCTCGGCAGGACCTGCGACGAAGCGCGGCCCTAGGATTAATCCTTCGTTGGGAAGTATACCAGTCACGTCCAGCGGGCTAGCAAGACATTCTTCATTGGGACCGGGGACCCCTAAGGGGGGTGTTGCTGGTGGACCTGCTGCTCTTGCTAGAGCTGGGAGTGCAGGCCCGAGGGCTAGTTCGGTCAAGTCTACAGGAACAGCGAGTGCTCGTCGGGGCACACCTACGGCGGGTGGCCGAAAGAAGATTGCCAACAAATCATCACTGTCCCGGGTTAAGAAGGCGTCGAGTAGAAATTCGCCTGCGCCGACTGTTGATAGCGAGTTGTCGGATGTTGATAGCGGAAGCGGAGATGACGAGGATGGCGCTGATGGTCGATCGAGGGGGACGCCTGTTATCGATGGTAAGGATGGAGACGGGGACGAAGTACTGGGCGACGCGGACGATGATGACGAGGAGGGTGGCGACGACAAAAAGTATTGCCTGTGCCATAACGTGAGCTATGGTGACATGGTTGCTTGTGACAACGACAACTGTCCCTACGAATGGTTTCACTGGTCCTGCGTGGGACTGAAGAGTGAGCCTAACGGAACTTGGTACTGTCCAGTGTGTACCGAAAAGTTCAAGAAGGGCAAGTAGGCAGCGCGGCGCAACCACTGGGAAAGGTGAGGATGGAGAAAATGATTGGGTGCTTGAATTGTCATGGCTGGCGTTGTGTTGGGAAAATTGGATGCCTCGGCTTTGGCGTTTCGGAGACGGTTATACCCCCATCATTGATTCGAGTAGCACGACTCTTGAACTGGGATATGAATACATGCTTCACTCTTAGACTCGGCGAGCCAACCTTGTTCATATGTTGAATTTGATCTGCTCTATGAAGGCCCAAGAACACACTCAACGACACCGCGTCTTACGCCCTCTGTTTCCTCTCTGAGTTGATCTACTCGAGCCCCCTTCTCTCGAGCTTTGTCAACAAAGTCGTCCAGCGAGCCACCAACGCCAAAGTACAACCGCTTGGCAGCAATAAATGTGCCAGCCTGGCTACCAGCAGTGTCACGCTCCTTCTCGAGGATGACAAAAATAGTCTCGAGGAACGCCTGAAGTGCGAAGGGAGAGTAGATTGTTTCCGCGCCAAGGATAAGTGTACTGCTGGGCTGGATATTTCCTGTGGGTAGGGCGTAGACCAGGTCCACAAACTCCTGTGACCAGGCTCCTGAGATGAAGGATAGAAACACACTCGACTCGAGGAGAGACTGCTGGAATGCCGCGAGGACTTCAGGGCCAAGCTCAACTTCACCTTCGATGGAGAAGGCTTCTTGGAGAGCTGGTAGCTGTGGGTTGTTGAGTGCCCAGGAGAGGATAAAGTTGGGAAGGGTGACAAGTTGGAGGACTGAGGGGTTGTAGTCTGCTAGAATGAGAGATAGTGGCTTCTTCTCTGACCTGGAAGCCATGGCCCATTGGAAGAGGGCCAGTGATGGCAAGGCAGTACCGCATCCCAGCTGTGTATCGTTAGTGGTCACGTACTTTGCTTCTCAACTTAAACATACCTCCATCACCCGCAAGGGCATTTGCTCCAACGTCGAGATGGCATTTTTTGCCGCCAAGACTTTGACTAGATCGACACTGCTTTCCCAGCTCTTGAAGCCGCCCTCATAGACTCCCGTCTTCACATCATGGCTGCCCAACCCCTCCGACTGCGCACCCGCGACATCCTCCTCCTCAGCCATCAGCTGCACCCTAACATCCCAAAGCTCTCTCCGCGGCAGCTGGACCAGAGTTCCATCATCTAGCGTTACATCTAGTAAGCCGTAAGCGATCTTGGAGGGTAGCTGGGCCAGCAGATCAGCGAGCTGGTGGTGAGTCGGCGGGAGTTGAGGTTTTCCCGGGACAGGAAATGCGCTTGCAGCCGGAGCCGAGGCTGGCTTGGGGACAACAGGTGCCGTCTCATCATCTGAGATGTCGTCGCCGGCGAAGCCAAAGGAAAAAGACATGATGGGGACTTCGTCTGTGGTTTTGAAATTTTGAGGGTTTGCTTTCACTTGAAAGCCCGTTTAACAAACTGGAAAAGTTGTGAGTGTGTGCACTGTGCAGTGGGGCAGAAAAATTGGCCGTTTGGACGTACCGGGCACTGTGCTTGAGAATCTCGTCAACGCTGCTATCTTTACCGTTCACTATAATTCTTCACTCGCTGTTTGAAGGCCAACAACACTCTTAAACACCCTTCAAATACTCGTGTATAGAGTGAATTAGTGTGTATTATTTCTTCTACATACACAGAAACCCAAACCACAATGCGTCCGTCAATCTTGAGGCTAGCATCCGCCGCCAACACCCAGCGTGGGCTGAGGCCGAATCCAATGGCCCTGCTTCCTCCCGTCCACCTCTACCGCCGTCTCCTCCGTGCCCACCGCAAGCACCTACCGGCTGAGATGAGGGTTCTCGGAGACGAATACATCAAGGCTGAGTTTAGGGCGCACCGCAAGGTGGACAACCCAGCCCATCTGGTAAACCAAACACATTATCAAGCGTGGGCACCTCGACTAATGTTCTTATAGATTGGGTTTTTGACAGAGTGGCAGCTGTATGCTCAAAAGATTGAGGGTGATTCTTGGGTGGGTGATAAGCTGGATGAGCAGAAGCTCGCAAAGATGAGTGGTAGGTCTCATGATACATCTCGAACGATTTGATGCTGACCGTTGGCTATAGATGAGCAAATACACCAGCTGTACGAGTTGATGCAGGCGATTCAGGCTAGGTCCAAGGAGGGCGGCGAGTCAGAGTCATAGACTTTTATTATATTATATCCAATCTGGACAAGAACCGTTGTACATCTATTAACCTTCTAGCACCCATGTCTTCTATCTTACTGTGTCATCCATCTATTTACCCTCCAACGCTTCGGCTATCCAGGTCGCCTGGATGGCGCTGACCTTCTTTGCATAGTTCTTGTTGGTATATACGTGCTCAAGAAACATGATGGCCTCTTTCTTCTGTCCATGTAGCACACTCGCAGGGTGAATGGCGACAACATGTTTACCGTGAACAGTGACGAAGCTGCCATCTGGTGCCAACATTGCCGTTTTCAAAGCAAAACCTCGGAGGAAGCACTTGAGCACCTGCTCAGCTCGCTCTGGTGAAATGGGGACAAAAGGTTGAGGGTCCTGTGGAGGAGCCTCGTCCAGGAGTTTCTCCCTGAGGCACATGCCACGGAGTTGTCTGCGAATGTTCAAGGCCTGTCTCATGTTGCGCATATTGATCTTTCGTTGTTTGCACCAGTTCACCCTGTCCGAGTTCTCAGCTGTGTACTGTTGCATCGTTGTAAGATACGTTATGATGTCTCCTTCACGGCGCTGAAGCTCTTTCCTCGATGCCTCGACTTCTTCCTGTGCTTCTTCGGATTGCACACTTAGGAAGATGTCTTCTCCGGAGGTGATGCAGGATATTATGTCGATAGCCTCGGTAACGCAGTCAAACTCGGGCTTTGCGGCAGCGAGAAGGACCGCACCCATTGGTGCTGAAATAGGGAAACGGGCCATGGTTTCACCAACACTCGTGATGGTCCCATCGTCATTCAACGCCCCGAGAAAGTGTAGATGAACCAAGGCCTTCTCGATGGCCTCGGTTTCCGGGGGATCCATAAGAGGAAATGCGAGAACATCCTGGATACCTCGTGCTTTCATGGTCAACACAGCCCCAAGCACATCGTTTCGAAGAATCTCAGGGAGGTCCGACTCTTGAAGCGACTTGAATGCCTCTTCTGTATACAGACGGAAAGACTTTCCTGGGCCCTCACGGCCTGCTCGACCAGTTCGCTGCACAGCGGATGATTTAGAAATTGGCTTGGCGAGTAGAGACTCCATGCCGAGTCGTGCTCGATACTGCTTCACCTTGGCCTTGCCGCAGTCCACCACATATCTGACTCCAGGCACAGTAACCGAGGTTTCGGCAATGTTTGTTGCCAGAACAATCTTTCGGGTGAAGGAAGCTTTGACGGGCAAGAAGGCCTCACGTTGAGCATCCATGGACAGCTGGCCGTAGAGAGGGAATACCTTGACCTTGGGGACATTCGATGCCAGTGTGCCCGCATATTCCTCGATCAGTTTCTGGGCCGACTCGATCTCTTCTTGTCCTGTCAAGAACGCTAGGATGTCTCCAGGGAGTTGTTCCTGGAGATGTATCTTGAACACGGTCTTGAGAAGAGCGTCCTGAAGGTCGGCCACCGGTCGTGGCTCGTGGGTGACCTCAACGGGGTATTGTCGTCCCTTGATCTTGAGAACCTGGAGAGGATTTGTATCCTGGATCTTGGGTTGAATATCCTTGAAGAACTCCTGAATGCCTTCCACATCCGCTGTTGCACTCATGATGACCACCTTTAGAGGAATACCACCGCGGCCCGATAGGTCTCCAGAAAGAATTTGCTTTAGAAATCCGACGAGAAGATCGACATCCAAACTCCGCTCGTGAATTTCATCGACAACAATGGCGCTGTAGCTTCGAAGATTAGGATCGCGCAGAAGTTCCTGGAGCAGCATTCCCTCTGTCAGGAACTTGATCCTGGAGCCTTTCGGAACCTGATGATCGAATCGAACCGAATAACCCACCAGGCCGTCTGGCCTTCCTTTCCCAAGAGGTGTGCCGGCTTCTTGAGATACTCGATGGGCCAAGGTTGTTGCGGCGACTCGTCGAGGCTGTGTGATGGCAATCATTCCTCCCACTGAAATTTCATCGTTGGAGTCTGCAAGTTTGACCCTCTGACGCCTGCACCAGGACTCCTGGTAGAGGAACTGAGGAACCTGGGTACTTTTACCCGAACCAGTCTCACCAACTAGTACAAGCACGTCGCTGCCTGATTTACGCAACGCTTGCTGAATCTCCTCGCGATACTGCCAGATAGGGAGCTCCTTGCGGGTCTTGAGCAGCTTTGGATCTTCCCGTCCTCGAAACTTGTCATTGTTGCGATCCTTGAAATCATTCTTGGGTTTGAAAAATTTGTTGTCCTTTTTATCTGAAGATTCGGTGTTGCTTGTTGTCTTGGGAGTTGAATCTTCTGGTGTTGAGGTTGAAGTTGAAGTTGGAGGTGTGATCTTGGCTGGCTTTGGGGCTGGCGCTGTGAGATATCCTTCAAGAGAAATGGCCTTTCCTCCTATCGTGACAGCATTTGGGTCATTCTTGGTCTTTCTCCTCTTGGGAGGGCGGGTAGATGTGGTTTCTGATGCCATTTTTGCCAGGTGTTGGTGTGTTCTTGGATTACACTTGTTGTTTGTCTTTTGAGTTGGGAAATTTTTAGTTGCACTTGGTGAGAGACCTTGGTACAGTGCCAAGTAAGCAGCACTGTGCACTCACCACCATACGGCCGTCGCCTGTACGTACACTCACAAGGAATGGAGGGCTTTCTACATTCTGACAGAAAACTGACTCGATGGCCTTGATAGATCTAAGAATTTAAAGGATCACCATTTGTATTATTTGCGCAGTATGGTGTACAAAAATGAGCTTTCTTATGTGTTGCGCCCAGTCTCTTGATGGCTTCAGTAAACGGAGAATCCCATGCGCCTCATTTATTCGTCAAAGTACAAAACACATGCTCTCTAAATCGTAATGTAACTTGAAGACTGCCAATGCCTGGCCCAAAAAGCCTCCGGGAACTTTCCATTTACCCTCCTCCTGTCTCGTTCCATTGCAATGATTGCCAGTGGAACTTGGCGAGGCGATTGGCAAAGCAGACGCCAGCCTCGAGACAGGTCAACCCCCAAGATCCTTCGGTTTTATTGCAAATTTTTCTTACAGTTGGTCCAGAGTCTGTTTTCTTTTTGTCTGAACGTATGCCAAAGTGCACGTCTTGACTGTATCAACTCTGTAGTCGCCTAATAGCCCAGATAAAACCCACCACAATGGGCACATTAAGTCGAGTCGTGCCCGTCCTCCGCGGCTCTAAAAACCATTTCTATCGTGAGCATTATCTGTAGCCCCTTACTTGATGCGGGCCAAGCGCTCTCTGTTCATCCTCGTGGCGTCATCAACAGCATCGCTCTATTTGTGAGATTAGATCTGGTTTCGCGAGTGACATTAGAGAGAAATCCACTTGCCTTGTTCATAATACGATCGATCTGCTTGTTCTGCGCGTCAACCTCCTTTCCAATGGCTCTGCCAACCATGTTCATCATCGACACTTGGCTCTCCAGCTCGTTGATGCCATCGTCGATCTGGTCCTCAAGCTCATCGGCACCCTCCTCGTCGTCGAGGTTGAACTTTCCATAATCCTTCTTGCGGGCTGGCCCTCGTCGGCCCGCGGCACCCACTTCTCGGAAGTTGGACTCCATACGCTGGTTGGCTTGGAAACCGTCACGACGGGTCGCTTCTCGGGCGTCTCGCTCAGACCGGTGACGTGCCATGACCTCCTCATCGGCCTTCAACTGGCGCTGCTTGGATGTGAATGGGTTGCTGACATGGACAGCAAACATGCTTCCGTTTAGAGTCTTGAGCTCCGCAGCCCGGTCCTGGGCAATCTTGTTCTGGTTGGCAGCGAGATCGAGATGCTTCTCGGTGTTGTTCAATCGTTCACCCTGAGCACCAAGACGAGCTAGCGTAGCGCGACCGACCTCGTTCGCTTGTCGAGCCATCTGGACTGAGCGGTTAACGGAAGAAGCACTCTCCTGCTGAAGTTGTCGCTTCTCTTGCAGGATAGCCTGGTACTCTGCTTCTTCCTGTTCCTCGGCGGTCAACTGGCGCTCCTCTCCATAGCCACCATATGAACCACCGTCTGCTCCTGGCTGTTGCCCATAAGCTCCGCCTTGGGCGGGCGTCTGCTTCTGAGCCTGGCGCTCCTGGGCACCAGAGAACAGAGCGTCGCGGTTGTCATCAGGCTCGGTAGGACCAAATCCGCCATAGCCACCAGGGCCTCTAGCAGCGGCGGCTGGGGCAGGACTGTTGTATCGGTTCTGGCTGGGCGCATCGCCATATCGGTTTCCACCGTAACCACCACCAGATCCGTATCGATCCGCACCGTAGCCGCTCGGGGGTTGCGAGGGGGGACCTCCGGGTCCGGGTGAAGGAGCACCGTAGGGGTTGGGAGCCTGAGGGGCAGGGCTAGGGCCGCCGGGGCCACCAAGGCCTGCGCGGGCTTGTTGATAAGGAGTCATGTTGGCATATTTCGCTTCGTCGGCGTAGGGATCTTTGCCTCCTTGCTTTGCGTAGGGGTTGGATGAGTTGGAGGAGACGGACTGAGACGACTTCTTGCGACCAAAGAGGGCATGACGGTTGGCGTCGTCGCCGTCATCGCCCTTCTTTCCAAAGCCGAACTTCTTCATGGCGGGGAGGTGAGAGTCGTGCGGGTATGGATCGTGATTGATGTGTTGGCCGAAAGAGATAAGGTTGTTGAAAAAGAGAAATCAAAAGGACAGTGAAGAGCTGAAAGGAGGAGATGGATGGTAGCGCTACCTTATGAGAGGACTGACCGATGGCGGGAGAGCGGACCCTGGCCTGGCGGGCGGTGTTCCCCCTCCTCCACTCGGGCTGGTACAGCTTGTCATGCATGTACTTGTTAGCGGCGCGGCCTTTCGTTTCGGGGATGGATCAGGCGCCAGTCAGGCGTCCCAGGCCTGCAGTGACGGGATTCAGCATGCCAGCAGGCTCCAAGTTACAGGCCGGCCTGGCATCTTAGTAGGCGCCCAACAAGCGCCCGAAGGCGAAATAGAAGCCACCGTTAAACTGGAACCTAGATGGACCCTTCAATTCCGGCCCCCTGGTCCTACAGCCGCAACCTGGAACCCCTCCATGCAGTTTATGGATCCTTAATTCCATGCGGGCACTCGTCTTTTCGTGGCTTTTCGAAGAATGTTTGGATCTCCTGGCAAGGAACTTGCCCTTAGGATTCTAGATTGATATTCTGCACACTAGTCGACGTAATTCAGGCTTGCGAGTGGCCGCCCAAACAGGGTGGCTCAGCGCTTTCACTGCGTCAGCCAGTGGCGGCGCCCACGTATGCCAGTCAGCTTGAGGGTGGTATTTTTATCGCTGCTCTGGCCCAGTCAGGCTGACAGGAAAGGACTTTGGATTCAGCTCGGGTAAGCCATTCTGATTTATTGGGTGGCTTAATGGAAAGTGAAAACCGAGCCGAGCTGTTCCCAACCTGGAGTTTGGAGTTGGTATGAGACAGTGCTCATGTTCCAACACAGTTTCACCTATGGAGGGGGAGTGGATATGCATTCCTCTGCGTGAGGTTGATGAACGCATAGATTTTATAATAGAAGTATTCGACAGAGAAAGTGAAGCTGTCACATTGTTGCTTTGCTGTATCCCATGAAGTCAGTCTGAGCATCTTTCTAGCCTTTCTAGATTTCAGACAAAAGGTACTTGGGAGAATCGAGGTGGTGTATTGCGGGGCTCAAGATAAATCTGTTACGGCGGATATTCACAGGCATTTGTGCAACTTGAATACCATTATACCAATCGAACAACACCCAATGACCTGAAGTGCAAACTCTATTAACGAAATGATATCACGTGCCTTCTCTGCGAAAATGGAAGGAGTTTAATCGCACCCAGCTCCAGTCCGCCCACTGAGTGGGGGGTTCGCCTCAGTCGCCCGGCAGTGGCTGAACCCACTGAGGGCCCATCAGAGACCCTCCCGGGAGCCTTCTGAAGGTTCCCAGTGATGAAGGACCATTGAGGCAATCACGGCACCCCAGGTTCTTGCGAAGCTCTCGTGATTGGCTGCCTGGCCGATGCGTCACCTCTGACTCGCTTCCTTCCGACTCGGCCAGCTGGGAAACACGATCCCGTCTAGAATTTCCTACATTAACACGCAGGGTCGCCGTGTAACTGTTGGATATTATTTTTGAATTCGACCCTAAACACCGTCACTTCCATTGCTTGAGCTATACCTTTCAACCTCTTCAGCATTCACAGTCGGCGTCATGCGTTCCTTCTGACCTGGCAACTGACCACGTTCCTCCATCCTTTCTTGGAGTCGTGATCAACGCATCCATCACGGCCGCCTTCTCACACATCGATATATCTCCTAAGGAGTCAACAAGATGATAGTCCGAATACAGCACAACCTCTATTCTTACTTCATTGGATATCTCGCCCTGCAGTCATTATTCCTTTTACAGCGTACCTCAATATCAATATCTTGAACTTATCTACGTCCTTCTTACTCAACCCCTGAGCCTCATCTACCAACTCCGTTGTGGTCATGGCCTCCGTGTTCACTTACGACCCAGACCCTCCGAGGGTCTCGTCCCCCTGGCTGCTCCCGAACGACCCCGGGAAGGAGGACAATGAGAATAGTCTTGGATCAACGACCCCTGGCTCAGCCCAGGACGTTCAGCCAGGCTTGTTGTCGGAGTACGGAGTCACTAAACTTGAAGCAGAGCCCCAGGAAGGGCCAACTGAGTATAAACTTCACCTTCTTCTTCGACCTCGAAGGGTATTCAAGAACATGAGCACAGCTGGCCAGTCTCGCAACCCTCGACCTGCGAAGCCATCGACACCATCTCCAGCTGCCTCAAGCCAGCCCCGACAGGAGAGGCTTCAGCATTTGACAACTCAACTCCTATGGAGGCTGCAGCAGTCCTCTCCGTATCACGCATCCAGTTCCAAGGAACTGGCCCTTCCAAGGCTACCGGATGACAATGTCGACCTCAGCACTCCCGTCAAGCTGAACAGCCTCGTCCCAGGACTTGAGGAATCCAGGGGTGCCCTTTACGAAATTGGCGTTGCCGATGATGGTACACTCATTGGACTTACGAAAGATGAGATGGATGAAAGCATCACAACCCTGAGAGTCATGGCCGCGAGCTTGGGATGCTCTGTAGAGGTTGTCCGCATGGTTATTGTAGGGGATTGCGAATGGGACGAGTCAGCAGAGCTGGTTGACAACTCTGCAACTGAGCCTGCCACTGTCACTCGAAGTGGCAAGTTGTGGGTTGCCGAGGCACTCGTCATGCCGAACTTTGGTTTTGTCGATGGGGATGACGCTTCGACTTCCCAGTCAGGGAGATCAACAGGGGAGGCCCTTACCGTCCCCAGCCGCGGCAGCTCATCTACGCCTCAGTTAAGGGTCACATTGACCGGTCCCACGACATCTGGCAAATCGAGCTTGTTGGGCACGCTGTCAACTGGGACCCTCGACAACGGCCGCGGAAAGAGTCGTCTCAGCTTGCTCAAGCATAGGCATGAGGTTGTCTCTGGATTGACTAGCTCCATAGCCCAGGAGCTCATCGGATACAAGGACCATTCCATCCTCAATTATGCTCACGGGAATATCGAGTCATGGGTTGATATTCACGACTGCTCTGAGAATGGCCGTCTTGTCTTTGTTTCTGATTCGGCCGGCCATCCAAGGTATCGTCGCATTGTCCTTCGCGGTCTCATGAACTGGGCGCCACATTGGATCATTCTCTGTCTTGCTGCAGATGACACAGAGTCGGCTTCTAAGGGCCCTGGCGCGACGTCGTCGGCACAAGATGTCCTCGGTGCTGCAGCAGCGGGTGTTGACCTAGTCAAAGCCCATCTGACCCTGTCTCTCAAACTTGGGGTTCCCATGGCCGTTGTTATTACCAAGATGGACCTTGCTTCCAAACCAAGCCTAGCGAGGACCATGACCAAGGTTCTAACTGCCATTAAGGAGGCAGGGCGTGTACCCAAGATCTTGCCGCCCGACCAAAAGCAACATCGAGAGTTGGAGAGCGTCCCTGAAGAGGATCACAACAAGGTTAAGGAGGTATTGAGAGGTATCTCAGAGAGTGGAAAGCATACCGAGATCATTCCCATTGTGCTAACAAGCGCAGTCAAGGGGAGCGGCATTGGTCTCATGCATGCTCTACTGGAAAACCTGCCTCTGCCTCCTGCTCCTACGGCTCGTGACTTTGTTGGCATGGTGTTGAACCCAGAGCAGCCCAAGTGCCTGTTCCACATCGACGACACCTTCACGTTGCCAGCTTCTTACAGCGTGTTGACAGGAAGCTCTGGGAAGCAACCCGAGCCAGGCATTGTGGTCTCTGGGCACCTTCGATTTGGCCGACTCTCTGTGGGGGACAAGATCGTCATTGGGCCGTTTCCATCTGAAGAGGACGACCCCCGTGGCTCAACTCCAGAGGATAGGCCGTCGCCTGGTAGCTATGGGCTATCAATATCGCACCCATCTTCGGCAGAGTTGGCACGCATCGCCATGAAGAATGCCGTTTCCGCTTCAGCTATTGCTGGAGAGTGGCACGATGCACAGATTGTGAGCATCCGCAATCTCCGATTGCCAGTTTTGACCCTTGAGGCCGGACAAGCTGGATCGATTGGACTTGTGATCCACTCATTGTCGAATGGACATCTAAACGGCAACTCTGGTTCCTGCTCACCGGCCGAGGTTCCTCGCATCCGCCGCGGCATGATTCTAGCGATCCCCTCCAAGCACATGGCGGACACTGGGCTGAAGCTTCAAGCGGCAAGCGGATTTACAGCAGTCTTCGGTGACCCAGATGCCCGGATGTTGGCCGTTGGTTCGTTCGTGAACATCTACATTGCGAGCGTTAGGACGGTTGCACGTATCCGTCGAGTCACCCGTCAGGATAAAGACTGGGAAGCTGGCACTGTGGCCACAGACGACATGGAGGACATTTTCAACCTCAACGAAGAGGTCGAAACTGAAAATATCAAGGCAGAGTCTGACCAGTCGACGGGTGGTATCGAGGTTTCTTTGGAACTGTTGAATCATCGAGAATGGATCGAGATGGGGTCGCGTGTGATACTGATGGAAGGCGGATCTCAGGATAAATCTGGGCTTGAGGGTTTTGTTGGAAAGGTTGTCGAGATTATTGATTAAGTTCTTGGGCGGAATTGTTTAGTTAGTATTGTTGTTCTCAGCGTTTGTATTCTTGGATTATCTGTTGTTTGTTTAGCTGCTGATACACAATGTCATTTGTTCGACGGAGAATGGTCTTGAATCATTTGCTTAAAGGTTTCTCATTATAACTCCTAAGACGCCATGTATATGCTTAACTCCCTAAAGAACCAGCCTAGGCTCGGACCAAACCATAGAATAACGTCCATGTCAAGACGAAGCCGGAGATGCCGTTGAACATGCCGCTGACCCAGAAATCAAAGAAGCCGCGATAGAAGCGAGATGGGTCGAGGGGAGCGTGACCCTTGGGGATGGACTCGGGGGCGACCTTGAGGAAGTAGAAGAGGAGAGTGGTGATGAAGGAGAAGACGAAGTAGATGAGGAAGCCGTAGTATGATTCGAGGCCAAGGATGCCAGCACTGACGCCGAAAAGGGAGGCAGTGAGACTGTGGAGGTTGGAGAGGGCCTATAGGGAAGGAGTTAGCAAGATGAATGTCGAGTTATGTCATGGGAAGCTTAGGTTAAGCAATATGAGGTGAGAACGCACCTTGGAGTTGTGGATCATAGACTCGGGGACGATGGGGTTGATCTGGAGCTCGCGTTCGGTCGACGACATTGTGGCGGATGTAGATGGGACAAGGCGAGTTGGTTTTCGTGAGTCGCAAAGAGAAGGCGATTGCGCTGGACGTCTTAAACGTATGCGAGGCTGTGATTGAGTAGAGGCAAGGCTGATGCAGTCGGTCACTCTACGTCTCAAATGAAGCTATCCAACGCGCTGGAGCTTGCTTGCGTGCTTGATTGATGACAGCGTGTCGGTCCGACCGTGTCTCCGAACTCCGGGGTGGAGCTTCAATTTGGAATCAATGCACGGGACAGGCCAACCCCGGAGTTGCACGGAGTGGAGAATACGTACCCGGAAAGAACCCCTCCAACGGAAAGCTTGCGATGATGATCCAGTTTCTCGGCGGGGTCCCTTTTCTCGAATGAATGCCTGTTTGAACTTAAAGAGTCTTGACATCTCGCTGTGTTTCTCGGATCATTCTGTCAATTCTTTCACCGAGATTTACACAACGACAATGGAACACAACTTTGAGCCTCTCAAGAATGACCTGTTGCTTCGCGCAGCATGGGGTGGGTTGCCCATGTGAACCCGAACATGGGAGAGAGCTTTGTGCTGAGAATTGCCGTGTTGCGAATTAGGCCAGACCGTTGAGCGCCCGCCCATGTGGGTGATGAGACAAGGTGAGAGAGAGATGTTGAATTGGGCATGTATGGAAGTTTGACTGACTCAATTGGGCACCAGCCGGCCGTTACCTCCCCGAGTATCACGAGGCCAAGGGTAACCGGGACTTCTTCGAGTGCTGTCGCGACCCCGAGGTCGCCACGACGATTACACTGCAGCCTGTCCAGCGCTACGCCGGCCTCATCGACGCGGCCATCATCTTCTCCGACATCCTCGTGATCCCCCAGGCCATGGGCATGGTGGTCGAGATGGTTGACAAGAAGGGCCCGCACTTCCCGAGCCCTCTCAAGACCCCCGACGACGAGCAGTACGGCCAGGTTCTCGCCAAGAACGTCGATGTTGCTGCCGAGCTCGACTATGTGTACAAGGCCGTCACGCTGACGCGACAGAGGCTCCAGGGACAGGTGCCGTTGATCGGCTTCTGCGGTGCTCCGTGGACTCTGTTCTGCTACATGGTTGAGGGTGGTGGCACTAAGCTGTTTGCGCAGGTCAAGACTTGGATCTACAGATACCCCGAGGAGTCGAAGAAGCTGCTGGCAAAGATTGCTGATATCTGTGTGGACCACTTGGCTCTGCAGGTCAAGGCTGGTGCTCAGGTAAGAGAAACGACCATAGTGATCTTCTCGTGTTGCTAACTCGGATGCTGTATAGTTGGTCATGGTGTTTGATTCCTGGGCGGGAGAGCTTGGCCCTGCATCCTACCGTCAGTTCTCGGAGCCCTACCTCAAGCGCATTGCAGAGAAGCTGCCCGAGAAGCTCAAGGCCCTCGGTCTGGACAAGGTGCCCATGACCGTGTTCCCCAAGGGTGCGTGGTATGCGCTCGACTCGGCGTGCGACCTTGGCTACAACGTGGTGGGAATGGACTGGCTGCACGACCCCAAGGAGGCTGTCAAGATCCGCGGAGATCGCAACATTGTGTTCCAGGGTAACGCCGACCCCGGAGTCCTGTACGGCACCAAGGAGGGCATCACGACGGCCGTGCAGGAAATGGTTGACGGGTTCTGGGTTGGAAACAAGGGCTGGATCGCGAACCTCGGTCATGGTATGTTTTTTTCCCGTTCGGTCTTGAACATGAGAGAGTTGGAGCTGACAGGACTAATTAGGAATCACCCCTGGCGTGAACCCTGATAACCTCAAGCACTTCTTTGAGGAAGTTCATCGTCTGACCAAGAAGAACTGAGTAGGTAACAAGGGCGCCCTAGCTGTGTCGGGAATATGGCGCGATATCGAAGCACCATGAAATCTCACATCATGAGTCGCATCATGATGTGAGTCCTCTGACACTAACGAGTCATGTAAGCGGATGTATCAATGATCAAGTCACTAAGAGGAAGCAAAAAGGGATAGACCAAAACCACATGTAATATAGCAGAAAATGGCAATCATGATATATTAAAGAAGAAAAAATCATCTCTTTCCAATTCATTGCAACCCGCAGATGGGTATCTTTAGCTTTTCCTCCCGTCAAGTTTATTTCTTTCATTCATTCCTGTCCGTTCGTCCGTTCTCATAAATGGCCTGACCATGTATTATCCCCATTGTCAAAGGCGCCTAGAACACCAAGCTCGAAAATTGATTACGCCCTTCCCAAAAACCTCTCTCTCATGCAAGAGAGAGAGAGATGTGCCCACAGAATAAAATAATTCAAATGTGTGTGGTAGTGGTTGGAAAAAAGGGGGCGTTTTCTAAGCCTTCTTGCCAAAGAGCCAGTTCTTACCCTTTTGGGCCAGAGACTCGGTGGCGGGAGCATGCTTGACGGGCTCGTCATCCTCAGCGATGGCGTTGTCGTTGCTTGGTCGGCGAGTCAGCTCCTCGTCAGAGTCCTTGAAGACGTTGCCAGCACCGCCTCGGCCAGCGTGCTGAGCACCAGCAGAAGGACGTCGGAAGACACTTTTTTGAATTCAGTTAGCATCTATGTTGTTGTTGTTGTTGTTGTTGTTGTTGAAAATAGTGCGGGGTGGAGAAATGAACTTACGCCTCAACGTCCTGGCGCTTGCGAGTCTCGCGGGGGTCGTCGTTCTTGGCCATGTTGCCAGTACCGCCGCGACCAGTGGTAACAACAGAGCCCCTGAGGACAGGAGTCTGGAGATCGGCGGGGTTCGTCTTGGGAGTGTGAGCAGTGTCGGCCATATTGCCGGCACCACCGCGTCCGTGAGAGGCGATCATTGTGATGGGGAAGTGATGAGAGATGTAGTAGGTGGTGATGGGTAGGGTGGTCTACAGCTGTGATGTGTGCTGTAGGTGCTTTCTATTCAGGGACTCGAGCGCTGAATGTTCAGGGGTAGATGCACTGAGGGGTTGTAAGAGGGGTTGTATGTGAACAACGAAATTGTTTGAGTCAAAGCAAGAGACAAGAAGATGTTCTCGAGGGAAGATGGTGTGTAGAGTGTGTGAGCTGGATGAGACCGAAACCGAAGAGGACGGTCAAGCCTTTTAACGCAATGCCAAGTCCTGGTGATGTCGTTATTTTTTGCAATTTTTTCTCGGTCCTGGGCTTTTCTAGGATGTTCCCATGATCAACCAGAAAAAAAAAAAAAAAAATAGAACCAGGTAAAAACGCCCCAGCACGGACTTCTACTACTGCGGGCTTTTTTACCCACCCGCCCAGTCAGTGACAGTGTCTGTGTGCGTGTGTGCCATGGAGCTTCTACGTGCGGTCTAGCAAAAGTCTACTCCGTAGGCCAACTCCGAAAACTGGGCCATTCCCGTCTCCCGTGGAAGTGTGTTTGAACACAGTTGCCCGATTTTTCAGCAAGTTTGCCGCCTTGATTATTGAGCTTATTCACGAGATTTCATTACTAACTCTCGAAAGCCTCATCCTGCCTTTTCTTTCGCATTCGCACTTTTACTCGACTTCAGCTGGCGCCCGGAATGAGAAGCGACAAAAAAAAGTCTCTTGAGGCTCCTTCTGGGCGACAAGTCGATGGCAAGTATATGCATGTACCCGGCGCCAAGGGCTTGGTTTGTGTCACCGGCCCCAGGCCTAAAAGGCCGCGCTGGCACGCCCGCCAGTCATTGGGATCTGCGTACGTAATGGTTTTTCATGTCCTCGTGGTGCCCCAGACTCTTGGCGCGGTACCCAAGGGTACGAAGTCCATACAAGCTTTTTTTGAGGGGACCTGCCAGAGGGAGCCTGAGCGTGAGTACCGTCGCCTTCAGCTGGGTCTCGTCTCGAGCCATGATGAGGGGTTGGTGGTCACTTGATCGATTCAAAGTAGGTCACCCGTCCGTCAGATATCACCGCCTCTTCATCTCCCCTCCGCTGCTAGCTCTCAGGGGGACCTCGTGAAATTGGCCAATAATGCAGGCTGGTATGCCAAGCTGGTTGCCCTCTTGGGGAGCTGTTGTCCTTTTCCCCTCCGGAATGAGTACCGCAAAGGGCAATTCAGGGCATCTAGCTCTTCTCCTCTCTACGCCCACATGAGCAGAAGAAGCAGCTTCATTTTTCTAACCCAAAGAGACTACAGCCATGGAATGCATCACGTTTACCAAGTTTAGGTTAATTGCTCGCCAAGGCCCATTGCCAAGAATCCCCCAGCTTCGCCTTCGCCGGGCTCCGAAATCCCATCTGAGTCCCAGCGGCGCTCACTCCCGCTTCTGCGGCGTCCCTCGCGTCCGATTTACTTTTGCCTGGTCGTGGCCGTTTCTGTCCTGGTGGCCCAGGCAGTCGATGGCCTAATCTGCTACCGTGCCTCCCGTCAGCCTCATCACCGCCATCTCTGACTCTAAAGAGTTGCCCACATGTTAAACCCCGACACCCCGATCACGGTGGCTCATGACCATGGCTGACATGGCTGACATGGCAGACCCTGCTTGCCCTTAGCTTGCTATGACGTTGCATTCCGGGACCCCTGGTTCCCGACAATTCGATAGCCTTTTGCTGCTTTTCAACGCCCTGTCGATCCTCTTCTCCTCAAGAAACTTTGCCGTCACACTCTTTCTCGGTAAAGTTAATTCATAGGCACCTTCTTTCTCACCTCCCTCCGAGACCATCAAGACGAAACCTTGAGCAATGGTAGAAATACCCATCAATTAACTACCTAACCAACTCCGACGCCGGCATTTCTGCCTTGCAATTCACCAAACAGACCCCAATCTACCCAGGGCCAGACCCAGTTTAGAACATCTTCTAATAAGATGTCATTGTGCAATACTGCACACACGACTGTTTGGCCACCTCCTTGGCAGCCTTTGCTCGAGGCCGGGACGCACTCGCACTCGCACTTGCCCGTTCCTCCCATCAATAAGCTTTGCTAAGCCGTCGTTTCTCATGCCCCTCATCGGCCAACCTTCAAGTTGTTGCCGACGGGGGTGCCAATAGCTCACATCATATTCCTCCTCTTCAATGTCGACTATAGGCGCTGATACCTAATCCTCATAGCCGTCGTTTCCTCCATCCTCGCCCTTCACATTGGTGTCCTTGCGAATGGGAATCTTGATTCCTTGGGACGCAAATGTCTTGCTCAGTGACGTGCTCTCGCATACACCGGGGAACTTCTTGGCCGAATACACATTGAAAACCTCGCTGAAGCACGAGGATAGTATCGGTGCCCGACCCTGATTGACATTGGATGCTGGGCCCCCTTGTCCACCAGGCCGTCCAACATTCACAAACGAGAATCTCAGCCTAGAATTCTCAAGTCAGCATGTTTGGGTCGCATGTCGTATACGGTTGCGTTTCTTACCTGAAGGGTCCTTCTGTCCGCACACTTAGATCCTGAAGGACGAACCAAATGCCCAGCCGATCATCGTTGTCGCAGAGACGGAATGCGCTCGCAGCCAGGCTTCCAATCAGATTTCTTGTGAACATCCCTTGAGGTTGGCCTCCCACAACAGCCATACGGGTGAGCGCGTTCGGCTCCTGCCCGTAGCCGTTGCGGAATGGCGCCATGTTTGATTGACCTGGGGGAGGTGGAACAGGAGCATCGTTACCATAGCCGCCGCTGTGTCGCGGGTAGTACTGCGTGGGTGGTCCGTATGAACTGCTGGAGGGGTATGACGGGGCTATTCTTGTGTTAGCAGGTCCCGTCGACGCGGGTATTTGTTCCAAGCGAACCCACCTTGTCCATAGCCTTGCTGAACCGGGTAATCCTGCACATAGCCCATGCCCTGTGATTGACCATATCCCGAGTCACGGCTAGGAGGAAGTCCTTGTTGTTGGTATGAAGGGGTACCCGGATCGGAATTGACGAGAGTCGAGTAGGAGTAAGTGTTCGAGGACGAGATGGAACCAGTTCCCGTCGATGATCGGACAAGATTGACCTCTTGTGTGCCCTCCTCGTTCCAGAGGTCGACAGACAGCACAAACATGGTGTGATCAATGTCACTGCGCAGACATTGTTAGCTGGATGCAACAGAAGTCGATAGCTTGCAAAAACACGTACTTGTAGTCAACTTCCTTCCCTGTCGCGGGGTCAATGATGACAAGGCGGACACATGGTGGTGGTGTAATGGGCCGACGGTCCTGTGTTAGGCTGTTAGTCAAAAGAATGGGTGTCGAGCAAGGTGAAACAGGCTCACCTTATCACCAAAACCGCACATACGCGCACGCCGAGGTTGCTGTACTACATCGAGACTACACAAGAGTGTTAGCGGAAGAGGTCCCTACAAGCAGACCGGTTTTGGATCGCAACGAACCTGTACTTTCGGCCCGACCCTTCTTCAACTTTGGAGAATGATGTAGCCATCGACTGAGAGTGTGCATGTTGATCGATCGGAGAAGGTCCCGCAGGGGGTGGGGGAGCTTCGTCGGGTCGAGGAGGGGCGTGTTGCTGCTGGTGAGGGTGCGGAAGCGGGTGTTGGTTTGGGTGAGGAGGCTGCTGGTATGAAGCTGGAGGTGGAGGGTATGGCGGGAGCTGGCCTTGGTGATGGGGTGGCTGGTGTGGAGGAAGCGGCTGATGATGTGGAGGCTGATGATGCTGCTGCTGCGGATGGCCGTGAACTGGGTGCTGTTGGTGTTGAGGAGGAGGAAGGTGATGCTGATTCGGAGGCGGCAGCGACGGCGGGGGATGGTGTTGTTGGTATCCGTGCATGGGAGGAGCGTTGGACGAGTAGACCGGGGTGGCGCCGCCTGGTACGGGCATCCGCTGCGACATGTCGGACGGGTGGTATGCTGAGTTCATGCTGGTCGGTATGGGCGAGAGGAGAGGGCTGACGGGAGATGCAGCCAACAAGCTCCAAGTATATATATACGCAATGTAGGTAGGTAGGTATGTGGTAGAGTAACTGCTGCGATGCTGTGCGCTAGGGACGGGATGGAAGATGTGCGGTCGGAGGATTCGAGAGGAGTTGGAGCTGGCTGGAGGATGAGGAAGAGATGAAAGGATGGATGGACGGGGAGGGGATATAAGAGCAGTGAGCTCCGATGCTCCTCCCTCCAAAGTGCAAAGAGCCAAGAAATCGAAGCAGAACAACGAGAAACCTATGGCCAAAGACGCGAAGCCACCAGGAGAGGCCAACGATATGTAGGTATGTCGTCGTCGCGCGGGCGGCGGCAGGTGGAGAACCAGAGGCCCGGCTGAAGGTAAAGTTGGAGTGGTTGTAGCTCGCAAGTGGCGCGGGCCGGGAGCGCTAAAAGTCTCGTCTCCCCTGCCGGTCGGTACCTTTGGTCCAGGGCTGGGCTTCAAGTGCGGCAGCCCAGTTTCCACTGGAGGAGAAGCAAAGCCCAAGCCCAACTGCAGGGCACCGAGAAAAACTCACGCCCCAAAGCCCAGATTACCAGAAATCGACACAAGGTTAGAGACCAGTCCGACAACCAGGTTAGAGGGAAGCCAGAGCCAAGGCGATGGGCGAAGCTAAGATCGGAGCTGAAAAAGTCAACTCGTTCTTTGGGACGGGACGGGACAGGACAGGAAAAGACACTGGGCAGAGCCTCGAGAGAAGAAGGTTCTGTCGCTGGGCGTGTGTGGTCTCGGGTTTTAACAAGGACGCGAGAAGGCGGGTACACAGCAGGTAGTGTATTATCCAAAAAGGAACATCATGTAATGAATGGGAAATGGGAGGGCGGCGACAGGCAATTATCGCACAGGAAAAGCAAAGGTTGCATCCTGTAAAAGAAAGCAAGCGACATGATACAGTACAGCTCGCACGCACGCACCGGCACACGCACGGCAAGCACACACCACCCCAGAGCAAAGAGACCAATTGAAGAGATGCGAGTCACCGGGCCCCCTCAGAGAGTACTACCCCAGCAGCTCGCCATGTTCGAGTTTGTCTCTGGTGCATCCATGTCTAAGTCATTTCGCTGTGCTGTGCTGTGATGTGGGATGTGATGTGATGACGGGAGCCTTGTTCAATGTCTGAGTTGGCACATTGATCTGACACTCAAGACACTCACTCAGCTCATTCATTGCGGAGAAAGAGGTCATCTTCAACAGCCCTTTCATTTCAGATGCCATTGTCTGGGCCCGTCGTGTATGTATGGAGGCATGTATGTCTTTGTGCGGGCGACCTATTGACGATACTCGGAGGAGGCCCCCATCCCACAATGGATCCCCTTTGTCTCTGTCTACAACCCAAGCCGCACCCGATCGACCTCGATCCCGACACCCGCGAATTGTCAACGGATCAAGAAACCAACCACCTTCCGCCAGGAATCGGCGCGGCGTAAGCAAGGACAAAGCCAAACCTCAGGCTGTGCCACCCGAGAGTGCCTCCTCAACAACATTGGGCCAATTGAGCCTTGGTTGTACAGCATTTTGTTGTTGTCTCGCGCAGTGTGGCATCCAAACAGCATTGTGCCCTCTTTTCGCATTTGATCTCTCTATCGTATATCATATTCGTATGATACAGTACCGTACCGCGGTACTTCTACTTCCCTTGCAAGTTCCTCTCGAACTGCCTGCTGGGCATTGACCACTCAAATGCGTGTTACTTGCTCGCCATCCCATTGGCGGCCCTTCTGATGCCGATAGCGTGGTGGTTTTGGTGGTACCTGGACGGCTCCTGGGTGGTAAACCCCAATTAGGACGCTCCGGCGAGCGATGCTGGCGCCACACACAGCATGCATGCCCCGCCATCATGTTGGACAGCCCCGCAATCGGAGTCATTAAAGTCACCACAGAATAAATTCCCCCACTACGAGTGAGTCGACGACTTGCGCCTACGAACTTGACAAGAACAGAGGGGAATAGACGTCAAAAACCTTTCAATCTCGAAGCCATGGATCTCGTCAACAGGTTGGTCAGGCCCGGTACTACTCTGGGCTCTGGAGGGCTCGAACAATGCCTCCCAGAACCGTTATCATCGACCTGCAGATGCTGATGTTGAATCCCCTCCAGTCTCGAAGGCCGCCTTCTCTTTGCCGTACCCAAGAGTGAGTCTACTTTCTGCACTACCTAAAGGTGTTCTAGAACTCTGCTGACTGACCTGTATCTAGAGGGCCGGCTCAATTCAGCCACACTCAACCTCCTTGAGGGTGCCGATATCCAGTTCCGCCGCGAGAACCGTCTCGACATCGCTCTCGTCAAGAACCTCCCCATTGCCCTCATCTTCCTCCCCGCCGCCGATATCCCCACCTTTGTCGGTGAAGGCCGAGTCGACCTGGGCATCACCGGATGGGACCAGGTTCAGGAGCACGATGCCTCAGTCCGCGCCTACAACCACATGCGACGCAGTTCGGTCGACCTCTCCGACACCGACGACAAGGTGGCCGGCTCCGACATGGTTATGGAGCTGGGCTTTGGAAGCTGCAAGCTCCAGGTCCAGGTGCCTGAGAAGGGCCAGTACAAGACCCCCCGTGATCTGATTGGCAAGACTATTGGCACCAGCTTTGTCAGTCTGGCCGCCGATTACTTCCTGAAGCTTGAGCAGGGCGACGACACTGAGGGTGGCATCTCTCCTCGCAAGATGCGCACCAAGATTGTCGAGCTCAGCGGCAGTGTCGAGGCTGCCTGTGCCCTTGGTGTCGCTGAGGGTATTGTTGATCTTGTTGGTAAGTGATGGTATAGATGTGTCTCGCGAGGTACCCTATTGCTAACAAACCTTTTCAGAGTCCGGAGAGACCATGCGAGCTGCTGGCCTCAAGGCCATTGACACCGTTGTCGATTCCACAGCAGTTCTCATCAAGTCGAAATCGCCCTCCAACCCCGAGCTGATCGACCTTATCACTTCGCGCATCAGAGGCGTCATCACTGCGCAGCGTTATGTGCTCTGCCAGTACAACGTCGAGCGAAGCCGATTGATCGAGGCCACCAAGGTCACCCCTGGCAAGCGCTCAGCAACCGTCACTGCCCTCGATGAGGAGGGTTGGGTTGCTGTGAGTTCCATGGTTGAGAGCAAGAAGATTGCTCTAGTTATGGACGAGTTGACCCGGATCGGAGCCCAGGACATCCTGGTGCTCGATATTCACAACGCGCGCTAGAGTATCCATTGGATGGTTGGCGTTGGGGTAGAGGTATAGGCGGATTTGATCAACGGCGCTGGGATAAAGGGCAAATTGAATAGGTATATACACATACACAAAAGAAGGAAGTGAAGTGAGTAGGGGAGATGACGGTTAGCTACAAGCGGGTTGCATCTACCGTCGATATAATGAGATATCCCATTTGAACTTCATTTCTTGAACCGAAACCGAGACCGAGGAGGAACGCTTGCGGAGCTAAATACGAAGGATCGACGGTGCATACCTGCGTTGTGAGGCGTCTCATCGTGGGACGCCTCATCGAGGGGCAGTGATGGCGTGGCTCTGCGAAGCTGTTGAGATGATAATGCAAGGGTATTGCTTAAAAGTCGTGGCGGAGCAAGTCGTCGCAATCTCAGCTGCGCAGTATCAAACATTGAACAGAACAGCTTTGAATGGTTCCTTTTGGGCTTCCATGAGGCTTCCCCAAGACTTCTTCCTCTAGCTAGGCCAGGTTCAGGGATCGATCGGGAGCGTCGGGAATCTTTGGTGTGTGGGCTTTGGGCGCTCCTCCAACCACGCGATGACCTCACCAGGGCTGGAAAAGGTACGTAAGTGACGAGCCCCCGGGAGCCACAACCGCCTCATCATCCGTTCCTTTGTCTTGTATTTTATCAAGGGACGGCCATTCCTCCTCGAGGTGAATACTCAATCTACATACAACTCACTCATCGATATTTCTGCTGGTTTCAATCCATCATCATGGCCAAGATAGGTCCGCCTCGAGATGCCAATTCTGGCGAGCAACCATCAACTCTCTACTCGGTGGGTCCACCCGTTAAGACATCAACTTCACTTGAGGTCATCGTACAGACTATGAGAAAGACGTTTGATTGCAAACCTCACGATGATGAATTAATGGACATTTAATGGGCAGGCTTGCTAACATGGACCCCAGCTCATCATGACACCCATCAACATCACAGTATTCCTCCTGTCGCTGTTCCTGGTCGATCTCCGCTATACTCAGGGCCGCATCAACCGTTATGGCGACGGTGACAACGGTGCTGGTCGGAGCTCTCGGTGGATTGCCCGATGGTTCTCACAGCCGTACCAGCACATTGGACACACTGATCACGATGCCCACGGCAGCTGGCACTATCACAGCAAGCAGAAGAAGCTGATGAAGATGGAGGCCGAGGAGGCCTTTCAGATGCGAAGCCACGTGCTCGTGCTGCTGGCCGTCATGGTGGTCCTGGGCATGAGTGCAGCTTGGTATCTCACAAGCCGTCTATATCACGGCGTCGTTTCCCTGACGGCGGCCTCTTCGGACAACCTGACGATGCCGCAGCCGGGGTTGTCAACATGATGCAGCTCGGAGATGGGCCGGATGGGTGATTTGACTCTGAAGGGCAGGAAGAGCCTCAGATCCTCCTCCACTCGATGCAACACCATGTCGTACAATCTCACGCCTGCATGAGATTTTGCATGTTCCTTTTCGCTTGAATTACTGCCCTGGGTGATCATATCGACGATCAGGATTATCTCACATTGAGAGCAACGACGACGACGACGGCGGCATCATCGCTCTCCCCACCAAGAATAGCAGCAAGGACACAAAGTTGGTCTATTCTCTCATGTCACGGCTGCTCTTACCAACCAAACGTCGATCAAAAGAAGAAGAAAAAAGAGGCGACATCATGTTGGCTCACGAGACGGGGGACAAATTCTTAAGGGGTCTCGGTGGGTCGTTATCCGTGTTTCGGATCCTGGGCGAGTCAGTCGAGAGAAGCATGGGATGTTTGAATGAAGTGATGATGATGATGATGATGATGATGATGATGTATTTTTGGCCCTGGAAGGATTCAAGGGTTTGGAGAAAAAAAAAATATGACAGCTCTTGTTAAATCATGAAGTTGTCAATGAATGCCGAGCGCTTAAGCTCGGCGAGAAGTGAAGAATACACACAAATAATGTCAAAGCAAGTAAACAACGCCTCATGCTCGTAGCTATCCATATTCCAAGCCGGTCGACCTGCCAGAGATCCAAATTGGCAAGCCCGAGAAGCACATAAACACCCCATTAAACCCTAGAAACCGTTGTTCTCGAAAGAAACCATATCGTCAAGCAATCATCCATATCATCTTGTTCCCATAAAACCGATCAAAAGTGTCCATCTCCGATGCGCTCCTCGACGCTGCCCCAGTAGACAATGGGTCTAGGCTCGAGAAGGCTCAGCTCGCTGCCGAAGCTCCTGCGCTCCGCCTCCATGTTCACCAGGGAAGGCTGGCGGAGGATGATGTTGTTGATGGTGGCAGCAGAGGCCGAGAGCGTAGTGCTTGTTGAGGAGTAAGAGTTTTGCGTCGAGGTTGACGCAGAGGAGCTGCGGCGGAGAGAGCTGCGAAGACGCGAGGGGGAGAAGCGAGAGGCCATGGTTTCGAAGCGGGAGTTGTGAGCCATGTTGATTGTGTGAAGTGTTTTCTGAGAGTAAGTGGTGTGATGTGGTGTAGTTGGTGTGTAAGAGGCGTGGTGTTTGTGTGTGATTATTTCGGCGTTGATAATGGCAGCACTTCGTTGATTAATGAGTTCCCGTCTCAGATGGATCAATATAAATGACAACTAATCCAGCAGTTGTCGTTGAGCTTTTTCAAAGAGCGAACGAGTCAAAGAGAGAACGGAGAGGCGCAGCCTGTCGTGTAATCTGTCTTGGTCTCTGGTGTGTATGTGCGTACACAAGTAAAAGAACGAGTGAGGGTTATCTTTGTGAGAATACAAAGAGGCAAGCAACGACAACGAGGACGAAACAAATTGACAGAAAAGCAGCAGCTGTCTCCCTCTTTTATTCTTTATTAATAGCACCAGCAGCACAGACGAACAAAGACTGAAGCATGAACAAGACAATCGTCTTGCGTCAGGGCTCGACAGGGGGCCATGGAATGTGGGCGCACGGGTTGTTTCAAGCTGGTCTCTGCGACCCCCCGGCTCCAGCAGCTGAAACACTCGCATCATGGACCCAACCTCCATCTTCAGGAACGCAAGACCTGTTGCTGCAGGATCGGGGGGGGCAGGGGACAAGGATCCTATCCTCGTCGTCTCCTCTCTGGCTGTCGCAGGCAACGGTTGATCAGACAGACAAAGACTCAGGTGGAGATAGCACACAGACAATCCATTCTCGACCTGACTATCTGTACCCCGTCCAGGCAATGACTGACAGATAGACAGGCGCTATATTACTTTCTCTTACTGTACAGTACACCCACATGCGCCTCTATTTTGATCGACCCAAAACAATAGTCCCCCTCCCTCTCACACACCCCCTTTTTTAACAAACCTGTAACGCCGTACCTGCTGTGGCTATGCCTTTGACACATTGTCCCTGAAAATGCCTCCGTCCTTGCCTGTTTCATTCAAAGTAAAACTTCCTGACTACATAGCCGAACCTCATGCTCGCCCATCCCCCGTCCCGTCTCCATGCTATGAATCCTAGCGTGATCCTCGGTTCTCTGCTCGACGGACTGTCGCTCTACGTAGCATGCTTTCGCCCCAGACTGATCCGTCTAGCATTCCCGAGACTTGCGGGGGATTGTTGTGTTGGCTTTCACATGCCGAGGGCATCGAAGCCGGTGCTGGTGCTGCCGGCTGGTCGTGAGGATCATCCTCCTCAATCTCAAAACTGAAAGCTGTGGGCTGACTTGTTGGGGCAGTCGGCGATGGCGGTGCCGCTCTAGGGAAGCTGAGAGGGTGACTCCACGACATGTCGTGTAATGATAGATCCACAGATCCGAGCCAGTTGCGTGGCTCCCCTGCGTCAACGCTTGACCTGCGCGACCCTGGTGACAGAGGGGAACGTGGTGCTCTTCCGGCTGCCTCATCGTCGCTCAAGTCGTTCTCGACCAGAATCTCGGGAATATCCAGTCGTGGAATTGCCGTCATGCGTGCCGAGTGCTTACGCTGCATGTGTTTCTTGAACTGCCTTGAATAGTATCTAGGACATTGTTAGTTCTTTAATCTGCCTGAGACTGATATGTCACCACCTACAGAGTATCAAAGAAGCCCAAAACTACACCTCGTCGGACCTGGTCGTCTACACGTTGAAGTCGTGCCCGACGTCGCAAGAACTCTTCCAGCCTAGAAAATGTTAGCATATATAATTCGACAAATGAGCATAGTCTCTCTCACCTCAAGCTCTTGTTGTCGCTAATGATGTTGTAATGAGCCAGTATCATAAGTACGCTTGTAAACGAAATGCCGCGGTCTGGGTCTGCAGTCACCAGAACTTCTTCGTAAAACGTCTTGAACTGGCGGCGCTTATGCCGAATTTTTTCGACATCTAGACGGGCCAGGCGCTGATTGAGCTTGTCCAAGTCAATTCCACTGAACGCACTCGTTGTCGCGATGGAGGAGTGGTGCGTCAGTTTTGTTTCGTTGCGGATATCCTCAAGAATTGAGCCAACGCTGTCCTCGGGGTCGTAGATGCGCATCTGAAAGATTCCCGAAAGCTCGCCCAGCAAGCGAGGGAAAGCTGCCTTCGTGATGTATCCTGTACCTGCAGGGTCGACGCTGCGCCATGCCTCCTTGAATCGCCGGATTTCGTCTCGGTCAACCGCTGACATACCGCTCGAACGCTGGTACACGTAACTGAAGCTCTCATAAATGAGAGACACGAAGAGGTTGACAAAGATATACATGCTGACAATGTTCCAGAAAATGAAGAGGATTCTGGCCCATGATTTGCTGCCACAGTCGCTGTCGAAGAATCTATCCTCGTCAACACACAGTGGCGGCTCAATGTTGGCGTAGTCTTCCATGACTTGGTTCCATCCCTCACCGAGACTCATCCTGAAAAGCAGAATCAAGGCTTTGGGTACAGTTCGGAAGTTGATGTTGTTGGTTCCGTCTTCACCAAACCGAGTCAAACTGAAAGCTTGGGTCATTGCAATGGCAAAGACGAGGAAGAACACAAGCCAGGTCGCCAGCAGGTTACCAATCACCGTCAAACTAGCCGCCGCTGTTTTGAACAGCTGGTCGAGGGCATCGTTGCGAGGGATCAGGAGCAAGACAATCGCGACCAAGAACACCTTATGCAGCTGGACGTAAGTTTCCACTCTAGTGTCTGAGATGAGGAGCGCCAGAGTCGAAACAAAGGCTCCAAACACAATGAATAGAGAATATAGATCCCAAGAGCTTCGGCGGAATCGGGCCCAACCTAGTCCAATGATACGGATTGTGATGTTGGCCGTGTATGCGAGGATGAAGGCAAAGAAGACAAAGTCACGAGCTCTCGTCCACCACTCTGGCTCCGAGGCGAACTCTGATACTAGCACGATCAAGTGCAGGACGAGGGTGATTGTGATGGTCTGGTACCACTTGCCCTTCTTCTCAATAGCTCTCTTGTGACACCACTTCTTCCAACTCGCCTCTGAGTCATCATATGAACTCTTGGATGGCGAGATCTGCCGCAAGATCTTTCGCAACTCAAGCCAGGATCGTTGATCAGCCGTCAAGTAAGCCACACCTGTCTGCTCCGTGTAATTACGCATGAAGACGGAGATGAACAGAGTAAGCACGAAGACAGTTGCCAACAGGTTGAACACAATGAAGAAAACGGCATTGCCCTGTGAGGCCAGCTGCTGGGGCTGCTTGTTCAGACCAGTGATCGCCTGTGCCGCAAAGGATACATCCGTCCATCCCTCCTGACTGACAATCTGGAAGAGGATGAACAATGATGAGCCAAAGTCGTCAAAGTTGAAGAAAGGGTTTGCAGCAACTCGGGGGGCGAGCATTTCCCATTCATCACTGAACGGCGCACTTGTGTACTCGCCATAGCAATCGGCCATGGTCTCGATTCCATCGCCGTCATCGTTACAGGTCACCAAGAGGCCGTTGAACAGGTTGAGTCCATAGATGGCGAACGGGATAAGCAGGGACAGGGACACAGCGGCAGCCTATCAATATGTCAGTACACTCATCACGACAAACACTCTCCTGAGACTTACACCTAGAATTTTCCACCAGCCAACGATAATGAGATCGTGGAAAGTGTTTCGGGCACTGTTACTGACGTTCAAGAGTCGAAGTGCTCGGAGAGCTTTGAATGCTCCGATGGCTCTAGAAATCGCGCCGTCATTGATGAGTAGCGTGACGACATTGATCCAAAGAGTGATCAGCACCACGGCGTCCATAAATCCCCAGGAGCTACGCAAGTATGCGTTTGGTGTCCATAGCAGCCCATCCGCAATGATCTTGATACCAGCCTCAAGAGTGAAGATAATGGCAAATGCCATGTCTGTCCAAATATACCAATTCCTGAAGCTAAAAGCGTGCTGTTCTTGGTACTCCTTCTGATAAAGGGGAGTAGTGACACATGCCAGGACCACCATTGCCACGATTGCTGCGTAGATGAATATGGTGAAAGTGTACCACAGAAAGGTATCGGGCACAACTCCATCTATGCGTTCAGGGCCTCGAGCAGGTCCAACAACCCTTTGGCAAAGGCGGCGCAGGCGATTTGTGGGCGCGAACAAGTAGAGAGAGGTGTTGTAGCTGGGATACTTGACAAGGTACTCTCGCTGAGCTCTCCTTCGAGTCATTGTAGCAGACATGGCCTGTTCAGCCATCTGTCGAGGGTCTGACGTTTCGTTCTCGCCATCAAAACGCAGGTTTGAGTAGAATGGATTAGGTTCATCGTTAGTGAACAGTCTCTTTACCTTTGTCCAGATGGCAGAGAGACGCCCCGGCTTGATTTCACCACCCAATAAAGTCGTAGCGCTTCTTATGGGGCCCGTTGGAGCTCGGGATCGCTGAGGATTCATCTGATCGTCCAGAAATTCGCGAACCACGGCATCTTTGAGGAGCATTTCCACGGTCGCCGGTCCATAATCAAGAGGATCTTTGTTCCTGCGCGATCTTGAAAACCCAAAGATAGTAGAAAGTGCCAAGTTACTAGACGAAGTGCCAAGGTCTCTCCTTTGAAGGAAGGCCTTGACCTGTTGCAGGCGTTTCTCATCCTCAGACACATCAAAGTTTTCCTGAATGACAGCAATGAACATGTTGACGAGAATGAAGAATGCAACAATGAACCAGCCCACGAGTAGAATAGCCCCGATCCACGAGGTGTTCTTCCATCTTGTGTAGGAAGTGACCGTGTAGAGAATCTCCGTCCAGTTTTCACTCGTCAAGACTTGGTACATGCCCAAGAAGGAGTTGAACATGGTGTAGAACGAAATGCGATTCAGGTCGCCATCTTCGTAAACGGGGATTTCGCCTCTGAACAGCTGGGCAGCGAAGATTGCGACCAAGAAGGTCGTAAGAAAGACAAAGAACATGAGGTTGCCGATACCGGCTGCATTGCCCAGAACGAGCAGAATGAGCTCTCGAGTTACGGGGATGACCATGACGATTCGGTAGACTCGCAGAATTTGGAAAATCGTTAGCCAGGCGTACGCTCTTGTACCACGAATGGGCGGGATCAAAATGATGGAGGTAATAATTGCAAGGCCAAGGTCGAAGAGGTTGCGCCAGCTTTTGTGAAAGTAATTCCAATCAGCTGCGAAGCGAAGGATCATCTCCATATCGAGGAAAATGGTGACGGCGATTTCAACGTTATTGATAAAGCGTTCTCTCTTTCTTGACATGTCCGCACTGCGACAGGCTTGGCATATCAATCCAAAAGTGATGATGAGAATCCAGATTGGTCGTGTTTTATCATAGATGCGCTGCAGTGAAGATGTGCGCCGAAGTCTCTCATCAGAATGAGACTGTCCAGATGGCTCTCGATCAACTGTGAAGGCACTCGCCTTGCTCTCTTCACGAATGACCTGAAAGGAAGAGGTGATAACAGCAATTAACAGGTTTGTAAGCCAAAGCATCATGATCATGATGCCCGCGCCGAAGAACAGGGCAGCTTGAAAGTAATCCGAGCCCATGGTGTAATACATGAGATCAGAGAAGGTGTTGGCGCTCATGATAACAAAGACAAGTTCCAGGGAGTTGAAGATATTGTCAAAGTTGACTGTGCCGTTAAACGGGTTACTTTGCTGAAGACATATAGAGCCTCGAGGACATAGAAACCCTTTTCCCTCGTTGGTCCCGTTCATGAGATCTGTCAACGACTCGGATTGGTTGAACTTTTGCCACGGCCAAGGTTCACCAGTTCTGTTGTCCAGGAAGCCACCGCAGAAAGCTTCCTCGTTGGTATACGAAGCCGTCAGGTTGGTAGGGTCGAGGGGGTCAATCCAGACGCATTGACGGCTCAAGCTTGCCTTGAAACTCTGCACTCCAATGATAGCGAAGAGCAGCCAAAAGAAGGTGAGCAGAAACGCCACGCGAACGAGTAGCGGTGTTGCTTTCTTGAGACTTTTAAGGATGATAGCAGTGCCATTTGTCAGGGCCAGCAGCCTCAAGATTCGGAGACAACTGAGCATTCGGAAAGCGTAGAGGTTGTGCTTAGTCTCAAGACCAGTAATGCTCAAGAAAAAAGTGATCCAATACGAGACCACGGCAACAAAGTCGAATCGGTTGAAGGAATGACGAAGAAACGCTCGGCGAGCGAGTTGTTGTCGTTGCTGGTCCTCCAGAGTCTGGGGTAAAGATTGCGGCCCTTGCATAAAAGTTGTAAAGGATCGTGATATCGCAGAGGGTTCAAAATGGAGCTGTGATGTCTTCTTGACCGATTTCTGCCGCTCAGGCTGAAACACAGCACGATACTGGTCTGCAATAGCTGCCCTGACTCCGCGTTTACGATCAATCGTGCTGTACTCGGCGGCGTTTAGAACAAAACCAGATACGATTATACGTGAGATGATCTCGAGGGTGAAGATGATGAATAGCGCGAGCATGGCCCAGTCGATACCATGCTTGCCCCATCTATCTGGACGTCCATTCCCGTCGGCGAATACGTCTGGAGCAGCTTCAACGGCAAGCAGGATAGCCTGAAGAACGATCAAAAGCAGCAAGAAAGGCTCGGTAAATGGGTTAACCAGAAGATCGCAAAGTCGAAGTCTCAGGGGGTTATCCGGCGAGAAAATCCCCAATGACTTTCCCTTCAGAGGATTGGGAAGTGGCTGCCTTGGGAGGTCTACCCCAACGGCTTCAGATACATCAAAGTGAGAATTACTCGACTTCTCGCTTGGAGAACGATGTAGTTGTGACTGGTATGAGGTGTCGACAAGCATTGAAGTCGCAGTATCCCGGTGACTATTGCGTTCGAGTCCATTGGGGGACTGTGAGCGATGCCTCGAAGCTCGATGATCAATCACTTCACTTTCTCCACTGATGTTGACAACTCGCTGTGACATCGCGCGAACAATAGATCCAGCGCGCGAGAGAGCTCCCGATGTGGACGGAGACCGAGACCGCCGGTATTCGTTTGGGTTCAAAGAAGCGCCATAGCTGCGGTGTCGAGGAGATCCAAAGCTGGCGCTCAGCTCTTGCCCAAGGCTTCTTGTATCTCGCCCCCGTGCCGGGCTGTTTTCGATGCTCGACACCGTCTGGAAGCTATCCCGTGGTCTTTCATCGAAGTTGTTGGCAGACAAAGAGCCAGATATGGGTTCGGCACCAGAGGTAAGAGGAATTCGGTCAGATTCGGCGTACTCAGCGCTCGGCGCATCTTCGACGTATGGAGCGGGAGGGTAGGTGCGGACTGCGGTGGATGGTATTATCGGCGCAGATGGTGCATGGTCATCCATGCCCGGAGGGAGAGCGGCCTGTAAGGCCATCGGGTCAATCGGCGACGCTGGACTAACATCATCGTCGAATCGATCGTAGGGCTGATGCCAATAGGTCGAAATGCCGGGCAAGTTGCCTGCTGTTTGGCCGGTGCTGGGAGAAGTAGACAGGCCTAGGTGTTGGCCCGAGAGCCCAGCACCCTGAGGGGGGTGATTATCGTGATGAGATCCATCTAAATTCTGCAAAGGAATCGACTGGCGGCGTGCAGGACGGCCGTCCTGATCCCAAGGGTGTGAAGACATGGACCTAGTTCAGTAGATAAGGAACGGGGAACGAACGAAAGCCTACTGACCGCCAGCGCGGCCCAATGTCAGGAAAAGAAAGGCTCGTAGGTAGGTTCGCCAAGATGAAGCATTGTAGATGCTTCTTGGACTTGAGAAAGGCGTTTAGCACTTCGTATTCATGAAAGTTCTAAAGAGGGAGCCAGCCATCGAGATCTCCCAGGAGTCCTTGAATGCTGGGATTCTGGATGCGACAGTGTTTCTGAGCATTCGCACTATACGCGACAGTTGTTTCATCACCGGAACCTACCTAAATGCCACGTTGCTTATTTTAGATCAGGGTCCTGTCACAGTGCGACAACTTGCATCTCCCCTGGAAGCTGCAGCGTCAGCTCTCATTCCGCGCTATTGGATGACTGCCGTTCTGTGGCATGTGCCTGTGGCTGACTACGGCACACTGCGCCACGCTGCAGCCTTCTCGCGACCTCGAAACTCCTTGAAGCGCCGGACACGACTTTAACTATCCGTGACGCGACTGCTCATCATTTATCCACCCATCGACAGCACCACTTCACCAACATGCCGTCGCGCAAGCGCTCGTTCCGAGCCGTCGATGACGACGATGGTGAGACGGAGCCTTCATTACTGCAACGCATCCGCAACATGTGGCAGTTTGCGAACTTGTGCCAGTGGATTTACATCTTTGGCAAGGCTGCCAAAATCTCCGAATCTCTCGACATCGAGGTACTACTCTGAATCGCCTCCTTCACACGGGGCGCATGCTTATCTGCTTTCTCTTTCTATAGGAAATCGAGACGGAATGCCTGAAGCCGAATTCGACCGTCCTCGCAGACATCGCCCTGGCGCTCCTAAAACTCGTTTCGTCGCATCGCGGTTTAACGTACGTTCCCACGACTTGATGCAAGACTTCGACCCGCTGTTGACAACTCAAAGGCACGAGATCTTGGATGATCAAACTCGGAAGCAGTTCCTCACCAAATCGCCCGGATACAACCCCTTCGGCGATGATGAAACGCCGATCAAGTTCAACGATTTCGACATCTTCACAAAGGTATACCTCGGCGCTGATCCAATTTCGCCCACAAATACAGAAGCTGACGACTATGCACCCGATAGATTCGAGTTTTGCAACAATTGACTGAGTGGATCATGATTCACCCAGAGCGCATTCGAGACAAGATGGAAGAGCAAAAAGATACCGAGCAAACCAGTTGGGTAAGCATACACCAAACACAGGAGGTGAAACAGTGACGAGCTGCTAATATTCGGAAGCGCATCGAGCCGTATGGATGGGATGCTGAGGACCGAACCTATTTCGTACTCGATGACAACCGGGTGTATCGGCTTACAGAACCACCACCTGTGACAACCCCCAAACCGAAAAAGACCAAGACATGGCGTGGGGGCCGTCGCGCAAGCAAACGACGGCGCACAACCTTGAGCATCGACGATGATAACCCCGATACGGAAACCGAGACGAGGGACGATGAGAAACAAGAAGATGATGGGCTTGGTGGGATGAAGTGGGAATGCCTGGCAGTCACACTCGACGACGTACGATCCATCTTGGATGGCTTCCGCAAAACACGCGACGAGAATGAAAAGATACTCCGGGACCAACTGGAAGAGCATCTTGTCCCCATCTTAGAAAAGCAGGAGCAATCGCGCAAGCGAAGAGAGCTGCAACGAGAGCGCGAATTGGCCAACCTCGCCAAGATGGCCAATGCCAAGCGGTCGAGCCGAATTGCTGGAAAGGTCGAGCAGCAGAAGCAAGAAGAGAAAGCTCGAGAAGAAGAACGGCACCGCAGAGAAGCGGAATCGGCAAAACGGCGTGAAGAACGGTCACATCTCAAACTGGAGAAAGAGCGGGACAACAGAATGGTTTCCAGAGAACAACGACTACGGGAACGCGAGGCCCGGCGTCTCCAGCACGAAGAAGAGCTTGCGCAACTCTCTGAAGACAGCAAGAATTTGTCCAGTGGGAGTGGACGTGTTTCTGAACGACGGCTTCAGGCGGAGATTGAGAGGAACAAACAAGCCCTCAAAGACCTGGAGCAAGAGGAAGATGACTGGGTATTTGACTGTGTATGCGGTCTCTATGGTCAGGTCGACGATGGATCGCACAGCGTGGCATGCGAAAAGTGCAATGTCTGGCAACACAGCAAGTGCCTGGGGATTCGGGAAGCAGACGCTGATCGACCCGAATTCCAGTTCATCTGCGCCTCTTGCACCCGGCGGGAACAAGAGGGCAACCGCCCTAGACCGACGATCAAACTGAAAGTCAATCGTCCGGCAAGCTCAGGCGAACAACCTCAGTCATCACACCCCACGGCTCAAGAAGCTTCGCCTACAGTTGGCAGAGCGATCACAACAGCTCCCAGCACTGAGCATGGGAAACAGCGTTACACATCGAACGGCGCCGCCGAACATGGCTTGTCACTTGTGACTTCAACTCCCAACCCCTCCCATGGTCCTAGCGTGAATGGCGTTGCTTCTTCCGACCTTTTGCTGGACGCCCGTTCAGGGCCAAGCAAGGGAGTGCCTGGGCTTGTCCATACACCCAAAACCACTTCTGTGATCCCAGCACCCGTCAAGCTAGATGCTGTGCGACCCTCTCAGGCGGACAGTCCACCAGGCAACGCGGTCACATCGACTCCCATGACGACTGTTAAGACGCCGAGCCCATCCAACGGCATCCAGGGCCTACAGGGGGACAAGACGATTGAGTCGGCATTGAGTACGCCTCAGATCAGCCGGGATATTTACCGTGCGGCTCACGAGCAAAATGGGACTCTACCTTCGGAAGCGGGATACTCTCCAATTAAACATTCACCACCACGCCTGGTAGACTCAGCCAGCTCGAGCAAGTTCAGCGTCTCAACACCAATACTACCACCGGTAGTACTGTCCCCGTCACCCCAGCGCCAAGTCTTGACTCCTCCGACCAAATCGTCGGAGCCACCAAGGCCTCTAGAAGGTCGGTGAAACTCCCGATGCAGGGGCTTGGGACTGTAGGGCTTAGGCCATCAGCAACGCCACCTGACCCTACTCCAGAGGCTCTTTGGTACTCCCTTCGGGAATGATTTGCGAGCTCTTCTCGGGATCAACACTGATGCTTAGCTCCGCATCATGAATGCAGGATATTAGCCTGCTCCTGACAGCCTAGCTTGCCAGAGTCCGGCAATCACTTATCGCAGGCTTCAATAGGCCAACCAGCGCGTCACAACACAATACTTCCCCTCACTTCTAGACTCCGGCAACCTTCTCAGTCAATTAAGGTGGGCAAGCCGCAAGTGTCAAGTGAACAGCCAACAGCGTGTGTGGCTGACAGTCCCTGCCACAATACATAGAAAGCGATGTGCCCAGGGATGGGGGCCGGATCTAAATGCAGCGGATAAGAACAAATGGCCCGAGCTCCCAAGCACGATGCGTCAAGAGAGATTTTAGAAACAAGAGAGAAGAGTCCGCGCGGAAGAGAAGGTTGCCAAGACAGGACCAACAGGCTTGGTAGGGTGCAAAAAGGTTGGATCAGGGCGGGCGAGTGTTGGTTGTCAGGTTGGTCGGTCGGTCGGTAGGTTGGTAGCCACACCAAACGGATCTTACCAGCCAGCAAAGCTGCGAGTCGCCGTCGACCGGTACCGATGTTGAAAGGACTGAGCAAACACGGACTGCAAGATCCACTCAATTCGGCAGGCCGGGCGACCTATGACGGAATCACGAAAGACAGATAGGCCAAACGACATATGTCAAAATCTCCAAGCACTTGACGTGCTTTTTACCTCTCGGAAGTGTCAAGACTTGGGCTGACATGGCAAACCAGCACAACGTTTGGAGTTGAGATGATGGAGGGTGGGGAGACGAGGGGGTGATGGGATGAGAATGTCAAAGGAATGCGCCACGGCTGAACTAGCGCATGCCCAATAAGGCGGTGCAGGGCAGCACAATCGAAAGCCTGGTTCCGTTTCTATTGAAGGCAATGCGGCTGGACGCCTCGCGGCTCAGTGCTTGAACTGCGTTTACTCTTTTGACGTGGCCCGGGCTTTGGAGGGTGGAGGGCTCGGCCAACGACACATGAGATGCAGCTTGGAGAGAAGAGACGTCCTCTTTCGTAACGGTCCGCATGATGGTCTGTTTCCCAGGGCAATGTTCTGTCCTGCAGTCTCTTTGATCCCAAATGCGGCAGGACGTTGCTTGTCTATTTGTGGGCGTTGGCATGGCCTTGCGGACAAGTTCAGAACGTCCAAATGTCCCGGAACTGATACAAAACCCCATGTGGGAGTTGAAAGAAACTCAACAAAGACTTAACACCTATCAACTATATCATCTAAAGTGAGACCAACTTAGTTACTGTCAAAACATCAGAAAGAGTCTCTTCATCCACCGTGCGCTTTGCAACGTCCTTCTACCCTTGACATCTTCCTCTCATCTTGACCACCAACAACAACTATCCGATATCATTTCGGTAACCTGGTCTTGCCTTCGATCCGAGGCGAAAATCGCAGAGTGACAGCGTCCCTTGCGATATGCCACAGTCGGCACCACCATCGCCGCCTCAATCTTCAGACGGCTTCCTTCAGCCAGCAACATTCATGAGTCCAGCCAGAATCACTTCGCACCCGCGAGGTGCCATGAGCCCTGAACAGGGTTTCGTCGGCTACCCGTACGCCTCTCGATATTCTACTCCCGTTCGTGAGGACGATCTTTCGGTCTCGGTCTATGAACCACAAACCGTCTACGCTCAGAAGAGCGACATCTCCTTCGTAAGCACTCTTCATATTCCTGAAAGCAAGTTTACATATACTGATCATAATCATAGACGGGTTATGCAGGTGGACACAACTACCCTAGCCATTCATACCCGCCTCCGCCTGGTGAGGCTGGTTATAATGTGAGTTGTCGCAACAACCCAGATGTGACAGTCGCCTTTAACCAGTCCCAACAGGCCCGTCCGTATACACCGGAAGCATCCCCCTCTACCCCGTGCCCTACTGGCGATTCGATCACCACCCGCAGTGGGCTGAGCATTCCCAAGAAGCCTTATCCGATGGGTAGATCGCAGGCCGTTAAGACCGGCCGCGTCCAGAAGAGAAGCAAGGTCGACAAAGTTAAGAATGCCTCCAGCATCCTCTCAAAGCCCCTGTCCGAAATCGCCAAAGACCTCCCCGAAGTCCCAGTGGCCGATATTGCAACCTTCGTCGCCCGCTCCACCGAGGAGAGACTGTCGGAAACTTCCCGCAACAAGAAGCCTGGTCAGATCAAGCGCCCTATGAATGCATTCATGCTGTACCGAAAAGCCTATCAAGATGTAGCCAAGACTCAGTGCGCCCAGAACAACCATCAGCACGTCTCCAAGGTCTGTGGCGCAGGCTGGCCTTTGGAGCCTCCTCAGGTGAGACAGATGTTCGACGGATGGGCCAAGGTCGAGCGGATCAACCACCAGCAGGCACACCCTGGGTACAAGTTCACTCCCTCTAAGCCGCGAAAGACCAGACGCGACGAGGATGACGTTGACGGGTTCTCTGACAACGACTCGGACTACGGCGGAGCGCGAAAGTCCAGAACTCGGCATGTGTCTCGCATGAGCGAGACCCCTTCGATCACCTACGATACCGTTGGCAACGTTGCGGATGAGCCTTCCATGGCGGCCTACCATGTGCACGCTTATCCGACTCCTGGGCAAACCCACGCTCTTCCCTATGGGCCTGCTGAGCCAAACCCTTACGATCTGAACATGCGTCAGTATGGCGGACTGGGTCCTGCCCACGGCATGGTGAGCCGGACTCCCTCTCCAGGCAACGATTACGCTCTCCATGGCCTGGATGGGTTCACTGGTAGTTATTACACCCCACCTGAGCCTGTCTTTGAAAGCGCTGGACACCCGCCCATGTTTGGAGAGGCTAGCTACGACATGTACAACGGGCTTCCTGAAGAAGCTTCGTTCGGTCATGACAACTGGGTCCCCCACATGGGAGTCGCCGAACAAGACATCGGGTTCATGGTGGCGGGCTACGAGGATACTGCTGCGCAGGATGCCTACCTGAGAGGCAAACAAGAGGACTGGAAGGTCGAGGAGATCGACGATTCCAGCCAGTTCGAGCACTGGATCACGCAGACCGAGCAAGGTCTTTTGTAAATGGGTTTTGATTGTTGATACCTCTGGTTCGTGATTTACCAATCGTTTTTGGAGCTTGGGGGGGGTTCTGGACATGATACAGCATTGGGAGCGGGCTGTTTTAGACGGCGTTTACGATCGCGTGTATTTAAAAGAATAAAACCAGGCCCGTTAGCCTACCTTAAATTAAATATTATGTGCTGAATTTATACCACCTAAAGCGGGGATCAAATATCGCCATCGAAGTCTCAGTAGTTGCAACAGTAAAGGCCTTATACCCAGGGCCAAGGGGCTCAATGCGCTCAAATCAACAAGGGTTTATGCCTCATCATTGATAGCTTCAATGACGCGCTTTAAATTAAATATAGTACAGACCCAAAATGGCGAATGAATGGATGAATGAATGAATGCCTTTGTTGTGTAGGTTAGGTCGTGAGATCCATTGCTTGGAGCACCCAAGTTGGTTGGTTTCTTGCTTAGTCATGATCCATGTCATCTCAACTCAAGTCGCACTGGAGCTTGTGAGAACTGCGACTTGTCCCCAAGACGTCCGCATTGATCGTATACCAAGCTTCCCAACTTCAACCCAAAATGACCTGGATCTCCCGAACAGTGACCGTGGCTGGTATTGTGCTTCTAGCGCACGCGTATGTCTCTGTTCACCCTTTTGCACCCACTCGAAGCTAACAATTACCTCTTAGCTGCTACTCCGCGCAAGAGCACTCGGCCATCTCGTCAACGACAGCGCAGCACGGCCTTCCGCAACAGCTCGCGACGAGCTCGCTTCCGATTGATATCTCCATAGAAGCTTTGGTGGCAACACTGGTGGTCGTTCTTGGGCTGGTCTTGGGCTCCCCGAAGCTCCGTCCCGTCAAGTGGCACGAGTGGGCTGGAAAGATTGAGCGTGAGGGAGAGGCTGGTTTTCGGACAGGCAGCGGCGAGGTGGAGAAGGATTACCGTGGGAACCCATTCAGCGTTCTCGAGACGCGCCCTGGATTCGTGGATATTCGCAAGCAGCGACGCGAGTTTGCAAGCTGGGTCAAGGCCGAGCAGAAGTAAAGGCGGGAGCTTGGGGCATGATAGCATACAACCATATGCCTCAGTTCGGATGTAATCATGACATCTTTATTTCCGGCGTTTCCTAGAGCTTTATAACGCTCTTCTTGAGGCGTTATTGAATCATTCGCGAGCCTTCTGCTTTTGCCCCTTTGTGCTCTAACGCAATGAACTACGACTCCTCTCCTTGCAATATGGCAAATCGTGACTTGTGAACACTACTAGGTACACCAAGGGAGTTCTATGACAGTGCAGTTAGATCAACGGAGTATTCGAGCTGAGTATCCAAGTGATTGTCGAGCTACAGTGAGCGGCATATCTTGGGTCTCATAACCACACATCGCACCTTCCTCTCTTGCCGGAACTACTCCTTCCCAAGTTAATGGAAGGCCTGGGCCAGCGCGAGGGTACGCAACTGGGTCTTAGGAAAAGAAGGAGCACACGTCTGGCATATAGAGAGAAATCGATTCCTCTTTTTCTCACCATTCACCTCAAACCTGGAAGTTCCATGATTGAATCCACCAAAGGCCTGTCTCTTGAGCTGGGTTTGTTGTCGCCATGCCCCGAGTGCGAGCATCGAGTGCCTCTGGTTCGAGCCATCGCGGCAGACGTGGGAGAGCCAGCCGAGCACGTTCTTCAGCCCGAGGTGCCAGCTCGAACTCGTCTCCTAGAGCCACGCCAACACGGCAGCAGACTCCATCGAGACGCTCAAGAGCCAGTCGACAAACACGAGGTTCTTCGTCCCAAACACACATTTCGCCCCGCCACAAGATTGAGTCTGCTGCCCATGCACCCCCTTCCTCAGTTACTTTGCCATCTTTTCCTAGTGAGGACAACGCCCAAGCCCGAGGCAGCAGCGAGCCGATACAACATGAAGTTGTCATGGCTATTGATATGAAGAACAGTTCTACAATGGGTTGCGCCTACTTCTCAACAACGGATGGTGTCCTTCACCTTTCGGAGGATATACCTATGGCGACGTTGGACGTTGCAGAGCAGTTCCTTTTCCACGTCGAACCTACCACAGTCCTCATATCGGCGAGAGCCCCCGAGGAGTTTCAGCAATATGTCGAGAAAGCGACTATCCCTGCAGGTATGCCACCCGTAAAGTACCAGTTTAGTTCCTCGTCGATTCGGCTATATTGACTTTGTTGGCTACTAGATGCGTCTGGGGGCATCATCCTTCGCGGCTTACAGTCTTCTGAGTTCTCTCCTGAATCCGCTAGGGATAGACTTATTAGTCTGCAGTCCGATTCACTGTCACCCACCGGCATCATATATTCTACAGGCGCAAGTGACGGCCTCTCAGGGACAATTGTAGGGCTTGACCAGCCAGAAGCGCCTGCATTTAGGTCCCTGCGTTGCGGAGGTTGTCTTGACATGAGCAACCAAGTCTCAGTTAGTTGTGTGTTATTCTCATGGCATAGCTTGACGGCTGATACTTGACAGATCGGGTGCGCCGGGGCCATTCTTGGTGATCTCCAACGTCGCAGATCTGCTGGTTTTCTCCCTGATGGGCAGGTTTCAGGAGTACTATTTCGGGTTCGCGATGCCCGCATGTTCTCATTGTCGTCCTACATGTTTGTCAGCGCCGATGCCCTCTTTGCTCTTCAAATTGTTCAGACTGAACTCCACCCCAATAGCCAGGCTTGGGGGCCAAATCTCAGCAAGAGTAGCTCAAAGGAAAGTCTATCTGTGTATGGGCTTTTCTATCACTTGGCTTGCACCCCTCAAGGCCGAACACAGTTGCGTCAACTATTCCTACGCCCTGTTCTGGACTTGGGCCTGATTCGGGAGAGACAGACGACCATTTCCGTATTGCTGCAGCCAAACAACGCCGAGATGATGGCACATATGACCTCTATCCTACGAAGAATTCGAAACTTGCGTCCCGCTTTAACCCTTTTGAAAAAGGGTATCGAGTTTTTATCAGCAGGTCAATCTTTCAACAAAGGCGTATGGGCAACAATCCAACAGTTCACGACCCAGGGTCTGGCATTGAGGGAAGTACTGGGTAACCTCAATAGCAGCACCGAACTTGCTTTATTCAGAAATGTGAGAAAGTCATGAGCATGGCTGTAGTGATGAGAATGAACGCTAATGACTTTTCATGCAGCTCGTTGACAGTCTTCACCCGGCTGTCCTGGTGGCTGTTGGAGACATGATTAACAAGACGATCGACTTTCAACAAACAAAGATCCGTCAACGATCTTCGGTCAAGCAGGGAGCAGACCTTCAGCTAGATGAGCTTCAGAGAAGTTATGCGGGGCTCAACAATATCCTACTCGAGACAAAGGATCGAATGAAAGCCGCCATACCGGAGTGGGCGCATGTCTACATCAATTCGTGCCTTTTCTTGCCTCAGCTTGGCTTTGTCACTTCGGTTGGAGTAGATCCTGTGACCGGTAGCTCAATGTATGGAGGAGAGGGAACGCCAGAGGAGGGTTGGGAAAAGGTGTTCACGGGCGAAATGGGCGCATGCTACAAGAACGCGCATATGTGTGAGCTTGATCAAGAGTACGGGGATTTGCACGGTCAACTTGCTGGTAAGCAGTTCGAATTCCGATAAAGATATGGACTAACATGGGGTAGACCGAGAGATCGAAGTTATCCATGGCCTTGCAAACAGGATTCTTGAGCATGAGGAGGTCTTGATTTCGGCCTCAGATATGTGCGGCGAGTTTGACGCCGTTCATGCACTCGCTTTAGGCGCTGAGAAGTACAACTGGAGAGCACCCACCGTGGTTGACGACAATGTGATTCACATTAAGGGTGGCCGACATCCCTTGCAAGAGCTTGTTGTCCCGGCTTTTGTACCAAACGACTGCCATCTCGCTTCAGGGCCGATTGATCAGGTACAACTTGAGGAGGACTCATCCCAGGCCTTGATCTTAACGGGGCCGAATCACTCAGGCAAGAGTGTGTATCTCAAGCAGGTGGCAATCATCGTCTACCTTGCGCATATTGGCAGCTTTGTTCCAGCATCCCAGGCCACCATTGGCCTCACGGACAAGATCCTGACCTGCATGTCACCGAGGGAGAGCATGTCTAGTGGAGAGAGCGCATTCGCCAGGGACATGAAGCAGGCTGCATTATCGACAAGAACTTCGACATCAAGAAGCCTGGTATTGGTTGACGAATTCGGCAAAGGAACCAACGGTGATGATGGTTCCGGCTTGCTGGCTGCATTACTAGACCACTTCCTATCGCTAAACCAGGACTGCCCACGTCTGCTAGTTGCGACGCATTTTCACGAGATCTTTGAGGGAGGCTACCTTTCTCGCCATGAAGGGGGATTCCGTCTAGCACACATGGACGTGAGGGTGGACTGGGATGCAGCCCAAACAGAGGATCAAGTGACGTACCTCTTTACTCTCGCGTTCGGTCACAGTACCTCGAGCTTTGGCGGCAGGTGTGCAGCGTTGAATGGGGTGCCTAGTGCAGTTGTCGAGCGTGCTGAAGGTATTGCCAAACTCCTTGCACGAAATGAAGACCTGGGGGAACTCTGTGCTCGGTTGTCTCGGGCAGAAGAAGAGCAGTTGGAGAAGGCAGAAACAGTCGCACGGCTCTTTCTGAGTGAATCATTTGAGAGCGATGAGGCTGGTCAGGACAATAATGGGCAAGGGGGCCGTCGTTCCATGAAGCAAAGGTTGTACGACATGCTTTCAACGGGGGAATGATCAAGCTAGCGCCCCTGAATGTGGCTGCAAACATTGAGAAATCTTGAAAGACTGATAGAATGCTTTAGTTTTCCCAGGGGCCTCTCTGCCCGGTAGTGGAATATGATGTTCATGACGTCTTTTTGGCGGCAATCTTAGGAACTAGCTGAGCGATGGCTTTCACAAGGAGCTGATGCTCGACGGCGTGCATCCGTGTCTCAAGATCCTCGAGGGTATCGGACTTGGAGCAAGGAACCTCTTGGGTCAAGATGGGCTCTCCCATATCAACCTCAGCAATCACATAATGCACCATGATGCCTGTGACCCCTCTTTCGAGAGTACCAGCCTGGCAGTCGGCATAGGCTCGCTCGATTGCATTGGATCCATTGTATCGGCCTGTGGTGAGTTCATGTGAATATCAGTCTAGGGTCGGCAGTAAGATTGGAGGGTGCATACCAGGAAGAGCCCTATGATGAGGTTATGTGAATATCAGTCCAAGACGGGTCACAAGAAGGGTTACAAAACTTACGGGTGCAGGTTGATAACCGGAATACCAGCAGCCTCAAGGGGAGTGAGGAAAGATTGCGCAAAGACGTGCATCCATCCAGCGAGAACTACCATATCGGGCTTCTCCTCAATAACCTTGGCGGCCAGGGCGGCGTCGTAGCGGGAGCGAGCCTCCTGGATGCGGGCAGCATCCTTCTCCCCCTTTGCTTGATAGCCGTGAGCGACAAGGTTGAAGTACTCGGACGGAACGCCCGCCTTCTCGGCGCGCTGAAGTGAGTACGCCGTCTTTCTGTTGACAATGAGCTTGGAGACACGCGTGTTGGGAATGGTGCCGTCTGCACAGGCGTCGAGGATTGCCTGAAAGTTGGAGCCATTGCCAGAGGCCATGACAAGGAGTTGGGTCTGAGACATGATGAATGAGTTGCCGATGGTCTCCCCTCCCGAGTTGATGTTGTTCTTGAGAAATTTGAGTGATAAGAGTGAGCGAATTCCTCGTCGTGGGCGTTGTTTAAGTTTTTTTTTTCCTTTTGCGAGTGAGTTTCCTACCCCGCGACTTTTTTTTTTCTTCGAGACCTCTTCGTGGTGCAGATTCTCAGTGGAGTGGAGCTGGTGCTTATTCCGCAGGATCCTCCCATTCACCCGCTGTAAGAGAGGAGGATCCAATAGGCGTCAGTTGTGTTACACTTCAACAAGCAATTCCATCTCATGCGTAGTGGTTGATTCTGCACAGTTTCGTCATTGTGTCCAAGCCCAGAATAAATTGCTTCGTTCGGACTACACGGGAAGTTAATCTACCTATATACAAATGGCCCAAAAACTTGAGCAGTCGTCGTCCTTCCAATGTGTCCGTCAATCGTCCTGTCCAAGTAAAATCGTTAAAAACCGAAGTGAATAACACGCCCCAAACTCCGGATTGCATCGACCAAGAGCGTTAATGATATGCGTCGTGACGAGGGAGCTGTTCCTCATCCTGTTCATCAGGTGCTCGTTGCCGGGAGACGAATGTTGTTCCATCATGCCGAATTTGGTCTCACAGATGAGCAAGATGCCCGTTGTGTGTTTGAGGATCATGCTAAGAGTAGGCTATCGCATGACCGAGACTTAACAGCACGAGTATAGCCAAATGGATGCTAAAACGTCTATGACAACAAGCTTTTGGACAATTGAGTCCAAGTGACTGGTCACAACAACCATGCGCTGTCGTAATATTTGCATCCTGGCCCATTAAGCCAACACATTGAGCATGGCAATGGCCGCGCCAATACCTGCGAGCCACGACTCGAGGTTGTTGGACGAAGCAGCATTCCCATAGTCGCCACAGTCGCTCTTCTCGAGTTTCCCGCAGGCACGAGAGCTCAGGCTCGAGCACACCTCGGTTGCCGATGGACCCAGGGCCTGTCCGCCGCCCGAAACTGTAGTACCTCCGCCGCCGGGCACAACAATGGTCACGCCATATTGACCACCATCCTCGAGGTAACTGACACATCTGTCGTAGTTCTCTTCGCAGGCGTCGACGGCCGAAGTGCAAGAGCCATCATTCGAGAATGTCGTCGCGGCGTACGGGAAGGCAAAGTAGGAGTTCGGGACGTAGGACACGGGAGCGGTTGCGTCGCCAGTAGGCGCCTCGGATGGGGCCGTTCCAGTACACACCGCGCTGGAATCGAGATCGGTCAGCCTTGTGCTCGCGTGTTTATATGTTCCAGATCTAGATATCTGCACTTACCCAGAGGGACAACAAGCTGGTTGATCATCGGCGTCGAGAGCGCACGTCTGTCCGTTCTGACAACAGATGTCGCTGAAACGCTGGCCGAGCTCCTCCGAGCATCGGAATGTGTTGGCAGGGCAGGAGTCGTCTCGCCTGAAGATCAAGGACGCAGCCGGGATATATGTCGCTATTGTCGTTGGCGGCGCTGTCGCTGTTGCCAAGTGAAAGGCAGATGTTGAGCCTGCAACGAGGCCGAGCCACATCCAACTCCGACTCAACATGATGGTGGTTGTGGAAGTGAGATGGGATGATTCAACTTTGAGATTGGCTCGCTTGGGGAGGACGACAGATAGCGGGCGATGGGCTAGGAGGTTCTCCGTTCTACTGCAGGTGGTTCAATCATGCAAGAAATGGAAGGGTTCCAGTCAGTTTCTTTCGCTTTTTTTTTTCTTCTCTCTGTTCCCTAGCGGACGACCGGGCTCCCGGTAGGGGATCTGGGATGATGTCGGTGGGGTATCCTCCAGATGCTTGTCCCATCCTGTCGTAAATGCAAGGTTATGCACACCGCAGGTCACCATTTTTGGCTCTGGCAACACGGGTTGACTGAGCGTTGGGCTGAGAGCCAGGGCAGGGAGAGAGCGTGGAATGATGTCATTGGTGGTTGACACAGTTGCTGAGCAACCCCGCGTCCACCTCCAACCATGCGACGACTCCACAGTGGGAGCTAGGAACTGGTCCGCCAGGAACAGCTTTAATGAAGGCAGGGCTTCAGGTCGATATGAAAAGAGGGACTGTCTCGGATCTTGGCACAAGGATCTGAATTACACTCACTATGTAGATATGCATATTCCGACCTCGGCTTCTTCAGTTAGAATCCTCGCACATGACCAAGGATCTGCCGCAAGCGATCCAGTGCCTTCGTCTCTGGTGGTGGTCCAGGAACTTGAGGATCACGAGCCTTCAACTGCTCAATCTCTCTTCGAGCCTCAGCTGCCAAGGGCTCCAGATCGCCCCAGACGTGATCAGTGTAACCCGTCAGTACGTTAACCCACAGCTGAAGCCAGTTGCTTCTCGCTTCAGCGCTGTCTGTGGTTCCGAGGTGGAGTTGCATCTCGGCCTCTGCCATAGGTCCTGGCTCTGTCAAGAAATCGGGGTTGAAGTTGAGCAAGTCATCCCAGCGGGGACCAGAAGAAGACGAGTTTGCGGGGAATAATGCTTCTCGAAGTTTGGCAGCAGCTTCTGGTGTTAAAGCGTCATCTTCAGCTTCGGGGTCTTCAGCGCCTAGGAGAACAGCATCAAGCTCATCGGATGGGCCGTCAAGGAGATTGACAACGGCTGCACCATCTAACCTTTCCTGCTCGGCCACTGCGGCACCTTTTGAGGAGAATGTGTCATGCAGGTTCTGGTGTTGGAAATTGTGAGGATGGTCCAGGTTCTCAACATCTAGTGTTGAGTCGGCGCTGACAAAATCGTTGAACGCTTGCGCCGAAGCCGTGGAATCGGAATGTGCCTGTGAACGCAACGACTCGCCCGGAGCCGCCGAGCGCAATCTGTGCGACGATGCTTCCCCTGCGCCTGTTGAAACTCTGTCGATACTGCTGGTACCCGAGCTGCCCTTTCCTGCAGGTTGCTGGCCAGTGAAATCTGGCCCGGTGCCAAAGGCATTGAGGGCGAGCCTTCCAGAAGCCTGAATGCGGTCGACCAAAGAACCAGACCCCTCTCCTTCTGCGGCCTTTCCCTTTCCCTTAGGGTTGTTGGGTGCCCCGTTGTCCTTGGGCGGAAAGTTTCCCGGGTGTTGCTGATCTTGGCTCATGCTTTGTGGTTTAGGTGAGGATATAGATGGCTGGATATTCGATTGATCTGGATGCAAGCCTGAATAGAAAGATGCGATTTTGAGTGATTAAGGGAGTGGGCGATGTTGGTATAAACCTGGTAGGCTTGTATCCAAGTTCCCGTGATTTTGGATGGTTTAGATGGATGGTTTAGATGGATGGTTTAGAGGATGGGTGTGTATGCATGTCATTGATTGGAAGCACATGGATATGAGGTCGTCCCGGAGCACATGTCAGGCCGGTCCGGACGGACGAGCGGGTGCGGATCGGACTTGGGACCTTGGCATCGGATGCGACCGAGGGAACATCCATGTATGCCCTCGTGGGCACTCTCCAAAACCAGCAGCTGCCACCTGGATCGAGGACAAAAAAGAGGCACCATTACAAACTCAACACCTAGCTCCTCTTCCCTTCAAAGACTGTCAATTAAGCATAACAGGAATACATGAAAGAGCTCTAAAATATCACTATTACTGTAGTCTATACCAGATCATTTTATTATATTTTATCTATATGTATCTACCACGTTTCAGAAGTCAGCAACCTCGTTCTTGATCATCTGCTGTGTCGTTGATTTCTTGACCCCGTGCCTGCTAGCTTCCAGCTTATCAACCAGTTTCACCTACCTACCCTAAACAAGTCCAAAATGTCGAGGTTCCACTGTTTCTGGCGCCAGAGCCCAAATGAGGCCACGCCATGTCAGATCGAGGTGAGGCGACGTAGACCTGAAAGCTCAGGTGAACAGAGGGATCCCCCGCCATGACACTGGGTTGTTGAGAAGCACTCGAGAGCATTCCCCCACTTTAAGCATCTTCGGGGACGCTGGAAACAAGCTTGAACGTAACGATCTACCTTGCTGTTCCGCCTCACTTCACCACAGGAACAACGCATGCGTGGGGATCAATGAGAAGCTTGGTTGGGTATGCCGGGCCAGCACAGAGCTGCAAGCTCACAGGTACGGCAGAAATAAACGATAGCTTGGGCTCGCAGTTGGTAAACATAGGTTGGGCAACAAGGCAGACAATACCATACAGCCAAGTCGTCACCTCGCCGGACTGAGTCGAGGTTAAGTCATCGATTTGGTGGTGGCGCCGGGCCCTGGACCTGTAAAGGACGAGCACAGCACTGGAAGCTCCCTGTAACTGTGGCTCATCTCTCAGCTCGAAGCTCCTCATTGTGGCTCACGCCCGCACCCAACCCACCCATCCCGATCTCATCCACCATCCATCACCTGTCCCGTCCCCTCCAGTGCAAGCCAGCCCAGGCCAAACCAACTTAGCCAAAGCAGGCCAGGCCAGCCCAAAACCAAAAGCGAACCAAACTGCAAGACCTTGGGTTCTGCTGCGTCACTTCCTCCATATCCCCTCCTCACCAAAGAACTCCATCTTCTGCTTGTGGCATCTGCTCCTCAGCTCCCAGCCGTTTGAACTCGCCGTTACAAGCCTTTAACGGCAGTGACTGTACTTAGCCACAGCCAGCGCAGCTCAGCACAGACTCGAGCCTTGCTCCCTCCACTCGCTGTCTCCTCCCCTCACCTCCCGTCCGTCGCTCGCCCGCCGCCTCTGCTTCTGCTGTCGTCTGCCGCGCCCACACCAACCCACCTCCTCCACCACCACTGCCTGCCTGCCTCTGTTACCACCACCACCACAACCTTCAGCCTCGGACGCCTGCCGACCTGTCGACATCATCCACCGTCGTCCTCCTCCGACCGAACCCCGATCAACCCCCCCGCCGCTTGACGAAATATCTTTTGGACGACGGCATTCCCACGGCGGCGATATCTAGCTGGACCCCACTCCGGCGCCGACAAAAAGACGATATCGAAAACGACACCACCGCCCATCCATCATCCGCCCACCGCAAGACCTGGCGTGTGCCACCACAGCTTGCATCCATCCATCTCCCTTCGCATCGCCCGCGCCAGGAGCTCCCATCATATCCAAATTACCGGTTGCGGTTCATCTTCACCTCCTCCCTGGCCCGCCGTTCCCACAGCTCTCTCGGTTCTTACCTTGCCCTCCCTCGATCTTCGTCTGCAACCCCTCCTAATCCCCGCCCTCGCTGCTCACCAAAATGGTTGATAGCGAAGCGAACTCTCCCACGTGGAAGTTCACGCAGTACGTAGTCTTCTTTCTGGCCTTTCCCCGTGTTCCGCGCCCGTGTTTATTAATGCTGAGCTCTCGCCTGCAGGTGCTTTGGTGACAAGGGCGATGTTGAAGACATCACCGAAGGTATGTCATCTCCTTGCTCCCCACAATCCTGCCCTCGACCTTGATATGCTGACCGCCGCTCCCCCCTGCTCTAGCTGATATCATCTCGACGGTTGAGTTCGACCATACCGGAAATTATCTCGCTACGGGCGACAAGGGAGGTAGAGTGGTGCTCTTCGAACGCAACGAGACGGTATGTTACCATCCATCAGTCGACGCCCTTGCGAGCCTCCAGCGCTTGGTGGTGCGCATCCTCTAGTCGTCGCTAACTCTAGACGCAGAAAAAAACCTGCGAGTACAAATTCCACACCGAGTTTCAGTCGCACGAACCCGAATTCGACTACTTGAAGTCCCTAGAGATTGAAGAGAAGATCAACAAGATTAAGTGGTGCCGGCGACAAAATGCTTCCCACTATTTGCTGTCCACCAACGACAAGACAATCAAGCTGTGGAAAGTCTTTGAGAAGTCGCTCAAGGTTGTAGCCGAGAACAACCTCTCTCACGATGTCACGCCTGGTAGTCTGGCGGGAGGAGGCGGCGCTCCCAGGCCGCTTCCTGCCCACCGGTTCAGGGATGCTGCCGACCTCAAGCTTCCTCGTCTCACACATCACGATACGGTTGTTGCCGCCGTGCCACGCCGAACATACGCCAACGCACACGCCTACCACATCAACAGCATTTCGGTGAACAGCGATGGAGAGACCTTCATCAGCAGCGATGATTTACGAATCAACCTGTGGAATCTTAACATCCAGGAACAGAGCTTCAACATTGTTGATATCAAGCCTGCAAACATGGAGGAGCTCACTGAAGTCATCACGGCTGCCGAGTTTCACCCCATGAGTTGCAACTGGTTCATGTATGCTAGCTCAAAGGGCACCATCAAGCTTGCCGATATGCGGCAGAGTGCCCTGTGCGACCAGCACGCGAAGTGTTTGTGCTCCCCATCTGTGACATCTGCTTCTGCGATTCGGCGATGTGCTGACTCCTAGCCCTAGTATTCGAGCAAGAGGAAGACCCGTCATCACGCTCATTCTTCTCCGAAATCATCTCCTCCATCTCCGATGTGCGATTCTCGTACGATGGCCGATACATCCTGTCCCGCGACTACCTCACCGTCAAGATCTGGGATATCAACATGGAGCGGCAGCCAGTGAAGACGATACCGATTCACGAGCATCTTCGCCCACGGTTGTGTGACACCTACGAGAATGACAGCATATTCGACAAGTTCGAGGTGGTCTTCTCAGGAGATGCCAAGAATGTCATGACGGGCAGTTACAACAATAACTTCATGATCTATCCTTCAGACCCTGACAAGGAAGTCGAGGTTGTTCTCCAGGCGGATAAGTCGGCTTTCAAGGCTAAGAAGGTTGGAGTGCCTACACCCATCAATTCATCAACAAGCCCGACTGCGACCAACGGCAAGAAGGGCGGATCCAGGGCGGGTAGCCCAGGCGGTCAAGGTCAGCGGATGCGTAAGGAGACAGACGCGGACCAGATCGATTTCAACAAGAAGATTCTGCACATGAGCTGGCATCCGTTTGAGGACAGTATTGCGATTGCAGCTACGAACAATGTGAGTACACGGGTTGAGATGCAGACTAGAGGATGAATGGTGGCTAATCAGGTGGCACAGCTCTTTGTCTTCTCGGCACTCTAGACCATGACAGCGGCGTTCATCTCGCAAGGGCAATTAAGTGAGGAAGTTGGCGTGGCGGGGGGCGGAAGACAAAGCAGTAAGGATATGGGCGCCTCCGCCACCTTCGTGATGGGACTGACCTAGTTCTGCTTGGGCACGACATGGCATCTCGTCGATTCAGGGCAGGGTGATACGGATCAATGCAGCCTACTATACTTAGAAGCTAAAGCACAGCGCCAGCACTGCTTGGAGCGAAGCCACGCGCAAAGACCGCTGAAGAGGCCCCTTGGATGTGGCCCTAAAGCGGAGGATGCAGAGATGTAGGCAAAGGAACCTACTGAGAGCATGGCATCATGGGGTAGATGGACGTGGGAAGAGCCACTTGGGATGGAGGTGAACGAATGCATGGGTGCATGGGTCGGCGTTTGGTCGCCAGGTGTAGCAGAAAGCGCAAAGAGATCATTTGAGAATCAAAGAAATGCCACTCAAAGTTGAAATAGAGGAGCATTATCATGTCATGAGGAGCATCAAGGGATAATACGAGTTGAACGATGTTCGAAGTAACACTCAGGTACCCCAGGAGTGTGTCTGTTGTAAGCTTATTCTTGAAAGCATGTACCTGTGTGATTATCGGGGCGATGGGACTCATGCTGGACCAATCCTGGATCTGCACCTTAAACACGAGTCCTGGCCATCAACCAGCTCCGGAGGCTCGGGAACTGTCAGCTTCCAAGAATGCGCCAAAGAGCCCGTCCCTGGCACTATTCATAGAGTCGGACTGGGGCGAGACGCGCTAGCGAGTACAGGGTACAGAGAGACCCCTGCCGCCGCTCTCGAATCGACGAGTGGTGTGGTACCGATACACGGAGGCTGACACCCCCATGCCATCCTCCCGTACGGCTTTCTTGCATGAAGACACAAGGGCAACATCGACAAATCGACTGAGTCTCTCCCTGCCTGCAGCCAACACCCCCGAAGGAAACCCGATCTGTACTTTTATCTACCCCCCCTCCCAGTGCCAATGGATCCGAAATCGAGCCTCATGTCTTCACACATTCTCCGCAAGAGGACGCCCGACATGACGGCCCTCCAAGGCTCAAGCCGTCGCGGCACCGCCTCGCGCGAGCCCAGCGACTCGGAGAAGGCATCGGCGTCGTCGGTCGCCCATCGCGTTGCCAGTATGATGGCCAGCGAGGTTGGCCCGTCGTTGCTGACGGTCGCTGTGATGCTATGTCTGATCTTTGGAGGTTGTTGTTCCAACGTATGTCCATCCCGTACCTGTCTGGCCAGCTCATCATGCAGCCCTCACTATTGAATCCCTGCCTCCCTTAACACACCGGAAACTGACCTACATCTTATTCTTTCTAGGTTTATGCGCTCGAGGCAATTGTCAAGTGAGTTGTAAACTTTACTATGAGAAACTATAGCTGACCTGATGTAGTTTTGAACCTTCAAGTGGTACGAGCATTTCCGCACAACATCACATTGTCTCGTCTCATATGAGAAGCGACTTCAATGTCTCCTTTGCTGACGCATTTAACTTAGGAACACTATTGACCTTTGTCCAATTTATCTTTGTCGCTGTGACAGGGTTCATCGCCCAGTTTGATAAGAACAGTCGTTTCTTCATTGCGCCTAACAAGGTCCCCTTGAGCCGCTGGATGGTCAATATTGTGCTATTCTTCACCATCAACGTCCTCAACAACCATGCGTTCAGCTATGATATCTCGGTGCCAGTCCACATCATCCTCAGATCTGGCGGTAGTATCACAACCATGGCTGCGGGTTACCTCTATGGCAAGAGATATTCGCGCACGCAGGTCGTCGCTGTCGTCTTGTTGACATTGGGTGTCATTCTAGCTGCTTGGTCGGATGCTCAAGCCAAGGTGAGCATCTTCAACATCCACCCACTTACCCCTTACTCTCCTGACATTATCTGGTTTTAGGGAAAGGGAGTGGAAGAGAGTTCCGGACGCCCAGCTTTCAGCACTGGCCTTGTGATCCTCTTCGTCGCTCAGGTGCTCTCAGCCATCATGGGCCTTTACACAGAGGCGACCTATGCCAAGTATGGCCCACAGTGGAGAGAGAACCTATTCTACTCTCACGCCCTCTCTCTGCCGCTGTTCCTGCCCTTTGCTCCCTCGATGGCACGCACCTTTGCGCATCTCATGTCAAGCACTCCGATGCAACTGCCCAGCCTCCTGAGCATTGTCACCACTTCGTTCCCAATTCCCAGTCAGGTTTTCTATCTCATCACCAATGTTTTGACTCAGTACGCCTGTATTCGTGGAGTCAATCTACTGGCAGCGGTCTCCACCGCCTTGACTGTTACCATCGTCCTTAACATCCGGAAGCTTGTGAGTCTTCTCCTGAGCATCTGGCTTTTCGGCAACACGCTTGCCCCAGGCACCCTGGTTGGTGCCATCATCGTTTTCAGTTCTGGCGGCCTCTACTCTGTGGGCTCACGAAAGAAGCCGGAGGTGGAAAAGGCACCTCAGGAGCGACCAGAAAAGGCGAGTTGAGTAACTTGCCAGTGTATTTATATATATGCATTGCGAATCACCATTAGGTTGTAGATGTGGTGTTTTTGGCTCAATAGATGTATGTTAGAGGGAGGTAGAGAACTAAAGACGCGATGGGGAAGGGGGATAGATAGAGTATCAATGGCATTATGATACCCATAAGATTGGAACGAAAGATACCATAACATGCGTCTCATTATCCTAACAGCCAGTACAACAATACCAGGTGAGTTTAGGGCCGGGCTTAAGATAACAATCCTGGGCCCGGTTTTAAAGAATACTCCGGAGGCTGAAGATCACCTATTCTCCCAACCTCGCACTCTTCGGTTGGGGGACAGGCACTTTCGAGGCCCCCAACGCTGTTCAAGTTCACCTGCAGTATGCGGGGCTAGAGATTTGTGATCCTTCTGATACGAAAGTCGAAGTATGGACAATGCCATTCAAGCGCTTATCGGGATCGTCCCTGACATCTACCCCGAACGCCAGCAGGCTTGATCAGGACATTGGGCAACATGACAGTCCCATCTTGGCGCATGAGGCATGATGCATTGGTGTTACTAAAGCACTTATTCTGGAAGTATATGAGGGGGGCGTCGAGCAGCCGATAACATGTTTGTTCATCAACCTTCTCTTCACTTCCAGGCTAGAACCCTCTGACCTGACCCAGTATGTCTCATCCACAAACCACTTTTCGCCAGACAATCTTCAAGGGGAACTCAGTCCTCTCAAGAAGACGAAAGACTGTTTCTCGAACTACGGTCCACGCCCAGCTGGAGCAGTTGCGGTCAACTGGTCGATATGATTGCTTCAAGCTCGAGTGGCATCCTATCTACGCAGACAAGTCTATGTGGCCGGTGCCTTTTCATCTGTTCTGGGATAGCGATATTGCTAAATGGATCGAAGGAGCCTGCTATTTTCTCGCTGAAGACTGTGACGCCGAGATTGAGAAGACAATCCGTGAGCTTGTGGAGATGATCAGAGGAGCTCAGCAGGAAGACGGTTACTTGAACGTTCACTATACCGTAGTTGAGCCTGACAAACGATGGTCTAATCTCAGAGACATGCATGAGATGTAAGTTGTTGAACGAAATCTACCTCCATGCTCACTCTTTACTAATGGCAATAGGTACAACGCTGGCCACCTCATCGAGGCCGCTGTTGCCCATGAAGGTTACTATCACAACAACCTACTCATCGAACCAATTGAGAAGTATGTAGCCCACATTCGGAAGCAATTTGGGCCTGGTGAGGGCCAGCTAAGGGGATACCCCGGTCACCCTGAGATTGAACTTGCTCTGTTTCGTCTCTACAAAGCAACTGGGAGTATCGACGCCTTTGAGTTGGCACAGTACTTTCTGACTGAGCGGGGAAATCCGACGGGTCAGGATGACAAGCACTATTATGATTGGGAAATGGAGAAGAGAGGAGAGATCTCATGGCAACGACCTGATGCTTACCCTGAGCATGGCACACTTTGGTACTGCCAGGCGGACTCCCCAATCGTGGAGCAAAAGACCATTGAGGGACATGCTGTCCGGGCCAACTACCTGCTCACTGCTGTTGCCGACATGCTTTACCTCTCAAAAGAGGACAGCCGGCCCATTCCAAATGCAGAAGGTTGGTCTGAAGCCCTGCACAGGCTCTGGGACAACATGGTCGACAAGAAGATGTACCTGACAGGAGGTGTCGGCGCCATCAAGCAGTGGGAAGGATTCGGCATCGACTATTTCCTCCCTCAAGGAACAGATGAGGGCGGCTGCTACAACGAGACCTGCGTTTCCATCGCTGTCATGATGCTTGCTGAGCGGATCTTGCATCTTGACCTTGACGCCCACTATGCCGACATCATGGAGCTGTGTCTGTACAACACCGTCATGACTGCGATGAGCCTTGATGGAAAGGCCTTTACGTACGTCAATCAGCTGGGTAGTACCGAAGCTGACAAGAGCGTGCGTGAAGAGTGGTTTTGGTGTGCGTGTTGTCCTCCTAACCTTACCAGACTCTTTGGTAGTCTGGGTGGTTATCTATGGGATTATGGTCACGAAGAGGGCAATGTCTTCATCAACGTACACTTGTACACAGGTGCTGAGCTTGCCTTCGATGCCAATGGGTTGCCTGTGGCCCTCCAGCAGAAGTCTAGCTGGCCATGGGAGGGCAAGGTAGACTTTCAGCTCTCAGCTCCATCATCTCTAGAAGTCGCCATCCGACTACGCCTCCCAGCATGGTCAAAGGGGGCATACGTCTTAACCCCATCTCCCCAGCCAGGCACCGTAAAGGTTGAAAAGGGGTACATCTGCCTAGACCCTGGCTATGTTTCGGAGAACCCTTCATTCTCTCTTGAGGTCCTCGGCTTCGAGCCTCGATACCTCTCTCCCCACCCATACACGAATCAGCGAGCTCTGGCACTCGCTCGTGGACCAATTGTGTACTGTGTCGAAGATGCCGATAACCCATGGGAGACAAACCACTTCAAGGATGTCTTTCTCCGAACAGACTCAAAGGTGGCTGAGAAGACGGTGACTGATGAAAAGACTGGAGAAGAATACGTGTATTTGCAGAGCAAATGCTGGAAGCAATCTATTTCCACTCATGCTTCCCTCAAAGTTGATGAAGACTCTGCCGCACCACTGGACCTGATATTTGTTCCCTATTATTTCAGGGCTAACAGGGGAGGAAAGGGACAGATGAGGGTTGGGTTGATGAATGGGGGCATCGAGTCAGGTTCTATCTTCCCTGAGAGACTGTGACAACATGTGTAGAGTGGCTCGATAACCGAGCATTGAGGCTCGAGATTGAACACAAATGCGTGCGGAATACACGTGGAACTCTTTCCACAGTATTACACGTTGACTTAATGCCACCAAAACGCAGATCAAAACATCACAATCAAAGTTTCAGTTCCTTTAACCGTCAAGCCTTCATACCCAAAGCCTAGGGACTCAATGTGCTCGAATCTACAAGATTCTTTGCTTCATCATTGATAGGGTAGTTTCAACAATAACTTGTCCAATTATTTGCGAAAGGGGTGACCACCAGGTACCTATCTAGGTATTCATGACTCCAAGGTAAATGTTCTTCATGAGCTCGGTTTGCCGTACGCCCCCTTTGTATCCTGTCGTTGACAGTAGATCCGCCCTTTTCGTATATAAATTGAATGAAATACGGCATTTGTAGTTAGAACGTGATGAGCATGAGATTCGAGTGGCGACAAGAGGTCAATCATCTTGGCAGTCCTCAAGATGACATTCTGAACAGAGGTCAGACGCCCATGACTACGTTCCCCTTAAACAACATTTCATCTAAGTGATTGAGTACGTATTAAAAACCCTGGGTCTTCCCCTGAATCTCGTGATCACCTTTGACTCAACTTAGTAGCCCTGCCTCGCTTCAAGTCAGAGCATAGTTCGCATGAGAGATCTGGTTACCCAGGCCTGGGGCCCTGCCTTATTCCGGGTCAGGTTCCCCGGAGTACCCCCACGGCAACTAGCAGCCGGATTCCGAATCAGTCGAGAGACATAGAGGCTGTGCGATGATGTAGTCCCCCGTCCGGGATAGTCCTGGTCCCCGGATGAGACCCCGTATAACCGAACTGTCGATCACGGTAGCACTAATAACGTTGTTCTTGGAAGACTAGAAGGATTTCTGACAACGTGTCGCATGCCCTAGGGAGGGCGTGGGACCATGTGATCGTTTAAACGCTCGAGCCCGGCATATTGAGGGTTCGTGTGTAACGCGTGACATACCCGGGAGCCATGTCATTGCTGGCGAGTTTGGGCCTCATTTTGGAAGAAGCGGAAGAGTTACACTACCTCCTGACCTATGTGGTAACCATTATCCAGTCGGAGTAAAAGCCCTGTTCCGTATCGTAGCTACCGAGAGTGAGGCTTTCGTTGGGTGCCCCGGAAGTTGAATGTTGTGATTGCAGGCGAGATGTTGCCCTGGTAAACAGTGTTCAACCAACTGGTTCACTTTAATGTGTGTGGATTTAGAAATGCTAATCTATAAATGAATAAGATTAAGGACTAGTGTGAGAACTAACGACGAAATATTTTCAATAAAATATTTCAAGATAGGACTTCGCCGTTGAGCGCCATCTCCTTGGGCTGCAAAGAACAATGGAGTTTTAAGTGTCTCCAGTACCGAAGCACATGCCTTAAAAGGCCTAGCGCACTGGAGCTGCCAGCCCCACCCGCGGTGGGCATTGCACCGACGCCCTCAGACCCTGTCCCTCCTCATCCACATCCCGCCTTGTCCTGTCTGGGTGTGTCACACCGTCATACCTTGTCTTACTACCTTACTTCTTACTTGCACGCCTCCTCAAAGACCTCCTCTTTCGTGCCGTCCCTCCTCTGTCAATCAAACCCGGACTGTTCGAGGACTATTTATTCTCTTTTGCGAGACAATTCGTGCCCCAGAAGTACTCCATTTTCTATCAATAAACTTGGATTTGATCAGTGTACAAGATCATTATGCCTGGTACGTAGCTCCTCTGCCCCTCTTCAAAACTACACTCGATCCTTTGGTCTCCCTTCAACTCAAACCTGCAGCAATTGACAGCTGTTCTGACACAATAATTGCTCCAGGCGGCGCCATTTTTGAAGAGAGCGAGTCTGCAGCTCTCGACGTACGAACTCGCGAGTCGGATGAAGAAGGCGAGGAGGCCCGGGACTCTGGAGCGACTGGCCATGGCGCCTCCGACGAGCAAGCAGCGTCCGACGCTGGCTCGCACCCCGACCACAGTGATGATGATCTCGAAGACGGAATGTTGCTGAGGGATCTTCCGAAGAGAACAACCTTCTACGATCCCGTCGCTGAGCGTCAAATGAGCCAGACGGACGCAAAGTTCTTTTATCACCGAAACAAGGCCGATCTACGAAGTGGCGGTGGTGCTGGCAACCAGTCGATACCTCAGAGTCCCTTTCTGACCTCGAGCTCTCGTCCCGCGACCGAGTACGGCGCCGATTCTATAGTTCTAGACCCCAATGGCCGTCGTGTTGATTCCTTTGCGCATGGGTTGGAGATGCCAGGCCCCGCTATCGACCCTGCGGCGATCACACAGTCGCCCACCGGGATTGAGCTCCATCCTGCGCCTTATCCTCCTAGCCACCCTTCAGTGCCTCCTACTCGAGCTGGAACTATCGCGCAGGAACCACGAGTAGGCGACGGCCCTGCTGCTGGGTTGCCTGCTGGAGGTCTCTTCGACACTGAACCCCATATTACTGCTGAGCTCAGTGCCATTTCCAAGAACATTCAAAGGATTTTGGATCTTCGACGCAAATACATTGCGCTTTCGCTGCAAGGGCCAGAAGACAACCCAAAAGATGACCCTGAATGGGACATTTATCCTCCCCCACCTGAGCCTGCATGGCAGCAACGTTCGCAGCATCAAGCTGCTGCTGCAGAGCACATTCCTGGTCAGGAGAAGGCAGGATTGAATGGAAACAAAGAGACACCCAGTGTTCAGCTACGATCGGAGACTCGGGAGAGCAAGCGACCAGTGCGAAAGCGCAGGCCGGGCGAAGACATCGGCGAGGACTTTGATATTGCCGATTTGCTACCCCTTCCCAGCAACGACGGGCGCACATACAAGCTGGATGATAGTGGAGTCTACCAGGTGTTTGAGCCCGATGCTGAAGAGCCTTCGATCCGAGTCCCCACAATCAGGGAGTTCTACATGGACCTGGACGACATCTTGGATGTCTCCTCCGATGGGCCCAGCAAGAGTTTCGCTTTCAGACGTCTCCAGTATCTTGAAGGCAAGTTCAACCTCTATGTCCTCCTCAACGAGTATCAAGAAACGGCGGACAGCAAGAAGGTGCCCCATCGAGATTTTTACAATGTTCGAAAGGTTGATACTCACGTTCACCACTCGGCATGCATGAATCAAAAGCATCTGTTGCGTTTCATCAAGAGTAAGATGAAGAAGTTCCCCAACGAAGTGGTACTGTTCCGTGACGGAAAGCACCTCACCCTGGCCGAGGTCTTTTCCAGTATCAAATTGACCGCCTATGACCTCAGCATTGACACTCTTGATATGCACGTAAGTTCAGCGTTCTCTGAATCTAGCTGTTTCGAGATACGCGGCTGACTTTCACAGGCTCATACCGATTCGTTCCATCGATTTGACAAGTTCAACCTCAAGTATAACCCGATCGGCGAGTCTCGTCTCCGTACCATCTTTCTCAAGACGGACAACTTCATTCACGGCCGGTATTTGGCTGAGATCACCAAGGAGGTCATTTCCGACCTCGAGTCGAGCAAGTACCAGATGGTTGAGTGGCGAATCTCAATCTATGGCAAGTCTATTGACGAGTGGGACAAGCTCGCTGCTTGGGTAGTTGACAACAAACTCTTCTCGCACAACGTTCGCTGGTTGATCCAGATCCCCCGTCTCTACGACGTCTACAAAGCTAGTGGCTTGATGGAGACGTTTGAGCAGGTGGTTAAGAACGTTTTCCAGCCCCTTTTCGAGGTTACCAAGGACCCTTCAAGCCACCCAAAGCTCCACATCTTCCTCCAACGGGTGATTGGCTTCGATAGCGTCGATGACGAGAGCAAGGTTGAACGACGCCTCTTCAAAAAGTTCCCTGTGCCAAAGGTTTGGGACACTAAGCAGAACCCGCCCTACAGCTACTGGGTCTACTACCTCTACTCTAACCTGGTATCTCTGAACTACTGGCGCAAGAAGCGTGGCTTTAATACCCTTGTCCTACGACCACACTGTGGAGAGGCTGGCGACAGTGAGCATCTGGCTGTTGCCGCCCTTTGCTGTCACAGCATCAGCCACGGATTGCTCCTTCGTAAGGTGCCTCTTTTACAGTACATATTTTACCTGGAACAGATTGGCATCGCCATGTCGCCGCTCAGTAACAATGCTTTGTTCTTGGCATATGAACGGAACCCTTTCCATCAGTACTTCAAGCGAGGCTTGAACGTGTCACTTTCTACGGATGATCCTTTGCAGTTTGCATTCACAAAGGAACCTCTCATTGAAGAATATGCAGTGGCTGCCCAGATCTACAAGCTGAGTCCCGTCGACATGTGTGAACTGGCGAAGAACTCGGTGAAGCAGAGTGGCTACGAGTTGTCCGTCAAGGAGCAGTGGCTGGGACCAGGCTGTGACAAGCCGGGGCGAGAAGGAAACACCATGGTCAAGACAAACGTTCCTGACCGACGTGAAGAGTTCCGGCACTTCACACTGATGCAGGAGAGGGACGTGTAAGTTGCAAATTTGGTCTCTGGATGCTCTTCCTGGTGCTAACCCTTTACCTCACAGGCTAGCAAAATACGTCCACTACAATGCTAACAGCGAGCTCCCGGCCCAACCCGGTGGCACTGATAGTAAGATGTCAGAGTCAGCGGTGTACATGGCCGGGCAGTCCACCGACGTGGGTCTTCCCTCTGGCGATGAGCCCTCGAATGTGGAAGCGTCCCCGTCGGCTAGCTATCATGCCGCAGCCGTAGGATCACCTACTGGATTATCGACTGGTCGAGACCAGACCTGGACTAGTGATGCCATGGCAGATCTTCACCTGTCGGGAAGCGACCCGAGGATGTTCCCAGGAATCTTCACACGAGGACACCGCACTGGTAGCCTCCGCAACTTGAGCCAGGCTGCTGAAGGCCGAACGACATGTGACGATGTTTTTGGGCCCGATACATCCTGATTGGACATTACTAGGCAGCGAAATGCCTTGCGAAAGGCACACTGGATAGGTTCGTAGAGTTATGTGAGTTTGGTATAGGTTGGGTTGACACGGCGGGGCTATATAGACAGTAACGTTTTCAAGACTCTGATCAAATAGGTACGGTTGGAAACTGTAGAATTGGTCTTTTATTGGTTAATCGGCCCCCAGGCATGGCTTTCGAAACTGATGGTCTTTCAGCTCTTATAGATGCACAGGTGAAGTATGTGCGTAGAAGATAAGTACACCACATGTGGGTTTGTGCTCTAGACATATTGTACCTCAGCGAGATGGGCTTTCGAGGTGCTGGGCTGTGCCAGAGAGTGGCTCCGGGATTTTGGGCAACGGTGTATGAAGTCTGTAAAACATCGCCTAACGTGATTGACTCAGTGGTGACTTCTGCTTGAAATATATTGAAAGGTGGTGCGAATGCCTTGTTGCTTGCTGCAAGTTAGGTAGTGGGGAACTTGGCATACCCGCAAACACATGCATACGCAGTTGTGTAAGATTGTCATATCCTTGCTCATCCGCGACAGCCGGATAAACTCATCTGAATAACTTGTTACTCCGTATGCCCGTTCTCTTGACCACGGCACTTGTTTCGGTTGACTTGTGTGTCGTTATGGGCCTAGAACGCAGCGCAGGTGAGCAAGTAGGCCGGTGAGACGGCGGCGATGTTGACGAAAGCATGTGGCTGAGGCAAGCTGTGTACAAATCCATCTTCTGGAAAGGGCCTATGGAAGGGAGCTGACGTTGGACCTGCTTGCGGGGGATCCAGTGGAGTTACAGGGTTCGACCTTGGATGGAAAGCCCAACCACCTCGTCACCGAAGCAATGGAGAAAATGCTGCCAGAGTAAGGGGGTGACGCAAAATCCGCACCGTGATAGCAGCGAATTAGGTATATCACTGCGTGCCCAAGCGGCGCCAATTCGACACCAACTTAACCACTTCGGCGCTATGCCTAAACAGGTAGGCACCTACCTAACGACTTGTCCAGGAGGCTCAGGTTCTCGAACTTGGTAGGGGGAAGATGCGTCGGGTCGGTCCATACCTAGCCGTTGCTCACTCCTCAGACAAACGACGCACTGCGTCACTTCGCATCGCATCGCATCGCATCGTTCCGCTTCTACTCGTCTCCCCTCTCCTCTTCGCCCTGCTCGTTAGCAAATTCCCAGCGGATTCCTTCTCGAGGCACATCCGCCCGCGGTGCAGCTTACTGAGCCGACTCACGACTCTCCGACATGGGGTTTCTGGGGGTGTACCGGGCCGTCTACGACTACGCGCCTCAGGCTGAGGGCGAGCTCGCAATCAACGACGGCGATCTGCTCTACGTCCTCGACAAGAATGGCGACGATGGCTGGTGGAGGGCAAAGAAGAAGGCCGGCGCCGACGATGAGGATGAGCCGACAGGCCTCGTACCTAACAACTATGTTGAACAGGTGAGTTGGCCTTGACTGGCCTCATATTCATGTACCATCACGATGATACTGACCTCCTTTTCTTCCTTACCCAAAGGCCAAGCCTGTAGAGCACGCCCGCGCCCTTTACGATTATACGCGTCAGACCGACGAGGAGCTCTCATTTCCTGAAGACGCTCAGCTCGAGGTGTACGATACGTCAGACCCCGACTGGATCCTCACCGGCCTCGACGGCGAATATGGCTTCGTTCCGTCTAATTACATTGAGCTCGGTGGCTCTGAAGAACCTCAAGCACCGTCGTTGCCTCCCGCTCCCCCAGCTCTACCTTCGAGGCCGCAACCTGCTCCAGCCCCCGAGCCCGAGCCCGAGACGGCATCTCCGGACCTACCGAGCAGCGCTGCACCCGCTCTGGCGGGTCCTGCTGCTGCTCTGGCGGGTGTTATGCATGCCCGTGCAGCCTCTCAACAGTCTGCAGCTCCTGCGAAACCTCCTCGTGCCTCCGTTACGTTCAGCGAACCCCCAGAATCCGACGACGAGCCTGTCCGATCCCCTGCTCTCCCTGCTCGACCGCGCGCGCCTGCTTCGCCTTCTCCGACATACGACCATCCGGCTTCACCAGTTAATATGCATTTCCACCAAGATCCTAATCGACGTCAGGATGTTGAGCGTACCCCTGGCGGTTTCCACTTGTACAATATCAATGAGATGATCTCAATTATGGGCAAGAAAAAGAAGATGCCTACCACTCTGGGAATCAACCTCCTGACTGGTGTGATTTTGGTCGCTCCCGAGCATGCTTCAGATGGACCTTCACAGGAGTGGACTGCGGACCGGATGACGCATTATTCACGGGAGGGGAAGCATGTCTTCATGGAACTCGTCCGCCCAAGCAAGAGTGTCGATTTCCACGCAGGAGCCAAGGACACTGCCGAGGAGATTGTCAGCGCATTGGGTGAGTTGGCCGGAGCTGTACGTGCTGAAGGACTCCGAGAGGTGATCATGGCGGGCACGCAGGGCAGCAGTGGTGGTGGTCAGAAGAAGGGTCAGGTTCTTTATGACTTCATGGCCCAAGGAGACGACGAGGTAACTGTCGCCGTAGGCGATGAGGTCATTGTTTTGGACAACACCAAGAGCGAAGAGTGGTGGCAAGTTCGCCGCCTGAAGAATGGCAAGGAAGGCGTCGTCCCAAGCAGCTACATCGAGATTACCGGCACTATCTCGCCATCGTCCGCCGGTATCAACTCTGCCAAGTCACTTGTCGAGCAAAATCGCCTCGAAGAAATTCGATTGACTAAGGAGGCCATCAAGGCGGGCAAAGAACCTCAGCAGGTAGGACCGGGAATGCCTCTTCCCAAACGAGGAAGTAGCCTCATGGCGAGAGAGAATGGTAGTAATTCGGGACAACAGCGGAGCCGTCGAGAAAATGGACGAAGCGATGGCAGCAGCCAGCCACGGTCCAAGCCTAGTAAGTGTCCTCTGTGCCATCCTTTTGCCTGTTTGGATACCATCAAATGCTGACTCTAGACCTCCCAGAGCCGGACTCGTCCAAGGTGCGCACCTGGACAGATCGATCCCGATCCTTCAGCGTTGAAGCCCAGTTCCTGGGCCTTAAGGATGGCAAGATCCACCTGCACAAGATGAACGGTGTTAAGATTGCTGTTCCCATCAGCAAGATGTCCCGTGAAGACCTTGAGTACGTTGAAAACATGACAGGCATCTCTTTGGAAGATGATAAGCCACTGGCAGATGTCAAGCGAGCTAGGACCGCCGAGAAGAGGGCCTCCCAGTCCAGTGCCCCTGCCGGCGTGACCATTGAGAAGAACAAGTCCGACTACGACTGGTTCCAGTTTTTCTTGTCCTGCGAGGTTGCGGTAGGATTGTGCGAGCGCTACGCTCAAGCATTCATCAAGGATTCAATGGACGAGAGCGTTTTGTCCGATGTCGATGCAAGTACCCTCCGAGCTCTTGGCCTCCGCGAAGGCGATATCATCAAGGTCATGCGCCACTTGGACTCCAAGTATGGCCGTACGCGTGGCGGGAAGAGAGGTGTTAGCTTTGCGGAGGGAGATGGTGAAGGCGCTTCTGGAGGTTTGTTCTCTGGACCTGGTGGTGCACTACGAAACAACACTCGCAAGGGTCGACCTGCGCCGGCGGTTCAGACAAGCGATGTCGTTGATGCTAGCGCTTTCTCCAAGTCAGACGGCTCCAAGGCTGCGGATGAGGATGCGAAGTCGCCAGTACAGACCAGCCCGCCTAACAAGAGCCCCGAGCCTCGCCAGGCTGCTTCTTCAGGATTTGACGATGATGCTTGGGACGTCAAGCCCAGCAAGCAGCAGCCGCCACCGCAATCACAGCCGCAACCCCCAGCCGAACCCGCCCCGAAGCCTGCCCCGGAACCATCGCCAGCCTCTCCTCCACCCCAGGCTTTGACGGGATCCATGAAGGAGTTGTCGCTCTTGTCAGCACCGCTTGAGCCTACAAAGACTGAGCCCACCCCTCCAGCCCCCAAGGTCGAAGTTGCTCCTGAGCAAATAGCGTCGGTGCCTACAGCGCAACCCCTGGGCGGCGCTTCCCCGTCCTTCTTCACGCCAGTCGCGCAAGCACGACAACGTCCTACGCCACCACAGGCATCAATGAACCAGGCATCTCTTGTGCCTCCACCACCTCAAAGGCCTCTGTCGGCTCCGCAAACAGCTCAGCCCAGCGGATTTGCTCCCCCACCGATGGTACCCCAGATGACGGGCGCGTTGCAGGGGCAGGTGGCACTCCCTGGCCAGAGCCTGAACGAGATAACCCAAGCTCGTCTGCAGCAGCAATACACTGCTCAGATGCAGCCTACCATGACCGGATTCCCTGGACCACAGGGCCCTCAGCCCATGATGCCCTTCCCTACCGGTGCCGGCCAATTCATGCAGCCAATGATGACCGGAATGCAGGCACCAAACCAATTCCAACAGATGCAGCCTCAGCCCACAGGCTTCCAGCCATCCTTTGCGGCTACACAGTCTATGTATGGAGCCCCTCCTGGAGGCATCAACAACTACCTGCCACCGGCCCTCGAGCCCCAGCGAACGGGTATGCCTAGTCTGCCACCCCAGGTTACTGGTATGGGTGGTATGAACAACACAATGAACAATACGATGACCCCCCAGCCTCTGGTGCCGCAGCAGACCGGCCCACCACCCCCAGTCCGCTTTGGTGTAACAAACGAGCCCAAGAAGCTTGCTCCTCAGGCAACCGGACGAAGAGCAAACTTGGCGCAAGCGAGTAAGTTAAACCCTTGGCTGGTCCTAATCACTGCTAACATCGCCTGCAGCCCCCCAGAACCCATTCGGATTCTGATCTCGTGCAAGCCCATACATAGCATCTAGTTGTTGGCGGCGTGTTATTGGTCATGGTTGGCGATTGCTTTGGACATGTTTCTTCACATCTTGTATGCATATCTAGTCTTTGTCAGGCAACCCTACTAGAAGTTGTGTGTATGACGATGGTAATACTCAATCAATGACCGGCTCAGAGCAGCCTGACTCGGTCTCTTCTAATTATACTAATCTATGTGTCTAAACAATGCTGTGAGCGAATGTAAAGGCGCGAGTCTGCTGGCAAGGCGACTGGCGCCCCACGAAAGATTCGGCGTATGATCGTGTCGAGGACGACCAGATGCACCTCCCTCCACCTCTTGACTTTCACGACGCAATTCATAGTAGACAGGGATAGAAAACAGAACCTGGCTCTAGAACTGAACATACATATCCTTGAAGGGATAATACAGCTCATGGCATCTCACCAAGTGCCGACGATGGACGTAGATCAGTAAGCAACCCCGCAACTCGATTGACCGTGCCAAGCAATCAAAGCACCATGCCTCCAGGAATCTAAGCGACCAAGCAAAGAAAGTAACCAGAAATGCGCGCGATTGCAACAAGACTAGGCGATCTATCCAGATTGGAATCACCGTGAAGGACAAACTCAAGCCTTGCGACGTCGTCCACCAGAAAGCTTGGCCGCTCCCGTTCCCACAGCAGAAAGATCGATCTCGGCCTCGGTCACTGGGGTTTCGAGGGTTTCGTCCTGCGAGTCTGATGAAGGCTCAAAGCGCTTGCGAACAGCCCGGATCATCATGAAGAACCAGTAGAAATTGAGACTGTTGAGTGTGATGTTACTGGCGAGGTATGCCGCACCCAGCCACACAGGCACCGTTGAGTCCTCATGTGCGAATGCCATCACTGGTGTTGTGAGCGCCTCGATGTTGGGGTGCGTGTTAATGCCCGCCCACACGTCTTTGAAGACACTGACGGACATGTACGTTCCGTACACAAGTCGGCATGTGAAAAAGGTGAAGAGGAGCATGAGGCCGTTGTAGAGCTGAGCTCGTGTGCCCGTCATGCCCACCTTGTCCATGAACCAGTGAACGTTGAGGAAGGGGGTTGATAGTTCCCAGAGGATGAACACGCAGGCATAGTAGTTAAGGAATGGGCGCTGAAGTGAATTCTGGTTAGCAAAAAAAGGTAAGGAACACAAGGAGTTTTGAAAAAAACATACAAAGCCCAGAGAGTACACCAGGAGGGCAGCGATAGCATGCGCCAGCGTTCCCAGGCCAAAGACATCGAGGTTAAGGCTGGTTACGATCAAGTCCCAAAGGAAGTAGCCAGCTGCCAGGGCCTGGATGAAGCCAGCGGCGCCAGTATAACCCCAAATTCGTTCCTCCCAAGTCATGTTCTTGATCTCGTTATCGGTGAACATGACCCAAATAGCAAGGCCGTTGATGAGGCAGCTCTGCACCATGGACACAACGTGGGCATCCCAGTTAAGTCGCCTCTTTCGCGGGAGCTTGGAGTAGTGCTCCGGGGCTAGCAAATTCGATATCCATGGCGAAATTGGCCAGAAAACGACCGAGTATAGAAGAGCGGCAGCCAGAACTTCGTGAATATGGAGCGGCAGCGAGGGGAGATCGAACAAGTCAGCCCAGGGCTGTGCTTTCTCGGCGAGCCAAGGTACGGGCGGGAGGAAGAATGGGTCTTTCATGGTGAGGTCTGGTCGCAATCGGGTTCGCAGAAGCGGTCGCGGTCAGAGTTGCAAGGTGTAAGTCGAGGGAAGAGGGAAAGCCTGAGATAAAGAGAGAAAAAGGCAGACAATGCGACGAGGCAATGCGCCTCAGGGAACAAAACGGGCAGCCTGCCTGTATAAAAAGATCAAGGTCACGTCTGTTGGGGAACCTCACGTGGGAAAGGCACGGGTACAGGTGCGTGCCGCAAGCCATCACGGAGCTTATTTCAGTATTCGTACCCATCCCCAGCCATTCTGGGTATTAGTGGCCGTTCCTCTAGTCCCCAATAGGTTTGAACTACGCAATGCATCAATGTTGGGGAAGCAGCTCCAGCCTTAGGTAATCAGGGGACCTACCTGATGTGGCAGTGTGTCAACCGTCTTCCCTACCACCCCACCAGCTCCAGCTGCCAGCTGCCACCTCACTCGTTAAGAGCACCAGATACAATCACGACGGACGAAACACACATTCGCTACACTAGTTCATCGAATCCCCGCGGCTAAACGGACCTGGCACGCACATATCGGATAGATCGACTCCACGTGGCCGCGTCGTTCGGCTTCCTGATCCGCCCACTCTTGCAGACCACCCGAGCCCGTCTCAGTTCAACGATCATACCCCCTTGGTCATCATGGCTGAGGCGCTGCGAGACTTGCTCGCTCCCGACCAACAGGCTGACCCTGGCGCATTGGAGTATCTGACGTACCTTGCAGAACAGCAGTCCGACTTCTTGCAAACCTCCGAGCCTCAAGTTCTTTCCCAGACGTCCCACTCACTCCTCCTGGCTGTCCAGGCCCTTTCGAAGCGGTCACATAAACCCGTCGTCGAGTCAGCAGCTAGCCATGCCACGTTACGGCAGTCGCTGCCAGCTCTGGCCCAGCGAGCTTCCGATCTTGTCCAAGCAGTACCTCGCCTCGATACACAAGCAGAGCACTTCTCATCCGCCTTTGGAAAGGCGAGCGAGAGCAAGTTGCTGGCTCGAAGAAAACAGGCCCTGCTACTCCTTCGAAACTCGGAGCGCCTCGTCGATGTAATGGAGATGCCTCTGCTTCTTTCATCCGCTGTCTCGGCCACCCCCGTCAACCATTCGTCCACTCTCGAGCTCTACGCCCACGTCCGTCGCCTGGCATCCCTCTACCCAGATTCACCCCTCGTCACATCAGTCCTGGAGGAGGCGGACGCTGCTATTCGACAGATGGCAGCTGATCTCGTTGGCACGCTGAAGGCGCCCAATTTGAAGCTGGCTGCTGCTGTTAGGACGATTGGTTGGTTGAAGCGTATCGTCCCAGACCTGGTTACGGACACACCGACCGAGGACGCTCTCCCTGCCGTTTTCTTGGTCTGTCGCTTGGCCACACTTTTGACGACACTGGAGGCATTAGAACCCCTCAGAGATCTTGCCGATGAGGAACGCCTTCGACAGGACAAGTCAGCTAGCTCATGGTCTGGTGGGCAACAAACTGAGCGCTATCTCAAGCGGTTCATTGAGATCTTCCGTGAGCATAGCTTCAGCATAGTCTCTGTCTTCAAGAGCATAAGCTCGAGCTTTGCTTCACTAACCGAGCACAATGACGATCCCTTACGATTGTTGCCGTCGCCAATGGCCACATTTCCCCTACACCTCGTTGAGATGCTCGTTGAGACTCTGCGCATTTATCTGCCCACAGTCAAAGACCAGACATCAAGGGAGAGCATTTTGACGCAGGTCCTCTACTGCGCGGGTAGTCTCGGCAGACTGGGGGCTGACTTCGGGATGCTTCTCGCCTCCATTGGCGTGGATGAGTGGGTTGAGTTGGTCAAGCGACATCGCCTTCTCGCTGGGCGCCTTGAATCAGTCATAGGCGACTATCGAGGCAGTCATGCTAGTGTCGCGAGTTGAGATGGTCTTTCCCCAATGCAACAAAGTGGGGCAAAGTCACGAAACGGGGTCTGAGACTTTTGGTCCGATTTCATCCTGTCATGTCACTCAATCAGTTCCCCGACATGTGGCCGGAGTCTGCGACTAGCCATGGGCCTCACAATTGCCAGTTCCCCAGCGCAGCACAATGATGCCGTTGCATCCCCACCAATGACTGAGCAACGAGCCTCACGGCCAGCAAACTCAGGTATGCCTTCCAACGAGGCCCAATGGCGCCCGGTACACCCGGCGCTCACCGGCCTCGATTTGTCTGGTGGCTTTTTTTCCCTGACATTACCATTCAGCTCGCCATTTCGTCTCCGGCCTTGGCTCCGGAGTTGCCTCTGCGGTTATTCTTCAGCCTCTTGACCTACTCAAGACCCGGGTTCAGCAGTCTGGAGGATCATCACTCACCGCCACGCTACGTGATATAAGGCAGTCTTCAAGCCTACTGCAGTCTCTCTGGAGAGGCACTGTTCCGTCTGCCCTGCGGACGGGCTTTGGTTCAGCCCTTTACTTCACTTCACTCAATGCTATCCGCCAGCACGCTCAGCGGACGGGCATCCTGGGACGTCGGCTCCAGACTCAGGGCGGCTCCTCCGTACTGCCCTCACTCACAAACTCTGGCAACCTTGTATCAGGCGCCATTGCGAGGACATTTGCTGGATTTGTATTGATGCCTTTGACCGTCATCAAGGTTCGGTTCGAATCCAGCCTCTACTCGTATCCGTCCCTCGCATCTGCAGCCCTCGATATCCGGCGGACGGATGGGTGGCGTGGTTTCTTTGCAGGATTTGGCGCCACAGCACTCCGAGATGCACCTTACGCTGGAATGTATGTGCTTTTTTACGAGATGCTGAAGACGCAACTTGGCTCTCTGGCAGCAAAACCAGGAGCTTCCGGTGACGGTCCGACCAAGATGCAGGCCACTCTTGCTAGTTCTGTCAACTTCACCTCTGCTATGCTCGCCGGCGGAGCATGTTCGGTTGTCTCCAATCCCTTCGATGCAGTTAAGACACGAATCCAGCTGCAGCCACATGAGTATAGGAACATTTGGCATGCTTGGTATAGAATGGTGTCGCAAGAAGGCGTTCGTTCACTCTGGGATGGTCTTGCACTACGTATGAGCCGAAAGGCGATGAGTTCGGCGTTGGCTTGGACTGTCTATGAGGAATTGATTCGCCGGGCCAGGTGAATTGGGATTTGTACAACAAATGTAACAACAACTCATCTCATATATAAAATAGATGGCTAGCGCTGAGGAACTGCATGTACAAAAATAACAAGCTTCACAACTCATATCCAATCCGACCTTTCAGGTTTAAGCTGGGCGTGCCCCAGCCAAATACATCAAGAGTGACGGCGACTTGCTTCTGCGACGCTCCTTCTTGTCAGTCTTTTTCCGCACCCACTCAAACTCTGGGTCATCTCTGCCATGCTTCTTCTCCTCGATCATCAGCATCTTGCCGCGTTTCTGGCGGATGTACTTGGTGTGCTTCCACAGTTGATCTTGTTCCCACTCGGGCACCCAACGCTTGATCAAGACATACTCGGGATCCTTGAGATAATGTTAGTTCGAGGTCTGGCGTAAACTGGGAGGGGCAAGGGACAAGGGACACGTACGTCATCGAGATCAAAGTCAACCCCGTAGGCTCGCAATGACTCGATCGACAGATGTCGACGAGCCATGCGGGTGTAGGTCGGTCTGGGACCTGGGGCGACGGCCATAGGGGGGGCCTGGTTGGTGTGGGCGACGTGGTTGGGGTGGTGGACTATGGGACCGACAAGTCCCCCGTGAGGGGCAGGAGCGCCATGAGGGACATGGGCAATCTGACCCATGTTGGGAACCATCCCATGATGTGGTAGGGGACGATAGGGTGGCTGGGGCGAAGGCTCCCTCTTGATCTTTTCCTTCTTCATGATGGCGTCTATTGCCTCATCGTCGAGTCCAGACTTGACGAGATCCTCCCGTAGTCGCTTCTGATACTCTTTCTCCTTGGCCTCTTTCTCGGCCTTTTCCTTAGCAATGCGTTCCTTCTCTTCTCGCTTGTACCTCTCGACAGCTTCGGCTGCCTCTCGTTCCTTTTGGTCCTTGCGTTTCTTCTCATCGGTGACACGCTGTAGCTCCTTTCTCTTGTACTCTTCAACTGCGTCGTTGGCCTCCTTCTCGCGGCGGTCGCTCTCCGCCTTGGCTGCATCCTTTGCTCGGAGTCGCTTCAGATCAATCGCCTTCATGAGGCGTTCCTCCTCTGCTTCCCGAGCTTCCCGTTCCTTCATCGCATCCAACTCGCGTCTGGACTGTTTCAGCTCTTCCTCTTTGCGGTATTTCTCCACGATCCGACGCTCATCATCGTCCCGGGCATTGGCAAGTTGGACTTTCTCAAGCTGTTTGCGGGATTGCTCAGCCTCCCATTCCTCACGATAGCCTTTCACAAGTCTTTGCTCGTCCCTTTCTCGTTCGTTTGCAAGGCGTGTCTTTTCCAGTTCTTTGCGGGATCGTTCGGCTTCCCATGCCTCTCGGTGGCCCTTGATTAATTGCTGCTCATCTCTCTCTCGAGCGCTGGTAAGGCGTATTTTCTCCAGTTCCTTGCGAGACTGTTCAGCCTCCCACTCCTCGCGGTAGCCTTTGACCATTCTCTGTTCATCCTTCTCGCGAGCATTGGCGAGGCGCATCTCCTCGAGCTCCTTGCGGGCTCGTTCTACCTCCCATTCCTTCTGCGCCACGTATGATGAGGAACCCGATCGAGATCGAGAGTGCGAGCGTCGCCGACGGGAAGATCGTCGCACAACCTGCTTTCGGTCGTCATCGTCGTCAGATGAGAAATCGTTGTAGATTCGGTTGTTGATAATGACGGGAGCGGGTAGTGGAGGGCTGCTAGTGCGCCGGTCACGGGATCGGGAGCGCTCACGGGACTTGGATCGGGATATCACGGTGGTGAGACGCTCAGGTCCGAGGCGACTAGGTCCGGCAGGTGCATCGTAGTAGCTGTGAGGGCGCTGTCCACCCGAGACATAGCGGACACCACCTGGCGATCGGCCGCTTCGACGGACGTGAATGTCGTAGTCTTCGTCGTCGGAGTCGGTGTAACTGTAGCTGCTTCTGCTCATTGTTCCAGGCAGCAACACCCAAGGTGTAATGTAGTTGGTGAGAGGTTGATAAGCAAGCAGATGAGAGGACTAAGGCGGTGATGTCTCTCTGTGTTTGGAAAGTGACTTGTTGCTTTGGTGAAGACCTAGCTTGGGAGGAGACTTTCAAGGTATGGGAAGAGTAGAAATATGAGGAAGGAGGGGAGGAGAAGAGTAAAGAAGTAGGTAGGAGGGCGTAAGCAGACAACCGACACAGGGCGTCCTCCGTCACAACATGGGACCGTGGTAGGGCTGGACATGGGAAGGCGGGGCTGAAACTGAGGTGGGGGCTGAAATCCGACTTGAACGGATGGTCCCTGGTCCTTAAAGAGGTGCGAGATGCACAAAGGCGCAGCGCTAGTCGATCAAAGGTCTTTTAGCTTATCGAGCACGGATGAGCCGAGGGAAAGATCTGGATGTTCATAGCGGACGACGAAACCGGCGGTGAGCAAGACTGAAGTGAAGTCGACAAGTTTCAGAGAATGACCGCGATTCCTTAATTCATGAGATGATCAGAGAAACTATCTACATGTCGACGCCCGCTGAGGGAACTGGGAGCTGAAGGCCGGATGTAACAAACATGAAGTCATTTTGGTCATTGTGATGAGAGGAGCATTGGGGGCCAAATCTACCTAGTCGCATTGGCTGCCTGTTGTGCGTATTGCATATTGCACAGCCATCCAGGTGATTCCGAGTGAAGGGGAGGCCGTCCCAAGACAGCCACACTGCAAAACCACCCTGGTCGAAGTGGTCACGTCGGCATCAAGTGGGCTCAGAGCGTGCGGCGCAGCGATAGGGCTGGGGACGCAAGAGTCATGGCGGCACCGAGAATGTGGGCGGCAATTGAAACACTTTTTTCTGCATTTGAAGGCGTCGGCGGCTCGGCACCCAACGTGACTCGACGTGGAGAAACAGCGGCTAGGACGGGACCAAGAGGTAGCCAAGAGGCAGCCTAGGTAGGTATGGGACACCCGAACCTGTGGCAGGCATCCTGGCGTTTAAGTTATTTGACGCGGAGCATCTGCTCGATGTGCTCGCGGCTGTTCTTGTGCGTTGTCTCCAAATACAGCAAACGTTGGCTCAGCTTGTCCACCTCACTCTCCAGACCCTGTGTCTGACCCTCAAGCTTCTGTCGCAGGGAGTCTACGGGAAGAGAAATGAACCTAGAGGGCGCAAACAAACACGACCGACGTTAGACCATGGAAAAATGCTGGTGCGGGGTTGCGAATGGATGATGGGTGATATCGTGGGGAGTTTAGGGAATGGTACATACATTTTTCCGACACCTTCGTAGACCACGGCGTCCTCGGGCAAGCTGGCCATCTCGCTTAGAGTCAGCTTAACAAGGCGCTGTTCCCGCTGCTTAGCAGTCATCTGAGTACGGGCCAGGCCGATCTGTTGCTGAGCTGCGATAGCCTGGCTCTCGATCTCGCGCACCAGCTGTTCGAGCATTAGCAATGAGGTGGCAGGGGAGGCTCACTGACATTCGGGAGAGGAACGTTGTTGCGCAGAGGGAGGGCAGGGGATGCATACCTTTTGCAGGGCCTCATTTGGGATAGACATCGTGATTTATGGAATGCACGCGAAGTGAAGAGGCACGGATTGACCCAGCGTGTTGATAATAAGAAAGAGCGTGATGGTAAAGAGGAGCGGTGGGAATAGTGGGTAAATGCATAGGTACGCGAGAGTAAGGTTATGCTTAAAGGGAGGGAAAAAAGTAAAAGAAAGTATTTTAAGGAAAATATTAATAATATATTTATATTAAGCTATTTAGTAAGCTAAGATATATTTTATTTATTATAAGTAAAGCTATTATTAAAGGTATTAATAATTATATAAATAAATTTTAATAATTTTATTAATAAAAATTATATACTTAAAGCTTAAGGTTTTAATAATCTTAAATTAGTAAGACTTAAATTAAAATATTTTATTTCTTTTTTTAAATAAAAGAAAATAAAAATAATAATATTATTATAATTTAAAAAAATATTAATATAAATATTAATATAAATTATTAATTATATTAATATATTATATATAAATAAGAAATTTATATTATTTAAATTTTAATTTATTTTTTTTATTTTTTTATATATAAATTTATATATTTATAAAAGAGCTTATAAAAAGGTATTTTAAATATATTAAATTATAATTATATAATATTATTTTATTAAAAAAATTATCTTAATTAAAGTCTTAGTAATTTTAATATTAAAGTTTTTATATTTAAAACTTAAAGTCTTAATAGGCTTTAATTAATAAAATTTAATTATTATTATTTAATTTTATTTTATATAAAATAAAGATTAAAATATTATAATTAATATCTTAGTAATTTTAATAATAAAAGCTTTATACCTAAAGCCTAAGGTCTTAATAGGCTTAAATTAATAAGGTTTATCTATATAATTATTAATACCTTTAATAATAGCTTTATTTATAATAAATAAATTATATCTTAATTAGCTAAAGAGGTTAAATCCTCTTTTTATAGTAGCTCTCCCTTTTATTATTAACTTTTTAATTATTTTTATAATTCTTAATTACTTAAAGAGATATAAATCTTAAAAGATTATATTTTATTATTTTTATTAAAGGAGGTTTAATTATAATTAATAATAATTATAATTAATTAATAATATATATAAAAATTATAATAATTACTTTTTATAAAGACTTTTAGCCTAATAATTAAAGTAATATAATTAATACCTATTAATATATCTTCTTATATAATTAATATAACCTTATTAAAGAGGTCTATAAGCTTTATAAGGGCATAAAAAGTACTTATAATAAGCTATAAGAAATAATTTTAGATAAAGCTATTTAAACTATTAAGCTAAGTATATAGCTTAGTTATTTAATATAAATTAGGCTTATAATCTTTAATTATAACTTTTTTTTTTTTTTATTTAGCCTTTTTTTACTTAGTTATAATATAAATAATTAATTTAATTTTATTAAAAAAAAGTAATTTTTATTAAAGGCCCTTTAAAGGTAATTAAAGTAAAGTAAGCCTCTAGCCTAATAAGAAATAATATTCCTAAATAGCTTTAAAAATAATAACTTTAAAGATAATAATATAGGTTTATATAAGGCATAACTTATAACTCTTATTATTAATATTAATACCTTTTATAATATTAAATAAAAAGATTAAAAAAGTCTTATAGCTAGCTAAGATCTAGCTATATAGCTATAGGTATAATATTAGGAAATAGGGGTTATTAATATTATAGATTTAATACCTCGGAGGGATTAGTTTTTAGAATTAATAGTAGAGTTTTATAAACTTAAAAAGTATTAGCGCCGGGGCTTAATATTAGACTAAAACTTAGTAATAAATAAAAGTCTATTTAATTAAACCTATTTAATTAAATATATAATATATAAATATTAACTTATATAGATATATAAATAATAATAATTTTAATAATAATTTTAATAATAAAAAATTAAATTATATAATAATAAATACCTTTAAAAATAGCTTTATTTATAATAAATAAATTATATTTTAATTAATTAAAAAAATAAATATTTAATTTCTTTTTATAATAACTTTTTTTTATTATTAATTTATTAATTATTTTTATAATTTTTAATTACTTTAAGATATATAGATTTTAAAAAATGATAATTTTAATATTTTTATTATATTTTAAATTTATATTACTTAAAGTAAAAATTAAATATTATTATTAAATTATTAATAATTTTAATAATAAAAGCCTTATATTTAAGGCTAAAGTGCTTAATATATTTAAATTAATAAGGTTTTATATTTTATTATTAAAAGCTTTAATAATATATTTATAATAGCCTTATTTATAATAAATAAATTATTTCTTAATTCATTAAAAAGCTTTTAATCTTTTTATATAATAGTTTTACCTTTTAATATTAACCTTTTAATTAATCTTATAATTTTTATTTAATTAAAAATTAAAATCTTTTAATATTTTATTTTTATTAATATTATTAATAAAAATCTACTAATTATAATTATTCTTTATAATAAAAATAAATTATTTAATTATATTATAATATTATTTAATTTTATTTTATTTAAAATAAAGATTAAAATATTATAATTAATATCTTAATAATTTTAATAATAAAGGCTTTATACTTAAAGCCTAAGGTCTTAATAGGCTTAAATTAATAAAGTTTATCTATATAATTATTAATAGCTTTAATAATAACTTTATTTATAATAAATAGATTATATCTTAATTAGCTAAAGAGGTTAAATTTAATCTCTTTTTATAATAGCTTTCCCCTTTATTATTAACCTTTTAATTATTTTTATAATTTATAATTACTTAAAGAGATATAAATCTTAAAAAATTATATTTTTATTATCCTTATTAAAAGAGGTTTAATTATAACTAATAATAACTATAATTAACTAATTAATTAATTAATAACTAACTAATTAATTAATAATATATAAAAAGATTATAATAGCTATTTTTTATAAAGACCTCTTGCCTAATAACTAAAGCAATATAGCTAATACCTATTAGTATACCTTCTTATATAACTAATATAATCTTACTAAAGAGGTCTATATACTTTATAAGGACATAAAAAGCACTTATAATAAGCTATAAGAGATAATCTTAGATAGAGCTATTTAAAGTATTAAGCTAAGCGTATAGCTTAGTTATTTAATATTAATTAAGCTTATAATCTTTAATTATAACTTTTTTTTTTTATTTAGCTTTTTTTTATTTAATTATAATATAAATAATTAATTTAATTTTATTAAAGAAAAATATTTTCTATTAAAGCCCTTTTAAAAAAAGCTAAAATAAAATAAGCCTTTAGCCTAATAAGAAATAATATTCCTAAATAGCTTTAAAGATAATAACTCTAAAGATAATAATATAAGTCTATATAAGGCATAGCTTATAACTCTTATTATTAATATTAATACCTTCTATAATATTAAATAAGAAAATTAAAGAAATCTTATAGCTAGCTAGGATCTAGCTCTATAGCTATAGGTATAATTATATTAGGAAATAGGGGTTATTAGCGTTATAGGTTTAATACCTTAGAGGGATTAATTCTTAGAGTTAACAGCAGAGTTTTATAAACCTAAAAAGTATTAATACTAGGGCTTAGCGCTAGACTTAGTAGTAAATAAAAGTCTATAAGTTTAATTAATTATACTTATCTAATTAAATATATAATATATAAATATTAGCTTATATAAATATATAAATAATAGTAATTTTAATAATAATTTTAATAATAAAATTATATTATAATATCTTTTTATTAAGACCTTTAATTTAAAAATTAAAATATAATAATAAATATATATAAAAATAATTTTATTTATAATAAACTTTTATTTATTTAAATAATTATTAACTTAAATAATTAATTTTATATAAAACTTAAAAAAAGGCTTTTAATAAAGCTTTTTAAAATATTATAAAAAAATAATAAAAAAATAATAATTAAAAGATTATATTAATAATATTTAACTAAAAAACTATTTTTATTTAATTCTTTTTAAATTAGTATAGTAAAACCGCCTTAATTAGTTAAAGATAAGATATAAAGTTATATATTAAGGTATAATAATTCTTTTATAGTATTATATCGGCTAATTACCTAAAGGGCCTAGCCGCATAGATTCTTTCTATATAATAGGGGTTATATAGACCCCTAGGTAATATTTCTATATATTATATACCCCCCCACGGGAAAAGGCTAATATTACCATTAGTATTATATATATAAATTAATTATTTAATTCCTAAGTCTATTTGCCTATTATAATCCCTTTATAATACCTTCATAATTATTTTTTTTTTATTTCTTTTAATATTTTATTCTTAGTTTATTACCTTTAAATTACTTAGGGTATTTCCGCCGGAAATTATTTACTAAGTTCTTATTAATATCCTTAACCTTAACTTATTAATTATATTTAGGACCTTATCCTTTTTATTATATAATAAATCCCTTAAAGGGCATAGCCTTATATCTTTAATAATATATTTTTCTCTTAATAATAAAGTTAACCTTAAAGTATTCCTTATTATTAGGTCCTTTTTTAATAAGACTAGGCTTATCTTCTTAGAAATTATTAATATATACTAAGAGAAGATATTATATTAAGATTATAAGATAAATTTTTTATTAAGGCGGGAGCTTAAGCTTATAAGCTAAGTCGCTAATTATTCGCTTAATTTAAAAGGGATTAATCCTTTATTATAATTATTTCCTCGGGGGCTTACTAAGTAAATAATATCCCTTATAGAGTTATAGATATATTTAGTTATTTTCTTTAAAGATAATTAATTAATATTTATTATTATAACATTATTTTCCCTTTATAGCTATAAAATTAATAGCTAGCTAAGTATTCCTATAGATTATTTCGCGAAGGTAGGGTAAGTTAGGGATATTCTTAATAGGCATAAGAGCTTTTAGTACTCTCTAGGGTTTAAAGCTATGGATATATTTATATATTAAGACTTTAGTTCTAATATTAATTATATTATTAAGGTTTTATTAAAGACTAAGAAATATATAAGTCTAATTAATATTAGGGTTTTTAATATAATAAAAATATAAGGTAATTTTAATTATTTAATTTCTTTTTTTTAATAGCTTATTTACTTATAGATAATAGGCTATTATTATAGCTAGTTATATTTTAAATTCTTTTTAAAATTACCTCTAGAAAGGTAATATAAATTTAAAGTTATAATTTAATGTAATAACCTTAGGTATACCTTAGTTTATAAATATTAATTACTAAGATAATATAATTACTTAGTTAAGAGTATAATATATAATATATCTAGGAATTAATAGATTTTACTTATTTATTATATAAGTAATTATTATTAATTAATTAAATTAATTAAAGCTATTAATTACCTAGGGATTACCTATAGAAGGGACTAAGGGTATATTTATAATAAAATCTATTACAATAATATATATTAATAATAAAGGTAAATAATTCAGGAGATAATTACTAAGTTAGGGGGAGGGCGTATTAAGCTATTTTAGGCTATTAGGCAATTTCCTATATATAGAAAAAGGGTTAGAGCTATAGGGCTTTAACCTTTATTATTATCTTCTTTTAGAGGTCAAATTAAAGATAAGGGAGCTTTAGGCTCTTTTCTTAAAAAGATCTTTATTATTAATTAATTATTTACCTTTATTATTTTATATAATATTTTATTTACGAGAAAATATATAAGATCTTATATTTAAAAGTTATTAAAAAGAAAGTTAAGAGAAAAGCCTAGGCTATAGTTAATATATTTTATTTCTCTAATAAATTAATGCCTTTATATAAGATATTTAATACTTTTATTTTTATTATTATTAGGATATATTATTTAAGGGTAATTTAATTAATTAAATAAAAAAATATACTTCTAAGCTATTAATTAATAAACTATAAATATCACTATTATTATTAGGCTAAGAAAGAGAAGAATATTAATAATTACTCTAAGTAAAAAAGAGGGAATTAAAAAAACCCTAAGAAACTATTTAACTTAAAAAGGAAATTAATTATAAATATATCTTATTCTCCCTTAGTTTTAGATTTTAAGATATTATTTAATTAAATTCCCTTAAAGAATTAAGGCTAAGATAGACCTTTAGAATACCCTATAAAAAGCAAATATAAAGAGATAGAGGTATTTATTTACTATAAATAAAAAGAGAAATAATAATAATAATATAGAGGTAATATAAGAATTAGCATTTCTTAATAAAATTAATAATTTAATTATACTTAAGATACTTAGAGAACTCTTAATTAAGTAATAATAAAGGGTCTTAATTATTAGAATCCTTATTTAGATAATTATTAAAAGTAAGGTTTTTATTACCTTTATTTTTATTTTTATGATATTAAAAGAAACCCTAATTATTAACTTATTTTATATTATTATAACTAAAAATCTTAAGATAAAAGATTATTTTTATTAAGGATTAATTAATTATTTATTTATTACTATGATTATTATCTCTATAATTATAGCCTAAAATAATAAAGGTATTAACCTCGGGAAAAAATCTAATAATATCTAAGGTTAGAGTTTAAAAATAAGAAGTAATAAAGCCATTAAAGGTAATAATAAAGTTAATAAATTCCTCTTTAAGATCTTAATTAAAGGATTAAATAATCTTTCTTTTATTATTTCTTTTAATTTATTTCTTTTCTTTAAGGGAAAAAATATAATTAAGTACCTCTAGAATTTTAATTAATAAATAAAATTTATAAATATCTCTAAAGAAAAAAAAAATAATACTTTTTAAGTTATATATTAATCCTAAGATTAAGAAAGAGGCCTAATAAGCTATAAATAGACTTAATTAAGAAGCTACCTAAGGGAGCCTAAAAGAAACCTTTATGAATAAAGATTTTAATTAATTAAAGATTATTAAAGAAAAATTAGAAATACTTAATAAGACTTATCTAAAGGTAAACTTCTATATTATTATTAAATAGCTAAATAAATATTAATACCTCTTTAAATAAATTAAAAAATATCTAAGAGTTAATTTAGAGCTATTTATAAAGTATTCCCTAAGGAGATTATTAAAGGTATTTATAAAAGATATAATAAGAATATCCGCGAACTTATAATTATAGAGTATTATATATTTACTTAACTAATACTATAAGAATAAGATTAAGATTTAGAAGATTTATTACCCTTAGAGTAAAAAAGATACCTATTAGGTTACCTAGGCCTTAATTCCTCCTAAGAGCCTAAGCCTTTTTATAAAGATAATTAAGACCTTAAAGATCTTTAAAAAGGAATTTAATAAAACTATAACCTTAAAGATTAATTAATTAATTATATAACTTAATTAATTTATAATTAATATAATAAAGGGGTAAGAATTTTAATTATAATTAGCTTAGATTCTTAAGAGAGAATATAATAGGTAAGCGGCCTTAAGAGCGCCTTAGGCTTTTAAAATAAATATAATATTACTTAATTAGATATAAAAGGGCTAAGAGTTTTATATAATAATAATATTTAGATCTAAGCGAGGTAGCTATTAGAATAATATAATATATTAATATTATAGCGAAGAAATTATTTCTTAAATAATTATATATACTTTATTATAATAAAAATAATAAAATTATAAGCTATAATCTATAAAGTAGTATTACTCTCTTAGGAAAGTCTAATAAAATATTATTATTAGACTTAGTCTATACCTTTAAGAGATTTAAGATCTATAAGTTAATTTATAATTAACTAAGCCGCTTTTTAAAATTAGATATATTTCCTTTAATTAGAAAGATAAAATAATTTAATTACATAGAAATTAATTTCTAGCTAACTTAATAAAAAAATATTATAATTAATAATTAAATTAAAAAAAACCTTAAGGCTATAAATCTCTATTAATTAATATATAAATCTCTTATAGGATTTAATTAATTACTTATAGATATTATAAAGGGAAACTAAGATATCTTAGATAACTAAAACCTATTAATAAGAACCTCTATTAATATTATTTTAATTAATAAAGAGATTATACCTTTTAATTATATTAGAGAGCTTTAAATACTTATTATAATTATTATAGCTATTAATACTAATATAAGAAAGAGAGTTTATATTAAGGATATTATTAAAGCCTAAGAAGCTATATAATTTATTTAAAAATCTATATTAATAAATAGAATACCTATAATTAATAAAGAGAAAAATTAGAGATTTTAGATATTTAAAAAGAAATAAGCCTCTATCTTATAAAAACTAAGAGATAAATATTAAATTAAGAAGATTTTAGTTATAATAGATAAGTTTTTTATATTATTATTATAGCTTAAAAGAGAAATTATAGAGGATTATTAAGATATTATTAATAATGTAAAATAAATTACTTATATTAAACTTACCTTATATATTACTAAAGAGATATAAGGATTATTTAATTAAAAGCCTTAAGATATAAATATAATCTAAATTAATAAATAAAACTAAAGGGAATTATATTAGGCAAAAATTAATAAAAAAGCTAATATAAATATAATCCTTATTAATAATAAACCCTGAATTAAATAAGCTAATAAAGTTATAAAGGACTAATAGCTCGGCGATTATATCATTACTATTAATATAAGTATAAAAGATAAAGAGACTAGGATTATAGAAGTATATTAAGATAAGGTAAAAGCTATAAGGATAAATAGGATTATTACTAAATAAGATAAATTAATTAATTAAAAGATTAATATTATTAAGCTAATATTATAAACCTAAGATAAGATAATTATATAATTATAAGAATTACCTTAGATTTTAATTTAATTTAATAATATAAAAGGTAAAGTTATTAAAGCTATAATAAATATTAGCTCTAAAGGAAATATTATTTTAGAAGAGCTTATAAAGGCTTATAATCTTAAGGTTATAACTATAAGGGCTTTTATAACCTCTTTCTCTTAAGATAAAATTACTATACTTAGCTAAGCGATTATCTAGCTATACCTTAGGAATATATAGATCTAATAAAAGATATATATAGCGCCTTTTAAAGGAATCTTAATTCTTTTTATTTTTAATATATTATTTATCTATGTAATAAAGGTATTATTTAATTATTTAACTAAGGATAATTCTATATTCTTTTATTATTAACTAGGTAATATATAAGTAATTACCTTTATTACTAGCTCTATTATATAAGAAGTACTAAGCTATAATATAAATAATAATATATTATTAAAATAAATATTAATTTTTTCTCTAAGCCTAAAATTAATTAAGAAAATAATTTAAAACCTAATAATATCTTAATATTATTATAATAATTAAGTTAAGAATTAAGGGAAGAAATAATTAATATTATTAAAGTAAAAATAATTGAGTAATATTATATAGCCCTTAAAGATATAAATTATTTAATTAAGAAATGAATAAAAAAGAAATATAAAATGTAAAAAAAAGAAGACTTATTTAATTAAGATAAATTAAAGGAGATCTTAATTAATATTCTCTATAAAACAAAAGCTATTAAGATTTACCTAAGGGATAATATTTTATTAAATAGCTTTATTTTAAAAAGAGACCTTAAATAAAAAGCTAAGAAATAAGAGAAAATAAGGGAAAAGCTCTAAGAGGATTTAAAATATTAAGATTAAATTATAAAATTTTTAGATATTAAATAAAAAACTAAGATTTATCAAAAATAACTCTAAGGATTAATGAATTAAGTAAATAATACCCTTATATATAAAGAATTAAATATATTCCTAGAGATTATATATAATAGAGAAGTAATATTTATATAAGAATTTTTAAAATATAAAAAACTTAACCTATTTATTATATTACTATAGGTTATTAAGGTAATTAAATATAAAGCTAAGTAAGTAAAAGGTAAATTTATCCCTAAAGGTTATAAAAAAGAAGTTATTAAACTTTTAAGAACTTAGATAGAGAAACAAATCCTTAAAGAAGGTTATAGCCCCTATAAGAACCTATTCTTTCTTATTTAAAAAAAAGATAATTAATTTTAATTAATTAATTTAATTATATTAATAAATAAATATATAATTAGGGATAGCCTTATTCTTCTAGGCTATAATAAGTTTTTTATAGACTTTATAATATATAAGATATCATTACTCTTAGATTTCTTTTTAAAATATAATTAAATAAAATTAATAAAAATTAATAAAGACCTAATTAGCTTTATAATATTAATTAGGCTACTAAGGATATATATATTATCGCAAAGAGCTATAAATTTAATTACTTTATTTACTTATAATATCTTTTAAATATTAAGAGACTTTATTCTTAATATATATTAATCTTTCTTAGATAATATTTATATTAAGGGACTAATAATAAATTATAATAAGGAAGAGAAAATACTAAGAATATATTATTTTATTTTAAAGTATTTAATTAATCTTAATAAGGTATTAATAAATATTAAGCTATTTAGCTATATAAATATAGGCTAAAAGTCTTAATTTTATAAAATAATAATAATAATAATAATAATAAGATACCTTTATAAAACTTATAAGAGGAAATTAAAAAAAAAGAAAGTTATAAAGATTTTAGAGTAAATGGTTTACCTTAATATAAGGAAAATAAGATCTTTCCTTAGTAATATAAGGTATTATTAGTAATAAATTAAATAATTTATATAGATTATAAAAGTATTAATAGATTTATTAAAAAAAGATATTAAGTTTATTTAGGGAATAAATTAGAAAGAAGCTATAGAGATATTGGAGAAGATAATTATAATACCGCTAATTTTTATTACTCTTAATTAGGGTAATGATTTAGTTACTTTTAGTCTAACTAATGACTAATTTTTTAGTCTTAGTCTTAATTAAGCCTTAAAAAAATCAATCACTTTTAGTCAAGTGATTAAAAAATCAATTACTAATTAGTCACTAATTAATTTAGTCAATCAAAAATCAGTCACTGACTGATTTTTTAGTCACTTTTAGTCATTTTAGTTAAGGGGTTAAATTACCAAAAATAGCTAGAAATAGCTTTAAAGACTTCTAAGGCTTTTATTATATAATATAAAAAATATTATTAATAGTTTAAAAATAGTCTCTTACTATAAATAATTTTATCTTATTTTTAAAAAGCTTATATAGCTTTTAATTAATAAGTTAAGATGTAGAATCTAAAAAAGCCCTAATAAGGATTTTTAAAAATAGCTATTTTAAAAAACTTCTAATTAATTATAGAAATTAGTTAAAAATATAAGAATTAAAGAATATTACTAAGTATAATATAGAAATAATATATAGGCTTATAATTATTAAATAGCTATTTAATTTAGATATTATTATATTTCTTTTAACTAAAAAGTGACTAAAATATTAATCACTTAGTTACTTATATTCAAAAAAATCAATTATTAGTCTGAGTAAGAAAAATTAGTCTTAGTTAAGGGTTAAAAAAATCAATCACTTTTTAGTCAATGACTAAAATTTGACTGATTTTTTAGTCATGACTAAGACTGATTTTTTAGTCATGATTTAACCACTGACTAAATCACCACCCTGCTCTTAATTACTTCAAAGAGGCTAAGGAAATAATTCTTATAATTAATATAAGCCTCTTAGGCTAAGGATATATCTTAATATAAGTAATTAATAGAAAATAAAAGCCTATTTAATTTAAATCTAGATTATAGAACTTAGCTAAGATTAAATATAATATAATAAAGAGGGAATATAAGGTAATCCTCTATATATTTTACCGCCTTAGAGGTATAATATATAATATCCCCTTTATCCTTAAGATTAATTTATAAGTATTAATCTATTAAATTAATAATAAGGTAAATAATATCCTTAGATCCTTAGTTTTAAGATAAATTAATTTTTTTTTATTTAATTTTATAATTAAATATATACTTAAAAAGAAAAACTATATAATAGATAGGTTATTATAAATATATATAAGACTATTTAATTAAATAAATACGTAGGTTAAAGGGGATATTAAGGACTTTATTAACTTTTATCTTAATTTAGTCTATATTAATAATGACCCTAATATCTTAGATAATACTTATTTATAAGAATATAAAGATATAATTAAATACCTTTATATATTTAAAAAACCTAAGGGGTTAATATATTTATAATTATAATAATTTAAAAAAAACAGCCCTTATATTTTTTATTTAAAGGTAATAATTCTAAAAGTAAGCTAAATAAGATTATAATTTACCCCTATTAATAATTAATAATTAATTAACATAAAAGAAATTAATTAAATTATATTATATTAATAATAGCTATTAATAGAGAAAGGTAATTTATAACCTTATAAAGAGAAGATACTTTTAGAATAATATATAAAGCTAAATCTTAGAAGCGATATAAAATTACTTAACTTATTAGGTATATACCTCTTAGAGGCTATTAAAAGCTATTTAGTTTATTTAATTATTTAATCTTATAGTTAAGGTTTATTTTAATTATTAATATATACCCTTTAATTAAGGATTTAAATACTTAATAAAAATAAGATATAATATAATAAGATAAATAAAAATAAGATATAATATAATAAGATAAATAAAAATAATTCCATTAAAGAAAATCTTAGTTATAGCGCTAAAATACTTTATATTTAACCTTATTTATTAATTTAATATAATTTTTATAGCTATTATAAATAATAATCTTAAATTTAAAAAAGAATTCTTATTTTTACTTAAAGAATTAAGAATATAAAAGATCTAAATATCTTCATATAACCCTAAGGCTAATAATATTAATAAATAAAGATATTATTCTTTTTTAATAACTTTAAGGAAATTAAAAGACAAAGAAAAATAAATTAATATAATAACTTAAAGAAAGTATTATTTATTAATAAAATAGCTATAAAGGTATTATATAAATATTCCTTTTTTTATCTTATTTATAGCTAAGAGCTAATATACCCTCTAGAGGTTAATATTCTTACTTAGTAATTAATTAAGATAATATAGCTATAATAAAAGACCTTATCTTAGCGAGGATTAAGGTCCTTAAAAAGAAAGATAAAGATATAAAAGTAATATAATAAAAGATTAATATATTCTAAGTAAAGATTATAAAGAAATAAAATAAGAAAAATATCTATAAGCTAAGGAAGACCTCTCTAAAGGTTAAGGACTTAATATTAAGATTTAATATTCCCCGATTAATTAATATATTAATAAAAATAAAAATGATATATAAATAATATATAAATAATATAATTTATTTTATATCTTTAAATATTATAATAAAATAAATTATTATAAGCTAGAGATACTTAATAGCTATAAGGTTATTAAGTTTATCTATAGAGATTATTTAAAGAAGTTTATAAAAGATAAAAATAATTAATAAGAAAGAGAATTAAATAAAGAAAAAGCCTTTAAGAAGCTCTAAGAGGGAAAAAAGAATTTTATAGAATATAAAGGGAAGAGAATATATAAGTAATAAGGAATATAAAGAATTTAAATAATTAAATAATTAATTATAAAAATAATAATAAAAATAATAATATAAATAATAGGGAGGAAGATCTTAGTAAGAAAAATAAGATATTATACCTAAAGAGATAGACTTTAATATATATAGAAATTTAATTCCTAGGCCTTATTACTAAGTAAGGTACTTAATATAAAAGTCTCTAAGGAAAAATAAAAAGAGAATAATTAATATTAAAAACCTATAAAGACCCTTAGGTTTTTCATAGGGGAAAAGGAAATAAAAGAAAAGTTTTATATTATAATATAATTATTAGAAATTTTTAATAAAATTGAATATTTTATTTTATAAAGGATATATAAAATATTTAATTAAATATTAAAGATATCGCCTAAGATATAAAAGATATTATTTAAGATAGGTAAAATATAATAAGAGATAGCTATAATATTATCTATAATATTTTAAATATAATATTTAAAATTATTATTTCTTAGAAAATAAGCTTAATATAAGGGTAATAAAATTTAGCTAATAATTATAGATATAAAACTAGGCCTTACTATAAAGTAAGTCAAAATAATAAAAATATTATACTATATTTACTTAGAATTTATAATTACTTAAAATATATTAATTCCTAGAAATTAGCCTTATTAGCCTTTTTATTAAGGGTAGGCTTTTATAATTTATTAAAAATTAATTATTTATTCTAATAAACCTATTAATTAAAGGATATTTATAAAAAATATAAAGATAAGATATTAGATTTAATTAATTAATTAAAACCTTACCTAGGGGATTTATTAAAGTTTTTTTCCTTAGAAGTAATTATTTTAGAGGACCTTTTATATTATATTTTAATTAATACCTAATTATAAATTCCTATTTATAAGGCTTTTAATATTAGATATAATTAATATATTTCCTATTTATAAAGCCCTTAATAGAGATATAGCTTAAAAAGGGATATAAGATATACTTTTTATTTTAGCTAATATTTATTAAGTATAATTAATAGTAATAATAATAAAAAATAAGGTTATAGTAATTAAGAAAAATAATCTTAAGAGCTTTTTAATACTTAGGGTATGTAATTAATTACTTAAAGAATTAACCGCCAGGATAAGTGAAATTAGCGAGAATATAGATAGGCTAAAGAGGATATTTAGAGATTAAAGAGATAAACTTTTTTATAATCTTATTAAGAGTATTATAATATTTAAAGAATATTTTTATATATATCTTTAGATTTTTATCTAAGCTATTATTAAAAGTAAGCTCTATATATAAAAGATAATTATTTTAATTAAAAGTAAAATAAAAATAAATTTAAACCTTAAGATATTTATAGATTTATTTAATTATTTAATTAAAAAAAATATTAAAAATAAAAGAAATCTAAGAATAAGCCTAAGAAAGATAAATATTTTTTACCTCTTAAGGAGTAATCTTAAAGTTATTATAATTACTTTATTGCGAGGAAGTATTTTTCTAAAAGTTAATATATAAAATCTAAGTCTTAGTAATAACGTAGATATTAAGAAATTAATTTCGCGGCTTAGTAATAAGAACCTCTTGAGGAAATAATATAAATATAATAAATTAATTAATTAAAAAAAATAAAATAATATAAAATTAAGAATAAAAAAAAAATAAAAATAAAAAATATAAGAGGTTAAATATATAAGAAAGAAGAAAAATATATCAGAAATAAATAACTTATTTAGGTAACCTTTATATATAAGACTATAAATTATAATTAACCTTTATAAGTAATAAGAGGATTATTTAATATTAAACTAATTAAATAATTAATTTTCTCTTTTTATATTCTCTATATAAGTAGCGCTTTATAGCTTCTCTTTATATAGGCTTACTTTATTTTTTTTATTTCTTTATAAATTAATTAATTAAATTATAATGCCTTTTTGTTTTAATTTATATAATTATAATTAACTTATAAATAAAATAATAACCTTTTATTAAATAACTTTTAGAATAAAATAAATCTAATAATTATTTCTATTATAGCTTTTATACCTCTTTAAAGATTATTATTATAAAGAGTATTAAGTTTTTTTATATTTAATTAGATAAGATAATATAATAATTATATTATATATTTATTATAAAGATAAAAATAATTATTATATTTAATTTATACCTCTTAAATTAGTAAAATAATACCTAAGATTATATTCTTTACCCTTATAGGCCCTTATAGATATATAAGCTTAAAGCAAAAATAGGCTTACTTTATGGCCTAGGTTAAAGGTATTAATAGATAAAAAAGCTTTTTAGAGAAAAATAAAATTATTACTAATATAATTCCCGATTTATATAATAATAAGTAATTATTATTTTTTTAACCTTATAAAAAATAAGACTACTAAGATTTAATAACCTTTAAGTACTTTTATATATTAAATAATTAATAATTAATTAATTAAAAGCTAAGTAAGACTAAGCTCTAGCGAGGCTACTTTTAAAACCTAACCTTTAATATCTCCTAGGTAGATTATATTAAGAGCTTTTAATGCCTATATTAAGACCTAATATATAATAATAAGATATTACTTAATCTCTTAATTAGAGGAATATTATAAATACTTATAAATAGGCTTAAGAAGGTTATTATAATTACTAGGTATTAAATAGAGATTATTAAGAAGAAATTAAAATATAATTCTTATTAAAGTACCTTAATGCTATACTTATTAGATTATTATAATAAGATTAAGGTTTATTTTAATATAGGGTTTTATAGACTTAGAAAATAGCGCGAGTCTTTTATTAAAAAGAGATTCTTTATTAGCTTTATCTAATATTAATATAATAATTACTTTATAACCTTTATTTAAGATAAAAAGAAAATAAACTTTTATTACTTTAATACCTTATTAAATAATTAGATAATTCAAATAGAGAATATCTTTTTTACTTAGAAAGAATACCTTATAATAACTAATTAACCTTATAACTTTAACTTTTATCTAATCTTATTAACTCTGCAATAAAGAATATAAAAATATAGCTTTTTATTTTTATTTTACCTCTTTTAGACCCTAAGGGGGCTAATAAGATTAAATATAAATATACTTACTTAGCTTTACCCTCTTATAACCTTAAAGATTAATAGAAAGGAAAATAAGCTAGCTAGATTATTTAATCTATTAATCTATAACTAGATATTAGACTCTTAGAGTTAAATAAGGTAAATTAGAGATATTATATATAATAATAATATAGATATACTTAAAGGTATTTTTTAAATTATAATTATTAATAAGATTAAGATCTAAGATAACTATTATTTATATAAAGCTAAGATAAGGCTTATTATAAAGTATTAATTAGCTTATATAGATAAAACTAAGTATAGCCTAAGCTTCCTTAATAAACTAAAAGCTATAGAATAGCTTTATATTAATATAAGAGGTTATATACCTATAGAGCTAGAACTTATTAATATTATTAATAATTACATTATTAATTACTTAATTTTAGCCCCAAGGATAAACCCTAGTAATTAAATATAACTTCCTTAAGGAATTAAGCTATTTTTAGCTATTAATATAGCCTTAATCCTTATAGATATACCTAATAATTTAATTAAATAATATAAGTATTAAGACCTTAAGATTAAGAATAATATATTAATCTTTAGGGGCAAGGAATTTATTATATTAGGTTCTTTATTAAGTTTTAATATACTTAATTTAAGGTTAAAAGCCGCGATAAAAAAGCTAATAAATCTAATATTAAATTATAAGAAATTAATTAAATAATTATAATTTCCCTTATTAATAATATTAATAATAATAAGTAAATATATTATTTTAATATTATCTAGGAAGGTAAAAGATCCTTAGACTTTAAGTAGATCTTTTTAATCTCTATCGCTAAATACCTTAAAATATCCTTACCTTTTCTTAAAGAATAGCTTTAAATATATATAATTAAGCTTATTATTAAGTTCTAAAGGGAAATAAATAGAGATAAAAGTATAAAAAGGTAATAAACTAATTAATTAAATAATAATTAGTTATAGCTAAGGATAATATAAAAATAGGAGACTTTATATCCTAGATATTATACCTAAAATCCGGGGTATTAAATAATTTATTTATTTAATTTTAGAGAGTAATAACAAAAGTACCTTAATAAAAAAAATAATAGGCCTAGCTATAAAGATTATATTAAGGCTTTTAGGTCTAAAGGGTTAGCTTAAGGAGGTAACGAGCTAACTTATATAGCGATTATTAACTAAGAATTATATAACCTATATATTAATAGGTCTTATAAGATTATCTTAGTGGGATAATATTATATAAGCCGCCGCTTAGCTATAGGCCCTAGCTATAGCCTCGAAGGAAAATAAAGATAAAAAAATAAAAAAGCAATAGAGAAATTAAGGTAATTAATTAAATAGTTTATAAGTATTCTAGAGGGTATAAAATCTAGCTAAGGAGGTTATAGGCTAAAATAGGTATAAGGAGGTATTTAATATTAATAAGGCTTTTTAGGAACTATAAGGATAGGTATTAAAGCCTCGTGGGGAGCTATAAGTTAGGGGGAGGGCATATTAGGCCGTTTTAGGCCATTAGGTAATTTCCTATATGTAGAAAAAGGGTTAAGGCTATAAGGCATTAACCTTTATTATTATCTTTTTTTAGAGGTTAGATTAAGGATAAGGGAGCTTTAGGCTCTTTTCTTAAGATCTTTATTACTATTAATTAATTATTTACCTTTATTATTTTATATAGTATTTTATTTATAAGAAAATATATAAGATCTTATATTTAAAAGTTATTAAAAAGAAAGTTAAGAGAGAAGCCTAGGCTATGGTTAGTATGTTTTATTTCTCTAATAAATTACTTATATATTACTATTAGTCTATTCATCTAAGGTAATATATTTAATAATTATATATATGCTTTTTAATTCTTATAGTTAAATTATTAATTAATATACCTATTAATTCCTTTATTATATATTTTATTTTAAAATAATTATAGTTATTATATATTATCTTTAATACCTTATTAATTATTAAATAAGGGATATATAATTAAAGATATTTATTAATATTATTATAATATAATAATTTATTATATAATAAGAAGGGTATCCCCTATTTTAAAATAAAAGTAGTATCTTTATTATGTAGTCTATTAATTAATATAAATAGCGCTAATAAATTCTAGGGTTATTTTCTTAATAATAAGCTTTATAGTAAACTAATTTATTAATATAATAAGAGGTATCTCTAAAGATCTAACTTATAGCTTTAATTTCTTAATTACTTATATAAGATAAATAACTTTAAGTTTAATAGGGCTATAATAATTCTTAGCATTTATTAAAGTTTTACTAAGAAAGGTAATAAGTAATATAATATTAGCTAAGATAAGTAACCTAGGCTCTTTATTATAGCTATCTTTAATATAGAAAAGATAGGCTTTAAAGCCTCGGGCGTGATTCCCGTCGAGCTAGAGGAATAGCCTGTTTCTAGGGTTAAGATATAACAATATTTATTTAATAATAATCTCTCTTTAAATAGCCTTAAAGGACTTAGTCTTATTCTTTATCGGGGTATAAAAGGTTATCTTAATATATACTTTACGCTTATTTTTATTCCTTATAATAACCTTATTATTATCTCTATTAGTTATTAATAAGGTAACTTTGCGCTATTATAAGGGCTTAATAAGCTAGGCATAATATAGAATTAGATACTATATATATTTTATTACTCTAATATATTATTCTAAGGCTATAAGCTAATAAGGGAAATTAAGCTTTATAAATATAATAATTTATTTAATAGTTATAATTATATTAAAGCTATTAATATAAAAGCTAAGGACCTAGGCGCTAAGGTATTTAATTTAGCTCTTCTTTAATAAAATAGAGATATTCTTATTAATAAATAGCTTAAATAAAGTCTTTAAGTATTATAAGTATTTTTTTATTAAATAACTAAAATTATAATATTATTAATGAAGGCCTTATAGAAATTCTAATATAGGCAAAGTAAATAATCTACATATTTTTATATATAGGCTAGCGAGTTCTTAAACCCTATTAGGGCTATTATAAATTATTTTAGCCTATAATAAGTAATTATAATAAATTTATTATAATATTTTAATTTAATATTAAATTCAAAAAAGAAGGTAAATATATTTATTACTATAATATATATCGCTCCCCTAACAGCCTAGATAATATCTTTTTATTAAGGTAAGAAATAGCTATTAGGCATAATTACCTTATTTAATGCCCTTAGGTTAATAATAACCTATCTTTTTAACTTATTATTAACTATCTTCTAAATAATAAATATAAGAGCTATAAAAGGTATTAGATTTTTTATTTATTTTAATTAATATTAAGTATATAACTTATTAAACTTCTTATTAATAAACTTCTTATTTTCAAGCCTACTTAGATAAGGGCTTTATAAGACCTTATATTTATATTAATTATTAATTAGTAGGATAATTAGTTTTTTTCTCTTAGGGATATTAATTAATTTAGAATTAATTTAAAGATTATTATATTTCTTAATAATACTCTTAATTTTCTTTATAAAGGTTAAATCGGCTAAGTAAATATAAATACCTTTAGGGGTAAGCTTTTTAAGAAGATTAAATATATATTAAATATAGATTTAATAGGGAACTTTATTATTATTGTTAAAGGTTTCCTTAAGGTAATTAAAAGGCTTTTATAGTTTATTTAATAATAGGACTTAGATAAAAGAGGTTAAATCTCTTTTTTATTCTTTCTAAGGTTATTAAATATAATTAATATCTTTTAAGATAATATCGCTAAGTAAAATAAGTATTATCTTCTTAGGAGGAAGACCTTTAAGGCAGGGTTATATATCTCCTTATATGATTATATTTACCTCATAGGTTAATAAAAAAGCTTCTTTAATAGCTACTTAATTAGGTAATAAATTAATTATTTTAGTAATTATAAGGCACACTAATATAATACTTATATTAATAATAAGAGATAATATTACTATTGCGAGTATAGATAGAGCTATAATTTAATTTATTAAGAAATATATCTCTTTATTGTTATATTCCTTAATATTCCTTAGCTTTTACTTATAATAAAAATAGATCTCCTTATTTATAGTATTAATAATTATAATACTAAGGGGTAATTTATAATTAATTATAGCGCTTATAGCTAAGGGCATTAAACTACAAAAAGTAAAAAATCTATCTTTAGAGACTTTTTTTTATATAGCTAGAATTACTTTAATCTCTCTAAGGGGAATTATAACTATATAAATAATATTAATTTAATATTTAACCTTTAAAGGAGGCTTTATAACTTTAAAGGGAATATAAAAGTTATTTATAGCTTTATAATATAGCTAGCCCTTAATATTAAGGATATTAATTTAATATAGAATTATTTAGCTATTATCTAATAAGGTAATTGATCTAAATACATTATCTTATACCTAGGTACTATAGATAAATTTAGCGATATTAATATTAATTTTATTCTTCTTAATATTATTTATATAGAATATAAAGGTTACTTATTTATTATAAAGCTTTTTAATAAGGTTATTAACTCCTTTAATCTAAATAAGAGCTCTCTTTTTAATTATATATTCTAGGTTTTATAGCTAAGATCTATTAATATAAGGCTTATTATATTTTAAATTAATATAAATAATAATCTTTTTATTATTAAGCTATATTTTCGCTTTAAACCTTAGATAAATAAAGTTATTATTATTAATTTAAGCCTAAGGTTTAATAAGGGGTTAAATAGTATTAATTAGGTTATTTAATATTAAGCTAGCGAACTTAATAACTTATTAAGGATAATAAAAGGTAAAGATATATTAAAAGAGTATATTATAAGAGGGAAATATTTATCTATAGGATTAATAATAGGTATTTTTATTATTCTAAATAGCCTTACTTCTTAGCTAATACTAAGGGATATAGCTTTAGGTACGATAATATTTATTTAGAATAGCTTAAATAGGGAATCCTTAGTTATATTAAGTATATAAGATATCTAAGTTAATAATAGAGGTATCTATAGTATTATCTCTTATTATAATATAATAAAGGTCTTAGGACTTAATAAAAGCTTTTAATTATATATCTAAGTCCTTACTATTAGCTTTAGAGGCTAAATTAATACCTTTAATAGCTAAGTAATTTTTTTTAAAGTAAATAAACTTATCTTTTTAATTATTTTAATCTTAATTACTATAGTTATAGTTATAGCTATAATACTCTTTATCGCAGTAATTTTAATCTTTATAGGAAAAGCTATAATAATCTTTATTATATTATAAGTCTTAATCATAGTCGCTATAATAATAATTATAATTATAGTTATAATCTTAATTTTATTTATAGTCTTAGCTTTTATCGCGATAATCGCCGCGCTTATATCTATCGCGGGGATAATAATCTTATCAATCGGTATAGTATTTATCTTATTAATTATCTTAGTATTGATTATCTCGGCGGTTATCTCGGCGGTTATCTCGGCGGTTAATATAATAATTATTATAATAATTATAGTCTTATTAATTATTATTCTTTCCCCTAGGTCAGGAGATATAATTATCTCGCCTAGATATCTATTAAGAGCTTTATTAATTGGACTTTAATATAAAGGTATTAATAATACCTTTTTACTCTTTATATTCCTTAATAAAGTTAATTAACTTTATTTTCTTATTAAGATATATAAGGAAATATAAGATCTTAATATTAATTATATTAAATAAGGCCTTAATCATAAATATATTATTTTTATACTTAAGTTATTTTGTAATATTAGCCTTATATTAAGCCTATTATACTAAGGTAATTTCTTTCTTTATAACTTATAAAATATATCTCTTAGTATTTATTTCCTCTACAAGGTCTATTTTTAATTACTTAAATTACTTAATAAGGCAATAATAAAATTAATTAATAAATATATTAAGGACCTTATATTAATTACTTAGGTTTAATTTAAATATAAGCTAAGTAATAATATTACCTCTAAGTATTATTATATAATAATCTTTTAAGTAATTAGGCTTAAAGTAACGAAAAATTTTAATATATTTATAGAATATATAAATATTAATATAGATTTATTTATTATTATTTCTAATTATAAGTCTTATATTATTAGGATTATCAGGGCTATTAGGGTTAAAAATATTAATTAATTTTTTTTTAATTTACTTAGTAATATTTACTTTATTAATTATTAAGATAAGAGTTATTAAGGATTATTTTTAATAAATATTAAAATTAAAGTCTTTAGAATTATTACCCCTAGAATCTATTAGGGTATTATTTATATATCGCTATTATTATTATTATTAGTAACCCTTATTTATAGTATTTAGGGCCTTATTAAAAGATAAGTAGCTAATATCCTAAGGTCTATAAATAATATTAAGCTTAGCTTAATTTAAGGCGTTTATATTATAGATTAATAGATATTATTATATTTTTTTTATTACTCAGGAAGATATTTAAGGTAAGACTCCGCGGCTTTATTTAATCCAATAAATTCTATTACTATAAGTTTACTTAGTATTTATAGCGAATAAAGGTATTTACCTAAAGGGTAATATTATTATCTTAGATTATTATAGACTCTAAGATATAAGCTATTAAATATTCCTCTAATAGCTTATTAAAGTAAATTCCTTATCTAAGTATTTTCTAATTATCTTAGATAGCTTTATTTTTATCCTCCTTATAATTAGGCTAATATATTAATATTCTCTAATTATTCTAATTATTTCCCTTATTATTAACCTTAGGGCTTAACTTAGAGTTATTACCCCCCGCGGGGTTATTATTTTTATTAGCTATACTAAGGTAATGATTACTTTAATAGCGGCTTAGATAATATAGGCATAGGATTAAGGTATATAAGGGCTAATTATAATATTAATTTCTATCTAAGAATATAAGGGTTTATGCCTTTAAGATGATATAATAGCTTAGTCCCCTATTATTAAGTCTTAGTAGGAATTAATTAGCCTAGAGAACTTATAATCTCTTAACCTTTAGGCTTAGAGTAAGTAATTACTTTATTTTCTTTTAGTTTAAAGTTAAGATTATTTTTATAATATTAATATATTAACTTACCTTTAAGGTAAAATAAATCTAATATCTAAGGTTTTATTAAACCTAGCTAACTTAGCGATAATATCTCTTCTTTAGGCCCTCTTTTCTTTTATTAATCGAGATAAAAAGAGGTTATTTAGGGTTAATTAAGTAAAGAGAAGTTAAGATAATAATAATATATAATCGCGAGGCTAATAAGGCTAATATAATATAGGGAATATATAAGGGTATATATTTTTAATTAGCTTATAAGCTATTTAATTATAAGTAGCCTTAAAGCTTAAGGTTAAGGTTTAAATTATATTATAAGGTAATTATATTACTATTTTTGCTTTTTATTACAGGGCCCTATCGTTATATAGATTTTAGCAAATAGGTATATAAGAGGGAAATTATAATTATAATAGCGAATTTATTGAATACTTATAATAAAATAAAGAAAAGATAAAAATAGGGGTAAAAGAATAAGAATTTATTCTTAAGAGAGTATAAAAGTAATAGCTATAGGCTAATTATACTGGGGTTATTAGAGGGTTAATTATTAACCGGCTAAGGCTAGATATACTATAGAGGTTAGGTTTAGTGGTTTAATATACGCTAATAATAGCTCTAGGCTTATAATTAATCCATAGAAGACTAATAATCGCTAATTAGCGAGAAATATTATTATTTAATATAATAAAACCGCCCTAATTAATTAAAGATAGGGTATAAAGCTATATATTAAGGTATAATAATTCTTTTATAGTATTATACTAGCTAGCTACTTAAAGGGCCTAGCCACATAGACCCCTTCTATGTGATAGGGGTTATGTAGACCCCCGGGCGATACGTCTATGCATTATAAATAATTAAAATTATAATAATTAATTTAATTAATTTAAATAATTTCTTTTTTTAAGCTTTTAATAATATAATATTAAGCTAATTATATAATAAATAATTTATAATATTAATTTTTATTTAAAATATTATTTATATTTTATAATATTAATAATAAAGTATATTAAAATAATATTATTATAATTATAAATTAATTATAAAATTAAAAAAGAAATATTAAATTACAAAAATAATTAATGTTATAAATCTTAAATAGTAATATTATAATTTAAATTTAAAAGTTTAATATTAATTAATAATATTAAATTAATAATAAAAAATATATAAATTTAATTTATTAAATTTATTAATTAAATATAAAATATATATATTTTAATTTATATAAATAAATAATAATAATAATTTAAATAATAATTTTAATAATATTATATTTTTATAAATAAAATTTTATTTATTAATAAAGTTTTTATATAATTAAAATAATTTTATTATAAAGATTTATAAGCTTTATAAAACTATAAAAAGTATTTATAATAAGCTTTAAAAATAATATTATATAAAATTATTTAAATTAATATTAAAAATATTATTTAAATTATTATTATTATTATTTCTTTATATAAACTAAGATATATATTTTATATTTAAATTTATATATATTTATTATATTATTTTAATTTTAAAATTAAAGATCTTAATAAAAGAATATTATAATATAATTAAATAATTTATATTTATTATAAATAATACTTATTATTATTATATTTTTATTAATAATATTAATAAAAATAAATTTCTAAAAGATTTTAATTTTAAATTAATTAAAAGCTATAAAATTAAATAAAAGAAATATTATTAAAAGAGAAAACTATTATATAAAAAGATTAAAAGCATTTTAATTAATTAATAATAAGATATAAAACTATATTAATAAATTTAAGTATATTAAGCTTTTTAGTTTTAAATATAGGGCCTTTATTATTATATTATTAAGACTTTAATAATAATATTTAGTCGCTATTTTAAGTAATTTATATAATAAATAAATAAATATTATTTTTTTAAACCCTTTAATATTAAATTATTATAGAAATATTATAATAACTTAATTTAATTAAAATTATTTATTATATTTATTCCTAGATTATTTTAATATTTCTTATATATCTTTATATTATAATTAAGTTTATTATAAATACTATAATATTAAATATTTAATTAAAATATTTATATTTAATTATTAATTATTAAGAATTTAATTATTATTTATATATTAACCTCTTATTAATTAATTAAATTTTTATTTCTCTTTATAATTAAAACCCTTTTCTTTATAAATATATTCTTTCTAGTTTTTAATATTAATTTAATATTTTATTTATTTCTTAAAAGTCTTTAATTTTAGTCCTTAATAATAAATTCTTATATATTATTATTATTATTATATTTTAAATTAAAGACTTTAAAGCTCTTAAGATTAACCCTAAGGAGTTATTATTATTTGTTTTATTTATTTCTTAAGGTATTTTACTTTAAATTTAGTTTTTTATATAATCTATAATATCTTTAAAACCTAAGAGGTTAAAGATTTAATAACCTCTATAATAGATATTAGTATTTATAATTATATATTAAGCTTAAAGATTAGAGTTTTTATATTAAAAGATTTAAACTTAGTTCTTTTAAAGGCTAATTAAATATTGCTTTTTATTATGAAAATAATATATATAATATAAAAAGCTAGAAAGAATTTAATCTTTGAAATATAAATTATAAAATATTTAATTTAATATTTTATTTCTTAATTATAAGCGTTTTTAAAAAGCTTAAAATAATTTATATTAAAAAACTAAAATAAATAAAATAAAAAGATATATAAAATATAATAATTTTATTATCTTAATAATATTCCTTAAATTTAATAAAATAATAATTTTTATAGATAGTAAAGGTTAAAAAGAAATATTAATTAATAAAATAATAAGTTTTATATTAATTAAAGTCTTTAAGCTATTAAAATTTATATCTATTATTAATCTATTTAATTTAAGTTATTATAATTATTTAACTACTTAAGAAAATATTATCTTAATTATAACGATAATAGGATTCCTAAGGGATAAACTAGTTATATTAGTTTATATTAATAAAGGAGAATATTATATAGCCTTAAAGGGGTAATATAAGTTATATCTAGTAATATACTTAAAGGTATTAAATATAACTAAGTTATATTAATAGCTAAGGTAGCTAATATATAAGGAGGTATATATAGGTATATATTATATACTAAGTTAATTATAAGGGGATTATAGTTATCTTAGATTATAATAATCCTTAGATTATAATAATCCTTAGATTATAATAATCCTTAGATTATAATAATCTTAGGATTATAGCGATTTAGTTATATCGGTCATCTTTTTCTAATTAATCTTTTCTGCCGGGTATAAGGTAATTATATATACCGTCGAGGTTAAGTATATATTAGGTTATAACATAATATCTCCCCTTCTAAGGCTTTATCTAAAAGGCCGCTTAAATAGCTATTCCCTAATTCCTTATCTATATATATAACTTAGACTTATAATTTTTCATAGGATCTTATACTAATAAAATATCTAGTTATATTTCTAAATATCGTAACTAAAAAGTCAAAGAGTATTAATTTTCAGCCGTAAGTATTAAATTATCGCGCGAATTTATAGATATACTATACTTATATTATTTTAAGTACTAGAAGGAATACTTAATAGTAGAAGGTTCTTCGCGGTATAGCGAGTATATGCGCTAGGGTTATTCTTATAATAAGACGCGGGTTATAAATTCTCGTGAGTCGCTATATATTAGTCCTATAGGGCTTCTTTTTCCCGTGAGGTATATTAATATATGAGCAATGCGTCGTTTAATCTTGTAAGAGAAGAAACTAAAGGAGGATAAAGAGAGGGCTAATGCCGACTTATTATAACTTTATAAGGAATTAATAGAGCTCTAAGTAAAGATAATACTAGCCGTAGGTTATTTATCTAGGTTACAGAAAACTAAGAACTTAGTTAAAGAGCGTTATATTACTAAGTTTTAGCGGGGAATCTAGGGTCTTAAGGGTAAAGATTATCTAGCGGAGGAATTAAATTATTATAAGGAGTCTATTTAGGAGGAGCTTTAGTCCTTAAACCCGGAGAGGTTTAATTAGGCTTCCCTTAGCTTAGGTAATTTTAATTTTAATCCCTTACCTAATTCTAGCGGAATTAATAGAAGTTCTTTAAAAGGTATTATACCTTAATAAGATACTCTAGGGGTTCTTAGGTATTTTCTAAGTCAAAATAATTCTTTTATTTAATAAAATATATTATTTTATTATTAATTTTGTTTATATTAAGGATAGCCTTTATAAGATATTCTTCTAGTCTATTAACTTTTATTTTAGGTTTATAGTATATTTTTACCTAAATTAATATCCTATATTAATTTAAGTAATAAAATATAAAAGATTAAATAGAGTAAGCTTAACCTTAGGTAATAAGTCTAATTTATAATTATATTTTAAGATTTTTCGCTTAATTTTATAAGGTCTAATATATTTATAATTAAGTTTTTTATTTTATTATTTTATTTTAATATTTTTTATTACGAGGTAGATTATATCTCCCTTTAAAAAGGTTAGTCCCTTAATCTATTTTTTATTAATATAATTTATTATTTTATTTCTAATAAATTTAAATTCTATATATATTTCTTTCTATCGATTATACAATTAATCGCTAATGAGGATTACCTTAGTATTAATAATAGGGTTTTAAAGTTATTAATAAATATTTAATATAAATCTAAAGTTAATATAAGCTAATATAGTCTTTATATTTTTATTTATAGCTATATTATAGGCTAGCTAGGCAGCTAATAGCTTTTGAACTTAATTAGTTTATTTATAGTTAATATAATATTAGAGGTATTACTTTTATATCTATTTTATATATTTTATTTATTTATTTATCTCCTTATAATATATATTAAAGAGGTTATAGTTAATCCCTAAGTATTTAATAAGGCTTTATTAAAACTTAGATATAAATAGTAATTTTTAATTAATAATAATTTCGAGTAATATATGATAAATCTTAGTAATATAAAAATAGAAAAAATAAATAAATTCTTTAGCTATTATTAATTCTCTATAAAGTATAAAATAAGAAAATTTTATAAATCTATTTATAATAATAAAAATATTATTATAAAAGTTTTTAATAATTAATTCTTTTAATAAAGGTAATTTAATAATAAAGTCTATTATAATAGCTTTTTATAGTAATTAAGGTATTAATAAGGGTTATAATTTATTATAAGGTTTATTGTATTATACCCAGGGTGGTAATTTAGTAACTTTTAGTCTAACTAATAACTAATTTTTTAGTCTTAGTCTTAGTCAAGCCTTTAAAAAATCCGTCACCTTCAGTCAACTAACTAAAAAGTCAATTAGCCCTTTAGTTAAGAGGCTATTTAGTCAATCAAAAATTAGTTACTGACTAAAAGTAATTAGTTTTTTAGTTACTTAATTAATTTTTAATTAATTTTTTAGTTAGGCTATTTAAAATAAGAAAATACTATTTTTTATTATAATAATCTCAGTAATTATTATTATATAATAAAGAGAATATTAATAAAAAGATAATATATAACTTCATATATTAAAAAGCTTATCTTATTTTTAAAGACCTTATATAAGCTATTATTACTTAATTATAAAGAAATTCTTATAAGACTTAAAATAAGGCTTAAAGTAACTTTTACCGTTAAGATATATTTATCTAATATATAGCTATATAAATATTAATACTTATATAATATAAAGAGATTTTCTATATAGCTTGTTATATTATTTAGCCTATATATATTTTTCTTTATTTTTAAAATACTTATATAAACTATTATAATTTAATTAAGAATAGATATCTCTAAACCAAAGAATAAGGCCTAAAATAACTTTTATCTCTAAAATTTACTTTTTATATTTATACCTATAGAAATTATAATATTTATATAATAAAGAAAATATTTATATAAATATAAATAAGTATTTTATATTATATATATTTTTTCTTATTTTTAAAATGCTTATATAAGCTATTATAATTTAATTAAGAATAGATTTCTCTAAACCTTAGAATAAGGCCTAAATTAACTTTTATCATTAAAATTTATTTATTTTACTTAAAACTTTATAAATATTAATAATTATACAATAAAAAAAATATTTTAATATATATATAGGTAGGTATTTTACCTTATATATATTTTTTCTTATTTGTAAGGTACTTATATAAGCTCTTATCATTTAATTAAGATTCGTATTTTTTAAAAGCTCTAATTTAATTATTTTATTATTACTAAAACAAAAAAGGCTATAATTATATAATAAAAATAGGTAAAATAATAAAAGAAAGAGGATAATATTAAAGACTATATAAGAGATATATAAATAATAAAAGGTATAAGGTAGCTACTTTTTTTAACCCCTAATAGATAATTAAAGTTAGAATCCTCCTCTAAGTTATCTTTTATCTTAATAGGCTCTTCCTTAATTAAATCGGCCTTTTCTTTCCCTTTTAGCTCCTACTAAAGACCTTTTTCCTCGCTTTCTTGCTTATTTATTTCCTTTATAAGGGTATCTAAATCCCAAATTTCCTAGCTTTTTAATAAAATAAGCTACTTAGCTACCCTAAATAAGATTTAATTCCTATTTTTAGTAATAATATTACTAAAAATAAAAAAACCCTCTTAATAGTAGTAGAGGTTATAGGAATAATAATATAACGCTTAGCTAAAATACCTAAAATAAGAAACCTTATAGAATTAATATTCTATTATTAAATAATATCCTCCTATATAATAAATTAGTAATAATAAGGGCTATATAAGGGTTAGGGTTATATATACTAGTTTTTTAACCCTCTTTTCGGTTAAATAAATCTTATATTCCTTAATCTTATTAATACTATTAATATAAAGCCCCTTATCTAAGTCCTCTTCTAATAGCCCTATAAAAAAAGGACTTTAATATATAAAGTTAAGGTTTAATTTATTAAAGGACTAATTTAGCTTTAAATAGCCCTTTTTAGCCTTAACCCTATATTTCTAATTAATGTATATAAAATAAGGAAATAAAGGAATAGAATAAAGATCTATAGATTACTTACTTCTTATATTTAACCTTAAAAATACCCTTTATATCTCTATCTATATTAATATAATAATATAATCTTCCCCTAGGTCTAAAATAGGCTAATTTAAACCTTAAATTAAGAATAATACTAATAATATAAGCCCTATTAATTAATATTAGTAATAAGCTATATTAAATAAAGGAATATACTTATTTATAAGTAGGACTAATAAGAAAGCTTAGTTTTCTAAGAAAATATTTCCTTAGTTTTTCTAAGCCTTTAGAAATTATATTAATATAATTAATATAATATTCTTATTAAATAATTATAATTAATTAATAAAAGAAATCTAAAGGGGTATAAAATTAATAGATTAACCTTATTAGGTAGTATAGCCTTATTTTTAAAGTTCTTTTTAAGGCTTTTAAAGTTATTATATATCTTATTAATATATAATTATACCTTAGGAATTAAAAAGTAAAATTAGGCTGAAAGCTTTATAGAGGCCTTTAAAAAGACCTTAAAAATAACTTCTAAGTTATATAAAATAGCCTAATTAAAATCATTAAAAGTAATAGCTTCTAATTCCCTATTAGAACCTATTTTATTAATATAGTTAATAGGCTCCTTTAAAATAAGAGTAATATTAATTATATTATAGGTAGAATTCTAATAGGTTGTATTATCTATATAATATAATTAATATAATAATTAAAAAAAAAGCTAATTAGGAATTAATTTACCTAAGGAAATTATTTAGATATTAAAATCCGAGGCTAGGTTCTTCTTAGCCTTTTTATACTTCATACCTTCTAAAAAGGTCTTTCATATAATACTATTATATTAAATAATAATAATAATATAGCGTAATTAGCTTATAAAGGCTAAAAAAAATAATTAATAATTATAACTAAAGAAAATAACTTAAATAAGAAAAAATTAATAATTTATTATTATAACTACGGGGTAAAAAATCTAATTTATCTAATTTACCTTCCTTAATAGATAAATTATTTATATTAGAAAATAAATTAAAAAAATCAGTATTTAAATACTCCTTAAGAATATCTTATATAATAATATTTAAAATATAATTAATATAATATATATTATTATTAAAGACTTTTTTATAGCTTTTCTTAGAAATAGCTTTAAAGGTAATTAAAAAATGATTATTATTTACTATATTATCCTAGGTTGTATTAAATAAGGGTTATAGTATTAGTATTAACCCTTAAAAGTTATTAAAAATTATTTACCTTAAAATATTATAAATTTAGATAGTTAGAAAATCCTTTAAAGTAAGAAGAAATTAATTATAAATATATAACCCTATATAAGATTTATTAAGCTTATTAAACCTTATTTAATATTAAATAATTAATAAATTAATTATAAAAAGGGTTATATAGGGTACTTATTAATAACCTTATATTTTAATTTAAAATTAAAAGAAATATAAGACAAAATAATTCTTAAATAGGAATTTTATTTATTAGAAGATTAAATATTAAAGGTTAAGGAAAAAATCCTTAGGCTTTAAATATTTACTTTTAATTCTAAATTAAGGTATTATAAAGAGATATTAAAAGCCTTATTTAAAAAGCTTTTAAAATTCTACTTCTTAATTATAGGTAACTCACTATATTTTATTAACTAATATAATATAAAATAAATCCTAAAATAGGCTTTTAAAGGGTTATTTACTTATTATAATAATGAAGTAGCTATTAAAAGGATTTACTATTAATAACTTAAAAAGAGAGGTTATTTTTAATAATAAAGTAGAGGACCTTTTCTAAATAAGCTTATTAAGAAAATGCCGGTTTTTGGCGTTTTTCCCTCAAGGTAAGATTAAAGAAATCCTACCTTAGTATAAGGTAAGGAGCGGTATTTTCTATATTAATTAATTAATTAATAATACTTTAAGGTAAGGAATTTATTTATTTCTTTTTAGAGTTCCTTTTAATTTCTTACTAAAGGTAATTTTAGGGTATTTTTATTTATAATAATAAGTAAAATTAGACCTTTAAAAATATACTACCTTAATAGTCTTCTTTTTATTATATCTAAAAATATTAATAAAAACCTTAACCCTAGTGAATTAATAATATACTTACTCGGTATAGGTTAAGAGTATTTACCGTAGTTTATTATCCTTAATAGGTAAAAATAACTAAATAAAAAGCCTATTTTTAATAATATAAATATTAGAATTAATAGGTAAAAAGAGTATAAAAGAAGGGTTATTTTCCTTCTTAATGCGTTAGGGTAAAAAAGAGGAAGAATTAAAAGACTAAAAAGCATTAGAATTATATAATTAAGATTAGCTTTAGTCTTTAGATCTAAGAAAACTTAAGGAAGCTATAATAAAATAGGTAATAATTAAATATAGGGTAAGAAATTATTATTAATATATTAGATAGGTTAGTTTTAGGTAAATTAAAATAGGCTTATTCTCTTTTATTATAATTAAAAGATATATTAGAAATTAAAAAGAAGCTTAGAAATTAAAAGAAGGAATTATTAATAAATAAGAACCTTTTTAATTAATTAAATTAGAATTAGCCTTAAAATCGGCGTAATAACCCTCTGTGATTATATAATAATTAATTATAAATTGATTTCTAAGAGAGGGGAAAATATAAGTTATTCCTCTATAGGGTAGGTAGATTTAATATCTAGTTATATAGACTTTTTCTAATTTTCTAGGTTTATATTTTAGTTATATTTACCTTATTTAGTCTTAGGCTAGCTTTTTTTCGCCGGAAGGGCTAAAAGCTAAAAAGAGGGGTAATAAGGGGTTAGAAATATTAGTCTAAATTTCTTACTTTACTTTTAATAAATAAGTGGGTCTCTTATTAACTATATTACTAATTAATATAAATTAAGTATTTAAAATATTATATTATAGCTTTTTTTTTAATTAGTGATATGTTTTTTGGCTTAGATAGAGTCTTATAATAATAGTTATACTTAAAAGAGCTTAATTAAAGCTTTCTAAGATTATAGCTTTTAAATAAATTATATAGCCTTATAAAGGGTAGCTAAAAATAAGTAAAAATAGATACTATATAGGGTAATATACTTAGTAGCTATTATTATCTTTTTATATTATATAAGCACTAATTTTAGCCAAATTGGAGCCTAAATAAGTCACTTTTAGGCCAAAAGTAGTTAAAAGAGCTTAAATAGAGCTTTCTAAGATTATAGCCTTTAAATAAAATATACTGCCTTATATAGGGTAACTAAAAATAAATAAAAATATATACTATATAGAGTAATATATTTAATAGCTATTATTATTTCTTATATTACATAATCATTAATTGTAACTAAGTTAGAGCCCGAATAGGTTACTTTTAGGCTAAAAGTAAGTAAAAAGCTTAATTAGAGCTTTATAAGATTTAGGTTTTCAAATTAATTATATTACCTTATATAGAATAGCTAAAAATAAAAAGAAATATAGACTATATAAGGTAATATACCTTATAGCTATTCTTAATATTTATATTATATAAGTCTTAAACTTACTAATATGATATTTATAATAAATAGTTTTATAAGATAAATTACTATTAAGACCTTAATTTTGCCTTAACTAAAAATTAACTAAAAAATCAATTATTAGTTAATCAAAAGTCAAAAAAATTAACTATTAGTTATAACTAAAAAATTAATCTTAGTCAAGGGTTAAAAAAATCAGTTACTTTTTAGTTAGTGACTAAAATTTCATTGACTTTTTAGTTATGACTAATGACTGATTTTTTAGTCATAATTAAATCACTGACTAAATCACTACCCTAATTATACCTTAGTTTTTATATAAAGGTTATATTAATTAATAATAATTATAATAGTCTTTGTATATTAGGAAAAATATATATTATCTTAATTTATTTTAAGGTTTTATTAATTCCTTAATATCTATAAAGTAAGTAATTATATATTTCTTATATAAGATTATATTATAATTCCTCTAGTATTTATTATTTATTTATCTTTTTATCTTCTAAGAATTATTTATTATATTCTAAGATCTTAGCAAAGAGTAAATTATTTTATATTATTATATAAATTATATTTAAGTATTATTATTACTTAATATATATAATAATTTATTATTATAAATATCCTTCAGGGGTAAAATATAATAATTATTTCTTAGTTTAGATCTTCCTTATATCTAGGTTAAGTCTATAGCTAATAATATTTACCGTTTTATTTTTTATTCCTTTAATATAGATAATAATATAATTAAATTTAGATAAATATTTAATATATTATAGTTATTATTTACTAAGTAATTAAGTTATGATAAAGTTGGAGATATTTTTATAATTAATATAAACCTTAACTTAATACTAGCTTCTTAAGAGGTAATACCTAAATTCCTTAAAGGTATTAATAATTATAAGAAATTCTTTATTATAGATAAAATAATTAAATTTTATTTTATATAACTTATAGGAATAAAATAATATTTAATATAATTATTTTTTATTATCTTATTATTTAATCTAAGCGCCTAAGATAATATCTAAGGTGTTAGGTTTAAGTTTAATTAGCTAAGATAGGTTAAATATCTTAAGTATTAATTTACTTAGAATAAATTCTTTAATTTTATTAAAAGAATTTTTACTTTTATTCCTAAATATAAAGGTTTTATTTTTCTTTATAAATTCTATTAAAGATATAGCTATCTTCTTAAATATTTAATAAACTTATAGTAATAATTAATAAATCTAAAAAAAGCTTATATTTCTTTAATATTAATTAGTTCTTTTTAATCCTTAATTATTAAAACTCTCTTAGGGTTTATATATATCTTATTATAAGAGATAATATATCTAAGGAATTCTACCTCTAGGGCATAGAATTTACTCTTTTTAGGTTCTATTAATAACTTAATATCTTATAATATTTATAATACTTTATAAATATATTCTATATATTTTTCTTTTATCTTAAGGAAAATAAGGATATTATCTAAGGAATATATAATAAATATATCTAGGTATTCTTATAATATATTATTAATTATTTATTAAAATATAATAAATATATTAATAAGTCTAAAAGGTATAATAAGGTATTTAAATAATCTATACTTAATATAAAAAGTAGTTTTTTATTTATATCTTTTTTTAATTTAAATAAGGTTATAAGCTCCTTTAAGGTTAAATATAATAAAATATTTTATTTTAAAAAATTAATCCTTTAACTTATTAATAAGAGGTAATAATATATAATCCTTAATTATAATAATATTAAGTATTTAGAAATTAATATAAAGCTAAAATTTATTATTTTTCTTTAGAATAAATATAATAAGGTATTTAATAAATAATTTATTTTCCTTAATATATCTTTTTTATATTATATCTTTAATATATTCCTTTAATATTAAAAATTATATTTTATTAAATAAATAGAGTTTATTAAAGCTAGGTTACTTTTTATTAATAAACTTAATTTTAAGGTTATATAAGGTATATTCTAATAAACCTATTTTAAGTTCTTCCGCGACGAGTTATTTATAGATCTTATATTATTAAGGTATATTCTTAAGTTATTTTTCTTCTAGGTTATCTTTCTTAGGCCTCTTAAGGTCTTTCTCTAATATATAAAACTATTATATAATTTATGCGATTATTTATTATTATTATTATTTCTATTTATTATAATATTTATATTATATCCCTATAAATAAGGAGATATCTTATATTTATCTCTGCCTAATTTCTTTATTATAAATAGAAATTTAAGATCTCTATCTTAAATTATTATCTAATATAGGGGATATCTTAGTATTATACAAAAGTATTTAGCTAATTCTCTAGTTAAAATATAGGTTATAATATTATAACTATAAGTACCTAAGCATAAGATTATAGCTCTAATTAGATATAATATTAAATAAAATTCCTTAGTTTTTTCTTTTAATAAAAACCTTAAGGTAATTAATCTTATAATTAATAACTCTATTATTATAATTAAAAGGTATTCTTTTAAGGTTATATATTATATAAGGCTTTTATTTATGCCTTTATAGTAGCCTAAGCCTATTTATTATTATTAAATTAAAATAATTCTATTTAGCTCTATTATTTATTAAAGTATTTAATTATTCTCCCTTAATTTATACTCTTAATTCTAAGTATTATTACTTATATTCTCTATTTATAAAGTAAAGGGCTTTCTTAGGTAATTTATTCCCTTATTTATCTACTTATTGCCTTATATTAGATAGGGTAATTAGTTTTTTAATATTTATATAGTATAGCTAAAATAATTAAATTTATATTTACTATTCGTATATACCTCGTAGTTATAGTTATCTCTTATATTATGACTAACGTATCCTATTATTTACGTGACTATACTTAATACCTACCGCAGGGATTAATTACTAAGGATTACGCTTAGATTATACTAAGATACTATAATCCCTTAATAATCCCAATAAGATTAATAATATATCATAGCTAAAGACTATTAAGCTAATATAATCTAACTAGAATATCTTTATATATAGTATACGCTTATTAATACTTTTTTATATATTAGCTACCTTAGCTATTAATATAACTTAATTATACTTAATACCTTTAAGTATATTACTAGATATAACTTATATTACCCTTTAAGGTTATATAATATTCTCCTCTATTAATATAAACTAATACGACTAGTTTATCCCTTAGGAACCCTATAATCGTTATATCTTATACTATCTTACTATTCCTAGAAGCTATTATTTGCTTACTAGTTAGTATTATTAGGTTCTCTATATCTAATATAATCGGTATAGTTCTATAAGAGCTTATCTATAGGTCCTTAGTTATCTCTAAGGTATAATTAGATCTTCTAATATTATTCCTTATCTCTAGGTTTTCTATTTTATATAAAAAAATTAAATCCTTCCTTAGCTATTTACTTAAATCTATTATATATAGCCTTAATATATAGCCTATATTATAAGTATATTTCTTTGTTATAGAGGGCTACTTTAATATTAAGGTAATTTCTATCTAAGTTTTATTTTTAATTAATTATAATTATTTATATTATAATAATAAATTATTATTTAAAGGTAATTAATTTATTATTATTAGGGAAAAAATAAATATTAATTATATTAAGTACTTTATTTTATCTTTTAATTTTATATATTTATATCTTATAGGTAAAGTATAATTTATTATTTAATCCTTATAGTTATACTAAGAAATAATTATTTTCTCGCTTATTTTAGATATATATATTATATTAGTAATCTTTATAGGAGATTTATAAGATTTCTTTATATTAGGGGTATATTAATTAAGTATATTTATTATCTTATATATTATAATATAGGCTCTATTAAGAGCCTATAGCTATTTCTTTATAATATACCCTAATAGAAATATCCTTTATATTTATATTATTATCTTTTATAATAAATATAGCTTCTTAGTCCTCTTACATTATTTTAATAATTTATTTTTATTATTTATTAATCTTATAATTATATTACTTATATTCTTAGGTTATTTTATATAATCCCTTATTATATTATAAGGTAATAATAAAAATAAATTTATATTAATAATATATTTTATATCCTTTTATTTTATACCAAAGGTATAGCTTATTATTAGGCTAATAAGGTAAAGGGATTAAAAAATAATTATTTTTTTATTTTTTTTCTAAGTATTCCTTATATTTATAATAATAATAAGATATCTATAAGATATTAAGATATTTCCTATATATAAGGTAGGTTTAGATATTATCTTATGCGCCGAATAATACTTTAGGGAGTCTAAGATTTTTAATAATTACTTAATATAAGGCATAGATATAAATATCTTATATATCTATTATATCTATATATTCTTAGGTTATTTAGATATATTATTCCCTAAGAGTATTTTAATATTAATTATTTTATTTATTATAAAATTATAAGTAATATTTTTCTTTCTATAAGTTATTATTTATCTTTTAATTATATTAATTTTAGATCTAAGTAATAATTAATTATTATTATATTTTTATCACTAAGCTATAATTAAGGTCTTAATTATAATATTTAATTTATTAAGTAATTATAATAATTCTTATACCTTAGGCCTTAATTAGCTTATTAATAGGTTTTAATAATAATTATTATTTTAATTTATTAATAAAATAAAATTATTTTACTTTAAGGGGTTATATAATTATATAATATTTTTCTTTCTAGGGTTTATTATTATATTTAAATTATTCTTTTATAAAGTATATTTAATTATAAGATATAATTATTTCTCTAAGATAAAAGCTAATATTATTATATCTTATATATATTATATTAAGGGTCTTAATAATCTAAATAATTATTTAGGGTCTATTATTAGCTTTTATAAACCTTATTTATCTCTTTCCTTTAGGTAAGGGTTATTATAGCTTAGGTTAATAATATCTTTCTTAGATATTATATTATTTCTTTTTATATATATTAGCCTTATAGCCTTTCTTATAATAATAATAATATTTAATAATTAAGGGCTTTTACTAAGCGCTATTAAGTTATATAAGTCTAAGTTATATTTTATAAGAGGTATTAATTTAAGTATATCCCTAGTTAATATTAAACTAAGGGGTATTAACCTTATTATTCCTAAACTTAGGGTTTTATAGTTTTTTCTAAGAGAATTATTATTTATTAATTCTAATAGCTTTACCTATATAATTAATAAGGCTGTAGGGTTAATTTTCCTTATATAGCTTAGCTTATATTTCTTTCTTAAGTTTATTAAAGAAAAAAGATATTAGAGGTTTTTAATCTTAATTAAGCTTTAAGGTAAGCTAAAAGTATTTAATACTATATTCTAATATAAAGTAAGTCTATTAGAATACTTTAATATCTCTTTTTACTTAAGACTTTTTATTTATTATTTTAAAGGCTTATTAAAATATAGCTTTAAAAGTCTTAAAGCTAGAATAAAGGTTTATAATCTATAGGGATAATTTAATAAATAATTTAATAAGATATTTCTTTATAATAGGTTTAAAATAGGCTATAATATTCTTAATTAATTATTTTATAATATATTAGACCTTATTAAATATTATAATAAACTATATAGGGTAATATATTATAAATATATATAGCTATATAAGAAATATTAATAGCTTATAGGTAGTTTTATTAAATTTCTCCGGGGGGTTTAACTTTAGGATTTCTCTTATATCTTTTCCTCGCATAGTAGTAATAATAATATTATTAAGCCTCTAGGTATTATTAATATATTATATATTTTAATTACGCTAAGTTTAGCTTATTCTTTTAATAAGGTTATAAAGTCTATTTATCTTAGTGCTTATAATAATAATCTAAGCTTAGAGTTATTTAATTTCTTTATTATTAGAATTCTCTATATTATCTATATCCTCGTCTTTAGTATTAGCTAGGATAAGTATAATAAATATAGGGGAATAATTAATAAATAAAACTTACTAAGGGTTATTACTAAGAGTAGCCTAAGTAATTATTATATTTAATATTATTTAAGGTAATATAAGTAATCCTCTAAATAAGAGCTATTAATATATAATAATTATAGGGTTCTTAAGGGATAAATTAGTTATATTAATTTATATTAATAGAGGAGAATATTAAGTAACCTTAAAGGGTAATATAAGTTATATCTAATAATATACTTAAAGGTATTAAATATAATTAAGTTATATTAATAGCTAAGGTAGCTAATATATAAGAAAGTACTAATAAGTATATTCTATATACTTAGAGGGGCTTATAATAGTGAGTTAAGGCTTATGCATAAGTTATAAGTCTTATTATAAGTCCTAGTAAGTCTCCTATAGTCCCACGTGACTAGCTTACGATATAGTGGGGCAAGGTAAGTAAGCCTTAGGGGAATTGGTAGGGCCTGTGGGGCGCACGTGACGTAACCGCGAGGGTCGTAATATAACTAAGGTTTAGTCAAAGCCTTAGAAAATCAATTACTTTTTAGTTACGAGGCTATTTAGTTACTTAAAAATTAGTTATTAACTAAAAACTAACTAACTTTTTAGTTATAACTAAGACTGATTTTTTAGTTATAATTTAATTACTAACTAAATTACTACCCTAAATATAAATAGCTTATTAATAAGAATTAATATTCTCTTTATTTTATAAGTATCTTTTAGCTCTTATAAAATTAAGGCTTATTTTTCTTTAAGTATTTAAAATCTTAGGTTTTTTTTTTCTTAGTAATACTAAGGGTAGTGATTTAGTTAGTAATTAAATCATAACTAAAAAATCAATCTTAGTTATAACTAAAAAATCAATTAAACCTTAGTTACTAATTAAAAAGTAATTAATTTTTTTAATACTTAACTAAGACTAATTTTTCTTAGTTAGACTAATAATTAATTTTTTTAAATATAAGTAACTAAATAATTAATTTTTTAATTACTTATTAATTAAAAGAAATATAATAATATATAAATTAAATAGCTATTTAATAAGTATAAGCCTATATATTATCTCTATATTATACTTAGTAATGTTCTCTAATTCTTATATTTTTAATTAATTTCTATAATTAATTAAAAGTTTTTTAAAATAGCTATTTTTAAAAATCCTTATTAGAGCTTTTTTAGATTTTAAATCTCAATTTATTAATTAAAAGCTACATAAGCTTTTTAAAAATAAGATAAAATTATTTATAGTAAGAGGCTACTTGTAGTTTATTAATAATATTTTTTATATTATATAATAAAAGCCTTAGAAGCCTTTAAAGCTATTTTTAGCTATTTTTAGTAATTTAACCCCTTAACTAAAATAACTATAAGTAATTAAAAAATTAGTTAGTGACTAATTTTTAAGTAACTAAAGTAATTAGTAATTAATTAGTGATTAATTTTTTAGTTATTTAACTAAAAGTAATTAATTTTTTTAAGGCTTAACTAAGACTAAGACTAGAAAATTAGTTATTAGTCAGACTAAAAGTAACTAAATCACTACCCTAGTAATACTTAATTTTTTAGTTAAGGTTATTTTTTAAATTAATTAAGTAATATCTTAGATTTTTAAAATATCTTTATTATAAACTTATTTCTTAATATTAATATTAATAATAGTTATTATTATAAAAAAGACCTAAGGGGTATTTATATAATTAAATAATATTAGGTTTTTATTATTTAAGATATTATTAATAAAAGCCCTTTATAATAAGTTTTAATTCTTAAAGATATCTTAATTATTTTTAATAATATTTATAAGTAATTAATTAAATTATTTAAGGGCCTTATATTTTGATTAATAAAACTTAATAAACCTAGGGTTTTTTATATAAAATTATTAATAATAATACCTTTAAACTAGATTAATTTAAGCCTAAGGCCTATTTAATTATATTTTTTAAATTAATAAACTAAGTAATTTACTCTAGATTTTAAACAAATAATTTAGCTAATTATAAATAAGCGTTATAATTTTCAATTTTTTAATATAATATATATATATAAATAATGATATTACGTCTTTATTTCTAAGTAAGCCTATCTCTTTAGGTAAATTATAATTTATTATTTCTTTTTCTTTATTACAAAATAAATTTATATAAATATCTAAGAAGTAATTCTTATTTATATTATATTAATATATTATAGTAACTTAAGAATTCCCTTATTTAGAGTTATATGTAGTATTTCTATAGAAATCTATATACTCTCTTTAATAATTAAAAAATATAATAATAACGTAGAAAGATTATAAATTCCTAAAGGTAATATATTTAGTATTTTCCCTCTAAATACTATATATAAGCTCTAATTAAGCCATTTTATCTTTTTATAAAGTTAATTAATAGCTAATTTTATTATATAATTAGGTTATTAATCTTAGTATTTATTATTTCCTTAGGTTTTTTCTTTAAGATTTAAGGACCCTTTTTAGCCTTTATAATAAGATTAAAGCTCTTTAAAGAAATTAAGGCTTAACAACCTTATAAATATTAGTTTTAGGTCTAAATTAATAAATCCTTTTAATTTTAATTTTATTCTTATAATATTATTTGATTATATCTATAAGGTTATAAGAACTTATATTAATAAAGCTTTTAATATTTGAATATATTTTTAAAAAGATTATTAATAATCTCTATAGGAAAGGCTTTATAGATAATATAAAATTAAATAATAAAATCTATGTCTTTATTATTAATTTACTTAAGGAAATATTAATATTTACTTAGGTCTTTAATAATTATATTAAAATCAATCTTTAGGTAAGCTCTATTAAGAATTTTAAGCTATTTTTTAATAATTTCTATTTAATTAAAATCTTTATTAATAAAAGCCTTTATTAGCCTCTCTTAGGCTTTATCTTAATTAAGTTTTTTGATGGCTAATTGAATTTCTCTATTATAATTAATATTAATATAAGATTTAAAGAGCCTTATTTTTTTCAGTAATATTTATAAATTTTATTTATAAATAAAAATCTTAGAAGTATTTTATTATATCTTTCCCTTTAAATACTAAGAGAAGACATAATAATATAATAAGCCTAGAATTAATTAATTATTTAATTATAAGGTCTTAGGATATATTAAGGAAAACTTACTTAATAAAGAGCTAAGTTAAGTTATTAATCTCTATAGATTACTTAATATTAGCCGTTATTTTAAGGTTAAGGCCTTTCTAATTTTAAGCTATTATTATAATATCTATAATAATTATTATTTGTTTAAATAATTTAGAATTATTATAATACTTCTTATTTTAATAAGTGCTTAAGAATATGTATAAGAATTTTATTATAAGGATATCTTTAAATTATATAAAGATTAAAGTTAAAATACTAAGGGATTTACTTTTTATAAGCTATTAAGTAAGGACTTTCATAATAAAAACTTTTATTATTATTTTATTAAGGTATTAGTAAATAATTAAAAAAGAAAAAGGTTATTAGCTTCTATAAAGAAGGATTATTCTTGTATTAGCTATAGGTTTATAATTGCTTTTTTTTTCTATTTATAATAAATACGTTTTTTTTATTTTTAATATTTACCTTATATAGGGCATAAAAGGGTTCTATATTAATCTTGATTACCTAAGGTATTTTAATTGAATAATTCTTATACTTTTAATAATTAAGGGGATTAATAAAACTAAGCCTTAAGTAATTTTAATTAAAACTAAGTAATTTTTGGGGACTCTTTAATTATTATTTTATTTAATTCTTTGTATAGTTTTAAGTCTTTATATTTTTTAATGTGATAATAATACATATATTTATAGTTTGTTGATTAATAATATAGAAATATATTTTCTTTATTTAAATAAATAATATATTCTTTTTTAATATATACCTAATAATTTAAAATAATAAGAGTAATTAATCTATTTATAATAATAAAGATATAATCTATAAAATAGCTATATCATATTTTTATTACTTGTATAAGGGAGACTGTAAGAGCCTTTAAGCATTAATAAAGTAATATAATTAATTTATATTTTATAAATATCTTAGAGAAGATTATAAATTTAGAGGAAATAACCTTAAAGACTCTAATTATACCTTACAGATAATAAATATATTAGATTTTAATAAATAAGATAAAATATATAACTAATTAAATTAGAACTTAATAAAAGATAAAAATATAAAAAAAAGAGACAATATCTTAGTTATAGGGTAGTAATTTAGTTAATTTTAGTCTAACTAATGACTAAATTTTTAGTCTTAGTCTTAGTTAAGTATTAAAAAAATTAATTACTTTTAATTAGCTAACTAAAAAACTAATTAACGCTTTAATAAAAATACTAATTAATTAATTAAAAATTAATAATTAATATATTTTTTAATTAACTAAATTATTTTAATTATAAGGCCTTAAATACTAAAAAAAGCTATTTAGGCTTATATAATAATAACTATATAATATATAAATTATTATTAATATAAAATAATAGCCCTTAGTTATATCTTATTTTTTCTTATTTTTTAATAGCCTATAAAAGCTCCTATTAACTATTTTAGCTTTTAATTCTTTAAAAGCTCTAATTAGGGTCTTTTAAGAATATTAATTTTATAAGGGTTATAGCTTAGCTTAAAAAATAAATAAAAATATAAGGATTTAAGAATTATATTATAGCTTAAGAAGGGATAATTAAGAGCCTTTATAATACTTCATAGCTATTTATTCCTATTTTCTTTTATTTATTAATATAATTAAAATAATTAAATTTAATTAAAAGATTAATTATTAACTAACTTAGGTTTAATTAAGGCCTTATAAAATTAATTCCTTTTTAGTTAAGAGGCTATTTAGTTACTTAAAAATTAATTAGTAACTAAATATTAACTAATTTTTTAGTTATAACTAAGACTAATTTTTTATAATTCAATCACTGACTAAATTACTAGCCTGCTTAGTTATATATTATAGGTATTTATATTAATATTAAGGAAAAACTTAACTAAAAAATAATTCTATTTATTTTAAAGTTTTAATAAATAGCTTAAATTACTACCTTAAAGAAAAAAAGATATAATAATTAAGTAGAATATTAGTAAATAATAAAAGTAAAAGCTATTATATATATATATATAAACTTAAGTAAAAATAGAAAATAATTAAGAGATATCTCTTGGATAAAATATAAAAATAAGTTTAATAATCCTAAAGAAAATACTAAAAGGATATAAATAATATAAAAAAATTATTAAAAAAAAAGAATTTATAGAAATAAATTTCAAAAATAGTATACTATAAAAAAACGTATAAAAGAATTAAAATAATTATAAAAGATATATAGGTAATATACATATCAGACCTTAAGAGAGATAATAGACCTTATATTAAAACTAATTAAGAAAAAATAAAAGTTTTTATTATATATTTCTTTTTTAAAGAACCTTAATTAAACCTCCTTTTAAAAAAAAATAAAAGCTTTAATCAAATACTTTATATATATATAGTAAGTAATACTATTTATTTTATATATAAAAGTCTATATAATTAATAGATACCTTAAAATATAATTAAATCATAAATAAATAGTATGTAATTAGTATAATTTAAAACATAAATATAACAAATTAAGCTACTATAGGCGCTATATGACTATTCCTTACTTTAATCAAGCTATTATATTCTTATAGCTGTATACCTACTATAGATTCCTCGCTTTTACTTACTATTTATTCCCCTTTTTATTAAATTTATATATATATTTAAATAGCCTAGAGATAGCTATAGCGATTATAGCGGGTTAAGAGGTCCTCCCTAGACCTTAATTTCTAATTATAAGAGTATCTATTAAGCACTTAGCTTTAAAGCTAGCTATAATATTAAGGACTTCTTTATTAGTATGTTAATAATCAATATATTAATATATATTATCTTATTACTATTTATATATTAAGGCTAGGTATAAAGATTTATAATAAGATTAAGGTCTTATATATAAAAGAATAACTTAATAAAGTCTTAATAATAATAATAAATAAGATTTCCCTCTATAAAATAGATAAATCTTACTAAGGGCTAATAAAAATATTATTTTAGATAAATATAATTTTTTATTAAAAGAAGCTTATCCTAAAGCTACTTAAGAATATATTAACTATAAAAAAAGGCATATTATTATATAAAAGTATTACTATAGGGATATAAATAAGGATTTTTCTTATTAATAGTAAGAGTAACCTTAATAATATAATATTATAAGGCGATAAGATTAATTATATAATAGCTAATCTATAAAGGTAAATTATTAAGGTAATCCTAGCTAATATATTTATAATATTACTTTATAATTATTTAGCTAGCCTAATTAATACATTCTCTCTCTTTCTTTATAATTATTATAATCAAGGTATTATTATAGAGATATAAAAGGTCACTTATACCTATAACAAGGAAGCTCTGTATAACTTTATAAGTAATCTCTATAGGAGTATTTATATATTACCTATAGTTATAATACTTATAAATAAACTAATTTATTAATCAATACTTCTAGCTTATATATTTATTATTAATATACTTTAAGATATAACTTTAATATTTTTTATATATATCCTTTATACTCTATTAAATAGTATTAAAAATTACTCTCTTATAATAAATAAATTATATATTTCTAGGCCTTAAATATCTTATTAAATAAATATAACGTTACTAAGGGCAAAGGAATTAGCTATAAGATCTTATAATTATTAAAATCGGCCTATATAGCTGCCTAGGTAATATAATTAATTATAGCGGGTTACTTAGTATTATCTTTATTATTAATAATCTTATATATACAAGAGGTCTTTGAGTTATAATATTATAATATAATCTTCGCTTATATATTAATATTAATATAATAAATATATAATTATTATTAAAAGAAAAGAAAAACTATATTTAATATATTCCTAAAGGTAACTTCTTTATTTATAATACTATTAGTAGGATATTAAGCTTTAAGCTAATACTATTAATTATTTAATTACTTATAGAGCTAAAAATAGCCTTTTTCTTTCTTTATATTAATAAGACTAAAGCTAAAACTAAGAATAGATTACCTTAATAACCTAAAAGAGATATATATTAAATTAATTAGTTTTATATATATTATTAAGTCTTAATACTTCTAGGAATTACTTTTATATTATTTTATACTATAGATAAGTCTAAAAGATTAAATTAATCTTCTAAGGGTTATCTAAGTTATATTAAATCTTATATTTAACCTTTTACTACTAGAGATAGCCTATCTAAGCCCATATAGCTATGAGGCCGCTAAGTAACTCTTTTTATATTATCTAATAATTATTACATATATCTTTTTAATAAATAAAGAGGGAAGCTAAGATAAAATACATAAGATATTATTAACTTCGCGGGCTAATAGTAGGTAGATAAGAGTAAGGAGCTAGGTTTTATCGAGCTAAGTAGGTATTTACTTATAGTATATAATATATATAAAGGGAATTAAGGAAAGAGGATAATTATACTTATAATAGGAAATATTATAGCTTTAAAGGTTATTTTTTTTCTATAAGGTTTTTATTAATATCTTAAACTTATAATTCGTCTTCTAGGTTATAATCTTATAAATACCCCGGGGCTTTAATATTTATAATTTCCCCTAGTTATATATAAGGGTAATATTTATATAAATTATTATCTTTTTAACCATTCTCTTAAGTTTATTAATAGTCTTAATAATATTAGCGCTATTCTTATAGTAAAAGTATTAAAGAAAGATAAATAGCTTATTAAATAATAAGAAGAAAGGTAATAATAATATATGAGGAATCTAAGGTATCTTATTAAAAAAGAGCTTAAAATCTTTATTATAGAGATAAGAAAATAATTTAGAATAATTAAGATTTATTGAAAATAATATGTTTAAGCTTAGAGGTAGCGAATTAGCGCTTATAATAACTCTAAAGGTAATTATAGAGCTTATAAGTTAGTATAATTAAAAAGTTAAAATTAGCTTATAGAAAGGGTTAATAGAGTAAGGTTAATAGGGATTAAGAATATTCCAGGCCTTAGATATAGAAAAGTGGGTCTATTTACTTAGAAAGTAATAGTTATTTATATAAATAGTATTACTCTATATAATTAATTATTATTATATAACTTTATTCTACCTAAAATAGGGATTAAAGTATTATAATTAATATCTTAGTAATTTTAATAATAAAGGCTCTATACCTGAAGCCTAAGGTCTTAATAGGCTTAAATTAATAAGATTTATCTATATAATTATTAATACCTTTAATAATAGCTTTATTTATAATAAATAGATTATATCTTAATAAGCTAAAGAGGTTAAATTCTCTTCCTATAGTAGCTCTCCCCTTTATTATTAACTATCTAATTATCCTTATAATTCTTAACCACTTAAAGAGATATAAATTACTTCTATTATCCTTATTAGAGGAGGTTTAACTATAATTTATAATAACTATAACTTACTAATTAATTAATTAATTACTAGCTAATTAATTCATAATATATAAAAAGATTATAATAATTACCTTTTATAAAGACCTCTAGCCTAATAATTAAAGAAATATAGCTAATACTTATTAATAGGCCTTCTTATATAATTAAGATAACCTTATTAAAGAGGTCTTTAAGCTTTATAAGAACATAAAAAATACTTATAATAAGCTTTAAGAGGTAATATTGAATAAAGTTATTAAAAATATTATAATAAATATATAGTTAATTAAGCAAAGAGAGTAAATAAAACTTATAATCTTTAATTATAAGCTTTTTCTTTTTTGACTTAGTCTTTTTTTACTTAATTATAATATAAATAATTAATTTAATTTTATTAAGTAAAAGCTTTCTTTATTAAATACCCTTAAAGGGAAACTGAAGGAAAATAAGTAATTAAATTAAATAGAAACTATATTCCTTAAGAACTTAGAAAAGGTTAATAAGATATATCTATATAAGGCATAGCTTATAATTCTTATTATTAATATTATTACTTTCTATAATATTCAATAAGAAGATTAAAGAAGTCTTATAGCTAGCTAGGATTTAGCTATATAGCTATAGGCGTAATATTAGGAAATAGAGGATATTAGCGTTATAGGTTTACTCAGAGGGATTAGTTCTTAGAGTTAGCAATAGAGTTCTATAAACCTAAAAAGTATTAGCGCTAAGGCTTAGCGCTAGACTTAGCGGTAAATAAAAATCTATAGGTTTAATAAATTAAATTTATCTAATTAAATATATAATATATAAATATTAGTTTATATAAATATATAAATATTAGTTTATATAAATATATAAATATTAGTTTATATAAATATATAAATATTAGTTTATATAAATATATAAATATTAGTTTATATAAATATATAAATATTAGTTTATATAAATATATAAATATTAGTTTATATAAATATATAAATATTAGTTTATATAAATATATAAATATTAGTTTATATAAATATATAAATAATAATAATTTTAATAGTAATTTTAATAATAGATATAATTAATTATAAAATTAACTAAAGATTATTAATATAATTTTTAAATTATAGTTTTATAGCTATTTCTTTTATATAATGCCCTAAAACGCTTTATTAAAAGCTTTTTCTTTAAGCTCTATATAAAGCTCATTACCTAGGCTAATAATTATTTAAGTAAGATAAAGCTTATTATAAATAAATCTATCTTTATATATATTTATTATATTACTTTAATCTATAGATTAAAGGTCTTAATAAAAAGGTATTATAATATAATCAAGTAATTTATTTTTATAATAAATAGTAACTATAATTATTCAATCTTTATTAATATTATTAATAAAAGTAATTTTAACCTTTAATTAATTAAGAGTTATAAGGTTAATTAAAAGATTATTATTAGAGGGGAAAGCTATTATAAAAAGGGATTAAAAGCTCTTTAGTTAATGAAGAGGTAATTTATTTATTATAATTAAAGCTATTAATAATCAGGTATAAAACCTTATTAATTTAAGTATATTAAGCCTCTTAGCCCCAAGTATAAGGCCTTTAATATTATAATTACTAAGACTTTAATAATAATATTTAATCTATACTTTAGGTAATATAAGTTTAATATATAATAATAATTATTATTAATTATATATATAACTTAATTTTTAGATATTAAAGATATGTTTTAATTAATTATTATATTCTTTATTAAATAACTATATTTTATCTAAAAAAGGGATTTAAATATGTTAATTTAAGTCTTAGTAATCTTAATATTAATACCTTTATCTTTAAAACCTATTATTTTAATAAGCTTAAATTAATAAGGTTTATTTATATAGTTATTAATATTTTTAGTAATAGCTTTCTTTATAATAAATAAAGTATATTTTAATTAATTAAAGAAATTTAAATCTTTTTCTTATAATAGCTCTTTCTTTTATTATTAATCTTTTAATTATCTTTATAATCTTTAATTACTTAAAGAAATTTAAGTCCTAAACGATTATATTTTTATTATCTTTTTAAAAGAGGCTTAATTATAATTATAATCAATAATAATTATAATCTTTTAATAATATAGGAAAATCATAAGACCTACCTTTTATCTAGACCTTTAATTAAATAATTATAATAATATAGCTAATACTTATTTATAGGCCTTTTTATATAATTAAGATAATTATATTAAAATCATTTATAAGCTTTATAAAAGTATAAAAATACTTATAATAAGCTATGAGAGATAATCTTATATAAAGCTCTTTAAAGTATTAATTTAAGCCACTTACATAGTAATTTAATACTAATAAAGCTTATAATCTTTAATTATAACCTTTTTCTTTATTTACTTAGCCTCTTTATATTTGATTTTTATATTTATATAAGTATTAATTTTATTATAAAAGACCCTTTTTTAATAAAATATAATAAAGTTAATAATATAATATAACAGCTTAATAAAAACAGAATTAATAATATATTAAATACTAAGATTAAAGCTTAAGGCTTTAATATAATAATTCCTTAACGAGGAAGTAATAGACCATTGCTAAAGGCTAGGGGTTATAAGACTTATTATATAGTAGCTAGCCTATTATATTATATAAAAGATCTTAAAAGAAAAAAAAATAAAAAGAAATCTTATTATTAAATAAAGGAATTTCCTCATGGATACAAAAGTAATTAATATAAGATATAGCTTATAATAGTTATAATAAATATTAAGACTTTTTATATTATTAAATAAAAATTAAAGAAATTAATTAACTTAAATCTAGCTATATAATAATATTAAGAAATAAAAGTTATTATAATTATTAATATTATAGGTTTAATACCTCAGAGGAATTAATTATTAGAGTTAATAATAAAGTTTAGACTTTAAAAAGTATTAATATTAAGGCTTAATATTAGACTTATTAATAAGTAAAAGTCTATAGCTTTAATTAATAAAATATATTTAGTTAATTATATTTATTATTACTATTTTATAGCTAATTTCATTTCTAGATAAATATAATATAATAATAAGATAAATAAAAAGTTAATAAGGCTATAAGGGCTATTAAGGCCTTATAAGGAATATATTATAAGCTTTTTATACTTATTTATAGTATATAAATATTTATATATAAAATTATATATAAATATAAAGATATAGGCCCAATAGGTATAATTAGGATAATATTAGAGATAAAAAAGTAGGTTTAATATATTAATACAACTTTAACTTACTAAGGCTTCTATAAGCCTTTAATAAAAATAGTTTTATATAGCCTAGTCCCCTCTATTAGGCCGGGGTTTCGCTAATATACTAGTACTAACCGGTATAACCAGGGTAGTGATTTAGTCAGTGATTTAATCATAACTAAAAAATTAGTCTTAGTTATAACTGAAAAGTTAGTTAATATTTAGTTACTAATTAATTTTTAAGTAACTAAATAGCCTCTTGACTAAAAAGTAATTAATTTTCTAAGGCCTTAATTAGGCCTTAGTTAATTAGTAATTAATCTTTTAATTAAATTTAATTATTTTAGTTATACTAATAAATAAAAGAAAATGGGAATAAATAGCTATTAAGTATTATAAAGGCTCTTAATTATCCCTTCTTAAGCTATAATATAATTCTTAAATCCTTATATCTTTATCTATTTTTTAAGCTAAGCTATAACCCTTATAAAATTAGTATTCCTAAAAGACCCTAATTAGAGCTTTTAAAGAATTAAAAGCTAAGATAATTAATAGGAGCTCTTATAGGCTATTAAAAAATAAGAAAAAATAAAATATAACTTAGGGCTATTATTTTTTATTAATAATAATTTATATATTATATAATTACTATTATATAAGCTTAAATAACTCTTTTTAGTATTTAAGGCCTTATAACTAAAATAATTAAAATTTATTAAAAAATTACTTAGTAATTAAGTTTTAATTAACGAATTAGCCTCTTAACTAAAGGGTTAATTAATTTTTTAATTAGCTAAATAAAAGTAACTAATTTTTCTAAGGCTTAACTAAGACTAAGACTAAAAATTTAGTTATTAGTCAGACTAAAACTAACTAAATTACCACTCTGGCCTAAGCAACTTAAAATAATACTTATACCGCTATTGAATATATCAAGGCTATTAGTACTATTAGTATTAAAAATCTCTTTTATATCTAATATATTAATTAGTCTATTAATACTATAATATATTATTAATGAAATCTTATAAAGAGACTTTAAGATCCCTTAAATCCCTTTATTACTTTAAAAAATAAAAACTTATCTTTAGCCTAAGTATAAGCTAAAGAGGCTATATTTAACCGCGAGTTATTATTTATTCTATATCTCTAGAATATATATACTCCTCCGCTAATATTTTATTATTACTTCTATTAACCCTTACCTTTATAAGCTAACATTAATTATAATTTCCCCTAAATAATTTCTTATTTTATTACTTTGATTCCCTTATATATCTATAATAATTCCTTTATTATTGCCCTTACGGCAGCGATTTCTCGCCTAGATAACTATAAGAATAAGCCTAACCCTAAGTTAAATAATAAAGGTTTTACTAATTATATTATTAATATAATACTGCTATTAATAATAATAATAATAATAATAATAATAATAATAATAATAATAATAATAATAATAATAATAATAATAATAATAATAATAATAATAATAATAATAATAATAATAATAATAATAATAATAATAATAATAATAATAATAATAATAATAATAATAATAATAATAATAATAATAATAATAGTAATAATAAAAGCTATATTATTAAGCTAAGAAAATATTAAAAAATAAATTATTAAAATTATAATTAAATTAATATTTTACTATATAAGTTTAAGGCCTAAATTAATTATTTTTACCTTAAATAAATTAAAAGATTTTAAGATTTATATTAATATATTTCAATCTTTAAATTTAAACTTTAAGATAAAAAATAATTTATAATATATTAATAATATAAATAAAAATATAAAAATAAAAATTAAATATTATTCTTAAAGTCTTAATAATTATAATAATAAAAGCCTTATATCTAAGGCTAAGAGACTTAATATCTTTAAATTAATAAAGTTTTATATTTTATTATTAATAGCTTAGAATTATATTTATCATAGCCTTATTTATAATAAATGAATTACTTTTTAATTAATTAAAAAGCTTTTAATCTTTTTATATAATAACTCTTACTTTTAATAATAACCTTTTAATTAACCTTATAATTTTTAATTAATTAAAAATTAAAAATTACTTTTATTAATATTATTAATAAAGGTTTAATTATTATTATGATTATTTATAATAAAAATAGATTAATTAATTATATTATAATACCTTTTTATTAAGACCTTTAATTTATAAACTAAAATAATATAATTATATATTAAATTTATATTACTTAAAGTATAGATTAAATATTAATATTAAAGTCTTAGTAATATATTAATAATAGCCTTTTTTATAAAAAAAATAAATTATCTCTTAAGTAATTAAAAAGCTTTTAAACCCTTTATATAATAGCTCTCCTTTTTAATAATAACTTTTTAATTAACTTTATAAATTTTAATTAATTAAAGATTAAGATTATTTTTACTAATATTATTAATAAAAGTTTAATAATTATAATTATAATTATTTTTCATAATAAAACTAAATTACTTAATTATATTATAATACTTTTCTATTAAGATGTTTAATTTATCAATTAAAATAATATAATAAATATATATAAAAATAGATTTATTTATTATAAGCTTTATTTTACTTAAATTATTATTAGCTTAAATAATTAGCTCTATATAAAGCTTAAAGAAAAAGCTTTTAATTAAGCCTTTTAAGGTATTATATAAAAGAAATAGCTATAAAATTATAATTAAAAGATTATATTAATAATCTTTAGCTATAAGATTTTTCTTTTATTTAGCTTATTCTTTAAAATAATAATAACTATAAAGGTTAATTTAATTAAATTAAAATAAAGCTCTTTAAGCTAAAAAGCCTTTAATATAAGGTTAAATAAAATAAAATATTTAATTAACTTAAAAAGCTATTCCTATAAGCTTTTAATATTATAATACTAAGCTAATTATATAATAACTAGCTTATAGTATTAATTCTTACTTAGAATATAATTTATACTTTATAATATATATAATAAAATATATTTAGGAGATAATATTTTAGCTATATATTAATTTAAATAGCTAAAAGAGAAATATTAAGTAATAAAGATAATTAATATTATAAATCTTAGAGATTAATATTAAAATTTATATTAAATTTCAAAATTTAGCGCTAATTAATAATCTTAAACTTAATAATAGAAAAAAATATAAGTTTAATTTCTTAAGGTTATTAATTAAATATAAGATATATATATCTTAGCTTATATAAATAAAAAATAATAATAATTTAAATAATAATTTTAATAATAAAAAAATAAAAATATAAGATTTCTTTATATAATATAATTAATAAAAAATAAATATAAAGTAATTTAAAAAATTATATATTAAAATATATAATAAAATTAAAAATAAAATTAAAAAAAACTTAAAATAAAATAATATTTTATTTATAAGCCTTAAATAAAAATATTTTATAAATAAAAAAATTTATAAAAGAAATTATTTAAAAAATATTAAATATAATATAAAAAACTATAATTATTATTTAAAGTATTAAAGGCCTTTTAGTTTAAAGGCATATATTAAATTAAAGCTATTATATATATATACGTATATAAAAAAAGTGTTTTATATTTTATTATAATAAAATAAATTATAAAATTAATTAAGCTAAGATAATATAATATTATACCCTTTAAGTAAAAATAATATAAGGTATTAGCTTAAGAGAAAAATAAGAGTTATATAAATAGGTTTAATTAATTGATTTTCTTAATATAAGTTTAATAATACCTCTTTTATTAATATTATAAACTTAGTTATAATAAAAAATACCTTAACTTAGATTTTTAATTAAATAATATAAGGCTTATATAAGTAAAATAACTTATTTATAGAAAATATTTATAGCTTTATTATAATATTAAATATTAAATTATAGGGTTTATTTTTATTTTAATTTAGCCTTTAAGTTTTAATCTTAGGTTAAAAAATAAGCTATATAATTACTACTTTTTTAAGTCTAGATAGTAATAATTATAAGTTTAAACAGGAGTCCTTATCCTTAATATCTTATATAAATATCTTAGATATTAATCTTAGTCTTAATTATCTTTAATATTAAGTTTTTATTATTATTTATATTAATAAGTTTAAAAATTAAATAATAAATATTTAAATTTAAATTTATTAAAAGGAAATTATAAAAATACTTATAGTATATTATTAAAAGGCCTTATAAATATATATTTAATAAATAAAATAAAATATTAAGGCTTATAATTAAATAAATTTAAATTTAAAAATCATTATAAAATATAAAAGTTATATATAAAAAAGACTTATAAAGAAAAAAAAATTTTAAAAAAGAATTTTTATTTTTTAATATAAATAAGCTTTATCTTAACCTAAGGAGGTAATTAAAGTATAAATATTATAATCTTATATATAAAAAAGTTATTTTTCTTTAATATACATAGATACTAAGAGTATAAAATAAGTCCTTTATATATCTAATAATAAATACATATTAGAAAGTATAAGCTATATAAGCTATATAAATACTCTGGCAGTAACATGCTTTTAAATATGTTAAGGTAATCTAACTATAAAGTGGCCCTGCTGCTCCGAGTTTATGGGTGAATCTGCGATTATTAACGTCCGGTTAACACGGCAGTAAATATTAGCTCTAATAGGACTTGGTCCCAGTGCCTACGCACTAAGTTAGAATGGAATATGGCTTGCTGAGTGCCACGGCTGACAGAGACCTAATACTAACGAGGGTCTGGAACACATAGAAACGCCACGATATTCCAGCCTGACCCAGAACACTCAAAGGAGCTCCATTCAGTGGTCTTTAGCATCCCGGCTCATCTCGACAATATGTAAGGGTTGTCAGGCCATATGTCTCAGAGCCTTCCCATGGCTTCAACAGCTATATAAAGGAGCCGGCGTGGTACAGAAGCGGCTCTTCATCTCTTCTCTCCTTTTCCCGCCAGAGCCAACTGAACTCGTTCATCTCTCAACTATCTCAACCAGAAACCCTTCTCGAGCCTTGACACAATACAAAGCTTCCACGATGCAAATTAAGAGTCTCCTCCTTGCACCCCTCGTCGCTACCGGACTAGTTACTGCCAACCCCTCCCCCAGCAAGCCATATCGCTTCGAAGCACTTGCTTTGCGATCTGCCACCGACATACACTTTGCTGTCGTTCAGGCTGCTCACAGCAGTATCTTTTTGAAGCTTCCCAAGCAGAAAGCGATATGTGAGAAAAAGACGGATAACTCTGCCACTTTCTCGATTGTCAATGGCGAGCTGTTCCTTTACGGTAAAATACGACAGCAGATCTACGTTGACCGATCGGGAATGGGTATGTCGTTCCCAAATATTTGTACAGAGCTTCGCATTGATTTCTATTAGGTCAGGGAAAGATTGGCTATACCACTGGTACCCAGTCAGCTCCACACAATGCGGAACGCGAAGGTTGGGCCATCGACAAGGCTGGCGATTTATCTTTCAAGGGCAAAAACTTGGTGGCTTGCCCCCACAGTGTCGATGGGGGATGGAGTGTTTGGGTTTCAACTGGGGTCAAACTACCTGGAGGCAACAAGGGCTGCTTGGAATTTCTGCCCAGAACAACAGAGATCAAGCGCCCTAATAGTTGCAAGTACACTCAGTAACTTGTTGATGAGGAGCGACATGGCATCTAGCCCCTTATAAGACTGCGTGCAATTAGGGTAGATGGGGCCGTGAGTGTCTATTTGCCGATATTATAGAGAAAAGCCGATGCCGTCCATGTTATAAAGCGAGTATAATACCCCCCCTTGTTGTCCATGATACCTTTCTTACTTGGCTTTCACCTAAGGATCCTTCACAGTCTCCCCCCCCAGTCGTCATCTTACGTCTCACTATCCCCTGCCTTCTCTGCGTAACCCGATACTTGGCGCAAAGTTTTACCTGAGTAGCAGTTGGTACGGTACCAAACACTGCCATTGGAAATATGTCATTATGAGTCAAGTCCAGCAATGCCACTTGCCGAAGTCGTCGATCAATTTAATAGACTGAGGCGTTTGTCTCAGGTGGGCGTCTCGTAGAGAACGACTGCGAAGGTTCAATGAGAGTTGTACTTAAAAGACCACTATATGCGGAACCCCTGGTCCATTTAAGAAATGAATCAGTAGATTAAGAATGAACGCCAAGAAGGGCCACTCCCGCAAGACCTGTTTATGAAGGCAGGAGAGACAATGTACCGGGTTCCTATCTTTTAATTGGTTTGCGTCTTGTTAATCCTAGATCACAGTGCCACAGGGACTATTGTAATGGCAGTATTGCTCCATTAGTTTGAGCAGGGTGCTAATTAAGCATTACAAAACGAGCCTGATATCAGGTCATGTTCATTTCTTCAGAGAATTCTGCATAGGTCTCGGGTTTCGAAGATGGAAACGGAGTTCTCTTTAGGTACTGCACACCACTGCGAGGAAAGGTATGGCCACAACCCCATTTGCAGGTTTTTCAAGATCCTTATGGAAAGGCACAGTCTTCTGACTCAGTTACCCAATCAAGGGTCAGGTTTCAACCATCCCAAAACCACAGTATAACCAACACCATAGCATCATATCCCAATGCCAACATAACGGCCTCTGCTTCTTCATCTTTCTGCTGCCCCTAGGAGAAGACTCAAACCCTGCTGTATCACAAAAGGTCCTTTTGCCTCTCAAATAGCATGTGAATGCTCTTAGTATCCGTACGACAAATAAGAGAGGACTATTCCTTTCTATCTTCTTCGACAGTAAATTGGGAAAGGGTCTGGTAATGGCCGCCAGGGTAAGTTAACAGGTCGAAGGCTTGGGCTATGACTGCTAGAGAAAGTAAATATGAGGAACGTAGCTAGGAATGAGTCGGCCATGGCTTGAATATAACATCTCAGGCAGTTGCTGATCGGCAACACAACATCTTTGAACACAACGATGCAAAGTCACTTACTACACTTGAACATTGGCATGAACCTTGGGCACAACACAATAGGGCATTGCGGCTCCAGGCTAGAGCACCAAAGCATTGGGCCATTCGCGACTCATGATTCGAAGCATACAAACCAGCTTGGTATATACCTCCGGCTTCGATTCCATGATTTCTTGGGCAACCACAGTGTCTTGGAGCATGTGCATTCAAACTCGTGACAGGCTGAACCGCTCCAACCCCTGGGCCCTAATGGGGAAGTAAACAATAGAACCACGTTGAGCCTGTTCCCCCTGCGCCACGGTTAGCCCATGCAGGCAATTGGGCAAATTCAGTCGCTACGAATTCTCCAGGGTCCCCCGGCGGTCTTCAACAGCCGGAGGGCGATGTAAAGCAATCCACAAGGTAGAGTTTCGTGCGGAAACTACAACTCAAACCCAAAGGTCTATGTAAGCACTGCCAAGCCGGCCGAGGCGTTTCCCGCTCGAGCCCAGCCCTAGGCATCAGCAGGTATTCAGCCTATAAACATTCAGTTTTCCTAGCCAAATCTGTACATAGAACCGGAACATTTCCTCCTTTCAGGGTCCGACACATTGGACTATGAACTATGCATGAGAACTTTTATTCTATCTCGTTGCCAAACAACAGGTACGACGCCGCTATTTCCTAGCTTGACGTAATCCTAGTCAACGACGTGATTTGGTATCGGAATATAGCTGGTTTTGAAGGGTAAGGGAGTCAACGTTGACTAGTTGGTGAGTCTAAGGTCAACTGTCATCGAGCCAACGCAACAACGAGCCTACATATCCCCACTATCTTCGACCAAGCACAAGACAATGCCGACAACGAGCACATATCTAGTGCTTATGTAGACTACAAAAGAAATCTGGCATCGTCTCGAAATAAATCGAGCTCATCTGGTAAAAGGTGGCGACATTCCATCCTTGGAATGCTGGCGTGACGCAAAATGATAGGAAAATGCCACGGCGTCAATATCCGCGAAATTGTGAACAACAACTAAAACATAACGTTATCGCAAAAGATGAGAGGGGACAGTCTAACAAAGCGAAAAGCGAAGAATTGCCGAAGGGCGTGCCGAGGATGATCGCCCTGGCGGGGACACATGGAGATAGGACTTTCAACCAGGTGCCAAGCGGAATATCATGCGTGATTGACGGTTGCACAGCATAGTCAGAGATCACGTTGAGATGTATTTTGCTGCGAGAAAGAAAGCTGAAGGAATTATCCGGAGCATAGAGACCAACCATGATTGTGCGCCCTCCATTCCCAAGCCGTGGCTGACTGGCTGGTGCTGGACGCCCGCCCTCTCGGTCAGAGGCCAATGATAAGGGTGACGACGCGTCGTGCGAGAACGAACGATAGCGCCTTGCTAGCCCAACCTTGCTCTTGTTGGTGTGAGAGGGGTCCCTTGCTTGCAAGGAGTCGACCAAGGAGCCAACGCAGGTTAATCTCTGGCGTGAGTCAGCCATTGCACTCCCAGATGAGTTAAGGGGGGCAGCCAAATCATTTCGTCTGCGGGGTAGGCATATGGGGTCTCTATTGGCTGCGAGTCCGACATTGCCTCGCTCTCCTTTCCACATTCTCTCCTTTTCCATCATGGCGCCAGCTTTGACCATCTTATCGCCTACTGAACCCCCAGGGCAAGCTATGACTCGAATAGGCTCCTCCTAGACAAGCTCGAGGCGTTTGGTTTGAGGACGGAGCTTGACGGGGTTGACACGCTGACGCCGCCAATGCACCATCGATGCACCATTCCATAGAGGGCAATGAGCTACCAGCATTACCTGCTTAGCCCCGGCTTCTGTCCATGTTCCCCGGATCCCTGCCAACAGGTCTGGCTGTCAAGACTCTGCCAACTCTTGCGAGGGTGAGGAGGCGGCCAGAGTCCGTGAGGGTTGAGCGGTAGCTAGCTCAGGAGGTTTAATCTAGTAGAGTTTACGCAGATATAACACAGATAAGAGTTGGGAGAAACTTTGATGCTTGATCCCTCCATCTCTTCATACTCACCAAAACCTTAAGGCTTGGGCGATGCGACATGCTCCTGTCGACACTTGTCATTTCACGCCGCTAGCAAGAGACGGTTTGCCTTGTCTCCAACAATTAGGTTCAAGACTTTAGGATAGCGGGCCTTAAAGGGCAAAGCCTGCTTGACTATTGCAGGCGACGATGACCTTTCCCCGAATCCCGAGAGCTCCAGCTCCACAACCCCCCGTGGGGAAAGGCCCAAGCTCCAGGGTCAGCTTGTTTGCCCCCATCTCCGCTTCTCGGACCCAAACTTCTCTTCGACAACCAACTGCGAACCCAGCGAGCGGGTTTGGGTCTCGATAATCGACGTCTGCGACCCCGTCAATAGGTACGCACGGCTCGCATATCGTTTTCCACCCAAGCCAGTTGCCTAAAGCACGCACGCTTGGCCATGGCCCCTTCTGGCGACGCAAAGAAGGCTGCCGGCAAAGATGTGGGGGACATCATGGGCCAAGAGAATGTCGCCCCCAAGAGCCAGCCAGCCCGCCAACCCAGCAAACAGCAAGTGCGCCATCGTGCTTCTGTCGCCTGTGCCTCATGTCGTGACCGAAGGATCCGATGCGTAGTCCCCAAGGACCAAACCACGTGCACAGCATGTCAAAAGACGGGCGCTGAATGCATCATCAAGAACGATGACGAAAGGAGACGGTAGGGACAAAGGTTCGCTGCGGGAGGCACTTTGCTGACAATATGCCCTCCTAGGCCTATCTCCAAGGCATACATGTCCTCTCTATCAGACCGAATCTCCATGCTAGAGGGCATGCTGCTGGAAAAGGGGGTTGTGCCGCCCCCTGCGTCTCACCCCCCCAAATCAAGACATGAGCCTTCAGATGGGCAACCAGAAGACAATGTCCCCGCGGCGAGCAACCAAAGGTCGCTACCAAAGGCAGAAAGGGCTTCACCAGGCCACAGCATTCCTTCCCCGTCAGACTCCCGGAATGAAGACTACATGGCTGCTGGAAGTGACCACGATGAGGGAAATCTATCAACTATCATCAAAGAGGAGTCACCGATACGGATTCTAGACCCGCAACAAGAAGACATCATTCACCGCCTACTCTCCACCAAAGGGAACCTCTCTTTCGACCAAATTTCCGGAGGACTACGCTTCTTTGGTCCCACCGCCAACAGCCATGTGTATGCCGGGCCCTCAGATCATAACGATACTCGTGAGCCTCCAGAGCAGGTCCGACAAGCAGAAGGCATCATTCGATCTCTGGATCCTGAAACACACGATTATCTTGTCGACAATTACTTTCAGTACTACAATTCTGCGATCCAGGTCATCGACCGAGAAGCCTTCGAGGCTGACCGCCAGTCTCCATATCCCAAGTTCTACTCTCACTTCCTTCATGTTACGATTCTGGCGATGGGTTACCGGTCAGCCGATATGGACCGGGAAGATATGCGCAGGATAACCTTGAGGCGAAGGGAGAGCACCCTCCACCGGGAGGCAAAGGCAATGCTTGACAGTGAGCTGGAGCGTCCTGGAGGCATCCCTAGTGTTCAAGCACTTTTGCTTCTTGGCGATCTAGAGTGTGGTGTTGGCAGGGACAACACCGGCTGGATGTATTCAGGTAAGAAATCAATGGGGAAGAGAATTTTGATGAATATATGCTCATTTCCCTTCCAGGAATGGCAAATCGCCTCGCGTTTGATATTGGCCTACATCTCGATTGCGCAAGCAAGATGTCTGAACAGGATACCAAGATTCGGAATATGGCTATGCAAGCTTGCGTTATCTACGACAGATACTGGGGCCTCTTTCTCGGACGGCCTTTGGCCATCAAGAGCCAAGACGTTGATCTCTTGTCCAACCGCTTTTCTCAGCTTATATCCATCGGCCTCGATCCGCCTAAGCAAGACATGATTGCAGAGATCTACGAGCAACTGATTGAGCTGATGGAGTTGGCAGGACGGATTGTCGAGATCAGAGACCTCACAGGCTCGAACCGAGGCTCAAGTGCGGGCGAAGCAGAGGAGAATCGATATCTTCAAGTCGTCAATCTTGATAGACAACTCCAAAACTGGTACCGCCGACTTCCAGAACGCCTCTCTTGGAAACCAAGCAACCTCAAGACAGCGCCCTACAGCTTCTTCCTCCTTCACCAGCAGTACCATGTTACTATGATTCTCCTTCATCAGCCATGGGCCAAGTACGGCTCCATTACCGGGGATGGTGCTAGCACGGGATCCCATGCAAGTCCAAAGAGTGATCACACAGCCAGCACCGACGATTTTGGGCATCAGCTGGGGTCTATAGTTGCTGATGCTTCTTTGGGTATCGGGTGTACTCAGAAGCTCGGCAACGAGAGCCGTACTTCGTTGTCTCGCAGCATTTGTACCCAGCAGGCAATCCGTGTGGCCCGCATCTTCTGGCAGCACCGCCAGAGGTTTGATGGGCGCAAGATCTTCGTGACGGGTATGCAGCATGCTGGAGCCGCAGCTATTGCGTTGATTGCAGCCCTCACCTACCAGCGGAATGAGCCAGATCGCCGGACATATGTAGGCTATCTAGAGATTCTATCTGATGCAGTTGGCGACATGAGTTATGCATACCATCCAGCCAGCAGGATGGACAATCTCCTCAAAGCTGTTCTGGATCAGATCAGAAACAGCATGGCCGAGTCGGCTCAATCTCCCAAGGACAGCACGAGCTTTAAAAGCGTGAGCAGTGTTGCTGATAGTGGCACAAGTGGCTTCTCTATTCCAAGTGACTTGCCCTCCTCTACAATCCCGTTGAGGCGGGAAGCTGCAGACCCCGAGCTTGGCAAACCAGTCAAAAAGAGGCGACCGACGAATAGTAGGGAATCTTCAGAGTATGCTCCCCCGCGGCCACCATACTCGGCCGTTTCAACTCAGCCACATCCCAACGCCGACAAGATGCAAAGTTTCTCCTATGGTCCCACTCAGCAACACCAACCGCAGTTCGACTCACTACTTTTCTCTATGGGCATGAACCATCCATCTGGGCAGTTGGATCTAGGTTATGTCGGTGGTGCTGCAATCGACATGGATCCCAACAGTGATGCTTCGGGGACCTTGTTGGGAAGACCGGAGGCCATGGATCTCGGCATCCCTTCCTCAGCCAGCTGGAACCTGAGCACCATGCAGCACTCCCAAGGCCTGGTTTCGTACGATACTCCTATCGACTGGGCTTCAGGAACAGCTGGGCTCAGTGCCAGTTCGGTTTTGAATCAAAGCGCAGCCCTCTCGAGTGGCATCATGTCGGGGGCACCTGCATTTGGCTCGATTAAAGATGAAGGTAGGTCAGCGAGTGACAGGAAAGGCGTGGATGGAATTGGCATGAAAATGACCATAGATACCAGTTGGATGGGCGGTGGTGAGATGAGTTCGGCAAGCCCTGCAGGTTTGGGCAATATGGTGCAGAATGCAAACAAGGCGTCACAAGTTGATGATGGAAGCCAGAGGAATCATTCTTTGGACTTTTTCAGTTTTTCATAGATTTTCTGTCAGTGGGAGGCTTGGTGTGGCAATACCCTCATGTCGATTGGAGTTTAGGGGTGGCTTGTTCAGGTCTAACAAAGTGAGCGGGTTTGAACTTGGAATTATGTTTGCTACGAGATCACATATGAAATATCAGTAAGAATGAGATGGCTTGCAAACAATGAAGTAAGCCAACTTCACAAAGCAGATACTTGTGGCGCCTTTTATGTCATGATGTTTACTGAAGTGACAGTCTCGGACGCCGGATTCAACTCGCCGTTCAGGAACACATTTGAAGCTGAAGTGATGGGAAGAAGCCTGCTTCTTCTATGGTTTATTTGTGGATAATCTTAAACGAGTGCTAAGTGCTTTCTGCGTGCTGCATTTTCTCCAACTTGCAAACTCCATGTGTGGATATCAGATGAAACAGGGGCCAGCTGCCCAGTCCACCAAACATCGACAAGAATCCTCCATCAACCCTATGTCAGTTGGTAGTAAAGCCGCCATCACACACAATGCTGGCGCCTTGCATGAAGCTGTTCATGGGAGAGGCCATAAGAACAATACTATCACCCACCTCCTCCGTCGTCGCCAGTCGCTTCAAAGGGGTTCTGGCAAGATCAGCTGCGAGAGGAGAATTTGGGTCCTGAGCCATCGCATTTTTGAGCAAAGGCGTTTCGACGTATCCGGGACAGATAGCGTTGATCCGGATACCCATACCGCCGTACGAATTGGCGTCTGCTTTAGTTAAGCCGATAACTCCTACGAGAGTCAGTCTGAAGGAACACTGGATTTCCAATTGGTGTCTCTCCGAGTCCGTACCATGCTTGGAAGTTGTGTAAGCAGTGTGAGCCATGCGATTACAGGGCGCAACAAGAGCAAGCATGCTTGCAACGTTGACAATCCTTCCACGGCCGTCTCTTAGCCCAAGGTCCCTGCTAATTTTTAGCATCATCACAAGCTCTGGCTGCATCATCGTCATACTCCTGCTTCACCGTAACTGCAAGCTCCTCCTTTTGACAACGATAGACACCCTGCAGATTTACGTCAAGAACCCCCAACCACTCATCATTCTCTATCTCGTGGGTCTGTCGACCGCTGCCGCTAATGCCGGCATTGTTGACGGCGATATCCAGACGCCCAAACTGAGCCACGACTTTTGCAATTCCATCCTTAACTTAGGATGGGCTGCGAACATCAAGGTGCAGAGTCAAAATCTCGACGTGAGGAAACTGCTCCTTGAGTGCAGCGTTGGACGCCTGCAGAGCCTCTAAGTTTATGTCCGCCAAGGCCAGCTTGCTGATGCCGTGTTTCGCAAAGGCCGATACCTAGGGCGGCGCGATCAGCAGGTCTGTGACGCTAAGAGAGACGGCTCCAGACCGGCGCGGGATCAGGGACGCATTCCCCAAGACACACGTGACAACAGATTGGTCCCGGTGATCCGAAAGCGGCGGAACTTACCGGACGCGGCGCCGGTGATGAAGGCGGATCCATGGAGGAGGTTCGTCATTCTCAAAAGATAGCTCCTGCTATGGCTGCATCTGAATGCAGCAGAATAATCGGCCGATTCCCAAACGCGCCAGGACAGTAACAGGAGCCGCCGAGGCCATCTGTTGGACGAAGGTGGCTCCACCAAGGATCCAGCGGGGTGCTTTGTTAGAGTGAAGCTATCAGGCCAGGATCAGTTGCGATAAGGATCCACTCGTCACGACATCCGTTGAGCCTCATAGGTCTTGCATCTTGGTTTAAGAAGGCATGTATAGGTCGTTAGGGGAAACACAAGACTCGAGTATGACAGCTCGAGTGTAAATCTTCATAGCCCATGAATAGATGGAGGAACGAGGTGGTGGCAACATGTGCGAAGGTCATCCCCATCCGTTGGTCCGGATTAGGTAGGCGAGAAGTCGACAGAAGGTGAATCGGCTCCAGTGTTTGAGAAAGAGAACAGGGGGGTCTTTTATGTCGTAACATGTCGAGTTCCAGAGGCTCAATAAACCCAGCTCGTGCTTTTATGATGAATCGGGAATATCGGCAAAGGAGAATCAATACGAACTATAGACGGACACATATGCAAGCCGGCGATGGAAAGGTTTCTATCAATCAAGTCAGAATGCTTTGATGCACCATAAAGACAAGATGTGGGTGGCATTATGGGAATGATCAACACCCAGTGAACTGTGAACGAGCGGGTATTCCAAACGTCAGACGTGTTGACAATGATGAGAGGGGAATGCCAGAAGGCGAAAGGTGGGGGTGGATAGAAATGATACGACATCAATGCATCAACTCGGATGGAGATTGAACAAACCCAGCGTGAAAAGGACAAGGGACAGTCGGTGGGGGTTCATGGTCTAGACTATCTCAAACACCATCAAGCTATAAGCTAACTCCACAAGGCATCACTTGAGCACCATGTTCACAAATATCAAGAGAAGACAAACAGATGTGAAAATCATTTCATTCGTATGGGTCTTGTGGACAATGTGTCGTCTACCCGGGTATGCTATTGTAATGTACAAAAGGAAACAGCCTTTCTGTGGCTCGACTAAAGGACATGATGTACTTAGGGCTTGGGCTCGCCGTTGAACCGGGCAATACCACTTCGGATGCCCTTGTCAACAGACTTGGCCATCTTCTCCAGAGGCAGACGATCCTCCACTCGCTGAACCATCTTGGCCACAGGAGGCTCGATGCGCTGGACACCTCGCTCGACGGGAGGGATGAAGTAGCTGACGTTGCGCTCCCATCGAGGAGCCCACTTGTTTGTCTGGTTGGATAGACGCTCTTCGGCGCCGGGCATGACGAGGTAGAGAGGGGTCAGGACTCCAACACCGGCAGCGCCCATGCAGAAGATCTCTGAGGGGCGGGCTGCGGGAAGTCGTGGGACGCGGTGAGGCATGTTGTGTGTTGATGGTAGGGTGGCTCTTGGTATTCTAAGATGAATGGTCAGCGATATGTAGGCCTTTTGATGGATGATGGCATCGGAAATGGATTGTGTGGCTGCCTGGGGGGAGAAGAGGTATTGAGGGTGCGGCGAGAAGAACGCAGTTGAGATGGGTACTCACTGTTGTTAATGGAAATCCAACCGAAGAGCGTCGACTGGATCTGATGAAGGGATTGTTTGGAGAGGAAAGGCAGCAACAAGGAGTAAGACGTAGGTCAGTGTTGACTGTCGTTGAAGGTGATGATTGTTTGGTGGTTTTGATGGTTGTGATGATGGAAAGGAGGGTTAAAAAGTGCTAAGTCAAACAGAAAAGGGCAGTTGCCTCCGTTATATATGTGCAACCTGGTCTGTTGTAGGCTTCTTACAAGCATGGAGCGGGGTAAGGCGCGTGAGCCCTCGAGGTGCGTACCTGCGAAGGAGAGACACCACGGCGACGAGGCGAAGAGACAACAAGACGGGTATACTTGCCAGGTGGTGGCTTTGTGGGGGATGATACCTCGAGTTGTGAGTATCCAGCGCAGGGAGCGATGGTACATAGTAAAGTACGCACTGTGCTGGCGGACAAGGTTGCAATCCAGCGCGGATGGCTTGTAATCTCGCCCAATCTCAAACTCTCCGTCAGGTCGAGACAGACGGTGATTCGTCGCGGACCTGTTCGTGCCCTCCATTACGTCGTGTCCCTCCTCGTGACTTACTTGGCTGTCGCTCAAATTCTCATTGCGGTTGGTCAGCATGGTTCTGAAAACAGTATGAGGCGGCGCAAGCAGAGAGGAGGGCTGCAGCGAGCAGGAGGCGGCCGTCGAGGACGGCGCTATCTCCTGCAAAGTGGCCACGCCAGCGACGCCTCAGAGTCATTGTTGTTGACGCGAGGTCCGGGGTGATGCAGGAGGATCTGCTCCCCGAGAGGTGTGCTCTTCCAGTCGAGATTGAGGTGCTGAGGGCTGGTGGCTTAGGTAAAAGAGTCTCAAAGGATTGGCGCTGGGCCGCGATCAAGCTGTCAAGTGTTGCATTGTGATCCCGTTGTTCCTGAAGCCAAGCAGCTTTTCCTCAGAGCAAACCATCGAGGAAAGCCTCCCCAGCCTGCCTCAGTCTCAGACCCCCAGACGCCAGGACACACATGTTCGAGGTACGTAGCAGGGAGGGTAGGGACTTGCAGGGAGCAAATGAATTGGTCTGGAGCCGAAAATGACCCCGCCGGCAGATGTCCACAGTGGCGTGTTTTCTACGTCGACAGTCGCAGTCGCAGGGCCGCTTCTTCCTGGGGTCGTTCGACGATTCACTCGGCTTGTGTTGGAAATGCAAGACTCAGCTCAGAATGGGGATCAATTGATGGAGATAAAACGGTATCCCAAGCCTGTTGCACGGCAATGTTGACGGCAATGAGTGAGCATGTTTGTTTTTTATTCTGGTAGCATTCAATGGTATCGACAAAGCAGGAAGGTGCAACGTAGGAGGGAAGTGTGCCCCTGCCCGCACCTTCCTGCGTGCCACTCTGTCGTGTTTTCTCAGTGTCTTGGGCCAGAAGCCACCGTCCCCCAAATTACTGCTCATTTCAACGCCTGCTCCCCTACATTTCAGCGTCTCATCGCTATTCAGAGGTCTGTCGCAGTCCATCAATCACAGCCTCCAGCAACTAGAGGTCCCCCAAGCCCCCTGAAGCGTCTCCACTAAACCCGCTAAAGACCCGCTTACCCCAGATTCACGGCACTTAAAACGGCGCGATCCTGTTTCCCCGCTTCAGCGAGACCCACCGCTATCCTTATCACTCCAGAGCCACTGAAGTCAGCCAACATGGCCTGCTCACACCACCTCTTGCCCCAATCGACGCCCGGATAAAGGGCATTACGGGGCCCTGGGGAACTGAAAAGGCGGGAGGAAGCCCCTCCCCGAACGCCCGCTGTGACAACCACCTTGCTTCGTCGTAAGACGTAAAGTCGATAGGAACTGGGCAACCTCGACTCGGTGGTTAGAAATCGCTTTGAAGCACGATTGAGGTCTGGATTGGCTTGAAGCTTCTTTTCCAAGATAAGGGTCAATTCATTCACTGCACGAAGGTCCTCGGGTGTCTGGGATTCCAACTGGTCGCGCTGCGCTTCAGATGGTGCGTTGCCCCTAAATACTTTGGCCACATGTATCTTTCTTGACACTCTCTCCCTTCCGTCCCAGCCGCACCGTGTCACACAAGACACATAAACTGTCAGCACCATCTCGGCCCATTCTGTTGCATCAGGTCTAGTGTCACTCTCCAGAGGCGCAGCATTCGACTGAGTGTGCTCATTTCGCTGAGAATCAGTGGTCGAGCTCTGCTTCTGAACTCGAGAGCTCTTCTGACGAAGGCGCGCGTTTTTTCCACCTACCTTGCACCTTCAGGCTCGCCAAATCCTGCTGGGAGACGGAGACAGCTGGAGGCATTGATGCCTGGGAGTTGGCGGTCTGGCAGCTGACTCTGGGCACCGACCCGGAGAGCGACAAATTGTGGGCACCACCCTCGAACCAACCTGCCTACCATTCTCCACAGCATGGCCCTCTGCAAGCGAGGGCGGGCCATACCTAGGCACATATCCGATGGGCTGCCTGCAGCTTGCCAAGTGGGTGAGTAATGGCGGTTCTGGGCACACTATTCGACAGCACCGGCCAAGCCATTTGACCTGGATCCGGTCCTCTTGGAGGGAGCTGGGACATGGGCCAACTCATCGAGGGTCCAGACTGCCGTCCCCTCGTCACTTCGAAGCTGAATACTCAAATCCGAGTCAAGAACCGGTTCGTAGATGTCAATGGCTGCAATGAATTGTTCCTCTTATTCATTCTCCGGATAGGCTCAAATGTCATCTAATTATTTTTCCAACCTCATCCAACGAATACCCTTGAAGATTTTCCCGAGCCTTGGGCTTTCCGGTCTTGACTAGGGCCGAGTCCAGAGACTTGAAATTCTTCATGTGCCCCCACGCTGTCCTTGGTGGCTCATCTAGTGCCAAACAATCTCGCGTTTCTCTATCACATACGATTGTGTGTCCTCGAAACCGCAATGATGACAGATGCCTCTGGATCAACATTCTCCTGCAACACTCAAGGTATCTCTTTGTTCCGAAACCTAGTGACTCCTCGGCCTCGAGCAACATTACAAGCGGGCCGATTTATCAGATCTGAGCTGGAAAAGCAGTCCAGCATTCCATTTCAACGTGTACACCTTTCAAATTATATCAAATCCAAGTATGTGAGGTGAGCGAGCAGTGCTTACTGGATCGATGGCCTATTTCATCTGCTCTGAGGTAGATCCTCTGGCTTGATTTTTATCAGATGACTTTCAAGACAACTTGTCCGATTCATGACAGAGCGCACTCTAGGCCGTATCCTGAAGCCCTGATAAAGACAGAGGTTCCAGCAATTGTGGGAAAATTCTGAAACACTTCTGCCTTGACACTGCCTCTTTGAACGACTAGAACGTTGGTATGAGGCCAACCATCCAGAAACACGGCTCCTCTAACCAAGCTAAAATGTGGTTTCCATCACTTCTGGGAGGCTAGGAAGGTTAACTTACGGCATAGTCAAAGGTACCTTTTATAACGTATATCCTTGTCTGGTGGTTCGTTCCAGACTTTCAATGATCATATAGGCCTTCTTCAAAACATTTGACAAAGCCTGTAAATAGGTATATCACTTCACAGAACTCGGGCCCACGAACGTCATAGTGGTCAGTACATTGGTGGATTCAAGACCAATGCTAATATTTCTCTGCTGCAGAGAAACTTATCTTGCAGGGGTTTTATTGCAAGGACAAGGGATCATGAGGAAACGAAGCTTCGGAGTGGTGATGGACCAATGGTACTCGGCTGAGCCACCAAAAGAGCAAAACATTGTGGCGAGATTCCGAGCACACAACTGAAAGTGGTATGCACAATTTCAATATAAACCAGAACTTCTTGATACAAAAGACACAGATAAGAGACTCCCGTGTCTCGTCAGTTGGTCCACAGTTACAGGTATCTCATGACAGACAATCATGACTATCCATACATCCACGTAGGAAAGTCGCCCAGGTTGAACGTCGAGGAGCCATGAAAGAGTAAGAATAGCGGGTGGTGATCTTGAGGATTGAAGAGTAAACATTAGAGCCCCCGGCACATTGCCATGCCTGACAAGGCTTTCTCTGTCGCTTCGCTCATTTCTCTTCTAGGTTGAAATGAGTTCAAGGCCGCTGCCTCGTTGCGAGATGCCGGAGACGGATACATGAAGTTGGCCTTGAGCAGGCGGTTGGTGGTTAGGTGTGTGGTGACCCCAGACGTAGGTTTCGTGTCAGAGCAAGACTCTGAAAGGTTGAGAGCGCCGTGTCCTCCTTTTCATTCCCCATACAGAGTCCCATCACCTTTGCCATGGTGGATTAGCCCGTCATCGCAGCATCCGTGTCCTTGCCTTCGTCGGCGCCGCGCACCCACAGGACGTTATTGCACCTACAGTGGTCCTCCGTTAGCAAGCCATTATCGCGTCCAAAAGGGGAGGATCAGAACATACCGGATCAATACTTGGCCGAGAGACCCAGTAGGCTTGTCAGCGATGTACTCCTCGGTGCCAGAAAGCTGGAGGTTCATGTAGCTGTCAACAGAGACGAGGGTGCCCTTGTATTCCGTCTCACCCCATTTTAGGCGGACAAGAACGGTCCTGCTGACGAGGTCCTGAAGCATAGGACGGGGGTTGAGGGGTGCGAAGCTCATCTTGGCGGTGTTGATGAGCGTGAGCGACGATGTTTGAGGTTGGTGAATGAGCTTTCAGGTGGCTGCGAAAGGACAGGCGCGTCCATGCTCACTAGGTTTAGTGTGACAGCGCTGCCTGAGGAGAAAATTTGCCAGACCGACTCGGCTTTACTGCGGCTATTCCCACAGTGAGCTGGTGGCGGGGCGGAGCGGAGCGGAATCTTGGCGGAGGGCCAACACGACTTGACGCGACGCGACGCGGTTGGGTCACTGACAGCAAGCCTTCCTTTGACATAGATGAACGCGCATGGCCCAGAGCTGTTAGTGACCCCCTGGCAGGTACCCGGAGGACGGTGACCAGACAGCTTGCTGGTCCAAGCTCCAAAGATTGGAAACATGCATGGCACCTTTTCTTATCCAGGAATTGGTACCATCCACAGGCAAGCTGCAATCACCGGAGAGTCTAACGCAGCACCACCAAATAATCACCACATCCAACCACATCAAATGCGCAGATGGAAAACCAAGATGGGCAAGCAATCACTTGACAGTAAAGATGAGGCGCCCATCACCAGAAGGAGTGGGTGCGCTTTTCACTTCATCTGAGGCATGTCATCTCTTTCACGATTGTGTATGACGTGAACAATCTCAAATTTTCCGGCACAGACCCTCTAGAAACATTAATAGGCAACACAACTGTGAAGTTAACGGACCAAGGCTTAGCTATCTTGTTAATTACTTTTTCCCCGGTTACAATTAAGCAGGACTTCATGATGGTAGGCTCACTGCCACAGGAGAAACAGGATTATTCCATCATAGATAGGTAGGTATCTATGCAACGAGATTTACTATTGACTAACTCAGAATTGAAGAATATACAGGAGAAAAGGGTGTTCTATGCTACAAGACTCGCCTAATAAGAAAAAGTCCAGCCAAACTCGGCAATTATTGGCCTACACCACGCTTAACAGAGTCTTGCTCCAGCTAGGAACGATGTCAAATCCCAATAAAAACCATCAAGCACAAGCCAGCGCAGCCAGGGGAAAGATACCACCAGCCAGACCATTGATAGCACCGGCAATGGCGCCACCAACCGACGTGATAGTATCACAGACACCCTCACCACCGTCATCAACGTCAACCTTGATACTGACAGACATGTCTGCAAGGAGGCTCCCGTCTTCATTCTCAACTCGAACAACAATGAGATCAGTCGCCGTGTATTGGTCAGCGTACTCCTTTTTTCCAGCTAGAAACATGTGAGCACAGTTCTACCAGGTTCGCAAGAGTCAAGACGTACGAGAACAGGGAATAAATCCTGCTACAGCACAGCCATTTCCGACGTAATAGCTAACCCCTTGCTCAAAATCGTATTGAGAGGCACCAGAAACAGCCTTGACAATTTCGACGAGATCGTCTCTGCTTCCCTGTTCTCCGACGCCGTTGAAGCTACCCTCAACAGCGAGAGTAATTGTAGCGGACCTCATCTCTCCGTTCTGGATGACGCCGGTCGCGTACTCGATCTTGTTCTCGCTGTTGCACCCATTCGATGGGCATTCCTCCTTGATCTTGTCAAAGGCATACCAGGGCGGAGTGTAACCATAGGCAACCTTCTTGTTGCCAATGTCGACATGGGTGTTGCCACCATCGGGGTTTGTCCATGCATCTTCGGCAGCAACGCCCATGCCGAGAACAGCAGTGGCAATGCAGCTAGTAAACTTCATCTTGCCGGATAATATGGTGACTAAAGCTGAGTTAGGTGACTGTTGGTTTGGGCTCGTGTGCTTAAAGGATGTTGTGTTGTCCTGGGTGATGAGTTGGTGGTGACCTGATACGGAGTGCGGTGTAATGGCAAGGGGAGCTGATATTATTTATACAGATGAAGAGCCCCAGACATCAAGGTGACACTCCTAGATTGCATAAATACTAGGATAGTGCCCAAGGCCAGTCCTGCCCGCTCTCACTGCCCTCCAGGGCTGAAACAGGCGCAATCAGCAGGCGATCACCACACAAATGTGGGAAGCTTATAAGAGGTACAAACGCTTGACCCACCGTGTACTATATCGTATAAGTCCTCAAGTGTCAGGAACAGGGCAGAAACATTAGGCCCTGGCGTCCTCCAACGAAAAATATGCCCACTCAAAGTAAAGGAGTATGATGGTCGTTGGACCCGGGTACCCTTCCCTTCTGTGGACCATCACGGGTGTACCCGAACCAGCCGGGGATGAAAAGGACCAAACCTGGTTCATCCGCAGGGCTGTGACGGCAGGTTCAGTCTCTTCATCCCCCGCAAACCGAGCAATGCCCAAACGAGGGAGCTCTGAAAGGAGACGATACAGGGGCATCTGTCAGGCTTTTCCCAGCTTCCAGTAACATTCAGGGCATTCCCAGTTCTATAAACATACGATCGTCTCAACAACGCACCATGGTGTCCAAGCTCGTTTCCAGTCTCTGAGGCAGGCATCGTGAGGACAAGAAACGATGTCTACCTTGGCGTTTCTCCCATTGAGATTTAAGGATCAGCAATAGATTCCAGGGTATGGTCACCATTCCCAAGAGAAGTTTCAACCATTACTTGGCTAAACGATTAATATGCCTAACCCTGGTAATAGCTGTGGCAATCATATGATTGGGCCCCTGTTCGCGGTTGTCTCAGGATGATAGAACTCATGCGTTCTTTGCCTTAGCCGTCAACATATTGTTCAAGCGACTCACTTCGCGCCGCTTTTGGGTAGAATCTTTCAGGTCCCTCGCTACTCCGTCGATTCATTATAATTACGTCAAGATGCACGGGTTGCAGGTCAGCATGCTGACGATCGGCGGCCCAAAGTCCTTCGTGTGAAAACACGCCGATCATCAATTGGCAAGATAGAGAGAAGAAATAGAAGCAAGTGTACAAGAGCCATACGCCGGCAGAATGCCAGCAACGTACCATCCAAGAACACTTCATCAATTCATAATGCCAAGAATGTGAAGACTTCAATGCGACAGGCTTCGTGAATGTGCATGTTTATACGCTTACCGACATTGACAGCAGATCTCACCATGTGTAACAAAGGTCAAGTAAGTTCAGCTTCGCGATCGACAGTTTTTACGCAAACTGTTTCGGGTTGATTATGTGGGGGAGTGAAATCGTCAAGTAGAACAAGGACACATGCGATTCAAGTTTCAGTGCATCCATCTCAATGCACCGTAGTAGATACGACTAAGAGCAGGAGATTTTGTTATTATCCCGCCTTCATCATCAAAGATGGCATTCGCGCCCGGCGCATTGCTTGCATTCGAGGCCTCGGCATAAGAGACGAATATTGACCAATGTTGCAGGATTAATACATCGTCTCTAACTGTTTTGTGCTCACGCACGACTATCTACAAGGACCATTAATGCTATTCGCTGAACGGAAAGACAGGTATAGAATCGAACTTTATTCTAGGGTTGGATAGTTTGTTTCCCGTTGAACCTACTTCAGCACGCAACCTAGGTTGTGCAAATTTACGCGTATATATAGATATCACTTGGCCTCACAACGCCAGCTCCAAAATACTAGTCTTACGAGGCTTTGGTTTTAAGGCATCAATGTCTTCTTCTCAAAGTCCATAAATGAACCAAACGGAGCTTCCTGTCGAAACAGCTACTGGGATGTCGTGAAATGGTGATCGAGAATGGGGGTGTTGATCAACGGAGATTTACTTCTAGACATTGTCTTGTCTTACAGACTGCCGGGGTCTGCGACTTTGGTCGAGATTCTCAATCCGGCTGGGAATAGAGATGGCTTCCCACTGCATTTGGCAGAGTGAGACATGCCGAGAAAACTCTCAATTTTTCAGGGGGGCGAGGTACAGGGTGCCTGGCCAGTGTGTTTCTCAGTCGATTAATCCTTGAACACACTACGTGTCAGACTAGTTGTCATTTCTTGGCTGTAAGTAATATTGTGAAGAACTATAAGACTATAAAAGCAGGGTGAAGCTAATTGGATATAAATGCAATAGAGAGACAATGTAGCCAATGTTAGATCAAACTTTCCGAAGCCCAAGACATTTGAAGCATGGTCAGCAAGAGCTGAGACTTCTCAGCCACTCACTTACCCGGAAGCTCAGCTTTTGTCGAATGAGGAAGGCCAACTGCCGAGCTGGGTGTTCATGCTGGTTGCACCGCGCCACAAGATCTCGGAACAGCAAGAAGTTGTGTAGTCGGTACCTCACGGCGCTTTTCCCAGGTGCAAGATTGTGTGGGATGGAAGGGCGTCCTGGGTACTTGTACTTGCTTAAATCTCGGATGCACGTGGTGCCTTCCGCCCCACCATTCCAAGCCTCAAACAGCTAGCGGCTTCACGGGAGAGACATTCCACCGACCCGAATGTCGTCCAAGAACTGACCGAACCTGATGATCCTACCGTTCGCAGTTCCTCTTCTTCATTAACTTTCGACAAATTCTCACCTCCGCTCACGGATGGTAGCTGAAGCTTTCAGAGGCAGCTGAAGCAGCGGAGGGTATTAAATGATATTGTTTTCTTGGAATCTTTCCTATCAACATATTCTTCATTGAGCTTTACAGCACAGCTGCAGCTCTAGCTCTTTTAGTCTACCTACGTCACCTTGACCACCACGTCCAACTCGAGAATTCGTAAACATGGCCGACTTCAATGGAACCCCGAGCAGTCTGGGCAGCACGACTAGCAAGCGGCAGGCTGCCATCCTTGATCGACATCTTCCAGATGGCTACTCTGCCGAACCCGAAGTTGTCTTGGGCGGTCCGTCCCAAGGCCCTGTTCCCTCGGCCTCCGCTGTCAGCCTTGACCGAACCTCCCAAGCCGACCCTGTCGAATCGTCCCTTCTTCTGCAGGGAGGTGACATGCATCGCGACATGTTCAAGATAAAGGCTCGCGCAAACTCGATTCGCCGTGCCAACACCTTCTCCCACCACGCCTCTCCACGCTTGGGGCCTTCCGACGAACTATCATACCCCGAACAGCGTGAGCCTGGCGGCTTCAGACGACACCACTTACAACTTCGAGCACGACAGAGGCGAATGAGTAGTTACACTGTTGTTGCAAAGAATTTTGTCGATTTCCTCGACCTCTACGGCAGCTTTGCTGGCGAAGATCTTGAGGATGCTGATAGTGAAGACGAATCTGCCATCGACGATCAAGATGAGGAGGCCGACGTGGAACAACCACCTGAGCTTCGGCCACTTCTTGGTCGCAGAAAGAGCTCTAAGAGATTGCATAAGAAGGGTGATGCAACAACGACCAAGACTTTTTTCACGCTCATCAAGGCCTTCATTGGCACTGGAATCATGTTCCTTCCCAAGGCCTTCCGCAACGGAGGTATCCTGTTCTCATCAATTACCCTCATTGTTCTGTCCCTCGTCAATTGTGGATGCTTTCGGCTTCTTCTCGATTGCCGCGACAAGTATGGTGGAGGTTACGGAGAGCTCGGCGCCGCCATTGTTGGTCCACGGTTTCGAAGTCTGATCCTTGCGTCAATTGCCATTTCCCAGCTTGGCTTCGTCTGCGCTGGGCTCATCTTTACGGCAGAGAACCTCTGGGCTTTCCTTGATGCAGTTACTGCAGGCGATCACAATCTGATGCTGAGTGTTCCCACTCTTATTGCCCTGCAGTTGCTCATACTCATCCCACTTGCCCTGATCCGAAACATCTCCAAGCTGGGACCTGTCGCTCTGCTTGCCGATGCATTCATTTTGATCGGCATTGTCTACATCTGGTACTACGACGTTGCAGCTCTTTCTCGGAATGGCATGGACTCGACAGTCAGACTGTTCAACCCCACTGACTTTCCCCTGACAGTGGGCTCGGCCATCTTTACGTTTGAAGGAATTGGTCTCATCCTTCCGATTCAATCAAGCATGAAGAAGCCTGAGCAGTTTAGCAGCCTCCTCTACCTTGTCATGTTCATCATTACCATCATTTTCACGTCAGTGGGGGCCATGTGCTACGCCACCTTTGGCGAGCGCACCAAGATCCAGGTCATCTCCAACTTTCCTCAGGACTCGCCCCTCGTCAACGCAGTTCAATTTCTCTACTCCTTGGCAGTCTTGGCGGGAGATCCTGTTCAGCTGTTCCCGGCGGCTCGTATCATCGAGACGTCTGTGTTTGGCGAGCGGGCAACAGGAAAGAAGAGCTTTGCGATCAAGTGGAAGAAGAACGCTCTCCGAACGCTCATTGTGGGAGTGTGCGCTGGTGTCAGTATCGTTGGCGCCAGCGATCTGGACAAGTTTGTTGCATTGATTGGGAGTTTTGCTTGTGTTCCTCTGGTTTACATCTATCCGGCGTATCTGCATTACAAGGGGGCTGCGGAAAAGGCGTGGGTCAAGGCACTTGATGTGGTGCTCATGGTGGTTGGGCTCATTGCCATGGTCTACACTACCCTGGTCACCGTCTCCCAATGGATCAACGACGCTACTTGACTGGGAAGGTGATTGGATACGGCACGGACGGCAAAGCGAAGAGAAAAGAAGGCAACTTTAAAAAGGAGGGCGTCAGCGGTTTATTGTTCTGGTTTATAGCGTGTATTTCATGGTTTCATTGCAATGGCTTATTTGGCGCTAACTAAGACCTTATCGAAGGTCAATACAGAGGATATTAGCTCTCGACTCGACAGCGGACTAGGGGAGGAGGAAGAGGAGGCTGTGTGCATTTGTTCCTGCATCTTTTCACGTTGAAGCTGTACACAGATTGCTTCTCATGATAACTCAGCTTCTGCTACAGTGTCCCATTCCGGCTGAACCGAATGTTGGTCTTGGGGGTGTGCCATCCATGCTGACTGTTGCTGATTGATACCAAGGCGGCTAACTTGTCCGAGGTGATTGGACTGCAGCATCGGCATTCACTTACAGATGAGGGCATCCGTCAAGGGTCCATCCATCCAGTGTGCCTAGCTCATGAGCTGACGCTCGGGTCCGACGTGCATGACCAACTGCTGCCAGAGACGGCATCTCATCCAGGAACGTGTATCCGACCATGTCTGTCCAAGACCGAGAGCTCGTAGACCGCTGGACCCTTACAGATTGTGGATCAGAACAGATTCTGCTGCTCACATGAAGATGACCAGCCCTAGGGGCAAGGTGAGAAGGAGAAACATGACAAGGGAGCTCCAAAGGCGTCCCGCAAGCGGATGGCGCTCAGGAGCGCGGGATGCTTCCAGACTCTTGGTATTTTCACCTTGTGGGCGGTGGCCACCGAGACAAGTCACCCGAAAGCCAACGTCCCCGGGATTGCCTAAAATGGAACAAGGGCATGTTGTGCCGGCCCGCCAGCCAGACGAAAGCCTACGGGAGGGCTGGCGGGCCTCTCTAGCCTAGCTGCAAGAGAAGCTTCTTTTGGCTTTGGAGATGCACTTTTGCCATCTAGAACCTCGTCCCTTGTCGCCCTTTCATCTTGACTCTCCTCGCCCGTTCGTCGGCCCCGAGATCTGCGGGGCAGGGATGTATTCTGCACGTGAAGGCTTTTGATGCAGCTGCGTAGCCAATAGAGCAATGCATGGCTATATTCGGCACTGCAAAGGGATATGCACCTGTCCTCGTGAGATGTGTTTGTCTTTTGCAGTGAAAGCATGATCTCAACGCTGATGCTGATGCTTGGGCGGCCTTGACACTGCCGATCTTTGCCTGGGATGCCCCCAGCTTCCAGCGTGTCGGGAGCGCCCCGTGGATCTCAATCCCATCTGCGGATATGTATATGCGATGGGAAGACAATCCCGATCTACTCTAACAGAGGTGTGACGTTTTGGCGTAGGGATTGTCGAGTGTTGGTTTGAATGACTGTCTACTGACCTCTAAATTACACATAGAGTTGGTCATTAATGATGGAATAGCCTAGGTGTGCCCATATTGGGTTCCTTTGGGCTTCATGAGCCAGATTGCGCAAGCAAGCACACTGCACTGCATCCCACACTCGAGATTATCTCCTGTTTCAGGAACACGTCTCGGCAGACTCCACCCCGAGGGCGCCGAGCGAGGAACGGGATTCCTCTTTCTACCAGATCTCATGATGTGTTTCTCCATCCTTTCCAATGCAACTATCATGGAAGGTCCCAGGGCAGGGTGGGCGGCGGGACCTCTATCAACGCCCAATGTCTCTGGCGGGGAAGTCCGCGAGCTTGGCCTGGATTGGGTGTGCGGGGGAGGGAAGTCAAGTCTGTCTCAACAAAACTGAGGCTGACGAGGAGCGTCGTGTCACCCAAGCCGGTCTGCTATCTTGCTAGAGTCCATGTGTATGCTAAGATTGCGTTCGCGAGAATGTGACCCGAAGTGCTTTTCCAAGACTGATATAGCGAAATGACTTGACTTCAATGGCTCAAGCGCCAACCGACGCGCCACTACCCCAAACTCGACATCCCGACCCATGCTAATGTTAGATCTAGAGCCACGGCGAGAGGAAAGAGAAGAATTGGGAGAGACCGAGTCTCGTTATTGGAGAAAGCTCCCTGCGGCTTGATGGGGAAGCTGGGGATAAAGGTCCCATTGCCGGAGTAGCTTCCGCTTGAACCTTCCCCACACACAACACACCCACAAGACAATCAATCAATAGCGCCCTCGCCCATGGGACTGATCGGCTCGTTGCGACATGGACTGCCCATTGGTAAGTATTCATATTCTGAAATCTGGTCATGGGATTTTCCAACGAAGCAGCAGACGATGTTCGACCAGGCCTTTTGAGCTCCTGCAACAGGCAACACCCCCCGGGGTTACACAAGGTTAGGGCCAAGTCGCGGGGGCGTCAAGGGTGGCTGACGGCGATCGTAGCTCGGCCAGGACCTGAGTTAACTGTTGAAGGAAATCCGAGCCTCGTTCGGCATCGTCAATATCGTCCTAGTGCTTGACCCTTTCCCGCGCGCACGCCTCTCACACAGCAGAAGCCGCTCGTGTTTCCCTCTCTCCCTGCCATGCTAGGCAGAGGCGCAAACTCTCACACACCCTCGCTCCTCTCTGTTTCCACGGCTCTTTGCTTTGCCCCTCCATCACAGAGCAGAGATGCTCCCTCGTGACACTTGTCGTGGTGTGGTCAAGGTGACGAAACGCCACTGGGAAGGAAATCTCGATCCGGTCTAAGAAACCATGAGGACTCGAGGGTGTGTCCTGACGAGGGGAAGCTCATGGCCATGACGGGCATGGCTCATGACTCTCGAGCTTCTCTACAAAAGGAACCGAACTCCCGTTCATGTCGAGGTAGAGTCGAGAAGAAGCCGCCAGATCAATTAAACGACAATCCAAGCTCACACCATCCTCACAACCTCATCCCGACACACAATGTCCAACCTCGCTCCCGTCCTGAGGTCGCTAGCCCGCCAGCAAGCTCTGCCTCTCCGGACGGCTCGGTACGCTCCCGTCGCCGTCCGCGCCTTTCACAACACCACTCCCCAGCGCAACGCTGCTCTTGGCCAGGCTCACCTCCTGCCCGAGTTCAGCCTCCGAGATAAAGTCATTGTCGTCTCGGGCGGTGCGCGAGGTCTGGGTCTGGTTCAGACTGAGGCCCTACTCGAGGCGGGTGCAACAGGTAAGATTTTATAGCATGGCGTATTGTACCACACATCACTAACGGTTTGTCAGTCCATGCCATTGATAGGTTGCCCTCGCCCGCCAACGACCCCTCCACGAGCTTCTCCAGAGTCGCCAAACGGGCACAAGAGGAGCTTGGCACGTCCCTCACATACCACCAGTCCGATGTGAGAAACGTTCCTGAGCTCAACCGCATCTTTGAGGGCATCGCCGACGCCACTGGCCGCTTGGATGGTCTCATTGCTGCTGCCGGTATCAACCAAGAGACACCAGCACTCGAGTACACGGCCGAGGATGCCGATAACATGATGAGCATCAACTTCACTGGCGCGTTCATGACGGCGCAAGCAGCTGCCCGCCAGATGGTCCGCCTCAAGCAGCCGGGAAGCATCTGCTTGATCGCTAGCATGAGCGGCACTATTGCCAACAAGGGCATGATCGCACCGTAAGTAGCACACATGAACTGCCAAGACTTCACTCGCTCACGCATTCGGCAGGGTGTACAACCCATCCAAGGCTGCTGTAGTGCAGCTCGGCCGCAACCTCGCTGCTGAATGGGGCCAATACGGCATCCGGGTCAACACCCTCTCCCCCGGCTACATCCTAACCCAGATGCTCCAGAACCTCTTTGACGACTACCCCGAGCGCAAGACCAAGTGGGCTGAAGAGAACATGCTTGGTCGCATCAGTATGCCGAACGAGTATCGCGGCGCCGCCGTCTTCCTCCTCAGCGACGCAAGCACCTTCATGACTGGTGCTGATCTCCGCATCGACGGCGGTCACGCTGCTTGGTGAGAGCTGAAAGCATCCATGGGAGAATCGGGGGAACAAAAGCAGGCTCGCGCATAGCCAGGTTGGATGTCAACATTTTTCTTTGGGTATCTGAAATATTTTTTGGGAGCGAGGAGAAAAGGTTTTTGTACAGTCGTGATACTCGTTGCGTCACTCCTTTGGCCATAATAGCAGGTAGAAGAACAACGACTTTATAACTCGTAATTGAGTCTTGCCATTTAGTTGGGACTCGTGACGTGTGATATTATACCCTGCGGACCGAGCCTCCCCAGAAGCCCCGGTTGTATCCTGAGCCTCGACTCAATGTCCTTGTCAGGGACACCGCGATCGCGCAGCTTCGTAGCATCCACCACAGTCCTCATGTCTAGGAACCGTCTACCCTCGACGCCGCGGCCGATCGCAGCGAAATCCTCTTCCGCTTCATATTGCAGTCTCTCTCGGGCTTCGAGGGCGACGAGCGTCGGGTTGCTTCGGCTCGGGGCGAACGACGGTCCTACGGGAGCTTGAGGGCCAAGCTGCGACGAGGCGGTAGACGAGGGAGAGTATGTCGGGTTCGGCTGAGCAATGCCCATCTGCTGAAGACGGCGCGAGAAGTCACCGGTCGGGAAATCGGGATCCATGGAATCCGCACGGAGAGCTGGCAAATACGGGTCAGCGCAAGCGGTGAAACATAGCACGCATTAGTATAGTACCTTCATCCTTAGTGCCATCGCCCAATGTCTTTGACTTGGGCTTCGCTACTGGCTTGGGACGAGGAGGTCCTCGAGGAACCGCAGCTCCGGGAGTTCGAGCAGGGTATTTGCGCGGTGCGCTGCGGGCAACCTTGGACGAAGACGCGCCCATTGTGTTTTATGCGTAAAGATTAAAGATTAGGAACAAGAGAAGAAGAGAAAGCGTTAGTAGTACAGGCGCATAAGCGGGTGGGGGTCGAATTGAAGCTGTGGTTGCTAGCAAAAGTGGCGACGACCTGGACATTTTTTGATGATGTTATCCATGTCGGCGCGGAATTCTTCCGGTGTTGCAACTTCAACCTACCATCATCAAGACCGGATCACGACAAAAGCGTAGTCCGATCGAATATTCCATTAAAATAAAATACAAGGATTCTAATACACCCTTTGATCTCGATATGAGTTTCACAAATACAAAGAAATATCTTGCTATAGACAACTGCCACAGTTCGTCAAAGAATGAGAGCGAATCAAGTCACCAGTGGAACAAGTGTTGCCATCAATTGGCTTTGATTACCTACTTTTACAACTATCTAACACCGAAAAAAAAGCTGACTGAAAAAAACAGAACATAATCGAATCTTACAACAAGAGAGAATACGTCGCTTGTGACGCCCGTGGCCTGAAAGCCCTCTCGAAACCAGCCTTGCCTCATCCCAGAGACTCCATGCTCCTCGCCCTCCTTCCATCGTCCAAAACATCGTATACTCCTGGTATCCTTCCATCATACCTATACTCCAGTACATTCCTATTCTTACAAGACCTAGTCTCACAATTTCAACCTCGTATACTGACCGATGAAGAGTATCAAAGACACTCCTTTCCAACATACTTGAATCCCTCCAGCGCTGATTATGCTCTCTGTGCAATACTCTGCGATATCTCGTCCACGGTTGGATTCCTGAAACGGATTGTCGAATCAGAACCACATAGGATCACAGCCAGGCTTGAGTCCTTGGATCGTCTCTGCCTCCCTTTTCTCTGCCTCCCTTTTGAATGCGGCACCTCTCTTCTTCAGCACCTCCTGCAGCCTCCTGAACTCAATCTGATTCTTCGACAACTTGGGCTTGCTTTGATTCTTCGGCTCCTCAGACTCGCCATCGAACATGCTCTGATCAATCAGCTCCTCAAAGGTGATCAGGGGCTTGAAGTCGCTCTGATCCTTTAGCTCATTGGTGTTGCTCTCCAGATCCACAGGGTCAGTGAATTGCCACTCAGGAACAATCATATTCCCCTGCAAGTCCTGCATCCCTACAAAGGCACCGTTGCTCAAGCAAACCATCTTGCCATTGAGATACTCTGTGTCAATGGGGCGAATACGCTGCCCTAGCATGGTGTGGCACCAGAAGTGCTCCCCGTCAGGTGTAATATCACGCTTAGCGAGCTTGACAAAGTCACCAGAGGCGGCGTGCACGTCGCACAGAGAATCTCCAACCTTAAATAGACCCATCACGTTGCTCTTATGGAGGTGATGGGCCATGTCGGCCTCCCAGCTGGTGCATCCATTATTCTTGAGCATGTCCTCAGCTGGAGGTGTTGGGGGACAGGATGCAGGCCTGGCGGAGGTTGACTTTTTGATGCCATTGACTTGGCTGCCATGTATCCTGCTGTGTACCTCAACGCCATTGCGGCGAACTGATCTCCTCTGATGAGCAGCCCCGGCGAAGACAGCGGGGGGTCGAAAGAGCTGACTGACTGGTGTAGTCACTGCGGTGTTGGTAGATGGCTGATGGCTGCCATGAGAGGTCTGACTGACTGGCTCCCCCTGCGTAGCGGCTTCGGTGGTGTCAACGGGGAGTTGAGATGTCTGATTGACTGGTGACTTCTGAGGAGCAGCTACAGCAACGTTCGTAGAGGGTTGTTGGCTCCCAAGAGAAGTCTGGCTGACTGGCTTCTCCTGGGGGGCAGTCTCGGTGGCGCTAACAGAATGTTGAGAGTTCTGCTCGTCGAGAATCTTCCTAAGAGTAGCGACCGCCCTGTCGGTAACGGACTGATGACTCTCATGAGAACTCTGGCTACCAGGCGTTTCGCAATGAGCAGCCCCTGCGTTTTCAGTAGGGAGCTTAGAGGGCTGACAGTCTGGTGACTTCTGAAGACCAGTCGCGGCAGTGTTGACAGAGGGTTGTTGACTCCCAGAAGGAGTCTGATTACCTCGTCGTGTTCCCTGAGAAGCAGCTCCTGTGGCGTTGACAGAAGACTGAAGGGCCTGAGGAGGGACCCGGGGAGAGCGCTTGCGAGCGGCCTGGTTAACTGACCTCCCTCGAAGTGCAACCTTTGTGATATTAACAGAGGGCTGGGAGAGTTGATTGACTGCTGACTCCTGAGGAGCGGCCGAGGCGGTGTTGTTGGAGAGGTAATGGTAATGGCTCTGGCGAGGAGTCTGACCAACTATTGTCCCCCCAGAAGCGACGCTGGTGCTATCGACAGAGGACTGAAGGGCCCGGGGAGCAGTCCCAGTCGTGTTGACAAAGGACTGGCTGACTAACGACTGCTGAGGAGCGGCCAAAAAAAGGTTGGCAGAGGGATGATAACCCTCGTGAGGAGTTTGATGAGAGAAGGTTCCCCAAGGAGCAGCTCCGTTGGTATTCACAGAGTGTTGAGCGGCCTGATTTCCTAGCATCTCCATCGAAGCGGTCCCGTTAATGCTGCCATAGGCCTGGGGGTACTGAGGAGAATCCTGATGAGTGGCTTGGCCAGCTGGCATCCCTTGAAAAGCGGCCCCAGCGACGTTGGGCAAGGGCTGGGAGTACCAGGCGTTGGGAGACGGTTGAGGGTAGCCGTTGAACTCTGCATAAGTAGGAGATCTATGCATATCATACGCAGAGTTTGGCTCCTGAGTCCCCGTTTGAAAGTAATTGTTCGAAGTAGGATACATCCCGGGAGTCGACGCCTGAGGCGCGGGCTGAAGAGCCAGTAGGTCGATGTCTGGGTCCTTATTTCTCGCCCGAAAAGGTTGAGAAGCCGACCCTGGTCTCTGCTTTGAAGCTGTTAGAATCTTTACCTTGGGACTGGGGAATTTGTTCCTTACCAAGGGAACGGGCTCAGGATAATTCATGAAAATGTGCTGGGGATTCTGGATCTGACGAGCAGCCGGACCCGTGAAGTATGAAGCCGGAGACGGTCCATGGCGAATTTCATCAGCCTGGTACTGGTCCGCTACCGCTGAATGCATCACTGAAGGGTAATCCATGTTGCTATTGCTGTGATGATTATGCAGGATGGAAAAGACGGAGAGGAAGAGAGGACAGCGAATGTAGCAAAGAGGATAAACGAACGAACCTGAGATGGGTAAACAAATCAAGATTCAAATACTGATTCTTGTTCTGCTTCCCATCGAGGCTTTGATGTTTTGTGTTCGTGCGTTGCTATGTGTCGTGAGGGCAGGAAACTCTGAGCATGTCAGTTGCTAGGGGAGGAACGGAGCCTTGACAACTGGCGGGCAGTGCAGAACTGGCCAGAACTGGCGGGCACTCGGCCTTTTATGATAGGAAATTCTGCCACCCGTGGGCTTGGCCTCCCTCTCATATCTACCTATCAGAACCCGGATTATCCTGATGGGCATCGTCGAGTTGTTGTTAAACCTTAGTTACTAAACCGCCGGTGACTCCTCCAGTTGAGTTTGGGAGGCGAGGATGGCATCTCGCAAATAGCACAATACTAGATACCATCACTTGAATAGCACCGTCCCGTACCTCTATTGAAAGCCCCTCGATTGTCGAGACATTGTAGCCCTAGAACCAAACCACCGGGGACAGTAGGCCAGGTCCTTGCCCAGGAATCCGTGAGGCCTTCAATTTCAAAGCAAAGAATGGATCGCGGGTGCCTGGAAGGAGTCATCACCAAGATCACGGCGGGGGTGCGTAAACCTTCTTGAGGTCATTTATCTCTGTGGCGGGTTGCTGCGCAAAGAGAGCGGCAGAGTGCGGACATGTCACGAGCCTGACGGCTCGTCTTTCCCCCAACAAATATCAACCGTGAGATTCACATGCTCCATCAAGTGGGCAAGAACGCCTATCAAGTCCTAATCCAGGAAATTCCATCCCCAGATCCAACCTTGCTCCTGACCGAGCGAAGTACCTCCTAGGAAGGGGTCTTGTTGATTATCAAAGAACACTGGCTCTTCGTTCAGGCTGGCTATACTCAATGGGTTTGTGATGGCTGTCCAAACCGTCAGTGAATAGGAGTATCCTTGCTTCCCGACTTAAATGTCACGTACCTTGCTCATATTCCAAAACTGCCTCCGTCATGAATGTATTCTCGCAGAATTCGACGAGTTGGTCATCGAATGTCCCATTGATTGTTTTGCTGGGCAGATCGATGTGTGATAACTCGGAAAGGCCTCCATCAGTGGCTACTGATACGTCCACTGGTACCTGCGCTGGAGCATTCTCAGAGGATCGCTCTATGGAAATTCCAGTGGAGGCCTCCCCTCGTTCGTAACCTGTAGACCGTTTCCCAGTTGTTTGACCCCCTGGACTAATCTCGAACATAGCGTCAACTTCCTTAGCCATAACTAGAGACATGAGTCTTGTTGTTATGTCGAGTCCTTGGGCAGCCAGAATAGATTTCTCTTTCAGCAAAGATTGTATTTGCATCAGTCTTCGAATCCCCATCCTCGATTCGTAGGCCTTCAAGCTGAGTGGGTCGAGTGATATTGATATGCACAGCGTCACTCCAGCGGTGAGAAGATGCAGAGATACGAATGCAATCGCATATGTTTCAGAGGCTTCGCGTAGGTACGTGGTTGATCCGACCTGGGATATTTGTAGCGCCGCGTCTCGGCAAGTATGCATTGCGAGCTGAAAGGGGTCTTGGCAGTCAGGGGTGTCTTCTCGAGCGTCAGAGGGAGGTCGACGCATCTTGAAGGACAGTAAAGGCCTATGGACTAGAATTCTTGCGTTTTCATATGCCAGCTTGAGCGAAAGTGCTTGGAGTCTGAAGAGGTGTTCTTCAAACTCGACCTCGGATTGAGTTGAACGGCCAGCCACTTGATCACTAGTCAATGATTGGCCAGCCAACCCGTCATACTTGAGTTTCGGAGAGAGAGTATCATTCCATCTAAGTAGTGTTGAATTTAAAGATGCCACCTTGTTGACGAGACTCTTCAAACGAGCGGCCTGGCTCGGGCCTTGCCGCTCTCCGTTACAACGAGTCCCATAGAGATCGTCTAGTGCGGACTTGACAATCGCTGACAGTTTCGACATGGCGCATTTGAAGAACAAAAGATTCGGTTTCGTTGCGTACTGCTCCTCTGACATGGAGCCCGAGTATTCGTCATAGGGGTTAAGCGGAGCGACGTCGCAATCGCGGTCGGATATACTCGAAGGGAAGCCGTATAGCATCGAACAGAAAGTTTCAATCTCGTATATGGCCCACCAGGCACGTTTTCGATCTTCAATCATCTTTCGAAGAGACTCGTCGTCGGATTTGTCGTTTGGGACCCTGCGATGGAGGTTAAGTGCTTGGGCTATGCGCAAACCGGAGCCGCACAGCGGCCACGCCATCTCAGGCTCTCCATGATAGAGGTAGTAACTGCCCAGTAGAATACACGTCTGGACAACCTCCAAAGACCCCAGAGAGATGATGTCGAGAAATCTCAGCTTAAGGCCTACCAGTATCTTGTTTGTGAGTGTCTCGACGTCTATGCCGTGTGAGAGTAGGAGGTGCTTCTGTTCAACGTTGGTGTATTGCAAGCTAGTCGCGAAGACAGCCAAGAGTACAGCAATGTAACCAACACGGCCGTTGGTTTGGCTAGCCTCGTTAGAAGGATGTGGACCAGGGCCGTATAGATTTTTGAACTTGTTCCTGAAATCGCGTTGATGAAAGACCAGCATGAACCAGTGAATCCGATCGAAGTAATTTTCGACCAGTATTGTTGCCACTTCCAAGTCGGGCAGCAGCATCAGCAGTTCTTGCTCTGTGGCGATGGAGATGGAAGATCTTGGGACTTGGCGACGTCGAGTATTCTGGAGGTGCTGAGAGAGCATTCGCTGCAACGGACTCGGCGCTCCCTGCGGTTGTCGCTGCCCTGACACTCTGGGTCTCGGGTGAGCCCATGTGCTTGCCAGGAAAGCAGATGTTTCTGCCTCCTCTGGTGAAGGTGCTTCATGATGATGGAATGCCTAAAGCTCAGTCTTAGCGATACCGTCAACATGGATCTTGATAATCTTCAAGACATACTTCTTCGACAAGTGTGATTGTGGAACTTGCATTCCAGGGAGCGTCTCCAGTAGAATCGTCAGGAGCTCTGGCTGGACTCGAACTGATGACTTCAGGGCTGGCAGGTCCTTCCCCTACTGGTTGAGATGCCGGCGCAGAAGATCCATCTCTCGTCCGGCGGAGCCGACGTCGTTTGGATGCTGTCTCTCCACGAGGGGCAGGGGTTTCCTTCTGTGGATGGTGGACTCTCCATCTTTCAACCGGAGGAGTGATGCACTCTACGCTGGACCGCACGCACAGGGTACACGGACGTTCAACATCGCACTGGGTCTTGTCTCAGCTACAGTTGTTGGTGTAACAAGGAGAGAAGCGGGAGGGTGCTCACTCACCTTGAGCTTCTGTTTGCGACACCTCTCACACGCGCTGGGGACTTTTCCTCTCATGCCTGGGATTGACCTAGGATCTCTCCGATAACGAGCTGATGGAATGGAATGATAATGCAATGCAGGTCATTTAGGAAGCCAGATAGAAAATGCCACCGGGTCGGGAAGAAGTCAAGTTAAAGTTGTTCCACCGGAACCAATTTCCATTTTCGGAACTTACGGTCACACGCGATTCCGCTTTCGGCTCCTCCGCTTCGTGAATGTGTTTGCTTCACCACCTCGTTTGTATCTGAACTCTCACAGCATCAAACTTCACTATCCGACTCACTATCATACTGAATCATCATGACTTCTTTCAAAGAAGCGGTGCAGGCCGCCGAAGCTGCCAATACCATCTCAGCGTTTGTTGCCCAAGAACAAGTTCGGACCCATTCGGATCTAAAGGAAGCCCTCTTTCAGCCATCCGCGTCTACACACAATCGGAATGCTACAGGGACTCCGCATTCTGTTGGTGTCATAGTTCTATGCGCATCCGCAGTTCTGTCCACTGCGGAGGCCGCCATGTCCGCGGTGACGGAATTAACCAAAACGACTGGTGTGTAACTTACCTACGATCCTACAACTACAATAGTGCTGAATTAATCTAACCTTAAAACCAGGTGCATATTCACCAAACCAAGAATCTGTAGTTCTTGTTCTCTGTGGAGGGATTGGTCATTCAACCCAGTCGATGCACGACGCTGTCCTCCGTCACCCACAGTACAACACTCTCGCCGAACAAGTACAGGGACAGCCCGAAGGTCGCATCTTACAAGCGATCGGAGAGAGGTTTTTTGATCTACAAGTCAGCAGCAACGGCTTAGGGTCTGGGGATACCCAACAACAAGGCCTGACCGTTCTTGTGGAGGACGCTTCAACGAATTGCGCCCTCAATGCCCAGAAAACGAGAGAGCTTTTAGATGCTCACGGATTCAAGTCACCAAGATCGATAGTAGTTGCTCAGGACCCTACTATGTGTAGGCGCACAGTAGCTGCATTCGAGCAGGTGTACGCCGACACGATCGAAGGGCCTCCACTTTTCAGGAGCTGGCCAACCTTCGTACCGAAAATAGTGGCGAAAGAAGTTTCAGTAGGAGACACTGCCAGCCTCTTGTCATATTTGGATTTTGCCGACTTGGGCCTGGATGACAGTTGGAAAGGTGGCCTCTGGAGTATGGACCGATTCATGTCTCTGCTTGTGGGCGAAATCCCACGAATGCGTGACGACGAGAATGGATACGGACCAAATGGGAAAGGCTCCATCGTTCATGTGGACATACCTCAAGATGTTGAAGATGCTTGGAAGACACTCTGTGAGCTTCTTGGGTACAGTGGACGATAAGAAGGGGCCAGTACTATCCATTCTATCAGGTATTCCATCAAGGGCTAGGCTTCAAATATGACAAAGAACACAATATCAGGGGACAGTACAATGCAGTTGCTTTTTCGGACCCGCTGATCAATTTCGTTTAAATAAACGACATGACACCTTAAACGTCATATATATATATATATATATATAGGTACCCACGTAGGAGATCCCTTCCGTGCGACTAGTTAGGTGTTGAAGTCAATCACACATCGGCCCGCAAGTTTTCCTTGTCTCAATAAGTCAACAGCCTCCGGTAAACGAGCAATGCCAAATCTCTCGTACACAGGTTTCAACAAACCCCGTGCGGCAAACTCCAGCGCATCTTCGGTGTCCTTCATAGATCCAGTAAGCGTTCCAATGACCTTGAGGTTGCGGAGCATCAGAAACATAGGATCATCGCCGGCAAAGGCGGTCCCAGAAGGGGGCATCCCAACACACATGATCCTCCCACCAATGCAAGCCATCTTAGTAGCCATGGTATACGACGCCGGTGAAGATGCCGTGACAAACACCCCGTCAACTCCTTTCCCAGAGGTGATGCATTTGATCTCTTCAGGGACGTCCTCTGTATCGGCAAAGTCAACAAATTCTTCGCAGCCAAGCTCCATGCACATTTTTCGTTTCTTTTCGCCAGCGTCAACACCGATTACCCGGAGACCCATTGCCTTGGCAAGTTGTACGCCCATGTGGCCTACACCTCCACCAGCTCCAAGAAATGCGGCCCAATCTCCAGGCCGAAGTTGAGACTCTACAAGCTGACCAAGTTAGCTTGGATCAAACGGTGATTCATGCATGGATATTGACAACATACAGATCGATGCATAGTTGATCCACTGCACATAATAGGACCAGCCGAGAAGTCGTCTACCCCGTCCGGGATTCTAGAAGCGTATTTGGCTGGGCTCAAGATGTACTGCTGATAAGTTCCTACATGGGACAGTAGGTATAGATATTAGCTCAGAACTAACACTGGTATCGAACGGCGGACACTTGTTTTCCATAACCGAGAACTTACCTGGAACCTTTAGGCCAGTAGGCACAGCCTCAGCACAATGGCATTCGAGCCCTGACCAGCAGAGTTGGCAAGACATGCATGTATTCCAAGTTGGTTTCACCCCGGCACGGTCACCAGGTTTCCAGGTCTTGACGAGTACACCAACCTTGACAACTACACCCGCACCCTCGTGCCCGGGGGACCGGACGCCATAATCTCTCATCCTCGGCAGTGGCAAATCTTCCAGCATGTAGTGTATATCGCTGTAACATATACCAGTAGCGTTGAGTCGGATCAGGATCTCGTCCGGGCCTCTAGTCAGTTTGTACTTCGCTAGTGTTCATCTAAAGTGTCATCGGACGACTTACCAGGCTCAGGGACAGGCACGTCTTGTATTTCTACTTTGAAGTCGGATCCATGTTTTATCACAACCCCTGCTTTGCAAGTAAGTGGAATGGGATCGACTCGGTCCATGTTGTTGGGTATCGTGAGGCGGAACAGTAGTAGTGTAGAGAGGGTGTGAAACTCTGTTCATCCCGTATATTGATACTCCTAGGTCCTTTTATACCTTAATGGCACTCAATTCATAGCCAATGAGTCTCAGTGGCCGATGTTTTACATGCATGGGGCGGGGTTTCTCACTGAAGGATGTTGCCGCCGTCCGGTGGAAGGGCCTCCGCCGGTAACTTTCGCCCAACTAGTCCATTCAGGGGACTTTGCTCCTCTAGCTTTCGAACCCGTAGATGATCTCATCGGATATTCCCTCTACAGCAAGCAGTTTGTGCTATAGTATAGTTGTTCCAAAGGCACGCTACATCTTATGGGGGTATGGCAGAACTTGATAACTCTCGAAGTACATCAAACAAAGCGAATTTACGTAACTCATAGCGTGGTCATATTCTCAATTCCGCCAAAAATGTAACTTAAACTCTCTATGTAGTAATTATAGGAAATCTCATAACCTCGATGGCTGTTAGAAGCCGCAGAGACTCTTTCGCAGCAATTATATCTAGCGACTGACAACACCTGATGCCAACCTCAAACTGCCTCCAGCCGACTCGCGACCTGTATCAGCTTTTTATTGAAGCATCATGGTGAGAAGAAACAACTACCAAACGCCGTGTTTTGTTTGAAATCGAATTTATGTTCGTTGCCTTCCCTTCGTTTGTCTAACTTTTTCCACGCTTGTCTACGTCTTGTGATCATCGAAAGGTAAAAATGAGAGGATTTTATCAAGATAGAGGTGTGGAAGGACAAAATATTAATACCTATAATCGGGAAACAAAGACATAAAGTCAAGATAGTGCCCAATGAGTTTTATTTCGAGATATCCTGATTCCTCCTGATGCACACAACCGCCATAGCTTTTCCTTCCATCTTTACCAAATCCACCTAATATCCACCAGCAGAGCCACTGTCAATAGGCTTGAACTTGACAGTCGTAGGCTGGTCCGTGATTCCCCTCTTCACAGCCTCCTCGATGATGGCAACGGTAGCCGTGGCTCCAATCCGCGTCACACCAAGCGACATGACGTGCAGCAAATCATCCAAGGTTCTCACTCCTCCAGCAGCCTTGACCTGAACCTCAGGCTTCGAGTTTTCCCGCATGAGCTTCAGGTGAGGCACCGTGGCGCCCTTGTACGAATACAGGCCGTTTGGCTGCTTCACAAAGCCGTAGCCCGTTGAAGTCTTGACGAATCCAACACCAATGTCAGAACAGATCTGGCAAAGTTTGATGATGTGCTTCTCTTCGAGGTAGTCGTTTTCGAAAATGACCTTGAGAATGGCGCCGTGCTTGACGACGGCGTCATTGATCTGCCGAATCTCATCGGCCACATATTCCCAGTCACCTCCGAGAGCCTTGCCAATGTTGATGACCATGTCAATCTCCTTCCCGCCAGCAGCCGCTGCAGCATCGGCCTCAAAGACTTTGACCTCGGTGGTGCTGTTTCCGTGGGGAAAGCCGATGACAGGACAGACGAGAACTTCAGAGCCTTCCAGCTCCTTCTTTGCAAGAGGGATGAGGTATGGCTTCACGCAGGCGGTGGCCACGTTGTACTTCTTGGCGATGGCAAGACCACTGAGGATGTCGGCGTCGGTCATGGTGGGGTGCAGCAGAGAGTGGTCAATCATCTTGGCCAGCTGACGCAAGGTGACTGTGATTTCGTTTGTGGCGGCCATGTTTGCTGGGAAAATATGATCAGGAATCGATGTTGTTTCGAGTATAGACGACTAGGGAATATGATAGAGGCCTGGTAGAAAGGCCATGATACTTTATATAGGCAATCATATTTCACAAATACCCCAACTTTTCCTGGTCAAAGCTGCATGAGACGTACATGATGGCGCATCAACACCCCGCGGTGTAAGTGCGTGATGTCTCCGGTGGGACGATTCCGGTGGAAGAGAAGACATCGGTCCTCCGCCGGAACCAACCCACGGGCTTTGTTTAACTTGTGGTACAATTTTTGAGCTTAGGAAAGAAACAGATGCAGGTTCAGGAATTATTGTTTGTTCAGGGACGATTTAGGTCGAATTACAAGGTCGAAGACATCCTAGAGAGAGATCGTAATCGCCGGGGTTGCAGATATAAGCTCTAATCTGGAGTCGCCACTTCAATAACAGCTGCCCTTATAGCTCAGTGGTAGAGCGTTGCACTTGTAATGCAAAGGTCCATAGTTCAATCCTGTGTGGGGGCAACGGTTTAATTTTTTGCCATCTAGGGCATCCCCTCCCCGGTAGCTCATGGTGCGTCATAGAAGCTCGCACTCCAACAACAGCCCTTATAGCTCAGTGGTAGAGCGTTGCACTTGTAATGCAAAGGTCCATAGTTCAATCCTGTGTGGGGGCAGCTGTGTATTCTTTTGCCCTCACGGGCAATTTCTCTCGTGCCTCACTCCAGGGTGGGAGGTCTCATCAACCATTTTTTGCCGTTTCCGTATGTGGTGGTAATGTATAATGGTGTTGAGTCTCACGTCCTGTTATCATAGCTGTTATCACATATCTCTAAGATTGGTAGGTTCAGACTAGTTTTTTGCCTTGTCACACAGACGTAAAACAGAAGCGAATGAATATACTACTCGGAGCCTCTTGGACTTCTTAACTGGGTGAAGAAGTCGTTACGTTGTGGCCGGAGTGCTGTAACACAGCAAGTAATAAGACAAATAAGATATGCAAGGATACCTCGAATACTCACGTCTACAGTCATTCTTAAAATGCTATGGTTTCGAGAAGACAACGAACGTCTGCGATCTAGAAAGCTCAACCTACCCTTCTCATCTCAATTCACTTCTCATTTACAAGACTTCAAGATCAACCGGCTCTTCACCATAGTCCCTACATCTGGGATCATGACAATGCCACCCCATCGTCGTATCTATCCAATAACGCCGCCACTGTGCTTGACTCCAAGCGGCCACCTCTTCAGAAACTGACTTGCCAAAATTCGCCCGGCTGTAGACCCAGTGATTAGCCATCTTCAAGGCCCTCTCTTTCCTCTCGTCCAAGTCCTCGGGCTCAACCAACTTCTTTGCCAGGCCCCCAGCCCTGGCGTCTTGCAGCACCCGATCCATCTCGTCTCGTTCAAGGTATGGCCTCTTCTTATACCTGGAGATGACATCAGGCACATATGCTCCTCGTTTAATAAGCTCAATGGTGACCCAGTACGCTGACTGGCTATAGCGGCTCTTCCTTCGGAAACAAGCCTGAAGTGGTGTATCATCATCGGCATTCCTTGCGTTGATATCGGCTCCTCGCTCTACAAGCAGTCGAATCACCGGTCCAGGATCAAGAGTTGCTGGATAGTCGCGCCACATAGCGACATGGTGAATAGGTGTGTTGTCCATCGCATCGGGGACATTCGGATCGACACCAACCTCCTCTAGCAGCCACTCGACAACCTCAGTGTTCCAGTCGGCACACGCTTGGTGCAATGCGTGAAGCCCAACCCCGGTATGCGTGATAAGAGACGAGCCAGCCTGAATAAGCCGTTTTGCAATTGCAGCCCGGGCCGCTGCCTTGGCTTGTTGCGACTTGCTGCGAGACTCCAGAAGCGCAAAGTACAAGGCATTCGTGTTGTACTCGAGATAAAGACTACAGCTGGCGTATGCTTTCCCGGTAGATCGACATTTAATCTGAATCATGGCGCGAATAAATGACTTGCAGGTAAAGTCAATTGGCGATGAGGCGTTGAGCCCGACACAAGTCTGCCCAGAGTGCCCAACATCAGCGCCCCAGTCAAGAAGCAGATCGACAACTTGTTCATGTCCTAGAAGGACTGCCCAGTGAAGTGCCGTCAGAGTGATAGGTTCGTGTTCCCATCGCTGTTCTTCTGGATCTGGTGGCTGGTATCGTCTTGGTCGTGGTTGTGCCTTTTCACAGATAGGTTCGGTCGTATCAATTGCATCCACATCAGCTCCAGCCTCTAAAGACCTGGCGACGGCAGATGGGATGTTTCTCTTTGCGGAGATGAGAAGGGCAGAAGCTCCGTTGTACCTGGCGTCCAACCCGTAAAGATAGGGCATGATGGTATCGTGCAGTCGACGGGAAGTCCGTGCTAAGCGTGAAATGTCTCCCCAAACATCAGAGATATGCAGCGTGATGGTCCATGGCCTAGTGCGGTACTCGTCTTCGTACTCGCTATCCCAAGGGCGACAATCTAGCAGGAAAGGCAAAAAGAGGTAGTCGACAATGTCACGGAGAATCTCCATGGGCATCTCGTCCAGAGTGACGTCCGATCTCGTGATCGCAGGCTCCCTGCTCGACTGTGTAAGTGTCGCCCCGCCGTCCTGCAACAGGGTTTCGTCTGCGGTCGCCATGTTGATTTCGGAAAAGATAATCGTCCAAGGAGAAACAAATCTTCTCATATGTGGAAAGCAGGATTATTCCTCTTGGACATATCATGCCAATTGCTGCCTGAAGTGAGTTATTCACGGTGGCAGGCAAGAAGAAGGCTGGACCAACAGGCGGGGCGTTCGCCGCAGGGATGGCAACCCAACTGATTGGCGGAATCGAGAGACTAGACCGAGGAGAAAGCATATGAGAGGCCTGTAAATCGTGAGAGCGTCGGGAAACTACTTCACATGGTGAACCGAGACAAGTGTGTGGAAGCATTAACCTGGGTATCATTAAGGTGTCGAGAAAGGCGCGAGCAACTCTCTCGGATGAAGATAGAGAGATTGACCGACTCCAGGCCGATCATGTCCTTTGACGTTTGTTAGGTCGACTGCCTTTTCCCTTCTTTTTACTTTTGACTGTTGGCGCAGGGGCCTCTTCCTCTTCCACTTCTTCCTTCACCTCCTCTTCTTCTTCCGAGCCGCCCACCGATATCACATCGTCTGAGGCGCTCTCTCCTTCGCTCTCGTCGTCCAAAGCATCTCCGAAAGACGGCTTCCTTGACCGCGCGTCTTCGGTGTCACTTCCAAATCCTTCAAACTCCGAATCAGACTCATCTGATCCTTGCTCCTCGGCCTTCTCGAGGGCAGCATCAAGCTCCTGTTGTAGCTGTGCCTCAGCAGAGGCATCCTCATCCTCAGCCGAGTCTTCTTGCTTTCGCTTGCGAGGCATCTCGCCTAGTCTGCCCTCTCGGCCTCTAACCTTGTCCTCGGTTTCACCTTCGGACTTTGGCGCAGGAGTGAACCAGGGAATCTTGCCTCGCATAAAGTCATTCAGAACCATCTTAGCAACTCCATCCAGATCAGGTTCGCCTCCACGAAGGAGTCGACCTGCCTTGCGGGCCAGAAGCTCCAGGAACTCGGTCGAGTTTGTCCAGCCCTTCAGCTCATATGTCTTCTCCATATGGTGCTGCTTGACTCTGTTCAAGAGGGGCTGGATGTACTGCTCGGGATGCTCCACCTTCTCGACACGCACCACACCTCGAAGTACCAGGTCGGTAGGAGAGTCGGTGCTGGAAGGAGGAACGATACCGGGACAGTCGATCAGGTAGATGCGCTTCATCAAGCTGACATACTGCCAGACCTTGGTCTCTCCGGGAATAGGTGCAACGTTGCAAACCTTCTTCTTGAGGAGAGTGTTGATGATGGAGGACTTTCCAGTGTTGGGACCACCAATCAGACCAACAGAGATCTGTTTTCGGTCCGAGTGCAGGGATGAGAATTGTCGGAGCAGTTGAATGAGTGAGCCCTTACCAAACGAGTTGGTGATGCTCGCGTGGAAAGCCAACGTAGGGTACTCCTTGGAGAGACTGCGAACCCAGCCGGCCTGGTTCGAATTAGCATTCGTACCCAACATGTATAGCAATACAGAATCAAGATGAAGAAATGTTTGTGTCATCACTAAGAAACCTGAAATCGATGCCCCAGTAATTGGATATGGCATAGGCAGGCTTCAACTCAATCGGACACGGGACCGTTCTCACGATGGTAACCAAAACGGCACACATCAGCCGAACAACAAAACGTTGTCGACAGTCGAGAACAGTGTATATTCTCCCAATGTTTTAACAGACACGTTCCATGGGAAATAAAGGAATGAATCCTGACAAAGAACATTGGGGTGCGAGGAGGAAGAGGAGAAAAGAGAAAAGAAAACAGAGTAGGAAAACTTACCGCAACGCTTGTAGGAACCAGGTCGCACTTGTTCAAGACGAAGATCAAGTGCTTGTGAGGGGCTTCCTCCTTGAGATACTTCTCAATACTGAGACACCGTGTTCCCACAGGATCTCTGGCGTCGAGAACATGGATAACCACATCTGAAGAGTCGATGACCTTGTACAGTTCGTTCCAGATTCGCTTGCTCTGACCCTTGTCAAACACGGGCTCGATCGCCATCGTGAGTGGCTTCTCATCGAGGCCAACGTTCTCCGCGTCTCCAGAGGCACCGCTAAGTAGCCTCTGCTGTTCGAGTCGCTCCTGGTAGGTGTCCATACTCTTCTCAGTGTCGTCCGCCAGGTCATCCAAGTTGCTAACGCTAAGCTTGACTCGCTTCCTCTGGGACTTAGGTCCAAAGACGTCTGCGAACGGAGATGTCTCGACAGTCATCTTGGCCTTGTGCTGCTTGATGCCGTTCGTGGTGTCCTTGCCATCGCGGATCAGGCTCATGGGCAGCTTGTTGGACTTGAGCAGAACCTGGTACGGATCGTTGGCCTTCTCCTCCATGGCCTCTCGGAACGCCTTGAGGGTATCCTGGGAGACGACTCGGGTGTTGGTAAACCACTTGCGGTTCGGCTCGATTCGGGCGTTGGGGATGTCGCGCGACTGGAACGACGCAGCCTTGACAATCTTTCCCTCGGCATTCCTCCGCGCCTTACCCTCCTTGTACATATTCAGGTGCTTGACCTTCTTCGCATCGCTGCAGCACCTGGGTCAGCAAGAATGGACAGCAAGCGTTGGCGACAGCGTTCTTACCGATAGAAGTTCTCGCCCTTGGTCCTGACATTTCCGAGGCCATCACCAGTCTTTCCCTGGCGCTCACGCCGGGTGGCCTCCTTCTTTCCAGTACCCATGATGAAGAAAATTGGTCGAGGTACTGGCGACGAGGAAGGCAAAGGAAAAAGTTGGGCGGTCCAGAAATTTATCTCCAGAACTTTTTTTTCTTGAGCAGTAGAAAAGGCCCCACTACCTCCCTCAGCGGTGGTTGGCAGCGGGGCCGCTAAAAATGCCTGCGGACAGGGGGGGTCGTCCGCCGGACCAAGATAATCCGGTAAATTTGATCCGACTTCGATTTTCTGTCTGGCGCAGATTCGTGCAGAATTGGCTCTGACGACGGTTCAAGACGCCAATTGCGATCCCAAAAGTCGCCATTCTGCGCTGAAATTGGCGTGGACTTCTCCAGTCATGTCGTTCCACCTCACGACCTCATGCCCGAGGGCGGCTGCTCGCCAGCTCTTCGTGGCCTCGCGGGGCTTCTCGACAGCCGCCGCTCTCCAGAACCAAGTCCCTCCCGAGTCTCCATCCTACATTCGCCTTCCTACACCTCCTCAATCCGACGAAAAGAAGCCTCCCCGCGTTCGAGGACACCTGCCTGTCCCCCGCGAGGTCTTTCCCCGCATGGAGGGTGACCGCAAGGTTCGAGCCGACTACATCAAGCAGACCGTTCCTAAGCCCGCCAACCCACAACCGCCCAAGAACGAGACCCAAGAATGGAAGCAAAAGATGGCCAGTACCCGTCGTGATAACTTGGAGCTGGGTTTGAAGGAGCTCTGGGTACGCAGGAATCGCCGTGACGCCGTCCGTAACGCTCGTGTGAGCCAGAAGTTCAGGGAGCACAACGCCGCCGCCAAGGCAGCGGAGCGAGAGGACGACCGCCTCACTCGCAGCACCGTTCTGGAATCAGTGCTAGACACCACGACCTACCCAGACCCCAACCGCTTCGAGCGCGCCGAGCAAGGGCGTCGCAATGTTTGGGCCATTGAGGCTTCTAAGCGCGGGGCTCGCCGCGATGCACTGATGGAGCTCTACATCAATGCCTCCAACTTTATTGTCACCGAGGCCGAGCTCAAGACGGAAATCGAGCGAGTCTTTGATGCAGACTTCTTCAAGAAGCAGGGCACTGCCTATGGCCGATTCGGCAGCTCAGAGAATGTCTGGGACATACATGGCAAGCCCACGTCTATCGCCAACATGTTGGAGACCACGACGGGAGCTTCCACCAAGATTATGGACGTTTATGAATCCGAGTACGACCGCTCCGTTAAGCGACAGAAGAGGATCGCTGAGGAGTTCACTGGTGGCAAGATGGAGTAAAGCCAATCAATGCAAATTGGCCTGTAAAACATTTGTACCCATGTATTCCAAATTTCACATATCGAAGCGGCCATGACTCTCCTCTGTTGATCCCTCTCGCCCGGGACACTATGTTCATGAAAAGAAATCCTGCAATTGGTTCTACATCTGATGCTGGGTAGCATCGAGAACTCGATTCAACTATGCCAATACCAAAACAACGATGCCTCTGTCCATATCCAAACGCCGAGTATGAGTTATGAAAACACACGTCCATATATATGTATACAGCAGCCTATCCAACAATGTACTGCTCCCGTCTTGTGTGTTCTAATCCGTCGTTCAGAGCACTTGCAAGTGCTTCTATGTTGTCTATCGCCTTTCGACAAGCAGAACGTGCATGGCAACGTAGGAAAGGACGATAAAAATGGCAGCAAAGATGCCCAGGTTCCTGATATCCGGCCAGAGCGCGTCGTTGTTGAAACCGAAAGAGCTCAGAATAGCCGCACCAGGAACGGTGATGTCAAGGCCATACTTGCTGTCGACCAGGGTGAGTTGGAGCACCTCGTTGACGATGAGTGACTCAAAGCCGTAGTGGAAGATAGAGAGCGTCTGAAGCCAGAGCGCACCCTTGGGAGTCGCATCGTGATTGAGGAGGAATCCAGCGAAGAGGAGACTGAACAGCATAACCAAGCTGCCAATGAGGTTTGCCACACCTCCATCCTTGCACACGATGCCAATAAAGAGGCACACAGCAGCGGCGGCCATGTTGAACAGCACCAGAACAAGAATAAAGTTCATGAAGTGAGTGGAGTCAGCCACCAACCCAGTCATGGGGTAGATGATTGAGCCCATCAGAATTGGGGGGATGATCCTCAGGGGGAGAATGTCAAAGAGGACCTTGGCGGCAAAGTATGTGGCGGGCGAATAGTAGCCGTTGGCCCGCTCACGGACGAACAGAAGACGCTCAGTGGCGAAGACGTTGAGACTCGTGAGGGTGCTGAAACCGAAGAGGGCGAGGAGGAAGAAGAACAGACCGAGTCGGTTCTGGAAGCCAGGAATGTCATCGGTGAGTCCATAGAAGAGGTATCCCGAAAAGACGGCCAGGATGATGGCAATGGCGTAGTGGGTAAGCATCAGCATCGGGTTTCGGTACAGGTTCTTCCAGGTTCTCTGAGAGATGATAATGAACTGTCGCAGATAGCCAACACGGGCATATCCTTTGCCGACTGCACTAACATTGACATTAGGTCCCTCAGCGGTGTAACCATTCGAGTTCGGGCCGTTGGCGTGGTCTGCGGTCTCAATCGCTAGCCTAATCTCCTCGTGGGTCAAACGTGCAATCTCAGAATGGGCAAAAGATCGAGTCATGATATCCAGGTCAGTTCCAGTGGCTACTGCCGGGGGAAGGTCATGAGGATCCTCGAGAAGAGTCGCGCTGGCGGAGTCGATGGGGTTCTGCTGGAGACGATAGGCGCCAGTTTCCTCAACGCCGGCGTCAGAAGACGCTGCCGTATCAACTGTCTTTCTACGCGTAAACAGCTCCCGGTCCTGGCGAACTTTGACCGAGTCTCTGCGGGAGTTCTTGGGCCGGCTCGAGCTTGCGTCGTCATCACCAGTACTGGTGCCAGACACACTTGCAATCGACTTGATTGCACGGGTGCTGCTGGGTCCAACGCTACCGTTATCGGGACCAACTGTCCCGTCATCAATAGACTGTGTGCTTCCGGCGTGCATAGTGAGGTCCACGAGATAGTCCGCAATGTTGAATCCGGGAGGGCATTCATAACCAATCTCGTCAAAGTAGTTTTGGCACTGGTGGAATTGTCCTGAGTAAACGGTTCGTCCTTGAGCCAACAGAATCAGTCTGTCGAAAAGAGCCACAATGTTGGATCGGGGTTGATGGATGGTAAAGATGACAGTTCGCTTGTAGTTCTTGGCCAGGGTAACGAGACACTCGATGACGTTGTAGGCGTTGTAGGCATCAAGGCCGCTGGTGGGTTCGTCGAGGAACAAGATCGAAGGACTGGTGACCAGCTCGCAAGCGATTCCGACACGTCTCTTCTCACCACCAGAGATGCCACGTCCTTTGCCTTCTTCAGAGCCAATGAGAGAGTCGCGAATGTGGTGGATGCCAAGCTCCTTCTCGACCTCCAACACACGCTGCTCCTTTGCAGCACGGCCCATGTCACGGGGGAGTCGAAGCAGGGCGCTGTTGAGGATTGTCTCGTGAACAGTGAGAGTGGGAAGCATTGTGTCCTCCTGGTCGACGAATCCGACAACATTCTTGAAGTCATGATCAGTAACCTTTTCTCCATTGACATAGAAGTCTCCGTGAACTTGTCCGCGCTTGTTCTTTCGAGCCAGAATATCGAGGAATGTGGTCTTTCCAGCTCCCGAGGCGCCCATAATAGCGGTAACTTCTCCTGGCTTGCAAATTCCTTGGATACCAGTGAGAATTTGCTTGCCGTTGAGAGCGTATGCAACGTTTTCGAAGTAAAGTGACGCAGGCTTGTGATCAGCCATCAACTTGGTGCTCTCATCATCAGAATCCTCCAGTCGAATGGCACCATAGTTCAGCCTGCGCCTCGACAGGTACCAGGTAAGGACAATAACCGCGACGAGGAACAGCGAGCAGCCAGCAATCACACCAGCGATGAGAGGTGTGTTGATCTTCTTCACTGGACGCTTGTATCCTGGTACCTCTGTCTTGTAGAGACATTCGCCAGCATGACAACCGAGGAAAATACTGGAATCGCCGATAAGAGCAAGAATCAAAGCATCCATCTCAGGTTCCTTGAAGGCACAGTCGTGAATACCGCCATTCTTCTGGGTGCATTCGAACCGGCCGGGACCTTTAATGGATTGGTCGAGGAAATCGGTGAGATCAATGGATCCATCCTTGCCGCAGAGCATTCGATCGGGAACACAACTGCACTTGATCTTGTTGCATTTGTATGACGTGGTGTTTTTGACCTCTTGCCAGTCGGCGCTTGAGTCGCACTCCTCAAGGTGGCAATAGAAGGATTCGATAGCGTCAACCCAGACTAGATGACAGGGTCAGTAGAGAACGATAAGGGTAGCGGTATAACCTACATTGGAAGTCACAGGTCTTGTCTTCCTGCTTGCAGGTGAAGGTTACTTCAGGACGCTGCTTGCCAAGCAGCGAGGTAATCTTCTCGTTGGTGACATCGCAAATCTGATAGTTGTGGTTGACAACCTCACCGTTCTGGTAGCAGACGCCGCCCTCGCCATTCTCCATCAATGCGTCACAGGCCTTGTTGTCGGTACAGACGTTGCAGTTGATTCCGGTCCAGCCTTCGTCGCATTTGCAAGATCCGCCAGAACGCATGGGTCGGTCCTTTCCTCGAGCAAGAGAGCCGCAAACTGCACAGGAGTTAGCGATGTTTCTCGGTTAGGGACAGTAACAGAAGAGGGGTCGTACGGGGCTGGAGACAGTCATCGCCGCCAAATCCCTCTGGGCAGTCGCATTTGCCGTTGAATTCGTTACAGCTAGCATATTGCGCGCATGTATGGGCCGGGAGGAGACAGTTGAAGCTGTACGGTGCCCCTGTTAGCTATTTGACGCCGCAGAGATGGAAAACGTCGCGACGTACCAAGGAGGACATCCATCTGGACGATCTCCCATGAGGGCCATCTGGGCGCGCAGTAGATCCGTTTGCGAGTAACTCGTGTTATAAGACCCCATCACAAGGCCAGGCAGAATTGCCACGGCCCCAAAGAAGAGACTCCTCAATCCAGAGGGAGCCATGACTGCAGCGACGCCGATACGATGCAGTTCAATGATGGAGCGATAACGATGCGAGATGTTGAGGTGACGACGATCAGAGTGATGGGCGCCCGCGACCGGGTTAAGCTATTTGGCCGATGGCGGTCCCCGCGTCATGTTAGGCACCCGACCGAGGCAGGTACGGTAAACGTGCTTGCACCAATGACCAACAAGCAAGCCAGCCAACCAGCCTCCCTAGAGGGACCTTCCGCCGAAGCGCTGAGACATGACTGGTTCACACAGCCACACATTTATGGGCCTCATGACTCGAATGGAGCTGTCCACCTTCCCCAAACCCAGCTCCTCAACCAGGAAGACGAACCATGAGGACAGACTTGGCAGTTAACATCTGACCTTTGAAAGGCGGGGGTGGCCAATGGGGTTTGAAGCTTTAGCCGTGATGGATATAAACCCGCAATCAGGAATGGGAGTCGAGATGATAGATAAGAGATTGTTTTTGTTCAACAATGTCGCTTGAACGCGACGAGACGTCAAGGTGTTTCATACCTGAGACTGCTGGAAGCAGAACTCGTGACGTCATGGAGCTCCAACCCAATTGATGATTCGGAGCAGGCGAATGAATGACCGTTTGCATTCATGACGCGGGCAGTGTGCCAACCCTTGACATCCAATGTCATAGATAACCGCAACTGTAGTGCATAGAGTGTTGCTTTCACACTACGGAGCGGTGAGTAATTGGGGTGGCTGGCTTGCTTCCTTCGCCTGTTCCTTACTCTACATTCGTCACTACGCCTTATTCCACAGCGTTTTTCCAGTTTCAACCTGTATTAGAATATTGCCATACAAACTATTTGAGTCTAGGTAGTCAATAGTTTCCACTACCTATGTAGGATCACATTAGCTGGGTTTGGTGGTCCAACCCTTGGACTTCGTGAAACCACCAAACTTCTTTTGGTCTCATTATAGGACTGACGGAAGTGCGAAATTAACTACCAACCACGCAGCAACAGGTAATGCCCACTGAGCCTCAACTCATCTGTAACAACTGCCCAGGAGTAACATGGAGCATTGTTTGGCCTTTGACCTTCTGGAATGTAAAGTGGTAAGCTGTGGAGAGATATGACTAGGCGGGTGGAGAGAAACACGGCTGGTATGGAGTACCAGCACCAAAACTGTATGGAGAGAGGATGGTGATTTCTTCGACGCGCCTGAGAACAAAAGGTCGAGACGATGAGATGATACAGATATGCGGAAGACTTGAACGCAACGAAAACTCTATACGCGTGTGGAAGGCCTATGAGATAAGGCGAGTGACGTTCAACCCCTAGGAAAGCAACCCCGAGAAAGGTCGCTGTACCAGAGGCAAGAAACTCCGAGTAGAGCTCCATGAGTGGAGGCATGATTGGCAGCACCATCCCCGGATCCACACTCCATTTAGCAGGGGCGCTTATGGTTGTGGAGAAGCTGCCAGCAATCAACCTTGAAGCATTGGTTTGCAACAAAAGGAAGGGCGCGCAAAGGCGCGCCTTGTAGGGAGACGAGGCTTTGAGTTGACACGATCCAGTCCGAGTTCTTTCATTCTGGAGATAATTCCATGCCTAAGTGACGGTGGGCTCATGACATGACAAGTCAAAGGCGTCTGAAGGCGGGGTTCTCATTTGCTCCACACATCTGCTAATGGGTATCTATATCAAGACTCACATAGAAGCCTAGATCAAGCTGAGCTGAGGCTGTAGATTCAGACAAAGACCAACAGCATCATATCAATCATGGTTCGCATTACCCCCTTCGCCGTCGAGCAATGGATGGACAAGTATGAGACGACGCCAGACGTCCTCAACATTGCCGAGACATGCGCTGCTTCTGTATCCATCGACGACCTAGTTGGCCTATCAAAGGACCCAGCGGCTCCAGGCCCTATCGATACCAGCATCAAGCTCACCTACGGGCCTATCCCCGGCACTCGGACCCTGAGGGAGCGAATTGCTGCCCACTGCAGCACCGAGGAGACGAAGTTGGCGGCCGAGGACATTATTATTACTCAAGGAGCGATCGGTGCCAACTTCCTATCCCTCTACACCCTCATAGGACCTGGAGACCACGTGGTCTGTGTCTATCCAACTTACCAGCAACTCTATGATGTTCCTCGGAGTGTCGGTGCTGAAGTTACGCTATGGAAGCTGCGCGCGGAGGAGGGCTTTGTCCCCAATGTCGATGAGTTGACCAGCCTGATCAAGGAGAATACCAAGGTATGAGTGAAGAACACCGGAATTTCCTAGACAAGACGCTGACGAAGCTGTTAGATGATTATCATCAACAACCCTAACAACCCCACAGGAGCCCCGATCTCGACCGACATCGTGCAGCGCATTGCACGCGTGGCGGAAGAAAAGGGTATCATCCTCTTCTCCGATGAGGTCTACCGCCCCCTCTTCCACGGCGGGGCCCTGGGAGAAATCGAAGTACCGCTTCCGGCAACCACACTCGGATACCAGAAGACTGTTGTCACTGGATCCATGTCCAAGGGATATGCGTTGGCAGGCATCCGAGTGGGATGGATTGCCAGCAGAGACAAGTCCATCATCTCTGCCATCGTGTCAGCACGCGACTACACCACTATCAGTGTCTCTCAGATCGACGACCGGATTGCAAGCTACGCTCTCTCGCCGGCTGTCCGGCCGTCGCTGGTTGAACGTAACATGACACTGGCAAGGACCAACGCAAAGCTGGTGAAGGAGTTTGTCGAGCGCCACAAGTCAGTGTGCTCATGGGTTGAACCTAGAGCCGGAACGACGGCCTTTATCCGGTTCACTAAGAACGGTGAGCCCGTGGACGACGTCGAATTTTGCCTGGACCTGCTAGACAAGACTAAGATCCTGTTCTGTGCGGGCTCGCGTTGCTTTGGAGGCGATGAGGATTTCAAGGGCTACGTTAGAATGGGATACGTCTGTGAGACAGATGTTCTGGTCGAAGGCCTGAAGAGGCTCGGCGATTACATTGACAGCAACTTGTCGTAGATAAGAGAGCATGAAATGACACCATCAAAGGCTTCAGATCACGGACATCGCGTGTTGAAACAACTTCCGTGCCGGCACCGGAAAGCATCGAAGAGAATTGGAAGACGTGGGGCTGAACAACGGATAGCGGCAAGCTCTCGGCCGAGGCGTCGTCAGCCTCTTCTAGCTCGCCCAACTAATTCACGGCATGTGGGCGGATGCGGGTGCAAATTGATGAGAGAGAGAGGCGAACAGAGGCGAGGACAAGGCTCATGGCGTCAATTAGTTAATCGGAGCTCTATCGTCTGTTCGTAGAGGACCTGGAAACTGGGTCAGAGGCTGACAGCCGTCCAATGTAATGGCGCTGAAGATCATTTCTTGGCCGTCTCACCCGCGTCAAAACAGCCTGTGCCAATTTCGCATCGACACTCCTGAGGCACCTCAAGCGCGCAACGGGACCAGCCGACATTCGATGGATGGTAATTAGGCGCGGTCGCCGATGTAAGTACTGTACGGATACGACGCACCGAATAACATGGATTCGATAGCGAGGAAAAAGCAGAAATCTCACGGCTCATTACACCGACCATGTCGGATGAACGAACGTGACCCCGGCCTCGTAATTCTTGGCACCCGCCCGCCCAGACGACGATGACGACTCCTCCGCGCTCACGCCTTCCAGGGGTCCACGAGGCATCTTGGCGCTAATGTCCGGAGAAGAAAGTACCTTTCATCTGTCGCTCGTTGCCGAACAAGAGGGTTGCTTGCGTGGCCCTCGTGCCGTTCATCCATCTCATCCACCTCCTGTGAATTCGATTCTTCCTTTTGCTGACTCTCGTTGACCTTGATTCGCTCCTCACATCTCGCCCCCCCTGTTATTTGTATTCTACATTATCCTCCTCGTCTGTCCCTTCTTGTCCCATGCTCCACCGCAGCAGTCCTATTCTCGGGTCCTTTACCCTGTGTTTCTTTGCGTGGTGTTTTCTGAGACATCCTGCTGTGTCCTAAGCTGCTACATGGTCTGCGCCTCTCTGCACAACTCGAAACCTATCCACGATTCGACAACACCCCTTTCCCTCTGCAGGAGAGAAAGCACCCTCTGGTTTCGACTGGCTGGCACTACGCCCATCTAGCTACCCTATGGATGAGGGTGGCGTTTGTCCACTCAGCGCCATTCCTTAACCTATTCCGCCCTGCCCTCGGAGATATTGCTACCTGCACCTGCGATGAAGCCGTGGGTTCTGGGCGCTTGCTTGCTTTCGACATGGGGTGTCGTACAAGCACAAACCGTACAATGGAACGTTGAAAACCATCGCCATATCCCCCGGGGCTTGAGTCGCCGCTCAGAGTCAACTTTTGAAGAGGTCGTTCAGAACAAAAGATCATCTGGAGGCTATTTTTCGGAAATCGCAGTTGGAAACCCACCTCAAAATATCACCCTTCAGCTGGATACTGGGAGTAGCGATGTATGGTTCCCTTGGAGTTCCGCAGATATCTGCGAAGACACCTCCAAGGGTGGATGCCCCTTTGGAAGCTGTAAGAACCTCACCTCACTATTCCACATGTGGCCTGCAGCTCCGTTACTGACGGTTGACGACAGTTAACCCTGACAAGTCGCGTTCATTTAAGCATGTCGGCCCCGGCTTGTTCGACATAACCTTTATAGACAACAGTTACGCAAAGGGAGACTATTTTGTCGATCATTTTGAGTTCGGCGGCGCAGTCATTAAGAACTTGACCATGGGACTGGGGGTCGATACCGATATCAATTTTGGACTAATTGGCATGGGTTACGCCAGCAATGAGGCTGTGACAGATACTGGGGATATTACTTATCCAAACCTCCCTGTCGCTATGTGGCAAGGAGGCTACATCAGTACCATCGCTTACAGCTTGTGGCTCAATGACCTCGATGCTAGCTCCGGGAACATTTTGTTTGGGGGTGTCGACACAGCAAAGTTCACTGGAAACCTGACTCGCATCAATGTTCAAAAAATACAAGGACAATACCTCCATTTCCTCGTCGCCTTGACCTCGGTGGTCGCTCGCAGTCCTAGTGGAACCGACACCCTCACATCGGATAGCTTCCCCATCAAGGCGGTGCTCGATTCGGGAACCACCCTTACCTACTTACCCCAAGATATCACACATGAGATCTGGGAGGAGGTTGGCGCCGAGTATTCATCCACGTATGAAGCAGCTGTGCTACCATGTTCCCGTGGTAAGCACCCGGGAAACTTTACCTTTGGGTTCGCTGGACCCGATGGCCCTCGCATCACTATGGCCATGGATGAGTTGGTCATCGATCTGAACGATGGTCAGCAAACACCCACCTTCGAATCAGGGGCATTCGAAGGAGAGTTGATCTGCTATTTTGGAATCCAGAATGACTCGAGTACGATTTCTATTCTGGGAAACACATTTCTTCGATCCGCTTATGTCGTTTATGATCTGGTCAACAATGAGATCGGAATCGCGGCGACCGACTTCAATGCCACCAAGAGCGAAATCGTCGAATTTAAGAGCTACGGTGCTACGATACCGTCTGCAACGGCAGCACCCAATCAGCAAAAGGCGACCCAAACGCCTGAAGCTACTGAGAACAAGTTCACTGCCGCCGATGGATTCCAGAAAACTGAAGGCGACGATGATGATGGTAACGACGACGACGATGACAACGCTGCATCACTCCTGACTCCTTCTGGAACCAACACAGCGCTGGTCGCCGCAGTAGTGAGCTTCATGCTCATTGGAGGAGGAACCTTATCAATAAATCTCCTATAGGGAAGATGCTGAGAGGTTGGCTGCATAACACAAAACGGCGAAGAGTTCATTGGCTGGCGTTTCCATACCAAGGGTTGATTGACTTCACTGCAAAGATGGGCTGATTTCAGGCGTTTCAACGGAGCTAGGGATTCATCCAGGACCAAGGCGCATTGGGCGGTAAAACTCCTACAAATGATACCAGAAACTACGATGAAAAGAATAGAATTAGCATGAAAATGTTTTTAACTAAAGAATTTGACCCAACCGTGACTTGTATTGAACTGAGCTGAACTGAATCGGGCGGTCGGCAGGACCTCGACTTACAGGTACAGGGCTCATGACCGTTGGCGGGAATTAAGTTCTCATGGCGAATCAGGAAGCCGCGTGCACGTGCTGCGCCTGCTAATCCCGAAGAAAAAGTTTCCCAATGGGCCGCAGATCATTAGCAACCCTCTCCCCAACTTCTTCGTTGGAGTCCGAATTATTGCAAAATGAGGGCAACGAGGGCCGCCAGATGGCTCAATTGCCGTCTGCTATTCGGCACCCAGCAGCCGAGCTGTGGTAGCCACTTCTTCAACGTCTCCCCCGCTGTCCCGGCCTGGGAGAGCCGACGAGCCTTCAGCCAGACCAAGCGCACCTGCAGTGCTGCGCAAGATGCGTGAGAAGCCAATTGACCCTCTTCTGGCACTTGAAACATTGCTGATGCCCTCTACTAGTCTCAAGAAGGCCCAGGAGGACGCCGCGAGTCTGACACCCGAGTATGTCGCTGCCAACATGGACCCCGAGGAGGCCAAGCGCCTGTCTCGAGTCCGTAACATCGGTATTGCTGTATGAGCATGATGCCCCTCACCGAATCGCCCCTCGCTGACCCAATTCGACAGGCGCACATCGACAGTGGAAAGACTACCGTCAGTGAGCGAGTTTTGTTCTACACCGGCCGAATCAATGCGATCCACGAGGTGCGAGGCAAGGATGCCGTCGGCGCCAAGATGGACTCTATGGAACTCGAAAGAGAAAAAGGCATCACCATCCAGTCTGCGGCTACTTTCGCCGACTGGAAGAAAACGGAAAACGGCAAAGAGGAAACCTACCATTTCAACCTGATTGATACACCCGGTCACATCGATTTCACCATTGAGGTCGAGCGAGCTCTCCGAGTCCTCGACGGTGCTGTCATGATTCTGTGCGCTGTTAGCGGCGTCCAGTCTCAGACCATCACTGTCGACCGTCAAATGAAGCGTTACAATGTCCCCCGAATCTCCTTCGTCAACAAGATGGACCGAATGGGTGCCAACCCCTGGAAGGCAGTCGAGCAGATCAACACCAAGCTCAAGATTCCCGCCGCTGCTATCCAGGTTCCCATTGGTGCTGAGGACGAGTTCCAAGGCGTCGTCGATCTTATCAACATGCAGGCTATTTACTTTGAGGGCCCCCGTGGTACCAAGGTTCGCGTCACCGATCAGATTCCTGGTCCCCTCCAGGAGCTTGTCAAGGAGAAGCGTCAGGCCCTTGTTGAGAAGCTTGCCGATGTCGATGATGAGATTGCCGAACTGTACCTCGACGAGCAGGAGCCCGCCAACCAGCAGATCAAGGATGCCATCCGCCGCGCCACCATTGCCCGAGCTTTCACCCCCGTCATGATGGGCTCTGCCCTTGCCGATAAGGGTGTCCAGCCCATGCTTGATGCTGTCTGCGATTTCCTGCCCAACCCTGCCGATGTCGAGAACACTGGTCTGGACAAGTCCAACGACGAGAAGACTGTGAAGCTGGTTCCCTACAACTCTCTGCCCTTTGTCGGTCTTGCCTTCAAGCTTGAGGAGAACAACTACGGCCAGCTCACCTACATCCGAGTCTACCAGGGCAAGCTCACCAAGGGTTCTTACCTGTTCAACTCCCGAACCGACAAGAAGGTCCGAATTCCCCGTATTGTCCGTATGCACTCCAACGAGATGGAGGATGTCTCCGAGGTCGGTGCCGGTGAGATCTGCGCCGTCTTTGGTGTCGACTGTGCTTCCGGTGACACTTTCACTGATGGCGGTCTTCCCTACACCATGTCTTCCATGTTCGTCCCTGATGCCGTCATGTCGCTCTCCATCAAGCCCAAGCGAACTGGCGATGCCGACAACTTCAGTAAGGCCATGAACCGATTCCAGCGCGAGGATCCCACCTTCCGAGTCCACGTCGACCCCGAGAGTGAGGAGACCATCATTTCTGGTATGGGTGAACTGCACCTTGAGGTTTACGTCGAGCGTCTCAAGCGAGAGTACAAGACCGAGTGTATTACTGGCCAGCCCCGTGTTGCCTACCGTGAGACCATTGCTCGCAAGGCCGACTACGATTTCCTGCTGAAGCGACAGAGCGGTGGTCCTGGTGACTTTGCCCGTGTTGCTGGTTGGATCGAGCCTAACGACAAGCCCGACGAGAACCACTACGAGTCTCAGGTCGTTGGTGGTCACATCCCCGACAAGTTCCTGTCTGCTTGCGCCAAGGGTTTCGATGTTGCTTGTGAGAAGGGTCCTCTTCTGGGCCACAAGGTCATTGGTGCCAAGATGATTGTCAACGACGGTGCCACCCACGTTACTGATTCTTCCGATTACGCCTTCAACCTGGCCACCCAGATGGCTTTCCGAAAGGCCTTCACCGAGGCTGGTGGCCAGGTCCTCGAGCCCCTGATGAAGACCACCATCACCGCCCCCAACGAGTTCCAGGGCAACATTCTGATGCTCATGAACAAGCGTAACGCCACTATTCACGACACCGATATTGGCAGTGAGGACTTCACCCTCATCTGCGACTGCAGTTTGAACGCCATGTTTGGCTTCAGCTCCCAGCTTCGCGCTGCCACTCAGGGCAAGGGCGAGTTCAGCATGGAGTTCAGCCACTATGCCCCGGCTCCTCCTCATCTGCAGTATGTATCCCCTGATGATTGACATGAGTAACATAACGCTAACAGCCTCTGCAGGAAGGAGTTGGTTGCCAAGTACCAGGCCGAGCTTGAGGCCAAGCGAACCAAGTAAAGTGGTTCTTGAGTAAGAGATATGATGGCCGTGCATCCTAGATGATGCAACGGCTATGGGAGGCACAACGGATACTGTGCCGTGTTGTAAAATACATGTGGATGAGTGTGTATGATCTTGTAACATATTACCATGGATGCTGAGATGCTATTGATTTGGGACACGAAAAAGTCTATCACGCACTTAGACGAATGGTAAAAGCTGGATAGGGATTACTGCTATAGATGTGCAGTGGGATACAATGGGTGAAAACCAAGGAGTATAGAATATACAATCCCCTCTAGACAGATTCTTGTAAATGTCTATTTTTTGGTGTTGAAACTCCTAAACTAGGTACATACAATTGCCCACTACTCATATGTCTTGGAACCTAGCAATAGTGATCTAACCTGGCTATCCAACTTTTGGGGTATCCTTACAGACGTCGGAGAATATCGGCGACGACCTCCTCGGTGGTAGCCTTACCACCCAGGTCAGGGCTCAGGAGCTTACCATCCTCAAGGTTGCCATCAACAGCGGCGTAGATCTTGGCAGCAGCCTCCTCCTCGTTGAGGAACTCGAGCATCAGAGCGGTAGATCGAAGAGTGGCAATGGGGTTGGCAATGCCCTGGCCCTGGATGTCAGGGGCGCTGCCGTGGCAAGGCTCACCAATGGCGAAGCCCTCACCGACGTTGGCGCTGGGGACGAGACCCAGGCTGCCGACGAGGGCAGCAGCACCGTCGGAGAGAATGTCACCATACAGGTTGGGGGCGACGATGACGTCGTAGTCCTCAGGCTGACGGAAGAGCTTGTAGACCATGGAGTCGACAATCTGCTCCTCAACGGTGATGGAGGAGTACTTAGGGTCCGCGAGGGCCCTCTTGGAGGTGGCGCGGAAGAGACCATCGGTCTGGGACAGAACGTTGGACTTGTGGGTGATGGTGACAAGAGGAGACTTGTGGATGCTGGCAGCACCGGCGTCACGGATCTTCTGGCGACGGAGGGCAATGTCACCAGCCATGGCAGCAATGCGGAACGAAGCCTTCTCCGAGATGCGCTTGATGGCCTCGGCAACCTTGCCCTCGGGGGTCTCGTGGGTGGTCTCCTGCTTGACGTACAGATCCTCAGTGTTCTCGCGGACAATGACCATGTCGATGGGCTTGGCGGCGGTCAGAACGGTCTTGACGGGGCGGACGTTGGCGTAGAGGTCGAGCTTCTTGCGCAGGGCGACGATGGGGCTCGAGTAGCCCTTGACGGCCTGAGTAGGCGAGCTCACGGCTCCGAACAGGGCACCATCGCACTCATTCTTGAGGACCTCGACGGTCTTGTCGGGGAGGGCGGCACCGGTCTGCTCAAAGGCCTCAAAACCGGCCTTGAGGTCGACAAAGTCAAACTTGAGGCCGAGAGAGGCGGGGAGGGCCTCGAGGATGCGGCGGCCGGCGGGGATGACTTCCTTGCCGATGCCGTCACCGGGGATAAGACCTGAAGTAATTTGTCAGCTGGCTGTGATCTATCTGAGCTCGTATCAAGATTGCGCACCGATTCTGAGGGTTCGGAGGGACATGGTGGGCGCAATTGGAGATGGAGAGGTTGTCAAAGTTTCGTCGTCCGAGGACCGGAGATGGATAAGAAAACCAACGGCAATTTTTGGTGGTGTCGGGGAAAAATTGGCCGGCTGTGAATGGCGCCGGACCGGGGGAGCAAGGTTTACAGCGACTTTTTGGCGATGACACGAGAGCTTGATTATATTGCTTCTTGGTGTTTTATTCTCATCTTTGAAAGATGTATAGAATCTCTTTTGTGTGAAAATGTATATTCCGATTACGGCGCACAAGACTCATTCATCTGGTCTCGTTAATAGGTAGCCAACTCTTGATAACAGGCCACTCTAGTGACCGACTCTTGTATGCTGCGGAGTTGAGCGTCACTCTTACGACTTGCTTCAACCAAAGGACGCAGGGACTGTCGAACGATCGAATTTTGTCAGCTGCCATCGTCTATTCCTTGGCCTCAACCTTGAGCGAGAGAGCTTGACCCCAAGACAGGCCAGTGAGTGTGTGGGGAAAGAAGAGCAATGAGAGACAGGCGACCCCACATGAGCTCATGCCATCAAATGTCATGTTTGAGCAAATGAGCTCGCCTGTCTGGCCAACAGAAGGGGGGGTAGCTTGCTTGTCAAGAGTCAACGATGGAGCTTCTGGAATCTCTTTGGGGAAATATGTCATTTCCACGGGGCGCGGCCGAGGAGGCAGACCTGAGCTGGAGACGAGAAGCGGAGGAATGGGAAATAGGGGTACAGTACGGCGCGAGAGAGAGGCCCAGGAACCGATCATCTGCCATTGGCTCACAACCTGCTAGTTTACGGTCGGTCCGTCCCTTGTCGAGTTGATCTTTGGGTCATTTCGACTGACTGGCCGGTTCGATGAGGTACGGTCGGTACATAGAATCGACTTGCACTGCACTTCGCTGCACATTGCAGCATGCTTGTCTGACCTTGTATTGGATGCTTTGTTTAGCACACCGGCGCACCCAGGTGGATCAGTTTATTAGTGTTGTAGACGCAGACGCAGGCTGTTTGGGGTGCATGAATCCTCCCTCATCAACGTGTCAGTTCTAAGACGGCGCTTCCTATCTCCCTCTGTTTCAAAGCCCGTTCTCAGATACAACGTCAAAACTAAGAGGACACCTGGTTTGTTGGCCCGACAGGCAGGCTGCCAGAGTTGCTGGGCCGCCGACGCCGAACGCCCAGCCAGCCATGATCGGTGGGAATTTCGAATTTCCTCATCATGGGCAATTTAATGTCCCCGGCTAAACCTGAAGTGAACGAGATCCATCCGGTGCCTCATTTCGACTGGACCCTTGCCCGTACCAGAGGTAGCATACCTTACCTGGGTCCCCTTTAGACCTAACCCATCTGTGGCCGTCTATTGAATTATGATGCGGCGGGTACGAGCTCATAGCTTATGACTTGTGTCGAGTCGTCGACATGTCACCGAGCAACCTTGGTGGTTGGCCGGATAGAATGATATTGGGGGATCCACGACGGCCTCTTGTTTCTCAGGAAGCACCGGTTTCTCTGGAAGCAATGTGTTTACCGAGGACTCTTGTGGAATGATGATAGGTTGTTTGCCTCGACCTCGGCGTCTCGTTGACCAACGATAGGCAAGTCCGTCAACGTGCAGTGCGCGCCTGAAGCCGATGCCCGACTCCATCCTTTGATCTCGACCCCTATTATTCTGCAACAGCCCAGCGCAACATAACCAGCACCACCCGACGGAACTCCCAGCGAGCGGGTGCCAGTCCCTGGCCTTCCACCTCCACCTCACCTCCCGAATCCAGGCCCCCCGTGGGACTGGACGGATACATCGACTGGCAGGTACCGCGTGGACTCTGAAACGCATGCACGAGTACCTCGCTAGCCCAGCTCCGAAAGGTACCCCCTGTCGGTCGGCCAGGCCCCTCAATCCACTAACAAGCCCCCCCGAGCTCCCCATCCAGCCTGTGCCGTGTGTTAGGTGGTGTACGGTGCGGTGCCTGTGCGACCGACGGCGGATGGTCTGCCGCTCATAACCAGACAACACCTCATCCCATCCCAACCCATCCCATCCCTAAACTTATCACATCAATCCCCTCAGACCTACGCTCTCCTGCTGAACTGTACGACCCCTTCAAAGACCTCGAGGTCTCCACGGCCGAGCCCTACCCTGCTCTCACCCTCCCAACTTCAACTCGTCGAGAGAGAGCCCTCAGCAAGCAAGCAACCATGAGTCAGGTTAAGAACCTGCGTGCCATGTTCGAGGGCAAAGGCGACACGAGCCCGCCCGACAGAGGCCGATCGTCCGGCGCGTCCACTCCCGTCCCAGGTACGACTACTCGAGCCCGACCCGCTTCCTGACGACAATGTCATGAACTTGATGATTTGCTTTGTTCTTGGGCTTGAGCGCGCGCACAGCTGCAATTTGCTGCTTGCATTCAAGCGAAAGAAAGCTATTCAAGTTTCTCTAGTTCCCGCTCAGTTCCAGCTGTTTCGGCCTTTTTTGGCTCTTTCCTGCCCTGGAGCTGTCCGCACTAGTCTCCCGCCTTCCCCCATCATCAGGGCACACTTCATACCGTGTCCTTCTTTTTCTCCCTTGAACCCCTTGCTGATCTAAAAACTTGTTTTTTTTTCTCCACAGGCGCAACCAACGGAGTCGAGTCACCTCGTCCTCTTTCAAAAGTTAGAACCAATTTTGTTGCTGTCGAAAAGGACGGAAGGATAGGTCTGCGAAGAGACCCCAGTCACGAATCTAGCGTTTCTCGTCGTCGATTAAGCATGGAGACCGACACCGAATCCGTTTCTACTGTCCCTGACAAGGCCCCCGTGGCCGCTGAGGAGGTCACGCGAGTCAACAAGCCTTTCTTGCACGAGACAATCCCGGAATCGCCTCGCCAGCCTGTCGAAGCCCCCAAGACACCCGTCGAGGAGGTGGCCGCTGTGCCTGAGCAGCCTAGCATCACCCCTGAAAAGCAGGTAGCTGAAGAGGTGTCTGCGCCTCCGTCGCAGCCTGCGGAACCTGTGCCAGCTTCCCCAACGAAAGGGAAGAGGCAGACACCGCCTCCCGCAGCTACAGCTGTCAATGGCAAGTCCAAGGCTGAGAAGCCCAAGGAGCCAGCTTCTGCAGCTCCGGCAAAGGCCAATGCCACAAAGAAGGTGGCTCCGCGACCAAACACAATCTCGACGAAAGCCTCCACCGCCACGAAACCCCCAGCAAGGTCTCCAGCTGCCACAAAGACTCCCACGAGCGCTACCCACAAGCCAGAACACAAACCCGAACACAAGGTCGAACACAAGCCTGAGCATAAGCCAGCAACCAAGGCTCATGAGAGGCCCGCTCCGAGGAAGGAAACGAGGCCAGCATCCAGGACTGGCCCTTCTTCGCTCACTCGGCCCACTGCGGCCAGTGCTAGCAAGAAGCCCCAGCCGCTGAAGCCTGTGCCCAGTGAGACCGGCTTTGTCAAGCCGAAGCCCAAGTCTCCTACGAAACCGGTCCATTTGCCTGCTTCTCTCATGGCTCCAACCGCATCCTCTGGTGCCAAGTCAGGTCGTCAGGTTCGACCCTCCCCCAGCGCTCAGAACCTCCATGTGCCTGCTCGCCCCCATAGCAGGGCGAGCGCCACAGGAACAACTGCTACCACTGGCAAAACGATCAAGCGCCAAAGCTCGACCATTAGCCGTCCACGACCAAGCTTGGGACCTCCTCCTAAGAAGGCCGCTGACCACCCCGTTACGAAGAAGGAAGCTCCCGTCGATGAAAGCTTCTTGGCCCGTATGATGCGACCCACGCAAGCATCTTCATCAAAGACAACCGAAAAAGTGCCTACCACACCTCCCAGAAGAACCGCTAAGCGCCCTTCATCGGGCGCCGAGCATACCTCACGACGCGAGAGCAGCAGCAAGCCTCCAGGAAGCGCCAGGAAGCCTCTGAAGAAGCATCCCGAGCCGAAGGGTGAGCCCAAGTCTGCCACAGCTACTACCCCTACGCCCCCCGAGGAGGAAGCTTCTCAACCTCCCAAGCCGCAGACCCCCGAGCTCACGGTCGAAGCTCCCAAGGAGCCCGAGGCAACCAGCACCACGGAAGATGTGAAGAAGCCCGAGGTGGAGCCTGTTGTTGAAGAACCGGAGGCCGAGGTTGAGGCTGCCGCCATTGAGCCTGAAGAAGTTGTTGAGCCTGCTCAGCCTGAGCCCGAGGCTACTCAGCAGCAGGAGGTCCCCGAGGAGTCTGTCCACGAGGAGGCGAAGGAGGAGGCTCGACCCGTGACCCCTGAGCAACAGAAGGAGGAGACAGCTCCTGCTGAGGTTCCCGAGGCCCTCGCCGCCGAGAAGACCGAGGAGGTCGCTGAACAGGCTGTTGAGGAGGAGCCTAAGGAGTCAGCTCCCGTCCCTGAGCCGGAGGCTGAGAAGAAGGAGAACTCCGATGTTGTTCCTTTGCTGGAGGAGGACTCTGTCCAGGCTCCTGTAGAGGAAACACAAGAGACTGTCGTGGCTCCCGAGCCTGAGGTTGAGGTCAAGGCGGAGACCGAGACTGAGGCCAAGGCAGAGGTGATCCCTCTGTTGGAGAAGGAGTCCGAGCCCGTCGCGGAGACGGAAACCGTTGAGAAGCAGCCCGCCGAGAACGAGACAACAACCCAGATTGATACCAAGGAAGAAGCCAAGGAAGAGGCTAAGGACGAGGTCAAGGAAGACCCCAAGGAGGAGGCCAAGGTTGATTTTGCCGTGAAAGAGGAGGATACCACCACGGAAGAGCAAGCGAACGAGAAGAAGCAAGAGGCGGAGGTCATTGCCAAGGCCGATTAAACTGAATACCTACTAGATTGCGGAAGATGCAAAGCGGTTACTTTGGTCATTTTTATTGAGAAGAAGGGGATGTACTTTTTGAGCTGTTGTATAGATACCTGTTTAAGCGAAGGCGAATGGTGATTTTACCGCATCTTGTAAAAAGCATACGCAAATAACATGGCGGAATAACAAGATTTGGCGGTCAATAGTTGGGCACTCATCGGATGTTGAGATTTTGATACACAAGCACCCTTTTCAGGGCTTTCATTCCATCTAGTGGTAGTTATACATGCTTTCCCTCTTAATCGTATCACACGAAGCTCTTTGGCCCCTTTCGCATACAACTATCCATATTCGACATAACTCCAACACCGCCGCTCATGACACTCGGCACATCAACAAGCCGCCTTGTTTCCGATCCAGCGCCTCTCGGACCTCGAGCACACCCCGTGATGTTGAGACAAACATGCACTCTCCCAAGTTCAGCCCCGGCACGACACCTCCGGCCACCTTTGTGGGGAACCCCCTCGTCAACCTGGCAAGCTCCTTGATGTTGGCCGTCATGATGCGCGAGGGGACGCTGATGGCATTCGCTTTGGCAAGCACGGGCTTGCCGTCCCAGTACTTGAGGCCGAGCCACAGGCGCATGGTGGCTACGTTTGCGTTGGTGACGGGCTCGGGTTCCTGCGAGACCATCTGCTCGGGGGTCGGAGGGTTGGGTCCCGCGCGGTAGACGGCCGAGATGAAGCCGGAGCGGTGCATGGCCAGGGCGAGCTGCATGTTGTACTTGCAGTTCTTGACCGAGGTGATTCCCAGGCGGGCCTTGGAGGCGTTTTGGAGGTGCGAACACATGTTCGATATGTTGCTGACGGAGGGCATGGTGGGCGAGGTTCGGGGGTGGTAATATCGGGAAGGAGAATTCGAGGGAATTGGAGGGTTTCGATCGGGTCGGCGAGTCGTTGTAGTCGTCTTAACATGCGAGTGTCTTGTCAGAACACTTCGTTGCCACTTCTATCCCGAGAGGTTGTTTAACTCACCCCGTCGTATGTACCAGGTCTAGGCCGGAATTTCAAGATCAGAAATTACCAATTGGCTAACAACAGTTCTTCCGCCGCTAGCAGTTAAGGGTTCAAAGCGACGGAGTGCCGTGGTATGTCTGCAGGTCGACCCAAAAATTCAGAGTTGCGAGCATGACTAAGCAAGGAGCTCACGGAGACCGATATGTGCATAACTCTCATTGATGCATGGTGATGAAGATGTTGGTGAACAAGAAACTATTCCTTAAGAATGTCAATTAAAAAACTGAAGGATTTTTCCAGGATTGATCCTGGTGTTTTATGAGGGCTTTTAGGAAAACTAGGAAGAATAAATCGGGGTGAGACTTTGATGCTTTGCCTCATTCTGGATACCAAGCAGCCTCAGCCAATGCAGTCATACAATACACAGTCGAGAACACAGACAGAATAGTCTAGATAGTCGAACTTGGATAATAGACAATAGGCATGAACTTTTGTGATTATACAAGACGTGCTCCCCGTTCCGTTAACCCGAGGTGGCTGACCATTTTGGTGCCGTCACCAATTGGTTGCGTGACTCAATCATGTCTATCGTACAAGTTTTTTCTTAGATGCTGGTAAACGCTTCCTTGCGGCCGACCGGCCGCTCCAAATGCCTGAATGGGAAGGGGAAGCACGCTATGAATGAGTAGAGAAGTTTCGGCACTCTCAAGCGTGGTCGCCTAGATGCCGGAGTCCGTGGATGATGTGGGCAAGCGATCGACGATATTTGTAACCAAATACAGCTGCCGTGACAAAGAAGGGGCTGGCGACGAGTGTGAAGAAACTCCGGACCAAGACTTTGCCTTGAGAGTCGCTCTTCTTGATAACGTCTAGGTAGCCCTCGTTGCTGAAGCTCACGCGAGAGTACTTGGTCTGCCATCCCATGCGGGGGAAGTGGACGCTCATAAACTCTTCGAGGAACTTGCGGAGTCGGTACCGCCGTGAGAGAACGGAGGATCTCATCTCGACGTAGTTTTGTAGAGCGAGGTCGTTGATAGCGTGGGCGTCCAACGGACGAACCGCAGAATACTCTGCTAGAGCTAGAGATCTCTCAAAGGCGGCCGCAGTTGAGGTTGTTGACTGATTCGAAGGATCGTTCGACTCCTCAATCTGAGCGTGCTTATCCAGAATCGAAAACAGGATCCGCACATCCTCCATTCCTGCGTTCATGCCCTGGCCATAAAAGGGCACCATGGCGTGGGCTGCGTCGCCAACAATAACGCAGGAGGAACCATGGTGATACGGCTTGCACTTGAGGCTGATGAGCGGAAGGTGAGGGTTGGTCTTGAAGGACTGTATTAGCTCATCGCCGGGTATCAAGTCTGTCACACCAGGGAAGTGCTTGTCGAAAAAGCTCGGCAAGCTGGAAGGGTTATTTTCAAGCTCTGTAAACTCTCGACTGGGCATAAAGAGCGTGCATGTGAATGAGCCATCCTTGGTCAAAGCGTTAGCGCAGAGCATCATGAGTATGAGAGAGAGTCACTACTTACATCGCTGGGAATGGCAATAAACATAAAGTCCTTGCCAGGCCATATGTGCAAGTGGTTGGGTGATATCCTAAACTTGGCCATTGGATCGGCTGTGTCGTTCGTGCCGACGGGCTTGAGCTGAAACTCGCACCACAAGGTGTCAATGTACTCTTGCTGATAGTTCATCCGAGTAAACTTCATGAGATGATACCTCACAGCGGAATGAGCACCATCAGCGCCAATCATGAGATCAAAAGAGATGTCGATCTCCTTGGGACGAGAGTCCTTGGCCGAGCTGCCGTCTTGCACCTCAAACCAAGCCTTGCACGCACGATAGTCTGCGCCGGTGAGCTTGTGGTTGAAGAAGAGCTTGACATTGGGCATGCTCTCGAGAATGTCGAGAAGCCGCTTGTTAAGTCCCGCGCGGTCAATGGCGTGGATAGCCTATCGCGATGGCGTCAGCTTCAAATTCTCTCAGGTTGAGGCAATTATGTATACCCGTCCCTTGACGTCGTAGTCTTGAGACTGCTCGAACAAGGCACCTGTTGGTCCTCTGCCGTGGATCATGCGGCCTCTCATGGGAATCGTAGTCGCCATGACATGATCGAGGAGGTCTGGCTGGCCGGCATGGCGCATGGCATTGATGCCGCGCTCCGAGATGGCGAGGTTGATGGACCTTGTGAAGTTGAGTGGGATAGTGCCAGGATCTCGAAGGTCTAGACCAGTTAGTAATTGAGACTCGGCGAAATAAAACATCGTAGGACAAATAAGGAAAAAGTCTTCCCTCAAGTCCTAGAATGAGAGTCAAGAGTCCTGGGCCTTGAATGCCATCAAAGACCGCTCAGTCATGCGACAGACCATGACTCTATCGCGAGCCAACCGAAACTAGTAGAAGAGAAACATCAACTCACCAGGTCGCAACTCATAAACCTCAACCTCATGTCCCCTCTGCGCAGCATATAAAGCCGCCAGCGAACCGACAGGTCCAGCACCGACAACGACAAACTTCTGAGGCTTCCCCATCTTTTTTACTGCTGAGAAATCGAAAGTTGTTCGAGAAAAAGGACGAACGGAGGAGGCCGGAAACCCTTTTAGAGTTGGCCAACCTACGTTAGTCAGTCACCTACTAATTAGAAACGAAACTTCGGCTGAAGGGTAAGTCGAGAAGGCGCCCCGGTAAAGACCGTCTTGCGTATTAAACCGATAAACACATGCGACCCACGCATTGGATAGTTGAGAGAGTTGCATTAGCAATTTTGCATATTTGTATCTTGAGCAATTAGGCATTTTCCTATCTATTTCTTCTTGGTTGCGTGAGTGCACGTGCGCATATGCCAGGCAGGGTTGTTTTCATGCGGGACCTTAGACATGCCTGGTTTGGCGTCCGTCTTTGTGACAAACCCTTTCCTGCGTTGCCACGTTGTGTAGGCATTTGTTTGGCGGTGCAAGCTTCCAGTCATTATTACCGGTAGCGCCGTTCGTATCCTTTGTTGGTATCCCTGTTGCTGGCAGTAATACACGGGAGGATACGCCTGGTGGAATGTTTGCGTCCATCATGTCTGTGGACCATTATACGAGAACCACTTGGAGACTAACAAATCAATGTTAATGGCACTTGGAGATTGTGGTTACCGGCAGTTGGCGTGTCAACGTTGGCTAGTTCCAAGTCAAAGTCACTCTCACATCCATGTCTTCCAGGCTTGTAATCCTAGATCTTGTGCAACTATGAGAGGCACAAAGGTTCGTGAAACTCTAGCCTCTATTTAGGTATAGAAGCAATCCACCTTGACCGCTTCATTTGTGAAGGAGGAATCATGAGCGTATCTGGGCTGTAATGAGGCTCAAGAAGTTGAGTGAACTCGAGCAGCTCACGGATGGTCTTGGCATGGATCTAGTTCCGAGGTCTCAGTCCCCCACCTTCCAAAAAGGGATCCGTTTCAAACCAACTCGACGACTTTCCGTTTACTTAACGGGCAGTCTAATCTCTACTTACACATGGAACAAGAACTTGACCTTACATCAAGTCTGGATTAAACAGTAACTAATTGGATGATGAAGATTTGAGTGGAATGTTTATTAGGAGCTCTTATTATTACGTAGAGTTTGTTGTGATGTGTTCATGGTGCTAATGTGCCCGTTGAATGTGATGGTTCAGGTACTTTGACATAACACCTTGCTATTTTGTTTGCCCTCTTTTCTGAAGCAATTTATCAGATTCCTTGGGCCTTACGTATGATCGTGAAATGTTTTAATAGAAGAAAAGCCCATAGTCAACTCGCTTGACTGCATGAGCGCATAAATTCGTTTTGAGCATATGCACGGTTCGTGCGTGGGCACCGTTTTCTCGGCCGGCCATGTCCGCCCCGTCCGTGGAGGATCTTTTGCTCCCTCGAAAAGTTACACCACGAGATTTGAGACGAGGAAACGAGACTTGTTGCACGCACACATTCCCGTGGCTTCACCAAATTTCCTTTATAAATCTCTTTCTCACCGCCGAAGCGACTCGGACTCTGTTCTCCATTTCCTGATTTCTACAAACACCCGCCCACCAACACCGACACCATGTCCGAACCCCCCGCCAAGAAGAAGTGCATGGGCGCCGATTGCGAGAATGATGCTGGATCGCTGCAGTGCCCGACTTGCCTGAAGCTCGGCATCAAGGACAGCTTCTTCTGCTCGCAGGACTGCTTCAAGAAGAACTGGGTATGTACCCATACTACGCAGAAAGATTCACAGCTGACAATCTCGTAGGGCATCCACAAGACCATCCACAAGTCGCAAAGTAATATCCTCCACCACTTCATGGCTCCGAAAGCAATCTCACCAGATCCAGCTACCGGCTACTACAACCCGTTCCCCAACTTTCCCTACTCCGGCTCCCTGCGACCCGTCTATCCTCTCTCACCGCATCGAACCCTCCCCAAGTCGATTCCTCACCCCGTGTGGTGGCAAGATGGCGACCCCAAGTACAGCCGCTCCCTCAGCAGCCGCAACAAGATCGAAATTCTCGACAAGGCTGGACAGGATGCTATGCGAAAGAGCTGCACGCTTGCACGAGAGGTCCTCGACATTGCCGCCGCCGCCGCTAAGCCTGGTGTGACGACCGATTACATCGACGAGATTGTTCACAAGGCTTGTATCGAGCGAAACGTAGGCATTGCCTATCCCATGGCCTCTAGGGTTATTAAATAGGCCTTTGGACAAATGCTAACAAGAAACAGTCGTATCCTTCTCCTCTGAACTACAACCACTTCCCCAAGTCATGCTGTACATCCGTCAACGAAGTCATCTGCCACGGTATCCCCGATCAGCGTGTTCTCCTCGACGGCGATATTCTTAACATCGACATTTCCCTCTACCACGAAGGCTACCACGCCGATCTGAACGAGACATACTACATTGGTGACCGGGCCAAAGCGGACCCTGACACCGTCCGTGTCGTCGAGGCGGCACGAGAGTGCCTGGAGGAGTCCATCAAGGCTGTGAAGCCCGGTACCCTGATCCGGGAGTTTGGAAACATCATTGAGAAGCACGCCAAGAAGAAGAACTGCAGTGTCATCCGAACCTACTGCGGCCACGGAGTTGGCAAGCTGTTCCACTGCCCTCCCAACGTCCCACACTACGCCAAGAACAAGACAGTCGGCGAATGCAAGCCTGGAATGACCTTTACTATCGAGCCCATGATTGCCCTGGGCAAGTACCGAGACATTACGTGGCCGGACAACTGGACCAGCACAACAATTGACGGCAAGCTGACGGCTCAGTTTGGTAAGTGAAGCTACGAGAAGTACAAGTTGGACATTAGCTAACACATATTAGAGCACACTCTTCTTGTGACGGAAGACGGCGTTGAGGTGTTGACGGCGAGAAAGCCAGACTCTCCTGGTGGCCCCATCCCAATGCCTGGCACAGAAAATGGAGAGGCGACAGCATAAATTTGAGATGAGCTGGGGTTAATGTCGAGCCAAATGTTTAGGTGTATGCGGAGTTTTGGTGAGCGAGTTGGTTGATAGATGTTTACCGGGGAAGCGTCGTGGTGAAGACTCGAGGTTGGATGGGGGGCGTTGAAAGGGTGACCACCAACATAACATTCTAAGCAGGCATCCAAATCCAAGATTGATCTCTATTTCCACACGTCCACCCATGCCAATGTCCAGAAGCATGTGAATTACGAGAATTCCTCAAGGTCTGAGTGAGGTGTTTCGACAGGTGGATATCAGACCGACATGTTTTGGTCAGGTCATTTTCATTGCGTCCATCATGGACAAGGACTCGAGCTTATCCCCGGATGCAGGGCAGGTCTGTGGAGTGACGCAGATGGCTTCAGGCTGGCTGTCAAGTTCCGCACTCAGAGATAGAGATGGAAAAAAGACACACGAACCCTTGCCGCGGCCACATCCGCCGTCTGCCCGTCCGTCATCTTTGTCCTCCAGCCCCTCACTGACAGCCTAGCGCAGAGCTCCAGAACTTCCAAAGGTCACCCAGCCACATGCAGGCGCCCAGCGGCCACGCCATGCCGCCACTCAGGGCGTTTCCCAGCGCATGGGAACAGGGCATGGCCCGCCATAGTTACAGGGGGGTGTTATGCTGCAGACAGCAGCCCAGAGGCAAGGCAACGTCAATGCCAGCGCAGAAACAACCAGCCCAGCAGCTTGCGCAGCTCGAGGTCCATGTGTCCCGTCGGGTCAGGCAGGGCAGCAAGCGCGAGCCGCTTCCATCATAGCCGCTAGTTTAATCTGGGAAGCACTTCCACTTGCCTCTCCACCTCCACCTCCACCTCCACCAAAACTCACCACCGCTGCTACCACCACACCATCCTCCTTCGCCCGCCACCAAGATTTCTCTCTCCTCTCTACTCTCCCTCTTCCCCCACATCTTGATCTTGCCCTTTGATCTCGTCAACCAGGCCACGTCCTTTTTTGTGCTCATCAACCTCAGAAATTCTTGATACCCGCCTGCTCCTACGACGAGGCTATCCCTTGCTTCCGCGCGCGCGCACAAACTCCATCTTCCAGCTTGTGACAGAGCTTGACAAACAGCTGTCCTCGACTCGACCCTCGTCACCCCGACTCGACCCTCGTCACCCCGACTCGACCAACCTTTAGTCCTCGCACAACAACTCTAGCCCATCATGATGTCCGGAGAAGCTTGGTTGTACCTCTTGTCGGTACTCATCAACGCCGTCAACCTCTTTTTGCAGGTTTTCTTCACCATCATGTACAGCGACTTGGAATGGCATGTCACCACCACCCTGTCCGGCTCCGGCTGCCTTGGCTATCAGACTTTGCGCCTCGGATGCGCGTCCTCGGCAACTATACATGCGGATTGAGGCTAATCGCATACAATTATAGTGACTACATCAACCCCATTGACCTCTGCAACCGACTCAACACCTATATTATCCCCGAGGCCGCGGTGCACGGTTTCCTGACCTTCCTCTTCCTCATCAACGGCTACTGGGTGCCTCTTATCCTCAACCTGCCTCTCCTTGCCTGGAACGTCAAGAAGTACGATGACCGAGTTTCTAATCTGGTTACGGGACACTGACCGGACTATAGGATTGTTGACAACACCCACTTGCTCGATGCGACGGAGATTTTCCGCAAGCTCAACGTTCACAAGAAGGTAGGCGACAACGCTTTCGAGGTAATGCGCAACCGGTTCTAACCTCAAATAGGAATCCTTCTTCAAGCTTGGTTTCCATCTGGTCATGTTCTTCTTCTATCTCTACAGCATGATTGTCGCTCTCATCCGCGACGAGTCGTCCTAAACGACCGTCCAAGTAAAGCGGGATCCAGCCATGCCCGGCATCAGGCATGATGTGTATCGGATATGATGGACCGCAAGAGTTACACTGCTAGCCAAGGTCGGCCGACTACCTCCAGAGTCGAGTCGGCCAGTCACGCGATGAGACGATATGAACCTGCCACGGCAGTACACAACGAGTGGAAGATGGTATAGATTGACGACGGGTTTAAAGAGGCGGGCTTGGCGTATATAACCTGGTATCATGCCAGCTGGCGCTCTGGTTGATTACTTCATGAAAGCGGTGGGTGGCATGGGTTGTTGGAGACTGAGGCATCACGCACGCTTTGTTGGCCTTTTTGTCATCCGGCATCAGCCGCCCTGGTGTGATAATTGATTAATGACCGAACCGAATGGCCAGCTTGCGAGCACAGGCAGAATATGTGATATCCAGGTAGTTAGATCTGTAAGAGCCATGACGGACTTTTTTACAAGCCTCGTATTTCAACGGTTGTTCGAGGCTCATGCGAGATGCGATCATAGTCACGTGACCCTGCCACTTTTCGCGACCCAGACAGTCGCGTTCAGTATGATTCGCCCAACTTTGCGACAACATCTCAATAACCAACCAACAACTGTGAGCGTCGTTCACCATGGCAGACTTTGGCGAGTACCCGCCAAATATGGCGCCGCAAGATGCGCTCATTGTTCGAGAACAAGCCGAGCCCGACCACGCTGTGGTGCCTTATACAGCCGAAGACCTGTCGCGCCCCAAGGCTGGTCCTGCAAACCCATTCAAAGACGAGGCAAACGCCTTGAAACGCAAGAACGTCTTGACCGGCCACGCAGAAGAGACTTTTCTGAGCGAACACACATTTCGAAGCAAGCACCGTGCTGTGGAGCGACGAGGAGGCCCGGAGAGGGAGTACCAGAGCAACTCAGAACTCAAGGCAGAGGCTGCCAGGATACGGGCGACACGAGAGAGCAAGGGCAGCGCGACGATCACGGAGGGACCCGGTGCCTATGTTGGACCATGGGCCAGGTACAAGCGACCCGAGTACGAAGTTGTAGGAGAGGACGAGGAGCTCGCGAGCGACGAGGAGTATGAGATTGTGGAAGAGGAGGAAGATGTTGTCGAGAGTGGAACAGTAGTCAAGGCACCGACCAAGGCGCTGGAGCGAAGAAAGGAGGCCGAGGAGATGGGCGAAGAGACGACGACATTCCACGGATCCGCCGAGTACGACTACCAGGGCCGGACATACATGCACGCTCCTCAGGATCTGGACATCGATCTTCGGAAAGACGTGGGAAGCATCACCAACTACATCCCCAAGAAGCAGATACATGCCTGGAAGAACCATTCCAAGGCAGTCACTGCGCTGCGCTTCCTCCCTGGCTCGGGGCACTTGCTGCTATCTGCCAGTGCCGATACTACCGTCAAGATCTTTGACGTGTATCACGAACGGGAGCTGCTGCGGACATATTCTGGACACTCCAAGGCTCTTTCCGACATTTGCTTCAACACTTCGGGCACTCAGTTCTTGTCCTCGTCTTATGACCGCATGATCAAGCTCTGGGATACTGAGAAGGGTGTCTGCGTCAGCAAATTCACGACTGGCAAGACCCCTCATGTTATCAAGTTCAACCCTGATCCCGAGCACGCCAACGAGTTCCTGGCGGGTATGTCGGATAAGAAGATTGTCCAGTTCGATATCCGTACGCCCAACGAGGTGGTTCAGGAATACGACCACCACTTGGCGGCTATCAACACCATCACTTTTGTTGACGAGAACCGTCGTTTCATGACGACATCCGACGACAAGTCACTCCGCGCATGGGACTACAATATTCCTGTACCGATCAAGTACATCGCTGAACCGGACATGTATCCCATGACCCGCGCGGCGCCTCACCCAAGCGGCAAGTACGTCGCCTACCAGAGTTCTGATAACCAGATCCTGGTCTACGGTGCCAACGACCGCTTCCGCCAGAACCGCAAGAAGAGCTACCGCGGACACAACAACGCCGGTCTGGGCATCGACCTTGACTGCAGTCCCGACGGGCAGTTCCTTGCTTCTGGTGACTCTGGTGGTTATGTGTGCTTCTGGGACTGGAAGACGTGCAAGATGTATCACAAGCTCAAGGCCGGCAACCAGGCCATCACTTGCGTCAAGTGGCATCCCCAGGAGACGAGCAAGGTGGTTACAGCGGGTCTAGATGGTGAGATTAGGTATTGGGATTAAGAGGTGGTCGTAAAGGATATGATGCATGGCACGGCGTTTAGGAATTTAGATGGTAATAAAATATAACTTGAGAATAGCTTTTGAAGAAGTTTGGGATGATGTGTTTCCTACTGTTTGTTCAGGAACCTGCGTGCAGTGTCGTGATTCCGGTCCATCAACGAGCCCCCTTTCCACCTTTTCTACGTCGCTAGACGCCTGTTCACCATCGCACCCACAGAAGTAACCTCGAAGGCTCGGTCTAGTTCTATACATGCCATGAGCTTCATATGTCCCCGTCTCCCAGTCGATTCTCCTGGCCATATTCGACCTCGGATGGCCTATACCACGGTCATACTCAAGTAGCTTCACTATCACGATTATTCTAGTTTCCTTCAACTCATCGACGTGCTGAGGTGCCGTTCATGCTGTTTCTTCCTTTTACTCGCTTCGAAGCTGTATAGATCTGACTGAACATCCTTTCGGCCATTTTAGATCGAGGATGGGGTAGATTACATAGGAGAGATTCAGAAAAGGACGAAAAGCCTTGTGCTTAAAGGTGAGAGAAGTATCTCCCTCTCCCTCTCTTCCAAGTTTCGGAGCAGTTTGCACCTGGGCGTATAATTGAAGGAACTAACAAAATTGTAGTATTAGGGTGTAAGGCTTGCAGTGTCACCGGGCCGTCTTTCCCACCCAGTTTCTAAGATCTGCTCTGAAGGAGTTATCGAGTTCCAACGAGGGTGGCAGTCTACCACGGAGTTCCAACTCTTTGACGCCAAGGTCTCAATGTAGGACACACATATACACCCGGAACCTCTCAAAAATAGCGGCCTTCTAAATGAGCTCGCTTTATATAGCCCACTAAAACTCAAGATCTCGGTCGCCAGCTACCTAGACACCTTCTGTGGGAGCTGGGACGCCGTGCCCCGGATTGTTAAAGAGTTCGGCCCTTGAAGATCGCCGAGTGTCTCATCCAAACCCACACCCTAGCTCGCCGTCCGTGTCTTTACAAATTTGTCAACGCTGAACTCAAATCCAAGTTCAAGACCAAGCTCACAGCTTTCTATGAGAGTTTGCAAGACAGTAATTTCCAGGTATTGTCTTCAACCCTATAAGGGGAGCATTCACCAAGAGCACTCTCCATAGCACGGCCACCCTCTTTGATAACAAGTTGGATCTTTTCTCCAGAGAATATGCCACTGGTTTAAATGGTTTGAGCGGCTTGAACACGCTGGTGGCCAGGATAGAACTAGAAGTTCGGGGTGGATTTGATGATGCTCAGGGGGAGAGTGTTTCTCCTGTTTGGCGGTATCAGCAGGAGGATCAAGTGGCCATAAAAGGAGAAATGTTCTTCTATATAGCCTTAAGCAAGATCATTGCCTACTCTCCTAGGATTCTCAACAGTCTGAGAGGGAGGAGATGTCACAACGATGATAGTTGGCGTGGACAAAACGATAGCATACAGCAAGTAGAGATGTGTCTTAATCTCTAGTTGGCCCAAAAAGCTAAGCCAGGGGCAAGAGACTAAATTCTCATGCTTGGGGTATCCTTCTACTCTTCAATCCTTAGCTCTTCGCAATATCTGGGTAGTGCAGACCTGTACTTCCAGTCGCGGTTGAACGCTGACACGATGAAGGGATCTGGGCAATACAAATGAGAATATTTCCGAAGAGCATAGTATCAATACTACCAAGTCTTTAAGGCTACCTGATAACGAGATTTTTCATATTAACTAGGTAGTTGTGGCTTCTAGCTACACATGTATCTAGGTACATTCCGAAACAAAGAGAACAAAGCGCTTGTTTTCTACACTTCCCACATTCGTTAGTGTTCGTGCTTTCGCTTGCCCTTAAATACTATAAGACATAAAACGTAGGCCAGCTTTTGATTTGATTGCACTCATAGTGAGGAGTGAGTTACATAGGTATCCTCGAGGCACAGCACTCTCCTAGTTATCCCCTTCTCACGCATCTCCTTGGGGGGCTCTACTATGACTTCACAAGCCTTTAACCAAGAGAAGCCACTCATGACAGATCTCGAGTTATATTCGTTCGAAACTCACATTGGATGTCAGCTAAATACTTTTGAACCACTCAGTTGTCTGCCGATGACGGATATCTGCCAAATCCACCGAGCGCCGGCGTCACACTTTTCAAACGCTAGATCTCACGCCAGACTTCTGTTAGCTTCGACGTAAATTTTCGTCCATTGTAACAATCCTGTTCAGCCATTCCTAAGCGTCCTCTGTGTGACCTCATGCAGTATAACCCTCTGTGAAGGCTCACCAATACCCGACTGGCTGCCGTGGAACAGCTCAACAGCCATGTTTATCTGCCCTTCTGCATCAACCACTGCATATCTATTTAAATGATCACAGAATAGTAGGGAAACAGGGGGGGGGGAGAGTTTTAAGAACTTGCTGGTCAAGAAAAGCATGGTGTCGAGAAAGAGAATATGTCATGCAACCACCAATCTCGTCAGTTCGACCTATCCATGGACCAATGAATCTCAAGCGTACATAACATAACGCCTATCTAGAGTAAATCGTTTGAAGAGCCCAATCATAACGGAAATTGTCGGATTTCAAGCATTGTGTCCAAGTTCACTGCTGACCACACTCACCTGACAGTCAGTCTTGAATCGTGTCTTGATAGCCATTGGAGCTATCTAGCCTGTGATACCTTTTTGCGGCCACACCACTTAGAGTATCATTTCAATGTCGTCAATCAAAGGGCGAATTGGACGGGTTCATGGCAGGTCGGAAGTTTACAAACCATCAGGGGGTGGGCATCACTCAACAAACTATTGTTGAATAGAACTTTCGAACAACGGTGATACAAGGCAAACACCAATCAGTGCTATCTGAGACTCGGTGTAACCCTGAGCAAGCTCCAGTGGTCGGATAGACAAAGGTCACTCATGTTCCCTTTGTTGTTATTTGTTGCAGAGCCAATAACTTGTCCTCTATTCAAGAGATACAAGAGTGCGACAGCAAACACATTGATGAAATGACTCTTGGCAGCTGAGAGTGACGACTTGTTATGGAAAAAAGTACAACACAAGCATCCAAGTCCTCGCGGACAAGTTACACCACCTGTATTTTAATCATGTTCAAAGGAACAAGTCACGGCTTACCCGCCAACGTTTTAATAACCTAGTAGTATACAAATTCCCCATGATACGTCTCTCTCCTGCCATATTGCACCAGAGACCTTATTTTTTGCCCTAAAAGGTTGAAAAAAATCCCCTTACCCAGGCGACCATCGCCTCAAGGGATACCAGATTGAAGTAAAAGTCCTAAAACGCCTAAACCCTTAACCCTTTTTTTGTTCCCCTTTTCAAGGGGGTTTGAGGAAACGCTCATTTTTCCTCTCATATCAAACGAGTGAATCCAACCTCTCCCTGGTGAACTTTGTGTCTGGATAAACTAGTCCGGACGTGTAAAAAGCCCTTGCTGTTGTACGCCCGCTCGTATAAATGCAACCAAGTCAAAAATGTTTTCTGAGCAGAGTTTTTGTTGTTTCCATGCCTTTTGTTTGACCACCATGCTGAAATTTGCTTACCATTCCTCCTTTAAACGCCAAACTTGCTTTGTGTGTTTTTTTTTTTTTTTTTTTGGTGTTTTTTTGGTGTTGTTTGTTGGAAAAGAAAAATCACCAAATATAGTCCGTCTCCCCCTTTTTCAGTCCTGGGCACGCTCCACAGCAACACTTGAAGCCGAATCGGTAGTAGAGATCGATGGGAGTCCGTCTAGTACCGTAGGAGATGGTCAACTCTTGGCCGGCGGGGATCGTATCCACCTTGACCACCATCTCAAGGGTTTCGTTCTTCGGGTTGAATGTGTATTCGATGTTGTCTCTCGGACGGCATGAGTGATTGAAGCGGGATGCGATAGGAAAGAGTCCCGCCTTGTCATCAACACCAATAGAGAAACTAAATCCACTTGAGAATCATCTCATCATTCGCAAGCAACAGAAACTCACCAGTTAGCCATCCACACGGCCTGAAGCCGCGGCGTACCCGGCTTGACCGAGCTATTCGCATGAAGCCCCAGCGCAATCTCGCGCTGCCACGGGCTCAGCCTCTCGAACTCTTTGAACAGCGAGTTGGTGTCAGCCACCAGCAACGGTCTCTCGACAAGGATGCAGTCTCCATACTTGAGATCCCGAGCCGCAAAGGCGCCCCAGCCCGCGATCCTGGACTGCGCCACGGCAAAGTAGTCGTTGTGAAAGATGACGACTCCGGGTGAATGCCCGTCGGGTGAGGGCGTCAGAGGTCCGTCTGCCGCGGGAGTTGGGAGGAGTTCGGGGGATGGGAGCTTGGGAGGTGATCCGAGGTGAGGAGTGACGGACTCGAGGGGTTTAAAGGAAAGGCGCCTGGGAAGAGGAGGACGAAGAGTATCTGTCGAGTCCAGGAACCTTGCGCCTCGACTCGTCAGGCAGAGGACGGATCTACACAAAGAGAAAAAGTGGTCAATATCCAAGCCCCCAGCAGGAAAAGACGCCATAAAAACATTGTATCCTACTCGTTGGTGGTATCGTCGTCTTCGTCGTCGGTCCAAAAGTCCGAGTCCGAGGTGAATTCAGCCTCAGATCCAGAAGTAGCAGCATACTCTGTCGCGATGCTATCGGGAGAAGTAGAGAGCTGATCTCTTTCTAGGACATTTCTGCAGAGAAGAGGCTTTTCGCCTTGTGAAGTATTCGTGTAGTCATGTTCCTCCTCAGAAGCCTTGATCATGTCAATCTTTAGTGAACAGTGAATCATGAAAGAGCATCTCACCTCCGACCCTCCAGTAAGCAATGGCAGAAGGCCTCCCTCCTTCGCGCCCAACTCCCCCTTCACTTGAAGGTCAAGCTCCGGAATGTCATCCATGGACAAGGAAGTGAAGACGGCGTGGAGCACAGGCTCATCGGGTAGAAGGGACTCGCTGGCCATTCGTAGTGTCTTGAGTTATCGTCTCGTGATGTTGAAGTGAAGATGAGAGAGCAATGGTGTGAAGCAGCAGGTGACGTCAAGTATGAACTTCGATATGCTGCAGAGAGTAGAAGATTTATGGGGAAGGTGTCAAGTGATCTCAAGGTAGCTTTAAATAGGCAAGTTGATTCAATCGGAAGTGAATAAGTGCCGTTGTGTTTGATCGTGAAGAAGTGTATGAGTGCAATGTGTTGGAGGATAATATCATCAAACCCGCCCTCCCTTTACCATGTGCCACGCATCAGCCGGGAAGGCGTCGTAATTAACCAGATGAAGAAGACGAAAAGGCAAAGAGTCAGAAAAGAATGTCCATCAGCATCTTGTTTGAGCAAGTCAAGAAATGGGACCACGACAAGGCGAACAAATAAAATGTGTGCCCAACCAATTCAAACATTGGCCCTCCCTCACTCTCTCGCCTCACCCAACGGACGGACTCCTCTGGTCAGTCCATGGCCCATGTGACCCCCGGGAATTAAAACCGTCAAGCTCAAAGCACAGCCAGGAGGAATACAGTCAGGTAGTCAAAAGGCTATGCGCACCACGTAGCACGATAAATACACAGGAACCGCGTGAGGTCAGGTGATGGGACGTGCCGTTCGGCTTCGCTTCCGGGCCCGCCGGGGGGTCGAGAAGGTCCAGAGAAGGCTCTAGCTCTTCTTTTTCTGAGGCCAGCCGAGAGTTTATTGATTGTAAATGGGATGCTCAAGAGTCGAGAATCGATCTGCGGTGAGGGGCTTCTACCATGTGCTCATGATGTGACTCGCCACTCACTTACACGGGGACAGAATAGAATAACCACGACATGAATCTTTTCATTCTAGAATAACTACCTATTCGATCGTTTCATAAGTTACCCATTAAATAAACATATCTGTTCTGGTCCTTGATGTAAAACCCATCCAGGCCAGACCTAATTCCCGATACCGTGACCCCCAAATTGCCATCCAATATCATCCCAGAAATCAAACAGCCCCTTGTCCCGGGACTCGTCAATGCTCAGTCCCTCTCGCCCTGGACAGAGCCTGCCGGAGACTCTTTAATCATATGCTTTTTTCACTTTTCCATCCATGATTTCGCCCCGACCTCGGATCTCCAGGTTCTTTTCATCCCCTTGTCTCGCCGTACCGGCCGGCCTTGTTGATCTGACCATGCGTTTCCAGACCAGCGCCACATAGATTTTCTCATATACATCTGAATAAGACTCTTCTTATCTCATCTCTGGGAGTGAGTGAGACTACCAAACCTTCTTAGGTCGTAAAGGGCATGTCGATCCGCAGTCCGAGCATCGCAGACAGTCCGGTTTTCTCAATATCTTCCGGCACTGGCAGATCCAGAGGAATTGGCCCGCCCTTGTTGTCAGGCAGTCAAACGGTGCATGAAGTCCGTGGACGACCCCGCATTCGATACAGAACCGGCGCAGGGAGACGACTCGGTCCCCGGGCCCCGGCTCCCGATCCGATACGATGCGGCCGTGTGGGTCGAGGCAGGCCGTCGGGGCTTGGAGCACGTCAAAGTACTCCGGGGCCCGCACGCGGAAGCAGATGTAGCACTCCAGGTTGCCGGGCTGGTGGTCTCGACCCTTCTCGCTAGGTCGATGTTGTGGAAAGTCCTTTGCTGCTCTCATGACAAACTGAAACTTGTCTTCCGGATCTGCCATCCGCCCAGGGTCGATCAGGCGGTGAAAGTGCCGGTTCACCGTGGAGAGGAAGATGAGTGATTGGTAGTCCAGCTCGGACATGATAAGCAGCTGAAGCTCCGGAGAGAGACGCTCCAGCAGCGACGGCATGGCGGGCAGGCGAGGTTTTGGGAGCCAACATGGACGGCTGCCTGGACGACTCATGGGGGGACTTGGGAGAGAATATATGCCGTGTGGGCGTGTAGAATCGTGTCTGAGAGAGTCGCCAACGAGGCCAGTGTGCTGCCGCGGTAGGAGCATCATTCTTTCTAACAAGTCAGGCTCGCAAAAGTCTCAGAAAAGTGTGGGCGATCTCGATACCCTTCTGCAAGACGGAGCGATGCTGCCTCTATAAGTGACAAGTCAAGAGGAGGGAGGGGTTAGCATTTCAAACTAGGCATGCAGGGCTTGCCTACAACAATAACAAGCCCGCCTGCAGTAACCCGCGCTCATCACGGCGGAAATGGGACGAGCGGGTGAGTGACAAGGGCGAGGTGTGGTGTGCTGCCGTGAGGGCATGCCTTGACATCGCCGTTGGTCGTGTTTCGGAGGGGGCTGAGACAGTCAGGCTGTCTTCGCTTGGGGCAATCGATTGATGCATTCAATTAATAGCCAACGACCGGCTTCCAAGTGGGCCGTGGTCTGTTGGCCATGGGAAACAAGATGGATGGATATGGAGTCGTCCAGTCCAACATTTCCAACATTGGTTGACTCAAGGCCGATTCGATTGGGTTGGACTTTGTGCTCTGCCCTGCCGCCCCAGGCATACCGTGATGGGGATTCCGTTTGCTTGCTCAAGAACGCCCCCATCCTGCCATTCAAGCCTCATTCTGCAGACCTACTCCGCTTCTTCTTCAATGGTCCGCGTGGGTGAGGTGGCGGCCCAACAGCAGCATGCGCTGCCCCACGTCACAGAGAAGCAACGAATGCGCTCGACCAGACCCCGGCATCCTTGATGCAGAGAGATCTGGTGGCCCTCTGCCGAAGATTCGCAACAGAGAAGCAAACATCGGCCGCTCCGGGGCCACGCCGAGCGCGGAGAGACGCCCAAAACGAGGCAGTGGTTGGGCGGCCACCTCTGCTGGTCCCCGAAAGCTGCTCCGGGATCACTTCCCCGTCGACGGCTTCCTGTCATGTGAATGGGAGGCTGATGTGGCCTCTCCCCCGAATCACCTGTGATGAACCGAACTGTCGGGTCCTGGCTTCAGGTGGACCGAGCCCTAGCTCATAGCTCATCTGAACCCGTGTTGGATCCGATACTCAAGGGACCAACCGTAGGCTCATCTCGACTCCAGTTGCTGCATGATGCAACTTTGGGAAGACGGCCGCCCTGTCTGGATGCGGTTGTCGTGTCTCTGCGAACTCATGATTGGAAAAGGACCCGCCGCCCATTTCGCTGGTTCTGTACCACCGTCAGCATCCTTCCATTCATCGGCATGTCTTGTCTCCTCCTCAGCCGTGAACTAGGATCAGGCATCCAGGGGTGTTTGCTTGATAGTCTCAGTCTGTCTCCATCGTTAAAGATACTCAGCTTGAGCCTCTAGTTCTGATCAGCGCCAGAGTTGTTGATCCGAGATTCCGCGTATTGTACATTGCACTGCTCGGTGCGACTGCTGTCAGACTCAAGTCATGAGACATCGAGAGCCATCCCAAAGCACAAACTTCGACACAGGCCAGGAGTTGCTCGGCGCAAGGTCACACAAGCATACGAAAGATGGAGGCGTCAAGCCCATCCTACCCATCTTGCCTCGCATTATCACTTCTCCAACCATCATCCTCACCCTCACCTGCAGCGCCGCAACGCCGCAACATGTTGTCTCGGCACAAAAAAAGCAAACCATCAGCCTCCATGCCTTTACCAGATCGTGTCGCTCGCATCGACAAGGGTGCAGCCGCCGAGTTGAAACCACAAGACTTCTTCGTTCAGCTTGAGGCGTCCGCTAATGTCGGCTGAATACGGATAACATCAGAGCAAACGACAGGTAAGAAATCTTATCAAAAGCAAGCTTATTCACCTGACTAACAGATACCACCCCTATCTGTTGGCCAAATGGCCCGGGCTGGTCAAACAGAGCTTGTGTGGGTGAGTCGATATTGATTTGGATGAGATGCCTCTGTTGATGAGAGACAACCAACAATATTTTGGGTACCAGGGTCTTGTGTTTGACTCAGTTGGAATCGCTGTTCGTTGAGAGATGTATGCGTGGCTCCCACGCGCGTCTTGAAAGTTGGGGATGTCGGATAAAACCTACTTTAAATGCGACTCATAGATCGTGAAAAGAGTGTGAAAGAATATGACTTCATGCAAGGGACCTTTGTGTTCGAACCAAGAAGGTTGGACAAAGAGCCGGGGAAGTGATGCTTACAGTTTGTCCCAGATGGCTGGTGCTGGGGTCCAGAATGTTCCCAGCGTGCTTCTTCCAACAATTATCACAAGCCTCCGCTTTGTACGACCATTCATGTTATAACTGAGGGGTGATGACTTGTTCCTTGGCCAAAACTTGGTGCTGGCTGAAGTATCTCCAAGACGTAGGGATGTGATTGACCAAGACTGCCTGCAGTGACTACTGCGGAGGTTTCTGCCAGCTTATGGTTGCAAACACGATCAAGACCCTCCAAGTTGGATGGGACGATCACCATTATTGCTCCATAGTGCCATTGCGATAATCGACCATGTGGATGCTCTGCGGGGATCGAAATGTTTGAGACATTCTCCTCGAAAGAGAGCAATGTCTCGGTTTCTGTCCCCAAATGGAATGCCACTCTAACAGAAACAAGGCGAGTGCAGCAGGCAATCGTGTGTTCGCTCATTGCTGACGGTTGGGGGCAGTTTGCTGCAGTCAGACCTGACTGTGATTGTGATTGCTGCGCCATGGGATGACCGACAGCAACCAAGGCATACTGAAGAATTTCGCTCTCTTTCTCTTGTTTCTCGCTTGGTTATGCGCTGGCAGGATACGAACCAAGCGTTTCGACACAGCCTCGATGCCAGCATCTTGCATTGCCATCCAATGCCTCCGCAATCGACGCCGTAGATCCCGACAAAGAGTCGTTTCAGATGCCGTGGCGACCAGGGTCCGTCCGCGCTTAGCACAAACGTCATAATAATATCCCAGGCCCCAGTCAGGTCGTGGACCCTTGCCTTGGAATTTCGTCTTCTGGTGATGTCTTCAGACTCTGTTCTGCACTTCTCAGCCGCTCATTCATTCGTTCCCGTGGTATCTGCATCTGCATCATGGCCCTGATCGAACCGGCCAACTGCAGCGGAAATGCGACCGCTCCCACAGCCAGCGATGCAGGCGTCGCAGGCGCGGGTGTAAGTATTGAATCTGACGGAATGCGAAATTTGTCCTCCAACGCTGACACGGCTCAACAGATCCTGCTATCCTTCATGATCACGGCATGCCTGTCCATCATCTTGTCCAGCAGCGTCATCTTTGGCGAATTCCGCGGTAGAGACTCGGTCATTCGACGAAAACTCCTCAACGGCTACAGCGACTCCCAGATCATGCAGGGCATCGGAATTCAGAGCGTTGGGCTGGCCAAGATGAACACGCTCGTGCCATATCACTTCTTCCTCATCTGGATGCTGTCCCTTCTGTCCATGGCGACACACAACGCGACACTGCTGGCTCTCGTACACGACTACCGCCGCGACTGGGTGATTCGATGGATGCGACAGTTCCTCATGTTCGTCAACCTGGCGCTATCATGTGTGTCTGGGGTCTTTGTTCTGGAAGCCGTCTCAAAGGGCTTGGATGACAAGACCCTACCAATCGCTTGCGTGTGGGAGGTGGACGGCAACGGAGCTGCATCCAACGCAGGCTTGTCATATGTCGGCACCATTGTCGTTATCGCAGGCAACGCCATCATCTTTATCCTAGCGACCTGGTATCTGCACAGCAAGAACCAAAAGTTCTACAAGGCCGTCCAGATTGGCGGTTTGGTACTCATGACGGCCGTCGCCATCGGCGCCGCGATCCGAATCATCCTTCTATCACAGGCATTCGGAAATCCTTCGATCGAGCTAAAGGACGAGGGCGAGAAGGTCTGGAGCTTTGGACAGCTGCTCTCCATGTTGCTTCTCATTCTTCCCTTGGTGTCCGTAATCGAGATCTACCGAGGTGAGATCCAGGTTGCAGGACCTGTTCGTGATGACCGGAGTCGAGTATACGACGGCGAGCTCCAGGCAAATCCCCATTCAGGCTCGCAAACAAACCTCTTCCAGAAGTGAAGTACGATGAGATGGAGTTGGAGATTGTTTGGACAGTTCGCGTGAACTACGGTCATAATGATGAACTTGGTAATGGCAAAGAGTGTGATCAAATTGGAGCGGCCCAAAGTGTGCAAGAAGATAGATACCCTTTTTCATGTCTTTTTCATGAGCATTTAGAAATTCGAGTCATCCTCAAATTGGAAAGAACATATGCGCTGGTCGCGACTACCTAGTATGCATGTTCTCCCTTCCTTCCCTGTGTGTTCCTCCTCATTTAGCAATGAGGCAGGTCAGTATCAATCATCGCCGAATCTAGACTTCTACAAAAGTATGAGCTCCTTTTTCTTGCATATATCTCTAACACTCGAGTTACCTCTACTCTGATACCAAAACCTGTGCAACCTTTGCGGTTTCTCTACCTTCGCTTTCACACTTGGGGTCCTCGCCATGCCGCTTACACTGACTGTCAAGCAGAGGCGATGGCTCTGTGTCGCCTTCTGCTTCTGCTTGACATTCTTTCTGATCGCCGCGTATAGAAAACAGGAAATGAAGGCCAATGCGAGGGTATTCAGATATCCAAGCCCCCTCGATAAAGAGTAAGTAGAAGCCTCTCTTCCACAATAGCACTAACCAACAGATCAAGCACCAACCACGACAAACCCAACACCGAGATCAAGTCAAATAGTACAACTTTCGAAGCCATTGCTCGAAAACATGGCACCAACAAGGTCACCTCCCATAGATACCAGGCCATGTACGAAAAGTATCTCGGCCCTCTCCAGGGTAAGCCCGTCAAGTTCCTCGAGATCGGACTTGGGTGTAACATGGTAAGGACCATATCATGTCTACTGCTTTACGCTCTCTAACATCTCTAGGACTATGGTCCTGGGGCTTCTTACAACACATGGCTCGAGTTCCTCCCTGGTGTTGACCTGTACTTCATCGAGAACGACCGGGTATGTGCTGAGACATTCAAGCACAACAACCCGAGTGCTCGCATTGCAATCGGCGACCAAGCAAGCGTCCAGTTTCTGACCCAGTTTGCCAACGAGTCTACCCGGGACGGTTTATTTGACGTAATTGTCGACGATGGTGGTCACGATATGGTGGAGCAAATCACTTCTCTCGAACAACTATGGAAGATTGTCAACCCAGGCGGGCTGTATGTGATCGAAGACCTGCACACCAGTTACCGCGAACACTGGGGTGGTGATTCATCCGGGAGGGACACAAGGAAACATACAACCATGAAGTATGTTTATGGACTTCTCGACGACATAATGGCCGGGTGGACCAAGCATTCCATCAGTCGCTCACTGGAGAGTGTAGACTGCATGGCCGAGATTTGCGTCCTGAGAAAGACTGCCTAAGCGATACGAATAGTCTTGGAACAGTGTCCAAGTCTTGATGGGAGTTTCCTACATCACGAAACCATAGTCAGATTGTCACTTGCTTAGCGTCACTGGAAGCGTTTATTGTCTTGATCATATGAATGTGTTTTATTTGTAGGTATCGTATTATCATTCGCTTGTCTATTGCACGGTGCACTTTGCAGGGAGTCCGCAGGGACCCTCCTTGAGCTCCTTTTGCTCCTTGATTCCATTGCCCTCCTTCTTGGGCGTCTCCTTTTGAGCCTCGGCAGGCTTGTTGCTATCGCTCACAGCCGCAGCCTTGGCCTGGCTGCTGCCATGCAGTCAGCCGGAGTACTTGGCGACGGTCTCGTAGAAGTGCTGGCCCTGGATCTCGGCGAGCTCGAGCTCCTTGGCAGAGGGCTGGCGGGAGCCGTCAGCACCGGCGAAAGTACCGGCACCCCAGGCGCTGCCACCGCGGACCTCGGAGAGATCAGTCAGAAGACCAAAGGCCTTGGCGTAACCGAAGGGAACGTAGATGATGCCGTGGTGGGTGAGGGTGGAGATGGCGTTCTGAGCAGTGGTCTCCTGGCCACCACCGAGGGAGGCGGTAGAGACAAAGATACCAGCCATCTTACCCCAGAAGCCACCGGAAGCCCACTGCTTGCCGGTCTTGTCCCAAAAGGCCTTCCACTGGGCGGGGAAGTTGCCGTAGCGGGTGGGGATGCCGAGGAGGAAGGCGTCGTACTCCTCGAGCTTGGAGGGGTCCTCGAGGACGGGGACATCGGCGGGCTTGGGGGGAGCGTGCATCTTGGCGAGCACATCCTCGGGGAGGGTCTCGGGGATCTGGTACAGGTCGGCAGAGCCACCGGCCTTCTCGATACCGGCCTTCTCAGCCTCGGCCAGAGTCTTGATGTGGCCGTACATGGAGTACTACAGGAGAGTTGCATGTTAGCGAGTCCGCCATGAGGGAAGCATTGCGGGGAAGAGGAATGGCTGAATGCAGAATAACCACTGAACCATCCACTGTATGCTTATTTACAGTTGGTAGGCAGCAATGGCTTGCCCGCATCGGCGGTGATGAAGCTCATCATGATGAGCATGGCGGGGTGCAGATGGAGGGGTAACCACATACGTAGACGATAGCGATCTTGGGAGCCATTGTGACTGATTTGAGTTGAAACTCGGGGTATCAAAAGGTAAGAAGGAGTTATAGATGGGATAGACAAGTAGTGAACTGCTGAGGAACAAAAGAAAAAAAAAGGGTCAGAGAAGGGGAGAGCTCCAGGTCGTCTTATACCTGGGCGAGAGCTTCTCTCTCTCAAGGTGGGCAGGGCCTAGCGCTCGTTCAAAGCTGCATGTTTTCTCCGTTTACAAGCTTCATGCTTTCAAGGTACCCACAGCCCGGTAGGTCCACACCCCTTCCCAATTCATAGAGTACTCCCAACCGTCGAATGGAGAGGGGAACAACGAGACCGGCGGGGGCGGTGATGCCATTGGTGTGCAGTTCCCTTGCCGTCCGGAAGCTCCATATCGCGTGGATGTGGATGCAAGCGGGAACCTTGCGCCGGAAGATCGGGGGAGAGAAACTCGCAGGCTTGTCAGCAGCTTTCAGCTCGGTAAAAATGATGCTTCCCGTATTGTTTGGACTTTATCCTGAGTCGCGCCGAGTTGATTGACCTGGTTAACGAAATCTCCATGTCTCAATTGCTTCCTCTTTGATCATGATCCCCCATTCCAAAGCATACAACTTTGCAAGGCGTTCCTCTGCAAGCCCCTCTTCAAGCTTAGCCCGCCCCCAAGGAAACCTCGATCATGATCCGAAAAAAGCTCTAATCAATGCCGCACCCCCCTCCCTCCTGCTGAGTCAAGCTGATGCGAGCAAGACTTTCTAAGCAATGATGCTGTGGTAACCCACCGCGGACAACGGCCCATTACACGAGCCTGACAAAACCACCGATGGGTCCCTCATTCTCTTAGCTAGTGCGGGGTCCTCAGGACCGACTCGCGCGCGGTTAAGCCTGTAAGGCTTATTCACGATTTGCTAAGCCAGCAAAGAACAGAACTTCTGCTGTGTGCTGGGTGAGAGCTAAGCTGTCCTCTATGTCTGGCGCCGAGTATCACCTCTTTCGCGGTTCATTTCACTGACCCGTTACCGTCATTGTTGATTCCATTGATTACATATCGACATTGAGTTTTGAATAATCTCTTCATTTCTCGGATATAGCCATGTCATGTTCCCTGTCCGTGGGGATTGCCTGATCGATCAACCCATATCCGGTCCCAATATCTTGTTTGCTCCCCCCTCTCTCCCCGTGCCCTCCCAATTTCTTCGTCTTTCCCAACCACTTCCAAGCCCATCAGCTCTCACCGACATCAACTGTATCGTGCGTGCGTGCATGCGAGCTCCGGCACGGTAGCTTGCTGTGGATCATCCCCCTTCCGTCCATCGGCAGCTCAGCATCCGCTAGTCCAAATCGACGTCTTTCCCCTTGTCCACCGCCGCCAACGAGCATCCACCTCGCCCGAGGTCATGAAACGATTCCTCCTACAAATCTCCTGCCTGGACCCTCTTTCATGCCAATGCGAAAACTTGGACAAGAGATTGTCTCAGCAGAGACATCCAAACAACCAACAGACGGTCAGACACAGTAGCCGGGGTTCCATGGTGATTACATTTCTGGCTTGGTTACAGGATAACAACCACGACTGGGTTGCCACGGCGGCCATATCCCCTGCCTCCATACCTGCCTACAAAAGACTTGACATCCATATGTTCTATGTCACGGCTTCTTCTTCATCCCACCGAAAACTCCGTTTGAAACCAAGTATCCAAAAACATGGTTGGTATGCCAAACAGCATACCGGGACCGAGGTCAAAACATCTCGACCCCCCATTACATTACCAGGCCAGATCCAAACTCCATGCTTTCGTTAAATGACTTGTTAAATCCAAGCTCAGCGCCTTTGAAGAACGTGAAAATCATTGCGTTGAAACGGAAAAGATAAAAGGAACGTGTTCGTTTCGTCATCGGAGTGATCGTTGATCGTTGTCTCGTGGGTGCGCGCTTGATGGCTCAATGACAATTTCAGGGAGCTGTGATATTCTCAGGCTTGGTAATTGAGGTGCTCCGTCGCGTCCGCGTGGTGAACCGTGGTTGTCACCGCCATCGTGCCCGTCGCCGGCGTGTTCAGCCGGCCCCACTTCACCGTTCTGCGGCCCCGAACCCAAGTCACGCTCCGCCGTCCGTTGCGAAGAGGACCGGTATGGGCCGGGGTAGTCCGGTGGAGGTTCGTTTATGGGTGTCGTGGACCGCGTGTCGTCATTGAGTGGAATGTCTTCATACTCGGGAGGAGGCATGGTCTCATCTCCGAGATCAGCCTCAACCAGCTCAGGACTTGAGCCGGCTCTGTCGTCGTTCGGTGTGCCTACTCGCGAACTTCCGCCTGAACGCGCAGGTGCTAGACTGGAAAAGTCGTCGTCGTGGCTAACCGCAGAACTGCCACTACGTCCCCGCTGATGTCCCAAGCTGGCCGCATCAGATAGCAACCCTACTCGTTCGCTTTCCGTGCTGTTGGCCCGAATCCTCGTTCCGTCGTGACGCGCAATGCCCACATCTGCGTATGATACACTCGATACGGATCGCTGCCGGTTCTCCTTGATTTGGTCGACGGTTGTTCGGAGCTCGCTGATGGTTGTGTTTTCGTTTGCTAGACGTGTCTCGGCACGGATCTGCTCGAGCGTGCGGTAATCGTTACGGCTTCGGGCTTCGCGGCGGCGTTCTCTCCTATCCTCGCGCTCCGCTAGCATCTGCCGTCTCGCCAACCTAATCTGGTAGAGCGTCTCCATCTCGTTGTCTCGGGCTTCCTCCTCTGCCTCTGCCGTAGGCAAATCAATAATAACATCTACTCCATCTCGCTCACCCTCTCGTCCGAGGACTTGTTCGTTGGGGTTTGCCATTTGCCGATACGCAGGCAATGTAAGGACGGAGCGGACAGAGGTGTTACGGTCGACTGTCGCGCCAGCATTGCCGCTCCGGTTCGCCTGGCTGTTGCGTTGGCTGTTTGAAGATGCGTTGTCGAGCTGGTGCGAATTCCTCCCACTCTCGCCATCATCGCCAGCTGTCTGCTCGTAGTTGCCCTGTCTTGACCTTCTGGTTATACGTGCAAAGAACCCGGGCTTCTTGGTCTCGGTTGTCGTTGATTTCCGTTTCCTCTTGGAGATGAATACCCAAGCTGCCACGGCGATGGTAAAGGCGACAGCACTCGCGATAACCTATAATGAGGGACGCGATTGTCAGCGAGCTTCCGTCAGCGCGTAATGTGAAGCAACTCACAATAAACACAACAGTATTATTGGTTCCTCCATTATCCTCCCTCTTCCCCTCGTCTTGCGCCCGAGGCCATAGACCATCGGGGGCATCCCAACCCCGTGGTACTGGAGCGTTTAGATACATTCCTAGCTATGCTGCACCATGCAGAGCAAACGGGCGTCGGCTGCAACGACGATTGACGGTAACGACGATGGTGACGGAGATGGCGGGATCGTGCAGCGGCGTCGAGCTCGATTGGATGCCTCAGTTGACAGGCCGGTAGACGCGGAGGGAGGGAGCAAAAGGTTAAGGTGAAGAGATGGAAGAAAGCGGCGCCGTTTAGGGGACGGAAAGGTTAATTGACAGGCTCGACTAATTGGAGAAGGTGGTTTGAGGGTTTGAGAGCCGGAAGCACGGAGCATTCAATGAAGCTTGTGCCTGTGCTTTTTCCCTGCCACAACGGCCTCGCCTCTTTCTGGGTCTCGGCGGAGGGTTTCTGCTTCCAGGCACAGCCGCCGTGTGTCGGGCGCGGGCTCGCGAGGAGGCGCGAAAGAGGTTGGTTGGTTGGCTTGGCCCTGGCTGAGCTGGCTTTGACGATTGACAAGGATGATTCGGGGCGCCTGGGTCTGGATGTCGTCCTTTTACGCGCTCGGTCCCACAAGTCAATCGACAAGAGGAACAGCAGCTTTGAATGAAGGTGCTGAGTCTGAGTGTAGGGACAGACAGTAATAAGAGAGGAAGTCAAATAAACCTGATCACGTTGCGACCCGGATCGCGGATGGCCAAGTGCTCCGCTGTCTGTCAGATCCAGGGATATCGCCCGCTGTCAATCTTGTACAGGCGTGAGGGTCTCTTGGTGGTGACATCAGCAGGCGGCTGTGGCCATGCTTACTCCTCCAACGTCCTTTGGTCGTGGTCTAGGCGTTCTTTGGACAGAAGAAAAAAAGGGCTTAGATGAGACGGGATGATGAACGAGGGAGCCTAATTACAAGATCATCAAGTCTGTCATCAATCCCCCCCTCTCTGCTATTATTCACATGGAACGATACCGCGCTGGGCCCCATCTCCTGACTTGACACCAGCATCACCATGTTCAGCGGTGACGCTAACAGATCAACGCAGCATGGACCTCTTGAGTTGCTTCTTGCCCTCTGCCAGCAAAACAAGCGTCAACCTACCGCCGGGGTCAACGGGGTCCCCGGCTCGTGTCCGGCCGCCCACCATTACGCAACCACCCAGATCCACGGGCCCAAATCCCCGAGCAAGGGTTTCCGGGGACCCGGAGGAGGGCAGGCATGAGAAGGGAGACCGTTTTATTCAGCCAACTTGGGAGGTTTTCCGTGTCAAGTAAAAAGACATACAACACTGCGCCCTGATGATGATTCCAAAACCTGCGAGTCTCATGTACCTTTTGATGACCAGCATGAAGCCAACATCAGTCCTCGAATGTCATTGGAGACTTTCCGGTGGCTGGTGGCTGAGCCCCTCGCTTAGTGGCTCCAGCCAGCCGTGTCAGCCTCTCCGCAATGGATGCACTTACAGCTAATGATCAGCTTCAGAATTCTCGCAATTGACAACCCCTTCTTCTCTTCCCCTTACGGTTCACTCTGCAGTTGCCCTATCACGATGAGTGTAACCACTCTACATCTCGAGTCTTAGATCGCAAGACCTTGCCTGCGTCTTGTCTGCATCAGACCTGGATAGTTGCTTGGTTATCTTGACTCTCGCAATGCAACATCCCTCTCGATCGATGCCACCCACGGCGGCATAAGAAACTAGGTTGATGCAGATGCAAATGCAGCCCTCGGCCTCGCCGTTCTGACCCAACGGCTTCCATAACATCCTTCTTTTGCTTTTCCAACGTGGATTGTACAGTGGAGGCGTTGCCCCATCGTCATAATGCGGTCTGTCTCAGGCCACCGGCATCATCCCAGACCCAACACTGAACAGCACCGCTTGTATACCTTGGCTTTCCAACGACGTAGTGAGCTGGCGTGGCATTTCTCTGGGCTTGGGGATATTGTTTCATCAGCAATACCCGTGTCCCATGAAACTGGCACAGTTTCTTTCAAACCAAAGGTCCCAGTCACTTCATGATAATGCCTTGCCTGACCTACGGAATGAAGGGCTGCCAGCGCACGCAATAGACATACACGTAGATGATATAGTGTGAACTAATACTTAAAGAATTAAGGATATAGAAATATACGAGGTCGGTTGAAACGCCTGCAATCCAACCACCCAAACTCCCCCAACATACTCAACCGGGAATCAATTTATCCAAACTTCTTCTCAAATTTCTTCAACATACCCGTCACGCCACGCTCCAGGCGTCCGGCGTTCTCTTCGAGCTTGCCTCGCGGCTCTTTCTGCTGTGACTGTGGCTGGAACGAGTAGATCTCCGAGTTGGCCACCTCAGTCTGCGTAGGGCGGTACACCTGCTGGTGGACATTATACTCTGCTCCTCCCTGAGGAGCCGCCGCCTGTTGGTGAGTGTAGGTGTATTGCGCATAGCCTCCCGGAGGTGGAGGAAGGCCTGGGTTGGTGGTGGGCGGCGTCGGTTGCGCTGGAGGTTGGGTCTGCGGTGGTGGTTGTGTCTGAGGAGGAGGAGGTGGAGGCGCAAAGCCGGGCGAGCCAGGGAAGTTTGCAGAGTATGGACTTCCCAAGCCCTGAGCTGGCATTGTCGCAGCTCTATGAAGTCCAGGATGCTGGCCAAACTGAGGTGGAGGCAGTCCAGGGCTCGTAACCCCTCCGGGAGGGAATTGAGAAGGCGGGGGCATTCCGGGAGTGAAGGGTTGCTTCTGATAATCGTAGGCGACAGCCACGGCAAGCGGGTTGAGCGGGTCCTCATCCGGAGGCGGCGTCTTTTCTCGGTGCTGTATCGTCTCCGGAGCGGCGGGGGCGGCCGGGTTGTACGCCATCGGCACAAAGGCGGCAGGTTCCGTCGGTGCGGTCGGAGGAGGCGCAAAGCTCGGCGCGTCGGATGAATGCTTGGATGACGCATACTGGGGGTCCGAGATGGCTACATTCTCCAGCTGCTGAACAACCGAGCTCATGGGAGCTGGCTGCGGGGGCGGACCAGGCTCATCCAAAACCTCCACGAGGGATGGTGGGACGACCCTTCTAACACCATTGAGAAACTGGAGGGCATCCTTCTGCGTCCAGAAGTAAATGTCCACCGAGTGGAGCTTGTAGTGGTATTTGTTCTCATTTCGGGGATCATAAGTTGGCAAATGCCAATCGTTCTGGTCGGCAGGAGCTTCGGGTGCTGTCAAAGTGACCATGCAGTGCTGCTTGTACGAGTATCGAACGTGGGCCTGATCGAGGACTGGTTGCGTAATGTCAGCGTGTGCCCAACCGCTGCTGTACCCCATGTTGGGCCTTACATCCTTCAAAGGCGTCCTGGTCCTCAGTGCCAGGTTGGTTGGCAACCTCGATGCGACACCGGCGCTCGCCCGCATGCTCAAAGAGGTAGACGTAGGAACCCTTGTCGAATCTGTGATGCCTGGGTCTCACATCCTCGGGGCTGTAAAAGTAATGAACATCTCCGAAGCTTTGCAATACAGTTAGTGTCTGGGGCGTCTGGCGCATCAAGTCGCAACTCACAGAGTAGCAACATTTTCCTCTCCTGGCCGCGCCGCCATCTTGAAGCTCAAGCTCTTGAGGGGTTCAGCACAGCAGCAGCTTCGATAACGATAGAGAATAAGACTCGAGGCACTCGTCGCAAGAGAGAAAAAGGAGGAAAAGACGGGTCACATTGCCAAGCTCCCACAACTTGCGGGCTCCTTGGGCTTTTGTACCCTCCTGCCCTCGTGCGCCACTTGGCTCGTCGGGCGGCACGACGACTGATCTGCTCCTCTGTTTCCAACGGACGACATGATGCATGTGCAGCCCTGCAATGGTTGTCGATGTCGGCGCTTAAACGCCTGTTCTAGGGGAGGGGAAGCACATGTGCCAGCCAATCCGAAGAGTAGGACCCTTGGTGTCGTTAAAGCTGTCCCACCTCCAAATTAGCGGCCCCCACCGTCGAAGCTGCCCAAAGACGGGCAGACGCCAAGAATTGCCACGTGACTTCGTGTTCAAACTTGCAACGCGTCCAGTCATCGAGGGGCATTTGTCACGTCTCACTTCTTCCTTTGTGCTGACACGCGACGGAGATCGAGACGGCATCTTGGTCGTTGTTAATGATGCCTTCGATATCACTGACGACTGCTATGAGCTTATCATTATTCACTCCTTGAGATGACCTCATTAGATCAACCGGAGGAGAAGCCTCCGTTACCATCTGCAGAGGAGACGTCAGAGTTTCCCGGTGAGACCGAGGATGTCAGCGAAGACGTCCCCGAAAATCCCGATGAAGATGCTCTCAAGACTCTCAAATACTCCCTACTCGGCCCCTCGCTCCTAAAAGCGGGTCAGGACAAGGTTGATCAGAGCAAGGTGTGCTCCAACTCAATTTCGTTGTTTGGCATCACTAACACCAAGCCAGGTCTCTGAGATCATCTACAATGCCTCGAAAGGCTCCAAGTTCTTTAACCGAGAAGAAGTCCGCGACAAAGTCCTCACCCGGAAAATCGAGCAAATCATCGCCCGCAAGACCGCGCTCGAAAAGAAGGACCTCACCCGCGATCTACGCAACGCTGACCGTCTCATCGCCGAACTCGAGCTTTCCCGTGACTTGACGCAACATATCGTTCATGTGGACTGCGATGCCTTTTACGCAGCCGTGGAGCAGTTGGATCGACCCGAGTTGAAAGACCTACCTTTTGCTGTAGGCGGTGGTGTATTGACAACTTGCAATTACATCGCCCGCAAGTTTGGTTGTCGATCAGGCATGGCGGGCTTTGTGGCCAAGAAGTTGTGCCCAAGTCTCATCCTTCTGAAGCCAAACTTTGAAAAGTATAATGCAAAGGCACAGGAGGTCAGAGAGGTCCTCGTAAACTACGACCCACGTTTCGAAAGTGCCAGTATCGACGAGGCATATCTTAACATTACAGAGTATTGCCAAGAACACCAAATGGATCCAGCAGAAGCCGTCGAACAGATGAGAAGCGAAGTCCACGAAAGGGCCAACATTACCGTTTCTGCTGGCATAGCCGCCAACGCAAAACTTGCCAAGATCTGCTCCAACATGAACAAACCCAACGGTCAATACGTATTACCAAGCGATCGACCCACCATCGTGGCCTTTATGCGCGATCTCCCTACCCGGAAGGTTAATGGTGTTGGTCGTGTTCTTGAACGAGAACTCCTCGAGATCGGTATTAAGACATGTGGCGATCTCTACGCTCAGAGACAATTCATCAATCCCCTGTTCGGCGACAAAACCTCAGAGTTCCTGTTCAAGTGCTATCTCGGTCTAGGACGCACCAAGATTCAACCAGCTGAAGAGTACGAACGCAAGAGTGTCGGCACAGAAAGCACGTTTCGTGACATGTCCGATCCAACCCAGCTACGAGACAAGTTACGATGGACAGCAGAGGAACTTGAAAAGGACATGAAGCGTGCCGAATGTAAGGGTCGCACCCTCTGCCTCAAGGTCAAGCTTCATACCTTTGAAGTCTTTACCCGACAGGTTGTTCTTCCGCGCGCCATCTGGCTCGCAGACGACCTGTACAACTATGCCATCCCCATCCTGTCCAAGTTGGAGCAGGACATGCCGGGTATGAAGTTACGGCTGATGGGCTTGCGATGCACACAGCTCGTCAGCACCAAGAAACCCGACACCATGGCCTTTTTCGGTTTCCGGCCTCGCAGAAACGACTCGGAAGACCGCCAGGCTGAGGGAAACCTAAAGAGAAAGGCGAGCGACGATGATGGAGAATGGGAACAGTGGCCAGAGGCCGACTTGCAACTAAATGGTGCAGACGGCCTCCTAGAAGATCCGCCAAGTAATCAGAACAGCCCCGAAGGCTCACCATATCGAAGACACGGCAAGGAAATTGCCCCAAACCCTGTAAAGGAGCAAGTTGCCGAGGAATGGTGGGACTGTCCGATATGCAGTAGGCCACAAGCTGCCGATGAAAGGCAGTTCAATGAGCACATAGATCTTTGTCTATCCCGACAGACAATACGTGATGCTGTGCAGGAAGATGGCCCGTCGATAAGGAGGGACACGACGCCGGAACCCAAGAAGCCACGCATAGCAGACAAGAAGAGAGGGCGACCACGAACAGTCGACCCTAAACAGAAACAGCTATTCTTTGGATAGATGAGATGAAGTTCACGATGATGATCCATACAATCAATCAAGTCTATATATACTCTGTACGATTGGTTTCTTACATAGGTATCCATTTGGGTTATCTTTTCCAATTCCTGAACCACATCTATAAGCACAATATCCTTAGACGCCTTACTCGCATATATCTCAAAAACTGGTCTTTAGAAGACCCTGGAATCACGGCTGGCGATCCTGCCCATCGTTTTCGTTCTCCTGATCTGGTAGTCCTCCTCTTCTTCTTTAATCAATTTCTCACCCGGCAGCCTAACAGCTTTATCCAGAGCGACAGGAAGACCTCTGTGACGCCCCCTGATCATCACCATGCACAGAATGAGCTTGCTGCCCGTGTGCATGCCTCCCGACAAACTGTAGCTGTTGTTGGAGACGCCCATGGAAAGACCAACATTGCCATATGCTGACACCACCTCGAACAGAATATTGAAAACGCTGTATTCGAGAGGCTTGTCGAGGAAATTACGCGTCTCAATAATCATGATGGCGATGACGGGGATGACAAGCCACCACATATCGTGGGCAAGCTGGCCACGAATCTGCTGGCCAATGAAGGAGATGCGGGAGTTGTCGTCAGGTCCTTTAGGAGGAGCGATTACACCGACACCGTGAAATGTCATTGACCTCTTGACGGTTTTATGGGCAGTTTTATTAACCGCAGCCGTGACTCTTCTTCGCAAGGTCGGCCTCCCAGGCTCTTCCGCAATAGTAGGAAGGGCATTGCCACTCTCCTCCTCAAGAACCTGCGGGTCGTCCTCGTATATACCGAGAGATCGCTCCTCATACACATTGGAATGCCTCATTGTGATGGAGACAGGGTAGACCGAAACGTACATCATGATCATGTACAATACCTGGACAGCAGGGTACAAGCTGGAGATGGAAACGACGGCGAAGCCAGCGGCGCGAACAGCTTGATTGATGTTAGCACAGTCACGAGCGGAATTCAAATTTTACTCACCGACTGACTGGAACCAACCAGCGATAATTCGATCAGATACAGGCATATCCTCAATGACTGGATTACCAATGTTCAGCACCTCGAATGCAAGCCAGTCGATGGTATTGATAGTGGTGATACAAGCCAAGAGCCACCATGTTGCGCGAGAAGGGAAAAGGGTGGTGTAGACACGTCGAGGGTACTTGAGAATAAACTCGATGGTCTCTTTCCAGGGGGCATGGGCGGTCTCCGGAGTGGTCAGCTTGAGTACCTGGAGGCAACACCAGAGAGAGAGTCGCAAAAGAAGGGGGTAGGCTGTGTTTCCGGCCAGGATGAGTATGCCAACAGTGATCTGAACAAAGTAGGCGTCTTGAAAAGCAGACATGCCAGCATCGTGAAGACACATGCCGGAGTTGTTGAATGACGAAGACGAGAGAAAGATGCCACTCCACCAAGGATTTACAGCATTGATGGTTGCTGATTCAGGTCTGTAGGTGTTGATCCAAGCACCCAATGCGATGGCGCAGAGGAATTGCCAAAGAAAGCCATACAGAGGAACGGCAACGGCCAGGACTTTGAGGGCTCTGTATTCACAACCGCCCAAGGCCTCACGCTCATCAGAACTCAAGTCGTAGAACTGCCCTCTTTTGCTGGTGTTGTGCGAGCCCAAAATTTTCTTCCAGTGGAAGAGGAAATCTTCTGATTCATCACTCTTGGCCGACTCCGCCGTCGAAGGCCGTCGTCCCCCTGGCAAACCGCCATTGTTCTCGTCGTTATGGCTGTAAATAGAGACGCTTCCTCTGCGACCATTGGGATGCGCCATGCCACTGGCAAACGTGATGTGGTCGTTGGCATTAGGGGAAAGAGTCGGGTGGGCTGCTACCGTGGTCGTATTACTATCGTTGTCCTCCGAGTCAGAGGAAATGGAATCCTCAGGCGCTGACCTTGCTCGGCGCATAGGAAGAGTTGTAGCCATCAATTCGTCGGGGTCACCCTTCTCCATCATGGTATGCTGGCGAGTGCCCAAGCCAGGGAGTGTAGTCGTGGCCGGAGGAGATGACTTGAATTTGTCAAAGGTAAAGAATTTCTTAAGTGCCGGAGTTGGTTTGGCAGCGGCACGGCGCTTTCGCATTTCTCGCTCTGCCATGACGATATCCTCGAATCGCTTCTCGAAGGCATGTTTTCGTGCCATGACTGTCCAGAATGAGACCCAAAGCGCACTACCGAGGATGAATAAAAGATATAGCAGAACCTGCTGCCATGTTGTGACTTCGCTAAGATTAACAGTGTTGAGTCCGACGTCACAAAAGGACGACACGACGAGGAACAAAGCATCGATGTATCGGACGCTGCGACTTGGCTCGCTAGACCCCCAGAAGATGACAGAAAAGAAGAGAGATCCGAAGATGAAGTAGGCGTAGTGGATGGTGATGTAATTGATGGGTGGGATAAAACGGCTGGCTTGGGAGACGACGGTCTCGAGTTTTGGATGCTCCTCCAAGAGCTCCTCCCATCGAGTCTTGATGGAGGAAATCATCGTTGGTTCTTGGGGGCGATATGCCAAGACGTGTACCCCGGTTGGAATGGTCAGCTTCCAAATAGAGTGCGCAGAGCCTCTCGGGGATTATTAGTGATCCAGCAAGATGCGTTTCACTTGAAATGAAAAGACATGTCGATTAAATAGGACAATGAGCGGCGGAATTGGGTGACGCTGGTGGCGATGTCGATATGCAAGTGGTGATGAAAGAAGTCGAAGTCGGTACGAAAAAGGGAAGCGACGTGAAAGAAAGCGCGGGAGCACTAAAACTACCAAGGGGGCCACGCACAGCGGAGCGGAGGTAGGTGCCAATGGGAGGGTTGTCGGTCGCTTCTGCAATAGAAAACCTGGACAAAGCTCAGACAAAGAAAAGGAGACTTGACAACTGTCCATGCATCATCCAAGGATAAAACAGCGTGGAAAGGGAGGAATCGAATGGATGAGACGCGACAGGCGGTAGCCCCGAATGTGCACTGCCTCTCGGGCCCCGTCCCTTGTGGTACCTGGGCTGGGCTGCCGTGCGGGCGGTACCTGGTCGCTCCATCTCACCCGCTGGAGCTTAGAACATGGATGCTTTATCGAATGGGCCGCTAACAGCACGGTGAGTATTAGGTGAGGCCGATGGGGACAACAGTGAAGGGCAGGGGGTTAGGGATCATGTAATGGTCCAAGCAATGCTATAACCCAGCGTTGTGAGGGAGCCAGCTCCAGCTCGGGCAAGACGGCACAAAGGCTGGCCTCGAATAACCTCTTTACCTTTCCCCATGAAGCCACAAGTGGATGAGCACGATACGAAATATCCAATGTCGTCCCGTTAAGATTTTGACCATTCCATTCCTCTCCAATTCCCGCCCCTCCACTCCCAGCGGAAGCTCCTTTTTAGTTCCCGGGGAGTGCTAAATGGCCGGACAGGCCCGGGGGCGCGTCCGGGCGGGTATCAGTGGAGGTTTGATTGTCCCCGTCACGGACTCTAGCAATATCAGGTTCCCGTCAGTCCGTGAGTGGATGATTGTGATGTTTCATCCGTCCTCTTAGATGCAACTTTAATGCTTGCCACCGTCTCGCCGCTGACTGTCAGCAAGCATCGGCAATGCGGCTTGACCGTTGACAGTTCCAGTGCCGTTCTGTTCATCACGGAAGATTTCTCTTGTTCCCACGATAATGGTAGCTCATCAATGATCCCTGAATCGTCCCTGAATTGGTGGTGGCTGAGCAGCTAGGCACCATCAATTCTTCAAATGAGCTTCCATGGATCCCAATTAACCCCCACCCTTGCATAAACCAATAGATTGAGGTTTGGTTGTGGCATCATAGAGTTAAGAGTTGGTTATTCAGCGGCAGATCGCCGATGTTTGATGCCGCTCAGTAGGGTTTCAAGATCGCTAAGTGCATGAAGTATACCGGACTGTTTGGTCCTCGTACCCGCGGCAATTGGGCAAGCTACAACTATTCGAAGTTTTGGCACACCGTCAACTAGGCAAATAATCTCATGGTTCAAGCTGCCTCGGTACCTATCTCTCGTCAGCACTTACAAGCGAAGAGATCCTCCAGCCGAGGCGAGAAGAAACCAATACACAAGTTCCCGCCCTGGAATTCCTCACCAGTATCGGCTCATCAAGAATAAAGCGGTCAGAGGGGACAAATATTGCTCGACCTGGGCTGTCTTAAATCTTTCTCCTTTGCTATGCTTGCTTTTTGCACACTGATGGGGATAATGTTATTGATGAGGACCGCTCTCCAATCAATTCTAGCCAAGTGATTAGATCCGATCTCCTTAGTATTGGCATTTCTTGGCAGTCGCTAGCCCACTCTACACCAAGCATCAGAGCATAGTGCTTCAAACACATGCAACATAACTCATCAATATGCACCATAACCGTCGTCGTCCGTCAATTTAGACTCCAGCTAAGAATCACGGTGCCGCTGTCATCAATCAAGCTTCCCGTCGGCGGTTAGCTTCATCGATTTATCCGTCGCCACGTGGAAGCCACTACGACGCCTGTTTGAGAAACAACCCGGATGACGGCGGTGCGTCTCAGTCCATCCGAAATGAATACGGCTACATCTACAATATTCAGACCATCTAACAATCAAGCACAGAGGAGCAAAAATAAACGCACTGGGCAGTATTGTATTCCACAGCACAAGTTTCAAATCGTCATACTTTTACTACACATCGAGATAGGGTAGGTTGTCGCTTGTGCGAGACTCTTGTCCCATCAGTATCTACCCAGCACAAGTAAGCTGATGGTTGCATTCATGCGCCATGCTCTTGAGAGCTTGCCACGAACACTGCGTGTTATACTGACGATAGATGTCCATAATATGTCTTGTTCATGCACATGTCACCTGAAACAAGTCTGCCTGCGAATACAATACCTCCACGACTGAAAACTCGCCTTCTAAGCCACACCAATACTTATTTTCCAACTCCAACTCGGATTAGGGGAGAAAGCTATAATATACTATGCAGACTGGTACGAAGCTCGATACTATGCCACCCATCATCTATTCCATGACTTTGCTATTATGTTGATAACACCTGGTTTATAGCCTGCTCGTTGCTGGGCATGGATCTCCCTACCCGGCATCATATCGTACACTCTATCAATCTCGGTTCATAGCCTAGGAAATTGTAGGGGCGGAAGCACCATTCTTCCATCCAAAGAGAGAAGTACGTATTCCTCTGCTCCGTTTAACCGATATCCCACATCCATCTGACTCGATGGTGGGGGTTCACCGCTGACCGACAATGTGCGAGCTACGACAGCATGACTCGGGCAGCACCACATACATACATGTACCGGCTCTGGGGTCGCACGGCGTATCTCGGTATCTGAGATAGATTCAATTCCTCGGGAACCAGAAAGTCGTGGCTCCAACTGCGTATCCGGTCCCATTGACCGCTCTTATCCGCAGCATCAGAAGTATCATGACATGACATCACCAAATTGTCGCGATCTACGGGGATAACCTGCTGTCATCCATGCAGACCATCGCTACATGCCCCGGACGGTCATGTAGCTGGGTCATGTAGCTGCAGCCAACAGTCACCTGCTTGACGATGCCCAGCGTGGGGCCTCCTAGGTAGTAGAAGCACAACGACGTCGATAGTGACGAGCTTTCCGCTTTTTTCTTCAAGTTGTACATCTAAGATGGGGTATGCAAGAGCGATATGGTCGTATACATGGTCATTACAGCTCCTCGTGAACGGGGGCGTCATCGGTATCCGCGAGGATGGTCTTGGCGGCGTCGGCAGCCTCAGCGACAACGCTGGCGACCTTCTCGGCAATCTTCTCGGTAGCAGACTCGGCAGCTTCCTCAGCGCTCTCGGCGGCCTCCTCAGCCTTCTCGACAACCTTGGTCTCGATCTTCTCGGGCTTGGGGACGCCATCGATGCCGACGAGCTCCGTCTCGAAGACTATAGGTTCACAAAGTGTTAGGCGCCAAAGATGAGGCGAGAAGGAGGAGGGGGATCAACGTACTCAAGGTCGAGCCGGCGGGAATAGGGCCAATGGCTCGCTGGCCATAACCGAACTCGGGGGGAATGGTCAGGGTCCTAAGTCAGGGGGTCAACAATTGGGGCATCACCAACAATGCGCTGTGGCTTCAACCCACCTCTTCTCGCCGATGCACATGTCCAAGAGACCCTGATCCCATCTTTGATTACCTGTCAGCGTCGGGCTCAAATGCATCACGGTGAGGCAAACACGAACCCCTTGATAACCTGGCCGCTACCAAGCTTGAAGACGAGGGGAGTGCCCCGGTTGTAGCCTTGTGTCCAGGTTAGTATTTGATTTGCGTAGCGCAGCTGTCACAATGTGCGGCGCAAGGTGGAGGGTGACCTACTGGCATCGAACTCTGATCCGTCGGCGGCGAGGGTGCCACGGTAGTGCATATGGATCTTGTCCCCGTTCTTGGTCTTGCGCTCGCAGACGACGGGCAGCGTCACGTCAATCTTGAGCTCCTCGGCGACAACGCCAACGGCGGCAGAAGCCAGGACAGACAGGATCAGAGCGGCCTTCATGGTGGCGGTTATGGCGGGGTGGGCACCGATGCGTGCTTCGGGTATGGAGACGGGGGAGGGAGGGGCAATGGAAGAAGTGGAAGGTCGGCGTGGAAGATGTCGAGAAGCCTGAATCTAGAGGCTTGTGACGTCGAAGGGTGTGGTTGGTTTGGAGGGGAGGCGGTGCGATGCGAGGTTGTTGGGTGGATGGATGGTTCCCCCTCGAGACCAGAGGGGAACCTCTCAGTCGCGGCGACGTGGCTCGTCCAGAGGACAGCCAACCTAAACTCTACAGCGTGACCTCTGCGCTGGGCTGCCCCCTATAAAACAGCCAAGCAACAGCGTCATAGCAGGGTCCAAACCCAGCCTGGGACAGCTGGCCAAGTCATTGGCCAATGGCCCACGGTCCGCTTGAAGGCCCCTAGTCGCAGCTCCAAATCTGGCACTACGTTGTCCTATCCGGGCCGTATCTTTATCTCCATTCGGAACCCGGGGAGGGCTGCAGGACCTGATCCCATCATGAGCGGGCAGGGCGCAGGACGCAGCAGCACCATCTTTGCAAGGGACCATCCATGGAGACAACGTTGCGATGCCAAACACGCCCTGGATATGCAGTCACGTTGACCGCGTCAACACCACTGTTGTCGCCAATCTGACGCTTTGCCTTGCACAGCTTCGCTGTCTGGCAGGGCGACAAGGCGAAACCATTTTGCTTCTCCCATGTGACCCATGACGAATACACGGCGCTTTGCTGTGATGCTGCGTTGTATTGGTCCCATCCGACACGAGCGCTGTCCAAGGTGAGGCGTAAAAAGGAAATACTCAGCCGGCCTTGTCCGACTAGTCACCGGGAAGGCTGTGATAGAGTCAAACATCGCGACGTCACTGGGTGGTGATGTTTGACAGATTCAATGTGACAGCGTCCACTGCCGGGTCCAGCCGCCCATCCATCACTCTGCGCAGCACAACACCGTCAACAGCCTGGGGCGGCTGGGGCGCTGGAGCATCGGTTGACTCGCCGCGCGTGACGACGTGTAGGGCGAGAGGGTGTAGGGCTCCAGCTAATCGTCATTCTTGCAGCCGAGCAGTCGCATCAGTTCCTGCAGCAGAGATGCAGCAAGACGGGCCCACGGCTCTTTTGACCCTTTGCTGGGATGAGCATGGCACCGAGAGAGCCTGCATGTGTCAGATCCACATGAGCGAGAGAGGCCCTGGACCAAGCGCTTCAAACGCTTCACGGCCCTGTCTCGCCTTGATCATGATATCCCCTCCCCTTAGGAGCAATGAGACAGCGATTAATCATCCTCCCTTTCCCCACCTTTCCGCCCGGCTGGGAAGTATTCGCGTCCTCCATAGGCTAGGACCCTCTCGCCCACACACACCTCGGTTTTGGGCATTGACGAATCTATCTGAATGGAACGGACCGGGACGTTGAGCAAGGGCGATGCCAGTTGCGACAAGAGTCGAGGCCAGCCTCAAAGGGGAAGCAAGAGCCCAAAGGGGCAAGAAAAAGCAAATAGGGGGAAAAATTAGTCCGTCCGCAATAGATTTGCGAGACAGAGATTGGAATGACAGATAGAGGCAGGTACATGGTAGATTCACGAGTCTGCACGCTCCATCCTCCGCCGATATTAATTAACTGACGATGGTAGGATGGCTGGATGGGCCCATGGAACCTTACCCAAGGCAACGGTACCTGGATTTGTCGGTTGATGCGAGGCAGAGGCTGGTGTTACGGCTGGGCTTGCGCTGGTGCCTTGTGCCTGCGATGGCTTGCTGCGACATCAAGCAAGGGATCTCATGCAGTCACTTTCAAAAGATGCTTTTCTCACGTGTCTCAATTAAGACCGTGAAAAATAAAAATATGCCCTTTCTTTTGTCCTACCAAGGGTCTCACAGGCCCTTACCAAGAACTTCGACCGAGACAAGCGAACTCCGTGGCCCCCAATTACAGGCAACCAACGGACCCTTTTCCCTCCTTGTCCTGTTTCGTCTATTTTGATTTTCCCTTTCCTTTCCCAGCTTTCTTTTTGGCTGCAGCTCACTCGCTCGCACACGCCGTGGGGCTTTGCCTTGCCCTGCCTTGCGCCGGGTTGCTCATTCGCTCTGAATGGCTCCGCCCCGTCCAGCGACCAGCGTCACCCAAGCTTCACTTGACAGCTTTTTTTTGCCACCGAGACATGTCCCCGTGCCTTTGGAAGCTCTGAATACCAGGATCCTGTCTTTCTGGTCCCCTTGTTTCTCATCGCCCTTGACAGCCACTCGATGCCCAATGATTTGCCTACGCCCCAAAGTCCTGCACCCCGAGCTACACGCCCCTGGTCCCCTTCCCCCCCCCCAGTCCTTCATCGTAGATGGCCGCTATCGTGCCGGGCCCGGGAAGCCTGCCAGCGCGCGGTTCCTCGTGTGGTCTCTGCTTGACTCACTCCCTCAGGTTCCATTTACCAACCGTCCAGGAGTTGCCTTGCGCTTTGCCTGGCAATCCTTGTTCCCCAGGCAGTCAGGGCTTGGGTTAAATCCACTTGTCCTGAGGGAATGGTAGAGTGTACGTACTGTCGGTTGCATCGCCATGGACTTCAACTACATATAGACCCCCTTCCTCGTCACTGCTGGAATTTCCCCTTTATCCTCACCAGACACTTCCAATCTCCAGCCTCCAACATCTAGACAACTCTCGGTCTATTTTGACAAAGTTTTACACGCAACAAAGCCTCACGGTGCAAGACTCTCCAGCTCACACAGCAACACAAACAACAACAACAACAACAACACTCAAAACCGCAATCATGAGCGCCCCCTATACAGTCCAGATCCACCAGAGCTCCAAGGAGCCTTCCATCCACAGCTCCTACAGCTACTCATCTGGATCCTACGTCTCCTCGACAGACTCGACCCCTCGGTCACTTTCCCCTGGCGAGTACCGCGAGTATGGTGCTGGTGAGTTTCATCATCTCCCCGGGCCTCCGGGCTCAATGCCGCTCGGCCCCACACTAACCGTCGACGCAGACAAGCACACCACTCAAGTCGCCAAGTCTGGACGAAACACCGTCATCAACCACCACAAAGTTGGTTTCGAGCAGTACTCGCCTAGCCCGACCTACTCCAACAGCTACTCTCGATCTTGAGCGTTCTCGACTCTTCTTTTTTCCTTTGTTCTCTGCGACTCTTTGACTGCGATACACATGTAAAGGATATGGGATACAGCACGGACCGGCGTTTTAGGGGGTCATCGAACAGGATTATGCGCAGCGTGGCGATGTATCATTAAGCGACTGGCGATTTGGGCAACTCAACTGGGCATGGGAATTTTTCGACAGCCACTTTTCAAGTTGTGGGCTTTGGGCAGGATATTGGGACCGGAACAGGATTTTTCACTTTGTTGGTTATTAAGGGTTGGGTGGACGGGTATACGGATACACTCACATGTACACTTCTTCAGCGCGACCCCCCTCGAGGTCTGCACTGACTTGACTTACTTCTAGAAGGGCTGGGGCCCTGGCATCCTCAATCTCTCTGTCTTGTCTTCTACGAGATCAGATTGGGTTTTCATCCGTCGGCTTGGTCCGACGAGCATGAAACAAATTTCAATTTTTTTGCTCTTGCAAGCCAACCGCGTCTCCGTCTTGTTTCACCCCTCCTCATACCCCTTGATCTAAATTGCTTCTTCCTTGATTTATTCTTTCTCTGAAGGGTTCAAGGGTATTCCGGAATGATGGTGTGAAGGGTTGGGCGTTGCTATATCTGGGGCATTGGGTTCCCTCCCGTCCGGTACCTGCAGCCCAACTGTCGGCAGGGGTCTGCCTTTTTTTGATGCTCAATCCCGTCTTGCCCGCACTCCTCCTCCACCATGTCCCGGAGCATGCGCATTCTCCCCGCCGTGATTTTCACATGGGGGGATGGATGAGAAGTGGCTTCTAATAGTCGTGATTCCACTTTCCATACATCAGAGTCACGATCCAATCACAATGCTGAGTCCAGGGTCTGTCTGTCACACTTCAAGTCTGTTTCTGTGTTTAGTGCTAGAATAATTCGAAGGATTTCCCATGATAATTACAAGACCGGCCAAAATGCCCGGCTGCAGCCGAAAAGCGCCCACTTAGTCCCGTACCATATTGTTAACATGCCTGCCCAAAAGGTTGAAAAAATCATTTCACTCGTCCCGAGTCCCCATGGTTTTGGGTATCATGAGCGCCGAGGCTCATGACCCCGTCGCATGACATCATGCTCAGGCGCCACCCTCGCGCTTGGCATACTCGTCCTCGATGGCCTCCTCGTACTTTTTGGCGGCCTCGTCCTGCCCCGTGGTGCGAGGGTCATCGTGCAAAATGTCCTTCTTGATGAGGGCCTCGGGGTTTGGGCGGTGCGAGATCTTGTCGTTGAGTTTGTCCTCAAGCATGTGCTTCTGAAGCTGCGCGTGGTGGGGCTACGTCAGCGATGGTGGCTCTTCAACAAAGGAAAAGGCAACTGGGCTGGGCAAGAAGGCTTGGCTTGGATTGTATTGACTCACCTCTTTCTGGTGCGCCAGGAGGCCTGGCGCTGCGGTCGAGGCTGGGAGGATGTTTTCTGTTTGGGGGCCGTGTCAGCAAGGCTCTACGTGGACAATGCCGGATTGGTAGGTCTGGGTAGGTCTGGGCTTCTTACTCTCGACGAGCTCGGCACGTTCGGGGCGGTGCTTGAGGTGGTCCTCAAGGGAGTTTCTTCGTGCCTGATTGGGGCGAATGGGCGAGATGGGAGTCTCGTCAACCAGCTGGGGCTGCTGCTCAGTAGTGTCGGCCATTGTGGAGGTGAATGAGTTCAATGGTGATGTAGAGTATTCAGTGTGTTGTGTTGTTGTAAGTTGAATGAAGATGATGAAGAGAAGAGAGTAAACAAGTCTCAGACGGCGGATGTAGTGGTGTTATGTATCTCATCCAACGTTTAAGCTAAGGTCTCAGAAATGGGCCGTTGATACGGCAGCCAGGCCATGTTTTTAATGCCATGTTCCGTCTGTGGTGCTCATCATCACCTGAGCTGGGATGGGATGTCCCGCGCGATCACCACAGCACGCCAGTGGGCATGTGGTTGCTACCCCGCAACCAAGGGACTGACCTGCGTCACAGGGCAGGGATTGGCCGACCAGTCATTGACGAGCCCTCCTGTGAAGCCACTCTAACGGGCGTATTTTCCTCCGTAGGAAGCCCTAACAACTTGGATAAGAGCGCTGTAGCGAGGCTTTTGGCGGGTTGGAGCTTGTTTGGCGGGGATGGGGATGCAAGCCAAGGCGCTTGATACCGAAGGCGATGGAGCTGTTCCTGGAAGGGAGTGGGCCGCTTGATCAACAATGGATGAGTTGCATAAAGAGAAATGGCATTGAGTTGGTTCCTGGCGTTATTGATATCGTCCCAGCAGAGGAGCCATGTGTCACCCTACAACTCAGCCGTGACTAGATTCATGCGGTTTCATGACACCACCTGGTTGCTCTAGGGATACCCTGCGAACAACGTCATCATAACTTGGTATGTAATGTATGGAATCAAGGGTCCTGGGTTTGGCACGTGTGTTGCAATGGGATGAATGTCTCTGATTGAGTGTGAAGCCTTGTTGATTTGGTCGACAATTGGTGTTGTGCTTCAAGAAAATAGAAAACCAACTCTCGCCTGAAATATTCTACCTGCCTAATACGGTAAGCAGCCAACCATCACCATTTCAGTTGAATCACAATCAACAATTGTTGATTCACAGCTTGGGATTCAGAGGCAGATTTTCTGGAAGCCTAACTAACATAAGCAATATATCCCTGTGAAGGATCTACCAAGATTGATGGCCAACAGTCAGGGAGACAGGTGGAGTCGTTTATTATTAGGCACAGACATTAGAGGCTGGCAGAGACTTGAGACGACCCTTTCTTCCCGACGAGGCCGGTTCTGGTACGTATGATGACGACACACGAGCTGGACTTGGTAGAAACGGAAATGTTGTTATTCGTTGTAAGGCTTTGATGCATGATGATACGGTAGGGACAGCATTACAGTAATACTTCAGTAGGTAGACATGCAACAACATCAACAACAACAACAGCGCATCAAGCACATCTGTGAATAATTACTCATTGCAAGTTTCCGACTCTGAATGCCGCGTATTTGGAGACGAATCCGTGGATACGTGGATATCAAGGCTCATCAAGGAGCCCGCCCAGCAAAAAAAGTGAATAACCGTTGCCTGTCCCCCGCCACTTGTTGCGTAAGATAGCGACAGTAGGGGGCTGTGCTGAGCGGAAAATCGTCGGCGTTTTCGTCACCTCCCGTCAGGCACCAGATCATCGCTGAACACAATCTCGACTCCAGCCACATCAAAGCTTCCAGCGTTTCCTTTGGAAAAAACATCGCATCTTTCTCTCCGACCCATCCTACAGGAGTCTTTCGCTTATTTCATACGGGATCGATCCTCTGATGCCCGTCTAACCAACTATCGTCCATCTGGTTTACCTTTCCTCCTCCTCCTCCTCTCCCCTCTCCCCCCAATCCCCTGCACATCATGGTAAGGTGCCAACAACCCCTCCGGTGGCGCCTCTTTTGCTGACCGTTGCTCCCGTTGCGCAGGGAATATCAAGACGTCCCAAGAATAAGGATGCCCGCGCCGGGGTCGCGGACGCAAAGCCCAAGAAGGCCACCTTCGAGACAACCAAGAAGAAGGAGATCGGTGTCTCCGATCTGACACTGCTGAGTAAAGTGTCCAACGAGGCCATCAACGAAAACTTGAAGAAGCGATTCGAAGGCGCCGAGATTTATACCTATATCGGCCATGTGTTGGTCTCGGTCAACCCCTTCCGGGACCTGGGTATCTATACCGACCAGGTCCTCGACAGCTACAAGGGCAAGAACCGACTCGAGATGCCGCCGCACGTCTTCGCCATCGCCGAATCCGCATATTACAACATGAAGGCATACAGCGATAACCAGTGCGTCATCATCTCGGGAGAGTCGGGCGCTGGCAAGACCGAGGCCGCCAAGCGCATCATGCAGTACATCGCCAGCGTGTCTGGTGGAGAGTCGGGAGATATCAAGCAGGTCAAGGACATGGTGCTGGCAACCAACCCCCTGCTCGAGTCGTTTGGAAACGCAAAGACACTGCGAAATAACAACTCGTCGCGATTCGGCAAATACCTACAAATCCACTTTAACGCTCAGGGCGAACCCGTGGGCGCCGACATCACAAACTACCTCCTGGAGAAGACGCGAGTGGTGGGCCAGATCACGAACGAGCGCAACTTCCACATCTTTTACCAATTCACAAAGGGCGCTTCGCAGCAGTACCGAGAGACCTTTGGAATCCAGAAACCCGAGACGTATGCCTACACAAGCCGGTCAAAATGCTTCGACGTCGACGGCATCGACGACCTCGCCGAATTCCAAGACACGCTCAACGCCATGAAGATTATCGGTCTCAGCCAACCCGAGCAAGATGAGATCTTCCGCATGCTTGCGGCCATTCTATGGATCGGAAACATCCAGTTCCAGGAGGATCAGGGTGGTTATGCCGAGGTGATTGATAGGTCCGTGGTGGATTTCGCTGCCTATCTCATGGAGGTCACACCCGATCAGCTTATCAACGCCATCACGATCCGAATTCTGACTCCTCGAAACGGCGAGATTATCGAATCGCCTGCGAACCCGGCCCAAGCGTCGGCTACAAGAGATGCGCTGGCCAAGGCCATTTACAGCAATCTGTTTGACTGGATTGTTGAGCGCATCAACAAGTCTCTCAAAGCCCGACAACCAACTGGCAACACGATGGGTATCCTGGATATTTACGGCTTCGAGATTTTCGAGAAGAACAGTTTCGAACAGCTTTGCATCAACTACGTCAACGAGAAGCTGCAACAGATCTTTATCCAGCTCACTCTCAAGGCCGAGCAAGACGAGTACGCGAAAGAGCAGATTCAATGGACGCCAATCAAGTACTTTGACAACAAGGTTGTGTGTGAGTTGATCGAGCAGATCCGACCACCGGGTATCTTTTCCGCCATGAAGGATGCCACCAAGACTGCGCACGCTGACCCTGCGGCTTGCGATCGAACCTTTATGCAGAGCATCAACGGCATGTCGCACGCCCATCTTACCCCCCGTCAAGGAAACTTCATCATCAAGCACTATGCCGGTGATGTCACCTATACTGTGGATGGTATTACAGACAAGAACAAGGATCAGCTCCTCAAGGGTCTGCTCAACCTGTTCCAGCACAGCGGAAACCAATTTGTCCATACCCTGTTCCCTCGCCCGGTTGATCAAGATAACCGAAAGCAGCCTCCCTCGGCTGGTGACCGTATTCGAACGTCTGCAAATGCCCTGGTCGATACTCTGATGAAGTGCCAGCCTTCATATATCCGAACCATCAAGCCGAACGAGAACAAGTCGCCCACTGAGTACAACGGCCCCAATGTTCTTCATCAGATCAAGTATCTCGGTCTCCAAGAGAACGTTCGCATTCGTCGAGCCGGTTTCGCTTACCGTCAAGCATTCGACAAGTTTGTTGACCGATTCTTCCTGTTATCGCCTGCTACTTCGTATGCTGGTGAATACACCTGGGACGGTACCACCGAGGCTGCTGTTAAGCAGATTCTCAAGGATACCAGCATCCCTAAGGAAGAGTGGCAGATGGGAGTCACCAAGGCATTCATCAAGGCCCCCGAAACTCTGTTTGCCCTCGAGCACATGAGAGATAGATACTGGCATAACATGGCTACCCGAATTCAGCGCATGTGGAGAGCCTACCTTGCCTACCGAGCCGAGTCCGCTACTCGAATCCAGAGGTTCTGGAGGAAGAAGCGAACTGGAGCCGAGTACTTGCAACTTCGAGACCAGGGCCACCGGGTTCTTGGAGGACGCAAGGAGAGACGTCGTATGAGTCTTTTGGGTTCCCGAAGATTCCTTGGAGACTACCTGGGCATCAATGCTACTACTGGTCCTGGAGCGCAGATCCGAAATGCTGCTGGCATTGGCTCAAACGAAACAGCCATCTTCTCTTGCCGAGCCGAGATCCTGGAAGCCAAGTTTGGCCGTTCTAGCAAGCCTAGCCCGCGTATCATTGTTGTTACAAACAGCAAGTTCTATATCATTGCCCAAGCTCTCGTCAATGGCCAGCCTCATATCTCGGCTGAAAAGTCCGTCCCTCTGGGCGCGATCAAGTTCATTGGCGCCTCGACGGCTCGCGATGACTGGTTCTCACTCGGCATTGGCTCTCCCCAGGAACCGGATCCTCTCATGAACTGTGTGTTCAAGACTGAACTGTTTACTCAGATGCAGCGGGCAATGCCTGGAGGTTTCAACCTCAAGATCGGGGACACGATCGAATACGCCAAGAAGCCAGGCAAGATGCAGCAGGTCAAGGTTCTCAAGGATTCTCAGCTCCCAGTCGACTACTACAAGAGTGGTGGCATCCACACACAACCTGGTGAGCCACCAAACTCGGTCTCCAAGCCCACTCCCAAGGGCAAGCCAGTACCCCCTCGACCCATCACTCGAGGCAAGTTGATCAAGCCTGGAGGTCCCAACGGCCGACCATCTCGAATTACCGGCAACCGAGCGGCCAAGCCTCGACCTGGTGCGGGCTCAAGACCTACTCCTCAACCACCAGCTGCTGTCGCTGCTGCTGCCGCCATCCCCGCTGCCGCTTCCCACACTCCCGTCACTGTCCCCCATCGTCCTGTGTCTACACAAAATGCGCACGCTGCGGTTGCAAACTCCATCTCAAACCATACTCGCAACTCTAGCGGTGCTGGACGTGCACCACCACCTCCCCCTCCCGCTGCCCCTGCACGACCGGCAAGCCCCCCCAGGATCCTGGCTAAGGTTTTGTACGACTTTGCGGCCCAACGGGAGAACGAGCTCTCGATTCGCGCCAATGAGATCGTTGAGATTGTCCAGAAGGAGAACAATGGTAAGTCCTTATGTCCACACTAGCAATGTAGCATGTTAACTAACACTCTCATCCAGGTTGGTGGCTAGCCAAGAACCAGCAGACGGAGCAGCAGGCTTGGGTTCCTGCCGCCTATGTTCAGGAACAAGCTCCTCCGGCCCCGCGTGCGCCTCCGGCCCCACCACGGTCTAAGCCGACGCCTCCTGCACCCCCGGCCAAACGGCCTGCGGCTAACCGTAAGCCTGCCGAGCTGCAGCAGCGCGACTCGGGCATGAGCCTCAATACGCTGAACGGTAGTACCGGAAGTCGTAGCAGCACTCCTACACCCAGCTTGGGAGGCAGTCTGGCAGATGCTCTCCTTGCTCGCAAGAACGCCATGCAGCGGGAGAAGGAGGATGATGATGATTGGTAGTCGACACGAGTATATGCTTCACGAATCTTTCCGTTCAAAAAAGATAATGACAAGATGTCGATTTACAACCTTGCGTGCGTACACATTACACATACACGCGCACACAGAGCATTCAGGAGCAAGAGAAAGAGGTGGGGGTATTTTTTGTTGTATACAAGACTGAGCTGGGCAACCGAGTTGATTTGCTTGCTGGGAAAGCCCCTTTGTTTTGGGGTTAAAAGAGAGAAAGAGTCGGCCGCTTGTTGGGTTTTTCTTGAAAGCTTTTGGGCAAGCGTATGGGGGGGACAGGGAGGATTCAATCGTCGTCTGTATGCTTGGAAGGGAGGAAAAGCATGGATCAAGAGAGATTTTCTACATGTTTTAACCTACCAAGCTTCTCTTTTTTTTTTTTTTTTTTTTTTTTTTTTCGTTGCTTGTTCTAGAAATGTCAAACTGCTTCTTTTAAACTTTAAACAAAGATTTCTATTCTTCTATTTTTCATTTCATGTTCCCTTTAATCGTCGTAGTTGTCCTTTTGTAGGACTTTTCTTCTTCGTATGAGCTCTGCGAGTGGGACATCCTCGTCCTCTTCCTCTGGCCCTGACTCTTCTTCGTCAACTCCATAATCTCGTAAACGATCTCCGTCCGAGTTTGTCCAGCCCATGTCCCCGTCGAAACCGCGGTCATATTCCTCGTCATTGTACATGTCAAAGTCATCCACTTCTTCCAGCTCAGCCATGAGTTGTCTTCTGCGTCTCTTCGCATCCTCATCTTGTCGTCGCTGAAACTCGGCCTTGAACTCCTCTGGGTCTAGGTTCGCCTGGCGGAGCTCCTCAGCATAGTCGCGGTTAGCGGCTGGCCAGCCCCGTGCTGCTCGACGGATCTTATCCGGATCAGGCGGTGGCCAGAGACCCTCAACGCGGTTGAAGCCGTTCTCTTCCCATGCCCAGCCAGAGCCGGAGCCGCTCTTTGCGATGACCGGGTTTCCCGCGAGGGGCCAGAACCACCAGAGGATGTTGCGGGTGCCCATGGCCTGGGACATGTTGTCAAAGATGCCAATGTCGTATGGAAACTCTAGCCTCTCAAAACGCACTTTTTCACCGTCGGGCCCCGTAACGTCCCACCAGTCCTTGACGCCCTTGTCCATGAGTGCCTCATGGCGCTCCTGTTCCCAGCCCTCGATCATGGTCTGGTTGAAGATCCAAGCTCTGACCGTGTTGATGAGCATTATTCCCAACGCGACAGTGGTGAAGAAGTCGATAAGTGTAATCAGGGACAGAGATATAAGGCCAAAGAGACTGGGTCCTAGGTAGGCAGGCATGAGCCTTTGTTCCCAAAGGACAGCGAAACGCTGCCACAAGAGGTATGCAAGCATCCAGAGCGACAAGTTCGTATAGATCAAAAACCGCAAAAAGTGCGGAAACGTCGTCATGGACACGCAGTTACGCGTCCAAGGACAATGATGATCCATCTTTGGCACGCACCTCGCACAATGGCGACAGTGGTGAGACCTAGGCGGCTTAGGCGCCGAGCACTTGTTGCACCAACGCTGTCCATCAGTATCTATAACACGATCCTTGAAGACGTAGCGGCCCGGGTCGACGGTTACGGCGCGGTAGTATGTTATCCAGAGGACGAGGAGGAGGCTGTTGAAGAGGATCGTTTCATCGCGCGAGGGCGGGCCTGGGTCGAGTGTTGAGAAAGAAAAGACGATTTGAGAAAAGTAGCCGAGAAAGGTTATCAAGGTGCAGACGGAGGGCACGGCTAGACCCCGTATGAAGGGCGCATCGTTGAAGCCGGCCATGGCAAAGACGAGGTGTGATTACATCACAGGCCGGGGGAATGTTTCTTTGACGATGGAGTTTGGAGATGATCTCAGGGGAGTTTGAGAGCTAAGCTGCTGGGTGGAATTAGTGGGGCAATTAACCCGTTTTAGTGGCTGAAACTGTACTGTAAATAGCCCGCTTAGGTAATATCTCAGGGGCTGCTTTCTCCATGTGTCGTCAGCCTCTTTTCCCCCCATTATCAAGGGGAAAAAAAGATGACCAGGGGTTTTATCATGACAGCTTCATCTACGGTTTAAACTTGTTTCGTTTTCCTCCCCCTTCGAATGTGTTTTAGTACTGCAGGAGGGCGAGACAAATGACCGTAATGACATGACGATATTTCTCTAGAGGGAGCCTTCTTTTTTCCTGTCTTTGTTTCGCGATATCCTCACGGCCCTGAAAACGCGGCCCGAGGCCCCATCAGCATCATGGCACAAAATTGGGTCATTCAACTATTCGGCCTCTGGTACATTCCCCCAGAATCCCGACTTTATAAACTGAAACTAATTTGTCATTAATCAAGCACCGCCTTGTCATTCTTTTACATCTCTCAAACTCTAGAACGGCATTCTCTAACTGGTTAGTCAACCCTTGTCTTGGCATGAGAGACGCTCACATGTCAAACTCTCTTTAGAGAGTCCTCGTCTATCGTCATTCCTTTTATTTCTCCTCTCTGGGCTCATATGCTATGGTGTGAGCTGCTTTACAAAGTGGCTTCCTGGTGCAGATGGACGCTTTGCTAGACATCGTCGTGATGTGTCGTTGCTGGATGGTGCTGCAGATGCTGCTCTTAATGGCCCTAATGCTCACCAGCCAAAGCGGCCACGACGTCTCTCACTTCCTGTTTTAGTTCTTTGCATTGTTCTCAGACTGGAAATCTTTCATCGTGTAAACTACCAGCAGCAATGCTCGACTCCAGGTCTCGAGGTATGTCATCCTTAACTACCACAACACCCCTGAATACTGACATATTCATAGTCATTTCTCTGCGTCCTCATCTTTGCATATGAAATCTTCAACACACGTCGGAAATGGGGCTTCCCTCCCCCAGAAGATCCGGATGACCCCTGGCGCTCTTGCTTTGACGACCTAATCGACTGGTTCAGCGGGCCTAGAGTCGTCCTCACCATGGCTGTTTTGAGCGTCTTGACGTTTTCAACGGGCACGTACTTTGCCGTTGGCCAGATGACGCGCTCGACATATTACTGCTTCGACTTGATTGAGAGCAAGAGGACCACTCTGCTCCTTCAGTGCGTTGGACTCATGCTGGATACACTAATCGTGATTCTGTTATGGAGACTACTGGCTTGGTCGCGGACGGCCAAGATTCGCCTGAGAACTCTGGGAACGGTTCTAGTTTTATCGGCTCTATCAATGGGCTGCGTCTGGGTTGGAAGCAGACTCCTCAGGGGCTCTTCATCCCTACACACAGGATTCGGCTTCCTGTACGGTTTCGACATCATTGTCGACAGCTTCGCCTTTGCCACGCTCATGATCTCTGCCGCCTTCTGGGTGTGCGAAACATCACCTCTTACACCATCCAGTATCATTACCTTTCTCGTCGGTACGGCAAAGGCGTGCGAGAACATCTTTTCATATGGAGATTATCTACATCCCTCTCGGTCCCCTGCCATCATGCCTCTCTGGTTCGTGGCATTCGGCATGATCATTTTTACATACTGTCACGACCTTCGCTTCGTCATCTTTGTTCGGCGTTTCATGCTCACTGCTTTACTTCTTGGCCTGGTTGTAGGGACCAGCATCTACATTACCATTCAACAACCGCAGACGTTTAACAAACGCCATCCTATCGATGATCTCGTCTTTAGGGCAAACATCAGACATGACCGATGGCTTCAGCGTGCCTCGTTGAGCGGTAGTCTCCCCGTCGCTCATAGGATCTACAAGGAACGCCATGAGGGCCGTGATCCGCCCCCAGGTTTCGCCGACTGGTTCGAGTTTGCTCAAAACACCACCGTCATTGACCATTTCGACCAGATCGACAGAGATCTCAAGCCGTTCTCGGCAGTTACGCCAGCCAAATTGCGGGAAAGGGCCGTCATGCTGGCAAAACTCCCAGGAATTCACACAATCACTATTTACGAGGGCAAGGCGTCTCGAGCCCCCGATGTTACGGGCCCTGACGCCGAGGCATTGGATCACCTTGTGGCATCCATCAATAAGTTTGCCAAGTTTCTGCCCGATCTTCTCTTTCCTGTCAACCTGGAACCCACGCCGCGGATTATTCCGTCGTGGGAGAATGCCAAGGGGCAGAACCGAGCTGACCTTACTCCCATTGTGAATCTCATCTCCAAGAGATCTGTAGATGGTGGGAATGAAACTGAAGAAGTGCTCGACTCTAGAGCATCAACTCATGAGTCAGTGTTTGGACAGGGAGACTCACCATACCCTCTCACCTCACCGTCCGACTATCGCCAGATGCAGGTTGAGGCCTGCCCTCCTGGATCAAAGACCCGGATCACCCCCCACTGGAACATTGGCGAATTCTGCTCCGACTGTGTTCGAAGGCATTCCAAGGGGCAGGTCTTGGTGAACTGGGAGCATTCCCTCGAGTACTGCTCCCAGCCAGACCTCAAGTACCTCCACGGCATGTCCCTCTCGAGCCCTCACGCGGAGCCGATCCGGCAGCTCCTACCCCTGTTTGGAGGCTCCAAGACAGAGCCCTTCCAAGATATCCTTATCCCCCTTCCCCGGCCTTTCGATTCGAAGCCGGATATGAAGTGGGACTTTGACCGCCGCTACGATGCCATGTTCTGGAGAGGACAGACCGGCCAAGGTCCTATCAGTGACCAGGCCCTGCGCGGAAACCATAAATTCCGACTCCTTCATCTTCTAGGAAACCAGAACCCTCATGACAAGGTCACAATGATCCTGCCAACCACCAAAGACAACACCAAGTATCAACATGAAAGGGTGCCCGTCACAGAAGCAAACCTAGCAACCCCTTTCAGCGTGGGCATGAATAACTATACGGGTTGTCTCGGGCCAAACTGCGCTCTCGTCAACCAGACATATGGTATTGTGGACGAGGCTCAGGACCAGGATCCGCTGGAGTACCGCTTCATTCTCCTCCTGGATGAAGACGGCGGGCCATCCCCCGACCTCGTCCGTACTCTCCGGTCTGGTAGCGTACCTATGGTATCGACACTCTTCCGCACGTGGTGTACGGACCGGTTGATGCCGTGGCTGCACTTTGTCCCCATCGACACGCGCTACCAAGGCCTGCACACGACACTGTTGTACTTTGTAGGCACGCACAAGAGAGCCTACCTCAACGGGCGAGACACCGACATGAAGGCGAGGGCCAAGGACGCACGGTGGATCGCTCTGCAGGGGGCGCGGTGGGCTGCCCAGGCGCTGGGCGAGAGGGACATGGACGTCTACCTGTTCCGGCTGCTGCTCGAGTGGGGGAGGCTTGTAGATGACAAGCGGGATGAGATTGGGTACTCGAAGGACGACAAGGGCGAGTTCCTGAACTCTCCTTGGACAAAGGACCAGACGTGGTGAGTCTGACTCCTGCGCCTCGGATTGGTGCCTCGCTGAGGAAGCTTGCTGTTATGCTTGTAACTTAATGTATCGTGTTGGGAATTGGTTTGACATCTCCTCGTCAGGCATAGAGACGAGTCATGGTTGGGAAACAATAGGCATCTCGGGGTGCCACGTAGGGCTGGTTGGGCATATAGACTTGCAATTTACAAAGCCAGCAGTAAGACGGCATCGTTGTTGACCTGGCCCGATACGTATCACGATGATATTCGTCAAAGCTGGCAGACCAGTTAGTGATGCGTCTGCTTGGCCTCGATTCAGAGCATATTGTGGCGGAACAGGTGGCACCGATCTACACTGCTTCAACCGCTTCCACAGTGTGCTGCACACCATCGAGGACGGCTCTGCAGAAGCTGAAGACAGACACACATATAGAGAGCGTGCAAATGAGGGGGATCGTCGAGGCACACACCGGCAATGCAATGCTGCATAAAATGGATGGCCAAAGATGAATGTCAGTCGGTACGTACCTACGCCAACGACCCGGCATCTCTCTCGGTCTTGAATTAGCCCGATGAGACGAGCCCCATCCACTCCGGCGATAGACCTCGGGAGTCAGGGCCGGAGATAAGCCCGGGATCAAGGACCGAACGGTTTAAGCTTGACAGAGAGGCAAGACAAACAAGCAAGCAAGGAAGCAAGCAAAACACAGACAGGCGACCGGAAACCTGAGATGTGACAACTCCTGATGCACGTCAAGGAGATAGACAACGGTCCATCCATCCATGACGCGAGTCAAACCGGGCCAAGCCAAGGTGAAGGGTCCAGTCAAAGGTTGTAACTCCGAGATTCAACGCTTAATAATAGGCTAGAAAACAAAAGCGTACCAGGTGATTCGAAAAGTGGTGAGACGGTGAAGCCAGAAACAGCCAGGTCAGGTACGGATACCGAACTCGTCCCTTCGGCTTGGATCGCGTTGTGTCGGTGAAAGGCCCCGATGTCGCCGGAGCGGCGATTGGCTGACGAGCAGGTACATGTCCGGGAGGTACGTACCACATACTCCGACCCCGAGAGGACAGCCCAGGTCCAAGTCGGGTGCTATCCCGGTCCATCACGGGCATGGGGATGCGATGCGGCGTCAATGAATCAAGCTGTCGAGCATTGGGCAACCAGAAGCCAAAGGTCCAGAAAAGTGGGGGTAGATCTGGTGATGTCTCGCGAGGGGATCTCGGTGAAGACCCGGGACCTGGCAGACTGGGGGTGTGAAAACCCGACCAGATTTCGGGTTTCTCTCTCTGTGCGTGTGTGTCCGTGTCCATGTGTGTGTGTGTGCGTGTGTGCGTGCGGGCGGATGAGTGTGCTGACATTCTTCTTTTCTGTGTTAGACCTGGGTACCTGAGACACACAAGAAATAAGAGTACATAAATAATGGCATCATGCATGGGCTTGGAGTTGCTGCAAATGCCGCCATGGGCATGAGATGAGGCCATCATAGCCATGTGGGATGCCGCCACCGACGATGTGTGCGACCATGTGGCGGTCGGATATCTACGCAGCAACTCGTGCTCGCTTTGTGCGCATCCCAGATATCTTGTCTGGGGGCTTTCCTGCCCTGTCCTGTCCTCTCTTGTCTCGCTGTTCTGGGGACGCGATAGATGAGAGTGCCTGGTGTGCAAGACATGGCCGCCAAGACTCAAGGTATTAACCTCGGTGAATCTGTCCTGGAAAGGACCGGGGGTGCTGCTGGTGCTGCTTTAGCACAGAGAAAAAGAACAAAAGACTGGGTCTTCTCTTGCTCACGGGCACGGGGGCGGAGAATTCATCCCTTGTCTGGGCCTGTAAGAACCCCTGGTCATGATGAGCTCCTGGCTCCTTGGCGGAGCACCCCTGGCTGCCGACGCCTTCTGGTAACAAATCCTGGGGTGAGGTGAGCCGATCCAGCGTCTCTTGTTGACGAGTCCGGTCGTCCATTGCGGACTTAGACCACCGGTCGTCCGTCGTCCATGCGCGCACGCAAACATCCGTGAACGGGCGCCATGTTGGCTCCTCTGCCCGTGTGTAATTGACACAAGATAGGACTGCCATTGAGTTGGTCGTTAGGTAACAGAACGACACCGATTGCTGTCACACATATCCCGTCCGTGGCCTCAGGTTCTCTTCCCTTCATCAACAGGAGTCTTGGCCCGGTCGGTGGCTGGCAAGGCGGCGTGCAGGTCTGTCATGCATACTCGTACTGTGGGAGGGTGTGCGTGCGTGCGTGAGTGTGTGTGTGCGCGTCGAGGGCTCGTTTTGCTCCTTCGGGAGATATTGGGGGATAGAAGGACTGAGGGAGATGGAGGGAGGGACGGGATGACGGATGATGGACGGCCAGCCATGTGTCTGCCAGTTCTGCAAAGAAATAACGTCCCGTCACTAACAACCGTCATCAAATAACCCGCCGCCGTTCAAGATACATCACCCTGCTCCCTTCGCCTAGCCTCCCTTCTTAGTGCCAGACAGGGTGCTCATTTGACTGCCTAACTGCAATTGGGTTCGGCTGCCTGCTTCCCGAGGTCAGAGCCGAATATCAACGTTAGCTTCGACTCTACCGTCGCCCTTCTCACCGAACCCGAAACGGGGCGGCGGAGGACGGCGAACGACAGCAACCTCGTGCGGTTCTCGTTTTGAGTGGTTTTCTCTCTGAATGCTTGGTCCTTCCTTGGACGTTGGGATGGAGATGGGCTGGAGACGGCCAGTTCCTTCAATGGAGGCGCACCTATGGAACATGCGGGCGTGGGGCACAGGCGTGGAGGTATGGAGACACTTGGGGGAGCTAAGCTAGAACGCGCAGTAGGGGTGGTGGTAGGTGCGTCGAGAAGGGCTCTGACGGCCTTTGACCAAGGTAGCTCGATGCTTAGCCGCGGATAAGTTCTCGAGGCTGATGGCACATGAATCCGTCTTGGTTTCGGGAGCGGAGACTGATGTCGACGTATGGGGTAATTCGCTGGGATCTGTCTTCATGTCAATGAGCCCGAGTATCGTGTCCAGGATGAGAGTGGGGGCCAGGGGAGTCATGATGGTGTCTGAATTCCTCATGCGTTGTGGTAACCAGGGTCCAGCTCAAGATGTCTGGGGATGTCACCACCATCGAGCCAGCCAGGTGATCTCTTGCCAGCGACCATCCTAGGGCGTTCTAGAGCCAGGCACCGAGGCATTGGGGACAAGGTGAGGACGGGGTGAGATGAAGGTTGGTGCTGGGTGCCAACGGTAAATGGACGGGCGGGTGAAGTAAAAATAGCGCGGATGCGGGCAGTGGACAGGAACGATAATGACGGCAGAAGTTCTGTCTCTAGGTTGTCGGTCGACACAGATTCAGAGGCGCACTCATGTAAGCACATCCCGCTTCGGCCTATCGGAGCTGCAGGCGCCGGTGAGGCTGGCCGCAGAGCACCAGCCGGTGAGGGCACCCGGTCACAGCTATCTCTCGCTGTGGGTGTCAAGAGTTCGACAAAGACAAAGAGGGTGACAAGAGCATCATGAGAGCAACGGAGATTTCGGAGCTTTAACGATTGATGAGTGAACTGCATGGATTCGCGACCCGAGAGTTTGAAAAGGCGGAAAGGGACCAGATAGGACAGCTCATCTTCGCTTGTGGAACAAGAGAGATAATAACAACGTGATGAATAAAGCCGTGTCCGCTGCGAGCCTGTGACGTTGAGTGAGATTTGGGGCTTGAAAGTCTGTGCTCGGTCTTGCACCTCCGGGCAACATAGAGCGACCTGGGCGAGATGCTAGACAGCTGCCCTGTACGGAACGTTGACGGGTCCCTTGCACAGATCCCCTTGGGGAGCATCAAGTGCCATGGGCAGGCCATGCGGCGAGCAGGGACCAGGTCTCGGTCAACCCGTGGTGCTGGTCACACACAGACTGCCCTACCTCACACTCATCTCATCATCCATGACGGAACAGACAGGCTTCAAGGCACAGGTACATACATACTCACATTGCAGAATCTGGAGTACAGCAGGCGTACAACGGGGAGACGGACGTCGACCGGCAAAGTGCAATTGTTCATGGCTTCCCCAGGCCTGTTTGCTGACAAGCCAGGATGCTCTGTAGCCGAAAGGTTTCTTGAGATGAGCCTCCAACGGCAGGCATATGGCGACCTTTCGGAGGAATTATGTGGCTCGGCCAGACCGGTACGGTATTCGATAGTCGAAAGAGGGTTGTATTCGGTCGGGAGTGAAAGATGGAATCCCGTGCCGGGTTATGGCAACCCCTACCGAGATCCTGACCTTGAAAGAGCCCCGATATCGCCTCGTCTGACTGCTTTACCTAGGCTGCTGCCGTGTGCCAATGGCTGCTGTCCGGTTGATATCGACATATCTGGAGTTGGGCTTGGAACCGCTTCTTGGAGACCCCTCATTGAGATATGGATCCAGTGCCCTCGGAGGAGGTCCGTTGACGATTGACTGCAAGTCAAAGTGGGACAGGTTGAGGAGACGAACAAGCGGCGCAAGTCTAAGAGAGAGGAAAAAGAAAGGAAACCCGAGGAAAGTCCATGGAGACAGTTCAAGTGATGTGCAGAGCTGGAGCTGGAGCCAGAGGAACACCATCAGCGGCAGGTTTGGTAGGTGCGTTGCAGAGCTAAAGTAGAAAGATTAAGCCCACCTGCCCACACTCCAGAATCGAGGATTGCCGCCAGAGCCGCCATTGCGGCGCCACCTAGTGTGACCCTTGCGGAGAGCGTATTGGACTGGAAAGGTCCTAGCCTGGAGAGGCGAGACTGGATGTTCTTTTTCAAAGAAAGAAAAAAAAAAAGACCAGGTTCTGCGACTGGTGTCTCTGACTGAATGCATGCCCCAATGTGCAGGCGCAGGCGCAGGCAGGCGTAGGCCGTTGGTGCGGTACAGCCCGCCCGTGCTGTACCTATTACAGCGAGAAGCGGCGTCGCTGAGAAATCTCACAGTGATACGTACTGTACTCGGCCGGGATGCTGTAGCCGGGTCTAGCCTAAATCGTCTCACCTTGGAGGACCCCCATTTTCATCCCCATCTTTCCATTCATCCATTCATCCATCCCAGGACTTTGGCGGTCTCTTGTCGGTATTTTTTGGCCCATCGCCCTGGGTCTAAGCCTTTCCGAACCAATCGTCTCCCTGTGAATTTACCACCTGGGTAGATGCCATCACCGACTGATACGGAATACCACTCTCCTTGACGTCCAATCTTGGGACCAAACACCATGCGGTCAACTTGGCATCTCCCGTCGGTGTTCCTCCTCCCCGGCACCGTGAGCCCGGCCGGACAGCCTTGACCTCGACTGACCTTGAGCCCACCTGAGAGTCCAGTGATCACTACAGCCAGCAGCCCTGGCCACACTCAGGTCCCCCCGCCGTGGCTCGTTTCTACCCCAAAGTTGATTTGATTCCCGGGCCGGTCCCTTATTCTCGGCTGCAAGTACCACCTCCATACAATTGCCGTGTGCTGGTACTTGGGTCTAGGCCTCCGGGGAAGTCCACTTCCCCCTCTGCTCTGACACTGTCACCGCATGCACTGGGCTCCTCTCCGCCGCCCAGTGCCCAGGTTCCGCCCACACCCTTCCCACTCGCTCGCCCTACTCCTCCCCCTAGGTATTCTCATCCCACGCCCTTCCACCTCCGTTATTACACGCCACTCCCAACTGCTAGGTCGTCTTCGCGAAGACGGGACTCTCTCGGTCTCTTTCCATGAACCTCTCTCTTCCTTCTCTTTACCAACCCATTTCCTCGGCCAACTCAGCGAATTGACCTCGAGCTGTTCTCCTCTCACCGTTGCTCTCCTCACTCACCTTGACGAGTTGTCAGAGTCTACCTGCAACAGAGACGTCTGCATATCTATACAACCCGAGTAAGCTGCCAGTTATACAACCACACGGAGCCCGGCCCTCTCGTATATACGACTACCATCTCCGCCTGCTCGCTGTCTTGACCCGACTCCGGGGCTCCCTCCAATTACCACGCACCTAACACGCCCGAAAACCGAATCCGCGCGCCTCTTCTGCGACCGACCCGTGGACGGAATTGTCATCCACCTCCTCCACCAAGTCGCCATCGTGCGTTGCGCCCACCCGAGGAGGCTGCAACTTGTTCGCCTTGCTTGCTTGAGCTGCCCGCCCCCCGGCTTTGCCATTACCGTTCCAATTACCAATTCCACTGCTGCCCTGCGCTACGCTGCGTTCAATTGAACTGCCCGCCGCCCGACAAGCCCCCATTTACACAACATCTCCATTCCTGTCCTCGCGCCCCAGGTTCTGCCTTGTCGTCGCAAGTCATCCAGCCTTCCTGCCTTACCTATCCACCAATTATCCCCTCCTTGTTTAACCTCGACGCTCACCACCCGCTCTGTCCTCTTCTTTCATCCTACCTCGCATCAGAGACGGGTCCTTATATCCTGCAGAACAGTGCAGCACCCTGTCCCGCCCGCGATCCTCTTTACTCGACTTGGACGCGCCCCTTGGTGGGGTCAAATCTATTTCAACGCACACTTTAACGCATCGCTCACGGCCTACCTGCGCCGTACGCTTGCGCCTGCGCCTACAATTCGCACACCCGCGCGCAACAAACCTAACGGCTACGACCTATCACGGCTTTGGCTTTAGCCAATTCATCGATTGGCACGGTATTTTGACGTCTGCGAGCCGCCTCCCGCCCGCTCGACTCTTCTTCCTTCCCCTCAGCTTCTTCCCATCCGAGATAATGGGCGTTTGATTTCTCAACGCGCCTGTCCTATCTCCCTGCACTGTTAGCCATGAATACCGTCGCCCATAGCCTGGCCGAGGCTCCTCCCCCAGCTTCCTCCATCGCGCCCATCAACCAACACCAGCATCAGCAACCGCAGCCTCCGCCATCACCGTCGCCCTCGCAGCCGACCTCCGTCTCCGAGACCGCTCCAACTCCCGTGTTGCCGCCCATCTCCTCGCCGTCTGCTCCTCCCGTTTCGCTGCCTGCTGCTCTCGCCGCTGCCGCCGCTGCTTCTGCGCCCTCTCACTGCCTCCCGCAAAACCCCGATGAGCTTCCCCCGCTCCGCCAGCCGTCGCCCACCTCGCCGGCGCATTATACGTTTGAGCAGCATCAGCAGCAGCACTCTCACCACCACCTCCACCCAGTCACCCCGCCTCTGAGAAAGGACACATGCTCCTCCATCTCGACGCAGGCTACTTCCGCCACCTTGGCCTCCACCGAGACCAACAACACATCGTACAGTGCCGACACCTCTCCTAACCTGCACCAGTCTATTTTCTCTGTAAAGGATGGCTCCGACGTCTCTAACAACCGCCGCACGAGCAGGAGACGGACCGGGCCCCTTTCCCAGCAGTCTAGAGAGCGCGCCGCACTCATCAGAAAGCTCGGTGCTTGCAATGATTGCCGGAGGCGCAGAGTTGCTGTAAGTCATTGCCTACCCTACCAGATGCGCACTTGCGCTTGACTGAACCCTTGTCATTGTCTCTCCCGTGTCAATCCTGGACTTATATGCCAACACTGGCTTCCTCTTAATATAGTGCCACCCCAGTCACCACAACATGACATGGGAGGATGTAGTCTCCAAGTTTCATCGATCCCACAGCCCGACTATCCAGGACATCGCGCCTTCCCTCGCCGCCGCTGGCCGGCCATTGAGTCCCGCCCCCGCCGTCGCCAACGTCCAGTCCTTGTTCGCGCACGATCCTCAAGAGATGGATATTGATTCGAACCCTCCTTCTTCTCATCAACCCGGCCGTCCTCCGTTGAGTGATGCTAGAATCCGCACTCCGCTGCCGTCTGGTCCTCGCCTTGAGAAGTCGTTATCATTGCCAGGTATCGAGAGCTTTAAGAACGACCTTCAGACTAACGTGGGGCGCATGCTCTCCACCCCAAGCCGAGACCGGTACACTTCGGTTCAGGTCCTCTTTCTGTTCTGGCAGGACGACGAAGATGTGTCTACAATTCACTCGGCTGTTCGAGAGCTCGGTGAGGTCTTTGACAAGTACTACCATTATGGTTTCCAGGTCCAGACAATACCCTCGTCGTCTGACGGCTGCAAGAGCTCCTGGAGGTGGCTTTCGCGACAGCTCAACGAGTTTGCTGAGGACCGTGACGAGCGCGATGTCCTGAAGATTGTCTATTATGCCGGACATACATATCTAGACGGCAATCGTGAGATGGTCTTGGCGAGGTACGGATATCACACGCAATCGTTTCAAGTTGGTGCTAACATGAGGGTAGTTCGAGGGACCCAGAACGGGCTTCGACCATCCGATGGGGTGGAATCCAGCAGACCCTGGAGGAGGCTCGAGCCGATACTCTCATCATCATGGATGCGGCGTACTACCCATCATCTCGCATGGTTCGACAGCAAGGTGTCCTGGAGCTGCTGGCAGCGTCGGTGTCGGAGGAGCACTTCTATGGCCTCGATCGATGCGCCTTCACACGGGCTCTGGCTGAACAACTTCGAGTAAGGGCAGCACGATTGAGCCCCCTTTCGGCCGCTGAGCTGCACGCAAACTTGTTCTCTCACTATGCCAAGATGGTGCAGGACAAGAACCCAGAGCAAGAGGTGCTGACCAGCTTCCCCTCGCCGCTGCACATGATGATGTCGGGTAACTCGAGACTTCCGTCCATCTTCTTGTCGCCAGTATACCAAAACAGCCCGATGCGCAGCAGCTTCTCGTCGTACGAGAATAGCCCGCAATTGCATTTGTCGATTCGTCTGGACGATGACAATGTCAACCTCGAGAGCTGGAACGAGTGGCTGCGGCTGATGCCCGAGGGAATCAAGGACATCAAGGTTGAAGGCCCCTTTCGAGCTACCTTTAGATGAGGAGCTGAGAGTTCTGGGATAATACCCTTCACATACGTTCAACGGCTCAAACCATACCATCAGTCAGCTACTGGTGCTCCTCTAGAAATAGAGGTGGCCAAATCCTCTAGAAACAGAGGATTGCTGTTTGGTTTACCCTGAAAATGGGAAGAAGCCTCGACCATGATGTCGGATGCTGTTGATGACCTGCTCCAGGACGGGACACTATGAACGGTGGTCCTGGGGACGGCTCTCTCAAAGACTTTGCAGCAAGCACGCACTCCCCTCTTGTTACGCTCGCATTGTTTTTTTACCACACTATGATTTGATCTGCAACATGTAATGACGAGTCCATGAAATGAAAGCGCATGGAGCCTTATGGACCGGGCAAAAAGCAAAAGGGGGGTGACGGTCCCGGCAGGATATGGAACTATGCCGGGGTTATTTGACGGACCGGACCAGGCCGAACAACGGACGGCCGGACGGAGAGACAGAGGGATTGGCGAAAAGGCGAAAAGCGGGCCAAAAGGCAGGACAATGAAGAACATGGCTTGGCTTGGGTTTGTTGGGTTTGATCTGGTTTGGTTGGGTTATAATGGCATATAGGCATACATAGCATCTTTGATTGTTTGTGTTCGGTTATCAAAAAGTTTCACTCCACCTCTACCCTTGAAGGTTGGCTGCTTGACATGGATGGACTGGACTCGGGCACGGACGGACAGCCTCGCCTGTCCTCGGGCACCTGCAGGGAATGACGAGGGCCAGCCCGACATGTGAAAAGGGCGGGCTGGGCTAGATGAAGGTCAGGTCCAATGATGACGAAATAGTCAACGATTCGCAATGCCAGCCATCCTTTGCACAGGGTTATTGTTGAGGAGCAGGAGAGGAGCAGAACCGGGGCTATGAGTCGGGTGATGTAGCGGTGCTAGCTAGATGTGACTGTTGATGAAGCGGGACCGTGGGGGATTGATTTTGATTGTCCAAGGCCAAGGATTCTTTCAGGGAGGGGAACAAGGCTGCGAGGTGGTAATTCGGTTATCGTATGTTTGCAATCGAGGGTCAAGGAGGGGTTCGAGAGAATGTCAAAGAAGCTGGTGGTTCCCCTCCATCATGACTCTTACTACGTTGTACCATGGGTGGTGGTGTCGAGAAAAGCTCTGTTGTCTACGCGGCAGACGGTGACATGTCGAACAGCAAAACCCCCCCCCACCAGGGACCGCAACAGATGCATTGATATGGACAAGTCGAACAATTCAGACCCAAAAGGTCCAAACTAAGGCCGTGAATCCCGCTTGGCATCAATCCAATGTTGCCTTACCGAGCACGGCCCAGCCATTCATTTTATCACCGAGGTGACCGCCCGAGAAATTCATCACCCAAGGAGAGGCCTGATACGATTTTTTGAACGGGACGGGACCTGACCTGGGCTAGCTAGCCGCCATCCATCCATTGATCCATATCCATAACCTGAGTTAATCCCTCCAAGCCAGCACAGCACACCGGGGCTAGCAGGCGGGCAGCCCACCACACCCGACCTCATACCTGACCTAACGCTACCTACCCGCCGCCGCCTCCACTGCACCACCAACCACAAGGTACCTAAAGCTACGTAGGTAGCCGCCCTCCATCCTGAGTGAGAAAAAAAAAAAAAAAAAAGGCTTCCCGTCTGCAGCAGCCCAACCTAACCTCTCACCTCACCTTTTGCAAATTCCTAAGCCTCTCATAGCTTTTTCCTCTTCCTCTCTTCTTTCCTTTCGTATTCATTCTCCTCCCCTCATCATCATACCCCCACGACCCATAATCAAACTCTGATCGACATGGGCGGTGTCATATCTTCTTTCTCAGGCAGTAGCGGTGAAGACTCCATCGCCGCGCGACAAGCGCTCGAGAAGAAGCTCGCCGACCGGGAAGAGACCATCTCTGTCCTCGAGGAGGACCTCAGCAAGAAGGAGAGGGAGTGCACAACAGTTTCTCAGGATGTCGAAGACCTGAGGAAAAAGATCAAGGAGCTCGAGGCTCAGTCCTCGTCGGCTCTTGACGAGACCCACGCTCGCATCGCCATCCTGCAGGACGAGCTCAAGAAGGGCGGTGACACATCTTCCGAGCAGCTTCGCAACACCAAGGAAGCTGCCTCCAAGAGCGCCCAGGACCTCGACGCCGCCAAGGCCGAGCTGGTTGCTCTCGAGGACAAGCTCAAGACTGTAGAGCAGGAGAAGCAGTCCATCGTCGACCAGCTCGCCGCTCTCAAGGCCGAGCTCGCCGAGGTCAAGGAAGCCCGCGAGGCCCTTGAGTCTGCCCTCAACAAGGAGATTGCCACCCTCAAGGCTCAGATCACCGAGGCTGAGGAGAAGAACCAGACCCTGCAGCAGGCCCACAGCAAGCTCGAGGGTGACCTCACCGCCGCCTCCAGTGCTGCCGACGAGGGCAAGAAGGCCTTGACAGGCACCGAGGAGAAGTACACCACCCTTCAACAGACTCATGACAAGCTCGAGACCGACCTGGCTGCCGCTGTCTCCGCTCTGGATGAGCAGAAGAAGGCCTTGGCCGGATCCGAGGAGAAGTACGCCACCCTTCAGCAGTCTCTCGACAAGCTTAAGGAGGAGTCCGACGCTCAGCTTTCCTCCGCCAAGACCGACCTGGCTCAGGCTGAGGAGAAGACTGCTGCCCTTCAGCAGACACACGACAAGCTCAAGACAGATTCCGAGAGTGAGCTCTCATCACTCAAGGCCCAGCTGGCTGAGCTTGCCGAGCTCCAGACCAAGCACGCCGCCCTCGAGCAGACTAACCAGACCCTGGAGAAGGAGCTGGCCGAGCTCAAGGAGAAGGTTGCTTCCCTGGAGAAGAACAACGAGGCACTGAAGAGCGACAGCTCTGCCGGCCTGGTGGCTGCCCAGAAGGAGGCTACCGAGTGGCAGGAGAAGCACAGTGCCCTGCAGACCACCCACGACGGTCTCTCCAGCGACCTCGAGGCTGTCAAGAAGCAGCTTGCTGACTCCGAGGAGGCCCAGAAGAAGTCGACTGAGGAGTATGCCGCTCTTGAGAAGAAGCTCGAGGAGCAGGAGGCTAAGCTGAACGACGTCGAGAAGCAAGCGGAGGAGGCCAAGGCCAATGCTACAAAGGTTGAGGAGGACCTCAAGGCCTCCCAGGCTGTAAGCAATCTTCCTTGACAACTTCACTTACAAAAGCTAATGCGTAAATAGGAGAAGGAAGCCCTCCAGGCCAAGATTGCTGGCCTCGAGTCTGACTCTCAAACTTCCAAGGAGTCCGAGTCCGGCCTCAAGACCAAGCTTGAGGAGGCCGAGGCCAAGGTTACCAGCCTTGAGGCTGATGCCGCCAAGGCCAAGGAGACTGAATCTGAGCTCAAGGCCCAGGTTGAGGCAGCCCAAGCCAAGGTCACCAGCCTCGAGGCTGAGGTCCAACAAGCCAAGGATGCCGAGGCCGCCTTGAAGACCAAGGTCGAGGAAGCTGAGGCCAAGGCCGCCAGCCTCGAGTCGGAGCTGCAGAAGGCCAAGGATGCCGAAGCTGAGCTTAAGACCAAGGTTGAGGAGGCCGAGGCCAAGATCGCCACTCTGGAAGCGGATGCGCAAAAGTCGACCGACGCCGAGTCCGGCTTGAAGACGAAGCTTGAGGAGGCCCAGGCCACCGAGGCTGATCTGAAGAGCAAGCTTGAGGAGGCTCAGGCTGGTCAGACTAGCGCCCAGACCGAGAAGGAGGAGGCTCTTGAGAAGGTCAAGGTTGCTGAGGCTGAGAAGACGGCTGCCGTCGAGAAGGCCGAGGCCGCTGAGAAGGAGAAGGCTGATGCTATCGCCAAGGTTGAGGCTTCTGAAAAGGAGGCTTCCGAGGCCACCGGCAAGGTCGAAGCCGCTGAGAAGCAGGCTTCTGAGGCTGCCGAGAAGGCTGCCGCCGCCGAGAAGGAGAAGACCGAGGCCGCTGCTAAGGCTGAGGCTTCTGCTAAGGAGGCTGCTGATGCCGCCGCCAAGGTTGAGGCCGCCGAAAAGGAGGCCGCTGAGGCCAAGGAGAAGGTCGAGGCTGCCGAGAAGGAGAAGGCTGATGCCGTTGCCAAGGTAGAGGCTGCTGAGAAGCAGGCCTCCGAGGCGGCGGAGAAGGCTGAAGCTCTGGAGAAGGAGAAGGCCGACGCTCTCGCCAAGGCTGAGGCTTCCGAAAAGGAGGCTGCTGAAGCGGCAGAGAAGGTTAAGGCTCTGGAGGCTGAGAAGACCTCTGCGGACGAGAAGGCCACTACCCTCGAGAAGGAAAAGACTGATGCCGAGGAGAAGACCAAGGCTGCTCAGTCTGCCTTTACCAGCGCCCTTGAGAAGGTCAAGGCCATCCAGGCCGAGAAGAAGGAGGCCGTGCAGAAGAGTGAGGCGTCCGCTAAGGAGACTGCCGATGCTCTCGAGAAGATCAAGGCATTGGAGGCTGAGCTCACAGAGCTCAAGGCGAAGCAGACCAACGGAACTGCCGAGGCATGAGCCAAGGTTACGTTGGTGATTTGATGTGATGGATGGACGAGATGCCCCCTGACGAATCTCTTGGTGAAGAAGAGAAGAAAAAGTTTATATGATCGATGTATGACGCTGGATGAACTGAAATGTCTGTCTAATTCATATCACGGGAAACGAAGGAGTGGACACATGCGTCTTTGATGAACTCGATACCCTTACATTAGTTTTTAGAGCGTAATTTAGATGAGCGTCTATGCCACTCTTTTACCTGCCATTTGTCTATTGTCCTATCTCTATCTGTTCCTATCTCTACACTACTCTCTCTTTATACTGCCCTGTCTCTATATTGTGCCAGACTGAGTTGAAGCTATCACGATTTGAGTATATACTGTACTCAATATATAAGACTGGTATTATCACTAGACAGTCAAAGGGTCCAGAATAGGCAATGGCCGAGACTCGAGATGGTGATGCTAGGGATCAATTAATTGGCTGCTTACGGTTTCAATGCTCGCTAAGCCACCTCATCGCATCCTTCCTCGTGTTCTAGGCAAGCCTGAGCAGGGATCACATCACAGCCATCTTTTCAGCTCTTGGGTTTCAAACATGATCTCATGTCGAACAACTCATCTATTCCTTGATAATTTCTTTCCAACTTGACGATATTCTTACAAACTTCAGAGACTCTTGTGTCATGGCGACCATGTCCTCGCTACGGACTTTAAGCGCCATCCTCTACCTCGCCGTCTTCGCGGCCGGATCAAACCCCTCTTTCAACCTCGCCGACGGCCTCGTTGACAGACAAGCCCACAAGATCGGCGACGATGTATGCCGTGATGCTTTCAGCGCTGACGTCGCGTGCGGGCCAGAGTTGGGCGAGTTTATGAAAACCCGCTCCATGTACCGCAAAGGAAGCCGTCTACCCACCGATGACGACCTGGACCCTTTCTGTACCGACTCATGCTATGTGAGCCTACTCGAGTATCGGCAGTCCGTGAGGAGCAACTGCGGGGACGCCGTGTACAAGGAACCTAGCGCTGGACGGTCCTGGAAGCCGTATCATCGCGCCGAGCTGGCTCTCTTTGCGTATAAGCGCAGATGTCTCAAGAACTTGTCAGTTAAACACTTATTTCAGTCATTCTATTCTTTGACTTAACCATTTCCTAGCGATGGCCAATACTGCAACGTCTTGGGAGAAAAGAACCTTCCCCGCGTCCTGACCGACCTTCGATGCGATGGGTGCTGGTCCAGGATGCTCCATCTCGAGGCTACATGCCCCCTCAACCCGAGAGCTTCAGAAAGCGCGACTCGACATCACGCGTTTCAACGTTCATACTGTCCACCCCAAGGAAACACGTTAAGGTTCGTTCTTTAACTACACTTCCAGATTGGTCTAACAAGAAGAAACAGAGTAACCGACTGCTGGCGCGGAGGAGGAGACTGCACATGCAAGAAGCTCATCCAAGTCAAACCAAAAGACACCTGGCTCAGCCTATCCCTAGAGCACGGCGTAACAACTCGCGATCTGAGCAGGAACAACGGCCTCGACTTTATCCCTGGGAACCAGTACCGCTTCGGTCTGCTCTGCATCCCCAGCCCGTGCCGTCTCCACGCCATAGAGATGGGTGACACGTGTGACTCGATCGCCGCGGCTGCGGGTGTTGAGAGGGGCGAGCTGGTTGATTGGAACCCTTATATTGAGTCTAGGTGTAGCAACCTTTCTTTCAGGGAGGGGGAGACGATTTGTGTTTCGGAGCGGTTTGTTGAGGGGAGGGATGATGAGGAGGTGAGGAGGAAGAAGGGTGCTCATGGTGATTCTCCATTTGATGTTGATCCGGATCAGGATGTCTTGGTGCCGGACGATCTATGATTGCGAGAGCTGGAACATGTTGCTTGTTGGGTACATCTTGCGGCTGGTCGGGAAGTGAAGGAATTACCTAACTGCTCAAAGGCTGAGAGGGAAGTGTTACATGACTATCCGTTGTCTGTCAGTTCCTTGAAACACCGGAGCTGAGATATTCTCTCGAAGGGACGATAAACGGGTCATTGGCTCTTCTCAGGCAGTCACTACAGCTGTATCATTTATAACCTTGTTTTTTCCTATGCTACTATGAAATGCTGTATGAAACATTCAGTATGTCGATATATCCAAATCCATCAAACGCTGCACTCTGTCCAACACACCATTAACAGACTCAAAGCCAAACCTTCATCAAAGGTGTCTGTCGATCATAACATCATGAATCCTCTCAGACCCTCAACTGGCACCTTGAACAAAAACGTGTCAACTCTACAGGCCCAGGATCTTCCCCGCTTTGTCGTACGGGGTATGCAATACTGACTGACACTGATGTATATAGGCTCGTTCAAGCACCACACTACGCAGGTCCTTAAGTGAGACAGCTATTCCGTGTTACAGCCACACGCCAATCTATCCGATCATCATCTGTTGGTGTTCTGTCGTCATGGCAAGACGGGTTCCGAAGATGTATCATGTTTCCAGTCTATGAAGTATCAGGCATGATACTTCAGGAGAAGAAAAGGTATATAGAAGAGAGCCTCCCCCTTTCCTCGCTCATCTGCGTTGCTGTCAATGACACATTCACACAATGGCCGTCACCGACACAACCATTAAGCTGCCCACCGTAGTGCTAGACACTACACTGACGGATCTATACCGTCAATCCGGGAGTCCCTATGCCGACAAACGTATCGGCCAAGTCCTGGGTACCTTTAGCGCTACTCTAACCCTCGGTCCTAAGGTGCCTCCCAACCGCAAATACGTCTATCAAGACAGCCCCTTCACTAGCAGCCATGATATGACCCCCGCCGACGACGCTATAACGACCATCAAGTATCTCTCCCTCCTAAACCAGCGAGATGCTTTCATGTGTGGCACGTCACCTGCCATCTTCTTCCACATGGATTCCTCACCACAGCGCAAGAGGCATGACCAGAAGCAAGTTATCAAGACGTTAGCCACACTATTGGATACACAGCGACCTCCCCTCGTCTTCTGCGATGGACCCGAGTACATCCCCATCAAGGAAGCAAACATTGATGTTGTAGCCTGCAAGGCTATCAGTGACTACCTTGAGGGGTACGAAAACGTCGTGCCGCTCGAGACGCATTGGTTCCTAAACACGAAGCGCGCCCTCGCCGAGTCTGGTCTTCCGACGCCAAAGAGCGTGGCTGTCACTGTTGAAGGCTTCCCCATAAACGCCGAGTCATGCTGTGCTCTCTGCATCGAGAACTGTCTGGATGGCTTCGTCATACCCAGCGACTGCGTGGGAGCCCGTGGGACGTGGTTGAGGGAGCAGAGTTTGAGGTTGTACCAGGCCGTCGAGTCGTACCCGCTGCCGTTCGTGCTCAAGAACCAAATGACGTTTGGAGGAGCGGGTACTTTCATCGTGAGGACCGAAAAGGATCGGCAAGGAATCATCAACGATCTCGGAAAGGGGGTTCTCAACCGTCTACTCTCGTCTGTCAATGAGACAAACTCACACCTTGAACCAGCAACCCTCATCTTCTCGGACTTCATCCAAGACCCAATCGGCGACTACGGCATAACCTTTTTCGTCAACGAAAAAGGACGTCAACCCATCTTTCTCGGTGTCTCGGAGCAGATCATCGAGGGTGACACGGCATGGGTCGGCAGCATTATAGACTACAGCCAGCAGAACGAGCTCCGTCTCAAGTTCTCCTCGCTGGTGGTTCAGATCTCGGAATGGCTGCAGTCATACGGCTATGTCGGACCTGCGGGCGCAGACGTTCTCGAGGATGCTGATAGGGCGCTTTATGTTGTTGACCTCAATGTGCGGACGACGGGGTCATGTTCTCTGCCGCTGTTGAGGACTCACTTTACGAGTAGAGGTCTCGATTGTGCTTCTTCATTCGCTATTGATGGGGAGAAACGCAGAGATGAGTTTATCGACATGTTTCTAACTGAGTTCCAGGAAGGTCGTATGTGTATTCTGAGCTGGTACGAAGATGAAATGTCAGGATGCAGTCTAGGTCACTTGGTAGTAGGCGCACAGGACGAGGTAAGCTTAAAAGAGCTGACAGATCGAGTAAGGGAGACATGCGGGCATGTGATATTCTAAGCAACAGACATGGGGAATTTTGAGAATGGCTTTGCTGTTTACGGTAAATGCAAGTTTGACGATAGTTTGGTTTTTGAGCGGAGAGGAGGTTGGTAATGCTGACAAGGATCACGGTTAAACTGCCGAAAGCGTTGGAGGAGGAGGGGAAGCTTTTAGTTGGAGGCGGCCGACCCTTGAGGTCTAAGCTAATCAAGCATAATTTGGTCTGAACCCAATTCACGTCATTATTTATGATGAATTGAGCATCTTGAAGTAGACAGTTATACCTGTGAAGTGGGAGTGATAGTGAGTACGAGCTGTGAATCTTCACTCCAAGTACAAGACATAGTTACACAAGCATCACCACCAAACTAGACGGATCCAACCTGCATGTGTAATCCCCTGCATGGGTTGGTAATGGCCCTGTCAGCCACATCAACCACCTAAACCAAACTCCCCTAGTCTCAGCTGAAAGACAAAAAGGCAAAATGCAAGACCAAGCTCCAATGAGAAGCAAGCGGCACAAAAAGCTCTCCTCCTCCTCCTCCTCCTCACCTTGGCTCTCCCTTTGCATCATCACAATTGCTTCAAGATGAATTGCAACGAGCTTCAAGGTCACGCCAAAGCTGACTGCTTCGTCGTCAAGAGACCTAGGGCTCTACAATGGTTCTACAAGGGACAACTACAAAAGACGAGTGAGGAGGAACGTCAGGCGGGGCGCTTTGAGCTCTTCCTCGATCTTCTTTGTGAGTATCACCAACCTTGACTTTCAACAACAAAGACTAATTCATCGTAGATGTCGCCATCGTCGCCAATTTTAGCGATGAGCTGGCAGAGCATCCAGATGGCGCTCACCTCGCCAAGTATATCCTCATCTTTGCCCCTGCGTGGCACATCTGGGCCGATCTCCGCGAGATCATGAATTCGTACTACACCGACGACCTACTTCAGCGCCTCATCATCCTCTGGGTAATGGCCCTTCTGGTTCTCTACGCCAACAATGCCAATTTCGCCGACGAGGACATCTCGGCCATGCGCACCACCGTCGGTGCCTACCTAGTCGCTCGCTTCACCACCCTGACCGTCTTTGTCCTCACTTCGATTGCTGCCTATCAGCACCGTACCCAGGCTCGCATCATGGCTGGCTTCATGTTTGTCGGTTTGCTCATCACCATCCCTCTCTTCTTTGAGAGTATCAGCATCCATGCCAAGGCTGCCATTGTTGCAGTGTCCATCTTTTACCAGGAGGCGACTTGGGCTCTCACATTGAGTCCTTGGATTAAGCGCAAGTTGAACCTGACATACAGCACCGCCGTCGATATTGCTCATGAAATTGATCGTATGGGCGCCTTTTTCATTATTATTCTCGGAGAGTTTGTGTACAGCATCATTGTGGGTAACAAGACGGGTATTGGCTTGACATCTGGTTATGCCAAGGCTGTTTGCACTTTGGTCATCGCCTTTGTGCTCAACTGGATCTATTCCAGCGGCGATGGCAGCATTCAGGCAACTCACCCGATCCGACGATCTGCTTGGACGGCTTTTGGCTTCTTCCTCCTCCACTTGCCATTGGCGGCTTCGTTCCTCATCGGAGGTCACGTTGCAGCCGCAAGTACAGGTGTGGAAGAGTTTGAAGATGGTCAGCGATGGCTTCTTGGAGGAGGACTTGGAGTTGGCATGTTTTGCCTATGGGTGTACGGGATGCTATATCGAGTCGAAGGAGAGTGCGATCTCTTCCTAACCCAGGTTCCGCGTATCGGCATGAGGTTGGTCGTGGCCATCATCCTCGTCGTTTTGCCTGAATCGCACGATCATCTCAACGCCGAGGATTTTATGTTTGTCATCATGGCTTTGTTCGGCTTCTTGTTGATCTGGGAGACCATTGGTGGACTATCCAAAACATCCAAGCTCTTTGAGCCTTGGAATGAGAGGTTCCCACCGCAAGAGGAGGAAGACACAGAAAGCTTGGCGAACTAGAGGTGCAAGAGACAAAACGGGGTTGTTAATGAGCGGGGAGATGCGAACAGGGTTTGTCAGTAGATGGTGTCTTGGCTATTTGAGTGTAAAGTATGCATAATATAACGCGAACACGAGATATACCTAGGTAGTTGAATCAAGCAATTGAAAGCTCGGTATTTACCCAATAAGGATCTGGCGTATTCTGCAATGGGGCAAAGACTTTGCATTTGGCGTTGGCAGTCATGAGGATTGCACTGCCACGATGAGTAACTACCTCGATACTGTACCTTACCCTCAAGCTGAAGGCTGATGGAAGCTTCCACGAAAGAAGCCGAGGCATCGATAGGGGCTGAACGTCATCGCCACTAGTCGTCATCTGTGGCGCATGCTTTGTATCAAGCATCATTCCAAATTACTAGCCGGGAGAAATATGATGGCTGTGAAGAGGAAAGATTCCAAAAATTTTAAGTCAGTGAGGCAGCCCAATGTATGTACCGTTGTAGACGGGTAAAGCCAAGAGAAAGAGGGCAGTGTTTGTAAAGAGCCTAAGACGTATTCACCCAGATGACCCTGTCATAAATCAAATCATGTACCTCTGGACCCATTTACATGCAGTCACCATGCGAAATGCGCAGAACGAATACATGCAGGGACGACATCTTGGCATCAACTGACCAATGTATCTACTGCAGAATGAACAAACACAACTCTACAGTTTATGGCCTCACAAAGAGGGGCTTTGGACTCTTTTCGTCTCTTCAATAGAGGGTCTCATGCAGAGTCTAGGTACAGTAGATGCCGGAGACCCGAAAGGAGGCTGTGCGACTTTTTCCCTATGTTCTCGAACCAATGGCGTCACCTGCGCCGCGCGCGTTGGGGCGATCGGGCAGGTCGGGGTCCCGGGTGGTGATTGCCCCCCTCCTTCGAATCGTTCAAGGTGGCGCGGGGTGGGTATCAGGAAGGCGCGAAGCTGTAGCAAGAAAGGTCACAGGTGGTAGTGGCAGTGGCAGGTGCCAAGGGGAAACGCTGACGACGAAAGAGGAGGCAATCGCTTTAAAAGGCCAGCGGAGCCGACGGTCCTTTTAGGTTCCTTCCTTGCACGAACGATTCCGTGATTCAGTTTGATTCATTGTCAAACGATACACTTCCCTCATTCACCTTACATCCTACCTATTACCTCTAGTACCTACATTATCGACTCTCCCTTACCCGCGACTTCAATCGCAACGAGTATACATCTCACAAGTCTCCCTCCGCATCATCTCTTCCATGGACGACTTTGCTCCTCCAACTGGCCCGCCCCCGCCCAAGGCCCCCGAGGTCCCTGCCGGATGGGCCGTGCGATGGAACGACCAATACAAGGAATGGTGAGTTATCAACCTGCATCCTTCGTTGCGCATTCCTATCCTAACTTGCGCCTCCTACAGGTTCTACGTCAACATCTACACTAAACAGTCCCAATGGGAGAAGCCTACCGCTCCCGTCTTCCCCATCGGTGAGGATGCGCCCGCTGGCCCTCCTCCCGGATATCAGCCCGGCGACGGCCCTGTACCGACAGACACAAAAAAGAACCCCTATGACGACCAGCGCAACCAGACAGTCGGCGGTCCCTCTTCTACCGAGGAGGACGATGCTAAGCTTGCAGCCAAACTTCAGGCTGAGGAGGATGCGCGCGCTCGTGGTGGCCCTGACGTCCCTGCTGGATATGGCGGCTCAAATAGCCCTTTTCCTCAGAACAACAGCCCTTTTCCTCAGAGCAACAGTCCTTATCCCCAGCAGTCTGGAAGTCCCTATCCTGCAGAACTTCCCCCAAGGGAGAGGAGTAAGAGCGGTGGTGGCTTCCTTGGTAAACTGCTGGGCAAGGGCAAGCAGATGGCCGGAGGTCATCAAAGCGGTTCTCATGGTGGCGGCTATGGAGGCGGTTACCAACAGCAGCAGCAGTATTACGGCCAACAACCTCAAGGATATCCTGGACAGGGTCCTCCCATGGGCTATGGCGCTCAACCCCATTACGGCCAACAAGGTTATGGCCAACCTGGTGGATATGGCGGTTACGGTGGTGCTCCTGGCTACGGTGGTGGCTACGGCGGTGGTTATGGAGGCGGTCACGGAGGCGGCTTTGGCGGCGGCCACAGTGGTGGTCGCAAGCCTGGCGGTGGCGGTATGGGAATGCTGGGTGGTGCTGCTCTCGGTGCCGGTGCTGGTATTCTCGGTGGCGCCCTGATTGCGGATGCCATCAATGACAATGAGCAAGACGCATACCAGGATGGTTTCGGTAAGTCATGACATCAATCCTGCATATTCATGACAGTGCTAACTCTAGAGTAGAAGATGGAGCTGACTATGGTGATGATGGTGGTGACTTTGGTGACTAAGGCAACAGCTGGGATGTTCTCATCCAGTCGCCCTCATGCGATTTACTTATGAACATGGTTCACTGGAGTCTCGGATTGGTGGTTGGCTGGGCTTTTTACTTCATGAATGCACGATGGGTGGCAGGGATTTGGGTATTGGATTGAGCATATGACTGAACCACACCAAAGGGTTTGGCTAGAATTCCAGAAGAATTGGCCTCTATTGGGAAGGACCATTGACTCAAGTAGAATGGCCAAATTGATTAATGATATCCATTGCCAAGGGCATCCAACGCCCGTTGTTTCATAATCTCTCTATCATATCATATACTCTCAACAACGCCACCTCTCAGGTTTATTTCGGTGATCAGGTTACAATTCTGATTTTGTATGTGCATTACCGTCTCACACCCTGGTTCTTTGAAGAGCCACCGCCATTGTTACCGCTGTTTCCGCCCTCCTTCTTGTTGGAGCCAGCAAGATAGGCAGCCATATCAAAGTTGGTGAGAGGGTTCTCTCCAGAAGCCTGCGCATTCATGACGGCGTTCATGGGGCTATTCTTCTGTTGAGCTTCAAACTCGGCGCGTAGCTCGGGATCCACTGATTCTTTGGTTAGCTTTTGTTCGAGTGTTGAGGTAGTAAGGGCCACGTACTGCTGTCCATGAGTTTGGGCATGCCGACTAGCAGAACCAGACTGACAAGAGCCATGAGGATCATGGGGTTCTTGAGAATAGAAAATACAGAGACTAGAGTCACAATGTTAGCATCTCGTCAAGACCGCGAACAGCCGGGTATTCATCACTCACACTGCGGCCTCTCCATAAAGTAGTTCTTGGAGCCAATCGCCCTAACCTCGAAACCCCTCCCCTTGCTCCCCTCCTTCACGGGTACAACCTCGCCTTTGTTTCCCCAGTCATTTCCACGGAAAGTCTCCCACGCCTGGACAACGTCGTGCTCAGCACCTTCAACGACCTGGATGTCGATGCGCAGCGGGTGGAACGCGTCGGTCGGGGCGTGGATATCAGCGAGGTACGACCCAGGAGTGACGTTTCGAAAGACAAAAGTGTTGGCTAAAGATAGAGGCGCAGTGTAGTGCACGCCGGAAGAGGAGAGCGTCGCGTGGGTGGATGGCGGGAGGGTGAAGGGGTTCGGCTTCGCGGGGAGGTACAGCGTAAGAGGATCAGAGGCAAGAGCGAAGGAGAACAAGGCGCTGAGGACAGCGCCGGTTTCGGGGACCGTGAGACGCATCTTGAAGGGTGGGAATTGGCGATGAGGTTTTTGAGTGGTGATGTGTGGAGGTTGGACAGAGTGACGTTTGTGGTGTTGAGAGTTGTTGTTAGAGACCAAGTGGGCCAATCAGATTCGGGTGTGGCTTGGAGCTCCTTGTCAGCCTCAATTCGAGCACGCAACGTTGGCGTCAACTATTTCATCCGATAATTCACATCTGAGACTCAATTGGTTTATACATTGTGGATTTGATAAAAATATACGCTTTCTTCATTCAACTATCTTCATTGGGTATTTAATCAAAATCATCCCGTCGCTCTTTATCCAAACAAACTATACTATCTAACCCTCTCTAAGGAGCAGTAGGAGCCTCAGCGTCCTTGCCCTCAGGGACAACAACCTTTTGCTGCTCGCCCTTGGTGGTGGCGTCAGCGGCAGCCTTGAAAGACTGCTCAAAGTCGGCAATGATGTCGTCAATGTGCTCGATACCGACAGAGATTCGGATCAGATCCTGCAAGACAACTAATTAGCAAGGAACAAGTGAAGATGGATCAGGGTTGCTTACCTCGGTGACACCAGAGCTGAGCTTCTCCTCATCAGAGAGCTGCTCATGTGTAGTGCTCCAGGGGTGAATAGCGAGAGTCTTGGCATCACCGACGTTGGCAAGGTTGGAGATGAGCTTGAAGCCGTCGACAACCTCGCTACCAGCACCGCCGCCCTTGACGCCGAAGCTCAGGACACCACCGAAGCCTCGCTTGAGGTACTTCTTGGCCGTCTCGTGGTAGGGATGGCTCTCAAGTCCGGGGTACGAAACCCAGCTGACGTAGGGGCTGGCCTCGAGGTACTTTGCGAGGGCAAGGGCGTTCTGAGCGTGACGCTCGGCGCGCAGGCTCAGGGTCTCAGTTCCGAGGAGGAGCTGCTGGGCAGCAAAGGGGTTGAGGGTGGCGCCGAGGTCACGGAGGATCTCGACTCGAGCGCGGATGATGAAAGTAGCAGCGCCGAAAGTCTCGTAGAACTTGAGGCCGTGGTAGCCGTCAGAGGGCTCGTGGAACTGGGGAAAGCGGTCTTTGTGCTTGAGCCAGTCAAACTTGCCAGAGTCGACGACGACACCGCCGATGGTGGTGCCGTGGCCGCCGATCCACTTGGTGGCAGAGTGGACGACAATATCGGCGCCGTGGTCGATGGGGCGGATGTAGTAACCGCCAGCACCGAAAGTGTTGTCAACCTGGGAGAGGTAAGCCAATGGTGACCAAGTGACTTTGGGTTCAACTTACAACAACGGGAACACCCTTCTCGTGGGCAACCTTGGCAATAGCCTCCAAGTCAGGAACGTTGTACTTAGGGTTACCAATACTCTCAAGGTAGACAGCCTTTGTCTTGTCGTCAATGGCAGCAGCAATGTCTTCGGGCTTGTCGCCGTTGACAAACTTGGTCTCGATGCCTAGACGGGGGAGGAAGACCTTGAGCTGGTTGTATGTGCCACCGTAGAGGTTCGAGGTGGAGACGATGTTGTCGCCGGCGTGAGCCAGAGTGTTGATGGCGATGAACTGAGCGGCCTGGCCAGAGGAAGCAGCGAGGGCAGCGACACCACCCTCGAGAGCGGCTATTCTCTTTTCAAAGACATCGACCGTAGGCTGTTGTGTTTGTCAGCCAATAGTTTGTATAGTGAAGCCGAGGTAACTCACGTTCATGATACGGCTGTAGATGTTGCCAAACTCCTTGAGGCCGAAAAGCCTCGCACCATGAGCCGAATCATCAAAGACGTAGCTCTATTCAAAGTCCATTGTCAGTATCAATTACCGAGCTAAGATTCTGAAGCCGACGACCCGAAAGCTGTATGAATCGGGGAGGTGGGTCATTTGTGGGGGAGGCACAAAAGCAACAACAGACGTACAGTCGTGGCGTAGATGGGGACGGCTCGAGAGTGGGTAGTAGGATCGGGCTCGGCGCTAAAGAAGATGTTAGTTGAAGTAATTCAAGATGATAATTCTAGAGATCAAGCTGTGTGTAGGTGATGGTGAAAATGGTGGGGTGTAAATACCCCGCCATCAGGGTGAGGTTGTGTTGGAACGTACCCCGCGTGGAGCTGCAGCGTCTCAAAGTTCTTGCTCAAGTCGGACATGATGAGAGGAGGAATGGATGAGAGTAAAGCAATGAAGAGAGGAGAATAGGACAAGTCTAGAAAAGTCTAAACAAGAAAGAGTCAAGAGAGAGAGAAGGAGGGGAGAACGAAAGGGATCAGCTTACAGAGATGGTGTCATTGCTCTTTATACTTTGCTCAACACCCCCCTCCCTCTCAGAAGAAAAAGACGCCTTGCGCGGAACAAAGCAAGTTATGCGCCCAACAATGGTCTTGCATATTCCAGCTCAACCACCAAGCCCAGTTCTGTGCCCCCTCGTAGACGCCTTCCCCTGCCTCGGACAGGCAGAATTGACAACAAGACAAGACAAATCCCACGACCATCTATCCAATCCAAGCCACTTCGGGCATGGCCTGTGGGGAAGGTCTCGGAGCACGCCATCGACGACAAGTCCCATGGCGTCGATTCTGACACCAGCTCGAGGTCGCCTCATTCGCTGTGCCCCCCCCGCGAACAACTGCCCATGAGCCTCTCATGGCTTCATTTTGAAGTGTCCGGTTCCCGGAGCCATGGTGCAATTCCGAGGGCCGGGCCGAGGGCCGTTTAACTACTTGCTGCGCCGTGTGCCTGGTTGCTCAAGTTTAATCGGACATCTTACGTTTCGAAATATTGAGACTCTTGTGCCTCCGTTGTCGGGCATGTGGCATATGGCATGTGGCATGTGGGCTTTTACAACTCCATCATGTCGATCCCAAGTGCGGGGCAAATTGACAAGTTTTGACCGAGGGAACGTTCAAAGTTGGAAGAACGAGGGGCATAAGCGGGATGACAAGCTCCCAAAGAGGCAACTCGAGGGTTGCATTCTAAAAGGTAAGAAAGAAATAGAGAGGTTCTCAGTAGACAATTTAGGCCCTAATGCAGGATTGGCATCTAGGCATCCGCATTTGTAATTAGAGACATCATATCGCATAAAATTAATATCGCCGCCGTCTTATACCCCAAACCTCATTACTTTCATAGCCATTCCCCTTACGGCGAGTAATCCTCACCGCCTTCCCCGCCCCGGGTAAAGTCATTATAATAAGGATAGCCAGACCATAATAAGATAACTTTCCCTCCTTAATTATACTCTCTAAAGATAGGATTTTCGACTCAATAATTTTAATTACTATTCTTCCTATACGATCCACGCCTTATAACGCAGAATCAGCTATCGCAATAGCCTCTACCGAGTCGCAGTTAAAGACAGGGGAGGAGATAGCTACCAACGAGGCGTCCAACAGGGTATCTCACACTCTCGCTTCAATCCCTAACACACAGTTATCACAGCCCGCACACGCCGGGCAGCAGCCACAGAGGGGTTAGCGGTAAAGTAATAAGCAAACTCTATATTTTCTAGAGATACTATTAATTACTCGTCGTAAGGGATATCTTAATATATAGAAATCAGGGCCGATTACCTTAGTATTATATACCTTCCTTCCTAGCTTCTAGGCATGCTAGCCTAAGGTTAATTAATCCACCTAGATCTTAGCGAATAAGCTATAGCTTCTAAAGAAATACTAGTATATATTCCATAAGGCATATAATCATTTAGGGACTAACTATAACGATAATACTAGGAAGCTTTATATAAGTAACTTAAATAAGGAAGTCTTTATCCTTTAATTCGGAGGAGAGGGGAGGAAAGTAATTAGAGAAGGGCTTCCTCATAATAACATTATTAACTTCAATACCTAGGGTAAGATCTTCTCAAACGATCTACCCGCCGGGAGGCATATTCACGCACCTAATAATACTACCTATTAGCAAAGACGACGAGGACGGCAAGAAGACGCGATATTAGGCGAGGATAATAACGAGCCAGCAAATTAGCGGCCTCGAGGATAGCAACTAAGCGTTTTCCCCGGGGAAAAAAGGGATCAAAGTATCCTCCACACGCAGGCAAGTCAGCCAGGCATCTCTAGACTTATCCCTAGGGTATCACATACCTCTCTCTCGCAGCCAGGAGGATCTCCATAGCGAAGGAGACACTCTTCCTCGAGTATACCGCCGCCCAACGCACCGACAGCTACTTCTCGCAAGAGAAAGAGGTCTAGCTTCTCATAGGATTAGATAAAGGAGCTCCTATAGGAGCATAATATAAAGAGATAATACTCCGTCATAACGAGGCCAAAGGGATCTAAAGATATTAAGAAAGCTATTACTAGCTATAAAGAGCTTATAGTAGATAAGGACCTAAATATACTAATTAAGGCGATTAACTAATTATATAAGGATTCAATAAATGCAGTGGTATAAAATATATTAGGTTTAGTTACGGCGAAAGAGGCCCTACTTAAGGGGAAAATTAGACCATTAGAGTAAGATTATAGGTACCTATATAAGATTATTTAAGCTCTATAATATAATACCTAAATTAACTACTTTTCTCATATAAATCTAGGTAATCTAGGGTCCTATAATACTAGCCTTTAACTTCTTAATATTAAGGATTACTTATAGCTATATAGTAGCTATATGTTTTCTACTAAATCCGCCCTCACCGCCCTTATAACCGCCCTCGCAATAACTTCCCCCTTATATATTACTCTTACTACTACCCTTAGGGCTACTTTTAGGGCTTTCTTTAAGACTATTAATCTCTTTAATATTAGTATAGCTTTCCTCCTATAACCACGCAGCGATATTCTTATGCATCTAATAGCTATTATAGGCAGGTAGGATAATATCAGCTTAGACTTCCGCGGCCTCCATCGCTTATCACTCTACTTCTATTAATCCCCTCTTATTTTCCCTCCTTAACTACTTAGGTAAGACTCCTCCAGTTATAATAAAGTTATATAGACCAGCCGTAGCGTATATAATAAGCTACTAATTATTAAATTCATACTTAGGTAGGCTATCTCATAAGATCTAAAACTTTTGCTTCTATATACTAAAGATATATTTAACGGTAACCTATAATTACGAATAACAAAGGTTATATAGCTCTCTCTTATTCTCTAGAAGCTCTCCTCGCTAATAATACTCTCATAGATAATATATAAAACCCGTGAATAGAAATAAAAGTCTATTTCGACTCCTAAAGCCAGTATTAGCAAGCATAAGACAATTCCTCGCCAAATATAGGTTTATTATATATACGATCCGCATAAGAGACAAATCATAGATTAACCCCTTAGCGCCGGTAAGGATATATATAAAGAGGTTATTATTAAGGTCGACTTCTACGAGGATATTCTATAAGATCTTATACTTCCTCGACCACTACCTTGCCTACTAAGAAGCAGGAATATAAGCGCCTACGTAAGTACCATCGATAGCCAAGTTAGCGCTAAAGAACTAAAGAAATAACTTATCTAATTTAACCTTCCTCAATAGCATCATCGTATACTTCACGAAGCAATTATATAAGACTAAGAAGGCATCTAATATCTCATAAATAACCCTTAATATAGTCCCTTAATTTATAAAGAACTTATATGCCGTTACTCTCTAAGGAGCGCCATAGGCGAGGATAAAATAAAAGATTATAACTTTTTATTCTAGATATATCGCCCTATTATCTCTAATAGCTATATACGACCGAAGCTAACTACAGAGGGCTAAGAATACCGCCTTTTCTATACGAAATAAGGTCCTAAATATCTTATTATCTACTTCGAGAAAGAACGCCACAATAGCCCGAGACTCCCCCGGGTTCATCCTTTACCTAATATCCTCTGCGATAAGGTTATTATTAACTTCAGAGGGAGAATCTATTCTACTATAGCTTTCTAGGTAAGCAAAGGCGAGAGCAAGCCAGTTAGGGTTATTAATAATATTATCTTTAATAATAATCCGCTATAGGAACTTATCGTCGCTAATATCCTCTTCTATAGTTATAATCATTTAAGCCCGGCCGAGATAACCAAGATATAGATATCGATGATAGCCTCACCTCCATACTATTAACTTAAACGGCAGAAAACGATATCTACGAAGCTTCCTATGCCTCCTTAGGCAGCTCCGTAGGCCCCGGCTAGCGTAGTACATAAGGAAAGTCATCTAGACGGTCATCTAGACGTCAGACATGACTATAGACGGGATATACTCTTATGCACAGCGAAAATCCCTATTAGATTAAGGTAGGCGTGTCTTAGCATGCAGTTAACCACTTATCAGATGTCTAGATGGCTTTTGACTGCAGTCCTGCATCAGGGCCTTATACGGCTCACCTAATATCTCGATAAGGAATGCATCATGATGGATGGATGGGCGAATAAACCTCCCCCATGGCACAACGAGATCATCCCCAGTTCTTACATCGACCTGCAGCATTACTCAATGCCACTGCAGGATGGTGCAATTGGTTTCCATGCTGTCCCCCCACCATCAAGACATTGAGGCGTTCGACACCGTGAACCGGAGCTCTCGGTGACACCCACCCCTGGACTGAGCCCAATAGGCTGTGAGTTCTTAAATTGAACAACTTCCCTCGTACGACTTTGAACCCTCGTCCCTCTTTCGATTCTGGCATACGCACGAGCCTCACCTCACCTCACATCCCGGGCTCTCCTCGGTCTGGAACTCGGCATGATGCCGTGATTGCGATAATTCGACAATGATCAAGGTCGATTGAAAATGAGCCAGCCCGGCTGCTCTTCAGATCCGACTTCCTCTCTCGGGCGATTCTAGCTATTCGGCTATTCAGCTATTCAGCCATGCTATGAGCTACCAAAAAACGCCTGGTGCCGCCACCACCGTCCCCTCCATGAGGGGATAAAAAAACAAGAACTCCAAAAGGTATTGTCCTTGCCGATACACCTTTAACAATTTGGAGAGGCCATACCGGAATGGCGCCGTCTATCTCCTTGCAAATCGATGCCTGAACGCCTGTCATGAATCCCATCTCCCATCCTTTACGCATTTCCCATGTTGTATCGAAAGCATCCGAGCAGCCAGCATTCAGCTGAGGTCGGACATCGCTCCACGTCTTGAATATTGTAATTTGGCCCTAACTTGTATAATTTAGGCCTCTTCAAACTTGTCCCATTTCCCGGCTGTTGTCGGCGTACTTGGGTTGCTCAAAGCCCCTTTTAAACATGTCCTTGGCCATGAGGATTGTCGTGGCGATCCACGTCGTGAACTGGCCCGCGGCAACCACTGCGTCGGCCCGGCCGGAAGAGCAGACGGCTCCCTCGCAAAAGATGAGCGACCCGATGTAGATGGCGATCGCAATGAAACCGGCAAAGTATAAAGCGGCATTGACGGATTCGACCCCGATGGCGACGTATTGTTGTGAGAAGCGAGGTGCGAAACGAGGTACCAGTTCTAGGTACACGAGCGAGAATACCGAGAGGATCGATGATACGAGGAGGTAGTTGAAGGGTGATGGTATGGATTTCTTGTTGCTCATGAACCAGTTGATAACTGCACACGGAATAGGTTAGTCACACGAGATCTCGGTCGATAAGGGCCCATCGAGTAAGGACGCCAAGAACTCAGCTCAGCTCAGCTCTCGATAAAAAAAAAAATCATGGTCTCAAATGAGGCCATTTGACTCTCTCAACGCACCATAGCTGCTAAGACTGATACTGGCTAGAGACAAAGCCAGCTGCAAAACTCGCAGAGATGTGAGGACGACTCGACCCATGATGAAATAAACTCTCGGCAGCGCGGGATAGCCGGGGAGGAGGGACTAATAAGACACTCGCGAAGGAATCTCTCCAAAGAAAAAAAAAAAAAAGAAGATGGACAAGTTTCCGAAAAAGAATTATCGAACAGACTTTCGCCCAGAAGGAGGGAGAAGGTCCCAAGAACGACGGCAACGTGGGAATCTATATAAACCAAGGCCGGCTGACGAGACATCTCTCGGGCGATGTGGGGTCCACGGGCGATCCAAGGGAGATGCTCCGAGAGAGAGACCGTGGACCCGTCAGGGAACCGCAAGGGGCCACTAAAAGGAAAAGGGAGTAAAAGAGGAAAAAATAGAAAAGAGAGCTTTTTTAGGTGCCGAAGGAAACGTCGATCGGAAACAAGCAGGATGGTGGCATAAAAAATGTCCTTTTCCGGGTATCACCAGAGGGAGGGGGGCGCATAGTTACTGCAACGACAACCAGCGCCGTCTTGAGTCGTGTTTTTTTTTTTTTGGCCCGCCGAGGCAAATGCTGAGACGGGGCACGCCAATATGAAACGGCCCTGTTTCTAGGGGAAGGTCCTCTTTTTTAATGCGAGGCGAGGGTCCCTTATCGAAGGTGACGCTCTTGGGCATCACCCATATCGGCAGATGCTAAAAAAACCCGTGTCAAGATGGCATCCAGGGGTATCATCAATGCGCTTGCTCATGCGAACCCGCATCAGGACCAATGATCCTTTTTTTCTGTCAATGCTGAGCAAACTCAACTCAGGTAGAGCGACCGGACACAAGGGGATCCCTACCTCGCGCGGTTCATTCGGATTCGTAGGATTTCCTAACCAACCAGGTCGTCGACGGGCGTGCCAGCGCTGTGAGACGGTTTGCTGCAGATCTCGTAGATCCTCTGTGTCCTCGCATACCGTACCGTGGTTGAAAGCCGTGATATAAGCTGGGAGATGAACCGGACGGAGGCTCAAACAGAAATGTGACGGGAATGCAGTCACAGCGGCCTGCGACCGGCACTACTGTTGCTGATCATCCCAGCCCTAGCTGGGAGCTGGCCAAATGACGGGGCCACTCGGCCAATAATGTTTGCGACATGCTTACAGGCATCTCGAGTGAAGAACGGGAGTTGGAGGAGTTGAGATGCAACATCGGCAGCCGTGTCTTCGGCTGTTGGTTCTTCAAAAGACAGACATACATAGCTGGCGAGATTGCGATGATGATCAGCATCAGCAGCCGCTTGGCACGCTGTGAGTGTCCGTGAGAGGGCAGGGAATGCCAGCACGTGCAGGCAGCTTCTCACGTGCATGAGCTCGACTTGGGACGGGAAGAAGGAAAAGTGTGGCCTGGCTGTGTTTTCCGTCTTCGTTGAAGAGGTGACGTCGTAGTCCCAAAGCTTGAGTATGAGCAACGGCCCTTTCATCTGGTGACAGGCGAATCACAAACTTTGTGAACCGCATATTCGTAGTTCGACCGATATTGTGTCTCGAGTTGATCAACAATATTGAACAACATGGCCGTCTTGAAAGATTCGCTCCTTGAGCGTATACAACCCGTCATGATGTTGAACAAGACAAGAAAGAAGTATGGATTTCGTTGCCGAAGGATACGCGATTGGCTTGTGGTAAGATTCTGGGGAGACCGAAGGAATCATGTCATGAACCAGATAAGAAAAGAAAAAAAGAGGAGACGAAGCCGTGAAAAGCTGGGGGAGATGGACAAGGGCATGTAGCGACAGCCAGTTAAAACCAGACAGATTGTCGAGATGGATGGGATCACGAGGAAAGCCAAGCCATGAAATGAACTTGACAAGAAGTGCTCAGCCACATTGAATAGATTCTAGTAGGCAAGAGAAAGAAATTCACATGAAACCGAACAAGACCCGACATGCCTCTCCTCAAGGGGGGGGGACACGCCAGGCTCTTTAAGAAAAAGAACCTCATCTTCTGTTTGGACAGAAAGACGGGAGAGGCATCAACTCCACTCCCTAGCGTCCGTTACGACCGACTCGGGGGGAGTGATGGGGATGGGGAGCAACAGAGTGCTTACGGTTACGCATGTGCCACAGCATGTGTTGTACGACCCCATGTAAATTCATTCACACAATATTGTCTGTCTCTGGATGGACAATCTTGTGTTTTTTTTTTTTTTTTTTTCTGCATAAAAGCCACTGCTTCCACAACGTGCGCAAGTGCTGACAAGCTGAAAAAAAGAAGGGTGATACTGCGCTCTGAATATGTCGTTGAGGGACTCAACAGCAGGCTGCAGTGAGACTTGACGGGATACATACAGCGCTCACTCTGTCATGGCAATCTCATGGCCACCACCCCCGCATTCTTTCCATGACATGGACCCTCGCCAAGGTCGTCTAGGGCGATTCAGTCCGGTGCCCATCTCCAGGTTCCATGGCCTCGGCTCAAACCTCTGAATAAGGTCATGCCCGAGTTCCTTTTCCACGCCGACGACGGGTTCATTGTCCTGTTCGCGACAAAACCAGACCGAACCAGCCACTCACAGAGAAGCCAGTTTCCCCATGCTTCGGGGCCATGCAAAAGGCCCGTCGGTCCCTCTCCCCCCAGTTGCCCCCCCAGTCCAGAGATGGATGGAGTAAAATAAATCTGGGGCTGCCGAGGCACATGGGGTTTAAAGGTAGCGGCGCCTCGGTCCCTCCTCTCCCCAAGCTTGACGTTGGAACCTTGGAAAGCCGATGGCGTCGTCGGGGGCTTAGGCTTGGGGTGTCCATTAGTACCAGTACCTTTCAGTAGATCTTGCTCAAAAACCCAATCCTCTCCGATCCAGTCGCCGTCGTCTGTTTCTCTCTTGTTATTTCCTCCCCGTGCCTCTCTCTCATCCCTTGCTTTGCTTCTCTGGATCGTCCACGACAGTAGAACCTTGTTCCAAGGCATCATCGCCATTGTCCTCTTTGCTTCCTTCAAGTAAAAGACAAGCTCCTCCCCGCGTCCCCAGACTCTCCTGTCGGTTCCGTGTCTTGTCTCGCCTCGCCTTTCCGGGCCAGTTCCTCCGATCCACTCTCCAGCGTCGACCCGTCGACGACTCGCCCTCGCGACCATGGCGCCTCAGACAGAAAAGGACTATGCCGCCTTGTACAAGAAGCTCTCGACTCCTCCGCCACCGGGCTCCCCCTACGGACTTCCGATCCCCGGCTCCGAGCGGCCCAACCGATCCCCCGTCTACCGGCACTGGGCCGTCCGCGACGGTCCTCTCATCACCACGCTAGAACCCGAGGTGCACTCGACACACGACGTCTTTGAGAGGAGCGCCCGGAAGTGGCCCAATGCCAACTGTCTCGGCACCCGTCACTGGAACCCAGCTTCTCAGAAGTGGGAGGACACGTACGACTGGCTCAGCTACGCCCAGGTTGACGTCCGGAGGAAGAACTTTGGTGCCGGCATTGTCGAGATCCACAAGGCCATCAACTACCCGGCCGACAAGTACGGCGTGGCACTATGGTCGCAGAACCGCGCCGAGTGGCAGATAACTGGTAAGACCTCCCCTCGGGCCGTCATGCGCGTGTAAGTAAAGTCTGACATGTCTTGGTAGACCTCGGCCTTGTTTCTCAGTCTCTCTACTCGGTTTCCCTCTATGAGACACTCGGCCCTGACACAACCGAGTACATCATCAACCATGCCGAAGTCGCCTGTGTCGTTTGTTCTCTGCCTCATATCCCCGTCCTCCTCAAGATGTCGCCTCGCCTGCCCGGTCTGAAGCTCATCGTGTCTCTGGACCCTCTGGACCATGGAGAGCTGGCATCTCACACCAAGGCCGCGGTTCTCAACGAAATCGCCTCTCAACATGGTATCCAGATTTACTCCATGGCTCAGGTTGAGGAGATTGGTGCGAGGTCTGGACTTGCGCCTCGAGGCCCGAACCCCGATGACGTGTGCACCATCAACTACACCTCTGGAACCACTGGTAACCCCAAGGGTGTTTTGATCACCCACAAGAATGCCGTGGCTGCTATTGCGGGTGGAAGAACCAACGGAAACGTTGGCCCGGGTCCCAAGGATGTTCACATGTCGTATCTGCCTCTTGCGCATATCTACGGCCGTCTTATTGACCAGATCGCATTCGCCGAAGGCTCAGCCGTTGGCTTTTTCCGAGGCGATATCCTCGGTCTGGTTGATGATATGAAGATTCTCCAGCCTACTGGCTTCATTTCTGTACCACGACTCTTCAACCGCTTCAACTCGGCTATTCGAACCGCCACCATTGAGGCTGACGGTGTCCGAGGCGCCCTGTCTCGGCGTGTCATCAACACCAAGAAGGCCAACATGCGAGCCGCACCTGGCAAGGCCTCCAACTCACACTTCCTGTACGATAGAATCTGGACGCCCAAGGTCAAGGCCGCAGTTGGTCTCCAAAAGGTTCACAGCATGGTCAGCGGCAGCGCTCAGCTCGACCCCGATGTTCAAGAGTTCCTCCGCGCTGCCTTTGGCAACCACTTTGCCCAAGGATTCGGCATGACGGAAACATACGCCGTCGGAACCATCCAGGCACGAGGCGATTATACCACCGGCAACATTGGTGGCCCCATGTGCTGCGTTGAAGTTTGCCTCGAGTCGGTGCCAGAGTTTGATTACACGGTGGATGACAAGCCCAACCCTCGCGGTGAGCTCCTGCTACGCGGACCCGTCATCTTCCGCGAGTATTACAAGAACGAGGAGGAGACCACCAAGACGCTCGATCCCGATGGATGGTTCCACAGTGGTGATATCGCCGAGGTCGACAAGATGGGCCGCTTCAAGATCATCGACCGTAAGAAGAACGTGTTGAAGTTGGCCCAGGGCGAGTACATCTCCCCCGAGCGCATCGAAAACGTCTACATGGGAAGCACCAACCTCATCACTATGGCCTACGTCCACGGTGACGGTACCCAGTCGTCTCTGGTCGGAATCTTTGGTATCGACGTGGAGAACTTTGCGCCATTCGCCAGCAAGATCCTGCAGGAGACTATCGCCCCCAGCGAGGTTGCAGCTCTCCGGGCCGCGGCCAACAACCCCAAGGTGAAGGCCAAGTTCCTCAAGCTCCTGGATGACATTGGTCGCAAGCACAAGTTTAATAGCTTTGAGAAAGTGCGCAATGTCCATCTCGAGATTGACCCCTTTACGATCGACAATGGGTTGTTCACACCTACGTAAGTTTTTTTACCCCAAAAAATGACGTTTACTGGTTGGCTAACAAGGCAAAAAATAGGCTTAAGCTGAAGCGTCCTCAGACGGCCAAGGCTTTCCGAGACCACCTGGACCGCCTGTACGAGGAGCTCAACTCCCAGGAATCCGCTGGCAAGAGCAGGCTGTAAGATAGCAAGTTGTAGAGGGTTTAAACATTTTATTACGGCGTCAGAGATCTATTGAAGATATAGTATGTATGTTAGGAGGTAGTTAGCGACTTGACCTTGTATATGACTGAAATACTACCACCATATTGAACTGAGTCCAATTAACAACGAATCCATATGTGAATGCCAGGCTTCCCACCTAAAAGATTGCCTGCTTAAACATTTACTTAGAGACTGTGCTTTGTTAATTTATTCACGTTGAGAGGACAATTCAGACCTGAAGCTATTAGTCCTAGATAGAGCTATACCTATAGCTAAAAGAGGTAAATTTTATTAAATATTTAATAAATAGCATATTTTACTTTTAACAGAGCTATATACTACTATGAGCTTTAAAAGACCTTATAAGCTAGTATTAGCTAAAAATTTATAACTTTCAGCATTCTAATAGGTCGGGTTAAGGTTTTTCCGCATTCTATACCCACTAATCCCCGTGCTTAGGCCTTTTAGCTGCCTGGTAACCTCGCAACCTCCGCTAAACGGGGCGATGTGGTAAGTGAACTCCCCCAGCCTCCGCTATCACCTCTTGGAACGCGTTGAATCGCCGTCTATCTTGGCCTTCTTTACATATCCAAGCTGTCAGGCTTTTCCCCAATGAGTTTCGGGCTGACAGCGACTGTTGCCAGGCCATTCAACGACGGTGGCGGCCGTCCGCCTGTGGTTCCGCTCCCGCTGTTAACCACTATTCCGTCACCCCGCGACGAACCACCCCAAAAGCGCCGTCGCGTCGATCACAGCGAGACGCGTTGGAGACCCGTCAAGGACTGTCTAAACCAGCAAGTCGTTCCGCACGTCAGCAGGGCTATCGGGACACTACCAGCGAATGTTTACCGCGTCAATGACATTGCGATAGGGGTACGGAGAGGCCGCGGTCAAGGCATGTGGGTTAGAGTTTGCTAACAAAGGGTCTATCTAGACGCTCACCGAGCTCACCGGGAGCAACTTCTTTCGCACGCGATGGGACGAGACGGGCGGTTATCTTCTTCCGCAGGATGAGGCCTGGCTGGGGGCGCAAGCGCGCGACTGCGTCAAGAGGCTCGCGGCAACGGGAGTAGGTGTGACAAAGGTTAAAGCTACAGAGAGAGTGGCTAACGAGTTGAAGGAATACCACTATCAACCTATACCTTCGAATCCAAAACCAGCAACAATAAACACCGAAATACCGAGGCCTCTTGGTGTGCCTGCACCCCCTACGAAACCCTCAACACCATTTGAGAACCTTGAACCGCCACCCTACAAGCCCCGAGAGCGGCGTGAGCCTAAACTCAAGAATATATTCTACCAAATCGAGGCGCGCCCGTATCGAACAGCATCAGATCGAAAAGCCATCGAGGAGGGGACAAAGAAGCCGGTGAGGGTTGATAGAACAGTCGTCTCACAACCCACTGCCTACCATGTCGACTTTACCGCCGAAGAGGTTGCCGAAATCGCCAAAGCTCTTTCAGCATACGAACCAATACCCGTCCCAGCGACATGCGAAGCGCTCGCGCAACGATGTGTGAAATACAACATCCCAACACTGGTTGGAAACGGCATCAGGGGGAGATCTATGGAGGACGTTCGCAACTTTTGCTCGGACTTGCTAGCGGGACAGGCGGCATCCCCTAACAACCTCCGAGTGTTATCATTAAGTGAAGGACCCAGCAAACAACAGGCCCAAACGAAACGAGCCAGCCAGATTTCGTCACTGCTCCTTGCGCGCGAGTTGTACGGAAACAAGGGCTTTCACCAAACGAGAAAATACGTCAACTTTCAGAACGAGTTCAAGACATTGCGCGAGGATGAATTCGAGGTGGTGGCCGAGTTTACGAACTGCGCGGGCGATATCACGACTGGCGCATGGGTTTCCAACAACAGCTTCCTCTGCGGAACCACGGCGCATTCCGATACACACAACCAACAATACAACAAGCCGGGCAACCTGCTCCTCTGTTCTACGAGCAAGGGCACATTGCGCGCCTTTCCCGACCATCGAATACCGCGGCCACATGTTGAAAAGGGTGAGAATTCTACAGAAGCGATGCGCCGAAGTCAGGACCCATGGCTATACTCGTCAGTCGTGTCATCAGATTACGACCAGCTTAATGATCTGGCCTACACTTCCAGCTTTGACAAGACGGTCAAGGTGTGGAAGGTTGACCCGAACGGCGAGGACATGAAAGCCATTGCGACATGGCAGCACACAGGCAACGTCAACTTTGTAGCTGCCGCAAAGGATGGCTCCGGCCGCGTAGCCACAGCCGCAGACTCTCCCACGGATGCTGTGCGAGTTTACACCGTCAGCAAGAACAACATTGCCGACAGCCCTTACCAGACCTTTTCCTGCTCACGAACTGACGCTGATGGCTCTGACAAGTGGGCTTACTTTCCAGCAACCATGCAATGGGGACGAGCACCAGGGACACAGCATCTACTTCTAGTTGGATATTCCCCTCGTAGCCGCAGTGGCGACGATCATGACATTCCCGAAGAGAAGAGAAACTCTGGAGAGATTACACTATGGAATGCCGAGAAAGGCTGTCGCATCCCTGTCATGACAGCCTCAACGGCAAACGTCTTTGAAGTCGCATGGCACCCGAATCTACAACGCTTCATCATCGCCACCACACCCACAGGGTTGAATGTGGTTGGCCACAAGATCCGAACGCAGGTACATGTCTTTCAGCGCGATAGGGAGCGCGCGGATGGAGGATATGGCCAGTTCCAAGCACTGGACTGCTATGCTTCAGATATTAACGAGCTTACCATCATGCCAAATTCGGTCGCTCACGCTTATGTCACTGCTGCGTGCACTGATGGCAAGGTATATGTATGGGACACAGCCCAGGGTGATAAGCCGATTCATACTCTCCGGCATGGAAAGCCGATAGAGGAATATTACAGCGACCGAGAAAAGGAGGACACCGGCGTCAAGTTTACAGCGTGGAGCACCTCGCCGGATCGGTTCTACACTGGATCCAGCGACGGCGTCATCAAAGTCTGGAATGTCCGCAAAGGAAAAAAGCCCTTTGTGCGAGATATCCTCACGGCTCCCGGACCGATCGCCTATGGCGGATTCTCTCCTGATAACTCCAAACTCGCCATCGGAGACGCGACGGGCCGCGTCTTTGTCCTCTCGGTGGACGAACGCGACACGCCAGAGTCGCACTTCATGACCCTCCCCGGGACCGCTCGGCGAATCCGCCGACCGAAACCCCTCATCCCGCACCCTGAGCCGGACCCACCCGGCGCCGACTCGGACGACGACGCCGTGTCTGACTCCGACCTTTCCGACTGCGACATCGGCACTTACACCCGTCGCACATACCTCGACACCAAACAGCTTTCTCTAACAAATAACCCTGTCATCGGTGCTGTGCAAGGACCTGATTATGCCTCGACGGGCTTCTTTCGCCGCGATGCACACCTTGACGACGACCCGTCACTACCCCTCCTAGCCGACTTTGAGCGCCAGCAGCAAGACAGCGAAGCCGCTAGCCTCGGCGGTCGGCGTCGCTCCGTGCGCCGGGTAAAGCAACCAGGACCCCCGGACGAACGCCTTCAAACCGCCCACACGGAGAACCAGGGCCGAGATTTAGATATAGGCCAGCTGCCGAGCGAGGAGATGGATGAGCTCGTCAAGGCTGGTGCGTTGCTTACTGTCGAGGAAGATTGGGGGTTTAGATATGAGGAGATGCCCGATGAGCCACTTGGTGTTTAGGACGCCGAATGTTAGGATTACATATCATGGCACAATGTGGCCGACTAAAGCTTTGTAGAAATGACTATCTCTTGCTAATAAACACACATGGCTATAAATTCTAATTTCTTTATCTGTAACTGAGTTGCTAGCTAATAGTACTCTGTATAGCGACGTATAGATGGCCCCCACCCCGGAACCCACACATTGGCCCTTTTCCACGAATGTTTGAAACTTGGATCCATCAGCTCTGCCTCCCGGGTAGCCTGCGTCAATAGATCTCCGACCTCGCCCTTGGTCATCCCGGGACGGCCCGACAGCCGCGGCTGAGCTTCCGACCTCGCTCCGGAGATCAGAATAGCCTCTGTTTGTGAGGTCAGTGTTTAATGAGCTCAAGATGACTCAAGGTTCTGGTTGATACGTTCAATAAGAAAGGACGAAAGCAATGGCAACAGCATAGCTGAAGCAGTCATGAGTATGCACGTTGCGAATAGTTATACACCACTACAGCTCTTGCATACCCGAGAGCTACCGAAGCTACCCCAATTCAACTGCGAGTGAAACGCCACAAGATGCGCACATGTTTTCCGTCTATTTTGACCAACCCATAGGGCTGAGAGCTCGTCTACAGCTAGAGATCACACAGTAAAGCATAAAGCATACTCGCGTCTCCTTGATACAGGACATGACCGACCTGCATCACTCGTTACATGAACCCAAATCCAAAACCATATAGAACTGACGACCCATATATAAACCCCCTTTGAGCCATGTTATAACGCTCCCCTAACGCCTTCTAATGCTTAGCAGTAACAGCATCGCCGGTCAGCTTCTCGACATAAGCCTTGGCCCTGTAGTTGAATCAGATTAGTATATAGCCGACTTGATTGGCTGTGGGGAAACTCACATGTCACCAAACGCGACCATGCAGACCGTCTGCCAGATACCCAGAGAGATACGGGGGGTGATACCACGGTAGAGACCGCGGATACCGTTGCTCTCGTAGATGTACTTGAAAGTGTTGCCAACCGTCATCTTCTTGGGACGGTTGGGGTCCTCCTTCTTGCTCTGCATCTCAACGCGGATGACCTCGATGGGCTGGTTCCAGGCGCTGAGACCACCACCGAGGGCGCTAGCAATGATCTTTTCACCAGCAGCGAGCTTCTCACCCTCCTTCTTACCAGTGGCGGAGCGGATCCAGCCCTCGGCGAGACGGCTCAGACCGAAGCGGCTACCCCAGTTGGTCATCTGGCGGATAGCGACGGCATTGACACCCTTGTTGATACCACGGATACCCTCCTTGCGGTAGATGTCGCCAAAGGTTTGCCAGGTGGATGGGGGCTTGACACCGGAGGCGGCGATCTTGTGCTTGGTGATCTCGACCGTCTTCATGCAGGTGCAGAAACCCATGGTGGCATAGGCCTGAGCGACACCACCGGTGATACCACCGAGGATGCCACCGCCAAACTCGGAGGCGCCAGCGACGCGGGCGTAGTACTCGGCCTCGGAGGCGACGAAGAGAAGGACGGCGCCCTTGGTGGAAGCTTCGATCCAGGCCCAGGGGATGAGACCTTGGTAGACTTGAGGGGGGTTAGCGACAAGCAGCCAAAAGAAAGGAGAGGATCGACTTACAGCCTAGAGGACCACCGCGGGACCAGACGCGTCCCAAAGCCTTGGCCATGCCGTCACCTCGGTTGGCAGCCATGGTAGTCTTGACGACCTCGAGAGGCTGACCCAGGGTGGTCACCTCGAACATGTTGAGGCCGGCGCCCAGCAGCAAGTTGGAGAACTTGATGGGCTTCTTCTCCAGCTTCTTCTCCCCAATGGGGCCGGGAAGGTCGGTACGGATGGCAGCCATGACTTTGGGATGTGTCGCAGAATGAGGGCCCTGACCAAGGGAAAAGGGAGCTTCTTCGCAAAAAGATAATGTTAGATGGGAAGATGGGAAAAGTATGTAGGAGGGAGAAAGAGAAGCGGAGGGTGGGAAGCTAGAGGCGTGCGTGGAAACAAACTTGCCAGGGTGGGGGGGAAGGCCAATGGGCAATGGTGGCCGTGGGAGGGATAAAAATGTGCTGAGTCAGACAGCGACAATACAAAGCAAAGAAGTTGACAAGGAAAGTGATGAGCTATCTGTGTAACACACCTACTGCAACACACAAAAAATAATGCTTGGGGGGGAACACTGCGATCGGGATGGGTGCCCGAATACGGAGTGCGTTGAGGGAGGGGAGGGGCGCCAGAGACAGACAAGAACTGCGGAGGGAAGACCGAGGTTGGAGGGGGACGCGAAAACCCGGGTTGAGGGGAATAACGATTCAAGGGACTTGCACGTGTCTTTCCTTGTTTCCTGGTGTTGTTTGCTTCTGTTATTTTGCACAGGGGAACCTTGCTGGGCACAATTTACTTGTTGTTCAACACAAGATGAATAGATTTACAGATCACAAAAGAGGAGAGCAGATTTCGGGATGTTTGAACCTTATACCCCAAAGAGGCAAATACTGGCTGACCTCTATCTGAGTAAACATTTGGCGTGTAGTAAGGTTGAGATGGAAAAACCGTGATTTCGGGTGAGATAAGATCGCTCCATCCATCTCAAATCATCAGCCCATGTGAAATCCGGGGGTGGGTGCCCTGAGTGGTGCAAGATCCATCAGTTACCGACAGGAGGGATTTAAGATGGATGCCGACATGATGCGAAAAATGGCTTGTGATAGTGGTTTCTTCAGCTGTCACAGAAGCTTCACGGTTGTTCTAGACTTGCTATTCTTTTTTTACTTGTGATCGTTGTTACGTTGATGACAGTTGCTGATTCAAGTTACTTCTAAGCCTGACCTCAACCAGAAATAGACACACTCACAAACTTTCAGCCTTTGACAATCCAACGTCAGTCACATTGAATCATCACGAAAAGGAGAAAGCCAGCCTCTTTCATCCTTCAATTACCTATTTAGGTATCAACCTCAGCCACCGCCCTGAGAAAAATCCAACACAACAAACAGCTTGACTCTAAAACCCCTGCCAGGAGCTGAACCCATCCATCGAATTAGGACCCTCATCCCCTCAACGCCCCTCCACCTTTCTGTACCCAACTGCTGAGTGTTGAGCAAACCAACCCCTGAACCACCACCCCCGGATTCCATCGGTGTAATCTCTCACCGAGCTTTTTTTTTGTTTCTGTTTTGCGACAAGGGGGGCCTTTTTTTTTCCCTCGCTCTTTTTGGAGGGGAAAGCTTTTGGGGCCAAAGAAAGGCCTGTGCGCGAGCTTTCACCTTACGGTACTTGCGCTTGGCTTGATCTTAGTACCGATGGTTCAGGTACCGTTGAATTGAAGCTTTGGGGTCAACGCTTGCGCACGAGTCAAAAATTTAAAGACATGGCGGACGCCATCGCGGGATGGTAAGTGATCGGCACACAATCCGTTTTGCATCAACGGTCATGATAATACAAGAGAATTCAGTAATTCATGCTTCACAAGATCTTCAATTGATCAAGATATTGATTCATTCCACACAGTCATCAGTAGACAAATAGTTAAACTTAAAATCATTTCATTTCAATCGCCGCTCCTGCGACGACTTCTCATTACCAAACGAAAACAGTCCCGTTGTATTGTACAAGTGCCACCGAGTTGGCAATCCATTCTGCCCATCTCCTGGCTGTCCTCCTCGTATTCCACAACATGCCGTCCTCGTCCTTTTCCCCTGTTGCTTCTATCCCCTTACAGCTTCTTGACGAGCTCGATCCACTTCTCAGTGGAGAAAGACTTGGGTCGCTCAATGGGAGCACCAAAGGCGCGGTCGATGATGAGCTGGGGAAGGACACCAATGGCGCGCGACACACCGAAGAGGACGGTGTAGTAGTTGGCCTCGGTGAGACCGTAGTACTGGAGGAGGACACCGGAGTGGGCGTCGACGTTGGGGTAGGGGTTCTTGGTCTTGCCGTGCTCGGTGAGGACCTGAGGGGCGATCTTGTAGACCTGGCTGACGAGCTTGAACATGGGGTCGTCGGGCATCTTCTGCTGGGCAAAGGTGCGCTGAGCGGTGTAGCGGGGGTCAGTCTTGCGGAGAACAGCGTGGCCGTAACCGGGAACAACGCGACCGGCGTTGAGGGTGGACCAGAGGTAGTCGGTGATGGCCTTGTCGCTGAGGTCGTCGCCAATCGACTTCTTCATCTCGGTAAGCCAGTTGAGCACCTCCTGGTTGGCCAGGCCGTGCAGGGGACCGGCAAGACCGTTAAGACCGGCAGCCAGAGAGAGGAAGGGAGAGCTGAGAGCGCTGCCGACAAGGTGGGTGGTGTGGGCAGAGACGTTGCCACCCTCGTGGTCAGTGTGGATGGTCAGGTACAGACGCATGAGCTCAACAAAGTCAGCGTTGTCGCCGAAGCCGAGCTGGTTAGCAAAGTTGAAGGAGTAATCCTTGTCCTTCTGGATGGGAGCGACCTTGCCACCCTTGAAGACGTTCTGGTAGATGCGCGAAGCAATGTTGGGGAGCTTGGCAATGAGGTCCATGGAGTCCTCAAAGGTGTAACCCCAGTACTCCTTCTTGTTGATGCCCTTGGCGTAGGCCTTGGCGAAGCTGGAGGTGTGCTCGAGAGCGGTCACGGCCAGAGAGAACTGGGCCATGGGGTGGAGGTCGGTCGGGCAGTGGTCGATGAGCTCCTCGACGAACTTGGGGAGGTCGGAGCGGGCAGCCCACTCGGCGGAGAGGTCGCGGACCTGCTGCTCGGTAGGGACCTCGCCGGTCAGGAGAAGCCAGAAGAGACCTGAAGGGTTTGATGTTAGCGCACAATGGCACGCGCACATATACAATCCGTATCTACTCACCCTCAGGAAGAGGCTCCTTGCCACCGGGAGCCTTGGGGAGAACCTCCTGGCACTCGGGGATGGTCTTGCCGCGGAATCGGATACCCTCCTCAGCGTCGAGGACGGAACCCTCCCAGACGAGGGCCTTGATGCCACGGGCACCACCGTAGACCTGGTCGAGGGTGACCTTGTCGATAACCTTGGAGCCATGCTCCCTGTACATGCATGTCAGCTGGAGTGCTCAATTATTTTGTTGCTCACATGCTATGCCGGCGCTGAAAGCACATGCCTGTGCTTCAAGCTCCGAACATGGCCGAGCGTCGGCCAACAATAAGCCGAAGGAGGGGAATGCGACTGACTTTCGGAGGGCCTTGACCTGCTCAATCTTCTCGGGCAGCAGCTCGGCGAATCGCTCCTTCAGGGTCTATGAGGGATCACTGTCAGCATCTATTGCGCACAAATACAGAGAGCCATTGGCATCGAGGACAGCAAGCTTACCTGGGTCTTGGCAGAGTAGCATCGCACAGCGTTGAAAGCAGAGCCATTGACGGGAGAGGAGCGGAGGGTAGCCCGCAGGGCGGCGTTGCTGAGACGGGTAACAGAAGCCATTGTGAGAGGATGTGATGATGCAAAGAAGAGGAACAGATCAAGTGGCGGAGGTGCCGGGAGAGGAAGAGGACAGTATATGAGAGGAGGGGAGAAAAGGTTTAAGGGGAGGACGAGGTTAATAAAAAGGCGCAGGTTCGACTTGGACGGGAGCCCGAGGAGAAAAAAAATACCTGCTTTTTTGGTTCAGGCATGTCCCGCCCCGGCCGAAGACATTACCATTGATGGGATGGGATCCATACACCTACACCTACAGCACACCTACCTACGTACAGTACTTGCCTACAGTAGCTGCCCGTGACCCTCTCAACGCCTCCTCCTCCTCCTCCTCTCAACCTACCTCGGGGGCCGGGGGGACGGGGCCCGTGAAGCATGGAGACAGCCAAGGCCCCGTGGAGCGGAGCTCACCAGTGCAGCGTGGAGCGCCAGGTAACGGGACTTGCGGGGCGGGAATTGCAGGTTTCTCCCAGGGACGGGCATGCTTACAGGGGTCTAGGCAATTTTTTTTTCTTCTCCCTGGGCCTCAGGGCTGCCTCTTTTCTTTGGTCATGCTGCAGCCGATTTACAGGGGGGGTTTCTGGGGACAGCCAGTGAGTGCCCTCCAAGGCCATCTAGGGCATGGGTTACGGAACTGGCCTTCGCGGGGACACCTTGACAGAGTACCAGATGAGGAAATGTATCTTGTATCGTTTCGTTGTACGTAGGAGAATTTGCATCCAGTCCATTTCAATCCAATCCGATCCATGATGGCATCTAATCCCTCGTCTCGCTAGGTTGTTACCGAGCCATACAGACATCCCTCCTCTGACGTGCCCAGCTCTCCATTCCGTCATCAATTGCTACCGACTTTTCCTGACCTCTCACTGTTCCGGACCTACATGTCCACCTGGCCTCCTTGCTGTCTCTGTTTTTTTTTAGTGAGGTTGCACAGTCCTCAGTCAAGGATTATTGCCGCGGCTGCTGCACTACCCCCAACCTGCAAGCCCCAAAATTTCCGTCCAATCCATCTGGTCTGCCCCTCGACGCCTCCTCCAATTCGACGCCGTCCCCCAAGTGACCGAGACGCAGCCCCAACAGCTTTCCACCAGTTTCCCGTCTGGGGTTTGTGTGTGTGTTGTCCTGTCGGCAAAGGGAGAGGGAGGAGGGCTCGATCTTGAGGGCTTAAGGCTGCAGCCCTGAGGAACAGGAGGGTGTTCGTGTGCTCTCCCAGAAAAAATGTGAGCTTTTCATCCTACGTAATCCTACGCAGTGCAACTCAGGAGCTTGCCGTAGCGAGACTCACCGGGGCAAAAGAAGAAACGTGACGGTGCATTCAAGATCTTGCTGACCAGGTCCCCCCGTTGCGTTGCCCTCGCGACTCCATCATGACAACCTACAGTACCCAACTGCGCCGTGCCGGTACATCCTGTTTGCTGCCGGGGTGCAGCAACCACTGGAGGGCATCCCGTCCTGCTCCATCATTTTTCGGTTATGCCTCTGGGCTCCATTGGCAGACCGAGAATTGATAAGAGCACTGCCCGCCCCCTTCGAACGAAGAAGTGGAGATGTTCTCCTTCGTTCATGCTTCGGGGGACCTCGGCCACATGTCGTCCTGCTGCGACGTAGCGTCGCGGTTTGGCTTTGACGTCAGATGGGTTCCTGCTAACGTCGCAGGGAAGCAGCGTGGACGTGACGGAACTCGTCGAATGGCTAGCCAATCCCGCCCTCCATGGTCCCCCAGCGGCGGGCCCAGAGCAAGCAGCCAAGCACTCTGTGTGGACAATCTTGGAGTGGAGGGCGTCCGGATCTCCCGTACCCCATTGCCGCCGCCGGGCCTCCGAAGGGCCCTGCGGCGCTGGCTCGGAGTGCCGAAGTCCCCTCCATCCGGACAGCGATCCCATCCAGCGTAGCTGGCTGACCGTGAGGAGAAGCGAGCTCTCGATTGCCCCTCACGTTCTCCGATTGTCCTAGCTGCCGTGGTCTAAAAGAAACAGACGTTCCCCCAATCCGATCTGAAAATGTCGTGCCCTGATTGTCGACAGGCACTGGTTCCAGGACAGGGTCTCCGATCACCCGGTCAGCTCGGCTGTCTCGCAGTCCAGTCCAGTCCAGTCCAGTCCAGTCCAGTCGCAGTCGCAGATAAGTCGTCATTGTCGGCTATTCCTCCAACCTCCCAGGACTCGGTAATCAATTGGCTTTTACTTGTTGCCTCCGCGCTTGCCAGTCTCCAACAGAGACGCTCGTCGTGTATCGTGGGCCCTGTCCTGTGCGATTCCATTATTAATTATCAGCCATGCATCTCACGGGGCGCCTTGTGGCCCAGGCCGCCCAGGCCGTCCAGGACATCCTTGGCTCTTTTCTCTCCGGTGACTGATGACCGAGCGCTATTAAAACAACGCACTTCTCTCTTGTCTTTACCTCGTAGTCAGGCTCGGCCGTAATTCGCGCTTTGACGGGATTGCCTTCCTCTTTGCAGGGCCGTAGTTTGTCGTTGTTGTTAATCTGTTAGTCAGTGCTGGATCGATCGCCAAAAGAGGCGTCTCTCGGCATCAACGCGGATATACGGCGCACCTACCCTTTGAGTAACAGCCCGGCTATAATTCACGTGACCATTCCCCCCACCTCAAACAAACTGCAAGATTTTCACACTTGAGCTGCCTCAGGTGCCGTTTCGGAGAAACCGCGGGAAGTGGGAGAACGAAGGCTGCCTCTGACCAACCGCGGCTCTCAGCACGTGCTCCACCTGTCATACTCCTCGCATCACCTTTTCTTCCTCCCTCCTCATCACTCCATCATCGTCACCTCACGACGACCATCAGACACAGCATCAACGACGACGACGCCCATCAAGGCAACAGCTGCCATCATCGGCGCTTTCATTCTCGTGCACTTTTCTCGACATTGTCTAGTACTGACGGCCATCTGTTAGACGGTCTGGTTGGCTTTCGCCGCTGCAGATCACTCAGCATCTTGTGACCTCGTCGCGCTCCTGACGCAACAGTAGAAGAGCTTTTCTCTCGCGCAAGTCGTACCGTACCGTACTCCTGAGGTCTGCCTTCTATCGTATCTGCATCGCAGGCTTTTTGCTCTCGTACACCTCACCAGTCGCGATCGCGTAAAAGGGTTCTGAACTTTCGTACCAAACAACGCGGCCAAAAAAGAAACACCGCACTGGGGGAAACTTTTCTCGTCTCTGCTCTCCCGTGCTACAGGCTTCCTCCAAAGCGTGGTTTCGCCCATCCCTGGACATCTCCGCTCCGGATCTCATCTTCCCTGGAGTGTATATTGAGGCATCGCGCGTAGCTCGTCGGCAACCACAGTTCCTGACAACATGGCGTCCGCAGTCGCGGATCTGGAGGTCGGCCTCCAGGCAATGCTCAACTTAAAGCCACCGGGCGTTTCCGGATCTCGCATCACCAGCCTGACATCTCTGTGCGTGTCCAACATCCAGGTAAGATTCTCCACCAAGCCGCTTCTCGTGTTTGCTTCGCAGCATCTGACTCGTCTTGCTTCCACAGTCCGAATCGGTTCTCATCCAAAAGATCTACACACACTTCAAGAAGGCTCCAGGAACACACAAGTTGGGGGTACTCTACGTCGTAGACTCTGTAACCCGGAAATGGCTCGAACAGGCCAAGGCTCAGGCACAGGCAATAAACAGCTCTGCCCAGGATGGAACCTATGCCGCTGGCGTCCATCGAGTGACGGAACTCATGCCCGTTTTGATGAATGACATTCTGCAAACCGCCCCGGAGGAACAAAAGGTACGCATCTTTGAAACTTGCATTGCAACATTACCCTTCTGTAGCTGGCATCGAAAACCATGTGCCGCAACCCGTGGAGCGCCATCAAAGGTGCTGCTACGAGCCCGTCTCGTTTCATGACCTACTTGGTCCCGTATTGTCTCGTCTTGTTTGGATCGTAACTCACATATCGCGCGGCGTGCAGGAAAAGATTAAGAAGCTTCTTGATATCTGGGAGAAGGGACAGACGTTCCCCATGCCAATGATTGAGTCTTTCAAGGAAAAGCTCAATGCACCACCACAGAGTACGTTGTCCCTCGGACAGCATCACGTCAGGGTCGAAACCTTGACGCTGCTGCTGTGTTGCTTGAGGAGGATATCACATCTAACCGTTGTGACGCGCAGACGAATCGACAACTCCCCCCGGTAGCCCACCTCCAAGTGTGCTGGCCTCATTCCAGGGCCACTCGACTGCTCCTCCAGCTACCCCAGCTCTCCCAGCCCCCAATGGTTCTTCCATCCTGGAGGCTCTGGCCAATATTGCACGACAAAACACCAGTGCTCCCCCAGCCAGCGCTCCCCTTCCCGCCCCTACGGCATCGTATAGTCTGCCGGCTTCTGGGCCGCCGCAGCCAGTATTATCGGCTCTTCCGCCCGTGTCGTATCCCCCGACCTCGCAGCCTGTGAATGTGCCGTCTCTTCCTTTCGGCCTCCCGCAGATGCCGGGCCACAGTGCCCTTCCAGGTATTCTACCTAACAATGCGAGTAATCTGCCCAACCCAGTTGGCGGGGCCGTGCCCGGGGCGCCCATTCCCGGTGCTTCGGCCCCTGGTCTAGGCCTTGATCCCAACACCCAGCAGCAGATTCTCTTGATCAAGGCGCTGGCTGATCAAGGCGTCCCGTTTGATAAGATTCCCGCCCTGATCCAGAGCATGACCTCGGGAGGGGCTCCGGGAGTGGCTTCTCCAGGCCAGCAGCATCTCCCTCTGCCCCAGAACTCTCATGTTCCCGGTCAACCTGCATGGGGTGGCCCGTTGGGGAAGCCAGATGAATCACGTGACCGAGACTATGCCCATGTAAGATCTCCTCCCAGATATCATGGAAGATCTCGATCAAGATCTCCAGACCGTGGCTGGGGTGCACGAGGCTCGCCTCGCAATGGACGTGACCGGATGGAGTACGGACATGAGTCGCCCAACCGTGGCCGTCACGATGATCGACGCGGAGGCGATTACCGCCAGCGAAGCCCTCCCGGACGCCGTGGCCGAAGCCCAACCCCGCCTCAAGACCATAGCCAGGGCGAGAAGTGGATTGAATTCGATCCGACTCTTCCATCTGGACACATCAAGGTGTACAGTCGAACCCTGTTCGTGGGTGGAGTAAAGTGAGTACAGTGTCAGTCTTGGATGCGTCGGACACTATGTTTGCTAACCAGAAACCAGCTGCCCCGAGAGCGAATTGCGCGGCATCTTTAGCCGCTTTGGTACCGTGCAAACCTGTATCGTCAACAAGGAGAAGCGACATGCCTTTGTCAAGATGCTCACACGGCGTGATGCCGAGAGTGCCAAGGAGGGCACCGAGGAGTCAAGAAACCAGACCCTGCTTCTTCGTGTAAGTATCTACCCGTTCCGACGCTATGACTTGAGCTGACCGTTCCCGAGACTCGCTGGGGTGTTGGTTTTGGTCCCCGAGACTGCAGCGACTACTCGACGGGTATTAGCATTATCCCCATCCACAAGCTCACCGAGGCCGATCGCAAGTGGATGTTGACCGCCCCCTTTGGCGGCAGCGGTGGACGTCCCATCGAGACAGGCCTATGTGTGGAGGAGCCCGATATTGAGATTGGAGCGGGTGTTTCATCCAAGGCCATCAGCCGACGCATGCAGACCGACAAGGGCGGTAGCAACGGACCCAAGTCGACCCGCAACCGGGATGATGACCTCACCCGATGGCGCCGGAGCCGAGAGAACGGCGGCAACCAGAACGGGGCCCACCACCGACGAGATGATCGCCGGGACGGCCCTAGGGACAACCACCAGGGCATGTCGGCGGGATTCCCATTCGGCATCGGCACCCTGCCCAACGGCATGCCCAACTTCCCGGCGGGCTTTGCATTCCCCGATCCCAACTCTGGCAAGTAAGCGGAGGAGGAGAGTTTTGAGAGTTGCGCGCAATTACCTACCTATGTGATACCCCAAGGGCAAAAAAGGAAAACGGGAGGACATTTGTGTGTTGTTTTTGGCTTGGTTTCTCTGGTCTATCCTAATCCTTGAAGGAGGGAGACGATGATGATTGGCGTTGGTGGCGTGACTGGCATCTTGTTGCATTGAACAAGCAAGCAAGCAATCGATGGATGGCGAGTTGGCAGTTTGCCTATTGGTACAGAGGGAGCCATCTTGGCTTCATGAGATGAGACGAAACTCGCGGTAGAATTGGTGGCAGCGAAAGCTACAGCATTAAAAAAGTCTTTTGGAATTTCAATGGTTGTGTAGAGTGCTTCAGTAGGTGATGTCTTTTGAGCGAGATGCCTGACAGAAGAGTCATTCGTAGCCTTGTGTATGCCTAGTTATAACATCGTGCCTCGTTCGTCCGTGCTCGTTAGCTACGACCATCTAGCTCTGTGTTTGTGTGTGTTCCATTAGCCGCGTGGATGTATGTGGTGATGCTTCAGGGTGTTGTCTCTGACGAACGCACCCAACACTCGTCGATGATGATGTGATATTGACCTTTCTGGCAGTCTTGGCATGAACAAAACCATTATCTTTGACTCTCCAAACCCGGTTATATAGCTATATAGCATACAGTCTCCCGGTACTCGTATACGTGCTGATGGGGTTTGTTGATGTTATCACTTGAGTGAGATCAGTGGATGCTCATCGACAATCACACACCATTAGTCAATTATTTGATAAAATCTAGATGAAGGAGCTTGTTTTGGCTGGATCATTATGCCTTTGCCATTGGGTTGTGCCTTCTCTTGTTAACTACATATGCAGATGGAGGTGATGCAGTTTGGTGGTGTTGTCATGTTGAGCACACTTGACACTTGTCGATAGTTGTGCATTACAAGCCGATAGACAAACTACACATGTATGAGCTCGTTTAATTAAATTTTTAGGTTTGATATTCTATGTACTGTCTACTGTTAGCCATACGCAGATGTATTGATGAGGTTTGATGGTGCTGTCATGCTTGTGAGCACACATGTCACTCATCAACAGTTGTCCATTGGTGGCCGATACATGAACGTCGCATATTTACTCCCTTTCATTAGGCTCTTGGGTCCGTTTAACCGGTGGTATTTCTATTATTATTCGTGGATGCATGTCGTGATGTTTTCGTCGTGGTGTCATGGCGGTGAACCAGCATAGGAGCTTGACACTCACCGACAGTTGTCGATTATTAACCGATTGATGAATTATACGGATACGATATCACTCTTTACGAGTACTACGAGCCTTTCCTGCCTGACGTTTTTATCTGTTTTAGTCGTGGATGTCTGTCGCTGTGGGCTTCGTGGTGTTGTCACATTAGAAAGCACACTCAACATATATCAACAGCGATACACCGTCGTTCCCCTTGATTGGTCTTGGATGAGCTATTGTTTTGCAGTCATGCATATTGATTTACCCGTGTACGCCCGCGTGTAGGTGCATGTGTGTGTGTTCGTATAAGAATGATATATACGTATTCGTAAGTATGGCAGTTAGGCCTGTGTTGTCATCCTGAAAACTATCTTGTATACCAGGTGTTGATTCCACTGCTCCTATCCGAGGGCTCACAAGTTATCGCAGTAACTCATTCACAACTGACAGTATGTGTCTTCATTGTAGAGCCTCTTCGTCTCCCATGTCTTACCCTATATCATCAGGACATGGTGTTGTTGCTTCTGGCAAGCACGCTGAACACTCATCTTCTCTAGCTGCCGCCTTATGGGGCTAGCTCTATCCAGGTTGCTGCATTTGTCAATTTGGTTTTGATACTACGATGCAGTGATTACTAGGTTCTTTGTCATTGTGCTCAATACATTCTTTTGGAGACGTGATTCAGATCGACATTCAACAACCTAACACTCGTCGATGGTGACAGATCGTCATACCGAACGCCGATAATCCTATGTGTACGGTACTACTTCTTCTCTTGGCATCAATAGTCCATGTCTTAACCGTCAAAACTGCCAAGCCCCTATCATCTCACTCTCGATATACCGTGAGTCTTGCCCTTGTTTCAATCACCATTGTGATCTACCGCCAAGCCAACAAGTTCTTTACAATCTCGGCGAGAACATATCACTTAGAGCAGTCATGTTCTTAACCAAATCACTGGTCAATAGATACGATGACGTATACAAGGGGGAATATACAGTCATGACAGCTTTCGAGTCAGATTCCATGTCAAGGTGTAGGGTAGCGCTCATCACCACAGACACCTCGTCACGATAGCCATTTCGATCAACACAACGTAATTTAACTCTAAAATACTAAGAGTCATGCTATAGACTCGACAGTCTCCTTGTCAGAACTGGCGGGGAGGTGTCAATCGTGACCGCGCCGTCGTAAACTTGCCAAGAGCCATCTCGGTCGTATCTCAGGAGTCTGTCGATCAACACCGTGCCTCGACAAAAACGCGGTCTGGAATAGTCGGGGGAGACAGAACTATTACCTTATCGGTTGTTGTCATTACTATTACCTACACGACGATCGTGATCCATGGAGGATTTTTGATGCCGGAAACAAGCCCCCTGTATTTATCCCGAGCATTACAGACATGCATACGGGACCAACGCTACTGGCGGAAATCAAAACGCTATCGAAGCTTGAATATAATTACAACGACGCCAAAGAAAACAAGCACCGAGGCATCGCAGATGAGACGCCAAGACGTACAGAGTAAGACTAGAGGACACGTCGAGAATGTAACTATTCACGGAAAAAGAGTCCACTGACCCCTGAAAGAAAAAGACCCCAGCTGAAAACCAACACTTTGCGGATCCCCTGGGGGGATCCAGAGCAATATCCCAATGCATACCAATCAAAGCTCTAGTTGTCCCACGCCCAAAGCATGTAGGTAATCTTACTAGCATACCCACAACGCGTTATCAAAGGTTCATGACATCAAAGACACCAAAATCCATTCATGAACGCCACCCCTTGATCGTGCATGTTGGTTATGTAGGTCATGTCCGATGACACAAGGAAGAAGGGGGAAAAAAAAAAAAGAGTGGGAAATGTTCATCAAGCACTCGCATGAGCTGTAAAAAGAAAGTAACATTGAATGGATACGTAAGAGCAAAAGGATGTTCAATCAGAATAAGCAATCTTCGATCACGCGCAGCGGAAGTCCCCGTCGTCTCGGACCACGATCAAATGCCTGATGTGAGGCCATCTCATACAAAACAAACAAACAAACAAACAAACAAACAAACAATTGAGATTGAAACACGCTCTCATCGAGGACATCGAAGGGAGGTGTTGACTTGAGAACAACGAAGGAAAAAAAAAAAAAAAAAAGTGGGCTGATGGAGATGTGGTCTGGAATTCTAACCTCCAACTCGGCCGGGTCACAACGGTCTAGAAGATGAGGAATGCAAAAGCTCGACACCTGACGTGCATCTGCTACTGCTTCTGCAAGATTCTAGACGAACATCCGCGCTTATGGTCACACAGTCTGCGTGAGTCGTGCAGCTCTCTCTGCAAGAGTGTAGTGTTCCACCTTGTAGTGCAGTGTAGTGTAGTCTATCCCGCATATCAAACCACCCTCAACACCATCACGTCCATGCTCCATAACCGTCTAGAGCTCTCTACTTGGCATCGGGCACGGCGCACACGATGCGCCGCCACCTAGAGAAACAGTAAGATGGTGCATGGCAAGGTATGGGTGGCCAGAAAGCAAGCCAAGGCGGCAAGCCGAGAAAAAAAAAAACACCTCATGCCCAACCAACAACCGAGCAAGCAGAAAGCCAAGAGTCAAAGCCAAGAGTACCATCTGCAACGTGCTCAAACATTGGCATCGGTTGAATCCGTCTTGGGAGTTTACCAATCCCACACTGCCAAGATAGCCCAGAGTTGGACAGGGCTGCAAACATCAACCTCGCTCAGTCTTGATGGATGAACCTTCTTTTGGCTCATATCAACTTGTACACTCTGTACAGCTGAGCCAAGACGGGACAACCTAGTCGAGACGTATTGCAACCGGCTCAGATGGAACGAACGCGTAAATCCTGAAACTAGCATGACGAATAGTAGTCGTCAACTGCTGAGGCTTTTCTCATCCAAGCCTCCCCCAAACGAGTAATGCGCCGCGTCGTTCGGTATCAGACTTATGTGTAAATATAGATCAACTCATGACACCGTTGGTCAAGTCATGGTAGAACGCAACACACAAACATGCCCTGCCCCAGTTGGCAGGATCCCGCCTACTCTGTAGTTGCGAGGCATACAAGGAGAATAGGAAAAACAAGCAACCCCAGACAAAAAGACATTCACCACACCCCGGATATCACACAAGGATCAAGTAGAGTACATCTATCGTCCGAGGATAGTAGCAGAGAATAAACACCTCACTTGCATCCTCTATGCCATGCCGCCATGCCATGTACGGAATATTGTATCCCGCCAACAAACCTAACGTCTTGTTCTCACCGACGACGAGGTTTCCCCAGCCTCCTCGTCCTCCTTGACTGTTGTCTCCCGCCTCGATAGCCACATCCAGCGCGGTAAACCCCACAGAAAGGTGCACCACGGCCCGCCGGTCGACCGGCAGCCTGCGCGATGCAAGCAACCTTTCCTGGGGAAGACCTAGATAGAGCGAGGGGTGATGTCGGGGACGAACGAGACTGGTCACCCTCGTGGCGTGGCCCGCCGCTATGCGCCTGTGTATGCGAAAGCCCATGTAAGTGTGCCTCTGTCGCTGCCTATCTGCCTCCATGTGTGACCGTGAGTGCGTCCTGAAAACGCCTCTTGTCAGCCAGAAACTCTGCCTGTTTGTACAACGACCGAGGCAAAGATGTTTCATCAACCGGTCGTTCCTCGCTTCACAGCTCTTGGCATGTCCGGAGCGATGGAGGTCGAGATCGGCTCATAGCACACGGGAAGCACCGTCGCGGCCGTCCAATCCATCACCCGCCATTCACCACATTGTCTGTGTTGCTCAGCCGCCAAGTCGCCAATTGTCCATCAAAATCTCAGCGTGGCGGCCAGGCGCAGGACTAGCACGGCGAGCATGTGTCTTGGGTATCTCTTGGTATCCCACAGTATCGGCCTGGCCTCTGCGGGCCAAGACCTGGTGTACGACAAGGCGTTGGACGTGTAAGCAACAGGCAGGTCGTGCGTATCAAAGTGAGCATCACCAACAACATCTTTGATGTAGAGTCCCGTCTTTGGCTCCGTGTCTTCATCTGCAAGTCGCAACCCGCGCTTAAGAGTTCAAGGGACCAGTTCCCGATGCGATGCGATGCCTCGCCTTGTCTGACCGCTCAGGAACCAGCATCCTTTCAGCTAGCTCGCCGCGTCAAATCAATCCCGATGTGCTAGCCCGAGATAGCCGGCTGAGTGATTTGTTGATTCGATTTGCTTTGATTTGATTCATAGTGCTGCTCATTTTGACCGCCGCAGTAGCAATAGCTAGCTGCCTGGTGAACCTCTGCCAGCCGGGGACTGCATGGTCCTGTGCTGGCTGTACGGCACTCGGCGACCAGACCTGTCTTGTGTGTGTTGGCGGCGAGACTTGCGCCATATCAATTCTCCCATATCAACAGCTCCAAATTGTATGAGTGAATTAGTTGTCGAGATAGCATGCAGGGTCCTCTGACAGCCTCGGATCCAACCATCCATGGTTGGTCTGCAATGAATGCCCCGGTTTTCCACTCTCGACCAGACCAGACCAGCCAAGCCAAGCCAAGCCAAGCCAAGCCAAGCCGGCCGGGGTCCGTCTCCATCACAGTCTCCATCCAACGTTTGAAAGCCTTGCCATGCCATGGATGGAGCCTCTTGCTCGATTGCGACCTGCGGACAGTGCCAATGAGAGCTGACCGCCAAAGTGCCGGTCCCTCGTCGATCACGCCTGGTCTGCCTCGTACAGGTCCAGTACGCACCTCGTACAGTGCATCCCAAGTCCCAGGTACGTCCCGGCGCCGTCTCTAAGTGCCCGGGACGTGGCGCACAACCACTCGAGTCAGGACAGAGCCTCTGGAGCCCCGATGTCTTCTCCGCACCGTTGTCATGCAAAACGTAAAAGAAAAACCTCTCCCTTTTTTTTTTTTCACTTGCTAGCTTGGGAAGGAGATGCGCCGCCCGTCTTCGGCAGAGACGACAGACGAGGCAGACACACAGCACAGAGACAAGACAATGATCGAGGCCTGGCTACAGTCGTGCTGCCGCCAAAGCCAATTGGGTCAAGGCGGGCGCCCCGTTGCTGAATATCCGACGGACCTGTTTCAGGACCAACGCAACATGCCGACGTCACCGTAGCCTCTCCTGTTAGTGCTTCGTATCAGGTACAGAGAAAAATTATCTCTTATCCAATTTCCAGCGCTCCAGGCGAGGATTCCGCCCGCCTGGCATCCATTGACATCATACTGTTACGCCCGGTGGGCTTGCAGATTCGCGATTGATTCAACCATGTGTGTTTCGGGAATGACGGCACGGATAGATAGCATCTTGGATGGAGGAGAGAGCCTCATTTGCCGCCTGCAGAGATGGGATGCGGCAGGACTGAGCTAACAGAGCCAACAACAGCCCCGATTGACAGTGACAAGTGATAGCGGGTGGGTTGTCATCAAAGTCCAACAGCCACGTAAAGAAAATAACAACAGGAAAAGAAAAAAACGCGCCTGGGGGTCCTCTAGCCTGGTGCGTCTAGTGCCTCTGCCTTGGGGGAAGTAATGTCCGACGAGTGACAGGGCCGGCCTGGACTTCCTGGGCATCCAACTGGAGCGATGCGATGCGATGCACTGTCCACTCAAGCTTCCAGCAGGGCACGGCCAGCCGCGGCAACCAAGTTCGTGAGCTGGGGAGAAAAGGCGAATCAAACAAGTGGGCACCAGGAAACTAAACTGGAGCCCTTGCAGGTAGTCCTGAGGTGGAGCAAATCAACGAGACGACGACCGTGCCAGTTCGCAACCAGCTTTTAACCTCGCTCATCGGCCCTAAGCCCTGGTCTTACTTCCGGCTCCGGTGAGGCTTTTGTCAAGAAGCCTGTATCGATTCTGCCGATGACTGACACCCTGAACCCTTTCAGGAGGTCCAAGCCTCGAGCTGTCCCAGACATAGAGACCCTGATTTCTTGCAGTTGTGGCTCGGGCGGCCAGAGTTGCACACGGAGTGGATGTGACCAGCACCAACCAAGGACGCGACCGCGGCTCCACGAATGCCGAGAGGTCGCGTGCGAGCCAAAATCGCCTGGATCGGTACCAGTGGGTCTTTATGCGGGCGTGTTGCAAATCCCTGCATTTCCATTTGTTTGCCCCGTTGGGGTTTTTGGGGTTCGCAGTTGGAGCTCGAGCTATAGCTTGCAGCCTCACGAGCCTCGAGGACAAGTCGACAGCCTGCCTGTATCAAGAAGCATTGATCACTTCCATCGTCAGGGTTCGAGCTGTGGCAACGTCGAGAATGCAAGTTTTCCACCTCTGTCTGTGCTGTGACTCGAGACTGGGACCCTTGAAGTATGACGTATATATCCCATGCTCGCTCGCTTCGCCATCGTTTTCGTAGTCGGCTTTACAACGGCTGTGTATGAGTAACAAATCAGCCTCGAGGGGCAACGTCAGCTGAGACGAGGCCAGATGCTCATGATCATGTCCTCATGCTCTCTGTCGTGGATTGCGAGGTCCTTGTCGGTGACACGAGGCGACGAAAGCTTGAGGCGAAGCCAAGGCGCAAGGTAGTGAGAAGCCCATGCTTTGATGGCGCCTGTCGGACGAACAGTCCTCCCCCGGACTTTGGCTGCTGGGACTGTAAGAAGTGCGGGAAAATAGTAAAGCGACCAGGGCCCCAGGGACATGGAAGCCAGCTCGCAGGTCAATGTCCCTCAACTCCCCCGCAATTGTGCATTGTTGCCAAGAAGGTTCAGAGTGAGGCAAGCGGTGGACTTGTAGGTGCGGTCTAGAAAAGACGGAGATGCAGAGTGTGAGATGGGGATGAGAAAGCCTGGAGCAGTAGGGAAGTACCCTGGGGAGGAAGGTGGTTGGTGTAAGTCAACGAGTTGGAAGGCACGACCAGTCGCCTGCGATATTTCCCATTCGGGCAACTCCAGAGAGACGGGAGAACTTCAAACAAGCTCACACATCTCCGTACCGTAGCGCACGGCACTGTGTCGCTGTCACTGGATTAAGGTACAGTACCCGTCTGGCTGCTGCTGATCCTGGACATGTTACCCGTTAATGGTCAATGGTTGGCAGTCCATCGACGAGAGCACACGTATCAAGCAGAGTGAGTGAGTGAGCGATATTGGCAACAGTCTAGGTCGAGTCCATGGGCTTGGACCGTTTCAATGGTCTCCAATTCCCGCATCCACCCCGGCCGGCCAATGGCAATGGCCAATTCACAGAGCTTCCCCCTGGTGCGACAATTGGAGCTCTTATTTCGAGGCGCCACCCCCCATGCTTCTAGCTTAGGCGCCTCCCGGGCGACCCCGGATCCGCCCAAGGTCGAGGATGGGGAAAGCAAGATGCAGGAGCATGGAGCGAAGAAATGCCTCGTCCACTTGGGGCATCGTGAAGGGGGATTGGATGGGGCGGGCTAGAGCTGGGCGAGATGAGTAGTGAGCTACCTATACGTGTACTTTGCCAATGGCCCTATGCGCGCATACGAACCATGTACTCCAGGTTCCTGTCGATGCGATTGCGGTGCGACAGGGCGAGCTGTCGTGGGATAATACGTCTCCACGATAATAGACGTGCATGATGCAAATGTCCTCAAGCTCATATGACCCGGCTCCGTCGGCGCGAGAGTGGACACGATAATCTGCAACTTCCCGTTCTGCTTCTTCTCATCTCATCTCTTGGATTCCCTGCCTTTCCCAGTTCGACATGGCTCGATGCTAAAAGTAGACGTAGGGTAATACATACGTATTTTGACGGGACAAGAACGGCCGGCGGCGGATATCGGATCACGATGTTTTTCCCCAGTGACATGTCCCCAATGAGTTGGAATAAGGGTACAGGCGTGCGTCTCACAATAATACAGGTGTCAACGTAAGGTGTTAAACACGCGGAGGATCAGCGACAGAAGGCTTGCAGTGATGTGGGTGGACTACAGCGTGGTCTTGGTGCGTCAGCAGGGTAGATGGGGCTTAAGGGATTTCTGGGCAATGAACGACAGGCGCGGCAAAGTCTTGGGGATTCTGGGCGAGGCAATTCATCGCGGCCGAGTGAGCGTCAGGGTGTCAAGAGTCAGTCAGACTGCCGGTGCCGGTTGCGGTGAGCGACTCGACTCGTCGGAGGACCCGTGAGCGACTCAGGACCCTTCCGTCTTGGAGCCTCGGCGAGCAAGAAAGGGTTTACCGTAGCCGTGCGCTCCGATCTCTATTGCCCCCCCGAGAGCCCCCACTGAAAAAAGTCCTAACCGGAGAAGCATGGTTCACCGTGAAAAGCCCGGATTTTCTCCTCTATGGCCCATTGACACACCGAGGCAGCGGCGCCAAACAAAGAGCCGACCGACGGACAGCCACTCGCCTACCGGAGCTCGCGGCCGCCAAGCGCCGATCGAGAAAAAAAAGCTGTTGATGGCCGACGGAAGAAAGCGACCCCAGTTTTGGCAAGGTCCCCCCCACGGCAAAGCCGAGATGGATGTGGTGAGCGGATGTGACAGAAAAAAAAAAAAAAAAAAGACGCGCGAAAAGGCGAGAGCGAGACCGGTTAGTCGATCGGACCAGTAGGCGCCGTCATTGGCCACTATTCGTCTCACCTTCTTTTTGCGCGTTTTCCCCGTTGGAGTAACCAGAGGGAGGTTGGGGAGGATCACGACCGCCATTCCAATGACGTAGCTCTGTTGGTGCGTGTCCTTTGACGACTCTGGGGCACGACAGGGCTGCCCTGGGAGCTGACGGGACTCCCAGCTCGTCCAGTTTGAGGTCTTTCTCAAGGACATGGGGGAGAATACAGCACAGCAGTAACGACATGGTCGGGACCGGCCTGGAGCGGCTTGGCTGCGGCTGGCTGAGAGGCGATGACTGCCATCATGACCGTGGCCAGCGGTGGCCAAGCACCGAGCATCACAGTCACGGGTCGGGTCAGCGCCATGAGGCAACGAGGAGGCATTGGCGAGAACGAGGCGAGAAGTCGTGGCCAGCATGGAACGGTCACCTTCCAGAAGAATTCCAAGTGGGCTCCCCGAGCCACAGACCGATCATGAGTGGACTGGAGCTTTCCCGTTCGTTGAAGAATACGCTGCGCGTGAGGCTTGGAAGCTCGGCCGTCAGAATTACAGCCCAGACCATGGCGGTCGACATAATCATTGGGGCAACCTTTCGAGAGTTCTCACACCGCAAGAGCACTGACCATTATGTCCCCTCCTACCATCTGAGGCAAGATTTTGCCTAGGTTCAGCTTGGCGCGCGGCCAGCGTTGCACATGGCGCTGCAGGCGGAATGCCGTTTTAGAGATGGCTTCAGCGCGTTCTCACACTCTGCCCCAAATTTTCCCGCGTTCACCCGCAGACCGGATCGAAGCCGCTAGTGGCGCCTCATGCGTGGAAGGCCAAGCGAATGAAGCAGGTGAATTTTTAGACGTCCAATCCGTCCATCCATCCATCCCTCGGTCATTCAAAACACACGGACACGGAAAAGGGAGAACGAGCCTAAGAGAGCCAAGCCGATCCAGGCCAGGCGAGGCCCAGGGACCGACAGGGCTCCTCTTTCCAGCCGAGGACAACGAGCGACGAGGCAATTCGCCGGTTGGCAGACAGCTTTGATCAATCTCTGGAGGGCGCCATCCCATCCAGCGCCTGGTCTGGCCGTGCCGCGCACCGTACGAGGCACCTTGCCAAGGCTGGCATGGTTCAATAGCTGCCGATAAGGCGATTGGACAAGGTTTCATGAGGCACAATCGCGGCCAGTCAGAGTTTGCAATCTGCGGCCCCACAGCAGATGCCGGCCAAATTCCCTTGGTCAAGCTGGAACAGTTCCGTCATAGCAGACCATTTGCGCTCAGAGCATGGCCGCCGGTGAGAAGGGCAAGGCAGGAAAAAAGTAGAAGAGAGACAGACCTTGCTCTATACGCGCGGCCGCCTGTCGCAAAAATGACGATTGTCGTCTTTTGCGACGAGACACGGCGATCCCGTTTTGGTCTTGCCATCCGTGAATACGAAGCAGAGCGACATTGAATTAACCTTATGCTCCCTCGTGCACGCGGCGACACCAATTGACAGGTTATGGTTATGCTTTGCACGTGAACCTTGAGGCTGTTGACGCAGACAGAGCACATGCGTCGTCGTCATGGAGAGGGCGGGATCTGTGAACCTAGAGTTTGTCTGTCGTCCATCTCAGATTCCGTCCAATGTCACGCCAGCTCCCAGTCCCGAGGCAGATCCGTCCCGAGGGGCGGCCATTTGGGAAATTTGAACCTCGATGCTTGCGCGCAAATCGCAACCGGGCACTGCATAGGTGGATGAGATGAGCATCCGTAGATAGGTAATACCTAGGACCGCGAACTGCGCGCCTCCAGGCAAGACACGTCGAGTGGGTTAAGCATAGGCAGAGGCAGACCCGTCCATGCAATTGTCTGCCAAGTGATCTCAATTGCTGCGCTGCAGCGTTCCGCAGTGAAGCTCCAAGCCCGCAGCACGCCTGTTGGAGCCACAAGCTCCACGAGCCACGAGGACAGCTGTTTCCTGTGGGTAGCAGTAGAGGATGAGATCGTCCCTGGATGGAGATTGAGGCCAAGATTGGTAAATCCGCCTTGTCCCATGAGCGGCCCCTATAACCGCCGTCCTCCGACTCAGTCCTGGTAGCCATCGCCAGAGAGTCAGTCTCCAGTGCCGCCAGTCGCGATTTTGCTGACCGCCGGGGATGGGCCATCCAGTGTCGTCATCCTTCCCACTGTCGCGAGAATCGTCCAAGAGATCACAGTGCACATGGGCATGGGGGAAGGGGGCCCGGGATGGGGGTCCCATGGTCGAAAATCCCTCAGCGAGACGGGGGGGCAGCTGGGACGCCTGGTACAAGCAGCGCCAGCAATGACATACAGCAGAGGTACCAGGGCCCCAGGCGGCAGCACGCGCACGAGGACAGTGGAGGTGGTGACATGCACAGGTATTCAGCAGGTCCAACACCGACAGACGTCGTGGTCGAGAGTTGTACTGGACTTCTTGCTATCGTGAGGCAAAAAATGGACCGAGCTTGGGGATGGTTGGATTGATGTGCATCCTGTGCAACAGGGTCTCCAGGGCGGAAGCCAGCGGGATCCGGGAGATGCACAGTGTCGTACAGTCTAGTGTGGAATTGAGCTGCCGTGGAGATGCTTTCGGATCGCCTGGAGCATGAGGCAATAGAGAGAGAGGGACGTGAGCATGAATGGATGGATACCCTCAAATTGCCTGAGTCTCGATGTGGATTGCTTCTTGCCTCTCCAAGGCCGGGCGACCAGCGAAGTATCGCCGACCGATCAGAGCGGGAGTTCCCCCTACCCATGCTTTATCGCTCGTGCTCGGTGTTGGTTGTCCATCGGATTCGGCATTGCATCAAGATCAAGGAAAGCAGGTAGTTGGTTACGAGGCAAGGCTGGTGGTGGCTAAACATGGATTGGTGTCATATCAGTCATATTCAGTCCAATCCGGGTCACCAGTATCAGCCATTGAGCATCAGCCACCAGGGACTCGAGACACGCGAGAGAGACACCTGGTTCATGGTCATCAGACGCAATGGGGGGGATGCGGTTTCGCCCTCGGTCCTGGTGTTTACTCTGCGTGTTTTGATGTCTCGGTCGGCCGGTTGAAGCCTCTGGCTGCAATCTCCTTTGTTTGGAGATGCTCTGCGGCAACGTCTCTCGAGGTAAAACTCTCCACCCTGCTGAGATTACCGTCTTGTTTCCATTCCCCACGCTGCGAAGCGCCACGCACTGTGCACTGAGCATCTGCACCTGCATGGAAGGACCTGGGCCGAGGACAAGTTTGACCAAGAGACTGGGGCAAGGGCAAGGGCAAGGGCGATTTCGATGGGTCATGATGGTCGTCGGCCCCAGCGCAGATGCAGCGACCGACGTTTGGAGAGCATACGGTCACCCCCTGACACAGGCTGGCACGCCCCCCGGCAGAGCAAACATTGCGACGAGTGAGAGAGGGAATATCAGCACCAGCATCAAAGCTGCCGCCTGTCCTGCGTGGACCAGAGTCCAGCCGACGCTACCGGGTGCGGGTAGCTCAGTAGCTCTTAACACTGGCGTGCTCGCTGGTGCAGCCGAAGGACGCTGGTGTGGATTTGGGAGCGGATGCTACTGCGTTGTTTAGAATGAAGGTGTTGATTGCACGATGGATGGGGTTCATTGTTGATCCTTCGTGTTTACTGTTGGCGTCTCATTTGGTTGTTGCGGCTACCTGGGGTAATTACTGCTCCCGCTGCTGATGGCTCTCATTGCGAGCTACCCTGAATGAAGCAAAATCTATCCCCTTTCCATTGATTGCATTGACGATCTGGCGAGTCAATTTCTGACCATTGAGCATATCATTGAGGTCAATTGATACTCGCAACATTGGCACCTTACTTTGAATTGAGAAGAGACTACGGTGGCGGAGGGTGCAGCTAACAGGACAAAAGGGTGTGATCCAATTGCCCTTTTTCCGTATGTGCGGGCAAATGTCGTCAATCCCGAGTGCATGCGCTGTTAATCGGCAACCAAAAAGTAAGAAGGGGAAGGGAAAAAATTGAGCGCAAAAACGAAAAAGGCAAAAGACTCTGGCCTCTCACAGGTTGAATTGGCTGGCGCATGAGCGAGGCAGCAGAGTCCTGCAATCGCTGCGTGTAAAAAATTGAGGTGTGTGCCAGAGTCCTGACTACGGGACCGGCAGGGCCGTGGCTCCCCCAACTCAATTGGTCGTCATGTGTGTGTTGTTGTCAATCGCCGGTACCTCGAGGCCTTTCCGGTTGTACCTGGAGACGGCAAGGGCCTCACAACCTGGGGCACTTGGAGATTCACAGAGGACCAGGCTAGGACCTGCGCGAGACTCGTGGGAAGTCGCTGATGACATCCACCCATCCCGGCTTGGGACTCCATCCAATTCTTTCGCGGTGGGGACTTGAGTCTCCGTGAGACCCGTTTGCTTCAATGAGACCCCGGTCCTGTTGTCTCTTGGAGGGTGACCCACCTTGACACAGAAGGAGCGGGTCAAGGTGCAGATGCAGGCATTGAGCAAGAAGTGTGGGTCCACCCGAAAAGACCAGCGACGACCGGGACCCATTGTTTTGATCAGGGCCGAAAGACTTCTGGCATGGGACGTGGGCCGGCAACCTCGCCGGTAAAAGAAAGCTGTTGAGCTCGGTCATCTCGCGGCCACATTGAAATAGAAGCTCTCGCCCACCTGCAGAATCTCTTTTTCTTTCCTTCCTCTTCACCCACGAATGCTTCATATATAAGCGACCCTAACTTCGTGCGGTGCTAGACACTTCTTTTTTCTCTCCCCCCCTCTCCACTCAACCTCGTCCCTCAACTTCTCTCCTCCCCCAAACGCCCAACAGCGCGCAACCTCAGCTTTATCACTACAACCCCCGTTCGCCTGCTGTTGCCTACAGCCGTCCTACAGACTCACCTACAACAACCAAACAACGCTACCGCGCCCTACCGCTTCGACTCCCCCAGCAATGGCGGAAGAGAAGGTCACCGGCGCTCCGGCGCTGGATACCAACATTGAGACTGGCGGCTTCGATGAGAAGCGAGGACAGGTTCCTCCCCCCTCCCACGCTCCTGCCAAGGGCCCCGTCGAAGAAGAGGAGCCCGATGAGGATATGGACGCCCTGATCGAGGATCTCGAGTCCGAGGACGGCCACCAGTTCGAGGAAGAGGAGGAGACTCAGCCCGGCGGTGGACGTGTCGTCCCTGAGGATATGCTTCAGACAGACTCTCGCGTAGGACTTACTGAGGCCGAGGTGGTAGCAAGACGCCACAAGTACGGCCTGAACCAGATGAAAGAGGAGCGAGAAAGCCTTATTTTGAAGTTCCTTGGGTAAGACAATACTCTCCAGAGAAGCCAATTCCCCGGACATGTCCAAAAATCCCCCCAAACCCCCCCGAAAACACCGAAAAATCCCGTTTTGACGCAAAACTAACGTCCTTACCCCAGATTTTTTATTGGTCCCATCCAATTTGTGATGGTGCGTTCAAAATGAGCCTATTCCCGTCTTTATACACCTCGAAATGAGCTCGCAATGGTCGAAAACACCCGGGTAGTGTCTGAGATGGAGCGATTCGGAACATCGTGAACTTGGTTCCACCGACCCACTTTTCTCAACACTACTGGGTCTTTCATCCGATCCCACTTACAATGTCCACTGACAAACTGGCAATTGGAATCGCTTGCTCCCTTCATGAGAGGGCGTTGCCTTTTGCTGGTGTCGTCGATGTTGACAAGTTGACCCCACCCCAACCCCCAACCCTCACACAATTTATATCTTGGCGGAGCTCAGAGGTGAAGTTATCACCAACGAGAAGAGTCACAAGCACGTCGACCAGCCGTCATTGGTGAATAGTGTGGACGGTTTTCAGTGCTCCAAGTGGAACAGTTCTCGTGTCCAACATGATCTTTCGCGTTTGAGTTCAAAATGACTGACAATTTGTACAGGAAGCTGCCGCTGTTCTCGCCGCCGGTCTCGAGGATTGGATTGATTTCGGAGTCATCTGCGCTCTGCTTCTTCTGAACGCCGCGGTTGGATTTATCCAGGAATTCCAGGCTGTTGGTTTCCCTAACCCTTATCGAACGACCTTGACTAACATATAGTGTAGGGATCTATCGTTGAGGAGCTCAAGAAGACCCTGGCCCTTAAGGCTGTTGTCCTCCGTGACGGCACCCTCAAGGAGATTGAGGCCCCCGAGGTTGTTCCCGGTGATATCCTCCAGGTTGAGGAGGGTACCATCATCCCCGCCGATGGTCGCTTCGTTACCGAGGACTGCTTCGTTCAGGTTGACCAGTCTGCCATCACTGGCGAGTCTCTGGCTGTCGACAAGCACCAGGGTGACAACTGCTATGCTTCTTCCGCTGTCAAGCGTGGTGAGGCTTTCGTTGTTATCACCGCTACTGGTGACAACACCTTCGTTGGTCGTGCCGCTGCCCTCGTCTCTCAGTCTGCTGGTGGAACTGGTCACTTCACTGAGGTTCTCAACGGTATTGGTACGATCTTGCTTGTTCTCGTCGTCCTTACTCTCCTCATTGTCTGGGTTTCTTCCTTCTACCGCTCCAACGGTATTGTCGATATCCTCCGATTCACCCTCGCTATCACCATTGTCGGTGTCCCCGTCGGTCTTCCCGCTGTCGTTACCACCACCATGGCCGTCGGTGCTGCCTACCTCGCCAAGAAGCAGGCTATTGTCCAGAAGCTTTCCGCCATCGAGTCCCTCGCTGGTGTCGAGATTCTCTGCTCTGACAAGACCGGTACTTTGACCAAGAACAAGCTGTCCCTCGCTGAGCCCTTCACTGTCGCCGGTGTGGAGCCTGATGACCTGATGCTTACTGCCTGCTTGGCCGCTTCCCGCAAGAAGAAGGGTATCGATGCCATCGACAAGGCCTTCCTCAAGTCGCTCAAGTTCTACCCCCGTGCCAAGAGCGTCCTCGCCAAGTACAAGGTCCTTGACTTCCAGCCTTTCGACCCCGTCTCCAAGAAGGTTCAGGCCGTTGTCGAGTCTCCCCAGGGCGAGCGCATCATCTGTGTCAAGGGTGCCCCTCTTTTCGTTCTCAAGACTGTCGAGGAGGACCACCCCATTCCCGAGGAGATTGACCGTGCCTACAAGAACTGTGTCGCTGAGTTTGCTACCCGTGGTTTCCGATCTCTCGGTGTGGCTCGCAAGCGTGGTGAGGGTGCTTGGGAGATTCTCGGTATCATGCCCTGCTCTGACCCTCCCCGCCACGACACTGCCCGCACCATCAACGAAGCCAAGCGCCTGGGTCTCTCTATCAAGATGCTTACTGGTGACGCCGTCGGTATTGCCCGTGAGACTTCTCGTCAGCTCGGTCTCGGTACCAACGTCTACAACGCTGAGCGTCTCGGTCTCGGTGGTGGCGGTGACATGCCTGGTTCTGAGGTCTACGATTTCGTCGAGGCTGCTGATGGTTTCGCCGAGGTCTTCCCCCAGCACAAGTACAACGTCGTCGAGATCCTTCAGCAGCGTGGTTACCTTGTTGCCATGACCGGTGACGGTGTCAACGATGCTCCCTCTCTGAAGAAGGCTGATACCGGTATTGCTGTCGAGGGTGCCTCCGATGCCGCTCGCTCCGCCGCCGATATTGTCTTCCTTGCCCCTGGTCTCGGTGCTATCATTGATGCTCTCAAGACTTCTCGCCAGATTTTCCACCGCATGTACGCCTACGTCGTCTACCGTATCGCTCTTTCTCTGCACATGGAGATCTTCCTTGGTCTCTGGATTGCTATCCTCAACAAGTCCCTGAACATTGAGCTGGTCGTCTTCATCGCCATTTTCGCCGATATCGCTACCCTGGCCATTGCCTACGACAACGCCCCCTACTCCCCTACCCCCGTCAAGTGGAACCTGCCCAAGCTCTGGGGTATGTCCGTCCTTCTCGGTATTGTTCTGGCTGTCGGTACCTGGATTGCTCTTACCACCATGTACGCCAACTCGCACGACGGTGGTATCGTCCAGAACTTCGGTAACATCGACGAGGTTCTCTTCCTTGAGATCTCCCTCACTGAGAACTGGCTCATCTTCATCACCCGTGCCAACGGTCCCTTCTGGTCCTCCATTCCCTCTTGGCAGCTCGCTGGTGCCATCCTGGTTGTCGATATCCTTGCCACTCTCTTCGCCATCTTCGGTTGGTTTGTCGATGATGGCCGCACCAGCATCGTCGCCGTGGTCCGTATCTGGATCTTCTCTTTCGGTATCTTCTGTGTCATGGGTGGTCTCTACTACTTCATGCAGGGCAGCACTGGTTTCGACAACCTGATGCACGGCAAGTCCCCCAAGCAGAACCAGAAGCAGCGTTCCCTCGAGGATTTCGGTAAGTTTTCATCTACTCCTTTGCACAGTTATGACCATGTCGTTAACTATCTTCTCAGTCGTTTCCCTCCAGCGCGTCTCTACTCAGCACGAGAAGTCTCAGTAAATAACGATGGTTTATACCCGGACTACCATCAGCCGGACTTTTCACTTTCGCCCTGTCCAAATTTGAATTGTACTGCTCATACCCGAGTACTGAGACTTTTGGAGTGGTTCATGAAACCTTCCATACCCCTAGAGATCGTCTTTTAGACACCTAATAATAAAAGTAAAATAAAAAACTGGTGCCTCCCTCTTGTGATGTTATGTGATCATCCTGATGAACGTTTGACTCTTTGACCATATATGACCTACTTCTGTAGAGGTCCAAGCCTACTGCACCTCCAATAACTGACATGTGGATGTGAGTAGCCTTGTCGATTGTCACGTGGTGTAGTGGATGTTGGAACTGTTGGGCAGTTACGTCAGGAAAAGGCATCCAATCCAATCCTTTAACCTCACCTGACCTCCTTCGCCTACTTCCTATTTTCAATGCCATTAATCAAGATCAACGCAGCGTTCGACCATGTCCGGTCCCTTGCGCAAAATCTTACCAATTCCGCATCTCTTTCGCTGACAGTCTCATAATTCTCTTCATTCTGTGGTTTCAAAGAGAAACCTCGGTGGGACGGCGAAGATGAATCGTGAAATCCCGGGCTATTACTATGGTACCATTATCACCTTGCGGATTCCTCCACGTTGACTCACATGCTTCTACAGATACCGAGAAGAAGAAGTATTTCAAGATTGAAAAGTCGCAGACGGCGCCTTCATCTGCGTCATGGTCATCAAATGCTGTCAAAAGGCGTAAAGTTGAGGGTCAAGCCCAACAGGCTGCAAGACAAAGAGCACATCTCTTGCGGAACCACATCAAGAGGCATCGCCTTACCCAGGATGCTGTCGTATCTGGCTTAATTGCTAGAGAGATTGGGCTCCCGTTTTCTGCGGAGCGTGGGCGTGGCAGGATAGAGGATGGCGATCTTGGGGCCGCAGCATGGGCGAACGGTGTGGTGGCCAAGGGGAGCGTACCGTTTCCGTCTGGACCCACAAGGACGCGGTATGCGAATATGCCGTGCTTTTACGTTGCGACGGAGGATGAAAAGACGGGATTGGGGGTTGCATATGCGAGTGAGTCTTGAACGGGATGGGATTTGTCCAGGTGACAACTAACCGAGTGTGTAGCCTTGGATGAGGAAACGCTGGTTGGGAGTCATATTCCCACAGACAAGAATGACAGGTATACAAGCTATGGGCTTCCCTCAGCCCTACTCGAAGGCTAACTTGACGTAGAATCCACTTCTCGCGCGATGCGCCCAACTCTTCTGGAAGAGCGCAAGTCTTTCGAACGGAGATGGTCCGGTGTCCACAGATGTCCTCGATCAAGTATCACCGTCCTACACACAGAATTCTCCTGACTTCCCGTGAGCCCGATCATAGCTGCGGGGTCTACTTTTTCTCACCGCCCCTCTCTGATCCTGAGGACAAGACACGCCCTCGGTGGCGGCTTGGCGAAAGTATGTCTGATTGAAGTATCTGCCCACCTGGGTATCGGCTAACCTGACGGCAGCAAACCACTATCAGAGACTTTCTATCCGCCATGGCCTCCATGACGACTGGGTCGTCCACAGCAGCACGCCCGCTCCTCCTTCCTCAGACCTCATATGCGTCATTGGCTCAAATAGTGGCCTACTCCAAGTCCGTTCCAACGAGAGCCTCTCAGCCATTGCCCCTAGTGTCACCCCCAAGGGCATGCACCTCCCACAGGAGATATTTACGCAGGACTTTCAACAGGGGAGCCACAACGTACTGTTTGCAGGTGGGCGTCAACCAAGGCTCTGGATAACCGACCTCCGAGCCCCTGAGGCACGATGGTCGTTTGCAAAACACACAAGCTCGATATCACACCTGAAGAGTGTGAATCCGCACCAGGTCCTCGTTTCAGGGCTGCAGAACTCGATGGCTCTCTACGACGTGCGCTTTCTGACACGAAACCCCAAAGGGGCCAGGCCATTGCTCAAGTTCCAAGACCACCACAACGAAGCGCACTTTCACATTGGATGGGATGTTAGCCCGGATCTCAACGTCGTCGCCGCTGCACAGGACAACGGGACTGTGAAGCTCTTCTCGCTTAAGTCTGGACGGCGGTTGTCGTGTCCCGGCTTGGACTCGATCAATGTTGATTCACCGATCAAAGCGCTCATGTTCCAGCGAATGCCGAGAGAGAGGCTGCCCAGCTTGTTTGTAGGCGAGGGGCCGTCACTGAGGAAGTTTTCGTTTGGGGCCGTGAAATGGGAGGATGAGGTTTGACTTGGCTACATATCTCGGTACTATACTTGGCGTACCTCCAGGGCTATCTATTATAAGCAAATCCTGACTATTTCCCCAAGGTTACCATGAAACCTCTCACTCAAGACAACCCCTTGCATGATACTAATCCAAGTTCCTTCTAATCATTCGTCATGGTATCTTTGGCTTGCTAGGCCACGGTTGCGTCCATTCGCTTTGCGCGCGTCGCAAGGAACTGGTAGTATAGCGTGTGAATCGCTGGATGTGTTCAACCACCGAGTATTGCTTGCATTTGGTCGTAATAGGTGCAAATGTTCATGATGTGCTCGTTCTCCATCACTTATACTACGATTCATAATGTAACCCTAAATGACCAGATCACAGGGTAGGATTCGGGCTAAACTTACAAGCCTTTTTATTGTAGAGTAGGAGGGGATAAAATTTCCGCTTCTTCTTGACCCACGGACACTAGATCATGTTCATCGTTCAAGGCAGCCCAGCGACACCTCTCGATGTAGTCGATATTGGGGAAGTGTATATATATAGGCTCATCGGTGCCTGGTTATAGCTTGGTGTCTTTTTATGTTGCTCAGGTAAGGGGGCGAGCATCAATGGTTGCATGCGCATGGATCTAGGGCTTCGGGTAGGTTGGTGGGAGACGGGTCCTCATCGTCGGCCCCCCCCCCAAGCCCTGGTGGACAAAATCTTGATGCCCACGCAGTTGATGATATAATTTAATCCATCCCCATGACTGGTATATAGTACTGTAATATAAAATATCATGAAGCTTATATTGGACTTGGTAGAGTGGCGGTGGTGGGGATGGTGATGAAGAAGGAAGAAGGAGGAAGAAAGAGGAGGAGGAGGAGGAGGAGGAGGAGGAGGAGGGGAAGCTGGAGTAAATAAGGGGAAAATCGAGAAAGAGTTTGCTGCAGATAGCCTCCTGGTTATCGGAATCGCCGCGAACTAACGTCAAGGTGATTGATTCTTGGTGAGCAACCGGTTTGATACTGCCAAACATCGTATCGCCTGTGAAAGTGGTGACTCTTCTGGCTCAAAGGACGGATAGGTAGACAGTGATCCCGTCGGCATACGGACAACTACCCGCCATATTTGGTACTACCAATCCGATGGGTAGCAAACGAAATCATGGCAGCATTTGGTTTACTGTGAGACCATTGGGAAACAGAGACTACCACGGCTGGTGGGTAAATAGCCCGTGTTTGACGTTATTTGATAGGCCTCTGTCAAGCCGTATGATCTGCAGATGTGCCAAAAGGGAGAGTGTTGGTAGGACAAAGGAAACTATGTTACCTTTGACCAATCCGCGCCTCACACCACCTGTCACAACTCAGGTTACGTTCCCGCCTCCGCGAGCTGGCATAGCGGTACGTTGCAGTCTTCTTGCTGCCGTTCCTTGATTCACATCCATGTTAAACCAGCCTCACCCGGTCCCTTCTCCAGAAGCAGAGTTGGGCAGTTCAAAATCTCATAGCAACGCGTTTAGGCCTCCCTTTAGGCTTTAGGGAATTACTCTATCAAAACAACTCTATAGAAGCCAGGATGAAGAGTAGCTTAGTTCGTAACTAGCTATCCCCTGTTCGTGTCTCATCTGCTCCTGTTTCCTGGTTTTTACACTCGCCCTCTATCTCCTCACCCTCCGTCTAATCCTCTTTCGTCTCACCTCCATCGCAGCCCTCGGCCTCAGCCTCGACCTCTTCGTCTTGTCTCGTCTCTTCTTGCTTCTTCTGCAGCTGCTTCCGCTTCTGCAGCTTCCTCTGCCTCCTCTGCTTCGGCGATTGTTCCTGCTTCTGCTTCTTCTCTGGCTTCTTCCTTGGTTTTGTTTGCCTCCATTTACCATCGCAGGCATCGTCAGGCTTGGCTTCTATACACGCGTCGCAAGGGCCTTTGTATGATGTTTTGCCGCGAACACATAGGATCTGCTTTCCACGGCAGTAGGAACATTTCCCCTTGCACTTCTCTCTGTGTTTGGTAAGTATCGTCGTGTTGTGGAACATTTTGCCACAATCTGGACACTCGCGGTCTTGGTTAGGCCAGTCCTCGCAGTCGAAGCCTTCCTTCTTGCACCTTTTGCATTGATTGTCTCCTTGCCCGCACTCGCAGGGCTTACCATCTTTGGCGCATCGCCCGCATTTCCCGCGGCAACCATTTCTCTTATGCTTCCTGAGATCGCTCTTGTATGCACCGCATGTCGGGCATGCGCCAGGGGCCTTTTCTGTTGGATGAGAGAAATTTCCACACTCTAGGTTCTTGTCTTCGCAACCCCGGCACCTGCTGTGCTGCCGGGAGCCTCCCTCAACCTGACTCTCGCATGCAATGCGACGATCCACGCAGCTCTGACAACGTCCTATACAGCCCTACTTGTGAGACACGATGTTAGGCTTGAAGAGACCGCACCTGGAGCATTTTCCCAAGATCTTTGGTGGGACCTCATGTGCGCGCGAGAAATCCGTGCATTGTTCGTGGATATTTGCCGCTTTGCAACGCTCGCAAACTACGGTGTTGCCCGGTCCCCGAGTACATGCTTCACCGGCAGTTTCGCAAGGTTTGCATCGGCCCCGACAGAGGAGCGTATGCAATGGGAGAGTGTTGAGCATGAACGCTCCTTGGCAATGCTCGCAGTTGCTCTTTGCTCCGATACCACGTGGAGCAAAACCTGATGCCAGGCCTCGCCGCGACTGTGGACCGTCGAACTCAACAGTGAATGCGTTTCCCCCTTTAGGTGCCCCGTTGGGGTCTACCATGTTAAAAGGGACAGGTCCTGGCAGGTTCTCTTGTGAGAGTATGGCTTCTGCCGTGGCCTTGCACTTGCTGTAGAGTAGTGACCGTTGGGCAGCCTGGAATATCCTGGTCGGATTCGCCTGGGTGGCCAAGATTCGCTTGAAGGTTTCGTCATCCTCTGGGCTTCTTGGACTCAATGGCTGGGGTTTACGGTGTGTTTGCTGAGGTAGCTGCAGAGAGATAAGCACCATGTCGGCCTCGGCCTCTTGTTGAGGCTCCGCCCATCTTGAGTCGACCTGCTTCAAATTCTCCCAGAGGGTGGCTTGGGTTCGAGTCAAGCCAGTCCTGAGGTCCTTGATGGCGACGGAGATCGTTCCGTTAACCCTGCGTTTCAAAACTTCGCTGGTCCAAACGCCTTCTGCGACTTGCATCGAAGTACAAAGACCAACATCTCGTCGGAGTTGCTCGATAACAGGGGGTATCAGAAGCGCTCTATTTGTCACCGGTCCGGTAGTTAGGCGAACTGCTGTCTCGGTTTTCGTAATCCGCTCTTGTGTTGCCAGATGCTGGTAAACGACCCACTGACAAATCTGCCTGATTCTTTTTCGGACTGCCATTGGGTACCGTGGCTCTGCCTTCACCCTTGCGAGTGTCTTGGGAACACCATCTGCATGGACTGTGTTAGTGGAAACCACATAGGGGATGAGCACGGCTATGAGAACTTACCCCGAAGGCTTTCCCAGTTTGGCTTGTACAACGCCTTTCGGTCGAAATCCCTGTCTTTGCTTGACTGGTAGATCTCCTTACATTTAGCCGCCCTGTTGAAGTGTTTACGTGACTTTGGGTCCGCAGCACTCTGCGCCCGTTGCGAGACTTTGTGCCAGTCAAGGCTGTTCACTTCGAGGTGGTAAATGTCGTTCTTGGGGCCACTCGCCAAAGCTTCCTCCTCGGCCTCGTTGATGATCGCCGACCAGAGGGTGGCATCATTGCGGAATTGCAGCATAGGCCCCGTCAGATACTGTTTGTCATGTCCTCTCAAGACATCAGCGTATAGCTCCTGGAGAGCCCCGACATTACCCGGGGTTTCTGGTGCACCCTCCGCGGTTAGAATGCCGCGACATTCATTTCGGGTAAGTGTGGCGTCTCCTCCGTCTTTGAAATGTGTTTATAGCTTATTTCTAAGCTCAAGAGACAGAACTAAACGGCGACTTTTGTTCAGAAGCGCCCAGAACACTGGCGCTTGTTGCACAACGGGCAGCACGATATTTGCCCCCTCCCAGGGGGCATCGGGGAAATCCTCTGGCCTGAGGAAATTCAAGATCGCCAGCGAGATGGCTCGCAAGGGCAAGCTCGTTGCTCGGCTGGGATCACGAGTGGTTGTAGTGCTACCCAGCAGCACCATGTTGATGTTTTCGGCAATGAGAGCCAGTGCTGCATATTTCGGGTGACTCGGATTCTTCAGGTCCATCGGGAATCGTTGCATGGCCAAGAAAAAATAGCTGGTGCATTCTGAGAGTAGCTCATGTACCAAGAGCGTACGAGAACCCTTGGTCTTGACAGATAGACGACGTTCCCTCTTGATTGCGTCTCGTCCGGTAGCGAGAACTACCCGGTGCACTCGCATCCGTTGACCCTCGCTAATTGCGCTAGTAGTTTGGCTCATGGACGTGGCGCTGCCACTATATAAGTAGCAGGTACCGTCTGGGTGATGCCCGATGGCGAGGTACGCCGTTGAGGAATCTCCAGTCAGGTCGACGTTTCCAAGGTCGATCTTCTGCCAGTCGTCAAACATATTCGTAGACCACTTCTCTTGCCCAAGTAAAAACTGGTAAGCTAGCGGCTGTATCGCTGGGTGAGTGAGTAGCGTTAACATGCGCTCTCGGCATTCCGCGGAGGCGTTCGCGACGATCATCATAAACCAAGGCTTCATGCTTTTGGGCAGATTCTTGACCTTTTCAGCTGCAAGCATGATCTGTGCCTGACGTCTGAGTAAAGTTCGGAGCCTCTCTCTATATCTCTCGACGCAATTCTTGATCTTGGGGTCATCCTCGACGAGCTTGACTGCAAAGGTCAATTAGCACATACATAAACTAGGCGGCAGGGAAATCACTTACGTCCTTTGGCGTTCTTTGGTAGCTTGGACACGATTCTGTCCACATCTTCTTGGCTAAATGCCATTCGTTCTCGCTGATCGGGGTTAAGGGCACCGGCAGTGAGCCTCTCCACCGTGTCCTCATCGTCCATGTCGATGCTGGACGCCCTATCTAAGATTTCTTGAATGTCGAAAGCTTTGGGATTGGAACCCTCGTCTCCGTTGTCACCGTCCTCATGGGCTTGGTGGTCCTCATGGGCTTCGTCATCCTCATGGGCTTCGTCATCCTCATGGGCTTCGTCGTTCTCATCTTCGTCGTCGTCGAGGTCGCTTTCAAATTCGGATTCAATTTCGGAATCGAAATAGGATTCGTCGTCGTCGTCGGCGTCGGCGTCGGTATCATATCCGCCATCGACATTGCCATGTTCACTGTCATAATCATAAAAGAGTTCTGTTGGGTCTCCATCTTTGGCGTCTTCGCCCTCGTCGCTACGGGCGTAACCTTGATCTTGTAGATTCATCTGTTCCCATGATTAGCTCCTGACGGTATAATCTGATATTCTAAACCTTACCTTGCAGTGGTGTGGTGATGGTGATGAAGAAGACAGGAAGAAGAAGGAGGAGGAGGAGGGGAGAAAGAGACCTCAATAAAATTGAAAAATCTTCAACATGCATCCATGGCAGTGATTCACTGTCAAAAGTTCTCCGGGTACTGGCAGGTGCCATGGACCGACGCGATGGTGGGCGTGCACTGACAGGCAACCGGCTTGACACTGTCAAACCGACAATGGGAACTAGGTGTCTTCTGACCAATTCGCGCGTCACATCATCTGCCATAACTAGAGTTAGACCTCACAGTGGCTTAGCAAGACTTCTATAATCCTCCTTTAACCCTAATATTATTGCTATAATAGCCGACTTTGTGAATCGTAGTACGAATCATGGAAGAAGACTAAGGTGTCAGAAGCAACATTTATACCCACCACCCTCGAATGCGAACCATACTCGAGGGTCGAGTAAGGCTCATGCTGTGCATCGGAGCTCGATATGGTCTGCCTGACCCTATGAAGGGTTGGCTTGTGATTCTCATGGTCCAGTTCATCGGAAAAGGGAGATCCAAGCCAAACTTACAGGCTTCTTCATTTCCGGGGAGGGGTGAAAGGATGTCAAGTTCATCTTGTTCCGTGAACATCATGGCGAGTTCTTCGTCATTCAAGGCAACCCTTCGGCGCCTCTCAATGTCGTCGACATTGTACATGTCAATCTCAGCCATTTCATGTAGCGCACTGCTGAGGCTGAACCCCAAGTTTGCCATATCCATGAAATCTGGGGTCAATGCCATTATCTGGCCTGGCTGATAAGACAACTCGACCAATCTTTCGACATCTACGGGGGCTGCATCCCCTCTGCCCAGGCCCAATGGTTCTGAAACGTCAGGAAACCCAGCGATTTCCATTTCTGTCTTTTCCGACTCCTGGGTGCCAAACATTGTATCCTCATCTTCATCGTCGTACTGAGGAGCAACCATCTTGGCAAAGCCAAGCTCTGTAGCCTTTGTCTACGCCGACCAGAAACATGTTTTAGGATGTCACAACGATCCTTTCAGTTCAACGAACTAATAGACCGATAGATGCATCATTGTCTGGTAGGAAAAAAAAAAGGCTACGATATCACATTTGGTACTCATAATCTCGTGGACAACTGAAAGAAACCGCGACATACCCTGCACTTCCAGGAGACTATTGAGAAGCAAAGACCACCACCGTCGGTGAATAGAAGCCTCTGCCTTGAATCATTCATCCCGTATTTACCAAGTTGTTTGTTGCCATAGATGACTCTAAAGACGGGCGTGATGGAAGCCTGAGTTTCAGGAGAGGGTAGTCAGAACAAAGGGAACTAGATTCTAACCGATCCGCACCTCGCGTAATCTGTCACAACTCAAGTTACGCCATCAGTAAGATTGGCACGACGGAAATTGGGGTGCGGATGCTATATTCAAGCTAGACTAATTTTTTTAACAAATGCGACAGGTAGTTCAATGGGGCCTGCCTTTTGTATGTGGCTTTCTATCCTGCCTGAAGATTAAGGGGACGGATAAAAATAGGTGCAGGTGAAGATTGGTGGCGGACACATGAACCTCGACAGGGAGGTGAACAAGAGCCAAGCCTCATAGTATCAAAATTAACTGGCTAGTCCGGAGAAGCACTATTCTAAGAGCCGCTCGAAAGATGGAAGACGCGCCACTGTCTCGGTGCATGGTTGATGTTCAGCGGGCTGCCTCCCTCTTCGGCCGTTCTCACATGGGAAGCCAAGTTTGAATCCCATACCCCCTGCGCTTAGAAGACGAAGGAATTTTAGCAAAAGATGCCCAAAAGGCCTCGTATCCATTCTGGGTCCCTTTAGTCTGTTCAATGACTTCTTTGTAGACAACTCTCCCCTGTGACCCAGTCATGGTTGTGTGGGTATCCTAGCCCCAACAACACCGTACTTGGAGGGATCAGGAGAAGTGACCCTTCCTTCATGCTAACTGTGAAGAAACCACGGATGCCTCCTAGAACGTAACATACTTGCCGACGAGCCTGTCACCTCTTCAGACTGGGCCTTGCAAGCCGGGTAAGCTGATGCCTCGCAATTCACACCCTCCCCTGACCTTCTCTTTTGCTCATGAAGAGGCTCTTCTAAATGATGAAAGCGTTACTCTAGATTATTAAACAACCACTCTAAACTCTTCATAAACTACTCTAATCTTAGACAGCTCTTCTCCAACGTTGCGTAGAAAGTCACCCTAAAGTCATACAAGGGTTTGAAGAAAACAGACTAAAAATCATGTCCTTGTCTTCTTTGCATCCGTTGAAAGGGTCGAGAGATGCGGTTCCAGGTGGTCGCTTACAAGAAATCCCTTTCGTGCGACAACTGCTGCATGCTATTGCGTACTGACTGAACAAGTGGCTGCTGTATAGATTGCTACAACCTGGGTATTGCTTCTATCCTCTCATGTGCGCATGGCTCTTACCACAGACGACGATGCCCTCCCGCTGGCATCGCCCGGGACAAATGCTTTCATGTGTTCTCAAGGTGAGCCTATCGATTTCGAATCTTGGCCATCTCTCCCTTTCTTCTTCGACTTTATCCGAGTAGTTGCGTGGGCATGTGACCTCGTCTCTCTTGCAGGTACCGCATCCAGCCCTTGTATTGTTACCGTAGGCTTCACCAACGTCTCTGCAACGTTCGCATTTACCCTTGCATCGTCTTTGGTATGTTTTGACGTTGCCAAAGAGGGCATAACATTTTGGGCACTTCCACCTCTCCACTTGACCAGTCAAATCCTCATGCGAAAATCCTTTGCATTCGGGATTGCCAGGAGTCTCCTTGCACCGCTGACACTTTGTCAACGCCGACAGCCTCTTGTAGGAAGACAAGCCTCATCTTGATGTATGAGTCTGCTATTGGCAGGACCTCCGAGTCCAGCATGGCCAAACATGCCGATCGACAGTAATACTGTCGTAGTCTGACATTGAGGGTATATATAAAGTTTTGACGCGGACGTTCGTCTTCATCAGCTGTTGAATGGCCCTCGAGACTTGCGTGATTGGCAGTATCACATTAGCCCCGTTCCATGACAATGTGGTGGTCAATAAAGGGACGCTTGATATATATAAATAGCTCAGTCGAAGCACTCCGAAACACGTGGTCGACAGCATAGCTAGAGTAGAGGATCGCGTCGAGGTTTTCAGTCGGTTGGGTCGCGTGCGTTGACCAGACACCGCTGACAGAGTATAAAGAAATGCTCTTTCGAGCGTTCCAGAACCGTGTGGGCCACGAGGATGTACTTGTATAAGGAAGTCTTCATCTCCTGGCGTCAACAGGCCGTTTTCTCGGGACTCAAGACCAAGGAATTGCTGTGACCTGGCATCCTGGCCACGTTACCGATGAAGACAGTCAGATCAAGCGAGATCCCGTTGCCAGTATATAGATGTTTCATGGCTCCCGAAAGATACCCAATGACAATGTACGCCGTGACGGCATAATCGCTCTCCTTGGACTTGATCAAAGTGCGGTCGTGTTGTCGGTAAATATCGACATATATCTTGAGTTCTGGAATCTCTCCATTAATGTCCTCCACAGCTTGAGCTGAACTTGCAGCATTTAGCTGTGTCTATGCTCATGGTTAACCTTTAGTCCTATGCTATCTGACAGCACAAGCTTACCTTTATGGCGAGATCGAAAATGAACTGAAGAGGATGAGAAGAAGAAGGGGCCGGAAAATGGGAAGGACGTCAATATCCTTCTTTTTCGAGGAGAGAGTCGTGACAAGCGATGAGTACGGTGAGTAACCGAGTCGACGAGAGGAAATTATATCGATAAGCTTTCTAGCCGAGGCTAGAGAGATGTCTTGTGTGATGGATGAGATGGGTGATGTTGTTCAAGTGTGTATTTATAGAAGTTGATGCAGGCTATGGCTATGACAGATACCAGAGACAGGAAAGACAGGAAGAGCCTTGGCTATACCCTGACGAGATGAGCACTCCATATTATCAAATTCCACAAATCGTGAGGCGCTTCTAATGCATCTCGCTAGTGAAAACGTGAGGGTTGTTGTTTGTCGGTTCAACAAGCTACCTAGTGCAAGTGTTTCAACAGAGGCAGTTGATCCGAGGAGGCAAACCACTCGACAACAAAGTCGATGAACAAGCAATGCATCGATATGGGGGAAAAGACGGAATATCGAAGAGATAATACGGGAAGTGGCAGCGGCAATGGCTGTCCGGCCTGGACTGTCAAGGGCCAACACGACAGCTTGGCAAACCGTCTGTTCCCTCCAACATTTCCGATCAAAGCGCATAACATCACATGGAAACGTTACCTGGCAGACAAAGAAGAAGGGCTCGGAAATGTTCACTTGGCACTATAAACGAAACCAGCTTTACCAACAATAGAAACCTGCATCGTGCGACAAATCCCCGAACCAATCGGCGCCTTGCATAAGTTGTGGCAACTTGGCTCTGTGTGACATGGGCGGATGCTACGTTCCAGCTCGGCTTCCTCCCCGTTTGGCAACTGTGATGCTAAAAAGAGTTTTCTGTGCATTTGGAACTTGTTTTCTCTTTTCTCTATGGAACCTTAGGTTGAGTATCCAGTGTCCACTCTACCCGAAATACGAACGACTGACCGAGCCATGGACGAAGTGACGCAATGACGAGACTTAGGCACCTATCATCACTAACCTTAGGAAAGACTTCAGATAGTGGAGGATAAACTTACCATAGAGCAGTATGATAAGGGTACCATGCTTATCATAAGTGACATCCATCATAAACCACACTTGCGCCTAGGGAGGCCATGAGTCTTGCGGGAAACACTCTGTGCAAGGCCCCTTGCCCATCCTAGATCAGGCTGTTCATCCTGCCCAAAGATTCAACTCCAGATAAACCAAGGCAATGATTATTGAGGAGTTACCGAGTGTGACATGACCAGCTAGTATACCAAATCCACTCCCTTAATCATGGCATCACGACAAGATCTTGGAATCAATAATTTTAGATACCTTACATCCCTAATGCGTGCATACATACGTGCATACCTACATACATCATGTCCAAAAAACAAAACCCTCACCATAAACTCCTTGGCGTTGAAGCCCCTGCCAGAATCCAGAGTACAAGTGATGATGATACAAACCCATTGGATGCATGCCGTTTCCCCCCTTAGTGACACAGCCAAATAACACAGGCCGTGTGAAAAGCCTGATCTGACAAACAGCTAACCTATGCACATGAAAAAAAAAAAAAAAAAAACACCCTCACCACCAAACGCCAACAAAACAAAAACCACCAACCCATTACATTTTTTGTTGTTGTCCAATTACGGGTCCCTAGCGGCTGCCTGATGAAGAAGGCCGTGCTGGGGATTGTGAGCTCAGGTTGAACGATCCCACGAGGGTGGGAAACGCTTTGGCAAATGCGTCCCCCAGCTTCCAGTTGTCCAGGTTTCGTAGATGCCGCTCAAACACGGGATTGATCATGAGTTCGTCACCGTCCGGGCTCTGAAGCAGCGTGTCGGTGTCCTCGTATGGCCAGGAGAGTGACAGTGTGGTCGTGAAGGGGATGAAGAAGTTGTCAAAGGGGTACAGGAGGGGATTATGGTCGCGCACGAGGCGGTCTCGCATCTTAGGGAAGGGAATGTGATCGAGCCAGGCAGCGTGGGGGACTGTAAGCTGCGAGGGACGAGGCGTCATCCACTCTGGGAGACGGTCGTAGTTCTCCTGAGTGGGGGAGATTTGCCAACGCATGACAAGAAACATTATGTAGAGGACGGCGACGCGCTCGGGGAGCGTAGAGATGTCGGGAAAAGTAGCGAGTATATCGGTGAAGACTTTAGACAGCGGGTGACTGTAGGCGCTGTTGGAAGGGTTGAGGAGTGAAGAGACGGACGGGTAGCGAGGGCCAACGACGTCTTGAACGGGAAGACCGTCGGCGGCACGCTGGCGACGCTCGCTGAGAAAGTCGAGGAGGAGGGAGTCAAGAGGGCACGTCGGCGCGCAGTTCTTGATGGGGGCTGAGCAGTCAACGAGGCTGGGGTCGCTCCGGGGAGGGGCGTGGCCCGCGGCAGAGCTCATGGCAGGACTATAACCAGGACTATGAGTACTTTCAGGGGTATGGGCGGCCGAGAGGGCATGCGGGTGCTGACCCTGATATTGCTGCTCTTGCTGGGGCTGTCCCGGCCTCCCCTGCGAGCCCCAGCTTGTAGACCTGCTGTGCAGGGCGCGTTCCTGTGAGACGCCTGTCCAGTCGTGCTTCATAGGCACGTGATGATACTGAGGCGTGTCTTGGGCGCCGTTGATGCCGTTCTGAATACGACCCACCCGTTGTGCCGGGTCGAGGAGGAAGTCTAGCCCCAAACGCTCAGGGCCAAGCTCAAGTCCGTGCCGGAGTTCATGTCGTTGTTGGTTCAGCTGGTTGGTAGCGTGAGATTCGCTGGTGGGGGTACCAGCAGGATGTGGCGGCTGCTGAGGGTGCCAGTGCTGAGAATGACTCTGACCAGGAGGTGGCTCATGACTTGGAGGAGAGGCGGCACTGCCGGGTGTTGAAGCAGCGTTTGTGTTGGCATTGTTGTGGTTGCTGTGAACGCTCAGAGGTTGATGATGTGCCGGAGGGGCATAAGTCTGAGCAGGTGATATGTAAGCCTGCTCAACAGCACCTGTCCTCTGCGTTAACCTCAAAACTCAAACTGGAGGACCATGGGGAAAATAAACTTGCCCTGGCCGATGAGCGGCTGTAGCATGGCGACTATGCCAGCCAGACGACGCTTGATATCGGCATTCTCCTGCTCGACAACCTCCTTTGCGCGGAGGACGGCCTGGAGTTCCTGGTAAGGCTGCTGGTTTGTGAGTTCCTGGATGCGGCGCTCGAGCGTCTCAATCTGATTCTTTGTACGCTCACGGATGGCACGCTGAGCCTCTCGATCTTGAGAAAGTCAGCGATATGTCGAGTTACTAGTGAAACAAGAGCCACGATGGAAGGGATTCGTCGATCAACCACAACCGACCAGGGTGTGAAAGAAATCAACCTGTCACGATTATAACTCACCATTAGCTCTCTTCTTGGCCAACTGCTCAGGGGTCAAATTGGCAACCCCACGACTCCCCGGCCCCGTCTTCTTCTTCTTCCGTGAACTGCCGTCGTCCCCCGCAGCCGGAGAACCCACCACGTTGGCCGTCTCGGCATCCCGTTTGGCGCCAGCCCCATCATCCAGACCACCACCACCCACTGGGGCGGGACTCTGCACCGATCCCGCTCCCGCCCCCGGCGTATCGGGACCGGGACTCATTGGAGACAAGGGACGGGACCAAGAAAAAAAGGGGGACCCCCTTTCCCTTTGAGAGCCTGTGATTCGGGTCTCGGTAGTTGGGATATGCGCGTGTGTGTGGAGAGAGGAGAAAAAAAAAAGCGGGATGCGGCTCCCGCAGCTTAGGGGGGTGCGGGATATCCACCCCCGACCGTCAGAGAGTTGAAAGAGAAGGGGAACAAAGAAACAATCGTCAACCACGACAGCGCTCTTTCCTTCCTTGGCCTGGTTCGTTGATCTCTTGACTCGGAAAAAAAAAAAAAAAAGACGAACCTCGAAGGAACTACAGTAGGGGAAAGGGGAAATAACACGGGTATTGTTGTGCTTATGGGCCACCCCGGACACAACGACGACACACGCGCGTCTTGAGGGGAAACCGGGGATAAGAAGCAAGCCAAGGCTTAAAAACCGTCGTACAGAGATAGATCTTTTTTTTTTTTTACCGGGTCCGTGGGAACATTTTTCGCAAGCTGGGGAGAAAGAGGCAGGTTGGGCCGCAGTCCCGAATGGGGGGAAGGTTGACTCATAAAGCCCAGGAGGTCCAGGTTGACACCGAGTCAGGACCCCCTTGGGAGGCGCTGTTGCACAGACCACACGGTACTGTTCGTGCATCCCGACGGGGCTCAGAGTCCAGGCTATCAGGTGACCGCTCGCCAAGAACACCTCTACAGCAATAACGCCGAAACTCTCTGTTCTACGATGGACGGGGATTTCCGCATCATTGATTGTTAAATATTGCGTAGACAAGAGGTATGTAAGAATCAACCAAGGCATTTCTCACATTGCCGACAACTATCTTACGCCGTCAACACTTGAAGATAGTGTTTTGCGCGATGGACAGGGTGGCTTAAGCCAGGGTCCAGCCCCCCGTTCTTCCATCCTGGTTGGTACACTTTACGACAACTAAACAAACTCAACATGACTTCAAACATGATCCTATCAATACATCCATATATACGCCTGTACAATTACTATGAGGCCTCGTGCAAAATGGCCTCCCTTCTCTCTGTCATCTCTTCCAGACAGTGCTGTATGCTACGTACCCAGGTACTACAATGCCCAATGTTGCATTCACCCTTGATCTTGCCCTGTCCTTGACCGTCCGGACACTCTCCGATATTGATTCCACCCGTCCGGTCTCCTCCGCCCACCCGCCGCGCTCAAGCCACACACGGCATCAGCCATATCCAACCATCACACATCTCGCAACTCCAGCCATTACTCGGCCGATGCCCTTGCAAGAGCTTCGTGCAAGTGCGGCGGGAACCGGTATCGCAGCTGGCTGGTGTAAGTCGTCAAGTCCAGCGTCATCTGCTTCAGTTGCTCCACCATCAGCCGTCGCGTGCCCTCGTTGCCACTGAACTGTCCACTCGTCAGCTGCTCCCTCTGGCGGACGCAGCAGATGATGGTCCACATCAGCAGGTTGGGCACGTTGATTGAGACAGGCTGTGACAAGCCCGAGAACTTGGAGGCGTAGGCTCGGATCGTGCTGCCATCGCCTGCTGCTTCCAGGGGCAGAATCTCGAGGCTTCGGATTTTCTATTCATCATGTTAGCATATATGACGCTTCACTTCATCACTAGGCAACTTACGTCGAGGCATTGAGCCCACTGTCCGGCCTCCACCAGTCCCTTGATGCTGCTCATCTCCAGGAGTACCCGGCAGGCCACCTTATTCTGATCCTGGATTCTCCTGTAAAACATGGCGTCTCGCTCGTACATGCTCATCATGGTCCTGGCAAGCTCCACCGGGTCATCGATGGCCGCCAGGCTGAGGCTGCTGCCTGCTTCCGCCTCTTGCTCACCAGCACGGGGCTTGACTGGCATAAGTCGCATGGGGTCCTCTCCGATCTCGATGGAGACAGCTTCACTAAGCGCCCGGCTGACAATGGCGACGACCGTGTCATATTCGCCAGCAAGATGGTACAGCAGCACTGAGTCTGTGGTGCGTCCGTTCTCGTCTGCGAAGCTGGCAGCCTGGAGTGTGACCGTGTTGACAAAGTCATCCTCAGCATCCAGACCGATGAGCGGGCCGCGCTCCTCAATAATTCCACGAATGCGCTGTCCGTCTGGTCGAATATCGCCAATGAGCTTGCTAAACTCCCGAGTCTCCAGAACCAACTCTCGCAGCGCCTCATGACAGAGGCTACCGTGTCGCTGGCCAGCCTCACCACCAAGGTCCCGGTTGAGACAGATCAGTGTCAGGTAGTCCACGGCAGACACAACATCCGCGGCTCTAAAGTCTCGCGTGTAGTATCCAATCATGCGACCAAAGTTGATCTGTGGTAGGTTCTTGGTGCTGTAGCTGCGAAGGTCGTTGGCCGACGACAGCGCGTCACTCGGCCGTAGCAGACCGTAGAACTCAAGAGCCAGACCAAAGTGAACTGCATCCACATACGAAAAGGGGTACAGGTAGGCGATGGCATCCTCGAACATGCCCGACAGGATTTGGAGATAGAAGAACATGCCAAAGCTGCCGTTGCTGTCCTCCGAGGTGGCCTTGGGGAAGTGCTTCAGACCAATCTCTCGGATGCTAGATTGCAGCTCAGCCAAGCCATAAGACTCTCCCGCCATTTCGATGGTCTTGTCTCCCTCTCGTGCCAGGTTGAATTGCAGCCAGATCCAGTCGTTGATATCCGTGTTGAGTCCATCCAGGTTGCGGTTGCCAAGCTCGATGCGTCCAATGACCTTGTAGCAGGCCATGCGGAAGGGATCTATCGAGTTCTCAGGCGCGTTGCGTGATCGTTGGATGTACTCATTCGTGCAACGATCCAGAAGCTTTTTGTTGGTGATGCGTCGGTCCTCGCTCGCTGCGTAGTTGTTCAAGTATGTAGCGAATGTCCGATCAATGCCTCGGAACTGGTTGGTGTTGTCGTTGACATACTTGGCCGCCTCGTTCACATGTCCAGAGCGGAGCAGGTAGAACACAATAGCCCACACAAACTCGCCCTGAACCTGCTGCAGATCAGTGTTGTCGGGGACAAGATCTTTCCGGGCAGATCGTAGTCGGATGTATGCCTTGATCTTGCTGACAATGTCGGGGAGACCACCGAGCTTCGCCTCATGAGGGTGCTTGGCGATGAGCGACTCAACCTCGCGTAGGAACTGCTTTTCGAGAAATCTGTTTGCGCCGCTGAGAATGCGCTTCCTCATCTCCACAGACTTGGCCGAGTTGGGGTTCTCATTAAGATACATGTCTGCAAACTCGCGCTCCTTGGCTGTCGCGTTGTTGAGCGTCGTCTCAGCCTCAGGGTTCTCGCCCACAATCTCCATAACCGCCAGATACGCTTCCACGACATGGGGCGCATGAGGCTCATGGGACTTTTGTTCCGCAGCTGCCAACTCTGAAAGGATGGGGTAAGGGCGCTTCGTCATACGAGCCGCGTTGAGACCACGAATCTTTTCAGATAGGCGAGTCTGCCTCTCGCGAAGCACTCGGTCGTCAGAGGACACACGGCCATCCAGACCTCCAGCTTCGGAGGAGCGGTCAACGTCCGCGAAATCTGTCTGATGGGCTCCAATTCGGCTGGGAGTTCCAATGACGGAGCGGTTAAGTGTCGACTTGCCGAGCACGCTGTTCTTGCCAGCTCGCGAAGGAGCGGTGCTCTTTCTTCTAGAACGACCAAATGCGCTCTGAGATTCGCGCCCAGCAGTCGCCGTGTCCTCGCGGGGTGTGATTCCAAAGTGCTGGTAGATGCGCTTCCTCTGCGCCTCCCACTCCATCGTCACATTGTCCTCGAGGAAGTTATCAAAGTCGCGAACCGATCGTTCGAGTCCGTCGGCAATCATGCTAAGGGTCGTCTTGGTCTGGAGGTTCGAGAGATAGGTTTCGACATCGAGTTCGTTAGGGCCATGAGTCGCTCGCTCAGCGCGGCCAGTTTGAATGTCGAGAAGACCGAGGTCCTTGGCGGCAGCGCTGGGGTCGACACCAGATGCTGCCAGCAGGTAGTGAGCCTTGCCATCCAAAGGCTTCTCATTTGGCTTGGACTGAAGCTTTCTCAATCGGTGGCGCAGGTCACCCAGACCAAGCTCAAGGCTTGGGAGGTCTTCCATATTCGACTTTCCGTCAGCCTTCTGGCTCTTTGCGAAGAGACTGTCAAAGTAGGCGCCGGCAGGTTGCGACTGGGTTTGAGTCTGGCCATTGGCAGCCTGGCTGGCGAAAAGACTACCACCCAAAGTGCTCGCGCCCAGGGCGTTGCCGCCCAAGATGGAGCCCCCCATGTTTTGCTGAGGCTGCTGCTGTTGCTGCTGCTGCTGTCCGGTTCCGAAGAGAGAGGGCTTCGCTGCCGTGGCGGGTTGTGCGAGGGAAGAGCCAAACAGCGATGGTTTCGGCTGGTTCTGCTGCGCGTTGCCGAACAAGCCTCCCGTGGTGCCGGCCTGGGCATTTTGCGCTGGCTGGCCAAAGAGCCCCCCCGTGCCCGTGGTCGCGCCTTGCTGCTGCTGCTGTGTGTTCGCCTGGCCAAACAGACCGCCGCCGGTGGTGGTTCCCGCCTGCTGTTGGTTTTGCTGCTGCTGTGGCTGACCGAACAGACCACCCGTAGTCGCGGGTTTGTTTGCGCCAAGGCCTCCTCCAAACAGACCTCCAGTTGCGCCCGTCTGCTGCTGCTGATTCTGAGTTGACTGCCCAAATAGACCTCCGCCAGTCGTGGCTCCCTGCTGCTGATTCTGCTGTGGTTGTCCAAAGAGTCCACCGCCCGTAGTTCCTCCCGTGCCGCCACCAAACAGTGAGCCTCCAAGGCCACCGCCGGTGTTGCCAGTCTGCCCAAAGAGAGACATGGCGCCTCAGGATATAGGTAGATTTCCGACGACCGCGAGAGGTGAGAGGAGGCGAAGATGAGGATTTAGGTGGGCGATTCGTCTCGTTTCGTGGTTGAAGAAAAAAATAAAGGTCGGTCAACAAGAGCTCTTCGGCGCGCGTCTGTCTAGAAATTTGGAGGTGGACCAAGGCAAGGCTGGGATTGGGATGATGGAGTGAAGCTTGGACCAATCATCGACGAGAGTCGTTCCCAGGCAACGCCAGGCACCCCTTAGCGCTGCAGGCCTCAAAGAGCTGGGACAAGCGCTGTGTATTCAGCTCCATGTTAGAGCTTCTACAGACACAGAACAAAGCGATTGATATCAAAATTGAATGAATGTGAGACTAATTAACGTTGTTCTATTTCTTTCACCTTTTTAAAAGCTTCCCCTTTCCATCTACATATATGCCATCAATCATTACTACCATATATAGGTATCCATTATCCGACGCCATTTGCCCAATCCGAGTGTCCCAACTGTTCTATCATCAAAACTACAATCATCCTCTCTTCTCTTTATCTAGGCACCAAACTCAGCTCCCCACTGGGCAACGGCCTTGTCGACCTTGTTTCGGTACTCTTGCTGAGTCTTGCACATGTCCAAGAAGACCTCGTACTTGGCATCGAGAAGAGCCTTCTCTCCAGGGTCTGACTGAGGCTCCACCAGACGGCCTCGCTTGCTCATCCTGTCCATGATGCTCCAAAGTGTCTCGGGCTCACTGCCATCCTCCTTGCTGTGACTGGCAGCCTTGGCACCAAGCATGGCAGCACCGTGGACAACAGCAGCATTGACATATCGGGGGATTAGAACAGGCATGCCGCAGGTAGTGGCCAGGAGAGACATGAGAATCGGGTTTTGGCACTGGGATCCCGACATGAAAATGGACGAGATCTCGTGACCGGCCTTGTTCATCTGCTCAATGATCTGGCGCGTCTGCATGGCAATGAACTCCATAGTGGCATAGTACCACAGCGCCATGTTATCAGTGCTCTTGTCACTGTCCAGGCCGATCATGCAGCCCTTCATGTTGGGATCGGCAATGGGGGATCGGTTGCCCCACAGATCACCATAGAAGAAGTGATGACGTCCCAAGTACGACACAGAGGGTGCGTTTGTGTTCTCAACCATCAGCTCAAGGTGGTTGTTGAGGAAGTCGTAAATGTGCTTGTCCTCAGCCTTGGCCAGGGCGCATGTCTCATTGTAAGCGGGGTGAATGTCGAGCATGTGTCGAAGCAGCTCGCCAGTAGCAGATTGACCACCCTCAGCCATCCAGTACTCTGGGAGGAGGACATCACGGTAAGGTCCCCACACACCGGGCACAAACACTGGCTCCTTGGACAGAGCCAAGTGGCAAGTCGATGTACCGGCAACAGCGGCGAGACGGGTAAAGGCCTGAGAGAGATCGTTGTGGGGCACCTCGGCGTTGAGCTCATCGTCACCAAGCTCGACCTTGGCTCCGACAGTTCCGATCCAGCCAGCATAGGCGTCAATCACGCCGCTTCCAACGGGGATGCCCATGGGGAGACCGAGTTGGTAGGCTGCTTGTCGGCTCAGAGTGCCAACGGGCTCACCGGCGCTGACATAGGATCCATTCTGTGAATTATCGTTAGCATGTGTTACGACAAGAGCGCGAGAGTAGATAGATTCAAAATGCAGGGCATATGAGAAAAGGAAAAGGCTCACCACCCCGTTGACACCACCCATCTGCTTAAAGTCATCCTTGGTAAGGTCTTCAAGACCAATCTCGTGGTAAAAGTCTTCTTGCCAGCCCTTGACGCTACCGTCGACACCGACAGGCACATAACCCTGCTTACAGACAACGCTGCAGTAGCTGCGAGTCTCGTTGCCGGTGGCCAAGTGTGTGAGGGCATCAGCAAGATCATAAAACTTGGCGCGCTCAAAGACCTCGGGTGGCATGTGGTTCTTGAGCCAGAGAACCTTGGGCATCTCCATCTCAATGCTCATCTTGCCACCGACATACTTGAGGAGCTTGTGCTTGGTGTTGTTGATCTTCTCGGTCTCTTCAACAGGTCGATGGTCGAGCCACAGAATGACGTTCCGGTCGTTGCCATCGTTGGCAAAGTCAGGTCCTGTGACGGGAAGAGGCTCATCGGTATCATGGGTGAAAACAGCGAGGGAGCAGGTGGCGTCAAAGCCAATGCCCTTGATCTTGGTAGGGTCGACGGCCGACTCGCTGACGACTCGGCGAACACATTCGCAAATGCATTGCCAGATGTCTGTGGTAGATTGCTCCTAGGAGAGGGTAAGAACCGGTCATTGACCAAGAATTGGGGCAACATACGTAGTAGCCGACCTCGGGCTGCCAAAGCTTGATGTTCTCAGAGGCCAATGCCTTGATGTCACCCGTCTCGTCAATGATACAGGCACGAGCTGAGCCCGTACCAACATCGACACCAATGTAATGGTCCTACACAAACAGTCAGCCAAGGTTCAAAGCTTGGCATGTCGCCGCCACCGTTAACGGTCACGGCTCATGACATTGGCAACGAGCCAATTGAGGTTATTGGGACGGGAGTCGCATACCAGAACTTGAGGAGGCCTATCCATTGCGACAAAAAAGAGTGTCTGTCAGCCAAGTACGTTCCACAAAGATGGGCAAGTCTGAGAGCAAATCTGAAAGCTGAAGAGAATGGGAAGACGAGAAGAACTCACTCCATGGCAGTGATCGGTTTGTTGTAGGTATACATATTCTGCGATCGAGGTGGGCGCAATCGAATCGATACTTTTTTTGTTACCGGAAAGGATAAGCTCTGGGCCTGCGCCAAAGATTCCCAATGGGGAAGATGAAGAGGGGGAGGGGGAGCCGAGAAGGAGGCGTTGAACGGAGATGTCACCCCGCGAAGAAGGTCTCGATTCGGGACGGGAAGGAGGAGGCGTGTGTGATGAGGGGATGTTATGACTTGAGGTGTGTGTGCGTCAGAACGTTGAGTGGTTGACTTCTTTTGGTGTTTCTTTGTAAGAGATCAAGACAACCGATTTGTGATGAGAAAGAGTGACATTGGAGAAAACAAAAGAAGAAGGGAAGAGCTCTAATACCTACCTAGCTAGAGATCGTCAGATGACCATGAATCAATAAACCCCCCCTTGCCCAAAGGCGAATCGAGCTTTGGGACATGATGGGAGAGCGAGCCTAAGCTCCATCATGGCAAACAAGCTCTCTCTCCTCGCCCATCGAAAAACCCCCACCATTCCCACTAAAATTTGCCATCTTTTTTAGGCGCGGGGGGGTCCTCATGCTTGGAGCTCGGGGCATGGGGTCCAAGACCAGGGAAGAGGCGACAGGGGCAAGGAAGCGAATCGAGGGGGAAAACCTCAGGGTGTGGCATTAGCCAAGGGAAGCTCTAGAAGCTTGTTGAGGCTGTCTGGGAGAGAAACTCCAATCCTGCAGCTTTGTTCTCGGCATCTCGCCAAGTTTCTTGACGCTGTCGCCGAGATGCTACATGCATACGCGTGAGGTGGCGGCGGTCCTTGTCCTGCAGCACTCTCTGATAGATGACCTCTTTCGTGTTGTCGCTCAGTTCTTTCTTTTTCCTCTCTCGACATTTTCCCCCACCATCAGCCAAGAAAGAAGGTCTTTTCCAAGTCCAAGACTAATGCCCAAGACGGCATCGCCGTTTTCTCCTCCCCTCATGTGCAGAATAAAAGCTGCTGCCTGGGGAGTGAGGGGGGGCGGGATCGTTTCCCACGGAGCCGACGATGACCCTCGACACGAGCCATCAGTCCATCACAGCCCCGAATGGAGCTAGTGGGAAAGACTTCATGATCAGCTGTAAGAACCCATGATGAACAACAAAATGTGATAGGATACAAAGGCGAATTGGATGAATTGGATGAGACTTGGCTTGGTAAGAAGCAGATGATCCTTTCTAATGATCTCTTCTCCTCCTCGTTGCGTCTTCTTTTTGACGATCCTCAACTATCTGATGACCAATCATGAGACCGTGGGGATCAAAGGAAGAGCTGATCCAAAGCTACCCAAGTAAAACCACCACTCTTTCATCCCGACTTTGGACCGTCATGCGTTCAGCCCAAACTCGCATCAAAACATTTTTTTTTTGTTGAATAGACTGCTTTACTCAACAACAACTCTCTCCTCTCTCAAAAGATTGCAGCACGATACGATAAACTGCTCTAGCCTTGCAGCAACAGCAACGTCTATCGACCCGCGCGACTCACGGCTCGCCATGATCGGCCGCTGCGCACCCACACACGCAGCACACTCTTCTCCACCTTGTCCCTCACACAGTAGGCGCTCACCGCTGCCGCTTCGCTCACCTCCGGTCTTCGCTCTTCTCCTTCAACTTCCATTCTGTACCTGTGCCTGTAGCCTGCAACCATGGTGAGACGAGGGTGATGTGGCGTCGGCTCGTCGTTGTCTTCCCCCTGCCTTATCCCGCGCGCACCGTAGCGGGTACAGGAGAAAAAAAAAACCATTCTTGTTCAGATGACCTCGCAAAAAATATGACCTGAGCCGGGATTGTCTATTCCTATTAGACAAAGAACCCGGCTTCGTTCCCCGTCCTTGCTTCTCTCTCTGCCGAGCCGGTCGGCTATTATCCGACTTGCCTAGAAGCTCGGGTTAGCTCTCTTTCTCCGTCTTCTTAAGCATGCAACTTGCTAGTTATCTCACCGTCCACCTCCAGAGGGGGTTGATTTAGCATTATGCAGCTCCAGGCCCCCCTCCCTCCGGGTATCTCTGGCCGGGGTGCTGCATCCGGGCAATGGAACGGTCCCAGAGCTTCGGGCTTCCAGATCCGGACTATCCGTAGACTCTGGCCACTGAGCAATTGCGCTGACAGAGCCAATTGGCCAATAGAAAGCTGCATACTGCTCACCGAGAATGCTTCCCTGCTGGACCTGCCCAGTGCGGTGAATAATTCAGTCAGGTCATGTTTCAACTTACAACATCTGAGCTATGGATCTTCACGGCGGATGACCACACTCGCACTACAAGCAACCTCATTATAGCAACTATTCTTTTGAGTTGTGAAACTATCCACTAACTTTCGGGCCCAGCCGAGCCTTGTTCCTCGCCCAAGGTCGGCCGATGCTTCACCGAGCCCAAGTGTGACCTCTGAAACCCTCAATCAATATACAAGCATTCATACACAACTGCTCCCTCACCGCCAGATGAGCCCTACTCTTATCCCTTGATTCACAAATCAGACCCTTTCCTTTAAACTCCGTCCACCCTCAACATATTCCCCATTATTTGTCCCTCTTGGCCTTTGAGACTCAAGATTCACTCCTCGCACCCATTCCCGCATCGCCAGCCAGTCTCGCAACGCAACGCTGGCGAGGGAAAGCGGACAGTACATAACTTCATAACAGTCATTAGTCATCATTGGGGTATTCCTGCCCTTCTACCAGGATCACCACTGTAAGCGTAGCCGCGTACGCTTCTCGGATGGCACACGCCATGCTATACGACTGTCAGCTCAAGTCATGATAGCTTCATAGCTCACTATCCAACTTACCATGTCTTTTGAACATCCGCCACAATCGCACTGAGGCCCCAATGCGAGCACCAAGCTCGAGCGAGGACCTCATTGTCGCGCACCCCGAACGCTTCAACCACAAGCACCTTCTCGTCGTCGTCTTCTTCCTCATTGGCACCATGATCGAATAGTTGACCCTGAAGACGGTTATGACCAAAGCTGTGGCTAAACATATCGCGGTACGGTCCCTGCATCATGCCTGGTCCGGGGCTCGATCGCACACTATGCGACGGCGGTGCCCCGTAAAGGCCTCCCCAGTCCCGTACGCCGACTATTGAGTCAACACGAATCGCCGTATATATGTAGTCGAAGAAGAGTGGATGTGGCCCCTCAGAACACGGCCATGCTGCCACAAAAGATACGTCATACATGAGCCGCAACGGCCATGATACCCCATCGATAGCGAACTGCACCGTCGCATCAAACAGTCGTGAGCCTGAACTTGTGGGGGATGCACCGTCGGGCCGATCTGCAGCTTTGAGGCTCAGCATTTCTATCCGCACCGTGTCAACAGCATCATCAGGGCCCCCTTTCGGCGCTACCGGCTGATATTCGTCCACAGGATAAACCTCAGCTGGCGGACCCAGCGGGTCGGATCGCTCCCCCATTGACTCCACGTCCTTGTCACTTATCCGTTGCTTTGGTTTTCTACTGCGGATACGTGCGATCTGAGATGGAGCTAGATCTGTCGTTGTCCGCGCGGGACCGACCCACCCAGCGACTCCGTGGCAAGTAGGTGCCATGACCTTGCCTACAATGCAAGAGGCCGACCAGTATGTGTAGCTGTTTCGATACTGGAAACCGCACTGAGGGTGCATGTGCGAGAGGAGGGCCAGTTCATTGGTGGCATTGTCAGGGTCGAGATCAATGAGTGTGTTCATGATGAGAAAGGGGAACGTTTGCTGTTCCTCAAGTCAGCCTTCACGCATCAAACAAGCCAACCACCACCACCGCTTATAAGTTTCAGGGGCATGAACGGGCAAACTCACCCCAGGCAGCACGAGGCCGCTGAAAAAGGCAAAAGCATCAGAGCTGACTTCGTCCAAAGACATCTCTGAGTCTTTTTGTTTCATGTTATCAAGGGTCTCGTCCAGGTTCGGCCACCTCATCATCTGGGCAAAGCGTCTTAACATCCTGATCTGGCGCTTCTTTAATTTATAGCGGAGAAGGACTGCGGCCAGTGTCAGAAAACCCAACTCTTGGAGTATATCATGCTCCATAGCATGTCGTTACCAACATGGGTTACTTACTATCTTCAGGGGTCTTGCCAAAGTCGTCAACACGCACAAAATTCTGCCACCGACGAGCCAGAGCCAGATTCCACTGTATCGTGGGAGGGATCTGAGAGGTTAGCTTCTCTTTTGCCCAGTCGCCATGTTGTTGCGACTGAATGCGTAGCTCCAGCTCCAGACTGAGAAGCAGCTGATGAAAGAATTTCTGGTATTGCTCGCGATTTTCTTCGCCTCTGTCAAAGATGAAGCGTGTCGCTACTTGGTTGCGCGGATTGCTAAAGTCGATCCATTCTGGGCGTGACAAGACAAGAATGAGGTCAGTGATTTGCTTGTCGAGAGTCCGATGAGGACTAAAGATCTTGTCGGGGTCCCTCAGAATGCGTTTGTAGAGGTTGCGATACAGCATAGCCTCATTATCATCCTCAAGGCCATAGCGCAGCTCCTGCAGTCGGTCGAATATGTTCTCAAGATCCATCGGTCGAGGCACGACGCCGGAGTCGCGGAGCATCATGGCAGGAGGCAACACGCTTGACATGGAGGCCCATTCATTAAGAGTGATGGTACCCGGCAAGTGACCGAAGAAGAATGAGTAACTAGGCTGCTCGAGGGTTTCCCATGGATAAGTAGCATGGCCATGACCAAGCAGCCGCAGAGTCATCAGTTGGGTCATCGAGTCGTGAAGGTTGGAGACATCCATATGGTCGGTGCCTTTGCCATTAGATCGATTACCACCCGAGGTTGTGTAGAGCGAGAAGAACTCTTCGGGGTGATGGGGGATTGGACGTTTGTGACCCTTGTGGGAGGGAGCGCCGCGGGCGACAAGTTCGAGAGCATGCTGTGGCGGCAACTCATCGTTGATGGAAATGCCTTCGGGAGGCCAGGAGGTAGTAAGAGGTTCACGGGATCGGGCGGTAGTGGTGATGGTGCGTCCGTTTACACCACGGGGTTTCTTCAAGAAGGGTGTAGACCTCACTTGTCGAGGTTCGGGCTCAGGTTCAGGCTGCGACCTTCTAGGCCGGCGTCGGACGCGAGATTCGTCATCGGCGGTCGCGGGGCGGCGCTTCTCGTAGCTGAGATCGGGAGCAGAACCAGAGTTTTGTGGAAAGGTTTGAATAGCATCGCCATTGCTGGCACGGCGGGGTCGGTGATATTCCTTGGGCTCGAGGTGTTCCTTGGTCTAGAAGCCACGGGGTACAGTCAGCAAAGAGACTCGAGCGATGAGGTTGTCGAGTTAAGCTTGGCTTGGCATGGCAGAGCTAGAGCTCTGCAGAAGCCGAGGTACGGCGCGCTCGAGAACAAAGAAGACGCCACTACGCACCGGTGGTTTGGTGGATTGTCTCCTGCTACTGGCTCTTCGGAAAAGGCCCCAGAGACCCTTCTTTTCGCCTTGGTCCGTCATGATGTCATGAGTAGCGACAGCGCAGCTCTAGGGCGACTCGCGAAGCTGGCGAAGAGGATGGGGGTTATCGAGAAAAGCCCATGAGGAGGGAGGATGATGTCGCGAAAAGAGGTGTTGGTCGCAGGTCGTGCGGTTCGCGACGCCCGATGGCGCGCGGGACTGGGTTCAGGTAGAAAGGGAAATCGGAAACCCAGGGTACGGTACGTTAGCTCGCCGAGTTAGCTGGTAGTTAGCAGCAGATGGACTCGACGTTGCACATGATCTCCCCGCTCCTGTCGAGTCTTGGTTGTTTCTCTGAGGAGAAGCGATAAGAGAAAGAGAGAGAGCTAGGGAATTGCTCGTGAAAGCGGGAAGAGAAGGGGAGATGAAAATGCGCTGCTCAGAATTGCCCACACCCAGCAAGCGCTCGCAGGCCTCAAAATGGACGGCCCGGGCAGGGGAAGCCGCGTTTTTTTTGTGGCGCGACTTGCAGGTCAGGTCGACAATCGTGGAGGCGAGGCTGTCGTCCAAGCAGCGGGAAGCTCTCTGGAGACCGATGTGACAGGGATATGAGACGGAGGGGGAGGAGACCAGGACCCAGTTGGAGTTGTTGTCACCTCACAGCAACACCGTGGTAGACATTCCTCAAGATGAAAGTTTAAAAGACCACAAAGTCACATTCAAAGAATGATGAGGAAAGAAAAGTGTAAAGTCGCAAAAGAGGCTTTTCTTCCATCCGGGATAATTGAAGGGATGGGATGGGGGGGGGGGCCAAGGGGAAAAAGAGAGACAGGGCACCTACGGTACGGACGGGGACGCGCAGCACATATGCACGTAGAGGGCCTTCATCATCCTTGCCTCGCCTTGCCGCCGGAGGCCTATTGTTCCTCAACGCCGAGGCACTCCGGGCAAGACATTTTGCTGTTGACACCAAAAGAGGATTCATTGTTCAATTGCAATGATTACCCCACGAACAAGTTCAACCTGTATCATCTACACTTTCATACACATCTCCATGAATCATTACATAGAGGTACATGCATGTTCGTAAATGTGGAGAGCAAGAGCTGCAATCAACAAGCCCATGCCTGCATGCTGCGCTTCAGGGGTTCTATCAAAGATGGATGCTCCGGCTTGATCATCCTACGCTATATTTGGACGGGGACAGTCTTGGCTCAAGATTAGGACCTGTCCTACTCCAGGGAGTCTTGCAAATGTCGCCATAGACGCAGGTCCCATGTTTAACGGTCAGAGTACTGCTCACATTATGAACATGATGGCTCCTATCGATGATAACTAGAGTCACATTTAGGTACTCAACACAAGACCAATCAAAACTGGTGAAAACATATGAGTCTAGCAGTGAAATACCCGATGCCTCCCTCTCCAACATCTTCAAACCGGTCAAAACGAAACACCAAAAGAATGCATCATCCAACGCCCATCCTATCCGATGCTCACAGAACCAACTCTACAGCCTCCATCTCTTTCATGCTCTCCTACCTCAGGTCTTCCGACAAAGGCTCAGTTCCGTTCTTACCATCATTCATCCGTCCAAAAGCTGCCCGATACTGTTGACTGATGTTAGCACTTGATAGACCCTTGCCGTACTAGCAAGACGTACCTGGAAGAAAAAGTTCAGGATCAGGGCAGCCATCAGAGAGACGCTGATGATCATGGGTCCAATCATATTGTCAAAGTCCTTACCACTCCGTTCCAAGATCATGGTTCGGCGCACCCTAAGCATACCGTAACCCCAAGCTCCTGCAAAGATGGCAATCAGAACATAGACAAGGCCCATGATGGAGGCAACCGTATCCTTGCCGGCTGCTGTGTACAGTCCAACGGCCAAACCACCCTGAAGGATACAGATGTGCTGCCACTTGAGGAACGTTCGCTCATTGGCGAGCCAAACCTTGGGTTCAACCTTGAGCTCGCCGGCGTTCTTGATCCACTCAGTTGGCGCCACCACGCCCTCGGGAAGAGCTTGTTGCGATGCTCGCTTCGCTCTGGAGTACTTGGACAGCGAGAAGCCCGGGATCACCGAAGAGAGAGTTCCATAAGACCTCTCCTGTTGCTCCTCCTGCTGTCGGGAGCTGCTCTCCCCATTCTCCTCTCCGTTGGCAACCCTGGATGATCGGTTGTTGAGGGCTTGGGCGATCGAGTCCTTGGACATGCGATCTGCTAGATATGACTTGCTCACTGGGGAGCTCTGTGTAGGCTTATACGATCCCGACTTTGCGCCCGCGCCAATCAAGCTGCCCACAGCCATCACGTCCTCGTGTCGTTGGGCACGACGCTGCTCCTCTTCCTCAAACGACTTCTGAGGATCCTTTCGAATATCTCCCTCGAGGTCACTAAGCCAGAAGGGCAAATTGTTGACGTAGTCTTCAAAGAGAACCGCCACACCATGCACAAACTTGGAGAAGCGTGGCGTAGCGTGGACCAGGTGAGACGACATCAAGTCCTCAACCCAGGATGGGCGCTTCCGAAGACCGTCCTCCTTCAGCTTGATTTCCAGAAGAGCATAGGGGAACCGGTTGACCTCGCTCTGGTTCATCTTCTTGAAGGGATAGGTCATCTCACTGTCGTCAATGTCCAGGCGGTGCCACTCGTTGGGGTCACGGCAAGGGCGGTCGCGATCGAGAGTGTCCTCGCGGATAAAGGCAACATCAGTGTCAATGGCAATGCGGATGCGGTCATCGGCGGGCTTTTGGAACGCGGTTCGCACGTAGTTGGCCCGCAGAACAGGGCTCAGACCCTTCTCCTTGACAAAGTTCTGGATGGCATTCACAGTCTTCTTGTAGGCGTCCACCTGCTCGGGTGTGAAACTCTGCCTCTTCATCTTCTGGATCGCCTTGTCCATCTTGTAGTCGCCGTCCACAAACGACTTGACATATTTGTCTTTGATGGAGAACTTGAGCTCCTTGCTGCCCTTGTCGTCCACAGTCTTTTCCTCAACAAAGATCTCCGGACGGGTGGTCAGCTGTCCATACCAGCGAAGGCGCAAGGAATTAGCCTCGGCTTGACGGTTGACCTTTTCGCCATAGAGGTCAAATTGCCTGTTGTCAAAGTAAAGCGAAGTGATGGATGGCGAGTCGCTGCCATCAAGTTCCTTGGCAGACTGCTCGCTGTAAACAAGAGCAGGAAGATGTCGAAGAATGACCGTCTTGACCTCGAGAAGGTTGTCGGGATGGACCCAGACTGCCGAGACATGTTAGTACTTTGTTGTGTTTCACGACACGGTACGACTGCCAAGCAACGTCCCGTCCTCGGAAGGAAACCTACACTTGTGAGCGGTGTAACGCTCGCCGTTGTGAGTCTCGCCCTGGGACTCGAGGTCCAGAGGAGGGAGCTGGTCTCCGCCCTCCTCGAGCTGTTGCCTGATGGCAAAGTACATAATGGACAGCTTGTTAAGGAGGGGCGAGTAGCCAGTCTCCGAGTTAAAGGGGCGCTGGGCGAGGCTCAGCTGCATCATGGGCCGGACCTTGTATCGATCACCCCGCTTTCGATCGTGCTTCTTGATGATCTTGAGGAAGCCCGTGTAGTTGATGTTGCTGTACTTCTTGAGCTCGCGGACCTCGTTAGTGATATCGTCGAGCTCCGACTCGAGAGCACGCAGGCGCGAGGCCGAGATCTCGCCCTTAGGGATAGTTCCATCATCCTCAGTGGACTCGACGGGAGCAAGCTCCTTGAGCTTCTCAAAGGCGGAATCGACGCGCTCCTTGAGGGCATTGAATCGCTGCTCCTGGAACTCGGCCACCTTCTCGAGCTGCTTGTTGAAGATCTCCTCGCAGAAGCGAGTCTCGTCGTCCTCGGTCCACGGGCGGTCGTCGTCGGCGACGTCCTCACGCAACAAGCTCTTGAGCTTTGCGTAGTCGATGTACTTGTCCTTCCATGGCGCGTAGACAGACTCGCGCAGGGTGCGACCGAAGCGCATTGTGGTTGAGGAGGGGCTTGTCGTCCACGGTCTGCGAAGCAACTACGCTTATCAAGACAGGCAAGCCGGCCGGACGGCGGAGAATGGACGGCCGGGTAGGGCGATTATCACGTCGGAGTCGGAGGATCGGAGCGAGACAATCAATGGATGGCAGGCGCAGGTAACACGGATCCGGGAGATGGGTCGGGTCACAGGATCATGACACAACGATGATGTCGTTCTGCAGGAGCGTCGAGTCGAAGAAGGCGCGACGAGATGATGGAGAAGAGAGAAGGATGGATGAGGGTAGAAGGAGAAAAAAAATTGATGGATTTCCAAGGGAGTAGTAGAGTCGTGATCCACGGTCCCACGTTGTCGCGAGACAGGAAAAAATAACGAGCAAGACGATGAAAGGAAAAAAGGCCGACCAACGTGAAACCAAGCATGGACAGACAACGCAACAATAGAGTCCGCCCACTGTCACCGCGCCCACCACCTGCAGCAGGTACCCAAAGTGTCACCGGGGCTTGCTCAGTAGCTCCCTTTCAACAGCCCTAGCAGTTCGGCCCAGCCACTTGCATTAGCCAATTCATTCGTCTCCAGAGCTCAGCGGCTCCTCGGTGTCTCGCAGCGGACAGCCCGCTGCAAACTTAGCTGGGCTCCCTGTCAGTCTAGGCCTCAGAGGGAAGTGCGGGTCCCGGCGTCGCTTGGTGGTTCCGTTGCTTCTTCCCTCTCCGATTGCCCTATCAGATCCCCCAACTTATACACGTGCGGCACCTCAAAGGCACCAATGGGTTAGTGACGCAACGGGTAGGCATGCACGCACCCCGGTTCCAGGTACCTGACCCATACTTTCATTCTTGCTGCTCCGTGCACTCTGGTGCTGTGGTTGACGCACGTGAAGGGGAGGGGAGGGAATAGCTTCATCTGAAGGTTTTGTAAATCAAGTTACTGGTCTAGCCCAGTGGCCCCCTCGGTTCGCAAAAATCATTGCAGTTCTTGACCTTTCGGGCATCAAAATGTCACTCGTGTTGAGAGAAACTTGGCTTTTGCTAGAGCCTACGGACTAAACCCAAAGAGACGATAGCTCATCTCCCAAGCAACACAATTACAACTTCCTTCGCCAGGGCACGTGAGCGGCTCAAGACGTCAATATTGACCCTGTCTGAGAAGGAAAATGTGGCAGCATTCCTGCCTCATTTGACTACGAGACCCCTATTCCTTGTCGCCAGTCTAAGCTCGAAATATCAAGGGCGCACACGACATGTCTTGTCGAGACCACATTCGTCTAAGATTTTTCAAAGTGAGAACCCAATGCATCTTGCGATCCCTTCTCGGCGCTTCTCGAGGCGAACGTCTACCACCAAAAGCAACTACGAACCTGAACGATTGCCGAGTACCGTTGCTCTAGCGTCAACACGGTTAGCTTCAATGTGGTGTGCCCCGTATTGAACCGTGTACCGAGTGACAAACTATTGATGGGTGGTTTTCTCAAGGGATCCAGTACGACAATTCATCAGCTTTGACTGACACAGCAAGGGTTTCCGCAGTCCCCAGTAGTTGATCAAAGGAGGGGCTAAACACAGTCCGCAATGGCCAACTTACGCAGAAGAACGTGGCAACCGTCTCTGTTAGAAATGCAAAGTCGCTGTCCTCAGTCTCAACCGTCTTAGCGAACACACCTGAAAGTGAGAATTCGCCAGGGTGAAGAGTCGGGAACAACTAATTACTGAGGCGGCTGAATGCGACAATTGATACTCTCAAGCTAGCCATAGAGGATTCGCAAGTCCCAGTACTACCCACGACTTGCTAGGACATGGCTAACTCGCACTTTCATCCTAGGCTCGTGTTTCCGGCTGGTAAGGACTGTCTGGGTGCGTCAGACTCAGGACATCATAGCAAGAGACGGTAAACTCAACAGGCCCCCAACCAACCTTCTTAGACCGTGGATATTTCACTCCGTAGAGTAGTTGAAGGTTCAATTCGGAGGACTGGAACCGCTGTGCCAGATCTTTGACCTGTCTGTCCTCAGCTCCTGAACTGCCCCTTGAAGAGGGCACGAAAGAGCCCCAGTTTACCTTGCCACAGCGGAGACTGAGCCTGTTCAACATTACATCAATGAGGTATTTTGGATATGGATGGTTCTAACCTTTGATTCTGATGCAAGGAGGTGCTTGGTGGGCAAGAAAGTCGCGGAGTTTTGGAGTGTGTCTCGACATCGACGGGTCGACCTTGACATGTAGCCATATCCAAGATGATGAGCTCTTCCAAGCTGACGTTCTACTTCCTACCAATTCATGTAGAATCACGAGATATTTCAATGATTTGATGGCAACATCGTCTCCCCTCGGAGACTTCCTACGAATAGCAGGCACGTCACCGGCACGTTCTCATCCGACTCTCCCATTGAGCCACTGAAGCAACCCATCAAGAGACCTACAGTAATGCAGCAAAATCAACAAGGAATCATGTGGCTTGAAAACTCTGCAGTACCAATCATATTATATCCTAGGTCCAAATCGGGCAGTCCTCCAACTCTGAGACAGTTGTCTTTAATTCATGCAGCAACAAAATTGGCTACACTCAACCCCCCTGGTTGAGAAGGTCCTGCAGGTAATACCCCGTTAAGATATCTCCAATAGGCCAGTGTGATAAGAGCTGGATCGAGCCCATCCCATCTGACAGTCAAGTCAGTTGCAGCAGCATTCCAGACCAGTGCAAAATTGATCGGCGCCAACATCACCGACCTTGTTTCGTCTGAGAATGAAGTTGATATCAAGGATCGTTATCTCTTGATTACCTACCAAGAGAAACCAGCAGTTATATCCCAGATCTTCGTGGTCCAGCCATGTACCGTCGACATAATCAGCTCGTAGTCTCCTGGAAGTCCAACGGAAACCGCAAGGTCCTGGTGACCGCCAAGTGCCTTCCAGCACGCATACAGCTTCGTGCTCCCATTTCCAGTCCTGATGTATTTCATGCCTTCGAAGTCAGGTCCCAACTAGCAAATGTTTCCTACGCCACGCCTCTCGATAGGGGCTTAAAGAATGCCCCCCAACCTGTCGACTGAATATGCTACCCAGAAATCCAAAGTACTCGTGACCGAGAATGAAAGCGTTCCTAAAAATAGATGCTGAGAGGCCCATCTTTACCGCTTCGAGCGCTGTGCTAGATACTACATCAGCCTGGACAAGTGTAGTGGGTGTGCTGGCAAGGGCCTTTTTCATGTTGCAAGCGCATCTTGGAGATCACCATGTAGGGTTCAAGGCACCCCTTAAGAACTATTCTGTAAAGTATAGATTCCCTAACTCGTAATTTGTCGTGTATCTTTAACTAGATTGGCCAAGACATCCTTAAACGACATACACGGGTTCTAACTCACGAGTTCAGGGGGGAACGACTCTGGCCAAGCACAGGGAGCCAAATCTTAAGTCAATGGCTATCAAGGAAATGCCTAGAGTTGATGATCGAGGTGCCACTGGAAGGGGCTTGCCGCGAAATTGAAGGCGGCTCTGCTAAAAACAACTTAGTATGAATTATAACGGAGGGAGCTTCACCCGGTCTATCAATCTCTGGCTTGTTGGTGTTTGTGACTGGGTGGTCATCGAGAACCCCCTTGGGAGCTACCAATCAAGACTATACGGTAGATGAACTATCGTAAAGTTCTGATGACAAAATAAACAGTTAAAAGCTCGTCTTAGCGAGACTGCTGCTGGTTCTACCTTCTCACTATGCTCCCAGTGGCCAGTATTGAGGCACTGTGATAGAACTTGTGCTTGATTGCTGACACTCTGAGGCAACAGGCATGTCAGTCGGGCGGGCAATATATTCCTCAAGACGTGTACTAATTTATCATGAAAGTTTGTTCCGCGTATCCTAAAGGTTAGATCTGTAGTGCCGGTGTCCATAACGAGAGACGGCATCCGACGGTCCTCGGAAAGGGGTCGAGCAGCAAAGGCTGCTGCATGCTTTCGATCCTCTTAGACTCGCTTATGTTGGAGACCATCGCCCCAAGAATGCCCTCGTCTATGAAGGTATTGGAAACGGCCCTTAAGTTTACTAGCTTTGTCATGTCTTGTGACTATAATACTACAGTTCCCCTCCCCTTGCTCAACCGACCAAGGGGGCCAATTGCATTATCTCGATGAGTTGACATACTCCATTCTGCAATAGCAAAATTATCACACATGATCGAAATATTAGCATGAGAGATCATAATACCACCCTTAACCAAGATACGGTACGCGTGTTAAAGCCGGAGTGGCTGGTCGGCATTATAACGACCCCTGAATGACGGATCTCAACATGATATCACCAAGTTGGAATAAACAGATCGGTATAAAGGCCAGGTAATGTTTAGGATAGGGTTAAGGTAGTATTGCCGAAATTTCTAGATGAATATGGTAAGAGTTAGGGTGATGTTTAGGTAAGGGCATCAGCTGTGAACGAACGAATGCCACGCGGTCAACATCATTCAACAGACAATTAAAGACGAGCAAGTAATACAAATCATAATTTTATATACCCAGCCTAACGCGCAATTCTACAAATTGGTATAGAAAAACAACAATGTTGCAGTTCCCCGTTGACCCAAACCTGCATGAGCTCCAATTGTCCCACAATCAGGGTATATCGCTGAACCGTTTGCTCCCATGCCCACAAAAAACACGAGAGAAAGACCATCATCTTGGAATGACGGCATCATCTATCTAAGCCTCCACCTGAATCTGGGTAAAGATCTCCTGCGCGGTGTGCTTGGTGATACCACCGGTGACTGGCAGGTTGGTGTACTGCTGGAGGTACAGATCAACCTCACGGGCAGCCTGGCGACCTTCGTTGATACCCCTGATGAAACAGTTAGCATTGGTTCACAATGTAGTACAGATGTTGCGTGATAACTTACCAGACAATCAGAGACTGGCCACGGCGGGCGTCACCGGCAGCAAAGACACCCTCAATGTTGGTGCAGTACTTGCCAGGAGGCGTCTTGACGTTCTTGCGAGCGTCCTTCTCAATGTCGTCACCGAGAACGCGAGCCTCAGGGCCAAGGAAACCCATAGCAAGCAGGACAAGGTCAGCATTGAAGTACTGCTGAGAACCATCGACCTTCTTCATGTCCCAACCACCGCTAGGAGACTTGGTCCACTCCACGCGAACAGTGACGATGCCCTTGACCTTGCCGGAACCATCGCCCATGAACTCCTCAGACATGATGCAGTACTCACGAGGATCCTTGCCAGTGTGCTGGCGGACCTCGGTGTGACCGTAGTCCACACGGTAGATGCGAGGCCACTGAGGCCAGGGGTTGTCGTTGGCACGCTCAGGTGGGGGCTGGGGCAGCAGCTCGAAGTTGGTGACCGACTTGGCGCCGTGTCGGAGAGAGGTTCCGATACAATCGTTACCAGTGTCACCACCACCAATGACAATAACATGCTTGTCCTTAGCAGAGATGTAGGTGTTGTCGGCAAGCTCAGAGTCGAGGAGAGACTTGGTGTTCTTGTGCAGGAACTCCATGGCGTAGTGGATGCCATCGAGCTCACGGCCCTTGATGGGCAGATCACGAGCAACAGTGGCACCGGTAGCAATGACGACGGCGCTATGGCTAGCCCGGAGGTCGTCAAGAGAAGGATGACCCTCCTCACCAACAGCAACACCAGTCTTGAAGATGATGCCCTCAGAAGCCATGAAGTCGGTTCGGCGCTTAACGATACGCTTGTCAAGCTTCATGTTGGGGATACCATACATAAGCAGACCTCCCAGACGGTCAGCACGCTCGTAGACAGTGACGAGGTGACCAGCCCGGTTGAGCTGATCAGCGGCAGCCAGACCAGCGGGACCAGAGCCGATGATAGCAACAGTCTTGCCAGTGCGAACCTCAGGGGGTTGGGGAACCATCCAGCCCATCTCGAAGCCTCGGTCAATAATGGCGCACTCGATCGACTTGATGCCGACAGGATCCTCGTTGATACCCAGGACGCAAGCACCCTCGCAAGGAGCAGGGCAAACACGGCCAGTGAACTCGGGGAAGTTGTTGGTCATCAGCAGACGGTTAAGAGCATCCTTCCATTGTCCCTGGAAGACCAGTTCGTTCCACTTGGGAATAATGTTGGAGATGGGGCAACCAGTCTCGGACTGACAGAAAGGAACACCACAGTCCATGCATCGAGCTGACTGATACTTGAGCTCATCCTGGTCCAGGCGAGAGCTGAGCTCAGCCCAGTCCTTAAGACGGGAAGTAACAGGTCTGTACTTTTCAGCGCGGCGCTTGTACTTCATGAAACCCTTAGTCTTGTCGAGCACAAGGGCGCGCTTCTTCTCAGCGGCGTTGTCGCCAACAGCCTCCTCGAGATCCTGGAGCTTAGCGGCTTTCTCCGCCTTCTTGGTGTGAACACCAGAGACGACGGGCAGGTTGTACTCGGCACGCTTGGCCTCAGCCGCCTTGGCAGCCTCCTCCTCGAGAACACGCTTGTAGTCGACGGGGAGGACCTTGATGAAGCGGGGCAGGGCACGGTTGAAGTCAACCAGGATGCGGGCAGCACGCTCGGATCCAGTGTAGTGGTGGTGGTCCTCAATGAGACCGCGAACGAAGGCAATCTCAGTGGCGTCCTCAATGGGGCCGGCCTCAACCATCTCATCGTTGAGCTTGGACATGAAGTCACCGTGGACATCCAAGATGTAGGCGATACCACCAGACATACCAGCTGCAAAGTTGCGACCAGTAGATCCAAGAATGACAACACGACCACCAGTCATGTACTCACAGCCGTGGTCACCAACACCCTCAACAACGGCGGTAGCACCCGAGTTTCGGACAGCGAATCGCTCAGCTGCAACACCGCGGAAGAAACAAGTACCAGTAGTAGCACCGTACAAGCAAGTGTTTCCAATAAGGATGTTCTCCTCGGCCTTGAAGACCGCAGAGCGAGGAGGGTAGATGATCAGACGACCACCTGACAGACCCTTGCCGACGTAATCGTTGGCATCACCCTCCAGCTCAAGTGTGACGCCGGGAGCAAGGAAAGCACCGAAGGACTGACCAGCAGAGCCCTTGATGTTGACATGGACAGTGTCCAGGGGCAGACCAGCCTCTCCATAGCGCTTGGAGATGTGGTAGGACAGGGAGGTACCCATTGCTCGGTCAGTGTTGACAATGTCACACTCGATTCTCGAGGGCAGACCCTTGTCGAGGGTCAACTCGGCCTCGGAAATCAGCTTGTTGTCGAGTCGGACATAGAGCTTGTGATCCTGCTTTCGGACGTTGAAGGTGGCGACACCAGGTCGGAGCTTGTGGGCTGGGGTCAGGAGGAGAGACAGGTCAATGTTGGCTGTCTTGTTGGTTCGCAGGTCATCGCGCATCTTGAGGACTTCGACGTGGCCAACCATCTCGTTGATGGTACGGAAACCAAGCTGAGCCATGATGGCTCGGAGCTCGTTGGCGACATAGTAGAAGAAGTTGATGACATGCTCAGGGGTACCCTTGAACTTCTTGCGCAGCTCGGGATCCTGAGTAGCGATACCAACAGGGCAAGTGTTCAAATGGCACTTGCGCATGAAGACACATCCCATGGCGATGAGAGGAGCGGTGGCGAAGCCCCATTCCTCAGCACCAAGCAGACAGGCCAGGGCGACATCGCGACCAGTCTTGAGCTGACCATCAGTCTGCACAACCACACGACCACGGAGATCGTTGAGGACCAGAGTCTGATGGGTCTCAGCCAGACCAAGCTCCCAGGGGAGACCGGCGTACTTGATACCAGTCCATCGGGAGGCACCAGTACCACCATCGTGACCAGAGATCAGGATGTGGTCAGCCTTGGCCTTGGCGACACCAGAGGCGACGATACCAACACCAACCTCGGAAACGAGCTTGACGGAAACTCGTGATCGAGGGCTGGAACACTTCAGATCGTAGATCAGCTGCTTCAGATCCTCAATAGAGTAAATGTCGTGGTGAGGAGGAGGCGAAATAAGACCGACACCCGGAGTCGAGTGACGAGTGCGAGCAATTGACTTGGAGACCTTGTGGCCAGGAAGCTCACCACCCTCACCGGGCTTGGCACCCTGGGCCATCTTGATCTGAAGCTCATCAGAGTCAGCCAGGTAGGCGGAGGTGACACCGAAACGACCAGAGGCGACCTGCTTGATGGCAGAGCGCATGGTATCACCGTTGGGAAGACGCTGAGATCGCTCAGGATCCTCACCACCCTCACCAGTGTTGGACTTGCCACCAAGTCGGTTCATGGCGACAGCGAGGGTAGAGTGAGACTCCATAGAGATGGAACCATAAGACATGGCACCAGTGCAGAAGCGCCGGACAATGTCGGTCCAGGGCTCAACCTGGTCAATAGGGACAGGGGTGCAGTCCTCAAACTTGAAGTCGAGGAGACCTCGGAGAGTACAGTTCTTGATCTGCTCATACTCGGAGCGGGAGTAAGCCTCGTAGGACTTGTCGTTCTTAGTTCGAACGGCATCCTGGATGTTGGCAATCGAGGTAGGGTCGTTGACGTGAGGCTCACCGCCATCACGCCAGTGGTACTCGCCAGACTCGGGAAGGCCAGTAGGTCCAACAGTAGATCGCGAGGGGAAACCACGCTCGTGGAATCGGAAGGCATCTTCAGCAATGAGCTCGAAGGTCAGGCCTTGGATACGGGAAGCAGTTCCCTTGAAGCATCGCTCGACAACGGACTCGTCGAGACCGAGGGCCTCGAAGATCTGAGCACCCTTGTAAGAAGCGAGGGTCGAGATACCCATCTTGCTCATAACCTTGAGGATACCACCGTCGCAAGAGTGCTTGTAGTTTCGGATAAGAGCATCATCGTTCAGCTTCTTCTTGATAAGACCCTCACGGTTCAACTTGAGGATGCACTCCATAGCAAGGTAAGGGTTGATGGCATCGGCACCATAACCGAGGAGAACACACATGTGGTGGACCTCACGAGCCTCGGCGGTCTCAACAACCAGGGCAGCCATGGATCGCCACTTGTTGCTGACCAGGTGGTGGTGGACCATGGCAGAAGCCAGAACAGCAGAGACGGGAACGCGATCAGGGGAAGTGTTACGGTCAGAGAGAACAATGACACGGTCCCGGGCCTCGATGGCAGCAGTAGCCTCTTCGCAGATCTTGTCGAGGTGGCTGATGTAGCCCTGGACACCCAGGTTCTTGGGGAATGTCAGATCAATAGTCTTGACAGTCCAGTCAGAGTAGGTGGAGGACATGTTGTTGATGGCATTGAACTCCGGGATGGAGAGAATGGGGCTGGGAAGCAGCAGACGGCCGCACTGGGAGGAGTCCATCTCCAGCAGGTTACCCTGAGGGCCAACATAGCACTCCAGAGACATGACAATGGACTCTCGGATAGGGTCAATGGGAGGGTTGGTGACCTGGGCAAAGAGCTGTCGGAAGTAGTCATAGAGCAGACGAGGAGCCTGGGTCAGGCAAGCCAGAGGGGCATCGTTACCCATGGAACCAAGGGCTTCCTTCTCATCGGCAGCCATGGGGGCAAGCAGCAAGCTAACCTGCTCGTGAGTATATCCAAAGGAGAGCAGAAGGGGATCAGCCTGGAGAGTCTTGTCGTCCAACTTGGGCGCAAGGTCCATAGCCTGCTCCAAGGTCTCGAGGACCTTGGGCATGGTAATCAATTCCCTATCAAGCCACGCTCGGAAGTCGTGTCTGCTAGCAACAGCCTCCTTCAACTCCTTGTCGTCAATGATACGGCCAGCCTGAGTATCAACCAGCAACATGCGACCAGGCTGGAGACGGCCCTTCTGGATGACGGTCTCAGGCTCGACGGGGATGGTACCGACTTCGGAAGCGCAGATGATACGGTCGTCATCCATGACGTAGAAACGGCAAGGTCGAAGACCATTTCGGTCCAGGTTAGCACCACAGTATCGGCCATCAGCAAAGGTGAACAGAGCGGGACCATCCCAAGGCTCCATCTGGCAAGCAGCCCATTCATAGAATGCAGCCTTCTTGGGGTCCATGTGCTGGTTTCCCTGCCAAGCCTCGGGAACCATGAGCATAACAGCCTCAGGCAGAGAGAGGACTCCGTTGATGGTCAGAAGCTCAAGAACGTTGTCAAAAGCAGCAGAGTCAGAGCCACCGTCCTCGACGACGGGGTACATCTGCTCAAGCTCCTCCTTGAAGACATCAGACTGCATGACACCCTCACGGGCACGCATCCAGTTCTTGTTACCTCGCAGAGTGTTGATTTCACCATTGTGGGCAGCCCATCGCAGAGGCTGAGCACGGTCCCAAGATGGGAAGGTGTTTGTAGAGAAACGAGAGTGCACCAGGGCAAAGTGCGCCTCGTAGTCGGCGTTGACGAGATCGTGGTAGTAAGAGTAAACCTGTACGGGAGCAAGCTGACCCTTATAAACAATGTTCTTGTTGGAAAGGGAGCAGATGTAGAACCAGTTGTGCAGTCCAATGCTCTGAGTAGCACGCTTGCGGAGGATGTACAGCTGTCGCTCGAAGAGGCGATCGTCGAACTGCTCAGGATCAGTCATCTCCGGAGCAACGCCAGCACCATAGGCGGAGGCAAGGACGACAAAAGGCTGAGCAATGATGGGCTCGCGAGACTTGGCAGCGGGACCCAGAAGAGTCGAATCAACGGGGGGCCGTCGCCATCCCAGGACTCGAAGACCCAACGACTCGGCAACATCTTCCAGCTGCCTCTTGGACTCCTCAAGAGTCTCCTCGTCGGGCTTGAAGAACAGGTTTCCCACGGCGTACTGGCCCAGAGGAGGCAGCTTAATGTCCTCCTCCTTCTCAAAGTTCTTGATAAAGAACCGATGGGGAATGGATGTCATGACACCAGCACCGTCACCATCTCGAGCATCGGAACCCACAGCGCCGCGGTGGGTCATGTTGCAGAGCAGGTTTCGGGCTGCAAGAGGTCAGTCTTGTGTAACTACACTCGGGACGAAAACTCACCATCGCTGACAATCTTGTGGCTAGGCTTGCCCTTGATGTGGCAAGCAAAGCCGACACCACAGGCATCCTTCTCGAGAGAAGGGTCATAGAGACCCTGCTTCACCGGCAAAGCACCAGCCCACGAGTCATTGTTATCAGTCTGATACTCATAGGGGATGTATGGTTGTTGCTCGGATTCGATATGGATCTGTCGGTCGTCGAATTCCTCGTTAAAGCCCATGCTAGGCGAGGGTATCGACTGGGTCTAGGTGGGGTTGGTGGGGGTGTTTGGTGGGGTGGAGGATCGCGGGGTTCCTCAGTGGAAGAGCAGCAGTAGCGACTCTAGCGGAGATCTAGCATTTGGAATTAGCATGGGTAAGGGGACAGAATGAATACGACAGGTAGAATGGATTGTGCAGCGAGATCCAGTGGTCGGGCAATAAAATCCAGGGTTGTTCTTCCAGGCTGCCAATCCCCACAAACTGTGCCGAGGTTGGTGCGAGATGGATCCTTCAGTGATTTCATCCCATTCCGGCTTCGGGAGTGGCGCTGATAAGGGTATCTTGCGATAAACTCAATCCGTCAACCACACAAGATGTGACCGTGTAGCCCCGCAAACGACGCCAGTGGCTCCCACCACACCGACTCTGTGCCGCACCATGAGTCGCCGGTGAGCTGATTCCATTGTGGACATTGCTCCCGAGAACACATCACGGCAGTTTTCCACTCCAAGACTAGGCGATGCAGTGCCAGAAGAGGTTCACGCAGCCGCATCAGCCAAGCTTTCACAGCTGTCTTGTTTGGGCCATCGACCCACAGAGTGGCCAAGTCGGTGGTCCTCTCGGTGGTCTCCCGGGCGGGCCCCCTGTCCCCGGTGTGCGGAGTGGGATGTTGCAGGACGGCGGAGCCAATAATGGCCCTCGCAATGCCAACAATGCATGCGGCTAAGACAAGGGGCCCCTTGGAGGCGCCTGGGGAGGACGTCACCTCGGCGATGCCACCACAGGCCGAACATGGGAACAAGCGCCACGCCAGTGAGAGAAGCCGCGAAACCGGAGAGATGGTTGCTGCATTGGCTCCGCTACAAGAGTCGTTGTTTTTCATCGGTTGGAAAGGTAACATGTGATTTCGGGACTGTCGCCAGTTGAGGTCGTGTCGTTTTCTCCTGGAAGCGATGGCCCGTTGGTCGATTCTCCGCAAATTCAGGTCGGAGGCACAGGCATGTCGTCCACAGTCGTAGGAGAGAAGGCGGGGTATCCAAACAAGGTACTGAAGCAATGGAGGATGCAATGAGGGCAGCAATCAGCACACAACTTACCAGAGATGCTTGGTCCTCTTTACCAGAGTGGGCAGTAAAGCGAAAGGGTATCAAAAGGCGACTGGCTTGCAGCGGCAGGATAGGCACGTTGGATACTAGGGAAGGGCGAACGCGAGAGGACAGAGCAGAGAGGTAGGAGGAAGAGGAAGGGCGAGAGGGAAGAAAAGTTGGAGGGGGAGGGCAACTGGTCTGCTTTTATGGAAGGAGGAGAGTTGTGGGATGTGGATGGGGAGCAACCTGAGGGTGGGAGAATGGGAATAGATGTCCGGAGCCGTCACCAATGCTAAAGCAGTGCCAACTCGGTCTCTCGGCAGCTCAGAGCAAGCCAACTCGAGCCACAGCTCGCCCAGCACTGGCAGTCTGCTGGGGGGGTCTGCCCGGTTCGAGTCAATCGACTGGGTCCAGCTAGGTCCAAAGAAAGCAGCTTGATCCAAGCCCCACGAAAGGAAAATGGGTGAGCAAAGAAGGAAAAAATCCAATGGAGCGGCTACGGCGTGCGTAGATGGTTCAGGCTAGGTGCCGGGGGAGGGGTGTGTGTGAGGGGAAGACGGGGAGGGGGGACGTAGTGTAGGGCTCCAGCTCTCGGGTTGATGAGTGAGGAGAGGAGAAGCAGACAGGGCGCACAGCGGAGGAGAGCCCAGCCCAGTCCACGGTCACACTGCGAAGACGGGGAGACACAGGCGGCGTCAGAAACGGAGGGTCCAGGGAGCAAGCCCACAGGGTTATGCGTAGCGGGGTGGGGGACCGATGATGCTGATGATGTTGATGGCTGGCGCTCGAGTGAACGCTGGCGGGGGTTTTGATGAGCAAGGGTGCACTACACGGAGTCGAGAATGGATGGGATGGGACGTCGGAAGGGTACATCAATTGTGTTGTGCTGGCGTCTATTGAGAGGTTGGATGGCATCTGTATATCACATGGGAAATCCAGACAATCCGCTTGGATAGGTCGATAATATCTAGCTTTTTGCGTTATCTATCAAACTTTCTTTCTTTGTGTGCTGAAGAAAAGAAAAAAAAAACGATCTCGTCGCCCCCAAAACACCATGTACGCCCACTCCATGTCTAGGACCCAAGACGAACTCCTACTACGTCTTCGGCGTGCAGACCCCGAACCCGAACCAGGCGGGCGCACACCACCCTACCGTGGACCGATTTGTCTACCGTTTTTACTAGTTGACTTGTAAAATGGGGGAAACGAGAAAAGCACATGCCAACAAAAACACCGCAGGCAAATGAGGTTCCAGGCATTTGCACGACGCTCCCGTCATTGACATGCCACCATCCGGGGCGCATCAGAGCAGTCAGAAATTCATGGATTGCACTGACTGCCAGCCTAGGGTGAGCAAGCCCTCATCCCCTCGGCGTCACTCCCGCGCCCCAGGTGCCGCTGCCCATGGGCATCTCGGGCATTTGGACCTTGCGATTCGAGCCTGTTCCGCCGATGCGCGAGGTCCAGGGTTGGTTGATTGAAGCTCGGACACGTCCCATTCATCCATACGGAATGCCGCGCTTGGGAGAGGTTTACCCGTTTGGCCTCTCCTCTTGGTCCCAGCTTTCCCCATCCCCCATGCCAAGTTGAAATAACCATATCCATGTCTACCTACCTATTTCTTCGGTATGTGTATGTCGTGATACTATACCGGCCTTCCCCTTCCATCCTTCGGGTTGTCCTCCGAAGCAGCCTGGAGATGCGAGTCTGGAGCCTCGCAGGGCTTCAACGCCTTGACCATGACCTGCCTTAGCCTGTCTTCTCCATCCCGCCGTCCCGCCACCCGTCAGTCCAATCTTCCGCTCCATCCCTCTCCATCGTCCGTCCCGTTCTCTGCACCATGTCTTGCCCTCCACTTGTTCCATCCATCCATTCACCCTCCTCCGTGGATCGGCATGTCTTCGGACCAGGGGATCATGCTTCCCCGGCAAATTCCCTTTGCTCTGGGCGGACACAGGCAAGAGGAGGCGAAAACGCCCATCTTTTGCTGAGCGAGATGGCACTAGGAGATGCCGTGGATGGAGGAGCTCCGACGAGAGAACCCCTCCTTTCCGATCTGCACCGTTCAAGGGATGCGATCTACTGCCAGCTACGTCTTTGATGTCGGCCAGACCACTCATAGAATTGATGACATACTGCCCACATACCATTAGTACGCTCGCCTCACTGAGATGAGATGTCCACTGCAAAATGCACATCCTGGTGTCTACCAAGGTGTTGTTTCCCCCATGTATTCGTTGACCGAAATACCTGGTCTGCTTCTCCAGGTTGCGGGCGCTCACCGACTCGCTTACACCGTGGCAAGCACAATGCTCCCCGTGTTTCTGAATAAATCAAGCCATGTACTGTCGTTGCCTGATCCTGATCCTCTTACCGTTGTCCTGACCTGACGGCACAGTTGGCAAACCTAGCAAAACACCAAGCGGTCAGTCCGTCAGCCCGTTGGAGTCAGTCAACTTACTCGCGGTGGATACAGACAGACAAGCAACCACCCATGCAGTGGCCAAACAGCCTCAATTGCTCTCCCCCCCCGGCCGTTTCTCCTTTTACGCTTCTCTCCGCTCCTCTCCGCTCTCCGCATTCATCTCAAGCCCGATCTGTTTAACCGACGCGAGGGGGATGAAAGAGATCTTCCCTCTCTCGGCCCAATCACCTACATGCTGATTCGGCGTTGACGCCGCATCTCTATCTCTTGTCAATCTGTGAATGGGTTTGCAACATGGTTCGTGTAAGAGAAATCCGGCCAAGGGGACGAGACTCTACCGCAGGCCAAGGACCAGCCACGCACGAGCGCACCCCACAGACCTGCAGCTCTCTCCGTCACCTTTTCAAGCCTTTTCCCTCTGTCCAGCGGCGCCTCAAGCCAGGGTCGAGGGCGCTAGGGTGCCAGGCAACCAGGGTCCGGCTGGATATGGCGCCGAATGGCTGGAAGATGCTGCCAATCCGTGCGACGCCGCCTGGAACGTTAAACCTACCTCCGCAGGGATCAGCTTCGACCTCTCAACTTGCGACACCAATCACGGCTCGCCATTTTCAAAGCCCAGGCTGGCCGATGTCGCGCCCACGTTGCTCGCCTCCAAAACGAGGCTAGAGAAGGTCTGCGATGAGCCATCCCGTACGCTTGCGAGCCTGGGGGACCTTTGACGTACAGATGCTGCGCGCGGGGGAGCTAAGCTGGGTCTGATTCGTCGGGAGACCCCCAACTTGAGCCATCTCGCAGTCCGCATCTAGAGCGACCTCTCCGAGGAGCTGGATGTTGCATCTGCTGCTGCTGCGCAACGGGCGCGAGATTTGAGATGTGATTCCGCGAGTCACAGCTATCCGCCCGACGTCCCTACGTACATGCGCCAGTTGCTGCTACGTAGCATGTCCGTCCCTCTCGACTGCAGTTGGGCAAACCCAACATTGATTGTCACGCCAGGCTGGATATTGAGGCTTTCCAGGGCTGATCAAGGGACTAGGGTCCTCAAACTGCAGAGCTGTTTGGGTTTGGCTATGATCTTCACAATTGGATGTCATGGCTGCCAGTGCTGTGCTTCCACGCCGCCGCAATTCCAACCAGCGTCATCGACATACGAAGCAGACGTTTCTGCTTATGAAATGAAAACTATCCCCCGTCATCTTCATTGGCGAGAACCTTGGTCAAGGCCGCCGACCAAGCCGAATGGGTTTCTCGGTCTGGCGTGAGAAGCAGGCCATACAGCATAGCGGAGTTGCCCTGAGATTATGCTCTGGGGGTCTTCGGGATGTTTGCAAGACTCGCCGAGCACACAGCAGAAGCGGCCGAAGCCTTGACCCTCCATCTCCATGCCTCCTGCTTCTGTCGTTGAGTATCGTCTCACGGTCTACCATCACCCCATATCGCACAGTCAAAAAATGGACAACAGAAAATTGGGGGAGGCGGCCAATCACGGACCCAGCCGTATTCGGTGCCGTTTCTTATCTCGAACCAACCAACTTCTACCATCGCGTCTGCGGCATCTCTACACTAAAACGGAAGAAGCTCGTGCCGTACTCTGTAGAGTCGCACACCACACGGCAGCCAAGGGTGCGAGATCGCCTAGCGCCGTCTTTAGTCGACGCCATCGCGCAGACGCACATGTCTCGCCACGCTTCGGGAGTCCCTGCGAGGTGCGAGGGGCCCTGTGAGGTTCTGCGAGGTGTTGCAACGCCTGCAGCAAAAGACGTCACTCGTTTTGGTAATATGAACCGGTCGACGACTTACATGGCAGCTAGAGAGGTTCCATCAGCCATGGCTGTTGGGAGCGCCTGTCAGCGGCGTCGGATATTCAATTATCAATCAAGGCCTCTGCTCATTGTCCGTCTTCTTTGTGTAACAGACGACATCTAAAAGCCGTGGTAGCAGGCATCTGGGTCGAGCACACGGATCTCATCCCCATCTTCCCCGACGCATGCAAACATGGCCCTACCGTGCCTCACGGTCTTTGTCCTCCGCCAACCATGACTGACACCTTGACGAATACGTGTACAATAGGATTTCTCCTGAACAGCTTGGACGCATTGCAGGATGGATGCTGGCGGAGGACCACACACATACGTCGGCGCCGTATCTCTTAGCGTGAGTGGAACAGTTTCTTATCTCTGGGCCTAGCATGCTAAAACGGCGGGCAAATGGATGCCGAGAGCAGCTCAAATCAAGTCGAGGCATTATAAATATGAAAGCGAGCAACTGGCCGGGCGGAGCCTGTGGTCCTGTGGAGGTCGAGACGATGGCAGCAAACTTGGGGGTAAGCTCTCAGAAAGAGGGCCGAGTTCGGCGGTGCTAACGGTCGGCCTGCGTTTTTGCAGTGCGTGTCGCGGATTTGCGGAGCCGTCATGGCCAGTATCTACGCCCACAGCCTCACTCGCAAGCAGCCTGGGCGAGCCAGTTCCCGATTCCCGACGACTCAAAGGACTTCACTCCTTGCGAAGGACGGGGCAGATGCCGACGGACCTCCACGGTCCAAGTCCGGGGTCCTCATCTCAGCATGGCGGACCTCGGCGGACACCAGCGTTCTGCTCAACCTACATCCCCCGACCCCAACGACCCGAAATCTCCCGAGGTACAACTCGAATGCCATTCCAAGTCTTAGTTCCGAACAGCACAGTCTGTTTCGGTGCATAAGGGAACCACCTAGCGCAGGAGCGGAAGCGACGCTGCAGGAGTTTGTCGCCGAGCAAGGGTTGAGGCACACCCGATGGTCTTTTTTGCCATTTACCTCACACAATGAATAAACCCATCGGGCGCATCCCCTTGCGACCGAACGAACGATGGGCAAAACTGGGAAAAGGAGAACCAACTTTCTGAGCTTGGCCGCAGGCGGTGAGTTACAGAGTTGCAATTTCGCAACGGCAGAGTTGTAGTCGTTGTCTGGCCTTCATTTCCCAGAAACATGAGCCTAGAACCTAGTGCCGAGCCAGAAACTGCCCACACCCAGTTGGCAGTCCCCCAACCGATCCAGCCGCTGCAAAATTAGGGGGCCCAACTTGAGCGAAACCTTGGAAATCCGAGGGGCGTTTTCTGTCAGGCGGAGTGTCCAGTTCGTAGTCTCGGTTTCTGTCGATCGAGTTGAAGATTCATCGTCGTGGTGGAATTTTTGTTGGTGATGTTTCATTCTTGGCCTGCTTGTAATGGCATTTCGGCGGCTGCGGCTACTAAGCGCGGCGTCGCGTCTGTCGCGTGAATTGCCCCGCCATTTTGGGAATGCACCTCAGCAACATTGGCGATACGTACCTTATCTTCAAAACATCACACATACATCCATCAGATTCGACGGTAACGACGTCGCCGATAACTCTCATGTTTACCACACTGCCAGATTTTACACCACGAGATGTAATTTTCTCCAATTCTTCTGCAGTCACATCTACTAACGGCCAACAGTCACATCTTCTGTGGTATAGATCTTCTCGCAGCTCCTTCTCCCCGCCGGGACCCCTCGAAGAACTCAACAACGAATCGCAAAATCCTCAAAATGCCGGGCACCAGTCGCGTCAGCGCGGCAAGATTATCGAGCGCTCGGCTCTCGCACGTCTTGCCCAGGACGAGCAATACATGCAGCGACGACGGTTGAATATTCAGAATTATGGCAGTGGCTGGCTAAAACCACCAGGTGTGCCCAAGACTCTACACCAGATGCGCGAGGAGAAGCGGGAGCAGGAAGAACATCAAGAGGCAATGCGACGGGAACAGCTAGCTCAGGAGTTGGCCGAAGCCGAGGCAGAAGGCATGCCCGAAGACGGCACAATGGACAATGTACAACTCGATGGTGCTCAGGACCTGGATGACGAAATTCCTGATGCCGATGATGGATTTGGTTTTGATGATGATGAGGATGATGATGAAGATGACGAAGAGGAAGAAGAGGAAGAGGAGGAGGAGGACGATGATGCGACGGAAGCAGACGAATCAGCACTCAGGGAAGAGCGACAGAACGATCTCATGGCTTCACAAATAAGGATGAACGATGACACGTTCCGAGAAGCTTTAGTCCGAGGCGAGCCAGACGCCGGCGACATGTACGGCGACGGCGAAGATCTCGAAGCCGAAGATAATGGTCATCTTCTCGATGAAGACGATTTTGCCCAGGAGGGTACGGATGACGGGCTCGGCGTGGACATGGACGCCGACCTCGATGACGACATCCCCGAGGCCGAGAGCGGTGGTTATGAGCACACCGACTCCGAGGCCGAGTTGACCAGCAGCGAGGAGGAGCCCGACGATGAAGATGAGGACGAGGACGAGGATGATGACGCTGATGTTAGCTATGCACCTCGCTCCACGACCCTCCCGCCTCCACGATCACCAACATTCCACGGCCGCTCCAGCATGTCACATCCACGCGTCAGCATGGACCTCAGCAACCTCCTCTCCCAAGACGGCAGCAGCTTCATGGAGAGCAGTCCAGCCGGACGACGTGCCCGTCAAAGGTAACGTTTGATGACATGACACGAATGAGATGGGATATGGGATAGAAATAGGGGTTTTGGGAAGCAGCTTTTATATACCCTGTTGTTTTTTAGGCTTCATTATCGAGAATTGAGAAGAAGATAAAATGAACGCGCTCTTGATCTCGCTGGATAGCTGGCTACCCAACAAGTCAAGGACGGTGAATATTACAAACTTTGTATGGGCAACGCTCGACGTGATGATGCTTCTCATGTCTGCCCGAATAACTTTACTCCCCCCGTATCATGATGCAAGAAAGAATCCTAATATGCCATCCCAAACGCCATCCAGAAAAAAATGCACCTCTTACTGCCTTCTCTTTTCTCGTCATGGTGAACCCTCCAGCTCTAGTGTGGTTTGTCGTTGACATTTGGCCCTTGTCAATTATGTACCCTTTCCATTACTCGGCGTTTATCTCGTTAATCCCGAATCGAGGGTTGTTGTTGTTTTTGGCATTTAAAAGAGCCACACGTAGGTAAAGAGTAGGATGACGGCAGCGAAGAAGGCGATCCAGACCTTCCAGCCTACACCGGTTCGCTCGGCCATGAGGAGCATTCGGTTCATGGTACCGCGGAGTCTGACTCGTGTCGAGTCGAATGTGTCGTTCATCTTCTCGGCTAGGGCTGAAGACTCGCGGATCTCGTCTCCGATGGCGACCGTCATCTAAGAGCCAGCTGTCAGTGCCTATCCAACGCGGTTGTATACTCCCTGTCATTCCCCCGGGAAACCAAGAACAAGACATGGGAGAGTGTCCAGAGAAACTCACATCCTTCAACACCTTGACCTTGCCGAGGATACCCTCCACCTGCGCATCATTCTGACTCTCGAGCTCATTCAACACAGCGTCGCTATACTGTCCCCTCCTGTTCGGCGTCGCAGACCTAAACCCGCCCCTCGCAGCCGCACCGCCATCGTACCCTCCAGCCCCGAGAGGAGATGGCGAAGGAGCACCGTATCCGCCGTAGCCGTACCCGCGGCTCGGGCTGGCGCTGACGGGTCGCCTCGAGGCCGCATCCCCAGTGTATCCCTCGAACAGCGCGCTGCGTGAGTCACGCTGGTGAAGCGATGAGGCGCCGAATCTGTTTGTCAAACGTGGGATTGTCAGTGATTCTGGAAAGTGGTGACGTGGTTTGCCGCTAAGGACAAGAGAGAGATGCCTGAGACGAGACATACCGTTGCGCCATGGTTAGAGGGTTTTGAACAATCTAGAAGTGGAATTCAAGATTGAGCCAAGAGGAAAAAGAGATTTCAAAAAGGAAGAAAGGAAGAAAAAAATCGAGGGGCTCGCGAATCTCGGACTTGGCCCCCTACGATGATCCTGGTTGGGTCAAACGGTTGTAATTTTTTTTTAGGTGTTCGTGTTCTCTTTAACCTGGTCTGATGATCAGGGGAGGCGGGAAATCGGGGGGTGTTTATGGGGTGTGATGGATGGATACGTACCGGACCTGAGGGGCTCGTCCAATGATGGATCCAATGCCATCGCCACTTGAGTTTAAGCTTGACATTGTGAGAAAACGACAAAAGGATTGGACACGATTGGTAGATTGTGTAATTATACCTAGAGATCAATCAAGGACAGGTGGGAACTGTTCTTTCAGGGGTGTTGAAATTGGATGCTGACTTGGTCAAAAACGTGTACAAGTTCACGCAGCTAGCCATGAAATCCGCATCAACGGCCACTCGCAGATTCTCAGACAGCCTCGTTTGACCGTATTAAGGTGCTTCCATATTGCTCCATGTCTAACTAATAGGGACAGTAGCTATGCAAAGCAGATAATGCTGGGTTTTTTTTTTGGCTGATGCTCCCTCCATCCCGCCCAGATCCCAAATCCAGGCCCGAGTTTAAAGAGTTGCCTGCCTGCCAGTTCCCATTTTTATATTTGTCCACGTCCCAAATCATAACATCATGCCTCTACCACTAAATCCTCGCGCAAACGTGTCGTCAAACAGAGGTTTTGTGACTTGTCGACGTGCGCTGAAATTTAGTCGGACATCTTGACATCCTCGGTGGGGGGCTGGAAGTCATCATCATCCTCCTCATCCTCGTCGTCGGCGGCGGGATGTTGCTCGGCAGCCTTGGCAAAGTCGATGACGGCGCCTCGGGTGCGGCGACCACCCTCGACGATGTTGTTGAGATCAATCTCCTCCATGCCGTCCTCATCTATACAGAATGTTTAGCTATGGTCAGGGTCCAAGTGTTGCGAGTGGGCGCATACCGGCTTCGACGGCCTAGAAACCCCATGTTAGTAATGCGTACGGAAATAAACAAATCGCGACAGTACATACCTCCTCATCCTCATCACTGTCGTCATCATCATCATCCTCATCCATGGCAGTGTCCTCATGGATGTTCTCAGGGGCAGCAGCGCCCTTACCCTTGGACTCAGCGATGGAATCCTCCTGGATCTTGGAGGGATCCTGGGGAATGGTAGCGCTGTTCTCGGCCATTGTTGCGGTGGAGGGATGTTATTTGCGTGTAGCGTGAAGTGGAGAAGTTGGGTGTTTTGGTAGAGGATCGTGGAGAACCGGGAGTTTATGCAAAAGCGAAAGTTGCGACGCGAAATGCAGGGTGAGCGAGCTACAAGTGAATTGGTGGTTCCAGCGCGAAGCGGGTTCTGTCCAGTGCGACGAGCTTCAGTTTTAAAGCAGGTGCATGCGACGCCCAGCCAGATCTTCTCATAGCAACCGCTCTAATCCCGATCTGTTCTAGCGTTATGCGACCTTGGTCTGGTTTGCAGTGTCACATGGTCAAGCACGTGATGAGACTGTCTCCCTAAGCGAACGAGTCAGGAGAACAATCGATCGATCAAAGAGGAATTCAAAAGAAACGGGTGAATGCGTAGGGTCTGTTTGCAGGGGTCCGTGATTGCTCTCGAATAATCCAAACAAGACGCAGAAAAACACAACGTATGTATCATAGGGGGTCAGTTAGTTGTCAACACTCTACAGCACTCCGCAGAGCATGCATGTACCGACCGAGACACTCAATTCAAATCTGAACCAGGCGGAAAGCAATGATGCTCGAAACCTAAGGCGGAAGAGCAGGCCCCCGCCATATCACAATAGGTTGTGCCCGGTAGCAAAGGCATCCAGCTATACCCGGCCGTCGTTCTCACATCCAGGTTCATGAGAACACGACGAACATAGAAGTCTCAAGTCGTACACACAACCGTAATCAAGTGAATTGGTCGTAAAATGGTTGAATTAAAGCGGGTATTGATTGCGCTGTATCCTCTATTTGTCGCCTCCTCCGGCCATCGACATGACAACCACAACAGCAATAAGCCACCAGTACCTATACCAAACGGTTAGCATTCCATCACTTTTAGTACTTTTAGGGAAAGCAGTTTGAACTCACTTTTGCAAAAACGTCTTCTCTTCCTCCTCGCCCACCTTCTTGCCGTTGGGCGACAGCACAACCGGCTTGTTCAGCTCAGGCTGGCTCCCCTTCTTGTCCGGGAACACAACAGCCTTGGGGCCGAAATCCCTCGTCTGTCCGGCGTCGATCCGCACGCCCTTGAACGCGACGCTGCGCACGTCGCCGGCGCCGTCCACGGAGAGCATCACCGTAGGCGCGAGGCCCTTGCCAAAGTTCTCGACCGACGCGGCCGTGGTGCCGCTAATCCACTTCGAAGACTTGGTGTCGTAGAGGCCGATTCGGACGAGCGATGCGCCCTCGGGCAGCTCGGGTGCCTCGTAGGAGATGACTTCGGTAGAGGCGAGGGAAGCGACATCGTAGGCTACTTCGGCCAGTGGTAGGGGGGCTGATGGTGAGGAGTGAACAGGCTGGACGTAGATCTGGGCAGTGCGCGGCTCAGCCGCAGCGAGCGCAGCAGCGCAGATGGTTGATAGAAGTGTCGTAATCCTCATCATGGGCAGCGCAGTGGGACACGGCTGTATTTTTGGGATGAGGTGTATGTCGTGCGGGTGTTGACCGTGTAGCTGTAGATACTCGGAATTGACACCTGGACAGCGTCATGCCCGTAACGGCTGATCCTCGGTAGAATACTCTAGACACCCAGGTCTACCCATGGAGATGGGGAATCGGCATGGAGGTCCCAGCTCAACGGCTACCACCTCAAGACCCTGGACATGGAACACATTTGATTGATGGATAATTGTTAAGTCTGAAAACTTTCTCGGGTGAAATGCAATGTAATTTTTTCGACATAATGGTCGAGTCTAACGTCTGCCTCCCAAGCTGTGTGTACAGATGCTTCATTGCCCAACCCGGTGATGCTGTCTTAAAATGAATCAATCGAATCGCCCCGGTCCCCAACGCCAGTAAATGTCGTGTTATGCAGGGTCCACCCTCGGTCCCTCCGTTATGGTCATGGTCATGCATCCATCCGCTCGCCATGTAGTATCCGTCCAAATCCACCGACCGAGATGGCGTCTTTGACCTGTCGGTCGGTCGGTCTGTAAAGTGGAAATATATGCTCCAATATCGTCTTGGAATGAGCACCAGGCTGACGACGTTCTAATCGTCCGAACTAGCATTATCTTCTCCATCCATGCCATCGGCCTCGGTGTCGTCTTCGTCCTCTTCGGACCCGTCTGATTCTAGAATGTAACCTGAAGTTCGTTCCACCAACCCTTTGTAGTAGGCCACCAGGACCTCTGGATTCGGTACAATCTTCCAGTCCACACGGTAGAGAAACTCGAGTTCAAGCAGCTTAAGCTCGGCTACTCGAACGCCACCGACCCTGGCGTACGTAGTGTTGTTCCAGAAGGAATCGGATAATCCTTTTGCGGCTACCGTGGCCGCGGTTATGAGAAATCGGTGTACAGTCAACGTATTAATGGTAAACTCTGGGTACATGGCGCACAACCGGTCAATGTAATAAACCATGGCCAGTAGAAGCGGCGGTGTCAGGGTCGCATGTCGGGCCAGGCGGTGTAGATAATCTCGAACAGAAATACCAGGTGCAGTCCTGTAATACACGTCAGTTGGTTGGCTCCATTGTAAAAGCTGCAAAAGAGCCTCAAAATACCTCGAGTGAAATCGTGTCAGGCTGCCATTCGATATTCGGATGGCGTCATTTGTAGCTATCAACTCTGCCAACATGTGGGCAATCAACTCGACCATGTCCTCGACCGGGCAGAATTGATAACTCTCCGGCAAGACCTTTGGCGGCGGCGCGTCGGGTTTTGGTCGCTTAGTCGACGGTGGTGGTGATTTGGCAGCGGCAGTGGCTTGCGAATTGGCCAGGGCGGGCGAACTTCGACGCTTGGTTGGCGACACCCCGCTCAGCGCTTGGGCTTGGGCCTGGCCTTGTTGCACGATCTGCTCCTGTGAAGGGCGTGAGGGGGTTGCCGACGACTTTGACATGGGGGACGGCCTAGGCGACTGCAAGGGCTGCGCCGGAGGCTTCTGCGAGAGCGACGACGAGAGTTGCTGAGCATCGGCGGGGGACCCTTGGACGCCCGAGTCGTTTGCGACATACTGTCTCGGGCGCTGAATCGGAGACGACTTCATAGCGTCGGCAGAAGAAGAAGCGCTGGAGCGTGTGGAATGCCGTCGCCTGAGAGCTGGCGAAGGCTTTGAGGAGTGCTGGGGAGACGACGTCGCATATCGAAAGACGGTAGGCGAGGCATTGGTGGAGGCGGACAAGGCAGGCGACGTCTTGAGCATCATCTGCGGCGCATGGTCGAGTTGTCTTTCGTCGGTTCGTCGGTTCGTTGATGTCAGTCGAGGGGTTTTCGGCTGTCAAAGTACGTGGTTGATAGGGCTGAGTGGTAGTGGCAGTGGGAGCGGCGACGGCAGCGGAAAGGAGGGAGGAGAACAAAGGGGATTTGAAGATTTGAAGTGGCGACCGAGGAGCACCAAGTTGTAGATATGGGGTCGAATCGAATCGCGAATTAGATCATGGCTTTGGGGTTGATTCCATGCGGACGCGACACTGCGCAAACTGACTGCCAAGAACTGGCGCTATCGACGAGAACGCTCACCGAGGGATATCAGACTAACAAGAACAAAGCCCCCAATGCGGCTGGGTTATGGTGGTGCACCGATGCAATGGTGGCTGTTTGTCAGACACGCGCGCACGAAGAGTTTGGCTGGTGGAATGGTGCCGGATGGCGGCCGGGCGATGGATGGGTTGTGTGGACTGTGAAGGAGTGGGTGTGGATATTGGGTCGCTGGCGGATGGGCTGCGAATGGGTGCGTGCGCTGAGTCCTAGGAACGGGCAGGCCGGAACCCTTCGCACAGGGTGAGTCCCTGGGACGGTTTTCCGGGTCTTCTAGGTGTCTTTTGGGCAGTCTAGGTGGTCCTCGAGCCTCTAGGTGCCTCTGGCTGAACTCCCCGTCTCCAGATGGTGCTCTTTTTTCCGGGCATGGAACCTACCGGACCGCGCTGCCTCAGTCAGGAGGAGCTCTTCTTCCAAGCCGTTAGTTACCTAACGCAAGCTTGGCAGGCCTTGTTAGGACTCGAGGGATGTGTGTGCCCTCAGGATGGGAGCCCTTGGCTACTCCTCTCGGGAATAGATGTGTAGAAATTTTCTCAGGGGCCGTTGAGAGCCGAGAAAGTGTGAGTCCAAGTCGAGGGCGTGATTCTGGTGGTTCTAAAGATGGCGTCAGTGTGTGCGAACAACGGAAATGCCCAGGCTCAAGGTGCCTGTCGTCATCTGTGGTTGGCCGACTGATGCTCTTGTGATTGACTTGACGAGGCAGTCTTGTTCAAGTTGTCGCTCCTCGCCTGCAAAACACGAGATGAATACCGGCACACCACTATCACGGCAGCACTCGATCAAGGGATTCACACTGCCGCCTGGCTTGCAAGCATCGAGCTGGAGACCAAGCACCTGCTAGCCCTGTCTCAGAGAAGACGGTCCCTGACTTTTGGCGTTACCCCAGACGCATCTCACTCCCCCAGATAGAGCCTCGCACAAGCAGGCGCTCGTCTGGGCGTTTGTGAGCCACTCGATGGGCAACGTGGACGGAAGCCGGGCTGCCAGAGGGCGAAGCTCTCCGAGGTCCCGTCGACCCCTCGCTCATTTCGCCGGCTGATAAGTCGTCCAGGAATGGAGCTCGGTGAGGAGTACCGCAGGATCGTGGAGCTTTGAGCTTGATTGCTGCTACATGGCGGCATCATGGAGATAGTCGGTCCACAATCGAGACGAGAGCGCGGCTAGACCATGATGAATGAGGAAGGTTTAAGTTCTGCTGGCCGCGCCGTCGACACGCAAGACGTCGTGACACAATCAAACTGACACATCTCCAAACTCGACGTCGAATGCACGTGGAACGAATCTTTTTCCATCTTTCACCTTGCCTTGCTCTCTCGTACCTGTGCACAAATCTTTCTTTTTTCGTCTCTCTTCTTGTGATATTGCCCAGAGCCTCCGTCATCTGCGTGTAAGCGGCATCAGCGGCTGTCGGGGGCTTACACGCCAGCGGTTCAACAAGAGGATGCATTGCCCTGTGCAAGCGAGCAGGTGTAGTCAGCGGTGCACAAGAACAGGCAAGACAAGGCAAAAGCTCTTCTTGGTCAAAGAAGAAGGCAGTCATGATGGCTTCAGATAATTGTCGTCAGATTTAAAGATGAGTCCACCGTGGGGGCTCATGAGCCGTCAGCCACGGTACTGTTGCACGAGTAACCCAAGGCTCATTCCCTCTCTTATCGGGCCCGATAAGGAAAGAGAAGCGCGAAACACGTGCCTCCCGCTACTCGGAGTCCGCCTGGAAATCCATCCATGCTTGACGTGATTGACCTGATGCCGGGTTCCCCAGGCTGTACCTACGTAGCAACGCAACTCGCATGTTCGATGGTTTGACACTCTAGGCTCCATCACGACAGCACATCGATCGCCTAGTCATCGCATCAGCCCCTTGGCATAGTACTTTGATTCACAACTTTTGCTTCTTCTCTTCTCTTTGCATCTGGAACATAGCTCCCCAGTTCGTTGGCGCATGCAGATTGGGTGTACAGACGCGATCATCAGGTGGCCAGTGTCCTCGAATTTTAGCATCCTCGAACGACAATCGCAACAACATTTTGCATCATCCGCAACGTCTCCGTTTATCGTTTCTTCGACTACGATTGCATATCCAAAGTTTCCCGTTTGTCTCATTAATTCGTCTTGATGGCTCGACCGCAGAGTCCCCCGATCTTGGCGCAACTGCGAAGCGCCAGAACTTTGCCCGAGCAGACCGCTGCCCTGAGAGCTCTGAAGAACGAGGTTGTCGGTCACGTACAAAGAAAGGAGTTTTGGATCAGCTTGGGTGTTCTTGATCCTATTGTCAGGACCTTGGCTTCAGCCAGGCCACCAGTCAAGCCAAATGGAAAAGATGCACGATTCCCTCTCACGCAGAGGCCGCTATCGGAGGATGAGAGCGTGAGGTTACAGGCGCTGCAGCTGGTGGCCAGTTTCGCCAATGGTACGGTTTTATACATGTTGAGATTTTGTTGTTGTAGTGCTGATGGAGAGGAACAGGTGGTCCAGCTTTCCTTGCTCCCCTCCATGCCGCGAGAGCGATCCCCGCCCTCATGGCCAACATATCTCCGTTTACGAACGCACCGCAGCTTGTCGTGGCTTCTCTCAGGGCCTTGACAGACATTGCGGAAGCTTCGATCCTTGCGCCGCCATCCTCGCCCATCGATATCGAGTCCCTAGCCGATACTATCTTCTCGCCACAATATCTCAACTCGTTTGGAGCTATGCTCTCTATTACCTCCACCAACTCTCTTCTACAATCTCAAGTCCCGCTCGCGGCAGGTCTGATTTCTCGTCTTTGTCGAGAAGACCGCCATCAGCAAGCGTTGACGACATCTGGAATTCTGGATGCGCTAGCAACGCGGCTGGCGAGCGTTGCGGTGCTTCGTGGAGAGGTTGTCCCCGGCGCTGATGAAGCGGCGAGGAATGATGGGCTTTTGGATGCTTTCCCTGAACCTGCCCCCAAGAGCCTGAGACTTGCGCCGATCCTTGAAGCTATTGCAGCTATTCTTGGGGATTCAAAATACAGGGCCAACAGGCTCATCGACTCTCCCTCGATTCTCGCCGTGTTCCCCTCGATCAAGTTCGAGCCTGCAGAAGCTGTGGACCCCCGCTACGATGTCGAGCAGCCAGGACCCAATGTGTCACGTCAACCGCCATTGACTGCGATGGAGTTCATGCTTCCAATCGGCATGCCTCGAAGTCTATCGACATCCCCATATGGCTCGTTCTCTCAGGGGGCATCTTCGGATTCACAGTCCTCTTCTCGGTCATCGCTGAGTAAGTTCAGCTCATCCGCGATTTGGGATTCACCTCGATATCCGCCAGTCGGGTCTAATGGCGATGACACGGAAGAGATTGAAAGTCCCTTCATTCCCTGGCTGGTGCACCTTGTGAGGTGCTCAGAGGAATATGAGCGCCTTCTTGCTTCCTCTATTCTTGCTGCGCTCATTAAGGGTGGCGTTGGGAGCAAGGGTATGAGAGAAGCAAGCTTGGGGCTCCTTGTGGTTCCTCTACTGGTCGACATGATCTGTAAAAATGACAAGGACGCTTCTGATGTGAACGAAGTGGATGATGTGAGCAAGCGCATTATTCTGGAGCGAGCGCCAGTGGTGCTGGCCCGGATGATCACGGACAGTGAATACCTCCAGAAGGCCGCTTACGAATGTGAGGCCGTGCCGGTATTGAGCAGACTTTTGAAGCATGCATATGCCCCTGTCCGAGACACTGCGCAGCCGCGTTATTGGTCACCACAACCGGACACGGATATGGAAGTTGAGAGCAATTCTCTATTTTCTCAGCTAGGTCAAGAGGGCCAGAATGGACTTCTGATCCATAGACTCAGGGTGCGAGAAAGCACACTCAAGGCCATCGCCGCCCTTGCAGGGGGGAAGGAAGACTACAGGAAGGCGTTTGTGGCCGAGGACATCGCCTCGTACGTTGTCGAGTCCCTCTCAGAGTATCCCAGAAAGCCGCAGACAGCCAAGGAACGAACAGCAGAAAAGTCAAGCGGCGATGCTACCAGAAAGGGCGAAACTGCAGGATACGGTGCCAACCCCGCGTCAGTGATCATCGCGGGCTGCCATGTGGTCAGGATGCTGTCTCGGTCGGTTAACATCTTGCGTACGTCGCTGGTGGACCATGGAGTTGCGCTTCCCATCTTTCGATTCATGAAACACTCGGACGTCAATGTTCAAGTTGCTGCCACTGCAACCATCTGCAACCTAGTGGTCGAGGTTAGCCCTGTGCGCGAGGTAAGTCAATGGCGTATGTTGTCTTTAACGAGCTTTATAGCTAACAGCAACAGCTTCTTGCAGAGAACGGAGTTATGAGGGTGCTGTGCGAGCATGCGCACTCGGAGAACCCTGCTCTTCGACTTAATGCCTTGTGGGCGCTCAAGCACTTTATTGATGCTGTTGGGCCTGATTTGAAAAAGGCATGCCTAGAGCAACTTGATCCAGGATGGTTGGAGCAGCTCATTTGCGACGACACAGAAGACTTGGCCTTGCAGATGGCCAGGGAGAGGGAAGCGTCGGGACTGGACATGGATGACGATGTGGACATGCAACAATCAGACGAGGCACACCGCTGGGTGTACGGCACCAACGGTATGCTTCGAGAGCTGGATGCAACAAACTCGACAAGGCTACGTCAGGTGGAAGACAAACTGGCAGCGGTGCGAGAATCCGAGCTAAATCCGGTGCGGAGGGCACGGAACGACGATTTAGCGATTCAGGAGCAGGGCCTAGATTTCATCAGGAACCTGATCGGAAGACCGGGAGCTGGGCTGTCGGAAACGACAAATGAGACGACAGAAATGATCGACTACCTTCTGCACAAACTCGGCACGGAGCGACTGTTTGAAATCTTGTCATCCAAGCTCCGGGCCAAGGTGCTCCGACCTTTCTCCCGCCGAGCTCCGGTAACGGGACGGGAGACTCGGTTGCTCCACCCGCAGGCCAAGATCATTGTGGCCGTCATCTACATCCTGGTGCACATCGCGGCTAGCATCCCTCGGCATCGGCAGATGGTGATCAGCCAGACTGAGCTCCTGAAGCTCCTGGCCCAGCAGGCGAGCAGCAAGGACAGGGAGGTCAGGGTGGCACTATGCCATCTGGTCATCAACCTCACCTGGCAAGAAGACGACAGCGAAGCTCAGGCTTGCGCCCAGAGAGCGCACGAGCTGCGGAAGCTCGGATTCCACGCCAAGATGGAGGCGCTCACCAAGCAGGATGGGGACCTGGATGTGCGCGAGCGAGCCAAGACGGCAGCATATCAGATAGAACAGGCCACATACTGATGGTGGTGCTGCGAGGGAGAGAAGAGTGTACTTTTGTGTAGATGTATTATGGACTGACCTTCAAAGGAAGAGCAGCGGTGACAAAAAGCGATTCTTGTTTTGGAGTGTAACATTGTAAGTAGAAGAGATGTGGTACATGCAACCTATAGCACCTATACTCTGCACATCACAGGCATCACGCAGTGGAATATCATGATGGGATACGTTGGAAGACGAGTACGCTTCCCCATTGCACTTCCCTCTCTCGTGATATCATGGAATCGGCGGCAGATTGTACCATGCAGTCTAGAGTACATCTGCCGGTGCTAGTTTCTACTGCAGCCAAGATGACAGGGGGGTGATTTCCTCGTGACTCACTTACAACGACAAGGGTTGGTCGATCGATCAATGTCGAGACGAGTTTGAGTCAAGATGTGACAGAGGTGGATATGCAATGCAACATGGATTGACAATGCGAGCGGAAGATGACGGCACATGGAAGTCACTTTTGAGTCTGTTTGATATTAAGCATTTGTTTGTAGAGAGTACACAGAAAGGTCATGCTCTGGAGTCTGATGAGGTTGTTGAAGCTATATTGCGTCAAAGACTTACCCTAGATCACAACTTCAACGTCTAGTCTTGACCATGTAATCACCTTGACGTCAACCACCAACTTGGATCCAATGTCTCGATATCAAAATGTCTCTACCCATGATGGAAGACGCTAGAGTCCCCCCCATGCTTGTTCTTTTAGCTCCCGGTAGGGCTCGACACATGACACATCCGGAACCCGCGGAGGTTTTTTGTTTGGAGAATGGCATGACATGACATGTGGGAATTGAGATGTCGCATTGGACAGAGCAAATTTTCTTCTTCTTTTTTGTTCAAGCGAGGATAACGCCAGAACTTTTCGAGGGTTAACCGAGAAAACAGGCGAGAAAGATGACTTCCCGGTGATGCCGGACCTTGTTGTTAATCTGCGGTACTCGGTTGATCTTGGATATTCGGCTTCCAGTCACATCAGCCGTCAAGAGAGCCGAGGGCTGATTAATGGATACTGTACCATCCCTCATGCGAGGCCAGCCGCATCGACAGCCTTGTCATGTACCCTCTACCTCGTCTGCTACCCTCACACGTCATTATCAAGTCTAGAATGCAAACCGCACCTCCCCATCACGAGATTGCTACACTCTTTACCCAATGGGACAAGACTACTCTACCAATGGGATGAGACGGATGCACCACCGTTCGTTCAAGCTTGTCTGATGGGGTTGAGTCTGTTGGGGTGGGAAAGAAGTTCCTGAGGGGGAACATGTTGGAAATGTGCGTCATGGTGAGATGAAGATGTATAAGAGGAGAGGGATGGGACGTCATTTGTTTGCCTCTTCTCTTTTCTCTTCACTCTTGTTCGAGGCAAATCAAATATACATACGATATTCACTCCTCTACAGAGGCAATACAGCTTGAATCGACAGTTACAATATATCGTAAACGTCTTATCAACCATGCCCGTCATCTTTACGCGCAACGACGCCCTCAACATCAACCCCCAGGCGGGTGACACTCACCTCTCTGTGGGAGGATCAGACTGGCTCTGGGCAGTGACAGCCGTCTACCTGCTCTCCTTCGTACGTTCTCACACAACAGCACACTACAACATAATCACTAACATGTATAAGCTCGTCTTCTTTGCTCTGAGCCTCAAGCCGCAGCATGGCGAAAAGATCTTTCACTACCTCTTCACCATTGGTCTTCTTGTAGGCACAATCACCTACTATGCCATAGCCTCTGGTCTCGCCTACTCGGTTATCCCCACGCAGCGTAATCGCGGACATGCCGTCTCGTACCAGATCTTTTTTGCAAAGTACATCAACTGGGTCGTGGCATTCCCCGTCGCCATCTTGGCTCTGGGTCTCTTGAGCGGTGTTAGCTGGGCTACCATTGTCTTCAACATCTTCCTTGCCTGGATCTGGTATGTTCACTCCCCCCTGAACATGAGGATATGTAACTGATGTGAATAGGGTCATTTCATATCTCTGCTCCGCTTACACGGCCACCTCATACAAATGGGGCTTCTTCGCCTTCGGCACATGTGCCTACATCCTCCTAGCCTTCCAAACCCTCCACTTCGGCCGTACCTCAGCCCGTCGCCTGAACCTGAACCGAGACTACCTAATGCTCGCGGGTTGGCTCAACCTCCTCTGGCTGCTGTACCCCATCGCCTTCGGTGTAGCCGACGGAGGCAACCAGATCAGCGTGACAAAGAGCTTCATCTTTTTCGGCATCCTCGATCTCCTCATGATTCCAGGCCTCGCCTTTGCCTTCCTGTTCCTCTCCCGCAAGTGGGACTACAGCGCTCTCAACCTGCACTTTACTCAGTATGGTCGTGTCAACGCTGGTGAGGGCGTCTTCCCCGAGAAGAGGGCTCCTGGTGTTGCGGCTCCTGGCTCTGCAGCCCCCGCGGCTACTCCTGCTGTCTAAGGGCGGAACAAAGAGCGATGTTACAATGGCTGGCTGTTGTGATGGCCAGCTTCACTTGGAACCCAGAGTTGGTATAGCAAAGGGGGAAGAGTGAGAAGCACTCATGGTGCTTGAAATAGGATAATGTGGATGGATGTCACTCGTTTAGATGGGGATGTTGGTAATGGAAGAGGAAGAGACTAGGTGGAAGGTGTTGTCTTTTGATGGATGTTGAGTTGTTGCTTTTGAGATACCCTCGTTTGCACGGGAGCAGGATACCCGCTGGTTGCTGGCTTTGTTGAGTTGGTTACCCATAATGTCTAATAAACAAACATCCTCAACTCAAAGAGTCCCTGACTGCTCGTGACTGTTCTAACTTGATCAACTAACAGTATTCTCGCATAGCCATCGACATCCATCGTCATGTCCACCCGGTAACCCTCCCTTCTCTCACCATTCCTTGTTGTGAGTTCTAGAATACCTCACTCACCTGCAGCCTCTGCCACCATCGTCCCATAGACAAGGCCTAGGCAAGCCCCAAACCCACTCCGCGTACATCGAGGCCCTCCCACGAACGTTGAACACGCGGTCGCTGACGAGGGAAAAAATATGCAAACCCTGGTCAGCCAACCTCCTTCTTCTAACCTGAGACACTCTTGTCGCCAAGAAGCAAGTTGAGATGTGGGCGAGAACATGCCGTCATGTCAAAGCCACCAAGACAAGAGCTCTCTCTACGTATCGTAAGCTTCCTCCTCTTGTTGAGCTCCGGCGCTAACCTAGGGTGAGCGTCAATAAAAGCCCTACTCCGTATTGTTCTTCTGTCACATATCGACTCGTGGCTTTGACGCTACCGCCTGCGAGGGAGGGGAAAACAGGTTCGCGGGCTGTTGAGACATGCATTAGAGAGGTGTGAGGAGAAAAGAAGGAAGCTGCATCATGGCCCACGTGGGTTCGAACGTGTGAAATCCACTGTGAGCAAACAAGAAAGAAGATCAACTAAAAAAGAATCGCACGGTGAAGCCCGGGAGACTACAGTACGAAGCCGCGGAGGTTGACGTGCCAAGAGAGCAAGGGTAGATCTACCCCGGGCGGTGATTCCGGGGAAGGCGGTGGGAGAGCTCCGACGTCATCCCGACCAGAGCTTTTTCTCCCAAGGGGACGGTATCGGTATCATTTCTTCCCAAGAGCACGGGTAATTGTCTCCTTCGAGTTAGGAGAGAAAGGACGACAATCCACGGCTGCGGAAGAGACAACAATTGCCAAGTGTTTCTGAGAAGCAGCTGTAGTCTGGGAGAGACGTCCAAGACGCAGTCACAGCAAGTGTTACATGGATGCACATCTGAGCTTTGAGCCGCAGACGTGTGTGTGTGTGTGGCAGGTTCTACGAATCCAACTTGGAGCTACCACACATAATGATCACAGAGAAAGAGGGGGGCAGCATCAACGGCCGTTCAAACGTTCTGACATGATGAGACACGGGCTACGCGCGCTCTGCATCATGTAGGTAGGGGATAAGGGCACACAAGGCCGAGACAGCCGTGTGCAGTACGGCCGCAGCTCGCGGGATACACACTGCTGCATGTTTGCTGATCGACAAGAGATGCCGTCCAACCTCGAGTGAAAAAAGTGCTCGGCGATGCCCAACGGGGGTGGGAGTCAGGGTGAGAGAGGGGGCGCACGGCAGAAGAAAAGCATGTGGTGATGAGCATTGCTTATCAGCCATGGCTTGTTTCTTGGCAAGTTTAGGGCAGTTGAACTCGGTGAGCCAGGATCGAGTACACAAGATCTCGGTGAGCTTGATTCTTGTGTGCCCAAGCAAGTCCCAGCGTTGACAGTCAACAGGTTGATCGATGTCGGTCTTTGTGATGCCGGCCGCTCATCTTGTATGTGATATCAGTGGGTGTGTTAGCCCAAGTCTGTCAGTAGACGCAGAGCCCTATCGGCAGAGATCACTACCCATCCGGTCCATTCAGATCTCGGTGGTCGCATGCGCCAAGATGAACTAAACCTGGGGCATGGGAAGTCAATGGTGACACAGCAGCGATGGCGCTGGTCTTTTCAGGTTCCGAGAGCCTAGACAAGCCCACCATCACACCGGAGGTTGGTTTCACTCTTCTTGCTTGGCTATGCCATGAGAGGCAAAGACACTGGCGGTTGAAGGAGGGGAACCTGTCGCAACCGGTCATCATTGAGTCCATGATGGGACATGCCAGCATAAGCAACTGGATTGTGGCGTGTAGCGGGCGGTCTCTGGCGAATCTGCACCCGCAACTTGAGCCTTGGTCCTGGGTGCGGGAACAAAGAGAGGACAGTATCCGATCGAGAGGTAAGCCGTGCCACGCTGCGCCATGTGAGGGCCAACAACTGAGTTAGCCAAGGCTGTGAGCAATTTGAAAGTGCAGCCACCAAGTGAGATGTTGTTGGTGGCGGACTTGCAGAGCAGCCAATGAGACATACGAATGCATCCTAGACACTTGGTGAGAGCTTTTCAGCAGCATCTTCTTCCTGGTAATGGGACAAAAGAATACAACCCCATGTACAGCTTCAAAACGCCATCTTGTTGAAATCATCTCGAGTTGGAATGCTATCCGGGCGAGTTCGGCGGTCAACGCTTGGCACCCAGCCTTGTGGAAACCTTGTTGTCTGAACATGATTCAGGAAGCCTGGGAGCTGGACCGCATGACGTTCTGGTTACCCGATTCGGCATTCCGTAACTCCTGCCTTTCCGTCTTCCAGAGGCATGGACGGCAGTGGTGGGAGGGGAGGGTGACTTGTTGGTGGCGCACAGCAGCATCTCGAGGCACAACGGTCGCCTCAGCGGGCTGATGAATACGATCTGAGGGGAGGGGGAGGCTCAAATCTGCGGTCATCTCTGCCGGCAAGGGTCGTTGACAGGATATCAAGATTCACCTCTGCCAAGCTGAGAAGGCTCTGCGGGTCACCAGATGAGTCCATGGTGTTTGCTCAGGCTGTTCGTGATGACCGGCAAAACTGGAGAGAGAGCCAACTGTCTGCCCTCGTCCCACCCGGGCCGTCCCTCGGATCCGAAGAGGCAAATCGATAGTCCCCTCCTTGACCCGGGAGAAGGGCAACTGGGAGACCCTTTCCCGAGTGGACCGCAGGGAGCCTGGAGTGGCAATACCGTGGAATGAGGAAAACTGGAGGCCACCTCATGATCTGACCAACCCAACAGTGCAGGGTAGGGGCCTGCCGTGACCCTGAGAGGCTGAGACGACGAGAATTACTGCTGGAACGTAGGGAGCCCGGCCAAAGGGTCCGCGCAGGCGCCGTGCCCAGGGAGTCGGGACCCTGCCCGAGATAGGCTTTTTACGAGGCAGACGATCAGCGTTTTCTGCCCTGCTGTGAGTGAAGATCGAGAGAGAAAGTATAACTGTCGTCGTGAATACGTAGGGTAAATGCGAATTCCAATGTCTCATTCGAGGCCCCGTATGGCCCGGAGAATTCGCTCGGGTAATGCAAAGCCTGCCCCGCCTTAGATCGCCTGGATAATTAGTGCTTGCACATCCATGGAAGGGTGGATGGACCGTTATGAATGAACGTGCTTCGAGGGCGGTATTGGAGCCGCGAACCTCGAGATTAGACAGGGCCCGAGCCGACTCTAGCTGAAACGACAGTGCGCTTCCTCTGCAGGCCGATTTCAAGACATGTTGAGGGCCGAATGCCGACAACGTAGTATTCAGCTGCTGCCCGGTGCTCATAGTCATAGTAGGCTGGTGTTTGAGTCCAAGCCCGCTGCAATTCAAGCCACCCTGTGCAGATGGCTGACTTGCAGTATCACCACGACCAGCTGCACAGTGTTCATGTGCTGGCAACTCAACTCGGTGGCACAGGTACAGATAGATCTGAATGGCCATCAACCATCTCGAACTAACATGGCATCCTGTCGTATCTCGCAAAACGAGAACCGAGAGCAGCGGGATTGCAATGCGCGTTGACTGCAGCCACAAAGTCTCTCTGGCCGTCTTCTCCAGGCGTAGGGTTGCGACAGGGCAGGGTCTCTCAGGTACCGAAGCGTGGTCAGAGAGAGAGAGACGATGGATGCGTGGCTGGAACGGAACAATGACATAGAGTTGGCCTAGTCGAGGGCAGGGCAGGGCATGGCAGTGAGAGCGAGGTAAGGAGGCTAATCCCTGACACATACCACGTTAGCTCGTTGCATCGTTGCATGTGCATTGCAGAAAACATCAATCATAGTCCTGTCAAGGAGGTCCTTGACAAGCAGCAGCAGAAGCAACAGCGAGCTGTCAAGTGCGCACTCTGACTGAAACAATTATCGGAAAGATGTCGAACTGCAGATGATAGCTTGACGTCGTGAGAGTGAAAATGGTGATCATCAAGGGAAGGAAGGAACAGGTCTGAGCAGCAAGATTCTGCTTCTAGTGAACGGGAGCGAGTGAGAAAAGAGAAGACATTAGCCCAAGGACTAAAAGGACGGATAAGGATTAGCCCCAAGACAGGCCTCGAGGATTCCCGCGCACCGGGTCCTGCATCCCGTGTCTCTAGCAGCTCGCTAGCACGATTTTATGGAGCACCCGATTATGCGCCATGCCTGGTCAGGAAAGGTCCACAAGACGATCAGGGTTGTCCAGTGGCAGGGTTTCTCTGATGAAATGACGTCCACCAGATAAAGAGACCATACAGCACAGCACATTGTACGCGGAGGCGGAGACGGAGACCAAGACGGACCCGGAGGATAGAAGGAGGACAAGGGCTAGAAAGAGAGAAGGGGAATCTTGATTATAGATAGCACGGTGCGCACGTAGGCATGTCATGTTTTGATGGAGAATCAAGCTTGGTTTAGTTGCCGAGGGCAGAGACAGAGACGAGACAGCGAGACCTTCTCTCTCCTTACCTCTGCGTATGAGACATTCAACGTCCGTCCAGCCGATGGTTAATGGATGAATGGATGACAGAAAGAGGGGCTATAGTTGTCAAATAATGAAATGATGTGCATATCATCCAGATGCCTGCGCAGAATCCCGTTTCTAGATTTTCTTTTTCGCTTTGCCCTGGCCTGCCTTTCCTGTCAGCTCTTGGTTGCTTCTTTCGGGACGTGCTCGTCTCTCCTTGCTTCTTTCTGCGATGGGGATGGATAGTCACAGCTTTCAAGTCGTGCCAGCCCGGCCTACGCCTGTTGGCTGGCATGACCGAGGGGTGGGCGTCCAGCCAGGGCCCGGCCGCTTCTGCAACCCGTGCTGCACCCGCCAGCCCCTGTACCCGGCTAGCGCCTCCTCCCGTGGCCTGGTGGACGGAGGCGGTGGCCTGTGATGAGTTGTGATGGGCTGTGGGCGTGGGGTGGGAGGGAGCGGGAGAGCCAGTCAGACCGGGTCTTGGCGGCGCCGTCGCGTGCTCGGCTGCAAGGTTGGATGTCGAGACGAGAGAGTGGCAGCCACTCAGAAGCCGCTGGCAGTGCTCCGAAGAGATGTGATTGGCCTTGATACTCTAACACGACCGAGGCTTGTCTCTCAAGATCCTAGTCCCAACAAACCAACCAAAACCCTCCGATACCCCTGTCAAAGGCTGTTTCCCTCGTCCCCTTGGCCATCTCTTCCCACCGTGCCCTTCCTTGTCCCTGTCGCACTGTTACATGATCCGCTTCGTTTCTCCATCTCCCGGAGCATTTCGCCTTTTGGGCTACTTGCCGTTACCGATGCTGCAACGGGATCTGCACTTTTGCTGGCTACTGGGTGCTGTCTGATGAATTGAATGGCTGTGGCTATTGTGCTGTGCCTTGTAGCCCGGGCCGGATCTACACGCAATCCTCACCTCACCTCATCTCCTTTTTCTCAACCGTTGCGGTTGTATTCTTTACTGTCAAGCACAGTATGTCCGAAACGTGCGAGAGACGTTAATGGCGTCCTTCAGCTGAAAGCTGCCAAGATGGAATAGCTTCCACCAGGACTTCTTGGCAATTCCAAACCTTAAAGAACAATCAACCGAAACCGTCATTGAGAAAAACTGGTAACAACTGGAATTCCAGAAGCAGCAGTAAATCTAGTTAATCATGGCAAAACTCTGGGGCACGGGAGAGGGGTGGTAGAGGAAGGCGGCGCCGGGAACCTGGACCTCTCGTTCGCTCGCTTCAACGCAATCGAAGAACCCGTCAACCAACAACGCAGCAAAGAACAGTTAGGAGGGCATCGATCGATTCCCGTCTCCCTGGCTGTGGACTCCGTCCCTCGCCTTTTTCACCCCGCGGGCACCCCCGACCTGCGAACTGCCAGCCAATGGAACCCCATTCGCTGTTCAGCCCCCCGGGCGATCCCACCCTCGGGCGGTCTCAGTGGTTCTAGGTAGGGGCCCCGAGCCCATCCTCCAATGGATGGGATTACAGGGTCGGGCGCTGAAGCTGCCACGCCCGGACCTTTGCCCAGGCGTTCGAGTCAGCTGTGTACCGAATCCAGGCTCCTGGGCCTCTTCAGCCATCCATAGCGATGGGTTATCGGTATCCGTAGGCTGGTAGGCAGTATCCCTGCCAGAGCCCGACAGCACACCTCCATCCTCGTCTCATTAATTATCCACCCGAGGGCGAGGGGGCCCCCTCTTCTGCTTCTGTGTCAAAGGACTGCGAAATCTGATTCCTCGAACCAACGGGCTTTGCAGTTGAAGCTGTCATCATCAGCATCGTCAGCACGGCTAACTGGACTGAACTGGATTGGACTGGACCAAACTTGAGAGGACAACACACTGTACTCGCTTCCATCTGCACAGTACCGACGGGAATAGCGTTACTGGGCTTGCACTGCTCCACTGGCTGAACTGCTAGTCCAGCGCCGACAAAGAGCCACCTTTTTTCCCCTTCAAGAAAGCCTGTCTCTTTTCTCGCTCGCTCGCGCTCGTCTTGCCCGTCCTGGTCCTGGTCTTTCTTGGGCCTGGATCCTCTACTCCTACTCCCTGCTAGCCGAAGACACTACTGGCCTCGTGTGCTCCATCTGCCTCTTCAACGGCCTCCGCCCCGGCCTCTCACTTTCATCCTCTCTCTTCCTCTCTTCTCCCTCTCCCTCCCCCCCGGTTCCATAATCCAATCCTTCACACCCCTTTAGCACGTCCATTCGTGTCGCGTCGAGGCCTCTATCTTTCTTCCCTCCTCCGCCGACACGAATTCCTCTTCACTTCAATCACGGTCGTCGCCCTCCGCCCGTGACTTGACTTGACTTGAATTGATCTATATCCTTATCCACGCTCTCGAGTCGACCCGTGACCCTTGAACTCGGGCGTCTCACATTGAGGGTGAGTCTCGATCAAACATCCCAACGGGCGAATCCACCTACTCGCTTCTTCCCGCTCGCATAATATCGACGCCTTTTAAACTTCTTCAACACCTTCCTCGGGCTTTGGCTTCGCATACATACCCGCTCTCTTCTGGCGCCCGCATAAACCGTCGACCGTTTGAGTGACTGACCAAGTCCTCGGGATAGGCTTCATTCTCACATTGAATTCTCGAAAACCGGTCCTTTGTGCGCGCATATACGCGCCCCGATAGACACCATGGCTACTCCCTCCGCAATCCCCGTCAACGCCCGGCGCGATACCATCGCTCGCCTCCACCGTGTCACCAGAGGAAATCGCAGCCTCTGGTATCAGATGACCGTTCTGCAACAACCAGAGCGTGCCCGTGCTTGCGGTTCTGGAATGAAGGGTAAGCTGACATTGGGCGGCAATGGCTGACATGCTCTCATCAGCTTTGTCCGTCTTCGAATGTGATCTCTTGATGCTGACTCCCAATAGCCAACAGCGACCGACGACCTGTTGATCCACCTCCCGTTGTCGAGCTCCGAATCATCGAAGGTCCCACAGTTGAGGAGGGCAAGGATATCACTTTCGACTACAACGCCAACTTCTTCCTCTACGCCAGTCTCGAGCATGCCCGTCCGATTGCTCATGGCCGTGTTCAAACTCCTGCCGCCAACAACCCACCCATCTTGACCGGTGTCCCCGCCTCTGGTATGGCATACCTAGACCGTCCCACCGAAGCCGGATACTTCATCTTCCCTGATCTGTCAGTTCGCCACGAGGGCCGATATCGTCTGACCTTTAGCCTGTTTGAGACAACCAAGGAAGAGAAGGATTTCGATCTTGAGCCCACTGATGGCGATCTGCCTCCTGGTGTCGATTTCCGAATGGAGATTAAGACGGAACCCTTCAGCGTGTTTAGCGCTAAGAAGTTTCCCGGATTGATGGAGAGTACTCAGCTCAGCAAGACTGTTGCCGACCAGGGATGCAGAGTCCGAATTCGAAGGGACGTCCGTATGAGGAAGCGTGACGGAAAGTCTGGTGGTGGTAACGGCGGCAATGGTGGATACGACCGACGAGAGGAAGATTATGGTCGCCGAAGGACTGTTACGCCAGCGGCGGAAGACCCCAATAGTATTCGAGCCCGATCTCTCAGCAACTCGAGTGAGCACCGTGCTCCGTATCATGATGCATCACGCCGGCCGTCGATCGCCGACTCATACCCGCCGCCTCCTCCACCTCCGCCTTCATACGAGCCCGCTTCTTCCGGATCTCGTCATCTATCTTTCGGCGACCCTTCTGCGCCGCAATACCCGACTCCTCGCCAGTATGCGCCGCAGCCCGGCTTGCAGCTAACCCCAGTCTCGGCCACTGGCCCGTATCCCCCGTCTGCCCAGTCACCATACCCCAAGCCTGAGAACTCATACGCCTACCCCAATCGGAACCTTCCCCCGACGTGCCCTTCGCCTGCGCCGTCAATGAAGCATGACGCCTACGACCGAAGGCAATCCAACAGCACATACGTTCCCCCCTCACCTTCAGTATACTCTTCCGATGGCCACAACCGAAGAGACTCACAACCATCATATCCTCCCACGCCTGCTGCTGTTCAGCCTCCTCCCCGGCCAATGCACAGCCAGATCTCCCTGCCCTCGCTCAAGATTGCTGCGCTGGTTTCGCCGCTGCCTCCTATCGAGGCCCAGACCGACCCTGCTCCTGAGCTGCCGTCAGTATTGATTGGAGGTAAGCGCAAGCACGACAGCGTCTTCTCCCAAAGTACGAGGCCTCTGCACAACGGCCAAAGACAGCTTGATCCCCACTATGGCAACAACCACCGTGGCATGACACCTGAGCCGGATCAAGGCATGTACTCTCGAGCTGATGGCAAGATCGGCGTCGTTACTTTCAACCAATACCAGTAAATACCCAGATGCGCGCGACTTGGGGTGGTGGGATCAGACGGCTTTGGCTGGTTGGCGCCGCTTTGGCGTTCTGGTGCTGTGTATTTCTAATCACCGGGCGACACTTGGAAGAGATGGGACGCATGAGCGGTATGGTTCAGGAGTTCAGGCGCAAGTGATGTTTCTCTCGGCCTTTGGAACAGGCAGTGCATCCATGGGACGATGACTAGGGAAACCTTTGAGTTCTTTTTGGGACTCATGAATATCTTTGACCACACACACATTCACAACACCACCCTCTTTAACGTTGGATCGCAGAAAGGACTCGATCTTTCTATGACGACGACGCATACTCAAAACAAACAACGACGAAACCTGTCATTTCTTTACGTTACTCAACTTACTTTACTTTGGCATCCTCTTCAGCAATCACAATATTTCACACTATTTATTCATCTCCTATTGGCTATCTATCTATCAACTTGTTTCATTCCGTCTCCTCAAACACTGTCGATTTCACAAACACTTTTCTTTTTACAAAATACGTTGATTACCACTGGGTGGCTTGTTCCTGGTTATGAGGCCACTGACCCATGGATGGATGGGTATCGGAACAAACTAGAGACGTTTCTCCAACGTTGGAGCATAGGGCAGAGTTCTCTGTGTAGAAGATGCTGTGCCGCCTCCGCCGAGTGTCATTTATTTGTTATGGAAACTGGAGATTATGCTGGGTTTTTACAAATAGGATTTTCGTGTCTGGTATGGATGGTTAGGTAGTTTTATTGACAAGGGTTCAAAACGTTTCCGTGTGCCGTTCAATGCAGAGTGAGATATGTGATTTGCATTTGAGATATGCTGAGCCGTGGTTTACTATAGGTAAGTGCTGTCATATGTCGCAACTTCTGGGGTTGTGATAAGCCTGCAGAAAGTCATTTGCAAGATGTCTGAGACTTTCTCATCGGTTCATCGGTTCATCGGTTGATGCACCCATGCACTCTCAGTGACAAGCGGAATATGATGATGGTACAGTAACCGGCTCAAGGTATCGCTTCAAGTACATTAGGTCCATTAAACAGTTGAAGTAATATGGATTCTAGCTACGATGTTTCCCGAGATGCTCCAGCGAAACGAAGGCAAAAAAAAAAAAGACGAGCCCCTTCATCTCAGATAAATTGGTTTCCCCGTCGTTGTGCATCATCAAAAAGCTCCATGCATTTCCTGTTTGGGTAGCCCGACGGTGTTCCAGGTTACTAAGGCGGCCATGTAACCTGGTCCCTCCTTCCCATTCCAGGCCCCGTGTGTCTGTGTGCCAGCAGGAAGGAGCCAAATGTCCACTCTCGTCTCGCTCGCTACTGCTGCAGGTACGTCGCTCGGTAGGTTTCGCGGGTCGCGGGTCGCGGGTCCCCCGCTCCTGCATTTTTGCGCTGGTCCCCAATTGCGCTGCGCTACGCTACGCTACAGTAGTAGCTGGTTGCCGTGGTGAAATCTCACGTGTGCCCGCCGTTGAATATCAACAAAGCATTCCCCGTTGCTACTTGACGATTCACCTTTCTCCCCCCAGATAAGCCAGCCACTTTTTCCTACTTCTTGTGTGTGTGGATTCTCAATCCGTTTTGAGAAGGTCGACTAAAAGAGAGTTTTTTCTTTACTCAGCTCGTCCTCTTCCCGCGACTACAACGTTTTCCCCTTCGCTGGGCACTTACACATTATTCAACTACATCTCTACCGACGACGAACAAAGATAACGGCGGCAGCAGCACCGCATGGGTCGGCCAAAAACCCGCCGCGCTCTCAGCGCGAGCCGCTTCCATGAAGGTTCCATGAACGACCGCACCTCGGCCGCACCGCCAGTGCAGTTCATGGGTCCTGATGAGATTGCCGCATTGGAGCGTCCAGTCTCCGCAAGCATTCGATCCCAGCCTCGACCGGTTAGTGATGACTGGGCCGACAAGCAGGTGAAGCAAAAAAGACTTCTTGGTCAGGTTTGGGACGGCGTGCGAGGCCGACTGCGCTTCAAGAAGGATGGGGAGGATGAGAGGGGCTCTAGAAGGCGAGAGAGGAGCCGTAAGCGGGATCGGTCGGAATCAAGAGGAAGACAGAGGGATAGGGACGACAGATCCAGAGAGGAGAAGCCTATCGAGGAGCCTCAGAGGGAAGAGATGCCGAGCCGGGAAGAGATCCTGGCCAACTATCATCACTTGATGGCAACGGGCTTCTTTTCGTCTCATGCTATTCAGTCTACTCGCCAGCCGCCTCCTGGCTCTTCTCGATCCTCCACCCAATCTTCTTCTCACTCTTCTGTTCAGCCACCTACCCTGGCTTCCTCAGCAAACATCCTCGAAGCTTTGTCTCGAGCACCTACACCTCAGAACCTGGCCCCTCGCCCACCAGTATCCAAAGTACCAACCCCTCGAGCTCCTACCCCACGGGCTCCTACTCCTACGCCAACTACAAACCCTACCTCGCCCTCCAAGTCTCGACACTTTCACAGAAACCACTCACCTCAGCATGATCCCCAGGCTGCTACCTATGAGGAGCTTGTCGCCTGTGGCTTCTTCTCTCCTCCAGCTCCTGCAGCTATCCCACCACCGACTCCCAAGGGCGCTGCACCAGCTCCTCTTGTCCACACTGGCCAAGGCTCACGAGACTATCTTCAGCCGCCTCAACCGACGCGAAAATCCTCTCGGTCTCGGTCAGTGACACCGTCGGTTTCTCGCTCTCATTCCCCTATTCAGTCGCCAGCCAGTGCTTCTTCTAGGGGAACCAAAAGAGCAGCAGTCGACCCGACATCTGACGATGAGGATGATGATGCGGCTCGAGATCCGCCTACCCCGAACAAGAAACTACGCAAGATGGCATCTCGAGATATTGCTATTCCCAAGCTACGGAATGTGGCATCTCGGCGAGCCATACTGTCTCGACGTAGTGTTTCGGGGCCTCATGGGTCTAGTAAGGAGCGCAACACCCTTGCCCGCCGCGTCCTCGGACATTTACCTGGCGGCAATGGTCGGAGTTCCTTTGATTCACCTGACCGTCGAACCGAAGCTGCATCTAGACGAAGCGCAGATGTCCCTAGACGCAGTGTAGATGTTCCTAGACAGCCACTACAAGAAGTTCAGCACTCACGAGTTCTACGATCGCGCAGGAGTGCTATCGAAGCGCTCCGTATTGCGCCCAACACCAACCGGGGCATTCCCAAGGTGCCAAACATTCCCGAAAAGTTCACCATTTACGACGAGGATGCCGAGAACATTGCCCCAGCAGTGCATATTCGTTACTAGTTGACAGCACTGACATGTTTTTTGCATCGATCCTGTCGAGTTATGATGGATGGGAAGCACCTTGGATCTTTACGACAACGAAAAGGAGTGATGGTGAGACGACAACGACTAGAGGTTACTCTCTTCGTCTCAATAACCGAGGATGGACGATTTTTTATGCGGCCACGACTTTCTTCTTTTTCTCATTCTTGATGACGACAAACACACAAAACAATATTGCTTTTGGTCTTTTTGAGCGTCGGCTTGTTGTTGTTGTTGTTGTTAACTGTATTCATGCTGGAGATATCCATGATGACATGACATGCGACATGACACTTTTTGGTTTTGAAACGTCTCTTTTTCTTTGCTTCGCCTGTTCGGACGAAGCCTTGATATTTGGGGGTTTGTTTATTTATTCGGACAATGACATGGGATCTGGGTCTGGGATTTGTTTGGATGGGCAAGGCATGGCATGGCAAGGCAAGGAAGGGTCTGGATGCCAATTTGATATCGGGGGCAAATGAGGTACAACGGTCTTTTGTCCTTGTACGCATGAATACGCTCGGTTTGGAAGGGACTGGTAAGGAATGGAATAAGGGGCGTTTGGCTTAACTCTGATACGTTGATAATAATGAATGACACATCTACTCTTGACGACGTCTTGTCTCTATTGTGAGTGCCTCTAGTTGGATATATCTACCGTGATGCCAACTTCACCAGTCACGATCAATAGTCTTGACACTGATTGGAAGAGTCTTACTTGATACCTGTGATATTCCCAAGTAACTATACCTATCTGCAAAGCATGCCTCCCATGCCTACCACAAACAGGATTGCTATGTACATACTGACAAAAGACATACATACATGACTTGCAAACCAACAACCGGTGTTCTGCTTAGTACACCATTTCTTCTCCTCTGGTTTGCTTTTGCGCTTGCATTTATCCTTACACAACAACAGCAACGACATCAACAACAACAACAACAACAACAACTTCCTTCTCCCATCCATCCGTTCATTGCTCCCCTAAAGAACCCATAACCAGAAATACACGAAACATACCCTTGATCCTCCATAACAATACCTGCTTGTCCACCCATTTATTCCCACCGTCCGTATGAACAATCCGCCATCTTGGTTTCAGAAAAGGTCCCTCCATGCTCGTCATCACAGGCTCTTCCGACCGGCCCAATCTTATGGACCATTCTCCATAGACGACACCTTTCCGAGCATGGACTTCTCCGACCATCAAAGTTTCAACACCCAGTTGATTTCCCCGTTCACTTGCCCCCGCCGACCGTCGTTAAAAAAAAAGGAGGTAATAAACACATAAAAGTCATGCGCTGAGAGACCCGTTGCTTGTTTCCGTGGTCTAAACGAATGACGAGTTTTGAAATGTTGAAGAGCAATATATCGGCCGTGGCGGGCAAGTAAAGCAGAGTAAAAAGAGTAAATAAGTATGCGGAAAACAAAAACATACTCCATAAGCCAGTCGTTTCGAAGAGTACGCCTCAAATCTATTAGTCAAGAATGAAGACAAACACCGTCATGATGAATCTTGCTAGACTTCAACCACCCGCTCCGGCAGGTTCTGTTGAATCAGCTGCTGAGTCCTATCGAGTCCGTTCTGGTAGAACGATCGGACAAAGGCCCAGATAAAGGCAAAAAGGCCTGGGAAATAGCTGTACGCCATGGCACAGCTCATTATGAGCAGAAGAGGAATCTGGAGCCTGGTTAGCTTGATGTTCAAGATCGGGTATCGCCGCAATGTACTTACCCAGATGAAGAATAGGTTGCGATCACTGCTGATTCTCTTGAGCTTCGCCTCACGAGCCCTGAGGAATTGCTCTTGTTGCTCCTTGGTAATGGCGTTCTTCCGGCCAATCTTGAGAACACCGGGTTCTTCCGTCCACGTCTCACGAACCTCGACCGCCTCAGTTGTTGTTGTGGTGGTCGTCTGATCGTATAGAGTGGCACACTTCATGTCAGCCTCGGCTTCAAGGGCTGCCTGCGCTGCAGACGCTTGCTTCGTATCCAGGTCTTCCCGAGGGAAGATTTCATCGTACGCCGGAGGTGCCATTGCCGTTGCCGTGGTCTTGGACGACGAGTCCCACCATCGTTGTGGCTGCTCGTCTTCATTGTCCGTGCGAGGTGCTGCCATTCCTGGCATGAACTGCTGAACCCGGCGCATCAATGGTGCCTGATAGTCAGGCATGTTGGGCAACGCGGGCATCTGAGGGAAGTGCGGCAGGTTCTGGAACTGCAGAGCAATCGACTGCTGGAACTGATGAAGCTGCTGCTGGAAGTGCTCCTTCAAGGCGGCCGACGCAGCTGCCATGGCCGTTGCGGGAGGCTCCATCTCTGGCTCCAGCTCGGCCGTCTTTCGCCGACGGAGGTTTGGCCGCTCATTGTCTTGTCTGAAGCCACTTGATCTTCTCATGCTCAGATACACGTGCTCATCTGGGTCTTCATCCTCAAAGTCTCCTGATGTGTACTCAGGGCTCTCCTCGCTTGAATCCGGCGAGACAGGCTCCTCGTGAGTATGGACATGGGTCATGGGCTCCCACAGAGATCGCAGAGATGTGGCGCTGCTAGCCTTGCTGTGGAGAGAGCCGCCGCTGCTGCGAGATCGAACATGGCGCTCGGAACGGCGAATAGCACGTAGCACAGCACGCGACTGAGCAACATCGGCCGCGGTAAGGCCAGACAAGCTTCTGATTGTGGGGTCCGCGCGGTTGATCATCAGCCTTCGCACAATCTCGGGATGGTTGTGGATTGCAGCAAGATGCAGAGGCGTGAAGCCGCCATTGTCCCTAGCGTCAGGGTTGGCGCCACGCGCGAGCAGAGCAGCAACGAATCGATGGTAGCCGAGGGAGCATGAGAGATGAAGCATAGTATGGCCAGTCGGCCTCTTGAGATCCAGACGGGTCCTGTGCGTGCTGTCATCAAGGTCAATGAGATCCAGGCACTTCAGAAGCTGTGACTCGAGATGTGTGTTAGGAGCATGGTTGAACGTGTTGCCCATCATCTGGCCGCCAGAAGACGAGCCTCCTGCTGAACCACCGGACCAGCCCGAGTTGCCATCGTTGAGGATCCTCCTCGCGAGGTCGCTAACGTCGACGAGTTGTCCCGACATCTTTTGGCCTAGAACTGTGAGAGCGGTCCTGATGAGCTTATCCTCATTGTCATCGATGTACTTGAAGATTGCCGGCTGCTTGCCCGTCGGGTAAACCTGTGCAGCCTGCGCTGCCTGATGCTTAAATGTGACGCCGACAGTGCCAGCAACAGGTGATGGCGGCAGCAAGCAGACCAGTGATGACTCGCCCCAGTAGGTAGTGGTCGTAGCCTTCTGGTCACCAAACCAAACTTCAAGCCCTTGGAAGAAGGCCGCACCCAGAACCGTTACCTCGATTCCACCAGTCTTGGGACCCTCGTTGGGGATGATCTTATGAATGACAGGAGATGCCCTCGTCTGGTTCATGCCCATGGGGACGGTGAACATGCTGCTAGTCAATGTTTGAGCAAACTGGTTCTGGGGGTTAAGTGCGATGGCATTCCTAAGCCCGTTCGGACTAGGAGCGCGGCTTGGATGTCCTGACGCAGGCGCTGAGTAAAGCTGTGCCGCGGCTATGTTGTCCATGCTAGCAGAGCGGTTGCTAGGGAAGAAGCCAGGCTGCTCATTGCTGCTAGGGGTAGGAGGGCTAGTAGCAAAAGGCGCAAGACCATTCGCCTGGAACAGAGAGTCTCCTTGAGAAAAGGCACTCAAATTCGACGAGAAGGGAGAGGTTGCAGTACCCAGGTTGTTTACTTGAGAGCTGGGCGAGGGCGTCGTGTCGTCGATACGAGTCATTGCAAGCCCGTTGGGCACTCTTGACGCACTCGACTTTCTCTTCTTAGCCAGAGGGGCTCCCAGTGTTGGTGATGCAGGACGTGAGAGTGTCCGACCAGTCGGTGTTGTCTTGCCCGATGAGGCTTGGTAAGAAACCTGGCCGTTGCGGTGCATGCTCGAGAGATCGCCGGTCGATGGTGACATGCGGAACGAGTTGTTTGCGGCAGGGGGAATCAGACCGAGATTGTCGATGGCCTGTTGAGGAGCTGCGGTCGTCACAGGGGCTTCCGGGAGAGGTTGTTGGTGGGCCGTAAGCTGTGTTGTCATCGGGTGCGTCTTGTGGTCGTCTGTGATCATGATGGGATCAGACATGGCCTGGGCAATGACACGCTCCTGGTAATCCTTGATGGTGAAGATGACGTTGAACCCCTGCTTCTCGCCGTGGTGTCGGCAATAGCAGGCAATTCGCATCGGGGCATCAATTTGCATAGTGCCTGCGGGAACGACCGAGGCGTCCATCATGACTCCGCTAACAGGCTGCCATTCCTTGACTTCAGCCGTATTGAAGACAATCACACGGCGTTCCTCATCTTTGCTCCATAGCTTCTCTTCGTCAGGTTTCTTGATCTTTTTCCGAGCTGCGCGCTTGCGTTCTCTGGTGATACATCCTTGACATATTCTCACATCACCACCGTTCTGTGGGGAGTTCTCCTCGTCATCCAACGGAGGTAGATAGCCTTGGGGATGAGAAGCGGCACGCTGGAGAGCGTTCTCCTTCATATCAGGTCCCTCCATAGCACTGGTACACACCAGAGACACGTAGAGCTCAAGCATGTCAGGAGACTTCTCAGGACTTGGCTTTGCGAGAAGCTTAGGCTTCGAGATTGTGTGGGCTGGGAGGTGAAGCCTGTTAACACCAGGTGGAACTGGGCTGAGCAACATCTTGATAGGAATCTGAGTCTCGACTCTTGACTTGAGGGGTGTGGGCATGATCCTCAACTCGCATCGTCCACCAAAATTTGGATGTGTGGCCATCGCCATCTGCTGCGGAATTGGTACGGTCTGGCCCATCTGACCGCCAAAGTGAAGTGTTGTGGGCAAGACATCTGGTGCAGCTTGTGCCGCCACATCCATTTTGTTTGGCCAAAAGGGTTGCGCACCCAAGCCATTGGCAGCCCTCGAAAAATCGGCTGCGTGGGGGGACGGTGAAGTGAACATTGCCGCTGGTGATCCGCCCTGGCTCAATACAGCACCATTGGACATGGACATGGGTGACACTTCACGTGAAGTTGATGTCTTTAGACCGTTCATAGCTGAAGATACTGAGTATTGCTTCAGTCTGTTAGTAACGTCCAAAGTCGACGATATAACCAATGATGTACGTACTGAGAGAGCCTTGTGGTGGCTCTGGGACTTTTTCTTGGGTGTTGCTTCTTTGCTCGAACTTTTAGCCTTTGCAGTAGGCATAACTGGTGAGGTGATTGAATTTCGAGTAGCAGTGATCTGGTCGGGGCTACTAGACGCCTCAAACGGCGCTGTCCGGTCGAAAAAGTGGTCATCGTGCTCAAAGTTGTACATGCCATCAATCTGATCGCGGCCAAACTCAAAAGGGCTGTCATCGTCGGGGAAAGCACTGAACGAAGTACCCCATTCCATCTTGCAATCGAGGTCGTCTATTTGGACATCGGCCGAGGTGATAGCCGCGTTGACGGCCGTCTTTGAAGATGTGGAGCTGCCGGTGCGCTTGGAGGATGCAGACTCGGACGAGGAATCCTGATAATAACCGTTGGTCGGTGAATCGGCAAAGGATCCTGTCGTCAGATCCTGGGGGGAGAGGAAGGTCTTGGGGTCGTTGCTGAGTGAATCGAGCGTCTGGAGCGTATCTGGGCTGTTTGAGAAATCGAAGATGTTGTTGGCGCCGAGGTCGTCATCGGAAAAATCGCCAAATTCGCCGCCCGACATGGCAACACCTGCGATGAGAGGGCTGCCGGGGCCAGTTGGAGCGGGTGTCATGACCAGCGAACAAAGGCTGGGGCTTCTTGGAGGCGTAGCCCAAGAAGTGAGGGTCGTGGTGTTTAGGTAGGGTAATTGATTTCGGCGTCGCAAATTATAGTCGGTGTCTCGCGGTGGGGTTTAATGGGAGGGTTCAAGACATCGACACCGGTCGAAGTAGTATCGATAATTGCCCGTATGCGATATGTATGTGGGACTGCTGAGAGTTGCTGAAAATGATCCGGCTTCAAAAGCAAGAACGTCGGGTGCAGCGGCGTTGATCGTTGTCGAGACAGGTCCGTGACTGACTGTTGGGGGCAGACGTGCAGTGCAATATGGACGGGCCCCTAGACGCACGCGAACACGGCGGGCACGGTCGGCAGGTCGGTAGGTTAGGTAGGTCGGTCAGTGGAAAAAAAGAGACGGTCAGGGTCGCCTGCTGTCGTCACCCCCTGGTCAAAGTCCGTCCCTGCGGCGAAGGCGGCAGGTTTTGAGGGACGGGACGAGGTGAGTCGATGTCGAGATGGCGATGTTTGTTCGGAGGAGAAGGTGAGGGCTAGTTTGCGGCGGAGAGAGCGAGGACAAGTCGTCTAGCGATGGAAAGGCGAAGATGGGTTGGGTTTGGTTTGGTCGATGCGACAGACAGGGCTAGAGGTAACTAGCTGAGGAGAGTGGAGGTGGTAGACGTCCGGTCTCTCTGGCTGGTTCTCTGGGCGCTCCGCGGGTGGGCGGCTAAACCTTTCTGGGACGGCGTGCTGGTAATGTACTAAAATGCTCTTTAGAAAGTCGTCGTCTTGTCTCGTCTCCCCATCTCGTCTTTCCCCCTGGTGTGAGTTTTGAAGTGTGCGTGCGTGTGTCCCACGCCTTGAGGAGGAGAGTGGATTCGCTTGGCCATCCAGTGGCGGGGGGGACGAGGTACTTGGAGGCGCAGATAAAAGGGCCTGGCAGTGGGTCCGTTCTCGGCGCTGGACAGTGCGGTTGAGGCTTACCTCGCACAGAGAGTTTGGTACGCTGCAGGGCACTCCGCACGGTGCTAAAGTCCGGTCTCGCACGTATCGGGGCTATGCGCCGGTCCCTCTCTGTCGAGTCTTTTCTCCCTCGCAGAGACGTCTACACACCGGCCACTTCATGGTGCAATCTAGAGGATGGATGCGATGCAGCCAGGTACCAATGCACGTCTGAACCTGCGTGTCTGTACATCCACTTCCTAGGTATCCTATCCATTTTGGATTCGACTGCCTGCTGTCGCCGCTGCACACTGATAATGCCCTAGCATTGGCGAAAGACAAAATGTGAGCCAGACCGACATTGATAAACACAACTCAAAACACGCAATCTGGATGGACCCCCGAGCAATAGGAGGAGGTCGGTACTTTGCTTGCTTGGGCAGCTCCGACGGGATATTGGGTGGCCAATCCAATCTCACCTGGCCTTCTTTTTTCCGCTGCCCTGATGATGACACTCATTCATCTCTGCTAGCAAGATTAACCTGCTGCTGCTCTTCAAAATTGCTGAGAGCGGGGGCCTTCCTTCATCAATCCCTGTATATCGAGCACAACAGCCAGCGAGGCCTCACGTATTACGCAAGCTTTGTCTGTGACTCTTACAACAGCAGCAATTCAAAGATTACTTCCCCAACGGTCAGGACACGGCGTATCTCGGCCTCCGGCCACCGACGGATTGGACTTGTCAAGCCTCCCGGTCGATTATTTTTCACCCGGGCCTTAGCTTTCTGATGGTACAGCGCTACGACTCTAGAAGTGGTGCGGACAGACTCAATTGATACCCAACTACGACAGCCCTGTTAGTGCAGGCTGCCGTGCACTCGGCGCCATTACCATTCACACCTCGCACGCACGCGACGCCGCCGAGGCGCTTCCCACGGGAACATGATCCATCAGGAGGACACACCCGGGCATCCCCGTGGACCACCAATGTCGACATCAACGTGCCTCCCGTATAATGCCACCGTGTTGTTTCTTGTTTCTTGTTTCTTCCCAAGAGAAACTGCTTCCGTGACGCACACATACACACAGATCTTTGTGCGCAAGTGGAGTTTGAGACACACACTTGTCCTTGGTTTGGAGACATCCTCCACCCTCCAAAGACCCTGTAGATCCAATGGGTCGCCTCTCACTCCCCCTTCCCATTCCCCTGGAGTCACCGACTAACACGGGGCGAATCACCATGATTCAAGCCTCAATTGCAAGTGTGTCTCTTGTCGAGAGGCGTTTCTGGCCCTCCCAATCTCACCAGCCCCAGTTCAAACACACCAGCCTCCCCCCACCCCTTCGTAACTACTCTTCAGCCGAGAGCCTTCTCCAGCTTTCCCCAGGCTTTTTTTCGCCCACCTAAGTAGGAGTCCCAAAGAGGAAATCGGGGACGTAACTCTAGAACTCAACAAACTGCAAGCTGGGCCCTGGTCATGAATCCCTCGGCCTTCCGTGTCATCCGCCGGACGAATTGATGACAGTGACGTTTTTGTTGTCTTGTCGAGGGTGGGATATTCATTCGATGAGGACACAATGTCCAATTTGCCATCCCACGTTTTCTCTCAGAACTGGAACCCTCTCTGACGTTTCTCAGTTCAGGTACGCAAGGTAGGTTCCATGGCTTGCTTTGCTTCACTTCACACCTGAGGGGGGGCGTTGTGTTAGGTTGTCAAGGGCTAATCAAGAGTCTGACACACTCTGCGCCTCTTTGCTCTTCTCTTATCTCTCTGCCTTGATGGATTGGCTACCATGGCGAAACTCTCTCCTCTTCGGGAAAAAACTCAACCCTTTTGTCTTCTTACTCTTGGGTGCGGGATATCAAAAATGCCACGGGCCGCCACTCGGGGGACCGCCACCACGCTCATGCTGTCTCTGCCCCCTCCCACCCCTTGCGTATAGCCTCATTGCGTCCCTTTTCTGATACAACCCCATTCCTGATAGCCAAAGCTGCAGCGGGAGCAAAAGAGAGATGGTGTGTTCCTCTCACGTCGTGCAAAGGCGTAAGAGGAGCCAATCACATATCAAGGCCCGTCCATCCATTTCCATCCTGCCATGCCACAACGTGCGGGCGTCCCAGGTTCGGGATTCTTCTTCTGCGCGCGGCTTGGCGCCCTTGCTTCGGAGAAGTCTTTGTTGTCCATGTTTGATAGACGCTGAAACTCTCGACAAAGATTGGTCCGTCATGGCTCATCACTCGTAACCGTTGTCTTGTGGCGTACGAGAATGTCTTCAGCTTGCGTCTCGAGACCGCTTCTTTGGCGTTTGCTATCTATATGTCTCTTGTCAATGCCGTCCCTTTTTCTTCTTCCAGACACACGCGGCAAATACCTTTAGTCTGAGACGCGAGCCGTTTTTCCTTTCCCATTACACGACTTGTTAATTACACAAGAACATGCTACCAATGTCTCAGCCGTTGGGTCCAGATCGATCAGCACATCTAGATAGAGAACCACCAACAGCCAACACCGCAATCGCCAAGATCGAATCATGAACGTTTAAACGAGACGAGAGAACAGCTTGTCCCTTGGAACTCACTCTCGACCGGTTGAGCCACAATGGAACCTCGCCCCGGCAGATCTCCATGGGCTGGCTCTCTCCTGCGTAACTTATCCGAGAGATTGCGATATGATCCCTACCCGTGAGGCGCACTTACACACATACCTCGCCAACCTCCCGAACGACACTAGCTCGGGGCGTCTTTGCAGCCTCAAACGCCCAGGAGAGTTGAACGAGCGAGAAAGTGTGGTGTTGCCACCGCCGAGAAAGTTGTACGTTGCAACTCTGTTATTGCCTCGGATCCGGACGCGAGGATGCGACGTCGGCTATCTCTATCACCTAGATCACGATTCTGCAGTACCGGCTCATATTCGTATCCATAGGGGCTTGACTAACAACCACAGTTAACAACAACGTCAACTTTCGATACCGGACCTTCTTCATGCTCATCCTCCACCACCAAAGTTTCGTCGTCAATCCTCCATCCATCAACGGTCCACCCCCGGCGAAACCCTCGATCGAGCAAGGAGAAAAAAAAAACCCTCACCAAGACTTTTCTCAATTGACTCGGTTCTGCAGCAAAGGGGCGTTCCCTCACAGTCATTCTGACATCACCCCAGCCTATTAGCTTCATGATGCCATATCCTTACCCTTACAGTTAAACTGGGAAAAGAGGTCCCTTGAAATTGTCTCGGGTTTCAAACCGACTTGTTCGTTTCGTTATCTTTGCCTAATTTTTTCGCTCTTTCTTCGCCTCCGATCTTTGTCAACGGCCCGATCTAGACAAAACTCGGGCCGCCTCTAGCTCCAACTTGTTTCCCCCGCGGCGGGAAGAGGAGGGGGGACATGAACCTTTCCGAGGACATTTTTCGTGTGCTTGACCGTTGTGCTTGATCGTCTTCGACTTTGCTCTTCAGGGCAAAGCAGCAACTGGGAAAGAAAATATCTCAATTCTAGACTTTGCGTGTCAAACCTAGCCCAAAGTCTATTTTTCACCTTCAAGTTGAACGGACGGCATCAGGAGAAGCTTACCCATCTTCCCCGAGCCGGATCAGCCACCTCGTTCGATGCCCCAGAATAGATAGAAGCTAACACAAGTTACCTTGCCCACTCCATGACTGTGCATTTCTCATCCTAGTCCAATCCAAATGCCCTCAGGGCTTGTCATGGACCCCTCCCCAAGACCATCTCGATACTGCACTTAGCCGCCCGTTGTCACGTTAATCCGCTGTCAATGTCAAAGCACAATCCATGATCTACGCCTCGCGCCCGCGGGCCAAGCGTCACCAGTTTCCGGCTCGTCGTTCCGGCACCCCAGAGCACCGTAGCCTCGTGTCGTGCCGTTTCATGAGCCCCTAGTTAATCTCTTGAGAGATGGTGAGATGTGATGAGCTGTACGGAGTAACGGTCTCGTACTTGTGTAGTTTCTGTTATCGTGCATTAGACGTCTGCGGAACCACTATCTTCTCCGCAGTTCTCGTGGAGATATAACATACACTCACCACTTGTGCTTAAATATTACAAAGAGAAAGCAGTTATGTAGTTGAAAGCACTTGCTAAAAGACCATTCACACAATTACTTAAGTTCAGTTCTTGTTTCCACGAAGCTAATCCATCAGCAGAACGCATGTAGTACGCAGGTATCATGATATTTTGACATGAAAAGATAACAGAATCAGCAAACAAGAGCAGAGATCGATCTGGACGAAAGAAACTCCCAAGAACAAGCAAAAATAACAAGACGGCATGGAGTAATAGCGCCTCCATATCCACAGGTAAACCGCTAGACTCCTCGATTCTGAAAAACAGACGCAAGACCGTGACATCGATATGCTCCATACAACACATGTCCAACTCCCCTTATTTTTTGTTTCTTCAATCCCTTTGTCATATACACGAGCCATCCATTCCCTCCCTAGAGAGCAGCTTGTGGCATCAGACAGAATTCACAGGACTTAAATCGGCTCCGTCGACGGCGAGCTTGTCCGCCGCGATATTACCTCGGCTGCTGGCATGCCCCTTGACCCATTCAAAGTAGGTTGCGCCTCCAGCCTTTTCCCGCTCTCTCTTTTTGTCCAGGAGCTGTCGGATGATGTCCTGGTTCTTGACTTCTGCGTGATTGGCTGTCTTCCAGTCCTTGGCCTCCCAGCTCCGCGCCCACTGCGTCACGCATTTGATCGAATATTGGCTGTCGGTGAAGATTTGGACAGCCTGGTCCAAGGGTACAATCTGGAGTGCTCGCAATATGGCCATCAGTTCAGCTCGTTGGTTCGTCTGGGGCAGGCCGGGGAGCCGCTCCGAGAGGTTACGCTCGTCATTGTCTCCGAAGTAGACGCCCAGTCCGGCGCGAGCGCTGGTTCTGCCGTTGGCACGACTGCTACCGTCGGTGTAGATTTTGAGCACATCCTCCACAGGCCCCGAGCCAGGAACCTCATCCGGGACAGGCCTGGTCTTCTTGGGTGATGCCTCCTCGGGTTTAAGTTGGAATCTTGGCTGTTGTTCTGGCTCCGGGTACGATCGTCCCTCCTCACCCAAAGCTTCAATGGTTTCCTTGTTGCCAAACTGCTTGATATATCCAACTGCCTCTGCCCGTGTCGCAAACCGCTTATACTTGGGACCCTTTATGCCCTTGATAGCTTCCGAGGCCTCGGCCCAGTCCGTATAGATACCCGTAGGGTTGCCAACGGCGACCGCGTAGAACTTGTCAGGCTCATTGGACGTGGAGGCAACCTTCTTGCCGGCAACAAAGTCCAGGGCGTCCTGCTTCGAAACGAACGACTTGACTAGGACACATGAAGGGTTAGCGGGATGGCCCTCTGACTTTGATATCACCGTATATACTCACAGACTGCACCTCTGAATCCCGATGTCTGCTGTTGGCACTCGGGATAGGTCAAGTAGACGCCGGGGTTGAACCCAGCTCTGACTGCGTAGTACTTTTGCACACTGTCCATCTTCCGCTTCTTGGACGAGGAGCCTGCAGAGGCAACCACGGCCCCGGGGGCACTGCGTTTCTTATTCATCTCGATAAGTTCTTGGTGTTGAAAAGCCGCGTGGCTGATGCTGTCGCTGCTGCTGCCGCCGCTTCGTTGATCGGCGTTTGTGATAGTGGGGGCGTTGAGAAAGGTGAAAATCGACAGGTCAATATGCCTTCTTTTTGGTGCATGCTCCTGCGACCCAGCCGGCGCCAATGAGGCGTTTATATGTCGGTCGCAATAGTGCCGGGCTCCTTTGATGATGCTCGTGAAGCCGTACTCGGGAACGACGGGAGTGATGCAAGAAGTGCCGCGGTAAAAGGTCGTCGCACGAGGCTGAAGACGGCGTTGACAGAGTCAAAGGAAGTGCATGGCGGGTTGTCCACAGCACCGTGATCGATAAGAGGGCGAGCCAAAAAAGACAGGAACCAGAACAAAGAGCCGCCTCTGCTTGTCTTGAGCTGAAAGACCCACGCCGATACGAACTTCTTTGTGGTGCGTCTAGCCGCGCGGTGCAAGCAGAGGCAGAACGAGAGGGAGGGGGGGGTTGCGAAAGAAAGACGGACGGAAAGAAAGAGGTGCAGTGCAGAGAGTGTCCAGCGACGGGAGCGACTGGCGCCTTGCGATCCCCGTCAAAGAAAGAGGGGCACCACAGACGGGAGCAAGGGTTCACCCAACTAACACGGGCTAATACTGTATGTATCCCTCCGTCTCAACCCGCACCTCACCCATTGCCGTCTTCTTCCATTGACCACATGTAAATCTCTCTTTCTGGGGAACTCTAGTCAGCAAGCAAAAGTCAATTGATGCATCGTCGTATCTGATTAAATCTGCCATTGTGCTTCTCCGCATTCCGCGGCCAACTCGTCCAAGGCTTCCCCCATGCCCATACCCATTCCAAATCCATACATAGTTACAATACCGCCGCCAACGTCCGTAATCCGACTTCTCACCTGGGACATAAAGGACTATCTAAATCCTTTGTTTGCTTTCCAGCCAACGCACCAGCTCCAGCCAGGTCCAACTAGCATACCCCACCAGCCACCAGGGGGTAATTATGTCCTCCAATTTCATAGCCATGGTACATGGCCGGCATCGTGTAATGCGTAATACTCTATCAATGCTCTTCGCGAGCTCCGTCTTCTTTCGTTTCGTGACTGGTCCAGCATCATGCCTGAATCCACCGAGCTGACGAGTCTCATATCGACCGAGGAGGTGGTAATCCTAAACATGAGTGATGGGTTCAACAGAGGGCAGGTCAGGAACGCCGTCACGTTCCCATTCCCACGCCATCAAGCTCCAGTTGAGCTCTCGTCTCCAGAAGAGCCCCAGTCCTCGTCCACCTCCATCCGGACGATCATCCGAGCTCAGTCCTCCGCTGCGAGGCATGTGCTTGGCAAACACGACCTTGCCCATTCGAGAATGAAGAATGCCCATTGAGCATGAAACACAGGGCTCGTGCGTGACATAGAGCTCTAGCCCGTGGCAAAGGTATCCGTCCTTGTTCGGGTGCTCCTGTTTGAAGCATTGCTTCTCTATTTCGAGAAGCGGGCCGTCCTGGAAGGCATCGTATTCGAGATTGGGCGTCTGTACGGGCAGACCAGCAGCCCTTCTTTCGTGCCTGACTAGCTTCTGAGCCACCATGCTAATAGCACGGACGACACAGTGCGTCATGGGGTTGCTTGTGCCGTCAAACAAGCCGCATTCCTGGTGTCGGCGAGCGTCTCCAGCAAGCCCAACAAGTTCAACCTTGCCCGCATCTCTCTGGACGATTACAGCACCCATCGCCTCGCCGATTCCAGCTTCCTTGGCCTGCAGAGCGATGCGGTGTGCCAGCGCCATCCAGACAGAGGCATCTTCTTTGATCTCTTCAGTTCCACGGGCCACCATGCTAGGGTGAGGGCCGAGGGGGTTGTTCTTCCGATATACCGTAGGCCAAAACTGGGAAGACCACATGGCGGCCTGAACCTGGGATGTAGGTGCGAGGAGTGGGATAGGAATCTTTTCGATAAAGAGGTCTTGCCCCATGCCTTCGATAGGAGATAGCACGGTAGAAAGCTCCTCTCGGGTGAAGTCCTTGACCTCTCCGACAATGATATATATCCATGTTGACTTAGCCGTATGGATCTGACGACCAACTGAGGTGTCGTTCATGAACTGTGTCTTGAGATGGGCGGGAAGGTCTGCAGGTTTGGCGCATCTGCGAAGATGAGGTAGGGGGTTAGCGCTATCATCAGGTCGCATGTTACGCAAAGCCCTAAGAATTGTCAGCAACCGTCATCTTGAGCCGCCGCATGGTGGTGCAGTTGGCTGTCAAGGTGGACGAACGTGATGACCTCGTTGGCCTGCTTGGTCGGCGCTCGTGTAATGAAGGCATGAGTGATGGTGTGGTCTTGTCGGACTTCCTGTGTTGTTTTGAGGGGAATCAAAACGCCGCGGTTGGTGTGGCTTTTTATGAGATCGTCGACCAAAACATTCGGAACGATCTCAGAAGGCCCACGAATCTCGGGTTTGGTGGGCTGCGATGTCTCGACTCCCTCTTGGGCAGGCGAGACCTCGACGGCTGCCGCCTCGACAGCTGGATCAGGGGTGGTCATTTTCTGTGTGGGAATAGAAGGCGGCTCTGGAGCAGACAAGCTGCGTTCTATAACCAGTTAACGACAATGATAGCTCTGGTCACGTTGTAGACTTACGCGTGCGATGGCTACGTTTGGATGTTGTGAAGCACCTGGAGGGCGAGTGAATGCAGCAAAGCAGCTAGCGCAGCTGGTGCGAAGATGCTGGCGAAAAGAGCGGCAAAATGGTTGGATGAAGAATCTTTCCTCGATCAAAAGCAGGTTGTAAGGATTGTGTTTGGGGAGAGTCTGGCGTGTTTAGAAATGGTGGTTCTGGCCACGACTTCTGGCTCGTTGGCTTGTCGAACGAGGGAAGGTGCGCTCTTGAGCTGGAAAGCAGGTGCGCGTCACAATATCTCACCCCCGCTTGAGTCTTTCGTAAGCTTCCTCTTTATTCTTTGCTTGTCGGAAAGTCAGTAACTGCGTTTATTGCAAGATCATTCATTCGTGGATTGCACTCACTCTTTCACCGCGCCTTTCAAGGACACTCTTGGTTTGCAGGAACAGGGTCGAGGGGGCCGGTTCGGTTTGTTTAGATCCAGGCAATAATGAGTCTTTGACGATCCCAGTGATGCTGGTGCGGGGTTATCGTTTGGGTCCGATATGAATGCTTGGTTGATATCGTGGGCAAGTTGACCTTGACAGTGGCGGCAACTGGCAGATATTGCTGGGGAAATATCTGTAATAACCACCAACGAATAATGCCTCGCTTTATCGATAAGCTAGCAGGTATTCCTCTGCTGGTTTTCTTTGGTTCAAAAGCAAACTTGCCATTCACCTACCTCAACTTCCGATGTAAGAGTTCACCTTTCACTGCGCAGGCAGAATCTTGAAAAGGCCTGCTATAAACAGAGCCTTTTTGCGACCGCGAGCAGCTTCAGTAAAGAATTGACACCCAGTTCCTCGCCCTTCAAACACTTCCTGCAGTTAGCGAGATTCCTTTGTCAGCATGCCCTGATCGCTTTTGACTCTGGCTCTTGATGCTCTCTTGATGCCTTGTATCCCAGTTGTCTGTGAGGATAAGTTCTGTCGTGTGGGCCTTGGTGTGGCGAAGACCCTGCATGAGTGGCTTGGCTTGTGCGTTCAAGCCACAGGCACACACGCCTACCCGGAAGTACAATGGATATTCGAGCTTTCAACTTTCAACACCCACGTTTTGTTCAGATGCATCATGAGTTTCTGACAAACGATGGCCTGCTTGCTTTCTGGAACTTGTGTATACATTACTGACGTAGTACTAGGGACGAACACAAAGAACGAGCCACCTGAACGCATCGTCATCCTCTAACGGTAGGTGACAGCAGGTTAATGTCATGACAAGTCCCAACCAAGAGTTGCATCAAAAAGCACATCATGACGACAATGTCATCAGCCTTACCTCGGAACTCGATTTTGATATTAACCACCCCGTGGGACACATGACAACGGCTCCGCGATGACTGTTCCGCCTCGGCCTACATATGGAACAGGTCATAACCAACCCCGCGTCTCCCCACCAGACATCGCACCCTGGACCGGCTCTTTTCGCTGAGATACATTCCCCAATCTCACGATCAAGGGATGGAGAGGGTTGCCATCGCGGGGTGCAGATGATCCTTCTACCTCTTGAGGTAAGTCTCCTTCTGGCATCTCCGTCCTTGATCGTGCGGAGAAGGTGTCATTCTCCGCACAAAGCACCTGGTTCCGCCGCGCCGGTGCATGTCACATCACAGCCGACAGAGTGTGGGTTGCCCAGCATGTGAAGAACGGATGGGGAGATGAATGGGCTCTTGGGCATTGACGCCCAAGCGAGGTCTCCAAATGGGCAACCGTAAGGCGCCCCCAATCGCACAGTCCGTGGGATATGGACTGTTGCTTCACGGCGGCTTCAGCCTGGTGGAAACAGATGAGACCAGTTGCCCCTCTCGATTGATATCCAGTATCATATCAGTCGATATCGCCTACACAGCCTAGCTGGGTACGCCCCGACGCAATAAGCTGTTTCATCACGGATTTTGGGCCCCGGGAATTAGTACCAGTCTAGCCAGTTCGCCAGGCTCCTGGTACGGACGGATCTCTAACCTTAGCAAAGAACGTCCACCGGAGGCTATCCGCATCCGCGCTTTTGATGCTCGCCAACCTCGACCCTCAAACGGCAGTTGTTTGCTATGGAATTGAATATGTTCAACATTGTTGTAAGAATGGTCATACTGTTGATCACGCTCTTTAACATGAGACACATGACTTGTAGGATCCAAGTCCTGATCATTTGGAGGCCTACCAAGACATGGTCTCAGCCGCCGGGGAATTGTCAAGTACCGCTGACGTTGGCTGTAAAGAGCTTGCAGGTTTGTTGCTGGGCATGGTACCACGTATTGCTGACCAAGGCTCACCGCGACATGGAATAATAATAAGACTGACTGGACAGCGGACGGATACGTTGCGACGGCATCACATGATATCCAGCTCCGTCAATAAAGAATCGAACAAGGGGGAAGATGAGCAACAATAGAACGGCCTATCGGGAAGATCCCCGCGTCTCGGGCATTGGTCTGTGCCGCCGGAACATGCGAATTGACAACAAAGTCCAGCAAACGCTCGCCAAGGATCCCTTAACCTGCCATCGCCCATCGTCCCGCAGGAAAAAGCAAATAAGGGCAAAAGGGGAATACGGCCGGCAGACGAACAACAAAGTCCGTGAGCCTGGGAGTCATAGACTCGTGTTGAAACCCAAGCGGGCAAGGACAACGACCAGGCTTCCGGGACGCAGCAAACCTCGTACTATATCGATGCTTTGGAGTTTTGCTCGAACGATATTCCAGGGCCAGTGCACCACGGAAACCAAGGCGACTGGGCCCTTGCGGGAGGCTTCATTACGCTTCCGAGCCCACGAGAAGCAACGGTAGCAGTGATTCGTACTCTATGGCAGAAGCCAAGAAAAGGGATGTGAGGAGGATGCATGCATTGGACAGACAGCAGGCTGCGGGCATGCGAGATGACTGTGGCATTATCCGTACTCCTGTCTGCACCACCAATGCAAGGCAGGCGGACAAAGGAAACATACTTCCGGCAGTCTGACAATTCCTTGCATGTGGCATTGAGGCTGGAGTTAGAATATCCAATGAACCTGAAATACAACAGCAGAAACAACAACAACAACAGGACCAGCTGAGAGGGTGACTCAGCCTTGAAGCTCTCTCACCTGCAGGAGGAAAAGAGGCGCTTCGCTGCACGACGCCTCATCTTGGTGTTACGAATACCTCAAAGGTAATTTTAACCGCAGAGACATGGCACACAAGATAGCGGTGGAGATTCAGGTCGCTTTGTTTCCTCCTCTCATGCAACCAACCCCTCTTTCCCCCTTTGGGTTTTACTCACTCTTGTGCGGATACACCCCGCAGCTGGTTGGCGAGATCGGAGGCTAGCAGCAATGACTCTTTATGGAGTTTGCGATTGTTAGAGCTGAGGCCAGGTTAGAGCTTCCAGTTGCTGGAAGGAAGGTCTTGGACCGCAGTAGCGCTGCAACTTTTGGCAGAATAGCCACCGAGGCTTGACTCGATATAGCCTAGAGGCAGCGCACGACGGTCAAGATGGAGGATGGATGCCACTCATTCTGGAGAATGGGTCTAGGATGCCCTGGCTGCATTCTGCATGCTGCGAACAGATTGAAACCTTCATTAGGCTCATCCAATGCATAGGCGGTCGCAGAAAAAAAACTTGCGTCGGTTGGAATTGTAACGAGTCAAACAAACTCCACCGTCGCCTCGGACTGCCTCTTTACCCCCAAATCGATAAAACAGTTGTCGTGTCCATGTGTCCCAGTAAGATTATCATCTTGTGTGTCGACTGACGCACCATGTCGTATGTCATCTGGGGCTTTGAAAAGGAGGGCGATGATGATGATCAATTCCCAAGCCCCCCCTCCTCATCATCAGCTTCAGACCAGACAAGACATGGACAACGACTCGCAAGCGAAAGGAGGGTGAGTGAGGCGGCAGGCGAAATGTTGGCGCGGCCCAGCGTCTCGGTGAGTTTAGGGCAGAACAGGGGTTCGGCGTCCAGTGAATGGCCGGCGTGGAGGAGCTAGCCATGATGGATGGGCTCATGGACCCGCGCCGCCGTGGTGACCCAGCCGGGGATGGTGTCCCTTGAGGTCAGGTCTTGGCCAAGGGTTTCTTGCCAGGTTGATCCAGACGCTTGGCGCAATTTGGGGGTCTTGCTCCTGCTCTCCTGGGACAGACGCAGACAGAGTGACAGACTCTCACTCATGGGGATTCCAGTTGGGGGAAGCCCGCGGACCAGAGAATCCGAGTCACTCCCAAACTCGGCCGCCGGCCTGGGGGTTTGGATGGGGGTCCCTTACGGCGTAGTTGACGGGGCGAATCCGATGGGCGCGGGGAGCATCCATCAAGCATCTTGCCGGAATTACGATGCCGTGAGATGTATGGATGTGAAGCAGCTGTGTTGCCAGCAAGCTCGCCGTGCCATGGATACCAAACATGCCATGTCGTGGATATTCGGTACATGTTTCCTTTGAATTGGAGCCATGAGGTAAGGGAGGCCCAGGCGGACGGGAACACCGTGGATCTCGGGACCCGGGGTGATCTTTGGGGGGGCGATATCTCTAGGTCTGTCATTTTCTTTTTCACTTTAGCCTGAACCACCCCATCTCATTGATAGCATGAACCTATACCCATCGCCGGTGCGGAACGTGCGCTGGTCAAAGGGGTATAGGTACCATTATACGAGCGATAAGGGGGTTCAAGGTAGATGCGACTTGAGATCTGGATGAATTCCGCAGTGCCGTGACTGTACCTGAGTATAGGGACGGGACCGACGCATGTGGGATGCAGTGGATGAGATTTGCCAACGTACAATGATGTAAGTCGGCCTGTGCCAGGATCCATCCATTGAATGGATGCGGCGCCACAGCGAGTCCACGAGAGCCCAGCGCGGCACCTGCAAAGCTAATGGCAGCTATGGATGGCAGCAGACACACACACACGCTCCGAAAGAGGTCAAACGGAGGGAGATAGGTATGGTATGCATGGGGGTAGTTTTGTCCAAGGACCTTGCCTGAAACCTTGAAGCCATTACCAATGCTTCTTCCGCATCCCCCATCTTGACGGCAGCCTTGGGCGTTGCTTTGCTTGCTTGCTGGCATCCATACATATTTTTACCTGGGCTCCTGGTCATCCATAACCGCCCGACACGGACCATCGACCACCTCACATCACCTCACATTGCCTCGTCGCTCTCCTGATATCGCTGGTCAACCCTAGCGACCCCCGACAGGGCAACCAAATACCCAAGCAACAGCCTTCGAGGCCGGCACTATATTATCTGCCTCTGGTTTCCTGACCTGCAGAAGGGGGTCCCCTTCTGACGGGCAGCACAGCCTGAAGTGGTGACGTATCGCATTTATACGCGACCAGCAAAGAAAGGAACAAGAAAAGAGGAAGAGAAGAAAAAGAAACGAAACGAGACATCTCGCGACTGTTCTGGTATCATATGTGTGCCAAGCTGTACGAGAAATCAATCGACAAGAATAGGAACCTCAGCCCAGAGCAAAGGGAAACGAGGCAGACCGCATCGAACAACACATACACAGCAACGTTGCGTACTTGGTTGGTACACGTCGAGGCAACGAGCAACCCATCGACTCATCAACAGTTTTTTTTCTCTCTGTTGACTCTCGACACCGACAATATCTAGGGCAAGGGCTTGGACGATCGAAGCTCGACTCAACAATTCCCCAACGTGGAAAAGTGCCCGTCTAACCAATCCTTCCTGTTGACGATTTTTCATCTCAAAACCTTTTATCAACAGCCCAACTTCCCATGCGAGTCTAGCTACGCAGTTAGGGTCCTACAAACTTCTCCACTGGACGGCACCACCGAGTACCAAAAGCCTCTTGCAGCTCCATCCATTGCAGTCAGCTCGCAGCTAGGCCTCCGGCAGCGGCACCCAAACAGGACGCCCCGAGCGCCCCGACAGAGCAGAGACGCCACCTACTGCTCCCCCCCGCGCTTCGCTGCATCACATCCATTTCATCGAATCCACTGTGAGACTGCCCACAGCCTAGCGCAGCCTCCAAGAAACACACGGCAAATACCCACTGAGGAGCCCTGAGCAGCCACTGTGACCAGACCAGACAGCCCAGGACGGGATCCCTGAGGTGCGGCCCACTGCGCGCCTAAACACCACGCCCTCCCCCATTCCCTCCCAGCAAAGTCAGGCTAGGTTCGCTGGGACCGTAATCCCTGCAGCTGGATTGGACAAGCCAGCCACTCTCAGTGGTTGCCCTCCTAGAGAGTACGACTCATCGCTCAGTGCTTGGACTTGGCTTTGAGCGCCGAGTCTCCCTTGATACCCAGAAAAGATGCCTTCAGCAGTCCAGGTTCCCGTCACCCCAGCAGGTACGTACCCATGTAGCTTTCCAGACGTTGTGTGTGCAGTCCATGTTGCTGTGTTCACTCCTTGTTTCTTTGCCTTGCACCGCGGAAGCTTCGTCCTTATTATCCTTCCACTCTGCCCCTTCCCTTCCATCTGACTTTTTTGTTTCTTCTCCTCATATATTGCCAAACTCCAAACGATCAACCAAGAATACTACGCAACATTTTTCTTCCATCACATCAACCCTTGTTACCATCATCACCCCCTGTCTCCCCAATCGAGTTTCCTCCACCACCTACACTCATCGAGAGAGAGAGACTCGTCTATCGTCCGGATACACAAAACAGCCATACTCACCTTTTCATCCATTTAGACGCGGGTCGTAAACAATCAAAACAGTCTGCACTGGCCAAGTTTGTCATGCATAGTCTGCTCGGCCTTTCACCAACGTCCTCTCCCGCTCTGTCGTCTTCGTCAGCTGCGCCGACATCAGCGCCTGAGTCCGATTCTCTTCCTCCCACGTCAGATCCTTCATCGCATTCGCACAATTACGCTGTCCTACCTCCTCCCACCATCGATGATGACCACCTACCTCCTCCGAGCAACCAGCCTTCCTCTCTGGCTGTGGCCCTGCGAGCGATGAACGATTTGACCGAGACCCCCACATATGCGCGTAGCGTCACATCCACAGCGCCCAGCTCGCCACGCATGTAAGTGCCGTCATTTCTGAAAAAAAAAAAGCCCTCGGAGTCGCGAGTCACAAATCCACCGACTTCGGCCCTATTAGCACCGACGATCCCGCTTTGGATGAACTCCCCCGCGCTGACACATGGAAATAGTCCACCTTTGCGACAGAATTCGGGCAGCCAAACACCTCGAGTGCGACCGCATGCCACAACGCTCAACATCCCGGGCATGACCCGGTCGAGGGTCTCGCCCGACGGAAGAATCCCCCACCGCGATGTCGCCGCCAAGCTTGTTATTATCATGGTCGGTCTGCCAGCTCGAGGAAAGTCGTACATCACAAAAAAGCTCCAGCGATATCTATCCTGGCAGCAGCACGATTCAAGAATTTTCAATGTTGGCAACCGAAGACGTGTGGCCGCTGGCCGCAAGGTTCCCGTGCATCCTAAGCTGCTCCCCGAGCCCGGCCACCTCGATCCTCCCGTCCACGCCGCCTCCATCCTGCTCAATGGCGTGCCCGCGCCCCCGCCGCTGTCCCCCGAGCAGACAGAGCCCGAGATGCTCGATCTCAACGATTCCGTGATTAAGGAAAAGGCTGAGATGGATCAATCGGCCCAATTCTTTGATCCCAAGAACGAGAAGGCCGCTGCCATGCGAGAGCAGTGTGCCATGGACACCCTGGACGAGCTGCTGGATTGGCTGCTCCTCCATGGTGGTGCTGTTGGCATTCTCGACGCCACAAACAGCACCATTGAGCGGAGACAAAATCTTGTCAACCGCATCAAGAGGCGGGAGCCCAAGCTGGGTATTCTCTTCATTGAGAGTATCTGCCAAGACCCTCTTTTGCTCGAGGCGAACATGCGGCTGAAGCTGTCGGGTCCTGATTACCGCGACAAGGACCCCCAGAAGTCTCTGGACGACTTCAAGAAGCGAGTCGCTGCCTATGAGAGTGCTTATGTGCCCCTTGGCGAGTACGAGGAGGCCCATGACATGCAGTACATTCAGGTATGCCCAATTCACTGCACAAATCTTGGGAAAAGTAGCTAACTGCTCTTAGATGATTGATGTTGGCCGGAAACTGGTGCAACATCGTTTGAAGGGTTTCCTGAGCAACGGTATTAGCACATACCTTGCCAGTTTCAACCTTGCGCCTCGACAAATCTGGATTACTCGACATGGCCAGAGCGTCGACAACGAGCTTGGAAGACTGGGCGGAAACTCGCCCCTGACCGAGCGAGGTCATTACTATGGACAGGCTCTTCACAGGTTTATTACCTACCAGCGTAAGCATTGGCTTACCGAGCAGAAGAGCAAGATGGCTCAGGCTACTTTCCCACCTGTGCCTGGTGACAACACTCCTCCTTACCCCGAGATGAACCGCGAACTGGAGGACAAGAACTTTTGCGTCTGGACATCGATGCTTGAGCGCAGCGTGGACACGGCCGAATACTTCGAGGCCGATGACGATTATGATGTCAAGAACTGGGAGATGCTCAACGAGATGAACGCGGGTCAATATGAGGGTATGACGTATGCCGAGATCGCCAAGAAGGAGCCCGAGGAGTACGCCAAACGGGCGAAGGACAAGCTCAACTACATTTACCCTGGCGTCGGCGGCGAGGGATACCTTCAGGTTGTCAGCCGCCTGCGTGACATGGTCCGAGAAGTTGAGCGCATCGAGGATCACCTCCTTATCATCGGACACCGATCCGTCTGTAGGGTCTTGATGGCCTACTTTATGGACCTGTCCCTGGCGGACATTACGGACATGGACGTTCCTCTGGGCATGCTCTACTCGATCGAGCCCAAGCCCTATGGTATTGCTTTCCATGCCTTCCGATACAACGAAGAACTGGGCTGGTTCGACGAGCTGCCCAACTACAAGCCGCAGAAGACTGCTCGCAACAGCATCTAAGTCGGCGACACATTGACATTTCCACCCTTTTCGCCGGATCTGTCCGGCGTGTACTACTATTACGGCGACAACACCTACCTACTAATTTCCGACACGGTTACTGGGATTTTCCTTTGTCGAAACTCGTCTTTCCTACGGCGTTTTAACGGACTTGACTTGGCATTTTGATGATGATGCGCCAAGGAGGGACTATCCACACTATCAATGGAACGGAATGGCAACGACGACATACACAAAACAAAGACGGGGCTGGCGTTTTCCGTTCGATTGATATAGAGATACCTCCGATAGCGTGACACATTCCGCATCGGCATTTGTTTTTTTCGGCGTTTGACTTTGTCAGGGATTCATCTGATGATTTGAAATTGAGTCTGGGGCGGTTCTGGTATGAGAGTCGTGTTACAACTGTATCATGGTGTTCGACAGTTGGGACTCTCAATCCGTGGCGTTGCGACATGTGTTTTTTTATCCCCATTGTCTCCTCGCCGCTGGGCGACGAAAGGATTGACATGAGTGATTCTTGTTTTGGAATTGGGATGGGATAAAAATAGACACTCAGCGCGACGCTTACAGCAGACGACACGGATATGCCGCTCATGCAAGGGAAACATGAAGCTTTTAGTGTTTGATCAACTGGGATCTTTTGATGTTTAGACTTGATAGCTAAGGGAATGATATTTCTCTGCTTCTAAATGGTTTTATCTGTGACAATGACAACCTTGGTTCTGACATGGATGCTGAGTCGTTAACCATACGAGATGTGTCACCTGGTAAGGGGCATACATCAGCAGCACATATATCTCACAAACACATACAGACACATATGTAGCATTTAATGCTCGTGGTATTAATTCTAAACAACTGGACCTATCTACTTTTCCCCATAGATAGACGACCTGAACGCCATGCAATGCGACATCATGTCCTTTTAATAAGCCCATTTTCCTCTCTGCATCCACAATAAACCGGATGAAACTATTTCCTCTTTTGGGTGTCCTTTTATTTCTCCGTTGCCAAAACCATCTTCTCTCTCTCATTCCTTCTTCGCTCAAACTGTTTCTTTGTGTGACGACGCTCATTCTCCTCACGTCGCTTGATACTCTTGATCTCCTCAGCCTTGATCTCGCCCGCCTTCTTGAGCACCTTGGGCACGTGGCGGTGGCGGTGGATGCGACGGATCTCGGGCATGTGCTGGTAGCGTTGAACCAGGGAGTCGTTGTACTCGAGGGCCTGTCGCTGTCGGGCCGACTTGATGCCCTCACGGCGAGAGGCATTGGCACGCCAGAGGCGAATGTTGCCGTCATCGGAACCTGAGAGGACATAGCGGGCGTCGGGTGTCCAGGCGGCTGACATGACACGCTGCATGCGCTTGGTGTGGTAGATGTCTCGCGAGTGGCCGCGATCGCGGTTCCAGAGGCGGATGGTGCGATCCCATGAGGCAGAGACAAGCTCCTCACCCGTGGGGGAGAACTCGACGTCCATGACGGCGGCGACGTGGTCCTTGAGTACGTTGAGGGCGCGGTCAAACTTGCGCATGTCGAAGAGGTAGATGTTGTGGTCTTCGGATGCGACAGCCATGTTGAAGGCCTCCATGGGGGACCAGGCGATACGGTTGCTTGCAAACTTGAGGACCGTCTTTGTGACTGGGGTGGAAGTACGGAGGTCGTAGATGACGACGGAGCGGTCGTTGGAGCACGAACCCAGGATCGATGTCTCGACATAGTTGAACGAGACGTTGGTGATGGTGTCGACAGAGGTTGGCCATCGGAGAACCTCGGGGGCGGCGGTGTGCCTCTCGAGGTCGTAGATGGATATAACACTTGAAGCAGCGGCAAAGGCGTTCTTTGAGCGGTGATGCGACAGGCTTGTAAAGGCTCCAGATCCTAGCCAGGATGATATAGGCGAGGCGTCGCTGGGTGTGTTGTAGGGGTCAAACAGCTTGATGGTCCGGTCGGCGGCGCACGTCAATAATTTCTGATCGCGAGTCCATTCGAGGCCCTTGACGATGTTCTCGTGCGCCGTGGCATGCCATATCTCGTCCCTATCCGCAAGATCCCAGACCTTGACGACTCCGTCACCGCTCGCGCTGGCGAAATGCTCCAGAGAGTTGGGATCCTTGGCGATCGAGTAGACACCATCGACGTGACCTCGTCCAAGCTGTCCGACAAAAGGCTGGGCGTGCATGCGCTCCAGCTTGACGGCGTTGAGGGCTCGTTTGTACTCGCGTGCGCGCTCGAAGGGATGCAGCGCCGAGTCGAGGTTGCGGGGCTGCTTGGAAACGTCCGAGCCGGCGGCCTGCTGTGCCGACACGGAGCGGCTAATGGCTTTGATCTTCATGATCGAGAGACCCCTATGAATCGATTGGAGTGAAAGTTGAAGCTCTCAATCTGGAGATATTTCCTATTGTCGAGGCTGGTTCAATGCAAATGGTGGGGATAACTTTTTTTCTGCCAGGCTTATCGCGATAATGCGAACCATGCAGGCCGATAAGACACGGATTAGGTAATATTCCGTTACCTACGAGTTCTCGATCGCATTGTAGTACTGCCAGGCACATCCGCTCCAAAGGTGCTTGGCAAAAACTCTCCTCGCTCTTTGTCCCTTGTTTCGCCATATCCATTGAACGAGTTGATGACGAAGCAGCACCTGAATCACGATTAACCGATAGACGAATTACAATATCGCTTTTGCGCGATCACCGCGCTCATACTTGCTATCACAAACCGAATCTCGAGATTGAGCGAGCGCGCGCCGCCGCAAGCATGGACGGGATGGACTATGATCCTATGGTTATGGACGGGGAGCCTGAGCAGCCTCAGGTGAAGATCTCTGCGGTATGGGACTGACCTCCCCTCCCCTTCAAAGAGTCGCTGGGCATGAGCTGATTGTGTTGCGACTCAGGCCGACCACACGCACGTCGACTTTGAGCTCTCCAAGACCAACCTTGCGTTCGCCAACGCGGTGCGACGCATCATCCAGGCAGAGGTGCCCACCATCGCCATCGACCTGGTCGAAATCGAGATCAACAGCTCCGTGCTGGCCGACGAGTTCATCGCCCACCGCCTGGGCCTCATCCCGCTCGACTCCAAGAACGTGGGCGAGCTCAACAACTCGCGAGACTGCGACTGTGAGCAGTACTGCGAACAGTGCAGCGTTACTCTTAACCTGCACGCCAAGTGTACCTCGGACGAGATCATGAAGGTGTATGCCCGCGACCTTGTTGTTGACGGTAGGCACGCAAACTCGGTCGGCAGTCCCGTCATCACCGACCCCGAGGGCTACGGCTGCCTGATTGCCAAGCTGCGCAAGGATCAAGAGCTCAAGATCACCTGCATCGCGAAGAAGGGTATCGCAAAGGAACACGCCAAGTGGATGCCCACCTCGGCTGTCGGATTCGAGTACGATCCTCACAACAAGCTGCATCATCTCGACATGTGGTTCGAGAACGACACAGATCCTGAAGTAGAATGGTGAGATTGACAGGCTTGAAGTGATGATTCATAACTGACTATCATCAGGCCCAAGAGCAAATACGCACAGTGGGAAGACCCCCCGCAAGAAGGCGAGCCCTTTGACTACGACGCAGTCCCCAACCGGTTCTACTTTGAGGTGGAAACATCAGGAAGCATGGAGCCTGATCAAATCGTGCAGAGTGGTATCCGAGTACTGCAGCAAAAGATTGGTGGTCTCCTCAAGGGTCTTGACCCTAGAAAGTACGGAGGCGATGAGGCCGAGTTTGACGGGCCCCGAAGCCCTGATATGAACATGGACGGAGGCACGACACCCTGGCAAGACGGGGGCTACACCACACCGTACGGCGGCAACGCTACGGCTTATGGTGGAGGTATGACGGCTTACGGGACGACACCTTATGGACAGTCCTCATGGCAGTGAGGACTCAAAGAGGGCGTTTGAAATGGGTTAATCAATTCGATAATCAAGGGTGTGGTGTCCAGGGGTGTTGAATCTTGAAACGGTAAACAAAAACAGCATAGCAACGGTCGTAGAATGGATTCTTTTCTTGTTTTCTGGATGAACCTGGATAGAACCCTCTCTCTCTCAAATGCTACAACTTCTAATGCGCATCTCTTCCTCTACCTCTAATGTGGTATCCAAAAGTGAGTTATTCCCTACTCGACAGAGCCGAGTTGCCCAACAAACAAACGCCGTCGAGAATGCACCGTGTATATATGGTGACAAGACAATGTTAACGCCAAGATTTTATGCCCATCTCTTTTTTTTTTCACTCTTCTCTATCATACCCACCCAAGTCTATAGGTTAGCATCTAGGCCCTTGACCTTGCGGTAGGCGTTTCTGTGCATCTCTAGGAAGACAAATGTACAAATAGTTTGCCTGATTTCATGTTAGTCGCTGTGTGTCATATTCAGGGGTTGTCACTTACGGTCCAAGTCTGAGAAAGCTGGGGACCCATCCCTTAAACACCCACATGAGACCATCGGAACGGTAAATGTCGCCAATGAGGTGTAGAACGCCGTGGTTATGCGACGAAGACATGACGCGGGTCTTGATGACATCGATGGGGCTCGTGACAGTAGCAGCGACCAGACCAGCGAGGAATGAGGCCGTGAAATGTGTCTTGAGGTTGTCTTCCATGGGGGTGTATTTGAGTAGTAGGCGCTTCGAAACGTCGTAGCTGGCGAGTTGTCCGGCTGTCATGAACATGGCGCGGGTGCTGTTGGGCCACCATCCTCGAAACATGCTCTTAGGACCCTCCTCGCGAGCCATGCGTACCATACCGTCAAAGGCGTGACGGTAGTTACGACGCTCAGCATGAGGAAGCGCAGCATCGTGCTGCATGCGCACGTTGAGCACATCAGCAAAGTTACCCGCGATACCGCCCAAGAAACCCGAACCGGCAGCCAGACCTATAAGCACGGGAAACGAAGGATCGCGGCCTCCAGCCGAGAGACGGGTCTTGATTTCCTCGTAGACGCCGAAACGGACGGTCGAGTAGGTCATCTGACGGAGAAGCGAGGCCGAGATACCGCTGTAGAGTCCGAGGGGTCCATCGTGCCGGAGGATCTGGACAAAGGTGCCAACCATGTTCTTGGGCGCATTGCCGGTGCGCATCTGAAGACGGACCTAGAATGGGGTGATGAGCATGTGAACCGTATGCGAGATCTGTGGAGACGGGGGGGCGAGATCTACCTTGACTGTATTCTTTGGTTAGCCATGTACATTGTTCAAGACGGTTCAAACACCACATACCTAGATCCAATGGATGCGTGACGCAGGCGGCCAAGCTGCTAGCACTTCCGCCGAACCAGAAGGGATACCGTATCGAAGCCTTCTTCCTTGTCGGCTCTTCTTTCTTGACGGGCTCTGCCTTTGTCGACATGTTGGCGACAGATTCTTGCGCAGCGGCCATGGTTATTGCGGGGATCCGGCCGTATGGGGGGAACGAAAGCTTCACGAGCTGTGAGATCCTATCGTCGACATTCCTTGGGATCGAGTACGCGGAGAACGAGCGACAAGGTAGCGCGGAGTGGGCGCAATGATGTTGATATGGGGAGGGGATAGTAAGCACGGATGGGGTTGGGGATTTTTTTTTTTTCGTGCCTTTCAACTCCTCTTCGTTTATCCCTGACCCTCAGTTTATCTCTGAAATTCCAATTGACCGAGCTTTGGCTGGCAGCCGGAGATTCGGATCGGGGGATGGCATCCGAACAGGGATCGTGGGACTCTCTTCAGCTTGCGCCAACGGCGGGCCGTTGAAAAGAGAAAATCGTGGAAATTCCGTCTTTTTTTGCGGGCCGGCCGGCTTCGGAGGTGTCACTTCCGGAGCAGCTGTAACGCCGAAAGCCGAACTTGTTTTTACAAGACGGGGAATGGATGGAACCACTCACAGTCGAGGTAAATCAACCTAAAGCTTTCTTTTGCGATTGCGTTCACGAGCCATTGGCGTCTGCTGCGTGGTCCGGTCGACTTATAATGTGATTTTCGAGCTTTGTACTCCGTCAAAAAATGAGATTCTACGCCCAGGGCATGCGCTGCCTCCGGGCATCTACCCCGCGAGCCGCCCACCTCTCCCGGAGCTCCATCATCCTCCGAACAGCTTGCGCCGTGAGGACATACTCGTCGGGTCGGTCCAGCTGCAGCTGAAATACTTGCATAGACGTCTCGCTGACTGGCTTGACCGCGTTGCAGTACCTCCGACGGGCTCTCCAAGCTCCGTCACTATCCGTGGGCAGACAATCAAGACTGATCCCGAGTGGTTCAACGCCCCGGCCAACGTCCTCGATGCTACTTCGAGGAGTTTGCACCTGCAAAAGGATCACCCCGTCTCCATCACTCGCCAGATCATCCAGTCCAACTTTCCTGAGCCTACCTACAAGTACCACAATGAGTTCAGCCCCGTTGTGTCCACCGCCCAGAACTTTGACTCGCTCGGCTTCCCCGCGAACCACCCCGGCCGTGCTCTCTCAGATACCTACTACCTGAACAAGGAGACTCTCCTGCGAACGCATACGAGTGCCCACCAAGCCGATACTTTCCGGGCCAACCAGAGCGCTGGCTACCTCATCTCTGCCGACGTGTATAGGCGAGATGCCATTGATCGGAGTCACTATCCTGTTTTTCATCAGATGGAGGGTGCCATGTCATGGGACCGTAACGAGGTTCCTAATGGTGACATTGCTGCGGCTGTGTGGAAAGACTTTGAGAACCTTCCCGTGCATGGAGTCCAAGTAGATGACCCAAACCCTGCCATTCATCCCGAGCGCAACCCTCTTCAAGAACCCCATCACACAGCAGCAGAGGCTGAGGCTATCGGTGCTCACCTGAAGAGGTCACTTGAGTCCATGGTTGTCGACATCTTTTCCCGTGCCAAGGCTGCGGCGATCAAGGAGGACCCCGACTTTGTCGATGAACCTCTACAGATGCGATGGGTTGAAGCCTACTTCCCCTTCACCAGCCCTTCATGGGAGCTTGAGGTTTACTATGCAGGCGACTGGCTCGAGGTGCTTGGATGCGGTGTAGTCAAGCAGGATATCTTGATCAACGCTGGAGTGCCAAACCGTCTAGGTTGGGCGTTTGGCATCGGCATCGACCGCATTGCCATGCTCCTCTTCAAGATCCCCGATATCCGTCTGTTCTGGTCCAAAGATAATCGCTTCCTGTCACAATTTGAGGGCGTGACGGACAACCTCGACACGCTGAAGCGCTTCGTGCCCTTCTCCAAGTACCCTCCCTGCCCCAAGGACGTGTCCTTCTGGCTGAGCTCGACGTCGGCGGCGGGTGGCAACACCAAGGGCAGCTTCCACGAGAACGATGTGATGGAGCTGGTGCGCAACGTGGCAGGCGACATGGTGGAGGATGTGCGGCTGATTGACGAGTTTACGCATCCCAAGACGGGGCGCAAGAGTATGGCTTACCGCATGGTGTATCGTAGCTTGGAGCGGACGCTGACCAACACCGAGACCAATGGTTTCCACGAGAGGGTCCGCGAGGCTCTCGTCAAGGAGCTGGGTGTCGAGCTTCGCTGAGCCACTCGGCTCGTGACTGGTCCACGCGCGCAAGGCTAGGATATGGAGCGCCGGCAGTGCATCATGCGGAGGAGAGAGCTGGGCCTGTGGAGTAGCTGAGGCTCATGAGCCTCTTTGCTCCAGATCCAGCTTGACATGGTAGACCCTGGGCTAGACCTAGATCTGTAGGCTGGAAGCGGATCCAGCTGCGGAGATGTACTAGTATCTGTACAGTATCTTAGCTATTCAACGTATGTATGTATCATGACGGATCTCTCGTAAAGGGAGCTCTGCCCCGTGAGCTAGTGTTTTCAATGCCATGGTCATGACCGCAGCTCATGACGACGCGGTTCTAGAGATGATGCTGCTGCTGCGCCCTGCCAGTGGCCAAGTCCCCAGCAATCTTAGACAGCGGAAGACCCCATCTAGCCCGAGGCCCGTCTCGGGATGTGGATAAGCAGGTTCGAATTGCAAATGAGCAGGATTCCAATGGCTTTGCTTGAGTGACGTCGTCAGTCCGAGCTGAGCCACGCGACAACGGGGGTTCAGGGACGTGTTCCTTGCAGATGGTCGAGCTGCCTCCCGGCGGGGCGGATGAATTTGACAGGGGGCGGTGGTGGCTCGTGCGTTGTGGCGTTCGAGACTCAAGCCGTGGCTTGTGCCGTCTGTTTCGCAGGGAGGTCTCCAACATCAATGATGAGCATTCCTGGGCGGTTTATTGGTCTTTGGAATTAGACTCCGGTTGTTTGATGATTAGAGTTGTTTTGCTAAAGCGGAATCTTGTCATTGTCCGAAATCTAGGAGGTTGGTTGATACATGTTGAATCATGACTTCGTCATGAGAGCTTAGATTGATTCAAGACGAGGATAACGATCGACAGAAGTGCTGTACTGGCAATGATAGCATAGAGCTGTTTAATAGACTGCACAAATCTCAGGGCATTCCTCGATAAACTAGACCGTAAAACCAATCTATCGGCGATTTACACGTCTTGTCTCGGACTGAGATCTGAAGATAAACCAACTTCCACAATAGGAAGGTATGAGAAAAGACGAGGGACTTGTGTGTGTGCGCTTGTTGGGCGCAATTGCGGAATAGGTGCTGCCATGATTGCAGGTTGTACTGTAACCCTTCAAAATCCCATCAAGGCAGGCTCAGCGAGTATTGGACGGTGGATACGCGCATAACGCTAGCAACTCGAAATTGCGGGGGTTGAAGAGTGATAGCAAATGTTGTTCGAGGCGGAGTTTCATGATTCCATACTGCGGCTTCTCAGCAGTTGTCAAGGCAGATATTCATCCTTCATGGCTTAGACGTTGGAGAAGCAGTAGTTGGGCTGAACTTGACTGAATGGCACAACTCTTGCGAAGCATGTCTCGACAGTACTCTATGGGCCGAGTTTCGCCTACCTACTCGTCTGGTTTGTATCCTTCACCGCCCATCAATAACCCCCCCAAGGTGCACATCGGCGGCACTGACGATGGATGCGGACATGCGAACCCCGCTCGGAGGGGATGTATCCCGAGACACTACAACTCTTGTGTAAAGAGGCCAAATGTCTTGGCAAAAGGCTAAGAGGAGTACTGCGGAGAAGCGTATTGTCTTGCTGCGATTGAGGCTGTCACGACGTTCGCAATCTCGTTTAACAAAAAACCCTTCAGCCACGAGTTGGGGAGCATGGACATTGTTTCTATAGTCTGAATAAGCTGGGCGAAGTTTTTGACATGGAGCGTAATCGTGCTCGGCACCTTCGGTCCAGACACTTTGAGCAATCTTTTTTTCCCCTTCCGAGGGAAATAAAATGTTTTGTTCACCCCCTCTCTTGCACAGCCCCCGTTGAGTAGACGGTCATCGATCATCGAGAGCCTACGACTGGCTATCGTCCAATTTTTTGACTCGTGGGGGATCCCCGGGAACACGGGCGGTTGGGGTGTATGAACCTGGTCTGGCGCTTTGTAGGCGCCGGATATGAAACCTGGAGATTCGTAGTCAAAACGAAGAAAGAAACCCCTTGTTGAGACTATATCGTGTTTGATCCTTTTTCTTTTTGCTAAGCGCTTATCTAAGAAGAAAAAAGTATCTTTCGAGTTTCACAAGACGCTGAAACTCTTGAGGATAGGAAAAGAACATAGCGCAGCGAATAATCGGTTTGGGGTTGACGTGCACGAGCAAAGTGCAGTAGTCTCATGCAGGTTTCCAGGGGGTGGTTGGGTTGAGTAGAGATTGAAGATGGCGCCTTTTTTCGAGACTGGGACAAGCAAACGGGGTATGGGGGGCAGTGAATTTGTCTGCTGCTTTTGCTCTTTCGCTTTCGGTTTATATCCAATATCTCTCCACTTGCTTTCACTGCCACTCGTGTGATCCCATGGCTCATAGGAGTGAGTGTCTTGGACGGCTCTAGAATCTGGCAAATTTTTTGTTGAAGCACTGCCTCTGTCAACTGAATCGCAAGCCTGGCGTATCATCCGTCTCGGCCGTGTCCATGTACTGCTGTAGAGAAGTGGGCAGTTAAGGTTTCTAGGCCACCCCTGGAGGAAGAGGAGAATCGCCATCGCCATGGCCGTGGCCGTGACCATGTCCAAGGGCGGCAACCCATTTGTCTTTAGTGGAGACCAAGAAGAGCACAGCCTTGATGGCCCGTGCCCCCACTACACGCGCCCCCTGCTTGTACGTGGCCACCAGATGGAACCTGAACCCTCTAAGCTAAGCCTCTCTTTTTTGCCCCGTCTTCGGGATCGGACATGGATCCAAGATCAGTAAGCGGCTTGATATAATAGCCGCCCATATCACCACACTTGCACTTTCTTTAACTCGAACAACAACAACACAACCACAACTACTACAACAACTACAACTACACCGAGAAACATCACAGACTATACCTGCAGTCACAGTCACAGTTACACAGACGCAATAGTCTAGAATCAACAACACCACCAACTTCCACCACTTCTTCTTCAACCACATCCACAATGGAGCCTTCACCTCGACAGTCTCGCTCCTCCTCGTCTGCCTCGCGACGATCAAACCTCACCCTCGACCTCTCATCTATCCCGCCCATGACACCACCCACGCCCCCCTCAAACACCCTCCTCCTCACCAACCTCGCCGACCCAGCTATCTTCCTCCCCGAGAACCTCGACGTCATCCGCGACCTCATCTCCCAATCGGCCACCATCCACGCCTTCTCCCCGCTCAAGTCGTTCCGACGCATCATCGTCTCCTTCTACGACGAGCAGTCTGCCATCGCCGTCCGACAGATCTGGGACAACGAGGCCATCATGGGTCAGCAGTGCCGCGTCTACTTTGGCAAGCCTACACCTGTTGATCAGCGAGATGAGCATCTTGCTCTCCCCGACGCTGGCAAGCTCTTCTTCATCTCTCCTCCTCCTAGCCCTCCCCACGGCTGGGAGGACCGTCTCGAGGATGCTCCCAACAAGCTCGTGCACGCCGAGGACCTGGCCGATGCTCTGGCTAAGCTTCACCACCGTCCCGGTCCCGTCGACGACGATGCCAGCTCGCCCATCACACCTCCCGACTCTGCTCTTCCCGGCCGCACTCGCTCGCGATCCTCCACGCTCATCTACAAGCCTAACGAGGAGAGCAGCATGCCCGCCGTCTTTGTCGAGGACATGACTGATGAGCCCTGCGCGTACAGCCCCGTGGAGGAGCCCACCAAGCCCATCATGGCTCACACTGCCCGGCCACCTGTTGAGCTTATGAGCGACGCTTAAGTGACTTGACTAGCAGTGGGATGAGCATCTATAGATCGAGAATCATGCAACAGATTCTTTCTAGTCTTTAAGGCGTTTCACAGGGGATTGGTGACACACGGAGGGTTCGGCTGGTGACAGGATCGAGCGGGTCATTTTCATATCGGATCGTATGGGAGCATTTTCAGCATTGGTTCTTTGTATCGCTGGAGTTGGGTAAAAACATGCATCATTCTATTGTTTGTCTGCAAATGCAGACTCACCATCAAAGTATCATATTCGGTCTTTGCTTGGTTGGCCCAGATAGGAGCCTCTGTACTATAACTATTCGGAAATATTAATATCTGAAACTAAACTCTGCCTGTTCTGTCTATGACTTGTGATTTGAATAATGTGCAAATGGCGACTTGATGCCGCTCGACCGATAGGACTTGTGCATTATTGCTGACCTCCATTAGAGGGCCTTGTGACTTGAACATATCAGGCTCCGTGTTTAACAAACTACTTGCTAGCAACTTTGAAGAAGATGCTCTAGAAGAATCACTTTTACTGGAATAATGTAGAAAATTTGCTGGTTATTATTATTTCCCATACTGTGCTGTGTTGGGGCGGACCTGTTCAAGCCTGGGAACTCAAGGTTCTATATCGTTCAAGATACCCAGAAACCCACACGACACCAGATGGGCGGATGAATAAATGCCGGAATGACATCCAAGTTGCACATTCAAAAGCCCTGGACGTCATATTGTCAAATATCCTTATCACTGAGGCCAGGCAGATGCGCCCTTAGCAAGAATGTGACAGTTATAAAGCCTAGTTAGTGTCTACCTACTTGGCCAAGATAAATCTATATCTGTATAACCAACTCCAATAACTAGGCTTCAAGTCTACCCTTTTCAAACCAACAATCACTGCAAGTAAGCGCTCTCCCACCGCGCTTCTAGATGAGGCAACTCACCAAGCCCGACTAGGCCGAATTCTCGACGAGATGGCCAGGTGCGACGACTGCACAGGCAGCGGCGAAATCGAAGTTAAATGCTACGAGTGCGGCAGCACCGGTGAGATTCAGTATCCATGCTGCCGGAACCGCAACTGTCAGTGGTGTAGTGGAAGCGGGAGGCAGAGTTTGCAGTGTACTGAATGCTACGGGATGAGAGTTGTCCGGGAGGAGTGCGGGCAATGCGAGGGCACAGGAAAGATCCATTATGATTCGGATTCAGATGATGAAGATTGATGTTGAGATACTTGGGTTGTTGGATGGGTTCAACTCTTGCTGCCTATCTTGCTGTAGGTCACTAGATGTACACAGCCTTCCTCACAATTCTTTAGTCAATAAAGACGAAATACCTAAATGAACGTGGCTTCCAAACTCCAGTTCGCCTCGTGATAATAATTCGAGATAATAAGCAAGCTTCGTCACGCGAGGCTTTTCAGCAACTGCGTCTGCGCCATGACTGACGAGAGCAGATGGCGCGGCACGCCTCGCAGCCAGCCCGAGGGTGAGCCCACGAACCGGGCGAGGCTGACAACGGCCACGGCCCCGACTATTGTCCCGACTACGAGCACAGCCCGGATGGGCATCTTGGAATGGCGTGTCATCAATCTTGGCGTGCCCGAATTCGACGACGACACGGCCTCCTTCTCGTCCGGCTCTTCGGGGTGTCCCAGCTCCGTGAGCATGCCGATGCGCGGGAGATATTGGAACTCGAATTTGGTGGATTCGCCGATTCCGCCAATCTTTTTGCTGTGGATCATGAAATGCGCAAAGCTTTTGAATCTCTGTTACACAGCGTCAGCCACATTTGCTCCTTTGGGCTCGTGTTTCCTGTCCCCAGACGCAGGGTCCAGGGGTAAGCAGACAACACAACTCATTGATTGAAGTCAAATTAGAACTGGAAGCGGGGAAATGGTTGCTGATGTGTTGTCGTCTGTGTTGTGCTGATCATGTACGTACCCTGTCCCGGCTCCTCTGCATGTCAGTCGACAGCCAGGGGTAACTATAGCTCAACCAGTAGAGCACGATGCATTGCACCCAAACGAATGCACGGTAATGCCATGGAGGCTTCTCAATGCCTAGTGCACCAGCTAGATGATCTCCGTTGAGTTGGTAGGCTTGGGCAGCGAGGAGTTCGCGGGGTGCGTGTAGTGGCGGAATGCGTGCTTGAGAGGTAAGGATGTTGTTGGCGAGAATGCGAGAGTTGGCCGATGGTGCCACTTCAGATGTCATGACAGACTCCATCATGGCCTTGGCCTGTGCTGGTGTAGCCATCCAGTCCACTGGAGTGCCTAGCAAGTATCCGACCCAACGCCATAGTGCAAGATAGTCAGTTATCTGCTGATCCGTCAAGTAGATGCCCTGTCGTGGAAGAGCCATGTAAATAATGGCTACCGAATAAACGGAAATAGTGCCGATCGAATGCAAATCATTGATCGGCACTCCCCACTTGTCCATGTCGAAATAGCCTGGCCGTTCGTGCTCCAGTTGCATAAGCCGACGTCGAACTGCCGCATGTAGTAATCGAACCCGCACTGACGAGACGTAGCCCTTTCCACCAGGCTTAACAGCGTCAATGTCTTCGATAACTTCCATGAAATGTTGTAGTGTCTCCAAAAGACGGCGTCTGGTAACTTGAAGTCCAAACCCTCCTGTTCTTGAGAGAGTTTCCACAACACGATAAGCGCCCATTCCGCCCATTAAGGACTTGTATAAGAGCTGCGACGTAGTTAGCAAGTATTACTTCTGTATAACGGCATTTACTTACACCAAGGAGAATTTGCGCGCTGTATTGGTAAACCACACGTTGACCACGCTCAATCTGCTCCCAGTCAACCCACTCGGGGACTGTCGAGACCTCTTCCCATAGCTGACCTAACACCTCATCTGAGTCGGCGTACTTTTGTAAGAGAACATAAAGGTCCCTCTGACCATCTCCAGAACCATGGGGACACTTCCATGCTTTCGAGGTTGGCGGTGAGAACTCGTCTAGACGGTCCAATGCGTCTGTGGCCAACTTGTCGTATGAGTAGAGCAAGTGAGAAATCTCAGGTGCCGTCTTGTGTTTGGAAGTCCAGTAAAAGGAATGACCCCAGACTGTTCTAAAGTCATCGAATTCAGACATGTGAGAGTGGGGATACATGATTTCGATAGAGGATTGAGATTGATACCAGACAGAGCCAGGAGAGGATCTAACAAGAAGGGGCCTGGCAGGCTTTAAACACCTAGAACCAACACCCGGGGAATCTTCACAAACTGATGACGAGGACTACTCGGCACATGACGGCGGACACTTGTCGCGGTCTGGCCACCCCTTGGATGGGCCGGGATCACCGTCAAAAACTTCTCCATCCTGTCTCCTGTTGGTCTGCATGTTCTCGATGGAGCTGGTGGACAACGAGTGCGAAATGGCAGGCGAGTGGAGAGGTTGCAATGCGAGGGAGGCCAGGAATAGGCATGGAAGCTCGGCTATACAGAACAGGAGCCGGCCATGACGAGACAGACCAGAGGCCAGAAACCAGGAGCCGGCAATGCCCTTCAGGAACTAGAGAAACAGCCAAGGTCTTCGGGTCAAGGAGAGACCCGAGACAGTGGCAGACCCTCATGCTAAGTTGTCAGGAAGAGCTCCTATAGGCCAGTCGTATTTCCGGGAGAGACATGCCGTAACCAAGACGGTGCTCCCACCTTCTTCTAAAGTCCAAGAGTCCGAGTCTGGGCCAACCGAATGCATTAGGGGGGCGTCAAGAGTCCCCATCAAGTCCACCTCTGTTCCCGCGAGGGAACTGACAGAAACAAGACCCTCTCCGGACGCATGGATGACATTATTTGATTCAGACGTGCGTTCCAGAGGAAAGGTAACCATTCAGCGCAGAGAATTGACGAGCCGCCTCGTCAGTCATTTACAGCATAAACTAGACGGTCCCTCCTAGGCCCATAGACGTCCACACAACAGGCCGTGCAGCATTTGAAGTGGACCTTGTACTCGGAGCGGCACCGCAGGTTGACATTTGAAATTGTCCCGGGACAAGGATGGTTGACCTGATCTTGTTCAAGCATCTTGACGTGGTTGGCATGGCATGGATAAACGGATTGTTTAAGCGAGGCTCCCCGACAAGCCTCCAAGGATAAGCCGGTGACCATTTCCTCCCTCATGGTTCGGGTAGGGACCTGTTTGCGGGGCAAGCTAATGGTGATCGATTGACACGGGTGGCTATCCGTTAGTTAGTGTGCCCGGAGTAGATCTCCGAATAGCGTAGAAGATCGATGACTCTCCTGGGTGATAATGACGCCTATGATATTGTCCATGGATTTCGGAAGGGGTTGTGTGAGTCCGGTCGAGGTAGCAATTGTTGGTTCAGAGACTACAAGCCCTTGCCAAAGGACCCAAGAAAAGCAATGGGAGCTGGCCATTGGAATGCGGGATAAACCAAGTACCTGCCAAGTTTTTTTTCTTCTCGCAGCTGCATCTGCATTTGAATCCATGTCTCAACGACTAGTTGCGTGGAGATGACACCACCCAACACTGAGGATCCATGACGGGTCGGCTAGTTGAGGTGGTCTCCTGCAACTGCACGGAGGAACATCCTAGAGGCCAGTGAAAGCTGTCAATGCCTCGGTCAACTCCATGAATAGAATTGATGCATCACAATCCCGGGTTTAAGAAGCAAAGGAAGGAATTCCAACATGCATGTCATGGATGAAGTTGGAGCCCTTATGCCAGGTCTGTCGTGTCTTGAAACACAGACCGAATATTACGGCCAGGGTTCGCGGAAGCACGGAAGGTCTGCATTACCGTCTCACTGCTTGACGAACGGTGGTCTTGCATCTGCACCGGCATAACGGACATGGTGGGTGGACAAATCAATGAGACCGGATTTCCCCTTCACATGCAAGTTGGTTGCTATTCATGCTTGGCACCGGATAACGGAGCTACTTCATTCCGAGATTCCAAAACTAGACTAGCTCCAATTGACTGATCTGCCCCCACCGTCAGACCCTTGCTCGCTCATGATGGAATCTTGTGCTCTTTTCCAGATTTGGTCCGACTTTTTTTGCTGCCGTCTCGAACACTCGCTCCGGCACCGTCTGTCATGATGGGCTGCACATGCCGTGTCACGCCCTTGAAGATCTTTATTCAAGGTCTATCTCAAGTTCACAAGCTTGAACCTAAACCCTCCTTCGTTCGCCTTCCCGCCTCCGCCACACGACCTGCCCTCTATCAAAATCACTTTGCCTTGTCACGACAAGCTCGGTCCATTCATGTGTCAAAGCAGCTAAGCCAAGATGCTTCCAGCGCAAGTTCGGTCCTAGCCAGCTTAGATTCGGATACCAATTCTTCTCCGAAGGATGAATCTCCCACCGTGAGCAGCGAGGCTCCTCAGCCTGAACGTCCAACCGAAACACCAGACTCATCGGAGCCCTTGCCCACGCCAGCAGCCCCCAAATATCAGCCCAAATACCAACCTCGCAAGAGAGCCGACTTTTACGATACAAAATGGAGCAAAAATGTGAAGAGGGAAACAAGCAGCCCACCTAGGAGAGAATTCAAGGGTGTCTCCTTCGAGCGACCTGAACGACCTGAACGACCTGAGCGACCCAAGGGACCTTCACCAGGCGAACCGCAGTCAAAGGCGGATATGTGGAAGGCCCAGAAGGCGGCTCTGAAGGAAAAGTTCCCTGAAGGATGGCGTCCGAGGAAGCGTCTCTCCCCAGATGCGCTAGCCGGTATCCGCGCGTTGAACGCCCAGTTCCCCGACGTCTACACGACAGCCGCCCTGGCTACAAAGTTTGAAGTATCGCCCGAGGTGATCCGCCGAATCCTCAGGAGCAAGTGGCAGCCAACTGTCAAGGAAGAGGAATCGCGACAGGAGCGCTGGTTCCGCCGTGGCAAGGATGTCTGGGAGACAAAGGCAGCCCTTGGTATCAAGCCGCCGCAGAAGTGGCGCCAAGAGGGTGTTACGCGAGACCCCAGCTATCACGCCTGGAGACAGGGCGCTATTCAGCGCAACCGAGAGAATGAGGAGCAGGATGATCGAGAGGTTCATAGAGGTTATCGACCTCGAACCGGAACCGGGAGGGGTAGATCATGAACATGTTTGTATGAGTACCATGATTTCCAGCCTTTGCATATAGACCGGCGCTGGTTCTGTAACATAGTTGTAAACTAACCCTACTACTTATCAATGTTGTACAATAGAAAAGTTGAGATGGTTTTCATCCTATGTCTGGGCATGTTGGTGCACATAACCACTCGTTATACTCCAGGAGGCAGTGAGCTATTGGTTATAATCAGAACGACGCCCTCTTACTTGATAGGTCCTCAATATCGATCCAAGCGCCCAGCATTTTAACTCCTCAGATGTTGTCAAATTTACCTCCTTGTCAGGTTGGAGGCTCTTGGTTGAAGTGGGCTCAGGGCGGCGACACGACAGGGGGTGCTCGGAGCTCCGCGCTTAGAGACGCAGGCGGTTTCAGTGCCACATGCTAACACGCAGTCAAACTCCAACCTCGTCTCACATCTTGGTCTTTCTTCCTTCAGGACAGGGAAACCCTTCTTAACTCCTTCACACTCACTTTTTCACAGATCTGGTGTACTCTGTGTCTTTGTAATACCTCCCTCACTTGGAATCTCTCATCAGACGTGCCACGATTCACGTTGCCTCATCGCATCATGCCAGGAAACGCTCAGTATCCGCGCCCTCCTCAGCGCGAATCATGGTTTGCGCCCATGTCGATTGACCTCATCCTCAAGGTCCTCAACACGACATTCCTTCATCCTTTCATCTGCTGGATTATCCCTCTCTGTTTCCGTGCTCAGACGGTCAAGTGGGATGCCCCGCCTATGATCGCCTCCATCGCATGGGCCACCTTTATCACGCTCTGCTGGATGGCCAGCATCATCAACCAGCGTATTGCTCATGGCATCCCTCGCGAGGTAGACTTGAGTGAGGAAGTCATCGTCATTACCGGTGGAGCCAGCGGACTTGGTCTTCTAGTTGCTGAGGTGTACGGTATGCGCGGCGCGACAGTGGCTGTGCTGGATGTGAATGAGATGGAGAACACTGAGGCGAGGGGTGTTACGTACTACAAGTGTGATGTTGGAGACAAGGACCAAGTTGCCAAGGTTGCTCTCGAAATTGAAAAGGATGTAAGTTCAAAGACTTTTCGACATATCCAATGCATTGCTAATCAGGCTTCAGCTCGGCACCCCAACTGTGCTCATCAACAACGCTGCCATTGTGGTTGGAAAGACTCTTCTAGACCTGTCACTGGATGAGATCGACCGAAGTCTTACCACTAACCTCCTTGGGCCTTTCTACTGTCTGAAGGCCTTCCTCCCTGCCATCATTCGAGGCGGAAACGGTGGCACAATTGTCAACATCTCTTCCGTCATTGGTACCGTGGGCGCCGCGCAATTAACAGACTATGCGGCCGCAAAGGCAGGAATCACGGCGATGCACCGATCATTGACAGCCGAGTTGCGCGAAAGCCACCCGGAGATCCGTACCGTTCTCGTAACGCCCGGCCAGTTGAGCACGCCTCTCTTCTATGGTGTCCAGACCCCCAACTCGTTTATTGCGCCCGTCGTCGAGCCCGTCGACGTCACCAAGGAGATCGTGGCGGCCATTGACAACGGAAGGGGCGCAACCGTTGGAATGCCCTTTTACGCCAGATGGATCGACTGGTTCAACGTGCTGCCCGTGGGAGTGCAGGTCATTGCGCGGTGGGTAGCGGGCGTTGACAGTGGCATGAAGACGTTCGTCGGAAGACGTGGACAGAAGTTGGAGTGAAATCGGCGCTGGCGCCGGGATCTTTGACGACAAAGGAGCAGGGGACGGAGGGGGATACGGATACACGGAATAAATGATAATGTATAGACCCTACAAGGCTGTTACAAGGCCAAAGACATGGCATTCGCTGGGTCAGCTTCGTTACGTCCATGTACTTGTAGATATCCACATAGACATATCGTGATGGGTAATTGACATTCAGGGGTTGTGTATTACTCATGGCCATAATCTTCCCATAGTCTTCCGAGAGTCTCCATCAACAAGGGAGTCAGCCATTCGAAGTGAACCTTGGGATAAAAGGCCATGATTAGAATCCGATGTCGTATTCTTTCATAGTGGATCACTTTGATAATTTCTCCATGACCGAACTGATACAACAGGCCATTTTTCAGGGGGTGAGTTGGTTCCTGGTTTGTCAGAGCCGTTCCGCACAGCAAACAAACAACTATGACGAAAGAGCCTTGTCTATCTTCCGCTAGAAAGACAATACCTACGAGAGGGTGTAGAGGTTTTACCTATCCAACTACTTATTACGGCAAAGACTCGAAAACTACCTATAAAGGTAAAACAACGAGTTGCCTAGTTGCTGCCCTAGTCAGGAGCCTCCTGTGTAACGTGGCTTGCAACACACACGGCACGGCGCCCTACGACAACTGGTGCCACATAGTCAAGCCAAAGAACCGTTGAACCTGGTCCGAGACCACACGACGCCTGCGTTGCAAGACTGGGCTTTTGAGAAAAAGCATGTGGTATGACGAAACATGCCCCTCTGTTAATGCCGCGACTGGCTCGGGGAAGCGTGATCCTGGGCGGGATCGGACAGGAAGAGGTCACGCTTTGAGGCATGGGAGGAGGCAACTGCAGCAGTTGCGGGCGCTCGAGGATATACAGAACGGCCGTCGGGCTGCAGGGAGTCTAAGTCGTCCGTGGGGAGTAACAGGAGAGCCGCGATCAAAAGAGGCCCGTGGGTGTGCCAAGGCATGGGGAGGTCTGCAGGGCGTCAACGTCACCCGGAGGCTGAACCGAGAGTGACAGGCTTGGGAAGGTTAGGGATAGAGTTAAAAGAACCGCCAACTTGAAGCTTCAGGAAGATTCATGGAACGTCATGACACGGTATGGCTTCAAGCCACGAGTTCGTCTGGTCTCTATCATTGCTTAGGCTAATTCCTTCATGGGAGAGGATTACAAAGCTACAGTACCATGCAGACAAGCAAGGGAGAGTACCTGCGCTGGTCTTACACGTGGAGTCCAATTTGCATGGTTTGAAGCAGTTGAACGAGACACCATGTGGTGAGGGTGGAGAGGTAAGGGTATGTTAAGCAGCAGCTAGCAGCCCCTCTAGGACCTTGTTGATGATTCCGTTCGGAACACCGGCAAGATGGTTCATCAAGTAAAGGTATCCGCAGACGCTACTGCGCCCGTTATGAACTGCACCGAGCCGCAAATGGAGACAAAAAGCCTTTTGGAAGTTCGTGCTCGGGAATGGATGTTTAAAAGAGCGAGCTTTCAAGTTCGGACTGGGGTGGGGGATTGTTAGAGCAGAACCCCTGTTGGTGATGAAAGATGGCGGGGGGGGAACAGTCAAGGGCTCGAATGGATAAAATGTCACTTGGGGCGCCTTCTACGCCCGCAAACCTGCACCTTGAATCCGCCGACATTAACGACGAGAGGGGCTTGGTCTCCGGGATCGCAAACATCCAATGGTGGAAGCTAAAGAAAGTGATGATGCCAATGGATTGAAGCGACGCAAACAAACAGTCGGAGTCGACGACATCTAGACGACCTCAACAGAGACGCAAGCCAAGGATTGATGATACTTTCAAGAGCACGCGACATTAATAACCATCAACAGCAGCCCGGGCCCCTCAAAAAACGCCCCTGCAAGGGCTGGAAGCAAGCAATCAACGGAGCGGTACCTCCCGGTAATAAACGCGCTACGATACGCCCGCTGGTTCCATCCTTTGCGACATAAAAACGCCCGCTCTAGGTACCAAGCGGGAAAGGGAATGGGCAGTTGACGACTTTTAACCAGCGAGCGAATCGCCTCGAGTCAGGCCTAGGCCCCTCTTGAACAAATCCATCGTCTCACTCACGTTTTGTTCCTGCCTCTCTCCTCTCGGTTCCCATTTCAGAGTCACTGTCCCTCTCAGCCCTTCTTATCTGCGCCCGCCGGCCACTGTCTCTTAACCCCTCCTCACCAATCACGCCGTCACGACAAGCCCGCAGCCACCGCGCGGACAACCTCTCACACTCACACCCCCCAGTTCCAGTTTGCTTTCCGCTCTTGAACCAAGATAAGCATTCTCACTCGTGCGCTTTCGCTTGCTTGATCCATTCGATTCGCCTTTTTTACTCTTGCATTTCTGCACGACCCCGACCTGTCCGTCTCCCTCGCCTCCATTCTGACGGATCGGATCCTGGCCCCCAAGCCATGTCCATGTCATCCACATGCCACGAGCCATGAGGCGAGCCCCCGAACCCTAGACGCCATCCACTATCACCTTCTCCACGGCTGCCGTTGTTGCTGCTGCTGCTACTACTGCATGCATCCACCATATGAAAGTCGTCCATGTCCCCTGAGCAGACAGCCACGGCAGTAAACCTTTGATTTCACATCCAAGACGGTGTTATCCAAGAGTCTGACGGACCTTGACTACGCTTCCATCAGTCCCGCCGCTGCGAGTTTAAAAGAGCACCGCCATACGGTAGACCAAGCCTCAGCTGCCGCATTGCCCACGTTCAGCTATCTAACCCTCCAACTACAGATGCAGGTCTAGGCGACGCAGCATCGTACACCTAGAGGGGTCATCTCCTTATCCTTCACCTCCCCCCATATAGTCCGCCAAGTCGACAATGCCACAGTGGTGGGTCGACTCTCGCATCGAAGCCACCGTCACCCGGCCCTTCGTCCTGAGCCAGCTTCTCCCGGATGAGATTGAGCGCCTAGATCGTCCCGTCGCCTTTGGCGGCGAGGACCTCACCGAGCGCACCTACTGGGAGAGCATCCGAAACGATGCTCCCCGCATGTTCCTCATCTTGGTCGACCTCGGTGTGCCCGATCAGATCTTTGGAGTTATTGACGATGGTTGGGATGACGCCGAGCTTCCCATTGCCCTCGAGGACGTGGACCGACTCGCCCTGACTGCAGTCCGCGACGAAAAGGTGGAAAAGAAGTTTTATCAGCGTCAATTCCACTACCTCCTCAAGCCTTTGCAGCGCGGGAGCCACCTTGTGTACGGCGACCAAGAAGTTGTGCCCCTCGATGTCATTGAGCGATCTCCCCTGGCCACTCACAAGTCGCATGCCATCGACAAAGTGAAGCTCCCCAATGTTTCGGGAGCGTTCTTTTGTCGCCGGCGATATTCCCTAGGCGCAGGACCTGGCGCCATACCGATATCCGAGTTTCTAGATGCAATTCAAGGGATCAAGGGGCTGCAGAATGAGCACATGGTCTCGTACTGGGCGTCTTATACTCACAATGGATTCGGATACGTTCTCTTCTCACCGCCGAGCGACCTTACGCTCAAGTCGTTTCTGGCGACGACACCCTCACAGTTCAAGCACCTGGCAAAGGCACGCCGTAGGGAGCTGCTAATGAACTGGATTCTGTGCCTGGTCGACACCCTCTGCTATCTCCACAGCAAAAACCGATCACACGGCTACATCAAACCATCAACCATCTTCTTCACCAACCAGAACCACATCTTCTTCTCCGACTCGACTCGACTAACCCCTGACGCTGTTATTCTTCACACGGATAAGTCATCTTTCGATCGAGAATGGTATGACTATGCAGCACCAGAGCAATGGGCACGGCCTGCGGGCGCGTCGAGTCCGCCAAACCGATTCACGCCTCCCGAGGACAGTCACTTTAGCATGATGCAGCAGTACAACTCCAACTCGTCCACAGCAATGTTTCTAGCCTCAAACGCGCATCTAAGCGCCCAGCAGGCCGATATATTCTCACTAGGATGCATCATACTAGAAATCCTATCATTGCTGGTCAAAAAGTCATCAAGCAAGTTTGCAGCTTTCCGGTCTGCGAAACACAAGACGGCTGGACGAGGTGGTGCGGTATTGGACACGTCTTTCCACAAGAACCTGGGCCAAGTAGAAGCATGGATGTCGGGTCTCGCCAAAGATGCCTCTCGGAAAGCGTCGCCAGGCAAGGATGACTCAAACTTCTTCCGAGGAGTCACTCCCATACTACATGTTGTCACGGGTATGTTGTCGGCCAATCCATATGACCGGCCTCCTGCCATTGAGGTACAGCAACGCATCTACCAGATCATGACGGAGGTCTGCGGCATCTCGGAGCCACATTGCGTACACCAATACACGCAGGACCTTGAGACATCATTTGGTGGACTACAGATCCAATCCAATGTTGGCAGTGTTATGAGTCGGTCGCAGTATCAACCCAGCGTCGGTCGCGGTACGATGCGGACATACGAGCACAGCCGAAATAGCAGCAGTGGCGGGTACTCACAGGGTAGCCGCACGACGACCAGCAGCGAAGCTGAAGTGGACGGTCTCTACATGACTGGGCATCCAAGTCCACCGCAGATGATGCCGCAGGCCACATGGTCGCGAATGACCAATGCTCAAGGCCAGCTCTATGCGGCAGGTCCATAAGAGGCTTCGAGCGTGAGTTGAATACGAGGACGCGTTGGCTGCGTTTTCTGTCATCAAACATTTTATTAATCTTATTGCGATGAGCGATTCCTTTGGAGCGAACTCATTTATTGGAGCTGGGGCTATTACTCGAGCTATTACTCAAGATACGTACTCCCGCTGATCTGAAACGTGACGGCTCGTTGTCGGTCTGCCTGGAGTAAGCTCAACCCTGGCAGTGTCAAATTGTGCTTCATAAATCTGACACATGAAGGGGCTTGGGATGCGAGGCTTGGATCTGCATCATCAGCAAGGCGCGGATCTCACACACATTGAATCTCTACCATGGTGTCAGACAAGGTAGATGAAGCATATATTTATGAAAAGGGAAGATGATATTGTAGGATATAAAAAGAGCATGAGCCTAGAAAAGGCCGAGACAATGGAAGAAAGTGGGGGTTGGATAAGGCACTACGATTCATGAGCTTGAGACATTTGGCATGCAATTTATATTTGGCATTCTTATGATTGGGGGGCACTTCCACGTGAGGCATGGTCTGGTTCTGTTTTCTTTCTTTGGACAATGCTGCTGCAGATGTGGACGTGGATGTGAAACACGGGAGAGCTTGGAGGCATCATACGTGAGGCTTTTCCCGTACTGGGCAACGATGTTGTAACTGGTGTGCCTAAACAGGATCGATCCTTTTTATATAACGCATGACATAGGCATTGCGACATGACATGGGGAAATGATCAACAAAAGTCCAGTTTGCAGATGGATGCAGGGCCGATGCCGACTTTGCAAAGGAAGCGTTTCAGAGGAGGGGGGGCCATGGATGGGGGTGGCTTTCCATGTTTTTTCGTGATCCCAGCACAAGTCCGTTTAGCCAAGCCTTGCGTTCCCTGTCATTGTAGTCCCTTGATACAAGTTCAAGCTTGATCTCAAGGTTCTTGAGTGTATCGAGATCAAGGTCCATATCTCTGAGCTAGAAGAGGCGCGTGGCCAAGATGAACCAATCGGTTCGGGGGTAAAGTTTTTACTCTCCAATAAGCCCCGTCCCGTTATCTTTTCCCGAGAGGCGTACGTCATCGACGCCGAGAAAAGTGAGTGTGGGGGAGGGAGGGGGGAGCTGAGGGAGAGAGAGAGCAAAAGCAGGATCAGGATTAGGATCCATCTGGTGGAGAGGCTGTGACTTGAAAGAGAAGGGACGCGCGGTAATCGCGGGGCTACATTGAAGCCAACAGCATCAATTTTTTTTTCCCTCTCTTTTTTTTTTTTCTAGAGGCTTTTTGAATGGGATGGCTCAGGGGCTACGTAGTAAACTATTGAGTGGCAAAAGAGCCTGTGCTTTGTTGAGGAACGAACGAATTGTCTTTTTGCACATGAGTCGTTTATCCCACCGGGCCACGCCTCCTGAGGCTGAAATTTTCTGCGCCAGCCTTGCCCCCATTAGAGGAAAAGGCCGAGAGAGATGCCCTCATGAGACGATTATCCCCCTCCTTCTGGAAGTAGGAGGTATGGATATCAAGTGTCGTCAGCAGGTTGCATCTTAAGCCCTGCCTTGCTTCAGCCCCTGCAAGGCTGCCCAGACGCGGAGAACAAGAGATCTCGCCTCCTCTTTTTCCTCACTCTTTTCTTGCCCAGGCTGATAATGAGCTGAGCAAGGCTCCAGCAAAGCAGAAGAAAATGGCTCTCTCAATGGTCGGACCACCCCCTTTACCAACTTTCTAGCGCCAACGCTCTATTTTAGTGAGACTCTGCCAGCAACACAAGTTGGAGGGTTGGCACAGCCAATAGCGTCGTGCACGCACACACTCCACCCCATCGACGATTGTGCAGCAATAGCGGGAAAAAAGAGCTCAAGGGTCAAGGAGCAAGGTTAAGGAGCTTTGCCTTGTTTCCTTTTTTTTTTTTTTTTAACCTGCGACCTCTCCATTCTTTTCTTAATAAGGGACCAACGACCCAGTCTCAAGGCAGTGGTGTTTATTTTGTTATTTACATTGGGACGACAACTTCATTCCATTCATCAATCGTTTACCATCTGGAACAACAAAAAGGAAGCCTAAAAGACATTCTACCCCCCCCCCCACGATCGAGACACACCACACCCGTACGCGTGGCCCCGAAAACCCGTCCAATCCCCTTGTCTCTTGAATTCTTCAGCTCCCTCCTTCGAACGGGCGCGGGCTCCCCATCGTCATTTGTTTAAGGGTGGAAAGAAGGGCAAGGAATTCTTGGATTTTTCGGACAGTCTTTTCCTGATCGGCATCACCATCGCTACCAACCTTGAAGGAAGAAAAAAAAAAAAAAAACTTTCTTTTTTTTTTTAAGCTGTCGCTACCTACTGGTCCGGATTTGGAGGGGCAAAGTTAATTGCTGGTGGCTGCTTCGAAACCTCACGACGACGAACGACGCGCAAGAGCTTAAAAAAAAACTCGTATATCTTGCTTGGCTTGCCATTCGCTTTATATCTAAACGATTTCGCCAAGAGGGAGAAGAAAGAGAAAGCTCGTTTTTATCGCTTTTGCATCACGATGCGTTCGCCGACTTCACTCTTGGTTCTGCTATGGACATTGGTGTCGATAGCTTTGACAGCTGATTCTGTCCACCTTTCTGGCACGTCGCAGCTCGCGACACATGGTACGTCTCTTTTGCGCAAGGCCGCGTCACACCTCCCAATCTTACAGTTTCCTCCCTTGTAGGTGTTGCATCCCAATTACCTCCTCATGAGCGCCTCGTCCACGCTCAAGATCGCTCGAGACAGGTCGCCCTGACGCAGAAGCTGGGACCTGGCGCATTCAAGGCTTCCATCCTCGAAGCCGCCTCTGTCAATGTCAAGTCTTTTGCGCATGGCGGTATGAGCCTGCTCCTCGACCTTGCATCCTCTTCCAACGACGTCCTCGACTTTATCGGCAACAATACCAACTCTGTCTTTTCACGATCCGAGCCCAGCGAAGAGGGCAACGCAGCTTCAGGAAGGAAGCACGTCGCCTACACTAGCATCGCCCTCGTCCTCGTCATGCTCTTTTTCGCCGTCTGGATGTGATGGACAAACCCTCATCTACTTCTTTTTGGACACTTTTTTCTACTTCGTATGCATATTATGATACCCCCCGGTTTGGCGTTTTTATCGGGCTGGCTACGCCCCCCGCGACGGTTTTTGGGTGAATGATCCCCAACGTGTATGTTGACTCATACTCTGGAGATGTATCCCGTGGACGGGCAATGAGGTGATTTTTCTGGGCTGGGCCTTGTTGCTGTTGGGCGGCAATGGGAGCACCCTGGTTGGTTAATGATAATGGCTGGATAAATAATGACAGAAATGTAAATGACAACGCATTTCGCATTTGGAGAGCGCGTGCGTCTCCTGATGGCGGAATGTTCATCAAATATACAGATATAGATCTGCACATAGAAGCAAACACATTGAAACTTATGCCTACTGTTCATAATCGGTTGTGAATTTGTGCTATGTCGAGGCCAACCAAGTTGCTTCTCAAATTATGCAAAGGACACTCGAGCTCAGATGAAGCTACAAGGCGGCAAATGACAATGCCATACCCACAGACAACATCATGCCCATGTGCGGTATTCGGAGCACTTCGCTTGTACTTAGCTTGACCATCCCAACTTCGCCAAACTTGAACCCGGTCGAGAGCGCCTTGTGGCTTTCCGCCTTGTCTTGTTCAATGTCGAATGTCTCAGACACGGTCTCTCTGTCCATCTCCATTCCTGGTAGCAGCAAGCTGTCGAGAAGACCTGTTCCTGAGTCTAAATGCTGTAGACATCCATCTGGCGAACATGTGGTGCCCTCAGGACAACATCCGCCACCAAGTTCTTGTCCGCACTGCGTCGTGTTGGCCAGACAAGCTGCGGGGTGTTCTTCAGAAACAATGCACTCGTCTGTTATAGCGCAACAGTATATCCCCGAGGGAGACCATCTTGTTTCGTGGCAGACTTGGAGTGGGGGACAACAAAAGTTCTAACCATCATGTTAGTGAGGATCCGCAGCCAAGGCCCAAGAGATGAAGCGTACAGGCTTAAAGTACGCCTGACAATCATGAAGGTGATTCCCACACATCTGAAAAGGCGGGTGATACGGGTGTTTCTCTTTATCCCCGTGAAACACCTTTGACACCAAAAAGTCGGCAGACATCAAGTTCGACAAGTCAGGTTCCGGCTGCTTCTAGTGACCGTTTGCGATATCGACGACAACAAGGACAGCTACCACGACGGCGGCGAGAAAGGTGACAAGAAGAATGCCCATGAATAGGTATCGAATTCGGCGGTCGTAGAGATGGGCGGGTTTACCCCAGGGTGTGCGGGTGTGTGTCTGGCATTGCGATTTGTCTACCATGGTAGTCTAGGGAGATAGTGAAGTTGAAGTAAAGCAGCCTTGGGACGATAGGATCTAGGGTGTAGGATATGAGGTGAATTATAGGATCGAGATGTTGGAAATGAAGCTTTGGAGGCTTTGAGTTGAAAAGGATCCATAGAGGCAGCCCAAGGAGTGGGATTCTCCTTCTCTGAGCTCCCAAAACTTGAAGTCAGCCATCTAGGTGTCAACTGCCAACGGCGCACTTCCAGATCCGCCTCCAATTTAAACATCTCACGCATCTATGGCGCTCAAGAAGCATTGGCCAAGGATAAACGGTATAGTAGAAACTCGACAATGGTGATGCATGTCGAGCCGTTGGGCCAGTCCCCAGATCTTCAAGATAAGTTTCGCGAATAAGGCCACAACATTGATGGAAAGCTGACGATAACCCACCCACATCTCATTGACGAGCAAGAGGCTGTAGATTGCCGTGGCTTGAGCCATGCATTGTGAGAAATACCCATCAACAACGCCACAGAGTCGGCCAAGTCTAGCGCAACCGTTTTGAGAAGCCACATAGGGGTCTTGTTTCATGACGTGTAAGGGGTGTATGTCAGCAGAATCACTGATTGGGACTTGCTCAATGATACAAGTTAACTGGTTCTTAGTCTTATCTCGAGTCAGCATATTGATGTAGAGATCCGCCACTTCTACTTCATCTGCTGCTTCTCATTGCTCGGGTTGTCACTGGAGCAAAAGAGAATTATCATGGGGAGCATATTGCCTACCTAAGAATACCGGTCCCAAAGTATAGTAAAAGACAAGATACCTCAGCTAAATACCAGAAGCGCAATGCCCAGTTGTACCCTACCGTAGACTGAAGATGGTCTCTACTATTATCGTTCCGGTATTAGGACTCTGACGGTATGGACGACCCACTCGGGCTGAGAGGACGCTTGAGATTCCAAAGGATTGATGTTTTAGAAACAGCATCATAAGCTCATGGCTAGTCTAGGGACAGATAAACATTGTTTCTCTTGAAACAAACAAAACAAACATCTAACTTGATAGAGGAGGAAGACGCAACCAAGTGTATCATGGCTGATCAAGAACAGATAGGACTTGTTGATGAATACGCCAAAGAACGCCGACAGCCAGCAGAATTCATCTCTATATTTTCAAAATGCTTTAATCACAAGATTTCATCAAGTTTCAAGGAGTGATCAGTGTGACCTCGAAGATGTTCAAGTCAACCCGTGCATGCGCATGCGCAGCCAATCACAAGCCTCGCATTTGTGGCGCGTAAGGAGCTCTTACCAACGAACAAGCAAATAATCAAACTATTCCTTGGCCAGGCGTTCTTATGGGCATCAGTAGATTATGAATTGATGTCATAGGAGGGGCAGGTCACACAGCAGTGGTGTTATCGTTGTTGAGGCTACTGGGTAAGGTATCGAATACCACCTGGGTGCCTCCTGATAAGTCTATCTCGGTCAATCGGTGCTTGTATTTGCCGATAGTCGCTTATCAGAAGCATCAAAGAGCGCATGCAAATTGTTTACTATCGTCGCAAATGCCAATGAAGAGTGTTTAAAACGGTAAATCAGTTAATAATAATGTCTATTGATCTTCAACCAAAGCTTTGAGTCTTCAAATGGCCATAATTTTGAATTTTGCGGCGGAATATAAATTTCCCTCCATCCTGTGCCGTTTGTGTATCGCTCCTCACCTGAGCTCTGGGGCCAGAAATAAGGGCACCGATCGGCCTTACTCAGCAAATTTTCTCCAGACAACCATCATCCCGCCGCCTCTACGCCAGAACGAAGCCATCGCCAGCTGCCGCGCTGCCCTCTAAGTTCCTCAGACGAGAAATACCTCTAATTGCGCCTGTTGCTTATGTACCGATAAAGTCACCATGATGGCTGAGCCCGCCCAGCCCGATCTCAGCGCGGCCATGTCCCCGACGGGTGCGTAGAAATCCATGCTTTCCAATGTCCCGCTTGATCTCCCCCGCCACCTGAAGAACTCTTGCGAGCTCGCGCCGGTCTGCTGCGTAACCATGCTGACTGCCGTACCCGTAGGCATCAAGCAAGAGACAAACATCCTCGATGGCCTCGACCTGGACTCGATGCTGCAAGCCGCGACCAAGCGTCCCTTCGATGGAAACACCAATGGCGACGAGTCCTCCAAGAGGGTCAAGACCGAGACCGAGCCTATCCACGATAGCGCGTTCGAGCCGGATCCAGGCGCTGAAGAATCGCTAGAAGATGGGCTTGCGCTTCTAGTTCAGAATGCGCTCAACAATGTCGGCGATCTGGTGTCCCAGTTCACTCAGGACGCAAACATGGCTCAGGCGACAAGTGATCCGATGGATGTTGATCCCGCACCAATCCCCGAAGCTTCTCTCCCTCCATCCCCCGTAACGTTCCTCTCTGACCCTCAAAAATACTTGCGCAAGGCCAGTCGACATGCGCTCGGCAACATGGTAGGTTGGCGCGACTACGTACCGCGACCGAGTGCTTACACGACTGGCATAGGCTCTCTCTATCCTCCTCTTGTTCTCGCAATCCTTCGACGACTCAATAAAGCCGATCCGAGATGTAGAATCGCAACACGCCAAGGCTTTCCGAAACCTGCAGACCTCGTTTGAACAGACCAAGCAGATCTACTCTTCCAGCGCCATCCTATCGGCTGATGAGCTAGAACTTCAAGACCATGAATCTCGCACCATCCTCGATCTCGCGAATCTCGCCCAATTCGCCATTTGGCTACTCCAGACCACACCATCATATTCCAACGCTCATCAGAACTTTCACTCCATATTTCGAGGACAAGTCTCAGACCTGGGTTCTGATGCGCTTGACCTGTATCTTTCCCTCAAGACTCAAGTTGCGATTGACGCGCTTGCCACAAAAACTCCAGAACAACAGTCTGAGCCGATACTAGATGACGCCATGATAAGCGGGATGGAGGATAAGCTACGTGGGCTTCATCACAATTCGGATCTGACACCAGCAGATCAAGAGTTCATCTCATCTGTACGGTCAAGGAAAGACGCGATTCAGGGCGAGGCGCAACCCGACACTGGTGAGTGTTTTGCGCCGCATCATGAGAGTTCTCGCTGACGAAAACAGCATCTCTAAGGGAAAAGTACAAAGTGGATGACTTGCTGGCTCAAGTTGCTACTTGCGTCAAGACTCGACTGGCATTGATGTCGGATCTCGGATCAAGACTAGGTCATCCCATGCCATCCAGCGAGGAGACTGCAGTTGACCTATTGGGTGACGCCGCCGGAAATGACGATCCTGATCTCGACTTGGATGATCTATCTTCCTTCTTTGAGAAGACCACCTCGGGTCTTGTCCAGGACGCTCTGGCTGGTTTGACCGAGACCAACCCGGAGCCAACACCAACACCTGCAGCCGAAACAGTTGAACAACCGGCTGCAGTCGAGCCCACAAAGAGCCCTGAAAAGGTTGAGCCTTCTTCAACACCTCAGACAAATGGCAAGGTAGACTTTATGACGGACTATAAGGAGTTGGAGGCTCTTGTGGCTGAAAGCACTTCGAATTACGTCAAGACCACATTACACGGGCTATCTCCAGTCCCATATCAGCCAACCGTACCTACAAGTACAAGTAAGTCTGAAACCAATCTGGATCTCAAACTTTATCCACGAACAATGGCCAACAATCTGGTAGCGCAATCGTATCTCAGCCAACTCCAGCAGTCACATGCTCAACATCCTTACTACTCATACACACACAGCATACCCGAACCTCCTCCCCCTCCCCCAGAGCCTGGTCAAAACTTGCCGCCGAATCAAACCTGCCCGAGCGCTGTTTTGTATGACAAGGCGAGACAGGCGGCAATCTCAAAGTCATCCGCCCACACTAGGAGAGAGGGTCTTCACTCGACACGCCGTCCCTGGACTCAAGAAGAAGAAAAGGCACTCATGGCTGGTCTTGACATGGTCAAGGGTCCTCACTGGAGTCAAATACTCACTCTGTTTGGGCAGAATGGCACCATTTCCGATATACTCAAAGATCGGACACAGGTTCAACTCAAGGACAAGGCTCGTAACCTCAAGCTGTTCTTCCTCAAGACCAACTCAGAGATGCCGTACTACCTACAGGCTGTAACTGGCGAACTCAAGACTCGCGCTCCTACACAGGCAGCCAGGAAGGAGGCGGAGGAACGCGCAAGGTTGAACTCGGAGGAGGATCAGGCTAGGATACAAGGCATAATGACACTGGCCGGGGGACTGCAGAACCCTCCACAAGGACGGGCAGCGGGAACACCAGCTTCAGCCGTTGGTCAGGCTGTCATGACACCCGCTCAAGCAGCGAGTGCAGCACAAGCCGCGTCGACGCAACACGGCTCGCCTGCCCAACATCAAACACCTACTCACTCTTACTCTGCCACCTCCTCGGGATATCCGCCCTCCTCGCTACCACAAGCCAGACCGAGCATGATGACTGCTACACAACAGTCTCATCAGTCTACACCTCAGCAGCCTGCCCGGCCACAGGCACCTCACACTCCTCGAGCCCAACAACAACACTTACCGCAACAACCCCAGAGCGCCATGCACTCTCCCGCTCAGGCTCGATCTCACACGTCGACTCCTGTCGGGCAGATGCATCATTCGCCACCGGCTCACCACACCCCTACTCCTCAGCCCGCACCCGCGCAGCCCACTCAGCCTCAATACTCTCCCCCTCAACATTCGCAACTCACATTCCCGTCGCCTCCACCCACGGCGCCCGTTCACACCATGCAAATGCCCCATGTGCCTGCCCCTGAGCCTCAACACGACATGCACGACAACGCTGCAGAGGCGGCGCTACTTCAAGGCCTTCAGGCGGCGGTGGCAGAGTCGCTGTGATGCAACGTCACACAAGGACGCCTGCAGCCCAACTCGGTGACAACGGGTGATGCCAAGCATTGAAGAGTTTTTTACTTCCACTATGAGCTCGACCCTGTTTTGTTTTCTCTTGAACATTTTTTCTTTTCGGTTTCGCGTTTGCTATAACAAAAGCACCATGGATAAAAGTGCACTCGGCTACCCAATTTTGTTTTTTCCCCAAAGTTCCAGGCATTGTCCTGATTTGAATGGGGAAGGGAGGGGGCCAGCTATAGATGAAAAGGCCTCGACGGCGGAATTTTTAACAAAAAGGGGTGAAATGAACCAGTCTTTGCTTGCAATGATACCACGACTAAGGAGCATGATTGATGGGTAGGAGGGGAGCGAGAATAGTTGCAATAGACTATCAAATCAAAAGTATTACAATTCGGTACCTAACTTGTACTCGTGACTCTTGTGCAACGGTCATAGCGACCCTGTGTTTTTGTGATGCCATATAACCGGGGAGGGTTCAAACAACGGGGTTGAAAACTTCTGGGTAGCCTTAATATATATTTGTGCCCAACGGCAACGACATGATCATGAGACTCGACAAAGATGGCTTCACTTCCAACCAGGAAGTTACCCTGGATGCCGTGTGCCATATGTGCTGTAGCAAGCCGAGACACAACATCAACTATCCGTGGCATGTACCTAGCCTGAACCATGAAGCTTGTGAGACGTGCCATCCGCAGATATACAACAAGATCATCATGTGCCATGGATGTATGTATTGGCACGGAGTGGTATAAGGGAGGTAGCGAGACCAACATCAATTATACCTGTGGTAGTTAAGACGCAGTCTCTCGTTTTCTCATATCAACACTCCAAAATCAACATGTTCCAGAGTGTATATCCCGGTCAAGGAACTGGCTACAAAGCTACATGCGCAGCAGCTGGGACCGTTTGTCGCAACCCGCCTACAGCACTGAAGCTCAATGGTCAAAGGATTACATCACAGTATTGTCAGTTTCACGCTTGCAGGCAAGTTGACGGAGGGCGGGCATGTCCGAATGCAAAACTGCCTCGAGCTGTAGTTTGCAGCCAGCGTGAGTCAACGGTGATAACTCGGGAGGGTGGCTAACAAAGAGGCCAAGATATCCGGTGTCAGGCTGTTGACAACGGTACGAGATGCAATATTGACGTCAAGGATGGAAACTCGGCCTTGTACAGGTACTGTACGCCGCTTCGTGAGATATCCCGAGCCTACAGTGAGACTTGACTTCAGCAATTAACAGCAAGGAAACAGATTTATGTACATTGCCTGGCTGTGAGGCTCAACGGACGTGGCATAACGGCCAAGATCTGGCGTTTTGCCATGAACATCGCTGCGAATACGACGCCTGTCGAAACCATAAAGATGCCGGTCCCTTTTGCAAAGACCACACATGCGATGACACTCATTGCATAGCCTTTGCTCAAGGAGTTGATCCAGATGACCCTCAACGCTTCTGTGAGCGACACCGTCACTGCCAAAAACCACAATGCCGACGTCTCTGTCACGTCCGTGACAACGGTCAACCCTCACCCTTTTGTGGCGCACACTACTGCGAGGCACCCGACTGCGAAGCCGAACGTGAGGGGGGAGCCCACTGCCGCGATCACGCATGTGCTGAGCAAGGCTGCCTCGAAGGCCAGGAGTTTTCAGGAAGTGGTTTCTGCAAAAAGCATACGTGCAAGACGCGCAATTGTCGGCTTAGAAGGCTTGGCAAGGACTACTGCCCTTATCACGAGTGCGTGTATGGCGGCTGTGAAGCTGAGGCGATGGAGGGTCGTTATTGCAAAGGACATCAACAATGCTCCGAGGTCGGTTGTGAGAATAGGAGGTATTCTTTTCAAGGGACAACACGCATCGTATGCGAAGACCGTAAGCCCCCCCCCCTTTCCTTGATTCTCTCAGTACAACTCTGAAAATAAGCAGATTTGTATGGTGTGTGTCCAGGCAACAACGATAGACGAGGCTGTGGTCGACGAGCAGAACGAGGCACACGATTCTGCGAACACCATCTTTGCCAGGTTCGTGACTGTCAAGACCCAAAAGCACCTCCGTTCGAATTCTGCATTAGTCACAAGTGTCTTGTGCCAGAATGTCACCGACCTAGGCAACCTTCAATCCACGGACTTGCCCAGGGAAATGCTGACGGACTCTTTTGCGACGGACACGGCTGTAGGCAAGTTGGTTGCAACAACCAGGCTGCGCCGGGATCAGGCTGGTGCTTGAACCACGGGAGGAATCGGATAGTCGGTGTCAGACAACAAATAGGCGAAGCAGAAGATGAGCTAGGAGAGCCTATTCCTCGACATGGCGAGGCTGGGTATCGTCGCCCCCAGAGACATCTCGGTTGGGCCGAGAGGAGGTATCAAGACCCATGGGCCTCGTGGGGTACGGCGATGTGACGAGAAAGGCTCTGAAAGTGTAACAAGTTGTGAGGCAGGCTGTCAGAGTGCCTCGCTGCAGCCTAGGGAATAAGCCACGCTGGTTCGTCACCGGTTGTGTGATGTTTGGGGGCCGAGAGTGACGGCTAAGAGGAGAATGTGTTTGTTGGTTGAGAGTTGGTGGGCAACTTCAGGTTCAGCTTGGTGGCGCAGGGTTGAAGTGGTTGGCTCCAGCTAATTCGAGGCCTGTTTCTCGAGATAATATGTCTATCAATTTAAAGCATATAAAAATAATAGGAAATAAGTCAGAGTATGAAGCAGTCTCAACCACAGCCTGATGCATAGACAAAGAAAAGACTTGGTCAAAAACAGAGGCTCAAAGATAGCCCTGCTCTAGTAAATGCACCGCCCTTGCGTCGCATGTTGCAGGGCCTGGAACCAAGTGATCGGGCGGTGCATCTCGGGTCGATGCTGCTGCAAGGGGTCCCGTGGTGACGATTCCTCTTTTGTTTGGTTTTGGGGCCTTTGATGGTGTGGAGGAGAAGAAGATGGATGGACGATGAGGCCTCACAAGGCGTACATGTCATGCGGTAGCGGGACTGTGTCTTGGTCTTATACACACTGTATTGTACTTATTTTTTACGCTTAGCTACGTACACCCATCAGTACCACCTAAATTAACTTCTTTTCACACTGTATGCCCTTGCAGGTCACCATGTCCATCTCCCGCTCGCCAGGTCCCTCGTGGACGAACTCCTGCACGTCACTCTCATCTCCCGCAAAAACGCATGCACGACACAATAAACTAATGGATTTTGCATCTGCTGTTATCCCCGTTTCTCTCTTCTCTTTGGTGCCCTTTCGTTAGCTTCTTTGACGCCGCTCGGTCCATGTATCTATGCCCCTGGATAGGTAGGCTTGCTCGAGGCCAAGCGCCTCTTCCAACGGCATCAAAGACTTTTTCATGCAAGCCTTCAAGCCCACACTCTATTTCATGAATGTTTTCCAAGTATTATCCCCATCTTGTCATAACTGCTCTAAACTCTCCCTGTCAGCCACTCTTTTTCTTTGTCTTTGTCTACGCCGGGAATGACCACCATCACCATTGAGACATGGACCACGCGCGCTCTCATCCAACCGACTAAATTCCCAAAGTTCCCCTCGGACACAAAAAGTGCTGGTTTTTTTTTTTTGCTCTGCCACAGTTGTTTGCTTTCTTTTCTCGTCAAGTCTGCCACACACTTGTGCTCAAGTCCTAGACGGAACGTTCAGGAACATTTACACTTGTTGACTCCTACTCATCAGCCGCCCCCTACAAGCCACGATAGCATGACCTTGAGGACATTCTTCTTCTACTTTTTCAATCCATGTTTGACTTCCCCGTGGTTTATGTGTCATTCTCTCTACCGGTGACAGAGTCAGAGCAAGTTGCCTGATACAGAAGCTGGTGTTTAAAAAAAAGAGAGCCTGCTCTGACCTGCAGCAGCCCGTTTCTCCTTGTTCTATATAAACAACACTTCTGACCTTCTTTGATCACCTGCATTAGCCCAGTGTCCCTTTCAGCTGTCATTCTCTCCTCTGTGGACCCCTTCCGAGACAATCATCAGGGTCATTCATTAGCTTCACGACCGCTCTGCTCTAAAGGCAGACACATTTGATCCTCTTTAGCCCCGAGTCCTAGATATCTCTCGTGTTGTCTCAGAGATAGACTGTCTTTATATTTCCCATCGTCTACCCAGCTCTCTGGAACTCCGACTGTGACTGATCATCAGAAACCGACACCACTCTACAAACTCAGGTCACTCAAGCTTCACAATCAGACATCAGTTAGAGAAACTCTGAGACGAAACCTATGGCCGAAATGACATCTCGACGCTTCTACGTTGAGACCAGCCCTGAGGGCCGGCCTCAGTTCGTTACTGTCAAACGATCCCGATCCTATCATCACCACCGTCACTCCTGCGATTACTACAAGGTCAGCCGTGAAGAGTGGAAGACTCTTGTCAAGCAGAATCAACAGCTTGAAGAGGCCAACCAGGACTTTGCTGCTCAGAATGAAACTCTGAGGGTGAGGCTTCACAATGCAGAGGCCGAGACTCATCGTTTGTGTCATGTCGTTATCCCTCAACTCAGAGACCAAGTCGAGCACCTCACGGCCGAGAACGAGTGCCTCCGTCAATCCATCAACAACTCCTGCGATTCTACATCTCGAAGCCATCGCGAGATGGATGCTCTGCGGGCCAAGGTCTGCCGTTTGGAAAAGGAGAACAAGACGCTGAAGGACGAGAACGGTGACCTCCGATACCGTGTGTGCCAGCTGTCCAAGCAGATCGACCAGAGCCTCAGTCGCCGTGTCGCCGACTTGACCAAGCAGATCGAGTACTGGACCAACCAGTCTGGCTTCTGGAAGAAGACGTACGAGGAGCTGCGGGAGAGACACATTGGGCTTATCACTGTTGTCGAGTCCAAGACGGAGAAGATTGAAGTCTACGAGGATATTCTGAAGCGACGACGTGTCTGCTAATTTGATGGAATCTCCCTCTTTTCTCTTTCTTCTTCCATTTTCACCGGCATTTCTGGATGTCTACGGGATAGCAGCCGCGTTGGAGTGGCCAGGCAGTTTGGATCATGACTGGCTTTATTGGGATTGACGACATGTTGCACCATGTCTTTATGCCGATTTTGTTTTTATCTGTTGGATATGCTATGTCTTTATTTTGAGGTGAGCAGCATTATCTACGCTTGCATGCATGACTAGGTAGTTGGCTAACAAGTTGTGTTGCAGTTGGAAATACCCCTTTATGTACCGGGCTGGGAATTTGGATCTCATTCAGACTGGATCAACATTCACCACCGCATGATATCTTTCTTCTTATTCTTCTCTTCTTCACTTTACGTTTACGCGCCATGACCAATGGGTAGACGACGACATGGCATGTTGGATAGGATGTGTTCGGAAACAAGGAACTTACACCGGCTATCATATGGAGGGTGGTTCTCCCACATTTATTCAAATCACCTTATACAACCCCACGAAAGTGTCTCAAAGAAGTTAACGCCGTTGGTGAACTTTCCAATACTTATCCACTTTATTCCCGCGTGATAGTATCTTTGTTCTTGTAAAGTTAAAGGTCATCTGGTGTCCAAGTCGTGATGGTTTAGGGTAGCAATCAATAGCACAATGTCTCGAAACACCGAGGTATGAGGCACACACTCTACCCCTCTACAGGCCATACGTGACAAAAAGAAACAAACCATCTTGTCGGCTGTAATACCCCTCATCAGTCAGTCCACTTGGTACCCATGCTGCAAGGTATCTCAGCATGGCCATGACGTGAAGTGGGACCACGAAGATGCAAGTACAGAATTCACAATCACAATAACAACGACAAAATTCCACTCATGCTTTGTCACTGGGCGATGAAGTGTAACAAGAAAGGTTAGCTTTGTCATCTAGAATGAGCCATCAAATTTCAAATTCTGCCTGGAGGGAGGGGGCGGAGGCATTGCGCGCGCGATGCAACGCGATGTCCCGTGGTATCGCGCATCTGTACAATAACGAAGACGACGACGCGAAAGGGGGGTGACGAGGCAACCAGAGAGGGTGTGTGTGAAGGGGGTGTTTCACGAGTGAATCGATAGAGGGGGAATACCGTAGAAAAAAAAAAAAAAAAGTAGAAAAAAGGCAGCCACCCATCGTGCAGCATATGAAATAGAAAAAAGTCCTATTTCAGGCAGAAGAGGGACTTTGTGGGTGATGGGGATTGGTCGCCTGACATGGTTGCCAAGGGTATGGTTTTTGGGGGCCATGACGACGAAACCAGGCTGGTGACGACGATCAAGATGGATGGACGATAATTCAACTCCCATGTTTGTTGCACAGAGATGTGTGGAACTGGAGGGGGAGAACGGGTTTGAGAATACGAGGACAGCTTCCTGCTGGTCTGAAAATGGATCATGATGATAATCGTGGATGTTGGATAGTGGTGGGTGGGCAATGTGAAACACTCGACATCATGATGGATGGGCGGCGGCACTCGAGGTTTCATGGACGGTATCCTGAGTGGATGCCAGAAAGACGGGATAGATAAATCTGTAGTGGTGTGTGCAAGGCTAAAGGAGAGGGTGTAGAGAGTGGGAATTCTCGAGGGGGGCCATATGACCATCACTAAGGAGGTTGTAGACCCTGCCAAAAGGACTATTCGCATGACCATGTAAACGACACCAACAAAGTCCTATTTTTTGTCCACTTTGACTCATGGACAGCTTGGCCTTGACCCAATCCGCTCTTCGACACCAGTCACGCAGTGACGAACTGTTTCTATTTTGAAAAAAAAGTGCCCGCCAGTTTGAGGTGGCAGTAAACGTGGGCGCAATAGATACGCTTCGCCATGGATGGAAAATCGAAATCGCCATCGGGTAGATCCGTGGCCTAGCGAAACGGATAAAGCCTGGGATGAGGTTGAGGTGACGGCCGTGTCATGGATCAAGTCTAAATTACTTGCCCAGTTGGGAAATGCCATCGAAGGCTGTTCACCGAGGGGGGGCCGCTTCCCGATGGCGTTTAGCGACCGTTGAGGGGGGACGGGACGCCCCATCCGCTGGGTAGGGGCTGGAAACTTTGCCGTTGCGCTGGCTTCGGTGAGGTTGCTCGGTAGGTCGGGTCCGGGGGGCCACAAACAGGAATACTCAAAAATTGCTCCAAAATGACAGCATGCTTTAGGTCACCCCGTGAAAGGGACTGACGCAGGCAACAAACTGACCTAGGGCTGGAAACGTGGTGACGGGGCAAGCTTGGCAGCGGGAGCGGGAATGCAGGGAGAGCCATGACGGCGGACCAAGGGACACTCACTCCTCTCATCTCAATCAATCAATCAATAATCCATTCCAGTCGAGGCCTCCTTGTCCAGCCAGGGCCGATTCAGCCCAGCAGTGCCCAGCCAGTCAGGGAGCACCCAGCCAAGCCAGGCTCGAGGCCACCAGAACAAAGGGGGCGGGTACCGAAACACCCACACGCAATCCAAAACCATCCATTTCAGCTACAGCTCCATTCCCACCCATTCCCGCCGTGTCAGAAAATTTTGATGTGCCCCAATTTTGTTTTGACAGGCGGCAAGTCCAAGCGTTTAACTTAGGTTGTGAGGCCCCAGATGCGGGAGGCCCCCCCCCCAGGCGGAAGCTCCCCCGGCCCCGGTCCCAACTGACCGGCGACCGGCGGCGGGCGGCTTCTCGAGTCGCTAGGGTACCTAGGGATGTTAGACCCGACGGGACTTCCTGTCAACCTTCCGTCTCCCCACTCATTGAGGCCCTACCAGCTTGGGCAGTATGAGCCCCCCGCGATCTTGTCTAGATTACCAAAATTACAGTACCATTTTGGCTCTGCTTCGTGATGCGCATGTGCTCTCAAGCTCCTGCAGCTTTCGTCATAGCTGGCCAACAATATCTCTCGGCCACTCCCGGATGCAAGAAAGACGAGCAGAGGAGGGGTCAAAAGGCAACCGTAGACGAACAAGGGGGGCCAGGCACTACTACTCGCCTCTGCGCGAATGTGGCCCTAGTCGCCCACCACGGGAGTTGAAGTTGGTTGCTTCTGCTTCTGGCGACTGCGAAATCAAAGAAGCTCCCATGTGCCGAACGGCTCGCATTGACGACAAGGAATGAGGCGCAACCGATCAGACACCACGAGACAAGCCCGTGTTCGAGTTGAACCCTTCTTTTGTCAACCTATGAGTCACTCGGATCTCTCGCCCAAGACTCTGGGTGCCTTTTTGCGGCGCCGGCGCAAGATGCGGCGCAGGGTTGTAAGCTGGCGGTGACGGTTACGGGACTTGAGCCACGAGGAGGCGTGGAGCCGAGTCGGCCCTCATTGAATGATCAGCATCTTGCCCTCGCATTTTAACCTCTCAAGCATGCGAACCGGTTGCGGACCAGATCAATGGGGATGTGCCTCTGATTCTCTGATGATAGAGGGTGCGTTGCCGGGTAAACTGGCCATCGATATCGTGATGAAAGACGGGGGGCCAAACGGCCTGCTTCCAGACACCCCTGTCAGTCAAAGAGTGTGTCTGGCACCAGGATGCTGATGGTGGTGATTGTGCAAGTGACTGCTGCCACTCCCCTCCCGCATTGCTTTTGCTCTGCCCTTCCTTTCTTCTGCCTGGTGGTTACGGTGTTGCACAGCCCCGACATAGCCAATCAAGGCCCTTTTGCGCCGGCTCCGGGGGATCCAGGAACCAGGGAAAAGGCCGAGGGCTTTTGATGGTATGCAAAAGGCACTGAGGACCAGGAGAGCCGGCGGAGTAGCATGAGGGTTGGGAAGCGGACCCCGGTTTGGCAAGGGTACGGGTAGGGTAGAGGTGTGGGCGAAGTGGGCATTGGGCTCTTGCCAAGTGCCCCTTGGGCACTGATTCTGGTGCTGATGTTGGCGTCACAACGGCGCCTTTCTGGACATTGCGCAGGCCGCAGCGGCGGTATTGTGTCGACACAGGTTGCTGAGAGCGCAAATGCGAGTGAGAGTGTGTGCGTACGGCCCAGTTTCCATTTCCCGTGTCTTGTGAGCCTCCCAATCACGACAAGATGTGCCTCACCTCCCACTCCCTCACCCCTCCTCTGCTCCGTTCCATTCTTTGTTGGGAAGAGGAGGAGTCTCCTTCAGTCCAGACAGGCAGGGGAGGACCCAACCTGCAGCTGGCGGTGGAAGAAAAAGAGAGACAAAATGCCCACTCCCTCGGGTCCAGCCCATCGAGGGGCCGACTAGACCGCTGAGAATCTGAGGGTGCCACTAGAATGCTACCGGTAGCTGCCTCTTCCTCTCCGCCTCTCCGCCTCTCCGCCTTTGCGCGCCGTGATGTACCGAGTCTGCATGTGGGCAGGCAGGCAGGTAGGCAGCTAGGTGCTAACCTATCCTATTAGCATTAGCAAACCAGTTACCGATGACTCCTCTCCCGCCTTTTGTCGTGACCCGTGCCGTCGGCCCTGGAAGTAACAGAGGACAAGAGCGTGAATGTAGACGTCGATAGAAATGGAATAGATGAGAAGGCAAGGAATAAGCACAAGGCAGTCTTTGGTCCGTGTTGATAGAATAGCAAGGTGTGTGCGTACTATAGTAATAGAAGGAACAACAGTCATTTCCAGTTGCACCTTCCCTGCCTTGCTTTGCCTTGCCCTTTGCATTCCCTTCATCTTCCGCCCCCCTCCACCCCCCCATTCCAACCAGGCCAGGCTTTTTTTTTTTTTTTATTTTTTTCTCCCACACCCGAGTTTGATAAAAATCCATATCAACCCGAACACTTTTTTTTTCTTCCCTTTTCCCCCTGCCTGCATCCGAGCTCATTTCCCTTTTTCTATCGCCCACAGGTTTTTATTCTCGACCTTTTTCCTCATTCCGTGTTGGAAAATATTCTCTTGTTACTACCATCTTCAGTAACAAACTAACCCGACCTGACCTGACCTGACCTGTCAAGTCTTCCATACCAAGACGTCACTCTACCCAGCTTTTTGCCTTTGTGGCCCCTCGCGCTCCCGCTCCCGCCCCTCCCACGGCCCTACCTACCGTTACAGCGCTTCTCCGCCAATTCGCTCTCCCGCGCTCTTATACCGCCTGCCAGACCTAGTCGTCGTTGGGCAGCGCTGCATCGCAGCGAACAGCATATTTCAAAATCACCCCAGAAAATACCTTCAAGACGGCTTCGGTTACTTTTTCCGTTCCCATCTCCTCTACTTCCTCTAGTCGTGTGGGCGATCGTGAACTGCCCCGATCCGACGCAATGCCGCTGCATCAGAGGACATCTGCTAGCCCGGTCAAGAGGAGCTCTTCCTCGGCCTCTTCCACCGTTTCTTCCAAGGCCTTGACTGGTGCGCACAACAACACCCGGCTCTTCCCGCTTTCACCTACTGACCGCCGAAATATAGTTCACGACTACGACTACTCATACGAATATGACTACGAGTCGGATTTGCGCGACGATCTTCAAAAGGCCAACACCGACCTGAACAAGGCCAACGCCGAAAATGACAAGCTCAAGAACACCATCGAGACACTCACCCGCAAGCTGAACGAGGCCAAGACCTCTCTCGAGCAGGCTAACCGCAAGGCTACTGAATCCAACGTCTCTTACCGCGAGGTCAAGGCTCAGCTCGAGGGTGCCCGCTCCGAGGCCGAGGTCCTCAAGGAGGACAACCGCCGTCTCAACACTGACTTTGAGGAGCTCAAGGAGGATAAGCGTCGCCTCAACAGCGAGTGCGAGGAGCTCAAGGAAGAGAAGGAGACCCTCAAGGAGGAGAACGAGCGTGTCAAGTTTGAGCACCATGACCTCGAGCAGCGCTTCATCGGTCTCACTGCCAAGCATGAGAACCTGAGCATGCGTTTCAACGCTCTTAACAACAACCAGACGCCCACCTCTACCATGACGAGCCCCATGTCGAGCCCAATGCCGAGCCCTCTCCCTGCTGCTCTCCCCGAGGCCACTCGCAAGCCATCCCGGCCTTCCAGCAAGGCCTCGAGCAAGGCCTCGAGCAAGCCCAGCAGCAAGACTGGTAGCAAGCGCGAGACCCGCGAGGCCCGAGAGGAGCGTCACCGCGAGCGGGAGGAGCGACACCAGTCTGAGCGCGAAGAGAGCTCCCGTGAGGAGCGTCCACGCGAGCATCGTCACCGAGATGAGCGCACCCGCGAAGAGCGCCGTGAGGATCGAGGCCGACGGAGCGACAAGCCCAAGGACAAGGACAGCCGGCCCGATATCAAGGCGGACAAGGAGCGCTTGTCGAAGCGGTTTGACGAGCGTCCTGCTTCAGGACCTCGCCAGACCAGCTTCATCGAGCCTTGGGGACCCGGAGGTTGGTCTCACTATGACACCCCTTCCAATAACCTTGACGCTTACGGTCAAATGACAACAGGACGCAAGGCTGCCAGCGTCGTCTCTAGCCAAGCTACTTACAACGTGCCTCGCACTTCGAGCATCGTCAATGGTCACTTTAGCAGTGACAGCAGCACCTACGATGACGAGCGTTACGAGGATGGCTCATACCATGCGTATCCCATCCCGAACTAACCTCCTTCACATTCTTCTCTGGCGGCCGGGAAATTACCAACCTTCCCGTGTCGCAAGTCGGAGCAAGACTCCATCAGGAGCTTGCCCACAAACAAGATTACCTTGGACACACCCCATGAGATATACATCCAAGGGGTGAGGACCATCCTAGCAAGTTGGGCTTAGTAGGGCCCACCATGCTTCTCTCCCAATCGTCACCGACGAGCGGATTCTGATTCCAGAAACTGACTCTAATACTCAATGGGGCAGGCGGGCATACGGACCGAGTCCACCGCCTTGACGCCATTCCGTTCCCCGCACGGCGCGGAATGCATGCATATCAATCCATCCCCGGCGTCGGTCGACATTTTCTACCGCACACAAATTTGTCTCTGTTTCAAACAACTGGACATCCATCCGCATTCCAGCAATTATTTTGCTTTGGCTCTGTGGTTACATAACAGACCTCAATTACACTTGAGGTACCTGCTTTTCACATTATACGTTTTTATATACTCGCCATGAAGCTTTATCCGTCCATCACCGAGGAGCTCGCCGAGTGGGTGCAGCGACAACCCGTCTTCTTCACCGGCTCGGCGCCAACCCTTGGCTCTCACATCAATGTCTCGCCCAAGGGCCTGGCCGACTCTCACTTTGCCATCTTGGGACCGAACCAGTGTGCATACATCGATCGTACCGGCTCCGGGTGCGAGACGATTGCACACTCATATGACAATGGTCGGCTCTGCTTGATGTTTATGAGTTTCGGTCCGGCCCCTCGGATTCTGCGATTCTTTTGCAGGTCCAGAGTCGTCGAATGGGATGAACCGGCCTTTGCCGATCTCGTCCGCCGCATCTCCCAAGGGAAGCGGTCAGCATTCGATGGCGCCAGGGCTGTTATTGTGGCGGACGTGTTTGAAGTTCAGACGAGCTGCGGCTTTGGTGTGCCCCGAGTCAAGAGGGCCATCTACGATCGCGACTCGGCATCTGAGCAACCTGTAGAGCAGGTGCTTCCAGAGGGTGTCGACGGCAAAGTGGACGAACTGGCCGTGTTTGAAGAGCGGCCCACTATGGATGCTTGGCTCAAGAAGAGAGTCGACAGCAATACGCTACAAGAGTACCACAACGAGACCAACGTGCTGAGCATGGATGGTCTACCTGGACTCAAGGCTGCTCGTCGAGGCGTGGGAGAGAGGTTGTGGTGGACAGACGCGAAGGCGCACGCGAAGAGGGTTCTCGCTCAGGGTGAAGCGATTGCGGTTGGGTTCATTGTTGCTGTGTTGTTGTACGTTGTCATGAATGGTGTGACTCTTGGTCAGTTTTCAAGGGTATAGGACGGCGCAACGGGGTTTGGATACCAAAAAGTACAGTGTTGTTGGAGCGGAAAAGCTCCCGAGGGATTTCCTTTTTTGTTTTTCAAAGATATCATGTTGTTTTTACTCATCTTGTTTCGATAGACTTGCTGTTTTTTACGTTTGCTACAAGTTTCGGGTTCAACAGCCTGAGTAGAAACGATTCCCCAATGTTTGCATAGGATATGAATGGAAAGGATAGGATAGTAGTAGTAGTGATAGGATAGCATAGCCGTACAGATTTTTCATTCAACATTGTCGTTACTTTATCTGTGTCTCTTTATATGTCTGTGTCTATCATTTCATGTGCTGTAGTTCAAATGAGGTTGACATGCAGGAGTGCGCCCTCGTGATATGTGAAACGCTGACCCGACAAGCCACACGGAGATGCAAGAAACACTCCAACATTGCAACGAGTATACCCGCCCTCATTCAAGGCTGAATTTAGCTCAACGAGCTATTCAAAAGAAGCAGCTAATCAAAGACGAGTGACATGATGATCGACTTCTTCAGTCTGCACTCCAAACATCTTTGTCACAAGTCTTGGCCAATGACTCTCTTTAGGGTCACATCTCAGAGGCCCAGCTGAAAAGGCTTCGAGCAGGGGGTGTTGACTGCCGCGCAGGAATTAGCCTGGCACGAGATGGTGTTCTTGGGGTGGCTTGCAGGGTCTTGGGGTCTTTTATGTGTGAAACGGCGGTGCGCGATTTGAGGATAGATATATAGAGGGAGGTTAGACACAATGCGAGAGGGTAGCTTCTTCTCTCACGACTGAATGACTTCTTATTACCATAACTTCAACATGGGCGTTTCGCGGGCTTCTTGCGCCCAGATGTGGGGAATAGAAGAGAACTCGAGGGGATGGAGAATATGGCTCATCTTTGCAGTGTTTCGTGAGTATTTGAGGTGAAGAGTATGTACGCAGAGGACTAACTAGACACAGTCGGTCTGATAGTCAACTTTATCGCCGTCCTGGGCTGTCTCTCCCCCGCGACGCAGACGATTCATCTATACAAGCACCAACAGGATGAACTACTCAAGTCGATCGAGATGATATCTCAGAAATCTACCAAGTCCCTCGAGAACCCTCATCTACCTCGAGTTTGGTATTGGGGCATGTCAGGTCAGTAACGCTCCCCCCTTTTAAGAAGTAAAGCTAACAAATTTTAAGGAGTATGTGACGATAACAATCATTGTCATAAATTATTCCCACCGACTCTTTCACTCGGCGCCATGGTCGACTCGTCCCTTCGTGCCTCCATCTCCAACGAAACGGCCCTCTCTTCAGCACTTGCTCCTTGGGCGAGTTTCATCCGCAGTTCTTCCATCGACGGTTCCTCCAAGACAGTAAATCCTCGTCTACATACATATCGTACACGATTTATCTCCTTTTCACGTGCTTCTGCTGCGTTGGCTGTCCTCGCCCTGTTGACGTCGGCTAGCCTTCTTGTTGTTGCCGTGGCGTCAATACATCATAGGTTTCAGGGAAAGGTGCGGCTATGGATGTTGTATCTTGGTACCTTGTTCGATGGATTACTCTTACTCGCATCGGCCGTGTTGGCCATATACGCCATGAACGAAGGCCCAAGGGCAATCATACGTTACGCCGGACTCGAGAAGCAACATGAGCCAAGCAACTTCCTAGGACCGGGTATGTATGTCCTCGGGGCGGGGGTTCTGGTAAAGTTCCTCGCCATCGCCGGCGTCTTTATTGGATTCCTCCTCTTTGGCTTCATCTCTTTGGTGGTGTCATGTCTGGCCGTCATGTGTGCCTGCGCTTGTCTTGCAGGAGGAGCGGAACGAGGACGGTACTACTGTCAATACTGTGGATGGTCATCTGATGTACGGCCCTATAATGGTTGCTGTCCGAGCTGTCAATGGTAATGAGTCGACATTCCAAGATAACATGCCATATGTAGTGCAAAATAAAGCATTATACCTGTGCTCGATTCCTTCAATCCTACTTAGCGTGTTCTAACTACTGTTACTACACCCCCAGTAAACCAGCCTGCATATGTGCCGGTGCGGTCCGCTTGGAGTTGCCGTCGTTGAAGATCGATCCTCCATCGGAATCCCCGTAGCTATCATGCTTCTTCGTCTGGAAAACTCTTGGAAACGGCGCAGCATACGAGCCGCTGCCGTCTTCTCGCTCAACAAAGGCCAATGACTGCTCAGTCTGCAACTTGTCCATCTTCTCTGAACGAGCTGGATCTACAGCGCGGGCTATGGTCGGCGGTGAGCTCAACGATTAGCGGCGCTGATCGTGACGGACGTCGCCTCGCCGTGCTGCTCGCTAGTATCTGTCTGAGATGCTCGAGAAAGGTTCATATAGACTCCTCTTGGCCTCAGCCGCCGCCGTTTGTTGCTGTCGTGGCAGCAGCAGCAGTAGCACCACTGCTACCGCCACCCTCCTTGCTGGCTCCTGAATCCTTTGCCTTGTTGCCTCCACCTCGTGCGCGTCGGCCCCGGCCGGACGACTTCTCCGATGGGGCCGGCCCGGAAGCTCCCGATGCTGCGGGCGTGTTCGCCGGCTTCTTGTCCTTGCGTTCCAGAACCTGCACCGTACCCTGCGCAACCGTGATAGGGCTTGACGTGACTGCCTTTACGAGACCCTCGTGCTCGGCAAAGTCCACATAGGCAAAGCCCTTGCGCTTATCGATCTCCACAAACGTGATGGTACCAAACACTTCAAGCGATTGCTTGAGCAGTGCTTCAGTGACGCCCTGTGAGGGGTTGGCATGCTTGACAAAGCCACGAGTAGCGTCTGCAGAAACAGTTGGGGGCTTCTTCTGCGCGTTTCCAGACTTGTTAGAACCACCCTTGGAACCACCAGATGCATTGTTTTCCTTTGACCCAGCAGCCTGAGCCTGTGCAGGCGCTGGCTGGGATGTAGTGTCCGTTGGAGTTGCTGGCCGTCGGGGCTCGACTTCAGTAGTCTTCTTCTTGAGAAGGACGACAGGTGGGTTTGGTGTGGCCTGAGATTGGCTTGGCCCGCCCTCCTTGTCCTTACCCTTCGGCTTTTCATTGCCCTTGTCTTTTTCTTTCTCCTTTTCCTTCTTCTCAGAGTTCTTTCCGCCTCGTGTCCTGCGACCTGATGATTGAGACTTGGAGGCAGCTCCAGTGGCACCTCGGCCCTTCGCAGCTGGAGGGGGCGCCTCTGTAGACTTGACGGGTGAAGCCGGCCTCTCGGTAGTGGCACTTGCAGTCGCAGGAGGTGTGGCCTCCTTCGTCGTCGTTTTTGAATCCGCCTCGGCCTTGGCCGCATCCTGACGTGCCTTCCTATGAGCACTGCCAGGACTGAGGCCAAGATCGCGCTGGAGAATCCTAGCAGCGGCCAAGATACCTGCACGTCGACTCTTGGGTGCCGATTCCTGAGCGGCGCTATCACTAGTCGGCTTCGTAGTCGTGGCCTTGGAAGATTCCGCGCTCTGTTCGGTGGAGGCCTTCTTGGTCAAGATCTTGACTGTCTCCTTGGGGGTCTTTTCCGCCTTGGATTCCCTCGACTCCTTGCCCTTCTTCTTGCCCGAATCGTCGTCCTTTGAGGAGCCCTTGCCCTTTCCGCTCTTGTATTCTCCCTGTCCGTGCTTGGCATTCTTAGAGGAGGCACCGTCTTTAGCCTTGTTTGCCTTCTTCTCCTTCAGGTACTCGATAAGTGGTGTGGTTGTGACCTTTGTCTCTGCTTTTCCAATATCATCGCCTTCTTCGCCCTCGGCGTTCTCCTTTGGCGGCGCAGGATTTGCGAGATCCTCTAGAAAGGCCATGAACTCGGGGTCCTGATCAATGGTTCCTTGACGTGCGTCGGTTCGCTTCTTGTTACCTGGAACCTTTTTGTAGATGGCAAATTCAACCGAGGGAGGTCCAATTAGCGATGGGTTAGTGAAAGTAGCTTTGGCATCTTCCCAGACTGCAGTTCGAACAGTATCGTTTAAAGCCATGATGTCGTCTTTCCTCATCACGTGGACATAAGCGCGACCTGGTCGAGAGGGCTTCGAAGGGCTTTGAAGAGTTCGTCAGCAAACAAAACGCTTCATTGGGAAATTGTGGCATACTCAGTGGAAATCTTGCCAGGAGCAAAAGAAAACCAGTCAACCCTTCCCTTGCCCAATTCCCAGGCGTTTCCAAGAATCGACACAAACTCTTCCTGCGTCATCCCTGGGGGAAGACGGCGAATGACGAGCTTCTCGCCCTCATTGTGAGACTTGGTTTTGGCTGGCTTAGGGGTGTCGCCTTCATTCGCTTTCTTCGTCATGATTAGTCCAAGCCCAATCAATTCTTACATCTCACTGCGCAAATAATCCCACCTTGTTTGCCTCAGTAGATCTCGCACTCGAGCCTCTCCCCCTAGATTTTCCGGGCCCGCTGTTGTCGTGCGAACCCCTTCCCTTTGAGACAAGTCAGATACGAGCGACTCCCTGAATGAGCGACATGGATGTATCACTCACCTTTGTGGTTTCCGATGTCTGAGTCTGACTCGACGGCGCCGGGAGAACCCCGTTTGCCCGCCGAGACAGGACTTGCGGTGCCTGAGTTGACATTGCGCATGCCGCAGGACGTGTCTGGTTCTGGTGATAGGCGATGATATTGACGAGGCCGAGTGGCTAATCAGCCAGGAAACTTGTAAGGCTTGATGAGTCGCGGCCTTGGGCGATGCCCCGCCGAGCAGCCAGTGGGGCGGTTTGGAGGATATGCGATTAAAGAGGGGACTCTCACGTGCGGGCAGAGAAGGAATGAACTCAATACTTGGGTGCTTTTAATGTCGCGTGGACTTTGAATATTTGTAAAGAATTCAAGAGCAAAGGTTCTCGTCATGAACTTGAGAAAACACTCCAACTCAAAGCATCCTCGATTCGTCTGACTTAGAAACAGGCGTTCCTCAAGGCCCGAAGATTCTCCGGCGTTTCACTATCGCACCCCTCCATTATCTAAGCCCCACCCCCATTCGTTCCCGTGTCGCCTCAAGGTACCACCACATCGCCTTGCAGCGCTGGGCTGATATATATTCCCCCCTCCATATCCTTCCCCCGACCTTTTCGCGACGGGGCATGCCTGAATATGGCTGCAAGCGTACCTCGACCGGGCCCCGCGAATCTGGGGCCCAATGCTGGCCTTGATGAGTGGTTGGAAGAGGCGAAGCAGTGCCACTACCTGCCTGAGAGGGCCATGAAGGAATTGTGCGAGAAGGTCAAGGAGATTTTGATGGAAGGTGAGGAGCGGTGCTTGGGTGTGCCCAGCGCTGATGGCTGACCCGGAAATCCAGAGTCCAATATCCAGCCTGTCTGCACCCCTGTCACCGTGTGCGGCGACATCCACGGCCAGTTCTACGATCTCCTCGAGCTCTTCCGTGTTTCTGGCGGTATGCCAGGCGAGTCCAACGTGCAGGCGCCAAAGACCGCGACCACAGTCATCACCTCGGACGACATCGAGCCCCCTACCGAGATCACAAACCCCAAGCTGAGGAAGAAGATAAAGGCTTCAGGCGATGGGGCGGCGACGAGCGGAGCTGAAGGGGAGGAGGGCGAGGGAGACGATGCCGAAGAGGACCCCGATGCGACCGTGGCAGACCGCTTAGACTCTGGAGTTGCTGTTACTGCGTCATCATGTCAGAGCGCCGATACCCGATATATCTTCCTAGGAGACTTTGTGGATCGAGGATACTTCAGTTTGGAAACCTTCACATTACTAATGTGCTTGAAGGCCAAGTGAGCTTCACAAGATGCACCTCTCATGTTTCGCTGCTCACATCTTCAACAGGTATCCAGACAGAATAGTCCTGGTCCGTGGTAACCACGAATCGCGGCAGATTACCCAGGTCTACGGATTTTACGAGGAGTGCCAGCAAAAGTATGGCAACGCCTCTGTCTGGAAGGCCTGCTGTCACGTGTTTGACTTTCTCGTCCTCGCCGCCATTATCGATGGCGAGATTCTTTGCGTCCACGGAGGGCTGAGCCCCGAGATTAGGACTATTGATCAGATCCGGGTGGTGGCTCGAGCCCAGGAGATCCCCCACGAGGGTGCGTTTTGTGACCTTGTGTGGTCAGACCCCGAAGATGTCGAAACATGGGCCATTAGCCCTCGTGGTGCTGGTTGGCTGTTTGGAGACAAGGTAGCGACGGAGTTTAATCATGTCAACGGCTTGAAGTTGATTGCTCGAGCCCATCAGCTCGTCAACGAAGGATACAAGGTATGTTTCTCTTATCTACTGACTGAACCCTACTAACCATGAGCAGTATCACTTTCCAGAGAACTCGGTGGTGACTGTGTGGTCAGCACCCAACTACTGTTACCGCTGCGGCAACGTTGCATCTATCATGGCCGTGGACAAGGATCTAAACCCGAAATTTAGCATCTTCTCGGCTGTTCCTGACGACCAGAGGCACGTCCCGGCGAACAGGAGGGGCCCTGGTGATTACTTCCTGTGATGAAGGGACGGTATACGCATAACGGAACGGAAATTAATGGCAATGGATGGCTTGCATGTAGAATAGCATAGGGTCACGATACCCATGAACTTGTGGTGACATCAGTGGGAATGGATGGGTACGGTTTCTGGGTAGAGTCGTTATATTAAACTATGATCATGTTGAACGTCTTTCGATATATGTTCGCTATTGATTTGATGTGTTGATTCCCTACGATAAGTTTGTGGTGTAATGTCCATTATTGGACGTACTATTTCTGCGATGATGAACCTTCAGGCAAGTTTTGTCCAAAACCACATCTACCGCGAAAATGCCAAAACCAAAGACGACAAAGGGAAATCCAATTCAAGTCGCCATCCGTGACTGGATTGACTCAACTAAATTCGAAAATACAGAGACGAACCAAACATGGCAAGATGAACTTCTAAACAGTGCGCCAAAGCGCTTCACAATCTATGAACCCATGGCGCTTCTACCCACCGGCAGCTTCACAAACATACCCTGGACAACCACGTTGCAAGGTGTCGGCCAAGACTCCTGTGAGCGGCTATGGTCTAGGATCCTACAAGAGCTTTCAAGACAGGCCAAGGAACCGCTGACTCACCTCGCGGTGAACGAGGGTATTCCTCTGCACAGGGCTGAGGGTGAGGCAGAAGAGAATGTGCTCAGAAGTCCCAGTGGGCTTCGCACTTTTTACGGAGACTTTGGACCAACAAGTACATCGACAGAGGGACCATCTCAACAGGATTTTGACAGGACGCTTTGGGTATCGACAAAGCAGAATGGCATCTTCCAGACTTGGGCACCCAGATGGACCATGTTCAGCCGAGGAAACGTCAAGGAAAAGGCGAGGCTTCTGGATATGGGAGACACTGTGAAGGACAGAAATGGGGATGAGAAGTGGGCAGTCGACCTCTACGCAGGTATTGGCTACTTTGTCTTTTCCTACGCTCGCCTCGGAATGAGAGTTCTATGCTGGGAGATCAACCCTTGGAGCGTGGAAGGTCTACGACGGGGTGCCAGGGCAAACGGGTGGAGCGTACGCATCGTCCAGGGCGACGACCTGACGCTTTCGGAAGAAGAGATCCTTAGCGGTGGGGACCAGATCGTTGTGTTCCTGGAGAGTAATGAGGAAGCTCTTCGGAGGATCCAGTCGCTACAGGCTCAGGGCATAGCCAAGGATATCCGACACATCAACTGCGGCTTCCTGCCCACGAGCGAGCCGACTTGGAGGCATACATGGGACATGTCGGCTTCGTCCAGTGAGACACGGCTGCATCTACACGAGAACGTGGGCGCCAACGACACTGAGACAAGGCGGAGTGAGATACAGCACATCTTTGATGGCTGGGGCGAAAACACGGGGCGGGCAGCAGAGGTTGAGCATGTCGAGCTGGTCAAGACGTTTGCGCCAGGCGTCTGGCACTGTGTATTTGATGTCCGTGTTTACAATATCTAACTGTTATCATGTATCCCAAAACAAGTTGTTCAGTGCAATTCATCCGTCATGATATCATGCGCCTCTCCCCACGCCTCGCTCCCACTACATCGTCTCTCGCCGTCGAATGAGTAAAATACAGTTTCGTGTCTATCATCTACATGGCCTCTTAAGCCTGTCGCCGGAACTTTTGGGGAATGTTGGACTCGACAATGGCGAGCTTCTGCATGGCCGCGAGTCTCTCCTCGGCGTCCTCCATCTCGTCGTGCTTCTTGAAGTGCTCAATGTCCTCCGGGTGCGTCAAGTCCTCGAGCTTTGTGTTCTCGTCGTGATACTTTTCCCAATGATGAATCTCATACTCGTACTCGTCGTCGCCGTGATGGCCAGGTCCACTGCCCAGATCGGGCAGCGTCTTTCCGGCGCCGACATAGTCCATCCACTCCTTACGGCTGACCGAGAAGTCGGCGTCGGAGTCGAGGAGGCCCAGCAGGATCTCGAGGATCTCGTCTTTGTTCTTTTGCTCCATGTTCTTGTTCGAGTCGTCAAAGAGGCCGTACATGCGCATGAGCTCGGAGGCTTGCCACCAACCGTCGCTGTTGAAATCGTGGAGGGAGAAGAAGGAGTCAGGGTCCCAGCCTTGTACGTGATGCTCCTCTGTAGAATGTCAGTTTGATATCCTCTAAGTGTATGGAATAAATAGTAGCGTACCCGCCATGTGCCTCGTCATCCAGTCTGCGTTGGCGTCCACTATAGGCTTCTGAGAATGGGCACCGCCGTGGGCGAGCACCGAAGTCGCAAAAGCGACGCTGAAGAGGGCACTTGGGCGCATCGTGATATGATGACTGGCGCGTCGAGGACCGAGGTGCAGCAAGAGGCTCAGGACTTGCAGCTTGGGGAGGCGACGCAGACACAGAGGCAATTGACGATATGGACAAGCTGGCGACGGCGTGGCTTAAAGGAGATGCTGAGTAGACGGACGGGGATACCTAGCCCGACAGCGATCCTGGTCTGGAGCTGGCCACTGTCGTAATGGTGGTGGATGTTGCCAGGGGCGCAACGCTATCACTCGGTGGGGGAGGCCACTGAAAGCTTAACTTCTACGGGGAGGAGATACGCTGAAGATGCTTGGCTAGGACGTTTTCATCTGCTGGAATTTCGACGTTGGAGGAGGGTATGGAGGAGGAACTTTTGACATCTCGAACAACAGCTTGCATCTACTACGTATGTTTTAGGGAAACAAGCCCACTTGAATTTCTGGTTTCATATTTATCCGTATTCTATCATTGATGTCTCTCGATCAAGAAACTCATTTGTCTTGCCAAGTGATCGGCATGCTCAGTAATTTGGTGGGGGAGGTGAATAGCTGGCATCTTCAGTAAGATCCATGGAGATAGTGGTCCCGTGACCAGGCGTCAGGAGTGACTGCGGCACTACGCGTCTCAATCTCGTATCGCGTCTCCAACTTCAAACCTCGATCCTCATCAAGCATCTCACAAGCACGACCTCCGAAAACGTCAGAGCTGCCACCATGAGTCGCCAAATCGAGCAGGCGTTGCTCTCATTGATGCCGACATACGGCTCTGATCTACCACCAGCTCTTGTGGAACTCGCGGGTTCATTGCTTGCACAGTCCCGACTTCATGCAAGTACCCTCAAGGCCGAGGAAGAGATTGCGAGGCTCTATGCTTGTGCCAATATTGCGTGTGACCGGTAAGTTCTCTGGTGATTGGCAGAAATATTCAATGTTTATAATCATAGACTTAAAATCACTCTCGATCTTCCGCCTATCGAACCACGACCACCCATTCCTCCTCGCATTTACAAGCGACTCTATGGCCATCTCGACAACATCCTCCCCAACAGCGCCACAACGCCCGGTAGGGCAGCATCAGGCCGGAGGACACCAAGCTCGAGATTTCGAGATGTTGGAGGCTCACCAGCATCTGGGTCACGGCCAATGCCATCTCGTGGGACACCCACAAAAGATCAAAGCCTTGCCCAATTTCGAACCCCTTTAAGGGGGGATACGGGCACACCGACTAAGTCCACTGGAAAGAAAGAAGCCGTTTCGTCACAACACGCCCTTCACCCGTGGATAAAGCCTACCACTCGATTCTTTTGTGAAGAAACTGATCACATGAAGCTGGCGCCTACAATTTTGGCCGGCATGGAGGCAATCGTCACACCGGGAGGCCGCAGAACCGAGGATGAATGGGTTCTGAAGAACGTGACAGCCTTGTTTGCTGCCATCTACTTCTTTGTCACAATGCGTGTTAAAGCCCTTGCCTTAGGAGAGGCTATTGACCGAGAAGGCTATGTTCCACTTCGCAAAGAGATTATTGCTCTGCTTACCCGAGCTCGCAGTGAGGTCTCTGTTAGGGGCTTGGATGAAGACGAAGCTTGGGATGGATGGAGTAACTTGAAGACGAAAGAGTTTGACGATGCTGTTGCTCGTGTCAACGAAAGGGCATGGCTCACTGAAGACTGGTATCAAGGTATCGCGGATGTTGTCAAGCTGACCCAGCGAAGCCAACTTGAAGACGTTGAGATGCTCGACGAGGAGACCATGCCCAAGATGCAGGTCAAGAAGGCAGACACCATGTTTCAAGACAAGTACGACTTGCTTAGTGAAGCTAAGCGCGCGGATTTCATGCACTTCAAGGAAGATATGCTCGCCAGGATTGCTCTATTGACGACAGCGGGCGCTGCCATGGAGGTAGATACAAAATGAAGGACCAAGACCTGCTTTTGGCCACAGAATTATACACATATCGAAAGCTCCCCTTCTATCTTTGGGACAGGAATACCCGTCAAAAACTTCTCCAAATCACAGATCTTTTAAAAGGATCCTCGGGTCTGGGTGAGGAAACCAGAGGGAGCGACAGTGGCCTGGTTGTTGTCGCCGAGAGGGACACCGGGAGTGGCAGCGAAGGTGGGGATCTCACCGGGAGCGCTGTTGGCACCAGTGGGCTGCTCCTGGTTGTCGTCACCGCCGGGGAAGTTGCCAGCGCCGTTTCCGGGAGCAGCGCTGAAGGTAGGGATGGCACCAGGAGCACCAGAAGGAGCACCCTCAGCACCACCGAAGCCGGCGCCGGGAGTAGCGATGAAGGTGGGAATGCTGCCTCCGGGAGCAGTACCGAAGCCACCCTGACCGGCGCCGGGGGTAGGGACAAGAGTGGGTGCGGGAGCGTCGGTAGCATCACCGCCGGGGAAACCGCTGAAGCCAGCACCGGGAGTTCGGGTCTCGGAGCCGCTGTGGTGACCGTGACGACCACCGTGGCGACCGCCGAATCCGGGGAAGCCACCGAAACCTCCGCTCTGGGAAGGGAAAGCGGCGTCGCCGCTGGGGAAGCCGCTGGGGAAGCCACCGAAACTGCCGGTCTGGGTTGGGAAAGCAGGAGCGTCACCACCGTCGCTGCCGCCGGTAGGGAAGTCAAAGCCGGCGCCAGGAGTTTGAGCGGCATCACGGGCACCAATGCCACCGAAGCTGCCGGTAGGGATGATAGAGTTGTCTCCGCCACCGAAGCCGGCACCGGGAGTCTGGACAGGGGCATCACCGCTACCACGGCTGGGGAAGCTGCCGCCACTGGGGAAGCTGCCGCCGAAACCAGCGCCGGGGGTTTGGATAGGGGCATCGCTGTTGCCGCTGCCGGGGAAGTTGCCACCGAAGCCACCGCTGGGGAAGCTGCCGCCGAAGCCAGCACCGGGGGTCTGGGCGGGCGCCTCGCCGTCGCCACCGGGGATGAGACCAGTAGGCAAGTCAGTGGGCAGGCCAGTTGGGATGCCACCACCAATACCGCTAGGCAGACCAGTTGGGATGCCGCCGCCGAGTCCGCTGCCGGGGAAACCTCCGGGGAAATCACCGAAGCCCTGAGGACGAGGGCGAGGGGCGGCCATAGCCTGAGAGGAAAAGGCCAAGGCCAAGGTCATGAGAGAGAGGACAGCCATTGTGATGGAAGAAGGAAAGATGAGACTTGAAAATTTGAATGAAAGGGGAAAAGATCGTGTAAGGGACGGATCACAGATGCCGGCAACTGGATGTCTAGTGTTGAAAGAAAAGAGCGTGTGAAGGTGGCGATGAAGAGAATGGTAGGAGATGTTCAAGACACCAGAGGGACGGCCATTTATATCTGATCAACTTGAACATTCTACATCAGGGGATCAACATGTTTCTCACGACTCCTGTTCCGTGATTCGGAGCCGTCGTGGGTGTTACACGCCGCTGACAGCGTCAATCCCGGCTCCGATGGTAAGTGGATTGGTTTCACTCGAAAGCCTCCAACGACATGGAATTGGGGATGGATTCATCCCAGATTCGTTCAAGTCGCCCTGTGCTCATGAACCCCCTGGCGATCAGTGCCAGGATCCACCAGCCTCTGCTTGGCGGAAGATCTAGTAGAGAAAAAGCCCGATGCTGGGCGTTAAACATGGACGGGTTTCGAGTTGAAGGGGACGCGGCGCTCAGCGCATCGGCATGTGGGAGGGATGACGCGGCTGATGTTTGCCAGGGCGCGTTTCCGTCAGATGTTTCCTTTTCCTTGCTTTGCTACAACGGCAAGGGGGTTCATCATCAAGGTCTCCGTCGTTAAGCGTTTCAGAGTTCGGGGGTGGGATGCTTGTTCTTTGAGTCGGGACGGGGCTCGATTGGTGTTTCGAGCCGATTAGCCCAGACCAGGTCCCCGGTTTTTCTCTTGTTCAAGGTAAACTAAACTACAACCTCAACTTGACATGGAAGACGCTTTGTGGATATTCGCAATCGATGGTGTGACTGACACTTGGTCCAAGAGATGGGCTCTCTCCTGGATCTTGCATCTCGATGGCGCCATTATTAGCCATCTCCTACATTTCTCACTAACCCAGCTTTCCTGGCACAAAGGGATGTCCCGCGCTCAATCCTCCGTCGACGGCCCATGCCTGTCCATTAACGTAACTGCTCTCATCACTACCCAGGAAGAGGGCGACCCGGGCAATCTCGTCCGCGTGGCCACCTCTCTTGGTCGGGTTCAGCTGTCCAATCTTCTTCTCGTTGCCCCGTGCCCTAGCCGCCTGGTAGACCTCGGCCGTCATGCCCGTTTCGATGAGGCCGGGGCAGATGGCGTTGATGCGCACGCCCGTCCCCGCGAGCTGGAACGATATCGTCTGCGCAAGGGACACTACCGCGGCCTTGGAGGCGGAGTAGGGTGTGGAACCGGCGTTGGAGCGGATGCCGGCGACGGAAGCCGTGCCAATGATGCTGCCTCCAGGCCGGGGCTTCTCGGCAGATGTCTTTTGCATGGCCGGTGCGGCGTGCTTCGCGGCCAGGAAGACGCTGGAAGGATTCATTAAGATGATGTCCGCTGTGGAGACAAGATGCGAGATGAGACATACCTTAGAGTGTTTGTCTTGAGTATAGACATGAACTCCTCATCTCCAAACTCTGTAAACAATGTGGTTCTGCCTACAACGCCTGCGTTGGCAAAGAAGACATCTAAGCGGCCGTAGCGTCCAATCGCATCTTGGACCACCTCCTTAACCTTGGACTCATCGGCGGCATCGAACTGGCGAACGTGGACCTCTACCTTGGGGAATGCGGCGTTGATCTCTTGCTTATGAGTCTCCAGATGTGTGTCATTGAAGTCGCAGAGATACAGGGCGCGTGCTCCGCTCTCTGCGTACTGGTGGGCGGTGGCGCGGCCGATGCCCAATGGTGAATTGGCGCCTATGAGATGAGTATGAGAGATGAGTGGAATACCCAAGAGCTGAACACATACCTGTGATGATGACGACCTTGCCCTCGACGCGTAGCTTACTAGACCCTGGAGCTACCTTGTTGATCGGAGGGAGGAGCTGGTTGCCAATGGCCTCGATGCGTTTCTGAGCCTTGTCCGACATTTTGAGATGATTGAAGTACACGCAATGGGTACAAGAAAAACAAAGATGAACTTATGATGAATAGATTAATGGGGTTTTCATGGCAACTCGGTCCCTCATCATGACCCCGAGAGCTCTTGGTGAAACCGGGGAATGTGGGGCGAAGAGGGGGGCCGCCCCGGAGCCGAGGCTCGGGATATTTGGATCTGGGGAAGCTCTATGTCACGTGTGCCTCTTCCTTCCTCTTTGGTCGTGGACTTGGAAACAACAGCCTGAGGCATTGGAACAACGTCCCTCAAGAATCAAGTATCATGGTTCATCATTTGGGATCTGTCGAGTTTCTCGTTTTCCGAAGCAAACGAACCCCTTTCTACGCGGTCACCTGCGTAAACGCCTGATCCACTCTCGCATGATTGCATCAGATCGGGCTGCCGGTATCCAAATTGTTTGCTTCTCGAGTACTCATTGATTGCGCGAGACAATGACTCTTTCCCGCCTCCCAAGCACTTGGGGCAAGCTACTGTTCCTGTATCGACGGACCATTTCTTTAGGATGCATCGTCAGCAAACGGGATGAGGAGGAGGCCTCAGCGAGGCTAATGCATGAACGGGCCGCAGGTCGTCGGTATCGGTCCTTTGAGGACGACGTGACACTTGGTTAAGGAGATGATGCCTTGTTGCGGAAAGTGTGTAATCCGTCATCTCGGGAGTCTACCAAACGCGCACATCAGACGAGGGACGGGAAGGAAAGAAGTTTGTGTCTTCGGAACAATCTCAAGCTCGTGTACGATGTGACGAACGACCCGTTTGCGCCTATCACAGAGTCATCACCAAGGTGACGAGGAGCAGCCAGATGTGATGCCGAAATTATCTGGTGCTTGACTCATCGCCATTTTCGGATGCTTGAAACTTCTGGGGATGGAACAATCCGAAGCATGACGTCGACGATTCTCCTCAAGATGAACAGGTCAATGCTTCTCATGGACAACTCTGTGGTTCGCTGTCCTATGCCGGGATGTATATCGTCCCGTTGGCCGAACTTAGGGCCTTGGATTGAAATACGAGGTTGCGCAACCCAATTCGACCAGCTGCAGTATTCTAGGCTGTCAGACTGTCCCTGAGCTGGACCTCAACCTGGATCCAGCATCGTCCAATCGCTCTCGCGGGTCCGCTGGTTACATGACAATAGGCTTCTATTTGGGGGTCACTGCCCAGACTCGACCACTTCAAAGACACTCCCACGTGAGTTCTACCGAGTTCTGCCGTGAGAGGTCGATGGCGTTCGTCCCCTGTCCACCCCTGCCGCGGAGGGCGTCGTTGCACAGATGTCAAGCCCATTCATTTATCAGCAAGTGATTGCGCGCACGTTGTCGACTGTTGTCGAACTGGGTTGTGCCGAGTCAGCCTCAGCGTTGGATGTCATGCATCTTGATGCACCTGCCATGTCACTACGCTGGGTTAGGAGGTGTCTCTGGTCTTCACCGCAAAGTACGCTGCAGGTTTTCGACAAACAAACATGCATGGACAAAGTAGTTGTCTCTGAGCATTGATTCAGGGTAGTAGCAGAAAAGAAAGGGGCTGGCGAGGTCAGAGCAGAGAGGACAACTGCACGATACCGTCTAGGCAGACCGTCGACCAAGGCACGCGTGCGAGAGCCTCAAGATGCAACTGGCTGGGATAAGCTCCTAAATGACGGCATAAAATCAGCCGTCTCTTGGCTCCTTCTCACCGCAACCCTGCAGCCCATGACGCGCGTTATCAACTCAGCTTCAGGCGCGGGAAAGCATGGCGGGGAAGGCCTCTTTGTGTAACCACACGACGCCAAACATAACGCAACAGGATGGGGCCCAGCCTCGAGCGAGAAGAGCAAACAAAAAACATGGCATGATGTTGTTCAAAAGATGGATAAGGCTCAATGGGAGCAAAAACGGAATACGCCGGGCTCAAATGTCTGCCTCAAGTTCAGGATCTGCAAGATTTGCCGGCAAGCTGCACAAGACGAGACAATGTTTTCCCAACCCCAACCCTAGCAATTGCGCTGAACACTTGTTCGCGAAAGGACTGTTGCTATTGGTTACCGGGCTGCAACACCCCGGTCGACTGCTCGCTTGACCTGCCAAACAATGGCCATGGGAGTCTTGGGCATGCGACACAACGAGTGGGAAGTCGGGGGGGAGAAGAAGAAGGCCTTTGTTAGGCACCCCCATTGTGCGAGGGCTCTGAGGAACTACTGGGGAAATACCCCATCGGGCAGAGTTTCTGAGCTGGTGTTGCTGATATGCCAACACAGAGACAGACAGATATGGCAGTCTCTGAACACCAAGTTGTTCTATGCTAGTGACAATACTGCCGGCTCACCTTGCCTCCTACTGTATCAACTTTGACAATGTATGACGGACAATGTATGACGGACAATGTATGACGGATATGTCTGGCCAGAAGAGTGCAAACCCATCGTGGCAGCCACACCACAGACTCCCGTTTGGTCATGGCTACTCACAATGAGGCACTCCGATTGCGCGCTGCGAAAGACAAACGACATCAGAGGCCTCGAAAAGCTGACCCGCCTCGTCGCTGCAGCCTCTCGGGACTACGCAGGGCGGCTCGTTCTGAAGCCCACCATGGACGCTTCCATGCAGGCATCCCCCCCCCCAACCCGTGGGCATCCGCGTCGTTCGCTGGAAGGCTCCTAGAAGAAACAAGGCCATTCCATACACTCATCACCATACGAGGCTATTCTCGTCGGACGCGGGTAACCGCAGGGGGGGCAGTGTAACGCCCTACGGCCGGTGGCCACGGACACACCAGCCTGATCTTGTCCATGCTGCCGGGCCTGCCGTGGGAACTATCACTGCTTGTGCTTCTGCTTGGTGCGTCTAGACTCACGAACGAGAAGAAGGGGGGGAGGGCAGCGGTGTTGGTGGGTGAAAGATCGTTTATCAAAACGAACCCATCTTGAGCTCTTCCCCCCCATTCCTCTTTGCAGCGTCCCGTCTTTTCTGTTTGCTGTTTCCATCACACCCTTCTTCCGTTTACATTACTTCGGTTACTATTCGTCCCGGCTTTCTTGCTCTGTCGTTTCGAGTTGCCAAACTCATATCTGGCTGAAACCCTCCCTATCCATATTGCCCTTCCCTCGAAGAGCATGTTCGGCCCGAACCATCACTCTTCTTTATCTGCGTCTTGAATCATATCCCATGACACGCCAGGCTTCAAGTCGACTTCGGAAGAGAGGATGTAGCAGCGGTCACGGCTGGGGCTTCATCGCGGCCGACGTCGACGATCCGCCGCAATGCATCGCCATGTGTAGGGAGAGGTTCCTGCGGGAGCTGTTGCCCAAGGATGAGACATTTGAGCGAGCGTGCGAGGCGCTGGGGGACAGGGGCGAGCAGCAGCATCGGTCCTTCAGGGCTCTCTACTGCTGCGACTCTCAGCTCTGTGGCGTCGATAACCTGGACGAGCGTGGGAGAGACCGTATGTGCGACGCTGAAGGGTCTAAGGGCACGAGATGCTGATGAGCAACTAGCCAATGTGAATTGGTTCATCAACGCCTGTCAGGAGTAAGATACCTTTTATTTGAGATTGTGGATGAGTTGAAGCTGACACTGCTATTAGGATCGGTTATCACTCGATAGTTGACCCAGGTCCACCAGACGTAGACTACGTTTGCGGTCCTGGGTCTGCTTATGGAGGTGATGTTCATTGTCACAAGGCTCAACCAGCAGATAGGGCCGAGGATGAAGCATTCGAGAGTGTATCGAGCACATCTCAGGCACCTATCTCGGAGGATGCCACGTCGAAAAGGTCCACGGCTTCAGAGACTTCAACATCAGCGCCGGTACGGAGCTCAATGCCCGATACAACGTATTCAACCAGTAGCGATCCCTCGTTGGTAACCACCTCGGAGCCTTCGAGCAAGGAGCAAGACAAGAAGGATGAAGACGGACTTCCCTTGGGCGTCAAGATCACCATAGCCATCTTGTCTGTTGTCATTCTAGCAGCTGTCATTGTCCTTGTGGTGTGTCTCCTTCGAAGGAGAAAGTCTCGTCGGAACGACATCCGCAGGCTCATCAAGCACCCAACATCACCTCCTCCTGCAGACTCACCTACTCCCCTCGTCTCGCCGACTCTCTCTCACACTGACGCAGACGGAGTGCCGCTGACACCACCAGCGCGACTTAGGGAGCGCAAGTTCCTCCCCTCGCTCAGTGAGCCAAGCCTATCGCCGACCAGTAGCAGGCATCGAGGATTTCCTGCATCCCCTCTCTGTTCGCCTACCAGTAGCAACTTGACACTGAGACATGAGAGGACACCCAAGATCTACAGTGCGGGTCAAGTTCCACCTGTCCCTATGATTGTCATGACGGCGCCAGAAGGAGGACAGAACGATGGCTCGACCAGTTTCAGCGGTGTCACTCCTCCCGCCTCTGTTCAAAAGATGCCTGGGTATGGGAATGGCTCCCCACAACGACCGCCACGATCTCGTGAGGGACTGTTCAAGATACTCGTCAGTCCAGGGCCGCCGCCGACCAGAGCACTTCCATCTACGCCCCCTAACCGACCATCGACCCCTACCAAGCCCCTATCTAGCCCGCCACGAAAGGGGACGACAGTCTGTCCTCCTGCCCATCAACTGGCGAAAGATATTGTGCTTTCACCAGAGGCAAGAGAGCTTCGCGATATGACGGAGAGCTACGCTAAAGATGCTGGGAGGCACAGTGGGGGAAGTTGGAGCGGCATTGCTGGGTCGTCTCTCGCCAAGGGGAGGAGTGTGAGTAGCCCGGTGATGGAGGAGGCAGACCTTGAGAGGCTAGGAGGAAGGTACTAGGAGGGGAAAAAGTGTGAAGAGAAGATAAAAGGTGTTTGGTTTCATACATGAATATGCATGTATCTCATAGCAGGGTGGGAAGGATCATGGTGATGATGAGTGAGTACATGACATTATGAGACGTCATGGATGTATCGTTATGAGTGTGTTGAACGAGTTTACAGTATAATTACCCCTTATGTAGTGTGTAGCATGTCTTTCAAACTTGTATTCATTTGTCTACACGTCTCTTCAAATACCCAGCTCCTTCAGCGACTTGACCAAGTCAATGATACTCTCATCAACCTTGATCCAGTCAATACCCAGAATCTTATTAGTCTCATCAACGTTAAACTTGAAGATCTGGTCCTTTGGCGGGAGCTCGCCACCCTTGACATCAGGCCCGGGCAACTTGTCTGCAAACTCGGGAAAGTTGCTTTGCACAGCGTCGACAAACTCGCGGTGAGAGAACCAGCCGGCTGTAGCAAAGAGTCGCTTTCCACCGGCTTCGGGGTTCTCTAGACCGCGGACGTGAGCGCGGGCGGCATCTCGGACGTCGATCCAGAGAGGTACGGGTGTGCATGGGGGGATGCTATCCTTCCAACCGCCACGGAGCAGGGTAACGACACGTTCGTTGGATGTGTTGATGCTCTCCAGAGTTGCGAGGTGCTTTGAAACAGGACCGAGGACGAGAGGCGGACACACAGTCACCAGGTCAAAAGAGGGCTTTTCAGCAGCGACAAAGTCCCAGGCCGCACGCTCAGCAAGAGTCTTTGAGGCGCGGTAAGCAGTCGCAGGGGATTTAGAGATGTCGTTGACGGTGACTGGGTTCCAGCTCACCTCGGTAAAGGTGGTTGAAGGGTCAGTAAACTTGTCTTCGTCTAGGATGGAAGCGAAAGATGAGGTGATGACGACACGCTTGACTGATGGTGCCGAGGCGTGTAGGGCCTTGAGGATACCCGTTGTGCCAATAACGGCGGGATCAACCAGGTCCTTCTTGGGATCAGCTACCTCAAGTTAGTCTCCCCCTCTCATACTACTATTTCAAGATTACTCACTGATATTAAAGTGAAAGGGGCTTGCGGTGTGCAAAACGGCATCGATGCCAGGCGTCTTGGCCACCTCATCAAACGCCCCAGGTTGAGCAATGTCTGGCACGATGACCACCTCTAGCTTTCCGTCTGCGGCCTTTTTCGGGTGGGCGTCGCGAATCTTTTGGGCCTTGGACTCGGAGCGGACGGTGGTGACGACGGTGTAATCCTTTTCGAGGAGTTGGTCGAGGATGTGGGCTGTGAGATGGATTAGGAGAGGTTCATTATGTATATCTCTAGTTGAGAGCCATCACGCACCGGCAATGAAGCCTGAGCCACCTAGACATATGTTAGCATCACCGAAATCATATGTTGGGGGTCTTGATTTACCAGTGAGTAGAACCTTGGTCATGATGGGAATGGTGTTGTGAGATCTTCTATCCAATCTAGTCTTTATCCTCTAATAGTTCCAAATGGTCAAGCCCCTATCAATCGACTGTATCCTGACTTGTTCAAGCTCTTTCTTGATATCAATCCAAGGTTGAGTTGAGTGAGTTCGCGAGTAAAGGAGGGGGTTTATAAGCAATGGAATGCTTGCCCCACATTCGTCATTTGAGCTGGCAAAGACGGTCTCCTCGGAATCCCCCACTGCTGTTGCCTTTATCCTGCTACTTCCTTGTCATCGGCTTCTATCTCCGGCTTCTATCTCCGGTATATATCTTTTGATAGGCAGGCCTCTTAGGTAAACATTGCACTTGAACTAAACAGGTAATAGAAGACCCTTACGCCTCATGTCACGGCAAGGGCGTATTCATATCTCGTATCTTTCACAACTAGACGTCACAACTTCTGCATCATACAAAGTAAAATTACAATTGAGGCATATAATCGAGAGGGATTGTCCATACTACACGGGCCTATGCCAAAGATTCGCATCCTGCATTAAAGTTGAATGCTCATGGCTATCGCCTCTTCAGGGCCGCCCAACTTCCAACTCGATGTGTAAATCGCTGTCCCTCCTCCTCATAGAAAATCATTCGCTGGGCGCCCATTCATTAGGCCAAATTGCCCTCGCTTCATGAATCCCACTCTCGGATATGTCTCGCGAGCGCAATCCACCCAATTCCATTCTATGCTCGCCATGAACACATGTCCTCGAGTTAGATCGCCGCTCGTTTCTTTTTGCGTGTTTGCCCATCTACTATCGTGGTGCAAACTCACCAGGGCCGTCGTCTCTCCCCTCGGCCCTGGCGTGCTGTAGTTGTTGATTAAACCTCTCAGCTGTTGGTATCGGATGTTTCCGCCGCCGCTGGGGGTGCCGGTGTCTCCGGAGGTTGAGGTTGGCCAACACCGCCCAGACCTGGGGGTGTAGGGGTTTCTTGGGGAATAGGTATTGTCAGGGGTCCCTTGGGTGCCACCACGCGGCCGGGGAGGGACTCGCCCCGGATCACCTTCTCCACTTCAGACTTGTCCAGCGTCTCGTACTTAACGAGAGCCTTGGCCAACAAGTCCAGTTCCTTTCGCTTCTCTGTGAGCAGGTGTCTGACATCCTCATATGACTTTCTCAATGTCTTTTGGACCTCGCCCTCGATAGCTGCCTTGGTCTCTGAACTGAGATTCTCGTATCTCCTGCCATATTCGACAGGGCCTAGAGCGCTCGACATACCAAAGAGGGTCACCATCATGAAGCTGAGATCAGTCGCTCGCTCCAAATCCTACAGACTCCAAGTTAGTTCAACTCATCCAAAAGCTTGATAGAAATTTCTTACCGATGAAACACCTGACGTAACCTTGTCGTCACCATATCGCATCTCCTCAGCCATCTTGCCTCCGAGCAACACTCGGATGTTGGACATGTATTCAGCAGCAGTGTAAGAATACTTGTCCATCTGAGGAAGTTGTGCCGTGTGACCCAGAGAAGGACCCTTGGGGAGAATCGTGACCTTGTACAGTGTGCTGGAGCTTTCCTTGTCAAAGAGCTGGACAAGAGCGTGGCCGGCCTCATGGTACGCCGTCATTTCCTTCTCCTTTTCCGTGACAATCATCGACTTGCGCTCGGAACCCATCGTCACGCGGTCGAATGCCCAGTCCATGTCCTGCTTTGAAACCATCGTGGCCTTGGCTCGGCTTGCTCGGAGAGCTGCGACATTGAGCATGTTCTCAAGCTCAGCACCGGATCGGCCAGGGCAACGGGCAGCGACAGCCTCCAAGTCGACATCGGGAGAAACCTTGATCTTCTTCGCGTGATGCTTGAGAATTGCAATTCGGCCACGAACATCGGGAAGTTCAACATTGATATGGCGGTCAAAACGTCCAGGGCGAGTTAGGGCCTTGTCGAGCATCGTGGGCAGGTTAGTGGCTCCAATAATGATAATCTTGGTTTCTTGGTCGAATCCATCCAATTCGGTGAGCAGCTGGTTCAGAGTTTGCTTGGCGTGAGCCTGATCTCTTGGGTTTCGCTTGCCTCCAATGGCGTCAAGCTCATCAATGAAGACAATGGCGGGAGACTTGGACTTGGCAGCAGTGAAGAGCTCGCGAACTCGCTTGGCTCCGACACCCACAAAGATCTCATCAAACTCACTACCAGACATGTAGAAGAAGGGAACACCAGCTTCACCAGCAACAGCTCGAGCAAGAAGCGTCTTTCCGGTACCGGGAGGACCAACTAGGAGAACACCCTTGGGCAACTTGGCACCAAGGTCGCTGAACTTCTCGGGGTTCTTGAGAAACTCGACAACCTCCTGAAGCTCCTCCTTGGCCTCATCACAGCCGTGGACATCACTGAATCGGGTGGTTTGCTTTTCGGCTTTGACTTCAGAATCCTGCTTGGCACCAGGTCCGCGACGGTAAGTGCTGAGCGTCTCGATCACGATCGTGACAGCGGCGAAACAGAGGTAGGTGATGACAACGAAAACGGCGAGAAACTTGAACCAACGGAAGATGACAGATCGGGTAGACTCCTGAACAATGACGTGAATGGGTTCGCCCTTGCCACCCATGGCGTTGGGGGCGACTCCAGACCCGGCCGCAGCAGCGTTGGCCACAGCATGCTCAAAGGTAGGCCACTGGTTGTTTCCGGCAGAAGCCACTGTCGGGTTGGCAGCCGAGGAAGCACTGGCCCCAAGCAGAGCAAGAGCCTTTCGGTAGGCATCGTCAGTTGCGGGGTTAGTCGCGAATCGTCCAGACTGGTATCGCTCGACGAGAATAGCAGGCATGTTGGCTCGGAGAAGAATTTGATAGAAAGCATTTTGGGCATTCGCATTGCCGGGGTTTCGGTTGGCAGATTCCTCAAGGGTCGCGAGTTGGTTGCGAGAAATTCCGTTAGAACTTCCGAATCCTCGTCGCTGAGTGTTCATAAAACCAAAAGTCGAGATACCACGAGAAGATGACAAGATACCGGGGGACGATCGCATAAACGGACGGATGATCGAGGGAGACGACGCAGCACGGGGTTGAAAGTAGGGATGTCGCAGAATGGAGTTGGACGCCTGGAGGCCTACCCTGCCCAGACTGGAGATGGTGGTTTGTGCAGTAGTCGGCTTCATCGCATCGGATCCTGCGCGCGAGGCAAGAGAACCAAAGTTCACTCGTCGAAGAAAGTCGGGAAGCTGGGTTTCGGCGGCCTGCGCCAGCAATTAGTTTAAACTCATGAGCACGCGACCCAGGCTGCGACTTACGTGTTGAGGCTCAGCGGCCTTGGTCCTTGCGACAGACTGTTCGACGTTGTCCTTGGATGAGGGAAACCGGCGAGAGAGAGGAGAAGTCGAGCTTCTCCACGGAACCATCGCAGTGTTTGCGATTGAGGGCCATAGTTCCGTGGTGGCTGCTGCCATGTTCTGACGCATTCGTCAGCGCCGTCCGCCGCCATGTCAAATCCGCAAACTCCGCAGGCACTCACCGGCAGCACCATGGCGTTGTAAGCCATGACGGGATGTTCGAGGAGCCTAGTATGCCCCAAAGAATGATGATTCAAGACTATTAATCAAAGAACGGTCGGCGGAGCGGTTCGATGACGTCCAGGTAGAGTTTCGGCTGGCTGTCCTGTCGGTTGCAATGTTTCAACGGCTCCCGGGACAGGCAGGTGGGACGTGGGGTTTGTTTCGTACGTCTGATCAAAGACACGAGAAGAATAATCTACCGGGCCGCATTCATCGTGATGAATTGCGCACAACCATCATCGGTAAGTCGGTTGGTAATTGTTGGGGAGTCTGGTTTGCTTGCCACTCTCGTCCGCAGTTCGGCATCACGAGGCGACCTTTCCCATTCTGGGCTGCTGCTGAGTCATCTCCGCTCGGCCGTCAGATGTTCCGACCGCCGATTCCGGTGAGGTCATTTGAGGTTGTTGCCATTGGATTGGTCTGGGTTCACAACTGAACCCCTGTTTGATTCTAGAATGGTCTATTGTTGTTAGGTGTAAGTAGGAGGCAGAGGGCCATTTTTCAAGTAACATACATACAACAAATCACCCAAACGATCACTCAGAAAAGTCAAGAATTCAAGGGCCAAAACATCAAACTACACGTTGTATATATGGTAGCTGTCTTCCCCTCTACTGCGCTCTGTGCAGCGAATTATCAGAAACCCAGGCCTCGTCTCGTGTGAACGCTCAACTCTTTTTGTTCCTCCACGTTCCCGTCTTTCCTTCCATCCCACCCATCGTCACTCATGATCGTGTCCGTGAATCCAAGCTCAACATGCCGTTGTCAGCGCTGAAGAAGTGGTCTTCTAGATGGCTCTGAATCCCTCCTATATACCCCAGCCTTGCCACTCCCTCCCGCCACCCTCTGTCTGGGAATAAACTGTACGCCTGATCCAACATCGACACAACTTTCTGGAGGGTATCAGCGTCATCTCATGCCGGAACGGCAAGAACTTGAAATGCAAACCAACTCAAACAAACTGCAGGAGACTGAAAAAATGCCCAAGCACAGCAAAGGTACCAGAGAACCATTAGGTAGTGAGACTGAGTTGATAGGAAACAACCCATCGTATGTGACTCAGACATCACGCTTGCTGCGCTCAAACAGAAAAAGAATAAAAATCGCAAAAAGGGGTGAAGAGTAGCCTGTGAGTTCGCTCAGGATGAGGCTAGACTAGAACGCCAATAGATGCTCTCGAGTTGGGTATAGTATCTTTCATGCGGTCTAGGGGAAATGCCAATGGACTTTGTTCAACAGGCTCTCAAGCCCGTTCATGTCAGGTCCTAAAAGTCCTGATGGGTATATTCTCTTCAAAAGAACAAGAATCAAATCAATGATAGGGGAATCGTTGCGTGGTCCAGCCCGGGTATGATTATGGTGTTACAAGTTATCGTCGTGAACAAAACGACGATCTGGAGCATGGTCATCCAAGTGAATATTCGTTAAACATGAAACGGTCTCGAAGCTTGAGTCGATTACAGGCTCGCGAGCCTGCTGCTTGGTAGCTGCATTGTCGGATCATCAAACTCGATCTTCGGTCCGTAGAGATCGTAAACCCCAGTTCCGTAGGCCGGCAACTGTCCAATAGTCGTGACTTCGATCGGCGGGTCGTAATGAGCCCACTGCTCCTGTTGTGCTTGAGCAGGCGGTTGAGGATAGTGGTCAGCCGGCGGAGCCTGAATCTGCGGTGCCTGGGAAGTCACAGGTGGCTGAGACTGGCTCATGGGATGTTGGATAGGTTGGTGGTACTGGATTATAGCCGGCTGAGAATCCGCCGCGCTATAGGCCGGTGGGTTTCCAGGTTGGTGAGCGTAGAAGCCCTCCGGGATCATTGGGCTAGGAACCGAGGTGGCAGAGAAGGCACTGGGGCTGCTCTGAATCGAGGTCGCAATTCCTGAGGCCGGATATGGAATGTCCATGGGAGGTCGCTCCACCTGCTGAGGGAGTTGATAATGAGGCTGAACGGCACTCGTCATGGTGGCAACGCCGGGATTTCCTTGCTCAGTTACATAGTATGCCTGGCGTGGCATATTCGTGGGTCGATGAACCATCTGGACGCCCGCATGATGGTCAGGCATGGTCGGTCCATGGAACTCGTGGGGAACGTGAGGAGGAAGGCCTTGTCGGCCACCGTATTGCTGCTGAAGATGCTGTCCATGGACTTGTTGCTCAAAGTCGGCATAAGAAGCCGAGCGATGCAATGAGCCATGCGGGATCCCTTGGTTCATGGGAACCATATCCTGAGGGGACCAGGTCATCCCAGAGTGCTGGGGAGTGGACGGGGGCTCGTCATCATCGGAGTCCGAGGAGCAATCGTCCAGGATATCGTTGGGGTTCATCCCTTGTTGGTGCGATCGACGCTGGTGCTTGACCATTGTCGTCTTTCTGCAGAAGCTGGAATGCGAGTTAGCAAAGGGGATCAAAAACATCCGTGTCTCAACCTGCCTCTTAGAGCACCCGTCATGAGCGCACTTGTAAGGACGCTTTCCAGTGTGAATCCGTCGGTGACGAGCGAGACTCGAGGACTGTCATGACCAGTTAGTGTGGTCAAGGTGTAAGCCCTAATTATACGTACATCTGAAAATCGTTTTCCGCATCCAATGTGCTGACACTGGTGTGGCTTCTCTCCAGTGTGAGTTCGGATGTGAACGGTCAAGGCACTCCGTTGAATGAAGCTCTTCCCGCAACCGGGGATAGAGCACGAATAAGGTCGCTCATTGGTATGTATACGGTAGTGCCTCTGCAAATCGGATTTGCGATTAAAGCTCTATTGACGAGTGTCAGCCTAGTCGAATATGAGTCTCAGGGAGTGCTCAAGTACTTTGGTGCATGATTGCCAATCGCACTGAAAGGGACGAGCGGTAGGCTCGTTTTCAACCAGTTCCATCAGCTCCATGTTGTCTTCGTGGTGGTCTTGGTGGTGATGAGGGGCGTTGCGCCGATGATGTCGGTGGTTGTTGGGTACAGTAAATGCAAGCCACCACCTAATCACAGCATGCTAAGATTGGCTGGCTCGACGACAAATTGTTGCAGTTTCCAAAAGGATATAAAGTCTTGTTCAGATCTGGAGATAGAGTCACAACCAAGTAGCTGGCTCTTAGGCGAAATTAAAAGCACGATTAGCGCGAAAGGCCGTGAGGTAGGGCGGTGTTGGTAGAAGAGCAGTCTAGTTGGATACTCCAAAAGATGAGAATCAAGACTAAACGGGTATCCAAGAAATATGCGTCAAGCGGTTCGCAAGTGAAGGAATCTTCTGTATATCGAGTTTCGGTGGCGTGTCCAACGTGTGACTGAAGATATGAAAGAGACAGATGGGGGAGACGCAAAGCGCGGGAACTGGCAGCTCAACTTAATAAGTCGTGTTAATGCAGGCAGATCCAGGCCTAGTGGATCGGGAAGAGATTTAGCTGGGGCCGGGGAAAGGATCGGAAGAGGTGCTGAGCCTTGTGCGTGGTCCGAGCTGGTACTCCTGTCCAGGTCCAGGTTGTTCCAGACGAAGGATCGGGGGACTCCGCAACGAAAAACACAGACAGATGAAGACCTCGTAGATCAGCTGGGGTCGGTGGGAGATACGAGAAGGCGAAGCCTTCGGCGGTAACCGTGTTGATATGAAGCGAGCCACAGTTCGTTCTATACGACTGTGTTATGCCCTTGTCGGCGAGTCGGATGTTGTCTCGAGGACGATTGGCTTGGTGGAGCTAAGGAGTGTGCGGTCGAACCGTAGTATGGAGATGTTGAATAGAAACAGCTCTGTCTTGGGTCTATAAAACACAATCGCTGGGAACAAGAGCCTTATGTGACGGCAACTCGGGTGGGACGAAGCCGAGGTCAAGGATAGAAACAAAGATTGGGGTTTGAGATGAACAAGAAGGTGACGCGGTATGCGCCAAGTGAACAGGGCCTTGTCCAGGGGATGAGATTGGCCAAACGAGCTGTTATAAGTTCGAGAGGTTGAGATGGGTAGGCCTAGGTCAAGTCAGGTGTGGTGTCTAGTTGAGGCGAGTCGAGTCAGGTATCCGGACTGAGAGACGGGGGGTTGGGCAAGATATCAATAAACGGCCACAAGACGAGGTCCCGCTGGGTAAGGGCAGTGGAGAGAGTGCTTTGATATCAGCAGCAGCCCACGACCAGGACCATGCAGATGCCAAATGACAAAGTGGACGGGGGAGGTGAAAGACAAGACCAGGCGGCAAGCAGCGAACGCCCACGATGTCGCAAATCGCACTTAGTTATAGGTGTGCGGCGAGCATGGCATGGCATGCACCTGGACCAGCAAGGAACCACGCAGGAGATCAAGAAGAACCAAGGGGCCCCTGCAATGGCGGGCGTCAGTGGGGCTCATTCGGCAACGGGGGGGAGGGGGGACAAGATGGTCATGGGCGAGGATTTGGGGAGATGGAGGAGGAGGGAGAGAAGGAAGTTTGCGCGAGAGGGAGGGAGGCTGATGGAGAAACAGGTGAGTGAGATGAAGAGATGCATCAGGGGCCAGGAAACGATATGTGGGCATGGATCCATGGGATGGGATGGACGGGCAGGATGGAGAACGGGGCGGGCACTAACAGCGGACTGAGACGAGGAGGTATCGAACATATCGATGGCGGCGCAGAGTGCCCGGGTGAGCTAAGAGCTGGAGTAGGTAGGTAGTGCGTCAAGACGAATGGGCGAGAGTACGAAGCGATGGTCCAAGGTGGTGTAGTGCGGGCCACGATAGTGTGAGCGAGGCCTGTGGTGTCTTGTTTAGGTGTTAGGGGCCGCCCCATCACCGCGAGCGCTGCGACGCAACCATTGGGCGTTTCCAATGATAGCACCAAGCAAGTTAAAGCAGAGACACAGTGCGTTTGTCGACGACGTTGAGACCGGGACAGGGGACCAGGAGCCGAGGAGCCTAATGGCGTCGAGGGTGGTGTCGAGCGAGCGAACGAGGGTGCCAAGGGAAGGGTGTCGACGGACGATGAGAACGACCTACGACGAGACGAGGGCGTCTTGCAAGGCAAGGGGTCAATTAGCGGATCCCGCCAAGTGCGCGTAGGTGATGCGTAGAAGGCTGAGAAGACGAGCCGACTGCATGCATCAGATGTGCGCTAGCTAGCTCATGACGGGAGAGCAAGAGATTTGAAGAGAACGGACGAGAAAAGAAGCATGACGGTTGAGCCATCTTGCTTCCCCGGCGCGACCACCAGCAGAGAAGAAGCAGAAGAGAGCACCTCACTTCTGAGTAGACGCAGACAGACCATGAGGCGGCGGCGGCGATCCGCTTTTGCCCCAAAGTGCCCGCAGAATCCACCGTCGTGATGCCTGTTGGAAGCTGTCTAATGCCCGTACTGCGTCTGCTGGCTGCGTCTGTCTGCGGTCCAAAGTGAGGTATTAGCTGGGGAGAGAGATCCAGCCCTTGCGAGGGTGGGCGTGCAAGATGCACTCTCTCATTCTCTCACTCTCTCATTAATGGGCGTGTGAAAATGTGGAGTTGTGGGTGTGAACAAGCGGGCTTGGGATAGCGTCGGGGCTGGGGTGAGGTTGAGCGCGCCAACGCCAAGTGGGGATGGACTTTTCCATGGATCCACGGGCGCCTCAGCCATGGCGCGCGGTACGTACCGTAGGTTGTGCTTTTTTGGAGATGGCCCATGATGGGACCAGTTCACCGGAGCCCAGGGCAGGGCAGGGCAGGGCGGCCCAGAGCCGATGAGAGACTGCACGAGATGAGATGTGCACAAAAATGGTGGCAAACGGTATTACACGGTAGAGCAGGCAGCTGGACCTGGCTGGCTGAAGGCGGGCATGTACTGTATGTATGAATGTACCTCACTCTTACGATTGATGAGCAAATGTACTACTGTCTGTACCTGCAGTCTCCTTTGCGGTGACTCTCCTCCCCCACATTCCCCTATGCCGTCCTTATGCTGCTGTGGTGTGCCTGCCTCAAGCAGGAGTGTGCCTGTTAGTCAGCCGTCCTCCCATTGTTGCTCTCCATTGAGCTTCCAGCTCCATCGACTCGCCGGCCAGAACAATGCCATCACAGCTTGACTCAAGCAACTCTCTTTGACAGCTGTTGGCGGCGACCCAACGACGTCTAGTTGGACAAGGCGGGATTCAAACCAGACGGCGGGGTCGGGTCGACCAACCTCACACCAACACTTGCCAGACTGACCTTGGTTAGGCTCGTGCCGGTCCAGGGCGCTCATGTCATCCGCGAGTGAGTGCCTCGTTCCGTCTCATCAGCATCCCATTCTGGCTCGAGCAGGAGCCTGAAAAGGAAACGGGATCGAGCCCGGGACATCCAGAATAGCCTTTTGCAAGTGCTTAGGGAGGTAGGGGGCAATCGAGGCACACGAGGCACGCCGAGTCGACCTGATACAGCGTCAATATCAGACAGGAGTCGGACTCGCAGCAAGCCGCGCAGAACCATTGACCACTATATGGCATCTATTTCGAGCCATGACGCGGAGTCTACGTGCTCTTCGTCCTTAGCAGGATAAACCACGATGCCACTTGAGCCTGCTGAGCGGTGTTTCCCCACCACCCACAGCCAACACCCTGGTCCGTCCCGGCCGATTGTCACCATGCCGTTCCTGACTTCGGCTCTTTTTCCACCGTCACCCGCTTGACCCTTATCCATGCTACCCCCCAAGCTCAAGCCCATGCTCCGGGCTCCAGGCTCAACAGGGCATGACAAGGGCTTCAGAGCCACAAGGCAAGCTTGGGAGGGGGGCCTCGACTGGGCTCCGGGCGATCCCCTGTTACAATGTTCCGCGTGCCGCTTACCGCAGGTAGACGCCTCTTGGACGGAGGAAACCCTAATGCCTCTTAATTGCTGTCCTTGGTAACACAACACGCACGCACACACACACACACACACGCAAGCGCACATACAACACCAAAAGTCTCACCGCACAGCACCTCACTTCGCCTCATGTCTGTTTTTTATTAAGATTGCAAACTTTCGATAGTATCGATTCCAAAGTTGGATGTTGTGCGTGAAAGAGCATCCGGCGTAGGTCGCATCCCAGGTGGATGATCCAAGGATCCTGCTGGTGCGGGAAACCCCCTGCCTTCCGCTAGCCCCGATTTGCTGGATGGTCTGCCCTGAAGGACTTTCAGACCCCGACGTTTCAAACGCCGCCTCCGCATCCTACAGCCAACACAGCAGCCCCGAGGTTGATTTGGTGGGGAGAAGAGGGCTTTACGTTACGGGCTGCCATGCCATGCCAGCTCTTTGGCAAAATTCGGTTATCAGGTCTGAGACGCGCAGCCAGAACGGACAGCTGACCTGTCGCATTTTACCATGAGAGCTGAGGGTCAAAGTTGATGATGGAAGCAGTTCAGTGTAACCTTGATCTATGCCCCAGATGATCAAATGATGAATAATAATACCCAGGTACCCTTGGAGAGGGCAAGCATCCCATATCAACCTCATCCATGGCCGTTGGCCCTACGGTCGATCAGGCCATGATGCATGCACAGCCCTCTCCCGTCCCCTGACGCCGATGCAGCCGCCTGGACGAGGAGCCCAGCAGCACAGTACAGAGGGACTGCACTACACAGCGCAGCATCGCATCGCATCGCATCGTATCAACCGATTCAACCCAGCCAGGTCCAACCAGGCCCATAATATCGAGATCCCTCTCCCCTTTACCCCAGGCTCGAACGATTAGGGCATGGTTCAACTCCTTTTGTTGTGCCTCACCGGGATGTGAGATTCTCTGATTCAAACATGACGAAGTTGTCGACGGCTCGAGCCAAAGCCACGTCCATTACGGGCCGGAATGGCGTCGCAGGTTACCAAAACCATGGATGATTGCCAATAATGCCGACCGCGCCAACGCCATAAGGAGATGGTGATAGACGCCTTATCCTGGATTAGAGTTTAGAACTGGGGGGGTGGTTGGCAACGGGTGAAACCAACGCCGGTGCATTACATGTATTTCTGGCTGGGCTGGGCTGGGCTTTGCTGCTACTGGTCCCCACACACTTTCTTGTCCCTACCTAGTTGTCGTCGACGAGGCTTGATTCGAGGCCAAACAAACGTCGAATTCTTTCTCCGACATTTCCAGGTCCAATCCAGAAAATGCGGTTGCTGATCATCCGGCACCCGTGAGGCTCGCGGCGGCGGCGCGGGGGCGGGCGCAACCCACCTCATCCGCCCAACCTTCTCTTCCCACTGCTTCCCCAAACGTTGCGCGCTACGGCTAAGCATGGCTCCCCGGAGAATCGCTTCTTCAGAGATGACATCTCCTCCTCTAGTGTTGCATCCGCGGTGAGGGGCTCTTGACGGATTACACGCAGAGATCATACTAGGAGGGACATGCTAACTAGATTGGCGAGCCCATGATAAGTGTTGGGCTTGCTGATCATACGATCCAACGCTCGACGTTGCCTTGGAAGAGCCTGGAGGAACCGAACCGCCCCGTCCGGAGGGAGCAGCATCCATCATGATGCCTGTCCTCACCGCCTCGGCGAAGGACGTATCCGTTGATGTTTGGCTCTTGACCCTGTAAGACACGAGACGAGGCGCCTGCTACGTCCCAGTTGCCAGGCAGGTTGAGCCAGGGCGCGCGCTGCGGGAATTTTGCACCTACATCCGGCGCGCTAGTGCGATGGAGGCTCACTCTCTTGATCAAGTAGGAGGGCGAGCACGGGTACAGTACCTACGCATTACACACTATGACACCTGCTGTTGGAGATGTAGGGGCCATGGATGGATCCAAATGCTGGCGCAGGAGTGAGTGCGGTGATGCGTGAAAGCCCTGCTCGGTCAAGTAATACTGGAGATGTGGCGCTGGTTCATCTCCAGTTTCCAGTGGACTCCTTCTCCATCGTGTGGCTGGCGAGATACAGCACACGATTTCATCTGCTTCATCGTACAGCTTGTACAGCAAGTATCTAGTGGACCACCAGGTTGGAGCGGTCTACAGATACAAGCAGGCTACCTCTTTCAACGCGCATAAGGCGGCCTCAAGAGATGGGCAGATGTCTTGCACATGAGGCCCTTGGAATGTCGCTCTCGGGGGTCTAATAGGTCCCGCTGGCGTCCTTGGCCGTTACCACCGGGCAGACGGTGTCGCGTGGCTGCTCTGATATTCAAGTCCACTCCGTAATCTGCACCTGAAAATCTTCAACCCTAATACCCTAATGCATTGCATACATGGATGGATGAATGGATCGCAAGCCTTCTCCATTCCTGGGCAGCAATCTTTCATTTCTGCTGGGCAACGTGGCAACCGTATAGGACGCTTTGACCGGCAATTAGGGGAGAGCTGCGCGTCCATGTGAGTGTGTGTAATGCAGTTCAGTCGATCTACAAGACTGCATTGCAGCAAGCTCACGACTGAGGAGTCCGCCTCCGCGGACGACTGTTGCTCGCATACAACCTAAACTACGTACCTACCAAGGAAAAAGAGACTCCGAAGGCTACCTCAGACTAGCGCCAGAAGCATGGTGCCAGCAACGGTTTGTCTGCAGCGAATCAATGTCGGTCCAGCAACACCAAGGACAACGTCCGGGAGTTGTGATAGCTCATCCCGTATGACAAGCCCGACCGTTTTTGTAATTTGCACATACGCCGCAAAGCAAAATATACTCTGGGTGGCTTTTGATACTATTTGGATTGGAATACCCAATCGCGACCTTGGCATAGATTGAGAAGGTCAGAAACTCAATGAGGATGGGGGAAGGAGCCAATTGCCATGACTGCCTCAGGCCACCTTGACAACATTCAGCAGTCGTTGACGGACGGCAAGACGACCTCCTGCAACCATGACCAGGCCACCCACACAGGCCACACCACTGACTGACCGACCGCTCATCCATCCCTCCTCGTCTGGTCTGGTCTGGTCTCGTCTGCAAGGATCGCCCTCCAAGAGTCGCCAATCAACTCTTGACGGCATTTCGTTTCTTACTTTGCTGTTGCAACCGTGCCAGGAATGACAGTCAGGACGGCTTTGATCTGCCGTCAGATTCAGCAGAGGCTTTTGTCAATGCACCCTCGCATGGATATGGATCTTGCGGTGACGGACCATCCGGCTCTGGCTGGCTTAATCTCGTATGCATCGGCCATGGGTATGGATGGTATGGATGGTATGGCATGGTCTGCTATGGTATGGGTGCGGCCAAACGTCGCCAATCGTGGAAAGAAGCAAATATGTTTGCATGGTCAGATCTGAGCCTGGCCAAGCTTCTTGATCGAAGAGCACAGCGCACACACTCCTCGATCAAAGTGCTTGCTTGCTCTCTGTACGTCACCCAGCCCTGCCCTGCCCTGTCGTGTCCTCTGCCCTACGCTTCTCTGGCCCTACCGTCGTCCCTCCCATGATCTGACCTGAGACCAGTTCAAAACAATGGTCGATTTAACAATAGCTGCCACGTGCCACACCTGTTCACGCCAATCGGAAGCAGCCGTTGAAACGGGTACTCAGATCAGACCATTAGCCAGCCTGAACCCTCTGGCTGAAATCTGGCACGTTCAGCCAGGGTCCGCTTCAGCTTGCATGCATTCACAACGGTGTTGCACGTTCGAGGTTTTTACGTCAAAGTTTCATAGGCCAAGGAGCAGCCAAAAAGCCCAAGAAGAGAATAGGGACGAGCAGGGTGGCTAAGACCGCTTATTGACATTTGACAGTGTCGTACCAACGGTTCTGCCATGGCTGAGAACGTGGCCTCGTAACCACCAAGCCCAAAGCCTGTTGGCCAACTCTAATACCATTTACAGCAACCTCCCCTTGCCAATTACCGACAATGACGCTACTACGGACCTCACCTGAGAGAAATTCCATGTTCAACAACTGTTACGTTTCCACGAACAGCATATCCTGGAACCGAGCACACCCACAACTCCATCAGATCCGTCCAGGCACGGGCCACTGGTTTCTTCACCATTCCCACGCGAGAAGCCTTGTCGCTCCCGGGGTCAAGAGAGCGGAAGCGGACTCCTTGCTATTTCGAGGAGTTCGCTTCGCATAGCGATGGGGGACTAGGTTGACAGCACCAGCTACTTGACTCGCTCGACGCTAACGTATCTGGCTTGTCCATGCTTCTTGACCTTGACCATGGACAACTTGAACGATTGCCCCGAGTTTATCTGCGACATAGCTTCATCGCGATCAGGCCATTGGTTCCACCAACTGAATCACGACATGCTTATCTTGTCAGGCGCTAGCGTTGACGTCGTCTGTCTCATCGAGCATGTCAGGAAAACTGAATTGGGTTACAAGGTTTACATGCCAGGCTGCGCTTATATCCGTTTTCGCAAACAGCAACGTCACTTGACAAGACATATCCCCTCGACTGACCTAAGGTGCACTTGGGGTGCCGACAGGGATAGTGACCAACCATAAGAGGCGAGAAAAAGGATACATCATCGGCCACTCTCTCAACACTATAGATCAAGTACTGGCTTTTCTCCTTCTACTTCTTGCCACTTAATATTTAACAGACCCCTAGCAATAAGCAGTGAGATCATCATAGTAAGCTAACGAGTAGAAGTACTCTCACAAGGTGGGGAAGAGGCTCCATAAATACGGAAAACGCACCTTAGGTCAGTGTAGGGGATGGTCACAAGCACAAGAACGCTGAGAAGCCTGAGAAGTGGTGCCCCAAAGGCCATGCTATGAGAGCCGATCAGGTGCACTTCGGTCTTGCCTAGTGCCTTCAAGGACTCACCGAACTGGCATTAATGCCTCTAGGAATCCACGATGCAACGCCGAGGTACCAAGGTTAACGGAGTTGTTCCGCGCAGGCAATGGAGACTGTATAGCGAACGGGTAATGCCGTGATTGGTGCGTGCCTGGAGCCTCGCCGGAGCTGCCATTGTCGACTTGAAAGAACTGGAGCCGGCATCGCTAAGTTAGCGAGGTCGCATTGCAAACTGCATTATAACAGTCCTTGTCATTAATTATCTTGATGCCGGTGTCTGAATCGCGCCGGCCCTGACAGGTACAGGACAGGACAGGTGCAACGGCAAGGGATTGAGCTGAATCGAACTAGTGGTCATAGCCGAACTGTCAGGTGGGGGCGATCCTCGCGGTCGGCTCCCAAGATTGGATCACAGAGTTCCTGATCCGCCTGGATGTGACAGCAGCCGACATTGTGTTGAGAGAGACGAAGGAGAGGCGGTAGGGCGGCTGGCTGAGATGGGATCGTAATGTCGATACGACATCAGGCTCTCGTCAAGGCTTACTAGCTTGATCAAAAGGCGAATGGAACCGAAAACCGGGGTTGAAGTCGATCAATGCAGGCCTCGATCGCCTCGAGATGACACAGAAACAACTGCCGGTATCAGATGCGGCATCTCGTCAACCCAGACTTTTCATCTGACATGGCATTCCATGGAAGGATAATGATCCTTGTTGGGCTGAACCCTTCAGGGTTGCCAGACACCTTGGCCACCACGGTTCAATCAGGTGTCAGCAAACAAGTGACAGCCCGTCACGTTTCTTCTTCCGACGGCAGTCGATAACTGACTGTTCTGACACGCATACATGCCACTCTGAACTGAACACAACACAACTACCAGGAACTTCTGAACTCCACCTAAGGGCGAGATCCAGAGATCTTCAGATCTTCAGCGCCAGGTCTCTTTACGACCAAGGGGATGAACAGAGCAGCAGAGACCTGCAGACCTCACCGGGCTGTGCTGCGGGCTGTGCCTGACCCTGACTGCAAGTGAAAGGCTCGTGTCTGTAATCTGCGAGGTACAATTCAAGATGCATGGGCTGACGTACGTACAGCGAGCTTCAGGGCAGAAAATTCTCCGAGCTTTGCAGGTGAAACGTCGTACTCGACGCTCTGCCCACATGTACGAATATGGGGGCTGCAGAACTGGGAGCTGAATTCATCTCAACCGGTCAGCTCGGGGCAAGGCGCAAGATGCAATTCGCTCCATCGCTGCGCATTAGAAGCAAGCCATGGACTCGTCATCAACTGCACTTTGAGCCAGGCATCGCAGCCCCCGAGTGGAGGAGAGATTCCAGACCAGCCTCCAAGGCTTGGGAGTAATTCAACCAAGCCCCATTCCCATCTTCGTGTTGAAACTAGACAACACACGGCAACCCGAGATGAAGACAGCCGCGGCAGGAAATATGGAACCGGCTCAAGTCAGGTCAACCAAAGGCGCGGTCCGCTGAGGAGCGGTCCGTAGGGGACAGCTGTCACCGACTATTCTGCACTACTGGCGGATCGACCCTCTCATGGAGTGAAACAAGTGGCGATGGTTGATGGCCTCTGAACGACGAACGACGTGCAGATACCTACTGTACCTGAGGAAGCGTCGATGGTCGACGGTGGCACAGGCAGCTCTGGGCAGCGTTGGCGCTGGGACCGGTGCAGAGACCGCGGCCAGAGCGGGAAATCATTATTATGCGTGGCCCTGGCAAACCCGGTCGATGCTAATGACGGCCCCATCGTCAAGAGACGGATATGGCAAAACTCTGACATCCACGAGACTCGAAAGGAGCGAGGCCTCTTGGTTTTGATGAGCTGACATTGGCAGCGCGCCGGGAAAGAACTGGAAATGAAGTCCAAGACGTTTCAAGCCAGGGTTGACCTGCACATCTCCGAGTCATTCCCCTCTGCCTTTTGAAGTTACAGGCACAACGGGCAACGGTTCAGAACTCTGATGGGAGGAGAATTTGGCACGATACGACATGCTGGCTTAGCGCGGCATCTCGATACAAGGGCAGGGCAGGTCGTCCCCCTGCCTCGGCTTGAGTGGACAGTGTCAGTGTGCCATGCCAGCCGGCCGCTCTACTGTTGCATCCCGGCGCGCAATCGGCCGAGTCCAGTCTCACTCAAGCTGGAGGGTCCCATCCCCTCCCCTGGCAGCCGTGGAGAACGTTGCAGGCGGGTCCCTTCTGGCCTCACCCCCTCGACCCTTGCAAGCCTTGCCTTGTCCTGTCGAGCTAGGGCGCGACCAAGACCAACGAGTCATGCCGCTGCCCCGCCGCCCAGAGTGCAAGAGGATGAGATCCCCGCCGTCTTGCTCTCGAACGATAACGTACCGGCATCTCACCCAAAGCTTGATGTCACAACAGTCAGCGGAGGATGTTTCCAGCGTGTCGCGGCTATTCTCACAGCACGTTGCCCAGCAAAAACCCCCAACCGACACAGAGACAACGGGTTGGGGGTCCAGTGGGTGGTGGGCATCGTCTCGTTGATGGTCTAAATGGCGCGGTGGCGGGGAACGGTGGGGATTCACTCAAGCCATGATTTCGTCTGGTTGTCTTTCGGTTCAGTCTTGTCGTTGACAACAGCTGGTGAGTGGTTGAGAAGCCGACCCTCAGCGGAAAGAAGTTGAGCTTGGTGAGAGACTTGACTTGACGGACAGAAATGGCGCCAACGGCTCCCTCTCCTCAGCTAACGGCAGTATCGCGTGTTTCATGTTGAACAGTTGGCACTCACACTCAAACAGAGCGCCTCGACATTATCGCTCTTCAACCGTCGTCATGAGGGTGCCAACAGTTTCGAAAGCTGCACCCCGCATGCCCATACGGATATCTGTTGATGAGAATCGGATCTCATCGATCTACCTTTACTTTTTCAAGGCCTCCACTGGAACTTGGGTGTCTTTCCCGTGCCGTCCTCGTGGGTGCGACTCACGTCATCGGCATTTGCCTCCGTTGTTGCAAACACGCCCGAGTACAAAGTTGTGCGAGCCAAGCCAAGAGTTGCTAGACGAGAAACGAACTATGGAAAAAGAAAGCAGCTTATTTCCCGTCACGGTGAACAACAGGAAAGAGGCTGGAGGAAAAAGAAAAGCTCGGGGAACACAAGAAAAAGCAACGGCTTGCGATGCGATGCGATGCGATGCGATGCGATGCGATGAGATGAGATGGATGCTTCCTCTACCATGGCCATGGGATCCCTTGCATCTGGCTGAACCTGAATATCTCTGTCGGGGAATGCCCGAACAACGTTAGAGGCTATTAAGGAGTATCGTTGTCGATATCACTTGGAAACTGACGATCGTTTATCTAGAGTTGAGGTCCCGGGCCGACAACTTTCCAGATAATATTGCACTTTCGACAACCTCTTCATGGGTTACGGCACCGTTGACCAGCCTCCCTCCCTCGAGTGGTCGGAGAAATACCCCCACGAGCAGGGCTTCGGATATTCCTACCAGCCAGTCTTTGCTGTACAACTTCTTCCGCTCAACTCTCACTCTCGCTCACTCTCTAGCTGCGCATGAAACGGCGCCGCCTCAGTCACCAAGATGCCCCGGACTCAGAAACCAGCATCGTGCCGCTCCGCCGTCTACTGCGCAGTAGCAGTAGTGATTAGCTAGTGCTGTCAGCGAAGCCCTGCGAGCCTGTCACAGCAGCCCGTTGGGGTTTTCCTTGGTCCTTCTGGCGGGCTTCCCCCCTTCCTCCGCAAAATATGATATATGACAAGAGCTACAGCTTGTCTCAGTACAGTACGTACTCCCCCGGATCTCAGTCAAATGCTCAGCCAGTTATGCCCCCTTGTTCTGGAGCGTCACGCATGCATGAATGGCCAAGTGCGAGTGGGAAGGGAAAAAAAAGAAGGAAAAAGAAAAGCAAACTCTGGCCTCGACTCGACCGGGGCATGTCTCCCGCCCTCCCTCCCTCTCCCTCCACAGCACAGCACGCCTGGCAGCCCTGAGAGTTGCGGCAATCCTTCCAACGTGCATTGTATCCCAGCCGCGGATCTCTTTTGTCACAGAAGCCCATGTTTTCTGTTACACCGCAGGGAACTAAACGGCTAGCCCTCGCATTCTGGGTCGTGTCAGCGCCTATCATGACGGTCTGGCCAAGTTCGTATCCCATCCCATCCCCCTCCCCCCTCCCCTGGCATTGCGAGCTATGGAAGCAACAGAATTGACCGTCCGTCCATCTCGTCTCATTGCTTGCCTTTTTCTGAATCTTACTCCTTGCCATGCCTGCTGCGGAACCGCAAGACTACGTCCGCCACCAACGGGATCCTTGAACGAGGAGAGTCATGATAGGTTCCATGGGCTGTGAAAGAGGAGGGGGAGGAAGCAACAGTTGCAGTCGCAGTTGCAGTCACAAGCAAGTCAAGTCAGGTCTTGCTTTGTTCCCGTTCGTTCGTCGCAACTCGAGACCCCGCCTCGCCCATGTTTCCCATGCTTCCTCGCGTTTTCTTTGCTTTTTTCTTTTTTGCGGGGGAAATCTCGGGAGAGAGCGTGTGGGTGGTTGATGGGTGATGGGTTAGTGGTGCTTTCTTCAGAACCACCCCCTGTCTGCCCCTTGTCACCGCTTCAAGTTTGTCGATTATGATATCTGCTAGGTCGTCTCTCTTTCAAGTCACACACACACCAAGAGAAGAGCCCTCGCCTACTTAGCCTCGAACATGGCAGGGCTTCAGCTGCCAAATTACTGCCTTTCCCCTCTGTGCGTACGTCGTACCTACAGAGGAGGGACCCGCCGTGGGCCACTTTCCGACGCGGCTGCACCCTGCTACCCGTGTTTGACAGTTTGACTTGTCAGAAGCAACTCCTGCCAACTTTTGCTTTTTGGAGGTTGACAGAACATCCAACTTGACGGGATGACTGTACTTGCACTGCACTTTACGCCTTTCGCCCGAAAGTCCCTTGTCTCCTTTTCAACGCTCTCAGCTTGACGTTCCAACTGGTGACGCCTCTACTACACTTGGCTGTGTCTACTTGCATTCAGCTGGGGGGGCTTGAAAATAGGAGCTTGACGAGGCGAGGTGCAAGGAAGTCCACTCAAATACAAGGGGCGAGCTATCACTTCTCAACTGTACGTAAGTAGGCGAGGCTAACTCGTCACTCAGGTTCCTTTTCCAACACACACACGGGTCATTCCGCGCTCGCAAGCTTTACTGTTTTGTTGTTTTATCAGTTCCCGGATAGGCAGTCAACGTCAACCCTTTTTGCCCCCTTCCCGGGTAACGGAAAACTCTGAGACATACGACACACGCTCCTCGCCGCAGTGTTCAGTTGATTCTTGTCGCACAAGTTGTGAAACATTGATGAACCAACCATACACAATTCGCCCATCTACGCGGAACCGCAATCGGCAAACGACTGAAACAAATCCATTCCGAAAAGAGGTTTCCCGCTTTCCTCTCTTGGTGGGTGCAACCCCGTATCTAGCAACTCCTCTGGTCGGTCTTGTATCAGACACCTGAGACAAGCGACCTACCTACACTCATGGCCTTTGCTTTCCCCCCCTTAGTCCCCCGGGAACACTCGCTTGCAAACCCAGGTGACTTACTGACCCTCCATCCCCCTGTGGAAACTTGGCGCGACTAATACCACCACGGCTCGCATGGCTAAACTTGATGGTGATCTTGATAGCCAAGAAGAGTAAACTCAATCGGTTTTTTACCCCTGTGACGCGCGTGGCCCCTTTAGCTGAGTGTGTGGTATTCCCTTCGGGCGGCTTCGAGGACCCTGGGAAAAATGAATGGCACCCTGAGACATGACGTTATGGTATTGTAGAATCGTACGACGGGAGTGCCGCCCGTTGTGAACCCTTGTCTAGACGGTGACGATCAAAAGGTCGAGCCCAACGGTGGACAGCAGCAGCATCACGTCGCATAGACGAGATGGACTTGAGAGAGTTTAGTCTGTTTGTGTGTGATCTTGGCTTCGTCTTCTCGCAGTTGTCATCGCTTGCTTGTGATTGTATTGAATGGAGTAACAGGGAGGCCAGTCGGACATCCTGTTATCTTCCTTATACCTAAAGAAGGAATCATCCTGAGGCTCGCCAAATAGCAAATCTAGATAGGTAATCTCCAGTCCCGTGATGGTTGAACAACAATTCTCCTCGGGAGGTCCATGTTAAAAGTCAACTCTTTCATACCAATGCTCTTCCCTAGCAACATCCAACAGTGGCCAACTCTAACCTTGATTCTGTCTTGCTCAAGGTTCGGCGCCGTTGACCGTCAACTCCTCTAGCCGCTCTTTGAGCAAATGGTCAGGCTTGAGGGAGCCATTCGTTTCGGCCTCGCCGTTGACGGATGACTCTGACGGAGTCTCTCCACTTGTGAGACCCTTTCTGATGGCGAGGACGCTATCGACAATGACGGCATCAATGCCCTGTTTGACTTGACGCTATAGAGTGTTAGATACTATTGCTTCTCGTAGACAAGGATGAAGCCACTTACCTGGACCATCAGAGGGTCATTGTTCAACGTGCCGTAGCTAAAGCACACAATTCCATTTTCCTTCACAACCTTGACCAGGCGAGGACTGTTGATAAAGGGTTCCGCGGCGGAAACAATGCCGAGCAAGTTCCAGCGGCTCGCAAAGCGAATGGCCTCTTGGAGGGACGAGGCACGAACGTCGCAAACTTCGCAGCAGCCAGCATCCGTGAGGAAGAGGATAGGGATGGACGGTTGCTTGTAGCTCAGGCAGAGACAAATATCGGGGTTGAAAGAGCTAAAGATGATGTGTCGTTCACCAGCGAGGTCGTATACCTTGGAAAGAACCGTGTCACAGAACGAGTTGAGTTCCACGGCATAAGTATCCATCTCGTGTTCCTCGCTCTCATGCAACATGGGGTACTTCATCTCTATGTTGAAGCCAATGTTTTCCGGCAGCTTGCGGAAGAGGTCCTCCAGGGTGGCAAAGGGGGCCTGGATGAAGTTGCCCCTGGAGTTGGCCTTGAAGCCCTTGGACTTGAAGTCAAGGGTATGCTTCATGCGCTCATCCATATCCTGTAGTCCACTGCCAGCGAACCCCATCGACTGCGAGCGTGGCGGAGCAAGACTATTGCTACGCGCTCGAAAGCCACCAGGTTCGCCCTCGGCCACAGGCTTCGTTGAAGAAGTGTGACGCGGTCCCCGACGAGTGTCAGGGTTGATGTGCAGGAATTGCTCTAGGGTCAAGGTATGAACAGGAGCGTCTATGCCTGTCTCGCTGACGAGGAAATCGTGGTAGATGACAGGGACGTGATCTTTGGTAAGCTGGACATCAAACTCGACGTACTGAGCGCCAAGGTTGGCCGCAGCAATAAACGAGGGCAGGGTATTCTCGCCAAGCTGTAGGGACTTGTTGGATGTGAGGTTCTTGCCCAGTCCTCGATGGCCGATGATCATGGTTGATGACATCTTCTTCCAGTAGGTCTGTCTTGAGGTAACCTCCATATTGGGGTGATGGAACGGGGTAATGACCAGGAAGTTGAAGTTGACTGTTCCGATAACATCCAAGCTGCTGGACATTATAGGAACGCAAACATCGCCTTGCAGGTTCATTCGTCGAGATCCTAATGTCGGCTTCACAGAAGACAAGAGAGCCACGGCTCGTCCAACCTTGTTCTGGTTGTTGCCAGAGTAAGTAGGAACAATGTCGAAGAGAAGCTTCACCTTGCTGGCGTCTTTTGTCATGAAAACAATAGGCTCCGTGGCGATGTTGTCATGCACTGGTAGATCGATAATCGTCGGCTCACCCTGGGCTCCAGTGGCAGCCACGACGATCGACAAGGCAGTGTCGAGCTGGGTATTATGAGCTTCAGTGAGCGGGATACGATCCAAGCTAACTGGCTCAACATTCTTCCGCATGTCCATAGACCCCAAGCTCACGAGAACCAGGCTCTCATCCGTTAGGTAACGGTGACCAAAACTCTTGATGGCCTCAGGGGGCCGCGACACGCTTGAGGCGCCATTGGAGCGCCGCTCTTCGATAGACGACATATCTGAGGGAGTTGGCTGGAGCGTCTCGACAGGCCGGGATGGAGGCTCATCCTCGACCGTGTCGACTGCAAGGAGTCTTGCGATATCCATATGGCCTCTCAAGGCAGCATGTTCTCTGGCGGTCCAGCCGGAGGAGTCTATGCGTGTGGTATCGGCTCCAGCCTCGACAAGAAGCTCAGCCACGTTGAGCTTGCCGTCCACAGCCGCAACATGGAGAGGAGTCCATGCATACGTGTTCTCCGTGGCTTCAAGGTCTCCCTTTTGAAGCTCAGTGCCCTCGATAATGATTCGAGCACACTCAGCGTGGCCAAATCGGGCTGCAACATGAAGAGCAGTCTCATTAGTCTTGTCTCTCCAGTTGAGGTCAACGCCAGCATCAACCAGCATCTGCACGATGGTGCTGTAGTTGGACTTTGTGGCGAGGGCCAAGACAGCTCCTGATTTGGAGATGGACTTGCGAATCTCAGCCTTTGACTCGCTGCTCCCCTGCCAGTTTTCACCCTGCAAGAGAGCTTCAGTTGTCAAAGGATGACCTCCGACAACACTGAGATGAAGCGGAGCGCAACCATCATGATCCTGCCACTCAGGAGTGTCAATGCCATCCTTGACATTGAACTGATTCCACTCCTGCATCTTGGCCATGATGATTTGACAGACCACCACAAACCCGAATTGGGCTGCGTAGTGAAGCGGCATTCGCCCGAAGGAGTCACGGCTCTTAAGCGCAACTCGCTGGTCCGGGCGTAGCTGATCAAGGAGATAAATGAAGAGCTGTACAACTTCATCGTCCTTCCCAAGAAGCTGGATCTCATTTGTGTTGAGTACCTTGGTACCGGGTGCAGAAAATCCAGCCTGGATATGTTTGTTGCTGAACTGAGAACCTGCAGGCACAGGGTAAGACTTTGATTCCTCGTCTCCAGGCTTCGACTTTGTGCGGCCAATATGAATGACAAGGCGATGAATGCAGTTGCGGCCATTGATATCGTCTGGTTCATCGAGACTCTTGAGGTTAGAGAGCAGGAAAGCGATAGATGCTTTCGCCCGTGCAGAGATGGATCGCTGCAGGAGGTTCAAGAGGAGTGGCTTGGATCCGTCTTCAGAGACATTGCTTTCCTTGAGGCCAGCCTCGAGTGCTGCAACATCATCATTTCGGACCGCCTGATCGAGCACGTCAAGCTGTGCCTGTGGTAGGTTTAGCAGTCCTTTGGTTGATGCGCGACCCAGAGAGCGAGTTGAGTGGTCAGAGATGGCATCGTCAAAAGTCTGAGCCTCGGCCAAAACAGACATCCACTTGTTGATTTCAGTCAAGAGCCTCGCCGTGTTTGCCTCCTTGGCAAAAGGCTTGGGATCAACCTTGGTTGAAATGTAAGGATGCTGTGTTACAAGGTCAGGGACCTTTTTGTCAAGCTTCTTTGTGATCTTGACAAAGCCTCTGCGGTTAATCTCACCAAACCACTGCAAGTTGCGCAGCTGGCTTCTCAGCTCGAGGAGGGCGCCCATAACTTCCTCAACCTCATCCTGGTCGAGAGTAGAGACGACATCGGGGGTGCGGCCATAGCGGTTGTAGAGGAGGTTCAGTCGGCGGCAGGACTCTGCGAGTTTCTTGTTGTAGAAAAAGTCGACATCTTCGAGGTTTCGGTCAAGGGCGAAAAAGAATTCTGCATGGGGAGTTAGGGGAGAGGCTCAGGGAGCGACACAAAGAGAGTCGTCAAAGCCGCCCACCTGCAGGGTCCACCTTTTCTCCATTCCTGGCCTTTTCTGCTGCAGCCTTTACCAGTTTCTTGAGGCCCTTGTAGTTGATGTACGAGGACGCCCATTCGGGGACCTGATTGCGCGGTAGGCTATGTAAGCGGTGAGTGAGCTGAGCTGTGGTGCTGATTCGCTGGTTGATATGGAGGACTCACTTTCTGCCAAACTTCATACTGCAACGGTTGATTGGGGTTCTCTTTCGCGTCGAGACTCAAACCTGCGCCAGAGAGTGAGAGAAGAAATTGAAAGGTTTTGCGACCGGGAGCAATGAGTCGCGCGTCAGTTGGAAGGCGACGGGAAGACGACCGTGATAAGAGTCCCGCCGATTCGCCCCCAGGGTAGTCCGGCTGGGACAATGGAAGTTCCCAGACGAAGCTCGTGCTTCACAACAGCTCGCCAATGGACAAATGTCTTTGTAATGCTGAACTCAACCGTCGCGGTGCCGCGCAGTACAATGATGTCAAGCCAACGCCCGGTAGTGAGTGATCAGGAATATCCGGTGGCTTCGATAAGAGAGGATGGAGCTTGTGACGTATAATCCATCGGCGTACGGCAACAGTCTTTGCCCTTGATCTCACGACACAGGGACACAAAGTAAGATGGAGGAGGAAAGAGAGGAGACAAGCCCGGAATCTAGACAGATTTTGATAAGCCGAAATTGCCTTGGAGAAAACAAAACAATTCGTGGGTTGGATTGTGAAAATGGGAACAGCTGGAGCCCTTTCCACTTGGTTGGGATGAACGAACTCCATGTGGGGGAAGTACTGGACTCCATCTTCCAGGCTCCAGGGCTCGCTCACGGCGGTACCTTTTCCACTGAGATGCGCTGGAACAGGGACAAACTCTGGAAGGGTGAAGGGGGGGGGGTGCCCCTAGCTCCACTGGAGTTCAAGCCTGTCAATCCAATTGGCCCCGTGGACCCTCCATGCCTCGTGACTGGATGACGGCGAGTCGAGGAGCATCCACTCGACTCCTAGCCCAGGGCGCATCGTGACCCTTGGAGGGTCCATATCTTCAGCCGAGAACCTGTCAGAGAGGGAGGCTGGGACCTGCGATACAGTGCTAGTTGATGAGGAAACTTACTATAGAAACTATGCCCCCCGTGAGACTGCAGACCGCCATGTTCAGAGAGCCCTTTGTCGTGTCAATTCCACTGTGCCGTACCACGATTGCTCATGACCCTGGCTGGTGGCGGCGAGGGCGGCGTCGTCCGGCTGCGGGGGACCATCTAGGTAATCAAGGGATCTGCTCGTGGTAGGCGCAGGTGCCGAGGTTATCAATTTGAGGGTCTCGTAAGGTAATGCAAGTTGAGTTGGTTGGTAGGTGTTGATACAAGAAAAGTCATTCATATGTATGCTGGGTAACGTCTAACCGGCCACGTGTAGCTAAGTTTACATCCAATGCGGCTCAAATGCCATATCAACCTCCTTCATCAATGTACAAACAAGAGGGGTCGCCCATCTCCGTCTTTTCTCCGCTCAGACCAATCCCGCCCATTGCCCCTGCTCTAGATATGCCGGTCGCTGATCCGGTACTGGCCATGTGATCAACCTCCTTGGCCTCGCCTTCAAATGTGATGGCCTAAACTGCCCAGGCGTCCTGCTTACCCGCCCAGCCGACAATGCCGACATTGCTATCGGTTCTGGAAGAACGACGGCCGTCTTCTGATCGTTAAGCCATGCCTTGGCCTGGCTTACAGTCTGGTTTTGCCTTGACTTCTTCTGCTTCTTGACTGCCTCATCACGCCTTTTGCTCCTCGGGAAATCCTCGCACATCATCAGCGCCGTCAGCACGTGCCTCGAGATCGAGAGTTGTGACAGAAGAGGAATCAGCTCCTGGTTGATCTTCAATGTCTGCTTGGCTGTCGTGTTTCCAATGTACCGAGCCATTGACATGCGGAACTGGGGGTTGAAATCTGGATAGAGGAGTTTACTCTCAATAGAGCGCGTTGTGTTTTCCACAAAAGCCACCTCCTTCCAGAGAGCCTCGATTTGTAGCAACCTGCTCTCCGAAGAGTGGACGAGCTCAGTTGTTGAGTTTTGTAGTTGAAGCTGTGAAGTAGAGTCGACCGCCGCTAGAGCGTCCAGGAATCGGCGGAATCCTTGAGTTGAGATGGACAGATTATCCAGAGTTGACTCAAGCACCTGACCACCAGAAGTTCTCAGACCAACAAGGTCAAGGAGGACATGGAGCCGGCTGATGAGATAGGTAGAGCTCTCATTTCGATGCATCAGCATGGGTTGCCATGTGTCTGGGCAATTCGTGAAGCCCTGAATCAGACGCACAGCCGCCTTCCAGTCAAGAGCGAGGATGCACTCGTCAAACAACTGCTTGATCGTGTTCGTGCCAAGCAGAACGTTGGCCTTCATACATGACACGAAGAAGAGTGCAGCCTGGTCGAACAACCTGAAATGAAGAAGACCATCAATCACCGCCTCGATGATAGGCTTGGTGAGAGGTGCGTGCTCCCAGATCCAATCGCCGGTTCGAGTAGATGTCTTGTTACTCAGTCTTTTGGCCTTGGGTAGGGCAGTGTCAGTGACGTGTCTGCGAGCCAGCTTGGCTCCCGTTTCTGTATCAAGGCCAGTAAGGCACGCAAGAGCGCGAAGGAACCTTCCATGGTTCTGGGAGTTTTTGTAGTGATTCAAGATTGCCACGAAAGTTGATGACGTTGGCTGGACGCGCCGGTAGTAGAAGAATGAGTTGACCAGGGGCTCGGAAATGAACTTGTGCCCTTGCTTGTCAAAGGCGACAATCAATGTGTTGAAGGTGTGCATATCAGCTGGGTACGCTGACACAAGCAAATTGTAGCACACCCTGCCAACCTTTTCCTTCAACCCGAGATTAGAAGAATTGACCACTTCTCTGAGCCGTCGGTTCAGTGTGATTCGGTTTTTTCTAGCTCTGGCGGGGTCGATCGAGTCGAAAGTATAAGGTACAGCCTCGTTCACCAAATCGCGAGCCTCATAGTAGCTGGGACTGGGGGATGTCGATTTGTCGTGAGTAGCAGCGCGGTCCAGGAGTTGTGTGACAAGATGAACAATTGTCCGAGTGTCATTGTGAAGATGTTTCTGATTTAACGGAGTTCGGTGAGGGAGAGATTCATTAATCTCTTCGTCCTTAATAGCTTGCTCAAGGCGTTCATAGTCCGTCTGCCTCAGGGCAAGCATTGTTGCTTCATCCGGGCATTGATAATAGTCGGCTTGCAAGCGGTTCAAAAACTCGGAAACGCGTATGGTAACAGGCTTGTGGATCTCCTTCATATACGGTCGGTTCGTATAGATATCCTTGAGAGATTGCCATAGGACTTGCATCTGACTGGCGCTCAGTTCATCGTTTTCGACAATGTTGGTTGTAATTCGTTTCGTCTCGAGGGTTCGGAGCATCTGAAGCTCGGCCAATTCTCGCCGCGTCTCCTCCAATTGGCGATCCAAGTCTTGCCTGCGGTCCTCCTTCTTCACGGCATCGACGACGGCTGCGGTCGCAAACATGGAGCTGTAGCATGCTGTAAAGACATCGGCAAAGGTGACTTTGCGTGGTCGAGAGGCAGTCGTCACCCGTCGGCCGAAGGCGCCGATGGCGGTTTCGCAGACCCGGCATCCGCAGCGGTGAGCCTGGCCGGCTCTCGACCATAGAGTCTGCATGATGGCAATGCGGTTTTCGGTCAAGGCATCGCTTGAGAGCGATGGAGGCGTGGGCTGACGGCAATCGTTCAATTGAGATGTTTCGCGGATCCGGAAGCAAGAAATTGGCCAGTCACGGATGGTCCGATTATCCAGGTCACGTGAGAGTCTCCCGACGGCCCTCCGGCTGCTATGCGCACACCCCACCACCCCACCTTCGTCACTTGGAACCTGACGCAGCTGGATTTTGTTCTGTGCTCAACACACTCTGTGATATTCCATCTTGCTGCTTAGTTCATTCCTGGTTTTTCTTGTTACTGATCTGCTCATACCTATCTCAACATGTTCGCACTCTATCTCACCGCCGAGTTGCAAGGGTACGCCAGACAAGCATGTGGGCGCAAGCCAACTGAGCTTTGCTGATGAGGGGCAATGACAGGGTTACCAACTTGCGCCCTGACGACACTCAAGACAACCCTTTCTGGTACATGTTCAAGGTTCAGTGTACTTCTTGTCGTGAGGTCCACGCAAACCATGTTGGCGTGAACCGATTTGTATGTCTTGACTCGTCTTAGCTCCTTGGGTAACTACTCATCATACCTAGGAAACCAATGAGATGAGTGGAAGTAGAGGAGAGGCCAACTTTGTTTGGAAGTGCAAAAACTGCAAGGTAATTACTTCCATACGCTATTATTTCCCCCAAAACTAATAAGATTCCAGCGAGAGTCGTCGGCATCCATCAAGGCTGCACCAGCTCCCTATGAACAGGGTGAGCCGGCGAAGGCTCAGAAGATCATCGAGTTTGACTGCCGAGGACTCGAATTCACCGAATTCAAGGCCGAGGTGAGTAAACATTCGGCCCTCTCATATTGTGATGTCAATTAATACGTTCTGCAGGGCGAGTGGCTGGCAGATGGTGCCGAAACCAACACCAAGTTCAACGACATTGACTTGGCGGATGGTGAGTGGTTCGACTACGACGAAAAGGCGAATGAAGAGGTCAGCATCAACGAGATCAAGTGGGAAATTCGCCGCGCTTAAAGTCGCTTGTTTCTTCTGAGCTGAGTTGAGTTGGCGTAGGGGTTGATTTGGGTGAGGTTGTGGTTTGGGGTGTTGAACAAGCAGGCGAAGACTTTGTTGAGGACGGAGTTTAATTAGAGTCGTAAGAGAAAATGGAGCCGAGTTTATGGCTCTTAAAATGAATCAACATTAAATGAGAAGTCACACTTGAGAGTCTTATAAGTGTGAAGTTGGTTTAAAGTAATTACCATGTTCCATGTCGGATGAAGTTCGTGGTTGTGTGCAAGAGAGGAAGAGCCAATGAGGTTGCGTTATCTCATCAGACCCACTTTCTAAATCGGATCGCCTTCACGTCAAAAGCGTGTGTGTCCGCAAAGGTTCTGCTGAAGAAGCGTCAACTTCAAACTTCGACGACAACATTCAAAGACTCATTCTCGGAGAAATTGTCCAATTCTCAGCCTCCAGAAACAATGACTCTTTCTGAGCTTCCGGGAACGGTCGACTTCCTCACCGATGCAGCACACCTCCTCCGCATGACAGCTCCAGAAACCTCGGCGCACCTCATGAGCGTTCGCGGTCAGCTCCTCTTCCAGCAAGGGATCCCGTCATCCGACATTCAACGCCAGCATGTATGTGGCAGATGTGGTCTAATCATGATCCCAGGCCGGGGATCTACTCTGAAGGTTGACGCACGAAAAGCCATTCGAAGAAAGGCCGAGGGCGCAAAGTCAACCGAGTCAACCCCTGAGATCTCTCAGCCTTCAGGCCCTTGCAAAGTTTTTCACTGCAACAGCTGTCAACAAGACACAAAGATATCGCTTCCACCTCCTGGACCTGCCACACGACGCAAGGCAGCGATCCAATCCAAGGTCAAGAAGGCAGTTGCTCCTGAGCCTCTTAAGCCAACTGCAAATGCCAGCAGCAAGAAGAGGGCCAAGAATCGAAAGGCTGGGTTGCAGGCGCTCCTGTCAGGACAAAAACAGCAAACAGCCAACCCACTCAGTCTCTCTCATTTCATGAAATGATCATGTTGTTCATCAACCAGAGCCTGTGATAACAAGTCGCCACGGATGAATCTAGGCCCGCCTCGTTCAGTCAGGCCGCGACGCAGAGCATCCCGAAGATTCTAGCGCCTGCGCCCCCAAAACTCTGCACTGCAGCCCCATGACATAACCACCGCCCACCTGCTGTGGCTTGTGCATTTCAGTTGCCCCTCCAAAAATTTCATGAACCCCTCCATCGGATCAGGATCTACCCAACACGCTTTTGCAAAAGAGTCACGATTCGAGCCGAACAAAAATGACGACCGACGACGTGAACAAGCAGACTCCTCAGGAGTTCTTCGAGACCATCGGTAACAAGGTCAAGAACCTTGCGCCCGCTGCCGATGGCCAAGAAAATGACGACGACGAGCGCGCTGTTGAAGAAATCGAGTCGCTGTGCATGAACTGCGGCAAGAATGTGAGTCGAAATGTCTCTTGAGTTTTGCGCAAACATTAGACACTAACATATGATTCTAGGGCATGACCCGAATGCTCCTTACCGCGATTCCCTACTTCCGCGAAATTGTCATCATGTCGTTTTCCTGCGAACACTGCAACTTTCAGAACAACGAGATCCAGGCTGCTGGAACCGTCCAGCCCAAGGGCACACACTACGAGCTACGCTTGACTACCCTCGCCGACTTTGCGCGACAGGTTGTCAAGTCTGATACTGCTACCGTCAAGTTTATCGAGCTGGACCTCGAGATTCCCGCTGGTCGCGGCCAGCTGACAAATGTCGAGGGTCTCTTGACGACTGTCATTGATGATCTCGAGTTGGGACAAGAGGCGCGAAAGGAGCAGGCTCCCGAAGTGCACATCAAGGTCGCCGAGATCATCGCCAAGGGCCGTGCTATGCTGCTTGGCGACTCGTTCCCCTTCCGTGTCTGGGTCGACGACCCTGCTGGAAACTCCTTCATTGCTCCCGACCTGAAGGACGGCGTGGGCAAGTGGGAGAAGCACGAGTATGCCCGAACTCCCGAACAGAACGCTGAATTGGGTCTCTCCGGCTCAGACCCCAGCGCCGGCCAAGAGCAACAAAACCCTGGCTTGACTGCCGATGGCGAAATCATCCCCAACGAAGTCTACAGCTTCCCTGCCACATGCCCCGGCTGCATGCACCCTTGCACCACACACATGAAGATGGTTGACATCCCCCACTTTAAGCAAGTGGTTCTCATGTCGACTGTGTGCGATGACTGCGGTTACCGATCCAACGATGTCAAGACTGGTGGCGAGATCCCCGAGTTGGGTGAGAAGATCATTCTCGATGTCAAGGATAGTGCCGATCTTGGCCGTGACATTCTCAAGAGTGAGACCTGTGCCCTTGAGTGCCCCGAGCTCAAGCTCCAGGTCAACCCCGGTACCCTTGGTGGTCGCTTCACCACCGTTGAGGGTCTCCTGACTCAGGTTCGCAACGACCTCCACTCCCAGATCTTTGAGGCCGATGGCTCTGGCCAGGGCGGCGACTCTCTTGCTGCCAATGAGAAGAGCCAGTGGGACGAGTTCTTTGACGGTCTCGATACCGCTATCCGAGGCGAGAAGCCCTTCACCATCATCCTCACCGATCCCTTCGCCAGCAGCTACGTCCAGCCCCTGGTGGACCCCCCAAAGCCTGACCCCAGCATCCACCGTGAGAACTACACCCGCACAGACGAGGAGGAGGAAGAGCTTGGTCTCAAGGACATGAAGCTAGAGAACTATGGTGAAAAGGAGGAGGGAGATAAGAAGGAGGGAGATAAGAAGGAGGAGGAAGCCAAGAAGGAGACGGAGCAAAGGTAGCAGTGGGCAAGAGGTTCCCACTTTTAGAAATATCAGAGTATAGACGACGCAATGAGTAAAAGTTTAACGAGTTAATTCGCTGATACCGGCTTTGCTTATTGTGATATGACCCCTACCAAAGCAAACCTGACGCGGCCAAACAAAATCACGGCAAAGCCAAGACAGATACATATTACCAAGTATTATAATAGATGGTAGTACTTATTACGTGATATGTATTCCCACGCACTTAACTTGATTGTCGCAAGAGAGTACCCAGGGTTGTTAAAGGTCACCTGGCTGAACCCTATCCCACCAACCTACATATTTTCGTAGCATGTGAATAAAACCTCGCAACTTGAAACCGTGCCTCGTTAACAGAATAGTTGCGAAGAAGTGTGTACTCGATGGAATACTCTTCATCATCGAAGTCATTCTCCTGAATATCAGCTTGTTTAGGGGTTCCTCAGTCACACCGATATGACCAAATCAATGCCTGAGAGCTGAACAGCCTTTTCTTCTTGCCAGTTGACCTTTGATCAGAAATTGTGAAACCAAAAGAGCCCAGAACCAACGATAAGAACAAGACTTGTGAGCTGTGGCACGTCTTGTCTAATACTGTTGAGACAAACGGTTCTGAGCGAGCTTGTGGTAAGTATGAAATAGCCCATGCCGGAAAAGTAATTCATATTCAAAATCCAGTCAGTGTTGATTTCAGGAAATTTCCCACTATAGAAAGAGGAGAAAGGGATTATTAGATTGTAGCTAGGGTTTTACGCGCTTTTGATGTGTCATCTAGTTCGATCAAGGTTAATGCAGGTTACTAGTTAAGAGTAGAACAGGAATTCAGTTCATTCAAAGTCAAAACTGACAGCTATATACAGTTATGGAGTAGTTAGCAGGGGATGCACTCAAACAACGGTAACCTGCTTGTTCTTCATGAGCCCAAACATCTGAACAATCTCCACCCAGAAACCAACAGGGACCTCTTCAAATGAAGCCTCGTAGGCGTCAATCTGAGGCTTTTCCCATACAAGGTCAGCCTCGGAGGCCTTGACAAACTTGGTCTTTTTGATAAACTTCCAGCCGAAAAAGATGATGGGTGCAACCAACACCATGGTGTAGTATGTGAAGAAGCCGTCAACGGTAAAGTTTCCTGGTAGAAAGACGGTGTAGCCGTACACGCAGACGACGCAGGTCAGGAAGATGGCTGATATGTAGGATCCGTAGGGTTGGAACCAGCCATAGTATGGGAGGGTCTTCCGGTCGAGGCCCTGAGCCTTGCAGGCGTTGTAGAAGAAGATGTAAGTGACTGAGATGACGATGTGGTCGATGATCTGAGCTGCAGTGATGATATTTGTGAGCCAGGTTAGGACGACAACAGAGTCGTTTGAGACAGCCAGGAATGCCAAGAAAGGGAATAGCATAACGATTCCTAGACAATAGATGGGTAGACCGAAAGATGTGCACTTAAGAAGGAATCTAGGGGCTTGGCCCTCAAGAGCCAGACCATAAAGACTTCGAGTGCCATAGTATGTCAAGGCGTTTCCAGCTGAGAAGATGCTGGACACCAAGAGGGCGTTGGTGATATGAGGTAAGACTCCAATGCCAAGGTTGCCCATGGCAATAACGTAAGGGGAGGCAGCTCCAGTTCCAGCACCCTCACCAGTTCCACTAACAATACCAACAAGGGTAGGGTCATTATAGGGGAGAACGATGCCAACGCAGACGGCAGAGAGGATAAAGAAGATGCCAAACCGAACGTAGGTGGTCTTGAATGCGTTCTTGAGATATCGACGAGGCAACTTGGCCTCTCCCGCAATCATGGACACATATTCAGGGCCAACAACAGTAAAAGCAGCGATCCAGAGAGAACCCAGAAAGCCCTCGAAGCGTCCGAGGTCACCAGTGGTGATGTACTCGGCGAAAGCCCCTGGATTCTGCCAGTGTCTAAATCCATATGCATCTTTGGCTGGATTTCCTCCTACCATTGTGATGAATGTGAAAAAGAAGAGAATAAAGAAGAGGAGAACCTTTCCGAGGGAGAGCCAGAATTCAGCTTCGCCGAACCATCTAACGGCGCCGACGTTGATGACACTGTGACAAACAAGTTAGCACGGGAAAACACAACAGGAAAGGGTAGAAATGACTTGCCCATAGAGTACTATGCAAGCAGCTACAACAGCGGCAACGGGTATATCATCTCTCCAGAATTTCAAGACGACATTAAGGGCTGATATTTCAAAGGGGACTAGGAGGGCTTCGTAGAGGAAAAAGTTCCAGCCAACCATGAAACCAAACGATTCATCAACCCAGCGACCTGCCATGCGGATAAAAGCACCAGAAACTGGCATAAAAGTAGCCATCTCGGCCATGGAGTTGTTGACCAGGCCTACCATGCACGAGTACAGGGTGTAGGCTAGAAGGAGACTCGCAGGACCGCCATGGGCTAGACCTGTGCCGATGGAGACGAAGACGGCCGTGCCAATGGAACCTCCGATGGCGATAAGCTGAATCTGACGGTTTCCGAGACGACGGTGTAGCTGGCTTGTGTATGTGACGCTGCCATTGAGGACGCTGCCACCGCCGGTTGTGGTTTGTGGTTCGAGTTTTGTGTCGGCGATGCTCGACGCGTCGACAGGGGGTTTCTCGTCGTAGGTGTCCATGATGGAGGGACAAAGGAGATTGAGCAAGGAATAGAGAAAGGGAGAGGAGGGGAGTGATGATCAGCAAGAGAGAGTAGTAAAACGGTCGGGGTATAGCTGGGTTTAAATGCCCATGACAAGACATGAGCCATCCCTCTAATCAGCCCCAAGGTAATGGGTTAGACTGACTCGAAATCTCTTCTCCCCCGCAGATCCTAGCCTATCTGCAGGTGTGTCTCCGCTTCCCAGAACCGGGGGTAAAAGAAGGTTGCGCCAAACAGAATCAAGGCCCAGACCCTGACCTCCATGATACCACAAGGATTTCCTCCAGCCGGACTTCCCGTTTGGTTCTTTCTTCTTATCCCCCCGCTTGTCCGAAGGCAGTGCATCTTTCTCCCGCCTTCCCCGGATTAGATACATTTCCCGGATTCGCCCATCTCTAACGGTTTCCCATGGGACAACGTCATGGTGGAGAGTTGGGATCATGCTTTCCATCATGACCCAACAACAAAGCCCGGAATAATACGACTAGTCTGTAATAGGTCATTTTATCCCGTCTAGGTCAGGGCTTTTTTGCCTTTTTGTCAAGTCTCGACTGGTCTGTATATCACGCATCCTATGGTGTTAAGTCTGATAGTATAGGCCCGACATCATCCCAGTCTCCAAACTGTTACCTGCCAGTACAAGAGATTTACGTGTTTCCCATGGTTATCATGCTGAATGAGGGTATCATTAACGTATCTTTCCAAATCCACAGATAACAGTCTCAAACAGCGGGATTAGGGTATCACCGTATCACAGCTACAACACTACCCATTGGCTCTACATCCTAGCAAGAACTCACCATGGCGCCACAATATTGATTAGAGGGGATATGGAGGGAGAAAATCTAGCCAAGTTGGCTCCCTCCGTCTTTTGGTTCGAGTTCTCTGATCCTTCTCCAAGGCCTCCACATGATTCATGAGCTGTACATGAAGGCTGTCACCCTTGTTCGCGTGGCGTGCTTGGAGAAATGCAACTTCTCCAAGACGTCGATAAATGGTCTTTTCCATGACACTGCAGTGGCTTAAGCATATTGGTCTCGAGTGTAGAAACAATCAAGGTTCTTAAGAGTTTTGGTGACTCGACTTGGGACATCAAGGTGACAAAGCACCTCGATAGGAAGGAGAAGAAATTCCCGCCCCCTTTTCACCAGTGGACACCAATGCTTTTTTATCTCCCATTAAGTAAATTCCCTGTCTCATCATCATGAGCAGGCGAAGCGGTTCCGACAATGGAAGTTGACCTACCCTTCTCCTATTGGCTGCTCGGTGAGCACATCCGATCCCTGACTGTCAGGCAAAAAGACGATTGGTTAGTTCCCGGCAAGGCTTCAAGGATAGATTCGGCTCAGCTAACCGCAGTATCGGATGAGAAGCCGACCCGGATGATTCTTGTTCTCGGGAAGTTGATCGGGTTTTCTTTCAAGTCACGGCCTCGGGTCTTGAACTCGAACCGAAAGTTCCTTTAAGAACGATCGGTTGCCCAACGTAATCGGGACGTCGGGTTGGAGGGGAAGGATAGGCTTCCCGTAGGACATGACTATCTCCCTTTAGCCACTTTTCCTCCCAGGGAAACCTTTCGACAAATCTTGCATGCACTTTTCAAAAGCAGGAGCGATATTCGGAGCCTTTGATAAAGGTACACGATCGATACGAGGGGTGGTTGTGAAGTAGTCGTGGAGGAGTGACAAGAGTTGGATAGAGATATCAATACTATTATGATTCTTTCTTCACTGCTGAGTTAAACGATGCTACAATTCTTACCCTGTGATGCTGAGTTCAAACAACACTTCCTCACAAAGAAGGAGCACAGGTCGAGGAATCATTGTCTTGGAGACAGATGCACAAAGTGGCTGCAGACGGGGGCGCGTGACAGGACATGATACCGTTGATAAGTGTGGGGGAGGGATCAACAATGAACCAAAGACGGCAAGGTATGGTGACTTGCAATCAAGCTAGATTACGCAAGTTAATCAATTCAGATAGCTCAGGGCGTGTGAGTGTCTGTTCCTCACACTTGGACTTTGCCACTGATTGTTCAACTCGTCTCTCATAGAGATGAAAGTGCATCAGGGGCAAATTCCACAGTTCTCAATGCAACGACAGTGCTCAAACCCAATTTTGTGAAAGTCGTATTCTATGTCTGGACAACTCTCTTGGACATCAAGTCGAGAATCAACCCCCCTCCAACTGCTCCAAACTATACCATACATAGCAAGCACCATATCAAATGCCGTAGACTGATGCCCCAATGATAGTCTCTGTGGGGAATCTAGACTGCGGGAGCTATATCCGAACTCCACCCCTTATCAAGGAAAACATTGCCCAAATTGATCAAGCTGGCGAATAGGAGACTCCTACACTTTAGACGTGACCAGGAACCAGGCCTCTAGCTTATGCTCCCCGTGCTCTGTCACTACCCTTTTGGAGACGCTCCTGCGTCAGTATCCAGACTCCTAGAGGTGATCACATGACTATTGGTCGGTGGTCAAAGCATGACAACTCCCGAGGTGACACACACTCTCTGTCCCCTTGGAAAGCCACATCGCTCTAACCCGTGAATGTTGACCTTGGCTGTTGGTCACGCTCACGACACCTATGTTCGAATCTCGGACGTGAATCTACCTCTTGGCAGATTATCCATGGATATAAAACTGCCCTTCCTGTCCCCAGGTCTTGTTATCTAGATCATCTCACTTCAACTCCACAAGGACAACCTCCTACCTCAAAGATACCCTGACAGTACATACTGTTAAAAACATCCTCGTTCACAATGCCTGGCGCAATCTACGAAACTCCCGCCCCCTTGCCCGTCCGCAAGCCCGCCCCTTTCGTCGTCGGGCCTACCAACAAGACTCCCATCCGCCCAACAAACAAACTCCCCCAGGATGTCATTGACGCCGCCCGTGCCATCCCCGCTGAGGACTTTGATGCCCGCAAGCATATCTGCTTCGAGCCGCCCAAGAGGACTTACACCATGAAGGAGTGGGGATATGAGAACCAGGGGGTCTCTCCTATCGCTGGCTCCGACCCTTTCCCCCTCTTCACCGAGGCCGCCGTCAGGCAGATCCGTCGTGAGCTGTTCAGCGAAGAGATACTCAGAACCTGCCAGTATGCCTCAACCTTTACCAAGAACCAGATCCGAGGCTATACTCGAGAGTGAGTGAAATCCCTTCTCTAGAGGTTCCGAGCTAAACCGTGATGCTAGGATGGCCCCTTTCAACCACGCTCTCTGTAAGAGCCCCGAGGTACTGGCGGCTGTCTCCGAAGTTGCTGGTATTGAACTCGTCCCCTTTGAGTACGAGGTTGGACATGCCAATCTCTTCTTCAGTGACGGCGATGAGACCAGTGACAAGGACAATGACAACGTCGGCTTCTCATGGCACTACGACAGTTTCCCATTTGTCTGCGTCACCATGCTTTCCGATTGCAGTGAGTTGACACTAACGCTCTTGCTATGTATATGAATTACTGACATTCTTGTAGCTGGAATGAAGGGTGGTGAAACTGCTGTCCTCACCGGCAGTGGCGAGGTTCTCAAGGTCCGCGGTCCTAGTATGGTATGTTGACCCTAGACTCCAACTCTACTCTTTATTAACTCAGCTTTCAGGGAACTGCCGTCATTCTTCAAGGCCGATACGTCAAGCACGCAGCCCTCAAAGCCATCGGCAAAGAGAGAATCTCCTTCATCACAGCCTTCCGCCCCAAGTCGCCATTCGTCAAGGACGAGCTCGTCCTCACAGGTTCCCGTCCCATCAGCAACCAGTCAGAACTCGTCTACGACTACTGCACCTACCGTGCCGAGATCTTGGAGGAGCGTTTCCGCGATCATGCCAAGAAGCTGAAGGAGGCTCGGGCCGCGGGTGTCAAGTTCAACCCCGATGCTGTGAGGGAGTTTATCCAGGAGCAAAAGGAGATGCTCGAGGCGGCTCTACTGGAGATGGTTCCTATCCACGATGTTATGGAAGTCGAGTAAGGGTGGCTTTTGGGACGGTATAGTCTACGAGATATCATGATAATCAAAAAGCGTGTGATTCTTTAAGTCGTTACAGAGCCAATCCCCCGCGAGTCGTGATTTCATGAGATAACTGCTATACTGGTGTCCTTAACTGCCAGGAGCGTACTCGAGGAGTGTCCGAAGGAGGTGCAAACCCCCGATACCTGTAACTGCTTCCGGCGGCGTCCAAGTGGAGACGCCGGTCTTGGAGTCCGGTTCCCGTAGCGGCCGGATAGGAAAACCGTAGTCCCGGAGACCGGATAGCTTAACCGATCTACGCCAATAACACCCGGGAAGATAAGCCCATTGGAGAAGTAGGATCGTGGCAAGGCCAAAAGCAGCTTCCGGGATGAGCCTGTTTGACTTTGTCTTTTTCACCCAGGCAACCAAGAGGCTATCCAAAGTACATGACGTACGTAGTCTACGAGAAACATTCCTCTCACTCATACAGTCTGAGGCAAGAGAGGTTTGATTTCCATTTACACAACAGCTAAGATCTGGCATCATATGATGGTCTGCAGGACGAGTTGTTCTATCACAAAACCCTCATGCTTTTTCATGTAACGGAAAGGTGTATGACGGTGAAGCTTTTAGACAGTGCCCCTCAAGCTCTGTTGACAAGCTCCCTGTTTTTCTTCTTGTTTCCTTTGCTGTTGATATTCTATTCTCGTGGTTACCAATCCTGCCAGCTTTGCCTTCATCCGAGTCCCAGTAAGCTGCTATATTGGAGCCACGGGGATGAGTGAAAGTTGGCTCCAGAGGCATGCATGATTCAAAATACCATCTGAGAATCAAGAGGTCTGTCTGAACAGAGTTATCGCCAACTACTACCCTAACCAATACATCAACTGGGCCACGTCGACCCATACAGTGCTCTACATTCTGGGTAAGTAGCCATGATCTTCTACTGAGAGAAGGGAAGACAAGACTTGGGCTTCAGGCTGTGGCATAGCTTTACCATGTCAAATTGGGTCCAATCTCTTTATGCATGCGTTCTGTGCTACTGGCAGGATTATACTTGACGAAGACAAGTCAAGCGAGGCATCTTAGTAGCTTGCTTGGTATCGATCGACTGGCAAACATCTGCTCGCGTGTATTTTTTCTTCTTCTTCTTCTTTTTAATGTCTCTTAGTGAAGTTTTGCTCTTCTAACTCACAACCGTCAGTGGTATAAACCCAATATTGTTAAACGTTACAAGTACGTATGCTTAAGGCTATTTAACCACCAAAAAGAAGGCTCCAACGGCTCAAAAATAACCCATTCATCTTTTAAGCGTAACAAAAATATTTTTAAGAGAGTAGTAAAAAAACAATCACTTGCCGTCAGCAAGACTCGAACTTGCGTTTTCAGTGCTTCATTGAGCCACAAACTGATGTACTGACCCCTATACGATGACGGCTTATTAGTGATTGTTGAAAAGCAGGGTTCTTAATTGAGCCTATGTACCCCACCTCCAAGTACCCACCCACGTCACATGCCTTTTCCTCAGCAACATCCATTGTTAACATGTGTTACTGTAAACCCTGACATGTCAGTATAATCCGGGCCTTGGGTCCATCACATCATGCATGCATGATTAAAGTATAAACCGCTGTCTTTATAAGAGATTAAACGCAAAGTTGGTCAAATGAGCGCGGACTTGCATCGAACAAGACTGGAGTGATTTAGACATTGGTACTTCACTCGCAGATTGAGACCCGACCGAGCATCGCTTTAATGCGTTGAAGAAAAGTATCAGCACAGAAACATGATCTCGTCTTCATACTATATTATGACGCCTCCTGGGCGCTTTGGTAACATCATGTCGAGTTTCCCTTTCCTTCACGTTGACATGGCTCCCTGCCACCACCACAAGACAGTTGCCATCGTCACCAAGACCACCGTCAGCATATTATAAACCAGAGTATCTGACAACCTTGACAGATTGTCTCGGGCCATCATGGCCTCTGACCAAGCCTCCAAGCATCAGCCTCAACGAGTCAAACTCAACACAAAACTTCACAAGAACCACAAAGCGAGGAAATGCTTTCCTTCTCGTACAGTAACAACCGATTACGAAACCCCTACACCGGGTATATTAAGCAACACACCCAATTCCGAACACCGCCCACTCCGTTTCCGTAGAGTCCAAGTCCAGTCTTGACTAAACCCACCCGTTTCCACCTCCCTCAACCTTCCAGGTGTGGCCTGAACCGGGGCCCTGAGAGAGACAGAGTGACAAAGGAAATGAGGAAATGAAAGGGTAAAACAGATTAGGAAGGTCATTCTAGTGTGCCGAAACCGATCCCTTTTTGGCTCAACCTCCGTCCGCTTCTTGGTTGCTGAAAATCACAACACTTTGCAAAAAAGGGCCCCCTCCCCGCCTTATACCGTACAGACAAGAAAGCCCTAGGAAACCAGAAAAAAAAAAGGTTGTCGGGAACAACGTAGCGTATAAAGTATTAGTGATGAAAGGTTGCAAAATCGTCAATCGCTCCTTGCAACGGCTATTGGTGTATGCGTCTGCCAGCCGTCGCTCGTCCCGACTTGAGCGGGAACTGTCCAAGTCGACAAAGGTAAAAGGCATTGATGTAGTGATTTAGAAGAAGGATGGCTTGGTAAGCACACGGTATTCCACATAGTCCTCACCATCGATAGTGATGATATTCCCCTGGGACACCAACTTGCCCATGAAGGGGCCGTTGGCCTTGCGTTCGTACTTGACTCCACCGTAGATCTTAGCGTCCTCGGATCCTGCCTTCATACGAAGGCTTTCCTGGCGTGCCCAAACCTTGTTGAGACGTTGCATCTCTTCCGATTCGTGGAAACGCATCCGTCCATTGACTGCCACCGAGGGGATAGCGGCGACAGCGGCGTTGGCAGCATCCGCAGCAGCGGCTACAGCTCGCTCGCGGTTAGCGGCGTGTCGGTCAGCACGTCCTTGGGCAGCCTCGGCACGTGCAATTTCGCGCCGGGCAAGAGACGAAGTCCGCTCGATGGCATCAGTTCCTTGTGCTTTGCCAGCAGCGGGGGCTGACCGAGGCTGGGGTTGAGGTTGGGCTTGGGGCGGTGGCTGAGCCGAAGTTTCAACCTCTGCAGGCAGTTGACGTGCAGGGCGTGACTCCATCCTGGCAGCGTCGATTGCCCGTGCAGCTTCGACGCGGCGGCTCTGGCGAAGCTCATGACCTCCAAAGCCAGCCCGTCCAGTCTGGTCAGAATCGTAATCATCCGGCATACGAGGCAGCGCCGGTGCAATAGACAATGGAGCTGCAGTCTTGAAACTTGTTCCCGCAACCCTAGCCTGGGCATCGTATACTGCCTTGGTTTCGTTTGCCGTTCGTTCATCCGGTGACTCCCCATGGTCAATCTGCCACTGACGCACGCGGCAATACTCCTTAATCTCGGCACGGGGCAAGGACTTGAGGTGAGGCTCGAAGATTACCTCTTCATACGGGATCCAGAGAGCACCAGCACCAGTGGGGAAATTACCGTCAACAAATCGGCCATCACGTGTCTCTCTTACAAGCTTAACGCGGAACATGTCGTTCTGACCCAAAATACCATAGACGGCATGCTTGTCCTTGGGGTTCGGTTCCGCAGACTTTTCCCAACAGCCCAGGAGGATCCGCGTAGGACGAGTTCCGGGGAGAGGGTCGATGACATTTCGAATAGGCTGGGGTCCGCCGGGAGCGGGCTGGATGGGTGTGTGCTCGTACACAACGCCGTTGGTGGGGGCCGGATTGATCGCGGCGAAGCCTCCACTAGTTCTTCGTCGCTTGGGATCACGGCTAGCCGCGATGTGGTCGGGGAGCTCTGCACCATAGGCAATCTGAGGTGGGTTGGTGGCGTTCTCTGCGGTAGGGTTCTGCTTGACGCGCTTTATCGCCTCCTTGACAGCGGCCTTATCCGCGGTGATGCGTTCTTCTTCCGACGACTCAGTTCCTGCTGTATCGGCACGGAGTCTAACAAACTCCTTGACTTGATAGTGATCGAGGCCGACGAGATGCTTGAGAAAGACAACCCTCTCAAAGGTGACCCAGCTGCCACCAGGGCCAGGGGGAAGGGGATACTCGTCGGGTACCAGTTCGCCAGTCAGGGTGACAGGCTGGATGCGAGTTCGAAGGCGTTCCCGGACATCAATGAAGCCGATAACAGCATGTTTCAGATTCTCAACAGGGGCAGGTGAGTCTCTCCAATGACCAATCGTTACTCCCTTCACACTACCCAGACTCTGCCGTGCAGGCTTGGGTCTCGTTGTGGCTGGAGGTGTCCTCCTCTCCTCAGGCACTGACAAGGGTGCTTCGATCCTGCTATCGTTCAAGTCGTTGAGAATAGAGGTGCGCTTCCGCTTAGGGTAGTGAGAGACGATGGGTTCGTCGTCGACATCGGCCATGGTTTCGTCCTCCTGATCAGATACGATGCGAGGGGATTGCTTGCGCAATCCGTTCGCACGAGCACCAACAACAATCTCGTCCTCGGGTTCGTTGAACTCGACGCCCGACGGTGAGTGAACACTGCTGACTGGATCGCTAAGTTCACTTTCAACCTCTCCCTCCCCGAACGAGGTCTTGCGACCGTTGGGCTGGCTGTTGTTTCATTAGTCCATGTTCATCAAGTATTCTAACAACTAACAGTAGTTGTATCAGGGACAAGTACATCGACAAAAGTACAAGGTGTTGAAGCGCAAACGTAGAGGTTGAGAGTTGGTGACCCGAGACTGCTCGGTCACGTGTGGGTAATGACGCGGATGGCAAAGAGGCAAAATCAAGAGAACAAGATGAAGAGATGAATGATTGTGGAGAGTCAGATTGGTACAGGACCATCCAAGACTCGACACGGTTGCAGGGATGATGTGCCAGTGCGAAAATAATAAGACAGGGTTGATAGAATGTGAAACAGCAAGAGGGAATGGAGCGAGAAATGGGAGTACCTGAGGTCCTGGGGCACGGGGAAAAGGCCCATAGTTCCAAGGGCAAAAGCAGCAACGTGTTGCACAACTGTCGGCAACTGGGGGACACGCCCAAGGGTGTAGGAGGAAGGTGTATTTGTCGGTGCAAGCGGTAGAAACCAAGATATGATGAAATGGATGCGTTGCGTGTATGGTTGCAAAACTTGGGAGAGGGAGCGCGTCCAAGAACAGCCAGAAAGGTGGGAAGTGGCGTAGATGACCAAAAGTGCAGAAGAGACGAAAAAGTATGAAAAGGAAAGAAGGTTTGAGTTGTGGAAATGCCAATGCAGACCAGGGAGGACAGAGAGACAAACCAAGGCAAGACAATGTCTGCCAGTTGTCAAGAAAAGAAGTGGGATCGAGTTGTGACAGTGATTCAGCCCGTTGGGCAACTGTTGACCGACTGACTGACGGCTTCTTGACCAAGATTTTCCTGGCTGACAGACGAGACGCCGACCGTGATTCACAGTCACCGGGCTTTCTCTTTTAGGCCACAACATGAGTTGCATGGACGAGACAAGTCAGGCCAGGTGCGGTCAACAACCTACTGGTCTTGACAAATGGGGACATGCCAACTAGGCCATGACCCTGGACAAAAGCCACGCCACTCATTCACTTGCTCACTCACTCACTGGCTGGCTGAGGACGCGAAGAGATGGCCAAGCAAATGCAACACGACCGACGGGTCGATCGCAAGTGCGAGCGAAATGACATGGGAGAAAAAAGCAAAACGAATGGACAAGAGAGCACAAACAATGAGATGACGGTTGAGAGATGATGACTTACTTTGGTGAAGCAATGCGAGATGGTTGATTAGCAACAGCAGCACCGGGCGACTTCCTCCCGTTCGTGGTGCCAGTTGCGGGAGCGGGCGCAGATGCAGGCGCAGGCGATGGCGCGCTATCGTGAGGAGCCGGGCGAGCTGAAGTAGAGGTGCCCGGGAGCGGGGATGGCGGCGCCGGAGAGGTCGACGCGGGCCGGGGAGCTGATGCCGAACCTAGGCCTGTCGTCGAGGTAAAGGTCGAGGCAGGTTTGGCGGGCGCCGAGTCTGTAGCCGGTGCTGGACTTGTGGTAGAGACAGAGACGGGAGCAGCGCGAGGAGAATCCGGAGTGGGTGCTGTGGTTGGTGATGCTGCTGGCTTTGCCAGGGCAGACTTGGGTGCAGCAGCAGAAGCTGACAGAGCTGGCGATATTGGCTCAGGTGGCGCAACTGGCGGCCTGGGCTTGTCGCCGTCGATGGTGTCCATGACGCGACGTGTAGGATGCCGGGATTAGCGATGCTGGGCGCGAGATAACTGAAGCGGAAGTCAGGCGGGCTGAGGGGCTAAAGGGGAGTTCAGCGAGGCCCTGAAGATGCTGGGCGCGTTTCCGAGGGGTGGTTGATGTTTGAGGTTGAGGTTGTGGTTGTAGAAAGAAGAAAGACCGTCCGCGTCGACGGTCGCAAATCGACAGTTACGTGATCAAGGTATGTTAGGTTTAGGTAGGCAAGTAACCTAGGTGGGCAAAGGTAGGCAGACAAGGTAAAGGCAAGGTAAGGCTAGGTAGAAAGATGCAACAAAGTGTCGGGGGTGGGAATCAGGAATGAGGACCGACACCCTGGTTGGCCGAGGATCTGGATTCTGGAATCTAGAGCCGGGGGGGGGTGGTGGTCCAGGGCTAAAGGCAATAAGCCCAGTCCAACTTGGCAGAGAGACAGACAGATATGGGAAGGCAACCTACCAAAGGGGGGATGGATTGGAGGGGGGCAAAGGGCCACAAGTGCAGTGAGATGGCAGAAGCTAAGACGACTCGAGATTTATCGGAACCCAGAAGAAACGCGTCGGATTACGAGGCAGCCAAGACTAGCAAGGTGAGACTGCTAGTGAATGAATGGTGGGATGTACAGTGCAGTGCAGTACAATCCCAGGTACGTTATTAATAGACCGGGTCAGAGATTTGAGCTCGGCCCAGTGAGCAGGAGGATAGGAAAGGAAAAAGGATTTCGAGTTGGGTTTGGAGGTGCAGAAAAGGATACCTAGGCAAAGGTAGGGAAAAATTGGGGGTTGTTTTGGGTTTTGGTGGGGGGATGAGATAAAATAGAGGACGGAGTGAGACAGGGAAGAGGAGAGGAAGAGGAAATTGTGTGGAGGGTGAATGTGGGCAACAGAGGCAAGAAAGAGAGAGAGAGGGATTTTGCCTTAGGTTGCCGACTTGCGAGAGCGAGCGAGCGAGCGACAATCACCTCAGCCAAGACATGCCATCCATTTACAGTACTGACCTACTACAGAAAGTAAATAGTACCTTACCCCATCGCAGAAGCGCCCAAGATTTGATTGAATTGGGGTGGGATGGGGATTTGGTGTCCATGGAAATGGGCTAGCAGCAAGTTTTCTGAGTGGTGGCCCGCCAGGAAGTACTAACCTCCGAGTCCGAGTCGAGTAACTTTTCGAAATCTCTCGCCAGGGGGTGGACGTGTTTTAGTTTCCAAGGGAGAAAAAGCATCATCATCATCAGTTTTGACTTGGAGAGCAGAGATTGGTCCTGGCTTCTTCATTCTCATCTTGTTGCCCATTTCGGCGCTAAGTCTACTTTTGGACAGCTTTTCTCATTCAACTTTCCCGCTCCATTTTCTGAGATCAGAAAAGTCAACAGTTGCTCATTGGTTTAATTGCGTCAAACAAGCTGACGTTGATTGGCGACGAGACCGATCCCCCCGACGCGACTTGATGGAACTGGGAACTTGACAGCGACTGCAGACGCCTTGGTTGATCATTGCGTCCACTAGGTCGGTACTAGTACTCTTCTTCTCTGATGAACAAGTCAGCCCAGCCAGCCATCTACCACAAAAAAAAAAAAAAAAAAAAAGGGGACTCTTGTCAACAAAATGTGTCTCCATTGTTTGAACCTGGAGAGATGATCTCTTATGCATTACTTGAACCTCTTCAATGCCCTTTCTTCATTGTCACCCTCCTCGAATCTTGTATTGATTGTCATATGAAACATAGACGCATTCAACCAACTCATGCGCGCCATTCTAGATCCACTCCCGTATGACTCTCGGCCCACTCCTCTCCCGGCACTCTCTTTTTTTTACTCAGAAGCTCTCTCTCGACTCACTGTTTTTTTTCCCTTCTCAACCTCAGATAAGGTGCTACAGTACTTGATGCAACTCTAAACGGGGTGACCCCTTGGTTATCCTCAAACTCTGTTTATTGTGCTTAAAATCACCTTTCTCTACTTTCTCGTATTGTTGACATTGGAGATTTGATTGCCTACCCCCAGTTTTGACAACTCATGACACCGCCCTTTTACCCACGAGATGGATACGAAAGGAGATGATCGATGGGTAAAAAAAATCGAACCAGGGTCATAACCCAATAGCGAGCGATACAGAAGAGAGTAGTGATACAATGGGCTACTCGGTTTCTCTTACCACTAGAGTGCGAATGATCGACCCCAACGGGCACCACCCGGCCCCCATGACTCCCCTTCCCTTCCCCCCCCCCTAGCACTCACGCGCCGCAAACTCATTACGAATTACGTGCGTGCGCCAAGCTTTGGTTTCTTGCCGGGCCTGGGTTGAAGAGTGACAATCATGGCTCGATACAAGTTCAGACCCCTTTTGGGTTATGCGCCCGTATCTTTTGTCTTTCTTTCGAGTTTCCATCTTGACCCAGCGTGTCTTTTCAGCTGATGTATAGGTAGACAAAGTCATGCAACGCCGTCAGGCACTTGTCATGCTCTCTCTCTCATCTTACCCGGTTGTGTTTTGGTGCGACAGTAAGACTTCGGCAGTGTCGGCCACAGCACACACAAAAAGTAGAGCATCAATAAAAACAACATGTGCTGATGGGTGATGAACACAACCCGAGCGAGCGAGTGATGTTCATCAGTGGCAGTCCCATTTCTGATTATGATGACATGTCCGCTCCCGTCGACTGGATTCACCGACACCAATCAAAGGAAACGAGGCCCGTGGTCCCCAAATTCCAGAACACACACCTCTCTCTCTCTTTTTCTGTCTCTCTACACGTTGGAACCAATCATCAAGTGTCGAATTGCCGTGGGGACCCAGAAATCTTGCTTGCAATCTCGCAACTTTATGGAACCCAGAAACATTCCCCGGCCTTGGGCGCACGCCCTCATTTCTACACGCCCTTTCGGTTTTCCATCCTGGTCAGAAGCAATGAGGAATCATCTGTTTGTGCTGTTGCTCCCTTGAGATCTTTCTGAAGCATTCAATCCTTGGTTAATGTCAATGCCTTTTCTTTGACACACGACAACTCAAAACTCCCACTCTCGTCCTCGTTGTTAAACGTAACTCGCGAAACTGCCAAGGTTGGATCTAGATGGGGGGCCGACTCTTTTTTTTGCACGAGTGTTGTACATACATTCGGGACATACATAGTGGCAAAGCAAGGGTTAAACGCGCACAGAAAGAAAGCCAGCTGAAGATGGAAAAAATGGCTCCACGTTCTTTTTTTTTCCAGCTGGATAAAATAAAACTCGTAAACCTCACCTACCTACTCGAGCATCATGTCGCGCACACGCACGCTCCCTCGAACTTCCTCGTTGGACAGATCGCGAGAAGGAACAAAGAGTTGATGCAACAAGTGCTTACGACAGAGAGCAGCAGCATAATACTGTCTGTCAGACTTGCAGAAACAAGGGGTTTTGGTTGGTTAGTCTTACCAACAAACTTGGCCTCTTTTTTTTTCTCCTTCTCGAAACTCCTCACAGTGGATCTTCTTTTGTCTTTTAGACAATGGAAGGGGGACTCTCATGACTCGACGAGATAATCAGATGTCGAGTCTTTAGCGGAAGCGCGCGCCGCCAATCGACCCATATCTCCCACACACACACCTGCAGGTTTCTACACTCTTGTTCATTTATTTCTTCTTTTGGTTTCAATAGCTCAGGTAACCGGTAGATGTGTCCTACACAGTGTTAAAAAAAGTCCCAACGCGCAGAGCTCTCCTCTTTGGGATCATCTTCCCAACTCACTGCCGTTGGAGCAAGGTTTACGCCAGTGATCCTTTCTTCATTTCAACATACTCATACTTTTTTCAAGGTCCTTGTTTCGTAATAGACTTGCAGTAAAAAGTGTGTCAATTAATTCCCTCAGTTGCGACTCTATTTTGGTGTGAGTTGTCGAAAATTGTGAGGGGAGCGAATGACTATCCTCCCGAGTACCACAACAACAAACTGCATTGCAGACTCGGCAGGATCCTCCTGCAACATGCCAATAAAAGTAACACCCTTTCTCGGTCATGTTTTCCCTGTTCCTGTGTCGCCGAGCAAAGTTCAAGGCAACAATTAAAATGAACGAAAAAAAAAAAAGGTGACCTGTGCGTCCCTCGTGTGCAACTCCCGGGTAGCACCAACGCTCGATCGCGACTGGTTGGACTCGGGAGAGACATTCTGACGAACGAGCTGCTGTCCATAGCCGAAGTGATGCCTAGTTCCATGTTACTTTTCTTGATTCGCACATAACTCGATGCAGAGACCATTGTGGGACATGCCCTGTTTAGGTGCAGTTGGCAACATGCCAGTTGTCCATGCGAGTTGAGTCAACCATGACTAGCATTCAAACTACCAACATGCGCTCGCAAACTTGATGCTGCTATTTTTAAGGGACCAAGGACCAGCATATCCTTACGATGCCTACCTTCAACTGTTGGTTCTGATAACTTGTATGCAATGCCCGATGCCATCCATGGTCCATAAAGACTCAACAGCCAACAAGACCCCATCACAACAACTCGAAACTTGGCACACGTCAGCTCATCTCGCATGACTTGCTTCATGTTCACGATGCATCCTGGGTAGATCCAATCTTGTCACGTCGATTCGTGCGCGATGCCAGATGTATCATGTTCCTCCGCCCTATCTATCTGATACAAATTAGCTTGAGAGGACTGGCCTATTAGCTCCCCCGTCCCCGTCCTCGTCCGCGACCACCACCCCTGCCCCTGCCTCCTCTGCCCCTCCCTCCACCGCGGCTCGTCTTCCTGCCGCCCCTCTGTCCGCCCTTGTTGTCGAACCTGTCAAACAGCCTCTCCTCCCCAAACGCCCCCTCGCCGAACCTCATAAAGTTGACGAGGCCTCGGTCCACAATCGCCACCAGCACGTTGCGGTGTCCGTGCTTCAGGCGCTGATACATCCGTCCAGGGCCCTTCCACGCCTCGTTGGGCGGGGCGTGAGGCGTCGACTCTAGGAGGGCCTCAATCTCCTCTAGGGTCGGCACGAATGTGTCACCGGCGTCGACCACGGCGATGCGGAAATCCGGCGGCGGTGGGTTCTTCTTGGAGAAAGGTGCGCCGCCAGACTTCCACACGTGCCAAAAGACCCGGTATGGCTCTTGCGGCGGGTGTATTGTGGGAGGTGTAGGCAACGGCTTATGGCGGGGGAGGATGGCGAGTTGATCGTAGATGGGCCTATAGGCACGGTAGAGTCCTGGCTGGACAAGAGGTCCTAATGGCTTCTGCCTTGAGGGTGCGGCGTCCGAGCTAAATAAGGAAAACAGCCACTGCCAGAGGGTCTTTGACGCTGGAGCCTGAGATGGTGCCTCATAAGGCGGCGCCCGTAGGACGTAGAAGCCTGCTCGCTTTAGGTGTGAAAAGACCTGGAACTGAGGCAATGTGATCTTGCCCCTCTCGCCTTCATGCCCGATGAGGACTGAATATGCCGCCTCGAGACTGAGTGGAAGTCCAACATCGTAGTTGTCTGGTCCTAGATCCGTCCTTGGAGTTCCGTCACTCGACAGAAGCTCCTCCAATGGTCGTTCCGGCCACCAGAGGTCCACGGTCCCTCTCTCAACCAAGTAGAGAGCTTCTTCAGGCAGAAGCCAAAGCCGTCCTGCACCAAGACGCTCAACCTTGCCGGGCACCGCGCGCCCAATATCCTTCTGCCAGCTGCCGCGCTCCTGCTCGATCATGACGACTCTGTCCCTTAGCCAGAGACCCTCATGCTCGCCAGAGTGCTCAGTCTCGGCCCACCAGTCCGGGAAGCACCAGCCGCGCACCCAGGCATCTTCGCGATGTATCCTCGTGTAGCCCAGGACATTATCCATGACCTTCCGGCTCTGCTCGAGGAGGTTGTCCTGCGCGCGAGTCCCATGCGACTCAAAGTCCTTTTCGCCCTTGCGGATCGCCTTTCCAGAGACGCCGGCCTTGTCAAACATGGAGAGGAATAGCTTGTAGTCGGGCGCGTCTTCGTCGACGTCTTCCGTAGCAGCGGTATTCGCGCCGTTCACTGGCGTAGCGACGGTGGGGTTATCGTCGTCGTCAAAAGCCATGACGGGCGGTTGAGAGAGACCTGGATAATTATTCGAAAAGTCGCGGTGATTTAGTGAGTTCCTTGCAGGACCCCAGGATATGCTGACATCAGTATAGTATCGGTCTGGTTGGAGAGGAGAAGACGTAAGTTGAAGAAATAATTCCATGCGAGGCTGCGAATGTGAAGCCTTGCTCACCCCGCGCCCCACCTTGAATCTCACCGAGAAGATTTCTTAGTCTGGACTCTCTCGAAACCACACAACGAATCATCGCTAACTTGGCCGAGTGGTTAAGGCGCTGTGTTTAGGTTCTCATCAGAAACCAAACCCGCAGTGGGAAACCGCGGAGGTTCGAACCCTCCAGTTAGCATTCAGCGATTCAATTATTTTTTGCCCTTTTCAGCAATTATTAGACTCCCTAGTGTGGTTCTCCTTGCTTGCTCATCCGTTGGGTGGTTCCCAGTGATCGGTGCTACTCTGGATCGACAATACAGTGGCTTCTTTTTGCTCTTCTTCAGTGGCACTTAGTTCAGTTGCCTTGACATCTAGAGTCACTCACCTTGTCTTCATGTCCTAGAGTGTAAAACTGGTAAATACTATTTTCTTCCTGGCTGTGATAATCGCCTGGTCCGCTATGGGATTTATGCCCTTCACCTGCTTTACGGCACACCACTTTGAAGCAACATCACTAATAAAACCCTCACCTCCATCAATACATCTTGATTCATCTCGCTAATTCGTATCGACATCTACAAAACATTGCTTGTCGTGCACTTGCCCACTGCCTGTGCCTAAAATCCTCCCTCCTAGGTAGTCCTCCGGAACGCCATGAACTATGCCCGATTATAAGAGCCCCATCCCATCTTCGCCAAACCCCTGAAATGCAAACGCCCCTGGGTATACTTCAAGTGGCGGACCTGGCCTCCCCCTGGACTGACTCCAACTGTCGCCTCCGTCCATCCCGCTTCCATCTGCCGTGCTGTCGGTGTGATCCAGTCTCGAAGCCGGAGTGCTGTGACGTTCGGCCTCGGAGGAATTCCTGACGCGGGAGATTTGTTTCTTCCGACGCGGCACTGCCTGCAGTGATATACGGGGCGCAGCAGGCGTCTCTCCGTCATCGTGCGGACGTGGCGTGCGGCCCTGGAGGCTGCTATAAGGTGACTATCTCGGAACCCGTATTTTCGTCACTCAATGAATGGCTTCTTTTGTCCGCCCACCATGCAAAGGCCCAGAGCTCGTAATGAGTCGCGGTCGTTGGCGAGGATAATGGTCTGCGCGGGCAGCATGGGGTTATTGGGGTCGACGTGCGAGGCTTCTTTGGCCGCTTGCTCGATGGCGTCCATCTCTTCTTTGCAGGCTTGTTGGTCGAGGGGGCAGATGACGATCGGTTGTCGTAGGGTCACGTCGCGAGCGCCGCTTAGATTGACCTAGGAATGTTAGTAGAGACGAGACAAAAGAGCAAAGCCCATACCTTGATGCTGAGATAAAATTCTATCTTGTAGAGCGTCGAGGTCGTGGTAAATGATGTGACCTCGTAGAGAGGGAACTGTGGTTTTCCTCTCTTGATAATTCCATCTGGATCGCGCAAATCCTTGGACGGAAAGTTGAGGCCTATGTTGGTGGCATATCCTGCCTCGGGTATTTTCGTCTTGACCACCTGGACCTGTCTTGATATCTTGTTCACCTTCTTTGAGGGTTCGTCGCCCTCCGGGTTGTATGTAATCTCCTCCTCAATGGTCAGGGTGATCTTGTCAATAGTGACTCGTTTCGCCTTGTGCAGCCAGTCTGTGTTTGGTGACAACTTGATATATACTGTGATGGGGTCGCTGGGGCCGTAGCTCCATCGTGGGAGGTTGATGCCCAGGTGGACAATGTTGTCGTTGGTCACGAGCTTGGACTCGGGTTTGTTGTACATGCCGAAAGTGGAGAGGGTATCGTAGCGCAGAAGTGGTATAGGGAAGCTGTATTTGTACTGGTTGCTGTGGCCCTGCTGGACCGTGACGACGAGTTCGTAGTATGTCTCGGCGGTTCGACTCGGGAGCTGGAGAGAGGCTGGTGGGATGCGTCGGTTTGACTCTTCTCCGCCGCGGCCATAGGGAATAAAGAGGACGAACGGGAGGTCCATGGCGATGACCTTTTCGGCCTCCCTCCCAGATGCGCAACGAAAGAGAAGCTGCTCCTTGCCGACGAGGTCTGTAGTCTCTCGTCGGGGGGCGCCGAGATGTCGTTTCGCGAGGCTGTCGGCGTCGGGGTGGATGGTTTCTCGGCGTTGAAGGCATATTCGAACGAGGGAGATGGGTACGGGCATGGAGTAACCCTGACCAGGACGGATCTCGACCTTTCCTTCGATGCGCGGCTTTGTCAATTTGTCAGCTTTGTGCGGGAGACATTCACAGTCGCGCAACAGAGCGAGAAGGCTCCGGGGCGTAAGCACGAGATTGAACGTACCAGAGTCGCAGAGATGCCGGGGTAGCCCACCAGAAAGCTGCTATTGGGAGGGCCGGATACCCTCACGCTCGCGGGAGCCGACATGATGGCGTTGTGCTGCTGGAGGGGGATGTTGGGAGGCATTGCGAACTTGTGCTGGTCCGGGTCGGTTGGAGCGGCGGTGTCGTCGAGCTGCGGGTGGGGGAGATGACGGCGACGAAGGCGGAAGCGGAGCGGGAGCGGGCGGCTGGCTGAGCCCCGAGGGCGACGAGAGCGTCGGGCGCTACGCCAGAGCCGGATGGCAGAGCGTGAGCCAGTGTCGAGGAAGCCAGAGCGGGCGCGATAGCTGTCGACTTGGGGATGCGGCGGGCATGAGAGTCTGAGCAGCAGCAGGCAGATGGACGCAGAGGATGAGATGCGTCGGTCGCTGTGCTAGGCCACCCACTAAGCAGGTGGTGTGCGGGATCGGGAGTGGTAGACGGGGTTCGCCAAGGCCGATGCGGGGGGGCTCAGTTGTATAATAAGAAGGAATCAAGTGGCAATGGAAGCGAGCGTAGAATATAGAGAGAGGGTTATTAGAGACGATGTGACGACGGTTAAAGGATCAAAGTTGGCGGTCGCATCACGGTTCAGCCAGGAAAACGAAACGGTAGGCAAGGTAAGGTAAGGTAGGTCAAGGTTGGGCGGCCCCCCTCCTTACAGTAGCAGTAGTAGGCTAGTGCTGTATAGCACGCGGGCGCGAGGCTCTGAGTGGAGTAATGCAGGTAAATGGTGATGGATGGCAATATTCTTCAGCTGAGTCTGGAGATTGAGTGAGAGGACGAGCCTGAATTATCCAACAGCACAGCTATAGTGTCATAGTTGTGCGCTGTGCTGAACAGCCTCTACATCCATACAGTCCAGGGTCCAGATCGTCCACCTCACGCGCGGCGCGGCAAGGCAGCCTCGACGTCTTTAAGGCTGACTTGTCTCTCTAGCCTGGGGGGCAGGTCAGTCAGCAGTGGGGAAATATCCATGGGATCCATGCAAATAATGATGACAGGTTGTAATGAGAGGATTTTGTTTCTGAATTGCCTATTTAACTAAGGTATAACGAAACAATAAATAAACTACACAATGGCATTTGCCTAAACCTTGCTTCAAGCCTCAACTCGCCCGTTTTCTTGTCTCCAACATTCGTTGCCATGGCACCCGCTTCCGTCTCCATCAAATGTTGATCCCCAGGTCACGTCAGTCATAGGCTCTCTCCTCTCAATCCAATGCTACCCCAGCTGCCCAGCCCAAGCAGAGGCACAGCCGAGCTCCTGCTGCTGCCCTAACCAGGAACCCACATCTGACAGAGACTCTGACTTGTCCTTCTCCGTCTCCGTTTCGCTCTCGCTTGCGAATCCTCCTTGCCTCAGAGTATTTCAACCAAAGTCCCTCGTCTTGACTTGTCCCCCCTCCAAACCCCCAGTCTCATGATGGTGGCGTCGTGCTCGGAGATAAAACACGGACGGACAGGCCAGCCAAGGGCCATTCCCATTCCCCCACTGTCGCAGATCAAGATAGTCATCGTTAGCGCCAAAACGGATCGAGCCACTGTGGCTGGTGCATTGTTCAAGTCTAATTTAAGACGTCTGATCCTCCTCCCTTTCATCTGCTCAAGTTGCGATGGCTGTCGCTGTAGATATTGTGTCGGGGGATGAGTACTAAATAGGAGGTGGATGACTGCTCAGCCACATGTCGAACTTTGTTTCTGTCGATTGTCAATTCGTATCCTCTGAGGCTGGTAGGGCTGACCTTTCACTCTTTACTCTAGGATGCCCTGCTCGGAGGCTCCAAGCTGGAGCAGAATTGGGACCTGTCAGATGCAGATGAGAATATCAATATGGGGCTTATGAGACGATGGCATATTGATCGACTGAGTTCTCCAGATGTCGCATCGGCAGTCATTCTCCTCATCCCAACACGTATTCTCCTGTTGACCTTCACCGCCTCATAAGAGGATACGAGAGATACCTAGACAGTTAAAATCACAACATCTGATACCGACTATTTGGCATTGGAACTAGGAGATAGCTAGTAATTCCATCTTTATAGTCCCCTAGGCTTCTTAGCTGCTTGCTCCGGGATGCCGATGGACTCGCAAATTGTTGCCGTTTCTTACCCCTGGGTGGAGACTGGCGCAAGCGTTGTAGCTGACGATGATGCTCGAAATATCCATACAGCTGCCCTTACACTTGGAGCAGGGAATGCAGTTCCTTATCCCGAGAAAGAAGGGCTGTATCCAAGTCATCGGGTCCACGCTACTCCTGTAGTCGTAGGAGGCCTTGCTTGACTCGGCGTCAGCAAAGACGCAAGAGTCAATATTACCAGCTGACTACATTCTATACGAGAAAGACAAGGCATCTCACAAAAGACGCAACAAAACATCATTTCCGCCATCCCGACGATGAAAAGCCCTATCGACCTTGGCGGCCATTGTGCCTTATTATCAGCTCACCATGAGCCAGCTGGTCACTCAACATGCACCATACTAATAGCGTCTACCCGTAAGAAAAGCCGTACGCCACACATCGGAAGGGGACTGCAGTCATATCCAATTCTGAGTAGCTCGGCACTTGTCCCCCGCTTCATCAACATCGGACGGGACTTGGCATCAAGATGGTGGACCCTGATCTCCGAGTGGGGCCGATAACGAGACCGGGGCCGGGACCCCGGTCTGCCGGAGCGACACGGCAGTTGGTCCTGTTTATGATAAGGACTCGAATCATGAAGACACTCTCTAGGAAGATGCTATTCTCAGCATGAATGCTAATTCCATTTGTCTGGACCACCATCCAAGACGGTATAACGCTATGAAGTGCGCCCTCACAACCAAAGCAAAGACGCCAAAACACAACCCTGCTATCAACCATACCCATCCTGTACTACATAGTAGGATAAACCACTCACAGCCCCTGAGGATCAAGGTATTCATATCCATCTCATCCTCTTCTTCTCAGGCTCGCCAGTTGGGCTTCTGGGTCGCTTCTTTGCCTTTTCCCTGTTCACGATCTGTACCCTCTGAGATACCCGCGGCTCCATACCATACGTGTTACGATCAGCCCAGATATCAACTGTAATCTGACTCGCTCCGGGACGCCCAGGGACGTCAGTATCGACAATGCGCTTGTGATCCATCTTGTGATCAAACGTGACAACGGGACGCTCCTCCAGTGCGTCCAGCTGGGAGCCTCGAACGAGCTGCTTAACCTTGTGCCGCTCCCACCGACGCTGACCAGGCATACGATCTGCTCCGAGTACGTCACAGCGATCTTCACCGAACCAGATATTCATCCCAGGTGCACCAGCAAAGTAGCACACTTGGAACGGAAGCATCCCGGAGAGACGGGCGTCTTTTGGGTTCTTCTGCCGGACTGCCAGGGCAGCCTCGCTGACGTCTTCTCCCCGCTCACGACGAAGTTTGACCTCTTCGTCTGTTAGCGGCCCGGGGTCGGGGTTTATCCCCTCAAGGAGAACCATGACGGGGGTGATGCCGCCTAGCTCGCGACGCTCTGTAGGCCAAACTGGGTTGTCACCCACGAGTGACCGGCCATCATGACGACAGACATCAACCCGCATCTCGTAAATTGCGGCGAGGGTTGACGAGGTCGCTGTGTTGACGTTGATGTGTGTCTGAGGAGGATATACCCTTCGATCGATACCAATGATCTCTAGGTCGGTATTGTATAAGCAGGGGTGAGACGCGCCACTGTCGAGCTGCATCAGAAAGAAGCATCGTGCTGCCATCTCGTCGTCTTCAACCCAGCACTCGTCTCTGGGCTGGGGCGGGGGCAAGGTTCTCACCCGAGTCTTGTACGCTAGAAACTTGCCACTCTGTGTTGGTTGGGTGCCGTCACGACTGTGGAAGCCCTTGACGCGGCGAAATCCCATGGTAATGTCCCAGGCCTGGTTTATGCCGCCGCTCAGGGTGCTGGAGTCCTTCGCAGGTTGAGCCCATGTGGCTGCCTTGAGAGATGGTTCATAGCAAGCACCTGGAGCTAGTGGAGGCTCGTACCAGAGCCAGCCTGGGCCGTGTTTCTCATAGTATCGATCAAGCCTCTCTGCTCGATCATGAGTGAAGGACTCGTAAGAGTAACAAAGGTCAACAAGATGGCCGGCGTAGAACAGAGCCCATAGTTCCCAGCACTGAATGGTCCGTTCCTCGTAGGCTTTGATAGCGGCGCGGATGTTGGTGCTTGCAGTCGGGCACTCGTTTTTCTCAAGAGCATTCTTGAGGATGCGAATGCGTTCTTGGATTTTTTGTCGTTTGGTAGATTCGAGTTGATCACTGAAAGGTCAGACAAGTTTGAGGGTAGATATCAGGGTAACTCACACAGGCACCGAGTTTTCTTCAGAGCTCTCCATTTCGTTGAACTTGATGCGAGCCTTCTCTAACTGCTTTTCAAAGCCCGACAGGTCGGCCAAAGGCTGCGTCTGGCGGGCGTTCTCCAGAATCGCCTCCCATTGCAAGACCGACCGCTCTGCCTCCTCTATCCGGCTGAGGTTGTCTCCCAGGGATGCACCAACGGCCAAGGGAGGCTTCCAGCTAGGAGGAATCGGTCGTCGAGATCGTCTGGGGGGCGTAGGAGCAGTGGCGGGAGCCCGCCGAGTTTGCGTCTCTGCCGGCGACTCATCCCTTTCAACCCGTACTCTCTTGCTTGCTGAAGAAGAACTTTCATGAGTCTTCCTGCCAGTGTCTGGTGTCTGTCTGGAAGGGCCCGCTTGCTGCTCTTGAGCCTGTTGCTTTCGCTTGAGACCAAGGTTGATCTCTCTGTTGGCTTCACTCCTCCCAGGACGCCAGAGTTGACCCCGAGCAGGAGTCTGCTGTCTAGAAGAACTACCAGATGGCTTCTCAGGAGGATCTCCAGGGTCAGGAACCCTGGCCTGGGGCTGGCGTTTCTTGGGCTCTGGCTTAGATTTGTCCCCCATGACTGCAAGATTTGGTTGGGATCAGCAAAACGAACATTTCCTAGAGATGAGGGTTGAGGTTTACATTGGTATTTGGTTCAAGTGACCCAAACCCCTCTTCATTCTTTGTCTTCACAGCCAGATGGTAGAATCACCCTGTCAGGTTTGTGGCGCCTGGTTGAACAAAGAAACCGGTGATTGCCAAGCCCTCCCTTTCCTCACTGGCCGTATTCAACCACCCCTGCCAGTTTTTTTAGGTGTATTTTCGGACAGCATGAAAGAAACCCCATGTGTCAATTGAGGGTCGGTCTCGCCGGCCTCTTTGTTATGCCTATTGTGAGTGAGGCGTCAATGTTGGATTGGAGTCTCTACAGGCAGATGCCTGTACCGTGCACCATGCAGGGCGAAGTTCTTTGAGCTTTCACAAGTGAGTGGCATTGGAAAGCTATGAAAACACGGTATTTCTTTATTTGGTCCTCCCCCTCCTTCACTGGCTAGCTCTCTTTGTCCCATAACCTCGCCTGACTGATTGCTTTCCTCGCTCTCATCTTCACATTCAACTCCATCCTCGGTTTCCTTTCAACCGCCAAAGACCCCTAAGGCAGCTTCATTATGGGCGAACCTATGGAAGAAGACCCTCTTCCGCAGGTGGGTGAGGAAGAGACAGTTCCCGAGCCTCAGGAAGAGACTACCACGCCAACTACGAACCCGGCTCTTGCTCGGCGCCGCAAGAGACTCCTTGGTGAGTTGAGAAGAAAAGACAATTCCTTCCTTTAATCAGTCGCTGATGCAAATTCAGAAAAAATTGCTTTGATCTGGCATTTCGACTTCCAATCTCTCCCCAGCGAGGCTCAGGAGGCATACTGGAAATTCCAAGAGGACCGTGGCTTTTCCAGGTTTGCCATTGACCTGCAGCGCATTCTCCTCGATCACAAGATAGACAATTTTCTTCAACAGTGTCCAGCCTTTCTGCTTGCTGTTGCTGAACTGTTTGGCGAGAAACATCCTCAGCTTAGACTCCGAGAGCTCTGTGAAGGTATGACTGGTTCCGTCGTGCAGTCAAACAGTTTGGTTAACATTACAAAGAGCAAGGACTTACCCGTGATGATGAATCTACACTGGAGGCTCGTCCTGGTGACTTTGGCACCAGGTATTTGCCGAGAGATGACGGATCAGATGTTAGCGACTCCGAAGGGCGTAGGTCTTTAACTCTTCTTCTCTTTACACAGAAGCTGACGACACATAGAAAACCGTCCATCGGCCCAACTTTCGAGAACTATCACCTTGACTCAACACACTCGCCAAGCTCCGACAATGGGGCCGTGGGACCAAGCGTCCCTTCGACTCTTGCCCGACCCATCGGCTCATATTCCATATGACGAGGAGAACCCAACCCAAGTCCCAGATCTTGAGCCTAACAAGACGAAGCCGCTCATTCCTGGATTCGTCATCAGTACCCGAACGCCCTTGACCTCGCCAGAAGAAAAGGAGAAAGAGACCACATCTGACAAGCAGCCTCCAGAGACTGACCGTGGGCCACCTAGAGACATTCGGTCTGAAGAAGAATACAACTCGGGTTGGCTTAGAAACTTTGCTGGCGACAGAAGTAGGGCCCTTCCTGACTTCAACCTCTACCCATACAAGGGCTGGAAGATTGAGCCTCCCCAGGTGTTGCTCAGCCGAGCCAAGAACTTCCTCGCCGACGAAGACGTCAACAGAACAGTCGAGTGGGACCGCAAGTTTGCCGAGCTAGCAGAGTACTTTTCGTACCTTCTTCACAACTGGAAGGGTGAACGCTGGGGTGCTGACCTCCACGAGTGCATCGATATGCTCCACGCGCACCGAGTCTTTGAGGACTACCACTACGGCAGGCCTAAGCTGAATCTCGACTTTCCTGACAAGTGGGAAATCAAGAGCTGGAGATTGCCGCGTGTACCTGGCCGCCATGTTGTCGTTGAAGAGGAGGAGGATATGGGGGAGCGGAAGCTGCTCTTCAACCCGATCCGTCCAGTCCACGATGTCCACTACGAGATGCCTCCAGATGTTCTGAAGAAGTACGTGGAAGAGTATGGACAGGATGCCGAATACTTCTGGTCGTCGTCCCATGGCGTCGAGCCTCGCCCAGAGAGACTCAGCGACCAAGACCCCAACAACAGAAGATTCAACATGGTCGAGTGCGAGAACAGTGCATATGAGAGGAGCATCCTGAAGAACATGCAAGAAACGTGCGCTCAACTCAAATCTCAGCGTCGACCTCCCGCTGAGCAGGTCGAGGGCACGCCAGACACCAACTCTCTCCGACAGTTTGCGTGGTTCCGTGGAACTCGACGTGCTGCTCTTCAGCAGTGTCTCAGCCAATTCAGCAATGCAGAGAATGCTGCTGTGTGCAACCAGTGGCGAACCATCATTCTCCCGCCACCCAAGAAGCCAAAGCAGCCTGACGCCGGTGTCCTCTTTACTACCATGCAAGTTGCTGATATCCCCGAGAAGGAGGCCCGCGATCCCTTCAGCTACACCCTCGCGCACAAGTGGTACATCACAGCGGATCAATGGTGGGGTGCCTGGATGCGTCCTCACTCCATCAAAGAGTCCTACGGGGAAAGACTCTGGCTGAAACGTAAGGAGGCCATCATGGAACTGCCTCACAACTTCAAGGGTCCGTATGTCATAGACTATTTCGACAAGGACATGAGAAAGACTCAGGAGCTCCTTAACAAATGTCAAATCATCTGGGATAGACTAGATGACAAGGAGAAGCACTTCAACCGCGAATTCTTGACCAGAATTGTCAAGTGTGTCTGGGAGGGACTTCGATCAGGGGAGGGCAGCTATCTTGAACAAGGTTCTCTCGTTCGAAATGATGGAACCACTCCTGTCCCTCACATCAGACCCCTTGAGGAGGAGCTCCTTCGCTTCATCCTTGAACCTTCAGTCAACGCCGCCATGCTCGGCATCAAGCAAGGCGCCACCGCAGGTCAGAGTGAAGATGAGGGAATCTCCTCTGACCTCAGCGCTCATGGTCGACTGTTTGAGGAGAGGATTGACGAGATGCTAAATGATATCAGCCACGACTCCTTTTTTCATCCTTTGGCGGGACCTAACTCGCAGGATTTCATGGAGGTTCTTAATCGTGACTGTGACGGTCCTATGAAGCGTTACAGGTTCTCGAGAAAGGAGGCTATCAAATATGCACTTGCGCTCAAGAAGAAGGGCAAGATTTAGTACGTCCCTCAACCCCTTTCTAAGAGTCAGAACTAACAAGCGTAGTGCAAACAAGGATCTGGTGGTCCGTCGCCCCAAGGTCGACTTTCACCCAGAAGAACGAATCCGCTGGCTTGAGTCTGACTATGAAGTTGAGCCCCCGCCACCTGTTGAGCCCAAGAGAGGTCCAGTCAAAACTGTAGCCAAAGATGACGATGGCGTAACCATCTCAACCGACGTCTCGACTGAAATCAGCGAGCCCGAGTCCGTCGATCTCGGTCCTTACGCCAAGGGACTTCCCAAGCTGGCCAACATCCGATCCTGGGTTGAAACCATCCTCGACCGCCAAGCCGTTGGCACCGACATGGAAAAGACACTCGTCTTGTTCGAAGGCCTTGGATATCGTCTTGGTAGAACGCTTCGCGATCTCCGTGAGCAGCATGCTAAAGATCTCAAAAGTCTTACTCCCGAGCAAAGACAAAAGAACCGCGACTACCTCTGGAGCATCCGCAGATATTGGGAGAATGATTTACCGCTGCGAGCCAACGATCCTAAATGGAACCCGAACGCGATTGACGACTCTTTGGAGAGCCGTGTCACGCCAAAGGTCTGTGACGCCATCAAGATGGCCGAGCCAGAGGCCTACCAGGAGTCCTGGGATCGCGAGTCACTTTGCATTGATGACTCGAACTGGCCGGCGTCTACTATGCTCCTCAGGGGTATCGTCCGCGAGGCCTACGAGAATAAGAGTATGCTGTTCCCGAGTCGTGTCACTCGCCGTATCGATGACACTGGCAAGACAATCACTTCGGAGCCCCGTCGTGAACCTGTCTGGTCGTTTGGACATCCTGAGCGGTGTGGCAAAGGACCACGGTTCTGGGACATTGACCGTTGGCCTCTGCACTTGCAGACCGAGGAGACGAGAGATTTGATTGAGAGTTCAGGTCCTGATGATTCCGTCTGTGTCGTCCCGCCTTCTCTGGGCCGCAAGCCTCTAGAGAGAACTAAGAAGAAGAGGACCAAGGGCCGTAGAAGATTTGGAGAAGAGGCTGAGGAAGGTCAAGAGAAGGAGGAAGTGACCTGGGAGTCGAAGGGTAAGGGGCGTGCTGATGACAACTCGGTTCTTCAGCTTGGCCAGCCGTTTGGGTTCACGTTCCACGACCAAGCCCAAATCCGACGACGCTTTAAGCCAGGTACACCAGAGTACTGGCTAGGCGACACTCCTCTCCAGAAGAAGTGGATCGAAGAAAGAATCAAGAGCGGTAAGCATCATCCCAAGTAACTGGAACAGCCTCACTAACACAATGACATAGGTCTTGTGGGATCAGAGAAACCACGCTCCTCCTGGCGTCAGCGTCTCGCAAACCTTCTAGGCAGCAAGGAAAAGGACCCCACGGCGCTTCCGTACGTGAACCCGCGGAACATCCCCCGGAGCAAGCCACTGTCCAGCGAGACGGAGAAGGATAGCCCTGTGTTGCCTCCTGTTAGTCCAGGGGGTACCTGCAGTCTCAAGGTGCCACCGCCTCCTGTGCAGGTAAGAGATCAACTTGGATCGAAACCAGGGCGCAAAAAGACAGATTCGCGAACGAACCCTCCTTACTTGGTTGAAACAGCCAAGGATGATGGACTAGAGGACCGTCGACGAGACCCGGGCCCGAAGCCCGTTCCCGTTACTACTCCACCTCCACCTAAGGTCAAGCAGACTGAATCATCGACGGCTAAGCCGCCAAAGGTCGTTCCCACGGGGCAGCGGCGACGAAATTCTCGCCCTATGGAGTCTCGGCGCCTGGAGCTGGAGATTGTTGAGCCTGAGCAGGATGAGTTGGAGAGACCTATCAGGGATCCGGAAGATGAGGCCCTCTACCGAGCCATTCACCAAGAATTTTATGATCCGAATCGTCAACCTGGCTCGCAGTAGAGCAAGGACATGTTGTGTATCGACGTTGGCTTTTTCTGCTTTGTACTGTTAGTCGTTTGACTTACCTTTCGTATCGACGTTGATAGCTCTTTTATCAGCAGCCTTGACACTCAATCTGAACTTCACACAAAACAATTGCAGGCCAGCCTCTTTACTTCATTTTCGCAACGTAACAGGTGAAATTTTTTTCATTCAGACCCTAAGCCATTATTCTCATAGCCTCAAATCTGACCGGCCAAAACCATGCAATGAAACACAATGGGTCGTGACTCCGCGCACCGTTTCCAGCCCGAATCCTCTTTAGTATCGCTTGCCGTCCCGAAGAGTGTCGGCGTACTCGTCCAGGGGACTCCGGATGAGCTTGGTCTCCTTCCACAGGTTGGGGGTGAGGAAGCCGTAGGTGTTGGAGACGGCCACAAAGGTAGCCTTGAGGGTGTTCTCGAGGGTCTTGGTGGAACCAGCGGAAGAGGTGTAGGCGTCCTCGACACCGGCGAGCTGGAGGAATCGCTTGACGGCGGGGGAGGCGACGAGGCCAGTACCGCGGGGAGCGGGGATGAGCTGAAGCTGTAGTCAGTATTTTGACTCTCCCTTTGTTTTCTTGTGGCTGATACTTACACGGACGGTGACGGAACCGCACTTGCCAGACTCCTTGCAGGGCAGGGAGTGAGGCTGACCAAGGTTGGTACCCCAGTAACCTCTTCGGACGGGAATGACGCTGAGCTTGGCGATGATGATGGCGGCGCGGATGGCGGTAGCGACTTCCTTGGAGGTCTTGATGCCGAGACCGACGTGGCCCTCGGAGTCACCAATGATGACAATGGCCTTGAATCGGGTTCGCTGACCGGCACGGGTCTGCTTCTGGACGGGCTTGATCTGTAGTTTCGCAACATGTCAGTATTTTTGTTCTATCCCAATTGCCTCCCATCACAATCGTCTGAGGCTTCCTCGTGTAAATCGTTCCGCACCTTCATAACCTCATCCTTGAGCTTGGGCAGGAAGTTGTCGACAATCTGGTACTCCTTGATGGGAAGAGAGTGCAGGTAAATCTCCTCCATGCTGTTGATCTTGCCGGCCTTGACCAATCGACCGAGCTTGGTGACGGGCTGCCACTCCTTCTCCTCGTTCTTGCCACGGCCACGGCCACGACCACGTCCACGTCCACGGCCGCGGTCACCACCACGGGCTCCGAAACCACCACCGCGGGAAGAAGCTCCTCGGTCAGCCATCTTGAATGTATATGTTGCGCTGGGGGGGTCGACGTCAAAGGTCTTGCGCAAAGATGTGGTTTTGGTGTTTCGGCGTTGGGCGTTGCTGGGAACTTTTTCGGCTGGCGGGGGTCTGCGCACTGAATTTTGGGGAATGTGCTCGAGTTAGCGAGCCCTAATGCGTTTGTGGATTCCTGCCTTGTGGTTAAGGCACAAAAATGGTGGGGTGTGGTTAGCTTCACCTTGGTGGCTCACCTCGGTGAGGACTCCGATTCTCGGTGAGACAAACTGACCCCTCACAAATTGATCGGCAAACTTCCGAACTCCAACGCCGGCATCGCATGAATTCGCATGAAATTGCAACACCATCGGTCAATTGATTCGCAACTATACACCTTGGAGTCTCTGAAAAAGTGTGGAGATGATACAAGAGAACCAAAACTACATTGCGCCCAATGTAGGCGTTCAAGAAACCTCAAGCCATGCGAGAATAGAAGTCATGTCACAGAGGGGGATGCATGTTCGTACACGCCTGGCAACTCCAGGCCATCATTAAGGAGGGTATCGCAACTCAACAGCCTCGTATATCTGCCCTCTCCAAGAGCCAGATCACACCACGTCTATTCCTTTGTTGTCTTGAGAATCAGGTTTTCCGCAGGTTTCACTCGTTGAGCCCATTCGCTATCATGTTATGTTAGCAGTTGCCATGAAAAGTGTGGGAATTTCACTTACGTCCAGCTGCCGTCGTAGACCCTCCGAGACTCGTGAGAACCAACACCAGCCTCTTCGAGGGCAGTCTCAAGAACGCAGGCAGTCACTCCAGTACCGCAACTTGAAATAATAGGGTGCTTAGAATCCACACCCTTCTCCTCAAATACCTTCTTCAGTTGGTCGCGGGGGAGGAAAGCCTTGGTCTCGGGGTCCAGGACGGCGTTGAAGGGAATGTTAATAGATCCAGGCATGTGCCCAGAGGAGAGGCCTTCGCGAGGCTCAGGGGCTTCACCAGTAAACCGGCCTTTGGGTCGAGCATCGAGGATCTGGACGCCCTCGGCACCCTCCTTGTTGTAGTCGTTGGCAATCTCCTTGACCTCCTCAAAGTTTACAACCCGTGTAGACTCGACGTTGGGAATAGGATAAGGACAGCACTCGACGCTGTACAGCTCTCCTGACTCAGTAGGAAGACCCTCTTCCACCCACAGCTTAAAGTTGTTCAGGATATGCACCTTGGGATGGCCAAAGACCTGCAATGTCCAGCCCACACGGGGGGCACTGAAGATACCAAGCTCCTTGCTGTCATACACCACCACTGTATCCTCTTTTCGAATTCCCAGTTCACTCATGGCGGCAGCAAATCCCTTGGCGTCGGGGAGCATATGGGGGTAAGGACTGCGTTTGTCGATGACCTTGTCAAGATCGAAAAATCGTGCCTTGGGAATGCGCTGTTCGCGGAACGTTTGGATACCGGATCGACCATCGTTGGGGAGAAACCATGAGGCGCAGAGAGGAATTGTTCGAGGCTCAGGGCTGATCGGCGAGGGAGGGTTCTTCTTGAGGGCTTCGTCGAGTTCCTTGGGAGAGACGAGGTAGTTTGAGAAATTCCGCCGGGTGAGCAAGACGGGTCGGAAGACTCTGGAGCCCCATTGGGGCAGGCTGGCTCTTGTTGAGCGAGAAAAGGCAACAGCGGCCATGTTGTAGAAGTTGTAGCGGGTTGCGGGATGGTAGAGGGGGGAGTGGTGACTCGTACGAGCCGTTTCGGAGTGGTTGATAAGCCCGAGGCCAAAAGTTGGCGACGACTGCAGCTAAGGGAAATGCGGCGGGTCAGACGTTGGATAGAGACAGCTAGCAAGAGGCTGAACTGTCGTTGTTCGTCCGCATCACTCGGCGGGAGAGCGCCCGGTTTGTGTGTAGAGGATTGAGGTCAAAGTTGGTGACGGTGACGAATTAGTTAGCGGCTCCTTGTGGGATCCGATTTGATGATGGCGACACGGACACGGGCGAGGTTGGCGTCAAAATCAGGAAGGAAGCTGCGGGTTTCGGGACCTGCCCTGGAAGCTTTGACCCGGGTTTGCGGCTACTGGAGGAGGGCCCAGCTGTTCAGTGGAGGGCTTTAGCGGTGCGAACCCTTTCAGTGGGCGACTCTCAGCGCATGAGGTCACTGAAGCGCCCTCACGTAGACGCCCGCCCACCTCTTCCCAACCTCAGCTCATGTCTCCCCGCCAGATCCCACACCCAAACATTGACCCTCCTCCTCCGTGTCAAGGTTCCATCATCATCTTGACACTTGCGACTCTCTCGTCCCTCTCTTATCAACCCCGTGACTCTCCCTAGCGGCGAATCACCATGAAAGTAACCATCAAGGAGTGGAACACGGTCGCTACCTGGCGATGGGATATTCCTGAGGACGATGTCTGTGGTATCTGTCAGGTCCACTTCGACGGGACGTGTCCGACTTGCAAATATCCCGGTGATAGCTGCAGCCTGTGTAAGTAGTTTCTCTGACAGGCACAGGCGCATCAGGCCATGTTCTATGCTCCCATTCTAACAATCTCGTCTCAAAGTATCGGGAAAATGCGGCCACAACTTTCACATGGTTCGACTTCTCCTCCCTTGTCTTTGTTGTCTTTATTACTCACTGTTGGTGCGTGTTTTTAGCATTGCATACTCGAATGGATCAAGCAGGACTCTTCGAGGGGTCAGTGCCCTATGTGTCGTCAACGTACGTTGCCTATTCTCAACTTTACTGACGGCTCTCAATTGACATGGTCCACAGGGTTTGAGTGGGAGAATCCTCTAGTTCCGAGGCCACCGCAAGCAGGATAAAGGAGCTCGAGTTGGTGTTTGGCGTTATTGGCATATGAAAATGGGTGTCGGGCATACCCTGAACAGGTCGCAGCAAGTCGTTTTAGTGTTCTTCAGCCAGCCTTTGCCTGTTATTCATGGCATTTAAGATCTAGTCTTCGAGTAATCCCAGGTGATCCTCAACTTGGGGGTAGAAGATACTCCCATGGCTCTTAGCCGAGTCACCAAGTCGTATCTTTCAACATCTCAAACCTCCGGGAGTCAGAGTTGATATTATGCGCATGTGACGAACATGGATAGAATGGCTTGCATTCAGGTCAAATATCCAGTACACTTGGGCCAGCAATCAAATCTGAAAACGGCCTTGTGAGAAGAGCTGTAACGAGCAACGCAGCCAACACTATAGCCTCCTTGAATCACAAATGCCGATTCTACAGGCACAATTTGATGAGCTACTCTAGTGATGACTAGATGTCATAAATTGGAATTTCGAGGTTTCACTTGAGAGGTTCGACTTTATACAAATATGGATCAACAAAACTTTCTGTCCATTTCAAGCCCTTGCCATTACTCGTTTTATGTATATATCTATTATTATGGTCTTTGATCCAAGTTTAAACCAGTTGGAACCTTTGAAACATTCGTCTTGAAACGATAAAGCAGTCCCTTTCCCCTCTAAGCCTCTGGGACATACACGCCGTCCTTGCACAGAACAACCACCTTCTTGAAGAAACGTCGCCACTCAAGAGGATCACCCTTGACCTTGACGAAGCGCACATCGAGAACCTCGGTGCCGTCAGGTAGAGGTTGACGATCAACCTGGATCTCGCCGTGGAGGCTTTGCTGACGGCCGTCTAGGGCCTTGACCTTGATCGTGGCTACGGGGCTGCCGTAGAGATTTGGTGAGACAGGGGCAAGGGGAACGTTGAGCTGATGAAGAGCATCGCTGAGCATTTGAATGATATGAGCAGGCGGCACAGCGGAGAAGAATCGAGTGAGTGACTCTGGTGGACAAATATCGCGGAAACGACGAGCTTGTTGTGTAAGACTCATGGAAGGACCAGGAGTGTGAGAGAACTGAGACATGGAAGGTTCATCGGCGAGAGAGTCCATCATCACGCGACGAGAGTCATGAGCGCGCGAAGGTAGAGACGAAGCCGGTGCAGCCATGGAGCGGAGCGCCGGGCGTTCCCAGTCCCAGTCACGGTCGACGATGGGGGCTTCAGGTTGGGTCGAGGAGAACTTGCCGGCATTGAGGCCTGTGTCGAGGTCCATGTTATCGCTAGATGAAGGCTGCGATGTGGGTTGCTGGCTAAAGTCGATACGCAGGTTCTCCAGCATCTGCGTTGCCAGATAGATGGGATCCGAGACCTTGCCGTCGGCGGTGAGAAGAGCATTGTGTCGGGTGTACCAGGGGTGCTGGCGGACTTGAGTGAAGCTGAAGCGTTTCGCCGGGTCTATGCTCATCATGCCTCGTAGCAGAGAGAGGGCCTCTGAGGGTATTCTCTCCCAGAGTGCATCAGTGCTGCGACCAGCGGTGCGAACGTATTCTTGAAACTCCCAGCTACCCTGCGAAGGTTCATCCCACGGGGTGTTACCAACCAGAAGGACAAAGAGGATGACACCACAAGACCAAACGTCGACAAGATCTGGTGAGTACTTTGCGGCGCTTGGTGATCTCCTGTCGGCGCGGCCGCAAACGAGAATCTCAGGGGCGATGTAAGGGGGGCTACCGCAGAGCGTAGAGCTCAACTTTCGCTGACCCTTGTACTCAAACATTGTAGCCATTCCAAAATCAGCAAGCTTAAGTGAGCCATCCTGAGAGAGGATGATGTTCTCCGGCTTGAGATCGCGATGCGCCACGCCCTTGGAGTGCATGAAGCTCACACCGCTGACAAGCTGCACAAAGTAGATCTGGGCAATGTCCTCACGAACGCCCACATCGGCTTCGATCTTGTCAAAGAGGTCACCACCTTCTGCGTATTCCATGGCGATCCAGCGCCAGATAGCATCCTCCCCCGAAGCGAACCACTCAATGATGTTGGGATGCTGGCCAATGTGTGAGTGGAGGGAGACCTCCATAGCAAGTTGCTTTGTCGAGATACGGCCATGTTTAACGGCGTATCCCTTATGGATGAGCTTTACTGCAAAGATTGGTGTTGGAGCATCAAGTGGAATGGCCTTTTTGATACTATTCCGTGTTAGTATGGGTAGCATGTGAAATATTGGCGAGTGAAACTAACGAGGCATAGGCTCCTCGACCAACGGTCTTGGAAACGATTCGAAAGGGAAGATCCCTTGGTAGAGGGTCTAATTGAGACTGATTCATATGTGTTAGTAGAAGAATAACGTCAAAGAAGTGACACAAAGCCGTGTAAGAACCAAAACGAGGTAGGGATAGCTTGGTGATGCCTCATCCATTCACGGATAAAGAACCACGTGCAAGCCGAGCAATCACCAGGAACCATGAACTACCTCGCAGGTACGATCAAAGACAAAAAAAGATGGGGACTTGCCATGATTTCAAACTTGCAACTCTCCAGCTGCCCACGCTACAAACCCAATCGCGTCGTGAAAAAAGAGGGTTTGACGGGATGATTGGTTCAGTCGTGGTTAATGATGCAGAAGCTCCCCCAAGTGAAAGGTGGTCGCGTTTTTGGTCGAGTTTGTCGCGTCGCACCGCGTAAAGTGTTTGCTTGTTGCTGTGAGACCCCTAAACATTCAGTGGCATTTGGCGCCCCGCGCTTCCTCCTCCAGCGCTTCCCAAGCCTACGGTTTCAGGGCCCAAGCCCCCCATCCGGTTCCATTGGCCGCGGGCGTCTGTCTTTATCGCCCCTCCCTGCCCCGGTCGCGCCGTTGCTGCGGTAAACAATTCAGTTGTTTCCATCCATTTGATGTCTTTGAAATCATAACCTCCCTTCGCTCTTCATTATTCCTGTCGCATCCCGTTCCCGTTCCCAAAACAAGAAAGAAGGCGTCTCGCGTCAAAAGCTTGTCCCGGCCTCACTTTAAGACCTCCTTCCCCTTCCTCACTTCCCGCATACGCCACCAACTCTACCTTGACCCTTCGTCTTCCTTCACTGCCCCTGCATCCATACCGACCTCACCTCCTGCCGGTCGCGGACTTGCTTCTTGTGAATAACGATTCCATCCTCATCTCAAGTCTCTTCCATCCCCATTCACGACTTCGGATCCGACATTTTTGCTCGTATCTGTTTCTAGCCTGTGTCTTTGAGCATCACCAACAGCATCATACAATGGATTACACGGAGGACAACCAGAACTCGGCTCCTGGCAGCGTCCCTGCTGCCAAGCTCAACAATGGTCGCTCAGGTCCCGACTCTCAGAGCACTACCAAGAGGTCAGTCCAAGTCCCCTCTCGTCCGCAGCTCACCAACCGCTAACATCATGCAGACTCCAGACCGAGTTGATGCAGCTCATGACGTCGCCCGCTCCCGGCGTCTCGGCCTTTCCCTCCGCCGACGGCAACCTTCTCTCTTGGACCGCCACCATCGAGGGTCCCGACGACACTCCCTATGCCGGTCTGACCTTCAAGCTCAGCTTCGCCTTCCCCTCCAACTACCCCTACGCTGCTCCCACCGTCCTCTTCAAGACACCCATCTACCACCCCAACGTTGACTTTTCTGGTCGCATCTGTCTCGACATCCTCAAGGACAAGTGGACTGCCGCCTACAACATCCAGACTGTTCTTCTGAGTCTGCAGAGCTTGCTCGGCGAGCCCAACAAGTTAGTATTCCCCTACCAGGTTGCTACATCATGACATGTCCTAACAACTTTCAGCGCATCCCCCCTCAACGGTGAGGCAGCCGAGCTGTGGGACAAGGACCCCGAGGAGTTCAAGAAGAAGGTGCTGGGACGTCACCAGGACGTCGAGGACGAGTAATTGACTTCTACTGGGTTGGTGCTTAGGCTTGCTTGTATAAGGGACAGGAGTACCAGGTGTAAGGATTTTGTTTGATGACTTGTTAGGAATACGGGATTGCATGGCATTTCCTGAACTGGGCAAACAAGGGAGGGATATCGTTTGGGTCAGAAACAGGCAGACCATTGTCGATAGAATACCCTCATCGACATGTCGAGACATCCACGACCACTAGATCCGAAAGACATGATTGATTCGCCCCCATAAAAAGCCTTGAACTGACCACTTCACGCCGAGGCACCGATGATTGTCGTCAAGGATGGACTTTAAAGCTTTGATCACATTTTCCCTCTGTGTATTTTCAGCGTCAAAAGCCAGTAAGCCGATTGCAACTCCAAATGCCATGCCACCGTAGACCTTGTCCTTAAAGAGAAACTTTTTTGCATTTATTCCTCAACAAGGACCGTGGGGAGGCCCTTGGGGTCCTTGACGTTCACAGCCTGAACGTAGCTGTACAGCTTCTCCTTGGCACCCTCCTCGTCATTTCGTCGTCGGGAAATTCGGATTCGGAGTCGGTAGTCAACGCCCTTGATACCGTTCTCCCAGACCTTCTTGTTGAGCTGGGGGTCGATGCGGACATCAGAGGTACCCTGTGATCCTGTTAGCACTGGTGTCGTTGAAAAGTGACAACTCTGCCGGTTCCAATTGCTTCTCGCTCGGCGGCAGGTGTCTCGGGTGGGCGGTCGTACCATGGCCTTGGTGGCGAAGGACTTGATCTCCTTGATGGCACGGGGAGCCCTCTTCTTGAAGGTGACACCATGGAGCTTCAACCCATTAGCATATGATCCTGATCTGGAGCTCCGATTGTCGAGCTCTGCTAGTCGAGAAAACGTACTCGCTTGTGCATGTGGATGGTGTACTCGCGGGCGACGACATCCGCAATAGCGGAGCGCTGAGTCTTGCCAGAGGGCTTCTTGGACGACATGGCTGTGTGTGGTTTGTTAGTCGGTCGGTCTGGAGGAAATGACGAGAGTATAGGCGCAGGCTTCGAGGCGCTCGTAATCTCTCAAGGATGTGGTCTTGCGAGGGAGTAGAAGTTGTCGGGGAGTATCGTACCTGCGGCTCGTCTCTTTCAAGGTCTGGCGTTGAGAGGTGTTGATTGTCGGAATAGTCAAAATCCCACAAAATCTTTGTGCGTAGGGCAGGCACGAAATTCAGTGGTGGGGAAAGCGAGCCAATGGCCTCGAGCCCTCACTCCCCATTAGAAATTCACGTGACATTGCAGGAACGACCCACTCCTAGCCTCCGAGTTAACGGAAGTTGGCTTAGGGGCCAAGTGTGGCCCGATCCACGTCGACCTGCGGCTGTTTATCGAAGCAACGCATTGTATCGTCGCCTGCATAGCGAGCGATTCCACATTCCAAAGGCGACTGACCCTCGAGGCACCGCATCGCAACGTTTCTCTACGCATCGGCGCCCCTCCTGACTGTGTTCGCAGGGATCGACTTGACCAGGAGAGAGCGTGCTGCGGTTGCTGCGACAAGGAAGCCTCTTTCTCGTCGTCATCAAAAGGGGGACCTCGTCTCGCGTACCGGACCTTTCCATAAGCTCTCGGCAGTTGACATCACCGCGCCGAAACGAAACGCCTCTTTCTTAATCATCTACACTCTTTAATCAAGCTTCGAATAACCTTGCCCAACATGGCTGAGCACGAACCTGTCACCACCATGGCCTCGCCGTCACCGCAACCTGACATGGCGCGAAACCGACTTCCAACGCTGTTCGAGGTGTTGAGCCGTCGCACCTTGCCGCCTGTCGACCTGTTCTCGTTCTACATTTACATGCGAGACCAGCAGAGATCAGTGGACTACCTTGACTTCTGGTAGGTGAACAAGAAGCTGGGTGACCTGGGCAAATCACTAACAATCACAGGCTCGATGTCGCCCAGCACATGTCTCTCTGCCGTCACTATGTGCGAGAGCTCAGACGTTCCGTCCTAATTGGCACGCCCGAGATGCAATCCAAGAGGTCATCTGCTATCCTCGAGAACATTGGCGACCTGGAACCCCGAGCGGCTGGTCCCTCGATGTACGCCACGGAGAAGGAGAAGAACCAGGATGCCCAGATGTCTGCTTTCCTGCGAGAGGAGCAACACGAGTCCCCGCAGAGCACCACCGCGCCTGTGCGACCCAGCCCTCAGTTCAGCAACTCTCACGATATCACCACCGACTCCAACTCTCCCGCCCACACTGTTGCGCGACAGGACATTCGCGCCTCGGCGGAGAAGATTCTCTACACCTTTCTGCTTCCCGGCGCTGAGCGAGAAATCACCCTTCCTGGCTCCATCACCCAGGAGGTTACCACAGCAATCGAGGAGTATGGCCGTGACGATCCCGAAGTATTCGATGTGGCCAAGGACTACGTCTTTCAAGCGATGGAGCGAGATGCCTTTCCTGGATTCCTGAGAATGAAGGCTCTTGGCAACCTGATCCCACCAACCCTCATCATGAGACTGATCTTGGGTCTCATCGCCATGTTTGGCGCCTTCTGGACTGGGTTCATTCTCATTTTCCTTGACAAATCTCGTCTGACGAAATGCTGGGTAAGCTCACTTGTACACGTCGTTTAGGCCCCCACTGACCAGCGCCAGCTCATCATCCCCTTCACCGTCGGTGTCTATTTCCTTGCGTCTTACCAGTACTCACTCGACCCTATTATGGCTTTGGTCGGGTACAGCGAGTACACCCCATTCAACTTTTCTCGCATTCGCGAACCGTACATCCGCAAACTACTCGCCAAGCGAGCTCTCATGGTCCTGGCGGTCACCATTCTCATCGACGCCGGACTCTGCGTTCTTTTTATCCTCGTGCCAGGCAAGCGCCTGTAGGCGCATGTTCTTATCGAACAACCACGGCCATTACTGGCCTTCGGATTTCTTTCTAGAGCAAGCCACTAGGCGAGTTTCACGACCGTAATGACTTTTGAGAGCTTTGATTCGGCAGCGATATCAGCCGCCCTTCACACTGGAGGTTGTGGCCCTTTTCCTTTCTCTTTGGAATGTTGGCGTCTGGAGATCTATCTGTGTTGTATCATCTAGGGCTTGCGTATAACTTTGCTATTCTGCAGCCTCTACTTTGAGATGTCACATCTCGGAGTTTCTGGCTATGTCATGTTTCTTCTCTTCTTGATCATCGTTATGTAGGGCGGTAGCGTCACAGTTATGGTACAGGCACTGGCGGCACTCGGCACTAGGGGTAGTTAATCAAGGGCGTTATGTCGTCTATTACATCGTGGTTCTTCGTGATACATCTGTTTTATGCAGTTCTCGCCGCCGTGTCTAGCCGTCATCAGGGACACTGAGTATCATCACATCTTGCGCTTGCTGGCTCGCTTCTTCTCCTCCTCAGACTCGTCCACGTCCATGAGCTCACTCTCTGGCAGGCTACCGACTTCCATGACGGGTCGCTTGTTAAGACCTCTTCTATTGATCATTTCCCTCGTCAAACCTGTCATGCCGAACGCGCGAGCGCTTCCCTCCTGAGCATCACTCACTTGCTGTTTGAGCTTATCATCAGCAGCACGCTGCTCCCGCTGTCGCGCCGTGGCCGTTGTCTGGATATCCTTGATCTGAGTTTCCAAGTCGCTGAGGGTCGATGTGCAGCGGTCTGACCATGCCTTGAGCGCTGTAGCCAGGTCGGGTATCGCTCCCGGGGCGAGGTCACGTAGGGGCGCGACGCTGGTAACCTGGACGGCAGCACGGGCTGGGTCGAGCGTGGCATGGAGAAGGCCAGCGTAAACTGCCGAAATAACAAGGCTCTCAACTTCACGAGCTCCGGGCAAGTCGAGAGCATCCTGTAGCGCGGCGTAGGATAGGTTCTTTCGGTCTCGGGCTAGTGTGAGGAGCGAAAGCTGACGGAGCTTTGTTGCCTGGGCCTCTGCGAGGGCGGGCAGACCCTCGGTGGTTTTGTAGGAAGCGTATGTGCCATAGGCGAATGTCTGGAGGAGTTTGAGGTGTGACGCGAACTCTGAACCAGTGAGGCTCTGAATGGCGGGTGTTTGGAGGAGCTCGGTGAAGAGAAAGGTGTTTTGGGCGGAGGTGGCTCGGGTGACGAGGTCGGCGGCGGCGCGGGGAGAGGTAGCCGACTTGGAGAGGGCGAGGAAGGGCTGTCAGGTGTTAGTATTGGTCATGCCAATCTGCTATGTGTTGGGGGCTTACCTCGAGGGCGTTGAGAGCTTTTGTCTGCTCCATGATGGGCTGTGGTTGAGGCTACAGCCTCGCGGGGTGGAGGTTCACGGTGACAAGACAATGAACAGAGTCGGAGTGTTCAGCGGCCGTTAGATTGGTGAGGCTCGTATAACTGCTGTGATTCGTTCTTCAGGCCCTCCCCAGCTGAATACTTCGCCGGTGATGCCTGTTTCCTCGTGTTTTGTTGGTTACTTGAAGTTGCTGAAGTAATAGGCAGATGCAGTTGCATGTTGGAGCTTGCCCGGAGGTGAGGCTGGGGCCCTGTGGCGGCGCGGGGCTCATCCTGTGGGGAAGAGTCGTGGGGTCATTTTGAGGAATGCGAGCCCAGACTCAAAAAGCTGAAGTCAACTTACCCTACGACATCGTGCCGACGGGCCGCTGACGTTGAGAAATCTTATTGAAACGACATGGATGGTTTCTTACTTACTATACAGCTCTTGGGCATATGTCATACATATGTTTAGTGCATTATCTCGATGCTCATAAGTATTGGCAGAGAAGGGACTGTCCAGTCAATTGAAAGAAGCCAACCTGACATGAGAACCATAAACTTGATCACTCTCAGTATTCACAACAGCCACAACACCACTAGCGGACATGCGTGTATCAGAGCAATGATCATGCCTATCCTAGACCATCGAACTCAGTTCAGTTATTCAGCAACGTCCGAATGTCATGGCTGGAGTCAGCAATTCACACAGCCAATTGTCTACTCCTTCGACAAAACACGGATGCATATTCTAAGCCGAGTTACACGAGCGCCCCCGAATAAGCACACGCTACTGCCGGAACCTTTGCCATCTTGCCAAATAGTACTCGACCACAGCTGCGCAGCTGACCTACAGCCTCAGCTGGATGTAGCCACGCTTACACGAGCTATCGGAACAAGTGAGACCCGGCTTGCATCTCACTCTTGGGCGGCATGGCGTCTTACAAGATATAAAGATACTGCCGTCTTAGTTGCAGACGGTGATTGGTAAACGTAGTCAAAGACGCTGGTGACAGAGTTGCGATCGACGGCTCCTAGGTCGAAAGAGTGAAGCTTGAAATTAAACATCACAAACCTCTGCGTCTTCTTGGACAAGTTCATGTCTGTTTAGAGACCGACACTACGCCTAGCCTCGATAGCTTGGCAAAGTCAATGTCTGGTTGGACAGCAAGGTCAATCGGAGGCTGCCCCCGCGAGAGATCGACGCTCACGTCTTTGAAGGCGTGGGATGGCGACATCACGAAACAGGAAACTACGGAGCATCGGCAGTGCTTTTCTGGGAGAAGAGTGAGACAGCAGATGTGGACTGCAAGGTAAATATAAACACGGGTCAATTGCGCCTCTCTTGTGTGGTTGCAGCGACGACTCTTCTCACTCACACTCCTCCAACTTGAATCGCACACACACTCTTTTTTTCAACTGCACCAGTGCATCAGAAGCGTGGATCACATTCCCCGTTTCCATCATTAGGCCAATCGCTTCACAAGGAACAGCGACTTGCCCAGCGGGTGGATCACGCTCGAGAATCCCGCCCCCAGCGTCTCAGGCCTTGCGCCCCAAGCTCCAGTCAAATCAATACATTGTGGTGTCAGTGTCCGCAGGTGACAAACGGGACGGGACCTAAGGGACAGAGCGTTCATTGTTCTGCGCTAGCAAGCGACAACAGAACAAGAAGGCAAAAAAGAGAGGACCCTTGACTGAACAGACACCCCTGCAACAAAGATTTCCACCGCGGCTCCTGCAGACGCTCCCTGTCTCATCATCAATCCCACCAACGAGACTTGTCGGACAACGTCAAACCGTCCGGGAACCGGTCCAAATCTGGAACTTGGCCGCAACAGCCGCTGAGCCAAGACCTCGTCAAAACAGCTTCGGATCTGGGATAATCTGGCTGAGGAGCCTGTTCTCTGCTGCGGCCGTCCTTGGTAATGCTGTGCTAAGAGAGTGTGTGTGAGTTCCCTTCCCTTCCCTTCCCCTGAGCGTGGGTGCGAATGGGCAATAAAATGCCGTCGCATCCGTCTCAAGTCATTCGCGTCCTGGTCTAGGCGTCCTCTTTTTTTTTTTCTTCCTCACCCAAGTGGTCATTCATTTTGTACCCATTTCATTTTTGTTACTAACGACAAAATCGCCCAGTCTCGATTACTTACGCCTCGATCAATCAGACGACGACCCGCCTCAGCTCGACAAGAAAGAAGCCGGTCTTCGGGGTCCAGTGGCGTCGTTTCTCCAGCCTCGTTCACTTAACGTTATCAATCAGCATCAGCTGTTGTTTTCTACTCTATTTTCCTTTAGTCTGCTTGCGACCTGCTTTTAGCTGCGTTTCCTCATTGCGACTTTTCCTTTACCTTTTACCTTCTGTCCGAGCTGCTGCTCGCTTTATTCTTGGCTGAATTTCACCATTGTTGCGATACGAGTTGATTTTCACCGAATGCCCGTGGCTGGAATAGCGAACTGAGGGACCAAAACTACTGGGGAACGAACCCAGCACAGTCAGCCAACCAACCAACCAACCACCACGACTAATTAACCGCGAGAACCACCACCTACGTTCCATCGACTCCGCCCACCACTGTCTCTCTTATCACCAACACTACCTTCCGCTCTCGGTGCTCTTGGAGAGCATATTAATCAACCAAGGAGGCTCGCGGGCCATAACCCGTCTGTCGCCATGGCTCCCTCGTATATTCAGATCCCCTCGAGGGAACAGGGCAATGACGTTGGCGCTGCGGATGCCGCCCTCTCCGTCCCCAAGAGCGCTGGCGCCGGCGCCCACCTCGCTACCACGGCTCTCCGCGTGGACGGTATGACGTGAGTTGCTCGCTCGCCCCAACATCAACCACCTCCGGACATTCCGGCTCCGCCATGCCGAGAAACTCTTGGCCGGACATGGCTGTAGATATATTACTAACGCCTGTTCCTCTATAGATGCGGCGCATGTACTTCTGCTGTTGAAGCTGGCTTCAAGGGCGTCGATGGTGTCGGAAACGTCTCAGTCAGTCTGGTTATGGAGCGCGCAGTCGTCATGCACGATCCCAGTGTCATCTCTGCCGCTCAGATTCAAGAAATTATCGAGGATAGAGGCTTCGATGCCGAGGTCCTCTCCACCGACCTTCCGAGTCCTGCTTTCAAGCCCACGGGTGGCCTCAACCTCCTCGATGGAGACGACGACTTTGTTACGACTACCGTTGCCGTCGAGGGCATGACCTGCGGCGCCTGCACCTCTGCTATCGAGGGCGGCTTCAAGGATGTCCCTGGCGTCAAGAACTTTAGCATCTCTCTATTGTCCGAGCGAGCCGTCATCGAGCACGACCCCGATCTGCTCACCGCGGAGCAGATTGCCGAGATCATCGAGGACCGAGGCTTCGACGCTACGATTATCGACTCGGGAAAGTCAGCTGCGGACAAGGCGACGAAGGATTCTGGAAGCAACGGCGATGTGGCCATCACGACAGTTGCCATCGACGGCATGACGTGCGGCGCATGCACGTCGGCCGTTGAGGGTGGATTCAAGGATCTAGAAGGTGTCCTGAAATTCAACATCAGCCTGCTCGCGGAACGAGCCGTCATCACGCACGACGTCACCAAGCTTTCACCGGAGAAGATTGCAGAAACCATTGAAGACCGAGGATTCGACGCCAAGGTTCTTTCAACGCAGTCCGCCGGCGACCACGCCAGCGGCTCGTCATCCAATGCGCAGTTCAAGGTCTACGGTGTCCCCGATGCGGCTGTAGCGAAGGCTTTGGAGGCTACATTAGCTTCGCATCACGGCATCGACTCTGTTTCGTTGGACCTCGCCTCCTCGCGCCTCACCATCAATCATCAGCCCGGCGTTATTGGCTTGCGAGCTATTGTTGAGGCCGTTGAGGCAGCGGGCTACAATGCCCTTGTCGCTGACAACCTGGACAACAATGCCCAGCTCGAGTCATTGGCCAAGACCCGCGAGATCAACGAATGGCGGACGGCCTTCCGCATTTCTCTAGCTTTTGCTATTCCCGTCTTTATCATTGGCATGGTACTGCCAATGTGTTCGCCTAAGATCGACTTTGGAGCCTACGAGCTGATTACCGGCCTGTATCTCGGTGATGTTATCGGTTTGATCCTCACGATACCCGTTCAATTCGGCGTTGGAAAGCGATTTTACATCTCGGCCTACAAGTCCATCAAGCACCGTTCCCCTACAATGGATGTTCTGGTGATTCTGGGCACTTCGTGCGCCTTTTTCTTCAGCATCCTTAGCATGGTTGTTTCACTACTTGTACCCCCTCACACAAGGCCTGGCACCATCTTCGACACAAGCACCATGCTTATCACCTTTGTCACTCTCGGACGTTATCTGGAGAACAGCGCCAAGGGTCAGACCTCCAAGGCCCTTTCTCGTCTCATGTCTCTGGCGCCTCCTATGGCGACCATCTACGCGGACCCAATTGCTGCTGAAAAGGCTGCTGAGACTTGGGACAAGAACCCAACCACGCCCCGAACTCCCAAGACTCCTGGACTTGGTGGATCGGCCTTCGAGGAGAGACTCATCCCTACAGAGTTGTTGCAGGTTGGTGACATAGTGGTTCTCCGACCTGGCGACAAGCTTCCCGCCGACGGAGTCCTTGTTCGCGGTGAGACTTACGTTGATGAGAGTATGGTGACGGGCGAGGCGATGCCCGTCCAGAAGCGAGTTGGCGACAACGTCATTGGCGGTACTGTCAATGGTGACGGTCGAGTCGACCTTCGAGTCACCCGTGCTGGACGTGACACTCAGCTTAGCCAGATCGTCAAGCTGGTCCAAGATGCGCAGACAACCCGGGCACCCATCCAGCGACTAGCCGATACCATTGCTGGCTACTTTGTCCCTACCATTCTGATACTGGGAGTGTCGACATTCCTCTGCTGGATGATTCTTAGCCACGTTCTCTCTAACCCACCCAAGATCTTTCTGCAGGACGCCAGCGGCGGCAAGGTTATGGTTTGCGTTAAGCTGTGCATCTCCGTCATCGTCTTTGCATGCCCCTGCGCCCTTGGTCTGGCTACGCCCACCGCCGTCATGGTCGGTACAGGCGTTGGCGCTGAGAATGGCATCCTGATCAAGGGCGGCGCAACCCTCGAAAGGACTACCAAGGTGACCCAGATCGTTCTTGACAAGACCGGCACTATCACCTACGGCAAGATGAGTGTTGTCGAGCACAGCATTGAATCTGCATGGGATGACAATGGATGGCGTCGTCGACTTTGGTGGACCATTGTTGGTCTTGCTGAGATGGGTAGCGAACACCCCGTGGGCAAGGCCGTTCTCAGAGGAGCCCGTACTGAACTGGACATTGAAGTCGATGGCGTCATTGAAGGCAGTGTCGGAGAGTTCAAGGCGGCCGTCGGCAAGGGTGTGAACGCTCTGGTTGAACCTGCGTCAGCCGTTGACCGCACTCGTTATCGTGTGCTTCTTGGAAACGTTACGTTCCTGCAGGATAACGGAGTTGATGTACCCGAAGCAGCCATTGAGGCGTCAGAGCATTTCAACTCGAGCGCAAGCAAGGCAGCAGGAAAGGCACCTGCTACTGGCACGACCAACATTTTTGTGGCCATCGATGGCTCTTATGGCGGTCACCTCTGCCTAGCCGACTCCATCAAGGAGGGTGCTGCCGCTGCCATCTCTGTGCTTCATCAGATGGGCGTTAAGACTGCCATCGTGACTGGAGATCAACGGTCCACTGCCCTCAGCGTCGCCGCTGCAGTGGGCATTTCCCCTGACAACGTCTACGCTGGTGTTAGCCCCGACCAGAAGCAGGAGATTCTGAAGGAGATTCAAGCACAGGGCGAGGTCGTCGCCATGGTTGGCGATGGTATCAATGACTCTCCTGCGTTGGCAACAGCTGATGTCGGTATCGCCATGGCCAGTGGCACAGATGTCGCCATGGAGGCCGCAGATATGGTGCTCATGCGTCCGACAGATTTGATGGACATTCCTGCAGCGCTCGACCTCACACGCTGCATCTTCCGTCGCATCAAGCTCAACCTTGCGTGGGCGTGCATGTACAACCTTGTAGGACTGCCCATCGCCATGGGTTTCTTCCTTCCTCTCGGCTTCCACATGCACCCTATGATGGCGGGCTTCGCAATGGCGTTTAGCAGTGTTAGCGTCGTTGTGAGTAGCATCCTGCTCAAGACCTGGAAGAGACCTAGGTGGATGGACGAGGCGGCTGCGGCTCCTCATGGTGGCCTGCACTGGAAGGGTGGACGTGGCATCTTTGGCTGGGTGCGCGAGGTGCTTGGAAGGAGAAAGGTGAAGAAGGAGGAAGGATACGTGCCGTTGTCCAACCTAGAGGCGGCGGAAGTATAGCGTACCATCTAATGATGCATTGTTCGCAAGCGGTGGAGTTGTTGTTTTGGTGTAGATATGTCTAGCCGATTTACTCAACATTGATGATATCCTGTAAGTAGTCAAAAACATGATCAAATTTCACATATCGGCGCCTTCGGAGTGATCAAGTCAAGTTGGGACCTCGTCTCTTATTATTCAAATCTACCGGCCCCTCTCACATCCCTGCTCTTTCGGCTCTGCGCATGGATAACGCGATCGATGGCAGTTGCTCGTGTGGTGGTCGGGTGGTGCTCGTATGTTGACATGTGGTGTTTCGACACATACGTATGCGAGCACGGACTCGATAGATGGTGCACGTCTCGGTTCTAGAGCTCCGTCTATCATCAAGTTTGAGGCGTGTTTCTTATCTTTTGGTGGGGTGATGTATGCGACATTGTCGTCCATCGAGTTGATATCTCAACTCCAAGATGAAGTGGGTTAGTCATCTCACATGCCATTGCCCGAGAACACCGAATTATGGCCGCTATTGTTCTTTTACATTTAAACTCAATTGGCAAAAAGCGTGAAAGTAGACAAAAAAGAGAGGCCGTTGGAGGTTGCACGTGATCCCGCAACCTCTTTGACGAGCAGATCTTTCGTAGCTCCCGTCGAGCTCTCTTCGCAAACACTGTCGGCTATCAATCAATCACTCGCTTCACCAACAATGCTGGATCAAATGGCCAACGACATCAAGCTCCTCTCGGGGAGCGGTCATCCGGAGCTCAGCTCTCTGATGGCTACCAGGTACGTCGAGCAGTCATGCTGATGATGACGATGCATAAAACCCCACGCTGGTGAGCACAAGGGTCCTATTGGGCTAACTGACCCCTGCAGACTCGGTATTACTGTCGCAAACACCATGTGCCTGAAGTACTCGAACCAAGAGACGAGCGTCTCCATCGGTGAGTCGGTTCGTGATGAAGATGTATTCATCGTTCAATCGGTCGCGCCGGGCCAGGTCAACGATGGCATCATGGAAGTCTTTATCACAGCCAATGCATGCCGCAGCGCTTCAGCTCGAAGCATCACCGTCGTCCTCCCCTTCTTCCCCTACAGTAGACAAGACAAGAAGGACAAGTCTCGCGCCCCAATCAGCGCGAGGCTTATGGCAAACATGCTGCAGGTGTCTGGTGTCGTGAGGATCCCTGTTCCCTCAAGCCCACGTGTGTATATCGCTTACAAGATGGTCAGAACCATGTTATCACGATGGACCTGCACGCCTCGCAAATCCAGGGCTTCTTCAACGTCCCCGTGGACAACCTCTTTGCCGAGCCGTCCATCTTTCGATGGATCCGGGAGAATCTAAACATTGATGACTGCGTCATTGTCTCACCTGATGCTGGCGGCGCGAAGCGTGCGACATCTATTGCTGATCGTCTTAAGATTGCCTTTGCTTTGATCCACAAGGAGCGTCCCCGACCCAACGTCGTCGGCCGGATGGTTCTGGTCGGTGACGTTGAGGATAAGACTGCTATTATTGTGGATGATATGGCGGATACTTGTGGAACTGTATGACCCTGCCTTTTGGTTCTTTGTCGTATAAACAGCTGACCTCTGTGTAGCTTGCAAAGGCGGCGGCCACGCTTAATGAGCATGGTGCTCGTCAAGTCTTTGCGATTGTTACCCACGGAATTCTCAGTGGTAATGCCATTGAGACTATCAACAATTCTTGCCTTTCTGGCTTGGTCGTGACCAACAGTGAGTTGCCCTTGTTGGATGTGGTTGACCAATTGCTAACAAGTTTAATAGCTGTGCCGCGTAAGTCTCCTGAAGCAAGAACTTTTTCCTGCTTCCGTTTACTGTCAGGTTCGTTCCGACTCTGACTTACACTGACCGATGCATTAGTTGGCGACAAGGTTGAGCGTTGCCCTAAGCTCAAGGTGATTGATGTGTCTGGAACTCTGGCTGAGGTAGGTCTAACACGGCTGGACCGCAATATGTGATAGGCATACTCACCTTTCCTTAGGCAATTCGGAGAACCCACAACGGCGAGTCCGTCTCGTACCTCTTTACCAACGCTCCTCTGTGATCTGGATCGGTATTGGGCGTCTTTTGCTTTTTGCGGAGTTGGGGCTGGAACTGGGGTTTGGGAGTTCGGATTGATATGCCCTCGAGTCTGTAACCTGGACTGGAGCTAATGGGTATTTCTTGGCGATGAATTTCTGCTAGGTAGGTAATAACGCCTCAAGGTAGTGTAATCAGCTGTTCTATCAGAACTCACACCGAGTGGATATGATTTGCAGTAGTATGCTGATGAAGGAGCCTCAATACCGTGAGCTGTCAAAATGACACGCTGACAGATTCACCAGCATCAGGGCGAATGTCACAGCCCAACAGCCGAACACAGAGTACGTAAAAATGCGGCTAGGGCTGTCTCTCAAGGACGGGTTCCAAGACAAGGCTTCAGGGGTCGGTCGATCTAACGGGTCTCCGGGACTCTCTGTCTGAATCATCTGCTAAACTACCCTGCTGATTCAAAAGAAGCAAGGCTTCTCAAGCATTCCGACCGTCAAGTCGTTTTAGAGGCGTCTCGGTTCGCGACACTTGATAGCTTAACGTCTTTTTTTTTTTCTTTCTTCGGACAAGAAACAACGGTGTAAAAGTAACTGGCCTTTTTTCATCTCATGCCAGATCGTAAGCCACTTGAGCTATCAATTGTAAGGGAAGAAGGCTTTTGATGCCAAGAATTTGGGACATGAAGGGGTGGTCTCTTTTACTTGGGCTCCGCCGCCACGTGTGGCGTTTGGGATGATGGCAAGGGGTAAGAATGAAGCATGGTAGATGGAAACAGGATGATGAGAGATGTTGTCGTCTGGGCAGGGATTTCTCTCATCAACTTGGTGCAGATGTCACGACCGACCTTTGTCTGGACTATACCACATACATATGAAGACATCGTCTTCTACCAAGTGACACATCTTAGCAACCTTGTCTATCAGACCTGGGTTCGGATAATGCCCCTATTCCCAGACGGCATGCATTCAATAGCTCCCGCGCGATAGCTCGCGCCGCTGCCCTTGTTCTGTAGGGCTAGTCGTGCGTGGGTGGGCTAGACATCTTTGATCGGCGACGTTGGAGAACAGCACATACCAACAAGGCACGAGCGTTTAAAGTGTGTGTACCCGGATAAAAGAAAGGAAAAAATTCTGCCCCCTTGCCTTTTTTGTTGGTTCGTGTCTTGTGCAGGATGACGTGCCCTCTTCTCGCTTATTGCCTGAGTAGATTGGAGATGTAAGTGTTGCTGAAGGATGCTGGCAGGCTGGACAGCGTGGGATATGGGATAATCAGTCTGCTACAGCAATGGCAGTTAGTTTCACCAGTTGATTCCTTATCCTCCTTTCTATCATCTATGAATCCTTTATCGTAACCCATCCAAAGGCAATCATCCCAACGCGGTTCCATCATTCAAGAAAAGAATCGCGCGTCAGTGGTGACGAGGAGCCCCCTGGATGCAATCCCATCCCGCGCTATCGAATATGTCAGCACACGACGCCATGATTGGCTCAAAAGCAAGTGCGGCGGGTTTTCCCAGCGATCTTCTTTAGTGCACAGATTTTGCCCCCGCCCCCTTTTTTTTCTTCGAACCCCTGGATTTTGATTGAAGCAAGACGCGTTCCAATGAATCTCGGGGCCGGATAGGGTGACCTAGATGCATCTAAAGAGACCCAGATCGTTTTGTTCTCTTTCAGATGTCGGTCAGGGGATGAGGAGAGGGGGGGTTACTATACGTGAGGGTGGTCTTGTGCGGGTAACCTTTGGTACGTGTATGTTACCGGAGTCCGACGGAAGAGTGAGTGAGTGAGAGTCTGATCGACAAACGGTTAATTAAGGTAGTGGATTCATTTGTTCGTGTTCTCTACCCGAATGTCTGCCTGTCAGCCTCTGTATGTGATGTACATTCTGTTGTGTACTGTTGGCTTCTCCCCTCGCAGCTGAAGTGCAACATCCAGCGAAAAAGACAGAAGCTGTTCGTTCCTCTTATAATTCCTTTGCCCACCCATCGATGTAATTTCCCGCCTGCAGTAGAAAAATATGCACATGCTTTGATAGCTCCGGGTGAGAATTTAGGTCTAGCGCTGGCTGGTAGGTCCTCGTAGGTTCCGCCAATGCTGACACTTGTTCACTTAATTTGGCACAGCCCTTGATACCCGGGTGGGTTGTAATGTACTTTGGCACGGGGTACCTCGAAAATGGATGGGTGCTGCGACCACAACTTGAAATCCTGCGCGAGCCAGTCAGCGGAGAGAGGCCGGGGGACACTCCCTTGAAGTCCAGTCCAGGACCCGAGGGGGGACGCTGGAGAGATCCATGGAAGTGCTGACAAGCGCCGTCCATAAGCAGAGCCCGCTACACGCTACGCTACCTTTTGCTGCCCGTCATCTGCCATCCCCATCCCCATCCCATATCCCCCCTCCTCCCTTCTCCTCCCTTTAATTTTTTTTTTAATTCCCCTCTTCTCTTCACGAGAGCCTCTTCTTTCTTCTTATTATCGCATCGCATCGCATTCCCACGAGTCTGCACTTCCTTTCTGTCTCACCTGTTGGGTCCAATCGCTCGCTACTACTACTTTTTTGACTTCAGTCTCCCGCCTCCGCTCCGACCCCCCTTCTTCTCCTCCCTCCCTCCTTGGTCTTGGGTCTTGGCCTTGGCGGCCCCTGTATTTTCTTCGCTTCTCCGTGTTGCGTTTCCACTCTACCACCTACAACTTCAAACCTCTTGACGACCTCGGCCGCTCCGTGCCCATCATCATTTGCATCTGTAATCGACTTTGTTGCGCGTTGATTCATCATCATCCTCCATCTTCATCATCAGCGAATCGGCCACCCGAGATTTAGCATGCTAGAGACCCGACGACAATAGAGCGCACACGGTAAACTCTCTAGCACCCGACCTCCTCACCACTACCACCCTCTCTCGACCCCATCTTCATTTGAACCCGGCGCATTCTCCTCTGCGAAAAAGCGACTCCAACATCACCAGCACAATGTCTCGTCCCAACAATGAGGAGCCTGTCCCTCTCCTCTCCTCCGAGGAGAGAGATCTCGAGACCAAGGGCGAACTCGACCTCGAGAGCCATGCCGGCCGCGCCGAGCCCCCCAAGAACCAGAACCTCGAGCACGAGTACTCGATCCCCAGCACAGTCAAGTTTGCTTGGCTCGGCACCTACTTCTTCTTCTCGCTTCTCCTGACTCTGTACAACAAGCTGGTCCTGGGAATGGTAAGTCTACAACCTCGAGTTCGATGGCGCCCGCGCCCGCGTTCTCTCGGCCCGCGCCGTCATACGCAACTCTGTTCGACACGATGCTAACCATGCGCCCGCGATGCAGTTCCACTTCCCTTGGCTTCTGACCTTCCTCCACGCTTCTTTCGCCAGCGCTGGTACCTATGTCATGATGCAGTTGGGCTACTTCAAGTTGTCGCGACTGGGTCGCCGTGAGAACCTCGCCCTGGTCGCCTTCAGTGCCCTTTTCACCGCCAACATTGCCGTCTCCAACCTGTCTCTGGCCATGGTTTCCGTTCCCTTCTACCAGACCATGCGCATGCTGTGCCCGATCTTCACCATCCTCATCTACCGCGTCTACTACGGCCGCACCTACAGCAGCATGACCTACCTCTCTCTGCTGCCTCTCATCATCGGTGCCGCCATGACCACTCTGGGTGAGATGAGCTTCACTGATGCTGGTTTCCTCCTCACCATCCTCGGTGTTGTTCTTGCTGCTCTCAAGGTAAGCTGGATTTCTTGATCTAAACCGATCCGGCCACTGACTGTTCCAATAGACCGTCGTCACCAACCGATTCATGACTGGCTCCCTCGCCCTGCCTCCCATCGAGTTCCTTCTCCGCATGTCTCCTCTCGCTGCTCTCCAGGCTCTGGCTTGCGCCACCGCGACCGGCGAGGTTAGCGGCTTCCACAAGCTCATCACCTCGGGCGACGTCTCTCTCCCTCCCGCCTTCGCCTCGCTCTTCGGAAACGGTTTCCTCGCTCTGTTGCTCAACATCTCTTCTTTCAACACCAACAAGCTTGCTGGTGCTCTCACCATGACTGTTTGCGGTAACCTCAAGCAGTGCTTGACCGTTGCCCTCGGCATTGTCATCTTCGATGTGACCATCGACCTGCTTAACGGAGCTGGTATGGCTGTCACTATGCTTGGTGCTGCCATCTACAGCAAAGCCGAGCTCGATAACAAGAACCGAAAGAGCCAGCAGGCTGCTGCCGCTGCTGCCGCCGCTTACAAGCCCGTCGACCAGCAGGTCCGGTAGAACAGACTTGTGTTGGAAATCAATAAACCCCCGCTTTTTAATACATGACCTTTTTTATAGATGATCGGGGTAAGGGGGCCAAGCGAAGACAAAGGAAAGGGGAAGCACTTCTTTTGGCGTCTTGTTATGCTTTTTGGGATTCTCACTGGGTGCGTCGGGCACGGGGATGGATCTCTCTCTGGTAAAGCATTCCTCGCCTGTTGTGAACTTTTTTTTTTTTTTTTTTGATATACGGTGGTCCTCCACGGGCTGTTTTTTGTTTGCTCAGCAGAGCAAAATGGGGTCAAAGAGATTGGGATGTTTTTTCTTTTTAACTATTGTTATGATCATGGGCTATGGCTTCTTTTTTCCAGAAACATGCAGGGCCAAAGATGTCCTGTGGCTTTGTACAACTTCGGTTGTTGTTTCTTCCTTTTTTTTTTCTCGGATAGGGTCTGCTTTCCTGAGTAAAAATAGACACTCTACATTAATCTCCTGGTGTCCTGGCGTTTGTAACTCCTGTACATGAATATGATGGTTTTGAGTTTGAATGTGTACTTGCATGTGATGGACACTGTTTACATGGAGGCTGGTTAATGTGATTATTATTTGTGAATCTAGTAAAGTAAGATACTGATGATATAAACAAGAGGTTGGTGCATTCCAAACCACTAAAAAAGATCCATTCAACGCCGTGCTAAACGAGTTACAAAGTAAAAAAAGATAGAAATACGAGTCAAGAGGCGTTAGATATCCTCATGACGTTGTGGTGGATCGAGGATGCTCTCACCCCGCAGAGCCCAAATACCCTGCCGAACTTCATCGAATGATGCATTCGCCTGCAAGCCCAACGTCTGCGCCAGAATCTCTAAATCACTTGGTGGCAGCGGGATGCTTCCTGACACACCTTCGCCGAGGACAGAGGGCATGGCGGGGGCAGGGTTCGCAACAGGACCCTTGGCTTTGTGAAGCATACCGAAGCGGATTGCGACCTCTGTGACAGTGACCATGATACTGATGACAATAAGGACAATGATGATCCAGGTGATGTAGCTCATCTTTGCGGTAGCAATTGAGTCTGACAAGATCTCGGCGAGATCAAGAAAGACGCGGCATCGCTCGTTGAGGACCTTGATTCTTGGGTCGATCTCGAGATACTCACGGATAGCTGCGTAAAGAGGGTGAAGGGTTGGCTCAGACTCCCAGAAGAAGTTGGGGACGTCGAGGATATTGGATGCTTCCCAAATTAGTCTTTGTCCAGATTTGTTTGATAGGGAACTCACAAAGGTTGATGTCGACACGGCTCTTGAAGAGACGACCGACCATGCGTATAATCTCAGCGCGTGTCATGTTCAACTCTCCCGTGAGAGCCAACGTCTTGGGTACATGCTGCGCATCTAGCATCGTCTCGCTCATACGCTCCTCAAAGAAGCACAGGCGGGTACTCTGCGCGATAGCATGGCTGATGGTGAGCTTGATCATATGATCAGAGCGTGGCAGCAGAGTGATCATATCGTTAAAGACGCGAGGACGCTTGATATCAGCGCTGTACTCGAAGTGAAACTCTTCCGTTTCAAAGTCATCCTGATCAAGCGGCCGGGTGAGTAGGCTGCTGGTACCGTTCTCAACAGCGTCGGCATCGGCAAATGTGAGGTCGGCGAGGATGTCCTTCTCTTGATGCTCGGTAAAGTTCCAGAAGACGACGACACCATAAGAGTACACAAACATCTCTGCAAAGTTCTTGACGTCAGGCGCAAGACGGTTCATGGCCGAATCGTCATCATCGTGACGGAATGGGTTGCTGTGCTCCTCGGGGGTGACTGGGCGATCGCTGAAGTGAGAGGGTATCGAATGACCCTGATCAGGGCTGGCTCCAGTATAAGCGTCGTCTTCGAAGTAGCCCTCGTGGTGATCTCTCCGCTCGCTGCGCTCAATCTCAAGGTCCAGAACCGTCTTACCCGTCCCAGGGGTCTTGAGGATAGGTCGACTCCGGACGCGATATCCATCAGTTCCGTTGAGAAGAGGCAGAGCGTAGATGACATATAGGCAGTCATCATACAGTTTGGTCTTGGCTTCATGCTTCTTCCGCAGGAACTCGGCTGTCGGCTTAATCTTGTATGCCTGTGCAGTGCAATAGGCCGTCACTCTACTAACTCTGTCGGTCCTCTGCATCTTTGGCAACCTCTCGGCGTAGCTCTTTCCACGGATACCGCCTCTCTTTCGAAGCACATCAAGCTCTTCGTCCTTCAATGGCCGATTCTCTTGATCCTGTAGGCGCCTTGCGAGAATCGCTTCACTCTCAATCTCTTCATCGACGTCATCGTCCTTTTCGTCCGTTTCGGGCAAGAGTACCAGCTTCTCGCTGATCTTGGTAGTTCTTGAAGGCATCGGCTGACCGGTACGGGACTGCACGTTCGGAAGACCTCCTGATATGACTCGGCGATTGCTGATAGGACTTCCTCCTGGACCTCGGGGGAGGGGCACCGGCGGACCGCGAGGTTGGCCGGATGGGATCTGGGAATTGTACTGTAGGACGTTGTCGACGGTCATGAATCGCATCGGCGCCTGGGGTCCGGGAGGGCCTGAACCGGTATCCTGCCGTTGTAGAGCCCTCCTCTGAGGTGGGCGCTCCCTAGCATCTGTCACCTGGAGGTTGGATTAGCAAGCTGTGTGTGACGCGCAAACATCATGATCGTACAAGGACAGATGGGCGCTGCTTGGAAGACATGGGTTAAGCGGCTGGGCGTAAAACAATTGGCTTTATTTGTAGAAGATAGTCGCGACAGGCGAAAGATGCAGATACTTGAGTAGCCTGAGCGAAGATCGTAAATAATTAATTGATGATTGTGGTTGGTGGATGGTGCATAGCTTGGTGGTGAAGCCTGGAGCTTGGGTTCTAGATACAGTGCAAAAATTGGGGATCGCTCCTGCCTACAGTGCGCTGCAGCCTCAAGCAGCCTAAAATCGGACCACTGGACCAATCACTAAGCGGAATCCATGCTTGCTCTTGTCATGAAATTTATCGTGGCTTATCGATTGGTCGAGTGTGGAAGAAGATTTCGCGTGGATGACCTCATGGAACCCCACTACGACAGCAAACTCCATTTATCACTAATGGAACCACCTTTTTGTGCTGCTCGCAGGTTCACGGTTGGGGAATCATTGATCTTGATGTTATGCTGGTGAGTCTGGTTGAGTGTCGCATGTATGTCTCTGATATCTTTTTGCTATGATGTAGATTGAGTGCTTACTCTATTGATGGTGATTCAAGATGTTGCTCTGCATGTGACTGATGCCTCACTCTTTGCATCCAATGCAAGCTGATGTTAGGTTTAGCTGGTTGTTTTGAACCGTTGCCTGTTTCAAACTGCCCAGCCGCATTTGATATGTAACACCGATGCTTTGGCTTTGTTAGACCATGTTCTAACTCAAAACGTTGTTGCGTCTGCTCGCTAGAAACCTTGTGTAAGATGAGCGTGAAGAGGAAAGTAAACATCAAAGAGTCTTCAAACTCGGCTCAATTCATCCCATGTCGCCAGTCATATGCGCAAGTCCGAAACAAATAGAAAAAGTACAGCGCATGAATCAATTTCTGTGTGTTGGCACTTGATTTGCATAATAATCTGATCATATTAAACACATGAGAGGCTCGCAAGGATGAGGTCGACATAAAAGCGGATCCACAACCAATCGGGGCCGGGGCGGCCGTTGCTAGGCGGTTGGCCCGTTGTTTGTTTACTACGGGATTTGGCTGGCCGAAGCCTCAGGCCCCGCCATACAGACAGAGGTATACTCTTCCTTGATCTGCCGTCTTTCTTGGGCACTATTGACAATTTGTGACATGGGCCAGATCGGAGACGTAGTAACGATCCATCTTCTTCTGACGCTCCGGCACTTTTGGTGTTTTTTCCCCTCTCACTCATCCGAGTTCCTCAATATCATCCCCCATCACCAGGTCAAGCGCATGTCTTGAAATCGAAGCTCCGTGCTCAAATCAAATTGAAGCGCTGACCACGACCACGACCGCTCTTCCATCCCTCTGACGACCCGAGCGCCGCACGCTCGAAACAATGCGTTAACGTCACCCGGAAGGTGTTATTATTTCTGAATATTTTCTGAGCTCAACCGTTCCTTGACCGTTCCAAAGCGAGACCGAGACTGCGGCTCGGTCGATGACCACTACAACCACAATGTCGTTCCGCACTCACCATTTCCAAACTCAACATCTGCATCAACCTCAACACCATCTTCACAGTCAACCATCTCCGCAATCTCCTCCGCATCCGCTTCGCCAGTCACAAACCCTCGATTTTGGCACCGCTACACCACCCTCTAACCTCAACCGCTTTCCTTCGACAACATCCTCATCCGCGTCGTCTGGCTATTCCCACGGCTCTGAACATAGCCTCAACAGCGGGTACACATCCGTCTCTAGTTCAGCCGGCTACGGTCAAACAGCTCCTGGTCATAAACGTGCCCAGAGCGATGTCAGAGCAAGAGCAAAGACTTTTGAATCCGGGCAAATGACGAGCCCCAAGAAGTCCATCGACAATCCCTACGGATCCGTTCGACAATCTCTTCGACCGCTTCCTCAGGCTCCTGCAGCCTCGCCGCCAGCTACACCTCCCCATAAGTCGCCCCGTCATGACCGCGGCAAGAGTATCGATATAGGCAAATTGTCCTTGTACGAGGATGGTCGTGCATCACCCACTTCACCTTCTCGACCAACAATGATGCGACCCAACTCGATGCTTCTCACGAGATCCGACTCAGTTCGCCCACCATTGCCTCATCATGCTACATCACCACACCATGTGCATTCGCATAGCACAACCCTCGCTCGTGATGAACTGGAAGGGTTGGGCAAGTCTTCGACAAGCCAGCTGAGGACGCTATCTCGACTAGTATCATCAGACGCGGCCGATGACTTCACAATCACCTCACCTGCACAAGAAGTTGTTGGTTTGCGTGGTCGGCGCAGGCTACAACGGACAGACAAGACCAATGGAGGTCGCGGCCAGAAGTCGACTGGCTATAGCTGGGAGGGCCGAAATTGGATGGACAAGCAGCGTCAGTTCCTTCAAGCCTACGAATATCTCTGCCATATTGGTGAAGCCAAGGAATGGATTGAAGACGTCATCCAAAAGAACATTCCTCCTATCGTTCAACTCGAGGAAGCCCTTCGCGACGGTGTTACTCTGGCAGAGGTTGTAGAGGCACTCAATCCCGATAGACGCTACCGAATCTTTCAACATCCCAGGCTTCAATACCGGCATTCCGACAACATTGCAATCTTCTTCCGATACCTCGATGAAGTGGAACTTCCGGATCTGTTCCGCTTCGAGCTCATTGATCTGTACGAGAAGAAGAACATCCCCAAGGTCATTTACTGCATTCATGCCCTTAGTTGGCTCCTGTTTCGAAAAGGCATAGTCGACTTCCGCATCGGCAACCTCGTGGGTCAGCTTGAATTCGAGCACCATGAGCTGGAGGCGATGCAGAAGGGTCTTGACAAACTTGGAGCGAGCATGCCCAGTTTTGGCAACATGGGCGCTGACTTTGGCGTTCCGGAACCCGAACCTGAGCCTGAAGAGACTGAAGAGGAGAGAATTGACCGCGAGTTGGCAGAGAATGAGGAGTCTATTGTCGACCTACAAGCTCAGGTCCGAGGTGCCCTTGTTCGCGTGCGACTTGGTGATGTAATGCAAAGGCTCTGGGACGAGGAGGAGTGGTTGATGGACCTCCAGTCCCGAATTCGCGGCGACTTTACCCGGCAGATTATGGGATACCGACTGGAGATGAGAACCTTTGCTGTCAAGCTGCAGAGCGTAGCACGAGGCTTCTTGGTCCGGAGGAGGATGGGTCGACGGGATCAAATCCTGGAAGCACTAGAGCCTGATATCCTCGAGTTGCAGAACATGATTCGGGCTAACAAGGTCCGAAATCAAGTGCAAAACTTGACTTCTCAGCTTGAGGTGTGCGCAGGTCCCACCAGGCAGATCCAGGCCATCGCGAGAGCCTTTTTGGTCAGGAAGAACCATACCGCCCAGTACGAGGAGACCAAGGAGACGGCTGCTACTGTCCAGAAACTGCAGGCGGCTGTTCGCGGAGCACTGCTTCGTGGAAAGATGGAGCAAGATCTTCAAGAGCTGGATGCCCAAACACATGCCATCACCGACCTGCAGGCAGCGGCGAGAGCATTGATGACTAGAAATGACATTGGCCGCCAACAAGAGCAACTCAAGGCTTTTGGTCCGCAGTGGACCTCTCTCCAAGCCTTTGCTCGGGGTCTCCGCGCTCGAAAGGAGACAGACGCAGCCAAGGCCGAGCTTGACAAGCACATCAACGACATTGGCAAGCTTCAGGCTTTTGCACGTGCAGCAGCTGTTAGGAGAGATGTCACGAGCTTGCTTGACGCCCTGCAAGAGAATGAACCTGCTGTCATTGACCTGCAAGCATTCATTCGAGGTGCGCTTGAGCGAAAGCGAGTTGGAGCCGACTTGGATGCGCTTGAAGAGCAAGAGCCTCAGATTGTCGACCTCCAGAGCAATATCCGAGGATTCTTGTACCGAAAACAACACCAAGCTTTCCTCGATGAGCTGGCTTCCCACACACCTCAGATTATCGATCTTCAGAGTATTCTCCGAGCCATGATGGAGCGCGCTAGAGTCGAAGACATCATGGCAGAGTTGGAGCAAGAGGAGGAGTCAATTGTCGAGTTCCAGGCCGCCGCCAAGGCCTTCATCGTCAGGGCTCGATTCGAAGAAAAGAGACGCTTCTTCAACGAGAACATGCAAAAGGTCATCAAGATCCAGAGCTTTGTCCGTGCCAAGGTACAGGGCGAGGCTTACAAGAGCTTGACTACTGGCAAGAACCCTCCTGTCAACGCCGTCAAGAACTTTGTCCATCTTCTCAACGACAGTGACTTTGACTTCAACGAGGAAATCGAGTTTGAGCGGATCCGCAAGACTGTGGTCCAGCAAGTGCGACAAAACGAGCTTGTGGAGAACTACATTGACCAGCTCGATATCAAGATCGCCCTCCTGGTCAAGAACAAGATCACCCTGGACGAGGTTGTTCGACATCAGCACAACTATGGAGGCAACTCTATGGGCTTCCTCGCCAACAGCTCCATGTCCTCTGCCAACCAGTTCGACCTCAAGGCTCTCAACAAGAGCTCAAGAAAGAAGCTTGAATCTTACCAGCAACTCTTCTTTAACCTCCAGACCCAGCCCCAGTACCTTGCTCGACTCTTCAAGCGTATCCGTGAGCAAGGAACGGCTGAGAAGGAATGCAAGCGCATTGAGCTCCTTATGATGAGCCTCTTTGGGTATGCTCAGAAGCGACGAGAGGAGTACTACCTTCTGAAGTTGATTGCCTGTTCTATCCGAGAGGAGATTGCTGGAGCTAGAGCCGTCCAGGACTTCATCCGCGGCAACTATTTCTGGTCGAAGCTCCTCAGCAACTACACTCGCTCACCTCGCGACCGCAAGTATCTCCGAGATCTTCTTGGCCCCCTCATTCGGGACAACATTGTCGAGGACCCGTCTCTCGATCTGGAGAGTGACCCTATGCAAATCTACCGATCAGCTATCAACAACACTGAGTTGGCCACTGGTCGACCCGACCAAAGACCACTGGATGTTCCCCGAGAAGTTGCTATTCGGGACCCTGAAACCCGACGACTCTTTATCGACCATCTTCGTGACCTTCGAGAGATCTGTGATGGGGTGTTTATGGCTCTGGAAGACCTCCTTCACAAGATGCCCTACGGTCTGCGCTTCGTGTGCAGTCAGATTTTTGAAGGCCTGCGACAACAGTTCAAGCGGGAGTCCCCAGAGAGCCTTCTGCAAGTTGTTGCGAACTGGCTTTGGAGATTCTACCTGCAACCAGCAGTGACAGCGCCCGAGAATGTGGGTGTGATTGAAAAGACTCTGAGCCCCCTACAGAAGAGGAACCTCAGCGAGGTTGCCAAGGTCATCAGCCAAGTTGCCTCTGGTCGACCATTCGGCGGCGAGAATGTCTACCTCCAGCCCCTGAATGCCTTTATCGCCGATTCTATTGAGCGTCTCGTCCAGATCACTGGCGACCTCATTGCTGTTCCCGATGCTGAGAGGACGTTTGATATTGACGAGTTCAACGATCTGTACGCCAAGAACAAGCCGACCCTGTACATCAAGATGACGGATGTCTTTGCCATCCACAACCTGGTGGCCTCGGAGCTTCAGACAATGTGTCCCGGCCGTGAGGACGTTCTCCGGGAGATCATGCACGACCTCGGCAGTGCTAAGAACAACGAGAGCGAGATGAACGCTGCCGGATCCTCGGATATCCAGATGTTCCTGACACCCAAGCTGCACGACATTGACGACCCTGAGGCTGATGTCAAGTCTCTGTTCATGGAGACCAAGCGATGCGTGCTGTATATTATCCGCGTGCAGACTGGTACCAACCTTCTCGACATCCTCATCAAGCCCATCTCCCCCGAGGACGAACACAAGTGGCACATGCTTCTTCGTGATGACTTTTCTGATGGCAGCAACACCCGAGGAGCCTACTCAGACTCCAACATGATTGATGTTACCCAGATGTCTTACCAGGAGCTCAAGAGAACAGCTCTGGAGAACGTGATGAGACTGGAGAAGCTGGGCCGCATCTCCAAGCATAACTGCTACCAGGATGTGCTCAACGCCATCGCTCTTGATATCCGCACCAAGAGCCGTCGAAGAGTCCAGCGACAGCGAGAGTTGGAGGGTGTCCGCATGACTCTTAGCAACTTGCACGAGAAGGCTAAGTACCTCGAGCAACAGCGCAAGAGTTACGACGACTACATTGAACAGGCGATGAAGACCCTCCAGAACAAGAAGGGGTAAGTAATACCAGTCCTACTGTTGAGATGACACTCACTTACAACTTGAATAGGAAAAAGCGCTTCCTGCTTCCCTTCACCAAGCAGTACAATCACCAGCGTGAGCTTGAGCGCAGTGGTCGCGTGCCCAAGTTTGGCAGCTTCAAGTACAGCGTGCGCCAACTCTCAGAGAAGGGTGTGCTCGTGTCGTGGACCGGCGTGGGCGAGCGCGACATGGGCCAGATCAACCTGACCATCTCGTGCGACGAGGTCGGTGTCTTTAGCCTCGAGGGCTCACGAGGACACATCCAGATCCCCGGTGCCAGCGCCCTGGTGCCCATCGAGGACCTCCTGCAGGCTCAGTTCGAGTCGCACCAGTTCATGACGCTTTTCGAGGGCAACCTCAAGCTCAACGTCAACCTGCTGCTGCATCTGCTGTACAAGAAGTTTTACCGAACGCAGTAAAGCGAGATTCATGTATACTTTTTTTTTTTACTTCTTCATTGGCTGCCCCTGGAGGGAAAAGCGACTGTTCAGGCTGGCCAAGTTCAGGGGAGAGGATGGATATACGTACGAGACTGGATGAAGCATTGCAACCGGCGCGATGGCAGGGTATTGTGCAAATGTGTGTTGTTGTTTTTTTGACTTGTTTTTTATCTTTTTGTTTTCAGGATGCTCTGCGTGGGAGGAGATGGTGGAATCGCTCAAGAGGCATGAATTGCAAACGACGACGACAACCGAAAAAAATACTCACGACGGGCATTCATTGGGACAAAGCGGAGTAGGGAAGGGAAAGGGAAAGGGATGGAAGGGGGAAACAGAGGGAATTGTTTGTCTTCATGTCTTTGCAAGGGAGAAGGAGGACGGTCGCTTCGGATGGTGTGTGAAGGTATGGATCGATTGATTGAATTACTAGGATATCGTTTCTGATTGGCATAATGTATGAAAATGGCATTAGAGCCTATTATCAAGCGCCTTTAACTCTCCAAAAACTGCCGTGACTATTGTGTGATTACTTGTACTGTTTCGTGTGCTGTTCGCTTCACGTCCTTGTGAAGATTGAGTTATCAGCACAAAACAAAAGAGTTGTGCCATTGATAAAACACACACACACAAGACAGCCACTCAATGAAGAGAGGTTGTCGGTGATCGGGTATCGGAACAGCTAGTCCATGATTGGCTGGCTACCTTGGTTCAGGCTTGTTAGTTGTAAGGAAGCCCCCGGTGGAGAAAGGCGTGAACTAGCAAGGTTCCTTACGAGTCGAGGCCAAGCAGCAGCGACAGCAAATTGATTGATAGGGGATTATGTGTTAGCTTGCAGGTTGAAGGGAAGGGGGTGACTAGGGGATACGTGAATGGGGCAGAGGCAAACGATTGCATATCCCGACTCAAAGATGCAAAGTGGGCGCACCGAAGACGAGAAGGGAAAGAAGGCACGTAGCATGGATTACGAAGGGAAATTGCTCACGAGCGAGCGGTGGGCGAGTTGCAGCTTAGATTGGTGTGTGTGTCGCGTGAGGGACATTGGCATTGGTGCCTTGCTAGGTAGGGAGTGAATCTTGAGTCGAGAGAGACGAGAGGAGAGCGGTAAGGCCGTTGATGAGGGCGGTTAGTCACAGAACGAGATAAGCCCAACCCAACCTCGGTAAAGAAAGCAGACAAAGGAAGGTGAAGGATGATCAGCTGAGAGACCCTGATTGTGCACGAGTCGATCAATTGTCCATCCTGGATCCAAGACCGAGACTTGTTGATTCTTGGGTCATGGCCGTATCTAGACGGAAAGGCGACCTCCTTCACAACAGTTCATCAGTCAATTGTGCTGACTGGCGTCGCAGCAGAAATGCGAAAATGCTACCCTCAAACAGCCGAGAGTGGCTGATTTCATCTTTGCATGCGTGGCAGACAATGAGTTGTTCGGGTACTGGCTGGCTGGCTGTGCGACCGCAGAAGAAGCGACTGCTTGCCTCTCGCCTGCTTGGGTGCGGGCTTTTGGTGGCGGCCGTGGTGGATTGATGAGCAATGAAAGTCCGGCCGGAAGTCGGTCGGCGTCAAGAGGGTCGATCAGCAAAAGCCCCAACAACCAAGCCCGGGCTGATGTGGACATTTGGCCCGGTCCGGGACCCAAAATTGCGGCGAGCAATTCATGAAAGACAGACGGAGGGAAGCGACACCAGGTAGGCCCCGGATCATTAGAAGGGAATCGTCCGATATTTCAATGTCGACATCGGTAGTTGAGAAGGGGCGATTGCGTCGTGTTCGTGTCGTGTCGTCCTCGGCCAATTCCAACGCCAATTCGACTCTTACGGTTTCGTGGATGGCCGTAGCTCGCCGGATTGTCGGGAAAGGGTTTGACAACCCAGATTGCACCATCCAACGCTGACAAGGCGTTATGGCACTACCGAGGAGCGCCTGGCGATGGGTCGGGGTGTACCAAGTAAACTGCGAACGCTTGCGCTAATCCGGGCGTGCCGTACGTGTTGTCTGTCGTGTCGTGTCTTGCCAGACCAGAGCCTCGTAGTTTGAGCAAATATCCTTCAACTGCATTGCAATGGATCGGGTCTTCGTTCTCATTCCATAAAGGTCGCCTCGTTTTTGTTTTTTCCTCCCTTTAGCGGGATACCCGTGGTCAGACAGAGACGGTCGATTTCCGAACGAGGAGAAGAGACGACAGAGGACGCGTCGGGAGGGAGGGCGTTGCAGATGGATGCGCAGCAGAAACAGGCAGGCTGTGGCGGGCGGCCAAAAGACGACGTGATGAATGCAATGGCAGCAGATTATCGCCCTGTGGAGCGCGTGAGGATTCTGAAAATTGTCTATACAGTAAACGGGCACGGTCCGTGGCACCGGCCATCGGGAGGGTCGTACAGTGTCATGTAGGATCCCCATGCACCGTATAGACAATTCTTGGAGGTTGCAAGTTTCTTCGAGCCCTTGGCCTCAAGTGAGGTGCAGATAAAGGATGCAGGGACCGGCTAATGGGCGTCCGAGGCCAGTGCGTCGTCAACTCCCAAGGCTCCGTGCTCCATGGGCCATCGTGACGCCCGCTAAAGCAGGAATGCAGAAAGCAGGAGCCAGTGGAGAAGGACCCGGGTGCTTGTGTTGCTGCTCGTTTGCTCAAGAGATGGTGGGACGAGGTGCAGGTTGCATCGTTTGGTTTGCATGAAACGAGGGACGGGAGGCGGAAGACCTTCGACAGGCGCATGTGGAGAATCAGCAACACCAACACCAGCAGCGACGCCATCACGGTTGAGCTGAGGCGGGCACTGTATGTATGTGCCAATGCTGAAGCTGGATGCATCACGATGGAGTCGCGGATGCGTAAGAGAAGGAGATCCCCGAAGCCCAGGTCAACCGAGATCGGTGTCCATGTGATGAATCGAGGACGAGGTTGTGACCTTGGCGGTGCTCGTTCTTGTTGCTCATGGCCCAGATTCTGCACCTTGACCAACCCATGCAACGGCATGCAGTTGAGGATTATGCCCGCGCAGGATGCACTCTTTTTCGAACGTGTTGGAACTGCCTGTCGAGGCTGACGAAACCAAGGACTTACGAGGCTCAACACAGCCAAGCTTTTAATCGTCTCGCTCTCTGACGACATCTTTTAGCTAGAATCTCGTTATGGCTTGGTCAGATTTATCTGATCTCCAAACAGCAGCAGCGCCAGTAAACATGATGTATGATGATGATGCTGATTCTAGTCAACGACCGGAACGAGTGGGAAGGACGTGGCTTCTGGACTCAGATGGCTGATGGAGGGTTGGATGGAACATTGGCAGATGGACCGTGTAAGATGGAGGGGCTGTCAATCTTTGTGGGCTTGACCGGGGAGGGATTGGCGAGCAAGGCGCTGACCAATCGCGACTTGCCGCTGGCCGAATTGAGTAGTCGCTCAGCCCTGAATCCCTGCACACAAGAATTCGACGCAGCCTTTGACTGCTGCAAGTTTGGCGCTTAAACAAGACTTTACACTATCGAGGCCCGGGGGGCTTGTGAGATATGGGACACAGAGGTCAGAGGGGGATCCATGGAGGGATGTCTGACTCTGCGGCCGCGCACTACGGTAGCGCAACCGGACATGTGCCACGGATATCTACATACCGCCGTATCAAAAAAAAAAGACAGACAGACTTGAAGGAGGAGCAAGGATAACAAAGGATGGCCATGTGATGTGGTTCTTTTTATCTCCCAGACACGGCATTCACGGACTTGGGAGCCGAACGCCGGGCTCATCAAGGGAATGATGGTGGGTAGAACTGGACATCCATCCCTTGCGGCTCCGGAGAAGGCGTACGTGCATGATGGTGACCTTGAGAGATGACAATAACCAGCAGAGAGTCTTTTTCTCAAACAGTGCTCTGGCATTCGTGGTGTGTTGATCATGATCCTCGTGACAGAGTCTGGAAAGCCAGTCAGTCCAAGCTCGTGTTGATTGCTGGCCTCAGGATTAAATTATGCACTATTGAGGGCCACCCCGAACTCGGACAGTCACTGACACACGCGTTTAGTGCATATCCAGCTCCTCATCTCCCCCAGCTTCCACAGGCTCCAATTTTCCCCATCTCCATCAGAGACACACGCCCCTTTGCCATTCCCTAGCGCGCTCGTCTTCTTGCGTGATCGAACTTGCAACATGGCTTATTGGAATAACCCCTGGCTACGCACCCCTGCCACATCATGGACCCTATCAGTGATATCGTCTGCCGAGCAGGGGTCTTCTGTCCGTCCTCCACCGCCGTCGTGAGCCGCCTTTACACACCACGCCCGTACCAGAAGAACTGATGGAACAATCGGAGGGGGACACACCCCAGCTCCCCTCAAAAGATAAAAGGGCGACCATGTTCCCACTCGTGTCTATTGCAAAACTTGTGGCGTCAATCACCTCACCGGTTGCCTTCCCTTTTTTGGCCTACCTAGTCGGGGAATTTGCTGCTTGTCTCGTCGTCTCTTACCAGGATTTCCATCCCATCTCGAGCTCTCACCCACACAAAGTCACATACCCTCACGCAGATCCAACCTCTACCCCATCTTCCTCCACTCTGCTTACCCCTGCATCTCCCACTGTCCCCGTGTACATACATCGAGACAGTATCTGTTTGTACGGAGCGCGCTTGCTTGCTTGATCATCATAGTTTTGTTCTTGTGCAGTGCTTCCGCGTGTGCCGTACAGTCCAACAACAAGTCGTGCTGCGCCCTCTCGGACCCATTGATCCTTGACTTATCCCATCCGGATCCCACTTTGCCTCAGCGGCAACAAGACGGACAAGGATACAAGGAGACGACTAAGCTAGTAGATCTCCGCATCGAATCTCACGAGACGTGTAGTAGCTTGACCCGATCTATCTCCCCGTCTTCGCAAGCACGCCATACATTTATCAAGCCATCACCATCCTCCTGCCGGCTTGACTCACTTCCAACATCATAAACCTTAACACTCTTCACATACAAACATCCCTCGATACCCCCTTAGCACTGTCATCAACTTTTGTACCCAGACAAACACCAACAACGTCAACAATTCCTTCACCAGCACTTCCCAACATCACACAGCCATATATCCAGACTGAGCTTGAATCTCACAATGGCCCCTGATCTCAACTCCCTCCCCCCCTCCAACGGGGAGACCTCTGCGGCTCCTCACCTCTCCCCTGATGCTGAGAAGCCCAACATTCTCTTCATTATGGCCGACCAGCTGGCTGCTCCCCAGCTCAAGATGTACAACCCCAACTCCCAGATCAAGACACCCAACCTCGACCGTCTTGCTTCCACTTCAGTCCAGTTCGACTCTGCGTACTGTCCTTCACCTCTCTGCGCTCCCTCACGTATGAGTTTGATCAGTGGTCAGCTGCCCATGAAGATTGGTGCTTACGACAACGCCGCTCAGATCGGCTCCGATGTTCCCACTTATGCTCACTACCTGAGAGCCAAGGGCTACCACACCTCTCTTGCTGGCAAGATGCACTTTATTGGTGACCAGCTCCACGGTTATGAGCAGCGTCTAACCAGTGACATCTACCCTGGCGACTTTGGCTGGGCCGTCAACTGGGACGAGCCTGACACCAGACTTGAGTGGTACCACAATGCCAGCTCCATCCTCCAGGCCGGTCCTTGCGGCCGAAGCAACCAGCTCGACTATGACGAGGAGGTCATGTTCAAGAGCACCCAGTACCTGTGGGACCACGTTCGTGAGGGCCCCAAGAAGCGACCATTCTGCTTGACTGTCTCTCTCACCCACCCTCACGACCCTTACACCATCACCAAGAAGTACTGGAACTTGTACGAGGACGTCGACATTGCCCTGCCCGAGGTCAAGGTTGCCAAGGAAGACCAGGACCCTCACAGCAAGCGACTTCTCAAGGTCTGCGATCTTTGGGACCAGGACTTTACCGAGGACCAGATCAAGCGGGCTAAGCGAGCTTACTATGGCTCTGTGAGCTACGTCGATGACTGCATTGGCAGACTGCTTGAGACTCTTGAGGACGCTGGCCTGGCTGAGAACACCATTGTCATCTTTAGCGGCGACCACGGCGACATGCTCGGTGAGCGTGGCCTCTGGTACAAGATGAGCTACTTTGAGTCATCCGTCCGAGTTCCCATGTTGATCAACTACCCCAAGCGCTTTGCTCCCCACCGTGTTACCCAGAATGTGTCGACTCTTGATCTTCTCCCTACGATCTGCGACTTGGTTGGAACCAAGCCGGCTCCTTACCTCCCTATGGACGGTATTAGCATGCTGCCTCACCTCGAGGGCCGTGAAGGCCACGATACTGTTATTGCAGAGTACACTGGCGAGGGTACCGTTCGTCCTATCATGATGATTCGACGAGGTGACTGGAAGTACATCACTTGCCCAGCTGACGAACCCCAACTCTACAACTTGGCCCGAGACCCCAAGGAACTGGACAACCTGGCCCGATTCAAGAAGATCCTGCCCAAGACCCCTGAGGAAGAAGAAGCCAAGGATGCCATCCTCAAGTTTGAGGCCGAGGCCCACGCCCGATGGGACTTTGACGCCATTACAGAAAAGGTGTTTACATCTCAGCGCACACGACGAATCGTGTGGGACGCTCTCAAGGAGGGCGAGTTCACCAGCTGGGACTTTGACCCTGTCGATGACGGCAAGAAGAAGTAAGTCTTAGTCTACCCCCTACATGCAGTCCCAGCCACATCGATCACATCACCCGCAAAGTTGAAGACGTGCTAACGCCGCTGCCGCAGGTACATCCGCTCCACCATCCCTCTCGATGACCTGGAGCGCCGAGCTCGCTTCCCGTTCGTCGACGCCAACGGGTACGAGAGCAAGGCGGTCTCTTCAGTCCGTAACTCTTGAAGAGGGGGTGTATGTGTAGAGAAGGAACTTTTTTTTACGAGACATGAAGCAAGGAAATTTGTTGGTGGAAGTTCGGGTTTAGCGGGTTTTGTCTGTCATGCACAGCGTCTGGGTTTTTACTTGAAAACCACCAATTCTTTGGCATTTGCGTGCCTAGCCAGCTATTTGGATTTTTGTTTTGGAAATTGGTTAAAAGCAAGGGCAAAGCTGTATGTAGTCATGATGCGATTTGCAATTAATGAAAAAAAAAAAAAAAAATGAAGATATCTTAAAAAAGTCAAACAAACTCCCCGTGTATACTCATAAACCGGGCTTGAAGTGTCAAGAGAGGGTTTGCCGAGGTGGCTCAAACCTCGAGACTCCCCGAAGCCAAACACTCAATGACGAATTAACGCCGAAGCAAGCCATTGATTATCGCGATTATCATCTTGCATCAGAATCCCCGGACAATAATGAGCGGTGAGATTTCACGCCATTGATCTTGGGTATGAAAGCCCAATGATGAGCTCCGAAGACCGAAATCTCCGGAGTGTCGGCCTGACTCGCCCGACACGGCCGATCGCGCGATACGCGGGCCGCTCGCTCCGGCGGCTGCTCAAGTCCCAAGCAAAAGGGAGAAAGGAAACGTCTTATGCAGGAGGCAAAAAACCAAAACCAAGGCTTTGCTTACAAGCGCGATTGTGTGATTTTGGCGTTGATGTCGACAGAGACCCATGACGTGTAGGAGTCTGGGGTGAAGTGGATCTCAGCAGGGTCCAGGCGTTCTAGCGGATGGGTTTAGAAGCTTCAGGGGCGTTGTTGTAGAAGCCCCAGTGTATGGGACTGTGCTGAAAGAGTGTGCCTGGCGCTTCAGGCACTGAAGGTGAGCTCTGCCTGAGGGTGAGGCTGCCAGCTGGAAGAAGCTCCACTTTCCGAGGTGAGTGTGCGCGTGGTGACGCGCTTCTAATTGAAGCTTCTATTGGAGAGCCCCGCGCATCGTGAACCTCCATTCTCAATTGTTAAGGCCGATACGGGTCAACAGATACACCTAGCGCATCCTTATTGCAGCGTTTATTTAAATCGCGAGTTCTATTTAGAAATCAGGAGGTGTCCAATCGCGTTCGTCAACTCCCGAGAGACGCCTTCTTTGTGTCGGCATCATGGACGAATCAAGAACGCACACCTTGGATGACGATGAGCTCAAGGTCCTTGAGCAGACGCTCAGCAAGCTGGCGCAGCTTTCTAGTAGCATTCAGAGCTTGAAAACGGACCTCATGAGGAGTAATCCACTACCACCAGCGTGCGTTTCTTGCCCCCGATCCTTCTCCAAGTCTCAATAGCTAACTTGCGACTCAGATCCTCCCTTCAAGCCTCGACCCAGATTCTTCAACGAAACCTTCAAACCGTCCTCGACAGTCTCAACGAGAACTCAGAACTCTTTAACCGCATGGCCATACACCCTTCACCAAACTACCCCGGCCGAACCCAAGAAAACGTCCTCACTCAACTACTCCGCAAAAAACTCGAACCCGACGTGGAAGAACTTGTCATTGAGGGTCGAGAAGTTGCCCGTCTCGCAACACCAGAGGGAATCAACGATCTTCAAGATATCTGGCACGAACTACGACAGTGGACGATCGACCGAGTAACAGCCTACGTCCGCGACGAAGCCAGCGACGTATACACTGCAGAAGAGCGGGCGGCAGGTGTAGAAAACGTGCGAACGGGTCTACGCAGGGATCTCGAAGATGAAGACGAAGATGAGGATGAGGAGGAAGACGAAGACGACGGGGCTGCGCAACAGAAGATAAGGGGCGCTGAGCCAGAGACGTTGCTGTGGTTTGCGGCGAGGGGAGACTTTGAGGTGCCGCGCAATGTCGAGTATGAGCGGAAGAGGGATGTGTACAAGGGACTTCGGGGCATCAATGCCTCGCCTTTTGATATGCCGGCACCAGGGATGTAGAGATCCATGGTTGGATAGGTTGCGATGATATATTCGTGATATTACGAGGGACTACAGTATGGTTTGGTCAAGGCGACTATGCAAATCGTCAACGTTGAAAACGAGTTGGTCAAGGTACTTGCTTTCGGCTCATATCTTGGAAGCTGAGCTGACAGCTGTTTAGCGTTTGATAAGACAGCCACGCTTTGGCATTGCAGAGCTGATAGGAGTTGTAGGGGTTAGAACTTTGGGTGGGTTAGATTCCTTATTGATTTTACAATAATATGCAGGTCGTCAAAAGCAGGAAACCGAGAATTAGCACTGGTTGTTTATTCTTGTCATGTGGCGTCTATCGTGTATCAATCAATCCAGATACATGCCGTCCATCCAACTCATGCCCACGAGCATTGCTGAAGATTCCATCAAGACGCCATCTGAGATCCTTCGCTGAAAGTTTCCAACGGCGGGCCATTCCATCAAGGACAATTCCATCGGTCAAAGTTTCCAACACTGGGTACTCCCATCTCCCAATTGGACGTACCGGATAACCCCTCCAAGCTACATCCAGCACAGTATACTTCATGGTAAGCCGACCTTTGCTGTGGCTGACTGGCCACAGTCAGTGTCGTCACTCCAACGTCCATGGCGCCGAAGCTAGTCCATTTGACTTGCTCGCGTTTCCCCGCGTTTCGTTGACAGCGCATGGCTTGGGATGCTAGTGCTCACGAGGACGGGAGTGTGCAAAATAAATGCGACAGCTCTCTCTCGGTGTGTGTGTGATGTGTGTGCTTGTGTTTTTTTGACCGAGGAACATGAGTCGGTTACATATACCTGGAGCTGGCGTTGGAGCTTTGCCTTGCTGTTTTTGCCATCATCATTTTTGTCATGATGGAATGTCAATTGTGTCGCAGTGAGCGACCGCATACTCAAGACTTTTCCTACGGATCATGGGATATGGGTATCACAAGCGACGATGCGACGCCCCGTTCAGTACCTGATCTCCCGGAGAAGGCTCAAGAGAGAAAGCTTACCCTCCTTTCTCTCCCGCTCGAGATCCGTCTTCATATTTACCACTGGCTTCACCTCATGAGCCCCGTGCGACATGCTCAGCTCGCGCCGTGGTATCCTACTCCCGTACACTGCCAGTACATCCTCCGGCCCCTCGACCACATCCTTCAGCCCGCCAACCACGAGGCAGAGCCCGACGGTGAGGCTAAGGGCCTGCTCTCCCCGTACCGCCCGCTTTCCGGTCTCCCGACAAGCCTCCTCCGGGCAAACTCACAGATCTACCACGAGGCAAGACTTATTCCCTTTTCACAGAATGAGTTTGTCTTTGTCAATTGGTTCGCTTCAGGGCTTTGGGCTGCCCGTGCCTTTACACGGGCCCTCGCTCCCTGGCAACGCGGTGCCTTGCGGTATGTGCGTCTCGAGGTGCTCGCTCGGGATGTGGTAGTTGGCGGCGCGGGCCGGGAGGAATGGCGGGCCCTATGCGGAGAGTGGGCCTCGGGGGTGCGCGGCCTACGGATGAAGATGGTGCTTGGTTCGAGTACGGCGACCGTCTCCGGACCCTCGGCAGGCGGAGGGATGGGGCCCCGATCGGAGGCGGCACGGCGGTGGGTCGGGGAAGGGCTTGGCTTGATGAGAAAGCTCGAGAGAGTTGAGATGGAGGTTGTGTCGAGGGGGATGAGCGATGAAGCCAAGATGCTGTGGTGTGAGAAGCTGGAGAGGGAACTGAGGGAGGGAGGACTCAAGTGGGCTGTGGTTGTGTGCGCGGAAAAAGTGCATGAGAGGATGGAATGGATCAAGAGTGATGTTGCATGGAAGAACCACCCTGGTTCTTAGATGTTGGTGTTTTGGAGCTTCTGTTGGTTTAGGAGTTGAGGTTTGAGATTGGCATTGTGAATACGATATATGACTGTATGATTAACGTCTATATGTAATGGGATATGTATTGGTGGAGTTGTTGACAGTTATTGAAGCAATTATTGAGACAATTCTCTCCGACATCCGGACTACATCTCACCGCGTCACTAAGAAATTAAATACCCTCTCTTATCGACCTATTAACTTAGATTGATTACACAGATTCACTCTGAATCCGTCATCCGCATCCGGTCATCGGCCACCGACAGTCCGGAGATAAAGACAAGAACGGGGAAAAGAGTCGATGCTAAGAATGCAGCTAAACTGGGGGAAGACAGGCATGTGACTTCGCGCAACTCTCGCCCGCCCAAGGGTCGGCGTGAGTCACGTCACACGTCGTCAGTCACGGATCCTCTTTGCTCCACGGAAGCGATAACGGCTGGAGAATTGACCGACTCTTTTCTTTGAGTGACTGAGTGCTTGTTTCTTTGGTATTAATATTCTCGTATGTTTGCTACCTGGGCTTTCCATCCATTGGCGACTTGAAACGTCATCTCACCCCCGCCTCCACTACCTCCACCTTTGGTCGACTGAGCTTCTGGACGACAACGCAGTGAGACTTGGCAGCACCTTTTTTCTCGGCTTACACACATACACACGATGGAGGCTCGGTGTCAATGTGGCTCTGTGTCTTTCAAGACGCCCCTCCCTCAGCCTCTGGCCCTCTACATCTGCCACTGTAGTGCGTGTCGAAGGCAGACGGGCTCTGCGTTCGGGACGTCGGCCATCTTTCCTCGGTTCAATCTGCCAGAAACTGATCAGTTGAGTTGCTACAGGTATGTAGGGAGAATTTATAATCATATGGTGATGTAGGCTAATCTGCTTGACTCAGTCGACCCACTGAATCGGGACATCAACTCTATTGGTGAGTAGTCGAGATTACCTCTGTTAATTCATTATTGATTGACATTGTGTAGTTACTTTTGTCGTAACTGTGGAACTCGTCTCATTCACTCGACGCCAGTATGTAAACCTCCCACTCTAACCACATCATACTCACCAATCCACAGACCAAAAACGTCGTCTCAGTCAAAGGAGGCTGCCTCGAAGGTCTCGACTGGAAGCGTGCCATTCACATCTGGACCAAGAGCGCCATGGTCCCCATCCCAGAGGGTTCCGAGACGCACTCTGAGGAATCAGGCTTCACTGACTACGGAACGACGCAGGAGGACCTAGATCAGCCTGGAGACCTCGTGGGGAGTGGAGGGTGCAACGAACCCCCTAAGAAGAGTGAGGATGCTGTTGTTGGTGGTTGTGATTTGAGCGGTTGAGCTTGGTATATAGGTGCTGTGATGCATGAGAGATACCTGGTGGGTTGTGAGATGAGTTAAGGAGTTGATGCCTTGGAGATGGGGAAAACATCATCTCAACATGAATCTGATGGAGTAAAGTCTTGGGAGAATTATAGGCGCAATACATGCGAGGTGGGTATACAAATAAATCTACACTCTTGATAATACATAAAATCTCATAAATACCAGTCTTGCTTAAACCAACCCATCAACGCTTTCCCCGTTGCGCTCACCCCGTCTGTTTCCTTCATGACTTTCCTCATTCGCACCGCCAGGTTTGCTCACATCCGAGTGCTTGGCGGGATCAAACACATATATGGGAAACTCGAGGAATAGCGTTCTCTTGAGAAAGACGGGCATCTTCTCATACAGCTGTGGTGGGAATGGGATGAGAATGCTAGTACGGTCTAGCCATCGCTTGTAACCTTCCCAGTTGTTTCCCTTTTCATATCGTGACTTTGCCTTGGGTCGTTCAGAAAGAGGTAGTCCAGAGACAAACATGAGGAGGATGGTGAGAAAGAAGGGGCCGAGTATGGAAGCGTAAAGAGCCTTGTATGCTTGGCCTCCAACGTATCCATCCGCGGCAGAGGATACGGCAGTCATGTAGATAGCTGTTCAGTCAGTAAGAGTCCATCTGAGGAAGTGTGTGGACTTACAAAACTGCATGATGATTTCTCCAAAGTAATTCGGATGTCGTGAATAAGCAAAGAAACCCTTATCACATACATCCGACCCATTATGCGTCTTCCTAAACCGATACTTTTGCACATCACTCAAACTCTCCATAACAAACCCAACAGTCCACAGCACAACACCAGCAATATCCCTCCCTGTCCCAAAATCATGCTGACGATACTGCGTGACATTGGGACAGTTTATCAAAGTAACAGGTAGAGAAACAGTCCAGACCCAAAACATTTGAAAAACCCAGAAGCCGAGAAAGGGGAAGAATTTGTCGCGTTTGTCGTCGAAGCGGTCATCTTTGCCTGTTTTTAGGATGCGGAAGAGGAGGAAGCCTGAGAGGCGGAGGGCCCAGATTATTAAGAAGAGGGAGGAGACTATTTGGCGCGCGTGGTGGTGTCCGCTGAAGGAGAGGGTTAGGATGGCTAGAAGGGCAAAGTTGGTTCCTCCAGCAAAGTCTTGGATATGTCAGTAGCTATACATGGCGTCAGAATAATGGTAGATGTACCTGTGAGTTTATCGAATTTCAAGGTAAAGGCTATGGCAAAGAAGAATAATTGGTAGGCGACCGTTATAATGGCGGTGATGCCCAGGTAGTAGTTGTCAAGGACATGTACGACCGTCATGTTGGCTGATGAAGATGCTTGAATGGTGCAACTCCCCTTTCACCAAAGAGCGCGCAAATTGAGAATAAATAACCTCAAGAGTCACACTCGCATTCGCATCAAACAAAGTCAAGCATGTCATGTTTATCATTGATTCCACGTCGCATTCTTTTAGTAAATGTCTTGGACCCCGAGTGATGACGTCGATGAAGTTATCCCGTCATCGGGCGCAACAGAACAGAAGTACCCCACCACGTTTTTTCACACGGAAAGGTACTCCATACACTTGTCGGAATTAAACGATCTTAAAGGGACAGCCGATCGAGTTTATCGTTTGGCGATCCACGGCTTGCTCGGATCTACAGTAACCTCAACGGTCAAGCCACGGTCGAAAGGCACTTTACTTTACGCGTCCTCTCTCCCTTTACTTCTTCTCCGTGGTCATTTTCATCTGCTGCCCGCCAAGGCTTAGCTCCAATAAGTCAAAGCGCCAAATGAACCAGGGAGGTTTCACCCTCGTCTCGCCATTGACGGAGAATTTCTAAGCCGCGTACTCTTAAGCATAGACAGGGGTTTTCCACAGCGGAAGACTTGCCGAACACGTTCTTTTTGACAGCAGCAACAATCTCGGTAGGATGCGCGTTCCTGCAGTGCCCAGACTCTTGGGTTCTGATGGAAAGGGCGCTTGTCAAAACTCTTGGTGAGACTGTTATTGTCTTCATCTGATGTTTGACACTTGTTGAAGCATGGTTGTATCAAATTGGCGCCTACAACTGTCGTCATCTCGTCTTGCTCCAATAGATGCTATCAAGTTGATATCAACAACCCAATTCAATTGCACACAACTTAATGTCTTGAGTCAAGTCTTGTATTTCAACAAGAGTCCAGACCCCCCGGCTATAAACTAAATGGCACCATCACCGAGTCCACCGCTTCACCCGTTCGCCGCGCCGTCTCAGGAACCCAAGCCCCTGAACCCCAACCCACACCCCTAACTTTACAACCCATACCTCGGGACGGTTTGAGCCTCAGTCGCCGATTCCAGAATCAGAAAAAAATGCGACCCTAGCCTTGGGCGATTAAGCCATGCAAATCGTCCCATTTTCCCTCTCTCCTCTCAGGAACCTCTTCTTCTTTCTCTTCCCCTCAAGGCTCTCTCTCTCCCCGTCTCTCCTTCGGTTGTTGAGAAAACCCCCTCGTTGATCTATCACGTCGCGTGTCTTTCGGGCTAGGCCCCCCCCCCTTCTTCGCCAATCTTTTTTGTGCCGTATTCTCTTCTCATCTGCCGCGGGCAACTGTTTCAAACTTTGGCCCAGTGCCTTGTCGTCTTTTGTTTAATGCCTGCGTCGGGATAGTTTCCCCTCTCCTCCCTCAGTCACTCGTTCAAATATTCACCTACATTTGTAACCCTCGTCAACAAAACTCCCAACGGCTGGACTGTTGTGTCATTCTTTTTTTACCCCGAGTGTTGCGTTACGTTGCGTCCGAGATACCCTCTAAGTAATCGATATGAGGCTGGTGGCTTGGGGCCTCTGGCTCGCCTCTGTCCAGGTTGCGCAGGTGGGTTCTTCAACTTGCATCTTTCGTAAAGATCGACAACTCACACTCTCTTAGGCCGCCACTAGTGGAAGGTTTGGACATAGGTCTTTCAGGAAGAGACAGGCTGTTGAAGAGCCCGCCGCTCCCAAGTTCGAAGGGTATGACAAGTTGCGACAATGTTGTTGATAAGGCTAACACTCGTGTAGACTCCGGCTCTCCTACGTCACCGAGACCACCACTGAGAAAGTAACCGAGACTCAGGTCCTCGTTCAGACTGCCCAGAATGATGCTGTCGCCGCCGCCGAGACTGTTACCGTGACCATCAACCCGCCCGCCGTTACTGTCACCATCAATGGACCGGTTGAAACTGTTACGATCAACGCGCCTCCCATCACCATTACTGAAGTCGCCGCGGCACCTGTGAGTTGCTTTGCTAGAGACCCATGTAAAGCTTTACTGACGGGTAAATCTAGCCTCCCATTACGGTCACCGAGACTATCACTTCAGCTGTAAGTTGTATCATCCAAGTATTCGAATTCTACTAACAGGCAAAAGGTTGCCCAGCCATTTACTGTTGTCGAAGTTTCGCCCATCACCATTGTCGAGGTCTCCCCTATCACTGTTGTCGATGTCGTCACCCAGCCCGTCCCACAGCCGGCCGTGACCGAGACAATCACTGTCGCTGGCGAAGCTCCCGTAAGTCCTCTCTCTGATGCTTCAACAGTATATGCTAACTGGGTGAAGCCTCCCGTTACCCTCATCGAGACTGTGCAGGCACCAGCAGACAGCGTTGAGGATAACAAGACAGCGGGACCAGGCGTCACCACTGTCCCCATCGCTGAAAGCGCTCTCCCGACGACGACATTCTCCGAGGATCCTCTGGCTCAGTCCCAAGTCGAAGAATCGTCCGCTGCTGAGGAAACGACATCCGTCCAGGAGCCAGCAACATCTGCTCAGGAGTCAACTTCGGTGGTCCAGGAGTCAACTTCGCTGGCTCAGGAATCAACTACATCGGCCAAGGAATCCACCGCCAGCTCCAAGGCATCGACAACCGCAGCGAAAGAATCAACCTCCGAGGTCGCCAGCGTCCCCGACACTTCCGAAGCAGCCCCTACTACCGAAGCCGCTCCAGTTGCCACATCTGTCCCCGCCGTCCCCGTCATGGAGAGCAACATCGTTCTGGGCCCATCACCATCCAACGACGCTGCAGCACCCGCACCCGCTCAGCCTACTGGGGGCTCCAACTCGCTGAACCTTGGTGACCTGGCACCCGACGCAACTGCAGACGCTGGTACGGCCTTGCCTGCCGTCACGGCTGTACCCGAAGCCGAAGAGCCCCGAACTCGTGCTCCCATCAACATCTCAACCTTGTCCCTCAGCAGTGCGATCAATTTGGGAAATCTCGGCGGAGGAGGAGGAGCAGGTCTGCTCAAAGCTCGTGCGACGAATGCTCCGTGAGAATATGTCGGTAATGTGGTGGTAGAGTAGGAGAGGGGGAATCGCTAGTCGATGGAATGCGAGCGTGTGGTTGTTATCAAGATACCTCTTACCAAGGGCCCTATGCTAATTCTTCTGCCCTGATAATAATGCGAGCGAGTCTCTGAGATTTGTGTCAATTGTGCCTCCTTCTATGGGTATCATGCCATCTTGTGTCCATTTTCCGGTCCTAAACGCCAGTATCGATTCAATATTTCACTTCTTGTCTGGTCCTGCTCCTCTTGACGCCAGCTTCATCTTCTTGGCCTGTCGTTTGCTCATCGGTTGAGCGTCCTCCTCGTCACTCTTGCGCTTCTGATTCTGTCCCTTGTTCTTCTTCTTTCCAGTCTCCGAGGCTTTCTTTCCATTCTCGTCGGCATCGCCTTGCTCCTCGTCTCGCTTGGCAACCTCGACAACATCAATGACCCCTCTGAACCCACTCCTCTTCATGCCCTCGTTCACCACGATGGAACGAGGTATCGCACCGAGGCCCTGCATTCCCTTTTCGCTGTTCAGACCCCACACATTCAGCAAGTTGACCACATCCGCAGGCGCGCGGAGTGATAGTGCATCCTTTGCTTCACTGCTGATCATGATGCCCCGACCGCGAGTCGCCCGCACCAGACTCGTGACATTGCTGATGAAGTTTGCGCGACCTCGAGCATCAGCGGCTAGGGCTTGACTGTAGCACACCTCGAATCGCACGCCGCGCGTTACGGCAGCCATACAAGGCTTCGGACGAAAGTGAAACTGAAAGTGCTGAGTAAAGTCCATGGATATTATCGGCACATCGAGGGTGAGGCAGGCATTCTGAAAGGCTTTATCGGTGAGAGGCCGGATGGCGAGGATATCGTACGCAGCAACAAGGGAGGCCAAGCGGTAATTTGATGCCGCCGGGTCTGTGAGCGGGAGTGTCGCGCGGTGGAGGATGTTTGGGAGCTTTGCGGACGATGATGGTAGCTTGGGGAAAGGCGCGACAGGGGTGGCGGGGAAAGGAAGAGTGAGCTCGTGGCTCAGGGCGACAGTCGAGTAACCGAGTGAGGACGAGAGAGTGAGGGTCTGCAGGAGTTGGTCGGGGGTGGTCGAGGGCGACCAGGCGATGTTGAGGTCGTAGAGCATGGTGGTGGTGGGTTTGCGCTATGGTGTGCGGGAGAGGCGGCTGGGCATGGTAGAGCTGAGACAGTAGTTGAAATAAAAGTCCGTCGCCTTGTCTATACTTCAGAGCTTTATATCGAGGTGAAGCTATCACGATGCTGGTTCAATGGCATGTGAGTCGAAGCAAAGAGTCGCACGCGATGGATGCTTTTTTTTGCGGGACGTTGTACCTTGCCCATCCTAATGGTTGGTGGCGCCGGGTGTCAGGAGAAGCTGTGGTCCGTGCGTCCATGAACCTGCCGCTAAGCAAGCGCGACTCGTCCTGCCTTCGTCATCACCTTCTTTCCCCAACAACCAACCAGGAACAACATCTCAGGTCTGTAAAGCTGCAGCCAGTTTATTACTCATGACCTTGAATATCTTATAACCTCACCTCTACAAACCTTCTACTCTTTCCCCTCTCTTTCAACACCTCCCTGTATATCGGCCGACTACTCTCACAATCCTTCGACCGTTACTCTTTCCTAATCATCTACCGGTGTCTGTCGCAGTTAAAGAAATCACCGAAAACCCACGCCAAGACCTGCGCCCCCTTGTGACGACGCCCAACCTTTAACTTGGGTCCGACACACGACTCCGACAAAACCGTACTTCTACATCATCTCATACTCAACCGTCGACTCGACCCGATCGTATTCCATCGTCGTCCGCTTACAAACTTCATCATGTTCTTCTTTTTTGTGTGTGGAGAGCACACCTTCCGAAAGGAAGTCAAGGGCTATGAGGGCATGGTGTGTCAATGCCACCACTGCGGCAACATGGCTGCCCACGTCACCAAGAGCAATCCTTGGTTCACTTTCTGCTGGATTGTACGTCCTTGTGTTTGCCGTTACTTTAAGCATCTGCTAATATTGTCATCTTCAGCCCGTCATCCCTCTGTCCATCTCTGGCTACACCGACGTCGCATGCCGCATCTGCAACTTTCACCAGCCGCTCGAGAACCGACCAGACGTAAAGGCCATGGCCAACGGCGGAGGTCAACCTCAAGGCCAGTACTACCCTCCACAGGGACAACCTCACGGACAACAACCCATGCGATACGGTTAAAACGAACGGACGTTTCGTTGTGTGCGCAGCTATCCAGGAAATAAGCGACCATGAGGTTAGGCTATGTGGATGTATATTGCTGGTAGGGGTAATTTGGGCGCTTGTCGTTTTGGTTTGTGTTTTGGGATTTAGAGGCAACAAGCCTGGTGTTGTGGCGAAATGGTTCACAGACGAGGAAGGGATCCTTTTACAATTTTGCCATGTGTCGGAAGTGTGTTTGGGCCGTGTCTTCGTTGGGGTTATGTCCTGCCCATCAAACATGTCTCTTGGACCAGCCATGGTCCTTTGTCATGAGAGTCTGCAAATACGATACCAGAATCAGTTCCAAACTAACATAACATGGTTCAAGACACTCTCTGTCCTGAGCATGTCAACTACTAGCCGTGAGTTGGCTCAACTTGATTTGGAACAGGTACGGGCTGCCGACCTGCGCATGAGACAAACGAGCTACCAGTTGGGTAAGATGACCAGGTCGTATCTTCAGCATGTCTGGAAACAACTGATAACTTGCCCAATCGAATCGAATTTCAAAACCTTGGACACAACTTGGTTCTACTTGACCGACCGTCAAGGGTAAAGACAATATTCACACACATTGAAGCATCACAATAATCAGGTGTCCCTCTGGTTTTTCTTTTTCTCATCTCTTATATTGGCTCTAATTATACATTCTATAGCACTTGCTACCTTGATCTCCTATCTATCCATCCATCACCTCTTTGACTCAACGCTCAAGTGGGCTCCTAAACCACATGTTTAGCACATGCAATTATAGTGAGGGATAGTAAAATGAACTCATAATCATTTTGGGCACAGAGAAGGTCAGGTCTCCATAAATCTCTGGCTGCGCATCATCCCAAGTGGGAGGCACGCCAGGATTCTCGCTTGGCTTGGTAACATCGAGAATGTGTTCCTCGGCCTTCAATCTCTTCTCCCTCCCCACCGTCGCCCAGTATTGGCTTTGTAGGATGCTACGCTCGGGCTGCATCTCCTTATGCCAATCCTTGAACGGCTTCCCTTTGGGGAAAGAGAAGCCCTCGGCGCTTAGTGCCGTTTGCATCAGGCACTTCCAGTCTTCCCCTAGGTCCTTATCAAACCGGCTAACGCAGGCTCTGATCTTTTCCTCGGGGATGAATCCGGCAGAAACCCAGTTCTGGATGCCAACAACGCATTTCTCGGGGTGGAAAATTACATTGCCGGCCGAGAGAAGGTTATGGGCAAATACGAGCCTGGAGCAGTCCATGCCCATGGCCTCACAGTTCTCAAGGACCACCCGAGGCGTGTTACTCGGTGTCCAGTAATGGACGAGAATACCAGCGTCACGCATGTGGCTACCGTCGACACCCCCGACACCCTCGGAGCTATGGCGCTCCCACGTTGCAAGCTCCTTGCAGAACTTTGCGATCTGGAGCACGCAGCGGTTCTTGTCGTCTTCATCTAGGCTCCCCCAGACTTTGCTAAGGGACACGCCATCAAGCTTGCTATAGATGACGTATTCATAACCGTCAAACTCAAAGTCAGCGTAGACGGCAGGCACCTGGAGACTCAGGGGCCATCCCTCGAGTGCTCTCAGAGTGTCTGCCTCCTTCGTGTCACAGCTCCCTATCCTGAGCTGCGCCCTGAGCACACACTGGCCAATCTCCCACATGGCGCCCTCCTCCTGCCAGGAACGCACCAGCTTGAACCTGCTGAAATCTCGGATGGGGGTTGACTTCGGGCGAGGGTTCGGCGCCTCGGACGCGTGGTACCAACCCTTTCCGTCACCGACGGGCCAGCTGGTCTTGTCCTTGGGCCCTTGAAGGAGCTTGATGAGAACTCTCCCTCCAATGATCCACGTACACTCGTCGACTTGACGGAATGTCCGGTAGAAATGGACGTACTGCGGCAGGCGCTCGGGGTCTATTTGGGATGCCATGGTTTTTGTTTTTCTGTTCGGTTTGGTGTTGTAGATAGTGTTTGCTGTGATATGATGGATTGTATGTGAAGTGGTATTGTGAGTTGATGTGTGAGATGATTGTTGCTGTCTAAAGAGCTCATCCGATGGTATTTATAAGAAGCAGATTCTATTCCATCAACATCTATCCATGGGTCTGCAAAGTCTTGTCCACGCAGAATAAACTCGGCACAGTCAAACACAAGTAAGAGAATATGCTCTCTGTCTCCCTGTATCGGCAGGAACATGATTTTGATGCTATACGCAACGGCTGAGCAAGCATGCACGTTTTGCGTACTCGACTGAGCAGCGTGCCCTCATCATAATCCTCGAGTGAACAACACCTGAACCTTTTTACTTGGATTCTTCAAGCCACTGCGTCTCTTTGTGTTCTGCGGTCATGTTGTAGAGGGCTCGAGCTTCTTCCCCTTACCCAATCCTCACTTGGCTGAGGGATACACAAAGGAGAATACCCCTGAACAGCCACCAACACGCCAATAGCAACTCAAGCACACAAAAGTATCATTCACGTGGTTATTTCTCATTATCCTTCTAGTCGATTCCAAGTAACAACTTCCGCTACCGTACAATCACTAGTATTCTCAAACATAGTTCACCAACAGTACGGTTTATAGATCAAGAATGAGCAATAAATTGAAATCCCTTCTTCTATCCATGTTGCAACGTGGGTATCCTAGCCTCCTACGGCAATAAAACAATAACAAAAACTCATCACATCATTCAATCGCTCCGTATAGCATCAAGTCCCAGACGGGCCTGAATAGTCCCCCTTGCTCATCTTCAAGCTTTCTTCCATCGCCCGTCTCAGTTCCTCGTCTTCATCCTCCCCATCTGCGTTTCCTTTCCCTTTCATCATCTTCTGCCTGTACTCTTCCTCAGCCAAACTCTGCTTCTTGACATATTCCATAACAATCTCTTCCTCGGTCCTCTGACTCGTCTCCTGTGCCATCGCTTCTTTAGAGGCGGCGATGGCGCGTTCGAGGTCTTCGTCGTCATTATCTCTCGGAGGAAGAAGTGGTGGGTTCTTAGATGCCTCAATGGCACGCTGCAGCTCAGCATCTTCATCGTTGGGAGGTTGTGGCTGTGGCTGTGGTTGTGCGAGGGGAGCCGGTCGGGAAACCGCTGTGTCCACGTCGAGTTCCACGAAACCAGATTCCTGGGGCAACTGTGAGTCGGCAACGAGACTCTGCTGAATAGCCTGCTCGATGAGAGCCTGGTACTCCTCATCCGTAATCTGGTAATCTTCGTCTGCGAATATCGACGGGTCCTTCAATGGAAGCGGCGGGGCCTCCTCTGACTCGACCTTATGTCGTACTGCCTTGACGCTCTCTCGCACGGCTGCCTCGATCATAGCATCCTCCTCGGCATTTCCACGTGAAGTCTCCAGAACGGATGCCCGGATAGCTCTCTCGAGCTCGACATCTTCCGACATGCTTGTCTGTATACTCGAGGAGTCGCTGGCCGTAGGTGGTGCAATTGTGACGTCCACATAACCCTTCTTCCATGCCTCCTTCTCAGCATGAAGCTTCTTCCTCTCATCAAAGGACAACTTTCTTGTGTGTAGCCAACCAGTACGTGGGCGATCAAACGTGGAATCAGTTCCTCCGCTGGTGGGCCGCGGGTCTTCTGGGAGCTTGCCTGCCACTTTCTCCTTTCTCTTCATGGCGTAAAAGTTCTTGAGGTCGAATTTGACATTGTTCCAACGTTTGACAACATCGTCTCTCTCCTCAGGGGTCGACTCCATCATCTCATGCTGACCTTGAACAGCTCGTGATGAGACGATGTAGTTGTGAACGCTCTTGGTGAAGAACTTGTTGATCTCGGCGTGAACTCCTTGCATCGTGTAGGCTGGAATGCCCCAGATACCTTGAACATGTCAGCATAAGTTTGAATACTTCCATCTCATTCAACTCACCAGCTGCGGGCTTCGCGACCAATCCACCAATGCCTTTACCGAAACCCTTGACCAAGCCTTGTACTCCCTCCTTCTCGGCACCTTTCAGAGGTTGTGTTACAAGACCAGCGACGCCGTCAAAAAATCCATAGCCGAGTTCTTTGCCAGCCACCATGATTCCAGAACCAAGGCCAGTAACTTTCTCAACTGGCCGTATAGTGTCATCATTGTAAAGTCGTGGTATGTTTCTAAAGCCTCTGGCAAGGCCCAGACAAAAGTTCATAGGTGTCTTTGCGCCTGTGGACACAATCCTACCAACTCCCTTGCCAGTACCTACCGCCGCGTTAAGGGTCATGTAATTCGTAGGCGAGGAGCTCCGTTCTCGACTGCCTCCAAATGCTTGCTTCAGTTGGTCTCTTGAGGGCCTATGAAAGGTCGAGCCTTGGAAACCTGAGGATCCTAGAGACATAGGAGCCGAGAAGGTAGATGAAGCATCGCTCAAAGTAGGCTGAGATGTGTTAGAATAGCTAGTAATAGCGAGCGTCGAGTTCACAGTTCCAGTCTCGGAAGCGCTAGGCACAGGTGTCAATCTCGAATCGGTTTCGGTTGCCGGGGGTGTGAGCAGCGAGGTTTCACTCGGTGATGCTACAGGTTTCCCAGGGGTTTGCGGTCGATCCTGTGAAGCTTCAGGCTCTTTAGTCTTTTGCATGCTTCGGAAGATCTCCCTGGGCATATCGGCAATGGCCATTCCGATGCCTCCAAGATCAGAGACAAGGGACATGGTGCAAGCTGAGATGGGGTCTGGCGGCTGGTCCTCGGTGTTGTACTCATTTGGGCGATATCTGCTCTTGATTAGCGTAACACTTCCAGACCTGTCCAGACGACTTACAGCTTGAGATCAGACCACTGAAGTGAGCCGTCGTCGACCAGAACCGCAGCAGCAAAGGGGCTCAGCCGCACTTGAGTCCTCCTTACACGCCAGGCCGCGGCACGGCTCGGTGACACGGAGCATCGCAAGTTGTCCACGTTAAGATGATCGTGAAAGCTCTTTCCACCCACATCAGTACCCTTCTCTTCTCTAATCCTTGAGCCCAATGCTTTCGCTTGCTCTAGAGTCTCGGGGCGAAGACAAAACTGAATAGACTCGGCCAGCTTCTCTGCCGTCAACGCCTTGTAAGGAACCGGCTCGGGGCCTGCGTTAGCTCTTGCTATCATGGCACCCCAGAATGGCTGATCACCAAAGAATGGAACCACAATCGTTGGCTTTCCGGCTTTGATACCAGCAGCAGTAGTTCCTGCGCCGCCGTGGTGGACAACACAAGAGACATGCTCGAAAAGCCAGTCATGAGGTACATTTCCCAGCATGTACACACCATCAGGTATGCCAAGTTCGTCGGCGCCAAGTCCTCCCCAGCCCTTAGATACCAGAGCTCGTACACCCGCAAGCCTGACTGCTTCGAAGATCATTTCAGTCATGGCGTTGGGGTCGTCGACGACGATGGAGCCAAATCCGATATAAACGGGAGGTGGACCGTCTCGTAGGAATGCCTCAAGTTCTGGATCCGGTGTGTAGGAGGATGCTAGGTTAAGAAAGTAAAAGCCAGCAATATCAATATGTCGACCCCAATCATTGGGCTTTGGGATCAGAGCTGGTGACCTAAGTTAAAGTCAGGGGTGTTTTCATTCAAGCCAGCGTATATACTCACCAGCAATATGTCCAGGAAATCTGGAGCCTAGCCAGTAGTCCAGGAGCCCAGATTAGTGAAAGCGGAGGGAGATCCAAGGCCTTTTCTCGAAATCGGTTAATAACATCTCCCAGGCCTTGCCAAGTCATCATCTCGACAAGTGTGTAAGTCATATAGTTGGTCATAACATCATCCGTGTTGGAGGATTGAATGTTGGCCAAGGGGTGAGGGAATGCCCTTGTCGGCGACCAAGGCATACTGGACGACCATTATCAGGTGCTTCTTCATGAATGATAGAGTAACTCACGTAAACATCATGTGCACTGGAATTCCCATCTTTTCGGCAATGTGAACATGGGCAAAGCTAGGGGGGTTCGCAATGATGGCATCAGCGACAAAAGGCTCCTGGCCTGCACCTGATACCTCCAATGACGCATCCAGAGGAGCATTCTTGGCATGAGGAGTTGGGGGTGGTCCAAGGCCATCGCCACCTTCTATGCAAGATCGCCAACAACCAAGGAGAATATCCTGGATACCCTTTCGACGCTTGCTCACTTCGCCACTCGTAATAGCATCAAAGCCAGGCATCAAACCAGGATGCTTGACCATGAAAGCCATCAGTTCAGCGGGGTCGCCACCGATATTAAAGAATTCGAGGCCATTCTCTTCGACAAAGGTTTGAAAAGTAGCATGTGTAGCAATTCGAACTCGATGTCCGTATGTATCTTTGAGTACTTTGCCTAGGGCGACAAAGGGTTGGACATCGCCTCGGGAACCGACAATCTGTACGACGACGTTGAGCTTTGGTGGCGGTGTCTGGCCTGGGAGGCCGCCCAGGCTTGGAGGGATGTATGCAGGAGGAAGGACAGGAGGTTCAGGTTCGGCGGCGGTTACTTGTCTTTGCAGAGTCGGGGCAAGTAGATCAGCGAGTCTTCTATTCTTGGTGTTGATGTTGATATTGACTCGGCCATCGTCTAATGACATCAGTTAGGTGGGATGTTTCCATGATAACTGCACATATGCTGAGTACATACCCGTCACCTCGGCGCCAGCATCAAAACCAGGCTGGGAGAAATGAACTTGATCGTGGCTCTCTCCATACGGCGGTGGAGCGCCATCACCAGGGTCGATATCAGGCAACTGAAAGCCATCTGTGACAAGGGCGTCTGCCATGTCATTGCGGGGGGGAACCTGTTGTTGTTGTTGCTGGCTCGCAGCGGCGGCGGCAGCCTTCTTCTCGTCCATGACTGCCATGGCGACGAGCTTGCAGTGTTTGACGGAAGAAAGAATAGTAGAAGCCTGGCATCCAAGGAAGCTGGGCGGTTACAAAGTGGGAGATGGAGGGGTCTTGTATGAAGCTCTCATGGTGGAGCAGAGAGGAAGGTCTCATAGTGGGGGAAACTTGAAACTGCGTAGCATCAACCTCCTACGTCAGCCCTACAAATTCGAGCTCCAGCTCTCAGCCGCCCCCTGGAGCTTGGTCCTCGATCCACTATCCCAGAAAGGCTTAGACGCTATTAATAGCGGGCATATCGCAAACTCGCTCTCGCGCTGGTGTACGAATTCAAGACACAAAGATGGTCATTGTTGCGGTAATTACGTGGCCAATCATACAAAATCACGCTCTTATAAGCGATTCAGTGTTGCCTGATATCTTGTCCCAGGCACGTATCGAAGCTATCGTATTCAGCGAATCATTACACATATTCCGCTCGGAGTACGGCATACGGATACGGACCACCGACACGGAGTATTACAAAAGAGACCTCCACCACGCAAACGACGACGCGTCTCCTTCTCAACCTTCCATCTTCGCTTAAGTCATTCATTTAATATCTGATCTCTCATACGGAGCCAAGACGGACTGTGAATAACGGCAACCTACTAGACAGGGACCTCAAGACTCGGTTCGTCATCGGTTCGCCTTGTGATCAGGGTGTTGTCAACCGAGGTCTTTCTGTTCATGAATCACTTGACTGATATATCCACAATGCCTTTTCTCACTCTTGTGCCATTCACGGCAGCCGCCAGTCAATGAGAGGCAGCTTCTCTTGCTCAACACCTCTTACTGCCGTAGTGTGCTTCACTCTCAGGGGATCCTTAATAAATCTTGTGGGAGTGATTCAATCGTCGTCAGGCTATGATTATCAGCCCAACCCGCAAACGAACCACGCGTATCTCAAATTTCTAATCACATCAACCCTCAGGTTCACTTTGGGAGACTTAACTTCACAGAGAGCAGATCTTGTGGCAAAGATCACCACACAGATTACTCCAGGTCACGTCAGAAACGAGCAAGTATTGTGCTATGTCGAAGGTGTTTTTGGGGAATATCCAGGCAGGTCGGATCACTTTGCTGTGACCAGATCGGCCACCTGGTGGATCACTCTACAACTCCATAGAGCATGATTCACTTACCAAACAGCACAGCATCAAGCTCAGATGCTTGTCTACCTCCAAGAAACCGTCGAGTGCTTCGATGAATAATGTGCGCCCTACCACTGGTCTTGTTTCCATGTGTTTAAAATTATGTTTGAGTGTTCCCTATTATGAGACACAAACTTGCACCGAGGTCATCATTCAGAATGACAATGGCCAACATCTGGCTTATGGATATTGGAACTAATTCAAGAGTTCCCTTCGCCCTTACTCCCTCAACCCGAACGGTTTCTGCTGAGACTGGTGGCTATCGTTGAATATTACTGTTTTGGTGTGTGCCTGTGATTGTTTGACTGATCACTGATTGTATAGCAACTCGTCACAGCTTGCTCCAAATCACTATCACCAAACAGGAACGACAGTGATTCACAAACATGAGGGTCACCGGGGGGCTGCCTACCAGCACAAACTATTTAAAGACTGGAACATCTTGATTTCCTAAATCCTTCCTCCTCCAACATTCCTCATCTCAACACTCTTGAGGATAACACCTTCAATACTCCTCATTACTCTCTTCTCACCAGCAACGCCGGGTAGTCCGACAACATCTGCTTACTGAGCGGGTGTCCGAAAGGTCTTTGATACATCTCACAAGACTCTCTTCGAACAAACCCGTCGCCATGGTATAGTGCCCCATTACCCAAGTTCCTCGTCACCCTCTAATATCTATCTGACAGGCTCCCTGGGGTTCGTGGGGCCCAGAGCCCCCTTCCGAGGCGAACAACGTCGTGACTGGTAGGGATTTCACCGTTGTAAGTCTTCCAACACGTTCTCCAACAGTGCCAGCCTTGCTTTAACCACTTCCTCCCTGACAGGTCGACCTCCCAGCCGATAAGATCAACGAGCGCGAGTACGGTACCGCATCGCCTGCATTTACCAAACGCCATACCCGCAAGGACTCCTGGGGCACGTACGGCTCGGACCACCGTCCCTTCCAGCGCCCTGGACCCCCTCGCGAAGTGCCTTGTCTTCAGTGCGCGAATCGCATGATGGTTCGCGGGTTCCACGGCCTCTGCCGCGATCACATGGGCACGACACTTGGATTTCCCTTAGGTAATGCAACCGGCAAATGCTATTGCTGTGTTCTCCATGGAGTGGAATGTAAAGAGGTACGCCGTATGCTCAGTTCTCCCCTCCGCAGTGACTGACTCTGTAGGTTCCCGAGGCTGCCTTCAAGTCATCCTACGAGCTCCAGGTTTGTGCGCGCAAGATGGATGAGGGTCACGAGGTATATTTCATATCTCCATTTGTCATGATTATACCTAACACGATTGTAGGACACGGACTGGGAGCGTCTCAGCTGCAGAGCCGAGCTCGCCCTTCTGAAAGAAGACCTTCTCTGGTCCCCCCGCAAGGGCACGGCCTACTTCTGGGACGGAAACAAGCATGTCCATCTGCCCGTCAACGGCAAGACTGGCTGGGACGGCAGCGACAACATCGATGTCAACGCCGACGTCAACCAGGTCAACATAGCTAAGACCTACTGGAATGACGACAGCAACACCGACTGGAACGTCAATGAGAACGCCAATTTCAATGCCGACACCAACCAGGCCGGCAACAACAAGCCCGGCTGGGACGACACCTGTGTCCCCCGCTGGAACACCTCTTGGGATGACAGACGCACCACCAGCTGGGGCGACGAAAGCGACAGCGATAGTGAAAACGCCCGGGTCATCAAGACCACCCCTACTTCCGAAATCGACGACGACTGTGACGACGAAAGCGACGATGTTCAGGGTCCAGTCCAGCTCACTCCCGAGTTTTCCTCCGCTGATAAGATCATCTCCGCCATTGACCGCAACACCGACGTCGTGGCCGATCTCTGTGAGATCATGGAAGGACTCAAGGTGAGCCTGGAGGTTCTTCACGAGGACAATGTCAAGAGCAAGGATTTGCTGCAGAAGCTGTTGAACGAGCAGCGAGCTGTGGGTGATAAGCAGACGAAAGAGTCCCCCCAAACTGATATTCTGGTAACATGAAGCTGATCAATTTGTTAATAAGCATCATCTGGTGATCATGACCACTTTTGAGGTGGAACTGGGGGGTTACGTGGGATTGAGAGGATAGTTGGACTACAGCACCAGGGGCATATTTGAGGATGTTTTACCATGTTAGGATAGTTCCCATAGTGAACTCAGTCCTCGTCTATAGACAATCAGCTCTATTAGACGATCAGTCCTGAATTGCCTCGCCGTTTCCTTGAAAGTGTTCCTCTGGTGTCAAGTCAAGATATGAGCCTTTAGCATACGAACCGTACGACCAGGTGACACTGTAATAAGGAGACATAACTCAGGCGTGATTTTTATACATTCAGCTAGGGCTCATGGCATCAGCTTGCCACTTCAACTGCGTATATTCGGCCTCTTTGCATTCAAAGAGTCTCCATGGCGTATTTGCTTCGTCTCCGAGTTCCCAATATCCACACGGATATGGCAGTAATTCACTGGCCAGCTGCAGAGAGCAATCTTAGGGGAATCAAACATGCCCCCTCCCCACTGGTATCGTGGTCGATTAAGGGGACGGCACTGCAAGGCCCCTCCTAAGGTTAACTCAGTATCGGGGACCATTGAACACTACGATTCTAGCACCTCGTTTCCCCCTCCCTCTCTCCTGTCTCTCTTCTCCTTACCACTCCTCACTCGCGTCTCAACACGACGCTCCTACAACCTCACATCATCACCTCGTGCAACTACTATCATCTATCCAACTTCGTCATCTAACAAGATCTCATCATCGATTCAACCATGAGTGGAAATGGGAGACTTGCTAGCCAGCGCGCTGCTCGGCGCATCAGTCACACTGCCATGAGATTCGTGAGTACCAACAACTCATCCGATACCCTCCTAACTTCAACTTGACGTATTTCATCCTTATAGGCACCTCCTTTTGATGGCTTTGATGACAGCGGGAGCGAGTTTGGTGAACACGCGCCAAGCATCGCGAATAGCGGCATCACTCAAAGCACGGTGCCTCGTCGGACTAGACAACAGAGACGCAACATGAGGCCCCGAGACGAACCTCGCGAAGTCACATGCGCTTCCTGTATCAACAGGATGGATCAGAACGGCCCTGTTGCTGTCTGTCGCTCTCAAGAGTGTTTGTGTCTCCCTCCTTGTCTTTGAACTCAAGTTGATTGTTCTTTCATCCAGCTCCCAACGCCGTCGCATGCTTCGCCTGTGCCAAAGTCGGACGCAAGTGCCTTCCAGTAAGTATTCTTTCTCGACATCGTTTTCTTTGTCTACGTGCTAAGTTTTCTGGAGGTTCCTGAGGCGGCGTTGCCTCATGCGCATGTCCTTCAGGAGGCAGCAAGTCGCTTGATCACCGGCGAGCCAGTAAGCCATCCCTGATGAGTATCCAAAAACTAGAAAACTAATCAGCCAAGGTTCTCAACTGGAACCTACTTGTTTCCGAGGCCAAGGAAGCTGTCCATGGTGTCCGACAGAATCCCGTTTTTGTGCCCAATCCTCCCACGCCCATTGATCAAGGCGCAGCTCCCTCTCCAGAGCCATCCCAGTCTCCTCAGCCGCTCCAGGAAACTCCAGCAGATGACATTTGTGCCGCGGTAACTCGCAACAATGAGCTAGTAGCTGAGAGCAACCAGCTCCTGCGGTGTGTTCTGGATGGAATAGAAGCGTTCGCCCGGGCCACTCGATGAGGCGACAGTGTTCATCAGTCAGTTAAAATGATAGATGGCCTCGAGATGGACTGAGCCATTTCCACCGTACATGATACTTCCTTTCATGGACGTTTTATGCTCATATCTCCACCTAGTCATCCAGTAAGTCGAGCCCAAAATGCAAAAGGGGTCTTGCGCTGACCCATATTCAGATAGACCCATCACTTTGAACCCTTTTGGCCGGGGAATACCCTCAGGGACTACACAACTAGGGAACTCACAAGGGTCTCTTAGAACTGCCCAAGAAGTCTTACATTGCCGATCTAGTTGATGGGGTTTCTGTTTAGAGGGCAGTAGATGAAGCACTGGGTTAGATGTGATTTGATAGTTTGTGTGGTTCTTATGCTTATACCGTAGCTACACCTGGTTAGCAAGTCGATGATGGGCCTATGTAGGATACTTTCAGACCTCTCTCACCTGTGAAATGACGGTATTAGGTACCACCATAGTCTCCTCATTCAGTTGTTAAGTGTAACCCAGTTCGAGCTACTTTCGTGTGCTCACTCACAAGCATGCATCCAGCTGCCCAGGAAGGCCAAGTAGACATCACCATCTGAGTACGAACCAAGACACCATCAAATCGCGCGAAAACAGAAAAAGTCCAGATTGCCGTCTGGGTTCCCTTTTGCTGATATAATACAAAGGCTTTATCTCATAACCCGCAGCAATTCAACAAACGACAAAAAAAGTTTCCGGTATGGCCGTATTATCCTCCCCCCTCACTCCGTTTGTAGATTTTGCGCATCCTCAAACATCCCAGATGTGAAAAAGCCTACGCCCACTAAAGCGCCTCCCCCTTCTTCGTTGATTCCTCCTCGTCAGGTATGGATGGTGCAATTAGCTAGAGAATTTTCGGGTAATCTTGGCAATAACTGTTCAAAGGGTTAGGTGTCGTTCTTGGCTCATATGAGGACAGATATGGACGTACTGTGAAGGGCGACAACACTGAAGATGAAGACCAGAGAGAGAACCAGAACAACAACGGGGTCAACCTTCAGACCGGGCGACTCGTCAGTGTAGAGTCCTGTATCGCATGTTAACAACCTGTCCTGAATGCTCCAACCTCCTTTACACGAAAAGGGGCAACATACGCAGCATGGTGCTGGAGGAGCCACCGGCGCCGGCAGCACGGGTGCTGCTTGGTCGCGCATTGGCAATCTTCTCCTTCTGATCGGCGGCAGCGCGTCGTCGGATAGCAGTTCGGGGACCGCCAGGGATGGCAGGGGACGAGGGGCGGCCGACGCTGGCACCGCTGGCAGCAGCGCCGCTGTCGGGGGAAGAGGGACGAGGAGAAGACTATAGCTCAGGAGTCAGCATTCAAGCTCTTGATTGACAAGATAACGATGGAGCCTCTGTGTGGAGGAACCAAAGTCGCAGCGCATCACCAGCAGCTCGCGACACTAGCATTGGTAGCATCGCGACCACGTGCGATTGACTGGCCGAACAGAAGAGATGGATTCCGTACCATTGTGAAGAAGAAAACCGAAGAGACCTAGGAAGGACAGTTGACACGGAACCGCTGCAGGATTCCTAAAGTCGATAAAGCTAGAGACGCGAAAAGGAGAGAATGTCGAGGTTGGAATTAAAGGTCGAGACGGGCTGGGCTGCGGTCGAAATTATGGGCGTCTTCCCCAGTAAATGGGTCGGTAGGGAGTTGAGGCCACCTTCGCCAGAAAACAGGGAGGTCGGGTCCTCTTTTTTCCGGATCCCCCCCCCGGGTCCAAGCTTCAAAGTTGCAGCTCGACCGGCGTATGCTCCACCAAAGGGACATGCGACTGGCTACCGGATAAGGCCGAGATGCGGTCCTGAGTTCAAGCATGATTCACCACTGGAGTACAAAGGCGTCGGGGGGATTTTACAATTTAGTGACAATAGCTATGTATAGTAGAGATGACTATAGACTCTACTCCCGCTGATCCTACTGATCAGCACAAACGCTGTCTTGCTCGCTTCCGAGTCCGCTCGCAGACTCGCATGTATGAGGTGATGTATAATTCAAGAAAAAAAAAGACAGAAGCAGAATCAAAGACGCAAACCATGAGACAAATGGAATCGCAAAAAAACCCGCCCCTCGCCGCTGGCAGGTTATCCCATCCACACACGGGACTCCCTCTCGCACATGCTTAACCGTTCCTCTACCCCCGTGCATGGTCCAGAGGCCTCTTCTCCCATCGCAGCAGAATTCGCCCTCCTTTTTTTCCTCCACCAGCGTATTTGCACAAAAATAGGTAGTCCTTTTCAAACACCACGTGTCCATCTCCGGGAGAAGAAGATCCTGTTCTTCCACCAATGATCGTCCCGTGCTTGCTTGCTTTTACTTCTGGTTGCTGATCCATCTTTTGCCCCGAATCCGTGAGATGTAATGGCAATGCAATGCCCGCTCCAGAGGACCTCCGCGCTGATGCCAACCGAGTTTCGCCGGGTAACCTCGCGTCGAGGGGAAGTTTGAGTTTGTTGGTGAGGTCCGTTTCCTTCCAACCACTCAATTATGTAACATTAGACAATAGTACATCTACACCAGGAAACGAAAGCTCTCAACCAAACGCCTTCCGCTATGATGGCAATTGTGCAGATCAAGGGTTGTTGTGTGTTTCGAATCGTTGGAAAAAGTTCGACATAGAAAATAGAAGTGAAGGTGGGTATTTTAGAGAGTGACGTCGAGAACAAGGCTAACATCGGCCACGTTGGGGCCAGCCAGGTCTTCAAGAACGGGTATCAAGTCTAATAGCTCGTTATCGTGAGCATCAGAGAACCAACTGCTGATAGGAACTGCGTGTTGGGGGTGGAAGATGTATGACGTTGGTGAGTTGTCGATGATGATGGTATCCTTCAGATCTCGTCCAACTTGAGAGAGATCCTTAACATAGTTGCCTTGGTGGTTATAGCAGCTCTCTCGGAAGAGTCTGTGGTGGACGACTTTGTGGATGTCGAGCTGGTCCAGCAAAGGGTCTCCATACTGCAGATCATTACATTAGTACTAGTCGAGCGATTGCGGAGGATCTGATAAGACTCACCTTAGAGACAGACGCTGTGAACACTACAACCTCGTACAGCTCGCCAACTCGCTTCATGAACTCGTCGACGCCTGGTCGCTTTATCACATAGACGTTGTGGTAGTTACCCTCAATCTCAACAGGGATGGTGAAGTCGGCCTGATGCAGAATCTGTCAAATAATTAGCGCATGCCATACGATAGCTTATCACAGTACATACCTTGAAGGAGCTATGGACCAGAGTTTCGTCCAGATCAAGAACCAGACATTTCCGGCCCTTGTGCTCGGGCGCAATCGGGGGAAGCAACCACTTCTGCGGCTCAGGCGCCGATGGGCCTTCGGGGAATGGAACGGGTGCCACGGCAGAGGGACCCGGACCTGGGGGTGGAGGTGGAGGAGGTATCGTGCTTTGGGGTGGTTCTTCGGCTGCAGGGGCTACCTGCACTTCTTCGGCCTCATCGACGGGAGCATCTCGCATATCAACGTCACCAGTGTCGGCCGTCTTGTTGGCTTGCTCCTTGGGCTCCTCGTCTGCTGGAGATGGCTTGGGTGGCTCCACCGTGACGGCGGGGGGAATCGATTGCTTCGACTCCCTGTTTTCTCGCTCTGCCACTGTAATCTCGTCGTTGGTGCTGCCAGATGAAGTAGGCTCGTCCTTGGGCTCTTGTGTAGGGGCTGGTTGGGCTTCTTTCTCGGGAGCTGGCTTGGGCTGCTCCTGGGGAGTGTTGGTTCGCGACCTAGCAGATGTTGGCCGCTGAGGCAGCTTGTCCAGCTTGTGCACGTTTTCGTTGTTTTCCTCGCCGCCGTTGGGGCCCTCGGGTGTGACGCAACATCCAAGGAACGAGAGCAGACCACCTCTCTTCTTCTTCTGGGGGGGAGCAACGGGAGAGCTTGGCTGGGTGTTTACAGGGGTGTTTGTGGGTTCGGTTTCGCCGCCAGTCCGGTTGCTAGACGTGCTTCCGTTCCGTCGTCGCCCCCGGAGGCTACCTTTGGAGTCTTTCGATCGGCTTCCGATGCTGTTCCGGGGGTCGCTGACGGTCGCCCCACTCAAACCCGTAGATGTTGGTGACGATTGGTTCCTCTGTGACGATGATCTCGAGGGAACTTGGAGGAGCCCACGGCCTTTCTTGGAGCTTGACCCATCTTCTGGTGACAGTAGATCCTTGTCTTTGCCCATCTCAGTGTCGGCGGAGTTTGACTGAAGTTGAATTTCGTCGTTGGGAGTCTGCGGCTTGTCGGACATGTTTGCTGTTTGCTTGAAGCCCGTCAGTGAATGTCTAGCAGAAGTTGATTTCCAAGCAGCGATTGGGAGCCGTCAGCAGCCGGATGAAGTACCACATCCAGGAGCGCGCAGACGTGCTGATCACCAGCTCACACCAATATCATCCCAGCACAGTCTTCAAACTGGTCGCGACAAGGTCGCCAAGGAGACGATACTGTTCCCGTGTTGTCACGAGCATATAGCAACCAGAAACCGCGCAGGGGGCTATCAGGATCGCGCAAGGGATGATGGCAACTCACGTCGTCGACCACGTCCACACACAAAACCAGTCCTAAATCAACAGCCCCTAATTCTTTGTAGATGGCCTACAGAGGCCCGGGACGCGGGAGGAGGCGAGACAGTTCGATATGGCGTCGATGAAGGAGGCGAAGGGCTTCAGAGCGCAGAGGGGGCAAAGTTGGTGGGAAATTGCAGCGCGTTTGGGCCGAGGCAAGCGGTGGCTGAAGGTTGTATCAAGGCAAAAGGTGCGAGTGAATGAAGCGAAAGGTAACCAAAGGGAGAACCGGAGCGAATGAGTGACTCGTCAAGAGACTGCCGCAAACGGGAAACCTGTTCGGGGGTTGCGTCGGTCGGGGATGGAGCTCGGTGAGGAGGAGGAAGAACGGAGGGCGGGCGGAGGACGGAGACGTGAAGCAGGGCGGATCGGAGGCTGAGAGGGAGGACCTGGCGCGCAAGCGAGATGATTGCCTTTGAAACGTAGATTGGGTCTTGGGCTGGGCACTTGGGGAGGAAGAGGAAATTGGAAGATCAAGGCTGGGAGCGCGCGCAGGGGGGTAAGTGGTAAAACTGCCCGGTCTCTGGAGACTCCCTACCTGAAGGCTGAAGGTTGGATTTGGAAGGCTGGACGGGCGCGGCGGGAGCAGCGGGAGACGTGCTGGAAGCCGGGGGGAACATCCGCTGGAAACGCTGAGCGGCAGGGACACTGGGACGTCGAGAGACTGTGTGAACTGTGAGAGGATGGCCGAACGGGACGGGGCTCGACTGGGCTTGACTGGGGTGGGTGGGAGAGGAGGTGTGAGTGGAGTTTTGGTTGAGATTAGCCCTCGGCGAAGGATAGTACAGTATTGGGGTTGATTTGAGACTGAGATATACGCACTGTATTATCGCAGTTTTTCGTCACACTAGAGACAGTGCTAATATTTCATTGACACCCCCTCACAATACCACTCTATCTCTCCCCTTGTCTCTCATCTCCGCTAATAATGGTGCCCGCCAAACTCATCTTAACCACCCTGTCCTATGGTCGCCCGTGGCCCGCCCATGCTCGGTGCGGCGCCTAGGACCCCTGCCCCAGGCTTAAGTAGCAATAACTGACTGCGGGAGGATGTCCCCTTTGGCCTCTCCCGCGACCAAGTCAACAGCAGCTTGACTTTTGCGACGTCTGTGCTCCACGATATCCCCTTGCCGGGTCTACAGTGTCTGCGTCCCAGCTCTCTGATGCGCCGCTCACGAGTCGAGCTCGCATGTTAAGGGGACTCATGATGTGGGTTCAATCCGGAGACCTGGCGCCCGCTAGGTTGAGATAGACTCACGGCCACGGCTTTCACGGGGCTTTCGTTAGCAGGGCCGAGAAGAAATGGGAGAGCTTGCCCATTGCGTGGTGGCCACTCAGTTCACGCTCGACCAGCTGCTCCATGCTCCAAGCTCTCCCCGGCTTTTCAGCCGTGCTCCCTGCTGTTCGCTGTCTGCTGTCCGAGAATGCCTGGGCGCACTCGCACTCTTCCCAGTTTCCTTGTGGCAACATCATGGGTGCCAGATGCCAGGGCACAAGGGTCAAGAAAAAATGAGACACCGGTACATAGACATCAGCCTTCCATCCCATAGGAATGCGTATGAAGCTGCAGTGAGATGCCAGAATAATACGTCAAGCACCTATGGCTTTGTCTTTGAACACTATCTTTTCCCTATTTTTTTTTGCTATTTTTATGTGAATTATGTCGTCAGAAAATAGCAGCCTTTGAGAGAGTTCGAGGTACTTTGCCCTAGGCTGTCTCATTTGTTTCTTGACCCGCCTACACGGGTAGATGCAGTCCCGACGAGGTCTGGTGGTGTGCTGATAGTGTGTCCTGCGAAGGTCCTCTTGTGCATGTTTCATTGAAGCACCCTCTTCCGATTTGTACTGAGGCCCGAAGCTCTTGTCGATTCATTGCCGTTGCTCCGTTAGCAACGCCGAATCTCCATAGCATGGAGATGAAGACTCCCAGCAAAAGCACATTTTCAGCCATCCTGAATGCTCAAGTCCGTGGTCAAAGAGACTGAGACACGTAGAAAGGGCATCAACCTTGTCAGTCCAAGAAGATACGTCCGGTCCAGACGGCATGATTGGCCGCGTTGGCGCCTGGATCAGTGATGTCTCCATGCATCGTGGGCCCCTCAGAATTGACCAGTCGAGAGACCTACATACCCGCTGTGGCCGGTTGAAGACCTCTTGCCACCATCCCAAATCCGTCAGAACCCTTGCGCCTTTCTCTGGTGATGATGAAGTTCTTGATGGTTCTCGGTCGGCATTACCTACGTTTCCTAGAACACGACAGGGATCAGCAGGGAAACTCGTGAGCCACAGCAAGCCTCCCGGGCGTCTGGTCATTCCCATGAGGCTACGTAATTAGCTTGTGGTCACCCAATGGGTCTGTGGCGACCCATCCTTGGACCCTGGAGATAGAGAGAAAAATCGTGGGAGCTTCCTGTGCATCCGAAATGTACGTGTGAACTGGCAATGAATTGGCCATGAACTAGCCCAACTTGCGACCTGTCGGATGTCGATGTTCAGTCGCATTGCCCGGGTCCCATGCCCCTGGCTACCTTAGTTAATTGCATGGTGGATCGGCGCTCGATGTCCATTCGCCCTTGGCTTTGTGGAGGAGACCTTCATACTGGACCCCGTTGATGAAGACATGTGCGTAGAGTTGACTGGGACTTGGAAACCAGAGCCGCATGCTTAAGCACCCGCAAAGTCTGTCTTTATCTCAAAGGCGACCAACTGGAGATCTGGGCAATGATATGTGGCTCTGTGTGCCTGCTTTTGTTCCAGCCATGGAAGTTCTAGACCAGTTTCTTCTGTTACATTCATACAGATGAGATGCGGGCCATGACAATCCGCGACAGGTACAATCCAGTCAAAAGCCCCTGGCGCCCTCAATGTGCCATTATGTACGCCCAAGACACGTCACAGAATTTTATACATGCCAAGCACACGATAAGGATTGCATGAGGCCTCAAACGTGCCTGTGAATAAACTTTTTGAGATTCTCGAAGTTCTCTAGGGTAGACGTTCAGCAACGGGTTGGACCAGCTGAACAGGAGAGCGGAGATACTTGTCTGATTAAGGATTAGCTTCCCCCCAATGCCTTAACCGACCAATCAGGAGCCGAATGTTTCGGCCCATGCTTTTCCCCAGCTTTTCCCATATCATGTGACTGCACGCTGTGGCGTCATTCCCGTCCCGAGCTGGCCGCTTCCGTCGGCTGCAGCAGGCGCAGCCAGGCGAGTTGCAGTCGCATGTGGCACTTGCCTCGGAATCCGTATTCACATGCTCACACGGCGGCTTTATGACACCTGCCTACCTAACCTAATCAAAGCACAATTGTTGAACCTGGATCGATTCGGCTATCTGATTCCTCGCATCATCGAATCTTGCACCGTTTCATTATTCATTGAACTTTCTGTTTTCATCCCGAGTCGTAAAAGAGACCTTCTCGCCGGATGGGGAAGTGAGGGAACCTTTCTGAGGCTCTCGAGAGTCGCTCGTGCTGCTGTGGGGAAGCTCCAGCGCATTCAACGTCATCCCAATACCATCACCAATGGCTGCGCAATCAACATTGCGGCATACTGCCGCTGAGGAGATGCTGGCGGCCTTTCTTGACAAATGGACTGGCAGGATACAGACAAAACTCCGCCGAACTTCGCGCACGACGCGTATCCTCGCGACTCTGGCACTCGCGGCCTCAATTATCCTCGGCACAGAGGGAGGGCGACGATGGTGGAAGAACCGACGACATGAGCGAGAACAAGGTCGCAAACTTGTGCGCACCAACTCATGGCTACACAACAAGGATGGATCGCGAACAATCTATGTTCCCTACAAAGATGGGACAACCAAGGTTGTCATCAACACCACCAAGCCACTCACATTCGACGCTCATCGGCGCCTCTTCCTTAACCCACCGCGCGTTTCTGGACTGCGCGAAGGCACCGTGCCCTCAGCGCAAACGAAGCCTGGCCTGAATCTTGCTTTCCTGCACCAATTTCTAAGCTTGATGAGCATTATGATTCCGAGGTGGTCGAGTAAAGAAGCCGGATTACTACTCAGCCACGGCGTATTTCTGATGCTGCGGACGTATCTTTCGCTGGTCGTGGCCCGCCTCGACGGTGAGATTGTTCGCGATCTTGTCGCTGGCAATGGCAAGGCTTTCCTCTGGGGAATTCTCAAGGTAAGGACGAGATCAACGTGTCCGAGGAGTCGGTAGCTGACAATCATTAGTGGTGCGGGCTTGGAGGCTTCGCCTCATACACCAACGCCATGATCAAGTTCCTCGAGTCCAAGGTATCGATCGCATTTCGAACGCGACTTACACGATACATCCATGATCTCTACTTGAACGATAACCTTAATTACTATAAGCTCTCGAACCTGGACGGAGGCGTTGGCCAAAGCGCGGATCAGTTTATTACCCAAGATCTGACTCTATTCTGTGCAGCAGCCGCCAACATTTACTCGTCACTTGGAAAACCGTTTGTCGATCTTTGCGTCTTTAACTACCAACTCTACCGGTCGCTTGGTCCTCTTGCTCTGACAGGTCTTATGAGTAATTACTTCTTGACTGCAAGCATCCTTCGACGGCTTTCCCCGCCATTCGGCAAGCTAAAAGCCGTGGAAGGACGCAAAGAGGGTGACTTCCGAAGCTTGCATGCCAGGTTAATCGCCAATGCCGAGGAGGTTGCCTTCTATGGCGGTGCGGAGACGGAAAAGACATTTCTGAACCGCGAATTCAAGTCACTGAAGTCGTGGATGGAAGGCATCTATATGCTCAAGATCCGATACAACATCCTTGAAGACTTTATTCTCAAATACAGCTGGAGCGCCTACGGATATCTCCTGGCATCACTGCCCGTCTTTTTGCCAGCATGGGGCGGCGTTGGTGGTCGAGCTGAGATGGCCGAGAATGGACACCGGGGAGGCCGAGAACGCAATCGCATGAAGGAGTTTATTACCAACAAAAGGCTCATGCTCTCACTTGCAGATGCTGGAGGTCGCATGATGTATTCAATCAAGGACCTTTCGGAGCTGGCCGGGTACACTAGCCGTGTATACACGCTCATCTCGACTCTGCATCGAGTACACGCCAATGCATACCATATCCGAGGTGGCCAAAGCGAACTGTATTCACTATCCGATGTTCAAGGGACAATCCAGAAGGGATTTGACGGTGTTCGGTTTGAGCATGTTCCGGTTGTGGCCCCTGGTCTGTGGCCGCAAGGAGGCGAGGAGTTGCTTGACTCCCTGTCTATCATAATTCGAAGGGGGGAGCATCTACTTGTAAGTTTTCCCAGACATGACATGTGCCGTTTCTAACGCAAACTAGATTTCTGGATCAAACGGAGTGGGTAAAAGTGCCATTTCCCGAATTCTCGCAGGTCTTTGGCCAGTATACAGAGGATTGGTGAGTCGGCCGAAGAACGTCGGCCAAGATGGCATCATGTTCTTGCCTCAGCGACCGTACCTGAGCCCAGGCACACTCCGCGATCAAGTTATTTATCCCGACGGCCATGTGGACATGCGAGAGAAGCGCAAATCTGAAGATGACCTTAAGAGCGTCCTGGAGGCGGCGAGGTTAGGCTACCTTCCCGATCGAGAAGGAGGGTGGGATACACGAAAGGAGTGGAAGGACGTCCTTAGTGGAGGTGAGAAGCAGAGGATGGGATTTGCTCGTCTGCTATATCATGAACCTCAGTATGCCATCGTGGATGAAGGCACCAGCGCCGTGTCAAGCGACGTGGAAGGCTTGCTTTACGAGACATGCAAGGAGAGAGGAATTAGTAAGTTGATTCCATGTCGGCATTTTTCATGTGATGCTGACATGCAGCAGCTCTCATTACCATCTCAACTCGGGCTTCCCTTAAGAAGTACCACACATACAACCTCGTCCTAGGAATGGGAGAGCGAGGCGATGAGTGGGAGTTTGAGCGAATTGGAACAGAGCGAGAGAAGATGCAAGTTGAGAAGGAGTTACAAGACCTGCACGAGCGACTTGCACAGGTGGACGAGTGGAAGAAGCGACAGGATGAGATCGAGGCTGAGCTGGCAGCGGTGTGGACGGATCAGGGAGAGAAGCTGGAGGCCCCGGCGTACGTGGAAGAGGTTGTTGAGGCCCAAGAGTAGGCCCGTCCCATAGTAGGCGATTGGAGTCATGGTGCATGGAGCAGGCTGGCGGATATGTCTTGTACAAGCAAGTAAGCAGAAAGAGGGCGAATGGATATCTACGCGCCCACAACTGACGGCATCTTGGGGACCATGTGGCTGGCTGCTTCGGCCGAATATGCGGAGTTTTTCGAGTTGTCTGATGCTCGAATGCGTAGATTGTCTAAGAGCCGAGGCGGTGAGGGAGGTTGTAAACTCTGATCTTTGTCTCTAGACTCTGTCATTGAATCCAAGGGTTAGGGTTGTCAGAGTCAAGATCAAGAAGGACGAACGAGTACCGAGATGGACCGCGGCACTCTCATCACATCATGGGGGATGAGATGGTAAACTGAACCCTGCCATTTTCTTCCCAAGCTTATAATTGATCATTGACGTGCCCCGGGAGCCTAGTTCACAGCCACCACCAACGGCCCCCAGAAGCATCATCCATGCATCGGTTAACTTCTCAATAAGCAATGGAGCAGCTCCCAGGGCTTGAAAAAAAAAAAAGCCCCCCAGCAGCCCAGGTTCTTTTCCAGCTCACGCACGAAACGCCACTGAACCAGGCCGTCATCCCCCCCAATCACTAGTCTGCTCTGGGCACACCACCGCATCAGACTATTAGCGGCAAGCAGCATTTTAGGGCAGCCCGGATGAGCGTCGATCCCGGTAAGCCTTTTTTTCCTCTCTTTCGCCCCCGAAAAGAGGATCTGGACCTGAGCTGAATGGGGGAAACCACAAGGTTCTGTAGAGACTATTGACGACAAGAATTTGAGCGACCAAATGATCAGCAGAAAGAAAAAAAAAAAAAGAGACTATTTCCTCTCCCTGCCTGCCACCCTTTCTTTCCCTTTCTTTTTACCAGTGCCGTGCCGTCTTTGATGCTTGTCTTGACATCCCGTCTTAAAGCTTGTCTCGCCTTTTCAACGAGCTTTCTGTGGAAATTGCGCAACCAGGCTGTCATTGACAAAAAGAAGGCTCTGTCCTCTCTTTCTTCTTCTCCTCAATTTGAACAGACAAAGCCTTACTACCTTAATTAACGCGCCTTTTATTCCCTCCCATCTTCTCTTTCAGTTAAAGCCTGGGTTTCCCCCCTCTCTCGCGCTCGCCCCATTCCAGAGTTCATCGTCATCAAGCTTCCTTCTCCCCCGCATATTTTACACAATAGAGTTTCAGAGCTATGGTATACCTTGCTCTGGAATTCCTCTCAACGCCATAAAACTACCAAGAACCAACAAATCATACAGTTTGTATTGATAAACAGCTGCAGCCATGATCCGTGGCCACGGCCGCGGTCCCGGTTCCCTCGGTTCTCGCTCCGGCGTCTCTTACATGCCCCCCATCGACGAGAACGAGGTCGCCTCTACACCTTCACCCAGCCCTCCCAAGACTCCTCTACGAGTACCGCAAAAGTCTCCGCGGCGAGGAATGCGGACTCACAACGGCGTCACAAAGATCAACAGCAATAACGGCGCCGCAAAGCTCAACGGTGTACTTCCGCCTCCGTACGTCCCACCTTATATACTCTCTGCTGGGTATTCGCCCCCACACGCTCCGCCGACGCTGCATCCTCCGCCGCCGAGCTATAAGGAGGCTCATGCGGTAAAGGGTAAACTCGTCGAGGGGGATTCGCTTGGCGAGGAAGAAGGAGTTGTCCCGCGAGGGCGAATTTGTGGTGTTGATAGGAGGAGAGTGTGTTGCTTGTTTGGTGTCGCTGTAGCCATCATGGCTATTATTGCCATAGGACTTGGCATTGGATTGACAGTTGGCTTGAAAGACAAGTAAGTGAAGCCATCATGAAGAAGAGACCCAACCAATTAACTAACCCCTTTAGGCGTCAAGACTCAAGCGAGGATAACTCCCCATTGAAGGATCCCAACTTTCCAGCCGGCTCCTTCTCCTTCAAGGCAAACCTCCAGAAGCCATTGACAGAATGTACCTCGAATCCATCCACATGGCGCTGCTACCCCTATACCGAGGGCGAACCGGCAACCTTTTTCTGGATCATCACCTACGTCAACACCCAGTTCTACAAGATCTCATCCACCGACAACCCCTTTGCACCCTCCTTCACCAACCTCACCCTCGAGCTCCTTGACGAAAACACCCCCAAGGAGCGTCTCCTCTTCTCCTTCTCCATGAACAAGACTGTTGTACCGGATGATCAACTTTCGTCCAGCAATCGTGCTGCGCGGTGTACCTTTGACGACACGCGCTTCGAGGCGACACTTTGGACACACAAGAGCGATGGTCACAATAATGATGACGACAAATCCGACAATAGCAATTTCGTCGCCTGGCCTGGTGACGTCGAGATTGTTCAGAGCAAATCCTTCAAAAGCGGATCACCAAAATGCGTGGATGAAGACGGCGACAAGGTGGGCGACGTCAAGTCTCGTTCAGGGGCTTGTGAATGTCGATACACCAACTTTGACACGGACTAATCAGTCCACCACGTGCTTACCACAGCACATTAACCACATTACATGAACTATTGGTAATGGATACTTGGGTGATTTTAATAATGGTTTAGCGGGAAAAAGGAACAGGTGATTAAGCGATGGAGTTAATGATACCCAGATATGACAAACTGCTTTTCGGTCTTTTTGGTTTGGAATGAGCGTTAATGATACGTAGCGGATATGAAGTACAAAATGAACCACCAACTAATGAAAACGAAACAAATCCACCTACAAAAAAAAGAAAGGGAACAAAGCGGTAAAAAGCAAGTTGTCTGAACCTTGAACTCTTGCATGCATGTATCACTTGATACGGTCTCAAAGGAATAAGACATGCGTGACAACCGAGAAAAAAAAAAGAAAATCGACTTTGACCTGCCTTCTCAAATCAATCATCAAAGTATCCCTTTCCAATGTACGCCAAAGCAGGAAGATTGCCATCCGCCAGCCTCTGCTCGAGATGCTTGTTTCTGGCCATTAGATGGCGGATGGCAATGGGCATGTCATCCATGGTCGCCTGGACAAACTTGTCGAGATTGTTCATCTTGACAGAAGTCTTGAGACTCCTTGCATTGAGCTCAGAGACTCGCTTGTTGACCTTCGATCCAGGTTCCTTACGATTTTGGAACCGCTTCTTGCTCCTGTCATATATTGAGCCAGTCTTCTTAGCCTTCCCTCGCCCAGCGCCATTCTTGGGAAGAGCGAATTTTACTCCCCTTCGTGCCGTAGGAACAGGAGATCTATCGCTGCCACTTTCAGATACGTCGTAATCAGGGTCGGCGCGTGCACAACGCAAGTTGGTGTAAGAAGCCCTGGCATCCTCTTGAGCAGCTTCATCATCGTCTATAGCAGTAGGTTTGCCGCCATACACCACCGGTTCAAGGCTGTGTGAATTGAGCCACGAGGGAGCTGCCACTGCCACTGCCGCTGACGGTTGGTCGTCAACAGCTCCCCGGGCAATCTTCTGGGGAACACGCAATTGGGCAGGTCGCCGAGGTCTCTGATGTTGATCTTGACCAGGCTGATGCCTACCAGCAGGTGGTCGAGGGGCCTGCTCTTCATCCCTATCCTGTCGATCCATCCACTTCTGAAAATACTCGAGTCGTTCTGCTGGGGCTGAACCTGCCTGCTGCTGATGTCGGTGAGGTTCTGATCCCGGGTCTGGGTGCGGGAATGGCCACATGACTCCTCCAGCCATAGTCTCCTCGATGGCATCGGAAAATTCGTCATCCATTGAATCAGACATGGGATCTGGAGTCCTGGGACTAAAGAAATACTCCCAGAAGAGTGCCATCTCTTCAGGGCTTTGGTAGAAGGGATGCATCTTGCGAATCGCAATCTCTCGCAGAAGCGACGTGACGCTGGGTCGTTCGCCTGGCACCTCATGCTGGCATCGCATAATTAGATCGCGCAGGGCAGGATCGACGTGAGAGAATGCTCGGTCTTGCAGCGCCCACCCATACGTGTTCCCTGATTGTGTCCCATCCATACTATCAAAATGATAGGCATCAAGTGGATACTGCTCTTGAAGGAATGTGATGGACGCTTCCATCTATGGCTTATTAGAGGAATCAGGATATAGGGATGGTTAAACTAACCACTTTGCCAATGAAAAAGATGTTTGTCCAAGTACCAAACCGGCCAGCAATCCGATGTCCTTGAGTGAGATCTTCGCCTGCGAATTCGGATCCATCTAGGTTGGCTCCCTCATCCGTCCGTATGTGGTCCCAGTCCTGGTGAGCTTGCTCCTAGTAGCGGTTAGAAACTCTTGATGTATGTGTCAAATATGCCACGTACCGGAGACACTCTGTGGAGCTTGCAAGGCCTCCTCATCTTCCAGTACTTGGAATCGTTCCAGGTCCTCCAATTGTTGGCCATGACGTAACTAAAGGCACCGAGATCGTGAAGCTAGGAATTCGTCAACGTGTGCCTCATACGCTCAGGTGTTGGAGAATTACCTTGAAAACAGGTTTGTCCGGATGGGTATCAGTTGCACCAGCGAGAACTATCAACAAGGTTAGAAGGGGTGAATATGTAGAACACTATACACGTACTGTTCAACTCTTCCAAGTCTAGGTGAACATCGTGCGATTGTTGGATATGCTCCAACTGCGTCAAGAAGTGTTCCAGAGTGTGAGTGTCAATGGCTGTTTGCAACTCTTTTTCAAAGTCTCTGTTCATTTCACGGAAAGAAGGCACATATGCAACAGCGGCAACTCCTCGGACCACTGGACACGAATCAGTACAAGGACACAAGCGTATAAGGAGAGATACATACAACATTCCCAGATTCCCCAAAGAGTTCTGTCTGGGAATTGCACATCCATCCGACCGGCTTCGCCCAATATCCTGAATAAGTCTCCGTGTTCCATGAACTCAAAGACAATGAGTTGGAGGGAACTGGCGTTAAAGTCTGAACCATTCCTGTACTGGAGATGAGCCAGAGGATTCCTCTGTCTGACTTGATCCCGTATCTTCATGGCTTCAGCGTGTAGGTCGATGATCTGGCTGGTATGCTCGGCACCGGCGTATCGAAGATGAAAGCGGGATTCCCTGTCGACGTCAAAGCTTCTACCAAGACCCCTTTTGATCACCACCTTTTTACAGGATCCATCCTCAAACCAAACCTTCCATAGGGAAACAAATCCATGACCGCCGGCAGCAAGGACTTTGACGAATTCGAACTTGAAGCCCTTCCACTGCGCATCGTCAATGCCGCGCCTTGCAGTATTGTCATCTACGCGCTCAGGTATCCGGCTTTCGATCGACGCGCTGCGATAGTTGAAGTTGTATCTCTTGCCCAATTGGAAATTGTTGTGTCGGACCCTATCCCAGTATTCTGGTGGAATCGTTGGACAGTTGTGCAACAAGACCTCGGTTTCACCCCTGATGATGGCGGCCTGCAAGGTCATCATATTGCGCCAATGGAGGAGGTCGTTATCAGGGACCATGATGGTCCTGACTTGAATATCTTCGGGCCGCATGTTGAAATGATGGTGAATGAATGATTGAACGTGTCTATCGTGTGAACATGGCAAAGTGCCAAACTCGGATGGGGGATTTCCTTGGTAATAAGCATGTTCAGGAACAAAGACGGGACAACTTCAACGTCGGGCTGGTTCTGCAGGGCGGCAGTCCGATTCGTAACAAGGGAGGAATCCCATGTCAAAGCCAGCCTCAATGGCAGCATTGTGAGGGACTCGAAGCCGAATCTGGATGTCTTGGGACAAAGAATCGCGGGGAGACCGTGTGCTTCTTGGCGACTCCTTTGTTACTGTCTGGTTGGGTCCAACAGCAACGATAACCGATTCTAATTCGGGAGTTGAAGCCAGGGAGACGAGGACGGCCGTGCGCGGACGTGAAAGAAATCCCTTTGATGCTGTGATACACTCCATGATGATGGGTGAATGCGCAGGTGATTCGTCGAAGCTATTGTCAATGCAGCCATGATGGCTGAATCTGAGGAGGGGGAGCTCCTATTCTTACCTGAAGACGTCGTCTTTGTCCCAATTATGATGGTATCATCAGAGAACGAGCGTACCTTGGTCGACTTCCATGTGGCACAATGAATTGAGTCTCGTGGGGACGACCTTGGTGTTGACCACCTCGAGTCTGGTGTCTTCATGTCATGTCCTCGGGTGAATTAGAATGGGGCCCAGGGTAGGTCCGTAGAAGCAACGGGCACCATGTGGGGGCAGCATGCCTTCTGCACTGTAGCGCCGCGACTCCGCGAGGTACGTATAATATCCGCCCGCGTGGAACGACGTGGGACCACGACTTTAGGCTAAATTGCTTTCTCCCGGAGCATCATCCTCTCGGTCATGATATTCAGCATCAATTCTACCCTTATTCTTCCGCGCAAATCCACCGACAGAAAAAACCTCTTCAAGCTCCTAAGACTGGGGAACCTAGGCAAATGCTTGTGGGCTGTAAAGCTGTACTGATACTGCTACCACGTCACCCAGCCTTGACCAGAGTCATCCGACGACCCGGCCGGGGTATATGGTACGGGGGCGCGTCTGGGCTCCCCGTGGATGGTCTGCCGCATCAATCACAGAAGACCAAATGCTGTCCTGGCACACAATCCACCGGGCCTTTGCCGCGACACCGACTCCAGTTGTGGTTAAACGCACAAATGGGCGTTGGCGGAGCTCCCGGTCTGCCACGGTAAGCTTGCCGCAAGCTCTAGACGACCTACGCCAAGGGACCTGCATCATCTGGGCTTACAGAAATGGGACATGACACCCATCTCGCTGTCATGATATGTTCGGCGTGTATAATTGCTTTTGGCCTAGATCTCTTGCTGCTTTCCTCGCTTCTCTCTCCCCCCACGACCAGGGCTTGGTTCGCGGGGTGATTCTGCGTCCTTCTCTTGGCCCGGGGTGGCTGTACATGTGCCAGATGCTCGAACGACAAATAGAGTGACTCGAGTTTCGGCGTGCGGTGAGTTTTGCATGTTTCTGATCCTGCTCGGTGAGACCTTGACCGACAGTATGGGCTTTTGTTTAGACGGGTATTGAGAATCACTCGGGACGTCGGTCATGATGGTTGAAAGGCCGGCGTTTGTTCTCAGCCTCAGACAACTCAACCGCGACGATAAGCGATTGAGATCCCAGCTCGACCATGAGCGTCTCTCAGTGGATCACACGCCCTTCTGGAATTGCCAGGCTAGTGATCCAATTTGATAATATCCAGCGCGGCCACCGCTTTTCCCAAACATCCAGATGCCCACCCTTCGCCGGGTGAATTCCCTTGGGCCCCACAGAGGGCGGCAATGGTGGCCGCGCTGGTTCAATACGACCTCGAATCGATGGATGAGACCACGCCTCATTCTTGCACGACCTTTGCACACCTCTCACGCTTTCAGTTCACGCCCGGCCAGACCCATGATACCTCTTGTCCCCTACCTTACCCGGGAACAACACTGCACTCTCTCCTCTGCGCTAGCCGTCCACGTCTCGCCGACCCATGCTCGATGGAGTCGCGCTATCAATGCCATGCCGTGCCATTCTCTGTCATGTCGCGCCCATGAGGGACGCCGGGTGAAGCTGCAAAGTCGAAAGCTGGGCCGACTGAGGCATACGGGATGTGGATGTGCTCCTCAGGAGCTCGACGTAGCATAAATACGCCTGTTCCCTCCCTCCTCTCGGGGTTTGCTTCTTCTCCCTCTTCCTCCTCCTCGTCCTCATCTACCCAATTATACCCCGAGACAACATCACAATCCACCAAAATGGCTGATATCCCCACCGTCAAGCTCAGCAGCGGCCATGAGATGCCCCAGGTTGGCTTCGGCCTCTGGAAGGTTGACAACGCCACCTGCGCCGACACCGTTTACGAGGCCATCAAGGCTGGTTACCGTCTGCTGGATGGAGCTTGCGGTATGTGAAAACTCCTTCTACCAGCTTGAAGTCATTACAGACTTGCCCGTCTCTGTCGATAATATCCTCGAGGCAACAACACCAACAACGTCTGCCCCTCCTTCGATGCTATATCCCTGTTCGCTGCCCCTCCATTGCCCCCTGTCCACTCCCAATTACCCCGGCAGAATAGCCACAATGGACCCCTGCAAATCTGCCACTCCACCAGCGTCATATCAGTTGAGAGCTTGGCCCCACCAGGCGATGGCTTCATGAGACCTGTAGGATTGAGCCATGATATGATACTCTTTCTTCCCCTCAAAGAACCAAAATGAAGCAAGTTCTGATATTCAATCTATACAGACTACGGTAACGAGAAGGAGTGTGGTGAGGGTGTCGCCCGCGCCATCAAGGAGGGCATCGTGAAGCGCGAGGAGCTCTTCATCGTCTCCAAGCTCTGGCAGACCTACCACGAGGAGCAGCACGTCGAGCCCATCACCCGCCGACAGCTTGCCGACTGGCAGGTTGACTACTTCGATCTCTTCCTCATCCACTTCCCCGTCGCCCTCGAGTACATCGACCCCTCTGTCCGCTACCCTCCCGGCTGGCACATCGACGACGCCCAGACCGAGATCCGATGGGGCAAGGCCACCAACCAGGAGACCTGGGGTGCCATGGAGAAGCTCGTTGAGAAGGGTCTGGCCAAGTCTATTGGTATCTCCAACTTCCAGTCCCAGGCCATCTACGACCTCCTCAAGTACGCCAAGATCCGACCTGCCACTCTCCAGGTTGAGCTTCACCCTTACTACCAGCAGACTGAGCTCGTCCGCCTGGCCAAGGCTGAGGGCATCGCCCTGACTGCCTACTCCTCTTTCGGCCCTGCCGGCTTCATCGAGCTCGACATGGACCGTGCCAAGGACGCTGTTCCTCTGATGCAGCACGAGGTCTTCACCACACTCGCCGAGAAGTACGGCAAGACCCCCGCCCAGGTCCTCCTCAGATGGTCTACCCAGCGAGGCATCTCCGTCATCCCCAAGTCGACCCGTCTCGACCTCATGCTGGAGAACCTGGCCTCTGTCAGCTTTAACATCGACGAGGAGGACATGGTCCGCATCTCCAAGATGGACCTGCACCTCAAGTTCAACCAGCCCACCAACGTGAGTAGCAGCTCTTCCCTAATCTCGAGTATTATGCTAATGCCTTGCAGTACTTCCCCACCGAGAAGCTCTGGATCTTTGCTTAGAGAAATGACATGTGATGACGAATTTAAGAAGAAAGAAATAACTTGGGAAACATTTTGTTTTGGGACATTAGGCGTTTGTTGATGATGGGCTGCATTTTGTAGAGTCCAAAGGACATGCTGGAGGAAATCCGCCTCATAGAATTCAAAACACAGTTAACCCTTCAAAGGAATGGCCTGGCTTTTAATGGTGATGATGTGGCTGAGCTGAAACATGGCCGGTCATCGAGTTGAATGATGCGCATTTGATGAATCTCGCCTTCACTTGAAACTGTCTAGACGTTATCGACAACTGTAGCTGCAAATCTTTATTCTGTCTTTGAGAACCATCAGTGCGTGTGCTACTGAGGTACCGGAATGCGGACGAAAGAACCCCCTCCCCAAACGCCATGCTGTTTATCATGATGCCTTTCCAAGGTCTTGATGTTTATGCTCTCACGAAAGCTAGCAGTAGTGTTAGTAGAAAATCTCCTCTGTGCTGGAGGGAAAACTTACTGGCATCAATCTGTTTGATCTGAGGCAATGTTAATCGGATCCTGTTCCTATACGCCACCGGCTCCTGCAACTGTAGAGGATTTCCCTCAAAGTACACCGTCGTGAGGTTTTTCTTGTCCGCGAGGTACTTGGACACCTCCTTGTAATCGCTAACGAGGTTATAACTGGCCCAGAGCTCCTCCAGCTCAGCAAGGGGTGCAAGACCCTCAATACTAGTGACCTTGTTGTTCGAGATGTCGAGAACACGCAACTTGACGTTGTGCTCGAGACCCTCCAGCGATTCTAGGAGGTTATGTGAGATGTATAGCTCCTCGAGTTGTGGCACGTCCTTGAGCGGGGACAAGTCTGTTATGCGGTTCGACTGGATGCTCAGGAGGCGCAGGTTGGGTAGACCACCGAGACCGGAAAGCTCGGTAATCTTGTTCTTTGCCACCCACAGCTCCTCGAGAGCAACGAGGGTATCAAGATTCTTCAGCTCGCGGATACGGTTCGATCCAAGCTCAAGCGAAGTCAGCTTATCCAGGCCTTCAAGCCCCTCGATCTTGCTAATCTTGTTGGCTACAAGGAACAGCTCCTTGAGATCCTTAAGGTGGCTGATATGCTTGATGTGCTTGATCTTGTTGAAGCTGAGGTCGAGGCTCGTGAGGTTTGTCAGGTCGTCGAGGCCGCGGACGTGAGAGATGAGGTTGTCGTAGAGGTCGAGGTCCTGAAGGGTCTCGGCGAGACCAGAGAGACCGTCGATTTCTTGGATGCTGTTTTGGCGGAGACACACGCGGGCAGCCTTTTTGAAGCGGTCGAGGCGGAGCGAGGTTATTGAGCCGATGCGGGAATGGGAGCACATGATTTCGTCCGTCTCGGGGTCTTCATCGTCGAGGAGGTCTATAAGCCGTGTTAGTGAACTGTCGCATGCCCTGTGCGTAGAGTACCAGGCTTATTACCCTCATCGGCGTCAATCGTCTCGCCGCCCAAGACATTCTCGTCGTCTGAATATTCAGGATCGGACAGAGCCTCTGGATTTGTCACGAGAGCAGCCTTGGGGACCCGAAGCTTTCCGTCCCAGCCCTTGCTGTTCCTTAGGCCAGGACTGGTCTCCCCCTCGGCGCGCGGGGACGGGTTGTCATCCTGGATGTCGATGTGCGTGTGCGAGTCGTTTTCCTTGTCGGAGCTAGGCATGGTCGCGATTGAACGGTTTCTTGGAGGAGGGGCGGTGATGATGTATTTGATGGTGGGGTAGAAAGAGAGGTCGGGAAGCGTGTATCTGCGTTTAAAACGGAAAAATTTCGAGTGTGGGTGATGAGAGTTTGAAGACGGAAAGTTCGAGAGTGCAAAGAAAAAGTAACCAGGGAGGAAAAAGGAACAAGTCGTGAAATTCGGTCGGTTCGGTGATTGTAAATAGTTTCCAGTTTTTGGGGATCTCCAGGAACCAAGGCGACAAAGGTCCCAGTCTAGGCGGGCTGCATGAAGAAAGGTTGGGTCCAGCCAGGCACTTACTCACGCTCACGCTCAATCACAGGCGGAGAAGGGCGCTGTAATGGTTGCGCCAATTGGCATGGACGTCGCAGGAGCCGAATGACGTTGAGGGCGAATCAGTCCACCCCAGGCTTGCAAGGTGCCCGAAAGCGGGGGTCAATCGTTCATGGGTTTTTCAATGTAGAATATTAAAGAAGCGGGCAGTTATACGGAGTACAGAGTGTTATTATAGAGAGTAAACTGTTGAAAGGATTACATATTGTCCAAATCTGATTAGACTTGTCATATAATTTTGCTAGATATTTCGTCAATTATTCTTACTACATACCCACATGCTGAACCTCTGAACTCACTGAAGTGTCGCCTTTTCGCCTCACCAACTGGCAACACCACTCGTTCTCCTGCACATCATCATCCGTAGCTGCAGGGCCCCGAGCCCAGTCGCGAGCGAACATGTCATAAAGCCTCAACCCCTTTCGACCACAGCATCCCACGTCTCTATCTTTCCCCCTTGCCAGCTGTCCCTCTTTGGCCTGCCCTGCCTTTCAAACAATGGTGATCCAGCGAATCTCGCGGCCTTGGACCACCGGCAGGACGTTGCCGATATGCAGAGCAATCGGGCGGCCCGTCGGGGGAAGCACGAGGTGCTTCCATGTCGCTCCTGTCCTGATGCCCCCGCTGATCTTTGGTGGCCTGTTTGTGGCTCTGTGGTCTTGGAAGTGTGCCATGATGGTGCTGTTCCAGAACGCCATCATATACAACCCATTCCTGCCGCCCAATGCCCGGCGCATGCGCATTGATGAGTTTTCGCGCGAGTGCGGGGGCGTTCAATGGAGGGAGGAGAGAATACGATCTCTGGATGGGACTGAGATTGCTTTGTGCGTGTCGGACATGCCTGCGTCTGTTGCTGGGGCCAAGAAGCCTGTCTATGTCCTCTACTTTCAAGGTTTGTTAAATCATGATGTCTTTTCTCGTACTTGATCTCATCCGAGACTTTAGGAAATGGATCTTCAATACCTCCAAGACTTCCTCATTTGTCTTGGATTCTTCGTCGAGCTCGCGACAATGATCCTTCAGTCACCTATACCATGGTCTGTCTGAGTTATCGAGGCTACTGGACATCTCACGACCGGCCATCTGAACCAGGTATTGACTTGGACTCACAGGCTGCACTGCAATGGATATCTCAATTACACGAATCCAGAGCAGAGGGAACTGACCAGAAGCCGGTAGTCGTACTTTGGGGCCAGAGCATTGGATGCGGATTTGCCACCAATCTGGCTGCCAAAGGGAAATGCCCTCCCAACATCAAACTTGATGCCCTTGTCCTAGAGACTCCATTCACATGTACAAGAGCAATGCTGCAGGCATTATACCCTCAAAAGTGGCTCCCATACCAGTACCTGTGGCCATTCCTCCGGAACCACCTGGACAGCTGGACCAACCTCGGCATGATAGCCAAGAGGTTCAAGGACAGCCCGCCGGGGGTTTACATCGTGGAAGCGGGGAAGGACGAGCTGGTACCCGGCGATCACGGTGAAAAGCTCCAGCGGCGCTGCGAACTCGTTGGGCTCCCAGTGGAACGGCACAGGGTGCGCGGGGCGCTGCATAATGAAGCCATGGTGAGGGCCAGTGGGAAGCAGGCTCTCGCCGACTCCATCTCGACGGCCGCTGCAAGGGCCCAGCACGGAGATTGATGGGCTTTGAAACTTCAGGGATATGGCATCTTTTGACAATGGATGTGTCTGGTTCAACTGGCGTGAATTCGGGACATGTCGGCCAGGGCGGAACAGGGATATCTAGAGTGTGTGACTGAGAAATGCCGTCACGGTCAAACAGACTGACGGATCCGTATGGTAGATCACCACCCCCAGTCGATGCCCTCAAGTCTCAGGGAGGTGTTTTGCACTAGGCGTCAAACTAAGACCCAGCAAACCGAGTTGTGTGGAGGTGTTGGGAGAGCCATCCATGCCAGGTACCGTACACACTCACACACAGCAGCTTACCACCCCCTGGCAGGATTCCTAGCCCACGGACCTCAAGGCTAGCCCGGTGGTCCACCACCGTCAATGGGAAAAAAGAAGCATGGGTTTTGAAAAGAAAGTTGCTTGCCCGGAGTGTGTGCGAGTGTGAGCAGCTGAATTCGCTTGGTCGTGAGGATTAGATAGAGGACGACAAGCTCCCACAACGATACATCCTCGATGAGGCTCAGGATGGGCTTCAATTGAGTCCAATTGATTCCTCCAGATCTTGCAATGAATCTCCAGCAAAAAAATGACGAGGCTCGCTCAGAAATTGTGAGCCTTGCAGCTCCATCGTCGAGCATGCGTTAGCATCCAGTCCCAGCACCACCGAGATGTCTGCCTTGTGATGGAGGCTCACGCAAGTGGGGGGCTCCATATTTCCTCGAGGCGAACTGTGTGTTGTTCCACGCACTGAAGCGCAAGACTTGGAAGCTTTTTTCAAGCCAACAAACCAAAAGGAAATAACCAAACCCTTGCATTATTATGTACGCACCCCAGCCCCCCCTTTTCAAAAGTGTGACTCCATCCCTGTCTTACACAGCAAACCTCACTGCCCCGATTCCAATTAAACACCCCTGGTAGCCATCACGTGGTTCCGTGGCAATATCGCGTTCCCCTTTTGGCTGGACGCGTCCCACTGACGACTTATCACCACCTCCCCGGGGGCTGACTCGCCTTGACTTTCCAGGGGGCTTTGCAAGGCCGGGTGTGCCGCTATAGCAGGCAGAAGATGCCTTGATTTTCCGCACGGGGCATGCCTGGCTATTATAAAGATGGCGCGTCTGCTCGCCCATTTTGTTGAATGTTGGATCAGAAAAAGAGTGTGAATAACTCATTTAAACAAGACGGGCTTCATTCCTGACCCCGAGGTAGGTTTTTAGAACCAAAACAGATTTTCTTACGGCGTCTTTTTATCGTTTTCATCGTTTTACTCTTCCCCCCCCTCGCTGCCTGCTGCATCATCACCAAGGCACCCCCACACATCCAACTCAAGTATAAGAAGCGTGAACAAGTCCTCATCGCTCGCTCGCCTTCGATACCAAATAATCACGGGAAGTTCATTCGAAAGCCGCCAACATGTTTTCCTCATCCAGACGACACGAATCTTCGAGTAAGAGCTTCTCCAAGAGCCACAAGGTCAACAAGTCTAGCTCTTCTTTCAGCAAGGACAGCGGTGTTACCAAGCGACGACATGAGTCTCGTCATCGGAGACCGACTACGGCTTCTACAGCTACTGCCAGTGATGACACCGTTATGGGAAAGTAAGTATACGTCGTCTCTTTTCATAGACAACATAGTTCTAACATTGTTAGCAACTTGACTTCTGCCATCGTCACTCTCGTCGTCGGTGCTGAACAACGACTCTTCGCTGCTCACGAAGACGTCCTCTGCGGCAGTCCCTTCTTCAGCCACGCTCTTCGAAATGGGTACATGGACGCCGCCACCAAACGCATCGCCCTTCCCGACGAGGAGCCCGAGATCTTTAGTTCCGTGCTCGAGTATCTCTACAAGGGTGATTACTACCCTCGTCTGGTGCACAACAAGCGCCGCAACTCTTGGGAGATTGAGCCCACTACCGAAGAAGAAAAGGCTGCCGTCGAGAGCACCGTCTATCATCGTGGTGTGGATGGTGATCTTCTGAAGGACACTGTCATTTACTGTGCGGCTGAAAAGTATGGACTGGATGAGCTGAAGAAGCTGGCACTTCGCAAACAAGGACTCCGTAAGTCACTTCATCTTGTTTCCGTCGAACCAACTAACACGCTTATCTTTTCAGAGTCTGGTATCCAGTGTAGCACCATCCTTGCCTCGGCTAGATACGCCTACGCCAACACTCCCGACACAGACTCCAAGCTTCGAGCCCACTACCTTGCCCTCATCATCCGTTCTCGCAGCACCTTCAAGCGCAGCGGAACCATGCAACTTGAGATGTACAACGGCGGCACGCAGCTGTTCTTTGATCTCTTTGTTGCTCTCTGCAACCACGTCGACGACATTTCCTCCGCCCAGTGAGTTTAACACACTCGACTTCAACTTGGTCGTTGTAAACTAACAAGTATATAGAAGCACGCCTCGTTCAAACCGTCACTTCTCTTAATACCCATCACCGAGACACACGGCGGCTTTCTCCCTCATCATTAATGAACCATGATTTTTTTTTCTCTTCTTCTCAACAATACACGGAAACGGCTTTGCAAAGATTAACCAACATGCAAAAAACTTAAGAAACCAACGGGGACGGGACGGAGTGCAAGGCGTAAACAGGTTTTTCTTTCTACGGAGTTATTTGACAAATTTGCCTGGGAAACATCTTTCTGTACTACTATTCTTCTCATGAACCTCTAGGGTCTTTTTTCACTTCGGAGCACTGGATATTGGTCTCGCTATGGCGAGCCCGGGTTTGGGTTACTTTTTCACGATGGAATCTTTTTTTGCGAGCGGGATACCAAGACTGACATCTGACGACGGATGGGCGGAAAGTTGTATCATTACCCCTTTTTTCACGACGCTCTTTTTTTCACGAGCTATTTTGAGAAGCGTAAAAAAGAATTTGAAGCTTTGTTCACTTATGGACATGCGACTCCTATTCCGTGAAAACAAGCGTGAAAGCAACTTGGACTAGAATCCGCCCAACAAGGTTCGCCAAGACGTCCTGTTCTTAGTGAAACATAGACTGCTTGTATCGGGATGCCTCCCCGGACGTGAGTCATACGACCGACTGGGGGCGTGTCGGATCGAGTATCGGCGTGGAAAAGAAAGGCGACCCATCCGAACCAGGAGTGTGAAAATGCGGGGGAGACCACCACGCCTCAGGATTCGATGGAAATCTCGAAAGCCACAGATAATGCCATTACCGGCAGACACATGCTTTAGGACTTTGCATCGACTGCGGGATGGGGGCTACAAGGACGTGGGTGGAAGCGGATCGATAACAAGAGACATGGGTGATGCACGGTATGGTGCTTCAGCGTGAATATGGCGCAAAGATAACTTCAAACGGGCCAAACAGCTCCGGTCGGCTCAGATATCAGCTTGGGCTTAAAAAAGCAAACACCAACGAGTGTCGCCGATGCTATTGTATGATTTGTCGACGCCAGCGTCATCCTGACGGCTGCAGTGTCTCTGTCCTACCCCGTGCTGCTTGATTGTGTTCACACAAGCGACGGTAAGTCTAAAAGAAGCATCTCCAAACTGCCGTGTTTCGCCTAGTCTTGATTCAGGTTGTGTTGCACACAAACGACTTTGCTCGCTCGCCTCACACTCCTGTGCCGGGGAAAGCACCCTTCTTGGACAGAACCACGATGCCTCGCTCCCTAGCGATATAACCTTTCATCAATTCCTAGAAAAAAAAGGTGCCCAGTCAGTGACTCAGATCTTGGTAAGGCTGAGATGGAGGGGAGTGTGAATAGAGACCGTGAATGCCCCAGGCAGACATGAAAATAAGGCAGCATCTTGGTGACGAGTATATAGTCAAATGACTCCCGTGGGGATGCCAACAAACAATTCTTGCCCGTTTTCCACCGAAAAAAGGAAGTGCAGGGATCAAAAGGCAGCCGGTGCCTCGTGTACACGAAGGAATCGAACAACTCACCTTGTAAATCATGTTGGCCAGTAGGCACTCAACCTCGTCACCCTCGATCATCTGCCCGCTGCTCATACTAATGGCCGCCTGAAATTCCGTCACCGGGATTCTAGTACGACGCACGGGAGCCGTGTCGGCCTCTTTTGGCTCATCGTAGCCGCCGGCGATAAAGACCTTACGCAGGAGGTTACGCAAGGCGATATCTCTGCCCCGCTCGAGTGTCAGGTAGATTCGCCGCTTGACGAATTCGTCTTCGCCCTTTTTCAAGGCTTCGTCAAATTCCTTCAGGTTTCCGGATTTGATGCATCGGGCCAGCGGGAGGAAGAGTTCCTGTAGTCGGGGGTAGTTTTCCAAGAGAATCTTGGTAGGGAGGACATGGCTGGTGATAAGGCGGCAAGGGATGAGGTAGGTCAGGATTCGCCTGGCATCATGTTAGCAGTGAATCGGCTTTTGTCAAGTCATGCCTACTCAGATTGGGTGATGGCATCTCTGTGGCACAAGTTCCATGCTTCGTTGAGGTGGGATTCCGCCTGATAGACTTTAGTACACATCATGCAACGGACCAGATGGTGCCTTACCGCGAGGTAGTCCTCTTCTAGGAAACGCAAGACGCCCTCATAAAATTTGAATGTCACTCGTTGAGACTTTGGGAACATTTCGAGGGCGGGCATGTCTCCCTTGTCGTTGTAGACGGACAACGTCTTGATGATAGTCCGTGATAACGATGCCGAGTTAAGCTTGAAGTAAGTTTTGAAAAGGAGATTGATGACGAAGTAAATTCCCCATTTCCTGGATTCTTCTAATGGGGCTCTGGGTATTGTCAGTCACAAACAGAACAAACGAGGGGATGATCCATACCTGTCGTTCAGACACAAGGAAAAAATTCGCTTGAGGTGGCCCTCGCAGTCTCGTAGTTGGAGCTGCCCTTCGGTTTGAGGGTCAAAGTCATCGTCCATCAATGAAGCGCCAGGTGCGCTGCTGATAGATTGGCGTTCCTCGTCGGATTTGATGGCGAACAGTCGCAGGTACTTGCCCACCATGTAGAGAGATGGGATCGTCCACGCCTCGAATCCGTGCGAGTTGTATCCGCGAATAAGTACAGAAGTGAGTTCCTTCCAGGCCTCGTACACTTTTGTCCATGTAGACTACACCTTTGTTAGCAAGGGGATTCCTGAGTACACTCACTCTCATACCTTGCCACTTTCTCCAGCCAAAATCTCACCAATTGCCTTCCAGTAGGATTGGTAAACATCAACCCAGCCCGTCACCTCATCATGGTCCAGTTTCTGCCGATGGGAAGTGTTTGATTTGATGAAGTGCTTGATATCACCCTTGACGCTGTGAGAATTCGTACTACGCCATACAGCCAGCAGCCGTTGAGGGTCATCTGGTGGGGGAACAGGAGATAAGGTTTGAGCTAGCTTGTAGCCGTTTCGCAAGGCATGAGCCTGCGCAAACTGCTCGAACAGGGTGTTCATGACCTGGGCCACAGATGCAAGAACGTCGCGGTGTCTACTCTGGCAAGTCTCAAGTCGGGTGTCGGTATTTGACTGGGTAGAAGGCGATGGCGAGCCCGGATGCGGATAAACTTGACGATATGTAATGATGAGCTTGAGATGATGTACTATTATTGTCCGAAGTGTGTTTCAGTCAGAGTTGATCTCGGTCCTATGGCTTTGTCGTTCAGGCTCATCGTCTTCCTCCCCAACTTCTTTGAGCTCGACCACATCTGATTGGACGTTGGACCCACAGTCTTGGCAATCAACACAGATGACGATGCACGTGACTGTTTTCACGAGTGGGTCGTAGCTGACCAATCGCCTTCGGGGCCAAAGCCCTGCAGGTGCTACGTCTCTTAGCCCTCCCACACCTTCGCACAAAAAAATATCGCCCGCGACTTTCAACTTCGGCCATCTTCACTAACCTTCACGCAGTTGGAATTGACCACCGTCACAGTAAGTCGGCAACATAGGACACACCCAAGCAGACCACTGACAGATATTACAGATGGGTAAGCATTTTCTATCATTCGCGCTCGATCATGGCGATGCCGCCCGCCGGAGGAGGACCGACGAAAACAATTTCGATAATTTTGCACTTCGACTGGGACGACAAGAATGAGGGATCGCACTGCTACCTGGGACTGCGACGGCACTCTAGACTGGTGGATTGGACTTTGATTGCGTCTCGACGGGGTTTCTTGGGGAATTTCGCCTCAAAAACCCACAGCCCTCGAATTTTCAATATCTAGTCTCGACCAACCCCGACCAGCCCAGGATAGCTCCTCGACATTCGATTCAACCCTCCGGCGCGCGGCATCACGACACACAATTCCTGTGAATAAAAATACTAACCATGAACTCAGGTCGTCTTCAGGAATACGAGGTCATCGGGCGCCACCTGCCCACCGAGGCTAACCCTTCCCCCGCCCTCTACCGCATGACCATCTTCGCTCCCAACGAGACGGTCGCCAAGTCCCGATACTGGTACTTCTTGCGTGGTCTCAAGAAGGTCAAGAAGGCCACCGGTGAGATCGTCAGCGTCAAGGTGGTGAGTAGCGACAATTAGACTCAAGGCCATGGGGGACACTAACCTGAGATGCACAGATCCACGAGAAGCACCCTCTCAAGGTCAAGAACTTTGGCATCTGGATCCGATACGACTCTCGTTCCGGCACGCACAACATGTACAAGGAGTACCGTGAGCTGTCCCGAACAGATGCCGTTGACTCTCTCTACTCCGACATGGCTGCCCGCCACCGTGCCCGCTTCAGGTCGATCCACGTACGTCGCACTCTCGCCTTGCCTAGACCGCAGCTGCTAACCCGAGTACCAGATCCTCCGCGTCGTCGAGCTTGAGAAGACCGAGGATGTCAAGCGACCCTACATCCGCCAGCTCACCACTAAGGGCCTGAGCTTCCCTCTCCCCCACCGAATCACCAAGGAGAACACCAAGAAGGTGTTCAGCGCGAAGCGACCATCCACTTTCGCTTAGAATGTTTTCGGTTTCGAGGACGGTTGGGCAGGCTCTGCGGGTGTTACAACGGATCATGGAAATATCAACTGCATTGCTCGATAAAACGGGTGACGAATGAACCAAAAATTCTGAGCATGCTGATGCTGCTGGGTGATGCACAATTGAATGGGTTTTTGCTAGCAAACTACCGATTGTGAACTTGTTAAGCCGACTCTCCTGTACCGCTCCCGCCCGGCGAATTATCCATCTGCGTATCGTTGTAAAACTCTGTCCAAAATGACCACTCCATGGGGGCGCCCTGTTCCATTCCTTGGCCTAAGTCGAGGTTGATCAGCTCTGGTGGATACTCGAACAATATTGAGGGGTCCATGACACTGGTATCGTATTGTGCCAATGGAGGTCCTTGATTTGGTATTGTTGACTCTGCGGTTGTTGTCTCGCACACCATAGGCTGAGTGATGGTTTGTGTAGGAGGGATCAATGGCACCGTTGATGTAGTGTTGATATTGAGACCCTTCAAGAGAGCCTCCGCCCTTGCTGCCCTTGCCTTTTTCAGCAACTTCTTGATAGGTCGCCAAAGTGAGCCCGTTGCAGTATCAGCAATGTGATTTCTTGATGCAGGAAAGTTGCGCTCAACGACAACCCATGCCCTGTCGACGAGCTCACCCTTTGTCTGCACACACAACTCGGCCAGCGCAACCGCCAGAGGATGCCATTGTACATATGTGTCCGTCCACCAAGCAAACCGATCTTCCCATTGGTCCTTTGTCATGCGTTCGCGCAGTTCCATGATGGACACAGCAGTGCGCAGCATCGTCTCCTTGGAGACGCGGGGTCGATCTGGAGCTGGTCCACCGTTGAAGGGGTACTGGATGTTGAGCCATAGCTTGAGGATGACGACGCGAGCGATTTCGGAGGCGTACATTGAGGGGAGATGAGAGGGTCGGGCAGTGTGGATGAAGGTATTTTCGAGGAGGCGGATATGTGCTATGAGTTCATCTTCTGTGTACAGGAAGTGCTCGGCTTCTCCTGCTGCGTTGTAATGAGGATGTGATAGGAGTCCAAATATGCTTGAGCACATAGCTGTGCACATGCAGATGACATTGTCGGCGGGAGTCGACTTTGGGACGAGAGGTCCGGTTGAATCTGGACCAAAATAGTCGTCGTCGATTGGTGTTGGTAGAACAGTATCAAAGCGAGCTCGTGTAAGAATCGCGTCAGAACCTCTATCCTCAGAGCCGCGAACGTCAAGAACAACGATAAAGTGCCACAATCGACGTCTCATCTCAGCTACAAAGGGGGTATAACGATGACCGTCTCCGTCGCGGTCGAGACCCATCCCTTGTGCTACACGAATGACAAGAGATGTGAGAGCCCAAGAGGAGCGGTTATGAGAGTAGACGCGAATCATGGAAGTGTAGAGCGTAAGAGCTTGTAGCGTCTCTACCTCGTTCGTATTGAGGTAATCTGCCTCGGCGAGAGCTCGCTCAGCAGCAATGCGATACCGAGCCGTTAATTCGGTCTTGTTCTCGCCCAGTTGCTTCTGGCAATCCTCCGGTCCGAGACACATAGCTGCGCAAAAGTAAATGGAGAACATTACGGCGTTTGTTGAAAGGCTGAAAGAATACGTTGATGAGATGTCGATATGTGATTGAATCTGTTTGGTGACGGTGGGACGGTGTAGGATCTTGACGAGAGGGTCGACATTGCGGCAATAGATGGTCCAGAGCCGTATCATCATATCCGAAGGAGGATGCTTCAGGGGTTCCCGTTCGTTGTAATATGGGTTTCCGAGTATGAAGCCTGAGGGCGCTGTGGGTGCTGGAGGTGCCGGTTCAACGGACTCTGGGCTATCACCCTCTTCCTCTTCCTCATCATCTTCAGAGGGTTGATCCAGCGCTTGCCGGATTCCCTCGACTTCTGAACACAGATTTCCCCAGAAGCCAGCGCTGAGGTACTTTTCCCCAGCTTGCGCATTCGCAGCATGAGTAGCGGCGTCTTGCGATTCCTGGCATTGATCTTCCAGTGTTGCCGATAAGGTTGTGGCTACCGACCCGGGCTGCGTCTCCTCATCGAGCTGCTTCAACTTGGATGGATTTGCCAGATTAACAATGTTCTCAAGGCGACTGATCCGATCCAACAGCTCGCTCTGACGCGGCCTCGGCGCGCGACGGGTAGGCTTCCTCGAGGGATAGACGCATTCAAGGCCGAAGCGGGAACACTGAGTGCAAGCGGGCTGTACCTTGTCGCACTTGATCTTGCGAGTCCTACAGCTCGAGCAGCTGAGGACCTTTGCAGGGCGGTCTTCTCTCGCGCTCATTGTTTTCACTCGCTCTGCGGTGCGTCGATGATGGTGTTGAAAATGCTGTAAGTTGGCTTGGTCAGGGATTGATCAAGTGCCGGCCCCACCCGATAGAATGATTGACGATTCGATTTTGTGGGCGTGAGACTTTGGGGGCTTTTTGTCCAAGGCAATGCAACATCACCTATTGGAATTGAGGTTATTGTGAGAAACCGTTTGCTTTTTTTGAGTTGAATGTAAGTGCTATTACTTCACTTACAGCAAGCCTAGATATCTTCAAGTTGTATACGGAGTTGCCGGCTTTGAAAGAATGCGTCAGCCGGCGGCCGACTCTGAAATCCTTGACCGTGAATTTAGGAAGGTAGGTAGGCGTGACTCATCGGACAACATTGTTCGTATAAAACATGGCGAACAAGATGCGATGGCGTTGGTGTTGAATTCTCATCTCATCATCATAGAAAATCTTCCTCACTCACTCATTTTGTGGTTGTTTGAGACAATCTGCTCACTCAAAAAGATGGAGCCATCCCCAATCGAGTTCGTCACCGTCAAGACGACACTTCCAAAACTACCCTTTCCCAAAAACAATGAGCGAGAGCCTTTCCGGACGGAGCGCTTGCTGATGCGGCCCTTCACGGAGGACGACTTTGAGGCATTGCGCGTCCTTCGTACGCAACCCGAGGTCATGGTGTGGTTCACGCAGGGTAGGCCGGACAAGGATGTTGAGGAAACGAAAAAGGCTCTCGCACTTCAGCTTCCCCCGAACGACCTTGAACGATACAACTGGGCCATCTGCCTCGCCGAGACGGGAGAGTTTATCGGCATCGGAGGAAACGGCATGTGGAAAGGAGAGCTGGGCTGGCCTGAGGTGGGATACAGCCTCGTGAAGGAAGCCTGGGGCAAGGGATACATCACAGAGTTCCTAAAAGCCTACCTCGCCCAGTGGTGGGCGCTTCCTCGAGAAGAGGTTGAGCTCAAGGTGGACAAGAATTCGGTCCGCGGGGACGGCGGCGTCGAGGAGGAGTGCATAGTAGCCATTACAGTGGACGACAACGCATCGAGCCAGAACGTGTTGCGAAAGTGTGGCTTCGACTTGGTGACGGCGTGGGAGGAGACGGATCTTAGGGACACGAGCAAGATGGTTACCCTGTATGGATTTGTTGCACATAAAGAAAGGTCTCTATGAAGACGAATGGAAGCACATTATGGGATTAATGAATATGGATATTCCAACACTGCATAGCCGATTGATAATTGAAAAGTACGGAGGGGTTGTGCCGGACACGGCCGGACATCTCAGAAGTCCGTGAGAGTGTCCGGCACCGAAAGGACCCACTTCTGTCCGTCTCCAACACTACAAACTTACATGACGTCGAGATGAATCGTGCCTATTTATTCGTTGTGATGCGCTCATACTCTTTGAATGTTTCAACCTCAGTTCAACCCCATCATAACAGAGTTGACCACTAGTTACAAAGAAGTCGCGAATCTCATTCACCCTCAACACCATGCACTTCCCTGTCCCATCCCTCCTCGCAGCTGCCACTGGCCTTACTGGCTCAGCATGGACCTCTGGTAAGACCTCACTCATGATGATGTACCGCATTACTAACGGAAAGTCCTTAGGTGCCATTGCTAGTCTTTCTCTCGTCGGCATCCCAGCCGCCCTCTCAGCACCATCCACCTCGGCCACCGTGTGGGCATCAATCTTTAACCACGGAGTTGCCATCATGCCCAAATGTGCCGTCACAACAGCACTAGCATATCTATACGCTGCCTACGACGCTCGGCAGAACGGCCGTAGTTGGAAGGGATTCGTGTCTGGAGCTGTCTTGACTGTCGCTATTGTGCCGTACACGCTTATATTTATGAGCAGCACGAACGAGTTGTTGCATGGAGCTGCCAAGGGAACGCTACAGGCTACTAGCGAGGAAGTGGCCAAATTGATTGGAAGATGGGGTATTTTGAACTTGGGACGGAGCCTCCTTCCCCTGGCTGGAACAATCACTGCGTTCCTGGCATTGTTTGAGAGTGTGTACTGAGTTATGAGTCGGGAAAAGATGTTTTGATGGCGCATATCAGACTAAATGCAGCTCTACTAAGCTTCATAATTTCATCCCTTTACTTCAATCCCTTTTACTGTCCTCTGATAGCATAGCCCCTGCCCCTGAGCCATCTCGCCATTCGGTTGAGCCTCACTTGCTCATCGTCTTCTCAAACTCCAGAATCAGGTTGCGACAGTTTCCCAGATTCTTCTTGGGCTCCCAGGTGTTCTCCTTGACAGATTATCCCTTCCACTTCACGAGGTAAAAGTGCTCACTCGTGTCGGCATCGATCTGCGAGCCGAGCACCTTCTCAACCTCCCATTCTTTCCCATCCCGACGCTCTGCCGACTTCTTGGCCTTGGTAGCAGGGCGTCCACGGCCTCTTTTGGCTGGTGCCTTGACTGCGAGAGGCTCTGTCTTCTTGGATGGGACAACGGATGAGATGCGAGTGGAGCGACGGACAGTGGTGGTTGTTCGTCCGCGGGTGCTGCGCTTGTGCTTGCCCTTGAGAACCTTCTCAGGCTTCTTGTCGGTGACTTTTACGTGTTTCTAGGGCTCGGCAGAATTCTCAGAGTTGGCGTGAGTACCAGATTCAACTTCAGTGCTGGACTCAGCATCCTCGTCGCTACCCTCGCCATCCACGATGTCCGAAACTACCCGCACCATGGTCTCGTCGTCCTCGATGCTCGGAATAGGGCTGTAAGAGGGTTAGAACCAAGCGATACGACACGGAGAAAATAAAATAATGACTGACCTGCGAGTGCTATCGGAGGGCTCAGACTTGTCGCGTGCAAAGAAAACAGTTGGTTTCTTAGGGGCAGGCATGGTGAAGCTGGAGAACTTGAGAAGGTTGCCTTTCCGTTGGAGGGTGATAGGTTCACTCTTGTAATGGAAACGAAACCTCGGTGCAAATATGAGCTGTTTGTTTGATTTAAAGCTTCACTATTCAAGGTTTAGTTAGAAAGGGAAGATTCGGACTTGGGGTGATAGAAAGTGACAAACGTCGGTGCAGTAACAATCAAAAGCTCAAACGTGAGATCATGTCGTGAAGATTGAGCTTAATCGCGTAGGCACACCTTGTTTCGAGAACTCTGGAAATTTGGAAAGAGTTTTCGAGGCCAACCGATGAAGGATGAAGGAGTGAGTTGGCAGTTCATCAATGACCCGGCAGTGCGAGATGCAGGTTCCCGGAAAACATGACCAGAGCACAAGTTATCTTATCAGTTTCGTTGCAACGACGTGAAACCCGGGATACATCGTGGAGGAAGCCTGTTGCTCGCCTAACGCTGAGTGTATTAATCTCTGTCTTCCTGCATAAAACAGGCTGGTTGCTCTTGACTGACAGACCGCTTCTAGGCCCTAACCAGTGGTCCTGTAATAACCCCCTAATTCATTTCATGATATCAATACTATAATATCATTAGAGAACACGCCTTAGTCTTTGCAACCCCCATCGTGTAAGACCCTGCTTGCTGGACTATCACGCTGGCTGCTTCAGCCTGGCTGACTACGTCTTTGGATCGAACAGGGTAAACCACAGTCAAGGCGTCATTCTTTACCATTATCTACTGCATCGTCCTTGGTTTCCGGGGACTGACTCTCTGTTGTGGCAGTCTCTTTGGGGTCCTCTTGGACGTCTGTGAGGCTCGATGGGTTCAACCTGGGACCATGTTAACCCCGTGAGTCCCAACAACGCAATGAAGCTCGACTGACCGGTCAAAAAGTTCAAATAGTTGCTCGGTTTGCCGGTCCTTCTCCTCTTGTGTCAGCACCCGTGGTTCCTGCGAGCCACCAGCACCACCGCTGAACGCCTCTGTAGCAGAAGCAGGAATGGGCATGCTTTCCTGCAAAAACAAGCCTCCTGCGAAGCCATATCCAACATTCTCCACGTATTTGTTGGCATCCCTATCCGACATTTCGAGGAAAAGGTCAGAAATATCGACCCGAAACACTGGGCATTTACGGCTGGTCAGGTGTTTGAGTAATTTGCCGGGCAAAGTATCTCTCGTGCCCAACTCGTCTACGCGGTCCTCAGCTGTGGGCATGATTAAACCGCGCATGTGTTTCTTGACCAAGTCTGGGGCACTGATGTAGACCTTTCGTATGACCTTGGCGGTTGGTGACGCAAATTCATCCAGCTCCGTTTCCGCATACGCCCTTACCACACTTTCAAGAATGTTGATCAGCCTGTCCGTAAACTTGAATGCGTCGCCTTTTGGGTAGAGGGATGCCTTGTTCTTTTCGGTTTCAAAATCGAGATTGGTAAAGGCACTGATGAGCGCTTTGAAGGGGCCATCAAGGGGTTTGGGCTCTGGGTCTGGATGCTTTAACAAGATGAATACGAGATGAGGTACTGCAGTGCTCAAATCTGAGACACGATTAGGGCAGTTGTGTGAAACGACATACAAGAGCTTCGAAGTCTCGCTGAGCGCTATGTCCTGCATGGGATCAGCTTTGGACTTGGAACGGGACTTGGACTTGGGTTTGCTCGATAGGTCCTTGGCATGGCGACTAAGTATGTCGACGGCCTTGTTGGATAGATCCTTGGCATGCTGATTGAGCTTTTCGACAATGTATTCCGCCAGGTGGTGATTGGCAATGAGCCCCTCAATGTCGATTGTCGTGTCGTAAGTTGAAAGGAGGAGAATGCGGGAGTTGAGAAACTCGTCATCAAAGTTCTCGCCCTTGAGATCTTTGCAAGCCCTTCTATCAAACTCCTTATCGACAAAAATCTGTCGAGTCTCGGGTTTTAACACCATGGCGTTTACCAAAACACGAAGAGCCTCGCGTGCCGTCTTGGTCGAGGGGCTGTAGAAAGCATGGTGCATGAGCGTGACAACACCCTGGAAGAGTTGGTGTTAGTGGGACAAAGAGCAGAATGATAAAGACAACTATGATGTACCTTTTCCGAGAAAATCGGATCGGCATTGTCGGGCTCTCTGCTGTAGATCTTGAGTTCCTTTAAGGCGAGATCCCGGTCTGCATTGACGTGATATTAGGAGGTGGCACCTTGCTGGCTGCGACTAGAATACATACCTGACGGAAGGAGTGTGACCTTTTCGAGGTCGCGATCAAGTTTGTCGATTAAATCGGCGACTCTCTGGAGTTTTTCAGCTCCTGTGCCTAGGCTAAGTGGACTGGTCATGATGAATGCTGATGATGGCTTTGAGGAGTGATGGAGAAGACACAATGATGAGTTGTTGACATTACTTCATGTGAGGGAAAAGAGACCCGGATCTACAATCAAGAGAGCGGCTGCGGCTCCCAAACTGTCGGAATTCTCTGCATCATACTTGCCATTGCAAGGCGGAGGCTTCATCCGGCAACCGTGGCCATGGTCGTCTTACGTCGGAACCATCTATGAGCCTTATCTTCCCCCGTTTAGTCGGAGATGCCATACAAGTCTTTAAAAAGCACTGAAAAGGAATCAGGACTGAAATTTGAAGCATACGAGCTTCGATTCTATCTCGTCGATGCAGGCAGAGAAACCTTAGTAAGTTACCTTTTCGGAATCGGGGCCGAACCGGGGAAACGCGCACGGACCTCTCGTTTAATTGATTTCGACCTGACCAGCCAAACGCGCGCCCTGACGCGTTTGCCGGGGTAGGCAAGCGTGGCCCGCTCGTGTTTGAAGGTCCTGCCTGACTTGACCCTGGATGTTGAAACTGAGTTAGAACATTTGACTTGCCAGCGAGATTTGCCTCAACACCTACGCAATTCTGTTCAACGTGCATTCACGGCTCCTCTTTGCTTTCAAGACTGTTGCTGATTTCTGTGCATTTTCGTTTTTGTCTTTTCGAGTTTCGTCGTCGACTCTCGTTTCAACCAGCTCTCTTTTTCTGCATGTGTCGCTAGCGGTTTCCCGGCCAATCCACTGCTGTCTAGATCGCCAAACGCTGCATGGCAGCCATGGCATCTTCAGCTTCGGCCTCCAACCCCGTCCTCGACGCTCTTCCCACCCGGCCGCCGACTCCTCCTCGAGAATCACGAGCTTCCATGAAGACCGCCGCCGGTCGTCCGTTCGACCCTCGACTAAATCTGCAGACACCGCCTGGTGCACACACACCTTCGTTGACCGGGGCAACCAACTCCAACTCGACCTCGAAGCGCATACGGAAGAAGGTCGAGTGGTCAAGTCACACCGAGTACAAAGAGCCTCCCGATTACCGCGACTTGACCAAATATTTCAGGTCATCGCCACTGTCTGCTCCCTCATCCGCCTCCTCAAAACCCGTCAAGGGCATCCTCAAGCCATCTGCATCCCCGAATCCTCTCGCATCGCCTCTCAATGGCCAGTTTAATGGTCTCACATCCCAAGCCAGCATTGCCGAGATGTTGGACTCGACCATCAAACAGCTGGCCGGTTCCGACCGGGCCTCGCGGCTCGATGCCTACATGATGCTCTCTCGTGCCCTCAAGGCCTCCAACAATCTACCTGATCGGATTGCCTTACAGGACAAGATGAGTCTCTTCATGTCGTTTATCGAACGCGACGTCAAGGCCAAGAACGAAAACGGATCTTTCGACACAACCCTTATTATACACGCTCTCAACCTTCTTTCGACTTTCCTCCATTTCCCGGCCATCGCTTCGACCCTCACTTCAGATTTTGGAGTTTTCATCATGGATCACTGTATTCGATCTTTCGCCGACCCATCTCTGCCAAAAGACCTCGCCCGCCACTTGATGCAAGTGGTTGCCTTCCAAAGCTTCCCCCCCAAGATCGTAACTCTGGATCGAGTTGGTCGACTGGTCAGCTCTCTACACAAGATCGAAGACCACCTGACCGGCAAAAGCATCATCATGAGCCGCATTCAAATCTACAAGCGGCTTATCAAACAATCGCGGAATCACATGGCTGTTCACACTGACTGGTTGGAGGATATGTTTACAGATATGTTGAGCACGATTCGAGATATCCGAGCACAAGCCATCAGCTTAGGTACTGAAGCTGGCTTCGCACTTCGAAACGAGAAGCATGTCATGCGCAAGGTGACCGAGATACTCCAAACCACAGACGAGGAACAGACCTACATCGAGTTCTACATTCGGAAACTGGAGAGTATGCTCAAGGATAAGCAATCCTTGTCTACTGTACCCCAAATCTGGGGTGTTATCACACTCTTCCTTCAGTGTCCACTCAACAGGTGGCAGTATTTCAACTCTTGGTTCAAGATCGCCCAGGACGCCTTCAACACGACCGACATGCAAACCAAGCAAGAGGCGAACTACGCGTGGAACAGATATGTCTATCTTTCTATCACCAACAGCAAGATGCCACCCAAGTCCTTGGCATTATTGGGTCAGCCCTTGGCGAGTCAATTACGAAGGAAATTCAGCTCAAAACAGGCGGACGATGCGATGAAGCTCCGAAGAACAGTCATTGGCGGAATCTGCAATCTCTACTACTACGCCTTTCGTCCTATCCATGACAGTACTTGGACCGATGCCGCCTGGGACCTTGTCCTTCAACCTGTCATGGCACAGCTGATCAACGTGGATGGTAAGGTCGATGTGTCTGTCGATTCAGTAACATATGCTTCTCGCATTGTGACTGGCCTTCTGGATGTTTCGACCCCGCGAAGTTGGAAAGAAGATCGCATAAGGGAAATGCCCCTAATAACCCCCGACGAGTTGCCCTCAATAGACCCCCGCTGGACTCGACGGAATTCCGAGAAGGTCTTTCAGCTTGTTGGCCCAATTATGGAAAAGAAGTTTATCGATCTGGCAAACAGGGAAAGCTTGGCATACAGACTCTGGCAGGCTTTCGTTGGATCTATTGCCGCTGCCTCAGCAAAGGACATCAAAGTGGCCGATGACACGGCAAGATTCATTGCCCAGGCTTTTGATCTCTTGTCCACAACGTGGTCAAAGGGTTTACCAGAAGGCTCTGAATCGCTTTCTACCAAGTTCCTTTCAAGCATTCACCATTACGTCGAGGTCCTTGTTTCCAGCCTCGGCCTACTCCCTTTCACCGAAAAGAGATTTTCTGTATCTCTTGCCAACACCTTTGAACCCGCTTCAACACCCTCAAGTCGACATGACCGAGCAGAGAAGTCAAGCGGTACTGCTCAAGCGCCAGTCTACCACCTCTTCTCCATGCTCTCCTCGATCCCTCCAGGCGCAACCGACAATGAGGATCTGGCCGAGTGTTTTCTATCCGTGTTTGAGCCATTTTTCCATGACAAGAGCATGAGAGTCCGTGTGGAATTGTCTCGGGATATGTTGCGACTGTTGCCCCGAGACACACTTTCCCCATATGGCCCTTGGGTTCTGGCCGCGCAGAATATTCGCTTGCTTTTGGATCAAAGCTACATTTCATCGGGTTCTCATCCTTCGAGTAGTGAAAGATTACTCGGGCCCGAATATCGAGAAATTGTCTCCCTTCTAGAGCGTGGTCTCGTATCTCACCCTAAGCTTCCTTCACCACAGTGGTTCTCTCTCTTCGACTTACTCTCGGACCATGTTGTTCAAGAGTGTGGTGATGCCGGCCGAGCACTTGGCATCGTCGAGCCTCTAGCAAAAATTGTCGCCGACAATTTCTTTGAAAATGAGGAACAGTCGAACCAAATGGCTCTGGATGTGGCGACAGCACTCTTCAAGGCTGCGAAACTTCCTCGTGATCGTCAAGCCGTGGAGGCTGCTCGACGGCGTTTATGGGGTGCACCACCGACTGTATCTCGATCAACCTCATTTGATCCTTTCCAGTACCTCTACCAGCTCCAGGATCGAAGTATGAAGTTCTTTTACGAACACTACGACAAGATGGGCGACAGCGGCTCAATGGCGTCCTTCTTTGAGGTTGTCGATACTTTCATGACAGACTCCTTCCCTCAAACTGGTGTCAAGATCCTGTCCAAGCTACAGGACGGGCTTTCTCCATGGATCCAGGACGAAAAGGCTCAGGTCAAACTGAGTGACGAGTCCCCCGTATCCAACGCAGTAAGCTTGTCTGTCGTGCATGAATATAATGTGAAGCTAACGATGAGTAGTTGAGAACCGTCTGGGACAATGTTTGCAACCAACTATCGAGTCTTGGCCGCCTGGAAGATAAGGACCTTAACGCCATCGAACCGCTTTTTTCCGCCGGTTTTAAGAGCAGGCACCGTCATGTGGTGAACAAGATGGCCGAAACGTGGAATGCCTTGGTCAAGGATGAAGAGAACCTGGACTGCTCTGACAGTCTCAAGTCAATCATCGCTTCACTGCGGCCAATGGTGGATGTTTCATTCCCTGGCATGGAAGAATCCAGTGGCGAGTTTGGTGCCCAAGCTCAGGCCTTTGTTGACTCGCAGGAGGACATGAGCTTCATTGCTCTGTCGTCCGCCAAGTCATCTGGTCATGTTGACCAAGCAGTTTCACCGGCACCATCAATTACGAAAATGAGCCTGAGGGGTGCTTCGACCCGCAAGCGTCGGCGAGATGCCACCCCTGAGGTGGTACAGATGAAGCCAGCCAAACGAACTAACACACCTCGTCTCCGACATGACAACTCACAGATCCAATTTGCCCCGATTGTTTCTTCTCCATTGGTTGAAGATTCCCAACATCTCACCGAAAGACAAAAGGAGGTCCGCCAGCGGCAGCAGGAGAATGCCGCGTTATATCCCAGTATTAGGTCCAGTCCCCGAACTCGATCCCGAGCCGCTGTCGAGGAGCAGGAAAAAGAATCCGAAACAAAGAAGACGAGAAACCTGGAGTCCACACCCGAACCACCTGCTTCGTATGAGGACTTTATTACCTCAACACCAACTCCTCGGCGTGGACAAGCGTTGCAGTTGGAGGGCTTCAACGACCCACCATCATCGCCACCAGATCCTAGACGGAACCCGCTCCTTTCTGAGATTCAGACCCGATCAAAGGCCAAGAGCTCCCTTGAGAGTTGGCAATTCTCTTCGCCCCCAGGATCGCCCTCCAATAGCCAACCCACTGAGTCTCAACCTGAGCCGCCAGCTCCGTCGAGCACCAAGAAGTCGGGCAAAAGCTCGCGGTCCAAGAGACGGAGGAAGTCGAGGGCTAGTTCTCTGGCTAGTTCTCAGGTCAACGAGGAAATTATTCCTTCGAGTGTGCCGGTGGAGGAAGATGTGACAGATCTGTCCATTCTTCCGGATGCGGGCGATCTTGCAGACGTGGAGGAACAGAAGGAAGATACAGGTGAATCCCCCACAGAGGGGCACCTCACCACACCTCCGCGACCGATGTCACCTGTCGCCCAAGTTCAAGAGACACCGAAATCCGGGGACGACGAATTCGTCGATGCCAGGAGCAGCCCTGAGGATGCGTCAAACGAGCGGCCACCTGCAGCACCTGTGGAAGTTGCTTCAAGCCAGAACCAGGACTCCTCCTTTGCACTTAGTGAAGGTGACGAGAGCAGTCTCATGAGATTCGTGGTGGAGCTTGAGTCAAGACGATGCAGCCTTCCCTTCGACAAGGCCAATTCTGTATCTGCCTCCCCGGAGAAGATGCGTATGGCACCGGCCACGGAATGCATTGAAGTGCAGGGAGACTCATCGCCCGAAAAGCAGAGCACCACTAAGAGGCCCCTGTCGCCGGTGATACCCTCTACACCTCTCCGCCCGGGCTCTGAGAATGCGGAAAGTCAAAGCCATAGCAAGAGCCAGGGTGGAAGCAAGAGAAAGAGGAAGAGAAGTGCAAAGATCGAGACTCTTCGCAAGAGAAGACGGTCAGCCGACCCTCGGGGTTCAGACCAGGGTGAGGAGAGCCAACAGACATCCCAAGATACTGGTTCACCTATGCCAACGCCATCGGTCCGACGGTCGTCTAGGCGAAATGCCGGACAGAAGGGCAAGAAGCTGCAGGGCAAGGATACTCAGGTATCATCAACTGAGGAGTCCCCCGCACCTCAAGTGAAGTCACCCCCAGCAAAGTCGAACGACGTAACTGGAGTTCGCGACGGCGGTGATACGGATGAGGAGCTCATGTCACAATTGGTCACGGAGTCTTTTGCGGCCTCACAGTCTCAGCACGAGGCGGAGCCTGAATTGCCAAGTGCAGTGATTGAGGACTCAATGGAGGTTGTGTCTCCGGAAGATGAATCCCCTCCAGAAGTTGCCGACGAAGCAGCCAAGGCGGAAAGTGAGGAGGCAGAAGAGATACCCGAGGCACCCGAAGCACCTGAGGAGCCTGAGGAGCCTGAGGAGTCTGAAGAACCTGAAGCATCAGAGACTGGCAAGTCCAACACAATCATGGACATTCTACGTGGCGGATTAGATCAACTCCGCGGAGCAGCACTGTCACGTGAAGACGTATACCAGCTGGAAGACATGTTGATGGATATGAAGAGAGAGCTCTTTGAGGCAGAGCGACGAGGAAGACGTTGAGACATGACAGGACAGGACAGGAATGGACTGGAGCACAGGGTGCATGCATTGTTTCTTGGGCGCAGGTGTATTTTTGGAAGCTGGCTGTAATACTCCCTGTACAGATTCTTGCTTGGTCATGGCTGTGTAACGTCTTGGTTGGAGGGGAGGGCCTCGGGAAACACATGCAGGACAATAACTATACCTATACCATACCTATACCTATGTAGATACAAATCAACAACAAACAAAGAATTAATTCCAAAACGGGAGTGCCGAAAGTTGGGGTTGAGCAATTAGACTTTGTCTAATTCAGAGGGCGAATCTGGGGAATGTCGGGGTAAGCAACGATATACTAGGAAAGGAAGCTCGTGGGCGGGAGGTGTGGTTGCGGTGAGACCGAATCTGACCGTCATGACTCTCGCGTAAACGGGATGAGGCCGAGATTCCACGTCCCGCGTGTATGTAACGCTACAATTATTGAGTGCATGCGGAGGATCGTCAAGGCGAAAAGATGAAGGGGAGGGAGGGAAAAACTGGAGGTCGGGTTGTCCCAAAAGGGTAACCCGATGAGGTGACAGGGTTAGTGGAGAAACGGAACTAGGGAGGGAACCTTTGGAGGTGGGTGTGGTTCGGCAATTTTTCTGATCTCTCGTGGAGGGAAGATTTGAGATTTGAGAGGATTGTGGCGGACGCGGAGAAGAGATTTGGCCATTGAGGATGTTTTCTAGAAGAATGGTGAAAAGCTTGTGGTTGCTAGAGTTTTGCGGCTCTACAGACGACTATCATGGATGCTACGGCTGGAGTTAGTATTGGAGGTAATAGACGTCTTGTAAGTCGGCTTAACGCGGCATTGCCCGTAAACGGTGGTTTAATCAACGAGCGGTTAAAAAGGACCATGACCCCATCGTCGTTGGCCGTTTTGCTGCTGCCTGGTGTTCTCTCTACTCTGGGCCCCATCCGGGGATCCATCCATTGCTGCGAACTGACGTTGGGTACTTTGCAGAAACCTTGACCCCAGCCTCTCTGCGGAATCTACAATGACTGGTCGACGAGATCTCTCTCTGAGGGTGTGTCCCAGTCGAAAAAGAAACTGCCGGGCAGATCATTGTTCAAATTGTGGAGGACTAAAAAGGAAGGGATGTGCGGTTCCCGGGGTTTTGCGAGAAATAATTCAGCCCAAGGATGACAGGGAAGGGTTCCTCGAACTGTGCTTGTGGTGTGACGTGCAAGGATGAATTGCCAAAGAGGATTAATGTTGTTGGTGCGGTTGGTTGATGCCAGTGGATTGGGTTGTCGAGTTGTGTAAGGGAATGGTGTTGCGGACTGCCAACGTCATTACGAGCCATCATCGCTATTTCTTCACAATATTCGGATTGCATGTTACTTGCAAAGGCAATATTTTTCCTCGGTAAGTTCCTTGTAGTTCAGGGATTGTCTGGTTTCTGGCTTCGTTTCCCAGTCGGGGTAACTTGTGAAGCATCACCATTTGTCTATCATACTCGCCTCGTGACCACATCTCCAAAGCAACCTCGATTTTGCTTGGCTCAAGTACGCATTATCAAAAGCAGCATGGGTAAGTAAAAGGCTCACGGCCGAGAAAAGACGGAGGGAACCTGCCCGAGTGGAATACCAAGATGGAATATCGAACAATGTAGGTATCATTGGGTGGAGACGAGTCAAGACAATAGATACAAGGTACCTCGAGAGTATCCATGGGTTGCTGAACCCGAAGGATTTCCGGACCCGTCGCCGCGTTGGCCACGGTAGTCAGGCGAATACACCGGCTTGCCTCTCAGATGTCCTTGACCGTCTGTGTGTGCTTTTCACGGTTATTCCATCCAATGTAGGAAATCCGAAGAGAATTCACAGGCACCAAGATATTTGAATCAACAGCGTCTGAGAGCCGCCTCTTGCAAGTTGATAACTAGATAGACGCCCATCGTTCTATTCGGCCCGCCTACGTCTATTATGACGTCAACAGACTGGAATATGGGTCTCCCCTGGAACTAAACTGAACGGCGCAAGAAAGAGTAATTTCCATCTCGAGAAGGATTTTTTGGAGAACGGAGCACCAACGAAACCGTCCAATTGACCCTTATTGCGGTTTATATCCGAGGAGCGGGACGGAAAGAGTGGTCCCTGGATTTTACGGTCAAGTGATTACACCGTCACAGACGTTGGTTATTCGCTGAACAGCTGCGGAGTCGGGCAGGGAAGTTGTAATCTTGGCGGTTTACAAGGAAGTGTGGATGGCACGTTTTTGACTGTTTGTCGGACAGGGGACCGGGCTTCCCTCCATGACGGGGCCGAGTGCGGAATAGGTACTGTACATGAGACGGTTCATTGACATGGTTCTTCAGTCATTAACGTGTTGCTGAACCCCCGTCGTTCGCGATAATGGAGCCCCAGATGATGGGGAGGATCCAAAGTGGTGGGTGTAGACGACGGAAGAGTTAAACCAGAGTGGGATTGAGTGTGCGAGTGAGTGTGTATGCATGAGATGGGGGATACACACTTATCCAGCTCGTTGGTTTGCCTCTTTTTAGCGAGAACGTTGTAACACACACTTTATTCTACACATCTCTCAGCCTCGTGTAGATGATATTCAACTTACAACAGATTCATCAATTGTCGTTGATCAAGCCAAGAGCCAAGCTGTCAGAAAAGCAGAGCCTCATCACTGGGCACTTCTAGTCTACGCCATAGTTCTCACAAGTTTTTCTTGTCCCGCTCTTGTCCTTCGATCTTGTGGAGAGGATGATCGTCTTGGCTGACGTGATCACGTGAGCACCCTCAATCTCATCGGTTTACCTCTCTTGAACAAGTGTTGTTGTTGCCTCGGCTTAGAAGCCCATCATCTTGAATCATGTCAAAAGTACGGGAATTTCTAAAAAGGCCTCAGACAGGGGGCGTTTTTTTCTTCGGATCATCGTTTTGGTGTTGGTGTCATTCTGTAAGTGGTTTTCTCTCATCGTTCGCGGAAACGATGCCTCGGCATGCCCAATGGCACAAGATACGGAACAAAAGCGGATCCTCAAGGTTCCTCTTCCAAGGATTCAACTTCTCCAAAAGTTGGTTCGACGATTGAAACGGGGGGCAATATTCCCCAAATCGAGAGAGAGTGTCAAAAGATGGAGATAACTTCTTGCCGCACTTTGACGCCTTGCCCCGATTTTCATTCACACACACCCCCGGTCAAATGACGTCGTCTTTCCCCACGCCTTCTTCACAGGAACACCATGTTTTTTCCCCAACTCAACTCGCGCCATGGAGCTGCGGAGGCGAGATGGTAATATTATGGGTTTTTTTGGGGCGTGGCTGGAGCGGTGACTTGATGTAAGAGAGAACGCCGAGGTGAGTGAGTGTGTGTGTTGTTGAACGGGTTACTATGCAAGGTAAGCCATGTCTGTCTCAATCTGGTTCCCGTGCGCCCCCTACTCAGTGATATACTTCCTCATTGATTTGAGATGCTTACTCTGGATCATCGATGGATGACCTTGTCTTGTCTTGCCGTCCATGCAGGGGTCCATGGCGTACCGCATGCAACGAGAATTCGACTACGGATGTATGTACCATCCACCCATCCATCCATCGTCTCAATGGATCCATCCTCGGCCAAGACATTCATGGTTCAAGGACCAAGGTAACGTCGTGGGTGTGGATATCACCATTACAGCCGTGGACCCAGTAGCAACCACACACCGGCTTGACTCGTTCCTGTCTCTTTGCTCTCTGCAGTGCAACATGGAAGCCCGAGACCCTTCCTGCCAGGTGCGATCATCGCCGACCTGCCTCTTTGTATAAAGACCCTCGCGATCTCCCTCCGTGACGTTATTGTCCCGTGCTTCTCGTGAATCATTCTGCGGCTCAGAGTTTGAGGTGAACCAGCGAGTTCCTCGTCCCTTTTCAACATGTTTAAGAAATATTATGGCCTCAAGGGCCAGGCCCTCAACTATGCTATCAGCACTATTGCAGGATGTGATTTCCTACTCTTCGGTTACGGTGAGCCCTCCCTAAACCTTCGCGTCTCATGATAAGTCATCATGCTTCATGAGATCATGTCAACCTCACGAGATTAAAGACTAACAGACGTTTCATCACAGACCAAGGTGTCATGGGTGGTATCTTGACAATGCAACCCTTCTTGGAGCAGTTCCCCGACATCAACAAGGACGAAGAGGGCATTTCCAGTGCCCTAGCAAAGAACCGTTCCAACTACCAGGGAATTGCCGTGTCCTCATACAACCTTGGCTGCTTCATCGGCGCCATCATCACCATCTTTATCGGCAACTGGCTCGGCCGCAGAAAGATGATTATGCTCGGCACAAGCATCATGGTAGTCGGAGCCGCCCTTCAAGCCTCGGCCTTTTCTCTTGACCACTTCATCATCGGACGAATCATCACAGGTCTTGGAAACGGAGGCAACACTTCTACAGTTCCCATGTGGCAATCTGAGACGTGCTCTGCTCACAAGCGAGGCAAGCTTGTCATGATTGAGGGTGCCCTCATTACCCTGGGTATCATGATTTCGTACTGGGTCGACTACGGCATGTACTTTGCCTCTGACACCTCTGCGTGCTGGCGTTTCCCCTTGGCACTTCAGATTGCCTTTTGTCTCTTCATCATGGCTTTCGTCATGAACCTGCCAGAGTCCCCACGATGGCTTATGCTCAAGGACCGCGATGAGGAGGCGCGAGATGTTATTGCTGCCATTGCCGATAGAGACCTCCACGATAAATACGTTGAGAACGAGTTCAGGGCTATCAAGGAGACTACTATGGAGATGAGCAAGGGATCGTTCTCGGATCTTTTCCAGCGCAACGAGAACCGCAACCTCCACCGAACACTTATTGCATATGTGAACCAGATGTTCCAGCAGATTAGGTATGAACCACATGTTCTTAGAGTCCAATTGCATACTAACAGAACATAGTGGTATCAACTTGATCACATACTACGCCGCCACTATCTATGCAGACCTCGGAATGAAGGGTCACATGCCTCTTCTACTGGCTGCTCTGAACGGTACCGAGTACTTCATCGCCTCTCTACCAGCCATCTGGCTCGTTGAGCGTGTCGGTCGTCGCAAGCTTATGCTTTTCGGCGCTGCCGGTCAAGCCATCACCATGGCCATCCTTGCCGGTGTCGGCTCGAGTGACGCCAAGGGTTGCCAAATCGCAGGCATCGTGTTCCTCTTCGTCTTCAACTCCTTCTTCGCTGTTGGCTGGCTCGGCATGACATGGCTGTACCCCGCCGAGATCACTCCTCTCCGAATCCGCGCCCCTGCCAACGCCCTTGCTACCAGCTCTAACTGGATCTTTAACTGGCTGGTTGTCATGATTACGCCCCCTGCGTTCCAGAACATCAAGTCCAACACATACATCATCTTTGCCGTCATCAATGCCATCATGTTTCCCTCGGTCTACTTCTTCTTCCCCGAGACTGCCTATCGATCCCTGGAGGAGATGGATACTATCTTCCAGAAGGTCAAGGGCCTCAGGGGTGCTCTAGATGTGGTTCACCAGGCCAAGATCGAGCCTCGGCGATACGACAACAATGGAAACCTGCTCATCGCCGTTGAGGAGGTGGAGGAGAAGGGCATCACGGAGCACCGAAGCGGTAGCTCTAGCGGCGCTAGCAACAACGGCCCTACCAACCCTGCCTTGTTTACCTCGACAGACGAGGAGAACCAGCGCCAAGAGAAGTAATATGTGTGCTTCTTTATTTATATCTGCTCGCTTGGACGAGCCGAGGCGGTGCTAGGTCGAATTTTGTTAGGATCAGGAAAGATGCCCCATTTGTTCCGCTAGAGGATGGGGCAATGGTTGGAAACTAGAGTTGTGATAAAGTATAGATACCCAAGACATGACTCTTTTAATAGCTGAAGCGATCCGTCTCTTTGTGAAACATGTTTGACGCCCCCAGTGAATCTTGGGTTACAAGTTGGATCATGCTCAACTTAGTGTAACTATTTTGAGGAGCATCGACACGTTTTCGAATAAGGCTGCAGATGTTTCATAGCTGTCAAGACGCCATGATGGTCGTCATGGCATGACGACGCTTGTTGAAAGGAACCGGTGACACTTGAGGCGGAGACAATTATGGAGTATTGTTTATCCTCTCACCGCTGCACCTCTATAGATAGACAGTTCTTATGATGGGATCCTTGTTATCCAAGACGTGACAACGATACATGTGATGACTCCCGAACCAAGGTTTAAAGAAGCTATAACACCCCCGAAACCGGCTCTACGACAGAAGCGAAGCGATAGCGACGATGATGCCCAGAAGTGTCCCTCGGCTAGTTAAACGCAAGGCTGCCTATACCATATATGTTGTGTCCCCCGTGGGTTAAGCGGGCTTGGAGCGGTATCACAATCGACGAGCATCTGAGACGTGTTTCAGCTCTGAGTCTCAACGGCGACGACACGGCATCTCCATTCTTTTATAGAGTCTAATTGGTGGAGAGGGAGCTACCCCGCCATGCCGATGGAAGAGGTGGGATGTCGGCGGCCTGCACATCACCATCCATCTTACAACATCACGACAAAGCCGGCGTGGACAAGACAAGGCAAAGAGATACTAGGCTCCTAAGAGGCGTGGCTTCTAATTACTCATTCTTATCAATAAATACCTCTTTGATTCCTACTTATTCCTCTAATACCTTTTTCCCTCTCTTCGTCTCTTCACCAACATCAACACCCCCACTCGGAACTCCAAACCCCACCCATCATCATCCGCCACCTTGAGCTCCGCCAAAAGCTCCCTTTCTGACATTTGAGCTACTTCCTCCTCTTGTCAATCAATAAGAAGATACCGAAACATTCGTCACAATGGTCGACCGTCCCAACAAGCCCTCCGCCCTTTCCGCTACCCCCGCGGCCGCTGAGTCCACCGCCAACATCACCCACGACGACTCTCGCGTCTCGGCCGTTCTCCCCACCGGAGAGAGCGTCGAGGTTCTCCTCCATGGAGCTACTGTCATTAGCTGGAAGGATGCCTCAGGGAGTGAGAAGCTCTGGGTGAGCGAGGCTGCCGCTCTTGACGGCAGCGCTCCCGTCCGAGGAGGAATTCCCATTGTGTTCCCGGTTCGTCAACTATACCCCTTCACAGGTAGTAGACTTACTAATAGTCATTCTCTTAGGTCTTTGGAACCGCCCCCGATCATGAGGCCACCTCCAAGCTCCGTCAGCACGGTTTCGCCCGTAACTCGCGATGGGAGTTCCTTGGCAAGTCCACCAGCGAGGGCTCCAGCACCAGCGTCAAGCTCGACTTTGGTCTGTCTTCTGAGAGCGTTTCGGAAGAGACCAAGGAGCTGTGGCCTTACAAGTTTGCTCTCATCTATAGCGTCGTGCTTGACCGGGATAGCTTGAACACCACCCTGGTCATTACCAACGATGGCGATATTCCTTTCGAGTTCCAGACCCTCCTGCACACCTACTTCAAGATTGATGTAAGTCAATCAGCATTTGAACCTCATGACCATGACTAAACATTACTGTCAGGATATCTCCTCCACCGAGGTCACCGGTCTTGAAGACTCAACCTACATTTCCAAGCTCGCCGGCCCCCAGGAAGAGACCCAGTCCGGCGCCATCACCTTTGCCGCCGAGACCGACTCTGTCTACACCCCCGTCAACGGCCCCAGACACCCCGTCGTCATCTCCGAGTCCGGCACCCCTCGCTTCCGCATCGTCCGCGACAACCTCGACCAGGTCGTGGTCTGGAACCCCTGGGTCGAAAAGTCTGCCGGCATCAAGGACTTTGAGCCCAAGGACGGCTGGAAGAAGATGCTCTGCGTAGAGCCCGGTACCGTCAAGGGGTGGCAGAAGCTCGAGAAGGGTGACGCTTTCGAGGCTTCGCAAACGATTACTCTGGTTTGACGGTCATGGAAAGATGGAAACGCAAAGGTTGGGAACAGCAAGATATGATGAGCTTGCAGAAGCACAAAGACATGAAATGATACGAAATTAAGCCTTTCTAGATTCAGCAGGCCCTGAAGCCAATGTGTTGGACAGAACACAAGATCAAGACACACGCATCGAATGGTCAGGATGAGAGATTATGTCTGCTGGATAGACTGTTGATTTGATTCCTACACATTTGCTTCATATTCGTAGATATGACCCGTGAAAATAGGCCTTTTGCCTTGACTGCTTTTTTGTCTTGTTCTGTACTTGAGAACACACCTTTTTTGCTCATCGTTCACTAACAAACATCTCATGACGACTCCTTCTTTTGCTCTCTCGAAAAGTGATCAGCAACCAAAAACGCCAACTCAAGCGCCTGCTTCTCGTTCAATCTTGGATCGCAGAAGCTTGTGTAGTTGGTCGACAAGTCATCCTCGTCCAGACCCTCGCTACCACCCAGGCACTCGGTAACTGCATCACCAGTGAGTTCGAGATGCATGCCGCCGAGGTAGCTTCCCTCCTCCTTGTGAATGCGCAGCGTCTCCTCGAGTTCACGGTAGATGTCACCGAAGCGGCGTGTCTTGATGCCCGTGTCTGTGGAGAGGGTGTTGCCGTGCATGGGGTCGCACTGCCAGACCACGGTGCGGCGATACTCGGAGTCCTCGACGGCACGGATGTGCGTGGGGAGGAGCTCACGCACCTTTCCGGCTCCGTAGCGCGTGATGAGGGTGATCTTGCCAGGCTCGCGATCCGGGTTGAGAGTGCGAAGCAAGGAGAGGAGGTCGGAGGCTGGTGTCGTGGGGCCGACCTTGACGCCAATGGGGTTGGCGATACCGCGGAAGAACTCGACATGGGCGTGGTCGATCTGCCGGGTGCGGTCACCAATCCAGATAAAGTGCGCCGAAGTGTCGTAGTACTCCTTTCTCGGGGCGGGCCCGTCCGGCGTGGGGCTTCGGTTCCGGGCTCCCGGTGCGGGCTTCTCCAGAAGACGGGTCAGGGCCTGCTCGTACTCGAGGAGAAGACCCTCATGGCTGGTGAAGAGCTCAACCGAGTCAAGCTCACCAGGTCGGGCGTTGATGACTTGCAAGAAGCGCAGGGTCTGCTGGATGCTCGAAGCGATGGCCGAGTACTTTGCCTTGAGCTCCGGGTCCCGAACGTGACCAAGACCCCAGTCCAGAGGCCGGTGGAGGTCCGCAATGCCTGAAGCGAGAGCGGCGCGGATGTAGTTGAGAGTAGCAGCCGAGTAGTGATACGCCTTGACAAGACGCGCAGGAGTAATCTCTCGATCCTCAAGTCTGTACCCGTTGATGATATCACCCTTGAAGCTAGGAACTTCCTTTCCTTGAACAATCTCAGTCGGGCTAGATCGCGGCTTCGCATACTGTCCAGCCATACGACCAATACGCACGACTCGTTTGTTTGTTCCCCAAATGAGAACAACACTCATCTGCAGGAGCAACTTGATCTTGCTCTCGATAGGTCCCTGACGACAATAGTCAAACAGCTCTGCGCAGTCGCCGCCCTGAAGCAGGAAAGCATTGCCTTGGGCTACATCGCGGAGGTGGGCTTTGAGGGCGTCGATCTCGTTGGGGTGAACCAGAGGCGGGAGACCGGTGAGTTCCTCGACGGCGGAGGCGAGGGACTCTGGGTCTGGGTATGAGGGTGCTTGCTTGATGGGCTTTGAGCGCCAAGAGGATGGGGCCCAGTCGGAGGAAGCCATATTTTGTATAACTCCGGTGAGTAAGAGTATGAGTATGAGTGTGAGAGAAGAAACTCTGCGGGACCTGCCACGCACAATATAATCAAGGTTGAAAGATTCCTTGTGATTTCGTATGTGTTTCTTAGGTAAAGTAAAAGTGGTGAGACTTTTTTGGGTTATTGGTTATGGTGTCCTGAATGAGTGAGTCACATTCAAGCAACCCTTTCAACAAAGAAATGAACTGGCCGCCCCCCCCCGAAAGAGAAGAACACACAGACCCCGGGCAAAAAATGAAGTTGCACAAGGGTTTGATGCAATTGGCGAATGAGGTGGCTTTTAGCCGATGGTAGCCACCTCCGCGGAATGTGTTGCGTGTGGCTGGTGATGTGGCGCAGACTACCTGGAAGTTCAAGATGTGGTCAATTGAACTTGAGAGGTGTTGTTCATGCCAAAGGAGCTAGATATTTTACAGATTTAATACTGATATTTATGAATCATTCTGATAGACTCTCGACCAAATCTATCCTGGCTTATCCTTGGTATTTCAAGACAGAGAGTATTGGATAGGTACCTTAGTCAATGGTCCGGCGAGCTGGTTGTATAAGAACAAAATAAGCAACACGGTTAGCTTTCCAGCTGTACAAATGACACCTTTGCTATACACCAATGTAGTAAAAAGGTATTTATACATGCAGTTGTTGCCGTAACATAGGTAGGCAGGTACTCAGCAAGTGTCTTCTTCCAAACCGGGGTACCTATCCCAGCTGTCAATTATCCACCCCGCCTATTCACGCCCCTCCAAACCCCCACCAAGAAGCTTCACCTCAACATCAACATCAACATCAACATCAACCAAAAATGTCCGCGACAGACGAAACCCCCTCCCAAACGGCAAAGTCAGCCGAAGACCGCAAAGCCGCCTCGGCCCTCGAAAACCTCGACGCCGAAACCCCCTCCTCAGCGCAAAATGTCGACGCCGACGCCGTAAGCAAGGCAATGAAGACTCTCGGCGGGACCGCAAAGTCGTCGTCCGGCTCGGCCGCAGCATCGCACAAGAACGTCAAGGTCGACGCTGCGGATGTCGCTCTTCTCGTCGAGGAGCTGGAGCTTCCCAAGATTAAGGCTACGGAGCTGCTTAAGAGTAATGAGGGGGATGCTGTCAAGGCTATGCGAGCTTTTGTCAAGGCTTAGGATGGTTGGGAGAAAGACGATGGGCGATAGGAGTTGAATGGCCAAGCTGCTGCCTCTTCGACGGCATAGCGGATTATTCCCAGGTCGACATGGTATGACGAATATTACGAGGGATCAAATGCTTTGAAAGTCGACACAGGATCGGGCGACAGGGACCAAGCAAGGCTGACATCTCATCGCTCGATAATCCGGCATACAAAGATTATGGGCATCATAACACAGCCATACACAAACACCAAAACCTTAAACCAACCCGATTAGTTCAACAAGTCATACCTTCACCTTGTCCCTGAGCGATGCGAATTACTTGCTTCACTTCAACCATCACCATGGTCAACAAGTTGTCAAACATGATGCAATTAATACGGCGGTTCCAGACCATATGTATCTAGACGTCCACACCGTTTCTCCAGATAAGCCGCCCAACGCCAGATCACCCGTTGTGTCTGTCCCGTGGTATCCCAGTCCAAAACGAGTGTCTGCCATCCCGTTCTCAAAAATACAAAAAACCAATTGCACCTTAAAACTCCTGGTCCATTCATAGTAATGACCATATCCTCGCCATTCTAAATCTATTTCCAGGCCCTAGCCAGGGGGCTTCCAACCTTTGGAGCGAATTGAAGACTCTTGCGACGAGCAGCCATCAGACGCATGAGGACGTGATCATCTTTGCTTTGGCTGATGATGCCAGCACCCGCCTCGCGGAAGGCGTTGGACTTGGGAGGACATGTTCTCGTGAGGAGATCAGTCTTGGTGGGTGAGTCATCGAAATCCTCATCATCATCACCAGCAGAAGGTGTTTCGGGGCCGAGGTTGGCAGCATAGCGGGCAATAGCCTCAGGGGCAGGGGTCTTGGGCACAGGGGTCAGGATGGCCGCAGACCACTCATGGTCCTCCATGTCCTCGTCCTCATCTGCCTCTGATGGAGTGTACATCCAAGCAGTGCTCTCCCGGCGCCTGATGGGCGTCGTAGGAGCTGTACGGGGGCTGCTACCCTTGGATGGGCTGCTCACAAGAGTGCCGTTCATGTTGGCCAGAGCCGTGGGTTCCATGCTCTTGCGACGACGAGCTCCGCCACGGGGAACATTTCTAGTGTTGATGCGGTAGGGTGGCTCATCAAGCCAGTCGTTCTCGCGCTCACAGCTGGTTTTGGTTAGTTAAAGGTTCATGGCGGAGGTCAAGGATAAAACTTACTCAAGCACCCAGCTGACTCCGACACACTGGACAATTCCGTTGCTCTCACGGACCTTCTCCAGTGTGCGCTTGCTACCGTCCTTGAAGACTACGTGCGTGATACCAACCTTGCTGGAAGTCACGTCATTAGCGGAACCACTGGGGTTCCAGTTCCAAGTCTTGACGCACTTGGCTCCCATCTGAGTGAGCAGCTCGACAAAGATGCTGCTGGCATCGGCTCCTTCGCTGGTGTATACATCGACAAAGACGACGGCACCACGGAGCAGGGCAGGGTCGACATCACGTCGGGGAGTGCGTGCCGGCGTGCCCATTGAAGACCACAGGTCAGCCCTTGAAGGGGTTGCTGGAACAGGTGTGGAGGGTGCAGAAGGAGACTGGACAAAAGTCGCAGGCAGGCTCTTCCTGTTTCGTGATTGCGAGTATGGGACAGCATTGCTTGTTGAGCCAGAGGGTCGCTTGGGAGCGACTCTGGATGCGGTAAAGCTACGCTTCTTGAGAGGAGTAGGGGTCGAGAGGTCGGCCGGCTTCAGAGGCACCTTTGTCGTAGTGTGGAATGTCTTCATCACTGGACGAACAGGAGTGACAGGGGCTGCGGACCGAGGGGTCATGGCAGGGTCGACAGGAAGCTCATTCTCATCACCATACTCTTGGCTAGCTTCAGAGAGGGTGTCGTCGAAAGCATCAGTGTTGACAACCTCTGCCAACTCCTCGGGTCCCATTAAGGACATTTCGTTGGCCTCGAGAGCCAGAGCGACATCCTCCTCAGTAACCATGATGTCATCAAACTCGGGCTCCATTTCGTCGAGCTTGTCTTGTTGAATGTTCTCCATACCCTCTCGCACTGTCATCTCATCCTCGAAGAAGTGATTCACAGAAGGAGAGGACACAGAGCGGGGCGTGGCAGTCCGCTCAGGAAGGGCGACAGGCTCGTTGGAGCTAGTGGCTTTGGCGGAAGTGAGAGGGGCCATCTTGATGGGTGTGCTGGCAGACCAAGAACCGAGATGGTCGACAAGAGAAGTGAAGCCTCCAAGAGAAGCTCGAGAAGTCTTGGGAGTCTTGCGGTTGAAGGCAGTTGGAGTAGCTGGCTCTGTGCGTTTGGGGGGGATATTCTCATCATCCGACTCTGAATCCATGTCTTGGCAGGGATCCAAGTCCTTCTCTCGAAGCTGGAAACTGGGGTTCTGTTGAGCTGGCGATTGAGCTGCAGGTGAACCGTTTGGCGAGGATGCCTGCGAGACGTGTTCCTCCTCGCCAGCTTCATCGTCAATAGCCATTTCGTCGGCTTCTCTGGTAGGTTCAGCCACCACTTCGATCTCGGCCGCTGCCTCCTCTTGGTCCACGACGATAGCATCCGCCTCGGTAGCGTTCTTTTCAACAGGGACAGGCGTCTCATCAACCTCATCAACAATACCCATCTCCTTCTTCATAGCAGGATCCGCATGACGAGGCAAGACGGCAGACAGCCGGCCAGGGAAGTGTAGGCTTCCAATGGGCTCGCTGAAGACCTCATCCTCAGCAATACCAATGTCGACATCAGACTCCTCCTCAATCATAAGCTTGTGTGAGGTTCTGGTGTGGTTGGCGGGAGTAGGGGTACCCAACACCAAAGGCTTCATGGCTGGTGGTTCAACGAGAGTAGCAAGATCCCGTTGTCGGGGCTCAGTAAGCGGCTTCAAGACAGGCACGGAGCGCTTGGCAGGCGAAAGAAGCAGTGAAGGCTTCATGGCCGATTGGCTTTGCTGAGCATTAAAGGTGGGTGCAAGGTTCATGCCCTTGATGGGCGACTGTGGTCGTTTTGCCGCGGACTGAAGGAGTGAAGCCTTGAATGATGAGACCTCTCCGTTCTGACCATTTCCATCCTGAGCCTTCTTCATTGTTGATCCAGGCAGGGGAACTGCTCCAATCCGTCGAGCTGGTGACCGCATTGTATCCATCTGAGGTGAAGCTGGTCGTCTCTTAGCCGGAGAGGCCAAGGATGCACCTAGATCAGGTGGGTTGAGGATGCCATCGACAGCAATTGTCGACTCGGCAGGTTCTTCTTGTTCGACAGGCTCCAGGTTCTTCTTGGCGGCGTTGGCAGGAGGCTTGATCGGGTTCTTCATCAAGGGCTTGACTGGGGTGGTGTCGCCGGCGAGCTCGTCCTCGGAGTCGTCGTCCCTCGAAATAGGCATCTGAGTAATCTTCTTAGGACTTAATGGTTTCTTTTCGGTCGGCGCAGCGGATCTTACCACCGCTCTGGTTGTTCGGGTGCCCGAAACAGCACCGCCGCGTTTGGCTGGGCGGCCTCGGAGGCCGACAGGTGCAGGCTCCTTGACTTCGATGGCAGGCTCGATGTTTTCCTTGTCGGGCTCTTGGAACTTGACAGACTTATTGGGAGCGGGCTTGGTAGCCGTCGCTGCCCGTGTAGTTGTAGTAGTGCGAGTCCGTGTGGTTGTCTTCTTCACAGGCTCTGGAGCAGGCTCGGGGGCTGCAGCAACAACCTTTCGAGGTCGTCCCCGAGTTGCTCTGACAGGTGCAACAGGGTCCTCCTTGGGAGCTTCTGTGACAGTCTTCTTGGTGGCTCGACCCCGTGTGGCTCTCGCAGGTGCCTCTGGCTCTGGAGCTTCCACTTTCCGAGGGCGACCGCGAGCTCGTCTCACGACGGTGGCTGCACGGTGCTCTTCCTCTTCATCCTCTTCATGTTCATCCGCCCGTGTCTTTCTCTTAGCGGTGGTGCTCTTGGTGCTTGCTGTCGCTGTGCTTCTCGCCCGGGCGGCAGCTGTGACGATCTTTGTGGTTTTGGACTCGCTGGCCTTGGCGGCAGCGCGGGCACGGGTCATCCTCTTTGGTGGTGACTCCATGGTTGATTTGTGCTGTTGGTGTGGTTTGTTGGTGTTGGTTAGTATGTAAAAGGAAGAATTCGGGAAAGCAACATGACGCTGCAATGATTGATGTGAATAGGTGTTTACTCTTCTGTTGGGGGGCTTTCCCTTGAGGAGAAGGAAGGGTCTTATTTTGGGTGACCGTGTTTAGTGGCGTTGCCCGGCAACGAATATCCACTTTTCGGTAGGCTGCAGATCACAAGCTGCCAACCGCGTCAAAGGCTCCGACCCCCGCAAGCGGTAGTTGGCCCTTGTTCACGATTTCAGGCATGAACTGTGTGTTGGCCACGGCAAAGGCCATAGAGAGGCCGTGAAAAGCGGCCTTTTGTTGATGACAGGGTTTGTTGACCAAACACACGCTTCGAGTTACTGAATCCCGTGACGTTAAGGTGAGGCAAGCAACCAAGCTTTGTGCGTTGTCAAGTAAACAGACAAAGGTCAAACAGGCACATGGACATCTTTCAGTGCCTTCTAGTTTCTGTCTTTCACCGTAAACACGTTGTCTATCACAGGCTCCTCAGTAGTCTCCCCTGCACGGTCACTTGAATCAAGAGTACAGGAACGTCAAGGCCCTTTGCTTAGCTGTTAATACAACTTGACCGAAAAGTAGTTGCCTTGCCCCGTGCCTCCCTAACAAGCACAATGGGTGCATCGCAGGACTTGGTCATCCTAGCATTCAACTATCTTGGACTTGGTGAACTAGTTCGGCGTTTCGATACATGTAAGCGCCCATCCAAGCTAAGGTGGCTTTGGACTATGGGGTGAGTAGAGTGCAGTCAGCGTTTAGGAACATGCAACTTCTAAGCACCATAACTCCAAATAGTCGACTTGATGATATCTTGTGTTTATTTTCCTGGTTTGATATTACTCTCCATGCAATATGATTTCCCCCAAATGCCCCCCGTAGTTGCACTTATGACAGTCTATTGGTGCTCACTTTGCCGCTGTCAAGTGACGATGTGGAATGCATACCCTGGAGTTCACGGCTAGACCCGAGCGATCATTCCATTCCCACGTTATCACTCACAATGCCCTTATTGTTTGATATTTTTACTAGTCTTGTTCTTTGGAAAGTGTACAGGCGTATACAGCATTTCATTAAGATCATGTGTGGGTGGCTAATCAGAAGTTGTGTTCTGGGAGCGAAGATGTGAGATACTCTCCCAGATGTAGGTTTACATGGTATTGGGTTTCAATATCGTTGTGTATTTTGGACTGTATATTTTTGCCATTGTGGCTAATCGCTTCTTTTCATCGTCCATTACATTCAGTGATAAAAAAAGTAGGTTGATCGATTTGGGAGTGCATTGTGTTAGACGTAGTTGAGGCGAGAGACAACAAGTGAATGAGAAGAACCCATTCTTGTTTCTCAATGACGTCTTGGTCATACACGAGATCAAAGAGCACTCTAGTAAAAAGAGAATAGGTATCGCATCAAGGTAGATTGCTCATTAGCAGGTTGCTCCAGACATGAGCTATAATGCACCCTACATAGTACTCCTCATATGAGGTGTCCTTAGCATACCTAAGCACTCTTATTAGCAAGAAGAGTCTTGCCGTAATCCGAGATCCTTCAAAAGTCTTGTTGAACTTGTCATACTCGTCACATCCGATGGATCTCGTCAAGTCCTGATTCAAGCGGAGCACTTACGAAAGGACGAGTCAGGAAAAAGCAGTGGGCTTTATATGGATGCGGATGAATGGAGAGCTCCATGACATCCATGATGACTCGTGAATAACGGCCCTTTTATGATTTCAAAAATCCCACTCACTCCCACGCCAAGAAAAAAAAAAAACCGGAGGCCTTTTTTGTCCCTTGCAGTGTTGCAACGGGTCCTAACGATGGTGATCAGTCACTGACCCATAGATTGATAAGCAGATGCTACCCCGATGAACCAGGACTCCCCTAACGGATGAATTCGATATCAGGTGGGATGGTGTCACTTTTTCGGGAGATTTCTTGCTGCAGACTGCAGCTTCCGGAAAGAGACGCTCCGGTGCCTGAACGAAGTGGACGAAGGAGGAAGCTGAATGTGATCGAGAACGGCCGAAATGAAGGATGCATCCACTGACGATGATACTTTACCCTCGTGGCACTTTCTGCATCCCACGCTTGCTGCAACGGCAGCTACCGAAAGTATGTTTTGCCCTAAACTCGCAGATATGGCTACGGCGGGAATAGCTTCGCCGACTTCGGTGGTTGGAATGGAATGTGTTGCACCGCCTCGGTCAACGACGTCACATCAGCCTCAAGACGCGTACGCATCTTGAAGCTTACAAACTGAATGCAAGCGGGATAGAAGCACCAGAAGGTTGAAAGTCCAAGCCTTGGCATAGTGACGTGAAACGCGCGCGCTTGAATCCACAGGCCGTCAAATTTGCCTCCAACACTAGACAAATCTATGCGCAACAGAATCTGCATCGGGGCGGCCGCCCTGATACGACGCTAGAACATTGACCCCCAAGCATTGGATCCTTGTATGACACTTGGGATGGGATGCCGTTTTTGTGGCTTTGAGCCTTGTTCTTAAGCTTAAAACATCATGGGCTACGTCAAAAAGACGTTTTACAATCCTGATTATTGCAAAATCATGCCAAGCTGAAGGAGAAACTTTAATTCAAGGCGGATTGTAAAAGAAGGGAATCATCTCCATCTCGGAAAAAGAGTCTAATGCCGAATCTAGCAACATATTCCCGCGTTTTAAGCTCAACCAACGACCAGGGTTCTTACAAGACCAACAGTGGGACTTGATGAGAGCGGATGAACTCTTAACAGAGACATGTTGGTTTGTTTGAGTGAATGTCATCCCAAGTGACGTGCGTCTTTTAGAGGATCTGTCTGACACTATAAACTAAACATTCACTACAGTTTCAGGTCAGATATCTACACTCATGCGCAACATTTCTTCTATGGCTTCAGAATCAGATAAAGTACAACGTGCTACAAGCGTAATTTCGGCAGTGGAACCATGGACCCCCCGTTAAGGATGGGGCCCGCAGGTGCCCTGTTCGCTGCTACACACACCCAAGCCTAGGTCATTACGTAGATGCTAGGCTAGTCCAACATACACTTCTGGGCAGAAAGTCTAAGCAAGAGACGGGGCCTACACATCGGCCGTCGGTGGGATGACTCGTTCCGGGGTCCATGGAAAAGGATCGGTATCATGTAGAGTACCTTTGGCCAAGCTGTTGGGAGAGGAAGGTGGGATAGGGCAGAGAGGCTTGATGGAACTTAAAAGAGCCGCCTTGCCACTCTTCCAGAACTCTTCTCTTGATCGAAGCAGGATTACACCCACTCATCCATTCTCTCTCTTATACATCCTACTACTACTTCACTCTTTTTCACTATGCGAAGCCAACTCCTCGCTGCTGGCGCCCTTGCCACGGGTGCCATGGCTGCCCGTCCTTTCCTCGAGCAGCCCGACACCGGTATCGACCTCGTCCTTGGTGATCTGCCTACTGGTGAGCTCCCCAAGCTCGACCAGATGATTGGCCTCCCCGACTTTGAGTGGGCGGCTCAGAACTACCTCCCCATCGAGAACTACACCTACTACCGCAACGGTGCAGCCGGCGAGTTCTCGTACCGCAATAACCTCGAGGTCTTTCACCGATACCGCTTCAAGCCTCGTGTCATGGTTGACATTACCAACGTCGAGAGCACTCTGCCGTATGTATAGGATTAGACATTGAGCGATGGTCTTGCTGATTGCGTTTAGCACCAAGATTCTGGGCCACAACTTTTCTGCCCCCTTCTTCATCAGCCCCTGTGCTCGTGCTGGCAACGCCCATCCCGATGCCGAGCTGAACTTTGTCAAGGGTGCTGCCGAGGGTGACATTCTCTACATGGTGAGATTATAGCTCTAGTATACACGTCAAGTTACTAACGCGATGTAGCCCGCCCTTTATGCCTCTCGCACCATTGAGGAGATTGCCGCTGCCAAGGCCGAGGGTCAGGTCGTCTTCCAGCAGCTCTACCTCACCTCCAACGATACCGAGACTCAGGAGCTCTTTGACCGCTCCAAGAAGGCTGGTGCTGATGCCCTCGTCTTCACCGTCGACTCTGCTGCCGACGGCAACCGACACCGTGCTGCCCGCTTCGGTGTTGGCTCTGCGTAAGTTGTGCTCTTGAAGCAATATGAACTTAAACTAACATGGCCAGTGACTCGGACTACTCCTACATCACCTGGGACTACTACAAGAAGCTCCAGAAGATGACCGACCTCCCTATCATCATCAAGGGTATCGGTTCCGCCAAGGATGCCCAGCTTGCCGTGAAGCACGGTGCCCCTGCCATCATCCTTTCCAACCACGGTGGCCGCCAGCTCGATGGCAGCCCCTCCGGTCTTGAGGTCGCCCTTGAGATCCACGAGGAGTCCCCCGAGGTCTTCAAGAAGATCGAGGTCTACGCCGACGGCGGTGTCCGCTACGGCGCTGATGTCCTCAAGCTTCTCTCCCTTGGCGTCAAGGCTGTCGGTCTTGGCCGTCCTTTCATGTACGCCAACGTCTTTGGTGTCGACGGTGTCAAGAAGGTCATCGACATTCTCAAGCACGAGATTGCCATTGATGCCGGTAACCTTGGTGTTCCTGATATTCACAAGATCAACCCCAGCTACGTCAAGTGGAACGTCAACAGCTGGAACCAGTAAATATTCTGTTAGGACTGGCCAATTGAGCCATGACCTCATCTGTACATATATTCAAGTGTTGATAGTTTAAAAGTTATAGAAGAACAATGTACATTTCTTGCGACATTTAACACGTTGTGCATATTGTGTTACAATGGCTGGGGTATCCTTGCTGAGTGATTGTGTTCCTTTCTCGACAACAATGTTTTATTATACAGCCTCAATGAAAGGTAAGACATATCAACTCACTCACGTCTTTCTCTGCTGGCGACGAGCAGACTAGATTACTCACATCTCACAAGTTCCCTCGGCTACAAAGCGAGAATAACAACCTGTTGCTGACATCCAAGTGGACCATGACAAATGCCGAAGAAGAACAAAGCAAACATTGCACAAAACATGTACAAAATCGACTTTGAAAAAAATGCAAGACTTGCATCATGCGGAAACCAGGCGCTGAAACAAGCAAAACAAAGTCCTGTCTTTTTTGTTTTTCTGCGGAGCCATTGCTCCCGCTTGCAGAACAGATCTGGCCCGAGCATCTGAGATTGAGGGGATATTTCTTAAGAAAAAGAGGAAAGGAGAGGGTTACTGTTGAGACATTGCTTTCTTCTTCTATAGAGATCGATGAGTAGCTTTCTTTTGCAGCTCTCATCAACTCCGGCGCCCCGAGCCGGCCGCCTCCGGCTCTCCCGAGATCAACCGGGGCAACGACCTCCGATGGAGACGTGCCGGTCCACGGATATTCCCTGCTGCAGAGACAAATGTCTTTGATATCTTCAGCCCCATCAACAAGGACCAAGGAAATCTTCCGTGGCATTCCCTTGCCTCGGATGACATTTTGCTGCACCACGCCCCCTCTTTGCAGCCTCTCCCGATCCGGCGAGGTCATTTCATAGGTCAACTTCCAAGGTTCCACAGGATGTCGTCTTCAGCTTGTGTCGTGCAGATGTAAACATGGATCACCCTCGATCTCGGGGGGCGGCCCCACGGGGACGCATCTCCGTTTTTGTTAGATGCCGTCCCTTGTATAAATAGCTTTATCCCGAGGGTATATCTCCTCTCTTGTGCTTGATTCTCTTTCTGGGTTTTCTCATCTTCTACTGCTTCTTGCTCTCATCCTCCAGGACTCTGTCTGCTGTATAAGAGTTCATACAGCTCCATTACCCCCCTCGAGCAAGGCCTTGTGCCTCCCGCTCATCAATTCCCTTCTGTTACAACTGCCGGCCTTATCCTTGTCGACACGACCCTGAATCTTCCGTCGTGCAGGAGAGCCTCGTCACCCCGACCTCTTGACTGAGGCAGCTCTTTTCTCTAGTAGTACATCTCGAAATAGCTTCGACTGTCTCGAAATGCCCGGCTCGATTCGATCCATCAAGCGTCGGCCGACTGCCAAGTCGGCTGCCAAACGCATCAGCCGCATCTTTCGTCGTTCGAGCATGGAGGAGAACGAAGGAGGTTCACCCAGCGATCAAGGCCAACCTGCCAAGGATTCATCCGAGGGATCTCGACCCTCGACGTCGTCTCGATACTCGACCATCTCTCGAATCACCACCCGTGAAGAAGCCGACGTCCCTGCTCTGCCGCCAAAGGATCAGTCACGTCCTGCCCCTCCGAGGTTCAATACTGAGCCGGAGAAGGAACCTGAGCTTCTGCCCAAGGAGGTTTCTCGCCCTCTTCCGCCTAGATTCAACACCGAGCCTCAGAAGGAGCCCGAGGTGTCGACTCCTCTTCCTCTCTTTGCACCCAAGCCTGTGAAGGCTGAGCCGGTGGTCCAGCAGCCGCAGCCACCAAGGGAGTTTCCTAAGCCAGTTGAGAGGAAGATTGAGAAGAAGCCTGAACCTGTCCCAGAGAAGAAACCTGTGGCGTCTGCTCCCAAGGTGTTGAACGAGCCAGAGTCCCCGATCTTGCCGACGAAACAGGTCAGAGAGGAGCCCAAGGAGATCAAGCTTAAACCCGAGGTCCAGCCAACACCCGAGTCCAAGATTCAGCCAAAGGTCGAACCCAAGATCGAGTCCGCACCAAAGGTCGAGTTCAAGCCCAAGCCTGCTCAGCCCAAGATCGAACTCGGAAAGAAACCCATCCTCCCCCCTCCTACGGTTGAGGATGCACCCGAGAGTCCGACTTTTCCTATCCAGAAGCCTGAGCCCGAACCCAAGATTGAGTCAAAGCCGGCGCCAGCAAAGAAGCCAGAGCCAGTAAAGAGGCCTTCTATCCCTGCCCCTACTGTTGAAGATGCACCAGAGTCCCCTACCTTGCCTGCCAAAGAGGTTAAGGAGCTCCTGACTGAGATCAAGCCCAAGGTCGAAGTCAAGACCGCGCCAAAGATTGAGCCAAAGGTCGTTCCTAAGACCGAACCAAGGGTCGAGCCCAAGATTATTCCCAAGGCTGCTCCCAAGGTCGAGTTAAAGATCGAGCCAAAGAACCAACCTGTTGTTGAGGCCAAGACTGAGGCCAAGGTTAAGCCAAAGATTCAACCCATAATCGAACCCAAGACCGTCCCCAAGACTGAGCCAAAGATCGAGCCAAAGCTTGAGCCCAAGCCTGAGCCCAAGCCTGAAGTCAAAGTTCCATCTAAGCCCGAGGTCAAGGCTGAGCCTAAGATCCAGCCAAATGTCGAGGCCAAGATCGAACTCAAAGCTGCCCCCAAGGCTATCCCCGTGGTTGAGTCTAGGACTGAGCCAAAGGCTTCTACCAAGACTCAACCCAAGGCTCAGCCGGTAGTTGAGACCAAGGCCGAGCCTAAGCTGGAACCGAAGATCGAGGCCAAGGTTCAACCCAAGTCCCAGCCTCCAGTTCAACCCGTCCAGTCAAGACAGGCCCCCAAGATCGTACCCTCAAAGCCAGCCCCTGTCACCGCCGAGACAGCTCGCAAGATTCCTCAAACTAAGCCAACCCCAAGAGCACCAGCTCCTCCCAAGGTCGCCTCCATCTCGCCAAGCCCCAGCGTCTCAGCTGCTCCATCAACAGCCTCCGGACCCAGCGCCGCCTCTGCCCCCGAGACCGCCTACATCTCCAGCTTCACATCCGCTCCATCCACTTTCCGAGCCCCAAGCCCGGCATTCGCGCCCACAACAGCTCCAGCCCCCTACACAGCTCCCGCTCCGGAAACAGCCCCGGCCCCTACCATGGCTGCGGCGCCTGAGGTTGTCATGTCGATGCTCGCCTGGGCTTACCCAGAACCTGCCCCTATTCCCAGTCTGGCATCGACTCCTCGCCGGGCTCGCTCGCCTTCCATTTCTTGGCTCACTGCTTCTGCTTGAGTCAAATCACAAATCGAATAAAAACAAGGTGGGATTTTCTCTTCACTTTGCCGTAAAAACGACCTTTTCCTAGTTTGTCTTGATAACTGTTACGATGGATTGATATTTGAACGAGGGCGAAGTTTGTGTAACTATTTTAAGTCCGGTCCAGAATAAACAGTAAAATCAATGCTTGTGTCTCTGAGTGAAGTTGGCTTTAATCCAGATATTCCTATCCAGATACTGCTGAGGTATTCGTTAAAAGTCTGCCCCGACAAAGTACAAAGAGGAGACAGGGGCTAATTGTATCTAAGCTGTTCATCACGTTATGAAGAAGGGATTCGTCTTGACGGAAATATTCACTCGGTAGAACGCACATTTGTAGAATTCCAGCTTTACTATAACCGAGTCGGCTTGTATATACACTGGCCCGGATATAACATGGTTGTCTACTGAGAACTCTCCAGAACACCCTCCGAAATCAAACTCTTAACAAAAGCAACAGCTCCCTTAATAGCCACAGGCGGAATATTTCCATCTTGGTCAAACGAAGGGTCAAACGACGCAACCGTCAGTGACACCGGCTTTGTCTGCTTTGAAATCATGCTCATGCATCCCTCGAGATCATCCTCCAACAATCCACCAGGTGCAGAGAACTTGTTGACGTTTCCAACAGAAGTATCGAGACTGTCGAGATCCAAGTGGACCATTGTCTCTCCGAGGGACTTTTCTTGAAGAGTCTTGAGCAGTTCGGCTTCGAATTCGACGTGTTTGTTCACGTTGCCCCAGATGACGGGAAAACCGGCCTCGATGACACGAGAGCGCTCAAGTTCGGTAACATCCCGCATACCGCAGTGCACAAAATTCTTCTTGAGGTCTAGAGGTTTAAAGTTGGGGATGCTAGCCAGGAGTGTTTTCCAGCAGAGACCCGCCAGCATGGCCACGGGCATCGAGTCAAGATACCCACTAGCCAGCACATCAGGCGTGTTGAAGTCATCATGAGCATCAAACCAAACACAACTAGGCACTGCCCCACGGGCAGCAGCCACACCAGCCTGGACGCCAACAGTGGTAGAACAATTGCCAGCGAGGATGACGGGGAATGAACCCTCTTGGATGACCTTGGTGACAGTCTTTGAAGTACGGCGCAGAAGCTCAAAGAGACGACCAATCTCGCCCTCGTACTCATCAACACGTTCAAGTTCAATCTGTCGAACTGTGACGCCTTGTTTGCGAATGGCATCGATGAAGCCAGCCTTGAGAAGAGCGGTTGGTCCACCACCGACGGCGACGTCGCGGGCGCCGAGGTGGTAAGGAGAGTAAATGACGGTGATTGAAGTAGAAGGAGACATTTTCTCAGTCTTGAGTGAAAAAGATCGTAAAGATTGAGAAGAAGATGTCCAAAGTTGTTTCTTATAAGTCGGCACTCGTGCTGTTGTCAATTCAAGGGCGTGAGTCGAAGGGCGCCGGATGAAGCTTTTGAATCCACAGCAAAGCATCGAGTTCACTTGTGTTTGAGTAAAAAAAAAGGAGAATTCAATTGAAGAAAATTTCCACCTCTAGGGCACCTTTTATAATGCATCCGACGAAATGATGAGTCGGTCACTGCATTGCCGCCTTTCCTCCAAAGTTGAAGCGTAATGGAGCTCCTTCCTCCAAAGTTGAAGCGCGATGGATATCCTCACAGATGAGACGCAGTATGACCAACCGAGGGATTGAGAGCCAATCAGGCATTGTATAATAGCATCATGCGTGAGGAGAAAGCTGTAGGGATGGTTACTATTGGGAAGATTTTGCCGAGTTGAGTCAGGAAGTTGAATGACTGTTGTGAAGTGATGGTAGCTTATCTCCTCGAAATTGGACTTATTGCAGCTGTTAAACACACTGCTATGTCCACTTTAACAAAGGCGTGGACTCGAAGCAATGAGGCAGGCTCAGCTTAAACATTGGAAACATGAACCGGGCATCCTTAGAGAAACCAGAGTCAGAGACCCCATATGTCTGATTCAACTCATACTACATCTCCTGTCCCATGTTGCGGATCTATCCCGCCCCAAAACCCATGTAACCTAACCAATCGCGCCAGCTGGAAACAACTTACGAAAGCGATAATCCCACTAAGCATACTCCCGCTCTTCCCCTCCTCGGCGTTCTCCAAACAGATATGCCGCCTCGAGACAGAATCTTCCATGGCCTCTGTCCATCCTCCTCTCGCTGCCGTAGCAGATCAGCACCGCGTCCACGATTCCGCTCAGGATACCTTCCATAGCGCCCATGACAGAGTATCCGATGAAACTAGCCATCAGACCCACGACGTAGGCGTAGGCAGACCCGCGAATCCCCACTCCGTCTGGCATTTGGATCTTAAGCTGCTTGGCAGTGATGACCCATCCCGCAAAACCAAGACCCGTCGCCATAATAAGGCGTGTCGCTACCAGTAGCAGCTTGGCGAGTCGATACGGCAGGAGACCATTAGGCTGTGCCCGGTGACGCAGAACTCGCGGTGTCAATGTCGTCGTCGGAATCGCTGGAGATACAAGCTCCATCTGGTCCAGTCCTCTAGCTGAAGTAGCCAAATTTTGCGAATGAATGGCCGCATGAGTTATAGTCAGAGGGTTCATGAGGGCAACAACAGGTGTCGGGATCCAGAACGAAGCTATGTTGGCCACCACTGCCCCCAGTTTTCTAGGGAGGAAGATCAACGGCGCTCGGATTAGCAGCGCCAGTAGAGTCGACTCGCAGATGCTGCCAAATATCGTCGTGAGCGCATGATTGAGTGCAGCCGAGACAATCTCCCGCGAAGGCGTGGGAGGCCCCGCGTTCCTGTGAAAGTACCACTGAGACACAGTCGCCGCCGTGGTTGCACGATGGACAGCGTTGATGACTGACACGGTCCACATGTACAAGAAGATAAAGGCAGCTCCGAGCCACCAGCTAGAGAGACGGATCATGAACCTGGCCAGTGACTTGGAGAAGTAACCGCCCATGAAGACTCTGGTGAACATGGCGAGCCACGCCCACGTCCAGATGACAATCAGTGCCAGACACCCAAACCCGACGAGCAGCAACGCCGAGTTCTGGGCCAGAATTCTGCTAGAAAACTGCAGAATCTCGATCGCTTGCTGGATGGCCCGTCGCCCTCGTACCACAAGAAAGATCCATAGGATGCACGCGGCAGCAGGCACCACAGAAGCCCATCTCATGACGGAATCCTGCAAACTCGCTCCATGCGTCCGGCCCTTGAATGATGACACGAACGAGTAGATGGAGAAGGAGAATAGAATGGCTGGCACAGCGACCAAGATGGCGCCGACAAGCGCTCTCACAAAAGACCGTAAAGTCGCAAGCCATACAAATGAAATAAGGACCGCTACTACAGTGTCCACCGCGAGCATGTGAAATGACTTTTGCAAAGTCGTGTAGATGGTGTCTCCAACAGGACTTTTCCGCGGTGCCGTATGCAGCCATACCAGAAAGAAAGTCGATAACATCGCTGCCATGCTGATAAGAAAGATCCAGGCGAAGAAGGGGTCGTGTCGGAATATCTCGCCCTCAAAGTACTGCATCGTCGTCTGTACATGCTCAGCTTCTGGAGGTTCATCCTGTCGCATGTTGCTCATGTCTGTTTCGGTTGTCGATCCTCGGCGTGCCATGAATGGTGTCCGCTCCGCGTCGCTGCCCTTAAACCGTTGGAAAGCTGGAGGACTGCTCTCTCGTGGAGTCTCAGCTCCCAAGAGCGAAGCTGGGGGATCCTCATCTGGATCATCCTGCGACTCAAGACCGACATCCACCATCTTGCCCTTCGTATCGGTTCCACGGTCGCTGTCTGCGTCGGTGCTTGAACGAGGTTCATCCTCATTCTCCTCTAACAGTGCATCCCGTGCCAGACCAGGTCGATGCGCACTCCGCGTTCCGTTCCAGCTGCTCCGGATGCCGCGTCGCATACTCATGTCCCGATAAGGATGGTCCTCGTGGTTCATGCTATCCTCTAGTGATGCATGGCTGTGAGCATCTGACTCGACGCTATCGACCAGTTTGCTCGCAGCTGCGACCCGTCTTGACCTCTGGAGGGCAAACATATCAGCCGCCTCTCTATCCCTCTCTTCCTCATCGTCCTCTTCCCGAAATTCGTCCAAAGTGCTGTGAAATAGAGGGGCATCTTGAGCTGCCGAGATTCGTGACCCAAAGGCTAGCTGACTGAATCGCGAGCCGCCGCCTGTCTGTTGATATGGGTTCCCTCCATAGCCCCGACCCAAGAATGACCTGCTAGGATTCCCTCGACCTGTATCGCGCTGGTTTCGTGAGGGACGCGATATCCAGTCGGACTGTCTGGGAGGGGTATCGTTGTCGGCCTGTCCGAAGTTGGATATCCTTGACTGGGACTGGGCCAGGAACCTCGATGCATCTGGGAGGCTCAAGTCAGCGTGGTTGCGGTGAGAGGGAGACATAAATGATTCAACGCACACTCAGAAAACATCGCGCCCTTTCCACACCTTCCACCTCACGTGCGCGTGAGCACGCAGAGACGACTCGCCTCTGGTTGTATTTCCGACGTGACGTAGCGTGAGCGGAGGTGGGAGAGCAGGCAGCGGATGGTGTAAGCGTCGAGTCTGTTTGACCAGGCTATCTATTCACTAAAGATGTGATTGCAGTCGGTGGGTAAACAAGTGTAAAAAAAAGAATGGTCGCCTGGGGGGGAAACAGAAGCCTGAGGAGAGGTTATGAAAGGTTAAAAATGGATGCAGAGTCAAGTTTGCAGACGGGATGGATGTCAAAAGGTTAACAAAGTACAGAGAGGTCATGAGGCGAGGCGGCAGATGGCAGATGGATGAGGCGCCCCCGGCTTATCACTGGTTCCGCAGCGTGTGAGTCGCTGACCGATTGCAGGCAGATCCGCTATCGCCAGGCAGAGGACCCTTGTAAACAGGCCCGTACTTGGAGGTACCTAGGATTTGTAGGTGCACCTGCGCGAGCGGTCAGAGGCCTAGGCGCCACAGGACACAGGCAGCCATTGAATTGAATGCGGAAAAAGGCACACGACACGGATGTATCGCGAGGCATGTGTCTTGACTTTCAGTGACGCTAATCGATGGATGAGGATACTTGCACGTGAGGTACTAGTCCTGACGCAGACGGGATGCACGCAATCCGTCGTGACCAGTAGACAAAGTCCACTCGGGGACTGCGATGCATGGATCTGATGTTATTCTGATTCTGGCAAGCGAAGAGTGCTTTTTGTTTTATGCGAGAGTGGCTTACAGGTTGACTTTCTGGGAAACAGTCTTCCACTGGTTATTCTATCATTTCCAATCCATCTTTTGCTCGTTCTTCGATACTATCTCGGCACCTGAGAGTTGATAGATCAGGTCTCGTGTCCCTCAAACATGGCCTTTCTTGAGACTCTCATCTTGATCCAGATATCAAACAACTACAGCGGATGACTTTTATATCAAAGACCCCGGATCAAACGACCTCTCAAACATCACATCTTAAACAAGACGACATCAACTGACTTCCTATCCCCCACTGTAACCCGTCGATCCGTTATCGCTGCACATCGATCCGAGTTGCGTCACCGGTAAAACCGCCTAGGAGGGACCCCCTAGGCCCCATCCGGAGAGGCTCCTCCAGGCACGGGGTTTCTGTATGCGCTTTCCCGCTGATGCCGCCGCCTGAATCACGTCCAAAGGGTGAGGAATCCATCCCGCAGTGGAGTTCTCTAAGCTAGGACTTGTTCAACGGAGAGGCTTCTCCTGTTTCACAGAGGAGAGGAGAAAGAAGCTTGTACTGGTCATCGCCCCAGTCTCAGTGGCTCGTGACAGCTCCCTCCCACCAAACACCGAGACACTCAAAAGACCACACCGAGTCGTTCCATTCCCCCCAACACCTGACCTCACCTCAACCGCTCGCTCCTGTATACCTGACTGTCTCTTGCATCTGCATCTGACATTTACCATCTTTACCCCCAATTCTTAACATTCTCAGTTGTTTAACCATTTACCCTATTTTTTGTGTTATTTTTAACCATTTAGATTCACTTCCCTTCTTTACGCTACGTGTTGGGGGATTTATACTCTGACTCTGCCGAGACGCTGTCTTGAACCATCGTTGCGCCGTACACGCCTCAAGCTTCCCCCGATCCCAAACTTCTGCCACCCAAAACTGTCTCTTATCTTGGTCCCTCACGGCTCAGATTCTCGGCACGTCATCGTCTTAATAAAGTCTTCTTGCAGTATCGGAACTTGCACTTGGACCTTGACCTTGCTTCAGCATCAAAAGGACAGCTCGCACGTGCTCTCCTCCTACTTAACTTGCCGCCGCCCCATTGCGAAGCTTCCCAGACGGAACAACTTCTCCCTCTCCTCCAACCCCCTTTCTCTATCTTCTCCTCTTACCTCTAACTCTCGTCCTTCCCATGTCGGCCACACCGTGGGACTATATCGCCAAGCTCGTCTGCATAGGCGACTCGGGATGCGGCAAGTCCAGTCTCACCATCCGCCTCTGCGAAGGCCGCTTCTCTCCCCATCACGACGTCACCATCGGCGTTGAATTCGGCTCCCGCATCGTCCCCGTCGGACCTCCTCACTCGAAACCCTCCTCCGCCGTCACAGACCCCGACGCCCCCGCCGAGTCCGCTGATGGCCTGCCCGAACCACCGCGGGACGACTCCGCCACCCCTCAGAAGCACATGAAGTTGAGTCTCTGGGATACGGCCGGCCAGGAGACGTACAAATCGGTCACGCGGTCCTACTTCCGCGGCGCCAGCGGTGCCCTGCTCGTCTTCGATCTGTCCCGCAAACAGACCTTCCAACATGTCACCGACTGGCTCAACGACCTCCGACAGATCGCCGAGCCCGACATTGTGGTCATACTCGTCGGAAACAAGGCCGACCTCACGCAGCAGGATGACAACCGCCGCGAGGTGACGCGCGAGGAGGCAGAGGAATGGGCCAAGCGGAACGGCGTCATGGAGTACGTCGAGACAAGCGCAAAGAGCGGCGCCAACGTCGAAAAGGCCTTTATGCGCGTGGCCGAAAGGATATACAACAACATACAGGCTGGCAAGTACGACCTCAACGACAGGAGATCTGGCGTCAAGGGACCGGCCGCCGGAGGGAATCGACAGGTGAAGCTGACGGGTGACGCCGCCAAGTCGACCGGAGGAGGTTGCTGTTGATCAAACTGTAGCGGGAAAACAAGGCAAAAAGAGGAGGAGAGGTCTACAGGCACACGAGCATCATGATACCCAAACAGCCAGCAACCGTTGTCATCATCCAACAAATGTATGAATTGAAGCTCCCATGATGGATTGTACACACAAAACACACAAGTAATGCATAATACACTGTCGGCCATAATAGGCTGCTCAAGAGTCTACCAAGGAAAAAAATTGAAGTTTCTCATATTGCATTAATGACGCAGAGTAAATCTCATGACTGTCTGGTTTTGTTTCTGATGATCACTCCTCGTTCTTTTCCCCATGCTCGCTTTCCCAACCAACCATGTGAACCATCTTTTCCGTAAAGATCCCCATGTCCTTCTATATCCTTAGTATTCGAAAGTCGAATAATACACAGACACGCCTCAAGTGGTGTTACAAGGGACGGCTCGTCTAGATTACAACATGTAATCGTGAAAAAGGGGGCTGTTCAACTCGGCAGAGAGTCGTGTACCTCCTTAGTCGGTAACTCGCCAGTTGTCGAACCACTTCATGTACTTGTACTGTCGGTGGTTGCCAGTCATACCCCAGCAGATAGGGAGGAAGTAGATGTAGAGGCCGATAATGACGGTGTACAGAAGGCCGTAGACGATGGCCTGGAGGGTGTTGTTGCGGTTTCGCACAAACCAGTCGACCAGGAAGCCAAAGGTGAGAATGGCAAAGTAGAGAGCCGGGTAGTAGTGGTGCACATAGGTGACACGGGCCATAATAACAAAGGGAAGATAGTGGAGGAACCAGCCGGCAAGGGGGTACAGAGCCGAGTAGTGGATGTGGTCGATCTCATCTTGGTTGAGATCGTTGAAGCCACGCTGCCACCTAAGGATGTACCAGACAACGACCAGACCAGCAACACCGAGAGAGGCGGTAGAACCCCAGTAGACAAGAGGGTTTCCGAGGAGGAAGTACTTGACGATGTCGTCAGCCCAACCGCACATACGGAGACCGACATGGAGGATTGGCCACTGCCACCACTTGGAGGCAAGGTCGTCCTGCTTATCAGGGTCGGGCACCAGGGCGTTGTTGGAGGTCATCATGGCAACGTTCAGATGGACAAAGTCGTGGAAGAAGGGAGACCTGTAGACACCAGCCTCGGCAGGGGGGACTAGGTAATGTCAGTATTGCGATGATCGATCAACTTCAAGATAAACTCACGCTTGTCATTCCAGTGGGCCTCGACGTTCCAGTGAGTGTAGGTGTCGCGGGGGTTGTTGTCCTTGGTGCAGGTAACCTCAATCTGCTTGAAACCCCACTGAGGGAGGTTGACGTTGCCGGCTCGGAGGTAGCAGCCGAGAACCTCGTGCTTGAGACGGAAAGCAGTGGTAAGAGTCCTGATCTTGCTGCGGTCGCGAGAAGCAGCATCTCGAACAACCTCAATCTTCCAGTGATCCTTGTCGTCACCAACAGTCAGGTTACCGTAGGAAGAAACCTCCTTGTGGCCTCGAGTGATGGGGGCAGCAATGTCGTGAGAGTGCAGGTTGCGGCCAGTCTGGGCGTGGATGAGGCGGATGACGGAGCCGTCACCAATGAAACGGAGATCAGCCTCGGGGTTGTAGTCATCATCTCGGCGGTTAGGGTAGAAGAACCAGTCGTTGTTGGTGTCCTTGTGGTGGTAGCAAGTAACCTGCTGCTGCTTGGAACCCTCGGGGTAAGTCTGGACGTGAGAGTGGAGAAGACCACCACCGTATCCCATGTTCTTGATAGTCGCACGGGAGCCAATCGCAATCTCGAGAGGGCTGTCCTTGCCGACCTGGGTACCCTTGAGGTTGGCCTGGAAGAGGGAGCTCATCTGGGCATCACCAGGGCCACTGCGGTCAAGGATGGCGAAGTGGAGAGCGAAGGAGATGAGGTAGATCAGGAAGGGGATGACGATGAGGCCAACGACACGAGTAAGGATGTGAGCACCGAGGACAGTCTAGGTAATGTTAGCTGCTGGATATTCCACACGATGCAATTGTACCTACCACAGGCATTTTAGTGTCGCCAAACTTGCGCCAGAGATCCTCAATGGTGTAAAGGCCAACGAGAGCAGTGACGAAAAGGCCAACAAGCTTGACACTGCACACGCAGCCAATGCTGATACCAGTCGCAAACAGCCAGAAGAACCACTCAGGCTCGAAGCTCTGGTGGCGCTGGTTGTGGAACTTGGCCCAGCAGAAGACGGTGGCCACAGTGCCGCACAGCAGCATGGAGTCGAGGAGGATGAAACGGCTAATGGTGGTGTACGAGTTCTCGCAGAGGACCATGAGAGTCACAAGCCAAACAGCAGGCTTGCGAAGCTGGAGCTCTCGTGCGGTGAAGTAGGCCAGGGGAATGCAGAAAATACCAAAGGCGGCATTGAAGATACGCATGATGGTGTAGTTGACTTCCTCGGGGTATTTCTCGCCAGACTTGAACTCGAAAGTACCATTGTATCCAGCAAGAACTCCGGAGAGACCAACGAGCATCTTGCCCAGAGGAGGGTGGACATCGAAGTAGTACTCATGCTTGATATAGTAACTTCCGAACTTGCCAAAGCTGCATAGCTATGATTAGCAAAGGTTATCTTGATGTTCAAAGACCAAGAACATACTGAGCCTCATCCCAGGTGACAATGTTGCTGATACCAATCTTGTATAGTCGAGTAAAGATAGCAACGGCCGTGAAGATCAGCGGGGCAATGACAAACTCCCACTCGTCGAGAACCTGGAGGAAAGAGGTCTCCTAAGGAAGCAGTCAGTAAAGGTCAAGCTGCAGACATCTCGTACTCGATGGCTGACCTTCTTGGCGAGCTTCTTGTTATCCTCGGGCTGAGGAGTCGGGGGCTTGAGGCCAGGTTGCGACGCAGCGACGTTACGCTGCCTCAGACCATCGCCCAGGTCAGCGCCCGAGGCGACGGCAGCCTTATCGGCAGCCATGATTTATTCAATCGTGCGAGTATCGGTTCGTAGTCAAAGTCTCGATGGTTTCTGAGGAGGATGAGAGGATGGGTGAAGCGATAGGGGGTAAGCTGGCTGGGCTGAAAATACGAAGCAGCCGAGCTTTGAGGGAGAGAAAAAGACCGGACGAGCTGTCAAGACTCAAAGGGAGGACACCAGCTTCAACGACGAAACAACGGGTCGTCGTCAATGGAGGAATCCACAACCGAGGGACCTGAATGGTAAAGGCCTGTTAAAAATGACCAGGCTATAGAAGAGAAAAAAGGGTTGAAGAAGAAAGTCAAGTCCCAAGACCAGAGCAAGGTCGTAAGTCGGGAAAGAATTCAGGTGTTCTAAGAATAATGCGACGTCCCCTGAAATGCCACCTATGCTCTACCAGGCCTGTCACGCTAGCAGAGCACCTCCCCCGTGGCGCCAGCTCCGGAACAGTCGAGCACCCCACTTCAGCCGCCTCAGCCCTCCAGGTTCCTGTCGATAGCGGCGTCGCAGTGGAGATGTTTTAGGGGAAAATCGGCGGCAGGGATCGTCTGCGGGTGTCGGGTGTGTGGGTGGACGGTTGGTTGGAATGGACTCGTGGAGGGAAGAAGTACGCATCGCGGCGACTGGGTTACCATCCAATCACGAAGGTCGCGTGGCCCAATGGCAAGGCGTCTGACTACGAATCAGAAGATTCTGGGTTCGATCCCCAGCGTGATCATTCTTTTTGGCTTCTTCGACGGTATCGATTGATGATTCTTTTTGCCTGCAGCAGGGCTCGTTCCTCCTGCATTTCACAGTCTCTACTCTTTCCATGCTGTGTTTAGGGTTCTATGCCTGATCGACCGATTAGATCGGAGGCCTGTGCTCTCCTCACTCTCATTCGAAGAATACTTCCGTGAAGACATTCACCATTTTCAACTCTTGGCCTCGAGTAGCCGAGCGAGCTGATAGTATCTGCTTTAGAAGAATTTGACTTTGGAAGATGATTCAGCTGTCCTAGACTCCGACTTAGGTAGTCTCCTCTCCTGCTCAGTATGAGCTTGTTTAACTACTGTTGTCTGCTCCGACTCGGCCAAAATACGCTTTCTGTCCCCAGGACCAAACCGCCAACTGTGAATGCAATGTTCTGAGACATGCCAGGCACAATGACGTCTTCTTATTCACATGCAGACAAAACGAAAGCGATACAAAGCCTTTGCATGGTTAGTCTTCATTGTCGACTGCACCCGTCATCCTCTACTGGCCTTGTTCATGACCTCAAACGCCCAGTTTGACCTTGGCTGAGACACGTCAGATCGAGACCTCTCTAACACAATTAAGCTGTACTCGGAAAGCCTAAGCCCAGATAGATCATTTTGGGCAAGACAAGAGTTTGTTCTGCCGTTGCAAGACCAGACGTACATGTATATCCGATTCCATTAAGAGGAAACCCCATGACCAATGACCGTGGATCAGTAATTCCTACACCGGCAACCTTGTGTAACTTGGATATCCGAACACGTTTACGCATTACTAATCACATTATAATCCACCTTGACAGTGACTATTCTTGTGTTGTTGAGTTGTATATCCGAACCCTGGTCTGACCCAAGACACGGTTCAACCCGTCCAGTACCCGCTATCGGAGTCAACAAACAAGCAGCAGCATCCCCAATGCCGGGTTGAACGGGGGCCGTAAGCAGCATACGGCAGCAGGACTAGTCAAAAAGTGGCCAGCTGAGGGCTGACAATGGTTCGCCTGTGGGGAACGGGATCCTCTCGGTCAACTCTCGGACGCAGCAATCTCTGTCAAAAGCAGTTTGTTGAATGAAACTGAACTGAATTGAACTGCAGTCAGTGCAGTCACATGCTGGAAACGGGGTAGCTCCGCCGCCGGAAACCTCCACCGCCGTCCGCATGGTCCATACATGGTGCATGTCACTCGCGAGCAGCCGCTTCCATTGCCTTATGTCATCCACTCACCTGCTGCATCCGCCTCCCGGCTTGGAGGCCGTAGTCCTGTCCTTGTACTCGCCGGGCTCCCTGGTCTCTCGTCATTCCGCTGTTTTGAGGCGTCCATCCCAAGTCTTTTTTACTCGCCTGTGACTCTGTTATTACCCTTCTTTGACCTCGTTAGATCCATCTTCTCCATCGTCATTCCCTCCTCTCCCCCCTCCTTTCCAAGGCCGCGGCGCACGCCTATTCGACATCCCGACCTCGCGCCATACCCTTTCCTTGAATCGCCCGCTGTTTAAGTCGCCCGCCTCCGATTAGGCCCAAATGTCCTCCCTCGTCTCCGAGTTCCTCATTAACCCCGTCCTGCGCCAGGCACGTCGATTCTCTGAAATCTCACGATCTACCTTTGCTGGAGATGTAGGCGATTCAGCAGATCACACTGATGCAGTGAGCGACTCTGGCCACGTCGAAAGCCCTGTTCCTACCGATATTCCGACATCTGCTGCTCCTGAACCGGAGTCCAGGCCCGCCCCAGACTCTCCCCTCACACGACCCCTCAGCGTCTCGACCCTAGAGACTAGAGTTGAAGAAATCGAACCGGTTCCGATCATGGCTGAAGGATCTCCCCCTCGCGATCACATTGGCATTGCGCTGAGTCCGCTCAGCTCTCGCCGGATTCCAGAAGATGATGGCATGCGCGAACTGCGGTCCAGGATACATGCGATCAACGCCAAGGATATCTCCCCGCCTGACAAGGCGCGGCAGATCCACGATGCTCTGCTAGAAGGTTACAATGCCTCCAGAAACGTCCTGCATGCGAAGAAGCCTTTCGAGAGTGGCGACGGCCTAGAACATGCTCTCGCACAGTCTCCCTCATCGCCAGCATCTCGACCATTAAAGTTTTGGCAGCACCAGGCTGAAGAGTCTTTCGTCTTGACTGAGGAAGACAAGAAACCATCATTCGTGCCTGCGAAGCCTCCAAAGCGTCACGGCAGCGAAACACCTGTGGAACCACCCGAGGTGGTACCAGAGACGGAACAGCCCCTTGGATGTCAGCACTATGAGCGGAACGTCAAGATGCAGTGCTTCACATGCAAGAAGTGGTACACTTGTCGCTTCTGCCATGATGCGAATGAGGACCACAACCTCATCCGTTCCGAGACCAGGAATATGCTCTGCATGATCTGCACAACCCCTCAGAAGGCTTCAGACATGTGCATCAACTGCGGTGAGATATCCGCTCACTATTACTGCAATATCTGCAAGCTATGGGAGAACCGCCAAAGCAAGCCCATCTACCATTGCAGCGACTGTGGCATCTGTCGACGTGGCATGGGTCTGGGCAAGGACTTCTTTCACTGCAAGGTAAGACGGATGTCTCCCATAATACGGTCACCTGCTAACGATATAGACCTGTCGTGCATGCATCTCTACATCGATCGAGAGCTCGCACAAGTGTATCGAGAGGTCGACAGACTGCGACTGTCCCATCTGTGGCGAGTATCTTTTCACCTCTCCCCGGCCCGTTGTGTTTATGCACTGCGGCCACAGCATCCACAAGAAATGTTACGAACAACACATGAAAGTGTCTTACAAGTGTCCAATCTGCAACAAGAGTCTCACGAATATGGAGAGCCAGTTCCGGAATCTGGATGTGGCGATTCAGAGCCAACCTATGCCTCCCGAGTTCCGCGACACTACCGCGGTCATCCTATGCAACGATTGCTCAGGAAAGAGCACAGTTCGATACCACTGGTTGGGATTAAAATGCTCCATCTGTCGATCGTACAACACAGTGGAGTTGAATATCGTAGGAGGCGAGCGTTTGCCAGCACAGCCCTCGATGAATGAAGAAGGACAGGCTTCCACAGAGCCAAGAGAAAGCGGTCGAGACGCCTCCACTTCTATCAGTGGAAGTCGAGGTGCTATTGCAGTACCAAACAGACGTAGGCACTCATCTCATGGTGTCGAGGCACAGTTTCGTGCCCCGGACAGGGTAGCACGATCTGTATCGCCTGTCAACATGGGATTCGATTCCATTGGGGCTCATCTACCTCCTGACGAAGAATCCGAGGATGATATCCTCGGTTTGTGGAGGAGCCGGAACCGCAACAACGATGAATCTAGCGACGACGATTCTGAGCTAGATGATCTCAGTGATGAAGCGTTGTCCGACGCAGAAGATGAGGAGGACGATGACGACGATGATGATGCTAACGAAATTGTTCTAATTGGGCACAGATGAGGGACGAATATTTGATAACATGTCTCTGAGCAAACTCATGTTCGAAACTGAAACGAGGTTGGGATTGGACTCTTTTATGCAAGGCGTTTGGATGGTTCGCATTGGCTTCAAGGGGATACCAGCCTACGGTTGCTCAAACTTTGTGTTATTACGGTACACTGCATCTCGACAGGCGTTTGATAGTCGTCAGTGGTTCTACGGTGTGTAGGCAATGGGACGCAGCAGGCCCAAATGGCATGGTTGTTTTGGATACAAGTGGCTTCGTTGTGTTGATTCATGTGTATCAAGTGAGACGCGGTTACTCCGGTGAACGCCCAATCTGAATAGTAAACAATCCCATGACCCAGTTTCCAAATCCAATCATCGTAAATACATTGTCCTAGTCTTAGCGTCTTCGGGTCGACGCTGACATGGGCTGTTCAACCTGTTGGGCCTCTTGTCGGAGCTCCTTGATGACTTGCTAAACGTTTATCAGCACACTCATTGACTACGATGAGAATAGAGGACATTGAAACATACCGACAGAGCCTCCGGGTTCACACCGCGCTCAATCATGGAGATGCAGATAGACAAGGTGCGACGATCAAGATGGCAGTTCTGGTTGGGCATAGGTCAGTCAGCATGGTTAGGCCTCATCGCGTCCAGGCTGAACAGGAGGCTCACGAGAATGGTGGAGATCTCGTGGAGGATATCCACGGCTTGCTGCGCGGCAGCGTGCTTGTCTGGCTCAGGCATGTTGGATGGGTTTGATGTGGTTTTAGATGTAGAGTTGGGAGATGGATGGGAAGTGGAGGTGTAATGGCCGATGTGGGGGAGACGCGACGCGATTTTGGGGAGTTTGTCATGTATCAAAGCCAACTGTTTTGCAAAGGACTGGACGAGAAATATGCCAGAGATAAAAACAAAGCCTCCGTGTTATTCCAGTATCTTGATCAAAGGTTATTATGTGCTGTTTGCGTACAGAAAGTGGTGGTGTTGGATATCCTGTCTTAAAATGGCATCCGGTGAATCTGATAGACGGTTCATAGGCAATTCATAGAATCAGTCAAGATTTCTAGAGACTAGTTGAACAGCTCTGCTATCGGCTGGATTCAATAACAAATAGTCAAATGTCCTCAATCAGAAACGAACAACTTGGTATACGCAACATTATATCCATAGCACATAACACATCATCGCAATATCAACATCTAGGACTTCATCGCTTCTGCAAACAACTCCCTCATCCCCTTGAGCAGAGTCACCAACTCCCTCGACTCATTCACTCTGTCAAGCACCTTCTCCACCTTCTCCCTCTCGACCTTTGGCCGGCAGTGCTTGACATCATAGTCCCGCGAGCTAGTCACCAGCTCAAACCAAGCCTCCCTCTCCCAGTCCTTCTCATCAATGTGCGTGTACACAAACTTGAGTCGGTCGTCGTGTCCCGCGCCCTCGATCTTGAGGCACAGGTTAGTGATCCAAAAGTCGAGCTCGGGCACGTTGAAGCGGGACTGCGCCTGCTGCTGCTGCGCGTGGGCTCGCTGCGCTGCGAGGCGGGCGTCGATCTCGGCTTGGGTCTGCGCAATCTCGGCCTTGAGGCTGTCGCGGGTCGCAAGATGGTTGTCGCGTTGGGCGGCGAGGGAATTGATCGCTGCCTCCATCTCGCGGGTCTCGGCTTCCTCCTTCTCAACAGTTTGTTGGTGTGTGGATGTCTTGACCTGAATAATTTCGATATCTCGCTTCTTCATGCGTTGGTCCTCTAGAAAGCAGCAATTAGCAGGTGAAAGAAACCTCCAGATCGAGTTCTCATACCCTGAAGTTCAGCGACATTCATGCGGAACTGGTTGCGCTCCTCCAAGACTCGTTTGCGGCCCTGCTCGATGAATGCGTCGAACCGGGCAGTGAACTTGGCCATGCGGTCGCGCAGGTCGTCGAAGCCAAAGTTGATGTTTGGCAGGGTGTCTGCGACCGAGGGGCCAACAGGCGCCATGCTCTGGCGGCTGAGGCTTGCGGAAAGCGAGGATTGGAAATCGGTAGCCATTGCGACTCGTTATATGCGCGGTATAGTTGAGTAATGTGATCAAACTGAAGTCTCGCTTCACCTTGCTTCGTAGGTGCTGGGGATTGTGGTAGATGCGACCAGGACCCCTCGAAGTATATTTACACTTGGATAAGGGCGTTGCTCGGTCGACCCAAGACAGGTGTGGCGCAGGCAGTTCGCACCGCCACGTGGGGCCAGAAAGCTTCAATTCACGTCGCAACGCGCAAAGTAAAGCAACTCTCCTTGTCCAACTCTTGGATAACGCTCATTCGTCGTAGCCTGCATAGTTACCGCCTTTACACCCGTCACCGCATTCATCCAGCTCGCTTAGGATGCCGGCCTAAGTCTCTCACTATTATCTTCTCTCATGCTCCCGCTCGAGACTCTCTTCTTGCACCTGCGCTAGCTCATCTCGCGATGAAGAAAGGAATATCGACCAAACTCTTATTACATTGGACATCGATACTAGGGCCAAATGGCTGAGGCCAGGCGACTCACGGACCTAACCCACGGTCACGTAGGACGTCTGACTTATATTTCTCCTGAGAATGCGACGTCTCAACTCGGTTCTCTTCATACTAGCCGCGTAACTTCTGAAGGTGAGTTTTCACCCTACTTTGCGCCTCATGCGATGCTGACCACATACTCTCAGCACCACACTTTAGAGTCATCGGATCTTCAGCGGAGCTATATCCGCCATCAAAGTCATCAGCTCCCGAAGTCTCGTCGAATCTCTGGCAGGAACGCCGGACCCAGAGACGATGGCTTCTCCAGTCGCATCCTGAAGCCTTCGTCGGCAACTCAGCCCTACAGGAGCTCTTGGAAGAGAATATGAATCGCTATTCAAAAGTTGAAGGCGAAGTAGCCGACCGCCCTTTGCTTTCTATCGGCCAGATGACAAATGTCGCCGATATTTCAAGAGTCAAGGGAGCCCTGATGCTAGCTGCCGCCACCGGAGAATCTGGTGAACTGCTCAGACTAGCACGTATCGATGAGTCGAAATGGCAATGGGACCATAACAAGGACACGGCCTTGCATTTGTCCGTTATCGACCCTGAGGACCCGGATGAAGAGGCAATCTGGGCTAGTGATGGTCTACCAATCTCACAAGTCAAGTTTGCAACCAGCCTCACCAGATACGATGCTGTACGCTGGGTCATTGTGCAAAAGCAGACATCAACCACGATCCTTCAACCAGAGTATCACAAAGTCCCAGTTGCCCAGCCGCCCACCGCAGACCTCGATGTCCAACAACAACGACTATCACGGATTGACCCAAATCCTATCGTGACGCTGTCTCATAAGATGACTGGCAGCAACGCGCAGGTGGATGTCGCCTTCAACCCCAACTCAAAAGGCCAGCATCCCCAGATGGCCATCATTGATGAATGCGGATACTGGAGTGTGTGGGATGTTATCGGAAACAAGAACACGCGACTTTCACTGCAGAAATGCGGTCACATTTCAGAAGGACTATTGAATGAGTTGCCCTCAACGACAGAGTCCTCGGCTGAGAAGCATGGTCTCTTGTTTGTTGGTACCGCCAAGGTAGACAGCTTTTGGGAGGACGCAATACAAGGCGATGATGACGAGGCCAACGGATTTGCCAGCCGGTCAAGTCATCTGCTGCTCTGGAACCGAGAGAAATATGAAGTGATTGACCTGGAGTCAAATATGGCTCTTCCTCACCTACCGATCCTGACTCCGCTGAAAGGAAAGCCTGATTCAATTCTTGATATTCGCATCAGCCCTGTCAACCAGAACCACATTTTCGTATTGACGATGCAAAATTTGTTCTGGATCGACTTGTTCGCGCCCAACAGGGAAGAGGACGAGTCATCAAAGCCCGCCATCCTAGCCAGTTGTCCCCATCTGCTCGGCGGAGAAGGACTCAGGATAACCACGTGCCGAGCTTCTGAGGAGAATCAAGATTCCACTATGATCTTTACCTTTTCTCCTACCCATAGACAGCTCCACACCTACTGGTTTGGACATTCAAAGGACAAAGATCTTCCACAGTGGCACCGCCAGGTCTTGACTCTACCTCATGAGAACACGACCGCGAAGAGTGATATCCAGTCGCTCGAGATTCGCCCTGCCAAGCTCACGCGGAACGGTGCCTCTGCAACTGGAACTGGATCCGAATACCTCGATGCTGGTGTTCAGTTCTACCAGGGAACTATTCTCAATAAGGATCTCGGGGTGCGCTATTGCATCTGCGCTTCAGCCAAGGATCGTGATATGCAGATCGTCCTGCCAACCGGTCGGATAAAACGATCCAAAACGGCTCAAGCGAAGCGATGGAAGAAGAAGCGAAGTCGATTCCTTCGGCATATGGGCGAGGTGTTTGTGCTTCCTGATAGCCTGGCCGACACTGAGTTGGCGCAGCTTGTGCAACCTCATTCCCGCAGAAGCGAACTTGATTCCATAAACATGAGGGAATCTTCAGTTTTTAGACCAGTTCATCTAAAGCTTGACTTTCTCTGCCGAGCCCTCTTGGATAACCTGATGACTGTTTCCACGAGTTCTCATGATATACCCCCTGCCTTGCTCTCAGCTATTCAGAAACACATCGCAGAGGGCACAGCTGAAGGGAGACTTTCACTCAGGACTTGGTATGTTCCCTTTCTAGGTCGGGAAAACTGTAGCTAACTCTCTTGCAGGAAAGAAATTGGTCACGGCCTTGACCAGCTGCCTTTAGAAAGCGACGATGACGGTGCGGCACAGATCAACATGTTGGACTTGTTCCTGGAAGATGACGGTCAGGCTGTCGTTACTCAACTCGGAAGACAGACCTCGAAAGAATGGGTCAGGGAATTAATCAGCCTGTCACATCTCAATCAGACCTACGTGGGCCTCTGGCTTGATCAGTTAGAGGGCAGGTTGCCAACTGAGGATGAGGACACCAGACGAAGTTGGATTGCAGACCTGGCTAAGGATATGTTCCTGTCCACGGCTGGTGTCATGGTCCAGGATATTCCCCTCTTGGGCTCTGGAAGTCGTGAGATTGACGAGGGGGGACCTCATCATACACAAATACGGTCAAGCTCGATACCTATCAAGGCATCGCAGTCATCGGATGCCGGAATTCCTTCATCGCCCATCAGCTCAACGCCAAACGACACCAACGACGCAGCGATCCGGCGACTACAGCTGCTTGCACCATCATTGCGACTGGACAAGATGGCGTCTGCCAAGAAATCAAGCGTCCTGTCTTACTGGCCTACCGAGCGCGGTGTTGGTACAGAAGACTATGTTTCCAGCGTTGCTGTTGCAAGCGACAAGAAGTTTGACGATGCAAGACAGCGATTGCAAAGGATAGAGACCAAACGCAAGGCTCATGCTGAAAAGTACAAACTACCAGCATTTATGAGACAGGGTGGAAGCTCCCAAAGGGCAACACAGGGCTCATCACAGGTCCGCCCGCCGGCAGATGAGGGTACATCGCTCCCAGCCCTACCAGCACAGCCAGTACAGATCATGTCGAGCCAACAGCGGGTTCCTGAATCTTCACAAAGTCAAGGCCTCCTGGGACCTGCGTTTACCATGAGCCAGCCTGTGTCGGGTGTGTTTGGAGATAGGAAGAAGGTGAAGAAGGGCAAGAGGAAGAGTGGATTTAGATGAAGCGATATTGGATTTATACCCAGGAAAGGAATTGATAGGAAATGGCCATCTGAGATGCTTGATGTGAAGATGAATATATTGCTTGTTTCTGGAATGTCAGGAATTTGCCACATTTGTGTTGGTGATGCCAAGTTTGCAGCATATTCATTAATTGTGAGTATCGGGCGCTTACATACGGCAGCCTGCTAAAAACGTCATTTGAGGATTCCAGCTCCATATGTACCTGACTTACAACCAACATCAACAACTCGACTCAACCCATCCATCACTTGCTTCCCGCAAATCACACAAAAAGTACATCCCCAGATTCACATTTCACTATCAAAAGCAGCAGCCTCATAAAATGTCTCACTGCCACGATGAGCACGTCGGCCATGGTGGTCACGACCATGACCATGAGCACGACCACTCGGACGACATCACTCCCGCCGTGCAGCACTCTCTGTACAGCCAAATCAACTTTGATCATATTGTTACGCTCAACGAGGCGCAGCGGGATGTTGGACAGGCTGTTGTCAAGAAGACGTGGCAGGAGAGGCTCAGCGTGGAGCCTGAGTTGGCGAGCGATGTGGATGAGCAGCTCCTCATGACTGTGCCGTGAGTTTCTCACAATCACTACAACATTGATAACATGTACTGATACAATATCAGATTCACTTCTCAAATCAAGCTTCACTCTATCCTCATCCGCACTTCCCCCTCCGCATCAGCCCCAAAAACCCTCCACCTCTTCATCAACCGGGACGACATCGACTTTGCCGCCGCCGAAGAGCTCGACCCCGTACAAACCCTCGAACTCTCCCAAACAGGTGAACTGCAAGAAGTCCCCGTTCGTAGGGCGCTGTTCGGCAAGGTGCAGCGGCTTGTTCTCTTCTTCCCGGACAACTTTGGCGACGGAGATGAAGACGTCACGAGGGTTTCTTATATTGGTTTCAAGGGCGAGTGGACGCAGCTTGGTAGGGCGCCCGCTAATATTATCTATGAGGCTGCGGCGCAGCCTGGGGATCACAAGATCAAGGGGACGAGTGTGAATCAGATGGGGAGTGGGATTGGGGGGAGGGGACCTGGAGCGTAGATGAAGCAGTCAATGGGATCAAGTATAACGCGAGAATTCCAGAAGAAGGATCAATTAAAATAGAGAACAAAAAAATAAATACTTCATTGAAAGAAACCATTTCATTTTGTTCTGTCGTCTATTCTCACTCATATCATGGTGGTTGATCTCAAGTCCCCCTCTAGCCGGGAATTCTCCGGCTTTGCAAAAGCTCCATCTCAACTCTCCCAAAAACTTTCCACCACCAACGCCGCCCAATTCCCACCTCTGGACGGCTCAATTGATCAGCCATGCCTCCCCGTCTACCGATCCGACTCGCCCTCCCCCGGCCCTGCGCCGCGGCAGCAACCCGTCCTCTCCTCCTCCCCCTCACTGCGACCCGCGGCGTCAAGAACGGATGGTCTACGGCTCCCCCTCGCAACAAGCACAAGCGATTCAATCAGCCCTCGGCCGGCCTCCCCGCTCTCACCACCGGTCCTGCTGCTGCTCTTAAGCGCCGAGAGAACACGACACCTCTCCGTACTGGTGTGTTGGCTATCAAAAAGGGCATGACGAGCGTCTTTGTTGGAAAGGTTCGCGTGCCGTGTACTGTTCTGCAGCTTGATCAGGTGCAGGTCATTGCCAACAAGACTCGTGAGAAGAATGGTTACTGGGCTGTGCAGATCGGTTCTGGATCTCGAGACGGTCGCAACGTTACTAGCCCTCTGCTGGGATACTACGAGGCCAAGGGTATCGCTCCCAAGGCCGACCTCGCAGAGTTTATGGTCCGCGATCAGTCTGGCCTTCTGCCCGTCGGCGTCCAGATTCTCCCCGACTGGTTCAAGAAGGGCCAGTACGTCGATGTCAAGTCCCGCTCGAGGGGTATGGGTTTCGCCGGTGGTATGAAGCGCCACGGCTTTTCGGGTCAAGAGGCGTCGCACGGAAACTCCAAGAACCACCGAACCATCGGTACCACGGGTCCCTCGCAGGGCAGCGGTAGCAGAGTCCTCCCCGGAAAGAAGATGCCTGGCCGCATGGGCAATGAATTTGTCACGGTGCAAAACCTCGAGGTCATGATGGTGGACAACGAGCTGGGCGTCGTACTGGTCAGCGGGCCCATCGCCGGTCCCAAGGGCCGTGTCGTCCGACTCCAGGATTCCAAGAAGCGCAAGGCTCCCCCACAGCCTCATCGTGAGGCCGCTCTTGAGACTCTGCTAGAAAGGAACCCGGATCATGAAGAGAAGCTCCAGGCCGCGAGGGAGAAGCATCTGGTGCTCAAGGAGCAGAGAGAGGCGGCGCAGCTTGAGGCCTAATGTCATGTATGATGGATTATGTATGAAAGGGAACCTCATGGCGGCAAAAAAGGAGGTGATCATAGCGGGCTTTTTGTATTATACACACACCATCTACCACTACTGTACAGATTTCAACTACAACCGGAGTCCGAGGGTTATCATGTTTTTTCACATCCACATCGTCTTCTCCTCCTGCCATTCCTCACTTGTACTCGACCTGCTTGCGGAAGCCTCTCGTAGGAGCATCCTCGTCCAACACCGGCAATTCTTCCGCAGCAGCACCACCCAACAACCCCTTGAAAGGATCACCGATATCCAGCAGATCAAGCCTCGTGCCATCCTCCATGGTAAGGCTCCACTCGGTGGTGTTGAAGAAGCCCTTGCTGGTAGGCCTATTGCTCGCGAAACGCATAACACCGACACCCTTTGTGCCGCGGACCGAGAACCAAATGTCGATGCGGCCGTGCAGCTGGTTCATCTCGCCGTGGATCCAGGGGATCTGGTGCTTGAAGTATACCTCGTCGCCTAGCAGAGCGCGGGCCTCGGGTGATGTGCGCAGTGCATAAAGAGTCGAAGATACCACGGGCGACGACATCTTTTGGTAGTTGAAGATGGCGACGGAGCAGGTGGTCACGATGGCGACGAAGATGGGAAGCGTGCGGCGCCAGCGAAAGCTCACTTCGGTAATGTCTGGAAAGTGCATGTCAGCTAAATGTCACCTTGGCCGCATTGGCCTCGTCCGAGTGCGGAAAGAGTCGTCGTCGTACCTGGAAGCTCTCGATCCGCCCGTCTCGACATCAACGGCCCATCACCAGGCTTAGGCGCCCTCGTCATCCACCTCCTCTGTGCAGGCCTCAAAGCCGAAGGCCTAGCCTCGAGGGCAGCGACGAGCCTATGCCGGACGAGCCGGGTAAGCAATATTTGCTGCGACATTGTTGGGCTGTGGTTTTGTTTGGTGATGGAGGTTGTATATACATCAGGTGAGGGCCAGGCTCTCACATTTGGGGTTCGGGGAAATTTTACTGCCGGATGCCGATGGTGGGGGAGAGGACAAACGCCGTTGCGTCGCCTCGTGTGGCGTCATAAGGCTGAGCCTCAGAGACTCTGACCTCGTGAACCCCTGCGCATGTGACGACAGCTTTGTTACATCCACTACGTACCTTGACCATCATCTTCTTCTGTTTCTCTCTTTTTCATCTTGATGGAGAATTGACATCGTCAAGTCGAAAAGACACCGTCATGTCTGATTCAGGGGGCGCAACCGCCCGTTTGAGGCGTACATTCCACTATCCAGAGGAAGACTCTAACGACTCGCAACCTGAAGCTCTCGACGAACAAGGTATACCACCCCCTCGCACTACATCACGACAGTAACTAACAGCGTTACCAGAGCAGGAAGATCTTATCGAACGCCTCGTAGAAGAAAACGCCGCCCGAAACGCCCAGTTCCGACGCCTCCTCCTGGCTCTACCTCTGCTAGCCACCATACCCTACCTCCCGGCCCTCATCAACCCGCGGACGGCGCTCCTCGCTCTTCTAAGCCTCACATCACTCTTCTCGACGGCATACCTTTTACATCACCAGCCGCCCGCGTCGTCGGGGATCGCCTTTCTCGACAAGTGGGCGCGTCCCAAGACCCCGCGTCCCACCCGACCACCATCCTTGTCAACACGTGGCGAGTCTTCGGGAATAGCAGATGATGAAGACGATGAGGATGATGAAGTCGAGTACATCCCCAGAGGAAGACCTCGACAGAGAAGGAGTTCTTTCAGCTATGTCGAGAGAAAGTCCCCTCTCGAGTTGTATCTACCCTACCTGAACCTTGGCCTGGGTTTCATTTTGATTTTGATGGCCTGGGCCGTAGGCAGAGTAAAAAGTGAGGCTGTGTGGCCCGGAATGGGCTACCTACCGCTTGTAGTCTATGGTGTAGTTTTGCTGGCAAAGATAGTCATGGGCGGTGTCGACCCTGAAAAGGAACTGTCGGCCCTCAAGTATGAGTACAAGGGAGCTTGATAATTTGTCCTTTATACGGACCCTGGTCACAAGTTGGAATAGCTGCAGGAACTGATTAATAGCTGCGCGAGTTTGGCTACCCAGCAACACCTCACGCAACGCCTCTAATGATTCTATCAAATGCATTTCTTTCATGTTGCTCCCTTCTATCCTCTCTCATCCTAATGTTTATCGTGTAGGCATGTCTCATTATGACCCATCTACTACATATCTATCGAATCGTTGAATCGCAAAATCCCATGGCTTTTCAAAACGCCATCCACACCCTTAGGTGGCCGCGGGAAAGGGTCCGTCATGGGGCTCGCATCGGGGGAGTCTGAAGACTTGTCCATAACCAGCGCTAGTCCATGAGACTTGATGGCATCCACAAGCGCCGGCACCATGTCCTACTACAAGTTAACAACCGGCTAGTTTCAAAGGCACAAGTTTTAACATACCAGCAGTCGAGAATAACAGATCAAACCCATAAAGTTGTTGCTCTGTGCAATCCTCACAACCTCCTTGATAGATGCGCTTCGCCGGCCACTGCTGAGGGCTGTGCCGTTGGCTCCCGTTGTTTCTTCCCGTCCCAGGTCATTACACAAGAAAACGGGGAAATTCGGTTGTTTCCAGTTCAGTGCTGTGCATAGTCGAGGGTTGTAGCTGCTGAACACGATAGACCGCACCACGTCGGGGGCTTGCGCACGTTGTGCCCGGGCATGGTCAAACACGATGTTGAGAATCGAGTCCACAAACACGTTGACGTCCAACGCAGGGCCCATTGAGAAGGCCTTTTCCTCCTCTGTTGTCGGGTACAAAACCTGGAGGTTGATGTGCATGCCAGGGTTCAGGAGGGTGAGTGCCTCCTGAAGCGTGATACCAGCCGTAGCAAGGATGTGGTAAACCTCCGCAATGCTTTCCGATGTCTTACTGGCCAAACTTGGTAGGTCTGCACGGCTGTTGCTTCTTGCTGTCATAGACGTGAATTGCTCCAGTGTCAACCGGCAAACAGGAATATCAAGTCCGCCACAAGCTATGGTCCATCTAGGCCAGAGCACCGGGACACCATCACTGGTGTACTGGACAAAGATTCTCACATAGTCGCCGGATAGGCTCGATCCTGTGACAATGGCACTCGTTGGTTGATTGAATTGGCTCGTGGCCTTCCAATACGTCTCAAAGTCGGTGATCTCCAGGGGCTTTCCTTGGAATGGCTTGATGACCTGAACGTTGAAGCAGATCTGACCAATAGCACGGAGCCTAGGATCGAAAAGAGGCAGGCAGCACGTTGAAGTGCCCTGCAGGCCTTTGAAAATGCTGGATAGTGCAACCGTCTTCGCGATGACCTTAGCACCGTAGGTAGGGAAGACGTCGATGTCCAGACTGAAAGAATCCAGGTTGTCCACCTGGAAAGAAACAATGCGGGTATCTTCTTGAAAGGGTAGAATAATATTCTTGGGAATGAGATCCGAGACCTTGGAGGAAATAGTAAGCCGAGCAGCAGGATACTTGCCGTCCTGGAAGAACAAAAGGGGTTGTTCGTCCAGGTCTCCAAACGAGATCTGGACGACCGTCTTGGTGTCGAGGAAGTTGTGGCCATATCTCCTGAGGGGAATAATAGGAGGAGGAAGTTCAAGTTCGGGGATTGCATCAGGGTCCAAGGACATGGGCAAGGGGGCGCTGCTTGTTTCCAGAGGACCTAAAGCAGGTTGCACCATGAAAGGACTTGCTCGCGGCCGCGTGTTGAAAGGTGTCAGGAGCTTCATACAGGCCAGATGCCCTTCCCAAGCAGCATAGTACATGGCTGGAAGGTCCTTTTCGTCCACAATGCTTGCGTCGACCCCAACCTTGAGCAATGCCTGAAGACAGTCGACGTTTCCCTCACTTGCAGAATGGACAAGGGGTGTCCATCCATAGAGCTTATCAACTTGATCCAGATCTGCGCCGAATTGCTTCAAGAGCAACAGAAGCTCTGATGTCTGGCCAGCCCTTGCTACCAGATGTTGGGGATACAGGCCTTCAGCGTCTGGCAAGATCTTGGCACCGTGCTTGAGGAGAAGCTCAACAACCGCCACCGAGCCATGTTCGCATGCCAAATTCAGGGGGACGTGATCCGAGTCTCCCACAGGGTCGATACGTGCGGATCTAGCGAGGAGAAGTTCGATGCATTCGAGGTGGCCGTGAATAATGGAGTGGATCAAGGGAGTAAAGTTGTCGTGGTCCGTCAGGTCAATCGTGCTTTGATTTGCTACATAGTTGTCAGCCACGAAACTTACAACATAGGGGCTAGTATTTAGCATACCGTCCAATAGAAACTTGAGCATCACTAGTCTTCCATGAAGACTGGCATAATGCAGAGGAACTCGACCATAGACATCTGTCCTGTCCACAGCGACATTGACAGAGAGGCCCCATTCCAGCACATACTGCTTCCCATAGATAGCAGCCTGATGCAAGCAATTCCGCTCATTGATGTCGTCGTATGAGTGAAGGTCGACAAGGCCTGTGTCGAGAAGAATTCGCAGAGACTCCTGGGGCGCTTCTGAAATGGCTGCCAAAAAGGTCCGCGTTATCCTCTCCATAAGCGAACTGTCGCCTTCATTGGTTTCATTAGCAGATCTCATCCGCAGGAGCAGGTCTCGGAGAGATTCGAGGTTCCCTGTGATGACAGTATCCAAAAGCAGGGTGTCTGCATCCCCTTCGTCTGTGCCCACGAAGTGCTGCGAAGTCACAACATGGTTGGTCTGGAAATTGACCTGGATTCCATCTGACCAGGCACCGAGCTCTTGCAAACTCGTAGTGGCCTGGTCAGAAAGCTCGCTTATGACAGTAGCATTGAAAAACGGTTGGACCTCTACGGCTCGCGAGAGGTAGAGCTCCTTGGTTTTGGATTTTGATGTCTTGTCCCACTTCTTGAGGATCTTGGAGAAGGCGGTGCCGTTGATTTCGACGAATTGTTGAAGCTTGTTCAGGTCGGTAGCAAACTGCTGGAAGCCCTCCTCGAGAGTGGTGAACTTTGCGGAACGGCGTGATATGCCCTGCCGCGACTGGAGCACCTTTTTCTTGTCTAGGAGGGTCTTGAGGCGGATTTTGAGCTACAACGCGTCAGGGAAACGTGCTGAACGAGGCTGAAAGACGTGTCAACAAACCTCGGCTTCCTTCTGTAGGTAGAAGGCATTGACTTTGTCGAGTTCCCGTTCCTGTTCATCGTTTAGCAACCACTGAGGGATGTTCATGGCGGAGACAAAGCACCGGGGATAATCCTTACCAGCTGGAAGAAAAAGGTCGCCTTGTTGGCCTGGAGAGCGGCCTGGGAGTCGACGGGGGTAGCCGAGCGGAGGGCATCATTCTGGGAGGTGAGGGTCGGGGTTGCGGACAGCTTCTTGATGAGCTACATGGCACCGTGTTAGTGGCAGGCGTCCTAAAGTCGTGGGGTCGCGTGTGGGCAGAGGGCGAAGAAACGTGCCCTTGGGCTGCAGAACGAATGGAGAAGCAAGGAGGTTTGCTTTTGGCAGCCCCCGTCACACTGCGTGGTGCCTCCTGCTACAGGTGATCGGGATCTGCAGCTGGAACAAGCAGAGGATCGGAGAAGCTGAGCCAAGAAGGGCAGGTAAACAGTGCAAGGGCAAGGATTAAGGGCACGGATTCAAAGAGGGGGGACAGACAATTGGGCTGGGGAATCGATGACCTGAGAAACTTGGGACAGGGAGGTTGGACATGTCTGTGGAAGAAAAGTGATATAGTGGACCAAGCACCGTGAAAGGGAGATGACAGCGGAGACGGAAGCCGGGGATTTCGGTAGCGGGAACGGGAACGAGGGGACCTGAACTGAACCAACGGGGGGCGGGAACGACATGGACATACCTTCTTCAGGGCTTTGTAGTTGACGAAGCTAGCCGCATACTCGGGCACCTCAAGCTGACGCTTCTGGATCTGCTTGCCGAACTTCCTAGAGGCGAGTGTGAGTATTCTTGAACAGTCTAGGTCTCGTCATGAACACCAAGTTGCCATCGTCCAGCAAGAACCGTGCAGTTGAGAGCAGGTCCTCGAAGGGGGGCGTTAGGCTTGGGCTGGTTCTGATGTAGGCAGCAACAGGGGGCAGAGAGGCTTACATGTTTCGGCTTGGACGCCCTCAAGCTGCCCTTGGCGTCCGAGAGGGGAGCTGGTGAGGGACCGAGTGAGTAAAAGCGACAAGAGTTGTCTACCAGGTCTTGCTTGGTAAGGGGGGGTTGAGACGACGGGGATTTGCGGCTGGAATACGTGAGTCTCTGTGTCAGTTACAGTATCTGTGTGGTAGGTATCTTGAGCATCGTTTGTGTGTGAGTGCAACAGTGACGAGAGAGGCTGGAGCTGAAAGATAATAGGTACGGTAGGTGACGAGGGGGGATGACTGGACAAGTCGAAGCAGGGCAAAGACTGGGTCTGGAGGAAGCCGAGTGAGTGCCTTGGACATGGAAATGCAGTGTCAAGACAGGTCAGGCCGACATCAGCTCAGCCAGATTTGAGAGGCCAGGTTGAAGGCCAGGCCAGGTGGAGAGTGGTATGGATGGTAGTGCAGTGTGAGTTGAAGCTCTGTGGGCGGGATGCTCAACAACTGCCACTTCCCGTAGATGGCTCTGTTTAATTTTTTTCTCTCTCGACTTTGTCTGTCTCCTCAAGTCTTGTCATGTAAAAGTGACACGATTAAACGCCTGGCGCCGCAGGGTCCTTTGATTCATCACCCGACCGCCCGACAAGGCAGCGTGCGAGATCGACTCCCGTAGGGCACGTGGGGGGGTATTCCAGAGTCTTGAGTCGGGCGAATGTCTTGCGAGGGCGTGGGCGGCTGAAACTCGCCTCTTATGGGGTTGTTTTTCCGCGCGAGATGCAGATGCGGGTATGGATGGATATGGGTAGGCATGGATATGGTGTGGTGTAATAGGATTGAGGTGTTGGGATTGGATAGAGTAGAGGAGATATTCGAGACGAGCACTCACCGAAGCCGAGGTAGGTACCTCAACTCTCAGGTACAGCCACCGCAAGCAGAGTCCAGGCAATAGTGAAGGTTCCTGGTTCCTTATTCCACCGTTGACCGAGTCCGAGTCGAGTCCTTGCAGTTTGCGCAGCGGGTCTAGACCCCCGAATGAGTTTGATCGTGGGGTGCGGGAGACGAGGTGAAGTCAAGTGAGGTGAGGCTTGTTGAGGTTGAAGTGACGTGCGTGAGACAGGCGGCACGACGTCCGTTGACAGCAAGCCAAGGTAAACAAACACTGACAAAAAATGTAGCAAAGACAAAGAATCTTGACCAAAAAGAGGGAAAATATGCGCGCTCCTTTACTGGTGTTGGGAGATTTTATTATGACAAAAGGTCGTGAGAGAGAGGGACTTGAGCCAAAAATCCGCCCCTCCGCCGTCCACGTCCACTTTGATGCTCAGTGGCTCTTGCTTAGAGACGGTCAACCAAAAAGGCAGTCGGACCTTGAGACCAGCAGAGGAAAGAAGCGGGGACGATTCAAGAGCCGTCGACTTTTTTTAGTCTCTTTTTTTCGTTCTTGTTCTTTTGTCGTATTCGACTGAATCGATCTAGCCGGGAATCGGCTTGGATCTTGATCTTGTAGTTGTTGTCTTTTCGTCCTCTTCACCTCGATATTTTTCATCTCATATCTCGTTTGTCGCTCGTGCCTTCCCCTCCGACTCCTGGTTCTCGTTCCGCCGGCGCCCGTGGTCCCACGGCGTCGACCAGACGGCGGGGCTCGGAGGAGGCTCGTTGTCTCGTCTGCTAATAGCCTAACAGTTAGACACACCCTTCCGGCCGACCTGTCATAGCAGCTCATCCTTTTCCCACAAAGCCTCCTCCCCCCCGTCGTCCTGGGAATAAGCATCCGCTAATCTCGACCCGTTCGCGCCAGCTTCTCGTGCGTGGCCGGCCGTTATCCGAATATCCAATCGCCGTGCCGTATCCGACCCCGTGCTCGAGCGACAGGCGCTCCGTCTTGCGCGGCCGGGGCACCGCCAACGTCGCCTGTTGCTGGCATGCATCGAGAAACTGCATTGTAATGGGGACTTTCTCCGGGCGTCGGCGTTGCACTTTATCACGGTCAGCCCAATGATCAACGTAGCATGTGTCTCTGGTGTGAAAAAGCCACGAGGGACGTCATACCCAACAAGTTCAAGGGGCTCTGGACCCGTCTCCTTGGTCTTCGTCGCTTCCCATATCACACGCCAATTGCGCTCAATACGTAACTCTGCAGTTCATGCGCTTGCGCTGCCTCATTTCCAGGTCTCCGGGACATCCTTGGAACGTCACGCCAGCTCCTTCACTTGTCTAGCTAGTCCTGTTGTCTTCCAATTCCTTCTCGGTTGCTCCATCTTCAGCCTCATCACAATGACATCTTGCTTCACACGCGAAGTGAGCCCCAACTTCGAATATTGATCACTGACTAATAGAATCGACTCAATTCGGCCTCGGTGTTGACCTGGACATGGGATATCCAAGCAGGCGAGTTCCCCAGATCACAGGTTCGACTGTGCTCTCAACCACCACTCGACCTAGTCCCGGCCATCCAGGATCTCACACCCTCCAACCCTGCTCATGCAGGAAAGTCACGAGGCACATACAGTACGTAAGAGGAAAAGAAATGCGGGTAGTGAATGAAGAGGCTACACTATGCTGCTGACCCAATACATTGAAACGGAGCTATAACCGGAAATAGACCACCCATGACAGCGAGGATGCCGATATGGTATCAAACTCATCTACCTCAGCTTCTCTCATGACCTTCCCTAGTCACGCTTCATCCTCGAGCATCCGCTCATCTTCGCTTTTGGCCGTCATGCTCATGCGTTACTTCAGTTCTAGTTCTTCTTCACACTCGCGTCTCCTTGTGAGTCGACCAAGTTGTCGGCCATAGCTTCGGCAGCAGCCTTCTTGAGTCGCTCGTTGTCATCTGACTTCTCTTCCTTGGGCTTCTGATGTGTCTCTCGCTCATCCTCACTATCCCCCAGGCTAAAGGGGTCGTTCTCAGCGATAGGGCTGGGCTCGACCGTCGACAGCGGCTGCCACTTGCTAGCCTTTGCGCTACCCGCGGGGGCGGCATCCTTAGGCGGCACTCGCGGCGACGAGTCGTACATGTTGATCTCTTCCGTCTCCTCCTTGAAGCCAACACGTCTACCGGTGCTCGGCTTGGGCGAGGCCGAGGGTGGTGGTGGCTTATACATGCCCGTGTTGGCCATTGGGCGGTTGATCGGGGCTACGTACTGTTAGCTCTGGTTCCTGATGTTTCGCATGGGCAACACTTACTTCCGTCAGAGGAAAACTTCATGCCAGCAAAGTCGTCACTGAGAACCTGGGGGTCCGCGTCGTATCGCTCGTAGTCGCCGCTCCGTCGGCTAGACTCACCAGGACGACGGAAAGGTTGTCCCTGTCGCTGAGTCTGCTCCTCGCTCTCATCAAAGTTCTCCTCAATCTTCTTCTTGATGTTGGTGATCCAGCCATTGACCTTGGTCTGTGTCTCGAGGAATCCCTTTCGAAGGTTTTCACGGATTACAGGGAGGTCGTCGTCGATGAAGCTATGCTCTCGGTCGTCATCCCATTCGTTCTGGCCCTGGGCCTGCCTAGGTCGACCATCGTTATGACCTCGATTGGCGGTCCGAGACTCGTAAGCTCCGACGTTGTCGTAGTGCTCAGCAAGCTGTCGCGCATAAAGTTCATCCGCCTCCATTTGCGACATCTGGGCTCGGCCTTGTGGTCTTGGTGGTTGGGGAGGAGGGACTTCATCCTCGGTCTCGTTCTTTGCAGCATCGGGGTCGGTCATCTCTGTATATGCGTCAGTTTGCGCCGTTCCTCCGCAACGTATGGCATAACATACCCAGCAGGGCGTTAAAGGCGGGCTCGACTTGGCCACCGCTAGCTCTCAGGACAGCCTTGATGATACCCTGATCAACAGTAGGGAATGCCTCCTTGAGTATCATTTCGTTCTTTTGCGCTTCGGTCAACGGTCGTGGCGGCTTAGGGGGAGCAGTTTCGTTAGTCGGTGTCTGAGAGGTTGCGGTCGCGGCAGCGGTTGTCGGCTTTCCGTCGTCTCCGAGGACACCAGACTCCTGAACATCGTCGTCATCTAGATCGAGGGGTCGAGCAGTAGTAGGCGACTCGGGAACACTCTCGACCGTAGCCTTGTTCTTCATGACGAACGAGTGTCAGCCATTTTTCTTCCAGGCGCAACTTTGCGAGCTTAGCTCTTAAAGGAGTTACATACCGAATCTGTCGGGGCGGACATCTTGACAGCGCGTTGAGGTCGTAGTTAGGGGATGTATCGACGTCAGTGAAGATAAAGATGAGGACCCTGAACTATAAAAATGCGTCCGAGGGTAAAATAGCGGCGGGAAATTGGGCGATCTCGCTTCAAGTTGGCCTTGCTCGTGATAATATAAGGCAGATGAGGCGCGAGGGGTCGACTGAGCCACGACGGCTGATGACGTTGACCCAGAGTTAAGCTCTAGGCTGCCGTGATTCGCTACTCAGCCACGCGATCTGATTGGGCGCCACTACCTATTTTTACGACGCCACAAAGTGTAGGGTAACTTTAGCTGTATCAATCATCTCTCTTGTGACGCCGTTTCTACATGAAAGTGCTTCCATGCATATCGATGCAGATGCTTTTACGCAGAAAGCGGCACGTGGTCAACTCTTATTTATTCGGTAGTATTATTTCTGGTGCCTCTGTGTCTTTTAAGTTGGAATCTATAATCTCGGACAATGGGTGATTTAGATTTGGACTCAACTTTTATTCCGGCGCTTCACAAGCCAGCTGCTCTCCTTCCCATTGCAAAACACCGAGAAAGTTTGCTCTATGTCGTAGAGACACACCCAGTCACGATTGTGATTGGTCAGACGGGTTCTGGAAAGACGACACAGATCCCGCAGTTCTTAGAACAAGCAGGATGGTGTTCAGACAACAAGATCATTGGCATCACACAGGTAAGCAACTTCCGACGCGACGTGAAGTATCCCACTGACCAGTTCACAAGCCCCGTCGAGTAGCAGCAACCACAGTTGCAGTACGTGTGGCTGAAGAGGTTGGCTGTGAAGTCGGAAAGGAGGTCGGATACTCTATTCGATTCGAAGATGTTACTTCTGCCTCTACCAAGATCAAGTTTCTCACTGATGGTCTACTCATTCGGGAGGCCCTCGTCGACCCCCTGTTGACGCGATACTCCGTCATCATGGTAGACGAGGCGCATGAAAGGTCTATCAGCACCGACATTCTCCTCGGTTTACTCAAAAAGATCCGACGAAAACGGCCAGACCTTCGCATCATTATCAGCAGTGCCACCCTGCAGGCCAAGGAGTTTCTGGATTTCTTCACGAGGAGTAGCGATGACCAACCCGCCAAGGGAAATGGAGATGCGAAAAATGAGATTGGAGCCATCGTCAGCCTGGAAGGGAGGACGTATCCGATAGACATCCTGTATCTTGAGTCACCAGCGGAGAATTATCTGGAAAAGGTCATCGACGTGGTCTTTGACATACACACACAAGAAGGCGAAGGAGACATCCTAGTCTTCCTCACGGGCCGAGAAGAAATCGACAATGCGATACAGGCTGTCAGTGAGCGGCTGGCTGACCTCAACCCAAAATATGGTCCTCTAATGGCTTTGCCATTATATGCTGGCCTCTCCAGCGAGCAGCAGATGTACATATTCGACAAAACTCCCGAAGGCACCCGGAAAGTGGTATTCTCGACAAACATCGCAGAAGCCTCGGTGACCATCGATGGTATCGTTTACGTGGTCGACAGTGGATTTGTGAAGCTGAGAGCCTATGACCCGAGGACAGGAATAGAGTCACTCACCGCCACGCCAGTCTCCAAGGCAGCAGCATCACAACGGGCAGGACGAGCTGGACGAACAAAGCCGGGAAAGTGCTTTCGACTTTACACCGAGCAAGGTTACCAGTCACTGCAGGAGGCCAATATTCCAGAGCTCCAGAGGTCAAATCTAGCCCCAGTCATCTTGCAGCTAAAGGCATTGGGGATAGACAACGTTGTTCGGTTCGACTTTTTATCACCCCCACCTTCCGAGCTGATGTCCAAGGCACTGGAGCTGCTCTATGCTCTAGGAGCACTTGACGAATACGCCAAACTGACCCGGCCTCTTGGCTCAAGGATGGCTGAGCTGGCGGTGGAACCCATGATGGCCAAGACCCTCCTGTCAGCGCAATCCTTTGGCTGCCTCAGCGAGATGCTGACAATTGCGGCCATGACCAGTCTTGGAGGCAGCGTGTGGTTTTCACACGAGGGCGAGAGGAAGAAGATGGAAACATCACGGAGAAAGTTTGCTGTGGACGAGGGAGACCATTTAACTCTCCTCAACGCGTACCAGGCTTTCATCACTAAGGGAAGAAAGGAGGCCAAGTTTTGTCACGAGAATAACCTCAACTACAAGTCGATGAGTCGAGCGGTGAGTATCAGGGCACAGCTGAAACGATACCTGGAGAGGTTCAGCATCAATATCGATGAGACGCTCGCCGGACAAGCATCGGTGGACAATATCAAAAAGGCGGAACAGATCCGACGCTGCCTCACATCAGGATATTTTGCCCACGCGGCGAGGATGCAGCCCGACGGAACGTTTCGCAACGTTGAAGGAGGAACGGTGCTGCATGCGCATCCAAGCTCCCTCATGTTTAACCGTAAAGCGGATTGGGTCATCTTCCACGAGGCGATGGAGACGGGTGGCAAGATCTTCATCCAGGAAGTGACCAAGATCGAGAAAGGTTGGCTGCTAGAGTACGCGCCAGAGTTCTACAAGGTGACATCGGATAGGCGGGGGTAATGGGGAGCAGGATCAATATGAAAGGAGGTTGGAGGAAGCCATGTTCAGAGGTGAAACCGCCGGGTTTGGGTATCAGCCAGATTGGTTTTCTGGTTTCAAGGTTTTATGAGCAGGGATAACATGTTGGTTGATGCAGGAGTGAGGCATTTGCGAGCTCCTCTTGTTTCTCGCGATCTAGGGTGAGATTGTGTGACTTGATATGGGGTTATAGAATGCAATAAAGGAAAAGCAGTTGAGCGGATTGGAAACCCGTTGAGCACGGTGGTACTCCGTAAGGAGTAGAACACAGCTTTCTCACTCCTCACAACTCATCTCGGCGATATGTGAGAGCTTGTGTGACTTGCATTAGCTCGGCTATGATCGTAGGTCAGGATATCCAAGAACCAGTCAGTTTACAACCAACAAACAAATGGTATGCTATGTAAGCGGCCCGGACATCTCGGGGGAAATGCAAGACAAGGCCCAAGACAGAGCCTCGCACCATGGGTGATCCAACCACGGCAGAGCAAGGTGACGATGGCCTCGTGCGGGAAGACGTAAGGGAGCATGTCTACGTAAGCCCCCGGCTGGTCTCCCCGGTGGATCATTTGTTGTTGTTTTTTTCGCATCGTCGCAAGCTAAGTTGCGATACGGGGGCACCGATTCAAATTTCCAAGGCTCCATGTCATTGTTTGCCGATCATCTTCGGTGTTCCTGTAATCTTGGCCCGTTGAGGCAGGCATTGCGCTCCTGATATGCACCGAGTATAAATGGACACAAGTCAGCTCGCTACTGCACAACTAGTGACAGACAGCGCACGAGATAGTAATAATGCCCCACGTTATGTAAGGTCCTGATGCATGAGCGCGGGAACAGAACAATTGTGTAACGCTGGTGACCTGCGGCTTGATATGAGGACTCGACGATCACGAGCAAGCCACTGGGTCACAGCACCAGGCGGCCAGGGCATTAAACCTGGACGACGGTGACAGTGTGTTAGATAGCGTAACCCACTGTATTTCGTTTCCGAATCTTTGCTTTCAGGGCTCAGGCCGGTGTCGACGGGGGATCATCATCATGTTCCAGGGGCAAGGACGTCTTCGGCCATTTCACGGCCGGCACTGTCGAAAGACTCGGTCTCGCATACCGTCGCGTCGTCAATGGATAGAGGGTTCCACTATCCCATCAGGGGACCGCGTACCTGCAGCAGAAAAGCAGCCACTGGCGACTGGCGCAGCCGCCCCTGACGCCACTGCGGATAGGCGGGGAGTCTTTCCCCTTTATTTACTTTCCAATTCTGGTGCTTTGCTTGTTTAAGCAAAACCATTCCATCGCTTCCGTTGGCTGGCGCCTCTTGGTTACCTCCACCGTAGAACCAGGGCCCTTGATCTCGTGCCTTGCATGAGGCGCTCATAAACCATTGGATGCTCATTGTCTCTGCCATGTGACTGGTCAGGGGTAGGAGGGGATGGTTGTGCAGCTTGGTTCGCCAGGTTATGCGAGATGTGTGTTCTGCCGTCTGAGCACACAAGCACACAAGAGTCGTGATGGTTCTTGAACCGTTATCTATGGCTGCCACTGGGTGCCATCACCGGGCGCTAACGGGGTGGCGAGGGACCATGTAAACTCTTTGGGAAATTAAACGTCTTTTTGCTTCTTTAGTCGATGGCTTCAGGGACGCATAGGTCTGGGCGTGCGGAGGTACAGTAGGTACATTATCTTCAAAGATGAGGCTGGGAGACTGTCGTAGATGGTTGCGGTCAACGACGTCTCCTACACGATTCAGCCTTTGTGCAAGCATCCTGGCTCTTCGCAGGGCTTCCATGACGAGATGCCCTTTCCCCCCCCTTCGCTCTCGACCAAGGCCATGCCACAAACCCCTTCCTGGATCCAGCAGGATGCCCCGAAAATGCTTCTCGAGGCCCACCTCAATCTCTCTTGGAGGAGCACTGGAAGGGGTCTGGAAATGACCGGGGGTCCCAAACCACCAATGGTTTGATGGATCCAATCATGGGCTGGACGAGAACCCATGGAACCTGGTGTCACTCTCGCTCCGTCTCGCTCCCCTGATTAGGGATCCATCCAGTGAGCGACGGCGAAGCTCACCGTCTGGGACGGGCGGGATCCATGGATCTGATCCATCCCCTGGTGCTGCGCTGGACAGGCCATCGATGGAGGCCTTAGCATTAGCCTGCTGTAATCGATATTGTTAGAGGGTACATCGCGCTGCAGCATACGCGGACAGTGGGCGCTGGTCCCGGCAGCACGCCCGCTACGAGCCCGGTGCCCTGGGGGAAGACGCTGGGACGGGCAGGGCAGTCAGTGCCTGCCAGGAGGAACGCTCCCACCTGGGCCTGGTCTCCCGCCTCGCTCCACCACCTCCATCCAACCTCCACTACCTCTCTTCTTCCTCTCCTCCTCTCCATCGTCGTTCTTTCTCTCGTTCTCCAACTGTCGACCGACCGAACGACGACAGGATTCTTCTGTTTCCTCCCTCGCAGAAGTTGCCTGCCAGCGGGCTCGTCATTCTTTTAACCTCCATTGCACTAATACCGAGTCTTGATTTTCAAGCTCAAGTCATTCTTTTCGTTTTGGTCTGCTCTCGGCTTCATTGTCCAGCGACCTAGTCCTTCTTTACAGAACAACATTACAGCCCTTCGCTAGCAATCGCTCGCTGACCTTTTGGCACTTTTGACAACCTCGTTTCGAACCTTGCGGTATCCCATTTGCTTCTACGCTTCTCTCGATCCCTCGACGAAACGATTCAAGACCCCCGTGCGCCTTATCAACATTGGAAACTATTCAGCCGTCTGCCAACCTCGTCACCAACCGTAACTCTTAATGGTCAGGACAGTTGTGTTTGGATTTTAGTTCGACAATTCTTAATATCTTTCTACGCCATCTCGAGAAATTGTTGTGGAGGAAAACCGTCTTTATCGCCAACACCCTCATTGTTTTGAAAGCTCTCTAGTTGCATGCGCCGTCGCCACAACTACACGCGTCATGGAGCTCACTCACTATGGAGGCTACCGCCTTCAACCCCGTATCAACCTTGGTCGAGAGGCCACCCCGGTACCCCCCGACAGCACACATAAGCCTCCGACTGGCGTCTTTCATCGACTTTTCGCACGATCGTCGGAAGACAAGTGCAAGGAAACGCCCGACTCCAACACCTGCGAGAAGCCTGTTGGAGGAAATCTGACCGTGCCCATCGTCGTCGTTATTGTGTATGCCATCAATTATACCTTTTTGAGAAGTGCGGTTGGTGAACTTTCGGAATGAATTGCTGACTCTTGTTGTGTAGTGTTGTCCTCGTGCTTATTGCCGGATTTCTGTTCTACCTTCATCGTAGAAATGTTAAAAGGTCTAGACTGGAGGATGCTCACGATCCTCACAAGAGCCTGGATTTTGGACTGGGCGATCAAAAGAAGTCGGCCCGCAGAAGCATCTTTATGGGTGGAGGCGGCGAGAAAGGTCTCCATCACAAGCAGAGTCAGCTCTCGATGGACATGAACCTCTCATCGCCTTACCTTTTGCCTCCGGGCCTGCAGCAGTCGCGCGAGTCACTTCATTCTTTGGCCAGGTCTCTCGGCAATGATAGCCAAGACCCCTACCAGTATGTTGCGACCTATACGCATAGCGAGACCGGCTCCGTGCGGTCCTTTAACCCCAAGGAATCCTCCTCGCTGTATACTAAATCAAGCAGCAACCGTACCTCTGTTGGAAAGGATCCCTCCCAAAGGATGCCTCCCTCGCGCATGAATTCTCTTCCCGAGACGCCCATCTCAGCCACGGAATCCAAGGTTGACCCCTTTGCGACGCCCAAAATGCCTGAGCCGACTCATCAGGCACAATCCCCCGTCGAATCCGAGAAGCCCAAGGCCCATACCGCTTCCATCGTTCCTGAGATCGGCGTTATCTCTGACTTTGATGAGAAGCACGACAGCTCCCTGGTTCAACAGCCACCAGTCGCCAGGACCAAGACCCCCGAGTTTGAGCTTCCTGCCAATGAGCCAACTGGTCTTGGACTGAACTTTGGATTCCCTAAGCCTACCTCCCCAACTGTCGATGATGCTCCTCGCTCTGCTCCTCTCCCCAGCCAAGACCGACGCAGTGACGGCTCTAACTACCAGGCCTACCAGCCTGTGGTTGATATTGCTGACTATTATGGAGATGACGACGACGAAGGCCGTGGCCGCACCATGCAGCGCAAATCATTCTTGCCCGACCAGTCTCAGCCTCAGGGCCTGGGAGTTCCTCAGCAGGATAACAAGCGATTGTCTGTTGGATTCCGCCCTCTGCCCCCGGATGAGATCACTGAATCCGAGGATCCTGAGTACCGTGCCAACCGTATCCGATCCTTCTACAAGGAGTACTTCGAGGATACCAAGGAGGCGCCACCACCCATGCCTCCTATGCCCCCCATGCAGCGAGGTAATGGCGGACCCATGCCACGAGGCAATGGCCAGTACTACGAAGATTACAACCAAGGCAACCTTGGTGAGGCGGCGGCCTACTTCGACCCCGAGACCAACGCCTTTGTCATGCCCTATGCCGAGCCTGTTACTCGTCGTGCTATGACTCCTCCACCCTCCGGTGGCCGCTTTCGTGGCGGACCCGGACCCCGTCCTCGTGGTCCCCATGGCCCTAACGGCTCTATTGGCGGCATGAGTGCCCAGAGCGGACCTCGAGGCCGATCTCGTGCCGGCTCTGCTCTCGGCCCTCGACCCGACTCGTCTGCCTCAGCGAGATTCCGTCAACCACCCAAGAAGAGGCTTCCTCCTCCTGCTCCTCTTCCCACGCTCCCAACCCCCTCCAAGCTGACGGATGACAACTTTGCTATCATCAACGCGGCCGACTTTGCGCCACCTGACCGTATCCGAGACAACGTCGCCGGCCGTTCTCAGAGCCCCTTCGGTGAGAGGCGACCCTACTCGCCAACAGTACCCGCAGCTGTACCCCTCGTCGGCGCCTTTGACGAGCTCACCGCTCTGCCTAGCCCGTAAGTAAACATAGTGATGTAAAATGATTGGATGCTAATTTGTAATAGTCACTTGCTCCGCAAGTCAAGCACATTCACGGGTCTGGACTTTGCTCCTCCCAAGAAGTTCAAGGACGCAGATACGATGAGCGACGCGGGCAGCATCAGGAGCAACAAGAGCGGCATGTCTCAAGCTCAGCTCGGCGCTATCCGTGCTGGAGCTGGACGTGTGAGCCGACTCCCTGGCGACACGGTCTTCACGCAGACGTCTATGCAAGACGCACTGAAGCCTTCATGGACCCTGCGGCCTTGATGAAAGGCAACAAGCAGCGCAACCTGTCTGATGTTTCGGGCAGTTTCTTTAGCGTTGGTTTTGTGGCATTCATTGCATTACTCACAGCGTGCGCCGGTTCTTGAGAATTCTTTGCACTTTCTTCGCTTCACAGGCGCATTTCAGGGTCATGACGACTTGCGATTTTCATCTTTCACATTCTTGGGCAACATGCAGGGCTTGCATATAGAAGGTTTTGGAAAACCACACGACAAACTAGATGACGACTACTGGCTTTGACAATTTCTAGCCATTGTATATAGGTCAATTGGATGTGGTGCTATCATATTGAGCATCACCATCTCGTTTTTACCATGGAAACTGAAACAAATTGATGCTACTGACTGACGTACGAGCGATTTGATGACTGCCGTGGGGTGATTGGAGCGAATAAGTTGGACGGGTTGGGATGGTCCGAGTTTGGGCTTGTCCTGTTCTCAAATGGGCAGGTTGGTATTGAGGACCAACAACTCGTATAGTCGGCATTCCCGTGCCTGAGAATGGAGTTTCTATTCTAGAAGGACACGGGAAACCTGACGGAGACACGAAGTGGCGAACGAACGAGACACAACTGGCGGGATGGATATGCAGCCTTTGGCAGCGCCAACTCGATGTTTTGAAGGATCGGCAAAGGCAGCGTCAAATCGAGGCATTGTTCCTGGGGCGATACGACTGGATGAGCAGACGGCGACACGCGATCAGATTCCTATTTTTAGGGGCCCTCCGCCTCCGAGGGTGGCTCGCGGCTAGCGTGGGATGGGCTGTACCGGGGACAGACGATGAGTGGAGATTGGGTCGGAAGCTGGGTTGAAGGCTTGAGATATCTAACATGGCGGTAGATACGGTACGACAGCATGGCATGGGCTTGTTTGGATTTGTTAGAGATGAATATGATATCAAGATGAGAGTGGCGGGTGGGTTATCAGAGCTGCCAAGTAAAAGCTTGATTGGATTAATAGAATGTCCTGTTAAGATGTAGGGGTCGGTCCTGTTGGTGGCGGTCATGATTTTGGGGAGCGAGATTATCGCTGACGGGGTCTCGTTTAAGCCTTTGCATTTGCTTTTGGAACCAGGTTGGTAGGTGGAACAAAGAAGACTTTTATCAATTGTCTTGTCTTTGTCTTGAAGCCATGCTTTAGAATCATTCCTCTCTGTCGCGTTCCAAAGATCTAGATTTCTGCGGCCGTGGAAGGAAGTGTTGACGGATATTGTTGTCGATTTTGGTAGTGGCCGGGGACGGCAGCGTTGCATCGTAACGGCTATTCAGGGCGTGACTCCGAGATTAGATGGTTCTTCTGTCTGCATCCTCTCGCCGGGAGAAGGGATATTATTTAATATGTGCAATTGCAATTCTGTGAATGTGATTCTTGACGAGTTTGTCGGACCGTGACATTCCAGTGCAGCAATAGTAAATTGAAAGGGGGACTCTTTCGGCGGTCAAATCGGCACTGATTGAATGCCAGTTGGGAAATTATCCCGCCCTCATCATGATGACGTCTCATCAAGATCAAAGATGGTGGTGAAACGACCGATTGACGCCCGTGTTAGGGTTTTTAGAAGATGGCTTTTTTTTTCACACATTGTCATAAGCTTTTGCAAAATTATTTTACTCTGCATGATTGTGGAGGAATTATCACCACAGAGTCTTTTGGCCTAGTCAGCGTGGGAAATGATGTCTCCATGGGACTATTGACGTGTACATATATATTAGCTGTAAGGGAGGGAGGGGAATCCCATGTTGTGTGTAAATTGCGATGTAAGCCCAGCCTCGGTGGCTGGTGAGAAGCAATACCTGTCGTGTGCTGATATTCATTCTCTGTCGAGGTATTCGATAGTCGAACCCTCGAGTAGGACGTCGACAATGACAAGAGAGTTGCATTTTCCCTGTCAGATGCCCCCTTCTTCATCCAGCCTGTCGTCGAATCGTGCCGAGGGTGGGTAGATCACAGCCTCGCTGGGGGCCCTCGTATTGATTCGGGGGTGGCTACACGGCGCTAGAGTTAGAAAGGACCTCCCCGGGGTGTGGCCGGTAGGTCCAGAACTGGGCAGAGGCCGCCGCCGCAGCAGCAGCAGCATGTGGTCCATCATTCAACCCCTGCAGCAATGAGTTTGATCGAGATAGAAGGGGATTGGTACTTGCTAGACGGTGGTGGATGAGGTGAGAACCAAAGTACCTCGAGTTTTTGATGGGATCAAGGTCCTTCTCGTACCTGAAGCACGGAAAGGTACCCGAACGGCCGAAGACGATTTGCTGCTGCTGCTGCTGCTGCTGGTGTAGTGCTTGCTGCGGATGGATGATGGATGCTCACTCATTGCTGATGATGTTCAGGAGCAAAAGCCCATCCCATCCATGTGCCACACTCTCTGTTCTCTTGGTTGCACTCTATTTTTTCTTCCTTGTCTCTCTTCCGTCTCATCCTTCTTCTTCTTTCCTCTCTCTCACACACAATCTCTCTTCTTCGTGATTGCTCGTCGCCGTTAGCAGAGCATCACGCCTCTTGCCGAAAGCAAACAGACACAGCCGTCGTTCAAGTTCCAGGACGCGCCAGCTAGCTCCGTTTTCCCCATCAAACCGCCCAACTTTGCGACCGCCAACCCGCCAGCCCTCGGCCCGCCGGCTTTTTTTTCTTCACTTCCTATCGATTTTTCCTCTTGACGCAAATTAAGCTTGACTGTTGGGACTAGCTGAAACTGGAACTGGTCTTCAGCTTGGAAAGAAGGAAAATAAAGCAGGGCCAGGACCTGCTAAAAAGTACCAGTAACGGCCTCCACCCGCGCGCGTCCGCCCGCTAGGTAAACAAGGCCCTTACCAACTGCCCCCCCAGGCATTTCCTTTTCGAAGAGAGGGAAAAAAAAAGAACCCGCTGCTTGAGTGGGCTCCATTGCTTGTGTTTATTGTCTCGCCTACAGCTCGCACCGCCCCCAACCAACCACCCCCGACAAGACTCCGACCCGACCTTACCTTTGACCTTCAGGCCTACCTCCGTACGCTTTCGACACACTCTCTCAACCTCTCCTCGTACATCCACAGGCCGACTTCGAAACACCACCTGTTCGTCCTTGACTCGCCTCGCGACGAATCGTCTCTTCGCCCTCATTTTCAAGACAAGGGGGGAAAAGCAAGCAGAAAAGATCGGTCAAACAATTCAAGGTACGTTTTGTATCACGATACTCGTGCATTCTGCCATGCATTCGCCCGTTGTCATCCCTCCACGCGACCATCGATCGCCCCCAGTCTCCATCTCCAGTCTGGGCAGGATACTCCTGATCTGCAACCATCGCCAATATTGTCCCCTCCCCATTCCGAACCCATCGCGCTTAGATGGCCTATCCCATCCGCCGCCTCCCTTTTGTTGATGGTCTTCCGCTCCTATCGCTGCTTGATGCACTACCCCCTCGTCCTTGCTTTGTCTACATCACCCGACTACTGCTGCTGCATCATTATTCAACAAGCATCTACTTGGATCCAAGTATCATCGTCCCGCTGACATGTTCCTCAATCCCAGGCAACTGCCCAGAGTGAGCACGCCCGGCTTCGTCATGTCCAACACTACGGGCCAGGGCGACTCTCAGCCCACCGAGGCGGCCTCAGTGCCAAACCCTCAACCATCATCTCCCGCCGACGACAACAACACCGACAACAACTCGGCCGATAATAACTCGCCCTCATCTGCGGGAAACAATGCTCCTACATCTGCCGCCAATCCGCCGGCCACTTCAGATTCAAACGACGACAATGCGTCAGCTACCAACAATGAGCCAAGTAACTCTCCAACCGAGGCACCCAGCCCTTCAAACAATCCCAGTCCAACACAGGCCAGTTCGGCAGAAGAAACACAGAATGAACCATCTTCTGATCCAAGCCCTTCACCGACGGAGAACAACCCCACAACTCAAGCTACTCAATCAAACGCGCAACCGACTTCTGAAGAGTCCAAGCCATCTGCTACGAATGACAACAACGATAGCTCAAGCGAAGACAGCCAACCGTCTGCCTCCGAAATCACCACATCCGAAGTCCTATCGACCATCGTCACAGTTACAGGCAGCAAGGGCCCAGAAACTAGTATAGTGCTGGTTACGGCTATTAGGACTCAAAGAGTCACCGCTACTGAAGCATCTGCCTCAGCGACGAACTCGGATGATGCCGAGGCCATTGATTCTTCCAAGGGCAGCGGTGGCGGTGGTGGACTGGATCAAAAGAGCAAGGTTGCCATCGGCGTTGCCGTTCCAATTGCTGCCATTGCCCTCCTTGCTCTCCTCGGACTGTTCTGGTGGAAGAAGCGGAAGACCAGAAGGCAGGCCGAGGAGGAGCGCCGTAAGGAGGTTGAGGATTACGCTTACAACCCCAATGCCGACCCCACGATCCCAGCTGTTGGAATGGCGGATGGTGGTTATGAGATGAGGGAAGATGGATCCTCAGGTTACCGTGGCTGGGGCAACACCACCATCGGCTCGACCGGACGCAAGGCCTCCACCACTATGTCTGGTGGCGTTAATGGCCAAGCTTATTCTGACGTTACTTCTCCGACCCGGGGTAACTTTTCGGATGCACGATCGGGTGAGCCCCTGATGGACGGCTCACACTCTCCAGAGGGTGAGATTCTTGGAGCCATGGGCCCTTCTGCTGCCAACAACCGCGGCGCCGAGGTGCACCGCGGACCTTCCAACGCCTCATCTTCATACAGCGCCGCTGCCCGATCCGATGCCTCAGACCCCATGGGAGTACCATATGGCGCCGGTGGCTCGTACTACGATCAATACACCCAGAATCCATACAGCGACAACGTACCACAGCAAGCGGTTATCCGAGACAATCCGGCTCGTCGAAACACGCGGATCGAAAGTCCCTCTCACTACCCCCAGCAGAGCGCGGGTATCTCTCAAAACTTTTAAACCTGTCTCACTTTGCTCTTCCTCACGGTGCTATCAACACTCGCTGGCCACCGTCTTCTTTTTGCTTTTCCTTTGTAACTACAAAGATACCCACATCCTGTCGAAAATCTCTCGCTAGGAAGGTGGACTGCACTGCACTGTACCGGCGTTTGAACAACAAAAAGGCGTCTGCTTTGTTTCTGGACGAGAGGCAAAAATCTCATGTTTAACCTCGACACCAAGTTACAACCTAATCGCTCACTTTACTCTTTTCTCATTTGAAACCTGGGAGTTTTCTTCTCAACGGTGTTCTGTACCACCAACATCCAAACGGAGCATTTTTGGCTTTTTATTCCCTTTGTTTACTCAGTTTTGTTTTTGTCTTGTTCCTTGATTTGAAAGACAACAACCAAGGGGTGGTTTCTTCAACCCCCCTTTCTTTTTATCCCCTTGATTATCTACGCTTATATCATGAGTTGGAATTTGTACATACGATGAACGGCAGATCAAGCCTCGAGGCTTTTCTTTTATCCAAGATGATTCAAAGGGGCTGTTATCAAGCCCAAGTTAATGGTTGCAGGAGAAGGAGAGTGGTGGTGATGAAAAGCAAAAAAGGCAAAGGATTCAAAAAGCCTCGAGTTGAATCTGTTGGTGGATGTGAGAGATGGTTTTGTTGAACCATCCAAACGTGGGATGGATGATGGAAACTTTTTAGAAGAGTTGATTGAATGATGCTTGGATTTGGGTCTATAGAGGTACATAGCGAGCGAATTGGAAAGAAATGTTTTCATATCTTGGTTGTCTTTATCCTGGAAATGAGAAGTTATTACTCGTTGGTCTGCCCGGGACTCTTAACCATGTATATATAACTGGATATCCGAATGATCATCATTTGTTCTCAGTGCAAAGAGGTCATCACCAATCGATCTACCCAGGCACCCTGAATATTACAACTAACAATGGCTGATAATGGCCTCAATTTTGATAAACAACTACTAACTGATGCAGTTTTGTACAATTTTTAATACAGCAACAACTTTGCGCGCGAACGCCCCCTGATAAGCTCACAAACCAACGCCCTCGCAAATACTCGAAGCAACAATATCTCAATAACAAACAAACAAACAAGTAAGCAAGCACATAACCGGTGCTGAACTCCAATCCTTTTCCAACTCCTGGCTCAAGGCAAAATCAGTACAACACGCCAGCTCAAAGGCCATTAGCAATCTAGTGGTCTTGCGACCCATCCCTCAAGACATCTCTCAAAACCTGCTGCTCCTTGCGCTTCTTCTTCTCTGCCCACTCTCGACTCGCGATTCTAGAGCGTTCTGCCGCTTGCTCGCGCGCCAACCGGGTAGCAGCCTCACGCTCTCGTCTCTCTCGCTCTCTATCGCGTTGGAAGCTGGTGTTGTCTCGCTGGAAGATCTCCTTACCACGCAGCTTGAGTTGATGTGCTTCCTCGGCAGTGAGCGTCGTCCGTTTTCCGCTGGCACTTCCTCCGGATGTCGAGGTGCCCCTGCTAAGGTCCTCGCGTGATGTTGCGGTAGAAAGCCGGCCACGCCCATGGGAGGATTTGGTATCCGGAGGAGGGACCGCTCGTGAGCCTGTAACGGACAGGCGCTTCGTTTTGTTCTCATGCTTTGCTCCATCTTCTTGGGAAAGCTTTCCCTGGCGGGCCAGGCTAGCAATTGTCTCCCGCGGAATGCTAGCCGGCGTGATACTAGTGCGCACGGGTCTTGCCTTGAACTCGCGCTTCTTTTGCTCCTCTTCCTCCTGCGCCTTGAGACGGGCTTCACGCTCCTCTCGCTTCCGACGGGAAAAGGCTTCTCCTGGGAGCTCAAAGTTGGCTTTGGTGGGTGGCTTACTAGACTTGGGTCTCGGAGGAGGCACATAAGCTTTCTGAGAATCAGCTTGGGCACGACGAGCTTCACGCTGTTCCTTGAGCCGTCGAGCAACAGCCTCGCCAGGAAGTTCAAAGTTGGGAACAGTTGGGGGCTTGGTCGACTTGATAGGTGCATGGAGCGAGGCGGACTGAGACATGGAAAGTCGACCTCGCGAAGGTTGCGATCTGAGTTTGGGCGCAACCTCTGGTGCTTCATCCTGCTTCTTATCGCGGAACACGAGTGAGGTCGATCGACGAAGCGCTGGCGCCGACTTTGCGGATGGCTTGACGCGAACTGTAGCAGACATGCCGGCTATCGAGACCCTCTTTGAGATGGTTGCCTTCTTACTTGTGGGCGGTGGCTCGAGATGCTTGCTGCTAGATTTGCCATTGACCGGCTCGGCAATCCGTCTTGGCTGAGTTACAGCATCGATAGCCTCAAGTTCATCTTCGAGCTTGTCGAGCTCCTCTAGAGAGTCTTCGATGCGAGGTATCGAGAAGGAGCCGTTCCTCGAAGAGTTGCTATAACTACTGCTCCTCTCACTTATCAAGGTGAGCGAAGGCGAGACGGCCTGTTCCGTCACCTCCACCACTTCAGGTACTTTAAGTGGTGGGTTGTGGTGAGACTCATAGAGTGGTGGAGGAACCAACGACATGTTGAGCTGATGGTCCAGTAGCTGGGAGTAATCAAAGCCCAGGGATGAGCATTCAGTCAGGGTCAGGGGAGTCGCTAGAAGCGAGAATGTGTCAGTCGAAGGAATGGCGGAGGAAGTAGGAGGGGTTTGGCGCGACAGCAAGTTGCAGCCATAGACCTTGGTCTCGTTCTCGCCATCGTCGGAGGAGCCGTGGTCGCTGGCGTAGCTAACTGGTGCTGGGCAGGCTAGTAGCCAGTCGAACTGACCTGCCAAATGTTCTTGGTACAGTTGGAGAGGTGAGTCTTCAACCTTGAAGTTCAACAGTGGATGGTTCTCGTCGTTGATTACTACCAAACTACGTCAGTATGTCGTGACAGACCAAGCGAGCGGGTGCGCAAAGGACCGATATGAGACTGGGGAAGGTAATTATGGAATTGGTAAAGGAGCTGACCTCTGCGTGACTGCTGGCTGAGCGACGAGGGCGAGCCCACGGTCGCAGCAGACCTCGGAATGGACAAAAGGGTCGATTCTTCCAAAACCACATCCAAAGGCTCAAAGGTGTCCGAGTCGACTTGGGGGCGGCGTCGAAAGCCACGGGACAGGGAGGATCTTGACTTGACGGGTCCGCCCTCTAGGTCTCTGGTGAGGAATGAGTCGGGGGCTTGGGCGTACAGAGGGGAGCTCCGGGCAAGACTCTTGTTGTGGACCTGATCAACGGACAGCTCTTGAAGCTTCCCTCGAAAGGCCGGAGAGGATGAGGGGATCGAGGAGGGAACTGAATTGGAGTCGACATAAATATCCTGGCTCGTCACGGGCCCCGGGCAGGCCAGGGCCGTGGCAGTGGCGCGTTGGACTCGGGGTTGGCCCATGGCTTCCGAACAATGAGAGCCTCGCGCAGCGAGTCGCTGGTGGGATGGGCCTCGAAGGAGGTCTTGATGGGTCCTCGGGAACCCTTGCGAACCCTGGGAACGTGGGATGCCGGGGCTCTGAGAGGTCCAAAGACAAGAGACTCAGATTGAGGCGCCACCAGTGTCCGGTAGAACAGGGGGAAAGTCAGGGAGCAGATGTGTAATTTCGCAGATGAGCAGGGATCAAGACACCGGCCGACAGCGGGGCCCTGTCTGACTTGTGATGGACAGGAATTAGCGAGAATGAAGTATGCTTGGGCGGACTCTTGGGGCAATAGAGCCGTGGAAGTTGGTGATGAATCGATGAAGACGAAGCGACCAAAATATCTAGCAATCAATGGTGGATGTTTGATGTTGAAGAGGAGAAGAAGTGGATGTCAGCAGTTTAAGGTTAGAAAAATAAACAAAAACAAAGAACCACGGCAACCACAGCTTGGACATCCACCTTCCAGTAGTGCAACAACTTCTGTCGTCACTGCCACAGCATCATTCTTATATAGACGACTTCCCCTCTTCAAATGAAGCATCCAAAGGGAGCCGGCGAAACCTTCTCCTCATCTGGCTTCTCTTGGCAGTTCCATTCCATACAAATCTTCACTCTGACTGAATCGCAACCCAACGGACAGCTCGGGTTCATTTGCAGCTTCCTCGTGTTGCGTCTGTCTTTCATTGGCCAAAGGTTCTCGCCGTGGCTCCAGAGCGGGAGGCCCGCAGTAGCTGCTGCACCCCGAATTGATAGTGCACGCACATGCACAACACGGGCGATGATCCACAGCTAGAGATGAGACGAGAGACAGCATTCAAGCCTCGGTTTGTCTCTAAATCGACATTGGTTTACATTATAGACAACGCAATGTTGGAGGATACAGTCTGGCTAAAGCTGGCTTCGATTTTGGCCCCCAAGCTAAGGTGGTCTCTGGCTGAAGTCGTCTGGTAAGGGGTAATCAGGAACCATGCAGCCACTTTCATTCCTTGCAAACGCCAACACAACTTGGGCTATCAATCTCATCAAAGCCGACAGGCTCCCACCGCAATCATACCCTATATCTGGTAGCATGATTCCGATCAGGAACTTATTCTCCAGGGTCTGGAGTTACCATTTTCCTCCACTATCCGGAGTCCAAGTGGCAGCTATCGATAGCCACCTATTCGGCAAAGCTGAGTGGTTAGAGCCTTTACAAGACACCAACACTACCACGACCCTGTCGGAACCTTCAGTACCATCTCAAAACCAAGCTTTACTGGCGAACAATGGTTATGGATGCGAGAATTCGAATTGCCTCTTCGTTTAATTCGTTCTGAGCCTCATCCTTCTCTATCGTCAAGATGGATCGCCTTGATTGACATGGATAGGGAGGTACCCTATAGGGGAAGTCCATCTTGGAACTGCACTGGGTTTTGAGGATTATCGTCCCCAGTGCGCTGCTAACAAACGACTCGAAGGATTGATCTTGAGTCATGGAGGGCGCAGCTCGTTGCCAAGTGACGTATCTGGCGTACAGCCGCCTTGAGGTTGATCGCCTGGCTATCACGGAGACGCCTCGGATGGGCGTTCAGCTTTCTCAGATATCATAATGTCCTAGCTTTCATGACGCTTGCTCCTCAGCAGCGGCTTCGGCAGCTTTGGCCTGGGCCTGCAATGCTGGTGCATGTTCCGTCGGAATTCGTACTAGAGTCTGGGGAAGCGGTCCTGGTTGGTCTTGAGACTCATCGGCGGATGCATTGGCTGCCGTCTTTGCAAGTTTGGCTGTTCAAAACAAATCAGAGAAATCCTCTTTTGTGTAACATGTCGAGACATACAAGAAGCCATGTTGATGGCACGTAGCACGTTATGCCAGTTTCCAACAACCGCCGCAATAGCTAGCAAGCATTAGCCAGAGCACGCCGTAAGTGATAACCTCGTCATGTACCCTCTGTTCCATCAGAAAGAGTCGATAGCTTCTGCTCAAGAGCTTCCATTTGTGTTGCGACCGCGGCACTTAAGTCTCGAAGTTCTCTCAGATTCTCAAGCTCGGCCTTCTTTTCTTCGATGCGTTGCAAGAGAGCCGGCGACTGTCCGGCACTGGATGCAGCTGAGGCGCTCGGGTTGCGCATATGACCCGAAAACGATCGCGTAGGATAGGACATGATCGCGGTCAACGAGCTTCAAAACACCATTCGCATCTCTTTGTCGTCAACTTTGAATGTCGCGTCTCTGCATGACTGATGGTGGGGTTAAACCGAGGGGTTACCTGAATGAGCTGGCTCCCCGGCAACGGGTGGGTCCCCGAAGAAACATTCCGCGCTACGTCAAAACCGGTAAAAGTAAATAATGATACAACCAAAAATTCCATTCGCAGACCGACACTTGACAACACCCTTTGACTTGCTCCAAGACAAAACCAGCTGCCCTTTGACAAACTCCACAGCCAAAGTACCCAAGTCGATTGCTCACCGCCTCTGCATTATGAACTATGGCTAGGTTGAATGAACCCCCCGTGCCTACGGACAGCCTTGAAACGCGTAAGTTGCATCTCAAGAACTCTTGTTCTTGCATCTTGCCTCGGCGCCAACTCACCATGTCTCTCGATCTAGTTCGAAAGAAGCTGCTGCGCCAGAACCGTGACCTTGCCAAGTCAAACAACATACGAGCGCTCCGAATCCGAGAACTCGAGAATGATTGCGCCTGCATGTTGTCCGAGAACCTCGAGCTTCGGGGCCGCATCCTGGAGCTTGAGAAGGAGCTTGAGGACAACGATGCCAGGAGGATTGCCGACCACGCACTCGCGATCAAGGCCAAGCTGGAGTCCCAGCTCACAGAATGGGGCACCCTCCTTGCTGGCCTTGGTCTAGAGCCTCCCATGAAGCGACATTCCCCTCGCCCTCGAAAATCACAACAGCAACCGAGACTAAGCTTCAGCTCTGCCCGACCTAGCCCTTCTCAACGACGACTACGAGACATTGCCCGAGAGATCGAAGAACTAGGACACATTCAAGAGACCAAGGCATATCCTCGCCAGTCCATGAAGTAAGACCCCCAGCCACCCTGGAAGGGAAAACATACTAACAAACTCGCAGCCCCGAAGAAATACTTGCCCTCCGATCAGTCGCCGACGATGCCAACTCCCCTGATAGCGTTGATTCTCCCGAGCTTGGTCCTCCTCCTATGTCACAGTTCATTGATCAGGACCCTGTCAAGGTTGACTCGCCAAGCCGGTCGCGTTCTGCACCGGTTCAAGAAAGTCCCAAGATAAAACTTTCGCCACCTGAAGCCCTTGAATCACCACACAGCACCAAGATGATGCCACGATCCGCGTCACCGGAGAAGAAGAAGAGGGAGGTGGTAGTAGAGCCCCAGGAGCCGCAAACGGAGACAACTGTACCAGAAAAGAAAGCCATCGAAACGAAGCCACTCGAGATCAAGGAACCAACCCCTCCTGTGGCTGATATCTCATCCATTCAACCTGTCAAGACCGGATCGAAGCGAAAATTTGCCGCCAGAGACGACTTGGGAACAACTAAGCCGCAGAGGATAAACAACGAAAACGAAAACACTCGAATCATTGCCGAGAAGCCATCGATCCGTGAAAAGGCCGGAGGCAGGACACTGAAGGAGCTCACCAGTATGAGGAAAGAAGCTCGCGAGAAGGCAAACGCGACAGGAACAAGGAAGCCTCTCGCGGCCAAGAGTACCAACGACGATATGATTTCACCAAAGAAGACATCCAAGCCACTGGCTTTGGATGAAGTTGCCGTGGCCAAGGCTGATCTTGTCAAGTCTAAGGTCACCCAAGATCGACCCAAGTCGAGGTCCAAAGTCCTGCCTCCCATCACCATCGAGGCTGTGCCCGATCTTGAGCCCACTGCACCAAGAGTTACCGACCTATCTTGCGATCTCGGAACACCCTTGACTCAACAAGTCCTTCTGTCTCCCAACTCGCCGGATAGTGCCGTTTCGTCGGAGGCAGGACGTGGAGGAACCCCTCCACCCATTGACATCAACGCGAGCCGGGAACCAGCGAGGCCCAGCAGACGGAGTAGGGCAGCAGTCAGCTACGCGGAACCGAACCTTCGAGACAAGATGCGACGACCCACCAAAGAGCTTCTCGATGCCGTGACAGGCGAGGGCAAACATGCCCGACGATCGAGCTTTGCCGACCTGACTGCCCCCGACACGGTCAAGGTGAAGCGCGAGGCTGATGCTGATGACTCTTGGAAGAAGCTTCCTTCTGCGGGTTCTACGAATGCCGAGAACGAGCCTGGAAGCATCCCTGCTAGCCCACTCGCCGGAAAGGGTTCACCGCCAGAGCTTCCACAGTCTGTCGGTGTACGAGGAGGCAGACGCTCATCGATGATGGTTCAAGGACTTGCCGCGGACCGTGCTGAGTCGAATGAAGCCAAAGACATCAAGGATGAGTCAACCCCTGACTCGACTAGTCTGAGCGAGGTAGACGTGTATGACTTTACGCCCTCCTCACCCCAGCCTGAGAAGCAGGCACCAGTTGAACCGAAGAAGAGGGCTGCTGGTCGGCGAGCCACGAGACGCGTGTCGGCGGCTGTCCATAGCGAGGAAGGCCTCGCGATCAGAGAGCGAGCCTCATCGAGGCGAAGGAGTATGATGCTGTAATGATGCATATTGCAATAGCCGGAGTTTTAGAGAATTTGGGCGTTTATGGGAGTCTGTTGCTTGTCAGCGCTGATGCCTTTTGATGGGAAAAAGATTCAGACTGGTTACATGCCCAAGATACCTCTACACCAAGCGATGGAACGTTGTTTTTATTTTTCTGAATGATTGTATTTAATGTTGTTTCCGTGTTGGATACCTCACACGCACCCAATTAGAGACCATGTTTACGGTCTGTTAAAGCTGCATGATGCAATGCATGTTGAATATGAGCGTCCCTTGTCTCTTTTGGAGTAGTATTTGTAACGTGCTCCTTGAAGCTGTGATGGGTATAGATTCTTTGGTCTTTAATGCATCGCTGAATGTCTTTGAGTGGTAGCCCCCTACTTCTCCTGTGTCCATCTCATGATGATCCTCCTGATGGCTCAACTGGCTTTGTGTATGTCACCTTCTCCACCGCTACATTCTCATTACCCTTATCATCCTTCCGTAATTGGTAAACGTAGAGAGTGAGGGAGATTCCCTGGACCTAATGACATTGTCAATATGCAATGGCCTTTATGATGTCAGTCGCAGAACACCTACATCCATCAAGCAGAAGCTTGGTGTCGGCTCCTCGCCGTCCTTGCCCCAGCTTCCAGGAAATGCGCCAGTTGCGCTTCCCGGGTTCACAAAGAACTTGTCCATATACTCGAAAGCATCGAAGCGGTGAGTGCCGCCCCAGCACAAAACATCAACGTCCAGCTTGTTCGCCTCAGCCAGGAGCAGATCGGGCTCGTTAGAGACGAGAGTGAAGCCCTCGAGGAATCCAATCCGGAGGCTGCCGTGGGTGACGACCTGGGTCAGGGGGAGGGAGGTGGCCTCGACGTCATAGCGACCCTTGACAATCTTGAGGTCCGGAGAGATCGATCGCAAGTATTCGTACGTGTGCTTGTCGGTCAGGTTTCCGAGGCAGAGCGTCTGGCCGATCTTGCCGGGTGCGAGGAGCTTCTTGAACTGCGGATGGTGTGTTAGCGAGTGCGCGGCCCTTGAAGCATGTTGCGGTCGGCGATTTACCTTGGCGGGAATATCAAGCGCCCTGTCGGGGATGTGAAGATCCCCTATAACAAGAATGAGGAAAGCCATGGTGTCTCACTCGCGCCGGGAGAGAAATGAAGCTGTAGATGGATTTGCGCTTTACAAGTCGAGAGGCGCAAGCTGCCAGCCCCTTGAGCTCCGTGAGGCTGGAGGGGCAGTTCGAGACAAGGTACGTAGTGGTCCGGATACAGCGGTAAGCTGGGGGTAAGCCACATCGTCATAACGGGGGCTGAAAATGTGGCTCAGCACAACAAGCACCAGCCACGCACTTCTTATCGGACAAGTCGGCGGGGTGCGATAAGCAATTTTCAAAAAATTTGGGATTTTGCGGGCTTGAGCCTGGGGGTTCTGCTTTCACCGAACTCTACAATCCCAGTCTTTGGTGGTTGCGGATTGAATTGCTCGACAAACATGGCGACCCCTTCTCTGGCTGAAAAGCTGGACAAGATCAAGTCTCCTGGCTTGCAGAGTCAGAAGAGGGTACGTTTCTGCTTTGTTGGGAGCTGTCCAATATCGAGAGTCGCATACTGATATTTGTATTAGACTGTCGTTGTACTTCAGGCCGTCGAGTCGACTCTCAAGGAGCAGAACGAAGCGCCCACGCCCACCGGATACTTTGCGGCTTTGTTGGCTCTTCTCCAGCAGGCCAACGCCAATGATACAGTTAACCCGGAACTGGCGACAGCTACCGTCTACCTCCTCGACGTTATTACGCCTTATGCCCCGCAGCCTCTTCTTCGAGCCAAGTTCACCCAGGTCCTGACCCTTCTCGCCCCGGTGCTTCTGCTGCAGGATGCGGAGCCTCTGTTGTTGCGATCCTCTATAGGATGTCTCGAGTCGTTGCTGTTGGCGCAGGATGCTGCTTCTTGGGAGCTATCCGTTTCTCAGATTGGCCCTCGAAGGGCTGTTGCTGGACTTTTGAACATGTCTCTTGACCACCGACCCAAGGTCCGAAGAAGGTCGCAGGATGCCTTGAAGAAGGTCCTTCGAAACCCGCCCCCGAGCCCTTCCCTGGATCACCCTGCCGCCGACATGTGCGCCCAGACTGCTTTGAAGAACCTCGAGGACCTTGCGACCAAGGTCGCGCAGGCGCGCAAGAAGAAGTCGGACGCCCACGATCCCGCCATGATCCACGCCTTGCAATTGGTCAAGACGGTTGCGGCCGCGAGTGGTGGCTGGCCTACCAAGAAGATTGAGTCGTTGTGCGAGCTGCTGCTGGGTATTGCGAAGAGCGGAAACGAGTACATGACCATGGCCGCCTTTGAGATTTTCGAGATGATCTTTGAGGGAATGACGGATGAGGTTTCGTCTGCTAAGCTGCCACGACTTATGGAGATCATCTCTGAGCTTCGTCCGGCTGCCAACGACACCCAACTTGTTCCCCCGTGGCTCGCGATCCTGTCCCGAGGATACGACGTATCGGCGCAGGTCGAGCCTGATGAGACTTTCCAGAACCTCCCCCAGATGTTTGACATGGTTGCGCAGTTCCTCGAGTCCCCCTCTGAGAACATCCGAATTTCGGCTTCCGAGTGTCTGGTCTCTTTCATGGCCAACTGCGTCCCTCGACAGGTCATCCTCGAGCCCTCGATTTACGATGAGAAGATTCTGGAAAAGGTTGCAAAGACGGCAGAGTCACTTCTTACCGTTCAGTTCCAGGCTGCTTGGTTGCAGACATTTAACGTCCTGGGTGCCATGTTCGACTCATTGAGATGGAGGTCGTTCCCTATCATGATGAATGTCACCAAGACGATTGGTGAGATCCGAGAGAACGGATCTTTCCGTAACAAGAAGGATGCCGATGAGGTTATCGGCAAGGCAATCAGGGCAATGGGCCCTGAGGCTGTCCTCTCTGTTCTCCCCCTGAACCTGGCAAAGCCTGCCAAGGGTCAGCCAGGCAGGGCTTGGATGTTCCCTATTCTCCGAGATTATACCAGCAACACAAACCTGGCCCACTTCAAGAGTGAGATGGTGCCGCTAAGTGAGCTCATGTTCCAAAAGGTTCTGGACCACGGTCAGGCTGAGAAGACCATGGAGGTCAAGATTTACGAGACGGTTGTTCAGCAGATCTGGTCTACTCTCCCCGGCTACTGCGATCTGCCTCTGGACCTGACCGAGGCATTTGACCAAGGCTTTGCTGAGATTCTGGCCAACCTTCTCTACAAGCAGGTTGAGCTGCGGTTGGATGTCTGCCGTGCACTCAAGACTTTGATTGAGTCGAGCCAGGCTATTGCTGAGATTCAAGATGAGGAGGAAGACTTGGTTCTTCAGAGCAGAGTGAGCCGTGCTACCGCCAAGAAGAATCTCGAGTATCTCTCTCAGTTCGCGGGCAACATGCTCGCTGTTCTGTTCAACGTCTACACACAAACCCTTCCTCAGAGCCGAGGTCCCATTCTTCAGACTATCAACACTTTCCTGAGCATAACACCCAACGGAGAGTTGATGGAGACGTTTGACCGGGTTAGCAAGATGCTGGCGGCCGAGCTACAAGCGGAGAAGCCTGCCGAGAAGGAGAAGGGTCAGAAGTCCAAGGATCACATGCCTTCAACAGCCCAGACCCTAATGGACCTTGTCATCACAATGTCTGTCTACCTCCCCAGAGAAAGCTTTGCCACTCTCTTTGAGATTGCGGCTGTTATCATCAACAAGGAGGATGAGCCTCAACTGCAAAAGAAGGCATACAAGCTCATCCCCCGCCTGGCAGACTCTAAGATCGGCAAGGCCGCCCTTCAAGAGCGTAGCGCCGAGCTCCAGAACCTCATCTTCTCCAGCACTGAGAAGGTCTCTGCTCCTGCTCGACGAGAGCGTCTCGCTGCCGTTACCGCCCTCCTCCCTTTTATCCCTGATACCTCTCTTCACTTCATCCCTGCTGTCCTCAGCGAGGTTGTTATCTGCTGCAAGGAGAATAATGAGCGTGCTCGTGAGACTGCTTACGAGCTGCTTGTCCAGATGGGACACCGTATGGCTGGTGCTAACGGCGTTCCTATCGACAACAGCAAGGTCCCCCACATGCCCAACGATGCCTCCGCTGGAACTGCCAACATCGAGGAGTTCTTCACCATGGTTAGCGCTGGTCTGGCTGGCAGCACACCTCACATGATCTCTGCCTCTATCACCGCCATCAGCAGACTCCTCTACGAGTTCCGCAGCGACCTGAGCGAGCAGACTCTCTCCGACCTGGTCCAGACCATGGATCTCTTCCTCACGTCCAACAACCGCGAGATCGTCAAGAGCTGCCTGGGTTTCGTCAAGGTCTGCGTCATCAGCCTCCCCGTCGAGCTCATGCTCCCCCGGCTCTCGACCCTTGTGCCCAACCTCATCGTCTGGAGCCACGAGCACAAGGGCCACTTCAAGGCCAAGGTCAAGCACATTCTGGAGCGCATGGTCCGCCGATTTGGTTATGACAACATCCACAACAACTGCCCCGAAGCTGACAAGAAGCTCATCGTCAACATCCGCAAGACTAAGGAGCGCACCAAGAAGAAGAAGGATGCTGCCAAGGCCGCCCACGACGGCGATGATAGCGATGACGATGATGGTCAGCCTAAGCGCCAGTTTGAGAACGAGTACGACCAGGCCCTCTACAGCAGCGACTCAGACGCCTCAGACGACTCTGATGACGAGGCTGCCCCTCGGCAAAAGAAGAAGGCTCAGAAGGGCGGAAAGACCTACATCATCGAGGATGACGACGAACCCCTAGATCTCCTAGATAAGAAGGCCCTCGCCAACATCTCATCCACCAAGCCTGTCAAGCTCCGCAAGCCCCAGCGCACAAAGGCCAAGTACGACCTCGATGGCAAGCTCATCCTCGGCAAGGACAGCGACGACGAGATGGATGTTGACGACCCCAACCCCGAGGCTTCAGGCGTGGGAGCCTACGTCGCCGCCCTCAAGGGCAAGGACGTTGCCAAGCGTGGCCGTGGAGGCAAGCTCAAGTTCTCCAACCGACGCACCAAGGACGACGACGACGATGAAGATCTCGAGATGGACCGGGGTGACGCTGCTGCTGTCAAGAGCAAGCTCAGCCCTGGACGGGATAGAGGCGGAAGGGGTAATTTCCGCGGCAGGGGAGGACGAGGAGGACGTGGAGGTGGCGGCGCGAGGAGCGGAAAGGGAGGCATCTCAGCTGGACGAAAGGGGCTGGGCGTTGAGAAGAGGCATGGCCCGTCGATGGGTGGCGTGGGCAAGCCGAGGAGAGGACGCAACTAGATGCCATAGTTATACCCCCCCTTATTCCATGTCGTCATGTTTCGGGCATTCCATTTTCTAGCTACTTTAGATCACGCACAGGCAAAGTTGTTTTCAGGGTAAATAAAAGTCTCAAGTTACATATATTCGGAAACCAAGCTTATGCATTATGATGTGGAACAAGACTTCTACATAATTCAAGTCAGAGCATAGCCATCGCTTGCTCTCTGGGTATCATTCCATGCTGCCGTCGAATTCCAGTACCAAATCTAATCAGGGGGCAAGTCACTGTGACCGCCCCAGCCTCGCCATGCTCTTTCAGATACAGTAAGTGATATCGATGCCAGTGATGCCAACCAACTCCTCCATATGTGTCGTCATCGCGCCCAAGCTCTTTGTACAGTGATTCCAATGAGACAGGTGAGCAGATAGCTCATATTACATCATGTCGTCAAGTTCGTGTGTCGTCTCATCATCACTCAAGAACGATGACGTTCTCGGGTTGCCGTGGGTGTAGAGGGTGCGTCCGGCCATTATTGGGTGCAAGTGGTGGTTGACTCCCGTAGTGTCGCTGCATCGGCTCCCGTTGCTGGTAAGCCTCTGGGGGTCGTTCTTCAATCCGACTACCTGTTGTGAGTATCCATCTCCACCTCTAGAAGTAGTCGTACTTACATCTCTCGATACGGTTCGCGCCTCAGTCCTGGGTGGTCACTCATCATAAGACGAGCCTCTGAACTGGGTACATCGTGGTGAACAAGATGGGGCTCTCGCTCAACATATCTCCAAGAACCAGAGGGGGGTCCTGAGGCTGCTGGCAGATACGGCGCAGAACGAGACTCTACCAAGATAGGGCGTGGTCGGGCCTCCAACGGAGGAGCACGAGTGATGGGAATTACCTCGATTCCTGCGCCGTGTCGACTATCACGCAAGACTCGTGGTCCCTCATGCCAGGAAATAGGCCGAGGCTCCTCAACCCTTCGAGTCTCACGCGTGGGCCGTCTATACTCGACAAATCCTGGATCATGGGCCGCTAGGCGGGTTCCATCTCCACGGACTGGGACCCGTTGGTAGAACCCGCCACGATCTTCCATAACGATCGGTGATTCACGACTTCCTGGTCTTGGAGCCTCCTCATAAGGCCGTCGACTTACAGCAATGGCCGGAGGGGTGTGCAGCGCAGGCCTCGTGTCAGAGAGATACAAGGGGGCAGTAACAATACGGCTTCCATTGCGAGGGGCATAGTCCTGTTCGCGATGCAGCACGGCTTGTCCAGGACCATTGAGACGCCCATCGTAGGGTCTGTCCTCAGGGACGAAACGGTCAGGGCGGGGTATGTGAGTTGGGTCATCTCTCACATTGAGGCCACGCAGTGGAGAGGAAACTGTGGATGGATGTTGTATCCTGGAACCAAAAGGGAGCTCATCCCTGAATGCCTGGGGTCTGGGCGGCACTGTACGTATAAAAGAAGGCTTCATGGCTTCGGGAGATGCTGGCTCAATGGATGGCACCAACATATCTTGCAAGCGGCTGGTAATCCTCGACACCGGTCGACGTGTGACAGGTGATGACTCATTGAAGGGAGACTTTACCTTGCGTGCAACCGGAGAAAAGGACTCACGTCCAGGGTTCATGAACTGGTTACTCGGAGGATGGTGTGGTTTCCCAACATAGCCATTCTCGTTTGGCGCAGGTCCGGCCCTTTCCGGAACAATCCTAAGATGGGAAGCGGGCGGGAACTCATCATCTCTGAGCGCAAGAGCTCCTGTAGGTGGAGGAACATGTGTATATGGGAGGCTTCGTGCCACGGGGGATTGGGGAGCTGGGGCCGGTTCTCCGCGGGAGCGTTCAAGGGCTTCTTGCCAGGCTTGATATCGCTTGAAACCGCGTTGGCCTTTTCTCTCTGCCGAAGTCTTTCGCTTGGCTTTCTTAACCTTGGCCTTCTGGTTGGCTGGAGTAAGGGGGCCGGGGCCTTTGGCGCCCGGGTTGAGTCTGGGAGATTGGCGACGACCAGGACCATCTTGGCCAGAGATGTTGCTTGTGAGTCTGTTTGTCAGAGTAGATCGAGGCTGAGGCATCACCTCTTCGACCGAATCATCAGTCTCCTCGCCGGACTCCTCCGAGTCGGATATGACGACAACTTCCCGCAAGATCTCATCCAGCTGGTCCCGACCGCTCTCCTCATCTCCTCGCCACTTGACGAGTGTATCCAAACACAAGGCCTCAACGACCTTGCGAGCATTCTGCCATGTGGTCTCTCTAAGTAAAGTGTCATACCTGGTATGGGTATGGCGGATATGAGCGAGCACTGCAAGTTGAACCCGTCGGGCAAGGGTGATGTCGGCTGAGAGTCCTACTTTTTCCGTCTTGGACGATGTGCCCTACGATCATAAACATTCGTACCTAGACATGTTAGGGGGGGAGTACAAACCCGTCTGAAAGCATGCTCGATAATCATCTGGCGGTCGGTGTTGGGGATCCTTGGGAATAGATCTCGCAAAGCGGCATCTACCTGCGCATCATACTCTTCCTGAGATTTTGGGATAGGCTCGGGCGAGCCACCAGTTGGTGGGAGCGTGCGGTCCAGGATGTGTCCTAAGCTGGCCCGGGCTTCCTCGACAATCGTTTCTCTGATATGATGACCGACCCGATGGACTTGATGTGATAGGGTGTTGGTGGTATTGTCTTTTGCGTTCTTCAGTACGACTAGGTTAGTGAAAGCGGTCGGGGGGCAGCGGAGTATCGCAATCGCATATCGCATACCGAAACTATAAAGATCATGGCATCTTTATCGCGGGACAGCTCTTTGCATGCTGTAGTTAGTTCGGGGTTGCCGGCAGGAACAAATTCGAAACCAGGAGGGGGAGTGTTCTTGGTGGTGATCTAGAGGTGGTGAGTGCTATGATAGATAACCTCGGCGCGATAGTCACATTGTACCTGAAACTCGAGCTTCTTCTTCTTCTTGTCTTTGTTCTCGACAAACTCAAAGTATGAGTGATGCTTTGTCTTTGGTATGGCAGGCTTGGCAACAAAGCCTTGTGGAACAGGCGCCGCAGGATCATACTGAGATCTCTGTGCTCGACGATGTCTCTCCTTCGGGCCTCCTGCCACGGCGGCGGGCAGGCCGCGCTTTTCTCTCCCCATATTGCACTATGGTTAGCTTACCATCCACATGGTGGTCAGGCACCAAAAGGTCAGATAAGGTGCAAAGCAGGACACGGGACGGCTGTCAAAAGAACGTGAAGTAGCAACTCAGAAGGCTCTTCCGAGGCCGAGCAGTAACGTGTGCGTTTGCAAGGCGTGTTCCTCTGGGAAACTCCTCGAACAAGGTCGACGATGCCCTTGTATGGAAACCGGAAACAAAAAAGAAAGCCAAGATTGCAGATGAACTAAGTGAAACGGCCGAGGCTGTTTCGATTTCTTGTCACAAGTCGCAAAATGAGGCACAAACACTCTAGATCGCGACAGGGCAAGCACAAACCAGAAGCGCGACCTGGAGACACTGAGACTGGGCGAGATGGAGGGGAAAGTCGGGCGCGTGTGCAGTTGGGCGCGCACAGCTCGAGGGCGTAAGGCTCCGATGAGGTTCTGCAGACGAGATGCAGGCGGATGGGTCCCTTGGATGGATGGCCTCACATCAGGCTGAACCAAATCAGGCTGTGACAGGCCAATCACGTGCTTCGAGGTCAAAGCAGAGTTTTGATCACATGAACCAGCACGTGGCATTAGTCATGTGACGCCTGGATCTCCAACCTCTAAGCACTGCCCCTGGTCTGGTCTGCCTCGGCTTGGAACGAGAGGTGATATTTCTAGAACATCCAGCCTGGCCGCAATGCTTCTTTTACGCCAGGGTTCCTTGCCACAGCAGAGCCCCTTTTGAAGACTGGCCGTTGTTTAAATGATTCGCAATATCGGCGTGGCTGGCGACTTCTCCAGGTGTTCAGGGAACAGCTTTGCTGATGAGCATGTCAGAACCAATCACCCGATCCGCATGAATGCATTTGAAATACAATCCTTGCAGAAACAATTCAAAGCCTTCATCTGAGTTTGACGGCTCGTCAGCGGCAGAGTTTAAAGCTGAACAAAGCCTCGAGATCGTCAGGCGCAGGCTTATGGGATTCCACAGTGAACTTCGGCATATCGAACTTCGGCATGTGGGCGAACAAAGGAGGCTAGAGCCAGCTTTAGTACTCGGAGCATAATGTCAACCATCAAAATTTTGAACCGGATATGGGTTTCAGATTTCACGGTGCTCCCGGCCAATCGATCGATCAATGTCTGAAACTCCCACAACGGAAGGGGGTCCCGATGCTGACTTGTTTGAAGATCGAAAGATGGGTTGAAGCAGGGAGACTGCGGTTGGTGGAAGACTGGACTGTAGACTTTGTTTCGTGAAACAGGACAGGTCTGGATCAATGCAAAGCGGCATGTGGGAGAGACGGGAGTCGCTCCAGACCGTCGTCAATCGCTTCGGGTCAGTGACACTTCATCGTCAGGGGCGGTGGGGTAGATATTCAGGGCGGCAGTTGAAAGGGCGGACTGTGCTCCAGTCTGTTTTCTATTTTTGTCGGCAAGGGGCGCAATATGGGGAGATGTGCAGATATCAACACATGTTATGCCACCGTCTGAAGTGTGTTTTGCGAGTGGCAAAAAGAAGCCCCGGCGACGGCATTTGAGACGCCGATGGGATGGGAAAAGATCGGTGGTTAACACGCAAAAGCGGGCCCGACGGCGTTTCATTCATGCCGGTGGTGCTTTGATGCTGTGAGCGATGCTGAGAGTGGCGCTCCTTTGGGTTGCGATTCGCTCTTGTTCACTGAACGAGAGCGAGCTTTGCTGGTGAGCCAAGAGTTGAACTGCACAGCCCCGAGGCGACGTTTGTGCCACTGTGTCTTATCACACAGATCAGCAGCAGGGCACAGTGCAGTAGCAAGGGCAGTGACATAATATTAGTGAGCATTGAAAGGAGAAGCAGTGGGATGGACAGTGCACGTGCTGGTGAGAGTCGGTGGACGGTGAAGATAGGTAATGAGGGCGGTGGCAGTGCAGTCGATAATATCCTGACGGCCAGAGGTCGTCCCCGCAATGGAGAAGGAGAGGCAAGACCATGTCTATTTCATTTGGAATTAAGATGAGCAAAGCCAAAAGAAATGATGTTGATCCCTTGATCATTTGGAGCTTGTCAATCTGAAGGGAAGGCCACGGACAAGGCGAGATGGGCAGGTTGTCGATGTGGGTTTCAGAACGACCAGGAGATGTGCTACGTCGCATGATACCACAGTATTGACGCCAAAAAAGCTTCCAAGCTTCTCCTACGCACGGCGAGAGCGAGGAAAGCGAGAGCGAGATCAATGGTGTGCGGCATAGAGTCTGTTTAGGCTAAGCGTTCGAGGTGAGCCGGTCCTTTTGCTGGCGCCTGATTATTCCATTGCCTTTTCCTCAAGCAGGAAAATGCGCGGACTCTGTACAGCCACGCTCGGGATGCACGGATGACAAGTATTGCTACCCGCTCGCCTGCCATGGTATGGCTGGATTGGGGAAGAGGATTGCGTATCAGTACCGATCTGTCAAGCCAATGAGGACCGGAGAGTCGGCGTTCTGCATCGCCGTTTGTTTACTCTCAGCAGTGCAGTGTCGTTACAGCAGACGCCGGCCGACAAGCATTCCAGTGACCAAGAGATAGCAGATGCCGCGTTGCCGTCTGAGCAACCGCTGGCTGACGAGGACGTGATGCATTTCCCATCACATTGTGTCTATGACAGCGATTGGACGCAAGAATTCCCGTGCGTGTTTCCGTCTGCACCAAACAAGCGGGAATGATGATATCAAGACGTTGTGGCATCGCTTCGAGGCATGAGGTCGCAATCTCAAACGCAGGCAACGGAATAATCAACCTGAGGCTTGACCTCTTTGAGTTCAGGCCACGACGAATATTCGTCAGCTCGTAGATGCAAGAGGTTGGCGGTGGTCTTCAGCTGGCAGCGCCCAGCGGAGTGACCACTGATGTCTGGCCGACAGCGAGAAAGCGAGCGCCATGCTGCCATGACTGCCTTTCTGGCGTATACTCTGGCCCGAAAGGGCAGTCGAGCGTCGTCATCCTCAGGCCGCAGCCTCTCCAGGGGGGTCCCCTCTCTCGCATCCCTCGGGGCACGATGAGACCTGGAACGGGCTCTGGTGGTCAAGATCCAGGGAGAGGTGGGGGCCAGAGCGACTCTGGCACTTGGTGAGAGAGGCGCTGGGAGGCTCGGCCGCCGAAGGAGTCGGCCTCTTGGCTGGTTTTGGTTGGTTCAATGCGGCGCTGCCTCAGACGTCGCCCGCGCCGCTCACCCAGTCGCTCACATCCTCGCCCACATCCTCGCCCTTGGCTTGCACCACCCACGAAAAGAGCTGACGCGTCCTCTCGCTCCACTAGTCGGCTCCCCGGCTGCTGATCCCTGTCAGCCCGGACAACGGCCCTGGCAGCCCCGGCAGGGGTGGAAGGGCAGAGATGGACGGCGGCTCTCCTGCAAAACCTTCAGGGGATTTAGAGCATCATATCCTTGGAATTAGGGGCTTTGAGTTTGTTTACAGTGGATTCCGTTAGTGGGTTTGCAGTGGCTCCTCGTGGCTCTCCTGGCGTGCCGGGGGTGAGTTGATGTCCCGGCGGTACGTACCGCCACCAAGGCACCCATCCCATTGATAGAACACCCTTCCCCCAGTTCCCGATTTCTGCCTGGTTCCATCTTCCATCTTTTCCCTTCTCAACTTTTGCAACAAACTTGACACCAAATCATCTACATCAATCAACTCATCGACCATATTCGACATCATCGAGTCACATCTGGCGTGTCATCACTCACTTCTTACATAAACAGGCGGCGACTTCATTCTCTCTCCTACCGTCGCTCTCCCTTCCTGCGTCTCCATCTAGTCCGGTATCCGCCGCTCTGATAACACCCGACTTCACAAAACGTCATGGCTTCGGCCCAGAACAACGTCGATATCGACGCCCTCCTCGACCTCACAGAGTACGAGAATGTTTCGAATTATCAGTCTCCTTCGGCTTCAGTCTCGCCATCAGCGACTTCGAAGCCTACCTTCACAAGCCCCGTCACCGCGGCCGTGTCAGTGCCCGCAGCTACCACAACCACACAGACCCTGAGCGGTCCCAGTCACAACTATGATCTGTACCGACAACAGACTGGCTTTGTGCCCGGTGCGCTCGCAAACACCATGGCGGTGAACCAGACCAACAACACTGGCTACCAGGACTTTGGCAGCATCGACTATCTCTCCACCTTCAGCCCCGAGAACGATATGTTTGACTTCAACACATCGCCTTCTCAAGGAACTCTGGGTGCTTCGGATATTGATATGGACTTCGAGTCTCCTGCCGATTCGCAGCAATTCTTCACCATCAACCCCAGCAACATCGAGCAGGATGCCAGCCTGCCATCGCCACCTGTTCTGCCCACCCAGACCAACAATGTCGGCCGTCTCTGGCCTGGCGCCCACTCTCAGGCTGCCCTCGCCAAGGCTCAAGCTGAGCAGCGTCACCAGCAGCGTCTGATCCAGCAGCAGCAGCAGGCTCAGCGACAGAGCCCCCAGGCCAAGTCACGCGGCAAGGCTCCTCAGCCTACCGACCCCATCGTCGAGCAGAAGATCACTCAGCTCCTCAACTCGATGCGGGCCAAGCCCTCCATGCCTGATGGTCAGGGCCAGAGCCCCATGACCAACCTTCCCCGCGCCAAGAAGGACGAGGATGAGATGGATGAAGATGAGCGACTCCTGGCTAGCGAGGAGGGCAAGAAGCTCAGCAGCAAGGAGCGCCGCCAGCTTCGCAACAAGGTTTCCGCTCGTGCTTTCCGTTCCCGCAGAAAGGGTAAGTCAATAGTATCCCCTCAATCTAGTACACACGCTAACTATCATGAGAATACATCTCTCAGCTTGAGAGTGAAATCGCCAACAAGGTCAACGAGAATGGTGATCTCCGATCCCAGAACCGGGCCCTCGTCGAGGAGAACAAGCGTCTCACCGACCTGACCCGCATGCTTCTGTCCTCGTCTTCCTTCTCCAACTTCCTGGACACCCTCAGCAGCAACCCTGCCGCCTCTACCGCTCCCACTCAGCTCAAGGTCGAGCCTCAGCAGGAGCAGCGTCAGATGCCCAAGGACATCAACCCCTACAACGCCCAGCAGTCCCAGCAGCAGCAGATTGGTATGGCCATGATCCCTGAGCAGAACATGGACTTCTCCATGCTCAGCCTGGACAACACCTACAACTTCCAGCCTCAGGTCTTTGTCGTCGACACCCCTGAGGTGCCCGCTCTTGATGCCGCTGTTCTCTCTGGAAAGACCTCCAACTTTGTTGAGCCTGCCTTTGATTCCGAGGATGAGAAGGTCGACATGCCCATCATCGAGCGACCTGTTGAGAAGCCTCGGGTGTCTGAGCCTGTCGAGGCCGTCCCTGTCGACGCTGAGTTTGAGTCTGATCCCGATTTCGCCCTGTTCCACAACGAGCCTGCCACTGCCACTGAGCAGCCCAAGGAACTCGATACTGAGTGTCTCTCCAACGTCGACCTCTTTGGTGGTATCGAATCTGAGAAGGTTCTCTCTCGCCTCGAGCTTGTCGATGCCAGTGAGGAAGAGACCACAGCTGCTCTGGCCATGCTTCGGGTGGAACGCATCTGCGCCAGCACCCAGGCCGTTGTGTCAAGGTTAGAGCTTCTCACCCTTGACATGTAAATGTAGTTGGTTGGAATAGGATTGCAAAGGGAGGAACAGAACAGGACATACAAAACTAGCGATTTCATTTTCCTTTGTCACATATGGAAACCATAGCGGATTGGGAACGGACACCACGGCGTTTTGGCAGATGGACGGATCACCCATAGGCGGTGCCCCCTACATAATTTGATTGATACTGGCGGGATGACGAGTGATGACCCCGAGGATTTAGTTGTGTACAGTTAGATAGATAGGCCTACCGCCGCTCGATATCAGAATCCAGACTTGAAGTCTATATTTGTTTACCTGAACGTGATGTGATCCATTGCTGTGTGCATTATATGGTCCATGGGAACTAACATGTGGCAGTGCTGACTAGGGGCAAAGTCTCGTCTGTGGAGAAGGTTGGACGTCTTGCAGCGGCAATTCTGTTGGTGTTGCAACCTACATTTTCGGTCCCGTCGTTTCACATACGAGCAGGCTGACTGTGCTGCTGTCATGGTCTTGAGGGATAGAGTACTCTCGCTATGTCGAATCGCAACTCTTGGAAGAGTTCGTGTCAAGACGTGCACATCCAGAGCAGCAGCTCACACTGACTCAGTCGATCGACAAGGACAAGGACGGCGTCAATGGGCGCGAGGAGTGAATCGGCCCTTTAGCAGTCGCCACGGCGGCCGGTCTTTGCACCATCAGAAACAGCAGCCGTCTCGGCTCTGCCAAGCATCTCACAAGGCTCGCTACTCTTCCGTCTCGGTGTCACCGTTATCCATGGATCATGTCCTCGTGCCGGGGGTTGCGCCGACCGCCGAGCCGTACCGGTACGAGCACTTCCGGGATGGCTACTCTATCCGTATCTTGACGCTTGAGCCCGGCGTAGGCGATGAGCCGTTGGTCGGATCTCTTTCTTTTGAGAATTTGGATTTTCAGCCAGAGTATGAGGCCATCTCGTATGTTTGGGGCACTGAGGGCCGATGCTCTGAGATACTCATTGATGGGAGGGTGTTGCCTTTGACGCGGAGCATTGAGGGCGCGCTGCGCCGCATGAGACATGCCTCGTCCCGTCGTCGTCTCTGGGCAGACCAGATTTGCATTAACCAGGACGACATTGCGGAGCGGAGTCAACAGGTTAGTCTCATGAATGCCATATACAAGGGAGCTCAGCATGTCTTGGTGTGGTTGGGACCTGACGACAACCGTGCTGCTCAAGCGGCTGTCACCATGGTTCACTATCTACACGGCGTATTCACGAACGATGAGATGCATGATGAGTTTCGTCTTGCGCACTCGGAGGAACTCCTGAAGCAGGATAAGAGTCCTTGGGTGCCCCTGGCTCAGATGACGAGGCTACAATGGGTGAGTATCAGATGCTTCAAAAATTGGACGCCACTGATGAGTCCAGTTCAACCGGATATGGATTGTCCAAGAGATTGGCACTACAGCGCCGGCTACTCTCTACTGGGGAGACGTCGAGATTGACTGGGAGATCTTGTCTCTTGTCACGGGCGTCTTGGGTGAGAGTTATCATCATCTGAGATCGAGGTTTTACATTCTCACCCCCAACATTCGGTATCTGTACCAAAGATTTGTTGAGCCGGATGAGGATAACGACATCAACCATGACCGCGCCTCTTTTATATATGAGCTACACCGTGCGAGACATCTCCTCGCCAAAGATCCTCGAGACCATGTGTATGCCTTTCTTGGTCACTTTTCTCTTCACACTGGCAGCAAGGCTCTCTCGGAACTGGAACCAGATTACAGCAAGTCGATCGAAGACGTCTACTACGACGTTGCCACCAGAGAACTCCCGGGCTGCGAATCACTTCTCTTACTATCTGCTTGCCATGATGTGCCGTCCACATACAGGAGGAGGCCTATGGCAAGGGGCGATCTACCAACGTGGGTTCCGGACTGGCGTATCGTGCCGCTTCACCTCATCGGAACTCCGGGCACACCTCACAGGGCTTCAGGGGACCTGGCCCCGAAATTACACATCGATGATGAGAAGAAAGCCCTACATATCCGTGGCATACGTGTAGATCGAATTCGCCGACCGACGTGGACATTCTGGGCCAACGCCTTCCAGTTCCGTCGTGAGCCAGTACCTCAACTACCTATTGAAGCTCTATGGGGCAGCATCTGCGGTCGTGGAAGTAAGCGCTTTAGTCTGCAGAAGAAGTACTTTACCGGCGAACCTGCTTTCTTCGCTCTTATACAGACGCTGACGAATGCTTGCGTCGGTGCGGACCGCTCCCGTCCCTACGAGGAGGTTCCCAAGGAGGAGTGGCTCGCCAACGGGGCGGCGTATCTAGTTCGCGCGCTGGAAGACACGGATGGCGTGGACCAGGAGATCCAGCGGTTGGCGCTCACGGGGGATGGGTTCAAATGGAGCCACCAGGCGACGCTGGTAACGCGGTATCGTAGGTTTGCAGTAACTGCTGGGGGGTTATTCGTCCTGGGACCGGATATCATGCAGAATGGGGACGTGGTGGTTGTGTTGTATGGAGGAAAGGCGCCGTTCTTGCTAAGGAGGAGGTCTGATGGGAAAACGTGGATGCTGGTGGGTGAGTGTTATGTACATGGGTTGATGAACGGAGAGGCTTTGGAGGGTGATGCGCCTCAGGAGGAGTTTGTAATTTTATGAGGGCTTGGATATCGAGGGATGGCAAGGTCAGGATGGATATACCCCGTGGGATAGCTACATAGTTAACAGTTTTGGTAATTGTATACATGTATAATCATAGTTATAAAAGAAACTCCCTTCAGAATAGATCTCAAAGTGATATGATTCATGTCGTGTATCATTGTGTCAGTTGGGTATATACGTCCATATTTCCATCCATCCAAACGAGTGTATCTAACAAAGATGAAGATGCCAATCCAACGCCGGTTCAACTTCCGATACAGCTATTCATAGTTCGGAAAGACTGTAAAGAATCAAAGGGTATAACCAGTCCATATAACCATTCTCCATTTCCTCCATGTTCCTTCATCCATGTTCATTCCTCATTCCATATCATGCCTCATGTGTCAGTTTCTCTTAGACGGCCTCATGCCCCTTCACTGGCGTCGCTCCCATGATGCTGATACCGTCTTCGTCATCACTAAGTGAGCATCGAGGGTCTGGTCCCAAGTCCTTGTTGACGATTCCGGAAGTCTGAGGAGGCAGGTTTCCACCTCGGAGTTCCCAGCTACCCACACGTTCATGGTGAATACCCGTCTTTGTCACCACGACATCAGGATCACCCTCCTTCCTCTCAGACCCCTTAAAGCCACCAACAGCAGCCTCAGTCTGTGTCTCTTCAGCAGGAGGAGGATTGTTGCGACTGAGACGAACTCCCCCCAAGAAGTAAAGGCCAGCAAATACAATGCCGACGACGACGAGCATGATGATAGCTCCAATGATTCCACCAATTGCTGGACCAACTGTAGAGGTGCTCAAGTCCAGGTTTTCCACTGCATTCAAGAGACACCAGGGGGCAGGCGTGGGACTGCAAATTTGACACCAGTCATTGGCCGTCCTGCCGAGACCCTGCATGGTCTCCAAGAATTCGGTATACAACACCCCGTCAGGACTTGGACTGAAGAGCCCCTGGTTCGCAAAGTCCTCATCCACATCCGCCGAAGCACGATAAGACAATCTCACACGCAGAGTATCGACAGACGGCTGTCGGTTAGCAGAGTCAGGGTCCTCGCCAAAGAGCTCAAACACCAAGGCAGCACCCGGCTCAGGAAGTGTGGAAAAGGGCCCCTCAAAGATCGCATCACCCGTGACGAGCCCTGTGAGGTGGACGAAGCTCATGATGGGCTCGAGGGATCCAAACATTAGGCTGAGCTTGTTGTACTCGCCCTTCCACTGGATGTTGTTCTGGAACTGCTGCGTCACTCTGTTGGCCAGCGTGCGGCCGGCGATGGAGTAGAGGATGCCCAAGGGGTCGGTGTCGCTCTCGCGCTCTTTGTAGCTGTTTTGAGCGCGTAGAAGGGTTGTGGCGTATGACCTGAGGAAGCCGAGCGTGACGTTTGCGTTGCTCATGCCACTGTGGACAGTCTCATTGTGACGGTACATGTAGTCGACATATTCCCAGAGTTCAAAGGCGTTCCAGAAGTGAGCATAACCAATTTCAACTGTCCCAACAAGTGGCTGGGTTGAAAAGAGGTTCTGGTAGAAGGGGAGAGTTGACTGGTAGAGACCGTTGAGCTGCTCATCTGAGGTCAAGTTGGAGTTCATCTCTGTATTCCAGGCAGAGCATCTGGCTGTCCCATCGAGTCTGTAGTGTGTTAGCAGGGGCCTGCTTGATGTAATTATAAGCGTACGCAGTAGAGCTAGGGTCCATGTAGCTGGCAGTCCTGATATTAGGATATTGATATCCATTGAGCGGGTATTCAGTGTTGTTATCACCCAGGTCCAAATTAAGACCCAAATCTTCACCTCCAGCGGTCGCATCGTAAGCATTGGGTGACGGAGGATAAAGGCCCTGCATGAAGGCCACGGCCCCAGCAGACACCCACTCATCAGTCTGAGAAAGAATGTCGACATCATCATTGTCAATCACATCAATGTTGAGCTTCTGAATGTACGCAGTCTGAATATCGTCAAAGTCAGAGTCGTTGACGCTGTTTCTGAGATAGCGAGCTCGAAAGGCCGTCCCCTGCCGCCACATCTGCTGAGCTCCCTCGGGAGTCAGGATGGTGCGCATGTCGCTGATGATGGGCGTCCTCTCGCCATGGTTGACGAATGCGACGGCAGCCCAGACCTTGTCACCGCTGCTCTGGGCGGCTGCGCTGTTGATCAACGGCGAGACCGCAAAGAATCGCTTGAGGTTAACCATTGTGAAAGACGATTGAGGGGGCTTAAGGCCTCATCTGACGCCTTCGAGGTGAGGGGGGAGGAGATGCAAGGGAAAAAGAGAGAGATAAGCTCAGAGGGAAAGGATGCGAGAGGGATTCATGGCCGGGTTATACAGAAGCTGCAAGCTACGGGCGATCGTCATCCATTAACGGCATTTCCGCCAAGATCAGGCTCTAACAGGACGCAGGTCTCTGTACATGATTACAGAGCCTACCGGCTACGACGTATCTTCTCATCGAGACATGGCGTTGGGATTCCACCAACAAGGCTGGGCAATGATGTGCTCGTGAGCGGGGTGGCTTTTCTCACACGGGAGCTCGATAGCGCGAATGGCATGATAGAGGATGGGCTGCCACCTTTTTCTTTCGCCGGGAAGGGCGAAGCCAGCATTCGAGGCCACCCAATCATATTGAGTCAAGCTCGAGATGGTTGCACACGATGTGCTGCACGAGCGGGGGAAGGGTGGCTGGAAAGCTGAACAAGGATGGATGGAAGCTAAGGTTAGCGCGGGCTTGTTGAAAGCACTTCAGCCCTTCACAGATCTTGGGAGCTTTCTTGTGTGGTTTGATGGCGGTGAGGGTGGGAGCTCGAGAGAGTTCGAGGCTTTCCGCTGAAACCAAAAACAGCTTAAGCCAAAGGGTGTTGTGTCGAGGGTGACTCGTGAGTCAGTATGAGGAGCTCTGCTTGCTTATCCTGCAGATCCAACATCATGGAGTATTACTCTTAACTTCCGCTGCAATGTTGCGTTGCGTTGCAACTGCAGACGTCGGGGTCGGTAATCATTCGGCATGGGCGAGGTTGACAGATGCGGGGCTTCAGATAGACAGCAACACCATGTATCAATTATGCCAAGATGCATAGTACGAGTAGTTTTTTTTTTTTTTATGCAGAAACAATATGCTTTATTCCATGACGTCGTTGGCAGAGGTTTAGTGGCAGGGATATTTGTATCAGTGACATGCCATCTCTTTAACATGGTGAGAGATGTAATTGGGGATGGGTATGTGAAATGCGAACGCGGATACGCCCATGGCTTGGCGACCGATTGTTGCTAGTGATTAACGGTCACGAGATTCAGCCATTCGAATTGAGTTAGGTAAAACATGCAAGGCAGGCATTTGCGTGCTCAAATCAAGGCATACTCGACCCCTGTCGCAGGGGATGCACCCAGGGTCAGAACAAAGACCATGCCACGTTCCTGAGCAAATATTCCTTTCCTAACCTGTAAGAAGAGTTAACAAAGACGGCAGGTACTAACTGGAAGCAATCATTTCCCTAAATAGCCTATCGAGGTATGGATATGGCTGTGAAGACATTCTTTGTTTGGCTATCCATCGAGCTATTCCGCACCTTAGCCTGATCTCAACCAGGACGGATACTCCCGGCCCCAAGCCGTTAACATGAGGATCTTTCAATCTATATCCCATTCCACAGCCAATTAGCCAATATCTCATGACAAACGGTGGAGAATAACTGGGCCGTCTAGCATATATCCCGCAATATCGAAGGCTGCCCACCACTCACCACGATCGCCCATGGCAAGCGGAAAACCGCTTGTGAACAACGGTTCCATGGTCTAACGGTTATGACTGCGGATTCTGATTCCGCCAGCGAGGGTTCGACTCCCTCTGGAACCTTTTTGACGTCGCTGTGATGTGAATATCGTATTTGTTGTGTTGGTGAGGGCGAACTTGACATGCGATGCCCCACTTCAAATCCTGAAATGGGATCCTATACTTGAACCACCTTGATCTGGGTTGTTGTCTTGTTCGTTTTATTTTGTAGGAAAAGAGACAAGGTAAATGTACACATTGGCCGTACAGGATAAATTTTCTGTCCTCTTCGAATATTCTCATTGCATTGTGAGGTCACAGGGCAATTAAGCTTGTTCGCCGACCCCTGGACTGGCCACTTACATCTGCCAAGTTCGAGACATGGACCTAAGCATGGGGCTTGATATGGTTTTGAGGTCGTGCAATTCATGGTGCCAGTTTGTTTGTGTCATGCTGATGATAAGAACGAAGGCTCAACCCTAAGCCAAACGAGATGAAAGTCAGAGACAGAGCTTTACAATACTAACATTTACGGCAGGTGATAGTAATCCATGTTGAAACCAAGCCGGATAGAGTAGGTATAACTGTTGCCCAATACATTGGTGTTCAAGCTGTGTCCCATAGACGTTCGCCTGGTGTCGACATCGGGCTGCCGATACACCCTCCTGTTCGCGCTACGAACAATAGTTGACATCGATGATTCTGTGCATGTTCAAAACCGATACAGAAGCGACATTGGCTCATTTAAGTAGGAAGACGGGATCCTCTTATAAGTAACATCACCGAGTGCTCTCATAGCCACCTTCACTGACATACTTGCACTGCGCAGCATCATTTTCAACATTCCCCGACTGACCTTACCAGGGCATGCGTACTTACACATCGAACCCGTCAGCCATGTCTTTCCCATGGAGCAACCAAGAAAGCTCAAATAATATGAGCCGAGAACTCCCTGCTTGTATGCAGCCGTCAGGCGAGCCTGACTGGTCGAGCCGCAACAACCCCTGGGACACATCTCATTCTGAAGCCCCAACTCAAAGCCCCCCGAGAACGGATAACCCCCATCCTCCAGAGCTAACACTTGCACCATTGGTATTGAGCGCTGTTGAGGCTCCATTGCCAGAGGAATCAAGTGCCGCTGACAGCCTACTACTACTAGCCTTAAACGCAGTAAGAAGTCTGCCACAACAGACTCCGGATGCGACTGGAAGCTTGACGGAAGTATCAAGATTTGAGGCAGAAGGCTCGGCAGAGGAAGCTTTCAGCCATACTAGAAGCCAGACAAAATGGACAGCAATCAATGATGGAGACATCTACATGGCAGAAGCATCAACAAGTGTTGATGAAGACATGGTAGAAGCACCAACAGACGGCGGTGAAGACCTACGGAATGGAGCAGCATCCGACGACGAAGACGGATCAAAAGAACCGGAAGAAGAGTTAATCGATGATGAAGATCAAGCAGAAGGAGCAGCGAGCGAGGATGAAAGTCCGAAGCAAGGGAAAAGACGGCCAGGAATATGCAAGGACTGTTCCATGCCTGTTCAAGGCCTAAACCACCGTTGTCCTGAGTGTAAAAAGAAATACAAATCGATACAGAAAAAACAAAGGAAAAATTGGTTAAAGGAACAGAGAAAGTGTCTCAACTGTACGAACACAATACCAACGGAATCCAACGTGTGCGACCGTTGCGCCGCTGCGCGCAGGGACGCATACAATAAGGCCAAGGAGCAAAACAGGTGTTGCTGCTGCTTGAAAAGAGATGCTCAAGATGGGATGGTGTGTTGCTCGAAATGCATCGCTTCTAAAAATGCCAGCAAGCGAGCTGCGCAGGATAGAGCCAAGAGCCAAGGAAAGTGTCCGGGGTGTAAAAAGAACGAGCCCCCAGAAGGCGGAACGAAGTGCGAGGCATGCAGAGAGCATCAAAGAGAGTATCGCAGAAAGAAGGAGCGCTTAAGGCGAATAGTACCTATAGCCTACAGATAGGTAGACTTGAGCATCGATCAAACTAGTATGTCTCCTTTTTTCTAATATGAAGCCGTGCAGGAAAGATATACTTGTGAGTCTGGATGTTGAGAACTCGGATGCAGTGGATAATGACGGGTAGGGAATCAGCCTGGATAGAGTGAACCTGAAGCAAGGACCATCAAGATGAGGCCATCATGGGGTCAATGTGGGACAGGACAAGGCCGGGATAGTCGGTAGTGCACGATTGCCCCCGGCTTTTTGGTGTTGGGTTGGGTTTGAGGTTGGGGAAATCTTATCAATCTCATCAAGGTGCGTCAGATGAAGATCGTTCAAGATTGGATATCGCATATGTTATGATCTTGGCCTAGGGTCCATGAGTGGATCAGAAGATATAGCGCTTAATCTGGGAATCAAACAATTAATTGATAAATGTCTCGAAATTTCATCCCGTGTTTGTAACTATTGTCTTGTTCCCGTGCGAAAAAGGAGCTTCTTCTTCCTGATGGAAACCTCCGAAATCGAATGATGCAGGTGCGACGCTATGCCCCTGCCCTGTCCACCTAGAGCAGATTGCTGATGTGGTAGATTGGCTCTAGCGGCTCCCTCTGGGTACTTTACTGCCCTGTTTCTTCCGGTGGTAGACTGGGGCGAATTAGCGCTGCGAGCCTGTAAGTACCTACTGGCCGAGAATAAGCGTAATAGGTACTTGCACACTAACTTTCCACTGCATCACCTGCCCTTCTGACCACCAACTTTACTCAACTGTACTTGGCCGACTACACCAAACCCAGCGTTCAAACTCACACGCCCTCTTTCATCTCTCGCTTCCAACAAACACTTCAACTCTAACTCGCTCGACAAACACGATCTCCTCACCATTTCTCGAGCGCTCATACCCTCAATATTGCGCCGCACGCCGCAGCGATAAGCGACACTGATCCCACAATTCCTTCCTCAATGGCACCGTCGCCGATTGCGACGTGATCGCCCACCATGTCGGAGTCGACGCCCAAGTCGACCGACGCCAGCATTGCCGTCGCCGCTCATCCCTCCCAAGGCCCTGTCGCTGCGCCGACCGAGACCAAGGCTCACGATGCAAAGCCTGCCAAGTCTGACCAGAGCTTCCTTCATTCGCCGCCCGATAGCAACAACACGGCCAAGTCGGACGCCTCTGACTCGGAATTGAGCGACCTCGAAGACGAACCCATTCTGAGCGATGCGCCGCAGCCTGCGCCCGCCAGCGACAACGGCGACACCCATAATGATGCCTGCGACGATATTGGGGAGGTGCTTCCGGACCACTGGTCTGGTACTGTTCCTGTCTTTAAGCCGACCATGCACCAGTTCAAGGATTTCAAGCGCTTCGTAGGTCTGAGCAAAGCCTTTGTCGTTCTGTACTAACCCCCTCAAGATGGAAGCTGTCGACAGTTATGGTATGAAGTCTGGTATTATCAAGATCATCCCTCCGGAAGAATGGAAGGATTCGCTCCCGAGGCTCGACGAATTGGTAAAACAAGTCAAAGTGCGAGAACCGATCAAGCAGGATATCATGGGCTCCAACGGAACATATCGTCAGGTTAATATTGTTCACGGCCGGTCATACAACCTTCCTCAATGGCGCCAGCTTTGCGATCAGAGTGAACACCAACCTCCAGCCAGACGTGGCGAACGACGTGCCAACGCTGAAAAACCAAAGCCACGAACCCGAGCAGCAGCAGCGGCAGCGGCATCCAATACTGCCGATTCTGCGACTCCTAAGAAGCGAGGGCGAGGACGACCGGCCAAACGCGGTGCTAGAGGCAGACGTGTGAAGGAGGAACCAGAGGCTGACGATGACCGCCCTATGACACCTGTTTCCCCCAAGCCAGATACTGCAGAAACTCAAGAACCACCAATGAAATCCATCGAGGAGGACCCGGGCGTCGAGGACGATGAAGACTATGAGCCCACCGTTGGTCGCATGGGTTCTCGACAAGCAAAGGCCAAGACCCAAACAGTTTCGGCGCGGCGCAAGTATAGTCGCCGAGAAGGATCCGCCATGATTGACGAAGCTGCATTCAAGGACTGGGATTACAAGATGGATATTTCAGAATACACCCCTGAGCGTTGTGAGGAGTTGGAGAGAGTATACTGGAAGACACTTACCTATGCGCCACCTCTCTACGGCGCTGATCTGATGGGAACCCTTTTTGACGAATCGATGGAGACATGGAACCTCAACAAGTTGCCTAACCTCTTGGACGTTCTCGGAACCAAGGTTCCAGGAGTCAATACCGCGTACCTCTACCTGGGCATGTGGAAGGCGACCTTTGCTTGGCATCTGGAGGATGTTGATTTGTACAGCATCAACTACCTTCACTTTGGTGCCCCCAAACAGTGGTACAGCATTTCCCAGGCGGACGCCCGTCGTTTCGAGGCTGCGATGAAGAATATCTGGCCAGCAGATGCCAAGGCTTGCGATCAGTTCCTGAGACACAAGGGCTTCCTTATCTCGCCGCAACATCTTAAGTCACATTACAACATCACAGTCAACAAATGCGTTTCATATCCGGGCGAGTTCGTGGTCACATATCCGTACGGATATCACTCTGGATACAACTTGGGTTACAACTGCGCCGAGGCTGTCAACTTCGCGTTGGATTCCTGGCTTGATATCGGCAAGATTGCCAAGAAGTGCGAGTGCGCCCAGGCGCAGGACAGTGTCTGGGTTAATGTCTACGAGATCGAGCGAAAACTGCGTGGCGAGGAGACAGAATATGAGGAAACAGAGGATGAAGAAGACGAAGAGGACGATGACGACGAGAGGTCTGGCCTGCCAACACCACCGTCAGGTTCTGGTGTCAAGTTCAAGGAACCTGGTCGGAAGCGAAAACGTGGACCTGGCGAGAAGGGAGGCAAGGTCAAGAAGATCAGACTTCGTCTCAGGACGAAAGCTGAGCCTCCTTGTTGCCTCTGTCCCAATGAAGTCCCGACAGCCGAGCTGTTGCCCACTGATGATGGCCGAAAAGCACATCGGACGTGCGCTCTCTATCTCCCCGAGACCTACATCGATACCGTCGACGGGCAGGAGATCGTTGCCAATGTGGCAGGCATTCACAAGGATCGCCTTGATCTCAAGTGCCTCTACTGTCGCTCCAGGCGCGGCGCATGCTTCCAATGCTCACAAAAGAAGTGCGCGAGGGCCTATCACCCGACATGCGCAGCTGCAGCAGGTGTTTTTATCGAAGACCAAGACGTTCCTGTTTTCGGAGAAGACGGCACCGAATACAAGGAGCAAGCATTTGGATTCAGCTGTCGATTTCATCGGACGAAGCGAGACAAGAAGTTGGATGGAGATGCACTGGAAGCCGACTCACGGATCCAGGCAGCAGCAGCTAAACTTCGAAAAGGAGACACTTGCCAGCTGCAATATATCAAAGGGGAAATTTTCGCTGGTGTTGTTGTGGAAACGCGCCCTGATGAACAAACGCTGCTTCTCGATATTCTACCAAACGGGTACGTCACCACCACTTTTATCACCTATTTTGTTTATCACCATTTCGTCAAAACAACACAAAGCAAAAAAAGCTGACTCTTCATAGCGATCGCCTCGAAGTTGAATGGAAGTGGCTGTTGCTGCCAGACCCTGCTGATTACCGTTTGCCAAAGGCATCAGCAAAGGCCGTCCCAATGCCTACCTCACAGAAGGACAAGGAGAAGCTGAAGACCAAGCGTCTCAGCGACAACAAGCCCCAGAAGGATGATCCGTTTGTCGAGGGCTACACTTGGGCTGAATTCCAGGAGTATCCAGTCAGCAACAAGTTCCAGGTCAAGATCGACTTCTCCAAACCCGATCAACTCTGGCACTATCTGGGTAAGACGTCGACCGAAGCCAAGGCCCAGTACACTGAGGATCCTTCCAAACCGCGTCACAATCCAAAGGGCAACTACTTGGATACGCTTCCCAAGGAACCTAAGCCAGTCAAGCCCCCGAAGGTGATCCTGGCCAATGTCCCGCGGTACACGTACGCACCAGCAACTTCATTCGGCGGCCCATACCCTGCTGTCAGACCTGTTGCTCCTCTAGCTTCAGCTCGGCCAGAGAAGCCGTACGTCTACAAGCCACGAAAGCCTGTCGAGGCCAACTTTGCTGCTGCAGGGGGTAGCTTCACCACCCAACGATTCACTCCAACTGCTCCAGCACCCGTTCCTCCCCAGCAACCTCCTACCAGGTATCATCACTACTCGTACACACAGCCACAAGGGCACCAGGCTCCAGCTCCGTATTCTGCTCAGAAATTTGAGGTTAAGACTCCTCAGAGTTTCGCTAATGCTGGACACTCATCTGGACCATCTCGCCCTCCAGCGCAGCCTCAACACCACCAGTGGCAGCATTCTGCTGCTCCCAGACCAGCACCCCCAGCTCGAGCCCCTGTACCTGCGCCTGCGCCTGTACCTACACCCGTGACACAGCAGCAAGCTAATTATGGACACCCGCGTCCTCAACTCAAACCATCGTGGCAGGTTCATACGTCAATCTACCACAAGTATCCATTTTTCCAGGTCAATCACAACAGGTATGTCTCACAGCTTGTATGCACGGCCCCAGCTAACGTCCACGAAGGGACTCTACCAAATACAAGACGCCCTACGCAGCATGGGGAGGCTTCACCAATGGATACGAAGGCAACCTGAGAGCTCATATCATGGCCAACAAGGACACTTTCCTTCATCACAAGTCTCCTTACGGTCAGCAGCCTGCAGCTCCAGTTAGAAACCCGGCTCCACCGCAAGCACCTCCCAGCACTGCTGGCGGTCAGAACCCCTTTTCAAAGCCACCAGTGTCAGTGTCCAAGCCTGCAGCCGCTGCTCCTCCCATCCTGGGGATCCTACCTCGTCCTGCTATCAAGGCCCAGTATCTGCCAGGTGCGCAGGCCCGTCCTCAAGTGGTTCAGCCTGCCCAAACAGTCCAGCCTCCGCAAGCAGTCCGACCTCCACAAGCCGTCCAGCGCCCACCAACGGTTCAGCGCCCACCAACGGTTCAGCACCCACCAGTGGTTCAGCACCCGCAAGCGGCTCGACCTCAGTCCGCCGTTCAGCCTCCACAAGCTGCCCACTCGCCTAACCAGAGCAGCAAACTAAAGATGACGCATCCAGCCAAGCCGTATAAGGTGAGTACCTGGAACTATCGAGAGTAGTCACGGGTCGGCTGAGCCGCCAATCCAGATACCTCCCAAGGAGTCGCCAGTGCCGCTGCCGGCGAACTTTCTGGCGGCCATGAATTCGACTCCGGGTGCTCCCTCTACTGGAGCGACCCAAAAATCACCAAAGGGTTCTGTCATGAACAAGCAAACCCCAGTTCCGATTCCCCAGCTGCCAGGGATTTCCCCTAGAGCATCTCAACAACATCCCGGTGTACCTCAGCAAACAATTTTGGATCGATCCCCTCGTGAATCAACAAGGACCACTCCTAGGGCTTCTACACGCCAGCCTGCGAGATCAGTTCACACTTCAAGTTCGACAAGCCCAACGTATACACCAACACGTAAGCAAGTGCCTGCACAACCAGTGCAGCCTGCTGAAAGTACTTTGCCGGAGCCAGTTACAAAGGAATCGAACACACTCTCCAAGACTGGTCCTTACGAGCCTCAAGGGTTTCCAGACGTGCCAGGATGTGAATCTATGGAGTTTGTCGAACGTCTCATGAGCAACCTCCGCAAGGTCTCGCAGCGCGGTACCATGAATTAGGTGGAATACAACAGGTTTTTCGGTCAAGGTTCCTCCTCAGGGCCTGTACAATACCCCGACTTGCATCATTTTGACTTTAGGAGACGTGGCGTTCAGGGGCATCAGGGAAATGTTTTTTCAGGTCACGCATACTCAAACGGAAGATGCGTGAAAATTACGGACGGAAACGAAATGCAACGAAGCGCATGATCAGGCTTTGGGAAGCCTGGCACACGGGCATGAAAGGGCGGCTTCTGTGTAGAATTATTGTTTGGTGTACTGTATAGCTATAGTGTTTCATGAAATGGCAATAAAGCCGAAAAGCAAGCCGTGGACCCATGATGTGAAGAGGTGATGAGACTCGAAGCTTGTATCTGAGTGTTATTAGTGGTATTCCCATGCCATGAGCGTGACGCTATGGACTAAGACCACGATAAGCCCACCTTCCCTGGGATATCTGAAGCTGTATATATAAAACATGAATAGTGAAATAATCCGCCATGGAGTATTTCGCTGTGAATCGTAAACGCTCAAACTCACTCTTCAGACAGGTGGCAGAACTCTGATCCTAAACCAAGCTGGGCTCCCTCATAAACTAGACAATATGGCTGAGCTGCCACGAGTCCGTTCACTTCCAAGTCTTGATCAAAAAAATCGTTGCCCAGAGATTCTCCTTTAACGTGCCCTCTGTTGGCGGCCTCTTGCTCGATTTCGCCGCCATCAGACTCTGATATGACCTCGCCTTTGTTTACTTGAAAGAGCTCATCCTTGACCACTCGAACAGGCCCACGTTGGACGTTGTCGAGCTCGTTCCAGAACAGCACCCTTTCGAGTGTCGGGTAGTATTCGACGCAACGCTCAAGATCTTGGCGATGAGGACTGGGTGATTGACCCATCTTCATGGCGGAGAGATGCTGCCGCCTTGAAGTGCGAAACTTGTATTCTTCCGTGCTCATTACTGATGCGCGTGCCTGGAAGTCTTGAAAGTCGCAAAAGTTGATACCATCCTTGAACAATCTCTCGTCGTCAAAGAAAGCCCATGCTCGTTGTCGATAAATCCGTATATACGCTTGCACAAGGGGTTCGGGTCCTTGAGCAAAATGAAAGCGGAATCTGAGTTCTGCCCATAACCCATCATCTGGAATGACTGGGTTGTAATATCGGTCGATGGTCGGATGGGAGCTACTTCTAGGAGCCATCACGGGAGTTTGAATCGTCATCTCGTCGTAGAGATTGTTGAAAAAGGCCTTGCACTCTTTAATATCCAGCCTTAGTAGCTCATCGATCAAGCTGATTCCAGAAGCGGCAAGACAGTTGATGAAGTTGCAGGTGTCGTCAGGTTCTGGACTCGTCATGTGAAGCTCCGGGTTGAATTGGACATTATCGGGAAAGATGGGCCCCTCAAACATCCTCCAAGCTCCATGACGCCCATCGAGCAGGGCGGCCATTGTCTTCAAGCCGTCGTCCGCGAACCGAGCGGCGAGAGCCCCAACCAAAGTACGAAAGTACTCATGGACGCATTGGGTGGTGTCAATGTCCCTGATATTAGGACGGTAGCTCGTCCCCCACTGAGGCAACAACCACCAATTCTGCTCCTCAGGAACACGAGTATGGGACCAGTATCTAGGTTTTACTGTTTTCGCCAGGCAGTTGAGTTGGTAGTGGAAAAAAGCCTGGAATAGCCTGTCGCGTTCCGTACTTGAAAGAGAATTGAGGTGGACCCGATCCTGGGAGTCTAACTCAACAGTTCGATGCTCGTCGTAGGAGAGATGGCACCAGTGAGGCAGCTTCAGGTAAGCATGGACGAGGTCTGGACTCAAAGCTTTTGAGATGTAATCTTCCATGTATTGCTCCGTCAAGCGCACAAACTGGTATACCTTGTCGAGCTCTTTTGGGAGATACTCCTCCAAGGGGTCCGGCAACTCAAGGGCGAGCCATTCCTCGAGATGTAAGTTGATGGTGTTGAGCATATAAATGAATTTGCCGGGCCTTGGAAAGTTGACGATTGCTATAACATCTTGAACTCTGTGCTTCAGGTTCTCCGAGAATACACGCTCGAGGTAATCCCTCCGGGCAGAGTAGCTAGAAAGGAAGGTAGCCTTGTGAACGGTGTTCGGGTCGACGGTTTGCCTTAGCCGGTCCATTTTATATTCGATCTCGTAGTGAAGTCTGGTGCCGGGTTGGGGAGTATAGAATTCCGCGGATGTTGACTTCATGTTGGTTTTCTTGTCAGAAGTTATTCGAAAGGTGCTGGTATCTGGTTCGTGATAGACGTCTTCAAGTCGAAAGAGAAGAAGGATCCAAGGCAAGGAAAATGAGGAATGAACTTGTTCAAGTTTGTATATAGAAAAGCAAGAGAAGTGTTGTCAGCTTGGCATGTCTAGCAAGCGAAAGAGAGGGGAAGAAGAAGAAGTGTTGAGGACAGAGAGGATCTCCTCGACCGTATGGGACAAGATTCCCAATTTTAAGATTCGAATCAAAGTAAACTCTTCAAATTCGGCCTCAAGCTTGAACTGTGAGGTATCATGGCATAAAAGTCGATCCAAGAAGGATCAAAGTCGCATGAAGATGTGCATCAAGCTGGTCCTGTGAAGTGAACGAGAGAAATACCCCTGACAAAGGATATGAATGTGGTATCTGAAAGACAAACAACAATGAAAATAATGAACAGAGCTGTCAGAAGTGAAGGTGAATAAAATTTGCCAACGGTCTGTTTTGAGTTGACCTTTATTCAAGCTTCTTTGTCTCGTCCGTAGTTTGTCGCCTCTTTGCACTTGTCTTTGGCCTTGTTTCCAGCTCTCCATCACCGCCAATCTCCTTTACTGTTTCTAACTTTGTGATTTGCAGAAAATACCCTGGCCTTGTCACTGGCAAAGCGGGCCGTGAGAAGCTATTCCCAACTGCATGTGTTTGCTCCCCCCAACGGGAACAATGAATCAAACAGAAACAGAAGCATAAACAACTTTGTCCACTGCAATATCCCCATCAACAACGTTTGCAAATCCTCTCACGTGAGGTGCAATACTTTTTTCGAACCGCTGCAGGCACCCTCATAGAGGTTGCCCAACACGTGCAGTGCAGTGCAGTTATCCCGTCCCGTCGTCACTGCAGTGCAGGCGGCCGACGACCTAGGTAAAGACTCCTCCTCCTGCTTTATCTTTATGCCTTGACCCGTCCATCGCATACAACAAAAAAATCCTCATCTCTTCAATCTCGACCTTTTATCCAATCACACACACGCTCTTTCTACACCAACAAAGAGCACTTCTGCCTGCACACCCACTGGGCACTTTCTTTCATCGACATGTCGTTGTCGCTAGGTGTCTGGGATAGTGAAGACGTTGAGCAGTCCAGGGTCCGGAATCGCGACTTCCCTGGCGGCCCTTACATTCGGGGGACTCTTTTGGGTCAAGGCGGCTTCGCCTGCGTTTACAAGGTTCTTCGACAACGCGATGGAGGCGTGTTTGCCGGCAAGACCTCTCCGAATGCAGTGAATAACCTCCGCAGAGAGGCTTCCGTGCTCCGAAATCTGAACCACGTAAGTGAATAATGGCCCATATTCGTGCAGCTGATACTTATCAGGTTGATATAGGAACACATCGTCAAGTACATTGACTATTACGAGGACGCAGATTATCCCTCCGCAAATGTCCTCGTGCTGGAGCTCTGCCCACATGGCAACCTGCAAACACTCATCAACGACTACACATATGGCGTACCACAGAAGAAGACGCTTGAAGTGATGCTTCAACTCTCCCGAGCTCTTCGATACCTCCACGGACAGCGTCGCTACCACGGGGACTTTAAGCCGCGAAATGTTCTCGTTCGATCATGGGATCCTGTCAACGTGGCCATGGCCGACTGCGCGGATGTCAAGCGAGTCATCAACATCAACAGCCGTGACAAGCCACACGGGACAAAGTCGTACTGGTCGCCATACGTCTTTCGACATAACCGACACGCAGGGACCAGCGACGACATCTGGGCTCTGGGCGTCTCGCTGCTCGCCATGATGTCGCAGTCTCCCAGATTCGTCAAGAAGGAGGAGCGTATGTATCCCCGACAGTGTCACACGCACTCCCAGAACCTGCTAGATCTGAACCCAGATCACGACATTGTCAGACTCGCGAGCCGCATGCTGGAATGGAATCCCAAGGCTCGAGTGACGGCGGCTGAGCTTGTCGAGGTCATCCCTGACATGCTCGACAAGGTCGAACGACAAGAATTTGAGACAGGGATGGCGAAGAGGATGGAACTCAAGATTCCAGAGGGTTTTGAGCCTATCGTTTTCTGGTAATGAAAGGTTGAGTGTGAAAGCAACAGAGGAGTTGACGGGATGTAATCAAACGGAAGCAAGGTTGTAGGTATGGACTTTGCAATTGTACGAGAGCTTAATAAGTTGCGACACAGTCTTGAATGCTGTGGTTGCTGAATCAAACTGAACAGATGAAGCCCTTGCCATGGTGAGAGTGATAAAGTAGGATGTATGCAGCCGATAACAACATCGACGTTCAACCTTGAGGTTCAACCTTGAGGTCCAACCCACCTCCGGCCTCGGCCGGCTCGTTCGAAACTCGGCATCGGGTCGGAGGCGGGATGGAAGAGGGTACCATCGGAAGCAACCCGACGTAGGCCGGGGCTCGTTTCTTGAATTGCAATACCTAAAAAGAAAGCTGATTCGATGAAACTCATATCGTCATACCCCAGTGTGGAGTTGTCGAACCAATCCTCACGGAAATAGAATCAAGTCCTCATCATTGGAGGGTATGACGCGATTCACACTGTCTCCTCCAGACTCCACCACATTAGTCATCAGACAATTCGTGCCCCGGTTACGGCGATGTCGCAACCGCCAAACCTTGTGGAGGGGAGACGGCTCGAGGCCCCCAATTGAGATAATCTTGCCGCGAGAAGATAATAAGTGAGATGCCCTGAAGACTTGCCTGAGAAAAAAAATAAGAGGTCATCTGACTAATACCCAGGAAAGGTCGTTTTGTCGTGGTTAATGTCGCGCTCCATATTAACCACTGGCCCCTCCTCCTCTCAGTCTGTGCTCTTCCGGACCGCACTTCGAAGCATCACCCCTCTTCACTCGAGATCATTCTCTAGCAGCGTCACCATGAGCCAGACACGGAAGCTTCACCCCGCGGCGCGAGTTGAGGGTCAGAGACAGGATGTCTGGTGAGTCTTAGTACTGTATGGCTGACGATATGTGACTCTGACTGTGCTGGCTGATAGGTCCATCATCAATGAGGCCGCTGCCTCTTCTCCCAACCAACCTATTGTGAACTTGGGCCAGGGTTTCTTTGGATATAACCCTCCCAAGTTCATTCTTGATGCTGCCAAGGAGGCCTTGGACCGTGTTGAGTGCAACCAGTATGCTCCCGCCAAGGGACGACCTCGGTTGAGAAAGGCCATTGCGGACGCCTACTCACCCTTCTGGGGCCGTCAGATCAACCCCGAGACTGAGGTTGTTGTCACCACCGGCGCTAATGAGGGTATGCTCTCTGCTTTTATGGGGTTCATCGAGCCTGGTGATGAGGTCATTGTCTTTGAGCCTTTCTTTGATCAGTGAGTACCCCGCTATCCTATCTGTCCCTGAGCAGCTTCACTGATAGGCATATAGATACATTAGCAACATCCAGATGGCTGGTGGAAAGATTGTTTATGTGCCTCTGCACCCTCCTGCGTCGGGAGCTACTAGCAACTCTTCTGCTGCTGACTGGACTGTTGACTTTGAGGAGCTGGAGAAGGCCTTTACTCCCCGCACCAAGATGATTGTCATCAACACTCCCCGTGGGTACTTTAAACTTGAACTGCGGTTCCAAGCTGACAACTAGTAGATAACCCTGTTGGAAAGGTCTTTTCTAAGGAGGAGGTCCAGAAGATTGGAGATATTTGTGTCAAGAACCAGGTCATTATCCTCTCCGATGAGGTGTACGACCGTCTCTTTTATGTGCCCTTTAACCGAATCGCCAAGGTTTCTCCAGAGGTTGAGAAGATTACTCTTACTGTTGGCTCTGCCGGAAAGAACTTTTATGCTACTGGCTGGCGTGTTGGTACGTCGACTTCATCCATCTTCAAGGAGCAGCAGTAACTGACATGTTTATAGGTTGGCTGATTGGCCCCGCTGAGCTCATCCAGCACGTCTCTGCCGCCCATACCCGTATTTGCTTCTCCACCGTGGCACCCCTCCAGGAGGCCACAGCCATTGGTTTCGAGAAGGCCGCCACCAACGGCTTCTGGGACGAGACGATCAAGGAGATGAAGGGCAAGATTGATAGACTCAAGGAGGTCTTTGAGGAGCTCAACCTACCCGTCACCTACCCTGAGGGCGGATATTTTTTGCTCGTCAACATGGCCAAGGTGAAGCTTCCCGAGGACTACCCCTTCCCTCCCCACGTGGCAAGCCGCCCACGCGACTTTAAGCTGGCGTGGTTCCTGATCCAGGAGGTTGGTGTTGCGGCGATCCCACCGACTGAGTTTTACACCGAGGGCAACGCACACCTGGCTGAGGACTACATCCGGTTCGCGGTGTGCAAGAATGATGATGTGCTGGAGCAGGCCAAGGAACGTCTAAGGAGCCTGAAGAAGTACATCCAGGAGTAAAGAGTAAAGATGAAAAAAGCGTTAAATGGAGAGTTAGATATCTGATAGATGAATGTCATAGATTTACTTTGAACAAATCGGGAGGTGTCCCGTATATGCGTGTCTACCCTTGTTCATGCACATCGGTCGATTGATATGTACGTAGAAGCATGCTGGGAACCTGGGGAAGTCGGGATAAATGCCCGGATAGGATGCCAAGAGATAACTGTGTTGATACCTGGATCAGCTACAACAAGGTGATATGGCTAGAAAGGGTTGTGCTCGTTGATAGGTATGGGGTGATCTATATATACCAGAGTGAGTTCCAGGACGGGAGACAAGTTGAACAATGCTATATATCTTGACAGTCTTATCTATTACAAACATCTATTCCTATCTTCCTCTTTAAAGGTCCTCCTATCTCAAGGTGGAAGCCCCCGATCAAACTCCCCGCGGAGCCGGCCGAGGCGGTGGACCCTTCCGGAGGAAAAGAGACGTGGGGTAAGCGGCATGTTCCCCGCCCCGAAGGTGGCGCACGGGTGTAAATCTGCCCTTATCAGTGGCGATTGGCGATTAGTACTACCCCGTCTCTGACTGGGCGGGCGAATCAATCACTGCCCGCACACGCAAACTCGCCCGCGTTTGCTCACCGTTCACCTCCCCTTAATCGATCAAGGAAGGTGCTGTTGCACAAGCGTGGACTGTCAGTGGTAGAGATGACGCACTGGCTTTTTGATGATACCGACCCCCCTCTAACGCGTCTCGTGAGCTGTCTTGTCTCTCCCCCCCTCTCGTCAGGAACCTCGGTTTGATATGAACCCTTAAAAGGAACCATTGCCTCTAGTTTTAAAGCTTGTTTTCTTTTTTTCTCCTTCTAATTGTTTTCCCTTGCCACTTGATAGCAGGCGTCTTCATTGTTCTCTGTTGATACTGCTATCTCATATCTACTTGAACGCATCGTAACCATCATGGCGCCGAGCGCCGTCTCTCCAGTGCGGGACACCAACCCTGAGCCTTTGGCCACTCTGACCTCCAAATTCGACGATACCCTCCGCTTCTATTTGAACGGAACAAGAGTAGTGCTAGACGAGATCGACCCAGAGATTACAGTCCTCGAGTACCTACGGGGAATTGGACTTACAGGGACAAAGCTGTAAGTGCTCTGAAGTCATCATGAACCTCTTATGCTGACATATCCAGTGGTTGTGGCGAAGGTGGTTGCGGAGCCTGCACTATTGTGGTCAGCCAGTTTAACCCCACGACGAAGCAGATCTACCATGCCAGCGTCAACGCTTGCTTAGCCCCTCTCGTCAGCTTGGATGGCAAGCATGTCATCACGGTCGAGGGTATCGGCAACGCCAAGAGACCTCATCCTACCCAAGAACGGATCGCCAAGTCCAATGGTAGCCAGTGTGGCTTCTGTACCCCTGGTATTGTGATGAGTTTGTACGCACTGCTGCGGAACAATACCTCGCCTTCAAAAGACGACGTTGAAGAGGCCTTTGATGGAAATCTGTGCCGATGTACGGGCTACAGGTCGATTCTCGATGCGGCTCAGACGTTCAGCGTTGATAAGCCTGGTCAAAAGTTCAAGAAGGCTGGAGGAACAGGATGCTGCATGGAGAATGGAAACGGTCCACCTAACGGAGGATGCTGTATGGACAAGGCGAACCTGGACGACACACCGATCAAGAAGTTTACACCCCCGGGGTTCATCGAGTACAACCCAGAGACTGAACTCATCTTCCCACCCGCCCTGAAGAGACACGAACTACGACCCTTAGCCTTTGGGAATAAGAGAAAGAGATGGTATCGACCCGTCACTCTTGATCAGCTCCTTCAGATCAAGGCCGCACACCCACAAGCAAAGATTATCGGTGGAAGCACAGAAACACAGATTGAGATCAAGTTCAAGGCTCTCCAGTACCCTGTCTCGGTCTATGTTGGGGATATTGCCGAGTTACGGGGGTACAGCTTCAAGGACGATCACCTCGAGATTGGCGGAAACGTCGTCTTGACTGATCTCGAGATGATTTGCGAGCATGCCATCCCACACTATGGACACGAGCGTGCTCAAGTCTTTGAGTCTATGCTTAAGCAACTCAAGTTCTTTGCAGGTCGACAGATTCGAAACGTCGGCACTCCAGCTGGAAACCTGGTCACGGCCTCACCAATCTCAGATCTGAACCCGGTGCTATGGGCGGCCAATGCCGTGTTGGTCGCCAAGTCGTCAACAAAAGAGACGGAAATTCCTGTCTCTCAGTTCTTTACCGGATACCGAAGAACGGCTCTTGCTCCAGATGCAATCATTACGTCAATACGAATCCCCGTTACCCAAGAAAAGGGCGAGTTCTTCAGGGCATACAAGCAGGCGAAGCGGAAAGACGACGACATTGCGATTGTTACCGGTGCCCTCCGGGTGAGGTTGGATGACGAGGGTATCGTCACAGAAGTTAATCTCATTTATGGCGGCATGGCTGCAATGACTGTTGCCGCCAAGACAGCCATGGAGTATCTTGTTGGGAAGCGCTTTGCGGACTTGGGTACTCTTGAAGGGACCATGAGCGCTCTCGGCCGAGACTTTGATCTGCAGTTCAGTGTCCCTGGAGGAATGGCTTCGTACCGAAAGGCTCTTGCCTTTGGGTTCTTTTACCGATTCTACCACGATGTTCTCACTATCCTCGATGGCAGCTCGAACCATGTCGACAAGGAGGCGATCGATGAAATCGAGAGAGATCTATCAGGGGGGCAAGTTGACGAGCATGCCGCGGCTGCTTATACAAAGGAAGTTACCGGACAGTCCAAGTCTCATTTGGCTGCCCTGAAGCAGACGACTGGCGAAGCGCAGTATACCGACGATATTCCTGCCCTGAAAAACGAGCTTTACGCCTGCTATGTTCTCTCAAAGAGAGCCCACGCCAAGATTATCTCCATCGACTATGCAGATGCACTTGATATGCCTGCAGTGGTGGACGTTGTGGACAAGGATGATATGCCATCTGCGGACGCCAACAAGTTCGGACCACCACACTTTGACGAAGTCATCTTTGCAGAGAACGAGATATTGACTGCAGGCCAACCGATCGCCCTGATACTAGCAACTTCACCCCAAAAGGCGCAAGAGGCAGCCAGGGCAGTCAAAGTGGAATACGAAGACCTTCCTGCCGTTCTCTCGATCGAGGACGCTATCGAAGCGGACAGCTATCACAAATTCTTCCGTGAGATTAAGAAGGGAGATACGGAGGAGGCTTTTAAGAACTGCGATCACATCTTTACCGGTACGGTGAGGATGGGTGGACAGGAGCACTTTTACCTCGAGACGAATGCCTGTCTAGCCGTTCCAAAGCCTGAGGATGGCGAGATGGAGATATTTGCCAGCACACAAAACGCCAATGAGACGTGAGTATACCCCCCAGAGCATCATTTCGGTTCTAACACTTCCCAGGCAAGTATTTGCGTCACGAGTGTGTGACGTGCAAGCAAACAAAATTGTCGTACGCGTCAAGCGACTAGGCGGCGGTTTTGGCGGAAAGGAGTCACGATCAGTCATTCTCAGCTCTGCAGTGGCTCTCGCGGCAAAGAAGACCAAGAGGCCTGTTCGTTACATGCTTACACGAGAGGAGGACATGGTGATAAGCGGTCAACGACATCCCTTCCTGGGCAAGTACAAGGTGGGAGTCAACAAGGACGGCAAGATCCAGGCCTTGGACTGTGACATCTTCAACAATGCAGGATGGACGTTTGACCTGAGCGCGGCGGTATGCGAGCGAGCCATGACGCACGTGGACGGGTGCTACAGCATCCCCAACGTGCATATCAGGGGACGTCTGTGCAAGACGAACACCATGTCCAACACGGCTTTCCGAGGCTTTGGCGGGCCTCAGGGCATGTTCATCGCCGAGACGTACATGGAGGAGGTGGCGGATCGGTTGGGCATGCCGGTCGAGCAGCTGCGGCAGATCAACATGTACGGGAACGACGGCCAGACGCACTTTGGCCAGGGGCTGGGAGACTGGCATGTGCCGCTCATGTACAAGCAGGTGCAAGATGAGGCCATCTACCCTGCGCGGAGATTTGCCGTGACCGAGTTTAACAAGACCAACAGGTGGCGGAAGAGGGGCCTGGCCCTCATCCCGACAAAGTTTGGCATCTCGTTTACCGCCCTGTTTCTGAACCAGGCTGGTGCTCTTGTGCACATCTATCACGACGGCTCCATCCTGGTGGCTCACGGAGGCACAGAGATGGGACAGGGGTTGTACACCAAGCTCTCGCAGATTGCTGCACAGGCATTGGGCGTACCGTTGGACAATGTTTTCATCTCGGAGACGTCGACCAACACTGTGGCCAACGCGTCTGCAACGGCAGCTTCAGCGTCTTCAGATCTGAACGGCTATGCCATCTTTAATGCTTGCGAGCAGCTCAACGAGCGGTTGGCGCCTTATCGAAAGAAGCTGGGTCCTGAAGCAACCATGAAGGATCTTGCTCACGCTGCTTACTTTGACCGTGTGAACCTTTCGGCGCAGGGTTTCTACAAGACGCCAGAGATTGGCTACGATTGGAACACGGGCAAGGGCAAGATGTTTTTCTACTTTACGCAAGGAGTTGCCGCAGCTGAAGTCGAGCTTGATCTGCTGACAGGAACATGGACTTGTGTACGGGCAGACATCAAGATGGATGTGGGACAATCGATCAACCCGGCGATTGACTACGGTCAGATTCAAGGAGCGTTTATCCAAGGACTTGGCCTCTTCACCATGGAGGAGTCACTCTGGTTGCGGAACGGGCCGAATGCCGGGCATCTCTTCACGCGGGGACCAGGCACATACAAGATCCCCGGATTCCGAGACATTCCCCAGACCTTCAACGTGTCGCTACTCAAGGACGTGGAGTGGAAGGAACTGCGGACGATCCAACGGAGCCGCGGCGTGGGGGAGCCTCCGCTCTTCATGGGCAGCTCCGTCTTCTTCGCGATCCGGGACGCGCTCAAGGCGGCTCGGGCGCAGAACGGGGTGGCGGCCTCGGGTCAAGGTGAGGATGAGGATGCGGGCTTGTTGAGGCTGGAGAGTCCGGCGACACCTGAGAGGATCAGGTTAGCGTGTGAGGACGACATTATGCGCAGAGCGAGGGTTGTGCCTCAGGATGGGGAGAAGAGTTTCTTTGTGGCGATCTGATCTGATGAAAAAGTGTGGAGGACGGGACGGTAGATGGACGAGGGGGGCATGTCTTGGAGGCTCGGTCTAGGCCAACGAGAAGGTCACGGTAAGTGACAGAGTGGGACAGGATATGTCATGGGATTGGTGTTGGCTGCTCTTTTACGGAGCAACAGTGTTCTGGATGCTGAATGATAGTTATACGCATGGTCAAGGACGGATGCATGACATGAAATGTGCTGTATGTACCTCTAGATGATGATAATGATAACAACAACAACAACGACCAATCTCGATTTAGATGTATTTCGGTGCAACCATGTACCGACAGCACAACATCATGAAGATTTGCAGAAAAACAAACGACGTAAACTTGGCCCTGCAGCGGGCGATATGTTTTGATGCAGAGACGCCAAGCGCCCATCACGCTCTTGCAGATCGAGTAACATTTTAGAGGTCACGCTTTGCGAGGAATTGCTTTGTCCAGCCACGCGTCTTGGAGAAAGATACATGTCGTTGCTTCTTCGGACTTGATGCCGTGTCCGTTGCGGGGGGTGCTGAGAGATACAGATCATGCTTCAGTCAAAAGATAAACTCTCAACGGCTCATCTGATAATTCATCAGTTCCAGAAAGCCTGGATCTTGATTGATCGACAGATATACAAGCTGTGGCACCAGGCGGCTGGGTGGTGCTAGGGACCGCACCGCACCGCCTTAGGCACGCAAATTCTAGCCTCTGAGTGCCTGGTCCTCACCGTCCATGTCACCGATGTCTTGCATCGGCCCAACGGGGCTGGGGATGGTCATCATACCGTCTTACGTAGATCTGCAAGTTTGTATGTAAGTTCTAGGCAAAAGACCTACACCGACGCTTGAAGAAGAGGCCGCCACACACACACACACACACACACACACACACACCAAAACAAGAGAACGAATTGGCTTGAGAGGAACACGTCCATATGGTTGTATCATGAGGCGCGTTCGACGGGCGTGTCATGGATGATTGATAGCCGCGCATAGCCGATGTCCGGAATGACTTTTTCTCTACCTACCTACCTAGGTAGTCAAGACTTCAGCAGTTCCATGCATCCAAACTTTGGGGGCTGACAAGCGGGGGGTTTAGGTATCCAATTGAGCGGTGAGGCCTCTTGCGAAATATACCATGCGAGATTGCAAAGCCATGGCGACGGGATGCGATGGTCATCAAGAGGCCTACGCTGTGAGTGAATTCATTCAGAGAATGGCCCAAGTGAGAGATTACCCAATATGGAAAGGTGTCTTGAAGCCTAGCGCCATGGATCTTCCAAAGCCTTCTCCGTCTTCCATCTCGTTTTGGAAGGAAAAAAACTCGTACGCTTGAGATGTTATCGTACCAGGCCCCATAGTCCAAGCTGAACATCAGATGATTTGCCTGGCAGATACACAGCCCGTTTCATTTGGAACAAGCAGGGTAGGAAGTGGCCTGACAACGAATGTAGACAATTGGGGACTGGGGGTTTCTTACAGATAGTCAGCAGATGTGAAATGAATTTCTCATCCTTGGTGTGTGTTATGGGGGGGCTTGGCTTTGAGCTTATTCATGCTGTGCCTGTCCCATCCCTCATTCGGCTATCTTGTGCTGCTGCTCATTCTCCCGTCTTTTTTCTCCTTCCGCTCTGCCGCGATTTTCGGCTCCGGGGAATTATGAGGGGTCCGAGGAAAATGTGGTGTGTTTTCTGCTGATTGATGCAATACAAATCCATCATCCATGGAAAAGCACAGTTTACTCTTAATATCATTCAACACTGTATACCAACAAGTGTTGGCTTCATGTCTCGTTATGTAAACCAGCTGTACGGTGCTTGCGCTAACGAGTCGGCTTGTGGAGCTGTTGCGCGCCTAGAGTGAAGGGAAGGTCAACCCGGCCGGACTGGAAGTCCGCTGGGGAGAAAGAAGGCGTCTTCACTTTGCTGCGGGCGTTGAAACTTACAGAGCAATACAGTGCTGTAGAGACCAACCCGGGATCCGCCCCGGCCGGCTTCTAATGCTGCTGCTCGCTCACCGGGGAGGCCAACCCAGCGCTGCCCCGCGCCATTCCCTGGTCCTGAACGTCAAGTCAAGCCTTGTCCATTGTGATCCGTTTCTCCATCGAGCCATGAAGTAGTTTCATCCTTTCATCCTGGGCTGGTCTGAGCTGAGCTGACGACACAGACTATTACCGTCTAGAATCAATCAATCTCACTGACCACCGGCGACAGAACCAACTGATGAACTAAACGTCAACCTAGAAACTGGCTGATCACCACCTCGAGTCCACCGAGAATAGATCCACACTCCACTCACTCCCCTCGTGCGTCTCGCTCGTCTCCTTCAGCGTCGTCTTGTCCTGTCCTGCCCCCACAGTGGTCAACTAAAGCCCAGCCCGTTCCGGCCCCAGGTCAGGCCAAACTTCACCGTCCAGGTCCTCAGACCAGTCTTGCAATTTTGTCTCTCTCTCCGACTTGTTTTGTTTTAGAGACGGTCCCTTTCTTTTACCTCCCCCGAGCCAGCCTCGGCTGCTGAGCCATCAATTCCAAACACCCGACCCCCCCCCCAACGCCGCTGCTGCCGACTGCCGTCTACAGTGCCGCCGCCTGCCTCACCTGAGCCTTGCCTTGCCTTTCCCTCCCGCCTCGGCCTCACTCACTCCACCTCCGCCGCCACCTTCGATTCTTCCCCCCTCCCCCTCCACGGGACCATTTCCCGTGCGCGCGACACACCTACGGTGCCAGAACAGATTCACCCTTGCCCCGAGGCTCACCAGCCGCGCATGCGCTTCGCAGAGACGTCGCAGAACCGAACAGAAACAGCCGACTACGAACAACGTGCGGTGCGGATGGATCGTGTCGCGTTCGGCTGAGCCGTAGACCTCGAGAGAAGAAAGACGACCGCCGCCGCTGCAGCGAGCCGCAAATGATCTGCGAACCTGACGCCCACTGCGTAACCTCGAGATCCAATGGGAGCATAGGACAACATGACCGACCGGAACGCCGCTGCCATGGGCAAGAGCGTCAAGGAGGACCCAGCCAAGGGTGACGATGGCAAAGCCAAGAATCGCGACAAGAGCTCGAATAGCGCCGCCACAGGCAACCACAAGACTCCTACCAAGAAGAGACGCAAAGTGAACCACGGTACGCCCAACCTAGAATGCTGTTGCTTTAACCTATACTTGTCTTGTCCCTTGTCGTATGCGCATGCGACCAAAGCCCGCGCCGTCGTTTGGTTGGTTGGGAGTTTGCGGCTCTGGTTGTTCATTTGTAGATGAGGTCCCAAGAGATGCTGAAGCACAACAAACCCAACCACCTGCCGCCTCTGGCAACTCCTAGCTACGGCGGACAGGCAGGCTAAGGCGCGGCGCATGACTTTTATTTGAATCAAGACTTGAATCTGGGCTGACACTGCCGGGGGGCGCGCGCGTTCCTACAGCTTGCGTATATTGCCGACGATCTGTAAGTCAACCTCAAACTCAACCCATGCGCACTTCGCATTGGCTGCCTCGAGGTCTCTGAGACGGCCTCGGGCGCTCCGAGGCGCAGGACTATTTGCTGCGTCGACTGTGGTGCGACGATGCAACGCCTACGAGTTGACTTGCCTTGCCTTGTCTTCCTGTCGACCCTTGCCCTGACCTGCACCCGCTCCGAGTCCTGAGATAGAAGAGACGTTGCTGACACCATGTTTTCTATGCGCCAATAGCACATGACATGCGATCTTGTATGTAAGATCCTGGCGAACCCCCTTGATGCGCTGCGCTGCGCAGTTCAGCTCAGCTGGCAGTCGTATTTGTCTGCCAGGGCGGAAAGGGGGCTTGCTTCTTCCCACCCTCGAAGACATGCCACTGACGTTGTGGATAGGAGAGACCATGCACGAGATGTATCAAGCGCAACATCGGGCACCTCTGCCACGACGAGCCCCGCGACGCCGACTCCAAAAAGGCCAAGAGCGTCCAGAGCATGCAGAGCACCTCAGTCGTCGATGAGTCGGATGCCCAGTCCGACATGGCTCGAAGCTCCATCTCGAGCACCATGGGTCCACCGCCCAACTTTGATGCGACGAGGCAGAGAGGTGCCAAGGGATTTGGGGGCGTGCTGGGCCAGGGTAGCCCGCTGTCCATTGTGCAACCCGGTCATGTCTCCGGGCTGCAGGGAAATACGTTGAACAACGGCAACAGCAACGCGAATCAATGTACGTCTTGGGTCCCCTCTGTCCTGCCACTGGGAGGGGCCCGTCCCTTGCTTGTCTCGATTTTTAATCACGAGCGGAGCACGCACACGGGTGTGCTCGCCTTGCTGGGGGCTGGGCCTTGCTTGTCCTTGTCCCTTAGCTGAGCTTTGCTTGTTGTTCCTGATGTTCTGATGTTGAGTTGAGAGATCGCTGACACGCCACCCCAACCCAGTCGCTGGCTTTCAAGATGCGTGGATGACGGCCCAGAACCACTTCCATGACATGCACAGCTTCCACCCCAACTACATGATCGCCCCCGAAGTCACCCACGAGTTCAACCTTCTCAACGACTTCCTCCACACCAGCCTGCTCGATGACGGCGGGGTGCCGTCCGAAGACTCCCAGCAGAGCCCGGCGGCATTCAGAAGGTCGAGCCAGTCGGAAATGTTGCCTGGATTCGGCAACAGCAGCAACTCCCTGGCAGCTGGCGGCTCGAACCCGATGTCCAACAACATGTCGGGGGGATCTATGCTGCCACCCCCGACCAACAACCTCGAGGGCAAGGCCATCCCACGGCCGGGGAGCGTCGTGCCCGCCGACAAGGCCCGTGAATACTATCTCCAGGCCGCTGATCCTTCGGGCAACGATAACCCCGAGGAGCGTATGGCTCGTGTGCTCAAGGCCAAGTACGACGCCGGCCTGCTCAAGCCCTTCAACTACATCAAGGGGTACGCTCGCTTGGGTACTTACCTCGACTCCCACATCGCTCCGTCGTCCAAGCAGAAGATTCTGCGGACCATCAACCAGTTCCGGCCCAAGTTCCGCGAGAAGGCGCAGGCCTTGACGGATATGGAGCTTGTGTACGTTGAGATGTGGTTTGAGAAGCAGCTCATGGACTACGACCGGGTCTTTGCGAGCATGGCGGTACCAGCATGCTGCTGGCGAAGGACCGGTGAGATCTTTAGAGGCAACAAGGAGATGGCCGAGTTGATTGGCGTGTCAGTCGCCCAGCTCAGAGATGTGAGTCTTGTTCCCCTGATGCACCTCCACGTGGCTCCGAGCACCTTGTCTCAGCGAGGGGGGCGGTCAAGATATGTTTGCTAACGCTAGTTGAATCTAGGGCAAGATTGCGTTGCACGAGATTCTCACAGAAGAATCAATGGTTCGCTACTGGGAGGAGTTTGGCACCATCGCTTTTGATCCGGCGCACGAGACCCTCCTGACGGCCTGCTCGCTCAAGAATCCCAACAATGGGTCAAATCACCCTATTGTGAAATGCTGCTTCTCGTTTATGATTCGACGGGATGATCACAAATTGTACGTAGTAGAGCTTGGTTGAGTGTCGTGTTATGTGTTACTAATACCCTTCTTTTACTAGGCCAGCCTTAATTGTGGGCAACTTTTTACCCCACGACCCGCCTTCGCAATAACGACTAGGGGGGTCTTGAGATGACCTCATCTAAAGTACCTACACAATTGGATATGAGCCTCTTGATTGAGCAGTCGAGTCGAGTTAAGTTGAAGGAGATATGCCTGATTGGCACTTTGGAAACAAGGGAAAGAGAAAGGTTGCATTGATTACCTTACGTTACGTTACGCTGGATTTTGGAAAGCGCATATATATTGTCTATGACGCATTAGATAGCAAGTGTCTGTCTACATGTGTCTATTGGTTTTTCAATAACCATTTTTGGATTGCTTGATATTGAGTCTTGATTGAATGGGCTGAAGTTGGACTCGCCGTTCTCGATGATTTGTATGTGAAGGAAGGAGCGCCCAGGGTGCCGCTGCCATCTACGCAACAGGCTCACATGACACTTCACGTAGACACGCTCGGCTTCAAAACTTGTTCTAGAATAATCATCCTTTGACCATGAACTGCCTCTTTGCCTCCTTTGACAGTCAGCATGGCATCGGTCGACCCATTGAGTATCGGCCGTGACAGGAAGATCAGAGGACTGATAGGTAAAGCTCTGCTCCCCATGAGGAACGGCAGGGGCAGCTTATTGACTTGAAGCCTCTCAGAGTTCTCCGTGGATCTCCTTCCCAAGCTACCGACCTCCCACGATTCGAGCTCAACCGACACTCTTCTCGCCGACTTGAACCATCACATCACTACAGTCAACGCCATATCACAGAAACCCGGCACCGTATCGCCCGAGGCCGCAGAAGATTTGAAGGAGGCTGGCCGGGCATTATGGAACGAGTGTATCAAGGAGAAGAGGAAACCGAATGATGTGCTAGCATCACCATTGAGGTCAAGGCTGCTAGTCCGAACACGGCTGTTTTCGTTTCTCGTCAATGTTTTCGCTCGAGAGAGCCTCGGAGGGAGGAGGGGGAATGGGGAAGACGACGCTGTTGCAATCATCAACCAGGGTCTGATTCTAGCAAAGATTTGTATCACCGAGTCGGATTTAGATGCTGCTCGATTGGGGTTGGCCAAGGTCACCAAGTACATCGACGAGCTCAGGCAGTTGGATGCAGAGAACCACATCGGTCCCGGGCACAGATTGAATATTGAGGCGGAATACCTGACCATGCGCTGCGCTCTGGTAAGTCTGAGGTTTGGTATCTTGTGGCGTGTTGCTAACATATTTAGTCATCGAAAGAGGACCGCCTGGACGTTGCTGAGCATATGTATACCAAAGCTGATGATCTCCTTCGCTGTCTCGATCCGTTCTCAGCTGAGCACCTGGCTGACACACTTCAAGATATTGGGTCCAACTTGTCGGGGAAGGGTGACCATGAGATGGCGCTCAAGTGGTTGCGGCGAGCACATGCCTTGATCAATGGCCAAGAGTTGGAGAGACTCTCAACAGAGGGACTGGAGATCCGGATGGCCATCCATCACGACCTTATTCAGACACTATTGGCGACACGGTCGCCCGAAAGACTTCAAGAAGCTGACGACTTGGTATCGTACGTGGAATCGGAAATCGGGGATAAACCAGTTGTTCTACACTGGAAACTGGAGATCCTTCAAAGAAGCCCCGGCGAGATCTTTGATGTTGATGCATGCGCAAGCATACTGCGACGGATGGTTCGCTCCATGGACTTGTCAGATGCCACATTGGGGTTTCTACTACACAACATTAACGAGCTCCGAGATAGGGGCTCTCGACTGGCGGTCGGCCTGCTGGATGAACTATTACTGACTAGGCTGCTACCATGCAGGAATATGGATTGGATAGGAAAGACGCTTGTGCGACGAATATGGATGGGGACCATGGAAAACGAATCTTCTGACGCCGCAACGAAGCTAATTCAGCTTTTGGAGCAACTCGCTGAAGACTCTAGGCCATGCAATGTAGATGTTGCAGCCGCAGCACATTCGGTAAGTACTTTGGCTTGTCATCTTTTGACGTCAACCACTGACTTAGAAGCTCATGTGGAAAAAGCTCGACGTGAGTTACGCCAAGGGAGAGTACAACGTGACAGAGTTGTGGTGCCGGGCCGCCCTCCATCCAATCTTCTCGAGTACTGGAGAAGTGAGCCAGGGCAAGTTTGGGAGACGATTAATTCTGTGCGCAATAGCTTGCAACGACGCTGACGCTGCCAAATCCACCTTTGATGCTCTACCAGCAGCTGTTCAGAATGACCAGCTCACGAGATACCTCATGTTCAAGGTCTCCCTAATCGGTTGGGACCATGACCTGGGCCGCCAGTGTGTCGAGTTTTTGGGCAAATCTTCTGAGAAGGAGAGGAGTCGAGATATTCTGTACGCTTGTGTAAGAGAGGCACAGAAGTTGGGGGACAAACTTTGTACACTGGAGGCCCTGAAAGCAGTGACGGAGACATTTACCGCGGACACTTCGACAGTGGCAGTGGCTCACTTGCCGTCTGTCCTAAGATGCGCCATCAGGATGATTCACTACATCGAGGCCCGAGATAATCAGGGGGCGGACCCAGCCTCCGTCCTTATCCAAGATACCTGCGAGGTCTTTGAGAAAGGCAAGTCATTTCTTCAACTACCTATCAATACTAACACTTCTAGCGGTCGAACACGCCAAATCAGACCCGAAGTGTGAAAATGGCAACAAGGTCTTCACAGTTGCCGAGCTGGAATGGTTTCGAAAGAACGCCTACAACATCGGAGTGACAAAGTGCCATGTCTAGGGACTCCGGCCTTTGATTCGCATCTTCAGCGCCTGTCTGGCATTCATCGATTATTATCCCCAAGATATCTCGTCGGAGAATACTGCTGACCTACAGCTCATGGCCATGCGTTGTCACTTTGTCATGGCTGCGGCAATTGTGTCCAACGCGCGAACAGAGGACAAGGTGGGCGAGGCACTCCAAAGGTATTTGGAGGTGAGACAGCATGTTGCAATATTTGATGGACTTTTCGAGAATCATTTTCAGAGCACTCTCGCAGCCCGGAATGCTAGAGTTTACACCGACTTGACGGCCAAGATGTCAACACTCTTCGTCTTTGATTTTGAAGGTGCCATCTGTTTGAAGAACTGGGATGATCTGGGTCAGATTATCCGAAAAGCGAGAGTATGTAAGGACGAAAAGATGTACAAGGCAATGGGAGATTGCCTACTAAAGAGCAATGCTTCGGGGAACGGTACGCACTCTAATGACAGAGAACTGATAGAAAATGCTAACACGTTTGTTCAGTCGTCTACACGAACCTACGGCTCATTATCAACGAAATCTTTGCTCTGGAGCAGTTCGACAACCAACGGTTGGCAAAATATCTTCGATGCATGTTTCAGGCTGTTCTACCCCTCGATGACAGCCTTTCCCTGCAAGTCGTCGAGCAGGCTCTCCAGATCGCACGCGAGTGTAGTCAGGTAGGTTGCAAGATCGTGACGATATACGTGCAAAACTCACTCCGGCTTGTAGATGCAGAAGCCTTTTCCGACGGATGAACTCGACTGGATTGTTGTCACGACTTTCAACCACGCGCTCGACATCCACACGAGGGGCGATGAGGAAATGTGCCAGCAATGGGCGCACAAGGCTCTTGCTCTGGCCGAGTATATGAGTGACCGTGGCGATCTAAGAGATGTACTACGCGAGAGGGTTGCCAAGTTGTGTTTGGGAAAGGGGACGTCGACATCTACATCCAGTTGAGTGTCTCTAGCAGTCCAGGGGTCAGTGTACTTTTCCCATGTAAATCTCCCTTGTAGCACAACATATGCAAGCATCTTGATAGGGCCAACTTGGCCTCACACACCGACGCCGTCGACCAACGGCAAACTCATGTTTCTTCTCCATTCATTACCTTACATCCGCGCTCGAGGAACGAGACAAAATAAACATACAGCTTTATCTATGGGTCCCGCCCAACGCCAGCCAAGTGTGTGCGTGCGTCCGTGTGTGCCATGCACATGCAATCCATACATATCTCCGCTTTCGCTTCGCTTCGTTTCCATGCATGCAGTGTGTGTGTGGTATCTCCATCCATACATATTTTTCCTGCTCCCGACGACTGCCTGATAGTAGCCATCTTTTTCAAAAAGGACAAAGGAAACAAAAAGTAGGACGCCGGCCTGTAAAAATGCCCCTGAACCCATAGCGTACGCCCTTCCCCCAACTTTTCGAGGCAGGTAGGTCCTCGTAATAGACATTAAAGATTCAGCTCCCATTATTCCCATCCTTCCACGTATGCTTCAGATGATGTTGGCAATGCTCAGCCGGTCTTTGCTTGTCCCAGCACTTGTCGTGCCCCCGCTTGGTGTCCTGCTGCCGCCTGGAATAGGGCTCACCGCCGTACTGCTCTCCCCCATCTTAGGGGCCTCGGATCCGAAGCGCGGGATGTCACCTAGCCTTGGGATCTCCACCGTCGATCCAGGCGTCTCGCTCTTGATAGGCGGTGGTAGTGTCCATGTCGTGTTCGTCGGCGTCGGGGTTGGTGTGGTCGGTGCGACGTCTAGCCCTCGAATAGCAGCCTCGAGTCTCGCCCATCCACCCCATTCTCTGCTGTCGGTTTCGTCGAGGCCTGTGCGTGCTTCAGGGCTGAAAAGTTCGCTGCTAGCTGTGGCAGTCTGCGCCTGAAGTGGCGACGAGGCACGGCGAAGCGGCGTCTCACGTTCCAAACCTGCCCAAAGCCATGAAGCATCAGGGGATGCCTGAAGATCTGCTGAGACGTAGGCAATCAAGTCTTCATCCCTAGAAAGCATTTGAAGAAGAGCAGTCTGGTCAACCGAAGGTCGAGAGTGGCCGAAAGCTGGGGGCGCATTCCTGGCCAAGTAGTTGGTGTATTCGGCCCGCTTTGTGCCCAAGCTGGAAACGAAAAAGGATAGATACCGCCCACAAGCAACTGTGACATCCCTCCGCCCATCGATTGAAGCCAAGGCTCTGACGGTTGTCACTGCATGGTCTAGATACCCCGTGAGCAGGAGAAAAAGTGCGCAGCGGAAGACGTGGGTGGTCAGCAAAGCGGTGGCTCCATCTGCCAGCAGAGCCGTGTTTGATCGGTGAAGGAGTGAGGCTGTCTCCAAAGCGATGTGTGTGCAACTCTCGAGGGAGGCCATCCTCGCCTCAGGTGGGTATCCAGGGTCGAGATGGTGTCGGTGAAGGAGGAGACGAGCATGGAAGAGATATGCTAGAGGCGCTAGAAAGTGAGGGGCCAGTGGTACCGTACTGGACGGTTCGCAGGCTGGAGGAAAAGTGCTCAAGCATTTCTTGAAATGGGCATCAAGAGCTGAGAGATGGATCGTGGACACGGCTGGAGGGGTTAGAGCTGCGATGAGTGAGGTGTACGACCGTACAACGTGAATGACGGCAAGCAGAGAATGGGTCAGAGGCTCTGCTCCGTTGGGCACCAGCATGCCTCCCTCATGGATATACTGATCATCGACTCCAGCAGGCAATGAAACATCACAGTCCTCATCATTGATCAATACAGGCCGCCCCAGCTCGGCTGCCAGCGTTCTGTCCATGATGTAGATCATCCACCAAGTCCTGCGTCGCATCTCTCCTTCAATCACTGGCCATGGTCCCGATTCCAGATGGAGTCCCAGATCCTGACCAACTCGAACGGCTCTTCCCAGCCATGTCCAAGCCGCAGACTTGAGGTTCATCTCGTTCAGGCAAAGGGTGACAAGTGTCAGTGCCCGCGCATTGTCCAACGAAAAGTCATTTGCCCATGGATCGATCATTTTGTTTGCCGTCTCGAGAAACTCGGCTGGCTCATAGAAAGAGTTTGGCTGCGAGTTTGATGTTGGGCTAAAGAGGCTGCCAGCAGCGAGAACCGAGAAGAATAATGAGAGCCATGCAGGAGACGCCCTGTTAATGCCATTGTTGTTGTACAGGTCATTGACAGCTGCTCGAAAGGTCGGAAAGTGTAGAATCGGAAACATCGTGTGGGATGAGCATTGATAGGCGTGCAACAGCTGATCTACCAGGTGTCTAGCTGGTAGCTCTGGCCTTGGGGGGTCAAAGAAGATGGGTGCTCGTTCGCGGTACTGGGCCGGAGGCTTCCATATACCTCTCGAGAAGTCTCGTACATTCGCCCTTGCTCTGGCCAGTTCCGGTGCAGGAGCTGGTCGTTTTCGTCGTTTCGGTTCGGATCCGATCGTTGGTAAACTGGGGGTACTCTGTTCAGCTCCCTCGATATCGAGTTCCATCGGGCCCTCCCGGTCTTGAAGTAAACGCCGTAGACCACTGTTCTCCCTCTTGACCCGCTCCATTTGCTTCTCCAGATCTTGCACCTGCTTGATCGAAGACATGCGCCGGTTCGTCTCCTTGGTGAATTGGCACTTTACATTTCGGCTTGAGCACTCGGAGCAACTTGTCGTCTCCGTGGCATCGCATTTCACTTTCCTTTCGCGACAGGCATCGCAACTAGGATCCTTCCTCCGCTGTCGATAAGCCCTCTTCTGTCCCTGGGCGCCGGGAGGACCAGGTAGCTGTGTTGATTGTGGGCCCGGGGTGCTGACCACCGAGTCGGTTGAGGCGAGAGATTCCTGTCCAAGAGAGGAGGGCGTTGTCATAGGGCCGTATGACTGGAAAGACTGGCTGACAGAAGGGAGAGGGGGGATGCCGATCGGTTGAGCCGTCGCCGCTGGATTTAGGCGTGGGTTGGGATTCATGGCCCCAGTCGCAAAGTGGGATAATGACTTGGGCGAAGTGGCAGACGAGACTGAAGACGAATCGTAGGACCTAGTTGAGAGGTTGGGGGAGCGGGCATAAGGGTTCTGCGGTGTTGACATTGCTGAACCTCTTGTGATTGAGTCTCTAGCCGCGCTGCTGAGAGAAGATTCAAGGAGATCCCCGTGGGGGTTGACGTTAAAAGGACGTTGATCAACGAGCATATAGGTGACTCTGTTGAACAGAAGCTGTGAGAGGTCAAATACACGGAAACCGAGCCACCCTGCCACGCTCTGCCAGAATACGAGACAGCAGAGAGATACCGGTGGTCTGTCAAGCAACCCTGCGCCGGGGCTTCCAAACTATTACCGCCAATGTCTTCTTCCCTAGCGAACAGTGTAAATCCGTCTCTGCAATAACGGTATCTGAGTTGTTCCAAGGCTGTGTAACCCGAGGCCGTTCTGCTCCGAAGGGGGCCTTCGGCTCATGACCTTGTTCAACGCCTGGAATAGATTGAAGGATCTCAAGGCGCGAGACCGTTACCAGGAATGGACAAGTGATGTTCTGTGGCGCTGTGGTCGGAAGAGGTATTCGGAATGGCTTCTATTCCCTGCCCAAGAGCCAGTGGCTGGAAAGTATATCTGGACTTGGAGGCCAGCCGGTAATAAACCAGAACGAACGACTTGGGGAGACGGGCAGGCTGCTGCTGCTGGGTGAGAAGGCAGACAGCCTGGTGACCTAAACCGGTGCGGTTCTGGAAGGGCCGCGAAAGGGGGACAAGAGTAGGTGAGGCCACGAGGCCAGGGCTGACGTCGTCAAGTTTGGCTCACAGTATCTGGGAGTAGGAGGAAATGTATGGAAGAAGAGGCGCCTGCAAGCAGGTATATCGCTGCCCGTCACCCGCCGGGTACAGCAGCAGCACCGTGTTAGTGGCGCTGGTCCGTGATCCGGGGCTCTCCGCGCCTTAACGCAGATTCGGAAATATTATCTGGGCCAGCTATGGTAAATTGGGGGGAGGGGTGGCCGGACCCTGGGCGAGTTGGCTGAGCAGGGCTGTTGAGATCAGCCATGGCCGCTAATGTGTTTCGAGCGGAGTTGGGCATCCTGGAATAAGTCGCCAGCAAAGACCCCAGATCCCGGTCAATCCATCCATGGGTCCAACAGAGAGTGCTTGTTTCCAAGCCTGGCCTGCCGAAGGAAGGGAAGAGAAGGGAAAGCCCTCTCTCAGTCTGTCAGAACTCGGGAGCATGCGATCTTGGTCTTGCTAGCCGACCGGTAAGCCTAGTGGCATTCATTATTGGTGGTAAGCGCCGATTCCGTCCAGGCAAACTGTCGCGAGACGAGACGACGACGACGACAGCACAGGACCACAGTAGGTAGGATAACGAGTCGTGATGATAGTAAATCCCCGGCGCCGCGCCGCCCGATTTCACTCTACCAAGCTTTTCTCGGCATCTGGTCCGCCTTTGGGGCAGCCGGGGAGGGCTAGTTTCGGAGATGCTGTGCACAAACAGCCCGGGAAGGTGTTCGGTCATCTTGCCTTATGCTGTCTGCTATGCCATGTGCTACCCCCGCGCCTGGATCGGCATGCCTTGGAGAAGCGAGGTAGGTTGTTTTAGTTAGAGACCCGAAAATGCGCCGAACCAAGCCAGCTGGAGCTCCTGCTCCTGTTCCCGCTCAGGTGAATGCGAGGCTCTGCGCTAGAAGAAACCAATCCACCAAGTCTTGACATTGGAGGCCGGATCGTGGCTCGTCTCGTGGTGGCTTGTCACCAGAGCCGATATCATTAGTCTAGCACCAGCGACCATGTGCTTTCGACAAGATGTAAGCATATTCGCAAGTCTCATGAGTCGGGCGTGGTCAGAACTGAAACACATCGTATGGTAGCGCAGTCATGGTTCAGTCGGCTCTGGCATATCGCAATCGTCCATTCGTGGAGTCTCGTCTGAACTGAACAACCTGAAGCTCGTCGACTCCTGATTCACGGCTGTCATGCCAGATATGTGGCGTCAGCAGCCGTTGGTTTGTCCAGGGATAAGCAGACGGATACTGGGTGACTCGCACTGCTGTCTTAGAAGGCGAATGGCCATACCCCTTGACCCATTTGAGGATCTCGCCCGAGCTGGTGGCTAGGTTGGCCGTCGACTTGGAGGCTGCAAGCTGCCGTTGGGCACACGGCCTGCCGGAGCGCGTGGGTTCGGCCATGGTGGTTTCCGAGGGTGGCACCTTGTCCATGTGTTCGCCAATGGGACGGTTATATCCGCCGTCGTGGGTGGGAAGGGGATGACGAATCCCCAGTCAGGGTCGCAGTGGGGATTCGGGCTAGAGCCGAGTGAACCGCCGGGAAGGGAAGGGCTGGACGGGCGGCTCGCCCGGGCCTTGTGGACAAAGAAAGGATCTCGATGTTTGGCCGACACCAGGCTATAGGCGTTGATGGCATGTAGCTGTAGCGTTGTGCCATGGTAGATACGGGCGGGCAAATCCCCTTTGGCAGGGACGCAAAGCAACTCAACTCAACTCAACGCCCTGGGCGTTGGAACGAAAGAATTCATACAGTACGGCGCGGAGCCTGACCCGCCTCGTATGTAACGGAAAGCAGGGGGATGAGAAAGTGCAGCTCGGGGGGGCAGCCGATGCAGCACTGCAACTGGTTTGAAGCATCCAGCACCTGATATGTGAGAGATGCGCGCAGAGCACGGTGCTGAATGCCCAAGGTGTGCTGCTCGGAATGTAGCTCACAAGGCCGGTAGGACCCTTTTCCTTGCTCGGTTGCTGGGCTAAAGTTGAGACGAGACGAGTTTTCCAGCCGAGCATCTGATCCGTATGCAAGTCAACCCTTACTCCGGAGAGCCGGCGACATGGACATGGACGTGGACGTGGACGTGGACGTGGACGTGGACATGGACCATGTGCAAACAGGCATGTTTAGTGGCGGCAGCAGCGCTTCTGATTGCGAGAGTTGGCAGGCAGGCAGGCACACTGCTGCACTGGCCAAACTTCGGAGTCAAGGCTGAGAGAAAGGCATTCGAGCAACGGTCCACGGCCGGCCGAAGAGTGGGCACGACTCGCCCGTGTTAGCGGAGGCAGCGGGGCCGGGTCGAGAGATAGGGGGCTTTAGCCGCAAAGCAGCCAGAGAGACCTGTCTCTGTGTAGCCTAGCTCCAAGGCATGCGACGGTGCTTGGTATCGTAGTGCGGTGGTAGAGGGGCACGACTCCATAATGCCATTCGTCAGGCGGCCCTTGTCAAGATCGAGGGGGCGGGGGACCGTGTGGGCTGAGATTCGAGCTGGCGGGTGAGGTTTCGGGTGCTGACTACCGGAGAAGGGGTGTGGTGTAAGGGGTCGAGATCTCGGAGCCAGAAGAGGATTCGCAGTGTGACAGTACAGTACGGAGTACGCGAGTGTGTACTGGCCAAGCAAGGTAGGATCGAGAGCTGCAGGATCTGGGTAAAGCTAGAGCCGGAGTCGGAGCCGGAGCTGGAGCTTGAAGTGGAAGAGTGTTTCGCATCATTGCGAATGAGAGTTGAAGGAGAGATGAAAGATGGCGGGGGAATGCATGTCGCGATTCAGGTTAGGCGAACCTCAGGTTAGTAGGTTTAGGTAAGGTTAAGGTAAGTCCAGGTAAGGTTGGGTTAGGTTACCGTCGATACAGGGGTCGCACCTTACCTTACTCAAAGAGCTGTAAGCAGGAACTCAAAACAAGACGTGGTAGGGGGGAAGGATCTCGGGTTCCTGGCTGTCATGTTTCCAATCCTACAGTACCTGTTGTTCCTGAGCTGAGCTGAGTTGAGAGGTTGCAGAGGCGAGATGGAGACGAACTGAAGGCCGGGCCGCTGACGTATGTAACTCAACTGACAGGTGCGTGTCTGGATATCTACCTTGCTCCTTCCTTCTAATACAGCTTCACTCTCCACGACACCACAGAGAGTATCCGACATACAGCCTAACCCCCCTGCCGTCCATTACGAAAACTCTCCTTCGCCGTTTACTCTCACAGTGCTACCGGTAAGCTTTTCGTCTCCCCTCCCTGTTACTTGCCAGGTACATAGTTACCCCGGCGTCTGGGGCATCGCCGACTAGGTCGACACTGGCCATTCTAACCCCCTGCTTGCTGCAACAATGGCCACCTGAGGACGGATGGAGTTGACGATCAAACATGTCCACCGCCGACTTGGGTATTCAACCATCCGTTTCATCGGCCCGTCAATTCATTTCAGCGCATCCTGTGAGCCGCCAGCCGCGAGCACCCTCGTCGTCGCTTCGCCAGTAGCCGCATGCCCGCCACAAAGCATGCCATGCGACCCATCACGTACGGCAGCTCACTGGGACTGGGACTGGGACCAAGTCATCATGCCACCAGATGAGCCATAGTTACGAGAATGGAAGCTGTGGAGTACCCCATACATCGACCAGCGAGGACGCTGCCAACTTTTCGAGAACAACAGAACAATCCGCGGCGGTCCCTGGCCTTACCAACTGAGGCCAGAAGGGAAAAGGACGCCGTCCCTGCGGCTGTTGTGGGCCGTGTCCCTGACAAGGGTCAATTGGATGGAACGCGGAAGCGCGATGCCGCCGTCGTTGTCGTCTACTTTCTCCATCCCATCCCATCCGCCCTTGCTAGTCACAGCCACCTCGAACAAGCCATTATCGCAGCCCGTCGTCTCATGGAGCCGTGCCGTCCAACGGTGTGCCATGCATGCAATCACGCCTTATCGAGTCCTGTGTTGTTCTCGAGGTACCTGGCATGTTTGGATCTGGCGTTCCACCCTTCCTATTCAAGATGAACAGCGAGTGGTCAAGGTTAGGTGTCAAAGGTTGCGCTGAACGAGCTGTCAACTGCAATCCCCTGGCCAATGATACGCAACCGACTTGTTGATTGGACTCCTACGATCTCATCCCGCCGAGCCGTTCCCTCTGCCGTCCGCGAGGCCCCACCGCACTCCTACCAGGGACCTTTATCTCATCGGGACCATCCAACAACCCGGTCTTCGGACCAAGCCCGCCCGGGAGGAAGGTGACTGTTCTGGTCGGATAGGCGAAGCTGGCGCTCAAGACGACGCCGCCATCCACGTGCTACACGCGATTCTCTCTCGCGTATGATATCTCGCGCATTACGGAGTACGCCTTTAGGATAAGCCGCCTCGGGCGCGGGCTTGAGTCTAGCTGTGTGTGCCCGCGTTAATCTCCATCGCAGGACCCTAATGCACATGCATCCGCCGAGGGAGCTTCTCAACAAAATGGCACGGTTTCCCGAAACATCGGCATTCATGTGCGAGAGAAAGAGTTCTGACGAGAGAGCAAAGGGGGCAATAGTTCCGGGCATCTGGAAACCCCGAGCGATTATCAGTCGCTTGCTGTCAACCCGCGCTCCAGAAAAACTGCCGACAGAGCTTGGTCCAGTCGACCTCCGCTTATTAGTCTCCGCCGGGTGTTTGTGCGCTAGTCGTTTCCTGAGACATTCTAGCCGTCAATGGCTGGGATGGTCTCCCTCCGCTTCTTGACCGGGCTTGATTTCCACGCAGCTCCCACTTCCCGCAGCACGTTGCAGGCTTGTTTAAATCCACGAGCTTACGTACGCTGTTCCACATGGCCCAAGCTCGCAAAACGAGCTCCGTGAACAGATCCTGGGTCTAACGTGTATAGGTAGCCCCTTTCGACAGAGACCGACCGCGATGTCGGCCGGCTCGAGTGGACATGAGACAGAAGCTGTTCTCGATGGCTTGGGCGACTGAGTTGCCAGATTAGAACCGGGTTCCGAGGTTGAAGTTACCGGTTCGCAATCGTGAGATCGACAAAGCACGACCCAGACATATGATAAGATGGGCTGCTATAGGTATCCGTGCCGTTTGCTGAGGCCAGAGGATGAACCAGATGGCGCCACTACGAAGGGTGTCAGGACTAGTCCTCAAAGGGAATCCCATCAGGATTGGGGTCTACAGTACGCCAGTGGTCTGCTACTTCTCGGCGACCGCCAAATTACTTGGACGATCAGTGGATTATCAGCTGGAATACCGAAAGCAACTGCCAGCCCTTGACAACACTGAGAAACAAAGGTTGAGCCTCTATGGCTTCGTGGGGGTTGGTCTGAGATGAGTCCTGGCCGACACGGCGGAATTCGATTCCATGCTACTCGGCACTCAACAGCAGCAATCGAAGAATGGCATCCCGAGGACAAGATGATACTCCGGGCCCACGCCCCGACGACACATGCTCAACGATGGCACGGATCTCGTTCCTCGATATCACCACAGCGGTACAAATCCCGCCAACCCCCGCAATGCCTGAAACTGAGCCGTGCAGCGCAGAGTCGTTGAGAAAGATGGGGAGGAGGCGGAATGTTCCATATTCACTCTTACGTTATACTGGGCACCCACAGGTTGTTGAAAGCTGTCCGAACATGCCCGTACTTCAGCCAGCCCCGGGCAGATATGAGTGCGCAAGTCCAGTCAAGAGGGCAGACTTGCTTATTCTTATGTATGCAGGCAGCACAAGTGTATGCCACGCGACGCAGATGTCGTGGATCTCCATACGTCTGGTACCGATCATGGGAGCCGTTCCGATTCGCACCCTTGCACGGGTAGGCGGATCAGCAATGAGGTTATGTGCTCGCCCGAAACCGAGACGAATCAAGGACCAGAGGGGGAAGTTGGCAGGAATTCCGCGACTCGCGTGCGCGCGCATGTGGCTTGTGGGGGACGACGAGCCGAGATCTTTCGATCCCAGTGGGTGCTTGATACTGCTGGTGCTAATGCTGCTACCTGCTACTACTGCTGCTACTATCGACTGAGTGAATGAGTTGCTTGCTTGCTTGCTCACTCACTCACTCAATCCCCTCAGCCCCTTCCCATGTACATATGCTCATGATCCATGTTCAGGAGACGATGAATCGGAATGGCGGCAGGACGGGCTACCTTGGTATCAAGCCTCTGAAGCGGGTGCCTTGAGCGACCATTCCTCGCTCCTGACCGGGCTGCTGCTGCTTCCAACAACGGCGTTGTTACATCGTGCCTCGTGATGCTTGGCTGGCTTGGGGCAGGGCAGAACAGGGCATGGCAGGACAAGGACATGGTGACTGACAAGGCCGGGATCTAGTTTATTTCGGTCGTCAAGCTTCGACTAACAGAGGACGAGACAAGCTCGCCAAGGAACAGCTCGTGGTGTTCTGTTGATCCTTTACCCGTCAGATCACAGTCCCGCCCAACCATGACGACTCAAGACAGCGGCCGATCCGGCGACCAACGGAAGGGGCCAAGCCCTCCTGTGGGGTCGACCAAGAGCTTTCAAGGGAATCCGGAGCGGCGGTGTCCGGCAAGAAGCGAAGGAAGGGCGGGACGCAGCTTCGGGGACGTATCTCTGCAGCACTTACTGCTTGACGCTAGTCGGCCGGCCGAGGGCTCAACTCGAGTAAGGGCGTTCTCGCATCTGAGATGTGGATGAGCGACTTGACTCGCCGCAGCCGCACAGCACACGCAGCACCGCACCGCATGCACTGTTAATACCTGGCAAGCCATCGTCACCTTGGCCTGCCTCCGTCCGATGTGCGCTCCCGGGGAGGGGACAGTTTTACTTTTTGCGCGGGTGTCGGAACGGGAATGTTTGCCCTTGTTGGTGGTTTGCTTTTTGCGCCCTGTCCCTTGTCCCTGGATCCCCTGGGTCCAGAAGACGACCCGTCGGCATGGCATGGCACGATAGGAGTCGATGGATACTCCGTACAGGGTGAGACGTTGCTGGTTGGTACATACAGTGCAGTAGCACCCTAGTCCAGCCCAGTTGCAGTTGGGTTGGTGCAAGCCTCGACGATGGATGGATGTGATGAATATCGTTCCCTGGGTCTCGGTCTGGGGCGGGAACGACAGGAGGGAATCCTTCTCGTCGTGTGGGAGTGGGCCAACCATCCATCCATCAATCCATCTCAGGCTCTGGCGCATCCCAAGGATCTCACTCAGGTGGATTCTGGCGAGGCTCGCTCAGTTTCAAGCCTAGGATTGCGACGGTGATTCAATTGTGCATGTGCCCCAGCATATGCTGCATAGCGACATGTGGTAACCGCTAGACTCGGACTAGACATGGCCGTCAGCACTTGAAGCGATGATCAGTCAGAAGAAGCAATGAGAGATTTCGGCACTGGTTCCAGCGCCAACGAGAGGCGCCGCCCTTCTAGCTGCGGACGACACATCGTTCCAGAGCCCTGGCCCAACCCAAGCCACAACGTTTGAAGGCTTGTGATTGCAACGCCAACAACGTGGTGACGATATTCACACGTTGCTTAGTTCCCGAGAGCCTACCCACAGACTTTGCATGTTTCTAGACGGAATTCAGCCAGAAGACAGCCAGAAGACGGGCCACGTTTCTTATCCAGGAACTTGGAAAGCATCTCGTCCACCATCTCATCTCAGCTCAACTCTGATTACCTACCTACAGTATGCTCCGGACATACTGCCATGATTGTAACGGGGCCGGGTGCTCCCGCGGCCGTGCTTCCTCCTATCGGACCGTGGGAGTCTAATCATCGTTCGAGCTTAACGAGTTATCAAAAATCGATCTGGTCACGAGCGCACAATCTTGTCGGGGCTTTTGCTTGAACGAGGATATTGACGCACACTTGGGGAGTTTTTGGGTCACCATCACAACCAAGTTGGAGCGACGCAACAAGCACACTCAAAAGGTTTCAAGCGAGCCATAATCACAAAATCTTTTTATCAGAGCATCATACGACAAGTGGCCGTGTTTTCAGGGCGTCAAAATGTGCAAATCTCCGCTTCACGATTTCCTCATCGCTCTTCCAAAGGTCGAGCAGCACCTCCATATTGAGGGCACCTTAGAGCCTGAGCTCCTTTTCTCGCTCGCTGAAAAGAATGGAATTTCTCTTCCCGATGATCCTGTCTATGCTTCCCCTGAGAAGCTGCGCGAGCGATATGGACGTTTCACCTGCCTCGATGACTTTTTGCACTACTACTATCTGGGAATGAGTGTGCTCATCACAGAGCAGGATTTTGAGAGTCTTGCATGGGCCTACTTTTGCAAAGCTGCAGGAGAAAAGGTCCGCCATGCCGAAATCTTTTTCGACCCTCAAGCTCATATTGCTCGTGGAGTCAGCTACGATACCGTCATCGCGGGTCTCACAGCGGCCAAGCGCCGTGCTGAGAAGGAGTTGGACATCACCGTTGAGTTGATTGTCTGCATCCTTCGTCATCTCCCAGTTCCCGAGTCTCACGCTCTCGTTGACACTCTTCTTGAACGTGGCCACTTCACTGATGGCACTCTGACGGGCTTTGGCATGGTCTCGAGCGAAAAGGACAACCCGCCCGAGCTCTTCACCGACGTCTTTGCCCGTGTCGCCAAAACGGGTACACACCTCACTACGCACGCCGGCGAGGAAGCACCCCCTTCGTTCATCACGGCTTCTCTGGAGCACCTGGGCGTTACGCGTATCGACCACGGCCTTGCTGCTGCTCAAGACCCAGAGCTTCTGGCATCACTCGCTGCGAACCGGACCCTTTTGACCTTTTGCCCCTGGTCCAACGTTGCTCTCTGCAACCTGCCCAGCCTGGCTGATGCTCCTGTGCGCGCATTCCTTGATGCTGGTGTTCGCTTCAGTGTCAACAGCGACGACCCTGCCTACTTTGGCGCCTACATTCAAGAGGTCTACTGTCGTGTGCAAGACACCTTCAACCTGTCTATCGAGGACTGGGCATGGATTGTTCGTGGTGGTGTGGAGGAAGCCTGGTGCGCCGATGAGCGCAAGGCAATGATTTTGAAGGAGATTGAGCAGGTTGTCACCGAGTTCAAGGGGGAGAAGGCCGTGGAAGCATAAGTGACTGCATTTCGGTGTGATCGGATAGGAGTTAGGGGCTGCGTGGGAGATACCCGAGATCAGCTGGAGAATAGCTGAAGAGTAGTTGACGAGATCGAAAAATGGGAACATGATCTTGACATGATCCAGAGACAACGCTGGTGCCTTCATATTTGAAAAAGCATCGTGATCTACCTCGTCATGAGTCACGGCCCGTAGACCGCGACTCGTGGGCATACACATACATAATCTGGTCTGTTTGTCTGTTCTTATCACTGAGTCGTAAACCGCTTTCCCGCGCCGGGTCCATCCCCCTTCCCTCCTGCGCTGTGGAAACCCATGGTAGAAAAATCAAAGCCAAGTATGCATGCATCCGTCCTTCGATGAGTCCCCTTAAACAGCCTCATGCACTCATTAGGCCCCTTAAAGACAACCCTTCTAACCCTCAGTAGTGTCCATAGCCTCGTTCTTCATCTTTTCCCTGGCCGCCTTTATCTTCTCATCGCGCCACTGCAAAATCTTTTCCTTCAGCTCTGGCTGTGGGATGGCATCTTCAATGGTCATGGGCTGTCTAGTGAAGGGGTCCTTGCGGTCACTCAGCAGGTGCTGCACAATGGTGGAACGGTCCACGATGTGCCTGCTGGGTAGCAGCACGGGGTCCGTCATGAGGTCACCCATGATGGGGTCCTCGAAATCGGCCGGGATCTCTCCCAGATCCAGATCTGCCTGGTCGAGCTGAAGCTTGGCGTCGATAAACTTGAGCTTGAGCTTGTCCCAGCGGGAAATCTCGGCCCGATCCTTCTGGTGCTTGGATGTCAGGATCTGGCTGACACGGTTGAGCACCTCAGGGTTATAGGAGCGTCCGTCGGCAGCAACAGCGTCGATGAAGACGCTCGAGTCTTCCAAGTTGAGATAGATATCAACAATGTCCGAGATGATCTGGACAGGACGGAAGTGGTACTTCTCCTTGTTGGAGACGCTGAGCTCGGCAGCCGCCTTCTTACCAGCCAGCGTTTCGAGGTTATAGTTCAGCATGCCTGCCAAACGGGACACGATCTCGGGCATGGTAAATGCTTCACCCATAGCCTCGGTGAAGAGCTTCATCATCTCGAGCGTCTCGTTGGACAGTTGCATAAACGACTTGGCCGTGTTGGCAAGTTGCTGGAGCTCCTCGTCCTTCTTTTGACGATCCTCTGGAGGGAGGAACCGGTCCTCAAGTTCCCTCTCAAGGCTCCTGATCTTAGTGAGCTTTGTGAGAGCTTCATCCAGGACGTAAATGGCGTCGTTCAATAACATGTGAACAAACTGGACAAAGAACTGCTTGTTGACCCTTTCACCTTATTAGCCACCAACACAGCCAATTTAGCCTGCGAAAACTCACTTGCTCTCCTGTGCCAACTGGCGCTTGTAGTGATCATTCACCCAAACACACTTGATCACCTGGAAGATCTCATATCGGATGTTGAACTTGTCGTAAAAGGCAGAGTCGGCGCCTGTTGACTCACACTCGATATAGAACCTCATCAAACCTCGCAAAAGGTGCTCATTGGCGAACTTGCTGCCAACAAGTTGGTCACCGAGTACACCACGCTTCAGGTGCATCAGGGGCCAGGTGGATGAGAAGAGCAAAGAAACCAATGACGACTTCAAGTAGGGGTTCTTGATGTACTCGGTTGAACGAAGGAATGTCACGCAGAGTGCAATCATCTCATCTCCAATCGCACTAGGAAGAATCTTGGGAATCCATCTGGAACCTGTCAGTCTAGCTGAGGCATGTATATAGCGGAAACACTCACTTGAAGAGGAAAGTGAAATTGTCCACGATGTTCTGGAGAGTGTATTCCGGCAAGCATGAAAATACATCTGATTGCTCAGCAGGAAGAGGAAGCCTAACATGTTAGCATATGGTAAAGACGCCAGAAAAGACATTACATACTTAATCTCTGACGATTCCAAACCAGGCTTGTACTTGGATCGAGTCACCAGACGCAGCAACCAGACGGCCACATATCGCATGAAACGCAGAGACGTGCTCTGCATCCGCTCGTCAAGTAGCACACCCTCGATAGCATACTTCTTACTAAGGGCATTCTCCAATGTCCTTACGTGGGTTGCAATGGCCGCCTCTAGCCGCCGAGCCTGGTCAGGAACGTTGGCCATCCTGGGACGCTCTGCCTCCATCGCTTCGATGCGACCCTCAAAATACCGGAGGTCCCGATCCAGGCCCTTCAGCTGTGAGTTGCAAGCTTCACTTCCATAGTGATGCGCCGCAAGAGTGAGAAAGAAGGCCTCCGAGATAAAGTTGGCCTCACCAGGCACCTTGTTGGCGTAGAAGTTGTCCGAATGGGCTTGGTCGGCATTGATCTTTGTCTCATCCTTGATGTCCACTCGCGGCTGTTTTCTGAAGTAGTCGTCGTCAATCTTGTCCACCTTGCTGAAGTCGTTATCCATGAAAGGTTCGCAGAATCGGTCTAGAATCGTTGTCACGTTGATCATGAATCCGTCTGAGGCAACCTCCCTAGGATCAACCCGCATGCCCCTCCTCTTGTGGTTTGTATTCATGACGTAAGCAAACCAGTCCAATGTCCGAGATCGAGTATCAGCGCCTGCTCGGATGAAGGCGTTTGTAATCGCAAAGAGATCATCCTGGTGTGTTCGCAACACCATGCGGAGGGCATCTTGTGCGACACTGATCTTGCTCTTCTCAATAGTCCGGGGTCCCGGAAAGTAGGTCTTCACAGCCTCGCCCTGGAGAGGTGAGATGCGAAAAAAGGGGCCGAGAAGAGTGTGCTTCTCGATACCAGGGGCGCTCTGTGCCATGTTAAAGCAAGGGTGTTTGGCCAAGTTAACGATGAGACGTGGGAATCGCGCATATGTAAGCATCGCCTATCAACCATGTCAGAGCTACGGTCGTAAATTTGACGGCATTTCATTCATGGGGCGCACCTGGACGTATGGCTTGTAATCGCTATCCATGGACAAGGTCCCCAGTTTACTTGAGATCTGAACCATGGCGTCGTTGAACAGGGCGGGGATGGCGTCATCGTCGTCAAACCGCTTAATAGCTTCCTGGATGAAGTTAAAGCATAGGCCATTGTCGTCCAGAACACCCTTCAGAAGGTACGGCATAAGTGTGTCATGCCTTGGGTCTGGGTCACGTCTACACATGCCTGTTAGGGTTGACTTCCGCAGAGTTACAGCTCAACTCACCCGTATAGATCAGGCATGGTCAAAGCGAACAGGCAGTTGCTCATGCACAGCCTCTTTGCTTCGCTATGCACCTCGAACCGGGGTCCCTCTGTGGCCTTGAATTGAGTAGCTGCTTTCACAGCCCGCTTCCAGCAAGGCAAGAAGTAGTTCATGAGGGGCTTATCCTGGGGCCATGCTCCAGCCGCTTCCATGAGCGCTTGATCCAAAGAAGCGGCTGAAAGCTTCAAGGGCTCTCCAGAGTCGTTGAGCTCCTGGTTCAGGTTTGGGAGGAACACCAGTCTGTGTCCGTGACTGGACATGTTGTGCGGGTCCACAGTGATGCGGAAGATCTGGGACAGGACTCGGTCGGCATAGGCCTCGTCGGACTCAGGTTGAGAGTTGGACGGGCGTGGAGAGGGTCGGCCCGCTGGAACAGCGTCGTCAATCTCAGAAGCCTGTCTTTTACGATTCACACGGAAGCTACCTGTTGAGCTTGACGGCTCGCTCTGGTTCTCAGTCCTGGCCACTAGCTTGGTGAAGGGGTTCGCGGCGGAGCTCGAGGAGGGCGCGGAGGGGGTGATGTTGATCTTGGGTCGTGATAAGTCGGTCGAGGTGGTCTGCGGCTTCGGCGTGGACGTGCGTGACGGGTTCGACGATTCGGAGTCTGGAGCCTTGTTCTCGTCCGACTTGGTTGAAGCAGGAGTCGAAGTTCCCAGCTTGGCCAGGCGTCTAGCACGGATCTGAACCTTGCACGTTAACAGGAAGTCCATCATGAGCTCCATCGGCGCATGAAGTTAACTTGCCTGTTCCATCTTCTCCTTGTCTGGGGCATCGCCGCCAGCCCACGAAGGCTGCTCATTGGGGTCCATTGCGGCGTTCTCCGGCGTCGATTCAAATGCAACAATGAGAAAGAGGGGGAATAAAGAAAGATGGTGCAGTAGAAGTGCAATATGGATGACGGGGCTGAAGATTGATGTGGGAGGTCTGTGTGGACCCGAGCCTCACAGATGGCAGATAGATATGGATAGAGGGAAGCGATGATGGAAGGCGGGCAGCTTGGTAATAGTGGGGGAAACCAGGTAGCCACGGGATGGACAGCACCCAACGCGGGGCGGTGAGGCTGCACGCGCTGTAGTTCAGCGACTGGTCCCCTGTGTGTGGCGCTGGAGCCTACCGTGTTGGATAGGCTGTAGCGGCGGGTAGCTGCCTATGCCGTCGGGTCTCTCTCGAAGGCGTGGAATGCCCTGGAAGTAGGAAGATGAGCCAATAGACGGATGGATGTATTTGAAATCTGCCTTGGGCCGGATAGTGGTCAACGCCTTTACTACTTCTTTTGAATCCTCAACAAACTATGATAATAATTCAAGAGTGAGTTAAAAAGGTAGTTTCGTGTTGAGAAGCAAATGCCCAAACTCCGCAGAAAGAAGGTAAACTCCGCTCCGGTTTGGATACCCACCCGCATTCGGCTCCGTGGACGGAATTTCTAATAACGTTAAGCTTGACTTTCGCCTTCAACTATCATCGGAGATATCGCCAGTTCGCGTCTTCGGAACAGCAAAGGATCACTGCTTATACTTAGGTCTCTTCCCTGCTGACGTCAGAACGGAACCTTTGGTTCTTGACATTGACGACGTCACTTTGTTCAGTCCAGATAGTCACGGCGAAACGAGACCTACCCTCGAGTATCATGACCATATTTGCTTAATTGTCCAGCTCTATAAGAATTTACAAAATTTTAATACCTATGTACACCATAATTCCTATTGTTTTTCCACCATGCCTGTGTATATGCTAGGGGTATCCCGAACCTTTATTACGCCAGAAAAAAAGGGCAAAAGAATGGAGCACTTCTTGTCTCTCTCATAGTCGAGGTAGATCGGCCCCTTCGGCGCTGGCTGAGCGGCGACGCTCCGACAGACGGGGGCCTTCCATTGACCTGTCTCGCTGTATGGTTGATGCTGACCCAGAGTTGTTGGCCGCTCTAATGCGACCTTCCTCTCGACTCCGGTTCAAAAGCCAGTTGACATGCATTCGGATCATGTTAATATTATTTCGTAGTTCAGTCACCTCCTCGCGGATAGGCATGATTTGGTTGATTGTCCACATACTTTGCCGGGCCTCGAGATGGGTCAAATTTTGGTGGACTTCTTCAAAGCCAGCATCCAGATCCTGGATAGTGCGGTTGTCTCCTACCACGGAGTCATCTCCACCTCGGCGACTGAGGGATGAGTTCATCTCGTTGAGCCGCCGGCTCGTTTCGTCCTGGCGGGAATTTAATTGTTGGATCTGTTGTCCGAGGTCACCGTAAGACTGGATAAGTTCCCGCTGAGATCGGATTATCATGCCAGATGGAGTGTCGGGGTGAAATGCGCAACCCAAGGTGTGAATGTCCATCTGTCCACGCAGAGCCCTTGCAGGACAGCCTAGCTCATCATAGGGACAGTTAATAACAACACCTTCGCACTCCAGATCGCGATGTGTCTCCATCTGACTCCGATATACAAGCTTCCAACAGCCCTCGCAGCGGGTCTTACTCATTGGGCATGCAAGAAGATGCAAGTCCCGATCGGTCCCCTCAAATGAGGTCTTGCAGTGGGAACACTTGGTCTCGTGATGAGGGCAGGTATCATCTGTTGGCTTTGATCGCAGCCTCTTGTCACATTCGGTGCCTGGACAAGTAAAATCCATGAACCGACACTCTGTGGTGGCATGGATCTCGACCACCTCCCGACGAACCTCTGACTTGCATCCTCTCGCATGGTATGGGCACTTGACTTTGAGATTGTTAAGCTGTGTGCGCACAAGTCGTGGTGCACTAAAGCAGTTTGGCCATGCAAGCGGCTCTCGGTCGATGGGACAGGCGGTACCAGACGGACTTGAGTCAATGCTCTGGCGCAAACAGAGATAGCAAAATGTGTGGTCGCAAGGAGTCGTCACGGGGTCGACAAGCGGATCGTGACAGATGGGACAGAGAAGGTTGGGGTCCGGTTCGGTGACATATGTCAGGGAGTACATGTCGAAGATGCCGTTTCCGCCATATCGCTTGGGGATGCCGAGGGAAGAAGGATGAGGCGGCAGCAAGGGCCCGGAACGGCGATCCGAGTTGACATTTGGTATCAACAAGCCCGAAGCAGATGATGCATCAAGCCTATTCCTGATATCCTGCCGAGCCTGCTGGGCGACTTGGGCCCCAAAATAAATTGCATCAGGCGACGGCGGTCGAACGAGGCTTGTGACAAGATCGGGAGTTGGTGATGTGCGACGGAGGTTGCGACGAGCAAACCGACGAGCAGCGGCAGGACTCAAGCGGATACCATCGTCACTCGATTCAGACGCGGACGTCAAAAGAACCGCAGAGGTTGTAGCGACGGTCGGAGAAGTGGGAGTCGGCTGCTCGGGTTCGGGAACCGTTGGTGGAGTCGTCGCCATGGCAGTAGAGGTTGGGTTTCGAGCAGCTCCAGCTTAAACAGGAGCAGACGACGATTCAGGCCGTTAAACTCGGTGTTTTGAGGTTGTCGGGTCGAGACATGTACAGGAGTCGGGCGACGTCGAAATGACGCTCATGTGCGGGGAGTTGATGGATGAGGGAAGAGAGGAATGAAGATCTCGATGGGCAGATCAACTTGAGGTGGAGGAAAAGCCGGGGACCATGAGGTGATAAGATAGTGCGGATAGGGTCGAAGGTCGCATTGTGGCGGGGTCGACAAAAGAACCGCGACACAGGAGAGGTTATTCAGAGCAGGGATGATTATTCGGAGGATGGACAGGGAGAGTGATTAAAGAATTAAAGGGGGGCCATGAATGGCTTTAGGTGAATCTTATTAGGACATTCTTGTTAATTGTTCAAGACACTTATTGGGCAGCTTGCGATGAAATATATTGGCGTCTTTAGGGTCAGGCTTCTCGTCCCTTCTTGCTTTTTTTGTCAATTACATCATCTTGCCCCGGTTCTCGGCAAGTCAAGCCGTGCACTTGCCCCAGGAACCCTTTCCGTTTCCGACTTTGGCGCGCACCGTTGACAGTCGAGGTTGACTGGGGCACCTGTCACCACCGTGTATGACATCGATATAAAGCCCGAGCTGTCTGTGTATCGATCGTGTTTCCATTGTGTTATCTTCCCGGTGGATAGCTTGCAATACCTCATTGACACGTATCTAATCCTATTGTTCTTCAACGACAGACGTTCTTCCTTGGTATCTGGGAAATTGAACCCTCTATCGGCAGGATCAAGCAAAAAATAATACTTGGAGCAAGTCCAAGGATACAAAGATGCCAGTTGTCTTTAAATGACTGCTTTAAAAAGGCCTTAGAGTAAAAAAAGGGTTGTATTAATCTGGCATCTAAAGGTCATGTGTGTGGTGGACACTGAAGCATCAAGCAACGATGGCAGGTGCCCCCAAAGTGGTTTCCTCTTGAGTCCCGTAACATCGAGTCCTTCCATCACACTGCGGCTCAACGATCCTCTTCTCCCCTCCATCTCCGGTCGTTTCCATCTTCTCCCTCGTTACGCCCGACTTCAATGTCTTTCGCAGCCTACCGACAAAATGAAGCTGAAGCTGACATTATATGCCATCTTCACTGGTTTACGGCAAAGTTGAGCGATCAGAAGCGTCCATGTTCGCCTCGTCTTAACCTTGCGCCCGCATCCATGCGATTTAGAAGGGTAGCAAAATATCAGCATTGCACTCCCACATCTCCAATCAACCAAGTGCAAGGCAACACGGATGTGAGTCCCAGAAGGCAACCCTTGTCTGTGTGGCTTTTATTGGCCCCCACAGGTAACAGAACACAAGCGACGTCCCTGCAGTCATATCTGCAGGTGCATTTTCAACCTCAAAAATGAGCGACGTGTGTTGACATCTCTTCTATATCTCATGACAATGCAGATAAGCGATTCATCTATTTGCCAGGGTCGTCACGAATGGCTCGTGACTACAGAGCTTTTTCAGTCATTACCCTTGTGACTTGACTTGTTGTTATGCTGCCTGTTGCAACACCATAGGACACCCTGGATCCAACCTTGTGTGGTCTCATCACTGGCTGCAAGTGTCAGCAACTCGACCATCTCGGTTCAACTAAGTGACCATTCACTCTTCAATCTGGGCGACATGCTTTTGCCCGACGGCATGTGCGACATCCTTATGTTACGCCCGACTGCTTGCTGAACTGAATCCAAGCCAAGCTGGGCGACAGATGACTTCCTCAAGCTATGTCTTCTGTCTATAAGAACCAAGTTTGCTTCTTCATGGAAAGCTTATGGATCTTAAACCATCCCTCTTTACAGTTCTTCCGAAAGAAGCATTCTTTTTACCAAGTTGCCAAATCCAACCTGAACCACCTCCTTCTCCAAGTCGCTCAACTTAAACACCATGACAAAGTCAACCAAATCATCTACCAAGCCCTCCGATGAAAAAAAGACCAAGCACAAAGCTCTCAGTCCTCAAGCTGTTGTGTCCAAGTTCTGGGACAAGTTCAACTCCAAGGCTCCGGGCAAAGTCACTTCCGTTTTCCCTCGAAACCTACACAAGTCCCTTCTCGCAGATGCCGACTCGTCAATTCCCAAGTCGCGAAACGCTGCACAAAGCTACGAGGCCGCTGCTCAACAATGCAAGGATCGAGTTCGCGCCATCGTCAAGGAGTGTGAGCGCACCAACTCCAAGTTTAGCGATCCCGAGTTTGATATCGAGTTGGATTCCAGAGGGCGCACCTACGACTGCCTCTTTGGCCTCCTCCATAACCTCACTCTAGAAGGCGATGGCGGTCTCAATCATACTAGATGTGCTGATGATGTGCTCAACACCCAGACACTTGAGAAGTCTCTTGAATTCTTCACAAACAGCGGGATCTTGTCAAGCAACAAACTTGAGGTTGATATTTGGAGCCTTTGGAGAACCCTATCCCAAAACAGTCCCGACCCTGATCCCGATTACATACCTGGCTCAGTTCACCGTATCCCGTGGATTTTTGAGAATCCCCAGTTCACCATCGGTGGCTATTCGGGCTCAGACATCAAGCAGGGTCATCTGGGCGACTGCTGGTGGGTGGCTGCCCTGGCCACGATCGCACACCGGCAAGACCTGATGAAGAAGATTTGTGTTGAACAAAATGAGGAATGCGGCGTCTACGGATTCGTCTTCTTCCGGGACGGGGAGTGGATTCCGACAGTTGTAGACGACAATTTGTACCTCAAGGAAAAGGACTATGGGCACACAAATGAGACTTATGATCCAACAGGCAAGAAGGAACGACGCCACAAAAGGGAGAAACAGACGGGCTCCGACTCTCTGGCCTTTGCCAAGTGTGAGGACGCCAATGAGACTTGGTTCCCCTTGCTTGAGAAAGCAGTAAGTAACTCCCTTTAAAAACACGCGACAACAACTGATTAGGCCTAGTTTGCCAAAGTTCACGGCGACTACGAGGCCTTGGAGGGTGGATGGTCATGCCTCGCTGTCGAAGACCTTACTGGTGGTGTCGCCACCATGATGCAGGCAAACAGCGTGCTTCGCAAGGACCGGCTCTGGCGTGAGATGTTGGTGTCCGATACCGAGGACTCGGAGTTCGTCTTCAGCCTATCCGCGATGCGTCAAGGGACAGATTGTAACAATGGCATCGTTCAGTTCCATGCATATTCTGTTCTCAAGGCGACTGAGGTTGAGGATGAAAGGGGTGACAAGGTCCGCCTGGTCAAGATTCGGTACGCCCTTCCCTTGAGTTTTCTGCTTCTAAACAGTCATATTAACCGTTGTAGGAATCCCTGGGGGGGCAGAAACTACAGAGGCCAAGGGGTCTGGCATGGGCCTTGGTCAGATGGGTCCAAAGAGTGGACTTCGCACATGATCCAGAAGTTGAGATATCGGTTTGGTGACGATGGTTGCTGGTGGATGTCTTACAACGACATGCTTGACAACTTTGTCTGGATCCATCGGACCCGAGTCTTTGATAAGCGATGGACTGTAGCTCAACAGTGGACAAGCGTCAACGTTCCATGGCTTTCTGGCTACCTCAAGAAGAAGTTTATCATAGAGGTTAAAGAAGAAGGCATTGTGGTCATCACCCTATCACAGGTGGGTTCCCCTTCACCAACAGTTCTTACTGTATACTAACCACAATCAGCTTGACAAGAGATATTTCGAAGGACTCGAAGGACAGTATAAGTTCCTTCTTCAGTTTCTTCTCAAATCTGTCGATGATGCCACGCCGATCTGTCAGACACGAGCAACCCATAGAGCTAGTGCACGGTCAACCAACTGCGAGGTTGAACTCGAGCCAGGGACCTACGAAGTCATTCCCAAGATTGTTGCCCAGCACGCAGAGTTTAGGCCCACAGTCCAGAAGGTTGTGAAGATAGCTGCAGATAAGAAACCCCGGAAGCTTCAACAAGTCGGACTGTTGCATGACCTTGCGCATGCCAAGGGGGGAGTTCTGGACGAGGATGAGGCTATTCGCAAAAAACGAGAGAATGACAAGAAAGAAAAGCTGGAGAGTAGCCGGAAGCAGGAGATGGCTCGGAAGGAGGAGAAAGAAAAGGACGACGCAAGGAAGAAAATCGAGGAGGCATTGGTCCTGAAGAAGACTGAGTACTACAGTTGCATGAGCGAGAAGACCAAGGGTGCTGGAAGCAACGACGACGCGATCCTGGAGAAGGTAAGTTTGTCAACGTCGGGAATTCCGACACCTGGGTTCTGGCCTGACGACATGTTCAAGGACCCTGTGGAAGACCAGGCCAAGTCTGAGACCCCGACTGGATCGGACAAGGAAACCTGGGAGAATGTCGAAGAGAAGAAGGAAGGAGAGTCACGAAGGCCCTCGCAGGACTCAAGCTCGCCCCTGATGGAAAGAAGCGTAACAAACCAAAGTACGGAGTCGAAGCTTGTTTCAACACCATCCATCGAAGGTCATTCCGAGGAGGCCAACAGTTCAGACAGTTCAGACACAGAGTCGGAATGCGAGCCGGGATCTGACGATGATGATTCGGATCAGGACGACAGCAACGACAGCTCAGTTCGAAAGCAGCGCAAGAAGCAGCCATGGAATCCCGTGTGCGTTATCGGTCTACGGGTCTATGCTCAACACGCCGGTATCAGTGTCCGGCTTGCCAAGCAAAAGGCTGACGACGCTGCCGAGAGTCTTCCAGCAAAGGAGGATGACTCGACCAAGTCGACATCCTAAACCGGGATTTGAGAGAGTGCAAAACTCCGAAAGAACGGATTTTGGTGGAGGAGTGAGAGTTCACTTGACTTGGCACGTACAAATTGTTGCATAAATAGCATGGGTAGGCTGTGAATGGGAGCGACGGGTTTCTGAGTGGACATGTCACTGCTACATCTTTCTGACTATTAAGTAGAAGTTTGATAGATGCTCTCCTTTCATTATTTCCTTGCTGAATCATAACACCAGGGCATACTTCTTTCAAGGAACTTTTCATGGAGCGAACTACCATAGTTGTGTGGTGAACAATGCGTCCTCGAATGGCTAGCCCGAAAAGGCACTACACACGGCAATTATTAACTAACATCGATCAGAGGATGTTTTATACAGATGTATGTTACCTTGAATCTCCCTGTTTTTTGTTTCTTTCACATGACATGGCTCCAATCATGAGATGATTTCGTCAAGAGCGCGCTGGTGAGGCCGGCCCCATCTCAACGTCCCGCCAAGAATGTTACCTCGGCGTGGATCTCCCGCTGCCATTGAAGCAAAAGATAGTCCAGGACTCTTTCATTTTGTATGAAACAGAAAACGCACAAACATTCACATTCAAACCGACAGACGTCGTTTCAACCTCAGCTCGAGCCCCCAAGGCCGGCCGTTTCATCAGACCCTCTTGGCAACGCCGCCCCCCGTTTCACCATGATATGGCCCCACGCCACGACCAGGGGATTGAACCACTTTTAGACTCTTCAACCAGGGAAGTTATTCGATCTGTATTAAAGACTGGGGTGGTTATTGGCAGGGCTGAGATGTGAGAGATTGATGGGGAATTTTCGTAAGGTTTTCCTTCTTGGGAAGAGCTTGCGGACTCAACATGAGTTTGGATGAACTTGTCATGATATCAGGGTTGGGATGATGGAGGAAAAGGCTTGAGCGTTGTAGTATGAAAATGCATATAAGACCGAAGGCATGCTGGTAGTAAACAGTCTCAACAATCCAATTCAACCTTTTCTTTACTTTCGCTTCTTTCAGACCACATTCGTTTCTACTCCTTTCGCTTCGACAGCTACATAAAACACAATATGCCTTCCTTCACAAAGACCATCCTCCTCGCCCTCGCGCCTTTCGCTGCCGCAAGCCCCCTAGCGGCCCGACAGAGCGGCTTCTCTGGCTCTACGCAGAACGGCCTCGAGGGCGCCTGCAAGGACGTGACCGTCATCTTTGCCCGTGGCACCTCGGAGATGGGCAACGTCGGCAGTGTCGCGGGTCCTCCCTTCTTCCAGGCCCTCGCCAAGGAGATTGGCAGCGATAAGCTCGCTGTTCAGGGCGTCGAGTACCCCGCCAGCATCGCGGGTATCATGGATCTTGGTTCTGACGGCGGCAAGAAGATGTAAGTGGCTAGTCTTTGGAGTTGTGGAAGAAGCAGGTCTAACATTGAGATAGGGTTGCGGTCGTTGAGCAGGCTTACAAGAAGTGCCCCAACACCAAGGTCGTTCTCTCAGGCTACTCCCAAGGAGCCATGCTTGTTCACAACGCGGCCAAGACCCTCCCCGCTGCTACAACCAGCAAGATCGCCGCCGTCGTCACCTTTGGCGACCCCTGTAAGTGTTCTTTCAACCCAGAATAGAGAAAAACAGAGGCTAATATGGTGAATTAGTCAAGTCCCAGAGTTTCCAGGGCATTGACGAGAGCCGCTGCAAGGTCTTTTGCCGCTCTGGAGATAGCGTCTGTTCCGGTTCTTTTGTCATTACTGCTGCTCACTTGCAGTACGGTCAGGATGCTCAGGCCGCTGCCGACTTTGTTGCCGGTAACCTCTAAGCGATGGTTGATACATGAAGAGAAACAAATGTGTCAGGGGCGGGGACCCTGGACGTTGTAGTTTACCTTTTCGCACGGAGGGATCTTTGTGATTAATTGAAACCATTAGAGTCGTGTTGAATTAAGCCAGTGATTACTCTAAAATTGATGGTCTGGGGGTGGTGAGGATGGTAAATGAGGATCAGAGCCACTGTTTTGGATGTATGTCATCGAGCCGACACAATTAAAACAGAGAATCACTGCAATGTTCAATACTTCTAGGTCCAGTTATTCCGGAACAATTCTCGGTGTACGTCTAAATTGTGTTGTTTGCTTCAGCTGAACTGACCCTGTAGGTGTTTCTCATAACTCGGTCCGACTGCATAGAGGTGGTCATAGAACCAAGGCAGTAACACAGGGCGCGTTCCAGGTGATCAACAATTGAATCAAGACTTAGAATAGTCAAATCGACACATGTCGTATCAGCTTTCAAGACCATGACAGCTCAAGGGTATTGATCGTGATGCGTCGCCAAAGAGTGGGAGCTCGAGCATATCACTTGCATTTGGAGGCCCGAGCATCACCCAATAACAGGGGATTTGGTGTAGGGGAATCACGTCTGCTTTGCATCTTCATCGGCGCCTGCAGAAGGTCGGGGGTTCAAATCCCTCAGTCTCCATTTTTTGCTTCTCGGAGCAAATGTTCTTTTTGTGTTGGGTTCTTTTTTTTCGCCCTTTCTTTAATCAATTGGCGTGAAAAGATGTGTGCGTTCTGTTTTCCTAATCTCGGCAGTGCTGTTGATGGGTTTCCCAGCTCACAAGGCTTACCTAGGAGGGAGACCCATCCAGTCACTTATCATAACATCATATCAGGCTTACAGAGATTGACAAATAGAAATATGCTCGTGTATTTCGATATTTATCCTTCCTCTGAAGATTCATTCGTTTTGATCCCCTTCCCCTGCCCACAGTTTCTTGACGTTAGTGCTCAGCCAAGGCTATCGTCACCCTATACCTATGCGCGGAGGGAACGAAGTTGACCAAGTGCCGCAACTAAGCGTGGCCATGTGAATGCTATCGAATATTTCGTAAGCCACCAAGTAAAATAGAATAGCCCTGTGATTTATTGCAGCTACTATTCAAGAGTCTAGTATTCCGCCATTGACCATTGTCTCTCCCGCTTAACATGAGTATATCAACATCTACGAGTACAATAATGAAACATCAATTAAGCAACATCTACTGCGAGAAATTCTCAAGACAACAACGAAAAGGCCTGGTTACACTGCGTCTGTCAATACGCTCAAAAGAATTCTCCATCAATAGACTCTCCAACGTTAGAGTACCCCATGATATGTTCACCGGGGTGCTAGGCTATGAATCTGCGGGGAACAGACACGTGCCGCCACAAGCCATCAATCATGTGCCCTGCATTTAGCAGCGCCATGCCATGCATTCCTTACCGTCGGGGGAATCGAGGCTTACCTTGATCCTTTTCAGTCTGGCTTACGAGTCGTGACAAAGGAGGCTTTGACCTCGTGAGAGAAGCGTCAGGCACGTAGAGTCTGTATCTCCCCGAGGACAGACAGAAAAATACTCAATTCATGTTTTCCTCAGACGCCTTTCTAGAAGCAGTTGAACTTATCTCGGGGCTTCGGACAATACGACGTCATGACGACCCAATCACGCCCCGCAAAGTCCCCCGCGTTTCGTCGACGAACTCCAACTTTTTTGGTCTGACACTTTCCATTCATTCCACTTTCACATGTCAGTCAGCTCCAACTCAAACCTGGAACGTTAATGTCACGAGTCACGAGTCGTCGGCTTGTACGGCCGAATCGAGCCTGGTAGAACAAGACGATGGAACCAATGTCAATTGAAGATGGCGCAGCTGATTTTATTTTTTTGCCTTGTTCTTTTTTTTTTTTTTTCTCTCTCCTTGTCTTTCTCTTTCATGCTTCTTGTGTCTTCTTTGAGTTGAATCTCACCTCTCGACTGTTCTTATACCTCGCTTCATCGTCCAACTACAAGAACCACATCTCGATTCGTGTTATCGTCTCTGACCGAGGCTTCGGAGCTATTTATCCCCTGTCTTCCGTGTCTGGACCACGTCGACTCGTGTTATCGTTCTTTCATGTGAACGTGGCCGATTCTCCCACCCCGAGCAACATGCGCCTGGACCTCTATTGATCCTTCTTTGTCTCGTCATCAAAGCTCCCTGAAGATTCGACCGACGACATCTGATAAACCTACGATAAATCAAACTTTGGTCTGGTCATCATGATAGATCACGTCCTCGGGCGGCCCTCGGCCAAGTCCCGACGTCTCCAGGTTCTCGCCGTTCTGACCTTTTGGTCTGCCTACCTCGTCAAGTAAGCACGTCAGCTCCCTACTCTCCCCGTGGGGTAATATCACGCGACTGTCGGCTAACACGCACCCTAGGGGCCACAAGCATGGTCCTCCCGGCGCCAAGATGCTCTCTAGGGTCTTCTCTAAGCGACTCACGGCATGGCAGACCTTTGTCATCACCATGCTCTACCTATACGCCGCCCGTAACTTCAGCGCCCTTGTCGGCTTGGCTAGCCCAGAGCCTATGGCCAACATGTACGATGCCAACTACTTCCGCGCTACATGGGTCCTCACTGCCCTGGACGCTGGTTTCTGGACGGCAATGAAGATCCGGTCCAAGTGGCTGCGTGACCTGGCGAGCATAGTCTTCTCCCTCTTTTACCTTGTGGCAGCCGAAAAGGCCGACGAAAAGGTCCGCAAGGTTAGGGGCATGATTACCGTCGAACACCTCCGCGTCTCTTGGAACAAGGGCACGTCCCCATATCTGAGCTTCTTCCAGGGGCTCATGCGTCCCCGTTTCATGCGTTGGCCACCGAGGCAGATCCGAATTCCGAGACCCGCCGATAGTGACTACAAGGAGCCTGTGCTGGCATGGCTATACTATGATGGACCTTTGGCAGAGCTGGAGCGTCATGACAGGTTGATCCTGGATATTCCTGGTGGTGGTTTCGTTGCCATGGATCCTCGATGCAACGACGACAAGTTGTTCTCTTGGGCAGCAAAGTCGGGATTGCCTGTCCTCAGTCTTGATTACAAAAAGGCTCCCGAGTTTCCGTACCCCTATGCCATAAACGAATGCTTTGATGTTTACACTACTATCGTAAACACCAAAGGCAGATGTGTAGGCCTACCTGGAACAGAAGTCCCCCGAGTCATTATTACAGGGGACAGTGCTGGAGGAAACCTAGCAGTCGCGGCAACGCTCATGATTCTTGAGACAAGACATCCAGCGTTCCGTAGACCCTCGGGAAGAGCCGAGCTGCCAACCCCAGATGGCTTGGTTTGCTTCTATCCTGCTTTAGATATGAATATCGGCAACTGGATGACAGATGAGCAAATGTCGTTGATTCGAGATCGCAAGATGAGAGGAACGAATCGCACCATCATGCGTCGAAAGAGCATGCAGTATAATGATCTCGTGGGAACACCTCACCACTCTGATGATGAAGAGGATGGTTCACCACCGCCACCTAAGCTGAGTGTGCTAACAGCTCAAGAAGCTCTGATAGCAAACACTCAAGGGCCTCGAAGTCCTCACCCCGAGTTCTCTCACGTTGGACCTCGGTCTCTGAGTATGCCGAAGGAAACTCCGGAGCCGAACGGAAAGCACTCATCTCACCAAGTTGAGCCTATGAAGACGCGGCTCGCTACATCGTCAATGATCTCGTACTTTAACGACAGGGTCCTCACCCCTGAGATGATGAGGGCCATGATCATCTTGTACATTGGGGCGCATAACCGACCTGATTTCTCGCAGGACTACCTCCTGAGCCCTGTGCTGGCACCCGAGGCCCTGTTGGTTGACTTTCCCAAGACGTACTTTATGACTGGCGAGCGAGATCCGCTGGTTGACGACACCGTCATCTTTGCGGGGAGACTGCGGCGAGCCAAGGAGGCGGCGTTCGCCCAGGACCAATCTGCAGCCAGAGGTCGTGGGGACTACAAGGAGGCGGAGTTCAATGATCGGGATGCAGCTGAGGTGATGCTGATCCCTGGAACGTCGCATGGCTTTATGCAGTTCCCGACTGTATATCCGCCGGCGTGGAGACACTTTGAGAGGTGTATTGACTGGTTTGATCAACTCTTTGAGCACGCCGAGGCTATGAGACTGCAAAAAGTGAGGCGGTCTCAGCGAGACAGGGCTAGATCCAATGGCTTCGGACTCAATGGAGACGAAGGACGGCATCTGCGGACAGAGTCGAGTGGAGAGGAAGACAAGCCTCTCGAGATTAGCATGACAAAGATGAACCAGAGGAGGAGCTCAACGCAGACGCCGCCTCAAGCGAAGCAGCAATACTCGACACCAGCACAGGGTGATGATAGCGAGAGTGGAAACACGACACCACGGGCATTGCCGAATGGACAGGTGAATGGGGAGAAGAACGGGAAGAACGGGATTCGTCGGAAGAAGGAGAAGAGTCTTAGCAAGAGCAAGAACAAGAACAAGAGTCTCGTCAAGCTCAACAGCTCCGACGATCTGCTAGGGCGACGGATGCAGGGACTGGCGAGCGGGCTGACGGGGATGGGTATGGGAGACGACGACTGAAGCAGAGGCCAGGTGGGTTCCCGAGATTGGCCATTTCGGAACATGGAAGCTGGGCAAGGTAAGGCTTCGCTCAGCGAGGGTCCAAGAGGTTGGATCTCGGACACGAAGTTGCGAGCGCCGAGGATGGGATCTTGCCATGGTGGTTAGATGTCGAGGTGAGATGTTCATGCAGCGGGATGATGCGTAACCTGATTGATGTCCGGGTTGCGTCGGGGGAAAACGATTTATGGAGCCAAGGAATGTCTGGAGGCCCAAGCTACATACATGGCTAGGGAGGGTTGCTGGAGAGATTGACGATTTCTGTTGAAGGGCATGGATGTATATACAGTACCTTGAACAGGTTACGCGAAGACACGACAAGTAGCTTAGCACGTTTATGTAGTTAGAGAAAGAGGGGAGACCCTTGCGGGAATGGCTGACACGGCTGGGTATGATTGGGCATGTACGACAGTAGTCTTGACCTAGGAGACGGGTATATCCTGTAGATCATTATGATAAACGCAGGTGAAAATGCTCGGTGAGCTAAAAAGCAGTATGTGCTTCTAGAAGAATTCCAGACGATCCTACTGAAACAGTGAGGGACAGTCTAACGAGTCAACGGCCCCTGACGGTTACGTCTCATCTCTTTCTCAACAGTTTTTTTGACCGCTTTTGTATAACCCCCAGGATTTTCAAAACAGGGACGAAAAAGGCGAAAAACAGCAGATGGAATGATTGATCTAGTAAGTACGAGATTGGTTCGCGGACATTGAAAACCGGACGGACCGTCGCGGGAAAACGGGAACAAAGTGGTGTTATTAACCGGGGTAGGTAGACGGAAACGCCGTGGTTGGGGGATCAAGGGGTGTGTGTGTGAATTGCTTCAGGCTATTAATGGGATTTAATCCAATGGGATTTGGGGAGACGCACGTGTAAATCATTTAATGCAAAGTTGTTGTCCACGTACCGAGAACAAAAGGAGGCGCGGTCGTTGCGTCAGATGTCAGGGGTTGTTTGATTCTCGGTGAGGACGGGCTCCCCGGTCAAGGCAAAAAGAACAAGGCAACATCACCAACTCAAACTTGGGGGTGGGACTCAAACGGGGAGGTGGCCGATTGGTTTGTGGGGAGTGCATTTTTTTGTGTCTCTCTGTACAGTATAGGGATTCTAGGTCTTGTTCCTTTTCTTCGATACCTCTCAATGCGGAAACGGATTTGCGGACAGTTGAGAAAAAAGACACGCCACTTGGAAATGGTCAGGTTATTCGGGATGTAAAGCACCTCACGGAGAAACAAGGCACCCCTTTTTTTCTTTATTTGTTTGGCTGAGTAGATTTCTACTTGATACTTTAAACTACGTGGTATAATCATCTTGGGAATGTTTATTTTAAGAGATGTGTTTAATGTGGATTTGTTACGATTTGATACTGATGTGTTGGCGTTTGTTTACATACAGACCGTCTCTTACAGGAGTAGTACAGTAGTTCGTATGGGTCTTGCGGAAGAGATGCGCTTTCGCAAAGGTCAAACAGAGTCTCTGCCTGTTCAATACCGCGGTGAGAAAGAAAGAACAGGCCAAGGTGAGGTCAGTGAAGGGAGAGGTAAACCCGTCAATAACCCATGTTGCCCGTTCGGCGGCTCACACCCCCGGTGGGTCCCCCGCCGGCCGGCCGGCAACCTCCGTGATTGGGCCGCGAGGTTGGCCTTGTTGCCCCGGGTTGCCGTGCCCGATATTTCCCATCTCAGCCCTGTAGACGTGTATAGCTATGTTTATGGGACGATTGTTGGTTTGAGACAAAAGTATCATGAATAGGTACAAACTGAGGAGAGTTCTGAGGAGGTGATGTATCAGGAGAAAATAGACACACAAACAAAGAAAGCAAGAGAAAAAGACCATCGACTCAGCTATGAGCTCTGCAAACTTGCGTCATTGATGCTACAGATATGGGGTGAGCGGGCCCAAGGGTGAGTGCAAGGGGCGCAGAGGTACTGCAGGTCGTCCCAGAGCATTGGGAACTCTGGAGAGACTGTTGTGTGGGAGGGATCTCTTGCCCGTGAATGCTGCCTGGTCTTGAAGGAGAAGTTGTCTAGGGTATTGGAGGGTATTGTGAGGTAAGAAAACACGAGATAGAAGCATGTAGATGTGCCCACATTGCGAGGTTGAAGCGCCCGCCAGAAGCGCCCGTCCAGATGGAAGAAAGCACAACATCCGTCTCATCCATCCATCCCCCATCTCACACCGACTCGGGAGCTGGGGAAAAAGGGGCGAGGGGGGGGGGCGATGCAGATACATCTCTTTTATGCTACGTTCTATGTAGTATGTCACGAAACCCCCATCGTCAAATGGGATCACATCCTTGGGGGCAAAATGTCTCCCGATGGAGCCTACTGTCTTTCGATGGACGGTAACGGTAACTACAACTTGATGACACGTTCAAAGGGACACATACCGTATGGGTCTTTCCCCTTTGACCCGGGGCTTGTTTCCAGAAGGACAAATCTCAGGTGGAGGAAATCGGATGCTCGGCCACCTTTACTTACCTTGAGGACACCCTAGCAGGTCTGTTCTTCTCACCGACCCTTGCGGGTTTCCGGAGACTAGAAGCCGAAACGCATACAAAAAAAGAGCGCATGTTTTTTCGTCAAAAGAACAAATCGAGAATCACCGTAATCCTCTTTCGGCATCAAGTCCCCCGGGGGGCGTGGGTGAACCCAAAGGGGTTGGGTTGGTCGGCATAAGGTGAGGGTGAGGTGAGGTGAGGTGAGCCGACACGAAGGGGGGGTTGGGGCGTTTTGCTGGGGATAGAGGCCGCCCGCCCTGCCACGGGCCGAAAGTAGAAGAGAGTGAAAGAAAAAATATGAGGGATTTCGGTTTAAAGCATAGCGAGAATATGAGACGAGACTGAATTGGACGGCAAGGTAAAGGTAGGTTAGGTGTAAGGCGGCGTAGCGTAGGTGTGTGTCGTTTTGGAGGCCCAAGTCAGCCCAAAAGCACCAATATCACCGAAAAGACATGGGTCCTTGATCCCCCCGGCGAATGATTGTCCGGTAGAGAGGAAAAGTGAGCCAGTACTCATGTAGTAGTCATGTATTCTGGGGGTATCTCTCAGCGGTTGGTGGCGCGGTAGACAGGACGGTACTGTACGAGCGGTACTACAGGGACTTTAGGTACTGCTGGTAAATGGATTACTGGGTACGGAAGACATCCATTACTGGGACATGGATCTATTGCGCACAGTTGACTCTATGGTCTGGGATGGCCTCGAAGCACGGAGAGACTCGGTCGGGTTCAGGCAAGGCACGACGGTCAACAGCGCCTTGCCCCATACCCATTCTCACTCATGCTGCTGTCTGTTCGTTTCCCCGTTGCGTATTATTTCCCACCTCCTTCTGAGCTGAGCTGAGTCCTTTTTATTTAAAAAGTCCATGGCTCGTCCACAAACTCACTCTTGATTCCCACTCTCATCCGCTTCTTAGCATTCCAATCCAGGCACACAATTCTTCTTCAGGTCATTTCTAACTGACTTGTCATCCCCCACCACTACCATCTGCGGCTTGCCGTCATCGGATAGAGTTCCTAACCCTACGCCACACATACGCAAACAATCAAGCTACCTTGCTGTACCTCTATCTCCAGAGCTTCCCCTCTTTCTTCTTCTTCTTTCTTCTTCTTCAACATGAGTCTTGTCGAAAATACGGAACCTAACGAGGTTCCTTCACCCGCCGTGATCGAGACAGACGACGAGGGAAACCTCATCAAGACAAACGGTCACTCCAACGGCTACTTCCACCACCCAACGTCCAACGGCAACGGTGCTGTTACTCCCTCCTACATCGACAGCATGGCTCACCTCTCTGTTGTCCGCGCCCGAGACGACTCGGACGCCGCCTCGGTGAAATCCACGAGCTCCCGCGCTTCCCGGAGACCTCCCCTGCAGCTGGCAAGCTACCAGGACGAGTTCACCACCAGCGTCTATGGATCCCGCTTTGCCGGCATGGACCTGCCCCGGCATCATATGCCAGAGTGCGAGATGCCCCGCGATATCGCGTATCGCATGATCAAGGACGATCTGAGCCTCGACAACAACCCCATGCTCAAGTAAGCAATCTGCATGCAGACAAACAAGCTGATGAATAGTTACTAACTTGGTAATAAAGCCTCGCTTCTTTCGTCACCACTTACATGGTACGTTTTACTCCTCTTCCTTCGGCTTCTCTCTTCCGTGCTAGCACAGCTCCCGTCTCACGCCAATGGATGTGTTCCCCCCACTCAGCCCGCGGGAGCCGGTCCCACGTCTTGGCTCTCTTGGCTTCTGGGGGGGAGACGCAAGCCACAACTCCACCATCACAAACGTCACTGCATATCTGCATCTACTAACACACTAAACAGGAAGATGAAGCTGAAAAGCTCATGTCAGAGTCCTTTTCCAAGAACTTTATCGACTATGAGGAATACCCTCAGTCAGCCGATATCCAAAACCGATGTGTCAACATGATCGGTGACCTCTTTCACGCTCCTCCAGGCACATCTGTCGGTACATCCACCGTCGGTTCTTCAGAAGCCATCATGCTGGGCGTCCTGGCCATGAAGAAGCGCTGGAAGAACCGCAGAATCGCCGAGGGCAAGAGCACGGAGCATCCCAACATCGTCATGTCTTCTGCCGTCCAGGTCTGCTGGGAAAAGGCCACTCGATACTTTGAGATTGAGGAGAAGCTCGTGTACTGCACACCTGAACGCTTCGTCATGGACCCTGATGAGGCTGTTGATCTGTGTGATGAGAACACTATCGGCATGTGCTGCATCCTCGGTACCACTTACACTGGTGAGTACGAGGATATCAAGGCCATCAACGATCTCCTCGTCGAGCGGAACATGGACGTCCCTATCCATGTCGATGCTGCTAGCGGTGGCTTCGTCGCTCCCTTTGTCGTCCCCGATCTTGAGTGGGACTTCCGATGTGAAAAGGTCATTTCCATCAACGTCTCTGGCCACAAGTACGGTCTCGTCTACCCCGGTGTTGGTTGGGTCATCTGGCGATCCCCCGAGTGTCTCCCTCAAGAACTCGTCTTCAACATCAACTACCTTGGTGCCGACCAATCTTCATTCACCCTTAACTTCTCCAAGGGTGCCTCACAGGTTATTGGCCAGTACTACCAGCTTATCCGTCTGGGTAAGCATGGTTACCGCGCCATCATGAGCAACTTGACCCGAACGGCCGATTACCTGACCGAGACGCTCGAGAACCTCGGCTTCGTCATCATGTCAGAACGTTCAGGTGCCGGTCTTCCTCTCGTGGCCTTCCGCTTCCGAACTACAGAGGAGGGCGGCGACCCCGACCGTTACTACGACGAGTTCGCCCTCGCCCACCATCTCCGCTCCCGAGGATGGGTCGTGCCCGCCTACACCATGGCTCCCAACTCGGGTGTCAAGATGCTCCGTGTCGTTGTCCGTGAGGATTTCACAAAGACCCGTTGCGACTCTCTTATCGCCGATATCAAGCTCTGCCACGGTCTTCTCAAGGAGACAGACCAAGAGTCCATCCGCAAGAGGGAAGAGTACATCAAGAACCACGTCAGCTCCATGGGCCGGGGGAAGCACGGCCACCCTGTCTACTCGGTAAGCTAACTCTGATCTTTACTCAGAAACATATTCACTAACATATATAGAACGAGCAACATTCGCTTCAGGGAAAGACTGGCAAGACTCATGCTATTTGCTAGATAAGAAGGATAGAGGACATCATCGATCACTCGGTGTGAGGATCAGGCTTTGGCGTCGTGCGGTGTGATTTTTACACAGCATTGCTTTTGGTTTAGTTGGGTTTTTGCGGACATATACAGCCATGCATGAATTGACATCTGGATGACTTTTTGGTTACTTTTCTTGACTTGTCCACTGGACGTGAATGTATTGCACTTTGCCACTTGGTGAAGTTGAGCTTCACTTGAATATCTCAACCTGTCAAGTCAAATGAGCTCAGAGCCTTACTAGGCCATCTCATCATAGCTCATTCAACGGAAGCAGATTGTCTCAAAACACAAGCGACACCGTGCGATGGTGACGACGACGCAGAGCGACTTCGCCGCAGCTATGTTGAAAAGAACAGATAACACGGGCAACGGAATCCATCGACGGTGGCGCTGGTTATAAAGACAATGTTCCTAGACCATCTGGACTCCATGTGTCTCTGATGTTGAAGGGAAAAACACAGAATGAGGAGGCAGCGAGGGTTTAAATACCAGTTCATATCAAGTCGGCCCTTTCTTAAGCCACGCGCCTTGAATGGTATCTGTCTTATTATCTAACCTTACTTTTACGCTCCTCAACCCAAATCTTAATCAATGCCAAACAGAACCAATGACAAGAAAACTCAAAAATATCCAACACCTCCAACACCGAGCTCTACATCCTCTTTTACCGGGTCGCCTCAATAGCAGCCTCAAGGATATCCAGACCCTGAGTAATCTCCTCATCCGTGACTGTAAGGCTTGGCACGAATCGAAGCGTGTTTGTGCCGGCTGTGATGATGAGGAGACCCCTCTCGCGAGCAGCCTTGATGATGGGTGTAGGATCCTCGGAGAGTTGGAGACCGAGTATGAGACCGCGGCCGCGGACTTCCTTGACTAGCTCTGGGTACTTTTCCTGGAGCTTGGTGAAGCGCTGTCGGAAGACTTCTGACTTGGCTGTCACTGAAGCCTGGAGCTGCTTGTCGGAGAGACGTCCGACGATGTAGTGTGCCAGTCGGCATGCGAGAGGGTTACCGCCAAAGGTAGTTCCGTGGTCGCCTACCTTCATCTTATCGGCGACATCCTGTGTCACCAGCACCGCTCCGATAGGGAATCCGTTACCGAGAGCCTTGGCGGTAGTGAGGATATCTGGGTGAGCCTCCTTAGGAAGATTGCCATGAGCCCAGAAAGTACCCGTTCGGCCGAGACCGCACTGGATCTCGTCATAAATGAGCACAGCGCCGACCTCACGGCAGCGCTTAGCGAGAGCAACGAGGAACTCTTCCGTCGCGGGTGTAACACCACCCTCACCCTGAATAGGCTCAACAATAACACCGCAAGTCTTTTCAGTAACAAGCCCATTAATACCCTCAACATCATTATAATCCCCAACCTTGAACCCAGGAACCATGGGCGCAAAAGGCGCCTGATACTTGGGGTTAGGCGTAGCAGAGAGACTACCCATAGTTCGACCGTGGAAGCCGTTCTTGAAGGAAACAATCTCGACCTTTTCGCCAGAGGGGTCTGTAATCTTGCCAGCCTTGCGGGCGAATTTGATGGCGGCCTCGTTGGCTTCGGAACCCGAGTTGCAGACAAATACGGAGGCGGCGTTGTGCATGGCGCCAGATTCGAGGGTCTTTTCGACAAGGAGCTTGGAGAGGGCGCCTGTCCAGGGGTTGTAGTAGAGGTTGGAAGCGTGAACAAGAGTCTTGGCCTACATCACACACAAGTCAGTGTCATGTCGTTGATCAATTGTTGTTGAAACATACCTGCTCAGTCAAGAGCCTAGTAAACTCGGGATCGCAATGTCCAAGGCCATTGACAGCGATACCGGCGGTGAAATCCAAAAACTTGCGATCCTCCGCATCCCAAAGCCACGAACCCTCACCCTTGACAAAAACAGGAGGAGGACGGGCATATGTAGCAACCATGTACGGCGCGTGCTCGTTGACGATGGCAGCGCTCTTGGATTCGGACGAGGGGTCGGCGTTGGGAAGCGAAGAGAGGGTTCGGTAGGTGATCCGAGGACGAGACGCGGCGGCGGCGGCGATGGACGCCAATCGGCATCGTACAGGAAGTCGGAAAGCCATTGTAACTGATTGAATTCCTTTCCTCGTAGGATTCTATCGTTTAAACAAGGTAGAGAGAATATTGGTTGAAGTGGTAGAGGGGTTTGGAGGGGGGGATTGAGAATTATTTGTGGTTGTAGATCTTATCGATAAAAGAAAAAAAAAACACACCCTCCGCTATCGCAGCTCACATTTTCGACTCACCCAGGCACAGGGAGCAATAGAGTCAAAGAGCGACAGGGTTTCCAATTGGTTCATTATTTGGAATCATTCCCTTTTTCGTAGTCTCTTGCATACTTAGAGTCATGGCGAACTGTCTGCATCCCGCGCGCTTTAGCTGAGGGGGGGACCCATTTTGGACGGAGCTTGTACCCACGTTTTAGTCTAGTCATCCCGTTCTTTTTCGTGGGATAGAGGGATATAGTATGATTCAAGTACAGGTTTAATCCATGATCCATGTTCTCTAGGAAAAAGAATACCCGTGGGGGGGGACCCCGGTTGTGTCTTGACTTGCGGAACTTGTTATTGCTCATGGTCTCTGCATCATGAATCTCGGAGCATGTTCCGGAGCTGGGGCTGAATAGTCATGGTAGACTTATGCGTCATGGCTTATACCATAACAATGACAAAAATCCCATCACTCCTGGTCTCAACAGCTCAATATGACTGCAAATACCGCATGCCCAGCATAAAACAACCAGGCCATAAACCCAGCACTGCATTGCCCTCTGAATCTGAATCTAAACACCCAATTACATGTTGAAGAAACCCCCGAGCCCATGACGATAGAAAAATCACCACACTATGTATACAATTCCAACCAGAGTGCAAGCTTTGTCCAGCCTGAAGCGCCATACCAAATCCCTCCCTAACAGGCCAGGATAGGCCATTTCACCTCGGTGTAAATGAAGTATGAAAAAGCAAACACGCGTCTATGCTTAGACAGCGCTGTATCCGCCTCGACTGCCGGTTCCCTGCACGGTGTTGAGAACCCGGCGGATCCAGTCCTTGAGTAGGTATGGGATATCGCGGATGGTGTCGCTGTGGGGGAGGAGATCCCAGCCTCGGGCGCCGTAGCGTGTAAAGTTGATCCAGGATGCAAAGATTAGGTAACCGGCGATGCCCAAGAAGGCGCTGTAAAAAAGTGTTAGTGTGTGGCATGAAAACCAATTCGAGATACTCACATGACGATAAACCAGGTAAAGAAGCCCCAGTGGGCGCTGCTGTCACCATCGCCACCTTCAGGTTGACTCTCGCAGGCGTACTTGGTGTACCACGTCAGGCGCAGGACATCAACATCCTTTTCTCTTCCATAGCTGTCCCAGATAAGGGTGGCATTGTCGTGCTTGAGCTGGTGCTCAATCGTAGACTCCTCACCATCCTTATCGCCCTCCTTGTCACCCTCCTTTTCCTTGTCATCGCCCTCCTTCTTCTCATCGTCTCGGGCCTTGAGCTTGCTGCTTCCCTCCCCCCAAACCCATTCTCCTTCGGTGCCCTCCTTGTTCGGGTCGCAGAGGAACTCGATAATGGCCTTTTGATCCGTAATCTCCTTTGACGGGGCCTTGCCCTTGAGGGGATACTTTCCACCACCGAGGACTAGCCGAAGTCCCTCCTTTTGTCTGTCGGAATTTGAGTCGCTCGTCTTGAGTCTTGTAGGAGTCACGTCGAATCGGGAGCCGCCGGCGTTCTCGAGGTTACCCGCTATGGCTGCCACCTTTATGATGGTATCAGACTCGCCTTTGGTGTCATTGCCAAGAAGATGAGTGACGGCGCACACTGCCATCAGTCAGCCACGGGCTTCCGGCCCAAGTGTCAAGCTAGGTACATACCTCTCGTGCCGTTGGGGCACTTGTTTGCCCCCTTCTTCTCTAGAGGTCCGCACACGTCCAATGTGTATGTTGTGTTGTGGTGCTCCATAGTGCTGGGCTCGAGGAGGGTCGTGACAACCGAGTGCGCGCCTTTGAGCTTGGACAGGTCAAACTTCTGGCCATCTACCCGGATATTCGAGCAGTCGAGGTTCTCTGCGCTGTAAACCGACGTTGCCAGAAGAGGCAGCAGAAATGAGAATAGCTCCGGCCGATGCATCCTGACGACGAGATAGGAGAAATGTCAATAGAAAGAAGGACGAAGCCGGGGGCGTTGCGGCAAGTCGGATGAAAAGGAACCGTGGGAATGCTGCTGCCTTGTCAGGACCAGGGGACTGTCGGAGGAATATCTGTCGCGTGCCGTTGAGCAGATGCGTGATGAAATGGTCACGTTGCGTTGCCTGGAGTTTGAGCTATCGCGGGTTTGGGTCTCTAGCGTCGACGACATGACCAAGCTTGCTCTCGGGCTTGGCACTTGTGTCATCTTGCGCCGGCACTTCCACGCACGTGACACTGGACGCGACTGCGCTGGCATTCAACACCAACCTTCAAGACATTTGCCTCTGAGCAGTTTGAAGCAGATCAAAGAATAACTCATCGTTTATACTCATTACCTAAACCTGTCGATACACTCGTGAAAGCATCCATTTTAAGACTACTTGGCAAAAACTCATCTCCCAACATATCCGAAAACACCATGCAACAACCAACCCATTGCCGTTCCTTGCCATTAATGACCAAGCCCACCCAAATTGTGAGAGCCGAACGCATCCATTCCATTGATGATGGCCTTGATTGAAAACCCTTGATCCGAATTCAACGCTTTCCGCGGGGTATAAAACATCAACTCCAAAGTCGAAGAGAACCTTTGAAAAAATAACAAATACACTGCCCGGCCGAAACTCCAACTCAGCCCATGCAAATCAAGATTGTTGCTTGTCGTGTCCAGTCCTTCCTCCCTCCGACACTCATCCCATCCCTCCTTGGGGACCCATCATGTTGTTCATTCCTTGCATCTGTTGCATTTGCTGCTGCTGCTGCAACTGTTGCTGTTGCATCTGCTGTTGTTGCATCTGCTGCATTTGTTGCTGCTGTTGCTGTTGCATCATGAGCTGCTGCTGATTCCTACGCTGTATCATCCCTTGCTGGAACAGGTTCTGAGCCCGTGAGATGCTGGTCTGCTTAAGCTTCTCATTGATCTCCGCCGGGATCCTGTCTTGAGAGCCGTGCTTAAGAATAGCTTGCTGCAGCAGTTGGTGGTAAATAACCCGCGCATTATGCTGGATCTGACTCTGGATGGGGTTACTACCCATTTGTTGTTGTCCTTGCTGAGGCTGTTGTTGGTTCTGCTGCTGCTGTTGCTGCTGAGCCTGTTGTGCCTGAGCCTGCCGTTGAGCCTGTTGCTGCTGCATGGCCTGAAGAGCCTGTATGTTCACGTTGTTCCCGTTCATCATCTGGCCGTTAATCTGGCCTTGCATGTTGTTACCCATTTGGCCATTAGCCTGCTGCATGCGCATCATTTGCTGGAACTGAGCCTGCATCTGTGGCGTCATCTGCCGCATCTGGTTGCCTGACATGTTCTGGATCTGCTGGGCATATTGCTGAGCCAGTTGCTGGGTCATCATGTTGCCCTGTGGTGCTTGCTGATGCTGTCCCTGAGACTGCTGTGCCTGCTGCTGCAACATCAATTGGCGTTGCATCATCTGCATCATCTGTTGTTGTTGCTGAGGTGACATTTGGCCGTTCATGTTGCCGTTATTAACACCATTCTGCATTGCCGCCATGTGTTGCTGCTGAGCAATGGCTCGTTGGTGAGCCTGGACTTGGGCGATGGCCTGCTGGTTCGCCTGGTTCATGTTCTGGTTGTTCATCATCATGGCCTGTCCCATCTGCGAATTCTGAGCCATCATGTTAGGGGGCGGGCTGGCCTGAGTCATGCGAGGGGTCGACGTCATCGCAGGTCGGTTGATAGGTGTGCCATGAGACATGTTAGGCGTAGAGTGAGGGATGCGTGGTGTTCCAGATGGATGGCTCTGCTGGCTGCCTCTAGAAGACATGTTATGCGCCATGGGCACCGACATAGGTGCATTCTGGACAACCGAGGCTGGTCGTGGCGGGCTTCCTGCCATTCCAGAGTTGGTCTGCTGCATTGGGACGCTCGCGACCATAGGAGACGACATGTTTTGAGGAGTACCTTGTCGAGCAACGGGAGAAGAGGCCGGCGGTTGTGTGATCTGGGCCTGGAACCGGGGTTGGGCCTGAGCCTGAGCCTGAGCTTGTGCCTGAGCTTGTGCTTGAGCCTGTGCTTGAGCCTGGGCCTGGTTTTGTTGGTTATTAGCAACGGCATTCTGTGTGGCCCCGTTGACTGCGTTGGTGACTCCATTCGCCATTGCGTTATTCTGGGGATGGGCATGCTGGGCTTGAGCCGTGTTGGGTCTGGCATTATTCTGGCTGCTTGGCGTAGAGGCGGCTGCGCGGGCTTGTGCTTGCCGCTGAGCCTCTGCTTGTCGTAGCTGAGCCTCCCTAGCAGCAGCTTCTCGTCGAGTGCGCTCTTGCTCTGCGGCCTGTCTTTGGGCCAATACAACCGCTTCCTGTTGCTGCTGCTGTCTCTGCTGCTGGAGTCTTCGGTCATTCTCCTGCTGCTTGAGCTTCTCTTGTTCCTTCTTCTCGGCGTGTTCTCGCTTGATATCGGCGAGGACCTTGAATCTCTCGAATCTTGGTTCAAAGGTTGCACCTCCCGAGGCATCTCCATCTGCTGCACCGCCATTCTGAGCGCCAGCCATGCTTGAAGACAACCGCTCGTCGCCAAAGAGCATGTAGCGTTCCTCCTCAGCGGCAGCGGCTTCATCAGCAGCAACCTCGGCCACAGTCCTCTTGCGAGTCTTGGGCTGCGGTGGTGCTTCAGAATGCTTGGGATGAGACATTGCCTCAAGGAGAACAATCGTTTCCTCAATATTCTTGGTTGGCTCCAGCATCAAAGGTGCAGTCGTAGCCAGTAGAATTTGACCTTCTGCAGCATGGATGTTGGTCCCGTCAAGTTCCGTCTTGTCACGCTTCTGTCGCTTAGCCGGTGGTGGCATGCTGGTGGCAGTCGGCGTTGGCGGAACTATGGACATCGGTGTTGGAGGTGGAATGGCAGAGATGCCGTCGCCGTCCTTGGGAGTAGAACCCTTAATCAACAAATCCATCTGAAGGCTGAGTGCAGTAGGATGCAGTACAACCGTAAACACTTTCGGCTTGTTCGTCTTTCCTTTCACATCATCGGGAACGGGAGCGGCAACAGTGCTTTCCTTGTTCTTTTCTTCAGCGGGTTTGTCCTTTGAATCCCCACCCTTGACGTTGCCATCCGAAGACAAACTTTCCTTGGGAAAAGGGACAAAGGGGGAAGGCGTGAGATATTGGTTATAATTGTGTATGGACGACGGCACCACCGACCCCTTTGCCGGTGTGGGTTTGGCGACATCTTTTGCTTGGGCGACGGACTTGTGGTCGTGGACTTGAACAATGAGGCAGCCTTCGTAGAATGGCACGCCCGCATCAGTAAGATGTTGGAGAAGGTCGTGAGGAACCGTGCGACTCCGGATGTGATCGATGAACAGTTTCATCGGTGACTTATACGGAAACATGCCATCTTGGTTATCGAATCGAAAATGTGTCGGGTGCATATGAATGATAAGTGATGGTGGTCGACCGGCGAACTTCTTCAAGATGTAGCTGTCAGTAACCACTGTGGGCAAGTTAGCGGCTAACCGGACAAGACGTCAGTCAGCAGGGTGGTATACCATAAGGTGGAGGCTCCGCATCATGCGGTGTTGTGTCTGCAGCCATGGATGCTGAGCGAAGGCCGGCGCTGTTTCTTGAATGCCTGCCTGCGAGTTGCGATGCGGTTTCTCGGCGTGCTCGGTTGATGGGCCGCACGGTTGACGCGGTTATAGCCCGCTCGCTGGCAGAGTGCGGTGGTTGCTTCGCGCTCGGAGGTGGTTTCTTGGCCGACATTAACGGGGAGGGCGAGGATTTTGAGGAGGATATAACTCCATTGGTCTGGATCCCCGGCGGGATAGGACGTTTGGCTTTTGTGGCGACATTTTGATGGACAACAGGTCCGACTGGCGCCATCGTGTTGAAGTCGCGCTGCGCCGCGGGGGGGGCAGCAGGTAAGACGGCTTCTCTCGGCCGCCGGTATCAGATCGATGTCAATCAAAGTGATGATATCACGGCGCAAACATGGATGATTGATTCGCAATGGCGCGACGCCAGGTCCGAGGTCGGGATGCCTTTAATCGATGATGGCTGTTGGTCGCACGTCGCCTGGAGTTACGTTGAAGGAGCCGAGGGGGTCGGAGTTGAGGGCGCGGGTCGTCAAATGCAGCGCAACTCAAAATCAATAAGGATGATCTATTAGAGGTCAAGAATAAATCGATACGGCCGTCTAGACGTCTGCAGAAGCCTGTAGTGTTGTATGGTAGTCAGGTGTTCTTTTGATGAAGTTGCACGCTTAGTCGCCGCATCACGGGTGCGGTTCGTTCCCTGGCCTGAGGTGGCTGACGCCGAAAGGTGAGGTGGGTCACGTGAGCGCGGCAACCAGCATCGGGAGACAGAGATGGGCATTTGAGAGTTGAAGCAGAAGGGGAAATATTACCAAAATGGATAATATGTTTTTTTCTTCTTCGGTCAATAATCATGCAATTAGAATCTCGGCAGTTTCATCAACAAAAAGCAGCATGTCCCGTATTTCCAACTACATAAGTTCCTAGCCTGCTCGCGTAACTAAATCTCAAAAGCTTGGTATCTTCTGCCAGTCATAAATCACTCCTGGCCCTGAACTCGGCGTGCCCAGTCGTCGTTTAGCCTGGTGCTATCAGCGACCACAACGCCGCGTCCTCGGCCAACTCTCTCAGGCCTCTGCCACCACTCCTGACTCTTTCCAGCTCTCTCAGCTTCCGACTCACTATCTGCCAGACCACCAGAGCCACCGTCAGCCCCGACAACGAGGATGACATCGTGACGAAGCCAGGTCTGGAGAGTTGTGATGGTGCTGCCGTCTTCTCCAGACAGGGCCTTCTGAAGGTAGATGACCTCTGGCTGAAGATGACGGAGGATGTGAACATGGCCATTGGGCGTGGTGAAAGGGAGAACCATAGTCTCCTTCTCAACCAGAGCCAAAGCCTGCGAGTAAACAGAGTTGAACCCAGGGCTTCCAGAAGACCTGAACGGTTAGTAGGATTCTACATAAACAGGGCAACAACTTACATAGGGTTCTTCACTTCCTCGCCAGGAGTTTGAGCTTGATCGTGTCCGATGTTAGAAAATGAAGAGCTGAGTGAAGCTGGTGGAAGGTTACTCGTAGCAGTATCCACTGCAGTGTCCTTCAGACCTGGAGCATAGATCAAAACAAAGACCTTGACCTTGGAAAAGTCGTTGTGTCGGGGAATATGCGACAAGATAGACTGGATGCCGTGTTAGTATCTAACATGGACCAAATGTCAGATTTACTTACCGCGTGCTCGTGGAATGGGTCGTCTTCCTCGGGTCCAATCTGAGTATCGGCAGAGACTACTATAGCGACAGTCTTGCGTCGCTTGCCACCAACGAGGGGCGAGGGTGCCGTCGCAGGCGCTCGTTCTCTCTTAGCATCTGCTTCCTCCGACCAGGGGTTGCCATCGCCATATTGACTCTTGTCTTCTTCGCGAATTGAGGCCAAGGCTTTGCCCATGGCTGTGCCTGTAGCTGCGACGCCGGCGGCTACACTCTTACCTGTAGAGTCGATGAACTGTCGCCAGCCTCCGGAGCTTGTTGCTTCTTCGTCCACCTGTCTAATGCCGTGAGTCTGTTCTTCGGATCGCGGTCCTTTCTCCAGTCCTCTGGTATCGCTCCGACCCAAGTCCCCCGAGCGGCGGGCATGGCCGCTGCTGTAAGCTTGGTTGTCGTAGTCGAGTCCGGCAAGGTGCTCGTCTTCATCTTCGTCCTTTCGCTGGCTCCATACCCAAGCTGCTACACCCACAGTCGCGACCGTGAGAGTAACTGCGAGGGGCACCCAGTGGCTCCAAACTCCCCGTCGCGACCGCGACGATCCGTGATCGGGAGACATTTAAGCGGCGCACTGTCGCATCGCTAGGTAGAGGGGACGCGCCGATGGCAGAAGGGGGCAGAGGGCCTCGTAACGTCGTTGGAGATTCGAGGGATACTTCTAGTTGGTAATTGCGACGGATTGATGACGCCGCCTCGATGAAAACGAAATCTTATGGTCAAATACAGCTCATCTGTAACGCGGTGGCTGGTATCGCCAACATCAACAAGAGGGTGGAGCTGAGGCCATCCACCCCAGCAACCCAACCCGGGGTCAACAACCCGAGGTCCGATGAGCTCAGGGGCAACATTGCGGGGGACTATTGAATATCCGCGCCGAGGTCAGCCTTGCAGCTCCGGCACGTGAATGGCCAAGGCGTTAGGTGTGGCTACTGGTTGTGGCTGATGTAGTGGCCGTTGAGCCACAGGTGGGACATCCCACCTACTTTTTTGAGGTCTTGGCGATGATTTGAGTGACTCTTCACTGCATGTCAATGAAAACGACTCAGCTGCGACCTGCACCCGAGCATCAGTAGGCCGATTCGATCGCCAGACTAGAGACCTACATATCCGCAAAGTTACAGACGCCTCACTTTGCTACAACACTTCTCAGCACCGACTCCAGCCCAGGGCACCCCGCGGCATCATGCCCCACGCTGTCTCGATGCCCTCAACCGGGCTTCAAGCCCTCATTCTCTGCGGGCCTGGATCGTCATTTCCGACTTTCACCTCCAACCCCGATGAGAACCCCAAGGCTCTTTTACCGATTGCAAACCGACCTATGGTCTGGTATCCCATCGATTTCTGCTATCGAATGGGCATCACGAGTGAGTCACAACTGGGCGCTGAGCGCAGAAGCCTGCTCTGCAGCCGGACTGCCATATGCAATTTCGCTTTACATACAATACTGGATCTAATGCGACTTAGCCATTACTCTTATTTGCCCGCCCACGGCTTCTGCTGCCCTCACCACTGCCCTTAACACCAACCCTTACTTGACAGCGCTGCCTCTCCCCCGGCCAGACATTCTCTCGCCAGCAGATCTTGATCAGAACACGGGCACAGCCGAAATCTTGAGGCTACCTGAAATCAGGGCACTTGTCACTGGCGACTTTGTTGTTCTCCCATGCGATCTAGTGTGCGAACTCGGTGGAGAGAAGCTCCTTCAGTCCTGGATGGTCAAGTCGGCCAGCCTGACTGACCTTCTCGGAGCCTCAAGACTTTCCAATGGCCACCGCTCTCTCCCGAGTGGAGGATTGGGCGTCTGGTATGACACCAAAACTGTGACGCCGGTCAAGGGCGAGAATACCGATTTTGTTGCGACAACTCCCCTACCCAAGTCACCTATCACACCTCCCAAGGGGTCGCTATTCTCCAGTCTCTCCAAGGTTGTGTACTCGATGCCAACTGATTCTTTGAACGACCTTACGGAAGAGAGGAAGGGTTTCCCAGTCCGCCATGGCCTATTGCGAGCCCACCCTCGTATCCGGATGTTTACTACCCACAGAGACGCACACATCTATATCTTCCCCCGGTGGGTTCTGGACTTTATCAAGGAGAACGAGCGCTTGGAGAGTATCGGCGAGGACGTCATCGGATGGTGGGCCAAGGCAGGCTGGCAGTCAGGCCTAGCTGAAAAGCTCAAGATGAACTCAGTCTGTGGCCTTGGACGCGTCGAGGAGACGGCAGAGAACTCCCATGAGGGCGCCGCGTCACCTCGGGAGCACAGTCCGGATGGAAAACACGGCCTCGAGCAATACTCCCCGAAAGTTAACGCCGCCGACTCGGCGACACCAGGAATTTCTATCGAGGGCGAGTCGTCGTCGCCTGACAAAAGGGCCCCATTTGAGGTACCGCCGATCGTTGCCTATGTTCACTCAGCTAGTGGCTCCGCACCGCTGATCCGCCGCGTGGACACGGCTCAATTGCTGCTTGCCATTTCACTTCAGCTGGCCAAGCTGCCTTCACTGGAGGAGACGGGCCCCGACGCCGCCTCACCTTATGCCCATGCGAGGAAAATTGCTTATCCAGAAGGCGTCAAACCACGCACCACAATCACCAAGCAGGACAGCCTCATCGCTGAAAACGTCACCGTCGAGGAGAAGACGTCCATCAAGGAGTGCGTGGTGGGAGCAAACTCGCAGATCAATGAAGGAGCCAAGCTCTCGCAGTGCCTGTTGATGGAAGGTGTAGTTGTCGGCAAGGCTTGCAAGCTAACTCGGTGCATCCTCGGAAAGCGATGCGTGATTGGCGATGGATCCGTCCTGACTGATTGTGAAGTCCAAGAGAATCTCCTTGTCGAGCGTCGAAGTAAGTCTCACATTCCCGCCCCTGCCCACGTTTTGAGCCGCGCTAATCACACGGGCCCTGTGCAGCTGAGGACAAGGATAACAAGCTCATGAGTTCCGAGGGTTTGGAAGCTACCGAGGCTGAGATGGATGAGGTGCTCGAGGAGATGGAAGCTGAAACTGAGCTGGCCGTGGTAGACTAATCCAACCACATGGAACAAAAGTAAACTTAGATATTGTCAGAAAAGGAAATGCATAGGAACTTCTGCCAGTCAAGAGGAATTCCAAATAGAGCATCGGTCCGAGTCAACAAGGTTCGTGATACTCGGCAATCACATCTTCCGTCCCGCCATCACGGGACATCCATGTAGTTGCCCAGAGACCGTTACGCGGATATTGTTCAGCAACGTCACTTTTTCCCGTGATGAATTTGCCTGAAACTCAGCCTATCACTCGCTATATCTCAGACGAGGCGAACATGCAGGAAGCCTGGCCCTGCCCTGTAATAGGCGCCAAGAGGTGGAAACCCCATGGGATGATTACACGGGTTACCCAAGACCGCACCTCGGCCCCATACATACCCGACGCAAACCCCGGACTGTTGCAGCCTTATCGAAAACGTAAGGCAATTGCTTATCTGCAAAGGAGAAAACAACATGGGAATCTATGGTGATTTTTGCATTAGGGTTTCCCCATCTTTACTATATCCGGTCGGTTGGCCGGAAGACCCAGGTTCGTGCAGCAGCCAACTCCCGTGTACCACATGGCACTGGCGCCATAGTTCAACTAGAGGGTTTCCAGAGCTTTGCTTTGTGCAGATATTCCGTTGTTATTGCTCTAGGCTAGCCTGAAAGTGTTCATATCCCAGTCTGCCAACGGGCACCTCGGCAGTTGCATCACGTCACTTGCGCCACCAAGATCCGTCTGTCGTTTCCTATACGATAATCAAATGACATCCAAAGGTGTAGAGGACCCCCGAGAATCCCACCTCCAATTGCCGTCCTCCAGGGACTCTCACACGTTGAGAGAATATCATGATGACCCGCGTTGCCCGGGTACGGGTGGAGTCACTAACCAGAAGCATATCCAACTTTGGGCTGTGAAGCCCCCAAATAGGAGATGACCCTTGTTCTGTATCCTCCAGAAGCTTCTTGGCCGGGACTTGGGGTAGGATTCAGCAGTTGGCCCGCTATATTCCGCCTTGTAGTCCGTCGCCGCAGGCTCAAGGCCCAGGCGGGCACACCTCCCCACTAACGTTATATAATCTCTTGTCAGCGGAGACGAAACAGAACACAGGGCGAGCGGTTTCCAACCTACAGAGCCTACTTTTTGGGCTTTGGCAGGTGAGGATCGACTTGACGGTGGCTTTCGACCATGCAGGTTTCCACCCGCTCCCCCCTGTCCGGGGGCGACAAATTCTTCTTGACGGGACAGTCAGGGCCACGATCGCACCGGGTTATATACTCTTGGTGGTCAGGTTTTCGGCAGGAAAAGGTGACTCTCCAGATGGTACACATTCTGGGTCGGGGGCAGAGGAGGACGGGAGAAATCACAAAACCATTGGGTATAGGGGACAAAGACTCGGAGCCTGGGAATGGGGGCATGTGGCATGCGTATTTATGAATCCACGGCCACACTGAATCACAATCATCGTAGAGACAGGTCATTTACCCCCAAGAGTAAGATATTGTGGGCATCTTATCTGGTGCCCATGACCCCCAAGAGTTGTCAACTCGGAATCTCGGCTTGTAAGCTGAGGCTTTACTTCGCAGCATCTAGATTGAATTGCGGCGTTTGCCGCGCTAGGCCATCGCCTGCAGGAGCGTTTTTCGCGCAGAATCTGAGAGCTTGACAGCTCGCTACCATGCAAGTCGCCGGAACTGCATTCTCTAGTAAAGGTTGATATGCATTTGGGCGGCTCTGAGTGGGCGAAGGGGAGAGCACAAGTCAGGTCGAGACAACAATATTTCCCTCTACGGGCCTCGAGACCAGCTTCATGTGAGCTATCATGTCATATAAAGTTACGAGGCGTTGCAGAATGGTCTGACCACGCTAAGTACCCTCAACAAATACAATTGCCGGTCCTTCATGTATTGTGGTAATGGTGTACCACAACCACACCTCCGCCTACCCTACAACCTTGGACTTCCGAGGTGTGGCCCTGTTCAGGAGAGAATATCCCTCAGATTTGATCATTGAAACGACATTGGATTATTAAAAAGTGTGATTATCCTGATAATATCGCATGTTAGGAAGCATCTTGAAGCATGTTACATGGACAGGCGAGGACGCGGCGATAGGGCCTGAGATTGGGGTATCGCTCCGGGTCACACTTGGAGAAGCCGGTGGGCACGCGTCCAACGGTCACTTTGACCTGGAGGCGCTCTAATAACATTCCACAGCCAACCGTTGAAGACAGTTCTGGGCGTCAGAAGCCACTGGCGGGTTGGGGAAACACAACATGCGGTTGAATCAGAAAAGGAAGCCCCAACGTCGCACAACAGACCGTGCTGACACGATGTGCAGAATCTCACAGAATGTAGATTGTTTGTGTCACGGCCAAGATACTACAGAGCGAGTGTAACAGTGGCGATGCATAGGTAGGTAGGCTGGTAGGCACATGGGTGGCGGCCTCCCCTCCAGCAGACACAAGAGTGCGGATAATGCTTATCCGGTAGGCGAGGCCAAATCAGTGACTGAAAGTCCACAGGCAACCGTAGAGTCGGGACCCCTGGTGGCTCATGTTGGTCATCTCCCGTCAAGCTTCGGGAGATTCGCATGCAGTGTAACTCCGATCCCCGTGGAACACCAGGCTGCCAGATCAGATACAGTAATGCCGGCCGAGTGTGCCATTATGCCCGAGGATCGAGAATCGCATCGGCGATCGCAAGGTCCCGTAGCTCCCAGGTCAAAGAAATAATAAGTCTGGATCCTTGTAGGTATGGGAGAGAATGGGTCGCTGGACCTGACTCGACTCAGTGTGGGCCACGCGAGGGGAACCGAGAACCATCACAAGAAACAAAGCAACAGTTCGAGAGCCCACCAGGCACCGGAGAGGCGAGGCGTGCGGGAGCTACCCAAAAGTCGCATGCCCAGCATTGCAGAGTGTAATCCGAGCCAAGCTTTTCATGTGGAGAGGCCTTTGCCGGCGGCATCCCGAGGGGTAAGACCCCGGAGATCAGGGCACAAGAGGAGCTTCCCGTCATATATCAAAATCGCAAAAGTGCTGGCGCTGCAAGCCCGCAAAAATGGTTGCATTGGACTGTCACAGGCTGCTCTGTTGTGGGATATCTGGCGAGAGCCCGCAGCGGGAACCACTGTTACCGAGCGGATTGATCATGGAGCCGCCACTAGGCCATCGGCTTTTGGCTGCTTACGGCTGAGGGTACAGTAGCTTGCCTGATAGTATGCAATAGGTGCGTAAAGACGTTCGGTGATGCTGAGAATTGAGAAGGAGGGAGAGAAAGAGAAGCAGCTTGTGGTGCCCGTGACAAACCCTTTGAAGGGAGACAGCACTGAATAGGCAATAGCCATAATAACGCAGCTAGTCTAGCTGTGCAAGACGCGTCCGCTCGTTCAAAGGGATGTCCCAAAAAGACCAACAAGATGATAACACCATTAGCAAGTAGTAAGTGTGCCTCCGCATCTGGGCTGAAAGAGGTGAGCCCAGGATATCGTGTCTGGGGCCGCTTGAACGATTCGTACAGAGAGTTCTCCAGCGCCATCTCGGCGAACGGAAGAGGGACCACCACCTAGGGAACCCCTGTCCATCAGATGACGCTAGGGCTGGCCATGGGAGGCGGAAAAAAGCAACGGTGCTGTGCGAGGGCGTGGATGGCGCAAGTAGACGGCCACATTTGTCTGATTACACCTTGGTTTTGACAGTGGTGGCAGGATATGACTGATCATTCTGCGAGAACCTGTCGAGTCTTGGATTGTCCAACACAAGGTCTCGACAGGAGTAGCAGGAGCAGGGCTTGTCACTCTGGAGATGGAGAGAGAGTCGCGGACCAGAGGACGCGGGGTGAGACTCGGTAGAGAGCTGGCAGATCGATGATGACATTTGTGCGGCCAAGAAGCAAGTCGACATGAGATCGCCGCTTTGAAGAGATTTGGATGTTTGAACAGAGAGAGCCGTTTGATCCTGTGTGACACAAAACATTGTAGTGTGTCTGTGGTTGCACACAAATGCTCATCCCATGATCGGATATCCAGAGTCGGAACTGGGACGGAGCAAGACCATTTCGGGATGACAACGGCGATGAGCGAGGCCTGGGATCCATATCGAGGATTACGAAGTGCTCATCTAATCAATTGAGCTGAAGAGCTGTGGACAGGCACCCGGAGCCCCGATGGGAACCAGCTCTGATGGCTGGGGTGCTGGGGACTAGGAGGATTGAAGCACGCGAGACTGAGCGGGAAGTGGATATGGTTATCTGACTAGGGCGCGTCAACGCAGTCAATCCCCATCTCTGTCCCCATCTCTGGCTTCTGAGGCGCTGAAAAACTTACGATATGACGAGCAAATGCAGGAGGTGGGTAGGTCGGTATGTGGTTGGATTACAGGCACAGCTGCCACGCTTGGGGCCACGCTGGTTCGCTGCAGTAGGCGTTCTTTGCTCGACAGGACGTTGAGAAATGAAGTGCAGATAAAATGGAGCCCGACAAAGACAGTCCAGACAGACAGACAGACAGACACGCAGAGAGAGGCAAAAGCCATGATGGAGATGAAAAGAAAAATGGACCTGGAAAAAGAACGGTTTTGGCGGGGGCCGAACCCGGCGTTGCCGGTACAGCAGGAACAGCAGGAGGGGCAGCAGTTCAGGGCACCGTCCCAAAAGGGAAGGGGCATCGTAGCACAGTGCGACACGCGTCAGGGCGCATACCGTCGTTTCTCGTTCCTGCTCTACTCGTACTCCGTTAGGTAGCCGTATTGCGCAGTAGTTCCCAAAGATGGGATCTGAGTTATTACCAAACGCCAATCCATCCATCGCAATGTCTCATCCGTAAACCTACCGTCAGCCGGCCAGGGGCGTGAGAAGAGCCGATTCAGCCTGTCCGGTACCCACGACCTAACGTTACCCCCGCCCCGTTCCCTGCCCTGCTCGCTCGGTTCCTAGCTTCCCAGGAGGATCCCTGGATCGGCCCCGGAAGATCGACCGGCAACGCTAAGAGGGCCCTTGACCTGCGGCCTCCGCGACGGGGTCACCACCGGGCTCCACGCCGATGACAGAACCACGCATCTCGTCCTATCATGATTCAGTGCGTCCAAGAGCCTTGTCTAATTGCTACCGCGACGAACGGACTCCCGTGAGCCTCGCGTTAGCGGTTTTGCTCGAGGGACCGCTAACGCCCTAACGAAGTGCTGCTATCTGCCCCTTTGTTATGACTCCAGTCGCCCTTGATCCAGAGCGCGTTCGCGTTCTCAGGGCGCCTTGATGGCCAAAGACACAGACACGGGCACGACTCCATTACCCCTCTAACCCTTTAACTTTTTGACCCTTCGAAAGACGATAGATTTACAGATATTGCCAAAAGATGAGGACATGGGAAATGAGGAAATCAAGGGAAGCTGGAACTATTGCCATTTGTCCTCTTCTCAACTGGGGGGCCGAGTCCGCAATGTTGGTAGTTCCTCGGACCTGACAAGTTCCCCGACAGTTGAGAAAGCGTCCACCATGGTTGAGCGACATATCATTATTTTGGCCGTCGGCTCTCAGCTTGAACGCCTCGGGACCTTGGACTTGGACATGGCCAGGGCCTGGCCTCCCCGGCCGAGTAGCCTCGATCGGCCAGCCCTGACGAGCCCACCACAATCCACACCACCACAGCCTCCCAGCGCCTCCAGCTGCCAAGCTAATGTTGAGTAACCCGAGGATTCGTTTATGGTGCGCGCGCACTGTCCGTAAGGACAACGACCGTTCTCCAAGCGTTGGGGCTAGTCAACAACGAGAACCGTGCGTGGCTCACAGTAAACCTCTTACGGTAGTTGATGCCCGTGAGGCTCTGGATCGGGCTTACCATCTCTCAAGCGTCAATAGGGTCTGGATGCCCATTTCCTATTGTTCTCACTCCCCATAGCCGCCCTTCCCATGCTCACACGCGTCTTTTTTAGCTCGGCGCGAGGCTGTTCATCCTCTCAAGATGCGCACTATTCGGCCTGTACCACACCAAGGCACGTTGGTCTACTGTACCCATGCCGTGCCACCTTCCTGCGCTGCAACCTAGTCGATGCTTCTTCTTTCACCGGACCCGACGTCTGGCCAGCCAACTGCCAGCCTTGTTGGACCGCACAGGTGCCGAGCGTGGAATGACATCACGAATTTCCCGCGCACATGGCGATCAGTCTGGAGAGAGAGGCCGACGTTGGTCTTCCCGCGTTGCTTGTCAACGGCACAACGCTCCGAAACGTCCATATCGGAACAGGGGTCACCACCCCGACGGCCGGCTCCCCAAGGTCACTGGGTCCAAGGACAGTACGTTTTGTGAATACGTACCGTCATAATTGATAATGCGCCCTCAGGAACAGCCGCAGGTCGCGTTGAGTGAGACCTGCGCCGCAACACCAGTCTTATTGCTTTTCCCACATAGGGCCAGATTACTGCTTTGCCCCCTTTGCAGACATCTAGAGTCTCCACATCTTCATCTGTTGAGGGCATCTTTCGCATTGATGCTTCTTACCTGAGAGGGCTAAAGGGAGTCGAGTATTGAACACCCAGACTACTATGGATGGGGACTGTCTCTCCTTGAAAGTTACACATCCAGGCACACTCAGGAACACACAATTCGGGTCCTCTCGGCCAGAATAGCCTTGTCTCAGCTTGACGGTCCTTTAGGCGGAAATTTCACCTGGTCCATTCCAAGTCTTGTCCCATTCCTCGGTGTCCTGTCCATTACAGCTGGGGGCAAGAATCGGCGGTCCCAAACGAGATCTGATATGCCCCCGCTCGTGCACCCATCATGGCAGCTATGGGGTTTGCTGAGCTTTCTGGGGATGGAAGGGAGGTGTGGTGAATAGTTTTGAAGGCTTGACAGGTCCAGTGGCAGATCGAGATGGGTGAGATAGTGGGTTGGCGCCGGACCTCACTAGAGCCCACCCCATGGGGTAAGGTTTATGAACTATGCAGGGTCCGATCTGTTTTCTTGCTGGTCGTGGGCCATACTGATCCTTGGCTTCAGGTGTGTGCGCATCATGACTTCCACCCTCCTCCCTCATCGTCCGTCGGGATCCACAACATGGTTCAGGGCAAAGGCTCAACTGGTAAGGTGTGGCTTCAAGGAACCACACTGGCGCTGGCGTCAGGGACCCCGTTGGCACACGCCCACAGTTGGCTCGTACGCCGTCGCTGCTAACAAGCTTGTTCACTGTAGCTCGACCACTACGACATCCTTTGTTCTCGCTTTTAACGTCCTGCGCCTTCCTCTGGCCTTGGCTCGAGTCAAGTGCTCAAGTGCCCGCCGCTCGGATCAAGTGCCAAGTCTGTCATGGTCAATTTATCGGATCTGCTCTTGTTATAACTAGTAGTGTGCTAGCCGAGCTGAGGGTGTTCGAGGGCACGCGAAACATCCCCAGGGACACTTGGTGATAACTGATACACCATCATCCAAAACATCACACCTCTCTATGCGAGCAATATTGTAAAGAATCCACAGTGGAGCACGCCTCTCCCGCCCTACTCCTGGGGGAACTGATCTCGATTTGGCTACAGACCATCGACCCCGGTCCGCATTCTTGCTGCTGCAGCGCACTTCCTGTCTCTCGGTCACTTACGACTAGCACCAGGTACATTTAATGATCTACCGTGGTTGATCTGCAGAGTGGATGTCTTAAAGCCGCAGGTCTCTTTACAGCAAAGCTCATTCCACCTCGTTCTCTATATCTTCAAGGGCGTCCGTCCTCGTTGTCGAAAAAGCATTCCGACAAGACTCACAGATCATTCAGAGCCTGCAAGCACCAAGACTCTTGACTGTTTCGACTGAGCCTGTTCAGACTTTGGAACAACTCTGAGAACCATCACCCTCCTCTTCAAGGGCACTCAGACACATACACCTATTCCAACACTCCTCTTTCTATCATTCAATCCTTCAACCACACTCCCTTTTATCATCTTCAAGATGCAGTTCGAGTCGGATTTCCGGTTCGACATGGACGACAGCTTCAGCCTGTGCAGCCAACCCATGTCCTGCCCTTCAACCTCGACTAGCTTCTCATCCGCCTCTTCCGCCTATGACCCCTTCACGCCTACATCTCGACGGTCTACTCCTCATGAATTCGGCACTATGGAGTTCGACGGCCCCTACAGCGCATCTTCGCAACGATCTGAACTGACTCCTCCTTCATCCTCGATGGGCAAGTTCCTCTTTGGCCCTATTAAGACAGAGCATCATGAGCACATGTCTTTCTCAGATGGTCTTCCCAACACTCCCATCAAGCGAGAGCATATGGGCTTCGATTATGAGCAGATGATTGAGATGAACATGGCTCACCAAGGCTCCATGGGATCATTGACACCATCCAACTCTTTTGGCATGTATGGATACTCTCCAGACACATCCATGGGTGCATCTTTCATGATGACCCCCACTCAGAGCATATCTGGTTCTGAAGCTGCCGACACTGCCTCATCCTGGTCTTGCGCCAACGATAGCCCCATCTCCTTCTTCCCCAACAAGCAGCTCTCGAACGAATTCGAGTCTTTTGAGCTTGACCGGCACTCCCAGTCACCAATGGGTGCTTATTCTCTGCATGACCCCAACTCACCCAACCGGATGCGTGCTCAGCGAAAGATGATGGTGCACGAGATTCAGCGAAAGACCACAGAGCTTCAGCGTGCCCAGATTCGATCATCACGGAAGCGATCTGACAAGCCTGAGTCCGCACAAGTCGATGTTGTCCGAAGGGCGATGTGCAAGTGTGATTACCCTGGCTGCCACAAAGCGTTCCGACGCAACGAGCATCTCAAGCGACACAAGCAAACGTGAGTACTACCTCCTTTCGATGAGCCTCAAACAGTGGCTAACCAACTTGACAGTTTCCACGGTGAAGGCCCCAACCGGTTCTCTTGCGAGTTCTGCGGAAAGGATCAGTTCAACCGCCAGGACAACCTCAACAACCACCGCAAGCTGCACGCACGACCCAACAGCCGCAACCGCGGAGTTGAGTTCATTCCCGCGGCAGTTCCTGTGATCGAGCAGGAGGAGCGCAGCCGGAAGCGACGAGCACCGTCAAAGGCCAAGGCTGAGAAGCGGGACCCCGAGTACTGAGCAGAACACATGGACTCATCCTCGCCGGGTACCTTGCTTGAAGGAACTGCACCCTCGCCACCTGCGAGAAAACAAGACAGTCGAGAGGAGAGTGGGGACGCTCAGATGAGACATACATCACAACACACCCGCACCATCCGCTTGGAGACATGCACGCACACACACCTACTTACATATTTGGCCACACACATTCACATTCAACATTTTCGACATAAGAAGCGGAGCTGGGAAAAGAGAGGAGAGGCTTATACCATCTGCAGCCTGGCCGTCATGTCGACGCCACAAGCAGCACAGTAATGCGTGGCTCAAGCAAGAGGCTCCATTGGGAAGACCAACAACGAGGAAAGAGACGACGAGAGGATTGAAGGTGCAATGGTTGTACGATTTTGACTTGAGAAGAGGCGGTAAGGGTTTGCTTTCTTGGTTTGCATGATTTGCTGTACACACACACAACCAAGTCCATTTACGGCGGTGTCGAGGCGTTTTTTTCACGGGGGTTCTGTACCGGTGTCACACGAAAGGAATCATTTTTGTCAAATTTTTTGGTTGGGTTTTTGTCACGGCTGTATTGCACATTCTTGATGATGGAATGGTTCAGAAGAGATGAGGTGGCGGGCATTGGAGTGAGCAAAGGAAAGCCCAGTTAGTTCAAAAAAAAAAAAAAAAAAAAAAAGATAAATCATTTTCACCATCTACTTTCCAATGTTTGACGAGCACTCTGAGACGTCGTGACATGACGATAGTTGGCAATACTTCACGGAGGTGGCGTCAAGTGGAGGATTGACGTGGAGTTATGGCGCGGAGATATGACGATGGTGAATGGATGCCCAAGGCGGATTTGGTGGCCAAGTGGACTGGAGAGACCAAGGGAGACAGGAACGAAGACAACTTGCTAGCATCATGACTTGTGGTAGTTTGGCAACGCTGGCATTGGACTCTAGACTGACTACCTATTCCAAGAGGGGACGTGGCGACATGAGGCAAACGATATCAAATATGATAGATGCGAGGTTGAAGAAACCAAGCCTCTGATTGGAAGAAGAAAGGAGCCTGACGCAAATTGAGCCACTGAGTTGCGGCTTGGGTTCCCAGCATATCATTGACTGGCGAGGATACTCGCTTACAATGGAGACCCCATACTGTCTCAGATCTCGGGCGAGGAACCGTCAATCCGCGAGTCAAAAGGGACCACTTTAAAGCAGACCAGACCAAGCCAGTCCGGCGCCGGGGCCCGGAGTTTTGAGGGTACACACGGACTCGTTTCTTTTGTGACATGCAGCCAAGTGGTAGGTATTCCACTGCGCTGGGTTTCGGTGGGAAGGAGGTGCGCGATGAGTTTCGGGGGCGATGAGTTTCGGGATCTGACAAGTGACTGGACGGGTTCATACGTTGCACAAATCTGCTGTTGGTCGGTGACCATCTAGGAGGCGAAAACATGGCGTTTGATTAAGAGCATGTCAGTCGACGAGAGAGATTGGTCTAGTGAAAAGCGCGCGTCTGTCTGTTTTGCTGTTCTGATAGTGAGGGAATGTCAATGGCGTCTTTTGCGTCTTCGCCTCGACCAATGTCGACGCGAGGAATGTAGACCACCTCTACTAATTGGCTCTAGTGGAGCAAGCAAGTCGAGGACTCCAGTCAAGACTAGCTCGAGGGGACAAAACAATGGCCGACAGATGATCTGAGCGACTGTCTCGCATGCTCTGCGGGCCGTGGTGGAGAGTGAGAGCATGTGGGATGGGAGACAAGGGGCCCTTCCCCCCTTCTCACCCGCCGCCGCCCGTTGAGGAAAAGAAAAGGTCAACGTGTGCTATAGGTGGCAGGGTATGCATAACTGCAGGCTGATACAAAGGTCGAGGCATGCAGAATGGCGGAGATTGCATAAGGAGGCAGAGTGGAAATGGCGATGGGCTTGAGAGCTCGTTCGCTCGCTCATCATGGCTTTGGTTTTGGTTTTGGTACCAAGTGCGTAAATCAAACCACTCGATGATGGAACTGGGGGAATGCCAAGAATTGGCCTTATGGGGCTGAACGGTAGTGCTGATAAGGGGAATGAGTGACGATCTGCAGACGTTAGGGGCTCATTACTAGTATTGCATTGCATTTGTCTTGATTCAACGCTTTGGAGTTGTATTATCTGAGAGAAATAAGAGTGTATGTGATGAAATGGTGAAGAAGGGCTTGTCGATTGGGGGCTGAGAAAGAGGGCTGACACAGGGCCGTGGACCCTGTGTGTGAGCTGTGTGCGAGGGAGAGGGGTCTATGTTGGCTGCTATTGTTGAGCTGGAGAGAGGGGTCCAGTACAGTCTCAAGCCATGTTTACTCAGACTGACTGACGTCCATGCGAGACTGTGGTGGTGGGTGTGTTGGATGGAATGGGACGAGATGAGACGAGGCTTGTGTAACGAGGTTGATTCGGAAGAAGGCTCTGGAACCTCACACAGCATGTAACTGAACCAGGGGCACAGACATACAGATGACGGGCTTGTCTTCTTTGCTTTGGAGAATATGCATTTATCTATTCTGGGGAATTGAACAGTGTCCACAATTTGAAGCCATTGATGCTCGAACCAACACCAACAATAGATTCAATCCATTCAGCCTCCCTCGGGCGATCTGTTCAGCTTCCGACCGAGTCCTCGGAGTGGTCAACAGGGCCAAGACCACTATGACAAAGAGGGTCTGTCGAGCCTTGCCCCTTTGGAAGGATTGGCGCTCGCCTGCGACGGGAGACTAGCGGGAATGGCTTCAGCTGGGATCTTTTGTCAACGTTTTTTCCCCCCCGGCACGGCAAGTGGACTTTTTGTAACGGGGTTGATTAGATAGAGTTTATCCCACTGCCGAAACTCTCTTGATTTTCATCGGCAAAGATAACGAAGAAGCAAATGTCATGATACAATGTTTTTGCTATTGGTTCTTCAATCAAGCCCTGCTCGTACCTGTAGCGAATACGGAGGGGTTCTAGGGAGATTCGTATCTGAGTAAAAAAGCCACGCGCCAGAGTGGATGGTTGCACAGCAGTAGAACCGTCAGTTGTGATAGTGACAATGAGGCAGCTAAGAACGGAGGAGTGTGGGAAAAAGAAAGTGACCTGGAAGGAAAAAGAAAAGACGACATGACCGTTTTCAGCGCTTGGCATAATGGGGATCGACATACTCCGTGCGGAGATGGTCAGGTAGTACAGTACGATTGGCAATCGCTTCTGTTTCTGTGAGATGTGATAGATATGAAAGAAGAAGTGTAGAGATGCGAGATATAGTGGAGAGAGATGCTGTGTAGCCTGCCGGAGAAATTTACTTGGCGATTAACTTGGAATAGAGAGATCTTGGGGAAGTGTCACGATCCTAGGGCGATCAGGGACAGATGAAGCGTTGCATTATGACGCAGTAAAGGCAAGATGATGGGTATTGAGGGATGCCCCCATTACCAGCTGTGAACTACCTACTGTACAGTCTAACAGTATTGTACGTGAGCCCGAGTTGTCAAACTACACTAAGAATTTAGTCCTTATAGTAGAGCTACTATTATCGTGATTTATCATTCTTCGTTTGTCGCTTAATGAATATCATTTACTGGCCTTTTCCGCGTCGTCGTCTTGATCCCAGTCTGGAGGCTCTTGGTGTTGGCGGAGGTGGAGGGCTCACAAAGAGGACTGTGCGTAGCTGGCCTAGACTGTCGCTTTCTGTCAATCCCTCCACCTTGATCATCCGAAAACCATCCTCCACTTCAGCCGATTCATCAACAGCTGAGCAGCGGAGCTTCATTCATTCTCTGATTCTATTACAGCCTATTCACTCAGGCACGTGCCGCCCCAGCCCCCCTCCTCTCCGGTTGTTTGCTTGTGCTTGTCTGTTGGTGGCACCATTATCGGAGCGGGGGCCATTCAGGCTTCATCTTGCCGTGCATTTTCGGAAAAGGCCCCTTTCTTTGTTACCCGGGCAAACTTTCATCTAAAAAAAAGAGAGCGCATATATACGCGATTCATGGCTTCGCTTCCTTCCTACCAGGAAGCCGTCTCCATTGACTGGCTCCGCCTTGTGGCGCCGTACATCTCGCCTCGTGACTATGCCGCCCTGTGCCGCGTCAACCGTCGCTTCTGGGACATGTTTGCCCCACGTCTATGGAGGGATGTTGCGCAGTCGGGGAGAGACGTTGGCGTAGATTCTGAAGATGGCAAGTTACGAGCCTGATTGCTGCAGAGCCTCGTTCTGTGGCTTTGTCAAAGGAAGCCGACCTGTTGCTGACGGTTCTAGGCCTTGGATGGCTGCTCAACTCTGTCTTTGGCCAACTCGGCCGCACAAGGCCCGAGACGAGGAGCCTTGTGAGAGTCTTTGATGTGCGGTTGGCTGGGGGTCTCTATTCATTCAACATGGGTAGGAACCCCAACAATAGCCTCAGAGAAGCCGTCAAGACTTTGCCAAATCTGTCCTGCTTTTTGATTGATGGACGCCAAGATTTGAACCCAGCTGAGTTCATGCACACCCAACGGCATGTCCTTCTGTTGAGTATGGCAGACTGTCCGATTCCGCTGCCCACCAAGTTTGTGTCATACGAATGCCTTCGCGGGCTGGTGTACCTTGACATCTCTGGCACCCCGGGCTCTGTCCGGCCGTTCTTGCAGCGGGATCTGTTGCCGGAGCTGCGAGTGCTGAAAATACGGTACAAGGAGGTTGATGATGCCGCGTTGGAAGCCCTGACCACTCAGTTTGAGACGCGCCTGTGGAGCCTTGATCTCGGCAGCAACAAACTGACGGATCATGCACTCGAGTTTCTCGGCTCCCGGTGCCTGTACCCGACAGATCTGCGCTCCGACGTGCACTTTGACGTTGAGGGCAAGCTGGAATTCGGAAGGGCCGCGCCAGATTACGGAAGTTGGATCCGTGTGGTGGAGTCACCTTGGAGTGGTTCTTTTGATCATCCTGAGCGACATCTTGTTGATGCACCATCATATGATCCCCATGATACTCTGCCGCAGGAAGACCAGCTCAAGCGGTTGGACGGGAGAGGCCCCATCCAGCCCGACTCGTCAGATGGTGTGTGTAGGGGCCTCCTAGGCGAGGATCCCTATTTCGCCTCGGTCAGTTTCCAGTCCTCTCGAGGCCTGACACATCTGAACCTAACCGACAATCAAATCTCGTCGCTCGGGATTCGGAAGTTGCTCACACTCGGCCGTGGACATTTGCAGCAATTCAGTTGTGATTCAATGCCCCTGGTCCCGCCTTCAAAGGCCAGTGCACGAGCCTGGCCGAGGACAGCAAAGTTGTATGGATACTTGTACGTGCACATGCTACGGCCCGTTTTATCGTCGAACTTGAGGGCTGTAAGGCTGCACCACTCGGTCGTCACGCAGATCCCGACGCTGGAGATTGATGGTCTCTCTACTATGGCTCGCCTATATACCGCCGAGACCTCTATACTACCACGGTCCGAGAAGGCCTTTCCTCAGGCCCTAGTTCCAGACACAAACCCACGCTTGACGTCCTTGACTCTGACAAGAATCCCGCGAAGGTCTTGCGGCCCATTGATCAGTAAACTCGTCAACTTTTTGAAGCTGTTGTCGATCCAGGAGCGAATCATTTCGGATGCTCAGTCACGCCGAGGACCTTGCACTCTGGTTGGTCTGAGACATTTGCGGCTCGAGTTTGAGCCTGATCCATTCGATGAGGGTTTCTCCATGGCCGAGGACTTGGATGCTGAGGAATTACTGAACTCTGGGGATAAAGGCTTCAGTTTCTTTGACGACGAGGTTCAGCCGCAGCTTCCGAGACCATCCTCCACGATCAGCCAGACGCTGAATTCCAGTCTACCCATTCGACCTGACGAGTCGGTCCGACACGAGCCCGAATACCTGAGTGTAGACGTCTCGTTGGATGAGCAGCTTACCAAAGTGCAGGTATGGATTGGACCCAAGGTGAGTGGCAATTCTGTCGTAAGTGAGTATAGGAGGTTGGTGATGGAGCATCACATCCGCGATCATATCGGACCGGCGACACCTGAACAGACACTCGCGGGGATACCCCCCTCAGCCTTGGTATTTCACACGGCGTGGTGCATGGCAGTAATGCCTCCAACTATCGAAACGCCGACTCGTACCAACCTTGAGGCTATGAAGGACGTCCTAGTCGAGCTGAAACGGTTCCGACTGGATGGGAGGGCTAAATATCGGGACCTGCAGAGGGAGTTTGGCAGTCGGAGAGTACCCCCCGGGTCGCCTCACGGATTCTGGCTGGGGCGTCTCGAAGTGTCAACTCTTGAGTCGATGCCCCAGAGTAGACCCTCACAATACTGGCGGTAGGGGTGGTTTTGGAGAGTCATTCACCAACTTGACTATTCAGATCCCTGCCACCCCGGTTGTCAGCGATGATGTATTTAGCGCCGGAGGAGTCAACGATAGCGGATGGCGTTCGGGATGGGCGATGCTAGCTTCGGCATTCACACGGATCTGGCGTTGCTAAATTAGCCTCGGGGAACCAGACTAGGAGCCGGTAACTGATGGCCACGGGGCCCTTGGTAGTGGATATTCATGACTCGGGGGAAAAAAGCCAAGACTAAACGGCCAACTTGTTTTCCCTAGGAGGTAGGGCGAACGTTAAAACTCTCATGTTAGAGTTTCTATAGTCTCTTGACTTGAGAGAAGCCAAGTCAGATCTTGAAGCACTCTAAGTCGAACGGCCTTGTAACTATTCACAACCGTTTGTAACACGAATGTCACTTGACTGTTACGCGTATCGAGTCTTTAGATCTGTCTAAACCATTTCGAGAGTTGCCGATGATCGTTAGATACGGGCGTCCCATTTAGGAACATGTTGGCCCTTCGAGCGTCGGAAGCATGACTCCGATGTTCAACGTCATTGCAAGAGACCTGTAACATGACATGATACTCGAACCAACTCAGCTGACGAGGCGATGCTGCCAGCTAGTTTTTACCGAGGGTCAGATCCCAGGTACCTGGGTCTTCCTCCAGCCACTCAGGTTGAAGAAAGTGAGACATCAACATTACCTGCCTTGGCAGTCCATGCCGCCGCTGGACCAAAAGCCCCGATCATGGGAACTCAAAATCGTCGATAGTTGCCAACTACGGCAGTGACCTGTAACATCTCGCCACTCTTGAGGAACTTTCCCATGACAAGCTGACACCGGACTTTACGGGGAGGGACGATGCGGACTTTTCTTTATCCACTATAAACTTCGTGTCGGGAAATGTTCGCTTACAGCGTTCAAGACAACTGTAAACTTTAATCATGAAATGTTCTGCAGGTACATGGGCATATCCCCTGTATCGGAGTAGTTCCGTCCCAGCCCTCGCATCGTTTTTCTCATATTATTTGGGGCATAAGTTGCGAAGGTATTCAGCTGAGATGTGTCAAAGCGCGATAGAACCGAGAAACAGTTTACAAAGGTTGATCTGATTAGAGAGTCTCTCTTGACATCTCCCTTTACAGCCTTTCGCATTAGATGGATGGAGTGGGATCCACGGATCCCGAGTACTCCAGACTTGCGACGTGGCCAGTGCCTCGCATACTCACCCCCTCGCATTCCAGGAACAGGAAACATTGGAGAAAAGAGGGAGGGGTAGTATCGGTCCCAAGACAATGGGAACTCGTCGATGCCACGCGCGCCCGCGCCGGTTAGTCGTGTGGTGTTTGACGCTGGTTCTTCGAGAAAAGAGAGACCCAATGCCCCTGCGTCAAAACCGACTCCGCGCGGCCTGGAATGTCCATTTTGACTTGCACCGCCTGGTTGAGATCTGACAGTTTTGTGCTTCATGTCTTTGGAGTCCTTGGCGGAGGTCCTCTCTCACGGTCTGGGCTATTCCAATTGATGCAGGGTCCTTTGTTGAGGAACCAGAAAAGAGAATAAGGGTTCAGCCTTCAAGAGTTTTTTTGTGTATCTCAACTGAGACCTCGCGCCATGAGGCTTACATGAGGGGTTCGCTTTCTGAGGAACTGCCCTCGCGGCAATGGCAGAGTTCTTCTCACAGTGAGAGAGATGTGCCCAATCCTGTAACCTCTTGAGCGCTAGCGCAGCGACCCGAGCCGTCGGCCTCGATTTGAGGTTCTCTCGTTGGCTGGATTCATCCGTCGCGAACTTTCACAAAAAAATCGACATGTCGTTTTATTTAAAATGCTCGGTTCCCCAGCCGTGGAGATTAAAACAGGGCCTAGACCAGCCTGTCGGGTCCAAATATGAGTGAAAGAAGAAAAATCCACGCAGAATTTGTCCAGATGAACCTTGTAGAGACTTTTTTTTCTTTTCTAATGCAACATAGAGGAGTTCTTTTTTTTTTTTCGTATCCTTCTTTCCCACGAGGACGGGATGTAACTGCGCGACATTTTGCGGGAGCATGGACTAAAAAGTTTAGTACGAACTGAGATAGATTGCTTGCGCCCTACGCTAGGTAGTATCAAGATGAACTAAATCTTGGTTGACACGGTTGGGGGAGAGAGTTGGAGGAGAGATAAATGGATACAGGGCGTGTGCCGGCCTCGCCGCTGCACCACACTCGACACCAGCGCTATATCTCTTGCATTCTTGGGGTCATCTCACCCCTTAGTTATCGGGGATCTGGGGATCAACTCCGATGGTCTAGATTAGGCAACACTAGTCAGCCAATCTGAGAATACAACTAACAGAGGCGTGTGCGTACAGCATCAAGCCATCATGACTAGCAGAGAGAGGGGAGAATACCCTCACAGTGCCCTTTCAAAGTGGATGGCGGACACTCCCGCTCCTTGCATGGGCGAAAATCGAAATAGTTCCCTCTGCCAGCCCAGACTCCCGGAATCCTCGGAGCAGCCTTGTCTATCTGGGCGGAATATCCGTTATGTGAGATGGACAAAGATCGAGATCAGCACCGGGAGGTTGGGTCCCCTTCGATCGAGACGGCGGTTCTTGGCAGGTTGTTGGCGTCGGTTTATGCATGCTGACAAGAAGGACAAGGGGGAGAAAGAGGTCCGAACAACATCGGGGGCATGCGTGGCCTGGTAGATCGATCCTAGGGACTCGGGCAGGGCTCGTAATGGTACCGAAACAAATCTGTTGCAAGTCGTACGGTCATCTCTCATGATGTTCAAAACTGCTCACGGGTGTTACAGACTTGGGAGAACAAGACGATGCTGTAACACGAAACAAAGAACCAAGAAACAAATCACACCACGTCCACCGTCAGCTTTATTAAGGACCCTCTCAGTCATGCCATTCGCACCCCGGACCTCGGCCGGTCGCCCCACCTTCTCCGGCCGCTGATCCCGGCCGGCCTTGCTCGGTGACGGCTCCGAATGGAGCGAAAACTCAATTGACCCGGGGTTCATCATCTGTATATAGCGAGAGGAACAAACCACCTCGAACGTCATCTGAGCAGATAATCTACAGACAATCCATCAAGGGGCGGTTTCTCAAAGGGGGATAAAAGTGATATAATGGCAGAGTTGGCAGTGTAGATCATTGTAGTAGCAAACATTCTTTATTGTATTCATTTTCATTACTGTTCTTTCACTCTCATTCATTCCCTGTGATTCTTACATCATACCACTCATTCACACATCTACACTCTCTAATAATTCAACAATGAAGTCCGCCATCGTCGCAGCTCTAGCCGGCCTAGCCGCTGCCTCACCAACCCGCCTGATCCCCCGAGGCCAGTTCTGCGGCCAGTGGGATTCCGAGACTGCGGGAGCCTACACCATCTACAACAACCTCTGGGGCAAGGACAATGCCGAGTCTGGGGAGCAGTGCACCACCAACAGCGGCGAGCAGAGCGACGGCAGCATCGCCTGGTCCGTCGAGTGGTCCTGGACTGGTGGTCAGGGACAGGTCAAGTCGTATCCCAACGCTGTTGTTGAGATTGAGAAGAAGACTCTCGGGGAGGTTTCTAGCATTCCTTCAGCTTGGGATTGGACTTATACTGGCGATGGTATCATTGCCAACGTTGCGTACGACCTCTTTACGAGCTCTACAGAGTCAGGAGATGCCGAGTACGAGTTCATGATCTGGCTTTCAGCTCTAGGAGGAGCTGGACCGATCAGCAACGACGGATCACCCGTGGCAACCGTCGAGCTCACTGGCACATCTTGGAAGCTGTACCAAGGCAAGAACAACCAGATGACCGTCTTCAGCTTCGTGGCGGAGTCAGACGTCAACAACTTTTGCGGCGACCTGGCAGATTTCACCGACTACCTCGTCGACAACCACGGCGTCAGCAGCTCCCAGATCTTGCAGAGTGTCGGTGCTGGTACTGAGCCTTTTGAGGGTACCAATGCTGTGTTTACTACCAACAACTATCACGCTGATGTTGAATACTGAGCTGGCTGGGCCAGTTAGTTTTGAGTTATGGCTCAAATGTGGATGGGATGTTAGGGGTGGTTGTTTTGGTGTATATACTTTGTAGACTGTGGTAATTGTACATAGAGGCTTTGATCAGCCAATACCACTTGGACTAGGATCCATGATATACCCCGAATGCAAATCTCATTGTATGTCGTACTGTATTCACGAATGTCATTGTGTCGTTTGGCTCGTATTGGGCCATGATGGGCTGTCCTCTCCCCTTTGACCGCCGCCCCGTGACAAAGGGTATTCGGACTGCAAGCTTCCATCGATATACAAGTAACTTAGATCTTTGATTAGAGTTGGACAATGCATCACATGGTCCCTTCGCCTGTGGATTAATAGGGGTTCCAGCCGAAACCTCCCTACATCGGATCATGACACTGCGGTAGTAGGCTCATTTATAGCAAGTAATGTTAATTCTTCCATAAAATTGATCGCAACAGATACTAATGCATATAATAGATTATGCGAATCATACTCACATTCAGACCTTAGCTGCAGTGTCGCTCCAATGCTCTGCATTGATGTACACCCGACTGCCAACCTCATGTCATTCACGGCATAATTCACGCTCCATGTTTTCAGAGCCTTCTCAAGAGAATCTTGGAGATAGCCATGTTTTTTGTCATTATTCTTGAATCTTTATGAGTAGTCGATAAGTTCCTGAAGAAACGCAAAGTGCGTGGCAAAGGTAAAGACGTCGCGTGATGGGAAGCAGAACATCCAGAGAGACCATTGCCAAATTTATGAACAACTCTCAACACATTTAAGTAAATAGCCTTAATATAATTTGCATGGCTGATTAATTAAGGCTTTCCTTTGCTTGGATTACTATCTCTTATTCTAAGGGTTATACCCCCAGGAGAAATGAAGCTCATCCTGGAACCGCCCTGTCTTTTGTATGGCGGCCCATTCGGCGCCGTGTGTGCCCCAAACATACTTAAAGTCGAACTCGGCGGACAATTCGAAGGGGAGGGACTATTAAACAGGCTGGGGAAATGTAAAGAATGGCTTGCTGCAAATAGGCACTTGGCTATCCTAAATATTAGACAGCATAGCTGTTTTACCAGCAGATATATAGTTTACGAGACCAAGATTTATCAGTCGGTCTTCTTGGGGGCAATAGCGAGAATATCCCACTCTCGGTAGTGATCGAACTCGTCGCCCGGGTCAGGGGTGGCCAGGTAGACGTCGGTGCTAACTCTTGTACACCCTAGCTAAAACGCTGATAGAAATCTTGACGTGTAACTCCTTGAGATGGAATATCTCTTTGGGGTGATGGGCGGCCAAGGTGAGGTCAAAAGGATTGATTAGCTGAGGAGCGGCCTTCAGAGTCCTCAGAGTCGCGCCCTTGTCGTATGTAGTATTTATCGAAGTAGTCCTCCTTCAACTGTTCAACCCTGAAGGCCGTATGTCTCTTGAGGGAGGATACCCCCAACAGGTTATAGTTGGAGCAAGCAGTAATGCCCCGGCCCACCATGGTAGCCATCTGTTGGTGAGGCAGAATGAAGTTTGTTGATCGAGAGATACAAGACGAGCAGTGTGTGTCTCGATCTCTCATCAATAAGAAGGTATATATAATCAGGACAGCGGTCCCTGTGAATGAGTCTGGAGGATTTGAGGCTGCATCAAGGACTGCATTCATCCGTGACAGCTGATGACTATCGCTCTATCTCCGTCGCCCAGGACCACTATCTCTCGGTTGCAGCCTTTGCCTCTCGATCTTCCCCCTTGATGGGATCGACTGCGTCTCGCTGGTTCATTTATTGAGCCAAAATCTTTCTTTTTCCCAGTTCAGGCCTACCAGCACATGAAAGAAGCAGGCTGCTGGCCGGGCTTCACTGAGGTGTTTCCAACCCATGGACTTCTCATTCTTCTTCTTCTTTTGGTGCCTTTACGGGCACTCATGGCATGCCAAAAAGCCTCAAAGGGTGAGTTGATGTGGTTCAACGGCTCCTTTTTCGAAAGATCGACACAATATACCCCCAAATGGTTGGTGGGAGCAGATCGTTGATCATATCCATGGGAGCCTCGTAATTTGGCGGCATCCAGCAATTGTATATATGTGGTCAGGTAGGTGGCTGTTTGCACCCTCCCATTTGCCTTTTGTTAAAAGCCTGTCGGAAGCTGTGAAAGATGAGAGTTAGTGGCTTTAGAAGGCTAAGTAAGGCGAAGCTATCCCCCCATCTACGCACTGTCCAAAAAGGCCCCCCTCATTAAGAGGCATCCTCTGGAGCGCTGCCTCGTGGTAGCAACTGCATTATATTCTCAAAAGACCAAATCAGCATAACTCGGCAGTGAAGGGGGGATCGTGCCGATCAGGCCTCGAGGTGGTGATATAGTGATTATATATAGATGGCTTCGGTTGATGGTCGTTTCCTGGCACAAGCTAAAAGCGGCAAGATATATATGTGAAAAGACCAGTCCAGGTCTTGTCTGCGAGGGGAACACTCAGGGCGGAAAAGCCAGCAAGTGGCACGTTGATTTGTCCTTCGCAAGAGGCCTTCGGGCTTCAGACTTGTCCGAGAACGTCTTCTGCCATCTTGTTAAGGCATTGGAATAGGATCATTTGTCTTTCAAGGACCAATTCGCCAATAGACTGAGTCCGACATTGGAATCCAGAGCCACTACGCCAATGATCGGTGGAAGTCTCTCAGACCAGAAAACCGAGCCTTTTCCTTGATCGCGATCACGCGGCTCATCTAGCTGAGGAAACCACTTGTATATATTTCCCGATCGTTCCGAGCCCCAAAGTTCGAACGCAGTCGACGATAGCTTTGTCGCTTCCGTCATTGGGAAACTCGTCGATAGTACGGACTTCCATGATCGACTTGTGACGTCTCGGCTGCACTTACGTCTGGCAGGACAAGGATATTTCCTCACCACCCATTGGATGCAGTATCTTCCGAATATGTGTCCACATGGTAAGACCACTGCCTCATGTGTGGCTTCTTCAACTGTGCTCGGTGCCCCCTGAGAGGACTCATCTCCTCATGGCAGAAGAACACCAAAGCCCAGCTGGTAGTCTGGGCACCCGGTCCCCTATAGACCCAATATAATCACACTCATTTGGTGCGTGGGACAGAATCCGTAGGATCCGTATGAATGCATGCCAAGGAAGTGTCGATAAGTCTTGACACGTCTCAACGAATGCTGCCTTTATACTTCTATATAGGCTTTTGGTGCAGGATTGTCGCAATATGCTCGACTTGCGACTTGTCCCGGCCGACGCACACAAAATTACTGCGGCGAGAGATAGAAAGGCTGTGTACCCTTTCAGTAGACGAGGCAACGTGAACATTTCTTCGTATGTGTTGTCCTTTTGAGTGGCTGGCAAAGGGGAGCCCTTGTGAGAGTCTGTGTCACTCAGAAACTGCGCAGTATGCCGACTTGATAGCATACTCAGCCATGAACAGTTCTTTCGGTCTCAAAAACATGTGTGGGGGCCCATGACTTGTTTCATATAGAGAGTAACCTCATCTCCGAGCGTCGCGGCGAATCTTGGTTCTCTAACGTCTTCTCCAGCGCTTTGGTGCTCCGCGTTGGCCACGTTCCCGGTGTTTAGGCTGTAGGTCATAGATGGTGCCTGACTATATATACCAGAATCCACTTCCAAGTCTGTTCGAAGGAGTCGGCTTAGATCTTTGATCAAAACAGTAATCACCTCCATGCGGTGAAGGTAGTCGGAAGACGATGCTCTAGACACTCATTGGTTGAGGGGCCGATTCCTGACGTTGGAGGGCTGTTTCCATGTCGTGGTGTATATAAATATATCCTGAACCCATGATAGGTGTGATACTGCTTGATTGATTCTTCAACTCCGCCTTTGGGTTATGGCAAGACACATAGGGCTAGGCCAACGGCTACAACCCTTTTCAAGTTGTCGGACCGGAGAACTCAGAAGGGTTATGCGTAAAACTGCTAGCTTGTGAGGGAGTTTGATGGGCTTGCTGGCGTGTATAGCATCGGGTTCTCCACGCTGAAGAGTCCGCTTGTGTCGCGGTACCCAATCCTGCGTGTGTCGATGCTCCATGGGCAGACGACCTGAGAAAGCCTACAACATGGCTCTCATTGTTTCCGGGTTATCACCCGAACCTATACAGCATAGTGATGCAGGTTTCTGTCGATTTAGGAGAGCTTAATATTATTTTGGTTGACTGGTAGATTATAATTAAGCCAATCGTTCCTTGTTGCGTGTCAAGGAATCTCTGATACTGTCGAATAGTTTGTTCATTACGAGCTAGAGATGGCTCTATCATGGTGGATTGTCGTTTCAGAATCGTGTTCTGGTGTTCGGAGAATCCTTCCAAGGCAGCATCCCTTCACGTACTGGCACACGTACGAGAGTGTAATGGAGGTCAACACTAGGCTCGATGGGCCTAGCTTTCGAGAGCGTGAACAGCTTCTAGTCTGGTCCTTTCTTTGGGAAATATATATACAAGTGTGTATATATAAGGGAACTGGGGTCTGGCCCTGGCGTCGTTGGTGAGGGAATGGGTGCGATGGAGAGGTGAGATGAGGCGACAAGGCCGGGAGAAGAGTGCCCTTTTAATACCCATTATCACCTGAGTTCTATAGCTTGCAGCAATGGTTTCTTTATTCAATCAGTTCCAAAAGCACAATAGCAACATGAAGCTTTGCTTCAGCTTCCTCACCTTTGCTGGCTGGCTCATACTGTTGGTGGGAATCAGACACAAACACTCGCTTGACAAACTACACTCTTCCTATAGTTTTGTCTTGTATATATTTGCTGAAACAATATTGACAAGAACCATGATTCCGACACCATTCATATCCATATCAGATTGAACCCCTCAAACCAACACCCCCGTGTCACTGTTGAAGGGATGGTGGTCCAAAGGCGGCAATCAACAGACATCATTCGCGAGGCAAGTGCATACATATACATAGGGAACTAAAGGGTGTTTCTACAGATGCTTTACGTTTTATCGCGAATTTGCTGCGTTAGGCGTACCTGAAATACCCGCCAGCCATCTCTCACGCTCGACCTCGCAGTGGGCAGCTCATGATACAGGCCGCACTAAATCCAAGGCACGATAACAACGAAAATGTGTCTCAAGTCATCCTATATACAGGCTCAAATACGTATCTGTTTAGAAATACTTTGAATTAAATTATATATATTGACTCATAGTGTCGCAAGTTAAGCATGAATGCAGAGTGTGCAAGCGAACACTGGTAGATCTAGGGAGGGCCACTCCCACGAAAAACCTCATCTACACCTAGGCGAAGCGTTAGCCACGACATATCTCGCTATTCTCATTTAACTTGGTTGAAACTCCTAGTAAAGTATTTATTAACCGTCGCCGTACGAAATCTACGGGCAGATAGACCAGTTCTAAAGCCAATCCGGGGGGCATGCAATCAGCTCTTACCCATGCTCCCTAATAGACCACTAAGGCGAAGAATAATTAAACACAAGTCTTTCATGCGCGGTCGATTTCCATCTTCAGGTCAAGTATCTATAAATATCACGAACCGCATTACCCTCAAGCCATTTAGTGCAGGTGATGTGATACACACGAACAGAAGGATCTACGGGATTTTTCCTTTCACATACAGGCAAAAAGGTGTGTATTCATGCCGTGTAGAAACTCAGTCACTCGTTATTAGATATCCAGTCACGCAAGTTGCTGGATAACAATAGGCGGGCTCCCTCCTACCCCTGTCAAGGCGCCGCCAGGACACAGCTTGCAGAACAAGATATCAATATAATATTCGCCGACCAGACCTTAAAGTATTCCAAACTTCTGAAAGCCTCAAGGACCAATAAAAAGATTTTTTCTGGTTCCCCACGCCGAAGCCCCTTTTCTCTGGTGAGGCCTTCAGTGGGCTGTGGTGCGTTGGCCCCCAACACATAATTAAACTAGCACTTCAGCCGAGACCAAACAATTCAGTGGATGAATATGTGGGCTTTAGGTCTTGATTTAATATGGGATGAACTTGCTGCTGACGCGGAATTGGTTGGATATGCAGCTAGTGTTATTGCCAGGGATACCAGCACATGATATCAGCCACGTCAGGGGCGGCAAGGAGAATTGAACTCGTATTGAATGTCAGGTTGAAAATAATGAATCGGTATTGCCGTCGTGTCAAATAAGTAAAGCTCCATCTCTGCTCAGTTAAATGTGGTCTTATGAGTTCTCGGTGATAGGTTGTCCGTGGATGACACGGTCGCGCACTCTTATGTCCGAAACAACGCGACACAATATGATATTCCCGTCAAATGCTTCTCCAAGATTTTAACGGGTTTACGGAATCTAATAATCCCGATAGCCTAGATGATCAAAGCTTATCGAGATGATAAACATCGCACAATAGTCCAAGGCGATATTTCCGCCGGACTAGACACGCGTTGAAGCCCTCTTTTCCCCAACACACACCGCGTAGCAAACTGCGGGGGAAACGCGTGTTGTTGGTTTCATTGTGGATCTGACATTCGGAATTATCAAGAGATATTGGCAGGTTCGCTTATCTTGTGTTGGCAGCAAAGAGGCAAATACGGCAAACCTGAATCTGATGCTTTCTGCGTCACCAACATGTCTCCCCCGCCTTTTTTTTTTTTCCAAGATCAGGATCCCATGGGAAAGAGACAAGATGTTGGGTTGCGGATCCGGGGCAGACGGGGATAGTCCTTGCGCGTGGCATGCCAAAAGCGGCCAACCCCGATCCCAAGGTTCAGGGGGTGGTGGTTGAAGCTTCGTTTTCTGTGCGGGGAAGAATGGCCAGTTTGCAGCTCATACAAACACGAAGCCGGGGATCCGGAGGAGAGAGATCTGCAGATGCCAACCGCTTTCAGCGCCCGCAGTGTCGAGCATTGAAGTGTGTGTTGCCTTGAAGGATTGGGGTTTGCGTATACAATTCTTCTTGTCCAGTCGTGTTGACACCCAAACATGTTGATTGCTCCCCTACGTTCTCGAAGCTCGTAAGCGATGGGTGCAACCTGCATGCACAAGCTAGCAACAAATGGGGGACGGCCTAGACCGCCCAACACGTGTTGCAACGAGGTTGATGCTTGTCGTACAAAGTATCTCTGGGCGCATTGGCTTTCTGTCGAGCGTAGTTGGTTCAATCTGTTCATCCAGTGTACACATCTCGGTGTCTCATCTCCGTTGAACACACAATGGATATTCCACATCAAGAAGAGAATAGTAATTAGAGCAAACACATCTGGGGACGTCCCTGATGTCGACTAGATTTTGTCCGCTGCAAGTAAAAGCTACATTGGTCAATGCCAAGTATCCGATAATCAAATATAGTTCAAACAGAAGCTCGCTAATGCCTCTTATTTCCCCAAGAGGCCTGAGATTCCAACAATAAACCACCCAATCCAACCGTTGACTGGAGCAACGCCTTCAACAACGCCGCAAGGAAACAGGCTCTCGTGGAGCCTCCCTTCACCTCCTTTTCATCTTCAAAGTGTGATGTAATTAAGCCTGGCGCTCCTTCTCGCTCTTGCCCTTGATGACGGTCGACAGGTCGCCGACGGGGATCTGGATGGGGAAGTCGACGATGGCGAAGAGGACGGCGATGAGGATGTACCAGCCAGACATGCAGGTGACGAAACCACAAGCACCACCAGCCTGTAATAAGTTAGCATCTATCATCTCTCGTATAGAGTAAAGGGGCACGTACAATAGTCAACCTCTGAGCAAGCTTGGCCTTGCCAGTAAAGTCCAGAGCCAGAGTCCAGAAAGCAGCAGTGAGGAGCATGAAGCAGAACCACAGGCTGAAGAAGATGGCGACAAAGACAAGGTTGGTGCGGAGCGAGCAGATGAGGAAGACAAAGGTCAAGACACCCATGAACAGCAGCCAGAAACCTGTCACTCTAGTCAGCTATACCACTCGATAACCGTTTGATTTCTGTACAAGCTTACCGAGACTGGCGTTGAAGCCCGTGGTGGTGAGACCCTCGGCGGCAGACTCAGCATCGGCGGGGGCATACGCGGCGTAGGTTCCAAAGGCAGGGATGAGGGTACCGCCGTAGGAGAACCAGAAGCCACCGAAGGAGCAGAAGACGCAGGCGGGGAAGCTGTTTCCGAGAACCCACTCGAGGATACCGCCGACGAGCATGAGGAGACCGCCCATGAAGACGTAGACGGCGCTGGTGATGTTGTTAGTATGGTATATAGGAGAGGTGGAGGTGTGAGGCTCACTTGTCGGAGGCACCGCTGCCGCCAGCACCTCGCCAGCCCATAAGACAGCAGGTCAGGGGAGTGAAGGCGAGAAGGAAGCCAACAAGGGCGCTATACATTCAGTCAGTGACTTTGAAGCTATGCTGGGAGTCGATTGGGCGTACATGGGAGTAGGGTTGCCAAAGGTCTGTCGAAGGTTTCCCTTGACCTCGTTCATGGGCGAGAGGTAGAGCTTCTCGAACAGCTCAGGGCTCATCTGGACGCTGGCAGCAGAGCGGAACTGCTTGAGGGCATCCATGCGCTGGGCCTCGGGGTCATAGTTGCCGTTCATGCCGTTGTGCTTCTCGTGGAGCTGCTCGGTGTGCTCGGTGGTGGCCATTGTGGTGATGGTATCCAGAGTGACGGAGACCTCTCGAGGGTGTTTGAGGAAAAGGGAGAAGAGAGAAAAAGGGGAGACGTCAAGAATCGATTTCCTCTTTGATGGGGATGGGTATATTGATGTTGCTCGAGAAGAAGAAGAAGAAAGTTGGATGAAACCAGTCAATGTCGAGACTCAATTCGAGAATGTCAAGAAGGAGGAACGAGGTGAACCCCAGACTTATATCAGGCCATTGGCATCTGCAAGAAGGAAAAAGCCCTTCCAAGGACCAGGTCCCCCAGATTGGCATGGAACAAGGGGCGCCACCCTTTGATCCGGTCTCCCCCCCATGCATTAGCAGGCCAGTCTCACTGACTCTCTGTCTGCTTTTTTCCCCAGTTCTCATGGTGGTACCAAGAAAAGACTAAGCCAGATCTCCACCACTAGGGGAAGAGGAGCCAAGACGATCTCTTGTCTTCTCAAGCGCCGCCTGTCCGTTCAGGCGCGCTGTAACCATACAGCTTTCTGCTACAAGGTTGGCGCCGCCGGTCCATCCGTAACGAGTCAAGGGCAGCATGTGCCGGCCTGAGTCCAGTGTCTAGGATTCATCAGGGCAACGGACAGGGGGATAGAGAGACTAGCGATCTTCTCCATGAAAAGGTACGTATAGAGTGTTGTGGACCAACGATGGTTGCGGGGGATGAACACTAGTCAAAAGTTGGAGTCCCCAGGAAATTCCCCACACGATCCCTTCGCCCGACGTGGATTCGACCAAGCAGAGGAGACAAAACAGCCCTAAAGCCTCACCGTCGTTCTGGATGCGGAGGGGGATTGGGTATGCATGGGGCCCCAGGAATGGGCGTTGTTGGGGATTTCTCTGTGCAGAGAGAAGGGGAAGACACCAAAGGCGGAATCCATCCTCCGGCCAGCCGAGAGCCTGGTCGTCTACACTACGCGCCGTTGACGGGGCTTTTTTCCGTGAGGGGATGAACAGTGTGGAGGGCATGGGGACAAGCATTCTAGACGTGGAGGAAGCCAAGAGAGGAGGACGCTTGCTTGGTGAAGCAGCTGACCTCGAAGCATGACCCCTTCAACAGCTCTGGATCAAAGGGGGGCCACATCTGGTCGCATCTGGGGAAGAGGATCTCCAGAGTGAATAACCCAACCCCATGTTTTTTCTTGGATCTGTTGATCGGGGCCCCGGACTGATGCCAATTCCCCGGGCTCTTTGATGTGGACATGGTGTTCCGTGGTCATGGTTGGCTCTCAACCAGAAGCAAACCTTCGGATCCGCATCTCGTTTTGTGGATATACATTGTAAAGAGACCTCCTCTCGTGTGTGTGTTACTACGTGGCAGAGCTTCACTCTCTTGGAAAGATGTGCGTTGATGGGTCGATCATGGCGCGTGCCGGTTGCAGATTGATATGGGTAGCATTTTGCGTAACGTTATTGTACAGCCTCTCTCCAAATGGTCTGGAGCTTCTTCAATACGCCCGTAAATGAGATGCCAAGCCAAGACTGCACTTTACGTACTGGAAATGCACCTTCTCCAAATTCTCGACGGCCCGTCATGCCAGGGTATGTTTTGTTTCTCCTTCAGCCCAGTTACTCAACCTTTTTTTCTCTATCAATACGAGAACTCCTGTATTTTCTAATTTAGTTTCTGTCAAGAAACAAGTCTGTTCCCATTCTGGAAACCCCATGACTTCACAATGAAGATCATGTCCATCTTTCAACAAACATCCTCAACTCCCTTTTCCCCATGCCTTTCACTCAAACCCCTGCAAAACAGCCTAATGCACCAAGTGAGATGAGGGGAAAGAAAAGAACCACCGTACATTAGCTTGCGGCTCCGAAGCACCCGCTAGTATCCGCCAAAACGCGGCTCCGCCTTTTAGCACTGCAACCGGGGGAATGCATGCATGAGAGTTGAACCAATAAGGTGCTGGCTCGGTACTTGCTTCTCCAAGGTCGGAGTAAAGAAGGACCGACTTGTATCAAGGGTTGTCAAGCCGTCATGGATATTCGAGATGAACATGTTGACAATGGGAACTCGATCAAAAGATGAACAGTTTAATCGCAATTTAACGCTCTCATCGTAATTATAATTGTTCAATGACTTGTTATTCACTTGGAGTTGAAAGAAACAATGAGAAATTGACTTGTTTTTCCGTTCCTGACGTTGCTGTTTCTGGACCTGACTTACACGTCGATGTTGTCATGATGAGTAGACGACTATATCGACGACGTCACGAACAGAGACAGTAGAAAACCTTTTGAACATTCATTCATGTCTAATTATTCTATATCTGCCAAATCTCACAGTTCTAATAATTCTATAACATCACATATCCTACATCATGAAGCAGGTCTTTGGCGCAAGCCAGCAACGTTCCGCCGCCGTCCCCATCGGCGCAGGAGTAGCCCTCCTCGGCGCCGGCATTTACTACAAGTCCAGAAGCAAACCCCAGGTCAGCGAGGACCAGGCACGCAGGGACCGAGCCCAGGCCAAGAGGGACGAGGGCCTCTCGGGCGCGGGCATCGGAGGTAATGCTGTAACTGGAGGCCACGAGCTGAGCCACGTCAACCCCAAGAGGGCTGAAGGGTCTACCGCGCCCCTGGAGAAGCTTCCCAGCGGGGGAGTAGGCGGGGGCGTCGGCGCCGGAGGTTCAAACGTCCGGTCCTCCATCGAGTGGTCGGCCAAACCGCGCGAGGGTGTGTCGCCGAGCGGTGCATCCGGCAGTGCCATCCTAGGCAGCATATTTAGTACCGGGGCCACTCCAGAGTCTGGTACCGGGGACGAGACAAAGGACACGCGGGTGGCGAGCAACTATGACGGGACGCCCACGAGGAGAAACGCGACGCACCACGATCAGCACCAGCCTCGAGTACCCAAGTCCGGCAACGCCGCCGGTAGTCAGGGGGATGATACCAGTGGTCAAGACACCAGAAGTGGACAGAGCTTGTCGCAAGCTTTGCAGGGAGTCATGGGCCAGGGAGGAAAGAGATCTGGTGAGCAGGATGGCCAGAACGCTGACTTTCGCAATACCAAGATTGCGAGCAACCACACTGAGACTCCGACCAAGAGAGCAGCCTAGGAGGAAACAGGCATCTCAGCCGACGGTTGCCTTGATGCCTTGTACGAGACACAAAAGCAATCAAGATTGAACAGAGAGTTGTCCAAAAGCTGTTAATCTCCTCTTGTCCAAGGGTGTGTCCGAGATTAGACGTGCCTCGAGTGAAACAGCACCACCACGTGTGAAGCTAAAGTTCATTTGTTGAGTTCTGTACTCTCGGTCTTACTGGAGCAATCCTCAGCTCAGTAGACGGAGATCAATCTCCTCTTGGGACGCCATAGTGTGTTGAGCTGAAGCTGACGGGGGGGTCCTCCTGGTAACTTCCCCCGAGTAGTGTTGCATTCCCAGGTTTTTTGCTAGATCTCATCCGTGCATTTTGCCCCCTTGAATCCGAGATTCAAAGAAAGACTTGAAAGGAGATCCAAGATGTGCTGACAGGAGATTCGACTGTGATGTGTCAGTTGGTTCCCTCGAGCCAATCGACACTCTGCCCAGCTTGGCCTCCATGTCTCCGGCCACTACCCCAGAATCTCTCTCCCCCTTGTCCCGCTGCAAGATCTGCGTGTTCGGTCAACCCCCGGATTTTGTGACAGTTTCTTTCTTTCTTTTCTCTGCTTAGTACTGTTGGGGGGTTCAGACCTGTTGCAGCTCTCTCCTCGTCAACCACCATTTCCCCGGATACTTTTGCTCCACGCTCTGCGGGTACGTCCAAAAGACCAAGATGGCGGCAGTCTTGCTCAGAACCCGTTGCACCGGCGACTGGCCCGGTCGGTGGCGTCGCCAGAGTTTGTACTCGGACATAAGGACTGTATTGCCAAGGACGTTGACGACACGGAAGATGCTGCTCAAGTGTTGGTACGCTGTTCTTTCACAAGTTCACAGTTTGACTTACATGTTGCTGACGACAAAAAAGATGGTTGCGATCTCGGCTGGGGACATACTCCCTGGTCTGTTCTGAGCACTCCCGAGTATCGTGAGCAGGGGAGGAATCCAGAGTCCTAGGATTCCAAGCTCCAGTATCAAAGCCCAGTGGTACGTCCTCAACTCTACGTTTCTCAACAGCGTCAGGCAGAATACCCAAGACGCCATAAAGAAGTTGACCTACTCCCGTCAGCACATCTCCTCTTGAAACAGAAAGAAACCTACTTACAATCGTAGGTGCCAGAACCAACTTCTCTTTGTTATAATACCCCCAACACAGACCCGATCCTATAATCGTTACGAAGGCCTGTGCTATCCCCACGAGGAAAAAGTAAAAGAGCATCCAGTGAAACCTCCTGTAGCACGTGCGGTGAAACTCTGGCTCGTTCCACGCTGCCCCGGACGTGACGGGATATCCGCAGTACCGGCATACCCAGACGCTCGCCCATGTTCCGAGGGTGTACCTGCGTCCGACCATGAAGCCTCCCCTCGCGGCGACGCAGTCGAGGCACTCGCTGGCCAGGGGATACCGGGCGTCCGACTCGTCGGCCCGGATCAGCGTATCCCTTAGGGGATCGTAGCAGAGGCACCGGTAGCAAGTCGACAAGAGTTCAAACTTGATACCGGGAAACACCTCGCGGATAACAGGCTTGCTGATACGGCCTCGGAGGGCCCGGCATGTCCGTCGCAGAGACTCAACCTGTCCAAAGGTGAGTTGCTCCATAATCATCATATGAAGCTCAGTCGGGAGCTTGACGAGGCCGTTGTTGGTATTGGCGACTGTCCACCGATGCGACAGATCCTCAGTTGCTGCATGTCCAACAATCCTCTTTTCGGATTTTGTTGGGTCAGACCCCAACGCAGCCTCGTCGTCGATAAGAACAGCGTCCCCAAATAACTGTTGACGTATTCGATGTAGTGTCCTAAAAGACGGCATAGTTGATAATTCAAAACCTCGTAAGTTGTCCATGATTGTGTGCAAATAAACAAACGAAAAAGCCGAGAGTAAAAGGGTTCGTTATATCAAGAGCAGAGACTCTCTTGGCTTTCCCTCACGGGGCCTCATCTTGTATAACCCAACCAACAAATCATACGAGATCCTTGTTGAGGCTCAAAAAAAAAAAAAAAAAAAAAAAAAAAATTGAATTGAACCTCGGGATGACGAAATACGTTCCAGGTACACGGAAATGGGCAAAATGTATGGTCAAACATCCAACGCAGGCACAGTCAGATGATCATTATCCAATAGGGACATGTCAAAGTGGTGTTGGAATTTGCTGGCAGGACCAGGACCCATTTGACCCTCACTGACGGGGGAAGCTTATTACTTTCTAAGGAACTGCCAAGAAGCATGTGCAAGTAGAGGCTGAAACGACTTCACGTGGAGGAAGCGGTCAATTTGGTTGAGCGGGCTTGGACCTGCGAAAGATACAAACGAGGCAAAATCTCCGACGGGGAGTTGACCAAAAGGGGGTGTTCAATGCGCTTCTAGACCTTAGACCCAATTGCCACGCGGCTCTCTGGCTGACTCGCTGACATGTAGGGTAAGGCTGACTTACTTATTCAGAACGAGGTTGGACCCTGAATATTGTAAAAGGAATAAAAGAGTCTGATGCATTCTGCATAGTAAGCCCTCGGTCCGAATATACGTCTCTGTTGGTAAAGACGTTGTGATGGAGTCGTTGTTAAGGGGGAGATTGGAAATATCGTTACCCGGCACATGACTAGATCACTCACTAACAAAAACACCGTGATATAACTTACGATGATTCGTAACATGACATTTTTTAAAAAAGAACGAGATAAGGGTTATTAAAACGGATACGATTTCATTCTCTGCACGAGGCCAATCAGGCAATTTCGGCTCGCCTTCAGCCCTACGAATAAGCATAATTCCGTCACCTGTTTATGTACTGATTTTCTGTTTAACCATTGCCTTGACAACCTGAATTCACATGTCAAACTTGTTATCTGACAGGGGAAAAGACTCTTCCATAAGATGCATCCAAACTCCGAAAAACACAACATTCCCACTGTAAATCATCACTCTCCCATGAAAAAGTCTCTTTCATCGTAGCGGGAGCGTCATCCGCTTACCGCCTCGTCCTCCACGTCCAACACCGACAAATCCCCCTCCAGAGCCAGCATCCATCTTCCTAGCCAGATTGTTCAACTCCTTAAGAAGACAACAAGCCGCCACCACGCGGAAACTCTGCAGCTCACCAGTCCCGTGATACACAAGCGGAGCATCCTCCTTTTTGATACAGGCAACGGCGACGCAAGCCCAGCAGAGCTCCACCGCGTCCTCTCTCCACCGGTTCGGAGCTGCCGCCGCTGCGGTAGATGCCTCGGTTGTCGTGCTCAGGGTCTCGGCGTCGTTACCAACGCCACGGTCGCGGATTAGCTTGACGATCCACGTCATGATGCGGTCGATTTCTTCTTTTAGCTTGATGGATGAATCGCGTTGACGTCGTGTTTGTCCACCTTTTTTGTTCAAGATGAATCCGCAAAAGACTTCAACCTCGGATAGACCTGAGCGCGCATTCTCTGAGAAGCGCCACATGTTGTCCGAGATGGTCGAGTCATAACTAGCGAGTTTGTTAATGTGGCTCATTCCCAGACACGTACTCAACTTACACGTTGCGAATATTCCAAGCCTCCTCAGTCCTGCGTCTCCAATCGATATCGAGTTTGTACTTGACAATCTCGTTCTCGACAATGGTTAGTAGCTGATCCCAAACGGATGGTCCACCCGTTTCAATCTTGCGATGAATATTCTCATGCCAGATTTTATTCTCATCGACGCTCCGGTACAGATGGCCGAGAATCTTTGTCGACTTGTAATACTTGGGCTTTGCTCGAGCCATCATATCATCCTCATCGTACTCCTCGGGATCCCCAATATGATCAATCTGGCCGAGGTCATACAGCTTCAGTGGTGGCGCCATCGCCAGACTGGTGTCCTGGTTAGCAGGTATACTAATCGCTTCAACACTGACTTACAAATCGGGCCGAAACCGCGGTGGCTTTGGCAGTTCCTTGACCTCGACTGGGATACCCGTCTTTGAGAAATCAACAGCCGTAGAGTGCATCTCTGCTAGTGAAATACACTCTGGATGAAGGGTTCCCAAGTCGTGAGAGTCAGCCAACATGACATGACGTGTCGCAATCATGCCCAAAATGTCGGTTCTCATAAAATTGATAAAGAAATCGGCAATATCCTTTGGAGTTACTGGGCGATCCAATGGCACAGGCGTGACTCGTGGATAGTCGGCTGGCTCAAAGACCTTCTCAGGCATGGCCCGTTCATCCCAGATGATGTTGTATAAATCTCCATCGAGGTCGCCTCCGCTCAGTTGACTCGGTAGGTCACGTTCGCCCTTTTGACTGAAAACAATACAGTTTTGAAGATTCCTGAGGGGGTGCCCTTTGGGAGGTGTCACCATCTCGACGACTTGGATATCTCCTGGGTGAAGAGCTGGCGATCGAGTAACCAAGATGATCCCATCCTCAAGCGTAGCGTTAATACGCCTGCCATTCTTCACACCATACGTCTTGTCGTACGTGACATACACCTGGCGCTCCTTGAGGAAACCCGTCTCATCCATGACACCAAAGAGAGTCACGCCCTTCTCAACCGGAATGCGGGCCTTGTGTTTGAGAAGTCTCAGCTCTCTTAGGACGACGTGCTCAACAGCTGATCTGAGAAACTTGTCCCTGCGGTAATCGATGCCCATCCTGTCCAGCTGCTTCACAAGCTTGGGAAGGCCCATGTTGACGCCAATCGTCTGGTACTCCAGGAACGTGCTGGTGTTGTGCGCGCTCGCCGTGACACCGCGCAGCACGTTGAGCGCCTTGTTCTGCAAGTCAAAGAACCAATCATTCTGAGTCCCCATGTCTTCTAGAATTTTGATCATTTGACGATTCAAGACAAGCCGCAGTGGTTTCGAGGATGTATCACAAATCCCAAGCTCCGTGATATCGTCGCTTGGGAACTTCATCATCGATTCCTTTCGAATACAGAACGTCTTGCCCTCAAGTCTGGTGTCCAGCGAGAGCATCCCCTTGCAGCCACCCCAGCGAATCTGAAGACAGGTTGGTGCGGCAGAGCGCATGGGGAGATACATCCAAACATCTTCCAGGGCGTCCTGGGAGATGGTCCCAACGCCGTCACTGAACACTCGTGAGCCGTCGGCCGTCTTGATGTCTGGTATGTAACGAGTCGCGATGCTGTTTTCAAAGAGTGGCACTGCGTATGGGGTCTCGGAGAACGCCTGGCCGATTCGTGCCGCACACTTGGCTGGGACTCGAATATCCTGAAAGTCTCCTAGAGCCTCCAATATCACAGAGATGGTCTGGCTCTGGTAGTTCCCATCGACAAAAGGAGACGCGAACCAAGCCGAGTGGGATCGTAACGAAGAATGAGAGAAGCCGAGAAAGGTATACTTTCTCCCGGCAATGTCAATACCATCATCCATGACTTTTCGGTACCGATTGAATGTGTCCTCATTGTCGATACGAGGGTTAAAGTTCAAATCCTGGCCATCCTCATCGCAGAATATGACCCGTAGGAACGAATCATTGTTGTCTGGAAACATTCTCAACACTCTGTTCTTGCTCTCAGCATCAGGGCCGTGGAGAAGCACTCGTGTGGGTGTGACCAAGGCTTTGAAGACCCAAACCTGGTGATCTGGTAGCTTTGAGCCATAGATTCTGTCTCTCTGAGGATTTTCCTCCCGATACTCGTACTCCGCGTTCATAACCTCAGCCATGATGCTCACCACATCTAGCTCTGCGGGGTCGGTACCAGGACAAGGGTAAGGGATTCGTTGAAACAGCGTCTTCATTGCATCAGTCGTAACTGGAATAGCAACTTTCTTCTCCTTGGCGTCGATTGCAACCTGTTCTAGAATATCGCAGAGTTGTATCCCGCTAGAGGGGGTTATGTAGTTGTTCCACACGAGAGCCTGAACCTGGAACAAGATGGCGAACGGTACGAGTCCAGTTGAGAGAAGGCGCTTGGCCCTTTCGATCAACTGATGTCGTCCCCGAACGGCGTTGATGCTCGCATCTTTCATATAGCTCCATTGAACAGATGGAAGTTCGTGATTGGTGACGGCTAGGATATCTCGGGACTTGATCTGGCGCAAAATGTTGTCAAAGTCGCTAGCATGCATCAAATAGACGCGGTAGACGAGGTAACTTGATGAGTATGCATGAAACAAGCCCCAATCGTTCATCTCCTGAGCTCGCTTCCACCTGATGTTCTTGTTGTCTGGCGTGCTATAGGGGCGGTAGATGCGAGGTGGTTCTTGAAGAACCAGTGTGAATGAATTGTCACTGCGGCTGGCGATGAGATCCTGGATCGAGTCGTTGTGAAAATCTAATCGAGCACCGAAATCCTCCTCGATGGTCAGCCATTGTGGTGTGAACTTGCCCTTGGTGAGATCTGGCAAGGTCAAGTTCACTTGTTCAACAAAGGTGAGTGTCTTTGCAGGGCCACGAAATGTATTGCTGCCGCAACTAAGACCTCGAACCCAGAAGGCTTGTGTAGGTGCTTCCGGATCCCTAGGAGTCGACTTTGCCTTTTGTTCGCGATCATGCTTAAGGTGCGCGATTGTATGCCTGTCGATAGGTCGAGTACTCTTTTCCACATAGACTGCGGTTTTGAGGATGTAGAGGCGGGCAATAGCGCGCGGCTTGATCCTTGGCCGGAGTGGATTTCCTGGAGGTTCATTTTCCTTTTGCTTGTCTGCCTCGGGCATGTATTTACCATGCTTGTTCAAGAACTTCTGGCCATCTGCGGCGCGGAGAAACTTGATCCAGCCTTGAGGTCTTCGTTTTGCCTTGTCGCATGTCCAATCTGAGATGTTTAGGGCTGTCATGAAAGGTGTCAACTCTCGCTTGAAGCTCTCTTCTGACAAGTCCTGTGGGACATTTTTGCAGAAAAGTTCCATCTTGGTGGCTGAGGTTTTGAGCGCGAAGGCTCAGCTCTGTGGTGGTACTTCTCACTCTGCCAAGTTGAAGAGTCAAGTTGAATGGATTCGTCAGGCCCCGATATTGGTAGGTCAAAAAGACCGGTTCCCGCTCGAGGGCATCAAGTTGGGCGCTTTTTCTATCAGGTCGGAGCTCTGGTTTTGACTGCGCTGGCTTGCTCACTGTGACTTCTCTTCACGCTTAGTAGCGGAAGTAACCCCTCTTCCACGTCAGCTGAGGCGGCAGCTTGCAGACTGTGACGCCGCAAGACAGAAACAGATTGGGCGAGCGGGAAGCTTCATGCAGGAGGCCGACCGCGATGAGAGCCTGACATGTGCCGAATCAACGCGTGATGGAGATGAGATACGGAAGAAGAGGAAACAGAGGGGGATGAGGGATGTTGAAAAGTGAAAGCTGAACATAATGAGAGACAGCAGCTCTCCCTCTATCAACAGTCGATAACGACCCGTCACTGTCAAGACAGCTGCATCTTCGCATGCGCCCGCACTGCACGTACGTTCCAACGGCCCGTTTGGAGGGGCCCTTGACGGTGTTTCGGTCAGCGGCCAAGGGTCCTCTGTAGACCCCTGTAACTCTCGGTGAGCTTCGGTGGACTCGGTGAGCTGCGGGGTAAACGTTTACACATTCCGCATCGACCACATCCCGATTCATTTGCCGAAGCCGAATCGCGTCGTTGCCGACGATACTCCACCTGCCGTCATGTAAATCACTCTTCCGGAGGCCCTCAGGGCGCTGTTATATGTATAGTGTATTCCTTCCTCGGGCGTTAACATCCTAGAACACGCTCCTTACCACCTCCCGCATCCTCAAACCCCGCCACCATGTCGACGCCTGGTATGCTCTACGTTACCATGCAGCCCAAGCAGGGGCTGTCTCTGGATCAATTCCACGAGTGGTATAATAACGAGCACGGACCGACCCGTCTCCGCATCCCTCAGATCTTCTCCAATGGTCTACGATACAAGGCGACCGACGGCTTGGAGCCAACCTTTCTCGCCGCATACGACGTGACGTCAATGTCGCACCTCGAAACCGAGACCTACTTGACATTGCGCGCGAACCGATCTCCCAGAGAGGCCGAGACGATTGGTCAGGTGGATGTGAAGCGATACTTTTTCGATCTGGTGCATACCAAGGAGTCGTCCGAGTTTGTACCCCTCGAGAAGCTGTCTGATAAAGAGGCAGAGGGTATTCAGACGACCGCTGTTGATATTCAGCTGAAAGACGTTGAAGGAGCTGGTGAACAATACGAAAAGTGGGTCATTGAGGAGCACATTGAGATGCTGGCCAAGGTCCCGGGTTGGTTGCGCTCGCGCATCTTCAAGACGTCGTATCTTGAAGGTGAGGGCAAGACGAGCTACTATGCACTACACGACTATGCCAAGGTGAACGGCCAGGGTGGAAAGGAGCACAAGGCGTCCATGGATACTCCCTGGCGTACTGAGGTCTTTGACAAGTATGTCGCCTCCAAGGGCCGCCGGACTTATTCTCTCTTCTACGTCTTTGGTCCAGCTCCCCGTGAGCTGTCTTCGCTGTCGAAACTTCCTTCAACAGCTGCATTCATCTCTTCCGACTCCAAGACCAAGACAACTCCGGGACCAAATGCTGTTGTTGAGTCCTACATCACAACAGCTGATTCTCTCACCATTCCTTATCGGCTAGAGGGAAACCCAGAACCTCATGCGCCAACAATCGCGTTTAGCAACTCCCTGCTGACATCTCTGCACATGTGGGATCCCTTCATTGAGATTCTCAAACGTGAGCGACCTGACCTCCGCATCCTGCGATATGATACCCGTGGCCGACATTCAGTACCCCAGCCTCCTGTTGCTGCCACCATGGATAATTTGGCCGACGATCTTCTCGCGGTGCTAGATGCCCTACGCATCACCAAGCTTGACATTCTGATTGGAGTTTCCATGGGCGGAGCAACCACGCTCAACTTTGCCATCAAATACCCCGAACGTGTTGGAAAGTTTGTTGCCTGTGACTTCAACGCCACCTCGAGCCCCGCAAACACTCAATCCTGGAAGGATCGCACAGCTATTGCCGAAGAGGATAATGGCAAGGGAATCAACAAGCTTGCTGGGCAGACAGTCTCACGATGGTTCCACCCTGCGACCATGGAGAACAAGACTGATACTGTCAAGTGGATGACAGACATTGTCGCCGCCAACAGCGTTGAGGGCTTCAAGTATAGCTGCACTGCTCTCTGGGACTATGACCTGAAGCCCAAGATGGGAGGATGCAAGGTGCCTGGGTTGTTCGTCGTGGGCGAAGGAGATGCCAATGGTGCCTTGGTCAAGGCGATGGATGGGTTCAAGGGATTGCTGGGTGATAATGTAGCCAAGCTCAACATTGTGCCTCAAACAGGTCATCTCCCTATGAGTGAGGATCCGCAAGCCTTCTGGGAAGCTGTTAAAGAGTTTGTGTAGATATTACATAGAGTTGTAAAAGAAATTAGAATGGCCATCCCTTCAAGGTACCTACCAGTGCACCTATTCAAGAGCCTAGCCAATGGCCCTTTATTATCGGTATACTTGGTCGTGAATCCTCAAATAATTAGAGCATGTTCGGTTATGTCTACCTAAACATAGGATTGAGAGCTAGGCATAACTACGTTCTTCTCGAGCTTAAAGGTATATGGCTACTGCATGGTGCGAGGGCCAAGATGGGTCCATAATCAACAGACCTTCTGCATATGAACGCTCACTCTTTGCCCTTCAAATAATCAGGCACCTTTTCCTCCAAGCCGTACTGTGTATCCAAGTCCTTGCGCAGAGGAATATCCTTCTCAAACAGAGCTAGTAAAAAGGCCAGTCCCCCAAATGCTACAGAAATGACATAGACATTTCGGAGAGCCAGCATAAAAACATGACGGATCTGACCCCTGATGGGTTCCTCAAACTGCATGACAAAGGCCCTGGTTGCGCTAGCATACGCATCTCCGGAACTGAGCACCTCCCGCGCCACTTCATTATCGATCATGTGCGCGTACTGCTTTGTGTATGAGTTAAACACAGTTCCTGCGATGGCAACGCCCCAGATGGTGCCGAAAGCACGCATAAAACACCAAGTCCCTGTCGCTGCGGCCTGATCGATCTCATCTGCCGACGCTTGGAAGGCAGGAAGAAGCGTGTTGAGCAGGAAACCAGAGCCAATAGCGGGAAGGAACTGGATGAGAATCCATGCTGCATCAGGACTGTCTTCCTTGAGAATCGCGAGGAGGCCTACTCCAAGAGTCATAAGAAAGAAGCCGGCTATGTGTAGCGACCTGTATTTGCCCCATCTTGAGAGCATAAAGGCAGATAGTGCAGCGCCAGGGATCGCGATGAGAGCCACAGGAAGCATTTGCACCCCAGATCGAGAAGGGGTAGACATTTGCACAGCCTGAAAGTACAGAGGTAGAAAGAAGTAACACCAAAAGATGAGTACCATGTTGAGAAAGGTGTTGACGTAGATGATGCGAGACGTGCGGTTAGGGAACAGTCGGATGGGCATGACGGGTTCGGAAGGGAAACCTGAACCTTCATAGACGACAAATCCGACCAAGCCAAGAATTCCAACGATCAAGGGGACCAAGATACGAGCGTTGGACCAAGGATAGACTGGGCCGGCCCAGGTGAGTGCTATAAGGATCGAGATGCTCGCCGCCATCAGGATGGCGTTGCCGATGTAGTCGATTCGACGGAGCTTGGCCATTGTTGACTCTTGACGGTTCCATTGCAGGTTGAGGAAGAGATAACTGACAACAATTGCAAGGCCTCCGATGGGAAGGTTAAGATAAAATACCTAGTACGAGTTAGTGGAGCTACTGGAAGCATCTGGGAATACTTACCCATCTCCAAGTGGTGTTTTCAACAATCACACCGCCCAAGAAAGGCCCGACTGCAAATCCAATGGTTGCCACAAGCATAAGTATGGCAATATAGTTTCCTCTGTATCGCAGGGGCACCAAGTCTGAGATGATGACATCGGCAGCCATGTTTATACCACCGCTGCCGATGCCTTGAATGGCACGGCCGGCGATCAACATAGCGCCTCCATTAGCACCACCAGCAATACCACTTCCAACAGTGTACGCTGCAAAGATGAAGATCATGACCCTCTTGCGACCCCAGAGGTTGCAGAGCTGGCCGAAGAGGGGCTGCACGCAAGCACTCCAGGGAGTTAGTAATGGGACTGACCGAATTTAAGCACCAGACTCACCTTGTCAGAAAGAAGATGTTAGTAACCCAGATGTAGCTGCTTCCAAGGCTAAGGCTTTCGACAATGGTAGGCAGAGAAGTAATGACGACAGTTGACTCGAGGGATGCGAGGAGAGTGGAAATGACGAGGGTAAGCATGATCATCCAGAACCGGTAGTCTTTGTTGAATGCCAAAGTGTCTTTTGGAGAATCTGCCGCATCTTGGGCTTCTTCATCGCTCTTTGGTCTAGCTGAAAGACTGCTAGAGTCAGGGGATGTAGCCGTCTGGGTGTCAGAGAGCCCAGAAGGTGCGGTTTCGTCTTTGACTTGTTCAGTAGTCATGTCGGTTTAAGCTTAGGCTTCGCAAGATAATGAAGAATGACACCAAAAACAGTAGTTTCACATTGTAGACTAGTAGACGATTATAAGTTGACAAGACCAAGGCATCAAGAGCTTGGTCACCAGGGTGGAGATGACGATCGGAGGATTTGACCTGGTGAGACGACGAAAGCACACAACTGCCTGGCCGACCCGGGAACCAAAATGCTTTCCGTAACCGAAACTCCGCAAATCCTTCAGGCAAGAGCTTTATGCCACTTTAGATATTACAAGGGTTGATGACCCTTTTGGTCTGCGTAAGACCTGGTCAACTCGTTGAATCGGGCCATTCAGTCGGAGGCGGGCTAAACTAACACATCGGAGGCTTACAGAAATGATACATTAGGGTGGTGTCCCCCAATTTGCGACCTCGCACTCGCATACGTTTATTAGGGAGAATCCTACATCCGAACCCACGGAGGGTTTCCCTCCCGAGTTGCACAACACCAGCACTCGCAAAGTGCCCAAGAGCCTTCACCAACTGATGAACATGGACAAAAAGCTGACATCTGATTGAGAGCATGATCAACTTGCAAGTCTCTTCTCTCCAGGTTAGAGAGCAAAAAAAGCAACAGAGGGAAATCTGGCAAAAAGATACACCAAGTCAACTCATCAACAATCACAAAAAGAAGCAAAAAAACCAATCGACGTGGGCCTGATTCGAACAGACGCCTCCGAAGAGAATAGATTTCTAGTCTATCGCATTAGACCACTCTGCCACCACGCCTTGTAATTGGATAGTAGAGGCGACTCCAATCACGGACTAGGGATGGCTAGCGGGTGGGTGGAGTTTCGACCAACACTCACCAACACAACGAGTGAGAATGCTGTTTAGTAAAATCACAATTTCAGTGCATCGCATAATACTATAATCATATACCTAGTTCAAGCTCTGCTAGATACTTACCAAGCGTCAAGAGGCCCGTTACACATCGAGTCATGGCGGGTTCACCACCAAGAGTAGACCACAACTCCCGCGATACAGGATAAACGGAGAACTGGTATCTCTCAGCACTCACATCATCGCATCCATCGAGTTTAGGTCCTGATCTATCTATTAAATATTACGGCTTATTCTGAGGCCATGACTTCAGCAGAGGACACGGACTTAGTGATTGGCAAAATTTGATGGCTTTCGCCCTCTGTTTCATGGAGAGCGTTACTTTCGTACATGCTTTCACTTCTTACAATTCCCTTCGTCTCTATGCCTCGTATGGTCTATATCAAGAGATCTCATTTATTCTTACTTTGGCCAGATATCTTGGCCTAATTTGCCTTTGACTTCTGGTGTTGACTTGGTCAGCACTCCTTGATGCACACACTGAACTCCAGCTAACATGCACTGAGCGACTCCTTCCCCTAAAAATACCAAGACGGTGCAAAATAACACAGAAAATTAGATAAGACGGGAAAATCAACCAGTTTAACTAATAATCATGGAAGGAGCGGCCGACCGGCATCCTTAGCAAGACCCTGCAATTTCGAGAGTCAACGCTTCATCTCAATATTCCTCTTCAAGCATCTTCCGAGTCTTCCACCAATTGCTTAGCCAGTCACCACATCCATACCAGCAGTCTTAACGCTCAATGCATCCATGGATCCCTTTATATCACTCTCGTCGGAGACCCGGGCTCGCATTCTCATCCTGCTCCGCTCCGAGGATGACATGGGTCGACTGTGCCAAGCATCGCCCGTCATGCTGGGGCATTTTCTTCACTACAAAGCATACATCTCACGGGAACAGCTATCAACCGATCTCGACAATGACCTCCTTCAAGACGCCATGGCCATCGTTCACTTTCCTACGACCCGTGGGGTCCCTCACCACGAGTACGAGAATGCGGTTACTCTCCACATGACAAAGTGGTCGCGTAGACAATTCACCAACCCACTCGTGACCGAGGACAGGAACGACCTGGTTAGACTTGGCGGCCTCTTTCGTCGACTGCACAAGTACATGAGCGACTACATGGCCAAGGCGACATCACCCAGTGTCCCGAGAGCATACCTTTGCCTCGACAACGTATCGAAAGGGCGGACTCATTCCAGATATCCCCATGAGCCGTTCAACTTGAACAGGCTCAACTATGATGAAAAGAAGCGGCTCTTGCAGACGTTTCTGAGGTATGAGCTATTCTACAAGGTCGAACACCCGCGAGTCAAGGCAGAAAGCGTCACGGAAAGGACCAGGTTCCTCGCAGTAAGAGGCAACCGGTTACAGAAATGGGAGTTGGAAGGAATACGTTGTGTTCACGAGTATGTCAGGTCTCTATATGGGGCCGTGTTGGCGCACTGTAGCGGCGTCCATCGACCTGAGCCAGAAGTGCAGATTGCCAGCCGAGAAAGCCACTGGCATTTCAACGCCGACCTGTATGGTTCCGACCTCGAGCTCCCTGGGGTTTACACTCACCACACGCCAATGCTGGCCGACTTTGGCTTTGAGCTCATCTCGACCTTGATCAATGTGGCGACTCGAGGGGAGAAGGGGCGTCAAAAGGCGATTAAATGGTTCAACTCGTTCGTCAATGAGACTGAACCTACGTTGAAAAGATCAATACCGTTTCCTGGAGGCTTGGCTCTTAACTTCGATCACCCGCGTACTCGAGAAAAGGACTTTGAAAAGACTCCCGGGGTGTGTCAGAAGCTCTTTGCTGCCATACGAAGCCAAGAGTGGCATGGTTCTGCGTACGAACCCTCGGAGGCGGCCCTCCGTCGATCTGTGTTCCGGCAGCGAGCCTGGTTTCTATTGGATGATTCCCGTCTGTACCCACGACCTCGTCTTTCGCATTTCCCTTTGAAGCAACATATAAAGAATCACAACAGAAAGAGGTCGCTGTGCACCCAGTTCTCGCAAACACGGCTCTGACATTTCCTCCGGTTTGTCAGAGACGGGGAGATGGATACCCCGACCGATATCATACCGCACATCCACTTACTCTAGCGCCAAACCCGGAGCTCCGGCCTTGAATCCATACCGGCCGGCGAGCCTCCACTGGGAAACCTTCCGAGACCGCCCCACAAAAGCCTCCGAACGGACCAAGCCACCGGGACCCATCAATTTCCTCACCCTTCAGCCTCCGTTACCGCGATCTAGCATTCCACTCTTACATACAACAAAGCTAATCACCTCAAACAATGCATCCGTCTCCCCATCCAAACCAGATCCGCTCTGCTTGTGAGCGATGTCGTCGCCAGAAGCTACGCTGCGCGCGTCCCGTCGGCCCGTCAGCTTCATGCGCGCGCTGCACACGTCTTGATCTGCCATGTCAGCCCGGCCTACAGCGGCGCGTCGGGAGGCCCCCTAAGAAAGACCTCGTGCTAAGGAAACCCTCCGAAGTTACATTGAGCCCGGTGGATTCCCGCAGCCAAGACCACTCTTCAGAAGACATGCAGTTCTTGCAGGGTCTACTCGATGATCCCATGTCTGGCTTCAACTGGAACCTCGACTCGTTTTGCTCCTACGACCCAGAGAATCTACCCTTTCCCATGGAGAACTGGCCCGCTGTGCGTCAACTTGATCCCCCAGGCATTGAGCAGCGCATCATTGTGCCGACCAAGTTACATTTTGAGACACTCTCAAAGCTCAACGTGGACATTCACAAGGGCTGGAACCATGTGACGCACGTCAGGGAAAACACGCCTTTTGATGAATTCATCTGCGATACCTATACCTCCATCAGCGGTTATGAGAATCTCCAAATGGTTATGAAATCAGCCCAAGAGTTTCTTGTCGTCATCAAAGCGTTGCATCGACAACTCGGTACTCGAACAGTGACCCATCGCGGCCGCACAGCACGTTCAGACTTGACAGCGTTGGTAATGGACCCGGCTCTGTCTGGATCATCGTCACCTTCATCAACTGGATCGCCTCCTGGCGCAGATGGCACTACAGCTTCTCTTCCTCCTGTCTTTGACTCACCTACCATGTTCCTCGTCATATCCTGTTACGTCCAGCTCATCAAGCACTTTGAGTTTATCCTCAAGTGTATCTACGACTCTATCAGCGATGCAAACCAGGATCTCATCCGGCCTGCTCCAATGGAATACGCACGCGTTCCAATTGTCGAAGCGTCGACTCAGTTCATTCTCTTTTCCGAGCTCGTGCGCCATGTCCTCAGTCAGATCAGCATTGTTCTGGGCTTGCCGAGTATCTGGTCGAGCCGTAGTGCATGGACTGGCCTATTGACATGTCAGAGGTACAGGGATATGGTCAACGTTGAACTAGGGGCTATGGAAGGGATGTGGACAGCGCGGCCAGGCAAACTAATAGAGATGACGAGGTTGATCCAAGAGATGTTTGTCGAGTTTTCCATGATGGGTATCGATGCTTCGTGATGGAAAGGAGTGAAAGATCCCGGCAGCGAGTTTTCCAAACATAGCGTAAAACGGAATTCTAATTAGGAGTCATGAGGTCTCGAGAGTCTTGTTTGTGAATTGGGATAACTCTACTCTTCTAAGAGCGATTTAATACTGATTCCAATCCATCGGTTCGATTCATGCAGCTGCCAATACAGCCGAGGCTGCTTCGTCATGAAGAAAAAAAAAAGCACGCCGAAATATCCTTAACTCCCATTCCCTTTCCTTTCCTTTCCTTTCTTTCCCTACCAACTCCTCGCAATCATAAAGGCCAAAGCGTTTCAAGGTCATTATAGGGGAATCGAAATCGTAAAGTCAAACTCATTGCTCGCCTCCTCCTGTGCGCCAAAAACAAATGCGTACCCGCGCGTCGCCTCCTGGGGTAGGTTCTGAGGTGGAGTGGCGGAAGCCCGTTGGATGTTCAGACGTCGACTCCTGGACGGACTGTGATCTTCCGAGAGTCTCCTCTTGTTGTGACCCTTCTTGATCGGTATTATCGGTCCTCTCGTTGTCTCTGCTGGTGGACCGACGGTCCATTCGCAAGCCAGAACACCAAACTGGACCTTTTCGGGGTTTCGGTGCTTGCTGAGTTTGCTGGTTTTTGCGTACTTGACAAACTGTTCTTGCAACCAGGACTTCATCTCCCAGACTACAGGTCGGACATTCCAGTCATGGTCGTTGACCTCACAGTAGGTTCTGTTTCCGCCCTGAAATGTGCGCGGCTGGGGATTCGCTGTTCCAGAGTCAGCCTCATTCAGCCACGATCTGTGTTCTGGTGTCACCTACCTCGAGGCTTTGCCCCCAAGTCATTGCCTTCCCCTGCAGGCTGTGACGCGGTGTCGGTTTTTCGCAGGATAAAGTAGTCCACAAAGTAGAATTGCTCGAGGTTGGGAAGATATTGGGCCAGGAACCGGTAAATGTGGTTTGGGTGCTTGACGACATCTGGGGACGGGTGAAGCTGACCGCAATTTGGGCATCGCCGAGGCGTCCGCTGCTCGTTCCACTTGTGGCAGTACCGTACCGCAACTTTTCGAATCTGATCGAGACCTTCGCAGTGAAGCGATCTAAAGAAGCGGAAACCACTCTCAAAAACATCAGGCGGAACATACTCGAGGTAGATGACGTCTGAAGAGCAGCCCAAGCTAATGATGCGACCATTGTCCAGGCGGAATGTGTCGGATCGACCTGCCAGGCTCTTTGCAATAGCGGCAGCCTCGTTGCAAGTTACTGAAAGCTTCGCAAGTTGTTGATGCAGGCTGGTGTAGTAGGAGATGTCGGCTTGGCGAGTAGGATAAAGCGGTCTCAGCGAGCCATACTGTACCGAAATCGGCCGTGACTCCCTCTTCACCTCGAGCGCAACGGGGTCAGCATTCTCATCGTCGTCGTCCTCGATGAGATCATGAGGAGAAGAAAAGTCTCTAATCCACCACCTCCCACGACCAGAAGATGGCTCATACTCGGTGTCGACCTTGAGGAAGTGCATCCCGGGCGTCGTCAAAGTAGCCTCCCATATCTGATGGCGGAGCTCCGGTGGAAGACGTGGGAAAGGCGAAAACGTGCGGCAGTTGTCGGGTATCTCGAACTTGATGGGAGGTTCCTCCATTCTCTCCAAAGCGACCTCTGCATCACCCGATAAAGAGGCGGGAATCTGAAACGCGATGCCGTGCTGGGCGTCGTTATCACGGTCGGTCGTCGCCATGATATGACGTGGGGCACGAGCGTTATCGGTATCTCGTGATCATGAATGAGGGGGGGTTTAGAAAACGAAAGAGACGCAACAGCAAGAGCAGCTGGTGGTGAGACGACCGAGGATCCAGAGAGTGAAGGAGGACCTGAAGATACAGAGAATGGATGGAGTTGAAGGTTAAAAAGAGAGTGAGGTCGGAAAAGGTAAACGACCCCGAAAGCCTCCAGGCGTGCATTGTATGGCGGGGAAGCTCGCAGGCAGCGGGGTCAACAGTGGCTGTGTGCCTAAGGAAGGTGCCCTGGAAGGACAAGCTTGAGCCGCCAAACAGGCAGCTCAAGCCACTATCCGCCTGGGCTGGGCTGAATGGGGCACGTTCACAGGGCTACGTGATTCAGGCACAATATTGATGATTTGCCAACGGAATATCCTTGAAATGGCTTCATTTTGCACTAATTGCTCGAGCAAGTAAATCTCTATTCGTTGTTAACCCGAAAATGCTGTGAAAGTTTCGAATGATTCGTGAATTGCTTCCTAGGCAGCCACGTTTGCCCAAGAATCCCAACATACCGATCTGCAGACTCGGGCGCACCTAAGAACTATGCTCATAATGATGATGATAATTAGGACGGAATTACTCCAAGTTTTACATAAGAATCCATAAATTACTCCTAGGCTTTTAAAATTAGTCCTCATTTTTTGACATGTCTTCCGAATCTCGGGCAAAGAATGGTCAACTTACCTCATCTTAGACCGCCTCCCTGCATCGGGTAGCCACGTCGACGCATCCACCTACCAATTCTTAAATCACGTCTTGCCACGAGGACAAATGAGTTGTTATGGAGTTCATCTAGTCCTAGGTCGAACATGATACCCGAAACAGATATGGCGTATGCACCTGACTTGTTTGTGATTAACTTTACAACGCTTCAGTGACGGCTGACGGCTTTCATTTGTTAGCTCCCTGCCAGTTTCCAGCTCATGAGTGTCTTAGCGGGCTGAAATTGACGGATGCGATCGTTCTGTTGATGAGTTTGAAGATTATATCTAGCTCGTCAGGTGAGTGGTCATTCATACCAACGACAATAGATCCTTCATGAAGAATGTTGTTGCTTCCAGGAACCCGGCTCAAGGATGACCCAGATCGAGATGCTAGTCTCTATCCCTGAGCCACACTATGGCTCCTCTTAGGAACCTAACGCCTCGTCATGGTCGGAGTAGGTGAAGCTAGGCGATAATTCTCCTGGAACTTCCTACAATAGATCGAACCTAGTCATGAATGCGAGCATACGCATTGAAGAGCGCCAAAGAGTGAGATGATGGCATCTTAGATGGGTGCTACAACTGATTTGAGGAACCTGAACTCTCACCATATTCGGAGCAAGTTAGAGCCAGGTAAAGTTGACAATGGCTGTCGCAGAAGTTATCAGGATGCCATGCTAAAAGAGCCGAAGGACCATGGGGTTCGCAATGATGGACGGCGCGGCCGAGAGACAGGTTTTAAGTGAAGTATGATGCCGTAAATTTAGTAAATCTAGCAGAACTCTTATTCGAAGCAGATTCGAAGAGGATAGGTCGATGGGATTGGGCTAAATAGTCTCAACGGGTGACGCTGTACCGGGCTATTTCAGTTGAGAGCTGAACCCTCGAGCCAGGTACCATCCGAAGTCGGCAACTTTCACATGAAACTTTCACATGGAGATGAATAAAGTACTAATCACGGGCTCAAGAAAGGTTGTGGGCTCAATTAATCTCGTAAATTGCACGATCAAGACATTGCGGATCGGTTGGCTTTACATGTGACTCGGCGATTTCGTGGGAGAGCGTATTGCTGCTTTCTCGGAGAGACAAGCCTCCAAGGCCCTGCCCCTCGCATTCTCTAAGCACGCATCCAACCCTGGAGAGAGACGTCAATCAACTCAACCATATTTCCCCAATTGTAAACTATTTATATTAATCTTTTCTCTTCCATTTCCAGCTAGATCAGCCCGGAGTCTCTACTTAATTATTAGCTTGCTTAACATGGATTATTACGCCGTATCGCATTTTCTCACTTCGTCGAACATCCCACAAAAGCACAGTGACACAAAAGCCTCCATTGGCAACGTGGAATACTCAAGTAAAGACATCACTCGCCTGGAGCGCGCCGGCGCATCTGCCGATCAATTCAGATGCTTCCTCGCCACAATACTCCCATACTTATCCCCAGCAACTGCACCTTCAAGACCTGACCACGGACTTTGGTCCAAGCGCAAGAACCGTTTGACTTGATGTTGATGATTTTAGAGCGCCAAAAGGGATCCCAATGTAAGAATCACAACAGACTACCTAATCTCGGTCTTGGCAGATATTAAAAGAGGCTTTCAAAAAATTCCACCTTGCCTTAGACATGTTTCAATATCCTCTAAGGTTACTCTTATATGGTTAAGATAAAGAGATACTCAAGATCCCCCAAACGTTACACAGTACTTGTGCTAGACAAGTTGCCTCATCTCAGTTCCTAGATGGCCCTCTCCTCCCGCACGCAGCCTGGTCCCAATGCCATGTAACTCTGTTCAAGACTCATTTTTAGGCCAGACGAAGGACTCGGAGCCTGATCTATTGCATGAGGGTACCTAGACAATGTCACATCCACACTGTGCTTCAAGCAAGCCGGAATGCCCATCGAGAAAAGAGGAATCCCCGTTTAACAACTATACCAACAATTGACTCAGAAAAAAGCCCGCGTCTGTGAGAAAAGACAACCAAGCGCCGATCACCGTATTCAGCTTTCCCTCCCAAGAGGGTTGCATCCAACTCAAAGATGCTGACTCTTGCGCTTGCGCAGTGCCGCGCGGCAGTCGCTTGCTTGCATTCAACACAAGGCGGACTCGACGTAGTAAAGAAACCCATGATTGGAAGTCTCTGCCGCCAAAGGATTCCTTGTGAGAGCCCTCCCAAAGGAGATTTACGTCATTAGTAGGTAGTCTAGACTCGCACATTCGACAGGGGCATTTCCAAGATTGAGTTACTGTGTGCGTTGGAGGCCGCGTGCACCCAACCTTTATCTGGCACATCGTCATTCCCCGAAGAAGGCCACGGTCTAGACTTGCCGATCAGGGTCTTTGATCGGAGTTTGTGAGGGAATTCAATCTCGATGATTAATTTAGGGTCTCTTGGCCGTTATTTTCATTATTCTTATTGGTCAATGTTTGTTGATTGAGGGCATTCAACTCCGTCTCACAACCTCGAGTCCTTTACAATTCAGGCCCATAGTGAGCACCGTGCGTATTCCGTAGGACTTGGGGACTCGAGATGAGACAAACCATGAACCAATATTCGACACATCAACCGGCGAGACCCAAAATCGTTAGAAAGTGACATCATTCCTCTCTAATGTAAAATACCATCGTTAAAGTGGTTGAAAGGAGAAGGGCATTTTTCTGAATTGGCTGTCAAAAGTCAGCCTAGCGGGACCCCAGACACGACCCGCTCCGTCGGTTACAAGCCTGTGACGTCACTCAGGACCCTGATTCGTATCCATCCCACACCACCCTTGAGGCATACCGAACGGTGCAACACTGCGTCCTCCGGGCCTAGAACGCATGATCGTCTCTGAGGGTTATTGGACATGCGGCTGAATGTGAGCTTGTTGGGAAAAGAGCGAACGCCTGTGTAGCTCCGATGTCATTGCTCTTGGGCTGTCAGCTCTCATTTTTGTTTAAAAGATGACCAGGTCCTCCGAATGGCTTCGATTTTTGGGTCTTATTTTCCTCATCGCTCTAGACATTAGATTTGTTTCTCTCTATTTCCTGCTCTGGAAATCCCCAAGACGGGATCTTCACTGATCTCCCCTTTCCGGGATTTCGGTTTTCAGTGTCTCTCTTCAGCACCACTCAGCCAATCACCACTCTCGTCCACTAAAGGATCAACACTCCACGACCTTATCCTTGGTTTTGCACTTGTACTCGTCGCTGTATTCAATGGAAGCACCCTTTCCTTTTGAGTTAGTCGCACAAAAACCCTCGATATCATGGCGTCCAATACGTCCTCTACGGATGCTGTGTATTATTTGAATCTTGCAGAGTAACATACCCACCAAGACATTCACGAGCAGCTCACCACTAACACACATCCACCAGAACCAATACCTTGAATAACACCTCAACCAATGGCAATAATGGAAATTCCGTTACCCTTCCGGTAACCGTCCCGGAAGATCGCCAGTACAGCATCAGCCGTTACCTCGCTCGATCGGACCAGCTTGCCCCAGACCATCCCGAGTATCGTCTCCGCGCCCCGGTGGCCTTCAAGCCTCAGGTCAGCAATCGGGAGAGCCGACGACAGAACAAGCGACGCATGGAATCCATCCTACGCGCCATCGAAGCCAAGCTCGACTCCTCTGGATGACGTCTTTCGTCTTTAATCTCAGACGGATTAATGATACGATACATGTCTACCTACCTGTGGTAAGTAACCCAGCTTCTCCGTCCAAGCTGTTACTAATCATTCCAAGACTGCTCCCCCGGACTCAACAGACAATAACACTTGTCGCATCAACGATATTCAACGTCATTTCTTCACGAATTTCAAAGATCCTCGCTCCTTATGACATCTCACACTCGACCATCAGCGTCGATTTGAGTTTACCATCGCCCCAAGCTAGCACCCACAGTGGGCTCCATCCACTAAAAGCCTGCGCCAATAGCAACCTGGTCAGCAGCCTGATTTGGCAATGGTTTCTGGCAGATGATCCGGGCGTGTTCCTTGGGGTGAGGCTCATCTATTTTCATTTGTCTCTTTATACAAGAACTGCCTGTCATTCGGGACCTTCCAATCATCTATTCACTGCTTGCGGTTTTGGGTGGCTGGCAAGCCATGGTGTTGTTGAGCACAATCTTTTCGGCAGCCTTGTTAACATGCTGCTTGTTTTCTAGAGTCGGATCGTTTTCGCGGACGGATGGTTTCGGCAGCTTTACTCTTTGTCACTCTCTATTATACCCGCCTCCCTCATTCAAAAGGCGCTTCCTTTGTCTACTATCGCCGTCCATCTCTCGTCTTCGCGAACTATGCCCTGCCGACTCGGAACGGCGAAATGTGGGTCGTCCGATCGACCCCCGGTGACTTGAACATCATGCCTGACGTGTCCTCCTCAGCCTCGAAGATTGATGGTAAGTCCCAGTATGGCTTGAATACATTCTCCCGACCTATTCAAACAATATTCTCGCTGTTTCGGCGCCAACACTTACTTCCATGAGGTATTTCGGCGTTAACAAGACTTGTCCAGACCTGACGCCATCACGGCCCCACAAAACCGGTTTTGGCTGACGCCAGCATCACGCCTTACACCAAAAGTTGCTGGCGTCAGCGAGCTTTGGTGTAAGTCGAGATGCTGGCGTCAGCTAGAAACCATGAGTTTATCCACGACGATCGAGTTTCGGACTTTAGAAATGGAATCAAGTATAAAGATTTCATGCCCTGCTCGCTTCAAAATGTCAATCAACATCTCAACACATTACAATCTCATCATCATTCAATCACAACTACATTCCACTCATCTCATCTCATCTAAAGCAATAGCTTCAACTCCAAAAGCAATCACAATGGCCCCTTACACCCCCGAAACCCCCATCAGCGAGCTCATCGCCGACTACGCCTCCATCATCAAGGGCAAAACGATCCTCACCACTGGCGTAACCCTCAAGGGTCTCGGCGCAACTTTTGTCGAGGCCACCGCCACCGCATCTCCCGGGCTCCTCATCCTAGCCGGTCGCACCGCCTCCAAGCTCGAGGACCTCTCCAAGAGCCTCGCCGCAACTCATCCAGACATCAAGACCCGCCACCTCATCGTCGACCTAACCTCTATGGACTCGGTTCGCAAGGCTGCTGAGGAGGTCAATGGATGGGATGACGTGCCCAAGATTGACGTCGTTGTTAATAACGCGGCTGTCATGGCTATTCCTTATTCTACTACGATGGATGGCTTTGAGACGCAGTTTGCTGCTGGCCATCTTGGACACTTTCTCTTGACCAACCTCATCATGGACAAGATTCTCGCCTCCGAGTCTCCTCGTGTCGTCAACATTTCGAGCAACGGCCATAGCTTCAGTCCCGTCCGTCACTACGATCCTCACTTTAGCGCAAGTTACCCCTTACAACCATTATCTAGAATATTTAGCTAACTCTAGAACAGAAGGAGGGAGAGACTTATAACATGTGGGCGGCTTATGGACAAACAAAGACAGCCAACATGCTCTTCTCGCTTTCTCTGGCTCAGAAGCTGGGAAGCCGAGGTCTCCAGTCGTACAGTGTTGACCCAGGTCTGATCATGACTACTAACCTGGGAACCCACCTGGATTTTTCATCCCCAGACAAGGATCTGGCCAGTCTTTGTAAGTCTTTTTTACCTGGACCTCCAAAAGGCAAATACTAACCAGCATGACAGTGCAAGCCCATCGTGAGCGCGGCCACCTCGAGGGCTGGGAGTTCTTTGCGCCGATCCCTGTAGAGGTTGGAGCAGCCACACACGCCTTTGCTGCATTCGACCCCAACATCAAGGGTTAGTAACCTCCTTTCCGACTGATTTGACCTATGGTGCTAACTCTCAATAGCGAGCAACGGTGCTCACCTCCTCAAGTCCCGCGTGGCTGACCCTTACGTCGACACTGTCAAGTCCTGGGCGAGGGACATTGTCGAGGCTGACAAGACGTGGAAGCTTAGCGAGGAGCTTGTCAAGCAAAAGTTTAGCTACTGAGAACACTGACAGAGGGAACTGATTCGGCACATAAACTTGAGAATTTGACATGTCCACTCATTTATAGATAGATCCGGGATGAGGAGTAATTGATCATTGAGATATACAACATGCGCAATATGAATCAAATTGAGGAGATGATATTTCCAAGTCTATAACCGCTACTTTTGCCCCTGATATATATGTACGTGGGTATCCACCTCTAATCCAAAACGCCAAAGTCAAAACCCCTTCCGTATCCAGACCAGGAAACGTATATATACATCAACTCATCAACTCATCTCTCATGCCATGGTGACTCCCCACTCCTGCATCACCGTAGGGTTCTGCACAGCTTTACCCGTCTGTCCGCTCAGCCACGCCCGACAAGCCTCGAGGTGAGCATACTGCTCTGTGTCCTGTCCGCCCAGACTCTTCATCTTGACGTCGGCAACATCCAGTACACTCCGGCCTGCCGCATCCCGAGCATGTACAGAAGCGCCGTCTTCGACGAGTTGCTTCACCGCGAGCTTCCGACCACAGCGGACAGCTACATGCAGTGCTGTCTCACCAGACCGGTTGCGAGCGTTAATGTCGGCACCAGCCTCCACGAGCTTGTGCAAAATCCTGCCCCCGACCCTGTAATCGTCATCCTCTGGGAGCTGTGCGGCGAATGCCATAAGCGGAGTGTATCCGTGAATATCGTAGTGGTTCGGGTCGGCGTGCACTTCGAGGAGACCTTCCAAGAGGCTCAGACGCAGGGTGTATCGCTCAGTGCTGGAATCAAGGTCCTTGGGTGCCCTGTCCTTTCTTCGTGGGCGATCACTAGGCTCCCCTTGCTCATCTAGACCATGCTTGTGTAGGACGCTGGATTTGCTAAGTGTCGCTGCGGCGAGACAGTGCAATCCATTGCGGCCTTCTGAATCCTCCAAATGAGAATTTTGGGAGGCTTTGTTGATAAACTCGAGTAGCCGAGCCTCTTGTGTAGCAGGGTGAACATGGTACGACTCAGCATTGTCATCCTCTTCAGGTGTAGATGCCGGTACTGGAGGATCGAGGTCCATCGCTTGGGTGTAAGCCCTGTTGAAGCTAAACGTAGGCTCAGGCGGAAGAGCAAACGTGGGTGTCACGTTGAAGGCGTCTCGCTTGGTGCAATTTTCGCTCTGACAAATCCGAAGGAAAAAGTTGCGTACTTCGGGAGAGACGTCCCTAGCGAGGAGGATGTGCGAAAATGAGCGTCCATAGTGATCGCGGGCGCCAAAGTCAAAGTTTCTTTGAGCCAGATTTCCCAGCAGCTCACACAGCAACTTCTCGTTGTCGAACCAGTTGCGGTGGAGGACATGAAGAAGAGTCTGGCCAGCAGTGTTTTGTGCGTTGAGAATGTGAGGGCTCGGGTTAAGAAGGAGAGCCTGGAAAAGGTGGTCCTGCAAGATCAATCCTCGTGCCGCCATGAAATGAAGAATCGTGTTGCCAAAGGGATCGCGATCCTCGACTCTCATACCGTCTTTGCTGTACTTGAGCATTCTGTGGATGTCGTTGGATACACCGCACGCTGTCACCCAGGCTGGCTCCCCAATCTGTTCGTTGGGACGACACAGGCATGACTTCTTGATATGCTGCTCCGTCTCTTCAAAGCATGGGGGCTGCTGTCCGAAAAGCTCATCAAGAAGTAAAAAGTCGCCAGGGAGATGATCAGGGCCATTAGGCAGAGGAGGCGGCGAGTCGGAGTCGTTCATCCAGGTTGAATGAGAAGGTTCGTCATCAGAAATAGGTGAAAGGCTCGCTCCTCGATAACTAATGGGCGCGGTGTATCTCTTGACGAGTCTCTTGACGCTCTTGACATATGCATCCGAGTAATCGTTAAGTAGACGGTGCAAGGTCCCGGTGGTGCAGTCTGTAGATGCAGACATAAAACTCGTGCTTCTGAGAAATCGCTGAAAAACACCATCATTATTCTGTTGCTGATTCGGCGCCGCCCTAGCCTGCTGAAAAGGAACAGATCTATTCGGCGTATGTTGTTGAGTAGGAAATTGATTGAAAGGAGGAACCTCGAGTGTGGGACTGATGCCATTGTTCCTCATGAGATGCGGCGTGGGGTTCGGGTTGAGCGAGGGTATCGAATTGTTAGGCATACGAGCCTGAGAAACGATCGAGTTCCAACTAGAAGTCGTGCGAGTGGGTGAAAGTGCGAGCTCGTCCAGCCGTCGGCTCATGTCCTCCTCGTTTCGCGGGTGCAACCATCGAGGCTGCTTGTTGAGCAATGAATTGAGCTTCTTGTTGGCGGATTCAATACTATGACGTTCCATTAGCACCAAAGTCACACAAAGCTAAGGCGGGGGAGGTAAACGCACCCAGGAACAGGATCGGGAGACTTGGCATGGACAACAGCCATGATCTTGTCAAGTGAGAGAGTAGTGTAGAGGTAAAGCCGCGACACCTTTCTTTGTGAAGAAGGCGTCCATAACTGCGGTCGTCCAGTCGTGGTGTTGTTGGAGCCGCTGGGCGAGGCAGACGACACTGGGGGTCTGAGACCCGAAGGCGATGCCCCGCCAAAGTTCATCGTGTCGGCGAGGGGTAGCTGTGCTGTACTGTAGATGCAAGGCAGATGCTTTTTGTAGGGAAGTCGTTGCTGATCAGTAGAAAAGATCGCAGCCTCGTGTAGATTTTTTATGTCAAGAAGCAGACAAGGCTCCCATTATGCAGTCATCAGGGAAGTACACAAGCTTATAAGGCGGCGTCCTCATTGAAAATGGGGTCGAAAAAGATGGTCGCAGGGGGAGGAGGCGGAAGCTAGGGATAACCGTGATGGCAGTGAGTAGGTAGATAGATAAAAAAGATGGCCAACACCAAAAGACCGTCTCTGGCCCCCAAAACAGGCCAGGGTGGGCATGATATCCTTCCCGGAAAGGGGGTGCACACCACCATCTCAGCATGCGGTTTGTCCGTAGGCAGAGCAGCAGTGGAATGGAACTGAGTTGGAGTGTGGCATGCGGATGCCGCCTGTGGAGGTTTGAAGCTGCTGCGCCTCGTGATCGCACAGGAGGCCTACTGCCCTAGGCGAGAGTCATAGGTAGCCAGCCAATGCTTGAGTGAGACAAGACGCTGCACAACTGGATAATGGTGCAGCCATTAGGGTTCAACTTGGTAGAAGCAAGAAATGCCGTGTGCCGAGACGATTTGACTGGGTTGATCAAGATTGATCTGATTCATCTGGAGACGCCTTACTCTGTAACCCGCTCTGTCTTATGCTGTGCGCTGCAAGTTTGACAGCGGCTATTCCAGCCCACAGCGTTAACCGCCCAGCTACTGCACCATTACCTCTCAATCACACTCTAGTCGACCATTTTCTGTCCAAAACTACTCAATCAAAGACTTGATCCCTCTTTACTCAACCTACCCTCAATCACATCATTAACCAACTTTTCTTCAGCTCAGGAGGGAGCTCACATCGCTTGTCCGGCACACAGGCACACAGGTGGGGGAATGCAAACCGAGGCGCAGAGGGGCTGTGCAAGGATGTGGCTGACCATCAGCCCAGGCACAACATGGTCGCTGCGCCTCGCGAGGCACAGAACTAGGCTGGATTTTCGAGGTTTGTGATGTGAACCAATCCCTTCTGCTGCCTCTTTTCTCTTATGCGTGCCCTGGACTATTGTCTCAATAGTTCACAAAAGGTCCGTCGGACAACAGAAGACGGGTTTTTCCCTACCAACGGCGTCAATGCGAGATCTCTCAGCCCCACGCTCTCAGACGAGGGACAGCCGCGGGGTTAACAGTGAACCTCTTGGCTCTAGACTCGAATTCCTAGTAGACACGAAGTCACATGAGAATATCCAAAGCCTGGTTGTCATTAATCAGATCTTTTGTCCAAGAAATCATCCAGTGCCTACCTCAGCCTGCCTATTCCGGCATCTTCAGTCTTCAGTTGTGAGCACTAAACCCACATGCACGTCATTGGCCCTTGCATCCACAATCAGCCACTTTTCCTGTAAAACACTCCGCCAACGTCCTCGTGCTCCCTCGACCGTTTTGTGATCCAGATTGTACTCGGTGGCAACAAACAACAGCGCCAATTAACTCATCAATTGAGAAAAGAGGGATTCTTTTAAGGCGGTGTGAACCGTTGCCATTCTGGAACATCTCAAGGCGGGAAAAAGCACGACGCCATCGACGACACCACGTGAAGACCGGAGGAGGTACGTACCTCCGATATTATGTCATTGTCCGAATGCCGGCCTTGCCCTTGCATCCCGTCCGTGTGCCGTTGGGCTTCCGCGACATCGGATCGGGGAACGGAGAGGCGAGACATTTCAGCTGATTTCCACATGTGCGTCCCTAGTGTCGGTGCTGTTTCTCTTTGTTTGTGATCGGCTTGCCAATCAAAGCTTGCTCCTCCGAGCTTTCCGGTTATCGTCCCTGCAGCCATCAAGCCATGCCTTTATCACCAACATATATCATCACCAGAAACTTCAACTCAACCTTTACAGTACTCCAGCATCTCTCTCTCTCTTCTCTTCACCGACAATTAACCCTCACCGCATCAAAAGCCACATACCCCATCATAGACGCCCCTAATCTTCCAGAACCCCCTTCCCGCATTCCAGTCCATCTCAACGGTCCCTCCTCTCCCCTTTTTTTACTTTCGTTTCTTTGACTTCCCGAGAACTTTCCAGCAGCCCGGATCAAACGGTTCCCATTTCCACACACCCTTTGTTCTAGCGCCGTTTCAAAAAAATTGCAAGGCCCTTCTATCCCGTATCGAGCAATTGTTTCCTTTACCCACCTGCCCACATGGGAAATGAAAGAGGGAATAGAGTTTGGGACCAGAACGAAATCCCACCTTGGGATCCATAGCAGCCACGAGGAACTTTGGAACAAAGGCCAGTGGATCTAATTCAACGTCTTGTGACAGTTTGACGGGTACACCAGAAAGAAGAAAGAATGCTACGTTCAGGGGCAGTCACGGAAACATCAGAGACATCAAAGCTAGACAGATATGAAATTGGTATCTTTCAACAGTTAAGAAAAATACACAGTATTAACCAGAACTCGTAACCATTCTACACTATGGGCAGGGCCAAAGTCGTCTAATTCATACTATGTACATAGTGAAGCGTATTATGTTGGTAAGAATTAACAGCCAAGGAAATGTTTTCCGAGATGCATTTACAGAAGGACGGCAAAGACACCGATGGCAGCGACGGCCATGGAGACACCAGCGCGGCCAGCACCGGCGGTGACGGGGGTGATGGGAGCCTCACCAGTCTCGGTGGGCTGGCTGTAGGGGAGAGTGGCAGAGGGCTGACCCTTGGAGGGCTCCTCAGGGCAGTTCTCACCACCAGGGCAGACAGGCTTGGCGGGAGTAGACTCCTCGGGCTTGGAGGGAGTCTCGTAGCCAGGCTTGGAGGGAGTAGACTCCTCGGGGCAGTTCTCACCACCGGGGCAGACGGGCTTGGCGGGAGCAGACTCCTCAGGCTTGGAAGGAGTCTCGTATCCAGGCTTGGAGGGAGTCTCGGGGGTCTCAGGAGTCTCATAGCCAGGCTTGGAAGGCTGCTCGTGGCCGGGCTTCTCACCACCGGGAACAATGACAGTGGTGTAAGTAGGAATCTCAGCAGTCCCAGTGGGGTAGCAGGTGGTGGTGACCTTGCCGGGGTAGCAGTCCTCATCATCACCGACACACTTGGTGATAGTGTAGGTCTGGGTCTTGTAGAGGGTGGTAGGGCCCTTGGGGGGAGAGTAGACGGTAGGCTTGGCGGGGTGCTCCTCGGTCACAGGGCAGACGGTGGTAGAGACAGGGACAGTCTCAGTAGTGACATAAGGACCCTCGGGGCAGTCAGTGACGTAGCTGGGGCACTTGGTGACGGTGTAGACCTTGGTGCTGTAGATGGTCTTGGTGGTGTATTTCTCAGGGGGAGAGTAAGCAGTGGGCTTGGCAGGGTGCTCCTCAGTGATGGGGCAGACGGTGGTAGAGACGGGGTAGGTCTTGGTGGTGGTGTAAGGACCGTTGGGACCGTTGGGGCAGTCAGTGACATAGGCAGGGCACTTGGTAAGAGTGTAAACCTTGGTGCTGTAGATGGTCTTGGTGGTGTACTGCTCCTCGACGGGGCAGACAGTGGTGGAAACAGCAATGGTCTCAGTGGTGGTGTAAGGACCGTGAGGACCGTTGGGGCAGTCAGTGACGTAGGCGGGACACTTGGTGTAGGTGTGAGTCTGAGTGGTGTAGATGGTCTTGGTGGTGTAAGGAGGCTCATAGGGGGTAGTCTGGGCCTTGGTGGGCTTGGACTCAGTCTCAGTGGTGCAAGTGGTGGTGTGGCCCTTTCCAGTCTCGGTGGTCTTGCCAGTCTCGGTGCCAGTGGGCTCAGTAGCAGTACCGGTGGGCTCGGTGGCAGTCTCGGTACCAGTGGGCTCGGTAGCGGTCTCGGTAGAGGCGGTCTCAGTGCCAGTAGGCTCAGTGGCGGTACCAGTGGGCTCGGTGGCAGTCTCAGTACCGGTAGGCTCGGTAGCGGTCTCAGTGCCAGTGGAAGCAGTCTCAGTGCCAGTGGGCTCAGTAGCGGTCTCAGTGCCAGTGGAAGCAGTCTCGGTTCCAGTGGGCTCAGTAGCGGTCTCAGTGCCAGTGGAAGCAGTCTCGGTTCCAGTGGGCTCAGTAGCGGTCTCAGTGCCAGTGGAAGCAGTCTCGGTTCCAGTGGGCTCAGTAGCAGTCTCAGTGCCAGTGGAAGCAGTCTCGGTTCCAGTGGGCTCAGTAGCAGTCTCAGTGCCAGTGGAAGCAGTCTCGGTTCCAGTGGGCTCAGTAGCAGTCTCAGTGCCAGTGGAAGCAGTCTCGGTTCCAGTGGGCTCAGTAGCAGTCTCAGTGCCAGTGGAAGCAGTCTCGGTTCCAGTGGGCTCAGTGGCGGTCTCAGTACCGCTGGAAGCGGTCTCAGTGCCAGTGGGCTCAGTAGCAGTCTCAGTGCCAGTGGAAGCAGTCTCAGTGCCAGTGGGCTCAGTGGCGGTCTCAGTACCGCTGGAAGCGGTCTCAGTACCGGTAGGCTCAGTGGCGGTCTCGGTACCGGTGCTCTGAGAAGCGGTCTCGGTGGTGGAGCCGGAGCCGGAGGCAGTCTCGGTGGTGGAGACGGACTCGGTCACGGACTCGGTGGCAGAGGTGGTAGCGGTCTGAGTGGGAGCAGTGGAGGTCTGAGAGGTGCGGCAGTCGCAAGCGTAGACAGCATCAATCTGGTTGTCGCAAGCACCGTCCAGGATGGAGAGATCGGCACCGGGCTGCTCAAGGCTGGCGCAGAACTCAACGGCGGACTCGCCAAGGCCAACAACAGCGACGACACACTTGTCAGAGTAGTCGCAGTCGCAGTCCTCAGTAGCGGTGCTGGTAGGAGCAGTCTCAGTGGTGGAGGCAGATCCAGTGACGGAGCCGGTGGTGGAAGCAGTCTCGGTGGTGGAAGCAGAGCCGGAAGCAGTCTCGGTGGTGGAAGCAGAGCCGGAAGCAGTCTCGGTGGTGGAAGCAGAGCCGGAGGCAGTCTCGGTGGTGGAAGCGGAGGCAGTCTCGGAGGTGGAAGCGGAAGCAGTCTCGGTGGTGGAGGCGGAGGCAGTCTCAGAAGTAGACTGGCTCACGGACTCGGTGCTAGAGGCAGTCTCGGAGGCGGAGGTGGTGCTGGCAGTCTCCTGGGGAACACAGTCGCAGGCGTTGAGGGCATCCTGTCGGCTGTGGCACTTGTCCGAGACTGGGGAGAGGTCGCAGCTGGGGACCTCGATCGAGGCGCAGAAAGAGACTCGGTCGGCGAGGTTCTTGACGCGGAGGTAGCACTCATCGGTGAAATCGCAGATGCACTCCTCTCCGTTCTGGTTTCTGTTTCCGATGTTGAGGGCGCTGGCCACAGAGGCGGCCGCAGCCAGAATGTACACGCTCTTCATGTTTTATAAACAACAGTAAATGCAGGATATGTATTAACGAATGGCTGCGGAATGTACTCGCAAGAGTCACTTATAATCCGCCAAGTGCTGGTGAAGAGGGATATCGAGAAAGGAAGGTAAGGAAAACTGTTTAAGCAGGTTGGATATGGCTGCTTATATGGACAGCGGCTGGGACGAGATGACCTCCGCTTGGAGGTGGTCCCCCCTGTCTACCTCTTGATCCGCTGCTTCTCATCCACTCTGCAGCCCTTTCGGGCGTGCGTTGTCGGGCATGGGTCATGATGCCTGGGGGTGTCCAAGATGCAGCGCCTAGGGGAGTGTTAGCCTGTGAGCTATCGATCAAGCCAGCCAAGCCCAGAGCGATGGCTCTAAACCTCAACGGGACAATAGGAGAGCTGTAAATAAACCGGTCTGTGCCGTGAGGCCGGACAAAACCGCCCATCGCAACGGTTGTTGTTGTTGGCTGTTGGTGCTTGTGGTGGTGGAAGAAGTGAAAGGAAGCGGTGGTGGGTCGAGAGAAAAAGGACGTAGCCACTTGGCGCATGCTCGTTTAGCTCCCCACCCCCGAAAAGCCCCTGGCCCCCCTGACTAGTCTATTAGCCCGCTTACCTATTCGGGAAGTAAGCGGGTTAAGCTAGCGGGGTTACTGGTCGCCTAGAAGCCGCCCAAAGACCAGCGCAGCATGGCACCCGCCGAGGCTGCAGCGGGCTTGCTGGGATCACCGGTCACTAGAGCGTGAATAGTCTCGCTCTCGCCTGCGGTGCAGTCTTCCACTGCTGTTTGTCCATCGAGCATCCGGCGTCAAGAGAGACGAGAGTCGATCTTTACTGGCGAGTTGGTTCTAGACGGGGCGCTCTAGCAGGTTGTCGGTTGCCGCACCAAGTCGAGCACGTCGCTGTGCTTGCTCCATACGGGCATTGGCAACTCTTGATCAGGTCCCACCTCAGCTGGGCTGCTGTCCTGTGGGGTTTTCTCAAGGTTATCTCTCTTGTGTGCTCTGTGCGAGTTCATCCTTGCTCAGTAGTCAGGGCCAGAGCCAATCTACTCCGTACTGCCCTGCCCTGTGGGCGGAAGGTCGGCAATCCCAGCCTGTTGCTGGGGTTCTGTCTTCAGTCGCACAATGCCAACAGATCCGGACGCTCCAATGTGCACATCTCAATCTCCGGTTTACGGTCCCGACGTATTCCCCATCAGAGATGATTCTCTAACCCGCATCTGTGATTATCTTTTGTTCTAGGCTGGTTTGCTTGCGTAGGGCTCCGGTTATTTTTAGAGATACCCTCTCTTCGGGAGTTTTTTCTGGTGGTTTGGTTTGCAGCTTGATGGAGATTCGGGAGATTAAACGGGCACGGCAAATAAGTGGATGACATGCCTCTTCGAGAGACATCTACAGAACAAAGAGTTCCCGAAACGTAAACTCACATGGCGATGGAGACGTTTCTTCTCGGATCTCGCGGCTTTCCGTTCTTGAAACAGACAATGATCGTCGTCTTGCATCTTGAATGAATCACATCTACACCGATCGATCGTTGTCGATGTCCGAGAGTCTTTGACATCGTCAGCTAGTTGTCTAGTGTCGGTGGTTTCCTTGTTTTACAATGGAGACGTCAAAGAAGATGAGATCTTCCTCACGTCGACCTTGACGCCTCCAAGAGATGGTTCACGCCGCCAACGACTTCTGTGACGTACGGGGATCCAGTGTTGAGGGACTCTTTGAGCCTTGTCTTTGTTACATCCATTCGCCCTGTTTCCCCTCGTACCCGCATCGTGACGATGTTTAAAGTTCATTCCTTTGACCGTTGGTCGTCTGTCATCCTTACGAATCATATTCATCTTGCTCATTGGTTAAACATCTCGTGTTTCTCAGCGGCATTCCACTTCGGTACCTGCATCAAGCATGTGGTCATGTCTTCAACCCGAACTTACCTTGGACACCGCCATTGGACAACCATCTGCAAACCCGCATTCACCTCGTAAAGCGTAATTAAAGCGGCCGTGTCTCGCCCTCTTTTCTCTAACCAATAACAAGCTCAGGTTTCTTCGGGTTCCTGCGTCGCCGGGCTGACACACGATTGACATGGCTTGCGGAGAACGCCTCAACAACGGGGACGCTCAAAAAAAGGGGACCGCAAATGATAATGCCCAATTGAAAATGGAGAGCGTCATCATAAGAGGGGAATCCTTTTTGGTGTGTGAATACGTGTGCCTCTAGCCAAGAAAAGAGAGGCTCAACGGGCAGAAAAGAAGGGGGGAAATTAACACAGGGGTGCACATGTGAAGTCAACCGCCACGAAAAAAAACGGCAGCTGATGGGCCCGAGAAAATGGTCAAACGAGCGTGGCTTGCGCTACAAGGAAAATCAAGCCCAACGCCAATTCGCCTTGCAATTTTGGAACAATCGCGCTGTGGCGTCCTTCTAAAGCCTTGGGATCCATCCACTCGGGCTGAGTCAATCCTTCTTCTTTCTTCCCCCACTGGCTGTGCAAAGGAGTCATCGGCGGGCACCAACGGCTCCTGCACATGCGTCTGGGAGATGAACCACGGATGCTGCCCGTCCTCCCTTTTTTTTTCACGGCAGACGGGTCTTTCTGTTTGTCTTCAGGGGTAAAAGGGGTTTATCGGGTTTGACAGAGAAGCTAGCGATTGAACTCTGTTGATGTCAGCAAGCTACCCGGGAGACGAACAACATCACGAAACTCTTAGTTGTTGTGCTGACAGCCAAGGAAAGTTAAGTCGCTTAATAGACATCGATTATAATGCCGCAATCTACAGGGCACCCTCGTTGACAACCAACGTTTTCTTCTGAGATAAAATAAAAAATGCAACTGTCACGTTGTATCTCCCCCGCCTGCTCCCAGTTCGAAACGTGTGAATGCCTCCACAGCCTTCGGAGTTTTGCCCAGGCTGTGTCTTTTTGACCTCCGATCCTTCGTAAACAAGTGCTCTCATTGGTCGTGTACGGTCTTCTCTCCATTCTGCTGCTTGTTATCCCTGCCCCTGACCACTGCCTTTCTCGTTCTTTGCCGATAGGATCGCGGAATGCTAGGGCAGAGAGACTCCAATGCCCTGGCTCGCCAGGCTCGTGCCGGGCTGTGCCTCGATTCTCAAACAAGCTAACAGAGGATAAAAAATGACAGGGACCTGACAGCAAGACGACAAACGGAATGTTACCTTCAGGTCCCCCCCTCAGCCTCCAAGAAAGCCCATTCACCACAGCCACCAACGCAACGTCGACAATGCCGTGTTACCCATTCTCCTCAACTGAAATTGATTCAGCGAACCCCAAGCCACTCCCACTTGGTCTCTCCTCTCCCGTTCCGAGACAAGACATTGATTAAGAGCGGATCACTGCATCCAAGACACGGCATGGCCCAACTTGCACATGGGGCACAATCCTTGCCCTGTCCCGCCATGGGGCCGGGCTCCTCTATTGACTCACTAACGTGTAATTTATTTATTTTATCCATTATTTTTATTCTGGTAGTCCACTTTTTTTTTATTTCTTGCTCTTTTCTGCCTTCTCCCAATGTCATCTCTTCCACCGTAGACGGTCTTGTTAGCGCATCTCGAACGTCGATAGTTCCATGCAGGCTTATCACTCCTCATCCGCGCCCGGCCATATTTGCCGCCCATCTCTGGGCTTTCCCTCTCCTGGAGACTCGTATGTCTTTGATTACCCCAACTGGACGACAGACGCGTCCATCGTCTACCCCATTTTACAGAGGTTAACGACGTCCGAGTGTTTGCAGGCCATGATATCATCTGGTTGTAAACTATTGGGCTTCTACTGCCAATGCCTTTTCAGCCCCGACCATACAGGCCGGACATCCTCTCGGCCCAAAGAAGCACCGCTCTTTGCTTCGTACTCCTCTTTCCCTGCAACATGTATGCACTCAATAGCCCACAACCCAGGGCTCAAAGGACCTTGCTGTAATGGCAGACGGCCGCTCCTTGACATCAGCCCATGATTGTCATCGCCGACCATCAGGCAAAGCAAGGCCTGTGCCTGGACTCTTCCGCCCGGTCCTTGCCACAACTGGAGCCGGACCTGGAGCCTTCTCGCCGGCGCGTCTTCTCCCCTGTCACTTCTCTGTCGATCCCCCTGGTCCATCGCCAGCTTGACCCCTGTTGCCTGCCTACCTGCCTGCCCGCTCACTTGCTCGCCGATGATCCCCGCCCGCTTAATCATCTCCCCTCACGGTCAAGTCCTCTATCGGGTTGTGGGACAACTGGGCAAATCTCTGTTTCCTCCTCCTCCCACCATGTTGGTCCAGGCCCGGCCTGGGCCGAGCTGAAGACAAGGATTGGTTCCCCTACGAGCTACGAGCTGAGCTATTGATCTTGGTTTTGATAGTTCTCAAGGCTACTGTTTTGGGCGCTGTTGCCTCTAGCTACAATCTCTTCTTCCTTTCCCAGCCATTTCATTAGGTTAATGCGACCCAAAATGCCGGTGGCAGCACTACTTTTGGAAACCGGAAATGATGCCATGAGATTAGAGTTTTCGTAAAAGGAGTTGATGATGGGACAGTGACAGCTTCTTTGTCATAGACTTGTTGAGGTGGGTGGTGATGTCAACAATAAAGAAGCTCTCTAGTCCATGCTAACCTGAGTGTTGCTATTCCACCTGTTGGTAGCACTACAGTTCAACAATGTCAGATCTTGCTGTCTGAAACCGTGTGTATCTTTCCTTTATCTATTGACTATCATTGCCGATCTAGGAGCGCCCAGGAAATCCTCTGGTGGTCTATGCTATTGTTACACGCAAATGTGTTGGTCCTGAGCTGAGCAACACTGTCGTTGGTTTCTGGACACCACCCAGGAAACGAGCCAAGAATGAAACAAAAAGAGTAAAACGCCGCCCAACGCCTAGCTATCCCGTCTTTCAAGCAAGTTTATTCTTCGTCCTTGACCTTGTCGTCATCCTTCTCCTCGGACTTCTCTTCAGGCTTCTCTTCCGGTTCTTCGGTCTTCTCCTCTACCTCGGCTTCCTTCTCAGGCTCTTGGACCTCGGTCTCTTTGGCGTCATCAAACTGGTTGACGAGCACGTAGCGGAATCGAGGCTTGCCATCTTCCATATCGACAATGGCCTGGTTGGCATCGGACATGGGACGCTTCTCAACCCACGGGATGATGTGCTTGTCGGCAGCAAGCTGGAAGAGCTCTTCAATCTCCTTGGGGCTGCCGATCAGAGATCCAGCAAGCCTGCGTCGTGCGGGTACGAGCGCCCACGCACTCACGGGGATGGGCTCTTCCGGAATGCCCACCTGCACAAGTGTGCCGTCGAGGCCGAGCATGTCAAAGTACTCTTGCAGGGGCATCTGCGAGAAGATCATGTTAGCCATGTGGTTCTGGATGCGCAGAAGAGATTGGGTCGTGAGAATGGGTTGCGGCAAGCTCGGCATGCAAGGTGTAAGCAATGCTGTTGGTCATTGCTGTGCTGCATGCCTTGACGCAGGTCCTCATGCATGATGAATCACAGGAACTGGAAATGACAACGTACCTTTGGTGATGAGACAGTGCAGATGATGAGGTCGAGGGTTCCAGCGTGCTTCTGAGACCAGTTCTCATCCTCGGCAGTTGCGATATACTCATCGGCTCCTAGTGCCAAAGCTTCTTCCCTCTTGTCTGATCGTCGAGAGATACCGATGACCTTGTCAGCGCCCATGGCTTTGGCGATGAGGACTGCAAAATGACCGAGACCACCGACACCGACAACACCAACTCTCTTTCCGGGACCGGCGCCAAAGACCTTGAGCGGAGAGTAGACGGTGACACCACCGCACAGCATCGGCGCCGCGTGCTCCGGGAGCAGGCCATCAGGGATCTTGATGACAAAGTGTGAGGGACTTCGATGGTACAGGGCATATCCTCCGTAAGCCTTGCCGCCATTTCGGTACGTCGTGTTGTATGTCAAGTGCATATCATGGCAGTAGTTTTCGAGGTGAGTCTCACAGGCCTGACAAGGTCCATCGCGGGATTGGCACGAGTCCGTCTGAGCGCCGACACCGACCAAGTCTCCAATCTTGATGTTTCCCTCCGCCTCGGATCCGACTCGAACTGCGACGCCGACGATTTCGTGACCGACGACACAGGGGAAGTCGGTTGGACCCTGTCACTGGTTAGTATGTGAGGCGTATCGGGAAGTCCCTGAGGTCAACGTACCCAGCCAGCTCGGAGGGTGTGGATGTCTGAGCCGCAGATGCCCGAGTGGGTGATTCTAATATCGACATCTGTCTCTTCCCAAGGCTTGGGCTCGTACTCCTTCCAGACCATGTGGCCTTCAGCTGCTCTTGGGTCTTCACCCATCCAGCCTTCAAACTTGTAATCGGTCGCCATGCTGATGCTTCTCAGGGAGTATCGGTGTATGGAAGTTGTGTGCAGTGTATGTGCTGTGAGTGTATCCAGTCTTGGTTGTTGATATCGGATTGTCTGGTTCTTCCATCTCTCATCTTGGGCATCATGTCTCCTTTATATATCTCCTTTCCCAATATCCTCTGAATCCTCCACCTCTATTTCCAGCCCATTTGGCAGACCACTTATTCCTAGAAACCGCATCGATTCCCCTTGCACGTATCACAACACAACCGCCCAACCGGCAACGGACCGGCCTCCCGATCATGATACTGTCAAAACATTGCAACTCCACTTGTCGATATGGCCCCTTCACCTTGCTCACCTCACACCACACCATGTGGGACCAGAGACCCGGCAGAGCCTCCGTTTGCTGGCTCCCACCCCAGCGGCCGGGATGATCCACCACGGTAAGGAGCCTCGAGGTGAGGGTAACGTCAGCCGCCGATAGGACGTCTCGGTGAGCTCGTGGGGGTTCGATGGGTTATCGGCCGGTTGTCATTCGGTCGACGTTGATTGTGGACCAGGGGTTAGATAGGGTTTCCAGTCTTTCTAGAAGGTGGCTTGCGGCCATTGGAATGCTGAGGCTCAAGTGCCGGTGCCATGTCGCAAAAGGTTTGGAGGCTTCTGTAGTTTCCGCTTGAGGCTCTGCCATGACTCGTAGACGTCCTGGAGGATGACTTTCAACAGCATTAATTATCCATCACCAACATCAGCCTACGATAGTCGAGACCGAGATAGTAATCCATGAGTTGCATGCCCTGCCAGCTCATGGGCAGTTTTGGGCAACCCATGTCTCGGTAACTGTCCGATAGTTTTGTCCCATACGGAGAGGCCCCCGTTCCAAACGTTCCTGTGGTGATCCGCTTCTCTCGGCTTGAGGTGAGACGGTGCCGAAGCCATTCGCGGACCGGGTCCTTGGGCCGTGGAGTCGAGAACGGGCCGCGGTGAGGCATCAAGAGCTCAGGCATGGGGGCTCTGAGGGACACCGCCCTGGACCTCACCTTTAGAGTGAGTCGATGGGCAGGTATATGAGTCGGTGAATCCCGTGATTCTCGGGCAAGTAATCTTCTTTCACCGACGACCTTCTCGGCGCTTCCGCATGAGAAGAGAAAGGATGATCTGCAGCCAGCCCTATCTAGGGGAGGCAAATGTCAGTAAGACTTCTCCCTTGTTCGATAACGTGGTTTGAGGTTCCAGAATAGGAGGAACTGCGCGTTTACCGGGACCGGATTCGTCGGGCCTCACAGGCCACTGCCTCTTGACGATGGGGCATGAAGATGGCCCACGAAGATAAGCATTGTCGCGTGATTCTGAATTTTACGTGCTTTGGTGTAGGGTAAGCGTTTAAGTCGGAGGAGGTTGCATTTTCTGGAGGCAATTGGATCGGTCACATTGTTATAGACTGGAGGCGAGATCTGGCGTCTACTAAACTCACTTTTACCCATCTCTCCTTGGTCAATTGATGCATCTATCTGTTTGTTGTCATGTTCTCATCCGTTGCGATAATATCATCCACCCCACACATTGGGCACTGCTCAATCAAGTGCCATAGACGATAGTAGTATTGAAATTGTAACAAGAACAGGCCAACCCGGGCCGGCAGCAAATCACATACTCCCAAACAGGCCCGTGAAGAGAGGTCCGTGTGAGGCATGGATATCTAGGTGAAGCCGGGAAGCGAGAAGCAGGGACCACGGCCTCAAGGATCACTCACCGATCAAACAGAAAAGAGGTCGACGGCGTAGTCTTCCGGTTCTTTTTCGTCGTATAGAAGAGGAAGCTGGGAAATCGGATCAGCTCGGAATACAGTCCGGTGTAGGGTTTTGTCGTTGATGTCGTTGAAGTTGGTGATGTTGAGGCCATGGGCAAGCATCGTGACGTCACGTGATACACATTGAAGGAGAGAGGGTGGCATGTTTAGATTTTGTGGTTCTTTGATGGGCAGACATTCATGGAACCGAAAACTTCCCTGTCAGAGCCCAATTTGTCCCCAAAACTCTCAGCCTCCTTCAAAGCAGAATTTTCACAGTAAAATGTGCAGACTGGCCTCTTCCGTGATGGTTGCACACTACAAGTTGGCTGCCTCACGAGCTGAGCTCTGCGGCTGACAACCTCTTCCTCCCTCGTGTTCAGTCAGGTACTGCACATACTTGGTTGGTCTGAAATCTCAGCCGAAACACTAGAAAAAAGGCCTCGTTGTTTATTTCTACTTTTTCTCGCCTCATTTTTGAGGGAGGGAGATTGATCGTCCGTCATGTGTGTGATGTGCCTCATGGTGACCGTCACGAAGCTGTGGCTGTTATCGCGGCTGTGGAGACGGCCTGAGACAAGACCACCTACACGGCCACACTCTTTCATTTCACTCTTTCAAGTCTTCTTCCCTGATTCTTGAGGCCCTCACCTGAAGCTCTTACCACTAGGTATGCAAGTCGTCTTAAGTAAATGGATTAGTTCGGTTGTTCGAGCCACAATTGATTGTTATCCTCCTTTCTGTCGTGATCACAACCCTTGGCATCGTGGCGCAGAAGGGTACCCGGCAAAGGCATGCCAAGGGACTTTGGAACCGGGTACGGTATCACAGAAAAGCCAAGCCAAAGTCCAAAAAAACCCTCGGCCGAGTATCCGTAAAACAAAAACAGGCATCGCCTCGATCGAGGGCGGTCCGCAGCCACATCACCGTTGAATCTCGAAAAAGGCGCTCGAACAAGGCGCAGATTGGCTCCAAATGGCCACAACGGCCAACGGGAGGCCCCGTCATCATCTCCACGATCGTGTGCAAGCAGTTGCACATTTCACGATGAGTCAAGTCTTGGGTAGTCTTGGCTTTCGATAAGGCTTGTTCCTGCAGGGGATCTCCCCTTTGCGCATCCTCAATTGAGCTTGATGCTCCAATTCGCATCCGCGATCTTGAACGTTTCTCTACTTTCCAAGTTATCTTCGGCCGCAGCTCTAGCTTCGCCTCAGCCAATGTCCACGACGGTGGACCAGCGAACATCACCGTCGTGATCCATCACAGGTTTCAGACCACAGATGGGGGCGGCCCCTCTAAAGATCCCAATCCCGTAGTTGGCAGCGGCGTCAATTCAACGGTGGCTGTCTTCCCACTCTCCGATGTGCTATCCAAAGTCCCATTGGCCTGGGGTCTTTGTTGCCTACCTCAACTGTGTGATACTGGGGGCCATGAGTTGTTTCGCGCAGCGCGCATTTGTCTGGAGCTTGATGTGCACCGTTGTGTTTTTCCAGTTTCTAGTTTGCTGTAGTCTCGTCTGCGAATCTCGAATGTTGAAAATGCTTTCGAAACTATTTAAATGTTTGATCTCCCATATTTGAAGCCATCTTGATTTTCGCTATCATCATCTACATCTGCCTCTCAATTCAAGATACCTTCAGCGCCCATAACAGCCAACCATCCAACCTAAGCAACACTGGTTCAAGCAAAGACGGACCAACACCAACAACTCACAAACCGACTATCCAATTACCACAAACCAACAACAAGAATAAAAATGTCTTCTCCTGCCAGTGCCCAGTAAGATGCCCTTCCATCACTTCTCACGATCAGTTGGCCGCTAACAATGACCGCTCACAGGTACACCAGCTCCAGTGGTTCGGGTTCCGTTTACACAGGCGGCCAGGCCACATCCACTAACAGCGCCATGTTGAGCCAGTGGGCCGCCACACCAGACCGAACTGAGCGCTTCTGGGCCACAGGAGAGAGGACAAGGAGGAACGTGATGGAGCAGGCTGACAAGATTGTGGCTTTCGACACAGCCTTTACCAGAAAGAGATCCTAGAGAGAGGATCTGATTGTGGCTGCGAATTATCTACCCATGGAAGCACGGCGTTTTGGTGTTGGGATTGGTTGGAGTCTCATTTGAGGCATGTACAATAGATGGAGAACGATGGGTCAAGCATCATTTACCTCGGCATTTCCCCTCAAATACTTAAGGTATACGGATAAGGATATATCAACTGCAAATGGATTCTACAAAGTCATCAGACGAGCTGCAGCGCTACCAAGTGCCATTGTGATCTTCATGCACCCCGCAAGCTGGGTATTGGTTGGTAGGTTGGTTCAGCTGTGGCTGGCCCTGTAAGACGTGAAACGTGAGCAAACAGCTCAGCTCCTCAACCTGACCGCATCCTCGACTTTTCCCTCTTACATTACTCATTCTGTGAACTTCTCCATCGGACTCTGTCTTTATCGCATCGTTTTCAAGAGAATCCATCATCAACTTCGAACTGGCAGGCACGATCAGCTGATTGCTGTTCTTGATAGCCTCCATCGCGGACCCTGCGCCGCACGGACCCTGGGTGTTGCCTGCCAATCTTCTTGGCAGCTGGAGCTGGAGCTGAACAGAATATCCGGTATTCATTTCCGGCCGTTCATTTCGAGACCTCTTCATCATCTTGTCAAAGGAAGCATTCGTTGTACTGTCTTTATATTGATCGACAGCATCTGGCTGACTAGACTTGTCCTGTCCGCCAGCTTCATCCCATCAACGAGCTTCCTACACATCCGGCATGCCTTCTCACGATGCTCTATCGTCGAGCGACGACAACGACGTCGTGGTAGTTGGCCGTGATGATGTCAGTAACTACAATCCTGACAACATCCTTCCCGAATCTGAAGACACCATTGCCAAGATCAGACAGTGGCTGCGGCCTACCGAGTATAATCTCGATGGCAGCGAGTATCGCAAGCATCTCGCCTCGCACCTCGCAAACACTGGGGAGTGGTTGCCACGTCTAGACGGATATAAAACCTGGCATGACAGTCCGGATCATGGCCTTTTGTGGATCAGGGGTGTTCCAGGCTCTGGCAAGTCTGTCCTTGCTGCCACATTGGCACATAGGCTTTCTCAGGAAGATGTCCCGGTGCTGTACTTCTTTTTTCGTCAGATCATTGATGCCAATCACCGGCCTATCAATCTACTCAGAGACTGGCTTGACCAGATTCTCCTCTACAGCCCTCCATTGCAAGCAGCCCTAAAGGAATACATCGACACCGATCGATCTCTGGACAGTGTTTCTATGGATGAGCTCTGGCGCCATCTCCGCACTGCCCTGGCTTCGATACCACTAACTTACTGCGTTGCTGACGCATTAGATGAGATGGACCAGTACAACGACGGCTTTGTCCGTTCTCTGGCCGACCTAGGACATTGGCGCCCATCCAATGTCAAGGTACTCATGACGAGCCGACCGGTTGTGAGTGTTGAGACCCCCATGAGGGGCATCAGCTGCATTGATATTCGGATGGAAGAGGATCTCATTGATATCGACATCGCAACATATGTCAAACATTGCCTGGATGGCACTTCCATCTCGGAGGATGACCGACAACGAATCAAGCAGGCCGTTCCAGGCCGAGCAAATGGACTGTTTCTCTACGCAAAGCTAGCCATGAAGGCGTTCCTGGAACCAAACGTCAACGTATCCACCGCTCTGGAGATGTTACCACTCGACATGGAGGCCATGTATGTTAATCTTCTCCAAGAACACGCCAGGAGGTCTGGCATCTCCGAAACAACCCAGGTGCTCATTTTGCGATGGGTGACGCACGCAACACGTCCCCTTAGACTTTTGGAGCTTGCCGACATGCTCAAGTTTGTGCTGGGCGGACAGTCGACCAGCCTCAAAGACAACAAGGATCTCGTTCGGGCTGCCTGTGGACCCTTGTTGGAGATCCTCCCCGATGAGACCGTCAGTGTCGTTCATCACTCCCTGACCGAGTTTCTCACCGGGATCAAAAGACCAGTGCACTCTGCTTATCCCGTTTTGGACCCGATCTCATCCCATAGCCAACTTGCTGAGGTCTGCCTCAAGTATCTTCAATCTGGATGCTTGCAATGCACAAGTCCAGATGAGAAACGCTTCAATCAAAACCTCATGAATTTGAACTTCCCCTTCGCGGAATATGCCGTCGATAACTGGCACGTTCATGTCATCAGATCCGAGTGGAATGGTCTTCCCGGAAACCCGATATCCCAGCAGCTGGAATCTTTCTTATCCGATGAATCTGCAAGAAACATGTGGTTAAGGATGTGTCTGGAAGAATCTCAGGGGATAATCGATGATGAGTACCTTGGCTCATTTTCAGATCTCCATGCAGCCGCGATATGTGGCTTTGACTCCTACATCACGACTCTTATCGACCGGGAGAATCAGGCAAAGATCGACCAGGGAGACCTGGAGGAGCGAACGCCGTTGTGGTGGGCTGCTCACGAAGGGCATGCCGGAGCCGTTCGAGTATTGTTACAAGCTGGGGCAGCACCAAACCAACCTGACCTAGGGGGCGAGAAGCCACTTCACAAAGCTGCCATGTTCGACCACTTTGAGGTGGTTCAGCTGCTTCTCGAGGAAGGAGTTGATCCATTGACACAGAAGGGCCGGGACGACGCGTATTATAGAACAGGACCACGCTCTCCCCTTCGGACGCCCGTGGAAGTCGCTAGTTCTCATGGCCATCTGCGGAGCTTTGAAGCATTTCTCCCTTTCATCGATGCAGACACAAAGCAACTTGCTCTGTCCTGGGCAGCTGGGGGTGCCCAATCTCATATCCTCAAGCGACTTCTCCAGGAGCCTGGTATTGACCCCAATGCCAAGCATTTCGACGAGACGCCCCTGTCAGCTGCAGCCGCAATGGCAAATGTAGATGCGATGGAAGTTCTTATCGACGCTGGCGCTGATGCTTCGATCAAATCCAAGGCTCGCTCTTGGGACGAGCCTTCAATCGGTGACGTGGAGTTGTGGCGAACGCCGCTTGCCAGCTTTTGTCGCAGACAAGATCATGTTCCAGGTCTACGGTTTTATCAACGCTATGGTCACTCTCGGCCAGGGAGAAATGCCCCCAAGGCCAACAGAACGGATGACTTTCGGCGAGGTCTGTCACTCTTGCTCAGAGCTGGAGCCGACGTGAACGAGAGAGACTCGCTTGGACGTGCTGGCATTCACGTTACTAGGGATCCTGAGTTAGTCAGGATACTCCTTGACGCTGGTGCTGATCCAAATGCGGAAACTCTACTCGGCGAAACCGTCCTTCATTGTTTACCGAGAGGAGCCGACGAGAATTATCTAAAACTTCTGGTCGAAGATGGAGGTGCTGACATCAACAAGAGAGAGTTTCGAAGGGGGCAGACACCCCTGATGTCCGCTATTGTACGAGACTTGGATATTGCTGTCCACATTCTCGATTACGGCCCAGACCTCAATGCCGTCGACAATGCAGGAAACGGACCTCTTCACTATGCCGTATCCCAGTATGGTAAACCGTTCTTTGATGCGCCCTTTGTTGAAAACGACGAGTCAAAAAAGAGCGGTAGGCTACATATCTTGTTGTCGGCGCTGTTGGAGGCTGGCGCTGACCCAAGTTTGGCCAACGAAGAAGGACAGACACCCTTGCATCTGTTTGACGTGAGGTCCTTGTTGAAACACCCGGAGTTGATTGAGCTCCTGGTCAAGTTTGGCGCGAACACCGAGGATCGAGACTCCATGGGCCACACCCCGCTGTTTCGCCAGATAGGCAGAGCACAGGACCCCATGGAACAACACCAACTCGTCAAGGTCTTCAAGAAAGCCTCTGCGAACCTCCACGCCCGCGATAACAATGGTCGTACTCTCCTCCATGAGGTTATTCGACACGGTGACAAGCTCCACCGTGGGGAAGGCAGCATCACCTCGGCGTTTCAAGAACTTATTGATGCGGGAGTATCGCCTTTTATAGTGGATTTCCAAGGCAACACGTTGTGCCACGAACTGGTCAAGGGCCCGAAATTCAGCTACACCTCGGATTACCACGCTGTATACTGGCGACTTTTCGAAAAGCTTGGGCTCGACACTGACCAACCCGACTTTGAGGGGAGAACTCCTCTGCATCTTGCATGCATGCTGAACTTCCCTGGTGAGCCTGATAACAGGGGCGAACATGTGGCCAGGTGCTTTGAATGGTTTCTGGACCACTCCTCCAACCCCAACGCCCAAGACAGGCAAGGGGTGCGGCCCATCCACCTCGCTGCCTCCACATCAGACTATGCTGTCGATCGGTTGATAAGGGCTGGAGCGGACCCTTTTGTCTCGACTAGCCAAGGGCTCAATGTTCTGTCAATCGCCTCACGCTGTAGATTGAGTAATACGCTCGGTTTGGTGCTGGAGCGCATGAAGGATTTGGATCCTGAAGCCACGCTGAAGGCGGTAAACGCAAAGGACATAAGCCAACTCACGCCCCTTCACTACGCGAGTCGCTCTGGACGAATTGAATCGGTCTCGCTGCTACTCGAAGCAGGGGCCGATGTCAACCCAACGTTCGATGCATCATTGTTGTCAGAGGATGCGGAGCCTTGGTACCCCCCAGTGTTTCAGTGTGTCTTCTTCAAGCAAGAGAACGCCCTTTGGAGACAAGACGATCCGCCGATAGTTGCTGGAGGATATTCAAATCCGTTGTCCATACATAGTCGATTCGACAATGACCATGACAGGCCAACTGCGGTGGCTTTTGAAGTTGAAGACACCAACCGCCCACGACCGAGGTCGTACTCCCGGCACCCCCCTTGGAAGGTATTTGATCCAGACCTTGGTAGTGTACGGTACGATGAAATCGTCAAGACCCTGCTGGCGGCGGGCGCAAACATGTACGACAATAGCCACTGGGATCACTCGGCGTTGTATAGTGCCATGCGGTTTGCGGCACGTGCATGGGACGACTACATTGTCGACCTCCTCTGGACGTGCCATGAAGAAATTGAGGGTCCAGAACTGCCGAAGCCCATCAAAGTCGCCGTCACCATGAGTAGGGCTCGGCGTCAGATGGACACGAAACTGCTCGGCGAGGCAATCTTGCCATGTTCCAAGGAGGTGACCTGGGAGACGATTGAGGAACTGCTCAGTAACCGCGAATACTCACTGATCCTCAAACTCCACGAGGCTGGTGCTGATTTCGTGTCGGCCAACCCCCCTGGATCATCCGTTCTGCAGGAATTTGTTAAACTTGGATTTGCCCAGTTGGTCGACGGTTGCTGTTCATCAGAGGAGGCATTGCGGTACGATGATCCCGAATGGCGTCAAGAACAAGAGGGCTGTCCTGGGGCTGACCTATTCGATCCCTTGGCTATCACGGCGTGTATGCGTGTCGCTCCCAACATGGATGTGCTGCGAGTCTTGGTTGAGAAGAAGGGTGTCGACATCAATGCGCCCGGCGCCAGTAACCGCACCGGAATACGTGCCCTCCATGCTGTTGCTCAGGGTGGTTCCTGGTGGCAAGTTGCTCAGGCAATGCCATACCTGGTGTCCAAGGGGGCCGACCTGGAAGCGCGCGACCGCAAGGGCAACACACCGCTCCACTGTGCCCTTGCAAGGAACAACCCATTCAATGTAGCTGCGGCAAAGACTCTAATTGAACGCGGCGCCGATGTCAATGCGGTCGATTCGGGGGGCGAAGGGTGTCTTGAGAAAGCAGCCCATAGCCAAGAGCTTGTTCGCCTCTTGGTCAACCATGCTGTGGAAGTCACCCCAAATGCTATCTCATCTGCAGCTAGGAGCAAGGACCTGGGTGTTTTGAAGGCACTTCTATCTTCTGAAAAGACGACCGCCCTCGTCAAGTGCTGGAACTTGGGCTTGAAAGATGTAAGAGGATTGGATCCCAGCTCGCCCAAGGCTCGGATAGCTCGCCAGGGACATCCTTTGTACATCGCGAGTATGGTACCACCATTCAGAAGGACGGCTGAAGACTCCGAAGCCGACGAAATGCGTGCTAGGGAGATGATGAAAGCTCTCCTGGAGGCAGGTGTTAGCCCTTACGACACATTCCTGATCCAGAATGATTTCGGTGACAGGTTCAAAAGGCCGTCGTTACCGGTAATTGTGGCGAATAAGAGATGGAGAACGCAGGACAAAGAGTCTGAGAAGATACCATTCCTCGAGGACAGCGAGGATGAACCTGTGCCGGCTACCCTAGCCGATAGGCTGGTTTTCCACCAGATACTAGCAAATCATGGCGTTTACGAGTCTATTCTCAACCTGCCAGGACTTGACCTGGAGCGTCGAAACGCATCTGGCCAAACCCCCCTGTTGGCTGCTTGTCGGGGAGGGGCAGTTGCGTCACCGCTCTATTGCAAGCCAGTTCTGAAGGCTTTGTTGGATAGAGGAGCGGACCCAACTGTCCGAGATGACTACGGCCGGAACTGCCTGCATCATTGCCTTGGCCGTCACTCATCCGCAGTGATGATCAAGCAGCTGCAAGAGCTCGGCGACGTTGTCCCGGCGCTCATCAACCAACCCGACACTTACGGTTACTACCCAATGCATTATCGTTTGGCGGCACTCTCGGGGGGAACCCTTGGGCCGCAAAGTGACGAATGGCTGGACTACCTCATCGCGCAGGGGATGGACGTAACAGCTACAGATGGTGATGGGAACGGCCCTCTCCATTTTCTCGCCTCTGGTTTGTTGTCTTCTTCAAGCCATCTGGACACTGGCAGGCGTCTCTTCAAAAGGTTTGTGGATTTTGGGCTGGATGTAAATGCTCGCAACAAGGCAGGGCAAACACCGGTGTTTTCCCTCGATTCTACAGGCTTTGTCTTTGGGCAAGAGAGTGCGGTGTTGGAGATGCTGGACGAGATGGGAGTTGACTGGCTGGTGAGGGATGACGAAGGGAAAACGGTGCTGCACGGGATAGCGGTGGAATATGATGGCATCTTCAAGGGCATCATGGATAGGGGAGTTGATCCGCTACTGGAGGATTCTGATGGGCGGACTAGTCTAGATCTGGCAGCGGCGTACGGTAACGTTGGAGTGATGCGACTGTTTGATAAGAAGAATGAAGGGGATTGAATGTAGTTGCGGAAGATGGGGGTTGATATCTTGTTTGTTTGACGGATGTAGCTCTGGTGATGGGTATGCGAGTACTAGCTGGTCTTGTTGGATCAGGCCCTGAATTAGCCCTTGGATGACCGATGCTAAAGGTGCGTGTTAAATTGGCTATAGGGAACCGTTCTTTGATAGACATTTAAACATATACAACTACTACAGGTATTTCTATAGCTCATCATTGTCACCGACTCGCTCTGGGAAAAGGCTTTTCCCCAGCCATGACGAGAGGAGTTTGAGAATCACAATAGGTTGATCAGTCGGAACCTAGTTGAGAGAGTATAGCAGTTAGTAGGAGCCGTCTGGTGGAAGAGATGTTGCAATAACTTACCAAGTGCCCAGCATTCTCGAGCTCCGCGTACCACAACCCGTCGGCGCGCTTCACTTGGCCGGCAGAGACCCCTTCCACTGTCTTCCACGGGAGAGTTTCCCAAGGGCTCGCACTATAGAGGCCTTCGCCGGGCCACTTCAGGTTCTCCAGCATCCTTTGAGTTCCCACAGAAGTGCACAGGATATCCGTCACGCCGTTGTAGTACAGAACGTCAATATCTCGACCGGAGCCGCGAGTCCTCTCCTCAGAGGCGTATCGTAGAATTCTCTCGAGGGCAGTGACGGTCGATTCCCCAAGGTCGCCGGATTGGAGAAATTGCTCGCTGACAGTGCTATTGGCCACCCCAACAGGCCGAACCTTGTTGGTTTGTGATTCAATCTCAAGCAGTTCCCAGATCTCTGGCGTGTTCATCCAGGCTGTAACTGCGCGGGAAGTCTCTATACACTTCTCAGGTGGGTCGCAGTATTTACGGCGGTCCCAAGAGTGCTGAGGGCGGAGCTTCTCGAACTCGAACTCGCCCATGCAGAACTCGGCCGACCGATGACAGATGGCACTTCCCGGTAGAGCTTCACAGGCTCGGAGGAGGTCAAGGCATTCTGATAGGGTGGTGGAAAAGCGGGCGCATTCGGAAGAGTTAAAGTAGTTCCGAAAGCCCTTGAATGGGAAGCAGCCCAGTTCGTAGCCTGAAGAATAGACGTCTTTCGGAGAAGTATATCCGTTACCGACCATGATGCCCTTGAGCGGAATAGCATCCTCTGGTCGAGGCTGAAACTTGTTGAATTCAATCACGGCTGCCGCTGTCATGGGCACATAACGTCCACCGTATGACTCTCCGGCGATGAACAGAGGCACGTCTCTCATGTCTGGGTACCCTTGGTAGAAAACACGCATGAAATCAACCAGCTCAATAGCTGCATCTTCTGCACGGTTTACACCGCTGCTGTCATCCGAGTATGAGAAGTCGACATTGACAGGCTGATCGACGAATATGACATTGAAAAGCTCTGTCCAGGGGTGCTCATGGCGAACGGCCTCAGCTGGGTTTCCTTCAAGGCGGCAAGGACCATTTTCGAGAAAGTTGCCAAAGAATCCAGAGTTTCCGGGACCTCCTTGTAGCCAGAGTAGAAGAGGTTTATTCAAGTGTTGAGATCGAGCTTGATGAAACCCTTCACATGGGTTACCGATAGTGCATATAATAGGGCCTGCCAGAGTGGGACTTACAGTAGAACAAGTGATGGGAGCCCAGATCAGCCCAACCAACGGTGTTGTTGGACCCCGAGTCACACACTTGGCCAGTAAGATCCTTGGCGCGAATAGCGTAGTTGGACGACAAGGTAGAGGGGATTGTCACGTATTCGCCCCACACGCTGCAGCATGCGAGCCAGATACCAGCTATGAGATGAACGGCTTTCATAGTTTGAATGAGCTTCACTGATCAGCTTGGGTAGTCAGCTCGTCAGGGTCAATGAAGTCAAGCCAAAGGTTTAAATCCAGTCAAGTTCCCAACCAAGCGTGTAGGACCGAGATCCTAGCCGGCTTGCAACCAGGCATACGGTGGAACCGCTCTATTCCCAATGCAGTGCGCGGAAGAGGTGGCCAGGGGTTCTTATCGATCATGACAAGGTCTGTAGGGTAGGGTAGGAAGCATGCCCTCAAATACTGTTATACAACCCCTTTCAAACCAACCACTCCAGAGGTCACACAATTTCTCAATCAGAATGTGGTCCCTTTGTAAAATAGCGTTTTCCGTCCAAGTAGCCCTTGGCACTGTATCAGCTGCATTGATACCTGCGCAAGCGCGTGTCAAGGACCAGCGTTTCTTGTCGCCAACAACCCAGTTCATCAAAGTCCAGCAGAACGACCACCTTTGTGATGCCCGCAGTCGACAGTGGACGGGAAAAGTTCCAGTGACTAATGGAAATAGCCTCTTTTACTGTACGTTTGATCGGATACCCTGCTTTGATTCTTGGTCGGCGCTGAAGCTCATGAAACCCAGGGTACTTTGAAAGTCAGAGATATCAGGAACGAGCACCGACTATTCTCTATCTGACAGGGTAAGAGATCTTTAGCATTCTAAAGAAAAACAGGTGTAGATACATTACTAACTATCTTTCAAGAGGCCCTGCTGAAGCCTCAGCCTAGCCCATGCTCACTGGTGTAGGCCCCTGCCTCATCAACGAGCACGGCAACGACACAACATTCAACCCCTTCTCCTGGACTCGGTACTACAATGTAATTTTTGTCGAGTAAGCTGACAGTGCATCTGAAAAGTTAAAACTGACTTTTTGACTAACGATTCGAAAAGTGAAGTTGCGGGTAGCGGCTTTTCCAAGACCCCTGAAGGTGTGGACTTTCAGCCGACAACTGCTCACGAGGTCGCTTTAGACGTCAAGGTCTTTCTCCACAGGTTTTCTACAGAGATGTTTCCTGAACTCGGTAATCGTGAGTTTCACGTCATCGGAGAATCCTGGGGTGGCTTCCTGGCTCCTGTCGTGACAGCCTTTCTTCTCGACGACAATCTCGGAGGCCCTAAGGTGCCTGTGGACGTGAAAAGCACCGTCATGATCAGCCCCTTTATCGACATGGGCTTCTCGGCACCTTCGTATTATGATACTCTATGTGCAGGAGAAGAGGTGTATTTAAACGTCACCGAATGTGCGAGTATAGGTGCAGCCGTGCCGCAATGCGAGACCGAGGTACTTCAGTGCCGCCTTACAGAGACGAAGGAGAGCTGTGACAAGGCAATAGAGGCTTGTGGTCCTATCATGGCAGCTTGGTTCCCTCCAAAGCATAATCTCGTCAATAGTAAGCATGAAACCCTTCTGTGTCTCGGCCTCTAACACTGCTGGTAGTTAAGAAACCATGCGAAAGCTTTCCGACGTGCTCTCCATTGTCCGGAGCTGTCGAGAAATACATGAACAATCCCGCAATTCAACGAGTTCTAGGCTTGAGAGAAAAGGACCCAATTGAGTTGATTGGCGTTGACATGAGTATAAACCATCAATTTGTCGATACGCTCATGCGATCCAACTTGACTCGGTACACATATCTGCTCGAAGAAACGCGCTCGCGAATCCTGATAGTCAGTGGTCGATACGATCCGGACACGTGAGTGGAATGCCATCCAACATGTCGAGTTTATATGCTGACGGGATCCATCATCACAGACCTCTTGTAGGGACGGAGAGAGCAGCGAATGCCTTTAAATGGTTTGGAAAAGCTGTCTTTCGAGCAGCTCCACACAAAGACTGGTTTTATCACCTCGAGGGAGACAATTCCTTAACAAAGGGGGGATATCTGAAAGGTTACGACAAGCTTTGGTTCGCCGAGATTGATGAATCGGGGCATACCGTGAATGCTGACGCTCCCGAGGCTGCCCTCTATCTTGTAGATCAGTGGATAAAGGGTGGACTCTCTGTTATTTGTGCTTAATATTTAGAGATTGCGATGAACTGGGCTTCCGTTGACGAATGTGCCAACTAGAACACTCACTCGGCTAGAACGTGATGACCGACTTGCCGTATCAAAATTGGGCTGTGATGTCATTGATGTGAAGCAAAGTGTGTGGTCCATCATTGCGAAATAAACTGCGTGGAGTAGAAAGTAGAAATGATTGTATGCTGTGATAGATTGACTTGACGATATCATCCGGGACCATGCTCAGCGCCGAGTCTTACCAGATCCGGTCAACGGATCCCCCGCGTGTTTCCTAGGATCTTGCCCTAGGAGCGGAGGCTCCAGTGTCAGCAGCGATGAACTTACTACTGTAACGCTGCCAGATATAACCATGAGTACTTAAGACGAAGGAATCACAAGTTATGCAGCACCAGATACAACATCAGAGTCGACATGGTTCGACTCCCCCTCTTCGGTCTCACCGCGCAGACAATCTTGCAGGCGTCGCAAAAGTCGTTTCAGCCATCAAGCCAGAGCAACTCGGTCCTCCGACATGAAGTAGATGCCTCGTTTTGTCCTGCTGGTGTTCGGAACCACGCCGGCTCAATCGAGATTTCAAACAAAAAGGAGCTCTTTTATTGTAATGATGCAACTCTGCAAATAAGCATCATGGCCGACTAATCTTGGATGGAAAGGGTTGTTTGAGAGTGCGTCGGAACCAGCGAATGATCCGCTCATCGTTTGGCTCAGTGGGTAAGTCAAAATCATGAGATAATCTCACTAGATTCGGGAATGACACCCTAAAAAAAACTCTCAGTGGACCAGGAGCTGCCAGCACTTTTGCTGCCATCAGCGAAGTCGGCCCCTGCTGGGTTAATACTACTGACAACTCAACCTTTCGCAACCCTCATCACTGGGCTCGAAACGCCAATTTATTGATTCTAGAGTACGTGAGAGTTTGAAAGCTACCCGCAAGATTCAGGTTTAACGCCGCTTTCGATAGTCAACCTGCAGGAGTCGGTTTCTCCTTGGCAAGCCCGGAAGAAAGGCACCAAGTCGTGACTTTGGAACAGGCGACTAAAGACTTTGTCGAGTTTATGCATCTGTTTACTCACCAAGAGTTCCCCGGTTTGTCCAAGAATGAGTTGCACATCGCTGCAGAATCTTACGGAGGACGATGGGCACCTGCATTCATGCATCAACTTCTCGACCTGGCTGAAGTGCAGTCTCCTCTAGGAGTTCCTAATCCGCTCGGGTCCATCATTCTCGTCAATGCCGTGGTTGGCACCATGGGTGGGGACCTCTCAACATCCAACTATGAGTTTGGATGTACGCCGAGCGGTACCATGACGAAGCTCGGCTACGGTTTCAACGCGTCGATTTGCTCCCTGATCCAAGAACGGGGTCCTACTTGCGAGTACTATGGGTCTCTTTGTGAGACCACAGGTAAAGTTGCCGTGTGCAAGGACGCTTCAAACTACTGCGCACGCGAGATTGCTGATCAAATACCTCTCGGAGACCGCAACATGTACAATAGTAAGTTTTGACTTTAGCCTCTTCACCCGTCCAATTACTCTGACCGTGATCTTCTCAGTTGCACAGCCATGCAAGAACCCAGAAGAACTATGCATTAGTGCTTGGGCATCTTCCGTCAACTTCTTCAACGACCCAGCTGTTCAGTCAGCCCTCGGCGTGAGAGGTCGTGATTGGACGCCCGTAAACACCGAAATCGCATATGCGTTCATGGAGAGTGGTGCATTTGGCCAATCCGTCATTTTGAAGCTCAGCGCGCTATTAGACTCGGGAAAAGTCAGAGTTTTGGTACTAAACGGCCACTTGGATGCCCTGACGTGAGTTGTAACTATTTCATCTCCACCCACACCCCTTGGCTTCTTCTAGGGTCTAACTTTCCCTTGACTCCTGGCCAGATCCGTGTGTTTGACAAAGTCCCCTGGAGAGGCCAGGTCGACTACAGACAGTAAGAATGGAGGGAATGGACTCTGGCCAATCCCATCCATGGGGTGTCTCGTGGAGCTGTCAAGAATTCCACAAACCTCAAGTTCATCACCTTTGAGAACGCTGGGCATATGGTGCCGGGAGATGATCCTGCAGCTGCATCTTGGCATCTTACTGAATGGTTGCATGGTTGAGACATTGGAAAATCCTATTATAGCTTGACGTATCTACTATTCTATACCTAGGAGGGTTTCTTGACTGTAAGCTCATTGAATAGAAACCCACTGTCCCCTATTTTGTCTCCGTTCTCGACAAAGTAGGTAGAAAAGCCGGTGTAAAACGCCTGCCCGCCAACCTCGACAACCACTGCCTTGTCAAACCCATTTGGTCCGTTCCATGGAACCTCGTTGATAATTTCTGCTGTGAAAGCACCCGATTCAAAGTGATTTGACGTGAGCGAGTTGTACGCACAAGTCTGCCTGACACCCCTTGCACCCCTTGCGTAGGCCAATGCCATCCGAGCACTCGTTCCGGACCCAGTTGGAGACCTGTCGACCTGGCCATCTCCAAATATGCACATGCCTGATCCTGCCTCAAGAATGCCGGCGGGGCGAACTCCAGTTGAAGGATCTTCCAAAAGAACAGCGTAGTAGGCTACACGCGCCATGTGTGCCGGCATTTCAGACTGGTCTATGATTGCTTCGTTGGAGCCAAAGGCATCGCTAATCTTCTTGACACATGAAACAGCGTCATCCAGGCTGATACCCTTCAAGCCCTCGCCAAACCCGAGTTCTCTCAAGTCGATGACGAGGAAGTAGGCACCTCCGTAGCCAATGTCCAACACAACCGAGGATCTCTCTCCAAGTTGTGGCCAGCGACAGTGAGCAGGGATGGGCACTTCCAGGCCGAGAAAGACTGGGTACGCTGGAGTTGACAGGAATCGGATAGGGCGACTTTGATCGCATCGAGAGTCGTCGGTTATCGGTACAATGACTGTAACGATGCCACATGGAGCATGTAGCTTGATATGGACGACCTTTTCATTTTCATCGACAGTCAACTTGTGTCTGTTTGGAAAGATGGAAGCGTCTTGCGTGTCAACGAGAAATCTTGCAACTGCAATGGTCGCATGGCCACACATGGGGGAGTACCCGTAGCTATGGCAGAAAAGGACTCCGATGTGGGCGTCTCCGGATCTGATCAACTCGGTATCACGGCAGAGAATCGCGCCGTACATGTCTTTGTGTCCACGAGGTTCGAGCAAGAGCCTCTTTCGGTGGTCATCATGCTCTCTGAGTGCTTGCTCTCGCTGCTCGAGAAGAGTCCCGGACAGATGAGGGTACCCATGGTAGACGATCCGGGCAGGCTCGCCGGTGACATGCATCTCGACGCATCTGAGCACCTTGGAGGTTGGAATGACACCATGGCTGATGAGACTCTCCATCTTCTGCCGAGGAAGTTGATCTGATTGCGAACTGAACTGAAAGACTTTACAGAAAACTGAGTAACTGCCTGGAGACAGCGCATAACTTCCGTACTACATAGGCTCTCCGGCTCTAGCACGGCCAAAGGCCAAGGACTCCGGGCAAAGAGCTGTGTGTATCCACCCCCAATTGCTGTAGCGTTGGCGTCGTGGGCCGTCCGTCGCCCGTATACGTTCACTTGAATTGGCTTAGTGGACGGCTACATCCCTGCCATGCAACTAATTCATCCATCAGACTCCCTATCGAGGCCTAGCCGAACGGAATGGGCGGCCCTGTATGGTGTTGCTATAAGGGAATGCCTTGTTGAATAAGCGGTTGCGTCTTGTCATGGTGGTGCTGCTCCCGCACTGACGAGGCACGAATTCAACTCAACAGTTTGGATATCCAGACAACCATCACCATGAGAGGGCAGCGTCCTACTGGTACTGATGGTGAAGCAAAACCTGAATCGCGGTCGAGTGTCGTATGCATCTCTTGCTGCATTCTAAACACGTAAGTTGGTGAACTTGAGATATGAAAGACACATTTTAACGCCTTTTCCAGCTTACTAGGAGGCAGTCTTAATGTCTACTCCTTGTATGGACCTCGTTTTATCCGAGACTTACATCTGGATCAATACCATGTCAACACCATCTCAACTATGGCCATGATGCCTCTGTACATCTTTATTCCTGTATGGGGACGCATCTGCCAGCTCACATCGCCACGTCTACTCTCCTTCATTGCCGGTATCTTGTTTGGAACCAGCTACCTGACGATCGCATCAATGTTCACAACCCACCACACATCTACTCTTGACCATTCAAGGCCAGCATTTCTCACTCTGTTGCTAGCGTATACAAGTATCGGCGCCGCTACGAGTTCTGTTCTGATGAGTTCAATCATTGCATGCACCGAGACACTTGAAAAGTCACATTACAAGGGGTTTCTGAGCGCTGTGCCGATCGCTTGTTTCGGTCTCAGCGGGATACTCGAGAGTCAGGTGGCAGTTCGGCTCTTTTGTCTTCCCAAAAAGGACATTGACTTGGTTAGTTTCTCTGCATTTCTCGCCATCGCGCTGTTTTCCACTGGGATGCTAGGAGCTTGGGGTCTGAAGCCGCCCAAGGAGGTGTTGGACATTCGAGGGCATCTCCAGAACTCTGAGGAGAGGCAGACTGCGAGCTATGGAGCTGTTGAACCGCAGCAGCTGGAAGGAAACATGCCAGCACCAGACCGGAGTACTTGCTCCCTCACAGCATTGCTGAAGGACCCCTTGATCTGGTGGCTTTCGGTCGCCAACCTCCTCATTGTAGGCCCGACTGAGGTGTACAACTTGAATGTGAGTTGCCTCGCAAAGATTCATATGCTGAAGAGTCGAACAAGACTGACATGTTGTGCGCGCTCATTACAGCTGGGGACACTTCTTCAATCCATAACAGGCACTGAATCGGTTGCGAACCAAATATCGCACCATGTTGCTCTTCTCGCTATCGTGTCAACTGTTGCACGGCTGAGCGCTGGTGCTCTATCAGATTGCCTCCAGAGGGAAGGTAACTCGACGACCGAAGAGCGGAAGTACAATTTGGTCTTGTCTCCCTTCGTCCTATTTCTAGCTCCGGCAACAGTTGATGTCCTCGGCTTCTTGACACTGGGAACGCTGGTGGCTAGATTCCCCAAAGTCATATCTATGACGTCTGCTTCGGTTGGTCTGAGTTACGCTAGCAGCCTGTCTCTTCTCCCAGTCACGCTCTCGATCTGGGGAACAGCACAGTTTCCCCTTGCCTGGGGCATAATATCTCTGGCACCGGCATTGGGAATTGGGGCATTTGGTTACCTTTATTCGGTTGCCTACCAGTATGGATTGGAGAGGGGCGGTGAAGTGGCCGGATTCTGTGTTGGCGCGTTATGCTATACATCGTGGGCCATAATCTGTGCCCTGGGAGTAGGAGCGTCTATCGTCTGTGTTTTGATGGCTTGGTTGAACTTGTCCAACAGGAGACACCGGTACCTGAGCTGGGCAGTTGTAGGGGTGTTCTACGATGGTAATAGATTTCTCCAAAGGTAGATCTCCCAACACAATTACACAATGTTGATAGTATCGCGTAGCACATGCCGGTTCTTTCAATGAGTCTCGACAAGGGAACGGAATTGACAGTGATTCCATTGTTGCCACTCAAAATTGGACACATTGACCATTGTTTGCCATCTGTAGCTCTCAAAGATACTGGCTCCAAGCTTCTCAGTTCCTGTACCCAGCCCACGGAATCGGGCCACGCCCCGGTCCTCCGGACCCGATGACTGGATTAGGCAAGACGAAGCACAAGACCATGACACGAAACAGGCCAATTTTGGTAAATGGATCTTTGGAATACCTTGGTGAAGCGAGTGAGATACCGTTTTCTCGAGTTTGCGCGCCAGCGAGATTGATGTGCTAACCCAATTACTGCTACATCGTTTAAATGACCAGCGAGTGCTATCTACCTTCTGTCCATACTCAACTAGGACACTTATTTGCCGAATGCTCAGACTAGGAATTGGACAAGAACTGAGAGGCATCGTCGCTGCCATTTCACCTACCATGGTTTCCAACCAACTTCTCCAGACCGTGAGCTTTACCTGTTCAATACTCAACTCGTAAGCCCTCATCCCAATACATGCTTCAACACATGCTGACATACCCAAGTCTTATCGCCGGATGCATGTCGACAATCCCTATCTACGGTCCACGACTGATTCTAGACATCGGGTACACGCAGGCTCAGCTCAATGCTGTCATTACAGTTGCAATGCTTTCGGCATATCTCATGTCTCCAGTCGGCGGCTACTTGTGCCGGAAACTATCGCCGCGGGTCTTGTCTCTGATCTGTGGAGGTCTGCTAAGTGGAGGTTATGTTCTGACGGCGTCGGTATTCTTCGTTTCCCATCGCCCCAACGTTGAAGCAGTCGGATCCTCGTTCTGGAAGGTTCTGCTTGCCCACTTCATGATTGGGAGCGGGACCAGCTCAATCCAGCTCAGTGCTCTTGATGCCTGTGCTAGGAACTTGCTACAGAGTCGCTACAAGGGCATGTTGATGTCTATTCCAGCGACAGCTGTTGGCATGGGTGGCATTGCACTCAGCCAGATGGCCTCTCATCTTTTCATGACGAATCAAGACCCTGGATCTGCTCCTTATCTAGATGCGGGGAGGTTGCTTGTTCTATTATCCTCGCTGGCGATGGCTGTTGGGCTAATCAGCGCTCTTGGACTAGTCGTTGTCCAGAAGGAGGTCGTCATGCCTCCGGTTGTCATCACTCAGGTAGAGGACAGTAGCCAAGCCGGTCATCTCATCCCCAAGCACCAACCGCTGGTGACTTATGGAACGATCGACGAAGGAGACGCTTCGACGTCAGTGAGCAGTGGTGCCTCGAGCTCCGAGCAGCAAGTATGCAAAGAGGGTGAAAACCATCTCTTCCGGGACCAAGCGTTGTGGTGGTTCATGGGTGGGATGGCTCTTCTCCCAGGCACCATCGCAGTCTACCTGAATAACGTACGTGTGGCTGTGTGCTCAACCATCTTGACACTTGACAACGGACTTACCGATTTACTATAGCTCGGGACCATTACTGCGGCCATGAGCGATGACTCGACTGACCAAGGTTCTAGACTTGTCCAACAAATCACCATCCTGTCCACTGTGGCCACCGTCGCACGCCTTACACTGGGCGTCATCTCTGACCGTGCCGCTTCAGCTCCGGAACTGCCTCTCGGTCAGACCCCAGTCTATCGGACAAGGTTCATCGTTCTCATCGTTCCTGCAATCCTCGTCTCGATCGGATACCTGCTTCTCGCCACACCGTTAGCTGGGCCGCAGTACTCAAACATTGCTCTTCATCTATGTAGTGCCTTGCTGGGACTTGGATATGGCTGCAACTCTGCTGCCATGCCTGCCGTCGCTCAGGCATGGGGCCCGGAGAGCTTCTCCGTCATCTGCAGCTGGATTAGCCTCTCTCCGGCCCCCGCCATCGCGGTCTGGGGCTGGTTGTACTCGTTCCTCTACGAGTGGGTACTCGATACTACAAGGTCAAGTCAGTGTCATGAGTGGAGCTGCTACGGTATATGGGCTTTGGCCTCTTCGGCGACAGCTATCTGTGCCGCATTTGCATGGGCGATGTCGTGTGCTCAACTACGGAGCAGGGGGATAAACGTGTAGATAGAATGATCAACTGTAGAGTCTGCGAGGGAATGGCAGTGCCTAGGTACTTCAACAATGTGATTATAAGAAGCGACTGAGCATTGGTCTTGTATTACTTGGCTGCCTTTCAAGTATGCTCTTTCTATAAAAAGAGCTCCCTTCTCCACAAACATCTTATGGCTACTGTCAGAATGGTTGGTTTTATTCAAGTTACAGTATTTTACGGTATTGGATTTTGACGCCTTGCTAGAGGGGTTGATGACGGCTTCCTTTGGAGGAGCCATTGAGACCAACAGCCGTGGACATCAGAAGCGAAGGCGACAGTTTCCTGCAGAGATCCGACATCAAGCGGGTGGGTGCTTGCAGCCTACCCACCAGGTACAGGTCTCAAGGATTAGAATTGTTGAAAAGTAGTTTTCTTCTCCGTTAGCCTGCGGATTCTAGAACTGATAACCCTCGAGGTTATGATAGATAGTACCTATCTTTCTTGAAGCTATGATTTGCTACCTGCGCATGTACTATGAAAAGGAGGTATTGGCACGTATACGTTAGTCTCTGAATAACGCCTCCAACCCTTGCAACCTGTAAACCTGGGGGAACTCCCTGATGGTTCGATTCGGTTTGCGGGGAAGAACAGGTTCCGTTAGTTGACTCACGCTTATCTCTCTATCACGCTACAGATTCCATACTATCAAGCGAGTACTATCTTGAAAGGGATAACCATTGCTAGTCCCGTGGGGAGACTCTAGTCCTTGTTGAGTGCGTGGATGCGGTTGACCTATTATGTGCCGCGTCTTTATCTCACTTGACCACATGTGGAATATGCGGAGTTTACCTAGGGGTTGGTTCACCTTCCCCCCCCCTGTCTCGGTTATCGCTGGCTGAGGTTTTGGTGATTGGTCGCTTGCTTGCTGAACTGGCTCAAGCAAGCCTCTAGAGACTCTCTATCACCAATGCATTTTTATCATCAGACGACCAAGTGTGATGTGCCTATATAAACTACTTCGTCGAAGCCTCCGCTGGTCCCCACCAAGGTTGCGCCAAAAAGGGTTTCCAAGGCGCCATCAGCCCCCAGTTAGACAATTTCAATCAATCTTTCCACGATTCCGGCCATGGACAAGGTCAAGGCCTCGGAGGCAGTTGCCCAGTCTCCGGCAGACGCTGAGAAACCAGACTCGACCCATGACTTTGCTGTTGGGGAGATTGACGGTGAAGAGTACTACATGCCTTTCCCACCTCATCCAGACTTGCCCGTCGAGACAAGCCCTTTAACTCTTCGTGCTGTCCTCATTGGATGGTCCCTAGGTGCCTTGGTCAATGCGAGCAATGTCTACCTCGGTATGTGCTCCGTGATTCCTCATCCACAATGTGACACTTTACCAACATAAACACCAGGTCTCAAGCTTGGCATTGCCAACGATGCCAACATGTTTGCGGCGTTCCTTGGTTACCCAATATCTCAGGCTCTGATAAGGGCATCCGTCCCATTTCTCAGCGGCGGCTTTGGTCCCCAGGAGCACTCTATCATCCAGACTATTGCCATGGCGACTGGTGGTCTCAGCACACTCTTCATCACCTCCGTCCCAGCAATGTTCCAGTCCAACTTTTTCCCCGACGAGGTGTCTCACAGCTATGGAAAACTAGCCGCATTGACCGCTTCAGCTGGTCTCTTTGGCTCCGTCATGGCGGTTCCTATGTACAAGCTCTTCATTCTGGATCTTGCTAGAGATCTTCAGCTCAAGTTTCCATCCGCACTTGCGATTGCGACGACGATCCGCACATTCCACCTCAGTGGCAACAATGCCGGGAACAACGGAGTTAAAGCTCTTCTGATCGCTTTTGTGGTATGCTTCTGCTACATTGTAGGGTCGTCCTATGCTCCCGGGATCCTCATTCACTGGTTCATTACCTGGTGGTTCTATGTCTGGGGCGCCAAGGGGGCCATCTTTGCTTCCAACTGGGGCTGGGTTCAGATCTACTGGAGCCCCGCTATGATGGGCTATGGAATCATTATCGGACTCAATCTGGCTTTGTCTTGGATGCTCGGTTATGTCGTTCTATGGGGAGTCATCGGTCCTATCTTGGAGGCCAAAGGGATTGCCTCTGGTATCGCCTTCGACCCTGCAGAGCCTGATCTTATGACATACCTTTCTTTGAATCTTCAAGACCCCATCAACAACCCATCGCCTCGATATTGGATGCTGTGGCCTTCAGTGTTTGCTATGCTCTGCGCAAGCGTCACTGACATTGCGTGCCAATGGAGAAGCTGGGTCCGTCTTGCAACGCTCATCTGGGTTTATGTTGCCAAAGGAGGGAACCGCGTCGTGCTTCTGCTACGGGGCAGAGAGAGTGAATCTCTGGGACGCCAAGCTGGGAAGCACGTCGGATCTCCAGCCCTCCCTGATCCCTTTACCCCGCAGCAGAAGACAAAGTGGTGGGAGTTCTGGCCGTCTCTGACCGCCGGTGCGCTTCTTGCCTGTCTCATCATGACTTTACATTACGTGAGTTGCAGAGTTTTAGCTATCCTTGGAGTGGTTATTTCCTAACAGAATCATTTGCAGGACCTGAATGGAGAGATTGCAGTTCTCGTTCTTCTTCTGGCCGTAATTCTCGGCATGTTTGTGGTGCAGGTCGCTGGTCAATCATCAATCGCTCCAGCTGGGCCTGCTGCTTATATCTCCCAACTTGTCATTGGCAGTATCCTGCGTAATACCACAGATAACACGTCATCTGCTACTTTCGGATGTCTCGTGGCCGGCGCCATCGTCAGCCAGGCTGCTATGCAAGCTGGTGAGCTGACAACCGACTTCAAGGTGGGATACTTCACCGGCACTCCTCCCCGATACCAGTTTTACGGCCAACTTCTAGGCATCATACCTGCCATCTTTCTCTCGCCTGCTCTGTACATCGTCTTCGCCAAGGCGTATCCGTGTATCAATGATCTGGCTCAAGCAGCAACCTGTGGTCTGGCCGCTCCAGCCGCACAGGGGTATCGAGTCATGGCTCTGGCAATCACCAGCCCCCAAATATTGATTCCTCGGAGCTCCTGGATCTTTACAATATGTGCTTGTGTGTTTACCATTATTGTCCACATCATTCGGCACTGGGCTACCAAAACTGGCAGAACTACGCTCAGCGCCTGGATCCCGAACATGCTGATGGTAGGCATTGCTGGAATTCTCCCCATCACTGGATACGGCGTGGCTGTTGCTATCGGTGGTACCGTTGGTTTCGTGTGGCAGAAGCAAAACCCGGCCAGCTTTGGGCGTATTGGATTCGCCGTGGCTGCGGGCATGATAGGGGGAGAGTCTCTCGAAGGGTTGCTGACAGCTGTCTTGAATATCGCTGAAGTGGGAGGGACTGCGTTTTACGGGACTACTTTAGGATGCCCTGGAGGGAGCTGCTAGTCGTTTCGAGCGCGCTGTATAGTGATCTCTGGGTCAATATATCTCCCTGGGAATGACATGCGAGATGGACCTGTACCTAACGAGCCATGTGCTTATATAACAGACCTCAATTGGGCGTAATTGAATAATAGCATTGCGTGTAATGTGCATAGAGAGACAACCGGGACTTGTGGCAACTAGAACTAAGGACCTAAAGTATATGCGTTTGAAGTCCATCCTCAACATGTCTAGGTAGGTAGTGTACCGTCCAAATCTGCACGTGACGGAGTAGCTAGTAGTCCAATATTTTTGACGGAATTGCGTGGGGGTGGTTTCCTCCTCCTCCACGTCCACATCCCCCAACACTCACTTACATCTCCTCCGTCTCGTTAAATATTCAACTACCTGAAGTGCTTTCTGCTCCGCGGAAGTCGCCTCTACGTCGCCTCACTCACTTAACGGCCAAAATCCATCAAAGTTGATCCAACATGTATGGGCCAGTTCCGCCACGAAGAAAGAAAACGAACATTGTCCGCAGTAGAAACGGCTGTGTCTCCTGTAAGCGGCAGCGTAGAAAGGTTAGCTTCCTCGACTATCTAGTTTCAAGATCCTAAAGGCATATTGACGCTTCGAATCTAGTGTGATGAGACACGGCCCTCCTGTCGCCAGTGCACAGAACGTGGAGGCCGATGCGGCGGATATAAGCAACATCTCCGCTTTGTCGAGCTTGAACCGATAAACACTGGCGTGAACTGGCGTGCAAAGGTTAGTGCGCCGTCGGATATTGTTACGCATCGCCCACTTCCTACGATAAATGCCAGTCGAGTACTTTTCAGTGGCTGGATGATATCGAATACCCGGCACTCGATTCACGAAGCATTGAAGACTCAGCTCAACCCCAACCCAACCCTATCTCGGAAATTGATGGGTTTGTAACCACTGCCGGGACGGATGAGTCGTACTTCCAAGTAATACCACCTCTTTCCAGCCCTGAAGGATACTTGGTTGCGTCACCAGCAGCAAGCCATAACCGTGCATCCGCCGTTGATATACGACAAGCTCAAGATGAGTCAGCACTGGATACCTCTCTTGCTGCTAGACGCCAGTCAGAGGTTCTTTTCTCTCCTAGAGCCTCGGCAACTCATTCACAGTCATCCTCCAAAAGCTCGTGCCATGATATCGGCCACAGCGAGATCATCCGGCACGCAGCGAACCACGCGACTAGGCCGATCTCTTCTCCCTCAGGTGGGGGAGATATCGGTCATGACTTCGAACATCGCCAGTACTATGCTCATTTTAGGACACACGTGATCCAACTTCTCCCAGAGTCGCTGCAGCAAGTCGCCATTCACCTGGGAATAGACCATCCAGCCACATACGCTATTCTGGCGCTTTCGGCAGCTAACCTCTCGCGCTTGCAGGCGCTCAATTCCAATGCATATTCCCAAGCAAAGCCGTTGTTACATGAGAAAGGCCACCTCGCGAATGCTGCCTTGCTATACACACGAGCAATAGAGAAGCTGAGGATTGAGTGTCTCAACATCAAAGACGCCCTCACGATAATCATGGTCTTGGTCTACTACGAGATGGAAATCGGGACCGTCCAGGGACAATGGTACCACGTTGCCGGTCTTGATACCTTGGTGCTAGCTCATGCCATTGATCTTAGCAGCACTTCAAAGGGCTGCCTGCTACTTCGGACGTGGGTCATTCTAAGATCGAGAGCGTCCTTTTTCCGTCTCCCTCTGCTCTTAGACATGGAGCACAAGAATGGGAAGCAGCTCCAGACACTTGCGGCATACTCCAGCGCAGACACGGAATCTATTTACTCAGCCATCTCCCAGGGCTGAGCCTGGGCTTCCGTCTACTGCTCACAAAATGCATTAGGCTGGGGTACGAGGATGCAAAAACGGCATTGAACAAGGTGGCCGTTTGGTTCGGTTCAGTCCGTGGAACGCCAGACGCTCTCCTGTCTCGAGTAGCCAGTAATCCAACGTCTAATCTGGGCATCTACGAAAGACTTGGAGAACTTTGCCGACAACTCAATGAACACTCCGCCCAGATGGACAAGGTTGCTGACCAACAATCTTCATCAAGGTCAGGCTTAGGGACCCTGCTCACCAAGCATGGGGTTAAGTCCATGCACTTCCCCTCACACTCAGCTGCTATGGCTCAGGCATACTTCAAACTAGCCCAGCTACTCTGTGACGAGAGGTCCCTTGTAGACCTGACCGAAACACCTGCACCCACAATCAAGGACCCGATCAACCCCCGTCTCCGAGCCATCCTAGGAATAGCAGAGGGACTTGGCCCCGCGGAGTGCGTCTACAGAAACACGCTCAGCCTTGGTATAAGCATCGTGGTTCTCATGGCAGCCATGCGCGCACCGCATCCTCTCGCCGTGGAATATCTACTAGAAGTGTTGCTGCCGCGCCTTAAAGCGGTTGGTCACTACTGGGAGGATTCTGGATACCCGTTAGTGCATTGTCAGTTGGTTGCGACCATCATGGCTTCCGAGCTGAGGAAGGGGCGGAAAGTTTTCTTAGTGTCACCCGTAGGGGATGAATCTTTAGAGAAGGAATTCTTTTTTACGGGAGATTTAGAAAAGGGGTTACACACAGTGATTGGGAGGAATTGCAATGGAAGCCTATTTAGCGAATGTATCAAGGCCAGATGCTAGGTTATGAAATAATTCCTAACTTTTGAAAAGATTATTCTTAAAAAATAAGATGAATATAATATTATATAAGAACCATAATAATTTATAAAATACCTAAGTAATACCTATTTTTTAAAACCCCTCTTGTTAACCGTAGCACGCGATGTCAAGGAGCGAGGGGAGCCGCAGTTAGTACCCACTGCCAAGGTTTTATTCTAGACCGACAGTATCTGTTACTGCCTCGTCGGTTCATCTTCGTGTCAAGATGGCCTCGTTCCCAAGAGACAACTCGGCAGAGCAGTCACAGCCCTGGATACAGGCCCTTTCTGACCTGCACCTCGAGTTTGGGCAGCAGTATTCCTCGTACAGCTTCCCCACGACAGCGCCTTATCTTCTCCTAGGGGGAGACGTAGGGCGGTTGATCGACTACGATGCATACCTAGGTTTCATGGAGAAGCATGCTTCCCGGTTCGAGAGGGTGTTTTTGGTGCTGGGCAACCACGAATTCTACGGCCTGGACTACGAAGCTGGGGTTGACATGGCTGGACGTCTCGTATCTGAGGCTTCTCTTGCTGGCAGGGTTGTTCTGCTGCATAGAACCAGATGGGATGATCCCAAGTCTGAGTTTACGATACTTGGTTGCACGCTGTGGTCTGCGATTCCACAACACGCGTATGATGTTGTGCAATCCAGGGTCAAGGATTTTAAAAATATCATCGGATGGAGCGTCGAGAAGCACAACACCCTTCATGCAGAAGAGCACTCCTGGCTCCGCGAGCAGGTCGCACAGGCAAGCACAAGACAGATACTGGTAGCAACGCACCACGCGCCGCGTGTCGAGGGCACGTCAAGGCCGCAGCACGTTGGGAACCCGTGGACGTGCGCGTTTGCTACCGACTTGATGGATCAGACGTGGGACGGCGTTAGGATCTGGGTTTTTGGGCACACACATTACTCGACCGAGGTTGAATTGGGAAGCGGGATTAGGTTGTTGGCGAATCAGAGGGGATATGTGATGCCGGAGAGTGAGGGATCAAGGGTGAAGAGTGGTGATGGACATGTTTTTGACGATGGGTTGGTTATTTCCACCTCTTGGGAGGTTGAGAGGAGCAAGTGATGGATATGAGCAGAGATTGTGGCTCGTAGTTGAGGTTTGACATGGGATATCGCGGCTATGAAGTCGAGTGCATGATAATGACGACAACTGAGCAACGGCCTCTGTTTGGCCAATGGCTCACAGCCCAGATCTAGCAGCTGTTGGCCGAGATGATCTGAGATGAGCCGGGGTCCTAAAGTGTGGGTTGCATTTGTCAGGGCCACGAGGCGTCCCGAGCTTGGCTGTCGGCAAAAGAAACGAGGCAGACAGCGTAGAGAGTAAGCAAGGCAGTTGTATGCGGTAATTGGATTAAGCTGAGGGTAGATCATCAGTATCAGCTTCTTCTATCCAAGCATTGAGCCAATTGACCGCTGTCTTGAAGTTGGGTGCGTGATAAAACATCAAGGCTCGCTAGCTCGGTCATAAAACCCGAGAGGCCGGGGGTGAAGGGGTTTTTGCTTATCAGGCACTGGTCATTGGTCAAGCCGGCAATAAGAAACAAGAGAGACAAAAACAAGCACGCAAAGAAGAGAAGAAAAGACGGGCTTGGCCGTCGTCGCCACCTTTTAGAGAGAGAGACAAATCTCTTCCAGCCAATACCGCCACGTTGACGAGCGACGGTTGGTGAGTGGTGGGGCATGCCGAGGAAATCCCGGACAGTGTGAGAGAGAGTTCCCGTGAAATGCAAGATCTGGCATTTGTTTGTTGGTGAGTGAGATGCGAGATTTGATCAGTTGTGAGGAATGGAAAGTTGCTGATAGTGGGACAGGCTGTTTCTGCTGTATCAGGGTATCGTCAGGTTATGGATTGACAATTCTCGAGATGCCTTGTAGCTATAGACACTCTCATTCAAAGAGTAAACCTCTATCTACCTCCGTATCGCAAAGATATCTCCCCGAGATACGTGCGTCACTCTGCTTGCTTCTTTGGCGGCTAACAAGGTCCATCCATCTCTACCCCGGGCACCTGTAGTTCAGTGGATATCCGCCACTGTAGACGCCCTTTAGGCCCTGTAATCTGTGAGGTCAAGCCTGTATCAGACCTGTTTTAAGCCCGGCTTTTACGTACTGTCTCCCCGGCTTCTTTCCCCTTGGCCCGGTCCGTGCGGCGGTCGGCGCCGATTATCCGAGTCTTTCCGACCAAGCAGCAAGCGGCGGGCAGGAGGCATTATTTTTCCCCGGGGGGGGAACCGCCAAAACGAAAAAAAAAAGATCTCAAGCCTTGAATTTTTTCCCTCTCCCTCCTTCTCACCTCAAGCTTCTTCTCCCTCAACTCAGACGCCGTCTTAACAGCTCGGGCTCTTCTTCATCTCCCCTCAGTCCTTTGTTTGTCTGAATCCCCCCCATACAACAAATCTTCCGCAATGGCTTCCGGCGCTGCTTCCACCGGCTCGACCAAGGTCGACGCCGTCGTCCAGACCATCAAGGCTGAGGAGCCCAAGAAGCTCACTGGCTTCGCCCTCTACTCGCGATTCGCCCTCGCCGGTGCTGCCTGCTGTTCCATCACCCACGGTGGTCTTACTCCCGTCGATGTGTACGTTTCTACCACGAGCCTCTCGTTGCCAATTGCGCCTTTTGCCTTCTCTGCGAGCGGTTATCTTGGGGTCCTCAATTGACCCGAGGCTGCCGTTCCGCCGTGTCGCAATTCCGAGCCTCAATGGCAGCGAGATTATACTGAACACCTAAGCTAACACTCCCTCACAGCGTCAAGACTCGTATCCAGCTCGACCCCGTCACCTACAACCGCGGTCTGATCGGTGGCTTCCGCCAGGTCGTCCAGAACGAGGGTGCTGGCGCTCTCCTCACCGGTGCCGGCCCCACCTTTGCCGGTTACTTCCTCCAGGGCGCTCTCAAGTTCGGAGGTTACGAGTTCTTCAAGCAGCAGTGGATCGACCAGCTCGGCTACGAGACTGCCTCCCGAAACCGCACTGCCGTCTACCTCGCCTCTTCCGCCACCGCCGAGTTCTTCGCCGATATTGCCCTCTGCCCCCTTGAGGCCACCCGTATCCGTCTCGTCTCTGAGCCTACCTACGCCAGCGGTCTCATCTCTGGTTTCGGCAAGATGCTCAAGAACGAGGGTATCGGTGCTTTCTACGCTGGCTTCGGTCCCATCCTCTTCAAGCAGTGAGTACCTCATATATCATGGGCTTTTCTCGACATATACTCACAACACTAGGATCCCTTACACCATGGCCAAGTTCGTCGTCTACGAGAAGGTCGCCGAGGCTATCTACCGCCAGTTCCCCAAGAAGGACATGTCCGATGGCATGCAGACCGTTGTCAACCTGGGCTCTGGTCTGACCGCCGGTTTCGCCGCCGCCATTGTCTCTCAGCCCGCCGACACCATGCTCTCCAAGATCAACAAGACCAAGGGTCTCCCCGGTGAGGGCACCACCTCTCGTCTCATCAAGATCGGTAAGGAGCTCGGTCTCCGTGGCTCTTACACCGGTATTGGTGCCCGTCTCTTCATGGTCGGTACTCTCACCGCCGGTCAGTTCGCCATCTACGGTGACCTGAAGAAGGTATGTCAAACTCTGTCCTCAAGTCTCCCTGCAATGTCACTAACATCTCAACTAGGCCCTCGGTGCCGTCGGTGGTGTCGAGATCGCTGCTTAAACGATCCGAAATGTCGAAATGAAAAGGGGAAGCGAGGGAAAGTGTACGAGCTGTCTGGGAACCGTGGCCTGAGCAGTGCCCAAGAGCTGGGCCTGCTTTGAAACGAACGCTCGCTGCTGTTTCTTTTACAATGGATACCTTATTCAATGGAAGTAAGGGGGACTGCACAAGGCTTGCGGTCAGCAGGCTCCTCGTCCAATGGAGGGACGGTCAGGGGGGAAGGGAAACAAAAAGTGAATCCTTTGGAAAAGAACGGGGGGTTACTCGTTTTTCGTCTCATGTGTGCTTATGATACCTCGAGCATAGAGTGGGTAGACGGGTGGTACCCTGCCGAAGGGTTGTATAATAGTCCTTTTTTTACGCTTCAATCATAGACTGGGAGTTTTTGGACTCTTCATCTGACGACTGTCTTGAGACTTTGCACTGTGAAGTTGATGATGAACTTGATGTCACAACTAGAACCATTGAACAGCTATGGAATGTCGTTTAACCATCTTCCCCCTTGTCTCCTATGTCTATGTATGGAGCTGGGTATCTTGTAGAGGTAGCTAGCCGGTTTACATACAGTATGGTAAGCCTGCTCAAGTGTTTTTGATAAAATAGACATCTTAATTCCTGCCATATCACTTGGGGAGGACAGTCAATACATGTTCTCTCCAAGTGTAGTTTCCACTATCAATATCACATTCCGCCAAATTGTTCTCAGCCAGCGTCTTGTTCCTGTCTTCTCAACTCTGCATGCATACCCTCATGCTTTTTGGGCGCTGCTCGATATACAGTGAGAGAAAGTTTGGGTGAAGAAGGATGAATTGCAGGCCATCCTCCGTTTCCCATTGTCGTCTTGGCTCATTCGGGGAATATGCCAGCCATCACGATCCGGGACTCGTTTTGGGCTATATATATTGGTTCCCATGGTTTTCTCTTGCACCTGGGAAACGCCCCATGCAATCGACAGTTGTGGCGTCGGGCATCTTGAGCGTCTTTTACGCACTCAGCACCAATACATAGAGAACAATAGCGGAAGTGAGGCCTGAATAAGTCGACGACCTTTTCCGGGTTTTCAGCAACGTGGATATCCCATATGCCCTCCCACGTCACACCGGCGTAAAGGACCCCAGATACTCTCTCAGATTTTGTGATACTACCTTGTAGGTCGTTCGAGATGATAAATAAATCCCGTGACAGGTCTGCTTGTTGACCCAGCACCCACGGCGTGTCCAAGTCCAGCTGGTAGAGTGCTTGGGCCTTCCATACTCGGTTTTCTCTTTTCTTTGTTGCTCTGGATCTGTGGCAGGTTTCGTGCAAAGAGGTCCGCTCTTTCTTCTCATCTAAAACCTCATCCCCTTCAGTTCGGTGTTGTTGGCAGGGTACAGCAGGCACAAGTCTAGAAGTATAACAGAACAGAGCAGATCCAGCTCATCTTTTTCATTATCATTCCCTCAAGTCCAAATAACAAATTCCCCTTTTGCGCCGTGTCTCCTCTCTTACATTAATCGTACAATAACACTCTCAATCCTCTTCTCTGTATCGCCTTCTTGACGCATCTGTCGAGGGATGGCGCTGGATCTATATATCTGCCCCTCGTCTGAAGAAGAACGATATGTGGATTGACAGTCTTTTGCACCTTGTCTCTGAAGAGTTGAACAGAACAGGCGAGGCGTTGGAAAGGCATATGGGTGCTGCCACTTGTATGATCCCACCAGGGTGAATTTCGGGACCTTGCTCCGTTGCATTCGAAAGCAAGGACCATGATGTTGGTATATATCAATGATCCAAGTTTAATGGACAGAGATGAGAGATATCGCTCGCTCTCTGAATGCGCTAACTCCTTGCTGGGAGGAGTGAAAGTTGGCCGCCATGCCGAGACACACTCCCAGGATAATGTGGCTGGGGTCTCTGCAGCCCTTGCGTATATATATTGTCCGGTGTAGAAATGAATAAACCTTCGTAGACCTCTTCATTGGACGATCTGGTCCTCAAGCCCACATAGGCGCCGTGCTACAATGGGAGGCGAAAATTGAGAGCAGTCGCTCCGTCGAGTCCTGTGGGCCCAGGAGAAACGACTTGACATAGCCATCCTTTGCGCTTTATGAGCAGCCACCAAGGAATAATCCATGTATAATGGACCGAGATGACAATCGTCGCTTTGTGGAGGTTGCCAGCTCGTGCCCGGGAGCGGTGAAAGCGACTTGACAGTATGAGAGGGATAGCTGGACGAGCAACCCCGGGGCACACCATCTGTTTCGCAGAGAGCGATTCTTGCTTGAAGCGCTTGAGTATATATATCTTTGGTCCTGGAAGTGTTGAAGGATCCGTGCTCTTGATCATTTGGAGCGCTGGTCTTCAAGACCACAAAGGGGCCATGCGGGCCGAGGTCAGTGAGAGAGACGAAATGAACGGGGGGCCATCAGCCTCGTCGAGAATTGTTGTCCTCGGTGGATTGACTTGATGCCGCGGAAATCCATGCCATTTGAAAACGCAATCCCGATATATAGTCCCCAAGTGATGATCCGTATATAGTGAAATGAGATCATGCTCTGTTGATTTCTCACTAGTCGCATGACTTGCTTCCAGGACGGCAGTCTGTGGTCTCTTAGGACGGTAGTCTGGTAGCTAAGGGGGGTGATTTCTGCTGAGGATTTTGTCTGAGCCTCCAAGGCCGGGACAACCAGGGCTCTCTCTAAGTTGTCATATATATGTATCCCGTCTCGCCCACCAACAAGCCACCATTGGCTGGACCCTCATCTTAAATTGCCGGTAGTGCTTCGGTGCGGAAAGCCGGTATGAAGGCGGCAGTGTAGACTCAGAAAGGCGCTTCGTCGAGGGTCATGAATGTGAACGAGGTCGCCGACGTTGGCCTCGCTGGTCATGTGTATATAAAAGTTCGATGGATCTACGCCCCAAGGAACGGGAACAGAAGGACGATTGTGCGAGTCTGCTTTTTGATCCTACGTTCTTCGGATTGGTGCGAAGGGCGAACGGGGGAAACAATTTCCAAAGTATGGGGTCTTTCGCCTCCCATCACCCAGGCGAAACTAGGTGGTCGGTCTCAGAAAGCTCATCGAAGGGGGCGTGCCACCAATCCGTTCGTGACGGGAATAGGACCGCTCTCGAAGACGTTTGCTGACTTCTTCGTATATACTAGCAGCGTTGTCCATAGACTACGTTGTCTCATGTTAGGCGAATCATCAGAAGAATGAGCTATGCTTACCTCATGGGAGCTGCAACTGGCCCGTTAAGACGGTAAACTGTGATATCGCTTTCGTGCCGATGAGCAAAGAGGCGACGCTTCTCCGTTCAACTCATTTGACAGCACAAAGAGAGAGGCTGCATCCACGCGGAAGTGCCTCAGTCGAGACGCGGTATATATATATATATGCCTTGAATATAGAACCGAGAAAGAAGGCTTGGATGTCAAGGACTTGCTCGAAAGACAGGGAGAGATGGGATTATTTATAATAGTCGAGCATATGTTTGCATGCAACCCGGCTTGACGTCCACCAAGCACAAACACACGCAAGCTCTCTATGAAGAGGCAAATATGTCCAATCACGAATATTGATTCCAAGGGCCAACGAGTTTGAATGCCATGCTCATTATGATTTTATTCCTAACAAGCTATCTCGCCATACTGCTTGTACAAAACTCCTTTTCCTAATCAAGATGCCTCCAACTTTCTCCGCTTAAACTTGCCCCTGGCCTCAATCTTGCCCTCCACCGGCACCGCCCTCCAAGCCGTAAGCAGGAACCCGTCTGCTCCGCCTCGTCCCATCATGAACGGGTGCGTGCGTCCGGGGAGGACCTGCCATCTCCGCGCCCTGCTGCTCTGGACCGTCACACCTAGGAGCAGCGTAGGGTTCAGGGGAAATTCGGGTGTGCCCTCCCAGCGCTCGAGTTCGGAGAGTGACTTGCCTTCGATCTCGGGTGGTGGCGTTGATACCCATGCTGCACGACGGGCCACGCTGAAGCAGTCGGCAAGCTGCGTTAGGGGCTCTACTGTGGGGGAGTAAATGGCGATGGGAGCACCGCCTGTCAGCAGGGGCACAGCGTTACGGACGATGGAGATGGGATCCATGGTGCTTGCAACTGCGAGGCCGGAGAAGCCACCGGCACGTGTTGCGTCCACTACGTGACGGATACGCGCCCACCTCCGTCGCTTGCGGTGGTAATTACCCCGGCGATTCGTCTTCCATGAGGCCATCTCCTCGGGTGTAGCCTCAGGTGGCCGGTTGTTGTAGGCGTCGTCGTCTTCAGGGGCTAAGAGCTGCAACCATGAGATGGGCATGAGGTTGGTAGCAAGGGGGTGGTAAGGGTAAGTCGGGTTGGGGTTGGTAGCGTCGTAGTTGAAGTACCGGAGGAGAGAGAGGTTAGGCTGGGTCTGGCCGTGGATGAGGGTGAGAGTATTTGTGTTGACGTAGGGGACATCAAAGTCGCTTCGTCGAGGGTGTCGCTTCTTATGCGCCTTGGGCGACGACGGAGCTTCTGTAGCTTCTGATGTTGCTTGAGGCTGGTCCGGTTGAGCTTCTGCCGTATCAGTGCTGCCCTCTGCAGGATTTGAAGCTGAAGGATCACTGGTGTGTATCGGTAGTTCTTCCGTCTTCTCCTCCTCGGGCTTTTGGTGAAGTATACCCATCCTCTCAGCCATGGAAGCGACCAGTAGACCACCAGTATCATCCACGACCAACCACCTCCCACCCTGATTCCCAGTAGCATCTTCAGAAGCCACACCGCCAAAGTGAACGTCGGCCCAGCATCCCACCAATGCCATCATCTCCGCCCTCATCTCAAAGATCTTTGACGGATCGCGGTCCTCGAGAAGCCACTGCGCAAGCATGGGGACGTCCAAAGGGAGGACGGTGAACCGTCGGATGTACTTTTTCGTCTTAAGGAGCTTGTACTTTGCGAGCGAGTACGCCGTCTTCTGGTCGATAGCAGTGTGGGAGAGGAGGAGCTTCGCGATCAGCTCCTTGCCCGCCGAAGCGCCCTTGCGCTTGAGCTCCTCGATCTCTTCGGCCGTAAGCGTCTGCCGCGCCGAGTCGTCAATAATCTCTCGATTCGACCGCACCAAGACCTTGCCACTCTCGTCGACGAGCGTCAACTCCTCCCCGTCGGCGGGGGCGATCACGTCCTCGCCCTCTGTCGCTTCCGCGCTGGTGTCGGCCATGTTGTCGGCGTTGAGCTCCCTAGCGGGAACCACGCGCAGTCGCGCAAAGTTCTCGCCATCTCGCTTATCCTGAACCTCATACGTGAGGTGGAACGGCCGACCGATGACGAGGTTCGAGGGAAAAGAGCCATACTTGCCCAGCGAAATGGTTCTGTCGCAAAAGAGTTTAGCGATCGCAGCGCAAGAGTGAATGATTTGCTTACGTGTTGGGCACAGCTTCCAAGATGCGAACGGTCTCGTTGGGAAGCCTCAAGGCGACCCATTGATTGGGCTGGACCGTCTCATCAGACATTTTGCGCTTTGTGAGGGCGAGAGGAATGGTTTGGCATCTCCAGCCTTTGGAAAAAACTAAGGCTTGGGGTTCACCGAGCTCACCGAGGTGAGCCCCGCCACGGCCCCCACTCGCCGATCCTCACCGAGACAGGGGGCCTGGACCCACCTCTATCGAGATGGAATAACAGGCTTCACATGCACGGCACGATAACTAAGTCCCAGGGTTCTATCATACATGGTCGTACATTGATATAAACTTTACAAATAATTACACAAGGGTATCTTCTGTTTGATACCTCTATGTTGTCAACCCTCATCCGTGCCAAGTCAGCATTATCTTTTAACTTGTTGTTCCATCGCCTCAGAAACGTTCGCCTGTGGCTCGATCAAGGCCCGATCTGATTCCGTGATAGGCTCGCTTTAATCTAACACGATTGTGATTATAGCAAGATGAATTGTTCAAGCCGACCCCTCCCCCGAAGTCCCGGCGGAAGGCTTCTTGTTGGACCGGCGTCCGAAGCCGGAGACGAGGTCGCACAGGCCAAACCAAGCGTACAGCATTATGCTCAAGGACCCAAAGATAAACATGGGAACAAGAGTGTAGGTTGTCAAGTCTATTGCAAGTTAATAAGGGCTCGAACGGACATTGTTTAAGCAGCCACTTACAGAAGTAACCTCCCGAACGCTTGACGACGTTGAAGAGTTCATTCCGCATGACCTCCTCAGCGCCTCGCTCCCACTTCCATGGGCCTACCAAGCGGAACTTGGTATTGAAGTTGGACCCCATGGCCCAGGTGAAGAAAACTTTCCAGCCCTTCTTGAGAATGTGAGTGGCAGTGGGTGCAGCGCCCATGTCGAGAGCAAGTTGGTAGGCATAGCTTTCATGATCCACAGCCCGCTTCGTTTCATAGAAGCTGTAACTGCCACGGGGATGGAGTTGGTAGTCCAGGTCGTAGGACGGGAGAGCATTGGGGCTAATCCGACGGGGAACCTCCTTAGGGAACTGATCTTGAAGCAGTCGGAGAACCCAGAACTGGGCTTGAAGCTCCGCCAGGGGTGGAATTGCGCCTGCATAATGGTAAGTCGGAGCTTGAGCCGTGAAACGTTGCCACTCACCAATCGCCGGTCGAACAAAACCGATGAACCCCAGTGTTACATCTCCGTCCTTGTAAATGCCTCGGACATTGGTTTGAGCGACGCAGGGGTACTCGCTGTTCAGAAATGGGAACTCCCGGGTGTATCCTGTGGCGAATACCATCACGTCAGGCTTGAGTTGATGATCCGGAAGGACTGGGTCCGTTGGGACCTTCTTGTCGAAGACCATGAGACCATTCTCGTTGATATACTTGGGCCAGGTCACAACATCGATCTTCTTCCCATCGTTGTCGCGGATTGGCACGTTAATAATCTGAGAACGCAAGCGGTTGACCCACGAATCAGACCGTTTTCCGACGTTCATATATGGAAGTGCTTTATCAGATTTGCAGAGTAGAACTGACATTGTCATTACATTGTCATGAGCATTTTCGGGTGACTTACTGGAGTCTACATACTTCCGAGAGGCACTCATTTGACCAACCCACTGGTCAGGGCCCTCCTCGGTGCCCGAGATGAGCCAGTGGATTCTCTTGATCCACCGGTCATAGTAGGTCCATTGAAGCTGACTCTTCTGCAGCTTTGGATGGACGTAAGCTGTATCGAACAGGCTGGCCACGGATGTGTCAACTGGCTTGTTCGGGCGACCATTAGGATCCGTGTTTGAGCGACCCATGACTTTGGGAATGGGGATGATCTATATCGCTTGTTAGGACTGCTTCTAGAAGAGTATCAAGGGTGAGAATGTACCTTAGGAGCACAGAAGAATCCATCTCTATGGCAGAGGGTGACCGATTTGGCCTTGGACGTGACGGCAAGGTACGCCAGATCCATGCCAGTTTCGCCCGCACCCATGATATAAACATTGGTGCCCTCGCTAAACTGGGCTCGGGTCTTGAGTCGAGAGGAGTGGAGGACCGAGGGCACTTGCTCAACTCCCTGGATCTCAGGGATCACAGGGTTGACGTTGATACCAGTGCACACGGCAACGGCATCGCATGTCCAGTGAGTGAGCTTACCCGTATCCTTGCAACGCAGGCTTACGATGTGGCCAACTCCGTTTGGTCCGCGACGGACTTGATCGACCTGGGTATGCAGCTCGATCATGGCCCAAAGCTCAAAGACAGTGGCGTAGGCTTTGAGATATCTGACATAGACTGCGGGAGTGACAAAGTCAGGCGCCTCTTCCGGGAGACGAAAGTCCGAAAAGGCTGTCAGATACTTGGAAGACACCAGCTAAAGCGACGACGGTTAGAGATGAAGCGAGTTCGCAGCGCCAAGGGTACTGACCTCGGCATCTTCATATACGCGGTAGGAAAATGTGCCTCCGATGTCTTTCTCGCTCTCAAAGAGGCGGACTTCAATAGGCGGGATGGGAAAGTAATCGTGAGCGTGAGAGAGGAACCTGAGGGTCGCCAGCCCAGCAGGACCGCCGCCGATGACCGCGACCTTCATGTGGCGCTCTGCTGCTGCCAGTGCTAATATAGAGCGACTCAAAGAAAGAGTGAATCAAGGCACGAAGTCTGATACGATATAACCTGCAAAAGCTTTGTGCGTGTGCGAAAGGAAAGGTTGAAGTGCAAGTTCGAGGTGACTTACGAAGCTTTTCTTGGAATGGCGAGTGTGAATCACGAACAGAGTCATCAAGGTAGGAAAACTACGATCAGTGCTGGCAGCTGCCGACAGCTGTCAGACGCATTTTGACAGTGGATGTCTAGATTTTGACCAAATTCTGTATATACACTGAGGGCCGAGCTCGCCTCGATCCTTGCCATCTGGCGATCTTGTGCTCCTCTTCACGGCCATAGACGCGAGGAGCTCAGCACCCTTAAATATCCAAAGGAAAGGGCAAATAAGAGCCCCTGTTTTCAAGGTATAAAAGTGAAGTTTTTATTTGTTCAATAATTGCTTGGTGTTTCCCTCGCCAAGTAGTTTGCGGAGAGTTTGCTAACAGTTTGCTCAGTCTATGAAACAAGCCGCGGACACAAAGAAGGAACCCCGGCCCTCCACACCCACACCAAGCCCCCAATACAAGGAGCCAGATTTCACATGTAATCCCCTTTGATTGCTCTTGTTTTTGATGATGTAATTTTTTCCATCTTGTTTACCTAAAGTCTACCAACAGGATTGCCCAGGTGTCCGAAGATGGGCTTGGGACTGGGCCGCCTAGAGGTGAGGATAGAGAGGGATCTGGTTCTGGAGTAGAGCAGGGCGATGAGGCCGGGCGCCGAATCTGGCTCCCGAGGTCGAGGACTGAGAGTTCAGTAGGCCCAACTATTTCCCAAAGAATCTGGTATAGGTACCCGGGTTGGTGGATGGATGTGAGCGCAAGGTAGATGTCCATGCCCCTTACCTAAGGCATCTCCGGCGCGCCAACCCCACATTCACTTCCTTCAACAGCACCTCCTCATTCTCACTTCGATCAACAGCACCTCCGATCGCGAGCTTCAACAACTTGAATTACCTTTGATCATTCAACCTTCGCACTTTTGCCATCTCTCTCGCCCACATGCAAAATCACAGGAACAGCCTCCACAAGATGCAAGCCTTGATCCGTCGTCGCGCCGCGTACCCCCCCAGGCCATCTTGACACTGACGCCATTCCTCGGACCTGAGCTACGCGAGCATCAATTGAATTCTGCCGAGCGTAACCGAATAGAGATGGCTTCTCTCTTGGTTATGCTTCTCGTCGCCACTCTTTAGTCTCTTACGCGCTGATTGTTCAAAATATTGCGAATTCATCACGATGCATTCGGCGGACGAGTGTCCTCGGAGAGGCCGAGCCAACCATTTCAGCCTCCTTTGTTGCCATCGGATCATCTAAACCTCGCTAATATGTCGTGCAGAAGCATTCATATGCTCAAAGTCGAAAACTTGCTCGTCAAGACCAGCCAACAAGCGTTGCCGTCACCTGGAGACTCTGCCCCTGATCTTCAGCCACCACTGCTTCACATGCCTTCGGGCTTGTCCCTGTTACCTGGAAGACCCTTGTGGAATCAATCCTCGTCAAAACCCAATTCGATCGCGAGAAGCTTGTTCGTCGGTACCCAAGCAGAGCCCCTCGCAGCTTAGGGCATACTGCGAGTAAACGTCAACCAATATGCACCCCAGCCGAAGCAACGATTTTTCACTGCTCTCTTGGAAGCCCCCATGTGAAGACTGCATGAAACTATCTGTCCTGGTTGTTTGCATGCAGTATGTGGACTTCACAGACAGCATGGCATCAATTGAGTATCGATATCCTCGAAACCTCTGTCTTGCCCCTTTCCCTTGCTGGGGGCCATATTTTCTTGCATTTCATTTCCTCGCAGATTCAATACCGCCTTTTGGGAGTCTCTCCTCTTTGACTTTACGTGCCTACTCGTGCCAACTATTCATTGCCATAGGCCACCAATTCGTTTCCTGCATCTCCCCCCTTTCTCAGAATTAGAGTTCATATCTACTCATCATCCAAAGAGGTCGTTGAGCCACTGCATAGTACCTCTGCGCAACTCCTCATCGGCCGAGCCCGCAAGCTCATCATAGCCGCCATGGCGCAAATCCTCACGGCCAGCCCCTCTTACACGAGGCCGTCTCGATTTCATACTCACGACTGACCTTGTGATTTTGGACCTCTTGGGTTTAAAAAGGCCAAGGTGTTCTCTAGGAATCAATCATCCCAAACAGATCAAGTTCGCTATTCATTCGTTCCTCTCTCTTCTTCTCAGGATGAAGATGAGAACGTCCCTCTTTTGTGCCCTTCAGGGCCTCGGGGTCGTAGCCCACGAATCCCTTGCCTACTTCAAAGCTGATCACTCCAAGGGAGGCCACCGGTATCTCGACGGATGTGGAAAGGCTGGCAAGGGTAATTGGGTTCCCGATCCAGCGACCTTTGTCTTACCGCAGAACGATTTCAAACCCAGTGACCACTGGGGTCTTTGTGCTAGCGGACATGACTGCGCCCCCCACGAGGCGACGGGCAAGGTCTACTTCGACTTTCAGGACGATGGATTAGTCTTCAACTTTGAGGGCATCGATCACTACAAGTACGAAGACGTTAGCATCTACGTCGAGCGCGCCCGCCCCCCGCATGCTCACTCGACCAAGTACAACAAGGACAGCGACCACTGCAAGGCCAAGAACGGCTACAAGGAGGTCAAGTGCCATATTCCGTACTTCTCTCTTACCGATGGCGGTTCCTACGACAATATGTGCCCCCTCAAGGGTGAGGGTGGCTGGCGCTTCTATATCAAGATCAAGGCTACGATTGTTCACGGTGATAAGCGATATGAGCTTTACAACCGCGAGTCCACCAACGGCGAAAAGTACTTTGCTCTCAGCTACACCTGTGGCAAGTGCAAGCAGTAAGTATCCTGCTTTCTGTTGTCATTCACTACTAACGTCGACAAGCCACAAGCACGATCCCAAGATCGAGCTGATCAACGCTGCCACCCGCCGCGATGAGGGCTCCGAGCATAAGCACCATGAGGGTAACCACGATGGGTACGCAGTCAGTTCAACTCTTACAGGCAGTTCATGCTAACCATCTTTTCAGGCACCATCACGGCCACCATCACAAGGAGCACCATCACCATAAGGAGCACCACGATCATAAGGAGCACCACGATCATAAGGAGCACCACGGCCACAAGCATGGACATTATCACAAGGAGCATCACGACCACAAGCACGGCCACGAGCACAAGGAGCACCACCTCCACAAGGAGCACCATGATCATAAGGAGCACCACCACCATGGACATAAGCACCATCATGAGGAGCATCACCACCACAAGGAGCATCATGATCACAAGCATGGCCATAAGCACAAGGAGATCCACCATGCCGAGCATCATCATGAGCACCACCATAAGCACCATCATGATCATGGCCACCGCCATTCTCACGGCCACAAGCACGGTCACGGTCATCACCACGGTCATCATCACAAGGAGCATCACGGTCATGTTCACGATCATAAGGAGCACCACGGCCATCATCACGGTCACGAGCATCACAACAAGCATCATCATGGTCATTATCACAAGGAGCATCACGGCCACCATCACGGTCACGAACATGGTCATCACCACGGTCACGAGCATTACAACAAGCACCATCATGGTCATCACCATGGCCATCATCACGGCCACCATCACGGTCATGAGCATCACAACAAGCATCATCACGGCCACCACCATGGCCATGGCCACGAGCATGGACATTATCATAAGGAGCATCATGATAACAAGCATGGTCATCACCACGAGGGCCACCACCACCACGGAGGCCTTCACCAGCGTGATGCCGGCTTTTCTCGCAACTATGGTCTGAACAACTTCTTCGATGGTCACCATGATGGACTCAGCTCTGGCGATCTCAACAACTTCTTTGATGGGCATCATCATGGCCACCACAACGGCCATCATCACGGACATCACCACGGTCATCACCACGGACATCATCATGGTCATCATCACGGTCACGAGCATCACAACAGCCACCATCACGGTCACCACCATGGTCACCACCACGGTCATCATCACGGTCATCATCACGGTCACCACCACGGTCACGAGCATCACCACGGCCACCTTCATGGACATAACCACGGTCATGAGCATCATCACGGACATCACCACGGCCACCACCATGGCCACCACCACGGTCATCATCACCTGGGCCATCACGAGCATCATCATGGTCACTCCCATCATGCCCGCGGCCTGGAGAACGGTCACAAGCACAAGCACCACGACAACCATAACCACGATGAGAACCATAAGCATCGCCATCACGAGCTCCACGGCCACCGCCACGGTCACGGACATCGTCACGGCCATCACCACAATGAGCTCCACGGCCATCGCCACGGACATCTCCACGGCCACCACCACAACGAGCACCACAGGCACGGCCACGGACATCGCCACGGTCATTACCACGATGAACTCCACAGGCACCGCCATGGACACCACCACGGCCATCATCACGAGGAGCATCACAGGCATCACAACTACCATAACCACCGCCACGGCCATCATCACGGCCACCATCACGAGCATGATCATGACCATCATCATAGGCACCGCCATTCTCACTCCGAGGTTCATCACCACGGTCACCACCACGGTCATCATCACGGACATCACCACGGACATCACCACGGCCATCACCACGGCCATCATCACGGCCATCACGGCCACCATTTTGGTCATCATAACCATGGCGATCACTTCTATCACCACGGCCACCACGGTTACAAGCGATCCGATGTCTCGCATCACCACAAGAAGCCCCATTACGACGTCGTGTATAACGAGCGTGTTGAGAACATCAAGGCTACTGCTAGCAAGGTGACTCTGGATAAGCTCTTCAAGGGTGAGAGCAAGCATCACCATGGTCACCACGACCACCACAACAAGCATCACGGCCACGTCCACCATGCTCATCACGGCAAGCACTATGAGCATCACGGTAAGCATCACGGCAAGCACTACGAGCACCACGACAAGCATCACCACGACAAGCATCACCATAACAAGCACCACGGTTACAACCACCACGACACCACCAAGATCGAGAACCTCGATAACGCTGCTAGCCGTCTCCTGAAGCTTTTCCGAGGAGAGCACAACAAGAACTACCATGGCCACCATGATAGCCACAAGCATCACGGCCATCACGCTCACCACAACAAGCACCACAACAAGCATCACGACCACCATGACCATAAGCACCACGGACACCACCTCGAGCATGCTCACCTCGCCCACCTTGCTAACCACCATTACGGTCATCACGATCATCATGGTAAGCATCACGAGCATCACGATCATCACGGTTATAAGCACGGCCACCACGAGCATGGTCATCACAGTCATCACTATGGTCATAGCAAGCGCAACAACCTTCGCAACGCTCTCAAGGCCAACGCCAACGAGCTTGCCGGTGTCAGCAGCGTCAACGACCCCAAGCTTGACAGGTATGTCCAGAGGGCTGAGGAGGCCGTTGGTCAGACCATCAGGAAGGCTGTCGATGAGCTTGACGACCCCAGCGATGCCAGGGTTGACAAGTACGTTGAGAAGGCTGAGGCTGCTGTCGGTAACAGCATCAGGAAGGCCGTCGTTGATATCTTCAGTGATCCCAAGAAGGTCAAGGCTGCTCTGACTGCTGTCGCCTCTGCCCAGGCTGCCGATCCCGTTGTTGACGTCAACGATGTTGCCACTGGAACCGGCCACGGCAAGAAGATCAAGCATGTCAAGATCGACAAGCGTGAGGCCAGCTCCAGCGGCAGCTCCGCCTCTGTCTACAGCGATGCCAAGGTCGAGAAGACTGTTGAGAAGGCTGTTGAGCAGGCTGCTGCCAGGATTGTTGAGAACCTGGACAACGACAAGTCGAAGTCCCACCACACTCATCACCATCCCAAGCGAAGCGTCAAGTTCTACAACGGCTACCAGCGTGACTGCGAGGGAAAGCTCAAGAAGGTTTATGCCATTGATGAGCGCTACTCTCACGACCTGAAGAAGCTCTCCTATAACTCACACCCCAACACTTGCCAAAAGCACGATGGCCATTACCTCCGCTACCAGTATGAGGACCTCAAGTCGTCCGTCTCTGGCAAGCTGATTAACGGTCACGACTACGACAAGCATGACAAGCATGACAAGCACGACAAGCACGACAAGTACGGTACGTACGGCAAGTACTACATCGAGCTCGTCAAGAAGGAACATCACAACGAGATCATCGTCTCGATCGACCTCAAGGACAACTACGAGTACACCGCCACCAAGGCTGCCGTCTTTGTCGGCTGCGACGGCGGACATGACTCGTATGACGGTCACAACATCTGCCACCACAAGAGCTACCCTTACCAGGCTGTCCAGGAGAAGGGCCTCAACGAGTTCTCGTTTGCCATCAAGGACAAGTACCAGTGCCGTGGCGACTACTACATCGGCATCTATGTTGAGCTTTGTGACAAGAATGGCGACTGCGGTTCTTGCAGCAAGGGCCGATACAACTACTAAGCTTTCACAAGCTTGGGTACGCATAATATCCATCTTTGGATATTGATGCGCAAAAAAGTAAAAGTTTCGACTGACAGTCGGTGCCATTCCTTTGGAAGAGCGTCAATCGTACTGCTGATTCGACGGGGGGTTCGGTATATTCCATCTTTGTAGATAGTCAATCCTTAACACCTTTCCCTCTAAACTGATCCAGGCTTGTATGTGACAGATGTGTGAACAGGTGGTCACTAACCACCTCTACTAACACTCGCTGAAAGCTGGGTAAGCTTCAGACATGACAGTTCATTACTAAGATCACCTCACAGCAGTCACAAACCAGCCAGATATTTTCAAAGAATGTCATTATAGTCTATCGGGTATAATATCTATCAAGCAATGTCCCAGCCACCGCTTCGTTGTCCTTCAAGGGACACCACTACATCCCGGTATGCTCATGTTGTGCGTAAATATCAATTCATCAAGGCAAATAGATGCTTCTTAACCCTCTCAACTCCAGTTGGGGGCGTTGGTGATAAAGGCCATGAGGATACCCGAGATGAGACCAGCAGTGGGCACAGTGATGAACCAACCCATGTAGATCCAGCCAACCATGCGCCAGTTGATGGATCGCCAGTCGCCATTGCAGAGACCGACACCGACGATGGCGCCAGTGATGCACTGAGTGGTAGAGACAGGCAGCTCTGTTGAAGTGGTTAGCAAGGGTGTATAGTCAAGAGATTCAGGGGATACATACTAAGACGAGTGGCCAGGATGATAGTGATGACCGAGCCAAGCTCCATAGAGAAGCCACGGGCAGGAGACATGAGAGTGACACGGTTACCAAGGTTGCGCATGATGTTGTAACCATAAGTCCAGAGACCAATGACAATACCGGCACCACCAAAAGCGAGAATCCAGAGAGGAACCTGAGCCTTCTTGCCGGGAACCTCACCAGACTGCCAGATCTGATAGATGGAGGCATAAGGACCAACAGCGTTGGCAACATCGTTGGCACCGTGAACAAAAGAGGCAGAGGCGGCAGTCATGATCTGGAGGAAGGTATAGAGGAACTCGGTGCGGTTGTCGTAGTGAGCGGCGCGGGCATGGATCTCCTCGACGTCACCAGCGACGACAGACTTCTCGCTTTGAGAGCTGACAATATCCTTATCAATACCGTGCAGGACGGCAAACTTGACGGCCCACCACAGGAAAGCACCAGTGTACCAGGGACCATCGGGCTTGGGGCCGACAAGAGACTTGTGCTGGAAGGTGTTGGTAGGCTGAGGGGTTTCCTCGGAAGCGTTGTCAGTGGCAACCTTCTTCTCGTGGTTGGCCTCAAGGTCCTCGTTGACCTCGGAAGCACGCTGAGCGCGACGGGCCTCGAGCTCCTCACGAGTGAGATGTCCCTCGTAAAAGTTGCGAACAACTCCCTGGAAGTTCTCAGGGGCAGGGGGAACGGGGCCACGGCGGAGGAGGAGGGGACCAAGGAAGATATGGTAGGCCTTGAGCTGCCAATCTTCCTTGATGACGACGCGGTACAGCCAAGGAACAAGAGTGAGAGCCATGAGGAGACCCCAAGCAGCACCAGCAGCGACAATGACGCCGGGAGTCTGGGCCTCGGTGAGGTTGACCTCATAAGAGCCACCCTTCCAGATGAGAAGCATGACAATCAGGGAGGCAGTGAGCCAGAAGTAGAAGGGGACAAGGATGAGACCCTTCATGGCGGGGTTGTTGCGGAGGAGGACGCTGTACTTGGTGAAGAGGAAGATGAGAGCGCCAAAGATACCCGAAAGCATGGGAGCGATGATCCAGGCGAGAAAGACCTATAGGGGCTGCATTAGCGATACTGCGAGGGAGATGATGTTGGGGATTAACTAACCTGAACGACACCCTGCTGGATATCGACAGAACCGTTCTCCTTGTAGCCAATCCAGGTGATACCAGAGCCACCAAGGGCACCAACACCCATACCCAAGACACCACCAAGGATAGAGTGTGTAGTAGAAACGGGGAAACCAAAGCGAGTAGCAAAGGTGAGGTAGCTAGCAGAGGCGATGACGGCGCAAACCATGCCCAGCATGAGAAGAGCAGGGCTATCATCAAAAGCCTCGACATCGACAACCTTTGTTCGGATAGTATCAGCAACTCGGCCACCAACGCCGAGGGCACCGCTGAACTCCATGATACTGGCGCCAATCATGGCCTGGAAGTAGCTGATGGAACGGGAAGAGACCGACGAGGCCCATGAGTTGGCCACATCGTTGGCACCGATGTTCCAGGCGTCGAGGAAGGCAAAGATTGTGCCTACCGCGAAGAGGTAGTCGTACTGAGCAAACACGGCCATGACTGCGGTGTGTTCTGAGAGTGATGGGAGGGAAAGAGGAGGGAGGAGGAGCTTGGTAGAAGCCACCAGGCGGTTTAAACCGTGGGTGGATTCTTTACTTTGCCAAAGGCAGAAGAGAGTAGATGGGAGGATGGAAGTGGATGAGTTGAGTGACCTGGATAGACAGGATTTAGAGAGGAAGAGGAGGAGGAATATATACTACATGTGTATAGTGGAAAGCCAAGACGAAAAACCTCGACAAGTATTCTCGGAAGCGAGAGAAGCGTGGTAGCATCTTCCCACACGCCCCCCATCCATCTTTCTCTCTTCCAAGACGATTCTCGAGGGGGGGCGCGACGCCTTTCGACAAGAGAACCCTAGCTTCTTGGCATTTTTTCCTCGATGGATCCCTCAAAACGCCAAGAGTGGGAACGAAGAGTGTCCAGTCGTGAGCAATTCCCCAAAGCAGACGCCTCGGTCGAGGGGGCGTAGAATGATGATCCAACCGATGCTGACCACCAAGCCAAGCCCATCTCTGTTCTTTTTTTCCGCACCATATCTCTTGGTATTTGGTGGATCTCTTCACCAATTCCATTTTTCTAAATATTACACCAAAACTTGATGGAAACGCTCCTCTGTGAACAGACCTTGGGTGGAATTAAGCTTAGTAGTAGAGTGTGAACATGTGAGCCCACGCATTAACCTTGTTTCCATGCATAAACAACCCAACCTTGAGTATCAAGTATCAAGAGTCGCGGATAAATTGAAGAAAACACCGCAAGAGAAGCACGCGACACAACTCCCAATCCGTCACCAGGAGATGCAGCAGTGATGCAGATGGCGGTCCCAAGGACCGGGGTCTCGCCTGCGTGTGCTAGGTACGCCACTTTGACATGGGTTTGATGTTGATGGCTGGTTAGCAACGGGAACATCAGCTTTGCCTCTCTTTCTCCCCTCTTCCGAAAGCCTTGAGAAGATGGGATTTTTTAACTTGTGATCCACTGCTCATAAGACCATGGCCAAGAATTAAAACTGGTAGATGGAGAAGTTTATTGATTGCGGGTATTCTCGGTGGTCTGTATCTTGGTATCGGTGAAAAAATCGAGGACAAGAGATGCTAGAGCCTCTTGCCGAGCCCTCGTGGGAGCTCTTCGCAACCTCATCGGCCAGGCAGTAGATCCCCACCTTTGCTTGGCCATGGCACGCGCACGATTTCCCGACCGGGAGAGTCAAGGGAAGCAAGAGATCTGGAGCAAGAGGAGAAGCACGCGACTCGTGCCCTCTCTTGGCCAAGAGACTCTAAGACGAAACGCCAGTCGGGAGGAAAGCGAACCAATGGGGATCGCACCATGCATTGGATCTCGGTGCCCTAATGGAGAAGTGGCAGGGGAAACGGCTCTGCAACCATGGACAACGACCGAAGAATATTTGTTGGTGGTGGAGAAGAATGTGAAAAGAGACCAACTCTATCACGAATAAAGCCAAGGCGCTTATCTCATTCACGACTAGATCAGGGTGGCTTGCGGATAGAGTGCACGGACCATACCTTCTTTCCAACATTGCGGATCGTCTCTTTTAACCAATGAGAGATGAGTATCTCTCCCACGTGTAGAAGATTGATGAAAGATTGGCTACTGGAGCCTTGAGGGGGCTCAAAATGCGCGTGGGGTCGAGGCCCCATTCCTCGTACTCTTGGACTCACTTCCGTCATTCCACTAACAGAATCACACGTAAACCAAGTGCCGCCATGATACGCTCGCATCCTACTTGGAAAAGAAAATACCTATGGGTCCTTGAGATGGGCTCAACCACCCAGATTGCGCGTCTCGAGCACGTTGCGGCAACGACAACGACACACTTTGAGAGATCCCCATGCTTTTTTTTTGCTCCCCCGCTGAAGAGCTCCATCAAGAGCGATTCATGACACCTTACCGTGTAGGAAAGTCTAGGCGTTTATCCTTCTTTTCCCATCTGCCGAAACCATCAGAACGGCAAAACAAGCGGTAAAGTTAAGCTCTCGAAATAGAACGGAAAAGGTTTGAGAATGGAACAAACTGCTACGTCCTGACTGCGACATGTCGTCGCAACAAACATTGTCAGAGACCTTGAATGCAACCCACCGCTTCCCCCAGCTGAAGCCTTCCCCACCATCGCGGAGACGTCGTTTGCCTCTCTCTTCCTCGGCCGACTTTTCGGTATCCAAAAGTAGAATAGCGCTTCTTATCACGACACACCTCTGATATCACACCCCTTCCGTCCAGAGTATCCATGTCTCGTCGATTATCTTTATGCGAAAATGCGCAATTCTCTCTCTTTGATGGGATCTTTTGATCTGCCGATCAATAAAGACATGAGACGTCGACGCGGCAAGGTTGTGGAGGCGCGCAAGCTGTTTACGTTGTGATCGACACGGCCGCGTTTCGAGACAGTCGGAAGAAGAGTGTTCCTTAAAAGGTTGATGATCCTTTTTTTAGTGACACCTTGTCGAAACTGCATTAGAATAGAGTTGTGAACGCGCAATCGAGGTTACACCGTAGATGTACACTTTTCAAGGATGATGCTATAAGGTGTAAAACACTTGTTTCGTCAGCTCGTCGATCAATAGCTCCTGAGGAAACTTGCCTCGCCTTGACTTCCCTCACGGCATTTTCGTATAGGAGACCAGCAAAGGTCAGCTCACTATCTAGCATTATAACGAAAACGCTCACCGGGAAGTGTCCTCAGCGTGGGTAGGCGGGCGGAAAGGGCCCGCCCGCGTTCGGTGAGCCGATTTCCGAGATAGCATCTCAAGTAGGAAATGGCTCGCATGATCACACAACATGGTGGTCCATCATCTTTTCAGCCCGTTTATTACGCGCGAGCGGGATCCCCCGCTGTCGTCCGGGAATGAGCAGGTAGAAAGCAGAGGGTCTTTGTTCTAGGGCTTGGGGTGCGGGAGGCGAGTGTTGAAGCTATCAAAGCCCACGTGCGCCTGTCATTGGCTGAGACTTTTTCACAGAAAGTCAAGGATGGAGAACCATAAGTGGCAAGGCTGCCTTGAAGCGGGTTCAATAATTCTTTTACCTCTGTCGGGTCATCGGACATGTTCCTGTTTAGATGACTTCAGCCGTCTCGAACCATGTCCGTTTCTCTCCGCCGAGCGACTTGGGGCGACTCGCCACTCCCACGTACTGTATATCGAATTATCCGCTCGAGATGATTCTTCGGAATGTTCAGTGTTAGTCCCTTGGTGCCCAGAAGACTTGATTGTTTGCCTCTGATCTTGCCGTAGGATTCTCGCCAGAAGTCCAGGGCCCGAGTGAGTGTCTTTACATCCTTCGGTCTCTTCGTTTGATTCGAGACCAAAACGAGTCGACGCCTTCTCCCGACGACGAATTACACTCCCGAGTGCTCAGGAGCCTTGCCTCACACGAAAAAACGGTTCGAATCCTTGGGTTGAGACTCGGGGGCACTGTTCAAACTTCTGTGGTCCTGTCAGCAACTGAATCGGCAACCGTACCTCGATCATATGGCCAACTCGCGCCCCTCGAACTCCATTCTCGACCGACAGTCCATCTATACAGCCAATAAGTGCTAAGGATTAGTATATCAGAGCTCAAATAAGCTAGTTGAGAAGTAATGGGCGGAGAACCCTTGGCGTGAAGCTCGTTTTGGTCTCAGGATGATATGTACCCGAAAGCAGTGCTATCGCCAGGGCCTCCAAAACCATTGCTTCCTTCCAACGGTAGAGCATTTCCAAGGCACTTTTGACCATATCAAGCTCCCATTGTCAGGCTTGCTTGATTCGGCCTGCCTGATGCTCGACTTTGCATGTTTCGGTAACTCAACCCCCTGAATCGCACGTCGTCGATGCATCGACCTCCAACATCGAGGTTGATAACATATCGTAATGCAAAATATACAGTGTCTTGTGTAAGTAGTTAATGGACACTCAGTCGGCGGTTGAAAGTTATCTCGTTACCGAAGAACAAGGCCGTTGTGCCGCCTGTCTCGTCGCTCTTCAGGTAATCAAGCTGTCGGCGTGTTGCAAACTCGATTGTCCACCCAGCTGATATCGCCTCACCCTCTCTGCCTTCTGTCATCCGTCAATTATTGAATCGCCAAGCGTTTGACCTGCCTCATAGACATCTATGCCGTACACAGTGTAAGCCCGCGTGCTCTCCTGCTAGCCTCGGAGTGTATCTTAGTTCTTCAAGCCCACAGCCCATGCCCCTGATGTCTTTGAGTCTTGACGACTCATCTGCCAAGAAAGCAAGATCAGTTCCTGCGTCTTGAGATGCGGCCGGAACAGGGTCTTTGTAGTGCTTGCCTGGGCAGAGAAGTCCCTGTGGGTGCGGATCTCTCGGCGCAGAGGACGAAAGATGTGACCAGTAGCAGGCTCATTCCATGGAACGTGGCCTTCTAACAGGGAAGTCATCTCAAGTCTCGGCATGCAAAACATGCAAGTCATTACATGGGCCGGTTTGACCCCTGAGCAGCAGACACTCCTCCAATACATGTTGAATGTCTCATAGCACACGTATTCAACCTAAGCAAGCAACTACTCAGATTGAGATTACTTACCCAAGATGTTCAATTCCATTGATATATTATGATTGTGTGGTGTTGAACACAAAGCTTGTGAGATCGTCTGTTCTCTAGGGTAGGTGGGCCAACGACTACAACCAGCGATGCAGTATCAGGAAACTTGTACAACTACAATTAACTTATTGTAATTGAGATAATGAAAGAGGTATGTTTTTTTATTGTAGGACTATGGTTGCCACATGGGAAAGGCTGAAGTTGGAATGAATCTTAGTTGAATACAACATCTCGTGCAGCAATCAAAAGAAAGGCACAAATTAAGGTCGGTTGTGCTGTCGAGGTCATATAGCTCTAAATAAGTATCTGAGTGACATTTAGGAATGATCCATGAACTAAAATCACCAAGAGTATGGGGTTTGCTGTTTTATCAAAGAGTATCACTCAAGTACCTGGGCATAATTCCAGCAAATATGTCCCAATCAATTAACACTGTACGGTACGAAGTACTTGCGCACTTTTCTCATCCGCCCACCGTACAAGCCCCATCGGACAGTTTACACATCAGCGATTGGCTCGCCTATTTAGCGGTCGCCTCGGACACGTGCTCTGCCGACAACCGCAATCGCGCAAAACACCAAAAACTCTTCCCAACTCCACCAAACTTCCCCATCACCATAGACCCCATTTCGAAGCCGACGTCTCAACAAAACAACCACAGCGCGTGATTGGTTTAGTGGTAAAATTCTCCGTTGCCATTCGTGTAACGTCGGGGAGCCCTGGGTTCGATTCCCAGATTACGCATTGAGAGACGCTGAGACGCGTCTATAACCTTTTGCAATCCATTCTTTTTATTCCTATTATGTTCTGAGCGTGATACGTGACATGATAGCCCCTTAGGCGATGGTTGTGGCAGTCTCCTTTTCCTCCACACCACCCTGAATCTTCTCCTCATCCAGTGTTCGACCGTGAAGACCAATGTCAGCTTCGTAGAACGAATCGACAACCTTTTTGTAACTCGGGACAAAGTTGACGCAGATGGGATAGGACCAAGCGGCCACGAAAAACATCATGGGGACAACCATGCAGATGCCAATTCCATGCTTGTCTGCAACTGCTCCCGTCAGTGGGGGAACACATGCACCGCCGACAACACCGGCCACGATGAAGCCACTGCCTCGCTTGGTGTGTCGTCCAAGACCTCTCATGCCAAGAGCAACGATGGTGGGGAAGCAAATGGACTCAAAGAAAAGGACGACATATAAGAATGCGACACCTGCATCCTGGTGATGAACGATGGGAGGACCAATGAAGACGATACACATGGTCAGGAACACAAAGAAGATCATTCTTGGTTTGTAGTACTTCATGAGGAAGCTGCCAAAGAATCGACCAACTGCGAAGCCTGCTTGGGCACCAGCAAAGAACTTGGCACCATCCGAATCGGTCGTACCAGGACGGGTTTCGACGGCGTAGTTGATGAAGAAACTGGCGATGGCGACTTGAGCGCCAGTGTAGCAGAATTGGGCAAACGACGCGTGGAAGAGCTTGTACTGCTTGATGAATGGCTTCGAGTCTGCCTCGGAGTTTGTCTCCTGAGCCTGGAACGCCATGTCTGACGGATGTTAGCTGAGTTCACAAATTGCTCTTCGGACTTGACATACCCGCATCGGTGATTTCAGGAATCTTCGACAGGAAGAAGCAGACAGCTAGGATGAGTACGAATGCGGCGATGGATATATAGACCCATTGCACATTCGCCAACGCCTTTTCATCATCTAGGTTGTTGAAGAAGACATATGAGCCAAGCACAGGAGCGATGACGGTACCGATTCCGTTGAAAGCCTGGGAGATGTTGATGCGGATTTCAGAGTATCGAGGTGGGCCGCAGACTATAAATGTCAGGCGTGTATAAGCGACAGATTGTGATGAGACTCACCAGTGATGAAAGGGTTGGCGGCCGTCTCCAGAGAACCGAGGCCGTTTCCGATGATAAAGATTGATGCACAGAAACCACCAAATGACTTTGCCTTGATACAAGGAATAGCAATCAAAGCGCCAATAGCATACAAGCACAGTCCCCAGATGAAGACAGCCTTGTACGAGTAGTGTCGGAGAATCCACGCCGCATGACCAAGCGATGCCAGAGGGTAAGCCCTATTCAAGTCAGTCATGAGAAGCATCCCCCGCGATCATCCTCTGCCTACCCGAAGTATGCTGCTTGCAGTCCAGCTGAACGAGCACGGTTGATGTCCAGAGTCACCTGGAAGTGCTTGTTGAGTGTGTCAAGGAGGCCATAACTGAACCCCCACAGAAAGAAGAGGGTAGTGACGAGCGAGATGGGCCAGATAGATTCTCGTAGGGAGAGCTCAGCGGCTTTGGTCACTCGGTCATCAGAGACCTTGAGTGAACGGTCCTTGATAAACTTTTTGAGGCCCATGGTAAAACTCTTGACCGGTAAAAGTTGTAGCACAGCGTCTCGCCGAACGTGGAGGAGTAAAAACCAACGGGTGAAAACAAGTAAACGGTAAGTGGGAAGGGGTGGTTATTTCATTAAACTCCCCGTCTCAGCGTAACCGTTCCAAGCATGACCCTCGGCAGGTGCAGACCCGAGTTTCGGACAATCTTTCGGCCAATTTAACCATGAGCCCAGGCCCCATGTTGGTGATACTCGAAAGGGCGGAACCGCAATAGCCAGTCTCATGGAGGAGGATGGTGGCATCAAGGTGTGGAGGGGGGACCCCACGGGGTGTACCCCATGGGGAAAGAGAAACGTCACTCAGGTTGTATCAAGACTCCACATCCCGATGCCCCGAAATCGTTCTTGTTTGACTCGTGAAAGAAGCCTGTTGGAGAAGGGAAAAAAACCTGGGGGGGGCGGAGCGGGGTGAGTAAGGGTGGTGATTGGTGAAGAGGCACGGGCTATTTGAAGTTTCAAGGATGTGGCCAATATGCCTCGATGCAATGATGGCCCGAGGAAGGATGTGTAGAACCTTGGAAAGTGTTAGAGGTTGCGGGGTGGTTTCGATTTGGGGATACCTCGTGTGGCGCCATGTTGGGGGTGAGAAGGAGGCGTTGCCTGCTTCTCGATTGGAGAGTTGATTGTGTAGTCGGGATATATCTTGGGTCATTATCGAACCGTCGGGTATTATTAAATTGACCGATGTTGTTTTGAAACCGGGATACGACTCAGGACCTTTGCTAGACCCAACTCAAAGCAAGTAAGCTATTCTGCATGTAGTGAGTATCATGTAGATCAGCACCATACCTCGGCAGATCCCATTCTCTCCGGTTTCTGGAATGCGGGGATGGAATCACCAATTTGGGAGAAGGATCCCCGCAGGTTCTCTTCCTTCAAGCTCGTCTCGTGATTCAAACCTCCAAGTGTAGGGCACGTTGCATACGGCTGTTTAACCTTCTTGGTGATAAACGCCCGGTTGGTTGTGTAAATGATCATTATCATTCGTCCTTATTTAACCGGATGGCTTCCTTATCCCGGGACAAGACCTTGTGCATGTCTCGTTTCTCGCATAACCCATGTCGATTCGGGCACGCGGCATAATCGCACCAGTCTTTCCTAACCGCGTACCGTCAAATGCCGTACGATGAGGGGAAGCAGACGTAATCGGCTCTCTGTCAAGTGTTGCTACCGTCTACTTCTTTCTCCGGGATAGGCTTCATGAAGCGCGGTGTCTGTCATTGAAATGATAAGTGAAACACGTGAAGGGATACATTGTGGTGCAAAGAGATGCTGTGCCAAGGCGTTGATCGCAACAAAGTACTGCCGATGTTACCGTGATATATCAGAGGTTGATGATAGGTCAACGTCACTTCAACTAACCTGGACATGGGTAGAATCTGCTGGTCTATAAAACTTCAATTCCCAGTGAGCCTCCAATGAATCAGATCAGCATACCTCTCACACTGTCGTTATTGCAGAGGAGTTTAATTCCTCATACCTTGAGGAGAACATTTCATGCTCATGATCTGCAATACAATGAATGTCAGCATGCTTGTCTCTCGACAATGTCCGAAGATGGCAGGTCACAACAGAACGCCGCCATGAAAGCCGAGCCGAAGGAGCCTCGCCAAGGAGATCAATGTAGCCAAAAATCTTCATTTGGCGAAGGTTTCCTACAGTCGCTTGGACAAGTTCACCAAGACACCAATAAAACACAGCTATCACTACACCAACTGCAAGAGATGAAAGCTGAAGCCATTAACATCATAGAAGAACTTGGCGATACTAACGGCTCAATCTCTCGCGCCATCAACTACGAGTTCATGGCATACATGGTAGCGCCATACCGGGTCCTCGAAGCTAGCGGCATTCCCTTGCCCCAGATCCGCCGTCTCCTGGAAGAATCACTACAGCGAACCTTGGCCTGGTCATCGAAAATGGTTCGCGAGCAGCTCGACTCCTCACCCGACGTATTTGAGAGCCTTGTGCGAGAATCTCAAGAAAAGGAACGGGATTTCTACGTTGAGCCCGATTTTAAGCTTCGACGAGCTCGAGACGAGCCTGAGTCTTACAACCTGGAAGTGCATAAGTGCTGGTATATGGACACGCTGCAACGTCTTGGTGCGAGAGATATCGGTTCTAGTTTCTGCTCTTTTGATAGGAGCTGGTATGATCCCATTGATCCTGGTCGGCATGGCGTCAAGTTTACTAGGCCAAGTACTATCGCTGAGGGTTCTGATCGATGCCGCTTCAACATTGATCGTGTAAAGAAACAGTAAAGCGATTCTATTACCCGGGGTGTGTGGTGTGACTGCAAGGAGACTGGGAAGTGAGCTTGTATGAATATGTATTGTGTAAGTTGTATAGTTTTTAGCATCTCCTACTCAGTTCATTTAGCTTTCTAAGTTAGGGAAGATCCGATCAGACGTAGCTCAGCTAAGAAGGGATGCACTGCTTCTTGAATTATTTCTTCCACAATAACAGTAGCCTCACCAACCCTAAATACCATCATCACATAACATAGTACAACATTGGTAGAACACAGCTGATCAACAAGACCGAGATCGAATGCAGAGAAAAAGAAACAAGCAGTTGATATCGTCTTTGAAACAAACGCTTCATACCTGACTCTATGTCTACCAAACCGAACCCCCTTTTTATGTTCCGTTCCTCCTGCGACCACCCCTGGTACTCCTCTCTACGTGCCCTCTGAGAACCTTTCTCGTCTCCACCAGACTCCTCTTGTGCTTGCTCTTGGCCTTGCCCATGGTCATAAAGATGTTCTTGTTGCGCTGCTTCTCCCTGTTGCTTGTACTCTTGCCTGAAGCCTGTAGCTTGGACTTGCGGATCGCCTGTGTGCTCTTGTGCTCCTCGCGATCTGGCTTGCCTTCCTTGGCGAGAGCAACACGCTCCTCCTTGGTGAGCTTGCGTAGACGGGCGGGTGCCTCAATCTGCTCGGCCGTCAGACCGTCGTCACGATGTCGCTGCTCCATCTCGTGGCGCTTCTTTCGGTTGCCCAATGCCTTGTCAACGGCGGCGGATGTTCGAAGCTCCTGAAGCTTGGCCAGATCGGCGGGTGTGAGGATGGTTGTTGTGGCAAGCTTAGTGATGCGCTCAATCTCAGCCTCCTTCTCTTTCGTATCCTCATCATCGCCCTCATCATCATCGCCCTCATCATCATCGCCCGTCTTTTGCTTCTTCGACGCAGGCTCATCCTCCTCCTCCTCATCTGAAGAGTGATGGACATCAATCCAACCACCCGAGTCACTGCTGTCATCAGAGTCAACCTCCCACTCGTCAGACTTGAAGCCGTCGTCCTCCTCTTCCTCATCACTCCCAGCCTTCTCAGGGAGACCCCGAGCGATTCGCTTGCGAATCTTTTCCTCTTCCTTCCACTTCGCCAGGAGCTCCAGGCCCTCGATACCACCAGCATCCTCCTCACCATACTTGCGTTGGGCCTGGATGCCAGCCTTGAGGTTGATGGTAGCGTCCTTGCCACGATCCCGCTTCTTCAGGAGCTCGGCACCGACTTCTCGGTAAAGCGAAAGAAGACCCTTGGCAGCCATCATGACACCCTTGTCCTTACTCTTGCGGTACTGAACCAAATCTTGTAGTAGGGTTTCAGTCATGGCCAGAGGTTGTCGAGCGCAGATCTCGCGGATCGAGTTGAGACCAGCAGCTGCGACTTCTGCGGCAGAGGCTTCCGAGACAAACTCGTTCGCAATCTTCTGAATCAGCGGCTCCAGCACATCAGGAGGCACCAGGTTGTGCACAGCCTGAGCCAAGGAAGCCAGGAAGGATGTGACAGACTGTTGCCGGGGAGTAAGGAACTTGATGAACCAGGAGTAGAGCGACACGATCGTGAGCTTGTGCAGACCGACGAGTCGTGTCACCAGCTGGGTGACTAATAGCTTCGTATCCAGGGACAGCTTTGCCTTGGTGTTTTGTAGGTGCTTCGAGAAGAGCTGCTCAGCAAAGGCCTGAGGGTCGTGAAGGAGGTGAAGAGCAGAGAAGTTGAGCGGGTGAGGCTTGTCCCTCTTGCGCTCAGCACGCTTCACCTTGTCGACAGCCCTATCATAAGCCTTTTTCGTCTTCTTGGTCTTCTTGTTGATTCCCATTTGATGCCTGACCTGGCTGAGGTCGATTTCTTCGTCACTGCTCTCGTCCTCAAGCTCTTCTCGCTCCTTGTCTCCGCCGAGGAAGAAGCGTGTTGCACCGACCACAACCTTTTCATTGTCGGACAAGCAGGCCTCCTTCATGACATCAACGGGCTTTGAATCAGTCCAGAATTGCCGCTTCCACATCTCACGGGTGATCTTGATGGCCCAGATAGCTCGGGGGGAGGATCGGTCGGCGGTGACAAGGTTGTAGAGGACAGTCTGGATGGTACGGTTGAGAGGGTGGTTGATGGACTTGGTGTTGGAGTTTCGCAGATCGCTCAGAATCTTTTGAAACAACACCTCGCGCAGGGTCTTGCTCGGCGACGACACGAGAATCGGGAAGAGAGTGGTGAGGACGCTAGTCGAGTCGATAACCTCTTTTCGTCGGAGTAGCACCAAGCTTCCCACGATCTTTTCTCGCAGCTCAGGGTGCAGGATGACATGATGCTGAGTTAGAATGGCCTTCAGATCGTCGGCGAAACTCGCTGTCTCCTCCTTGTAGCAATCGGCGACGTGAGCGATCAGGTCGATAATGTTGTGAAAGGACTCGACCGAGTCGGCGGTTGCGGTCGCGGGGGACACGAGAAAGATCTCGCGCTGCGCCTCATATTGTTCCCATTGCTTCAGAAACTCCTCCTTGTACGATCTAGCATCTTGAGTCAGCGACAAAGACCTTTTCACGGGAACTTGGTGACCGACTTGGGATCGCGACGGATCTTCTGCTGCAAACTCGCGCTGCGATTTGTTAGCCAAGAAACTGCGGAGAAGATAGTTGTTCAACATACAAGTCAGCGTCGAGCTTCTCGAGGGCAGCGACCTTGCGTTTGACCATGGTGAAGTCTGGCGCAATGATTTGGTCGTTGCTGTTGTCTTGATGCAACAGCCACTCAGTGGGGGAACCTTTTGCAGGAAGAAATTTTGGGAATTTCCTGGCTGATAAGATAAGCATTTCTTGGCGCGGAATTTGGCCGCGCTTGAACGACTTCACCTCCAGTATTGGATTCTTACAAAACAAGAGCACGCCATTAATCTGGCTGAAATAGATTAGAATTATATCTACTGTCTTTGAAGAGTATTGGATTCCTGCCGAATTTATTCGCAAAGGGATCATATCACTGTTGGCGACGTTTTGGCGAGATCCATTGAAGCTATGCCAGACGTCCACTAAGACCAAACGGTCAAGCATTAGAGAAGTCACAGTTGGGAATCCAGGCAAGATGTGTCATTGTTGGCACTTCCATACGATTGAGCTTTAGTAGACGACTCTCGAGCTTGTAAATAGGCCATGATCCCTCATCCATCTATGAGTCTCCCCATTTCGCCTGATTCCACGCCCATCCCCTGCCTCAAGAGTCTTTCGCACAGTCCCAGGGCCACAATCCAGAAGATCAAGTTGAGTCGGGGATGCCATATTGCTTTCCGATGTCTTAGGTTGCAAGGGGTTTCTAGGTTGTTTCGGTCTTTTGTGTCCGTTAGTAAAATGACTATCTCGAACACTCGGCGGGTGAACTGTACCTGGACGGTCTTCTCCATCAGAATGATGGTGTTTTCAGGATCTAGTTCCTCAATAGCATCCCTGAGAAAATACTCGACATCGCGAGCGTTGTCCGGGCCCTGCTCAAAGTCGACCACAGTTTGGAGCCGGTCGTACAAAGCAGACAGGGCGGGCATCTCGTCCTTAATGTGGTTGAGGGTAGCGGGTCGATGAGGGGCTGTCTGATTGGTTGCTTTGACTTCCTCTGGGCTTCTCATGATATCTTCGGCAGAGAGGCCGGCGCGCTTGCGAGCTCTGACGAGTCCCTTATACATAGAGACCATGAGGTTCAGTAGGCCCTGCTCATCGGACTTGGCCCAACCTCCCGGGAATCCAGTCATTTTCGCTGATTTCGAGTCGAAGATTTGCTGTTTGTTATGCGTTTGAGGGAGAGTCGGATGTTATGAGAAGAGTACATCATCAAGTCAAGGGGCAAAGGGCTGTTTGACATCTTGTCTGATGGGGTACTACCGGACGACCAGAAACAGTTAATTGAACACTGGCAATGGGGCACTGAATAGGACATGGACAATAGAATATGGACAATAGAATATCACTGCATGTTACCCCTCATAGAATCAAGACGTGCATTAGCCCCATTCAGAGAAACTTCCCATCTAGGTATGCAAAGCAGAAAGCGAAATAAACGATTGGCTCACATGGGAAAAGATATCTTTTGCAAGGTGCCAGCTCTTCAACTTGTGTGCGCAATTGCACCCTTCTAATATTCAACCCCTACGCCCTCCTGTATCCTCTACAGAGACTTGCCCATGAACTTTCTCTTGGTGAAGCTCAGCCACCACTTGCTGGGCTTGGTCTCGTCCTCATCGTATACCCTGGCGAGTAACCGGACCGCAAGCTCCTGTCGAACCTGCGACAGGTACTGCTTCAGCTGCTCGGCCTCTTGCCTATCCCGAGGCGGCTCGTACATCTACAAAAACACGTCAGCATTCCAATACCTCCTGAGGACCGGAGCTCTTCTCCGTTCTTGCCACCCACCTGGTTAAGGGGCCATGCGGGGTCACCGGGAATGGCAAAGTTAAGGTCGAGAGCCAAGTTCATAACATCCTTCTGGGCATCACGCAGAGATGCCTGAGGTCGGATCTTGGTCAGGCAGTCGCTAATGAACCAGATGCCATAGACGAGCAGGCGGTCGGCGGAACCCTGGATCTCAAAGTTACGGAAAAAGGTGTTTGCTCGGAAGAGGGCAATGACCTCGTCGAGGATATCGTAGCTCTCGCTGTCCGGGTCGGGCGACTCGTTGGCCGGGAGAGGCGGCGAGGGAATCGGGAGAGTGTAGGCAGGACCGCGGGTCTTGGTGCGGAGTGGAAGGAGAGGGAAGTTGCCGATTAGGCGGGGGACGTTGGGGTCGGAGTTGAAGACGGAGTTGTATGCCTAGAGGAGCAGCCTGATTAGCTTTGAAGCCGTGGGTTGATATCGCGGGATGCGGAGACAGGAGGCGGAGGAGACGGGACAGCGGTGCGCATTCGTATTGGAGCTTGGGGAAAGCAATGCGAGCTTAGAGACGTACGGGCATCTTGAACAGCAATGGAGCAAATACGCTCAGTAAATAGGAGCTGTTTCTTTACAAGTTACTCGAGTTGGCGCAAGTTGTAATAATGCGCTTCGTCACTGGCGGGGCTGCATCAAGCTGCTTGCTTGCTCACGAAGCTGTCGTCAATGGTGTGGGGCCGAGAGGTTGGCGCAGCCAAGTTGATGCCTTACCGAGCTGCCAGCTCTGTCACTCGTCGGATCAGGCCACAAATCACCATCGTGGCGCAGCTCATCCACCGCCACGTCTCCCAAGTCTTAGTCACACCTCGGGACCCATTTTGGATGGCTGCCTAGCACTTTTACGATTGCTCACGTGAACCCGTGCCTCATTCGCGCCGAGTCTACCCGCGTAAAGCACGGTGGCAACGCGCTTTTCCCTCCCCCCGCGTGCACACACAATTTTTTTTCTTACTGTACTCTTGGTGTATTGGGTGGGTACCACGTTGCGGCCAGCCTTGGATCAAGCAGGGAAAAACGTGAGACGCTTTTGATGCAGCCTATTTCAGGGCTTGTTCACGCTCCCACGAGAAAAGGCAGCTCGGCCCGCCCATCGCGATTTGAGTGTCATCGATTTTCTCCCGCTTTCCCTCACTTCTTTCCTCCCTCCTCTCGCCCTGCACTTTCCCCCAGCAATAGAGGGAAATCACTGTCAGACTCTGATTGCCTATTTTTGCACAATCTCTTTTCTTATTGGACGCCGCGCCCTTCGCCTCAAACCCCCTTTTTTGCTTTTTGTCACTGTTTGACAAGGGAGGCGCCCGTGCCAGCCGCTAGTGATAGCTTGTCACTGGATATAAACAGGGTATCACTTTGCGGCGCGCGTCGGTCGCGGGCAGAGGAGGACAAAAAGATTTGGTTCAGGCAACCAAAAAGGAAAGAGTCATCAAAGTTCAAGGAAGGGGGTAAATAATCACTGTCAATCGATGCTACCATTTGAGTAAGTGCGCGTCTCGCCCTTTCCTTTTACTTTCCCCAACAAAGTGCACAACCACAAAGCCCGCCTCCGCGAACTCCGCTCACCCCGCGCCATAGTTCCCTCTTCGGCAACAGCAGCTTCGCACATCAGCTGCGCTTCTTGGTGGATATGGCGACTTCAGGATCATCGACGTCGTCGTCATTTCTGTCGCGCAACGGATCTTCTCCCGACTCGACGCCGTGCACGTCGCAAGCGCCTGTTGCAGCCGCGACTCCCAGAAAGAGGCGCCCGCATCGCATCTATCGACCCGCAAAGAACTCGCTTTACGACATCCTTCACCAGCACTCCGGCACATCGCTGTTTGTGCGCCCCATCTGCTGGACCGATCAACATGCGCGACTCCTCGGCGCACGATGGGAGGAACTGCCTCCATGCGATACGCCTCAGCCTGTCGTGTCCCCCGGGACGCCACCCTCGCGAGGGCATCTGAGTCCATCCAACACTATCATCACGCTTAGCAACGCCCTTACGCAGATCCTTCTCCCCGACTCGATGCATCCTATCCTCTCCTCCAACGCAGTCAAAACAGTTTTGATGACTTTGTGGCCTGAGGCTTTCAGCAAACCCCACTACCTACCTGAACTGCATCTTTGCTTTGGCGGCCGTGTCTACCGGGATGCTGTACGCGCACAAATGATGTGGAATTTCCCCTCTGAGGAGTACAAGTCATCATACTCTTCCTTTAAATCAGTATCGACGCGACCAGCCGAATCTTTCAACATCTCGACACAGTCTAGTCCCACCCACAGCTCGGCCAATCTACCGATGATCTGCTATATCGGCAAGAGCCAACTCGCGTCGGTCCGGAGCAACCTTTTTCGCGTCGCATCCGGTCCCGGAAGATCATGGAATGAGCCTGTGTACCGTCTGCAGCAACTGAGGGCTCGCTTTCTCGTTCCGACCAACTCCGATCATGACGCGCATTTCGTGGGCATATTCCTCGGCATGGCGCAAAAGTACTTCTACCCTAGCCCTCCTATGACTGGCAGGAGAGACTCGCGACTGTCTCCTGGGCAAGGCATCCCGCCCTGCCCTAATTTCCGAGATCTCAAGTTGCGAATTCTGACCCACGACACGGACACTTCGGAGTTTATCGTTTACACGGGTTACGTGACAAAGGACTTTTTGGAAAAGTTCCACGATCCATTCAAGGCACCAGCCGATGATGATGATGCCGAGGTTACAGGAATCAAGATCGAATACACACGTGTTCCCATTTGGCCGATTCTAGGCCTACGAGAAAGACTTGGCAAGGCTTTGGGTCAAGATGTTGTCGGCGCTTTCAATCCTGACGAGATAGAGACTTGGGAGAAAGATCCAGAGAAGCAATCTGGCGGCAAGCGCAAGCGGGAAGTCCTCTCAGAAGTCATTAACAGCAGCTTCGAGGATGATTCTGACGACGGACCAAACTTGGTTTCAAAGAAGCGCTGTCTGAGTGAGGGTACACCGGTGGGAGTGGTTATGTAAGATCAGGCTTTGACAACACGGCGAGAGATGAATCATCCTCGGTTGGGTTTAACGGGAATATGGGGCATGGGCGGTACACTATGCATCTGGCGAATCGGTTTGCTTTACAACAAGACTATGCCTCACAGGCACTTGCATCGGTCGGCAACGGCGTGAGGAGAAGACGGTCGTTAGGTTACGGGCGTCACCATTGATTACAGGCTGGGTTATGACATGGTTATTACACGAACACGGAATGAACTGGGACAGGGATGGATGGATGGTAGGGAATGTTCAAGACATGTAGATATTATGCTTCTCTGTCAATGTTTTTCACAAGACCCTATGGAGATGGATGGTCAAGGACCTTACGATGAATTCATGAACATTTTGACATTAATTAACACCTTGTGTGTCTGCTTCTTCGGCCCTTCGGTGTGACTCCGAATCCGTTGACCTAGCCTGATATTGTGAGCCAAGAGTTAAAGGGCGCAACAAATCACTTTTTCTCCTCCATACCCATGTTAGTAGAGGTTCAATAGTCCCATCCCCGCTTCTCGACTTGGCAAGGCGTTGTGATATCCATCACAACTAACTCCTTTGGACCGTCTTGACAGCTCTCCATGTATGACTAGACTGTCTATTCGATTGACATCCACGTGTTTATTCTTCCTGAGCAGTTCCACTCAACCTCGGGATGCTCCCTCATCACACCCATTCTTTCTTACTCTGCGGAGATTTCTTGCGTGTCCCCGATGTACTATGTAAGCATCGGCAGCTTCATGGCGCCATATCCACACCCTCTTGACCTTCTCTGCAGGTGATGAAGTGGTTTCCGGTTAAGGATTGCCATCGGACTGGCGGAATAAGTCGACTTCCGCGTTGCTGCCATGGGGAAAGAGGTTAGCGCTGCGGGGAATTAAGAGTGTCGATCGTGATGTTTAATGCGGTGACAAGTCGCGACTATTTCCTCTTTTGTGTTGTTAATGGGCAGATCGAAAGGGAGATAATGGGATCTCGCTTTCGTTTTCATTCCCGTCCAGGGGAGAGAGAGAGGATGGCACAGACCCAATACTACCGAATGCTGGGCTGTAGGTAAGGCTGAGGCAACTCTAGGTATCTGTTGAACGAGTGCAACTTGCGTTATTTTTACCTGACATTGAAGGACAAGGTTGTTTCCCGCTACCACTCGGTTGGTTCGGGACAAGGGTTGTCGAGTTTGGCGGTTTACAAACAACATTTGTTTTATTTCCACCAAACAAGATCTTTTCAGCAATTTTGACATCTTCCACCACAAGTATATATCATGAGCTATTTCATCCGCTCTAAAGATTTAACCACAGTAATACCGTTTCTCATAAGATTGCTGTGGATGCCCGGAGGTCAGTTGAGCTTTCAAGCACCCCGCCTTTCGGCTGCTTGTGTGGGTCTCCGGAGCCGGTGGTGGGTTGGGGAAGGAACGGCCTGAACCAGGGGCCGGGGTCCTGGTCGGCAGGTGCCCACTCCCTCTCCGTCCAACCCATCCCAATTCTCTTCCAACTTCGTCCCTCCCACCAACCTTTTCCAATGGAACCCTCTTGACCCTCCACCAACCAAATCACATTGCCCGCGCGCCGTCCAGGTGATCATCGGTCCTCCGCAATCGCTCGTCGAGTGACAGGCTTCACCCACCCTCCACGAGTTCAGGTCGACCTCACCAACTCAGCTCTCCACGTGCCCAAGATGCCTGCCCGTACATGCACCAGCTCCCAAGGGATTGGGCTCTTTAGAGCTCGTGCCTCGGCCGATTGTCAACTGAAAATTTAAAAAGCTGTCTGGCAGCTGCTCTTCACTTTCATGTGCTCTCCCGCTCGGCGCCCAACCCCCGATCTACCCCGTGGGGAAGCGGGGACTCGACGGCATCTAATCGGCCTTGGACCTCGTTTTGGACTCGATGCCCCGTCCTAAGTCGTGATGGCTTCGCGCGGCTGCGGTGATGGCTTCCTGATTCGACAATTGAGCTGCGGAGACGCTCCGTGGAAATTGCACGATATGGCGGTGGGAGTTGAGGTTGTCCAGGGTTCAAGGACTAAGATGTGGTGGAGCAATACGAAAGAAGATTTCCAGGTGAAGACTGGGGAGAATTGGACTATCCAGGTACAGTCGTTGACGAGTTCAAATTGAGCTCGATTCCCTCCCTCGGATTGTTCCACAGGGCCTCTGAGCTACTGGAAAGCATCGTCGCTTCATCGACCTCTTGCCTGTCAGCAGACTCATTCTGACTTGTCCTCGCGGCTGCTCCCTCAAGTAGTGCCGTGATCGGTCTATCTTTTACTGCCTACTGTGCTCATCTCAAGTCTTGAGCTTTGGATTACCTCCCAAGCTTCAACCATCAGGATGAAGTTTCAAAGCCTCTTCAGTTTCGGCCTCATCGCCGGCAGCTTGGCCGCTCCAGCTGCTGTGCCTGTTCCTGAGCCCATTCCTGATCCAGTTCCTCAGCCTGCTACTCCTGCCACTCTGGAGGAACGTGCTGCCAAGGTCACCGTTGCTGTTCCTTCTGGTACTGTCATCGGCTCCAGCTTGGGCAAGGTTGAGTCTTTCAGGGGCATCCCCTTTGCGGACCCCCCTACTGGCTCTCTCCGCCTCAAACCTCCGAAGAAGCTCTCAAAGGCTCTGGGCACTTTTGATGCATCAGGTCTCATTGGCCCATCATGCCCTCAGATGTTTATCTCTACCGGCGCTGAGGATGTCATCTCAGAGTTTCTCTCCAACTTCCTGAGCATCCCTTTCCTCCAGGTCGTTACCGGACAAGAGGATTGTCTCACCATGACTGTTCAACGACCTGTGGGCACCGAGGCCGGAGACAAGCTGCCTGTTCTCTTTTGGATCTTTGGCGGCGGCTTTGAGCTTGGCTCCAGTGCCATGTATGATGGCACCAGCCTTCTGGGTACTGGCATTGACCAGGATCAACCCTTTATTTTTGTTGCTGTCAACTATCGTGTTGCTGGATTTGGCTTCATGCCTGGTGCCGAGCTTGCCGACGAAGGCAGCACCAACCTGGGCTTGCTAGATCAGCGCATGGGACTCGAGTGGGTTGCAGATAACATTGCGGCCTTTGGAGGTGATCCCGACAAGGTTACCATCTGGGGAGAGTCTGCTGGAGCAATTTCTGTGCTTGATCAGATGACTCTGTTCGGTGGTGATGCTGACTACAAGGGCAAGCCCCTTTTCCGTGGCGCCATCATGAACTCGGGCAGTGTCGTTCCGGCAGAGCCAGTGGACAGCCCCAAGGCTCAAGAGATTTTCGATACTGTTGTCAAGAACGCTGGCTGCTCCAGTGCTTCCAGCAGCCTCGCCTGTCTTCGAGCTCTCCCCTATGACAAGTTTTTGGACGCCGCCAACTCCGTGCCAGGACTCCTTTCGTACAACTCGCTGGCACTCTCCTATCTTCCTCGCCCAGATGGACACGTGCTCCCCGATAGTCCCGAGGCACTCATCGCGGCGGGACGTTACCATGCGGTTCCTATGATTAACGGCAACCAAGAGGATGAGGGTACGCTATTTGCTCTTTTCCAGCCGAATCTGACTACGACCGCGAGGCTTGTCGACTACCTGCAAGAGTTCTACTTCGCTGCCGCCAGCAAGACGCAACTGACCAACCTCGTCAACTCGTACTCAAGCTCCATCACCGCAGGCAGCCCCTTCCGTACCGGCATCCTCAACGAGATCTTCCCAGGTTTCAAGCGACGTGCTGCCATCTTTGGCGATCTCGTTTTCACTCTTACTCGCCGACTCTTCCTTCAGACTGCCACGGATACCAACCCAGATGTCCCTGCGTGGTCTTACTTGGCAAGCTACGACTACGGAACCCCCGTTCTGGGTACTTTGCACGGCTCGGATCTTCTCCAGGTCTTTTTTGGCATTGTACCCAACAACGCCATGAGGAGTATCCGGACATACTACTACAACTTCTTGTACAACCTTGATCCTAATGTTGGCGTTACAAAGTATGCCAATTGGCCCGAGTGGAAGGAGAGCAAGAAGCTCATGTGGTTTAAGTCTGCGAATGGAAATGACATTTTGAACGATGATTTTAGGCAAAGCTCGTACAATTGGATCGCGAGCAACGTTGGTGTGTTGAGGGTTTGAAACATGATTGGGTCTTGCGGATAAGTCGGCGTACTTGTCCCAGAGGTTAGGATACTCTTGATATGAAGTGATGAATGAATGAGAAGCGAATTGGATTATTTTACTCCCTCTTGACGTGTTATGGCTCAGTGAATGGCTGACTTAAAGGGGTTGTCTTGCTCCTCCATGGACGGACAAGGTTGTAAGTGAGTTCCTGCAACGTAGTGCCCTCTCATAACTGAAGTAGCCTCGTTCCGTTTTTAACGGTTGGTAATGAAACGCACTACACTATATTCATCCTATTTTACTCCCAGGCCCATCTGCTCTTTATCGTCGCATGATGCACAGTGTAATAGCGCAGTCATGACACAATGCACACGGACCCCACCTGTCTCGCTTGTCGCCGGCAACGCGGCTCTTGGGACCTCACGTTGACCCGAAAATTTCCAACGCCCGCGACACATTTCGAACGATACGGGACCGGGCAACTACAAAAGTGCCATCAATGGGGGTCCCCAAGTGACTAAGAGCACGGCGAACACGACAAGGAAGGATTTTCATTACCGAAAGCCCCCCCCCTTTCCCTTTCTCATCAAACCCTGACCTGCCCAATTTGCGACGACAAGTGCGGCCACAATGTCGTCGTCCAAGGGCCTTTTGCGACAGCTGGCTCAACGACAGGCCCTGTGGAGCAGCCCACTATCACCGGCCTTTACACGGCAGACGGCGGCGGGTCACACGGGCGTCCTGTCGCCTTTTTCTTCAGTCTTCAATTCCATCTGGAACACTGGTAATTCGCGAGCATTGACGTCGGTTGCAAGCAACTGCAACCAATCCGTCAAGGACTTCCGAAACCACCGTGAAAATGCTCGGGCAATGCCGATCGGCGCCCGGAGGTACGTTTCAGCGCCCGCCCGCATCCTGCAGGAGTCGTCGGTGCCCCTCACCGCAGCTGGGTGACCCCGCGGTGGGGTGGGCCGTCCCTGCCGCATCACGCTGTTGCCCGTGGCACCTTCCCTTCCCTCCACCTCCCGCCTCACCTTAGCTCCTTCTTATCACGTCACCTTTCCTCATCGATATAAATCTTATCTTTTACTCCTCAATTCTCCCCTTTCCTGTTTCTCCCAAGCGGCCTCTTTTCTCCGGTCTCTTGAATTCATCCTTCTCAGTCCAGCCTGGATAGCTCTGGAGCTACAGCTGCTAACTTGTCTCCGCGTCAAGCTCTCTTCTCCCTCAGATTCCCAACCGCTTCTGTTCTGGCCAAGCCAGACTCAACCGTAACGTGAAAATGACCGACCGCGATGTTCTCCCCGACAATGTCAAGCCCAAGCACTACAACCTCTCCCTGAGGGACCTCGAGTTCACCAACTGGACCTACAAGGGAACTGTTACGTATGTTTCAGCTCTACCCCTCACTGCGGTGGCAAGCTCCCTCTCTCTAACAGCTGTCTAGTATCGACTCGGAAATCACAAAGCCCACCAAGGAAGTTCTCGTCAACACTCTTGACCTCAAGCTCTCCAATGCCAAGGTCTCCATCGACTCCAAGACGGTGGAATCCACCAGCTTCAACTATGACGAAAAGGCCCAGCGTTCCACCATCACCTTTGACGAGGAGCTCCCCGTTGCTTCCAAGGCTTCCATCATTATCGAGTTCGAGGGTATCATGAACAACGAGATGGCTGGTTTCTACCGCAGCAAGTACAAGCCCGCCGAGACCCCCGCCGCTTCTGTTCCCCGCGACGACGAATGGCACTACATGCTCAGCACCCAGTTTGAGGCTTGCGACGCTCGCCGAGCTTTCCCCTGCTTCGACGAGCCCAATCTCAAGGCTACCTTTGACTTTGACATTGAGATCCCCTCGGACCAGGTTGCCCTTAGCAACATGCCTGTTAAAGAGACCCGACCTTCCAAGGATGGCTGGAACATTGTCTCCTTCGAGACCTCTCCTGTCATGAGCACCTACCTCCTGGCCTGGGCTGTTGGTGACTTTGAGTACATCGAGGCTTTGACTGACCGCGAATACAACGGCAAGAAGATTCCCGTCCGTGTCTACACCACCCGTGGTCTCAAGGAGCAGGGTCGATGGGCTCTTCAGCACGCCCCCAAGATCATTGACTACTTCTCCGAGATTTTCGACATTGACTACCCTCTTCCCAAGTCCGATCTGATCGCCGTCCACGAGTTCACCCACGGTGCCATGGAGAACTGGGGTCTTGTTACCTACCGCACCACCCAGGTTCTTTACGACGAGAAGACCTCGGACCCCCGATTCAAGAACGCTGTCGCTTACGTCGTTGCCCACGAGCTTGCTCACCAATGGTTCGGTAACCTTGTCACCATGGACTGGTGGGATGAGCTCTGGCTCAACGAGGGTTTCGCTACCTGGGTTGGCTGGCACGCCGTGGATCACCTTCACCCCGACTGGCAGGTGTGGGCTCAGTTCGTCAACGAGGGTATGGAGGCTGCCTTTAGCCTTGATGGCATCCGCGCTAGCCACCCCATCCATGTCCCCGTCCGCGACGCTCTCGACATCAACCAGATCTTCGACTCTATCAGCTACCTCAAGGGATGCTCTGCCATCCGCATGCTTGCCAACAACCTTGGTGTCGAGACCTTCCTCAAGGGTGTCTCCAACTACCTCAAGAGCCATGCTTACGGAAATGCCAAGACCACTGCTCTGTGGGATGCTCTCAGCCAGGCCTCTGGCAAGAACGTTACTGAGCTCATGAACCCTTGGATCTCCAAGATTGGTCACCCTGTTGTGACTGTCGCCGAGGAGCCCGGCCAGATCTCTATCAAGCAGTCTCGCTTCCTGTCGACCGGTGACGTTAAGCCTGAGGATGATACTACCACCTGGTGGGTGCCTCTGGGTCTGGAGGGCAAGAAGGACCAGGCTGGCATCGCCTCGCTGTCCCTGACCACCAAGGAGGATACCATCCGTGACATCGACGATGACTTTTACAAGCTCAACAGCGGCGCCACCGGCTTTTACCGCGTCAACTACCCCCCTGAGCGTCTTGCTAAGCTTAGCCAGCAGCTTGACAAGCTCAGCACTGAGGACAAGATCTCCATCATTGGTTCAACCGCTCACCTTGCCTTTGCTGGTAACGGCACAACCCCTGCGCTTCTTACCTTCCTCCAGGGCTTCGGCAAGGAGACACACCCTCTTGTTTGGCGACAGGTTCTTGACTCTATTGCTGGAGTCAAGTCTGTCTTTAAGGAGGACCCTGTTATCAAGAAGGCTCTTGACAAGTTCAGCCTGAAGCTCGTTGATGAGAAGATTGCCGAGGTTGGCTGGGATTTCCCTGAGGGTGAGGACTACCTTACTGGTCTTCTGCGAAAGGATATCATTGGTGTTGCTGTTGCTGGCGGCCACCCTGGGTAAGTCACCTTTATATCCATTTTCTGATTCAATACTAACACACTCAGCGTTACCGAGGAGGCTCTGAAGCGCTTCGAGGCTTGGGTTAAGGACCCCGAGGCTAACCCCATTCCCGCTCCCCTCCGAGTTGCTGTCTGGCGCGCTGCCATCATCAAGGACCCTGCCCGCACTGTTGAGATTCTCAAGAAGGAGTGGCTTAACACCAAGTCCATCGATGGCAAGCTTCTCTCCCTTAGCGTTCTCGGCAGTGTCGAGGATGCCGATCTTCTTACCAAGGAGATTATCCCCTTCAACTTTAACCAGTCTCCTCCTTCCAACGCCGTTCCCAGCGGAGACATGCACGTCCTGGGCAACTCTGTGGCCTCCAATATCATTGGTCGCCCTCTCCAGTGGGAGTTCATGAAGAACAACTGGGACGCCGTTATTGCCAAGCTCGGCAACCCCGTTGTCGTTGACCGATACATCAAGATCAGCCTGGGTGCCTTTACTGATGTTTCTGTCGTGGACGACATTGAGAAGTTCATGGCCGATAAGGATACCAAGAGCTTTGATCGTACACTTGGTACTGTCAAGGACAAGATTCGCGGCCGTGCTGCTTACCGCGAGCGCGATGCTGCTTCGCTCAAGGAGTGGCTGGGCGCAAACGGATATGCGTGACTTTGTAAATTATAGATGGTGAGGTGTTGAGCGTATCGGGGTGATAGCATATTTGGAATCAGGGCATTGGGTAGATGTTATGCCCTAGTTCCTCAGAGAGATTAATAGGTCATTACAAGGCCCGAATGAAAAAAGTTTATGACCTAAGTTTGTCTGACTTCCTTGTCCACGTGGATCTTGTGTTAATGTGGTAAGCTGGCATAGCCATCCACCTACGGGTGAAAGTAAGTGAAACTATTCCTAACGCTGGCCTTCTTTCATCCCCTGTCATCAAGATGAAGAAGGCTCCACAAATAGTAGACTTGATACAAATAACTTGACCCCCGTAATCCATTGCATATGGCAATGAGTTGTTCGTCAAAATTGCATCTCCAAATGCGGTCTCTGGACTCCGTCGCCAAGGGGCGAATATCTCAACTTCCTTGATAGTATAGCTTTGCGTGTATCTTTCCAACAATCACTCAACAACCTCGTCTGAGCTTGACCGGTCTGGTGGTCTAGTGGTATGATTCTCGCTTAGGGCAAACCCTACAGCTACAGCTTGCGAGAGGTCCCGGGTTCAATCCCCGGCCAGACCCTTTCTTTTTCGTTGTTTTCACGATGATGTACATTTCTTTTTTTGCTCTTTTACTCGACAAGTATGTAATAACGGGTTGATGATGGCTTTTGAGAGACATGGAACAACGTAAGGGTGAGAAACGAACAGCTAAGAGACTGAGTGTTGGTCCTGCCCCCTCACTGATATCTGCCCCCCTATTCGCAAAACCCTCACATCAGACAATAGAGACAATCATGTAAAAGGCATTTGCATGGCAGCTGACATTCTCTTCATTCTATCGCTAACCCAAGAACGAAACGCAAAAGACCCAAGGCTACCCATTGTATGTTTGGATGCTTCTCCATGAAATGAACCCCAGACCATCAACGCTTTGCCTCCTCTCCCGATGAGAGGTCGCTACGTCTATGATGCTCAAAATATTCCCATCCCAGTGAATCAGTTAGTGGTGAGCCATATCGGCTGCCCCCCATTCCAGTACGCCTTGCAGAAAGAATCAAGAAACACAGATCCCAGCAATCGCTTCCCAGTGAAAAAACGCAAATCCCAATCCCTTCAAAACAAACATGGCCTCCCAGCATTCATGCATCCATCCATATTGCTCATCATGCATCCTTCATCCTTCGTCCTTCCCTAGGTTGACATATCTTCTTGTTCAACCTTTGTTGCAACTGCATCCCACCACGGTCCATGGGCTGCCCTGTCGACAGTTCCAACCTTCTCCAGTAGAGCCGAAATCTCTCTCACTCGCTCCACAAACTCGGACAGTCCGAGGCTCGCGAGCTTCTCGCCGGCCGTGTTGGTCGCCTTGACCTTCTCACTAGCTGACCCAGCAGCCAGACGAGTGAGGATGTTGCCGCGTAGACGGGTGAGGAGGAGACGCAAGACGGGCTCACTAGGCTCACGTCCATGTTGTGCCATCTCCTGGCTTGCAGTCAAGACCTTGGTGACGAGGGCACGGAGATGGCCCTTGGTCGCTGCTGGCATCGACCGTCCAGATTCTAGGGCGGCCATGACACCATCCACTGTGGTGTCCAGAGGATGGCCTGCCTCAATCACCGCCATAATGCGAGATGCCTCCGTCTTCCATGCTGAGCGAACATCCCGCTTGAGGAGGTTCTTGCACTGAAGTAGCACCGCACCAGCAGTAATGATTCGTTGAATCATGGTCGAGACCTGGCTAATACGGCCATGGTCAAGACGAAGCATCTCAGGAACCTCCTCGATAGGGGTAGGTGAGATCTTGGTAAAGATGTCTACAAGCATCTGCGCGTAGAAACGACTCGCCGTAGGTCGTGACTTGGGGTGATTGATACCCTCGGGGTCTCTCTTCTGCACCTCAGTCATGACCTTGGATCGAGCTGCTCTCCAGCTTGCCTCAGCTGCTGCAAGGCCAAGTTGGCCCTTCTCGACGTCCTCGGCAAACCTCTTGGCCTCGTACGGGGCGGCAGACTCAATCAGCTGAGGTGCAGCGATCTTCATCAGATAATTGATGTAATCGCAAAGCATGAGGTCAATGAATCCATTGAGAGCCTCAACACGGTCGATGATGTTACCATCGGCCAACTTGTTTTGGATCAGGTCCTTAACTTCCTCATCGCGGAAAGGTGCGCACAGCTTGGGAAGTAGTGACGCCATGGCAGTGAAGAATCTCTCGTAGGAAAAGTTACCCAGAGCAAACTGTCGCTCTGCCATGTCGGGGTCCAGGATCTCCCCAATGAGGTTGTACATGCTGTTGCCAGGCTTCAAGAGACGCTGGAGCTTGTCCTTGATGTTGCTCGCCACCACAGCAAAGAACCTAAAATTGGCTGCGTGATCCGAGTCGTCCATGATGGTCCTCATCTGCTCATACAGGGGTTGAGCGCGCTCTGCCTGCTGCTCCCTGTATTCGTCAGGAGAAAGCTGGTACTCCTTATTGATGGCCAACTCGTGAACGACAACTCTGTTGTTAGGCAGGAGTCCGTTGAGGCCAGTCTTGGGGACAGAGGCCTTGGCCTGAGCCTTGCTAGCCGGAGTGGCAGGAGGAGTGAGAGTCTGAGATTCCGATGAAACCAAGCTGTTGGCCGTCTCGTGTGCTTCGCCTGCAGCATTATCAGCCACACGGGGCTTTGTGTCGCCAGTCTTCTTCTTCTTGGCGCGAGACCTCCTGGCCTCACCGACAGCATCAAAGATAAGCTTCTTGCCCCTCTCCTGACCTGCCAGCTTCTTGATCCGCACAATAAGCATAAGCTGGTTGTCCTGAATGCTCTTCTTGTACAGCGCCGTCGCTGCATCGTCGGTAGTGTCCTTGACGGTGTGGTAGATTGCGTCAAGCTCAACAAACTGCATGAGCATAACCTCAATCAAGGCATCCGAGTCTCGTGACTTCCATGCAATAAAGGCATTGTAAAAGGTAGCATATGCCTCGGGGAGTGTGTTCTGTAGGGTTGGGGGCGTGGTGTATGCATTCGCAGACGTCAGGCGAGAAAGTATGTTCTCAAAGGAGATCAACAAGTCTCGCGCCTTGCCAACCAAGTCTTGGAGTTGCGGGTTGGCAAGGTCCCCAGATGGTAGTCGGTGGGCGGTCAGCACATCGACGACCTCTTCCTCGTCGTTGTCGTTCTTGGTGTTGAGAACTTGGTTGGGGTGGCCAAGAATAAGGAATGCACTCAGAAATGTGCGAACTGCCGCCATTTCTTCCACTGATCCTGTATCGCCCTCTTGGAGGCCGCATAGGCGGAGTAACCGTGCTGTGATGACAAGCACTCTATCCTGCGCGAGTAGTTCCACGACAGTGTCAAAATGAGTGTCTCTAATGCCGTCCACGGTCAAGCCCAGCTCGTTGAACTCGCGAATCATCCGCTTTCGGAGGCATACACGCCACCACCATTGAATTCTGGCTGCAGCATCTTCATCTGTGAGCTTGCAAGCTTCTTCCTCAACCGCCTCAGGTACGGGGTCGATGGGCTTTCTGGTCATAACACTCTGACCCCGACTTCGCCTCGAGGCATTCTTGGTTCGTAATTCCTCTCTCCGTCTCTCGGCCTCGGCCATTCTCTCTTCAATCTGGGCCTTCATTCGGGCAATATCCTGTTCCCGCTTCTCCTTCATGAATTCAGCCACCTGCTTGGCCTTCTTGACTTCTTCTGCGCAGTTGGCCACAATCTCAGCCAGATTGCGCTCCCTAGCTTGCTGTGCAGCGATGGCGCGCTCTTCTGACAGAGTGGTATCTCGCTGGGTCGCCTTGGCTAGTGCTGCCCGAAGGCGGACCTTTTCGGCATGAGCGGCTCTGTCAGCAAGGCGCGCCCTACGATCCTCGAGGAATGAGGCACGTCGTAGATGTTGGGCCACATATTTGCTCTGTTGGTTGCCGTGGTGGCTGGCTGGCTGAATGGAAGAGCATCGGGAGTGGGCTGACGAGATTGAGTTTCGGCGCGACGAGGCTGCGGAATCTCTGCGACGAGCCTGGGATGGTCGATAGAAACGGGCAGCGATGCGGGGAGGTGGTGTGTAGATTCTCGGGTCATCTTCTAGGACGTCGTCTTCGACTGGGGGCATGGAGAGATCAATGTCTTCGTCCATGTTTTCGTCTGAAGGAGGTTCATTGGCTTCTTCGATTGTTCGCGACGGCTCAGTTAGGTCGAGTGAGGGGCGCCGCATCGTGTCGGTAGCTGACGGCAGTTGTGACATGGCGACAACAACAGTCAAGTCGAAATCCGAATCTTCCGGGGAAGAGGAAGATGTAAAGATTAAAAGTCGAAGAAGGGGAGCGCGCGCGATCCCGGAACGGGAAGAGTCACGTCCTTGTGTGTAAACACTCCGAGGGTAAGGTCGGTTGCGCGCGCGCTGAAAGCGTAAACGAGACCAAGAAAAGGCCGGTTCGGTTCAATCCTGTCTTGTCTTGTCCAGGCAACTCGGGGTGGCGCAGTGAGATCCGTGAGGTGAGGTGAGCTCGAGTGTGCGCGCGCGGGTGTGGTTTTCTGAATCAGCGAGCGAAACAAGTCAAAACGAGCCTGGCTGAAGAAGGGCCGCTAAACGAGTCCAGTCCACCAAAATAGCACTGGCTGCTGCTGCGACGGATTTGGAGAAATGAAGGACTGCGCAATGGCCCCCAAGGGTTGTTTTTTGCTTGTAAAAGAAGGGATCTGGTCAAAAAGGGCGAAGAAGGAGATTAGAATAAAATAGTAGACGGCGGCGCAATCGGCACGATGATGATTACACAAAAGCCGTTGGAGAAAAAAGCCTTGGGGGCCCGACAAGACGGCCAAGGTTAGGTTTTGGGGGGAGAAGAAAAGAAGTGGACGGGACGGGATGTTGTGGAATGGAAGATGCTGGAGGTGGAGGGAAGACGAAGCCCGTGCAAGTGCAAGTTGGTGGGTGCTAACACAGCAGGTTGCCCAATAAACTGTAAATCCTTATCGCCGGGCTGCAAGTACAAGTGTAAAACCAGGATGCCGCTCTTTTTACTGTCTGCTTCTGTTTTCTCTCTGTTTGCAAGAATAAAAAAAAGGAAGCAAGGCATCCCATGCGAGGTGGGGGTGGACACTCTCTTCTATATAACAAAAACTGTCTGCCTATAATACCATGCTCACTCACACCTCTCAAGGCACTTACCGATTGATGACAAGGGCGAAAGGGAAGGAAAGGGAAAGGGAAAGGGCAAGAAAAGCATTGACGTTTTTGTTGTTGATGCTTGACTTGGAGACTGTGAAACTCTGGTGCCTCCCCCCCGGATGGATTCTGACACATCCTTTTTCTCTCTTCCTGGCTTATAGCGGAATTAGTTAGTAGGACACACTCCCTCAGCTGAAGCCAAGAGATGGAATCCCCCAGAAACAGCCCCCCCTCTGATTATCAAGCTCACCCCAAGACGAGAAATCACTTCAGATCACTTCAGTCTTGATCACTTCATCGATCCCAAGTCCATGTCCCCCTCCTGAAACCGCGCTTCGGGCCTCACGGATTACTACCCGGTCGTTATCTATCTTTGGTAACCCGTCGTCCCCAAGAATTCATGCATCCGTCCTCGGTGCGACGTCATCACACATGCCCCCCTCATGACGCTCTCCCCAGTAGAGATGGCGCATTCGTCCGCGATTCGATGCGACCCACCCCTGCTGACCAGCCTTCAAGCGGCGACCTGCCTACAATGGCACGCCACCTTGCAGTCTCTCTCTGGACGGGACGAATCCATTATCTCCAGCTGAGAGGAAACAAACAAGGGCTCGAGAGCTCCTATCGCCAATTACAAGTCCGCCATGCATCGTGACTTGTCACCTGCACAGAGCCATCGAATCAAGTCAAATCCAGTAGTCACTTGTACTTTGAGTAGTGTGTTTGTATGCACTTGTATTTCTCTCTCTCTCTCTCTCATCGACTACCTATGCAAGTTCCATGTTTCCAAGTTTGCATCCCCTTTGCCTCCTTTTATTCTACTATACAGAAAAAAAGAAAAGACCAAGAGAACCCCCTAAAACCCACTCACTAAGGAAGGGAAGTTTATCCAACCAAGGTCCTCATCCTCTCCCTCCGTGGCGTTTTTTTGTATTTCCTTTCGTAAGCATCGCGCGCTCGCTGTGGTGTTGTGCCATTCTGGCAGAATAGAACCGCCATAAAAGACAAGACGCGTCAAGTCGTTGCAAAATCAAGTCAAACCGAACCAAACCAAACCATTAAACGCCTGCCTGCCTGTAACCACCGCCCACCAATTCCTGGTTGTTGCCTTGCCCACCGTTTCCATATGCAATTATGCTCCTGATGCCGCTGTCCGATCATGATGCATCCTCCAATCACCTCCCTCAATGCCGGAGGCTCCCGCTTCGTCCTCTTCCGTTGGGAGCACTCGCTCCTCGCTCATTCATCCTCGTCACCCACTCAAGCACGGTCTCGTAGCAGAGCACGTATTGTCTCAGACTCTGTACCATGCTGAGTCTCTGTTCTCGGAAATCCTCCACCGTCTTCTGAATCAGATCCACGCTGTCGTCGTACAGCCAGCTTATGTCAATGGCTGAAGCGCCACGTGCCACTCTCCTCTCCATATTGGACCTTTGACCGAGCGTGTAAAAGTTAAAGTTTCTAACAGATCGAGGAGACACATCTCCTGTCTCTCCCATGGAAACGTCGCCCTCTGCGTCTCGTCCTCGCACTGCCGCAATCTTGGCTTGTCTCTGGCGTTTCAACATGTCGATTACACTGTCCACCGTGCAAAACGTTCCCGTGCGTCCACATCCAGCCGAGCAGTGAACCAGCATCGGTCGGGCGCGCGCATCCAGCTCAGGTTCATCGTACCAGGTGATGGGCAGCTCGATTGGCGAAGACTTTACCGATTGCGTCTCGATGGGACGAGCGGACCGTTGCATGACATTGGCCAGCTCAACAAGCGCCAACAGGTGAGATGGCTGCGCGGGAGTGCCAAAGTCGGGCCACGATGGGAAGTGAAGATGCGTGATCTCCCGAATCGGGTCGAAAGGATGGGCGCTGTGCGACAGGGCAAACTTTCGAACAATGACGTACGGGGTTTCTGTTTGGCCCTGCAGGGGCTCCGGTGTCGGCGTGGCGGACTCCAAAGTTGTTGTCGTGTTTGCGCGTCTTCTTCCCTGCTCACCCATCGAGGCAGATGGAGTAGCGTGCGAGTCGGATCTATGCTTATCAATATCAAGGGACACCTTCTTCTCAGAAAGCGGCTTGAGCCTAATGGGTCCAAAGTCTCTGCCCTTCCAGTAGGGGTGGCACTTAAGCTGGCCTCCCTCTGACTCGGCAGTCAACATGACCACGACACGCACATCCTGCTCCCAGATAACAGACCAAAAGTCCTACACGTTGTTAGCAAGGCTCTGCTTGAGGTTCAGAATGAACATACCTCAAATGTAGCTGGGAGCGGGCCCTGGGTGGCAATGTACCGCTTGTTACTCCGCGAAGCCCTGAGGTGGCTGGCGTTGATGTAATCACATGAGCCTTCCGGCTTCTCCTGAAGCTTGACTCGGGCGTGCTCAAAGGGTAGAATGTCCTTGTATCGGTTTTTGCCACCCTTCTCAACACCGCATAGCTGAACTGGTGCGCGCTTCTCCTTGTTGCTAGGGTTGAAAGCAGCATATGCCGCCTTCATACGAGACTGTTCGTCGACCTCGATGTGCAGGAATTTGTCAGACACCTTCTTTCCATGATCAGGCTTGGAGGCCGCATCTCGTAACCATCTAGGCAGAGAAGGCGAGTCCAAAGCAGAAGGTCGAGAGACATCGAGTTGACCAACACCGTCTGCCAGGTCCATGTTTTGTCGGATATTGGCGAAGAAGGGGTTAACATCGTTGGTCGAGGTAGGAAGCATCACTCCGCCAATGACAGGAGCAATACCTCCATGGCCAGGCTTTCCGGGGGAGCCAGTCGCACATTGATGATCGACAAAATCCGGGTAATGTTCCTGGAAGGAGTTGAACCCGCCCTTGAGAATACAGGTGCCACCAGAGAATCCCTCGTTGGTGAACTTCTTGATCATGTTCTGAGCAGTGACGGCATCCCGTTTGTCAGATGAGTGAGCATCGTAGACGACGATATAATCCATTTCTCTCCACCTGGAGAATTTACTTGACTCGGATCCTCCCTGGAATGTCTGCTGGAGCTTCTGAATGTTAAAGGTGGCCCGCTTGAGGAGGGTGGTCGGGATACAGAGGTTAAGGGCACCCTGGATTCTAGCATGGGTGAAGTTTTGTGATGAACGGAGATCGAGGATGAGGAGGCGGTCCTCCTGAACAGTTCGAAGCATATCCTTGAGCTGCGCGCCGGTAATCATATGAGGCTGTCCTGGCTCCAGAGTGGCAGGCACCGTCTCGGACCGTCGAATGTCTCGAGCATCGGGGGGTTCGACCCGATGCTCCATTACTGACAACCGCGGATCGCGGTCCTCTGATCGAGTTAAATTCGTACGGTGCTGTGAGGGATCCATTGGACGCGGCGATTCGAATCGAGGTAGATTAAGAGTGGGGAAGTGGTTATGAAGAGACGACTCCGAGTTGCGCTTCGACTCTGACGAAACATATGCTGAATCCTGTAGGCTTTCCTGATCAACATCCATTCGACTGGCGGGTTGAATGCTGGCAGCACTGAGACCGCGACCAAATGGAGACTCTACGCCGGTTTCGCTTCCATGAGTGTGCCATCGCGGAGGTCGAGGTCGCACGGGGGCAACTCCGGACGATGACACGGAGGGAACGGCGTAATGGCTAGTTGACAGAGCAAAGGACTTGCCCCGGTTAAGGTCCGCCTGTCTCTTGAAGGCCTCGAATTCAGGGTTTGCGTCAAGAGGAACCTGCTTTGGAATGGCTGCGGCGAAAGACTTTACTGAAGATGATGGACTCCAGGTATCCTTATGGAGACCAGAGGAAGAATCTCCTCGTTCATTGCCCGACTCGACAATGAGGCCAAAGTAATTAGGACTAGGTGCTCTCGCATCTGGAACGACGCGCGGTGAGAGCTTGGGGGGGTGGTTCTGGCCCACCGAGAAGGGCATTCGTGGAGACTGGAGGGGGGTCGAGGATTTTGTCTGCTTGGATCGCAGTGACTGAGAATGCGAGATTGTGTACGAATTTGATCGTGAGTGAGAAGTCGGGACACCAGAGGCGACGGGAGAATGATGAGCAGGTGTTTTCATGGTATAATGCAGACTTGATGTACGGTCGCCGGTCCTAGAGTCATGCATGGCGAAGGCGGTGATGGGAGTAGTCGACGTCATCTCCAGAGAAGCAGGGGATGAAGGAGGCTGAGCAAGGCTTCTCATAAGGCCATGGCGACAGAGGCTGAGGAAAGAATCGAAGAAAAAAGTTAGAAAGTCAAGATGAGCCTTGAGGCTTAGAGGTCGAGGGTTCAAGGGCGAGGAGCCGTCCACCAAAAGAGGTGAGGGATTGTGGTAGATTTGAATAGAGATGGATGGGAGACGGGAGGTGAAGAAGCGGGCGGATGGTGGGGTCTTGAATCCCTGGAACACTTGGAAACAGGCCAAGAAGGGGGGCGTTTAGTTGGGGGATGGAAGGGTCGCCAGGGGGCTCGATAGAGGCTACGGCTGCTCAGACGGTAACCGAATTAGACGGGCTCTGACGTGACGGATGGACGAGGAACGGTAGGTAGCTTATACATGGAGGGTGAGGGGTAGATTTATAATGGACGAGGAGTGTTTTGAGAGAAAGGAAGGACGAAAAAGGCGTGAAAAGACGTAGAGGGCGTAAGAGGGCGGGTAGACGGTGGCGATAGAAATGGGGGGGGGGGGGCCAGCCCAAAAGACGCCGTTACCGTGGGATGGCGACGGTGGCGTCTGATGGCCGATGACGCGGGGTGGAGCAGGGGGGGAGGATCAGTGCAGCAGTCGGTAGAAGGCTGCTTTGTAACGGGACGGATTTGAGGGAAAGGAATTGACACGTTTAAGATGTTGGATAGATTTGAAATGGGTTCGTGGCAATTGTTGAGGCTGTGAATAATCTAGAAGATGATGTGTGAACAGGAAAAGTCATCTACCAGCTAATTATAAACAACCGCGCGCAAGAAACCCGAGTCTACGGACTTGCTCGCCAGCAATAACAACCGAGGAAACGCAAAGAGACACGACAGCGGGGAGGTGCCTGCTTAAGGAAGAATCCCTCGAAGCTGTCAAAGGAAACCCTATCTTGCTCTATATTACCTGTGCTCGACTCCCAGCGTGGGATGCGATGGAAGTGCGTGGACGCGGGGTGGGTGGAGGGAAAACGAGGATTCGGGAAACAAGCATTTCGCGATGAATGATTCCATTTTAATTAACAGTAATTCATAAAGCTGGCTGTTCAGTCACGGGTTGTTTTACCCCGATGGCTTCTTCTTCCGATGCATCAAGGGACCTAGGCTAGACAAGCACAGCTCTGAGATCTACCCCCTCAAGCTTTTTCCAATTGCTTCAAGAATTGCACAGAAGCTTCTGAATGGTTACCGACGTCGATCATGATTATCCTCTTGCGCAGAATAACCCCGCTTGCAGTTCTTGTTCGTGTTTATCCAAACCTGTCGATCTCATGATGATAAGCTCCGTGATGGTGGGCGTATGGGCAATACCCGACAGTAGCTACGAAAAAAAAAAAAAAAGGGTCCCCCGTAACCAACGGTTTCCAGGTGAGGACGGTCGTTGGGGTCACATTGATGAGGGAAAGGATGAGGCTGCTAGGGGAAGGGAGGGGGGTCCATCGCGTGTAGTAAAGATCGTCGCTTAATTGCTTGCTTGCTCTCATTCTCTCTGGTCCGGCTTTGCGAAATGCCACCACCACCTTGGAGCGTGAGAAACGGGTTGGACCCCTTGAAATCGGTAGGTTCGCACTCGCACACACACCCACATTGTCTTTTCTCCTTTATCCCTTTACTGCTTCTATTGGATGCTTGCTGTTCAGCGGTGGGAGCAAATGTCGTGCTACTGTACTGCACGGGGACTAGTTTTCCAGCCGCAACCCCAGAAATGGACAAAATGGACCCCTCAGTTTGAGTTGCTGTTTGTTGCTAATTAACCCAGATTCTTTTAGGCGGTGGGTGACCCTACGGATGGCCCCGAGAAAGAGAAAAATCCAACTTTCTATTGATTGTTCTTGGAGGCCTGAACCCCTTGGCCGTCCACACCCATCCACACCTTTTCCCTCAAACTAACATGACTTTTTAAACTTTGGACTGAGCACCCCGGGATGCCATCATTCTGCTTTGTCCCCCTCCAAGAAGATCCTTCTTTGTTAATGCCTCTCTTTCTTTCTCAAAGAGTCGAGAATTCCAACCCCCCTACCTCTCCCCTTGTCCTTCATCCCCCATGCTGTCACTCTCACTCGCTCTCTCTCCCCCCTGGCAATTATATCGTCATTGCCGCGTCAGGGTCCACCGGAAAAAGAGGATCCATCCCCTGTCAAGCCCAGGAAAAGCGTGCATCCGGTCCCGTTGAGTGCCCTGGGGTCCAACCAGAAAAACGCGTGGCGCCTTTACCAACGTCACCGGCCCGCATTCACACTTTTTTTTTCCTTGTCACTGTCAATCGACTCGCATTTTGCCCATGACGCTCTGGAAAACTCCGCCCTTTTTCGTTTCTTGTCCGCTAGAAAAAAACACACGAATCTGCCCACTCAAGCCCCCCTTCCTCCTCGCTTGGCTATGCAAACCCAGCCCCCCGGAAGCTTGCTCTCGGGGTACAGTAGCAGAATGCCATCCGGGGCCCGGCAGAGTCTAGAACGGACGACGGGTTTTCCTTCTTTTTAGGCCCATGATCCTCGTTGCTGCAGAATAGACCTCCTGTCACACTTTGTAGAACCTACATTTTGGTGTTTGGTCAAGGTTGAACCTCCGAACCCCTTGTTGACTTCTTTGTTCAACCTCGCAGTGGCAGCTGTTCTGACGGTCTGGACCTGGGTCTTGCATGAGAGTATGGGGATACGGGGCTTCGGCATGACGTAGATACTGAGACAGCACCTGATGGGAGATTTGCCCTTGCAACTGTTTCACGACATCAAGCACAATCTCTGTCAACTTGAAAGTTCCATGCTTCAGAGTAGAAAGAGCTGAATCGTGGGACTCAGCTCCTGTCAAAAAAACGCCTGACGCTTCCGCTAGACCCAGCCTTTCTGACTAGGCTCTGTTTCAAGGCTTGTGTTCTGGCGTCCAGGGCTGAGGCAAGCCAGGATCTTGGCGGGCTGGTGGTACACGGCATGTTCCAGATCGTGAGCCTTTTGATCCAGAGGATAATCAAGGACCGAAGCTTCATCACGAGCTGAATCTTTGCTGACAGGCTGCCTTGTCCTAGGGATTCTTGACAGCAAGATCTCGAATCTTCGTGACAACTCTCTTGCGCGTAACTGGTCTGCAGAGGCTTCGGTGAATTGATCTCTCCGAACCCTCTCTGTATTGTCCCTCGGACGACTCACGTTATGCTTGTGACATTCTTAATCAACTGAGCCATTGGCTTTCCGTTGACCGAATTCGTCCGTTCCCCATCCCACACGCGATGTCGAACCAGGCCTGACCTGGGGCTAGAGCCGACAGCCTCGTCCGGAGATGGGCTGCCGTTTCACCCACGTCCATTCTTACGGTTCCCGATTAGGCTGTCCCCCTCCAACGTTAAGCGCACACCCTTTTCACTTCTCTTCTTCCCTTGCCGGACGAAGCAAGCAAGCAAGCACACCCACACACTCACACATCGCTTCACTGTCCATCCACATCGAAGGGCCTGGACCCTGAGATCATCGCCCCCCCTTGAACGTGATTATCAAATCAGCCTGGGGTGTCGCACGCGAGTTTGTCGGCGAACGGATCAGCGGCGCCTGCGAGCTCAGCTTTGTGCTGCTTTCGAAGCTGCCACTTTACGAGAGCCTCCTTCTGACGGGGTGGTTATTCAAAGACTTTGTACAACACGGGCACACGCATGATTACTTCAAGACGAAAAAAAGACAAAAGAAAAATCCATCGCGAAACCGCGCTCAAGTGGGAACATAGTCGGCCGGGGACTCGGGTCAAAGATCCCTGGAAACCCCCCTCACCCGTCCCGCGCGCGATGGCCCTTTACCGCCAGTTTCCAAGAAACCTCCGGCCCAGAAACGATGGCGTCGATTCCAAGCTTTTTTTTCTCTCTCTCTTCCCATGCCTTCTAGACTTGTTGCCACGAGACGCCGCCTTGAGGGTCCAACGTAGCCACGCCCAGGTCCAGCCCTAGCAAGGCGGACCCTGGAAATCTTGTCTTGGGATCTGGGAGCGGGAGGGGCACGAGAACAGCCTGTTTTTTTGTCTGTTAATGCTTGGGATCATGGTGGAATTTCCCAGGTCAAGGTCTTGTTAGACGCGACTATACCTCTACGCGTGATTTCTAAATTCTCTCTTGTCCCCCCCACGCGGATGGATTTTTTACCACATGGCATTCTGCATCGTCTGGAAGACCCTACCGAAGCCAGGCGACCCCTCATAGTCGCAAGCCCTGCCTGCCTCAATGACGTACGTTGGACCGTTCTAGATGCTGACGGGGTATGCTCTAGCTGAAGAGACAACGCATCAGACAAGAGAAGGAGATGCCCGCGGCTTCTTGAACATGACATATTCCAACTCACACTCAGCCTCTTGGGAGTTGCCTCGTCGGGTGGTTTTTCCCCTCCAATAGCCCTGGTCCTGGTGGTTGCCAGCCACGCCGATCATGCAAGCCCTCTCACAACACCACGAGGATAGTTCACCCCCATCCCCCATCCCCCTTCCCGCAAGGCGGAACGGGGACAGGCGAAGGGTTCACCTTGCAGGACGATTTGATTCCTGATCGAGTAAGCGGGGGAGAAGAGAGGACTCCAATCTCGCATGACTAGCTGACGGTTTTCGCAACCTCCGTTGCCGTTCGGTAGTCCCTTGATGATGTGATAGTCTTAAAGCTAGTTCTCAGCTCATCGCGGAGCTAGGTCATCAGGGCTTGGAGGTCAAAGTGTCAGCTTTCGTAGGGAAGCTTCAGCTTCCGAGATAGACATACGAGCACGACGGGAGCTCTCGGACGCAGCTCAACGTCATCAATATTGTCTCACCGGTATAGTAGTCATAATCGCCGAGTTAAAATCCGAGACTCGTGCCCTCCACCTTCTAAAGCTGAGTGATGTTCTCGTATTGTAGCCTCCGAGAACTCTCTGTGTAGCAACCCGACTATCCAAAACATGTTCGGCAACTTGTTATAGGCATATACGGTAAGACTCGGTTATCCAACTGTCTTTTCAGACAAATTGTCCCGTCACTCTTGACATAAGCGAGAGTTTACTAGTCAAGTGACTCGAGAGATCCATCTCACCCAACTACAGTACGAGATCTAGTTTTAATTACCTCTCAGCTATAAGGTCAGCTCATATGCATGCTACGCAGAAACTCTCTTGCCAGAAATATGCGTGCCATCCCAACAGAACTGACGGACGGCCGTTTCAAAAACGGCCAACGACCAATGCATCATGCGGGGCCCTGAGTGCATTATCAACCAGGCACTCAATAGTCCATATTCAAGGCACATGTGCTCAGTCATGATGAGCACATCACTCTTATAATTAGCTTGTGTTCTCTCTCTTCTCCGCCTCCCCGATCTTTTTTCACACACCGCCAGGTTTGTTTCTGGCTTAGATACACCAACACCGGGGACAACCCGGCCGTACACTTGCGGGTCCGGGGACGGGCTCACATGGTTGAATCTCTTGGGTCATGACCCGGCTCAAGGCACGTGCCGGTAGTCCGGCAAACTTCTGCATCAAGACGGGGAACAACACATGGCTCTATCGTCGTCTATCGTTAGACTCTATCCGGGAAGGAATGCGGCAGAGCCTAGCGTTAGATGCACGACTCGTGAGATCAAGAAAAAAAAAACTTCTGAAACCAGCGGGTATCGGGGCACCCGAGTGGGATAGGATAACTTCATCCTTAGCCGGTGGGCGTTTTTAAGGGAAGGGGATCTGGTTAGTCTGGCAGGCTAGACCCGACGCCATGGCTTACTCTGACCGAGTCAATGACGCTCAAGAGTCAAACGGTTTGGGCTTTTTCGGAACATGAAACCCACAAGCGGAAAATCAAAGGTGATGGTATTTCCGGTGGCTTCTATTCAACAAGAAATGCTTCTTGCGGCTGGGGCGCTGACAACTCAAACTCCTGGTTAAGGAAAAGCTCCAACAACTGACTACACGTGGCTTGCGCATTGTCCCTTTGAATCATCTGGCTAGAACTTCCACGGGGTCTAGGTCTCAGATGTCAGCGGAGCGATCTCTCCGGGACCCTGAAGGGATCTAGACATGTTGGGTGAAACCTGCACAAAGTCAATGGAGCAGCTGATGCGGAATAAGACAATGCCATGGCCTTCTTTGGTTATTTGTGATATGGGCTTTTAGAAGATATTGTTTCCGTGCCAGTTGCGAGTGTCTTTCTAGCTCGTCGAGGAGGCAACACACCTTGGACCAAAACATATACCCCCTTGTTATCCATCAAGAGTTGAGGAGTGTTTACTGAAATAGTCCTAGGTATCATTGACTTTCAAGTACAGGTAACCCTGACTTCTGATATGGTCTCAAACACGCTCACTGCTACTCTTGTCATCGGCGTCTTACTTATCGTGAGATGATCTTGTAAACGTCAAGCTGAGCTGAGATCCTTGGAATGGCCCATGTATTAGCAAGCTAACAGCAACCAGTCACTCAATCATGCACGCAAGAATTTTGAATGCGCTTGGCTATCATTGTTTCCGCTGGTACAATTGATTATCCTTACAACTCCCTCCCGCTGCCATGTCCCATCCCATCTATGAATAACCAGACCCCATTGCGGACCTGGCAGATGTACCACCAGCAGAGACAAAATAGCGATAGATCGATAGAAAAAGGCGCCTCCTCTTGCGTTTTCTTTACTTCCAGAGCTTGCCCAGCGACACCTCCTTGTCGTCGTGCTTGTTGAGGATCTTTGCTGTGGCAAGCTCAAAGTCCTCCTGCGTGACGTGAACTCTCCTCTCACGGAGAGCGTACATACCAGCCTCTGTACACACACCCTTGAGCTCAGCACCAGAGCAACCGTTCATCTTCTCAGCAATCTTGGTGAGGTTGATGCCACGGGTCAGGTTCATCTTACGGCTGTGAATTCGGAGAATATCCGCACGAGCCTCAACGCTAGGTGGGGGGAACTCGATCTTGCGGTCGATACGTCCTGGTCGAAGGAGGGCGGGGTCGAGAATATCGAGTCGGTTGGTGGCCATGATGACCTTGATGTTCTTAGTGGGCTCGAAGCCGTCGAGCTGGTTCAGCAGCTCAAGCATGGTTCGCTGCACTTCCGAGTCACCTCCAGAAGAGCCCTCTACTCGCGAAGAACCAATGCTGTCAATCTCATCCATGAAGATGATGGAAGGAGCATGCTCTCTGGCCATGACGAAGAGTTCTCGCACCATTCGGCTACCCTCTCCAATGTACTTTTGTACCAGCTCGGAACCTGACACTCGAATAAACTTGCAGGCAGTGTGGTGGGCGACGGCTCGTGCCAGCAGTGTCTTTCCGGTACCGGGAGGGCCGTAGAGCAGAACTCCCTTGGGCTGTGCAATACCGAGCGACTCGAAAAGCTCGGGATGCTTGAGACCAAGCTCGATAACTTCCTTGATCTCCTTGATCTGTTGGTCCAGACCACCAATCATGTCGTATGTGCTGTCCGGAACCTTCTCTACCATCATGAGGGAGACGAGAGGGTCGACCGAAGATGGAAGCATCTTTTCGAGTTTGTAGCTGTCAGACAAAAGAGTGACTCGTTTTCCGGGTGTGAGCTTTCCGATATCGACGCTATCCGATACATCGACAACTAGACAGCTGTAAGCATTATCGATTGGGTAAGGAGTATAGAGTAAACGTACCATATTTGCCTTCTGGGTGCACCTTGACGAGAACCTTCTTAGTACTCATCACCTTGACAACCTCGCCGACATAGGACCCAGGCTGTTGCAGGAGACCCAGCTCTTCTCTCAACAATCGTACGCGGGAGTTGTAGTCGTTTCTCTGGGCCTCGAGGCGACGAAGTGCAGCTTGACCCTTGAGGATCTCGAGCTTCATAGCCTCGATCTTGTTGTGGTAGTACGCGTCCAGCGCCATCTTGGCGGAGCTCCCTTGACGTCAGGGAAACGATGTCGAAGTAGATAATTCGGAGGGTGAGGATAGGGTGTTTGCGTGGTTTGCGCAGGGGGCGGGATGGGAGTGAAGGCGAAGGATATGATGGAAATCGGAGACTGGGTCGGTTGCGATGAGGTTGGAGCTCGATGACAAGGCTACAGCTTGTCTCGTAAGCCCCAGACGAATGCACAGGCCAGCTTGAGTGCAAGCAGCTGCATGTGGCCGGGATTATGTTGAGCCGGGTTCCGATTCCTCATGGTTTAGGGTAGGTGGGTTCCTAGCGAAGCAAGCAAGGCACACCTCTTGGCCGGTGGGCACGGCACCCACGCCCAGCATGCCCAGCCCAGCACTCCAACTCCAAGTCTGAGGTGCAGGCAATACCCCACCTGAACCTTGTCGATCGAGACACCAACGGTATCTAGACAAGGTCATATCATGATGGCCTTGATCGGCCGCTCGGTAATGGCGGCTATTTCCATGCTTGGCTGCTCTGGTATTCTACTTGGGCATCCTCCAATTCTTCTGGCACAGCTTTGAGTCCTCTCAATCTCCTCCTCGATCAATCCGCATCAACAACTGCACGACAGCGTCTGTGCCAACCAAGCTCTTGGAGTTGCAAAATGACGTTGCCTCCACTGGACAAGGGCGCACGCGCAATGGGCATCCAGACACGCTAGGCCATCCTTGGTAAGCTAGCTGATCACGAGCAGCAAGGTTGGCCAGTTGTGGATCAAGCAGAGGAACCTATGCTGGGTGCAGTCCAGTGGGTTTTGGGGATTGACATTGTGTACGCTTGATTTGTGTAGGTGGTGTTGTGCAGGTAAACATCCGACCTCTCCTTCTTGCCTTGGGCAGGATAGCGGCGCTGATACTTTGTGCCATAGCTTGACCCGCCTTCAGCTTTCATTCTCTCCTTCCCATCATCAGCTTCGAGCGTCCTCCTGCTCGTCGTAATCCTTTGTCTCTCGTGGTGGTTTTTTGGCAGGTTCCTCGCAGTCTCAGACAGCAGCCAACACCGAGACAAGTTTTCTCACCCGGCGACGCCGTCTATCGTTTCCTCTTTTTTTTAATAATACCCTCACGTTAGGCAAAAAACAAAGCAAAGCCCCGACATCTCAGCTCAGCTCATTTAAATCACCAGACCCAACGCAACCCAACTCGACCCGGATCTTCATCGCTTGGGCATCGCATCCTCCGGTATCTCGGCGCTGCATCGTAACATTGGCATGCTCGGCATTCCCTTTCCGCTTCCATTCGTCGTTCAAGAACAGGCATAACCTTGATCTGAAATTCTTTTGCAACTCGTGCTCCATCTCTGTTTGCCTCCTCCGTCCTACTAAAGCACGCGAGGCCATCGTGACAACCTCGTGTATCCTTCAGTCGACCTGCGCTGGCCCCAGTGTCACCATTCACCATGGATCCCTCGAGACGAGAAAGCTCAGCTGCGCGCCCAGGCGACTCGTCTGGTGCGACGTCTCCGGCAGACACGCGCAATCCTCCTGCTCGAGCCGAGTCAACAACTCGTACCGAGGACGACGGCTTGTCCGAGAGCTTCCAGTCCACTGACACAATGCGCCGGAGGCCTGAGGGTTATGGTAGGTTTCTCGCCAAATATGTAGGGACCCAGGAGTAATCTTAGCTTCCCAGGTGCGATAAGCGGACCAGCTGCCTCTAGCTCTAATCAGCCCGCCGAAACATCCCAAGAACGCACATCATCTCGACCCTCTCAATCATCGCGTCCCCCCAAGGGCCCTGAACGAGTGCGATCCGTCACCCGACTTCGAAAGCCCCCTATGCCTCGACGCCCATCCTCGACGCCCCATCGCGGCGGCGTCTACTCTGTTGACGACGAGGTGCACGAGGTCGAGGCCGACGCTGCTGAGCGCCAGCAGACATACCGTCGCAGACCACAGCTCCCGACACAACTGTCTCGCGTCCACTCGCGCCCAGAGGACAACGATGATAACGACGACGATGATGATATCAACGAAGATACCGAAGATCCCTCCGATAGCGCCGCCGAGAACGAAGAACCTCATGCAGAAGAGCTTGACCTAGAAGACCATGTGGACTGCGACTCTGATGGTGAGGTTAGCGAGGCCGAAAGCTTCACCCTCAAGGATCGACAGGCGGCCATCAACCAGACCCATCCTTTCGGTATCCGTGTATGGAAGCCTGCACTGTACAAAAAGGATCGTTCGATCCAAAAGTTTGCTCAGGCCGATATTCACTCGGCTCCGGGTGGTAGAGTGAGCAACTGGCTCCTTGCCTTCAACCTGTTCTGGACTCTCCTGTTCGGTTGGTGGATGGCCTCTCTGGCAGCTCTGGGCGCCATAACCTGTCTACTTTTCTCTGCTGCTCCTAGTGGGAGAGAGTATGGAAGAGTCCTCTGGGGTCTTGCAGGATATCTGTTTTACCCCTTTGGCAAGTTTGTGCGCCTGGAGAAGGACGAGGCCTACATGGACGAGGATCAAGATGAAGGCCGCAGCATCTCAGAGTACGAGCAATGGCAGAGCGGAGACCTCGAGTACGGACGACTCTTTTTTGGACCTGATCGCAATCGCTCGATTATAGGGCGCTCGAGGAGAAGCATTGATTCTGAGCCCAGTGAGACTGAGAGCCTGCTCGGCCGCGGTCGACGCGGTGAGAGTTCTGAGCTGCCTCCTCGAATCAAGCGGAGACTGTTTGGTCGTGGCCAGTGGAACATTGGCCGAGTCATCTTCTTCGTCTTCTTCTACTGTCTGATCTCACCCTCGCTCATCATCGTGTCTGGCATCTGCTGGTTCTTGGTGTTTTGGATTCCCATGGGTAAGGCGACATTCCTGCTCTTCGACCACCTGCGACGACACCCTCTGGCGTTGTCCTTTGAGACGGACATTAGATATGTACGCTCCGATGACGCCACTACGTCGTCGATCCTGCTCTGCACCTACCGTGCTGTGGGCTCCAGATACTGGAAGTACACGGTGGACGGAACCAATATCTTCCTCATCAACCTCATGGTGGTTGTTGGCTTCGTTATTCTTGACTGGCTCGTCCTTGAGGGTGCATTCCACGTGGAGGGCTTCATTACGTCGCCTGCCTTCTTGTTCGTCGCTGGTCTTTTGTCCATTATCCCTCTGGCCTACTTCATTGGACAGGCAGTTGCCTCCATCTCAGCCCAATCCTCGATGGGTGTCGGTGCCGCTATCAACGCCTTCTTCGCAACTGTTGTCGAGGTGTTCCTGTACTGTGTTGCCCTGAGCCAAGGCAAGGGTCAGCTTGTTGAGGGAAGTATCGTGGGCAGTATCTTTGCCGGTATCCTCTTCCTGCCTGGTATCTCGATGTGTTTTGGCGCCCTTAAGCGAAAGACGCAACGATTCAACGCCCGGTCTGCTGGTGTTACGTCTACTATGTTGCTGTTTGCCGTGGTTGGTGCTTTTGGTCCAACTCTGTTCTATCAGATCTACGGAACCCACGAGCTTAACTGCACTGAATGTGAGGACTACGGCTCTGGGGATAACGGCCGAGACTGTCGTCGTTGTTACTTCTCGCAGGCTCCTTCGCTCAGCGACAGATTCTATCTCGAGGCAGTTCGCCCTTACTGCTACATGGCTGCCGCGATGCTGTTCTTCTCGTACCTCATCGGTCTTTGGTTCACTCTCCGAACGCACGCTGCTGTCATTTGGAATGCCGAGATTGACGAGAAGCGACACGAGGAGCACATGCACTCAATGCATTCATCCAGTGTTCGACCTTCCCAGGCTCACGGCCCGGTCATTGCTGATGCCAGTGGAAACGATGTGCGCGATTCTCACCTCTACAAGCGTATTCTGGGCCAGTCATTGAAGCAGTCTGGTCTGCCTGAAGAACTGTCTCGCCAAGGCTCTACTGCCACACAGGTGCTGTCTACTTCCAACGGCTCTGCATCGACTCCCCATGTTGTTCCCCCGAAGTCCAGCGGCGGCGAGCCTGCTCGATCCACCCTTCACGTTCCTGGTCTCAGCGATGCCGACAACAAGCTCCTTGCCCGCGAGGTGGCTGAGATCGCCGCAACTGCTGCTACTATTGCCTCGCGTGAGCGTATCTCAAGAAGGCCATCTGCTCTTCCTGTAGCCCACGCTGCAGGCTCTCGTCCCCAGGCTGCCATGCGTCCACCTCACCATGAGGCCGAGACAGAGCCCCCTGCCACTGAAGCTCATGCCAGCCATGGCCACGATGCCCCCAACTGGAGTCGTACCAAGAGTTCCGTGATCCTCCTCGGAGCCACTGTTTTGTACGCAATCATTGCTGAGATTCTGGTTGATACTGTGGATGTTGTCCTGGAGAGCTTTTCGGTTGATCAAAAGTTCCTTGGTATTACCCTGTTTGCTCTTGTACCCAACACGACTGAGTTCTTGGTAAGACCCCAATCCAATCCTCATCTTATTAACAGCCACTAACTATGTATAGAACGCCATATCTTTCGCTATGAACGGAAACATCGCCTTGTCTATGGAAATCGGTTCAGCCTACGCTCTGCAGGTCTGCCTGCTTCAGATCCCCGCGCTCGTCTTTTACTCTGCGTTCTGGCCAGGTGTTCCTGCTGGTGGTGACCCGGCATTGTACACCTTTAACCTCCTGTTCCCTCAGTGGGATATGGTGACGGTTATCCTGTGCGTGTTCTTGCTGAGCTACATGTACGGAGAAGGAAAGAGTAACTACTTCAAGGGCAGCATCCTGATGCTGACCTATCTTGTTGTGGTTATTGGTTACTACTTCAGCGGCTTCACCTCTGATTCTATGGGTATGCAGAGGTTCGACGTCATGGGAGCTGATGGTCAGTATCAGAGTTACAAGACGATTGGCAGATCGACGAATGGAAGGGCATTCCCAGTTTGAATGCGATGACTTGTGGGAGTGAGGGATGGTTGACATGGGAGAGGAGGATTGGTTGTTTGACTTTAATATCGCACATACACTACGCACATACACTGAGATGCCCGTTTCATGGATGGTGTTCTCTTCAGGTTACTGTCTGTCAAATCAGCAGGTTGGCTTGGGAGGTGGCTAGCATAAAGTGTCATTACATTGGGCTTGTTGGAGTCGCCTGTGTTACCGGGCTTTAGCATGGGTTCGGTCGTTACAAGGTGTTGGATGGCATATTGTTTTAGTTCCGTAAATTGTTTCATAGGAGCATTTTATCACATAGCAATCACGCAGCATGGGACTCGAAAATTGTTTAACCACTGTCCTTCAAGACAGCTGAGACATGTACTGGTATTGACAAGGCCACCTTATGGGCCACATGGGTAACGTCTATATACAATGAAGGTCTATGCTGTTTCTAACTCTCCCAAACCACTATTTTGGAACCATTTAGGCCTTGCCGAAGCCAGCGGTGTTGATGACGTTCTTGGCATCGTTGTAGCTAGAAGCCTTGGCAATGGTCTTGCCCTTGAAGTTGCTGAGGAAGCTGGTGTCAGTGCCACCAAGAGCACCGGAGCTGCCAAAGCCGTTGAGCTCGCAGTTGCGGCCGAGGCTGGCGGCGCAAGCGGTGTTGGAGCTGGTGGTGGTGCTGCCAAAGAGCTTGCCCTTGTAGCCGGAAACGATGGGGTTCTTGACGTTCTGGAAGATGTTGCCCTCGGCAAGGACGCTGCCAGAGTCAATCTCGAAGGCGTGGTCGGGGACGTCGTAGAAGTAGTTGTTGACGGCGTGGAGGAGGGTGTTGCCAGCGACCTTGGGGGCACGGCCGGAGCTGTGGTAGATGTAGTTGTTCTTGAAGGTGATCATGTCGTTGGCACCGGCAAAGTAGATACCCCAGTAGTGGTAGGTGTTGCAGCTGGCGGACCAGGAGCTGGTACCGTCGATCTTGGTGTTGGAGATGGTGACACGGTTGCAAGCCTTGTTTCCGAGAACAATGTGCTGACGACCGACGAGCGAGGTGGTGACATGGTCGATCCAGATCAGATCGGCATCGTCGACGGTGATGGCATCACCGCCCCAGACAAGGCTGGGGTTGAGGTTGGTGACATGAACGTTCTGGATGATGACGTTCTTGGCTCCAACAATGCGCAGGCCCTTGCCCTTGATAACACCCTTGCTTCCAACACCGATCAGACTCTTGTTAGAGCCGACCTTGATACCCAGAGTACCGGCCTTGTCGTACTTGACAGTGACCTTCTTGGCGTTGGGCTGGTAGTTGTCACACCAACCGTTCTGGTTGATGGAGAGCTGGCACTGAGAGCCAGTTCCCCAGGGGGCGCATCCCGTCTCGGTGGCGGTACCCTCGGTGCCGGTGAAGTCGATGGTGCGGTCGAGGTAGATGACGCGCGCCTGAGAGTCGCCGAGGTAGGAGACCAGCTCAGAGGCGCTCTTGGGGTAGACGGCAGAGGCAGAACCACCGCCAGTGGTGCCAGAGGCGAAGCCCTCGGCCTTGGTGGGGAGGGCACCGAAGGCGGCGGGGACGAGAGCCGTGACGGCGAGGAGGGTCTTGAAGAGGGAAGGCATGGTGAAGGAGTTGAGAGGAGGGTTGAGGGTGTAGAAACAGAATCTGTTGTTGTTGATATCGTCCATCTATATATCCCAATAGCTCGGTCCCTGCCGAGACTTTCTTGTCTCCTTGGCACGGCACTCACGGCAGCAGACGCAACTCCCAGCCCTACTTCGGTACCAACCCCTTCATCGGGTCAGTTCGGCGGGACGGGGCCCGGTGTGGGTTACCGGATCGGGCGAGGCGACGGCCTCTGATTCGTGGGCGATCGGAATCCCGTTGTTTCGCCCCGGTGGGCAATCCCCTGAAATAATAATAAGCATGACCGGACGTGGCGTGAGCTTTTTCTATGGAGCAACGTTTCTAGGACAGGGCTTTTGTGAATGATTGGTGTTTTTGCGAGTGTCGCTCGGACCGAGATGTATCATGTAAGTTGATTAAGGGTATTCGTGCCTCCATAGTGTCACGACTAGCTTCCTAGTAAAGGAAGGTTATTGTGAATAAACGCGAGTCCGTCGTTGAACCCGTTAATTTAAGCCGAGGCTCTGATAAGCTTAATTACCACAAGTGATTGGCCAATTACAGTATCCCAATTTGATCCCTATTGTTCTGGCTAAAAACATATCCGTGAGTGTCAGTGTTCTTTGTTCATGCCATCAGTGTCAAAGAGTGCTACGTGTGTATGAATATGTGCAAGAACAAGACGAGATTCGTCACAGTTTCCTCGTGTTCATGAAAAGTTCCTCTAGGTAAAGAAAACGTAATATATAACCTGGTCACGACCAGGGAAGTAGTTGAAGTATAAGCTGTGGAGTTTACAAAAACCAACCTCGACATCGCACGATCCCGGAGAAAAGAATATTGCACGAAACAAACGAGAATTCGTCATATTTGCTTCCCTTAGCGGAAAGCATAACCAGCATCATCATGTCTGACTCTCAGGGATTGAATGTCGGTGAGGCAATGCCTGAAGAAGAGGTCACCGCCTCACCCCAGCCGGAAGATGTTGAAGCCCTGGCTACTTCGTTCGAGGAGCTTTCGGTCTCGAAGGAGTATGATAACGCTAATCTCGCCAAGTTACCTGACGAGGTTGTTCTGGACATCATAAAGCATTTGCATCGACCAAGTTTGAAGAGTCTGGCTCTCACATCTATGAACCTACGCCGCATCGTGCGTCTTAACTTCTATCGCAGTAGGAAGTACAGGGTCTTTCGTCAGGCTTTGAGGTCGGGAGATCTAGCCAAGGTAAAGAGGTGTGCTATGTATGGCGCTGCCCCTGTTGACGGCGTCTGGAAGGCCGATTTGCAAGACTACGATGACCGCATCATAGAGTGTGAGTGCAAGACTTTGGTCTCGCATCGTCTCCACTACCCGATCCATTTCCTGACTCTAGGGTTGGACAAGGATGAGATAACTACAGACCAGTGCTTCGAGGTATTACAGTGGCTCGTCGACAACGGCTTCGATATCACGGTTGGGTCCGTTGATGACCGGCACTGGGGCTGGGGCGGCTCAAAGGTAGAGGTCGATGCCAAGATCGAGTTCGCCAAGACAATGAAGCACATACCGTGTTCCTTCTTCCATGTCTTCAAGATGTCTACAGACAGAGACAAGCTCGATGGTGTCGCCAAGATTGTATGCCACCTATCATCTCAGGGCTTCAACTTCCCCCGATTGGTACGGGGTGTAGGGTCGACCCTCAGAACTAAGGAAGAGTACGAAGAGTTTACTCCTCTCAGCTACGACTCGCCCCATCTCATTACGATGCTGATGAGATCATCTTGTCCACCCTCGCTACTCGAAGCCTTTCTGAAACAGCTCAAGCGTCAAGGTGTCAATCTGAGTTGCCCTCGCGACAGTTGTCCGCCTGAATTCCAGTACAGTGTGGTCGTAGATGATGACAGTGACGAGCGCCCCAACCCAGCACCGGCCATTCTAACTCAGGTTTGGGAGTTGGTTGCCGAGCTATACAATGACCTCTTTGATCCACAGAGGTGGAGGCCGCTTTCTGTCGGCGAGATAGGGGACATTTGGGTAGAAAAGGTGAGGCTACTAGATGAATACGAAGGTATCAGCAATATAGAGAAACGACTTCTCGTGGCTATTCTATCCGCCCTACGAAAGATCAAAGCCAGAGCCGAAGCATCAGGCGGTTTAGAAATCGAGCGAGACGCCAAGGCTTGCTGGCACGAGCTCTGCATGTCCTTCCAACACTTTTTTGACGACGATGAACTCCTAGACTCTCAGTTCCGGCACCGACAGGATAGGATGCACATGTTTGTCCTCTGGGTCAGCTGGGATCCGCAGAGGCTCTGGGACCAGAGTCTCAGGAAGGCTCCGTGTGGGAAATTTTCCAGGGGTCGGCATCGTATTGAGGGGCCGGTGAATATCATGAGTGATTGGCCGCAGAAGTGGCTCTGGAGAGATTCCGGTTGGCTAATTGATAGAGATCCTGACTGGTGCAAGATTCCTTTGAGGGAGTGGTAAGTCAGAGGTGTCTGGGTCAGACTAGAGTTGTGCTTATAGAGGGGCGTGTTTAGATGATTTGCCGCTTGATAAACACTCGACGTCATCTTGGTATGAATAAAGAACAAGTTTTCTCTAAATTGATTGGCCCCCGTGATTGTGCCATTTTCTAAATGCTCTCAAAATAGGGGCATTATCTTGTCGAGTTCACTATCATATACTATTAATATCTAGATCGCTTAAAAATCCATCTGATAGACCACAATCTTCATGTATTTGTTAGAGAAAAAGAAACAAGATCCTCATCATCCCCTGAGTAGTGACATGTCCTTTGTTGAAACTTGACTATTGATGGGCGGCTTCGTACGCGAGTGGATGACTCTTCTTTCATGTCTGTAATAGTGAAAGGGCTTTCAGCAGCCGTCGAGGGCAAAGCATTTATTTTCGTGGGTGTTTCTTTGCTATTTTCTATCATAAATGAAATGTAGGACAAAGAGAAACTTATTGAGTGTAGCATTCATTGAAGCATATAAGATGTCAAGATGTTTCTCTCTAGGTGAAACAAGTTCACCATTCAAACATCACACAGTTCCTGAACACAACATTACAACACATACAACACTAGTATCAACCCACCAACTTTCTCTTTGAGAAATCAAATCACCATCAACATGTCTGACCCACAAGGATCCAAAACCACCGAAATCGAGGGTGAAGGCGGCAGTGCCGTCTCATGCCAAACGCCTACAAACGATCAAGGACCAGACAACCCCAAGGCTCCAGTGGAGAAGCTTCCGGACCGGGTCGAGCAACCTGAAGACGCTTATCTTGTCAAGATGCCCAGCGAAATCATCCTCTCCATCACGGAGCATATGGATCGGCAGAGTTTGAGAAGCCTGGCCTTGACATCCTCTGAGTTGCACTACACCGTACGCGCCGAGTTCTATCGAAGCTTCAACTACGAGACATACCGTCTAGCCTTGAAGACGGGTGATTTTGACCAGATTCAACGATGTATCGCGCACAACGCTGCCCCAGTGGATATCGTCTGGGGCAAGGAGCATGAAGAACCCGCGACGCCTGCACATGAGAATCGCCGCGACCTGCTCGGGTACCTTGACCACAAGCCGATTAACTACCTAGTTTTCGCCTTTGAAGAAGGAAAGATTACGGCTGACCAATGCCTCTTTGTACTACGGCGGCTCGTGGAGAATCGTGGTGACATAGCCACAGCCTGGACCGACTTTGAAGACTTGGAGCCGGAAAGAATAGGTAAACGAGCCGAGTTCGCAGGGAAAATGAAGCACATTCCGCACTATTTCCTCCTTGCATTCCGGAAAGAAATCGATAATGCTAAGCTCGAGGGCGCCGCCAGCATCATCTGCTACCTATCGGCCAAAGGCTTCAACTTTCCGCGCGAAGTACCGGCCTACCTATACAATTCGGGCTTCGAGTCCAGATCCAGGAGTAGAGAGGACTACTTGGAGTTTGTGCCTATGGGGCGGACGTATGATCACGCCCCGATCACGTGGATGATGAGGTCGGCGTGCCCACCCTCGGTGCTTGAGGCCTTTCTGAAGCGACTACGGCGACAAGGTGCGACGCTGACCTCTCCTCTTGAGAAATGCCCCGAGAGCCTCCGATACCGCCAAAGTTATTTAAAGCACGGCGTGATAGACTACGAGCAAGACACAATGACGACTGAGCTTTGGTTCTTAGCAATGCAACTATACGATGACCTCCTAGATCCCCTTGGGTGGAGGCCAATCTACGACGGTGAGGTTAGCGACATATGGGAGTCAAAGCTGGACCTGTTGGACAGGTATCAAGGGATAGACGACTCCGAGAGACGCCATCTTGTTTCAATCCTGAAGTCCCTACGAAACATCGAGGATAAGGTTCGGGCGCAGGGGGTCTCGGTCTTCAGGCGTAACGCGAGGAGGGCCTGCTGGACTGAACTCACCGCGATGCTCCCCTCCGAATCTGAGGGGTCTTATATTTCAATGTTCAGTGACACTGACTCTCTGACCGACAGGGTACACAGGTTCTCTCTCCAAGTCCGCTTCGATGCCGGGCCGTGGTGGGACGCGTTTTACTCACGCTCCCCATTTGAATGAGTACCTATCAAGGGGAGGATTCCTAGGTGCAGTTCTTTTCCGTACGATCATTAGTCGTTCTTTCATGCTGAAGCTTTTGCTGATTTGATACTGGCTGAATACAAATATGGAGTGCCTGCAAATACCGCCACTGGGTCCGTTCCCTAAATAGCTTCCAAGGGCGAATGCCCCCACGTCTTTTTTAGCCCCAAGGATAGTTCCCCTAGTCCTTGGGGTTAGCGAAGAATGGCTACATACGAATTGAAACCAGTGGCGTCGATATTTCAACAAAATTTGGAAGGTTGAAACATACTCATGAAGCTTACCAAGAGAACGCCTTCGAGCGGAATCATCTTGTATATCCAAGCTGCAAAGGATCCTCGTGCTCATATCTGAATACATATCTACACCTCAAGCCCCTTAAATTACCCTGGCGAACCAGTGAGGGTGTCATTCTGCACATTGCGCAGAATCTACTGTTATGTGTGTAACATGTAGAAGCGCAGGCCAGCTCGTGTGGAGGCTGGCAAGGCAAATTCAGCCCCAGGCCAATCCAACAGAGATAGTACTTTGTCTATCGATGTGCAAGCAGGGCGTATCGCCAGAAGTACCGGACAGCATGCCCAGATTGTATCCCCCGTGACTTCTCATGAGAGCTCGTGCTCGTGGCTGAACCTCTTCCTACTCGATTTTATCCCCTTTCTTTTACTTTTAATTAGGATACTTTGCTGAATTTCCTTGTGAGTAATACCGTCTTTGTTTGTGCATCTACTAGAACCCCTCTACGAGGCCAAATACACAAAGAAAGGCAGACTGTATTCAGGTTCGGTTAACAGGGCCAACTTTGTCCATTGTTCGAACACAAATCAATGCAAGGCAGTAACATCACAGTATGTTCTCTCATTCTCATCAAAGTATTCATCATGTTACTCAAGTTTAAAGAACAACCCCAATAATGTCTGTTTCATTGTTAGCTTGAAGGTGGGTTGAGAAGCACGTATTTAATCTTCGCATACTCTTGATAGATTGGGTTTACAAAAAACAACTAGCATTCGTCACTAAGCAACAGCCTTCAACATTCATTTACTATCCTCTCGTAAATCATGGACGACCTCAGCCCTTTGGATTCATCGCTCCCTGATAAGTCGACTCGCCCTGCCCAGCATGGCCCGCTGGCTCTTCTACCAGCAGAGTTGATAATTCAGACCTTCAATCATCTACTAGATACCGGCGATTCGGGACGAGCTCTGGCACTGTCCTCTTTTGCAGTACGCAATGCCGTCATCGACATCTTCTATCGCCGAAATGGCAAGGAAATCTTCTTGAAGGGTCTTGAGACTGCCGATGTAGGCATTCTAAAGCGATGCGAGAAGTTCGGTGTAGCATCCACTAAATATGTCTGGGAAGTTCCCCGTCAGAAATATGCATTCAAGACCTTTTCGAGGTCAATGCGTCCCCCGTATCCTGGGTCCATCTGGCGTGCAGGAGGTCAAAGAAGAGCCAGCTATCACCGTCCCGTCGACCGCCTGTTGGAGAGCGCTTTTGCAGGAGATGTTATGGAACAGAAGCATTACGATGTTCTAAAGTGGTTGGTGGATAGGGGCCATGACGCAAGCAGCAGCAACGAACGTTTGCCTGGAAAGCACATGGTCAGGTCCTTGCCGAGTCAGCTGCAAAAGGTGAGAGACAGAGAGTCGATGCTCATGATTTCCAAAATGATTCGGCTCCTGAGCAGTCGCGGATTCCCTACCCCAGCTACCAAGTTTGCACTAAACAAGCTCCCTGAGAATGAGTTGGATCCAATCCCCAACTACCTCATCTCCAGCGGTGACTATCGTGGTATGACTTCAGATCTTAACGAGGTTAGGGGTCACTTGGTGTCTCTATCGATGAGGGCTCACTGCCCCCCCTGCGATCCTAAGGACCGTGTTGATGGACTACGAGGCTCGAGGGGTTAAGCTCGGCACCATGTATCTCGATCCCCCTGTGGCACTCGACGAGTATGAAGGTATACGCAAGCCCGATCCCCCGTACCATTTCCAAGGTGACGGAATTCACGCCTGGAACCCTACCGCTTGGTGGCATACCTGTAGGATGGAGGATTTGCTGGGGATGCTCCACGGTGACCGCTTCGGATTTTGGGGTTGGGAGGAGTCATACATAGGAGAGGTAGACGACATATTCTCAGCCAAGGTAGCTCTTCTAACCTGGTACGAGGCCATCACGGAAGATGAGAGAGAGTTATTAGAGGCAGTCATCAAGGCTATGAAAGACATCACCATCTTGTGGAAGTTGACGCCGCTCACCGGGCTCGCTCTTCAGAAGGCCTCGTGGGAGAAGCTGTGGACGTGTGTAACCCCTTTCTTTAATATGAGTTTCCTTAATATAAGCGGAACTGGGTTTTTCGATCTCCAGTACGAGCATAGGTGGGAGAATTACGATAGAAAAAAGCTGCACCGGTTCGCCTTCAAAAACTCACAGCCGTACAACCCTTGGCGAGCGTGGTACACGCAAACGGAGCTGCAGAAGCGCCGGGACGCATGGGGTCCAATGTCTGCCGAGGCCTTTGAGGAGGCGCTGAAAAAGGATGAAGAGTGGCAGCACATGTGGAGAATGTTTCGGTGGAGCAGATGCTTTAAAGACGATGAAGATTATGACGGGAAGCCCCGGTGGTATCGAGTAGGCATGGACGAGTGGTTGAGTACCGTCGAGAGGGACTACCCCCCTGAGTCTGACGATCCATGTGACGACTACAGTTGGTCAGGGTTTTTCAGCCGGCGTGGCAATATGGCTAGATGCCTTTAAAGGCGCCAAAGCTGGTGTGTTTGTTGTTTAGTTGATCAATCTATACATTCTCTTTACTTCCTTCTAGTGATTCCCGGTCAAGTGAGATGCGTACCTGCGTAAATGCCCCACAGCCGTTGGGCTACCCCGAAGCTATTCCCACGTCAGCAAACTATTCTCCCCTTGCTGGAAAGATTTGCGGCGAGCCAGGGGTTTTCTTTGGTCGGCCGTGCTGACGTGGGCCTGTCGTATCATGATCATGACTTTCCCCCTCCTTCTCTAGCACCCCAAGCTAATGCCGCATCTCCCGTCTCCCGTCTGCCAGGTTGCCGGCGCTATCCTTGCCGTGGAGGGGCGGCTACCAGATGAACACCACCAGATTGGTGCTATAGAAGTTTATTGGAGAATTTCTGCTACAAGGATGGACATCTAGAGGTGCGGGAATGGAGCTACCCCCGCTATGCCCTGCCCGTCTCTGTTCTAGGCCTCTCTCCCGCACCTGGCGATTGATAGACCACAGTCAATGGATGCTTGGAAACGGCAGTAGCACCACGTCAAGAGAAGAAAGAGCTGTCCTGATCCATAGTAAGACCCAGTATATACCCCGTCCACTCAATCCATTCTTCCCCAAACACAACCTCTCTCTGTACAACAAACACTCTCACCATCCTCGCACACCCAAGAAAAAGCATCCGTCATCATGGCCAACGAGAACGAAGAACAGGCCACCACTCCCGCCGCCACTCCCGCTCCCGCTACCAAGTCACCCACCAAATCCCCTAGCCCCGCACCCCTAGTGTCCTCCTCCCCGCCACGAGGCGAGCCGATCATCGCCGCCGACGATGTGGTATGTCGTGATAGCTTCCATGCGCTTTACACCATCATAAATGACAGATCGTTGACGCATGTGTTTCACTATAGGATGACAACTTTGACGATGCCGATTCAGCTCTTGGATCTGATGCGTACGTGCAACCAAGCTCCCCAAGAAAGCACAGCATTAACACACCGCACAGCGCAAGCTCTACAGCTTCAGTAACAGCCAGCATCCTCGAGTACCGAACCATTCAGGGTCGAACCTTTCACAGCGGCCGCCATTCCACTGAATACTTTACTCCCAACGACTACCAGCAGCTCAAGTCGCAGGACATTACCCACCACTACCTCACCGTCCTCCTCGGCGACAAGCTATTCCTTGCACCCATTGCTGGTAATGATGTCAAGGTTTGTCTAGACAACACTCCCGCTTGCTCGCCAGTTGCTAAACCCTCGCCAAACAGAAAGTCCTCGATGTCGGTACCGGCTCTGGTATCTGGGCCATGTACGCCTGTCTTGTCCTTCTCGTCATGCTCTAAACTAACCATCCAAGCGACTTTGCAGACCAGCACCCCCAGGCTGAAGTGATCGGCTCCGACCTCTCCCCCTGCCAGCCATCATGGGTGCCCCCCAACGTCCAGTTCGAAGTTGACGATGCCACCCAGCCTTGGACCTGGAAGGACAACGAATTTGACTTCATCCACATCCGCTACCTGTTTGGCGCCATTGCCGACTGGAACGCTATCTTCCAGCAGGCCTACCGCTGCTGTGCCCCCGGCGGCTGGGTTCAATCCTGTGAGGCCGATGTGCACTTCTTCTGCGATGACGACACGGCCGACGACCCTCAAGTTGCGCCTTACCTTAAGACGTGGGCCAAGCTGTACGAGGCCGGCGGAGCTGAGATGAAGAAACCATTCTTTGTGCAGCAGGAAAATTTACAGGAGAAGGGCATTGAGGCGGCTGGTTTTACCGACATGAAGGTTGTCAACTACAAGGTAGGACACGCACTATATGATCTCAATATCGTCACCACGCTCTGTCGCTAACACTGGTCAACAGCTTCCTGTCGGCGGATGGCCCAAGGACCCCAAGCTCGCCGAGGTGGGTCGCTTCGTAAAGCTGACCATGGAGAACGACATCGAAGGATACACCCTCTTCATGTGGCACAATGTGCTCAACTGGCCCAAAGACGAATACCAAATCTTCCTTATGGGCATGCGCAAGATTCTGGCCAACCGCAAGGTCCACGCCTACATGATGATTCGCTATGTGTATGCCCGGAAGCCCGAGGCTTAGATGAGACACTTGGTAGACTTGTAGACCTGGCATAAGTAGATACGATTGATGAGTGGCATGGTGTTATTTGCATTGTTGGCGAGGATGGCGAAAAAGAGGTGGGAGTGGTGACAGACAGGTGCGAGAGGCATTCATAGATCAGCCTGAAAAGCAAGTGATATCTTATCGATGGAGAGCATAGCAATTGAGATCTCCATTACAACCTGCTGGTGCAACTTGATTGACATGGCATCCACAGGCAGGCACGAGGACCGGGCTGGATCTTGCATGCCACCTTGCAGTCACGGATCCGGCGCTGTCTGCCTCGCGAAATTCTTCTCCAGAGGCAATGGTCCAGACGTGGAAAAGAGGAGCTCCTTCCTCACTTCCAGGGCAAGCCCCAGATAGCAATGAAAAAGAAAAAAAGAAACACGCCTGTCAGACGTCCATCAACACCCATCCCGACCGCGCGCCCGAAGGCAAGACCGCAGAGGGGATCGAGATCATCAAGAGAGAAAAAAAACACTCTCTATACAGTAGCTGCACAAGGCAACCACCGCCATCCTTGCGGATGGTGCGAGAGGACCAAAGTATTCACTCTAGGGTGTCGAGGATATGCACTCATCAACCAGGGTGGGATCTGTGGCTCTTTTGGAGAACCAAGAGAAGGTCGAATACTATAGAAATGATTCTCCTGGGGTGATGGGTTAGCAAACTGCCAAGTTGGAAAGCAAAGTGTAGATCGCCAAAGTGAAGCGCTTGCCAGGCTGCAAAGCTTGTTTGCAGGCTTGGAGAGCGCTTCAGAGTGGAGAGTGCTACTGTAGGGGTAGACTTACTGAAGTATTGTCGACATGAAGAAGAAAAGAAGAAAAGTCCAAAGGGTGCGAGGGAGGGCGACGTTTTATAGACGGTGGGTGGGGCTGCCAATCAGTCACCTTCACCGCCTAAAAGTTTTTCTGTCCGGCAGAATTTGGTGTGCCTGAATTTTTCAGTGGAGAACGTGCAGGGCGGTGACACACGGTTTGCTTGGCGGAGTGGATTTCACGATGGAGCTTTTTTCTTTGTTTCGGCGGTTTGAGTCGTGTTGAGCCCGTCGGTGAGGCGGACGGAGATGAAGGGATCCATGAGATCTCCATATTTGAGGTGGAAAAAAGAGGTTGGACGAATCGTCTGCTATGGGTTGGAGATGCGGCTCCGGATAGCGACCTGGGTGCTCGGCTTGTGATGCTTGGCATTAGACATGAGGACGGCTGTCGGTGGCATCTACTTGGGATGGACTGTATGTTTGCTCTGTTAGCTTGGGTCAGTTGTTATACGCTTGGTACTTTGCATGAGAGTATTATATTGTGTCTACGATTCATGGGCAATAGGCACGTGGAATTTGTGCAGGCCTTCGCCGTTTATGTCCATGAAACTGAAGATACTGTCATACACGGATGCCTCTCCGTTTTCTATCAATTTTCCTCCATAACAAAATTACGAGGTCACAAATGTCAAACCCCCTTAAAAAGAAAGTAGCTACATGCCACTCGCACTCTCTGTCCGTTGCTGGAGTCCCTGCTGTATCATCGCCAACCAAAGACAGGCTACCCTGGAGATGCCCAAATTCACGATGATTTCGAGAAACCATGGAATATTGGTGGTATTCAACCCTGACCACTATTTAGCATGCCTACTGTAATGTTTTATTTTGGCGGAAGAGCCGTGAGCCTTTTGACTCTATCAAGAACGTGAGGGTAGGCCGTATGCAGAACGCTTCAATTCTCATGTCTAGTTGTCGGTGATGCCATCACTACTTCAATGTGCAACATGTCACAAACTAGCATCCTTGACCTCACGATACAGTCCCTCCCTCTCAATCCACCCCTTAATCTCCTCACTAACCAACTCATCCAACTCCTTAACATCACCACTCTTCACAACCTCCCTCACTCTCGAGCTACTCACCCCTTCACCACCCTCATCACCCTCCACGATCTCAACCCTCCCAGCCCACGCATCATCTCCCCCAACCTCTCCCAGCCTCGCATGCGTCAACCAAGCCCTCTGCTCTTCAACACCTCCCCATGTCTCATCCGGTCTCGTAGTAACCCTCACTTTTGCAGTGTCAAAGAATGGTCCCAGCGCAAGTCGCATTCCTCCTTCACCGTAGTACTTTGGGTTAAAGATGCGAACTATCGTGTCGAATCCAGCGAGAAACGTCTGCGTCACTTCCCCGTAGAACCCCGACTGAACAATCGCCCTAGCCTTGTCGTGAAAAAACGGCATCGTAGTGACAGCAACATCAACCTCCAACCCTTCAACCTCACTAACCAACTCCCTCCCCAAAGCCTCCATCATGCCCAACCGGATCGGAAAACTCGCCGGCTTGGGCGCCTTGTCCGCATTATTAACAGAAAGTAGAAGCATAAGCCTACTACTACCATGGGACCGCAGCGCAGACCGCGCCATGCCCGCATGCGCGAGCGTGGGCGGGTTGAAGCTCGAGTCGAGGATGATGAGGTCCCGGACAGGGTGGGACGGCCGGCGCGGCGCGGGGGTGTTGGAGACGTGGGGCAGGGTGCAGAGGATGCGGAGGGCATCCGACGAAGACTGGAAGGACGCGAGAGCCCGGGAGAAGGTAGGGACGAGGGAATTGGGATGCGGGAGAGGCATATTGACTGGCTGCGTTGATTCTGTAGTTGTGTTCATGATGTTGTATCAAAGTGAGTTAATAATCAACGAGAACCTGAAGTTCAAGGATAAAGCCAGACGTGGGGCATACCACCATCAACCATGAAGATGCAACCACTATAACCGCTTATTCATATTAAAACATGCCAACACCTATATCTCATCTCTTCAAGTTCCATATAAAAGAATTCAAGTCGCGAGACGAGAAGAACCCAAAAAACTCCTCTAGACACCATCAATCTCACCACCTACGAATACAATTCATTCAGCACTCTGTCCATCCATGACACCTCTCGAGAACCACTCCGCCACCGTGCTGAACCTATCATCGCTATTCTCTAGATCACCCTTGAACAGGTCATGCTTGTTTGCCCTCTCCCTCTGGCCCTCGCGCATCTTACGGATCATGTCGTTCTCTCCCGCACACTTGGGACACTCGGGCTCGCCGTCCTTGCCACTGTTTCGTACGCATCGCTGGTGGAAGCTGTGCTTGCATAAGAAGTGGACAGCGGGGAGGTCTAGTCTCTGGCTGCAGTCTGAGCACCATGTTGCCTGGAACACGGCTGGTTTGGACCCAAGATCGGCTAGCTCCTCTCGACGCTTCTCCGTATCTCCTCGAAGTGTGTTGATTCGGTGTCGGTTGGAAGCAATCTCCTTGCGTTCCCTCGTGATTGTCTCATGAAGGTAGGGTTTGATCATGCCCATGGTGGCTACACCACCACCTGAAGATTGTCCTACCAGAGTCTGGATCACCTGCAGAGGCGCCATCAGTCCGTCCTTGTCAATCTTGGTCAGGATGTGGGACAGCTCATCCGGCCCAGCTTCCTCCAACACGCGCGGGTCTGAAGTCAAGTATGCCAATGCAGCGGGGTAAAGCTGCGGCTCTTCAGGACCATACTTCCTCAAAGCCTTGATCGCCCCTCGAGTATCCTTGGCTGATGTGTAAGACCTAAAGATGTCAAAGAGAAGACCCGCCTGCTCCTTCACAAGCACTGTTCCATCATGGAAATCCGCCAGATGCGACAGGAGCAAAACGTTTGAGCTCTCCATGGGGACGTGGTCACCTTCAATAAGCTTCTTGGCCTTTGCCTCCCACTCTTCCTTGTGATGCTGGCCCTTCTTCTCGCCCGCCTTGTACAAATACATTTCGAAAAGGGTAGTATACAGGTCGGTTCGATCACTGTCTTCAAGCTCTTCTTCCTCCAAGCATGCCTCGAGAAAAACAATAAACTCATCGGGATGGTCGATAAAAGATGAGAAAGCGGTTCGTGGAGGAGGAGGGGTATACTTTGGTGCAGGGGCGTCGTCATCCACCAGGAGATTGCTATCACTTACGACCTTTGTGTTTCCAGGTGTCCCTGGAGATGCAATCGTTGAAGTGTTCATGTATGGTAAGGGGAGAAGACTGGACAGGTTCTGGACCGCACTGGCAGCTCCAGCGGCGAACCCTCCACTAGTAGGCGTATCTGTCGCATTCTGCACCACCACTGTACGTCTGGGACGGTAGTTGCCTGTGTAATAATCCACAAAGAGTTTTGTAGCATCTTGAGGGCAGTTCTCAATGAGCACTCGGGCATACTTTTGAAGACAAGGGTAGGCCTGGACATGTCAGCAAACGGCTCTCTTGATATCTCGATAAACGTACTATATCCGGGTCCTGGCGCCAGATAAAGTCAAGCGCTTCTGAGTAGTTCTTGGAGTCCTCAATCAAGATGTCAACTACAAGATCGGTCTCGCCATGCTGCTTGGCAAGGTATGCCGCCTGTTCATAATAACCGCCTTGCCTGCACATGGCGATTGCGGTGTCAAGATCAAACTTGAGGTCACCCGGGGACTTGATGAACTTTTCCAGTTTGTTGATATCCTTGAGCTTGGCATAACAGTTGAGGAGGAGGGTGGTATGGTCAGCCGTCGCCTTTCTGTGCTCATGGAGCTGTTCCAAGTACTGGATAAGATTGTGGATGCGTTGCGTGTCGAGGAACTGTCCATGTTAGCTTATGCAACGCACCAAAGCAAACCTACTCACCTTGCGAATGACTTGCGATGGCTCAGTTGTGTCGATTGCTCGAATATACTGAACCATGGCACCGTCGTAGTCGGCTTTTTGGTAAAGATGATCGCCAAACCGGCGATAGATGAGGCTTTGTTGCTCAGCATCCATACCGGACTTTTGCGCCAGCTCGATAGCCAACGGAAACATGTTTCTCTGGTACAGCATTTCCAGCCTTTGCTGTAGGCTCTTTTCGTGGTATCGGTAAATCTAGGACGGTCAGAACTGAGCTTCACCATAGCTATTGGAATGTCCTACCTTGCCATCTTGAGCAATGGTGTAAAAATCTCCCCAGATATCGACAAAGAATCCCACAGGCGACATCAACGTCTCGGTGTGGCCAATCACTCGAAGATCCATATCCAACATGACAAAAGATGACGCATTGAAGAGGGAATTAGCCGTGCTACTTCCAAAGCGCCGTCTCATAGCCTCCGAGTCTTTACCGCTGTGACTTGCCGGCGGACAAGCAAGAGCCACATACTCATGATATATGTCGACCTTGCTCTTTGGTGACTCGTACGCTTTGGGTGGTCCACGGCCTTCCAATGTGTAGGTGTATATGGCATCGTCTCGCGCAACCACGACACCATCTGTATTCGGATCTAGTGTCATACAGCCAACTGCGCATCCGGTATCCTCGACGGTTTTAGGGGGAAGTCCCTGGCCCTTCTTCGACAGGCCCAGCTTCAGTATCCTGGAAGTCGTTGAGACGAAAAGGTTTGTGAGTTTGAGTTTAACGTCGGTCGTAAGCTGTACGCCGGTGACCGGCTCCTCGGACTCAAAAACTATTCGCTGTTTCGTTCCGAGATCGTGGATGAGCTCGCCTCTGATGACCGTGACGGAGCCATTCGTAAATCCTACGGCGATCTGGGTAAGGTCGTCGGTAGCCGCGAATGCCGAGATCTATACATGTTAGCCTTTTGGCAAATGTAAAATACCATATGGTAATCTTACTGGAAATTGCCGGCGGTTGTTGTTGATGGACACGGTGCTCAAGCATGTGGGCAGGTTGGTCTTTTTGACCAGCTTGTCAAGCGCCCACACCTTCAACACAGGCTCGCTGCTCATGTCCTCCTGTACTCCCATCAGTATCTCTCCACCAAAGCTCAAGATCGTCTCCTCGACCCAGCGCATCCAGACTCACCGCAACCGTCAACAACAAACTCGTTCCCTCAACCTGGCGCATATGCGTGATGCTCCCTGCCTCGTAGGCCTGGAAGCGCTTGATGACCTTCCAGGCCTTTCCTATGATGCTGACATATCCATCGAAAGATCCGATAAAGAGGCTGTCGGAGCCGGCGCACACGCTCGCGATCTCGTTGCCTTCGAAGAGCTGTCGGGTTTCATCGTCGGCGAGGTTGATTTGGGTGACGTCGAAGAAGTCAAACGACTTCCACTGTGATGAGGCGTTAGCAGATTATCAGTGACGGCGTTCCAATTCTAGAGAGCTAGTGGGCGCGCGACGAGGGCCTCCTTACCGAGATGGCCATCTTGATGCATCTGGCAGCGTCTTGGGTTGGGGAGAATGGATGCTCCGCGGCCGCGCGATGACGATGGTGGGACCTGGGGGTAGCTTGGAGCTTGCCTAGCGCCACAGTGGCTGCAAGGCTCCACAGGCAGCTATCCTCATGAACTCAACATCCAATTCTTGTTGCCTGATATCTATCTATGTGATGGAAATCTTGTAGGGATATAGACAGATAACGTAGAGAGTAAAGTTAGACTGAATTGGTTCTTCCGCTATTACGACTATATGCGTAATCAAGAGGGCTACAGTATTGGTAGCCCTGCCAATGGATGTCAGACTGCTCAGACGCCCCTTGTAAGCACCGTCCTTGGGCACAATCTAACTTCAGTACCAAGATAACATGGGGATGATATGATACAAACATTTTCAGGGTATCATAGATGGTGTATTATAGGACCCAATGTCCCAGACTGCCTATAAGTTCTGAACCAGGACTCTATCCGCAACCAAAAACACAAAAACGCTCTGTCTCGCCCAGATCCCCAACCGAACCCAAGCCGTCCCAAGATAAACAAAGCATCAATCATTTACAAACACAGACAAAAAAAAATTACTCCTGCTTGGTGGTTGGAGTCGTGGGGGTATTCTCCTCCTTCTCATTCTTCTCGCCAAGTACCTCTCGTGGAGTAATCAGAGGGCTACTCAAGCCACCGATACTCCCGCTCACACTTTCGGCTCGTCCATGTCCTAGCAAGCCGCTTCTTACGCTGGCTCCGTCCCCTTGCTTGGCGTAGAAACTGTTCCGGTCACTAGAGATCGCTGGTCCAACGCCTGTAGCTGAGTAGATACTGGTGCGTTCAGTACCCATGCGTGGCCCGCCATGAAGCCCAGGTGTCGGTGGCATGCCTGTAGCATCAATGTTGGCGCTCAAGACACTGAGAGGCAGGCTTTCACGACTACCACCCCAAAGGGATGAAGGGGCAAGAGCCCGCACAGATGCATCCGTATCTAGAGATCGTCGACGACGTCGCTTGCTCGATGACGCTAGCGTAAGGATGGATGCATTGTCGGTCAGAAGGTTATTAGCAGTAGCCGAGGTATACGTTGTTGGGTTGCCAGTCGGGGCTAGGTGGGCTGGAATCGCGGATGCTGGTGCTGCAGTCGTTGGGAATGGTTGGCTGAACTGGATAGACTGGGTGGTGCTCTGGTTCTGGGGATTGCCATTGTTATGGCCTTGCCCACCGCCGTTGGGTGCCATCGATTGAATCGTGGTCAAGGTTGTCGTCAAAGATCGCACTGATGGCGCAGGACTTGAAAATGTGCTGTCTCCCCCCCTCCTGGATTCAACCCCTCCGCCAACGGTACGGCTCGTCCCAGCCAAGGAGCTTGCGCCATGGCTGGGCGCCGTGATGGATCGCGACGTCTCATGATCCGTCAACACGGTGCCCGCCAAGCTCCTCCTCCCTACCGTTGGCGGAGCCTGATTCTCCGTCGAAACTCGGGATGAGCCGTTTACGCTGGTATTACTTGTGCCGGTGTGGGTGGTGGTGAAGGTACAGGCGCTCGTTCCGTCAGGGACGTCATTGCCAACATGGCCAGATTCCGGGTACGGGTTGTTCTTCTTGTGAGTGCGCTTCTTGTGCCGTTTGTGTCGCTCGCCGTCGGATGATTTGAAGTTGGTGAGCTTCTTCACCCATGTCGTAAAAGGTCTCCTACGCTGACCTTGACGGTCTGGGGAGGTTAGCTTCAACTTGCTGATGGAACGTCGCCTAGTGGTGACATGGATCAAGGAGATGGGCCGGCGCCCAACGGATTTCTAGCCGAGACACTCACCATGCTCCTGAGATATCGCGTCGGTCGTCGCCATGGAGTTCGAAAAGTGCTTCGACGAATCCGAAATGTTCAAGTCGAAGGCTGGGCAGCGGTGTTGGGCAGCGGATGGAGGTGGGGAGACAATGACAGTGGAAAATGTACTCGTGACACAATCTGTGATGAAGGACGGATGAAAGAGGGGAAAGGACCCAAGAAAGGAGGTTGGTAGAAGACGTTCGTCTAGCAACGCAGGCGCAGTTGGAGCAGCATGGACATGGACGTGGGAGGGACGGCTGGATGCGGCGAAGCATGATGGCGGGATGGAGGGAGGAGAGGTCACGTGATGAAACTGGTGAGGACGGCAAAGGGGCTCACAAGCCACCCTGGGGTCGGGTTTTCTATTTTTGAAGCGTCAACTGAAACAAGCAAATAACGTGGAGATTGCTACATCAGACCTCTCGTCGTCTCTTTCAGGGGACATCAAACGAACGTCTGGTGGCTTCTCCCCATTAATTGCAAGTGACGGCCTCCTCCAATCCACAGCGCTAAGATGCATCGCTCTTGGCGCCACTTTCACCACGTGGGACCCTGAATTTGGGGACGGCACCCACTGTCTGGTGCCTTAATTAGATGGCCCCAAGTCAGGCCAAGACCTGGACCAGGCACCCCAGCTTCAACCTCCAGCATCCATCTTTGATCCGACGTCATCGTCAACAAACGCGTCCATCATCGAGAGCAGAATGATACTCGGTAGAGTATGACCATCCGACAACTTCCTCAGGATGTCGTCGACAAGATCAAGTCATCGGTCAACATTACCTCCCTGAACGGGGTTGCATGTGGTCTCCTCGCCAACTCGCTGGATGCAGGTGCCTTCAAGGTCAACATCTCGATCGACTACAGTAGGGGAAATTGCACTGTTGAAGACGACGGTTCGGGGATTCCTCCTGACGAGTTTAAAGATGCGGGGGGACTAGGGAAGCTCCACCGTGAGTGATACCGTTAATCTACCCAACCAATGCTAACTCGTCGAAGACACGTCCAAGTTCCCTTCTCGGTCTTCTATTCATGGGAAACATGGCAATTTCCTAGCATCATTGGCAACGCTATCATTGCTGTCCATAACCTCCCACCACCAGAGCCGTATCTCACACAATTCCATCACCATCCACAACTCCAAGGTCCTGGCAAGGCATCTTCCGTCACCCCCTGAGTTGAGGCTTGCTAGCTTTGACCATGGAACCCGTGTCACAGTCCGAGACCTCTTTGGGTCCATGCCCGTTAGAGTCAAGCAAAGAACTTCCTTGACTGAAAGACCTGCTCTTGACAAGGAATGGTCAAAACTTGTCCGAGAAGTCTTGGCCATGTTGCTGGCTTGGCCATCAGGTGTCCATGTGTCAATCAAGAATACAGCTGCGCAGCGTGAACTTCGATTCCGCCCGTCAGACAAGACGGACATTGTATTAAAAACTTCAAGGCTGCTCATGCAGGCTTCTCTGGCCGACTCGAGCGATGTCGATTGTTGGGTCCCTATCTCAGCATCATGCGGATCAGTCTCGGTCAAGGGCTGCATCTGTACAAATCCCGTTGCGACACGGCGTTCTCAGTTTATCAGCCTGGGAATTCACCCAATAATGAACGAGTTTGGCACGGACGTTCTGTATGAAGAAATTAACAGGGTCTTCAGCAACTCCAGCTTTGGTGTTATTGATGGTGATGAGAACAAGAGACCCGAGGACTCGCCGAAGCTTGAAGGTTTCTCAAGCAAAGAGCTGAGAATTCGAAAAGGTATCGAGCGATGGCCAATGTTCTACTTGAAAATCACGATCCCGGATTTCGATGATGTTGATGGCTCTGATCGGCTCGAGAGTCAAGGGCAAACGTTATCGGCGATTCTGGACCTATTAAAGGCGACCTGCTATGGCTTCCTCAAAAAGCACCATTTTCGACCTCGTAAGGTCCGTCTTTCCCCTGATGACTCAGTATTTTCGACATCAAGGACACTCAGTAAATCGAGGAAGTCGTCTAAAAAACAGTCGGCCTCGTCTTCGAGTAGTTCAAGAGCCGGCTCAGCCACCCCTGTGCCCAGAGATGCCTCTGGGCCGAGAGCAGATAGCCCATTTCATGGATGGCATCGTGTTAAAGCTGGAACGGGCACGCCGCTCGGCGCCAGCTCGAAGATGAACGACGCCCCGACAAAGCTGCAAGATCAGACTCCCACCCGTCCACTCATTGGCGAAGGTGGGAAACTCCTACGCAAGCCTTTCGATGAACCCTCGCCCGAGCCGGAAGAGATCCCGCCCTCTAAAGCATCAAACACGACTGCAGCGATGTCTGCTCTGGACGGAGATACGGCGACATTAGCCACACAACCCCGAAAACAAAGCAAGTGGCTACAAGGGATTCTTGACTCGTGGGAGAACCCTGTGTTTGAAAACGTCCAGCCCGCAATACCATCGATTGACGATACAAACTTCCCTCCTGCGCCTGGACTATCACATAGCTGTGGGAGAAGCAGCCATGCGAATATCATATTTGACGCCGGATCCATGAGCCTCAGCAGTCGGATCTCGCGCCAAGCGCTCACAGAAGCCACTGTGATCTCGCAAGTCGATCGCAAATTCATACTTGTCAAACTTCCTTTGAAGGATGCCGGGCCTGGCAAGCAGAGCTCTGCTCTTGTCATGCTTGATCAGCATGCTGTTGATGAGCGATGTCGGCTGGAAGACCTCATGGCAGACTACTTTGTTCGAGACGAATCGACGAAACAAGTCTTGCCCGCTACTGAACCCCTTGAGCGCCCCCTTGTGTTCGAAATACCACTCCAGGAGCACTCTCTTCTGGACCAGAATCGAGACCGCTTTGCTGCTTGGGGAATCGTGTACCAAACTCCCACCCCAAGATCCCTCTCGCAGCCAAGGAAAGTCATCGTCACAGCCCTTCCGCCAAGCATCATGGAGCGTTGTCGCCTCGAGCCCCGCCTACTAATCGATCTTCTCCGCATTGAGGTCTGGCGCAGCGTCGATGAAGGTGTCCCCCTTTCGCAGCCATCCGACTCTGACCGTGACAAGTCGTGGGTCTCACGGTTCCACGGCTGTCCAAGGGGTATCCTGGAGATGCTGCACTCCAGGGCTTGTAGAAGTAAGCACACATATACTCTCTCCCAAGTGTTCCTTGCTGACTTTTTTTTCTAGGCGCAATCATGTTTAACGACATCCTTAGCGTTGAGGAGTGCGAACAGCTTATATCTCGTCTCTCACGCTGCGTCTTTCCCTTTCAATGCGCTCATGGCCGGCCGAGCATGGCGCCGTTGGTTGACCTTGGGGCTGGGGCCAAGTTTGGTGGGTGGCAGGAGAGGGAGAAGCAGGCCGAAGTACGATGGAAGAGCTGGATTGAGGAGTCATGATGGGTTGCTTGAATTGTTTACCGATACCCCAGGATCACTGTTTTAGGTATTCTGCCGAGAAATTCAATGGTGATATTCGTCATTACATCCATATATAAGACAACTATGGTACATTTATCCGCTGAATGTACAAAAGCATACAGCCTGATATCCATCCACGATATGAAGAATGCCATTGCACCTTTGATGAGACTATCTTGCAGACTCGGCCAGGATATCCAATAATGCAAATAGCAAAAGGATCCAGAGTCCCCAACGCCAACAGCTTGCCACCATGGCAAGCGCGATATGATGCTTCATGTCCTCCAACGCCAATCTTCCTACACCAACGCCAAGTATGCAGCAATATAATAGGGGGATCTAAAATCCAAGGGGGTGTGAGAGAGGGTATGAGTTTTTGAGAGTGACAGCTCAAGAACTGATTAACCGTTCATGAGACGCCCAGGGTATTTGGGAATGAGAGAGGCTTGAGACAATTACGTTGCGGCCTGTGTCTCAGCCGCCTCAGCCGCGAGTTCTGCGTTGTGACGCTCAAGAGCTTCGAGCTTGCGCTGCTCGGCCTCTTCGTCGGACTCCTGGACCCAAACCTTCGTATCATGGTTCCAACGGTGGCTGCAAGAATCAACGTTAGCAAATGCAAAATGCATGCAATACGCAAAGACGAAACAAGGTTGCATTGAGGCGTCTTTGGTAATGCATAAAGGGGGCTAACGTACCCTGACCAGTTCTCAGTCACCAAACTCTTGGTGTCGTACTCGTCAATGAGGATCTTGTTAAAGTTGAAAGGCACACGGGCCTTGACACCCTCAAATTCCGAGATTCGCATGGGCCATAGGTCCTGGCTGTTGTAACGATGCTTATTCTTACAACTCCAGACACCCGGGCGCTCAACCTCACGTTCTCGCAGGCCGGTGATGTCGATGAACATGCCGTTCTGCATATCAATCCAGCGGCCGTCAATGATGTTCCTTCCGTCACCACGATCAATATCGACGTGGTGGGGGTTGATGTCGAGGAGGTACTGCTTGGAGATCAGGTTCCCTGTGGCGGCATCTGTGTAATTATAGACGTGTTCGGTGCGGTTGAGCGTGTCACCTATCCACTGCAAAGTATGGTTTGCAACCTGAACGTCGAGGTCGTAATCCCAAGGCATGATCTGGCCGTTCCACCACCAGCCCAGGAGAGTACCATGGGCAATCCAAGTCTCGGCGCCGTAGCCATCCATTGTGGAGAGGTAGCTTCGGATGAGGTCACGGAGGACGAAACGATGCTCTTCGTAGGGGACTTTGTCTTGGAAGTAGCGGCGGTCGTAATGGCCAAGCTCAAGGTTTCCACCGGCTTCCCTGAAGTACTTTGGTGTCTTTTCTTGTTCGCGCGAGACTAGACCTGAGTCTTCCTTCTTGGGGAGCGCGAGAGCGGCGGGTGTAGAGATTGAGGCGAGGCCCCAGAGGAGTAATGATCTGACGGAGCGCATGTTTGCTGTTGCGCGACAGAGTCGCGAGGGCGGAGGAGCGTTTGGAGGGCGATATTCGAGGTGGATCGAGGGAGCGGATATGCTGTAGATAAGGAGGGGACGAGGTTCAAGGTCGAGGTGGGTGATTCAACGTTGCTGCGTCGCAAATCGCAGTGAAGAGGAAACGGGTATAACAATGCTTTGACGGAACAGTAAGAAGGTAAAGGCGCCGTGAGTCCCACAGACTCTTTGTATGTGAGGGTCGCCTGTTGATTAAAATGCGGAGAGGAGATGTAGGAAGAAGAGAACGCAGCGGGCGTCACCCAACGTCAAGATGAATGACGGAAGCAGTGACAGGGGAAAAAGGGTTCGGGAGGTGGGCGGGCGCCGGGCGATGGCAGGGCAGGGGTCAAAAGGGCACGCGCCTCCTTGCCTAGCATGGACGGCTTTTTTGCGAGACGGTATCGAGTACAAGTGCAACACGGGAGACATTGGTGTCAGACATTGTACAATCAATCAAACCCCAAAAGGAGTTCTCTATCAACAAACTCGACAATAGATTGTTCCCTTGTGAGCCGCCAAAAAACGCCATACGTTCCCCTTTCCGGTGTCCTCTTGATCTAGAGCATCTCGCCTGTCAGCACTCAAATGCCCTCCCTAACTACGCGTCAGCTCCCTCACCCCACGGCAATCAGCACCCGTGCCCCCGACTTTTCTAGTGGTACGTGGACATTCCCAGCGACGAGGCTTTGGCGCCCTTCATCTTGGCCGTTTCATTATGTGCAGCGCCAATGCTTACCGCAGAGCAGACGCGGCGACTAGGGAGACGTAGACCCCGGGCATGCCAAGCATCAGACCCCTCCAGCAGTGGCGCAGTCCCGTCGACGCTAGGCTCTTCGGAGGAAGCAGTCGTGTGCTAAATGGCCTCTGTTGACAGTTGATCGTCATCACTGTGGAACTAACTCAGCGCCATTGAAATGAGGCCAAGTCTTTGTCTCTCCTCCAAGACATCTCGAGGTTGGTAGAGGTACGAAGATGAGATCACAATCCTGCAGGATTACGGTTGTCCCGATGCATAACAACAGAGTTCAGCATGGCAACTCGAGAGTTTAACCAACCGGTTCACGGCATGTCATGGCTGACATACGGCAAAACGGCATCCTCCATCGGTAGCTCCATCGAGCCTGGGCTTGGCCAGCAAAAAGAGCGTCGTCATCACCCTCCGGTTTTGGATTTTCGACTGGCGAAAATATCCGAGCTGCCGGTAACCAAGCGCCCGCCGCGAGACGATAAGCCAGGACTCCTGATGCAACCTTGACACTGGCGCCACAATACAACATCACCACAAAATGGTGAACAACACCAAAAAGATGATCCACGAGCTGTTACTCGTGTGGCGTCTCTCCCGCCGGGAATTGAACCCGGGTCTCAAGCGAATTGTCTTAATGACAAGCTTGCATACTGACCACTATACTACGGAAGATTGGTGGTTGTGTACAACCACTGTAGTGAGAGTTCGATGTCACGTGGACGACGATATCTTGTTTATAACCTCTGGCAACCCCCCGACTTGAAAAAAATTGAACTCAGCACTTCGTTTGACAAAAAAGGAATCGCGCCTTGAGGACGCTGGCGATCTCTCCCGCCGGGAATTGAACCCGGGTCTCAAGCGTGACAAGCTTGCATACTGACCACTATACTACGGAAGATGATGGTTGTTGAGCAACCATTGTAGCGAGTTCGATGCCTACCGACTTGCCAGAGTCCCTTATACGCTGGCATCGATTCGCCGGACGGATGGCGTAGGGCTGATGAAGGAAGCGTGCTCACGCATTAGAGTCGTGGAGTTGATTGAGAGGCTCTGGTGTTGTGGAGAGTTTGAGTTAGCCGAGCCTCCAGTGCGGGTTAAGATCCTGGAGTGCAACCGAAAGTCAATCAGTCAGCATTGTCCTGAGGAGGTAGGTGCGAGGGTCAAGTGAAGAACGAAGGAACCACTGCGAAGACAGTACCTAGCCAAGTCTCCTCTACGTAAGGAGATGCAAGAAAGCATAGCAAGAACTGCAAAATAATCAACAAGAAAGATGTAAAGCATGGACTTTTACTAGGCTACCCCTCTGATTATTTGAAGGCTCTGCGTTGGACGCCTCAGTTGTGACTTGAGCCTGCTCTTGCTGGGAAAGTCAACATCCACGGAACTGATGTCCTAGTATCTCTACACGATGGATCGCTTGCGCATACCGTTTATCAGTAGGACCGGGCTGTTCTAAATCCCGTGTTACGGCCTCAGGATAATCTTTATCGCATGTCCGCAGTCGCCGTATGAACACCCGTTGACTCGTACTTTCCCTGGCTCGACACCTTTGTATCAGTACCAGTCCTCAATCCATGCATCGCTTCACGACAACCGCTCACTTTGCTCCCCTTAATTACCTCCAAAACTCTCACAAGGATAAAGCTAACATCGGCTACACTGCCAAATCCCTACAGTACCGTTGAAAGCACGTTTTATGCATGTTTCACGGCCGTTACCGAACCATACCTAACCCCTGCATAAGGCAGCTCATCAAATCTTCAACACCACAGCCAGCCCAGTTGAGTCTCTTGAAGCGAATTTTCGAACTCTCTGCCAACCAGCCCCCTCACTACAACAGGCGATCAACGTCTGTGATCTTCCGTAGTATAGTGGTCAGTATGCAAGCTTGTCACGCTTGAGACCCGGGTTCAATTCCCGGCGGGAGAGTTATCCGGCCACCTGCGATACGCAGGATTTCTTTTTTTACGTTTCACAAATGCTGTCTTTTTGCTTCGAAAGTCATCAACAAAGATGCAGTTATGCAAATTCGCCAGTGTCCAAAAATGCTACTAGAGTACAAAACCCATCCATCCATCATCCATCATCAAGTCCCAAACCCAACCCAACACGAGACAGACATAACCACAACGTGCCGGGTATCGACGAGTAGTATAAAATAAGAATCTCCCTCAAAAAAACAAAAAAGGCACACACACACAAATACTATAACACAGGTTCGTCGTTGCTGAGCCCAGCTTCATCCAACTACTACAACACGTTATATGCCCGCCCCAGCAACAATCCACCCTCCAGCCCGCCATAAGTAAGAAAATCCCTTTCCCTCCTCTAACATAAACAAATGCTGCTGCTGCCCGCTACCGCGCAAATACCTTGACAACACCGTCGCCGCCCGCGCTTACCACCCACTTCCCGTCTTGGCTCCACACGCACGAGCAGATGCCCTCACCGCGCATCACTCTGTGACTCGTCACCTCCTGTGTGCACGTCCTCTTTTCGAGGCTCCAGAATCGGAGGGAGGCGTCGTGGCCGGCGCTGACAAGTTCGCGTCCATCGGGGCTGAGCGAGAGGCTCGAGATAGCATCTGGGTGGGCGATCATGTTATATGTACATTGGCCTGGCTGCAAGTCAGTTTTAAGCTCCTGGACGTGTTGAGCAGGCAACTTACCGCTGTTGGCGTCAAAGAACCGAATGAAGCGGTCTTCGTGACCCGAAATAATGGTTCCCTCCACTCCTGAGCCTGCGTTTGATCGGCCGCCACCAGTGGCTCCAGCGTTGGCATCTTCCTCGCCCATATTGCCAGTGTGCTGTTGACTGGCTTGGTCCAGTCCCATTGTCGTTGCGACAACGGCGTTGACACTGGTCTTGTTCGTCTGGTCGTATGTCTCCAAGCTGTCCATATGGCCGATCTGTTCACCAGTTCTAGTGTCGTAGACGAGAATAGCGGCATCTGAGTATGCAACAACGAAAGATTCGCCGGAGCTGCCTAGGGGTGTAATGCATGTCGGGCTGGCTGTGGAGCCGTCCGACCTAGCGATGTTATGTACAAGAGTATGGTTGAAGGGCGAGTTTGAAGCTATCGTGGGTTGGGGTGAGTTGGAGAAGCCGCTGCCGGAGCTCATCGAGTTACCACGGACTCGGCCTCCCCGGCCTGTCATGGCTCGGTTCGTTCCAGGCTGTGGCGAGCTCAACTGCGGCGGCGCACTTACAGACCACAGACGGACACTTCCATCTGCCGCGCCTGATACGACAAGAATTCTATCGGTGCTGCCGTAGGGACTCGAGTTTCCAAAGACTGAGCCAAGGGTTGTAGGGAGAACACACAGAGCCCAGACGGCATCTGTATGTCCCTCGAGAGTCGCCTTGGGGTCAACCCTTCCACGTTCCCAGACTCGGATAGTCGCATCCTGGCCACCGGAGAATATCCAGCCATCGCCTTGTGCACGACCACCAGTCGAGAAGTTCGGTGAAGGGGACCATGATGTCAGACAGAGAACTGCTCCAGAGTGACCTCGGTGTGTAAAGTTGGCCGTAACATCAAGGTCTGATGCCGTATGCGGACCATCTAATCTGGGGATATGGAAGCGCTTGATCATGCCGTCATCTCCACCGGTACAGATCTCAGGCTCTCCTGGACTACCGCCTCCGGAGAAGATGACAGTTCGGACAGTATCGAGATGACCCCTAAGACCGAAACGTAGCTTGAAGTTACCGCTCTCAGCCTTCTGAGCTGCTAGGGCTAGTTCGTGGTCTGCGCTCCGTCTTCTCGACATGGACCCCTTCCTTCGGTGAGAGCTGTCCCGTCGACCCGGGGATTTAGGGAGATTCTCTGCAGTAGGAAATGCATCGGTATCTGGGCGGTTCGGTAGAGACTGATTCGGTTGAGAGTTTCCAGGTTCAGGGAAAGTGCCCTCAGGGAATTCCCATCCATCAGACTCAGGCGGGACTGAGTGCTTCTCTCTGAGTTCTTGAGGGTCTTCCATTCCACCTAGAACTTCTGCGGCGTGGTTCGCTTGGGGTACGTGTTCTTCAATAGGTCTGGAACTGACAGACACAGGCGTAGGCCAGTCGTTCGAGTTCTGATATCTGCCGGATTGATGTTCTGCAGGTGACTGCATCATGGGTTGTGGCGGCATCTCTTGCTTCTGAGAAAAGTGTGACTGCGGTGGCTGCATAGGGGGCGCATGGTTCTGCTGAGGTATTCTCGAGTTCATCTCCTGGACATGGTTCTGAGCAGTTCTCGTCGGCAACTGGAACTGTCGCTCCATGGGTTGAGGAGCTGGCATTCCGTATGCCTCGACTTCTCTCAGATCCTCCATAATAGGTAGCGGGGGAGACTCTCGTGGTGGTTGCGGGTTCGCAGGAGTAATCATCAGATACATAAATTCGGACTGGCACTGATCGAGGAAGGACTTGAGATCCTGTCGCTGAGCGTCTTCGTCACTTCGGTCGATCTTTTCGTAGTCGACACCATCCACACCAGGAACGGGCATACTTTCGAGGGAAGCTATATCGGTATCTGGTCAGCACGTGGCAGCTGGCATCAACATGGGACTAGTCTCACATCTAAGCTTCTCCTGTATCTTGGTGGCACGGTCGTTCTTTGCGGCGGTGGCAGCGTCAACAGCAGGTTGCCCCTTGATCTGGGCGGCCTGCTCCTTGACCTTGCGCTCCAGCATGGTGACGTACTTCCTAAGGACACGCTGGGTGGCATCGGCCCTCCGCGCCTGTCCCTCCAGATTGGCGATGCGGCCCTTCATCTCTTGCTTCTCAATCTCCCACGAGTTCCTGTCGCGTTCGTGTCGATGCCACTCGGTCTGCAGGAAGCGCATGACACCCTGCAGGGTGTACTCGGTGGCCTGGGGGATGTTGGAGCCGTTGCCCTGCATCATGGGCCCCATCTCCAGGCCTCCTCCCACGCCGTTGCCAGCATTCGGGCCCATCGCGGCGCGCCTCTGTCAATTGGGCGGGTGCATGGAGATCGAGGAGGGAAGGCGAAAAAGAGCGACGGCGGCGAGCGAGTGCCGTTGAAGACGTCGGACAAGCTCGGTGCGATGAGGATGGGGGGAGAAGAGGATTGGATAGCGGACAGCTGCGCGACGAGCTGGGCACGTGGTGTCTTGTCGGTCGCGACTAGGATTATGACAATGTCGACGTATATCTCGGTATCTGTTTGCGACTGTTGGACGTCGATAACTTGGGAGGCGTGTGCTGCGTGGGAAAAACCTAAGCTTCCAGTTCCAGCCCAGGTGTTTGGTTTGGAGGTGCAGTCTGCTGTGCTGTGCTGTGCTGTCCGTCCCGTGTGCTGCCCTGTACTTCCCTGCCGCTGCCGCCAGTTGGTGCCGCGCCTTCTCTGGCTTGACGCTTTGCTGCTGAAATTTCGACCAATCACGGTTGGTTGAGCTGCCCGTGAGGCTGTCAGGCATCAACTTTTTAGGAGGACCCCTGGAAGAGGAGATGTGATTGAGACTAGAAACGCCAACTAACATGATTCCAAGGGGAAGTGACAAATCAAATAGCCAATCTGTTTGTGACAAGAAGCGGAGAATGTAGAAGATGGGGATGTTTTGTGATTTGACAAAGCATTATTTAGCCTTACAGTCGAGTTCACAGCTGTATTGAACCACAATGTTCTACCATCTGCTAGTTCAGACAGCGACCAATACTCAGACAATATGATCTGAGCCATCGCTAATCTCAAATCGAAAGATCAAATCGAAACACGCCCAAACTCCTGGAGCTAACACATCGAGTATATATGACCCCGATCTCCTATCCGCCAAAACATCTATGCAACGCCAACCCAAGTCCACTCGAAACACTAAAACTCCAGCTCTTCCACCTCCATTCCACATTCAACACACGTCTTAACCGTCATCCCATCCTCATTCTCCACCGTTCTCCCCCACTCGTGAACATGCTTGCCACCCCCTATCGCATCTCCAAACTTGCTTGCCCCTGACTTGCTCAGTGTGCCAGCCTGTCTGCGGAACGCATCCGTTCTCGTCTTGCGTTTGAGGTCCATCAGCTTCTCCTTGAACTTGGCCTCCTTGCGAGCCTTCTTCTGTGTCTCGCGCCGCTCATACTCGGCATCCAAAGCCTCTGCTGAACCCCATTTTGTCTTTATGGCATACTCTTCTACTTGGCATCGGAGGAAGAGCATCATGTCGTGCCAATGTGACTTGTGAGGGTTTGGTTTGGAAAGATGAGGTAGTAATTCGGGATCTCGTAGCTCGGCTGTACTGTATTAGTGATGCGCAACCCAGAATGCTGCTCAGACAAGACTTACGATCTGTAAGAAGATAGTCCTCCTTGCACTCCGTCTTTGTCAACAACGAATACTTTTCCGGATACTTTTCCTTGCACTTGTTGCAGACACAGATGTGAAATACCTCTTCCCAGACAAAGTCAATCTCCAAGCTCTTGCAATCCTGGCATCTCTTTCGTGTCTCCTCGTCATCGAGAACGCTGATTCCGGGTTCAAAAGGTCCTGCCTTGAGCCTCTTTAGATTGCGAATCACCTGTAATCTTTCCCATTCTTGAATGCTCATGTGCTTCGGCCGCTGCTCGTCATCTGCCTGCCCTGGCTTCTTGCCGCCAAGGGCATAATTGTGAGGATCGTCTTCGGTCGTCAAGAAACCACCTTTCGTGTCCGTCATGGCGCTCATGTTGTAGTCGACAAACGTTTTGAACTTGGGTGCTGGCCGTAGCGCCTCCTCGTCACCCTTGTTGCGTCCATCACGATTCGTTCCCTTAGAAGACTCGCCCGTTGATATGGAGCTGTATGGCCGTTTCCCGTTGGCAGTTTTCGAAATGTGGACATCTTCTGTCGGAACGAAGCCACCAGAGCTCTTTGGTATTTCAGGCGCATTGCCGGATGCTCGCAGTTCTGCTTCTCGCTGGTCTCGGATCGCCTTTGCGCGGAGTCGATTTTCTTCCTAAGTACGATGGTCAGAGAGCTGAGCGCGAAGAGCCGAACATCCTGAATATAGCTTACTATTCGCTTTGTGACTTCAGGCGTAGGCGGCGTGACGGCCGGCGCAGGTCTTGTCGATCGAGGTGGAGTGGATGGACGTCCCATGACGACCGTGAATATCGACAAGGTGTCGGAGTCGTAGTCGGAGTTGGAAGGGAATCGCGCAATTACCACAGGGTTTTGGCTTGATCGAAACGTGGAATCGAAAGGGAAGAATCAAGAGAACGGGTATCAATTCTGTCTATGACAAATGTGAAAGTGCCAGTGGCGGAGGGGCACCATCGCGATCTAGAAACCCCGGTTATGTCACCAATTAACGCGAGAAAACGTGACCGAGGGGTGAACTTGATGCCTTCAGCGCAAGGCAAATTTCCCATGCTTACGCTGATATCTGACACTGTAAGATGGAGATTTCGCAATAGATGCATGTTCCTATACACGGCTTTTGATCCCAGAATCTATCTCCAAGAAATCCATGTACACCCTTACCCTTGCCAGGGCTATTTGACCAAAATCGCCAGTTCACCTTAACAGATTACCCTTGCGCACTAATCGTGACAACCATGTTGCTCATATTATTTAGTGATACAACCAAGGTCTACAAAAAACCCGGATACAAGAGCCTTGGTATACAAAGACCACAGAGGCTTCTATGCCCAAGCAATCCTTCCAAAGGCTAGCCACTTTACTCCTCCTTGGCACCACCACGGCCAGCACGCTCGGCGGCCTCGACAGCCTTCTTGTCGCTCTGGGCAGGGCCACCCTGCATAGCGCTCATGAAGCCCTGGGGCTGCTTGAAGGGGCGCTTGAGGTCGCCGGCAGCGGGCTGGCCAAAGATGTGGATCTTGACAATGTTGCTCTCGAGGGCGCTCTTGACGGGGATGATGCTCTGGATGAGCAGGGGGTTGGTGTACTTGAGGTACACGTGCATGAAAGCCATCATGGCGATACCCATGGCCTGGCCGCGGAAGGCGGTGCGGATCTGCTGGTTGTCGTAGGCGTGGATGGTGGTGGTGACGAGCTTGCCCTCCTCGGAGGAGCCCATGGGAGCGGGCTCAACATACTTGAGGGTCGTGAGATCTGAAGCTTATGTTAGTATCGAATCGGTTGGAATGGCCTCGTGTGGCAGTTGAGGGGTCGTACCCTTCTTCTTGTTGATCTTGAGCTGGGTAAAGAAGTAGAGACCAGCAATAAGGACGTTGCTGGCAAGGTAGATGGCGCGGACAACGTTGAGCACGAAAGGATCATCGAAGGGGACGCGCTTCGACACCTGCATCATACCCAGGATGATGATCAGGTTGGTGCTATCGCGAAAAAGTTAGCATTGGAGGTTCCCCCTCGGCTCAAGTTGCGCCACCAACACATTTGCGCGAAGAGCTGTCGCGGGAGGATAACTTACATCTGAGGAGAGAGAGCCATTTTGCCGGTTGTCAAAGGAATTCCCAAGTAATGAAGGAGGAAAATAGAAGAAGAAAAGCCAACGCGTGGTGTGAAGAGGAAAGGATGGAAGGTTTGCGGGATGGACGGGGAGGAGGAAGACGAGTTGAGGAATACAATGGAGATTGTCTTTGCTGGCCTTTTGGAACTTTGCCCCCCAGTCGTCTGGTGGCTTCTCCCGCCCGCACGCACCCTAGCCCCTTTAGCCCAATGCCCACCTGCTGTGGGGAAAATCTCCTTCCTTCTTCAGGTGCTTTGCGCCAGCAGGATTGGTTATTCCGGGGGACGAACCCGCTGTTGGTCTTGCTCTGAGCCACTGGAGAACCCCACTGAAGCTCTCGGGGCGTTGATGAACCCCCGATAGCGATGGAACCTTGACCCCAAACTACCTACGCGTCTTGGCTCAAGTTATGGCGCCATTCTTTCTTTCATCTTCCTGCTGTTTCCATCGTGAGATTGATTCATCTCGACCTGCCATTTGGGGTATTCTCAGTCCCATTTCTTTGATTGAAAGCTCGGTTATCAAGTTGATAGATGGGTAATGGCAGAATTGCAAAACTCTGCTCGTCTTTGTTTTTACTCTCAACGTGAGAGGCCAACAAGTGTTGGACAAAGAATTGGCTCTCTTTGAAGCATCAAACTCGCTGAATGCTGTGGCACCATCGCACTAAGAGAGATGACTTTCTCCTTTGTAATGCCACTGAACATTATTGTATGCTCTTTCACAATCCTGCTAAACAGACAATGATGTTCATTGTTGCAGGCGTCGTCTCTGAGCTACTACCAAGTCCAAATGCAGGTACAGGTAGGCTGAGTTGGAGTTGGCTCAACCTCTGGTCCCGGAGCTCACTGGGCCTCGGATCTCCTTTGAAGTGCCTGCAGCGTCTTTGAGTCTCATCCCTGGGTCTGGCCAACACAAGGGAGGTCAACATAGAGCCCTCAGATCATATATTTCGAGAGGTCTTCTTGGTGAACTGAACATGAACACCAAGTTAAGCAACAACCCAAGGGTCACTCAGTCATTCTACCGAACCACAAACACAAGACAGGCCGGGTTAGTATAGACCGAAACTGATTGAAAATGCCTTACTCTCGTTCCGCCTACAACTCCCCATCCCAGTCACCGGGCAACTATTCGGGCAGCAATTCGGGCTCAAGGAGTCATTATCACCAGCGCGGCGCCCGGCCTCACGACGGCCGTTCCTCCTTCCGGCAGCCAAGCCCCTTCCCGGAGTCGAGAAGATCCGAAGGGAACAGGGTTCCCCACGGCCGTGAGGCGCAACGGACTCCGCGCTCAACATACGGCACTTACATCTTGCCCCTGGAGGCGCAAGGTCAGTACCGGACCATGGATCCGACAAAGTGTGGGTGCAACTGTTGCCCGCATCCTACTAGTGTATTCGGAGGTCATGAGCATCGGCACTGGGAGGTAGCCAACTCGCGGTCTTCGGCGCGGGCTTCGTCTCACGGACACCAGCGATCAAGCTCATCCCGTTATCGTAGCAGTGACAATCGCAACAACTATAACAACCATGACCACGACGACGACTACGACGACAGCCACAGCAGAACCAGCACCAACAGCTTGCCCAACTTCTCACGCAAGCGTCGAAACTCACAGGGCAGGTTCCTCGTCGACGTCGTGGACAAGTCAACCGGCTCGCTGAACCGGGAGTACGGCCGCTTCTACCCCATCTCCCTCAACCAGCACTCGACCAGTTCAAGTGTCGAAGCCTTCTTGGTGCCCGACGGGCGTCGCGCCAAGGTTATCGTCCACTGGGGCAACGGGCAGACGGAACGGCTCGGGAGCGGGATCCCGATGCAGGAGCTGCTGCGGCACGCAGACTACCTTGAAGTCAAGGACAAAAAGCAGGTGCACTGGGAATAGGAGAGGCGTGTGAGTCTTTGCCCGTGGGAAGAGTTGAGGCCCCCCGCCGGCGGGTGAGGCTTGTATCGAGTGATACCCAAGGCGGAGGAAATGATATGAGAGAAAAGGGTGACCCTGTATGCAGTTCTGTTGGTTAATAGAGAAACAATCCTAGATCCATATACGAGATGCTTGCTTTGACGTTACCTCCGTGTATATCTTGTGATGCCGAATCGAAGCATCGTAGACTTCATAGCCTCCACCATCTGCCTAAATGCACACCACCACCGTTTGGGGTCCCGCCACTGGGAATACGTGCCGCACGAGGCTGAATATAGTCGGGCGTCAATGAAGCGGTTGAAGAGACAAGACAAGAGACTCTGCCACCCCCATCGACTCACCGGAGACAACCCTTGACAACCTGTTCACGTGCCCCTCCCTGCCTGTTCCGATATGCAACCACTTAAACAGAGTTCCACCGTCAAGGACACCCAACCGCTGAGACCAGGAATAAAAATACCTAGTTTCATATTAAAAAGTTCCTCGATCCGAGTGAGTCAGCTTTTTTTCTCGCTCGGTTGAGAATGACATGATAGATAGGTTTATGACGTCCCCAGGGATCGGTAGCCGGCAAAGAGTGGAGGCTTTTGCCTAAAATTCTGGCCTTTCGACCAACAGTCTCCTCGCTGTGTGTAATTACCGTGGTAATCCCTACCGGCGCTCACACACACATACACCTCTAACATCATTGTGCCGTAGATCTTGCTTGCGGGAAGGAGGAATGCAAGGCACGTCCAGAGGGTTGGGAGATGTTACTATGCTTGCAGATGATTGACTATAAACTGGATGAATTAGGTGGATGAATAGGTACCCAAGCCCTGCTGCTGACTGTTATAACCCTGGCAAGGCACTATAACCTCCCACTTACACCACCCCCTCGTCCAATGCACATCTCGACAATTTCATTGCACAGCCTCGGGCAAAAAGAAGTCTCGAATAGTAGTTAGTTACACATGTTGGTTACTCTCTTGATGGTGTATATCCCAGCCTCCTCCAGGCAAAGGTGGAGTTGGACCACTCATGTCACCGGGGTGCTCCCGAACTCCCCCACGGCACGGACCTCTTCATGATGGGAACTCGAGTAGATTCTCTACTACTCTGCAACTCCTAAAGGAATTTGACTTCATCTATCAACAGGCAGCCTCGTGAGGGGGTGTCTAAAAAGGGAATGTGTTGACTTTGCCCGGAGAATCATGGCCCGGCGGGATGTGGAGAGTTCAGGGACCCCATAGATCGGAAAGTGATGACAGGGGTCCCGGGTCCATGATGGACACCATCCATGGGCGGGAGCCTGGGCAGTGCGGCTCGGCGCGTAGATGGGGTCTTGAAGTCTCGCCGAGGGTCCTCTCAAACATCGTTGGATGCCCGTTGTTGCCTACATGACAGTCATGGGGACGAGGCCAGATGAATCTACTTTAAAAACGCCACGGGGAAGCTTGCTTTTCAGGCAGAAAACAACCAAAGTCCCAACAAGCAAGAGAACTATACAGTTTTCCCCGGTTTACACTATCCACATTTTGAACACTAGTTGTTTTGATACCTATCATCCTTACTCTTTTGCTTTCAAGGGTCATATACCAAAAGACTCATACACCGAAACCTCTCAAACGCAGTCAGCAATGTTTGGAACTTGGAAGTACGATCCTGAGACCGACGAGGTCCAGAGCGTCCGGAACGGCTTCGACCCCGTCACGGCCCGCTCCAGTTCCCACCAGGCCTGCGATAGATGTCATGAGAAAAAGGTACGCCTGCGGAGACCAAATCTGACTAGTGGAGCGCCTCTATGCGCCAGGCCACGAACACCAGGCCGCAGATGTGGTCGACCTATCCAACTGCAAGCAAAGCATGCTAACAACATGTCCAACACAGCTCCGTTGCAGTGGAGACAAGGACGGCTGTGAAAGATGCCGGAACAACAACCTTCGCTGCGAATATACTCGCTCCGGCTCCAAGTCATCACGCCGGGGGAAGAGCAGCCGCAAGTCCGCAGAGGGTGACAGCCCTTCAAGCTCAAGCTCCAAGCGAGGAGGGAGCTCATCAAAGCGATCAGGGAAGCACCACAGCGGTTCTTCCCGAGCTGCAGCTTCAGCCGAGGAGGGTGACGGAGTACTGGGACAATTCGACTTCTCCACGCTCGGCCCCGAGGACGGCTTCGATCTGAGCATGCTGTCATCCGCCGGGGCCGACCACGGAGCGGGCTACGCCACGGCTGGACCCTCGGCGGGTCAGTATGCACAGAACTTTGACGGGAGCTACCAGCAATGGGATCCCGCAGCCTATGCGGCAGCGTACGGGCAGCAGCAGCAGGGCTACTCGGGCGAGGACTGGGGTCAGTACGACCAGGGCGACTATGCCCAAGACCCCCGGTACTACCAAGGGCACTAGACGACTTGACTTGCAGTGGCAGTGCTAAGTGTTTCGTTATGAGATCATGATATGAGAAGTTGGAGGTGGACAGAGGTGTACGACTATTCCCTCTTCGCAACATTATACCCCTTAATCCTGTTTTTTACCCTGTTAGATTTTCTCTTGGTTTTTCCTATTTCAACATCTTTTCGACTTACATAGAGGTCTGGACCGGCCATCGTCTTTGTTAATGGCAAGGCGCATTCATTAGTCGACAATTATCGAATGTTTTTTTCCCTCTCTCGAGATGTTGCCCATCACTGCATGACCTTGCCCTTTTCGATTATGATTGTGGCGGAGCTATAGCCAAGGCCCTTCATCCCTCCCAGCTGAAACCCCATGTTAATACAATTTGAAGTAGTAGCAGTAGTTTTTTTGGGCGTCTGCAACGTCGCAGAGGATCTGATATACGAGAAAAATCAGAGGGAAGTTTCTCCGTGGGGAACTTTTGACGCGGCGTTTGAATCCTTCTTGACTCCTTAGGCTGACGAGGTCATAACTAGTTTGAAGTCGTTGACTTGTTGTAAGTCGATAGGTGGAACACGGGCCAGGCAGGTGACTCAGCCCTGGAAGGCAGAAGCTTAGTAATCAGGCCGACGACGTCACACCGCGACAGGGGTAGCTGGATCATCGGCGGCTGTATCCGATAAATCTTTTGAGAGCAAGCATCGCGACGTTTGAAGACGAATTTGATTGATTGCAATTGCGACGGCCACACTCCACTCAAGAAACTTAAATCATGGCTAGCGAAGAGTCTGGAAAGTACAAGTCCGTGCTGGACTATCTTAACGACTGGGGATGTAAGTAATCACTCAATATGCGTGCCCTTTTATCTCGTCATTCTCACTGCATGGCTCACTTGATCTTACTGTCATGTGGTTTCTACTCAATCTCACATATATACATCTTGAAAAAAAGAGAATACTAACACAATCCCAGCCAACTCACTGCCCCCCTCTCTCCTCGCAACTCTAGTCACGGCCCTCCACGCCCGTCCCCCATCCCTCCCGCTCTTCATCTTCACCCCTCCCCTCCTCTTCTCCTCCTACCTCAACCTGTCCGGCTACCCGACGGGTAGCGCTGGACTTACTGCTGCCTGGTCGGGCCTCTACGCGCTGCTGGCGCTGCGTCGTCGTCAGCCCTTTCGTGGACGCTTCTCGATCCGCGGTATAGTGCGCGGCACAGCTGTTGGTCTTGGCACTGCGAACTGCATCGCCGGGGGGTGGGTGTACTTTAATGGCGATTTTGAGAAGGATGCCGAGGAGAGGGTGAACCGGAACCGTTGGGGGAACAAGGATTAGAGGGTCTTGTTATGATGTGTATGATATGGATGCTGTATGATAGCGGGCATGAGGAATGGGCTTTGGAGTCAAGGATGAAAGACTGGGGCGGAGTCGAAGACAGACAGGTATGGGTTGGAGGGATGTTTAAAACCAAATACAGATGACCGATTGCCGTTCAATAGCTGACTTGGACTATGAGAGAGTAATATGTGTAGTCCGGCAGGTTTCTCGATGTGAGAGAGAGATATCTGTCAAGTAACAATCTTGACCAGTAACACACAGTTCTACTCCTATATTCGCAGCAAAGTAAACAAATTGCTCAAAACTTTTGAACTATGAAGGTCTGGCGACTTCGAGGGTTTGCCCTGCTGAGGTCTCAGTTAGCAAAGTATACTCTGTACTAGGTGTATCGCAACGGAGACAGATGGGCTAGCCAAGAAGATTTACGCATATTCAATCCAACCAGTAATTTCATATTCAGTCATGTGTTTGCCGTTCAGTGGTCTTCACTGCTGTCTGTATAAGTCAGCAACTCTTGCTCCCATCAGCCCATACTAAGTGATTAGGTATTTGCTTGCTTGCGCGGGGACTACCGGAGCGTACTGATCCCACCATCAAAGCATTGTCTAAGGCTCTATAAAAAGAATATAAGAGCAGGTTAACCTCTTGTCTCAATTTTAGTTTCTATAGGAAGAGACTTATCATAATTGGCCTGGATCGCTCCTGGGAACCTAATAGTAGTCCCCGCCTAAGCAAGGAGATCATGATCATCATGGGAACGTCAACAAGGACATAAAGATACATCTACGGCAGAGCTAACTTGACAAAAGTGCTTCTATGGCAAAGTACAGAAACTTGTCACAGATGTTGAACCTCAAAGACTGGGCAGTTTTAAGGTAGTGTCCTACCTAACGTCTCGGCCCCCTAGATGCTCTATACAACAGTTCGTCGCAATAGAAACAAATAAGCTAGTAAAGGAATTTCACTCTAAATTATCCAAGCCGCACAATTATCCTTCCTTGAGTGTTATTAGTTCGGTGTTATTGGTTCAGTGTCATTCACTACCGCCAGTTCAAGACACCTCTACCTCACATCAAATTAGCCCAGGTGTATGCCACGAGACAGCTAATGAACGCATAAACAGATCTTTACAGTGAGACTGACTGCATAAAATAGCATGTCAGGTATCGTATTAGGTTAGACGGCATTACCGGGTGGGTTGTGCTTATTCCTGTGCCCCCTCACTGCGCAAGATCCTACTACTATAGGTAACTAGACTACATGACACTCACAAGAGGCCGAGATAATACCATAAACCCTAACTGAACAAGTACCGAAAAATTTACATAAGCTTGGTTGCCGTTCAACTCAATATCGAGTCCCACGAGCATGACGATGTCTTCTATATCTGTCCCCCAACATCGACGACACATATATATGACAGATGACAGTCCCACTAACAAGCTCCTCATATGTTTCCTTGATGCAGGTATCAAGATGAACCCCATCTAAGCTGTAGTCACTAGGAAAATGCCTCAGTTGAGCCAACCTGCATATACGGTTACGCGGCACGGGACGAGCCAGGACGTTTCATTGCAAGGCGAACGATGGATAACCTATCGTTTCCCCCACGTCTCAAGTCATCTTTAAACGTCACGTTGCGGTCAGTAACTAGCGTCTGTTGAGAGTCGTTTATTGCTCAAATCGAGATTGATCCTCGTCCATGTGACACTTTTTTGCGGGCTCTGTTGACGAATACTCGAGATGAAAGGAGTATAGAGGCAGTGAGAAGTCTATCAACCATTTTCACAAGGATATCTATCTTTGAACTTGATTGATAAGATGGATAGCTAAAGTGAAAGGGTGTCAATCGGTAAACGGCCCTCTTCCGCCTCAACAAGGTTCAGGGCCACTGTCTGATCCAACATCCTCCCGCGATAGCCGCCGTTCCCGACTGACGCCGTCCGTCACTTCGCAGCGCGCTAGGAATAATAGTGCAGTCAAACTCGGGTAGCTTCCCGAAGTCAAGCAGCCTCAAGAAGGCCTCATCTTGGTCAGACATGATTGGCTCCTACGCACTACACACCGTTAAAGATCTACACTCACGCCAAGTGAAACAGACCGCACATATTGAAACATGGTGCTGCTTGATACAAGATGTTGTTATACACGTGTCTAACTTAGTTCACAGCCTCCTTTTTTTGTTTTCGTAGTCGCTGCCAGCTTCACCAAACGCCTTGTTTTCCAGGTATCAAGATTGGCTCTAATGCTACAGTTTCAACGCTGTATTCCAATGGCACCTTTCTCCTTGAACACCTCACTATACACTAACAAAAAAGAACAAAATCAAGAAAAGAAGCGGCTGGTTTCCTCAAACGGGCATCCTGGTGCCCCGTCACCTCTTTGAAAATAAAACGCCAATCCGGGAGACGGTCTCAGCCCTTGATGCGTCTCCAAAAACTCATACGGCCGTCCCGTAAATAGTGCAGGTCGCGAGTCGTCAAAATGTGAATCCTCAAGCCAGTGAGGACTTGATCATCTCGGTGTCAAACTTTTGGGTCGTTTAAAGCTTGAGCGTGCTGTTGTTGCAGGTACTCGACATCTCGTGCGTCGTGTCCTTGGGGAATTGTGGGGTCGTAAGTTGTGCAAGGAAAAGGTTGAGAATTATCGATGGACACGAAAATGTCGTTAAGTGTCCTGTTGTGTGTCGGCCAAAGCAGCAGTGGTCGTTTGCGAGAGTATGGAATCAATGCCACTCAGGGGACGGGTCATCCTCCTACAAGAGGAGGTGGTCGGGTCTTGAGGCGTGACTCAGCTTTGTTCCGGACAAAAGCCAGAGCAGGAGGACGAAGGTGGAAAATGTGAGGGTTCGAAAAAATGTGGTCATCTGAGAGCGGGTGTACTGAGGCCCTAGGGCGTTTGGGGCGCAAAGAGTCGAGGTTTGAAAAGAGCTCAGATACTCAATGTCGCATTCGCGTGACTTGGGTTCAGCGTAGCTCTTGTACTCGGCGACGACGTTGTCAACATCCCAGCCTGCAACCTTTCGGACAACTCCGACAACACATCCAGTTCGGTGCTTGCCATGGTTGCAGTGGATCAGGAGAGGGTAGTTCTCTTTGTTGAGAACGATGCTGAGAATCGACTTCATCGTCTTGAGGGGGATGGCCTCCTTCTTGGTGCCCTTCATGTTAAAAACAACTTGTCGGATGCCCTCCTGAGCGACAAACATCTCGAGGTCATGATCAAACTCTTCCTTTTTGACGAGGGAGCTGCGACAGGTTAGCGAGAGTATTCTCTAACAAAACAAGAGCACTTACACAATCGTCTTCAGCTTCAATCCCTTGATGTATTCAAAGTCATGAGACTTGGGGAAGCTGCTTCGATAGACACCGGGAACGACGACACCAAAGTTGTGAGGTCGGCCATTGAGAGGCGCAGGTGGGTGCTCGGTATTCCGCGACTGGTAAGTCGATACGGATGAGACTGGGATGAGGTCAGCAATGACTCGACAGACTGCTGATGGCTGTGACTGACCACTCGATTCACTTGATGCTGTTGAGACAGAGCTCTTGACGCTAATAGCGGAGACGCTCTGGGGGCGGGCAATATTTATAGCATCGCGGATGGAGACTCCATTTGTGAGGCCGTCCTCAGTTTCCTTGGTTTGCATATTGTCCTCCTTGGCGGAGTTGCGAGAGTTCGATCGGAATGGTGTATTGATCTTTTGCTGCTTCTCCTGACTGGATGTAGATTCGTCGTCCACGAATACTCGTGAACTACGCTTGGAAGTCATATCGAGTGGTGTACGATCCATGTGCTCGATGTTCGACTCCTGAGTATAGGAGATCGAAGGTAAGAGGGATGTCGGATGACTAGGTGAGGAAGCCTAGTATCAAGTCGTAACTTATAAAGTAGAGGTGAGGCTCGTTGAGGAGTCGGAGCGAGGCTATCGTGAAGAGAAGAATTGGGTCGAGAGGAAGTCGGATTCGTGGTTCTTTTAGACCAAGAAGCACCTAGGACCCAAATGCTCGCGCGTGGGAAGCAGAGGCTACAAGGTGGTGGGATTCATCTTGGCGACAGTGAGCTGAACCGGCAACCTGTGCAGCTTCTGGGGGGGAGAACAGGAGAGGAAGTAGTCAGAAGCGTGGGGGATCCCAGTATAATGTCCAGACAAGCGTCAGAGCTCGGTGAAGGAGAAGGGACAAGGCGAGAGAGGACGAATGTGGTGGAATGGGAAGAATGGGGCGAGAAGGTCGATGTTTGAAAGGTCCGGGAGTAGGTAAGAGAGGCAGCAGAGGCACAGGCGTAAGTAGGTCGCAGCAAGGGTCTGCCGGAAGTGATGTATGTACCAGGACCAGGAAGCCCCGGCGTTGTTGGAAGCGGGCGGAGCGGAGAGACTGGAGAGACAGGACCAGGACAGGGCAGAGGAGAGGAAGAAATGGAGAGGTGGATGAATAGAGAGAGAGAGGAGTGTATTTAGCCAACCAAGTTGATGGTCAAGGGTCGAGAGGAAAAAGTGGTGAGGGACATGGGAGAGACCGAGGGACAAAATAAAGGCGAGCACAGGAGGAAGATGACGGGCATATTGAGTGATTGGATCGGCTAGGAACGAGCTAGTCGACAAAAGGAAGAGCTCAACAGACTAAGCCGTGTCGGGCAGAAGCCATGTGCGCCGGGGGGCTTTACGGTGCACCCCCGCCTGGAACCTCGCCAGTCCACTGAACAAACTCCACTAAGAGCGAGAAGCGAGAGGCCCGGACTCGCTGTGTCTTCGGCCGTCGGAGATATCCTCGACGACCATCCAGTTGCGGCTTATGAAGCTGGGCTGGCAGTTTTCTTACTGAGCATAGGTACACTCAAGCATTGTCAATCTGCACAATGTACGGCCTAGGGTTCGATCTGATGGCCTAGACTCGTCCCGGCTTAGAGGCCAAGCCCAGGGCTCACTCTCGGTTGCACTGCAGACGTGGCCTGCAAGATGCCCGAAGGGTCTGGCGCTAGACAGCCTCGACATCTATTCACGGATGCGAATTGTCCTTGACGGAAACTGTCTGGCAACCATTTCGACAGACAGCAGTAGCAGCAGCAGCTGTAAAGTCGGTCAAAAGTCTATTCACAAGACCATTCTGTCATTGCACATGGCAACTGACTGCTCGCGTGAGGGGTTGGACTCGAGAGTTTTGTTGAAACTTGCGAGCCCTAACTAATCCAGTTCAACTAGGCTCGCATTCTATTAGCTGAAAAGCCCAGAGGAGCTTATAAACGAGATGGTCGTTGGAAGACCTACTCAGTCAAGCAAGCCCACAACGTGGACCACGGCCGCCTCCGCGCTGGGAGACGTAGCCGACCCAGCTACCTGGAAACCCAAAAACAGCCCTTGAGGTCGTCAGACCGAGAAGTCTGTGTCTCAACACTTTGCCCTGCAGGGAGATTCCCGGGTGTCTTGACGAATACACATATGAATTCCACACAAAACTTGCAAAGAAAAAAAGGCCCGGGTGTCGGTGCGATAATCGCAAATGGCCGAATCCCAAGTGGCCAGTCGCCGGCGGCTCAGCTGGGGCGGCGCGAGAGAAAATGGGCCACCACAGTCTCGAGCGTCTGGGCACATGTTGGAGACCCCGAGCCGCACACGCTGGACTCCCCGTGCAAGTCAAGCACCAAGTCACTCTCTCCAAAAGGAGGGTTGGATGACGGATGCGTTGTGCAGGGGGCTTCCTGGGCAACAAGGGGGTTGATGGGGGGACCGTCCCCGGATGAGGCGGCGAATCGAAGGGCGAGGCCAATGCTGAATGACAGCATCAGCTCTTTTTTTTTTCTCTCTGGTCCCCGACATCTTTTTTTTTTATGCTTTCTCATGCATGCGTCTTTGTGCGATTTTTACTTCCCTCGGCGCAATGTTGGAGGGCCGACCGGACGGATATTCGGGATTACAAGACGATCAGCTACTCCTTTTGAGTTTCCCTTTGTTCCCACAGGTCTGTCACAACGGTCCAAGATGATGCTCACCAAGCAAGGCACACTCTTAGTGTAGATCGACTGGTGGTGTTGCCTCCAGTGGTGTGGTTGGTGAGTGTGCCCCGTTTGCTTGTTCCCCGTCCCGACGGGGGACGGGGATAGAGGCCAATGGGTGAGCCGTGAGCAGGACCCTATTTTCCATCTGGCTCAGTGCTCTTCGTTCAGACTGTTCTCTTTGGAGAAGGTGATTGCTCGTTTCGTCGTGGGTTGGTGTGTTGATCGCGCATCAGCTAACTGAGGGGTAAAAAGCTGGCTGGCGACGAGAGCGAGTAATTCACGGTGCAAGCCAAGCTTACGGTTCAGTTCGCTCTGGGAATAGTAATCATCTGGGCTCTTTGTTTGAACAGTCGTAGGATTCACAAAGTGATGTCAGTCCAAGATCCCCTGGTGACAAAGAGAAAATGGAAAGACAAGTTCGCCTCTTGTCGATCTTGTCATGCCCCGACCTGCATTTCGCGTACAACACACGTCGTCCATGAAACAGGGCGAAACGCAGCTGTCCCGACTGTCTCGGAATGACAATCTAAAACATTTGATCCATGAATACCATTCTTTTTTGCTGTAGAGAAACCCCACGATGTCTAGCCAATGATTCGCGTCTCCCAAGTCCTGTCTTGCAGCGAGCAAGTGTCACGAGCTCACAATAGCAAAGGGGTGTTGGAGTTATTCTGTCACCCTGCCTCAACACTTGTACCCGTGAAAGCTACCGCCACCCTGATCATCAGTCGGTCGGTGGATTCGGCCGCCACGGGGAGGGGACCTCGCGCGACCAACGTCCCTGGTTGACGATCCATTCCGCATCATAGCGTCGAATAGTCTTGTCCTTGATGGAAAGACATGGCAAGGGCAATTGCCGTAGAGTTTCGCGTTTGCGGCACACTACACACGTATGAAGTGAGGCGTAGACATACGTGCATTGTATGCGCATAACTTCTACTGACGTGTTTGTCCTGCCTCGCCGCGTGCGTCGACTTGAAGGAGTTGCCATGGAGAGGTTCTCCAAAAGCAGCTGGTCATTCAATGGATCTGATGGTTTCTGTTTCTTGGCCGGTGGCGGATAGCGGGTACGACCGAACCACCGACCGGGGCGTAATTACGGCTGCCTCGGATATCTCCCGTCGTCTTGTTAATAAAAAAGTTGTTTGTTACACCGGAGCTCGCTGTTGTGCAACTCCGTCCCTTATTAGCAAGATCGGATCTCGTCTCTTGTTCCCGCTCCGTTTGGTATTACCAATTCGCCCTCCGCTATCCCCGACGAGTCACGAGATGACCCAGTCCTGTACACTTCCCATCCATCTTGGGGAATGCATGGCTTTTGTCGACGTCATCGCCGTCGAGGCTGACTTTTGCTGACGACGAGCGAGACATGTTTCGCTTCAGCCTCAAGCATCAGCCTCAATTCCAGGGCCAATTGATCTGATCTTTGCCTCAACTGGACTTTCATTCTTCTTTGATGTTGCTATATTCAGAACCGGTAGGATTTTCCCCTGTTTTGTTTTGTTTGGGGCGCGTTGAATCACCAGCAGCTGCGTTGTCATCGCCCGCTTACACGCAACGCACGCACACGCGACGACGGCCTCAGAATGTAAGCGCATTACCTACACAGATCCAGCCTGCCGCCTTTCAATCGCGCCACAACTGATTCCCCTCTACGGCTCGTGGGCAGGCAATGATTGTTTCGCATCCTTACTGGAAGGTGCTCGCGTGTCGATCGTACCAGCGAGATCATTGTCGGCATGGATCCCAGGGAGACAGACTTCCATCCATGAATGGGCGTGTGTCACCCCCGGTCATGGTTCTCCGTCTGGGGGAAGCTATGCGGAAAGGTTCATGTCTTACATGGTCCCCTGTGATGAGACTCTACCTGCCCGCGGGATGAAAAGGCTGGAATCCAACAGCTCAACTCACCGAGGTGTCTCGGTCGACCAGTTTGGGCTATGCCGACCATCTTAGACATCAAGTCTCAACGTGTCTCATTGGGCTCCAACGGGCAGAAAAGAACAACAAACCAGTTCGTCTTCATCCCACGTGAAGACCTACGCTTTTCGACACCGAGAGACTCGACGGGAGAAACATCCGCGACGTCTGGATCCCCAAATTGCCTATTTGAGACACCGAGATCCCACGGTCCTCAGCTCCACGCTTTCAGGGGAATCTCTGCCTCGCATCCCGGGAGCGTCTCCCCGGGCCAATCGAGCCTTGCAGGAGCATGGATCGAGGTTCGTCGGGGCAGGCATCTAGAAGCTCGATGCTCCTCTTTGGGCTCGAGACAGAGCTTAAACAGCTGTGCGAGGTTCACTCAGCCCTGTCGTGGGGGACGTGTCGCGCCTCCGGAGCCGAAGCCGCGGTGGCAGAGGGGCCGGGGATGTCGACGGACATTGACTGATGAAATTCACCAATGACTGGGGTCTCGTATTGACCGAGTTCAAAGCTAGAAACCGGCAGTCTCTCTTTTCCTTCCGGCTGTCGTCGAGTGTTCATGCTCGTGACGCCTGTCTTGCTGTTAGCCGCACTGCATCAGATCATCTGCGAACTAAGTTTTCTTGCTTAGAGAAAGTGAAGAACCCACTAAAAATCTGCAACCGGCTTCCGATCTTGTTGAGCTGCGGTCGCGAGATAAACTGCAGAAATCATCAGACTGTGGACGGAGGTTGACGGCTCAAGCCGAGACTCCATTATCTATGCAGAAGACGACTCTCGTCTTCCTTGTACGGATGTGCCGCATGCTGACTTCAAGTTTCTCAGCATTGTCGTTGCTTTTGCCCTCCATCACGACCTCATATCATGCTCCTGATACGGCCGTTTTGCGCCCTACAGCTGTTAGCCCCCCACTGCTACGTAGCATTGAGCCGTTAACCGCTCAACTTGCTCACAATTCACAAACTTCCCCTCATCGCTGATAACCAGCAACCAATGAAATAGACCACGACCACGCACAATGTCCACTGTCATGACGTTGGGCGGCCGATGGGATTCCGATAACCCCTCAGCGGGGTTGTTGAGAAACATATATCAAGCCGTGAATCCGCTGCTGTCTTTACTCCAAGACTCTTTCTCTTCAACTCAGTCCTGTGAATTGAACCTCTTTGCAATCTTAACCGACCTCTATCACATATATCTTTCGGTACGATGTGAAAACCTCACAGAGAAGGAGCAATGGCTCCCTTCGCACTGGTCACCAAGTATCAAGGTAACGTTTAAAAAGAACGCATCCGGGTGTTTGACTGTCTCTACTCTGTTTCCTCCCCTCTTGCTCCACATAGACGAACCACCGACGTTCCATTGAACATGGATGACGGCTTCGTCTGGGCTTGAGGACGGGCAGAGTAAGGCAGTTGATCTGAGAAATACCGGCGAACTTGATCTGGATAATACCAGCGAAAGGACATGCTTCTTTGAATCCCCCTACCCCTCACGTCCGGTGTGACCGGGAAACTAACCCCGGCAGCGTCTCGCTTGATCTTTCACCATGTCGACTGACAAGATCACTTTCCTTACCAACTGGTACTGGACTAATCTACAGGTTGATCAGAACATGTAGTTAACAAGAGTCAGGCACGCTACGCCATACCACGCCCCGCTGTACCTGGCCCAGGCCAAGGGATATTTCAAGGAGGAGGGTATCAAGGTTGCTCTGCTCGAGCCCAACGACCCTAGTGTATGTTGTCTTGACGACTCAACCATATACAATGCTAACTCGCTCAGGATGTCACCGAGATCATTGGTACCGGCAAGGTTGACCTTGGCTTCAAGGCCATGATTCACACTCTGGCTGCCAAGGCTCGCAACTTTCCCGTCCAGTCCATCGGCAGTCTCCTGGACGAGCCCTTTACCGGCGTCGTCTACCTCAAGGACTCTGGCATCACGACCGACTTCCGCACCCTCAAGGGCAAGAAGATCGGCTACGTGGGCGAGTTCGGCAAGATCCAGATCGACGAGCTCACCTCCCACTACGGCATGACCCCCGACGACTACACTGCCGTCCGCTGCGGCATGAACGTGTCCAAGGCCATCATCAAGGGCGAGATCGACGCCGGCATCGGCCTCGAGAACGTTCAGATGGTTGAGCTCGAGGAGTGGCTCGCCTCTCAGGGTCGCCCCAAGGACGACGTGCAGATGCTGCGCATTGACGAGCTCGCCGAGCTCGGCTGCTGCTGCTTCTGCACCATCCTGTACATCGGCAACGAGACCTTCCTTGCCGAGAACCCGGACAAGGTCAAGGCTTTCCTCCGGGCCGTCAAGCGTGCCACCGACTACGTGCTCGCTCAGCCTGAGGCGGCGTGGGCCGAGTACGTCGACTTCAAGCCCGTCATGGGCACTGCTCTGAACCGCAAGATCTTTGAGCGCAGCTTTGCCTACTTCAGCAAGGACCTCAAGAACGTCAAGCGTGACTGGGACAAGGTTACCAAGTACGGCAAGCGTCTCGGAGTTTTGGACGAGAGCTTCCAGCCCAACTACACCAACTCGTACCTCGAGTGGGCTCTGTCCGGCGAGTCGAGCGACCCCATCGGAGACCAGAAGCGCATTGCCAAGCTTCAGAAGGATGTTGCTGTCTCTGGCGGCTTCCACCGGCTTCAGGATGCCGAGGTTAAGGCTTGAGTGTATATCACCTTGGGCTGAGAATGGTTGAGGGATCATGGTTGGACCTAGTCCAGATATTGTCTGATACACTCTCTTTGGTCCTGGAGGAACTGGAAGTTACTAGTCACTCATTTCACCTGGCTCTACCATAACAATAACAAGTTAAAATTGCTGGATTAATAATTGCGACATCTGAACCCGTGAACAATTGTAAAAGCGTTGTTAACCGAATTGTTGTTGATATTCACAAGTATAGGGTGGCCAAACTCAGCCGCATCTAGAATGCCTTGCGGATCACCACATCTCAACAGGTACCCAATTTGGAATTCTAGGTTTATTAGATAAAGTATAAGTCCTAAACAGTAAAACGAAGATCATGTCAGATTTTAGGGAATAAGGCTGTGGAATGTTCTTGGCCGTTGTTCTTCACGTCAATCATCACAATGTACCGGGTAAATGGATTGCGTGACATGGCAAATCCTTCAGTGTCACATTACACATAGCCCGATCAGGCTGAATTGACTCAAGGCTCGTGACGAATATGATATCATAATGAATGGCTTTGGGCCTGGTAGTATGTGTATGTACTGTGGTGCCATCTGGCATGCATCTAAATGAGAGTACCTCCATCCGCTTCATTAATGACCGCCGTAGTCTATCATGACTAATTACCAAGACCAAAACTCCCATAAATCGTAGAATCATATACAATTCATTATTAAGGAGTATACTTCATAATGTCTTCCGGCTCGGGCATGAGCAAAAAGTCATCCGGTAGTCCTTCCTCCGGAGGAGCCTGCAACTTCACCATTAGTACCGGAACATAGTCTTGTGCAAGTTCATGGCTCACCTGAAGCTTCAGAGCCCAGTCCTTAACATGATCGTAGTTCTTGCACTTGTGCTTAGTGTTGAAGTCAGGGAAGGCGGTGGGATCCTCTGGGTTGGTCCAGACCTGGCCAAGAACGCCAGTGTCGACGTTGCACATGAGGACTTGACGGATGGTGTCAAGGCAGTGAGCTAACTGATTAGCATTTGATGGTGGCAAAGGAAATTGGTGTGACTTACTGACGTGTAGACGAAAGATCTCGCCGTCATTCTTGAAGGCGTGCATCTTCATCTTCTTGTAGTAGTCATAGTTGTACCACAGAGACTTGCGAACAAGGTTCTAGTCATTGTAAGCTGCTGCAGTGTTATTCCAGATAAAAGGGACATACCAGGCAATGGAGGTGATGCATGCCCTCGACATTCACGATGAAGCCGCCTCCATACTTGGGATTGCGTTGGACAAAGGAGTGATCCAGACCACTGGCAATACCATCCTCGTAAGAGATGACACCGGGACGAGCTGTGCCCAGTTAGCAATTGTAGGAGGCCTTTCAAAGACAACATACCATCAACACCTAATGATTCCCATGCAGCATCAACCTCTGGTGAGGCATTCCTTCTAAAGACGTTCTCATTCATGAACTTGCCATCAAACTCGACTGTCTTGTATGTAATCGCAACGTCTTCGAGGAGAGGTGCTAAGTCAATGTTAGAGAGGGTCAATCTTATGTTCGAGGCGACTCTAGACTTACACCATTGAGTTGTATGAGCAGCACAGTTCTGGTCAATGTTGAGAAAGGCCATTGAGATCCAGGCACCCGCAATGCCAGAGACAACAATGAGTGTCGTCAAGGCAAGAGCCCATCCGAAGCATCTGCACGGGCTAAGACGTCGTCTTCTTGGTGGAACATAGTGAAAAGATTCACCGTCTGTCTCGGAGGAAAGGTCTCCGTCGGCATCAGGGTTCAATGGGATTTCTTCGTGCTCCTTTGAAGACATGATTGCAAAAGTAATGAGAGAGATGATGAAGGAACAAGGCGAATGTACGTGCGCCTGGGGTAATAAGACACAAGAAGACTAGAAAAGAGACGAGAGAAGAGGAGGGACGGGAGATGACAGTCAACAAGTCTGGCGTGAGAGACTCTTGAGATGCAAGTCGAAGCAAGGAGGTGGGAGGCTGGCTGATGGCTGCCTACCCTTCTTTTCCGAGGCCGACTCTTCCGAGGCAGATTCTACAAAGTGACCGATGAGGCAAGAGGGCAAGATGTCATCGCAATCTTGGGGTGATCGTGGGGTTCCCGAGTAAAAGAGGTTGACAGGGCTTTCGATAGTCTGGAATCCGAGCTGAAGCGAGCGAGGTGCATCACATCACACACCTTTCCAATTGCCGACAAGAGTGACGAAGCGGGCACCAATTGGCGTCGTGATCAAGAGTGCGAAGATGGGTAGTAGAGGTTGTGCATGATGGCGTAGTAGTAGGATGCTGAGGAGGAGGCTGAGTACAGTAGGTATACATGCGCTGCGCGATCTCTGGCAGGGCTGGGGGCTGGACAGGCTAACGCACAATCAAGGAAGCTTCTTTGGAGGGTTCGCTCGCCGTTCGGCCGCTTCAGCCCGTGGTCTGGACGGTTACAAGGCGTGCGCATGGCGTTCGCGGGGCTTGAGACTTACAAGGTGTGAGGTTGGGGGTTGCGAGCTCAGCTGACAGCGTCAGTATAGACACTTTTGGCGATAGCTCCCCCATTAGGTTACTGCTAAGGCGGGATGGGCGCGGATCCCAACAGAAGCTATACGAGGCTGGGCGAACGTTTGACCTCTCAGCGTCTGAGAGGTTGTTGCTTCTGCCCAGACGAGGTTGAGGGCGGCCGATCACATCGTATCTTGGACTCCACAAATTTGGAGTCGTTAGTAGAGTGAAGCTTCTCGACATGACCGACAAGATTCGGCTCGTGGAAGCCATCACCATGTCCCATTGGATCAAACAAAGACTCTTCGTATGCACATCTGACATGATATGCAAAGCTTCTCGGGTCTTTGCCTCCACCAACATCTTGGATGACCCGCAATTGATAGATGTCATGTATGTCTGAAGGCATCGCCAAGCTCGCAACATGACATCGCGAACCCCGCAGGAGGAAGCTTCCTTCACGAAGGGCTGACCACCTCTTTTACACGATGGCTTCAGGGACCCCAATGTGGAAATTGCCATTGTTGATTAGACCTTTTCAGCCCTCCAACTCGGGCGACCACGTTCTAGAGCAGGGCTTATCGGCGACCAAAAAAAAAAACGATGTGAGGGTCAATTCAAGCCACCATCCACCGGCTCAAGGCAGGATGGCTGACACTTGTTTGTTGGTGGGAGTGTATAGTCTGCAGCGGAAATGATGCAACGCCTTGATCCAACTACGCGATCGTCGTTGGTAGAGAGGAGGAAGCTTGGTGATGGCTCTCTCGTTAAACGACACCAATGACAACCTGCCGGGACGACGATCCGGGCACACTCGATGCCCGAAACGGGTTGCTTACAGCCCTTTTGACACGAGGCGGAAGGAAATCAAGCAAGGTCTTGTCATTGATGCGAAGCTGTGATGGGCTCAAGCAAGGACTAGCTCAAGCCAAGAACTACCGATGGGATAATCTTTGCCCAGTCCCAAAGTGTCGACGCCGTCACCAGCCCTCTCGGAGTCTTGATCTGAGGATTATGGCGACAGATGCCAGCTTCCCGGGAGTCTTGGATCCCAAGCAGAGTTCATCGTCGTTGTTTAAAAGGCGTCTTTTCCCTCCCCGGTTCAGTTGTTGTCTCACCACTCTCTTCACTCAGCAATCTCTCGAGCTCTCGTCTCTCTCTTACACTCAACACATAAAACACATTCTTTGGTCTTAAACCACCAACAACTTCAAACATGAAGCTGTCCGCCATCACCCTCCTCGCCCTCGCCGTGGGTGCCATTGCTGCTCCTGCCCCGGCCCCCGAGGCCGAGGTTGCTCCCCAGGAGGAGAAGCGAGAGGCATCTCCTGGATACGCGAGCTACGGCGACTACAAGGGAGCTGGCGAGAACTTGCCCAGCTATCCTAGCTATGGCACCTATGGAGCCAAGCCTAAGCCCAAGCCCAAGCCCAAGCCTGCTCCTAAGAAGCCTGCTCCTAAGAAGTATACCAACTATGGTAAGTCAGCTCTTTTATGTCTTGGTGATGTGATGGACACTCTCCAGTCAAGATTCACTTGTAAGGATGGATGCCTTGATGACTATCTTGTTTACAAGTCTTCCTTCTGGAGTGTGAACTTCTATCATACAAGCTACCACTCGCCTCTTGGGAACTCTCAAGTTCTCAATATCCCATGGAACATATCAATCTAACAACCTCATAGGAAGCTACAACTACAAGAAGTACGGCAGCTACGGCTCCTACAAGCGCGAGGAGGTCGAGAAGAGAGAGGCCGAGCCCGAGGTCGAAGTCGAGGTTGAGAAGCGAGAGGCAGAGCCTGAGGCCGAGGTTGATGTTGAAAAGAGAGAGGCTTCCCCCGGCTATGCCACCTACGGTGACTACAAGGGCGCTGGCGAGAACCTCCCCAGCTATCCCAGCTACGGTACCTATGGTGCTAAGCCCAAGCCCAAGCCCAAGCCCGCTCCCAAGAAGCCTGCCCCCAAGAAGTACACCACCTACGGTAAGTCACCTCCTCAAACGGGTGAAACTTGCAGATGCTGATTCAGAATGTAGGAAGCTACAGCTACAAGAAGTACGGCAGCTACGGCGCCTACAAGCGCACCACCGACTGGATCAAGTCCTGGTTCTAAGTGCGAGCATCTGAAGCTCAATGGATGAAGGATTGTGAAAGATGCTTGGAGTTCTTTTACAGAACATGACTGCACGACGCACGAAACGTTCTACGAACGACTTACGAATCTCAACGAGAGAAAAGACATACTTATATGCATTGCGGGGAAACTTTTGGTTTAATCATTTTGGATCTCGGGTGTTGGGCATAACGGGATAAACTTCTTATACTCTCATTAATGATTTAATTGGTAATGCAATAAAAAACTGGGAGCCGGCAACGGTTCGAGTTGAGTTGTATAAATGATGTCCCTGTTCATAAGTGATGCTATGAAGGATATGATCCAGACTGCCCAACTCTACTTCAGCTGAGATATCTTCACAAAGTCGGTCACTGTCCAGGATGATTACCTGAAACTAAACTCTGTAAGCACTTGTTAATCAAGCTTAGACACTCGGTCTAGTAAGTTCAGCCGCATAGACGGTTTCCCCATGGTGTGGTTGAACCGGAACCCTCCAATGTTCTATTCCGAGCATCACCACGTCACCACACAGTAAACCCCTGTCTTCTTTGGGCCCTGATCATGAACGGGGTTCAAAATGAATCACGTTTTGGAGCGGGACATGCTGGTGCATAAAATTAGCTTGGCCAGCGTCTCGTACCAAAATCCCGTTCTGTGCATACGTCGTGATTGAAATGAATCACCCCCTCACAGCTGATTCATTTTGAACCCCGATTTCTAGTGTGATCATCGTCAAATAAGCTTCAAAGAGCAACTCCGCAACATGCGGGAGCTCGTGGCGAGATCGATACAACTTGTTCTGGGCTAATATGCACTTGCGACAGCATATGCTCATACTGGCGGTTGGGAGCAGTGCTAGATTGAGCCTGGCGCGTCCGATAGGCATTTAACCCGAAAACTCAAAGCGTGATTCATTTTGAACCCCGTTCATGATCAGGGCCTTGACCTGAAGTGGCTTACCATAGCTTATGTCTCATTCTAAAAAGCAAGCTGGCCACGATTGGTTACTGTCGTCAATGGCTTGGACCTTGTGACCTGCGAGTTCGATCCTTTCTGCTTATCGAGGGATTTTTTCTTTTTTGATCTCAAGTCTAGAACATGCGAGGCATCATCAATGGCTTCAACTTCTGCAGTTACATCTCGCCCTGCAGAGAGGTGCAACATCAACGATGAGGGAGGGGGCACACTCACCGCTAGCCCCATGATATCACACTGACCGTAAAATATTTGAATTCAGGGTGGCCTCAACGGCATCGCATAGCCGTGTGTGCCAGGAACAAGTCCCGTAGACTTGGGACATGGCTTTTCAAGATGGCTGAGGAACGAGAGTCGTTCTGTAGATTCATCACTGGCTTGATGATTCCCAAGCTTCAACTAGTGTAAGCCATGATGGACGCCGGATGGGTGCTCGCGTCGGACCTCGCGGGGGGGGGGGGCATTGCATTCCGCTCTGGGGAGACTATTGGTCTCTTCGGATTCGCTTACACGGCGAAGCAGCCCTACGATGGACATGGGGGGGAAAAGAGAGGGGAAGGAGAGTCCAAATCGTGGCGTTTTGGTCCTGGATTTGGTGCCAAGCGTGTTAAGCCAGGGACGGAGGATGCCAAGAAGGGACTGCCCTTCTTTAGCTCGGTCCTTGAGAAAGCTGTGGTAACATTCACGACTCCAAATAAGGTGAGCCAACTTGAAACTTGACGATATTCACTTCAAGCCTCTTATATCAAAGTAAACAGATTACAGGGTCAGGCGGTAGTATCACGACAGCCCAGTTGATGCTCGATGATGATGACAATGCGTAACATTGAGTTGCCGATTCGCATCGGCCAAAGTTCGTTCTAGACTCAGGCACTCGATCGTCTTGACTGGAATTCTGCCCAGAGACGGTCCCAAAGGAACCAGGGTCTGGGCTGGGATGGCTCAAACTTTGGAAAGAAGCCATCGTCATTTGAGTTTTGGATGCTGTGTATAAGAGATGGACGAGTCTCCCTCATGAACTCATGTTCTGTCCAACAAAGCAAAAAAGTCCACTTCCATCCTTTACTTTTCGGCACGCTCTCGTTTAAAAGAACAAACATTGCACTCATTACAAAAGGTCACTTCACAATGAAGACGACTGCCGTTCTCTTCCTGGCTTGTGCCATCTCGGCCAACGCCTCTCACCTACTCCGCCGCGAGAACGACGACTACAAGAACATGCCCGACTATCCCAGCTACGCCGACCTCCCCAAGTACGGCTACAACAAGTACGGAGGCAACGCCGAGCACCCAGAGACCAACCCCGTCATCAAGAAGCCAGCGACTCCTGCTACAAACACTAAGACTACTACTACATCATCGTCTTGTCTCTCTCGTTCCAAGATTAAGCCTCTTGTCGACAAGTACATTGCTACTTTTGCTGGCATCACGGATGGAGGTGCTGTTGCAAAGACGGTCTTTGATGAGAACTTTAAGCTCTACTCTCAGTCCATCTGGTGGGTGACGTCTCCAGATGTGATTGCCAAGCACGGAGCTGTAAGTTACCATTATTCCACTCCCATGAACATATACTGATATCCACAGGCCGATGACTTCCCTCCCGTCTTCAACAACCGTGCCGAGCTCATCCGCGGCAACATCAAGAAGCAGAACGACCCAAGCGCCTTCATCAAGGGTCCCGTGGCCTACGGCTGCAACAGCTTCACCTTTTACTGGAAGGGCAACTTTGAAGTTCCCAAGGGAAACAAGCGCGGCCGCGGCAACGGAATCGACATGGTCTTTCTCAACCCCAAGACAGCAAAGGTTACCAAGGCTTACTCCGAGTACAACACCCTCAACCAGGTCTACAACTGGGGAGCTCACATCACCTGGGCCAAGGAGAGCGTCTGCTGCGACTGCCCCGTTGTTTTTAACCCCAAGTGTAAATGCAAGTAAGCTGATGGCACACTCTGAGGGTTGGCTTGAAGTTGGTGTCTGTCTATTTTTCCTTGGGATGTCTTGGTTGGGATGGGATGAAAAGGAGTTTAACGTACGTGGGAATCTGGGTTTCTGTCAACTTTCTCTTTCTAGATAATGGCGTATGATGCTGGGATTTTCGACCTCTGGCGATCTGACTATACGAAATATTGCTCAACAACTGTTCCCGTTCGTATCATTGTTACCCAAGTGATGGACCTGACCCGGCGACTCAAACGCATCCGGCCACTGACGAGAAATGTGAGCCAAAGGTTATCTCGCCAAGGATTGCCAACACGTCCCTGAAACCCCCAACGCAACAATCAATAGTTTCTTGTCATTAGAGACGCCACCTGGTGTTATTGGTGAAGCGGTGTGATTGCCACTCTCATGGTGAACGCCACTTGCAAGTGTGTGAGATGATGGACGTGCCCAGGACCGTGGGTCGCCCCTGGGTCAAAGGATTGATTACAGAGGGCTGGAATGAGGTAAAAGGTTGTATTTACCTCGGTTACATGTTTTTTGTTGGATAAATATTTGATCAGCAGAAATATGCTGGTCTAGAGTCGTCATGTGCGAGATGCTGCATCATCCCTGAAGCTTGGACTGCTATGTATAAGTGGATATATACATGGATCTACTTTGGGAGCTAAATCTTCCTTTGAATGCCTTTGAGAGAATCTTCTGGTCGACTTGTGACGCTGCTATTGCCTCTGGTACTGTCCTCCTTCACAAGGACGAGGACTCACTTGAGCCTATACCGGCCAACTCAAGCAAGCATGTCTTAATATTGGTTGATTATAATTACAAAACAACATTCTGGTATAGTTTGAGTCCTGATTTCAAGCCTCTAATGGGCATGTTTCTCAATATTTATCACAACAATAGCCAAACTCAATTGTATGGGGGATCCAATATCAATAGCATCTGAACTTAAACCTAGCGATGACAAGAAAAGACACATGCCGTAGTAAAAGGCTTGCCCATCTAGTGCCAATATCACTTTCTTCAACAAATCTTGAAAGGAAGGCTTCGACTATAGCAAAAGAGCAAACAGTACAGCAGCCAAACCCACAGCAAAAGAAACCGATTGCACAGTCGCGCTCGCCGTAACAATAGCTGGCGTCGGATATGTACTAGGGGGAACATACGAAGGTCCTGAAGGAACAGCAGTCGCTGTGGTAACATGTGTAGTCGTCGCATTTGGGAACTTGACAGTCGAGTTCTCAGCCACGACCACAGCCGGTAGAGCCCTCTGGTATGGAACACCTTTATCATCCTCCCCCGAGACGTACACCAAAAGATTCCGGCGCTGGACTTTTACTGTAGCAAAGAAAGACGAGTTGCGTGGGGAACCGCGCTCTCCGGAGCCGGCGGTGGCGTTGAGGCTGGACACGCGAGTAAAGTCGGGGGCACGGAATGCAAAATCGGCAGTCTTGAACCGGCCGTCCACCTCAGCGATTGCTCCGACTTCTTTGCCGAAAGGTGGCTGACCGGCCATTGGGTACCAGCCCCGATGGCCTGGTCGACCGCGAATACTGGCAAAGTTGAAGGATGAAAGTTGAAGTGTCGAGACGCCGGAGCTGAGAAAGGTGAAAATGCCCTTGCCTGAGATGGCGACTTTGTATATACCTGGAGGTGGTGAAGAGAGGGATAGATACGTGCTGTCTTCGAGAATAGTCTTTGTTATTCCTATTCCTTCAAGCTGGAGTTGCTTTCCGTCTGGTGTTGTAATCTCCAACTTGACGCCCGCTCCAAGGAGAGAAAACGTCACCTTGGTCATGTAGGAATCAACAGGGACGTCAAACTCCTTGGCAGATCCATCTAACTTGTCTTGAACGCGGATGATGGTACCGAGGTCTGTAGTAATAACGTTCTCAATAAACGAGGTGACGTTGGCAACTTCTGACCTTGGACCTGTGCGGTATAGTCCGCCTGTACCAGCACAGATTTGACCATAGGCATTATCAACTCTCTTGACTATGGTTGATCGCTTCATAGCGCTGTCTTCACAGTCTGACGCATATGTAAAGACACTGATGCTGATGCGCTTCTCCTGAGCCTTGGCTAGTAGCTGCAACATGAGATTTGAATCTTTGGCGTCTGCGTCTGTGAAGAGTAAAAGACCTGAGTCGACGTCCATGACATCCACTGCTGCTAGCATGCCTGCGAAGGCCAACTCAGGACAGTCGCCGCCCCCAGCGGCACCAAGATTGCTGATGGCATCCTCAAACGCAGCTAGGTCTGTCGTCACGGTCAACGGCCCCGTACTGGGGTCGTTGAAAGGGGAGAGAACGTAGAGACCGGGCTCGTTGTCTATACCTGACAGACTTTCAGCAATTTGGAGGGCTTGAGTACGGACAGCGTCGATGACATCGTCCATGCTACCAGTCGTGTCGATAGCAAAGGCTAGAGTTGGGACACCAAAGAGAAGACGCAGCGCCTTGGGAGCACCGCTCGTGTCATCCTTGATATCATCAAAGAACTGCATCGTAGCTTGCATAGCCAACTCGGCAGCCTTGAAGTGTAGATCTGAGTGTGGCGACCACCAGCAGTTGTTGCTATCCTTGTTGATGCCCGGGTACGCCTTGTCTGCGAAACCACCATGACGACACTTCCAGTCTCCTGGACTCAAAACGTCTTCGCCGGGATAGTAGCCACTCGTGAGTTTGGGAAAACCATTGGTGTTTTCCTCACAGTGAATGCCTTTACAAGGAATAGGCCAGTCCGAGTCCCAACCTGGTGGTTTAGGAGAGACATTGCATGACCTGCAGCTTCGTTGATCAGGCGTGGACATGTACGATGTCATCGGTTTGTTGCGGATGAGGTCTGAGTTGGGCTCTGTATTTCCAAGTTCCACCCAGTTGCTGTGCGAGTAAAAGTCCTGAATCGTATGAAGTGCTTCGCCGACGGCCTTCCTCGCCTTGGCGACATCAGGGGGAAGAGCCAAAAGTGCCCCTATAGCCTCCTTCTTGAGATCCTGAATGCGTGATTGAGCCTCAACGAATGACTCTCCATCGCAGTGCTTATGAGCGTGGTCTTGATCATCGTCGACGTCCATGTTGGCCTGCTGAATCTCCTTGCAGGCTGCACGCATCTTGCTCGAGATTGTGGTGATGGAAGAAAAGTAGAGATATGCCCGATCTTCAAAGGCGACTCTTGTCATGTCTTCATGCGAGATGCCTCCATTGCCTGCAAAGTCTTCTTTCCATTGTGCTGGAAAGAAGGCAGTGACTTGTAGGATATTGATGGCGATGAGAGAGGTGAGGATAAAGAGGTAGCGAGCGGCCATGTTGTGATGCTTTCCGAGTTGAGACTCGGGTTAACGATTGACTTTGCGCAACTGAATCAAAGAGAGTAGAATCTATCTTCATATTAAAACCCATCTTGGCACTGAATTCAGTGATAGTTATTGATTCGTTGACGACTGTGTTGTTTGGATGTCCAGCTCCGCCCAATGACGGAGGTGTGCCAGCGTTGTTACTGCGACTCCCATCTCCGAACGCCAGTCCAAAGCTTCAGCTGGGAGTTCAACGAGGTCACGCTGTTGCCTACAATAGTGCTATTTCAAGAAAAATCCAGGACGAGATGTGATTTGTTTGCATGAGAGTGACTGGGCGAGCCACAGTGACGTAGGGATGAGGCATCGAGGCCTCGTATTACCTAGGACTCTTTGATACATTATAAGGCGGCCTCCTGCAATGGCTCCAACCTGGTCAAGTCTCCGTGGTATGGAGGAGGTAGGTAGACAAGATGCCTGAAGGGACGCCTTGACCCTCGAGCTAATGCAGCCTCAAGTTCTAGAGCGAACTACAATGGGAAGCTCAACGCGGAACGGCCGAAGTAACCATCTTCTTGACTATTACTGCTAAATATAGTGACAAAATTGAGTCTTGTTCTGTCTAAGAATTGCAAGTTGCCAGTCGAGTTGAAAACACCACCCAGTCATCAGATGCTGCGAGTTGGCGTAACTCATGACACCGAATCCCTCTGATACTGGGGATAGGAACCTTATAATTGCACCTGCTTCCAATGTCATCACAGCCGACTCGAAATCTTGGGCTCATCATCCAAGAAATCATTGATAAGCTTAGAAAACTGCTCAGCATATTGCCACAAGAAGCCATGTCCAGAGTCAGGAAACAAATGCAGCTGAGCCCCAGTATGTTTCAACTTCCTCCACATAACATAGCTATTCTCTTCTGGCAAGAGAAGATCCTCGCTTCCTGCGTACACATCAGTAACTAAACTCATCAACTCGCAGTTCAACTCACCGTTTGCAATCAACACTGGCATCTTGAGCTCCTCGAACCTGTCGTACGATGCATCCTTGGCTTGTTTACGATCCATAAACTTGGCAAAAGCAATTCCTTGGCGATGGGCGTTTGCTGGATCGACATAGTTGGTCCTGTCTTTTCGTGCACCCGTGATCCTCTTCCAAGCTGATTCGCCTGCCTTGCTGCTCTTTTCTGATGTACGGAACATGCTAAACATGAAGGCTTCTTTGTGCTCTTCTTCTGTCTTGGCAGCTTTGAGACGATTAAACGGTTCCAGTGAGGCGGCTGGTACAACTCCTTCGCCTGTGCTGGGTGTCGTTCCGCAGAGGATGAGTCGACGCACTAGATCTGGCGCGTTGAGAGCGACGAGTTGTGCAACACAACCGCCCATGGAGAAGCCCAAGACATCGGCTTTGTTGACTCCAATTGCGCGGAGGACGTCGATGTAGTACTGCGCCCACTTGGAGAAGACCTTGGGGACTTCACCTTCAGAACGGCCTACACCTGCATTGTCGATGAGGATAATGGGACGTTTCGCGGCGATTGGGTTCACCAGCGCTGGATCCCAATGATCCATTGTTCCTCTGCAATAGTGAGTATCTAAAAGGCATGCTTAGAGGGGGTCTCACCTAAAGTGCATGAGCAATGCAAGAGGAACACCATGATCCCTACCAAACCGTCGATAGGCAAACTTAATGCCATCGACAGTGATGAATTGATTCTTTGCCGTCTCATAAGTCGCCATCTTGAAGTGTTTCCCTTCAAGTTATTAACAAGAAGAAATTGAATCCGTCAGAGAAATGGGTATAAAAGGTTCAAGATGCCGAGGTTCAGCGGCTATTGACGTCAGGTGATTGTACCAAAAGTTGGGGAACCCTGCGAAACATCTCCAACACTTGCCTGTTTCGGAAACTTTGCCGCGTCAAAGGATTGCGGAGAAGCATAAACCAGTAGTTGAGACTAGTTTACCCCAGGTTTCGAGACATTTTGACAATACTTTAAGCATATAATAGTTGGGAGTAGCGGGTCAAGGGATATTCATGTGTCTTTATCTAACAACTTTTAGTCTCCAGCTGTACTTGTATCCATCTTTTCTACCACAATCTCATTCATCCTTCTCTAGTGAGCGAATCTAAAGTCCCAGCGCTGCTGACCTTCATCCTTGGTGTTGAGAATGTAATCCTCCTGCTGCTCCTTGGTAAGAGCATTCCATCTCCTGTCGCGCACCTTGTTTCTCCAGATGTAAAACGCCTTGACAAGGTAAAACAGAACAATGTTGCCGCAGGTGATACCCAGGATAACCCTGTTGCCTCGGCGGTACAGAGGCTTGTCGTCCTCACGGAAGATGTTGGAGGCGGCAATGTTACCTGTCTGCACAAACATATTGTACAAGGCGGCGCTGATGGCACGGGTACGCACACTGTTACTGTTTTTGGCGTTCCAGCCTACCAGGATGGCGTGGCAGTACGGGTAGCTCAGAAGACCTGTGATGAGAGCGTATCGTACCCAAGGAGACATATCGGCGGGAAGAACAACAAGAGCGAGAACCCAGGGGAAGATCCAAATGTTGGAGAGAGACGAGAGCATTCCTCGTTCCTTGACACGCTCAGAGACCCATGTGATGATGAGAAGGTTGACAGCGTAGAGGAACTGTGAAGGAATGGCGAGGAGGTTGGCCTTGAAGACGGAGAAACCAATCTGTCGAAGGATGTAGGACAGGTATGTGCTGAAGGGCGAAGGAGGGATGTAAACCATGAGACCGATGATGTAGAGCGGCCACTGCTCCCAATCCTTGATGGCTCTCCAGAGTCGGGGAAGGTTGACGGCTTGTCTGCCAGGGTATTAGCTTCAACATCACACATTCGCGCAAGTTAGAACCTACCGGTTGTTCATGTCACCCTTGCTAGGATCATCACGAAGAAGTCGGTTAACCATGATGTACTCCTCATGCTCATTGAACCAACCATCCTTGCCACGAAACCAGCTCTTGGTCTGACAAGGACCAGGAGGCATAAGAACCCATGAAAAGAGACCGACGATAAAGGTGCCAATAGCTTCAAGAATGAATCCGCGTGGTGTGAGCTTCATTCAACAAACTTGAGTAATCAAACTTACAGCCATCTCCAACCTCCCATACCGGCGATGCCTCGCATTTGCAGGATACCAGAAGCGAGTAGTGAACCAACAATGTTGCTAGTGCTCAGGGCTGTCCAGAAAACGGCCAGTCTGATGGGAAGCTCATTAGACTTGTAAAAGTACGTAAGCCAAAGAACAATATCCCTAAATCCGTTAGAAACACTTTCTTAAAAAGCTTCTAGAAAACTCACGGAATGAATCCACCCATGAGAAGACCGAGCAGGGCCTTGAGGGCAAAGTAGGCCGACTTGCTCTGCAGGGCAGCCTGGCAACCTGCCACGAGAGACCAGGAGCAGATGAGGAAGGGAATCCATCTGTCGGCTCCGAGCTTCTTGCTGATCAAGCCACTGGGAAGTTCAGCTGAGAGGAAGGTGACGAGGAAAATCTAGGTAGGTCTCGTGTTAGTCGTAGAGTGTGGACAGGGGAGATGTCGCTTACAGTTTGGCCGTAGTTAAAATCGTTTGTGTCCATACCAATCTCGGGAAGCTGCTACTGGTTAGCAAAGGTTCGGGATTGTCGTGATTGGGTTAAGCTTGCCATATTATCCGAGATGGCGCGGTTAATGTTGCGTCGGTGAAAGTCGAGGGAGCAGAACATGACCCATGCCCAGAGAGTAATACGCCAATCGATCTATCATGACACATAGTTAGCAAACAATCTCACATAGTGCATAGTACTACACACCTTTCTCACAAGCCTCTTTTCCTCTTCGGCAGTCCAAGTATAGTTGGGATCGAATCGGTGTCGGTTCTCATACTTGGCATTCTCGTAGACCTTGCGCCAGCGATCGGCGACCTGAGGATCAGAAAAGACATGCTCAATCGTCGAAGAGGCAGTCTCGTCGCCACTGTCGGTGGGAGAATCACTAGGAGATCTATCATTGACAAGAACCTCTTTAGTGTCCCTGTCATTGACATAGACCTCCTTGTTGTCCCGGTTGGGACCGTCACTAGCAGCCATGATGGACAAGAAGAGTGTGTTTCGAGTCCGCGGAGAAGTGAGGAAAGACTTGGGGCCGCGGAGATGTCAAGTGTAGAAGAAACCTGTGATGGATGCATGGCCTGACTTATAAAGGTCTGGCAACCTCTCCCATACCCTCGGGTTCGAAAACCATGATGCACGACAAAACCTCAGGGGCGGGACACTAGCAATGTCGCGATGAGCCTCGATAATCACCTCAAGCTCGGTGAGACGACGTTTTCTCCAGCATATCCAGGGTATAATCGACTCTTGGAGGCGAAAAAGCTACGCTGAGCAGGGCCAGACCTCGAATCTTTGGATCCAAAAGATGGGGGTCACTTTCAATAACCTCCTGCTAAAGCATTGAACCCCCGAGAGCCCGTGGCGACGGAGCGGTAGTTCGCCGACCAATCGAGACCCGGGGATAAGCATGCATCAGACTCAAACTAGAAAAGTGTCGGGTCCTCTGCGAACGTTGCAATGGCGAGGTCGTCATTGGGAGAAGACTAACATGACTTGTGTTGGCGGAGCTTTGTCTAGAACAGGAGAATGACGTGCCCGGAGACGGGGAGTCGCCGGTCCAATCGCTGACTTGACCGACCGAGAAGCCGTAGATATCAGGGAAACTAAGGTTTTTTGATGGAGAAAATCTCGGAGGTGGTGGTGGTCTCGGGGAGTTGATCTTGTGAAGCTGGGGGTTGAGGATATTTTATATATACGTACTATTCTGACATGGAAAACTATTTCTCTACTATCTTGGGAACTCTCAACTATAAAATACAACTCTAATACAACGACCACGAATAAATTTAATTCTTTTCTTTAAATATTCAGCCATTATCGACCTCCCGAGCGATATCCCGTATTCTCGTCGCAATCACATTGCGTGACCCTGCCCTAGAGATTGCGACACCACCATGGCGCGGGCGTTTTCATGATGGCGCAATCCTTATCCCATCGCCCCCGTCGCAGTCTAAACCCCTTGGCAAATGTCATGTTAAGAACCAACCCAAGCAGAGGACCAAAAACTTCATTGCGTGATTTCTCTCCCACCTGTCGAGCGTAGACTCGCGCCTCATTGATCGACGCTCTTTCTTACGCAATATGCTCTTCCGAAGTCGCTCAAAGCAATGCTTCCATCGGTTACCTGCAACCGTAGATGACGACGAATGAGACTCTTTAGACTCCGTCGGTTACTCTGCTTATTGCTTTTCCCCGCGTTGATGCCGGCATTCATGTGCTGGATCGCGATATCCGATGAGGGGAACAAGAGTTGCTATGTAATACATATAAAAGAGACGGCTGATCTTGTCTCAGAGTAGAGTTCTAATCAAGACAAAAAGTCGAAACTTGTAGATTCTTCACTACTCTCAAAATGGCTCCTTCAGCAACTACAACCACGGCCAGCTTGGTCACTGACGCCTCCAAGCTCAAGCTGTACCCCGGCCATGTCGAGGGTGTCTACAAGGAGCTGTCTCCTGTCGTGTACAAGAAGGATGATGAGCTCAAGGGAACTGACGACTTTGCTGCGGCCAAGGTTAGCTCTCTCGTTACCTTTACTGACGTGTATAAACTAACACGATTCAGTATCCCAACTACCTCCCCACCTGGAACAAGGACCAGGTCTACCCTCCCCTCGTGCCCTTTGAGCACTACGACCACGGCCGCGACGCAGACCCTACTTTCCCCAACCTCATCACAAAGGACGCCAAAGTTTCTCACCTTACTCCCACCATTGGCACAGAGGTCGAGGGCGTCCAACTGAGCCAGCTCTCCAAAGCCGGCAAGGACGAGCTCGCCAGATACGTCGCCGAGCGCAAGGTCGTAGCCTTCCGCAACCAGGACTTTGCCGACCTTCCCATCTCCGAAGCTCTCGAGTTTGGAGGCTACTTTGGTCGTCACCATATTCATCCTACTTCTGGTTCTCCAGAGGGACATCCCGAGATTCACCTCGTGCATCGTGGTGCGGGAGACAAGTCCCACGAGACCTTTTTCAAGACTCGTGTGAGCTCCGTTGCGTGGCACTCGGATATTACCTACGAGCAGCAGCCCCCAGGAACGACCTTCTTGTACATCCTCGATACTCCCGACACTGGCGGTGACACTCTCTTCGCCAACACCGTCGAGGCCTACGAGCGTCTGTCTCCTGCCTTTCAGAAGCTGCTTCACGGCCTCAAGGCTACCCACTCTGGTATTGAGCAGGTCAATGCCAGCGTCAAGAAGGGCAGCATCAAGCGTCGTGAGCCTGTCGTTAACGAGCACCCCATTGTGCGAACACACCCCGTCACTGGTGAGAAGTCGCTGTTTGTCAACCCTCAGTGTAAGTCATCAACCTCACCATGATATAAACCCTTACTAACATGCACAGTCACCCGCGACATTGTCGGCCTCAAGAAGGAAGAATCCGATGCCATCCTCAACTTCCTCTACGAGCACATCGCCTGGGGAGCCGACTTCCATGCCCGTGTCAAGTGGCAGGAAAAGACCGTCGTCGTCTGGGATAACCGATCCGTCCAGCACACTGCCCTCGTCGACTGGAAGTCTGGCCAGCGAAGGCATCTTGCCCGTATCACGCCTCAGGCTGAGCGGCCTTATGAGACCCCTTTTGAGGGTTAAGGAATAATGATAGCGTCTTGGTTAAATGTCCCGCGGGCAAAGATCCCAGCAGAGGACCTGAATGAACAATTTGATATACAAGAATCGTCTATTGGTGAATGTTAGGCAGTGATGTGATGATGTGAATAGTGCCCATCGGGCTGGAACACAACAATCCTTTATGATGTTGACACTATCAAGTTACAAGGCCCATGTATGCCTCTATATGTACTCTCACAAACCAACTCATATGTATGCACCCCTTTCCTCCCAACGCCAATGCTCATGTATCCTGCCAAAGCAACCTTCTATGCACAAAACATCAAACCACACTGCTCCAAACCTGATGTCCGAGCATAACTGTCAAGACACCGATGCCGTACTTGCCGGCATCTGCATTTCCCTGCCAGACTTCCCACCCAAGCCAGCAGACAGCTGCCAGCTCCATGACGCTCAACACAGAACCCACATATGTCGCTGTGCTTGGGCCTTTCTCTTCCTTTGTTTCCTTACTAGCTTCGCCCGTCACCCGTAGTGCGATCATCCCAGCTGCAGAAAGCAATGCCAGTTGCACCTCTCGACGGAAAGGGGTATGGATAGCTAATGTGAGTCCCCACACGACAAGCAGCGCAGCGAGAGCCATAAATTCGACGCCCAACTTGTCCATTTTTGGCTGTATAGATACATCAGGCTTTTCTTCAGTCCATCCGGATGGTCGTCGTGCCGAGGCATCAGCCGGCTGACTCCCCTGGCTCAAGCTGAAGCTCTGACTCAACATGTCAGCCAAGCTATTGGCCTCATCGTTGGTCTTTTGAGGCGCAAAAAAACTCGGCGGCTTGAAAGAAACATCCTCGTCCTCCTGCTGCCTCTGTGCTTGAGCCTTGGCCGCGCCCCGAAAGAAAATGCTCTCCTGCTCAACAGGCTTACCCCTCAAAATAGGCGCATTGGGTGGGTTCCGCAGTCGTTGAGATGGAGTCGTCGGTGCCGCGGGAACTTTGTACCAAAAGGGGCTCTGTTCGTTGACGACGGGCGACTCTCCAAAACCTGGTCTAGGGCCGTTGGAGAGAGGCGCCTCGCGAAAGGCTCGGTGTTGTGACGGAGCCGGAGACTCGGTGGGAGTCCAATCCATCTCATCCGAGTACTGAACCGCCTGAGTTCTCTGCGGAGAGAGGTTAAGGCTGTTGAACTGCGTATGGGGGCTCTCCGCGATTCTCACGGGGTTGCTAGGAGGGTATGGCCGTGGTAGTGGATTAACAAGCGGTTGACTGAATAGATCTCGTTGCTGAGGCGCAGGAGTCGGTGAGTCCAGGGCCTCGTTGAGCAACTCGGAAAACGTTTTGGACTCCTCCTTCTTCCTCCTCGTAATCTTGGGTTTTGGTGAAATGGTGGCACTGGAGTTACCAAAAAGGGGCGTGGTATCAACTTTGATGGATCTCCGTGCAAAAGAGTAGATCTAATCAAGTCAGCATTCGTTCGCTTTCTCACACAGAAAAACATACCATAATCATAACGACCGACATGACAAGATGAGCGCTCAGCTGAGCACTCCTCGACTGCCCCCTACCTCCATTCATCTCGAGCACCCGGCGGAATAGGATACGGAAGAAGATGATCAGTCCCTGGAAGGAATACCACTGTGTGAATCCCAGGAGATGCCTCGTGAAGCCGCGGCTGACCTGCACAAACTGGGGATTCCACCACGCAGATAGTATGCTCGCCGCAACCGCCCCGCTGATCAGAGTGTCGGCTGGTGGGAGAAATGTAACAGCCCATGATAGAGCAGCAGCCGCCATGGTCGGCCAGCTCTTGTCATCTGGGTCATACATCCCCTCATCTGGATGCTCCAACACATATGACAGCGTCTTGATGTGCCAGAGCATCTGCATCACCAGTCCTCCCCACCACAATCCCCTCCCCAGGCTATTGGCCCAGTCCAACACAGTATTCCTTCCCGGATCGGTTCTCCTCCCTCGACTCTTCTCCATCATCCGTCGTAGATGATCCGTCTTGGCTGTGTACCCGGCTTGACGAATCTGACCCTCCACCCGCTCGGCGCATTCATCACAGACCTGAGGGTATCGCTCTTCCAACCCCTTTCGGTATCTGTAGTAGTTTCGTTCGAGTTCAGGGTAATCGGGATGGTTGGGGTCGTCGGGGAGATATTGAGCGAGTGAAGACGTAAATAAACGCTGATTCTTGAGACATGTCGAGCAAAAGATACTATCCCTCGGTGACGAAGGAGGCGACTGTCGTGGTACTGCATATTGCGTTGCGGGAGCTTCTCGCTCGGTGGCTACTGGAGGATCCGTAATCTCTCCATCCTAAAATGCGTCAGCTCAAGATCCAAAATGAGGGTTTAGCGCTCATACTTCATCGAGGTAGTTGGTCGCATCGCAGAATAGGCAGAGAAACTGGGTCGTGACGCCATCATATTTGGTGTTGGACCTCTTGCCGCAGTAGAAGCAACTCAGGTATCTCGTCCCTCGCAGGCGCGGCATGATGCCATGACCATTAAACCAGAAATAACAAGTGAGATGTTGTAGAGAGTAAGAAAAAAACAACAGCAGGATGGAATTTTTGATGTTTATTCCAGGTTGACATGGAAGCCCACTCTCTGGGGTTTCTGCCGGGCGGTCGACAGATTTTAGAGGCTCTCAAGCCCCTGCCGCGGGGCGTGCAGCACTGTTACCCCTGCAAGCCCCCTGTAGATTTACGGGAGGTCACGTCACATCAAACGGGGATCCAGACGACCTCAGCCTTTAACATCCATTGAAGCAAACCATCTTTGACACTGTCGCTACCACAAAAGACGTCCACATCGTCAGCCAACAGAAAGACCCTTTCTTCTTTGCATGCGCCATAGATAAAACAACAATGCCGCCATCATGACCACTCCACCCTCATCTTCAAGGCCTCCTCTCCCTCCACCCCTCCATCTAACCATCCGCTTCTCAACCTCCCAACCAGACCTCGAGCTCGACATCCCCTCGCCAAACGCAACAACCGTCCTCGCCCTCAAGCACCTCCTCCGCACACGTCTCTCCTCTCGCAGCCGACTGCGTCTCATCCATCAGGGCCGTCTGCTCCCCGACCCGTCAGCCCTTAGCTCCGTACTCAAGGCGCCGCCGCCTCCACCGCCGAGAGAGGATGACCCAAAGGGCAAGGGAAAGGCAGTTGAGGGCGTGTCGCGCGTCTATGTTAACTGCTCCATTGGTGATGAGTTGACGAGTGAGGAACTCAAGCAAGAGGAGGAGGAGGCTGCCAAGCCGCCCAAGGATGCGACGCCCGAGGGATCTAAGCCTGCAGCGTCAACGAGACCGAGGCCAAGGGGATTTGACCGACTACTACAGTCCGGGTTCACACAATCCGAGATTTCGACGTTAAGAACCCAGTTCACGTCTATACACACTTCGCGCTTCACCCCAGACGCCATGCCATCACCCGATACCTTGCGCAACATGGAGGACGCGTGGATCGACAATAACGCTGGTGGGATCCCGTCCGAGTCCAACCCACTAGAGGATGAGTACACAGGCATGGCTTCAGTACTAGAAATACTATTCCGAGCCATGATGGTCGGCTTCTTCTTCCCACTTGGAAGCCTAACATGGTTGATGCGCGAAGAAGGGATCTGGAGTAAGAGATGGCAGATCTTTGTCGGCTTCGGCGTCGTATTCAGTCTCTGCATCGGATTCATCATGGGAATCTCAGGGGACCGGCCTTAGTAGAGTCTTCCCCTAGATGATCAAGGACAGCAGCATTCTTTCTGGCGTCGGGCGTTTTTTTACATGGAGCGTACTACATACAATAGCCTACTACGGATGGCGAACAAGACGGGCTAGCATAGATTCCATTCCCAACATTTCGGTCGGGACAACTCGAACCGCCCGGACAACCGACAAGACAACTATCTTTTTTTTTTACCGACGCGCCCAAACTCCCCCATATCCCCGCGATGGTATAGCAAAATTATGGCCCCAGCACATGCCAAAAATATCCCTTTTTTGAACTGCTCGTGAAACAGAAACAACCAAAGGCCTTACAGGTACAGACTCTGGGCGGCCACAATGTCTCTGCGGATCTTTGCCAGACTCTCTTCAAACTTCTTGGTCAGGTCCTCGTTGCCCATAACCTTGGCGGCCTGGGCCATCTGTCGAAGGAGCTCTTCCAGGCGGCGGAAGAGGCGGATGAGTGAGCCTTCGTACACGTTTGTCATTTTGCTGCATACTGTTAGCGGTGGTCTCATTCACTGTGTCATCACACGTACCAAATCTCAACAAACGGACGTCCTTGGGCCCACGTGTAGACCGTCTCCATCAGCTGCCACTTCAGCTTCTGCACATATTCCTCCTCGTTGACGTCGAGCTTGCACTCCTGACTGACCTTGGCAATGATTCTCGCCTTTGCCTGGACCTCGCGGAAGGGCTTCTGCAGTTCCTCCTTGAGAGCTGGGGCTTCCACCTTTTCGTCAAAGATGAAGATACTCATGACGGCAGCGCACATCTCAGGTGTCTGCTCGTTGAAGAATCTGTCGAAGAGTAGCTCCGAGAGGAGAAGCTCGTGGCCCTCAGTGGATGAGATCTCACACGCGACACGAGCCTTGAGCTGGACAACCTCGGCGTCGTTGATGAAGCCGAGACGACGGAGGACACGCTTTCGCGACTTGAGCTCATCCATCTGAGCGATGCTGTAAGCCTTGGCGATAGCCTTCTTGGTCTCCTTGACCTTGTCGGTCAGCTTGACCTTGGTGTGGTATTGCTCCCATAGTGAGGGCAGAAGAGGAGACAGATGCAGAGGGTTGGCCAGCAACCGCGACTCCAAGACCTCAATCTTTCTCAGCAACTTCTTGAAGGACTCGTCGGTGATCTCCATGTTCTCAATGGGATCCAAGATAGGCAGACCATCAGGGAATCGGCGCTTGACCTCCATCAGAGACTTGGTGAGCGTCTCCCTGTCGCCATCCGTCTTCAACCCATCCTTAGGGAGGAAAAGTCGGATCTGGCTGATGGCCTTGATGCAGGTGAGGAGACAAGGCACAATGGCAAACTTGATGTCGTCGTCGTCGTCGGAGAACGGCTTCAGGCCAGGGGGCATCTCTCCAGCTGGCTGACCAGGAGCAATCTCGGCGCTCTTCCTTGAGATGGGCAGGAGAACATCAATGACGTATGACTCCTGGGGGATGTGTTCGGGTTCGCCAAGCTTGGGTCCTCGGCGGGGAGTCTGGTTGACAATGACTCCCCAGCCAAAGTCGGTGCCGTTTCCAGCAACAGTCTCCTGGTCGTCCTTGGGGTTGTAGATCTGCACCAGACGACCGGGCTGCAAGTAAGAAATGCTGTAGTTGGGGTGCTGAATAACCGTCCGCATGTCCTTGGTGTAGGTGCTCAGCTGTTGACGAATCTGGTAGTAGTCCTTGACTGTCGCCTCATCAGGAATGCTCATTGTATCGCGCTCCTGCTGTAGCGACATCAAGTCCTTCTCCAGAGACGGGACGCTAGCCGCGTTTTGGAACTGATGGAAACATCGCTCCAGCATAAACTCTGGTGAAATGGCCTCGATTCGCAGCAGGTTCAGAATCATGTTGTAACCAAGATAGAAAGCCGAGTTAAGGCGATCCTGGTGACCAGTAACAATCTCCTTGGCAGTGTCAGGCTCAAGCTTGTCGTCAATCATCATGATAACAATACCACGGGCATCGAGACCACGACGACCAGCACGACCAGCCATCTGGATGTACTCGGAGGAAGTAAGAGGACGTCTCTTGACGCCATCCCATTTGGTAACCTGGGTGAAAACGACAGTTTTGGCAGGCATGTTCAGACCAATAGAGAAGGTCTCAGTCGCGAAAAGAACCTTGATCAGAGACTCCTGGAACAGAATCTCGATAGTCTCCTTGAGAATGGGCAGCAGACCTGAGTGATGCACACCGATACCTCGCTCCAACAGGGGCAAAAGGTTCACAATCTGAGGTAGCTCCCGATCCTGCTCTGACAAGCTCTCAATGGCGCTGTGAAAGACCTTTTTAACCATGGCTTTTTCGGAATCGTCGTTGAAGCTAAGAGATGAAATGTTCATGGCCATGTTCTCGCACTCTCGCTTGCTGAAGTTGAAGACGATGACGGGGTTGAACTTCTTCTTGATGGTCATCCGGATGATCTTGGCAATGTCCGAGCCGCTGTCCGCACCACCCTTGTTGGTCTTCTTGTTCTTGCCTTTTCCTTTTTGTCGTGCCGTAGGATCGTTAGGATCGGCTCCCTTCTTCTCCTCCACCTCTTGCATAACCAGGTTGAAATTCTGCTCGTTAAAGTTGCTCTTCTCATCGACGATGAGTCTGGCGCCACTACCGCCAGCTGGGAAGAAGTAGTTCTGAAGAGGAGTCGGTCGGAAATCAGTGTAAACAACGTGACAGGCCTGATGATGGATCTTGGCAATCCACTCGGCAAACTGGAAAGCGTTGGGAATGGTGGCCGAGAGGAACACGTATCGGACCTTGTCGGGAAGCATAATGATGGTCTCCTCCCAAACGACACCTCTCGTCTTGTCGCGCATGTAGTGAATCTCATCAAACACAACCCACGCAACTTCTCGCATAATCTCTGAACCTCGATACAACATGGATCGCAAAATCTCTGTCGTCATGACTAGACAACTGGCCGTGGGGTTGATGGTCACGTCACCAGTCATCAAGCCCACATCTCCAAAGATGGCCTCGAAATCTCGATATTTCTGGTTGCTCAGGGCCTTGATGGGACTCGTGTAGATGACTCTCTGGTTGCGCTTCAGACACTGCGCGACGGCGTACTCGGCGACAACTGTCTTTCCGGCAGAGGTGTGCGCAGATACGAGGACACTCTCCTCCCGCTCAATCGAAGCCACGGAAAGACTCTGGAAAGGATCGAGCTTAAAGTTCCACGTTCGCGCAGGCTCGTCGGGCGCCTTGTGCTCGGACAAGGGAACATACTCGTAATCCAGGTCCGGGGGCAGCGCAACTTGATGCTGAATGTTATGCGACAGGACCAGCGACGAATCTTGAGGCACAAAGGTAGATGCGCCAGCAACCTCTCTCGACTCTGCCGTCTGGAAAGTATCCGTCATGACAGGACCCGCGCCATCCTCCTTCTTCCTCCTCTTCTTATCCTGCTGACTAGGGGTGTCCGAAGTGTCGTCGTCGTCGGAATCCTCATCCTTGGAGGTCTCGGTCTTGTCGTCCATGTCAACATCCTCAGCCGCCTTGGCCGCGTTGCCGTTCATGGCCTCATCAGCCTTTCTCTTCTTGGTCTTGTCGCGCTTGCGGGGGATGCTCTCGTCTTCGCTCGCACTCGGGGCCTCCACCTTGCCCTCGAAAACATCAAACATGTCATCCATGTTTGGCGATGGTGTGCACCCGCGATCGGGGGGCGGATCGCTAGCTTTTTTGGAGAAAGGGATCGAGATCGGAGTAGCTAGCAACAGCAGTGCAGAGTCGCAATTCCCAACGCGCTGAAGAAGGTCAAAGTTCGAGAACAAAGAATCAAGGTCTCAAACAAGACCAGAAATAGTCCCCTCGAAGGAAAAAAAGAGCGTGACCTTGTCGTCCCGTACAACAAACACAAAGGAATCGATCGGAGGTTCCCAATTCATGGGACCTGGGCCATGCGATTAAAAAAAGTTGGTTGACCAGGAAGTGGGCTTGGCGGCAGAAAAAAAGCGCCCCTGGCGAAACAAGCTGCGGGCGGTGAACCATCGAGATCCACCGGTTGCTGCCGACGTCACGTACGACTCGGGATGTCAGCATTACCATTTTGTATATGTCATGTGACCTTTCAGGTGACCGTGCTAAGCGTTTTCCCTTCAACCTCAGACCACCCATCTTGACCTCGGCGCTACCCATCACGACGTTTGACACATACCCAAGCTCCCATCCCCAATCGCCACTCCACAACGTCAAGGTGCGTTCCCGTCTACGATTCCGAAGCCATTGAGCCGCTCGACTATTGTATCCCGCCGCGCACGAACCGAATTGACCTCGCCCAGATGCTCTCCCGCGCCGCCGTCCGTACCACGACCTCTCTGGTCACCAAGCGAGGTTTCCAGACCACCCGCGCCCGTCTCTCCTCGCCTTACCACTACCCCGAGGGCGCCTACAGCAACATCCCCTTCAACCCCCGCAGCAAGTGGTTCGGTGTTGGCTTCTGGGGCTTCATGGCCACCGGCTTCTTCGCTCCCTTCGGTATTTCCGGTGCGTGGTTTCTCTCCCGTGCTCTCCCGGCTGGAGGCATCGATGCTAACTCGCCGTGCAGTCTGGCAGACCTACAAGCCTACCTAAGTCCGTGGTTAGCGGATTGGGTATGCTGATCGTCCATTGACAGATCAGGGAGCCTGTGGATGGATCGTTGTGTACATAACCGAATAGACAACAGTCACACTCGATCCTTGTACTCGAAATATTTCATTTGTCCAAGCAACAGTTTTGGCCCTGTGTGATTTGCAATGTGATTTATGCTCATCAGCTCAATTCGTGCTCATGTCTCATACGAGAATCGTCTAAGTACACAGAGCTATCCAGCTCTGGGGTATGCTCTAATATGGTGTAATATACAAGTTGGTACAGAATATACTGTTACATCATAACCGCGTTCCATCTTTTTTGTATCTCCGATACGACGGGCCATCCCATTGACCCGTTGCCGACTTCATATCGCTGCCGTTGAGAACGTTATCGAACAAGGACTGGATGAACGGGATCCGGTCCGGGGCAATATCCCAGCGCTTGGCCAGTTCATCGTAGACTCGGACGACGGCCTCGTTGGAGGAGCATTTCTTGACTGCTCGCAAAGCCCAGATGACCAGCCATCGGTCAATGCGGAAACCTCGTACTCCCTCGTCCTTGGCCTGGTACATGGCCTTCAAGACTCCCTCGAGGCGCTGCTCACTCCACTCTGAGCTTGAATACCCTCCATGAGAGTAAAAGCCCTTGAGTAGAGCCAAGAAGATAGTCGGATGAATCGTGATCCGAAGAAACTTCATCTCATCCAGGTACTGAGCAACCTTTGCCAGGTCCCCAATCCGGGTGGAGTAGTGTTCCACAAAGAGCTTGTAGGTGTGAAGGTTCGGACTAAGCTCGATCTGCTTCTGCAAAGACTTGCCGAGCTCGGGGTGCTTCCGTCCAACTCTGCTGAACATCATCAACACCTTGGTGACGACCCGAGGCATCCCGTAGTTCCTATCAGGGAGATCAGGGGCCATTGAATGGACATCCCTCATACTCCGATACGTCTCTTCAGCCGCTACCTCCTCGCCGCACCTAAGAAGCCCCGATATGACACAGTTGAGCACAACAGTGTCAATCATCTCACCCGCCTCGACCATGTCCCTGTAGGCAGCCCGGATCCCTGCCGAGTCCATCTGCAGGCCAAAGTAGTGTATCAGACTAACATGGTGATACCGGTTGTACGGAATCTCCCGGTTTTCCATCTCCCTGTAAATCATCTCGGCGAGGTTATAGTTGCCAACCTTGGAAGCGACGTCAAACAAAATGTTGAACGTCACTTCATTCCCTTTGATACCGGCACTGCGCTCCATTTCCCTCCATATTCGCAGTGCAGTCTCCAACTCGGCGGACGTTGCACGGCCTGCATACTTTGTAGCAAACGCCATAGCGAGGTTCCAATGAGTCCTACGCAGCGTCAAGCCGACGCTTCTCACATCGCCAAGTAGTGCAAAGTACCGCAGCATCGACTCAGAATCGCGCTTCGGCGGCATCCCCATGACCCTAAGAAACTTGTCTCGCCATTGCCATGTGAGGTGAAGCATTCGAGGTTCGGGGAGTTGGAGATAGATATCGTATATCGGCTCAAGAGAGGTGTAGTAGGGGCGACGGAGTTTTTGCGAGATGGCAAAACAAAGCTTGGCAACTATTCGTTTCGTCTCGTCATTGCCTTTGCAAGTCTCTTCCTTGGTCGGATGCTCAAAGTCCCGCCGCTTATCCGACACCTCCAGCTTTTGCCCGTCGGGTTGAGCATACCGTCGACGGTACGGGTCTTGGTATAATTGTAGGTGCTCCTCGACCGTGCTCGAGTCTTCTTGTCGGACAAAAGACATGAGGTGCTTTGGATCTTGTCTATGCGTCGAATTGGCGCTGTGGCCCGAATGTCGCGCAGCCTCGGCGGCAGTTCCGTAGTTCTTTGCTGCATGTCGGGGTCGGTGGATTGGGAGGGTCCGTCGAAGCTCGGTCGCTGGTGTAAAAGTCTTGAGCAGCCATAACGAGCTCCTCGCGCAGAAGAAGTCGGCAGTGAGCCTCTTCCTGTGCGTTCCCCTGCCGCCATCTCTCACGGCGCAGAAGCTCCTCCTCACGGTCGGGGCGGCAAGCCTGGCCGACGGTCGGTTCGAGAGCACCGCACAGACGGAGCCGTCTACTCGACTGGAGATTTTCATGAGCTCCTCCTCATGATGGTGCGACCTCGGTGTGTAGCCGCGGCACTCGAGGCAGAGGAAGCCAGACGAATTGGAAGCAGAGAAGGAGGGTGAGAGAATGGAGGTCGGCAATCCAATCTCTCTCGTGGTGGGATGAGAGGCTTGTGCTTGTTTCTCAAGTTAGCGGGACCTTTTTCCGGGATGATTTTTTGCTAACAGATCGGGGGCGGATTCGCGCCAAGCTTACCGGCATCCCGCATTATCGGCGTTAAGATTGGCCGATCTCCAAAATTTCCACCACCACACCACCACGCTGAGCATAGAGCCGCGACATCGCAACCCACTCCCGTTGTAGAGCGCCAATTGACCCTGTAAGTTGAAGATGATACATTCAATGACATTGTACTTCACCTGCTAACTCAAATCTCAGAAATTGGCCATGGGAGGCAGACAGATCCGCCCCGCGAGGGTCTTTCAGACCGTCACCGAGGAGCTCAACCATAACCTCCTCGGCCACAAGTCCATCGCTACGCCGCCATGGTATAACATCATGCAGACGGTCCCTCCCTCAGAGACCCTCGTCCGACCAATCCCTACCCGACACCGAGCACCCAACCCCAGAGCCACCAAGCCCAAGAACATCTTCCGCCCGCAGCGAATAAGGTACCTCGAGGATGGGCTACGAACTACATTCTATAAAGATCACCCCTGGGAGCTCGCAAGGCCTCGTATCATCATGGAGTTGGATGGAAAAGATTATCAGCACTGCGATTGGAGCAAGGGCTTGAAGCAGCCTGGTATCCCCTTGTCAGGAGAGTGGTAGGTCGAGGGACTATATACAACTCATGTATACCGAACTAACCCCACCATAGTGTTGTTCAACGCCAGATGTGGCTCATGGAGAACGAGAACATGACCGAGCGCAAGGCTTACGACGTCACCCGCCGCGAGTTCTACCGTCTTCGTCAGGCGGAAGAGATCGAGAAGCGCGTGTCCGTCGAGGAGGCCCGACACGTGGGAGCCTACTTTGGCAAGACTCGCATCGACGTCTCTCACGGCCTCGAGGACCGCGAGTTTGAGAACTGGAAGCTCTGGGCCGGTAAGGAGACGGAGCGCACCGAGGCCCGTCGCAACTCGGAGATTGAGAGCTTCGGCCTCGAGGAGGAAGAGGGCGGCGCCGGTGGGGAGGAGATTGCTGCTGATGCGGATGCCTCCGCCGACACGGACAAGGTGGCGATTTAAGGTCGATGATGCAGAGAAGGCGGATGATACCCGTCATGTACACAAACCATGTAAAAATTACCGTCTATGTACGAGAATCAAGATTCACGCATGTTCCATGAACCCCTAGGTGCGAACCCTTTCCATTTTAGACCTCTCCATCTCAGACCTTTCCATCACAAAATATCCCTGGGCGCAATTCATAATCCCCTGATTACAATCCCATTCATCTCAGATATCAGGACGCCGGGCGTTAAACACCATCTCCCCAGCATTCTCAATCCCGTACTTGGCAGCAACCTCGGCGTGCTGCACAACCAGGACATCAGCGATGCCGGTGTAGTAAAAGAGCTTCCCGGTGAGGCTCAGGGTCGAGATGCGGGCCCACGACTCGATGTAGACAAACTTCATCGAATCCTCGGGCACGACGTAAAACATCTTGAGAAGAGTAACAGCCAGTCCGACAAAGAAGCCGGTGGCAGGGCCGTTGGAGAAGATGCAGGTAGGGTATCGAAGCTTGGCGCCGACGTCGTTCTTGGGAGGTGTGAGAAGGGCGGGAATGATTTCCAGCATGCTGCGCAGGGCGGAGAAGGGGGTTGACCAAAGAGGCTGATGAACGCGTCGAGCGCGGGCGACGAATCGAGTGTCATGGGTTCCAGCTTCCTTGCCCTCTCGGATGCACAAAAGGTCGAGATCAGTCTCGTACTCGGCGACTTGGTGGATGGAGTTGAGATCCCCAGCGGTAATCAGATAACGACGGTGAAAGTTGGCAAAGTTGCAAAATCCATCATCCATCATCATGAGCATCTCCTTGGTGTGTCCACCAGAACCGAGAACAAAGAGGTGATAGTCGACATCACGACGTTGTCCAACCTGCTTGCCAGCAGCAGCGACACGGCGACGAAGAGTAAGCTGAACGCTGCGAGCCTTGAATTCACTTGAGTCAGGGAACGCTTTAGTTCAGAAAAAGGTCAAGGAGAGGCTCACCGTGAGGAAGACGATGAGCCCGACGAAGAAGAGCAGGTGAAGCAGGAATAGGACATTCTCTGCCGGGAAGCAGATCAGTAGGCCGATGCTGACGCCGAGGAGTGCGGCGACGATGGAGGCCAGGAGCTTCAGGGACTCGATGGACATCATCTTGTTGAGATGCTGCTGTCGTTGGCTGGTGACGAGTAGTTGACTTATATGCGACTGTTGTTGGAGGACAAGTGGTCAGTACAAGGATCAAGGTTGAAGAAAGAAAAAGGACAAGTCAACATCAAAGAAAAAAGATAGGAATATATACCTCATGAGTTCTTTACATGAATTTCCTCAAAAAAAAAATTGTATCAAGAATAAGTTTCCATTGTTTCCAAAGCAATGACACGATGTCTCTCAACTTGGCGAAAAAGCATGTGCTCAGAGGGAACAGAGTGAGGTTGAAAGTGGATTCATGTGGCTCAAGCACGGGCCAAAATGGGAAATGTAAGCCAAGTTCAGGGTTATTTGACTGGCTGAATGAACCTACCCTGAATTAATCAATTAGAGAGACTTGGAAGAGCAAAGAATTGATTCTCAATCAGATATTCAGACTATCTACTGTACATGGAAAACTCCGAAAAAGAAAATGTTAGTGTGTGAATCACTAAGCATTCTCCCTTGCTATGATGCCTCCAACAATGCCAAGTTGTATCCATTGATGAATGACCATCGTTGAAGCAGCTTTTCTCATGCTCGTGCACATTTCACCAACACCCGCCTCAAAAGAATCGTCGTCTCTTCTTGGGCACAGCATTCTCTTCTTCCTGGATATCCTCCCCAAGAGCACGTCTCGCCGCATCTAGGGTCGAATCTTCAAACACCTCTCTCATGCCTTGGCCGGTGGCAGCTGAGCACTCAATATACCGATGGGCACCAATGCGCCTCGCTTGCCAGTTGGCCTGGTTCCAGTTAGCCATCTCAACTCAACACATAGTCCAAGAGAGAAATACTAACCTCGGAGGAACAGACACAGCATGTTGGATACGCTATGAACCCTGAAGGTGAAAGCGCAGAACCAGTCCGGTGGTCCTCAAGGAAGCACTGATCACGCATATCCTTCTTCAAACCAACAAGATACAGCAACGGCTGAAACGTCTCGGTCTTTGCAAATGCATCTTGAGATGCGTGGTACCACTACATCCGTCAGCCTCATGCAACTCAACAACTGCTGCTGGGCACTCACCCATTGCATGATGGTGTACATGGACACCTTGTCCGAGATGTTGAAACAGAGAAACACAGCGTCCCAAGAAATGTACGTCAACCTTTCAACCGTGTTGAGGTCTGGTACGCCCGAGGTATCCTACAGCTCAATGCGTACAGGGTGGTCGTTGTAGGTGCGTTCATTGACATAGGTTTCATACAAAGGCCGAGAAAAGGCGTCAGACTGTGGCATGTTAGCTTATGATACACCTCAAGTTTCTCATAACTTGCATCAGGAAAATAGCCATAGCGAGCACGGCTACAAAAAGTCAGCACAGAAGCAAATAGCGGGCGGAGCTCTGACAATAGCAAAGATGTCTGTCCTGCAGACTTGCTGCCCACAAACAAAAATCTTAGGTGGATAGGTTGTGGGATACTCTCCACCTCCAAATCCCTACGCTTGCGTTTGCCGTTGAAAATCCCCAAAAGCCTCTTGCGCTTAGTCTCAACGGGACGGGTTATAAGACCCGAGGATGGGCGACTAGACTCTGAGGTGGAAGGGCGTCCAAAGAGAGGCGTGGCGGCGCGGAAGAAGCTGAGGCGGGTTGATGGACGACGCGCAGAGGGAGATGCCTCACGGAAGGTCTAACGGATATTCGTGAGCAACAAGGCAAAACAGATGACTGATGAAAACTCACAAGACGGGTTGAAGGACGCTCCTCAAAACCATCGCCCTCAAACGGATCTCGTCGCTCTAGACGACTGGGCACACGCTGTCGCCACGAGTCGATGCGCTCACTAGGCTTTATCGGAGTCAAAGGCATTTTGCAGTAAGAGACAAAGATGCTGACATGAGAAACTATCCTGAAGCGAGGTGATGAAAAAATGAGGACGTGGTGAAACGAGAAGGTGAAGAATGAAGAGTGTTGTTTTGTGAAGACAAGAGCAGGCAGTGGTGATGCATGCCAGGTAAATATGGGTTGGCGGTTGACGGCTGTCAACAGCTGGCAACCTGTGCCCGCCACCACTCACCATATCTAGCCAATAAAAAGAAATACCATGATTTAGGCATCATATATAATATTTAAGATGCTTATTCTGAAACCTATGTCTTATAGCTTCAACTAACAAAGTCTGCCAGGTTCGCGACATCCGCCCTCCTCAACCTCCCCCCATCAACACCCAAAATCTCCCTCGGAAACCAATCATCCAACTTTCCCCCAGGTCTTCCAACACCCTTCTCCAAACTCTCCTCCTCCATACCAAGAACCATAATCGCCAGAGCTGTTCCGCTAAGCCAAGCCCAAACCATGCCCTCGCCATTGAACCCAGCTGCAACCCATTCTCCCGAGTTCTTGTCCTTTGAAGGACGAAGTCGGCCGACGAGGGGCATCAGATCTCCAGTAAATCCCAAAATTCCCGTCCAGGCTTTGACCAGTTTACTTCCTCCACCCCATTGAGGTTCAAATATAGCTGGCATAACACCCCGGATGTGCGTCAGCGGTAGAGCATGCACCTGACTATCATCCCAAACACCAATTTGATCCAGTCCCTGCTGACGACTCCTAAAGAACCCCCCTCCAATCATCAAGTCCCCCGGCGTGCCATCTGAATTATCCGGTCTCTGAGTCACATAATCAAAACCCGGGTTGTAGACGATAGACCACGACCGTCCTCCGTGCGACGACGGGAATGATGCTCCTGGGCGTTGAGCGGACATATGTGCCAAGGCGCCGGTGAGACACCCACGAAGTGATTGAACGAGATGAGGAGCGTATGCGTTGGTTGCATGAATCACATGTCGTGTCTTGAGTGTTGCGTGAAGTGTCTTGACCGTGTAAGCGTACGGCGACGATCCTAATTCTTGCGAGACACTCTCGACGGGTGTGTTGGTGTGGATGCTTAAAGTTGAGAACCGATCAAGAAGATCATTCCAAACACCCGTAACTAGACGGTACGGCCAGAGAGCGCCAGCTGAGTAGGATATACCCCCTACAATAAGCTCGTTGACGCCAAACTGTACTGATCAGCAACTCGTCTCACAGGAATGAATCAGTCCAGCTCACCTCTTTTCTAACCTCATCAGCCTCCAAGACAAAGGCCCTTTCCTCTGGTATCCAAACCTTCATCTCCTCAACCTCTCGTTGAGCCTTTTCGAAATCATCCTTCTCAGTAAACAGATCCACCGTCTGCACTTCTCTAACCTCACCCTGCGGCACCTTCTCTCCAACCTGTTTCAAGATCTCCAGGTGACTCCTCTGAAATCTTGCCAGCTTGGTCGCCTTCTCCGGCCCCATCTTGGCACGGAACATTGCAAGAACCTCGTACGGCGTGGACTTGATGTGTCCGCCATTCCTACCTGTAGCACCACTACACAGCTCTCTAGCCTCGCATACAACAACCCTCAGCTCTCCAGACAGCTCCAGAAGTGACTTGGCGACCGCTGCACCCGTGATTCCGCTTCCGATAATAACGACATCTGCTTCCGCAGGCAACTCACCTTGAATGCCGCATAGCTTAGGAAACGGCGGGTCGTCAAGCCAGTATGAGCGGGTTGGTGCGGGGGCAGGCAAACTAGGTGGGGATGAAGCCCGAACAAGGAAGGATGAGAATTGAGTGTGCAGAGCTGAGAAGGTTTTAAAGGCCGATGATATGGTTGAGACAGATGACTGGATCGTAGAGATGATGGCACCCATGGCTGAGGAGAGTGCGGTTAAGGTTAAGATATGGTTAGACAAGACAGTTGAGCGAGATGTTGAGGGTAAGACACTGAGACACTATCTCGATCGGCAAGGATGGGTTCAGTAACCGAGTGGTTTACATTCCTCTTATCAAGATAATCACGATAATGCATGTACTACAAAGAGCACACCTACGAGACAGCAAATTTGAGAACGACCTTTACATCAAAACACCATAAATCAACGACAAACCATATTGGTTATTCAATAGTAAAAGACATGAATGCTGGATCAGCGACCCTTCTAGTTGGCATTTTCTCTAACGCTCTAAGAATCCCTTCCCCAATTTCCCCAGTCCAGTCCTTCCAGTCCATTATCTGCCGTTATAACTAAAGAAAACAAACAAGATCATCATCATTCTGGTTTCCCAATGCCCACCCCCATAAACACCACTGATTTGAACAGAGTAAAAAAGAAACACACCTTCCTCGTGATAGACCTTTGCCTATACCCATCCGTTGCTCGTTGTCCTCCAGCCCAGAAGAAAAAAGTCAAAAGAACAAAGATTGGGCTTTTGAAACCCCAGCTCCCTCCCCCCTCCTTGTCGCATTACGCCATAACCGATGCAGGGTATGTTTTTCAGAAAAAAGTGAACCTGTCATGAGACGAACGTCCTGTTCCTTTTGCCCTTTTTGGCATCCTCTCTGTCCCATGATTCCAGGGGCAGGCCCATGTGAACGCCGATTCGACAGTCCATAACAGACGAATGAAAAAGAAATAAAAAAGGGTCATAGAAGAAGAGAATTGGCTACAATAAAACAATCCTTGCGGCAAAGCTGCCCAAGGACAAAGGTGTGGGTATCAGACTCCCCATGTCAACTTACACCGCCGCTGCCAGCTCATAAACAATCATCGAGTTGGTCAGATGCTGACCATTCCGTCATCGTCATAATCGCACTCCCTCGGATAGTCCACGGAACCCGAGAATCGGCCATTCGGGTCCAGGCCCAATTCCTGCCTCACATCCCTTTGGATCTGGAGGAAATACCTCCTCAAGCTCCGCAGACCCTTGAGGAATCCACCATCAGGCTCGTCGGGATGCTGCGGCGGGCAGGGCTTGTCCGTGATATCGTCGAACGGTGTGAGACTGTTGGCAAAGTCGGCAATCTTGAAATCAATCTCTCTCTTGTTCTTCTTCTTCCTCCGCGTCGTCTCTTCCGTGTCTGTCGCAAAGTCGGTAGTGGATTCGTACATCGTTTCGTAGTCGGGATCCTCCGACGTATCGCCATCATAAAACATGAGCAGACTTGCTGCATAGAATCGGTAACCATGCAACTTGCTGACAATCTGCTCCAGTTGCCCAAGCTTCTTCAGAACCACCGGAATGTGCCGGAGGATACTGTGCAGGTCGAGGCCGTTGTAGAGGAACTTCTGAAGAGCGCCTTGGAACTCCTCACCGACTTTTAGCTTGCGCCCGTAGTATTTGTCCTGAAAGTCGTACGTCTGCGATCTGGCATTCCACACTTGCAGACCGCAAATACGCACACCCAGTTCCGCAGACGTCGTGGTCCGGCACTTTTCCGTCTGGGACTTTTGCTTCTTTGGTGTAGCCTCCACGCCGTATTGGCGGGTACCCATCTTGAGATCCATCATGCAGGGTCTCTTCATGCCTGACGTCAAGTCTTCTAGGAGCAAAAAGTATTCGACCCGATCCTTCTGAGTCTTGGCTTCCTTGGGGTTGACAGGTCGAGGAATCTTCCTGTACTCGGCTGCAGGCTCAGGCGCAAGATCGAGTGTGCTCTCCTGCGCTGGTGTGGCAAGAGTCGAACTGACAGCGGAGTCATCCTCGGGTTGCTGGTCATCCATGTTTGGCGCATGCTCCTTGTTCCCATTAGTTGTCGGAGTGTCATGTCCATTAACCGTGGAGCAGTTCTTCGAATGTCGCTTTGTCTTTTCCTCGTTGTCTCCCTTGTATCCAGCATCGTCGGCCTCCTCAAAGTACTTCAAGTCTCCTCTAGATTCTCTCACGTCTTCGGGTTTTCGACGGAGCCCGCCAGCAGAGTATCTGCGCTTCTTCTTGGCAGAAAGGGGGTTATCCTTGAGGGTCTCGGGCTCTGGAGCACTTGTTCCAGTCACATCCTTTATCTCGCCTGGTGGTTGCTCAGGCTCAGATTGCACATACTCGTCCATATCAGGTACAGCACGCTCAGGGCCGAGATCGCTATGTGAATAGTGATGGTGCGCAAGCTTTCTCTGAGAGTGAGCATGATAGGTCGGGTTGTCGTCTCCATTGACATTGACAAAAGGCGAGTCGGGCTTGATCAGGGCAGGGTCCGAGTTTGTAGATCGGAGCAGGCGCTGAAGAGTCGGACGCGGAATCGATCGTTGATGGGGTCGACGATGACGATGAACCTTGACGGGCTCCTTCAGAAACGCATCGTTGAATACCTCGTTCCGTAGCCGCTTGTTGATCATGGTAGCGCCCCAACTGTTAGGCCGCTCATCGAGTGGTGGACGGATCGGAGTCTTTGCGGTTGGCATTGTGGGCTCTGATATCATCGATGTTGAGATGCTCTGACGCCGGAACTCCTTTGGCAAGGGCATCGGTTGAAGCAGGTTTCGAGGTAGGATGTGCTTGTTGTCATCGAACGTCACCGTGGGGATAGGGACGTTGGAATGGGCCAGAGATTGGCTGATGATACGGCCCGATGGTGGTCCAGCCTTGCCGTGGTCCTTGTGTCCATTCTGCCCATTCTCCTGGCGGTTTGCCTCCAGTTGCTCCTGGGCCTTCTTACGCTCAGCCGCTGCAACCTCATCCTTCTTTGAGGTGCTCTTCCGGCGAGTTTGCTTGCGGAAAGTCACATTCAAGACGCCAATGTAGCTGCACAATAGTTAGCCTCCAGTTTCAAAGCAATTCGCATCAACGGAACAATCCGCCATTCAATCAGGAAATGACAAATGCGGTGGAACATACCGAGGAAGGAAAGGTAACAGATCACGGTGGTATCTCTCAATAGTCTCGTAAAACTCATTTTCCCTATTGTTGAGTTGCTTACAGACGGCTCTTCGAGAGAACCGCCAGAGAGTGGTGTGACCACCGACTTGATGTTTATATGGAATGAGCTCAATCGCCTCAAGGGGCTCTTGAGGGTCGTGTTGGTGGTCATGGATATGGTCCTCATAATGGCTCACGGGTTGGGGCGTTTTAAGAGGAGCGTCGTTCGTCACTGTAGTGTCTTCTTCAATGACAGCGGCGTCCTCAAACTTTTCAGGCACGAGGTCGCCGCGCTTCACAGCAAGGCGCTCGCGAGAAGGGAGGCGAGCGAGACCGTAGGGAGGCTCATCCTTCTCCTGAATGATTTCAGGCTCAGGCTCATCCGCTTTGACGAGCCACGGATGTTGTTTACTCTGAGAGAGAGACCGCACCCGGATACTACGGGCCGCGGTGCGGTCTTGGGGCTCACCTATGCAAGGTTCTTGCAGCTCTTGGTGGGGCAAGAAGACGGCAGATGAGATCTTCTCTTCCCCGGATTCATCGGCATCTCCCTCATCGTGAGATCCGACCTCGGTATTGACGCTGTCACCTGATTTCCGTCTCGCCTCCACGCTTTCGGCTTCTCCGTCGGCATCAGCGGCCGGGGTCGGCCCCACAAGCTCAGCTGTCTCCACCGACTTGCCCTCTTCATGTCCGTTCACGGGTCGAGATGCGGACTGTTGCACTCGCAACGGAGTCTTGTCTCCCGAGGTGAGCGAACCATTAACGGGCAGCGAGAAATAATCCTCATCGGGAGATGTGCTGAGAATGGGTTGCTCGTCGAGGACGTATTCGGAGTAGGGGGTCTTTGGTGTAAGTAGAGGGACCCCTCCATCATCATGTCGCAAGCGAATGGCGATGGATTCCTTGGGGGGAGTGGTGTGCGACTTTGCGTTCGAGCTCAATTCGTGATCCTCTTCAAGTGTTGGTGCCAATTTGTCTCTTGGGGTGTGCCTCGGGTCCTTGCGACGAGACTTGTCCTCTGGTGGGAGGCCTTCCTTGAAGAACCGCAAACTGTAACTCGACTTGCGACTTCGTGCATTGGGCTCCACGCCAGCCATCGCCTCGGCAATGGACTTTTCGACAAGGCCATCCTCCTCCTGGCCTTCAACTGAGCCAATGGACCAAATCTTTTCCGTCTTCTCAGGCCCCATTGCCATCCAATGAGGGGGGGCCTTGACCCATGGTGCTGGTCTCTGATCGGTGTTCCTAGCATCCTCCTGTCGCGAAGTCGCAGGTGGTGTTTTGGTCCCTGGGCTATCGTCTTCAAATAGAGAGGGCGAATCATTGAAAGAGGTCGTGTAGGTCGTCGTTCGGGGTTGGTAGTAATCAATGGTGCTTCTGTCTAGATCCAGAGAAGTCGAGGCTCTGCCCCGAGGAACATCCCTCGCTTCACGGGAATCAGTAATGACATCGCGAAGGGTGGCGAGGGCCGAGTGGCTAAAGGACGAAGGGACACTCGCGGCCTCTCGGGCGGCGAGTGAGGTCATGGTTGTAACGGCGGAGGCTGCCATGTTGGAAGACTCGGATGTGGCTCTCGTTAATGGCCTAGGAGCGCCGCATTTCGTGGAGACATTTTGGTGAAAGGGATCGATAAAGATGGCAGCGCTGTCTCGGTCGGGCCGCGATGTCGAGTTCGCAGGTTCTGTAAGAGGGCCGTCGAGTATAGGAGAGGTAGTCGAGTGTGGTGTAGGAGTAGTAGGAGTCGAGGTGTTCGAGGGTGAAGTTGCAGTCTTATGGTCCGACTTAGACGATCGAACGGTTGTCGACAGGGTTATATTAGGCGAATAGCTGGGGGAGGTGGCAGTCGTGGGAGAGATGGTGGCTGTAGTTGTAGTAGAAGTAGACTGGGGTGATAGCCTGGAGCTCTTGGGGTTGGTGATTCCACGGGCAGAAGCCAAGGCCTGGGTCAGCAAGGAAGGACCAGACTGCCTCGGCAGGGGCCCGGGGCCACGGGCCTTCTTATTACTGGAAGCACCGGGGGCATGGCCATTGACGGGGGCGACGGGGCCTTGAACGGCGTCCCTGGCATTGGCATCACCACGGGGCACGTAATCAGGAACAGAATCAGGCACGTTGTCGGGCACCTTGTCTGCGGAGGAGGGTGGCGGCATGAAGGGAGAGGGAGAGATGGCACCAGAAGGAGAGGGAGTGGGAGTAGTGCTGGAGGATGTGGGAGCAGCAGTAGCAGCAGCGATCAGCCCGGGGGGTTGAGCACGGCGGCCGAGATGGGCAGCATCATCATCATCATGGTCATGATCAAGGCCAGCAGCAGTGCCAGAAGCGACATGAGCATCAGGCGCAACGCCCGCGGCAGCACCTGGAGCAGCATCTAGCAGGGCCTCGGGCGAACGACAGGGCTCAGGATCGCTCACCGGTACGGCGCGTGCGGCATTTTCGGACGTGGGATGCGGACTGGACATGAGGAGGACATCTGGCGCAACACGCTCGTATGGTTGGCGAAGGGGGAAAAAGAGGAAAGAGTTGTGTGTTGTGTTATGAGTTTGAAGATGGGAGAGCGAGGGAGAGGGACGAGGATGTGGGCGTGGAGGAATGATTCGTAGATACGGAGCCCGGGGGCGGTAAGTGGTATCTGAGACCCGGTAGAAATAGCGAGGGGATGGCCCGGGCGTCAGTCGTCAGGCCCTTGTAATGGATGGGAAGCACTGAATGGAAGCCCCGCGCCTGAGAGGCCCTGGGGGGAGGGTGCCCCGAGAGAAACTGAACCAAGGCCCGCCCCAGGCGAGGTACCCTTTTGTCTGACAAGTACCTGACCCTCTGGGCTGTCCCAGAACTCAGCCCGGCAGATGCGCCGAGATTTGGCTGTGACTGGGGGAGCACAAAGTCAACGACATCCGTCCATGTCTGGCGGGGTGACGTCCATTTCCATGCCAGCCCATCCAGACCGTCTCGAACAAAGCTTCCATTCCCGAGCCAGCCAAGAGCCATTTCGCGGGGTTCCGGTCTCTTAGTGGCCGCCTGTCCGAACCTCGATGGCCACACCGCGTCCAAACCTCCCAGGTTTGCCTGTCAAGCAAACACCAGCAGCCCCCGGTAAAGCTGAGATCCAATGCCACAGGCAGTCCGTGCTCTTCCCATCCATGAGGCAGCCCGGTAGCTCTGTTGCAGAGCAGGATTCCAGGCCGCTGGATAGCGGTCACGCCTGTGGGGTCCGGCTACTGTACTGTCGTCTCCAAGCCTGCACCGGGGCGGCGGCCGAGGCGTCTGTTAATGCAGCCCAGAGTTACAGGGAGCCTGGCTCTCCACCACGTGTAGAGACTGAAAGCGCTCCGTTATCTCTGTGACGGTTGGCAGTTTAGAAGCAGGGCGGGTGTCATGGACGGCATTGAGGAGGGGAGTGTTGGTTGAATGACAACGTCGCGGGAGAACCAAAAGGGTGTGTGGATGGCCTCTATCAAGCAGCACCACACTCGTCCATCTCATCAAAAATAGAGTGCTACCCCAACGTCAGGGACCTAATCAGAGATGCGAATTACTTGCATGTTGAGCAGCGATTGTCATCTCTTGGTACCTGTGCCAGCGTGATTCACATGGGAGTTTGGAATTGGATTGCGCCCGTGACTGGTCGTCCTATCGCATCTCATCCCATTCGCCGTCCAACTCTTCCCATAATCGACAACACGCGCATACATCAGTCCATGACCGCAGTTTGCCAATATTTGCCAATATCCTGCCAATGCCAATCAGGCAATGCTAATTGCTTCTCCAATCTGCACCGCCTACCGTCCAAGAGTCCCGCTGTAATAGGACACTCCGCTGCCATACCTTAGGTCGGTCTCCATGAAGCGTCAGATCCCCCATGCATGACCTTATCATCCAGTCCCAGGTGGCAGCCATTGGACGCCCTCACAACGCCTCTAGTCCCCTGTCTCGAATCTTCCGGGACCCGCCTTGGCTCCCAGTCCGCGGCTGCAGGCGTGAACAAGAGGCTGGAGCGTTGTGGAGGCTACTGGGCTCCCTGTCAGAGGGTGAAGGAATAAGACGAGACTCACGCCGTGATCTTGCTGAGAGAAACAGAATCAGCAACTCTGACCAATGCTTGGTTACCGATAACCGTAGCTATTTCCGAGTTCCTAATCAAAGACACAGTTCAGACAGGCTGCGGGAAATCGAGATAAAGTTCCATTGAGTGGCTCACGGAATGGAACTGACTGAAAAGGCCAAGGCTGACGTATTTTGTCACCTCTTGGCGGACCCGGACCCCGTCTTCGGCTTCGCCAGGATCATCTCTGGGTCATTCTTTGGTCATTTTTTCTGGATTTTTCCCTTGGGCCCCAAAGCAAGGTCACGCTGCCCAACAGCAGGGAACGGCCCCGTCCCTATTACCCAAGCCTGGGGCTCTGGATTTGTTCACCGGACACGGCGGACAAGGGAATACGGTGGCGATTTACGAGATTGATCTGATGAATTGGTTGTCATGATTGGCCAGGTTATTTTTTTAGTAGTCTTCTTTTTTCTGAGCTGCTGACTTGGTAGAGGGGCAGACGAGCGGTCATGACCCCGGGATAATAGCTTGTTTTCATGACGGCGCAAAAGCTTCAAGGGCCACGGGGAACAAGCGACGACGGGTGGCGCAGGGTTTCAGACCCCTTCCATCCATTGCCGGCTCCCTCGATGCATTTCTCCCTTTCAGCTCGCTCTAAGCTAGCCGCGCCTAAAAAAAACGTTCCCTCTTTCTCGGACTGCTCCGTTTTCGCGCCACGAAACGAGCAGACGCGCTGCAAGAGACGGACCACTCTCAACGCATCTCGTCATTTTCCCCCGTTATCGCACCGTGCCCACCAGGGCCCTCGCCCTCAGGCTGGTGCTGGCTCGAATCTCGACCCCAGTCTGTTGCATCTGGTGGTCTGTGAGATGGGATGGATGTGTCTGTATGCGCGATTGAAACGGTGTCTCGATTTGATCTAGTGCGGGGCTCTCTTTCCGTTTAGTGGGCATTGGAAGCTGGGGAGTGTCATGTGATGCCCCAGGCCGCCCGCCAAGATCATGACATCTTGGTGCGGCTCTTGGTCAGTCGGCCCAACAGTGTGAGTTCTTCTTTGTGCACTTGAGGGTATCGTCCAACACCCAACAACAACAATCTTGTCATTACGACCTGCTGCCGAAAAAGCGATCGCCCGGATGCCGTCTCCAGAGAACGGACGGATATCTCTCACCCTCTCTCGTGGCACCATGGCACCATGACCCCCGTGGCATTCTTTGGTGGCATTTCCTGGGACGCACATGGCTTGGATTGGTTCATTGCCCTCCCGGTCTGGAGCTTTCACGTTCGCACAACATGTCACTTGCGACCATTAGAAGTCTCGCCCGGTGTCGCCTTGCCACGTCCAAAGCTTTCAGTCGCTGACCGAGCTTGAAGCTTCTGCCCACAAATGGTTCTGAACCTCGTCATCTCATTCCATCATCATAGCCAACTCATCGCTCATCAGCTCTGTGTTATGACACAATGAAACCCTCGAGACACGTTTTCTGGCTGACCCTATTGAATGGTTCGGTTCAGGGCTGGCTGGCTGGCGTGAGACGGGAGATGCGACACCCTTTCTTTTCCAACCCTCACCCATACGCCTCCGCACCGACCTCGTGCGCGCTTGATCTCGGGCTCATGTCCCCTGGATTGTGTATTGAGATGAGACGGCTCTCTGGCAACTTCCGCTTGGCTGTCGATCCATGATCCATCCATATCTTGCTACGTGCCATGGCCTCAAGCTTTGGATGAGGTAGGTACCGGTACTGCACTGTATCCATCTCAAAGTAGGGTTGATTGGCGCGGGACGCTATCTCTGCTCCTTTCTTTTTCCTCTTCTGCATAACCTTCTTTGATTTAGGGGCGTGTTTTTAGATGCGGGAATCCACGAAGTAACCGTCCTTCGATATGCTCAGGCAGAATGCCATGCCATGCCCTGCCCTGGCCCCGCCTAGATATGCGACCATGCGCGTGCTGCGAGACGATCCGCAAGAAACAGCCGGACCAAAACCGCAGGCTGGGAATTTATCCCAGCACAGCGCGGCTGTCAACGGCCCTGCAAGTGCTCTGCAGCAAGGTCATGACCTGTGAACGGTGGAATTGAGTTGACCGTCTCATGATCGATGCCCTTGATCCGACAGAGGGGGCGCAAGCATTGACCTTACCCTAGGACGCAGTGCATACATGGCATGGACATCACAGCGGCGTCGATTCAATGCTACTTTGTTGATCCGACTTCCCCGGCGGCCCGGACGGTGCAAGGGTTACAGAAGAGAATGGAACATTGTCAACTTTGTTTCGTTTCACGCACACAATTTTTCTGCAGAATTTTGTGCGCGAAACAACCAAACCAAGGCATCAACTTGCTTAGTTGCGGTAGAAGCGGGCTTTGATAAGCCATCCAACACCTCTCCACCACCAAAGAACCCAGCTACTGGCGGCACGTCCCATCCCGCCGTCTCCTCCTCAACCTCCATCTTGCAAGACACCCAGCGAACCAAGGCAGTTCTGCCCGGTCTTCCCTGCTCCATCTCGACTGCCATTGTCCAATAAGTCGAGCCGCTGATCTACCCCGACTTTTAGCGAGACATTCCCTATCTTGTCAGAGGCATGTTCGCCTCCTTGGCCTGGAGATGTGCATATCGCCCGCTGAGCCGCAACCGGCCAATCGTGGCTCGTCTATCGACAACGTGCCTCAACTGCCCGCTCCATGACGCTCCAAACTCAACCTCAAACCCCGGCCGGCCTTGAATGTTTGGGAGGCGCGAATCCCCCCGTTGCATTTAGAATGACGAGGCGAGCTAAATTGTCACAAGTGAGACAGGCTCTTGATCGTTGGGCCAACGCCAATTCAGGGGAAGGGGAAGCGAGAAGCTCTTTGGAACGATGATCACACGAGGTTGTCGTGTGCTGCCTCTACTTCTCGAAGCTAGTCTGGTCTGACAGCCATGTCCACCATATGGGAAAGTTTAACCACATCTCCTACAGCCCGACGCCCAGAGATTCAAATCTGGATATCCGCGGGAGTTGGGGCAAGGTCTGGATCATGCTCGAGTCCCAATGTTCCCCCACCCTCAACTTCTCCTCTATCTGGTCCAACACACACGGACTGCCCTCCTTGAGCAGATGAAGGTGGAACATATGGGTACAAACCCACAAAGCTCGATTTCGTCTGATTCTGGAAGATGGGGCTTGCTCTTGCAGCGACCACCCTAGTCGGAGTTGGTTACAGAGGAGACAAGAGACGACAACCCTAGTTACTGGCAAAGGGAACAGCAGGATTGCTACGAGATGCTGCGTGGGCCACGCCCTCTCGGATCCGACTAATAAGCTGTCTCCTCCAGTGCAGGCATCCCGTCCCGGGACCGGACTGGACGGGCAGAGTGCTCCACCCGTCGTTCCGCCGGCGTCGCTCCGGGATATTCAGCCCTGAGACGTCGTCAACCACTTGGCCTCATACCTTTCAACACGGAGGTCGAATCCCCCTGAGTAGGATCATCTCCAGGGTACCTGTTACCGGAATCTCGGGACTGGGAACACTCTAGGCTTCGTTCCTCACCGACGTTAATCTCCCTGCCACCCGGAACGTTCGCTGACGCCGGCCGAGCTTCACCGCACCCTCGATCGAGCACCATCGTCGATCCGCGACCCGGCCACAGAAGGCCTCCCTCGCAGCCATGTGCTCCCCGGGACCCCAGATGGCGGCGGCCCTGCGCGCCTAGTCGTGGCTGCCATGGGGGGCGTGTCTCCAGGGCTGAGATGTACTCCGACAGCTGTTCTTGTACCTTTCTCCCCTTGTCTTGGCAGCTCGGGGAGATGTGTTGGAAAAGCGTATTACTCGGCTCATCAGTTCCTGGCATATTGTCCCGCGGCGTAGGTTTCTGTTGGAAATAATACGCCGGGGAGCCATCTGGCGAATCAGGTCCAACACCGCGCACTCATGGGCTCTGACAGCCAACGTAGGGGGTCCATGATGCACGTTTCTGATGGCTCCCCCCTGAGACAAGAATAGGGTTTTTGCTTCTTCGTCATCATTGATATTACGATAGAGCGGTGTCGAAAGGTTTCTTTTTACGTAGTTTCAAGATAATCGTAAGCTTGTAGTATCACGACCGTAGAGCTTCGACTATTCAAGCACGTGAAGACATGGACAGAGTTTTTCATCTTATGCAGCTTTTGAATATGAAACAAGAAAATTGTCTACTCGAGGTATCTTTGCATACAAACGCCCAACTGTTGGGTAAACACCCATCCTCATGTCATGGAATCGTGTCGTCCGTTTTGCCTTGCCTTGCCTTTCCCCCTGAACTCCTTGACATGCTTTGTCCGACCGGTGTACCGATACGTGAAGAATAATTCATTCACAAAACCCAAAAAAACATTTCAAATCTTTTCGCCTGATATTGCCGTGACTTCCGAGAAAAACAAGGCTTTCCATAGCGCCTTTAAAAAAAACGTGCATTTGTTGGTCGACCATTCACCAAGGGCTCTGTGGCCCCTGAGCGGGTTGGGGTGTCTTGGTGTTGTCCACATCCCACTTCTCTAGAAAGTCGCCCATCTCGCGGAAAACGTCCTCCACCATGTCTAGAGGATCCTGTGACTCATCCGTCTCGCGGTCGCTCTTAGTGTGATCCGCCAAGTGGTGCTGGTTGTTGCTGTTTTGCTGCTGCTGCTTCTGTCGGAGTTGGTCGGCTGTGACAAACGTCTCCGCCATGGCGTCCGGTTCGGGACTTCCGACAGTGCGCTGCGACTCCGAGGGTAGTAGGCGCTGATAGAAGGCGTTCCCATGGGCCATGTTGCTCCGGCGGGCTACAGCGTTGAAGTGCTTGCGGAACTTGGCATCCTCGGAGGTAGGGAGGTCCTCAATTGGAGTTGTGGGTGGAGGGGACGTTGCACGGGTTGGGACTACCGAAGGCGTTGGGGTTGCCGGTATGCTTTCCTGTCCCTCGGTTTCATGAGGTAGAGGCGCCCATGACACACGACGCTGCGAACTGTTGCGTTCCCAGGGGTTCTTGGTCGCTGAGGCCAAAATACCTTGTGTGCTGGGAAGACGGGAACCTGAATCTCTCCAGCTGGCCCGTCTGACTTTACGAGGGCGGCTTTCGGGAGAAGACATGAACGAAGCGAATGACTTGACCGAAAACTGCGGTTCAGGCATAGCAGGTCGAGCGACAGCAGCTGGGGTGATAACCGGAGCCTCCTTCTGAACTTGAGCATTGGCATTCAATGCCATCTCAGGAGTGTTTGGTACATCCACTGCCATGTGATCTTCCTCGGCAATGGTTGGTATGTGTGTCTGCCTCATCGTGGGCATTTGGGTCGTCCCCTCTGTCCAGGGGGTCTGAGCTGCTGGAGATGACATCGCCAAGGAGTCGTGCGTCTTCTTCAGCGGAGTAGATTCTTGAGCGCTGTCGATTGGAGGCAGTCGATCCATTGCCATTGATGCGTATTGAGATAGCTTGCTTTCCGCCCATGGACTCTGCTGTGAAAAGGGAACTGGCAAGTCTCCCTTGGGGTCTTGGTGGTCAACATCCATGACATCGTGTGCCCCTGGAGGCGTTTGTTGAACTTCCAATTGGGGCGTCGTGGCTTCAATGACATGAATACTGGTGGGTGGCATAATTGAAGAGGGCGTTTGCTCCAATTCCACAGCTTTGGGTCTGGGATTTGGACTCGACTCTGTTTGATGGCCATTTTCATCTCCATTGATTGGGCTCGACAGTTGCTTCTGCGAGGGAGGAATGCGTGCATTCGATCCAATACGGCTCAATACCTTGTTTGTAATCGGCGTGTTGGGTAATGGGGTATTGCTTTCCTTGCGCTGCAAACGGCGAGCGATGGGTGACGCGAGAGGGCTCTCGGCAATGCGAGCGAGCTTTGACCAAGAACTCTGCGAAATGTGTTTTTTCACAGAGCTCTTCAGCAGGGAAGCTCCATGGGAAGGGCTGACGATAGCATTGTTGGCTTGAGGTGGTGTACATTGAACTGACGATGCCTTGCTCTGGTCCTTTTGTGGCGAAACTTGTGCAGACTTGTTCCCAGATGCCGTTGATGAATTCGTAGAATCTCCTTCCTCCTGACCGGTTTCGTCCTCCGTCGTTTCGTCCTCGGAATCTGTCGTCTCTTCAACTCGGCTCGAATTGTCGTCTTCAACATCAACGCAGATTTCCTCTCTCTGTGGTTCGGCATCCGGCTCCTCGAAGTCACTGGAAGACTCGATATCGACAATCTTGACCATCTCTTCCTCTGGCGTAGGAGAGGACATTATCGCTGTGTCTGACCCAGTCTCGGACGAATCGCTGGCAGTATCTACCTCGCAAGGGTCGTCCGGTGTTTCTTCAGAGAGATCGAACCCAGTAAACTCTTGACTGGAAATTGACGATAGATCACTTGACATTCCCGGCTTGTCCAAGTCCATCGGTTCGGTAACAGGGGCATCAGCCATATTGATATCCAGCCCCTCGGTGTTGGGCTTGCCTCGAGGTGTATCGTCGTCCTGGGCGAGTACTCCAGAGGCTTCGTCCACAGATGACAAGCCGGACCAGGATTCCTCTTCACTGACGATGGTCTGGTGATCTCCAGCAGATACTGATGTTGGAACAAGAGAACTTGTTTCGACGATTTCAGTTAATGCGATATGCTTTGGGCGCATCTTGAAGCAGAAGCTTTGATCTTCTTGTGTTTCAAAAGCTGGCGAAGGACTGGAAGATTTGTCGTCTTCCGAGGAGGATATAGACAAATAAGACTCTGCATCATAGTTTTGTGAAGGTTGTTGACTGGGGGACGCTGGCTTGATTTGACTTTGTCGTTGCACGCTGCGTTGAGAACAATTGGTACTTTGACCGGTGGCTGGCATGTGTTGTCTTTGCGATATCGGCGATGATAAAGTGGCGGCAGCCTGCATAGACGCAGTATTATCGCGAGAAAGTTCATCTTCTGCATGCTTGGCTTCTTCATCTTGGGCGCATTTCCCGAGGTCGCGAACCGGTGAGATGCGCTTGACTGAGGGGTTGGAAGAAACAGCAGACGACCGACGATCTGGCTCAACCAGTTCATCCGTGTCTGTTGCAGCTTGAGTATCCCCCTCCCAGTCACTAGTTTGGGACGGTGCAAAGAATCTGTTGGCAGCAAGAGCCGAGGAAGGTAGACGATCTGGGACGCTGTTGAAAGATGTAGTCGGCGCATCACCATAATCATCATGATCGTCGACAATGGTGATGGGATGCGATCGTTGTGGGACAGGAGTGTTGACGGATCCGGATTCCATGATATCTGTACGTCGTCGCTTGGTGGCCAAATGCTTTAGCCATGATGATCCCTTTGCTTTTCTCTTTCTCGCTGACAATGATGACTGTGGTGTTGATGTCCAGAACCGGTCTCTTGTCACATCTCCAGGTTCTATCCCTTCCCTCCACTCTTGGACCTTTGCTAGTTCATCTTCCTCCAAATACGCATGCCCTCCTGCAACTGAGGCCTGCTTGAGGCTCTCAGGGCTTGGCAAATGGCACTCTAGGCTGTCGCCTGGTGCTGTGAGGATCGTCTCCAGGATCGACACATTGCGCTTCACTTGTGCCGACCTCAATAATTTGCCTGGCGATGTCCGTACTCCTTGCGATGTCCCGGATGTGCGGTGTTTGGATCGCCAGGGGTTCACCCAACAGCCTGATTTTGAGTCGAACGGGCCCTTGAGTGATGCTGTAATAAGGAAAGGTGTCTTTCCGTCGAGGTATCGCTGCCCGGCTTCTTCATATCGTAGTTTCCGCGAGATTGGATTATCGTAATCCTCGTCGTCCGATCCCTCATACAAGACATCCTCGGGAGCGCATGTCGCTTCGCAGTAAATCGTATCCTCCCCCCATTCTAACGAAAGCTCATCGGCTGATGGGTCGACGCGCTGCATGATGTCGGCGTCAGAGGGTATTGCCCTCGATGTCAAAGGTCGTCGTCCTGAATAGGTACATAAATAAGTCGGTAGTGTTCCAGGAGGCGCAAAACGTCGTTATCTCGGTTGATCGGCCCGCATTTGTCGTCACCTGTGCGCTGTGTTGTATGCTTGGCCGTTGATTGATTTTCACGCCGTCGCCAGGGGAGACGCGCCCCCGCGTTTCTCACGTGAGAGCGTGTAAAGTGGTTTCGTGAAAGTCGGCACGCCGCCTCGAAGACAGGCGAAAGGAGTCAAATGAAGTTGAATATGCCGTGGATGATGTTCCTAAGACTCAAAGAGGTGACGTTGAGACTTTTGCCGACCGTTTGCTCAGGCCGAATGCGTGCAGAGAGCTAGAAGCAAAGAAATCGTGACCAAGCACGTGATCTTCAAGGGGAATGACACCCGCGATCGGCTAAGATGGCAGAAAGGGTTAACTAAATAGTCTTACCATAACCAATAAGGGGATAAATAAGAGAAACAAGAGCATGATTACACTCTAATATTCTTGAATTATTTATAATGCTTTTCTTAAAATTCTCAGATCTTAACTTGAATCTTTTTGCTGTGATATTTAGAGAGGCTTAGGTTAGGTTGGTGGTGTATCATGCTTTTCCCCACCGTGTGGTTGACACGGCAACCAAACGAACCCCAATCAACACCCCTGTCTTGTTTATTCGTTTATTCCAGACTCTAAGTTCAAGGATACGCGCAACAACGTCTCGCGATCTTGACTCCCACATGGTTCTTTGTCTTTGATATCTTGTTCAGACCTCATGGCTACCTCTTGAATCCCTACCATTCGCTCGTGTTTTAATACATCTTCATTTCACTATCCCGCTACCACCTCCTCGCCCTGGTCGAGTATACACACATCGCGACGCATAAACAACATTGAGCTTTGCGACCCCGCAGTCGATCGCATTTCCTCTTCTTTGGTTCATGGAGTCGCATTGACACTTGCTGCCTCACATTACTCTTTAAGGCGTCGCCATGGAGCACGCTTGGTTGGACTCGTTGTCCGAGGACTGGCCCTCCCAGGTCGGATCGGACGCATCAGCTGTTCAACTTCCTCCTCTCAAAGACACCGACTCCCCCAAGACCAAGTCAAGAGAGACACCGAGTCGGATACCGCGTAGAACGTTTGGACCGCGTCCTCAATTGGCACACCCCCACGATACTAGCGCCAATGTCCTCAGCGAGCGAACACCGAACGACATCAACATCTCGAGCCTTCGCATTGCTAAGCCGTCCCAGGAGTTTAGACTTTCACGCGGCAGATACGGCAGCAGATCTGTCTCTGCATCCACAAGTGGTTCTGTTGTTCATAACACGGTGCAACATAAGTCGTCACCAGGAAAACCCCAGGATACACCAGAGTGGAAGCGACGTCTAGTGTACGGTGACGTCCAGTACGGAGAGCAGCGCGACCTGTTTTGCAATGCTGCGACCGGTCTTCAAGACATGTTCAAGCCACCATCCGCCCCCGAAGACTACGGAGATGACGAGGAGCAACCTGAAGCTGAGTCTTCAGTGATGCCGTCTAGCCCACCCTCGTACCCCCAACGTATCACGAGCAACGATGTCAACACAGGACTGGACGCCTTGGATGAGCTGGATGAACTTGAGGACGAAGACCCAGTGTATCCCAACGAAGTTACACCAAGCCCAAGCCCCAGGAGGGCGAAGAGAGAAATTAAGTACAAGCTTAATGTGGAGGATTCCATGGCTTCGAGCCAACTCAGCCCAGGAGATGACGAGACACCTTCGCGACAACGAGAGGATATTTACCGAGACGAAAGCTGCTTGAGCGCCTCTCAGGATGCGGATGGCAGTGTTCGGAAACTTAGCGGCCAGAGCGTGATTCGCAACGAGGACTTTAGCCCGATCCTCATCGGCAAACAGAGCGACAAGGATGGCAAGATGGACTTTGCACCTATCGAACTGCCAGCCGACACATTGAAACAGAAGCTCGAGGCTCTACGCATCAACCAGATGTTGCTCGACCCAACTGTTGATCCCCAAACAGGATTCGACAAGACTGACGAGGGGGCATCTGGCTCCATGGAGGATACCGAGGAATATGCACGCAGGGGAGGTTTCCTGAACTTGCAGAGAGGAGGCCGATCCGGGGAAGGCTCTTTCCGCTATCGCGACCTGAGCCCGGGCCTGGGCGTTGATACAAGTGGAATGCTTCCCGAAGAGTCTCTGCAGGCCAGCACTCCTAAGCAGTTCCCCTCTGTCCGGACGGAAATCACCAACCCATACCAATCCGATTATTTTAACCTGAGCCCTGCAATGCCCCGGGCTCCTTTTCCCAGCCCCGATAAGCGGCAGATGGCTCCCGGACACAGGCCCTCGTCCGCTACAAGCCCTCTAAAGCTCTTCGGCCCTTATGACACCTTTACCAACCAGACACTCCTCCGACGGATCAGCCAATTCGAGGAAGGGATGTCTGCAACCCCATCCCGGCAGTCTCTTGGCTCTCCAGCTCATACAGACGAGGCGAGCTCTGCAGTCCACCAAGGGCCTGTGGCGGCCTCTAGCCCTGTCGCACAAGCTCACCAGACACCTGGCATGAGGTCTGTCAGCCAGTTTGGCGGCGGCGATCTTGAAGGATACGAATTCAGTGAGGACATTTCCTATGTCTCACAGGCAGGATCTCCCTACTCGGATAAAGAGAACGCCGCTCCTAACGCTCTCTCGTCACACCCTGTCGAGCCATTATTTGAGTACCCAGAGTCCCCTGGAGAGGATTCTGAACTCCTTGTTCGCAGGCGACGAAACAAGTCTATGTCTTCATCCAGTAGCAAACACCAGCGAACATTTTCGACTTCTAGTGTGATTCGAAAGAATCTCAGTCCGGCGAAGGGGGGCCCAGACAATGCCAGCACCCCCAAGCGTGACTCTGGCTCAGAGGGCAAGAGGGCGCGGACCTCACCGTCTAAAGATCCTACGCCCAAGCGTCGACGCACACTTCATCGTTCCGATATCGCCTTTGGTCGTGAAGACTGGCTAGAAGGTGTGGAATCCGCATCTCGCGACATGCAATCGGCCATGGGGAAGAAGCGCAAGGATGCTCGACCTGGAGACTTCCAATTGGCGAACCCAAGTGTTCTTGCTATGAGAACTATTCTTCGACCTCGTAGCCCTACACCAAGTCGCGGGTCGTCACAACGCAGTGATCAAAGCCCGGTGGCCAATTCCGAGGACGGCGATACCCGCCAACTGCCGAAGAAGTCCCCGATCCGGCCACTTCAGAACGAGAGCATGGCCAGCGATGCTCCTGGCGAGACAGACCGGAAGCCGTCGATTAGGACTCAGGACTTTGTTGACCAGGCTGCTCAGATCATGGCCATGATCCGCAACCAGGTGAAGCCGCCTGTCTTGTCAAGCGTGGAGGAATCAGAAGCCGAGCGTACACCATCTGCTGAGGATCCTGACTCCTCTTACCAATCGACAGGGGAGCCTTTCTCTCGACCTCCTAGCCGTGAAGGCAGACCTGTGACGAGACTTCCCCAGCGTCAAGAAGACCCTGAGCTCATCAACCGATTGAAAAAGTATCAGGAACTGAGCGACATGGGAGACATCATCTCCTCATCCATGCGATCTATGGGCCTCGCACAGGATGCGATCCGGGCCGCTTTGGAGATTGAACGCCAGATTGATGAGAACTCGCGCACCAGATCAGATGTTCCATACACTACCGACGATGAGGCCATCAGCGACCCGCCTAACATTCGGTTGTCTTTCAATCCTGCTCACGATGGCACGCCTCCAAGCCCGACACGAGACTACCATTCTCATTCCTCGGCTGCTTCGACATATCCGACAGGATCTTCTCGTGGTTCTGACACGCGCAAGACCATCATGCCGGAAAGCGTGTCACATCTTATCCCAGATCGAGTTGGCAGTATGTATCTGGACAAGCAGAATAACATTTGGATCAAGAAGAAGGAAACACCAACTTGTCGCCGGTCCAGCAACATTCTGCCCTCAGACAGCGAGGATGACCCATTCGCCAGTATTCCGGATCTCTCTGTTGACCTAACCAGGGAGATGCAAAACCTGCACCTGACCACAGCTAAGAAAACGGACGGAGCGGGTAGCCCAAGCCAGGCAAGGTCACCAGTCAGCCCTTCCAGGGCACCACGACCTCGGTCTAGTCGAGGCTACACTACTTTGTCTCCCGATGGACAACTCAGCCCGAACGTGGCAAGCCTTGCTCGAGAAGAGTTCCAGAAACTGGATGCGCGCGTCATGGAGGATTCAGAGCTGGAAATGAATGAGTCGGTTGAAGGCTCGACCGATATTCATTACGACCAGGCTAGCAACACACCCTCGACAACCACAAAGAGACGCAACCTCACTATCACGTTTTCCTCGCCAGTGGCATCCGTCATCCAGGACGTGGTAGCAGAAGACTTGGACACTCTTGAGGACGACCCGGAGCTGCCCGATGGACACCTCAGCTCCAATCCAACCCCTAAGAAATCGCCAGGTTATCCCAGCATTGGCAAGTCAGCCCTCAAGAACGGCGGCCAAGGATCAGTGCGCAGTAACCGTGCTGTATCACGAAGTGTTGCTTCCAGCGGCCCGGCTTTCATCCCAAGACCTGTGTCGCGCATTGACGAGCAGGACGAGGAGAGCACAATCGAAATCCCGGCTGAAGACAGACAGATCAGCATCATTGGTGAGACGAGCGTCGTCAGCCACAAGACACCTGATGGCCGTCGTGCCAGTCTTAGCTTCATCGTCAACCACACGCCGCGTAACAACCTGCTGTCAGTCCCTCCGGATGACAGTGCTCTTCTCGGGCAAAACGTTGGAAAGCTCTCCCTCAGCCCATTGTCTGAGTTCACTCTTAACAACTCGGACCAGTCGTTCGGCTTTGAGGTCAGCTATGTTATGGGGCGTCGACACATGGCGACTGGTGACGGCTCTAAGAAGGTCATGTCCATGACGATACGGGAACTTGTGGACAAGCTTAGTGAGGTTGAGCCCTACGAGCCCTATTGGGAGGACATTACAAACTTGGATCTGCATGAGAAGCGACTAGGAAGCCTTCACATGCTTGATCAATTCTGCGGCAAGCTGGTCACTTTGGATGCTTCAAAGAACACGCTGGGACATCTGGATGGTGTGCCGTCAAGTGTACGGCAGCTCAAGGTGTCACAGAACATGCTCACTGAGTTGACATCGTGGGATCACTTGATGAACCTTCAATACGTGGATATTTCCGGCAACGAGGTCAAGAGCCTGTCGGCACTCAAGGGTCTGGTACACTTGCGAAGCATCAAGGCTGACAACAACCAACTGACAAGCCTCGATGGACTTGATACTCATGATGGGCTTCTTACTCTTCGAGCTCGGGATAACCTGATCGATGAAGTCGACTTTGCGCGAGTCAAGATGGAGCGCCTTACTGAGCTTGATCTGAACGGCAACCAAATTTCATCAGTTCGGAATCTGGAGCTTGCACCGGGACTGACACGACTGAGGCTCTCCAAGAACAGGCTCGAAAGCTTCACAGTCGCCACAGATGTCAAGGGGCTTCGTCAATTGGATCTTAGCGACAACAGACTCACCGCTCTGGATATTAGCAACCTGCCCAACTTGCACTCACTGCATGCTGATCGCAACCGCATTGTTGACCTGGCAGGCTTCAACCGAGCTCGACGCCTCGACAGCCTGAGCCTCAGAGAGCAGTATGGTGAACAATCGCTTGATCTTAGCTTCTTGTCGGAAGCTTATGAGGTCCGAAAGCTCTTCCTTTCAGGGAACTACTTGGGCTCGTTTGAGCCGACGGTCGACTTCCTCAACCTTCAGCTTTTGGAGCTGGCGAACTGTGGCCTCCAAGCATTGCCAGACAACCTGGGCCAGCTGATGCCCAATCTCCGGACGTTGAACGTCAACTTCAATGCGATCCGTGACTTGGAACCTCTTCGCTTCATACCCCGTTTAAAGAAGCTCTTGGTGGCCGGTAACCGACTTGCCGACTCGACAATGGTAACAGAGTTGCTCATCGAGTTCCCCCATCTCACACAACTGGACCTGAGAGATAACCCGGTAACAATCGGCTTCTACCCCACGATGCAGGTGATGGTTTCCCGAGATCGCAACGAAGCCGTAGATCCGTTCGTGCTCCCTGATGCCGAGGTTGAGCGGGACGAGCTGTTTGCTAAGCGACTGGATGAGATGACCAAGTTGAGGCGAAGGTTGCACCAAATCGTGTTTGTGGCAAGCTGTAAGAGACTACGAAAGCTGGATGGCCTTGCTATCAACCGAGAGGTGGTTCTGGCCAAGGATGCACTGTTTCAGACGCTGGTGGCCGAGGGCCTGTTACCAGACGAGACACTTGTCGGCGACGATGCTCCAAGCTGCAAGGATGCGGCGGTTGAACCTGAGACGAATCACGGGATTGACACGTTGAGGAGCAGTCGGTGGAACGCAGAAGACAGTTTTGCCTAAGGCGAGGCAGAGCAAGTGCGTGCATGCATGTACGAGTGCGCATGAGGAAGAGGACGTGTCCTGAGTTATGCATATTTGCGGCGTTTGTGGAATTTTGTGGTCTTTTTTTTTTTTTTTTCTGATAGATGATAATGAAGCGAACTAAAGAGTGTCGAGCAAGGGAGAGGAAATTGGCAAAAGGGAACGGACACGGCATTACCAGGAGTAAGGAAGGCAAGGCAAGGCAAGGCAAAGGACAGGACACGGATAAATGGTTTTGATTATTACGAGTAATTATGCTGCATACCTGAGTTGTATGAATACAACAGACATGAGAGAGCATTCCATTTGAGTTGAGACGCGCGGGCTATCTTTCTAATTAATCGCATTGACAAGGGAGGTGTGTTATGCGGATGATGGCCAGGGCGACGACAGGCCGAGCATGACATGGATTGTAATGGACATGGACTGGCCGTAGGTGAGACTCAAGGGTACCATGTGCAAGCGCGTCTTCTGGCTGCAGGATGAAGTCACGCTGATCACGGAGCAAGCGCACCGACGTCAGAGATACGCAGTCGATCATTTGTTGAAGTTGAAGCTTTTGCATGAGATTGGATCCTTGATGACTGGTGCCAATGGGTTGTATTGAAGGCTTGAACGGATACAGAGAGCATCACGAAAAATTATCGTGTGACCACGAAAAAAATCAACCAAAATTTGTGTTTCTTTTCTTTTTTATCCCTTGTAAGAATTTTTCATGAAAAAAGTTTTTTCTGGTTATCCTTCGGCACTGGATAAGACAGGAAACAAAAGAGAAGAAAAAAAGCAAACCATTCGGGGGGGCGTGTGTTCTGGAATCTTGCTGCAAAAGAAAAGAAAAAGTCGACGTTTCTTTTGAGGATGGAATTCTCTTGCTGTTGGCCAGACGTAACCCAGGGGGACAACATTTGCAAGAGATAGACAAGAGATGACAAGAGATGAGCATCTCGGTCATAAGGCTGGGTAATTTGGGAACGGGACGGGATAGGAGACGGGAGATATGGATGCTTGCTAGCCCTCCCCAGTAACTATCCCTTCTTTTAGAAAGGAGCTTCTTTATCAAGCTTCTAGGGCCGCCGTGGGACTACTTGGCTTTGGGGGGTCCCCGTTGGGCGCGTGTCCCAAGTAGAAACCCAACCGTGGAGCCGGCTCCAGGCGAGCGGTACAGCACTGCACGGCACAGTACCTACGGTAATGGCTCAGGGCAAGCAATTTCACAGGCTCTGGCAGGGGTCGCTAATCGCATTTTCTCGCCCGTCTTGTCGCAGGAGAAGTCGTCACGGGCCAACACATTTCCCCCATGCCTTAGCAGAGAAAAAAAACAAGACCAGGGCCAATCGCTAGGGCACAAACGCACTTTAAAGAGGTACATACCTTGACGGACCGGGGGGTGTTTGTCGTGACTGACTCTTGATTCATCTTGGGGTAATTTTACGACATGGACAACCCAACAGAGGAAATCTGAGAGATTTTGCTGCTGCATCTGTTTGCAAGAAACCTCTTTTCCAGATTCAACTGCTTGTTGGATCTGAAACTTGTTATTATTCGCTTCGCCCACGTTGTGATAGCAGAAACAAGTCATATCAGTCATAGTAACAGGTGACGCCTGCTACAAACAGGAGGTACCTTCTGTACTTTCTACTTTCGGTACTTGCCCCTCGGTTGGTGCCAGTGGGTGGGAGCTCTCCCTCCGATCGCACACCCCCTCAAGCCTCACACCCTTCGATTGATTGATTGCTTGCTTGCCCTCGCTCATTCTCTCTCGCTTCCCTTCTCCTCCCCTTCTTCTCTACCAACTTTACTCAACCTTGTTTACCAGCAGCAAAATCCCAATCGATCGATACATCTCTACATCGACACAAATTCACCCGTCAGATACCGCTGACCCCAAGGCCCAGCTATGGCGACGGCCATGGAAGCGGCCGACGCATCACCGCCGTCGCCCCTCCAGCGGTCCGTCTCCCAGCATAGTAGCACCTCGCTCGCATCCCATCGCAGCTCCCGCAGCAATCGCAGTGCCACCGTTCGAGGTCCCCGCGGACGCAAGCGTCTCAGTCAAGCTGGCAGCTCTGCTAGCAGCATTGCTGCTAGTGACAAGTCGCTCACGAGCTTCCCCAGCTTCTCGCCCGAGACACCAAGCAACGACCGTTTCGAGGAGCCCACCTGGGCCAAGTCGACGAGCAAGCCTCCCAGCACTGACGACACGCTTGCCCCCAAGGCCGTGCCTGCCTCTGGTCGCCCTTCCATCGTTGACAACCTCACTTCAGACTCACGTGCGAGGAGCGCTTTATTCGAAGATGCCCCGCTGATGCGCAAGGTCCCCGGTTCCCTCCACCAGGCCGATGACGAACACATTCAACGCTTGATTTCCAGACACGGCGCCATTGGTCTGATTAGGCAGATTTCGGAGGATCTTGCTCAACGAGATGCCCAGATTTCCCATATGCGACGACGCGCCGATGAGCGAGAGCGTGCTCTGCGCAAGATAATTAGAGAATGCGGTCTCTCTAACCTGGATCTCGAGACACGACTACGAGCTGTCGAAGCTGACCTGCGCGGCCCTGGAAAAGGTCTGCAGAAGGAGGATAGTGGCTTGAGCGACCTCATGAGCGACGCGATGCAGGATACAGTTGTCGCTACTGCCTACGGCGAGACAGGCACCAAGAGCTCCACCATCCGAGCCAGCAGCCAGTCGATCAGCAGCAACACCGAGACCGGAAAAGGCACGTTGAGGGGATGGAAGGAATATCTCTGGGGCTCGGGGACTGCGAAACGAGGGACTCGGACCAACAGCGTAAATGGCGAGGGGGTCAACCCGGCAACTGTGATACGATCACACTCCAGCATGGACCGACGACCAACGCTTCAGGACGATCTCTTCAGCCCACCCGAGGCGCAATCTGTGCGGACCCCTAGTCGGGCATCGAGCATCCAGTCTGGCACCCCCGGCGAGCGCAAAGCATCATCTTCGTTGGCAAGCATGGCCCTGCGGCTGGTAGCTGGCGGTGCCATAAGCGGGCGTGAGGCTGAGTCTCGAGGTCGCGCTGTGAGCACTTCTACCAATGCAGAGTCTCTCCGGGCTGCTTCTAGTGCTAGCAACCGGACTGGCCAGCCGCGAGCAGTGTCAGTCGCTGGAGGCCCCAAGGCGTTGATGGCAATGCGACGATCTACTCCTGCACCATCTGCTCAGGGAGCGAGAGGGCAGGGGCAGGACGGATGGGATAGTTTGCGTGGTAGTCCCCCAACTAACCTATCTTCACGACAAGAGAGTTATGGACCTGTCGAGATGGATGCCATTCGATCCCCAGAGTCGCAGCCCCCGACTCTTACGCATATCTACAACAACTTTCCAAACAGCGAATATCTGACAGATCGATTCGGCTTCATCTACGATCAACGGCGCAAAAAGCGACAGCGTGAGGCAGCTCAGACAGCGCGACACTTGCGCAAGGGCAGCCGGACTGAGATGCTGCACAATGGTCGTACTGGCATCTCTCCTAGCTCTTTCGAGGATTTCCCTAGCCCCAAGCATAGTGTTTCAAGCGACGGACGCCCCGAGAGCCCGAACAGTTTAGAGGAGCGGAATGCAGAGGATGGCAAATCGAAGAGATGGCAGGATTACCTCAAGATCGCGACGTTTCCTACAGAGCTACTCAGCCATACGCCAAGCATCGCCGTGTCACTAGAGGTGATGGAGGGAACCCAAACGCCCGAGCCACAGTCTCAGACTAGCGAACCCACCAAACCAGCCATTGTTTCTACCGACTCTGGACTCATTCCTTCGGCTAGCACGACAACGGCTGTTGATAACGAAACGCCACAGGTGTCACAACCTGAGTCGTCAGTTGCCCTCGCCAAGGACGACACCGAGCCTGTCAAGCTTTTGTTGCAGCAGCTTAGTGAACTGCACGATTCACTGCAGCGCGAAAAGACGGTGCGATGGAATGACTTTCTCAGAAAAGTGCGTGCTGAGCGTCGTCGCGACGGTGAAGCCGCAATTGCTGCCGCCAGATCTGCCGCTGAGGCTCGCTATGAGCAGCCGGCTATGATTTTGCCCGAGACGCGCGTTGCAGACGGCGAAATGATTGGAGTTTCGGACCTGGGCAACAAGGGCAAGGTCGGAAGGGCCAAGTGGAACGAATTCAAGAATCTGGTGCTCGGTGGCATCCCCGTTGCGTATCGAGCCAAAGTGTGGTCCGAGTGCTCGGGAGCTGCGGCTCTACGTGTTCCTGGCTACTACGAAGACCTCGTGGCTCAGAGTGGCGAGGATGACGACGCTGTTGTTGTTAGCCAGATCAAGATGGACATCAACCGAACACTGACGGACAACATCTTCTTCCGCAAGGGTCCAGGAGTCAAGAAGCTTAACGAGGTTCTTCTCGCGTACGCCAGGCGAAACAAGGATGTCGGCTACTGCCAAGGCATGAACCTCATTGCCGCCAACCTTTTGCTCATGATGCCGTCTGCCGAGGATGCGTTTTGGATTCTGGCGTCTATCATCGAGAACATTCTACCGCATGGATACTACGACCACTCGCTTCTGGCTTCGCGTGCGGACCAGCAGGTTCTGCGACAGTATGTTGCGTCGGTGCTCCCCAAGCTCTCGGCGCACCTCGACTCGTTGTCTATTGAACTCGAGGCGTTGACATTCCAGTGGTTTCTTTCTGTTTTTACGGACTGCCTGAGCGCCGAGGCTCTGTTCCGGTTGTGGGATGTGGTTCTCTGCACTAACGACGGCAGCACATTCCTCTTCCAGGTGGCCCTGGCACTACTCAAGCTCAACGAAGGGAATCTTTTGCAGTGTAACACGCCTGCTGGAGTGTACACGTACATCAGCCACCAGATGACGGAGCATGCTATCAGTATCGACGGCTTGATCCAAGCCAGCGAAGCCTTGCGAAAGGTAGTTCGACGAGATGATGTGGAGCAGAGAAGAGAAAAGGCGATCCAGGCGGAGAAGGATATGCTAGCGGCGAGAGACGGTGATTCAGGGCGAAGCAAGCCCACCACAGCATCACTCGCCGAGACTGGGAGTGAGACGGCGGTAGAGACGCAGCCGAGTGAAGAACAGGCTTGAAGAGGGGATACAGGAAGTTGGAAACATTGGATTGGACAAAGGACAGGATTTGGAGTTTGCGTCTCATAGGGCCATGATACCCACCCACTGGACGAGATGTGTCGTGTACACCTCGACAGGGGAGTTGAAGCATTGCGGCGTTTACATATTTTGTCAATTTGGTATGGCAGGCAAGGGTTTTGGTTTTTTGAAAGGGGGCAAAGGCGTTTCCTGCTCGAAGCGAGGTTGTCTTCTTTTTTTTGGCTTGAATAAAAGCGATGTCGTTTCTTAGCGGGCATACACGAAGGGTATACACCAGAGATACTATGCATCCTTTAGAGCAGAGGAATTCAAAGAAAATGATACAAAGATTCAACTCTATATGGGTACACCTCTAGTTTACAGCTTTGCCTTGGTCTCCTTGAGCCACTGCTCATACCAGACCTTTCCAAACTCCCTTCTCTCATCCTCACTCGCCTGGACGTCATCAAACCTCTTCTCGTGTGCCTCCCTGGACGGACTCTTGAGAAACTCGATAAGCTCACTATGCATCTCTGCCTTGAGCACACCATAAACACCAGACTTGCACTTTGACACCAAATCCTTCTCCTTGATAAACGCCAACACATCGTCCAGCTTGGTGACCACGCCGTCTGCGAGTCCGGCGGCGACGGCCTCCTCTGCGTTGAAGCGCTTTGCTTCGAGGACTAGACTGCGGTAGGTCAAGGAGGGGACCTTGTGCCGGAAGAGCGCTGACATGGCGGGTTTGAGGGGAGCACCGAAGAGGAGCTCGTTTAGGCAGAGGAAACCCCGTGGGGAGGGGGCTAGGCGGTAGTCTTGGGCTGTTGCTAGCATGAGACCGCCTGCAAAGGCGTGGCCGTTCATAAAGGCCACTGTTGGCATTGGGTATCTGTGCTTTATTAGTGATGTGTTGATGAAAGGAGGTAAGGTACATACGATAGGAAACGTCTCCAGACATCATAAAGAAGATGCCAGAAACCATCCGTAGCAACAGCATGTTCCAAATCAAGACCATTACTATAGAATTTTTGAATTCCGGACGTGGTGATGACAACGCCGTGTGGGTATCCAAACTCGAGGATATCAAGAGCGTTGAGAAATGCCTTGAGAACAGGTTCGGTGAGACGGTTATCCGGCGGCGAATTTAGTGTGAGGAGATACACGGCTGGTTCGGGTTGAGTGCATGTGAGCGTTCCGCCTACGTGAGGGCCACATTTTGGGATTTGAAGGGTGAAGAGAGACATTTTGATGAAGAATTCGATGAGGGTTGAGGGTTGAGCTGTGAGAGGTGAGAGGTGAGAGGTGAGAGGTGAGAGGTTGTTTAGGTTCTATATGAGGCTTGGGGTGTTTGCAGCATGGGGAACCTCGGCTCGAGGCTGGGGTACGGACCGTAGGCCGAGTGTCGGGGTGGTTGGATTTAAAAGATCTCGGTTCGATGTGGGTCATGTGCCAGACTTGGTTTGAGAGTCAAAGTGTTAATAATCATGGTGTATTTGTTAATCGGCAAACATTATTGTCCATCTATCCCTGTCTTTATGGTGGTGTTTTTGCTAGTTTGCATGTGAAAGACCATCCATCATCAGCTGCCAAGGACGGATCCTGGGGTAAAACGAACTTGAGCTGCATCTCATGATGGAATTCCCCGCCCCACTTGCCATGACAGAAAGAATACGTACCCTTTTGAGTGTCAGCCAATCACTTCCCCCCTCCCCCACACAGCTCCTTTTTCAATCAAGGTGAAGCTCCTGAATAGCGTGTCCCTCCCCCACCATCAACACACACATACACACACTCCTTTGCAAAAGATGGCAGATCAGAAGAAGCCCGCCATCGTCTTTTTCCATCCTGATCTAGGAATCGGAGGCGCTGAACGTCTTGTCGTCGATGCTGCAGTCGGACTACAGGAACGAGGACATCGTGTTGTCATCTTTACGAATCACTGTGATCCAAAGCATTGCTTTGAAGAGTGTCGCGATGGTATATCATGGCCCTTCACAGTACTTCTGACTTCCCTAAGCTAATTGTTTTTCTAGGAACACTCGATGTTCGTGTTCGTGGCAATTGGCTTATCCCAATGTCCATCCTCTCCCGTCTTACCATCCTCTGCGCAATCCTTCGACACGTCCACCTCATTTTCCAAATCACATTCTCTGGCGAACTTCGCGACCTAAAGCCACACACATTTATCGTTGATCAACTCTCTGCCGGACTTCCTCTTCTACGCTACCTCGACCCTACAGTCCCCATTCTCTTCTACTGCCACTTTCCCGATCTCCTCCTCGCCCGAGGTCGAGAGTCGATCATCAAGCGTCTATACCGTCGACCCTTTGATTGGATTGAAGAATGGTCCATGGGCTATTCTAGCGCAGTCGCCGTAAACTCTGGTTTTACAAAGGGTGTTGTCGAAAGGACCTGGCCGGATTTGAAGAAGCATGTTGAAACTGTGGTGGTTTACCCTTGTGTCGACGTCGAGGCCAAGGAGAAGGAGGACGCCGGTGAGGATGGAGGTGTTGTGTTCAAGGGTGAAAAGATTATTCTGAGTATTAATCGTTTCGAGAGGAAAAAGGATATTGGACTTGCTATCAAGGCTTTTGCTGCCATTCCTGAGGCTGAGCGCAAGGGGTGCAGACTCATTCTAGCAGGTATGTTACCTACACCCCATGATTGCGACAAGTCCTAATGTTCCAGGTGGCTACGATCATCGCGTTGCCGAAAACGTACAGTACCACGCCGAACTCGAGACCCTCGCTTCATCCCTCTCGCTTCAACACCTTACCTCAAAGACTCTCATCACAGCCCTCTCAGCACCCGCCGACATTCCCGTTCTCTTCCTCCTCTCCATCCCCAGTTCACTCAAGAACGCTCTCCTCCGCTCCGCCCGCGTTCTTCTCTACACACCCGCCAACGAACACTTTGGCATCGTTCCTCTCGAGGCCATGTTATCGAAAACTCCTGTTTTGGCTGCCAACTCGGGAGGTCCTGTTGAGACTGTTGTTGATGGCGAGACGGGCTGGTTGCGTTCACCAGAGGATGTGAATGCCTGGGCAGAGGTTGTACGTGAGGTACTGAGCATGGGAGACGATGAGGTGGAGACCATGGGTGAAAAAGGAGCCGCCCGAGTCAAGGAACTCTTTGGACGGGAGCAGATGTCCCAGCGACTCGACGACATTGTGGACGACATTGTCGCAAAGAGGCAACCAGCTCCCCCTACAGGGGCCGTCAACATCGCTGGGGCTTGTCTCGTGTGTTCTTTTGCTTTCGTTGTGGCGGGCATTTTGTCAGTACTCAGCAAGTAACCCTTTCTTAGATATCAAAGCATTCTCAGTGTCAAGTCGAAAACCTGGCCCAAGTAATATACCTATACACACAAGAATAAATACCCCTTGAGGCAAAGTGTCAACGTGTATGTATTTATAATCTGCGTTGAAGGGTGTTGAAGGGCGTTAACGAGAACTTGATGTTGATAACTGTACTTCTCTAGCTGCGCTCTTGGTCTATCATTGATATGCGGAACGAGATTCGAAATGTCTGAATGCATGAAGGGACAATCAACTTTTGCACAAAAGAACAGATCACTTCATCATAAGGGAAACCATATGTTGACAGCCAACTCGCTGTCGCTTCTTGATTCATCTTTGTAGTGATATCGCTTCCACCATCTCCATCCCATCCCGCAAAAAGGGGGACAGGAGAGCAATCAGTAAAGAGACGCTACTCCTCCCAATTCCTATGCAAATGCACCCAAGAGCTCCTTGCCAATCCCGTGGGAAAGGCAGGCCAACGCCCAAAGCCACTAACTAATGAATACCTAGGTAACCCCAGCAAAGATATGCTATCATTCTTTGTAATCCCGTTTATAACAAATAAAAACCGCCCCTGCCCTGCCCTGTGAATGACCTCGCATCAACCTTGAGCTTAGGCTTCCCGTTGGAAACATGCCATCATCTGCTCATCTCCGTCGTTGAACCCAGCTCATGACCCATCATTATTCTCATCCGAAGCTTCATCCACGTATCCGTCCATTGTCTTCAATCCACCATAAGACTTCTCCAGACCCAGTACAAAAGGGGGTAATATGTCGACACCAACCTAACCGCCCGTGATATGTAAAAAAAGAACAAGAGAAAAAGAAATATGCAGCAAGTCCCTCTTTGGGATAACAGTTTGGTCTAGTAACAATAAGAAGAAGAGAAGAAAACACCTGATGCAATCGCAGGCTCGGTGTATGTATGTGTGTTGCATTCTCCAGGAATCAAGGCCACAGATGCAACTTGGCCCATGAGAACGTCTCGCAACGCTCATGGCGTTTGATAAAGTATGGGTGGCGACGAGAAAAACTTGACACATCTCGTTACAGAGTGGGGAAGGGTATCATGATTCATAGTGACACATCCACTCATCGCCGTGAACAGAAGTTGGTACCTTCTTGGCTGTCTCGGTGCTGGCAATGCTGATGTTGGTATCTCGTCTCCGAGGGTTAAAGGCTGGAGGACGAGGAACTCCAGATGACGATGGTACTGGCTTCTTCTTGGACTTGGCCATCAACAAAATTCCATCATCACTGCCATCGTCGTCAAAGTCGTCTTCCACAGGTCGGGCGACAGGGGTGCTTGTCACCGAGTCCCGCGTGCTTCCATCCAGGTGCACAGCCAGTGGGCCGCTCTCCATAGCGGGAGCATTGCCGAAAACCTGATCAATCGGGAAGCCAGCCGCGGGCTCCTTGTTAAGGGCCGGTGGTGTGAGGCTGTCTGTTGTCTCGAGCAGGTTTGGGTGAGCGCTCACGATACCTGGCTTGCAAAGGAGTTCTGCCTCCATATCCGCCGACACGGAGCTAGCTCCACTGAGCAGGGCTGGCAGCGAGGGGTCAGACTGGAACACCAGCATCCGCTCCGACGTACTGGCAGTCGAAGGCTGCGCCGACACCGGGCTAGTCAGCTCGCTTGGGCTGGTCGAAGGGGTACCCAGAGCCTCCATTGAGTCCACGCTCGACGACTTGGTAGTGGGCATCGTGTCTGCACGGGACAAGGACTGATTCCGGCTCCATTCTTCTTGAATTGGCGAGGGCGGGCATGAGAAGCTGACAGGGTCAGCCTTGGGCCGCTCAATTCGCCGCATGCAGAGCTCCTCTGAGTGGCGAGGCGGTGACGATCGAACTACCGGTGCACTGTCGACTCTGTGTGCTGCCGGGGGCCTTGTCTTGGTAGAAGGTCGGGCTTCACCGTAATAGCTGGGGTCAATCAGGGGTTGCCCATGTTGATACCCAGTGGCAGCTACAAGCGATGCAGAGAGCAGAGATGCCTCAAGCCGCTTGCTCTGTGCACCCTTGCCGAGGTCGACGGATTTGATGGGGCGTCCGTGACGAGACGGCTTGTGAACGCTGCCTGGAGCGACAGCTGTGCTTACGCCAACCTTGGCTTCGGCACGCTTGTCAGTGCTGGCAAAGAGTCCGCGGTCAACCGAGCGTGATCGGGTGCTCTCGTCGGCAGAATCCATATCCCGCGTTTTTCGAATCGTCTCAGCCCCAGAATCATCGGGGTGATCGGACTGACAGGCAAAGTTGGGAGTGGTAGGTGTGGTCTGGGAGATGGGCATCGGAGGACCGAAGTGGAGGAAGTGATGGCTGGACCTGCTGTGGTGATGGCTGCTCTGTCCATGACTATGGGCGTGGCGATGAAAGGGCCATAGAGATGCCGCTGAGTTCGATTTCTCGGGTTCCCGCTGAGACTCACTTTCGCTGTGCGCATGGGCGTGTCCTCGAGGAGCTTCGTTTGAGGGAAGCACTGTGGCTAGGGGGTCATAGACGACTGATTCCGGCTGAGGGCTGACCGACTGGCTGACTGAGAGAGGGTGGTCCGAATTCGCAGTAGCTTCCCGAACGGCGTTGGCAAAGTAGTCGTCGGCGCGGATGCTTTTGCGTCGGTTGTCGCGATACTGTTGATGCGGAGTCGCCGGTGGCACGTTGTTGTACATGCTCATACTGTCACCGGCGGAACTAGCGGCACTGCTGTCGGCTCTCCGTCGAGTCTTGCTATCACTCCGCTCCACCAGGGGGTGTATTACCTTGCCAACGGCCTTCTTGACCACAGAGCGTGCTCGCTCGAGGAATGTGAGCGGTACAACCGCTGCCGACACATCTCTCTCGTCGACTTGAATTCGTCGACCAGATGACGGCCGTGCAGGATCCGTGTCATCGAGCCAGCCGACGGGGTCGATAAGGTCCTGGACTACCCAGGGATGTCGCTTGATATCTCGTAGCCGAATACGCTTCTCGGGATTCTTAGTGAGCATCTGGCGCAAGAGGTCGATGAGGAGATTGTCGACTTCCTCATATGCCAGATCGTTGTCGTCTCGATAGGGGTGCATGTTCTGACGCTTGTAAAGGGATGTAGCATTGGGCGATGTCGATGGATGAACGGGCATAAGACGCTTCCTAGGAATATACACCTCCTCCGTCGCAATCTTTCGGAACATCTGGAATTCGTCTTCTGCCAGGAAGGGAATTCGGGCGTAGATGAGGCAGTAGAGGGTCACTCCAAGAGACCAAACATCAATCTGCTCCGAAACCTTGGGTTGTTCCCTGTCCAGGTCCGTATAGCAAAGTTCAGGGGCAAAGAAGGCTGGAGTGCCAACCGTCTTGGCAAGTTCGAGGTCGTCATCGAAGTCCTTAGCCTCTGACTCGGAAACAGTGTCGTCGGGCTCGCCATCACGGATGGGTCGACCAAAATAGGACACACCAAAGTCGGAGATCTTCACGCGATGGTCCCTGCTCCACAGGAGGTTCGCCGGCTTGATATCTCGATGAACAACGCCCTGATAATGCAAATATTCTAGACCCAAAACGGTATCTCTAAAGGTAGAGCGGGCTTGATCGAAGGTGAAGCAAGGTACGTAGGAAAAGTCGTCTGAGAAGGGGTCGTGTGATTGAGGGTTAAAGTCAAGAGACGACATGTGGGAGATGATAGAGTCGGCCATGCTGGGAGAACGGCCACGGAAGCCTTCGTCGACGTAGGGACCGTACATGGTTCCGTCCAGAGCGACACTCGATGTGTGGTTGGATCGAAGAGCGCCTGGTGTCTCGTTATCGTCCTCCCACTGGAGGAACTCATCAGGATCCTCCACAGCTCGAGTTGAGGAGACGACGGAACGAGATCGGGAGTGGGTTCTCGATTCGGTGCAAGAGGCTTGGCGAGAGATGGGTCTCGATGGCGGTTCGTCGCTGACTGCGAAGTCGTCTCTCGATGAGACGCGAGATTGGGCGCCCAGGCCGGCGGCAGGCTCGTCGACATCGCCGTGCTCGAAACTCCAGTAGTTGGTCTGGCCGTGATAACCCAGAGCCGCCTTGGCTCGCTTTATTTGCTTGAGGGCTTGGCGGTTCTCGAGGAACTGTTCGTAACGTTCCTCCTCGGGAGTCGGGGCTTCGCCTCGCATTTGACGCTCGATGCGCCGTCGCTCGTACAGGCAGATGTGAGGGAGACCCTTCTTGCGCCAGACCACTTCACCCAGCTCCACATGCTCAAGAACCATGTAGATCTTCTTAAGTTCCGGATCATCGATGACCTCGAGCAGGGCTACCACATTCGGATGACGAATCTTCTTGAGGATGGCGATTTCCTTTTTCGTCTTGTCTTGAGGTGACATGGCTGTGACTTTGCCGAGGCGGCGCTTCTTCGAAAAACGCGGGATGATCTTGATGGCCACATTCTCGTTTGTCTCCAAGTTGCGAGCCAACTTGACCTTGCCGTGCATCCCACGACCAATTTCTTCGATCACTTCATATTGGTTGATGAGCTTCCGGCCCGTGAGGGTATCTGAGTCGATAAGAGCTTTGTGCGTCCTATGATTGGCAAATGCGTTAGTACCTCGCAAATTAAGACCCCACGATAAGTTCCCTGCCCGTCCCACCCCGCTGCAGGCCGACAGCCCAAGCGAGAGCAGGAGGGGTGGAATTGACATGACGGTGAAACAAAAATCTGTGGTAGTTCACGATGCTTACTCTCGAACTTTGTGCATTTGTAACGGATGCAACAGAGGGCTCTGGGTGTACCCAGGAGGTGTGTTGTTCTCGGAAACGGACGTGACGAGGTTTTGACGCGAAGCCGAGGGGCTGAAAAGCCCAGGAGAAGACATGGGAGTGCTGTTGGCGGTCCTCAGCGGCATGGAAGAGGAGGAAGGGAGGTGCGTGTGCAACGGTGGGGTCCCGCGGTTCGCCGTCGAGAGGGAGGTGGACGACTGCTGTTGCGACAGCGACTTGTGGTGGTGGCGATGGGCGTGGTGGTGGTGATGGTGGTGATGGGGCTGGTGGTGATGGGGATGGTGGTGATGCTGCTGAGAGGGATCCATGGTGGGCGAGATTGTAATATCGACTTTGGTCGACTCGACATGCTGGTGCGTAGAGGGCTCGCAGAGGCGGGCCAAGGAGTCGTTAAAGTCACAACGTCTGTGACTAGAAGCCTATAGTGCCATTGTCGGGTATGAAGCGCAAGGAGGATCGAGTGAGAGGATCGGAGGACCGACAGACGTTGGAAATGTAGAAGAGGTGAGAGGGACGAGAGATTTGATGAGGGAAGTTGAGATGGAAAACGGGTCAAACAACCTGGACAAAAGAGTCGAGGGAAGTGGAGCAGTAAAGAGCGAGAGAGAACAGGTCGTGTGTTTTGGGGGGTGGATTTTTTAGTTAGTTGGTGGGTTGGGACCGGGTCGGTGATGTATGGAGGTGGATTCTGCTGGGCGTGGATGGGGCAGCGGCGGCGGCGACGACGGCGTGTGAGAGCGAGCGAGGAACGGAGCGGGCGGCCGGCCGACTCCGCAGCACAGGAGCAGAAGCAGCGCAGTGCAGAAGTCGAGAGTCACAGAGAGCCAGGCCAGGCCAGGGGGGGTTGGCGAGATGCAACCACCCCCTCCTCCCCTGGGCATAGGCAGGCGAGAGAGCAAGCGAGTCGAGGCAAGGCGAGTCCAACTTGGAAGAGAAGAGAAGAGATGAGAGATAAGATGTGTGGTACTAACAGGGCGGTACCTTACAGTGTTGGGCTGGCAATGTCAAGCACAAAATCAGCTGTCAGCGCGGGCTGCTGGTTTGTCCTTGAGACAGTAGAGTTTTGTCCCTCTGTCTTGCCCTGCGGACGGCCGGGGAGCGGGAGCAGCCCAAGTCGCGAGTGCTTGGAAGTGAAAGACGGGTGCGCGCTAAGGAGCTGGAGGTTGAAGATGGTGGTGTGGGTAAGGCAGGGCGTGAGAGTCTTGGTGTTTAGGACGGTGTGTGTGCATGAGAGGACATCCTCTGTGCGCTCTGCAGACAAGGGTTGAGGGAGATGGTGAGTGCCACTTGAGAGCAGGGTCGGGATGGGAATGGGAAGCATGGCGCCATGGCGTCGAAGCACAGACCCGTTTTCCCTGAGATCGGTCCTCGCACGGTAGAGACTTTCCATCTTGGTAGTTGTTTGGAGTGGCCACTGGCAGCGCCCAGTTGCCACTGCGAAAGCCTGCGAGAAAAAGCGACACATTTGGACAAGCAGTGTATGGTTTTCAAAGGATGGCAATAAAATATAATAAACATTAGGGAATCGTACGTAATTTTTTCGTCTGTTGTCTCTTCCCATAGTATTTTATTCTGTATATTTTTTATCTCCTTTAAGGAGAAGCTTCTTCTCACAAAGCCATAAACTTTGAGGAGAGTTAGAGTGATGTGTTGTTCCTGTGCCGAGTGTCTCGTTTATTCTTGACCCGTCCACCTGCAGAGGCACTGCAACTACAGCCTCGGGCCTCAAAAGATGCCGGGCACTGTGCAATGCCTCTTACTCTCCAGCGCATTCAACGCGCCTTGAATCCCCCGGCGCTTCTCCAGAGGACGACATGAGATTATCTTGAAACCTCAGTCTCGATCAGGCCCATCATTCGATATCATCTCTCACCGTCAGATCAATGCTTGCGAAAGGTGAGAGCTATGGGCACCAACAACGAGCTCAACAGACAGGGAGCACAGCACAGCACAAGGGATCGCACAAGCACTGCACTGAGCAAGTCCTGGCCCTGCCCGGCGAGAGCCTTGGCAACGCTCGGGCTGGGATGGCTTGGCGATGTGATTTGCAGCGCGGCGTCTGGTGAGTGTCACAGAGAGAGTGACATGGAAGAAATAACCCGGTTTGTCCAACAAGATCCCAGCCGCAACTATGACGACTCGGCAAGCGTGGCGACGCGACATGTCAACCTTGGGGATTCTTGGCGATGGTTGAATTCAACATACATGATACTCAGCACCTTCCAGGCACTCACACTCGGGCACTGAAAACGATATCTCCAAGGCGTCGTCGATAGCTGACGCAATGGGGAGAGTCAGTGAGCTTCAGCGAACCAGTGAGCGGCTGCGGCCCATGGTGCGGGAGGCGGTGATGTTGTAACAGATGTGGACACTCAAACACCTACCCTTGCCTTATCGTTGTCGTCTGATTCGCTCTTGGGTGCTGTGCCCTGCAGCAGCACAGCAGGCCCTGGACACGTCCTGTCTGGAGCATCTGCTCTGGCTGAGATTCACTGTGCTCATCATACCGTGCATCGACAGCTCTTGGTGGAGCAACGTTCCGTTCAAGACGGGAACATGCCTTGCCAGGCCATGATGGCTCCTGCAGCCGCCTTGGATAAACCCATGATGAAGTCTCCATCCATGGAACCCGCCTTTGACACCTAATCTGTCAACAACAGCCGAGCCAGCGTTGTTCACGGATCATCTTTTCATGGATGATGAGTGATGGCCGATGAGACACCGCAAATGGGCGAATGGACGGCCGACGTAACCAGCCAACCAATGGCATCTCACCATTTGTATTTTCATGTGTGTGTTCGATTTCTCACCCTCACCAGAATCCATCGCTCCCGTTGGGCTTGGTGGCTTATGGGCTGGGCCCCAGTCTTGTCTTGTCCTGTCTTGTCTTGACTCTGACCCATTTTGCTGGGGCCGTTTTCCCCCCTGTTTCTCCAGCTAGCACCGATAAGATTCGCGTCTTTCGAACGCACGCACGCAGGTTTTTTTTTGCTTTTGGGGAATTTGTGGCATCTTGGCTTGTGTCTATTGTCTGACCTGGAACCAACAGGTTGGAATCCTTGAGCCTCGTTCCAGCGGGTTGCCTAAACGGAACTTGTCCATGCCCACCAGACACGGACACGCTTCTGCGCCTCCGTCTCTGCTGTGCATGAGAATTGCAGTGTATCGATTCCGGTCGCCCTGCAAGGGTGCGGCTCCAGACATTTGTTTTTCGCTTTCGTTTGGCTACTCGCCTGGGCTGCAACATAGCATGGCTTGGCTTGTCCTTGTCTTGCCTGTCAACGTTTCTCTACTCTCCGGACCCAGCATAACTCTTGCAGACGAGGCTCGCTTCGTGCACATTGACGGTTTCCGCTTTGAACGGAAACGGAGTCTGCTCGCGTGCCTTTGTCATGAGATTGTTTCCAAGACCATCACGTCCAACAGCTTGCAGCCGTTCATGTGCCCTCCCAGATGAACCAATTTTTTAGTCTCGCAATTCCAGGGACGGGCTGGCAACTCCGTCCTCCAGGCCAAGGTTGTTATTGTTGGGTAATCGTGCGCTGAGAGATTCGAATACGTACGAAGTAGTGAGCAGACTGGATCCATTGACATTGTGATACCACCAAACCCCCTGTTTCGAGAGGATTCAACGGCATGGACGGAGATAGACTTCACTTAGACCGCATGCACATGGGTGAGCTAGCTGGTTCGTTGTGTCGATCAAATCCGGCAATTCTCCATCTTTGCCCCTTTTTTTCTCCGTCATCGACGATTCGATTCCTTGTGCCCGGTCGAGTTTCGAGTTTGATTCCTTGGATGTCGCATTCGCTCGACTACCTCTTTATTGACTTGACATTCTATCATCTCATCCAAAATATGTAGCCTTCACAATAGACACGGCATCAACTGATGGTAGAAATTGTCTTCTTGGTCTGACTAGCTGACTCGCCACGATCGCTCGTCCCTTCCAGTTTCAGAGCCAAACACGCTGTACTGCGCTGCACCATCCTAGCGCCTTCATCTTGTCTGCACCTTCCTGCAGCTATCTGCATGCAGCTGCACAAGGCCTGCCTCCGGTCCCCGCCCGGTCCTCCATGTCCGCTTTGGCGCCTTCCATTCACCCCATCGCCCTCTACAACTTCCCCGCCACGCCAACTGGACTGTGGATGAAAACTCACTGGCACCTCACCCACCTTTTCCTTCTCAATCTTCCAGACTGACTGGCTCAAGAGTCGATAAGCCTCCCCAGGCTTTCGATACCCAGCTCCCAAGAATCTTGTCCCGTCATGACACTGCCCAACGGCCAAACCAAACAAGTGTGGGAATTCCCATCCCATCGCCAGATCTCACTACCGAGATGGCCCAACCGGCACATCCAAGCTTCTTGACCCCAGCGGCGGTCTCGCCCGACGCCGCCAGCCATGACGGAGCGGCTAGTGATTTCAACACCTCCTGGACATGGGAAGCCTCTCACGCCTCTGTGACGGAGAGGGCACGACCAACAAGCGAGACATTGATCAGGCTAGGCTGGGTTGGCTTAGGTGAAGACAGTCAGAACCAACTGAATCAACGATAAAGAGCCGGCAGCATCGTGAAGTGCTAATTCCGCTTCTGAGTGGACATTGCCAATGCATATCGAAGAGCCAGTCCCTGCTCATTCAACCTGAGCTCGTGTCTTGGAACGCCATGAAAGCAGTCCACGATAGGAGCTCTCAAACGCCGTCTTCAACTAGTTAGCGCTCTCTTGGCCCTGTCTCGACCGGAAATGGATCTCACACTGCCTCAAGCCTCTTGCACAAATCAGAGGCGAATTCCCTCGCTACGTCACTCATTGAACGCCTCTATCCGAGACTCGGCTCACTCTCGATAACAAACCACCGACGTCTTTGCCCAGCATGCCAGTCCATGGACGGGCTGTTTCGTAGCCGCCGCATCATCGTACAATTTCTGGCCTCACTCAACCCCAGGACCCTTTTGCAAGGGTCCCAGACGAAGCAAATGTCTCGAGCCTTTATCGATTGGGCAATTCCTCCCGAAATAATCAGCACTTCTGCCCCAGACAAACAGAGACAGGAAACTGATTGCGGCAAAGCCCCCAACCCTGGGCTGGGCTGCGGCAGGGGAGCTGCGTGGCTCCAGCTCTGACACCACCCATCGCGGCCACCAGCATGAAGCCCATGTCCAGCACCGGCCCGGCTCGGATAATGAGCGGAGCACCGAGCGGGCCCGCTGCTGCAGGTAGACGCTGTCTGGACGAGATCATCTGTATGTGGAGATCAGTCAGGGGTCTCCCCGACAGCTTGACAGGGAGTAGAGGCAGGGATGGGGAATACGTAGCGGATTCCTCTGCTGTCGCGATCTGCATTCATACCGTTATCGACGGAAAGCCAACAACTGTTGGAGCCAGCCATTGCCTCTATCCCCTGACGCCGTCAACACCGTCCAGTGTTGGCCGGCTCCGGTGCCTCTTGGCCGGGCCATCACCGCAGCTACGAACCTTGTTGCGAGGCCTTTGCGCCATAGTATGATTACCATCACTCATCAAGAGAGATCGCAGACCACGATGGCGCTGTTCGTCGGCCGTCATCGGGATCCCGTTGGCTCCCGTTGACTATCCTGGATGATGATGATGTAGACGCCGCCGACTGTGGCTATCGGTCTCGGTCCGTTTCGACTTCGTCGCATTGCATCGCTATGCATTCGAGTCTGCAGTAAAACTCGAGATGGGGATACTGAGATCTTCTCTAGCGTGCTAGCTCTCCGGACTAATGAGGGCAAATGGAGATCTGATGCCCCAGGTTTTGGCCATGTGCTCTCTGTATTGCCCCTAACTTCGATCCCTCGAGTCTCGTCTAATCATAGCGAGCGATCCTAGATCACCAGTTGGCCTCAGCATCACGGCAAGCAGTTCTTTGTCGACGACCATCAACGCCATGTCCTCGGTTCAACTCGATCGGTAGTCGACAACATGGGCACATGCACAAATGCCTTGGTTAGACTTACTACTGCGTACGTACGCTCACCGCGCTGGCTCACGATAGTAACTCCTAGTGCGGGATGAATGCTCAACAGTGGGGTGGTGTCCGCTTTGACGGTGGCTTGATGGAGTCGCAGCCCGCACCCTTCATCCCTGTATGGATGCCCGTGCGTCTCTCGTTCCGTCCCATCAGAGCCGTTGATCGAGGCCACGGACCAACTCTTGTTCGCTTGCGCTACTGATGGAGCTCCCAGCACCAAGCGACCCGTCACGATGCAGCAGCGTAGTCTAATGACGGAGGACAGAGGTTGGGATTCGGTCGTGGGTGGAAGGGAAGCTCTCAGTGCATGAAGCGGCAGACGACGACAACTCAGTCTCTAACGCATCGATTGGCGTCTTGTCCTGCTCCCCGTACTGTTCGAGATTTGCTTGTTACGGTGATTGATGTGCTGTGCTGTGCTGTGCTGTGTGTTCCACAGCTGCACCACGGTCCAGCACAGCGACCCGAGTTCCTGCATCCAACGTGGCGGCTGCTCACTGATCTAAGCCTGGTCATCGAATAACCAGCACAGAATCGGCAGACGAATGATCCAGGTCCAAGTCGAGACCGACCCTGCCTGCATTGCATGGAGTATGGCAGCATGGCAGGGGTCAGGATCAGACAGGGATGAGGATCTCGCTCGTCACTGTTGCTCTCGTTGCCCGCACTCTCGATATTGATCGAGTCTGGTTATCACTCCGCTAGACAAGAGTGAAAGAAAAGCAACGAAACCACAGACCAACGTGTTCCCAGGATAGAAGAACTAGCCCAGACGCAATCTTCAGGGGGGCTCGAGCAAAGAGCCCTGGACCCTGCCATGAGAAGAAGAAAAAAAGCCTATGCAAGTGATGGATGCGTACGTTCGGTGGCCCGCTCCTTGCCGCTGCCCGTTGCCGTTGGGTTGAGCCCGGTTGAAACGCTGTCCCGCCGTAAGCGACGGTATGGCATTTCTTTCCATTCCAGCACACAGTTGCATCCGTTTCGTCATGATTCCTTAGATTCAAGGTGTGTCACATTGAGGACAGCAAATGTGCAGTCAGTACAGTACACCAGAACAGAACAGAAACATCCGTGACTGCCGCTCATGTGGGCTGACAACCAACTGCGGTGCAAGGAGAGTTGAACGTTCAAGTATTTGGCCGAGGCCAAAAGATGCGCTTTCCTTCTCTTGATGCTTATCTCGGAAACGGATTCGCAGATTTCCAATTCAGGGCGTTCATGTAGTTGCATCTGAACAAGCCTCACTGACTTGCTCGGCAATCTTACAAGCGGCGCCCGTTTCGTCAGCGTCAACGGCCGTCACACAAAGAATGGTACAACCCAGGCGACATGCAAGACGCAACATCAGGGCGTTGAGCTTCGACTATTTCGGACCAGCTGCGGTCATACTGGGCGACCTCATTGGATACGAGGCTCCCAACAGTTGCCGGATCGCATGTTGCTCGCTCTGGAAACGGCAATCTACTGTAACACAGCTCAGCCAGCTGGTTGCATTTTACTTCATCTCTCTGCCGCTCAGGCGGCGTAGAATGTGATTCGTCACAAGCGCTCGCGCTGAAGGAGGGTCGAGGCCTTTGTTTGCCTTGTCTTGTTAGGGGGCGACAGACAATGAGGACGCCCTGCGACCGGGACATTGACGGTGATGATGGCGTAAGAGCAACTGGAAGTCCTGATTTCGGCCATGCCTTGCTGACACTTTTGCCGCAATCCCTGCTTGATATTTGTCAAGATGGCAGCCCTAGAGGCGATGACTGCGCCGCTCAGGAGATAGAGGCCAAAGGGAGCGGAGTTCCGACACGATCAGGGCTGTTGCAATACACTGTGAGAGAGACTTTGATGCAAAGTACCGCACCGTACCGTACCGTACCGTACTGTTCCCAGGGCCGATGTCGACACACATTTGCGCCTACACCTGGATGCGAGTTCAACCCCTGCTCTCAGGTCCAACTTGATCGCCCAACTTCCCCTCCCCCAGAATCTGGGCAGCTGCAAATGGATCTCGAGATGCAGCAGTGCCGTAACTAGGCCACCGGGAGCCACTACAGCCCGGAGGTGGTGTTCCATAATCAGGCGCCAAAGATTAGACTCGACGCCGGTTCTTTTCAACGTGGATGCAGAGACGGGAACCATCATGCCACTTTGGATTGACACCAGGAGCTGCCGCCACTGGCGGGAAGGAAAAGAAAAGGTTTCGATGTCTCGCGATATTTGAGTTGAGTGCAATAACGTACTCGCGAGGCGAGGTCCTGTATGGGCGGTTTGAGATTGGGGATGTCTCTTGGCTGGCTTGCAGAATATCGATGTCTCGTCCAATCATGGCGAGCTACACCGCATGAGCGCGAGTTTTGTGTACGGCTGAACCAACAGGATGGGTACGGACACATGGTTCTAAGCCAGCCGTGCTCGTTTGGCGAAGATGGATGCCCTGAAGAGCCATGGCACTCCTCTGCAACGGCCACTCGACCTGAGTCATTCAGCCGTTGGCAACTTTAACATTGCCATCATGGCATGGAGAATGCCACTCTCTACTGTCATGATTCATCATATCCTTGATAATCCCGGGAACCATCAGGCTCCGGAGGTGTGAGAGGTTACCAGATGGGGAACAGCGTTCCTGTGGGAAAAAGCAAAGAAATGTTTCACGGCTTCTCGCGGAAGACGGATCCAACTTGCACTGCGGAGAACGAAAACCGACATGTTGAGCGCTTGTGACTGCATCACCCACCAGTTTATCACTTGCTGCAACAGTCAAACGGACCCAGCTGGAAGTTGAGTTCTTGAATCCGTGTTTGGCAAAGTCAGCCAGCCTCCCGTTGAAGCCGAGCCAAGTCAGCACTCAGAATCACGACTTGATTTGACTTGGAGCAAAGGGTCCTGCCCTTTTCTTCGAATGACCCGTCCCGAACAGGCTGCACTAGAGAGTCAAGGTGACAAAGAGGGAGCGCCACAGCGGTGAAGGAAGGCTGTTGCTGCAAAGGACATGAAGAGACGAGGGAATTTCATTTGTTATTGGGCTCTGGGGTAGACTCATGCACGTCATGCCCGCGTTGCGGATCACAGATGGGGACCGAGAGTTCCAAGGATGGGATGGGCATGGGCAATTCTGACCCGTTCGTGTTGGTGGTGTGGGGAGGGGAGGGTTTGTCTTGGTCCCACGTCAGGATGATGTCTTTTCACCAACGACTATTGCCTACCCTGGATCAACTATCGGATCGGCCAAGAGTTTCGGGAATGGCGGATGAGTTGAGGATGCTCAGAGCGGTCTTGAATGGATGGATGGATGCCACGGTAAGACGAGACGGGGTGAGCAGGACGACAGTGATGAGTGAATTCTGCTATCACCAGCCAACCATTTCTGTCTCAGGGTAGTATTCAAGCCATCATTGCTTACATTGACTTACACCAGCCCAGGTCCTGTTCCATTCTGATGGAGTCTTTATTCATTCGGGTCTGGCCGCCATCTAGCGCCCGCGTCGGGGATTTTGGTTCCGTCTACCTGTTTTCGAACTTGAAGCCGGGGACTGCGACCTTTCTGCACCGCCCTCCCTCCATTTTGACTCCCGGGCCCTGATCAGCATGGGAACTTGATGACCGACCATGTTTGCCGAGACCGGATTGCAGAGGTTGCAAAGGGATCGACGATGCATGTCTCGGGGCTTGCATCCCCCGACACTCCATCTTGAGAAGGTCTTTTCATAAACCAGATATTGGAGGATGGCATTGCTGCAACCTCCTGGACCCTGCAGGCCCTCGCGTAGGTCAAGAAATTAACGAGACACCAGAATGGAAAGAAGATCTACTTCCTTATTTATTATCTTATTATTCGTATTGCATCTTGTAGCTGCCTTTGAAAAGGATAAGCTCATGTTGATCTCTGTTTTGGTGTCACGGTTTCCCCCCTTGACCTGTGAACCCCTGTTCTGGGCTCGACCACTTCTGCTTGCGGTTGACGGATGGCTGAATATCTCCGCTCAAAATGTCTTACAATACTTTCCTCACCGCGGGCACACCTCTTGGCTCAACAGCCACACCTTGATATTCCCGGATGCCGGGCGACCAGTCATGTTGCACCATCTAGACAGTGCGCTAGAGTTGAAGCAAGGAAAGGGAGAGGCCATCACGGAGCGGGGCGATGAGAGGTGTGGTATCAAAGACAATCAAAGGGTTGGACATTTTGGGGATGTGTGAGGGACGCCAGCAGCAGGTCGGCTGACAAGCCATGTGATGCCCCCTATCTCACCCGGCACTCGCGCGAAAGGGTGCCGTGCCCATTCCTTGAGCCACCCAGAACGAGATCTATCTCGCCATCAAGAGGTGTCGACGCGTCGGGTCGTGCTGGAACGCGACGACGCGTGCGAGGCTCAGCCAGCCTTGCCCTACCGTGAGGCAAATGGATGAATGTGTGTGGGGATTCCTATGGTAAGAGTGTGTGCTAGTTCACATGTTCTTGTTAGTGGACAGTCCAGGCAGTCACCGGGTCTCTTCGGGCTGGACTTGGCTGGGCTGGGATGAGTGAAACACGGCGACCAAGGACAACACCGGAATGCCTGGCACGAAGGGGTGTGAGAGAGGTGAGAGGCGAGTGTGATTGCGCGTGTAGTAGATGGATGCCTCTCTGACCTCTACCTTGACCTCGTATCACGTCGCAGCCTGATGGAGGCGGCGACATTATTGAGCAGGCTTCGTGAACTCTGTGCCGAGAACGTCGTCCATCCATGATCCGATCTTTGCGGCGTCATCCTCAGCCATTCCGGCCTGGGCAAGTTTGTTGGTCCAGGTTGGGACATGGTAGATGGAGCTCGCTACGAGGGCTGACATGTCGACGTCTGTTGGAGGGAATGATGCACCCTCTACAGCGAACTTCTCGACAAGACCATGTCTGGCTTCGAAGCGAAGTTTCAGCTGGTTTGACTGTTAGCTTATCTCCAAGACATGTTATAGTGGTGTGCTCACATCAAAGGGAAGTTGTGGTCTCGGGCGAGGATCCTCTGGGTATGAGAAGGTGGAGAATGTGAATCTCGGTGTCTGTCCGTATGTCCAGCTGCGGGACTGAAGCTCCTCGTAGCCCTTGCGTATGTTTTCGATCTCTAAGAACTTGTCGTCGATGACATCTTGAAAGTGGAAGTCGCCGTACATCCGGGAAAACTGCTCGACGACGGCAGCCTCGAAGGGGGCGTTTTCAACGTCGACGTTCTTGACGGGACTGCGGACACTGTCTACGCCGCGGCCCTTGATGAACGGCTCTCCTGGTGAGCGTAGCATACCTGAGATGTTGGCGAGGTTTGGGCTGCGGAGAAGACAGGTGCCGTGGTGAAGAGAGCGAAGACGTGTGAGTTTGTATGCTGACCCAGAGATCTTGTAGGTGCTGATGGGATCGTCAGCGACGTCCATGACAATGTCATGTCTCTCATTGACGCGAGTGTTTGATCTTCCTAGAGAGGAGAGAGCGCGAACAACCATCTCGGCGTGCTTGTTGCGGTCAAACACAGCTGGTGGACAAATGACGCTGAAGTTGACATTTCCCTCATCGTGAAAGACGGTGCCGCCTCCTGAGCGACGACGCACCAACTGCACAGGACCAGCAGTCCAACCTAAACTCTCAGGACGGTTTCGCAGTTGAGCAAGTCGGGGAAGATTGACTTCTGTCCACGGGTTCTGGTTACGGCCAAAGACGATGCAGGGATCGTTGGTGTAGAGTATGAGGATGGTGGAGTCCGGGGGAGTGTTTTGCAGGAGATGATGCTCTACCGAGAGGTTGAGGAAGGGATCTCTTGACTTTGAGGTGTAGACTTGGATCTTGTTTGAGGGGTGAGATGCTGCATCTGTAAATTGGCGTCTTGATATAGATGAGAGGATATTTCGTGATAGCTGACGAGGAGCTGATGAACGGGTAAGAGACAACATTTTCCAGTCTCAATTCCAACGGCTTAGTGTCAAAGTTTGTTTTTATAAGGAAATAAAAACCATTAACCGATGACAATGTCAACGGCAAGAAGCGTTTGGTTGGCGGGATGTTGAGTTGTTGTTGAGGCTATCCAATGAGCGAGAATGGGAAAAAATTGAGGTGCAACGTCGTCAGCCTTGCAGCGGGAACCTTTCTCCAGGGGCCGGAACCCGCAGGGCTAACCTAGACCAAGACAAGAATAACAGTTGGGAACCTCCACTGGAACCTTGTATAGAGGAGCGTAGATGTCCTGATCAAAAGCTAAAATCATTGTGAGAAAGCCTCGTCATATCTTTGTTCTTGTATTGTTTGTATGCTGCGTGCTCTTTGTCTGGTATTCTTTCACGCCTGTTGAGGGTCCCCTATAAAGTATCAGGAAAGACGAATTATCTAGGTTGATTGAGATACACAAGGTCGATGTCGGTTTCTAGAGCGATGAAGCATAATAAAGAAGAATGTAAATTAATTGAGACAGGTTTAATTGATTTGATCCATTGATCGAGTCTCAATTGATTCCATTTAAGAATCTTTAAATGACGGGGCTAATTGAAGATGTTTCTGCCCCTCCCCCTCCCCCGCGTTTGCTTCCCTTTGTCAAGAGTAAGAATTCCTCTCGAGATCAGATTTGGTGCCTCTTATTCCTTGACTCGAAGAAACTCTTCAACGGCCGCCATTTCCTTCCTGGGGATAATTTTTTAGTTCCCACTCCGCCAAAACACCAAATATCATCACCACGTTACGCTAATCAGGTCGAGCTTAGGACTACGGCAACAAGACCATCGACCTTTACCCTCGACCTAGCCACGCCGACTGGATCTACCCTGAGAAGTATGGCGTTCAATGCTTTCTCTGGCAGTAGACGTAGCTCTGCTTGTGAGACTATCGCCCGAGTCGCTGCTGGAGCTGTCGCTGAGAAGTGGCTCCGCGAGGCGTACGGTATCGAGATTATCGCCTTTGTTACCTCGGTTGGTAACATCAAGCTCTTTGAGGCCTTCCTCAGCTTCGCAGAGACAACCACCCGCGCAGAGGTGGATGATAACCTCCTCGTGCGATGCTCCGACGACGCCGCCGGCTGGGCTATGAAAGCTTGAACCGCCGAGCTTCGCGATCAGTACGACAGCACTGGAGGCACTTTTACCTGTGTTATCCGCAATGGGCCCTCTGGACTGGGAGATCCTTGCTTCGACAAGCTACATGCTGTTTTGGCGCATGGCATGCTGTCCATCCCCGTTGCCAAGGCCTTTGAGTTTGGTTCGGGATTCTTGGGCGCTGAGAAGACGGGTATCCCCAAGTCCAAGCTCCAGACCAAGACAAACCACTATAGTGATATCCAGGGTGGAATCAGCAACGGCATGCCCATCTTCTTCAAGGTCGGCTTTAAGCCTCCCGCCACCATCAGCCAGGACCAGACCACTGCTCGCTACAATGCCTTGGGAGAAGGTCTCCTTGTCGCCAAGGGTCGACACAGCCCTTGTGTTGTGCCGCGTGCTGTCCCTATTGTCAAGGGCATGGCTGCTCTTGTGATTGCTGATGCCGTCATGGCGCAGCACACGAGACAGATGGGTAACAATGTTCTTAGGTTCGCGATCAGAGATGAGGAATGAATGGAGGGTATGGGACTTGGATAGATGCCTCGTAGTTGTATCAATCTAACCTTTGGCTCAGGATTGGATAATCTTAATGTGGGTTATGACTGTGCAGAGGAGTTTGTAATTAATTAGATGATTCTGGGTATCTTGGTTGAAGGAGCATTGTCAAGTGTTCAATCACGGATAGATACGGTATGATTTGATGCGAGATCTTGGAGACTGCCCCTTAAACTAGGTAGGCACACAATAAGAATCCAAGAGGATAATTAAAGTACATGGCTAAGATTCATACCCTCTGGTCTTGCGACTAACTGGATATTTCGATTACAAGGGGCACACTCTGTTGCTTTTGACGATGGTATAAAAGAGATGGGTCGTCCAGGTAGTTCAACAGATTTACCCTGGACATGCCCGAGTTGCGTCCTGCCAACTTGCTGAATCGGCCACGAACCGTAAAGACTACGGTAAATTTTATGAGTGGAAGCTTTACCTAGTGTTCAATAAACAACTCAAAGGCGCGAAGGACAAAAGAAAGCCCGCATTGATGATAATCGGGCTGAAGTAGTTGAGCAAGCAGGGTGCCATTAGCGTCCATGACTGGAGATGCACATCATGCCCCGGAAGAAAGGGACGTCTGAAGGGAAAGAAGCAGGGTTAACTGCGGAGAGTTGGAATAGAGAAAGAACCCTACAGAGGTAGGGGCGTAGTCGCGTGGCCCTCTTCTCAGTGTCTGGATCTTCAAGGCATGACGCAGGATCAGAAGAAGTCGAGTTTGGTCGCCTCAATAGAGACACCACCCTAAACTGCGGTTGTCGGTGTCAGCCTTGCTTGTGGGTTAAGGGCGCGGCGTGATGTGCCACGAGCAATTTGGTGAGGCGATCAACGTCAAGAGGTGAGCTGTGAAGGAAGATTGTCAGAGGAGTAACGTCTGCGACTGGGACTTTGTAAGGCGCCCCATCCGGCTGACTTATGGGAAACATATGAAAAGTTGTGAGATATCAAAAGAACACGAGAAGGGCTTTAGGAGCCTGGTATTCATGTCGGAGAGCGGGCATGTTTGCGATGTCTGCGGCATATCGTTTGGTTTTAGGAAAAGTGTTATTTCTATAGAGGATGTTGACGTTGGGATTGTATGTCGATGTGGTTCTGTTGGGTATATAGAGAAATGACGGCTGGCTACTGTATCAAAGACACCGGAGTGGAATTCAATAAAGAAACTGTGGGTTTAGAAGTATTGTACTACCGGTAGCTAATTATGAGTATACCCCTGGCTGTCATTCTAGGTTATAAAATTATACGCGCAAACCTTGCACCCTTGTGCGCTACTCATTACAGAAAGCGAATAAAACAACATTACTGCCAGGCCAAGATCTACAAAGCCCTGGGGGACGACGTGGTTGGTTGCTCTTGCTGTGGTCGTTGGAGCCCCCCCTACCATCCAAGAGTATGAAGTTTGAACAGTTCTACCCTGGCTTAAGATTCATTCGAGGTTCATGGGGAGCCTAGAGATCTCGATGCCATGATCCCCTGGGAGCATTATGGAGAGGCTCTCTGGGTGGCCTGCACTAGCTGAACAACATACGCACCATTGGGCTACCCAGATCAAACATACCCTCGGCATGGGGTGTATCTTGTCTAAGTGGCACATAGGCTATCCCAGGAGTAGCCACCAACTTAGAAAGGAGATTCTGGCATCGTCGCCGCCCTCATCGGATGGACCTCCCAGGTACCATTCCAGACCTGATCTACGACCGTCAGGGAGTTGAAAGTACTGGCAGAGATCATGGATGTGGTCTTTTAGGTCTGGTCGGTCATGGGCGCCATTGTGTTGGGATTGTTGGGGTGATAGCCCCTGTGTTTTTGAGGTTGTTCCTGGCTACCTTATGATGGCCACAGACTTGCTCAACAACCTATCCCCTCTGAGAGCGAATCTACTATGAGATCAAGCCAGAGGACTTTCCTCGCACTGGTGAATTCAGTTGATTTCAAATTGACAGTTACGAAGCGGGAGACTGGCGCCTGGAGGAATAGCCGGTCTTCATAGACGCTGGAGGAGTATCCAATGGTATTCGGGTTCCGAATCGCTCAGGTTCCAGGCGCCATCCATCCACCTGATGAATCCTATGGTCATCTATCCCCAGGAAAGGGAGACCGCATCTTTTAGGTAAGATTGCCAAAGAAGCTCTGATGTGATGCAACTCCGCAGCTGATCGTCATGTCGTTCATTGACGACGCTGTTCTGCGCGTCGGCTCTCGTGAGACGGCGTCTAGGACACCTATAGAAGCAACGTGACTTTCACCCGACTTCGGCCCGCTCTGCAACACCCTTCCTTGAGCATGAGGACCAGACTTCGGCCCGCTCTGGGCAAGATGCCTTCTTCCACAGCATGACCATGTCGTGCTGTCGTCCTGGCAACGCCGCCTCATAGAGGGCCCGGGTCGACTAAAACGAGTGATATTTACGTACACATGGGCGCTGTAGGTTGATTTCTGTTCATGAAATACTAGAATTGTCGCCGGCTTTGGGATAACATGTGGTGGCAGTCTAAACAGAGAAGCGGCAAGTTAATATAACCATAATTTCATAGACATGACTATTTGGTCACTAGTGTTGTCATGAAATGTATAAATAAAAGGCTTGGATTTTTCTCTTACAACTTTGTGGCTAATAGTAGTTGAATACTCGAGTCCATCTTGTGGGCATGGCAATATCAAACTCTTTGAGGAGAATTCTTTTCCAGAACGTGGCCGAAATACATACTAGTCCCTCTACTGCCATGGCGTAACTCGTGAAAACGGATCCAGTGGGGATAGTAGAGTAGGAAGACTTCCAGGGACACTTCAGGAACCGGGTGGTTCATCTGACCCTTCCCACGAGCTAGTTCTTCAGGTTTCCGATCGGGGCTCAGGACCGCGTCGAAGTATACTACCACTGCCTGGATAGCCAGGTTAAGCGGCATGGGGTCTCGCGGGTTCCTTGCCAGGAACGTTGAGAGCTTTCAAGTCCTTCCCGTTCCGAACTGAGCCTTCCAACCATATCGCCGGCCGCAACACTGTGCTTCACGAGAACTGCCTGGTTCCAAGGAACATCTCAGCTCCAAGAAACTCCTCCTCAATACTCGCCATGCTTTTGAGGACGAACGTGATCCCATCGCGAGACTGGCGCGCCAGAATAGACTTGCATATGAGTACCTGGCGACCGAACCCCTCGCTAGCCGGACCGTCTCCATGTTTTTAACACTGATTGATGGATTGGTTGGCGGCCGGGGCGGCCTGAATGGCCCTGGACATGGTCTCCGTGCAGAAAGACGACGACCAACTGACCAGCAAACGACTCATCGAACGCATGATGGAACGCATCGAAAAAACCGAGTTCTGGTCCCATGCTGCAATGATGAGGAGAGTTGGAACGGCGGTGTCGGCGTCAGGTTCGTCAGATCGTGCCTGAGACCCGTCGGCGACCGCGATGCCAAGCTCACGTAGGATCTTCCTGGCCTCGCTTTGGATCCATTCTGACAGAGTTGTGAAGGATATCCCTGGGTAGCGGGAGAAGTAAGTAAAGGATCCCAGTTGAGTAGTCATGTTCCTCACGGAAGAGGAAACGTCAAGAATTACCAACTCAGAGGCCAAGTCATGATAGCGGTGTTCAAACTCCCTGATCGCCATATAAATATGGGACTGTCCGCTCAAAACTTCAGAACATAGTAACGACTTGAACATACCGCCAACAACTCAATCTTCGAGAAGAAACGCAAATAAACCAGATTTGCTGATCAACAAGCTCAATTACCCCAATGTCATCCGTAATGACGCCTTCTCAAGAATGCAGGTCGTGACTTCATGATTTGTGATGGCCCGTCCTTTTCTACAACCCCTCATACCCAAGCTCCAAGCTACTCCATGTCCAATCCGGTACCTTATCACAGACATGGTCCCTGAGAAAACCCCAAGGAAAACCTCAAATATAGATACAGACGCCGCGAGTAAAGCCCCTATGCATGCCCCGTGTACACCCTACACCAAGCTCAAACTCGGGATATCTCTAAACGTCGTAGCAGTCGTTTTTGTCATAACCATCACAAACGCCATTACCTGGCCCCATGTGCGCCTCGCAAAGAACATCGTATCATGCATTGCCCTCATCATTGATTGCCCTGGCTCATATCAGGGGGCTCAAAAAATCCCAACACACCCTCAGGAACATAACCCATCCATGGAGCCATCAGCTCTGGTTGCTGCAACCCCAAAGCACCGATATCAACATCCTGACTGTCAAAAGTGATGGCATCCATGTTGCCCATTGGAGCAGCCCAAGGCATTTGGTAGGGAAAGTTGCCTTGGCCAAAGTACATGTTGGCTGTGCCATTTGCCATGTTTGCTCCTGAGAGCGTTGTGGCCACGTTCACTCCCCCATTCTCCCTCATGGCGGCTGGTGGAGAGACACTGTATGTATCGAAACCATTCGGTTGTTGGCTTGAAGGTGTGAACTTTGAGCCTGTGTAAAGCTCGGTCCCGTCGCCCTCGGGCAACCCGTCAAACTTGACAGTTGGTCTACTTTGCCCGCTTGTTGCTGACATGTTCGAATGTCGCCGGGGCACTGACGGCCGAGAAGTCTGTCTCACCGCTGAGATGTTTGGTTGAGGATAAGCTGGCGCTAGCAAACTTGTCGAGTCTGGTAGGCTCTGCCGGATGGGGTCATAGACCATGTTGCCTGGAGGAGTGCTGGGCGCCTTCATAGCTTGCATTGGCTGCACGCCCGACATGGCGGCTGAATCAATGTTCTGATACATCAGTGTGAGGCTCGAGTTGGGAGAGTTGGCTGTTCCTGCCAGGCTCCACGCTATGGGTGGCCCAGACATCTTTGGTGAAGCCTGATTCTCGAACCTCGGGAATGGGTTGCTTAGAGCGGCACTGCTGCCCCTGCGAGGCAACTTGGTGCTCTCGTATTCTTCAGTCGTATATGTCTCACAGTCCCAGATCCCCTTGGCCTTTTGGTCCAAAGCTGTGAGAATGTATGTGACACCACCCCAGTACATCTGCACCTGTTGTAGTGAATTGTAGCACTTTTGATAGTTTTGGTTGGCCGCTGAAGCTAGGAGAGAATGCCTCGACGGCTTGGCATCTCGGCTCTTGCTACCAGGCAACTGGGGTACATCCAGTCGCTTTGAACCCGGAGGCGAACTTGCTCGAGATGGAGACTCGGAGGCATTGGCGCTCGACTCCATAAGGAATGCGCATGCAGCAATGTAGATCGGCTGACTGGTGAAGGGGTTCCCAATAAAGCTCTTGGGATCAATCAGGTCCGCAAAAGACAAGATATCGCAAATCGTCTTGGCGCTGCTCATGCTTAGCTCGCGGCTATCCGGCAATAGCTGCAGCTCGCTGCGAAGCTCAGCAAAAGGCGTGAGGAGAGTAGGTTGATGAAGAATGATGAACAGCGCATGAAACCAAAAGTGCAGCAGGATGAACGTAGTGCCCTGGCCCATGCCAAGGTACGCTTTGAAGTTGCTCACGTTGAACTGTAACCTCCAGTCCCAACCCTTGTAGAGTCTTGTCAACTCATGCTCCATTTCGCCAAGCTTATCCCATGTCTCTTTGTTAAGATCCTGCACATTGCGGACCTTGTTGAGTGCATCACAGACGCGCCCATAGAGGTGGATAATCTGGAGGAAGATGGGGTAAGGCGCTGGCCAGTGAGTGACCGGATCAATTGAGGGCTCAGGAAATGAGAGTTCAAGATCGTCGTCACGAAACGTTACAGGCCGGCCTGTCCCTGAAGAGATGACGCGATCAAGAATGAAGACAGCCCAGAATGTATCCATCCGCTCCTGGACAACCTCCTTTTGCTCCTCAGGATTAGGTGGACTTGATCCCTCCGCCTTTGCCTGAGGACTTTCCTCTTCGCCCGACTGGCGGCTCCAGTGAAGGGCATACAGAGGGTCTTTTTCACCCTGATACTGAACTCCAACCTCTTTTTGCAGACCCAAATCGACAGCCATGCGGATGGCAAGGCCAAGATACATCCAGAGAGCGCTGTCTTGACTTGCCCCAAAACCTTCATACGCCATGAGAAGACAGGCCTGTACAGCTCCCACAGTCGGACATGGAAAAGTGTCAACAGTAGCCTGTCTGGCTCTTTGCGCAAATACCGCGCCACGTTCCGTCCGCGGCATCTTGTCGTTTCCATTTGTGAGGGCTGGAGCATCCGAGAATCTTGCAGCCAGACCGCAAATGGAATCAACCAGTATGGGCTCAACTCTCTTTTCCTTGACCATGCGCAAGAACCTCGCCTGTTTGAGGAACGGATAACTGGAACCCATCTGGAAAAAGAAGGTCTTGACGAGACTGATGATCAACGGATGAACGGGAGCCGTGTCGTTGGGGTCGTAGGTTGGTAAATCATCGCCAATAACTTCACTATCGGCAGTAGAGTTGCTTCCTAATGCGCCGCTATGCGTTGAGACGGGCGACGTTCCAGCCATCGAGCCAGCAGTAGATCGACGGCGATCGCGGACCGAGACAACCATTTGTTTGAAGCCAGGAACGATAGCAGTCGGGCCAAAGTAGCGAAAGTATGGGACACGGTGACTCTCGGAGCGACGGACCGTAGTAGGAGAGAGCGGAAGGTCGGCGGCCAAGGACAGAGGGTGGCCATGGTGTGGACGTAAACTCGACACATCGTCGTCATGAGGAGTTTCAATTATGGGTTTTGCAGGTGGTAGAGGAACCTCGGAGGCTGTTTGGGGTATTGTTTGCGGAGCAGGAGCGTCAGGAGTGCGCTGGACGTGGAGGTTGGGCTTTTCGATCTCATCTTCGTCCTCGTGATCGTGTGATTCATGGTTGTCGCGTTCATGATCAGGTTTCAATATAGGTGTTTGCTTTTCACCATCCTCCTTTTTTATTTCCTCAGGATATCCTAGACATCGGTGGTGATTCTTGGTGCAAGTAGAGCAGAAGGGTCTTTCGCCGGCGCATCTCGTCTTCCGTTTTCGGCAGGTCAAACACCTGATTCGCGTCGAAGTCAGCAACAAGTTGACAAGGCTTCAGTCGTCTAATCCAGGGGTGAGATAGCAAGACGATAACAAGGCGACCAGACAAGCACCAATAGTGACGCGACAGATAGGTAACGGAAAGATCGGGAGATGAGGCAAGTGTAGGAGACAGGGGAACGACGTACGCTGCATTGATCCGACGACGCTTGGAAGGAGGTTGTCCTTGGTTATGGACGAAGCGGATCGGACGCGGCGGCGGCGGAACCGAGTCCGATGTATTCAAGTTGCTCATGGCTAGGACATGGTGGTTCTTCTCTAAGGGTGCGGAGAACAGGCGCGGATGCGGATGTTGGAGTGGATGTCGACGGGCCCGGCGCAAGATGGAGCAACGGAGCACAGGCGGACGTGTGACGAGTGACAAACAGGAAAGGAAGCTGACCAGCGGGGTCGGCAAGTTTCCAGGCCTGTTGCAGGTTGTGGCTCAGCAACGTCTGTCAATGCAACCCAATGTATGAGATGCAAGGGAGGCGAGAAGACGTTGAGTTGCTGGTTGTTAAGTTTGCTTTCTGAATCGATGGTCAATATGGTGTCTTTCTTGTAGTAGGCCATTGAACAAGAGTGTTAGAGGTAGACGAGGGCGCGACAGTAGCCCAGCAGCATATCCGGGGTTGGGCGCGTTGAATCAACCAAGAACATGAAGGAGGCCAAAGATATAGACAGGTGACGCGAAAGAGAACTGGGACAAGAAGTTTGTGGCCAAGAATCTCAGAGACACGACATCCGAGACACGGGAAAGATGAGTCGTTGGAGCAGGGATGTGGAGATGGATGGATATGGGTTCAGACAAGACACACTTTCTTGTACGAGAGAGAAAAGATGAAGATTGATGGATTATAGAAAAAATAATCTGTAGGAGTGGTTGGAGATAACTTTGATGGAACAATGTATGGTGGAGAGGGAGGCCGGAGACGGCGTTGCCTTAAGCGGGTGGGGGTAGAGTGCGAGGGTGGAGAGGAGGAAGGAACTGAAGCTCAAGTGATCAAGTACATACGCAACACACCTTTCTTCGATTACACGGAAACAACCTGTTCTATGTTCCAACAACAAGACGGATAGAAGGGAGAGTTTGAAAGAGTATCGTCAGTCAAGGCAGAAAGAAGGGCATCATCGTGTATTGTTGCAACCAACAGTAACAAAGCTGACAAAACAAGGCAGCACAAATCACAACTCGACCAACTTGCCTACCTGGGTAATTATGTCGGTAGAGGGCACCTCAAGTGGCAACATTTAGCCTTGATTCCTCCTCTCTCCTCCTTTCGCCGGCGCCGATTTCCCCCCTCCTCCACACTTTTGTTACCTTTGCTTTTCCCGTCTGGGCCCCCTCCTATAACGGCCCGCGCACTCCTTCACCCCTCGACATCAAGTGACCATCAGACCTGCACTACCACCCTCACCCCCAGACACACACCCACGATGGCTTCGCTGCATGGCTGTACCACGAAAGATGCAAGCCCAAAAGCTCCTTCTCTCGCGAGGAGGTATGTATCGTATCCAATAATGTCTTTCCAATTCATGTCTGCATGGATTCCATTACCCGGACGAGGCTGTCGAGAGCTGCACCTCGTTCTCTCTCGGGGCGTTTTCAATGCCCGAGCGCAGGATATGCAGTCTTTGCTAGCCCCAGATCCTCAACACATGGTCACGCGAAGCCGCTAGGAAAAAAAGAAACAAACGGTGAACACCCTCTTCCCCTCCCTTCGAGATGAGCCTCCGTAAGCGCACCTCTCTTCTTCTTCCCCTTTCGAGTGACATGAAGTTGTTGGGGAGAGTTCGGTTCGGTTCCCTAGTTCAGGAACTCGGATGCCATCGATTGGCAGCGTGCCTCTTCCCCAGGCGCTAGACCACCTGTCCCATCCCGCCATCCGGCAGCCACCCCGAGTAAGCCGAATGGCTTGGCTCAGACAATGGGGTTCTAGAGTCCGGACGAAAGACAGCGGAGCCCCGAGCCATTGAGTTCAGATTAGGTTGTGTGCGGGGAGGGGGCACAGCCAATTGTCACACCTTCATGTCATCTTGTTAGTCACATTGTGCATGTCGAGTTCCTGTGGCTTCACATCTCCCAACCTTTATGAATCCCATACAGATAGAGGCTGGCTATGAGAGCATATTTTAGCTAATGGCAATGGACATCTTACGAGTTCAAGTCAAAGCCTGTTCATGTTTATATCAAGTATCAAGCCTGCTTATATCCAACTGCCCGGTACCGGATAAATGACAAGATGCACTGCCCATGCAGATCATCATGCACAGTCATGTTATGGAGTGCTGTTGGCTCAATCTCACTCGTCTGCTGGAGAGTTATCCTCGACTTGCAGTGGCGACTGAGATCGAGATCCACAGACAAGCATCGAGACTCATCGTAGTACAAAGCAAGACAATATATTCCATAGCTGGACTTGTTGCCGCCAGTTCATACATACATACAAGCTAAATCAGATAGCCTTCCTGTTCGCTTCATTGGTAGAGCCTCAACCCTACTTATCCAACGCCATATCCATCAGTTCATAGCTTTTAAACCTGTATCGGTCCGTTTCCTTCAACTCCAAAGTGTCCAGCTTGTGAATTCGCTGGATGGGTATCACCAGTCCGCCACCCTGAAAAGTATCCCTGACTCGCTGCTTGCTTATCCAAAAACAATCGTTACCCCCATGTCAGCGCTCACTCTCCTCCAAAGATCTCCGCCGCTCCTGACGCCCATGGCTGTCGCCTCCTCTTGCTGATGCAACATCTCGGTCTTGTCCGCACGCCGCCATACCTCTTGCGCGATTGTCCACGCACGCTCAATATTTGTCATACCCTGCCGACGATTGATGGCAATAAAGGTTTGACGTGCCAGGTCACGATCAGCAAGTGTGGTAGCCTCACAAGCTGCCACAAAGAGTGGCCAGAGAAGAGCACTCATCGGACCGGTATTGCTGATGGTTCCCACACAGTGAGTGAGACTAATATGAGTGTGGCGTTGGACGAGCGGGTGGTTGCGTGGGTAGCTATAGATGGTACGGTAAAGGTAGACAAAGGCAGAGTGACGGTAAGAAAGAGCGTTGCTGAGGATGCTCTGTAGTCGGCTTCTTTCTGTTGTTTGCTCCGGAGTCAATTCCTCGGGGTTTTGGGCGAGAACTGAGCCTTCAGGCAGAGCAGGATGCCATTCTTCTAGGGCGGATTCGATAGCTGATGCCGAGATTTCGAATTCTGTCCGGAGAACCGCAACCTTGCTCACTTCTCCGTTGGTAACAGCAGCGTCGAGTTGATCCTTGAGAGCAAGGAGGTTCGAGAGGCGATGAATAATGGGCCAGAGGGAAGTGGCCATTCCAAGTAAAGTGTCGACGCTGTTGAGAGGAGACATATCACCACCTGAATCGAGAGGAGGGAACGGTGTAAGGTAGTTGGCTCCTGGGGCGCTGCCGAGGGGAGCAGTGCCAAACGAGAGTGCCGCAATCACATCATAGAAGCGGAATGCCTGCTATGTATTAGTAATTTATACAAAGCATGATCACTGAAAAGTCACATACTCGTTCTAAAAATATGCCCGTGGGATCAGTGGCTGCTTCATTGTGGCTCATGATGGTCATGGCACCTTTGAGATGGCCATCGACAATGTTTGATCGACCTTTCTGAACAAGCTATGACGTTGTTAGTTAGCGAATCAAAGATGCCAAGACTTTACTCACCACTTCGTAGTAAACCAGAAGCATGATGGCTGCCAAGAGTTCATTTCGATTAACTCCTGCTCCCTTTTGGATCAACCGCGCAAGGCCTTGAATAGCTTTGTTGTGGAAATAAACACTCTTTTCGTCATTGGTGACACCCCGATATTCCAAGTGAGCGCTTGCTAAAGCAAAGACGGCGTTTGTAACGGCCTGGCTGTCCTGGCAGAGCGGGAGAACGAGCTGCTGGAAAGGATTCCCGCGCTCCTCCCGGAAAACAATGAGATGGGACAGAACATTGCAGAAGTGGTCTACCAGGGCGCGCCTGTTGGTACGGTCGGAGAACTCGGAGAATACCGGAGAACAAAATTCGAATCGTGGAGACGGCGCTGTGACAGGCGCAATGAGGGCCAGAGAGGGGCTTTGAGGCGCGTACGCATTGGAGTAGGTCGCAGCGTAGGTCGTAGTGGGAATGCTGATAATGGATTCGCGACGGATTACTTCCTCGACATCCTCCTCTTCGCTGTTCTCAATGTGTTGAACGGCAATGCCTGAATCGTCAAAAATAGGCAATTGGAAATCGACCGAGTCAATCGGGGACACGATTGGCAGGTCTCCAGGGCTCCAACCTAGGATGCTGTCCATAGGATTGGCGAGGGAGGCTTTGAGAGGGAGATTGCTGGAGACGGGTGGCTGCGTCACAATAGGAACCTCCTCGTCCAGCGAGTCCTCGTCGGCCGATTTATCCTGGCCATCCTCTCTCCATTGCCGGATTGGAACGTCGCAATCCAAGGGCTGGGCTCGGTCTGAGCCAGAGGAGGAGTTGGTGTCGAAAGGGGAGAAAGCGGTGGTCTCACGCTTGCGCCGCTGTCGAGGGCGAACAGGTTCGTAAACGCACTCCTGGCCGCGTTCCTGGCATCGCGCGCAGGCAGGTCGAATTTCGTCGCATTTCTTCTTCTATAGCAGAAAGGTTAGATCAACCACAAAAAAGCTGTCTTGTATGGTGAAATCACCTTTTCTTTGCTGCAGAGAGGCAATGTTAGTGAGACGATTTTGAATTGCAGGGGTTGATCATGGAACTTACCAATAACTACATCCTGTGCGCCGAGGAACCATCCATGACAAGTCAGCCACGTCCGTTTTATGCTTATAACATGGAGAATGCGCTGCAATAGAATGCGCTGTGCTGTAGGGGCTTTGACGTACCTGCGCGCGAGCGCTTTTTGGGGACCTTGGGCGGTGCGAGTCGAGTGTACAGCAACATGATGGAGATTTGTTGGTGGCGAGGCGATCAAAGGATCAGATATTCAATCAGGCGTTTTCCATCCGGCCGTCTAGCAGAGGCAATCAAGCATGATCTTGTCCAAGAAGGCCAGAGGCGATCTGATCAAGAAGCTGCAGGCGCCCATGCACAAGAGAGTTGGGGGATTTATTTGTCTTGGAACAGGAAGGGAAGCCGAGGGTCGGACGATGGCGGTGTTATCGAATAACTGATTTACGTGGGTGTGGGGAGGGAGGAGGGGGAAAATAAAGTCCGGGAGTAACCAGACGAAGCCGAGGATCGTGGAGAGGGTGAGCGCGGAGGCGGGAGGCGGGAGGCGGGAGGCGGGAGACGGAGCGAAGATCTTGGCGATGTCGAGTTCAACCTCGTCTTGGTGTTTGTTTGAGTAGAGTCTTGAGACGGGTGCCCTCGAAGAAAAGGAATCAGCGGGAGAAAAAGAAGGAGGAAAAGAAGATGGAAGGAACCAAAAATGGATGCCTCGCGCGTCTCGGGGGCGTCATGGTTCGGTCCCAAGAAGCACACCAACAGAAGGACCTTGGCTTGCTTGGGTCCCGTCCGGTTCCCATCCATCTCTGCACACCATCGTGACCGTGGGCAATCATGGGCCATCCCTGCCCGAACCCTGGACACCTTTGCCCTGTCGGGCCAAGTGAAGCTCCGTTAGCTTGCGGGGTTACGGGCGCTGCAAGTTGACTCGAGTGACCGCTGAAGAACTGGAGAGGGCCTGGGAGCTGGAGCAAGCTGCCTGGAGCCCGGGCCCCTGAATGATTTTACGTTACGGGGAGCTCTGGGGCAACATTGGGGGAGGGTTTGGGGGGGATGAGCACCACGACTTTGCAGGGGTTGGTTGACGACGGGTGGACCGTGGAGAATTGGAGGAACCTCGTGGCAGCAGGGGGCCTGTGATATTCGGACTGTGTAGACGGTCAAGATTGTGGGAAAGGTACAGTGTCAGTATAGTGTCTATCACATCTCTCACAGTACGCCCACGCCCCCGCTCCCGCGAGCAGGTGACTTTTCTTCCAACACTGAATTGACAGCTGCATCAATGGGATCCTCTTTTGGGCCTTCATAGAACGCCACCCGAAATCCGACTTTCCGAGCTCAAACGTTAAATTCCTGAGAAGCAGCAAAGGATGGCATCAATCGTCAAGTGTAACCTGTTCTTCAAGCATCTTCCAAGTCCCTGCAGTATCGAAAAAGGATCACAAACACCTGGCCCTGGCATTGCCTTCCCCAGCGTCTTGGAAAATCCGGGGTAAAGAAGCTGCCATCTCGGCACGTTGCATGGTGCCTCGAGTCAACGAGCATTGCACGGCCGGCGCCCAGCCTATTTGGGTTTGAAATGGTGATGGGCTACCCATCCTAACAGGCGCGGCAAAAGGGAAACCTGGTCGATTCGCAAGCTATCCAACACATGGGCGCTGCCGTCCGCTGCCTCCCCCGCGTTTCTGGTTGCCATTCGGCTGCACCCATCCCGATTCTGATGTTGCAAGAGACCAGATCATCGAGCAGGTGAGATGAAGGGAACCGTCCCGTCTGGTTAGGGAAATGATGGAAAGGGGCGATCGTCGCCCCTATGGTTTGATGAGTGACAATGGGGCAAAGTTTGATGCTTTCGCTTGCGCAGGAACAAAAAGGAATACTACAGCCGGCCCTCAAGAAAATATTGGGTGGACCCCCTCTGCTGACCGACAATGCAGACGAGAAGCCATTGCAGCAGAAGAATGGAAAAAAGAAAATGGGGGTCAAGACGCTTCTGGACCCAAAAGCCGTGAGACATTGTCTCAGTACCTCGAGCAACTCTTTGCAGTGTCTGAGTGTTAACCGGACTCCAAAATGCGGAGTGATGGCGATGCCAAGAGGGGGATTGCGACGGCGACGGCCGATCACACGAAACACGGGCTCGAAGCGACGATCTGGAGACGGGAGAGCTCCAGAATGCCACTGATACAGTAGACTGGCTCAGGGTCCAGCGTGGGAGTCAACAGTACCTACGTAAGAGGTAGTGGTCCAAGGGGGGAAATCGCACACTTCTCCCCCCGAGGAGGTAAGTATTTAACCCGCAAAATCACAAGATCTAAGGCTTGTGATTATAAAACTAAGCTCATATATTAAATCTTCAGGGGGCGTTTTATTTATTTCATGCTTTCATCTCTTCATTTTGCTCTAAATCACATCTCTGGCTTTACGAAGTTCACATTGTCAACCGTGTGACATTTTTTTCCTGGAGTGAGGAGTCACTGACTTTGACTAACCACCATGTAACAATGGTTGGAGGACCCTGTCCGTTGTCACATTGACCAACCAGGCATTCACGAACCATGGCTCGAGGACCGCGGCACAAAGCTTGGCCCCCGACCCGATGCCCGATGCAGCCACGAGGAAATGGAGCATGGCAAGTGTGTATGGACGGGTAGACTCACGATGCGCCTCCTACGTTCACGCGGTATTTTGAACGAAGTTTGCGATTCAGCATCCATGGCATGGGCATCCGACCGCCCGCAAAGTCGGCAGCGGGCGTTGTGATGTGACGCGATCTGGTCTGATGAACCGCGGCTTCATCTCATGATCTAATCAGACGCCAACCTCATCCATTCCCCTTGGCCCCTGTCGCAAGGAAAAACCCTGACGACTTGCTTCTGGAACACTTTTTAGGGCCCTCACCTTGACCGACATATCGGCGATCAGGTTTCACCGTGGTGAGAGTCCCTCTTAGGTAGACCTGGAAAATGATTCTTCCAAGTTTGAACTTGAAGAAACTTTGGAGGAGGCAGCTCGAGACCTGTGGAAGAAGACGTGATGAAATGCCCCTCATTAATTAATCCACGAGGTCCGCAGTTTCTAGGCGTGTGGTTTCATCGGCTCCAAGCGTCAACCCAAAGTCCCTTTGCCTTCCTAGGCCGGTAAGCCATCCCCCGGATCGTCATCGCTCCTCCACCGGCCGGCAGAGTCCGACTTGGGACGTGGTGATATAGGAAAGATTTCTCCTCTCGCTTTCGCTCTGAGAGCACACAAAGTGCTGAGCCAGTGATCACTTCATACAATACCCCTGAAATCAAACTCTCTTCTGTCCGAATAGCTAAAGACAGATCAGGCGCACAGAAAAAACTTTAAAAGAAACCACCTACCTAACCTCTCTTCGGTAGGTCTTGAAATTCTGTAGTGGAAGCTATTTTGCCCAACTTCTCAGATGACGGGACCCACACGCTAGCTTGTGCTATTTTAGGATAAATCGCCGTGGTAAAATGTCCTCGGCGTCGGTTCGGAGCTTAGCCAAGCCATCCCGAGGTGCCAAATCGTGTGCACAGAGAGAGGCTTGTGAGAAGCTGTCACCAAGCAGATTGGCTATGCATGAGCATTTCTCTAACCCAAAGGTTCCTTGGGGAGAGGGAGACGAGGATGATGGTGAGCCTCTGAAACAAACGAAGGTATCGTCAGCGAGAAGCGAGCGAGAGTGGAGCATGTAATAAAACTCGCGAGAAGCATCATGTAGTCATGTTGCCTTCTTGAGAAAGCCTAGTTGATAGAGTGGCAAGTAATACATCTCATCCTCATGGTGCGTTATTATGGGGAGAAGCTCATTTATCTCTCACAATGGAATTGCAAGCCTGCCTTTGAAGGTGGTCACCTGACACGGCACAAACCACGGCAGAAATGCGCACCTCATCACAACCTTGAACCAACGCAACGCCTCGCAACACCACTTCCTCTCTTAGTCTCCTTGCGCATGAGGTTCTCGGCCCCCAAATTCCAGCACTCGGTGTCGAATGAGGCCCTCGTTGTCAATTATCGAACTGGGTCTGCCCCGTATAGGTCTTCTGATTCGTGGCCTTGTCTGACAAGCAGACCAACAAGGCCTCTCAATGGCTGCCACGGTAGCAGTGCCAATGCACCAGGCGCACCATCTTTCCGAGCGAGGACACCTCTATGCCCACAGCCTACCGCTAGAGCTCGTGAGCTTCATGCCGCCGGCCAATGACGGAAGTAGACGTGCAGCGGAGGATGGAGATGAGAATAGAGAAACAACGAGAGGAGGGTTGGGGCGGTGCTCAGTTGACGAATCCAAGACGTGCTGCTGCTGCTGCGACACCAACAACCCGGACGAATGCGATTTGCGAGCAATATTCAGCGACGGTAGTGCCGCATGGCCTGCGCCTCTTGTCTCTGATGGTCTTGCGGCTCACGATTGATGGTGTCGGTTCTGTTTCAGCTTGGCTTGTCCCCGCAGGAACCTGAGCCGCCGCGTGTCTTTCTCATCGCTTACTCTTCCTTCGCTGTCGTCCTCTTGTCCCGTCCGTCATCTTCAGTTCCCTCACCGTCCCATTTCTCACTCTGGGCCCTCATCAATCTCCACGTCGGACCCATGGCGGTAACCTGAAGAGGAATTATTTCTCACGTCTCAGGACAGCGCTGGGTGCTCGGGTAACCTGTTCTTCCAACCAAAACGACCCGCGCCTACGGTTCGGTGGACTTTTCGCTCAGCCCTATAGACGCCAGAAGTTCTGGGATGACAGAAGCCTCTGCTGCTCCCCCGTGGCGTAGCATCCCCTTGACACCCCCCGGCCCACGGATAAGCCTCTAAGGCCTCCATTGCTGACGGTTTGGAATCTCTCGCTACATCTGACTCTTCCCTCCTTTTCCTCTTCTTTCATCATTTTTAATTTGTCCTGTGTGAATATTGAAAGTTGTCGCATTTGATTTGCGGTGGTTGTCGCGAACCGAAACACATCGACCTTACCCACGTCCCTCCAAAACCCTCTTTATTGAGCACTTGCGACAATAGCCCGATTTGAGGAGCTGAAATTAATTACCCGGCTGGGCTGGCAAATTCGTCCATGATCTGCGTCCCACACGGTTTCGCGAAATTTCTCTCATCGACGTCGCATCCCCCTCAGTTCCATGAGCGCACGAGATGAGGAACTGGGGGTGTCGCTCGTGTGTCGCCTTGCTACTAGCTGCCCTCTGGGCCACCAGTATTGAGGCGGCCGACTACAGGAGACACGATGGAGTTCACCGGATTGAGAAGAAGGCCCAGATCACAGCGCCCGCTGTGTTGAAGCGACGAGATAAGGAACAGTGCGGCGCGGGCGAGAAGCTGTGCGCGTCAAGTCTTGATGGTGGATGTTGCCCGGAAGGCTACGACTGCGCAAAGGAAAGCTGCTTTGCGGTTACGAAAGGCCCTGTGACATGTCAGGGAACGAGGGTTGGATGGTACCAATGCGAAGCCGTCTTCGGAGGTGGGTTTTATCGAGACACTTAACGGACCAAGGCTTACATTTAATAGCGGGATGTTGTCCGGACGGTTATGTGTGCAGTACGGGCGGTAATTGCTTCCCACCGGCGGGCGTAGCATATACGTACGGCTGCCCGGCGAGCCAGTATCTCTGCCCATCTTCGCTGAGTTACGGGTGTTGCAACAGCGGCATGGCTTGTGGTGTTAATCAGTGCTATTCTACAAAACCCGTGACGATCACGAATACCATCGTTATCACCGCCACCGAAGGCGGCTCCGAAACGACTTACAGAACAACCGACGTTACCGTCTCGACTCCAACTATGCCCACGGAACTTCCTACAGTCCGCGACGGTAGTGATGAAAACCAGGCGGTCCTCAAATTCTTCCCCTCCGCTATTCCCAAGAGCAGTCCAACATTGACTGCGGACGACGACGACAAGGGCGGCGGCGGACTCCCAACAACAACGCTTGTGGGCATCGTGGCTGGTTCTATTGGATTTCTAATCATCGTGTTGGTGGCGGCATACATCATCATCCGCCATCTGAACAAGGTCGTCCGAGCTGTCAGCACCTCAAAGGTGTCTGAGCCCTCTAACCGTTCCACCGCACGACCACCTGTGAAGGAGTTCAAGTCGGCGGACTCACAAGTTGACGAGTTCAGCGCCAACCCGTTGATATCCCCTCCTCCAAGACCAGCAAACCCCGGTCCGGATTCCGGGGCCCCTTCACCGTATAACCTTGCGAGCCCCGATCCGAGCTCCAACAACCCCACGCCCGGAGCAGATGGCTACCATGCAGTATCGGGCAGCGCGGGGAATAGCAGACACACCAGCTTCGATGCTATGGGCAACCGGGAAGATTACTTTAATGCGGCAGCTGTTGGTCAACAACGATTCAGCTCAGTCTCGGCGTCAACGAGGAACCGCTCAAGTACCGATACACACGCTTACACTCACGTTCGACAGTGGAGTAACGCTTCCGACAATTCTGATGGAACTCCTGGAGTGATGCCAAATTCTCCTCCGATGGAACTCGAGGCAATACCGTGGATCCCAGAATTACCAAGTTCACCTTCATCTGTCGCATTCCCTCCTCTGGATGAGCGAAGACGATCCTCTGGCAGCACCGTCAGCGCCCCAGTCCGACCACCGGTGACTCAACGACTATCCGGCGGACAACGAGTACGAAGCGAATCTCTCGGTCAGAGCAATCTGAGTATCGTGAACGAGGAGATGCACGGATTCCATGGGCCGAACGATCACTTCGTGGGCCAGACAGACACTCACCGGCCAGGATCGGGAGAGTCTGGTGGCCGATCGCGAGCACACTCGAATACTCAGCTGCCGGATACACAACCATCCAGTACACAACAACAACCGAATACGCAACAACCATAACACCTATTTATACAATCACTATTTGCATGTTTTTTATTTTCTGAAATTGTCACGATCTGGCAAGCGGTTGGAGTTTCAGTCATGGGGTTGGGGAACCTGACATAGCGTGGCACGGCGTTATTTGGAGGAGAGGTTATTACTGTGTGTTAAATAACTGGGCGGTTTATTAAGGTCTGGTTTGGAAACGAATAAGCATATATGGCATTTGGAATTGTATCAACCATCATTTTTTCTTGGCTCTGTTGTTTTGAGGATCATTGAGTTGGACACTATCTCTGGGGATCATTGAGTTGTGAAACTAGGTATTTGATAGGGAACCCATCAGCGGCTCATCAAGTCTGCAGAAAACATGATTGATATTTGATAATCAAGCACATGAAGTCCGCTCCTCGTATTCCGATTGTATCGAGGTCTCCCGAGTCATACCTTTCCACTTACACTGAAGGGCCGACGTTCGACTAACACGACCCGAGGGATCGGTTTGGTGGGCCGCTAGGAATGCGGCTGCAGGGACCGGGCCGCACCATGGCCTCCGTGGCGGTTTGGGATTAATGAGGATCAGAGATTGGTAAGGATAAAGATCTGAGTGGCTGATCAATATAATTGTTGAAGATGGTTCGTTTTGTTGATGTAGTCTTGGATGTGGGAAGTGGTTATTATGAAGCTATTAGGCGGCATGACAAACTGCTGCAAAAGCCACGAGGACCACAAAGCCCGGTATGTATCGATTGTAAGCACCTGGTGATTTGTATAGGAGTCGCCATCTTATGCTGTGTTATTGGTGATGGTGACTTGCCATTGCCAGAACGGAGAGTAGGTTAGCTGCTTTTATCATCGCCCACTAGCGATGTATTCTTGATGAGACAAGGTTCGTTAAGGTAGAGTATTAAGCGCGAGAGTATCTATAGAACTTATTTAATATTAATTCTTATATTAAAAGGCATAAGGCCTAATGGCTTAACTATGTAAAACTATATCTATTTCACTGGGTTACCTTAACCTACCCTCTGTTATGCTATGAGGTTAAATTAATTTTCAGTATCGATGGCAAAATCAAGGATAGGATGAACTTTGAGGTGTGATATATCTCGTTAGATAGCATCTTTGTTGAGAACAGGATAGTTTGCGCAGCTTGGCAATGCATGTGTAGATAAGCTCGCCAGATGGGGAGGTATCCCTATGAACAAGGGGTGCGTGACGATTGGGGTTACTGGCACACTGTGCCTTGGATATTATCCCAGCAGTGTAAATTCATCCCATTGTATGTATTTGTATGTCATTTTATACGGAATTGGACGTTCCAGTCTCGCCCAACTTGTGCAGCTGCATGTGCTGTGCTGTATGAAGACCTTTTGGTCCATCTGTCGAGTTCAACGATATACCATCATGTCAGCAGGTGGCGATGAACTGCAGCAGCTCGACACTGCCTCGAGACTCGGATGCCTTCCCAATGGTTGGGGTGAAACATTGACTGGATTGCTGCAGGTATATCGCAGGGCAGACAGACAACTCATCCTGCAGTAAGCAACTTGGAGGGTACGCCAGCCTCATTTTGATACACTATGGAAAGGCATATAAACCCCGCTCGAGGAAGTCTGGAGACCCCCATTAACAGTATTCCATCTTGAGATATTTATGTCTTTTGACGATACAAAGTCATCTTATCCATATCATTCAACTGAAATTGTCAAAAAGGTTCAACGAGATGGTGGTAGAGCTCGCCATTGGTGCCGTTGGACTCATATCTGTCATCTACCCACCCATAAAAGCCCTACACTCTAGCATCTGGAAGGTTATTGGCGAATTGGTCAAAGCAAACCGAGATGCTAAAGATCCCAAGGTATTCAGGCAGCTAGAAGAGGAGCTGGCGACGTGGGACGAACTCCTTAGGAGCATCGACAGGGTTAAGAGGTCTGATGACCCGGACGACCGGGTTCTCAGCGCAGCAACATCACATTGCGAGGAGTACGAAGATGCTCTGGCCGAGACGCTCGAGTTTCTTGAGCAGTTTCGGGACACGGAGGATAAGAAGGAAATGGGTATCATCATCGACGAACTTCGTCATCTGTTCAAGTCGGTGCGCCGTCACAGAAGAAAGGTGCAAAAGTGGATTGGGGATATCAACACGTAGGTTCCCCAGTTCAACAACTGCAGTCTGGAGACCGCCATGCTGACTAGGCGTTATCACAGGATCATTGTCAGTCGCATCCACGAGGAGCTTAATCGTCAAAACAAGACCAATTCCGAGGCCTTCAAGGCACAGTCCCAAACCCTCGAGAGCATCCATGAGTCGCAGGCCACATGTGTCCGGGAGCTTTTAGAGATTCAACACAGGTTTCAAAAGTTAGAGGCACATCTGAAAAGACCCCAGGATCACGAAGCGGATGAGTTTCAGATGGAAAACGCCAGGGCCGTCAGTGATCTGGCTGAGAGAACCGATGACCTGATCAGCGTCTGTTGTGAACGGGCGACTGAAAGTGTTGTGAGCAGAACAACAGGAGTCAGCATGACCAGCGATTTCCAGGAGTTTGGGAGCGATGTGTGGGTACGAGGCTTGCTCGAAGGTACGTGTCTTGCTTCGTCTAGTGAGATAAAACATATCATCTCTGACAATTACTAGCAGGCTCTGTCATAGAGAGCCGTCTTGGCTCATCTACAGCTGTGAGTCAGGGTACACAAACCACCCTAAGCCATTCAAGTCACAGAATCGCGGCTGCTCCAGTCGCAACTCCATCGAGCTCGAGGCTTCCATTCGAACAAGTTTATGACTCAGACTCAGACTCGGAGACCGACTCGGAGATCGAGTCCTTGAGTGAAGAAGGAACCAACTCTTCCAACACCACTGAGCATTTCGACGATGCCATTGAGGTTCAAGACCGAGCACAGCCCGAAGAAGATCTTGAGCGATATACCACGTCGAATGCCTTTCTCAAGAAGCTGGAGTCGTCTATTCAAAAGGAGTGCAAACGAATTGCAGCAGGCTCCTTCGGTCAGGCTACACGTGGAGGTCCTGAAGTCCTGATCATGAAGCCAGGGGAATGGAGCAGTGGTCTCAGCCAGAACTTCCGGTCTCAGAGGAGCGACTCCATAGGCTTTGCATTTGAACGAGACTGGAAGCCCTTTCAGACTAACCCAGGCCTCGCCACGTTATCCGATGCATGCATGGCCCATCACTTGGTGAGAAGAGTCTCCTTCATCACGCGGACTTTCAAACTCACAGACTTGGACTTTTACGACCTCCGCCCGAGGCTTGCTCAAAGTGCGGGAGGCTTATTCGCCTGGAACATGACTGAAAACTGCACACGTGATGAATGTGAGAGGAGTCTCGATCTTCTATGCGCCGAGTCTTTGATCAGAGTGGGCGAGGACTCTTCGAGATGGCAGTCTACAATGTTCTGCATCACAGTTCCATGGAAGCTGTATCGTTTCTGGACCACCATTCGTGGGCATTCTGAACCTGAACCTTCTGGGGTCGGCTACCTTGTCGATCAAGGGCTTCTAGCCGAAATGCCAGTCAAGATCGAAGCAGAAGACGGACAGACGTGGCAGCGATTGTGGTGCCCAGAGACTGTCGAGGGGGTCAAAGAGATCCTTGCCATGTTCCACGAGGTGAGTGCCAATCCCAACTAGCGGAATTACGGCTAATATATAACAGTTCTCGCTTCCCAAACGCTGTGGCTCCTCCGTGCTTCCCCGGCGGTTCATTGTTGTTGTATATAAAACAGGTACAGCAGACGAATGGGTGCAGTCTGTCTGCAAGTCATTGAGCATGAACCCGAGCACACAGGTTCATTATCTCGAAAGCAATGGAGAATTTGACCCCCCTTTTCACCCGGGTAGCCCTACATAATGATGGGCTTAGAAGTTAAATACTGGAATCACCATACTCTATTCCATCAATTTCTAGGACGAGGCGAAGTATCAAAGATTGAGCACTTGTGGTTTAGGTTTGGTTTTATATCATATGGCATGAGTAAATAATCAGAAATAATTGCGTCTATATTTAATTATATTTTAGTGAGCAAATCTAGTTCTTCTGGTTCAAACACTATATCCTCTGGACTACCCAATCCCAGACGTACTCTCGACTACCAGCCTGGCTTAAAAAAGGACTTGAGCTTGTTTCTTACTACTGCTCGCCCCTTTCATAGGATTCGCGGATGCTCCCCCACTCTCTATCCGTCGGAATCTTAGACCAGCCCCATCTATAGTCACCTATTTGTCGCTTCCAAACTGGTGCGAACGGAGATCCCTCGGTTCCCAGATCCCGCCAGACCTTCATTATCACTGAGGAGCCGTCCCAATACGCCTCCAAGTCTGTCTCGCAATCGGGGCAGGACCAGTCGACTTTGTCTGCCCTAGACACCCTCGGTGCGAGAGGCGAATTTCTGTGGAGGGACATGGTGAATTCTTGTTGATTCAACACCGACAGCTGCTTCTCGTGGCGGTAAACGTGGACGCTCCGATGCTCGCAGGCTTTGAGATCTGGTGTCGGGCTCCCGTACTTCTCCAAAGGGGTGTACGTGCAAGTGTGTAAGATGAGGTATCGACCATGGACAACCTTGGGGTAGTAGTCTTGCTCAAGCCTGGCGATTCCGTCACAGCCAGGCTCTAAAGTTAGAGCGCAGTCGATGGTTTGTGCCTCGCGGCCTGGCCTTAGTAGACCATCGAGATGTGCCTGCTCTTTGGCACTTTGAGGACCGAGACGAAGATACTTGAGCGCAAGTTGGACGTGTCGGTGGCAAGGGAGTTTGAAGGGCTCGGTCCATGGGTTCTCGACCTGAAAGAATTTCAAACGGTAGCAATCTGGAGCCATTGGCGTTCGAGGTGTGTCTTCCATATCGGTGGGATGGGTTCGGTCGCAATCATCGCAAACCCATCTATCAGTGCGATTACTGATGACAGCAGTCAGATATTCCAAGTGTTCGTCCCAGTCCAGTCGTCTTTCCGCATTACTAGGGCGTGTAAGAGCTTTCTTTACTGCCACGCAGGTATGGGTGAAGATGAGCTCTGCCTGCAGTGGGAGGAAGCTGGCGATGACGAGCAGGACATCGAGAGGCATCTGGGCAAGGAAGGCGTTTGCAGGTTGTGATTCTCTAGGGTGAGATCCCAGTACCACAGGTTTCCCCTTTCTTATCATAGAGAACCAATTTGCTCCTGCGTTGAGGTCCATAGTCGCGTTGTGATCCATGGTAGCGTTGGTAATAAACCAAGTTGTTTAGAGGGTGATGTATGAGCCTCCCAAGTGGTAGCACAGTAGTCTTTTGTAGGTTGCTGTATAAAAAATGTCTCGGTATGAGAATTTTCTGCCAGACACGGGGGGTTTTTAATAAGTGCGGACAAGAAGTTGCCCGTGGCTGAGTGGAAGCTTTGAGTTGCTGCAAGGGAAAAGCTTCACTCATAAAAGGGCCTCTGAGGCATTGACACCAAGTAACTTCAGTGGTCAAGTCAATAGTGTCGAATAAGTCATTTACTAGATACGATGAGTCCAGTCTATCAAACAAAGCGATGCTATCGACACTTACACATGAACGAATCAGGTTGGAATGCTTGGCGTTGTCCTTCATTCGGCGTGATGTTAAGCCGCTTACACATATATATCGCAACGACCTCAGCTCATTCATTTTAGACATAGCCTTTTCATGGAACCAAAAATCTCACAAAACTGAACCTTCTTGGCCTTGGTAAGATGGTCTCGATCATCTTGCATCACTTACACGCGTGGTTTCGGCCCACTCTCGCAGCTCTCTTTCAGCGCAATCTCCCTTGGAGTTATCGCTGGCGACTGCTCGTCTTTCAGCCTGCTATTCTTCTCACTTACTCTATTGCGACTATCCCTTGTCTCCTTTACCGTCCTTTTACAGTTGAATATCTACCTATCGCCCCAGGACGCTATGTGCGAGCCTTGATCTTCAAGGCCACAGGTGTAGGCAAGGGCAGGGCAAAGCGGCCGCTCCACGTCAACTTTCACGCTGGAGCTTTTATCGGAGGCTTGCCAGAGGGCCATGCTCGGTTCGATGACCGTGTCGCGAAAGAGACTGGCGCTGTGGTCGTGGATGTCGACTATCGTGTAGCACCTGAGCACGTCTTCCCAGCAGCCATTGACGACGCAGATGCAACTATCAAGTGGCTGCAGGAGAATGCTGAGGAACGATGGGGCGCAGATCCAACTCTTATGACCACGAGCGGGTTCTCTGCAGGAGGTAATTTAGCCCTTGCAGCGACGCAGCAAGAGACATGCCATGCTCCATCACCGACAGCCATCAAGGCCGTTACGAACTTTTACGGAGCAATTGATCTTCGGCTCAGTCCTTGGGAAAAGCCTCATCCGCCAACCATGCCCAAGAATGATCCTGCAAGAGTCTTTGTTCCTCTGTTCGACGCTTATGCGGGACCTGCTCGAGCAAAGCATTATGAGGATCCGAGGCTTAGTCCAGTGCTTGCAAAGAGGGAGACTCTGCCGGACCGGATCCTCTTGGTTGTTCCTGGTATTGACATTTTGGTGGCTGAGCAGACCGAGTTTGCGGAGCGAGTCAATGCTGAGGATGAGGCGGTCGGTGACAGGGAAGTTCCCCGGGTCGAGCTCATGCACGAGAAAGAGCTATTCCATGGGTACCTAGAAGGTGAGTTTCCACAGCTGCATTCACTTTTAAATACTAATTTGGTATAGTCCCTGATGTAGTTATCAAGAGGGAGGTAAAGGACCGCGCTTATGGTAAAGCGATAAAGGTTCTGCGTGAGACTTATGAGAAGTATGGTTGGACGTGGGAGGGCTAGGTGTATGATTTGACGACTTGGAAGATTACCAGTTTGCTATGTACTTGTTTATATTATACCCAACTCCATTTTAAATTGAATACATTTGTGTTGCTCTCTTGCCACCGAAGTATTCTTTCCAAGGCAGCTCAAAAGACTAGCGATGTTAATGCAGCAACTATGTGCTCCTTTTGGGATACACCGCCAACAGACCAGCGGTGAAGATCGACATCCATATCAGATCTATGATGACTAAAGAGCATTTTAGAGACACAATTACGCCATACTTATTCTTGTCGTCGAGGAATGCGGGTGCCTTGTGGGTGAAACCCTTCCCGTCCCAACGATCTGTTCTTTGGGAGCTGCGTTACCCTAGACTCTTCGATGTGGGTTTCACGAACCAGATCTTTGAGCAAACAAAAGCCCAAAGAAATCAGGAATCAATGAAAAACATGGTCTGATGTGATGAAAAATGTAGGGCAAGCATGGGTTGTTGCCCGGCATTATCAAGCAAGCGAGTTTGGGGAAGATAGCGAGTGCATGACATCACGCAAATAGCCGCCAGTCCAGCAAATATAGGTAGCTGTAAATACGGAGTACTAGCACCAAGGCTACAATCCACTGCCCCGAGACAACAAAACTAGATTACGAACATGAAAAAGACCCCCTCAAATCTCGGACGATCAATTCATCAATTAAAAGCCAATTTCCGTTTGCAAACCCTCGTCGTTGTCGCGGTATCCAGACAGCAACCAGCCGGGGGGCGACCCATGGGAAACAGGCCAGGCGGCCCGTCGACCCAGCAACCAAGGTAAACAAAGACCAGGGCCTCTCCCAACTGCCTCGACCAACCATCCGATGCCACACGCACCCAGGGCGGCTAAGCTTGACGACCGACCGAAAATAATACCTGCACCATCCCAGGAGAGAACCCATTCTACTCTCGCTTCTGCATCATCCTATTTTACTTTCCCCTGTGTGTGTGTCACTGCAAACCTTGCGGCGCACATACGAAAGACAGCTACTCTCCTCCGACCGCCCTCAGATGCCCCGACGCAACAGGGCCGAGGACCTCGACTTTGAGATACACGTCGACCCTTCCTGCCTGAGCGATCCTATGGACGATAACGAACACAAAGGCCACGAGGAGCCAAAGGCGGAAGAGCAACAACAAGAACAGCACAACACTACTAGTAACACCGATATTGAACAAGAGTCTCAATTGCCTGTTGAACCCAAGGCTGAGCCTGCGGTTGAAGCTCCAGAGGAGGACGGCAAGCCCATTGTCACACCGGTAGAGGACGGGAAACAATCATCCACCCTAGAGCCAGAGGCCGAGGACGACACAGAGGACAAGCTCCAGCAAGATACTGAGGAGCTTGACCAAGAAACTCCAAAGCCAGCCGAGGCCTCATTAGACGACCAACAAGAGGACTATTCATACATCTCTTCCGAGGGCGAGGCCGAAGAACACCAGGCTAAGGCTGCAGTATCTGAGACCAAGGAACCAGCCACTGAGAACCAAGAAGAAGAGACACACTCGGAGAGCGAATCAGACCGCTCCGAATCTCGACGCTCTTCTGCTTCTTCTGGATCCTACATCTCAGACCGCAGACACTCAGACCGCACAGAGGCTCTCCACAAGGCCGCCCGCGACATCGTCTCGCAGATTGGCAGCGACGACAAGAGAGATTCTCTGAGCAGCTACTCCGGCTCCGACGAGACCGGCTACCTTTCTCGTTCCGAGTCTTCTAGCGCTCGTCAGTCAGACGCCCATATGTCGGTCGAGGACGGCACAAGAGGCGGTGTGGATGACAACAGCTCCCACCACGAGCACGAGGATGATGTGTTTAGCGACCGCAGCCCTCGAAGCTCTTTAGGTTCCGTCTCGGAGACTGAGAATCGAAAAGCCCAGGAAGCCATGGACAGGCTGTCCAGATCGCCGCGCATCTCTGGTATTTCCGGCATCTCGGGCATCTCTGAGTATGAGAGAGAGGAGGATGAGTTTATTCCTACCATCAGAGGCACCCCACGACCTGCCTTTAGGTCACCTTCCTCTGTCAAGGCCATGCAGATGTCCTCACCTCCTGCGTCAGTCTTGGGATCTCCCCGTTCTAGCCGACGAGCACCTTTGCCAACTGTTTCTAGAGTGGGATCTCCCCGCTTCTCAGAGCAATACTCGCCCAAGAAGACACCGCCTCGCTTCAAGAGATCCACGCCGCCTTTGGTTCTTCTCCATGTCACCCTACTGCCTCTACGATGGCCCTGGGGAGATGTCCTGGAGAATGCTGACCCAGAGGATATGAGCCAGGAAGCCAAGACAATCCGCGATGCTTGGCGAACGCTGCAGGACCGCATGGGTGATACAACAGTCGAGCGAGGTATTCTACTGCCCCATCCCCAGAACGACTACGAGGTTCTTGAGGAGCGGCTGCTGGAGGCCCTTGAACTTCCTGTGAGGCGGCGGGCTCGCATTCTCGAGTGCGGCCACTATCTCGGTCCCTCCAACATGTCAACTCTGGATGACGAGTCATCAAGCGAGTCTGAGGAGGATTCTGATTATGATGATGAGCCTGATACACGCCGATCTAGCCGTCGCAGTCAGCCAGAAAAGACACACTGGTGCAAGACATGCCGCTCCGACATCCGCTACGAATCTCTTGGAGAGGGCAAGATCTTCCGCGTCAAGGTATACGCTAGCAACGGCTTGATCCGTGGTGGTGCCTGGGAGGCCTGCTGGAAGGAGATGGAGCGTGTCGACGTCGAGATTGAGCCGCTGGTTGATGCTGTCTCCCAGCATGAGCTCGTCCAGATGGAGGCTGACCAGGAGAGGGAGTTGGCCATGAGAGAGGCCGAAGAGGAAGAGCGATATGTGAGGTTGGAGGAGGAGCACAGGGAGTTTGAGTCGAGAGAGAGGGGACGACTTGCTAAGCGACGGGGAGAAAGCCAGAGTCACGTTGGTGATGAGTCTCGTCTGACTGAAGACGAATCCCATCTCGAGGAGTCCCATCTTCAGGAGCGAAGCCTTCATGCCGAGTCACGTCACGAGGAAAGCCACATTGCCACGCAGCCGGTGGATGAGAAGGTTGCCGATACCACACGAGACCCCGCTGAGGACATCTCCAAGGACTATACCGACGACCTCGACAAGAGCCGATCCTTTGACGACCTCGAGAAGGACCTCGACGAGCATCTCCAAGAGGAGCATGAACGAAGAAGCCAGGCTGACGAATCACGAATGAGCCTCGGACTCGATGACGTCTCTCATATGGACGCCCAGGCTCGTGCTGCTCCCTCTTCACGTGCTTCCATCTCTCCTGAAGACATCAAGGACGAGGAGGAGCGTAAGAGGAGTGATGCAGAGAGATACAGGGAAATGTATGGCGATGCTCCCGCTCAGGATGAGCACACCCGATCTTTCCCTGAGCACGCTCAACATGATCAACAATATACTGAGCGAGGTCAGCCCGGTGCTTCCGACTACCAGGGAATGCCACCCTCTGGAGAGACCTACCCCCAGAACGAGGACCGTCAAGAAGCAATGAAGAGCGCCTCTCTGCCACAGCTACTGGCCGAGTCTGTGCGCGTGCTGATGCAGGACAAGAAAAACGTCCTCATCGGCCTTCTGAGCGTACTGATCCTCTTGCTTGCTATCAGGGGAGGCCCCGGCCCTACACATGATCCTAGAACGTTCCAAACGATTGTGAAGAAGGCCGAGGTACCTACTGTTACGGTGACTCAAGAAGCTGTGGTTCCCACGGCGGAGGCTATCGTTGAGGAGAGCAGCATCAGTGTTGAGCTGCCCAAGGAGAGTATCGCTTCAAAGGAGGCCGAAGTCCCTGAAGAGAGCCCCATCATCGAGGAGAGCGTCGTTGAGGAAGAGCCCGAGGTTTTCGAGGAAAAGGCTGAACCCAGCAGCAAGTCCCGCGCCGCCAGCTCTCGTTCTACCACGGCTTCTGCTTCTGCAGAGTCCGTCGACCCTTGCGCCTCTTGCAGCCTGCCTCCCCGAGCTGGTGGAAAGGACCCCTTCCGGGACCTCGTCTATGCTCCCCCACCCCGCCGCCGCCGCGAGACTGAGACCGAGACACTCATCTCTGAGCGAGTCGTCCGTGTCGTCGAGACGGTGACCGCCATGGAGACTGCTACTGTCAAGGTCACCGAGACCGCGACCGAGGTTGTCGTCTCACGGGAGACGCAGTACGTCAAGGCTGGCCCCGAGGAGAAGGCACACCAGAGGGAGATGGGTCTGGAGGTTCCTGGCAAGCAGGAACAGCAGGCCCCCCTGGGTAGCTCAGAGGCTGTCCTCGAATATCTCGAGATTGAGGCACCTGTCGAACAGGCGTTTGACCTCGAGGCCCCACGAAAGGAGGCTGCGCCTCCTACGAGAGAAGGCCGCCAGGAGCCGGATGCCGAGGCGGAGCGCCTGGAGCTGCCGTGGAACTGAGAGCATGTGGATTTTGGGAGGGGGGAGCCCCAGTGAGGGCCAACGTTTTCCATGCCGTGATGTAAGTGATAACGAAGGATATACCTAAGGACGCTCTTGTGTTTTTTGTGATTGATGAAACAAAAATGGGCAATGTCTCTCTTTTTGTCTGGGGTTTTGCTGTTAGATAGCGAAAGACTGCGATGGGTTTAGGAAGTCTGAATTGAATGAAGCAATGCATGAGGGTAGATAAGATAATTGGGAGCCTGTTCTGGATGTTAGTTCATATGATAAGAATAGACTAGTACTTTTGTACTATTGGTACATTCGTTACACGATTCTTGGTCCTATTCATTTGTGAATGTGCACATGTTTATTAGTGGTCCATCCAAATAGTTCCTTTTCTTGGTCCATTCGTGCAATATCTCGAGCCCATGGTGACCGCCTTCCATGATTACTGTGCTTCTGCGTGAAGCCTATAGCTACTGTAGATCTATAATCCAACCAAGCTGTCTGGTCCATCACAGCCGGACGTATATATCCATACAATCAATCCTCCACTCCCTCTTACCCAAGAGGTTCCGCAGCCACTCGATCCCCAGACCAGTCCACTCGGCCCTCCTCGCAGCAAGATCCTCGCTGGCGGCCTTTGCGATGGCAGAAGCCGTAGTGTTTACCATGTCAAAGACGGTCGAGTTGAAGTCGACGGTGGCGGCGTCATCGACCTCGGGGATATGGGTCGGGGTTCCCGGACGGGGGAGGAACCAGTTGCTGCCAAAGTCGAAGAAGCAGCGGTCGGACCAGTTGCAAGAGGTCAGGAAGAGGATGAGGAGGAGGATCGAGCAGTAGACGCAGGGTCGGTTTAGGAAGTAGGTGCAGATGAAGAAGAGGAATATGAAGGCGGGGGATGCGTTGGTAGGGATGAAGAGGAGAGGGAGCCAGCTAGAGGATGGGTTAGCTTAGTCTTAAGGTGAGAGGAGACGGGTGAAGTTACCTTCGGAGACAGAACATTTTGGCGGTAGTGGGTTGAGATTTGCGCTAGGAGTCTGGAGGATGGCTGAGATGGCGAGAGGACGACCGGGTCACGCTATGGGAGGCGGCGCGGCATGTGAAAGGAGGATATTCGGGAGGCGGGCGCTGGGGACAAGATGAACGCCTGACAAGAGGGGGTCTATGTGGTTGAAGAGTCTATATGGTCGTGGGTCTGAAGCGCGTCGTTCGCGCGTGGGCGCATGCCAAAAAGCGATACTGAAATATTGTTTGTGGCGATGTCAGAGCGAGGCTTTGGAGTCGCTGCGATGCTGGACTCGACTTTGTTGGTTACGTCGTTTTAGAGGGAGTGCCACATTTGGACTGATTTGGTTTAGTGCGGCTGCGGCTCTTGGGGGGACCTTCAAAGTGCCGATCAAAGGTCGATTAAAGTTGGGGCGGTCTGGGGAAGATTTACATGAAGTTGTCCATGATATTTGTTTTGTTTGTTATTTGTAAAGGTCTTTATTTACGGGATATAATCATCTGGAGGAGTCACTTGATGTGGTTCTTGGTGTTTTGTATGTATAACAGTTGGGAATGTGTCGTGGCTGTTGGGGTAGCGGGGCCGGGGAAATCCAGTGACTTTCAGTTAGCAGATTGCACTACGAGATCATGACGAGCTACACTCCAAACCAAATGACATCCATGTCTTGATACAAAACACTGATACTGTAATTATCAAGTGAACCGTTGCACGTAAACTTCAGCCGACTTAAAACACTTTCCATCAGTATGACTCAAAGAGAAGTGGAGAGAGAGGTGGTGGCTGGCAGCTTTCACGTCCGCCACAGCATGCACGTCTTAATTGCTGCTTTTTTTCTAAATCAGGGGACACTTTTTTTTCCCAGTCCAAGGCAAGAGATGATCTTTTTCTTCCAGGCATTCGTGTCACCAATCGCCGCGTGCCGTCTTCTTTTTTGTCTTAGGAATTACTAGGTTCGTCCAATAGAATGGCCGGGAAGAGATGGGTTGACAGTTGGCAGCACCCAACTTTCTTGGCCGAACCGGTTCACACTGAAACGCCTCCCACCCCCATTACAAGGGGGCTTTCACTTTTTCCCCAACGGCTGGACAACAGGGTCATGAGCATCGCAAACTGGAGCTTCATGCGAAGCTGTTGGGTTGGTTTCCTCATGAAAAACGCCTCCTGTGGATAATCCGTTCAGCCGCTGGAACTCGCTTCCGCCCGCAAAAAGCAATTCACCTCAAGACGAGAGAGAGACTAGAAAGAAAAAAAAAGATTCAAACTGCCTGACTGACCACGCTGGCTAGCGGACAACCAACCATCCTAGATCTACCACGTCACTCTCGCTCTAGCCCCAAAAGTTGCTTGCTGCGCTACGCTGCTGCTGCTGCTGCTGCTGCTGTGCCGGTATACACACACAGTCGGGGAATAGTGAGGTGGGAACATCCCATCGGAATCCATCGTCTGGGGCCTGGGCTCGGGCGGCAACGCAACGTGGGAGGGAGCTTTGGGCTGCCATCAGTCGGTGCGTCAAATGTGTGTGGGCTGGTTTCCCTCTCCGTCGTTCCCATCGCCAGCCTTTTTTTTCCCGACCAGCAAAAAAAAAAAAGTGAGGCTGCTTCCTCAGGCCGCCCACCCGCAGCCATCAAACAAGCTGTAATAGCGTAGCGGTCGGTGCACGGATACACCGTCGCCTTCTACCTTTTGACACCAAACATCCCAAACTCTTTCATCATCATCACCGCAGAACTGCAATCTTCTCTCCCCTCTATCCTTACGAACCTTCCCCCATTGAAGTCAGTGGCACATAGATTCATCTCTTGCTTCTTTTGCCGCTCTTCTCCTTTGCGCCTTCCTCTCTCCCTCGTGGCTTGGAGCTCCCTCGGAACCGGATCGGCCCGTGTTGCGTTGCTGCTTCGATCCAGTCTCCGCTTCTTTTGGGCTGCCCTTTCGCCTCACCTTTTCCCGCCGCTCTCTGACTCTTATCTTTAATTCACCTACCCGTTTCCTCCACCCGCAACTCAACCACGCGCGGTAGCTCTCATTGAGTCCGCCACCGCCACCAGCTTCCTTGGCCTACTTGCCATGGACAATCTGGACATGCCTCCGGCTCCCACGCCGCCCGTCAACAACATGAGCATGCCCTCCAACACGGAACGCACTGCCAACCTGCTCAACTTGCTCAAGTTCAGCGGTGGCCCGGGTCCCTCGCAGCTGCAGAACCAGGCTGCGCGCGAGCATGCCCAAGCCCACGCTCAGAGCCAGCAGCAGCAGCAGCCTCAGTCGCAGCCTCAGTCGCAGCCGCAATCCCAGGACGATGATCGCCAGTCGCCCGAGCCTCAGGAACAGCAGATGTCTCCGGAGCAGCAGCAGCTCCAACTGCAGCAATTCCAGCAGCAGTTTCAGCACCAGCCCAGCATCATCCAGGGTCCTTTTCCTGCTCAGATTCATCAGCCCGCTCCCGCTGCCGCCGATCCTACCGGTCTCTTGGCTGCTTTGATGCGCGGCGCGCATGAGGCCGAGGAGGCCAAGCAGCACCAGCAGCAGCAACCTCAGCCGACACAGAAGTCGTTCGGCAATGGCTCGCCTCCTGCTGATACCCGATCCTACCTGCTGAACCTGCTCAATCGCCCCAAGCCGAGCCAGGGCGAGCAGTCTATGCTGACCGAGTCGACGCGCTCCAACAACCTCACTCCGCAGTCTCCCGAGAATACTGCTTCTGAGCCCGCCCGTTTCCAGGGCCCCTACCAGCAGCACCACTATTCTCAGCAGCAAAGCTTCCATCCGCCTCTTGTCAACCCCTACTCGAACCCTCAGCACTACCCGGCCGAGTCGTATGCCGATGTCGCACACCCGCCTTCCAATGCTACCGAGTCCTACTACACGCCTTCGCAGGAGGCGCCGGCTGATGTCTCTGCTGCTCTCTACCAACAGTTGATGGGCAGCTTGCAAGCTCAGTCGTCTCCTCATAGCCACGCTACTCATTCACCCAGCGGCTCCATGCCCTTTCAGATTCTGAAGAAGGATTCGCCTGCTGCTTCGCAGCACTCGATGCATGGTAGTGACCGTGGTAGCTATGTCTCTCCTCATCAGATTCGTCGCAAGGCCACTCGCACTTCGTCTCTGCACTCTCACCCATCGATGAAGCACGGCACCCCTCCCACTTCCGAGTTCGAGAACCACGTTCCCATCGAGCAGACCACCGCGACTGTTGCTGAAGCTGTTGAGGATATCGCCGAGCAGGTTGACCAGGATGCTCGTGAGGCGGTGGAGCGTGCGGAGCATGAGCAGGCCCAGGCTGAAATTGCCGAGGACCTTGATGACATGCTCAACGCTAGGTCCGAGAAGGAATTCGAAGACAGCGCTCAAGCCGCCGCTCAGGCTATCCAGGCCGAGCTCGACCGCGACGATAACGAGGGCGTCCTTGAGGATAATCTCCCATCTGACGTCGCCGAGACTGTCCGAGAGATTGTGGATGAGGCCGCCCATGGCGTTGCTGATAGCTGGGAGAGCGCTGATCAGGATGAGATTGTTGTCATTGAGGAGAAGGAAACCCCTCCCGTCAGAGTCTTCAACTTCCCCATGAAGCCTTGGATCTCCATCACTCTTCAGGAGGAGGGCACTGAGCCTCGCCCTCTTTTCCGTGACGAGACTATTATGGATATCGCTCGTCTCAAGAAGGAGTTTGATCAGATTGATCGCAATCTGTACACCGCTACCGAGAACTACATGGCCTACGGCATGTCGAAGCAGGGAGGTCTGCGTGTCATTCGCCAGGAAGACGGCAAGGATGCCAAGATCTTTACTGATACTAAGGATCGCATTTTCAATGTCGCCATGTCTGTCACTCCTTCAGACCACAACGGCGCCCACCGGGAGGCCATCATTGGTACTGGCATCAGTGGCACCGTCTACTGGGTCCAGATTCGCGAGGGCGAGAAGGACCACATTGAAGATACCCACATGGAGCAGTACGGTTTTGCGCTTCCCCCCATGAGCTCCCAGGAGGGTGACGCCCCTGGTGGTGTGCTCAAGACTCGTGCTCGCACTTCGACCAACCACCCCGAGTACTTTGCCGTCGGCCGTGGCAAGTCCATCAACCTCATCTGGCCTTCCTACATCCTTCAGAACAATCTGTTCAAGCCTGGCCATGATCGAGTTGTCGACACCGAGACTCTTGCCAAGCAGTGCTCTCTGAAGATCAACACTGGCAAGGCGGGTAAGGATTTCACCTTCAGCCAGGATGACACTGTCATTGTATCTCTTGACAAGTCTGGTCGGGTCAAGTTCTGGGATGTTCGAGACCTGACCGCCGTCAATGAGGACTCGGACCCGCGTGCCCCTATGCCCGCCCAGACCTCTCTCGAGGTCAAGGAGCCCCTCATGACGCTCGCTACCACGCCTGAGGGTGAAAAGGCCTGGCCCACCTCTGTCTTGCTACTGGACAAGCAGCGACCCTATCAGAAGCGCTGTGCCCTCCGGTACATGATTGTTGGTATGAAGCAAAACCACACTCTCCAGCTCTGGGATCTTGCTCTCGGTAAGCCCGTCCAGGAATTCAACCTCCCTCACAGCAAGGAGTCGGACGCTGTCTGCAGTGTCATGTATCACCAGGCCACTGGCATGATTGTCATTGGTCATCCTACGCGCAACTCGATCTACTTTGCACACCTTTCGGCGCCCAAGTACAACCTGAAGAGCGTGTCTCAGGCCGAATACATCCAGCGCCTTGTTGCTCAAGACGCTTCGATTCCCCAGCCAGATAGTACCGCTGTCATCAGTGGCGTCCGCGAGTACTCTTTCGCCAACCGCGGAATTCTGCGCAGTCTCGACATTCTCGGCACGCCTGCCATGGTCCAGGACGTCGACGAGCCAACCCTCTTTGAGCTGTACGCCATGCACTCCAAGGGAGTTGCCTGCCTCCTCGTGAAGCAGACTGAGCTCGGATGGTCCAAGGACAACAAGGTCCTCGATGCTGTCGACGCCGTCAGCCAGAACGTTGTCACGGTTTCTAAGCTTAAGGCGCCCCAGCCGGCCGAACCTGTTGTTCCGACCAGCAACGGCGAGGCCACGGTCCGGGTTGTGAACCGTGGAGCTAATAAGGATACGCTCCTCGCCACCCCGCAGAGCGACGCCACCCCTCGTGGACCCGAGTCTGCCCAGGCCGTCAAGCTCAAGAACGAGCCGAAGGAGGCTGAGACGCCTGTCCAGTCGGCTAAAGAATCACAGTCGGAGAAGCCCGAGCGCAAGTCTCGAAAGAAGAAGAACGCTGCCAACCAGGGCGATGCTTCAACCAACGGAGCTACACCTCGCTCTGGCAAGGACGGCAAGGGTGCAAACAACGCAGTTGCCCCTGGCGTCACTCCCGAAGCGCTCGAGTCTGCCATCTCTGGTCTTGAGGCTCGCCTCAACGCCAACATGGCTGACACTCTCAAGAACTCGTTCAAGAACCTCCATGGCAAGATCGAAGAAGATGTTCGTGTTCGAGATGAGAATTTCAACCAACATCAGCTTAAGCTGCTCGACATGGTCTCTGAGGTGCTTAATGAGAACACCCAGAAAGTGTTGGAAGCCCTGATCCACCACCAGTTTACTGAACTGGTCATCCCGGCCATTGGCGAAAAGGCTGGCGCGGCAGTCACTGACTTGCTCAACAACAAGCTTCAGCCTCACGTTGCTTCGTCTGTCCAGAAGGAGATTCAGAGCTCCCTGCCTCATGCGCTGAACAGGTCTCTGCGCTCTGGCGACTTTGTCAACGCCATTTCTGACCGAGTTGGTGCTACTGTTGCTACCAGCATTCAACAGGAGGTGTTGGCGACGCTGGCACAGCGACTGACGCCTACTTTCACTAACATCACGACCCAGGCGTCGCAGCGTGTCGCCGGTGAGCTTCACCAGCAATACCACGAGCAGTTTGAACAGATGAAGGCCCAGCATGTTGCGGACGCAGACAAGATCGACCAGCTTCTGTCTTACGTCACTCGTCTGACAGACATGGTCTCGACCATGGCGGCTTCTCAGTCGTCTCTCCAGGCCGAGTTCCTCAAGTTCAAGCACCAGCCTGTTCACGAACTTCCAGGTGTTCCCCAGAACACTGGTCATGCACAGCACAATGTTCCTCATCACGGCTACGCAAACTCTGGTCCCCAGAGTCACGCTCAGGCCAGCCACGCTGGTAGCTACCACCCGAGCCAAGCTCAGAGCCAGCCTCAACAGTACATGGGAAGCCCTCAGTACATGCGCGGGTCACAGCAAGTGACCAGCCCCCAGGCCTCGGCGCAGGCTTCTGAGTATGTTGCTCCCACAGCTAGCGTCAGCACCCTTGCTGGTGCATATGCCAGTCAGCGAAACCAGACAGAGCCCGAGGCGGATCACGACTTGATGCAGCGCATCAGAATCATTGAGCAGGCTATTCAGGAAGGACGTTACCAGGATGCCATGATTCAGTGGATCCAGAGCGGACGCGAAGAGGAGATCTTCCGCCGATGCCTCTGCCGGTTCCCTGCAACCAAATTCGAAAACCTGCCGCCTCTGATGTTGCTCGTTGTTATTGCCACGATCTCTAAGGATTTGAAGCCCAATGCTCGTTTGAAGGAGGAGGTGGAGTGGATTGAGATGGCCCTTAGAGCCTTTGCCAGCAATCTTCCGGTCTATGTAAGTCATGGTGTCCTTGGCTGATTGAATGAGCTAACGCAGAATAGGAGTGGGAGCAGCAAGGAGCTAGGGATGTGATCAAGAGCACGACTCAGACCATGCAACTCCTTATCGGCCGCATTCAGCCTCTCCTCGGTGGAATCCAGGATGGTTTCCCCACGGATCCCTTCCTGGCGAACCTCGAGAGAAACAAGCTGGATTGGATTGTGCGAACTTCGGAGCAGGTTCTGGACACTTTCGGCGCCCCGAGACGCTACGAGTAATTGGGATGCTAAGAGTGACACAACCTAACATAGATTCTGTGAAGAATCCTGATGGCTCACATCATGGCGATCTACGTGACGGGCTCGATAGAGTTCGTGTGTTTATCCCGGGATTGTTGGAGCTGTCGAAGAAGGCCAAGGAGACGCGGCCCTTCATGACAAGCACAGACAGGTCATGATTAAAACAAAACAGTGTACATCTCATGGAGCACTTGGGTGAAAACCACGTGCGATGGGATTTCTTGGGTTGATGGACATACATGTGCTGCATTTACTCGGAAGTATCTGGACTGTCTTTCCAGCGGATCATGCATGTCATTGTCATTTGGGATTGCATCACGCGAGCACATGCACATGCACATGCACATGCATTGGAGGAATGTTTGGGTTTTCTTTCTCTTTCCTACGTTACATTTCTGAACGTTGCGATGCCATGATACCCCGGGGAAAGGGGGGAGGGACGGACAAGGGGAGTGAAGGATTCTTGAAGTTTATGTATGAGTTGATAGGGGGATGAATGATAATGAGGGGTGTTGGAATGATTGATGCAATTTGTGATGTGGTTGATGTGATGGTTTATTATAGAGTCGTGATGGGAGAGTACTGATGACTTGAATGATTAACGGCCGTGATGTTTCTTGAAGCTTGTCATTGTAATCATGATTGTTCACTGTGATAGTTGAAAGTCGGCATGTTGATCATCAAATGTTGTCATTGATGGATAGAAAGCAAACTAAAAGCAAGTCTAATGTGAACCCATGACCTTTCCAACTCCAAACTTTGACCCGTGCGGGCATGTCTAAACACCAAGCTCTAAACAATGCGATAACAAATACAATAGCAAGTAACCACACTCCCCTTTCCCTTCTCAAGGCAATCCTAGTTGCTCTCAAACAAACTTCGTACATCACCAGGACCATGCCCAATTCGCAAGTCCACAGGCTCCTCATCTTCCTCTTCTTCTACCTCATCATCCTCATCAGGCTGTGTGAGCACTGTTCTTGTCCAAGCCAGATCAATGGAAGAGACACCCTTGCCAATGTCTTGCCAGGCAATCAACTTTGCCTTGCCAGCTTCGACACGGAAGGTGTAGTCTGTTGGGCTGTTGAGGTCGTGTCCCTCGACATCGACGTTGTGGTTCTCAACTGCTCGCTTGGTGGCTGCTCGAGAGAGACAGCGATGACATGTTGAGCAGTCATCTTCACCCTCTGATGAAACGCCAACTTCACTGTATCGCATCTCGTACCAGGAACATTCTTCACCTTGACGGTCAAGTAGTCTCCAGACGTCTTGTGCAGTGAGCTTCTCTTCGTCTTTGAAGTTGTATGTCCACTCAGTTCGAAGTAGGAATCTGCCATCAAAGACCTTGGGTGAGATTCGGCATGTGACGTCCTTCTTGAGTCCGTCGACATCATGCATCTTGTCACGGCAGACGCGAGGCTTGAGCACTTCTTCGAGGTAGAGTTTGTGCTTCCAGCTGAGGTTGTCCTTGCCTAGACGTGTGTACTTGAGAGCGAGTTCCACGTGTTGGCTAGTGAGGAAGAAGTGCTTTCCCCGGCGGAAGAGGTTGGTAGATGTGTTGTTGTCGGTGTTGACTCTTGTGCAGTTACCACTAACTGTCGAGAGAGGACGGTCTGCGAGATGCATCTTGTGAATCTTGACGCAGTCATCACAAACCCAACAATCGACGCGGTCCTTTGCCAAGTTGGCAAGATAGTCAACCCGCTCAACATATGGGAGATCAGCAGGTACAGGAACCTTGAGGATGTTTCTCATGGGGCGGCACGTTTGGGAGAGAACGGCCTGTGTGTCGAGGGGGAGAAAGTCAACGATGCAGAGAAGTGCAGACTGGTCGAGCTTCTGAAGAATGTGACAGTCTGGGCGTTGAAAAGGTTGGTAAAAGTCCTCCTGGTCCTTCTGAAGCTGACGCTTGGCTGATCGGCTCTTGATATAGTCTGAGCCTTGCTGACAGGTCTTGTCTAGGCGACTGCCGCAGTATCTCTTGTGTATCTTGGAGACGGGGTCACAGGCGACCAAAGCCGTCTTGCCAAGGAGTTGTTGGATGTGATTCATCATTGTGAATGTGATTGAAGAATGGTTGTATAAAAGTGATGGCAAGTAGGTATGCCGTAGAGAGTTGAGATTGTGTGAGTTGAAGTTGAAGTTGAAGTTGAGTGTGTGAAGTTGATGAAGAAGAGAAGTTGCTTTGGAACAAAGCCGGAGGGGACGAGGTTATTTATGCCCATCGAGACCCAGTCTGGCCAAGATGAAAAAGTTTGATATTCTACTTTGTTGATTATACTTCAAGGTTGTTGAGGAGTCATTGTTGTCGCGTGACGAGAATAGTCTTTTTGTGAATATGCCCGAGTCTCTGAGTTTAGTTTAAAAATGTTAACGGGCGGATTCATATGCAATTGAGTTTAGTTGGGGAGACAGATTCCCCTCGAAGCATCTATGGACAGAGTCAAGAAGGCATATAGAAATTAGGAATGATACACATTGCTCCCGAGTAGGTCCATGGCGGAGACATTGGGGTCTACCGCAAGTAACTCTAACGGCATTCTATGGAGCAGTTCACAGTCGTAATATAGAAGATTGAGGCAGAAATTGAGCAGTCTAGTCAGTTCATCTTTGTCACCGTGGGTCAAGACTGGGCAGGTTTCTTTCCTACCGCAGCATACTGACTGTTGCAAAGGTTTCCCTGTTGTAAAGTCGTTCTATGCTGAAGCGTTGAGAAGGACAGCACCCATAACAAAGTTGACAAGAGTTTTAGGCTCTAGGTTCGTTGGAAACGATAAATATATCCTGCCCGAGGCCGAGCTAGAAGTGCCGGTCCAGTAGGACTACGAGGTAGGCAACGAAAACATTTCGACAGCGGCCTCCCCTCTCAGGCAGCGACCATCCCAGCAAAGTCTGATCTTGTCAAAGGGACATTTCTAGGTTCAACTTGATTCGAATTGTTTCGAGAACCGTCTGCTTCGATCTACCAGGAAATCTTTGCTCTAGATTCCTAATTGTTGGGTCGGTATGACACAATCTCAAGTCAATCGGCTGCTCTCTTCATCCTCGGTGCCTAAGAGGGGAAGGGGCTTAGATTATGAGTTTTCGATGATCAATGTTTATTCTTCTTGCGGACCTATTCGATAGTTGCTAGCAAATATGGTATCTCATGTACTTTAGCCATCGAAAAGTCATGGTGAGAGGCATACACGCGAGGGTCAAGATTAGTTCGGGCCTAATTGTAGCCTGCTTTCTATCAATGGCGACGATTAGCATTTCATGATCAACATGATTCATATCCTAATAGCCTCAAGCCATTAAAATGATGAGTACTAATGAGACTCTGGTCAAGATGCCCAACTATTGGGTTGAAGGAATCTGGTATGTCCAACTGCGTTCCCTTTTATTCCTAGGACTTGAGACGGAGGCAAGGCTTGATCACAAAAGTCCGGATCTTTCCTTGTTTATAATTGATTTGCTGACCAGCAACTGTGAGACATGACGGTGTCTAATGCAGTCTGACAATCGAGTCTTGGTGTTGATGACTGCAGCAAGTCAACATCATCATGCAACTTGATTCACCGCAACTATGCCACGACAAGTCAGATATATATACCAGACACACAAGTATACCATAAGCAGCAGATGGACTCGGGATGATTATTTATACAGTTTAAGTAATTGATCAGCGAGAATAAGCATGTGCCATCATCAGATCAACGCACCTCGTTCAGCTTCGCACTCGGCAAATATAAACAATCCGAACCTTGATCGCACTCGCAGTCCGAGGAAAGCGAGCGAACCAATCATATGATTACATGTACGATCTTCCTTGCTTCTTCGGAACCCACGGATACGAACAAACGGTCCCTGCACGGACCCCAGTCCTTGTCTTGTCTTTTTACTCTACTCTGCCTCTTTTGATCCAATTGTTGAAACGCCCGTCAAGTGACATACGTGTTGCTTGTTTTGAAGCTTCTGTCAGACAAGCTTTTCCTCATGCAGTTTGTGTCAGCCCTAGGGAAAGGGGGCTATTGCAACGCCCTCCCTTCCAAAGATGCGGACTTGGCTACAACTCCGCAGGCTGTGGCAGGGGGCTTTGTATGAGTTGATGGTGGTCATGTCATGTCATGAGCAACATACCGAGGCACACAGATAAGCAACTTTTCCGTCTTATTGATCGACATCATGGATATGCATGACAGGTAACTTCGTAGTAAAACGCCGTTCCCGCGGAGAGCGAAAAAAGAACAAACGGCGTTTCCACTACCGGCCCGCCGATTTTAATCTCGGAGGACGGGGTGGTATTCGAGACCGAGCCGCCTGATGGGGCATATCCACTCCGTCTCTAAATCTGTGCCTGCCAAGAAGTTGAAGCTGAAAGAGTATCAATTTCTTGGAAGAGATCTGAAAAGAAAGGCTTGATTTGTATTGTGTTGAATCTACCCGCCACACGTGCAACCCTACTAAACTTGATCTAGTGGACAAAAGGGGATCCTTTGTTGGTGACACGCTTTCTACGTCAACGACTCATGGTTAGCGTCAAGCGGCAGTTGGGATACTTGAAGGGCTGGGGGCTGGGGGGGCCAACCCGCTCGGGCCCATCCGTGAGTTTGAAGCGAGGGAGGCTTTTTTTCTCTCATGATGTATGTATCGATGTATCCGTACTTTGGGAGGGAATAAGCTTATTGATTCAACCTCGAGGGAAGAGAAGAATCCTACATGATGTATGTCAGACTGCAACAACCAACAAGTAGTATCTATACGTAGTTTGCAACCAACAGCATACTCTTACCAAGCCATGAAACACGCGCGTTGAACTGCGTAATCGGCCACGCGAGCAAAGTACCAAAACCCCGGTCGACGACACACACCACCCCCTTGCTATTCTCCGTCGGAAAGTTAGACGCCCTCTCTCTCCCTAGGGCGTGCATACAAAATGTGATGCATGCAATTGCATGTGTGTGGTCAGGTTCAAGTAAAAGTAGGTTTACATCGCCAAGTGTCTCGTGCCTCTTTTTTTCCTCCCTTCCTTCTTCTTTATTTACTCTGACTATTTATCTTTCATCCATTCTCTTGGCTTTTTTTTATTACTGGCTTTTTTTTTTTCCCTCTACACTCGTTTCTAGAATACGAGGGATTGGGTCTGTTTTTGCTATAAATCATCAAACTCCAGACATCTCCATTCCTTGGTAAAACTTCAAATCATGCCTGACAACCTAAAAAACGTGGTCGAACCAGCCTGCAAGTCTCTCCCCCCATTCTACCCCTTCAAGATGTCCCAAACATAATAACAATTCCTCTCTAGTCATCGTCCTCGCCTTCACAGCAGGATGCCTCATCAACAGACGTCGGAATGACCGGAAAGACTATACCAACTGTCTAGACGATGATGTCGAAGCAGGAGAAGCATATGTCGACTCTCCTCCGTTGAAACCATCGCTCCTCGCACAACCCGAACCTTCCGTGAGGAGGAGGAGGGCACCTAATCTGGTGTTTGTGCTCCTCTCAAGATTTTTTAATACGTTTCCGTTTCTTGTCGAGATTTGGTACTGGAACATGACTTATTGGTGTGTTTAACTCTATTGTGTAAAGTGTGGGACTGACTCTTGTAGGATATATCAAGGTCTTAGAGCCTTTTCTGCAAGAATGATTGCAGGCAACGAAGCAATCTTTACCCGCGCCCAAGAACACGCCCTCGAGATTCTAGACCTAGAACACCTCTTTGGCATCGACATTGAACAACGCTTCCAATCATACGTCATGAATCAACAAGCCTGGCTCATGCCATACCTCGCCAGGATCTACTCCTCGCACATCAGCCTCGGCGTGTGCTTCCTCGTCTACATCTACACGTACCTCCCGCCGAGCACTTTTCGTCGTATCAGGAGGACAATCGCCGCTGATAATGCTATTGCGTTTGTTATTGTTACTGTTTGGAGGTGTTCCCCGCCGAGGTTGCTTCCGCAGGAGTATGGCTTTGTTGATATCCTGCATAGTAAGGCGGGAGGTGCAAATGCTTGGAACAACAACAGGTTTCAACTCACGATAGCCGCCATGCCGAGTCTACACTTTGGTACAGCACTCTTCTTTGCAGTTTGCATGTGTCGATTCTCTCCCCATCGATTCATGCGTGTGCTTGCACCGCTATGGCCCGCCGCAATGATCATCACCATTGTCGCAACCGCAAACCACTTTTTAACCGACGCCTTTATCGGAGCTCTGGTACCTCTTTTGGGATGGAGGTATAACCGAATGGTTCTCATCCTAAAGCCAGTTCAGGATTTCATCTTTGCGCCGTTGATCAGCAGGCTGGACCTTGTTGATCCCAACGCGAGGGTAGTTCCCAAGGCGCTGTAAACAAACATACACACAAGTTATAATGCAGCATGTTCTTGTACATACATATACATTACATCTAACGGCCGAGACTGTGCGTTCTTTGGGTTTCACTTCGGGCCGTTTGGATTAAAACGTTTGGGTTTGATTTTGGGTAATAGAAGGTTTTGCGGCGTAGGCCGAGGTACCGTTTTCTGTTGTGGCACATTGTGATGTGTGAATGTTGTCATTACATGCAATAAAGGCATAGGCAAGGGCCTACCATGTCATCCAAGTTCAAAGATTGGATAAAGGAAAAGGGATGGGTAGAAGAAAAGGCCAAGGGCAGATACATAGAAACTGGAATGCTACACCCCTTGACAACACCAACGTGATCAATCTGAGACAACACTTGCAAGTCAAACCAAACAAACAACCTTGCTCTACGTTCTACTCGTATATCATAATCTAACCCTAAACCTCAAAGTGTATCCTCCACCGTTCATCCCTCTCCTTGATCTCCATCTATTCCTTACCCGCAACCCTAACAACAACCTTTCCAAAGTGTCCACCCTCTACCAAAAACCTGACCGCCTCATTCGCCTTTTCCATCTCGAAAACCTTGCTCACCACGGGCTTGATCTTGTGCTTTTCGTAGAATGCCACCATCTCTTCAAACCGATCTCGAGGTCCGTTGAGGATTCCCTTGAGTGTGACGTTTCGTCTCAGTGCTAGGACACTAACACTGACTTTTCCTCCAGTGTCTTGTTCTTCTTCTTTTCCGGGTAGGTATCCGATACAATTGATCAATCCTCCAAAGGCAACACTCTCAAAAGACTTGCGCAGGGTGCGAGATCCGCCTGTTTCAAAGATTATGTCTGCGCCTCGACCGTTGGTGGCTTTCATGACGGGATCTTGCCATTCCCAGTGCGTACGGTAGTTAATACCCGTGTCTGCCCCAAGATCCTTCTTTGCGCGCTCGAGCTTATCGTCTGATGAAGATGTTATGATGGCATCGAGACCTGCTGCCTTTGCGATCTGTAGACCTGCAACTGATACGCCGCCTGTTCCTTGAAGAAGCACTGTTTCCTTCTTTTTGGTACCGTCGGCTGGTTGACCCATCGGTCGCATACCATTGATACACATCCAAGCCGTGACGGAAGCAATAGGCAAACAAGCAGCTTCTTCATCAGACATGTACGCCGGTGCTGGGACGAGTCCATCAGCCGGGAAGCAGCGGTACTCGGTCAACACACCGGGTAAAGGGAGGCCGAGTCCGGAGGCGAGATCAGCTTCGGTGACTTGACCTGTGAGATGCGTCTGGTTGAAAATAGACATGACGCGTGTGCCGGCCTTGAATTTGGATGACCGAGATACGATGACTGTGCCGCACATGTCGGAGCAGGGCACGAGGGGGTTACTGTCGTTGATGGACATGTGGTGATTGTAGTCACCAGCGATGACTATACGCTGTTAGCACTCAAGCAACAACTTATATAAACTCGTTACTCACCCTCAGTATCGCGATAGTTCAAAGCCACAGCCTGAATCTTGACCAAAACCTCACCATCCTTGGGTTCAGCAACAACACCCTCCCCAAAAGTCATCTTATCAACGCCATCCTGCGCCGTAGTCCACTGCTTATTCGTCTTTGGCAGGGCCACAACCTCAGCGGTAGATTTGCCAAACGGTATGAAAGAAGAGATGAAGCTCGCCATGATGAAAAGATGATGAGTCCAACTTCTCTTACAAGAATGACGTCGTCACTGTTGATGGATAAGGAAGAGTCGAGTTACCCTATCATGAGTGTTGATGCCCTGACTAGACCGCTTCAGGCGTCAGCTGTTACGGGATGGATTCTTGTTATTAATAAGCGGGAATATCAGCTCGGTTATCAAGGATGCATCATCAGAGGTTGATCGGCTGCAGAGCTAGAACCAATGGAAAGATGGATGCTTTACGTATGCACAAGGTTACGGTGGTATACGGTATTAGCTTTGATGCTACTACTGAACTGAGTTGAGACTTCTGCTCTGCCTCACGCCTACGGTGAAGGGAAGTGAAGCCCTCCAGGCAACAAACAGGGCACTTCACAATGCGCTTCACAATGAATCTGCTTCAAATGAGTAGTGATCTGATTCCTTATTCTGCTTTAATGACACATAAAAGCCAAGATGCTCGCTGTCATATCAATAACCTCGACTTTCACCTTATCATACACAACCAAAACATCAACAGCGACATCGCTTGAACAAAATCACACAACGGATGTATTTCAACAAATGCCAAACAGGCATACATCATGCATCATGCAACTCAAGCATGCAACTCTTGACTCGTCTCCATTTGCCATGCATACTCAACATCTCCAATGCATCCCATCCTCCACCATCTGCAGACATCCTCCGATTCAACAAATGCAGCCTCACAAACACCAGAAACCCTCTTGACACTCTTGTGGTATCTCGCATCCAGGCAGATCCAGAATTAGTCGAGGGCAAAGAGGTTTCAATCCACTCCGTACAAATCCATAACAAAACAAGAAAACCAACTTAAACAACAACAATGCAGAATTCCAGGGATTGTAACTTTTTTCTTTTCCAGTCCAACTTGTGTTCCTCCTATCCATCTCTCCTCCCATCAACCCTCGACGCTCGAGTCTAGACTCTAGCGCCTTCATGTGTTCAGTTCGTCTTCGTCGTCGCCGTCATGTCACGGGCGGCGCCCAGACAGGAATTATTTGTTTGGTGGGTATAGTAGTAATTGTAGTCGCCGAGGCAACTCCTCCCATCGCTGGCTGACGCTTCGCACAGCCTGATGAGGAGAAGCCGGTGTAGCTGTCTAGACGTAACGTCGTAAAAGCGTCATAATCGTCAAGTAATGGTCGTAGGTCTTGTCGGGGTACATGTGAGGGTATTCCAGGTTATGTTATGCCCGCTGGCATACGTATCGAATCGTGTGACCTTCCGTTGTTTGGTTGCCCAGTGTTGAACAGAGTCCTGTATCCTGATATGATATCCCATTTCCATACTCTCTCATCGGGTTGGCATCATCATGGGCTGCTGTGCCGTCCCCTTCCACGTCTCCAAGGTCGTAAAAAAACATTCCCACGTAAAACTATATGCAATGGGGCAAACCCTGAGGTGTCGGTATTACAAGTCGTAAAATCAAAATGCTGTGCAGTGCTGTACTGTGCAAATATCGGAATGCGTCGTATTCATTGCCGTCAACCCGTAACTGTCTGTACGCGCAGAGCTACCTGGGACCTCGAGAGTGCAGGTCCGTCAGGTTGTGGCCGGCGACACACAATCAGTGATATCGCGAAGCGTTGGTGGAGCTGGAGCCCACTCGCGCACCGTTGTCTGACGAATCTGTATAGAGTAAGCTCAAGTTCAAGACGCTTCGTATCTCAGGTCAACATACCGCTGCCGCGCGCAACGTGGCCGTTAGCACGACGTCCGGAAAATCCAGCGGTCGTCTCCCACTCGGGACCGCGGGGCTGTCGCTCAGGGGCGCCCTTGGAGTTGCTGCTGGGTCGCTGGCTGCCGATGGCACCAGGAGTGCTTCGTGCCTGGTTAGGAATGGACCCGGAATCATATCCCAGGTTCAGGCTGCTGAGGCTACCGAGCAGTGCCGAGTCATTCTTGGGACCAGGAGTACCAGAGCTACCGGGGTGGCCAGAGGGGGACATGTTGCCGCCCATGTAGTCACCGAAGCGAGCTGTCGAGTTCATGTTGTTCATGCCAGCAGGGGCGAGGTAGCTGGAAGAAGCCTGCGAAGGGCTAGGCGTGAAGGATCGTAGGTCGGCAAAGCTCTTGGCGGCGCGCAGGTTGTTGGGGATACCGTTGCCGTCGGGGCTGCCGGGAAGCTCAAGCGTTGGGCCCTGTCGTCCAAGTACGTGCGAGTAGGTGCTACTGGCGGCCCTGGTGTCGCGATCAGCAGCAAAGTCAAAAGTAGCAGCACGGCTGAGGCCACGCTTGTGCATGTCCAGGCTGGTAGCGGGCTGCTGGTGAATGTTGGCCGTGGGCGAAGGTTGCTGTCGCTTGAGGACGGTAAGCTGTCGCGAGTCGGCCTCACCAATAGACTGGTGCTCAAGACCCATGTGATGTGCAAGAATGTGAATAGATCGTCGATGCTCAGGAGCAATGCCAGGAGGGAAGACCAGGATCTCGCGAGAATCATCGCGGCGGAACATAACCAGCTCGGTGTAAAACTCGAGAGTCTGAGGGTCATTCAGGTCGATATCTCCTGCCTGAGTTAGCACCGTGCATTGGGTTTAGAAGACTTTTGACTTACCGAGGTGAGAGGTAGCACCACCACCACCACCACCTCGTTGCTGCTGGGTCTGGGAGAGACCACCCAGAGACTGAATGGAGCTCTGCTGGTGCAGCATAGGGGCGCGGTGCTGCTCCTCGAGCTGGCCACGACGCTCACGCTTCTCGCGCTCAATTCGTTCCCGCTCAGCCTCAGGGAGCATCTTCTTGTATTCGACACGAAGCTTGCGACCATGGACGTCCATACCATTCATCGCCTCAATCACCATGCGAGTGTCCTCAGCTGACTGAAAGTTGGCAAAAGCCAGACCTCGGAAAACACCATTGTCAAAATGATAGTTGAACGCATAGGGTTGCGGGAGATGCATCTCCAGCATTATGGAGGCAAGAGTCTCCTTGCGCACCGCAAATGGAATGTTCTTGATTACAATAGCCGTGGGAATGAGCTGGTCGTTGTCCGAGGTCGTCGATCGAAGATCGGTAGGGGAGCCGTGAGAGCCGGGGTGGTCAACTCGAAGACCACCGTTTGACATGGGGTTGTTGTTGATCCCGCCTGAAAAAGGCTGCAGACCTCCATGGATGCCAAGACCACCGTGGTCAGTCCAGTTCTATCTCCGCGTAAGCTTGGTCACGTCACATCATGGTGAAGTCACATACCTGAGGAAGAGCTGCTCGTCGGTTTACGCTCCTCTGTCGGCCGGGGCCGTTGACAGCGCCGTTGACAGTCGCGACGCCGCTTGTGTTGTAGCTCCAGGCTTGGCCATTATCCAACATGTATCCCTGCATTCCACCAGCCATGCCGTCCATACCGCGGGGGTTGTAGCCTCCACCAAGTCTCTCGGCGGGATAAAGGGCGGATGAGCCTAGGGGAGCGTCGAAGGGGCGCTGTGACTGACGAGGAAGCGAAAGGCCTGCGGTGAAATTACCGGCAGCGGCATATGTCGGCCTCGACGAGCTAGGGGAGCGACTGGTCGAGGTCCCGTAGTCGAGGTAGCCCATATCGTGTGGTTGTTGTGTCATGGTCCTTACTGACTCCAGCGTGGCTAATGACTGCTGTTCCAGCAGATGACTGTACCAAATATCTCGAATGCGAGGGTATATGCAGGGCGCCTTGCTCACTGTGCAGGGCGAAAATCAAGGTCGCGGGGTATCGACTAGGTTTCGGAAACGATAGATGGGTAAAAATGCGGCATCAAATCGTTAGGGCTCGTGGGTCCGAAAGTCGTCACGGTCGTGAAGCGGTGAGGTCAAGAGAGGGATGGAGCGAACTTGACACGGGGCGGATGACGGGGTATGATGTGCTGCCTGATATATCGAGAGCTGGCGAGCAAGCTGGATTGCACGAGACGCAGCTGCGACGGCAGGCGACAAGCGACCGAGGGAGAGCTTCTAAGCGGTTTGGTTGGGTGGTCGGTGTAAAATAGAGGCCGGGTCCAGTTGAAGCCTCAGCCAACAAGAACAGTGCGACGGTCGAAGAGGTCACTATTGGGTATGGTATCCTCAAGTGGCGACAACGGGGGTGGTCAAGAAATACTGTACAGCCAACGCAATGAAGCAGGCCGAGACGAAACGAGTCCCTGGATTTGGGATTCGAGAAGAGTGGCGGAGCAGCGTCAGAGCGTCACGGTTTGATCGCCTGTCGGTCGGTCGCCGGGAACCAAGATACTCCGTACGTAGTAGGACTTTTTCTGGCTGGGACTGCGACTGGGACTGAGGGAAGCAGGCCGAAAAGAAGCGCCACCAACGAATAAATGTGACTCGCGAAAAGGGGGTCAAGGTTCGCGCGGCCGCCTCGTCCTCTTTTTTTTCTTCTTCTTCGGAACCTAAACTCGTAATTCGTCGGCGACAGGAGGGAAAGCTTGGTGAAGCTTTTTCGACGAGTGAAGAAGAGAGGGAGGAGGGGACGTCGTCGACAAGAAAAAATCGAGAGCACGAAGGAGGAAGAAAAGAGGAAGGAGGGGGGAGGGAAGAAAGGAGGAGGAAGAGATGAGATGGGGATGGGGACCAGTGAGTTTCTAACCAAATGTATGTCCGTGATGATCTCTGGAACGGGAAACGGCGGACGGGAGACGGGAGACGGGGGGGTCAAGACGTGGTTGGGGAGGTGACAGCGGTTCCCGTTGCGTGGGAAGTAAAATCAATCGGATTGCCCTCTGGCCTCTGCAGAGCCTGGCCTGGCGCAAGTGGAGGCGGTTTTTTTCTCCCCTGGGATGGCCTCTAGAAACAGGGGTTGCAGGTGGGAGGATGGGGTGCACCGTGTGATGCGGCAGGGACCAGGCACTGTGGTCCCTGAGCTGGAAGGGAAGTGTAGGTATCGATTCCACGACTGGCAGCGCGAGATGGCCCTGGAGAACGCAATTTACTGTGGATCCTCAGCGCTGATGTCTGCCAGAAAGCCCACTGTGGAGTCTGCCGTCCCCTGAGCCTGAAAGTACGGTAGAACTTTGCGAAAGGCTGGTTCCTGGGCAGGGGACCAGAGAGGCATGTATCGCGGGTTGACAAGCTTGAGTTCTGGCATGTCACGGAGATCGGTTGGCTGATGGATGGGATGCACAGAAGCCCCATTTCGATTCGACAAGCGAGTCAACAATCATCCATCCATCCATCCATCCATGGGTACCCAAGGTAGGCAACTCGCCTTGTCTTGCTGCTGTGTCCCGTCATCGAGTTGCTAGGCGCATTTCTCCTTTGTGGGGAGGAGACCCCCCTCCACCTGGACGACACCTCACTCTTTTTTTTTTTTAACAAGGGGTGGGCGGAGGCTAGGTGGCCTTGAGGGCTCCTTTCCCTGGTGATAACCCGCGCTAGTAAGCTAAAGAAAGAAACTACAGTTTGCATTTTCCGTGATTCACTGGCCAGTAAATCCTCTCGTAACTCATGGGATTGGATGCTTGGCCATGTTGTAAAGGCTGCGAGGTACTTTCCGCGTGACGGGTATGCAAAGACGACAGGAGCTGAGGTGAGCTCTCAAAAGTAGACTCCCTGACAGCCCAGTGCGAGCTTTCTCTCCTGGTGGGTCGGATATGAGATGCTGGCGTGGACACAGACCATCATTGTGTGAGTCTCTTGTGTCGGCTCTCAACTAGACTAGATACTTATCTAGGAATATGCGTGTCTAGGAATATCTCTCAATGAATATTATGTTGTGCATATGTTGCCGCTGTGCATCTTGCCTTCCAGATCCCGCGGCACCCATGTTCACTCTCTCTCTCGCTTCCATGACTTGCGTAAACCATGGACCGACGACTCATTTTTGAGGGGCCCAGACTTTTTAAGCCCATGGCATGGCTTTTTTTCGAGAATGACTCTGTTCTACGGGTACCGTCTGGCCTGACTCGAGAGGACCAGAGGCAGCCCGATTGACTCAGTAACCGTCGACTTCAAGTCCCGTAATGGATGCGGCTTGTTGCACAAGGTTTGACAAACGGTACATGTCCCATTGTCGAGGTGCATATCCAGCTTTAAACCCATGTCCACAAACGACCTCTTTTGTATCCTCACCACCACCACCGACGAATACCACACCATATCAGATATCCTATAATATTGACGACCGTCCAGTGTGAAACAGGGCCTCAGACTGGTCGCAACGGTCGGCCGAGAGGCAGCCTGCACATCGTCTCATATTGAAATGACTGGGTAGCACCGTTCAAGCTGGGGTGGCTAAGAAAGGGGTTGAATGAATGGATCGATGGGAAAAGAGTCGAGATTTAACAGTCCCGCTATGCATGCTATTATTACAATTATTCCCCGACCGGAAAAAAAAAAAAAGAATTCTTGGCCTCGCTTTTCGAAATCTAAACGATCATCTTGCGTCTGCTGCTCCATCTTGCAGCTTTTCTGGCCCCCTTTCCCACGCGACGCGGCTTCTTCTCCCCGGTGCTGGACTAGTACTTGCGTTTTTCGTGTAATTTACACTTACTTGCGCTGGCACTACCTAGCACAAAAGCTTGCATGTTGTGTGTGGGATGAACCCATTTTCTTCTGTTGTGTTCGCGTGCGCTCGGGCTTCTCTATTCCATATCGAGATAAATCAATGTCTCTGCTTGCTTTGTTTTCTCGAGAACAGTGAACCTCTGCGTCGGTGCTGGATGTGACAATTACAGGCGAACGTACTTTTGCCGAAACTTCCATTTCCCATACAGGGAGGAAATATGACAAGGGGAAACAGTTGCAGAGGAGATTTGAGATGCCTCAATTAAAATGCATATTAATGCACATCGTTCCAGCTCCCATCCCGTCCATGTCACGGCCACGTGTATGTAGACGAGGCACACACACACACACGGACGGGACACACAGATCCAGGTGCGGCTCGGACTTGACTTGTTCTGGATCTCTCTAAACCCGCTTCACTTTTTTTGCACGGACGTTACTTGAGCCCGTCGATGTTGTATCCGAGCGGATGCAGGGTGACTGACGTGACTTTTCTAACTCTGCAGATTTTAACATTGTGTGTGTGTGTGTCTCTTTGTTGTTGTTCAACAACAAGCCTTCCCGAATGCCAGTAGAGCGGCCCGTCGGACGGGAAGCCAATCATTCATAACGCTCAGACTTTGGTTGTACAGTGTGAACTCTCTCGGCTGTGCCTCTAGCTTGGCATTGAGTGGTGGGTTTAGAAACAAAAGAAAACATTGGGAGATCCTTATTGCCCGTAACCTAGGAGACCAACGCCCATCTTTTCTTGTCTGTGCATTTCTCCAGTTCATATGTGAATCTTCATGTCATTGTCCACAACAAAGCACAAAACGACAATTGTCACAATATACACATCTCAGACGATGAATTACCTTTCGTTGCCCCCTTTTGCTGTCCAGAATTGCCCCTCTTTCTACACCAAGTCTCCAAGCCAGGGTGATCCCAACCCGCCCGCCTGGGCCGTCCTTTCAGGGGTTCCTCTCCCTCCCCGGTCCTTTGGGTCGCCGTTCGTGTCCCATGTCCCAACCGCAAAGGCCAAGGCCCGGCTGGCGGTGGCCCTTGGAAGAGACCCGGGTCCCTGGAGATTGGCCACCTGGGTTAACGATAGCTAGGAGAGGGGTCGTTGAAGATGGAACAGTCACTGGATGAGAGACGTTGTCATTGTTGCCTCTGTGGTCCTTGTTCCTTGATCCTGTCGGGTCATCCAACGATATTTCTCAGATGGTAGTGGATCGCACTGTGATGAGACAGCTAGAGATCCATCCATCGTATCGTGAAATCCTTCCGGAGTAATAACTGTGACAAGTGATTGACAGAACCACCGTCATGGTTGTCAATCACCACTCGGCCGGGCCCCCCTCATCCATCATCATCTCCTTTTCTCCCCCTCGTCAGTTCAAATTCGAGAAGCCCACTAGCGCGGTACGCCCTATTTCGCCTCGCCCGGGCGTCGTTCCCCTAGAACCGGAGGGTCCCTCTCTGCTGGAATCCATGGGAAATCATCAAGCATCCCCCGGCCCAATCTCTTTTTGCCATGGCGCCGCCGGTCGCTCTCGGCTGGTATCCCCCTCCCGGAGATGGCGGCTCCAGAGTCACGCGGCCCTTGGCGCCCCTGACTTTTGTAAGATGAACTCTTTGTTCGAATTCCTCCAGAAGGGTCCGGCAATCGGATGCTATCCGCGTGTTGCTGAGTGGTGTCGCTCAAATTAGAGTCTTGCCCACCACTCTGAGCATCACGGGAGCACGTGTCTTGATAAACCTGGTCAACCGCACCGCAACGCGGTCATGCGACGTCATTCACAACACCCACCTCTATCAAGTTGACCCAGTTACACTTCTTTCTTGGATATCGAGGTATCACATCACACCGGTAGGTCTGCATCGCCCTGCACAAGTAGCAAGCAACAGCACCTGCTGAGCCACTCTCCTGCTTGGCGGGGGATCGACGTCAGCCGCCCCATCCATGCTTTTGAGCCTCACGGCTTGCTTCCAGGACACATTTGCCACCCGAGCTCCGCTTCGAGCAGGTGCTAGGCGAACGCCAGGCACCGACGCCCAAGATCTGCGTGACGCCCAAGCGAAAATCGTTCCCAGAGTGCCAGGCGGCCGGTCATCTACCACGCTGCTCTCTGCAGGCCTCCCGTGTTGCCGCCCTCCCGCTCTTGCATATCCTGCAGGTTCGGCCGTCCGTGACCGCTCCTTTTGAGGTGTACGGCGACGGGATGTCCGGTGCTTGTCAAGCGACGCCGCCGTTCAGAGCCAGCTGACCCCGATCCAACCACGATGCCCGGAAGGCCACCTGTGTCCGGATTCTATGCTCAGATGAGCGTCACAGGCTCAGGGGTGAAGACGCCTCAATGACGTCTTTGAGGGTATTTGCGGCAAACACTGTGCCAGCTGCATTCCATTCTTGTCATGGCTGGCCTTGCGAGGTCTTGAACCACACGTGGCGAGTCAGATTCCTTTCGATCTCGGCAGCGTGCTTCTTGAATGCTACATCATGATGAGTGGTCGGCACGGAGATAAGTACAGCCGTGTTTTTAAAGAATTGGTATTATGAAACACTGCCTGCATTGACGATGCTGGATTCTTGGTAGTTGACTGACCAACTGAGGCAGTGGAGGCCTTCACCGCTCGTTGTGACCAGTGCAACCTCGGTTCTGCAACATACGTAGTGGCCTAGTCGTTGTGTTGTCCTTTTCTACAACTAAGTGGTTCTTGCTTCAAAACTACGATAGATCCATATATGTGTTCTGGAATTCTCGGGCCTGACAAGCGATGCAAGGCAGCCCTATGTAGTCGGCGGTTACCAAGTTGAGCAAGTGAGCTGACGACTCCTGTCACAAGCCATCGTAGGCAGAGCTCGGATTGGACTTGATCGTGCACAGCCTTCTTCACCTGAGGGGTTCTGCCGCAGTAAATGTGCCAGCAAGTTTCGTCGTGACGAGTCAAATTACTCATCGTTCAAGGTCCAATGGGTAAATGGTTAAACAGACTGGTATGGAGTAAACCCGCGATGATGGAATGCCTCTCGTTGGCCCGGCTCTTAACCTTAAACCCATGCGACAAGACTGTTATTCCCCGAACCGAGCAGACAAATTTTTAGTGACTGCTCCGCCATCTGCTGGGCTAGGTTCGTATTATTCGTATTTAACCCAAAAAGAGCAATGGTTTTACAACGATGAAGTAGGCAACAAGATTGTATTTTCAACCTAGAGAAGGGAAATTTCAGTCCCGACGGACACGGCATTGGAAGTTTATGGACATTTCTATGGTTAACTCAGCCACCCTGCGCAAATTTGCGTCGGGCAACCGTTAGACGATGAGAAGGAACCGATTCCCTGCAACGGGGACCAATGGTATGACGCCTCCTGCAAATAGAACCAACAACAACGCGAGATTCGGACGACGAGGACAGAGCCTCGAGTCTAGAACTGCGTAGAAGAAACGTGCAGGTGTTGATCTTTTGAGAGTTGGTGTTCCCATTTGCTGCGCATTATGTAGGCTGACGGTCTGTTGGTCGCATATAGAGAGAGTTGAGTTGTATTATACGATAAGCATTCGAGGGAGAAGCATCAGCACGCGACAATTCCTGCTCAGATCTACGTCAAGCTCTTATATCGACGAATGACATGACGTTTCTGACAACAAAGTGTGGAGGCAAGCTCGGACTTGCAGCCTCTCGCCTAGCCCTGCCCGCGATGGTGGCCGCTTCAGGCAAGTCTCCAGGGGACGGCACAGTCGTGAGTGGCCTCATGTCGCTGCAAAGGAGCTGACGCGGCGCGGCGGAGCGTCTTGGCAGGCCTTTTGGAAACCACTTTTTTTTCTGTGATCTCAAGAGATCCAATCCAATCGAGAAACATGGGGACTCGTCGTCTAGGTAGGCTGCTGCTTATTCCCCTCAGCTGACCCCGGCTTGCTTTTAAACCACCGAGGCCCGGAACTTGATCTTGATCTTGGGGCTTTTGGACTTTATCTCTTCTGTAACTTGTTTGACAGAAGCTCTGCCCAAGAGGCAGATCATTGTTGAACCATGTATTTCCCAAAACCATTACTGGCGGTGATATCCGCCATCCTCTTCCTCACACTCTCCGCCAATGCCAACAAGTTGGAACCCGAGGGAGGCGTCCTACAACTCGTTACGGACGAACCACGTTTTACCTTTGACTACGAAACCAGGGATCCTCACGAAAAGAATTGGATCGGTCTTTACTACGAGGCAGGTCAAGGCCTGATTCCCAACTGGGGCGAGCAGTACACCAAGAACTCGGTCTCATGGAAATACGCACCCAAGCGCAAGGGCAGAGTTACCCTCGAGACACAAGGACTCAAGCCCGGTCGATATTCTGCCTTCTTTCACGCCAGGGACAAGTACGTGTGGTTGGCGCCGCCGTTTGACGTCTTCATCACCAAGAAGGAGGAGCACGACCTCGAGTTCGTCGTCGATGAGATTACCCTCCCCGATGCTCGTGGAAGCGACTGGTACACTGCCACAGTCGCCGGCCTGATTCGAGGTGGAAACAAGGGAGTCAAGTTCTACGATGGAACACCATTGCCAAACTGGCTTTGGCTTAGCACGGACGGCACTATCAGTGGCAAGCCATGGAGGTTGTCCAAGGCGGCTGAATTCGTCGTCTGGGCCAAGCGCGGTAACTCACTAGCATCTCTCAAGGTCAAGATTGGTGTGCGCAGCCGTACTGAAATCAAGGTACCTCAGCTCAGGGTCATGACTTACAACCTGTGGTTCGGCGGTGGAAAGTTCAAGGACTACCACGACAAGCAGCTGCGGTTTATTGTCAACTCCAAGGCCGACATCATCGGTATTCAAGAGGACGGCGACGGCGAACGGGCCAAGGCACTGGCTGAAGCTCTGGGCTGGCACTACTGGGCCAGCAAGGTGAGCCACAGCATCCTCAGCAAGTACCCCATCCGTTACACCTCGGGCAACATCAACAGGTCGGGCGGTGCCCGCATCGAGCTGGACAGCGACTGGCAGTCGGTCAACTTCTGGGTCGCCCACCTCAACTACAAGCCTTACGGACCCTACGACTTTTGCTACAGTGGGATGAAGGCAGACAAGGTGATGCAGCGCGAGTACGACAGCGGTCGACCGACGCAGGTTGAGGATACGCTCAAGGCTATGAAGTACGACCTCCGGACCGCCGACATCGAGCCTCTCTTCCTCGTCGGCGACTTTAATGCGCCGTCGCACCTTGACTGGACCGATAAGCGCAAGAAGAAGAACTGTGGCCAGGGCAAGTTCAACTGGCCCACGTCGATGAAGCCCACCGAGGCCGGCATGATCGACTCGTACCGCGTGGCGCACCCAAACCCGGATCAGGATGAGGGAATCACGTATGGACCCATAACACCATGGAACAAGGACTGGGGCAAGGAAGAGCCGCATGAGCGTCTCGACTTTATCTACTACATGGGTGCTGGGGTCGAGGTGGTGGACTCGTGGGTTATGAAGCCTCCCAAGTCGGGACACCCCCTGGATGAGTGGACTTCGGATCACTCGGCTGTCATGACGTTGTTCAACCTTAGTGACGTTGAAATTGGCGATCTGAGAAAGTAAGGGCATATATATCTAGCATTATGTGTTATGAATTGTAGCAAGTCATTTACAAGTCCAAAAGTAAAGCAACGTTCACCGGCATAGGGCATGATGGCTTGATTGTGTGCAAAACTGTATCCCTCGGACTGGGTTGTCTCGATCTGCCCTTTGGGTATGCTATGAGGTTGAATAACTTGAAAATGGCAACACTCATGATCCATTACATTGGTAGGAATACTTGACATGATAAATGGTGAAGTGATTGGATAGTACATGTTGATTCGTTCGTATCACCAAATGGAGACGTTGGGGTTCTAAAGCTCCAGTTGCAAATCCAGAATGGTAACACAGTGAAATCCGGCTTACACCTGCGCAGGCCCGATAGCCCCCTTGACAACCTCATCCAGATCCTCCTGCTGGAGTCCAAATCGTTCCATATCAACCACCTTATGGTTGTAGTTTCCTCCGAGCCCCTCCCGAAGCAGCAAAGAGGACAGCTTCTCAAGGGCAGCCATCATCTCCCCCTTCTGGAGCCTCTCATCACACTCTTTCCCAAACTCATAAATATACTTCTCCTTGATCTCCCAATCCGCATCAGTAGTCCCAGTAGCGCGTTGCACGCTCTCGAGCATATCCCTCTGTGAGATACAGAAGGAGCTGACGTAGAACGGCTTATTCTTGTACGCAGAGAGTTCCTCCTCAGGCCGGCTGAGAAGCTCAGCCACAGCAGCGCCGACACGCTTGAGAGTCGACGTGTTGGCCTTGATGTTGCCGCCGTTCCAGATCTCGGCCTTGTGTTCCTTGACGTTGATGCCCCAGCAGTTCATCTTGAGGGACCAGTCGAACCAGAGGTTGTTGACCACGGCGACCCAGCTGCTGACTCCGAGCTGCTCCACGAGGTCTCGCAAGGCTTTCTTCCCCGATATGATGGGTTGCTCGCGGGTCAAGTCCAGAGCTTCAATGTCGCTGCCGAATTCTGTGGGAAGGATGTATGGCACGCCTGCTTTAGCCGCGGCGCGGATGAAGGACTCCTGGAGGCCCATAGCCATGGGGCTGAGCTGCAGGATGAGAACATCCTGGCCTTTGAGGGCGGAGATAAGGAAGTCCTCATTCGAGTAGTCACCCTTGAGGACCGTGACGCTCTCGGGGAAAGTGGCAGACGAGTCATTTCGGGAGATGGCCGTGATGGTGTGGATGTTCTTGTCAAGGAGGGAGCTCAAGGTGCGAGAACCAATCGTTCCAGTTCCACCGACAATGGCAATCTTGCGAGCCTGGAGGGACATTTTAGTGATTTTTGGAGGCGATTAGATTGTTTATTATGATGGTGGTTGTGATGATGGTTGTGAGACTGGTTGCTGGTGTAAGTGAATGAGTGATATTAAACACTAACAACCGATGGGAGACAACCTTCTTATACCTCAAAAGCTTTCCATTATGGAGAAAATCCATCATATACATCTCATAATCACAAATATTATGTCCGTATCAAGTCCGTATACAGGTCCGTATCTTTCAAGTCCGTCTTCAAGTTGGAGGGAATCGCCCGAAGGATTCGCTAATTCGGCCGGATATCGTCCGTTTCGGACGAGTACGACATTGTCCCCCTGTTTGCATTCCATTCAAATTTAGTTCACTTGGATTACACGCATATGACCAATATAACGTGAACAGAACGTGGTCATTTAGGGACTGTGAAGGCTGTTTCTTACCATAAAGCAGTCTTCATGTTATGGGTAGAATTGAATAGGTCCGCCGGGGCCAGCAAAAATGGTAGGATAAGAGTATCCGAAAGTTTGAATGCAGTTAGAGAAACATTAAGGTTTTCATGTACTACATTCTTTGGGGTGGTAATACGGGAAACACATGATTGGTGCACCAAAGGCTCAGCAGATTATCTGAGTAACAGAGGTCGGGGACAGATTGGAATGTAAAAGAGAGGGTCATCGGTCGTTAGAGCAATTAGTCAACCCTCTCTCAACTTTTCCGTCAGTAGTTCCATGTTACCTTGGATGGATAGAAGTATCCTTATTTATAGAATTATTTCTCATTGTCAGCTTAGAGCATAAACTTGTTGAGTAGTTTGACTTTACCTTGATTGTGTCTTCATTGGTGTTTCGTCCAGGTCCCCGGCATGGAAAATGCTCGGCTAACGGCAGCCACTGCAGCCACGCATCAGCCACAGCGGGACACGATCGTCTCCAAGGTCGAGCCGCCTTGGTTTCAACTGTCGCCGACAACGACATCCAATATCAACCATCGAGCAGCCATGTGCTCTCTCGCTTGACAGAAAACCACCAGCTGCCACGTCTGTCTCGGGAAGCACTCCAGTACATGCTTTGGCAAGCATGACTGCAAGCAGGATTGCCTGGGCAAGTCGCAGCCGTCGATATGCGGCGGCCCGTCGCGGGCGTACAGCAATCAGACTGCCGCTTGTCCAAAGGTGAGCCTGAATAAGTACCAACACAGCTCCTCCGCCAGGCACCCTGGAAACTTGGAAGAAGTCTCTTGCAAGCCTGCACCCTTTCATCTTTTCACTTTTGTTCTTTTTGGCGACTCTCACGCACTGGAAGACGACGTTTGACAGTCGCGATATCACAAGTCGTCTTTCTCTCAGCCTCGGTGGTGGCCCAGCTTCCACCTCGGGTTTACTTCGGGCCCAGCAACCAATGCCAAGCGTTTGTCCTTGTTTGGCAAGTGCCAGCCTAGCAGGCAGGTGCGGGACAGTGGTGCTTGAAAGCTACAGACAAGGTACCTCAGGCAAGTACCTTCTCGCAGACAGATCTCCCTCGCCCAGACTGGCAAGGCAAAGCAGAGCCTGAGCAACAACATCAGCAGCACCCGCTAAATTTCTGCCACCACGATCCCTCGATCCCGCGTTTCCCACCATCAACAACATCTCACGACGACTCGACCGATCGGAAACCGCGTTCGAATCCGCATCCTTCCATCAACAGTTTTTTCCCAAATTTTATTCCCGATTTTTTTTTACGCGACCACTCCTACAATGGCGGGCGGAAAGGGCAAGTCTTCTGGTGGAAAGAGCTCCGGCGGCAAGACCAGTGCCGCCGAGGGCTCCAAGAAGCAACAGAGCCACTCTGCTCGCGCCGGTCTTCAGGTGAGTTTTGGACACGATATCAACCAGAGGAGGACGGCCTTGTTTCGACCATCGATTTGCGCGCATCCCAAGTCCCGCATACCACGCATATCAAGTTTCACGATCCGCCTTTCGACGCGTCGACCATCTCCGCACGGCAAGAAAAACCTTTTCATGACGACGGCGCATTCATTTTTCGACTCTGCCGCTGTGCCTGCACCTATGCGACGGGTCAACGAGGGGCTGCCGATGTTATGGGACGGATAGCGACATTGCTCGCGTGCGGAGCTGATGCGGGACACCGGGATGCGCAAGCAAAGACGAGTCGGTGTGCGAGGCTGCATCGCGCACTCTGGAATTCATCCCGGCGTTTACTGACAGCGCGTCTCCCAGTTCCCTTGCGGCCGTGTCAAGCGTTTCCTCAAGCAAAACACTCAGAACAAGATGCGCGTGGGAGCAAAGGCTGCCGTGTACGTCACTGCTGTTCTCGAGTATCTGACAGCTGAAGTCCTAGAGCTGGCAGGCGTAAGTTTTCCGAGCCACAGCTGGTGCCTGACGCCCAAACTAACAGTCCCATGACAGAATGCTGCCAAGGACCTCAAGGTCAAGCGTATCACGCCCCGCCACCTCCAGCTTGCCATCCGTGGTGACGAAGAGCTCGACACTTTGATCCGCGCGACGATTGCATACGGTGGTGTGCTGCCACACATCAACCGCGCACTCCTGCTCAAGGTGGAGCAGAAGAAGAAGGCCAAGGCGCTCGAGGGTTAAGCCGACGACTTGATCGATCCGGGATTGGTTTTTGCTTTGCTTGCTTGCTTGGGTCTTGTGGAATGCTGGTTTATGGGACGGTAATGCAGAAATGCTTTGATTCGAATTCGAAGAGGCGCCGCAAGATGGACGAATGCTGGCACGACAACGACAACGACGGCGGCTTGGATAGCCGATGGAAGGTGCTTGCCCTCTGAAAAGGCACACGAGGAGTCTTGGCGTCAACTTACGAGAAGCCGGCGCCGATGATGAAAAGGCCCACGCCATGACGGGTCGCTGTGTGCCATTTTGGCAGCGAGAGCCGTGTACAGCAGCTGTGCGTACGCCTCGGCGTGGTGTATGAGATGAGGCATGGACCGTTGTGCTGATGGACTGGATTAGGTAGACACGGAGAATACGAGTTCCTGGTTGAGTCGAGTCGAGTCAGGTCACGGAGACGGTGAAGAGTTACGAGATAAGGTTGGAGTGCAATTGTCAATTCGCTGTATGATTGAGGTTTGTCAACTATTAATGAAATCCCGCTGTATCCCCTCTCAGATGACCTTGTAGCTGCTGTCATGCATCATGTCCTTCCTTGCTAAACGAATCTCACTCTCTTTGCTGGGTGAGGTTTCTGGTTCTTGTCAGTCACAACTATGAGAGGAATCGTTGTTTTGCCTACCCCATAGGCGCTGATAATCTCGTCATCATCATCAATGCTCTCTGGGCTCGTCATGGAGATGTCTCCTTCGATGTCCATCTCCAGCTCTGGTAGGAGGCGGCACAGGGGTGACTTTGGTTCGTCGCCTTTACACGGCGGCCTCACCCCTCCCACGACTTGACCTCCAGGGCAATAGAGACCCGAGACCATTCGCGTATGCGCAGCCCACCGTTCCCGATGACACTGGCTAGGATAATCGCAGTCCTTATCGCATGAGTATGTCGCTTTAATGAATTTGGCTCTTCGCTCTTCTGTGATTTCGATCCTCCTCTTCCTCTCAAGTTGTCTCGTCAAGGCTCTGCGCTCCTTACCCACAGAACCATCAAGTTCTTTTCCTGTTCGCCGCTTCCAACCGTGCGGATCTTTTTCGTATGCGCTTCTGAATCGACGCCAGTCGTTGTACATGGTCCAATACTCATAGTGAAAGGAGCCAAGCGGGATCTTGTTGTTCCTGTTGATACGACGACGGCGAGCCGTGGGGGGCGACCTAGATTTCCCAACGTAGACCGTCTCAGAGCAGGTGAGGCAGCGGCGGGTGACGGAGATGTTGTAGTTGGTGTTGCAGCGCTTGCAGTGCCAGTACCAGGAGACGGGGTAGTTGAAAGGGGGAGTAGGAGATGGAGTCGGCGACGTTGTGCTGGTCATGATGATACTTTTTTTGGTGTTGTAGACGAAAAAAAGGGCCTTTGAAGCTATGTTGAGTAGGAAAATAGGAAGTTGTTCAGATTCGGTCAAGAAGTAGTTTATCTATGATCGTTTGGAGCGTTGACAGCTGAGAAGTTGCCTGAACAAACGAGTGAAAGGATTCCCATGAGCATTGTCGATTTCGGGACTTTACTTTGTTAACGGGCCTTTGTTTAGTGACAATGAGCGCACTTTCCCGATTGGAAGAGGAGAGAGTAGAACAAGGATAGAAAGCTGTGTTGTTCTAATTAAGAGATACGTTTGAGTCGGGAAGTGTGTTTTGATCGGGTGCTGGTCGAGGTGAGGTCAGCACTGGGTCGTCACTGCTCAACGGCTTGTTCTTGTTGTAATGATATCCTCGAAGGAGCGACTCCCCTCGAGTGGAAGGGATGCAGAATTTGATCTTTATTTCATTCTGCAAAGTCTGGAGTTTAGGTAGTGTGGTTTGCTTCAGGAATTGTATCAGGAAGAACAAGAGGATTGAGGATATTCGCGCTGCATGCAACAAGATCAATAGACTCGCGATTGGACTCTTAAGGCCATCTTGAATTATAATTTATCCTGTTCCTGTAATCCATGAGCGCCCACAAAGAAACTTGCGAAATTGACGCAGATGAATGTGCAGCGCACGCGCTCAACATCGTGGGCCAAGCGGGCTGCCCACAATATGAAGGCTGGAGCAGCAAGTCTTTGAGCCGTTTGCTTAACACGTGGGTTCTTTCACCTCAAGTTTGTTTTTAGACGGCTTCATGGTCCGGTCGAGAGATTATTAGGTGGCTCGCTACCTGACAATGGGGAAGCGAGTTCCCAAACAAAGCCCTTGTTGTGCCATTTTGTTAACCACCAAAGGCGGTTTTAGCAACATCCACGCCAATTATCCGCACGTGTAAATTCTTAGTTTCACAAGTGACTTTGTGCCTATTCGTAAGCTTGGTCTCAAGCTCACAGCCTTGAACCTCCTTCACAAGTCATGTTCCGGTGCGGATGCCTCAACCTTTAAGCTCGATCGCAAATCCCTTTATTTCTCGACACCTTGAGAAGGAGCATGCCTTGATCAAGTCTAAATGCTCCTATCTGGAGGTGTTTAAGTGATTTTATATGGAATACAAGTGGTTATTCCTCAAGTTCAATCTCGTTGCACTAGACCTCCACCATTATTATTCCCGCTACAACCATCTTGGAGCCATCAAGCATAATCTTAGAGACATCGTTTCTGCAATGATATCTGCTGAATCCCATTTTAAAACTTCTCCATCACCTTATCATTATTATGAAACCTTTCGATCTCCAAGCGTGACTGCAATTCAACACTCATGGATGTCTGGGCCTGGATACATGTCCATGTCCATGTACAGGGTGCCTCCCCATCATGTCAAGATATTCTTCCGAAACTGTCAACACTTCGATAAGACCTTTTTTTTTCTCCATGGTAATAGCAAACGCCTGCTGATGTTATGTAAACGCCGGTCCTCCATGGTGAGGTCAAAGGTCACCACCATTCTAGAGGTGAAGCTATTGCCAATTTGGGATGAAAGACCATGTCTGCCTCGAGAGCATTTGTGAACGAACGGCTACCATCAGAGCAAACGCAATGATATAACACATAAAATTACCCTATAAATCTTTTTGATCGTCTCGCAATTGAAGTTCTCGTCGATACAGCTCATTGTCCCTATCAAAGTCAATTGTTCATGTCCGTTTACCAATCAATGCCTCATCGTAGAACTGAGGCTGGCATGTAAACGCCCTCGCACAGAATCCAACCTCTATACCGAATTAAATCCTCGAATTAATTTCTCATCTCCATCTTGTTCTCTCACAAGATATCATCCCATTCAAGCTCCCCCAAGTCTCAAGGAGCTTCCAAGTGTCGATACACCACGTCGACCCTTCCCAAGAGCGCTGCAACCTTGCAAGAGGGGATCGTAAGTATCCCTCTTCGAAAGGGGGTTCTTTGACTAATTATACCCGTGTATCAGACTCGAGGAACAATGGCGGACGACAAAAACACCAAGATGCAGGCTGAAGAAGATCGCCTTCTGATGCCACCTCCTTCTCGACCTACCACTCGTCAAACCCGATCCTCTCCTCAGAAAGGATCTCCCCAGAAAGGGTCTCCCCAGAAAGGGTCTCCCCAGAAAGGGTCTCCCCAGAAAGGGTCTCCTCGAAAGACTGATGAATTCACCATGACGCTTCGATCTCAAAAGAGCAAGAACAAGAAAAAGGGTAAGGGCAAGAAAAAGCCCGAGCCTGTCGCTGCCTCTGCCGACACCGACACCGACACCGACGCCACGGAGGCCAACGACAACGTCGACAGTGAAGGGCCAGATGATGACACCAAGGAGCAGGAAGATGACCTTCCTCCCATCGAACCCCTCACCGAGCAGGAACGTCTGCTTTTTCCTGGCATCCGCATCAACGACCCAGAGCCCGAGCCCACCTGGCTCTTTGAGACCATGACCCCCGAGGAGGCAGAGCTCTGGCGCGAGTTGGCTCCTCAGGCGGGTGATCGTATGTTGACTGTCGACGAGGTTGACAAGCTTTGCGATGAGTTTTACAAAGAGTCTCGAGAGTAATTCTGATTAGTCTTTGTGAGCCTGGCAAGGGACGGAAGCTGGTTCATGTCATCATCAGGCACAGGGGGAGACAAAGGATTAGGAGTGGATATCAGTCCATTCTTCATGACATGCCGCTAGCATTATCCAACAAGATAACAAAGACAGGGCTTCAAAGAGCCGCCAATAAAACTCGTATCAATCTCATGCTTTGTCCTTACAGTCGCCATCGGTGACCAGGGTGCTTCCAGTCCAGGTTCGCAATCTCCTCGGGGCTCTTGCCAGCCAGCTCCTGCTCAACATTTCGCTTGTCTCGTCGGCTGTTGTCCCACTTCATCCACAGATAACCACTAATGCTCAGCAGGAAGATCATGCATCCGCAGGCCAAGTTAAGGCCGTTGCCAGTAGGGAAGTGAGGGGCATCCTTGACGAGATAGGACCAAGTAGCAATAAGACCTCCAATGTTGCCAAACATGACCTATATAATGTTAGTATCCAACAATTTCATAAAGGCAATCCTGAAAACTCACGTTTAGACCAATAGCACTGCTTCGAGCAGTGTCGCTCACTACGTTGGCGCTGATATGTGCGTTCGTCATGGTTCCCAGCACCATGCAAGTGCTCGCAATCATGAAGCAAGCGCCATACCGAACCTCAGCCACCTTCGATCCAAGGAACATGGCGTAACCGGCAATGACCGTCGGCGCTGAAAGAATGATGAAGATTTGGCGCTTGTCAAGGTACCAACTGAGAGCTGGGAAAGCAACAGCAAAGAAAGCACCGACTGCGTAGGGTGGCACACTGTAGAGCTGCTTCTGAACGGTGCTGTAGTCGGGGTAGATGGTGCCAACAATGGTCGGGAGGAAGAAGGCGAGACCCTGGACAGTGATGTTGTTGAAGAGGAAGATGAAGGCAATCTGGACCGTGATTGGGTTGGAAATACCGCGCCAGAGCTTGACCCGGTCGATGCCATCAACGACTTCGGTCTGAGCCAGACGCTCCGACTTGACTCGAGCAATGCACAGCTCCTTCTCCTCCTGAGTCAGCCACCGAGCCGTCTCGGGTCGGTCAGTCAGGGAGAAAAAGGCAATGAGACTGAGGCCAACGGTGATGATGCCTTCAATCGCAAAGATCATGCGCCAGTGGTGAAGGCTGCCAAAGTGATCAAGCTTCAGGATTCCACTAGCGAGGAGACCTCCAAAGGCACCGGCGAGAGGAGCCATGACCATGTAAAGCGACAGACGGAACGTCAACTCGGCGCGCTTATACCATCGGGATAGGTAATAGGCGATTCCTGGAAGCATACCGGCCTCAAAGATACCCAGGAGAAATCGTACACCGCAGATGGCGGCCTGAGTCTCGACGAAGGCGGTGGCGATACTGACGATGCCGAAGAGGAGCGATGTGAGAGGGAGGAACCAGCCAGGGCCCATCCACTTGCAAGTAACGGTGGCGGGGATTTCAAAGAGGATGTACGAGATGTAAAAGACAGAGAGAATCTTGTTGTAGTCGTAGCCCTCGAGCTTGAGATCCTCAGTGAGTCCGGCGATACGCGCGTTACCTGAGAGGTCAGACTCTGCAGTCACAAAATGAGTTGAGTCACTCACCAATATTCGCTCGGTCGATGAAGCAGAAGAGGTAGAGAACCGAGACAGTCGGCACGGTCATCAAGTCCAGCTTCCATCGTAGTTTGCGCTCGGCGACGGGGTCGAACTGAACAAGTGAGTTGCCGTAGCTGATATATTCATTAGCAGGGACACCAGGATGCTCGTCAATTCAACCCACGCATCAGTAGCTGCGTGACCGTGTCCGGCAGCATCGTGAACAGTACCACCGGTGTACTTGACATTCTCAGTCTGGTCGTCGAGACCCTTCTCCTGGTCCCTGTCGGAGTTGGTCATGATGGGCTGCAGCGAGACTGAGAGGAAAGAGTTGGACGCTGGCGACAGAGGTATGACCCTGAACCGGTGAGTCTTGAGAGCAAAACTCGGGAGCAGGAGTGGAGGTTGAGTGTCCAAGTGTTTGTCGAGTTGCAGATCTATCCAAGCGGGAGGAGCAGACAGTGACCTTCAAATAAAAAAACAGGCCGGCGCCCCAATAGCAGCTTTCGGCCCTCGGCCTACCGTCTTGGGATTAAACCCCAGTCGGTTCTCGAGTCTGGAGGATTAGTTGATGCAATGGCTGGCTCTCCACCATGTGACGGGGGGAGGGATTGGTTGACTCGGGGATATGGACGCGCGTGTGGTGTGGGTTCTCAAGAATGAGACGACGCATGTGTTGCCATGTCGCAGTTGATAGTTTGCTGCTTGTGCACACTGCAGCCAGACGGAAAGAGCTCATTCGTGCCTTGCTTCTTGACAGCAGCTCCCTCATAACCGAGTCAGTCCAAATCAAGTGATGACCGGCAAGGTTTCATGGCACCAAGGCCTAGCCGCAGAGTATGGCCTTTAGTAGCGTTGGACTGGATGCGGGGAAAGTGTTGGAGATGAAGTGGATGGATGACAGATGATGATGGCATCCTGGGTTCTGAAAATTGTTTAGCCACAAACTGCGGTAGCCACCACGTGGGTTAAGCTTAAGCGCAGGAACTACCCAGCCAACCTCTTTCCCCGCGCGAAAAGTACTGTCGCTCTCCAGCAAATTAAAGCCGCGAAAAATGTACCTCTTCTTCTCCAGAAAGGTACATCGACTCCAACTTCTCTTGCCTCCTCTTTGACAGCTCCGAGGAGAGGTTCCCACATTCGGCTCCGTGTCCGCTCCGACATCCGGGGCCGGGCACGGAAAGCCAACAAACAACAGGCTTTCCCCAGGTTTTTTTTTCTCTCATCCCGCATTTTAATCTGACCACAAAAACAAGGACGATTAGAAATCTCCCTCGCTAATGAGATTGAATTCCCTGTACCCCAGATTTCTGGGGTAATTCGGCCAGATTCTGGAGCGCCCTGAAGGAGTCGGGGGTGGGCGCTTGAGGGGCCGTGGTCCGTGCCAAGAAACGGTTCGGCAGTTGGAGTCGGCAACGACTCGAGACCTCTCTTCTCTCTCTTCTCGGACATTTCACGGTGAGCTTCATGCAATATTTCTCTGGGGCCCCGGATGTTGCTCTGATATGGCAAGACGTGGATTGCTAGTGGCAATGGCTTGGCCTAAGCAGCTCCATTATACCCCAGTTGATGACACTCATAACTCGGCATCGTCGTGATGCTCAGAGTATCGTCCCAGATTCATAGTTGACACACCATCATCGCCACATTAACTCTTCGGCTGTTGCAGTCGGCTGCTATTCATATCGTCGAGTACAGTTCTAACTCGTCTATGCACTTGATGCCATCTACCAGTCTACCTTGAATCTAACCCCGTCATACAGTTACAGTACACTTCGTCTATCTCTCATCCGTCGTCCCCTGTCCTCGTCTTCACCACACCCCTGGAATCACTGCCCACTTCTTTCCCACCTTGTCCTCCCCAAACCTCTCCAAGTACCAACGCTTCCCCCTCACCGCCCGCGGCAACATGGCAAATATCTCGTTGATGAGAAACGCCCTCGCTGGAGCGCACCCCCATCCGGCTGCCATCCAGAACCCAGCCCACTCCACCCATTCGCATAGGTAATGCGGGTACAGCATATACCTAAACAAACCCGCCTGCGGGATCTGATAGTGCTTCTCCACGTTTGCCTTGGCCTCGTCGCGCCGAGCCCGTTGGGCCTCCCTTCGGCGGATCTCTCGGAGTTCCTCATCGTGAAAGAAGTTGCCTGACAGTCCAAGATAGAAGATGAGGATTCCAGCCGAGAACTGAAGGATGGACGACTGCGAGGCCCATGCTTCCTCAGTGGTTGGGCCGTAAGCAGCAAGCCAGGAGCCCAGACAAGTCGCGTTGAAGATCTGGAAGCTGAACCCAAGCAGCCACACTGCGATGTGAAGTGGTGACATGGATGGTTGGAGATAGGGGAACATGACGGCGCGGTAAGAGTAGTGGATTACCTGCGTGTTGTGTTAGCTATCCCCTCATAAGGCGCCACTGCACGATCCCGAGGTCCCAAGCTAGCTTCGGCTCCCCTACACGGCAACGGCAACGGACGCGGGTAACTTACAAACAAGCCCGCAAGCACCTTATTCTGCCAAGGCAGATCATCGATGCCGTACTGCTCAGGAAGGGTGTTCATGAGGTACAACAACGTCAGGAAGCCTGGGGCCTCCATGGTCAACCAGCCTATGCGGCCTGGGAGGTTCAGGCGGCTTGCCACCGATGTCTTGCCCATGCCATACCATTTGGTGAGCCATTGGATTGAACCGACCTATGGGTATTGTCAGAACATGTGCGGTGCATGGGCATGTGCTGTGCCACTCACAATCGGATAAGAGATTTGCCAGATTTTAAGGATGAGGTCGTAATGCTCCCGGGTGGGTGGCAGCCACCCTTCAATGATGGCCATGTTGACAGTCAATGGAAACCGACACTGAAGCCGTGCAAGAAACAAGAGTATTGGTACAGAATTAAAACGGCTTGAAGTTGCTAGACTAAGGAATTCCAGCTGATGAAAAATGTGTTGTGTTGTCAATGACACTGGGATCTTTTGTCAAAGCATCCATGATGTCAACTAACTGGCTGCTGGGCGACGTCTATTTTGACGACTGTCACCGCCTGCCTGATTTAGCGGGAGAGTCGAGGGCTCTTGGATTCTGTCGAGCTGCTCGTTCGTTGCAAAGATTTTTATTGATTAGAAAGGAACCCATCAATTTAATTTTCATCATTATCCGAAGCCTTGGTCGCTATGAAGTGAAATGTGGTGGTTGTCACCTTGCATAAGGGCGCAGATCCCTTCCTTCAGTCACACGACCTCAGTCACTGTAACACTTCTCAGAACTTCACAACCGTTTTCACCATGTGTAACTGATCGAATGAATTATTTTCTGCTAACCTCAAGGCTTTTTTATCAATAGTTCATATACTTTCTTTTTCGGCCTATGACATGGGCTCGATTTGCAGTATCGTCCAGATCGCTGGAGATAGAATCTTGGCTAAGTACAAGAAGAATACAGCCAAGACAGATGTCTTGTTTCGTTCGGCTTTTTCAGATTTTCTTCTAAATAACAAATTAATGACGAGACCCATTGTCTGTTCCTCCGTGTGATTGCCGCTAATGTCCATGTGCAAGCCGTCAGGCTCAACCCCCGACCTTTATAGTCAAGAATCTTAGGTGCTCTCGGTGTAATATGGCGTGCGTCTGTTCGTTTATATATGGTCCTGCTTGCCACGTCCCAAGCTCTGTCAATGCCGCAGGCTGTTCGGATAATGACGAGATCTGTCCATGTCCTTCAAGCTGCCCGTTACCCTAAACCTGCCTTATGAGATGACAGGATCGTTGGCCGGTTTCTTTCAGGTACACTCACGCACCCCCCTCGAGTGATCTGTGCTGGACCGTAGCGAAGCAGGGCGCCGCTGTCTTCCAAAGGGTTCCCCTGCACCCCATCATTAGGCCAGTTTGCCACTTCGACGGGGCTGGCAAAACAGCGACGAGATCCGTGACCCAGGCTCCGTCCGCTACCCGTTCAACCGGGGGCGGAATCACTGAGTGTTGCTATGTGTGCCATGCGAACTATGTATAAGGATACCCTGGACACCGAACAAGAGTGTTACCTTGCCGCCCCGGCATTGGGAGCAAATGGTGTCTTACACTGGACACTATATACCCATCACGAAAGGGCTGTTAGCGTATATCCAATTGTGTTAGTCTAAGCATCCCAGAGAAGAGCTGAAGGGTGGCCTTTGAAGATGAGACCAGAAGGGAAGCTGAGGATACCTTGCTACTGTGCACGTTGTGATCGCACACCCAACATTGTAAGGCCATGCTCTTCGGTTTCGAATTAACGATGCTTCTAGATAGGAGGACTCGCGGTGGTCACCCTTGTTAGGGGACAAGAGCCTTGAGGTGGAAAGCCAAGCGACATGATTCTCAAAGTCTGGTGAAGTCGCAGTCCGCAAACAAGCCTGATATATGAAGGGTGAGAAGGGATACGAGCGACACGCTGTAGACAGCTGCACCGACTTTCACAATTTTTGCCTGCAAAGCCCTTATGTTGTCCGAGGATTTTGTAGAACTGGTACATATATATAGGCTCTATTCTGTCTTGAATGTTGGGAATTAGCTGGTCTCGTGGATAGAAGGCACCGTTGACTTTCGGGCCTTGGATGAGCAGTATGGGTGCGTATCCTATGACTCTGGTAAATCGTTCATTTTCTCATTTTCTCTTCCCCAGAGCTTGGTAGGGTCGATGAAAGGATTGTCATCTTTCTATAGATGCACTGTGATTCATGATCCACCGTTCAACATGCCCAAGTTGAGGATCAGCTGGAAAACTCTAAAGGAACAAGGAAGAGTGTGTCAAGTATAAATATAGAGGAATGAAACAAGGTACAAAGCAACACGGTGAATTTATACTTCTAGGTAGAGTGATTTAAGCAAGGATTGTAAGTGGTAATATGACTTTTGGGTCTTTGTTTGTGTCCTGTGTGCTTCATCACTCACTCCTCCAACAACATGAGTAAGCTATAACCGTGTGGAGAAGGAAGAGGGCCGCCTGCCTAAAGACAAGCAAGATTGTCAGCAGAGTATAGGTCTACAATGATTGGCCAACACGGTTCTTGAAAGGATTTCAATATGATGCCGTAAGTTGCTTCTGGATGGTTAATTGCCACTGTTCAGTTGATGTGATGTTGGCCGACATCACCATTTGTTACACCCCCGCCGCATTGCCTGATGGCATAAGAATATTATTTGGCGAGGGTGAAGGGTGTGATTGATGTTTGAGAGGTGGTGGAAGCGAGTTTGCTAAATAATACGTGTAATGCAGCTTGTCGCTAACCTAAGCAGCCAACTTTAAAGGAAGAGGGCAAATATCTAGGCAATAAACACTTGCAAGACTATCATAAGTTTTGCCCATTGGTTTGCGCTTGTATGCAAATTGAACGAGTTGTCAGATGTTTCCATGTTCTTCTTCTGATTCACTCCATGGAGGGTGTTGAGGCAAGAGCAAGCCATCACTTGTACGCAACTAGGGATTGCATGTTGGACACTACGTCCAAAAACTGACCTGCCAAAACAATGAGAACACAGCAAGAAGAGCAAAATGAGGAATCGCTCAAAAATGCAAAAAGAAATACCCGTGTAACACAGGTGGCTGGATCTCTCCCGCCGGGAATTGAACCCGGGTCTCAAGCGTGACAAGCTTGCATACTGACCACTATACTACGGAAGATGACAGGCGTTGAGCGCCTGTTGTAGTGAGGGGATTGTGATTGGGAAGGTGATTGAGGGGATTATATACCCCACTGGTTTTTAGGGTAGGTTAGTGTTATACCATCACCCACTGACATGTTGAATGTGCTATTGATATTGTTAGAGATCAAATTTCCTTTGGATACTCTAATTTAATGGAATTGGATCTTTACTTCCATATCAAACTCTACCGCTCAATGCCTGCATCTCTCGATACAACTATCCGGCGTCCATGGCTTGAACCTTGAACGTGGTGATCTCGGCCACTTACACCGAAGTTCGGCATGTGAACGGCCGAGATATCATTCTCGATCTCGAATTCTTGACGAAAAGAACTGCAATTGGGATGAATTCTAACCTATAGATTCAACTGTTATACAATCATATAACAGATCCTTCATGCAAGCCATATACCCCAAACCAAGACATGACTCTGCCCGTTCCTCGGAGCTCCAAGGTCCATTGCGGGGTAGCTATCTGTACCTCCCAGCTTGGACCCTCCGCTGCGACAAGTCTCCAGGACAAGAGTCTCCAACAAGAGGAGCTCGAACGAGCATGGCGCCGAAGCATCCGCTGATGAAGATGGCACAATTGGGCCTTTGCCCCGCTCGTTGCTGAGTCGGAGTTGTCTCCTACGCCCTACAGTACATACGTATCTCAAAATCTGCCACCTTACGTAGAAGGGCAGGTGGCCATTGCGGGCATGTAGGTTACCTTTGACTCACCTGATGTCTACTTGACCATTCTTCAACCTCGCATCTCTCTCTCGTCCAACGTCAGGTCAGCGATTGCACAATGGCTACAGCTTCTACTATCCGTCTGGGCACTGCCTCTCCGGGCACGCAGGAGTCTACGCCTGCTACCATCGCCCTCATCGACACCATCGCTCAGCGCGCGGCTGCTTCCAACATCGACATCCTCCTCCTTCCCGAAGCCTTCATCGGCGGGTACCCCCGCGGGAGCAGCTTTGGCTGCGAGATCGGAAACCGCTCTCAGGAGGGCCGCGACGAGTTTGTCCGCTACTTTGAGCAGGCCATTGACCTCGGCGACACTGTGGGACCCGGTGGTGGAGGCGCGGGTGTCAAGTGGGCAAAGAGGCAGCTCGGAGGGGATGACGATCAGGTCCGTGGAGATGGCTCGCGTGAGGAGCTTGAGCGGATTGCGAGAGATACCGGTGTCTTTATCGTTGTTGGATGTATTGAGAAGGCTGGTGGAAGTCTGTATTGCTCTGTCGTTTACATCTGCCCCAAGGAGGGCATGATGGGTAAGCGCCGTAAGGTGCTCCCTGTAAGTTGTCCCACGATGGTATCGCAGATCCTCACTTACACTCGCTAGACCGGATCGGAGCGTCTTATCTGGGCCCAAGCTTCCCCGAGTACCCTCCAAGCCGTCACCACTATCATTCGCGGTGTTCGCATCAACCTGGCTGCTGCCATCTGCTGGGAGAACTACATGCCTCTTCTGCGCCAGAGTCTCTACGCCCAGAACATCAACCTGTATCTCGCCCCCACTGCCGATAACCGCGATGCCTGGCTTGGTCTGATGCGCACTGTTGGTGTTGAGGGACGTTGCTTTGTTGTTAGCAGCAACATGTGCATTCCCAAGACTGGAGGTGAGACCAATGGCACTGCGCCGCCTACTACAAGGGGAAGAAGGAATTCGACCATCATAGAGGATGGCTTCGAGATTGCACTGCCCAAGTCCCCTACACGTCGCCGCCGCAAGTCTGTCTTTGACGAAGATGGCAACGAGATTGTCCTCTGCTGCGATGAGGATGGCGAGACTCCCGCTCCCCCACCAACATCGAGCCGTCCCCAGACCCAGAAGACCGAGTTCCTCTCGCGTGGTGGTTCCTCGATCGTGAATCCGTTTGGCGACGTCATTGCTGGACCGCAGTGGGAGGACCCCGACGGGTTGATCTATGCTGATGTCGATTTCCGTGATTGCATTAGGGGTCGTCTGGATCTTGATGCTGCTGGAAGCTACTCGAGGAACGACGTTTTCAAGTTCAGCGTTGAGGGCTTGAATCTGGATCCTCTGCCGTATTGAGGGACGTGATAGGATAGTTTTGTATACCAGATTGTATAATGCCATGTCATGACTAATCTATATCACGTTGTTTATCATGATGTCTCATTTCCAAGATGGTCCGGTAATATCAAATATTAATTATCTAATGCCATGTTACGCTTGCTATCCAATGCTATGCACCATAAATATCCAATGCTTCTATAGTATGTTCGGTACCTTGCCATCAACGCCAGTTCAGTCATGAAAGAACCTTCACTTTGAGTCATCACCAGGTGGTGTATGCCGCCGTGTCTTTTCAGCCGCCTCCAACACCTTTCGTTCAGCTTCGACCTCCTTTCGTTGTCTTTCCAGCGCTGCCTGCGCAAGAACCTCCCTCCGACTTAGACCTGCGGTGGTAGCATTGCCAACTCCTCCTAGGACGAATTCTCCTCCTGTCCAGCCTCCATGATCCTCCTCGAACTCCTCCTCATCCATGCCTGAGATGGTGTATCTTGATGTCTCCCCGATTGTGTGTCCTCCCGACTTCCAATCTGCCGCCTGGACCTCTCGTTCGATTTGGTGGCATAGATCCCAGAAGTTTCGATCGTGGGGGCCGTGGACGTTATGCGCTAGCTCGTGACAGAGTGTCTTGCGGATGGTCTTGTAGTCGCGATATCCGTCGTGGGCATCCGTCCGTAGTCGTAGCTCAATAACCTCACCCTGGTTGCGATTCAATCCCAGAATTCGACTTGTTCCTTCGTGTGTTGTTTGTGTATGCGATAGAGGCTCCATCTCCGTCAAGAGTCCAACAGTAAACTTGTGCTTCTTCATCGCAGCGCGGATACCTGGGTCCTCCTTGAGTCGCAGGAGCAGCTTCTGGCTGCGATCGGGGTTTGTAAGTCCTTGTAGAGGTCGGACTTGGAGAAAAGTGTATTGCGAATCCTCAGCAGTCTTGCGCGTAGGCGCATGTCTTGCTCTGCTGCGCTGGGCCATGCGCGCAGCGTTGCGGTTTGCGACGCGCTCAGCCATGTCCTGAATCTGCTGTACTTCGGCCGCGGGAGCGCCCATAAGAGTCAGGGGCTTGCCCTTGAGGTCGAGAAGCGGCATGTCGGGGTTTTTGGGTGGGAATTTGAGGAGCGGACATTTCGGGGCGAGGATCTTTTGGTTTGCGACGGGGATGTTAAGGCTGGCTTCGATTTCGTGAAAGAGGTCGGTGACGGTGGCGTCTTCGGGGAAGGAGAGGTCGTAGGTGATTTGACGGTGCTTCACGGAGAGGGTGAGCCATGCGGACTCGGAGGTTGAGGCGTCGTCTGCCATTGGGGAGTCGGCCATGGTGGTGATAATAGTGTGTGGCGATGGAGGGGTGTTGCGATGGTGAGATTAGATTGAGATGTTGAGATGTTAGATTTGGTTTGTGTCGTATGTCTAAGATTGAGTTTTAATAGATAAGATGATAAGGAGAGAAAGATTGAATAAATATGTATTCACATCAGGCCAAGTTAAAGGTAGAAGTTATTCCTACCATGGTGTTCGGCCAAGTTCGGTGTTGCTTTGTAATACGTCACTGCCACTCTGCCTGGAAACCCCGAGACACCAGCCTCACGATGACAACCACCAACGGAGATAGCGATCCGAATATTCGCGATGAGAATTGACCGATAAACCCGATAAATATAATCAATTACTGGCTTGGTCATGCTATGAAAGCTATTTTACCGACTTGGAGATTATTATACAAGAAATAGGGATATCATCGAACACCAAAGACTAACAAAGACAATTATCGCGATGCCCTGCTCACCCGGCTTCGCTGCGAATCATCCCAGCGCATCGGCGCATGGTTCTCGGCTTCTATCTCGGTCACTGCCGTCTCAATCTCTTCCATTTCGGCCATGTCCTCGCCGTCGGCCCTCAGTTGGCTTGGGTCACGCATCGCGGCCGCCCTCACCTTGATGAGCCTGTTGACCTCTGCAAGAATGGCATCGCTCTCAGCGAGGTGTCTGTTGCGCTCTGCGAGAGTAACATGTTCCGAGTCTCCGTCGTTCCGCATCGTGATCTTGAGGCTGTATAGCTTGCGGAGGAGTGCGGATGCTTCTTCTATATCGCCTACCCAGGGCTTCTCGACGGTTGGGCCGCTTTCCTCGACAATGTCACACTCTGCAGCTTCGAGTTCGGACTTTTTGTCGCTGTAGTAAAAGTCTTTGAGCTGCTGGCAAAACGCTCCAAATTCTTGGGCGTCCTTTTCGTTGGCAGCGACTTCTGTCGTCCTGGTGCGCGTGCTGGTGGCATCTTCACCAGGCTTTACGCCTGCGGCCTCATCATCGTCCTTTGGCGGCTTAAGATCGTCAAAATTGTATACGATCCATGCTGCCATAAAGAGGATGACGATACCGGACGCGACGCCAAAGATGATCTTTTCGGTACCGCGGCTGCCGGCTTTGCTCTGGGCCGCGTGCTGGATGAGAATGGCGTCGTCTGAGATGTTGTAGCTGCTATTGAACTTGCCAGGGATGGCTACCAGCTTGGCTGGAAGATAGCCAATGCCCCATTCCTCGGTGCTGCGGTTCATCAACTCAACCCAGAGGGTTGTGTTGGTTGTGTAGTAGTTGAGGCCATCCCAGGACTTCATGATGCCGGTTGGAAAGAGGTGAGTTGAGATGGATTGTCAAAGATGGTAATGCAGTCTCAAGAACACAAACTGCAAAATATCCTCTCTCATGATAAAGGAACTGCTCGCAGACTGTGTAGGTGGGCTAGGCAAACTGGAGAGCCGCACTCGGCTGTGCTACGAGAAGCCCCCTCCTCACACCAACAAGGCTGTCATGAAGGCATATCCCGTCGACACACCCACACCCCCGGGAAGCCTAGAACCTTGGCGATAGCAATTTCCACAGCCGCCCGCATCTACATGCGTCTCTTTTCAACCTGGAACTGAACCAATAGTCCAGACCTGCAGACATTGCAGACACTGCCTCGTTTGTGCAAGTCCGACACCCTTGAGGGGTAACAAGACTATTGCGATATCTCCCTTGCCTAAAGGCAACGAGGCTTGAAAGTGCAGACATGGATTAAGACAGGTACGTAGAGATACAATGGTTTGATACAAGTTGATACATTAACGCTGAACTATCCAATAGAACCCCGGTCCCTTTCCCTGCATGCATCTAGGCTAGCCCTACAGCTACATGAAGCCATCCTCCGCAGCTCTCGGGTTGAATAGGTGTGACTCGTTGAGGAGCGGCTCCTCAGGCTCCCCGTACTCTGCCCTCTGAGTCGGCGTGAGCTGGATGCTCGCGCGGTCCTTTGTGACTGTGATTTCGAGATCCATGTCTAGCTGGTACCATCCTGACGAGCCGCCGACCGCCTTCCACTGGTTGGGCTTTGGCTGCGGGAGCTGAAAGTCCCACTTCTTGGCTTCCCTCTTGCCGGCTCCGATGCGCTCGATTGTCCTGCCTGATTGTGGTGTTAGTGCTATCACAGGTGTGATTGAGGCTATTGAAACTTACCTGGCGTTTCATGCAAGTTCGTCGGCGGCTCGTTGAAATGCTCGCCAATGTAATCCCAAGTGTCAAAGACGACTGTAAGTCGGCTGGCAGGGTTCATGCGTTTGGGCAGTTTCCTGACGATCCTCTGCTTGACGTAGAGTTCGCTCTCGATGAGGTCGCCCTTTAGTACGAGCCACTTGATGTTGTTCTTTGCCCGGGCCTTTCCGTCGTGAGTGTCCAGATACCGCTGCTCGGGTTCGTGAGAAAAGGTAGCGAATGGCTCTGCGAGGACTACACCGATGTGGCAGGGGCTTTGATGGCAGACGGGGGCTTGACGGAATTCACCGCCGCTGCTGAGGCCCATTACAACACCTCCTCGGGCTACGGCAGACCAACTGAAAAAGGTCAGCAAGCGAATATCTACTTTGAAGTCGGGGTAAAGCATACCTCTCCTTCTCGGGCCAGTAGAAGCCGACATCACGACTTCTGGCAAAGTGTTCGACGCAATCACGAAGGTATTTGCTTCCAGAGAAACCGCCTGAAAGGAAGATGGCCTGAAAACGGATTAGAAGCTGTTCTCTGGGAAGAATGTGGTCATTTTACCTTGGCCTTCATGTGCTTGTTCTCGACTGCTGAGAGCTGGCCCTCGATAAGGCGCAGAATCTCGGGAACAGACTCCCGGAACATGATCTCAAGATCAGCACTCGAGATGAGTAGCTGTCCATCACGGATTCCTCGCGCGGCGTCGTTCCTGTTTCCAAAGCCGTGAGGCAGGTTGAGAACCTTGATGTCTCCGGCTTGGCCGCGGGCTTTGCGTCCTTCAAACTCGTGCTTGATTTGTTGGAATTCTTTGAGGATGGACTGAAGACCAGTGCTCAAGACGACTTGTCCACCGCTTTGATCTTGATCTCGGGCTTCGAGGACGCCTGGGGCTAGGGCGTCGTACTCGGCGCCTAGTTTGGCGGGGAGGTATTCGAAGAGGAAGTATCTGTCGATGCAGGTAGCACCGCATTTTCCGCCTAGAACACATTAACACTTGGTGATACTGAATGGGACAAAGACTTACCACTTGGACGGGTCACTTTCCTAGGCTGGAAGGGGCTCAGACTTTGGACATAGTAGGAGACCAAATCCTAAACAGTACGGTAAGCATATGCATCCATATTTCAACGTTTGTGTGGTGTACTTACGACTGTGCCGCCACCGGCGTCGACAACCACGAAACACTCTCCCTATACAACGTCAGCAGTTGATCCAGTGCATCGGAAGAAAGCACAAACCTCTCGAATGTCCATGATACCTTCGCTCTGGGCAGCTTCAAGCGTGTACTGTGCGCACGCTTCAGGTTCTGTCGTCAGGCGTGAAGTACCGAACTTGCTGTCTCTGAACCCATATTTGAATGCAGCGTGTACTGCCTTGAAGGTCATGCTCCTTGCCCTCTCATCCCATTCCTATTTTCCAATTAGTCGTTGCAATTGAATGACAGTTTCGCTGGTAACTTACCGCTGGGTGCGTCACGACAATGTCAATAGGAAAGTCCTTGAGTTGGCCCGGGGGAAGATTCTTCTCGACAGAATCGTGCGCCGCCTTGGCTACCTCGAAGAGATAATCCCTAGTGACATCGTATGGACCCTTTGTAACATGGATAGGAAGTCGAGTGCCATTTTCAATGGCCTCGCGCAAGATGCGATCATACTTGACGGCACACTTGAGCTTCTTGAGGGCGTCGAGCGTCTTTGGCTCCGGCAGCTCCAGCTTGGGCTGCCGGATGACATACATGTTGTTCTCAATGTCCCATCCCCATCTCTGGCCGTGTTCAGGCGAGTAGGTGTAGAGAGAAGGGACTTTGTCCTGAATGTAGTCGGAAGCCCAGGCGCTGACGACTTGGATGTCTCTGAGCCTTGGTGGACTTGTTCCGTTTACAAGAGCCCAGGCGACGCCTAGAGAGTTAACACCTGCGACACTACAGTGGGAATTGGGGAAACTCACCAGTAAATGTTGTCCCAAAGTCGAAGCAAAAGATGAAGCGAGGAGCTTCGCCTGTGGTGCCCTCAATAGGGATGTCTGGACCAAGATCAAACTCATCCATTGTGGTGCCAGGCTGAGAGTTGACTCTTTCCTGAAAGACAAGTTCTTGAAAGAAAGATAACATGAAAGATTGTATTTCTTTTCAATCAAGGATCCGAGGTGATTAATTGCAGGAGGATATAAACGGGCTCCCATGCCAGCTTGTGCTGGGGGTGAGGCTTGGTAATGAGGGGGCGTATACCTAGATATGTATCTTTTCAGGCTCTCCAGCTGGTACGCCTTCACACCTCCACCTCCACCACAACCCGACAAGCGGGATGAGGTTGAAAACAGGCGCCGGGGGCTGAGAGTGGCAATGTCGTCGACACATTTCTTGGGGTGCATTTCTTATCGGACAAGGGGTGCTTCTGCCTGCCTACCTGCTTGTGCGGCGGCGGCGGCAGCTAGACGCAGCCTCCATGGAGAGCCTACCAGGGCTGTGACAGGCTCAGCCCGCTGCCCGTCTCGGTTCAAGGCTGTCTCGTCATGTCTTGACTTGACTTGCAGCAAGTAGAGGAGAAGCTAGAGTTCTTTTGTTCATCATCGCGTCTCTCTCTTTTGGCAAACCAAGTTTGATATCAAGCCATTGCTCTTCTTTCCCCTCCCATCATGCCCAAGCCCCGAGACGAGACCAAGGCCAGCAAGCGCTGGAGCAAGCTCAAGGACATCAAGAGCAAGCTCACTAATAGAGGGGAACCTCAGGTCGAAGAGGTCGCCGCCCCCGAACCGCCAGATACTCCAATTCACAAGCAATACGCGACTCAGCAGCGTGAAGCTGCTCGTCGGCAAGCAGACCTTGGCTTCACCTCGACTGATAATCTATCGGGTCGAGCAACTCCGAGCACTACATATTGGAGCAGTGCAACTGCTACTCCTTCAGTCGAGTCCCCGCACCGAAATCTAGACGGATCGACTCCGGGTGCACAATCCGCATCGCCTTATAGGTCTCGCGTTGAGAGAGAATCTATCTGGAAGAACGAGCACGAGATAGACGGCCAACCAGTCACACAACCATCCTCTGACACTTCTAGAGGAACCGCGACTCGAAGCCCTCCTCACGGCACATCAACTCAGAGTGATGGTCCTCCGAGGCTTATGGTTGAGCTTCCCTCAGAGCGCATGATAGATACCGAGCCGGTTGAGATGCCCGTGGAAGAACCGAAGCCAACAGAAACAACCCAAGAAACAGAAGACACGATGCGAAACCAGACAAGCAACACCAATGGACGTGATTCGCCTCGTGCGACTCGACACCACAATGGGTCTTACTCTGAACGAACAGGTGGACTTTCATCGTCGCCTGACCAGCACAAGGCCGGACCTTCGCAACCTCCAATGGATCCAGCCCGAGCAGCTGCCACCTTCGTCTATCAACCTCAAACTTCTAGTGCCACGCAGAGGAGAGCTGTTGGTTCAACTACTGGGAACCCTCCCTATCCGACTGCCCAGAACGATGCGGTTCCTCCCTCACTTGTTCTAGCAAGAGGTGCGAGTGTGAGGCCAGAGGTTGTTCGGTCTGAAGCTACCCGCTCAGATACTGTTCGGTCTGAAGGTGTTCGGCCTGAAGCCATGCGGTCTCTCCGATCCGAGGGTACTCGTTCAGATACTGTTCGATCAGATGCTGTTCGAGCAGAGGCTGCCCGCTCAGAAGTTGCACGATCAGAAGCAGCTCGATCAGAAGCAGCTCGATCAGAGACTGCCAGATCTGAAGCTGCCAGGTCTGAAACTGCTCGATCAGAAGCCGCACGATCGGAAGCTGCTCGATTGGAGACTGTTCGACCAGACCCTCCCATCAACCAAGACCACACTCCTGACGAACGTGATCGGAGATCAGACCCTACTAGGGAAAACGATCCTTTCAACTATATAATCGATGACGATGATGATGACAACGACGACGACCAATGGTCACATCAGTCTACAGAACAACACGTCGAGTCTGAAGAGCGCCGAGGGACTGGCCTTCGTGACAGATTCCGCAGAAATGGGGGAACCCAAAAGCAGCATCAAACACTTCACAAGCCTGCTTCTCAAACTTCAAACCTAGACGACTGGTCCAGGAAGCTCAAAGCCTTCCAAAAGCAACACAAGGTTCCAAAGGATCCATATGTCGACCAACTCGGTACAGTGTTGCAGTGGGCAAACAAGGAGCTTGAAAGGCGCAAAAATGCAGTCGAGGCCAAAGATCAACAGATCAAGAGTTACAGTGGCTCTGTCGGCAAGTTGAAAGATGAGATTGCGAGACTCAATTCATCGGTTGAGAATCGGAATCGTCAAATCCATCAGCTGCAGGATGACTGGACCAAGGCTGAAAATGCTAGACAAAAAGCTGCCGCAGAACGTGACAGTATACAGACTCATGCTCGCGGCCTCAAGGATACTCTCAAATCTACCCAGAAGAAACTTGAGGCAGCCGAGCAGGAGTACCAGATTGCCGTTGGCGAGCGAAACACTGCCCAACAGGAGTCGGCAATGTACCAAAAGCACTACGAGCAGACGACAACTGAGCTACAAAAGGCGAATTCCAACTTGAATCGCGTGGTTGGAGAGAGAAACAAGGCTCGAACAGAATGCAACGGGTACTGGGAGACTGCTCAGCAGAAGGAGCTGGAGCTGGAGGATGCTCTCAAGATCAACAAGCAGCTCGACCACAGTCTTACAACAACCACCAACGAGAGAGACGCCTACAAGCAGAGTAGTGATACAGCACTTGCTCGCTGTTTGGCGCTCGAGAAGGAAAAGAAGGACGAAGTTGCCAAAACGCAGGCAATCTATTCTCGCCAAATCAGCACTCTCAATGAGAATTCCAGGAAGAAGCAGGAAGAGCTTGAGGGCACCATTACAGACATGGCCTTGAGTCATCAAAGAGTCGTTGAGGAGATGACGGCCGAGCATGAAGCTGAAATTTCTCGACGAGATGCTGAAGCCAAGAGCTTGGAGGAGAGGTTCAGGGCCAAGTTGAGGGCTGATACAACCAAGCTTCAGAACGAGTTGACGGCGGCTCACAAGCGCATGGCGAGCTACAGTAACATGGATGACTACGTGGCTACGCCAGATGATGAGTTCAGGAGCAACTTCTTGCACATTGCTCAGCGCATCAACAACCTCAACTACTGGGTTCCACGGCCCAACAACTACTCGTTCGACCCTGAGCTTGATCCTGACAGCTTCTTGACCAGGAACGCTGAGCAAGGAGGTCGAAACTGGCCCAAGTTTGTACGCCATGTCTGCTGGAGAATCATCATGCAAGGCTTCTTTGACCGGCCTCTTGGATTTGGTGCCCTTGGATGTCAGGGAAGTGATGGCTTTGATGCCATGGATCACTTATTCCAGGTCTTTGCTGTCCCCGACCCTAAAGGTATGTTCTACTAAACACGTGTTTTTGATCCGATACTCATGCGATTATAGGTTCGCGAGGACTCATCCTACCCAACACCAAGGAGATGAATTCCTGGCGCGCCGACTTCTTCGGGAAACTCCTCAAGAAATGGCGACAGGGCTCAGCCTCGGACGACTACTACCTAAGATTCTTCCAAGCCAATGTTCAGCTGGTGACAAACGACCTACTAGCCTCTCTACAGCGGGCGAGCGGCAGCCGGCTAGACCCCCAAGCCAGTGGTGAGATCGCCGAGTTTGTCGAGGGCCTGGGCACGCTGGCGCTCGAGATGGCCTCACAGAGGGCCCAGATCTACCTAGACTCGTGCGAGCATGGTGAGAGTGCAAATGTAGACAGGTTCAAGGATGAGGCCGGCATGAGGTCTGGTAGTGCTACTGTCGATCTCATGATTCAGCCGTGTATTCGTAGGGTGGGTGATGGGCGGAATGACTTCAGGGCTGAGAGGGTTATCGTCAAGGGGGATTTTGTGTCGATCAAGGCGGGATACTGATGATTTTTGCTTGTTTATTTCTAACTGTAGATTAATGGGTGTATTCACGGCTATGATCCTGTGCTCTTGATGGCATCTAATTTGTCCAACACTTGATAAGCATCATATTCATTGCCGCTACTCTCCGGTCTCGGCTTCAATAGCCAAGACATACCGAAACTCCCTTCCACCACCCCGCTAACAAAACCCCAGTCTCTGTCTGCCCGTCCCGCGTCTAGTGGCTTGCTGCGGCTGAAAGGGCTCAACGGAGGGCATTCCCCTAGCTTCCCCCACGTCAAAAACTCAGCCCTCCCGCAATCCTTCGACCCCAGGCTTGCACACGCCCTTGCATGGGGTGCTAGGTTGCATGCATTTTCAACCCTTGTCAAAGAAGGAAAACTAATATGCGGCTTGGTATCACGAGACGTGCATTGGCTCTTTAGAACGCCTCTCGGCTCATGGGCGCGTCGCGAGGTGCATTAGTTACCATCACATCGGCGGGCCGCTGCGTGCAGAGGGAGAAATCAGGCTGTGAAACTCACAACTGTGATAGGCAGATTTTTTCAGACGAAATATTGTAGGATGAATGCAGGCAGGTCTTTGTCACACAGCCTGTTTTTCTTTGTATCTTGATGTACTTGTTCAGAGGTACTTGGAGTGACTTGAGAGTTCTTGACATGGGTGTGGGAAATTTGTAGAAAGCAGGCTGAGTGAGGAGGCGGATGCAGCAAGGTGCGATATTAGGCACTCGAGAGAGAGCGGCTCAAGGGATTGAATCACCTTGGAGAAGAAATATCGACAAAAAGGTCAAGTCCTGGGCTTCTCTGCTGAATTCCTCCCTCCAAGACCCCTAAAGCCTTCTCAAACATGCAAAACAAGACGCTTTGGAATCTATCTCCCGAACCTCTCCCTCAGGGAGACGTCGTGGGAGCTGTTTTTGTTACGATATGGTTCTTTGCTTCTGGTTTCTTTATCTGGGCATTCTTTTGGCTGTTGCATAGGCCGAAGGAGCTTTGGAAGGAATTCAACACTATTCTCTACGGTGCAGCTTTTCTCTGCTTGTAAGTCTTTTCTTTATCTTGAAGATTACAATTGTCTAACGTATCTTAGCTGGTACTTTATCGTTGTCATTGACAGATGGCTACACTTTGACCAACGCTCCGTCGTCTACGGCTACATCCTCCTCGCACCCTTCTGGGAAGCCTTCCACCTCGCCTCGACGATCCTCCTAATCTGGGGAACATATGCCATTCTCTGGCGGGAGATAAAGGCCAACTCTGAGCGCCGCAACTGGTGGTGGGTATCTGCCAAATTCGGGCTCTTTTTGGTCTTCATGGTGTCCTTCTTTCAATGGCTGCTGGGTTTCTCTCTGGCTGTTGTTTGGATGAGGTTTTATAGTCTCAACATCATCGCTGATGTTTCGGACAAGTGGACGCATTTTGAACTTGCTACTACGGGTTTGGTCTTTGGGTTTTGTCTCATGATTTTTGCTGCTGCTACGGATGCTATTATCTTGAGGGCTGTCAAGATTGATGGAGAGAGGCAAAAGGTTTGTTAATTGTCCTTGATCTGATTCACACGATGCTAACATGGTCATAGTATCACAATGTGTTCTACGGCGCTACGCTTCTCCTCCTTGTCCGCTCAGTCCTCCAATTCGCCGTCGTTATCAGGACCTACATGCCTGGAAACACCCGCCAAGATACACTCCTCTTCAAAGACGTCTCCGAAGGTCTCGTCAGCGTGCTCTACTTTTCAGTAATGGCCTGGCTCGCCTGGGACATCACATCCGGCAAAGTCCAAGAGCACTCCATCACAAGACCTGTGAAGGGTGAAGTCCGCAAGTACATCCTCGACGAGCTCAACGACGGTACATCCCACGGACGAACTCTAGCACCTCCATTCCGTGAGGTGCTTGACAAGACGGAAAGAAATCTTGATGAAGTTCTTGAAATGTCGTTTGAAACGCTCAACACGCCGAGGGAAGAACAGCGGAAACTTGCAAGACAGTATATTCGCTTCTTGCGCAACAAGTTTGGAACGCTCAACCCCAGGGAGGGAAGGTTCTTTAGTAGCATTGAGAACCGCAATATCTCGGCTATTACCAACTTTACTGAGTCTGCCTTTGGAAATCTTGGGAGGAGATCTGCCTCTAACGGCGGTAGTACCTCGCCGGCTTCGACCCTCAACGGATCTCGTACTCAGCGGCACGCCAGACAGCCATCGAACCCAAGACTGTCTCCTATTCATGACGATGTTCCTCTTGAGCACGTACACGTACGGAGAACAAGGCCAAGCTCAAGGTCGACCTACACTCCAGTTCCTCAATCCGATACCCAATCTATCAACACAATGCCCCTCTTCCCTCCTCCTGCCAGGAACTACGGTCCAGAGTCTGGAGCACTATCTCCTCAACCGACTGGTACGCGACCAGCAGTTCGCCCGGTGGGTTCAATGCCGTACCCTTCAACGAACCCCTATAACGCCTACAATCCCGTTCCTGGGCATGACCGGGATATGGCCTAATTACAGACTGCGCGGTTGATTTTCAGATTGTTTACTAGTAAAATGAATGGTTTTATGTATCTATTTGTGTAATTTAGCCATAAAATTTGAGCGGAATTGTAGATTTGATTATCCATCATTATCAACTCCTTTCTCAATTACTCTACAGAGATCTAAACGCCTTCATAACCACGTAAAATCACATAAAGATCCATTCCAAATCATCAATCTGTTAGTCCCTACCAAAATCCCTACCCAGATATGGATATCCTCCACTGCTCCCCGTCGAGCTTGTGCTCATGCTCACTGACCTCCCAATCCCCATCTTCCGAACGGTAACCGCATTGAACTTTTCAGGTGTGAACCCAAGTCCTCCCTCTGGATCATAGTGTCTTTCTTGGTACAGCCACCGAAGATGAGTTTGCCAGTCCACCCACAACTTGGAGGTAGGCATAGCGTCACCGACTCGTTCGAGAAGCCCTGGGGATCTCTGCCGCATCTTGTGCATGAGAAGTTGCCTCCAACACTCTGCTGGACGCTTCGAGTTGGGAATGTTGTGATTCCGACTCAGATACCATGCCATGTTGACGCACAACATGTCGTTGTTTTCTTGGCTGATGAGCTCGCGGATTTTCTTGACAAAGCTGGGATGCTCCTTTTTACTCTGATTCACACATGCCATCGCTTCATCAGGGCTAAATCCTTCTCGAACCTCTCGACATAGCTTGTCTCGAAGCAGACCACGATCGGTATCAAGAGGAATCGACCGGATAAGATCATCCCCAAGGCGAGAAGGGCGTGTAGTATCTGCCGCAGAAGCACCCTCGCGTTGCGAGAGACACAAGCAGTATGCAAGGTCGTCGCGATGAATAGGATATTCAACCTCTGACGCAGTGCGAAGGAGGTGAAACGCATTCGAGATGTAGTGATCGCTGGGCACTCCCTTCAAACCTTCGACAAAGACGTCACCCCAATGCTCATGAAGCCATTCAGCAGAAGCAAGGGCCCGGCCAAGAGCACCAGTAGCAAGGGCGAATCTCTCGCTAGCTTGCCGTTCGTATAGCTTCCTGTATAGATATTCCACCGCTTCCATGAAGACGTGGCATCCCGGACCGGCAAGATCTCTCGGACTACCATAGAGGTTTCGTAGTTGAGGTGCATCTGTGACTGTGTTGAGAAAAGCTGTACAAGCCTGAATCTTGTCGGACAGGTCTTCCTTTCCTAGGGCTCGCTCATAAGCATTCAATGCACGGATGCCATCTGGAGATCGTAGTTCCAAGGCTGCCTCGATCCGCTCAATAGTTTGCCAATCAACCCATCGGCGCTTGATGCACATAGTGACGATGAGTCCAATAGCCTCGGGGCCTCGGACGATGGCACGATCGACAACAGTCATGAGACTGTCCATTATATGTCGACCGTTCTTCAGGGGTGGAGCGTCGGTAGCCAGGCGAAAATTGCCACTGCACGACTGTCGTAGATGACACTGTTTCCTCCCAGTAGTATCCGGTCCCTCCAGATCCAAAGCCTCGACAAGTCGATATCGATCCTTCTCAGAGAGTCGTGTCCCCCATTCACGGATCCTATTGAGATCGGGCTGCCAGTGCATCCACCAGTTTCTATCAGGCAATGCGTACCCGAGTAGAGCCTTTGCAGGGAGGCATTCCAGTTGACTCGCTCCGGCCACCAACTTGTATGCAGAATGCCATTGGCAAGAGTCTTTTAATTCGTTTAGCTTGATTCGGAGTTTCTCCTTGTAGTTGGCGTAGCACAGCATCATCTCGACCAAGTGTAGTGGGAGGTAGTCGTCGATGGATTCTTTTCCGATGTGATGTAGATGCCCTATGATGGCTGGGAAGGGTTCTTCGGGTTCACGTTCCCTGACCAGATTGAAGAGAGCCCTGGCAAGAACAGGTACTTCGTTAGGGACAAATTCATGTCGTATACCGCTTGCCAGGATCAGAAACTGAAGGTAGGCTCGGGCCTGGTGTAGGAAAAAAGGACCGGGAATCTCGCATCTTCCAAGTGCCTCCCGCACCTGGCCACGGGCGCCCTCGTGTGAAAAGGCATGGAAACAAGCAAGGACTCCAGCCTCGAGTGCAAAGTTTTCGTTCCTGAAGGGAGCCAACTTGCTGACCAGCAAGATATCGGCATCCAGAGTTCCAGGCGTTACTCCGCGACTGAAGAACGAGTTTCCAAGAACGTTGAAGCCGTTGCCTATAACACCGTTGGCCAGGATGTTGTTTGTCAAGGCCTGGGTCTGTTGGAGCGGGAACTGATCGTAGCGTCCCTCTTTGAGACGATCGACAGCCCCTGTCTCACGGATTTGGTCATGCCAGGAGGTTCTGAACGCGAACCGCGGGGAAGTTGGTGAAGACGACATGTGGATGCATAGCAAGAGTCGACAAGAGTAACGAGTGCTGTGCTCAAGGACAGACTTTGTGTCAGTCGTGCCGAGTTCTGGCCTTAACCCATCGTCATACAAACGAGCGCCTGTCCCAGCTGTGGTTGAAAGCCTAGGGCAGGTGTTAGTTGGTTGAGAGGGCTGAAGGCAGCCGACAACCCTCCATCACTTGTGAACTCTAGGACAAACAGCACTTGACAGCGAGCATTCGGCTGCCCTCAGCACAGCCCTGGTGGCGACTAGAAGCGCCGGTGGCCGCCATCGGCCCCAATTCTGCCCAGGCTGTGAATAGGCCGCATGGTGCGCAAATTGCTACATGAGGTGAAAGACGGGATGGATGAAAGTACCTTCAAGTCACTCAAGTACAAGGCACTCTGCAAGGTATTCGGGACTAGTAGATCAAAGCTTGGCACAGCGCTTAAGGTGGAGGCAGGGCACCCAGCGAATAGCGTCAAGCTGGGGAAGCCTCTTGGCAGGGAATCGTAGCGTGGCATGGGGGGGTGTTCTATTAACACGGCTGTCCAACAAACCCGGGGAGAGGCTCTGCGGATATGCCGGCAACTGGTTTCTCGGTGCGATTTGCGAAAAGCGGCTTTGCACTTTGAAAACTGGATGAATGACTCTCAACGCGTCCTCACATGACTGGGCGATGGGTGTGAGCTGCTCCCTTCTTGGCGAACGAGGCTTTGTCTGCAGCTCGAAGAGAGTTGACTCGTATCCTGAGATGCCAGGTTTGCAGTTGTGGCTTTCAATATTTCAGCTAGGAATAGGAGACTGACAACGCGGTTGTATTGCGCCAAGTTGAGGCTGAAAGCTGTGGTGTGATGAGAAATCAAGACGGGCGATTAGAAGCTGAGACCAAGGCATTGCGCTGAGAAATAGAAACAAAGATGAGAGAAAGCCTCGTGGGAGGCCACCTTGGCGGTTCATCCTGTCTTGTCACTCAACTGGCCATATCCAGGATTGCCGGCGTAGGCAGTGAGAAAGATCATTGCGTCATTGATGAGTGGTCCGTTGGTGAAGCCCAACATCCAAGTCTCAATGAGCAAGGTGCTCTCAGCCAAACGAGGCTGCAAACCCCGTGCATGATTCTCATCATGATCTTGTTGAGAGAGGGCATCTAGGCATCCCGAAGCGGAACGGAGGAATACGGAGGCACCAGCCACATACATGACACGCTGTGGCTAGTATCTGTGGCTCACCAACCACATGCCAGCGCATTACGTAGCTGCAAGGTCCAATGAGCTTGCTATCGCGTCGTGTCCTTTTTCCGGCCGAGTCGAGTCTCGAGATTCATGATCATCCTGCTCCCCTGTCAATCCCTCCAGGCTCAAGCTTGCAACTCTCAACAATCATCCACCATCACGACGAGATTCAATTGCATTCGGTCCCTCGCTTGCGTACGGTTCAACTCCTTCATATTGTCGCCCGACGCCCGCCCGCTGCGCTTCTAGCAGCTCTCTGCGCTCTTGCCCCTGTCTTAGTCTAGCTTCGCGATAAGCACAACACCGCAATCATGTTGAACATCTTTCGCATCCTTGGTAGGTTTCTACGTGGAGGAGCTTAGATGGCTGGCTCTAACGGATAGCGCAGCGGATTTTTCGCATCTGGGCAGCATCTTCATCTTGCTGCACAAGATGGTGCAGTTGAACGTTGGTTCTCCCTCGTCTTTGATGGATTAACAATGCTGACAATCACCAGAGCTGCTCAGGCATCTCGTTCAAGTCCCAGGCTCTTTACATGTTTGTCTACGTCACTCGCTATCTCGGTACGACTCTCGATCCCTCCTTCGTCATGTCTCTAACAAATCGCAGACATCTTCTCGACCGATAGCATCTACAACTTTGTCTTCAAGCTCCTCTTCCTCGGTTCGCAAGGATACATCATCTACCTCATGACCAACGCCTACAAGCCCACCAACGACCCCAACGTCGATACCTTCCGCGTCCAGTACCTTCTCGCCGGTGCCGCCGTCCTCGCCATCGCATTCCCCTATTACTACACCTTCTCCGAGATCCTCTGGGCCTTCTCCATCTGGCTCGAGGCCGTGGCCATTCTCCCCCAGCTCTTCATGCTGCAGCGAACCGGAGAGGCTGAGACCATCACCACCCACTACCTCTTTGCGCTCGGCAGCTACCGTGCTCTGTACATCCCCAACTGGATCTACCGATACTTCAGCGAGCCCAACCACAAGGTCGACTACATTGCCATTATTGCCGGCATCGTCCAGACGATCCTGTACAGCGACTTTTTCTACATCTACTACAACAAGGTTCTCAAGGGCAAGAAGTTCAAGCTCCCCGTCTAAGCGATCAGAGTATTACGGAACCTGTACGAGCAGAGCATCAGGCTCAAGACGCGTCTCGGTCGCGTTGACATTGACATTACGATCAAGAAGCCGCAAGGCAAGGGAACGGCCGCTATTCTGGCCACGACAAACTCCGGCTTCAGGAGGATGCATGAAAGGCGTTGGTTTGGGAGGTCGACAAGGCGGTAATCACTGGCGTCGCCGTTTGGCTTGGAGATTTGGGGAACGGACCTTCGATTTAACGAAACGGTAGTCAAAATAGAGTGGAGTCTATTCATGTTCCACATGCTGCTTAGATTCGAGATGTGTGTCCATGGAGGAAAAGTAGGCGACGTGTAAGATTGAGGATGACCAGTAGGCCATGATAATTGAGTTTGAATCATCAAATGGTGCGATTTCTTTCGTTTGCTGCATCTATTGTAATCTATTGTTGCAGTTGACCCCAAAACTTCCAGTTTGGGAATGTTCAACTCCAGGCAACCCATGACATCAATCACGTGATATCGAACTCCCTTAACGCGGCATGCTACACCTTGAACCTTCAACTCCAACATCGAAACACATCGCAATCATCAAATCCTTCACGATGGCTAGCGACGCGCCCGAAAAGACAGAGCAGTCTCCCGCTGCGCAGAATGGCCCTGCTGATGCGGCGCCGCCCGCTCCTACGGTCCCAGAGTCACGACTCCCGTCGCGCAAAGATACCTCGCTGCGAGAGTTCCTGAATAAGATGGACGACTATGCTCCCATTGTATGCTCTCCGCGCTTCGCATATCAACCCATCTAACTCTTTTTAGATCCCCGATGCAGTCACTCACTACTACATGACCAAGGCTGGTCTTCCTCCCCCTCCACAAACCGATCCCCGCCTGGCGCGACTACTTGCCCTCGCCACCCAGAAGTTCATCGCCGACATCGCTGCCGACGCATATCAGTACAGCCGAATCCGCGCATCGTCCAACACCAACAATCCTATGGGGTCACTCGGTGCCGCTGCCGGATTCCCTATCCCCGGCCAGCCGACCGGTCAGCCTGGAGCCAAGGACCAGAACAAGGGCGCGCCGCTTGGCATCCAGCGACCAGGCTACGGCGGTGGTGGTCAGGGTGGTAGCCAGAACAGGACGGTCCTCACAATGGAGGATCTAGGCATGGCGGTTGGGGAGTACGGCGTGAATGTCAAGCGAAGCGAGTTCTATCGCTGAGTGTTGTTGGTTTTGATTACAACTGAACGAGTACATATAGTCAAGGTGTTTTTGGGTTCAGGCGTTTACGGAGGTTCAGGGTCTGTCAAAGATATCAGGCCAGTATAACATTTTGACTGGCCGCAATAGATTGCTTTCATGCGCGAATGGACATGTTCGTTGAATCATCGTGCTCAGTGATGTTACATGTAGTGTTTGTACATGGGTATACCCAGATTCCGGCTCTTGCTCATAAAGTCTACCTCTTGTCCCAAATGTTGGGCTTCCGCGTCCTAGAAATTCCATGAGCCAAGGTTGTCACTCGAGACCATAGCACTTACGGTGAAAACTCGCCGAGCTTGTGTCCGACCATATCCTCAGTAATGGTCACCTCATGGTAGTCCTTGCCGTTGTGAACCTCGAACTTGAGTCCAACAAAGTTGGGCAGAATCGTAGCAGATCGGGCCTGCGTTCGTATGGGAGGGACCTTGTCGCCGACGGACTTAGGCCAGACAATGGGAAGGCTATCGAATGTTAGAGGGTGATGGTATTCGAGTCGATCGTGGACGGCTTACGGCACAAGGTGTGGGCCTGAGAGAATTGTCAGTCATTAGAAACACGAGGAGAAAGCAATTGACTAACCCTTCCACACAGAACGCTTAAGGAGAACCCGTGTCGCGTACATTGTCGCTAACACACCTTCGTCTTGGGAAATTTCAAGCCTCCCATCTCCAAAGCCTCGAAATGCGATCGGCTCCGCGGCAGGGGTGTTGTTTTTCCGGGATGGTGGGCGGGTTGATCCGATGGCCCACGTGACCTCCCCTTTCATGAACGGGATCTCGGCATCGGTTCATTAACCTGAGGGTCGAGATGATGTTCAACGGAGAAATGTCGCCCACCAACGGGACGAGTATTGATGTTTCGGTGATAGACCATTTGTTTAAGTGGTCATGCGACTTGTCTTGCGATTTTGATGCTTGTATTCAGGGCTCTTTTTTAGACACTCTCATGATGACGACCGAGTAGTTTTCAACCCCTTACGCTCGCCATGATCCAGGTAAGGAATTAAAAAATGGTTCTCGAGAGATTCAATTCAGATCTACATAGTATCTTGTATCTGCACATTACGCAACTTTACAATATCGAATCACATTCAATCCTTCTCCGATCTACCCGTGATGGAGGTTTCTTGAAATATCAGGGGCCCTGGCTCCTGTTTCAGACAAACAGTAACGGAGCCACCTCCTCCGCAGTGGACGGGCTTCCGTTTTCCTTTCCGGGATTCTAGATGAAACCTTGCGCACATCGGCCGAGTCTACCAAGGCAGTGGGCGCACTGAGGAGCCATCATGGCTTGTGGGTTGACGATCCCCTTGTCATATCCCACTGCAATGAATCTGCTGCCGCCGCCGCATCGTGGCGTCAGCAGTAGAGGAAATGGCCTTGTTATTAAAAGTATATATACTCGCCTTGGCTCCCAAGTAGTTTTTTGTTCTGTATGGCTCGTTGATCGATCATCCGACACTCCTTTACAACAGAGAAACTAAGACCAAACAATGCGGTTCACTGATCTCCTTCTCGCAAGCGCTGGCGCTTCTCTTGCTTTCGCCGCTCCCTGCACCAAGCGAGCTGGAAAGTTCCTGTTCACCGGCTCCAATGAGGCCGGTGGTGAGTTTGGGGAGGGAAACCTCCCTGGAAAGCTCGGCACCGACTACATCTGGCCCGAGACAAGCTCCATCGATGTATGTTTCTCCAAGTCGTGAATATGGATGCGTGTTGACAGTTGTAGACGCTCATTAGCACCGGCATGAACACATTCCGTGTGGGCTTCCGCATGGAGAGAATTACTCCTGATGGCATCACGGGCTCTATTGATGAAGACTACTTCAAGGGCCTCCAGAGTGTTGTCAACCACATCACTGGCCAGTAAGTTTTACAATGTCTATTATTCAGATCAAAGACTAAGAAAACAGGGGCGCATATGCCGTTCTGGACCCTCACAACTACGGCCGCTTCGCCGGCAGCATCATCACAAACACAGACAACTTTGGTACCTGGTGGTCCAAGGTAGCCAAGCGCTTCGCTGATAACAAGCACGTCATCTTTGACACCAACAATGAGTACCACGACATGGACAACTCCCTTGTGGCCGAACTTAACCAGGCTGCCATCGACGCCATCCGTGGGGCCGGCGCAACCTCCCAGTACATCTTTGTCGAGGGTAACTCTTGGACCGGCGCCTGGTCCTGGGTCTCTAGCGGCAACGGTGATGCCATGAAGGACCTCAAGGATCCTCAGGACAAGATCATCTACGAGATGCACCAGTACCTCGACGCAGACTCGTCTGGTACATCCGAGACGTGCGTCAGCACCACCATTGGCGTGGAGCGCATCAAGGCGGCTACGCAATGGCTCAAGGACAACGGCAAGAAGGGCATCCTCGGCGAGACGGCTGGAGGCGCCAATGAGCAGTGCTACACGGCCGTGCAGGGCGAACTCCAGCACCTCCTGGACAACTCGGATGTCTGGACGGGCTGGCTCTGGTGGGCCGCCGGACCTTGGTGGAACGACTACATGTTCAGCATGGAGGCGCCTAGCGGAACGGGCTACACCAAGTTCTTGCCCAAGATTAAGCAGTTTATTGCTGCTTGAGGTGGTTGCTGCTGGTCGGCTGGGGGCGGATTCGATGTATATACTTTGTATCAACGTACATAGTTTCTTTGTGTTAAGTTGTTCTCTAAATGTGTTTCTAGTGTCGGCGGCATTCGTGATTGTTCAAGTGTTGAAGACGAAACAATTTGATTGCATTTGTCTTATACAAGTCATTATACTCCCAGTTGCGTCTCTCGGTTTGAAGGGGGCTTCTTCTTGTTGAGCGGCGACTCTCGTGCATGAATTAATGCATGACATCATTTATAAAACAATAGGAAGTCTGCCTAACAAAGAGACAAAGGTGTATTCAAATATTGGTAATTACCGCTTGCTCTATGTTCAGAATTTCCTGCTAGAGCATACCTGAATTCAATGGGCATTGAAAACCCCAAGTACCTCAGTAGATGTTTATATTTTCAACCCAAGCCCTCAAAGAATGTAATTTCTATGCAATCAAGGTCACACTGTTAATGCCTAACGGCACTTTTCTCATCTTGAACCAATTACATGAAAGACATATCTTACCACATTTCGTGTAAGTGACACAGGGTAGGTAACTTAACCAACTGACAGGACACCAAGTGGGGATATCACGTGAATGCCGAGATTCTGGAGATGGCAACATGGTGGTGAGAGCTGGCTCCCCAAAGACCGGGGATTGTCCGACTGGAAAACATCAAATTTCTGGCATCCATTTCCATCGCCGTTGCAACCTCTTTTTGGCCGATTCTGCATGTGGCTCATGCGACGTTGATACTTCACAAAGAAGTCGAGTCTTTGACTCTCCTCGACCTCCGGCGGAACCACATCTTCCGACCCTTTGTCTTTGAAGAAGCCACCTTCACACTTGGCGCCGCGACCGATTTCAAACAGCGCAGCTGCAGCATCATTATTGCTCCTTATACCCGACCTACGATCAACTCAACAACGCCGAATAATCTTCCCCACCCTCCAGCGATCAGATGCCCAGCGCAACCGCTTCAGGAGCCGATACAGGCGGTTCGGCCCGCTCTCGCGATCACAAGCAGGGGAATCAGGGACGAACCTATACGCCAGACCAGGAGGCAGCAGTTATCCGCATTAGGAGATGCGAAGCCACCGCCTTTTACGATATTTTGAACCTCGAGAGCGTCAAGTCGACATGTACGGAAGCAGAGATTAAAAAGGCATATCGGAGGCAGTCGCTTCTGACCCATCCTGACAAGAATGGACACCCTCATGCGGACGAGGCCTTCAAGATGGTCAGCAGAGCGTTTGGAATTCTGGGCGACAAGGAAAAGAAGGAAAAATTTGATCGATTCGGTACCGATCCTGATAGTCGATTCGCAAGCGCCCAGGCCAACAACCCCTTCTTCTCGCAACGAGCCGGTGGTGGTATGAACAGAGGTGGCCCGATGTTCGATGATGACTTGACCCCTGAAGAGATGTTTGCTCGCTTCTTTGGTGGTGGAGGAGGGTTCGGTGGCGGTCCATTCGGAGGTGAGCAGATCAGTTTGAGTGCATGAACCATGCGCTAACATTGCAGCTTTCGATACAGGCCCGCAGTTTGTCTTCAACTTTGGCGGAGGCCCTGGTATTCGAGTTCATCAGTTTGGTGGAGCTAGGCCGAGGACGAGACCGCGCGAGGCCAACCAAGGCCGACAACCCGAAAACAACGGCATCCAGACCCTCCTGGGTCTACTACCCATCATCCTGTTCTTCATCCTCCCGGTTATCACTTCGCTCTTCTCCGGTGGCTCTTCCTCGTCATCCTCTACCGGACCTCGTATGGTCTACGACAACCCCGCGCACCCATACACCGAGGAGCGCAAGACGCCGAACCTGAACGTCCAGTACTACGTGAATCCCGACGAGATTGCCCAGTACAATGATGGAAAGCTCAATAAGCTCGACCGAACAGCTGAGTTGAACCTCGTGCGACACTTGAAGGCAGAGTGTGAAAACGAGATTGTATACCGGCAGAGGTTGAGAGATGCCGCCCAGGGATGGTTCTACCAGGATCCCGAGAAGATGGAGTTGGCCGAGGCGTATACGATGCCGTCTTGCGAGCGACTTCACACGCTCGGGATCGGTCGATGAAGAAATTGTACAAGTCAAGCAGCGTTTAGGCGCGCCGGTGGATATTGTTATATGTTTCTTGTATCAGGCCTTTGCTTGGAGTTGGCGTTGTTGGCATTTCTGGGTCTGCATGGCGACGACGAAGTTGACGAGTTGGAATTGGCACGTAACGAGGGGCAATCGCGCCCATGTAATCAAGACATTATTTGGTACGGGCTGTTGGGCCGGAAGACTGGAAAGACAGCGAAGTAGAGTATATCGCATGGGGTGGTTCAATGGATTGCTCGTCACTACATGGGGCTGCCCACCAGTCATTTGAAATAGTAGCTTGCCATTGACGAGGAGTGCTGAGAGACTACAGCTCTGGTGCTTTATACCAAGGTATTTGTAAGAGTTGCGGTTGGAATTCCACCTCCAACGGTTGTCGTTGAAATTGGAGAGTTTGGCTAGTCTCAACGTCTGTGGCATCTCAACAGACCGTTGACTGTTCCAACATAATTGGTGATTGGACTCTGCCGACCACCTATATTCGCTGTTCTACTATATCTATCATATCATATACAAGTGAAGATGAAGGTGGTTGGGCAATAGTCTGTTGATGGGTCAAAGGACGATCATCCCACTAGAGGATGGAGGTGACAAACTTGAGGTGGGTGAATGCACTATCACGTATTTCTAATCTGAATAACCCAATATACAGCCCACGTTCCTACTATTATTTCAAGATTATTGACCATCTGACATCTCAACTCGGATCTCGGATCACGACTTATCACGACACGCAAGGTTGAACGACACGCCCACGTCATCGCTGTGGCGGCCATGATGTGGCTGGCCAGCTGGATCACCGGGTGGCGGGGCAAGCTCCAGGCAACCGGTCAATGGACGCGAAAGCTTACCCGACCTTTTCTTTTATAATCAATCAAGCATCTTCTTTCTCCGAGACACATTTGCTTCCCCCCAATCACAGAAGCCACATTGAGCGAATTGTTCACTTTCAAACGTACGTTGCACCGCCACGGAAGACCCAGAGCGGGACCCGCCTGCAACCCAGTGACGACACCGCACTTCAGGGCAGCCCACCTGAGCTTCCCCAAGACAAACAAGAAGCAGAGCTCAAGAAAAGGAGATGGTGACACATTCGAACGACAAAATTCATACCGAACCGAATTCTACCTCTCTTTCCAATTTTGGCGCCGCCGACTTTATGCAGCAAGCGTCCGGCGCTTCCAGAACGACCTCGAATCACTTCCCCGCAATCCTCTTGCTGTGGTAGCGCAGCAGCAGGTCACAGCTGGTGAGGCGCTGAGCTTTATCAGCGGACTCCTGCCCATGACATTGCTTTAATCCTTCGATTCATTCATCCTATACCAACCTCGAATCAGTTCCGAACAAGAAAAATCTACGCTCGAAACCATGTCGAATAACCCCTGGGCTGATGGAGGGTCTGAAGGTGGATGGGAAGATGTTAGGCCACGCCGCGATGGACAAGCGCCATCTGCCGATGGGCGAGATCCTCAAAATGCACCCGCAGCGTTGAGACCCGGCGGTGCTTTTGAGAACTTGGAGGCGGAGGAGGAACATGCTTGGGGAGAACCTAGGAGGCAACCAAGCGATGGACAGCGTCTTGAAGGAGCACCCGCCTTTCTAAGACCAGGAGGAGACAGATCCGAGACGAACCCATTTCTACGGAAAAAGGTGCCCCAAAGTCAAAGTCAGGATACGACTCCTTCGGGATCCTTCTCAAAACTCACACTCGACGAGCCCAGCACAAACCCGTGGCAACCAGCAATAGTCGGTCAAAATGCGCCGACACCATCGCCGCCACAACTGGCCCCAAGTTTGTTGGACGAGAACACCAAAGATCCTTGGGCGCCAACACCACATCCACCTATCTCAGGATCGCCAGCCTTGGTATCACTACCCTCAGGCCGAGAATCTCCAGCATGGGACGAGGATCCTCTGGGAAACAAGGCCAAACCTCCTACCCCACCTATGAAGCTGACAGAGGAGCTTACTGGAGACACGCATGTCTGGGACGAGATAGGAGATCCGAGCAAGGGCAAAGCCAAGGTTGGCGCTGGAACAGCATCACCCGATGACTGGAACTTGATAGACGCAGAGCCCTCGACAAGCTTTTCCAAAGAACCCACAGAGGATAAACCACCGCTACCACCTAGACAACCGATAGAGCCGTCCGCTTGGAAACCTTCACGAGAACCGGTAGACGGTAAGACCGAGACATACCAAATCAAGAACATCCGGTGGCACGATGCGACCTCAGTACAGAACCCTCGAACATCACCTATCCTGATCCAGAACGCAAACGGACCTTGTCCACTTGTGGCGCTGGTGAACGCCCTGACTATGACAACACCTGCCGATATTGAGGACACAGCCCTGGTCCAGATCCTACGCTCTAGGGAGCAAGTCAGCTTGAATCTGCTTCTGGATGCCGTCTTTGACGAGCTAATGTCACCGCGGAGGACCAGCTCTGAAGACGCCCTTCCTGATGTTTCAGACTTGTATGCTTTCTTGCAGAGCTTGCACACAGGAATGAATGTCAACCCCCGTTTCATCCCAACGGGGAGTATGGTGAATGCCTACAAGCGTACATCGCTGACGCACTTGCATCCTACCGAACGGGGCGATTTGATACCGGGAACCTTTGAGAATACCGCTGAAATGGCCCTTTACGCTACATTTTCGATTCCTCTCATTCATGGATGGTTACCTCCCAAGTCAGAGCCTGCGTATGAATCACTGGAGCGACAGGCCGCTTCATACGAAGATGCACAGAACTTGCTATTTCGAGAGGAGGAGCTAGAGGAGAAGCTATCAGATCCCGACGTTGGTCTCACCGAGTCAGAACAACAGCTTTATCAAGATGTCATGATAATCAAGGAATTCCTGGAGACCTCGGCTACTCAACTTACACACTGGGGCATCGAAGTCATCGGCAAGGCTATCCGACCTGGCACGTTTGCCATCTTGTTTCGAAACGATCACTTCAGCACGCTTTACTGTCATCCACAATCGATGCAGCTTCTCACGCTAGTTACAGACGCAGGCTTCAAGACACACGAGGAAATCGTATGGGAGACGCTATCTGATGTCAACGGAGAGAGTACTGAGTTTGTGTCGGGAGATTTCCGTGTTGTCAGCCTTAGCGGTGCTGTTCCTGGAACGAGTGCAGGAAATTACAACAGCAACGATGGAGGGAAATGGACAACGGTGCATAACAAGCGTGGCAAGGCCCGACATGAAGATGAGCCACCGATGAGTCCTAGCACTGAACAGGAAGATCGAGACCTGGCTCTTGCGTTGCAACTACAAGAGGAAGAAGAAGAGAGACATAGAGCAGAGGAGTCACGCCGGCGGAGGGAGAGTATACTTTCGGAGCAGTACATTGAGCAACAGGCTCGACAAACAGGACCTGCGAACCGTGGTGGCCGAGGAGGCCATGGCGATCAAGCTGGTCGAGGGGCAGGGGCTCCGAGGGGTGGAGGCGTCACCAGACAAGCCAGTGGTCTCGTACCGGGTCGAACTAGTTCTTCCAACGCACCGACGACAACCATGGCCAACGCACAACCCCGACCTGCCCAGCAAGTAGTTCGCTCCCTCATTCCCCCTCAGCGACAGGGCGTCACACGGCCTGCCGAAGCAGCTGGTGAGGAAGCACCTCCTTCATACGAGCAAGCAGCTCAAGACCAGGTGTATCAACCACCAGTAGGACATCCAAGCCATGCAGACAGCAGTAGCAATATCTCGAGACAGTCTACAAGGACAGGTTCGGTGTCTATGGGACAACGGCAAGCGGGTCAGTCTGCAGGCAGACGGCCGCCCGTTAACCCCGCGGCAGTGCTTGGGAACAATCAATCGCAGCCCAAGGACAGGGACTGCGTCGTCATGTGATATGTTACAGAGGAGGGTTATTTGGAGTTTTTGGCGTGGGAAACATGTATAGCAAGGTGCTGACATGAATTGACAATACGACGAGACGATTCAAGTCAACTCATTTGAGGCTCAAGTCATAAGATCTGCTTCTGTAACGGAGATCGACCCCGTATTCTCCACCTCTCTTATACGCCAACTAATGATTACGAAAGAGAAATGTCGATTATGGAATGCTTAGGTGACTTGTTTGAAAGATGGTGGCGTTTTGTAGGAACTACATGTGGGAGATCCTAGGGGACATACTGAGTCCTACTGGACGGAGTATCTTTAGTAAATGGTTTTCTTCATGTTCCCCAACACCTTTTGTCACAATTGAGTGAAATTTTATACATCTTGACCCGGGTATCCCTTTCGAAAACTACAACAAAATCTACCTCCTTCGAGTCCGTGTCGCTGGCTTGGGCGCCGGAGCAAACGCATCATCATCCGAGATCTCATCATCACTAATCTCTACAGCCTTGCTCTGCGTACCACTAGCCTGCGACTGTGAAAAGTTTAACTTTGTCTGCCGCGTGCCTTTAGCAGCTCCTCTCTTTGCCGTCGTCGTTGTAGTAGCCTTGGTAGCTCTCGTTGCTGCAGCTCGACGAGTTTTTGGCGGCGGTGGTGGTGGAGCGGGTTCTTCTTCCGACTCCATGACTACATCTTCTTCTTCCTCTTCTTCACTATCTTCAAAGGGTTTACGACCGCGGCCTCTTGCGGGGGGTTTTCGTGCTGGAGCTGCTTTGGTGGTACGTGTTGCTCGCTTAGCAGGCTTCTTTGGTGGCTCCTCATCCTCATCCATGAGATCGACATCCTGCTGGACAGCTGCCTTGCCCCGACCTCTTGCAGTCTTGCGTGCAGGTGCGGGTGCAGCAGATGCACGTGCAGAGCTCGTACCCTGGTCGACGGCAGCATCCTCGTAGGCCCAGGCGTCTGGTTCGTTCTCCCAGCTGCCGTCAAAGTCGCTGTCCCATGTAGCGGGCTTTGGTTTGAGAACCCGCTTGCGTTCCGCTTGGGTCGTCGTGGGGGCCCCGCTCGCTTGCTCCTGCTCGATCCTTGTTCGGTATATCTCCATGGCGCTGTTTAGATCCTCGTCGTCGGATTCTAGGCCTAGCATCTGTCGGACTTGACCTGTGAGATGTTCTGATACGAAGAGCTCCATGGCATGCTTGTCGTCCTTGGTCACGAACTGGGTTACAGCGTCGCCAAAGGGACCTTGTGGGAGAACCTTGAGGGATTGTGCAGAGAGAAAGTCCTGGACGAGACTCTCGACCTTGACTGCGTCACTACCGTCAGCCAGAGCCTCGAGGGCGTCTGGGTTCACCGCAGTTGTCTTGCCTGTTAATTGTTAGTGGCTGGTTGCTCCAACGCAAGAGAAAAACTTACGTTGTGACGTCTTCTTGCGGTAAAAGTAGACAACGTCATTCGTGTTGGCAACCTTGCCCACAAAACGATTCGAGAATCTCTGGGGATTCTCAATCTCGAATTGACCACCGTCTGTTGCTGTGTATTCTACCTTGAGCCGAATCAAGGGAAGTGGCCGTTCTTCTAGAGCCTCCTCATCTGTCTGGATCGCCTCCCAATCGGCGTTGGCCTCTTCAATCATCTCCTCGACCACTTCCATCAGCTTTCGCGTCACTTCTTGGCGGTTCTCCTTCTTCTTGTCAAGTCCTTTGAAGTTCTTATCTTGCGAAAGGACGAGCTCTCGAGTGACAAAGGGTCGTACGCTCTTGAGCGGAAGCTTCTCAACCTTGAAGTCTTTGCCCGTGACGCTGAGAATAGCGACGTGCTTTTGGACAGCTTCGCCAGGTACCAATGATGTGGCAACTGAGGAACCAGGCTGCATGACATGAAAGCCTGTCTCTGGGTTCTGGGTAGGATCAATCAAGCATTCATGTTCGTGACCCCATACGACAAGATCCAACCAGTCAGGAAGGACATTCTCGGGGAGATATGAAGTAGCCGTGTGGGCATGGTGGTTCTGGTGGACAGCCAACAGGTTGAACCAATCCGGGCTCTGGGGACTGGGATGAAACCACTTGACCTTGTGATCTCGAAATGTTCGAAACATTCGCTCGTCTCGAACATTACTCAACCCAAAGAGGGCCAGTCTTGTAAGACCCTTTTGGAGTAGGATGGGCTTCGCTTGGATATTATCCGCCTCGGGAACCCGTCCAAAGTAGTTGAGCAATCCACTCACCTGCAAGAGGTCAAGTGAACAAAAGTTGCCCTCGCCAGAGGGATCGTCATGGTTTCCATGAATGGAAAAGACGGGGATGGAGATGTTGATATCGGGGTCTTCGTAGTTGACGTGGGGGAAAGCGCCTTCAAAGACAGATGCAGCATCGGATTGAAATTCGAGGGGGCAGGGCTTCATGCCAAGGCAATTCTGTCGGAGGGTTCGCATGACTTGGTAAAGTGACTTTCGGGAGGGTTTGTTGTCGTGGAAGAGATCGCCGGCAAGGAGAACCATGTCGACCTAGACATGTTAGAGGAGGATGATGGATGAATGGCTGCTTGTCTCACATCTTCAGTACGAGCGAGGTTCAAGATCTCGTCAAAGGTACGCCAACTGTCATCCTTACGGATGGGATCTCGCTCTTCGTATCCGACATGGTTATCGGTTGCAACGAGGATGCGGATCGTGTCCGCCTCTGCGGCTGTGAGCTAAGAACAGAGGAGGAAGAGCAGGTGGACACATACCGGTGAATTCGGGCATACTGGAGGTTCTGTTAGAGGCTTTTGGATGTTTACCAAGGCCAATAGAAAGCAAAGACGTGGTGGATGTGCTTTACGCGGGTGCCTGAGCAGAAGACGCGAGGAGGTGAGCTAAGGGTGACGCGACCAGTTACGAAGTCACGTGATGACCCATCCAATCCACTCTAGCTTAGCTCCCGAGTCCGTCCAGCTGGAATGATGTGACGGCTCACCTTTTGGAGCGCCCACGCAGCTTCTGGATTGGACAAGGATTGATTCCAGAAGTTGAGACTAAAAAAAGAGGGCGCGCCCATTTAATTTTTCGATTGGGGCGGGCGGCGCGGGATCTTGCAGCGGGAAGGAGACACATCATGCTGGGCCCCTTGAGTGCAAAGCTCGCTAAGGCAAGAAATATTGGGGAATGGCATCAGGTCAGCTCTCGTTGAACACTCTCTCGGACCCGTTCCGCAAAAGGGTGACATGTCTTTTTTTCCCTTTCGTCCCGTCATTGTCTCTGATGGATTGTGACGCAGGGGGATACGCGATGTTACCTTTGCCACGTTGAAGGGTATGGAGAAAGCTGGTTGAGGATGAGCTTATCAATGCAACTTATTATCTGACATTGCTGATCTTCTTTGTCTAGTGAGACTTGTGCTTGACGACATTCACGGCGGTACACGCGCTTCTAAAGCCACAACACATGACAAGAATCAACACGTCAACCCCTCTCTTCAACAAAGCCCTGGACCCAAGATGGCAGCCGTCTTGACATTTGACAGGTCAGACAACTCCAAGCCACGTTCCCTCGCTAGCCATCAAGAATAAGACCACCACATGGCGGCAAGTGGACCCTTTTTTCAGCACGCCCCCTTTGACCATCGCTTCTGTCCCTCCCCTGCTTCTCGTTCCTGACCATCCCGATCATCCCCTCGTTCCCAACGGCGCGGCATGATTTTTGTTTTTTTTTTTGCGATTGATGTGTGTCTTGCTTTTGCTTTTTGACAATGCAACCAGACTTATATAAACTCTCGGGAGGGCCCGTCGCGTCTTGTGTGGCTCCCCCTAGGTGCTGTTTTGCATATCACGACCCGGTGTCTCGGGAATAGGAACATCATCTTGTACTTCATTCAAAGACCAGGCCGGAACCTGGACAGAAACGTGCTCTCGTGGCGCCAGAACTGAAAGAGGGTCAACCATCTGGCCATGATCCCAGCTTCCCAAACTACTAGACTCGCGCTCGGGACCGTCTGTGCCCCCATCCCGTCATCCTTATCCTGCGGCTCCCGGACCTTTTGCCCTCTTGTCCCTGGCCTCCTTGTTGGTTCGAAACCATCTCTCTTGGATTTGATTTAACACTACATAAACAAACAACCATTGGTTTGACCAGATTGCTCAGATCCCCTCATCTGACCCCCCCTCGCTAACCTGCTTTTGTTACTCTTGCGGCTTGGCTTGCGGTCCCCCTCTTCTTCACTCCCTCAGCCCAAGGTCCGTTCGCGAGCCGCCATCTTACGATACTCGATACTCCCGCGATCCACTTGCGCAAAGACACATCGACTATTATTTCTCTCGTCTTTATCCGCTGCATCAGTTCCAGCTTGATTGTCTTTCATCTCATCTGACTTTATATAGCCAGTTCCTGCAGCTTTTTTTGCTTCTTCCTCTTCTCCCACTTACAGCTCATATCCAAGTTACCCCGGTTTCACAAGTTGCATCTCTCTCTTTCACCCCGCGCTTCTCTCTTATAACCCCCGATCCTTGATCACAAAGCCTCAATCACATCCAAATCGTACCACAGGCATGCATCTCGTCGCCAGGATCGACCGGGATTTCCTCCACGGAGGGAATTTCTGGTCACACAAGAACCCAGTCTTTTCTATCGAGATCCCCTTCTTCTGGCGCAGGCGCCCGCGCTTGTCTCTGGGTGATCTGCCCGTCGAGATCTTTGCCACCATCTGCCGCAATCTGTGCGCCCACTGCCATCGCCAGCACGTTGTCGATCTCCCCCCTGACGAGATCGAGTGCGCCCTCGAGGCTCAGCAGGCTCTGTCGCGGTTGAGCCGCACGTGTCGCCGCTTCCGCAACGTTGCCCAGCCTATTCTCTTTCACTGCTACCACTCGGGTAGACAGCCTGATCTGTCAACAAGTCCCGACTGGTGGGGTGATACCGAGGCAAGGAGGCGTGAGATTGAAACTCTCGAGGCCTTTCTGCGCACACTCCTAGAGAGGCCGGACTTGGCCAAGGAAGTTCGTGCTCTTGCCTTCTTTGCGCTTAGAGAAGTACAGGCTCGCGAGGTATCATCCGAGACACAAGCTCTCTTCCGACAAGCAGGCGAACGTGCTGGCTTTAGGGCACTGCCTTCGTATGACCATGTCGAGCCCAAGTGGTTACAAGAGGCCGCCATCATGGCTGCGCCCTTCCTTGAGCAACTACTCATCTACCGGTCATCATCAGAGGGTTTGCAGTACTTGAGAGACTCACCCTTCTACCTACCCAACCTCAAGTATTTGGTGCTGCCTGGCCAGGGCAAATACCCAGACGAGTGCTGCCACATCCAACAGATGCAAGATGTCTTGGCTAAGGCACAGAATCTTGAGGTGCTGGCAGCCATCGATGCTGACTGTGGAACTGACATCCCCCTCCGTGAGCGCTTCCGCACAGAGCCGTGGGATACAGCCCTCTCGAGTCTTCGTCGCTTATCATTACACGGCCTGGATCCCGACAACCTGGCCAAGATCCTCCGCCGTAGTCCTGTCTTAGAAGACCTAGAGTACTTTTGCGACATGGACAAGTACACCGTGCTTCAGCACGATCACCTCAGCCCCGTTCGTCAATCATTACGACGACTGTGTTACACCAGCACAACATGGGAGCACACAAGCGGCGGTGCCGATGACATTATTGAGCAAATATCCATGTTTCTGCGCTGGGACACGTCTCTCCGTGCTGATTTTAGCTTTGTTGATTTCCCGCGCCTTGAGATTCTCGAGGTTGAGCAGCTCCTCCTCTATGGACCTGTCTTTGATGATGAGGAGCGGTGGCAGCGGTTCGATAGCATGAAGGAGATTGGCCCCGAACTTTTCATGGCCAGTCTACCCTCGTCATTACGAATCCTACACATCGGCATGGTACTCGCCTGGCCAGAGCTCCACCGCGATCTACTAGGCATGACAGAGAAGCTATACCGGTTTCAAAACCTAAGCATCGTGGCTGTTGACCCCTACGAAGAGCCCCCCGCCGAACAAGTCCGAGAGCTCGAGGATGCATTCGCGTCCAAGGGCATCGTGTTCCGGATAGGACAGACCACGCAGGTACCCTTTGGGAGGGGCATGCTGGGCGTGAGACCTGGTCACCCGGAACCTCTCGGAGGTCAGGATCTGCGGTTTCCCCTGGATCATAGGAATCCGGGGCATTGGGACTTTTTGGATTGGTAGATGGGGGGATTGTAAGAGTAGTGGGCTCATGGTTTAACGGTACATGTAATAGGTAGCGAAAACTGCTTTTGAATTGACATTTGTCTAGGTATTGTACATTATGTATGAGGAGTAGTCGTCGTGTGTAAGCAGCGTAGCGATCATGTATGAAGAGTCTAGTTAGTATGTATGAGGAGTATAGTCGAGCATAACTCACGAGCAAGTGATGTAAATCTTGGCGTTGTAGGGCTGTGATGAGCATGGATTTTATGTACATCATTGTTTGCACCATTTTTCGATGTCAGGTTCTTCCGACTTCTAATCCTTGACCCATGTGCGTGATGCTCACTATCACTCAGCAATACCGGCTGGCACTATCAGACCAATCATGGATGAGAACTGAATCCAAATGAAGTGTCAGTTCGCAATGTAATTCCCAAGTAATTGGCCGAATATAAACTTGTAGAGTCACCAGACTAAGTCACGTTTGAGTTGGTGATGACTCTGAAGCACTGGGTCGGAGGTATTGTTAATGAGGCACCTTTCCATGCTCGCCAAGTAAAAAGGGACCATTTGATACATCTATGAGTGTAAAGAAGTGCAGAACTCTAAGATTAAGCTGCTTGTCAGTCAGTGAATGTTTGTGTCATGGTATATGAACACCCTTGGCAATGCTGTGGATCAAGGCTAGGATTGCTGGGTCACCGCGTCTCGCACTTTAACAACGAACCACGGATGGGGTTTCATCATTGTCACTTCTTATATGGCTATACTTGATCTTCGGGAAGGGTGATGCCCACAACGACAGGGTTGTTGGTGGATAACTCGGCGCACGTTTCGTAGTTGTATGTCACTCCCGCAACCTCACCAAAACAACTCGACCCCAAAGGAAACATCACTCAATTCAACTGCCGCTTCATCATTCCGTGATTCCTTCTTCTTGATAAATCCTGCGAGGATCAGCTGTTCACGGCCTTATTCACATAGTGTGGCCGAATACACGGATGGGCAACTAACTAGCCACTGGCTCGCTTGTCGATCTATGCCCACCAAGGTTGTAACTGGGCATTTGTCAACGCAGGTTACCATTTTGTCGGAGAAATAGGTTCATCGGAGAATTGCCAAGTCGTATCAAGTTCTTTAGAAGAGTACTCATATGATCATTCTATGAATACAGAGCATGCTTAGGTGAGGCCGTTGGGCGTGAGTGTGTCTATATTGCGGATGTTGACTGACGAGACACTTCTAACATGACAGCCCTATCATGAAACATTCTGAAACATATTTCAGATGCAAACTAAACAAAAGAACAAAATTCAATCTGTATAGACAGCTTGTACAAGTTCCTCTGATTCTCCGAAACTCCGATAATAACGTGCTCAACCGACGGAGAATTGCATCGTCAGTTGAGGGGTAAAAACGGCTCACATCATCCGGCACCAGACTCGAAAATCCCATGAACCATCGGTCAAAGCAACCACATCAAGACTCAATCCGATGCCCCATGGCATCAATTCCGCACTGAGCTTCTCCGCCATTGGAGGGGGACGCCCGATTCTGGGGTAAACTGGGTCAAGGGCCCCTCTCCCCGCATCCACTTGTGACAAAGATCGTCGTCTTTCAACACCATCAATGGACATCGTCAACGGCCCAATGCCGGCGTCACTACGTCATGGGTCCTCCTTCCACGAGGTCAAGCAGGTGTTTTTTCTTTCTCCACTTGTTTGTCCCCGCAAGTTGGGTGAGTTTTCTGGGGTAGTCTGGGAGCGTGACTTTTTTTATTTCCCCGCGAGTTCAGGTTTTTTAATGGTTTCGAGTCGGTCCGAAATCTTTGAGATGGACTGATGCGGAATATTGCCGTTATAGTTGACGGCATTGACGTTGTAATTGTACGAGATGGGATATATATCGTCAATGGCGCCGTTGGAGTTGCGGTGCAAGTACAGCGGTGATCCTCCAATGTGCCCATCATGACAGCCTCGGTTACTTTTATGCAGCTCTTTTTGGCGTCTTTGGCTGTTGGCCAGCAAGTCTTCTTGCCTGCTGAAGGCCCTACGACTCGTCCTCAATGCAAAGCTCGCACCAAGACGAGTGAACCCAAATATACATATACTCCTTTCAGTTATACTCAGACGGACACTGTCAGATATGCTACCTCGGTGCCCTCTCCGACTACGACAACAACATATGCGGCCCCTCCAGAGGCATTGACAACTCTGTTGCCCTCTCTCTCTTTCACAACATGGGGCAAATGGGATCCCAATGCAACGACCAAAGCCTCGGACACTGATGATCCTTATGGGCAGGCAGCATGGACTGCTCTCTGGGAACACGCAAACCCTCCCAATTTTACCGAATCAGCCTTGTACAGCACGACAGTATCTCCCACCCCTATCCCGAGTGACGAGCTCGTGCTGCCGCCGCGAGACTACTTTGGCCCAAGCGATTGCTACAACTTTCCCAAGAACTTCTCCTTTGGGGTCGCCAGCTCGGCTAGTCAGATTGAAGGAGCTACAGCTGAAGAGGGCAAGTCGCCTTCTCTCATGGATATCCTCGTCCGAGACGCCCGGCCCAAGTCGTACGTGACGAACGAGCATTACTATTACTACAAGCAAGACATTGAGAGGGTGGCGGCTATGGGTGCCAAGCACTTCTCATTTAGCATCGCGTGGACTCGAATTCTCCCATTCGCCCTACCGGGAACCCCCGTGAACCAGGAGGGCATTGACCATTACAACGACGTGATCAACTTTATCCTCGAGAAGGGCATGGTTCCCGAGGTGACGCTCCTCCACTTTGACACTCCTCTTCAGTTCTTTGGCAGCAACCTCAGCGTGGCCGCCGACCCCCCGCAGATTGGATACGTCAACGGTGGCTACCAGAATGAGACATTTCAAGACGCCTTTGTGCACTATGCCAAGGTGGCCATGACACACTTTGCCGACCGCGTCCCGGTGTGGTTCACCTTTAACGAGCCGCTGCTGTATTCGTACAATGCCAAGTCGGTCTACAACGTGGTCAAGGCCCACGCGAGGGTGTACCACTGGTACAAGGAGGAGTTGAAGGGGCAGGGCAGAATCTCCATCAAGTTCAACAACAACTTTGGTGTTCCACGTGATCCCAAGAGCGAAGTGGACGTGTACGCTGCGGATCACTTCAACTCGATCCAGCTCGGACCCTTTTGCAATCCGATTTTCCTGGGGCAAGACTACCCTGACTCGTTCAAGCAGACGTTTGAAGACTACGTGCCCCTCAGCAAGGAGGATCTCGACTACATGGGCGGCACGGCCGACTTTCTTGGCATCGACCCGTACACTGCCACGGTGATTGCGCCCCTGGTGCAAGACGACAAGGAGAGCATCCTCGAGTGCGCCGGGAATTCCTCGTCGACCTACAGGCCCTACTGCGTGAATCAGACGACGACGAATGTGTTTGGCTGGGACATTGGTTACCGCTCTCAGACTTACGTTTACATTACCCCTACATACCTCCGCAGCTACCTGAACTATTTACATAATACCTGGAGAACCCCTGTCGCCATCACCGAGTTTGGATTCCCCGTGTTTGGGGAAGCTGACAAACAGCTTGTGGACCAGCTCTTTGACACGCCGCGGAGCATCTACTACCTGAGCTTCATGTCCGAGGTTCTTAAGGCCATCTGGGAGGATGGTGTCGAGGTTGTTGGCGCGTATAGCTGGAGTTTTGCTGATAACTGGGAGTTTGGAGACTATGACGCTCACTTTGGTATTCAAACGGTGAATCGGACGACGCAGGAGAGAGGATATAAGAAGAGCTTCTTTGACCTGGTTGATTTCATGAAGGCAAGAGGTGTAGAGTAGGGGTGTGTGAAGAGGCCAACCGGGTGCTGGTGGGCCTTGCACGGTCACTAAAATTCATCTTCGGTGATGCCTATCAAGACGGTTCAAGGATGTTTTTTGACGATAGCGAATTAAAAAAAAATTGCGTGAGAGTTGATGATAGCAAAAACAAACTTTTGAATAGAAGAAGATAGTATGGAAAACTCTGAATCAGCCTAACTGATGCTATGCGGCAATTTCAATGATTCGCTCTCGGGCCGGTGACCTTACTATTTCAACTCGTCCCGTCCACCGGCCGCGCGTTGGGATGTAACGGGACGAAGAAAAGCGTGGGTCCCGGAGTCTGGAAGTAATCTTAATCACAAGCCAAGCTTTTGCTCCGGAGGCCAGATCCGACCCCGGGATCCCGAGAGAAGGAAATCTCGCACCGGGGGGGAGAGGTTCGGGGTCTCCGGGACGAGTTTGCAGTGTTGCACTCTGTATCTCTCTCCGCACTCTGAATGCATCTACATGGGGTTCCAATTGGGGTTTTAGCTAATAATAAGGTAACAGTTATGTTTAAACAGAGGCTTGATGCTAGCGCGCAGAAGCCGGTTTTTGTTTAGAGGTTAGGTTAGGGGGGAATTTGTTGGTTGAAGTGAACAAGGGAGAAGACTACGACGCATGATGTGGAGATTCTTCCTCTCTGGATAAGAAGGAATGGATGCTCCTGGTTGGATCCCTTGTCCTTAGAGGCAAAAACCCAAGAGATCCATGGTGCGGAGAAGAAAAAGATGAATGGACCATGGCCCGTGCTAGAGATAAAGATCACGAGAACAACATGCAAATTATTGGCAGGGGAAAGGATGAAATACCCAGGGGTGTGCCTCACTGGAACGGAGCCCGAGGAGGAATGAAGAAGAGCTCTCTTGACCAAATCACAGCTCGTACAAACCCTGGACACTCGTCTCCCCCAACAGGCAGGTTGGTAAAGAGGCTGGCATCATGCAGTCCAGTCTCACGGTCCACTCATCTTTCTTACCCCGCAGGACGAGAGACGGCAGATAGGCATAGGCTGACTGGCAGATAAACAACCCGCCAAGACCGCAGTAAGACCGGGGGCTATCAACGACTCTTTTTTACCTTAGTAAATGGGAAGAGGAGGATGGGATATAGCGCACCATGGGACCAACAGAATGCCATAGATTCCATACCGACCTGCTCAAAAGGGAGAAGGGCGGTGCGATAGCGGTGGGTACTCGCAGTTACTGTGCTGCCGTGGTAATATCTCTCTCCTAGTGGAGGAGGAGGAGGAGGACAGGGGAGGATCACTCACAGTCAGGGAAAAGCTTATCTCCAAGGTTACACTTGGACAAGAGCCAACGAACCAAAGAAGCCGTTCTAGAACTGCGCTAAGCACCAAGTAGGCATCGTTTTCTTTTCTCAAGAAGCCTTGGCGATCACTTGCCGAAAGCTGCCTTGGCTTCGGGCGAGCGAGCACTTGAGACACAGAAGTAGGCTACCAAAGTTTTTTTTCACTCTAATCTAATCTGCCCTGCGCCCGAGTTTGCTGTGGAAGGAAGAATGCTGAGACGAGGTAGAATCGCTAGGTTATATATGCATTGTGGTCGTTGCACACGGCTGAGTGAGAGACATGCATGCAGCACATGTAACAATGCTGCTGCCTTTTCGCGAGGCACACACACAGAGAGAGAGAGAGATCATCGCCACAGAGTTGCACATTGACCAGGGGATCTGCCCATTCTGCTCTGCTGATCAGTGACAATCCAGGAAAGGTCCTTGACCCCGTCCCCGGTTTACGTTATGGATCGTTTGTCCGCCTAGGGTTCCATCAAGAGAGTGTCTAGAGTGTGTACACTCCCCTACGATGACGAGCGAGCAGTCTTGGTAGTGAAGACGACTTTTGACACGAGTTGGTTGGTCGTAGGCAGGGCATTGATTCCTTCTTGTCTCTCTTTCACACGCCCCCCGGTTACTTTTTCTGAAGGAGAAGCCGATGAAAGGGTAGGCAGTCTGGGGTATTAGGTAATTCTCTGCGACAAAACAAACAGAGAGAAAGATGCTGCGAGTCAAGGTAGGGAAGGGATCTTCGTTCTCTATTTAGACGACAGGTCCCCTCCTCCTTGTCCTCGTTTCTTTTCGTCCTCGCTGTGTCACGTCAAGGGTCCTCTCATCTTGAGATCGTCAGCCACCCTCTTGTCGTTGCTTGTCGTTGTTTTTTCTCATCTAGCCAAGCCCTTGGCTTTTTCTCGTTCCTGTCGATCAAGACTCTTGGCCTCTTGGCCATCTCCAACAACAGCACTTGGCAAGCTTGGCTACATACATCCTTCTCCAACTTGGAGTAAGCAGAAACAATGGCTTCCCACGACGTCGAAAAGACGGACCTTGGCTATGATGCCACCATGCCTACCGAAAAGGTCCAGCAGGGCGATCAGGACATGCACATCCGCGGTCTCGAGACGAGCGCCGAGACGTCGCTGCAGCGTGGTCTCAAGGCTAGACACATTACCATGATTGCCATTGGTGGTGCAATTGGTACAGGTCTGATTATCGGTACCGGCAAGGCTCTTGCTCAAGCTGGTCCTGGTTCTGTCTTTATCTGCTACACCATCATTGGTTTCGTCGTCTTCCTCGTCATGGCTGCTCTTGGCGAGATGGCTGCTTGGTTGCCCATGTCTGCTGGTTTCACTGGTTATGCTTCTCGGTTCTGTGATCCTTCACTTGGTTTTGCGCTCGGTTGGACGTGAGTATTGGAAGAAATTGACTATCGATATGTGCTGACAGCTTCAGATACTGGTTCAAATACATCATCGTCACGCCCAACCAATTGACGGCTGCTGCTCTCGTCATCCAATACTGGGTCCCTCGTGAGACAGTCAATCCAGGTGTCTTTATCGCCATCTTCTTGGTCATCATCTGCGTCATCAACTACTTTGGTATTCGATTCTTTGGTGAGCTCGAGTTCTGGCTCTCTTCGTTCAAGGTCATCACCATCATCGGTATTATACTCTTCTCCCTGATCGTCGCCCTCGGTGGCGCCCCTGATGGTGACCGAAGAGGTTTCCGATACTGGAAGGACCCTGGGTAAGTTGACACTGCTCACTTGACTATACACAACTAACCCGTCCCAGTGCTTTCAAGCCTTATATCATGGAGGGAGACGCTGGCAAGTTCCTCGGCTTCTGGTCCTGCATGGTCAACGCCACCTTTGCCTACCTGGGTACTGAGCTCGTCGGTGTCACTGTCGCTGAGGCCCAGAACCCCCGCAAGACCATCCCCCGCGCCATTAAGCTCACCTTTTACCGAATCCTCTTCTTCTACTGCCTCTCGGTCCTCCTCGTCGGCATGATCGTCCCCTACAACTCCCCCGAGCTCAAGTTCGCCAACGAGTCCAAGAAGAATAACGCCTCTGCCTCGCCCTTTGTCGTCGCCGCTAAGATCGCCGGTGTCAGCAGCCTGTCCCACGTCATCAACGCCTGTATCTGCGTCTTTGTCTTTTCCGCCTCCAACTCGGATCTGTACATTGCCAGCCGTACCCTCTACGGTCTCGCCTCTGACGGTTCTGCCCCTGCCATCTTCAAGAAGACTGATAAGCACGGTGTGCCTATCTACGCCCTCGCCATGTCTGCTTGCTTTGCTCTGCTCGCCTTCATGAACGTCTCGGACGACTCTACCAAGGTCTTTGGCTACTTTGTCAACCTCACCACCATCTTTGGTCTCATGTCCTGGATCTCCATCCTAACCACCCACATCTTCTGGTGCCGAGCCCGCAAGGCCCAGGGTCTTGCCAACGAGGCCCTCCCTTACGTAGCTCCCTTTGGTGCCAAGGGCTCTTACGTCGCCCTATTCATGTGCATCCTTGTTGCCCTGACCAAGAACTACGACGTCTTTGTCGGCGGCGACTTTGGCAAGGAAAAGTACAAGACTTTCATCACTGGCTACCTGGGCATCCCCGTGTACCTGATCCTCATCTTTGGTCACAAGATCGTCACCAAGTCGCGCGGCATCAAGCCCCACGAGGTCGACTTTTACACTGGCAAGGATATCATTGACCGTGAGGAGGAGGAGTTCCTTGCCCGCAAGGCGGCTCTTCGCGAGTCTGAGGGAACCAAGCGCGGCAACTGGTTCTACAAGACTTTTGTCTCTTGGCTGTTCTAGACGTCTTTATGTATATAAACATGTGGTCTTTGTGTGGTAGAGGTGGATGTGTTACGTATATGAGAGAAGCCTGTGTTTACAGGCGATGAGCATATGTTCATGTAGCGAATCACAACTTGCCGTTTCTCATCCAAACGGCTTCTTAGCGTTGAAACCTTTTGTGTCCGTAACTTGCCCGAGATTGCCTATTTCGGCACACCCCAAGTCGGCAACATCGGCCCCACAAGAGGGCCGAGACCACCCGGAGCACCGACTCCGTCATGGCGTGACGCCGATGTCGCGGGTATGCGGCTACTTGACTTGTCACTAACAGATGGTGTACACTCCTTATCGTCGAGAGTGATGTTTATTACACTTTATTACGATACAAGTGAGGTCATCCCGTTGACGAAACATCCCCTTGCTGCCCACCGACATCATCTCAACACCCGGCAAGGTACATGCTCTAATCCTCGGTGATGGTCAAGGTTCTGGTGAACTTTTCGTCGACGCTTTGAACGGAGCTACGCGCTTCGTTGGCTTGCGATCCACTGAGAGAGTTAATAATGTTGCCAGTGAAATCCTGCCAAGGTTAGTCGATGCTTGGTTTGGCGTTATTGGAGACTTTACTTCAAAGGCGCGCTTGGTTAGGGCAATGGCAAGGCGGAAGGGAGCATCGACAAAGGGGGTTTTGCCAAAGATGTTGGCTTTGTCGAGGAGTGCGTCGAGCAAGTCGCTGAAAGTGTTGGATAGCTTTGGCTATGTGAGCTTCAAGTTATGTGTCATATTTGGAAATTACTCACCTTCTTGACAGACGCAACGATTTGGTCACCATCCTTGCCGTCGAATGTTCCCTTGGCAGCACCAGAGAGCGATCCGCCGATGTCGGTTGTGATACGGGTCACATCCCTCAGGCCAGTAATGACCTCCTACTTCTATTAGAAACATGTCATGCACAGCTATGGTGGGACTTGCAAAGAAGGGACCAGAGCCAAACAGGAGCTGAGGCGCGTTGGAGATGGAAAGCTGGCTAGCGGGCTTGATGAGGTCCTCTGTTTTGTGGACAAGGTCGTCGATTCTGCGGGTGAGCTGGCTGGGAGAGATTAAGGCGTTGGCCACGGAGGCGGCGCCGAGAAGAACGAAGTTGAGAGAGAAGCGCATCTTGAAGGAATGTCGGGTTTGAAGGTGGGTGTTGAGCGATGAACTGTGATGGAGTGTAGGGTTAGTAAGTTGCTTCCTATCGTGGGATCTTGTTGTTATTATACTAATTCCTAGCTACTCCGAAGTATACAACTGTCTTTAATCCATACTAATTAGACAATTGAAAGGGACTCGGGATGTTGTGATAGTTGGAATGCCTTCCCTTATGCTCGGACCGACTACATGGATCACAAGTAATCGAGTCCATCCCTTCAGGTCAGTTCCCGCATCTAAATCTTGGCATCTTTATTAGACGGAATAACATGCAAATAATGTTAATATGTAATTACTCCCGTCGTCAGAAGTATAGTGCTCTCTCAGATGCCAAGACGGGGGCATCCGAGTAAGTGCGCTGCCACCAACACCCACGATCCCCTCAGTCTAAAACACCACATCCATTTATAGATCTACAAATCTGTTGGTTCACCTTGTTGGTTCTCACGATGCACGACCTTCCCGACAGATCGGCCCCTCAACCCTGTTTCTCATCAACCACACATTCACCGCAGGGTCATCCCATGTAGCACAGAGCCGCATCGCCAACGTGTTACCACACCAAGAAGCAGGTCTCAGATTACCGAAATCTTATATCGTCGACATGCCAACTACAAAAAACCCGATGGGACACTATAGTAGGGATTGACTCAGCGGGATTCAGGGTCTACGACAAAGGAACGCATCGCATTCTACAGAGGAAGAATGAACAAATCCATCTCTTGTTACTCCTACGGACAAAAAAGAAAAGCCGTTTCTCATGACCAAACTCCATCAAGGTAAGATAAGAACCTCCGACACATAAAAAAAAAAGCAATGGTGTTACAGTTTCTCACTGACTATTTTGTTAGTTAGTTAGTCAAATAACACTCGGGGAGTCTGGGTAAAAAAGAAACTTACAGCAATGCGAGCGTCAAGTCACCGTGAATACGAGCCTTGAGCTCAATCTCAATCTCTAGGTTCAAATCAAGATGCAGACTGAGCGCGTCACTCTTTCCACCACCGCCTTGCTGCTGCTGCTGCTGCTGCTGCTGCTGCTGCTGCTGCATCTGTTGTTGCTGTTGCTGTTGCATTTGTTGTTGCTGTTGACGCTGCTGCATGGCTCGTCGGTTGCTTCGTGACATTTGCTTTTCGTCTTCAGAGTCGGATTCTTCTTCGTCGAGCCAGGCTGGACGGCGGCGTCTTACTTTTTCGCTCTCGGTGTTGGCCTTTCTGTTGCCTCTTCTCTTGGGCTCTGGTTGCTGAGGGGGAGTAGCTGGTTCATCCTCCTCAGACTCGGACTCGGATTCGGACTCTTCATCATCCTCTTCTTCCTCATCGTCGTCAGAGGACAAATCTTCGTCGTCGTCTTCCTCTTCTTCGGATTCAGACTCGCTTTCTTCCTCGGGTGGTGGTGCTGGCTTCTTCTTGCGCTTCTCTGGCTTTGGCTGCTCGACCTTGGACTCTGCGGCCTTGGATTCTTCAGGCTTAGCCTCCTCAGCTGCAGCCTTGGCCTCTTCAGCCTTGGGCTCCTCAGTCTTGGGCTCCTCGGGCTTCGACTGCTCGGGCTTGGTGTCGGGAGTTTGTGGCTTGGCTGTCTCTTCGGTTGAAGCCTCGGGCTTGGACTCTTCCGGCTTGGAGTCTCCGGGCTTAGAGTCCTCCGTCTTGGGAGTCTCTGGCTTGGAATCCTCAGCCTTGGATGGATCAGTCTCAGGCTGACCAGTAGGCTTGTTGGAATCTTGGTTGAATGGGTTGTTGTCGGTGTTGGGCTTGTCGTCGTCGTTCTGTCCCGACTGCTCTCCTTGAGGACGAGGAGGTCTAGGAGGAGGGGACTGAGAAGAACCTCGCTGCTGCGAGTCCTACACAAAAGGTCAACTACTTACAAAAACATTCCATTCATCGAATGTCTCACTTACCTGAGGGCCTGGTGCGGACATGCTGGTGGATATTTACAAAGTACTTTTTTTGGTTTCGCTGACGAACAAAATAGTTTCGAGGACAAAAAGAGGCGTAATTGTCAAGAGAGAAATTTCTATACTAATGTCTCCCGCGCATGGCTTTTGAGACTGTAAACCCTTGTCGAGAAAACAGGTTCATGAGAATGCGACTGACGCAATGGACGTCATCAAGATGGCATATCTGACCGTTTGAGAACCGGTTTCTCCATAGTCAGGTACAAGAGCGAAATATTCTACCGCACACCATCTACATCGATGAAGATCGAGTCAATATGACGTACGGAATATGTTTGATGTGCAGGCGGATGACGTCCCCCGGGCTGGTGTGATGGGCAGCAGGGGTTCTTTGCAGGGGTGGTGATGTGTGGCTGGTGATCATGACTGGCTCGGGGGGGATACTACAAGATGGACGTCATGCTCTGCACTGGGAAAGCGGGCAGGATTTTCTTGTCAAACGATCGAAATATACCGCCAAAATGGTTATTGGGTTACTCGCCATCACTGCTATACCGACCGTTACGGGCGTGGGCAACGCGATAAGTGCCCAGAAGAAGCAGAATGCGAGCCTCAGCAAGGAGCAAGAAAAGTTCCACATGACTTTCATTATGGAACACGAAGGAAAGATGCAAGAGCTTGGCACAGGGGTGGTGAAAGACCAAAAGGTGAGTTGATCAGTCTTTGACAAAACTCCACTGACTGACTTGACAGTTCTACATCAACCATCCCGACAACCCAGTCGATGGTTACAAGTTTTTGGGTTGGTACTTCAAGTACCCAAGCGAAGAAGGCCATCTGGGGCTGGTGAGCATGGTCTCTGACGACCCCCCGGCTCTCAACTGGATCTTTGTGGACAAGGACACGCACGCTCTAACGTACGGGGGGAGAAAGGACACCTTGGGCCACGTCATAGGACCCTGGGGCTGGAGCGAGGATGATCGATTCCTGACGCTCGAAGAGGATCACGATTCGTTTGTGGCAGTGCGCGAGGAGGGTCCTGATGGAGAGCAGAGATGGGCAGTGTATTGGGACCCCGAGGGTGACATTGAGGACGAGGTGGACGACGAGGATAGGTGTCGACCAGTGAGGCTCCGACGGCGGTTGCAGTTTGGCATGGAGAGCCGCTATGTCAGAGGAAGTGAAAAATCAGGCTAAAGTGCTTGTTTCGTGAGATGAGATGGCTGGGTGGAGTTTGTGGAGAGTGGCTAGAGGTGGAGGTGAGGTGTGTGCTGTGTGTGGCCACAATGTGACGATGGCCGAGAACTTATGCACCCTTGCAGTGAGGGCAAGACAAGGCATTGTAATGTACATACTGTATCTGGATTCGAATCTCGATCATGACCTCATGGCTGTTCCAAATCCTGTTATTCGACCTGGTGGGTTGAACTTATATGGCCTCGGTCCTCTTGGGGTGGGAGAAGGGTAGACATAGACAAACGCACAACAATTAAACTCGTCCCAATTTAATTCATTACCCGAGCGACTCTTTGATTCAAAATCAAACTACTCTCATCAAACATGTCGGCTACCATGGAAAAGGATCGCGTCTCGGCCGAGTCTGACGACCAGACCTACTCCAGCGAAGAGCAGCCCAAGAAGCAGCGCCGCACCAAGAAGAAGGGCACCAAGTCGTCCCGCCGCAACCAGCAGCAGCAGCAGCAGTCGTCGGGTCCCCTGGACCAGCTCCCTATCGGTGGAGACCTGGGCAACACGGTCGGCGGAGTGACCAACACTCTGGGCGGCGTCACAGGTGGTCTCACCCAGCAAGGCGGCGGCGGCGACGGCGGCAAGGATACTCTCCGTCTAAGACTCGATCTCAACCTCGACATTGAGATTCAACTCAAGGCGAGAATTCATGGTGATTTGGAACTATCGCTACTGTACGTTTTACCCCTCTTTCTCTCCCCCCTCAAGACACATTTTTCCCACGTCTTTTGTTTGGCCATCGTATCTTACTTGGCATTTTCAAATCTCCAGCACCGGGTGAGAGCCGGATCGGCTAATCGCGCTGTCTTGTCTTTGCAGAGGCTAATTCGCTTTTGTTGTTTTGAATTGCAGAAACTAGCCGGTGCTTTTTATTTTTATTGTTATGGGTACCCATGTAATGTTAGCAACTGTGGAAAGTATTGGGCGTTTTTTTTTGGGAAACATGGGAAATTCTACACACACAAGTCAAATACATTGGCATTCTTTGAGTGAGAGACACAGGGCATGAATGAGAGTGAGATTACTGTCCAGGCTGAAGCCAAGATGACGATGCCGAGCTCCGGAATAGTCAGTGTTCACAGTGTCAACTTGAAACATTCACATCTCCCGTTGGACGCCACGTTTTATGCCGTGAGCCACGAAAAGCCACGAGAGAACGAGGCCATCCGCATTACATTAGTCTCTTGTCTAACCAAGGAACAAAAAAGCCGTTCTTCTTCCTTCAGGAACGTTTGTTCGTCGTTGACAGGGCCCTTGATCCTGTCTCATCATCTCCAATGGCCCGTAGTCTCCTCCCCTGCTAGCGTCCGTCTAACGATCGCCGTGATATAGGACGATCGCCCTTTTCCGTGTCCATCGGGACAGGGCTTCCTTGTTCTAAAGCAACTCTCTGAAACCACAGGGCCGCGGTTCTTACCGCCCGGGTGGAAGAGACATTCCGCCCGGTGAGCAGGGGGTTGAACGTCTGTCACCTCTGACTGGCTAGACTGGCCCAATCCAAACCTCTCTTGAGGCTTGATGCATCTTTTCTTGTTTTTCGTCATGTTCCCCGCAAGAGGCTTGCGCAAAACAGGTCCTCACACTCAACTCGTGTCAGCAACACTGTCTGTCTTTCTCTAACAATCCTTTCAAATTCCCCATAACCAATCTTTTCTCAGCCAACCGAAAAATATTTGTTCCGTGAAACCGCGGAACGGAATTCACCATGGCGTCGTCGTCTTCCACCCCTGGCGACGATCCCTCTCACAGCACTTACGAGGTCAACGTCCCCGTGCGCAACGGTCGCGGCGGAGAGCCAGAGGTGTCGAATCCCGAAATCCGCATCCCCAGGATAAAGCCCGTCACAGAAGAGCAATCACAGCAATCACCAGAAGAGCTAGCAGTTGGACTCGAGGGAAAGTACGTTGATGAGTTTGGCAACATTCTCGACTGGGACGGCACCGTACTTGGTCGTGTCGAGGGGGATCTGCCGTCCATGGTCGGACGGCCAGTATCGGCGTCTGGCGAGATCCTGGACACTGATGGCGAGGTGGCGGGACGGGTGTGCGAGAACTACATCAAGCCCAAGCTGGAGCCCTTGTCTAGTGGGCTGCGCGTCGACTCTGAGGGGAACATCTATGATGAGGAGGGGAACGTGGTTGGCAAGCTCAACAACAAGCCCAAGGAGGACAGCAACAAGAACGACAACAGCAACCAGACAACAGAGCAACAACAACGACAAGACGGAAAAGTTAATATTCCAAAACCACCTGTTGTAGCTCCAAGACCAGATGAACTGTATCTGGATGTCAAGTCGACATTTGACGGGATCCAACTCATCATCAAGATCCCCACCGTCTTTAACAGGGACAATAGTCAAAACCAGAACCAGAACAACAACCAGAACAACAACCAGAACAACAACCAAGGCGAGAATCAGGGTCAGACCAACAACGACCAGAATCAGGGTCAGAACCAGAATCGATGATATCTTTTTTCCTTCTTTTTTCCTCTGGCGGGTTTCAAAAAATCACGTCTCGATCGTATCGTGTCATGTCATGCATTAGAAGTGGTCCTCTCGGGATAATAATCCTCATGGAGAAACCCCTCCCCGTACGCTAGAGTCTACTTTTCTCCTCCTCTTACAAGCTGCCGTTGCCTTTACAAAAGCCGGTTCTTGCATGACATACACGTGAAAAAGCTCAGGCCAGTCATCATCTCGATCCAGCCATCCAACCCGTGAGATCTTCTCCACGTTCAACTCGTGAGGGTGTCGTCCTCCCACCCCGCAAAGCCGGTTTTACAACCAAGCAGCTTTGGAGGCTCTGTCTACACAAATCTAGACCAATCCTTCATCCTGGAAGCTCCAAGGAGCCTCCCATGCCCAGACCTGCGCTGATACGTCATCCCCATGCCCTCGCCACACCATCCCGCCCGTTGAGATCTTCATCATGACGTGTGGCTGTTGCTCATGTCGTCCGATAACAGGTGCGGCGCAGTATCATGGCTGATAGTCGTGGTGCTCACACTGACGTTGTGAGTGTAATTGACGTTATACAACAAGGTTGCAAAGAAACTTGTTTTTTCTCATTGCTGTAGGCGGTATAAAGATGTGAGGGAATGTGATGGATGGGTTGAGCTCTCAGACAAAAACAGTACCAATTCAATACCATTCAGCCTACTACAACAACAACAAAGTAGCCATCTTAGAAACTAACATCGCGATACCCTCAAAACCCTTTTGATTCCCTTTTTCCCTCTTGTTGACACCGAAAAGATACCCCCCCTCCCATAACCATGTCAAACACAAAGGACCCTACTTCCATCCCCGAAGGCCAGGTCAAAGACTCGACACAAGATACTGCTTCCAAAGAGCAGCAGACTCCTGGTGCGTTCACAATCCTGCAGCCGAGCTTGGCGCTTATCGTCCCTATTGCAGTCAATCTTGAATCAGTTCCCCGGAGCGCCGCCGGCGTCGTGAACGATGCCGGGGATGTCCTAGACGATGCCGGCAACACCGTCGGCCACATCGCAGACACCGACAACCTCAAGAACCTCGTCGGCAACACCGTCAACGCCGCTGGCGATGTTGTCAGCTCTACCGGCGACGTCCTAGGCAAGACCTTGCCGATAGGACAGGGCAAGGAGGAGGAGGAGCACGATTCGCACGATGAGGAACACAGCGAGTACACAACTCAGCCCGCTGAGAAGAAGTCGGGTGGCCTGGGTGATACCGTTGGTGGTCTCACCGGTGCTGTCGGAAAGACTGTTGGAGGAGTTACTGAGACAGCGGGTGACACTGTTGGCGGCGTCACTGATACTGCTGGCAAGACCGTCGGCGGTGTTACTGACACTGCTGGGGAGACTGTCGGTGCCGTCGGTGAGACTGGCAAGTCTGCTGTTGGCGGTGTAACCGGTGGCCTCGGTCTCGGAGGCAAGTCAGAAGGCGATTCTGAAGTTTCCAAGGACATCGAGGCCAAGCAGGAGGAGACACCCGACGTCAAGAGCGAATTGAGCCAGAAGGACTCCACCATTGGTCTCGAGGACCGCGACCTTCCCGCCGGCGAGAAGGAGGCTTCCGAAACCCAGGAGAAGCTCAAGGAGGTTGCCCCCGAGGAGGCCAAGGAGAAGACCACTGAGGCCGAAGATGTCGCCAAGGAAGCTCAGCCCGAAGAGGAGACTGGCGACCTGACAAAGAAGCCCGAGGAGGTGACAGAAAAGGCCGAGGACGTTGTCAAGGAGGCCCAACCCGAGGACAAGGAGGCACCAAGCATCCCTGAAGGCCAAGGCCCACCATCCGAACTCCCCAAGTCCGAGGCTCCTGAAATCCCCGGCGACGAGGAGGGAGAGTCCAAGGCTCCTGGCGACGATCTCAAGTCGGTTGCTCCCGGTGAAGAGGCTGCTGGCAAGCTAGGCGAGGAGGTGGAAGGCAAGGTTGCTGAAGGTGAAGAGAAGGCAGCTGAAGGCGAGGAGAAGCTTGCTGAGGGAGAAGAAAAGCTCCCTGAAGGCAAGGTCCCAGAAGACAAGCTCGCCGAACAAGAGAAGCTCGGTGAAGAGGGCGAAGAGAAGCTTGCCGAGGGTGAGGAGAAGGCTGTCGAAGGAGAAGAGAAGCTCGGCGAAGAAGCTGAGAAGCTCCCCGGAGAAGAAAAGGTTGGCGAGGAGGGCGAGAAGCTTGGAGGGGAGGGTGAGGAGAAGCTCTCCGAGGGAGAAGAGAAGCTTGCTGAAGGCGAGGAGAAGGCTGGCGAGGAGAAGGCTGGCGAGGTTGAAGGCGAAGTCGAGGAGCCCCTTGATTTCACCGTCCTCAAGGGAACTACCGTCGACAAGCAAGGAAACCTCGTCAACGACAAGGGCCACCTCATTGGACGTGTCACCGAGGGTGAGGTCAAGCAACTCATCGGTATGAAGTGCGACGACCAAGGTGTTATCTGGGGTGACTACGGCAAGCAACTCGGCAAGGCTGAACCTCTCCCCGAGTGGGAGCGTGGTGAGCAAAAGGACTTTTCCGTTCTCAAGGGCACCACCGTCGACAAGGATGGCAACCTCGTGAACAACAAGGGTGATATCTTGGGTCGTGTCGTTGAAGGTGAGGTCCGAGAGCTCGTCGGCATGAAGTGTGATGATCAGGGTATCATCTGGGGCGATTTCGGCAAGAAGGCTGGAAAGGCTGAGCCTGTTGGCGAGTGGGAGCGCGGCGAGGAGAAGGACTTTTCTATCCTCAAGGGCACCACGGTCGACAAGGACGGCAACCTCGTCAACGAAAAGGGTCACCTCTTCGGCCGTGTCATCGAAGGCGAGATCAAGCAGCTCATCGGTCTCAAGGCTGATGAGAATGGCAAGATCTGGAGCGATGGCAAGGTCGTCGGCAAGGCAGAGCCTCTCCCTGAGTGGGAGCGCGGTGAGCAAAAGGACTTTTCTGTGCTCAAGAACTGCAAGGTCGACGAGGCCGGAAACCTTCTCAACGACAAGGGAGACACTGTTGGTCGCGTCGTCGAGGGCGAGATTCGACAGCTCAAGGGTCTCAAGTCTGATGAGAACGGCAAGATCTGGAGTGACGGCAAGGTTGTTGGTCGAGCTGAGCCTCTCTCCGAATGGGAGCGTACCCAGAAGAAGGATCTTTCTGTTCTCAAGGGTACCAAGGTCAACAAGGCTGGCAAGCTCGTCGACTCCAACGGCAACGTTGTCGGTAAGGTCGTTGAAGGTGAGCTGAAGGAGCTCATCGGAAAGCGATGCGACGAGAACGGCGACATCTGGAATGATTCCGGTGAGGTGATTGGAAAGGGAGACACGGTTTCCACCGCTGAACGCGAAGACAAGGCGTTCGCTCCCTTCGAGAACTTCCCCGGCGCCACTGTCGAAGCTGATGGCCGAGTCATGTTTGAAGGCCGCCAGGTTGGTGAAGTCGTCGAGGGTGATCTCAAGACTCTCAAGGGCAGCACCGTCGATGAGGATGGTGACATCCTCGACCGCCGCGGCAATGTCGTCGGCAAGGCCAAGGTCTGGGAAGAGCCCGAGCCTGAGGCCGAAGAGGTGGTTGACAAGTCCGCTCTCGCTGGCAAGCGTGTCAACAAGGCCGGCAACGTGGTCAGCCGTGACGGCGAGATCTACGGCCGTGTCGTTGAGGGCAACGTCAACAACCTCATTGGACGCATGTGCGACAAGGATGGAAACATCCGAAGCGAGTCTGGCGACATCATCGGCAAGGCTGAGCTTGTGACTGAGGGCGAACGCGAGGGTCTCAAGGAGGGACCTTTCGCCGAGCTCCAGGGCTGCACTGTTGCCAAGGATGGCAAGATCGTGACCCCCGCTGGCGATGTCGTTGGCCGACTGACCTCTGGTGACCCCAAGGTTCTCTTCGGTCGTGGTGTTGACGACGATGGTGAGATCCTCGACAAGAACGGCAATGTCATTGGCAAGGCCGAGCGCTGGGAGGAGCCTGAAGTCGAGAAGAAGCAGAACCCTCTGGCTGGCCGAAAGGTGAACCGTGAGGGTAACGTCAACGACCAAGAGGGCAACATCATTGGCAAGCTCACCAGCGGTGACCTCCTCGCCTGCGCTGGCAAGGAGATTGACCAGGACGGTGATGTCATCAACAACAAGGGAGAGACTGTCGGACACGTCTCCCTGCTCGAGGATATTCCTGAGCCTGAGCCGGAGCCGGAGCCGGAGCCGGAGGTTGAGGAGGAGCCTGGTGAGACTGAAGAGGAGAGACTCAAGCGTGAGAAGGCTGAGGCCGAGGAGGCCAAGAAGCAGGAGCAGGCTGAGAAGGACAAGAAGCTTGCCGGTTCACTCGCCTACGCCATCAGCCAGACTCTGGACAAGATCCGGCCCATCTGCAAGCAGATTGACGACAAGATCAGTGCTGCTGAGGCTCAGCCCAAGGAGGAGCGTGATGAGGAGGAGCTTGTTCGACAGGTTCGACCTCTGATTGAGGAGGGTGGCAAGATCTTGACCGAGACCAACGGTACCATCCGAGGTCTTGATCCTGATGGCCGTATCCAGAAGAACGCGAAGCAGAAGGTTGCTGGTGGTGAAGCCACTCCCGAGGAAGCTCATCTCGCCGAGTTGCTCAAGGAGGTGAGTACCATAAATCCCCAATCCATAACCACATTACTAACGATAGCAGCTCACTGGAAACATCACTTCGACCATCGACAACGCCAAGCGCAAGCTCGAGGGTATGCCCCATGCCAAGAAGGAACTCAACCCCCTGTGGGCTCTCCTCGCCGAGCCCCTCTTCCAGATCATCGCAGCAGTCGGTCTCCTTCTCAGCGGCGTTCTTGGCCTGGTCGGCAAGATTATAGGTCCCCTACTAGGTCCAATCGTATGTCCCCTTTTTACTATGTCGTCTCTCCCCTTTGGCGCCTCTTTCTCCTGCGCCCACCCCGTGCGTCGACATTTTGTGCTGACAAGTAACAGCTTGGTGGTCTTGGTCTGGGTGGTCTTCTTGACGGTCTCTTGGGAGGTCTCGGCCTTAACAAGGTGCTGGGAGGCCTTGGTCTTGGAAACGTTGTCGGTCAGCTGACTGGCAAGAAGAAGTGAATGACATGATTGAACGAAATGGTTTTTGAAATGGTTAATTGAATGGTATCTGTACGATAGGAGTTAATTGTTAATCAACTAATGCTACGAATGGGTTGCTTGGTCTTTAAAAAATGATTCCATCTTGAGTGTAGGGTGCCAGTGGAGAAGCTAAAATGATGTATACCACATATGCAAATAACGATGCTGAGTCAGCATCTAATCTCAGCAGCATAAAATTTCGACTTTTCATCCAGTTCACTTCAATCTTCATCAACAAACACCATGCTCAGCTTGCTTCTAGCGTGGCCTCCCTGAGCGACGCGACCATGCGTCTCTTACTCATTCGCCATGGAGAGACAGTCGACAACGTCGCAGGTGTCTATGCCGGCTCCCGAGACTCTGCCCTGACCGCCCACGGCGTACTCCAGGCTGGTCGATTGGCTGCTCACCTTGCTGAGCACGTCAACGTTGACCACATGTTCTCTTCCGACCTCCAACGCGCGGCAATTACCGCCCAGGCTATCCTCGATGCGCAGAAACGCGCCACGGAGGTGAAGCTTGTTGTTGCTCCGGAGCTGAGGGAGAAGGACTTTGGGTCTGGTGAGGGTGTCATGTTTGGGTTGGCTTTTGAGTTTGAGGGCGAAGAGACACCAGAGGAGATGAGGAAGCGATGTGATCGTTTCTTGGGTGAGCATCTTGGCCCCCTGCTACACGAAGACTCTACAGTCTGCATAGTCGCGCATGGCATCCTCCTCGGTGTTCTCTACAAAGCTCTCTGCGCAAGGCTCTCATCTGTCACCATAGCTCCCGGCGCCCAGGCAAGGCCACGTCCTGCCTCTTCTCCCTTTCACCCTTCCTGGAGCAACACTGGGTATTTGGAAGCAGTCATCACGGCTCTTCCAGATACCAATGGTCGCTTCCAGATGCGCGTCGACAAGGTCAACAGTGTCGGACACACCAAGACCCTGAAAAGGACTCGAGGTGGCATTGGCAGTGCCAAGTTCGACGCCAAACAAAAGACGATGGACTCATTCTTCACGCCTGCGCCGAAAAAGCCCAAGCATGAAGAGGAGGACATCGTCTCCAAGTAAATGGTACGTTTACAATTTTTTCTTTCTTCAACCAAACCCCCAAGCACATGATGAAAAAGCAAACTCACAGACCTGTACCGAAAGTACACATGTGGAAACAACTTTGTCCAACCGCTGTCTGACAGCTTGGTTCAAATCGTCTCTTGTTATGATTGTCTTTGTCGATAACCTGGCTAACGACGAATTTGCAGATTCATCATCCGTACTCTTCAGCTAGCGTAGCTCAATATCATAAATCTAATCATGTCATCGCGTTTCAATAAATATTATACATCTGTGCTTGTCTCGTCTTGTCCCGTGAATACTTTGTACATGCGTCGACTGACTGCCTGGCCGATTGTGCGATCGGAAAAAGTGCCATCTTTGTTTGCGCTCTTCCTCACGCCCTCTAGGCGTGTGGGACCTCCGGCCTCGAGTCCTCGAACCAGCTCACTGACGCTGGTAAATTCCTGCGCCACTCCATAGGCAATGGGAGCCGTGACTCTCACGATCTCCTGGAGCATCTTGACGTAGGTGTCTTTGGTATTCTCGCCAGTCTTGACCTGTCCACTCTCCATGCAGAAGCCAGCGACAAGTGTTGCCTGGTCCCGCTGCTTCCTGTATGGAATCGTCGATACGTGCTGGGTAAAATTGACGATCCACTCCGCCGTCTCGAGGGGAATCGTGGTGTGGTGAATCAGGACGTCGTGCATAACCTGCAACTGCAGGAGAGCGTCCTCAATGGTTTCCTCAGGTATGTAACTCTCGGCAGGCTTGTTACGGCGGCTGGAGTTGGATGCTGAGGCTTCTTGAGCCCGGACGCGAGAAGTAAATTGCCGGTTGCGAAGGTTGCGATTCTTGCGCATCCACGGGATTAGACCTTCGAGAAGGTAGAGGATATGGTGGGTGGAAAAGTGCCTTGCCATCTTTTCAACGTGGGAAGATAGCTCATCGTCCAAAGCAAGTTTGACGAACTCGTCAGCCGCCATAACAACAAGGGCATGCTTTTCGTCTTGCAGACGTAATGGGATAGGCTCCCAAAGACCAAGATCATCATTGTAGCGACTCTTGACTTTTCTGCGCCACTTGATCACATTCTCAACAGGACTTTCCCAAGTTGTGAACTGCACATCAAGCGGCTCAAGCATAGCCGTGAGCTGAGTAGTGACAGTCGGGTTCAAGCTTGAAGGAATATCAACCATCACCTCTGGAGTCGAGACCTTCTTGTCCGTCCGGAGCTTGTTGACCTCGGCCAAAGCAGCGTTTCGCTCCTTCTCGCGAGCCTTTGCTTCCTTGGCTTCCTGCTTCTCGCGGCGCTTTGTTTCCTTGTCGACCTCTTTTGCTGCGGCTCTCGCTTCCTTCTCGCGAGCCTTGTCTGCTGCTGACTTTTTTCTCGTGGCTGTGGTTGTGGGTTTTGATCGAGATCTGGATTTGGAGGGTATAACATCGCTTTGGGAGCGCTGTAGTTGTGATCGACGCCGAATCTTCGTTATGTCGAAGCTGGAAATGTCTGGCAAATCATCTTCGGAGTCGTCATTGGCATCCGAATCGTCAATGTCAATAACAACATGACCTTGGTTGCCAGGCGGAGAAGAGTCAAAAGAGCAGACTTCCGGCGCCGAGCTTGAAATCGGATCCCAAGTAGCTGTTCGCCTATGTATTGATTTCGAGACCGGTGCTGCGGTACGAATGGGTGATGGTGCTATGGGATTGGCGGCTTTCGAGGTATTCGGTAGCGGCTGCGAAGAGCTCGCAAACGGATCTGAGGATTCGAAAGGTCTTGTAGCTGGCTTGGGCGGCGCGAGATGTACGGGCCGGGGAGAACTGGCGAAAGGGTCGTCATCGTCCTCAAGCTCAGTCGTGGTTCTCGCTGATTTGGTCGGGGCAGGTATTGGTGGTCTTCGTCTGGGCGACTGATGGTGTTCTGGTGAACTCGTGACTTCGATAGGGTCGGGAATCGTATAGGTTCGGCCTCCTCCAATGTTTCGTACAGGGGGGAGAATAGTTTGCGGCTCTAGTCCTGGAGAGGTGCGCTTCAAAGGACGACAAGGTTGCGCTGGAGAAAGACGCCGCTTCTTACTCCCGGTGGTATCCGCAATTATAGGTTCGTCTAGGTCTATGGTGGTGTCGAAGTCATCGGAAAAGAAGAGAGGTTCTTCTTGGAGGATCGAAGCATGGGTATTTGGGACATCTTCTACTTGCTGTGCGTTGCGCAGCTCGTCTTGGCGAACAGTGGCAGCAGCAGGTCGAGGTTGAGAAGGTGGAGGATTTGATGGGCTAGATGAGATGAGATCAATCACCTCGGGCGCCATCTTATCGATCTTTATGCACGGTAACCATTGACGCCGACTTGATCAATCTCGAGGCATCGCCATCTGCTTTTTCGATGGAGGGGTGGTAGTCTGCGCGATGTGACGCGACGACTCTGGTCTAGGCTAACACGAAAAACGCCAAAGTCACGTGGTCATCTACAGCTCACGCATTGTTCAGCAGCAGCCAAGCAGATGGGGGATAACTTGAAGGATTAATGGTCATAATTTAGTGCATGAATGCATAAATCCACTAGGTGGCACTGCATATGGCTAGATGAGACTATTCCAAGTTCATAGTGTTTAGCTTGTTGGAGACTCCATCGCCAAATCCTGTTACTTCTGATCCTTTCCTCATGCAAGATTTTATGGCTTTCGTGACATACCTATTCGCTTGCTCAAGCCCAAGCTAGACGATTCAGCCTCTTGGATCACGACTGTAACCTCAAACTAGGATGCTCTCAGCGGATGGATCGTAGGCTCTGTATGGTGTCGCTCGTGATGGAGAAGCCTGTATTTCGCCAAAGGGAATTTGAAACATTCCTATGAAAACTTCCAGGTGGACTCAGCTTCCCTGCTTGCCGTGAAACGAAACGCTGCAGTAGTTGTGGGCTGAAAGTGTCACTGGCTTTGTAATGGCACGGCTGGCGTTATTCACCGCTTGGCGTCGTGAGGCTGCCCACCTTTAAGGTTGGCGTGGCATAGTGGAGGGCTCACGGGATCGTAGAGTTTTATTGGCACGGGTGTATGAATCGTCTGTGTTGGCAAGCTCATCTTTGAGTGCCCAGCTTCTAATCGAATGTAGCCCGTACACGAATCTCGATGGTCTTGTCCAACAGGTGTAGTTTCGCGCTGGAGTCTTGACTGAGGGCACCATTGAATATTGGCCTGTGATGGGCCAGCACGTAGCTGAATAATGTCACATCGCTCGGTCCATGCAAAACCTCAATGGGGAAATGCCCCGGCACTTAGAGTTCGCTGGCCGATACCAATTTAACGGAAGTGGAAATGGCCTCGTGTTAGTTGAGAGAAGGTTCAGGGTAGGGATGGATGACAACGATCGACAGCACACCACGAGAGCTTCAAAGACGGTGGTGGCGTTCGCCTATGTTGCCCTCTTCGTCCTTGTATCATCAGACATTGATAACGGTACGAGAGTAACTTTACGGTACGGTTGATCCTCCTGGAGGTATCTGATCGTTGCTTAACAATCAGTATTGAACTCACTATTCCATTGAAATGTCACGACCAGGCCACGAGGCGGAAGGCCACTTGCAAGAATGTCTTGAGCTAGCTCCCCTTGCCTCTGCGGGCCGATCAACTGCCGTTACAGAATAGGATCGTGTCTCAGCAACTGGCCTTGCTCGCGGAATCCTCACTCGCAAGGTTGCCTGGGCAGTAAAACACGAAAGACTGCCATAGGAACGAGCCAGCCACGAAAACAATCGACGAAACGACGGTGCTGAATGCCAACCTCATTGCACTTTACAGGTGGATAACCCAGCCATCGATAGTACAGGCCATCCGTAATTGCCCCTGAGATTTGATGAAGGGGGATCGAGTGATGGACACCTGACAAAAGATCATCGGTCCTCATTACAGTGCCGCTCGCTTCGAGCGCCGACTCCGGACGCTCGGTATCCAGAGACAAACACCGTTATTGACGGCCGGCCAACCGTGGAGGTGCCGGCACGTCCATCGTTAAGGCTGACGAGTGAAACTGTCTGGCCGCCGTCCGACACCAGCATGAGATCTGGCAGCCTGCCAAGGCGCGTGGCATGGGAAAGCTGGCTTGCGCTCCCTGCTGTGGCACGAACTGTCGACCTTGTCTCTGCATGTCTGAGTGAAGGTCTCCACTGCCGATTCGAGGCTTGCTGAACACTTGGATCTTGTTGCGAAGGACACGACAATCATGTGTATGGCACAATGCACACGAAACAGACAATTAACCAAACCTTATCGCCAACCAACGGCCTGCCGCCCCTTGCACGGCTGATTGACGTTGTTGTCTCCATCCAGGTTGGGGAACAAAGAGGACATGAGGGACAAAGTGCAGGGCCAAGCCAGGGTCGGGACGGAATAGAAGTGGGGGGCCCGACCTGAAACTTGCCGTGGACGCAATGTGTCTGCCCCCGCGAATTGCTTCTGTTCAAGCAGAGGGCGTTCCAAACAGAAATGGCTGCAGCAATGTTTTCTGTTGCTTGCTTCTTTTTGCAGGAAAATGGTGCCATTTGATACCGGGCCGCTCTAGGGTTCGGCAAGACCAACAAGCTCCATTCCGATAGTGCAGTGGTTCTGACGAGAGTTTGGTGCGTGTCGTGTCGGACCAACAAGGGAAGGGTGGAGGTGTGACAGGCTTGATGCCGCGTAGCAGAAGCATCATCTCGTCAGAGACCCTAGGATCAAACAGTAGCCGCCCAATATATTGAACAGACGACGACAATCGCAGTTCGGAACAGTAGATTGCCGGTTTGACTGAGTATGAGGCAAACCGGCCGGGTAATAATGGCGCGCCTTGCATTGCACCGCATCGCATTGCTTCTCTGCACGGCATTGTCTTTGCGTGTCGACGCTGTCCTTGACTGTACATGACTTATGGCCCGTTGTACTCTGTACATGCGTGGGATGATGGTCGACTAACGAGAGTGGACGCTTTGCGGTCGGACAGGGCCCTGAGTTCTGTGATGGAAACTATCCATCGCATGAGCAAGGACAGGGAGGTACGAATAGATGGCTGGAATCGCGCCCATCCATCACACGCGAATGGCTGGCTGGGGTGGGAAGCCGTTCAACCGTTGGATATTGAGAGCGTTTTCTTGCAACGGTATCCACGGCTCCAGCTCAAAGGAAGCCTTCGTACCTGCATCGAAGCGCGACTATGTGCCGCTAACGACGGCGCGTCGGGACCTCACCAGCCCCTGAATATCTAGAAAGGAGAGGAGAAAAAAAGAAGCGTCGGTCTCGGGATGATGAGGAGGCACTTGAGTTGGTAGGAGAAACTGGTGGGTGGTTGGGTGTGGTGTGCTTCTGCAATCTGGCTGGACGATCTCAAATGAGGGTCGGAGTTGCAAAGCACCATGCTTTGGTAAGCGCGGAGTTTGGTGGACAGAATAATCAGCACAGTCTAGACTGACAAGGCATACACCTCCGGCTATCCTTTCTGTCCAGCCACACCTCGAAACAGTTTCAACGCCTTTCCAAGAGCTCTTGTGACACTCTCAGGCTTGGGCTCTTGCAACGGACATGGCCCTTTTGGCCCGATGCTAGGGGACCCGAGCCCGCGGTGGCTAGGAGAAACCAGGGTCTGTGCCGCTAAAAGCCCGCGCGGGCCAGGTACAGCGCCCGGGGCTCCCCCGTAGCACAGCTCTCCAGCCAGTAGGCGTCGTCCCCGCCAGCAGCCTAAAGCGCAGTTAGCGCCCCAGAACAATCCAGGGGTCGAGCCCGGTGCCAGTGTGGACGGGAGGTACCTGGAGACGTTGCTGAAGTGGCCGGGCGCCAATGTACCTGGAGTCTAGTCCAGTCCCTGAGAGGCGGTCTTGACAGCCCCCCTCCATCCAATCCCCTTGGCTGCCGGTCCAGTGAATGGAAGGAACCTGGAAGTCACTGAGGTCTCGTCCCCCCTGGCCCTGATTCCACTTCGAGGCCTGCCAGTCCAGGTCCCGTCCCTTTTTTCTTTGCTCTGGTGTCCGACTCCTGAACTGAAGTGTTCAACGTCCAATCCAACGTCCGACGTCTTTACCTACCTAGTATTTCTCCTATTCCGTTGTCGCGTCGAGCATCCTTCATTGCGCGTCGCCCGTGGATTTTCCTCTCCTTCAACAGTCCTCGTACCCGACGACGACGCCCCCGCTAGCGACCCGACAATTGTCCCCTCCTGCACTGGAACGAAGAAGCAGTCGTCGGAACTCGTCGCCAGATCGCCTGTCCCTCGCCTGTTTAATTACAAACCCCCACACCCCTAGTCGGGATAAACACTCTCTTTCTCTGCTCGCAGTCACCTGTGAACGCTGTTAGGGACGTATTGCCGCCCGCGAGACTGTCTTGGACACTTGACGACCATCTCTCCGACGACACCGCCCGTTACACAGCAGATCTATCTATGACGCCGTAAAGGACGATTCCTTCTCCCTCGGCGGATCTCAACATCTCAAAGCCCTTCGCGGCCTTTCGAGCTCGTTTGCGACGATTTTTCTTGACCGCCGCTGACGACGTACAACGGCTGAGACATCGCGAATCTCGACGACAACTCACCAGCAACCGCCATGGCGAGCTCGCCGCCGACCTCCCCAGGAGGGATTCAGCGGCCTCTGAGCGCCGCTATTTCCAGAGCTGCGCCCAGAAGCACCAGCCGGTTAAGCATGACGAGCAAGACGGGAGGTGGTAGTAGAGCCTCTGACGAAGACAGCCGGACAGCGGTCAAAGTCGGTATGTTGTTCGATGTCGCTGCCCCTCTGAGATGCTAACATTGGTGATAGCCGTCCGTGTACGACCACCGCTGAAGTCGACCGATCCTGGTTACGATCTTATTCCTCAGCGATTCCAGCGATCCATGGTGCAAACCACCTCGGATACCAGCCTCGCAATCGATTCACCACAGGGGCGCAAACTTTTCGTCTTTGACCGCGTTTTCAGCTCCGATGTGATGCAAGATGGCATTTGGGATTACCTCTCTGACTGCGTGGGTGCTTTCACGCAAGGATACAACGTGTCGTTGCTGGCGTACGGTCAGTCCGGCGCTGGTAAATCGTACACGATGGGTACCTCGGGTCCTGGCGAGCAGCATGACCCTGAGCTCATGGGTTGGTCCAACTTGACTGCAGCGCGTGCGATCCGCTAACCAGTCTTTTAGGTGTCATTCCTCGAGCTGCCACAGCCCTTTTCGAGAAGCTCGATGCACCAACAGGATCTGCCAAGTCGAACCGCAGTTCCATGTCTCACCTTCGAAGCCCTCGAGGATATGCTCAGCAGGATCCGCTTGGCGACCGCAATTGGTCTCTCAAAGCTACATATGTCGAGATTTATAACGAACAGCTTCGTGATCTTCTCGTTCCCGAGTCGACTCCTCTCAATGAGCGTGGAAATGTCGCCATTCGCGAAGATACCAAGGGCAACATTATCTTGACGGGCCTCCGACAGATCGAAGTGAAGTCAGTGGATGATCTCATGAATGCTCTCAACTTTGGATCTTCGATTCGTCAGACCGATGCCACAGCCATCAACGCCAAATCGTCGCGATCTCACGCTGTCTTCTCCCTGAATCTCGTCCAGCGCAAGAGCAAGTATGGTTCTGGTTCCGGCACCGATAAGCGCCACTCCGTACCTCTCGAGGCTATGACCGGCCAGGACGTTACGGTAACTGTCGACAGCAAGCTCCATTTCGTTGATTTGGCTGGTAGCGAAAGGCTCAAGAACACTGGTGCGCAAGGTGAGCGTGCCAAGGAGGGTATCTCTATCAACGCCGGTCTTGCTGCGCTTGGCAAAGTCATCAGCCAGCTTTCGTCTCGAAACCCAGGCGCCCACGTTTCGTACCGTGATTCTCGCTTGACCAGACTGCTCCAGGATTCGCTTGGTGGCAATGCCATCACTTACATGATTGCTTGCGTTACACCCGCTGAGTTCCATCTGAGCGAGACCCTCAACACGGTTCAGTATGCTCAGCGCGCCCGAGCTATCCAGTCCAAGCCACGAATCCAGCAGGTTGAGGAGGGTGATAAGCAGGCTGTGATTGACCGCCTCAAGGCCGAAGTTGCTTTCTTGCGTGAACAGATTCGCAGTGCAGAGCGTAGTGGCAGCAGCCCGAGACGCAATGCCCCTGGCCCCAGTGAGCGATCTGATCGACAGAACGAGCGCGAGGTCGAACTCCAGAACCAACTTTTGGACACCCAAGAGAACTATACTGCTCTCAGCCAACGCCATGCTCGTCTTATTGCCGAGTTGGCCCGCGCCCGCGAGAACGAGTCGGAAGAAAACCATGACGATGCCCTTGGTGACAGTGCTACTGACCGCCTGAACCGATCCAACTCGTTCGCACAGGCAGTTGAACAAGTTGTTCTCGAGTATGAGAAGACGATCCAGTCACTTGAGCAGTCACTCTCTAGCACTCGCAGCACTCTCTCTAACACCGAGACCAACTTGCTCGAGAAGGAGACAAAGTGCGCCTATGTCGAGACAATCAACAACCAGCTGCAGTCCCGGCTGCAGAAGCTTATGGACCGTGAAGCTAGTACCGAGAACTATCTCCATGATCTCGAGGCCAAGTTGGACGGCCACACTAGCGGCGAGGAGAAGAACGCAACCATCATCATGGAGCTTCGTAAGGAGATTGCTCGTGTGCGGGAGAACGAAGCCTCGTGTGAAGACTACATCTCAACCCTTGAGGAGCGCCTTGCTGAGGCGGACCAAGATTCTGAGCTGATGCAGCGAGAGATTGACCGCCTTGAACAGGTTGTCGAGCGCCAACGAAGCCTCGGCAAGCTTGACTCGCTTCTTTATGAGCTTGACCAGATCCAAGATGGCAAGGAAGCTGAAGGAGAAAAGGCACCCGAGTCTGCGCCCGCCGAGCCTACCAACGGCACAGCTTCGCGCCGTGGCATGGCTGACCACTCTCGAAGCATGTCTCATGTGAGCCGCCATAGCCAGATGGAAGAACCCATTCCTGAAGGTGACGAGGAACAAGACACTGCCCAACACAAGATCGGCACCGTCAAGGAAGAAGCTGAAGACGATAAGCAGCACCTTGATAGGCCTGAGGAAGAGGTCCCACCTCAGAGCCCGGCTCAGTCCAAGTTTGTGGCAGACAAGCTCGAGTCTGTAACCCAAGAGCTTATCGATCTCCGGGTCGAGCACGAGTCAACTCTCCATGACTACGACTCGCTGCACCACAAGTATGAGGACGCCATTCGAAAGCTCGCGGAGCTGCAAGATAGTATCGACGAGGCGCGTCACCCACAACGCATTCGCGACTCGGTCATCTCTGTTGCCACTCCGATACACACTCGACCAGAGTCTTTTTTGTCAGACGCGAAGACGAACGATTTGAAGGATGGACCACGGTCATCCTTTTCGCGATCGCTCTCCTCGGAGCTATCCTCGGCCATGGACTCGCCTGCTACCGCGGCGTCTTCTAACGCCGACACCTTGTCTGAGGATGGAACGGCCACCGCGAAGCCAGAAGCCGTTTCGACGGAGGATCTTCAGCATGCTCAGAGCGTCGAGCTGGCGGCCGAGCTTGACCGACTCAAGGCCATGGCGCACGAGCGTGAGGCTGCTGAGAAGGAACTGGCTGAGCGTTATGCCCAGCTGGAGTCCAAGCACAGTGAGACTCTCGATATTGTTGAGGAGCTCAAGACGGATCTCACACGGGCGCGCGCCTATGAGGCTACGTCACCTCGCTCAAGCACTCCTATCATCCGACGCAAGTCAAGCCAGAACCTCCTTGTCGCCGACCGTGCTCATCGTTCGTTTGCATCCCTGCGTAACATCGCTGCTGAGAGCTTCGACCACAACCCGGAGTTGATGCAGAGCTTCGAGCTCAACATTAACGCCGCCATGCACGAGCTTCACACCAGAAGCGAGCGTATCCAGGAACTCGAGGCGGATGTTGCGTCCGCTAAGAAGGAGATGGAGACTAAGATGACGATCATCTCGGGACTAACTCGAGAGCGTTCGAGTCTCAAGTCTAGCCCGATTGAGATGTCCATGGTTGCAAACCTGCGGGATCAGCTTGAGCAGAGTGAGAGGCAGCTTAATGACACGAGGAACGCTCACCTTGCCCGTGAGCAGACACTCACCACTGAACTTGAGTCTCTCCGCCAGGCTTTGGCGTCCAGACCTGATCCTAAGGACGTTGAGGAGTCTGAGCAGAAGCATGAAGAGCGCATTGCTGAGCTGCAGTCGGAGCTGGAAACCTGGGAGAACAAGCACAAGGAGGCGCTTGACACAATGGCGAAGACAGAGGCGGCGATGCGTGGCACAATCCAAGAGCTCGAGTCTCAAGTGGCATCCACTAGTGCCCAGCTCACTGATTCTCAATCTCACCAGACCGGCGAGAAGGATGACTCAGTCAGAGAGGCCGAGCAACGGCAACAGAACCTCATCAGTTTCCTCCGTAGCGAGATTGATGAGTACAAGGCCATCATCAACAGCAATGCCGCCAAGGTTGCCGAGCTGGAACAGTCTCATTCTGCAGCTCGTTCTCAGTTGGATGAACTCAACAAGGCTCATGCCTCAGTCCAGGAGGATAACACCCACCAGCTGGAGCTTGTTGCCAAGCTTGAGGAGCAGATTGCTGCCCATGATGAGGCCACCAAGAGCCACCAGACAAGCCTCGAGGAGCTCAAGGCCAACCATGTCAAGGAGCTGGCCGATATCAAGACTCGCGAGCAGAAGGGCTATGAGGAGCAGGTTGAAGTGTTGTTGTCAGAGCATGCCGACAGCGTTCAGCGCTTGGAGAACGAACTGGGCGAAGCTCGTGATGATCTCATGAAGATTGCTTCTCAGGTTGCCTTTGCTCTGGGACTGGATGTCAGTGTTGAGAAGCTGACAGAGCGAATCAACGATCTCGCTGTTAGTCAGCAGGCTCTCGCCGAGGAGAAGAAGAAGCGTGGTGAGATGGAGTCACATGTCACTGAACTTACGACAATCAATGACAAGATCGTCCAAGATCTCGAAGCCGCTAGAGCCTCGTTGGCTGAGATGCTCGGTGCTGCCGACAAGCCTGCTCCTCTTGCAGAACAACTTACAGCTGCCAAGAACAAGATGGCGGATCTGGACACTCGCAGCAAGAAGAACAGCCGACTGGTGGAGGAGCTGGAGGAGCAACTGCAGAATAACTTTGATGAGGTGCAGATGACCAATAACCGTCTGAGCACGTTGCAGACGGAGCGGAACGTGGCACTGGATGAAGCTAATGCGGCTACTGCACGCCTCCAAGCCGAACTGGAGGTGGCTCGTGAAGATTACGCAACTCTTCAGGTAAGTTCACTCATGCATGACGTTGGTTGAATACACCACTAACAGCAACAGGCCAAGTTTGACGAGTTGAACGCTGGCGTCCAGCGATCGAACTCTAACTCGACCATCCGTAAGAGCGCGTCGCATGTGTCGCTGCCCTCACCACCACCTGCTATCCCACTTCCGCCTCTGCCAAGTGGTGCGGGTTCTCCCGTCAACGGCGTTCCCAGCTCCCCGACCAACGCCCGTCCTGCCAGCAAGGACAACATCAACATATCTCAAATCACCGAGGACCAAGAAGCACGTATCCGAACCATCGAGAAGCATCTCGATGCCGAGCGCCAGCTTACGCAGACACTCGAGGATGCTCTCACCGATTTGGAGAAGCAGACCAAGCAGGTCAAGTCCGACTGTGATGCTTGGAAGAAGCGCGCTCAAGAGCTCGAGTCGGAAGTGAAGGAGCTCAAGGACCGCCCCCCACCAGAGCCTGTTCAAGACAACCGCTGGAGCGTTCAGGCCGTCGAGGAAGAACGCAAGAAGCGACAAGCAGCCGAGGCGGCGCGTCGCCAGCTCGAAGAGCGGATGAATGCCATCAGCAAGAGCAAGAAGAAGAAGGGAAGCCTGAACTGCTTCTAAGGGGGGCTAAGCTGCGCCTAGAGGGCCTTTTGGCCTGGTTCGGAGCTCGATCGACCCTTGCAGTCGGCATGGGGTTGATTGAGCGAGGGAGGAGAGGTTTTTGCAACGCTTTATGTCCCATGACGTTTTCTGCTTTTGTTGTTGTTGTTGCTGCTGTTGTCGTTGTTCACCATATTCCCCCCCTTGCGTTTACTATCCGGTCTGACGGCTTTTCACGTTGGGCATCCTGACCTAAGATGGCGAGACTTGATTTCCAGCACTGGCCAGGAGTTTGGAAGGGATTTTCTACTTTTTTCTTCTTTTTCATTTTCTGATTCTTGGCGAGAGAATACCACCTACACGAGCAGCTCGAGGCATGATGTGATTCGAAATTTTGTTTTTTCTCCCACCTGTCATTTGTATCTTTATTTTACCCCCTTTGACAGATGGGACTGGGTGGCTTTCTTCTTTTTTTTTACTCTTTTATTCTCTTTCGTTTGAAGAATGAGCGGAAGATGGGATGATTGTATGATGACCCTCGTTTGGGTCGATTTACATATACGGGACGAATTCGTTCCCGCACGATAGTGGTAAATACTAGTTGTTCAAGACCATCCATGCTACTTTACTAGCTGTGATCATTGTCGTTTTCCTCGGATGGTAATGTTTCTGGGAACCATCCGTACTCGGAAAAGTCCACAGAGAGCTCTCCTATTGCGCTTGTTGTTACTTGTACGCCTTCGGCTTCGAGAGCTGTGGCTTGTGTGCGAGCACCTGAAGGTTGAGATCTGGACTATTAGTGGGGTTCTTGTATGTAAGAGAATTGGCCAACCTTGGAGAGATCATGCCCTTGGCGTTGATGACTCTTTGCCATGGGACATTTTCGTGGTTGAACCGTTCGTCTGTGTTGGAGGGGAGATGTTTTAGGCAGATGCCCACTTGACGAGGACGCTGAGCTGTAAACAGTCAGTTATCAGTGTAAATGTAGTTGACTGTAGCTGATGCTTACGGGTGCCGACCAGCATGGCAATGTGACCGTATGTTGTTACTCTACCGTGAGGAATCTCTTGGACGGCCGAGTATACAGCGTGGAAGAAGGCTGCTGCTTCATCTGAGCGGGCCATTCTGGGCAGATTGACCAGTTAAACGGGTACAGGGACGGGTATAGTATAGCGAGACCTCGATATAAGAGATGAATTGAACCTTGGTGGACTACTTACGGTGTTGAACCATGCTGTTCAAAACTGGATTGAGCAATCATTCACAGGGCGTGTGATGCGATTTGCGGGGTATGGAGCTAGCGAGTTGCTTACTCTACCTTGTGAGATTGTTCTCAATTCTTCATCATTCATCTCATCTCATCTCTAGTCTACATCTAATTCTACATCTTTCATCATCTATCGTCTATTGCTGAACGTGCTTCTCGTTAACAAGGACATATCGATACCGAGCCTTGCCGGCCTCCATATCCTTGACCGCCTGGTTGGCGTCCTTTAGCGATCGCTTCTCCACCCAAGGCTTGATCTTCTTGTCGACAGCCAGCTGCAGCATCTCCTTAATGTCCTCAGGGGATCCGATAGCGCTACCGCCGACCTTGAAACCGCCCGCGATCAGGGTGAAGGCGTTGATGGGGGGAAGCTCACCGCCATCGGGAGCTCCGACCTGGATGAAGTTGCCGCCGTAGCGGAGGAGGCCAAGGTACTGGGTGAGGGGCATCTTGGGGCTGGAGACGGTGCTGATGATGAGATCGATGGATTGGGCATGCTTTGTTGCCCAGTCCTCGTCGTCTTCGGTCGCGATGTACGCATCGGCTCCAAGGGCTAGGACCTCGTCTTTCTTGGATGCCCGGCGAGAAATACCGATGACCTTGTCTGCACCCAGGGCCTTAGCGAAGAGGACACCGAAGTGACCAAGACCACCGACACCGACGATACCGACTGTCTTGCCGGGCCCGCAGCCGTTGTTACGGAGAGGAGTGTAGACGGTGACACCGCCGCAGAGCATGGGAGCGGCGTCCTCTGATGCAAGACTATCGGGGATCTTTACGACAAAGCGCGAGTCTGTACGGTTATAGTCGGCGTATCCACCATATGACTTGCCCACGTCACCGGGGTAGACGGAACCGTAGGTGTTGACGTTGTTCTTGCAGTAGTTGTAAAGTCCAGTGGAACACGCAGGGCAGTCATCTCGAAGACAGCTTCGGGCCTGAGCACCGACGCCGACACGGTCTCCAACGCTAATGTCCTTGACATTGCGGCCAACACGGACGGCCTTGCCGACAATCTCGTGGCCGACACAGCAGGCTGGTCTGATGTTAGTGGGCTGTTTGGCAGGGGGTTGGTGATGGCTTCACTTACGATAAGGTGTCTCTCCCCATCCGGATCGCAGCATATGGAGATCAGAACCGCAGATACCACAGTGGGTGATCTGAATGTCGACGTCGTCTTCCTCCCACTTCTTGGGCTCAAAGGGACCCCATTCCATCTTGCCGTTGACGGCATCGGGGGAGTGGCCAAGCCAGCCCTGGAACTCGTAATCGGTAGACATTTTGGTGAAAGGTTGGTAAGATGAGTTGATTGATTGATTGTGTTTGTCCAGGTATGATAATTCTTCTATGTCTTGGCCTGATGGCCTTTATATATCGTTGGAGCAAACTTCCTTAGTCTCCACAACGTCATGGAATTTCACACCGATGATGCCATCATCACTGGCTACTTGGATCTCAAACTGCCGTTTCGGACTTTAGTTATCGGACATAGCTGCTGGCACTGAGACGAATTGGGAAGATAGCCCGGTGCCGAGACCTTGGTTTATCGCCCCGAGCAAACCGCCGGAGTTCATGATTCGTGAGTTCCTGAGTCAAGCGGGTCACTACAAGCTTTGACAACCCGGGATGGGACAAGATCGTGGTCGTAAACTCTGATATGGAGTATGGCGTGAAAACGGCGTTAAGAAGATGGAGTAAAGAAGAATCTGATTAAGTCATCATCTTCTAGAAAGTCGGTCTTCTTACGTGCCAAGTCCTTCAACTGCCGGGGTTCTGAAATAAACGTCTGACAGCCGCCTCGTCCCGACCAGGAACCCCAATCAAGCCCCAGCCTCTAGCTTCGGATGATCGGTGTCAGCAGGTTGCATTAGCGTGATTCTTTCGAGGCAGTTGATAGGCTCGAGATGTCTCGTTGACTCGTAAGTGGCCACTATTCCCAGATAAGAGGGGTGACGTCCACGGTGATAGAAGGAATCTCCGATGTATCGGTCAGCTACCTGCAGACCTTTAAATACAAGTATCACTCCTAGTTTTGGTTATGCTACACGCGTGTTTCCACTCTGTCCGATTTAATTGATTACTATTACTATGGCGGAACATGTAAATGCCCCGAAGCGGCTCGGTCGGATGCCGCAACTCACCGAACTGCGAGCACCTGAAGACGACTGGACCGGAGTTACTAAATCTGCCGATAGGAGAAAACGGCAGAACCGACTCAACCAGAGAGCTTACCGTTAGTATGCCTCAAGGTATCTACTTTCTTCCTTTTGGCTAACGGTGGCCTAGGGAGGCGGAAGCTTGAGCAGAATGATGACAAGAGTGTCGTTACTCCGCCATTGCCTTTGGACGGGTACCTCATGATTGAGGATCCGCAGAGGAGGGCTGTTACGTATGCGTTTATGCAACTGGCTCAGATGCAGTATACGCTCAAGAACCATCGCTTGACATATCTTCCTTCGCTTATTCGACTCAACGCCGCCAACGCTCTTTCACACAATGCGAGGACTCTAGGGATCCCACTTGAAGGTCTCTGTAGCGATGAGATGATCTCCCAGTTTAATGCCTTTGGTCCAAAGACGTTGGACGGTGTTATTGTGAAGCAGACTTTTCCGGAGAATCTTCAACCGACACAGTTGCAGACGACTTTTGCGCACCATCCTTGGTCTGATTTGCTTCCTTCTGCTCGACTTCGGGATAATATCCTGTATGGAATCAAGAATGATATTTTTGATGAGGATGAGTTATGTTGCGATCTTCTTAGTGTCGTGAGTAGTCGCCAACTGGACGAGGCATTCCTCATTGTCTGGGGAGATCCAACTGATGTTTATGGCTGGGAAGTCAGTGTTGGGTTCTTTAAGAAGTGGGGATGGTTGCTTCGTGGATGTCCCGAGATGATTGAGGCGACGAATCGATGGCGACAACAACGAGGAGAGTCCAAGATTGAGTTTGCAGTCTGATGATGACTTCACGTTACAAAGACTTTTGGAAACATGTTATGGTTCTTTGGCATTAAGTACCCTCTGAAAATGAGGACTTGGCCATTTAACTATGATAAAAGAGTGTGGTGAAGGAAAGAAGATACGAATAATGACTGGACTAGGGCGCAACCAGGCGAACCCCTCGAGAAACATCGACGACAGTACCCATGATCCACCAACAAAGACCAGTCTGTCTGATGACATTGAAAGAAAGACTCAGTGTTCTCTGGGATCCCAGGAGGGACCATTTGGACAGACACCGCGATATCCGCGTGCGCCGTTGCATGTCAAGTCACCGTCAAAATTTTCGATGAAGGAGTCTATCGACTGTTAGCGAAGAAGAATGAGGTGGTGTTAATGGGGAAAAACTTGCCTAGGTTGATGGTGGTTCCGCTCATGAGGAGATGGCCTTTCATGGCGCTCCAGCAATGACACCAAAGGTCTTTTACGTCTTCACTCATGATGCACTGAGTACAAGTCTTGTGCCAAAGTCCACTGCTACAGTCAGAAACACATTTTACTCTGGAGGTGGGGGACTTACCCAGGTCCGGGGGCTAGGGCGCCGTTGACGTTGACCATACACTCTCCAAGCTCAAGAGAGCTACACTTCATCTCACCCGTGAGATCAGGGCATCGAGCAACAAGACGAGGAGACTCATAGTAACCCGAGTGGATATACCCTGGGCTCACACGGTTCATGTCCTTGTCGCTGATATAAAACCGGACATCCTTGCAAGAACCGAGGTAACCACCTGCACCGCGGATACGAAGGTTATGAGTGAGGGTTTCATCGCGGACTTTAATCTTTGTGGTTTCGTTGACGGGAAAGTCGGGAGAAAGAGTGTTGGGAAGGTCTTTGAAGTAGGAAGGCTGAGGGTTTGCATCATGGGGTGTGATGGGGTTGGAGAGGGCGCCTAGAGCGGCGAGAAAGAGTGGAAGGAATGCGAAATACATTGGTTTAATGATTGATGGGGTAATGATTGATTGTAGTTGGGGGAATAAACTTGCTATGATCATGACTTGAAACATTCGAGCTGCATAATCATTTATATACATCTCGATAACTTGACTCTGAACATCTCTTGTCTTTGAGAACAACCCATATGGAGTCTTTGCTCACACTCGAGCTGTTTGTAGTATCCTCCAAAGAAAATCTCTTGATGCAACGTCTGCATTGGCCATGAGTTACTATTTTGGAGTTGAGAGACAAAGAAAGGTTGCCACTCCCGACCGGGTATCTAGGTCAGATGGACATATCCGGTATCTGGAATCTGGAGTTCTTTGTACCACCAGAAAAAAGGTCGGTTGCAGTGCATGTCAGACTGTTTCACGAGGTTATCTTTCTAAGTAGGGCAGCCAGGCAGCTTAACGTAGGGCGACATCAAAACATGCCTGCTGGATGGGTATAACTAATGAACTTGACCTTCCGAATCCGGCGATGTGTCACGAGACAACCTTCGAAAGGGGATATGGCTGTTGAAAGACTAGGGTTGCATTTGGAGATGGGAATGCCCTTGCATGGTGGATCTGCCTTCTCAAATGTGAAAACAATATCAAGGTAAGGAGAACATTTCGATCATCGAAAAGGGTCACGAGAAATAGCTTTGACTAGACATGCTTTGGCAGTGAAATGGGCCAAGGGACAGCGAGAAGAACTGTGGCTCAATGTTACCGTAGGACGAGCATGCTCATATTCTGTCCCCTTTTTGGCACCTCTTTTGGGCCATCTAAAAGATTGCCGAGAACCGAGGGACCTTAATAATCAGCTGCGGTTGCACTTTCACGATGGGTTCAGAAATTACTGGTGGATTTTAATCATCACATGGCGTAAAGATGCTTAAATCTAGCCTCGAGTCTAGTTAATATCCCCGGAATGGCGGAGGAGGCCTCTAAACATCCTGGAAAAGAACAACATCTGCTCAGGAGATGGGCGGTTATCACGGACCACTTGAATCGATTTACGACAAGCGACAGCTGTAATGGAGTATAGTTGTTGGTCCAAGAACGAGATGATCGGCTTGGAACGAGATCTGCCCATACATAAAGCACGCGTCGTATAAATAAAAAAAACCGCCAAGATATTCCTTCGAAAAGGGTCCAACGTCCAAAGTCTTGGTATGGGTCAACAGCACCCATGAAGCGACCGCCGAGACTTCCGCGTATACGAGATGCGACTCGGTAGTTCTTCCGCGGCATCTCTTGTCCGCTTCTTGACTCTACCCCTTAAAAAGAAGCATTACATGATCGGAAGACCCGGGATTTGTCAGGGATGGGCCCTGAATATCCAGGGTTGTGGGTGTCTGGGGAGAAGAAGTGTGTTGGATGGAGGTACTTGGACATCAACAACCAACGGATAACAGCCAACAGCCAACAAGTCAACACAGCTAAAAACAGGGTCTTCTCTTGCTTAGGTACATCAAACTACCAACAACTTGCAGAGACAAGTTACAACGTTAGGTACTTGTAAAAGTACAAACCAATACAACACCCCTTTCCCTCCTGGCCACGCACAGACACGCGTTGTCCATTGCGAATCTCAGGCCCTGGACCCGCAGTCGAAAGGTGATCCCCATATTATCAGCCATTACCGTTTCCACCACAACCCTTGCCATTCGCCCACTGTTGGCTGTCGATATCGTATAAGTCCAAGTACTATTTTTGGCTTCGATCGGATGTGCTGTGCACTGTATATTTCTCCATGACCTGAAACGGGGCTGTCGGATGTTATATGGAGAACAAGGGGAAGAACAGACAGAAATTCTGGAAGGCATCTTTACGAGCTTTCTCTCTCTCTCTATTCTTGTCTTTATCCATTCTTTCGCTCATTTTACTTTGTTTGGGGGGTATTTTTTTTATTACTAACTATAATGTTTCGACCATCAACACTACGAGCTATACCGTTGCGCGCTCTCTCTATAGCCGCCGTCGTAGGAATCTTTCTATTCCTCCATCTCCTTTTGGTCTCGGGTCCTCAGCTCACCACCTTGAGCCCTCCTCCATCTCTTCCTCCTCGTCCCTCTCCGCCTCCCCTCCCCGTACAGACCCCGACCGAGTTCGTCGCCAGCACTGTTAGCTGGTCCTCGCTGCAGCTGCAGCATCCTCCTGTCGCTGTCAAGCCTCTTCCTCAGGGCATCGCACAGAAGCTTCCACAAGTACAGGCTGAGAAACACAAGTTTAGTTACAATAAGAATGCCGAGGAGAGGAGGATTGCTGTTCGGGATGAGTTTTTGCGAGGCTGGTCCGCGTATAGACAACATGCGTGGATGAGAGATGAGCTCATGCCCGTGTCGGCACAGTGGAGGGATAGCTTTGGCGGATGGGCTGCCACCTTGGTTGATTCGTTGGATACGCTTTGGATCATGGATCTTCGTGAGGAGTTTGAAGAGGCTGCCAATGCTGCTGCTACTCTCAACTGGGGTGAGAAGCGAGACGGAGCCATTGACGTTTACAAGTTGACCACCCGCCATCTCGGAGGTTTGCTTGGAGCGTATGAGTTGAGCGGTCAGGAAGCCTTGTTGAAGAAGGCTACTGAGCTTGGAGAGATGCTTTACGTCGCCTTTGATACGCCGAACCGCATTCCTACTCTTTGGCTTGACTTTGACGAGGCCGAGAATGGTACTCAAATCGCCGGAAACCACGATCCTTCAGCCGCGGCGGCATCCTTGGCCATGGAATTTACTCGACTTTCGCAACTCACTGGGGACTCCAAGTTTTACGACGCCACCGACCGTGTCACCCAATTCCTCAGCAGAGTGCAGAACTCAACCAAGCTGCCAGGCATGTGGCCCATCTACCTCGATTTTGAACACCAGGTTGCCGAGGACAACACTTTTACGCTCGGAGCGCTGGCCGACTCCATGTACGAGTACCTCCCCAAGATGCATGCCCTGCTTGGTGGACTTGACCGGAATTATGAGAGGATGTACCGCATGGCTACAAAGGTTGTGGCCGATCAGCTGCTATATCGACCCAAGGTACCAAACCAGGACGATGTCTTGTTGGTGGGTGAGGTTCATGTTGAGGGAAGGATTGAGTTTATCCCCGAGACTCAACACCTTACTTGCTTTGCGGGAGGTATGTTTGCCCTAGGCGGTAAGCTCCTCGATAACGAAGAGCACGTCAAGCTCGGCGAGAAGCTCGCCCTTGGATGCCACTGGGCTTTCAAATCCTTTGCAACAGGAATAATGCCCGAGATCTTCCGTCTCGAATGTTGCCATACTCTCGAACCCTGCGACTACGACGAAGAAGCCTGGGCACCAGAGGGAGAGCCAATCCCACCTGGTTTCCGTCACGTCCGAGATCCTCGGTACCTGCTGCGTCCCGAGGCCGTGGAGAGTATTTTCATCATGTACAGACTTACTGGTGACTCCAAGTGGCAGGATATGGCGTGGGAGATGTTTGAGGCCATTAAGCGGTTTACCACTACAGAGCATGGTAATGCTGCTGTTGAGGATATTATTTCTGTTGAGACGAAGCAGACAGACTCTATGGAGGTAAGTAAACTATTCACGTGTGATGAATGTGATACTGATAGATGTGTAGAGTTTCTGGCTTAGTGAGACACTCAAGTACTTTTACCTCATCTTTTCACCTCCTGATTTGGTGAGCCTTGATGAGTATGTGTTGACCACAGGGGCTCATCCTTTCCGACGACCTACAAAATAAAAAATAGGATAAAATAGGAAGGGCATAGTTATTAGATATTGGGATAGAGGAAACGGAATGGAATGGAATCACAGAGGACACTGCTAGAACTAGCGTAATCTTTAATTAGAAGTTTTGAAATGCAGACTAGATGTGCAAATGAGTTTTGACTGGGGGTTGTTGATCGGGTTCTGTCGCCTGATTGTCGAGAATGTTAAAGTGTCTGGGCAATAGTGACTATTCCTCCGTCTGGGCTCATGGGGACATCTCGCCATCAGTACTGGGTTTCTCATTAAAGATCCCACATGTAAAACTTGCAAAAAAAAAAGGTCTTCTAATTGAAAAAAGTGACTGAAATTTTACATGCTGCCTGTAATCCTTGGTCCTTGCAGGATCTCTAAACGCTTGCATGCTTCTGAGGTCAACTCCACCATTAAGAACTGTAGAACACCTAGAGAAGACAGAGATTCCCTGCTCACCATGGTTGAGATATCAATCGGGCAGCTCATCGGTTACTTGCGTCTGTTTTGCAAGTTCCAAGATCTTTTCAACCACAGCTTCCACATCATACGTCTTGATGGGTATTCGATGACCACCGTCCCACTCAACCAATCTTGTCGTACCAGTCTGGCAGTACTTGTTCATCAAGACCTGATGCTGTTCCGTTCCTGGGTCTCGTAGGCCATGTACATGCAAAGTCGGAATGCTCAACACATGGTCGCCCTCATTCGTCTCGGGCCAGTCAGTAAACTCGGAGCTTAGAAGGGCTGCGTCAACAATATGAGGCGTCTCCTGAAGACGATGATCCAACATGATCAGAGGTGCCCTTCCAGCCATGAGCACTCCAAACTTGAAGTGCGTCAATGACTCTGCAGCTCCAAACTTTGCCGTCACTTGCTGCTGCGTCCACAACAAACTGGCAGCAATCTTGGCGCCCTGTGAGAAGCCCAGCACACCGACCCACTCCCCCGTCCCCGGGTCATCCTCCATAGCCCGTCGGCACTGGTAGCGGATCTCCCCGGCTGCCGCCTCGGCTTCAATCTCGGGGTGGTCGGGCTGCCAGCGGAGCCAGCGCCGAAAAGGACCATAGTCACCGTAGACACTGACGATTTGAGGATGAGGTGCTGAGATGAATGGTGCTTGCATAAAGACGAGGCGGAGTGATGTGCTTAGCCGGGAGATGATGGCTCGGCATTGTAGCTCAAAGACTTCGGCGTTGACACCGCCGCCGTGGAGGCACAGGACGCGGGGGAGGTGGAGGGTATCTTCGGCGTTGAGCCTGGACTGTGTTTGCGTCATTGTTTAATCTTGCTGCTGGTTTATAGAGGTGTATTGATGTTTATGAGTGAAGCCGAGTTTGTAGGTTCCAAGTTTAATATTGTAGGCCGCTTCGGGTATTAAACCCTTCGGCTGACCATGTCTGACTTCGGGATCCGAGACATCGGGCATTATATCGGGAATGATTATATCAGCACAGAAACGATGAACATGATAAGAGTCGCAGCTGTAAGCTGTAAGCAAGTCAATTCGCCTCATTACTTCCAGATACTGTCTTCTCAACAATTCTTGAAAAATGGAGGCCAAGATTGGCTGCCTCGTACACAAACGCCAAGAATGTGGCTGTGCTGGACCCTGAGCTGCCCATCGTCGCAATCATGCACGTCAGCCACACTGATGACATCAACAGCCAAGCTGTCGCGACTGATCAACGAACCTGTTTCACTTTATCATTCGCGCCACTTTGTTCTACAGATTACGAGGCCTCTTTGAGAATTTACAGCTATTAAAGGCTTCTAATCTGCATCTTTCTGGCGTTGGTTCTTTCAGACTTTAAGCACTGCCAACACAGCTCGTACGCTTGTAAGACAGAGCTACCCCACCATCAGACCACGATCGTAACCTCCCTCCTCCATATCCAACAACAAGAATCGAAAATACCCTCAAATCTAATGTCGAACCCCGAAAAGGCCCCCTTGAATCAGCCTTCGGGCGAGCAGCATGGCTCTGGTCTGCTGCCTCTCGCGGACGAACAGCAGCAGTTCCCTCCTCCTCCGCCTGGTCCCCCACCTCATGCCGAGTCTGGTGCTCCTCCAGCTTATGAGCAGGGGGGTGCTCAGCTTCCAAAGGATGAAAAGCCAAAGATTGTTCCTGAGGGACAGCACACGGAGGGAAGTCGATCTGAGCCTTCGCAGCAGCCATACTTTCCACCTCCTCCTGTAGCGGTAGACCAGCAACAGCAACAGCAATTCCCTCCACCACCACAGGCTGCGGGAGGTGAACAGCAGCAATATTTCCCTCCTCCTCCTCCTGGACCTCCTCCTGCGCAGCAGCAACAGGGATCAGCCCCTCACCCGAACCCCCTCGACGCGAACCCTACCAACCCCCAGCCAACTCAACAGAACTACAACATCCCGCAGTACAACCCCGCGCAGCCCGCCTTTGCACCTCCCCCCACCAACGAGCCTACGCATCAATATCAAGAGGCGCCAATTCCGGAGCACGAGGTTGGAGCAGGCAACACTTCGACTTTTGTGCCTCCTGAGGAGCACCATAAGAAGCATGGTTGGAGTGAGCGCTTTAGCCAGCTTGGCATCAAGGCCGCTGCTCCCATCAACAGCTTGGCGCATAAGCTCGGTAGCCAAAGCTTCCTGCCAGAGACAATTGACAAGGAGTGTGACAAGGCAGCTTCAATTTTGAAGTCTTTCTGCAGTAAGTCGTCCACACGAATTCGCAATGATACACGCTTACGTCTTGTAGAAAGTGGTGTCTATGCCGACCCTGGTGCAAGCCCGGTGCCTACTTCGACCGATCCCAAGGCCACCGAGACCAACGACTCCATCATCGATCCTACCAAGCAGAAGCCCAAGAGCCGTGTCATTGTCACTATCCCACCCAAGGTCATTGCCAAGGCTGTTGGTCTTGCTATCTTCACCACCCTCCGTGCTGGATTCAACTTTTCCGGCGCGACCGGCTCTGGTATCCTGATTGCCCGTCTTCCTGATGGATCTTGGGGTCCACCTTCGGGTATTCAGGTGCATTCCGTCGGAGCCGGTTTCTTGGTTGGTCTCGACATTTATGACTGTGTTTGTGTCATCAACAGCCGAGAGGCACTGGCTGCCTTTGCCAACACGCGCGTTGCCCTTGGTAGTGACTTGGCCGTTGTCGCGGGTCCTTACGGAGCTGGAGGCGCTGTTGAGTTCGGCACTACCATGGAAGGCCGTGAAGGACGAAAGTCGAAGGAGGGCAAGGAAGGAGAGTCATCAACTCAGCCTCCGCCCGAGCCCGCCGAGAGCAACCAAAACTTAAAGCCCGAGAAGGACAAGAAGAGCCATCGTCGCAGCCTTAGCGCTAGCGCCTTCAAGCCCGTCTTTTCATACGTCAAGTCGCGTGGCTTCTACGCTGGTGTCCAGGTTGATGGTACTGTCGTGGTTGAGCGTAAGGACGCCAATGCTGCATTCTTTGGTGAGCGAGTGTCTGTCGACAAGATCATCAAGGGCGAGGTGCCCCGTCAGGGACCCAACGGCATGTGGCCTGCGGGAGCACGAAACTTGCTTGAGACTTTGAAGGGAGCCGAGGTTGGTTCGCTCAAGGTCAAGCAGAGCAAGGATGGAGCATCTCCGACCAGCCCGACATTCGGAGCCCCGGGCGCCGATCACTCGGCTCCGGTGGCATCCGGAGCTCTGGGTGCCGAGGCGGCGAGTGGAAGCGGACATCCGCCAGCCTACAAGGATGATGGAACACACCACCCTGGTGTTGGTGATGTGAAGTACCGCTAAAGTTATGACGAGTATGAGTTATGAGATACCACGCTTAAGAAATTGGAGGATTTGATGCTTTCCTTGAGTACCTAATGAATTGACTCCGAATTCTAGCTACATGAGCTTCCAGATGTGATTGTAGACACGTGAATGTTTCAAGAGCCACTCAAGATACATACGATGAACTGCCAATATTACTTAAAACCAATCCAAGCCCTTTCTTCGAAGTTGACGTGTTGATCGTGATCAAGTCTGTAGGGTATCTGCTTGGATGACCTCAAAGCTTAGTCATCAGAAACGAGCCACACCCCACCTCGTCATTGCCCCTCCAACGTGGCGGCGGCCTCCATGTTTTTGGGCTGAATGAAGTCATCGCAACCTTTACAAGTTGGGTCTGACTTTGGTGAAGCTGTTTGAACCAAGCTACCGAGCTCCGAAACCTGCGAGCTCTGGCTTGTAAAGATCAAGATGGCGTCGTGAGTACCCTTGCTTTTTATTAACCAGCTCTGCCTACTTACACCAGCTTAGCAACATCCTTGGACTCCCCTTTCGCAAGTCGACACACCTTTCCCTCGCTTCGACGATACGACAGTACATCAACACCAAATATGATCAGCACCCGGACATGTTTAAGCATGACCTCGAGGTCATTGATACGCTTCGTAGAGATGCGGTCAACGTCCGGGAACCCCATCCCAGCGGGATCAAGAAGCTACAGACGTATGCTGCCCAGCTCGTGTGGGTTGGCGGCAAGTTTCCGATAGACGTGAGTATGGTATGATGGAAGCTATGGGCTTCAACTGATGAGAGTGTAGATTGGAGCGGAATTCTCGTGGTATCCTGCCCTGGGCTACAACACCGAACGTCCCATGGTCCGAAACAACCTCAAGTACGAACTCATGAACATCCTCTATAACCTTGCCTCCCTCTACTCCCAGCTCGCACTCAACACGCCCCGCGGAAACACCGAGGGTCTCAAGTCTGCGGCCAACTACTTCTCCATGGCCGCCGGCGTCCTCACCCACATGCAGACCGAGATCTTACCCGAGCTGCGAATGTCCGACCCTCCCGAGGACATGGACCACGATACCCTCGAGTCCCTGATCCAGCTGCTGCTCGCGCAGAGTCAGGAGTGTTTCTGGCAGAAGGCCGTTATGGACGGCTACAAAGATGCTTCGATTGCCAAGCTCGCCGCTCGCGTCTCGGATCTATACAACCTCTCTGGCGAGGCAGCCATGCAGAGCGAGGCTATTAGCAGTGCTTGGATACACCATATGAGTGCTAAGCATCATCACTTTGCTGCTGCTGCCCAGTATCGAGCCGCTTGCGACTGCCTTGAGAAGAGGAAATACGGAGAAGAGGTTGCAAGACTGAGGGATGCCGTATCCTGCGTGACAGAAGGCATTAAGGAGGCCAAAAGCGGATTCCTCGGTAAGGTAGTTGTTGATGACCTTAGTGGGCTCAAGCGAAAGGTAGAAGAGGATCTGAAGAGAGCAGAGAAGGACAACGATGTCATCTACCTGAGTAAGTAACCTCTGCAGACTCAAGTTCCCAGCTAACAGGATTAGTCGCCGTCCCTCCCAAGTCAGAGCTCAAGATCCTCGATCGCGCCAACATGGCCGTGGCTCGAGTGCCACCTCAAGTTGCCAACCCGTACGAATACTTTGGCGACCGCGCCGAGTTTGGACCGGCCCTATTCTCTCGCCTTGTGCCCTTTTCTGTACACGTTGCCATTTCGATTTACGAGGAGCGACGAGACCGTATGGTCAGCCAGAATATCATCCAGGAACTCGAGACTCTTACGGAAAAGCTACATGAGCTGCTGGCATCTCTTGGTCTTCCTGGTTCTTTGCAAGCTCTTGAGAAGCCATTGGGCTTGCCTCCCAGTCTGGTGCAGCATGCGGAGGAGATTAGGCAAGCTGATGCCATTGGTAGAGTACACAAGAGCTTTACCGACATTGATAAGCTGCGCTCAGGGGATCTCGCCATCTTCGAAGAAGGCAAGAGAGCGTTGGCGTCGGAGGAAGAGGAGGATCAGCGACTTCGAATGAGGTTCGGAACAGACCGTTGGATGCGGCCTGAGAGCAGGCAAGATCCTCAGGGCTCACAGCTGTGGCAACACGCTGTTGAAATCGAGGGTTACTTCGAGACCAGTGGCAGCAGTGATGCAATGGTTAGGGACAAGTTTGCGGCCATCCAGGACTTGTTGGCTATGCTCTCAGGATCTGATCGGGATCTGATGGACTCTGTGCCTTCAAGCCGTCGGGTGGACATTCCAGAGACGTTGAAGCCGGTTATTGGAAGACTCCGTGGAGCGTACAACGATGTCCTTCGTCTTGAGAGCCGACGCCGCAAAAAGGTTGAGAATCTTCGGGAGAATGCTCGTCGCGACGATATCAAACCCGACATTCTCAAGGAGGCAGCCCGACTGGAGCGATCATATCCCACCACAGCACTTGTCCCAGCTCACTTTGAAGAGTTCTTTGACAAGAGACTAGACAAGTTGTACGAACCAGAGATAGAAGCCATCGACAAGGAAGCGCAGGACCAAGAGCGTATCCTCACTGATATCCAGCGCATCAACCGAGAGTTTGAGTCGCAGAAGAGACAGATGGGAGAACGCGGCAACCGAGAGCGAGAGATGGCATTGCAGAAGTTGGACAATGCCTACTTTAAGTACAAGGAGATTGTCAACAACCTCGAGGTCGGGCGCAAGTTTTACAATGATCTTAACAAGATTGTTGGGCCTGGGTTCCGCGATGTTATCGTGGGGTGGGTTGCGCAGCGGAGGATGGAAGCGAGGGCTTTGGAAGAGTATGTTGCCAAGGAAAACAGTATGAGATTGGTACTGACTGAAGTTCACAGGGAAATCAACATGCCGCCGCTGTCGAGTTTGAACATTTCTCACAAATCAACCCCGATTCAAAGCCCGATGCCTCCTCATCAAGAGCCAGTGCACTCATATGCTCCTCCTGAACCTGCACGCTCATACGCTTCTCCTCCACCTCCCCAGCTCGTGCAGAGTCCTGCCGAGGCAAGCATACAGTCATGGGCCGGAGAGACGATGCAGCAGCCCCGACCAGTTCAACCTCAACAAGCTCCAATGGGCGCCATGTGGAATCCGGGAATGGGCATCAAGTTTGGTGGACCTTCTGGAGGCTCTGGTCAGCCTCCTGCTCCTGGGACTTGGAACCCCAACTCTGGTATCAAGTTTGGCTGAGGTAAATGGGATTTGTTATAGTAGATACCCCTTGTTAGATAGAGTAGGGTTGCTGCCGTCTTGTACTTGTAGTATATAACCGGATATTCGGAACTGTGTTGTTGAGGACAAGAGTACATGTGTTTCGTGTTCTCATTTTATCATGCGATAGTCATGAAAGTATGTTGCTGCATGTGTCTCTTTTCTATGTCGCTCTTGTCTAACCTCGTACTCCTACAATGCCTCTCAACGTATAGTATACACTCCATGGCTCTCGGCGTGATATCCCCTCTTTCCAACCTTGGCCGTCAATTCGCTCTTCCACTCCTTTCCCTCTCGGATCAGCTCGACTACCTTGCTAAAGGTGTACTCTGGTTCCCACCCAAGCTCCTCCACCGCCTTGCTTGAGTCGTACACCCTGTCGATGCGCTTGAGATAACTCCACCCTTTGTCCTTGAAGACTTGCTCGCAGCCTGGCGCAACGGCCTTGAATACCTCTGCTGGGTTGTTGTCCAGCTTTTGAAGTGTTTCGGGGTCATTTGTAAAAGGTGGCGGCGCGCTGATGATGTACTTTCTGAAGTTGAGTTCCTTCGCCTTGGACATTCCGCAGACTGCGGCTCGGACAATGTCTTCAATGTCGCATCTGCGGTGGGCCAGTTCTAGAACCTTGAGGTTGTCGTCGTTGAGTGCTGCTCTGCGGTCTTCGTCGTCATCTTGCTCCGGGAAGAACCGGCTTGTACGCAGGACCAGGACGGGCATGCCAGTTTGCTTCTGCACGAGGAAGCAGAGATCTTCGGCGGCGACCTTTGTAGCGCCGTATATATTCTTGGGAATGGGAACCACGGATTCATCGATCCACGCGGCGGCCAGACCGGGCTTAGGGCTCAGAGCTGCTCCGAAAGTGCTCGTGGTGCTGAAGAAGATGAAACTCTCAATCTGAGGACCAAGCTTGGCGGCTTCCTCGAGGAGCACGAGGGTTCCCGTGATGTTTGTGTCGACAAAGTCCTGCTTGGAATGGCTCTCCACGTGAGGCTTGTGCAGCGTCGCGGCATGAAGAACATGACGGATAGGATTCTCTGCGAGGATGGACGACACGGCGGATCTGTCGGTGATGGAGACGACGCGGTTGGTGTTTTCTGAGGGGAGGATGTCGATGCCGAAGGGTGTGAAGCCCATCGTGGGGAGGGAGAGCATGAGGGCTGTGCCCAGGTGGCCGGATGAGCCTGTTACGAGGACGTTGTAGGCCATGTTTGTGGATGAGTGAAATGTTTAGATTGTTGAGGTGAGGGGAAGGGGATTGGTTATGTAGGTGGGGTTTTCGGCGTGTGAGTCAATTGAGGGTGAAGGTGAATGTGTGACTGGGAATGGCAATTGAGGTTGTGAGCTGATGTTTTGTGGTTGTGAATTTTTTTGTGATAGTGATACTGTGAGTAACGGACTTTGTTCCGAGGTGCGTTAAGGTTGGGATACGGTCGGGTGAGGGGATTCACAACTGTTGGTGTGACGTGATGGATCACTGATGAGGAGAGGTTGATGGGCATCATCAAGACCAGCTCACGTATTCATGTGCAGGAAGAACTAATCTATTGTTTACTATCGTTGTTATATACTCTGAATGATCAAGTCAAGGTAGATTCTTGAGGCAACTCGCCTACTGATACCCGTGCAAACTTGCCGATGTCGATGGCGTCGCCTACCCAACCTCTCGTATCACGTCGCAACGTCCCGAGCAAGAGTCTGCGAAATCTGTAGTGACGAGCTTTGCAAGTCTTAATTCAGCGTTCCATCCAAGTCTACCTTTGTCCCGGAAATCATGCTGCCGAGGAGATGTTCACGACCTCCCGGCAACGACCGAAAACTGTCCACCGGCTCCCGCCCAGCTCAACCTCATCCCCTTTAGGTCTTTACTCCGCACCTCATGTACCACATCAACATCGTCGTCCGAGCCAAGGCCGAGCTGTCCGGACGAGTTTATACCCGTCGCATACGCCTTTCCCGACTCGTTGACAAAGATTGTGTGGTCTGTACCACACGCTACGTGGATGACCTTGCCGATGCTAGGGACTTGAGTCGGACGGAGACAGATGCGAGGCTTGTTTCGTTCGTCGTGACGGATTAGCTCTGCGTCTTGGAGTTGAGAGGGTGTGAAGGATATGCCGAGTTGTCCGCCGTCTATTCGACCCCATACTAGACATTCGCCTGTTGCTGTTATTGCTGCCGAGTGATGAGCTCCACCATCAATCAGAGTAACGCCTTTACCACAAAGATCTCGAATCTTGATGGGATACGGTAAAAGAGCCGAGTCGCTCCCAGCACCATCAGCATAACCCGCCTCGCCGAAACTATTGAGTCCCCAAGCCCAGACGTCATCCTTGTGATCGATGGCAAAGGCGTGATACTCCCCCGAGGCGATGTACTTGGCCTTTCCGCGGCATACTTCGACGAGTCGTGGTTTCAGATGTTCTGTATGTCGGCCGAAGAGACGGCGGCCGAGTTGGTTTTGCTCGTGGGAACCCCAGCCCCAGACTTTTCCTGAGGAGTCGAGAGCTAGGATGTGGTTTGCGCCGCAGGTTATTTGGGTGATGTTGTTGATGCCACGGATTTGGATGGGGGTTTTCTGGCATTTTATGAATTTATTGTTTGTGTCATAACCGAATTGCTCGTGTCCTGAGCCGTCCTGGACTGAGTTAGTAAAATGAACCGGCGAGGATGGAGAGACTCACGCGGAATGTGCCCCAGCCCCAGACGTCGCCGTCCTCTGTGAGGGCAAAGCTGCAGCTATCGCCAGCAGCAACTTGAGTAAATCGTATCTCAGAAGGGATGGATACTGCTGTAGGAGTTGACTCATAGGGATTTAGCTCTGCTTCATCTTCGCTACCTGAGCTAGAGTCTACATCTTTCATCACACCATCCCAGTCAGTGTCTCTCCCAAGAGCATAGTTGTCGTTTACGCCCCATGTAATGATTTTGCCATCTGAAGTCAAGGCGACGGTATGCATGCCTCCACAAGATAGCTGGACAACCTCAAATTTTGATGAAGAATCATCAGGGTCGAGGAAGGGGTTTATCCGAGGACGATGAGTTTCTGTGATTTGAGGTCCTAGACCGAGCTCACCACACTCACCGCTGCCTACCACAAAGACAGAAAGGGGCCGAGAAGGAGGCTGATTCAATGCAGTAGATGGTACTGCTGTCCTGCTCTTTTTTGCAGGGCGTGCGGTGGCTCTGCTTTTCGCGGGTTGTCGTACATAATCCTGGGATTGGCCCTTGCGTTTGGTAGAGGCTGCCTGAACATGGCTGACAGAATCCTTCTTTGTTGTAGGTTTTGAGGCTGAATGTCATTAGAGACAAAGGACCGGAAACCTTGGTTGAGATGCGCTTACATGGCGTTTGTGAGGTGTTTGATCGGGCAGCAGGTTGCCGCCTTACCGAGGCCCTCGTGGACCGCATCCTGACGGAAAGGAGAACAGGGTATGCATGAAATATGACACGAGATGAAATATGTGTTCTTTATAGCCTTGAATGTTTTCGAGATTCTAGGGTAGTTGTTTGGTGATGCTGCCTTGGTGCCTGTCACCTCCATCTGATGATTGTGGTGGGGTTAGTCAGCTTTGTGCTGCGCCTACGATCGATGACTAGGATGTTCATGGACAATCATTTCTCCATTTATTCTTCAATAATTATATCCATTGCTTTGGTATCCCATCCTGTCATTACTGGGTGGGTATAGATAATCGTCTCTATCTCGTGGCGTTGAACTGGTGATCTCCACTTTCAAGGCTGAATAGCTTCAAGGCTGAATAGCCTCAACCTCGTAGCTTGACGCGCACAACTAATCCCCATCCCGTCTTGCCCTCCCATATTCCCATCTCATTCTCTCGTCTAAAAGTAACTTCTTCTGCCTTGACTGTCATTGTGACTGGATCTTCGTCTTCTGCCGGCCTTACTGGCGCTGGTGGCGGTTGTGGTGGTTCAGCCTTTTTGAACAAGCCCCATCTTGACGCCTTTTTATCCTGCTTTATTTGTTGTACATTTGCCTTTACTACCTTACGATCAACCCGCTCTGGTGATATGTACTTTGCCAAGCGGGAGGCCATGTCGCGGTCGTCCCACCAGAGAATGTTGCGGGGGGTCGTATCCTCGGTGTCATCCTCCCAACGACCCCATTCATCAAAAGCCCTCTCCCCCAAGGGTTTCTGCTCTGGTTTGGGTGGTCTCTTCTCATCTCCTTGAAGTTTGCGATCTTCATGCACGCGAACTACGGTGCGGGATCGATCCTCATCGCTAAACACCCATTCGTGGTTCACGGCCTCTTCTGGGACCATGGTCATCTCAACGACTTGGGGAGGCGGATCCATGGCCGCGATGGATGACAGTAGGTCTTCGATATGGGGGACGAGAAGAGTCAGAATCTCGCTGTCTCGTTGGTCGCGCGCAGATGTGCGAGCTGCTTGGTTTGAGAGGATACGTAGTGGGAGACTGTTGAGATGCGAAGAAAAGATGGATGTGATTGATTGTTGAGATGGTTGAGGTGCTTCTGTTGATGACCCCGCCTCGGTATACGGAGGGGGGAGGTCGTCGTCGAGGGCGTTGGACATGATGGATTCGGGAAGATGCCAAGGCGGAAGTAAAGGGAAGAATGCTGCGCTGCGTAGATGCCTGACGCCCGGTGATATAACATTCAGTTGGGTCGTGTTGTAGCACTCCGAGTCAGCCCACCACTCGTGACCAGGCTATGGGCTCAGCCTTGCACATTCACCCAAGGTCTAGAATCAGGCTGCGGGTGCCTGACGAGAAAACTAGACGACCCAATTGAACGGGAAAGGGTTCATGTGGTTCAATTGATTGATGATTGTTCCTGGTGCTTGCTTCTCCGGTCAAAGGATCAGAGTTGGGTGGCGCAGCGGCCGTGGATGTCATGCAATTTCCACTTGTTGGAGGCTTGGCGAGTTGGCGTTGTTGGCTGGGCGTTTTTACTCTGGCATTTTTTGAGAGAGGACAGAGTGGATTCTTCTTTTCCTTTCTAATTGAATATTTCCGTAAACGTACGGAGAGTGAGATTTGAAAACAACTATAATTATTCTATGCCGTTTGCTCCTTCAGCTGAATCAATAGTATATGTGGTCGAGGTTGACAGGTTCAAAAAGTGGCCTGTGAATTATATGTCTCACACAAGCCGGGCGTCACGTCCCCCCCACACCACATGACCTCGCTCTGTAACCCAACCTTGCATGTAATAGATGAACCTTGAGTCTATGTCTTTGATGGGACGGAGAAATCGGATATCGGCATGGACGATCCCCAAGGCATCATGAGATTCGCGATGCGGGATTCGTTCAACTTGTTAGGTGTGGGGGCATTGGGGGATGGGATTGGACGGGAAGCGCAAGGCTGTGTTTGGGCCGCATTTCGAGACGATATGTGATTGATTAATGTTTCGGTGAATACGGTATTGGGACATGCGAGGGACATTGCATCGGCGTGTAAACGAGGATGAATAAAGACATGCTGGGCTTGTACGCATTCGGTCACCGTCGTTAAGCTGGTGACTTGACTTACACGAATTGGATCCATTCATTGAGGGGCCTGGAGATCTACCGCCTCCGCTGGAGCATTTCCAGCCGCAGCGGAGTGTTACAGCGGGGACAAGCGCTAATGTCACTCCACTAAACATCCGGAATCCGCCCTGCCAATTCCAACCGACAATGGATCCTTCCATCATCATCAATTGCTTCGCCATCAACTAACACGCCGGGCAAATAGCTTCATGCTCTCAGTGGCAACATCACAAGAGACGGCTAATCTCCGTGCTAATGCCACAATCTCGGGTCATGGGACCTCCACCGTCTTCCCAGGGAGGAAACCTTCCAGAAGCCTAGCTCAGCCTCCAATCCCCTCAACAGACCACCGGGAGCTCCGCCACCGCAGAGGACGCCAAGCATCAAGGCACACAACGTGTAGCAGGGAGAGCAAATAACCCCTGCAGGCAGTGCTCCATTAGCCTGGGGACAAAGCTCTAGGTTGACCTCGTCTGGGGCATGCAAGGCGTTTAGGCAATCATATGACTCTCTTCTCGTTCCAGAGTCGAAACATATAAGGCGTCCGTTGTTCGCATTCCATTCAGTCGTTTGCTATACACATCAGAAGTTGTCTAGGTCATTCACTTGTTCCTAGATATCTGCAAACGAACTCTTTTAATTGACTTGATACCCGTTGCCTTGAGGGTCAACACCAACAACAACAACTACCTTTCCTTACTACACTCGCTCATCTACACTTACACCTTCTCTTGACAAGCAGTCACACAACACCGTCAAGATGGCTTACAGAATTTCTGCCCCCGATGAGTACCTTGCCATCACTGGCATGGGCGTCAAGACCGTCAAGATCACAAAGGCGACTTGGGTCTGGCCCCTTCAGCGATGCACACGCTTCAGGTGAGTTTGTGCCAACTTGCGACTATGCATGAGACTAACATGATGGCAGTGTTCAACCTCACGACTATGCTATGGATCTACAGGCCATGACAAAGGAGAAGCTTCAGTTTTCGCTTCCCGTAGTCTTTACCGTTGGTCCCGATGTGAACCAGCGAGGGGCCAACACCCGTGAGCCCGCTGAAGATGACGAGCATGATTACAGACGCGAGGATCGCGGCGACTCGTTGATGAAGTATGCTATGCTCCTGGCCAGCTCCGATGCTGGAAACGGCACCCCCATCCAGGAGAGCCAGCACGTTGCCAACATCGTCAAGGGCATCATCGAGGGTGAGACCCGTGTCCTCGTGTCCAGCATGACCATGGAGGAGATCTTTACCGAGCGAGAGGTCTTCAAGAAGCGCATCTTCCGCAACATCCAGAGCGAGCTCGACCAGTTTGGTCTCAAGATCTACAACGCCAACGTCAAGGAGCTCAAGGATGCTCCCGACTCTGTCTACTTTGCTTCTCTGTCCCGCAAGGCTCATGAGGGTGCTACCAACCAGGCCCGAATTGACGTTGCCGAGGCCCAGCTCCGCGGTAACGTCGGTGAGGCTAAGCGCAAGGGTGAACAGGAGCGAGAGATTGCCAAGATCAACGCCGAGACGGCTGTTCAGAAGACGGAGCGTGATATTGAGCGCGCTCAGGCTGAGGCTCACCTCGACACCAAGCGAACTGGTCTCACCCGTGATGTCGACATTGCCCGTGTCACCGCTCAGCGCACTCTCGAATCTAAGGATGAGGATCTCAAGAAGGAGGTCGAGATCAAGCGTGCTGGCGCTGAGATGGAGCGTCTGCGTGCCACTGATGTCGTCAAGGCTACCATCGCCCGTGAGAGCAAGCAGCAGGCTGCCGATGCCGCTGCATACGAGGTCGAGGCTGAGGCTCGCGCCAACCAGGAGGCCAGCCAGCGCAAGGCCGATGCCACTGCTTACCAGACCAAGATTGCCGCCGACGCTGAGGCCATGGCCGACTTTGCCAGGGTCACCAAGAACACTGATGCCGAGGTCTACAAGACTCGTAACGACGCCGAGGCTTACAACTATGCTGCTCAGCAGCGTGCGGAGGCTGAGCTCTCTTTGAAGCTCCGCGAGGCAGAGGGTATCGCTGCCATGGCTGATGCCTACGGCAAGATGTCCCAGGCATTTGGTGGTCCCGCTGGTCTGCTGCAGTACATGATGATCGAGAAGGGCACTTACGTCGAGTTGGCCAAGGCCAACGCTACCGCTATTCGTGGTCTCGAGCCCAAGATCAGCGTGTGGAACACTGGCAGCAATGGTCAGGGAGGCGGCCAAGGCTCCGACGCCACCGAGACGATGCGCAATGTTTACCAGATGCTTCCTCCTCTCATGTCGACCATCAACGAGCAGACCGGTATTACTCTTCCCGAGTGGCAGTTTGGCCGTCTCAACGCTGGTGTCAACGCTGTTGACCAGGAGAAGGTGAACGGCAAGGGACGAATCAACCAGTAAGGGGCACGTTTTCGAGTGGATTTCTGGGTTTGCAAGGGTGATTCTTCTGCTTATTGATGACAAACTGATACCTGGGGTTCTACCCACACGCTTGCTTTCGTTCTTCTTTTCCTTTGTAATGATAGAATGGGGAGTCTTATACCAATTTGCTAGTTTTTGAGATAATAATCTTTCTTATTCAACTTTCCTTTTGCTCATCAGATTGTGGAGTGGGAGCCGTTCCTTCGGAGAGCTGGACATGGATGTCGAGATGGCTCAAAACTGGTGATGGTACAAGTCTTGGTGTTGAAAAATGGTCATGGATTTATTAGGTAATGCTGTGTTTGGGCAGTTGATACTCAGGTACCTTCCATAATGAAGTCAAAAATTCAACTCATCTCTTTTTCAACAACGCGGCGCGTTTGGGGCAGCTGCACCTTCCCGTTTGCCAGTGCCAACTGCATCAAAACCACCCGCCCCCGCTCCTGCCTGCGAGAAACCTCACCTCCACATCCATCATCTTTGACCCGGCAACCTTTCGACTCGTCCCCACAACATCTAGATGATCTCGTTCTTTCGCAACCGCAGAGCTTGATCGCTATAATGCCGCCTCGAAAGCGCGCCAAGCGCGATGTCGACCCGCCCTTGGAAGCACCTGCGGAGGTACTGGTGAAGGAGCAGAAGCCCTTCCCGCTCCTCATGCTTCCCCAGCTGGTCCTTCACCTCGTCTTCTCCTGTCTCAAGCCTTCTGAGATGAGTGGAATCTCTCGGTCTTCGACACTTCTCCGGTCGCTCCTCTTGCCGTACGTCTTTTACGCGGTCCGCTTCCACGGCACAGTCGCAGAGATCTCCCTCATGCTCGAGGCTTTCCTCTACCACAGAAGGCAAAGATTCATGAAACCGATTTAGGAGTCGGTTCGGTAAGTAGTAATGACTTGTTAAGAAAAAAAAAAGAACCACTGACGAATTCTCGCAGATGCTTTAGCGTCTTCCCCGTCTTCCCCCGTAAAGGAAGACGTAACATTAGACCCATGGGAGACCAAGTCATGTACAAATTCCCATACCGCATTATTGAGAGCCTCAGACAAACTACTCGGGTGCATACTATTGCTTTGGCTTTTTGGCACCTCGAACACGGCTTTCAGGAACCATTCGTCAAGTCGCTAGAAGCCGCCCCGAAGTGGCTGGAGGTAACCGATCTGAGCGTTTCCGTGAGTAGCAAATTCTTTGAGGGGATCGTCAATCACTGGTTTCCAGCCAATATCAAGATAACTAGCTTTTGGACCTGCTTTACCTCACCATGCAGGATGGTGAGCAACCGTGCTGGGCAGCTGACAAGGGTGTACTCCAGTGATTGTCGTTTCCTCATCAGGAACAGGACAACGTTGTGCAGGGTCCTGGGGCCATGGACAGGGGAAAAGGTGCGCAACCAGTTGGAATGGTTCGCCATGGCGCATCATCATCACTGGAGTGGCCCAGGTAAGCCCTCCAACTCCGTTTCGGATTCTGAACAGATGGTATGCAACTCGCTCCTTCCTGGTGCAGCACAGCGGAAAACTAACAGATGAAATAGGCTGATGCCACTGGGATCCTGATCTTAGCCCTCAAGAGCATGCCTCGTCTTCGCCGATTCGCATTCTGGGCTCCTCGGGAAGAGCTGGGACCATGCCTCGTGCGTCAGGACTGGACGCCAAACGACGATCCGCTCACATCGGTCGAGGTGGATGATTGGTGCACGAATCTGGCTCACAGGATTGCGAGATCACTGCCTAAGCTGGAGCAACTTGCCATCATGGATACCACAGGTACGGTGTACATGGGCACCAGGGCCTCGGAAGGTTATGACATGACAGTTTCCCGGAAGATATTGGAGGTAGGCAGTCAGAGGTTCCCACAGGGAATTGATGACTAGCACCTCTCCGTGCTTGCATTGTCTGCTTTAAGGAGGCAACACATCGTTGGCGGCTACTCTAGCTGGGGTTACCAACCCCACAGGGCGGACGAGCAGGGTGGTGATACATGAAAACTGGTCTGAGGAGGCAGGAGAAGATCTAGTTGAGGCTGTTTCGAGGTTGATATAAACCCGAGTTATCATCCTGAGGAATGTATCACGAAAAGACATCATTTAAAAGCCACTGTCCTTGTGCTCACCAAACTCCCTGCATCTAGTTAATCGCCCTATACCCTCCATCTTCCGTAGTCTGCCATCTCTGAAGCCCCGCCAGATACTCACGTATAATATAACTCCGGGAAACTCGAACCGCAACAGGTGTGAAGTGGAGTCTGCGATACGTTGGACTTGGGCCGTGTACCACCATAACATCTCGTGTCGTACTCAAGGATGCTCATCGTCACCATCTAGGCCCCAGGGGAATGTGAAGTATTCGACCCCTGGCTGTACTGCGCCGAGAAGTACGTGCTTGAGGGCATTTGCAGATAGCTCATGGTAAAGAGGAAGGTTATGCGTGACAAAGCACGAATTTCTGAGATGATTGTCCTCGATTTATACTGAAACAAGCTAAACATGGCAGAGGCCAAAGAAGAAGAAGCATCCAAAGGAAAAAGGGACCGAAGAGGAGGAAGGGGCCAAAGAGAAAGGGTAGGCTTTGCCTACGCTATGGGAGGCGACGAAACTGTAGACATCACGGCCTTGTAGGTGATCAAGACTCCGAATACCCCAAAGCCACTCACGAATTCTCATCGTCGTTCAGGCCCCAGGGGAAGGACGAGCATTGGACCCCCGGCTGGACCGCGTCCAGAAGCACTCGCATGCTTGTACCGTCTTCGGCTTTCATGCCACGGTAGACCCTAGCGATTTCTGTGCCCATGGAAGTACCAAAGTTTCCAAATAGGCAAACTTCTTGTAGCTGAGGGGGGGCATCTGCAATGCGCCGTATCTGGGTCGCATAATACTCCAACGTCTGATCTTCCGTCAAATGTTCATTATCGTTATCATCCAGGCCTAGCCTGTCACGGATATCGGGCGCTGGAACTTGTATATATAGACTGTAACTGCCAACCAGTGGAGACTGGGCATGCACTGCAAGGCCTCTGTCATGTCTTCAAGGAAATTGAGGATGAAGAATGCATATATATGGCTTCGTAATTGGATAAATCTACCTCTAAGAGGACACGTGGCTACGTATCTGAGGACATTTGTAGAGAGCTTGTGTCAATGGGAAAGAGTATACGCATTAAATCGCCGGGTTCCTGAACTAATTATCCTCGATTTCAGAGCGGAGGTCAAAGAGGAAGAAGCAACTCAAAGAAAAAGAGACGGAAGATGAAGGGACCAACATAACTAAGGGAGGACGGCGAACTCGCCAAAATCATGGTATTTCAAGTGCGAGAAAATTTGAGAATTTGCAGCTTGTGTTGTATTTATACATGCATGTCGTTGTCTAAACCCCAGGGGAATGTCGAGCATTCTACCCCCGGCTGGACCAAGTCCAGGAGCACGCGCATAGTCTTGCCTTCCTTGACCTTGGTCCCACGGTATATTCCCGCAATGTCTACACCCATAGACGTGCCAAAGTCCCCAAAAACGCAGACCTCTTCAAGCTGCGGAACGGCGTCTGCGATCCTCTGGACCTGCGCTGTGTACCACCACAGCACTTCGTTGTCGGTCAGTGGCTCGTCGCCATTCTCATCCAAGCCCAATCTGTCGCGGATGGTATCAGGCTGAAAGCGATTTATATGAATCGTCAAGGCAAACCGCACCAGACAGGGCATCTGCCGAAGGGCCTCTATCATCTGCTCGAGGGATTGCCCCTGCACCTTTCTGTTAGTAGCAGTCCTTGACTTCTTGTGGTGCTGTGTAAGGTACTTACGAATGCGTCAATGTTTCCTTCTCGACCATGGTTCTTCTCGACAAGAGACAACCACTTGAGGCTCGGGATGCCGTACACATGCTGTATCGATGGGCAACAGGCCGTGGTCAGGGGAGGAAAGGGATGTTCGGCTCGCAGACGTTCGAGTTTCTTGCAGTGTCGCTGTGCATCTACCGACAAAAGAAAGGAGTGAATCCCGCTCAGGTCAATAGCCTTGAGCTTGTTGGGAGAGGAGTTGTGGATCAGGACAGCAGCGAAAAGCCCAGCCCAGTGAGTCGCAAGCTCTCCAAGTGCTCCCATCTCGGGGCACTGGGATGAGCGGCTCGGAACGTATCTATATGTCGGTCGCCGAAACGCTCCAAGTCGATGGTCAGATGCTTGACATGGGAAAGCAGTCTGACGGCTTGTAAAACCTGGAAGCGGAGCGCATCTTGGCACAACGGGAGCATCTCTTCCAAGTCGAAGTCGGATATCGAGTGTGGGAAAGGGAATAGGAAAGATGCACGGCTGTTCGATCAGATTAGTGGGGGTTGTTTTTGCTTGGGGGAAGAGAGGGATTGTACTTACCGAACTGCTGTCCAGATTTCGGTCATCTTTTCAGGCGTCTGGTGATTGATGAAGCGACGGAGACGGTCTCTGACAGCTGGCTGGAGGTGGTCAAATCGAATAGTATGGAACATTGAACGGAGGAACAAGGCCCGTAGGCGCTTGGAGGATCGTGTGACCCCATCTAGTTCCCTCCCTGTGAGGTTGGATCCGATCTCGTCGAAGATCTCAGGCGGGAACTGGTCTAATATACTCGTACCTTTCTGCGGTGCAGCCATGGTACTCTGAGTGCAGCTGAGACGAGGGGGGGAGAGGTACGCTTTTGTAGACGGCGAGAAATGGAATGAGGAAGAAGAAGAAGAGGAAGAGAAATAAATGCAGGGAGAAAAACTGTTTGGCGATGTTTGGTGGGTGCGAGCGGTGGCGGGCACTGCTCGTCACTGGCGACCACACAATGCAAATGAACGTTTGATTGTCACCAAAAGTTTTTACTTGACAAGAAATCACCAAATCGGTATGTGTGGGTCAATAGCAAATAGCTAATAAAAACACCAGTCAAGGAATATGTGTGTGGGCAAGATGATGTGCAATAGCCTCAACACCAATGCCTTCCCCGTCACTCAACTTGCATCCATAACGCTTCAATCCTCTCAGCCTCAGCCTACAACATCTGCGTCTTTGGGTCAAACTGCAACATCTGAGAGGAAGAACCAAAGCTTGGAGTCAAACCTGGAGCCAGGGCCTGCTCCCTCAGCCTGTCCGCCGCTTGAAGATCGAGAACGCCCTGCAACGAAGTCTCGTTTCTGTACCATCCCATCTGAGAGTTTCCCACCACATCCCCATTTCAGCCCTGGACGTCTCCTCTGAACTTTGTCATGTTGGAAATCAGAGCATCGGTGTGTGACTTGTTTAGCATGGCCATCCTGTTTGAGTGGTCTTGGTGTATCATCCGCTCCTTTTCCATGAGCATCTGTATCTGCCTCATGTTATCCTGGGCGTATGCTGACTTCAGAGCTTCTAGAGTTTGATTCATTTGTATAAATATTTGCTTGCGCTGTGCTGCTTGGTTGAGGAAGCTTTGGAGGTCTCCCGACTCACAGGCGTCGCTGTACAGGTTGCGCATCCGGGAGGAGTAGAGATCACAGATGCCTTGGGTGCTCCGTACTTCTCGGATAGTGTATCTGTCCTCGAACTTCATGTCCTTTGCAAATGTCACGTAGCATTCTTCGCAGATCTGGGCATTCTGCCATCCCCAGTATCGTCTGGGATATCCGTTGGGTTTGCTTCTAGGGCAGGGCTCAACGCTGGCAAACAAGGCGGCGAGATCCCCCAGAGCTTTCCAAGTTCCCCTGAGAATGCACTCACTAAAGGCGTTCATGTTCTTGTTGAGGCGTGGATGGCCGATGTTGAATCCGCATACGCGCTTGTCCGACTTGAAGAAGCTCGACGATTTGGGGATGAACCAATTTGCTCCGCCCCAGACGTTGACCATTGTAGAATAGCATGCGCCGCAGATGATTATTTCTTTGGATCTGTTGGGGAGGGTGAACCATTTTGCGCCTGATGTTTCGTAGGGGTTGCAGAAGGGGTGTTTGCTGAATTCGTCTAGGGCTCTCCAGAAGATGCTTAGGTCTTTTGAGTCAAAGGCCCTGTTGGATACAGAATACATGTTTATGTTTCCACATAGACACATTGTTTCTTTTCCTCTGGGTGTTACCTGTCTCCAGTATTGTTGGCCTGGCGTGTTGTAAAAGTTGTCACAGTAGCAAGCACCGCAGAGGACTGTGTCCCTAGGTCCTCGTGTGGTCTCGTACCAGGAATGTTCACTTGTGGGCATGGGCAAACCCTTTTCGCACTTTGGCATTTGTATACGGGCTTGCACTCCTTGGCAAAATGCAGACCAGTTGTTGCTTGGTGAGTAGAGGTCAAACACGCGTCGGACGTAAAACGTGCTGGCGTCGCAAAAGGCCTCCAAGCCTGTAGAGAGGGTGAAGTTTGAGGAAAATGACGATGTCATGAGTATGTCTTCGTAGCAGGCTGCGCAAAATGTTGCGTGTGGGATGCTTGGTGATGTGTACCATGATGCGCCAGGTCTGATCTCGGAACCAGTACAGTGAGGAATCCCCTGCCGCTTCTGCATGAATTCGATGGCGTTACTCAGGCTGGATGAAGATACTGCCTCTGGCCAGAGCGTGTCCTTCATGCGTTTAGTTCCAAAAAGGCACTTCCGCTGCTGCCCGGTCCCGAGGTGTATCATTCTGAAGGATGATTGGAACTGAGTGTTGTAGATGTGGTCGACGTAGCATCTGGAGCAGATGAGAAATTCGGACGCCGAGGGGTGGATGAACCAGTCGAGTTCCATGTCCATAAGACCGTCGTGGCACACGGAGATGGGGACGATGCCGCAGGGATGCATCTCTGGGGGGTGGATAGGGTTCGGTGTTGGAGCGACTTGAGGACTCCATTGTTGCTGGGTTTGGTATTGAGGTTGCTGTTGAGAGGGGGCTTGATACTGCTGTTGGCTTCCATACGAGGTTGGAGTAGCAGCCCGTGATGGCTGGGGCTGTTGATACTGCTGCTGCTGCGGCGGCGGCGGAGCAGACAAGGGAGTGTTGATAGAATTAGTAGGCCTTGACGATTCAGACTGTATCCTCAAGCCTCCCAACTGCCTCTCCGCCTCCTTGAGCTTTCCCTCCTGCTCTTTCTTTAGACGCTCCAGTTTCCGCTCTGCTTCGGCGATCTCGCGGTTGTATTCGTCCTGGAACTGTGCGGCGAGCTTCTCGGCGGCTTCACGGTCGCTGTCGACTTGACTTTGGGCTTGTTGAGGAGGAGAGGGATACTGTTGCGGTTGAGGGGATTGGGGATACTGTTGTTGCTGAGAGGGGGGAGGAGGATATCGTTGCTCCTGAGGAGGAGGCGGGTATTGTTGCTGTTGAGCGGGAGAAGGAGCATATTGCTGATATTGTTGCGGAGTTCCGGGTTGTTCTCGCTGTGATGAACCCGCTTGTTGTTGATATCCGCCGTACTGCTGTGCGTAGTATGCTTGTTGTTGTTGTTGTTGCTGCTGCTGCTGCAGCTGCTGTGCCATCTGATAGTTGGCATTTTCCTTGGCTTTCAGATACTCTTATCCCACCGCAGTCGCAAGATCAGTCGCCTTGGATATTATCTTGAACAGTTTCCCCATCGTGTATTCTGCATTCAACGTCGCCAGGCTGTGGAGATTCGAGCAACAGCAACACCTTCTGCCAGCCGTATAGGCGAGGAAGCATGCGGCTCTTGTGGAAAGCAAGCCACCATCTTTAATACCCCCCTTCACCCGCATTCCTTTGGGCTTAGTTTTGTTGGCTGAAGGTCAGCTCAGGACGCCTTGCAAGGATGCCATGCAGTAGCTTCTGCAGGAGTGGGACTATGGTGATGGTGGCGCGCCTGAAGGAGGCCACAAGCAGCCTCATTTCAGACGTTTCATGACTCTGGTAATGAACAAGCCGTGAGATTATATTATCTCGAGTTATTTCTCTTCATTCTTTAGACTAGAGTTCCAGCCAGAAGAGAGAAGTGATGGAGTGACGTCCTCAGCTGAGACACAAGGCGGACTCGCACGCACCAACATGCCAGGGGCAATGATCACCACGAAGGATCCATCTTTTGTTGCCCGACAATTCCGTGGCCCAACAACGACTTCCTCACTGGGTAAAGTGTTTCGTCTCCGCTGAGGCTGACAGGTTGATGTGCCGTAACACGTTACGATTGAGGGGGGGAGGAAAGCAGCTACCTAAGCGAATGTTTCAGGGTTCCAGGATATGGCGGGAATAATCTGACGGGGAACCTTTGTTTTACGGTTATTTTAGTCTGGATGAATCCTTCATGTTTAGTTTCTTTTGATGCAAGGGTCAGGCCCTCCCCGTTGCGTCGCACCAGCCATCAAGTTCATCATCAGGCTGGCACATTTGCAATAGATCTGCGGTTCTCGGAGCTGTGTGACTGCAAAGAGCCTCCCTAAAGAGGCACCCTGACATCAGTTATGGCATATTGGAAGATTTTGAGACGCTATGGGCGAGATAGATAGACCTAGCCTTGACATTCGACGGAGATACCATGAGGATATCTCCGAGAGATCTATTACTGTCGGAGGGCTGTGAGGGAAAGATCCCCTTTACTGATGGTTCATCCTGTACAATGTACACCCAGAGTTGTAAGAGCTCCCTGTCACTACTTGGGCTCTTTTCATTACTCCCCATTCTCCTCTAGGTATCAGGGTGTGACAGAAGACGCACAGTGACCAAGGGTGGAGCGAGCCAACAGTCGTAGCCAGAAACACATTTGTTGGTCGAAAGTTCGAGAGTCTCAGAGCCTCTCTGGATTGTTTCTCAATATTAATACGGATACTAATGAGGGGAGTGACGGCAAGAAATATCCTGAAGCCATCTTGTCGATCACCAGCACGGGTACTAAACAGCGGACCTAGGCCAATTATGATCAGTCTCTTCCCATACTTACTAAAATCAAGATAAATAATTAACCTGTTCTGATTTTCTTTTTGTAGAGTCTTGGGTATTACTTCGATAGTGGGGATGAGTATGCCCTAGCAATCTCTGCGCAAGCAAGGAGACAGGAGAATAACTGCAAGTTCAAGGTGCGCTGGAGATTATAAGGAGATAATGACATTGAATGACCTATGCCGTGATTAAAATGCTCTTTCCATACCATTGGGGGTCCGGGGACGAAAATAGAGTGACAATGTGGCTGCAGAAATTGAGACAGCGCCCGAACAGAAACATGATGGGATGACTTCACGTGAAGCATCAGGGGAGCTGAATAGAGATACAAGGGGCTCTTTGAAGACACTACGAGTTTGTAGGAAGCCTCGGTTCGAAGTTATCGGCTCCTGTAATGTTGATGCTGCCTTCAGTAGCTCGCGCATTTTGAGCGCCTCCTCAGACAGCATCGTAGCTACTTATACTTTTGAGACTTGCATTCATGACCCTTACAACCGTTCTATTCCATGTCTCAAGTTCTTTCTTATCAAGATGAGGAAGCTGCTGCAATGTCCAGAGGCCATGTTGGATAGGTACGTCGGGGATTCAACCCCTGGGGCTGAATTTACATGTTGACCCTTGCCTTGTATTACGGAACAAGAGACGAGGGATATTGCTCAGAACAACGAAATCGAACATGCATGGTCCGAGGTAAATCGGTTGTTAGAAGCAAGTTTATAGATTAGCATGAACAAAGTGACATGCATGTGGGTAAAGACACTCCTCTTATTCCCTTCCCCTTTTGTGCCCATGTCGCATCCAGTCCCTTTTTTTTATCCGTAACCTCTAAGTAGAGTCTGCGTCTTGAAGATTTTACTTCAAAAAGTCCTCCTTCCCTTGCTCTTTTAGCACCTCGTGTACAACCTCGAGAACCCGTCCGTGAAGGTCAGCCGGCGCCGCGACGAACCCGAAATTCGCACTCATTTTTCTCCCGGCCGTCAAGTCAATCTTCTTTCCACGTACATCGGTGATCTTTCCCCCGGCCTCCTCGAATAGCAACATAGCTCCCGCGTGATCCCACGCCTTGGCGTAGCGGTCTCGGCGCTTGTACACCCAGACTGTTGTGTTGCCGAGACCCATTGCGAGGACCGCCCAGCGGAGGACCCATGGTACGAGGTCGCAGCCTGGGAAGGGAGCGTTGAGACGAGAAGCGACGACTTCGTGCACGCCATCAAGGGCAGAGTCGACGATGTTGGCGCATGTGACGAAACGGACATCTTGGTCTGCGGCGTGGGAAGCAAGTCTTCGAGGAGCATTTGTCGACAGGGGCCGAACGAAGGCGCCGTGCCCCTTGACAGCAAAGAATATGCAGCCTTGACCCGTAGGATCGATGTTCCCATTTCGTAGAGGTGCCTTTGCATCGATGGGTAGGTTGGGGGCTCCAACGATGCCGGCAACCTGCTCTCCATCCAGCAGAAGGGCCATGTTAATAGCATAGAGCTCACCCCGAAGATACGTCTTGGTTCCATCAATCGGGTCAAAAATCCAAGTTCGACCAGACGTTGCCGGGCTACTGGCACCGCATTCATCGATCAGATCGCACATCTGCTCTCGAGTTGCGGGTAGTTGGCAGAGAGACGGAGTGTCATGGTCACTTGCGATCCGGCTCAGCAGCTCCCACACCCGGTCCATCAGAACGGGGTTCTTGGGAAGATCGGAAGCATCTTCCTCCCCGACGACGTGATCCTCAGGAAAGGCATGTTTGATGGTCGCTGTGAGAAGGGCCTGGACAGCAAAGTCGGCGACTGTCACAGGGCTCAGATCTTCCTTTTCGATGGCGCCCTTGTCTTGGCTGGAGACGATAGACTGGCTGAGCTTTGCCGCCTTTTGCAAGGCGCCAATGGCGACTGTAAGCTCACGTGCATACGGACTGTCCATTCTTGAGGTAGTACAGCTGTTGGATGTAAAGGTGTTGAGGCGTCGTGGTACATGAGACCCCGCTTGAGGGAATTATGGATACATGCATATTTGCACCCGTTCATGATGCCAACGCCGCCGTTCAGATTCACATCGTCATCTTAAACATGCACCAAATGGACCATCATTGCACATGCCTAACGAATCGGTGACGCTCGATCCCGCCGCCGTTACCTATTCGGCTGGTCCTTTCGAGTTGGTCCCCGTGATTCGAGACATTCTTCGCACGCGCTATTGCGTCCCTGGGTCCATTTTCCTCGTTGAAGGTCTTGAACGAGTCTCGGTGTCGCGTTCTGGACGATGGCAAGCTATACGACTGCTCCTCGGTGATGGAGCTATTTGCATTCAGGCCCTTTTAGGGGCGAATATGCATCGGTTTGTTCAGACGGGGGAGATTGCTTCGGGAGCGTATATTCGATGCGAGGCTTTCCATGCCAAGTGGCAGAATATCGATGATCGCACTATAGTGACTCTCGTTATCGAGGATATTGTCACTGTCGGATGGAACGAATCGTATCGAGTTCTCGGACAGGATCAAGAGCCCGTAACGCAACCGTACCCAGCGACATCCGAACAGCCTCAAGAGTTGAAGGACGTGCAATCAGAAGAGCCAAAAGCTACGGCCAAGTCCAGTTCAGTACACGCTGAGGACTTTGACTTTGGCGATGATGAAGAAGCCGCCGAGGAAGCTTTCGAGGCCTTTGAGACTCTTGCGTACCCGACCAAGTCAAAACCTCAGCAGAAGGCACAGCAGCCCATTGCTCTGCCCCGCGACTGGCATGACCCCCAGACACCGCTAAAGCTCACGACGCTACGATCCATCCCGCATCTCCCATACAAGCAGAATTGGTCTTGCAACGTGCTTGCCATAGTAGCCTCGCTTTCGGACGTGGAACCGTCCAACTTGCCCCCGCACAGGCAGAGGACTGCGCGACTCGTCGACCCCTCCACATCTAAACAAGTACATCTAACGGTGTTCCTGGACCCGGAAGAGTTTAATCCTTGCGTCGGAAGCGCTGTCTTACTTGTTGGAGTTAAGAATCACCGGTTTGATGGAGGGAGTTTGAAGAAGTACGAGAGCGATCGCAAGAATGGGCGGTGGTGGTTTGAGAACCCGCTGGAGCTGGGATGGTGCGATGTGGAGGGAATCAAGGCATGGTGGTCTGGAACAACCGAAGCTACATAGATAAAGGCTCCGATAAATAACAATGAAATTCTCTGATCATTTCTGGTATCTTTGAGACTTCAACTTTGGTCTTGCTTCTGGTCACATGACCGTTCCTGCACATGTGCTGTAGGCATCCAAGCGTGAAACCACTTGCGATACCCTTCAACTCTACCCAGCCACGCCATCAGCACGATGCAGATCACCGCCGACCAACCTGCCCAAAGGGCCCCGGCTTCGCCAACCCATGATCGCACAAAGAAGCAGGCCATCGACAACTTCCTAGCAGATCTGTCGCCTTGGGATATCCTGTACCTGCGGGGCCGAATCCGTGACGCAACCATTGTACTCTCAGGTCTCCAAGATCTACCCCCAGAGCTCATCTGCCTTATTCTTTCGTATCTAAGTGTTAAGGACTTTCGGTCTTGCAGATTAGTTTGTAAAGCATGGGCGACGGCGTGGGCGCAGGATTCGGTCTTGGCTCGAGCATGTCGCAACTTCTTCCCTGGCCTCTTGGAGACGTACCCGACAACGCCTGGTAGGCAACTATTTTCCATGGCAGTCAACAAGCGCAAGAAGTGGCAGCGGCCATTCTCAAAGTACACTTGGATGCGGTGGAATCAGGGAGTCAGTGGCATCTTTCGCGAGTCGACTCCGCCGCCACAGCTTGGCCCGGTACCTGTGGATTCGTGGTATCCTTCGCTTTATGCGAAAGAAAAGCTAGCTTGGCAGCCTAGGCTGGACAGAGTTGTGGTCGATGATTTGCAGACGAGAGAGAGACATAGGTTTCTTCCTCCTGGGGGTGCCATGGCGGGCATTCAATTCCGACTTGTGTGCATCAGTGATCAGCTTCTTGTGATGAGAGAAGCCAACCAGCCCAACCGAAAGATGTCAGTGCTGTGCGAATCGAACTATACCTGCTATCTGCTAACATTGATAGATTTATTGCCAACCTAAATACGAAAGAGTGGAAGACAATCTCATTGCCAGGGCCATTTGCTACAGCGCATACAGAGGGGAAGACTGTCGGCATTGGGACATCAACTGGACAAATCGTGGCCTTTACTTGGGGCGGAAAGACAACACAACTCGATCTCACAAGGGTTCAAACTTGTCCGCCAGGGTCGGAGCGCTTATTTGGAGGCGTAGCCAATGTCTTGCCGCACCCGACACAAGACAATGCGGTGTTTGGGGTTTGGGCATGCTCCCGCAAGATTTCGAGTGAGTACATACGCAAACTCCTTCTACAAGCAGACACTGAATTAAGCAGGCTTCAAACAGATCAGCTTTGTCGTGGTCAAATTCGAAGACGGGCAGCCGGTGTGGTGGGCAACAGAAGACATTCCAAACCCCAGACGACACGCCAACAAAGACTGCAATCAAGAGAGCTATCTCGGATTGTCGTTTGCGTGCAGAAAGTCGGACAACTGCGGATCTTTTGCTTTGGGCATCTATCGAAGCCAAAATCAGGTCCAAACATTGCCTAGTATCTGCTATAGATGCTTGCCGGCGACAAGAGTTGGTGACTGGGGTGCCGTCTCTTTCAACGTCTTGACGCAGACCTTTAAACACTACGAATACAGATCCTCACGGCCCGACCTCCTTTGGATTGGAAGCCCTCAGCCTCATTTGACTACGGGAAGGGAATTGTTATTTGTGGATGCACACCTCTGGAATGAAGACTTGTTGCTGGCAGCATCCACAATCGACGGAAACATGCGCATCGACCTCCACCTGCAAACGATACATGCTGTCGGAAGCGGCTTTTCGGGTGAACCACGCTGGGCGCCGATTCGGCTTCGAGATCCGGTGCATGCCGCGAGGACGAGGATATTTCAGGATGACGACTTTGTGGTTGTACCCACCATCGGAGGCGTCGTCATGTTTGAACCGTCTGACTCGCCGTCGGAGGGGAGGCCAGTGGACAATTTTGTTGACGCATTGGAGACACATCAGCCGCTGGACCGTTGGAAGTCGGAAACAGTGATCTTGATAAAGGATGATCCTACGTCTGAGATTCCATCCGCGAGGGTCACTTTGTTGCAACTTGCCAGCAATCAATAAGACGTCAGCACGGACGGACACGAGGCCGATAAAGTTCGGAACATTAATGGAAGAATTCTTTTTAGGTGACACTTTGAATGATTCATACCTGTAGAACCCTTGGTGATAGAGTTTAAACGGCCCGCCCGGCATCGGAGGTCAAACCCAAGTGGGGGCTCCATCAAAGACCCCCATGACGTTGGATCGCGATGGAGCACCTCCAACTGACGTGATTCATCAATCACGGGCAGTGAAACGTCTCACGGGGGTTCTTTAGCCTTGTCACCTGCTCTCTCTCTCTTTCTTCTCCGACATGATCATCGCCAACTGATAGCATCTCCTTATACTCCAAGATGCCTCCTCCAGCTTCGGAAGACGTCGCGCCCCCTCGCGATAGCGACCAGATATCGACGCGCAGCTCTAGTTATGCCTCTGATACGGAATCGGATGATGGGCGCGGCCATCGGACACGGATGCGCAAGGCGAAGCAGGCTATTCGTTTGATTTCCTTCATCTCGGCCAACATTTGCGCTCTCTGTAGCGGCTCCATCGTCGTCTTTTCGTTGTATGCGCCGCTCTTGCAGTCGCGACTGCACTACACCCAGTTTCAGGTCAACGCTGTCGCCATCGCCGGTTCCCTCGCCCTCTACCTCCCCATCTCGATCGTCGGATACATATGCGACCGCGTCGGTCTCGCTCCTTTAGCCCTCACAGGAGGAATCCTCTTTGGCGGAGGATACGGCATCGCTGCGGGCGTGTACAGGAAGCTGGATCTTCAGTACCACGGCCATGGTGGGCCTCGGCCGGATGGGGACTGGTCGCTTCCCCTCATGATGTTTGCATTTGTCTGCATCGGCATCGCGACATGCGCGCTTTACATGGCCGCTGTATCGTCTTGCGCAAAGAATTTTGGAAAGGGTCGATATAGAGGTTTGGCGCTCGCCACGCCCATAACTTGCTTTGGGTTGAGTCCCATGTGGCTGAGTCAAGCGGGGAGTCGTCTGTTTACTGAAACGCGGCCAGATGGCTCCAAGGGAGACTTGGATGTGTTCCGGTTCTTCCTGTTCCTTGCGGTTCTGCTGTTTGTTATGGGTATCATGGGGACGTTTACGCTGCGGGTGGTGGACGAAGACGACCTTATCGACGAGGCTATCGAGGAGCTGGAGCAGAGCGGTCTGCTTGACGGGAGCTCGCTGCTTGGCAGGACCAGCAGCTATGGCGGCGTGAGTGTACAGGGCGATGATCTGGAGAACTCGTCGCTACTAGATCCGACCAAGGACGACAAGAAGTGGAAGAAGAACTGGGTTCTCAACGCTGAGACGCGACAATTTCTCGCTGACAGGACGATGTGGCCCTTTGCTTTGGCGTTCCTGTTGATGGTAGGTCCGGGCGAGGCCTTCATCAACAACCTGGGTACCATCATTGGTACTCTGACGCCACCAATGTCGGAAGGGCTTGGACACCACACGTCGGCTGCTACCCATGTGTCCATCTTTGGTGTTACAAACACTCTTTCGAGGATCTTCATCGGTACTCTAACAGATTTGCTGGCGCCTTCACCTCAGACTCAGCATGTTCAGGTCAGACACGCTCGTTCAGCAGTCAGCGATCGCTTCGCCATCTCCCGCGTCGCGTTCATGGCATTCTTCGCCACTCTCTTGTCGCTTGGCCTGCTCGTCCTGGCGTCGGGATTCGTTCAGAACCACTCTGAGCGGTTCTGGCTCGTCTCGGGAATGGTTGGTGCTGGCTACGGTGCCATCTTCAGTCTCACGCCCTTGATCGTCACCATCATCTGGGGTGTCGAGAACTTTGCCACCAATTTTGGCATCATCGGTATGCTGCCTGCCCTTGGCTCGACTTTCTGGGGCCTCGTGTACTCGGCGGTTTACCAGAACGGTGCCAACCACCCTGGGGATGAGCCCGGGGATGGAGATGACCTCTTTTGCTACGGACAGCGATGTTATGCTGGGACGTACTGGGCAGAGACTGTCACGGTCTGGATTGGTATTGGACTGCTTCTCTGGGCGTGGAAGGGAAGACAGGGTTGGGTACAGCGCGGTATTGTGATTTGAGCATTCTCACGGCGTTTCTAGATAGAGCATACGAGTTGTTGCATTACCAATTGGGTCGGGGTTTTGCTAGTACAGCATTCGTTTTCTTAGGCATTTCATCATGAGCATATTTAGTATTTTCATACAAAGTCACAATCTCCGAAATTCGGTCTTGAAGCTTGGTGCTTGCATGAACGGTAGGGGCTTGCATGTTGACCACGAGCTTTACCCCGGATTCTCAACGTTTGCCGTTGAAGCTGCTGTGCGACCGCATCTACCGTGATGCTCATTCGTCGAGACCGTTCTATTTCCCAGCCACCTTTTGAGAAAAATTGTTAACGAGGTACATGTCGGTTCTTAATCTTGACTCCGAGCGGTGGAGAGAATACCGCCCGGGCACAGATCAACCCCCGGGAGTTGAGACTCTTCCCCTGTTCACGGTCCACTCGAATCATACGAATGGCCGCGGGGAAACGATAGGAAGCTCCCGGGCATCATGCCAAACAAACGGGAACCCGCTTTGTCGGGGCTCACGATGGCGCCTGGAGGGTCTTATCTTGAGTTGATGGGTCTGGGGATTAGTGAGCGGAGGTTGATGATCGTCATGGCCGGTGGGATGGACGGGTCCGTGTCAGAGTATCTTGAATGAAGAGTGAATTTGGATCTATGACTGGGAAGTTGGTTGATGATGGGTAAGCCTCTGAGGTCTTTGTGGATGTTGCCGATACGAAACTTTCAACGGGTGAACGGATTCAGCCATTGAGTTTGTATCTGTATCTGCGAGTCATGAACTGATTCGAGGCTTGCTGCATGACTGAGACCGAGTTATGACCTATCTGCTGGGTGCCAACTAATTACGCAATCTGTAAGTCACTTTCCCTGTCTCGATGCCGTTCCTTGGGTAGATTCGAAGGGGAAACGCTACAGCTTGCATCGATAGTCTCGTTCAGCAAAAGGCCATATCTTGGATAAGGACTAGGATCGACATGCCATTGTGGCAAAGCTTTTGGAGCTGTCAAATGATGATAGGAACTTAAGAGCGGTGATATTGGACCTGCAGTTAGATTCAAATCCAGGAGCTATGGTCTCCCGAGGACTAGACCCGGGTTTACCACGACGCAAGATGTCATCTCAAGATCAACCAGCTGTCAAAGGCAAGGTTGGCCCCAGCATCCGCTCCGCTGAGCCGGTAGTTTGCATCGTCTGTTGGTCCCATCCATCCTTGCGATGTGGATTTGTTTACCCCGGACTCAGCTAACCGTGTTAAACGAGATGATGATTTCTTTTACGTAAATGTTTTGCTAGGGAGAGGATTTCCCCAGGTTTGTTCGCTAAATGTTGCCAGCGGAGTAACCAACAGGTTGGCATGGGTTACTAATGAGAGGAGTAGCATCACGAGGGGAAACGAAATGATGTGACATGTGGTCAATTGGTATCTAGTAGTTGACAAATGTCTCTAGTCTTCTAATGGGATGCTTCTAATAAGCATATCGGAAGTTGGGGTTCTCAAAGTCTGTGAGATCCTGGAGAGCAGCGTTCTCATCCTCAATGACAGGGCCCTGAGCATCACGGATCTTGTTCCTTCGGATGAGAACGTAGCGGAGGATGAGGGCGATGAGGACCTGGCCAGCGACGCAACCGATGATGAGCTTGCAGCCAGTCTGGTAGATGGGGGCTTCGGAGCCGAGGAAGCCGTGAGGGCCGATGATGTTGCCGATACAATAGGCCTTGACTTGTTAGCTTTGAAGAATGTAATGTTAGGAGTATGAGAACTTACAAGAAAGACAAAGGCTGTAGCGGTGGTTCGCTTGGTATAGCCGCCGACGTTGGAGGCGGGCATTTGAAGGGCGACAACAAGAGCACCAACGAAAGAAGCGCACTAATCACGGTTAGAGAGTGTGTGGTACAAGATCAATCAGGTAACTCACAATGTAGTAGCCAGCAAGAAGACCTCCCTTGTTGGTTCGGGGAAGCTGCCAGAACAGAGTCACAGCGACAAGAGTGGGCATCAACCACACAATCATGACAATAGTTCGGACATTCTTGAAACGCGAGGCAAGGTAAGGACCAGTAAAGTCAAAGACAACCATGCAGGCACCATAAGGAATACCGTACGCGGTGGTCAGAAGAGGGTCCTTGGTGAAACCCTTGACGATGAGCTTGGAAAAGTTGGCGATACCACCGTTGATGACTTCGTTGAGAAGTGTAAAGAAGAAGAGCAGCCAAATCTGAGAGTCACAGAAAACTTCCTTAATCTGGTTCCACTTGATCTTACGGTTAAAGACACCAGTGCGGTTACGAGCGCTCTGGGCGATAAGCATGGCTCGCTCCTCGACCGTGAACCTCTTGGCTGTGAGGATGTTGTTGGGGAGGAAAAAGAAGAGGAGAATACCCCAGCAGATGGTCAGACCACCGCAGAGAACGTAAATGATACGCCAGACGTCCCAGCCCTTGGCTTGACCAACTCCGTAGAAGAGGATACCGCCAAACATGCTGCCCACGCCGTTGAAGCAGTAGAAAAGACCGGCTCGCGAAGGCTGAGATTCACCACGGAACCATTGGGAGACGATGAGCATGAAAGCAGGGGTGATGACGGCTTCAAAGGTACCGAGGAGGAAACGGCAGACTGCGAGACCGGCAAAGTTTTGACAGGCTGCGGTGAGGCAGAGGATGGTGCCCCAGGTGATGACGAAGGAGCTGACCACCGTGCCGGTGGGGAGACGCTGAGCGAGGTATGAAGCTGGCCATTCTGCGAGAAGGTAGGCGAAGTAAAAGATCGAAGCCATCCAGCTGTATTGATCGCTGGTCATGCCGGTAGAAGTAAACAGGTCAAAGACGGCAGAGTAGCCAAGAGCCTGCTTGTCGATGTACTGGAGGAGGTAGGTGCCGCAGAGCAGAGGCATCAAGGTCCAGTCAACCTTTCGGCGGAGCTTCTTGAGGGCGTTCTCATCCGACATGAGCTCGTGGAGGCGCGAGTGGGCGATTCCATGGTCTCGGAGGAAGATTTCTGCTTCGTCGAGATCTGTGATGGTGCCGGCTTTGAGATCTGCCTCGACGTCATCGTTGTCGATGATGGCGGGCTTCTTGTCGATCTCGATGTCTTGCATCTTTGTGTCGGCCATGGCTAAAGTTGTCTGGTCAAGGTGTTGAGTTGAGGAGGTGGATGAGAGTTGCCTGTCTTCTCAATGGCAAGGGATGGCGAGGAGCCGCCCTTTTTGTGTTCGACAGGACCCATGATGAGAGGGGGCGAACGAGTTCAAACCCCAGAAACGAGGCTTAATCCGGGGAAAGGCATGGATGAACGAGGTCCCACTGATAGCAGCCGGGTAGTGGAGTTGAAAGAGATACCGCTAAGTTGGGATAAGACGAGGGGGTGAGAGATAGCGGGGGGGGGCAAGTACCGTCGTATCTTGGGAGTTTGTAGAGGAACAGGGGTGTCGGCTTGGCTACGGTAGAGTTGCTAAGTCCCGGACTCCAGATCAAGGTGCGAAGATGAGATATGGAGATGGGAATAAGAGGTGATTAGAACGGTGATAAAGGTCAAACTAGGAGATGTTCTAGTAAATGATGCTGATGAATAGGCTATCTCTGTATCAGATGATGTTGAGTATGGCGTTTCTTGGCAGCTGATCGGATGTTGAGGTAGATTCCGAAGTTGATGATGAGGCTGATGATGATTGATGAGGATGGATTAACACGGCTTGAGATGGATATACTCGGGAATCACTTGGGATAGAGATGGGCAACGTTTGGGATAGTTTTGTATTCCCCCTTGAATTTAGGGATATTGCTAATCTTCGTCAACCAACCCCCCAACCAAACACCTCGCTTCAACTCAACTCTATGCTCACAAAACTCCTCTATACTTTCGAACTCCAGACCTTCTTTCCTCCGAACCAAGTCTCCTTGATCTCAGCCTTAAGCAGCTGAGTTGCCTCCCACTGCATGTCGACCACGATAATATCAGCGATCTTGCCGACCTCGAGACTTCCTACACGATCATCCTGGAATACACTCTTTGCCGCTCCTGCTGAACCAGCCACCACCGCCTCGCAGACTCCTAGACGGAATTTCTCGTTGACTACCTCCTCGCACTCGGGCTCCCTCGCCGATCGACGGGTTGTGGCAACGTAGATGTTGTGAAGAGGGTTCCAAGGTGCTGTTGGGCTGTCACTGCCTAGGGCTAGAAGAGCTCCAGAGTCTGCAAACTCGCGGTATGCAAAAGCTCGCTTGCAACGGTCTCCGATGAGACGAGGCCAGGCGCGGAGAATGGCTGGATCAGCGTGGACAGGTTGGATGGACGCTGTGAGGCCGAGCTTGCCGAGACGCTTTGCGTCTTCAGGGGATGCCACCTCGAGATGCTCAATCCTGTGTCTACCGCCTGCCTTGCCGTACTTTTCGAGCATGTCGACCGCCATGGTAATGGCTGCGTCTCCGATGGCGTGCAGGGCGATCTGGAGACCTGCCTCTGAAGCCTTCTTCACCACGGGCTCGAGGTCCTCACGGGTCCAGATGGGAGGTGGTGATGGGGCTGTGGCATATGGCTCTGAGAGGAAAGATGTGCAGGCGTCGATGATGCCGTCGCAGATGACCTTGATACCAGCGATGCGCAGATCAGGAGACTTCTCCTTGTTGTACTTGGCCGCTAGCTCGATGGCTCGGTCAACTTGGCGAGCTCGCTCCTCTGCTGTGTCGGCGGGCTTGATGATCCAGTACGCTGTGATGCGCATCGAGACTTCTGGGTGACGGATCTTGAGCTCGGTGAGGGATTCCCAGGCTGCCTCATCCATGGCCATCTCGATGAGACCTGTGTATCCAGAAGAGTTGTAGGCTTCAAAGGCTGCGAGCATGCACTCGATGCGGTCCTCGTTTGTGGCTACGGAAGCTTGGTGAGGCCATACGATGGATAGCACTGAGCCCTCGCTCAAGACTCCTGATGGTCTACCCTGCTCGTCTCTCTCGATGATACCACCTGGGGGATCCGCCATGTCGGCCACCTTCATCTCTTCCAAACCCGCCGAGTTGCACCACGTCGAATGCATATCCTTTGTGTCGACATAAATAGGCCGCGAGTCAATCTCATCGAGCAGCTTGGCCGTGACACCGTCGGGAGTCATGGAGTGCATCCACCCCTTTGCCATGATCCTAGGCACATCCGGGTTTGACTTGGCATAGTCACGCAAAGTGTTGAGGATGTCGTCGAGGTTCTTGCAGTGCTCGAGCCCAACCTTGCGCAGAGACTGGCCTAGAAGCAGCAGGTGCATGTGGCCGTCGATGAAGCCTGGGAGGATGGTCCTCCCCGCGAGGTCTTGGACTGCCACGTCGGGGCCGTCGAACTTGGCTGACAGCTCCTCTTTTGTGCCGACGGCTTGGATGATGCCGTCTTTTACAAACATGCTCTCGGCAAACGTCGGCTGGTCGGCGAGGCCGGCCTCGGACCTGGTGAGGATACTACCATTGATGAAGAGGGACGCCATGGTGAAGGTGCTACTGGAAGTGAGATTACGATAGCTCAAGTGAGCAGCAGAGCTTCAGCTACTTGTACTCGGGATCGTATGTTTGCTGTTTGGCCTCTCCGGCAGCGGCCCGGGTTGGTTTGCGCCATGCAGGAGAGCCCCTCAAGGGTGGGTAGAGCCATCACACGTGCCTATCATTGCTGTGACGGCCGTGGTGGTGTGGAGGCCTTCGCGCGGGGAGCTACCGAGGGAGAAGGTCGAAAAGGGCAGTGAGGTGCGGCGCCGAGGGACGACGTGGTTTGAGGCCTGACAGAAGGATTGGTGGTGAGATAACCTGCGTGGTGTTTACAGGCTGACCTTTTGTTTAAAGAGTCCCTCGTATCATATCTCGAAAACCAACTTCAAATAATCACCCTCTATTCCCGTGTTTTCTCCTCATCTTTGACTGCCAAGCCAACAAAAAAAGCAAGCCGTGACCGAGGCCGTGGGATGCCAACGACTCCACACAACCAAGATCCAAGTTCACCGGGTGTGGGGGTTCTAACGGAGGATTTTGTGGAATTGGTAAATGCCGGGACCGGACTCGAACTCGTGGGACCCCTTGAACTTTGTTACACAGACGGTGTTTGAAAGAGTCGATTGGATGGGTGTTAGTAAAAAGATGGGGGCTGGGAAAATTCGCTCACGAGAGATGATCTTATCAGATGCAAATCAAAACGTCATCATGCGAGCCGTGAGGATCCAGTCTTCCAAGGGTCAAGAGCCCTACTCTGCGAGTAATCCGGCGCCTTCATCTGCGCTGGTGCTTGAACGAGATGTCCCCGTTCCTGAGCTGAAGCCTGGGCAGGTCCTCGTTCGCGTTCACGCTACGACCGTGACTCGCGACGAGTTGACCTGGCCTGAGTCATACCATCATGAGCTTCGGATTCCTGGGTACGATTTCTCCGGTGTTGTTGAGAAGGTATGTGAGGAGGGGAGGTTTAAACCTAGGGATGAGGTGTATGCTATGGTTAGCACCAAGAGAGGGTCGACTTGGGCTGAGTATGCGATGGTGGAAGAAGATGAGTTGGCTTTGAAGCCAAAGAATTTGTCTTGGGCTGAGGGCGTCACGGTTCCTCTTAATGCATTGACGGCGTGGCAGGCTTTATTTGTCCAAGCAGGCGTGCCGGAGCCAGACTTTGACGCGGCTGCGAAGGTATCGACGGGACGGACTCTACTCGTGACGGGATCGTCGGGCGCAGTTGGTTCATACATTGTCCAGCTTGCCGTCTTTGCTGGTCTACAAGTTGTCGCCGCGTCGAGTTCTACAGAGCGAAACGACGCGTTTCTTCGATCGCTGGGAGCACACGAAGTTGTCGAGTACGACGAATTGAGCATCGTCAAGCGCTCTTTCGACATTGTCATTGACACCGTCGGAGGAAAACCACTAGCTCAAGCGTGGGATCTTGTAACGGACGCTGGGAGTCTCATCTCGGTAGACTCGAGCAGCTTCAATTTTGCCAAAACACCACCGGCTGGAAAGGAGCATGTCAAGGCTGTATTTTTCATCGTTGAGCCTTCTGGAAAGCAATTGGGCAAACTTGCAAAGGCGTTGGAAATGGAGTATGTTCGACCTTTTTTGGCAGAGACTTTTCTTCTTGATGAAGCGAAGGAGGCGTATGAGAGGGCTAATGGGAGGATGGATAAGAGGGGAAAGGTGGTGTTGAAGTTGTGAGCGTGGTGGGCTATCATGATGGGATAACAAAAGTTTGGGTGGAGTTTTATTCAAATTGCATAATATTTTAATGACAATAATATGTGCCTTATGATCGATGCTTTATTGGACGATTCATGTCACCGAGAGGCGGTCAGGACGTCGTGTTGCTTTGGAAGTTGTCGAGTTGTTGTGTTGCTTCGGAAGTTATTGTGTGTTGCTTTAGAAGTCGAGGCTACCCTGTAGTCTAGTCTCACGTTGAGTTAACGGCAAAGATGGTCAAAAGTGAATAGCAACCACGGGCTGCCGCAATACTCCGAAGTACTTTAGACTCTTCAATGGATTATTTCTTCGAGTACTCATTGATTCATGTTCCTGTTATCGTGATATTGTAACCTGCCATGGATACCGAGCACACCGAGCACCGAACATCGAATACCCCGAGCCTTGTGATTGCTTGCCCGAGCCAGTGGTGTACCGTCCAACCCGGCATCAGCATGATACTAAGCACCGCGAAGGAATATTCAATATCACCCCATCTTTCATAAGAGCTAAACTAGCATCGAACTTGAAGTGAAGGCGCTGCAATACAAGAGGGGCTGAGGATCGACCAGGCAAAGCTCAATGGCGCAGCGCTCGACACATTAATTCACGGTGTGAGTGAATGCCCGCTTACACGTCTTGATGGACGAGTAAAGAGCCTCATGACGACCCATCGCAGGCTCGTAGGTCTGACGTTTACACCGTCGTAAGTATCCAATCATAGGGACCATTCATTGCCAATCAAGTTCAAACTTATGAGTTCAATTACTAGGGGTATTTGCTCCGAGACTCGGTATAAACGCGTAAGCCAACAAAAAATGTCCAACCATTCCTAAAAATTCACGCTTCCACCATCACACTTTTGATCCTTCATAGGAGTGCTACTGGATAGAATTAGCTTTTCTGGTCCACATGAGTTTGTCTAGTGATTACTGACCTGCTCGAGCTTCCCACGACTTGTAAGGATCGGCGGGCTTCTTTGTGGGATCTACGGATCCTTCAAGCTTCATCTTGAGCTTTTCCTTGAGACTTCGCTTTGGGGCTGGCTTCTCGAGGTCTTTTGGGTTGTTAGAGACGTGATGGAGATGAGGATATGATGGGGACTGACTTGGCTTGGTGATTGTTGTGGGCTTGGACTTGTCAACGAGTGTTGTCTCGGAGACGTTGGCCATGGTGTAAGACTCGGAGGAGAGTTGATGCGACATGGTGAATGTGTGTATGTGGGATGTCTGTACTCTGTAGAGTGTAGAGGATATTGTATTGATGTCTTGGACTCAAATCTCTGGCATCTGGCGAGGCATCCACGTCTATTTGTACTTTCAGCCCTACCTCACATTTGTAATCCTGCAGAGCCCCATTGACTCACTCCGACGACGTGTGCGCCCTTCTCATGATCCCATCCCCCATCACATCTTGTCAGCTCGGCTTCGACTGCAGAGACTAACGGCGCCCGGTGTGACGCACCCTGGCCTTTGGGGAGGCTCACAGAGGTTAATTGCTGCGAAGCCCCCTGTAAGCCGAGCTACCAAGTGGGGTTACAGGGTGCGCTCTGAGTTCTTGACCGAAGCCGAGATGGATCCAAGCCGAAGCCGAAGCCGATTTTTGTCAAGCCGAGTTTGTTCCATACCGAGAGAAATCAAGCCGAGACCGAGATTTATCATCAACATTTCGGCTTGAAATGGAGGATACGCCATTGCTTCGTCGTCTTAATGGACGCCCTCAAGCTTGTGACCCTTGTCGCGCACGCAAAGTTGCGTGCGATCACGATCAGCCCACCTGCTCGCGATGCAGGAAGAGGAAAGAAACATGCGTCTACACCGTGACCGAGCCAAGAGCAGCGAAGAGGCAGCGCCTCCGACCTCCCTCGAGTTCCTCTACAACACCGTCGCCATCTGCGCCTGGATATCTCGGCTTCACCAGTCACAATGCCGTTTTTGAGGAGACGCGTAATAGTCTGAGTCTTGTCCATGGACCGCCTGTTGAAGTTGAGGCTGGGGTTAGGAGGGCGCCGAGGGTGAGGGCTTGCTTGATTGAGATGCCGTTTCCTTTGAAGGAGATGTGTCTCAATGTTCTTAGGAATCTTCCGAAGCCGAGTGATGATGTCTTGGCTCATCGGCTGCATTGTCGGGCTGATGACTGGATCATCACTTGCGTCAAGAGGACGATTGAGTCGATTCACGCGTGCTGGGGCGAGCATCTCGAAAGTCGAGATGATCTACGGCTAGAAGAGATGGGTCTCGCCATCTGCAACAACACTGCTCGACCTGTCCACGATGAGCACATTGGTAGTGCGGAGTGGATGGATCAGTTTTCGGGTTCGAATGTTCGCTGGGAGTCACTCGGGTTGATCTGGACGTACTGGGATGGGTCTCCTGGGTCGAATCCGCAGAATATTGTATCGTGTTTGGGGTATTGCATTGAACTTACGAGGCATTTTACTACGGGGAATGATGTGTTGCTTTATCTTTGTTATCGGAGAGCAACGATCGAGTCTTTGATCACGGGAGATGCAGGTATGTTTACTTGACGGAGTACCTGTGGTAATGCTAACCTCGATAGGTCTGCTGTGTTGGCGATACCACGCAGATACCGTCTCGCTGATGACGTTCCTTGGACTACACGCAGGATTTGACAACCCGAATTACGTCCCGACGTTGAGCACAGAGAATAAACGCCGAATAGCTGCCCGCGTCTTTACGATCGACAAGGTCATGGTTTCGTTTACCGGACGTCCGCCTCTCGTCGGCCGTCGCTACTTTTCGACTCCTCTACCCCTGGATATAAGCGATGGCGAGTTGCTAGGTGATCAAGAAACTTTGGCGCGCGCCGTGCAGGCGCTGGACGAACATGGGTGGAACAGGAATGGCGAGTTGCATTCTGCTACTCTTACACGGGCTCGCTTGCAGATTGCCGTTATCAAGGATGAGATGCTGGAGATTGCGCTTGAGAATAGCTCCAAGGTGTCTATCAACAGTCTCCTGTAAGTTTTAACCCTTGAATACTATGACCTTACTGACTGGAATAGCGAGGTGAAAGCCCGAGCTGAGAGAACCGTAGACCAGTTCCCACAATCCCTCATCTACCGCACCGAGGATTTGAGTGATCCAGATGCCGATATAGAGATCATTTACGCGCGGATTCTCGTTCGGTTGGAACATCTTCAGAATCTCTTCTTTGCGGAACGATTACTATTGCGTCTTGGACGAGTGGATGAGGGCAGGTTGCTTGTCATCAGCTTCGAGATGGTGACGCTTACGCTTGTGTTTTGGACGCATCAGGATCGGTTCGCGGGAGTTAGACGGGACTTTGAGTGGCTGGTAGGTCTTGTACTTGCTTTATTGGACTAAGTTGACTGTCTAGTTAATGGCTTATGCTGCTCCTGGAGGAGGCATCCTCTGCCTCGAGCTCCTCCGTCCAACATTCCACGGCACACACCCCGACTGCCCCAAACTGAGTCGGTCAGCGATAATACAGAAACTGAGCCTGCTTATTGGATTCCTCGATTGGGTTCGTCCTCCGGCTCCTAACGCTGATCTCTGCGCCGACTGCAAGGCCGTCATCCAGGGTGTTCTGGACCATAATCTCAATGCTCCCATTGCAGGCGGGGGAGCTCTGGACACGCTCGATTGGGAGTCTCCGATGCAACTCGATTTCAACTTTGATCTGTTGGATACTTTCGATTGGCTACGGGCTGAGTAGTCTATTCTGCCTCTAGGAATTCCTGGATGGCTGCGTTGGTTTCATCTGGTCGCTCCAGGTGTATCCAGTGGCCAGCATCCAACTTGACAGTCTGCAAGTTGGGAGTCCATGATGCGAGCATCTGCTGTTGCTGGAGCATGGATTGCTCAGGCTCTTGAGGAACTACAAAGAGCGCAGGCTGGGAGATTTGGAAGTCGTCAAAGCCCTTCTCGTCTGGTGCGAAGAGATTGTCCATCCACATGCGATACCACCTCGATGCGCCCTTGTATCCATCTGACACTCCAAAGGCTTTCAGATGCTCTTTTTGAAGATCGTCTGTGTACCATGGCCCAATTGGGAGCCTGCGGTCTTCGCTGACGAATTGCTTCATCTTGCCAAGAGGATGGAACCACTCGTCCCATGCCTTTCGGTCGTGGCAAAAGACGAGGCTCATGGCTGCTTCGGCATGCTTTTCCAAGGTTGAAGGTGTAGTCGAGTCGGCTATCCATGGGATATATCCAAGCATCTCAAATCCTAGGAATCCCTTGGTCATCTTGTTGATCATGTCGACGTCAAATGGCGTCCCCAGTTTAGGAGGCCCAACAGCAAGAAAGACGAGGGACGTCCATCGGTTTGGATGGTAGGCTGCCATGCGTGATAGGAGCGTGGCACCAAAGTCATGACCGATGCCGACAACCTTTTGCAGGTTTAGATGGTCGAGCAGCTCAATCAACTCGTCTCCCATTGCCTTCAGACGGTATTGATGGGCATCGGTGGGCTTGCTACTGGAGCCGTACCCAAGCAAGTCGGGAGCCAAGATTCCGTATCCTTCTGCTGAGAAATGGCGAATCTGATGAATCCAGTCGCTGAGAGTGGATGGGAAGCCATGCAGTAGGAGGATCGTGGTGTCTCGAGATGTCGGCTGGATGTGGACGTACGAGTACGAGTTGCCGCTACGTGCTGCGAATGATTCGTGTCGAGGTAATTCGAGAGCCATTTTGGATTACGAGGTTCAAGATGATGCTTGAGCGAACTTGGGCGCGTGGTCTTGCTTCGGAGCATTTATACTTGGGCGGACAGTTTTCGGGCACATTTTGTTGTTCACGGAGGCTTACATGGATGCTGCCACCAGATGGATGACGACAGTGATCATCTTGAGACATTTGAGTCAACGGCAATTGTTGGATAATGCCAATTGTTAAGCTGAGATGAACTTGTTCAACAACGCGTGGAATGCGAATAAATCGACAGCAATGCATGTTGGACATAGCACTACGAGTCAGTAACGTACTTGTCGTAAACCTCGGCATAGAACTTGCGCCCGTTCTCACGATGACTTCGTATCTTGGTCCTCAGCTGCGTCTCACCCCAAGTATCGTATTTGCCCGTGACAAACGGCGCGTCAATCGACCGACCCTCTCCCGACTCATCACCAGCTCCAAACCTCGAGAAATGCTCCGCCAGCGAGTTCAACGCCTCGTCTCTTGTGAGACTACGGCGTACGCCTTGGAAAAACGGCACACTGAAGCGCTCGCTGGAACTTGAGAGGACGCGGTGCGTTGTCGCTTTGCAGACGCCGTTTGTTACGACTTCGAATGCTTGGCCGATGTTTACTACGAATGCTCCTGGGATTGCGGGTGCTTCGATCCAGTCGCCGGCTTTGTTAAGGACTTGGAGGCCTTTGACTTCTGGTGATGCTTGGAGAAGAAATGTCCACCATCCAGATGAATCCTTGTGGGGACCGACACCTTGAGTGTTTTGTCCGTCGGAGGCTGGATAGTGGACGAGTTTGAGGCGGTGTTGATCTGAGAGATAGGAGAAGAATATCTCATCTGGGAGATCAAGGGCTTTTGCGACTAGCCGCAAGAACCTCTCGCCTAGCTTGGTCAATTCTTCAATGTAGCGCTCTACCGCTGGTCGTAGCTCTGGCAAATCGGACGGCCACTATCTAATCAGTGCTTGAATCATTGGATACGAAAGACGCGACCAACTTTGTTCGGACCACGCAATCCGTCGTACAAAGGTGAACCCTCTGGAGCTCTGGTGAGCTCAGTAGCCAGCTCGACCTGCTCACGCTGATCGCATCTGCCGGCCGTCGTCTCGGTGCCGGCCGCGCTGTAACCGAGGAAATGAGGCGAATTCTCAAGTGCGACTTCTCGTTTAGCGTGCTCCGGGAGGGCAAACAGTTTGGGGAGGACGTGTACGAGATTGTCAATGACGGATTGGGGCACTCCGTGGTTGGACACGTATAGGAAGCCGACGTCGGTCAGGGCGACGTGGAGGCTTGTCAGGAGGGCATCTTCGTTTTCGCTTAGGTCGATGATAGGGAGAGAGGTGAAGTCGCGACGAGGCATTTCACGGATGTTGTGTTTGAATGGAGCATATGTGAGTTTATTGATGGATTTGTTTAGAGTGGCGGGGTTGATATTTAGAGCACGCAATAATTGGACGCCATGTTGCATTCAATAATGACTTGTTCATTAATGAATAGCTTCATTCGTGATACAGTTGAGATAAACCGAGACAAGCTTCACCAAATGACACAAGACAAACACGGAATATCCCATGCCACTACCCGACCCGATATTGAGCCTCGGTTTACCAAGTTATCGCAATCTTGACTCGTGGACAAGGGTTAACATAAGGTAATTGGACGTGGGGGGAGGATGGACGCTATGACGCAGGGACACTACACCCTTCCAAAAACAAGGAAATCTTCAGTGTCGAAAGGCAATCTCTGGTGGCGTCCATCCATTTCCATTTTCCTGTTTGCTCTGCCTCAAAGAAGAAATGATGGCGAGGGAATAAACGCCATGGGAAGGGAATGGCACCACTCAGAGGCATCAAAATGCGCGCATGTCACACTTGGAGCATGCGCCAGGAAGCTTAGCTTTTGTGCTAGACATGGACGGATGGGCCAAGACCTCGGGGAGGCACGGCGCAGGTACCAAGAGATTTGATGGAATGGCGCGGCAGCATGGTTCGACTGGCGAACCTGACCAGTTAGCTGGGCACAACTGTATCATAGCTTGAGGTTTCTAGATTTAGAACCCCTATGTACGTAACCTGTTAGACATTTCGGCTCTGCGCAAGTCATGTAACCGCCGAGATTCAGTTGAGATCTGTTGGGACACACACCCCCTATTCTGGAAAATCTGGAACACGCGTACAACACTTTCTGACAAGGCCAATCCAGCAAGCTCGGTGACCACTGGGGTACGCACACCGCGCTAAGAGGGGGACCTAGGCACCTTACCCCCGGGGGGACGCTCCGAGCAAGGGGGTTGGCTCCGCTCCGTTAGGTGGAGAGTGCGTTGTCCCCAGGGGGCGCAGTTTCGTTCTTGTCCGACGGATTTTCGTACTCTTCTCGCAAATCTCGCATTTCGCATTCACACACCAAATTTGCTTTGCCTACGGGCTACGGGGTGAAGCTTATTATACACGGATAATGCACGTACGCGTATGCAGGGCCGCCCAGTCGTCAGCTTTCGGCTGCGGGAGAGTATGAGCTTCGCCGCTTAGTGAGACTAGACTTTTGATCCACAGCTGAATCGTGACAAGCCCCTTTGAGAAGAAGAAGAGGAAGAGCAAGAGGACACAATGACAGATAGACAGACACAAACAGAGTCATGTCGCTTTAAGCTCTCCTTCTAGAAAACCCCCTTCCACTGCGCCGTCTGGGGACAGTCTTGGCTTGCTACCACCAGCCAACGACGCCCGTCGGATGGCTAGCCCTAGCTCGCCGTCTCGTCGATAGACTCGCAGCCCGCCCACAAGCCACTACCGGTCTAGACCTGCTGGAGGTAATCTGCCCGCCGTCTCGTTTCAGGGTCCTGTCTTCCTTTCTCCACGTGGAGCCAATTCTCTTCTTTCCCTCTGCCAATTGAGTGTGGTCTGGGCGTAGCCTGGTCTGCCTGCCCAGCTTGTCTCTAAACGAGGGTCCGTCGGTCTTTTTTTGCTAGCTGTACGCCCTGATGCTCCTTCTCCTTCAGGAAAGGGGCGAAAAGGCGGGAGGGACACGACGATGCTCATCTCCCTGAAAGAGATTTACACCCCGGTGGGCAAAAAAGTCGAGACGTGACGCGCCATCGTTCGAGGCGTAGAGTCGATTGGCTTGGGGGTCCGACCTGGTTGCGAGCTGCGCCGTTCTTGAGCCATGGCACACTAACCCACCCCTGGACGGGGGGGCAAATGGCTCAGAGGAAGGAGTGAATACATATCGTGGGACGGCCAGCTACTTAGGTTGGTGTCCATGTTCTGGTGAGCTCTGTCCCGATCTGTACTCAGCTTTGTGCGACCAAGACAAGACACTCCTTTTGTCCCCTTCTTTTCGACTATCGACCTTTTTTTCCCGATCTACAATACAATCGAATTCATTCCTTCGGTCGAATATTACTTGCGAAACGAGTCGAACTGCGATATTGTCTGCGAAAATGGGTCGCGACCAGATCTTGACCGCCCGAAAGGTGGAGGGCATGATCGCCGACGGACAAACTATTGTCATTTACGAGGATATGGTGTTGAAGCTTGATGGCTGGATGGACAAGCACCCTGGAGGAAGACTGGCTATTCTTCACATGGTTGGAAGAGATGCCACGGACGAGATCAAAGCGTACGTTGTATAAACCCGGTGTGTGGTGTTGTGAGGCTCAAGTTGAGGTTGAAACGTACAACACCTGATTGGACTGTTGTATCGGAAACCCGAAAACTCGGGACCAAAACACGTTATTTTTTATTTCCCTATGCGGGGATACATTCTATTCTAAGATTCCTAACGATTTCCGGAATAGTTATCACTCGGAAGCGACTTTAAGGTCCATGAGACCCTATCGGATCGGCCGGAAGCAAGGGTCTTGGGTCAACCGCACACCACCAATAAGAGGCGGCATCTTTCGCAAAGAGGCAGACCAACTGCTGCTGTCAGACTCGAGCGTTGCGTCATGCAGCGGTCTCTCGGACACAGACGAGAGCGTGGATGATAGTGTCAGCTCAGCCTCGTCGATTTGCAGCTGTGGTGATGATGCTGTGCACAAGGACTGTGGACTTCACCACCGGATGGCCCGGAAGCCCTCGGCCAAGGCTATTAAGCACTCTGCTACGCTGAGGGTGGCCAATGCTGCTATTTCCCGCGAGATTGAGCGTGACTCTGCTACGTATCCTTCTGTTAACCCTGAGGTTCAGAGGGATATCGCTCGCAAGTATCAGCGCCTTCACCAGAGGATTCACGATGAGGGGCTCTACAACTGCCCTTACATTGAGTATGGCAAGGAGATGCTTCGGTACACGACCTTGTTTACGCTGTTTGCCGTGACGTTTTATCACCAGTGGTATATCACGTCGGCCGTATTTCTTGGTTTGTTCTGGGTATGTGGTCATCGTCTCGACTTTGGTGTTCTACTTACTGACTGTTGCAGCATCAAATCATGTTTACTGCCCACGACGCTGGCCATTTGGCTATTACTTCCAACTTTGTGACGGACACCTTGATTGGCATGTTCATTGCCGACTTTTGCTGTGGTCTTTCTATCGGATGGTGGAAGAGCAGCCACAATGTTCACCACCTTGTCACCAACCAGCCTGTAAGTCAAACTCAACACCATCGAAGTTTGACTTGTACTGACAGTAACAGGAACACGATCCCGATATTCAAAACGTCCCTCTTTTTGCTACTTGCCCATCCTTCTTCAAGTCTCTTCGTTCGACTTACTACAACTTTACCTTTGTCTGGGATGCCGCCGCCGATTTCCTTGTTCCCTACCAAAAGTTCACTTACTACCCCATCATGGGCATCGCCCGCTTCAACCTGTACCTCCTCTCTTGGCTGCACGTCCTGTCGGAAAAGTCGTCTTCCCTCGGAAAGAGCAGGGCCTGGTGGATTCGACCTACCGAGATCACTTTCATGGCGTGCTACTGGTTCTTGTTCGGATACTGTCTCCTCTGGCGTGCACTCCCTGACTGGACTACCCGCGTCATCTTTGTTCTCGTCTCGCACATTGTTACCATGCCGCTACATGTGCAAATCACCCTCTCTCACTGGGGTATGTCGACAATCGACCTCGGCGAGAGTGAATCATTCGCCCAGCGTCAACTCCGGACAACCATGGACGTCGACTGCCCAGCCTGGCTCGACTTTATCCACGGCGGTCTCCAGTTCCAAGCCGTGCACCACCTGTTCCCCCGCGTGCCTCGACACAACCTCCGCAAGGTGCAGTTCATGATCCGCGAGTTCTGCGACGACACGGGTGTCCCGTACTCGATCCTCAACTTCACCGATGGCAACCAAAAGGTCCTGGGCCGGCTCCAGGACGTGAGCGATCAGCTCAACATTATGCTCAAGTGTCAGAAGCACATGGCTGAGACTGGAGAGAGCGGGTTGCATTGAGATTTTTGAGGGTATAGACTACTAGACCTAGATGCATGAATATGTTTTGTTAGAATTGAAGCGTGTTTTCCTTTCGAGGGTTTTGATGTATCACTTGTAATGGTGTATAGTGATGTTTAGGTAGACTACTTGTTTCAGCCACCTTGACTAGTCGTATAAGAAGTGTTCACTATTCTTCACGCTGCCCCGCATCATGCCTCCTTCACAAACATCACCATCGTGAAACACCGTGAATCGCTTCAAAGACCCACATCAACATCACCATGGACCTCAACCAACAACTGTCGGCCGTCTCAAGGGTCGTTGAAAAGACCACTCTCGAATCTGGAGATGAAGGCCGCATCATCACCATCAGCCAGACTTTCGACATTGATGCGCCGACTCTGTGGGAAACCTGCACGAAGCCAGACAAGATCAAGCAGTTCTTCTCTCCAGTCTCAGGCAATCTCTCCGTCAACGGTCGCTTTCAGGTCGAGAACAACGCCAGCGGTACCATCGAGAAGTGTGATCCTCCTTCCAACTTTCGCGTCTCTTGGGAGTTTGGCGGCAGCACCAGCTGGGTCGAGGTCCGCATTAGCGAAGTCAGCGAGACCCAGTCTCGCCTCGAGCTATCGCACACGGCACCCGCCAACAAGCATTGGGAAGAGTATGGTGCTGGAGCAGGTGGTGTTGGTTGGGAAATGTCGTTTGCTGGACTGGCGTATCATCTCCAAGGCATCAAGGTCGGGCCGGAGTGGTTCGGTCAGGGCGAGACAAAGACCTACTTGGCCAAGTGTAGCGAGGCTTGGGGAGGGGCTGCCGTGCTCGGAGGCGAGGATCCAGAGGTTGCAAAGGAGAGGGTTGAGCGAACTACTGGTTTTTATGTGCCTGGTTGAGTTGGGGTGACTCAGTAGATCCCCCATGCTTGGCGTTTCGCTACGTGTATTGAGCTCTAAGATGAGGGTACGCGGAGTCATAAAAAAACTTGAGATATTAAATTAACTCTCTCTAGATATTAGGGCAAAAAGGGACTAAAATTAACCCTAAAAACATAAGGAAAAAAAAACAATTTAATAATATAAGATAAAACTTATATAATTTTAGAAGATTTTTTCTTATAAAATATTCTTAATTTAGCTATAAAATTAGCTTATTTTATAAACTAAGCTAAGGATAATTATTATAGTATCTTAAGTTCTTTATTAACCCCGTGGGTAGACGGTTGCTAATGGCACAAAGCAGGAATGTTTTTCTTGAGAGACTCTTGGACAGAGTGATTCAGCATTGTTGCAGAAGCTTATCTAGAGCCCGGTACTTGGTTACTTCTGGGGAGAAATGAGGCTCGTGGATGGACTATGCCCCATTGGAATTATTGATACTCAAAGGAATCACCATCTTTCTCAGGAACCTTCTATGTGATCCGGTAACGACTCTCCAGTCTAGCCAATGCTCTCAGCTCCAGCCATTCCCTAACATCAACATCCCCTTTAATTTCACCTGTAAGTAAGGCTCGTCGTCGGCTTCACAACACGGACTGATGTCGAGCGAGTCCCTCCTAGCTTAGAGCTCTCGAAACGGGTCGCGAACTTCTCTCGACCGCGACACACACACCCTTGCTTCTCTACCATTGAGCAACATCTGTGGTCTCCGTAGGAGCGAGTCCCGAGCTGTTTAGCTCCTCATATCGAGCCAATGCCCCCGTGCCCGGTCATGTAGACTGCTCTCCTCAATATCCCCAGGACTTGCTCGCAAAGGACGTCGCGAAGTTGATGAGTCTCCTGAACCTCTTGGAATATATTTGCCTCACTTTCCCGTCTCCTGAAGAGCGTCTCTGCGCCCTCCATTCCACTAAGAATTGCGGCTTCGAAGATGACTCTGGTGAGCCTGGGTGGAATCTTGCATTTCCCGAAGCGCACGTCTAGGGCGTCCTCCCCTATTTCGGCTGCAGCAAGTACAAGTTCCATCAGGTCGACATCTTCAAACACACACTTATCAAAGAGAAGATCTAAGGCATCGGGCCCTATCTTGAGAGCTTCTCTAAGCAGCTTGAGGGTGACAGGCAGCGGAGTCTCAAATTTCGTCAAGAGCAAAGTCAAAGTCGAGTGACCCAGGTCAAAACTGGCAAGCTGGACAATCTTCTCAGTCCATTTAACTCGCCCTTGACGTTCCAAGAAGTGCTCAAGGTCTTCAGGCTTCGCCCTCCGCATCATCTTTTGTTCCAAGAATGCCCTGCCCACGTAGAAAGCTCTCTCTGTAGCTGCTCGGTGCGTTGAAGTCCGGATAACTCAGCAAACTGTTCCTTACCGAAGAGGTAGTTACACGTGTCTCTTAGCACTTGGTGTTCGCTTTTGCTGTAGTCGGGCTCGATTGCATCATTTGCCATGTCCGACGCGATTCCAAGAAGTGCATACACCCGATCCCGAGGGTCTGTGGCCTGACATTCCCGAAACCTCGATAACAAGGCCCAAAGAGTCCGTTCCTCCGCCCACCAAGACCATTTTCTTGGTAGGCCAGGAAAGATGTCGAAGACGGCTTGAGGCTGCTCGTCAATGCTCTGCCCCAGAAGCCACGGGGCGAGGGCGAGGAACATGGCCTCGATGCTTCCAGCGCTGCATTGTATCTGGGCACTTTTTGCATTCGCCACCTCTTGGATGATCCACACTCTTGTGAACCAAGGCTTTCTCGTCAACATGTAGAGTCCATTGCTAAGTTGGAGATGAAACGACCCTCCAGAGATGTCTCCGCCATGGAGTTCCTCCCATGCATCTCTCCAACGGTCGTCTCTGAGCTGCCATTGCTTGAATGGCTGCGGAGAAACTTTCAGGTGAAGGCTTCTGAGAGCTGATATCAACAGACCAACGTCCTCATCGACTGAACCCAGCCAGACAATGACGTTGCTGGCCTTTTTGTAGATACTACCCATCTGTGCGACCTGATGACCCCGCTCCATGATATTGCTCTGGTCGATGCAAACAGCATCTGCCCAGAGTATCCTGTCATTCTTTCAGTGACGAAGGTGCTGGAGTGCGCCATGGAGGCTTCGCGTGATGTGCAGGACTCGACCGTTCACATTGATCATGTCGCATTTGTCGTCACTTTCCCATGCGTAAGAAAGTGCCTCGTAGTCCATGGGGCAACCTTGATCTTTCAGGCAGGCCTCGAACATGCTACATTGGATAGGATACTCAGTTCCGCCGTGAAGCCGTAGCAGACGAATGGTAGAATCCCCCAAGCTGAAAGGTTGGTGGATGAAGAGATGGCTGAGTCTAACCCCCTTGGCTAGTTCAGAGCGGTTGAGATGACGAGCTAGAAACATTGCGTAGGTGGCAGCAAGTTTGCTGGCATTGTCTTGTTGTGGAAGAGAGGAGTCTCCTTGGCTTATACCGCACACGACAACCAAAGGCAGTCGCGTTTGTAGGTTGGCGGCCGCTGTCTCAAAACACAGGATGCCGCTATCGCTCGCCAGTCTCTGGAGGAGCTCTGGGTCGCCCAGTGCTATGCTCGAGGACCCGACCCTCCCTTTGAGTACTTTAGGCGCTCCTTGTATCATGTTGAATCGTGACGGAGAACCCTGGGTACCGGCGGTCTCATTTGAGGGGCCCACGTTTCTGGCTGGGTGGAGATGCGTGGGCTTGTTCGAGTGCGCCATTGTTGACAGATATTTGTCAATATACATGTGCCACTCATCGCAACCTTGAGTAGACAACGTTTCATCAACGGCTGGGTTCACGAAGGACGGTGGCTTTCGCCAGTGACCTGTGACATGAAGACGTTTGTCATGTCGAGACTTGCCGGCGTCAAACTGCATAAGCCCAGATTCATACCCCTGAGGCATTCCCACCACGATGTCACCGGCTTGTGCCAGTCCACCGCTCGGTGACATGGCGCCGACCCCAGCCAAGAAGCAGGCCCGAATGAAGGAATACTCCTTGATCAAGTCTGGAACCACTCTTGCCACAGACTCTGCAGCGCTGATATTGCTGAGCCCAGTAACTAGCACGAGGTGGTGAGATCCAGCTTTGCCAAGAGAATACTCGGCACCGGAGGAATCAAGAAAACGTTGTGTGAAGCACAAATCGAGAAGTTTGACAGCTGTCTCGTAGTCGCCTTTCACAGGTAAGACCAAGGCGATTTGGTAGTGCTCAGGGTCTGTGGACTCCATGGCACCAGTGGCCATTGGGGATGGGGAGCAAAAGACAATTGGGAGTTGGTGGTCAAGGAACAATTAACAAAGTTAGAGTGATATTGAGGAAGGTAAGAGCTGAAGATGACGAATGCTGGCTGCTGAGGAGAGAAGAGGAGAAGAGAGGAGAGAAGACATGATGGTATTTAACCCCCTTGGAGTATACGACCATTCAAACACCAAATTGTGACCGAGGGTGAGAAAGCCCGCATTGAGCTACCAGCAAACAACATAATCTAGAGTGTTTTGGTCTTCGTTAGTTTCAAAAACCAGAGCCATGCGCTAGGCAACTCAGCAAGAGAACAAAGGCAGACATAGGTCCCATCCCTGGTAAGGCGAAATTTTCTGCCCGTCGGTGAGAGCTGACAATCTGAGAGATGATAGAATATAATGCGTTTGGCAGGAAAAAAAGGGCACAGTGGCCTGAGGTATTAAGTTCTGAAACTGTCATATATTGATAACTGCGTTCCTGGTTAAGTGGCTGATGGAGACGCCATCCACAACGAGAACAAAGAACGAAGGGAGTAAGCAATTTGCCGTGCCTCTTGGTTCAAGTTGGCCAGCGGTGAGACCATGAGGATGGGGGCAATGTATTGGGCTCTAGACCGATAAAACGAAGTTCATGGTATAGTATCTGACTGGGTAGGACCCTCAAAACAAGGTAACGGATCCCAGTTTGGTGGTGGGTTCATGCACAACGTCGCCTCATCAATGATGACACTCAATACCGGGCGGAGGTTGCAGGGATTGCGTTAATTAATTTTAAAAGCTACCTAGTGTGTGAGTTATGACAGGCGTTTGTCACTGGCGATTTGGCTGACGCAGCTACGGAGGAAGAGGACCGGATTCCTCCTGCTGGACAAGACGCACGGTTAGGTGGCTTGGCTTAGGCGTTTTGACAATAAGAAAGTGAACAAGGTATGATGGAGTAAAAATAAAGCACAACTAATTTAATCTCTTGAACTGGTACCTAGGTCTGTCGGAATGAGCCCAGGGGGGTCGTTTAAAACTTTGGATTAGGCACTCAGGCTGGTGACAAGGTCTTTGAGGAAGGGCCAGGTGAGAAGTTCCTCCGGGTCGCGTCGGAGTAGTAGCTCCTCAGCAAGAGGCGAAAAAGCAAAGGCCTTGTCTGCAGGGGATGCGCCACAGTCGCCCATATCGTCCAGCACCTTGGACACGGCATCCACAAACAAACAGGTAGAAACTACGAATAGTGGTGACAAAGCTTGGAAGCGAAAAGCGTCAATCTTGTCCATGTCGGCCCCCGAGTCGATCAGTGCGCGAAGAATCAATGGACAAAACCTAAAGGTTGAAACATAGTCTTTCGCATTTCGCTGATCAGAGACCAGATTCTTGAAAATGCTGATGTATGCTGACGCAATTAGGGATATATCAACCCTAGAGTCGAGGAGAAGACGAAAGATTCTGGGAGAGAAGTGGCGGGCGAATTCAGGACTGGAGACGTTGTGCACCATATTGTCGATCAATGATGCCTTTCCGAACATGTCATCATACCCCATGTGGGCATGGAACTTGCCGTCTCTCCGTCTAGTGCTCTTGAAGAAGCCCGATTCAAAGACGGAGGCAGGGCTCGTGCTGGAGAGAAGCATGTCAAGCCAGAAGCGGGATATCCAGATGGCCAGACAACCGCTAACCTGGTGGAAAGGGAGGCTAGATTCACAGTGGTCCTTGAGAATGTCCAATAGCCGGGGAAAGACGAGGCAAGGCTCTATCTTGGGCCCGTACCAGACGAGATGGGCAGATCGCCGGTACGGTTCGTAAGGATATACGTCGGTCTGGTGGACCTCTCGTTGATATAGGACGGGCCTCCAGTCACCTTTTGCACCTGGTGTTCTGACGTCGAAGACAAGCGAGCGAGCTTCTAGCATGCAAATCTCATATTCAAGTCCTTGCAGTTCGGGAAGTCGCTTCTTTTTATAGACGACTTTTTTCTCGATGAGCCATTTCCTGGCTTCTTCTTGCCCAGACCAAATGGCCCAGTCGAGGGCTTGGCTGAATTTGAAGTGGCCGCCAGGATCTCCCCTGCCTCGGCAGTGGCCTATATATGCCCAACGGTGACCAAGGGGCGCCCCGGCCTCGTCACACCTTTCGAGGGTATGGATATTACCTTCGCTGGCGCCGAAGAGTAGAGGGAGCCAATCGAGCTGCCTGCCAGCCTCCTTACAAAGCTGCACGATGAGTTTCTCGTAGAGCCCGTTGGACGTGGAAATGAGCGCTAGGCCGTCTCCAACCGGGCAGAGATATGAAAGGATCTCAAAAAGAGTTTCGCAAGGCAAAGTAGAGAGAATATCTTCCTTTGAGAGACTTTCGGTCGACATGGTGATTTTGAGCTCGTACTGATTTCGTGTTGTAAACCTTGGCTGTAGTAGTTGTCTTGAGTTATTGATAGATGGCGATTGAGTAGCAGTGTTCGGGCATATGTCTCTTTTCTATCTTATTTGAACCTCTCCAAAATCGATCAGGCTGATTGAAGAAAGCACACCTCGGAGTATTGGTTGCTTTGTTCTTTGTTCTTTTGCAATAAGCAGGGCTACCGCAATGGAGAAGTCGGCGAGCTTCTTTGTTATCAGGAGAAGGATGTGTTCGTATAGGTGCGTCGAACAAAACATGAAATAGAGACTGATGAAAGGACTCTTTCTTCTTGCTCAAAGGTTTTTGTCTAGAGGGGACTTGTAGCTACACCGATATTTCGAACACAATGTTGTTTATTCTGGGCTTGCCCGAGGATTTGATCAAGAGAACATTGCACAGCAAATGTCGTTTGTCCTATTCTCGAGTTTTCAGACGCACCGTGCTTTGCAGGACTCTGGCTTAATTCCTGATGTTAAAAGGCGGATATTGATTGAATAATAGTAAAGGAACAGGCGTAGGGAACATTTGCTTTGTCAAGTCCGTAATAGAAGAGTGTTGCAAGAAGGGAGAGGGGCTCCAGAGGAGAAGAGAATGGGTGCTATGTATCTCTTCAGTATATAGCCAGTCAGCTGTGGAAAGGAGACGGAGTAACTCCATATTATTCTGAAACGAAACTCAAGTGTACTAAAATTCATTTTCGTATCCAGAGTCGAGATCCTGCCGCCGAGCTCATGCTGAAGACGACAGAGGTTGGGCTGAGCTCGGGCTAAGGATCGGAGGCGGTCCACATCTTGTGTCACATCACGGCCCTCGTAGAGACCTGTACCTAGAACAATAGCCCGGACTTTTGGTCCTGGCAAGGCTTTTCGACTTCGAAGATCTAGGCTGCAGTTTGGCTCGTCAGGGGTCTTCATGTTTGTCGCTATCACCAACTCCACAATCTTTCATCTTGCTTTTGCTTGCTTAATACTATTTGCCTGACCATATGGAGATGGAAATTACAAGGTCGAACTCTGCTGCACATTTTGTCCAACCATATGTCCACTATCAAGTCATGAGCATCAAGTAAGTGGCAGGGACTGATCAGGTGTGATGGAAGCTCTTTTTCTTTTCACTAATATCTGAGTCGTCCACTAGATCAAATAAAACCCTTGGAAACACATAGCTGCTTTAAAGAACAATACTATAAAACACCGTAACTACCCATGGGTCGATCTTGACTCCCGCAAGTCAGCCCTTATCTGGAGTTATCGCGAAGTACCTTCGAAGCCTTTAACGTGCAACTCAACCATAACAAAAAGCCTACACACAACAGCTGAGCCAAAGAATCGAACTGAGATAAGTACTGCATCACGCGGGCTGATGAAGAGAGCACTAGACAGTAGCACCATTCCTGAAATAATATGCAACATTGTTGCGAATGATGCTAGCCAAGATAGGATGAGATATCTTTTACTCTCGTCTGTGTAACCCAGCTCGGACTTTGCGTGTTGATTGAATGTAAATTCACTTATCAAGGTATGTTTGAACGATTGAAGCGGCTTAACATGCACTCTTGACCTGACCGCCATGGTCCCAAACAAAGGCGGTACAATCGCCACGCCATACCAACTGTTCAAGACGCCATGTTAACAACAGACCACGCAAAGAACGGCACAATACGTAGCCTGTCCTCGTCATGGAGAGGGACGACCTACATTCCTAGCAGCCATGGGGTGCTCGCCGAGAAGGCGCAGACAGAATACCAGCAAAGTTGATAAATGACGTGAACCACGTTGCCAATGGCCGCCAGCGTGACCACGTACTCCGTTAGTAAGTATCGTCGCCGCCGGACCACATCCTTCGGTATGCTCCCTTCTTTTGGCTGCAATACTTCAATAGGGTCTCGATACTCAAAAGATCGGATGTGTGAGACAACAGGCGATCCAAAGGACAGGAGGAAAGCGAGAACTGGCCTTCTGAGTGCCAAAAGACCAATCTCACTTGTGCTGGATCCGACCATGCCCATGATGGTAGGGAGCAAACCTAGCAAAGCCGAAGACACGGCCAGCTGGGCTTTCCCGCTCTCATCGAAATGCTCCAGTAGGCACGACACAACATTGTTGGCGTGGTAGTTTGCCCAAGGATCAGGCTGTGTCAGGTAAGCTTGGTGCTCGTCTGTACAGTTGTCGCGCAGTATTCGAGAGAGGTATGTGGCAAACTGTGGGAAAAATGACCCAAATTTCCGAGGCATTGTAGTGAACAGATTCTGAAGAGTGTGCGGGAGCCTTGTGATGCTTAGGGAGTAGGATTTTCAGCGCAGCCGACATATTGAGAGAATTTAATTTATATCAACTTCATCGCGCAGCCTGACACGTGACTTCGGTTACGTCTCACGAAGCAGGCTGTGAAAAAATGTTAGTAGAGGCTACAGGGCGAGTGTTACGTGCGTAGCCGACTATGCGCTGATCACGTAGTCTTATTTACATAGCTGGTTGTGCACGTATTAGTTGCCAGGGCGCAGTCCACAATAACTAAGCTCAGGATTTTAGCAATTTTAAAACTCACAGCTAGGGTTTAAGAAATAAAGGACCAGAGTCTGTGGCCTTAGCACACGCAAGAGGCTTGCCTTGTGCGCAAGCTTTCCCAATGAAAGAACAAAGATAGACGCTGATACGGTGAGAGAGGACAGGCTGATCTGTTGGACAACATTAATAAAGGCCGCAAAGGATGCTTTTTATTATCCCTCTGTGTGCCAGTAGACCGGCCATATTAACGATCGCCTGGCTTAGTTAACCCATCAAGGGCCGGCCTTTAACTACAATAAAGAACATACTAGGGGACTCCACACGTGAATATACGAAGATATTTGAACCGAGACTTGAGTTGGTTGTCCAACGACATATTCCGAGGTTGTATAAAGGGTTACTTATGCCAGCTTCGTACAAGGATCATCCCTCCAAGGGGGCAATGGCAAATGCTAAGTGCAAGTTGTAAATCATGGTGGCGGTCAGTAGATTCAAGAGGCAAGAGGGGCGACTGACAAAGTTTGAAGGATGGTACAGGTAGAAGGTATTTAGTCATGTGATCTTTGTTAGAGTTGAAGCCCGACCCCTGATGGGGGTTAACTGAGCCAGAAGGTCGTTGAAGCTATTTAGTACATGGCTAGCAAAGGCCAAGTTCACAAATATATGAATTATTCCTCTTCTATTCTTTAAAGCTCTTTGGACTTCTCATACTTCTCTTAGGGTCTCATTTACCTCGCACCGCCCCTCTTTCTCTCTATGGATATCTCGCATCGTATACTCATCTTAGCCCTGCTGATGACAAGAAGATGATTTGCCGTCAGTTTGAGGGCACAAACTAGCTGTTCCCTTACATCACTCACGGCAGACTCAGTCCTAGAAAGCCGAGAGGCATTCCACCAGGAATAGTTCAAAGCTTTCCATCCCGGATCGCCTCAAGTATTGGCAGAACGGCTTGAGAAACTGGAGGCAGACTTTCTATATCGATTTCTTCTCCGGAGGGAAAATCAAATTCATCACTGATGTCAAAGGCGTTTGCCACATCAGACAGGCTGACCCCAGAGTCGTACGCCTTAAGCACCATCTTGGTCAAGTTGGCCTTCCAATCATTCCGATTTTGGAGAGTTTCATGGATGTTTTGAAGAACATCAAAGCGATCTTCGTATGTACTTGCAGCACGTTTGATCAAGGCGTCAGTGAGTATTGGATAGAGCTCAAAGGTCGGGAAGATGTCCAGGCGGCTTGATTCAAAACGCATGAGGTAGACCAGGATGAGGGAGTAGACCTGAGATACGAAGTTACCTTCAGCACCTAAGTCAAGGAGATGACTGAAGGCTTCTGGGGCCCTGAGTGAGAAGTGTTTGGGGAAAGGATGAACGCTCAGTGGTGCGACAGAGGTGAGCAATGACTTTGGCTCAAACATATCAGCAGAAAACTCGAGACGGAAAAGATCCGCTACTGAGTCTGCTTTCTCTATCCTTGGACAGCCAATGTAGAATTCCTCGGCAAAGGCTGACTCTAGGATGATAGTCGGGTCTGAGGCGGAGAGGAGCATGTCTAGCCCGATCCAAATTATCCAGGTGCGCAAGAGGATTGCACTTTCGGCATCAATTAAATCGATGTATTCGTTAAAGTCGTCACATTCGTCGCAATTCCTGTAATGGATGCTGTAGAGGTGCAGTAGCCTAGGGAGGATGTCCGTGTGCTTTAACTCATGACTATACCAGACAAAATGAGGATCCGGCCTGTCGGGATATGTCTCCTGTGACCCAGTCTCTTGTTGATACATGACAGGTTTCCATCTCCCTTCAGAGGTCGCGGCATCGGAAACGAAATGGTGGGGTATTTTCGCCTCAATGAATTGAGGTCTGTCTACATCTGTAGCGACAGCTCCTTCGTCAATGAGCCATTTCAGGGCATCATCCTGGCCATACCATGTCGCCAGATCAAGGGGCTGGCAACATAGGAAAAGTTTAGGATCACTTGCCCTTCCAAATTCGCCCAGATACGGCCAGCGGTGGTTGAGCGACGCCCCAGCCTGTCGGCACTTATCGAGGATGTCGATGTTGCCCTGGCTAATTCCAACGAGAAGAGGAAGCCAGTTGAGCTGCGGACCAGATTCCTTGTAGAATTCGATGATCAAGTTGTTATAGAGACTTTTGCAGGTGGTGACGAGGCCACGAGCTTCTCCTATCGGGCAGAGGTATGAGAATATCTCCAGGTGAATCTTGCAGGGAAGGTTGGCGAGCCCAGCCGGCTCTGAGTGCTGAGTTGACATGGTGGTATAGTCCTGGAAAATGTCGTATTGTTGTTGTTTTGCTGTAATTCTTGTGGTTGTCTCGAGTTGTTTGTTCAATGGCGATATTTTTATCCAGAAACTGGGAAACGCAGTGCTCTTTTTATCTACACAAGATATACCCAACTCAATGAACTGGCAGCACTAGCTAGGTCGCTGGAGGTGGCCTTTGTCAAACATTCCTCGATGCAGTGGTCCTTTCTTTGTTGTCGTCGGAAAAGTAAACCTACTCGGAGCTCGCATGAGGAGTGAACACCGACATTGTCCCTTTTGGTTTAAAGTTCCTATGTCGAGCCAAGTGTGTGCCTCCTCAATTCTTTGAGCACGACATTGTCCTGAGGATCAAGGAATTCTATTATTATTCCCATATATGACGACGCTAAAGAGGCCATCAGCCACAACAGCAACAGACACATCTATCAGTCCTTGACAGCATTCAAATCCAACACCGCAAAAACACCATTATTTAGACAAAGAAGCATCGTTAGAGTGAATTATCCTTTCCACAGATTGTTCTATGGGGCCTTTATCGGCGTTTGAATCTTGTCCGCAGTGACGAGTCCTCATTTCTCATGGGATCATCTCCCCTGCCCATAGAAGGGTCCGATATTGAGTCGATGGGGTCAGATACGACCTACTTACCTACCCCGGTGAAAAGAGGGGGGGGGGGGTTAAAACAGTGTGACACATGACTTGCTTCACACTGTCGGGTTTATATATATAATGGCTTCATCATAAAAAATCAACATAATATCTTCTAAAACTATCTATTAATTATGATAGAGTTATGACATAATAATTAGCCCTTGAGCTATGTCATCATTTTAACAGCCTTGCACGCTCAATATATGTTATTCCTTAGCATTATGCTCCCTTCAACGAGCTGGCTTAATAATACTGTGCGGACAAAACCCCGTCACACGACTAGGTAGTCAAAAGGGCTCCATGCGGCCATGGGCCTGGCATTTTCTCATGGATCATAAGACAACCCACGAGTCCCAACTCATGCCGTGAACTGCGTGAAAGTTTGGGACAATCTTAATCCGGTTTGAGATTGAAACAACTGGCCCCATCAGAGGGCCTTTGATCCTTGTAGCATGGCCATAGCGCGTTCCCTTCGGCTCGATACGAACAGTTGCAACCGGAAAATACTACGACATAGCTTCTGTGGATTAACCCACTAATCAGACGCGTCCCTAATCACCAGAGATTAATGACGATGGCCAATCACTTTTGGATCCTGGTAACTCCAACTTGCCCCTGAGCCGCATAGCCGGGTTATTTCTGAAACATCTGGCAAATAAAACTGAGGGATCCCAAGGTGAATTCCCGAGCCAAGACCTTAGCTCACCATCTTTCGTTTCTCACTAAATACCTTCGTTTCATTCTCTGTACATTGTTCCCTTGATACCCAGGTGGAAAAAGGAAGCACTCAACATGCGCTCTTCAGTCACTTCCGCTCTTCTACTCTCTGCCGCCACTGGCGGTGCCCATGCCGCTGGTTGGCAGGGCCAGTACAAGTTTGGAAACATGTTCTACACTGGACCTACCAAGAACGGTGTCACCATCACCAAGGCGACTTACTCGCTGGTTCCACCGTCCGTTCCTTGCGGCTACGCTACCACTGGCGGCAACGAGGAACTCGCCTTTTGGATCGGCATTCAGGATGACCCAACTGGAAAGGACGTCGCTCAGGAGAGCTTTGTCCAGCCTTTGCTGAACTGGGCGCCGGATCAGCGAGCGACTGGCTGCGAGACGGACAACAACCAGTGGTGCGTTGCTGCGAGCACCTACACGCCCTCTGGCCAGATCGGACAGCCTTATCTCCCCATTGAGAACGGTATCCAGCTCGACTTTGAGCTCGTGGCTGGCTCCCAAGTCAAGCAGACCATCTCGTCTGGCGGCAAGGTTATCTCGACTCAGACCAACGCCGCTGGAATGAAGCCTGCCGTCTTTTACGGAGCCAACGAATGCTACCTGCAGTCTTGCGGTACCCTTGGAGGATACACTTGGGAGAACATCACCGTGCACCTGTCTGCCGCTGACACCAACTATGGCAACACCCTCTCGCTCACTGGTGCCACTAGTGACGGCTTTGAGACTGCTGATGGTGGAAAGACTTGGACCAATGCTGGAATCACGATCCAGAAGGACTATTTATACTCGGATGACCAGAACCACGAGTGCAACTAGGTGTCTCAGGCGTTTGAGAAAGTAGTGAGGTTGAGGATATGGTAGCAAGTAGACAACTGGAGAGTTCCGCATAATAGCATCCCGTGCCAACTTATAACGATTAAGTGACCCTAGCTACTAACCCTTAACGGTGCTTGGGCTAAGTCCGCAGGCAAGTCCTGTGCATACGACGCAAAGAAGAATAAGTCGGGTATTGATGTAAGAGCTAACCAAGGCCTAAGGAAACGATTGGGCAAGTCTTGAGTTTCAGCCAATCTCTGCGGACTTAATCCCCTTGGGTCAGATCACACACAATTAATATTATGTTCTACATAGGCGCTGGGTTGAGATGGGACAGGAATTAAGCCTAGACAAGAGACCGAAGGCCCTAGAAGCATTGTTAATCGCAGAAAATCGCAAAAACCTGGGTATTTACTAACCTCGAGGCAACTAAGGCTGTCATCTGGTCCCCGTTCGCCTCTAGGAACCAGCAAAACCTCCTCCAACTTCTTCTTTGACTTTTGAACATCCAAAACTCGCTAGTGATTGAAGCAATAGTTAGAGCTCGCGACAATTCTCGAAAAGTAGCCGATGGGACAGCAACCGGAGACTCACCTCTTCAAATGTATCCTTGACGAAAAATCGAACCGTGGTAACTTCCCTCTGTTGGCCAAGTCTGTGAACTCTGGCTAGCGCCTGTTCCTCAAGAGTTGGATTCCTAATGTTGATAGGGGTTATTGACAGGCCATGGAATAGACATGTAGAAGCAAAGAATATCTGAGTAAGGTCTTGGGATGCTTAAAAAGGGAAGAGATTGGGGTGGAAATACCAGTGTGGCTCGATGAGAAAGGCTCGAGATGCTTCGGTGAGTGTCAATCTGTGAGGACAGACGTTAGTTGGATGACGCTTGATATAAGGGGTAAAAGCTCACCCGACTGCGTCACATGAAAGGGTCAAGAGAAACACTGTGACCGACGGGTCTTTCTTGAAATTTTCGATCACAGAGGACCTCTGCTTCTGAGGAACGTTTCCGTCAAACCGCACGTAGCGTATGCGCGCTTGATCTAATCCAATGGCAACAAGATCCAGAGTCATTCTCCAGCTTGTGAAGACCACGCTATATGCCGTTAGCTATTAGTCTATGCGTAACTCTGCGTTTTCTTTTGCCAACCTTTTCACACCTGCAGGGAGGCTCCCAAGTTGCGAAACTAAAGCCGTGACTTTACTTGAAAGCTGGGTTGAGGGGGTTGCGGTAGCGCCACCATTGCCACTCGACCGGAAGCTCTCTTCCGAAGCTGTCCAATTCAAGTTGACTGATGCAATGGGGTGAGATGATCCGTGGGGACATGTGATAGGTTTGTTCAGTCTCTTCCATCTCAGGACGCAATCGCTGCAAAGGAATGACAAGCAGCTTGCGAAGTACGACTGGACCACTGTCTCCGTGTCGAGGGTCGTAGCCATCATGTCACACGAAGCGTGACAGTTTGAGCATTGAACCGAGTCCATCTCCCGCTGAAAGTCAAAAGTTTGTTGTGCGTTAGTAGACCAATCCCTGGAGTGGCTGTTGGATTCTTCCTTGGTTGCTAGGTCGTGTCTAGAGTTATAGTGTAGACCCAAGTTGCATACCATCCGCAGGGCATTGATCTTCTGGATGACTGTGATGTATGAATCTGATGCTGATCCACCGTCCCCGTGGCTGAAGGCTTCCTCCATTCTGGTAATGGCTTGGTGCCTCAACTTGTCGTAGAACTTCCTTTCCTCAGGACTGAAATCTACTCGAAATTTCAGATCCTTCCTTGGGGGAAGATCAATAACTGTCTTTGGACGCCGGAGAATCAAGTCGCTTGAAAGATCTTCGAGTCTTCTGGCCGCCTCATTGATATCCCCGGTCTTCCACATCTGTCCAATATCCGACTCAAAGCGCTTGGCTTCGTCGTAGGGATGCGCTCGGATAAATTTTAAGAGAGCTGCAAGGTCCCCGATGCGATTTTGTATTGGCGTACCGGTGACCGCCCACCTTGTCTTAGCATCGAGGGCGCATACAGCCTTGGACATTTGGGATTGTGTGTTTCGGATCACATGGGCTAGCCTAGTCAGTTTACACGTGGCACATCATCCCCCCCAAGCATTGTCGTATTTGCTGGGACGAAGAGGCATTGAAAATAATTGTAATTATATACCTTCATCTAGGACAATCCGCTTCCACATAGTAGAGAAGATCCTTCCTGCTCATTGTGCCCAACACACTCTCTCTATCAGAAGGAAAGTGGAACAACTAAGCATCAAGTCTCACTCGGCAGTTAACCTATCTATAGTGCAACCATAGCATATGTCATGAAAGGGGAAAGCGGCCGTGGGCGGTTCTAAGCCGGTCAGTGAGTATGTCATCCTTTTTATCTCTAATGGGTTGACGGCCTCGAAGGAGAAGCCCAGAGGGGGTGAGTGGTGTCCGCCCCCCCCCCCCCGGTCGGTGGCTGCATTGAGCTGAGCGCAAAAAGTGACACAAGAGGGGACCGCAGCTATGAGAATCTATCTCCTTCGTCAAAGCCACCATGGCTCAGCCGAAAGCGCAATCAGCTGGGTGGGGGCGCAGCATCAATGACCTCAGTAGAAAGCACCGAAAGCACCGAAAGTACCGTGACCACCTCCCCCTCTTCTTCGAGAGCTCTATTCTTTATTTTTGTTCAACTTCTGGTCACAGCGACCCTGCATTACTCACTCATCAAGAGCTAGGGGCCAGCTACTGCAAACATGGCTCATTCCGAGCCTGAGGAGAAGCCTAGCCTTCCTCCTGAATAGTACACGATCGGCTGGCTTTCTGCACTTGCAGAGGAACTTGGTGCTGCCCGTGCCATGCTCGATCAAGAACATCAGCATCTCTCACCTCAACACCGCAATGATGAGAATAGCTACATTCTAGGTAACATCAGACAGCACAATATGGTTATGCCCGTCTTGCCCGAGCATGGCATCAGCTCTGCCAGAAGCGCTGCCAAGTCAATGGTACACACGTTTCCTAAATTGACATTCATCTCCATTGTTAGAATTGGAGGCAGCGTGCTAAGCAACAGGGGCGACATTCGGTTTGGTGATGTCATTGTTTCTGAGCCTAAGGGCCAAGGAGGCGGCGTCATTCACTACGACATGGGAAGAATGGAAATCGACAAGTTTGTTCGTGTGGGCGTTATGAACAAGCCTCCAAAGCTCCTTTTATCCGCATTGCGCACGCTGAGATCAGATCCTAAACAGGGCAAGAATCTCTCAAGGATTCTTAAAAAGACCCTTAAAAAGTGTGATGACCTCGAAGATTGGCCTTATCTCGGTTCCGAAAAGGACGTACTCTTCAACCCCGATTATCTGCAACTCGGAGGCGACGACTGCGATGCAAACGAGGACCAGAACCCCAAGATCATGGTCGAGCGCAACTCTCAGAAGTCCAATAATCCCAAGATTCGCTACGGCAACATTGGGTCTGGCAATATGGTCATCAAGGACGCCCGGCGGCGTGAAAGTATTGCAGAGAAGGAAAACGTCTTGTGCTTTGAAATGGAAGCGGCGGGTCTTTTGAACGAGTGGCCCTGTCTGGTCATCCGAGGCATCAGTAATTATGCAAATTCGCACAAAAATGGAAATTGGAAGCGGTATGCAGCCATGGCCGCTGCTGCATATGCCAGAATGTCGTTGCTGAAAGTCCTGCTTGAGAGAGTCGAGGAGCTGGAGCAAGTGAGGGAGGTCGTTCAAGGTTAGTCACGGCCAGTCAGTCAAGCCTTTGTATACAGCTCTTAACTTTTATATAGGTATAAGGACAGATGTAGACACTCTAGTCGGCGCAAAACACGACCATGAAGCTACCAGGGCTCTTGAATGGCTCACTCCGATCGACTATGCCCCTCAGCATAATGATTTGTTCAGGCAACGACAGCCCGGAACTGGTCAATGGTTCCTGGACACGCAAGAATTCCAAGACTAGGTAAAATCGGCACGACAGGCGCTGGTCTGTAACGGAATCCCCGGTGCTGGCAAGACGCTCATAACAGCCATTGTCATCGACCACCTATACACACAATTTGGGAGCGACCTTAGCGTGTGGATTGCTAATACTTACTTCAAATTTCGAAAGCAAGACACCCAGAAACCTGTAGAACTTCTTCGAAGCTTGTTGAAGTAACTCGCCCAGAGATGTTGTCCCCTTTCTAAGACCATCATGGATCTCTTTTGGAAACACGAAGCCTTTCTTACGAGGCCGACCCTGGAGGCTACTATTGAGGCTATTTGTGATGTGTGCTCGACATACACAAAAGTATTCATCGTCATTGACGCGTTGGATGAGTGTCATTCTCCCAACTTATCCAAGTTCTTTGACGGGTTGTTTAGCCTCCAAAAGGACTGTGGATTCACCATCTTTGCCACCTCCCGGTTCAAACCAGAGGCTAGGCCCCTCTTTCGAGAATGTGCCTCCCAAGAGAGCGATCTTCAGGCTCAGTTAACCCATTAAGGGCCGGGCTATAACTATAATAAATAATAGATCTCAGATATAATATAATAATATAACCTAATATTAATATAATAGCCTAATTCAACTTCTATAATAATAAAAGAATTATATCTAGTTATATTATTATAAAAGTTTAACCTCTTATAGGTATTTTAATTACTTTAACCTCTATATTAGAAATAAGAGAATTATTAACCTTTTTAAACTTTTAAGCTATAATCTCTTAATATCATAGCTTTGAACCCGATGCCTATAAGAACCACAGTTAATCAAGCTCCTAAGAGACCAAAGCAACTAATGAAGACATCCTCAAGTATTTTAAAGGACAGAATGCAGCACGAGTGTCCATACTGTTTGTGTGATGAGGGCCTGCGCCACATGGTCAAGAAAGGAGTCTTGGAAGCCGCTAGTGTAATGTGTGTTATCATGGACTTTCCTAAACATGAGACATGCTCGGGCTAACGACAGATTAGGTTTCTTCTTGTAAAGTTTCAGATAGACTCTTTGCTTTCTTAGCCAACAAAGGGGCACCTTCTGGAAGCTTTATAGAGCCCAGGAAAGGGGGACCGGCTCTAGACGATGCATACGATCAAATCATGACGGGAATCAAAAATCAAACACAAAAAGCCATGGCCATGGAATGATTGCAGTGGATTGTCAATTCGAAAAGGCCACTGGGTACGTTGGAACTCTTGCACGCTCTTGCTATGGGAAGGAGCTAAAAGTCTTTCAACCCTGACTACATCTCAAATCTCTCCGACCTACTGGCACTTTTTGTTGGACTAGTCGTTGTCGACAGAGAAAGCCACATCATACGACTGGCTCATCAGACCACCCAGGAGTATTTTGAACGAAACAAGCGTTATTTTCCGGGGGCAGCGTCTATTATCACCAAGGCATGTGTCTAATATCTCTCATCTGGCATCCATATACCCAAGCCTATCAAGGGGACTAGTGAGGCAATGCACATCCTCCCTTTCTCTGGCTACGCGGCACAGAACTGGGGCCATCACGCGCGTGATTGTTTCGAGGAGAATGAAACCAAGAACAAAGACATAAATAAACGAATTATGTCATTTCTAAATTCGCGGACCAACGTGGTTTCATCCTTTTACCTCCTGCAGTTCACCAAAGCTGGAGGAATACGGCCTGACCCTAGGGTGACAGGGCTCCATCTCGTGGCATCTTTTAGACTGGTCGAGCAGGCCAGCAGTCCGTGAGCCACGGCTATGATCCGCTTCAGGCCGACACTAGAGGAGTAACGCCATTACTCTGGGCGGTTTGGGAGAGACAAACAAGAGTGGTAGAGCTGTTTCTGACAGCTGGCATGATTGATGTGAATCTGAGATATCCTTTCAGGCACGATCTCCATCTTTAGTAAAAGTCAAGACCATATCTAGATCACTTGAAGGTTCCCCATGCTGATTCTCCTCCATAAGTCTTGAGCTTTCGAACGCTCCTGACGCACGCAATAGAAGCAGGATCCTCAGATATTGTGGAGATGATATTGAACATTGACGCAGAGACTGGCTATGTTTATTGTTTGCCGATAAATCTCTTCAATGTGGTTCTGAATAAGAGGGAAATATTTGGTAAACCATCTGAAAACGGAGATGGTTCTCTCTTCTGAGGAGGAGCTCAAGTAGGGTTCGTCAGGACTTCCGTTCTGGCTAGTCGGTAAAGGAGTTAAACAAGACGCTTTCAAAGAATTTTACGACCTCGGAAACGAGTTTGGGAGCAAACTTTATCACAAACCAGCTGGGATCAGGACACCCCTCTCACGGGCTGCTGAGCTTAGGCATGCGGCCATTGTGAAGCTCCTGCTCAACCATGGTGCTCGAGTAGAGAATTGAAAGAGCCAAGAGGAAAAGATGCGATGACACGAGCCAAAGACAAAGAGAATTGGGATATCCTTCGGCTACTGGTTTAAAATCGGAGCGATTGATTGATGGACGTCAAGTATATTTGTAGTCTATCACAATTGTATTGCTTCTCATTCTGCTTGAATATGTCATTTGCATCTCGTAGCATGTCTTGAGCAAGCATCTGCAGGGACTGTGCCACCCGCGGACATATCCGCGGATACGGAATAAAATGAATCAACTTGAAGATTAGGTATTCCGTATTGGGGCTGTGGACAAGCAAATTAGAAAGACCCTCGAGATTAAATGGGGCTGTGCAGAAGTTTCGGCGTAATCCTTGAGCTGACGTTATAGATGTCGTCCGCGGACATGTCCATGGATTGAATCACAAAGACCCTTCACTTCGTGCCAACTATGTTACTAACTGCGCTCATAGTTGACTCAGTCAAATTGTATATAATATGTGTTCTGCAACGTGTATCTGTCTGCTTCGAATACAGTATCCCAAGCTTTAACAGAGCTCAACCAACCTCTTTAACCAACGCAAGCAATTCTTACAATGCTCCCAAAACTTATCTCTACAATCGTGCTGGCGGTCTTACCGCTGGCAAATGGTTAGTCTTTTGTCCACCTTGGTTCTATCGAGTATTAATACTGATGGGTTGAAGCTCAAGCTGCCACTTCTCAGAACCAGACCCTAAGCGAGGCCCAAATCCAAGAAGCTTTAGAGGGCATCGCCAACACTTTCCGACAGTGGCCCGAGGCGCCACTATACCACTGGCCAGAGGAGGAAGGCCTCGAGTATGAAAGCGTCACGTTCCCCTCTGAGGATGGCGTCCCACTTGAGGGCTGGTTCTTTCCATGCAAAGGATCTAACAAGGTTCTCATCATGAACCACCCTCGTCTTTTCAACCGAGCCGGCCTTCCTTCGCACATCGAGCCCTGGAACACACTCACAGCACCTTCTGGCAATAACATTGACGTCAACTTTATTCCCGACTACAAGATTCTACACGATGCCGGGTACAACATCCTAACTCATGACTTCCGCAACTACGGTCTCAGTGGCAGAGCAAACGGCGTCCTCTACTCGGGCGGACGATATGAGTCACGAGATGTAATTGGCTCCATCCGCTATATTCGTAGCCGACCGGACACGCGCAGCATGACCCTTGGCCTATTTCCCCGCTGTATGGGCGGCAACGCAGCCTTTCATGCCATATCGAGGCTGCCCGAAGAGTTTGAGGGCATCCGCGTCATCGTCACACCACAACCCATCTCAGCCAACATGTCTACGCGGGTAGATCTGGAGCGTCGTGGCATTCCACTGAGCTATATAGACGAGCTGGATAAGATGGTCTTCTGGCGGACGAGTTTTCATCTTGAACAGTACTCGCCTATCCCTGCGGCCAGAAGCGTGAAAATCCCGACATATATCTATCAGGTGCACGACGACATCAATACGCGACCCCAAGATGTGCAGGCTATCTATGATGCTATTCCGATTACCGAGAAGAAGCTTTTCTGGATCGAAAACACCACTCGGCGCTGGGACGCATACCTCCACTTCCAGCAACAGCCAGAGGATATCTTGGCCTGGCTGGAGAAGTACATGAACTAGATAAGTCAAGTGGGGATAGTCAGGGAACTATGAAGTAGTAGTCATTATCTACAAGGGTTTATACTTTGCTGTTTTTTTGCTATGGTAAACTATTATCTATCCATCTTGCAATCATTCTCTAACTCACATGAATCTTGTTTTTACGCCTTACCGAGGTGATGGGAATAAGAGACGATCAAAATGCAACGTGCTGTTGGTTCTATCCAAGACCAAGTGGTTCTGCTAGAGCCAACAGTTCTCGGTCCTGATATCCGAAATCGGAAACACGGTTGCGTGGCCAGTGTTAGTGCCATCTCGGCTTCCAGGGGGCGTTTCACAATATTTAAACAAGGTCAAAACGATATGTCTGCCCATTGTATCGCAGATTTGGGCAGTCACACATCATCACAATGGCCTCTGTAGACCCTGCAACTGCACCGTTTCGTCCGCAAGCGAACGAGGCGCTAAACAGCCTCGCAAGCATATACCATACAGCGCCTCCCCCACGACGCCGATCCTCTCAACAGGTGCGCCCACAATCGGCCCGTCCCGCCCATTTGACAACTTATTCTCTCCTTCTTAGACGGTTGAGGCGCACCCGCGGTAGACCCATCAAGGCGGGGCTATTCCATCCACCGCCACCAGTTACCGATGAGCAACTTGCTCACCCTGCCATCCAAATGGTCTCGAATACACCGAAAGCGACTCCTATCTCGGGTGTTTTTAAGGGTCGACAAGGATTCGTTTTGGGAATGCCCGATTCGTGAAGAGACTAGCAGGACGATGGAACGTCCAGGGTGGATTAGGGTGCAAGCCCTACGACAATATGGTGGCCATTATTATGTGGACGTCCAGATATGGGTCTTGTGTATTCGAGCATGCGATACGTTGAGAAGCATGAGTGATATAAGACTCTGGACTTGTCTTCCTAGCCTGGGTAGGCGGTAGCTACTGGGATATGACACTGTAAAACACCAGAATGGATATATTTGTTACATAAGACCTACCTGACGAAAGTGAGCAGATGCTTGATATTATTAAATGAATACTAAACGAGGTACCATCTTGCCGCTGAATCCTAGTGGGCAGGATAGCTATAGAATTGAAACGCGGGTAGGCTTCTCAATCACTCAGTGACTGTGTGAGAAAAGAAACGCTTCTCATACTGCGTGTCTGCAGGGTTAACATCTTCCTCCCAACCTCCCCTATCAATAGCGGATATAAACCACCCTTCGCGCTCATCGTGCCATGTTTATTGCCTGCGTAGGGCAGCACGATGGATGGAGCGGGCAGAGCGGTTACCCATCAGCGCGTGTCGTCCAAGCTGCAGCTGGAGTTGCTTCAGAGTTGGAAAGTGGCGGGATAGGTCTTGGTGAGGATAGTGTCGAGCGTCGTCCATGAAAACCCATGCACGCTGCCGGCAAACATGAAGTTGTAAAAGGTTGTGCGGGTCTCGAAAGACTCCATCAACGTAAATTGGGCCTGGGATTTTGGCACGCAGGGCTCGATAAACGCGTGGACAGTTCTCCAGATCGTTCTCGATCAGAACTTCTGTTTTTTCGTCGATGAAGCTAAATGCATGTCTGTCAGGCCGGAGCTCACCTTCATACCGATTGGATATCCCATTAAGCCATGGTATCAGCCCCTGGGGGCAGCCCGTCTTGTCCCTTGGAAACATGAGCAAAGTTGTGATGGGGTCAAGGCCGACAAAAGCTAGACTATTGACGGTGGGTTCTGATTCGACATGTGCATTCATATCTCCAAAGTATGTGGCGGCTCTGAAATAAACGTTGTCAGGGAATCGGAGGCAATCGTCGCTGATTTTCTCATGTGCTTCCGTAACTAATTTATTCGGTATGTCAGGCAGCCAGGAATCGGCGAAATGAGCAAATGTAGCGCCATAGAGAGCCTGGATGTAGCTGTAGACGCTTTTGATTGCCTCAAACTCCCAGGCTGCGAGGTGACTGTAAGCGGCGGTCACAACTTTGTGTGATCCTTCTTCTCCCAAGAGGTTGATCTTACACAGAAACTCGTACCTCAGGAATGCTTGTATTAGTCGTCTTCTCTCGTCATCGGTCAGGGAATACATCTTGATGACTTCTTGGCCGATTTCTTTATTTCGAAAAAATAGCCGATCTCGTTTGGAAGAGAGATCTGGAAGACATAAGTAGGCTCGAGGGGGGTACTTGGATGTCGCCTTGGTTATATAATCTTCAATGTATGTTGAGAGACGATCATAGAGTCTGTTAAGAGATTCGATAGTGGCGTGGTTGATTGGGCGAAAAGGGTCCGGGAGTTGTCCTTGCGACCATCGTTTGACGTGACGCTGAACCTCTATCCAGTCAGCTTTGGGAAGAGGTCCATCCTGCTGAGGAAAGAGGATAACCGCTAAGGCGTCTTGTAACAGGCCATCCACAAGCTCGGCCTCGAGGAAAGCTCGCTGGATCACGCTCTTTGACTCTTGATACTGCGTAAGCATGGATGGAGACGCCTCAAGAAGTGGAGCAATACTCGACCTTTTTTTGAGATAAAGGAGAATCTTCAGGCGTATTTCTGGTGGGAGAGAAGAAAAGATGTCTGTCATGGCGGTAACTGTGTTGTGAGGATGTGTCTGGTGTTGTGTTTTCAATTGTGGTTTTCCTGATGGGGAGAACTGGAAAAACCTGGACGAAAGGTTTTTATCTGTCTTAATGACAAGGCATACTTTAAAAAATGAGCCATATCGGAAGGCATTTAAGTTAAATGCTATTTTTATGATCAAAATCTTGGTTAGGTTACGGGATTTTACGACATTGAGTTTTGACGCTGTCATGTATTGCTAACTGTCTTTTATTATTGGAGCTGATTACTTTTCAAGAGACCTTATCAGCAGTGAAAAAGTTTTATTAAATTATATACTTCTTCAACTTCTTTATGCAAAGGACATAATGCGCAATTATAAGTAGCCACTCCTTTAGCCTAAGCCCAGCAGTTGTAAGTTGGACAACCGTCGTGCCTGCCAGATGAGTCAGTCACATGACAACATAAGTTGCCCAAGTCTAAGTCAAGTCGTGTGAATGCCAGCGGCTCAACCGGCTTCAAGGGAGGACTCGTCGAGATTAAGTTTAAACCCGTGCGAGAAGTTGATAAAGAGTCTTATGTTTCTATGACGGGGCGCATGCAGTATTTAGAGGCTCTAGAAAGGGGTCAGGTCCACCTTAGATAGAACTAATAGCATGTTACATTGTAATTATCTCTTATTTTCTATACCTCCTCAAGGAGTAAAATAAGGACTTACATGCGAAAAAAAGCTCCTATGCATTATATTGTTTTATATTAAATCCTTTTATAGACTTAGGTAATTCACTATATAATCTAGCGTCCTATTATATCGTCTATCTCCTCTATGTTAATATGTGATTCAAAACTTTTACACAATGACATTCTTTGCCTTCAGTTCTGAAAGTTTCCATTCTAACTCAAGGTTTAAACAACTACCAGTTCCATCTGGGATACAGTGGAAAACCCCTCCGCGGTTTCAACGGCACCCGCCAAGGAGAAGCACCACAGCAGGCAAACTCCCAGATATTCCCATCGGATATCAGACGCTGCAACTCCCTCTTGGTCATGGAGCCCATCCACGGGCCTCATGAGAAGTGGAAACCGGGCTCCCTTGACTATGAAGACAGGATCCCCTACACAAGCTGCAGAAGGGACGAGCGCAATACGTCCAGGGTCGAGAAGACAACAACGCCAAGTATCCATTGGAGACCAATCTCGAAAGCCCATTTCCTGGAAAACCTGGTGAATCTCCTCAAGGTCAAATTCGTGAGGCAACTCTCTTTCTATTCTGTTCATTTCTTCGAAGGACGCAGTGTAGTTAGTCAGCAACATGACGCTTGTAACATGCCAACCAGAAACGCGGAGGATGTCTTCTTCTTCGTAGGACTGCTGTGGCGCGAGAAAGTTTGCCGGCAGACGCTGGGGAATAAGAACCAATGGATCTCGAATGCTGACTATGCTGTTTGGCGTGCAAGACTGCCAGTCGGGGACCCAGGATGCGAACCGATACGGGCGTGGTTGCTCGGAAGGCCTTCTGATCAGAGCGAGAATGTCCAAGTTTCCCGTACCGTTGATGATGAACTTTGTGAGATACTGATAAACCGTAGTAAGGCTCTTGGAGTAGTCGACCTCGAACGACAGTAGATCCAGCGTTGGCGTTGTATTGGATCCCGACGAGCCTACTAAACCATGCGATATCCCTTCTACTCGTCTTAGTGGGCGTGCCAACCCAAGAAGCGAGTAAACCTTGTCTCTGGGATCGGTCGCTTCTGAAAACTTGCTGACGACAAGCAGCTCAAGTATCCCACCGGCTATGCTGCTGTAGATGCTGTTTGATGGAACCATTGCATGCATCATGGGCTCGCCAGCTGACCAGCTCCGCTTCAGCCCCTCTAAGATCTCGAGTCGGAGTTGCAGCAGCGCAGGCTTTTCGAACTCAATCCCAAGGCGGCTCTCCAGGATTGTCTCGAGTGACCGTAGTCTTCTGTATCCTCGCTTGAAGGCCGTCCATTTGATGATTTTAGAGCCACAGCAGACAATGGAGCCTCTAGTGCCGATGATCTCTTGTCTTATCCAAGATCTCTCGAACCAAGGCCGACAAAGAAGTTCATGGAGACCTGCGTATATGGCTCGCAGTGTTTCGATACACTCTTGGTCATGGGCCCGATGGAGTGTCGACTCACGGATTTCCTCGTTGTTCACATAATCTAGAAAAACCATTGCCATATGTGTGCCTTTCGTGGCCGTGCCCAAATGGACGACAACTCTTCGAGACAATCTATATATCTCAAACATTTGCTTGACTTGGCGATTCTTCTCTGCGGTGTCGTATTGGTTGATGCACAGACCGTCGATCCATAGTAGACGGGGTCTGTCCTTTAACCTCAGGCATCGTAGCGCCTCGTATAAGCTGGCTGTGACGGGCATGGCGACCTCGGGCGTTTCGTAAGCTTCGCCCGTTTCCGAAAGTCTAGCTCCGCGACAGAGAACTTTGCGCGAGAGGATGGGCGATCCCCAGTGGTACGAGACGGCTTCGTAGTGAGTCCATTTGGTCAACCGCGCATTTCTCACGTCACCAGGCCTTCTTTTCCCCCGGGATGGATCGAATAGTAATTCGGGCAAAAGAGTGCATTGCAGTGGTGTGTCTCCCTCTCCTGGATCGAGGACGACAACCCGAAACCACCCAGGACGCAGTGGCGTGTACAGCTTCGCAGCTGCTTCCGCTGCAGATGCAGCTTCATGCGAAGGTTCCGGAAGTGGCCTTTCAGGCGAGTCTCGGGCAAGGAAGGCTTTGACTTGTTTGGCCTTGAGCCAACAATCTGCTTCACATTTCATGTCCCTGTCCCGCTCTGTTTGAAGAGATATTTCAGATGAGGAAGAGAAGGTGCTGGAAGCGTCCCCGTTGATGACTGGTCGGAAGAAGGCGTACAAGTCCTTGTATTTGACGGCGCGGGGTCGCTCATAACCATCCATGCCTAGAGTCAAGTTTTGTCCCTCTAGCTTGTCCAGCAGCTCCCTCTCTTGGGGTGAGGACCGATCCATGGTAGTGTGACGGGTTGGACGTGACGGGTTGGACGTGATGGGTTGGATGGGACGGGTTGTGATAGCTTCTATCTCGGACATGACCCTTCGTTCAAGTGATGGTGAGGGGTTATTGAAGGTTGTCCTCTTGCCCGAGTGCAATGGTGCTGCCTAAGCTCAGCCACTGGCGTTGAGATGCTCAGCCCCGGCTTGGCGATAAACTCACTGTTGGAGTGTTGCCTCAATGCTTCTCTAACTTCGCCGTCCTACGATGCATGACCATTATATGCAAATAATGGAGCAAGTCCTTCACCTTGAGACTGGGATTTCTTATAGAAGAGCATTTTTCAATACCTATTTAAAGCAAGGTCACGGGATATTTAAAATAATAATTACAAACACCCTGGTCGTTGATAAGCTCGGGACACGTGATGCGAACCGCACCAGCGGGGATATCTTAAAGCGGCTTACTCTGGACAACAAAATATCCTCATGCGTGATATCATCACTGTCAACAGCCTTGGCAAGGGACTAAGGGTAACTCTAGTAAGTTTGAGGACATCTTTCGAGATTCTTGTCGATGGCTACCTAATCATAGTTTAAGCGTAGCAATAGGCCTATCTTCAACATGACGTGCGACGTATGTGAAACCATCAGCGACATATACTCAGCCGGTTTCGAGGAATGGGATGAAGAGATCCTCGGGGAAGCCTCGACCGTGCTGAACAGCAACTGTCCTCATGCAGAGTCCCTCTGTCGCGCTGCCAACTTTGATAGGCCAATAACCGACTTCCCAAATGAGCTTTTGGCGATAAAGAAGGAAGGGAAGCAGACGGGCGTCCGTTTAGGACTTGCGCATTTGACCCCTGAAGACGAAATAATCTTTGATAATGTTTCTACAACTTACATGGACCTTGTATCACCGAAAGGTTCCGTCGATCACCCTGGACAGGGCATCTTGCCTGACCCAAAGTGGATTGATCTCGACATCATCCGCGGCTGGTTCTCCGTCTGCAAGAACTCACATCAGTCACAATGCAGTGAACCACCTTGGCTGAAAGGAGTCGAGCCTGCCGATCCCGAGTGGTTCATTGACGTGGTTGACGAATGCATTGTATCTCCTCCAGGAAGGGGAGTGGACTACGTTGCCTTGTCATACACTTGGGGACTTGGTCGAAATCTCAAAAACACAAAGGCCACCCTCAGCGAGCTGAAACAGCCCGGGGCTCTACGTGTGCCAAAGTTTGCGAATCAACTACCGGAGACTATTCGAAACACCATAGACATTGTCAGATTACTCGGCGAACGATATCTTTGGGTTGATGCCCTGTGTATCATCCAAGATGACCCCGCGAGTCTTGGCCGGAATCTGAACCAGATGCAGCTTATCTACGCGAATTCCACATTTTGCATCATGGCGGCTACTGGATGTGGTGCTGAGTTTGGTCTCCGTGGTCTCAAGGGCCTTTCCCCAGAAAGAGATCTCGAAATGCGCATCTACGACCTGGCAGATGGCAACAGGTTGATAGCAAAGCCGCTATCCCAGGATCCAACTGCGGGGACCAAGTACTCTTATCATCAGCGCGGCTGGACCTTTCAAGAATGGCTTTTCTCCCGTCGACGTTTGGTATTCAATCATGGTCCTTTAATGTGGCAATGTCAATGCGCACGGTGGCAAGAGACAGCCAAGATTAATCCAGAGGCTGATGCTCAGTGGAGCCGAATGCATCGGACCAAGGAATCTGCTCTAGATCCCTCGCCCAGTATCTGGAATTTCATGTCAATGGCCTCAACGTTCAACACCAAAGCATTGACTATGCAAGAAGATGCACCGAAAGCGTTTGCGGGGATACAGGCTATGCTTCACCGTGTACACCCTGGCGGTTTGCTGTATGGGCTGTCTGAGTTCTTTTTCGACATATCTCTGGCTTGGGCAAGCCTGTACTCCAACATCCAGAGAAGAAGAGGGTCAAATGCGGCAAATGCGCTTCAGGATGGGCTTCCAAGCTGGTCATGGCTAGGTTGGGAGGGCGATGTCAACTTTCCTAAAGATGCCGAGTTTCAAGTCATGCAGCCATGGAATTATCATGAGCAGAAGGTTGGCTTCCGAGAGCCCGTCACAGAATGGTTTACAATGGCCACCCCTGGCTCAACCAGCAGAAGGAAGGTGAGATCTGAATGGTACAAGTATAAAACTAGCTTCACAGCAAATACTTCAACAGAGATACCTCACGGGTGGAAGAGGCAAGATTACAACCGACAACATCATCCTCACGACTTTTACCCTCCCGGTGGCGAACCGAAGGACATCTTCTCTCACGAGCTCAGCCCCCAACATGGTTTCAAATATCCCTTACCGGTTCTGAACTGGGCGGATACACCATCATTGACTGACCAAACTCAGTACTTGTGGTGCGAAACTAGTCGAGCCCACTTGGTATCATCGAAGACGACCATTCTTCGGGTCGAGGACTATGAGCGGCGTGTCCGCTTCGTGGAAGGCAACAGTACAATTCTTTCAATTACAATGCCTGATATGGCGAGTGTTGAGGAAATGATGGACGACAAGAGACCAAGCACCCTAGAGCTCGTGGCTTTCGCTAGAGGATGGTCTACTTGGCTTGGCTATGATGTCGAACGAGCTTATAATGAAGGCAGCACAGGTTTGCAAAAGCCTTACCTAATGATGTGACGAGACTACTGACTTTGTTAGGCAAAATGAGAATACCTGGCATGGACCCGCGTGATTGTTACTTTGTTTTGTGGGTTGAGAGAAGAGAAGGTGTATCCTATCGGCTAGCATCCGGCGAGGTTCTGGCGAGTTGGTGGGAGGGGAATACAGACAAACAACTCGCCCAAGTGCTCCTTGGATAGACATTAAGACATATCAGGGTATATTTTGATGTCGCCGCTTGCATTTATTTCATCTTCTACGTGAGTTGAGATGAGTCTTCTTTTATGAGATGAGACTTGCCGGACTCCCCTAAGGCGGAATGTCTGGATGCTTGGTTATCCTCTGCCTGCTTCAAGGTAAAAGGAGGTAGTCTTTGTCACAAGATAGCGAATTAGCTAAGCTGAGGCAAATGAACTCGGAGTTTGAAATGCAATTAACTAAATGAAGAAGTCAATTACTCGGTCGATTTTGAGTTTCCTCTGGATATTTTCTCACTTAATTACCTACTTCACTGGGACAAACGGAATTGACAAACTCGCGTGATATGCAGCTCTAAAAGGCGCATCCACACCATCGTTATTCATTTAATCTCAAATAGAAGCACTTTTGTTGATGGTGTTTTTGACCGATCGGCAGTCTATGAAACAAAGCCGATAACATAAATGGAAGTTCCAATTCGTGATTGGTCAGTCCTGGTCGGTCCCACAGCTTGCCCCTGAATGACTCCCTAAAACGGACAAGCCAACCTACGGCAAAACCTCCCAATCAAGCAGCTCGCCAAGAATCCCAGAGGCCCTTTTGTATCTCAAAGACCTTTTGCTGCGAAGAACTCCATTTCAGTGCCGAGTTATCCAGAGTCGTATATGTCACTCGTGATGGTGCCGAGTTATCCAGAATCGTGTGTTTGTCACTCCAAACTCGTGATAAGAGCATTTAGATAAATACCACTCGCCCTTTTCCTTGGCAATCCTTCCACATCCCAGCATATTATTCAATCTTTCTTTCTTTAAAGGTAGAGGACTATAGGTGCTCCTCCAAGCCCAGCATGCATCTCTCCTCATATCAGTGCCTCTGGCTGGCGTTGTCGGCTCTGCCCACAGCATTTGGCAAGTCGTTCTCACACCATTCCAAGGTGCCAAATGGTTGGCAAGTCGACGAAAACGCCCGCATCTCTGATGCAAAGCAGCAAGTCTTCAGCATTGCACTGACTATGCAAAATGTGGACCAGCTGGAGTCAAAGCTGCTTGATCTTTCCACTCCTGGGGGCGAGAACTATGGCCAGTGGTTGTCACACGATGAAGTCAAGTCAACGTTTTCTCCTTCGAAAGAGACCGTTTCTAGCGTCACAAAGTGGCTCAAGTCCAATGGCGTCAAGCACTACAAAGTGAACGGCGCTTTCATTGACTTTGCCCTCGACGTTGCCGGAGCCAACTCCCTGCTGGGAGGTGACTATCAATATTACGTCAAGGACGGCCAGACCAAGTTGCGAACCCTTTCGTACTCTATCCCCAATTCCCTGGCAGAGCACATTCAATACGTGGATCCAAGCACCAACTTCGGAGCCACCTCGGCCTTCACCCCCGTCCCTCGTCCATCGCGGACTACTGTCACCAAGCGCAACGATGCAGCCTCAAAGAGCTCAATTGATGCTTCATGCCAGACAAGCATCACTCCTTCTTGCTTGAAGCAACTGTACAACGTCGGAGACTACACCCCCGACGTCGAGTCCGGAAGCAGTATTGGCTTCAGCAGTTTCCTCAACCAATCTGCCCTCTTCTCTGATGTATTCCAGTTTGAGGACAAGTTTGGTATCCCCAAGCAGAACTTCACCAAGGTCCTGATCAACAATCCGATCAATGACCAGAATCCCGCCGCGAAGAACTACGGCGAGGCTAATTTGGATGCTGAGAACATTGTGGGAATCGCTCATCCTCTTCCTTTTACTGAGTACCTCACAGGAGGTTCACCGTGAGTTCAGTGTATCAGTTGAAATTTCTCAGGAGCTAACATCAGCCAGACCCTTCGTCCCCAATATTGACCAGCCTACCGCTGCTGACAACCAGAACGAGCCTTACCTGCCGTATTTCCGGTACCTCTTGACCCAGAAGGATCTTCCTGCCGTTATCTCTACCTCGTATGGTGACGAAGAAGACGTATGAAACCCCCCGTCCCTTTCGTCTGGATTATCTAACATCACCGCAGGGCGTCCCACGAGAATATGCCACTCTCACCTGCAACCTCATTGGTCTTTTGGGTCTCCGAGGTATCACCGTCATCTTTTCTTCCGGCGATCTTGGAGTGGGTGCTGGATGTTTGGCTCCTGACTACAAGACTGTCGAGTTCAACGCCATCTTCCCCGCCACCTGCCCTTACTTGACCTCTGTCGGTGGTACTGTTGATGTCACTCCTGAGATTGCCTGGGATGGCTCGTCTGGAGGATTCAGCAAGTACTTCGCCCGACCTAGTTACCAGAACCATGCCGTCAAGACATACATGAAGACTGTGTCAGACAAGACCAAGAAGTACTACGCTCCTTACACCAACTGGAACGGCCGAGGTTTCCCTGATGTCTCTGGACACAGTGTTTCACCTGACTACGAGGTTATCTACGCTGGGAAGCAGGCCAGAAGCGGGGGTACCAGTGCCGCCGCTCCTGTCTGGGCTGGTGTTGTTGGTCTGTTGAACGACGCCCGATTCCGGGCTGGTAAGGGAAGCTTGGGTTGGTTGAACCCTCTCATCTACAAGTATGGACCCAAGGTCTTGACAGATATTACTGGGGGCTACAGCATTGGATGCGACGGCAACAACACTCAGACCGGCCAGCCGGAGCCCGCCGGATCTGGTCTTGTTCCCGGCGCTAGATGGAACGCTACTGTTGGATGGGATCCTGTGACTGGATATGGCTCTCCTGACTTTGGAAAGTTGAAGGACCTAGTTCTGAGTTTTTAAGTTGATGAGCTCAGGTTAAAGCAGCACCAGCTCAGGATCATGGGCGAGAGAGGAAATCATGGGTGTCTAGATTCCATCTTCTGGCTCAGTTCCCATCAAGGGCCGATCTGCCACTATAGTAAAGAACACTTTGGCGTCTATATTTGTGGCGGTGTATACCTGTTATGACTGTCTACCGGCAACCACGTAGAAACTGAGAGAAGAAATGGCAACCTTCGTAAGCGGCCCATTACTTCATCGATTTTGCTTATGAAGCTCCATTGAGGTTACCCAAACAACGCGTAGAATAGTCAGTCCCGCAATGACGATAGGTGTGATCTGCCCAATCGAATAAACAGGTGATGTGAGGCGAACTGACTGCATCGTGATGGTGCGTTCAGCAGCCACCAGGCTCAAACAAGCAAATGCGCCATGCTCCAGATACAGCTGACTGACTGTAGTCGGGAGCTCCGCATGCATCCTGAATCCTAGCTTCACGTATTCATCTTCAAATTCGAAACTCTTGTGGTTACAGCTTTCACACTGTTTGCATTTCGGGCAAGGTTCGCAGCGCAGCTCTCTCTCCGAGCAGCAAGCTAATCTTCCACAGTGTTTGCAGGCTGGGGAAGACTGTATGCAGGCATCGCATTCGCAAGAATCCGGGTCGTCGTTGTGGTTTCTGTCCCTACAGGACCTGCAGAGCCGTGATAGATTTTCATCTTCCCACCTCAGAGCCTTGTCGTACGACGCTGTTTTACTCATTGAGAGAAACCATGAATGCGCAGTACTCAGGCACCTTAGGCTATAGTAGATCCAGAAAGGAAAGACTTGGTTAGGATGCGCTGTCGGGCAATTACTGAACCATGACCACCAGAAGGCGGAAAAGCATATGCAGCTATCCACGGCTAGAGTCTCCTGAGTGAAGCTGTGCATGATGATTCCGATAGTGACAAGCCCGAGGAGTTGCGCTACCATCACTGCTCCTACTTGCCATCGAGCGGCTAGTGTCTCCTTTTCCATCAGCTGCATGGAGAGAGCACTGTTCTGGACGTCCAGGACCATGGACCCGAGAATCGCATCGACCGGGGAGAGCTCTCCTTGAACCAGGGGACCAACGAAGGCCAGGGCCAACGACACGTGCATCCCCAAAAGTCCGCTTCCGAGTTCCTTTATAGCCGTGTGGCTATGGTGAAAGGAGCCCAATAGGGTTGAAAGGAAGAGAATGGCTGCTTGTGACCAGGTACCAGCTCGGACGCCATCCCCGATGATGTCTGCATCTGCAACCCAGCATTGGTGCTCCTCATCCAGGCGGACGTCTCTAGCTCCCACAAAGGTGAAGCCTCCGAGGAGGATAGATACAGCGCCCATCATGAGACCAGACATACGAAACATCCAGGCATAACACCACTGCTTGTCCTTGATCTCGGTCAACAGGTCCTGATCGGCAACAAAAATTTCCTGAGGCGGTCCGAAGCATCTATGAAGGAACCCAATATCGGCATTCATCTCTCGAATTTTTCCTTCATCTAGGAGAACGGTATCACTCGAGCCCGCAAGATCGCGATCGATGTAGCTCGCAACCTTCGATAACCTTTTGGTCATCTCTTTGACATCTTTAGAAGCTGGTTTGTCCCGACGTTCTTTAAGTGACCCTGAAATGCGTTCGGCGAGCTCCCTTATATTGAGAGATGACATAGATTGCCTTCGCAGCCATTTTTGACGAGAAAGCGTCTAACAGCATGTGAGTTCATCTGTCCATGGGTTACAGGGTGATCAGGCCATACCCATTTCTGATTATCGAACTTGAAAGTTTCAGGGCCATGTTCCTCATCTAAGAATTGGTTGCCAAACCGCCTGTGTAGCTGGCAAAGCGCCTCAAGCTTGAGTTGGACTCGCTGAAGCTGCTTATAACACTTGCTGTAGTGACCAATGGGGAAGTTCTCGAGGTCCGAGGTTCTTTGGTGCACCTTAGCACTCAAACGATGACGCAGAAATCCTTCTAGGGCAATAAGAATAAGCTTAATCGCTACCAAACCTATGGTTGTGTAGATTCCCACTTGCGGCGCGGCCATGGTTGTGGTCAACACGCGAGAAAGGGGTCAGGGTTCATCAACTCTGAGCCTAATTTTTGGACAAGAAACTCCAGCCAGAAATAGGATTTAAAGCACTCATGTTTTCAGCCGCAAAAATTTAAGCAAAGTCTCCTGACCTGACATACAGCTGCCGTCAGGTCCAGAATAGGCGTCATTGCTACCTTGAGGCGCATGCGCCAGAGACTATTGGCCACACTGCATGCAACAATAAGGAAGAGACTAACGAGGCTGGCTGAAAGCCCTATTAGGGAAAACTGGTGCCTGAATTCTGGCTTTTGTATGCATAGGTGCCTGAGCCTGCCACATGTCGTCAGATTGTCAAGAAATGGTCAGCAGCCACGCAGTTTTGCTGCCGTTGCTAACTCGCTATTCAAGTTAGGCTCCGACATCTGCGCAGTTAATCATTCTAGAAGTTGACAACCAAGCTCTCTGATAGACCCACGAAACACTCTTCTCATGGACGAATGCGTTCGTCTTGAAGAAGCCCTCCAGGCCGAAGAAGAACGATCACCACGACGCCGGCCTGCCCGCCGCAGTTCCGGATGGCCATTTTCCTTCGAAGACTTTGGGAGAACGGACGAGATTCGGCTTCCACCTGTTTCCCCAGGACTAGCAGCCCTCTCACCAGGCCCGCCTGCACGATCCCCTCGCAGGCGGGAAACGAACCCGTCATCGCCTCGCACCGAAACTACAAGCAGGGAAGAGCGACGCACGATCTATTCGACGCACTCAACCTCGAAACACCGCGACAAACGCACCGAGGTCACACCACAGTCGCCAACCCTTCCCAGAGCCTTCTCCCTCACGGATTTGGGCGATTCGCAAGATAGCAGAAATAGCCATCGTCGCTATAACTCTTCGATATCGCCGCGAACGAGAAACAACGCGCCACAGAATCGAGAGGAGGAGCGCTCTATTCGTCCCGAGAATGTGACGCCTGCTGGTAGTGGGACTCCAAGAGCTGCGTCTAAGCCTAGACTTCTGCAGATAGTAAGTGAGAGCCACATATAACATTCAAGTTTGGGTATAATATCTACTCTTATTCTCTAATCTGCACATATCTCGTCGAATGCATATGTCTGACAAATCTGTCTACAGCCTGAGCTCGTTGCTATACTCCGACATGAAGAGACCGCTGGCCCCTTGATAGAAAGTCTTCCTCAAAAGATCGGAAGTCTAGGGATCACATTCAAAGCCGTGTGTAAAGCTTGGGCTCCAGTGAAACTCAACACGACTCCTCCGCAGCATAGAATTCTGGTGATGCTGGAAATCGACACGGTATTTCCAACAATATGCTATCTAAATATTTACCAAGTCAGAGCCAAATTCAGCTACAAAGCTGATTATACGGGGCCTGGACCCAGAATAGCTAAACGGGCTCAAAATCCCTTGAACAAGGGAGATCCAGGGACACGAGGAGAGAAAGAGTTGATCATGGACGAGATCAGTGCTGAAAGCAAGTTCACCTTGGAGCAAAAGGACTTCAAAAGTGGCGAGATAGTGATTCATGTGGCTCTACTCCTAGAACAGGATCAGCAGAACGCAACAAAATCGTTCCATGCTGGGTTTAAGTTCTTTGTATCAGGCAGTGCTCTGTATCGCATGCACGAGCAAGGAGGGGAGGAGGAAGATGTCGAGCTCTTTTTCGAGCCTGGGAAGCTTGGAGAACATCGCGAACACCTAGTTCCAAAAGATCTTGACTTGCTTAAGCTTCTGCAGAGTTGGGTAAGGTCTGGGCGACCAGGTAGTGCTTTATAGACTTGTAGAACACATATACCTGTGAGGTTCCAGCTTTTATATGTTGAGCAGCTACACCAAGGGACGAAATGTCACCATCCAACGCTCATCCTCCCACTATTTGATCTCCCATGGCTATGGGCGGCTCGGGCATTTTCTTAGGTCAAGTGCTTGTGACTTGGGGGAGAATCCCAACTCTTGAGACTAAAGCAAGTTCCTCTGGTATGTCGGTGCTGAACACATGGTTCTAGCTAGACATCTTGTTATGGTAAAGTCTAGTGCGGGCGTTGGTTGCATTTTGTACGTGCAGCAGTAGGAAAAAATGAGATAGGCATAAATCTTCGGTGGCATGCTTGTCATGCCTTGATTGAGGTATTCATGGACTCCAAAAACAAGACCAGGAGCTCTAGACTCACTGTAGTCATTAAGAAGATACGATTATGTGAGTAGATAAATTGATGTTAGAATGGTGAAACTACCCTATCAACTTCATCTCGTACACGCTTCAAAACTCCCATCAACTCCTAGCTCATCGAAACATCTTTATCATTTTCATATCATCAGGGGCGACCATTATCATTACTTATTTCTCAGTAGCAGTTTCGTTTTCTTCATGCTCGTGGCCAATCTTGGCCTCGACGTCGCCCTGTTCGGCCTTGGTCGTGAGGCTAGTCGCGACACGAGTCTTCCAGGCGGGAGTCCCGAGATAAGCAATGCCATTGGGATCCTCGAACATGTGTTCGGTCTCCTCAAGGGTCTTGCCGGCAGTCTCGGGGAACATGAAGAAGACGTGGATGAACATGGCGACGTTGAAGACACCAAAGATTAGATAAGTCTTGTATCTGGGAGTTGTTAGTGGCTGAGACAATTTGAGGTTCGTTGGAGAGGATTCTTACCGAATGTTCTCAAAGGCGACGGGAGTGAACAGACCGAGAGCAGTGTTGAAAGCCCAGTTAGCCGAAGTAGCCAAGGCAACACCCTTTCCTCGGAGTCTGAGGGGGAACAGCTCAGGGGGATAAGTCCAAGATGCGGGGCCCCAAGTGGGAGCATATGAAGCGACAAAGAGGTATGTGCAGGCGATAAGACCCTTTGCAGCGGAGCCAGAGACTGTCATCGAGACCTCAGGGACACCGTCCTTGCCACCGGGCCAGACAACACCATTGCCGCCCAAGATGCCAGCATTGGCAAACATCCAGATACCCATAAGAGCGCTACCGGCGAGGAGTGTTGGGCGTCGTCCCCAGTGATCCATCCAGATCAGGGCGGGAACAGTCATGAGGACATTGATGATGTACTGGATAGACGAAGCCAACAGGTTGGCGTTACCACTGAATATGTTAGTAATTGATAGTAAAAGACGCTGATGGTACTGACCTGTAGCCTGCCATGGAGAACACGTAGGAGATGTAGTACACTGGGATTGGTTAGCGTCAAGCTGTTCTTCAACAGTGGTAGCCAAAACATACTCATAACGTTCATGCCGGTAAGCTGGGACCAAATCTGGGTAAACAGTCCAATAAAGGTTCGGTTGATCATGCGGGGCTTGAAGAGATCAAGATAGGTAACATCAGAGATAGAGGCCTCAAAAGCGCACATATCCTTGATGTCCTGAAGCTCGAGAGCCACAAAGGGGTGGTTGGGATCGCCATGGCCGTGAACAAGAGTAAGCACAGCACGGCAGTCCTCCCAACGATCCTTTCGAGCGAGCCAACGAGGAGACTCGGGAAGAAGCATCATCATGAAGAAGAGGAAGATGGCAGGGACCATCTGCAGACCCCAGGGGATACGCCAAGAGGCAGTGTTGTAGTTGCGCGAGTTTTGCTCGCCGATGAAGGAACAGCCGTAGGAGATGTAGTACATGATCAGGATACCCCAGGTGATGGCCCATTGTTGCATACCGATGAACCGACCACGTTTGGAGGGAGGAGAAATCTCGGCGATGTAGACGGGGACCTGAGCAGATTCGATACCGACGGAGAGACCGTTGATGACACGACCGACAACCAACATGCCAATGTTCTGGGAAGCACAGGAGATGGTTGATCCAATAATCCTAGCAATAAGGTCAGTATTAGTTTGTCATTGAGAAAGGCCTTCGCTCACCAGATAATACAGCCGACCATGATGGAATACTTCCTACCAAGACGATCACTGAGCGGACCAGAGATCAAAGCACCAAGCCAAGAACCAGCAGCCATACTAGCCGTGATACCACCTTGGTGCAGAGACTTGGGACCACTGCAATCATCATCATCGGTAAAGGGCGGGCCCTTGGGTCCCTGATTGAAGTAGCACTTGTAAGAGTTCTCGCCGAGCTGTGCAGACACGGACGAGATATCGAAGCCAAAGAGGGCTCCACCAACCACCGCGACACCGGCGATGGCGTAAATATTGCCAATGGGCATATTGAGTGTTTACTCGTGTAAGAGTTGTATAAGTGTTGTGTGCATGTGACTGAAGGGTGAGTAAGGAGAGGAGAGGGATACAAGGCCAAGGAAAGAGCCTCAATATATGTCAATCTTCTTTGAGTCCCAATATCCAGAGCCTCGGGTTATCGGCGCCGGGCGGCGTCACGTTACGGTTGCAATGAACGGAGGTTGTACGGCATTACGTTCTGGGGGAAGGGTGGGGCCATTGGGGAGGATTCTCAATACGGCGACTCTGAAACCGAGAATTCAAGTTGATCACTAACATCAGATCAGCCTGAAAATGCAGTATTTTTTCGTTATTTCACGCTTTAAACTCTGGACAACTACCGAGACATGTCTAGCATTTGAAGTCTTTTAACTATAAATTCCGACAAATCCGATCATGTCTCAAACACACAGGCTCCTCCAAGACATTTCCCACAGTTAACAGCATCGTACCTCGATCACCTCAACCCGCAATCATCCCCGTAAGCACCCTCTACCCCGTGACGCTCAGACAAGGACCGTTTGTCTGCCACCGCGAGATCGACGCTGCACGAGATGGCCTTGATGCCGTGACGTTGCATCTTAACGGCCGAGAGTTTCGCCGGAGACAGCACCATTCTCACTTCTAGAGCCTCTGCAGGCCTCGGCACCACATTGCCGGGCCCTGACGTCGGTGGTGTTATCAATCCCCTGTCAGCCCCCCCCTCGTGCCATTTATACCAATCATGATGACCCGTCAAAACACTGGATACCGCGGCGCTCCAGAGCCGCTTCATGACAAGACTGGTCTTGTGTTCCCCGGATCTCCACAGGAAAAGGTCCGATAGAAGTCAATAAGCGCAGCAATGAGACGCAATGGTTCATTCAGTCAAGGGGAGAAGCTTATACGTAACCATAGAGCAATTGGTCCGGGGAATGAAGAACTCACAATATGTGTACCCCTGTCGACAAATGCTGCTCGACCCATGACCATTGTCGGTGTTATATCCGAGCAACGTCCAAGGCGACCAAGCAAATCATTTCTCCATGGAGCTTGCGGCAATGGCCACGATGCCAAGTTCTTGGCTGATCATGACAGGGGAAAGGGAAAACAGGCTGAAATGAAAGAGGAAACAAGGTCGATCAAGGTGTAGTGTCATCTGTGCCAAGGCGGCCCCGGTCTGCCTAAGAAACCCGGTCCCTACACCAATCAGTCTAGGCAGTGAGCGTCCCGTAGGGTAATCCTTCAATTCTGCATCACGATGCTTTTTCCCATCATCAATCCCATGGTAACTCTTGGCACCTGAAGAATAAGATCGGATGTCTTAGATTAATCAGTCCATCTTGCTTGACACGAGGAGATGAATCCAGTGACCCCGGAGTTCACCGTACTCACTTTTGACAATGTAACCATCACGCAGTTACCGACTTTCCGAAAAATGTCCCCGCTTCATAACCTCAAAGAAAAACCATTCATTTGTGCGATGGGGACTATGGAGTTCCAAGGAGAATTCAGGCACCCGACCCGAGAGTGGGCGGCCAAGCATTACCAAGAGATCAGACCACCAAGGACAAGGATCAGAGATTGAAGGTGGTCGGCCCCGAGCATCATGATCGACCCGGCCGACCTGTGGACCACGGACTTGAGCGGCCGACAGGGGTAAATACGACAGTTGATTGGCACGGCTAGACGGCTGGCCAGTTGATCGTTTACGACAACATCATTATTCTCAGTTCATGCAACGGGCCACGAATCCCGAGGTTCAAAGTTTCTAGAATTTTAGAGAGAGCAGGTGATTACCAACTTCGTATCTTTCTAAAATGCTGTTCTGCCCTGCTCCCCGAAACCTCCCATAAACAACTCCATGTCAGACCATTCAGGCATCGTCACGTCCCCTCCTGGCATGAACTGTGTCATGGAGCCTTCAATTGTCCCAAACCCAGGAAAAGGCAAAAAGTCTATCAAGCCCTCCATGGAGCCAAGTGTCATCGCTTGACCAAACTCGGACTGAGAGGTATTCATCATCCCAGAAGCATGATGAGTTACGCTGTTGATGTTTGATCCTGCAGGGGGCGAACTGGGTGCTTCGTTGGGGTTAATCGCACACTCAGAAAACGTGTCGACGACTTGAGCGAGTCGCTTCATGGACCCTGATTTTTCAGTGCGACTTATCACGCCGCGGAGTGTCGAAACGAGATGCCTGATTCTGGTCTGCAATGAGGCCTCTTCATCATCGACATCTTCAGTGCTCTCGCCGGGACAAAGCCGCAGTAGTCGAAGGATTAGAACCATGGCCGAACAATAGGCGTAAAATATGTCCAGACCAGAAAGACCATTGATAACATCAAAATGGTCTAGCAGAATGATCAAGTAACTCAGCTGACAAGCATGCTTGACGCACACAGCAGCATGAAGAGGCACAGATGGCGCTGACGATTCCGTGGATGATTTTCGCGTTAAAGCGACGTCGCGAAGGAGCAGAGGACGCGTTGCCACGATGGCAATGTAGTGAAACTGAACGTGTAAAAGAAGAACGGCGCGAAGTTGAGCACGCGTCTTCCACGCCAAGGACACTTTGAGATCTTCCATATCCATAGCGTTGGCGTTGTCAGTCAGGCCCGAGCCCAAACTCTTGACCCAAGGAACGTCAAAGCCAGGGGCCTTGCTAATCTCGCTTTTCCATGTTTCCAGGGCACTCATAATCTCGTCAAGGGTAGGTGCCGAAGAGACACGAGTCGTTTCAACGTGAAGAAGACGCGTTCTTGCCAGGATCCCTTGGAGTTTGAGTGACCAGGACACAAGCTTGGCATCTGTACCGATGCCGCCATCGACAAACCCTTCTCTTGGTGGGATTATCTCGACATCAAGTTCTTGTAGCCCACTTGGTCGACCAAGGCTCGAAGCCAAGAACTGTTCAAAAGAGTAAAGAGTACAAAATACCCATTTCCGGATTTCTCTCTCAAGGGGGCGAAAAGAGGAGCTCATGTCTGATCGATGAAGACCGAGCGCAAACGAGATACGAGTTGCAGTTCCCGTGAGATTCCAGGCTGCATTCCTCTCATTGTTGTTGTGCAGAAACAAGGCCAGTAACAGCAGCACCCGCACATTCGTGAGTGAGCACTTGGAGATGAATTGTGGTAACAGAGCTCGGGCGACTGTGACAGACTTTCGTCGAAGAGCTGCATGGTCCACACCTTGGATAGTTCTGTCCGCAATAGAGCCAAAAACAATCATCATGTGAAGACATCCAATCCAGCCCCAGTCTGGTAACGGGCGTCGTCGTGATGGTCCAGGTTGGGGATATCTCCGAGCTTGTACAATGTACAATTCGTACTCATCTTCGAATGTTGCTCGATGAAAGAGAGGAAAATCATCGTGGACGCTTTTGAAGTATGATTGAATCAGCTGTTCTAAAACGTCATTGGACGGGAGTTGTCTCAGTATCTCATTCATGTCGGCCGTTGGAAGGCGGGTGAAATCTCGCGCAATAGCAGAAGTGATTGAGCCAGGGGAAAGTCCATCCTGTGGAGCTACCTCGGCAGTGCCTCGCTGGCCTGCAGTATCGTCGTCTTGACCATCGGCTTCAAGAAGGCGAGAAGTGTTGTCCTGAGTAAACCTTGTCGAGCCTTCACGGCCGGGAGACTCGTGAGGGCTATTGTTGGCATCAACAAGCTTGCGAAGTTGATTCCAAAAGTTGAGTGTGCCTGAAGGACCGATGTAATGCTCGTGGCCAGAAACATCCTTTACTAGTGAAGCCTGAGGCTCCTCGCTCTGTGACTTAATCCCAGTTGAAGAAGCATCACTCTCTATAGACTGAGTAGTAACAGTAGAAACCTCAGGCCCAGTTGGAGTTCGCTGGGTAGGCGATTGCACGATATTCTCAATGGCAACTTGTTTTCGGTTGGGGTCGGCTGTGTTGGGCATGTCATATCCCATCCGCCGACCCAAGTTTTCAAGATCCTTGACCGTATCGAGAGTCTCATTTGGAAAGGCGCCTTTGACGATGGCCTCTAGACAGCGATACCTAACCTTGTATCAGCAACAGGTGCAAACAACCAGACTCCAGGGACTAACTTATCACTAAGATCATCCAAGCTCCCATAAAAACGCGTCTTCCGTGGCGCCGTGTAAGAGCAAGTCGCATTATGTTCCAGGCACGTCACGCATCCCGTACCAGATGGAGATGGAACACACCTACACCGTCGCTGAACCAGTCAATTAAGTCCTTTTCCGCCAAGAAGGATCCATACCTTGCGACAGCGGTCACAGCTTTGAGCATTCCGCTTCCGGAACTCGTCAGGAATCCGCCTTGTCCGCCTCTTGGCAGCAGTCGAAGTCTCGGATGCAGCATCCATAGCTTAAGATTGTCACAGGAGTCATCGAATCGATGTTACCATCCAGAGGAAGCACAAACTTGACGATGAGGGGTGCAGGGGGTATCGGAAGCATGCTTCCGACTATATCCGTAGATTGCATCAAGGCGAATGCGGGGATTGGCGATGATGTGATCGCACTAACCAACCCCCAATAGAAACTGAACTAGCCGACTCCTACTTCGACCTCCACTCTCGTCATGTTTCGTCGTATCGTCAGTTCAACTCCTTCGAAGCTATACTATCCTAGACGGAATCACGTTATAAGACAGTTCAGGATGGCGAGCACATTGACTCTGCCCGACTCCAGGACCTTGGCCTATGCGCTGGACGCCGCGCCAAAGGATGGGCCATTGGTGATCCTCTCCAACCCTCTCAGCGCCTCATTCTCGCTCTGGGACCACGTCGTCAAGGTCCTCAACGAGAATGGCTTCCGCACTCTGCGATATGATCAGCCTGGCCATGGGGGTTCATCTGCGCCAAAGAATCTAGAGGCTACCTTTGACTCACTGGCCGACGACGTGCACCATCTGTTGGAGTCGCTAGAAATCAAGAAGGTCGACTCATGGATTGGTGTCTCTATGGGTGCATCGACTGGTATCTATTTTACCACCAAGTATCCCAACACAGTCAGCAAGCTCGCCATCTGCGATACGATCGCGTCGTCGCCCGTCAACGCTGGCGTTGAAGATCTTTTTGCCGAGAGAGTGGCTGCTGCCCGAGAAGCCGGTAATCTTGATACAACGATCCAGGGTACTATGGAACGCTGGTTTGGCAAAGAGTGGCTGGAGAAGAACCCAGAAGAGGCTCAGCGTGTGCAAGCCCTCATGTCCAAGACAACCGTCGATGGTTTCGAAACATGCTGTAATGCCCTCAGCAGCAAGACTTTTGATCTAAGACCTCTTCTTGGAAAAGTCGGCGAATCAGTTGATGATGCAGTTGTCATCGTGGGCCAGAATGACGCAAACCTGCCCGAAGTTATGGCAGAGATGAGAACCAAAATTGATGAAGGATTCAAGGCTGCAGGAAAGGAAAAGCTCATTTCTCTGTTTATCATCAGAGATGCAGGACATGTCTGCTTCATTGATGGGCTGAAGCAGTTCACTGATATTATTCTAGCGTGGTTGACGGCTGATCAGAGGCGTCGTGAGATTGAGGCTCTCAAGTCAAAGCAATCTTAGCCAAATCGAGGTGATTAGGTGAGACACTTATCTGATTAGGACGAATAAAAGTCATGATTACCATGTTTATCTCGTGACGAAGACTATCTACTTACCTAGAACTGGGTGAGGTTGTAGGAATGGCGTGGTCTAATAATGAGGCTGTTTCGAAGGTTAAGGAAGACATGAAAGTGGTGTTGTTACTACTTCTATAATGCACTTTTACATAGTTGATAATCCGACCTCAAAGTGTTGGAGCTCATGGCAGTCTAATTACGCGCCGTCAAGACCCCTTATCATGCCTTCCAATTGATCAGGATCTTTGATCGCCGTTGTCAGATTATCAACGCCAGTTGGGGTTACAAGTACATTATCCTCGATACTGCCTTGAGTCAGTCTTTGTGTGTGGTCTCAATGAACATGCTACTCACCGAACACCGCCCACATCCCAGTATTTATCCAAGACATCCGAGTTGATGAGGGCCTTGTGTCCTTCGTCTTGAAGATATGGTCGGATAATGTGCTCGCAGAAATAGATCTAGAGGCTTAGCAGAAGCCGGGAAGGTGGAGGGGGGGCACTTACACCTGGTTCTACGGTGACTACACTTCCAGCTGGTCTAAGATAACGAAAGTATTTGTTCTTGTCGTCGAAATTGGGATTGCCCCTAACATCATGAGTATCAAGTCCGAGATAATGGCCAAGTCCATGAGGGAAGAATGCTAAGCGTGTCTGGGCATTGAGGATATTGGCCTTTGCGCCTTGGAAAATGCCGAGCTGAAGCAAACCCTCGACGGCGATTTCGTGGGCAAGCATATGGACATCTTCCCATCACACGCCTGCTTTGATGATGTTGATGCATTCTGTTTGCATCTTGTACACGATGTCGTATATCTGTCGAGATTCTTTCGTAAAGGTGCCTGTCAATGGAAAGGTCCTTGTCTATCTCGCGTTAGTAGTGCTAGGCGTTATGCAAACGTACACTTACGATGTCGGAGGCGCAGTTGTTCCACTCTGCTCCAGCATCAACCAACAGGTTCTGATTTCCTCTAAGAGGTTGATCATTAGCTTCGTAATGCAAGATGGCTCCGGCGCGACCAGCAGCCACGATGGGGGGATACGCCATCTTCTTGGCACCGCGTGCAACACAGTGGCCCAGAAACGTTGCCTCCAGTTGCATCTCGTTGCTTGCTTTGGAAGCTTGCTTCATGATGGCTTCATGACCGAGGCTTGAGATGATGTTTGCCTTTCGGATCATGGCTACCTCATAGTCATCTTTAACGACTCGACAACGGTCGGTGACGTCTTTGAGGATGGACGAGTCGACATTGCCAAGACCAAATGTGATGTCCGAGGAGACTTGGTCTGCGATGGTATAGACTGTCGAGTCCTGAGAGCCCGAAAGATCAGAGAGGACATTGTTGAGTTCAGTCGAAAACTTGACTTCATCAACGTCGAACTTCTCGAGCGCCTGCTGAGGGCTGAGAGGCAGACCAGACCAGACAACCTCTTCAGTGTCTGTCGGCGGAATGAACAGGGTGGACTTGGAAGAATCGATATCGTATAGGAGATAGCAGTTGCTTAGATCACAGCCTGTAAGATAGTAGAAGTGTCGACGCTGCCTAGGTACAAGGATGTCAGTTCAGCAAGCGCCCAGAGGTCAAGTGATGACACACCGAAAGGGTTCAAACTCATCGCTATCTTCTAATAGCTTGGACATTCGGCCTTCGAGATAGAGGTAGCTCTTGGCATTAGGAACCTTCTCTCGTAAGAGCTCCACGACCCTCGCCGCGTGAGACTTGCCGGGATACTTCCCGCTTAGGATTCGGTCCATGTCGTCGGCGAACATGACTGCCGGGTTTCCGAGGCTTATCTCTGACTTTCAGGGTCCAGAACAATTCAAGTCAGATGATTCATTTTCAACATTGTAATCTCATTGAGCCTCATGTATAGCTTTAAGTGGTTGCTACCTGGGTTGAGCATGCGTCGGCGAACTTGCGGTGGGGACGCCTCGGCTGAGGGAAACTCGCCGATCAGGGGCCCCACGGCGGCTCTTTGCGGCCCTATTTTTACCAGAAATCAGTTCGCCGACGGTTGCTTCGCCTGAGTAATACATGCAGCATGGATTGGTTATTAAACGAGGGTCTCAAGTTGGCCGAAGCTGACCTCGTCTACAGGTATCACATCCTGTTGGCTCGTTAGGGCTGGGTTACCCCGGTCCGTGACCAACAGTTGTTGGTGATGACTTGAACCCCCGGCATGTAAGAGCATGGGGGTGTTTGTGTGTGTGTTGGCTGTAATTGTGTCGTGTTGCAACTACGGACTGATGATGTCCTTGATATGGGACGCCCTCGAACTGGTAGCCTGTACCACCTCTACATTCATCTTTTCCTTGTACAACACCGGTGATTCTACAGTCCGGCCAGTCTTGATGAGTTCTGTGGCTTGTATAAAGAACGACTCGATGCGCAATATGACGGGCCGGAGAAGCACCTTGGCCGCAATGTCTTCCGTAGCCCCGAGACGCTGTAATGACAGGTGAAATTTTTCGAGTAGTCGATATGCCGCTTCAACATCCCGCGGCTCCGTCGCTAATAGGAACAAGTAGATTAGGAAGTTGCCACACAAGATCAACTGAGATCGGGCATCTAGTTCAGTCAGTGGTCGGTTGAAGATCCGTGAGCTTGATCGGGGAACTTACGACGACCCCAGAAGCTAGTCAGCTCATTCTCCGTGATGTACGCCATAAAAGTGGTAAAGTTGTCGAATTCTGCTAATGCCGTAGACAACCATCTACGGAGATTTGAACCAGGGTTTGCTTTTGCCGCTTTCGTAGCTGGGTACATGAGCCCACGAAACAAGAGCACATGGGTGGCGTAGTACGATAGGTGAAGCGGGCCTGTTTGTGTAAGAGGATGCATGTTTCGGCCAACTTGAAAGACTCACCGTTTGAAGTATTGGGCCCAACGGCCAAGCAATTCGGGACGAGGCTGGGCCATTCCCTTAGCTTGTCTCGTATAGGTATGAGTTGAGTCCGCGTCTGCACAGTTGCTTTCACGCCGCTAGAAGTGCATTAGATATGGCTTGCATGTCGGGTTTGACTTGACTAACCAACTACAGTCCAAGATGACGCGCGTGTCTCGAGCAATATTGATCATCTCGAGGAAGCGGACTCCGTCAGGCACGCGGAATGACGTGTTACAAGGATCAACCATATGATGCAAGTCCAGAGGAAGGTCTTCATCAGACCTGAGATCCTCCAAGTCTGGGGGTGACGTGGTGAATGTGTCGGCAGCAATGTGTGGAGGGTTCCCATGGCAAACGGCTGACCAGCAGTCAGTAAAGTAGGTGGCCCACCAGAGCTTCCTCCGCAGCTTCTTTTCCCATGGAGCAATGTTCCATTTGGTAGGGTCTTTGTGAAGGCCAATCATCTGAGCAGCCGCTGTGGCTTGCGACGCCATGATCCAGGTATAGGGAGTTTCGACGCTATCAATGTCGGGAGGAACCATGTGCATTAGCAGCAGGGCAGCCTGCAGCCTCCAGAGGTTCGGCGACTCCAGCTCTCGCCTAAGCGACTCTTGTGCATGATTGGTGAGGTCATGTTGCTGAAAGGGACAAGGGCCTTCAAGGGATGGATCCTTTCGCCAAAAGACACAGGCCAACGCGTAAACGGCGCCCCGCAGCGACGAAGGGATATCGAGCTTGGCAGTCAGATATTGGCGCAGGAAGCGACCCTTGGAGATGACGGGAAACGCGGAGTGGACGTGCCGGAAATACAGCCGGACCAGAGCTGGGCCGTGGGGCCAGACAAAGGTCTCGATAGCATCGGATGCGGCTTGCTTAGCCTGGTTCTTGTGTGCGGGGAACTCATCTTGCAGCAAAAGGAAGTGAATGGGGTGGTCATCTGGGTCTTGTCCGCCGGGGTAGACCTGGAGGAAGCTGGCGTCAATGCCCTCACGTTCACTCAGGAGTAGGGATCTGAAGGCGTCGAGGAAGTAGGGGTCCTGCTCGGCGGCCAATCCCATGGCATGCGTCGTCTTGTCGGGTTCATCCTCAAGGGAGTGGACAATTTCGTCTGCTGGGTCCTGCATCGGCGAATCGACGCCAGCCGACGCCACAGACTCTTGGCCGACAGGACCTGGTCCTGATTGGCGGACGAGGCCGTCATGGACAACAGCAGCCGACTCGGCTCGTTGGGGGTTGCTGTCGGAGGCTGACGGTGAGATGCCAGAGATCGACGGTGACTGTGGGCTGGAGCTCGATGGTGCAACGCTCTGGGTGTTTGCTCGGGATGATAATAGCGCGTCTGGATCTGATAGCGATTGACACACTAGGCCTCGACTCTTACAAAAGAGGCCTGCTTATCGTTAGTAGGTGTTAGCAGGTCGTCTGTGTGCGGCAGCGCTCACATGGCGGCTCTGAGGTAATAACGCAGGCCGTTTTCCGTCGGCGACACGCGTCACACGGCCTGTTCTTACGGCTCCGAGGCTTACGGGCCTGGCCAAAATTGCTTCGGATGGTGAATTTGCGGGGGGGTGCGAGGGTTCCCGCTCCCGCTCCGCGATCCGGCGCGTCGGTACCCGTAAGATTCTCCATCCTGGTCCGCCGGTCCGGTCCCCACGCGAGGCGGCTGGATGTTGACGAGGAGGGAGGGGAGGGAGGATTGTCTGTCGGCCAAATCACGCGACGGGGGGGGACACGGGTACAGATAAGTTGGCCGAAGGAAAAGGAGTGGCCCACGCTTTTTTTTTTCTCAAGTTGGCCGATGTTACGGCGACATCGGAATGTGTGTTGACTGGGAAATGAAGGGAGGCGAGAGGAGAGGAAGGATGACTAACGGAGATCACGGGAACTAAGGTTTGGCATTAACCCAAGACGGAGAACGAGACCGAAAGGGGTTGATGATGGGGTTTTTGGTGGAGATGAGAGCATGGGTGTTGAAGAACTTCAATTGCTTGTACGTTTTATTCGTATAACTCCGTTAATCATTGGACAATTTTACTAATCTTGTAGACTAAACTTAGTACATTCTTATCTAAACAGAAGTCGTCACTGATGCCGCTCCCTTGCGAGGATCCGCCGAAGGAGGTGAGTCCTCAATCTGACTCCCAGCCTCGGCGTAAGTAATGTCCCAGCGGCCATGATACAGCTCTTGCACGTCCTTTGCGGATGGGCTTTCTTGAACGAAAGCATCAAGCTTTTTATCTGGGACCAATCGATGAAGCAAGGCATATACAAACGCACTTGCCATGAAGCCATACATGTAGTTGAGATAGTACAGCTCAACGGCACCATCAGAGATTGAGATGGACAGGTTGACGGCCGCAATAAAGCCAGGAAGAAGAGGTGCAACACCAACAACCCACTGCATCAAAGTCAGTGCATGTTACTTGACAGAAATGACAATACATACCGCGATCGGAGCGCGCCAGTTTAGGCCTTTGTAGTACCAGTAGATGCTATTGTGGTCTCCAGTGTACAGGTCATCCACATTCACCTTCATCTTGGCCACAATGATATAGTGTGCAACCATCAATCCAGTCATTGGGGCAAGGAACACGCCATATCCAGACAGTACTGTGAGGAAAGTCGTGGCGGTGTTGACAAGACGCCAAGGGTTGACGACTGGACTGAGGAGGGCAACGATGTAAGCTCCTCGTCGAATGTTGATGTACTTGGGAAAAGTAGACGCCAAGTCCATGCCACCAGATAGTGCGTTTCCGGGAAGGTTGCTGCCAAGCTGCGAGATGGCCAAGGCGAGTCCAGCGAAGAAGACGGCTGCGCGGGTTCCAGCATCATTGTCCTTTGCAAGGAGGCCAACAAAGAGAGTAGGTGGGTTCCAGATGGCCTCACCCATGCGTTTCTGAGTAGCAGCCGTGACAAGGATTCCAATGACAGAGGCGATGATGCTGTAGAATGGAAAGGCGAAGGCCTGTCCCCAGATAGCATCGCTTGGACGGCGAGAGAGACGAGCATAGTCGTTTTGGTTGAGGATTCCAGCTGCAATGGAACCAACTGTCGACATGATGCCAGAAATCATGAGCCAAACGGTGCTATTTGGGCTTCCAGTTAACGGAATATCTGTGCCCGACTTGAGAGTGTCGCCAAATCCGTCTGGCCCCATCGTAGCCAATGCCCAGATGAGCAGGACGAGGAAGAAGATCAGCGTCACCGTACTGGCAAAGTAAAAGAACTTTTCAATCCGGTGAGGTCGAATCCAGAGAAACGGGAGGCTGACGATGCAAAAGACAAAGTATGACAGGAATTGAGCAGATGTCATGCCCGTGTCTGCGGGGATCTTGTTTGGGATGTGCTTCTCGAGGTTCGGGTCCCAGGAGAGAAGCATCAAGTAGGTGCATTCACCTCCGACCCATGATTGGAAGCCATACCTAGTAACGTGAGTAATTGGAGAGGAAATGAGGTGAATTTACTGACCAGACTGAGATTCAGTTAGCATTATCATCGATGAGGGGGTGAAGAGAAAAACTCACCAAATGCAAGAAAGATGCGGTTCCAGATGACGAATTGGGAGCCCCATGTGCCCCAAACAGCCCGACTAAAGACGGGAAACCCAACTACCAGAATTAATATCTCAGCCTTGCGATGGTGGGTCGAAACATACTATGGTAGTAGGCTCCAGCAAGGGAGCTGAGAATGAGGGCAACAGTGGCAATGATGTTGCCGATAATGATGGCTACACAAGAGTCAGACCAATAAAACAGATAGAAATGATCAATTGATACTCACCAATGATAGCCTGCCACCAAGTAAGGCCCAGAGGAATAAGAGCACTACCAGTAAGGTATGTGGCGATGTTGCAGTTGATTAGCAGCCCTGCGAGAAAAACCTTGTCAGCCTTGTCCTCGCCACAGCAGAAAAACGCGTGACACGCAACGCACAGAAGTTGTGGAACGTCAGAAACGTCCAGGTGCGTCTCTCCGACCCGACAGGTCGGACATCCTCGTTCTGCAGGACATGGTTAATCAATCACATTGGACGGGTAGGGCCAGGGAGGGGGGAGGGGTCGGCATACAATCCACCGGGATCCACGTGGCAGCTCGATGCGTTTGAGCAATGCTGACGCTGCCATGGTGATTCGCGGTCTAGACGCGTCAATTGTTGGAGATGGGGATTCTTGATGGGATGAGGGTTCTCCTGAGCCGTTGATGAGGCTTGATTGACTGCCGTTCGACGTCTTTAAAGGCCCTCTGCTTGAACCATCGCCGGTTGTTTGCGCCCGTGTCAGAGGCATGGTTTTGCAGGAGCTTATCTCCAGAGTACCCCAGATCGGATGGGGCAAAACCATTCCGTCGGTGCTAAGTTTGACGCTTTGGCCTCTCACGCACTGTCTCAGATCGGGGAACTTTCATCGGGGAACTCCATCGGCCAACTGAGGTATGCTAGGCTCCATCGGCAAAGCCGAGTTCCCCGCCAGCCTCCTTCTTGTTGGCTAGGTTTCTATGATCGTCACTTAGTTACGTACGGGTCTTTTTTTCTTTTTCGTTGTCTCGGAAATGGAGGTGAAGAAGTTTGGCGATGGCTACAATGGCTCAACTACAAAAGGGTGAGTATCATGGCCGAGTGCTTCAGCCCATGGGCAGCACAACGACCCTGACTAGCCGCATACAAACCGACGATAACATGTCTCTTTACCGCATTGGAGTAGATGTCGGTGGGACCAACACGGATGCGGCCATTCTCGACATCCGCGCCGTCGACACGCCCGGTCGTGGAGTCCTAGCCTCCCACAAGGCTTCCACCACCAGGGACATCACCAGCGGCATAGAGTCGGCGATCCGCGCAGTCATTCGTGACTCAAAGATCGACCAGGGTCGTGTTTTGAGCGTCACTATCGGAACTACGCACTTCATCAATGCCCTGGTTGAAGCTGATGCGAGGAGGCTAGACCGGGTTGCTGTCGTTCGACTATGCGGCCCCTTTACACGGCAGCTTCCGCCTTTTTCGGACTTCCCTGTCGGTCTCCGGAGTATCCTTGATGGAGGGGTCCACTATCTCGACGGTGGTCTTGAGATTGATGGGAGAGAGATTGCGCCTCTGAACCCTCAGCAAATCAGACAAGCTGCCCGAGATATTCTTGCATCGGGCATCAAGGCTATTGCTCTCGTCGGCGTGTTCTCTCCACTCGACCATGAGGGTCTGCACGAGGAACAGTGCAAGAAAATCATCCTCGATGAGGCTCCAGAACTTTCAGTTGTGTGTTCTCACGACATTGGGCCTACCGGCTTCTTGGAACGAGAGAATGCCACCATCCTTAACGCCGCTATCCTCCGGACAGGCCTTCGGGTCAAGAAGGGCTTTAAGCGAGCAATGGCACGACTTCAACTCACTTGTCCGCTCTACCTTTCTCAAAACGATGGTACCTTGATCGATGCCGACACAGCGGCCGAGTATCCTATCAAGACCTTTGCCAGTGGTCCTACAAACAGTATGACAGGTGCTGCATTCCTGGCTGGACTTGATTACAAGAAGCAAGCCGACACAACATCTGAACCCGACTCAGTCGAGCCTCAAGTCCTTGTCGTTGATATTGGCGGTACTACCACTGATGTGTGCGCCCTGTTACCTTCAGGTTTTCCCCGCCAGGCCCCTGGCTTTGTCGAAGTCGGAGGTGTTCGTACAGCCTTTTCCATGCCCGAGGTTGTGTCTATTGGCTTAGGTGGCGGCAGCAAGGTCCAGGTCGACTCTGAGAATGATAAGCTTACCATTGGACCTGCTTCTGTTGGTCACTGTATCCAGCAAGAAGCCAAGGTGTTTGGAGGCCAGACTCTAACAGCGAGTGACATTGTTGTCGCGCTGGGCAAGGCAGAGCTTGGAGACACAACTCTCGTCAAGGATGTACCTAAGTTGGTCGTCGAAAAGGCACGCAAGGAGTTGAAGAAGATGTTGGAGGGCGTTGTTGAGCAGATGAAGGTCTCTTCAGCTCCAACCCACGTTCTCCTCGTCGGAGGTGGTGCTCTACTCGTTACTGAGGATCTCGCTGGTGTGGACAAGTGTATCGTGCCAATTCACCAAGGCGCTGCCAATGCGGTCGGCGCTGCTATTGCCAAGGTCTCTGGCGAGATTGACATTGTCGAGATTCCTGAAGGACGCTCTGAAAAGGAAGTTATCGATGCTGCATGCGCCAAGGCTGTTGATCTGGCTGTTCAGAAGGGAGCAGCCAAGGAAGGCGTGCAAATCGTTGAGATCAACAAGATGCCTCTTCAATATACACCCAATGGTGCGATGCGCATTCAGATCAGAGCTGTCGGTCATCTCGCAATTCCCAGCGAGTTGACACCTCCCTCTTCTCCTCCTTTATCGACTGAACAGGAATACGAGGAGGATGAAGGGGACAAGGTCAATGTACCTGATGCCCTGGTTCCCACATACAAGCCATCTCTCCACGTCGATTTGGAAACATACCGACCAGAGGTAATAGACGGCATGTGGTACGTGTCAGAAGTTGATCTGGAGATGATGGCCACCGGATGTGGAGTCCTGGGCACTGGAGGCGGTGGGCCTACGCATCACGAATTTCTCAAGGGCCTGCACGCTCTGCGAACCGGTGGTCACAGGAAGATGAGGATTATTCCTCCAAAATCTCTGAAGGATGACGCTGTTCTCTGCTTTGGTTCTTGGTACGGCAGTCCCAGTGTTATCAACGAACGGATCGCTGGTGGAACCGAGATTTCTTCTGGCATCAATGCTGTCAACAAGGTTGTTGGCAATAAGTCTTTTGATGGCATTTTTATTGATGAGATGTGAGTAACCTTTTTCATGCTTCGAAGCCTTTTCTAACTTGAGCAGTGGTGGTGGAAATGGTCTGAGTGCCTTTCCCACAGGCGTTCACTTTGACGTGCCGGTTGTTGACGGCGATGCTATGGGTCGAGCTTATCCTACGATGTACCACGGTAAGTTTTAAGGCTCTTCCACTTTTTAGAAGCTGATATTAATATATCTTAGCCACTTTCAGCGTCTACGGTCACTCTCTCGTTCCTTGTGTGGTGTCTGACGCCCGGGGAAATGCAGGCGTAGTTCTGGTAAGCAAGTCCCCAAACACATGTCACACTTGTACTAACAGTTTCAGAATGCGGATTCACCAGTACGATTAGAGAGTATCCTTCGAAACACTGCCATCGAACTTGGTTTGGGCTGTGCCGTATGCGCCAACCCGCTGTCCGGCGCGGCGATCAAGTCCCACGGTGTCCCCAACACACTCTCATTGGCGTGGTATCTCGGCCGCGCTATTCATGCCGCTCGACGCCAAAAGTCGAGTTACATAGATGCCATTGTGAGTTACTCGAATTGCTCCAAAGTCCTTCGACGCGTTGGCTAATACGATGCAGTTTGACGTCTGTGCTGGAAAACTCCTCTTTACTGGCAAGATTATTGATGTTCGTCGCCATGTCGGTGGTGGCTATACCATGGGAGCTGTTGTCATTGCTCCTCTGAATGAAGACGAGCGAGAGTCTGCTGGCTCAAGTCAACAATCCGCCCCGACCGATAGCCACATGTTTATTCCTTTCCAGAACGAGTATCTGTACGCCGCCTTGAGCGATGCGGATGGCTCGGAGGAGTCTCAGAAGGTGGTATGCACGGTCCCAGATCTGATCTCAATCTTGGGTCAGGATGGTGAAGGTATCGGCTCTCAAGACTTGCGATATGGTCTACGGGTCAATGTTATTGCTCTGCCTTCGCACCCGCTTTGGAAGTCGGAGGAGGGTATCAAGGTCGGAGGACCGGAAGGATTTGGACTCAAGATGCCCTTCACTGGGGTTGATAATGACTTTACTGAGGCCAGGAGTGTTATTGAGGAGTTTGGAGTATAAAATAATGGCAGCTGGTACACAGGTGGCTTTGTTCGGAGGCTTGGGGGTCTTAATCTGGATGGTAAATTCGTGGATAAAAGTAATACGACACGAAAATGAATATGAAACATTATTGAAACTGGTTTCATGTGTGATGACGTAATTATCTTCAACCAAGAGTTGGTGAATGTCGATATGATTTGCTACCTGGAACTTGGTGTTTCTGAGGTTTGAAGTGAAGGAGGACAGATGAACTGTCGTCTTCCTCAACCACAACGTTTCACTTCACCATATGATAATTTTTTAATAGAAAGAATTAAAACCAGAAAAGAACAAGAGGCCAATAACTGCCTAAATCATGAGAAGCAAGAGGTCTATTCGTCTATTGACTGTCTCGTGGTGGTGTTGAGGGAGAGAGACAACTTACCCTAGAACGGTATGTCTTTTGCCGCTAAACCCAAACTGGACAAGCTCGCCCGAGGAAAGAGAAAAGACCAGACGAGAATGACATCACCGAGGAGTGAAATTGGCCAAACACTATCGATGGAATTGTCAGGGAGGCTTCAGAGGGCATACGCGAGTCGATATCTCTCCAACACGGCCCAAGTTGACATCCTGTTATCAGCTCAACCCTCAGATTGTTATCTACGAAACTCCGCTGACTTATGATTGGAAAATCTCTGTATCCTCCGCATCATCCGTGACAATTGCCGACAATGTTCTAGCCCCAACTTCGGCAAGTCGCAAGATTACGTCGAGGAGGCCAGCTCCTCGCCTCGTTCAGGTCATAAAACCAGTAGCTAGCTAAACATGGATGCATTTACCACTTTAAGCCAGCTAAGAGCCCCTCAAGATCGCATCTCGGGGTCTCAGACACTCGTTGCCGTGTTCAATTGCCGAAACCTGTGGGGGCCTGACACCCCAATACCCCAGGTTGGCTGTGGGGCCCAGTTCTGGAGTGCAGCCGAACACCGAGTTTGCCTCGAGGAACTGGTGTAAGTGGTTATCGTATAAAAAGAGGGAGGCCAGAGAAGAAATAAGGGCTTGGATTCTTGCCAACCATTCCCTTCAACAACTGGTTTCCTCCCCCCTTTGCCCGTTTGTTTTCAACATGAACAACGGCTTGATCGAAACTCTTCTTAGCAACCTCGTCCATCACTGGGTCTTGGTATTGGTTGCTTTGGTTTTGGGATGGCTTGTGAAAAACCGTTATCATCATGGCTTGAACAAGTACCCCGGCCCCTTCTTGGCTTCTTTGACGGATTGGTGGAGGTTCGTTGATGTCTACGGTCAACGACCAGAGGTTACTCTCCAGGCCCTCCACGCCAAACACGGAGATATTGTTAGGATAGGACCTAACACTTTGTCCTTTGCCGACCCTGCTGTCCTCAAGTCCATCTATGGCCTTAACAAGGGCTACATCAAGGTACATACCCCTTTTGTACTTGTCATCTCCTGTATATTAATCCACAATAGTCCGACTTTTACATCGTTCAACAATCCGTCGTCAAGGGCCATCGCCTTGCATCCCTCTTCAGCACCACCAATAATGACTTCCACTCCCAATTCCGCAGAAGTGTCAATTCGGCCTTTTCCATGAGCGCACTCGTACAGTACGAGCCATTCGTCGACAACACCACCAAGCTGTTCCTCAACCAAACGGAAAACCTGTTTGCCGGAAAGCCTGAGGGTTGCGACTTTACACAATGGCTTCAGTTCTATGCCTTTGATGTCATTGGAGAGATTACTTACAGCAAGCGTCATGGATTTATTGAGAAGAATGAGGATGTGGAGGGTATTGTTGCATACCTTTCCAAGCTGTTCCTCTACGTCGCTCCGGTAAGTCCCTTGTAAGTTTGGCATGGCACAAGCTAACAATATCAGATCGGTCAAATACCATTCTTGGACCTTGTGTTCTTGAAGAACCCTATCTATCTCAAGCTCTCCCAATGGGGCCTGTTTGACTCGACGTTCCCCGTCGCTAAATTTGCGCGCGCTCGAATGGCCGAGCGACTCATCCCTGAGCTCAACTCCGACGCTGTCCTCCCTACCACCGACATCAAGAAGCAGGCTTTGGGCCAGGATCTGCTTTCCAAGTTCATCGCTGCTCGAGAGGCTCGACCCGAGTTTATGACCGATACCCTGGTGCAGACAATGGCTGTGTCGATGGCCTTTGCGGGCTCCGAGACGACGGCTATCACCCTCTCTGCAGTCTTTTACTACCTCCTGCGCAACAAGTCTTCCTACTATAAGCTTCAGAAAGAGCTGGATGAGGCTTCAAAGGCTGGTGCCTTTTCAGATTATGAGACTGGCCTCGTCACCTTTGCTGAAGCTCAGCGATTCCCCTACCTTCACGCCTGTATCCAGGAAGCCTTCCGAATGCACCCTGCACCTGGCCTCCCACTTGAACGCATTGTGCCTCCTCAAGGAGCTGAGATTGGAGGTCATCATATTAAGGGCGGTACTATCGTCGGAGCTTCAGCATGGCTAATTCACAACCGCCCTGAGATCTTTGGCGATGACACTAGCGAGTATCGACCTGAACGATGGCTGCCTGATCCCAGCGCGAACCCAGATGATGAAGATAAGCGAATTAAGAAGATGAGTGGTATGATGTTCCAGTTTGGCATGGGTAGCCGAACGTGTATTGGCAAGAACATCAGTCTGTTGGAGATTTACAAGGTGGTACCGAGTCTTTTGCGACGATTCGAGGTGAGTTTCAACAACACTAAATTGAAGAGCGCTAGCTAACTTGAGACAGATTGACTTCCAAGATCCTAGCAAGGAGTGGAGGATCATCAATGCTTGGTTTGTGAAGCAGGCTGACTTTAATGTCACGTTTACGCGGAGGCAGCTGGTACAGCCAGAGATCACGGAGAAGACTGATTAGAGGGAATGAGCCACGCAAGCATAAATAGAATGTATAGTAATGACTGAATGATCGTTCATAGCGTTTCATAGTAGCTCTGATTAAATTCCTTAATGCTTCTTGTGTTTACCGTCACCAAAGGCATCTTTGTGGGCTCTTCCGCCGAATCCCCAACCGATCTGATGAGCAACATGTATGTCCGTCTCGAGCTCATCAGCCCAGGCCCAGACAAGACCAGGGTTCTTCTGGAACATGCGTGCAGCAGCAATCAGGTCCAATGGAGTGTCGTCTTCATCCTTCCCTCCAGAAATGACGTCCTGAGCCACCTGGCCGGTTTTGATGTTTCCCACTGAACTGACGAACATTTTGTCCCCAACTGCAGCCTTGATCTTCTTGGCAAAGGGAGCCTGGTATGCAGGACCGCCAATGATCTTTTGCTGCGCGTGGTTGCCACCGCTTGACACATCGAGAACATCGACGCCCCGCTCAGCCAGGGTTTTAGCTAGTTTGACGCTCTCGTCAATGGTCCAGCTCTCTCCCTTCCAGTCAGGATTGGTATCGAGCCACTCAGTAGCACTGATACGAACAAACAGAGGCATACTCTTGGGAATCGCCTCTCTCGTCGCGTCCACAAGCTCAAGGGCCAGACGGATACGGTTCTCAAAGCTACCTCCGTATTTATCCGTCCTCTTGTTGACGGCGGGGGAAAAGAAGCTCGAGACGAGGTACCCGTGGGCAAAGTGTAATTCAATGACGTCAAAGCCAGCCCCGACAGCGCGATTGACGCCCGAGATGAAATCGTGCTTGAACTGATCAATCTCGGCGATAGTCATTGCGCGAGGAGTTGGGAAATGCTCGTTGAAAGCTTCGTCACTGGGACCGACAACGTCATCTGGCCATCCGCCGACCTCCTTGGATGCGGTGGCTCCAGAGCTCAGCCAGGGAGCTACGGTAGACGCTTTGCGACCGGCGTGGGCAAGTTGGATGCCGATAAGGGCGTTTTGGCTGTGGGCGAAGTCGACGTGCTTCTTGAGAGTGTCGACATGGGCGTCAAGCCAAATGCCAGAGTCTTCGGGTGTGATGCGGCCGTTTGCTTGCACAGCGGTGGCTTCAATCATCACAAGGCCGGGCTGTTTCGAGCTTCAGCAGAGGAAATAAGAAATAGCATAGGAATACTCACGCCGCGTTGTAGCATCCCGCCGTAATGGGTAATGTGCCATGGAGTGTGGAAGCCTTCATGTGCGCTATACTGGCACATTGGAGCAACCCAGATGCGGTTTTGCATCTCAATGCCACGGATCTTCAAGGGCGTGAAGAGCTTGGGGATGGCATTTCCTGACGCCTGAGGCTGAATGGCCGTTCCGGATCGGGGATCCTGCTCTGGGGTGAAGAAGGGGACCCCTTTGGAAGCCTTGTTGTAAATTGGCTGATGGCATTTGATCTCTTTTTCGGGTGCTGGAGTCTCAGGTCGGGAGACGGGAATGCCATGATGAGGATGACAGAGTCGCTGGGTGAGGTATGCCGCCATGTTGAGTCTGCCAGTGATGATCTGATATCGATGCTGATGCCAATGTCAAGATCTGTGCCTGGACCTCACTAGTCTTGGCCCCGATCTTTAAATCGATAAATAAAGTAAAAAATTGACTTCATTCTGGCTCGATAATTCGGTCATAGTTCATCCGGAAGCTTGATTTGCTTAGCAATCTGAGTTGAAGCTTTCGCGCCCTGCACAACGTTGTAGGGCGCTGTTGGTCCCGAAGTCGCAACGTTAAAAAATACATAAATGCGGGCCTTTGTTGGTAAAGCTGCTCATTTTTGTCAGCTTGTTACGTTAATCAATCTGCAGGAATTCCCACAATTTTGGACGGCTTTTTGCCTGCCGATTTGCGGTCTATTCATATCGCGAGATGCAATTCACCGACGATCTTCACGTGTCGATGAGAGCCGCACCTAAACATATCTACCTCGCTACCTGGTTTATATGCCAACTCGGACTCGAAAGACACTACCGATATGGCCCCAAAATACGCCCAAGGCACCTGCATATTGGTATTTAGCCCTCGTGACTACCTACACTCCAAGCCAAGGTCATTTGAACCAAGAATAGCTAAATGGTTGTTGAAAGGGCGGAAACTTGTACTGATGTCCGTCGATAAAAGTCCCACGATATGTATAGATGCATCTTGGCATCGTCTCGGTGAACCAGTAGAGCGAAACGTTGGTTAAAATGCCATCGATGTTTATTGCATCATCGGGCCATTCAAGCATTTTCTCGCCAATCCTGCACGAAGGGTTAATGAACTTTCTTGTGAGAGATGTGAACTCGAATCTTACCATGCCAGGAGTGCCAGTGGACTGGACGAAACCAATGCCCCCAGCGTAGCGGGCCTTGTGCTTTGTAGCATTGCGGCCCCTATTGTTGGGGTCAGGACCCGTTGCTCTGCACGCTCAATAGCAGTTTTTTCCACGGCAGTAAGAGATGGGTCATCGGCGCTGAGCTGGTCTAAGCTTGGCAGCAGGTTGACTATAAGCTATTAGAATCAAGAAGGCTGGATGCGATCAATACTGTGCTTACGATGGACTGCTGCGACTGACTGGTACGTCGTGGCGAGGAGTGAAGCAATCAAACACCCGACGTCTCCACCCTGCACGGCATACCGACTAAAGCCGAGGGCGTTGACTGCCTTGTTGACCACGCGTGCCGCATCGTCGCTATTCCAGGCTCCGGCCTGGCTTGGGCCCGAGCTAAGTGTGTACCCTGGCAACGAGGGGACGATGATGTGATAAGGCAATGACCTAGAGTCATACTTCTTCCGAAGGAGTTCCAGCAAGGGTATAAACTCTAGAAAGCTGCCTGGCCAACCGTGAAGGAAGACTATAGGGATGGCGTCCTCCTTCTGTGAGAATAGCCCAATGAAGTGAAGATCAATATCCCCCTTACAGTCCTTGATAAGTATCTTGTAATTTGGGAACGAGTTGATCCGGGATTCTTGTGCGCGCCAATCAAACTGGTTAAGCCAATAGTGCTTGGTTGATAGGAGCCACTGGTGAGAGATACCATAGCGACCATCTTGGTACTGATTCTCCCAGGTTGTGGGGCCCGTGCGGGAGAGTTTCAGTAGCTCATGGAGCTGAGAGCAGTCCTCGTCGGGGATACGTAGATCGAAAGGCCTGGCGGCTTCGGGGACTGTATACGGCATTTTCGTGGAGTGAGAAGACAAGGTGATAAGACTAGAAAGTTACAAAGCCGGGACTGGATGTCGATTCTGAACAACGGGAGGCAGGATAGACAGAAGCTAAATATCAGCAGTAGCATCGAACTATCATACTTCTAAGTATATATCAACCAGTGCTTAGAGAGTCGGTCGATCCCCTCGCATGGCTGAAGCCCAGAGTCGAAGGCTGCGGGAGGTGCGAGCCTGGCAATCACCTTGGTTGCCAAGACTAGACTTAGAAGTGGGGAAATCTCCACAAATACGGAATTTATATTCCTGTACCCATGAACTCAAAATGTGAGTCAACCAACTCCATCAGCCGTCTCACTACTTGACCACCCTCTGTGGCATGATATTAATGATACAGCCAGACGCGCCAGTCAATCTTGGCTTATGTCTTGAATCTCCCCTTGACGTGAAGTTGTGTTATCATCTGATCTGTACAATAAGGTAGCGAAGCCAACCAAGCCACCGTTGAACCCCTCGGAATCTCCCTTTGGCACCGGGCCGACGTCGAGAGCCGGGGGCGTCGATCGCCCTGTTAACCCTACCAAAGATTCGGCCAGGATACTCGATTGGGCAATATGGAAAGAAAGACTGGATGGCATTGGCCCGTCAAATGGACCACGGATTCGGCCTGTTGGGGTAGCGTCATGAGTCGGCTACTATGTTGCCCCGTAGCCGTCGGCTGCAGAGATCTTCCAAGAGCGTGGTGACAGAACATCGGTGACACGGCACAGCACAACTTCCGGATGTCGTGGTCTATAAACTTAGTCGAGGCTCCGACTGTAGATCTAGGGCGGGAACACCTCTTCTATCATGACAGCTGCGCGTCGGCTTGAGGCGACGTGGAACAAATCAACGAGGGCGCAGAGTCCGGGGAACAAGAGTGAATCCCCGCCACGGCCCCCGTGCAATTGGACGGTACTGCCACTCCTGTCCTACGCTCAGGACATTCTCAAGGATGAGAGTTACTCATCTCTGGCCTTGCCTAGCCTCACCTCCCAGCAACTTAGCGCGTGAGTCACTCTGCAGGTGGGGTTGAGACTTCTGTGCGGCACGGAGCACGTTTATGTGCTCACCATTCATTCGGTGCTTGAAGGTCAGGGATGACGAGAAACCATCCTCCACGTCTCCCGAATAACACATCAAAGGTGAGTCATCTCGCCGTGTGAAGGCAGGATACCTTAGCCTCGGGATTTTATTAGAGCCCGAGGACAGTCAACATCGAAATAGCTCTACTTACAACCCTCTATTGAGCGTCTTCAGTGCCGACGTCAAGCGAGATCAGGTCGGTCTTGAGCTACGGTAACGGAATATCAGAACCAACAACGCTTAGATACTGAAGTTGTTCTGCACTTTGAGTTGTGTCTACACCATTAGTCGATCACTATGTCCCCCAAATTACACCTAGAACGGACTCCGATTGTGCGATTGCCCACATCCTCGGTTCCCAGTCACGTCCAAACCGTTGTTGGCAAGCGGTCGGCCATCTCAGATGACATAGAGGAGTTTAGGGGCATCCCATATGCTCATGTACCGGGAAGATGGGAGCACTCGTGCCTGAGAGATTGTTTACCGCGTGATATATTTGACGCTACGGAGAACGGGTAAGCCCACATGCTACGCGAGCAACTGCCCCCGCGATGTCTACAGAGTGTGTGAGAGGCTCGTGGCTCTGACCATCCCACAGCCCTCGATGTCCTACGCAGAGTAAAGGTGATACACGCTCGTTTCAATCATACTTGCCGTTCCCGGACGACCGCCAGGATGAGTTCGAGTGCTTGAACCTTTTCGTCGTGCGCCCAAGCAAGGAAGCACTCGCAAAGCACGACATTGATGCCGAGACGACCCGGCTGCCTGTGCTTATTTGGATTCATGGTGGCTTTGTTGACGGCGCAGGCACGGATCCAGTATGGGGTATGTGTTCTAATATTGCGCGTTCACTTCATGAGGCATCCGCTAACCACGAGTCTGTCCATAGATCCATCCCGGCTCGTCCTTCGTTCCCTCTCCAACAAAACCCCTTTTATTGCCGTATCTATCAACTACCGTCTAGGCATATTTGGCTTCGGCGCTTCATCTGACATGATCGCGGCCCAAGGCAGCGATTCCCCTTTGAAGGGCTTGAACTTTGGTCTCTACGATCAGAAACTTGCTCTCACCTGGGTACAGCGCAACATTGCGGCGTTTGGGGGAGACGACACCAAGATTACAATCATGGGTCATTCCGCTGGTGGAATTTCATGTCACCTTCACCTTCTCGAGGCGGAATTAAGCACGGTAAAGCCGCTTTTCCGTAAGGCTGGTTTGATGTCTGGGCCTGTCGGGGGTCTCGAACTGACATCAATGGAAAAGGCCGACCAGCGCTGGGCGGACCTCTGCCGATTGTGGTCAGTCCAAGCTGATAACCCAGTTGATCGAGTCGAGATGTTGAGAAGGATACCTACCAAGGATCTACTTGAGAGCGTTTCAGACCTTCACTGGGTGCTTTTCACACTGGCTATCGACGAATTGACCATTCGAAAAAGCGACTTGGGTTGTGGTGTTTCCGTCCATCTTGGGCACGACGGACTGGGTGATGGTGTCAAGTCTTCTGAAGAAAAGGTTCAAGTTCTGATGAGCGCGTCAGCCGACGAGTTCAGAGGCTTTGCCATGATGGCCAAATGGGACTATACCAAATTCCACTCTCTTGTCACCGCTTGTTATCCATCAGAGGCGGCGGCTGAGAAGGTTCTTCAAGCATACGGTATTTCGCCAACTTTATCTGATGAAGAGTTTTTTGAGGCCTTCTCCCAGTTTATATCTGATGCCACTATGATGCATAAGATATATCGCGCAAACGAATTCTTCAAGGCTCACCGTGGGAAACAAGCTCTCCTCCGTGGTCAGGATGCCAAGCGTGTTGGGGTACAGAGTTACCATTTCGAATTTGGCAACCCCTTCTTAGGGCCGATGCAGGGAATTGCGCACCACGGCGTTGAAATGATATATGTATTTGGCACATTTCACGATGCGCTGAAGAAGGCTGACCAAGGGATTTCGGAAGGTTACGTCGAGCCTGGCCAAGCTCATGTAGAAGCTAACGTCGGTGAACCCTCGATGGGCACCGAAGCTGCCGATTCGCGCACGTCCAACATTGATCTCAGTTATGAGCTGCAGGATAAGTTGATTCAGTTTGTGGTTGAGGATTGCCAACAAACCGACCAGCGCGCATATGCTGATGATATCGTCACATTTTGCCATGATCGATCTGTCCGTGGAGAGAGTTGGTCTAGTGACGAGAAATGGATGTCAAAGAGGAAAAGGCTTGAGGCTTTAGACAAAGATGTCGATTCTATGGTAACTGTTGCGCAAAGACTTGTAGGGAGTGTTATTGGTATGGCATTATAGCGGGTTATTCTGTTGGCACACTCTTTGCCTTCTGCTCCTTAATAGCATCTATTGGCCATTGAATAACTTCCTCCCCTGTTGAACCCTTTGCGCGGTCTACAATAAGCTTCATCAACGCGTCACTCCAGCCTGTGAACATCCATTGGTTCGGTTCACGAGATTGGAGAAGAACGCAGTAATATGACAATATCGCTAGCGCCAGAGGATTCTCCTCCCGTAAAAGGGCAAGATACGAGGTCGACAGCTTCATGGGCCAGCCAAAGATGACTCTCATCTCAGGCGTCGGGGTCATACTCGGCATGCCAGTCACTCTTGCAATGGACTCGATGAATGCGGCGATCGCCTCCACTAGGACTCGCCTCTCTTCGTCATCGACGGTGGGCATTTGGTCTTTCACAAAGGACAAGAGCTCGTGGAGTCGAGGAGCCAGCCTTGCGAGGCAGGTAGGACGCTTCGGCGGCTCACAAGAGCACCCACTCAGCAATGTTTTGAGTGGCCCATTCCGTATGATCTCGTCCGACGATCTCAGAATGGTGTGCATGCCATGCATCAGCACAAAGATGTCTACGAGGCTCTCTATCGGGCGGAACTCGTCATTGTATCTATCGCAGCTGGGGAACGTGCCAAACGCGCTGATAGCGACGAAGAGTGAGCTAGCATATAGGGCGTGGCACGAATCCGGCTCGATAGGCTTCCTCAGCATCGCGTTTATAGTGCTGATGGCAATGCCCTGGTGTTGAGACGCCTGGATGAGATACCTGTGGCGGCCGTCCCCGCGGAGGTACGCCAGGTGCAGGGCTGAGAAGGCGAGGATCTGGTGTAGGAGGAACGGGTGGGAGAGGGCCTCTTGGGGCACGTCGCTCTGCAGCGTCGTGAAGGCGTGAGAGTAGGGCGTGTACAGGGTGTGGTGGGCGTTGGCGGTGTAATGGTGGATCAGCTCGATCTCTGACGTCCAGAGGGGCACGTCGGGGCCTCGATGGACGGAGTAGTCCGGGCAGAAGTGGGAGAAGTATGAGAAGAGGCCAGATGGGCGCTCCGAGGGCGAGCTGTTCGAGGAACTGTGGTGTTGATTCTACGAGGGGGTTAGGACTCTACGGAAGTTGGGGCGCCTACAGGATTACTCACCTTTTGACGGATTGTAAGCTGTTCTCGGCGCCTTGCTGGCACATCGGTAGTCATTGACTGGAGACTACACGGCACTCGATGTTTCCAGCATGCCGTACAAGGGACCTTTTCGTCACACTGGAAGAGGACCAAGTTAGCGATACTTCATCTAGGGAACTCGGCACTCTGTGAGGGTGATATGCCATGTTTATTTCTCACCTTTACCCTCCTTTGCTTGCATCTCGCGCATCCTTTTCGAGATTTCCTATACCCTAATCGTTTCATAGCTAGAGCGTCCAGCTTCTCCGGTTATGGTGCCGACACTGTGGAGAAGCAAAAGCAAGATAAGAGGAGTAAAAGACCGAGAGCTTAAGTTTAACAAATTTATCAATAGGGCTTGTTTCCTGCCAGGGCTCGCAAGTTTATACCGTTTGATCTGGCTTGCAGTTGGGCCACGGACGATAACGCGGCAGAATCTGGAGTCTGCCATCCATTGCTTAAATGCCGGCCGATCTGGTGCGAGGAACCCCTGAATGACGCAACCAATCATGATGAAATGCGAGAACGAAAGTTTATCTCTCACAAGCACCGGGCTTTGTAAGATGTCCGACCACCGTGCGCAAGCCTGTCTTGGCAAACGGCTAACCCTGCAAATCTGCCCACCAAGCCCCCTCGAGCCAGGGGTTAGACTGATCAAGGTTCTTGTTACTTTTCAATCGGGTCCAGATCCGAGTGCGAAATGGCTCCATTTTGAAGGCTGAGATGCGGCTCTAGAGATGGAACAATACCTTGTCGAGGCTCAGCAAGAACCTGAGTTGACATCTGTAGAGAAGGGTTTTGGAACTTGACATGACGAAAATACTATCTACGCTGCAGTGCATTACCGAATGACATACTCGTTATCGTTTCCTCGTCCGATTTGTGATTCAACAGCTCCACAAGGTTGACTCTGTAGTATAAAAGCCATGGCTGTTGTTGTATTTGATCTAGAGGAGAACAGACAAGGCAATACACGCAGAATAACGCAAGAAACACCACCTCTTCTACTCGACTCTCGATCACCATATTGAACCCCGAACCGAAACGATAACATGGCTGAGGAAAACGACCGATACAAGTATGACCCGTCGATGGCGGCTGCGGTCATCTTCATCGTATGCTTTTCACTATCAGGGCTCTACCACGTGTTTCAAGTCATCAAGTTGAGGTCGTGGTACTTTATCCCATTCATCATCGGCTGTGCTGGTATGTATAACATTTCTTTGGGGAGAAGTACTTGAACTGACCAGATGCAGTCGAGGCGATCGGATACGGGGGCCGAGCGATCAACGCAGGAGAGGAGTCTGGACAATGGACTGAGTTCCCGTTCCTCATACAGGCTCTCCTCCTATTGCTAGGCCCTCCCTTCTTCGCTGCCTCCATATATATGGTCCTCGGACGGCTCATTAGACTGCTCGACGCAGAGAGGTACTCGATGATCAGGCTTAAGTGGTTAACTAAGATCTTTCTCTTTGGCGATATTGCCTCGATCGTGGCCCAGGGAATAGGTAAATTACAGGCTTTCTAACTCCGGCTCAACCATATCAGCTAATTCATAAATCTAGGTGGTGGCATGCTCGCCGGAGCCAAGTCTAAGTCCGACAGCGATAGGGGCCAGACCATCATCATCGGTGGCCTCGCCATTCAGCTTCTCTTCTTCGGGGGGTTCATGGTCGTCACCGTAATCTTCCACTTGCGCATCCGCCGCGACCCGACCGACGCGAGTCTCAAGATACAGTCGCCCTGGAAGAGACTGCTCGTAGTGCTATATGCCACTAGCCTGCTCATTATGGTGCGGTCTGTGTTTCGAGTTATCGAGTATATCATGGGTGAGGATGGCGAGCTTATGTCTAAGGAGATATACCTATATATCTTTGACTCGACGCTCATGTTTTTCGTGGCGGTCAGCTTTAACGTGTTCCACCCGTCAGCCATCATCAACAAGCAGAGTATGCAGAGGATCAGCACATCGGACTCGGAAAACCAGCTGCAGTCGCTGAACGGCCACACTCGCTGAACGACATACCTTTCAACAACTACGGGTGTTGTCTGATGGACGTGGCAGCAGGGAACGGCCGATAATAGGAGAGGTGGTGTGTTGTAGGGTTATGCTTGTTTCATTTGTTTATAGAAGGCTGATGTTTGTCTTTTGGGGACGGTAAAGCAGGGGTTTGAGTTGAAGTTTGAAGGCAAGATTGGATCTTTCGTTTGTTAGCGCGGTAATCGTGGGATTTTTCTCGCACATAGTTATCATGTCCACCACGGCTCGGCATTGATAAGTACCCCCTAATCCAAATCAATGTTGTCTATCGCCATCGCCGGGGTTGACACATCTCCCGTGTACAGTGTCTTGGGCCATGATGCCCATCGGGTCTGGCTCCAACTGAAGCGTGTCTGCACCGCCGACGATATCACGGAATAAATACCATGGAACCGTTCGTCTCATTCTCGTTCACTTCTAAAACTCTCGGGCCGAAATGTTTGTATTATCACTCCACGGGAATCTCCGCTGGAATCTCCACCAGGTGGACTGAGCCATCTCATCGGGCTGTTAGGTAGTCCATTCGCCGAAGACTGGGGTTGTGCTCAAGACTCGGCGAGACAATTGCACCGACTTCGCCCACGCCACATTAGGACCGCTTCATGTCAATCCGGCTCCGTTTTTGTGTTTGTTTATAAAGTCTTCTATTGCGACTGTCTCAATATCTGGTCTGTCTTGCCCAACACCATCTGCACTACAAAATGCAAGCTCTCCTGTCTAACCGCAATATCGTCGTCAGATTTGTCAACCTTGTCAACGCCGCCAAGGGCAAGTCCATCGGCGGCCAGGGCGGAAGAGTTCTCAACAACGTATCCATCCCTGCCATCTCCTCAGATGAGATCCTGGTCAAAGTCAGAGCCGTTGCGCTGAACCCGACCGACTTCAAACACCTCGATATGATATCCCCGCCGAACTCTATTATCGGCTGCGACTTTGCAGGCGTGGTCGATAAGGTTGGCGACTCGGACAAGAGCAAGTTGAAGGTTGGTGATCGGGTTGCGGGCGCTGTGCATGGCGGCTTGTTCCCAGACAAGGGCTCCTTTGCGGAGTACCTCAAGGTCGACGCCGACCTTGTCTGGCGAGTCCCTGATCATATCAGCGATGCAGATGCCACCACGTACGGAATCTCCGCCGTGACTGCCATGCTGAGCCTCAATATTCTCCATGGATTGCCTTTCGTTGATGGGAGTAGACTTAGTCAGGACCCCCAGAACGAAGCTATCCTTATTTACGCCGGGGCTACCAGCGCAGGTCTATACCATATCCAGATCGCAAAGGCCGCTGGATACACAGTTGTCGCCACTGCATCACCACGCTCTTTCGATCTTGTGAAGAAATACGGCGCAGATACCGTGTATGACTATAGGTCATCGACAGTCGCCGCCGATATCATCAAAGACTACCCCAAGATCACCAAGGCCGTGGACTGCTTCTCTGAAGGACACTCGACGTCCATCTGCGCCGAAGTACTCAAGCCCAGCGGGGGTAAAGTGGTGACTCTGCTGCCAAACGGCAAATCGTCCACCCCTAACGTCGAGTATGACCCGGTCCTAGCCTACACAGCGTTCGGGCATCCTTTCCAGTGGCTACCGCCGTTTGGCCCGAAATTTGAATCACGGCCGGAGGACCGCAAGGCTCTAGTTCGATTTTACGAGACTCTACCACGGATAGTAGATATCCTAAAGCCTATTCCGACGATTGAACTTAAGCATGGGTTTGAAGGTATTCTAGAAGGACTTGATAAGTTACGAGCAGGACGGGTGGTAGGTGGCAAGCAAGTTGTAAGGTTCCCTTGATTAGTATACTTATTAATGAGTATCATGTCTATGATATCAGTTACCTACACGGTATCCTTGTCTGTTTAGCTTTGGGACGTGATATCTGTTGGGCAGTTGTCAAAAAGACAGAGGTTGCGGGCATTCGGGATAGCGAGTGTCCGCGCTTTATCCTTTGGTGACCACAAGAAGAGAATTCAACCATTGAAAAGCAATTCTGGCAGGGATCAAGTGAGATTAAAACTAAGTTATAAGATCCAAGATCTAGTCAAGATCTAAAAGATCTATCAGAAGTTCAGAACTGCCATCAGGCCATTCTCACTCATTACGTCCACGATCTGACCAATCACAACTCAGAGACCACACTCAGCCAAAAGTCATCTCCCGACTTCATATGCCGGGAAATTTTAACTCCAGCCCATCTCCACTCCGCTCCGCAAAACCCGCAAGGGGCCGTCCACCAGGAAGTTGGGGTAAATCTGGGGTCGACATCGAACCCTGACCTCTCAACCTCGGGATCTAACCAACCTCCTGATCTGATCTTTTGTTGACGCGACGTGTTCGACAAGGATGGAAAACCCTCAGTTTGTCCGCTTCGCCAAAAAGTCGGCCTCGAGAAAGAGGGCCACCAAGGCTTGCCTCAAGTGCCGCAGGAGAAAGGTCCGCTGCGACGTCACCCGCACTTCGGCTCCTTGTACCAATTGCCGGTTGGATGGGGATGAATGCGTTGTTGCTCGTCGAGGGGTTTCGATGTAAGTATCCTCTGTTGGTTTATTGATACATGCGTGGACTAACAAATTGTAGACAGATACGATATAATGAACCATCGCCGTTCACCCCAGACGCTGTTGTCGACCATGTCGATCCGAGCCATCCGACTCCGACACCAGACTTGACCACGCTGTCACCGCCTTCGGAAGCCGATTTCGGCAGCGCAACACCACACACGAATGATATCTGCAATAATGGCGAGAATGCTCCGACATTCAATATTACCAGCAACAATGCGAAAACGAATACATCAAATAATATCCCACTGGATCCCATGCAAACCGAACTGAAGGCCCTATACTCGTCGATGCCGTTCCTCAAGGCGCTTAGCATACGCGACCGCGACTTCAACCATCTAAACTCTCAAGGATGTCTACGTGTTCCAGCCAAACCGATTCTCGACCAGTTTGTTCGACATTATTTCCTCTACGTTCATCCACTGCTCCCTCTCCTTAATGAGGCGGACTTTTGGCGCGCGTACAATCCCGCCCAGACGGAGACCTACTCAAACCCCGACGGATCTCCCGTCTCTCTACTACTACTGCAAGCCATCATGTTTGCCTCGTGCACAGTAAGTGACTTTCACTTGATACATAAGACAAACCGCGACTAAATATTCCAAGCTTGTACCGAAAGAGAGCCTCAAAGTCTTGGGCTTCTCTAGCATCCACGAGGCCAAGGAATCTTTTTACACCAAAGCAAAGGTACAAAACACTCTCCCTTTTGGATCAACCAGCTCTGACTCTCTTGCCAGCTGCTTTACGATTTTGCTACCGACCCGGATCCCATCTCGATAGCACAAGCCGCGTTGCTGCTGACTTATTGGTGCCCGACATTCCGCCCGGGTCCGCGGAAGCCGAATAGCAGATGGCTCAGGATTGCTGTCCAGAATGCCAGAGCCGTTGGGGCTCACAACTACGCGAATATCGCTCAAGATGCCCACGTGACTCCGCAGGATCTCAAGAGGCAGAATGTGTTAAAGCGTGTGTGGTGGTGCTGCATCATCCGTGATCGGATAATGCCACTCTGCGTCCGCAGAAACATTCAGATCACACGAGAAGTCTTCGACTTTGACTCCAACCCCCCTCTAGGATATGAAGATCTTGCCGATGAACTTGAATCGTCGAGGGTGTACAACACAACCACCAAGCACACCCTCATGGTCACCTTGGAACGCTTGACTGAGCTATGCGTGTGTTTGACCGACGTCTTGACCTTGGTGTATCCTACTGAACACTTGCCAATTCTTGATGCTGAGGCACATTCTACGGCGTTCGACAAGGTTCAGGAGTACAGGCGCTGTCTACAATATTGGGCTGAGATCACGCGACCACCTTTGAAGCACACGGAGCTGTCTCCTGAAACGGATTCCTTCGAAGACTCTTCCGTTTTGTTCACGAATTTGGTCTGGATATACTACCAGTGAGTACCTTGCACCGTGACCGATTTATTATCGCCCACTAACAGCCTCAAGTTCAGCTCGAGTGGCTCTCTTCAACTACGAACTACATCTCGGCGTTGTCCTGGGACTTGTCACACGAAAGGCGACTTCCAACTTACAGACTCAGTTCCTTGAAGAAAACCGAAGGGGCTTGAGGAGCGCTAGCAGGAGCATCGCCGACTGCCACGGTCAACTACACCCGCTTCGTCTGACACGTTGGCTACCGAGTAGCGCTGTCGCATGCACAGCACTCCCTCTCGCCATGCACATGGTCGATATCAAGATGTCATCTACTTCATCTGGAGGCGAGATGTGGTCCCGACCGGGCATTGCTGCGAAACAGTCACGGTTGAACGTGCTCATCCAAGCATTCAGAGAACTTCATCCCAAATATGACGGCGTGGACTCGATATCCAAGACTATCCGATACTTCATGGAATGCACCTACCTCCAGGACACGACACCGACACCCTCTTTTGGTGAGAACACCGACGTTCTGGCGAGAAGTCCTACCTACTATCTGAGGCTAGCCTTGACGATCGACCTGAGCCTGAGCCAAGATCGTCTACCCCAAGACAGCGACTTTCCGACACCTTTGAGGCGCGTCTTGCATAACGCTAGTCTATCTACACCTTTACTACTCGAACAACAAGTTGCTGCTCAATCCCTTGCCACCAAGGCCATGACACCCCCTCGACCACTGTCGCCCACCGTTGTCAGAAGCTTCCCCCAATGGGTCGAGGATGATCGGTGTATTCATTTCGCTCTTGAGATGGGTATCGACATCAGTCAACCCCCGTTTGCGCAGGAACCTGTACAAGAGTATACGGAAACTACTCAGGCATTGCCATATCCCGCCGATACATGCTCCACTGAGAGTTTGGAGAGTGACTCGGCGAGGGCGGATGATGAGACAGAATACTTGCCCCCACACCTCGACAACTTGACTGGTTGGGCTGAGAACGACCAATCCCTTTACTTTGCTCAAGAAGCTGGTCTTATTCCCCAGGGTGTTGGACTTGATGGGAGCCAGGGATACGAGCTATATCCAGGCCTTGAAGCACTCGCACATCATACTTTAGATCCTGACATGGGGTTTCTATGGAAAGGCGTTGAGAACGGCGAACAACCGGAGGATGCTTTACGTATGTTGATGTAAAGCTAAGAAAGGAGCAGATGGTTGCGATTCCGCTACCCCTGGTGTCTTCTATGACCCGAACACTTAACGCATTGTAATATCACTTTGTACCATAATCTCAACTTGCACCTGGCACCACCAGAGAATCATTGGCATTGCTCAAGTCCCAAAGCATCTTCACAGTTTTGACTGGAACTGTTTCACCACATTGAAAGCACCCCCGCCCTTTCCAAACATCTCTCTCAAATCCTCTGCCAGTTCCTGGGGCCTTTCGTGGGCGGCAAAGTGGCCTCCATCTGGGTGAAGCTTTTCAAACACAATCGGCCCAAGAGTTCGTCCCCATGTCTGCGGAGGCACGATGAGATCCTTGGGGAAATAGGAGAGTCCAAGAGGGACGTTTGGCACATATGCGTCTGCCTTTGCCGTCTGCTTAGGGCTCGCATGCTTGCTTTCATAGTAAATCTGAGCACTCGCCGCCGGTCCTGCCGTGGAGAATTGGTAAATGGAAACCCAAGTGAGGATTTCATCATCGGTCCAAGGATAGCTGTCAGTCCAGTCATGAAGTTTCTCGTAGATCCATGCCAGCAGGGCTACTGGTGAATCTGCCAGAGCAAAGCCGATTGTGTTTGGCTTTGTTCTCTGTTCAAGGTTGTATCCGAAACCTTCTGCGAAGAACCACTCTGTTCGAGCGCGTCCTGCCTTTTCATGGTCTGCGTACGGAAGGAGAGCGTGTTTTATATATTGCCAGGGTGTCTTAAGAAAAGTGGGCGGCCCGAAGGCGCGAACAAAGTTGACGTGAGAGGCCACACAGCTTTCTGGGTATTGGACACCTATCAAACGAGTGACAGCGTATCCCCAATCTCCGCCTTGGGTGACTATTATAACGTTAGCTCATACCAAACCCATTAAGAGGATTACCACAAACCATATTTGTCGTAACCCAGATTCAACATGAGCTTGTGAAATGCTTCAGCGTACTGAGGTATGCCAAACCCTCGTTTCGATACCCCGTCCGAAAAGCCAAAGTTGGGCAGGGATGGTGCCACGACATGAAATGAAGGCCCATCTTCAGGGTCTGTGAGCAATGGAAGAATCTTGAGCACTTCGAGGAAGCTGCCAGGCCCTGAATGGGGATAAGTCAGTGATGTGGCCATTTTATATGCGTTTCTAGAACTCACAGCCGTGGGAAAACAGAAGCGGGATGCTATCCGGCCTGTTGCCTTTCTGATGCAAGAAATGGATCTGCAGGTCGTCGAATCCGTCCACTGAGACTTTTGAAGTGAACTGAGGCAACTTATTTAGCTCCGCTTCCTGAGCGCGCCAGTTGAACCCATCTCTCCAGTAGGCAGCAAGTCGCTTCACTTCGCTAAGGGGGGTACCGGACTGCCAGTCATCGGAGAATTCAGACTCTTTAGCAAAGGTTGAGTTCTTTAGTTTATCTTTGAGGGATTCAAGAGCCGAATCCGGGACATCGATCTTGAAAGGCTTGATTTCGGCGGCCATTTTGATAACGTGAGGAGGTGTACGGGACCACACGAATTGGGTCAATTGGGAACGGTGAAATGTTGATGAAATGAGCTTGATAGACTTGGTATGAGATCAATGGCCTTATCTGTACAGCGCCGGGTGACAAATCCAAAACCTGCATCATTTCTGATTACCAATTAATTCGATTGTGTGATTTGGAAAAGTTGAGTTCGCAAGGGCGCGATTGACGCCGGCAGTGACATATGACGCATGATATCGGTGGTGCAACCATCGGGTTGTGGAGATCCTTTCCCGAAATGAGATATCAACCAAGGCAGCAAAGATGTGCATAACACGAGCGTCAGGATATCGTGTTATTCTCACTCATGAGGGGATATGACTCACGGGAGGAGAAATCGCTCAGAATGCAAAGATGGCGTGTCTGTAAATATCTATCCGTGCTTATGCTCAACTTTGCTCGGGTCAACACTTGCATAGTGGTTTTGGCTGCTCGATGAGTCACAGATATTCTTTACAATAAGTATATTCGACTAAAAAAAGAATATGATTATTTCTATTTTGAGCCCATTAAGACCTCAGGCTTTGGCTAAAGAGCCTTTATTGCTGAACCTATTGAGATCTTGACTAAGATACTTTGATCCCCATTTTAGGTGGAATAGAGTCCGAAAATAAAAAGAAGAAAACAATGCTTATGTCTATTAGATGCGTGTAGCTGTGATCCGTACGAAAGCCCAATCTTCTGTCCCGATGACCACTCATTTGCATGCCTGCTGAACAGCCCTCAACTTGAATTCCACTCAACCTTGATAGGTTCATGACCCCGAGAGAACTTCACGCCGTTGAACCACAACTCAAACCGCAGGTCGGCCGGGGCCACGATGACACGAACATCAAACACACACTTGAAGTACTTGTAGCCTGGGCGGAAGCAGCACCGACGCTTCTTCATCAGAACGAGCTCCTCCGGTTTGAGGCCGGTGAGGTTGCTCTCAACACGACAAAGCTTTTTCACGCCACCTAGTTTTACTCGTCAGCAAGGCAATTCTCTCTTCTAGGGAAGCGGGAGAGCCTACCTTTCAGCAGACTTTGAGGGAGAAATTTGATTTCGTTTCTGGAAGTTACAATCTGCGTGTTGAAGGACGCCGCGGTTTGGCCAGGGCTCAAACGTCTTATAAACTGCTTCGTTAGTGGAGCCGTTGGATCGATCGTATCTCCCTGGTAAATGTGTCAATAAATGCGCACAAGAGTGATCAGGCAGTGGATATTTTAGGCACATACCTTGCGGATGACCCATTCTATCTGGTTGACAGCCCATGTTTGATTCGTGTCAAACTGATCCTGTTCCAATTGTTCGCCGATGTGACGATCAGGGCTATATGGCTCTCGGACCACAACGCCGTAGCTCGCTCTCGCGATGTACGTGGCGAGAACTGGCATGTTTCCAGTCTCCATCTTCTGCTTGTGGTCTTCAAGAAGACCTCTGACGACAGTAGTTTGTGGATTCCGGTTCGCAATGACTGTGACTTGTCGGGCGTTTGGGTGAGTGAACTGAGAAAAGTACTCCCTGATGCGCCGCTGTACGTATTGAGAGCTGCCTAGTCCACCAGACAAAACCATGTACGTCTGGAGTGCATATTAGTATGAGTTCATACCTGTGATGGCCATGATCATACCACTTGCTCACTGCGCCCATTCTGTACCATCCAGTTCAGCTGCTCTCGTATCTTGGTCATGATGTGCTCAACATGAGGATCAAAAAGTTTTTGAATCTCGTTGCTGCGTAAAATTAGTTATGCTGTCCTGAGTTTGGATATCCTTATGGGAGCTCACTTATCAAATAACATGCATCCTCTTTCAGCCCGGAGCCTCTCATGCGTAAACTCATTTGAGACTCCCGGTATAGTGATTCTGTGAACTTGGGCAATGGCCGCAGGGTCGCCGAAAAGATGTTTGATGGCTCTGAATCGTTCACTCTTCATCATTTTCTCTGCAAGCCCGTCTGTGATATGCAATGGTATGTCAGGGTTTGCAGCCAGACGCTGCTCGATGAGGTCCCCGAAAGCAGAGTCTATAAGGGTTGAGCCAATTCCGATACCACTGACCTCGGCGATTTGGGACATCTGAGGGATACCATTGTCAACATTGGTGACCCGAACCAAGGAGAAGTCTGTTGTGCCACCGCCAGCATCGATGGTGAGGAACACATCCCCAGCACGAAAGCTGACCACGCCGCTCTTGAGGGTGTCGACTGCGGCGGCCTCGGCCTCAGTGAGATCGATCTGCGCCAAGTGACGGGGTCCTTCGGTACCGAATCCGGCAGATCTTATGGTCGCTTTAAACGTGTTGCTCACGTCCAAGCCTCTCCAGGTTGTGGGGACACTGAAAAGAAAGGAGACGGATGCGTTGGCCCAGTTTGTTGTCCCTGTCATCTCCTCATAGGTTCTCTTGATGTGGCGGTAAATCTCTCGAAGGTAGTCTGCAGCACATCTTGAGGCTTCTGCAGTAGTTGCAAAAGTCGTCAAGCCCGCTTTTCTTGCCTCATCACAGGTGTCTTGGTCAAGAAACATCTTGAAAAAACGGTGCTCTCTCTTGCCAGGTGGCAAAGGGTCATCATACACAGCAGAGAAGAACCCCCAGGAAGACACAGTGTGGTCATGGTTGTAGACGAGGCGGCTAGGAACTTTTGTTTCACCAGTGTTGTTGTTCCCAGGCCAGTTGTTGAATATGTGCATGGTTCCATTGGAGAACAAAAGACCAACACCTAGCAACTAGTTAGCCATCTCCAACAGATCCAAAAATCGCAATGGTAGGGTCTTGTACCCGTGAAGGTGGTGCCGAGATCAATAGCTACCGTGACATCGGGTTTGTCAGTCATACTGGGCCAACAGGACGGTTGGGCAGCAGACAAACGAAGGGAACCACAGATAGACCACGAATATCGGTAAGAAAATGTGAAGATAAAATTGCGAGAGCAAGTGATTTTGTGGACAGCCTACACAATGACTGGAAGAAGAAGAGTGGAATGTGGCCCGTCAGCTGGGAGCTTGGGACTCTGAGGGAGTAGGCGAATAACTGTCTGACACCGAATCCTTAAAGAGAAACTTTGATTAAGGCTGCAGCTACATCAGGCCGAGCCATTCCTCTTGTTACCTCGCTTGCGTGAAAACAGCCTTGCCAAGGGGCCAGAACATTTTGAGTCAGGTGGCAAGCTTGTGCAGCCAGCCTCAACGGAGCCAAGACAACAGGGATACAACGGCGGCTGTCGTTGCTTTTGAGACAAGGCGAGACTCCTTTGTGTGTTGTGCCGTGATGAAAAGTTACCGAGGGCAATTACCAAAGATCCAGGCACACGAATTTAAATTGCTATTCTTCCCTCTGACCGTCTTTCATATCCTGATACCTTCCATCCGCTCGCCACCCCAACAGTTGATACCTTTCTTTTATTCTTCGTCAATATCGGGGCTTAACGCTACTTAAAATGCCCTACTTTCAATACCTCGGGAAACGACAAAACGGAGGATCAGACGGCACCGAAAATCCAAACCCCCAGTTCCCGGATCCACCTCCAGCTAACACTGCTACGACCACTGTCACAGTTGCAGAGTCAACATCTACATCCGCTTCAGAAACAACGAGCGTAAACCTCCCTGTCACCGAAACTACTAGCACTGGCACGGCGTCCACAACGCCAGCTAATGATCTGACTTCCGCTACTTCCACGACTCCTTCCCCTGATCCCTCAAACGACGGACTTGGGGCCGGCGAGATTGCTGGAGTAGCCGTTGGTTGCTTGGCCGCCGGATTACTTATCGGGATCGCCATTGGGTGGTTCCTTCGCCGTGCCATGCGTCGTTCGAAGCATCGCAAAAGAGGCCATGGGAGCGAGGAGAGGGCCAAGATTCTAAGTCAGCCTAGAGATGACGGCCCGGTAGCCTTGGAGCCCTTGGGCAAGAAAATGAAGCTTGAGAATGTTATTCTACAGCCGGCTCCTGACCAAACCATCCTTTCCAACTTAGGGCGCCTGGAAGACATCATCAGGCAGCACGTCGAGGCTGTCTATCACTCTGGCCCGGCAGATGTCAAGTTGGTGAAGTTGGCCCACGCTCTCACCAACTTGGGAATCAGCAAGTCCTCTTCGGGTTTCGACGCTGAGACTGTGGCTGGCTGGTGCCTCCAACCAAACACCCGCCGCGGAGCTCTCCAGCATGTCATCTCGCATGTCCTGTTCAGCAGCATCGACTGGAACTCTCCGGGACCCCTTACATTGCTTCCGAAACCGGCAGTTGGCTTTCTCAATTCCATTCGCCCAGTTGAGGAGTACCGAGATAATTTTGACGGTAAGCACAAAACCTAATGTCTCTGAATCAAGCCACTAATGCAGCTTCCTAGTCATGTCGTTTGCCTGGACTCGATGGCGCACCCTATCAGCATTGTTCCTCCATCCTGCCCCCCACGAAAGGACACCGCTCGAGCTGTCAGAGCCTGATGTCCAAGACCAGGCTGAGAATGTGGCTAAAGCCTTGGATTCCGTCCTCCACTTTTTCGTTGCGCCTGATCAAGAGGCCCGGCGCAAACAGCTCGACCACCTTCATGTGATGATTATTGACGCAGCCAAGTTCGGTTATGTTTTATTTTCACACACTAGTGACTGGAGGCTCATTTACAAGGATGAGTCTGGAAAAGGAGGCGCTGTTGTGTGTGTGGGCTTGGAGAAGCTGAGTGGTCGGGATGGACGTCGGCTCGGCTCACCGCAGAGAATTGCCGAGCCTCGTTTGCTTTCTTGAGACTTTTTTTTCTTCTTTTCTTTTCTTTTCTCGTTTTAGGTCTTGCCCTTGCTTCAAGTGGCTTACAAGGCGGTAATTAGTTATGTACTCTGAGTCTTTCAATAATGCAGATCACCATGGCCTTGGTACTTGGGTATACACCTCGTCGGCCTTAACTGGAGCCAGCTAAGCTTGGCAGGCTTGGTACATGTCAGATGCAAATGTGGTGGTGGGAACGGTCGGACGAAATGAACACCCCGTTGCTGCAGCTTTGGCCTGACAAACGTAGCAGGCCCAATGGCTACGGGCCTTAGGCTTAGCAGTGTTACAATTTCCTTTTGTCTGTCCCCAAGAAGCGACAGAGGATCTACCACCGCCCTTGATATCACCCATCTTACTCACCTCTCGTACCTGTAGGCCAGCACTCTATCATCAGGATGGCAGAGCTCGTCCCCGCCGGAGTTCTCGGTACTATTACATACCATATCATCACTCTCGCCATCGAAACTGGCCAGGCCAACGATGAGGTTCGTCGCAGCCTTGAGTTGGTCCGCACCTGTGATCGAGACCTCCAGCACCTGATCAGTTTACGCGATGAGAATCTGGACATCTTGGAACGGAAACCAATCGAATTTGAGCGTATCAACTTGATCATCGAGGATGCTCACAAAGGTCTCCTTGAGGTAGGAAGGATCGTTGAAAAGTGCAGGCCAGAGGCAAACAGGGGCAAGCTACCATTCGGAAAGCGAGGACGATGGGTTTTGTTCGACTCGAAGCAGTTCAACAGCCAGGTCCCAGTCATCAACGGCCATCATCAAGCAGTACTGACTGAGATCACCTTTCTCCGGCAAATTGCCCTTCATATCCCGACTCCAGTGCAAGATCAAGTGGTAGACCCAGGCGCCAACTTGGCTCAGAGAAAGCGAGTTGCTATCGACAACGTCAACCTCTTGGGTAGTCTCATGGGAAGAAAGCGAGGTATATTCTCTTCAGTCAGACATCACCCTCTGCCCAGGCTAACATGTGCGATGCCCATCAGCTACGAGACATTCAATGCCAGCACCTCAGGCCTCTCCAGTTGACTCTGCTGGCGATCCTCACAACCCACAATCAACTCCGCCCTCTCTACCACCCAATCCCCCTTCTTATCAAAGCCCCAATTTCGTTGCAACTTCTTTCGGAAAACATATCAGCCTCGCCGACATCCAGGCCAGCAGAGGGGGGGCGAGCACGATCTACGACCCTCCACCGCCAACTGCCTTTACACAACCACCAGGCTTCAGTGCAATGCCGCCCCAGTTCATTCAGGAACAACTCTCTACAGGTTCGACACCGGCGCCGTACAGGTCGCCCTCGCCGTTTCCGATTTCTGAGCCGCAGTCTCAGTATCAGGGGAGCGCTGCCTACACCTCAAGTATTCCTAGTCAGCCTACTCCAGCCCCCTCATATCACTCAACACAAACCCAGTGGAACAATGAACAAGCCTACCTGCGAGGGAACACGGCGGAACTTACCGGGGGAGGAGAGAGGCGAGGAGACACTGGGCAGGCGGGGGACCTCAGTGACTGGGAGTCGCAGCCTGTAAGCGAGGCAAACACCACAAGGGAGATGCCGCGTTCAGACTTGGGTCGACGGAACATCAGTGCTCAAGCCACGTCTAGAGCCTCTTTTCAGAATGGGGGTGATTGGAATCGTTATTGAATAAAGAACGAATCATGCGCCAGAACTTGAGGTACCTGTGTGTCTGAGCACAAACATGATTTGTGAGAACCCAGTTTTGTGTGACCCTACAGACAAGCTGCAGGCGGCTGAAATAACCTGTCATTTTCTTTGCAAATGTCACATAACCGACTCAAGCGCCAGAAACGCCATGTCTCGGCAATCAGGCTCCGGACGTCTTCAAAGCCTTAGCCTGAATGTCGAGCGGCCGAGGCAGTCTTGGCAATCAGGCTCTGGCTCCTCGCCCGTTACTACTTACCCTGTTTGAGACCGCATGCCCCTTTTCGTGCGGAATTTTACCGCTGATATTTCAGCCCTGAGCAAGGCTTGAACCGGGTTGACTCCGTGCCCTTTGTTCGCTGGGTGATGGCTGTCCTCCCTTGGCCGGCAGCAACTCAAACTTTTCAGGTGATTCACTATGGTCACTCAGATAGGACAGCCTCTGTGTTCCCAGGGCAATGGTAGACCAGGATACTAGGCCTTCAGGCATATTAGAACCTGTCGGTGACGCTCTGAGTGGCGCTGCAAGAGAGTCAACACCCTGGATCACGGGGTAACAAGCATGGTAGTATCTCGTATTCTTATCTAGCCCCTACAAGTAACAGTGGTCTTAGTGGTTCTTCTTTCCACGGGACAAAAACTCCCGAATCACATTCTCAGTAATCTGTGCAACATCATTCTGATATCCATCCCAAGCCAACGAGTTGTTCCAGTTGATGCTGCCCACGCTAAAGACAGAACCGCCTCCATTGGTTTCGTAGTACACCATGTCGCTCCTAACAAGAGGAGATGTAGACCCCAGAGTTCCAATCATGGGGAAGATGAGCTCTTCGTTGAAGAGCATGAAGTGATCATCGTGACGCTCGCTCCTTGCAAGAAGGATGGCGTTCTCGGGACTTCCAATAGCCACGTCCAGGCGGTCAAGCTCGTCACCACTGGCACCTCCTGCCAGTCCTTTGGTGCCCAGAAGCTTCTTAGACTCTTCATTGAGTCCCTTCCAGAGCCAGGCGAGAGAGGGATTGTTCAAGGCCTCTTCGGTGGGAATGAAAGGTCGTCCGGGACCTTTTCCAGAAGCGCAACTTCCAATGCCCCAGAGTTCATTGGGAGAACGGCCAAGAGATCGCCAGAGACCTCCGAGCTCTCCGTTGAGGGCATGATGACGCTCGCCGGCAGGGTTCTGGTGGGTTCGTGCTCCGACATCAGCACGCCGAACTTCCATTCGGTGAGGGCGCTTCGGGTCGGTCACGGATTTCCACTGCAAACATATCAAGTCAGTAAAAAGTTGCATCATACTGGTGTGCCTCCCTTTAAATACTTACGTAGAAGCCGTTTCCACCAGCATAGATAAGGGAACCACCATTTTGGGCGTGTCCTTCGTACGCGTCAAGGGCTTCAAAGGAAGGATACTCTGGGTGAGAGCCGGAAATGACTACATCATACTGGGACAGTGCAGCGCGACCTCGGAGGTGAAGATCGTGATCCGTGAGGATATCATACCCATCTCCGAAGTGCTTCTCCAGGAAGCCGACCATCAAAAGATCAGCAGAAAACTCCCTGGGCCGTTGGAAGCCCCAGTGGATATAGTCAGGGCGCACATTGAGGATAGGTCGCTTCGTCGTACTATACACAACACCTGAACCGTCACTGTGTATGTCATAGATGGAGAGACCAAGATCATGGCGTCTGACCATTTTGTGGTAGTTGTCTGACGCTACGAGTTGGATACCCTCTGGGAACGAGATGCGGGTGGGCTTGCTCTCGTCGTACATGCGTTCATTGGCATATGCGAGGTAGGTAAAGGTAGGGAATACAAAGGCAATCTTGGCCTGTGGACGGACTTCCTTGGGGCGGACGAAAAAGACGATTGCATCCTTCAAGTCTGACTCGGTGTCTTCTACTTCAATGGCATAAGCACCAGAGCGAAGATCAGATGGGACAGTAAACTGGAAATCGGTGTCCCAAGCAGCGTCATCGAGATCATCTTCGTGAAAGTGAATCGCACCAAAGCCATACTTTGCCTCCTTCCACCCAATACCGATGAGCTTGTGGTCGTAGTCGTGGCCACGGATTGCGCGTGTGGGAGCGTTGACAAGGATACCGCTCAGCCCAGAACCAGAGACGTCGAAGATCTCATCAGTGTCAATGCCCACAGAGAAATCATATTTGGCGATATCCCATGACTTCTTTCCCAGGGCACGGAAGGTAGGAGAGTCGATCCTCCCGTTGAAGAAGTGCACTGGTAACTCGGACGGCGATAAGGGGTTGGCAGCCAAGGTTGCGGCAAAGTAAAGGGGGCTTCCAGAGTCTAGTCGAGCGGCATCTCCAAGTGTTGTGTGGATAGTAGCTGGGCCTGGAGCAATCTCATTTCCAGCTTTGAGGTGAGATAGCTCCAGCTGGAGCTCCTTGCCCCGGATGGTGAGACGGACGTGGAACCAACGCTCACGACGAGCAGCAGATGCGATCTTCTTGATCTCAACAGCCTTTCCCGTACCAACCCAGACGACGAGGTTGTCTTCCTTGTCTAGAAGTACGCAGATGCCAGCCTTTTTTGTGATGTCGAGATTGGAGAGGATGGCTTGAGGATGAGGAGCGTGCAACATCCAGGGCTGAGCGTAGAACTCGATCTGAACAGCCTCAGACTTATCCAGGAGTGGTTCTCTTGTGCAGGCTTCAACTAGGCCATAGGATCCCGGGTGCGATGCCTGGAAACGACTCTTGAGGTCTCCCTTGGGGCCATGCTCCACGACTTCTTTGGCGGGTGTAGGAGCATGGGGCATGTCAAGGCCTTGCAGGAGACGAACCAGCTGATACTTGAGCTTCGGGCTTGTTGAAGATATCTAGTAGCATGATTAGGGTGTGCCTCCTTGAATGGACGTGTGTTGAATGTAGCATACCTTGACGTTGGCAACATCACCAGGAGATACAACCCAAGGGTCGACGTACCCGGTAATTTCCTCCTCGTCATGACGAAGGGCTGGACGAACAGGGTATTGTGCAGCAACCATTTTGGGGGTTTATTTCAGATAGGCAAAGATTGGTCAAAGCTTGTTATCGACAGGGACAGTAGAGGGGAACAAGGGTGTTGTTGTGCTTGAGTCGTTCGTTCTGGGGTGCACCATGACCGCAACAGTCTGCCCCTTGCCGCCTTATATTGGCAGGATAAGGCTACTCAAAACAGAAAACCCGAAACAAACAATCATCTCAAGGCCGGCTTATTTCCTCAAGGAGTAATCACATCGGCTGTCGTTGGATTGAGGGGTCGAGGATGCGATAAGGATTGAGGGGAAGTCAATAGTTTGGCTTGACGAGATGAATTGCATATCTAGAGAGGACATTAGTTTCCGGTATCATTGCCTCGAGTAGGAAATAAGTCTCCCTCAACTTCCCTTTCCGTAGAGCTTGCGATTCCTTCTGCCAAGAATCTGACTACCGTTGGCGTGAGGAGATGGTTGGGCATGATCGCCCAATGGCTTATCCAACGTATCAGACGCCGCCTGTTTACACTCCTTAGATCCATGCTAATCCCGTCTCCGCCCCCGCACTCATACCGGACAACAGGGAGAGCCTGGGGAGGCTAGTTTGGTCCACTACACAGCATAACCTGGGGTTCCGGTGTTCCGCGAGAGGGTCGTGCCCACTAGCCTCGCACTCAATCACCAGTTTGTTATCTGGAGGTGAGAGACTTGACGTCAAGGAAGGTCTCCCAGGCGCGGGGAATGGCTCCGAAGCTTTGAAAGTCGCACGTTGCCAAGTGACTTGTCTTTGATCCAGGAATGAGACTAGGAACAATTCATCCGTCTCTCAACTCCTCGAAAGAGGTATAAAGAAGACCCCATCCGTCTGCATGACACTGAGGTCACAACACATACTTGCTCCATACGCCATCATCACCTTGCCCTCGGTTACCTCATTACAGCATTTACAATGTCCCCTCAGAGCCAGTCTCCTGCCAACATGCAGGACGAGATAGAGGCAATCCCAGGAACGGTCCACCTTGTGGACTCGCAGGGGAAACTTGATTCCCAGCACGCGCATGGAGCCGAGAAGGATATTGTCCTTGTGCCAGCGCCATCGTCCCACCCTGACGATCCTTTGAACTGGTCCCCACGACGCAAATATCTCTCTGCCTTTTGCATGGCAGCGTACGTTGGGCCCATCCGTCACTTACGCAGTCACTAACTCTACGGTCAGCTACGTGCTTATCATTGGTATCTGCTCCTCCGCCCTGTACTCCACGCTGGGTCCCCTTTCGGAAGCAACCGGGCTCACTTATGGCGATCTCAACTCCGGGACCGGTTACATGGTATGGCACCCGATTCAGACCCAGTTTCTTATCTTGCCAAGTTCTTTCGATGGAGTGGACACTCATGTAATATATTATCTGACAATCTCGTAGTTCTTATTCTTTGGGTGGGGATGCATTATCTGGCAGGCCATCGCCATCCAATATGGCAAAAAGCCAGTGTACCTTTTGACCACGGCGGGAACATTGGTAATCTCCCTTCCCTTATTGGGTCCCCTCCTCTAACATTATCAGGGTGTGATGATTTGGCAGCCCTATGTCCGCTCCAACGGAGAGTGGATCGCAACCAAGATCCTGCAGGGGACCTTCGGAGCACCGATCGAGTCACTGGCCGAGATCACAGTCTCTGATGTGGTACGAATAGCCTCAGATATTCGGTGGTCTGTAGAACGTGCTGATGAAGTCTTAACAGTTCTTTACCCATGAAAGAGGCAAGTTCATTGCACTCTACGCCCTCGCACTTGGGTACAGCAATGGTATTGCACCGCTCATTATGGGATTTATCAATGATGGCCAAGGCTACAAGTGGGTGTTTGTAAGTGATCTCAAGACAAACAGGACGCGAGGTTAGATGTCTAATAATCCCCGGTAGTACTGGTGCGCCATCTTCTGCGCAATCCTTCTCGTGATCATCTTCTTTTTCATGGAAGAGACAAAATTTGATCGCGCCAAGTACATGATCAGCCATCACATCGAAGGCCAGGCCCTACCAAGCATCAACCAAGTCCAGCCTGAGTTCGATAGCAAGGACACCGATGGCAAGCAGGATGGCGATCAGGAAGCAGCCCGCACCACTACCACACTCTCGCAGGTCGAAGGCCAGCACCATGTCCTAGATGAGCAGTTCAAGAAGAAGTCCCGACTGGCGAGACTGAAGCCTATCGAGCGTGAGAACTTGCGTGGTAAGAATCAACTTGTCAAGCTGATCATTCGCCCCATCCTGCTCCTGCTGTTCCCCATCATTTCCTACTCCGGTTTCATCTATGGCAGCAACATTATTTGGCTGTCAGTTTTGAACGCAACAGAGTCCATGGTCTTGTCCAATGAGCCGTACAACATGTCAACTTCCACCGTTGGACTGACCTTTATCGCCCCCTTGATTGGCACCACTCTCGCGTAAGTTGATCGGCCCGTTTGTGTGATCAGACAGAAATCTAATATTCGGTTAGGTGTGTTTATACCGGAATTTTCGGAGATCGCTTCATCGTCAAAATGGCCCGCCGCAACAATGGCTTCATGGAGGCCGAGCATCGGCTTTGGCTCTTCCTCCCTTCACTTGTACTCATTCCGTTCGGTTGCATCTTGTTCGGTGTAGGAGCGCACTTTGAAGCACATTGGTTCGCCATCGTCTTTGCCATGGGAGTCATCTCATTCACCACGACGGCTGGATCCCAGATCTCGATCGCGTACTGCATTGATTGCTATCGCGACCTGGCAAGTGAGGCTTTGGCTACGGCCATTATCATCCGAAACACGATGGCGTTTGGTATTGGATATGCGTAAGCGAAAGGATTTATCTTCAAAGCGATATGCCGTCACTAACCGAAGTACCAGCGTGACCCCTTGGGTTGTCAATCTCGGTTACCAAAACGCCTTCATTCTTGGGGCTTTCGCAGGGCTTGCGCACAACTTGACGATTTTCCCCGTCATGAAATGGGGACGCGCCCTGAGAGAGCGAAGTGCTGAAAAGTACTGGAAGACGGTCAAGGAAGGATCTGATTTGGATCTCAACCATTGAAGGAGATACGACTCTTGTGATGGATCTGTTGATGTGCAAATTGGGAGATTCGAGGTGGTCTAGGGTATCTGTGGCTGGTGTTGTGGCTTGTGCTGAGGAATGAGGGATACGTTGCGCAAACTTCCTGACTTGGTAGTATCTTCAGCGACCAATCACAAGCGAAAATAAGACGCGCCGCGATGACCACACCACATGGCTTGGCTTTGCAATCTTACAGGACAACTCAGTTGCCAGGGCGAGAATAGGGGAGGATTATTATTAGGTCAGATCAGGTCAGATTGAGGAACCCGCCAGTGACTCAGGGTAGGTAGGGGCGGGTTCCGAGTTGACGATACTACCACTTTGGGTAACACGAGAAGCAATGTCTCAATATGGAACTACCGTCATCAAGAAAATCTCTGATTGGTCACTACGTCAGCCTCATGCTCCTAGCACATGCAATGATGCGACAAGCCATGCTTCGACTGCCATCTATGGCCAGGCCGTGACAAGCCATTATCTGCCGAGAGGCGCCTTACCGTAACGAGGTGGTGGCTGTGTCGCATCATGATTGGATGAGAAGTGGGCTTAGTATGACATAATCTGACCGCCTCCCCCTTTTCCGTTTTCAGCCACGTCCACCGTCAACACATGCTTTTTGAAAAGACGGTATAACCATCCGAGCTCAAAACTGCACCTCGGACGTTTCTGTCCCTATTTTTCACCACTCAGCTTCTTGAAGTAACCGCACTGCTACATCATGGGTGAGGTATTGGAAACTCAGACAGCGCCCGTTGGCGGCAGTGAGGCCGAGGAATGGTGTATGTTCCTCACTCCCCTTGACCCCTATTCTTATGCTGATGTGATATAGATCTTCCTGATAAGATGCTTGCCAGTTCGTGATAAAAGTTCTCTGTTGCCGAGTCAACGCTGACCATTTTGGGTGTAGGACACCCTGGCAGGCCTCACATTGCTGGTGAGTCATGAGCCATCATTTGATTTTATGAGCCAACCTGACTTCTCTCAGGCCTTGATGAGTATCGTCAGATGCATCAGCTCTCCATCCAGGACCCTGATACCTTCTGGGGACAACAAGCTCGAGATCTTCTCTCCTGGGAGACTGACTTTCACACCGTCCAGCATGGATCCTTGTCTGAGGGCAACGTTGGCTGGTTCCTTGGAGGCAAGCTGAACGCTTCCTTCAACTGCGTAGATCGTCATGCCCTGAAGGACCCCAAGAAGGTTGCCATCATTCATGAAACTGACGATGGAAATGGTGGGCACTCGGTCACTTATGGAGAGTTGCTGAAGCAGGTGAGCAAGGTTTCTTGGGTTCTCAAGGATCTGGGCGTGCAAAAGGGCGATACTGTCGCCATCTACATGCCCATGGTCCCTGAAGCCCTGGCTGCTATTCTTGCCTGTGCCCGCATTGGCGCAGTTCACTCTGTTGTCTTCGCTGGCTTCTCTGCTGGGTCTCTTCGAGATCGTATGACCGACGCCAAGAGCAAGGTGGTCATCACAGCCGACGAAAGTCAGCGTGGCGGCAAGACTATCGGCATCAAGAAGATTGTCGACGAGGCCCTGGGCCCCCTTGAGGGCGTCAAGACTCTGGTCTTTAAGCGGACTGGTGCCGAAGTTGGCTGGGTTTCTGGCCGAGACCACTGGTGGCATGAAGAGGTCAAGAAGTGGCCCAGCTATATCCCTCCTGTTTCCATGGACGCAGAGGATCCCCTTTTCCTTCTGTATACGTCTGGATCTACGGGCAAGCCAAAGGGTATCTTGCATACTACCGGTGGCTATCTCGTAGGAGCTGCAGCCACTGGCAAGTACGTGTTCGACATTCATGGAGATGACCGCTATTTCTGTGCTGGCGATGTCGGATGGATTACTGGCCACACCTATGTTGTTTATGCCCCTCTGCTCCTGGGTGTGTCCACCGTTGTTTTCGAGGGTACCCCCACATATCCTTCCATCAACCGCTATTGGGACATTATCGCCAACCACAAGATTACGCACTTCTACGTTGCGCCCACTGCTCTCCGACTGCTGAAGAGAGCTGGATCGGATCCTGTTGACCACGACACCAGCGGCCTGCGTGTCCTTGGTTCAGTCGGAGAGCCTATCGCCCCTGAGATTTGGAAGTGGTACTTCGATACGATTGGCAAGGGTGAATGCCATGTTGTTGATGTGAGTTGGAACCCCCTTTTCCCCCATGACTGCTTGATAAGTTCTTTTTTTTTTTTTTTTTTTTTTTTTTTTTTTGGAAAACTATGCTGACCATAGTAGACCTATTGGCAAACTGAGACTGGATCTCACGCTGTCACGCCCCTGGCTGGTGTCACGCCCACCAAGCCCGGATCTGCTTGCTTGCCCTTCTTTGGTATCGATACTGTCCTGATCGACCCCGTTTCTGGTGAGGAAATCCACGGGAATGGGGTCGAGGGCGTGCTTGCTTTCAAGTCTTCTTGGCCTAGCATGGCTCGAACAGTGTACGGTGATCACCAACGATTCCAGGAGACATATCTAGACGTTTACAAGGGATACTACGTGAGTTAGCCGAGCCCTAGCTGTTAGCTCGTGCGCTAACCTTGAAATCCAGTTCACTGGTGATGGTGCCAGCCGTGATCAGGATGGCTTTTACTGGATCCGTGGCCGCGTTGACGATGTCATCAACGTTAGTGGTCATCGATTATCCACGGCTGAGATCGAAGCTGCCATGGTCGAGCACTCCGCGGTCGCTGAGTCTGCCGTTGTCGGTATCGCCGACGAGCTCACTGGCCAGTCCGTAGTAGCTTTTGTCTGCCTCAAGGAGGCCTTCAGGGCCAATGAGGAAGCCGTTCATCTCGAACTCAGGCTGCAAGTCCGAAAGAACATTGGTCCTTTCGCGGCACCTAAGAACATCTTTGTGGTGACTGATCTCCCCAAGACTCGATCTGGAAAGATCATGCGTCGTGTTCTGCGCAAGGTGGTTATGGGCGAGCAGGATCAGCTCGGAGATGTGACTACACTGTCGGATCCCTCCGTCGTTGGAAAGATCATCGACGTTGTGCACAAGGGTGAATAGAGGCATCAGTAGAATGGGTATTAGACGGCGATGGTTGAACTGATCAGCGGGCTGGTAGAGTAAAATGGGTTCTCGTGGGTTAAAGGGGTAGAATAGTCCTCTGAGTTTAATACACGTTTTGATGAAAATCTGGGAGAGTCACATCAAGGTGACAGATTCCCTCTTTGAAAGATGTTGCTGAAACTTATAGTGCAATATTAATCGGGCGCTCAATGAATTGCCAAAGTAGTTGTCCTGCTATCATGGCACGCCATTTATGAGAGTAAAACTCATTTAACTAAGATTGATAAAGGAAACTCATATGAGGGAAAAGAAAGATGTCGGATTTGGAACCTTGTTTCCTTAGATATTCTAAGTTTTTGAGGAAGATCACCCCGAGTCCAGCAGATATTGAGCACAAGGTACTTTCATACGAGATGAAAAGAGCAGTGTAGCAGTGTAGCAGAAGAACTCTGTATTCTAGATACGGCTTTTATCACTCAACCATGGGCCTGTGACAAAGTCCAAGCCATCCCGTAACCAAACATCATGTGTAGTGGCAGGGAAATCAAACCCGTGATCACCTGGACGGATGGCCACGTGCAACTTGGTATCTGGGTGTGACCTTTGTAATATGTTGATAAGCTTCCTTGTGCCATCAACTGGAACCGCGGTATCGTTCTCGCCATGAAGCAGGAACAACGGCGGGAGAAGTGGCTTTCCGGTCTCCCTTGGAGGAAGAAATCCTGCTTCTATGCGTTCGAGAACAAGTAGCTCTGGCTCGTGACCTAAGAGGTCAAGGAAGCGTCCATTTTGGACCACGGCTATGGCAGAATCCAGTCTTGTGGGTGGATCTGCCTCGGTGATGGCGGGATTGCCAGTAGTAGCTGAAATGAAGCTATCCGCATCTTCCAGAGGGTAATTAGACACCCCCACGATTGGTTTCTCATACGGCTTTGTGTAATGAGCTGACTGCATGTCTATCATGGGATAGAGAGTAATCATGGCTTTGGGGCTTGTAAACCCCGACAACACAGACTGTAGAGCTAGATATCCGCCTGATTCACTATTGTTAGCCAACACGTTACAAAAGTTGCAGTAGCAAACGGACCTGCACTTTCACCCACAAGCAGAGTTTGGGCAAAATTCATTCCAACACAGGACCGTCCAACTGAGGCAAGGTGTCGCCCAGGACCTCCCGACTGCACCCAGGTCCAGAAGTTGGCCATATCCTGTATAATGTCCCTCCCTTTGACTTCTGGAAGAAGTCGATAATTAGGGCTTAGGATGATGGCATCGTGCTCATCCGCGAAGTCTAGAATCCATTTGGAGAACCAGGCTGGGAAGAGACTTGATCCTGTAATCTGAGTGACTTTGTAAGTCTGAGAGGCCGATACCCCGACGGTAGCACTTACAAGGAACCCGCCGTGTATTCTCACAATAACAGGCCTGGCCGTCGCACGTTTCCGCTTGGGAATCAAGATGTCTACACCAATCTCAACCCCCGCAGACTCAAAATGTGCCCGAGTGATGCCAAAACCGTTGAAGATGTCATGAGGCACACTATGCAGAAGGTCGATCAGGGCCTTGAACTGGGCGTCACGCTCTTGCTTGGAAACCCCCATTGCGCCTAAAGGAGATCACACTGAAGTTCCTGTCTTGCCTCTTGGCTGTTGGAGAGAGGAGATAAAAGGAGGAGAAAAGTGGAAACCAGCCAGGACCATCACAATCTTATACTCGATATGGAGAATAGAAAGTTGCGCTTGTTCCGCACCTCCCGATACCCCGCTCCTTAGCATATTCCCCAAAACAGTTTACGCCATGGAGACGATCAGAACAACATGGAGCTATCGAGAATTTGTCAACAGTACGTGTTCAAGCTGGATGAACATAGCTATCTCCAAGATGACACATGTGGGTGGGACTGAAGATACGGGGAATGGGCTTTCGGAAGTCGACAGATCTCAGGCAAAATCCGAGCATTCAGTTTTGGGCGTGTATCAATGATAAGGAGAGAAATCAATACCTAATGTCTGTATGTGACTATTTGTTACTGATAGAAACGCCACATCGGCTCCATCAATCCCTGTGCCGTCTAATTCAATGCTAAGATCCACCAGCCTGCTGCAAAGCCTTGTATATCTCCGTTTCTACACGATCTGAACACTCCAGCACCAAACGATCTATAGCCGTGTCAGTTTTAGAACCTCCTTACCAGTTTAGAAAACCTACCACCATATGGAATGATTTGAGAAGCAATGATGCCGCCAATGTTATTCTTCCGGTCAGCGAACCAGAAGAGATTGGCCAATCCTTCCCAAGATGCCGTTCCAGGAGCTCTTCCTGTTTCAGAGGAAAAGTGACTTATTGAAAATGACATTCCCCATCCCTCGGTATGATCGTCCGGCATGGGGGTTAAGGGAGTTGGGTTGGCCAACTCAGGTTTTGCTACTGGAACACATACGTTGCTGTAACGTGGTTTATCGGCAATCTGGTCCGTGAACATGTCTGTTGTTGAGGATGCGTTATTAGTGAGCACAATTTCAAAGGTTAGAAGCAAGAATACGCACCTTGAACAGTCTCGGGCTTGAGAAGACGCACGCCTGTTACCTTGTCGATGCCGTCGTTGAGCAAAAGTGAGATGAGTCCTGGCGCTGTTAGTGTGGGCAGTAAGGGAACAAAGAGTAAGACTCACTTCCAAACTCAGCCGGCTTTCCAAAGCAACCATGGCCTCCAGCGCACGGGGCCTTGCTTCCCTCCCCGTAGGCTAGCAACGGCCGCCGGTAAAAGTGGTCAGTAGTTGCTAGCTTTTCGTCCGCAGACCTTCGATGCATGTAGGCCATATCTGCCTTGGCCTCTTCTGAGGGATGAAAGGTCACGCTATTCATACTCAGAGGTCGGAAGATGTTGGTTTTGAAGTATTCGTCCAAAGACCTCCCAGAGACTCGTTCAATCATGACGCCAACCCAGTCCATTGAGATCCCATACTGGAACTTTTCACCAGGTTGGTTGACAAGAGGTCGGTTGGCTATCTCCACTGCTTCACCTGAGAAATCATCTGCACCAACGGGGCGAGTAAATTCTGCTAGCTTGTCATCCTCAAAGGCGTATCCAAAACCGGCTGACGTCTGTTAACACGGTTTCATCCCACAAGTCGATTTGAAGGGTACTTGCCAGTGTGGTTCAGGAGCATTCGGAGGGTTATCCTTTTGTTCTTCTCGACAAGCTCGAAACCGCCATTGGCGGTACGAGTCAAGACTTTTACATCCCTCAACTCAGGGCAGATCCTCTCAACCTCGGCGGCGTCATCGAGGTGCAGCAGGCCACGCTCAATAAGTTGCATGCAAGAAACAGAGGTTGCCACCTTGGTGAAAGAAGCCAAGTAAAAGATGGTATCTGTGGACATCAAGTCCTCAGAGCACATTCCTCTTGTTCCCGAGGAGTGCTGGAAAATTGGTTGACCATCGTTTCTGAAGGCGAGATAGACTAGGCCAGGAATCTTTCGGTCGGCACCTCCGGACGTGTATTCATCAATGATGTCACGCAGCTTGTCTTGAAGACCTGCAGATAAAATGGAAGACATGGCGGCAGAGATGCTACTAGGCGATGATAGGGAAGTGGCCGAGAGTCCAGAGCGCAGGGGTCGCTGAGCCGGGTTGTTGGCAATGTCAGAGTTCCTATGTTTGTGCCTGGGACTGCAAGCTTCTTGATTGCGCGTAAACTGTTCTTGTTAACAACCCTGTCACTAATCAAGCCTGATATTTCCAGAGTTGGAGAAATGAGGTTTGACAGAAAATCGGGATGTTGTGACGAAAGGATGGCCTAGTGGCTGCGGGGCTAGCCGAGAATGGGACTACCAAGTAAGGTATTACCACATTAGGCATATTTCATGAACTAAAAGAACAATAAGAAACCCATGTACATGTATAGAAATGCCACCTTAAGCTGAACCGAGGAAGAACAACACTCGGTATCTACGACCCACGAACAGTTCACAAGTTATCAAGAATTATTTCACCTAATCAACATGTCTTCTTCTGTTCGCTATCAGTTTCTCCCCGGCCCAGTCGGGGAGATGCTGCGCTCCGCATCTCTTGCCACTACGGCATCCATCCCGATAACTGGTACCCTCGTCATAACAACTGGACATGTCGGAGTGAACCTGAAGACAGGGGAGCTCGTTACTAGCTCCGTGGAAGAAGAGTTCAACGCAGTCTTTGACTGTATCGATGCCGCACTCCGAAACGCCGGAGTGAGCAAGGGCGTTGGGTCAGCCCACAAGTTGATCGCATACTTTACTCGTGCTGAAGATGAGGCAACAATGCTGGCACTCTTGCGCAAGCGTTGGCCGGGGTATACCCCAACCCTGACGTCGGTGGTGGTTGCGGCTCTCGTCAACCCCGGAATGCACTTGGAGCTTCAGGCGGAGGCAATCGCAGACTAGGGGGCAAATATCGGACGTATGGATATGGTGGCGAGAGGGTGTGAGGAACGGTAGTCGCTCTTCCGGGATAGCTGTCACAATAAGGATTGTTAGGGGTCAAGGATGGGCAGCCATGGGCTTGTTTCTGCCGCAGGAGACGGAGGATTTAGGTCTACCAGCCGAGCCTGTACATGTTAACCAACGGGGGGCATACTATGAATGAACTGCATGGTGCAGGTAACTTGATCCGATTCTAGTCCTGGTCTATAGTAATGTTTTTTGTGCCTATCATGGTGAAACCGACAACTACCTCTAAGCCCGGTCGGGCATGTTTCGGTAAGGGTTGTTAGGATCGGCCATCTCCTCCTCAACCGACTGAATAGTCTTGACCACCTTTGCAGGGGCCCCGAGAGCAATGGAGTAGGGGGGCAGACTCTTGGTAACCACGGCGCCAGCGCCAACAGTACATCCTCGTCCAATGGTGACCCCGGGCAAGATCACAACGTTGCCTCCGATCCAACAGTCGTCCTCGATTCTAATAGGGTGTCCAAACTCGACAAACTTTATGCGCGAGAGGACGCTGGTCTCATGACCCGCAGTGTAAATGTGGACGTTGGGGCCCATCTGGACACGATCGCCAATGATGACGAGACTGGTGTCCAGGATGGTTAGGCTGGTCAAGGTTTTTAGTCAAGATGTTGCAAACAGGTGACCTGCGGGTCGCTTACCCGAAGTTGAAGAAGCAGTTCTCACCAATGGAGACGTTGGAACCGTAGTCAGGCGCAAAGGGTGGCTCAATGAAGGTTCCTGGGCCGACTTTTCCGAGGATGCCAGAAAGCATCTCGAGTCTCTTGTCGGCAATCTCTTCGTAGTTTCCGGTATTGGGATCTAGGTTGTTGAAGTTGTATGCCACGCAGCGAGCCTTGTGGCGACCCTCCAACAGCTTGGGGTGCAGTGGGTTGTAACTAAAGGCAGGGGTGTAACGCCCGAGGTTAGACAGACGTCAAAGGTGCATGGATCATGAACAAGACGTACAGCATGCCTGAAATCATCTTCTCATACTCATCACACCAAGGTGTACCCTGTAGCCCCTTGGCGAGCTCAATAATCTCGGGATCCAACTGTTGCTTGGCCATGGTGAAAGATAATGACTGTACAAGAAGGAGGAGATAGGACTGATGATTGAGTAACTTGAAGGTTTATCGGGTCAAAGTCAACATCCATGTATCTATCGAAAGATATCAAAGATTGATTGCCTGCTTATCCGATGCGGAGCTGGTGAAGGTACTTGCTAAGGTGGTTGGAGAGTTGAGGTTGGCTTTAAAGCGCGGAGAAGTCGGACGCGGTGAGACGTTATTACCGCATTAGGAATTACGAGATGCGGCTTCCCCTCTCGTGTGATCCGCAGTGGAGACTATGACCCGCACAGTGTCGGACCGGCATCTCTACGGTGCAGACGTTATCGCTGGTGAAATCTTCAAGCCATGGGTCAAGGATCACGGCAGAGATAACCGGTCCTGCCATGGCCAGCCCTTCCCCGCGTTTCCGGGCCATGTTGGCTGTGGGGGAGGGTCCCCGGGGTGCGGAGGAAAGGGCGGTTCGGCATTGATAGGAGATTGTAGAGATGGTTCAAGGCCGAGATTGCCCAGCAGCTAAACTTGACAAGATAGCCCGGCTCATTTTTACTTAAAGGCCGACGGCGTAACCCTGACTCAACCTTGTTCCATCCTCTTTCGATACAACCGTTCCTCCCAAGTCTTTGGCCATCTCCTTGTTTCCTTCAACTCAGCACATCATCATGGCTCACAACACCGTTGGCGAGGACGTGGCCAAGGTCAAGTCCCATGCCACCAATGACTCGGACGTTGGCATTGGCAGAGTCGAAGACATGCGTGGCGAGGTCTTGAAGGGAGATGCCGTCGACGACAACATCCTCCTCGCTCAGGGCCATGTCCCTGTTATGAGGCGTTCGTTTAATCTTCTCGGAACTTTGGGACTGGGCTTCAGGTAACCGCGTCCGTCTTCACGAACCGATTCCCTCATACTTAACAGCTTTCCAGTATCACCAATTCGTGGGTTTCATATGCCAGCTGTTTCGGACAGAGCTTGCTCTATGGTGGAGCCCAGGCCACAGTCTTCGGCCTGATTGTTGCCTGCGCCGTTCAATGGATTATCATTCTCGGTCTTGCTGAGCAGGCCTCGGCTTTCCCTTCATCAGGAGGTCAGTGCTTCTTCTCCCTCATCTTGGAATCTGCCGGCTGACCGATCTCCTTACCACACAGGCCAATACCACTTCACGTACATCTTGGCCCCCGAAAAGCACCGACGATTCGCTGCCTTCGCTGTCGGCACCATCAGCGTCCTCGGTTGGTGGGTTATCACCTGCTCGGGCATCTCGAATAACGTACAATGCATCATCGGCATGATCATATTCGTTAAGCCAGAGTATGAGCCGCAGAACTGGCACTCCTACCTTTTATACGTAGGACTGATCTTGATTACGCGTGAGTCGACTTAGGACAAATCTGCCGTTCCCCTGACTGACAACTTGAAGTGATCCCCATCTTTACGATCCCTCAGAAGCACCTCGGAAAATGGACCCAGGCTTGTCTGGCGCTCTCAGTCTTCGGTTTCCTCATCGTTACCATCACAATCTTGGCCATGGCCGACGAATACAATCACCCCAGCTTCATTACCAAGTTTGACGGTACCAGTGGCTGGCCTAAAGGAGTTGCTTGGGTTATGAGCGTCGGAAACGCCATGTACGCATTTGCTAGCATGGATGCCGTTATCCACGTGGCCGAGGAAATGCACCATCCTGGAAAGGCCATTCCCAGAGCCATGTAAGCAATAATCCGAAGACTGTGATCTTTCTAGATGCTGACGAAATCCAGGAACCTCACTATGATCATCGGTCTGGTTACCTCTGTTCCGTTCATCCTAGCCATGATGTTTGTCATCAAGGATCTTGATGCGGTCCGATCGGCTCATCTCCCTAGCCTCGAGGCTTTCTACCAGGCTACTGGCAGCAAGTCGGCGGCACTTGGTCTACAGAGTCTCCTTGTGATTATTTTCTACTGTAAGCTCCTTTAGCTCTACGCCTTGGTCTTTGACCTCTGAGGGTCGTGCTTTACTAACAGATTTCCAGCCTGCATGCCTAGCCAATGGATTACTTGCGGTCGCTTGACCTGGGCCTTCTCACGAGACGTGAGTAATCTCTCCGTATGTTTTGATCGTGAACTAACAAGTGCGGCTTTGTAGCGTGGTCTGCCATTTTCCGAGTACTGGAACCACATCTCGCCTTCTCTTGGGTTCCCCGTCCGGACCACGATCCTGTCAGTCGGTTTTTGCATTCTTTACGGTCTTCTCTACATGGCTAGTAACCAAGCTTTCAACTCGATCATCACCACCGCAGTTCTTGGAGTCAACATCTCGTACGCTGTGCCACAAGCAATCACGCTGTTCCATGGCCGCGAGAACAAGCTTCCCGAGCGACCATTCAAGCTCAACAAGATTGTGGGCTACCTTTGCAACGCGTGGACGCCGCTCTGGGTTACCACGATTGGCATTTTCATCTGCTTCCCGAACAAGATTCCTGTTGATGCTGGCTCCATGAACTAGTGAGTTCCCACTCCGAGTCATTCCTGAGAACATCACTGACAGTTAATTAGTGTCTGCGTCGTGTTGGGCTTCATGGGTCTGATTCTGATTGTCTTATGGGCGTCTGTTCGACGCTACTTTGAGGGTCCGAACATTGACTGGGAGATGCTTAGCACCCAGTACGAACAAGAGTCCTAGGAGTGCCAACAATAGTGGGCCTCTTCTCGGATGGGCAAGGACAAGGTTTCAGTTTGGAAATGTACGATGACGACACTCATTCGTGAGAAAGCAATGGGTACTAAAGCACCCTCCAGTAAGAGTTGCCCATGAGACAGAATGACCTGTCTCTGAGTAACATGTACAAGAAGCCTGAGAGCCAAGGCTCAAATAAGTAGAGAAATTGATACCGAATTTCTGACTCAGATGATTCTATCGTGCACACTTTCTCACATGATTTGCTTTGCTCGGAGAGAGAGTCCGCCACCGCATTGTCTCAGGAGACCCTTGATCTCACCACAAACCGGGAATCTTGTGAGTTAGCGGGCGCCTCCCTACCTTGGATCTTAGGGACACGAGATTTGGAATCTTTCATACCCCGTGTGTACTTCGTGATGCCCCTTCTTACACACAGCTGGTAAATGAGTTCATTCGAGTTCCCGCATTGAATTTCGCTTCAACCCCCACGCGACATTTCGAGACTGCGATCACCTTTGTTACGAATAACTCAGGTTTGCTACGGAGATTTACAGCACATGACGTATTTTTGGTGATGATGAGATTACTCTATTTCAAAAGGAGCGTTGAATCTCTTGGAAATGAACATGACAGCATCAGAGCGCAGTATGATACGTGACCGTAAAAAGAGCACAATTCTCGGCTTGCATATTGAAAATTTGTAAGCAGTACCTATGATACACTAATACACGTCGCAAGCTGGCGCGGGCGTCGACAAACTGGACGCAAGTACGCAACTTTACAGCCTGCTTGAAGCCTTCTTGTTGGAAGCAGTGATCTCACGGTGGGCAGTCTGAGCATTGAGGCTGCCCTGCTCCAAGGCACCATCGATCGCAGCGCGCCATCCATGAGCCCAGTCAGCAGAGGCAAAAAAGACATTTCCATGTCGACTCTGTAGTTCATCCTGATACTTTGACATGTAGCCAGGACGCCACCAAGCTGGACCACCCTTGGAGAAGGGGTCGGTACTCCAGTTGTGCAGAATCTACGTACCCGTTAGTATTGTCTCAAGGAAGAGTGGGAGTACAAAAATACCAGTCTCTTGACATTCATAGGATGAATCTTGTTCAGAGCATCAATCGTCTTTGTTGCATCGTTCTCTGGGATGAAGTTGTCACGCTCATCCGCACCAAAGGCGACGACATGGACGTCTCCGTTGGGCAAAACACCGTCGCCATAGCCGTACATCAGAAGCCCCGGGAAACGCATTCCGTTCCATCTCTCAAGCTCTTTGTTGCTGACGTCCGCGTGGACCTTGGTCATGTGGTTAACATGACCAATATTGATGGCCTCTTGGCGACGCTGAGAAAGGGGAGGTGAGAATTGAACATCCTTGAGAACGTTCAAAGGAATTGTGTTGATGATCTTACGAGCACGGAACTTGTCGCCGTTGGTGGTTGAGATAGTGGTTGGGCCATCTCCGGAGGATGCCTGGACGATGGACTTAACCTGAGTAGAAAAGGCATATTCCAAGCCAGCATCAGCCGCTTCTTGAAACATGTTTTTTGCCAAAGCAGTTTGCCCATCTCGAAGCTTGTATCTCAGCCAGACGTCGGTGAAGTTGTCAGAGCTATGCATAAGGAGGGCATGTGAGCGGACCATGTCCCAAAGACTGGAATCCTTCATGTGTCCTCCAGAAATGTGGAGGAGGAGTGAGATGAGAAGACCCTGCTCCTCAGCTGTAAGCTTGTGCTTGATCTCCTCAAATCGGTCGTGGCATGAGATCTGATCCCATTTCTCGACTGTAGCGCGGTCCACGATGGGGTTGTTGAGCTGAGCGTGGGGAAGCGGGCAGAGAGTGCGCCCGAACTGGCCGTCGACGTTGACAAACATGTCCCAGCCCTTGGCTTGCATGGCACCAGCTTCCTCATGGCTAAGCTTTCGTGGTTCGGCCCCTGTTGTCACAGGACGGTCAGTGATGAGAAAATCATGATTGAATGAGAAGGGGCTTACCTGGCACGTTGATAGTATAGTAGCCCTTGTGCATGTCGGGGCTTCCGGTGGTGATCAAGTCTCTGTCCATGCTGTATCTGGTCATTTCTCGGAACAAATATCCCATATGGTGAGTGACCCAAGTTCCGCCCATCTCGTAAAGGAAGCCTTGAAAACATTGAGTAGTTGTTCAAACAATTCGACAAATGAGCCTCACCATCCTTCTTTGCGGTGTAGGTTCGACCGCCAATGCGATCTCTGGCTTCGAGAAGCAGAACGGAGTGATCTAGTGTAAAGCGTCACTGGTTAGACTAGAGATGCAGGCACAGGAAGTCAAGGCGCTTACTCAAGAGGCTCAAATCGCGCGCTGCAGCAAGACCCGCATATCCGGCGCCGATAACAACAACATCGTAGACCTTGTTGGCATTGTTCAGGACACGGGCAGGAGAGATGACAGCATCACTCTCAATTCCAGTCTTGAAGCCAGTATGAGGCTCCCACACGTGGCCGTCTCTGGTCTTGGGTGTCATTTTGGAAGAGATTCTGGTAATTCTGGTTGTAAAGATGAGCCTTGGTAGTTGTCAATAGCTGGGAGAGCTTCTGTTTGGAAAGATGGAACCCAAACTGACGTATATCTGAGCTAGCTCGGTACGTAGAGCCTCTTATCGGAAGCTTCCAACTTTTGCCGGACGGTGTGGGCCCCTTTTAGTCCCTTCGTCTTCGGTAAGGTCCGGCATGGCTGCTGACACAAGTTGGAGAGCTGGCGATCTCGGTGGTTCGATTCCTTAATGCCTTTTTAGGAAGTAAGAGATCCCCGCATCTCAGTATACCCACTTTGGGTAGTTGGCTCTATTTCCACATCGGGTATGACCTTCAATTCTCCGCATGCATCATGAGCGGAGATGACATCGGCTTCAGATGCAAATGGAAGAGCTACTTAACGCCTCTCAATGTCCGGGGTTCAAGGCTTCATAACCACTCTTGTGCAAGCGAAATTACCCCTTGTTCATCTCACACAACGTTTATCACCATCATCTTTTAGTTACTTCCCACTCTACAGAAACCATGCCTGACTTTACTGGTCTCGAGCTTACTGGCAAGACTGCCATCGTCACTGGTGCTTCCCGGTATGGCATCCTCTCGCTTGGATCACGTTGCTTTTGCTAGCTCAGCTTGAGAGGCTAATCGATACTTTGCAGTGGACTCGGTGCCGGGATTGCTATCCTTCTGGGAAAGCGGGGTGCCAATGTCGTCGTTAACTATGTGTCAGCTGGCAGCAAGGAGCGAGCTGAGAAGGTGGTCAAGGATATCGAGGCCAACGGCACCAAGGCCATCCTATGCCAGGCCGACGTCAGCAAGGTTGTGGAGATTCCTAAGCTGATTGACGCCGCTCTCAAGATTAGCTCGACTGGCAAGATTGAGATTCTCATTCACAAGTAGGTTCATGCTTCTTCTGTAAGGGAGGGCCCAGCAGCTTACACTATTACCCTGCAGCGCCGCTCAAGGCAACGAGGCCAACCTGGTAGACACCACTGAGGACTTTTACACACGGCACTTTGATGCCAACGTCAAGGGTCCCATTTTCCTGACAAAGGCAGCTGAGCCTCATCTGCCCAAGGGTGGCCGTATCGTCTTCATTTCTTCTGCGGGAGCTCGTCTCGGTGTTGCTGGTCAAACCGTGTACGCAGCCACCAAGGCAGCTGACGAGGCGCTTGTACGAGTCTGGGCCAAGGAGCTGGGCCAGTCTCATGGCATCACTGTGAACTGCGTCAACCCGGGCCCCATTGCCACAGGTAAGAAAGATGTAACGCTGTGTTTGGCTGAACTTTGCTGACCCATCATGGCAGACCAATGGTTCCAGAGCGATGAGCAGTTCCTCAAGGATATGCAGCCTCTGATTGACTCTACTCCCGCTGCGGCGCGAGTCGGTGAAGTTAGCGACATTGCGCCTCTTGTTGCTTTCCTCTGCACTGATGATGCTAAGTGGACAACGGGCTCAGTCCTGTCGGCCAACGGTGGTCTGTATAACTAGAATAGTTAAATAGTAAATGAAGCCACGAAGTATTTAAGGCCAGATTAAACAGAAGATGAAGAGCCCGACTTTCCAAGACATGCAATAATAAGATGAGGCCTGTGACAGGGGGTAGATACTGTCGAATGCGGTCTAGCTAGATGATTGTATCGTTAAGTCTCTGCCTCAAAACAACCCCAGAAGATCGTCGTGAGAGCCGAATATTCTTGCCATACCCTCCATCATGCGTATTTCTCAATTGTCCAATTATCGAGTTGGTGTTGTATCTTAGCTCGCCCATGACTCGACCTCCCCGCACTCTAGCTCTTCAACCCGGATCCATTATCCGCCACTCGAATGCGCACTGTCTCGCCCTAAATGTAGAAGGGCTGGCCTGATGGGACTTTAGTGGATCATGCCCGTTTTCCTCTCCCCGACCTTCCCTCTTCTTTCCCTGCTACTCTTCTCCAACTCCATCATTCGCCGATCACGATAACTTCACCAGCCATGTCGCAGCCTCAAGCTCAAGCTCAAGCTCAGGTCAAGCCTCGCGAATTCAAGTTCGTTGGAGCCTATAGCCGCAAGCGACGCCGTAGAAACGGCACGGGCCCGACTGGGCCGAAGAGTACAGCTGCTGTGGCCTCGACTCCCCGAAGTGCTCCTACACCCGCCGCGCCAAATTCCAGCCCTAAAGTTGCGGGTGGAAAGGAAGAAAACAAAGCCAAGTCGCAGCAGGGCTCACCTCCTGTTGTGACGCATGCACCCGATGTTCAAGTTCCACCACCTGACACTCCTATGATATGCGAAGAAACCGCCAACCCAGTCGACAGCGAAATGATGCTGCAACCCGTCACCGAGAGCATGAGCCAAGGAAACGACATAGACTGGTCCTACTCAAGCCTTATGAACCCGTTCTTTGACCCAGGGCCGTCCTTTGTTGCTCCTTTTGACCAGATGAACGGGCATCAACAGCTGCCCCTTTACTTTGGTCCCGACATTCCTTTCGTGCAGTTGGATGAAAGTTCCTCTGCCGACAACTCTCCTCAGGACAACTTCATCGGACCCAATCTGCCCAACGAGGCCAGCGGAGCCAATGTGGACTGCGATGCGGACGGGCAGCCTACAACTATTGACGAGATTGTGCTGCCATCGTTGAGCTCCCAGGAAGCTCCATGCAACATCAGTCTAACCATCACTCAACTACTAACGCGGTGTAAGTGTTTTGGTTTGAACTGAAATCTGATTCTTCTTCTGACAGTGGTTAGATGATCAAGAGTTTTGCGTCATGCCCTTGACACACGATTTCGACGCCAACCCTTTCCGATTCGACGCCGAGACTGGCCGGGGATCGCAACTCCTCCTTCACTGTATCCTGGCTCTTTCCTACAAGCACATCAACCGCGATACCGGATCTTGTGCAAGCGAGGCGAAAATACACAAAAAGAAAGCTCTCCAGATGCTCAGGGATATGGAGGGCACTTCGCAAGCGTCGCCAATTGAAGCGACCTTCCTGGACGCTGTGCTGATTCTCATGACATTGGATGCAAGTTCTTCTCTACGATGTCGGTTGGATAGCCCATGCTGACTATTTCAAAGTGCGCGACCTCGGCCCATGGACCATGGACTTGGTACTTGAAGCGTGCACACAAGATGATACAGGCCACAGAGGCTCTGAATGTTAAGAAGACTCCACGGATGCAAGCACGTATAGAGATGCTAGTCTGGTAATTCTACTCTAAGAACAGAGAGAAAGGTTCGAATTTTGCTGACTGTCTAGGTGGGATGTTACTCTTGCCCTCACCAGCCGCCAAGGTTGTGTTCTATCAGAGTCTACGATAATCAGTCTCTTCAACCACGACAATTCGAGTAACGAGACCTTCTACAGCGTGTCTGGATGTCCAGAGGCTCTGTTCCGACACATGATCCGTTTAGGATCGTACGCAAGAGAATTTGAACTCGTGGCCAACATGACATGTGTGAAGTTTGACATGGGGCCAGTGCTGGGTGTGGAAAAGGAAATCAGGGAATGGACTGATCCCGAGTACGGTGATCTCCCTGATCAGATTGTCGCCGACACGCCGCCTTCGGAAGGATGTGACATCGGAGAGGTTGCTCACTACAAGGAAGATCTTCACCACTGCGCGGAAGCTTGGCGATACGGCCTCCTCATCTACATATGCCGGGTATTCAAGTGGCAGCGTGACCAGCCGGCACCGCCAATCCTAGGCTTCCTCGCGCGAAAGACGCTTAACCATGTCACATCCTGTAGATACAGTTCCATGCTTCAGAAGCAGCTACTTCTTCCTGTGTTTCTCGCTGGCTGCGAGACAAAGGACGAGCACCTGCGTCAGGTGGCCAGGACATACTGCAGCTGGTGGAATGAACGGACTCGCTATGACATGTTCCTGACGGCCAACGCTCTGCTCGAGGAAGTATGGTCTAACGAGACCCCCAACTCATGGTGGGGTTCGATCATTGACCAGAAGAGCCGGTCCAATGTTGGGACGGGAGATGCCCGTCAGTATTTGTTCGGTTGATCGTCGTTCGTTCGGAGTTGGGAGGGTCGGCGCTGGACGTGTTCATTCGGCGGGGTGAATGTCGAGTTGTTTTTGCTTCGTCTAGCTTCTTAGTACGAATCGATTCTCTTTCAGCTGTTCACTTCGTCTTCGCATCGTTGTTTCATCGCTAAGCTGTCGCGAAGTCGCTGTTGTCGTACTGGTGCATTTGACAGAACCGTTTCGAGGCTGGGTAACGTCAACGACCAAGAAGGAGGCCATACTGATGTTTGTCTGTCAAAATTGAAGTTGGAAAATGCGTGGCAGACTTAAGTTATCCAGCACCTGTTGTAATTTTCGAGCACGAGGATATCAGCATCGCAACGCGCCCTGAAGGGATGGGCATATAATCGAGTGCAGGAACTGCAAAAGGGAAAGAAGAAGAGAACAAGGTTGAAATCGGAGATTGATCCGGGACGGTGAGATTTTATTGATTTCTAATTTCTTTTTTTGGAAATGCCTTCTAGATTCTCCCATCTGTCCTTCCAGCCACGTACACGCTGATTTGCCAGAGCTGAGGCACGTTTCGGGAAAAAGGAACGGCCCTTGCATAGCAAACACTCCAGGCATACCGTAATCGAGTGCGCGACCATTGATCTATTCGCTTCATCGTGCTCCGGGGGCGTTCTGGCGTGCCTCATTGATCCATGTTCCTCCAGCCAAGGCCAAGACCCCTGAATGGAGAAACGAGTGGCGGACGAGCCATCTGTTGCCCATTTGGAAACTACTCCCCAACAGAGAGAAGTACTCGGCAGTTGGTATCAGGTCAGAGTCGCTCAACACCAAGCCGGGAAGTTCGCGTTGTTCGGCGAATCCATGCCAGTTGTCATCGCCACTCGCGAGCTGCCTTTGGAGATTGACTTGGAAAGACTTCTTAGAAAGGGCTTTTCATCGAAGAGGAAGGTAGCGCCCCATTTCAATGCTGGGGAACACTCCGAAGCAGGCAGCTCCAGGCAAGTTTTGCCTCTTTGGCCAAAGATACTGGATAACCAATTCCACCAGCTTCATCAGGAACTTGGGTGACAACGGCCGATGCAAACATGGCGGCTTTGCCGATGAGTCCGCTCTTGGAAGTCGCATGGACGTGACCGCGTCGGTCTCGGCAAAATGAGCGTGGATCAGTGGGCCATGGCGTCGCGCCCCCGAGACGCAACCAGGGGCGATGTCAAGATCACAATTACCTAAATAGGAAATACGCAAGATAGCTCAACCCCAGATGCCTCACCTGGTGTTTTTGCTAAGAATCATCGACAACTAAGTCGCCAAAGCACCTAGAAAAGGGATCATCTACTTAAGCAAGGCATAGGGCATCGTACATACTCATTCCCGACAACTCAAGTCATTCATCAGCCTCATCCAACTCCCTCATCTTTGCCCATCCCACCTCGCCTACAAACAAGATCAACAAACCAGCCACAATCACCAGAAATGGCCACCATGGACAAGGTTTTCGCCGGCTATGCCGAGCGACAGGCCGTTCTCGAGGCTAGCAAGAACCCACTCGCCAAGGGCGTTGCTTGGATCCAGGGTGAGCTCGTGCCCTTGCACGAAGCCCGCATTCCTCTGCTCGACCAGGGTTTTATGCACAGCGATCTCACATACGATGTGCCCTCCGTCTGGGATGGCCGATTCTTCCGTCTTGAGGACCATCTCAACCGTCTCGAGGCCAGCTGCAAGAAGATGCGCCTTAGGATGCCTCTTCCCCGAGAGGAGGTTATCAAGGTCTTGGTCGACATGGTTGCCAAGAGTGGCATCCGGGATGCCTTTGTTGAGCTGATTGTCACCCGAGGCCTGACTGGCGTCCGAGGTGCCAAGCCCGAGGAGCTCCTGAACAACAACCTTTACATGTTCATCCAACCATATGTCTGGGTTATGGACCCTGATGTTCAATACACTGGTGGTCGTGCCATTGTTGCACGAACTGTCCGTCGTGTTCCTCCTGGCTCTATCGATCCTACCATCAAGAACCTTCAGTGGGGTGACTTGGTCCGTGGCCTGTTCGAGGCGAACGACCGAGGAGCTACCTACCCCTTCCTTACCGATGGTGATGCCAACCTCACTGAGGGCTCGGGCTTCAACATTGTCCTCATCAAGGATGGTGTTCTATACACCCCCGACCGTGGAGTTCTCCAGGGTATCACCCGAAAGAGTGTGATTGACGCTGCTCGATCATGTGGCTACGAGATTCGGGTTGAGCACGTTCCCATCGAGGCTACCTATCAGGCAGACGAGATCTTGATGTGCACAACTGCTGGAGGTATCATGCCTATTACTACTCTGGATGATAAGCCCGTTAAGGATGGAAAGGTCGGACCTATCACCAAGGCTATCTGGGATCGATACTGGGCGATGCACTGGGAGGATGAGTTTAGCTTCAAGATCAACTATTAGGCCATTGATATTGTTTGTCAAAAATAGAATAAATGCATCTTTCAAGTAAATTTGGTTAAGCAAGAACCTTCTTCTCGTGTGATAATGGCCTTGGTATACATGATCTCTGTGTACATCTGGCTAGATAGGCAAATTGCTTCAGTCGAGACTAGCCCTCTTTCACAGACTTCCGTCAAGAGTCCAACCGAAAGTTTCCCTCTTCCTCCAAACAGCATCTCGATCTTGGCATCTGACTCTAAACGGTTTCTTTTGCTCAATCGGAGTAATTGAGGCGATCTGATTCGATAACAACTGCCTAAGCGACATCTCGGTTGGTTGAGAAACTCCCTTTGCGATCTATCCGGATACGTTCCACAGTGGCGTATGCTCTCTCAGTCCTATTGGAAAGAGATTAACTCTAACGGGAAATAACCCTTGTTGCATAATAAGAGCCTATCTAAGCTAAGAGAATAGCGTAAGTGTCAAATGGTGTCAGGTAGATGGTGGTTGTTGTGGGCCGGGCTTCTCCGAATGCTGACTTCCCCTTTTGGGAAATAGGAGCAGTGGCAACCTCCGGATCATGCGAGCTAAACAGTATGGAAACATGAAGATTGGAGATACTGTTGAGACCATGGTCCTACGTAGGGAGCATTGTGCCCTTCAAATGCAGGCGCTTGCCGTGACAAAAGCTCTGTGTCAGTGACTTGAGTGGGCAAAAAGCTATAGTTCCCAATATCTAAACAGTCCATCATTACGGCACTTACTCTATCATGTCTGCACACGACAGCATTATCATTCTTGGGTAAGTTGCAAATTCGGAATGGCAAGTTCACGATTGGCTGACCCGATGTAGCGCGGGCATCATCGGCCTTGATGTTGCCCTGGTCCTTGCGGAAAGAGGCTATGGTCAGTCCATCACGGTCATTGCTGAGCACCTTCCTGGTGATACAGCCCTGAGCTATACCTCTCCATGGTCAGCAGTCACATTTATGTACTAAAGCGAAACGCAATCTAACATAATTCTAGGGCTGGTTGCAACTTCTCGGCCATCTCTGGCACAGACGCCAATGCCTTGAGATGGGACAAGCTCGGTTACTTTCACCTTAGCAAGCTGGCTTCTGAAAGGCCCGAAGAAACATATGTTCGACGGACACCATCTACCGAGTTGTGGGATGATAATGTTCCTCATGACAAGATCAAGACCATGTCTGAGTACCTTGAAGATGTAAGGCCCACATGACATCCAACGACCTCTCTTTACTAACCAAGTCAAGTTCACACCTCTGCCTGTCGAAAAGCTGCCTGAAGGAGTAAAATTCGGTGCATCCTTCACAACGCTAACAGTCAATGCTCCCAAGCATCTGCTGTACCTCTACCAAAGGCTGAAGCGGGACTATGGCGTTCGATTTATTCGACAGAAGCTTCCCAATCTCCAAGCATCATTCTCTAGTCACTCCACTCAGATTGTCTTCAACTGCACTGGAAACGCGGCAAAGTCACTTCCTGGGGTCGAGGATACCAAGTGCTACCCGACGCGGGGCCAAGTTCTTTTGACGCTTGCTCCTGAAGTGCAGACAAACATCATGAGACACGGCAAGGACTACGAAACCTATGTCATCCCTCGGCCTTATTCTAAGGGACATGTGATTCTTGGTGGATATATGCAGAAGGGAAATGGGTATGTCACTTAACCCGCTCAACCTGACCATAGACTAACCAGATTTCAGAGACGGTGCCACTTACTCGTACGAGACTGAGGATATTCTGAATCGTACAAAGGAACTCAGTACTGAGGTTCGAGAAGGTAACATCGAGGTCATCGCTGCATTTTCCGGACTACGACCTTCTCGTGAGGGTGGTGCTCGAGTGGAACGGGAGGACCTGTCTATTACGGGCCAGAAGCGTACTGTCATCCACAACTATGGAGCAGGCGGTACTGGATTCCAGGCTGGCTATGGAATGGCAGTTGATGCCGTCAGCGCTGCTGAGCCCCTGCTGTCCGAGATTCGAGTCCAGTTGCGATCCAAGTTGTAATTTCCAGCGAGAAAAACATGTTGGTGATACGCAACGTAAATTGATTTGAAGTAAGCTTTAGAAAGATATGGTTAAAGTGCTTTATTTGATATGGTTGCGGTAGCGACAAAATGCATATGGATTAACATTCTTTCTCCCAATACCCATTCTGTCCAGTTTCCTCACGCAGCTGTGAATGATTCAACCTTGATAGAGCCGCCAAGTGCTTGAGTGGCATAGTTGAAAATGCCAAAGCGGTACGCAATGAAAAATGCCCAGCCATTGTATAGCTCGTAGTTCGGACCAAGTTTCTCAAACTTGCTTCCGTCCCAGCTGTAGGAAAAGACGGCGTTCCGAGACCCCGTAGGGCTCGTGTCCAACTCGGCACGCAACCACACCTTCGTCTTGCCCTCCGGTACATTTACTGTGGCCTTGACCTCGCCCAAACTCTTGGTCTCTCCTGACCATTCGTCAATAATCATTCCTTGCGCGACTGCGAGGGTGGATTTGCCGTTGGATCGATGGATGCCGATGTACGCGCTCTGATCGCGGAATGCTGCCAAACCTGCTCGGTCGCCATCCGCTAGTTTGCTAAAGTCAATCTTGACGGTGCCGACAGGGTGATCTCCATGGGTTCGGTGAGTCAGAGTATTCCTCGCCGAGTATATATCGTTGGTTACACTAGCCGTGCGGAGAGTCAAGCCATTGTTGATCTCATAGGAGTTGACGTCAGGATTATGGTTCCACTCCCAGGACGGGTCTAGCGATGTGCCCTGGAAACGATCCGTCCGTCCCCAATTCTTGATGAGGCCATTGCTCGCGGAGGGAAGCGGGTATGAGGCTCCCCAGCCACCATTAGCTCCAGTCACGATGACTGGGAAACCATCATCGCCCCAGCGAATTGGGGCCAAGACGGGAAGACGGCCAGCAGGGTATGCCCAGGTGAAGGACATGAAGTACCACTCGCCTGCAGGAGTTTTGATCAGGCTTCCCTGGTGAGGAGAATTGCCACCGCTGAGCGGAGGTGTGATGCCTTGGGCGAGTTTCTTGGATTTGAAAGGGCCGAAAGGGTTATCAGACTTCCAAATCCAAGTTGCCGCGGTATTATGGTCATCGTTCAGTATGTAGTACTGACCATTGATCTTGTACATGCGGTTTCCCTCTAGACCTTCAACCCCAATAGAAGTGTTGTTCAGGATTTGCTGAGATTTCACTTCACTAAGGCCATCTTTGGAAAGCTGAGAAAGTCGGACGTTGTTTGACCCCCAGACGACATACATGGTGTCGTCATCATCAATCAGAATGCCATTGTCGTAGTAGCAAGTCCCGCCCGTTGCAAGCTGCGCTGCCTTCTTCCAAGGTCCGGTTGGAGATGGAGAAGTGAAGACCCAAGTGTTCCAGAAGTTTGTGCAGCCGATCCAGTACCACAGTTTATTGCTCTCTCGGTATCTCAGCGATGAGGCCCAAGTTCCCCCTCTATAGGCGCGAGTGTCGCTGTTGGGAAGATCATAGCCGTCTCCAAACTCTAGGCGTGGGATTGAATGCCCGATAAGATCCCAGTTAATAAGATCTTTGGAGCGAAGAATGGGAGCCCCCGGGCTATAATGGAAGTTGGACGCAGAGAAGTAGTAGAGCCCATCTGGTCCCAGGAATACATCATTGTCCGGGAAGTCAGAATAGATGATGGGGTTTTGGAAATTCTCGGCTCTAGCGCCATGCGTCGGCGTCGTGACCGCCAACTGGATAGTGGAGGCAACAAGGCCCAGAAATAGTACAAGCGACTTCATTTTGAGGTGACTGGATGATTCACGCTTGTCTTGTGCTTTCCTGCAGGGGACATTTTGGCTTTATATAAGTTGTCAGGGCATGGTTTACGAGCACTCCGAGTATTGTGTAGGTTACATCCCCGGGTAATCTGGATAAATTCTCTACAAGGTGATTTCCCCCAACAGTCTCCGCGTTCCCCTTCAATTTCAGCTGCTTGGCGCCATAACAGGTAAACAAGCCCGGCCATAACCCAATGACGTACGGGGGTTGAGGTTGCTTTATGCAGGGCTACCATACCATAGCGAGAAGGTTCGGTTTTAAATGGTGGAATACTCACGCCACGGAGCGATGAGTTCCGTCAAACGGAGACACAAGCTCCGACTACCCTGAAAGCGGCTAAAAGCTCATGGTAGAATAAAATGCACATCATAGCAGCCAGTACCACTCAACAGGTGACTAATGCTCATACGAGAAAAGTGATACAGCCAAAATGATCAAGTGAGACGCACCTCTCGATGGCGGGCATAACTTCAGGCTAGATTTTGTATAAGAGACAAACATGATCGTTATACACCTGAAATCTAATAATGATACTCTATAATTCTAAATCCTTTGCTTGGAGTAGAATGACAATGACAAAGCGCCCTTAGACAAGTGCTGGAATGGACCTGTTTGCAGAACTAAGCACAACACCGAGCTTGTGCACATAGTTGAATTCCTCCTCAATTAGATCGTTCTGAACCCATATTCTTTGAATCATCATCTTGATAGAGCCCATGTTCCGAAAGTGAATATTCCTCTCTGTTCTTGAGATAAGGTCAAGAACCATGGCCCGTTGATCATCGGTCCGCGCCTCGCAACCAAGTATCAGAAGAGGGAAAGGCCATTGGCAATGCTCTAGCTGCGAAAGTATTTCAAAAGATCGTTCGATCCATTCCGGAAGACGTGATCTCTCCTTGGGATTGTCTGGTGACGCACGTTTGAGGTAAATCAGGGTCGCCAGCTGGTACAGTTCGACTACTTTGTCGGAATCCGAACGGGATCCCCCAGTTAGAGTACTATTATCGTTGGCTGAGATATCGATTCTGCGTAATTTCCATTCGAGTAGTTTGAGATATTGTTGATAATCATGCGCGTGGAAACGTGGGTCTGAGGGTTCAACAACAGCATCGCACACTTCGGACAGAAGGCATAAGACCTCATGCGGAGGGCCTACTAAATGGGCAGGCTGTATCACGTGTAAGATTAGTAAAAGTTGATAGGAGGGAGGAGTAGATGAAACCTACCTGGACCTCTGCGCATACTGTAGGTCGAAAGGGTTCGAAATGTGCTCCTACGAGCGATCCTGTTGCGTCCAAAAGATCTGGTTGCCAGTGACGCAAGCTGAAGCGAGCCAGCACGTCAGAGTAATGGACCCAGCCAATGAGTGTGGTCATGTCGTTGCTTCCGGTAATCTCGTCGAGTTTGGCGTTCTTGATGATCAATTTCGAGCCGCATACATACCACAGCCAGTGACTTGATGCCGCCGACTTCTGGTAAATCTAAGAAGTATTAGTGCGTGTGTATGGTATGTCAGTGCTTAGGATGCATACCTCTAGAGTGCAGAGGAGCATCCCTGCAGCAATATGGCGGATGGATTCGTCCGCGCCAATGACGCCCTGGGTAGAGACTGCCAAGGCTCGAAGAGCAGCAATTTTGAGTCGATCTGCATGAGAGTGGTCTCTATCTCGATGGTATGATGCCAGGGCCAATGCAGACTTCAATATTGCGGTTGCACACGGTGAATTGTCGGAGAGAGCCATGCGAACGAGGACCTCGCGGATCTTTGATGCGTCATGACCAAATGCCATGAGCGAATAGGATGCCTGATATACAACTGCTGCATGTGAGCTTTGAACAAATATTTGGTTCTTGTTGAGATAACTGACAATACTCGAACAAACCCACTTGCACATGGTCCAATCTTCCACTGACCAAGGATATTGGAGGGCTGAGAACTGGTTGAATGATCTGCATGGATTCCGTTTGTTGGTTGTCGAGATTATTCAAGATAAGCTGTCTCATGATGGAATGTTGCTCAGATGTTGCATAGCCAAAACCGATGCCAGAGATCAAAGCGTGCATCTCTATGTCCCCAGTGGAAGTGTTAACAAAGTGCCGTGCGTCATATTGGCGCCTTTCTACGGGTGCAGGCCCAATTACCGCTCGTCGAGCATCACCCTCTCGCGGCCAAGATAGCCGAGTACCATAACCCTCACATCTTCGGCCTGCTCTGGCACAACGGGTGCAGGTTGGGAGTGTCCGATCACAGAGCACCTTGCGGTCTAATATGGAGTGTCAGTGGAGCTCGGCGACGTTTCAAAACTCGGCTGCCGAACCTCTGCAGGTCATACACCCTCGCTGTGACATGGAGGATTGATAGACTGGGATATGGCGATGTTGGTTGGGTCAATTTTGAGTTCAGAGACAATACCTACCTGCATGAAGGATGCGGCACAGAGTTGCGAAGCAAATGAGGAGTAGCCCTGTCGGTTTTATCGCTCGCAAAAAGTTGCCGCCGAGGACTAGTTATCTCGGCGCTTCTGTTTGCGCATTTGTCATTTCGAGATTTGTGAGCTTGCGTGGTGAACAAGTTGTAAGCAGCCACCCACGCTGACATGTTTTGGCTTCATGCGGGGGAGGACGAAATCTGAATCGAGGGCAACTTTGAGCGAGCTAGCCATCACGGCGCAAGGTGATTGGTCAATGGGATCTAGCGTGCGTCATAGTCCAACCCCAGTCGCTAGAAGAACCCTATGGAGATGATGCTGGAATTCGTCAGTCATCAAGAGTTGAGCAAGCGGGTGACAAAGCAAGATATGAATTGAGTATATATATCTAGGATAGAGGAACTGTAGCTATATCGTTTTGCATTCAACATCTTTAGCAAAAAGCAAGCTCCTCTTCAACCAGCACTCCACCCCACCAAACTCCACTATCACCACTCTCACACCATGGCTTCGTATCTGATCACAGGGGCATCCCGCGGTCTTGGGGTGAGTCGAATTCATCGCTCCGCCACGAATTGGATTAACTTAAAATCCTCCAGTTCGAATTCCTCCGCCAATTATCTGACAAGACAGACAATATCGTGATTGGTCTCGTCCGCAACAAACAGTCCACAGTCGAAAAGATTGAGCGCGAACTCTCTGCACGGAAAAATGTGCACATCATCCAGGCCGACATCAACGATTATGCGGCTCTCAAGGTAAATTCTCCTGCTCTGACTTCATGGACGCGCTAACATGGTATGGCCAGGCTTCCGTTGATGAGACCTCCAAGATTACTGGTGGAAAGCTTGACTACATCATTGCAAATGCAGGCCTAGTTTCTCCTTGGTCGGCTTACGACCCACTCAGTGTGCTGTAAGTCATCTTGTTCACTCTAGGCACTGAGACTCTTCTGACTGCTGCACAGTGGCGAACAACCCGAGAAGCTTGAGGAGGACTTGATCGACTCATTCAAGGTCAACGTGGTTGGTAACATCCATCTGTTCAACCTTTACGTACCGCTCCTCCTCAAGGGCCAGGCCAAGAAGGCCATTACTCTATCCACTGGCATGGCCGACTCGGATTTCGTCACCCAGTTTTCCATTTCTGTTTCAGCACCCTACTCAATTAGCAAGGCCGCCGTCAACCTAGCTGTTGCCAAGTTCGATGCCCAGTACAGAAAGGAGGGCCTGCTTTTCATGGCCGTTTCACCAGGCCTGGTTGATACAGGCCACTACGGTGAAGGTTAGATATCTCCAAGGCACTTTTGCGGAGACCACGCACTGACAGCTTTATAGCAACGGAGGAGCAGACCCAGAAAGCGGGTGAAATGCTGCAGCAGTTTCAGTCCTACGCACCTAGCTTCAAGGGGCCCATAACACCCGAGGAGTCCGTCACTGCAGTCTTGTCTGTGCTGCACAAGTCCAGTATTGAAGCTGGCAATGGTGGCTCATTCGTGTCTCATTTTGGAAATAAGCAGTGGCTGTGATGGTCGCCCAATTTCATGATGAATGCGTGGGGGTATTGGTTGTATAGGACTGGAAATTGGATAGATGAAATGCTATGCTGTCTCGGTATTAGATCTCTCGGCCAGGCTCTGCCCCTTCTGATATTTCAGTAGAGGTTCAAGGGCCGTTCTATGAGAGCCCAATATCAGAGCTGTAATTGTTCTTGTTCCATGTAAGGTCCTATCAAGTCGAGAAATTCACCGCTGAGAATGTCATCCGCATAAAATGGTGCCATGGTAGGGTTAACCTCATTAGACTCGCGATTTTGCGTCCGGTCTTCCAACATGGCCGCAAGTTTAGTAAAAACAGTCGGGGGGCCATCTTCGTGTATTCTAGCTTCCGATGCTACACGCCTCAAATTTTGACAAATCTTTTCGTCCTTGCAAACCACCGTGTCGGAGGAGATAAGCCCATAGCCTTCTAAAGGAAGGCACTTGGCGACCTTGCGAAAAGACAAGGTCGAGTGCATGACCTGGTATATCGAGGCCAATGAAAAGCCGGTGTATTGATGTGACTGATATGTAAAGAGCACATTAAAGTACGACTCAAGTGCTCTAAATGAAGCATGCAAGCCGGTCAATTCGTCTTGTGAGGTTATTGATGGCCTTGGAAAAGCATCCGGAACTGCAAATTCGTTGATCGCAAACGTAGCGTAGTGAAGATGACAGAGGACAACTAATCGATTTTAGGGAGTGTTATCGCGGGAATTTTCAGGGTGTTCAGGTTCTTACCTGGGTCCTGCGATAAGGAAGCAGCTTCATCTCTTATTTTGTCTAGGTCTGTCCGTAGCACACCAGCAACCCAAGCTGGTGGCACGTTGGATGAGTGCATTCGATCTCGGTTGCGGCCATCAGCGGGCGAGTAATAGGCTTTCTCCAAAACCCTGCGTATTTTGACAAGAGTGACAAGAGTCAAGTTACCAGGGCTGTTGCTTTTCTCCACCAAGTCCTCTAGGTATCTACTCATCTCACTTGACCAGTTAAGTCTGTCGGCCTGGTGAAGATACGACGATATCCTGCCAGTCCAATGATTAGGCATCTTGAGTTCTGTAGACTGGAAATGGCTTACACGGAACTCAAGAAATAGCAAGCAAGAACAGCTCGCCGCTCCTCGGATGCGCGTGCATGTAGTGCCCATGGCTGATGAAGCCTAAGCTCAAAACTACCTTCAGCTGTAGTAGGTGGTGCCTTGTTCAAGCCAAGATCGAAAATGATAGTGGTAGCAAGTTGGATAAAAAGAGTTAAGAATGGTCGTCGCTTGACTTGGAAGTTGCCCCTAGCGTTGTCGTGAGTTTTTGTAGGTCCAGGAATACATGCCAAGCCTACCATGCGATGCACACCAAGAGCCCTTGAAGCAGTTCAACACTCCTCTCAAGTTCAGCCACCATGCTGTTTGCGATAATCTTTCGAATTTCGCCGTATAAATGTTGCTGCTTCAGTGTGGATTTTACTGAGACAGCGACGATGCAAAGCCACAAGAAGGGTTTTGCGTCTCGTAACCTAGCAGCAGAGGATTCAGGGTCAAGCGCCAAGAAAGGGAGATGGGCCTGCTTCAGAGTACAAAAGTCTCGCAGGAGTTCTGGGCCGTCGATCACAAATGCGAATGTGGCAGCGAATGAACGCTCTTTGTAGCTGCCGGATGGAAATGGCGGTTCTGAGGGTCGAGAAGAAGCACGCTCAGTGTGAATCGGGGGTGCGTTCACCTGTTGTGGGTTATTGGACATCAGGAGGGAAACTAGTCCGTCGATTTTGCTTTCAAGCTGGTCGCTGCGGGTAGCGTTGTCTCGTCTTCTGGCTTGCCTCTTGCGTTCTCTATTCAAAGAGTCGCACTCTTTTCCTAGACGTTGACATCTAAGTCACCACATTAGTTTCATTGGACATACTTGGGGGTCGTCCTTGGAAATCCAACCTCTCACAAGATTCTCCGCCGTTAGTAGCCACACATCGGGATTTGGATCGGGAACATTGGCTACACGCCGTGCCATAGGGGGCGTGTCCAGCCTGTCGGTTCATTGATAAAATTAATTCGTAATCAGGCATCAGCTGTGAAGAGACAAAAATCACGAGCCGTAGTAAAAGCCGGAGATGGGAGCGGCAAGTAGGAATGTTGTCGGCGTTGAGAGACAGGGCATTCTTTTATTGGTCTTGGAGCATCGGACGTTCCGGCGAATCGGTGTTCCAGTTGGCAAAACTCCGATCGAGAGTCGGCGTTGGGGAGTTGAAACCTCCGAACACCGATGCCGAGCTTGTGAGTGCGCTGTGGGATGGAATATATAACGGTGACAAGGAAATGGTCTCATATTGTCACTGACTCGATATTTAGTTCACATCTCTAACACAGCAAATTTTCTATCATATTACAGCATACCTAGCTACCAGCAATATGATTTCCCTTCACAATCTGTCGTTCTCTCTCGCCGTCCTCTTGTCCAGCTTCATCACCATATTATGCTCCAAGGCACCTAATTCTACTCCATGTGGCGGCCGGAATCAAGATCGACTTGGCTTTTACGCTACCCCTGCCGCAGCATTCCTGCGACGTATGATGGCCGGAGGAGTCGGCCTCGTTCATGCATATATCGTGCTCAAGAATCCTAGCAACAGTCTTATTTGCCCACATCCTGACAATCTTAACTGGCAACTTTTCGACTGGAACCCATATACTGTGGTATGTCTTTTTCTTCTTATCTGTGTTGGCGGACCCCTCCGTCTGTTGGCGTTTGCTCAACTGGGAGGCAATTTCACCTTCCGCCTTGGACCACCAAGCACGTTGACAACGACGGGTGTTTATCACTTCATGCAACATCCAGGCTACACAGGTCAAATCATCGTGTTGCTGACGAACTTGGCTCTCTATTTCCGGTGGGACGGAGTACCAGGTTGTTGGCTTCCTGAGAGTGTGAACCAGAGATTAGATGGCTGGGGTTTTCTTTGCGCTGTTATCCTCACTGTGGGCGTGTTGCGGAGGCTATTGATGAGAATCAAGGACGAAGAGGAGATGCTGCAGAAGACATTTGGAGCAGAATGGATCACGTGGCATCAGTCTACCAAGAGGTTCATACCCGGCGTGATCTGAAGTAACTTCAACTGAGATTGCATGGACGTCCGAAGCTTTCATTTGTTCATGGACGCCCCAATCTGTCTATATCTTAGTTATCACACAGGCTCTGGCTCACAAAGACCTTCAAGATGAAATTTTTGGAATCAGAATCAAATACAGTAAACACTTTTACAGAGAAGAGCCAGTTAAGAACACGCCATGAATACGAGAAATCCTGCGGGATAAGTTGTCGAGTTAACTGAATTGGAATGGTTTACAAATTGGGTTTGGTTCGACGCTTGTCACTATAGTGACTGAGTCGGTGAATGAGTCACTGGCCGTCTATTGGACCCCCTCCACGATCTGTTCGTTTACTAGAAATGCTGGCTGCACCCAGTTGAATTCGCTTACCGACGTATTCTGTCTTACACCACGTCTTCTTATAACCCTTTATTACTCTAAATACGCACCTTTCATTAGTCGGCATGGATTACAGTACGGAAGAGATCGTCAACGCCTTCCGATCAGCCCGGCTCCAATACGTCCGGGCCGACCAATCCGACAGCAATTTACAAGCATTTCTGCCAACAATTGAACAAGACCCCGTCATTCAGGCCATGGCTGCTCCAACAATGCTCCAACCCAAGGGCAAAAAAGGTGCCGACAGTTACCTTGAATCTGTCGTGAATTCCTTGCTAGGTGTGGCGATATGTCTTTTGCCTGAAGAGGAGAAGGGAGTCAATCCCGAGAGCGACAAGAAAAAGAACCCAACCATCATCGGCATCATGTGCATCGGCTGGGGAGGAATCTCACCATCCGTCGCACACCACCGCACCGCTGAGATCGGCATTAGTCTTGCCAGACCATACCAAAACCAGGGCTACGGGCGTGAGGCCCTTAACTGGATGTTGGACTGGGGATTCAGGCACGCCGCGCTTCATTCAATTGGCATATCTACTGCCTGCTATAACCCGAAAGCTGCACATTTGTATGAGAGTATGGGCTTCAAACCGGAAGGGCGCCGAAGAGGAACAATTTGGCAAAACCGCAAGTGGTACGATTTGTTGGAGTTTGGAATGCTTGAGGACGAGTGGGAAAGGCTACGGGGTATTGCCCCTTGAGCACCACCAATGTCACGATATACGACTCATATTTCAATGCCGTGAAGAGAGATAAGCATTGTAACCCTTAGTAGGTTTACCGTGTATGGTGCAAATAGGTTCAAGTCTTGTACTATAGGTAATAAAAGACCAAAAGAGGCCATTATATCAATTAGGATATTACGCCACGATGTACTATTCATCCATTATTTCCCTTAATTATAGCCCGCCCCTTTGAATCAGGCACCATAGGCGTCATCAACAACTGACACGAAACTCCGCCAACGGGGAGAGGTCAGGTTACGCTCACGGGTTTAACCTATACATGTCTATCCTCGCCGCTGTCCCCTGAAGGGCTAGCTTCAACTATACCAAAATACATAATGTCAACACATCATCGCATCATATCCTAACTCAAACAGTGGCCTCAGCTCCGATCTCATTACCTGACCAATGAATCACGCTGAGACAATTCAGCTAAGACTCTGTGTTTGAAGCGACCATGGCAAATTCCGAGAATCAAACGCTCATCCTTGCTGCATAAGCACTATTTCATCCAACATCTGGTTTTTATAGCGCACGATACGTTTAAATGATTCTGATCTAGGAGAGTACTCTGAAGGCAGTCTTGAATAGACTTATACTTAACATGCTGTTCCCTAGAGTTCTGACATCGCCAACACAACAATATTCCAAAAAAGCAACGGGAAAGAAAGACCGGGGTATAAAACAAAAGCTATATGGGAAACCATTGCAAGCCTGGCCGGCAAAATGACACCGGCAATCCAAAGGGGTATCAAGGAACACCATACGAACATCAACAAGCTCCAACGTGTCAGTAAATTTAGAACCCGTGCTTTCATATCAACTCGACGGCGAATCACCCATACTATACCTGTCATCAGTAAAAGCTTTCCACATAGCGAGGCTATGTGAAAGCGAAAAGTGCTAGATTTTAGGTGCCTGGTTAGCGTTGCTAGACGAAGGCGAGGAAAGGCTTCAAACCTTGTGTTGGGATAGGAACTTCTCCCAAAATACATTGAATATGCAATAAGAAAGCAAATGTCGCAAATGAAGCTACCAGCCAGTGACAAGAGCCCAATTTTGATAAACAGGGAGCGAGGGGGGATCCAGTGACGAATCTGGGGGCTGAAAGAAGGTGTCGGTGCCGGAATTAGTAGGTTTTCCAATCTGACCTGTTTAACCACTACTATTAGAACATCTAATCTTTACAGAGATGTAGGACTTACTGGTGATGGCTGGTCACTTGGGCGAGGTCTGCTCGTGCTTGAGCCCGTTTGGCCTGGAAGTGTCTGGACTGATACCTTTTTATTGTTAAAGCTACACTTTCCAGAAAGACTAGCGAACGATCTTCTACTTACAGCCGTCGTACTTGAGGGTATGTTACGGCCGTCTAGAAAGGCTCTCTCAAGTCTTCCATTGTTAGAAATAACTTCATTGAGCTCATAATGAGTGCCTTTTGAGGCTTTATATATGGCCGAGACGGGCTCAAAAGGGTTTGGGATGGCCCAGCGAGACGGGTCAAACGTGAAAATCATAATCGGGATGTAGTTGAACACCGATCCCGTAATGACTACACCAAGAAGCGTGTACCTGAGAAGTAGTTTTGTGTCGACTGGGTCGCTACTGGTGAGGCTATAGTCTTCAAGTCGTTTCGATCTTCAGGCTCATTTAACCCGTCAAGGGCCGGGCTGCAACTATAATAAAGAACAGATCTTAAACACAATATAACATCATGACCCGATGTTAACACAGTGGCCTAGTTAAACTTCTGCAGCAGCAGAAGAGTCATACCTAGCTGCATCATCATGGCTTGAATGCAACATCTCGGCGAATTGCCAAACTGGTTGGCGCACACATCATCTTTGAACACAATGTTCAAATCGTTTCGAGTATATTAGACCCCCGATGGCGCAAGATAACGAAGCGCTGGTAACGAAGGTAGAAATCGCATTGTGTAGACGAGCCCGACGAGGCTTAAACCTTGAGTAACAGCGCCAGCAGATGTAAAGTGAAACATTTGCATTGCTTGCTTGGTCTGGTCAGGCGGAAGGAGACCAGTGTCGATAGGGATTGCGGATAGTGTGCTGAAATGTACGAGGCCCAGGAATGTAAGAGTCCCGCCTAGAATAATTAGGAGTCTTTCTATCCATATACATAGCGTGTAGCTACTTTTCATGTTTAGAAGAACCGTGAGCTAGTAGGATTGTTGGGTTAGGTGGTGTCGTGAGCCGAAAAGAGTTGAAAAGGGTAAAATGTGAGTCTCTGATTTTCATCGCGACTCACAGCCTGATCTTCTAAATCACGTGCAAAGAAACTACGTGGCATCTGCAAGGAATCGGCTCAGGAATAGATGATGTTCCGGGCTAAAAGAACAGAAGAAATCATCCGAATGGACTTGGACAGAATTCCTTCATCATAGTCATCATAGTAGCGTGCATCTCGGATCACATTGTCCAAGATGGACCTCTGCGATACCTGCCCGAACTTTGATATTCATGTTTTCAACCCTACGCAGTACCCAGTACGAGGGTATAGAGTAGCGTCGGTCTTTTCGGCTACGGAATCAGGCTGTTCATTTTGCTCAATGCTCGTCGAAGCATGTTTCCCAGAAGGCCGCCAGCGTGGTCTGATCGCCAGCATCGAGCACTGGCGACAATGGATCCGTATCCAGGCCGAGGAAAACAACGGTGACACACAGAGTTTTCGCCACGACGAGGAGGCAGCCTTAGGCCCATCTCAACCGCTTGCCCTCACCAGACTTTGGATTACCAAAGGTCTTAGTGAAGACAACAGGCACATACCACTGCGTCTCCTGGCAGATCCCGGTATGTTCTAACCCAAAATAAATACAGAAAAGAAGATCTTAAGCTGACTCTATCCATTATCTCTAGAGTCCCCAGCGGCTCTTAGCGGCGATGTAATGGGCCGACTAGTGACGGGAGCAACCTCATCTGAGGATCACATGCGGGTACTGCAACAGTGGCTCGAGGACTGCCAAGCCAACCATCGAGAGTGCTGTTTAACACTTTCAGGTTCTGAAGTCCTAGACTTTGAGAATGTTAACCTCCCAACCCGCTGTGTAGAAATTACTCGAGGAAGTGATGGCGCCAGGACTGTTCGACTGGCTGAGACAGCACACAAACGCGGAAGATATATCACGCTCTCACATCGTTGGACTTCTGGTACGGCCGAAATCTCTACCACGCGACTAAACTATGGCGAAAGACTCATCGGAGGCAACCTTGAGAGACTCTCTCGCCTATTTGAGAATCTCTTCGACCTTGCGGAGATGCTGGGTGTTCCCCTCGTCTGGATGGACTCTATCTGCATTATTCAAGATGATGTTGAAGACTGGCGAAACGAAGCGAGTAAAATGGCTCAGTACTACCAGAGCTCCCTTTTTTTAGTTACTGGGTTTGAGGACAACATGGAGATGGGATTGTTTACAGCACCCGAGAGGGGCATTCCACAGTTGGCTAGACTCCCATGCCAGGATAGGGGCGGGACTCCAAAGGGATACTTCTACATTGCTCGTGCTGAGGATCACGAAGCCGAGGCTCACTATACCCAGCATGTTGGCAACTCTGATCTTCTGACTCGAGGTTGGATTTTCCAAGAGTGGATACTCAGCAGGAGAATGTTTTCATTCACAAGGGCCGGCTGCTTTTACCAATGCCAAAAGCTGAAGCCAAGAAATCCGACAGGCGGCGAAGTCTCCCTTCCGGAACGCTCTTCTAACCTGATTTTCAAGTCTAAACTGCGGCTTCATAATTTGAGCATTCCCCAATTAGTCTTCGACCAATGGAGACTCACTGCGCATCTCTATTCTGGGCTGGCCTTGACGAGAGCTGGCGAAGATAGGCTGATCGGACTCTCCGGCGTCGCCAGGGAGTTCTTTAAAGATCTTGGGCGTGTTGGCGTGGCTGAGAGCGGCACGGATGGCCAGTACCTCTCGGGACTCTGGCGGGGAGATCTTTGGAAGGGGTTGCTCTGGGAGGTGAACGGAGTCAACATTCACCCAAGACTACCTTCCATTCCAACTTGGACTTGGGCATCTGTCATGCACTCCGTGGCATGGACATTGGCATCAACTTCGCGGTCAGAACTCCTTGTGCGCCTCCTTGGAATAAAACAAACGTCCACCGATGAGCAGAAACGGGTCATCGGCAACCTGGATAGCTATGGGACAAGCGAAGACCCCCAAACCAGCGATTTTCTTGGCACAATGTTCAACACTCTCATAATATCCGGAAAGCTTCTAAGAGTGAGGGTTGGAGGGGGTTTCGGCCCTGGCCCGGATCTTGAACTTGCCGCCCATCTGTCAGGCCACGGGATTGACCCTGAACACACCGGAGGAGAAGGAGACAGTCCCAACGACCCCTCGGAGACAACAAGGGCCCATTGGAGAAGGGTGAGTACCACTATTGACCCTGAGGAACTATGTGGATGGGCATCTATTAAAGATCCTACCACAAACTCAGTTACTATGCCCAAGGATGTGATGGCACTGCCTATCTTGACCACAGCCGTCCAGGGGTATGCTTTTGGTCTAGGCTACCTGAAACTATCACACAAGGCATACAACATTCTGTTTCTTGAGCGGGTGGCGAATGGTTCAGCCTGTTTCCGACGAATTGGTATGGGAAGAGTTTTCGGCCGCACGGTAGAGAAGGAATTACAGCTAGCCGAAGAGGCAAACTTTTGGCTAGTGTAAGCAAATGATTTTTTGATAGGAAATTTTTGAACAGAGGAGAAGTTACCATGGTGATGGTCTCTAGTAGGAATACTAGATCGCACTGGCGATGCTCCTCCATCTTGTCGAAGCCTGATAACTCTACACTTGCTGGAATCTTGAGGAGGGTTTTATCCCAAAAGACAAGCATAGATGCTGTTTATCTGCGCACCTGGCCAATTTCCTCTTCAGCTGAACATTATCATTACTCTGCACTGTTTATCGGTATCTCTCCCAAAGGATGGTTCGCAACTAACTGTCTCTGAAAGGATACTTTTTTCTGGGTCGTCCTTTGATGTTGACGCGCCGGCTCATGCTGCAGACCGGGCTGGCGGGTTCAGAAGATCACTACACTTCTTCCGGGCCGCCACCTCCTCCCTGCCAGGCTGGGTACCCCCTTCGTTCATCGACAACCTGCCCATCTGTATTCCAAGTGCCATCTCAGCGGCTGTCGCACCCTGGCCACCTGCCATCCGCACGTCGATACGGGCTCCATGATCAAGAAACAACCTCACTGCAGCCTCATTCCCCGCGATAACCGCCAGGTGCATCGCCGTTAGTCCCATGCTCTGCTCAGTGGTATCAAGCTGCTCTGGACTGTTAAACTGTCTAAGCAACTCATTCAAAATCTCGCGATTCGCACCCCAATCGACGTCCGTCCAGTTCAGTTCGGCCGCCTCAGTCGCTCTCGTTCCACGAAACTCGGCGTCGGCATGAGCAGCTGCGGCGCGGTGAAGCGCCGTCCACTGTCGGGTTGGCTCGACAATGAAATTCAGGTGGTCTCGCGTCGATACACTGTCAAGGAGATAGCGGAGACGCGCGATTGAATTCCGCGAGTTGGAGGCGATAACATGGCCGAGGATGGTTGTAGGGCTTGTCAAGGCCAAGTGGCCGCTGCCCAGGGTGGTGAAATTGATGTCGGCGCCATGCGATACAAAACTGTCTGCGAGCTGGAAGGAGTCGTTCTGCACGGCGATGAGCAGCGGGGACTCGGTTATGTCGAATTCGTCTGGGAGGCCGTCGAGGGGGGCGCCGTGGTCAAGCAGGGTTTGGACTAGCCGCGCATCATTTTGCCCTGCGTACGCCAGGACATGGAGAGCAGTCCACGTTGAAGATTGCCCGCTGAATGGATTCTTAGAGGCTGCGGTGGCGAGTGCCCCATTCTCGAGCAGAAGATTGACCATTGCCAGACGATTCCATCGAACCGCCTCCAGCAGAGGAGTTCGCATGTCAACGCCGCATGCGCGGTTGATGTCGGTCATTCTGAACACACCAACGTCCTGAGATTGAGGCATTTCTTCATCATGGCCTACCCCAGCTTTCATAGCGTCAGCTCCGTGCTCGAGGAGGTATTCAACCAATTCATCTCGGGCTAGCGAGACGGCGAGATAGAGAAGTGTTTGGCTAAATCCGCCGTAGCCGTGAAGGCAGGCGACCCTGTTGGCCTTGGACAGCAGACACCTGAATGTTGATTCCATCGCTTGTTGGTGTTTGGGGCCATGGTGGAGGATCATATCAAATAGGCAACTGCCGTGAACGGCTTGCTCAAGCAGTTCTGTCACCATGAAGCCACCGTGTTTTGCTGCCCCTCGTTTGACGTTGTACTGCTCTATGGCTTCGGTCATCAGTTCGAGACACTCTGAACGAAGGTGCGACGCGGCAATCTCCAACGCACTATTTGCGCGAGGCCACGAGGTGTTGCATATGCTCGGATTGGCTGTGTTGGACAGCAAGAATTTCACAATCTTGGGGCGGTCACAATGAGTTGCTAGTTCGCACATTAGCCCATCTGATGTTCCCCAGCATTTGATCAACGAGCCTCCTATTACAGAAGAGGCGACGATCGATGAAGAATATGGACATAGAACTCACCCCATCCGGTAGGGTAACCCTGCTGGAATCGATCGAGATCGAGTGACGCCGGAAACTCGGCTTGGTAGGCAATAGTGGTTGTCGTCTTCACGTTTGTAATCGCACCGGCTTGGATCAGTGCTGGACCAACCCTTTCGACCTCTTCATCATCAAAGGATATTAGCCAGTGAAGTGGCGACTCTCCATTTCGTGCTGCCACCGACGCCTTTGCTCCATGCGAGGTGAGCCACAACACCGTGTCAGTTTGGCCGGCGCGGCATGCACACAAGAGCGGCGTCTCGCCTTGACCATTGAGTTGGTTAACCTCAAGTGTTGGAAACCGATCCAGCAGAGCCTCGATCGCTTCTGTTTGACCACAACTTGCGGCCACGTGAAGGATCCGGTCACCTCTTTTGTTAGTGGTGTAATCCGCGATGCGATCCAACCGCGAGAAATTCTCGAGCAAGACAGGAATGTTTCCAAAAGTCTTGACCCACATTCCGTGGGTGAAGCCGTAAAGCATTTCTGTTTGGAAAAAGTGATTCGCTCCTGTGCCTGCGAGGGAGTTTCGGATCGTTTTTCTGGTTTCTTCGTAGTCATCCTTAGAGACCATGGCGAGATCTTCGAGAGCAGTTCTTGAACCACGCAGGGCCATTGACTTTAACGATCCGATGACTCCATCTAACTTACCAAACGTGACTCCAATGGCACGCCCGATTCGGTACCCGTATGCCGTCGCCAGTGGATGTTTCACTCCCCAAGCCAAGAAGAGCCAATTGGTTGCGTTCGAGGTATCCTTTTCTACACCGTACCCGTTGATGTATAGAGACGTAAGAAGGAAAGCCTCAGGCGGGTTTGACATGGCAAACTTAGCCTCCTCCTCATTTCTCTGAATATATGTTGTTGTTAGGTACTTCTGAACCGAGGGGTCCATCTTCGTCCAGTGACGCCACGTGAAGGTATGTTGCTTTGCGGTATTAGCTTCTAACATATCTGACAGGCAAGCCTATTGTGACCTACGTTCAGGTTTGATTTCAGCACTTGATCAGACTCGGCGCTGGCTCGGTCAGTTTTCTATACTGTGGCGCCCAGTAGTGATTCGAGTACCTATCTTCAGCAAATACACCATTATGGCCGAGAGAGGCCATTATCTGACCAAGGTCCCTTTTGGATGGCTCAGTCGATAACCCAATTGTCACAGCTCTTTGCATTGCGCTGTAAAAACCAAAACGTTGAACCCCCGCAACGAACTGTTGCTTCATCGGCTCCAACTGAGGGAATTGCGCAAGGGGAATGGTACACAGGAGCTTTTCCATCTCCTCAAGGTCAAACGTAGTCTCATTGACCTGTCCGTTGGCCTGTGCGATGACCTGTTGCATTCGCTGATAAAGAGAACGGACGTGATCGAGGAAATGGATGGGGTCGTCATAAGGAGAGACCGTAATGGCTTTCAGGTACCAAGCAGAAAGATTCAGCTGGCCCACTAGTTCTCCTGTTTCTTTCATTCTCTCTGCCTCCGCATAGAATCCTTCGCCTTGCTTGGAGGGATCCACGAGGAGCCGGAAGATGTTGCAGCCATGCGCAAACGTACACCAGATGAGGAGGGCCAGTGAGTATATGTCCGTGTGTTTTGCTCCCGATACGCTTACTGCTGTCTTGGCCTCCGGGGCCTTCCATGGCCGGGTTCCTCCTAATGAGATACTGCTCTTTGCAGTATTCATAACCATTGAGTAGCCAAAGTCACTCAGTTTGGCTCTGTACTTGTTCTCCCCATCTGAAAATATCAAGACATTCTCTGCCTTGATGTCACCGTGGACAATTCCGCATGAATGGAGCATATGAAGGCCTTTGCAGACGTCAAGGCAGAGCTTCCGTCGAGTCTCCATCCCGAGATATCCTCGCTGTTGTAGTTGCGAGAGGCTCCCGTGCTCCGCAAACTCGACGATGAGAACTGGCAGCTTCTGCAGAGAACTGAATGGATTTGTAGCCCACGCCAATCCGAGAAAGTCAACGAGATTGGGGTGTTTCAGGATTGGCCGGTGCGTCGAGAGATAGAGCTCCATGATTGCAGCGTCAATGGCGTGCCGGGACGTCTGAGCGGCTTCACCTTTGTCCGAGAACTCGATGACGGCCACCTTGTAGGCAACTACGTCCGGCAGCTTGCGCCGATCTGCAGTCTCGACCGAGAAGCCATCAACCTCTACACGCGACTTCAAGAGTTTCTGGGCCGGGATGCGGCGTCGGTACACGGCGAAGCTCGCGCCTCGTCCGGCGAATGAAGCGCTGTCGACGGCTTGCGCATTCGAAAACACCGGCGGTACCGATAGTTTCAAGGCATCTTCAGCCAAGATCGCTCGGTAGGCAAAGTCTAAGGCATTCGGGATGAAGCGCGCGTCGTCTAGAGTTGAAGGGTCATGTGGTTCGAGGGTCGTAGGATTAGAGGTATCTCCCCGAAAAGATGTCAGACTTCTTCCGGACGAGGAGTCCATTCTACTTTGAAGGATCGGTAATCGGGTGACAGAGATCCACGCTGCCCAACTCAAGGCATGAAGGAGGAGTGTTGGTGCTGTTATCACCAGGCGGGGAACCTCTAGATAGTGGAGACGTTATCTTACCTCTTTTTAAGAATCCTAGGTCACTTCTAAGCACATAGTTATTATTTATGTAACTACTGATTTGCGGCTGAGCTGCCAGCCTGCCTCAGCCTGTTTTCGCGATTGACGATATTATTAGGACAACTTGAGGCGTTATTGCCAAATAGAGCAAGTGGAGTAGACGAGGAAGTGGGGTGGGCCAAAAATAAGTTACTGCGTGGTCAAAGGAGTTGAATGCATTTTAGCGAAGGAGTTTATTATGCTTAATCGGCTGTTGGTAAACGCGTAAACTGTCGAAGAGACGAGTCTAAGAAGAGCGGCCAGAGATCTAAATATCGGATAATTGCACTTTCATGTCCCTCATCTGATCAGGCATCATTGGCCCTGTGACTGAACCCCTGTCCGCGATCAATAATAACCCCGCATACCTATGAACCGACAGTCCAAGGTCAAGACCCAGACTTTCCAGCAAATACGTATAACGAACCTCAACGCTTGTGTTGTACACCCATAATGGACCCCGGAACAGCTCTAGCTGTAGTGTCGCTGTCTTTCGACCTATTCGCCAGTTGCGTTAGAGGTTTCACTCTGATATCTGACGCTCGAAATATCGGAAAGGATGCAGCTATCGAACGAACGAAGCTCATTCTTCAAGAGTATCGACTCATTGAGTGGGCCAAGGCAATCGGCCTTGAATCGCCCAATAACGATGAATCACTGGGGATTCACAATCATCCTGCCGCTCTCATCCTATTCCAGCTAGAACAGCTTCTCTCCTCGACAAATATTTTGAAGAAGCGCTACAAGCTGGAACTCGTGTCTCCACCGGATGATTCTAATGTTTTGGTCCTTTCCGAAACAACGGCCGCTCCGGATAACCCGGCTTCGTCGATACTCTCAAATATTGTGTCATCCGAGACTCGCGAGGGCATCCTCAAGCGCGCATCCACACTTAGCACGGTGAATCGACTCCCACGGCGTCTCTGGTGGGCCGCCGTCGACAAAAAGAGGTATGCGGAGTTGGTGAAAGATGTGGCCGGTCTTATTGATGGGCTTTGGTCTCTCTTGGATATTACTCACAGAGTACAAACGTCTCGGGCTGTCAACCACACTCTGCAACTTGCGATTCAGACGAGTCAAGATATCAAGGGTCTTCGGGATCTCCAGAAATCTCTCCAGGACTCAACCACAGATGCTGAAATTACAAACGGCCTCGCTGCCTCGGCAGGTTTGAAGGCACAGCATCTTCTGCTCACCTCAAATAATGGACATGCCCAGCAACCAACGCAATCCGATGATGGGACCAACAATATAGTACCAGCACGGCTTCCATCAATCCTGCACCCTTCCCACTTGGGTAGTATTCACATGATATCGTCGACCATTGGATCGGCCCAGTACCAAGGAGACACCGTACTGATAGAAGAGAAGCGCGTGGAGCCACGTATGAAAGCCAAGCTTAAGCCACGTGTTGAAGCCCTCGTGCGTCTTCTTTCTCAACCTCCTACACCATCGTTTCAGACGTTCCCTTGCCTAGGATACACTGAAGAGCAAGGAGGCTTCCGTCTGGTCTTTCGATTCCCTTCCAGCACCGAGAAGCCTCTTTCTCTACTCAGTGTATTGTCGAAGTCCAGTGGGCAACTACCCGACGTTGGCACGCGACTTCGCTTAGCCGTACAGGTGTGCCAGACACTTCTTAGCTTCCACACTGCCGGCTGGTTCCATAAAGACGTGCGGTCTGAGAACATTCTTCTTGTCTCTTCGCCCTCTGACCAGTCGATTGACCGCCTTGGCCGACCCTACCTCTGTGGCTTCTCCTTCGCGCGACAAGGTTCACCGACTGAAATCAGCGAACAGCCATCCGAAGATCTCTCACGAGACATTTATCGGCATGCCAAGGCTCTCGGAGAGCCTTCCGAGGGCTTCGAACGCTACATGGATGCACATTCTCTCGGCTGTGTTCTGATCGAGATTGCAGAATGGACGCCTCTTCGAAAGATTGTCAAGAAGCGCGTTGACATCAGCAATAGCAACGTCGTGAAATTGACAGATGTTGCATCACTCTCCCAGTGGTTGCATAATCGATATGTTACTGAAGGATTCGCAGCATTTCGACTTGGGGCTGCGTTTATGAAGATGCTTGCTCTCTGCATTCCAGAGGGAGATGAACAGTCAGATTTGGCTGACTTCTACTCTGCCCTTGAAGGGATGGCCGCTTGTGAGATTTGATTGGACTTCACGCACAGGATATCGCCTGTCGTTCAACGATCTATCATTATGATAAAATGATATCTCTTTTACTTACTGCAGTGGAGAGATGATAGTTCTCCCTCTTCATAAATTTTACTCTCCTAAGTAGTGAACACGATTGCCCAAGTAATCGACCAAATGAAAACCCACATCCTGTGATCCTGTGATTCTCATATCAGGCTCAGCACCTTCTTCTTTCGATTCATCTATTTGTAGCCTCTTTTGTCCCTAAATCTCGATCTTCCGATCCCCTTTTACGTCTCTGAATATTATCATTCATCCCTAGTATCTCTCTCCCAGACCTAGGGCTGTAACCTTCCCCAGCTTAACCACAGTTGTACTCCATTTAACTCACCCTTTTTCTTTCACGTATCGACATCTTGAACGCAAATAGCTCAAATCTTAACAGCGCCCAGTTTCGTGAGTGAACTTAGGCAATCCAGAACCAGATGCGTTCCAGCCAATTCCTGGGCTTTACCACGGGCCAAGTTGATTCCAACGCATCAATTTCCGCCTTTCCGGACCAAATGTCCATCTCTGAGTACTTGACAAACTTGGTCTTCTTGACATACTTGAACCCAAAAATCAACACGAAGAAGATTGGAATGTTGATGTAAGGCGGGATGAAGGTCTTGGCACTGAAACGACCAGGGAAGAAGGCGTCAAATCCATTAAAGATGGCAACAATTGTGCAGAATGAAACCGAGAAATACGCCAGGAATGGCTGCATTGGTGACTTGTACGGAAGAGTGTTGCGGTCGATTCCATTATACTTGAGGCAGTAATAGAAACGGAGATATGTGTAGCAGACGCTGGCCCAAATGATGAGAGCCCCAACACCACTCAGGTTACTGAGCCAGAAGAAGACTTCGGCGCCACTATTACTGACATTGAGGTAGACCAAGAGTCCAAAAGCAGAGGTCACCGCTACACAGAGGTAGGGAACGCCAAACTTCTCATAAGCCAGGATAGCTGGTGCCTTTCCATCAAGGGCTGCGGCATAGAGAACGCGAGTGCCGGCATAAAACAGCGAGTTGCCAGATGACCAAGCCGAGGTCAAGATAACCGCATTGATGATTGACGGGAGGGTCTTGATACCGCCATTGCGAATGGCGATAACAAATGGACTTTGAGCTGCTCCGGGGGCAGAGGAGTTGATGGCGTTCAAGAGGGAAGGGTCCTTGGAGGAGACGCAAAGACCGACAAGGAAGACAGAGAGGATGTAGAAAAGGACAATTCTCCAGAAGACTCGACGAATAGCCTTGGGGATGTTGCGTCGAGGGTTCTCTGTCTCTCCCGCCGCCATCACGACCATCTCACTACCACCGTAGGAGAAGGTTGCCTGGACAAAGACTTTCCAGAAAGCCAGAAACCTTCCCAAAGCGCCTGGCCTCAGGTACTCATTCATAGGCCCTGGGTGTTTCCAGTACCTGAAACCAATCGCTTCGCCGTTGGGAGCACCACCCAAAGTGATAATGAACATCAAGATGATCAATCCCACAATCGTCGTCAACTTGATGGCGCCAAAGACGAACTCGGCTTCACCATAGATACGAACTGGCAAACAATTGAGGAAGACCATGGGGAAATAGAAAAGGCTGATCAGTGCGACTTTGGGGACATTGTTGTGCCAGTAGTCAACAATGACAGCTGAGACTGTCACCTCAATAGGAACTCCAATGGCAAACTGATACCAATAGTTCCAAGCGAGGGCAAATCCCAGAGCCGGGTCCACGAACCGAGCGGCAAAGATGGGAACAGGGCCTGGAATAGGCAACCACGAAGCCATCTCTCCGACGCTATTGAGGACACAGAAGATATTGAACCCGGTGATGGTAAAGGACAGGAAGGCTGAGAGCGGTCCGGCAAGCGAAAGCACCTGCCCGCTGCCGACGAAAAGGCCCGTGCCGATGGCACCGGACAAGGCAAGGAACTGAACATGTCGGGACTTGAGCCTGCGGTCCAGAGTGCCGAGATTGCGTGTTCCGTATTCCAACCCCTTGTTGTCGGTAGTTGGGTCGTTGGTTGGTAATGCTGTTGGTTCGATGCTGGGTGACTCCCTCCCCGCTTCGACATCATTGTGCTTCTTGTCAATTCCTTCCATGGTAGGGTCGCATTCAACGGGTCAGTTGACACCGTTGGAAAGGTAAGGAATTTGATTCGACAAGGGCTTGGGATTCGTGATGCTCACTGGCTGGTATCCTGATGAGAGCTTGAAGGAACAAGATGAGATGAACATGGGAATAATTTCTTTCTATATGAGACATTAACATACATGAACGGCTTTACCTCCAACCCACCGTGGCAAACCCCTTCCACTGCACCGTACATAGCCAGCTCGTCGTTCCGGAGCCGATCTAGCCAAGTCCCCCACGCTGTGAAAAGCTGCAAGTGCGACCTTTAGCAGGGATTTAATCCAATCAAGAATAACATGAATGAACTTGGTTATACCAGCCTTAATATGCCTCTTGAGGGTAGGCTCATCGCCGTAAGATCATAACAGATCACACCACAAAAGAGGCGCGAAACACGGCACCATGATGCACACCTAACAATGGGACCGGTTGCCGGCTAGAGGAAGATCACAGCACTTGTGATACAGCTACAAGGTACCGGATGAATCTAACGGGCAGATCAAGTAATAGCCCCAATCACTGACGAGCCGATCCGCAATACCCGGCTTGGCACGGGATCCGAAGTCGGTGCTGGACTGATTGATAAGGTGATCAGACAAGGATGGTGTCGCTAGCTCGAACTACTCCGTGCCAATCTCGTCCATCTGCAGTGCTCGAGCCGTGATCAATTCACCATCATACGAGCTTTGGTAGTGTATGCTTAAAAACCCCCGCCGGATCATACTCCCGTTTCAGCTGCCGCAGCTCTGCCAGATGCCCTCCAAAGGTTGTCTCCAGGTCCACGAACTCGGGGGCGGTCAAGGGTAGATACGTGCGACCTTCTGCATCTGGAAGTTCTGAGATTCTATTACGTGCATCCAACGCCCAAGCTGCCGCGCCCCGCGCCGAGGCCTCGTCATCTCCCAGGCCCAAGAACTCGAACATCACGTGGGGTTTTCGGTACGGCAGAACAGAGTCCGGCGTGTCGGGCTTGCAGGATGGGCTGTCGGCACGGAGTGTGTGGATGTTGACACCACCGGAGCTGTCGCGGGGTATGCCTTGGGCAATCCGGGCCAGCTCATCCACCACCTCGGGTGAGAAATGGGAGATATCTGCTGACTGGCAACGGCCTAGAACCTGAGCGGGTATCATGTCTTTCACCATGGTTGCGAAGCCCAGCGCATTCGTGTTCATGACGGTTGAGTGTACATCCGAGATATTGGGCGAGAGAGGTGCCAGTTTGCCCACTCGCTCGAGCCACAGACGAGACTCGTCGCTCGCAGACCCGTTCCAGATGAAACCGCAGGTAAGAGACAGTCCGACATTTGGGTAGATCCAGATGGACGGCATCAGATAGAGCTTGCTGGGAATGTCCTTGTATGTGTTTACGAGGTTGTTATAGCTGGTGAAAAAGGCGGTTACAGCACCAGCAATGTCAGATGATTCGAAGAAGAGCATTCCCGCCTGGACCTGTTGAGAGTCAGTATATGCGCTGAAATATGCGAGACACTGCATACCTCACAGAGAGGCCACGTCTTGACCTCCAACTCGACAACGATGGCGAGACTCCCACCGCCCCCACGCAGACCCTTGAGCAGTCGAGCATCGGCTTCCACTAACTCCCCATTGGCCAGGACAACTCGGGCACCGATAATCTGATCGGCTCCAAGCCCGTATGAGTGGACATAAGGACCAAATCCACCCCCAAGACACCATCCCACAAAACCGACTGTCCCACAAGATCCCGCGGGAGCTGTCAGTCCATGCTTGCTCAAGACCTCGAGTACCTGATAATTCGTCGCCCCTCCTCCCACTCTTGCTGTCTTTTTATCTGGCGATATAGTGATCGTGTTGAGATCGCGTAGGTCGATGCTCACGGCGTCAAGGGCCGAGAAGCGCCCGAACATGTCGTGCCCGCCACCGCGAACCACCGGATCCAACTTGAGACTCAAACATGATTTGATAATAGTAGCCACTTGCTCGCCTGACTGGGGTCTAGTGATGACCTTGGGATGAGCCTCGTCATGCTGGCCGGTGTAGCTCGTTTGCAGGGATACAAACTCACTTGAGCCGGGAACGGCAAAGGGAATACCGGCCTCAGAGAGATGGCTTTGCAGTAGCTCTATTGTTGACTTACTCATTTTATATATGAAGGATGGGAGTAAAAGATGTAAAGAGAACTTTAAGGACCAAAGGTCGAGGGTATTTAAATTCCCCTTTATCAGAATCGTCAAGGTTGGTGTCAGACGTTTGCATTCCAACCGAGCTACCTAGCGCTTATGTTCTACTGTACTGTCAGCAGTTGGCTCCTCCAAACTCTATTGACCGCCTACCCTATTGCTCAAGTTTTACTTCTCCTCTTTGAGGAGACGTCATCGACTGCTGATCCGTCTCACCTTGTGTGCCACGATGCTGACTAGTTTGAAGTTGTCCGACAGCCGAGCGTATTGTATGCATGTCTCATGGTGACCTGTGTTAGTCTAGTTGTGCTGTGCGTATAGGTCGCCGTTTGGACACATACGGATCGGATCTGTCGTGATGAGTTGTTGAGACATCTTTGCCTCTTGCTAGCGAGGTGTGGATCTGTTGTCTAGGGGTATCTAGCGCTTACTATGACAGAAAACAGTGAGGACTCTGAATCATGGTCACTGGAATTGTCATTTCCCCACAAGCGGTTAGTTAGCGTTCGGACAAGACTAATGCCCGAAGCGACAACGCCAGCCTCGGTCTTTACTAGATACCGAGTATTGATTCTAACAAACACACATGAGGAAGTTCGTCGAGCAAACTCGGTGCTGAGAATAAGGGGTTCGTAGCCCAAGGACAGCTAAAAGAGCTCCTATAAAAGCTAGGAGTCGGCGCAGAGTGAAAATTTTCATCTCAATTCACTTGCCTCATTTATTTCGCCAACAATCATACTACACACAACAAATCACGTCGATAATTCTAGCTCAGCGTGAAATTCTCGCCAATCCCAGAGTCTACAGCAATCACAGAGTTTGGAAACCATGCCCCCATCTAAAACACCAGCCATCGCAATCATTGGGGGAGGCCCCTGCGGACTTACATTTGCTCGTCTATTGCAAACCGCTGGGATCAAATACTACGTGTTCGAGCGCGACCCGTCCCCGGAGTCAACGTCCTTCAATCAAGGTGGCACACTCGACATCCACAACGAAACAGGCCAAGAAGCACTACGGCGTGCCGGGCTTCATGACGAGTTCAAGAAGCTGTCTCGTCAAGATGCCACGGCAATGACGCTGATGGACTCTACAGGAGGAATTAAAGCCTCTTTCAGTGACGACACTGACCGCCCTGAGATCGACCGCCTGCAACTGCGACAATTACTACTCAACTCCCTACCTGCAGAAAGAATTCGATGGGGAAAGACCCTCTCGAATGTCGGGCCTAACGAAAACGAAAAACGGTCTGGAGCTCGCTCCTGGAGGCTGAGCTTTGCTGATGGCTCAACTGAGACTGGGTTTCGGCTCGTAGTCGGTGCAGATGGAGCATGGAGCAAGGTCCGACAACTGGTAAGTCATGGCATGGCTCTGCATCTCTGCCTTTTAACTATAAAGCAGCTAACTCTTAACTTGAGATCACATCTGCCAAGCCAGTATACTCAGGCAAGATGTTTATCGAGGGCCGACTGTCCAACGACAATCCAGAATATGGCACAGCGCGTGAAATGGCTGGCAAAGGCACTGCCATGGCTTTGAGTGCCAAAAGCGCGCTCTGTGTTCAGCAAATGTCTGATAGATCGTATCGTCTATACATGGGCGTGACAGCTCCCGAAAATTTGACACGGCCTGGAGGTGACGCTGATCCGGCTGATATGGACAAGGCACGAGCGACCATGCTGGGACCGCGGGGTTTCTACGCCAATTGGGCCTCAAACACACGAGCCTTGATCGCTGCTTCTGAAAATCCTTGGCGCCCTTGGCCTCTGTATCGCCTTCCCATAGGCCTTTTCTCGTCAGAAGCTACCGAAAACGGTGGAACGGAGGGCAACGCCAATGAACCAGACCAGGCACGCTGGAAGCGTACCCCCGGCGTCGCACTTTTGGGAGATGCAGCACATCTTGCAATCCCAAACGGGGAAGGCGTCAATCAAGCTATGTACGACTCTCTGGTTCTCTTCAGGAAGATAATGTCTGAGCTGGGAGATGAAGGAGCTCAAGCGGCTTACGACGAGGAGGTAGACCAAGTAGCGTTGGAACGGGCCGTTGCAGCATATGAAGCCGAGATGCTGCCTCGTGCTCGAGAGCACATTCAGAGTAGTATTGACTTGGAAAATTTGATGTACGCAGATGATGGGGCTTCACGCATGATTGAGATGTTTGGCAGTTTTCATTAGTCGAGATTGCCTTCATGGGTTCACACAGGTTAGTTTGAGAGTTTGTGTACTCACTAGACCAAAATATGATAACTTGAATGGCCTACGCTTGATTACTTTATCTTTATTTCTATCGTGATACGAAGTCTAGTTGAACTTCGATGTTTATGTACCTTATTTCTCCGCTGACCTATGATTTGTCAGCAACCATCTTCCAACTCGCGTTGACGCCATTTGCCAAATTTGATGACTCTATCCCTCCTTTCACACAAGCTCAGATACATCAAATCAACCCTACTGTTCAACCTCCTGCAACTACCAACATCGATATGGCACCCTACCAACCCGGTCTAACGACTCTTGTCGACTTGGGTACCCATAAACTCGAACTGACCATATACGGGCCACCTCGGAGAGCACACAACCCAATCGTCGTCATCATCCCGGGCATCACAAGCAGCATCAAAGAGTGGTCTGCAGTTACTAGGAGTCTTTCGGAGTCTATGAGCGTCATGAACTACGAGCGCGCAGGATACGGCTTAAGTGAACCAGCGCCCGACAGTGACTCCAGGACAGCCGAGGAAATAGCAGCAGAATTGCATGCGCTTCTGCGAGTTGCAAAGGTCGCCCCACCATATATCGTGGTATCCCATTCTTACGGTGGCATAATTCTACGGGAGTTTGTGAAACTGAGAACCTTGGCTCAGTTCAAGGGCTTTGTCTTTGTCGATGCCAACACCGAGGAGACGCCAATGACCTATCCGAGTCCGTTTGTTCACGCTATACAGGGAGATATCGACACACTACAGCTCTGCTATGGAGATTGCCAGCGTCTAGGCCACGCAGGGTGGCAAGCATTGCTAGAGGAAGAAACACGGCCTGGGCATAAAGCCGCAGCCAATCGAGAAGTGTCTCAGTATCACGGGAGTGACAAAGCCCTAGGCGCAAAGGGGCATTCGGAGATTGAAGAGCCTGAGCTTGGGCGTGTCCCTCTTGTTGTATTGCAAGCAGATTACGCCGTGGATCTCCGAAAGATCTATGCTGAAGGTGTGCGATTGGGAAACGGCACTGATGTTGAAAGGGTTGGAATGAGCCAATTCACATCTCAGGCCAATGCGATCGAAGAATCCATGCAAAAGAAGATATTGAAATTATCCGAAAGGACAAAATTTCAGCACGTTTCTGGCGTCGGGCATAGCATTCATCTTGCCGCCCCTGAGACGGTTGTGGACGCTGTTATATGGATTTTGATGCAGTACAGGTGCTAGAGTTGCACACCTTGAATGGGAATAGAGGAGGGGTCGGGATATATGGCAATTGAGAACCATTTCATCATCTAGTTCACAGTTCAAACAAAGACTTCAGGTATTCATATGCATCTAGTGTAACAAAAGACTCAAATTGATTGACTAGATAAGTCAAGAGAAGCAGATACGAAACTTTGGATGTCTGAAGAGACTGAGGGGCCTATCCTTTTCGTCGTATATAGTATGCGGCGCGTTGTGCCGTCATACGAGGTAAATATGTACATGAAAGAGCTAAACTAGCTTTGCTTTTTTGTCCCGAGTGCTCACAGGAACGAAGGGTTAGCATTGGTAAGGAGCTGCTCGAAGTAGGCCTGGAACCATGTTCCCGCCTCAGGTGCAGGCCTGAAAAAAGAGATGTCAGCATATTTCTCGGTTGGTGAAATGGGATAACGTACTGAAGAGCGGCAGAAGCACCGCAGTGGTAGTCGTAACGGGTGGCACTGGTGTCCGAAGTACCATCAGACTCACCACCAGGCTTGACCCAGACGAAAGCATCAAGAAGGCTGTCGCCAGTGTTGGCAGAGGGACGGATACCAAAGCCAGTGCCCTTGGAGTTGCACCAGTCACCCCACTGGATCTGACCGGTGGGCTGCTTGCCGGAACGGCCCTGGTCGGTAATGAAGTGAGCGCCAGGCCAGCCATTCTGCTCCAGGAGAGGACCCATTGCGTGAATGAAGCTCTTCTCATCGTAGATGGAGGCGCCTTGGGTGTAAGGGGGAGCGCTGCTGAGGCTCCAGGCGTTGTAGTTGGCAACGTTGGTGGCGAGTCCACGGAGCGCGGCTGGCTTGCCGGCATCCTTGTAGATGCTAGCAAAGAGTTTCGCAGCAGGGCCTTGGTTGGCTGGCCAGCCAAGCCAGCCAGCGTGGCCTGCATCAAGGTACATGGCGACGTTGGGCAGGTTCAGTTCCGTGACAGCGTAGTTCGTCAGGCTGATATACGCATCATGGGCCTTGGCACACTTGGCAACATCCATGTTGGTGACCAGGTTAGCCAGGGAGTCAGGCTCTAGAAGAACATTTAGCCATAATCAGATCGAGCTAGCGGAAAAGGACCAACCAATAACAAGGAGGATTCGGATATCAGAGTAGCTCTGGATGATCTTCTTGATGGTTTGGATGTAGTTCTTGTACTTGTTGGCGCCATCATTATCAAGGGAATACTCTCCGTTGGAAGCAGCGGCAGCGCAGTCACGATCGGGGAGATCATAGACGACGAACTGGCCAGCGTAGTTACCGCCAGCCAGGTTAGCCTTACGAATGTCAACAAGAGTGTCCTCCATCAGGGAGATGTGATCGAAAGAGTCCCTACAGACGTGCTTAGCCAAACATTCTGCAATACCCATTCACCCCAATACCTCATTACTTACATCCACTGATAAGAAGGAACATCAGCGACCTTGGCAGCGGCCGTGGCCATGGCACCACTCAACTTGGGGATGGCCAAGTTGGTAACCTCTGAGCGATAGTAGCTGTTGGCCCAAAGGTTAACACCAGAGTAGGGGTTTCCACTGTAAGTGGCAGTGCCGCTTCCAGCGGGAGGAGGCTTCGTAGTGGAAGAGGTTCCAGCAGTTGAGGTCGAAGTCGGCTGCGTGGTCGTGGTAGAAGCAGGAAGCGTGCTTGATTTGGAAGTGGCTTCTCCAGGAATACACTGAGAGTAATAGTCGTTAATCTTGCTGCAGTAGCTACCAGACTGGCAGCAGGTGGCACCATTCCAGCTGAAACCGCCACACTGGGCCCTGGGGGGTTGTGAGCTCAGTTGTGCCACGATATTGAATTATGATGGATTGTAATTACTTACCATTGGCCAGCGCAAGCCTGGCGCTCCTCAACAAGAGGAGCAGCAAATGCCGTACCGGCCAGGGCAGCCGTAAAAAGAAGTTTATAAGCAGTCATTTTCACAAAGAGAGTGTAGTTGGCCAAGTGTTCTCTGGTGGATAGGTTAACTGGTGAAGAACAAAAAAGGGCTTTCGTTTCGAGGAGAAAAGGACTTTATATAATACCATCTACGTCCAGAGGATGCCTCTTTGCATAGAATTCACTTTCGGAAAGACGGGACGCAACGTCCATCGTTGTGGTCAAGTGACTAAAGTTCTGGAACTTGTAGCCGCCCAAAGCGTGATTGTGGACGGAACCTAGGGACCGTTCTCTTGATCGGGCTAGGCGCCCGTGGTATCCCAGGATGAACCCACACATCTCATGGAAAGAGGCCCGACGGACGTGTGGCTTGCACCGCTAAGATCTGAGAGCATACCGCTCGAACATCAGATAAGAATCCGTGATTCGTCTGCACGTGGGTGAGGCAGCCTCATCACTTAATGACTCGCATGAACACGCCGCGTACCGACATGTTTATTCAATGATCGACTTGCAAATCGATGACCTTTTCAGTGTTCAGGTGGCCGAAACGCCTAGGATCCCTGTCGATGTGACAACACTGACAGGGGGGCCGACCCTGCTCATCTCGGAAGCCATGCTCCTTGAGATACCCAAATAGGAAGCACGGAAGTTGATCAAGAAACATTCGCATGATGGTATCATTTCTTGGCACTCTAGTAAGAGACTCCCGGATCCCTTGGCCTACGGGCCGACGCCACGGAGAATAGGCAACGTGATATAGGGCCGGATTGGTCGGTGCACCCTTCGCACTCTCCTTGAAGGGTTTCCCTCAGATGCTTGATCATACATTGATGGCTTGGCAAATAGTTACACAGCTCTAGGGGAGCTCCATTGAATATTTGGCGATGGGGAGACAGTTGCATATGCTGAGCTTATATTAGGAGCAGGGAATGCTGGGCATGGGTTGAGCCATCGGGGGTGAGTGACGTCTGGCACTATGCATTCGGCACTAATCATAACTATCTTCTATTAGTCACTGAGATATTTTACATACAACAAAGTATCATAGAGCGTTATATGTGATAAGAACCCAATGTAGCTCCCGGTTGTAGATCATGGCTCATGCGGTGAGACTCACGATTGCCTAAGTCTCCTCAGTATTGGCTAGTTTGGCCAGGCGAATGTGAAGTTTGGCAGTTGTCCATTATACTGATTAAACCACTACTATAGGCTGTCTTTCCAACACTCTGAGCCTCTATGCTTAAAAGCCTTCGCTACAATATCCATCCTCATCATCATTATTAATTAAAGGCTGGCCAAATCTATCCTTCGTGATCGGCTCCACCATATGGCCCCTATGATAAACGTTCCAGTGACGACGTACGCCAGCGTCAGATTTATACCGAACGTTCAGGCCAACGCAGGCTCCAAAGCCACACGCACGATGATGATGATACATCATATGCTGCTTTGACTCGCCCGGGAAACATCCACACTCTGCACAGTGGTTTTGGAAGGCCCTTTTGTGTTCTGCCTGCTCTCCAGCATTTTTGAGACGCGCCTTGCATCCTCTATAGTTGCAGAAGCCCGTCATTATGTAACAAGAATGTCTTGCTAGCAGCACTAGAAGATTTTAGGTTTCAGTGAGAAGTTAGAAAGGTCTTAGTAGGTTGAACATACCACAGTTTCTCGAGTTGGCTTGAAAAGCACTTGAATTGATGACAGGAGCGAAATTCGGCATTCATTCAAGGGGCAACAGTGGCTTAAATACTTGTCAGAAATAATTGGTAGCTCATAATCGCATATTTCATGATAGCGACTCTAGTCCGTTGGTGGTCAAAGGATAGGGGGGTAGACAGCATAGGATTGGTCCTCAGTGCCTTGATGCACAAAAGGGTGTATGCATTGCTGCAAGTATGCAGTCAAACCGGGCGTCAAGAGGCGAGAATCATTTGACCACATCACCTACTGGGGTTGCTGCAAGCCACAGAGTAAACTGCAGCGCCCGCATACCGTTGTGTGCCATCAGAATCATTTCGTCCAGTATAGATATGAGCAGATAATGTACCCAACAGTAAGGACTGGGTTAAGATGATGGCCAAGGAGCTCAGCCTCATGCACCCCATTGCGTAAGGGCTGTCCCTCATAAGAGTGCAGTAATCACGGGTCACCGTCAGGACTTCGTATCGTCGACGAGTTTGATCCCTCCCCCGCACAATAGCCCGTAGGTATGCTGCATTATCTCCACCGCGACAATGTGCACTTCAGACGGCAAGGTGCATGTACTTTTCAGGAGCTGAACCACCGATGAGCGCTGGACGAAAGATACTAGGCGGTAAAGATAACCTTGCATGGGGCCTGGGATCCAACCAACAGCAGCACCCATTTCGATTTCAGCAAATAGGGTGTCTGATCTAATCACGACATTCAATTAACTTTGCTGGAATTGCTTCGTGACTGAGAGATTCAAAAGAACTGTCGTTCACTCATATTTTGAGTCAACTACAGGCTACACTTAACACTGCTTCCTGACTCGATGAGTGAGCAAACAGCTGTCGAACAGATATGGAGGCTGTCGTTCTTATCTTGTACTCTCATGCATATGAGCATTGCGCCTGCAGCTGTCCGACCACCTTTCCTACATCTACTTGACCTGCCACAGTAGCCGGGCGCTTCTGAGCCTGCGCTGTTCTGACCATGACTTCTTAAGCGATTGCTGGTACCTAAACCTATACGTAAGTATAGTGAAGAAATTTCGTAGCTTTCAGGCATCTTCTGAGGAGTTGGGTGGGATAAGAACTTCCTTAAGGCCGAGCCTGATCTTGAAAACAACCAATAGAAGAAAAGGGATGGGACACATCTTCTTCTTAATCACTTATCACTTGCGTCTGTCAAGTGGAGACTCATTCTTTCCACGTCAGTAGCGTCAATCAAGCATTGGCTAAAGTGAATGCCAGGATCTTTCGTGTGGTCAATAGTGAGGCTGCTTTCAACCCCCCTGGCGGTGGACGGAACTTTTGTGCATTAAATCTAGGCCGCCCTGCTGTCAAATAGCGAAGCTCACGTAGTCTATACCTCAAAACTAACATGTAATTGCCCAGATTCATGGGGTACATGCGTCGGGCACACAACTTCAACACCACGTACGTGTTTCCTAGTACCAGAGAGGAAAGCCTTGTGATGCTCGCCGAACCATTTCTCGCGGACCCACTGGATAGCAAGCGTATAGCGTTAAACCAGATGGCTGCCATGTTCTTGTACCCGTAGTCATTAGGATGCGTGACATCACTGAGATCATCAACCTGAAGCCCTCGAGAGCGATTCGTATCCACAGGCACTAACCTCTTTTCCTCCCTCGCTTTCGACTTAAACAGCTTACAAAGGTGGTCATTTGCGTCCTCACTCGCCCAAACCTGGCCCCCATGACAATATCTCCTAGGGGCAATGAAGGCAAATCACTCGCAAAGGGTTACTTGGGCCTGTAGTTGGCTTGTTCTTTTTGAGCACATTTCTATCGTAATAATTGTGGCAAGATTTACATGGGTGTCCAGGCTCATCAAGTTGGCATATCACTGCCGGACCTGGCCGCGCCTCTTGGTGGGATGCCACTGTCTGGACTAGTCATAACATGTTCAACGTAGACTATAATCAAGTCGATGACTACCAGTTGTATATGCCATTCTATCCAGCACCCAATTTACATCTTGATTTAAGCAGAATTATCTCATTTGCGTAGCACTTTGGTTTAATTTGGCCCTTCAATCTGTTGGCAAATAGCACCTCAGGCCTCAGAAGGAGGGTTACAGTAGCATCATGGACGTTCCTCAATTGTTTGTTGCCCTACCATATTTCCCAAGGGCCTTGATGAAGCATCCATCTTACCTGAAACGCTCCATCTTGACACGGCCGTTATTCTCTGCGAGATTAGGCCTATGTCGCCTGTTATGATTGTACGTTGAGAGACGGACGGGCATGGGATGTTCCCTTGAATGCGAAGTGGAACCCTCGGGTTCGGTTTCGCATTGAACTCGCATTGCCATTTAGGTATAAATCCAGGGCGCCTACTAATAGAATGGCAATCATAGATCTCATACTTTTAATCTGGACACTCCTTACATCTTCAAGGTCTATCGTTGTTCTCTTCCTCTAAGCCTGTTTCATCTCTTTCTTTCCCATCTACTTATTTGTGACCCTTTTCTTCTGCTTTGTACCCTCTAATACGTTCCTTTGCCACCATGCTCGGCATGAAGAAGGATTCTTCTGCTGGTGGCTTCGAGCTGCTCGGTGTCTCGTCCGAAAAGGCTAAGGAGCAGAGCAGCGACCTTGAGAGCCAAAAGGCTGCGACCGAAACGAAGACGTCTGGTGACACGAGCTCCCAGCACCAACACTCCAACAGCAAAGCCTCCGACAGCCCACTCCACGTGAAGAGCGAAGACGAAGCTACCTTGAACGCCGGCGAGGCTGAACCCGACTCGAACATCGTCTGGTGGGATGGAGAGAATGACCCCGAGAACCCATACAACTGGCCGGCATGGCATAAATACCTGAACTGTGGTCTCATCAGCGCCCTCACCTTCATCACTCCACTCGCGTCTTCAATCTTTGCGCCCGGGGTCCCTGAACTCATGGTGGACTTTAAGGAGACGAGCCAGGAGCTTGGGGCCTTTGTGGTTTCCGTGTATGTCCTTGGTTTCGCATTCGGCCCCATGTTGATGGCACCGCTCTCTGAGGTGTATGGACGGACTATCGTTTACCATGTCTGCGACGTTCTTTTTCTCTGCTGCACTGTTGGATGCGCTTTGGCTCCAAATATGACCGCCCTCATTGTCTTCCGGTTTCTGGCCGGTTCTTTTGGCGCTTGTCCTATGACGAATGGCGGCGGCAGCATTTCCGACATGATAGTCCAGGAGAAGCGCGCTGTTGCAATGTCGGCCTTTAGCATCGGCCCCTTGATCGGACCCATCCTCGGACCTGTTGTGGGCGGTGTGCTTGTAGACAACAAGGGCTGGAGATGGGTCTTTTGGGTTGTTACCATTATTGGTGGCGTCCTGGCTGTTACAATGATCTTGACGATGCGCGAGACATATGCTCCTATTATCCTCAAGCGCAAGACTCAAAGACTCATTAAGGAGACAGGCAATATCAACCTTCGATCAAAGCTTGATACGGGTCTTTCAGATGCGGATCTCTTTAAAAGAGCTATTGTCAGACCCACGAAACTCCTGGTCTTCTCTCCCATCTGCACCATATTCGCCTTCTATTTGATGATTGTCTACGGCTATCTCTACCTCCTCTTCACATCGGTTCCCTTCATCTTCGAGGGCGCTTACGGTTTCAGCGCCAGCACAGTTGGCCTTGTGTATCTTGGTCTCGGTGTGGGATCTTTTGTTGGTCTGTTTTGGTTCTCGATCGATTCCAATAAGCAGCTGCAGAAGATGAAAGCCTTGCAGCAGGATCACAAGGATGTCAAACCCGAGGTTCGCCTCAAGCTTCTACCCGTGGGCACGTTGTTGCTCCCGATTGGATTCTTCATCTACGGCTGGACGACAGAGTATGAAACGCATTGGATAGCGCCTATCATAGGCTTGGCGGTGATAGGAACAGGTAAGGATAAGAGGTCTCCGGTCGCATGTTTTCGCTAACGCTCCGTTAGGAAACTTGATGTGTTTCATGGCTGTCTGCATGTACCTCGTCGACGCCTACAGTCTCTACGCAGCGTCTGCGCTGGCGGCCAACACGGTAATGCGTTCCATTGCGGGCGCCACACTTCCACTATGCGCCCTCGAGATGTATGATGCGCTGGGACTGGGCTGGGGCAACTCCCTGCTCGCCTTTATTGCCATCGCTCTCTTCCCCATTCCCCTGCTCATTAGGCGCTATGGGGAGAAGTTGAGAACCAGCTTCGACAACAGCAGACTGTGAAGCCAGGTCTGGAAGAAGACTTGATAGAGAACGGAACCCCTCATAGACATTTTTACATAGACTATTAGAAGCATCAGATGGGGGATACCAACTAGAGAGTAACTTATTAGTACCTATGAAGTGTGGGTGTGGGTTCTGCACCTCGCTTTCGGTTTCGCGATCCATCATCAGACCACATTTTAGGTACAGAGATAATTTGAGCGTACTTTGTCCCGATCTGTCTAAGCGCGCTGCAGTGATCTCCCACCCACTAACCAGGTTGCGCTCACGAGACCAAATGCTGGCTCGCATCTCCATCAAAAGCCTCGGGTTCCCACCCGCTGCCCTTGCATTCAAGTTTGGGTCCTTCTCTTGCGAAAGCGAAGCAAATTAATCGTGCGCCATCAGCATGCAGCTAGGGAAACGCCTAGGTCATAAGAAATCTCGTAATGGGTGCCTTCGGTGTAAGGCCAGGAGAGTCAAGGTGAGCAACCAGCAATTTTGCCTAACATTTTCGTGCCTGTGGTATTGACCCATGGAAAATAGTGCGATGAGCTTCGACCCTGTACAAACTGTGTTCGACACCACGTCGAATGTAGCCTTGTAACCTCGAGCGCCGTGGTTACCAACGCCAGTTCTCCCCCTTCAGCCCCTTCAGTTCCAGCAGTGCCCCCTACGGTTCCCAGCTCGGCTCCGGCTCCGAGTCCCAGCCCGTTGGTCACAGGCCTCGGACTTCGGGAACAGCCCGGTCCCGAATCCGAACCCGAGCCCTACATATCGACCCACCAGACTGAGCCATGGGTGTGTCAATCACCGATCACAACCCAGCAAGATCATGGTAAATATCCTTTTGCTCAACCTTTAGGTGTGTATATGTGCATTTCTGATTCGCTCAGCTTCTGTCCATTCTACCGCATCTCCTTTCCACCCGACTCCAGGAACACCATCACATCATGAGCAAGGCTACCCATGCGCGTGCCAATGTTCTGCGCGAGAGTGGATGCAGAGCCTTCAGCTCTTTCATCATTACAGCACTTCAGTCTGGAGATCATTCGTCAGGGAGTCTCGAACAGAGGTGCTCTGGAAAGAGCTCGTTCCAAATGCTGCACTATCCAATGTCAGTTGCAATCACTGTCTGGCCCATCCAACCACTTTACAGTCTGACCCCGGGTAGGACTTTCTGATGCATGCCCTGCTTGCTGTCTCTGCGTTGCACTTTGCACATTTTAACCCAGAGCAAAAGGTCGAGTATCAGGTCATTTCATCGCACTACTCAGCTCTAGCACTCTCCAGCGTCCGAAACCTTCTGAATGATATCAACGAAAGCAACTGTGAAGTCTTTTTCCTGTTTGGGTCGTTGACCTTTCTCCAGTCACTTTGCAACGTTGCCCATCCGAGCGGGCCTCTTACATCTGCCGAGGTGGCACAATCATTTCAACTCCTTCAGGGCATGAAATGCATCCTTGATTTCAAGTCTCTTCAGAGATGGTCGTCGGATGGTCCGCTGGGCCAACTGTTTTCTCACAAGGCAAAATGTTTAACTCCCTCGACCCCCGCATCTGCAACGCCCCCAAGCCCATCGTCCGAAGCATCTGGTCCCTTTCAAAGACGTTTGGATAAACTATTCCACCTTGCCCGGCAACTCCCTCGAACTTTGGACGTCATAAATCCTCAATCAGCTAGCCTCTTAGCTTTGGAGGGTCTCCGAAATATTTATCAGGATTGCCTTGCCCTTTCTTCCACCAGTGATCTCCCTCATACATGGGGCTGGCCACTTTGTCTTCCCCCTTTCTTCGTGGATATGATTAGGTCTGGGGATCCCATGGCGCTCATCATATTGGCCCATTTTGCTGCATTAAGCTGGCCGTATGAGCACAAAGGGTGGCCCAGCCAAGGCTGGGGCGCAAGTGTAATGGGAATGATAGAGAGGGTGATAGAAGAGGAATGGAGGGAATGGATTGAATGGCCAGTGAAGAGTCTGAAGGAGGGAATACCCGTTGACTCAATGGAAGATACTTGAAACTCTGTTGTGAGCATCAATGAGCTCTCTGCTGCTTTTTGGTACATCCTCGCCTGTCTTTTCGATGGAACCATTGTGATATTTGGCGACCTGATGATCAATAACTACAGGACTCATGAAGTATCTAAAGTACGGTCTGACGTGGGCTTTAGGCATGGTTCAACGCGGTAATCAAACATTCCGTCACAATGATTCATTCGACATAACTACATCTTCAGATCCAGTTACCTTGAACACAAGACAATTAGGCAAGATAGTGTAATTGGTTGGGATCTGTTTCTCCTTGGAGTTTATGGAGTTGGGAATTCCATCTTCTCGGTTTCATCGGGTGGGCTCTCCCTATCGTGGGCGCAGGACGTGTTGGCAGCTGAGTAAATTCGGCTGCTTTTGCCGATGGTGGTTGCTCAAGCCTCACTCTGCGCAACACGGTTCCGAGAATGCCTGCCCCCTCTTTTCAGACTCAGCTTATCAATCAATCACACCCAACCGACGCAACGAGAACCCGACATCTCGGTTTCTCTCGAGTATGATCAATACCTTATCGAGCCACCTGTTTCACTGTGGCTGCTATCTCAAAGTTGATAAAGTAGGAAAGAGCGTTCTTGTTGGGCACCAATACGACCCCTAATGCTCTGGTTGCCTGGTACCTGTTACAAGGCATTGATCAGCTCTCTAAGTTAATTTAGCCCAATCGAAACCTTTTACAGGCTAGGTACGTACAGTACTTGAGGGGCCTGTGGGCCGGCCCGGCTCCTCGTCACTGCACCTGGAAGAAGACCTTCGGCCAGCCAATGAAGTAAGTCCTCCAAGGATTAACGTTTTTCCCACCAGGGATGCCAATTGGCGTACCAGTGTAGATCAGTCATCGGGTTCAACATCCAAAACACATCCGAAACAGATATATTTCTTACAATGAGTTTGTCCAATCGCCTAGCATCACTCAATTATATTGCAGGTCGAGAATGATTAAATATTCTGCCCGAATATGGAACTTCTCTCACTTGGCAAACTGTCAAATGTTGTAGTGCCCAAAACCAGGTGGATTCAGTTGTGAGCAACTGAAATGGTATGTGTTCATACGTAGCAGACCAAGTGAGGGGGACACAAGATAATGCACAAATGTAGAGACAGTGAAATCAAGTTCTATATATCCGGCTCCCTTGAGAAAGAGAAAGAGAGCTCTATCGACTAGTGAAAATTCAGAGTTAGAGACTGATAGATCCTAAAGTCGTGAGGTTAAACCCAGGCTTCTTACCTACCTGCCCTACGGGGATGGGGTAACCTCCACTGACGTCAGGCGACCCCAGCTTGTTGCCAAATTTAACCTTCAGGCACTGCCACGACCCACAGGACTTGGTCAAAGCTCAGACAGATCATGGCCTGATTCGGAAGGCATGGCTCCACCAGAATCACAATAAATACACGCGTTATCTGGCTTTGAGACAGCTTCACTTGTGAAAAGGGAATATTGTTTTGACACCAAGTCAAGTCTATCACCCATGAGAGACTGTAGCCCGGATATCTCTATCCTTTCTGATCCGCAGCCAAGATCCCGATCCTCCCAGCTTGTCGAAGATGGCGTGATAGCGTATCCAGAACTCCCGCAATTCGATGAAGCCATATCGACAAAGCGGTACTGCCAAGTCGCCTTGTGGGCATCGTATTTCATCTCAATTTCTGCTATCGCATGCTCCATCTGGCTTCTGGCTGTTGAGGGTGGCCTCATAATAGCTTTCCTCCCAGACCGTCTCGCTCAAAGCGAGGCCGGCGTTGGTCTTTTCGGAGAATTTCTCCCTCTCGTTTTCAACCTCCTCATAGCAGGCTGTACCGAAGCTGTTAGCTATATCCACGCTGTTTCATTGCGATGGGCTCTTTATCGGGAGGGTCGCCTCGAGTTCAACTCAAATCTCCGTCTTTTTACGAGTGCCGAATCCAGCAGGGCAAACACCCGATCCGTCAACTTCTTCTCGGCAGCATGCCTAGTCATTTGCTATACAGCTGCGTCGCAAATTTTGATCGGAAGAACATCTAGCATTCTCGTCAATGGAATTGCACTCTTGATGCTCGGTATCGGCCTGTTAAGTCTCTCGATCGTGTCAACAATGTGTCTCTGGGACACCTCCAACACTATCCTCACCTGGAGTCCTAGTCCTCTCAATACGACCCTTGCCTGCCTCAATTATGGTATTATTGGCCACCATCCTGGACGCGGCATGCTTGCTGTCGACAACCGTTATCTGCTCAGCCAACCTGCCAGCCCCCGACGACACCAGTGCGCAATGAGTGCCGTGTATCCCGCTACTCGCCGCATCATCTATCTTCAGTATGGGATTGTTGTGCTCTGTGCCATATTGGCAATCATCATCCTCATGCTTGTTCGAAAACTCAACCCGAACAACGTGCCAACATATACCTTCTTCGCCGACGAGACCGGTACCACTGACCTGTATTTTGAAGGCGGGATTTATGGCCCGAATCTTTATCCACTATGGCTCTTTTGCACATTTTTATTTGCAATAGTGCCTCAGGCGTTCTTAGTCATGACTCTTCATGGTGCCGAGCTGCTTGTAACAGTGGCACGAGACGAGGCTGCATGGCGGGAGGCCGCTGCGAAACGTGGTCCAGGCCGAGGAGCGGTGGTAGCTGCTGGAGCATTGAATTCCGCTGTCAAGAGCTGGCTATGGCTTTCGCTGCTGCTTTATAAGCCTATATCGAGCTGGCTATTGACGTCACAGGCAATCAAGTTTCAGATTCAACAGAGTACGAGCAGGGTCGTATTCAATCCAATACCGCTCTTCGCACTGGCTGGGTTGTCACTATTGCTGGTCGTATTTGAGGAGTGGCTTACTCGTTGGCGAACAGCTGGTCCACAACCAGCTGCGTACGGACATTTACAAACCTTGGCTGACTTGGTAGATGATTGGGGACCCAGCAATATCAATGTTGACGAACGCAAGCTGTGGTGGGGCTCGAAAGGCTTCGACGCGATGGGAGAAGCCTTGGTTGGGACAAGCGCGAAGAAGGAGGACGTCGGGGAAATTGATTTTGATCAAAGATATAAATGATGGTTTATCAAGGAAGGGGCAGAGTGCAATGCAGTACCGCTCAAGCTTGCATGTGGCAAATATTAACTCGTCAATTCTGCCTCCAAATTGGAGTACGCCTTGCTGAAAATCGCTCAATTTTCGCCCCAGGGTCGGTGCCATCTACAATCAAGCTAAGCGAAAATGGTGGTGTAAACAAGTCGAGCTTGCAGGGCTTCTATTGCAGAAGCTTCTCTTAAGCTTAGCCGATCTGCAGGAAACACGGGCCTGTAAAAGGGACAAACTTGATGTTTTAGATGCCCAACGCACCTCTGTACCCCTATATGGACCGTTGAAGTGAGCCTTGTGCACTTTGCCCAAGGCTGATTCTACCAGAACCCAGCCCATCGACTGATCGTCTGTGGACAAGACATCAGCCCTGCGACGCCCGGCTGCTATGAACGCCACAGATGCTTGCATGAGAAGACTACTATTGGAGGAACTTGAAGCTACAACTCGCGTGATTCGTGGCAAAGTTAATGGAGGGTGGTAGCCTGGGGATGAAGGGGGGCACAGCCCCGGATGCAACTGTCGATCCTTACCGATTGATCAGCAGATGTCGATAAACACCAAGACGACAGGCATCCCCTCACGCCCCTCAGCGGGGATCGACATTCAACTTTTGCCAAGTCACCACATCAGCAACAAAGATGAAGCTTTTCCGAAAACTCAGAGGAAAGAAGGAAGGGAAGAAAGAAGAGAAGAAGGAGGAGCATGCTGGACAGCAAGTCCGTAGTCGGATCATCTCGACACTGGAAGAGCAACTTCAGGATGCGCCGCCGCGACAGTCGACCGGCCCAGGAAGGGGCTTGGGGAGTTTAAGGGTTACAAGCTCAGTAGCTCCCAATCTCCAGGAACTCATGAAGATCATGGCGTCGCCAGCATCAAGCATGTCTGCGGAGGAGGCAAGAAGTATGGTCCAACTTCAGTCACCTGGGCCTTGCCAGATATGCTACAACTTGGACCCATACCGAGCCCCTCCAGAAGTGGCCAACGGCGAGACTCATCGCTCATGGGCCAGGACTGAGTACAATATTCCCGCTGAGACTCCAGTTTCAAAGATCACGGTAGAAAAGTCAGAAGACCTGGTCGAGTCGGCCCAGCGCGGATGCTTGTATTGCACCATGATTCGAGCCGCACTCGGAACTGCGAACCCTACATGGGAAACTGAAAAGTCCTACATATATATTTACTTGGCGAGTGGCTTACCGGTAATCGTGCACCTGGCATTTGGCGTGACGTCCACGGTGAGGATGGACAGGGAAGCGACACTGCGGAGCTTTGGTGTCGATCTACCAGAGGGACAGACCATGAACTTTGTCATCACAGTTGACGACTTTTCCAAACCACCCATTGACGTCGAGATATATCGGTCTGTTCTCAACCCCAGTGAGACTACCATTGGAGGTATGTCGCTGTCTATTTGATGGAAGTCGAGCAGCAGCTAAACCTGGAACTATAACTAGATATTGTCGTAGCACCGCTTGTGGAGCACATGGGTGCTGCGTCTCCGGTATCAGAACATTCAGGAGACCCGAGATGCTTCGAGTTCATCACCAAGCAGGTCACTAACTGTATGAGAAACCACAAATGTGGAGGAGATGGCCCTCTTCCTTTGCTTCCCGACCGCATCATTTGGATCGAAGCCAACAACTCCACACGCATTCAACTCGTGGAACCTACGGATATCCGCGCCAAATACATTGCGCTTAGCTATTGCTGGGGTCCTACCGGCCCTGATACCTATCTCACGAATGCATCGACTTTAGAAGCGAAGAAAGCCGGCATACGGTTCCAGGACCTGCCGCCGCTTTTTCAAGATGTTGTTAGCTGCTCCCGATCCCTTGGAATAGAATATGTCTGGATCGACAGGCTATGCATCATTCAAGGCCAAGATGAGGACTTCAAACGTCAAGCAGCTAAGATGCACCATATCTATGGCAACGCTACCTTGACTATTGCGGCTGCTTCGGCTGCCTCGGAAAACGACCGAATCTTGATTCCGAGAGACATCGAGAGACAAGCGTTCAATCTCAACCTCGACATTGACGGGATCGGATCCTTGAAGCTCGGTGCTCGTCGTCGAACTCACACTCTGGGTACTGAAGCCAGAGGCGGCGACTATGGTAAGATTTCTACCAGGGCGTGGATCTGGCAAGAACGACTCCTGTCCGGACGCGTAATCTTCTATACTCCGACAGCCCTCAAGTTTGAATGCAACCATCATTCCATCTGGGAAGGATTTGCCCCAGATGTTATAGGCCATTCTTGGTCTGCGCAGCTGAACAACATCTCCCACAATACTTGGACCTTGCTGGTGGAGGAGTACATGAGCAGAGACATCACTCGCCAGTCTGATCGTCTCCCAGCGATGGACTCAGTTATGAAGCGTATAGCCCAGAGCCAGGGATGGTCTCCTCTCTGGGGAATGTGGGCCAACACGCTCGTGGAGAGTCTGGGGTGGCAGTCAAAAAATTCAGACAAGTTCGGGAAGCTCACGTGCCGCACGAACCCGGGCAACTACGCACCTAGCTGGAGCTGGGCCAGCGTTGATGGGCCCATCTCGTACGTTGCTACTAGAGGCTTGGGTGACTTTGAGGCAAACGACCCGATGATTTATGATGTCGAAATTCGAAGCGTCAACGCGGCCTCGGGCTTGATTCGAGTCGCCGGCCATGCCATCTCGGTTGAGTTGAGTTGTCAGGTGGAGATCACTGAGCCAGAAGACAATGTGGCGGGTGAGAGAGACGTGAAGCACCATTACGAGGTCCTGAGGGTTTACAACAATGGGCAGTCGTTCCCCATGCACCCCGACGTTCACTTGAGGCCAGGAAACATAAATGCCTCGGGGCAGAATGTCATGACTGTCGTTCGGCTTCCTCACAGTGAGAAGCCTCCGGAGACGTCATGGACTGCCAATTGCCTCTGCCTCCTGGTCGGCAACATGAGATTGAGAGCTCAGGTGCTTTTCTTGGGTGGCTCACTACGGCAAGAAAGGGCCTGGGAGCGCATTGGAATGGTTGATGGGCTGCATCCTGCTATTTTTGCGACGTCTGAGCGACGTCTTATTGATATTGTTTAATATGTATGAATGGTGCAGCGGGAACGTCAAGGGTACACGTGGAATCTGTGATGGAATTTCATTATCAAATCAAGGTTCGGGTAGGCCAGACAGATTGTTTATCACGAGCAGGCCAAATGACCTTCCATTAATTGAACAACCGTTGATTATTACCATATTGATAGACACATATGTAACGCAACCCCCATTGGCTTCTCCACTCACCTCTATCATTTCACTTGAGCGTTACATCTTGGCTTGTCGACTGGAGATAAGATTGATCATAAGTACCGAGGCTAGTTGATAAGCTTACCTGCCATCCTTGTAACCCCGTGCCCCTCTTTCTTGGGGTCTCCTGTAACAGCCAAGCAATTACGACATTTCTTCGGCTTCGAGGATAGAGTGTCCATCTAATCACGCAATGTGGAGCTCGTATTGGTCCGGAATATTTGGGTCGTAGACTTGGCCGCCTTTCATGCGTGGCCTACCATCTTCTTGCAAACCTGCCTAATGTGGCGTCGTATCCGTTGCCTAGTGTGCATGGCCCAGTGATTGAGACTAGGACACCTTCTATATCTGGGAAGTCTCCGACTGGCAAGGGAGATTCGTCAATCTTGCCAAGATCAAAAAATCCTCTTGCCAAAGGCAATTGCAACCCCCCTGTAAGCCCTGATTGGTGCTTTGTATTAATTGTAGAGAGCCAAGATACACCGCCGTCGCTTGCCGATCACAAGACTCGGGGCAATGATTCGTACACAGCCCAGAAGGACAAGATGGGCAATGATGAGGCAATAGACGAATTCATACCCATCAAGGTACCAATTCCGAGGAGGCCGGAGGAGATAAAAAGGCCATTCGCCTCTGGTGCATCAACATCTCAGCTCAGCAGCAACCCACATCTCATATCTCCTCCGCTCATCTATCATTGCAAATCTCAAAATGGTTCGTGCCGCGGTTGGTCTGGGGGCCTTGGCTACCCTGATCTCGTTCTCAGGTGCCAAGGAGATCAAGCCAGATGAGGCCAAGGCAGCAAGACTCTATGACTCGGGAGTTGTGCACAACAACCTCATGGCCCTCAAGAATGTATGTTATTCTCCAACCTTGGATACCGATGGTCAGCACCTAACACCGTATCTAGGAGGAGTGGGTTCGCCAGGAAGAGGCTGGAGCTTTCCAGAGCGAACAATACCCAAAGCTAGGCTACGCACGCTGCGTTGACGGCTTTGCCGAGGCTATCAAGGGTGATCGCAATAACACCTTTGCATGCCACAACGTGAGTTGAGACTCGGTTCTTCTTGCATCGAGGCTAAACATTCTGACTATGTCTTAGGCTGATCTCCACTCATTCCTGAGCCATGCTGCCCTTGGCAGCACAGGAGGGCGCGGTTCCTCATCGTGGGGTTGGACCTCTGATGATGGCCGTGAGTTCGTTGCCATTGGCCAGTATGATGGTACTGCCTTTGCCGAAATCAACAAGAAGGGCAAGCTCATCTATCTTGGCCGCCTGCCTCAGTACTCTGAGCCATCTCAGTGGCGTGAGATCCGCACATATAAGAACTATGTCGTCATCGGATCTGAGGCCGTTGGTCATGGTGTTCAGATTTTTGACCTTGAGAAGCTTCTCGACATTGACCCGGCCAAGCCGGTCATCTTTGACGCCAAGAAGGACCTCACTAGTCACTTCAATGCTCTCCTACCTCTTGGTCGTGCTCACAATGTTGTGGTCAACGAGGAGCTTAGCTATGGTGTCGCTGTGGGTGCTCAGCCCAGAACCGACCCCAACTGCTTGTCGGGCCTCAACTTCTTCGATCTCACCGACCCTGCTAACCCGGAGTCGCTTGGCTGTGCAAAGGGCGACGGTTACGTACACGATGCTCAGTGCCTCGTCTACCGTGGACCCGATGAGCGTTACCAGGGACGTGATATTTGCTACGGCTACAACGAGGACACCCTCACTATTTACGACGTTACTGACAAGGCGAACGTCACCAACATCATCTCCCGTATCTCTTACGAGGGTGCCTCCTATACCCACCAAGGCTGGGTTTTGGACACCCAGAACCAAGAATTCCTTGTTCTGGACGATGAGCTCGATGAGCGGGACGGCAACGGCCCTGGTGGTGATGGCTTCCCAGTGACGTTCATTTGGGACATTAGAGACCTGGAGAACCCCAAGCAAACGGGCTTCTTCAAGCATCCCACCAAGTCCATCGATCACAACCAGTATGTCATCGACAACTTCATCTACCAGTCGCACTACGGTGCTGGTCTGCGTGTCCTGGATGGTCGTTCTATCCCCGAGGATCCAACCGGAGCTGGTGTGTATGAAGCTGCCTGGTTTGACATCTATCCCGAGGATGATGACCTGCCCGGCGGTGGCTCGGTCGCATTTGTTGGAACATGGTCCTCTTACGCCTTCTTCAAGTCGGGTTACATCTTTATCAACACCATTGAACGTGGTGCATTTGTTGTGAAGCTGACAGGCAAGCTCTTTTCCAAGTAGTGTACCCAAGAAGAATTATCTAGAGGGAGGACCTATGTGACACAGGTAGTCTAGCTTAGGTGGCAGTAGTTACTTATAGGTTCTACTCTAATTTTTTGCCAACTGCCCAATATCCAAGCATGTCTGTACCAAGTGACTAAGGCACTCTTCATCACAAGTTATTCTTTGCCAACGCATAGACGTCACCTAAAAACGTGTCTAGATAGACCTCAAGGTGGATCATTTCATGCTCACTTTCTCCCAGTGTGGGTTCGTTGAGTGCGCTTACTGAGCTTTGATCTTGTAACTTGGGGGTATTTCTTGTAGAGTGGGGATTGTTTGTTTATAAGTAGATTCCAGTCAAACGTTAAATCTATCCTTACTCTCATGAGAAGATAGAGAAATTGAGTAACCCAGATATGCAATTAGGCTCCCTGAACAGCCTCTAAGGCAGCTCTCACAACCTCATCTAGGGACTTCTTTGGCAGCCCCAAAACCTGATTCATGATCGGTCCCTCTTTCTCCAGATGACCTCCGAACTTGCCAGTGACAAACCCAGTCTCAATCAGGGCATATACGGCGTATGGGTCTCCAGAAGCCACCGCCGCCTGCTTTTCCTCTATGAAGCGGAGAGTGTCGATCCTTTCCGTGGTGTATTTCTGACCGCTGATACGCTCAATGGCCTCCAGCAACATGTTCTGAGTGATGGCAAAGTCGCTGAGCCATACCACTTGGTTCTTTGTTTCGTCCCATTTCTTTGCAAGGGCATTGACCAGGGCGAGAGCGGTATTCTCCTCAGTTGTGGTGCTGAACCAACCCTCGCCATCGTCCCAGACCATGAATTTCTTCTCCTTGATATGCATTCCCAGAAAGTCGTGCTGTGCACTCCACTTGAGCCACATGCCGCAAGCAATGGCCATCCATTCAAGGCCAGTCGATTCCTTGGAGCGAAGGTAATCCTGAATCTCGCCCTTCTCGCGAAATACCGAGTTGAGGGCTCTCGCTTCAGGCTTGTTGTTGTTGAGGCCATACTCAGAGGAAACATAACGTCTGACTTTGGCCGCAACGGCCGCATCGATGAATCGAAGTTGTTCGCCGACCGCGAGTGACGTCATGCAGTTGATAATGGCATCCTGACCAGAGAAGGCGTGGACCAGAGCCTCAGAGGGGTATGAGTCATCAACTATGATGGTCTTAAGACCGGAAGGGAGTTTCCCCTTGGACGAAGATCGTTGCAGAGCAGTAACAACGAAAGTGGGTGCCTTGATGAGTTCTTCGAGAACAACAGAACCAATAGAGCCTGTGGCTCCAATGATCAGAATATTCTTGAAAGGGGAAGCCATTGTGCGGGAAAAAGATGTGCGATTTGGTATCGAGTAGATTGTGTGAGTAATGAGTTGTGAGATAGTAGTAGATCTTGATTTTGTGTCTTTCTCGCAGCTCCCTGGGGTCTATATACATCTCATTCCGGACTTACTAATTATTTAGTCGGTCGATGGAGTGGAAATTCTGATGGCTTAGCTGAGCTATCATGCTGACGGCATGCAGGAAGGCATCCCCCCAAGTGCTAGAATGTCATAGATGCACGTTACTCATCAAGATAACCGCGGCGGTGGAAGGATGCAATGGTGTTCACTAAACAATATGGGCAGGTCATAATCACACCATCCGGAATTTATGCAGTCGGATTAATGTCATAACCACGCCGTTTCATCTTTGGCCCCACCAACTAAACCATGCGTAACTGGCCCGTTGCTCTATTCCTAAGGAAACGGCGCCTCGGTGTTACGGCCTGACATGTCCCCTATCACGTATCATTTCATTCCCCATAAATTCCCTTCTATATATACTAATCACACAAAACCTCACTTCTATAAGTGCGAGGCCCTCACATAAACCTCACTTCTATAAGTACGAGGCCCTTACATAAACCTCACTTCTATAAATGCGAGGCCCCTTATATATATACTAACATTTATTATACCTTAAATAGATATTTAGCTTCTTTAGCTATTAATAGACTTTAGTTACCTTTAAGACCTTCTTAATATATTACTAAGATATAACTACCCCTTTATATAATTATACTAAGACCCTCTATTAATATTAAACCCTTATGCCTAGTTTATTCCCTTAGAAAAATACTAGATATTATATATTAATAGCTCTTACTTAGTATATTTCTATATTATATTATATAATATTATTACTATCGAAATAATATATCTTCTAATAGATAAAATACTTCGTCTACTAAATTATCTACTAGAGCGCCACCTACCTATAATAATATACCCCCTAGTAATACTAAAATAGCTACCGAGCTTTAGTAACTATATACTCTCGTAACGCAGCTATAAGCTTAAGTCTAGGCCTAGCCTACTCTTATTACCCTAGCTACTACTAGCTATAATAAGGACCTAGGAGAAATTATTAGATTAGCTATACTTAAACTATTTATAGGATAAGTTTATAATATTATATTTTTTCTTATTAAGATAAAAGAATGCTTTAGGCTTTTTCTTTAATATATTAATACCGATATAAAGAAAGTACTTTTCGCTATACCCCTTCTCTATAGAATTACTAAGGTATAATTTAAGTTAATTTAAAGAGATTTTTTAGAAAATAAAGATAAATCTAACTAAGATTAAGAAACCGCTAATATCTTCGCTAATTAAGATAATTTTAAAGTAATTATTAAAAAAGCCTTTAGAATTATTAATAAGGAAAGATAAGCCGCTATTAAACTCTATAGCTTAATCTAAAATAAGTTATATATTATATACTCTATAAACTTTTAATAACTCTTATCTAAGGTTAAATAAGATAATAAAGCCCTTATAGAAGTCTATTATAAAGGACTTAAGGAAGAAATTAAAGATAAGCTCTATAAAATAGATAGACCTAATAACCTTAATTAATATATTATAATAGCTATTAAGATTAATAAAAGATAATATAAATAACGCTAAGAGAGAGTAGCCTAGAGAAATAAAGGCTATATATCTTAGTTTAATCCCTATTACCCTAATAAGAATAATAAATAAAACTAAGGATAAAGGAATAACTATAATAAGAATAAAAGAAATACTTTATATAATACTTAACTAAGATTAATAAATATTAGTAATATCTAATAAAATAAATCTTAGATTACTTATTATAACTATAGAAAGAAGGGATACTATAGGAATAGCTATTTAGCCCCTATTATAACCTAAGGAGAAAAAAAACTAAACTAAGATTAATAAGTTAATATAATTAAATAATAGGATTAAACTAATAATTTTACCCCTATGCCTCCTTATAAACTATAAGAATATAATAAAAATAAATAAATTATTATTATAATTAAATATATTAAAGGATTAATTAAGATTAAAATACTAATAAACCTTTATCTAGAAAGTAATAAGGATATTATATTCTATACTAATAACCTAGAGCCCTAGATAATATCTTAATAAAAAGAATAATATTAACCTTTAGTTTAATAGGAATCTATAGAATAAGCCTAATAGCTTTTAGATTAATTTCTTATATAATAAACCTACCGATAGAATTACTTAGTATAATAATCTATATAATAAATAATATACGATTAGATACTCTTTATACCCCTAAATTAGATATTATAAGAAGATATTAAACCTATTAACCTTAAATAACTCCTTATATAAGAATACCTAAAGTATAACTAAGAGATTACTAGAGTCTTTTATAAAGAACTACCTAGACTAAGATATATCTAATAAACCTTAAACTAATATACTAGGATCTATAAGAACCTTAATTTTATACCTAAGTTTCTTATAGTTTCTTTAGAATAAGAATAAGATATATTAATTATATAATAAATACCCCCCTTTATAAATAAAGACTATAAATAAATATAATTAAGATACCTTAATTATTAATAAATATTATAAATTAATTATATTTATTATAATTATAATAAATATCTTAAAGAAAAATAATAATATAATACTTTCCTTAGGTATATATATAATAAATTAATTTAAAACCCTTACTAAGCTCTTAATATAAAACCCTATTTATATATTTAGAGGATAAGATATTATACTATCTTACTATAATATATATATAAACCTAAAGAATATCGCGATATATACCTTAGAGCGATTAAAAGATACCTATTACCCTTATATATTAAATATATATATTATAAGATTATTACTTTTTGTGACGATCGTGGGGTTCCTAAGGGATAAACCGGTCGTGCTGGTTTATATTAGCAGAGGAGAATATTGCGTAGCCTTAAAAGATAGTATAAGTCACGTCTAGTAATATGCTCAAAGGTATTAAGTATAACTAAGTTATATTGATAGCTGAGGTAGCTAATATATAAGAAAGTGCTAATAAGTATGTTCTATATACTTAGAGTCTCCTATATGGCTCACGCTAGACCGCGCGAGGCTTATTCCTGGAATCGTGAGGCTCACGCTTGCGATCGTGAGGCTTACATTACGGAAGGTGAGTGATCTTATGATAGGTCAGTGTCTTTTGGGAATAGTGGGGTTTTCTTGCCCACGTGATATAAGGCCCGTTAGGTCATAATACGATTCTCCCCTTCTATTAGTCTTTATCCTCGAGACTAGTTCTTTAGGCCAGGGTTCCTTCTGTTGAATATGTGGGGTGTCACGTGTGGGTCAAGGATCTTGAGATTAAAAGCAGGTCCTTCAGGGGCAGATACTTAACGAACACAACACGAATACACTGATTCAACCAATGGACCGAATACACGTACTGTCTGACAATTAAGAGTCTCAATTGTATCTCAGCGACCCGCGCAACTAAGCACATACGATCTTCGGCCCATTAACCATTCCATCACGATGTCGACAAAACAAGCCGAAAGGACCGTTGCGTACTCGTCTCCAGAGGACTGGGACACCTGGTCCAACGAGTTCAAAAAGCTGGCACACGCCTACGACCTGTGGCAGTATATCGACCCGACTGACCGAATCAGATGGCCTCGTCGGCCAGAGCTTCCGGAAATCCGGGACTACCCCAAACAGGCAGGCCCTGACAACCCCGAGAGTGGCACGATCACGCCTGGCTCCGATTACGTACCACCCCGACGAATTGGAGAGCTTACGACCGAGGGAAAGGCAGAATACGAGCATGATCTCAGGATCTACTCCCTGAAAGAGACGGCATATAGAGAGACCAAGAAACAGGAGCAGAAACTGGTGGAGTTTGTCCTCAAGACAGTCTCGCCCACGTACCAGAAGACGTGCTGCACTACGGGAGACCGGTTGGACAAGTGGTATCAAGAGCTACGAAGATCAGGAGTGGTGTATAACGAACGCCTCCGACCAGAAGCTCGCGACAAGTACCACAAAGCCGTGCAAACAGCCCCGAAGATCAACAAGCTCAACGACTGGGTCACCCAGTGGGAGATTACCATGGCCGAAGCCATCAGCAAGAAGGTTCCTGATGCCCTTGACGCCCAATGCTGGGCAGAAGACTTGAATCGAGCAATGTACCACGTCCTCCCCAGCTGGGCCTCTACGTTCCGACAACATCGACGCCCACAGATCCTCAACAATACCCTCAACTACCGGGAGGTAGCTGCCGACATTCGATACGAAGCCAAGATGGCCAACCCTAGCGGAAGGCCATCAGGAATCAAGAGGGGCGCCTTCACAGCTACCTACGGCCATACTTGGAAGAACGACAACCCCGCTGCCGATGCGGAACCCGACGCCGACACCATTGAAGTTCTGGGAGACGCGTCGACATGGAAGACTGACGCGCCAGCCCAAGGAACTCGAGATACGCGAGGCCGAGGGCCGCGGGCGCAGAGGAAGAGAAGGAAGAGGCACATCATCGAAGCGAAAAAGAGCAGAGACGGTCACCAATCAAGAGCCCGACGGCCCAACCTGCCGAGGATGCCTCGGTTTCCACGACTGGAAAGACTGCTGGTACCTATTCCCCGACCAAAGAGCGGAAGGGTGGGAGCCAAGCCAAGGGATGCAACGATTGATAAACGACCGTCTCAAGAAAGATACCGGCCTTGCCGAGGAAGTCAAACGGCTCTCCAAGAAGAAGGATAAAGTCACCAAAGATGAGTGACTTGGGCGGGGTATGGCACGCGTCAAGGCGACCTACCTGGTGATGCGCAGCTTTATCGCAGCGTTCAACTGTGCCCCCTACCCCCTCAAACACTCTGCAATCCTTGACTCTGGATCGACGATCCACATCTTCAACGAGATATGCAGGTTTCTCGATTACCGACCAGCACCTTTTGGAGACTTCGTTTACGCAGGAGACTCGCAAGTGGCCATTTACGGATACGGGGACGTGGACATCCGCGTCCAAGGGTCACAAGGCCCCTCTATCCTCCGACTCCGTGATGTAGCTCACTGTCGAAACTTCGCCTGCAATATCGTCTCGTACCGACAATTACGGAAAAGGGGCTACTACTGGGACACCAAGGGGAACAACAACCACATCCGCAGAAAAGACGACTCCATCCTTTGCACGTTAACCGACAAGTTCGATCAGTACGTGCTAGAGTACATTCACGAGTCGATGACAGCAGCGGCATTTCTTGCTAGACGGAATCAATACAACTCATGGACTAAGCGCCCTCCTCGCAGTGGAAACGAAAGTCGTTGGCACCTTCGACTGGGGCACCCAGGACCTGAAGCACTCAGGCACCTCGTGGGCCAATCCCGTGGGGTGAAAATTAAGGGGATTCTCACAGTCGAGTGCGATGCCTGTGGAGTGGCCAAGGTGAAGCGCCAGGTCCGTCGACAAAGACGAGCGCCGCCCGAAAAGGCCGGAATCCGACTCGCTATTGACTTCCACGACGTCAGCGGAGACCCTGACTACACCTCAGCCATGCTGGTTACCGATCGGTACTCTGGCTATATCTGGGACTATTATCTCCCGGATCGAACAGCACCAACAGTTATCAACGCGCTCAAGCACCTGTTTGCAACACTCGAGCGCCAACTCCAGTGCAGGCCCGAAGTTCTTGAATGTGACAACGAGATCCCAGACAGCCACCGAGTAAGTAACTTCCTAAGCATTAAAAACGGGATGCGCTTAGAGCCCTCTGCACCGTACACCCAAAACCAAAATGGCGGCGCAGAGCGCTCGGGGGGTGTGATCAAGGAGAAGGCTCGTGCAATGAGAGCCGGAGCAAAGTTGCCTTCCTTCCTTTGGGTTGAGATCTGGCGTGCTGCGGTATACCTCTACAACAGGACACCGAAGTACATCTACAACTGGAAGACACCATATGAGCGCTTCTACACTTACTTTGCTTTTAGGGACGGCGTGGTTGTCACGGAGCGTAAGCCCGACCAGACACACCTTCGCGTATACGGCTGTAAGGCCTTTGCGATGACGACCGATGCCCTCAAAAAGAAGAACCGACTGCAGCGACTCGAGCCCCGAGGGTGGATAGGATACCTGGTCGGGTACAACTCGACAAACATCTACAGGGTCTGGAATCCGTTGACCAACAAGGTCATCTCCACTAGAGATGTGATCTTCAACGAGAAGGAAACGTTCTCTGGGGATATCCAACACCTCAGGGATGACTTGAGACAGCTTAGCGAGGAAGAACTGAACCAACGCCTCACCGAGGCCGAGGTCCCACAGGGATCCAGTGTCAATCTGGATGCCTCAACCCAAGAAGAAGACGAGGAACTCAGCGCCTTGCCAGAGGAGCTAGCGTTTGAGCGGGAGGTTGCAAGTAATCCACCTGGAGGGTTCGAACGTGATCCGGCGATCACGCAGGGTGAGGCTGGCAGGACACCAGCCGTAGGAGACCGTAACCAAGAAGAGCCTGACGGGACTGATCACCCCTATACGACCGCTCGATTCACTCCCTACCTGACCCCGGAGACTTGCCCTCTACGGCCTGCTGCCCTCTTGGTCGCTGCTATCAGAGAACCTACCGTGAGGAAGGAGAGGGGAGGACCCCCCTCAGTTACGAGCTGCGAAGATGGTGCACGTCCCACCTAGCGCTGGCACTTCCCCGGGCCGAGGTGGTGCAAATGGAGCCCCTCGTGTTATCCCAACCCCGATCAGTTTCTGGGAGGCCGCATTTAATGCTGGTCGACTCGCTTCTGTGAAAGGGACCTGGGATGGCAAGGTGGTGAGTAAGCGGAAGTTCGAGAAGCAGGCGAGCTCGGCCGGCTGCCACCCTGATAGCGGAGAACCCCAGTCCACAGGGAAACCACAGGAGACCCGCCAAGCTGGCGGACTCCTCCCATGACAGAACCCAGTCTGCGAAGCTGACAGACTTAGGTAACGCTCGGTGCCGGATACACCGGCGAGATATGCCGGCGTTGCCAAAGAGACATAAAGACCTCAAGAACCATCCACTGGGTGACCTGTTCCGGGAGGCAGAAACGACTCACCTTCAGAGCCACAAGGAGATGCGCTCCTGGCGTGAGGTTCAAAGACAGGATGCTGAAGTCAAGGAGTTGCTGGACTGCATGTGGGTATACGTGTACAAGTTTGACAAGCACGGGTGGTTCACCAAGTGCAAGGCCCGCCTCGTCGTACGAGGTGACCAGCAGGCCAAGTCAACTCACGAAGACACCTATGCATCCACACTTGCCGGTAGATCTTTCCGAACACTGATGGCTATAGCTGCCCGATTTGATCTTGAACTACTCCAGTATGATGTCGTCAACGCTTTTGTCAATGCTGAACTGAAGCAGGATGTCTATATGCGGATGCCACCAGGATACCGGAGGCCCGGCCTGATTCTCAAGCTCCAGAAGGCACTGTATGGCCTGCGTCAGTCACCACTGCTCTGGCAGAAGGAACTGACTGCCACCCTCACGAATCTCGGATTCAAGCCTGTGCCCCACGAACCATGCTGCCTCTTGAAAGGGGGAATAATGGTCTTCTTCTACGTGGACGATCTGATCGTCGCCTACGAGAAGATGAATCAACAGGTGGTGGACTGGACAATAGGCAAGCTCCGAGAGAAGTATCAACTCTCGGGGGTGAGCCGTTACAGTGGTTTCTCGGGATCGAGGTAATCCGCGACCGGCGCCAACGCTTGATCTGGCTCTCGCAGTCGTCTTTCGTCGATAAGATCATCAACCATTTCGGAATTCAAGGAGGGAAGGATCCTCCTACACCAATGGCCACCAAGGAGCTGCTTCCTAACGAAGAGCGAGCCTCAGCAGCGTCAACACGGAAGTACCAACGCAAGACTGGTTCAGTATTATACCTGGCGGTGATCACCCGGCCGGATATCGCCTTCGCCGTATCCCGGCTTTGCCGATTCAACATGAACCCAAGCGATGAGCATCACAAGGCCGTGGATCACCTGCTCCGGTACCTTCGGACCACTAGGACACTTGCATTGCAGCTCGGCGGAACCGATACTTTCGACGTTTATAGCGACGCTTCTTTCGCCGACAATACCATCGATCGGAAGAGTTCACAAGCCTACGTCATGAAGCTTTTTGGAGGGACTATTGGATGGCGTGCTAACAAGCAAGACACCGTGACTACCTCTACAACAGAGGCGGAGTTGCTGGCACTTGCACAGGCGGCAAAAGAATCCATGTTCATCTCTAGATTGGTCAAGGAGCTCGGCGTGACTCTCGACGATACAAAGATCACCATCCAGTGCGACAACGCACAGACCATCCGGCTTATCAACTCCGACGTGGCACTTCTACAGACCAAACTTCGACACGTCGATATTCACAACCACTGGCTACGCCAAGAAGCACTTGCCAACCGGATCTCGGTCCAATATACTCCCACCACCGACATGATCGCGGATGGCCTCACGAAGGCATTGCCCGCTCAGCAGTTCGAGAAGTTCGTCATGCAGGTTGGCCTAGTGGATATCAAGGAAAGGATCCAGGAGAGAAGGTTCAAGGAGCTCACTATGGAGGATTTCCTAAAAGCAGAGGATGAGCTGGATTGAGGAGAAGCAAAACGAACGGATCAGAGGGAAGGTCAACCTGGCGACGGGACTATGAACTGTACAGACTGAACCATACTGGGCAGTCTGGGGGGGTGTGTTGAATATGTGGGGTGTCACGTGTGGGTCAAGGATCTTGAGATTAAAAGCAGGTCCTTCAGGGGCAGATACTTAACGAACACAACACGAATACACTGATTCAACCAATGGACCGAATACACGTACTGTCTGACACCTTCGACCGGTTAGTCCTAACTTCCTCCTATAATTATTTTCGCGTGGCTAATATAATATCAGGGAGGATTAAAAAATCGCGTAAGACTAATACTACCGATCGGCAAGCGTTATTACGATATTTTTCTCGAAATTCTATGGTTGCCGATATGCCTTATATATATTATTTTAAGTAGAAGCTTATTTATAAAATAGATAACTCTAGTCGCTTAGCGAAGTATGAGTAGTATATGAGGCGGGGTTACCCTTGCGATGGGGTTTGCATTACATCGTTATATTCATGGGTTCCTTTCCCTAGTGTTTTTATAGCTAACCTTTTAATAATAAATAAGCTAATTAACTAGTAAGAGAAGTTAGATTAGGAGGAGGATAAAGCGGGTAATAGAATCTTCTTCCTTTATAATTAGTTAGCAGAGCTTTAGACTTCTCTTATAATAGCCATGGCTTATTTATAGAGGATCCATAAGATAAAGAAGAAGATAAAAGAGCGGAGTAATAACTTATTTAAGCGGGGTATAATAGAGTTAGAGGCGGAGGATAATCTTATTCTAGCCCTCGATTCTTATGAGAGGCATATGGTATAGGACCTTTAGGCCTTAGGCGTCCCGAATGAGGTAGATTAGTCGTCGCTGGGGTTAGGCGAGGATTTTAACGACGTTATTTTGCCTATTATTAGTAAAAGTTCTTTAGGAGGCATTATATACTAGTAAGGTATTCTAGGGGTTCCTTGTAACGGTGCACCTTAGCCGTCACGCCACAGGGCAAAAGATTGGGCTATAATCGCTATTGTAGCAATCATAGTGGTGCTTCAGCTGCCTTATATAGAGGCTTATAGCGCTGTTACGGGGAACCAAGCCGTAACACGATGCTCCCTCCCCTGTGGCTTCGTCCCGAGCCACTAAGGGTCAATCCGTTACAGGGGGAACCAAGCCCTGTACGGCACGCTGCAGCTGCCAACCCCCGGCGCAAGCCCCGCATATGCCCCGTATGCATTAGGCAAGCCCGTGAGCAACTATGCCAAGGGCAGGGATCGAACCTGCGAGCCTCGGGTCACCCGCTTCAAGCGATTATCGTGTAACGGTGCACCTTAGCCGTCACGCCACAGGGCAAAAGATTGGGCTATAATCGCTATTGTAGCAATCATAGTGGTGCTTCAGCTGCCTTATATAGAGGCTTATAGCGCTGTTACGGGGAACCAAGCCGTAACATTCCTACGTATTTTCCGAGTCTAGATAGTTTTTCTATTTAATAAAATATATTATTTTATTATTAATTTTATCTATATTAAGGATAGTTTCTATGATATATTCTTCTAGTCTATTAATTTCGGCTTCTAGCTAATTACTATTAGTTTTGACTTAGATAGTATCTTATGCTAACTTAAGTAATAAGATATAAAAGATTAAATAGAGCTTAACCTTAGGTAGTAAGTCTAATTTATAGTTATATTTTAAGATTTTCTATTTAACTTTATATAGTCTAATATATTTATAGTCGAGTTTTTTATTTTATTGTTTTATTTCGATGTTTTTTATAGCGAGGTAGACTATATCTCCCTCCGAGAAGGTTAATCCCTCGATCTATTTTTTATTAATATAATTTATTATTCTATTCCTAATGAATTCGAGTTCTATATATATTTCTTCGTATAAGTTATATAGCTAATTACTAATAAGGATTGCTTTAGGGTTAATAATAATATCTCGTAATTATTAATAGGCATTTAGTATAAATCTAAAGTTAGTATAGGCTAGTATAGTCTTTATGCTTTTGTTTATAGCTATATTATAGGCTAGCTAAGTAGCTAGTAGCTTTTCGACCTAGTTAGTTTATTTATAGTTAATATAGTATTAAAGGTATTACTCTAGTATCTAGTTTATATATTCTATTTATCTATCTATCTCCTTATAGTATATAATAGAGAGCTTATAATTAATTCCTAAGTATTTAATAAGGCTTTACTAAAACTTAGATATAAATAATAGTCCTCGATTAGTAATAATCTCGAGTAGTATACTATATATCTTAGCGATATAAAAGTAAAAGAGATAGGCGAATTCTTTAGCTATAATTAATTCTCTATAGGGTATAAAATAAGAAAATTTTATAAGTCTATTTATAATAATAAGAATACTATTATAGAAGTTTCTAGTTACTAGTTCTTTTAATAGGGGTAGTTTAGTAATAAAATCTATTATAATGGCTTCCCATAGTAGCTAAGGTACTAGTAGGGGTTATAGTTTGCCGTAGGGTTTATAGCGTTATACCTTAGTTTTTTTATAGAGGTTATATTATTTAATAATAATTATAATAGTCTTTTTTATGCTAGGAAATATATATATCGTCTTGATACGTTCTAGGGTTTTATTGATTCCTTAGTATCCGTGGAGTTAGTGACTATGTATTTCGCGTACGAGGTCGTGGCATAGATCCTCTAGTACCTATTGCTTATCGGTTTTCTAGTTATCTAATAGTTATTTATTATACTCTAGGATTTTAGTAAGGAGTAGATTGCCTTACTCTATTATATATATTATGTTTAGGTATCGTTATTGCCTGATGTATATAATTGTCTGTTATTATAGGTATCCCTCGGGGGTGAGGTATAGTAGTTGTTCCCTAGTCTTAATCTTTCCTATGTCTAGGTTGGGTCTGCGGCTGATAGCGTCTGCTCGGCCGTTTTTTAATCCTTTAATATAGATAATAATATAGTTGAATTCTAAAAGGTATTCGGCGTATTATAGTTATTATCTACTAAGTTATTAGGTTATTATAAAGTAAGAGATATTCTTATGGTTAGTATAAACCTTAATCTAATAATAGTTTCCTAGAAGGTAATATCTAAACTCCTTAAAAGTATTAATAATCGCAAGGAATTCTTTATTATAGATAGGGTAGTTAAGTTCTACTCCGTATAGCTTATAGGAGTAGAATGCGATTAGGTATAATTATCCTTTATTATCTTATTATTTAATCTAAGCGCCTAGGGCGAAGTCTAAGGCATTGGTTTCGAGTTTGATTAGCCGAGATAGGTTAAATATCTTAAGTATTAATTCGCTTAGGATAAGTCCCTTGATTTTATTAAAAGATTCCTTTGCCTTATTCCTAAATATAAAGGTCTTATCCTTTTTCGTAAATTCTATTAATAATATAGCTATCTTCCTAAATGCTCTAAGGAATTTACGGTAGTAATTAGTAAATCCGAGGAAGGCTTATACTTCCTTGACGTTGGTAGGTTCCTTTTAGTCCTTGATTACTAAGACCTTCTTAGGGTCCATATATATCTCGTTATAAGAGATAATATATCTAAGAAATTCCACTTCCAAGGCATAAAATTTATTTTTCTTAGGTTTTATTAGTAACTTAGCGTCCTATAGTATCTATAGTACCTTATAGATATATTCTATATATTCTTCTTCTGTTTTAGAGAAGATAAGGATATTATCTAGGTAATATATAATAAATATATCTAGGTATTCTTATAGTATATTATTAATTATTCGCTAGAATATAATAGGTATATTAGTAAGTCTAAAAGGCATAATAAGGTACTCGAATAGTCTATACTTAGTATAAAAAGCGGTTTTCTATTTATATCCTTCTTTAATCTAAATAAGGTTATAGGCTCCCTTAAGGTTAAGTGCGGTAAAATATTTTATTCTAAAAAGTTAATCCTTTAACTCGCTAATAAGGGGTAGCAATATGCGATCCTTAATTATAATAGTATTAAGCATTCTAAAGTCAATATAAAGCTAGAGCTTACTATTTTTCTTCGGAATAAATATAATAGGGTATCTAATAGATAACTTGCTTTCCCTAATATATCCTTTCTATATTATATCTTCGATATATTCCTTTAATACTAGAAGTTATACTTTATTAAGTAGGTAGAATTTATTAAAGCCAGGTTACTTCCTATTAATAAACTTAATCTCGAGGTTATATAAGGTATATTCTAGTAGACCTATTTCGAGTTCTTCTGTGAAGAGTTATTTATAGATCCTATACTACTGGGGTATATTTCTAAGTTATTCTTCTTCCGGGTTATTCTTCTTAGGCCTCTCGAGGTCTTTCTCTAGTGTGTGGAACTATTATATAATTCGTGCGATTATTCGTTATTATTATCGTTTCTATCCGTTATGGTATCTATATTTTGTCCCTATGGGTAGAGAGGTATCTTATATTTGCCTCTGCCTAATTTCTCTATTATTAGTAGAAGTTCGAGATCTCTATCCTAAGTTATTATCTAATATAGAGGATATCTTAGCATTATAAGAGAGCATCTAGCTAGTTCTCTAGTCGAAATATAGGTTATAATATCGTAACCATAGGTACCTAAGCATAAGGTTATAGCTCTGGTTTAGTATAATATTAAATGAGATTCCTTAGTTCTTTCTTTTAATAAAAACCTTAAGGTAATTAATCTTATAGTTAATAACTCTATTATTATAATCAAAAGGTATTCCTTCAAGGTTATATACTATATAGGGCTCTTATTTATGCCTCCATAGTAGCCCGAGCCTATTTACTATTATTAGATCGAAATAATTCTACTTAGCTTTACTATCTATTAAAGCGTTTAATTATTTTCCCTTGATTTATATTCTTAATTCTAAGTATTATCGCTTATATTCTCCGCTTATAGAGCAAAGGGCCTTCCTAGGTAGCTTATTCCCTTATTTATCTACTTATTGCCCTATATCGGATGGGGTAATTAGTTTTTTAATATTTATATGGCATAGCTAAAGTGGTTAAACTTATACTCGCTATCTATGTATGCCTCGTAGTTATAGTCGTCTCTTATGCTATCTTACTATTCCTAGAAGCTATTGTCTGCTTATTAGTTAGCGTTATTAGGTTTTTTGTGTCTAATATAGTCGGCGTAGTCCTATAGGAGCTTATCTATAGGTCCTTAGTCGTCTCCGAGGTATAGTTAGATCTTCTGATATTACTCCTTATCTCTAGGTTTTCCGTTTTATATAAGGAAATCAAATCCTTCCTTCGCTATTTATTCGAATCTATTGTATATAGCCTTAATATATAGCCCGTGCCGTGGGTATATTTCTTTGTTATAGAGGGTTACCTCGGTGCTAGGGTAACTTTTATCTAGGTCTTATTCTTAGTTAGTTATGGTTATTTATATTGCGATAGTAAACCATTATTCGAGGGTAATTAATCTATTATTATTAGGGGAGAAATAGATATTAGCTATACTAAGCGCCTTATTCTATCCTCTAACTTTATATATATGTATTTCATAGGCAAGGTATAGTTTATCGTTTAGTCCTTATAGTTATACTAGGAAATAATTATTCTCTTATTTGCTTTAGATATGCGTGCTATATTAGTGGTCCTTATAAGAGATTTATGAGATCTCTTTGTGTCTAGGGTATATTAGTCGAGTATATTTATCGTCCCGTATATCATAGCATAGGCTCTATTAGGAGCCTATGGCTATTTCTTCGTGGTATGCCCTAATAGGAATATCCCTTATATCTATGTTATTGTCTTTCGCGATAAGTATAGCTTCTTAGTCTTCTTATATTATTTTGATGATTTATTCTTACTATTTGCTAATCTTATAGTCGCGTTGCTTGCGTTCCTAGGTTACTTTATATAATCCCTTGCTATATCATAGGGTAGTAATAGAAATAGATTTATATTAGTAGTATATTTTATATCCTTTTACTTTGTATTAGAGGTATAGCTTATTATTAGGTTAATAGGGTAGAGGGATTAGAAAATAATTATTCTTTTATTTCTCCTCTAAGTGTTCCTTATACTCGTGGTAGTAATAGGATATCTATGAGATGCTAGGGTATTCTCTATGCGTAGGGTAAGTTTAGACGTTATCTTATACGCCAAATAGTGCTTTAGGGAGTCTAAGATCTTTGGTAGTTGCTTAGTATAGGGCGCGGATATAGATATCTTGCGTGTCTACTATGTCTATGTATTCTCGGGCTGTCTGGATATATTATTCCCTAAGAGTGCTCTAATATTAGTTACCTTATTCGTCGTGGAGTTATAAGTAGTATTTTTCCTTCTATAAATTATTATCTATCTTCTGGTTATATTGGTTTCGGATCTAGGTAGTAGCTAGTTATTATTATGCTTCTATTACTAAGCTATAGTTAGGGTCTCGGTTATGGCGCTTAGCTTATCGGGTGACTATGATAGTCCTCGCACCCTAGGCCCTAGCTGGCTTACTAGTGGGTTCTAGTAGTGGTTATTATTTTGATCTATTAGTAAGGTAAAGTCGTCTTACTTTAGGGGGTTATATAGTTATATAGCGTTTTCCTTTCTAGGGTTTATTATTATATTTAAATTATTCCTTCGTGAAGTATACTTAGTCATAGGGTATAGTTATTTCTCTAGGATAGAGGCTAGTATTATTATATCTTATGCGCGTTATACCGAGGGTCTTAGTGGTCTAGATAGCTGTCTGGGGTTTATTATTAGCTTCTATAAACCTTACTTATCTCTTTCTTTCGGGCAATAGTTATTATAGCCTAGGTTAATAATATCCTTCCTAGATATCGCGTTACTTCTTTTTGCATATATTGGCCTTATGGCCCTTCTTGTGGCAGTAGTAGTATTTAATAGTTAAGGGTCTTTGCTAGGCGCTGCCGAGCTATATGGGTCTAGGTTATATTCTATAAGAGGTATCGGTTTAGGTGCGTCCCTAGTTAGTATTAAACCGGGGGGTATTAACCTTATTACTCCTAAACTTAGGGTTCTATAGTTTTTTCTAAGAGAACTATTATTCATTAATTCTAATAGCTTTGCCGATATAGTCGATAAGGTTATTAGGTTAGTCTTCCTTATAGAGCTTAGCCTAAACTTCCTTCTTAAGTCTATTAAAGAAAAAGGATATTAGTAGTTCTTAGTCTTAGTTAAGCTTCGAAGCGAGCTAAAGGTACTTGGTGCCGTACTTCGATGCGGAGTAGGTCTATCGGAGTACTTTAATATCTCTTTTTACCTAGGATTTTTTATCTATTATTCCGAAAGCTTATCTAAGTGCGGTTTTAAAAGCCTCGAAGCTAGCATAGAGGTTTATAGTCCGGGGGGAAAGTTCGGCGAATAGTTTAATAAGATATTCCTTTATAATAGGTTCGAATTAGGCCATAGCGTTCTTAGTTAGTCGTCCTACGGCGTATTAGACCTTACTAGACGCTATAGTAAACTATATAGGGTAGTATATCATAAATGCATATAGCTATATAAGAAATATTAATAGCTTATAAGCGGTTCTATCGAATTTCTCTAGGGGGTCTAGCTTTAAGATTTCTCTTATATCTTTTCCTCGCATAGTAATAATAGCGATACTATTAAGCCTCTAAGTATTATTAATATACTATGCGTTCTAATCGCGCTAGGTCTAGCCTATTCTTTTAATGAGGTCGCGGAGTCTATCTATCTTAGTGCTTATAGTAGTGATTTAGGCTTAGAGCTACTTAACTTCTTTATCGTTAGAGTTTTCTGCGTTATTTATATCTTCGTCCTTAGTATTAGTTAGGATAGGTGCGATAGGTATAGGGGGGTAGTTAGTAGGTGAAACCTACTAGTGGTTATTACTAGGAGTAGCCTAAGTAATTATTATGTTTAATATTATTTAAAGTAATGCGAGTAATCCTCTAAATAAGAGCTATTAATATATAATAATCATAGGGTTCCTAAGGGATAAACTAATTATATTAGTTTATATTAATAGAGGAGAATATTACATAGCCTTAAAGGATAATATAAGTTATATCTAGTAATATACTTAAAGGTATTAAGTATAACTAAGTTATATTAATAGCTAAGGTAGCTAATATATAAGAAAGTGCTAATAAGTATATTTTATATACTTAGAGTCTCCTATGTGGCTTATACTGGACCGCGCGAGGCTCATTCTTAGAATCGTAAGGCTCACGCTTACGATCGTAAGGCTCATATTACGGAAGGTGAGTAATCTTATGATAGGTCAGTGTCTTTTAGGAATGGTGGGGTTTTCCTGCCCACGTGATGTGAGGCCCGTTGGGTCGTAATACTTTTTATATATAAAGAAATAATAAGGACCTATAAACTTAAGAAATTATATTATAAATCCTATAAGAAATAATAAAATAAAGTAAAAATAAAAATAATAAATTATTAAAAAACTCTAAATATTATTTATAGAAGAGCTATAAGTAAGCAAAGAGCTAGAAATAATTAATTAACCTCCCGAAAGAGCTCTATATATTATAAATAATATAAATAAATAAAGCCTTATACTAAAAGTATAAATTAAAGGCAAATAGCTTACTATATTAATAGACTATAATATTAAAGGTAATTATATAGACCCTATAATAATTAATAGCCTCTAATTACTTTAGAAATATAAAGATTAACCTTATTAAATATAAAATCTTTTTAAAATACTTTTTAAATATAATAAAGGATAAATTAAATAAAAGATTAATTACCTTAAAGTCTTAATATATAAAAAGAACTAAGGGATTAACTTTAATATTATTTTTATTTAAGGTTATAACCTAGTATTAGGCTTTCCTTAGTTAAAGCGCTATAACCCTACTATTAATTAAAGAATTAACTAAGTATATTTAAATAATAATAACTCTCTAATAATAAATAATAATAAAGAAAATTCTTAAACTTTAATTAAATAATAAAATAATAAAATATAATATAATATATAACTATTATTACCCCTAAAGGGAATATAATATTTACATATATAAGGCTATATATAATAATAATAATAAATAATAAGTTACCTTAGATATTAATTATAATAACTTAATAAAGACCTATAGAATGTAAAAAATTATTAAGATAAAAAACTTAATAAATAACTTAGTAATATACTAGAGAAGTATAGAATTTATAAGAAATTATTTTAAGAAAAACTTAATATTAAGCTACCTTAATATATAAACTAAGACCTAGAGATTATCCTTAAGGATAAAACCTTACTTAAGTTCTTTCTTATTTATAACTTAGCCTAAACTAAGCTTAATATACTTAAAGAATAATTATAAGATATACTATAGAAAAGATATATTTAAACCTCTAAATCCTTAGCTAGATACCTTATTATATTTATTCTTAAATTAAACTTAAATAAGCTATAACTAATTATAGATTATTAATAGCTTAATATAATTATATTAAAGGATTAGATATTATTATTACTTATTATAGAAATAAAAAATTACCTCTTTAGAAAATATTTCTTTATTATATTTAACCTAAAGGCTATATATAATCTTATATATATTAAGGAAAGAAATAAATAAAAGACTATATTTTAAATTAAATATAGACTTTTTAAATACTTAATAATACCCTTTAGACTTATTAATACCCCTATTATATTTTAATAAATAATTATTAATATACTAAGAGAATACCTTAATATCTTTATTATTTATTACCTAAATAATATCTTTATCTTCTTTAATATAAAAGATTAATATATAAAATATATCTATAAGGTCCTATAAATACTTTAAGACGCTAATATATTAATTAAGCCTATAAAGAGCTATTTTTATTAAGAAAAGGTTATATTCCTTAGATATGAAATCTCTTATAATAAGATATAAATAAATAAGTATAAGATAATAGCTATTAAGGATTAACTAAAACCTATTAACCTTAAAGAAATATAATCTTTTTTAGGATTTATTAATTATTACTATAAGTTTATATAAAACTTTAATAGATTTATTATACCCCTTATTAAGTTTATTAAGTGTAAAAGTCCTTATAATAAGAAGGTCTTTTATAAATAAAATTCTAGAAAAATAAGCTTATAAGATATAAGCCTAGGATTTAAATACCCTATAGTTTAGCTTATGCGCTATCCAGTTATAGGCTTACCTAAGCAATATATGCTTAGATAAGCAAGATATTAGGGAGTTACAAGATAGTCTATTTCGGCTATATTTAGCTCTATTTCCTAATTAGGAAGGTCACGTGACTTCGGACTTAGGGCTTTTTAAAGAGCCCGATAAAGCCGTGAAAGCCGTGCCTTTCCAATGGGTATTTTCTATCCGGTTTTAAATTTCCTAGTTTAAAACCCTAGAAGTCTTATATTAGAATAACGCATAACTCGGCTTCTAGTTATCCGTTCTTAGTGAAACTAATACCGTTAGAAAGCCCGGAATTAGGGCTATCCGGCGGTATAACTTTCACCCGAATCGGACTAATAGATTCCGACTCATTAGCTATATAAGCTATTAGCTCTCTCTTAGAATTAGCTCCTTAGATCTTGTATGAATACTCACAATTTACATACCAATAAGAAGCTGGTTTTCTTCTTATTTTTTCTATCCATTTTACTCTTGACTTTACCTACCCTATGCCTTGCTATTTAGCTTCACAGCTATTTATTAAGACTAATTCCTCTGCCTATTCACCTCCTATCCAAGTCATCTACCCTACAGTCTTTGAGGACTTTATAGTCTTTATTCTTCAGTCTTTTACAAAAGCTTATTTATCTTAATACTTATAGTAATAATCTAGGCTTAGAGCTATTTAATTTTTTTATTATTAGAGCTCTCTATATTATTTATATCTTTATCTTTAATATTAGCTAGGATAAATACGATAGGTATAAGGGGATAATTAATAAGTAGAACTTACTAAGGGTTATTACTAAGAGTAGCCTAAGTAGCTATTATATTTAATATTATTTAAAGTAATATAAATAATCCTCTAAATAAGAGCTATTAATATATAATAATTATAGGATTCTTAAGGGATAAATTAATTATATTAGTTTATATTAATAAAAGAGAATATTATATAACCTTAAAGGGTAATATAAATTATATCTAGTAATATACTTAAAGGTATTAAGTATAACTAAGTTATATTAATAGCTAAGGTAACTAATATATAAGAAAATACTAAGGAGTATATTTTATATACTTAGAGTACTTACCGGAGTAAAAGCTATAATACTTACTTACTTATTGCCTTTATATTATCATAGGTAAGCGCGATATATAAGTACTTACTTATATTATAGTAGGTCCTACTTACTCCTATATCGTCTTTATTATATAGTGGCTTTTTGCCTTATTAGACCGCCTAGTCTAATACTAGGTCGTGATAGGTACTATTATTATTAATTTAAGTAAAAGAGTTTTATTATTATAATTATTAAGACTTTAATAATAATATTTTTATTAATATTTTAAGTAATATTAGTTTAATATATAAGAATAATTAATATATTTGTTTAAAGTCTTATAATTATTATATTAATTATATATAATAAAATATATTATTAAAACTATATTAAATAACTTGTTTTAAGAATATTTTTTAAATAAAATATATTTATAATACATAATAGCTACCCTTAATTATATTAAGTTCCGCGCTAAATAAGTACACATGCACGTGACGAGCTCTTTTTTTCCCTCAATCGATTGTCCTTTTCTGAAGTAGCGACTCCACTAAGTATGCCTACCTCTACCAAAGTACCCACAGATCAACAGCCCGCGACCTCCATTCCGCACCCTGTCCCTGTCACTGTCGTCTTTGCTCATACCTAGTCACAGTACTAGCTGGATAGGGACTCCACAAGAATGAGCAAGTGTACACTGTGCAACAACCTGGAGCGGAAGCATCGCGAACATCGAGTCGCTATAGACTTCCGCGTATCGGAGCTGGAACGATCCGCCGTTGGTGGGTGTCAGCTTTGTTCTCTGTTGCATGAGGGCATCTCGCGCTTTTCGTCGCAGATTGGAAACCTTTCTTGCATTCAGCATGTTTATGTTTGGGGAGACTCTATCGAAAAAGCCGAAAACCTGGAAGTAGATTTATATTTCAATGATGCAAGGCCGCACATGAGATTACTATTCTTCGTCGAGCAAAGTAAGTCCCCTCTATGCTCGGTGGGACTATGTGCGTTTTCTCTAGGTACTGACCATTTTGGGCTTCGTTTGCCACTTTCACAGATTACAACTCTCCGTGGACTGCGTTCAAGCCTCTGCCAAGACTCCAAGGCAACACTGCCTCGGATGACTCTTTTACTTGGGCCAGTCGAGCCCTGAAAGATTGTGATGCCAACCACCGAGAGTGCAAATCTCTTCTGGATACAGAGCTGCCGACGAGAATTCTTGATCTTGGGGACACTGCAAAGCCATTGCAGTTGAGGCTTCTCGAGCCAAATGGCGAAAAAGCTCGATACGTCTGCCTTAGCCATTGTTGGGGAAAGACACAGCAGATCACGACAAATAGAGCAAACCTTTCGTCGCGCAAACGGGAAATCCTGTTTACATCGCTCCCAAAGACCTTCCAAGATGCCGTTGTTTTTACTCGGAAGCTCGGTCTGCGGTATCTATGGATCGACTCCCTTTGTATTATTCAAGACTCAAAGCCGGACTGGATCAAAGAGTCAGCCAAAATGGCATCTGTCTATCAAAACTCGTTTCTGACTCTCGCTGCGACGAAGTCCGCAGATAGCCATGGGGGCTGTTTCTCCACGGACTCATCCCCTCGTTCCGGCTACCCGCTCAGCTGTGGCGAGAAGACGATTGTAGTTTACGTCCGAGAGGAGTTTCCACATTGGGACGATATTCAAGGCAGCCGCCTGCTGCAAGAATTTCCCCTCTTGACACGCGGATGGGCATACCAGGAACGCCTCCTGGCACCAAGAGTCTTGCATTTTTGCCGAGGTGAGCTCGTATTGGAATGTCTGAGAACAACCGTCTGCGAATGTTGTTGCTTTAAGCCCATATCCCTCCCCAAAGTTGAGCATTTTGCCGCCATACGAACAATTCCTTCACTCCAAGCAGAGCCCGAAGAAGACAGACAGCCCTCACTGGCCAGGTCTGCCGGGGGGTCATTTGGAAGAAGAAGGCGTGCGATCAACACGATATACTCACTGTTCGGGCGATCAAGCGCACAACCCACCGATCCCGATGAGCTGTCGCGGTGGCGGATGCAGTATACTATGGAACAGGAACGTGCCAGATTGCTCGATATGGAACGCCATCGAGAAGCAGCTACCCTTACAGTAGCTCCTCTAAAACAGAAATGGCACGAGATCGTCAGGATTTATTCCAACCTCACATTGTCAGTGGAAACCGACCGTCTCCCTGCTATTGCTGGATTGGCGCGGCAGGCACAATGGTGCCGCACTGGATCATATCTGGCAGGGTTATGGGAAGATTCACTGGAAGAAGACCTGTTGTGGCGAGTCAGCAAGCTCGTCCCTGGATCTAATCTCCGCAGGCCAGCATATCGTGCGCCTTCATGGTCGTGGGCATCTATCAACGGCGGAGTCTCCTATCTGAAAGGTCGATCGCGCAATGCCGGATCCGATTTCCATTTACGAAAGGCAGTTTGTATTCCAGTACCTGGTGCAGACCAGTTTGGCCAGATTGCCAAGGGTCACTTGGAGGTTGAATGCACTCTTCTGAGAGCCGGGATACATTACGTCCTCGGTAGCGATCGAAATCCAGCCTCTATACACTACAAGTTGGTCATGGGAGATAGGACGGTTACACTTTACGCTGACTACAGCCTTTGCGAGGAGGGGGAAAATCAGGTGAAGGAAGGCGAAGAAGTGTTTTGCTTGAGGGTTTTCCGGGATGACCATTCAACTATCTCGCTTGCGCTCCGACAACGGAAATCCAATGAATACGAGCGGATTGGGATAGTGGAATTCCCAGTTGAAAGCTCTAAAGGTGCGCCGGGAGCTTTTATTGAGACTACTGAGGTCTTTCCTGCTCGGGAGTCGGGGGAGTCTAACCCTGCTATAATCGTTCTCTACTAATCTATTTTCAGATTCTGTAGGGATATGAAGTGTAGCTTTATAGAATATAGTTCTCACAATGATAATTTTGATCAATTGGCGCTTTATTAACCTATAAGATAATTGACCCAACCCAGTATCTCAGTCTGCACGTGTGGTCAGACAATGCATTGTAGTGGCGTATATATATTGGCTATCGAGAGTAAGATTTCTTTAAACTTGAGGAAATAGGGTCGATACAGTGAAGGATCTCAACCGTTCTGCCGACGCCAATAAGAGACCTAAGGCTTTAAGGGCCGTCAAAGCAAGCCACTGTATATACGTGTGTCAGACAACAAGCCTACGTTTGTCTAACTATTGGAATGCATATCTTTGCATGATTTGCAATCATACTGTGCTTAATACCTGCCTGTTTACGCAAGGAACTTCATTTATAAGTTGCAAACTGATTTGTGAGCGAAAATCCTTTCTGGCTGGCAGGCTTTTTTTTCTTTTTTTCTTCTTGGGAATTTCATTAACGATAACGATCAGAATGATTCATGATGAGAGTTGATATTCATATCAAACGAGAAGGGGGTCTAGACTCTTGAGGTTCAATGGTTGTGGTGAAGGTTAAGAGATAAGACAAAGAGTCCCCTCTCAAATTACCTTGCTGGCGGACAGATCTAGAGACCCCATTAAATAGGATTGCTCTCCCATCACATGTCACCACCCCCTTCAAACATGCCCTCGTCGAAGCTGATCACTCGGTCCATGTCGGCATACTGTGCGTCAAACAGCATCTGTGATATCATCCCTAGCTCCGCGCCACCACCTGAACTGCCACTATACGGCTCTGTGGATTGGCTCATGGAGTAACCATTGGAAGATATGTTGGCCGGTGTATACTGAGACCTCGGCTCTGCAGCGCCGTAAGAGGTTCGCAACTGTGGACTTGGAACGTTTGGAGGCTCATTCCGTAACCATGGGTCCCCATTGGGGCCTTGAGATGGGGCCTTGAGAGATGCCTTTGAATGCTTTACCTCGGTCGTATATGCTGGAATACTGACGGCGAATGATTCATCCTGGGTGCACTGAGAATGTAGTTGAACAAGAGTCGCACAGTATTTAGAAGCCAGATTCTCCCGAGAACCAATAAGTCCCGCCCATCGTTTCGACATGGCCTCTAAGCTCTGGATCAGCAGCCAGAATTCGGGTGACAGGCAATCGACTGAGCTATAACGCCAGTGTAGAAGTAGCACTCTTGCAGCGATATACACGCAAAAGGCGAACTGATTATTGAGAGGGCCCATCCCGGCTAGGTTGTTGAGATAATGATCCGTGATAGTGGCAATCTCGACCGCGGCCGCCTGGCACGTATCGACGCTGCAGAGACTCGGCAACCTGGTCCGGAACGGCCAATTCAGAGGAGGAAAGGCGATGGGTTGGTGAAGGAGAATCATGGATGCGTTGTGTGTGACATGGGCCAGGGTCAAATTCGGATCCATCCTGGACGATTGCTGCGTGATGTTGACCTTCCACTTCCTCGGAAGTAGCATCTTCCAGTGCACTAAGCGGACATCAAGCTCTTTAAACCGTGTCAGCCAGCTGCTGAGGTCCTTCTGGTCCTTGGTGTTGACCCTCTGCTGGAGGAAATAGCTCGTAACTCTGCTCAAGGACTCCGTGGCCTCGATGCAGTAGGCAAAGGCACCTACAGTTGACATATCCACAGCAGATACTGCTCCTGGTGATGTTCCTGCTTCAGATGGGGTGCGCCCCTCATCGTCTGCACCAGCTTGCGGCGGGATTGGATGTGCGGGAAGGAATGCAATGGGGTTTCCGATGCGTCCGGCAGATTTATCCCAGATACCAAAGTAGGGTGTAGAAACGGGATCCTCCTTTCTCCAGGTTATCCCATCGCATGGCAGACGGCGATTGACATCATCAGAGGTGAGGCTAGTGTTCCAACCCGTTGTCACAGAGCAGAAGCGGTCCAAGTTGAACACACACCAAAACACTCTCCTTCGCTCTTCAGACTCGGTCCAACCCTGTGATGGAGACAAGGATATGTGTGGTTGCGAAAAGGAGGGCCGATCAACTTCATCATCCTCGATTGTCAATTGCAGATATTCGACGATTCGGGTCAACGCCCCGACCAGTGACCATGCTTGGGATGCTTCACCGTTGCCGATCTAGAACGAGGTTAGTATGTCAGGTGGAATATTTGAGGATTGTACACTTGCATCGTTGAAGCAGATAATAATAAGTGCTTGCAGGTTCTCAACCGACATGCTTTTCGTAGCTTTGGCTACAACCCAGTCCCTAAGGTCTTCTTGGTCCCCGGCGAGTGTCATCGCCACATCAGCAATAGTCTTGCTCGAGACATATCGTGATGCGACTAGAACCATTGCCTGCAAGACCAAATACAAACTGCCTTTTTCCATATCATCGTGGATCCGTCTATGAAATCTAGCCTCATGGATCATCGGGATCCACGGATGTATGTGGGCGAAGTAGGAACTGATGACCTGTTCCAAGACGCTGTCATCGGGCAGAGGTGGGACGTGGTGACCATGAAGACGCTGATGTCCAACATCGCTACTGATTCTACGCCGTTTGTGAGAGATATCGCCACCTCCCGGCATCGACAAAGATGTTGGTGATTTTCCGTTGAGCTTGCATATCTCTTGAGCAAGTGACAAGAGAATGCTGTTACTAGTTGCAGTCTCTTCTTGATGAGAGCTTCTGTCACCACTGGAGTCCGCCTCGGACTGCAGTTTATTGAGAGCCTCCTGTTGGCTCGCAAGAGACCGTTCTAATACATCTGATGATTTGCGTTAGCTTAAAATAGTGAGCTTCTACGTCACCCAATACTCACCAAGCCTTCTGTGTATGTTCTCAACCGCCCCAGTCTTCATTCCAGGCTTTGCACGTTTTGACTCGTAGACACATTCATATCCTGAACGCGTTAAACATAGAAACACCTAGGGGAGAGGTCCCTTTCGACCCACCTGTTTTGCGGCAGTGCTCGCATGCTGGAGTCTCTCTGGAGCATCGAAGCTTGCGCTTTCGACAGCAGTTGCAGGCGAGACTCGCATCGGTGCCCGCTCCGGAGGACTCGTCGGGGCGAGTGGAGGCATCTGGTACATCGTTATCCATTGGGGATTCGTGAGATAAGCGGATATTCACGTGGTCCAAGGTTAGTGAATGTTTGCCATGTTGTTTCGGAAAAATGATAAAGGATAAAGGACTTGAGGCAGTCCCGGGCCCATTTATCCGTCATCCGCTTCAATTAGCCCGAGGCGCCGAACCCCCGCTCTGGGACCCTGCTCTGACTGCTGATGTTCAAATGACAGACGGTGACATTGACTTTACCCCGGGTCTTGGCAAGGGAAAGAGGCGAGTTAGACCTCTTCAGTGGATCCGTGTTATTCTTCAATCGAGTTAATCCCCTAACCGCGTGACATGGCCTGGAGTCATACTAAGGACCACCAGCGTTTCGGTCAGACATAGCCCGAACCCCGAATGATATCACCCGTGATTCGTGGTTAAATCTGATGATTTCTTTGCCACATTAAAGCGATCAACTCACGTTATATCACCAGCCCTCTCAAGCATCCTATCGGCTTCCTCGAATTGCACTGTCATGACCGGGCTCGCTGGCTTCACTGATAACCCATTCCGGGATCGCTCTGACCTTGTCCGAGCAGCAATAGCCCTTATACAACCTCTTGGGGAATACAGATCTCCGGCTAGAGCCCGTGTCAAGCTGCTTCCTTCTACCGCTGCAGCCTTTGACGATGTTGCAGCCCAACTTGAGGGGTTTGCCCGCCCCCTGTGGGCTGTTCACGCTCTCGTAAGCGACGATGGAAGCACTGGCATTGGAGAGGCCCATGGCTGGATCCAAGGTATCCAAGCCGGCGTGGATCCCTCCAGCTCTGAGTATTGGGGTGATGTTGGGCCCTTTGACCAGCGCATGGTTGAGATGGAGTCGATTGCGTTTGCGCTGCTGGCCGCCCCAGATGTCATGATGCACCTTTGGTGTCAGGAGTCGAAACTCAACCTCACAAAATGGCTCCGACAAATCAACAACCATGCTATGCCGCGAAATAATTGGCGATGGTTTCGGGTTCTAGTCAACTTGGCGCTTGTCAAAGTCCTCCAAGTACCAAATGATGAGGTGAGACATATGATGGATGAGGACTTTGCAGTGCTTGACGAATTTTACCTTGGTCAAGGCTGGTCCTCTGATGGCATCTGGGGAGACGAGAGAAAGCAGGCAGACTACTATTCCGGAAGTTTTGCCATCCAGTTTGCGCAGTTGCTTTATGTTCGTTTCGCTCAAGGTGATGAAGAAAGGGTTCAGATGTATCGACAACGAGCAGTCGAATTTGCCGCCCAATACTGGAGGTATTTCGATATCAACGGTTAGTAACCCTTGCACTGCTGTCATCCTAAGCGAAAATCGCAAATCTGACTTGAGACAAGGAGCCGCTATACCATTTGGCCGCAGTATGACCTACAGATTCGCATTCGGAGCTTTCTGGGCAGCCCTTGCTCTCGCCGATATCCCGCTTATTAGTCCCATGGGGAGCCTGGGCTCCATAAAGGGCATGCTTATGCGGCACTTACGATGGTGGTCAAAAAAGCCAGAGATTTTCAACTCTGATGGCACCATGAACATTGGATTTGCCTATCCCAACATGTATATGGCCGAGGACTACAACTCAAGACAGTCCGTGTATTGGTGTTTGAAGAGTTTCATCGTTTTAAGTTTACCTGAAGGTCATCATTTCTGGACCTGCAAAGAGGAGCCCCATCCCATGGCAACGTTGAGTATGGGAAAACAGCTTCAAGTGGGGCTTCCGGCCACTCTTCAGGTGATCTGGCCTCCTCATCACATTCTCTGCAACTCCCATGAGCACCACTACCTCCTATCGTCGGGGCAAATGACGACCAAAAAGTTCAAGGCGAGAGAAGCCAAGTATGGCAAGTTCGCCTACTCCTCCGCATTCGGATTCAGTGTACCCTCAGGCCCAGAACTACACCAACTGGCGCCAGACAGTACACTTTCCATCAGCTTGGATGATGGAGAGACGTGGAAAGTTCGGTGGCAGCCGTTCGATATTCGACTTCAAACTGCTATCGTTCGCTCCCATGGAGACTTACACAAGGTCCCTGCAATATCCAGTGTCTGGAGGCCTTTCAAACAGCTCAGCGTGGAGATTGAGACCATTCTCGTCCCGCTGACTCCACACTTCCCGGGGTGGCATATCCGGTTACACAAATTAACGGGCCTCGATTGCTTGAGCGCTGTTCCCTTTTCAGAAGGAATCCAACTAGTTGATGCTTCTTTTGCAATATCTGCCCTATCTGCCACTGGCTACCATGTGCCTAAACATGCCTCTGGCGACATGACGAATGGTTGCTTTTCCGAATCATCAAGCATTCTGATAACGTCTCATGCTGGATCCAGCGGCGCTGTGCACATCAAACCAGATGAAGCTGCCACTGGCCCTCCGGTTGAACAAAATGGCGAACCGTTGCTGATCGAAGCCGACCCGAACACCAACTTAACCACACAGAGGTCATTCATTCCTTCTGTTAGATACAAAGTCAGATCTGCCACGCTGACTGAGCCGGAAACAGCGACAGAATTAACAATCTTCGCAACTGGCGTGTTTGGGGTATCAAGTCATAACGTGGATCGCAGCGAGATGAAGAAGATGTGGGAGAAGCAACCTGTTGTTCAACTGAACATAGGCACTCCGTGCGAGAACACTATCCAGATTTCATAGTTTGGGCTTCATTTTGGCATGACGAGTTGTCAGAAAAGGGTTTGGGGCCTGTCAACTAAGCTGAATCTAGTCGAGGGGCTTGCTAATGAAATCGACATCTGCCGCCTGAGTACTATCAAGACTAGTCCAGTCACTCATGATGCGATTGTTGAGTGATGTTGGGTTGATGAGTGGAGATGGGAATAGTTAATATGAGAGACTTATATATTACCCATGCACAGAAAACCTGCCTCTGTTCCAGGCCACTCAAACTTCGTCTCGCTCCATGCACATACATGCATTGCTCTAGTTGTAAGCACTGAGTCATTGCTGTATCTTCGTAAAGATGTCCTCTCTCCAGCCCAGGAAACCGATATGGGCGGCAGCCGGTCCAACAATTGGTTGCGCAACCACCGTAACAAGAGAAGCCACCACTGCCTGCTTGGTGGTAACATACCCAAGGCTTCGCAGATGAAGAATGCGAAAGACGTTGTGAGCGAGGACGGAAGCGGCGTTCAAGAGCATGTCTCTCTGAAAGAAAAGAAGAACGTCGTCTTTTGAAGTAGAAGCATGACTCCCGGAGAGCAGAAAACTGGGATTCCCGAATACCGTAGAGAAGCTCAGGTCGGAGCTGGAAAGAACGCGATACACTGTCCAGAGATGGACAAACGCGGTTGCTACCGCTCCACCTGAGTAAACCAGTTTGAGAGCTGACTGCATGGCTTTTTCTTGTTTGATCGACTTGTTACTGGATTGGCTCTGTTTCATCTTGAGAGCGCTCACTGCCGCCGTGGCTTTCTGCCGGTGGAAAACAGTCGAAAGCCCAGCGACAAGGACACCAACATAGATGGGGAACGGCTGCCACAAGGCGACAAATTTCTGCCAGGTATCCTTGTTCTCGAATGGCCACAACATGAGGGCAGTCGGGAGGATGTAACCAAAGCCTAGGCTAGGAATCACAGCATCAACAACCTCCTTGGTACCTGGATGACCAATGACTGTGCCCAAGGGCCCCTTGAAAGCGTGCTCGAGTACCGATATCAAATGGTATAGTGGCGAGATCCGACCCACGCCTAGTAACTGATACACGGTTTCAAATAGAGTTGGCCTGTTTGATAGCGAGGTTAGCCGGTTGTTCATCGTCATTTGTACAGGACTGGTAGCACAAGTTGGCAGTTCTCAGGCCTCACGAGTACTCTGATTTGTAACGTACAGGGAGGTTAAGAGCCCTTTGGCGCCTGCTCGATAAGCTTCCGTGGTCCAGTCAAATGTGGTTGACAACAGTAGGGGAGTGAAAGACACCCATTGGACTAGTCCGGCCTTGCTGTGTCCTGCGAGAGGAACACCGAAGACAGAGACGAGAACCGTCGAAATCTTGTCCACTGATCCTATCCCAGTATAGTTATCTCGTAGGGGAGCGCCCTCAAATGTGGTAGGAACTTGCAAGGGCAGTAATAGTTTGTTGGATAGTCGATATAATATCCCCTGCGTCATCACTTCAAGGCCAGTTAAGAGCCAGGTCGGGCGCAGCGGTTTTTTGGGAAGCTCATCGTCATACGGGACTGAGTGTTGTCGCTTCACGACTGGAAGACCATCCAGTCGGCTGGCGCCGACACACTTTTGCGCTGAGATGTGAAAGGCGGCGTCGCCATTGATGAAGAGTGGTAGTACCCGCGCTACTCCCCTCCACAGAGGCGTCGCCAAGGCATGCCTCTGCTGGTACTCGTGGGCATCTGCAACAAGCCATGACACGCGATCATGCCGGTCATTTTGTGCAACGCTAAAGGCAGCGTCTATCTCCGAGTCGCTCCAGTTTAGATTCATCTTAGAGAGCAAATGATTAACCAGAGCAGCAGCTGTTTCAATAGCAGCATTGCCTCCATGTCCAGTCAATGGATGGAACTTGATAGCGACGATGGTTAGAACAACACAACATGGGCTTTGGAATTGGACGTCCTACCTTGTGGGCCGCGTCGCCAATCGTCATAATGCGGCCAAAGTGCCACTTTTGGAACACATGCTCGTGAAGTGGAGTCAGTGTAGAGCTTGTCCTGGCTTCATAGATGTGGCCAAACCGAACAGTCGTCGTGATTTGATCAAGTGCGTGCTCTTGGGCGAGCCGAGCTTCATCATCTTTCGTGTATCTCGGGATATCATTGCCGTAGAGCGGAACAGGCAGCTTGACAAAGAGGAACCAGTAGACCCTTTCGCCGGGCCCCGTCAGAACTAGGTAGGAAAAGTTGTGATTGTGCACATAGTGTATCCCTCCTAGGAGTGCTTCAACAGGACGTGAGATGCCAAAAATGCATCGATAATGGCAGGGTACCGCTGAATGAAAGAATCGTCAGAAAGCTATTACAATCGCGGTGATATCGGGTGAGGGACCAATAAACTTACTCGACCATTCATCCACAGGAAAATAACCAGGAGACAGCTCATTGCCAATGCGCCACATCTCTTCCCGCACAGTGCTATGAATTCCATCGGCACCAACGAGGACGTCACCCCGGTAGACTTCACCTTTGCTTGTTGTAACCTCGACACCATGGTCAAGTAACTTGACTGACACAGCTCTCTGGCCAGATAGAACCAGGCTTTTCGTTTCAAGTTGTTGTATAGAATCTCCAGGAACATCTGTCTGTCGATGAAGCTAGTATGGTGGCCATATCTAAAGAAAGTGATGTCAGCGAAATACTCGTGCCAGGGCAGGCAGTCAGACCTTTCCAATTCACCCTCACGAATCCCACTATAGTGCTTGATGAGTGACCCGTCCGGATTTCGAAGGTATGAATCTCGTATAGGCCTGTCAATCAAAGACATGACTTGATCTGCACATCCCAACTGATCAAGAATTCTCAGCCCATTAGGCAAAAGGCCGATGCTCGCTCCAACTTGTGGTGCAATCTCATCGTATGCTTCCAACACGGTATAGTGTATGCCAGAATTCTCGAGCATATTGGCGAGGGTGAGGCCGGCGACACTGCCGCCCACGATCAGGACGGTCTGCTGAGGTTTGCTCATGGTAGCGTGTAATAGCGATGGATGAAAGGCCAGTTGGATAAAGTGTCTGTGAGTTGGTTACTTCAGTGACGGGAAATGGCCCCCTTTTGTAATGTTCGCAACATCAATTTGATCCTCCTTGATTCAAGTTATTCTCAAGGCTTGACCCGGTTTGAAGTCTCGATCACGGACTCGGGGTATTCGCACAATCCGGGCTCTGCTATGGCCTCAGGTGACTTCCTCTATACGGAAAGAATGCCGCATCAATACAAAAAGGTACTGTGTAGCAAAACAGACCTGCAGCAAGCCCCACAACCAGATCGAGATTTCTCAGGGATGATGAAACTCCGAGAAACCCAAATCACCTCTACCACCGAACAAGCGGTCTTGCTTCTCGGAAATAACATTGAGTGTGGCCTATAAGAATTGGGTAGCTATACTAAGAGACGTTTCGGCATTTCATGTGCCGCAACATACGAGCCCGTGCGCATCGGAGAGATCATTCGGGGGTTAACAAGAGGACCACGATGCCCGTCCTATTCCCCATCCCAGATCTAGCCCCTCCGTTGTCAGACTTATCAGCACGTCGTGTCCAATTGCCTCGATATCTGACATGGCTGGAGATTCAACCAGCTGGATCTTCAAGGTAGCTATCAGCTTGCAGCGATACAATCTCTCTGTCAGTAATATGGATCGAATTTAGTAAGCCATGTCGTTCACCTACGATATCATATTTGCCTCGTTTTAAAGCGGAGGACAAAGTCGCTTCTTGCTTAGTATTCTATTGTGTCGTATCCAAAGCTTGTCAATGTCTGTTCTGTCAGCGCCTGATCGCCCATATTTCATCGGTTGAGCTACCTGAGTTCCAGTGCAATCGGTTTCTGTTTTGTACACACCTATAGAAGCTATCGACTCTTCATTGGACTACTAATATGACGAGCCCGATAGCAAAAGTTGCGTTTGGGTATTTACGCGCGTGGCTTTCGACTTGTCCACCGGTATAAAACGGAACTCAGGAATCCCCTCACAAGGTGCTGTAACTTGAAGGTTAGCCGGAACTTTTATCATAGAGAATCAACTACCGCGCACTTGAGCCATTTTGACCGGGTCCAGAGTACGTAAAACGCACTTTATGCATGGCAGAAGAAAGAGTAGCAAGGATGCTTTTAGGTAGTCCGAATGCACTGAGTCGACACGGAGTCTGATGCCAAAGGTGGGACGGCCCGTCCCTCGATTAACCGCCAGTTGATTTCGCGTTTAGTCACGTATGGGATCCCCCTTTTGGTTTCAATCTGATTCAGGGGGCAGGGTAAGTATCACGAGCAAAACCCTGGCCCATGCATCTACCCCCGGTCTTATGCCAGTTCCAATTCGACGATTAAATGATTAGACCAAGTGTGATCTGAGGAGGGATCAGCAATATAGAGTTTTTTTTAGTGCGAAACATGATGAAAATTCCCGCACGCATGCTAATGTGACCTCGGGATAACACATCATCGCCCATTCGCTCTTGCTAGAGATTCCCACCTCTTAGCATCTGCCGAACTTCTCCACTTCGGCGTGGCTGTGACCGGCGTTTCTCTACGGAGTTATTGCCGCCGACAACATTCCAACACTTTTCATTCGTCGCTCTTTTGCCGGCTCCTTCGCATCTACTTATTGTTATCGCCGTCGGCGGAGATCTGACGGGCCCTATGATCCCGGCCTATGGATACGCTTCGTTACGGGGCATCATTCCAACCCCCCCGGCAATAATTCAGGGTTGAATGATAGCTAGATGCCATCGACTCAGGTTGAAGCATCAGCGTGACCAATACTCAATCGAAATCAAGCTATCCAGTTTGTGGATCGGCTCCTGATCACTCCTGATCACACCTCGTCACTTTCTCTTCCGTCTCACTATTTGTGAAGTTGGTCTCCACTACAACTGCCTTCGCAGTAATTAGATGTCTATGGGGAGTGGTGGAACTATCATACTCCCTGTTAGGAGTTAACTTGGATGAGTCTATGACTGGAAACGTCAAGTTTAGTTAGGATCCCGTGATCCGACGGTTGTCAGCCGCCTGTGACTGTTGATTAGTTACACTAGTGAGATAATAGGTGTAAAATTTACCTTCGGGAAAGAGATTTGAGTCATGACAGTTGATAGACCATGTCTTGAATCTCGACATCTTGGGCTAATAATACCTTCATGAGTTTGGTGTTACTTAGTGTGTATACTGGTCTATGAGATAAATTCAGTCTCAAGCGTCTTGTTGGCACGCCAAGGCATCAACGGCCTGACTCTGAGTTGAATTTGACCGCCATTCTGGAGTGTTGTGACATGATTCCTCGACAAGTGGGAGGAGCCGAGGTAATTGGGTAGTGGTCGTTTGATGAGAACCAGCCCAACGCAAGGTTAAGAAGATGTATTGCAAGGCTCGTGTAAATGAGAGAATTGTCTCGTTTTTCCTCAGACGATTCTGTTAAAGATTGAACCACCATTTATCCTATCCGCTTAGACCGAGGTGTCTTGCGCACACGCACAACGCGTCCTTAGCTTCCACTTAATCACCCTTCATCAACACAATTACTACATTCAATAGATTCTTCTGTCTGAAATCTCCCCGTGCCGTCTCGTTCCAGGAAATGTTCGTCGTGCCCTATGGGGACCTGCATGCAAGTCCAATCAGGGGAGCACCTGATGATAAACAACCTGAGCCAGTCTAGCCATGGTCCGTCAGCACGGTGGACCCCTCTGAGGCTCCTACCTTCTCAGAGTGGCTGTTAGGCTGTCATCAAAAGCCGTCCAATACTGCACTGCGAGGCCTGCTCACTCAAGAACGTAACGTTAGCTAGTGTGTGGCTAGGGTACAGCTTTCAGGGGGATTGACTGTTGAACAGGGTAAGATTGCGGGGGTGGCTGATCCCGCTTGATCGACTCTCAAAGCAGGCCAATCACGGGTGAGATGGAGTCATCTAACAGCATGTTCGGAGTCAGTTCCGTGTGAACAATTCCGATTTCTCGGATTTGACCTGGAATTACCGGGCCCTGTAGTTCTATAGATGCTCCCGAGATCTCCGCTCTGGTGGAAACATCACAAAACTGTCGCCACATGATCTCCAATCTCCGAAGCCATGGCCACCTTTCGCTCCAATACAATCGAACAGCTTCGCTCAGCCCTGGCCCATGTCACGACCAGCTATGCCGTTCTCTTTAGCATCTCCGTCTTATTCCTCCCAGCAACAAGTATCTGACTCGACTTCGCCGTGTACCGGGTCCCTTCCTCGCAGGCTTCACCAGACTTTGGAAACTCAACTGCGTCTACCATGGCCAACTGGAAAAGGTGCAGATGCAACTGCACGCTCGATACGGCCCAGTTGTGCGAATCAGCCCCAACGAGGTGCTAATATCTGACCCCTCTGCGATCAAAACCATATACGGCCACTCCTCAAACTTCCGCAAGACCAAGTTCTACATCCCGTTCGGCACCAAGGACAACGATGATCTGTTTACCGACCCGGATGTTATACGTCATGCTCACCACCGCCGGGAGATTGCTTCTGCATACAGCATGACTTCTCTCGTCGAGTTGGAGCCCATGGTGGATAAGTGTGTGGAAACCATGTGTGATCGGATTCGGGGCCTAGCTGGTCAGCGCAAGCCTCTTGATATTGCAAAGTGGCTGCAGTTCTACGCCTTTGATGTCAGTGAACAAAGAACAATTAGCATGCTCCATCTAACTTCAATTCTAGGTCATTGGGCAAATCACCTTTTCGAGGCCTTTCGGGTTCATGCAAGAGGGCAAAGATGTCCAAGGCTGCGTCTCGAAACTCGAACGCTATCTCATCCACGGTGCACTCTTTACAGTCATGCCCGAGTTCTGGCCGCTCTACTACCTTGCTAACACGTTGCTGTCAAAAATCGGCCTTGCTTACCCTCCTGGAATAGGTATCTTCAACGAATTTGTGGGCAGTCAAATTCAAGACCGATTGGAGCGTGGCGCCCAAGGCCAGATTGACTTCGTCTTCAGGTTGCAAAAGATGGGACGTGACGAGTCTACCATTTGGCGCAGCTGCTTTGCCAACGTCGCAGCTGGAAGTGATACGACTGCCATCAGTCTGCGGGCCATTATTTACTTCCTTCTCAAGAGTCCGTGGGCATATCATCGTCTTCAAGATGAGATCGACACGTTCAGCGCCGAGGGGAAAGTCAGCAATCCGGTGACGTTCGGCGAAGCCTGTAAAATGCCATATCTTCAGGCAGTAGGCTTCCTCTATATTATTGCATGAAGATTTTCATTGCTAAATGTCTAGTAGGTTATGAAGGAGGCCATGAGGCTGCACCCATCAGTCCAATGGAGTCTCCCTCGCTACGTTCCAGATTCGGGCCTCCAAATCGGCTCGTTAGATATCCCAGCGGGGACCGAGGTCGGCATAAATCCATACGTGATTCACCGGAACACATCAATCTTCGGAGACGATGTCGAGGACTTCAGACCGGAGCGATGGCTGGAAGATGAGGAGAGAACCAAGGAGATGGATCGGCACATGGTCCAATTCGGCACCGGGTCACGTGTGTGTCTGGGAAAGAACATCTCGTTGATGGAAATGTTGAAGCTGCTCCCCGAGCTTTTAAGGCATTTTGAATTTGAGCTTGTTCATCCCAAGGAGCCATGGACGGTATCGAACTTTTGGTTCGCGAAACAGGAAGACATGGACTGCTTTGTGACAGCAAGAAAGTTAGGTAGGGTTTAGTAGTTGCTTCATTGAAAGATTCAAGCACAAGGACCTGCCCTGGTATGCACTCAAGGGTGATCTTCGGACCAGCTATTGCTGAGCACAAGTGTAGCTAAATGCTCATGCAAAACCGGCCGTGACAATGCTAGAGATAGACCTGTCAGGGACTGGGATGTCGGTCGCGTCAACGGCAAACGACGACAAAACGGTGGCACATGGTATGCAGACGCCGAATCTCTATAACTGTGGTTCTAAGTTCACGCTGGTCTGGTTTGGGATTGGAGTCTGGGCAGCGGCATGCAGGGCGTTTGAAAGTGAAGGCAGTCTGCTGTATACGGAGCATCCTAGGCTGAGTACGATTTTAGACCAGATGATGATTTCTAAGAACTAATAAACACCCGGACTCCTACAGTAGTGACCATTTATCCAATGGGAAAAAGAGGGAGCGACGTGGGTTACATCAATATACTGCAAGAGACCACCGCAAACAAGCCAAGATCTTAACTTATCAATCTCGACCAAACCCGCCATCGTCCTCGTCCTCGTCCTCGGCCTCGTCTTCATCAGACCACAAGTCGGCCAGCAATGTAATAAGCTCTTCCTTTGATACGTTGTTTTCGCGACCACTGAGCTTCAACATCTGGCGTGTGGCAATGGTAGTAGCCCCCCGATTGGGGTCAGCCAACGAGTCCAGCGCGCGACCAGCAATTTCCAAAACTGGATCGTTCCTGCCGTCCACTCCATCTGCCAGAGCCAATATATGGCCGACCATCAAAGGGGGCTGCCATTCATGTTGCATGTATGCTGGTCCAAAGCTAGCTCGGAGAAACGGGTCACATGCCGACTTTATAGCCTCCAGGAACACCCAGGTAGTTGTTATATGCATGAGCAAGTATGGGAAAGCAAGCTGGCGAACCTCAGACTCCATTGCCTGGCCAAGACATATCAACAACTCGGGCGGTGACATACGAACCGCATTTGCAGGGCCCGGTCTCTTGCCCTTAAGCCTGGCCGAGGCTCCCGCAGATGCGATGCCGTCTGGTTGCGTTTGCGCATGCAAGAGAATTTCCTCGATGCTCTCTGGGGACCAGTTCATCTGGTTCGTATTCTTCTGGTATCGCCCCTGAAGCCTGCTGTGGATTGGAGCACGTGTTTTGAGGAACCTCGTCCCTGCTCGAGAGAAGTCATCGATGTCCACCCTCTTGGAACGGCGTCTCCGGCTTGTAAAAACAGATGCAGAAACGCCAATTTGCAGCATGAATCGCGTAATACAGTCGGCAGTGTTGTCAGGCCTCCCCCCAACAAAGAATTGCTCTTCGCCATGTATATCAAAAAGAAGCTCCATGCCAGCCCAGAAACAATCCGAATAGCCCTCCTTTCTAGCAGCGTTGTACAAATGTTCTGGCGGAATAATTGAGCCCCAGGCATTGGTAACCGCAAGGCTGACCTCGTGCACTTCAGCTCGATAATGATACAGAGCCAGCCCAGCGACGATTGGAGACCTTCTTAAAAGCCGATGCTTCTCAGTTGCTTCGACTAGTTCTCGTGCCTTTGGATCGCGAGCCGCGATAAGTGTCTTGAATTCGTGCAAGGGGTCCTTTAGGAACCATTCAATATTCTCTGCGGTCTCTTGCAACCACTTCTCGCCAGAGGCTGGCCAGTGGGGGCTATAGAGAATCTCGTGACGCTCGATAGCCGCCTGCAAAGGAACGTTCATGATCGACAATCGTGCGAGAAGGGTCGGGACCGAAGTTTCAGCATAGCCTCTGACGACATGATGTATATCAAGGGTGACCTGGGCCGCAAAGACAAGACTGAAAGAGATCTCATTGGTCTCTGTGAATTCTTTGACGCCCCGAATGAACTCGTCGGTAATGGGGTAGTCGGGGATATGATGAACAAGCGCCAAAGCTTCCATGAAAAGCTCGGTAATGATGATGCCGTCTTCTTCAAATTTTCTGTGCCCGGTCTTGGACGCCCGGTCGCTCTCGGGATTGTAGACCCCAAAATGTCCTTGCGGATAGAGACCGGTAACCCCCTGCCAGGGTTCTGAAGCAAGAGTTTGGAGGAGACTACCGACAAAAAAGTAGCAGGAATTAATGAGATCGTAATGATCATTCTGGTTCGATGGCTCACCCATCCGTTCACCAAATTCTTCAGGACTTTCGTCTTGTTGGTTGAGGATGCGGGCCATGTATTTTTGACACATGGCGAAGGCACCGCCATATTGCTTGAAGATTGGCAACATGTCCTCGATGATATTTGTCGCGAACTCGATGCCGGTATTGGTCACCACGGCCACCACGGCCGGGTCGCTCGATTCGCCATCCTGGGTCATAAGCAATGACCAAAATTCCGAAAGGCTCTCCCGAATCTCCGCTAGGTCCTTGCACATCATCGAGAAAGCAATCAGGGCTTCTTCAAGTGTCGGCGATGGATCAACCTCATAGATAGCTGCATCTTGGCTAGCTATCTGGGGTCTTGGAATGTCTGGCGCATCGAGGAAGTCTTGAGAGGGTTCATAAACCTCGAGAGCATCGAACTGATTAGTGAGAGTGTCCATGGCATTGGTAGAGCTAGAAGCAGTCGGAGGCCTGAAGGGTTTCAGCACCTCGCGGACCTTTTCAAGTATGCCCACAAAGTACGAATGTCTATCGTCTGACTCGATATCTGTCTTTGCTCCATGGCGGGATAGCTCCGCGCTAAAGCTAGACCTCACAGAGATGACTCGGTGAAGGGTGTTGAAGAATGCCTCTGGAACCGAAAGAGCCGGGATTTTGGAAGCAGATATGTACTCAGCCAGAGAGATGAAATCCTTGATGGAAATGATGTATCGAGGTACTGAAAATATTTCCGGTGTCGTCTTGGCCGTGTCTTTGGCCTTGTTCTTCTTGGCTGCAGTTCTTGCTTTTCCCTTAAGCCGTCCGCTCTTTGCGGGTTGTTGTTGTGGTTGCTGCTGCTGTGAACAAGGCGTGTTCGACAGTAGATCAGGGGGATATCCGCATTCCTTCGCTGTGGATGCAAGCCACGATGCAATCGAGTTGGTATCCTTCTTGTACTCTCGGTACACGCTGACCAAAGCTTGAGGCAACATCAGACAAGTTCTCGGCCAGAGCCGACTGCAGAGAAGTTTCTGTCGGTTAGTTTGGGCCGTGCCAAGACCCATGAGTGGCCCGTCCACCCAGGATCGTCAAAGTTCCGGAAACAACCTGTTACTCAAACCAGGTTCGAAACGGTCAGCGTCTCGTCAGCATTCAGTCGCGATTGGTCGCGCAGAGTAGCGTTTCGTTTGACTTCAGCCCTCACAGCTTCCGTAGCCAATGTCGATAACCTCATCCATTGTGGCGAAGCACGAATGCACCCTCACACATGAGAAGAGGGCGCTTGGACGGTGGAGGGACGCTGCCTCATGGGGTTGGATTCTGAGGCTGGGGAGCTTGGCGATAGCTTCAGGTGTCTTGGTGCGGTGAGCTCGTGTCTAAAGAGGTTATGGTTGCGATATCGATGGACTATAAATCATGAGCTAGTTCTCGGTGAATTATCCAGCTCATCATCATCAGTCTTAGCTCTTTTCCAGTCTCTTACCAAGCTACTCTTCTTCCCTGCCGGACAGGTCTTAATTTACGAATCTTTTGAGATTACTTTTTTACAAACTTTAACACCATCACCAATAAATCAACATGCCTGCCGTCAAGACCGCCATCACCTGGACCCTCCTCGCCATGGCTCAGCTCACAGCTGGCCACAGCGTCATCACTAACGCGGTTGGTGACTCTGGCGGCTCGGGGATGGCCCTGGGTGTCGACAACACTACACCCCGTGATGGCACACGCCGTCGGCCCTTCCAGCAGGATGCCACCCGCTTCCGCGGTGACTCGGCCGAGACCGTCGGCGAGACTCTTGGCGGGGGTGACAATGATGTCGAGGCTGGTACCTCAGCCATCCTAGCTGAGACTAATGATGATCTCCCCCAGGTCACGCAGGGCGGCGAGCTCACCATGACACTGCATCAGGTCAACAGCGACGGCGCTGGGCCCTATACTTGTATGATCAACGATGATGGCACTGGCCAGAGCTGGACCGACATTACCGTCACGCAGAACGTTGAGGGTAACGAGCGAGGCCGCAACCGTGATGGCGAGGCCTCGGACTTTCCCCTCGTCGCGTCTATCCCCGCTGATCAGGGGTGCACTGGCACTGTTGCCGGCCAAAACAATGTTTGCCTTATCCGCTGCCAGAACCCTGCTCGCGCTGGTCCTTTTGGCGGTGTTGTCCCTGTTCAGATGGCAGGAGGCAACGCAGGGGGTGCGAACAACGCCACTGATGATGCCGTTAACAATGGTGCTGATGCCAACAACGCTGGAGGTGCCAACAACAACGGTGCTGCCAACAACAATGGTGCTGCCAACAACAACGGGGCTGCCAACAACAACAACAACAACAACAACAACAACAACAACAATGCTGCCGTTAATGATGACGCCTCATCCAACAACAATGCGGCTAACGGGAACGCTGCAGCCAGCAGCGGTGCTTCAGCCAACAACGATGATGAAGAGGATGAGGAGGAGGAGGAGGAGGAGGAAGAAGACAACAGTTCCTCCAGCAACAACAACAGAGTTAGGGCTGTTCGATTTTCTGCCTAGTAGGATACATCTGAGATATCTTGCTTGGTGTTGAAATCAAGGAAACGGTGGTGCCTTCAGATGACGGCGATGGTAGATAGAGGCTAGGACCATGATGGATCGTTTGGTTGTATAATTACGCTCTTTTGATGGCTTTTGTGATGAAGGGGTAGATTGGACGGTTTGGATTTTCGAGAATCAAAGTTTATAACCACGGATTATATGTGGCCTAAATTGCCTTGTGAATATCGGCAACTACAATACTTATCTCGTTCTGCCCAGAATGTGTGTGGCGTATTTACTCTGACCAGTCATTAGTTAGCCCTATCCCCGTATCACGCTATCACGGCGGTTATCACTTACCCGCCACTAGTCAATGTCTCCCAGTCATTACTAAACTATGGTACAACTGCGGGGACGAGCATTCTTGGCTCACTCACGACGAAATTCGTCATCACATCCCGCTGATGCGATGCACTGTCTTCTGAATCGAGGATAAGCTATACACGCTCACTCGCGCACCCAGAGATACTTGGTACATAGGTCTGAGGAGTGACCTGGGGGTGATTCTCTCTACACCCTCGGCGACCCTACAATGGACACCGATAATCCAAGAGCAAGAGTTGCAATGGCCTGCGAGGTCTGTCGCAAGCGTAAGCGGAAGGTGAGAACTCCACATCCTTTAATTCATATCTGCGAGACCTGTGAACTGAGTTGCTACACGTAGTGCGACGGAGCAATGCCCAAGTGTTCGTGGTGTTTGGTGAAAGACACAGACTGCAATTATGTCGTGGATAAACCAAAGAAGTATGTCGCATGATGACTCCCCACATCCCTCCCGTCTCCGCATCTCTGAGCGATTAAACACCCAGAGGCTCCAAGAACGTTGACTGACTGGGGGACCCACCAGGAGGAAGCCTGACCCAGACTACATTGCAACGCTGGAGGCCCAGGCAGAAGCTCTGAAGGCGGAAGTCCGCCGGCTGGGAACCCTCGTGACTGATTCAACGATGCCGAAACATATTTGCGATATTTTGGAGGAAACGCATGATACCGAGAATGCCGCGACCCAGGTAGACACTGACACCCAACAGATATCGGAGGAAATGGATTACACTGGGGACTCGCCAGCAATCCACGATATTAGCGAACTTACCTGGCGGTTGAGGATCGATGAGAGTGGCGAGACCACCTTTATCGGACCCTCGGGTAACTTTTGCTTCCCAGTCTCACACCCTCCTCGAGGGGAAATGAAGCAAAAGACAAACACCGGCGATAGTTACATACGGGAGCCAGCAACATTGAGGTTGGATCCCAACACATCTAAGGTCGCCAGGCACCTTGTTTCTCTCTTCATTACATTTGTCAACCCCATCCACCAGTTCGTCGACGTGACGACGCTTAGGAGCCTCGAAGCCAATCCGTACTTCGACGCCGTGGATATCCTCACTTGCACGATTCTAGCAGCCGGCGCACTCTTCTCGGATGACTCGGAAAGCAAAGCCCTTGGTGACAAAATGGCCCACTACGCAGAGTCTGCGATTCTCCAAATTTGTCGCCAGAGGCCATGTGTAGAGACAGTACAGGCCTTGTCAATTCTCTGTTGGCGAGAATTAGGATTGGACAACGAGAATATGGCCTGGATGTATAACTGTAAGTGTCCTCAACCGCCCATGAACCTGCCACAATCCCTAACAATCTCCCTGAAGCCATGGCCGCTAGTTTGGCTCTACACCTTGGGCTTACGGTCAGCTCACAAGAAAACCTGGACAAAAGCGGCACACGCGAGATAGCTGGGGTGAGAGCTCCGAGTTCCCAGCCTCTGCGCATACGAGCACTCTGGAGTACGCTGCTTTTAGACGGGTGAGAAATATCCAATTCATGTCACACCACGCGCTGGACCTGGGCTGACAATGATAAAGAATTGCTACATCAATGATGGGCCGAAATTGCATCATACCGTGGAGACGAGTTGAGGCATCAACGTTCGCCACTGCGACTCTGGATCCCTCGCAAGATGAGATTGTTTTTGACCATCACTACAGGTTGTGATTCATATACGACCAATACATGGATAGAATGTATGTCCTATCGGAAACCTGTTTTCTTGTCCTGCTTCCGACCACCAGTTAAACCTCGCCCACAGTTACGCCTTTAGATTCAACAAACTTGACGAGCCTGAACGCTTCAATCTGCTTCTCGAGGCACGCGAGCATTTGTTGTCATTCTACCGTCAACTGGACCCCCACATTCAACTTCAGAAAGACACCAGTTCCCCCCAAGTCATCTTCCTGCACATGTCGTACAACATGTCTCAGCTCTTGATTCACCGGCCATACGTCAAGGAGCCAGTCGACAGCGCAGCCCATCGGTTGTCACTGAGGACCATGTCCATCGCGGCAAGCGCCATGGTTCGCCTTCTGCGTAGGTACGAGAAGATAGGCTTATACGACAAGGTACCGCCCTTTGTTGTCCACAACGTGCTCTCAGCGGCAGTCACACTTTTATTGATGGCTACCGCCAAGCAATCAAGCCTGCGGAGCCGATCAATCAGCCGGTTCCGTGTCTGTATCAGCGCCCTCGAGGCCATCGGATGCAGATGGTCAAAGGCGAGACAGGCCATCCTCATTCTGCGTCAGCTGGCCCAGCGCTGGCGCGCATCCATCGCGCTGCCCATGCACCAAAGCTTCCCTCTCGCACCACAACCAGGCCCGGAGCCTCTTGTCATGACTGCTGAAGATGAGCCGACAGATACCACGTACACATACACAGGTCCCGAAAACGATGCAAGTCCGGCGGCGGAACCGCTAACGGCCGAGCAGTGGGATGCCATGGAGGCCGCCTCGGCTTGGCAGACGATTGACCATGTGGATTTTATTGACTATGGTCAAATGGACCTCTGGGCTTTACATTATGCTAGAAGCTGAAGTGCAGTTAATGAGGAAGAGGCCGGGTAATCCATTCGCAGCAACGACACTTCTTTAAACGACAGTGAAGGTTCTCGTCCATTTTCAGGCATTAGGTGATAGTAAACGAAACGAACAATTTAGAACAGAGGAATACATTTGTATGTTTGAAGCCATGAAATCACGCATAGCACGACCAGATGTGAACTGCAGGGTCTAGCAAGATAATGGGGATTTTATTACCTTGGACGCTAACTGTTTGCCATGTCGAAATACGTCAAGGCGCACATCATGGAGTTGCATCTTAAATCTTGACAGAAGCTCGGATTTGCTTCCCAAAAATATACAGCGGGATTGTTGTCAGAATGATGTCAGACGTAAGTGCGCCCCATGTGAAAAAGAAAACCTTCGCAACATGCTCAGCATAGTAATCATTCAACATAAAAGTGAGACCAAAAGCAAAGGCGCTCTTGACAAGCTAAATAGAGACTTGGTCAGTTGCGGGTATGCAAAAAGAATTTGAGGAGAAATTGCTCACCATGGTCACGCCGAAGGCATCCGCAGCCCTATGCTGGCAAACATCGTTTGAGTACGCAACAATGCCAGTACAGCCTACGCCAACACGAAGTTCAGGAACCCCAGAAAGACGGTACAGGCCCAGATAGATAAGCCACCTGTGATGGCCATGCCCAGGCCGAACGAGCCAATGATAATAGTGATCAGGGTAGGTACGAGCACTACCAGCCGGAACTCAGGCTCGTAGACACCGCCATTTTGTTTGACCATAATTTGTGCCACCCAATCGCACATCCAACCACCCAGGATGGTCCCGATAGCAGATCCAACCAGAGGGGCAATGCCGATGAGGAGACCTACGGATGTTGGGGACAGATTATAGGGGGGAGCCCTAAAGATCTGGTCGGCCACGGCACCCTGGATAATGACCCAGCTGTAGGTGACAGACCACATTGCACACGCCCAGACGATATCCGGGTGCCGAGGAAGGCCCAGTGGGCGGAGAAGAACGGGGATGAGCTGAGTGACGGGCTGCATCTGAACATTTTGCAGTCCCAGGATTTGCTTCCACAGCGCTGGCTTGTCAGGGGGGCCAACGGAACTAACATCTCTGACAGAGTCCAGCGTCCCAGGCGCTGGACTATCCGACCTATTTGCTTCAAGATGGTCCGACACAAAGATAGAAGGCTCGACACCGGTAACAATCGAGTCACGGTTGAACAATGTCTCAGACATAAGAAAGAAGCTGAAGACAAAGGCAAGGGCGAACGAGATCGCAAGCAGACGGAAGCTCCACTGCCAGGAGAGGCCGGTGATGACGTAGCCGCTGATGACTGGGGCTGCGTTGACTGAAACGATGACTGCAAAGTTCCAGAATCCAGCACGACTACCACGTTAGTGAATGAAGAAGATGTCGTTGATGGATGCTGTGCCGGCGACAGAGAAGAAGGCGCCCATACCGAGCCCCTGGAAAATACGGGCACCCAGGAGGCTCTTGTAGGACTTGGCACTGCCAGCCCAAACGCAACCAAAAACCATAACGAGTGTTGTGAACAGAAAAACGAGCCGCCGACCCCAAAGAGTGATTAGAGGGCCGCAGACGTAGGCGCTAACCCCTAGAGCCATGACCAGAGATCCATTGAGTAGCGTCACCTGGGTCAGGTTGATCTGAAAGGCGGCAGCGACGATAGAGAAGCCTGGGACCAGCACTGGACCGACAACGCCAGTCACACAGGTCCCATAGATGAGAGCGGCAAAGTATAGCTCTTTGCGGATCCGTGACATGTTCAGGGGATCAGCTGGCGAAGTAGACGGCTGCGGCACGAGGACTATCTCGGCATCTCGCGCGCCGACAGACACATTTTTGAGGAGCGCTGTACCAGCAGGTGAGGGCTGGTTCGCCGTAATATCGAGAATACCAAATGCCATCGTCCTTTATTCCCGTAACAGAAAGGGACAAGAGACCAGAGCTTATGGAGGTGAAAAGGATAGGATAGGATATGATTTGGACAAGAATCTCGGCATGATGGTCCGTCCACTATATACTCTCGACTTTATTAATCAACTCAATAGGTACTCTCCATACCAAAGGTCTCGTTTAGGCAGTAGATAACTAAGCACGGGTTAGTCGATGCTTGTTGAGAGCGACTAGGGAGATAGGCGATAGCGGCACTGATCTTGCCGCCGTGATAGGTACAGAAGCCCCAATCAGAGTCATTCCTGGGAGATAAAGGCCCGTAATCTCTCGCTCGCGGCGGGAGTGGAGTTCCCGCCGTGATAAAGTTGGGGCTACAGTGTAGATAGGCATGGGTTTGTGGACAAGGCAGTGACCTATCGATCTATAATCTTGGAAGTCATACATTGCAAAAGGGGACAAACAGGGCATATCATAAACTATTACGTACTTGGGTTGCGAAACGCATCTAGCCTGTAGTTTGTCATAAATGCTCGACATTCCCTCTCGTTCGCCTGGCACCACACACTCCTCATCATCACCGACTTGAGAGCCGCCGCCCATCATGACACAATTCAAGCAGAAGCATGTTCGTGTCGCTGTCACGCAAGCAGAGCCGATCTGGCTTGATCTTGCCGGTACCGTCCAGAAGACATGCGATCTGATCACCGAAGCAGCATCAACGGGCGCCGAAATCATCAGCTTCCCTGAGTGTTGGCTCTCGGGATATCCGGCTTGGATCTGGTAAGTATAACAATTCATCCACCAAACTCTGTACGTAAGAGAGAAAGGTATCGCTGTCTAACGCTCAATTGTGGTGACAGGGACCGTCCGGTGGACCCAGAGTTGGCTGTCCGTTATATCCGCAACTCTCTCGTTGTCGAGTCGGCTGAAATGGAACGCATCAGGGCGTGCGCGGCAGTAAACAAGATTATTGTAGCTCTGGGCTTCTCGGAGAGTCGTCACGGCTCGCTCTATATTTCGCAGGCCATCATTGGGGCTGACGGGAAGATCCTGACGCTTCGGAGCAAGATCAAAGCTACCCACATGGAGAGGACAATTTTTGGCGACGCTACCGCCGAATGTCTCGACAGCGTCGTGGATACGCCTCTTGGCCGGATAGGTGCTCTGTCCTGCTGGGAACACGTCCAACCGCTTCTCAAGTACCACACCTACTCGCAGCGCGAGCAAATACATGTCGCCGCCTGGCCACCCGTATTCGACCACGATGGCAAGTCGCTGTGGTCCATGTCACGCGAGGGTACAGAGGCAATCGCTCGCACCTATGCCATCGAGTCGCAGTCGTTTGTGCTACACACGACGGCCGTCATCAGCGAGTCTGGCATCGACCAAATGAACACGCACAATGGCTTGGTCATGAACTCGCCCGGAGGAGGGCACTCGGCCGTTTTCGGCCCTGACGGTCGAAAGCTGTCAACCAATATCCCATCGGACAAGGAAGGCATCATCTATGCTGATTTGGAGATTGACGACATCCTACATTCAAAGGCCTTCTTAGATGTGGTTGGCCACTATAGCAGACCTGACCTGCTTTGGCTCGGCGTGGATCTAGTAGTGAAGGCTCAAGTGAAGTTATAAAAATAACCTGACACTCGTTAACGGCATTTGGGAAGAGATCAAGCTTACGTGAGCGGCTGAAGGGCTGGGGTTCTATTATTGAAGGGGAAGGCAGCTAGGTATGACTCTTCTGCTGCTGCAGGAGTTTAACTAGGCCACCGTGTTAACATCGGGTCATGATGTTATATTGTGTTTAAGATCTGTTCTTTATTATAGTTGCAGCCCGGCCCTTGATGGGTTAACTGAGCCTGAAGATCGAAGGGGAAGGAAAGAGTTTTAAACAACACATCAGTGGTGCAATTTAGGTCAGGGTTGGCACCTGTATACAGCGATTACCATGTGTCTTAAAGAAACATCAATCAAGTCCTTAATTAAATGTATTTACCAATCCCTAACTTCCTCTGTCTTCCATTCCTCCTTTTGTTACCATACGTATCCTTTTAGTTGGTCTTCAATTAGACTCGTTATCTTCGCCAGTATTACCCCTGGATGCTTTGTTCCTGCGCTTGGAGCTTTCTTTTTTAACTTCGTCTTTTCTTTTCCCTTCTACTTCTGCGTCTCCTTTCGTTTCTCTTTCTCCTTCTTCTTTAAATAGTGGTCGGCATAGGGTCAGGGTTAGCATCGGTGTGTAGTAGTGGCCGCGGGTCTTAGTAAAGTTTTTCTTACTTTGAAAATCAACTTTAAGAGCTTTTAGAAGTATTTGCTTTATAATACATAGGGCATAGTAGCTAATCTTATGCCTCTAGGTCTAGCTTTGCCTTGAGGTCCCGATATTTCCTCTCTTCACCTTAGGCACTTATGGAGCGGCTATCCCTAGAAAAGAAAAGGAATTTGCAAGCTCCAGAAAGTATAGAGAGCGAGACGACAGAAAGTATTCTAGCAGGTTAGCAGCTAAAACATATAGACCTGGAGGATCGTCATGAGAGATATGGTTCTTGGAAACTGCCCTGAATCGCTTTAATATAGAGGCAGAATTGCCGTGGCTCGTAGGCCGTTGAAGTGCTTCTACCGATTTAGCTTATGCGAGGACAGCTAGTGGCGAGACCTAGTGGCAGAGCAGCCAAGGGGTGTCCGTGATGTTCTGTAGGATATTGCTACCATATTCATATAGGGTATGTAGGATGTAGAAGTTGGTGTTTGTACTAAACAACCTGCCAAGCATAGTTGTAATATACAAGAATACCCTACGCATAATTAGGCAATGAGATACTTTTCAACTTGTGTAATGCCAAGTTGTCTTGGCTCGCCAGGCAAAGGGAGGTGGGGCGGCGTTTTCACACGCTTGCAGCGTCTTCCTGAGGCAAGTCTTTCTCGAAGAAATGAGCGGGTCCGACTACCACGTCAGAAAAGTCTGGAAGCAGGGCTGCAGAGCTGATGACGCAGGCAAGAAGAGGCGCCGGAGGAGGTGAAGAGAGCCTAACGTTCAGCGAGACAATGTTATGTCATGGGGTTTGATCATGGAATAGTTTTGTTGTCTGATAATTAGGCATCTATCATGCCATTGTTCAAGAGAATAAACACTCATGAGATGCCCAACACGGGGCCTGTCAGTTTTCTCCATGGGCCCTTTGATCTCAAGCTTTCCGCTAAGGAAACATGTGATGAATTTTTGTTATTCATCCTTTCATGGGTTCTCTTACGTATAACCCAAATGGCTTCTCCGAGGCCGCCTTTCTCGGGCCGAACTCTTCTCAAAGTGGAGAAGGTGTCAGGGTGAGCGAAAAACTGAGGGGTTCAGTTGGAGTAATCCAGGGGTAGTTAGTTACTCCGCACCAAGCCATATTGGGGGAAATCGCCAAGGTCGAAAGGAATCACCTTGACAGTGGAGGGCATGTATTGGCCACCGTTTCAGCAGCAGAAGGCCTGTGCCTTGCCCGCAACATCCTGTCCCGATAATCTCAAGTAATGAGGTGGCAAAAGCGACAATAGCCGCGAGTGTCCCTTCGATGAGCCGTTTCGGGGGAGCCGCTAGACCAAAAGAACCTAAGCTGCGCTCGAGCAAAAAATTTCTTCACTCGTCTGAACGCTACCGGCTTCCAGCGGGTCAGTCTTGGAGCCTTCTGCATCCGATGGGGCTCTGCCATGGATGTCAATGAATCAATAGGCCGTGTCATGCTCTGTCTGTCTGTTCAACACCCCGCCTAGGCTGGTATGCTGCGAGATGTGGGATAATGGCTCCTCAGGCTATCTCTGTCTCCCAGGAAAACCCCCATGGGGCCACGAACTCGAACCACATCAACATGGCTTGGCAGGTAGCAGTCGGGTTCTAGAATGAAGGTGCCCACTGTGGTCTACGCGATGCGAGTCAGGCTGGGGCAAGATATCAATATCTCCACGAGATTACAACTCTGTTGCTCGCCGAAACGTAATGTAGTGGATCTACCCCAGGCCGAGAAGGAGACGTTTATATAGCCGCCAAGAATGCCACTCCCCTTCCCCAGACTCCCCCATCTATCCAACGATCACCCCAACACTCGCTCTCTCTCACCCATCAACGACCATCCGCGATGAGCCACTACGACTCCGAGAATCAGGTCCCCGTGGCTCCCACCAAAGCCCACCATGTCGAGGACGAGCCAGGCGTAACCAACGATGCCGTTTTTGGTACTATTCACCAAGACGGCCCCAACTACCGCAACGTAGGAATTATTTTCTTATCCGACATGGAAATTAAAGACTGACATGCCACTTAGGTAGGATGGCTTGGAACGTCGGTCCTCATGATGAAGTCCCAAATCGGCCTCGGTGTCTTGTCCATCCCAGCCTCCTTTGACGTCCTCGGCTTGATCCCTGGTGTTGTCTGTCTGCTGGTAATTGCAGTCCTTACCACGTGGTCCGACTACATCGTCGGAAAGTTCAAGCTTCGCCACCCCGAGGTGTATGGCATCGACGACGCAGCTGGACTCATGTTTGGTCGAGTCGGCAAGGAGGTCTATGGCATCTCATACGCTCTCTACACCATCTGTATCGCCGGTTCTGGCATGCTCGGCATCTCGATCGCCCTCAACACACTCTCCACCCACGCAACCTGCACTGCTGTCTATGTCGCCGTGGCCTGTATCGTCGCCTTCATCACCGCCAGCGTGCGTACGCTCGACCGTGTCAGCTGGCTTGCATGGGTCGGTCTGGTGACTCTTGTTTCAGCCAGTCAGTAATCTCATATCTACCTCTCTCGTCAGAGATGTCTAACGACGTCTGTAGTCTTTGTTGTGACCGTCGCCGTCGGCGTCCAGGACCGCCCTGACGCGGCGCCGCAGGTGGGCGAGTGGAAGTCCGACTATAAGCTGGTCAATAGCCCTTCCTTTGCGGATGCCATCTCGGCCATCTCAGCCTTTGTCTTCGCCTACGCCGGCACACCCGTCTTCTTCCCAATTGCGGCCGAGATGCGCGAACCTCGTCACTACAAGAAGGCGTTATTCCTCTGCCAGGCCGTCGTTACTATCACGTATATTGTTGTTGGAATTGTTGTCTACTACTATTGCGGCACCTATGTTGCATCCCCAGCCTTGGGATCTGCTGGCAAGACTATCAAGAAGATCAGCTACGGACTGGCTCTCCCTGGTTTGATCGTCAGCGCGTGTCTCTACACTCATGTGAGTATCACCCATACCGATCAAATCGGAACGGGTTGCTAGCGCCAGGCCAAAAGGCATAAACTAACTAGTGGAAATAGGTCCCCGCCAAGTATGCCTTCATCCGCTTCCTACGAGGCTCCAAGCATCTTACCGCCAACACCTTTACCCACTGGTCTACTTGGCTCGGCTGCACCTTTGCCATGGCCGTCATCGCGTACATCATCGCCAGCGGTATTCCTGTCTTTGGCGGCCTCGTCTCTCTTGTCGGTGCGCTCTTGGGAACCTTCCAGTGCCTACAGCCCATGGGCTGTATGTGGTTGTTTGACAACTGGCACAAGGGCAAGAACAAGGAGCAGCGAACTATCAAGTGGACTCTTATGGCCATTTGGAGTGTGTCTATCATTGTGATCGGTACGTTCTTGATGATTGGAGGCACTTATGGCTCCATCGTTGGTATCATCAACTCGTACAACAAGAGCGGCGGCTCTGCTGCTTGGTCTTGCGCTGATAACTCGAACTCGACTTGACCTGGGTCATGGAGCCCGAAGATGGATGTGCGTTTAGATAGAGATATGAGGTGCATGTTATGAGTGTTTCAACAATAGATTCTGATAATTACCAACATATTGGCAAGTGTTTTCATGGCATTGAAGTTCTGGCATCTGTCAGGGTTACCCCATAGGGTTGTCTAGCTGGCGAGATGTATAAAGAGATGACAGACACCGCTCGTCCTGGAAACTATCCATCAAACTTGGTTCTTCAGCAGGATACGCCAATCTCATCACCTCTCCTGGCTATTATCGACTTCCACAATGACTTCGGATATTGAAATCAAGATGCAGAATCGTGGGGAAGGTGAAGGTGTAAACGCCAACAGGGTAAAGGATGAACATGACATCCAGCACGTCATGGACGATCACTGGCACAGTGTTTCACGCCGAATCGTGCGAAAGCTAGACATGAAGGTAATGCCCATATCATTGAAATTGTACCTTTTTAACTTGTAGACTCAAATTGAGGCTTTCTTGATGTCTTTGCTCGCCTTTCCCGACAAGCCCGCGCCTAGGAATAATAGCCTACAAGGTTATCCCACTCAATTGTTCTCCTCTTCCTCGTCTTCATCACACCACGGCCGGTCAGGCAGATGCACAGCACTCATTACAATTCCCGGGCTATCAGGACTCAATCCAAGATGTGTCTCGAGACCGAGGCGCCAGACGCCAGGGTAGAATATCCGTGACTGAAACATGTACATGGATCCAATGAGATGAAACTTGTCTACCTCCAGTCCCGTGGCGCCTGGAATCTCGTGGCGAACAAAGTCGTGCCATTTGTGCTCAACAAGCTGCTGGATAACAGCCGGATGCTGATTTGGTCGCAGGGCGTCCGAGCCAGCAAGTCGTTCAAGTCGGGCAAGCCATTCCTCTTGGGTGAGATTACGACCGAGTTCGACGCCTTCTCCAGACCCATCGCGGCAAGGCTTGTATACAAAGCCATCCTTGACGGTGGAATCAGCAGCCGACTTCTGCCGCAATGCCTGGAGTTCCGCAGAGCCAGGAATAATTGTCTCGACAATACCCTCTGCCACAATGCCGGCCTCATCAGCCGTCAGCACACCCCGAGCCACCATACCCGGAAGCTCTTGTGGTAAGATTCCCAGAAGTCGCTTATCGTGCACCAATAAAATGGTTCGAAGGTCGTTGAGGGGGGTAAGCGCCAAATGGCGAGCCACGGCCGGATCCAGGCCAGCCCACTCATCCTGCATCATCTCTGCGAACCACTGCGGTATCAACACGTTGGAAGATCGATCCCAGAGAGCGTGTCCTGTGACAGAAGAGTCATCCGGGCGTATCTCCAGGTCGGCTGGGCGAACAATGCGTGTTGGTTGATTTGTGGTCACAGTCCAGGCAGGTAGGAAAACGGCAGAGTCGACGCCAGGCCACTTGTCGCGTATGCAAAAGAGTGGTTTAGTCTTATCAAAAAAGTCCATCAGACGGCTGCGCGATTCCTAGAGTATTCCATACATGTCAATAGCTATACTTCCATTTGAGAGCGTAGAAACAGTAGTTACCTCTAAGCTGCTTATGGACTGAAAGTCGGTTTTTCCAGCCCCAAATCGGGAGATGCCGCTTGCATGGTGCCCGACAGCTAGAATGCCATTGAGTGGTAGTCTCCCATTAATTTCGCAGACTTGAGGTGCCTCATCACTCAGACCGTCTGAGCTGCGTCCAAAAAGGATATCAGTGCGCCAGCAACCGGCGTGTTGAGAGTACTCGGGCACTTTTCCACTGTTGGCAACCCATCGTAGCAATACCTCCTCATCTGGATCTAATGGCATCCGTTCTGGTAGCTTCGCCGTCTGATCTGTGAACCATCGATTAACGAGGTCAATCACGGCGCGGCCGAGCAAGACATGCAGTCGTTTCAGTTGTGAGAGCTTAGGATCCGATATCGCGATTGCGTGTGGTGACAGGCGGACAAACAAGACATTCGCCATCTTAGCACCCCGTGCGTCAATCTCGATCTGCTCTCGCAGCATTGCGAGTTCTCTTGCTCGCCGAGAGAGACCGCTGCGGTGTGCAGGAACAATGAGGTTCTCCTCGGTGCTGCGAGACACCGAAATCTGCAAGAGCGCCGGCAGATCCATAGACATGGCTGGCATCATAGCTAACGTGGTTCGTGAAAGTTAGGTATGGTTTATTAGTTGTATAGAAAGAACAAAAGTTTTCTGATGTAGTGAAATTTTTGAGGATCTCAATCAAAGTAACTATCGGCCTCGGGGTTTGGTGTTGAGCCTGGAGGTGTGATATAAAAGGCGCATCCGGATGTAAGCAGCATAAAAGGTAACATTACCACGTGAAACTAAGGCGGAAAGAATGCGTCAGCAGTGACATGTTAGTGGCTTTTGTCCCTAGATAGCCATATGAATATACCTGCGCGAAGGAGCTAAAGGATCCTGCTGGTGAGATTGTGTCAGCTGACAGAAAATAAGTACTGCTTGGCTTCGAGGGGTCCAACGGTTGCTTGGTTGGCTGCTACCTTATTTGTACACGTCGGATGATAACACAACTTTACACAACGCGGCCTATGCCTATTCTCCTGTCATGCATGCTGATGCACACATGAGGTTGAGAGAGGGTGTACTGCTTGGCTTATCTAGCTGTGCGTTTGATATACTTGCCTTTTCCGAACCTTCCTAAACCGCCATAGCGCGCCTTTCAGTCCAGACCATGTTCTCTTCGTTGTACAACGCTCCCGACCAGCATAACCCAGCCTTTGAGCAATTCATTGAGTCTTCACGAGATTCAGATGTAAACATTTCTCTTCACATTCAATTAGGCGGCTGCATACCTCGCTAAGCCCGCAGCCAAGAGTGTCTGTACTTGGCAGTGTTGAAACTATGATAGCATCTGAGAAAGACGTGCAGTTCAACAGAAAACTTGGCACATCGAGCAATATTTACATTCTATAGTATATTCGGGGCGCCGAGGTGGATGACCACCGGACGTGCGGATGGTCGAAGCCGGGGCCCAGCTCCGTAGTACTGAGCCACTGCTCGATGACCGCTCTCCCCTCCTCCTCCGTACCGGAGTCAGCTGTATATGACGGGACGCCTTGAACGAGTCAAAGACAAGGGGGGAACTTCTCTTGTGGGTGAAGGACATAGTGCGCTGGCCAAAGGCGGACGATGGCCAGTTGATTTGCACTGGTTGGCCTGAACCAGAGTTCATACGAGATATCCCTTAGTTGATAGGTGAGGAGAACTAGGAAAAGATGTCCCTGCCAGTGAATTTCCGAAGCAGAATGAGAAGGTATGGTTCGGTGAGAAAGCTACACTATTATTAAGAAAGGCTTTGAGGGACGCAGCAATGAAGGTCATTCCTTGGGCTATCGGAATTGCTGCTGCCTAGTGGGCGTGGTCCCAGTGGATAGTACAAAGAAGGTAGACCAGTTGTGAAGGCTACGAACTTCAAAAGTACTAAAATTTGTTGTACTTGAGCCATAAGGTCTCTGGTTAGTTCCAATTATGCTTTGTCACCGGACTTAGAGCGCGAATCTGACAACCATGTTATGAAAACACTCGTGACACTATCAAATAATCCCTCGCCCCGCTCGCATCTGCACCGCCTGTTTCATGCTTGCTTCCACCCTGGGGCTCCGTGGGTTTGTAGCTCTTTTTCAGTCCACTCCCACAGCTTTGCTGATAGTTCGTCATCTCGAGCTAATTTGCTTTCTTTTCCCTCCTTGCCAATTGGCTCATAGTAATGCCCATTCTTCACATCCTTGCTGAAGCTACACCACAGCTGAGTTTTGCAGCCCTCCTCGTTGGTAACCCCGGTCAAAGCAACCGCAGGCTTAACCAAGACGTTGAAAATCAGCCAGTTGACGTCTTTGTTGCCACCCCAAACGCCCGACTTGACTGTGCCAGGGTGTAATGAGGTCGATGTGATCTGAGGAAACCGCTTGGCGAGTTCGTAAGCAAAGAGGGCCTTGGCAAGCATGGCTTGGCCGTATAGTTCGTGTCCTCCATGGTTACCCATATCCGATTTCAGTTCGTCAAAGATGATGCCGGAGCTGGGTGCAAAAGGCTTGTGTCCAACGGACGACATGGACACAATCCTTACATCGGCTCCAGGCATAGCGGCGGTGGCGAGCAGTTTCGGCATCAAGAGTTGGGTGAATAGGACATGTCCTAAGTAATTCGTCCCGAATTGTATCTCGTAACCCTCTGCAGTGGTTGCGGGAGGGATCATGGCGATGCCAGCGTTGAGTTGGAGGATATCCAGTCTCTCGACTTCCTTGTTGACTCGCTCAGCCGCAGCCTTGATGGAAGGGAATGATGAAACGTCCAAGTCCAGAATGTCGATCTTTGCCTTTTCTGCGGCTGGCGATGAAGCCTGGATTTCCAAGCGGGCAGCTTCGGCCTTGGAGCGAGAGCGTGCTGCTAGGTAGATCTTGGCAGGGTTGTGCTTTGCGAGAGCCTTGAGAGTCGCCAATCCTAGACCGGTGTTGCTACCTGTAACGAGGCAAACTTTGCCGCTGAGGTCTGGAATGTCAACATCAGGGTCGAAGGAAGCCGAGCCAAACCAACAGTGGTGTTTCTCCATGACTGTAGAAGGATGACTATAACAAGATCAAGATGAGAAGTTCTTGCTAGGTTGAGTTTTAATGACATTTAAACGGGACTTTCAGATCCCTTTATACTTAAATCCAGCCAGCCTTATGAAGCTGGTGTTGGGGTTTCCTGTTCGCATCTTCAATCAGAGATCCCGAAGGAAGATGTCATGCATTCATGCAAGTGGGTCAGACGGTGGTGGTAAGAGTGACTTGGAACCCTTCAACAGTTGATCCCATTGAGGCCAACCTGGTAGGTATCTTCTATCAAGCCATGCGTTGTGACCATACGAGCGACCCAATTGCTTGGTCAAAGGCTCGAAGAAGGGGGTGGGGGTAGACTTCTGAGCAACCCAGAGCGACCCAATTGCATTGATGACGCGGAATATCCAGTGCAACACTGACCAGGGAGTTTCCCAAAGAGGTAAACAATGTCTCGCCTAGCGCTTAGCGGCCGGACGAATATTCCACCGTTGCACCCTTCGCACCAATGGCGATCGACCGGCAAAGCTCACAGGCCGCCCCAAACAAAGGGACCCAACCCGGCTCAACTGCTCGGAATTCCTCTGATATTCCGTATCTCACCCGAGCCAACGGAAACAGCATCATTCTACACCTTTGTCAGCCTCGCTCTGAGCCACAAGCCCGCCTGCGTCAGGTCCAGCAAAGAGGTTCCCGGCAATGTCCACTTTGCAACCAAAAGCAAATGTAGCTGCAGAAAGTCGTCAGTCTATGGTGCCAGGCCATCCGAAGCGCCACGGATTTGTTCTCGTGACGACCGACAGTTTAGGCAGGCCAAAGGCGTCAGATCGAAGACTGATCCGAAGCCACTGCATGCGCGGCAAAAACAAGCGAAACCCTCCCAATTATTCAGATGCTGTGCACGTGCCTCTTAGCAATGATCTCTTTCCATATTCACCGGATGGCCAAGGAGCTTCGTCAGAAGTACCGTCGAATCAGAAGTCTCGTGTTATGGTAGTGATCGAGGAAGATGGTGTTGAGCGACTTCCGGCACCCCAATCTTGCCCACATGCTGTTCGTTTAGCAGCAGTGATCAATTCCGATTCTTACGAAATCATGGCAAATAGTAAGACTGACTTATGGTTTCAAGTAAGAAAGTAACAGTTTGCTCACGTTGCTTTAGTTTGGCCTGCTACACTGAGGGCGTTCTCACTCGCCGGATTTGGGCTTCCCTGTGACATCCGATCAACACAGTGGCGGGATTGGCTTCTGACAGACCCTGCGTATGTTTGTTCCATGGTTACCGTATGCGCAGCTGTTCGAGACTTTCTTCTAAAGCGAGAGAAATCAAAAAGCACATCACTGTACCTCAGGAAGGCTATTTTCCAGCTAAACCAGACCCTGTCGATTCAAAGCCGCGCGCTTGTTGAGCCGACTGTCGCCACTGTCTTTGCTCTAGGTGTCGCGTCCGCTATCGGGAACGATCAGGCAGGCATGTTGGCCCATGCAGCTGGCCTAAAAGAGATAATTCGCCTCCGTGGTGGTATGGACAGCTTCCGCGGTAATCCACAACTGCCAGTTGTGCTTTCGCGGTGAGCATTTCGTGATCCGAACTTGCCTGATCTATTGACTCACCTGATTCAGTGTTGATCTGTGCTTGACATTGAGTACCGGGCAGAAACCCATGTTTCCTCAAGCCGACCCTGTCTTAGCTGCTCGTTCCTTGATTAGTCCTGCCTACAGCTTGGGCTATCTACCCCTCCCTCCAGTCAGAGGACAGATGCTCGATATTTTTCAGGACTCGAGGCTGGTATCGATATTTCTCAATCTACAGTTCCTTGTCCACCGGCTAAACCATGCAACATCTTCAGCCCCTCGTAGTATGCTGGAGTCTGAATTACATGCAGGGATATGGACGGCACAGTATCAACTTCTGGAGCTTCAAGGTGCCATTGAAGATCTCCTCGGCGAGTGTTTTCGTATGACAATGTTGGCGTTTCTAACGACGACCTTTAACGTAATGGGTATCAGAATCAAGTACAAGCATTCCAGCGATCAGTTGCGGAACCTGTGCTGCGCAGTCGAGCCATCGACGGAACGACTAGGCCACGCCATGTTCTGGATATTGATGATTGGGGGCCTGGCATTTTTCGACCACGATGAGACCTGGCTGCGCGACAAATGGAAATGGGAGGTGCTACCACTGATTCGAGGCTTGGAATGGGAGGAGGCGAGAGAGCTGTTACAAGAATTTATTTGGATTAATTACTGTAATGACGCTGTTGGCCGGCTCTTTTTTGAGGAGATGAACAAGGCGTAGACTATTACTATCGAGGCCTTGCCCTCATATATTTATTCCTAGTACCGCTTAGAAACCTCCATAAACTTCCTAGCAGGGACCTTGGCCTCGAAGAGATGATTCATCGTTTCTTGGGTTATCCCTTTGAGTTCAGGAAGCCTGAAATAGGTCCAAACTATCATACACATGGTCAGGCCCCAGGCCAGGAATGCCGCCTTGCCCTTCAAATCAAGCTCGGTGGGGGTGAGCATGTATGGCGACACTATGGTATTGATGATGGATAGGAAGTAGTAGGTGTTTCGGGCGAGAGCGATGGTCTTTGTTCGAAGGTTGGCAGCTCCGACGTTGGCTGCGATGCCATATGGGATTGATCCGATGCTTATGCCTAGCAGAATCAATGTCAAATCATCTGGTCTACCAATTCACGGCGGATTAGGGTTTGTGATCATGCTCTTGCCATAGATGAAGAACCAAATCAGTAACAACGAACACTGGGCCCATCTGACTGCGGCTCCTCTAGAAGTTTCTGTCGCGAAATCTAGAAAGGCAACCAGTCCCATGACTGGAATCATGGCACAGAGGCCTCCAAGGTAGATGGTCCTCCATCCATACTTGGTCATGACGAACCATGAAGAGACTGTTCCCACAAAGGCCAAGCCGGCGTTACCTAGTCAGCTCTTTGGTTAGCTATTTAAATTGTCTTAACAGAACAAGGACCGAAGATGCTAACCAATCGATAGGTAGAACGAATCTGCTGTTGCAAGACCGGCTAGGGTGAAGAAGTAGGTGATATAGTTTTGGATGATCAGTCCTAGACTCGTCAGCCAGATACTCTATCTTGGGGCTCCTCAGCACAAACCTGGCAGAATCTGGCAGCCCCAGCTAACCATGGCGATTTCCGTGCGGCGAAGGTTTCTCCCCTTGAAACAGTCCCAGTATGATCCCTGAATTTGTTGACCGCGCTCGCCCTCCACCGTGCGAGTGATCATAGCAAGTGTGTCCTTGGGGTCGATGACATCGAGAGGCGCCGATACCAGCCTGCAAATGGACCGTTCCGCCTCCTCAAAGCGCCCCTTGCGGGCCAGCCACCACGGCGACTCCGGGGCAAAGTAGGTTATAAGAGCCATAGGAACTGGCCACGCCCATTGGAGCGCATATGGGATCTTATAGGCCCATTTGCTGTTGAGCGACAAGGTACCGGACAGAACGCCAAAGCAGATCAGCTTTCCCATTACCCAGCACAAGTTCACGTAGACGATCAAATATCCCTTGAGCCTAAGGGGAGTGACATCGGCAGCGTAGGTGGGACTGGCGGCGGCAAAGATTCCGCACGGGATCGACCTGTTCAAGTCAACAGTCAGCACATGAAGCAGACGGCTCAGGGGGATAACCGGGAGAGCTTACAGGAGGAAACCACCAACCAAAACTGTGGCGATATTTTCGGCAAAAAAGAGAATGAAGACAAGTCCCAGTAAAGCGGCGTGACTCGCGATCATCAACTTCCGCAACCCCCATTTATCTGCGAAGTAGCCGTTGCTGAAGACGCCAATGATAAGCCCGCAGAGACCGGCCATGGAGACACCGACTTACCACCGTGCAGGGATGGAGTAGTTGCCGTCAGGGAGCTGTTCGCCGAACTGCTTCTGGAATTGGGGCTGGGCGTAGAACGAGTTGGCCAAGAGCACCATGTATGAGTCCATGATGGTCGCGCTTGTGACACCGACAGACCATGAAACGGCCTTCCAGTAGTAGCGAAAGGCGTCTCTGACGCTCAGGCTCGTTTCGACACGGTTGGCCCGGTCGGCAGCATCATCAAGGCCATGTGCAGCCTTTTCGGATGCCTTGTCCTGACCGCCCATCTCGATATGGGTGTTCGAGATTGACTTTTCGTCCATGGTGGAAGGGGGAAGGTTGGTATCGTGTGCTTGGCCTTGGTGAGAAAAGGAGACTTGAGATGCCACTTCTGCTTAGGACGTATGAGAACTGGGATGAAGAAACAATGATTTGGTGGTGTATTATATCACTGTTGGACTGGCTGAGTGCCTTGGCAGGTGGGCACATTATTGAGCCGAGAGGGTCTCATCATATTCTTTGACGGGATCGAATTGTTCTACACAGTAACGGCCGTGATGTTATGGTGTGTTGATAATGTGTTCTTTGTTGTAGTTGAAGCCCGATCCTGGAGGGGATAACCGCGCCAGAAGATAGCCCTACCCTACGGTATTTTACAATTGGGCTTTCGTGCTGCTATGTGTTATCAAGTGTGTTCTTTTAACTTGTTCACGATCTACCTCGTGTTACTGAAGAAGCAATAATGGTTCCACGCAGTAGCGGCCGTATTAATAAAAGCGCAACTTCTATTTAGTACGCTCAATCTAGTTTACTAATTACGGTTATTAACCAGCTCCGACTTCTTAGCAAAATCGCCTAGCCGGGTATGAATCGGCTCATCTCCAATCTCCAGCATCTTTGCCTCCAGCATCTTGGTCATCTTCTGCACGACAGACTGGTATTTCGGGTCGTTGTAGCAGTTGAACAGTTCCAGCGGGTCCTCCTCGCAGTCGAAAAGCTCCCACTCCTTCTCTTCGCCTCCGGGGCGAGCACCCTCCATTCCTAGATCTTCATTATACCAGTAGATTAGCTTATAGCGTTGGTCGCGTACTCCGTAGTGAGCATAGGCTTCGTGAATGATATCCCTATGCATCCAGTACCTATGGTAGGCAACTTGCTGCCAGCTCTCTGGTTTCTGCCCTTGTAGAAGTGGCTTAAATGATACGCCTTGCATATGGGATGGGATGCGGATACCGGCGAGCTCGAGGAATGTCGGGGCAAAGTCGACGTTGCAAATAATGTCCTTGCATACTGACGCCTTCTCGATCATACGAGGGAGACGGGCCATAAATGGCATCTGGAAACTCTCCTCATACATAAACCGCTTATCGAACCATCCATGCTCGCCTAGGAAGAAGCCCTGGTCCGAGCTATAGACGACTAGGGTATTATCCGCAAGACCGTTGGCATCGAGCCAATCCAGCATGCGTCCAACGTTGTCATCGATGCTTTGAATAGTGCGAAGGTAGCGTTGCATATACCTCTGGAACTTGAACTCAATGAGCTCCTCCCTGGTCTTGAAGGTAAAAACCTCGCCGGATTCTTTGCAAATCAGCCTCATCTTTGTGACATCTTCTGGTGTCGGAATCTTGCGGTCATTCCACCACCACAAATCAATCATCTTTTGGCCGACCACGTCTGCCGGACCTTCAGGCTGAACAATGCCGAGGTCTGTGTATGTGATATCGTCCGCAATGCGCATCTTGGCAACCTTGACTGCCTTGGCTCGGTTTTTGTAGTCGTCATTGAAGGTGTCGGGAAGACGGATAGGCTCCTTGTAAAGGTCCTTGTGTTTCGGGTCGTACTCCCAGCTCCTATGAGGGGCTTTATGGTGGCACATGACGAAGAACGGTCTAGACCTGTCGCAATTCTTCATAAAGTCAAGGCACTTATCGGTGATGATGTCTGTGGCGTAGCCTTGGACCTTCGTATTGCCAGAGGGCTCGATGAAGCTAGGGTCCCAGTATTCTCCCTGTCCCAGGACGATACTCCAGTAGTCAAAGCCGGTAGGTTCGCATTCCTTGCCTTCTCCAAGATGCCACTTGCCGACCATGGCAGTTTGATAGCCCCCAGTGCGGAGTTGCTTCGCCACGTTTGGCAGGTTCTTATTGATCTTCGAGTCGAGGGTCATGACGCCGTTGACATGGTTATGGGTGCCACAGAGGATAGCGGCCCGAGAAGGAGTACAGATGCTGTTAGTGACATAGCAGTGGTCAAAGCGCATGCCCTCGTTTGCGATTCGGTCGAGATTTGGGGTTTTATTGATACCGGCGCCATAACACGAGATTGACTTGGCGGCATGGTCATCTGCTAGGATGAAAAGAATATTGGGGCGATTCTGGGACTCCATGGTGTTTGTAAAAGCGAAGGGCTGACGAACTGGAGAAACGTCTGGCTTACTTTGTTTGTTAGGGGGTTGGGGAGGGGCTGAACCGGATATTATGTCTTGATGGAAACTGTCCCGAAGCAAGTTTGGACTCTGGTCAGACCTTCAAGTCACGCACAGTTCAAACAGCGCCATGGAATGATGGGTGAACATTACTACCTCGGCCCCAAGCAAGGCTAAGTGGAAATGACGAGTGTTAGCACCGGTACTCGGATAACCGACGATGGCCGGTTGCCGACTCCACAGGCATCATGTGTAAAATCAGAAATAGTTTCCGTCCGTCTGAAGAGCGGGGTCATCCAAGCCGATCTCGTCTTGTTGCCAGAAAGCTCAGAACTCTGGGCCGAAAAAGGTGGTGTCGAACATGCCTTGAGGCAATACTGCCATGGTTTCCCCAGGATTTGGGACTAGCTCATCTCCGGTGTTCGGGGCACCTGAGGTGGTAGACTCTCCAACTGATTGCTGCCAGTGTTGTCCAAGTGATCCCGGAGGTTGGCCGGGGCCGGGGATTTGCTGGGAGACCCCTGCGCTGGCCACAGCGTGATCTTGATTCGCCCCAAGGCCCGAACGCTGGGCAGCGTGAGCGCTGTCGTCGAGGAACCTGGCACGCCGGAGTATGCTGTGAGAACCAAGAGCCTGGCGGCGTTCTGCCACGCGAGCATAGCGGGGTTGGCGCTGGCCCGTCTCCTCATCCAGATCTGAGGAGTCACCGCTTCCCCCCTGTTCCTGACCCATAATGACTGATTGGATCACTCCCTCCAGTTCTTTGATGAGGAGCTGGGCGATTGCAGACGTGCTGTACAGTTGTCTCATGATTCTTAGCGACGAGTCGGTGTGTTCTAAAGCATCCGAGACCGCGATACCGGTGTGGGGAGGATTCTGGGAAGATCTGCTGATGAATAGGAGTAGCCGGGAGGCATGGTAACCGCAGATCGCCAGGTCGATGCAGGCTACTTGTAACCTTGGGTTGAGGGTGCTAGAATCGTGGAGGATCGAGATGATAGCTCGAGCATGCTGAAGGCAGGAGGCGACAGCATTTGCGATGTAGTTTTCTGGGACGCTGGCTATGATCGTAGCAGGAGCGGACTCCTTGTATCCGGTCAGAAATAGTCTGTAGGCATCACAATGGCATTGATGCCACGCCACATGAACCGCCAGATACCTTGACACCCAGCGAGAGCGAGAATAGCGTTGCAGCTCTGTGGTGGGGTACCTCTGCGGGAGAATCTGCTGCAACGTGTTGACAAATTCGTCCACGATCAAGTCTATTCTCAAAGCTGGCTGTGTTGAAATGTCGAGCTCCCTTCTGAATCTCAACAAGTCCCTCCGGATCTTGTATTGTTGAATATGAGCAGCCAGCAAACCACCTTCCCCAACGCCATCAATGTCCAGGGAGGCTGTTGGGTCAGCATCAGAGATATGGTCCGCATTGAAGGCTTCCTCCGGCCGAGGGAGTCGAAGGTGAACGGTGTCGTAAGGGCAAAGCTCACATTCAGGTAGTCCAATGGCAAACTGGCCATCCATCATCGCCAGGGACCACATAAGCCTTCGGCGGATTTCCTGGGCCAATGGCGACAAGTCCGTCCGTTCATAAGTCAGCCTCAAGGCCGTAGCGAACCGAGCTGTTAGGGAGAAAAGCAGGAAACCGCGTTGGAAGTTTCCAGTGATAATGTGATACTGCACCACAAGTGCTAGAGCCTGGATCTTGAAGATGGTAGGATGCTCAAGATTGGACCAAATCCCGTTCTCAACTCTTGCCACCCAATTAGCAGTCGCGGTTGGATGATACTTGGAGTAGCCGAGCAGAAGGGCTGATATCGCGCATATTGAGTAAATCAAGGCCTCGTCTATTGTCTCTTCGAGACACCTCTGCACCATAGCTTCTTCTTGCAGGAAAGCGTAGAACGGGATCGGGTGGATGTGCCGGAAGAAATCCACGACCAGGTGTAACCGATCCCTCAGCGACGGAAGGAGATGGCCATCGACAGAATTTTCATTGGAGGCAGAAGCCGAAGACGATAGGGGCACGGTCATACTGTTTTGCGAAATTCTTGAGGGCGTGAACGAAACATGCGGGGACACGGCCTCCGGCGTTCCAAGGACAACAGATCCAGACCTAGGGGAGGTCGAACTAGACGACGGTTTCGAGAGACTCAGAGGACTTGATGTCTGATTTCGACGAACAATTCTCTTGGGCTCGGGGTATATGCAAGCCTTGTCTCTGTTGCGACAGCCAGCGCAAGCGGGAAGTTCGCCAGTGCATTTCATCTTCAGCGAGTGGCATTGGCGACAGGCTCGGGCACCTCGCCGCTTCTCCATCACCGATGCCGATAGGGCTATTGTGTCATCAAAGCTGCATTCAAAGTTGAGGCGCTTGCAAGAGGCGCAAGGACGGGGCCCTCCATCGCATCGGACCTGGACGGGGTCAGTGGCATTCATCTCAGCCAGCATGACGCAGGACACTAACCTTACGCGCGCGACACTGGTTGCATGTTGATTTAGATCTCAGCGCGGGCATTGCCAGATATCGGATGCATGCCAAGTATTAGACAGTCTGATTTCCTCCTGTAAAGACCAATCTTCATGGTGAGGGCGTGGTCGGTAGTCGATAGAGGGTATGCAATGGGAAAGATTGAAATTAAATACAGTAGGAGGCAAGACTCCTACTAGCCACTTACGGCCTAGAACCTGTATTTTGAAATGGTCTGCTGAGCTGACCCCACAAAGCAATCCCGCCACCAAGACACAGGTTGCGAGGGGAAGGTAGCATTACCAGCTCAAGGCCCACCATGACAAGCATGGCACATGGGCAAGTGGAACTAGGTAAACAAGTATTTATTCCAATCTTTTGCATTATAGATACATTTATTTTTAAAACTACTTACTCTTTCCCTTTCACGAGATAGAGGGAGCATTTTGTTTCTTCCAAGCCATGAAACGACTCCAAGGGTGATCTCACAAGGATGGAGTTGGGGATCGTTAGAGATAAGACACTGTGCATTGACCAACTATTCCGGGATAGCTGCTGGAAAAGCGGGGTGCAGGAAAGTCACGTATACGTGATTAGCCCCTGGCCAACATTGGGGAACATGCATTCATACTCGTCGAAAACCCCTCATCTCATAGTGAGCTCCCTACTTGATTCAATACGTAACCGTCAATTACAGACCTAATGGTTATGGAGCATCGAAGACGCGTCTCCCGAGCGTAAGATTCCTAGACAAGCCAGGGAGGGATATACCGAATTCGTCTAATGCCGGATGCGATAGGTGCGATGAATGTCGTCGATTGAAAGAGAAATGTGAAAGCGGCTTCCCGTGCCGCAGGTGTTCCCATCTCCGACGGCCATGTAGATACACAGATCCGACCCCGAAACCTCATGAGTTTCGTGCATATGTTCCGAGGTGAGTAGCTTCAACGACTGTCGAGAGCATGTCTGACACTCCGAAGAGAAAGCCGTCGGAGACCAGATACGAGCCAGCTGATTGAACGTTCGAAACACATGGAACGGATATTACGGCGCACGATGCCAGGAGTCCCGCTCGACACCGAGAACCTCTCCAATATAGCAGACAGACTCGACGCCGAGCATCAGAGTCTAAATCCGGCCTCAGATGGTCCGAGGGGCTTGGAAGGGCTGGGGGATAATTTGGAAGCGTTGGAGATCGATGATGAGGCGTGTACGATGCAACCAGTTGGAGATACGACAGCGCGTTAGTCGACCTCACGCTTCACTTACACTAAGCACGAGTACTAAACCATCGCAGATTTCTCAGGGGAATTCTCGTATTGGAACTTCTCCATGCGTATCAAAAACCTAATCGAGAGCCAGATACAAGAGCCAGAGAGCCGTCGAGTAGGTTATACTACCAATATGCAATGCTTCTCATTCATACCTCATTCACTAATAATGTGTAGGAGGGCAATAGTCAAAATGATGACTCGGATGCTTTTCCACGTGCGCATCATCTACGTCCTGGGCATAATCACTTGTCGGAAGCCATATCATCGTTCCCCCCTGCCAACATATCAAACTTCCTGGTGACAGTCTTTTTCAAGTTCGCAGAGAGTTATCTCTTCTTTATTGAAGAGAGCTGGGTCTTTGAGAAATTAGATCTGCTCTATAAGAGCCCTCAAGGTCTGTCCCAAGCTGGTAGTGAAGTGACGGTTAGCATCCTCCTGACAGTCCTTGCCATTGGAACGCAATACGCTCATCTTGAACACACCAACGGTTCTGAAAACACCTCAACGTCAGGCCTCTTGGAGGAAGAGATAGGCGCCATGTTTTATCAACAAGCAATTCGGCTGCTCCCCGAAATCATTGAGATCTCGTCCCTAGAAAGTGTGCAGGCATGCCTGTTGTTTGGATACTATTCCCTGCCGATTGACGCTTCTGGCCTGGGGTTCATCTACATTAACCTGGCTACTAGGCTGGGGATACAGAATGGCATGCATCGAAAATGCAGCAACAGTGCCTTTAACGCAAGCGTTATCGAAACTCGAAATCGCGTTTGGTGGACGACCTACATATTGGAAAGGTAAGCTATCGCTTCCCCGGACTGCAAATGGAACATGTGCTCCGCTGACTAGAGAGAAGAAAGATATCTATTTTCCATGGCCGACCTATCTCGGTGTCTCGGTCAAATATCGATGCCAGTCTACCCATACATCAGGACAGTTTACAATCAGATGATTGGCACAAACGAGCTTCTTACGCTAGAGTTTCTGTACAGCTGATGTACTTTCTCGAAGACATGTATCACGAAATGTAAGTTAAGACCCAAGCTCGACGTATGAGACAAAATACAGTTCCCTTTGAATAACACTCATACAGCAACATCTTGCGAAATTGTCGAAAGCGAGAGATAGTCACAATTGTATCGCGGCTTGTGTCCAAAAAGGACAGCTTGACCACATGGTGGCAATCTCTCCTTCCGGATACAATCGACGCGAATGAGCAACCAACACTCTCACAGTCACGTTCGGCAATGCACGTAAGACTCGATTACTGCCTAGTGCGCATGTTTGTCGGGAGACCGTTTCTACTGAAGAAAGAAACAAAAGACTCTGCGACAAGCCCATCCGTCCCCGAAAACAGCCCTGGGACCAACGAAAGAAGTGCCTCGAAACTCGTGAGTAGCCGAGAAGAGCTGATAAGCGACTGCATCAAAGCGGCAACAGAAGCCCTTGATATTTGTCAGCAGCTACGATCGAGCGGGATGGGTCTCGCTCGGGCCTCGTATTCCGAATACAGTGCGTGTCGAGCATCGTTGCTGGTGCTGATTGCCTACTCGATCCGCAATCTCTCTGACCAATTCCGCAAGTCGTTATGTGGGGGATTGGATATGATACGGGAAATGTCTGCTGCTGGAGAGTCTGCACGGTCTGAAATTTCCTTGATCGAGTCTCTTGAGCGTGCTCTCGCTCGTCTGCACGCTGGAGCACGACCGAACGATGTGGGCAGCCATAACCAAGCATATTCCGATTCGGCATACGAAGCATTCCGCAGCTGGGGAGCCAACTTGGCAGGCAAGAATGCACTCGACGCCACTACACCAGCGGCTCCGAATGCCCCAGGTGGTCAAGCGGAAATAGACTCGGTGTCTGGCTGGCCCGTAGACTTCCAGGCCCTGTCCAGCATGGACTTTTTCAGTGCTTATGACCCCACGGCTGATCCTCTACTTCAACTACCCGTCTTTGGTACTGAAAATCTCTCTCCGTCTGATGGATGGCTTACCCAGTCCGAAACCGAAATACTTGGACGATTCATTACAGGACCTCGTGGAGGAAACTAGGCACTGCAAGCGATTTATATTAAAATAAGGTTGATCAAGCTTATGTAAAACAGACAAGGACTAAAGCGACGCTTGTACAATCCCCTTTGCCATCTCTGGTAGTGTATCAGCCATAACCTCCATCTGGGCGTCGAAGATCTCAGCGCAGGGATCCTGTTCATATATGGTGCAATAAGCGCCCCGGAAGCCAACCTTGACTGCAGCAGACACGTCCCACATGTGAGCAGCAGCAAACCAAATGATATCATCCGGTGCGAATCGAGCTAGGGTTGGCTTGTATGCAGCCAACGCTGGCTTGGCCACGCCCTGTCCATCACAGCTGATGAGGTTCTCCAGCGGCATGTCAACGCCAGCGCGATCAAAGTATCCGCCCACACGCTTGGTATCGCCTGTTGTCAAACACCACACTGTGAAGCCGGCGTCTCTTAATATTGCAAAACACTCTTTTGCTCCCGGTCGCAACTCGAGGTCTGAATATGCCTGGACACAAGCATCCCTTTCTGCGTCTGTGACGAGTTCCCGTGGTGCTGCAACGCCAATCATGAACAGCGTGCGGTAGAACAAGGCGCGCAAAACTTCCTTGTAGGGACGATGGCGCTCAGAGACGGAGAGAAAGGTGAACTCCAGCTCGGCTGCCGTCATCCAAGTGTAGCCGAATGCATTGGCTGTGATGTGCTTGGCGGCTAGCTTCTCGCCAATGACACGGTCAACGCCGTTGTAGAAGGCATTGAATGACACGCAGGTGCCGACGACGTCGAAGACCACATGCTTTTGATTGGCCATGATGGGGGCTTGATGCCAACCTTGGTTGCAATCCTAGAGGATAGAAGAGAGCGGGGCAAGTAGGGGAGAGAAAGTTTGGCGAAACAAGATAAGATACGGATAGAAAAGGCGCAATGACCTGAGGCTACGTAGTAGACAATTATCTCAAGATGAGACGAGTTACAGCATCAACAACAATGTGACATGGTCTCTTTTATCCAATGATGACTGTGACACTGGTACTCTGTACCCCACCGCACCGGTTATCGCCATTTCATCTTGATCTAGCCTGATGGAGTAGGACCGGTCCGGTCAGACATGATTGGCTACTCCATTCTCTGGCTATCAGTCATCATTATCGGGGATTCCACTTTTGGTTCTTGACTCTCGTGGCTCCAGATCGGAGATATGCTAGCGGCACTTAAATAGTTTAACGGTATCTTGACAAGAGATACTCAACCGATAAGAGCACGCGGATGCCGCTGTTCCGGTCTGGTTATCCTTTCCCCAGGAGTTATCTACGGAGTACACGTGTCTTATTGCATGTCTATCTGAGGAATAGTTGGGTCAGACACTAGAGGCCTGTAGTGACTTGCTGAAAACCTAAGCTAGCCAGCAGGCCGGCTCGTTGGTACTTGAGAATCTGCAACACACTCTCGGCTTTCCCACATGTCCCACTTTCCCCGCAAAGTGCAGACTTATCTTGGGTGACCAACTGACCATTCTGCGCCGTTGTTGCGCGCATCGATGCGAGTCTGGAGCAATTGTTTCTCTGCCATGTTATACCTAACCGTATGCCCATTATTGTCAAGAGAACGGAACTTGCAAATCTTATGCACATTACCTACACTGGCACTCAAAGTCTCTCACATGGGGAATCTTAGATGGCAGCTTATGAGGTACAGGGTAGGTCATACACGCGTATAATAATAAATAGACAATAACTACACTACGTCAAAGCGATCACCTCTTTCAAGCATATAAGAGCTCCACGTGTGTAAAGCCAGTACAGCGAAAAATCTCACAAAGCTACTCCCGCTACCCCCCAAAGTTCACGACCACAGAAAATTTAGTCTTGCCAGTCCGCGCCAAGGCTTTGGCTCCACCCTTGGCTCATTCTCATACCGATCGATTAAATAACGAAGTTCAACGTCTTCCAATGGAATGACCTTGGTCTTGAACCAGAGCTTGTAGCCGAAATACATGATAAGAGTGAAGGGCAAATTGAAGTAATTTGAAATGAACGACTCGATCTCCCATTGCCCATGGATAAAGGTCGTGAAGCCGCCAGTGAAGAAAAGCAGAACAAACAAGACAAGAGAGGCGTAGGTCGTATAGGGCTGGAAAGGAGCGGCCCAAGGGAGTTCCTTCTGGCGATTGATTCCTTGCCTATTACAAGCGTGGACGAATCGCAGATACACAATGCAGATGGTGATCCAGTTGACCAGGGTAGAGATGGAGACGAGATCCTGCAGCCAGGTGAAGACTGTGGTAGCCGAGTCGGACAGGGTCATGTATCCCAGGGCCATGAAGAGGCCATAGAGGGAGACAGCGACATAGGGGATACCAAATCTGTTGATACGCAGGAACATGGACGGGGCTTGGCCTTGAGATGCCATTCCGTATAGGATTCTGGAACCGCCGAGCATGTTGGAGTTACCCGCTGACCAGGCCGAAGTGAGCACGACAGCGTTGACGATGGATGGCACAACCTTGATGCCTGCGTTTTGGGCAGCAATGACAAACGGCGACATGGAAGCGTCTCCCGTCCATGGTACTAGCTTCTTGTCGGTAGACGGGACGACCAAGCCAATCATGAAGATGGTCACGACGTAGAAGAGGGCGATGCGGATCAAGATACGTCGGGCAGCCATGGGGATAGACTGACGGGGGTTCCTCGTCTCAGCAGCCGCCAGCGTGATGTTCTCTATGCCCGAGTAGGCGTAAAGCGCATTGTTCAGCGTCTTCCAGAAGCCCAAGAACCGGCCAAGAGACCCAGCGATGCCGAGGTACTGAACCATGGGCCCGTAGGGGCTTTTCCAGTACTCGAAGCCGATGGCCTCACCTTTTGGACCACCACCACAGGTAATAACCAGAGCCATGATATTGACGCCAACAATGAGCATGATCTTGATTATGGAGAAGCCAAACTCGAGCTCGCCGTAGATGCGCACGGCCAGTAGTGAACTGACAATCATGGGTATGCCGAGCACGGTGATCCAGATGGCGCTGTTGATGGTGACCCAGTACTCGATGATGACGGCCGCCGCGACAATCTCGGCGGGGATGGAGACCGTGTATGAGTAAACTTGATTCCATCCGTTGGCAAATGCAAGAGCAGGGTCGCAGAAGAGCTCGGCGTAGCGAATGACACCACCACTGAGAGGCGCCAGAGCACCCATCTCGCCAACGCCGCAGACGACACTCGAAACAGCCAAGCCAATGATCAGGTACGCCAGGAACGCACCGAGTGGACCAGCATAGGCAATGGCTCGCCCAGAGCTCAGGAACAGACCAGTGCCGATTGTGCCTGCCAGGGCAATCATCTGAATGTGTCGTTGATGTAGACCCTGCCTGAGCTCGTTAGACTCCACGACCGTTCCAGCTATATTCTCGACATCGCTGTCCCGCCGCGTGTCAGTTGCAGGACCACAGAGTTTCTTTTCCGAAGGCATAGCGTCGACTTTGGGAAGCTGGGGCGAAGTGTCGTGAGTTGACATTTGGCTTCTGCCAAGACAGGAAAAGGAGTTGTATTGGGGACTGCTGCACCAGCAAGCAATTGAGCAAGCAAGCAAAGCAGAGAAAAGAAAACCGAGTCAAGCTAAGATGGTTTCTTCTGTTTCTTCTGGGAAACGAGATGAATGGAGGATCTTGACCATTTGTTTCCCCGTATTACGAAACGTTTTTATGTCTGCCACAATTGGCCACGGCTTATCAGTAAGGTAGGCCTAGGACCCTAGGTAGGTCTGGGGAAGTTCTGGCTAGGGCGATAGCTGCAGATCAGACCCGGGGTCGACCGGCTATGGAGATATGAAGAGCGCGTTGAGGTCAGATTGGCTGTCTTTGACTCCTTGAAAGTGTAGAGCCCTGTAATCCTGTATGCTATGGTGCTCCCACCGTGGTGAGCGATATAGCGTTAGCGGCATTGTCAACCGGGGCCGGAACCATTTACCCAAATTGGGTAATGCCGGCCCGGTGGACCCCGAGTCCGGTCTATCTAGTCGTATACAACCATTCCCCAACAAAAGCCGACAAATCCGAGCGAATTCGATAGCACGCTCCTCTAAATAAAGTTCAGCTAAGCTGAAACAGTTTATGCCTCCAGATAACCTCCATACATAACATACCTGAGATACTGATCTTGATTCTGTAAGCAAACTTTCATCACATCACAGCGCAATTATGGCCATCTCAAATGGTAACACATCTCGCACCGCCGGTACGCCCAAGTGCATGCCCATGCCAGACCCAGCGCCATGCTTCTGGCAACAACAGCAGCCACAGGATGTGACTGAGCTCCGCGACCACCGCTCTTCAGAGCAGCTACTTGACTACAGCGACATCGTCATCATCGGCGCTGGATTCGCAGGACTCAGCACAGCGCACCACCTCGTCCGCGATGCCGGCGCCACGTCTATCTGCATCCTCGAGGCCAGGAGTATCTGCTCTGGCGCCACTGGCCGCAACGGCGGACACTGTAGGCCAGACCTCTACGGCCATATTCCCACCTACATAGATCGAGCCGGCGAGCGCGCTGGCGCTGAGATTGCCGAGTTTGAGATTGCCAACCTGCGCGCCATCAAGAAGATCATTGATGAAGAGAAGATCGATTGCGACTTCACTCTTACCCGATCCATTGATGTCTGGTGCAACGAAGACTCAGCCAAGAAAGCAGAGGCTGTCTACCAATCAATGGTGTCTCACAACTTTGAGTATATGGATGATGTTGTGTTTTATACAGGCGACAAAGTAGAAGGCGTAAGTGGCCCGAATACCAGCCCAGATTGTTTTGTCTGGGGACCACATGCGTTGATGAAGATATCTACTGACTAAGCCATCTTTATAACAGATCTGCGGTGTCAAAGGCGCTGTTGCATGCGCAAGCTTCACGGCCGGGACCATGTGGCCCTTCAAATTCTTGATGCACCTCACAAGACAACTCCTCACCGCAGGCGTCAACGTCCAGGCACATACACCTGTCACCTCCGTGACGCCAGACCCCTCGGGTGACGGCTCGTTCATCGTCGAAACGCCTCGTGGCAAGACACGAGCAGGCAAGGTCATCCACGCTAACAATGCCTATGTCTCAGCGCTTCTCCCGGAATACAGCAAAAACATCATCCCCTGTAAGGGCATTTGCTGTCGTATCACCGTCCCAGAGGGAACCACGGCGCCGCTATTAAACAACTCATACATCACGCGCACCAAGGATAACACACTCTCGTACTTCATCCCTCGACACGATGGTAGCATTATCGTGGGTGGTGCTGCATCTGTTTTTCGGCCTTTCAAGGAACAGTGGTATGACAATGTGGACGACAGTGTCCTTATCGACTCTGCAAAGGACTACTACGAGGACTACATGCAGCGAACCTACCGCGGCTGGGAAGAGACTGGTGCCAAAGTGAGCAATATCTGGACCGGTGTCATGGGTTACTCATATGACTCAAATCCACACATTGGTAAAGTTCCCAGCAAGGATGGGCAATTCATCGTTGCTGGGTTTAATGGACATGGCATGCCTGTCATCTGGTTGGCAGCCAAAGAGCTGGCTCAGATGGTATCCCAAGGGACTCAATTTGAGGAGACGAAACTGCCTCGCTTGTTCCAGACAAGCCAGTTCCGCATTGACCGGGCACAGAGTGGTAAGGAGGAGGATGGTGATATTATAGGCACTGGAAATTTTACTACTACAAAGCCATAGCATAAGAACTGAAACCGATAGAACGCATGTCAACTGTATATAAACTCCCACCACATGAAAAGATCTGGAGCCAAGTCTAAGTTAAGAAAAGCATTCCAGTTACTAACTCCCTTGACTGCTATATTATTAAATAAATAAGCATAGTATTATAGCTATAATATATGCTAGGCGGGGAAGACCTAATTAAGCTAGGGACTAAAGGGGCTAAGCTTTATCCCTACTAATCCTAGGGACTAAGAATAGAATTAGCTAGTCTTCCCTTAGATTAAAGTCTTGCCCTTTACCCGTTTCTATCACCGGTCCGAGGTCCGCGTGGTCATATCGCCCTGGTGCTCTATGCTAGTCACCCCTTCAACCCCATATTAATGCTCTGCAACCAGACCTACGTAGATCAGGGTCTCTCTCCGCCTCTCCGCCATGCATAAAATCGATTGGAGTGAATTTACCGTTTGGAGTCGAGGAAAAGTGGGCTCAAGGGTGTGTGTGATAGGGATACCGGTGAACCGGGCCGGACACCTCGGCATAGCATCCGGAAATGCCGGCGCAAAACGAAGCGCCGATGAATAAGTTATCACAGGAGGAAATAAATATCTGAGGCAGGTAAGTTATAGCAGCAGCTATCTGATTCAATGCTGCGGATTCTCTTTGAGTCTTTTTGCCTGCTTCTGCTTCATCTATTCGTCCCTCTCTTCGACTAATTACACGATGAGACTTATCGTCAGACCAGACGCCGTCACATCAGCGGCATATGTGGCCAGGTATATTATAGGTCAGTTGCGACGATGGCATCCCTTTGCCATCATCCTTGCCTGTTCCGGCCGTTCTTTGTCAATGTCTGTATTGTGTCTGACCATCATGTCGCCTAGATCGTATTCGCACCTTCCAGCCTACGTCAGAGAAGCCTTTCGTTCTTGGTCTCCCGACAGGGGGTAGTCCGCTTGCAGTATATGAGATCCTCGTAGATGCGTACGACGCTGGTCGTGTTTCTTTTGAGCATGTCATCACGTTCAACATGGTGGGTACGTTCACCGACAGGGAAGAGTGCAAATTGACCAAGTACGGGCGTGCCAGGACGAGTACACCGGATTACCCAGAGACCATCCCGAGTCATATCACAGCTTCATGTTCCGCCACTTGTTTTCCCGGGTAAACATCAAGCCTGAGAACGTTCATATCCTCGACGGCAACGCCCCCGACCTCGACGAAGAATGCACTAGGTATGAGGCCAAGATCAAGGAAGTTGGGGGCATTGAGCTCTTCTTCGGCGGCGTTGGGCCCGATGGTCACATTGCATTCAATGAGCCGGGCTCGAGTCTCGCCTCTAGGACAAGAGTGAAGACGCTAGCCATGGACACAATCCGTGCCAACTCCCGCTTTTTCAACGGAGATATCCACAAGGTGCCCCAGATGGCGCTGACCGTGGGTGTCCAAACTATCATGGAGGTAAGTACCTGCTATGGCTTGTGTGTATCCCCAGATCAGAATCTGACAGTCCTTGTTGAAACGCCAGGGAGGTTGTCATAATTGCCAATGGCGTGACCAAGGCAGTTGCGGTTCAGAAGGCCATTGAATGCGGAGTTAACCACATGTGCACCCTCTCCTGTCTCCAGATGCATCCCTTCTCTATGGTTGTAGTCGACGAGGACGCCACTCTCGAGCTACAGGTCAAGACAGTCAAGGTACATTTGTTCGGCTTTGAGTAGCTGTCAGAAGTATGGATAATGGTGCTAACAGGATACTCAGTACTTCAAGAACATTGAAAAGGTCGGGCTCGGTCGCGGCTTCGAGCAGAAGATTCCCCTCCGGCTGCGTAGCTGGTCGCTGGCTAGCCCCCCGCAGACTCCAGACAGCAAGACGCAAGACAACTTTGATGAAAGCTTGGTGGACCTAACACCGGACAACATGTCTTCGAGGATGGAATCTTGGCCTGTGGCATACACGTGAATTGTCAGAACTGGATATTGGTGTCAACATTATCGTCTTTGGCGTTCCGTCATTGTACTGAGAATAGAGATGGGTTGGCTTATTAGAGGCGCCTTGGATGACAGCATTGAACTCGTATGCAAATCGACACCCTCGAATTGGTAGTCCTGCTGCGATAATGTATTGCGTAAATCAGTATCTTTCGTCGCGTACTCCAAGCTTCAGATTTGATTATCGTATGGCAACATGTCAAACCCAGACTGCAAGCTGCCCTGGTTGAAGATGAACCAAGAAGTGTCAAACTCTCCATCAAACTGGAAACCGCCTTCATTTCCCATGACCGGAGTATGCAAGGATTGAAGCTTCTGCTCCAGTCTGCTCGCTAGCAGGCTATGGACATTGGAGCTCTCAGCGACAGATTCGCGCAGTTTGGCTAGATGGGCATTCACGTTCTCTAAATCTACGACGGGTCAGCGGAAAACCCATCAAGCCCTTGTCTGCAGGGGATGGCATACCATCAGGCTCTCCAACTCCGCCCTCTACACCCTGAATCACAATCAAGGCGGCCCAAGTGATGACAACCAAGTCAAAATTAGACCAGATGGAGTGATCAGTCAGCTGGAGCTTCACAGCTTCTCGAGCAGAGACGAGAAGCTCATGCTGTTCCTTTGGCGTCGAGTCCGAGAACAGATCGCTCCCTCTCGCAGGCAGGTATACCGACAGCACCAAAACACGGTGGAGGACATACTGCCGGATGGCTAGCCGTCTCTCGCCTTCGGGGTCATCCTGTCGGGCTCCAAATTCGACGAGCCAGTCATCCAGCTGGCGAGCCCAGTCGCGGATTACTGCCGCGTCGACGCCACTGAAAGAGACTGCAACGGAGTCGGCTGGCCGTGTTATTCTAGGTGTCTCGCTCGACAGGCCTGACCATATGGTTGGGAGACCCCTTCCTGCGAAATGCGTTAAACCAGTGTGCATCATGCGGGAGAGTCGGTAGATATGGTCTTGTGGGGATATGCGAAGGCATGGAAACGGAGCTACAATAGGTACCACTGGGCATGAGAGGTGGACAGATGCATGTTCCAGATCGACAATCTCCAAAGGTTAGTGAACGGGAGATAGGAGCCGAAGGGCGGTTGTCAAGTTACCTGGAGACCCGTGAAAAGCCTCTGCCATTCCAGGGAGGATTCGCCCGTACTCGGTGGACAGTGCTCGAGAATCAGCCGATAAGCCACGGAAATCCAAATCCCCGTCTCCTTACTTATGCCTTCTCTTAGTAAACCGGCGAGAAGAATGCCCAGGATTGTCTGAAATGCCCATTCTTCTGATTGTTTCGGCTCCGTGGGCTCACGGCCGATGATGCTCGAGGGAACACAAAGCTGTGAGATGGCGATGCATAAAACGGAGAAGTAGTCTGGGGCCAGCTCAGCATCAGCCGGGGCGCCTCTTATGCTAGAGCAGTATAACATGGCAGCAAGCATTATCGGAGTTGGCGACGAGAAGGTTTGTTTTCTTGGGAGAAAGTGAAGCCCAAGCATTGCGTCGTGAAAACTGGCCGAGTTGTGGATGTAAGTTACAGACCACCGAAGGGTATAAGGAAGGTCAAGGAGACCTACGTCGACCACAAACGCTTGATGAGCGACTGATTCCATATCTTGAGGTTGGCATCTTCGGAACAGGTCGACTTCAGAGCCTGGATGGAGTCGGATAGAGGTCTGAGGACAGCATCGTCAAAAGTCTCCTCCTCGCCATCCCGCAGTGGAGTTTGACTCGTGTTGCTTTGCGCAACTGTAGTGTTTATACCGGGAAGGCCCACATGCTCTTCTATCCTCCTCAGCCTCCACAGAATTTGCTCGTTGAGAGATTGGCCTTCCGCTTCGGAAGCTGCTGGGAGCGTGGCCGGTCTCGGAACTGTGATTTCGAACGAGGCAGCCTGTAGGAATCGAGTATTGCTTAGCCTAGGCTGAGAAAGTGCCAGAGTCCATCGTATGCGCAGAACCGACGCTACAAGACTATGAAAACGAGATGGAACCATTTGAATACCTACATTTGCCCGGGGAAGAAACACGCATTCGGTCCCGGCTCGAGAGCACCTTCGACATGACGATGCCCCATGGTCAACCCGGCATTTCATCTAAACAATCAAGCAGTATGAGTGAGCAAATGTCCGTACTTGGAGCTCCAGGCGACGCAGAATTTGTGCACGGCACCTTTTGGCGTCGACAATTGACTACAGGACCGGGTCAGCACGTCTGTGGATATGGTCAAGCGCCCCATCCGGGACCCCTTGCTTACCACAGGCCTTGCGGGACCTGGCTTCAGGAAGGACTTCCAGAGCGGGCCCCCGCAATCTGGAGCCGTCTTGGCCGTCCATGCTCCCGGATGTCGCGTGATGTCGCGTCCAGCCGCTGCAGTTTGGGAGAGGGTGACGAGAAAATGCCACACCGGCGATCAGGCTGTTTTTACCGGATGGGCCGGGTCCCGACCTCCTCACCCCTTATTTCCCGTTCATTTCCGAAGGCTCGGGTCAAATGACTCGTTGCTGATAGGGCAACGGGCGTTTTTCTGCGATTGGCCAAGGTCGATATGGGGACCGGCGATTGCGGGCCGACATTGCCGGTCCTGCTCCGAAGGGACCGACCGGCCGTATGCATCGGAATGCCCTTGCCTGGTGGAATTCGCGAACGACTCAACCTGCAACTGGTATTCCGTGTCACCTGACAGGAGTTTCCCCTTCCACAACCGCCCCTACGCGTACCTCGTTGTAATCCAAATACCAGCTCAGACTAAGGATCCTTCCTTGTTCTCCCGGGCCCATGCATGATATTTCCCGAAACTAGCCATGGTCCAACCCCCTGACGTTCTTGGCTGGGCCAAGGACATCGCTCAGGAATTCAATATTGACGCTGCCAAAATTCGGGAGGCTAATATTCATTTTATAAAACAACTCAGTAAGTTAGAAGACTACGAGAGGATGTATTCGTCCCATACCTCGTCTCAAACAATACTGACACCCGAGACAGAGGACGGGCTCAGGATAGAGGATGCTTCGTTATTGCAAGTTCCATCCTTCGTCACCAAGCTCCCTGATGGAACCGAAAAGGGTGTCTGCATCGCCATTGATCTCGGTGGAACAAACCTGAGGGTCTGCTCAGTTGATCTGCATGGCGATTCAACGCTCTCCGTCATCCAGTCCAAAGCCGCGATCCCCCAGGAAATCATGACTGCGGACACTTACAAGACTCTGTTCGGATTCATTGCCCAGCATACGGAATCATTCATGCAAGGACACATGCCTGATGCTATAGATCGATGGCAACAGGTGCTGAGGACCACACCGGACAGAATAGATGAAAGGGTCAGGCGGGAGCACTTTTACTCACTCGGGTTCTCCTTCAGTTTCACCTTTCGCCAACGGGCCATCAACCAGGGAACCCTCATGTACTGGACCAAATCCTTCAACGTCAAGGACGCCATCGGCCGGGACCCATGTGCCATGTTACAAGAAGCCCTGGATGAGCGATCCCTCCCACTCACTGTGACTGCTCTTGTCAACGACACGGTCGGCACGCTAGCTGCCAGAGCATACTGTGCTCCTACCCAGGGCAAAACTCTCCTGGGTGCTATTTTCGGAACTGGTACAAACGGAGCTTACATGGAGAAAGTGTCGGACATACAAAAGCTGGCTTCCAATGGCATGGTCAAAGACGGCCTTCGGGATCAGCACATGGCATTGAATACGGAATGGGGTGGTTTCGATAGGGATCTGGAAGTGCTCCCAATCACACGATACGACGAGGAGCTCGACCGCAACTCGGTGAATCCCCAAGATCAGCACTACGAGAAGCGCATCTCTGGATTGTACCTGGGTGAGTTGTTACGAAGGGTCATCCTGGCAGGAATTGAAGCCGGCGTTCTGGCTTTAGAAGAGCCACCCAGCTCTCGCCTTCACTCAGCATACTCGATCGACAGTTCATTCTTGTCAAACATGCTGCAAGATTCGAGTCCTCAGCTTGACGATGCAAAACAGCACATTGTTCAGGTTCTTGGAAGTCGGATGCCGACAACTGCCGAGGCTGAGAGCCTTAAGATAGTGGCCGAAGCCATTGGCAGAAGAGCGGCTCGACTCTCAGCTGTCGCGGTCGCGGGGGTGGTCATACAGTCTGGGAGACTTGATTCTCAAGACAAACCGGCCATCGCGAGCCGATCCGGGGCTTTCACAAGCATGTTTCCCACTCGACTTCTCCAGGCCGGGCTTGACTTGCTTGGTCGATGGATGAAAGGACGCCCCCCCGCACCAAAAGACCTGCTCAAGTTGAAGAGAAAGGGCCTGTGTGGCGCTGACGGTGGATGTATGAGCAGCACCATTGATGTCGGTGTGGACGGATCTTTGTTTGAATTCTTCCCTGGCTTTGAGGGAAACTTGCGGGCGGCATTGCGTGAGATTCCGGAAATCGGGCTGGCTCACGAGGCAAGGATCAGTATGGGAGCGGCCGAGGATGGAAGCAGTGTAGGGGCTGCGTTGATTGCAATGTTGAGCGGGCAAGACAATACTCTATAGAATGGAGACTGGCGTTCTTCTCTTATAGGAGATTAGACTGAGCAAGAACAGTACGCGATGAATATTTTTGAGACATCAATCATGTCTTTTGCATATGGTCCGCACGAACCATGGCAATTGTGTACTTTAAAGGATAAAGAATGAACCAAAGGCTAGCTTCGTCATGTTCCACTACGGATGACTCCCCTATCCAAATCCTAGTCGAGATTAGAATTGCTTTGGCCTCTCGTTCACGTCGAACTCAAAGCTGGGCATGGGGTGTTGCAATTCTACTGGGCAATAAAATATTATAAAGATTTCATATAGATTCTATCTCGTGTCCAAGCACTGATCCAGTTGGAAAGGCGAATTCTCGAGCCACCTCGTCTCTTGCCGGCATATGGTTGCCCAAACCCAAGTCATGGTTCGGTTATTTATCTTGCTTAGGGCAAGGTTTTCGGCTCATCTTATGCGATCTCTAGATCCAGCGTCAGCGTAGGCTTATTAACAAAACCAGCAGGCATAATGAGCTGCCGAGACGGTGGCAGCCAGGGCGGCGAGGCCCAGAGGCGCCAAAGCTGTGATGTGCATGTTAACGAGAGGAGAGGAGGAATTGGCTTCTAAACCGACCGGGCCTGTTGAGGCGGCTTTCGTAACAATGAAGCTGGGTTCAATCAGAAGCATCAAAAGCCCAGGATCGGCGGAGGGATGCGCGTTATATACATGGCGCTTCACCAGACTGTTACTACTTGACGCCTACACAAACCTGGCTTCCAACTAGTCCTGCAGCTGCTGTTGGCCTCGGAGATGATGCCACCCAGTCAATGATCTTCCGACCCATCCATTCATGCTATCTTGCGGACTGCCCCCTCGGCTCATGAGCCCCAAGACCCCACACGGAGCATCGACAGAGTAGGACTAGGTCGCGGGGACGTGAGGGGCGTATCAACGGCTTTGGCAATCCCACGACTACGCTGGCTCTCTTCGGCGCCAGGGATCCCCACCCGGGCCGGATTTGACCGGCCACTTTCGCTGTGATAAGCCATCCCCCGACGATAGCGTGATAGGCATGTCCCCGTATCTATCAAGTGGGTTCCTCCAAGGGTTGAGTCGCTCTGGGGAAGCTTGAGAGGGGATACACACGCGACACTGCGGGCGGGCGCGAGGTGGTATGGTAAGGATATAATTCCCCATTCTCCTCTGTCCTCTGTCAGCATCACGCAGAAAATCATCGAGTATATAGACCAGGGCACCCATCCACAGCCTCGTCCGAGCTCTTCGACACGAGTTTGTTCCGCCAGTTTGTTGTACCGCCCCCTCGCCCGTTTCAACTCGGCCGTCCCCTATCTGTCAATCGCAAATTTTTCCAACATGGGTTCTCCTGACGAGGTCGGCGCCAGCACCCGCGCCAGGAGCGCCGAAGAGACCAACATCAAGCAGACCATGGATGCTGACGAGCTCCGTTTAGCTCAGATGGGCAAGTTGTCCACTCAAGCAGGTTTTTATTTAATTTAGGAATTCCTCTGACCAATTACCAGGCCACACTCAGGAGCTTCAGAGACACTTCAGCACGCTGAGTCTGATTGGCCTGGCATCGACGACCACCATCTCTTGGACGGGTCTCGGCCTCGGCTTGATCACTGAGATTGGTGCTGGAGGCCCCGGCGCGGTCATCTACGGCTTTATCCTCGTGACGGTGTTGCAATGCTTTCTCGGCGCATCTTTGGCCGAGTTTGTTTCCTCTTATCCCACTGAAGGAGGCATGTATCACTGGATTGCTGCTGTTGCTCCCAGGCGAGCTACTGGGGTTCTAAGCTTCTTCACGGGATGGTTCAGTGTCCTTGGCTGTAGGTGCCAACCATTGTGGTTTCAACTGGTCGCCTTGCGTGCTGACTTGCTTCGAGGGATCTTTACCACCGCCTCTACCAACCTCATCTTTGCGCAGATTGTCATGGCCCTCATCGCTCTGTATCATGAGACGCTTGAGATCAAGGCCTGGCAGACTTTCATTGTCTACCAGGGCCTCAACCTCATCACGGCGGCTGTTGTCATGTTTGGAAACAAAATTATCCCCGGCTTGAATAGGTTCTCGCTCTTCTACCTTCAAATCGGCTGGCTTGTGGTGCTGGTTACTGTGGTTGCCTGCGCTCCGTCTCACCGAAGCGCCGACTTTGTCTTCAAGACTTGGATCAACAATACCGGCTGGGAGAACCAGGTCATCTGTTTCATCACCGGTCTCGTTAACCCCCTCTACAGTCTTGGAGGTTTGGACGGTGTTACTCACATCACTGAGGAGATGCCCAACGTGAGTGACAGCTTGAAACAAGTGACCTGACTCTTTTTGATCGTCATGAGCTGACCGAGTGTCTTCAGCCCTCTCGAAACGCTCCTTTGGCCATTGCCATCACTCTCACGATTGCCTTCTGCACCGGCCTCACTTATCTGGTCGCCCTCATGTTCTCCATCCAGGATTTCGATGCTCTGTCCGAGACAAACACTGGCTTGCCTCTCGCTGAACTCTTCCGTCAAGTCACCGAAAAGGCCGGCGGTGCTTTTGGGCTTATATTCATTTTCTTTATCGCTCTTGGACCGTGTGTGGTCTCCTCCCAGCTTAGCACTGGTCGCATCTTTTGGGCCTTTTCTCGCGATGGTGCCATGCCGTTTTCCAAAACGTAAGCGTAGTCTGCCCGGAATACAGTGTTAACAGGGCAGCGCTGACAGCGGCATCAGATGGTCCAAAGTCCACTCCCTTCATCAGATCCCCTTCAACTCTCAGCTTGCCGTCACGGCGATCATCGCTGCTCTGGGATGCCTCTATCTCGGCTCGTCTACGGCGTTCAATTCCCTTCTTGGTAGTGCGGTCACGATCAACAACATCTCTTACATGATCCCTATCCTTACCAACCTGCTTACCGGACGAAAGAACATGCACCGCGGGGTTTTCCACATGGGTCCTGTCCTCGGGCCCATTGTAAACACCGTCACAGTGTGCTGGCTGGCATTCGCTATTATGTTTTTCTCGTTCCCCTACGTCATGCCTGTCGAGGTTAACAATATGAACTATACCTGTGTTGTGGTCGGCGGTTTGGTTATTCTGGTTGGAGCCTGGTGGTTTAAGGCTGGAAAGGATTACTCAGAGAAGATACTTAAGGCGAAGGAGCTATAAGAGGCTATCTAAGAGCAGAAGCCTTTAGCTTTACGTAGCTTAAATATATTACCCGCAGTCTTGCCTATTACTATTATTTATATTATACTAACGCGAATATAAATAACTACTAGCTATGCTAATCTACCCCTATTACTTATAAAAACTATTAGTTAAGCTATTAATAGTTTTTTTCTATAAGGGAATTTTTTATATTAATAGACTATAAGGTAATTAAAATTAAGGTCTAAAAGAATCTAAACGCTGCCCCGCTAATATATAATCTACTATATTACCCCTTAATACCCTCTCTATCTTTAACTATCTATAATAATAGCAAATAATATCTAATAATAATAATATTTTCTTAATTATTTATATAAATCGCGCGCTAAATTAGGATTTTAATAAAATAACCCGAGCCCTTATTATTCGCGAGGTAAAGATAAAAAGGTCTTATTATAATATCGCTATTAAGGCAAGCTATATACCTCCCCATAGATAAAATTAATAAAATATTACCTCTAAGTAGCTTAATAATACCCTTAACCTAGCCCCTAAGCCTATTATTAAGCTATAAAATAAAGATAATATTAATACCCTTACCCCTATCCCTCTTATAAGTATAGAAAAAATATAACTTAATACTTATATCTATGCTACTTAGGAGATATATTAGCTAGCCTATAAGAAGGCCTAGCTTAAGGAGCTAAAAATAAGGCATAAACTAAGATTTAACCCCTATAATATATTTTCTATTATATTTATTCCCTATAATAATAATACTTATATAAAAAATATATATTATATTTAAGGAAAGCCTAATATTAATACCCTCTCTTATAATAAGAAATTATAGACCTAATTATAAACCTTCCTTAATAATCTTAATATATATTTTTTTATAGAACTTAATTACTTTATTTATAATTATTAAAAAGCGCTATATATTAATTAATACTTAAAAGGGGCCTTAAAATAATAATAAGCTATTTATATTTATATTACTTAAGCTAATTAAATTAAAGATATTACTTAGGCTAATTTTAAATAATAAATTAAGAATATTATTATTAATAATAAAACTTATTACCTTAATATTATTATAAAGCTTATATATTACCTTATATAATAAGGTTAATCTTTTAATAATTTTATTAATACCTATAAAGATATTAAGGCTAAATTCTTATATTTATTTCTTAATTCCTTCTAAGTCTATTTTATAATATAAAAATTAATTCTTACGCTTAAAGTATAGCTTATTAATTATAATATACTTATTACTTAAGATACCTTTATTAATATAAGAATCTAGGCTAAGATTATTATTAAGAAAAATACTTTTTATTAAAATATTAATATACCTCTAAGAGCTTTTATTATATTATTTATTAAGATTATGCCTATTAATAATAAGATATTAAATATAATAAAAGAGAAATATAATATAAATTACTATAAATATAATAAAAATAATTATATTTATTTATTATATTTATACCTTAACTATATAACCTATAGCTCCCTTAAGTATATTACTATAAAGCACTAAGAAAGCTATTCTTTTAATACTCTTAATAACTTAAACTAAGAACTTATAGCTCTATATATTATTTCCTCTTAATAATAAAAGCTAGATTAAACCTAGCCCTAAGTATAATATAATTAATTATATCTCTAAGTATTAATATAGCTAAGGGGCTAATAAGAAGATATAAAGATATTATTAGATTATAGCGCTAATTAGAGCGCTATTTACCCTTAGTTCTTAAATAAAAAAGATAAATAAAAGATAATACCTATAGAAAAGGCCTACTATAAGGCAATAAATAAGAGCTAAATAGCTTATCTAAGGTATATTAATATTATAATTAAGATAATTAATAATATTAAGATAGCTCTTATATAGTACTTATATTTTTATATTATAGATATTAATAATAAGGATATTATCTTAAGGTACCTATAAATATAAAAAATTAAGCTATTTATCTTAAGCTAAAAAAAAAGAATTTAAATATATCTCTTAATTAAGAAAAGCCTTTAAATAGTTTTATTTAAAAAGAGAGCGCGCTATAAGGCATAGAATATAATTACTATATTTACCTTTAAGATCTATACCCTTAATTTTATTATAGACCCTAAATTATAGATAATTAGACTTAATAAACTAATATACCCCTAGGGGTATCCCTATAATAAAAGCTTCTTAGAAATTTCTTAGAAATACTTAGAATTTTACCCTAAGTTCTAAGATATTTTTTTTATCTTAGAGGCTAAGAAACTAAGGCCTTTAAATAAATATACCTATGCTATTAATATTAAACCTAGGAAGATATTACCTTAGGGACCTATTTATAGCCTAATAGAGAGAGAGTTAGCTATACTCTATAAATATATTTTAAATATGCTTTAAAAGGGCTAGATCTAAAGATTAATTAATTTAATTAAAGCCTTTATTTTTTTATCCCTAAAAAAAGAGATAAATTATATCTTTATATTAATTATTATAGCTTAAATATTATTATAATAAAGAATTATACCTTTTTATTATTTATTAAAGAAAGTCTTAATTAGCTTATAAGAGCTTATATCTATATAAAGCTTAACCTTAAAGATATTTATTATTAACTATAAATTAAGGAAAAAAATAAATAAAAAATAGCCTTTTATTATTATTATAGATATTATAAATATTAGGTTATACTTTTTAGCCTTATTAATATACTTATTATTTTTTAATAATTTATTAATAATACCCTTAGGGACTTATTTAATAATATTTATATTATATACCTTAATAATATCTTAATATATAATAATAATCTAATAAATTATATAAATTATATAAAAAATATATTATAAAAACTATAAAATATAGGGCTATATATAAACCCTAAGAAATATATCTTTAATATTAATTAAGTTAAATATTTTAGATTTATTATTACCCTTAAAGGAATTATTATAAATTAAGAATAAATAATAGCTATATAAGACTAATCTCTTTTTAATAATATTTAAGATATATTATAATTTCTTAGCTTTATAGGATTTTATAAGAGGTTTATTAAGAATTATAGCCTTATTATTATATTACTAAGTAATATAATAAAAAAATAATTTAAAGGGATTATTAAGCTTAGTAATAGCGCTATAAAAGCTTTTAAGTAGCTTAAATATACCTTTTAGATTATTTTTATATTAATATATTTTAACTTATTAGCCTTAATTAAAATTAAGATAAATAGATTTAGCTTTATAATAAGGGTAATTGTCTTATAAAAGAAAAAAGATTATTAATACTTAGTTATATATTATTTTTATAAGCTTATTAATATAAAGACTTATTATAAAGTACTTAATATAAAGCTATTAGCTATCTTAGAAGCCTTTAAGGCTTAAAGATAATTCTTATTATATATTAAAGAAGATATAAAGGTATTAATAAATTACCTTAATTATTATTACTTAGTAATAAAATTAAAGCTTTTACTTAAGTAAATAAAAGTATTAAATAATTTAAACTTATATTACTTTATAATTATATATTAGCCTAGGTTATTTAACCCCGCGGATAGCCTCTTATAGCGCCTTAATTATAGGGATAAAATAGCTATTAATAAAAATACTATATTTATCTTATATAAATTCTTATTAAAGTTTAAAGATAAAAAGATATAAGAAAATAGGCTAATAATAATATTAGATTAGCCTAAAAGAATATTTAAAGTAATAAATAAGGTTTTAATTATAATAAAATAAATAGCCCTAGATAAAAATAGACTAAGAGAACTAAGATACCTTAAGAGATATAATATATTATTATAAAATAATAGCCTAATAGCTAGGCTATAATTAATATATATCGCGGTAATAAGAAAGAGAAGAGACTTATCTAAAGAAAATCCCCTTATAATAAGACTTTATATTACTTAGGAATTTAACCTAATCTCTATATTAAAATAAAAAAATCTTCTCGCTATTAATATAAATAAAGCTAGAAAGAAAAATATAAGTTAAATACTTAATAATAAGAATATTATCTAATATAAAGGGAAAATATATATACCCCTAGGATTAAGAAATATTATTTTATTATTTATATATAATAATATAGCTATAAGGTATTAAAGAATTAATAAGATATTTTAATAATTTTAAATATAATATTATTAGCCCTTTATAAAAAAAGATATTAAAAAATATATTAAGATATATATAATCTATTAATATATAAAGCCTTAATAATATTACTTATATAGCGCCTTAATACCTTTATTAATATCTATATACTTATAATAAGAAATCTTAATAGACTTTATTATAGACTTATTAGAGGTCTATAGTAATAAAAACTTTATCTATAATAATATACTAATAGTTATAGATTACTTTATAAGATATACTTTATATATCCTTATAATAAAGCGCTTAATTAATAATAGCCTTATTAAGTTATTTCTTAAAAATATCTTTAAGAATTATAGGCTACTTAATAAGATTATTATTAATAAAGGCTTTTTTTTTATAAATAATTTCTAAAAAACCTTTTATTATTTATTTATTATAAAGTAGCTCCTTAATATTACTTTTTACCCCTAGATAAATAAATAAACTAAGAGAATAAATTAATTATTAGAATATTACTTAAAGGCCTATTATAATTAAGACTAATCTAACTAAGTTAATTAATTATACTTAGTATAATATATATATAATATTAGCTATTATAGCTCTATTAATATAAGCCTAGCTATAGCGCTATTAAGATATAAGCTAAGAGGACTATAATATATAGAAATACCCCTTTAATAAAGTATACCTATAGCTAAATATAGAGTAAGGCTATTTAAATAGAACTAAAAAGTAATAAAAAAGCTATTAAGTAAGGCCTAAGAATATTAAAAATAATAATATAATAAGAAGTAAGATAATTAAGTTAAGTTTAATAAAAGGGAATTTATATTATTTTTAATAAAAAATATTAAAATAAAGCGCCTTAATAAGAAATTAATAAATAAATATCTAGGCCCTTATAAGGTACTTAAGAAAATTAATAATTATAAGATAGCCTATAAATTAAAACTCCTTAAAAGTTTAAAAATATATAATATATTTCTAATCTCTAATCTAAAGAAATAATATAACTATAATAATAAAATACTAATATAGCTTAATAAGCCTATTAGGAATAAAAAAGTCTAAGAGATTAATTAAATCCTTAATTATAAGGGATTATTAAATAATAAAAAATTCCTTATAAAATAAAAGGGATTTAATTACTTAAAAGACTCTTAGGTCCTTAAAAAAGACTTCTTAAACCTTAATATTATTATATATTATAAATAATAACTTTATAGCTAAGGAGTAATATAAATATATAAGAAAGAGATTTTATTTAACTCCTAAGGGAAATAATAATATATTAGCTAGGTATTATAAAAATAAATAAATATTTATTTATTTATAACTATATAATAATACTTAAAATTAATTAAAATAAAAGTAAAATATAAGTAATAAAAAGAATATTATTAATAAATAATTACTTATTATTCTTATTATTATTCTTAGGGCTAAGGTTATTATAAAAAGTAGCTAAGCCTATATAATTAGGTAAGATAATAGCTCTAAGGGTATAACTATATAATATAAATATAATAAGGTTTTTAGCTAAAAAATAAATAATAAAAGTAAGGTTTATAATGGCCTTAAGTTATTCCTTAGCGATCAAAGCCTTATAAATAATAGCCTTATTACTTATATATAATATATTAGCCTTAGCCTTAAGCTAAGTAATATAAGCCTTATAGGTAGAATCTCTATAGGTAAGATAAATAAGTAAAATAAAAGTATAGATATAATACTTCTTAACCTCTTAATAGCTAAGTATTAATAATAATAATAAAGGGATTAAATAAATATATTTATAGTATTAGTATTAAAAGTATTATTATTAATCTAATTAATACCCTTAAGGGTAATTTATATATCTCTATATAAGGCCTTTTACTTAGTAATTATTTATAAAGTAATAAGTTAAAAGGACTTATAAAATAAAGAAATAATACTTTACCTTAATATACTTTTTACTTAGCTTTTAATAGCGCTTATAGTATATAAAATTAACGAAGTAATAAATTAATAATTACTAAGTACCTTATATATAACGATCGTAGGGTTCCTAAGGGATAAACCGGTCGTATTAGTTTATATTAATAAAAGAGAATATTATATAACCTTAAAGGGTAATATAAGTTATATCTAGTAATATACTTAAAGGTATTAAGTATAACTAAGTTATATTAATAGCTAGGGTAGCTAATATATAAGAAAATACTAATAAGTATATACTATATATAAAGATATTCTAATTAGATTATATTAGCTTAATAATCTTTAGTTATAATCTATTATTAATCTTATTAGGATTATTAAGGGATTATAATATCTTAATATAATCTAAGTATAATCCTTATTAATTAGTCCCCGCAGTAGATATTAAGTATAATTATATAAATAATAGAGTATATTAGTTATAATATAATATTTCCCCTCTAATAGTCTTATTTATAAAGCTATTTCCCGCGATCTTAGGTTTTTATTATAAATATATCTTAACTTAGATCTATAATTATTTTTTATTAATTATATCTAATTATCCTCTTTTTAAAAAATATCTAGCTATTATTAAGCTAAGTAATATTATTAATTATTTAGGTTTTAAGATTATATTATATTCTTTTTATTATTTATAGGGCCTTTATTATATAGCTTTACCTAAGAAATCTAATTATTACGGTAAATATATTTATTACGGCTATTCTTATAATATATTAAGAGATATATCTAATACTTATATATTCCTTTTTATTATTTATATTATTTTCTATTTACTTAGGACCTTAGTGACCTATATTATCTAAGAGTTAAATTATCTAGATTATAAGGAAGAATATACTAAGGAAGACTTTCTTTAATTATAATAAGAGGCTTAAGAAGCCTAGGCGAGAATAAATAAAGTTCTTATATAATTAATATATCTTTATTATTAGAAATATTAATTATATACTAAGGGTATAGAGATAATATCTTAGGGGCTTTAATCCTTAGATAAGTTAAAAGTAATAAAGAAAGCTAAGTTAAAGGCTATACTTATAGCATAGTTTATAAATACTATAGATATTATTAATTAGAGTGCTATTAGTCTTAAGCTTTTTTCTCTTATTAGCGTTATTAATAGAAATTCCTTAGGAGGTATTATATATTAATAAGGTATTCTAGGGGTTCTTATATATTTTTAAAGTCTAAGTAATCCTTTTATTTAATAAAATATATTATTTTATTATTAATTTTATTTATATTAAGAATAATTTTTATAATATATTCTTTTAATCTATTAATTTTAGCTTTTAGCTTATTATTAGTTTTAATTTAGATAATATCTTATATTAACTTAAGTAATAAGATATAAAAGATTAAATAGAGCTTAACCTTTATAAGGTATATTTTAATAAATTTATTTTAAGTTTTTTTATAAAGAGTTATTTATAAATCCTATATTATTAAGGTATATGCTTAAGTTATTTTTCCTTTAAGCTATCTGTCTTAGGCCTCTTAAAGTCTTTCTTTAATATATAGAACTATTATATAATTTATATAATTATTTATTATTATTATTATTTTTATTATTATAATATTTATATTTTATCCTTATAAATAAAGAGGTATTTTATATTTATTTTTACTTAATTTCTCTATTATAAATAAAAATTTAAGATCTTTATCTTAAGTTATTATTAAATATAAAAAATATCTTAATATTATAAGAGAATATTTAGCTAATTCTCTAATTAAAATATAAGTTATAATATTATAATTATAGGTACCTAAATATAAGGTTATAGCTCTAATTTAATATAATATTAAATAAGATTCTTTAATTTTTTTTTTAATAAAAACTTTAAAGTAATTAATCTTATAATTAATAACTCTATTATTATAATTAAAAGGTATTCCTTTAAGGTTATATATTATATAAGGCTTTTATTTATACCTCTATAATAGCCTAAGCTTATTTACTATTATAGGATTAAAATAATTTTATTTAGCTTTATTATTTATTAAAGTATTTAATTATTTTCCCTTAATTTTTACTTTTAATTCTAAGTATTATTACTTATATTCTTTATTTATAAAATAAAAGGCCTTCTTAGGTAATTTATTCCCTTATTTATTTACTTATTACCTTATATTAGATAAGGTAATTAGTTTTTTAATATTTATATAATATAATTAAAATAATTAAATTTATATTTATTATCTATATATACCTTATAATTATAATTATCCCTTATATTATCTTATTATTCTTAGAAATTATTATTTATTTATTAATTAATAATATTATGTTCTTTATATCTAATATAATTAATATAGTCTTATAAGAGCTTATCTATAAGTCCTTAGTTATCTTTAAGGTATAATTAGATTTTTTAATATTATTTTTTATCTCTAGGTTTTCTATTTTATATAAGGAAATTAAATCTTTTCTTAGTTATTTACTTAAATTAATTATATATAGCCTTAATATATAGCTTATATTATAGGTATATTTCTTTATTATAGAGGGCTATTTTAATATTAAGATAATTTTTATTTAAGTCTTATTCTTAATTAATTATAATTATATATATTATAATAATAAATTATTATCTAAGGGTAATTAATTTATTATTATTAAGGAAAAAATAGATATTAATTATATTAAGTACCTTATTTTATTCTTTAACTTTATATATATATATATTTTATAAATAACATATAATTTATTATTTAGTTTTTATAGCTATATTAAGAAATAATTATTTTCTTATTTACTTTAGATATATATATTATATTAATAATCTTTATAAGAAATCTATAAAATCTCTTTATACCTAGGGTATACTAATTAAATATATTTATTATCTTATATATTATAATATAGGCTCTATTAAGAGCCTATAGCTATTCTTTTATAATATACCCTAATAAGAATATTTTCTATATCTAAGTTATTATTTCTTACCTTTAGGATAAATATAATTTCTTAGTCTTTTGATATTATCTTAATAATTTATTTTTATTATTTATTAATCTTATAATTATATTATTTATATTTTTAGGTTATTTTATATAATCCCTTATTATATTATAAAGTAATAATAAAAATAGATTTATATTAATAATATATTTTATATTTTTTTACTTTATATTAAAGGTATAGCTTATTATTAAGTTAATAAAATAAAAGGATTAAAAAATAATTATTCTTTTATTTCTCCTCTAGGTATTCTTTATATCTATAAAATACTAAGATATTCCTTATATATATAATAGGTTTAGATATTATCTTATGCGCTAAATAATATTTTGAGGAGTCTAAGATCTTTAGTTATTACTTAATATAAGATATAGATATAGATATCTTATATATTTATTATATCTATATATTCTTAGGCTATTTAGATATATTATTCCCTAAGAATATTTTAATATTAATTATTTTTTATTATAGAATTATAAATAATATTTTTTTTTTATAAGTTATTATTTATTTTTTAATTATATGAATTTTAGATTCTTATAGTAATGAATAATTATTATATATAAGCTATATTAATATAATTAGGGTCTTTATAATACCTCTAAGGGTAATATAAGGCCTCTCTTTACTTATATATCGCGTTATATCCTTAGGATATATTAGCTTAATATTATAAGTATAATATTTTATTATATTAAATAAGGTTATTTTATTAATAATCCCTTCTATAGATAATAAAAGACATATTAATATTATATTTATAGCTAATAATCTATTCTTTATAATTAAATCCTTTAATAATAACTTTATTAAAATTAGCTTACTCCTAAGGGATTAATAATAATAGCTACCTAGGTTTTTATAACTTATTCTATTATATGATTATAATAATTCTTATACCTTAGGTCTTAATTAGCTTATTAATAAGTTCTAATAATAATTATTATTTTAATTTATTAATAAGGTAAAGTTATTTTATTATAAGGGATTATATAATTATATAATATTTTCCCTTCTAGAGTTTATTATTATACTTAAATTATTCCTTTATAAAATATATTTAATTATAAGGAATAATTATCTCTCTAGGATAAAGGCTAATATTATTATATCTTATATATATTATACTAAGGGCTTTAATAATTTAAATAGCTATTTAAGGTTTATTATTAATTTCTATAAATCTTATTTATCTTTTTCCTTTAAGTAATAATTATTATAGCCTAAGTTAATAATATTTTTCTTAGATATTATATTATTTCTTTCTATATATATTAGCCTTATAGCCCTTCTTATAATAATAATAATATTTAATAATTAAAAGCCTTTACTAAGCGCTACTAAGTTATATAAGTCTAGGTTATATTCTATAAAAGGTATTTATTTAAGTATATCCCTAGTTAATATTAAATTAAGGGGTATTAACCTTATTATTCCTAAACTTAAGATTTTATAGTTTTTTTTAAGAATATTATTATTTATTAATTTTAATAGCTTTATTAATATAATTAATAAGGCTATAAAATTAATCTTCTTTATATAATTTAGCTTATATTTCTTTCTTAAGTTTATTAAAGAAAAAAGATATTAAGGATTCTTAATCTTAATTAAGCTTTAAGGTAAACTAAAAATATTTAATATTATATTTTAATATAAAATAAACTTATTAAAATACTTTAATATCTTTTTTTACTTAAGATTTTTTATTTATTATTTTAAAGGCTTATTAAAATATAGCCTTAAAAGTCTTAAAGCTAAAATAAAGGTTTATAGTCTAAGGGGAAAATTTAATAAATAATTTAATAAAATATTCTTTTATAATAGGTTTAAATTAAGCTATAATATTCTTAATTAATTACTTTATAATATATTAAACCTTATTAAATATTATAATAAATTATATAAAGTAATAAATTATAAATATATATAATTATATAAGAAATATTAATAGCTTATAAATAATTTTATTAAATTTCTCTAAAGGGTCTAGCTTTAGGATTTCTCTTATATCTTTTCTTTATAAATAGTAATAATAATATTATTAAGCCTCTAGGTATTATTAATATATTATATATTTTAATCATACTAAGTCTAACTTATTCTTTTAATAATATTATAGAGTCTATCTATTTTAATATTTATAGTAATAATCTAGGCTTAAAGCTATTTAACTTCTTTATTATTAAAGCTCTTTATATTATTTATATCCTTATCCTTAATATTAGCTAGGATAAATATAATAGGTATAAGGGGGTAATTAATAAGTAAGACTTATTAATAGTTATTACTAAGAATAGCCTAAGTAGCTATTATATTTAATATTATTTAAGGTAATATAAATAATCCTTTAAATAAGAGCTATTAATATATAATAATTATAGGGTTTTTAAGGGATAAATTAGTTATATTAATTTATATTAATAAATAAGAATATTATATAACCTTAAAAGGTAATATAAGTTATATCTAGTAATATACTTTAAGGTATTAAATATAATTAAGTTATATTAATAGCTAAGGTAGCTATTATATAAGAAAATATAATAAATATATTTTATATACTTATAAGGGTATAGGCCCAATAGGCATAATTAGGATAATATTAGAGATAGAAAGGTAGGTTTAATATATTAATATAACTTTGATTTACTAAAGTCTCTATAAGTCTTCGGCAAAAAGAGTTTTATATAGTCTAAGACCTATATAATAATCTAAGGATTTCTTAACTTACCGCCGATAATTAATAAAACCTAAATACTCTTATAATTACCCCCTCTCCTAAGAGCTTAGTCCCTCGAGCTTATCTAGCTAATTATCTTATTCCTTTATTTAAGACTAAAGATATCTAAATATAACTATCTTTTAATTAATTTCTAGCTTTAATAACTCTTTATAATATATTATTAATTATTTATTATCTCTTTTATGCCTTTCCTTTATAATAATAATAATCTTTATTATAGATTTATTATTTTCTTTTATAATTAATTAATTATTATTAGGTTAATAATTACTTTATGCTATTAATTATTTAATATTAGTAGCTTAAATATAGCTATTATTATTATAATTAGAGTTTTTTTATTTTATAATAATTTTCTCTCTTTTATTTTTTTTCCTTATAATAATAATTTTATTACCTATTATAATAATATCGCTATAGCCTTTATAATCTCTATTAATCTTATCTTCTTAAATTATATATAATTCTTTAGTTTTTTTTCTTATTTTTATATTATTTATTTATATACTTATTATAAAGCTTTTAGTAATATCTCTCTTAATAATTTATTTCTCTATACTTTTAAAGTTTATATATAATAATATTATTTATTTTTAAAAGATAGACCTTAGTAAGGTTTCCTATATATATTACTTAGAATATATAAATAAAAACCCTTAAATTCTTTATATTATTAATTAATTATTAAATTATTACTTATTATATACTTATAATAAGAAGAAATATAACTCTATAAGTTTTTTTTTTTTTTTTTTTTTATTATTTTCTCTAAGTTATTACTAATACTTTATAGATTCCCTATAAGCTTTAAGGTATTACTTAATACTTATAGAATAATATTTATAGCCTTTATAATACTATTATTATTAACTTTTTTTCTTTTACCTATATTTAGATCTAATATATTAATTATATTATTAAGGATATAATATATGCCTAGCGAAAGGTCACTAATTATCTCTATAACCCTATAATATAATTATCTAAAGATATAATCTAATTATCTTATATCTAGATATAAGAACTTATATCTAACTAAGAGCTATTATCCCTATTTTGCCTCTAAGGTATAAGTTTTTACCTCTCTCTCGCTATAGTATTAATTAATATTCTATATATAGGCTAGAGCTTAGATAGCCCTTCTCGAGATAATTAGTTATATTATTATTACTACTCTTATTTATATTTATAATAATACTCTTACTTAGTTATTACTTAAGGTAATTAATTACTTAGATAATACTAAAAATACTATAAGAGTTAATATTAAGGTTAAGGGTAGCGATTATAATATTATAGATAGCCTCGGTAAATTATATAATATTACTAACTAGGCTATTACTAATAATAACCTTAGCCCTATTTATCTTATCTCCTTTATAGGCTAATATCCTTATCTCTAAGGCCTTACTAACTTTTTATTAACTCTTAGTAATTATAAGTATACTTATCTTATTACTAGAGGTAATAATAATAATAATAATAATACTTTTAATCCCTCGCTAAGTAATTACTATAAAAAGCCCTATAAGACTCGCGGTTAAGCTATTTATAGTTATAATTATAGTTATAATTATAGTAGCGCTAATATTAATAATAACCCTTAAGTTATAATAAGTTTATTATATCTTATTATTAATATATTAGCTATTATCTTCTTAGGGTTTTTATTATTATTTTTATTATTTTAACTTAGCTTTTTCTTTATATTATTTTATACTTATATTATAATACCTCGGCGAGTAGTTTTTTATTTTCATTAGCGACTTAATATAATTTAATTTTTACCTTATTCTTATATTTAAGTTTTCTATTTTATACTTAGATTAATAAGACTTTTCTTATTATAATACTTTTAATATATATTTAGCTATACCTTATTTTATTTTTTATAATCTTTCTTTATAATTTTGAGGTATTTCCTTATTATTACTTATATATTATCTAAGTATTCTTTTAGTTCCTAGGTATTATATTCTATTAGCTAATTCTTTTATTTAATAAGGTAAAAAGTCTTATCTCTTATATCTTTATATAAGATTACTTCCTTTACCTCTTACTTATTAGGCTTATCCTCGAGCTCTAGCTACTCTTATGCGGTATTATTAATTACTTTACGATTATTCTATAGCTTTATAAGTAATATATAGAATATATTATATATACGCTAATATTTTTTTAATAGCTCTAAAGTATAGGCCTATTTTCTATATTTATTAAGGACCTTAGCTCTTATAAATCTTAGGGCTAATTTAAGATATATAAATCTCTAATTCTTTATTAATATTCCTATAATTTATCCTTAATAATAGGTTTATAGCTTATATCTTAAATTATAATATTTTACTTAAGATTTTAAAGCTTTCTCTTAATATATATATACTTAGGTCTATATATAGCCTAATATTATTAAGTATTTAGCGATACCTTATATATTTATCTCTATTTTTATTAAGATATATTCTATATATCTTAGATAATAGCTAAATAGCGCTTTTATTAAGGAGACCCTAATAGTTAAGTATATATTATTATTATAAGCAAAGGCGATATCTAAGAGTTATATTACCTACCTTTCGGGCGATTCTCTTATATATGCTCTTAGATATTTCTTAAGTATTTAATAGGTATATTTTATTTAGCTATCTATCTATAAATAATATATAATTAATAATTAATAATAAATCGCCTATTCTTTTATAAAGTTTACTTAGAATTTATTAATAATTAGCTTATCTTAATTATTAATTATCCTTTTTAATATATTAAAGTAGCTTTTTATATATTTATATAAGAGAACTATAAGCTCTATAGCCCTAAGCTTCTTTAATATTAATATAAATAATATAAATTTAGTTATCTTATATATAATAATAAGGATTATATTATAATTATTACTATTACTTTAATTACTTAGTAAAAGCTTAGTTATAAAGTTAAGGCTAATCTCTTAAAATAGGTATAATAATAATAATAAGGATTATAATTTTCTATAGGGTTTATGCCTTAAGACTCTAATACCTTAGTATATTAAGTAGCTTTTAATATACTTTTAGATATTTTCTATAATACCTTACTAATAGAATTTCCTTAAAATAAGGTTAAGTATCTTTTAGGATCCTATATAACTTACTCTCGGGTTATTATAGTATTAATAAAAGATCTCTATCTTTATAGCTCCTTAATCTAAGATAATTAATTATCCCTTATAATATAATAAGTCTTAGGAGTTTATTATATATCCCTTATATTTATTAGCGATTCTTTAAACCTTTACCTTAAAGTTTTAATATTATTAATCTTAGCTCTATAGTTCCTTAATTAATATCTTAAACTTCTTAAAAGGCTAAGAGAGAAATATTATTTTACCCTCTATAAGCTCTCTTATAACTAGGCATAAGATATATTACTCTAGAATAATAACCCTAGTTAGAATTAAGTCCCTAGAGGCTTACTAAGAGTCCTTTACTTACTTAGCGGTCTATAGAGTATTTACTCTCTTTATTTTTACCTATTAATATTAAGTTATAATAATAAATATTATATAATAAGTAATATTCTTTAGCTTATATTTATAAGAGGGGAGGGAACCCCTTATTATAACCTTTACTATATAAATATATATAAATAAAAGACTTATTTTACCTTTAAGTATAGCGATATATTACTAAGTAGGCTCTAATAGCTTATATATAAGCTCTAGCTTTTTAGCTAATATAGGTAAGATATCTTTATAGGAGATCTCTCTTTTTATATAGTCTAGTCTCCTTAAGAGGCTATCTATAGGGTTCTTTATACCTAGTTAATATTTAATATCAAAGTTAAATATAGATAATTAGTATACCTAGTAGGTAAGTCTACCTTATAGATCCTTAGCTAATACTTCGACGATGCCTATAAGCGCCTAATAGTCTATTAGGATTAAGAACTTCTCTAAGAATTCTTATAGGTAATATGCCTAATATTCTAGGCTCTTAATAATAGCTAGTAGCTCTTATTAGCCTATAGCCTATTATTATTCTTAGTCCTATAGCTTCTGCGACTAATAAGCGATTAATTACTATTAAGTATTAACTAATTATATTAGGATATTAGAGATAGCTCTTACTAATATATCTATTTTTACCCTTATTAAAAGGGATAAGTCCTAATATTAAAGAATTATTATAGAGTAAAAGGCATACTTAAGCTATTAGAAGGCTTATTCTGCCTCTAGGGTCTATATAAACTCGCCACTCTTCTTTTTATTCTTATTTCTTTTTAATAAAGATATAAGTAAGCTAATAATTACTAAGTAATATATAATAAATTTATAATAAAAGTTATAAAATCCTAGGAATACTTATATATCCCTAAAGCTAATTAAAGCCTCTTATTTAGAGATTAACTTAATTCTATTAGGGTTTATTTAGATTCTTTCTTAGGTAATAATATACCTAAGGAATTTAATACTTTATTTATAGAAGTTATACTTAGATAGCTTACTATATAGCTATACTTTAGCGAGCTATTATAAGACCTCTCTTAGGTATTTAATATATTCTTCTCTTATCTATAAGTAAATAAAGATAGTATTTATATAAGATATATAATATATATCTAATATATCAGCGAGAGATTAATAAATATATACTTAGAATATAGCTAGCATATTAATAAGCCTAAATAATATAACTATATATTAGAAGTATTTATATCTTATATAGAAAGCTATCTTTTATTAATTTTCTTTTATAACCCTTATATAATAGTATATATTATAGATATTAATCTTAGAGATTTATTTTATTCCTATAAGTTAATTTAAAAGGTTTTTAATAAGGGGGAGGGAATAATAATTCTTAATTATTACCTTATTTAGCCCGCAATAGTTTATATATAACCTTATTCTTTTATTTTTCTTAGGAATAAAAAAGATTAAGGTATTTATTTTATTTATTAAATATTTAATTTAATTATTCGCTAAGTTCTTAGCCAGGTATTAATAAGGGGTATTATATTAGGCTTTATTTATAAGATATAATAGCCTATATAATAGCTTATTTCCTTTAATAAGATTAATCCTATAAGTAGCCTCTAGTAAGAGTAATATCCCCTTAATAGCTTCCTTATTAAAGAACCCTTCTAAGCCTTTAAGTTCTAAAAGGAATTTATTTTTATCTTCCCCTTTATTTTCTATTAATTTACTAAATATAGCTATATTTCTTTCCTTTAATAAGAGAGTAATTATAATATATAATATATAGGCTATCTTATAGTTCTTAATAATATCTTAGAGAATAAATTTAAGGTCTATAAATATAATCTCTTAATAATATTATAAATTAATAATATAATTAATTATAATACCTTTTTTATAACGATCGTGGGGTTCCCAAGGGATAAACCGGTCATGCTGGTTTATATTAGCAGAAGAGAATATTACATAACCTTAAAGGGTAATATAAATTACGTCTAATAATATACTTAAAGGTATTAAGTATAACTAAGTTATATTAATAGCTGAGGTAGCTAGTATATAAGAAAGTGCTAATAAGAGTATCTTATATACTTTTAGGTTTTTATCGCGATTACTTTACCTTTTAGTCCTAATTATAGTAATCATAGGAGTAATTAGGGTAATTAGGGAGGTAATTACCGTGATTACTTAGTATTAAGAGTAATTACTTATTTAATTAGTAAAGAATTATAGGGTCGCTTCTATATATATAATAGGTACTTATTAGGTTATAATATAATATCTCCCCTTTATTAGTCTTATCCTTAAGGCCTCTAAGGTTAGCTATTTTAAATTTCCCTAGGTTTATTAAACCTTCCCTTATAATTATTTCCTATAATATTAATAATATATTAAAAGTAAAATCCTATTCCGCCGTATATTATTACTATCTTTTTAAACTTATCGAGGAAATAGGCTTTAAAGTTATATTTTATTCTTACTATTCCTAAAAATACCTAAAGTATAAGATACTTAAGGGTATTTCCTATTATTCCGAGTGCATCTATCATAGCCGCGCTTATAATAGTTTAAGTATATTAGTTTCTGCCGGTATATATAATTCCTATATCTTATTGCCTTCCTCTTGCTAATATTCATAGCTTTACGCCTAGTAGCTAAGAAATGCCGTTTAGAGCTAGAAGAGGAGAAGGCAAAAGAGGAGTTAATTTCTCTTTAATAGCAGATGAATAAGTGATTATCTCGTCTAATGCGCCTTCGCCGTTAAAAGAAATAGATTTATAAGCGGGGTATAGAGATAGTGCGTCGGGGTTTAAATTCTCTAGATAAGCTAGAGGAGTTAGATCGTCGGGAAGCTAAGGCTATTATTAATGCTTAGTCCTTCGGGGCTATTAATATTATTAATTAGTCGGTAATCTTTGATTTTGATATTAGTTCCCTTCCTTCTAGAGTTATTAGTAAAAATCCCGTAGTAGGCATTATGCGCCTATAAGGTATTCTAGGGGTTCCTATGTATTTTCTAAGTCTAAGTAGTCTTTCTATTTAGTAAAATATATTATTTTGCCGTTAATTTTATCTATATCGAGGATAGATTCTATGATATATTTTTCTAGCCTATTAACTTCTATATTGGGATTATTACTTATTTTAACCTAGATAGTATCTTATGCTAATTCGAGTAATAAAATATAAAAGATTAGATAGAGCTTAACCTTAGGTAATAAGTCTAATTTATAATTATATTTTAAGATTTTCTATTTAATTTTATATAATCTAATATATTTATAATTAAGTTTTTTATTTTATTATCTTATTTCGATATTTTTCGCTATAAGGTAGATTATATTTCCCTCTAAAAAGGTTAGTCCCTTAATCTATTTTTTATTAATATAATTTATTATTTTATTCTTAATAAATTCGAGTTTTATATATATTTCTTTATATAAGTTATATAGCTAGTCACTAATAAGGATTACTTTAGGGTTAATAATAATATCTCGTAATTATTAGTAAGCATCTAGTATAAATCTAAAGTTAGTATAAGCTAGTATAGTTTTTATGCTTTTATTTATTACTATATTATAGGCTAGTTAAGCGGCTAGTAGCTTCTTAACCTAGTTAGTTTATTTATAGTTAATATAATATTAAAGGTATTATTCTAGTATCTAGTTTATGCGTTCTATTTATCTATCTATCTCCTTATAGTATGCGGTAGAGAGCTTATAGTTAATCCCTAAGTATTTAGTAAGGCTTTGCTAAAACTTAGATATAAATAATAGTCCTCGGTTAATAATAATCTCGAGTAGTATATTATATATTTTAGTAATATAAAAATAAAAGAGATAGGCGAATTTTTTAGCCGTAGTTAATTCTTTATATAATATAAAATAAGAAAATTTCGTGAGTCTATCTATGATAATAAGAATATTATTATAGAAGTTTCTAATTATTAGTTCTTTTAATAGGGGTAGTTTAGTAATAAAATCTATTATAATAGCTTCCTATAGTAGCTAAGGTACCGGTAGGGGTTATAATTTATTATAAGGTTTATAGCGTTATATCTTAGTTTTTATATAAAGGTTATATTATTTAATAATAATTATAATTATTTTTTTTATACTAGGAAATATATATATTATTTTAATATATTCTAGGGTTTTATTAATTCCTTAGTATCTATGGAGTTAGTAATTATATATTTCGCGTATAAGGTCATAGCATAGATCCTCTAGTACTTATTATTTATTAGTTTTCTAGTTATCCGGTAGTTATTTATTATACTCTAGGATTTTAATAAGGAGTAGGTTTCCTTACTCTATTATATATATTATATTTAGGTATTATTATTGCCTAATATATATAATTATCCGTTATTATAGGTATCCCTCTAGGGTAAGGTATAATAGTTATTCCTTAGTTTTGATTTTTCCTATATCTAGATCGGGTCTACGGCTAATAGCGTCCGCCCTTCCGTTTTCTATTCCTTTAATATAGATAATAATATAGTTAAATTCGGATAAATATTTAGCGTATTATAGTTATTATCTGCTAAGTTACTAAGTTATCGCAAAATAGGAGATATTCTTATAATTAGTATAAACCTTAATCTAGTGCTAATTTCCTAGAAGGTAATATCTAAACTCCTTAAAAGTATTAATAATCGCAAGGAATTCTTTATTATAGATAGGGTAATTAAGTTCTACTCTATATAGCTTATAGGAATAGAATGCGATTAAGTATAATTATCTTTTATTATCTTATTATTTAATCTAAGCGCCTAGGGCAAAGTCTAAGGCATTAGTTTCGAGTTTAATTAGCCGAGATAGGTTAAATATCTTAAGTATTAGTTTACTTAGGATAAGTCCCTTAATTTTATTAAAAGATTCCTTTATCTTATTCCTAAATATAAAGGTCTTATCCCTTTTTATAAGTTCTATTAATAATATAGCTATCTTCTTAAATACTCTAAGGAATTTATAGTAATAATTAGTAAATCCGAGGAAGGCTTATATTTCCTTAATATTAGTAGGTTCTTTCTAGTCCTTAATTACTAAAACCTTCTTAGGGTCTATATATATCTTATTATAAGAGATAATATATCCGAGAAATTCTACTTCCGAGATATAAAATTTACTTTTTTTAGGTTCTATTAGTAACTTAGTATCCTATAGTATCTATAATACCTTATAGATATATTCTATATATTTTTCTTCTATTTCGGAGAAGATAAGGATATTATCTAAGTAATATATAATAAATATATCTAGGTATTCTTATAGTATATTATTAATTATTTATTAGAATATAATAGGTATATTAATAAGTCTAAAAAGCATAATAAGGTACTTAAATAGTCTATACTTAGTACGAAAAGCGGTTTTTTATTTATATCTTTCTTTAATCTAAATAAGGTTATAGGCTCCTTTAAGGTTAAGTATAATAAAATACTTTATTCTAAAAAGTTAATCCTTTAACTCGCTAATAAGAGGTAGCGGTATATAATCCTTAACTATAATAGTATTAAGTATTCTAAAGTCGATATAAAGTCGGAGCTTGCTATTTTTCTTCGGAACGAATATAATGGGGTATCTAATAAATAACTTATTTTCCCTAATATATCCTTTCTATATTATATCTTTAATATATTCCTTTAGTATTAGAAGTTATACTTTATTAAGTAGGTAGAGTTTATTAAAGCCGGGTTACTTCCTATTAATAAACTTAATCTCGAGGTTATATAAGGTATATTCTAGTAGACCTATTTTGAGTTCTTCCGCGAAGAGTTATTTATAGATTTTATACTACTAGGGTATATTTTCGAGTTATTTTCCTTCTAGGTTATCCTTCTTAGGCCTCTTAAGGTCCTTTTCTAATATATAGAACTATTATATAATTTATATGATTATTTGTTATTACTATTATTTCTATCTATTATAGTATCTATATTTTGTCCCTATAGGTAGAGAGGTATCTTATATTTACCTCTACCTAACTTCTCTATTATTAATAGAAGTTTAAGATCTTTATCCTAAGTTATTATTTAATATAGAGGATATCTCTATATTATAAGAGAGTATCTAGCTAATTCTTTAGTCGAAATATAGGTTATAATATCATAACTATAGGTACCTAAGTATAAGATTATAGCTCTAATTTAATATAATATTAAATAAGATTCCTTAGTTTTTTTTTTTAATAAAAACTTTAAGGTAATTAATCTTATAGTTAATAACTCTATTATTATAATTAAAAGGTATTCCTTCGAGGTTATATATTATATAGGGCTTTTATTTATGCCTCTATAGTAGCCTAAGCCTATTTACTATTATTAGATTAAAATAGTTCTACTCGGCTCTATTATTTACTAAAGCGTTTAATTATTCTCCCTTAACTTATACTCTTAATTCTAAGTATTATCGCTTATATTCTCCGCTTATAGAATAAAAGGCCTTCCTAGGTAGCTTATTCCCTTATTTATCTACCTATTGCCCTATATTAGATAGGGTAATTAGTTTTTTAATATTCGCATAGCATAGCTAAAGTAATCAAATTTATACTCGCTATCTACGTATACCTTATAGTCGTAGTTATTTCTTATGCTATCTTACTATTCCTAGAAGCTATTATCTGCTTATTAGTTAGTATCTTAGGGTTCGCCGCGCCTAATATAGTCGGCGTAGTCCTATAGGAGCTTATCTATAGGTCCTTAGTTATCTCCGAGGTATAGTTAGATCTTCTAATATTATTCCTTATCTCTAGGTCTTCTATTTCGCGTATAGAAGTTAAATCCTTCCTTTGCTATTTATTTAAATCTATTATATATAGCCTTAATATATAGCCTATGCCGTGGGTATATTTCTTCGTTATAGAGGGCTACCTTAGTGCTAAGGTAACTTCCGTCTGGGTCTTATTTATAATTAGTTATAGTTATCTATGCGGCGATAATAAACCATCATTCGAGGGTAATTAATCTGTTATTATTAGGGAAAAAGTAGATATTAGCTACGCTAAGTACTTCGCTTTATCCTCTAACTTTATATATATATGTTTCGTAGGCAAGGTATAGCTTATTGTTTAGTCCTTATAGCTATACTAAGAAATAGTTATTTTCTCGCTTACTTTAGATATATATGCTATACTAGTAATCCTTATAAGAGATCTATGAGATTTCTTCGTGCCTAGGGTATACTAATCGAGTATGTTTATTATCTCGTATATTATAGCGTAGGCTCTATTAGGAGCCTATAGCTATTTCTTCGTGGTATGCCCTAATAGGAATATCCCTCGTATCTATGTCGTCGTCTTTTATGATAAGTATATCTTCTTAGTCTTCTTATATTGTTTTAATAATTTATTCTTGCTATTTACTAATCTTATAGTCGCATTGCTTATATTTCTGGGTTACTTCGTATAATCCCTTATTATATTATAAGGTAGTAATAAAAATAAATTTATACTAATAGTATATTTTATATCCTTCCGCTTTATATTAGAGGTATAGCTTATTATTAGGTTAATAAGGTAGAGGGATTAGAAAATAGTTATTCTTCTATTTCTCCTCTAAGTATTTCTCATACTTATAGTAGTAATAGGATATCTATGAGATACTAAGATATTCCCTATGCATGGGGTAAGTTCGGACGTCGTCTTATACGCCGAATAGTACTTTAGGGAGTCTAAGATCTTTAGTAGTTACTTAGTGCAAGGCGCGGATATAGATATCTTATATATCTGCCGTATCTATATGTTCTCGGGCCATCTAGATATATCATTCCCTAAGAGTACTCTAGTATTAATTGCCTTATTCATCGTAGAGTTATAGATAGTATTTTTCTTTCTATAAGTTATTATTTATCTTCCGGTTATATCGGTTTTAGATCTAAGTAGTAGCTAATTATTATTATACTTCTATTACTAAGCTATAATTAGGGTCTTAGTTATAGCGCTTAGCTTATTAGGTAATTATAATAGTCCTTGCACCTTAGGCCCTAGTTAGCTTATTAATAGGTTCTAATAGTAATTATTATTTCGATCTATTAATAAGGTAAAATTATCTTACCTTAGGGGGTTATATAATTATATAGTGTTCTCTTTTCTAGGGTTTATTATTATATTCGAATTATTCTTTTATAAAGTATACTTAGTCATAGGGTATAGTTATCTCTCCGGGATAGAGGCTAGTATTATTATATCCTATGCGCGTTATGCCGAGGGTCTTAGTAATCTAGATAGCTATTTAGAGTTTATTATTAGCTTCTATAAACCTTACCTATCTTTTTCCTTCGGGTAATAGCTATCTTAGCCTAGGTTAATAATATCCTTCCTAGATGTCGCGTTACTTCTTTTTATATATATTAGCCTTATGGCCCTTCTTATAGTAATAGTAGTATTTAATAGTTAGGGACCTCTGCTAGGCGCTGCCGAGCTATATAGGTCTAGGTTATATTCTATAAGAGGTATCGGTTTAAGTGCGTCCCTAGTTAGCATTAAACCGGGGGGTATTAACCTTATTGCTTCCGAGCTTAGGGTTCTATAGTTTTTTCTAAGAGAACTATTATTCGTCGATTCTAATGGCTCTACCGATATAGTCGATAAGGCTATAGGGTTAATCTTCCTTATATAGTTCGGCTTATATTTCTTTCTTAAGTCCGTTAAAGAAAAAGGATATTAGGGGTTCCTAATCCTAGTTAAGCTTTAAGGCGAGCTAGAGGTACTTAATGCTATATTCTAATATAGAGCGGGTCTATCGGAGTATCTTAATATCTCTTTCTACTTAAGATTTCTCGTCTATTATTCCGAAGGCTTATTATAGTGCGGCTTCGAAGGTCTTAAAGCTAGAGTAGAGGTTTATAGTCTAGGGGGATAATTTAGCGAATAATTTAGTAAGGTATTCCTTTATAATAGGTTTAAACTAGGCCGTAGTATTCTTAGTTAGTCGTCCTATGGCATACTAGACCTTACTAGATGCCGTGGTAAACTACATAGGGTAATATATTATAAATATATGTAGCTATATAAGAAATATTAGTAGCCTATAAGCGGTTCTATCGAATTTCTCTAGGGGGTCTAGCTTTAGGATTTCTCTTATATCTTTTCCTCGCATAGTAGTAGTAGTAATACTATTAAGCCTCTAGGTATCGCTAATATACTATGCGTTCTAATTATGCTAGGTCTAGCCTATTCTCTTAACGAGGTCGCAAAGCCTATCTATTTTAGTACTCATAGTAGTAATCTGGGCTTAGAGCTGCTTGACTTCTTCGTCGTCGGAGCTCTCCGCATCGTCTATATCCTCGTCCTTAGTATTAGCTAGGATAAGTGTGATAGGTATAGGGGGGTAGTTAGTAGATAGAATCTATTAGTAGTTATTGCCGGGAGTAGCCTAAGTAGCTATTATATTTAATATTATTTAAGGTAATGTAAGTAATCCTCTAAATAAGAGCTATTAATATATAACGATCATAGGGTTCCTAAGGGATAAACTAGTCGTATTAGTTTATATTAATAGAGGAGAATATTATATAACCTTAAAGGGTAATATAAGTTATATTTAGTAATATACTTAAAGGTATTAAGTATAACTAAGTTATATTAATAGCTAAGGTAGCTAGTATATAAGAAAGTGCTAATAAGAGTATCTTATATACTTTTAGGTTTTTATTGCGATTACTTTACCTTTTAGTCTTAATTATAGTAATTATAGAAGTAATTAGGGTGATTAGGGAGGCGATTACCGTAATTACTTAGTGTTAAGAGTGATTACTTGTTTAGTTAGTGAAGAATTGTGGGGTCGCTTCTGTGCATATAATAGGTACTTGTCAGGTTGTGATATTTTTATCTTATTAAATAATAAAATAAAATTATATTATATCTCTTTAACTTAATATTAGATCTTATAAATATTTATTATACTTTCTATAGGTTTCTATTATTATCTATAAGAAAGAAAGTAAATTAATAGGTATTTCTTAGGTTTATTTTATCCCCCCTAAAGGATTTTAGCCCTAAGGTAATATAATTTATTATAGGCTTAAGCCCTAGTTTTCTAATAAGGTCTATACTAATTAGATTAATCTTAGACCTAGTATTAAGGAATATATTTAATTCTTCCTTATTAAGTCCTTAGAGAGCTAATCTTTTAGCTTAGGTAGTCTTCCCTATAGGTACCTATTTAATAAGGGTTATAGATAGAGGGATAAGTTTTTCCTCTATCTAACCTAGTTTTCTAAGTTATTTAATTCTTCTTTAGTATAGATATAATTAACCTTCGCTAAAGGGCTACCTCTTTTAAGAGGGGCTTAGCTCTTATTAATTAATTTCTTTAATAAGTAATTTAATACCTTATATCTTATTTAGTTATAATTATAATATCTAATCGTCGTGGGTCTCTTATTGCTATATAGGCGATATATCGCTAATATAGGTATATTTAAATAGCTTTAGTTTCCTCATAGGTATTTTAACTTTACTCTTAATAGAGGTCCCGAGGATAAGCTACCCCTAGGGGTTCCTTTATAACCTCCTTAATAAAGAGAATAATATCTCTTTACTAAAGGCTTAGAGATATCTAGCTTATATTTCCTCTTAGCCTTATTATTAGCTTAGGACTAATTCTAGATATATTTTACCTTATTAATAATATCTCTAGCCTTATCTAAGGGCTATTTAATCTATTTAAGCTCTTTTTTAACTCTTAGTACTAAGTAATAAAAGAAGTAATAGGCTATACCTTTATCTTTTTCCTATTTTATTAGTAATATATCGCAGAGGGTATATTATTATATAAAGTATTATAAAGGAGTTTTTTTTTTTCCCTATATAATAACTATAAGTTAGTTTCTTACTTATTATTCTTATAGTTCTAGATTAATATATTATCTCTATATAAATATAAAATACTCTTCTTAAGAAGGAAGGTCTATTAGTAAGCCTGCGGTATATATTCTCTATTCTATTTAAAGGGCATAGCTAAGCTTAGTTATAGACTATTTAATTTATTATTAGGCTATAATATTAGGTCTTATTTAATTAGCTAATTTAATAGCCTTAATCTAATTATTAATCTTAATTATATTAATATATTTAATTAGATATTTATAGTTATAGGTTAAAGGCTTTTTATAGTCTCTTTAGTAAGTTAATACTAGGCGATTAATAAGTTATATTAATATTTAGTTTTATTATAATAGCCTATCTAAGATTACCTATTATTATTCTTATTTAACTTATTAGCGGTATTATTATTCCCTTCTTTATAACCTTTATAACCTCCCGGAGGATAAGGAGTTTCTTAAGGATCCTAATAATAAGCTCGCTTTTCTTTATTATTATATTAGCGGTATATACTCCTCAAAAGGCATTATAGCTAGGGTATAGGCCCTTAGCTATTACTATTTATTACTTAGTAAGTAAGTAATATCTTCTAAGTATCTTAAAGAATAGCCTTTATATTCTTATAGAGTTATTAGGAGGGTATCTATAATACGGGTTATAAGTTATTCCTTACTCTCTTAGATTAGTTATTTAAGGTCTTCTATATTTATATAACCTAGGACCCCTAGTCCTATAGCTATGCCGCCGGGTAGTATAGCTATTTATCTTTCTCTTTATAATCCTATTAGATTATTTTTATTAACTTAGCGCTAAGCTATTAGCTATTATATAATAGGGGTATTCCTATTAGACCTATTTATTTTAATAATATATTAATCTTCTATATAGGTAAAAATTAAAGAATTATAAGGGTATAGGCCTAATAGGTATAATTAGGATAATATTAGAGATAGAAAGGTAGGTTTAATATATTAATATAACTTTAACTTACTAAAGTCTTTGCGAGTCTTTAGCGAAAAGAGTTTTATATAGTCTAAGACCTATATAATAATCTAAGGATTTCCTAACTTACTAGCGATAGCTAATAAAACCTAAATACTCTTATAATACTTAGGGGGGCTTATAATAATAAGTTATAGCTTATATATAAGTTATAAGTCTTATTATAAGTCTTAGTAAGTCTCTTATAGCTTTATATAACTAGCTTATAGTATAGTAGGGTAAGGCGAGTAAGCCTTAGGGTAATTAGTAGGGTCTATAGGGCGTATATAACGTAACCGCGAGGGTTATAATAATAAAGACGTAATATATAGCTTTTAGTAGCTTATTAATAAGAGTAATAACTATACTTTATATCGGGTTAAGGTATATATAAAGTCGCCTTTTTCTCTAAGATCAAAGCCGCATTATAAGGCTAACTAAACTATATCTCTTTTTCGGCTTATACTAAAGCTACTATAAGAAGAGGCCTTTTTACGCCATAGCCTAGATCTTAAAGCCTATGGGGATAAGCTTATTTAGGACTTATATTATCTAGTATAACCTTCCTATATAGCGGATCATATACTCGTCCATAGCGATATTTAGGCCCAGCTTAAGGAATTTAGTTAACGCGAATTATAGGTAACGAGACTACTCGTTAACGGCGGCGAAGACCTTCGCAAGGCTAGCTTTGGCAGCCTCTTTGGCGAGGCTAAAGGGGTTAAAGAGCCGAAGGTGCCGATAAAGTAATTAAAAGTAGTTAAAGGTTATAACTTTAAGGACTAAATAGTTAGAACCTTAGTGCCCTAGCCGGGAAGTCTTCTAATAGTCTCGGATTATAATTTCCTTATGAATTCCTATATAAATTAGAAGCATAAGCTATAGATATACCTCTGGCATAGTAGTTAGCTTTTAACTATGAATTCGAGCCCATAGCTTTTAGCTACGACTACGAAGCAAATAATTAACCTATTTATTTATATATTTAACCTATTTTACGACTAAGAAATAAGGCATAAAGTAATAGAAGAGATTAAGAGGCTACTAGGGTAGCTCTTTAACCTCGAGGTCGAGATCGGGCACTATTACCGGGAGGAAATTAGTGCTATAGCTAGGGACCGGGTTAAATATAGGTCAGTAGGTAAAATCGGCTAGCTACTCGCGGCGGCTATTCTCTTCTATAATTATAATACTTAGATTAGAGGCATTTAGTATCTAACTAGGGATTAATTAGGAGCTTATAAGTATCTTCAAAAAGATTTATATAGTATTTTAGGTAGAAATAATTAATCGAGCACTATATTGTCCCCCTCCCGTACCTACGTCATAACTAAGGTCATATGGGTCGAGTGACCGGTTATAGCCTTAACGCACTTAAGGAGATAGAATCACTATGGAGCAAACAAGGATACCATCCGGTCCAAGCCCTCCTTTAATTGGTTGGGGGTCTATGCCAAGCGACCAGGGTGTAACGATATTTCGGAAGCAGCCTCTAAGCTCAGACCATGCTTTCGTCTCGACACCGAGTTAGATACTTTCTTTTGCGTGTCTATTAGCCAACGGTAAAATAAAAAATAACTCTATAGAAATTAATCAATCAATTGCTTTCTTCTCTATCGTTTTATACGCATATCGCTAGATGCATCGTTATAGTTGAATTTTGACAAAATAAAATGCCTCTGTCGACTACCCACGCGAATTCCATCGAGTCCCCCAGGACTCAAGCCTGGGGGGAGCCCGATTCGCATGTCCTATGGCGTTTGAGCCATGCGCCGGGGATCGGGTGAGACGCCAATTGGGCCGTTCACGATCGCGGGGCTATTCTGCAAGAGAGCTGCACGGGCTCCTCGGTTCAGGTTGGCGGGGGTGTGGATACCTAGGTCAAAGGGATCTAGAGCAGCGGGCGGGTTCGTCGTAGACGATGCCATCGCCGCCGCGTGCGGCTACGCAACGCGCAGGTTAGGACGTTTAGTGTGCGATTGTTAAGGATTAAGGTATAGATAAGGCTACTTTCTTAATACTTGCATGCTAAGAAAGTATGATTATAAGGGAAGGTGTGGTCTCAAGTCATTTCAGTAACCTTTCCTATCAAGGGTAGCGCTCTGAATTGCACAAGCCCTGTGACCAGGGAGGAAACGGCACTGCTTCCCGGGGGCAGAGTAACCGGAGAATCTTGAGAGGTAGGCTGGCTGTGGAGGTAATATGAACCTAGATACCGTTAGCAACCTGATGGGTTTGATAGATTCGACAGAAAAGGGAAGCAGCCGCCACGGAGGTCAGTGTAAGGAGTAAAGGGCACGGGGGTTATTCCGAGCTGCATTATTAAGAGAGGTCATATACTTTAGTTCAGGGTAGCTGTTTGTTGAAATGAGAAGATTTAAGTTGCTTAATTCATACTAAATGAACAGTAGGAGAACTACTATATATGTACAGGCACGGTCTCTGTGGAATGTTCCACCTTCTTCCACACCTTGCCACCGACTTGGTCGCCTCACACTTGTGATTTCCAACAGTGACAGGTGCTGATTAAGAGGTAATACCCGCAGCATCAAAGACACCAGCCAGTTTATTGGCACCTTCGATAACATCGTCCCAGGAGGCATGGATCTCGTCGACGTCCTCCTGGGCCAGGACGATACCCTCGAACTGCTCGAGATTGTTCCTGACGTTGGAGGTGGCAGTTCCCATCCCCTCGAGCAGGCCGTTGAAGCCGCCGAGCTCAATCTCGACCCCGCCCACCTTGGGCTGGAGGTCCTCGATGCGTTGGGCCTGGAGGTCGAGCTCGCGGCGGGCATCCTTGAGCGCCAGGATGGAGAGACGCACATCACGGATGCTTGAAGACTCAAGAGCCGTCTTGACCGTCTTCTTGGCCACCTTGAAGCCGACCTTGGCGAACTTGCCGGCCGCCACCTTGGCCGCGACTGAGGGGCTCAGCGCACCGAGGGAGACGATGGCGCCGCTGAGGGTGAAGGCGAGAGCCACCACCTTGGCGACCAGGCTGATGATGTTCTTGCGCTGCTGCTCCTCGAGCTCCTCGATGTTCTCGTCTAACTCGCCAATCTCTTCCTTGAGGTCCTCGAGCGTCGTCCGCATCGTTGTCGTGATGCCCGCAAACCAGGCCTTGACGTTCTCGAGGTAGTAGTCGTACGAACTGAGCGCCTTGTCCAGCGCCACGTCGTTGAAGTACTGACTGTTAGCCATCACCCGGCTCAGGGGCTCCGCTCCCGTCACGAGATACTGAACCCGAAGCTTTTGGAGGAGAGCCATGGCTTCTATCATATTGACAGTGGGGAATTGTTTCGCGCCCGCGTCGGCGAACCTGAGGCGGAGTTCCACGGCGATTTCCTGGAGCGATTGCCGAATGGGACCTTCGTCGACCTGGTCTAGCTCGTCATCCCCGTCTTCCTCTTCATAGTAGTTGCCGAATATGCCAGCGAGGGTCGGGGTTGTAGCCAGTTCATCTAGGACCTCAAAGCTAAATTTAGGGAAAGCGGCAAGGTTAGTTCCTTTATAAAAAATAATAAAAAAAATAATAAAAACGGTCGCATAAGGTGCAGCATAGTGATTGGAAGGGTTTTCACGTACAAGTTTTGGGCGCCTGCAGCCTGCTTGGTGAGATTCCCAGCTAGAGTGGCGGCGGGCTTGAGGGCGTTGACGAGGGTTTGCTTGTTCTCCTCGGGGGGCTGAGCTCTATTACGCCTGGCAAGCTGGAGGGCCTGGGATCGAACCCCCTGTCCGGCGAGGATGGCGCGGACTTCGCGGGCATCCTGAGCGATGGTGTCCCATTGAATGGCGGCGATATCCTTTTGCTGGAGAATCTCTGGGACTGCCACGATAAAGGTCTGGACAACATCCAGGACGGCGTAGATGTCGCCTAGCCGTCCGCTCACTTCTTGTACCATCTGCTGCCATGTACTGAGAGGTAGCTGTCAGCGAGCAGGTACCATATACTAGTTCAGGAATTGGATTTTACACAATGTGATTGGTAAAGTAGAGGCTTGAAGACTTACAGTTGATCATCGAGGAATGTGGAACCACTCAGGGCCTGTTTCTGGAAGTCGCCTATGGCCGAGTTGAGTCTGCTGATATCTCTCTCGAGTTGTTTGCTGATTTCGGCCTTTTTCTTCAAGACCCAGGCCGTGAGGGCCGCGGGTGACATGTAGACATACCAAGGCGCCGAGCTGGCAACCGCCTTCCTTTTCTCGTCCGCGACGGCCTTGGCTACTTTGATCTGGTTCTCGAGTCTGTCAATGTCGCGCTCGAGGCCTTGCTGATAGTTGGTCGCGCCGTGATTCGCGTTGACAAAGGCGTTGTTGGCCTCGGCAGCGTATCCCTGGGCTTCCCTGCATGTAGCAATCGCGGTCTCGAGGTGGATTTCCTTCATGTCGCTCTTCCTCCATGCCTCAAGGGCGTCCTGGGTCTGTCCGCAGACGTCGATGGTCTTGTCGAGGAGCTTCGCGACGGCCCTGCCGGCCTTGGCGACCTCCGCTTCGATGGGCCGGGTCGCAGCCGAAGCCTTGAAGGGCAGTGGATTGGCCCAGACGCTAGTCTTGGAGCGGAGTCTCGTGACATCGAAGAGGACGCCGGCCTTGACGACTGCGGCTCCGAGTTCGACGCGCTCGGCCCTGTCCAGAACGACAGCCTCTTCTAGCTTGGCTTCGTATCCGGCAAAGTCACCCTTATCGAGACAGACGCGGGCCTCCTCTATCATTTCGTCCGCCGTGGGCTCGCGGTTTGCAGCGGCTCTCGGCATCCCGCGTGCGGCGGCACTGGTGGGGATGATGATGCCCTGGCGATTCAACATATCCACGTACGCCTGGGACGCGTTCTCGATGGCCTCGGTCCTGGAAATGGCCTCCTCGTACAGCTCGGGAGACAGGAGCATGCCGAAGATGTCCTCGGCCATCAGGGGCAGGTAGATCTCGTCGATGGTTTGGGCGTCGAGCTTCAGTTGGCCCCAGAACTGCTTCAGGGAGTCATAGCTGCCCTCGAGGTCGATGAACCTCGAGGAGATGAAGGTGAGTTCGTTGATCGCGCTGGTGACAGCGTCGACCGCCAGCTGTCCCCTCTCGACTTCGCCTCTCAGATCCGCCATCTTTGTCCCTGTCACGGCGGCAGCGGCAATGGCACCAACACCGAGCAAGCCCAAAAAGATGGCGGCCTTCCCACCGATGAGTCCGAAGTAGAAGCTTCCACCCGCCACCGCGATCACTGCGTTAGTTAGTCAATCAGAGTCCCCTGAAAATAGCTTTGGTATTCGCCCGAAGTCCAGAAGGGGTGGGGCGGTAAGATGCTGGTACCGGTGTGGGAATGACAGGTACTTACGCAGAATGCCGGCGATCAATGTTCCGATAAAAGCCCTTCGGAACGTGCTCACTGTATGAACGACAGAGCTCAGATTAGCAAACAGGGAACTAAGATAAGAAGGGAAGGTATTGGCTCGGAAGTTGGGGCCACGTACGCTGGTCCCGGTTCTCATCCAGAATCCCCTGTAATATCACAAGGTCATCCTTCAGCTTGTTGAGCTGAACCTCAATGTCTTCGCTGATGTCGTCGAGCTGCCGCGCCATCAGAACGACGGCGTCACTGGAGGCACTGATGTTAGTGTTCAGGAGGTTAGACCACTGCTTCGCGTGGTTGACGAGGCGGGTGCTGACTTGCACCGCACCGTCGTCGGGAATGTCGGGGTAGGGGAAGGACTCGGCGATCGCTTTGATCTGCTGCAAATGCAACTTGTGGACCAGACTGAAGGCCCGGAACCGGGTCATGACCGGGTATAGGGCTAGCTGGGAGTCGATGTAGCGGAACTTGAGCACCCGGGTGAGGAGATTGAAGTTGAGGAGGACGCCGGCCGAGGCGATGCCGATGTTGGTGACACCGTCGGAAAGGGCCAACGTCTGCCATTCGACGGGCTCCGGGATGAAGAGATCCTCGGGCACGTTTGCATCATCCGGGATATCTTCCGTCGGCTCGTCACCAGTGACCTGGTCCTCATCAATGCGGCGGATACGCATCGTGCCGTCATTCTGGATCGCCACGGGCCCAACCTCGGTCGCAGTGAGCTCAATGACTGGGTCAATCAGAGCCTTGTTGGAGATCCTGTACCCGAGGTTTGGAAGGTCGAGACGGAGGTTCTGGGAGTAGGTGTTCCCGTCCTCCGTCGTGATGGCGACAATCTTGTTGTTCCAGTAGGCAATGTGCTCCCACTGGTCGTTGACTCCAAGTACGTTATCGAAGGCGAGCGAGTCCCAAGTGGCGCTGCTGGTAAGAGTAGTCTCCCTGATGATCGAAATGGAGCTGTCGTCGTGGAGGACGACCAGTCTCTGAATGACCTGCTGGCCAGCCGGCGACATTTCGAAGTACGGGACGACATTGCGGAGGTTGTTCGCTGGCAGCACGGTGTCTCCGACCTTCTGCCACGTGTTGTGGTACATTTTGCTGTAGTCGTCCACCGCATTCGCAAGTGCTTCATCCTCCGCACCCAGATGCTCCCTTCGCCACACCGTCCTGCCGTTGGAGATGAAAAGGTGACCAGCATACGGGAAGAGATGAACGCCGGGATAGTAGACACCGTTGCCGTTGGAGACAGGGGTAGGGAGCTGAAAGCCGTCCGGCAGCTCGCTGAAATGCCTCCACTCGAGTTTGATTCCACCAGACGCGGCAGCGTCCTTTACGGTGGCCAGATAGAACACCTGCTCATTCTTGAGGCCGACGACGGGGACGGTATCGAGAGTGGCGCTGTGGTTCTCCAGATATGGTTGGACCTGGAGCCTTGGGGTTAGCAATACGGTGACCAGGGTTGAGATGGCTAGTAACAACATCAAACTTACCAGAATATCGTCGAAAGTATCAATAGCAGGCTCAATGCCGGAAATCATGCCATCGACTGTGGTGGCCACCTGGCCGAGGCCGTTGCTGCCCAGATGGCCGAAAGTGTTGAGCACATTCTGAACATTGGCCGGAAATGCCGAAGCTTTCAGTCCTTCGGGTGGCTCTGACTCCTTTGGCTTCGTCGGCTTGGTCGGGAAGGGCTTGAGCTTGGGCTTGATCGGCACCGGAATTATCTTTTCAGCGGCCTTCTCGACAATTTCCACATTGCTACCAGCTGCTTTCGTCCGTGCTTCCTTAGAAGCCTTGACTTGGCGAATCTTACGAAGAGTCGCATCGACGCTGGCAATAGAATGCTTGAGAAGCGCCGTGGACTGAACGTGGTTATTGATAGTTAGTGATGCTAGACGCCGGTCAAGGGGAAATTTTTGGCATGGCTTGCCTTCTCATGAAGCTCGGCGGACTCGGCAGCATCTTCCTTGGAAACAGGCTCGTGTTTGGTGCGAGCGAGTTCGTTGTGAATACCCTTCTTGAGAGCCTGGGTGATGCGCAGCGCGTGACTGACAGACTGCATGGTGAAATTGGTTGATTCGGTGTCCTAGAGTAAAGAAGTGCTCTGACAGTTGTTCAGTTTAGTAAACTGTGGTGTAGTGGAGATAACTAGATTCAGAGCCAGATTCTGAGGTGAATTTCTTAAACATGTGATAGATAAGTAATGACCGCGACTTGAAAGGGGAGAAGGGAAAGAGGCAAGGTATATGACAAGGTGCTTTATCTTAGAGTTTTCTGGGATAGTTCAGACTGTTGTGTCTCTCTGAGGATGTATTCGGGGTCCTAAAATATGCCAGCGTTGGGAGAAACCACATTCTTTTTGTACTGTCACGGATGGGGTTGTGGCGTCTGGAGGCAACACCTTCCTTGCTTGGTTGCCCTCTCGTAAGCTGACGCCAAGATATCATTTACAGGTTCTAGGTCAGGCATGATAGCAGCTGAAAACAAAGTAATTCTCATGCGGAGAGCTTTACTCAATAGTTGCATACTTGGTGTAGCGTTACGCCAACCTTACTCTGAATAGTTGATGCGCTGAGGTGAGAACTAGCTGGCAGCACAAGAGCTGAACATGCTCCAGGAGAAAAGCAGTCATGCTTAGCGCTGACATCGCGCTCAAATTGAATAACCGACCTGTAACAGATACCGAACGTTTCGCCATGTAAGATGCCGGCCCTAGCATGCCAAGGCCGCTCATGGTGGCCGAACCAGTGAACCCTCCCAGCCTATCGGCGCCCCATGTGGCTCGTGACTTATGGTTTCTAGCAGTGGGTTGGCATTCGCACATATCAGCCCCGACTGGGCACCGGAATATGATATGACGTAAGAATTTAGAAATCATAAAATATGGTGCCAAGAACATACGGTGTGTGTTTTGGCGCCCGCTTATGGGCTGAACCAGACACCTTGGCAATGCCCTGGATTACTTCAGAACTTAAAACCTATATTATAGGCATGGGAATACCATATATACTCAACTAATTCGTAATTAACTAATGCAGGATTTACTCCAGTTTTCCACTTTTCCCCCACTATTACCCGTTATAATAATTCGTCAAATGATTGGTACTGGCTTGTAGAGCATTAGAGCTGCATTGGTCCATTAAGAATTTGTTGAGTTTATACGGTACATTTAGTAAATTACAAGCGATCCTTAGTATATGTATAGTAGGCTTGAGTGTGTGTGGCCTTAGCAAATACGCAATGTCGTTCCTTCATCCTAGATACCAAGTACCTTGACCTAGACTTCCCTCGTCATCCTTATGCACCGCCATAGTCGGCCTGACGCGGAATATTCAGATGATCCAGCATTGTGACACATGCTTCTCATTTAGCCTTCATCTATGCAGGAGAGAAGCCGTCACCTGAACTGACCAGATCAACAAGCAAGTTTCGCTTACGCCAAGAACCAGATCAGCCAGCCACAGGCGACAAATGTATGCAGCCTTGACACGATTGCGTAATTTAGTAGCCCAGTCAGTCAGTCCGTAGCTGTGCTCCGAGAGACCGCCACATGATGGCTTGGTTGGGAGAGACGCATCAGCCAAAATTGGGCCGCCAGGCTGAAGCAGTAGGGCTTGGAGTGGAGGGTCGTACCCTACACCCGCATACGACCCCAGTCGGGAACGCCTACTTAATGATGTTTCAACGAGCTAGAATCGGCGCTTGGCCGGATCTCCACTTGAGGCAGGGGAATGAGAGTCTAAGATGAAGCGGCTGGAACAGTTGCTCAGACCCTGAAAAAACTTGCTGATGGCCTAGCCATCAGCAACACCTACGTAAAAATGTAGCACATGTGCGAGGGCGAGCTTGCAGAAAACTTGGGTGTGCTTTGATTCCCACATTGATTTTCTGTGGCAGCAAATATCGCAGCTGTCCGCGAATTGCTGTCTTTGTGAACAAATAACCATACTAATCAGGTATGGCCGGCTGGAGGCCTAGTGCTACATTGGGGCAGTTATTCGACTCGAACATCAATGATGGGTTTAGGGTGTCGGATTTCGCTTGCGTTTGGGAGGGCTCAGCCAATAAAATAACGTTTAGGACGAACAGCCCCTTGTCGATTTCCACACGCCGAACAAAGCGACGGCGCGCTAAGTCCAGAGTGGAAAGTTCGACACCAAGATACTACAAGTAATCGGGGACACGCTGTTGTGATCTGAGCCCCACTTGCCTCTGGCCTCATTCCTCCATCCATACGAACGAGAGTGATGCACAATACCGGTAATACTCCACAAAACTAAGAGCTGTCAGGCTGCAATAACGACGGAATGGTCTCCCCTCCCGCACCCAATGTCCCATCAGGATGTATATCTTTGAACAACACACAGAGGGTCGCTTGAGCACTGACCACCGCTCGGGCCTCCCTTAAACGTAGCAAGGCCGATCACGCGCCCCTATAACCCTCTAGTAAGCCATCTCAGCCCGACTAACACAACGTGCAGTTCAGACGGCAAAGTACATGACTATTTTGGTGTTGCTATAGGTTTAAGCATCAGGCAGCAATGGGTCAACGCATTTCCGGCAACGTTGGCTGAGGAAACACCGCACCCTTCTAGTTTTATCCGCCTTGGCTGCTGCCGGTAGACAAAGGTAAGACCGGAAGCTCGGTTACAACCAATCCCTGCAATGCAGCCGCGAGTTTTTCCCTCTAAGGGCGGATAGATAACGCAGATCATCTAGTCTGCTCTAAGCGATCTGCGCGGAGCGGACCAGTCTGCCCCTCCTCCTACTGTACGATGTGATGCGGGGTAAGCGACACACTTTCCGCTCCTTACCTTCTATGCCGCCTCAAGCTGAGGCAAGATACCAGGCCAATGATTCCCGATCCGGTCGCACTTGCCTGAGTCGACAGTTCCTCTGCTCACTGCCCCACCGCAATTTCTCATGCATCTTCTTTCAAGGCAATTGCGTCTTTGCCCCTCTCGCACCTGTCAGTGACCCTCCAAGCTAAATAAACTCTGTCCTGGTTTGAGGGTTGCTCGCCTCTACATTTATCTATTTATCAAGCACCACCAAAGGTCTGATACCCATATGTCCCCACCACGACTTGATCAGTGGCCTGTAATTAGGCACCGGCCTGGCTTGTGCCCATATTCGCCCGCCCGTAAGACTGGGGCCCGACAACGAGCCCATCGTGGCTGCAGCCGGTCAATCAAGCCGTTTAGAGGGTCTTCGACAGGGGTTTCCATCAAAACCAAAAATGGTAATAGATCGACGCAGTTTTCTCTTTCCCCGGAAAGGAGACAACGTCCATCATCCCTAAAGGGACTTGAGCGATGGTACGAAGGTCAGGGTTTGACCTCCAAACCAAGGCCGTTTCTGACTCTTGGCTTTGAGTCGAAACAAATTGTGTGTATCCGGAGACCGGGTTTAATTTGATTATCTCTCTGTAGGGTTATTATCTGGTAAATTCCCTTCTATTTTAGAAATCAGGACACATGCCGCTCCATACGACCGAATCACAGTTTGCCAACTGTCAGAAGGCGTTCGAGTTTAAATCATGCATGTATTGGTATTATGAGACGAAACTCAAGCTACACGTGCCATACCATAGATCGCCGCTTTTAAGACCTGGCTCAGCTTCGGCTCAGCTATTCATCAGCCCCCCTCAGCCCCCCATCGGCCCCCGTCAGCTTGAATCCCCCCTCTGGCTGAGCCGAGCTCACCAGCCGCTCCTGATCCCATTTCTGGGCGCTCAACCTCTGGGTCTCGCTACCTCCTTCAACTACCACGGGCGTCATGGCATCCAAACCAAGCTCGGCTTCGGGTCCCCTTTTGGGACTGGGATCCCAGTTCTTTATCCTCAACAAAAGTCCCGGAACTTGACCGCAGTTGAATCCTTCTGTGCCCGGAAGCAGTGCGTTCCGATGCAAGGCTCCTCGCTCCTGGGACTCGACCGGACTATGGGGGCAAGCAATTCACGTAGACCTGCGTGACACCCTTCCCCCTATTCACGTCCAGATCTCTGCGTGGTATTTAGACTCGACTTCACTCATCAATCCGTTCTCAAGTCTCGCCTTGGTATTCAGACTCGACTTCACCCATCAATTCGTTCGCAAGCCTCGCCGTGGTATTTACACTCGAAAGTCCTAACCGAATACTCCAACGCGATTCAGCCGCCTTAACTCATTGTCCTTGCCCTCTCACAAACTCGGCTTTATCCAATGGGAAAAGCTAAGAGCGTGGCTGACGCTCTGCGCCTGGGCTCTGAAAGGAGCGCGGCAGTAGAGAGCAACATCGTGAATGGCGAAATAGTCCACAGGACACTTCAGCCCGCGGTACAGAAAAATTATAAGAGAATGATGGACTTCTGGTTTCAGTGAGTACATTCGCATCGTTTCAACGTCAAGATGCTGGGCTGACTCGAGCCCACAGGTACCAGAGGACAAAGCCCAATGCTTCTGTACATGAGTTACAGTCTCTAAAAGACTTTGTGAGGCAGGTGGCCTACGGCATTGATGGAGAAGATGCTGAGGATCAAGAATTTGATGTCCCTGGATGGGAGACTGTGAGGAAGTACTGGAACGCATTTACGGCAGCCTGGCAGCGTGCTCACCCTTTGGAATCGATACCACGTGGTCTAGCCCAGTCCGTGACAGAGGCAAGTATCTCAACATTAGCGTCCGAACGGATATTGGGAAATACTAACTTTGTTACTAGTTCATTAAGGGACCTCTAGCAAAAGAAATGGGCATGCCGAAGAATAAAAGGCGTCGAAGGTTCGCTGGGAAAAAGGTCATACTCAACTGCGCCATACAGCTCTGGGCGGCAGATTGGATTGAGCATAAACACCCAGCAGCACCTGTTGATGACTGGGGTCTCTTATTGGGCAACGCTTATTCTTCTTCCCGGATTGGGGAGTATATTGAGTCTACCTGCCGTAGGGGTACCGGTCGTGGCCTCTACTTCAAGGTAACGATATTGCCCTTTGCCCATCAACCCAGACAAACACTAAGCAGGCCCCAAGGATATCACGTTTGTGGCGTTCATCAACGAGAAGGGGGCGCCGGAGTTCGCCATTCAGCTGACCCGAGACGCCAAAAATATGACCAGTACGCCTGACAAAAGGTAGGAATCATCGCTCAGCTCTTAAATCTTTTTCTCATCCGTCTTTACTCTAGACCACAACACGCGTTATACGAAGGTAGCAAGCCTGAAAAGCTCTGCTACAATCCTATGCTTCCATTCCTCGCTAGACTTCTTGCATACGAAGCTTTCAGGGACTACAAAACCATGGACGAGCTCCTCACCATCGTGCCACCGAAAGATGAGATGTGGGTGATACAATGGAAGGAACATCTTCTTGAGACGCCATTCTTTAGAATCCAGTCAAGCGAGGATATCGAGACGGCCGGCGCATTTAGCCATCGACTGCGGTCACTGGGTCTACGAGCAGGATACCCAATACCACCGAGACATCATGATATTCGGGCAGAGGGCCTTTACCTTATGAGTATGTACTAGATTTCTTTTTCGCTTTGCTTTCTACTGCTAACATGACCTCACCAATAGGTCTAAACGAACCAGAATCCACGCGGATGGTCTACGCCGGACACGCCGAACCAAAGACGCTTGGCACACATTACCTACCCCGAAACGGCGCAGATGGCCAGGCAGCCTACCACGGCCAGGAGAGACGAACATTGGTACTTGACCTCTTCCGAGGTTTAACGATACCTCGAAACCCGAGTCTTTGGCAGTGCCTTCCAGCCAAACAGCAATACGAGTGTGATACCAGCGCGGAAATGATGCACATTAAACGAGAAATACTTGCGCTACAGGGCACAACCAATACAAAGTCCCAGGAGCACCGTAAGAAGCTTTACGCGGAGAAGCGGAAACTCGTTGCCGAGCGATTGCGAAAGTGGCAAAGGAACCAGCCAGTCAAGCACGACGATCAGCCAGGATACCATAGAGCGATATTTGATCGTGTCCGGTTCCTGATGCCGGAACGAGACCGTCTGGCACATAACCTCTTCCTGGTTGACAAGCTGCGAAGTCCTGCAGGTCTCACTGTGCTTCATGACATGCTGGGTCTTTACCAGAAGCGTCGCAATGTGGAGTATCGGCCCGGGCTAGAGCCAGATAAGTGCCATTGCGGAAAGGACAGTGATGGCTATTCTTACGACTGGAGACACATATACGATTGTCACAGAACAGCTGCTGCGGAAGCTGATGGTTTTGCAGAGCTATGCTTCCTCTGCAATGATTGGTTCTGTGGTATCGGGGCCTGGGAAACTCATTGTCAACATCACTTGGACCACCCGGACAGCCTTCCGACGTGGTGCGATCCTCTGGCTTACGGCGGGGTTCTCGCCAGGGCTGGCTACTGTCCGTTCTGCCTCGGGGATGAACGGATGCCAGCTTCTGCGCGGATGTACCAATTTAAGAAGCGGTGGACCTGGCTCGATCATATCCAAACACACATCAGAGAGCTCGAAAATGGAACTAGGCCTTTGAACTGCCCACGCTTGCATTCCCACTGTCCAGGAAATTTTGAGTCGATTTTGGATTTACGATTCCATCTTCAAGACGCTTTCGGTGTCGAGCGCAATGACAATGCTAAGAAGATGAAAAGACCGAGACGTGGGGATGACGGCATCCCACCTTCGAAGAGAATGAGAGTGCAGCAGTTTCGCAATAATTCTGAAGAAACCGACAGAATTACCGCCTTGCAAACCCAATACACTTTTCATCACACCTACCCGGACGGCGAAAAGAGGCAGTCATCTCCCGAATCGTCAGGCCTTTGTCAAGAGTCCACGCCCTTCTGCAGCTCAGATACTGCTGACTACGAAGACGCCGCGCCATCTGGTCAAAGCACCCCGCTATCTTCCGCTCCGTTCGAGGAAGTAATCGATCCGGCCATGTCTCTAGTTGAATCGTGGCCGGGCGATAGGCTTACGGGATGCACAGCTGCCAGTGGTCTATTAGAGGCAACGCCGGACAACCCCCAGGAAATTCAAGGTACGATAACCTATTGAAACTGATACACTGGCTGATTCTTACCGTATTATAGATCCTCTCCACGGCTCTGTCTCTGCTGCGGTAAGCGTTACAGAAGAAACGGGTGTAAACAGTACCACGAGTTCCATGGACACCAATGCGTCATTCCAAGACAATTCAACTCAACAAGTCAGCGAAGCTACCAAGGCCGGAATCACACCTGATCTTACAAGTCACGACGGGGAACTCATCGGCAGAGTCCCTATCCGGGACAACCAGGGCGAAGAAAGTCACGACAAGCCCCTTCCTCTGGACCAGGCAGGAACCGAGTTCGAAGTTGAGAGTTTGGTTGCTAAGGGGCGCATCGGAAGGCGAGTGTGGTACAAGGTCAAATGGAAGGGCTACCCCGAGAGCGACAATAGTTGGGTGAAGAAGAAGGACATCGGCACAGGGGCCACGGCCAACTATGAAGCGAAGCGCCCTTGTGGCCGCGACGAATTCAAATTCGAGGCATTGGTCTCGAAGAAGGAGATTGGAGGGGTCATTCTGTACGAGGCAAAGTGGCGAGGGCAACCGAGCTCTGAAAATATGTGGGTGGACAAGTGGGATGTTGGTGCCAAGGCTATTGCAGCTTTTGAGACTAGTTTATCGACGCAGAATGGGGTTGAGGTCTGTATTTAAGTCGTTTTTCACCTTCAATGTCAGTGATTTGCCACTGAGATTCAACTCATGATATCTTCAAGGTCGCCAAAGTGAGTTTGATTCTTGCTGTTCATGTACGCCTCAGGCTTGCCCGTAGATGCCCTGGGATACTACTTGGATACAATATATGTCTTTTATTTCATATTGATGGTCAGGGACGCCATCGTGAGCATCGAGTTTAGGGGCTGAGGTGGAATACTCCGCAAGGCAAGCACGAGTAAAACTAGATACAAAAAGTACTAAAGATGAAACCTAAGAGGATCAGGCCAATGCCGAGTGATAATTGCCTCCACCAAGGCTTCCGTCCAACTAGCACGCTCTCTCCGCGTTGCGCTGATTGTGAGTCCAGGATTCGGACGATTTTTTTGTGCCCGTTCTGTCTCGCCATTGAGATCGCAGTTCTTCCATCGGCATCGATAAAGTGTGATTTTGCCCCAGCAGACACAAGGATATTGACAACATCCTCATATCCATAAGCAGAAGGCCAGAAAAGCGGAGACTGTCCGGAGACTGACAAAGAATTGACGTCGACATGGATTTCGCGGACCAGAATGCTCACTATATCCGTTCGCCTGTTGAATGCCGCAATCCAAAGGGGCGTTTGGCCTTTGCTGTTCCTAGTGTCGAAGGGGATTGGCTCATGCAGAAGTTGGTTGAGTTGGTCGGCGTCGCCATTCTGTGCAGCTTGATAAAAACGAGCGATAGAGTCCCAAGTCGCGTCGATATTCATAGGCGGGATGTGTTGGCAAAGGTAATGAAGAAAATCCAGCTGCCCGCAAGAGGCGGCGGCAAAGCATACACTGTCCGTAATGGCCGCGATAGTGTCAGTGTTCCGGGCTTTGAGAAGTAGCGCCATGATCTCCTTGCCGCTCCAGTCGTTCCCAGCTGCTGCCTTGACCACCCCTTCCGTGATCTGTATCTCCGCCCCGCGCTTGTCGAGAAGCAGCGCCAGTATCTCCTTGCCGCTTGTCCAATTCCTAGCTGCTGCCTCTACTACCCCTTCCGTGATCCGTATCTCCGCCCCGCGCTTGTCGAGAAGCAGCGCCAGTATCTCCTTGCCGCTTTCATAGTTCCCAGCTGCTGCCTCTACTACCCCTTCCGTGATCCGTATCTCCGCCCCGCGCTTGTCGAGAAGCAGCGCCATGATCTCCTTGCCGCTTTCATAGTTCCCAGCTGCTGCCTCTACTACCCCTTCCGTGATCTGTATCTCCGCCCCACGATTGTCGAGAAGCAGCGCCAGTATCTCCTTGCCGCTCCAGGAGTTCCCAGCTGCTGCCTCTACTACCCCTTCCGTGATCTGTATCTCCGCCCCGCGCTTGTCGAGAAGCAGCGCCAGTATCTCCTTGCCGCTTCTCCGGTTCCCAGCTGCTGCCTCTACTACCCCTTCCGTGATCTGCATCTCCGCCCCATGATTGTCGAGAAGTTGTCGGAATATGGTTTGGTCAAAATTGCTTATAACCGCCTTGACCACCTCTTCCGTGATCTGTATCTCCGCCCCACGATTGTCGAGAAGCAGCGCTAGTATCTCCTTGCCGCTTCTCCGGTTCCCAGCTGCTGCCTCTACTACCCCTTCCGTGATCTGCATCTCCGCCCCATGATTGTCGAGAAGTTGTCGGAATATGGTTTGGTCAAAATTGCTTATAACCGCCTTGACCACCTCTTCCGTGATCTGTATCTCCGCCCCACGATTGTCGAGAAGCAGCGCCAGTATCTCCTTGCCGCTTGTCCAATTCCTAGCTGCTGCCTCGATAACCCCTTCTGTGATCTGGATCTCGGCCCCGCGCTTGTCGAGAAGTAGCGCCAGTATTTCCTTACCGCTCCAAGAGTTCCCAACTGCTGCCTCGATGACCTCTTCCGTGATTGGGATCTCGGCCCCTCGCTTGTCGAGAAGTAGCGCCAGTATTTCCTTGCCGCTTCCAAAGTTCTTAGCTGCTGTCTTGATGATCTCTTCTGTGATCTGGATCTCGGCCCCTCGCTTGTCGAGAAGTAGCGCCAGTATTTCCTTGCCGCTTCCAAAGTTCTTAGCTGCTGTCTTGATGATCTCTTCTGTGATCTGGATCTCGGCCCCTCGCTTGTCGAGAAGCAGCGCTAGTATTTCCTTGCCGCTTCTAGAGTTCCTAGCTGCTGCCTCGATAACCCCTTCTGTGATCTGGATCTCGGCCCCGCGCTTGTCGAGAAGCAGCGCCATGATCTCCTTGCCGCTTGTCAAATTCCCAGCTGCTGCCTTGACCACCCCTTCCGTGATCTGTATCTCCGCCCCGCGCTTGTCGAGAAGCAGCGCCATGATCTCCTTGCCGCTTGTCCAATTCCCAGCTGCTGCCTTGACCACCCCTTCCGTGATCTGTATCTCCGCCCCGCGCTTGTCGAGAAGCAGCGCCATGATCTCCTTGCCGCTTGTCCAATTCCTAGCTGCTGCCTCTACTACCCCTTCCGTGATCCGTATCTCCGCCCCGCGCTTGTCGAGAAGTAGCGCCATCACCTTTTCGCCGCTTTCCTCGTTCTCAGCTGCTGCCTCGACGACCCCTTCTGAGATCTGGATCTCGGCCCCGCGCTTGTCGAGAAGTAGCGCCAGTATTTCCTTGCCGCTTCTAGAGTTCCTAGCTGCTGCCTCGATAACCCCTTCTGTGATCTGGATCTCGGCCCCGCGCTTGTCGAGAAGCAGCGCTAGTATTTCCTTGCCGCTTCTAGAGTTCCTAGCTGCTGCCTCGACAACCCCTTCTGAGATCTGGATCTCGGCCCCGCGCTTGTCGAGAAGTAGCGCCATCACCTTTTCGCCGCTTTCCTCGTTCTCAGCTGCTGCCTCGATGATCTCTTCCGTGATCTGGATCTCGGCCCCGCGCTTGTCGAGAAGTAGCGCCAGTATTTCCTTACCGCTCCAAGAGTTCCCAACTGCTGCCTCGATGACCTCTTCCGTGATTGGGATCTCGGCCCCTCGCTTGTCGAGAAGCAGCGCTAGTATTTCCTTGCCGCTTCTAGAGTTCCTAGCTGCTGCCTCGATAACCCCTTCTGTGATCTGGATCTCGGCCCCGCGCTTGTCGAGAAGTAGCGCCAGTATTTCCTTGCCGCTTCTAGAGTTCCTAGCTGCTGCCTCGACAACCCCTTCTGAGATCTGGATCTCGGCCCCGCGCTTGTCGAGAAGTAGCGCCATCACCTTTTCGCCGCTTTCCTCGTTCTCAGCTGCTGCCTCGATGATCTCTTCCGTGATCTGGATCTCGGCCCCGCGCTTGTCGAGAAGTAGCGCCAGTATTTCCTTACCGCTCCAAGAGTTCCCAACTGCTGCCTCGATGACCTCTTCCGTGATTGGGATCTCGGCCCCTCGCTTGTCGAGAAGCAGCGCTAGTATTTCCTTGCCGCTTCTAGAGTTCCTAGCTGCTGCCTCGATAACCCCTTCTGTGATCTGGATCTCGGCCCCGCGCTTGTCGAGAAGTAGCGCCAGTATTTCCTTGCCGCTTCTAGAGTTCCTAGCTGCTGCCTCGACAACCCCTTCTGAGATCTGGATCTCGGCCCCGCGCTTGTCGAGAAGTAGCGCCATCACCTTTTCGCCGCTTTCCTCGTTCTCAGCTGCTGCCTCGATGATCTCTTCCGTGATCTGGATCTCGGCCCCGCGCTTGTCGAGAAGTAACGCCACTATATCCTTGCCGCTTTCCTGGTTCCCAACTGCAGCCTTAACCACCTCTTCTGTGATCTGGATCTCGGCCCCGCGCTTGTCGAGAAGTTGCTGGAATATGGCTTGATCAAAATTCCTCGCAACTGCCTCGACGACCCCTTCTGTGATCTGGATCTCGGCCTCGCGCTTGTCGAGAAGTAGCGCCACTATCTCCTTGCCTCTTCTCCAGTTTCCAGCTGCAGCCTTCACGATCCCTTCTGTGATCTGGATCTCGGCCCCACGCTTGTCGAGAAGTAGCGCCACTATCTCCTTGCCGCTTCCAGAGTTCCCAGCTGCTTCCTCAACAACCTTTTCGTTCACTTCGAAGGCAATTCCGTTGTTGAAATGCCAATGTAGAATGTCGCTACTGCCGTACCTGGCCGCAACTTCTTCATGCGTTGCACCGTTCTTGTTCCTGGGCCGTTCTTGCGCCAACCCCCTCCACCGTTCCGGGCTGAGAATACCAGACAGGTCATATGCACAGATAACAAGCAGAACTCGAGGTATGTAGGACATGGTGGCCTTGAGTTTCTCCCTAGTGCTCCAGCGTACTTCTGGATCTTCCAAATACTCCTCAACCGTCCTATGCCAATTGTGGAAGCATGATGGATCTTGTTCAATAGAAAAGAACTTACGCAGAAGTTCATTCACTCGCGTTCGCCTTTCCTGGGCGGCTATATGGGCATGCTCTGCCCAAAATAAGCACGAGTACTTCATAAGCGGTGTCCGTGGCGAAGCTTCAGGTGCCATTTTATCAAGACTAAAAAGACAAGCTTCCGCAACCAGAGCGTTTGCGGATGTTGGCTTGTACATCTCTTGATGTTCAAGAAACTCTCTGACCGACAAGTGCGAGAACCGAAACGCGTCAACGGCGGAGTCGAAAATGATCAAGTTGCAACATAACTGTAAGAGCTGATCCCTAGAGATTGCAGGGGCGGATCCATATTTTGTGACGGACACAGCGGCTAGAAAGACGTCAGATGAGAGTTGCTCCTGGGCACAGAGTAGCCAGCTGAAAGCATTCTGAGCCAACTGCCTGTCTGCATCCGCGTCAAGATTTTCAATCTTCGCAAGGATCTCTTGGTAAAGCTCTGCTAACGTCCTCGGTAGTCGTCCAAGTCTCTCCAGAATCGCAGCATCGGTGGTCTGTTGGCAAAGAGCTTGCAATTGCAGGCTCGCCCAGCGGAACCTGATTTTGTAAGTCGTCTGCGACCATCCTATCCCCGTGCAAAACTTACATGCCCTGAGCCTTGGAAGTGAGCTCGTCGATGATTCTGTCGCGTATTTCTTTCTTTCGCGTGCTAAACCGTAGTAAAGACCCTTTGTCGATAAGACGTTTTGTCTCCGAATGTACGAACAAATCTATGTCCGGTGAGTTGCGGTCGGAGGAGAGGTGCAAGTTCGGATAATTGTCCAGTTTATAGACAATATCTTGATCCGTCCGGCTTGACACGAATATCTTCAAGAGACATGGAGATGTCTTCAGAAGGTCTTCCAGCGTATCCAGCAGATCTCCCCGAGTTGCCGGGTTGCATTCGTCTAGGGCGTCGATCACAATTGTCATTGTCGCATCCCTGTATTGTTCAAGCAGCTTGAGGATCAAGCTCTTGCTTTCGTCAAGACGAAGTGGCCCAGATGCGAATGTGTCTTCTGCTTCCCGCCTTCTGTACACCTCAACTGCGGCTTCAAGAAGTGGTCCTCCGACTTTAGGAGTCGAGAGCTGTCTCGCAATGCTGGCCGCTATCTTTGAAGGATCGGAGCGTCCAGGCTCGGCTGGGTTACGGGAACAGTAGAAGTACACCGGGGCTGGAGTCTGGTTCTCTCGGAATGCCTCCAGTGCATCCTCAACAACGATGGACCTGTGATTTCGCAGTTAGATCCGAACATCTCAATTTGTTCTTGTCTTACGCCAGCTTGCTCTTGCCGGATCCTGGAATGCCATGAAGCCACAAAATCGAGGAAGCGCTTTCGTTTTTCCACCGTAAAAAAGTTGCGTCTTGGAGAAGCCACTTCCCTGTGCCCTCCAAAACCTCACTCCTCGTCTGCATGTGGTGTTGTCTGTAGGGCTCTTTGGAAATCCAGCTCAAAATCTCGGTTCTTCTTGTTGCTGGGTGTGTTAGCGGTAGCGAGACATTCTAGACCAGAGACTTACCATGGAGTTGATCGGCAATGGCGTGGAGTGCTTCGTCCCATCGTTTTATGGGGGCTTCAAAGTCCTTCAGCATCCTCTTGAGCTCGGCATGGCTTTCCAACTGGTCTTTATGGTGTAAGCATAGCATTTCATCTACATAGAAGGTGGCCGACCTTGTAAGCCGAAGATTTTGGCATAATGGTCCACGAGTGACTGGGCTTCATTAATAGCTATGAATGCTGACTCCAAGTCGGGCGAGGCAAGGGCTCCATGCTTGACAACACGCTCTGGCCAGGTCAGCAACTATCCATAACGAGTATGCGCCAACTTACTGAGACTATTCTGCTCATAGTATGCCTTTGCCTTGGCGAGATAGGCCAGAATGCTTGCGTACAACTTGACCAATGCATGGTTCAGTTCTTTCGCGGTTTGCGACTGGGAATCTTCCAACAAACTTTCAACAAGGACATTTCGACATATTGTTTCTGCAATGTCGACGGTTCTCTCCAGCAAACTATTGTATGTGTTCAAATCTCCAACCGCGACCTGCTTAGGTGTTAGCGTGGCCGCGTCGGATAGAAGAAGACCGTCGCTCACATTCAACAGGAATCGAACACCCGCCCAAGGCAGAGCAGCATGGGCCGGGTCGTATTGGACGACAATGTCGCCCACGTCCTTGAAGTGATTGACCCACTTGACCGTCTTGGCCAGGAGGTCGCGCACAAAAACAACCTCGCCGTTCTTCCGCTTGAAGGACCACGACTTACCAACCAAGCGTTTCCTAGCCTGCTCAGTCACCTCCAATAGCTCGTCTAGCGTCTTTTGCTTGTTCTCCTGGGCAAAGTCTATTCGCGACTTCAGTTCGTCTCCGAGCGTGTCGATGGCGGCGGCCCACCGGTTGTCGCTGCGTAGATGAGTCGTTAGAAGGAGCAATGAAAGCGAGGTAAGACAACCTAATTACCCGCTAACCCTAAGAGACTCAGCGACATCCATTTGGCGAAAGACCGTGCGATAGATGAATTCTTTGTTAGGTTTTGCCTTCGAGGAAGTATGCGTCGGGTTTTTCGTCTTCATTACAACAAAGCAGAGTAAATAGAGGTGCAGTTGCTGGCAGACGCGAGAGAAGGGGCGAGGGGAGGGGCGGACAGTAGGGCAATTAAGGTTAAGGCCTGTGGCTTTGGCAAGGCAGTCAGCATGCCTGGTTGGCCGAAAGTAGTCCAGGGCGAATGCGGCGTAGACAAAGTGGCTGGTCAGGTGTCAGCACAATCCAGAAATCAAGCCCATGGCACTGTCTGATAAGTGGCTATTCAGGTCGCCTTGTCATGTTCTCTCCTGCAGCCACCTTCACACAAACCCGTGCGCCAACAATCCTCGGGGTTTCAAGCGTGGACGGACGTTGTGCTGTGCAAGGAATTTTGTTGGTGTGGGTGTGACCCACAATGCGGCGTGTGCCTTGACTCAGGAATGAGCTAAGAGGCAAGAAGCAAGCAGAATCCTGTTGGTGTCAAGCATAGCCGAGTCTGCCTGATAGAGCTCGGCTTGCTGATCATTTCGCAAGGCATGCTGCTCGGTACTGATAAGGCAGACTGGACTGCTGATTACCGGCAGCGAAAGCGGCCTTTCGGACAGTACCAGCGCAGGGCTCGTACCCACAGCCACGCTAATTAGATGCTGTGAAGGACTTCTACCCCAATCGAGGCTGGCGACGCTATCCTTCTGATAGAATACTCACGATCCCTCAAGTAATTCATTACTACTCTCGCCGTCTTGGTCACTGATGGAGGGCTGCAAGCTGACACTAAACTGGAAATAATGTCCAAGAACTGGGACCAATCGTCAGGGTAGGCTGAAAGGCATCAGACAACCACAGATGCTGTTGCTGCCCGACCCATGCACACACTGCCACCACCAGCTGGCGCTGCCACCGCCACCTCTCCCCTTCCGCTTTCCTGCCATGCCTCCTCAGCTTCCCCAATTAGGACCGGTTACTCTAGAGATTGATGTTGTGGACGAAAGGGCATTCTATCCTCTTACGGGGAGCTCCTATTCAATTTAAGCACTATTTACAACGAGTTCGGGGCCGAGCAGCCCATCCCTTGCATATTAGACCGAGGATGTAACGCGGTGTAGTGCTGACGAGTTAATTGTCTCACGCATCCCAGCTGTGTACGGCGGCGTTCAGTAGCCAATCAAGCACCTGCACAGAGTAAGTTCTCGTACTCATTTCTAGTGTAAACCGTCTTACGTCTATCTCCTAATAATAATGTGTTGTTTAATGCCCATCGTTTCGAAATGCACGAGGCGCGCGCCTAAGCATGGGTAAGGATAGTTACGCAGTCAGCCACGGTGAGGGCTTCGGCTGGGACAGGTAACCCCTGGCTGCCGCTTTAGCACCCCGCTAGTCTCGCAAACGCAGGTCCCAGCTTGAATGCTCTGTCCTCCTAACGTCGATGCCATGACCACGCCTCCTCCCCCTGTAGGCCCGCGCCGAGACGTGTTCTAGTTACACACGTTCATGTACTTCTGCGTCAGAGACGCTAAACACGAGGTACGGTAGCAACCCAATGCTAGCACCACGTGATTTTCCACCCCAGCCCGCGCCTAAAGTGTCCACGCTCCAGCATGTTCAAATGGGATAGCTCTGCTATATGACGACCTTCATATTAGCGGCACTTACTATCATGTTCCCATACAGTTGACGTTTTTTTTGGTTCCACCTCCTGTCGACTACTTTGTATTGCAAACGGGTGGCTGCGCAGCGGTGGGTCAGGGCCCGGTGAGGTTAATGAGTGCAATCCCAGCTTGATCAGACCGGTAAAAGTTGAATGGCCCAGGTCGCAGTGAGCATTACCACTGGTTGCACTGCATGCTTCAGCCGCAGTCCAGGAGACAACCCTGGCGGTTTTCCTTTCCTCACTGCCCAATTATAGGCGTCGAGTGCTTGTATCCCCGACTCTGTAGTCGCTTACCCTGTAGCAACGGGCTGGTCCGGAGCGTCAGCACCTTCATTATCACTTTCCTGACATGCAAGTGTTCAATGTTACTCTGTCTCAGTGAAACCATTCTTGATTGCCACTTTCAGGTGCAAGCAATTATGTACAGTACAATTGACCTTTAATTTATTGCTCTGAGTAGTTTTGGGACAGCCGCAAGAGGGCCTGAATCTGGTTACCACTTCCCACCTCGGCTGAATAAGCTACCACATAGTACAGGGCTCTCGAAACTGTTTCGCAAATGTGCGTCGGTACTGTACTGCGATGTTCCGCTACGGCTATTAAATCAGCGCCTGTGTGTCTCTGGCTCTCGTGCGACTGTGGGCTAACTTTGACACCAAGTGGCGTGCATGTGGACAAGGCTGGCCCCCTGACCAAGTCATGGATGCCTCGAGCCATACAGGACAGGTAGGGCAGCTGGGAGGGGAGTCTACGGACCAGAGGGCAAGCCCCACATTTTGGCCTTCGATGTGGCTTGATAACATGGTTCTCTGGGCAGGAAGTGTTCTGTGGTCCTGATGTTTTCCCCTTATCCAGCGTCTCATAATAAACTAGTTCTGGACGCCGATGACCCGTTGAATAATGCTCGAGCCACCAGCGTCCATATCCCCCTTTGGCATCCCTCTCTAGATCCCTCGATGTCTTCTTCTAGGGCTTGTAGGCGAGTGGCTCCAATCTCGGAAATGAAGTTGCAAGGGTACAACCAACAGCGGTTCAACCAACAAGAGGACCGCCGCCGACTCCATGTGCGAAAAGGCTCATAAGACCAGCAGCTTGCGCAGTTCTTGAAGGACCACGTGTGCTAACTTAGACCAATTTCGCTTTTCCTGTCGCCAGTACAATGAATGCTGCTACTCAGAGTCGGGTCTTGATCAAGACGGAACCACGGCAGCAGACGCCTCCCAAAGTCATTCCGGCGCGACCAGAAACCGCCAACAATACTGCCAATGCCTCTGCCAATGGCGTCTCCTCCAACCCAGACCCTCGGGCCTTCATGGCCGTGGTGCAACATATCTTTCTGCAATATCAGCAACAAAGGACGGGACAGCAACCCTCAAGAAGCCCAGTCGATGTCTCTGCCAGTGGCGCCTCTTCCAACCCAGATTTGCAAGTTTTCATGGCCGTAGCGCAACGGATCTTTCTGCAGTACCATCAACACAGGATGAGACAGCAATCTTCAGGAAGCCAAGTCTCAGAGACAGCTAACCAGCAAAACCAAGAGAGAGCCAATGGGCACCAGACGGAACCACAGCAACTAGCGCCTCCCAGAGTCGATCCGGCGCGACTACGGGGACAGCAGCCGCAAGCTACCAGCACATCTACCAATAACACCAACAGCAGTGATACCTCTATCAACGGCGTCTGCGGGCCTTGCAAACCATGCAACTGGCCTTGCGGGGAATACAGGTGGGCTGGCGATCCTTGGGAGGCCAGGTCTCACAGGCAGCCGGCTGGCAAAGCTCAGAGAGAGTCAATGGGCAGGCCCCTGTCCCAGCTCCAACTTTGACTCCAGCTCTCGCCCTATCCACCGCTACGAATGCATCCCCTCCCACAACCACAGTACGAGCTCCAGCCATGTCGCTAGCTCCAACTCGTCTGCCACTCCCGGCTTCCGGTCCCGCTCCAGCACGTCGTCGGGCATTGGCCCAAGTCGCTCCCGCTCCTGTCCATGCTGCCGCCCGAGCTCGGGCCCTGGCAAGGGCTCCAGGCCGGCTCCAACCATACCCCAAAAACACTAGAAATAGCATCTCCGCAAGTCTTGACTCTGGGGTCGACCATATGTGGTCCAGAAGGCAAGCCAGAGCTCGTGGACAAGCTTTGAGACGAATTTGGGAGCGTGCTCTTCCGGCGCACGAGGCCACGCAAGACGGGGAGGGACTCGTTACGCTTAACGGCACGCTGACTGCTGTGTTTTCTAACAGCCGGAAGATTGAGCATTACTTCCGACCGCATGGCGAGAACGAGGGCATGTCGCTCGAGGATGGCTCGCTTGCCAATTACCTGCGCTAGGAGCTATCCCCCTCGCGGCCCTCCTGACTTGTTTCAATAAGAGACCGATGATACCAAGGTTCTGGACAATTTGAAGCCAAAGAAAGAGTGATCATGTGTTTGTGGCTGATTTATGTTTGGAGTAGAGTATCTCCTCGAGGTAGATAAAGAGATGCTTATATATCAAGGCTCGCTTACCCCCCTCAATTAGTGATGCCGATGAAGCCGCCTGTGGCCTGCCATGAGAGGGCGTCGAATGTCTATTGCTCGAGGCAGACATCGTGTGGCTTGGGGCGAGACTTGTTCGATGGTGCTGTCTCTTGTGATGGTATGTCGGCGACGCCCACTCAATCGATCAAAGCCTTACACGAGCAATTACCGCCGCCCATTTGCTCAGGGCGAGTGTAAGTTCTCCCGAAATGCCCTGGCCTGACCGTTGGCGCCGAAGTAACCTGCGTCTCCATAACTGGCGTACTGCTTGGTTCATGTGGAGTAGATGATTTGGTGACACGTGTTCAGAGAGGTGACGATTGAACAAGTTTGTAGGAGAATACAATATCTTGATGTGCGATTCTTGAAAGGGCGGTGCCTCGAGGCTAGGCTGCTATCTGCAACAGCGTCTATGGTGACTTCTATACCTCATCGTCCCCAGCCCGATTCGGCAGAGTGAGATTAAATCTTCTCCCGTCCATGAAAGCATTCTGCTTTGAAGTGGCCAAGGTTACTTTGCCTTTCTGATCCGCATCGTTAGTCGGGGTAGACGCCACAGTGGAAGGCTGCTTCTCTGGAGAGCGTGACCGCTTGACTGGGCGCTCAAAGTCGAGTGATAGCTCATCTGCAGAAGTATCCGAATCTTCGAGTACTGATGTGCTAGGGCCTTCATTTAGGTCCCGGGCAGCCTCAATTGTACCGGAGTGTGGTGTCGTCCTTGCATTGTGAATCCTTAAACCGCTGACCTTCTCGTTTGCCTGAGCGATTGCCTGGTCTCGTTGTGTTTTGGCCCAGTCCCTCCCGTTTCGGAAGGCGGCAGCTCCCTGCCTAAAGGTATTGATGTCATTCGTCATCGCAAATGCTTTCAGTTGCGTCATCACGTAGCCAGGCTGTTCTCCGGGCGTTAGTGGCTGAATGGGATGATGGGCAAACATCTTCAGTTGACCACCATGGTACGTAGACGTGAGCGTGTAAGCCCTGTTGTCAAATGGGAGCTCTGGAGCCCCGAGGGCCTGGACACTGTGGTACCCGCGGGCACCACAAGCTCCGTCGTATAAGGCTTGCCGAGTTGCTACCGATAGCGACCCGTCCGGTCCTTTGATCTCGACGAAATTATTCGGCATGATAGGAAGATCGCTCTGTGTTGATGGAACAACGAAATTGTTGAGTTCTTGTCGTAACTTCGGATGCAGCTGTTCTGGCTGAGCACCGTAGTAAAGGTCCGGTTTAGCGCAGACAAGAGATCCATCCGTCAAGTGTTCTAGGTTCGTGAATGGAACATCGCCAGCGATACACTTCGTGTCTCCGGGATCTCCCCCAATTATCGGCATCACAGATGTCGCGACTTGGCTCTCCTTGGTCGCGTGAGCGTCTGTTCGTTTGAACTTTTTAAAGTCGTCTTGAGAAAACAGGCTTGGCGACAAAGACGCTCGAGGCTGCTCAAGGGCTCGACAAATGTCATCTATGTTTTCGGGTTCGGGTGGCACGCTGCCATCAGGATACTCGTAACGGTCGGGGAAGATATTGTGATCGATCAAATGTTGCTGAAAGGCACGATCGTATGGTCCTGTACTCCTAGTCGTCGTCGTATTGGCCTTTGACGGGGATCGCGAGCCCCGTTTGCGGCGGCCAAGACTCGATTGGCTGGAGCTCATCTCAGGGTCGATTGCCTGGCGATACTGGATCGGTCAGTAATGGGAAGCGTGGAAGATTGGAGAGCTTCTATACCCCTCTCAGGTCTTTCAAGTTAGGACCGCCGTGCCTGGCAAAACGTCTGAGTTGTGCCTGGTCAGCTGAAGAGCACTGGTAGAGAAACTCTTGCGCTGGAAGAGGCTGGGTCTTTCGTCGTGTGGCGACGGCGTGTCGCGTACGGGGACGACGATATCGATCCTCAGGATGTAGCCGGAAACGGGGTTCTGCAGTGGTTCGACGGTTGAGCTCTCGCAGCGCGTTTTTCGTCAAAGGGAGTTGGGAGAGGTTGTCCCAAAAGTGTGAGGGGGGACGTGAAGGATGATCGAGCTTGCGTTTCTTCGCAACGTGTTGGGTATCGTAACCTGGGCGCTTGTTTGATCTCTGTGGCTTTTGTAGACTTCTGTACTTCGTTGGGGAGTATGGAAGATCATGTAACACGAGCATCCTCGGTGATTTGAGGTGGTTAACGGGTAGGTGCAGGAGTTAATTACTTATGCCCGTGTCGAAGGGCCTGTGAAACTCATGTGGTCATGACCATTTGCCATTTAGAGTGGAGTTTTTATCGATAAGCTTTCCCTCTTTGGTTGCGTGCAGGCTGTCGGGTAAACCGTGGGCCAGTCATTCCTGAGGGTCAGGTCGCTTTGGCGCACGAAGTGCGCGTATCGCCGATGGATGGGAGATGTTGTTTCAGAAAAACCCGCTCGGTGGCACAAGCCAATGGGCGGTGGCAATTATCCGCTCAAGGTAGATACTTGAGAACCACTTACACTGCCCCGGATATGAACTTATGGCACCCTAGAGCTCCAAACGGCGATCCGGATCCAGCCATCGTTGCTTCGGATTCATCGTCGCTAGATGGACAGCTCGATGAACTCGCAACAGAAGCAGTCGATGTCCAGATCCGAGGTGATACGTGTGACACGATTGAGCTCGCCCTTCCCTTTCTAGCATCGCGATCTCCTGCTATCTGATTACCAACGCTTTACTTCATCCACATGAGTGGAATCGGGGACAGGGGCACGGTATCGTGCAATGGCAGGCACAAGAACGCTGCTCATGAGCTATAGAGTACCGCACTTAACAGGGCGGCTTTTGATTGTGTCACAATTCTTGATTCCTAACTATTGTTGAGTGGAGTTGGTCTCTTTGATCTTCCTTTTTGGTCGTAGTGGTGCCTGTCAGGTAGTAGCTAACTAAGTGCTTACTAGCTACATAAGAAAGTGCACGTAAGTGCGTACTATACTGAATCCGTCCTGAGGGGATCACGCCTCCTTTGGATCGTGGTGATCCATGGTTATGGGTGATCCACCTTTGATTGATCCTTTCTGCTTAGAGTGGGACGGTCACGTGTGGCCAGCGGTTGGGTGCATGTCAGGTTGTGACAGTAATTTACTGCTTGATTGCGTGCAGATAAGCGGCAACCTCCGAACTAAGAATACGACCTGCGACCAGTTGATCGGCGGACTCAACGATCCATGTCTGGCAATTCCTCTGCACAACCCTCTTCTGAGGGACACCCTACAATAACCCTAACCCTCTCCATGGAGCCCGCCGGCCTCGTCATTGGGGCTGCTGAGCTCGCTGGGCTATCAGATGCCACTTTCTCTGGTTGTGAGATACGGGCATGAGGCTGTAATTAAGCCTTTGTTGGATAATGACAACTTGTTTTTACAAGATGAACTTAGACCATGACATGTACACGAAAGGTCTTGAGGACGATTGTGTTAAAAATTCCAGTTTGCCTCGCTAAAGAGTGGTGCAAGGAAAACCTCAATGTAAACGGCATTGTAATAGGCGCGGCAGTGGCTTGGGAAAGGAAAGCCGTGGCCAAGAATAGAACATTAACATCCGTCGGGATCGCAGAGGTGAGCTGGATTTGGCGTGGTTGCTAAATCAAACAATCAAACAGCGTCCATCCCAACGCTTCCTGACCTTACGTGTTTCTGATAGCCTCGCGCGGAATCAAGCTTAGGTTTCTATTGCGAGCACACAGAGTACTTCAACGGACTCGGGAGGTATCAGCCCCTGACCGCCGAAGTAAATCTGCAACTCTATGTTGCCTGTTTGCCACTGCCCATTGGAATGCTGTCTTGCCCCATCGATCTTTGGCCTCAATCTCCGCTCCTCTCTGTAGCAACAGCCGCGCCAAGGTTAGTGCGCCGTGTTGAGCAGCCCAATGCAAAGCTCGTCGTCCGTGATAGTCTGCGGCATTGACGTTTGCTCCTCTTTCAATGAGGTAGTCCGGTATCCCAAATCGCCAGGCCTTTGCGGCAAGCAGCATTGGCGTCCATCCATGCACTTTGACATCTACATCAGCGCCATTCTCAACTAGCATCTTAACAATGCTTGGATACCCATCCTCCGCAGCAATGTGCAAAGCTGTGCGACCGTGTCGCATGCGTCGGTTGGGATCCGCCCCATTCTCTAGAAGCAATTCTACTAGACCCTCTCGCCCTCCCCAGGCAGCATGAGTGAGGGCTGTGCTGTCTCCGATCTGGTCTTCTGCGTCTATATCGGCACCACTGTCCAGAAGAGCGAGTACCCTCTCCCTGTATCCACTGTTCACAGCCGATCGAAGCCCAGAAACAACTGTGCTCCCATGCGATTTCCTCTCGGCCATCTCTTCTAATAACGCACAGTCGTCTTCATCATCCATTCTCGATCGCATTTGATGCGAAAAAATGTCTCCGTTATCGGTTTTGCATGCCAACAGATGCTGCAAAGCATCATGGTGCTTCACCACAGCAGCGTGCAGCGGGGTCCATCCATCTTCATCCATAACATTGACATTCGCTCCATTTAGCAATAGAAGGTCAACAATAGCCTCGTGTCCTTGCAACACTGCCACATGCAAAGCAGTGACGCCGTACTGATCTTGCATCTCAGTGTCTGCTCCGTGTTCAAGGAGTTCCTTTGTCACGGCTTCTAGTCCAGCTTGGGCGCTCCAGTGGAGAGGCGTTTGTTTGGTGTTGTTAGCGGAATTTGGATTAGCCCCGTTTTCCAAAAGCAGGAGCGTGATTCCTGCGTACGGAATTGCCCAATGTAGCGGTGTGTTGTCATAGTTATCTTTCGAATTGGCATCGGCTCCGTTCTCTAGTAGTAGGGATGAGGTTTGCTCGTGCCCCTCAGCGACGGCCCAATGAAGGGCTGTGCTTCCCTCTTCGTCTTTCCAGTCGATATCCAATGCATCTTGCAAAAGCATTTCTGTCGTCTTGCTACTCCCTGCCTCAGCCGCCAAAATGAGAACTTTGTGGATTTGAAGGTTGTCTGAACTGAGCCGGGTGTACTGCTCGAGAAGCAGTTTGATCAAGTCATCGTGTCTGCCTATGACAGCCCAGTGAAGGGCCATCCATCCCTCATCATCTTCGATGAGTTGATCAGCACCATTAGCAACGAGGAGTTCCATCACTTTTCTATGTCCATTCCTGGCTGCCCAAGTCAGGGCTGTTTCACCACGATCGTTTGTCACATCCGTGTCTGCTCCTTTTGCAAGCAGCAATCTTGTCAGCTCCACGAAGCCGCGTCGCGAACACAAGTGCAAGGCGGTCATTCCTTGGCTATCCCGGCAGTTGAGGTCTCTGTCTGCTTGGCAGACCGCAGAGAACACGCTTTGTAGTCCCCAGTATGCAACAGCATGAAGTGACGTAAAGCCTCTCGGAAAGCAATCATGCCAACCATCCCTGCGATGTCGAGGAATGTATAGCATCTGAATGGAGGAAGCGAGTTTCGCTTCATCTCCTAACAATCGTAGGATCTCATCAACATCCTGCCGCTCCTGATTTGTCGTGAAATGGTCTCCCCAGTGATGAGAAGCATAGGGAAGAAAAGCATACTGCTGTATTCGTTGGTCAAGTTCCTGTCCACTAGCGCAGGGACCTCTTCCAAAGGCCTCGAAAGATAAGTACCTGAGACAAGCCTTTGCAAAAGATGACTCGGGTTCTAAAAATTGACCTTGGTGTTTCTCCAGGTATTCGTGCAAAGTGAGATGAACGAGTCGTGTGTCGTTGGTCTGTTCGTCAATCTGAAGGAGCCCCGCCGTGACAGAGAGAAGAATGTGTGGTACGGTGAGTGCTGTCTCGTCGAAGTCGATATCTTCAGGTTCAATGCTCAGGGCGTGAAGCAGCTGGTCGAGTTTGAGAGGCCTTTTGGCATAGAAGACATATGAGAGCGCCTTTATAGCCAAATGCCTGTCGTCGCCCTGTTGGTCCTCTATTCTCTGGAAGGCTTTTCCATAAAAAGCTTCCATATCTCCTACAAGAGAATCCAGTGATGAGCGGACTTTCTTGAGAGTCGAACAACTACATAAATGTTCCATTTGCAAATGAGCAAGTAGAAACCTTGAATCTGATTAGCGACTGGCCACTGAGTAGTGCTGCGATATCTTGAACTTACATGCCATCCGCTTTCTCTAGCAGCTTGTTGATAACATCATCCCTCAGAGTTGGGTCTTTGGCGATGAAAGACCTCATTCTCATTTTCGCGCACATTCTAGAGTTTAAGTACGCCTCCATATCAGAGGAGCGGGCAAAAACGTTAATCCGACTCAGATTCTCGAAGCTCATCGTAAGATCCAGGTTTGAGCGCGAAGTGATCAACAGGTGAACAGAGGATTTTACCTGCTCTGCCAACGAAACGAATGCTTCCCTACTGTCTTCAGGACACTCATCCTGGCCAATGGTGAGAGGGGTTAGCAAACTTAAAGAGGCCAACATTCAAGGGAAGGTTTCAGGAGCTCCTACCAGAGCGTCAATCAAAATGTAGGTTTTCTGAAATAGCCGGGACAAGGCCTTGACAAGTAAAATGCGCTCCTCATTGGTAGGTAATGACCTCTTTTCGAGATATTTGTCCCTAAAGGCCGTTACTTCTGTGGGTATCTGTTGGCACGATTCAACCAGCTGTCGGATGATGCTGGACCAAATGCTCGTTTCTGACAGTGTATTCCGATCTTGGTAGTCGCAGTATGCATAAGCAATTGCGACATTTGAGCCCTCCGTGTTGTTTTCTATGTAACTAACAGCAGTTGACCTATTTTCAGAGCATCAAAAATCGGGCTGATGAACAAGGCAACATTAGCGCCTGGGCAGAGTACTCACATAATCACTGTTTTACCGGAGCCAGCTTCATTAGATCGATTAGCAATCACCATGATCCAAGTTGTATAGTAATGAGATAGGGGGTCCGTACGTTTTCCATGACACCAGAGTATGGAGTTATCATCGCCGCAGAACCAATGCTGAAAGGCAACAGAATCTAGAAGCCATTGACCAGTGCCATGATGGCGTTTCGAGAACACACTCCTCTGTTTTTCACGAAAATCAAGGCTTGATAACCAAGTGATGATACTCTGACGCTCAAATGCCGTTTCATGTCCTGAAAACTAAATTAGATATACAGTAGGCTCGGCTAACGAATACTTACTCTCAAAGTGTCGGTACATTTGGTGCGATTCATCCACAATAGATCTTAGATTGTGGTCAATTCGATCTGCCAGGGCAAGGTTTTGGGTCACGCCTGCAACCACTGTACGAGTATCGTTCTTTGTCTGCTCCACTCGTAACAAGATGGCGTTCATGACAATACCCCGCTCGCGATCCACCATTTTGTGAAAATTGTCATATGCGTCTTTCAGCTCAGTATCCTCGCCGGACATGAGAGCTCGGAATGCCTTGACTTGAAGGTTGGTCAGCGGTACATTGATCGCAAAGAATCTAAGCGGCCTTTCCCATCAATCCGCTGGCTTGAAGTTGCTGACATAATGCCATCTTCAAAATCAAGAAACGAGTCTGGGAGCTCTTTGGGGCAAACAGAAGAAGACAAACGTACCAACCCGCTTCGTGCGAACGTATTTCGTGCAAATTGCGCAAAGAACGAGAATCGACGTGAAGACTTCAGCAAGTACCACCTTTAGCTCAGGTATTGGTGGAACGTTGCCTTCCAGTATCTTCAACCGGACAAGATAGGAACGTAAGTCTTCAAAAAAGCCGGCGACTTTGTCATAATCGGCAGACACGCTTTTTGAAACCTATAAGTTGTCAGAAGATTCATTGGTGCCCTTTTGTAAGACATACGCTGATAAGATACCGCACGGCGGCAAATATAGCTTCACTCGGAGGGTACAACTATTACGTAGATGAATAATAGGCTAAGGAAATAGATTTGGAGAAGGACTTGCCGTTTTAGTCGCTTGTGCTACGATGTCACCGATAAACTGGATGGGTGATAGGCTCTGGCTCACAAGCGTCCTAAACCTGTCCAGCTTAGTGCCGTCATGGCGGTGGATTTTAAAGCGAGCTTCGTTGTTGTCGATGTCTTCCAAAATCTGTGCCACATTCTTGGCTCGAGCCAGTTGTTGAATCTGCTCACCTGTGATGGCTTCATAGCGGTCAACAGCAGACTTCCAGATTAAGCCTACATCAGAAGTAACGTCAGTTTTTGGCCTGAGACAAACCTCGGCGTGCTGCATCATGGCTGCCATCGGTCAACAGATTGATCCTCATTTGCCCATAGAATGGACCGAGTTCAAATCATTCGAACAAACCTTAGCTCCAGAGAGGGGCTCTCGACCGTAGGCGTACGCGTGAAGTCGAGACTAGTCTCGACTTCACGCGTACGCCTACGGTCGAGATTAGTCTCGTGCCGGCGCGTACGCTGGAAATCGAGTGAAGTTCGGAAACCGATTTCAGCAAAACATGGCTCAAGAGACACAGAGTAGGAGTTGTCTATTCTCCAACGAAACGAGAAACAAATTTCGCCTATACCTACACGACCATCCAAACAGTCGCCGCGTGTCACAATCCGAAAGATGCAACATATTAGCATGGTTGACGAACCCCGAAATCCGACCCTCTTCACAACAGGAATTTAGTCGACGTCACTATGTGCAGAAGACTTTTGCGTGGGATGAGTCTCGACATACCTTGGTTGCCGTGGCATCAGATACGAAGAAGGATCGCGACGTCATTACCGATGAAGATATCGTGGACATAGTCGAGTTTGTTCACTTGAAGAATGGACATGCCGGATGGGATACTACTTGGAGGGGAATCACCAGTTCTTACTATGGCATACTTCGGGCGGATGTTATTTTTCTTCTGAAGCAATGCCCCGTGTGTGCTGAGGATCCCCGCAAGCGCCCCAAGAGTCAAACGAGTTCAGGCTCACATTTAACTGAGGAAAGTCCCTCGAATTTCTTGTCCATCGACGACCTACTCCGTGACTCGATGTCCGATATAGAGAGGGAGGGCATGTTTGGAGATCAATCTTGATTCTTCATTGATCGCAAGCTCTGTATGAATTTGCGCTTGATAGAAGGTTCAAGTGATTTATTCTCTCCAAATTCTTCAATGCGTTCCTCTGAAATGTTCTTATATCCTCAAAGGCATCTCATATCATAAATACTCAGCCTAGTGGCCTTCAAGCCATTAAAAATGAAGAAGAAAAAAAGCCCCCATTCAAGCTCAAAATCGGCATATCCAGTCATCTCGCTAGTATTCCATCACTTCCTACTAGTTTGCCTTCTTCATTTGCTCGTGGAGCTGCTTTACAGTAGGGTGCTCCTCGAGAGACTCGTAGATGTAATCCACCACTTCTACTGTCCTGATTCCCTTCAAAGTGCAGAGGGCTACTATGCCAGAGTCTGCCATAAATTGGCGTGCCGACATGTTCTGGAATATATCTTGATCTAGGCAGATCCGCAAAAATTGAAGCCTCGGGCACTTTTTGAGAAGTTGAACGCATCTTAATGCATGCAGAGATGGCAACATAGGGCCGCTGTCATCAGCATGCGGAGCTTGTTCCAATCTGCACTCAATCTCGTGCTTGCTCTCCCAAGAGAACTGCAGTGAAGTAATATTACTGCGCCCAATATGCCCGGCTGCAACAAGAATTTTCACAACATCGTCCATATCATCCAAACAAAAGGTTGTGTTGCGATATGCGAAGGGTAGAGCTTCTTGGCGTACTTGCCTGCTGGCTTTCAGAATAGGTGGTTCTTCCCCCAGTTGGAAGAAGAAACCGCTAGGATCCCCTACAGCTGCGGGAAAGCAAAGGTCAAAAGCATCGACGTTCTTGATCCCCAACTCTCTCCGAGGAAGAGCGAGGCCGTAGATCTTCTCACGCAGCTCTCTCGGTAACTTGAGAAATGGGGAGTCATCGTGGGGTGTCTCAATTGTCGGGAACTATTGATATTAAACCAAATCCCACAAAAGTCATCTTTCGGAGGTATACCTTGGCAGCTGAGATGGCCGATGTTGCTTCGGTTTCCGTGAAAAGAAGCGGCAGGAAAAATCCACCGTTGTAGTTGATGTCAATGGAGTATCTGTAGAAACCTACGCGGTCTGTCCGTTTGATGACAGCCCTGTTCCCATCATCCCCAATGACCTCACGATAGTCAGCGTCATTCAGTAGGCCCTACCGGAAGGGGATCTCACCAAACTTTCCCCCAATTTCGGAAGAACGAGAGAAGTCTTGGCCATTCGACGATGTGTCTTGTTGGTCTTCTTCAGTTCCTCGTATTCTCTGAATAATTGCTTTGTGTTATCAGGCAGGGGCCTTAGGTCACAGTAGAAGCGTTCTGTAGTTGAGTCAGGTGGAGTCATCGAGTTTGCTGTGAATCCCAGTCTCTGTTCCATCTCTGGTAGGCTTGGTGTAGACTGGAGCTTGGCCATAATGGATGTTTGGTGTTCCGCGGTGACTTTCCAACTGGTCGTAAGATTGTAAGACCAAAATTCTCGCAAGTTTGTTCAGGGCACTTGTAATCGTGCTAATTCTGCGAATATTAGCCGATCTCCCCTGGATGTCAGGTGTGGATGGTGAGCTGTTGTATGACGTCTCGCCCTCTGATTGGTCATGGCAGCGCTAATGTGGGGTCCTCGGTGGATGATAAAGCCGGCTCTTTAGCTACTTACCTTTGTAGGTGAACATACAAGATCTAGATCGAAGGTAATCTGTGGACTCAAAGCCCACAACCCGGGCAACGCCAATCTCAAACAATAGTGCCGCAAAAAGGGCAATCTTGCCTTGAAGGTGAGACACTCGTCGCCTCTCCCTTGAGCCGAACAGCATCGAATATGACGAGTTTAAGATCTCGGAAGCACTGTGGTAGGCCATAAGGAATCGAAAATCAAATGAGTGCTCGATTTTCTATCTAAAGGAAGGACGAAAACCGATCTTTTATACTTTTTATTTTATTTTAGTTTAGGAATCTTAAAGGCAGCAGGCTATTTCCTGAACCTAGTTATGGTGGAGCGTTCATTTTAACTGTGAGGCTCTTCACGATGATTGTGGTCCTTGCCCTTGACGTAAGGCGCAATGCGATACTTGATGCGAACCTGATTGATGAGTAGTTACAGTGCAGTGCGTGCCTGTCTTTCACTTATGTATCAATGATCTTGCTCTCAAGGTATCGGTGTTTCTTGTGCCTGCAAAAAGGAATGGGAGCAGCATGCTAGCTTTTTCATCACTGCACACTGCACGAAGAGGAGCTTCATACATGATATTAACGACCTAGGGTGGCATCACAGACAAGAAGTATGTCAAATCGTATTTCCCATGGTCGCCCTGACACAAGGACCGTCTGACCAAGATGATCTGATTTGAATGCAATAGATACTGAGGATAGCCCTGTTACAGATGACACATACAGCTCTTTCAAGGAGGGATAAACAGATCAAATCCAGTCCTTCATTTACTTGGAAACCCAACAACCTTAGTGCACGGTCAGGATCCCCCGTAGAATGTGATACAATGCTTAATGCTAGGTTGTGGGACTCAGCTCTGGCTTCAAAGCATACATCCTCAGAGGCAATAGTTGCCGATTCCCCACGACAGGAAAGCCCCGCTGGATATCTGTCTTGACAAGCTGTAGACCAGCTTGTTTGAAAAGATATCGGAACTTGCCATCCTCCCTATCACATAGTTAGCCCTATGAAGACTGCTCAGAGCGTTGTTCAATCGTGATAAAATACCTTGTGACACTACTATCGAGCTCATCGAATTTGTCCACGCCCCACGTGCTCAGGTTTTCCTTGATGACAATGACTCCCCCATCTGGATTAAGAACAGTCTTGCATTTTTCAAGATACTGCACCAATGCCTTGTCATCTAGATGCCCGACACACCATTGTGTCCAGATCAAATCGTATATAACCCCTTGGGATGGCTGCCATCCTTCTAGGCCAACGTTAAAGATGTCTCCTACGCCAGGCTTACCGCGAAGCGAGGCTGTAAATTTGGCCACTGGCTCAATAACATCTACTCGGTCCACCAGTTGGAGAAGAAGCCCTTCGGTGATCCTGCCAATCCTATCACGCTCGCCATGCATTAGTCTTCGCTTAGGCTCGCCCTTCGTTCCAAAATCTCCCCTGATGAAAAGCCGAGCGGAAGATTGCTTACCCTGCTCCCCCTTCTAAAGCTCTGGGGACCGTCTTTCGTCCACTTTTGACGCCGATGCCTAGTCTTGCTAGAAACGTTCGCGAACCCTGTAGGTCAACACGGGACACGGATGGCATAATAGCTAGGACACCGCCTAGCATACCATTGACATTGGGGTCAATTCCCTCCCAGTATTTCTTCCCCTCATCCATCTGAATCGAGGAATCGAGAGAGTCTATTCACCTAGAGGTTGAAATTTCCAGTCAAGTTTACACACGACAATGAAGTTGTTAACCCAGTTTAACTCTTTCGCTTCAAGACTCTGCGAGAAATCGTTGAGCGAAGTGGGGCACCACGGATCAGCATTGATCCGACGCAACTCGGCTCTTCCTCGGAAATCGCCAACAGGCTGTTCTCCAGGTGTTGGTGGCTGAATGAGTGGCAAGCGCGAGAACGCTGCTCATGAGCCGCAACGGGCAGCCCTCAACAGGGAGGGTTTTACTACGTTTAGGTTCTCGATTTCCAACTTTGCCTTTAACTGAAGATGGTGTCTTTGATTCTTATTTGAAATTATTTGAAATCAGCCTATATTTCTAAAATCTATGAACTTGCTCTCGCCAGGAGAGGCGGCACCCGTCAGTGCTGCAATTCCTCAACGCCTATAACGTGGTCTCGATAACATCTCCCAGCCGTTCCAACCATAATGTCGGAACATGCTCTTCCTTTCGCGGGTGTCTGAATCAGGCATTTCCCGACTAGAGTGTTGAGGAGAAGTACACCCGCAGGGGCCAACAAGAGGGAGCTCGTTTGCCTGTAGGAGCTCTCTGAGGCAGTAAGAATGAAGAGTGTGCTTTCCACAAGACTTCCAAATGATATTCTCGTATTGCTCGAACCCTCTTCCACAGGCATAGCACATTTGTGCGTGATCCGGCAAGGTTTTAAGGAAACCATGCGTAACAACGATAGGAAATACAGACTTTGGATCGTATTTGACCCTTTTGGATTGGATCCTACTGATGATTTCCCTTATGGCCTTTGCACGCCAAGCGTTCAGCGAGTTTACTGCTTGAAATCGATAGATCTCAGGCATGTCGTTGATCGCGAGGGCAAGGTAAAATTTGTCGCCTCTGCCTATGTCACGAAGAATGGACTTAGTTTCGCTCCATGATGCTGCAGACAAAAGAGTGATAAAATTTCTCATTCTCTTTTCTTCGTTTACTTCTTCTGGCTCCTCCCAACGGGCTTGAGCATCGAGAAGGGATGCGGCGCTAGACATTTGGACAATTTGACAAGAACGGTAGCTGATAATTCAATTCCCTGTTGATTTACTCCTTCAAATGAAAACGAACTACGGGGAATCAGGGACATCTTAAAACAAGATCCTCCATTGTCCTTAGGCGACCACTTTTTGGGGTCGTGAAATCTTGGTCCCAAAAGTGGGAATCGAGCCTGTTGTGCCCAACATAGGGTTTGGGCCAAGAACAGGGCTCGGGTTGCATTACAGGACAAGGTCCATTAGTTTAGCTGTTTCATGACGAGAAGTACCGCTCAGAGCTTTGTGGTAAGCTACGTATAAATGGTTTCTGACCAAGTAGTCATGATCATGTGCACATGGGCTGCTCACAGAGTCAACAGGATCAAAGGGATTAAGACCTATAAGCCATTGTGGTCCATATCTAGATTCACAAGGGCTAGGGACACCTGAGATCATGAAGTTCTAATCCACTTCAGCTATACAGAAATATTATTGCAAACTTGAAAGACACATCTAATCGCTGAGAGGAAAATTGGCTAATGAGTGGGTTGATGAGCCCTCTGCGACCACGGGCCTGGTAGTTTTGAAGAACCGTTTCAAGTACTGGCACTTCTTAGCGACGGGATAAGCACAGGTAATCAAGCCGTGAATCGCGAAGCAATTAGAAGTGATCTTATCTGTTAGTGCTGGCCCCGTGCAGTTTATAGTAAACTTACCAATAAATGATCTATTAGCGAATCGCAAAGTGTCCCAGTTGCGCTGGCTCCAAATGCTAGGATGTGGATCATAAGGTGGAAGAGAATGTGTCTCCTATTGTGCACGGCGTATGTGGCCATTTGTGCCCACTCCCACACCATCCACAGCCGGTGCGAGAGAACAGAGACGGAGATAAATACTTTCCTGAGAATCGGGTCTTTATCAAGGACAGTGCCGATGATCAAGAACGTCCATGCTATAAACAGGATAACCATCGGGGAGGCGGGGTGAAATGCTTTTTGACCTGGGCTCCAATTGCCCACTACCCATAAACACTTGTGCCCGTAAGCTCTGCTATGAAGAGTAAGAGGCTCGACTCACTTCTCTGCCCACATTCATGAGAACTATGGAACTCAGCAGGAATTTTGGCCACTCATTTCCGTGCTTGAGGGAGAGAACGAGAAAGATGGCCTCAACCACAATAGAGGCCAGGAGCTGAATCGCAGGGACCCAACGGAATGTGTGTTTCAGCTCCCTACGGAGCGGTCTATTAGATGGTGGAGACGACCCAGGACGCTCTCGACGATCTTGAAGACAAACGGTGACGTGACTAATCACCGACAAAATATTCGTTGCTGTACTGAAAGAGTACGCCGTAATGAAGGCATCAAGCTGGCGGCGAGATAACGGCATAGTTAACTGAAGCAGCTGTCGTGTGGGAGTAGTGATTGGTATGGTGAGAAAGTCAAGGCTTTTGAAGTGCGAGAGGTGTAATGTATAGTGAAACGGCAAGCTCTAACTGCAGATTTGATGCCTCGTTGGAAGGCATGCCATCAGGCGTCATGGAGCACTTATTTCCCGGTTATTTGAGAGGCCTCCATGATACGCCACCACTCTCGCCTTTAGACTCCAAGGTCACAATTAGTAGGATCCATTAAGCATCATGTCGTTGCGCCATGCTGCATGAGATAAAGATCCCACAGGTATCAGGGGGCGCATGCGGACACGCGCTTATACGCGATTAGGAGCGCACTCCGAGAAAGACATCACACAACTACCTCGGATGGCCTCTTATCCGGTCAGAAGGATCAGAGTAAGAGGCGGAAGTCCATAGAATGCCTTGCGTAGCCACTTCGGACTGACGCCTCTCCGGCCGGAGGGATTCGCATGAGAAGCCACAGCCTTGTCTCCCTTGCCCTTCTTTGCGGCGCATGCTCCTGAGAACCTTCAGCTGGAAATCCCCTTTTTCGTTTTTACACACTCGGGTTACATTTGGAATCCTCAATCGAGGCTAGGGGCGTTACATGGGGGCGAAAACAAAAGGAAGATCCGACGAGGTTGATAGTCAACTTTGCCGGCCTTCCCGGATCAAAGGGGGAAGGTGACACACAAGGACCTAAGATAGGATCCTTAGAGTCTTGGTAATAAAAGTCGAATTGTAATAGATGGTGGAGTACAACTGTACGGTTTTGGGACTTGCGGAGTAAAATCAAGTTTATAAGCGCAGGACCCCTTCGTATTCTTTTTCTTCCCGACCTCTCCTTTATTCACCATCTTCCAGTGACCTCAATTCTCGCCCCTCAAACAGCCATGAAACGCCTAGAACTCAACTTCTCGATGGAGCAGGAAAGACATGAGCGTAAGTGGAAATTGTGTGAGGTAAGAAGCTTGCACTCTGTTTCAATGCTAGCTGATAGGCCACAGCATACGCATTATTCCATCAACATCTCCGGACCGCTCGCTCTATTTATCAGAGATACGATTTCCATTGAGATACTGGATCTAGAGAAGATCTCCAATATCAAATTCAGCCCTCCATCCGCCCAATCCCTCGACCGCGCTGCTGAGTTATGCCGTGGCAGTCCAATGCGAGAGAAGGACTGCCCAAAGACGGAAGGCCAGAAGTCCGAATATCAAGAGCTCATCCGGGTCGATATAGATGTCACGACGTCTACAGAGATCATAGTCAAGCAGGGTTGGCCGAAGCTGCATGACACAACGGCCAGGAGCCATTCCCCATTCTGGTCCTTTCACGCAACTGTACGTGGCTTGGAATTGGCCTTGATTCCGAAGAGAAATGTCGAGGATGGCAAAGCTGCACTGGAGAGATACGAAAAGGCGCTCAGTGTTTTAAAAGAGCAGAACAAAAAGCGCTTACAGAGGTTATCGGAGGGACTAGGGGGTTTCTGTTGAGTTTCACGGTAGTATTATCACGGTAAATTGCGGTCTTGGAGCCGGGCGACGGGGAGTCCTTCTATTCATCAAGTTTAGTTGCGGATGCGAGGAAGCCCAGAGTGCTGTTCTCCGCCGGCAGTCCTAAATTACCCAGTGATCTACGGCATCGCTAGATCGGTTGCAGCAGCCAGTCTGATAGTTACTAAGCAGCGCCATCACAAATAAAATACCATATGGTTAGCAAGATAAGCCAGTCACACTTACAGCAAGGGACTAGTATTTCTAATCTAGGAGGGTCCAGCCCCCAAAGTCTACTAAAGCCAGATGCTAGAGGGACAGGAGGATCATGATAAAAACATTCCTTTACTTCCCAGTTACAAAAAGAAAAAGAAAAAAGCTATAGCCACATAAGGAGACCGTTGAAACATTGGTGATAACTAGTAAAATCAAGAGCTGATCTACTTCCTTTATGCTGGGAATCGGAGAGCCTTCTCTTCTTTCCATGTATTTAGACAATCTCGCCTCTCAGATATAGTGAGATCCGTAAACTTTTGCAATCCTAGAAGCTCAAGGTAGTTGTACAAGAACTCCTCTCTGAATTCTTCCAAAGTCTCAGTTCCTCGCTGCGGCGATTTGGATGCCCTTGTCGTGCGCGCAGATCGAGATGGTGACGACCTGTTCATGCCAAGTGACTTCTCGCGTTGCTTACGGACATGGCCTTGAGCGAGACCAGCAGATGGCGACCTGCTCTTAGCCGGGCGTTTACCTGTTTTGGCTTCCATGTATCTATCTTCAGCTTCTACCGCCGCTTCGTAGATTGCGATGTCAGCGTCCTTTTTTCCCCACCTGTTTCGCAGACACGCTCGTGTCTCCCAGGTCTTCACAATTTTTCCCTCAATGTCCCAAGCAATCAAGACATAAGTTGAAACGCCTCTCCAATTGTCTACTGACTCAGGATTAATGCATTCCAGGTCGTATCGGGAGACGCGCGGCCCCGCAGCTTTCCATGCAACTCCGAAGATCCCTCGAATATGACGTTTGGTATACTTGAACTTGCCGCTGTCCAACAATTCGTCTCCATATCTGTTCTTGCTGTTGGAGACCTTTTCTTGCTGAGGAAGATTGTCCTCGTAATCTGCTGGAAATGCTAACCCTTCTAGGCGATATCTCGCAGCACTCTTCTTCCCGTACATGTTGATAAATCCTGTGGACCTGCCACTGCACCATCCAACAGTTTGGACGTCTTTTGCAGGTTTTGTTCCTGGGAATGTAAACAAGGCCTTTTCGTTATGGGCATCGACAAAGGCGCCGGAGTCAGAGTCAGAGCCGGAGTCGGAGTCGAAGAAGGAGTCGGAGTCGGAGCCGGAGTCGGGCTCGGGTTCCGACTCCTTCACGAATATCCCATCTTCATCATCCTCACTCGCGTCCTGCGATTCGATGGATTGAAGGATGACCTTCTTTGAATTCTTTTTCTTTTTCTTTCCGTCCTCTGCCGCCTTTTTCTTCTCTTTCTTATCCTCTTCGGTGTCTTCATCATTTTCAGGCTCGCCCGAATCATAATCTTCCATCTCAATCTCCAAGGTCTGCATTTGCTCAGCGGTCATGGCTGCTAACTCCTCATCTTTCTTTTGAAGAGCTTGTCGCAACTGGAAGATTTCTTCCTTATTGTCCTCATTTTCCTTCTGCTCCAGCACGTGCAGTCGTTTGCTAATTTTCGTCCGGCGTCTCGGCCCCGAAGGATTGGATTTGGTAAGAGGTGCCATTTTCGATAGAATCAAATCCAGTTGCAAGACTGAAGATACACTGGCTTGTCTTTTGATCCCTGAGTTCCTAGTTCTATGATGTGCTTTGCGATTTGGGACGCTACTGTTTTATACTATCAAGAGGTTACAAAACGTGGCCAAAGAAACGCAATGAAAGGGCCCAAAATTTGGCTCCAAGTCGTAACCTGCAATTCTCCCTGACCCATCGTGTCCCACTTCTGGATAACTTGTTGACTTTAAAGTCCCTATAGGTTAAGTCAAAGCAACGACCAATTTTTGGCACGCAACCTGTAGAGGAAAGGACAACAGTGGATAGGTTAAAGGGGGAGGACGTATCCATGCATCACAGCCCTGTAGAATATGTGTTGGAAAGAAGACTGTTACCTTCCATGGTGACTTACATATCCACGTTGAGATACCTTGATCTTTCCTCTTGTCAGAAGGGGTTATTATTACCTAGCGTGTTCGTGATGAATTATCTAGCAGCCGGAAAGGATGAGCTTAACGCATTAGCTTTTCGCGAGCTCGCCCGCCGACCTATCAACCGAGATATGATCGCGTATGTCTCCAGCTTCGCAGCCATGCTTACGCGGTGCGGTCCCTCAAGCGGCAATGCCTCTTTGGTTTCCTTGGAGGACTTTATCGTTGTTCTCATACAGGCCTCCGGGACACAGGTCACTACATTGATGGGTGCCCTTGTGTATTTGGTTAGACTTCAGGCTAAACTACAGCCCGGGGTAAAAGGTCATCATACTACAAACCATCGCATTTTCTTAGCATCTCTTATCCTAGCAGACAAGTATCTTGAGGATAATGCGCTCATGAATAAGCATTGGGCCCATATTAGTCATGTTGGGACGAAGGGGCAAGAGACCAGCTTCAGCCTGAGAGAAATCAGCCTAATGGAGATTCAGTTGCTTGATCTTCTAGGTTGGGAACTATGTATTACACCAGAAGACCTCTTTATAGTGTCAGAGCCCTTCTTGGCTCCTATTCGGGCTACTATCCAACAATTTCGAGCTCGGGATTTCTCGCAACGACCATCCCCTCTCTAGTTCCATATTTGAATATACATAGATAAAAAAAGACATGACTCTCATAAGTGCAAACATCCTAGCCCAGTTTTTGATCAAAGTGATATTCTTAATTTCTTTACTATAAATATTGACGTACCCTGGAGCTTATATACCAGGTGGGTTGTTCCCTGAGGTTGATCCAGTTCAGCCATAGAGGTCATCGTCTAAACCCAGGTTTATACCTGACTCGGCACCCCTGAACATCTTTCACTTAGCCGATTAGGGGACGGTGCTCTGGATCGTCGTATTTGAACCTGCTTGGGCCTGAAAATACGGCCATATGTTGCAGTGCGAACTTGAGGGAACGACTCTATTGACTCGATGATGCGTGGCGCGACGCTATGCCCCTTACGTTCTTGCTTTTCAGAACGAGCTCTAAACCATGCGACAAGACGGTAGCATGCAAAAAGCTTCATGATTTGGTGTTACGGATGCTTAGCTGCGGTTGATTTGATGGAGTCTAAATGAAACACCCAGAGGGGTCAGTTATAGAAGTACGCATTGTAACCATCATGACCTAGTTTTGGTCTTGTAGCAGGTTTCCCTTCTCGAAAACGCAGGTGTTCCATAAGTTGGCCTTGTGGCCTAAAACAGGGTCGCTATCACCAGGCCAAACGATGTCACTCAATGTTTATCGCTTAGTTATGTATGCAATATCAGGGGTTCTGGAAAATGTTACGTTTGTGTATCAAGTACTACTGGGTGGGGCCTTGAAACTGGATATTCCTTGTTAGCGGTTCCCCCTGACGGGGATCACGTTGGAGAGGGAAACGGTCATTTTTGGGGAGAATACTCTGATTTAGCAGAAGCCTCACTCAACCAGAAGTATTCCCCCACTAAGGCCAGGCTGAGTTAAGCTTAGCGCCAGCTTGGGTACTAATTCTAGAACATAGGCAGCTATCGCGATACATATTGATTGCGAATATGTTAAGACTGTTCCGGAGAATAAGTGTCCATGTTTATAGTTCAGGAGAGAGGATCAACAGGGGGCTCGGACTAAAGGTTGGATCGTCTCCATGTTCCTTAACTACCTCCACCGGTAATTAGCTCACTCCATCTTCCACCATCTTTTAACATCCTTACCCAGTAAGTCCTCAAATTGCACTGCGTCACTCTGCCTCTACCCATCCATGTCCGGCCAATGAACTAAAGGTGTACTGTGTTTACAGCATCTGGCGCTGTGTGTTCCACGGCGAAGGATGATATACCAGTCGTTATCATGCTGAGCGGGCTGTTCTTTCGTGATCGTTGGGAACCCCGTGTAAGATGCATCTAGATTCGAAGCAGCCATATGTATAGTGTCTTCTGTGTTTGCACGTAGAAACCTGCCCCAGGAGGAAACTTGGCTACGCGGCCCGTACCAATCTTCGGGGAAGGCTTCTCAGCTTGGCTTAACAGAGGCTCCGATTCAGCAGTTTGTAGAGCTTTCTGATGCACGCGTCGAATGTCGGATAAGCTTCTTGCTGGACGGCTAAGAGGTTCACCGTCAACATGAGTGATCCCTACTCCACGTCCAGTGATACAGTATGAACATGTGAATACAGTGACGGTATGGAATACAGAGGTCGCTTGCGATATCGGTTCAGGCGGGTTGGGTTTTTAATGCAGGGAAATCTCAACCGGGATCCAAAACAAGGACGTGGTCCCAGATCTAGCCCATGCAGGGGAAGGCCGCCAAAGGTACGTGATCCCAAAAGTGGAGCGGCAACTCCTTGAACTCCGAAATGGTTGATGATCTGATCAATGAAGGACGACTGCGAGAGCTAGATCAAGTGATGGCTCCGGTCGCGGACTACTTCAACCCTGAGAAACCACTGTAGCGGCTCACCCCCGAGAGGTGATACTTCTCTCGAAGCTTGCCTATAGTTCAACCAACTATCTCCTGACTCGCCTTCTCGTAAGCGACGATAAGGTTGCCCACATAGAAGAAGGCCATGGTTTCACCTTTCAATAGACAGCATGGTCTGTGAGGCACCCAATTGAATCCAAGGCTAGTGAGGTGGCAGTACATTGGAATAGACGCAGCATGGGCGGCGGGAGACGGGGATAAAAAGTAGGTAATGTACGTAGGCACTAGTGACGAGCGCCCTTTCGGCTGAAATATGCCGCCGAGGGTAATAAATTGTATTGTATTGTATTGTACTCAGCTTCTAAGGGTTATTTGGAGCCAAATAGCAAAGCTCCTGCAAGCCTCTTTAATTTGTTCTTGTTGCGCTGCTGTCGTTCCTTCTGTGGGGGTTTCTCTCCGGTCTCCTGTACCCCTAGTGCTAGGGACTCCTCCATATCCTTGACGTCAAAATCAAGACCGAGACTAGAAGATTCGTCACCTTGCAATAGACAGCCATCTTTCTCCTCAAATACCTCGGGCTTTGGTTCCAGTGTGTCCTCATGCCATCCCTTGTGGTTTCTTTCGCAGCGGAGCTCTTCTACTTGTTGAACTAAGGCTCTATTAACCTGTAACACCTGGTTCAGTTTATTATTTTCTTGCCATAGCGCTATCTCAAAGCTTCTCGAATAGCATTGATGCCTATCGAATATGTCTCGAGTACTCTGTAATAGATTTATTGCATCGTTGAACTTTTTTTGCGCGCTTGAAAAGTCAACAATCTCATCGAGATTGCCTTGGGCGACACTGGAATAATCCCGTGATACGTTACCGATCACGGGTGGACTATTTGGTGGTGCCATCTATGGTTGAAATACTATCTCTAGAAAAATGGTTGGCTGCGGCGGGGTAGACAGACACTAATCTCGAGCTTCTGGGCTTTTGGGCTTCTGGAGCCACTCTTTGATCTATATAAATACGGATATCTAAAGGGTCTCGTATTATCCCGAGGCCTTGAATTTGCCCTTTTCTGCCACGTATACACAACCCCCCCGGCACTGATCCCAATTCTTGTCTTCCATGAGAGGGGTTGGGTGTTGACGTAAGACCCCGCTGGTGGAATGTATTAGAAGTCCCTCAAGCAGGATCGGGCGGCAGATTCTGGGTCCTCTACCAATGCAGACCCAAAGGCGGTTCCCAATACAGCGCCCACCATCTCCAGAGGCCGCACAGCTTTCTACGTAAAGTCTTTGAGTACGGACCCTTCCATGGCTGATGTGGCTTCTCACAGTGCACTGTACTTCATTGACCTTATGCCTCATCCAAGGGCTACTTGGAGTGGTCAGAGGTGTGTGGAAGAGGAATAATGCTGTACTCATAGTTGGCAGGCCCGCAGGGCCCGAAACCCTCAGGATCAAGTGATATAACTGGGGCGATCTTTCAAGAATCTATTCTGTAGCTGCAGAGTGTTTAGATTTATAGGTTTGTACGTAGCAAAATGACTATGTTGTGCTTTAGTGGCTCGATATCAGGGGTCAAGGTACGTGCCTCGCATCGGAAATTGGATTACCCGTGGATCTTTTTCGCTAGACGGCAATCGCATTCATAGAAATGAGGCGCATGCCTCTATTCAACAACCAAAGTACAGTGACTCTCAATTTCCAAATTTCTATCTATTCCGCCCTTCACAGTCCTGACAAACCACAGCCACTTATACTTCCCTATAGTCGCTAGGCTTATGGCGAGTCTATCATTCTCTATCTCTTGATACCAGAGATGTATGTGATCCACATCCACGTACAGCAAGCCAGCTCGCTTATCTAATCCGAGGAAGAAAAAGTAGTTTGAAGGTAGCTACGCCGGGTACTTATAACCCCGACTTGCCCAGATATTAGCCAGAGATACAACACCTTCAAGTAGACTTGGGTGCCAGGATAGCTGCAATAGAGGATGCTATTCCGAGGTAAGTATAGGGCTCATTAGAGGTAGTATAATTCTTACATCAAATAGTTGACTTATCTCGGTTGCCGATGTCGTCATGGAGAGGAAATCGATAGCACGAGAGTCAGATGGCCAGCGACTCAAGTCATCTATCCCTACTGCACCATCTTCTTTTGTGTAGCCTTGCATTAACTCCATCAAGATAGAACTGAGAGACTTAATATCCCGACCACGCCTAGAACTAGGTTGAGACCGTTCATAACCCCCTGTTATCCCGGATTAGATATTGCCTCAGTGTGATCAAGGCAATAACCTACAAATTTTCACATTTCCGGATTGGTCAAGGAGGATATTAGAACAACTTAGCCGACCGTGCTCAAGCCCATTCCTCTCTAAATAAGAGAGGCCGTCAAGAATCTGCGCAAAGGTCAAGCTAGGGCGATATCGGGGAGGGAATGGTGACCTACTTGTCCCAATATTGAAGCTAAGATTAGCTCGTCTAACAGAGGGTTCCCTGCAAGCTCCGCGAGGGATAGTGGCATGAATTCAAATGCGATAGCGGAAGAACCCTCTAGGGAGAACATTTCCTGACATACAAGAAAACGAGGATGTCTGATTTGTCGAATGGATCGCACTTGATCTTCAGTATCGTTGCCGAATAGCTTCTGGATAATAACAAGCTGTCCATGCTGGGAAGAGTTTGCATCCTGAGCCACTGAAAAATAAGGGCTGTCGCCGAACTGGAGCTTATAAAGCTTGCGATATTCCTTCCCCGGTGGCTTTGATGTAGCTGCTACTAATTCGTGTGCCTTGATAACTGGGATTTTGCGTGCCTTTGTAACGCTGACAGCCGAAACTTTTGAGCCTGGAGTCGATTCTCTATCCTCCCGTCGAACCGCACCGGATTCTTCAGGTTGGTATTCTTCTTCATGCCTATTACTAAATCGATTCTCTTTGGAATCACGCGACTTAAGCACTGTCTGACCGCTTGGCAGTCTTCCTTGGCTTCGGGGTGAGGATGACGTGAGGTTGTCAAAGTGATCCGACCATCCTCGACTTCCCGGGAATATGGTGGCGCGCTTCTGTGCTTCTGACGTCATGAAGAATATTCTGGGATATTTCCCTCTGATGATTTGTTGTGCGGGATGGTAGACGTTTTGGAAACAACTGGGATCTTTGGGAATTGTGCGTGGCTTAAATGCATTCGCAGTCAGTGACCTACCTAAACAGGTCCATCATTGAGGCATGAGGGTATTTACTATACACACTCGTTCGTTACAATAGCAAAAGTAGTATGATGACCCAATTGTGGGCCCAGTCCCTGGGGAGGTCCCAAAAACTGGACTGTTATCCGGCATAATTCTAGTCCCCCAAATGGATCTAAAAATAATGTCAATTGAACAACGTAGCCCTTTGATAAGATCTAGAAACATACCTTTATCAGCAGCTGCTCTCGCCATCTTCGTGAAAAATCACAGCACCTTAACGCGAAGCCATGTCCCGCATAGGATTCAAATATGTGTCTAAGCGTATCGAGGAAGAAAAGACTATCAAGCGTATAGGAACGGCTAGCATCAATATAAATGTGCTATCATTTCCACACTCTAAGGGATTAAACCAGGGAAACGTCGACCGTCTCAAAAGGCTATTTCGCACCGAACGGAGCTGCAGGCCTGATGAGCTTCCAAATCGAATACCCGCCGTCATTGATGAGCAAGAGCTCCACCAGTGCTTGAATGCATCTGGAATATCGACAGCCCGCCTACAGTCTGATTTTGCAGGGGATCATGCTAAACTGGAATTTCCGCCTGCATTTCGCCTAGAGTGCCTCCGAGGACGACACAGAGTGGAGGCGGCCCGGCAAGTCCTCCCGCATCCAGACAAAAGATGGATTGTCGACTTGTACCCAATAGGTATATATACAAAGCATGAAAACTTTTGCAGAATATTGCTTACCATGCTCGGTTAAGGCATCAGCAAAGACCTAAAGTGTGCTTTGATCGACGAATACACGAACGAAAGGAAAGTAGACGACGGAGAGTTTTATTATAGGATACGAGAATTTCAGGGGGTTTTTGGTTTAAGAAACCCCTACTTTGAGGCGCGATGGTGGGCAAGGCTAGCTACCACGTCGGAGTCAACCAATAAGAGGGAACGGCTCGAACAGTTGCTCAATCACGCACAATTTGCACCAGCCTTCGACGCATTCCGCCACATTCCGGCTCTTTACGGTGGGATGAGGCTCAGTGTAATAAATAAGATGATTTGTATGAAGTGCCATGACGTAAGTCACTCTATCCCTGGGAACTAATGACGGTGCGCTAATGGCCTAGTTACTCCTTTTTTACCTTGGCGAAATAAAAAACTTTTATTATTTCGTGTTTGGCAACGACGAAGATGCGATGAAAAGACTGACAAAAGCCGACGTGGAGGCACTGCATCTGACCGCCCCTGGAGCGTGTCAGGCAGATGCGCAAGCTCTTTACGGCCGTATCAAAGCGGGTGAGTTACTTGGAGCGTTCAATGGCCATGAGCAGGACGCAATATGGGAGAAAATTTGCTCAGCGACAACGGATCGCTTGGTGCCCTCTCTCTTTTCATTTTTCGAGGACCTGAAATATCTTAAAGGCCCCACGGACTGTATGAAAAGATTGGTCCGTCCGAAACGTGGGGAAACGATCTTCTCTGCTCTAGAAAACGCTTTTCTGGATTCGGCATTGCCAGCTGGGAGATGCCCGGTCCAAGTATCACGAACCACCTTTCAATTTGTTCGTGTCAATGCTGAAGATCGTCTTGATTTACTATATAGGCAATTATGGCTCATGGCCTTCCGTGAGTATCGAGACATGCCAAACGAAGGCAAGAAAAAGCTGGCAGGGCCCAGAGCGGGTACAGCAGACGAGGCTGTCCTATTCGAGTTCGCGTCGTTGGCAGGGAAGTTTGGGTTTCAAACTGAGGAGATTCAGAATATCGTGCAAAGAGATCCTGATAGAGCCATGATATGTCGCTTTCTTACGACAGTTAGGAAGCCGGACCAGTATAAATATGAGAATCTTGAAGATTCTATTACGCAGGTGATTGGAGTGGTACATGGGGCACAACCGCTGCAAGAAAGTGATGAAACCATGGATCTGGAGGTGGAGGAGCACGAGAAACACCCGAAACGATGTGGCGTGCCTAACGATAATGATCAGCTCCAAGACAAGTCATTGATGTTCTTAAATAGACTGCATGGCTCTGTTGAACAACAAGACATGGATATAACTTCGTTCTTCGTTCAGCGATCATGCTACTTTTATCTCTTTGGAAAGGAGATCAGCGTGGACCTTGGAAATCTGGAAGACTTGCATGGAGAGAACGAATTTCATCCTGTTCGCTGGGCTCAGACTCAACGAGACCTAGAACAGCCTACGGGCACCATCGGAACTAATTTGCTTCACGAGCACCACCAGCAGCAAATGAGGGTCTCAGAGCTAGAAGCTCAGGGGAGGGAATATCATGCGAGACTAGAGGTTGCGAGACGAGAGGCACACCAAATTGAGGCAACACTGCAGTCACTCATAATCGAACAACAAGAGCAACAGGACAATTTGGAACATCTTGGAAACAAATTATCCGAGAAACAAGAACACCTTCATTCCATGGAAGAAAATTTACGCAATGGAGAATACCGCGTTCAACAACTCCAGGACGAGGAGACCCAGTATACAAGGAGAGTAGAAGAGCTCAAGTTGCAGGAGGCAGACTACCAACAAAAATTCCGACAGCTTGAGGAATTGCAGGGTGTTCTAGAAGAGAAAATAAGAATCAATCGTCTTACTGTAGGGAAACATGACGAATTCTCCAGAGCCGAGCAAGAATGGAAAGCCAAGCTGGAAGAGCTGGGAGAAATAAAGCAGAACCAACAGGAAAAGCTCCAAGAGCTGGAATTCAGAGAACACGAGAAGAACAAGGCCTTGGAATGGCTAGATGCAGAGACAAAAAGGCAAACAAACTTACTGAATGAGACGAAGGCGAAGGTAGACCAGCTTATGACAAGTGAAAAGGACCTCCAGTTAAAGAACGAGAGTTTAACTGTGGAGAAAAAACAGCTCCAGTCATCTATTAATAAGCTAACTGAAAAGGACCAGCAACAGAGAAAGAGAATAGGCGATCAGCAGCACCTGGAGAGACTCCTCCAAATCGCACCTCTGGAACACACAGATCAAGAGGCATGTTTTTCTTTTCCCACACCTCTGAGAATAGCCTAGCTAATGCGTATCAAGTCTACCGAGCAGTCAGACAGTATGCCTTTGAACACCGAGAAGGTACGCATCAAATTCAAGCGCCGGGGATGGGTGTCTGCACATGAGCTCTTGGTCGACCCCTCAGAGCCGTCAGAGTTTCAGCGAGTGGCTGAGAAGTATTTGAGAAAAGGCGTGGGTATATTTGATCACCAGCTTCGTGTATTGACACCCCGGAACTGCTTGGAGAGAGTAACCTCAGATAAAACTTATGCTATTTATCTACTCCCCAACTGGGAAGTAGAAACCATTCACCGGCTTCCGGAGGAGACGAAAGGACTCGATCTTGACTACCCTGTACCTAATTCCCAGCAGGGACCTATTTCTGGGCAAGGGGGCGAGAGAATGCAGAATCACAAGCGACACAGAGACAATAAACGTTCGGGGGAAACTAACAAGCATGCGGAACATTTCTTTTCACCCTCTTTACCTGTTGGTTAAACCTGATTGAGGATAAACCTGATTAGTTAGCTTAGAGATTAATATTTCTCCGAAACTCATGCTGCCTCACCGTACAACACTTCCTGAAACTATCGAAAGCCCTAGGCTGTCATCGAGCCAAGTCTTGAGCCTTAGAAATATACCAGTGCATGATTTGAGATGGTATATTAGATCCTAGCTCTATAATTGGTATGGGACGTGGTATCACAGACCAAAATTTGGGACAGTATATATTATCCCAGTCCATAAGCTGGGACAGGACGCAGTGTCCCAGTACATTCTATGTCCCAGTATATTCCATATCCTAGCACATACAACATCCCAGTACATTCTGCATCCCAGGACATGACATCATAGCCTGGATATTAGGATAGTATCTCATTACGTAAATTACACCATGTACCAGAGCCTGCTCTCCCAAGCCCATTTTCAACGTTACACTAAATCTATACTCACAAACCTTGCTAAAAATTTGGGTTTACGCTGTGCACATTGCCTGCTGGCATTTCAACAAATTTAGGATTATAATAACCCTCAGTTGCGCACATATGGTTTGTGGCCGACGAAAGTTAGAGCCCACCAATCTGAGACCAGAGCACGCTTGAGGGTCCAGGATTTGGGCCACCCCAACTTTTTGTTCCCAATTTTTATTAAAACTTGAGCTGGTCCAACCGCTGATCTATGTACTGTACTGGCCCCAGATGTTTTCCAACCTTCGCATGAATGATACACACGCACCTCCCTCAGCGTAGTCCTAAATTGTGTCACCATGTCGAACCTTCAGGATCATATCACCCACGATACGTCAGACTTGCAGCAAGCTCCCCACGCCTCACCAAAAACACGTTATGCAGCCATGTGTGTTGATGCAAATCAAATCAAAACGAGATATAATATCGCTGCCGCCGTATTTGCGTGGCTAACGCTCGCTGGTTTTGTTACGTTGCCCAATACCTTCACTTCCCTTCAAGCCTCTAGCTTTCTTACTGAGAAAGCAGGTGGGAGGGTTGTCCAGACTACTGTTAGCAATATTCAACTGCTACCACTGGCTAGCGTTTTCTGTTTTGTTGGGCTAACAGGCACCTGCTTTTTATGGGTCAATTTTCGAAAGAACTATATCTGGCTGATGAGCAACTTGTTCCTGTGAATATGCCACCCTCAACCTCTGTCATGAGCTTACAAAATACCATAGGCCGGGAGTTGGACACTCCCTTATTGGACTACTATCTACTGTCGTGAGTATCCTCACGACACAAGGCGGGCATGTCTCTGTAACTGCAAAAATTACTGTGAGCATCCTTTCAGGGATATGCGGAAGCATGTTATGTCTGTGTATTTGGTATAACTGGCGGTTGAATAGGATAATTATCCTTCATAGAATAGCAATAAATAACGGTGGATAAAGGTATGTAGAGCAAGCATTCAGTTAATCAAGCGATTAGTTTAATCGTTCTAGGGTAGGTTAGACTTCTGGAGGCTAGTGGCTCAGAACCACTTCCCGCTGCAGTGTCAGGGCCTGAGTTTTAGGTGCTGATGAATCTTCTTGTATCTTGCTGTGTGGCGATGGAATTGCCAACCCTCGGGGACTTACCTATTAGTCGTAAATAGGTTTAGGATGCTTTTTATCTGTTTCAAACCATTGATTCAAGACGGTACCAGTTCTGGGAGTCCTCAAAGAGCAATCTAGCCTTTTTAAAGGGCCTAAATTCGGGTCCAAAATGTTTACCTGGGGCTCTAGCATATAAGTAGAAGCTCCCCTTGCAAAATTTTGGTTTCTCAAATTGGGCCCCAGACACTAAATATGGGCAAAAAGGAGTGGATGAAGCGTTGCACCTCAGTTTTCCTGGCACTGGCGTTTGTCTGCTCATTGGCACTCGGGATAGAGGCGCTTTCCAACGAACGAAGCGTCAAGTCCGGCATAGCTACCCTGCAGGTGGGTTTACCCAAGTTTCATGGTCTGCCAGGCGAGTCACTAACTCGCGCTTAGCTCCAGCTTTCTACAATCCTCACGGATGAGTTCCTCGAAAGGCGCACGCCTCAAAACGCTGACTTTGGAGACGCCATCCAGGCAGCAATCGATGAGGTTCCGGGTGCCGTGAGTCGCCTCCAAAGCGCGGCTGGCTCGGCTGCTACATCGATCCCTGATGTTATCAAGGATATTCCTGGTCAGGTTAACGACATCCCAGATCTTATCAATGGCGTTCCCGAACTTATAGAAGAGCTGTTTCCAAAGAACTGCTCTCTAGGAACAGGGCAGTTCTGTGTAGGATTATCTAATAACATCTCCTGCAGTGATTTGCCACTAAATATGACGGACATCATCCCGCAAGACATTATAAAGCACCTTGGTGAAAGCTTCGATAACATCAGGAGCCTCAACACAGCCCTTGCTAGGGTGACGGCACCGTATCTACGAGACATGTTGATCATTGGTATGGTCTCCATGTTTGTGGGTGTTTCATTCTTTACAGCATGTCTCTACGGCTGGCTCCCTTGCTTCAAAAAGTGCGTCGTTAGGCCGGGGATACAATGCACGGTTCGTCTCATCTTTGGGTTGGTACTCAGTGTCCCCTTCATGATCCCGACTATCGTCCTCCAAATTTTGAGGTCCAAGCTAGAACATGTACCATCCTGGATTGAAGTGCAGCAGGGTAATGCGTACGGGCTTTGTCTGGGTTGCCTGTGCTGTTCCTTTCTTGTCGTGATTGTTGGGGTCCTTGCACCCCTTTTGGGTTCTTAGCTCACATTCAATTCCGTGGAGAAGACGAGGCAAATAGCGCTTTCGCGTCTTTAGAATAGGAATTGAGTGAACACTCACTCCTACGCATGTTTACATACAAAGTAGAACTCAGCTAATTATTCTGTCCTACCGGTGAGCTTTTTACAAGTGCCGTTCCGTTGGTGAGCCTTAATCGTCGACCTACGTGTGAACAGTTTTTGACAGCCCGGACAAGGTAGCCTCGCCCCCCTTAACTTCTCACGGCGGTGTCGTAACAGGATACATCTGGTCTTAAATTTACGGCCATTGCAACCATGATCCCAGCACCTCAAGTCGTGATTATCACTTCTGGTAGAATGTCAGAATAGTTAAGGCAGAGGGCAATGTATTTATTCGACTTACATATTCGCAAGAAGTACCTCGGATTTATCAGTGAAAAAGGCTTGCTTATTTGAAGATGAAGATGAAAGTTCTGATAGCCAGGCAAGAGAAGGGGAGAAAGGCTGAGTCGCACACTCTGGGAAAAAGAAGGTTGCAGGCTGAGCCGTCTCCCATATTGAATCAAGGTTGATGTTATCGAATAAATTGGGAACTGTAGTACTGTTGAATGTAAGTTTCATAACTGATCAATGGAAGCGGAGAATACACACCTCAGGTGGCCAGTTGACCACCATGGAGAGAAGCCAGGCCCCGAACTCATATCGTTGAACTGAACAGCGGCTGGACACAATGGAATCATACTCCTAGCCTCTGAGCTGAATCTTTGAAGAAATCCAGTGGTGTCAAGCTTCTGTGCTGGCGGAAACGTGAGTTCTGGAGGAGGAAAGTGGGAGTTTGTAATAAGTCCATGCCCCGACGGCGGCATCGCGTTGCTTGCCAATGGAACAGAGGATTCGGAAAAAATTGATCGTGTTTCCTAGACTTTCGTTTGAGGGGATGATGATGTCGAGAGTCAGAGATTTAAGAAAGACTAGAAAACAGACGAGGGGACAATCAGTTTTATAGTTCGCAACCTATTATGAGTGCTCATGACTAGGAAATTGAGGCACACAACCTAGACCGTTGAAGGCTACCGGATGTGCGAGGTTCCGGGCTATACCCCTGAGCTACGTGCCGGGTTTTTCATGAGCTGACAAGACGATCCTGACAGCCAAGTCCGATGAGTGTCAGTTACGGCTCCCCTGAAGGTAAGAGATCTGTGGACAGCCACCAACAAAGACTAGCCGATCCCTGCCATAACTGAGGCTTATTGATAGTTCTTGGTGGGCAGGGTTCCGCCTTAACCTCTGCTGCCATGCATCGCCAGCGTTCTGCCTAGCCCAGTACGTAGTCTACCACAAACCCGAGGATTCTAAGTCTGCCTTGCATGATATTCTTGTTTCATATGTGGAATTTGGCCTGGAAGCTGATTTTGACCTCGGAGTGAAAACCAGATTTGAAATAGTTTAATGGAACCTTTGTTCAAGCTTGGGTTACATCAGCTCGCGTTGCCACGCAGATGTGATGTTGAGACCCCAAGACTCCCCTGACTGCATGTGATGGAACTCAGGATCGAGGTCTCTCCAATGACGCTCCAGTATCTGAGGGACTTGACAAGATTTGGAAATGAAAATGGCATGATACACTGAGAATCTCACTCACATCAGACAACCAACCAGGCACACTTCGACGTATGATGCTCGGAATCTTGAATTTCCGCTGACACTGCCTCATCGAGCCTTTCCTGTCTTGGGGTTAACTCAGAATAGGGGTAAGAATAACTCTGAAGCTTGCAGTCAGTAGGTAGTTCCCACGATTTCGTCGCCCTTAACAATGTTCCGGCACTATCAACTCGACTCCCAGGTCATTCTTGCGACTCAGAGGAGTTCTCTGTTGATAAAAATCTCGGGAAATAGTCCCAGTCAACGCGGGAAAGAAGTTTTCAACTTTCTTGTGACACAGGCGGTTCCTGCCGCTTTCAGGCCTTGCGTGTTTGATACAAGGTTCCCCAAACACCGATCCAGCTCAATTGTAACGGCAAGGCATTCTCTCATCAGGACATCTATAGATAGCGAGAACGGAATCAATGACAGTACGCACAAGTCACTACGAATAGAAGTCTGCCTCGCCCTGGCCGAGCCACCCAGAAGTGACGCTTGTGTCCCAATTGAGACCAACAAGGTTTTGAAATGTCTCATGGCGGATATATCCCTGATGATCATCTGTGGGCTGCGGTCTGTTTGGTACCAAACCCCTTTTCATTGGCATGTGATGAAATGTATTTGAGCCGACGTTTCTGATACCTCCCTTGACGCCACTGCGGCATTGTTAATCATGAGGCGATGAGGGCGTCACTGATGGATGAGCTGCCCCTGGGCCATGTGAGTTTAGTCAAAGGCCCCATAAGTGCTAACGTATGATCATGTGTGTCCAATAATGGGTGATATTCAGCACGTGCTTAGGAGTAAGGGGTAAGGCCAAGGCATTCTGCTGGTCGGACACAAAGCCCCATTTGAGACACGAGGCCTCATGGCGAAGTACTTAAGGGTGGGTTGTCCCCTCCGTCAAGGAACTTCAATTTACTCTTCTCATCACATTCGAATCATCTTACAGAGCTAACAGCTGACTTCTCTTGCTACAACACTTCAACGAAGCGTCATCACTCCCAACCTCGAGGTCCCCTACTACGAACATCACTCTCCCCAACATGGATTGTACTCTCTTCTGTTCTCAGTCTACTGAGATGGAGAGCAACATATCTCCAAACCTTTCGGTTCCAGCACACTGTTCTGACCAATATTGGGCTAAATTTTGGTTCAGCATGTGGAAGGATGCGGTTTCTGGGTCATCAATACTCATCCCAGCATTTGATGCTTTCCCTGACCAGCACCTACCCAGCACATCGAGCGAGGCGGGATATGCCACATGTGATGAGCTTCAATGGCAACTTCCAGCCTCGGACAACATCGATATCGAAACATGCTCAGATGTAGCATCGGAGGCACATCAGACCCCTAGCGTCCATTCTGCAGTTAACGACACTGTCAATCCATTGTCACTAAGTTTGGTCCAGAAAGTCGAACTTGGGCTAAACGCTGGCACAGCATTAGTTCTTCCTGGAAACCTGGGAGGTGGCTCAACGATGCAGTCATTGGAGCAATTCGAAGGCGGGGATGGTTCCTTAGGCGGAGACAATGGCAGCGGGTTTTACGAATCAGACAACTATGATTATCGAACTTATCGAATGGCTTCGGAACCGCCGTCCATTACCGATGAAACTCAAACGTCTTCGTCATTCACGAGTATGGAGGCCTCACCACTCTCGCCCCAGACAGTTCCCTCTATAGAAACCGACGACGCCGACCAGCCCTTGTCGAATCCTTTTCAGACTCCCGGGGCCTGCTCCGATGATACCAACATAATAGCATCAACGTTTGAAGAGGATAGCGAAATGCGTGAAATCGCTCTGAAACGGCAAATCACTGGCAGTGCCCAGAGGAAAGGAGATTCGGGCGGCATTGAGGAGCGGTTAACAGATCCCAACTTGTTCGTTCCCACTGCGCCCATTGGCCCTACATCTGACGATGATGATGGAATCAACAGTATCAACCGGAAAGATCGGCCTGTGAAACGCAAGAGACATGTCTCCCTCGGGCCAAGACCTTACAAAAAGAAACAAAAGTTGGACAAGGATGAGCAGGCTAATCTGAGGGCGGAAATTGTTATATGGACAACAGAAGAGGAAGAGCTCACATATAAGTGGGATCCTAGGGAGCGTCTGTGGTTTACCAGTACTGGCAATCCAGAGACTTTCAAGGTCAACGGTGAGTTTCTTCTTTCTCAAGGTCAAGATATCCGGATAAAGGTCCGGCCAAACGCAGTATTCATGCCTGTGGTTATCGAATGGAAAGGAGGGGATACTTTTGAAGGCTATGATGACGTTGAGGAGGATCGCAGACTCGAGGTTCATTACAGCAGTGTAATGCACATGGTTTTGTACGGTGAGGGAGGAGAAGGCATGTTTTACGACGATATCTAAACGAGGGGTTTACTGCAGGCATTAGAAGAGAACCCATCTATCTTTCTTGCGCAATATTCATGTGCTCTTTATATCAATGCTGTCTCTATGTCAAGCCTTAATCAAGTCTAGAGCCGCCAGTATGACTTTTCAGCTTATTCTATGACAACTAATAGCCTAGAATCAAGTGCGAGCTCCGAAGTGACAGAGCCAGTAGACGAACATCGACTTACCTCTCCCAATGTCGGATGTCGTATTCGGTAGCACACGGAGCGACATTGTCACGTTGAATGGCCATCGCCATTGACTGGTTTGAAACGTAATAGAAAAAAGCTTTATAGGATTATTATTAATTCATCTCTAGGTGGATTCATATCATAAAGGAAATCATCAGTATTTTCAATTTATTTCCTTATCTTCCTGCTCTCAAGCTATTCTGCGTTGCTTTCTTTTTAGGTTATTGGGACACCCCGAGCCCTTTCTCTTTCTGTGATCTGGCTGTCCAAAGACTGCTTTGAGGCCTTGCAGTCGTATGAGTCTGTCTACCGAAAATGGCGATCCGCTGATGTTCCATGGTTCTGAAGAGTTTTGCTTCAAAGTTATGGCAAATCTACCATCAGTTTTTAATTCCACGAATTTTCGAAAATTTCCATCAGCATCAAAACTAGTGTCATCCGCAACAGGAACTTCTGGCCAGCCATTGACAAAAAAATGAGCTGAGCACCCGGATAGGCGATCAAAGAGGAGTGTGAAAGCTGGGTCTTGGCGCCGTATAGAGCAGAAGATATGACCTGTACCCAGATACTTTTCACCAACTCGACGCGGAAGAGAGTCCAGCTCAAAATAGAAGAGAGAAGCTACAAAACAACGCGCAACTCTATCAATCTTCTGAGAAAGGGAATCATCCTGTTCAGCTTGGCACCTTAGTTCAGGGATTCTATGAACATCATCCAACCTTGGTTCATCCCCATCGAATTGAACATTAAGACGGTGATATCTAGGGTATGCTTGGAAGGCTTGTCTTAACTTTGTGTCCCTCATTTTTTCCAAGAATAGGCGACACAATCTGGGTAAAGCGCCATTCTTCCAGACGCTGCGTGAATTGGTGGCACGGGAGTTGTCATGTGGTTTTGGCTCACCAGTGCCCAACGATATAACAAAGTCCGGCTCCTCAAGAAGTGGGAAAGCTGTTGCTGCTGCCGTAAGTGCCGATATGAGAGGGTCATTCTCGAGTGGGCCGGCATCCTGAAATGTACCGACGCCATTGATATGTTGGGGTGGGAAAACTCTAGAGCTTATATCAGATACACTTTCTAGAGAGAGGCGTTAATTTACATACCCAGGGGCAGCAGATATAGCTCGGGCACTAAATCCTATTAGCTATATCGCGAGGCTTTTAGCCAAAGATACTCTTACATTTCCCACAACCACGGTTGTCTAACCCCTTCCTTTGGCCTTGCGACCTGATCTGGTGCCTGTTTAGCTTCGGGTTCTCAAGGCATACTGCCATGGCGGCTTTGCTTACCTCCATCATGGTAATTAGAGAAAATTCGGCATTTTGGCTTCTCATCAACTGTTGCTACAGGCAGCCCGACAAGCGTCCCAGTGGCCGTCGCGTTCGAGATGCCTAGCATGCTCCTATCTGAGCCAAAAACTCGCTTCAAAGCGTCCTCCATATTTCTTGATGGGTACAGTCCATCGGTGAAATATGAAACAGCTATATCCATAAGATAAAGGAACGAAGGGAGTGGGGGTAAACTGTCAATCAACAAAGGCAACAAGCCCGTTAGAAATTTGGGTAGGAACCGCGCGTTAACATATTGCCGCCGCTGAAACACATGCTTGGCTAATGCTTCAAACTTATCGCTCGAGTCTTCGATAGAAGAGCCGTTGATAAACATGTCTGCAACTATCAATCCCCCTAAGAGCGTCAGTAAGCTCAATGATTAGTATATCTAAGGCATACCTGAACTGATTCCAAAAGCCACCTTAATGAATCGCTGAAGGGGTATTGGAAGTGCTATCCGGTCCTTGATTCGTTTCATAATCTGAAGGGGCATTGTGCCTCTAATACCACCTCCGTCAATACAAAGGATCCCTGCGCCAACAGTAGGCGGGTGCATCCTGATGCATATGTCTTCAGGCATAGCCACTTGACAGAGAAAGCATCTTTGGACGACAAATACGTAAGGATCATCCTGGGATTTTTTACCAAATACACGGACACAGTTGCCGCAAATTATATGCCCACAGGGTAGGTCATAGGAGGGTATGCGCCGCAAGCACGCCAAACAAACACTGGTGCTATGAATGTTGAGCCAATGGCATTTATACTGACCGAGATTTTCGAGGTGGATTTCCGCAGCAAACTTCGATCCCTCGATTAATTTATTGGTGTAGCATTCGAATTCTCTTCTTACGACGTTTACGAAATTGCTCTGGAGCACGACGTCGTTCGGCTTTTCGAAGACTAGGGCTCCATGCTTGCTTGCATTTGTGAGACTGTCCTTATAAAGAAGATTAAATGCCTCTACAGGAGCGAAACCTATAAATAATTTAGATAAGGTTTAAAGGAATTCCAGAGTTGAACTTACAGTGAGCGCCTGGTGGGTAATTATCGAGAAAGAAACTAGAAGCAATCATGGGGGCCGCAAACGTGGTCAGTTCTATCGGTGACTTGATGTACGCCAAGAAAGTAGATAGATGATCTGGTAGGTCTATCGCCTGAGGGTTATGTGCTCGACAAGATTTGATGAGATTGAATGGTTCGCCAAGAGTGTTAGAGAAATGTTCACAGGCGCTTTCGAGGAGAGCGGCCAGATGAGTCGCCGAAAAGAGTGTATGCGCATCTAGCCTCTGCTTCCGGATTTGATCCGAACTGGTCATAAGTCGCTCTTTAAGGGGCCGATAGCGTGCTTCGATAGATATCGAGCCACTTGGAAACAGTGCCACTACCTCAATTACCGAGATATAATCAAGCACATTTCTCTCTGTCCACTTTCTAATTAGAGAAAGCAAGATATCTCGGGCCTCAATCTCGCTCTTAGTTCCGACTGGAATTTTTTCAGTCACAACGACCACTATAGGGCGCGTGCTCGAAGACATTGTCGAGGGAGAATCATGTTCTAGCCAAGCAGCTAAGTGGCGTGCAACACGCTTGAAACCTCCTAGATCATCACAGAAGAAGCAATAGACATTGGAAAATGGGGACAGAAGCTCGGCGTAGATACCGCCTGCTGACCCGCCAAAGCCGAACTCTTCTCTCGGCCTCCTGATCGTGCGCCGAGTGATGTCGTGGCACTTGTTAGCCGAAAGTTCTCCTTTCGGCTTCTCAAACAGGTCGCCATCAACGAGGACCAGAGGCTGTTCGCTAAAGATACTGGAAGGGTCCACATGAAGGTGCACTTCAGATGAATTTTGGTTGAGGCCGAAGCGACGAGTCCTTCTGACGCGAAAGAGCTCACGCAAGGCAGTCGATTTGGCTGCATTCCCGATCAACACAAGTAGGTTCGGTTGTTGGATATCAGGACTGGGTATGCAGTCTATGATGTCCTGCACCCGATCTGACACCAGAAGATCGGTGTCACTTGCCCGGGAGCAGACGCTCAGCCACATGGTACGGTGGTGTCGCGCCATGGCAGCGAGTGATGAGTTTAGACGGAGAACAATTGTAACTTTAGCTCTAAATCTGTAATTATATAGAGGAATAATAAAGGATCAGATATTGGCACATTTCTGGATGATCCCTAAAAGAGGGCTTTATGAATACCATAAAGGACCTGGTTCTGGGCCCCTCCGTAAGGGACTTAAACTAGGACCAGAAACCCAACCCACAAGCATTTGATTTTTAATAAAATCCGACTGTTTTGGTTTTGTGCCTGAATTACATCTTCTCATTCTATATATTAAGGTTCTAACGCAATGGCACGACGCAGGCGTGTGAATCGTGAAAGTAGTCCGACGCCCTCATCTCCAGTCCAACAAAGGCCAAGATGCTCCCTTTGTCATGGCCACCGGTCATCCAGGATACTAGACTTAGGGCCAGATGATATCATGGACCGCTTTATCTGTTCACGGACTGAATGCTCGAAGCTTAAGGGGCTACTAGGAATTTTTTCCTGGTCGAGTCCAGTCATCCAGATCATCAACTATAACAACAAGGACTGGGCTAGTCCAGCGACCTTGGGTGGAAATCCGACGTCAACTAAGTACGAAAATACACAAGCCGCTTATGAAGGGCTTCATAATCGAGTCGAGGTAGCTTCCAACTCTTCTCAGCTGCCTCAGCTTCCGGGGGAGAGCTCCATCGTGGGTCGGGTAGAGTTACCCGCCGACTCAATACATGTCTTCACCCAAAAGGCAGCCCTACGTGGAATGTTTGGCGTGACGGAGGCTCCACCATTTGTGAATTATGCTACAAAGCCAAAGATAGGCAGATAGGTTGTAAAATTCGCATATAATGCGTAACAACAATATAGTAAATTCCATCAATCGCCTTCTCAATATAGGCCGTGTAGAGCTCTGGTCCCAGCCTACAGATTGGAATTTGAAGGAGCGCGACTGGAATAGATTCGTTACACAGGCAGACTTTCAATTGAGAAGATAAAGCCGCATAATAAAGTAGAGGTAGCTTAAGTTGAATAATTCCCTGATTGAATAGGTCTCAATCAAAATCAGATATTCATAATTGAGCTGCAAACCCTAGTCTAAGTCCACATCACCTGACTTCCTGCCTTTTATTTGGGCTGGGAAGATATCTGTTTAGCCAGATTACTATTTGACTTACCATAGAAGCCCCGAGATTAATATCTGCCACAAAACCAGTGATATAGCTGTCCAGACTCTCCTATCTCCAGCTCCATTCGTGACCGACTCCAAAGCCGTGGGGGTTGGGAATGAGCTTGAAGACGGGGTTATGTTTCCAGTGCCCAATATGCTTTTGGCCGGACTGGTAGTACCTGCGCCAAACACATGCAAGGCAGGGGTTGTGTAGGCAGCACTCCAATCTTGCGCCGACGTCGAAGCGGAAGGAAGCCAAGGTGAAGGGTCCTCCCAGACCAATGACAAGGATGTGGGCTCTACTTTTGTAAGGCTTATGGCCCCAGAGCCCGAAAGGTGTCCAATCTGGAGATTAATTTTGACTTGAAGTGGAAAGGCTGACTCTAGGCTTGGGCCACTGGATAATGTGATCGCGGGCTGTATGGTTGGGTCGCCAAGTGCCGCCTCAAACCGTCCTTTAGCAGAGCATTGGGAGCTGTGGCACTCTAAAGTCCAAACTAAACCAAAAAGAAGCGAAAGTATTTTGATAGCTCTCATTTTCGAATCTACAATAGGATGGATATCATAAATTTTCCACGGTAACCTGGCGTGCTGTTGGCTCTTTTAAATCGACGCTGGGTCTACTTAAGGGAGGAGCCCCAAAAATGGACCCTCAAAAACAGAGGATGGCAGAAAGATGGCAGAAGGATGACAGAAAGCTGGCACCCGTATAATAAAGGGTCCTCATATATCATATGTTGCAAGATAGTTTGATCGAGGTTCAGCAAGAAAGCCTCTGAGTACGGAGTTCACACCAACGCACCGTCCCCAACCATGGAAGAGTATTCAATCAGTTCCTTGATCCACCAAGTAGAAGAGTTCGAGAGAATAAACCAACTAGATACCATTGAAAGGCTCACTAAGGAAAACTCGCTTCTTGATAGCCTGGTTGTGGCCTACCAACAGCGTTGGCTTCGCACAATGGATCTACTAGAACAAGCCCAGAGAGCGTTGACAGCCCTCCAAAAGTCCTTTGAGCAGTGCATTGGCGAGGAGATTGCAGCGGAAAGGGACTGGTTGGCATTCTGGGGAATTGAAAGGGACAACACCGGGTTTCATCGACGCAATGAGGGAGGCTGGGTGTAGTCTCCTAAACTTAGACCATGTCAGGCGGCTTGCCCGCCTGTTTGTCAGCAATTCAGATGTTACTTATGGATTTGTTTGGATGTCGTAATGGACCACAATTGACTAGTTAGGCGTTCGAGACAGATATGACCCATTCCTGTTCCCAATTTAGAAATGGAGGGCCTGAAGGGTGGCTATGCTAGGTTCCCCCCACACCACCCATCTCCGCCTTAGTCTCTAAGTTCATGGCTGTGAATGTGTCAGACAGAGAGGTAATGGCCCCATTCGCTCCTATTGAGAAGGCCCTTTCAGTGGCTTTGCATTCTTGAAGTTTTGTAAATTTGTCGATCAGGACCGTATTTTGTTCTTCAGTTAATAGGCGTTGCAACTGTAATGGCTTGCCCACTTTTCCGCATCGCTTCCTCCAATTGTGCATTCCGGGCTTTCGACCTCGAAGCATTATTATGTTGTATACCTAACCTTCGTCCTACATGTGAACAAGGTGAGTTCTGTGTCTTATACACCAATCAAAGCCCCAACAAAACCGGTTCTGTTGGGAGCTGGGTCCAAATCGAGGCTGTGCAAGAGGTCCAAAACTAGGCCTCACCGGACCATTCCTGAGGAACGAAGACGTATTCTATTATTATAACATGAAAATTGGTATACTTAATGCTAGTAGTACATAACGTTAACGTGGAACATGAAAGTTATCCTGGCTCAGGGCCATAAAATGTCTCACAACTGGGGACAAACTGGCAACCAAGATTTTTTAGATTCTCTCCTCACAGATTTCCAACTCTGCGCCGACAATACGCAGGGTTCTTCTTTCGACCCAGTTCCTCAAGGTCTCTTTGACTCTAGCCATAGCCATGATAATCTCATCGATCCAGTCCTTGCGGAATGGCCATGGGCCGGGGATTCAAATCCACCTTCTGGCCAAGCTGCACAGAGCAGTACTGAAGTTGCCGCTTCAGCAGCAGATCACAATGATAAGAACATTAGCTCAAATCTTGCACCAAATGCGAGCGATGTTGAAACTCGGCTCGAGAGTAGGATTGCGCAGTTTGAGGAGAAGATGAATGCTTTGCAGAAAAGGTGAGATAATACTCCAGAGCATTACGTAGGAAGAAACTAAGATGAGTTAAATAGGCTGGAGGAGAAAGCCGCAAGCCTTTGCGATGAGATCGACGTTCATGTACAGAAGCTGCGCGATTGGGCTAGTGAAGTGGAGACACTTATAGACCAAGTGATGGAATTGCGAGACGCGTATCAAGCTATGAGCTAATAATAGCGGTTTTTGTTTTTTCAGCCGTAATCTTATAAATTCACTACTCTTGGGCTCCCTATCCCTTAGCGTCTTATGTATCCTGTTGCTTTTCTATATCTTAAAAGCGATAATTGTCACGCGGCACTCATTCATGCTCAAGATAAATTCTATTTGCTATGTACCCAAAGGATCTAGTGGTAAGAACAGCTTAAATCATTTCTAGTATAAGATAGTAACGGCACCTCTTCAACGAGTCCTCTTCTCGATACCACATCGCTGCAGGCACCCGTCAACGCCGAGAGCAATGCTAGTTGGAATTGCTTCACGCACAGCATCAACATCCTTACCCGCTACGGCCTGTCCAAGGGCAGCCGCCACCACATCGTCTTCAAAAGCGAAAGTTTGGTCAAGGACCTGCCCAGTACCAAAATCCTCGCTGGCAAAAGACGCCACAAAGACAGCATCAGTACAGTCAGGATTGAACTGCGTATGGACAGAGCCTTGATAAAATAGTGTCATCTCGAACGGACCGATCTCGTTCTTGATAACCCTGAGGTTTCCATCACCGTCGAGAACCCCATTTTCTGGAATCATTTCAGTGACGAGACGCCCTTCAACTACCAGTTGCAGTTCCGCCGACCGGGGATGGACATGAAATGTGTTCAGGCCGCATGCTATTTCGATGATTAGAGATAAAATTGATGAAATATCAAGAGTGCCTTACGTCCTACACGGCCAACAGCCATCCCAGCTCCGGTACCAATCAGAGCGGGAAACGTCTTACGGTTTGCCGCAGCTAGATTGCCGCCATCACCGCCGCCGCCGGCCTCATCCAAGGCCTTATTAAAGTCAAAGACGAACTGTGCGTCATCACGCAGAAGATCAACACGATCAGCAGCGCTATGAAGATATATTAGTAGTGGTAGCAGATTGCAATAAGGGTTGGCTCACGTATCAGCCAGCATGAGTTGCTGTGACAAACTTAGGCCTCCGGTGGTAGAGATGCTAGAATCAGTTGATGTTGCTGAAGAGCCACTGAAGGTGGTTGAGGAAAGAGGAATTTGTGCCGCTGTAGGGCGCCCACCGGAAGAAAGCTCAGAAGTGGTACATGAGCTGACTGCCGACTGGGTTCCCCCAGAACCTGGGGCGGCCATGACAGTAGAACTACCTGCGATAGCTAGAATAGCCACTAGGGATGCCAAATGCACTCTAGCCATTTTTGTGGCTAAAGAAAGTAGAAGGAGGTCTATGATAGAAAATGAAATTCAAGTAAAAGATAAAAACAGTCTTTGATGGGACTCAAGGATTTATAGGCAATACTTTATGAAGATGGAGACCTTACTTATAGATCTAGGAAGATCTTGCATGTCCTTAGGCCTGTATGCACCAATTTTAGGATGCAGTTGCGCCGTCATTCAGCCTTTTATTTCTCCTTTTTCGGGGATTTTAGTGCCGTGGTCCAAAGCTGGGGCTGATCCCGAATTTGGGATCAGTGCCTAGAAAGCGGCTCAAGAAATGTTCACCGAAGTAATCATAAGACTAGGGAGGTTCCCACTTTCGTTCATTCATATAAGTTTTCCATCATCAAGATTTCCAGCAATCACTCTCAGCATGAACATGCTCAAATATAGGCGAGCACATAATAAGCTACAGAGTCATGACGGACCTCCAGAACTTACCCCTATTGATACAGAAATCGCTCGACATCAAGGATCTTCTGTCGCCCTTGAAGCAACTCAGGAAAGGTTACAAGCCTCCAAAAACTTCCCAACTCCTGATTTCCCGAAGATTATCGAGCAGAGGACGCGTGAAAATGGCCGTCTTCGACATGAATTGGCGTATCAACAGAGAAAGAATGGAGCAAGCATGTACCTGTTAGAAGAATTAAAAAACACGATAAACTATCTTCAACAAGCAATTCTCAACTTTCAGAAATTGAATGAGGACTCTGGGGAGCACGATAGGGGATCTTCGACGGAAACCCCGGTGACATATGCTAGTTAGAAAGCTTAACTTTTCTGCGCACCATCTATCTAAGCCAGGATGTATTCAATTTCAATAGTATAATAGTTGAAGGTCCATTCCATATCTTCTATATATCGTTATATAGTAGTATCTTTGGCTCTATGTAATCTTCCAGGTTATTAATCTAGGAGGTGCATAACCCGTTATTCCAAAGTTCCTCCAGCTCCTTCCATTTTAAATTATGAGTTTATGTGTCTACTGGCTAATGACTTTTGAATCAACTTTGCTCGCAGAAGTTCGTGCTCCTTTTGCAGTTGAACTGGGTGTGGTCTTCGTTTTAGCCAGGTTCCCTCCCAAAACGGCTTTCGATTCTGTAGGCTAGATCTTCTTCTACATGTAATGAGAAGAGAAAAAGCAATCGATATCGTGACGGTCCCAAAAATCACGGTAGGGATTATCCACGCTGTGTTAACTGCTTGCTCGGAAGACCCAGAGGTTAGTAAAATGGCATCACACGCGAGATCCGGATGGCCTATCTTGGGCGGCATAGTTCAAAGAGAAAATATGACAAGGGCCACAAGCTTCGGGGAGCGTTGCTCTGCATTCTTAATAGCCCGTCAACGACCCATTTTTCCACCAGACAAGGTCCCATATCTGGTCTCATAGAGGGCCCATTTATAGGACATAGTCGGGCCGAACAAGCATAACATCCCTTCCTCTAGTTTTGACCACTGACCAAGTTTGCCACACTTATATGAACCAGTTGTTTTAATAGGTCTCTGTTGCCCTTCAGATCAAAGAACTCATTGATAAAACCTGTGACGTCATCAAAATCCATGGAAACTTGGTGATTAAAAGACAAGTCTTCCAGTGCAAGATATTACCTATACGTACGTAAACATGCACTGCTTTCGTTCAGGGAGTTCTCCTACTATGCCGATTTCCCTTCAACTCGACTTGCAAAGGCAGGCCTGCTCCTCGACGATAAATCCAGAGCCGGCTATGCACACATAGGGAATTCTTAGTCCTTTGGTTCAATGTGTTCGTTGTTCTAGTTGAAGCCCAGCCCTTGATGAATTAACTGATCCCGATGATAGCTCTTTAGTGTCCTTCATCTTCCCGTGTATGTTCGAGCCCAAGCAGCCATGGCTGGGAAGATAGCTATATTAAGTGGCTGAAGCTGCGGGCCTTCAAGCGCTCGCGCAGCCCGCGAGGACTTCATCTTTTCCGTCTAAAAAGGAGCCCCCAATAGCAAAGCAGGCATCGCGCAGGAAGGTCATCTTTGCAAACTCCGTTCTTACAGTAACTGTCATGGTCCGATAGTGACTAGGTGCGAGCTGTGCCTTTAATGGTGCATCTCCTTAATAGTAGGCTAATGGCTCATGCTAAATCAAAGTTTTCAAGGGGATAGTTGATGGTGCGGGCTACCGCTAGGTATGGAATAGCTCTAGGGTTGTTGCTAAAGGGACGGTCAAAGGTTATGATCTTTGAACCCAGTTGTCATGGGCCCAATCAGGAAATATCTGGACAGCCAATTGGGGCACGGAGACCGACGGCAACCGGCGGAGGTCCGATGCCTTGGCCAAGGGAGCAACGCAGCGCCCAAGAAACGCAGCTAGCTAGCTGCTCGGAAGCCGGTCGGACTACGAGGATCATAGAGATACAGCCTATATAAGGGAAAACACATACATAGCAAGTAAGGCAAGAATCAAGACCGTCACAACACATTACCTACCTTCTAGCAGCTCCATAGCAGCTTGACCTCTTCACTCTCTTCAGCACCTTTTACCCATGACACCAGTAGTCTCCGAGTCTTGACATCCCCGTGAGCAAAAGCTCCAATATATTTCCACTATACTAGGATACTCATAATCTATCCAAAGTACTAAAACAGTCTTCTCTAGAAGGTAACCAAACACTTATCCCAGAGAGAAGTTCGATGAACCTCAGCTATGACCAGCTATAGCCCCATAGTTATCGTTGTTTATTCCGTCGGGCGGTGAATACTCTTTGCTAGAGGAGGGCGGAAGTCGAGTTCTTTCAGCGAGATCATATCATTCGCCATGCCCTGGACCACCCTTCGGATTGTATCGCTGATCTCACTATCTGCACAGACTATTCTTCTTGTCAGTTAGATTCCACGAGATTCCTGGCTGGTTCTTACCCGAGATAACAGTGCGCCCCTTTCGCTGTTTCATTTCGTTGTCGATTACTTGTCTGACGCGCAAGGGCCCATAAGTCATGTCGATGCGCTCGCCCAGTTGGATATAATCTCCTTGATCAGTTACCCTTGATAGAAAACTACCCAAAACGTGGATATGGATATCTAGAATCTACCGGTTATTAGCCTCTGCACTTACTGTAGACAGGAGCTTTACTAACTCGACCTGTGTCTTGCTTGAGGAGCTGCTGCATCTGGTCGGCGACCCAGGCTGTTTGAACTAAACGGCAGTCAAAATCGGTCCAGTCGTGGATCCGTTTGTACCTACTTTCTGACTCTACCTGCCAAAAGAGCGCAATTCTTCTTGTCTTCACTTCGTAATGATGATATCCTTCAAGAAGCTGGGCGACGAATGGCAACTGTCCAGCAATGCCTATGCCAGTCGCAAAAAGCAAGACAGTGCCATACGAGTCGAGATTAAGCTCTTTCCCATATGGCCCTTCAATAACAGCGGCCATGCCTGTGCCTTTATCGAATTCACTGACGCGATGAGAAAAAAGTCGATCTGTGAAACCTCTTCGCTTCTGTACAATGAAGACGGCATAGTCATGGTTGCCATCGCGATACCACCACGCCACGTAAAAGGGATGGAGCTGCGCAAAAGACGTTTGGCTTACCCCAGGCATGCAGATATAAACGAATTGGCCGGCCCGGTGCTTCCAGCCTCTTGACAGCTGGACATGGAGATGAACAGCGTCTGGAAGTGGTATGTCTTCGCCTGTCGGCCTCTTGAACGTGATGGTTTGGACTACAGCTCGGCTAAGCGGTGTCTTGTACCTTACGTTACGATAGAGAACAAGCGCAAATCGTACGCATCCGGTGAACAGCATCAGACAAGATGCTATCACTAAATAAAGAGTAGGAGATGCTATGATATCGGTTGGAGTGTGAAAATAAAGAGCGGTGAGCATTGCTAGGCTAAGCGTGAAATGGAAGACCAGAAAAATCTCGTAGAAGCGCCGGCGTAGGAGGCCAGACGGTGGAATAACGAGAAAAATGCATCCCGCCTTAGAGAGGTTAGTCAATCTGCCACAAGTCAGCAGATATACCTACAACAAGCCCGGCAACGTCCGTCCTCAGCTTGAGATTCGGCATCTGTCTTGCCATCGACACAATCGCATGGAGAAGGCCTTCTGCAATTGCAACGGCACCGAGCCATCGATGAATTCGTATATAGGCTCTTAGACCAAGACCACAGCGACTCGCGACGATGTTCATCTGCGCGCCTAGAAATAATGGGACAAGGTTGATAACAGAAATGAGTCCAGATCGTCTAATGAAATGGGTGGTGCTTCCAACGCCAGCGGATAGAGCGATAGCGTTGGCGCCCAAGAACATCACGAACACAAGCAAGTCAAACCAGCTTGTTTTGTCTGAATGTCTGACATATCTGGGAATCTGAGGATACAATAGATATCTGCGGAAAGTGATTCCTCCATAGTGTTGAGATATAGCAATGATAGAGAAAAGAACAGAGGCCAGAACAGATGCAAGTATGAGACCCCCGAGAGTGACTGCGTACCAACTTGCGACGTCCATGATGAGAGAAATGGGTGGCGCAAGAGGAAACTGGGGCCATGTTTAGTGTCAGGATTGATATTTATAGGATATGCAAGACAGCCAAGAGGTGGCCAAAAAGTCGGCTCAGAACACAGCCTCAACTGCTATATCAGTCGTTCTTGGTGCGACAGTCCTCATTTAAGGCCCTTGTATTCCACTGTTAAGCTCGGCTTTTGCTAACATCTTTGCAAACTTCATTCATTGTTTTCATGACCTCAACACTCATGGCCCGTCAGAAGTCAACAAACAGGAAGCAGAATAGGAAGCTCAACCGAAATATCAAGGGACTTCTTAGTAAATGCTACAAGTATGGAAAATTGCACGGGGTGGAACTAGCTCTTTACATTGACTACCCAGAGAAAGGAGAATTCGTTTCATACGAGTCAGATGGTTACAACTGTCATGATTCAATCGAGAAGAAGGTGAGAGATGCTCCTAGGTGATAGGAGGCTGGAGGTTGGAATCTGACTCTCCCACCAGAAAGCTTCACAGAAGGCAAAGAACTACTCCACGACAGAAGTCGAGAAGAAGCTAGGACTTATACAGACAAAAGTTGCCTTGAGAAGGGTAGAGCGGCATCAGACAAAGCCCACCAAAGACAGTCGTACTACACAACCAGGCCTTGGCGCGTGTGGAACAATCGTATTCAAGGGGTTTCCTAAGCTACCTGATTTCAACCTATCCTTATATCAGATGAATAAAGATTGAGGTTTATTTTCCAGAGTGCCACGGAAGTAAAATCATAATTCTAGGCATAGTGATTTTGGCACATGGTCTTCCAACTAGCCCCTATTTTCCCACATAAGCCCCACGAGCTCGTGAGGCAGTGTGCTATGTTTTGAGTGCGAGAGATTGTCGCGAATGCGCGTATTTGTTTTTGGTATCAGTGCTGTATGAGAATTAGACGCCTTTATCCTTGGCGATGCACGGAAAGGCAGTCAATCAACTGTTCTTACTCGACCTCGTCTTTTACAGCCGGCGATCCCAACTCACGCAGGTGCTTGTATGTGGCGCACAGACCTAAAGGGCTTAAGGACTATGGTGCGTGGCCTATTTTTAGCAGGCCATTCTCTCCGTTCACCTGGGGCTATGCTGGCTGTAAGCATGTGGGATGAAATCCGGCCCGAAACCAATCAGTTATCACAAGTGGATGCTCGTGACAACTTATCATACGTTCTAACTTGGCGCCTCAGTAATCAAAGACCCATTTTGGGTTACTTTGCCATTGTATCAATCAAAGAAGAGAGTGTGGGCTACAACAATCTTGCCATAAACGGGGACCCTACACCCGCGGCCTAAATCTGGGCTTCCGCCTCCCCTACTTCCTCGCTCCTTCGTTTGTTTTCTTCTTAAGAAATCAGTCGACCGCATGCTCGATTTGGATTGATACACTTCATATGCTCCGATACATTTGGAGTCAGCCCTCTTCCACACCGCTTCATTTCTTCTTATAGGTACCCAAGTGAGCGGCAACCGAATCGAGACAATCAAGATGGACCTGAACAACGGCAATATCCCTATGCCGGTACTGACCCCAAACACTGCAGGGTCTCGCATCCAGCATAGCGGCTCTCTGGATCTAGCTGAAGTTCATGTGCCAGCACAGAGCCAGCGTGAGAACATCTCTGCGGCTGGGAAAAATGGTGCAGAGATGGTATGATATTTATTACGCCCTAACGCCGATATCTTCACTAACACCATGGATCAGGGGTGTTTTTCTGTGTCAGAATCTATTCGACCAACAGCTCCAGACAGACTTGATCGGGATCTTTGGGCCGCAAGCCAATGCATTGCAGCATCTCGTCAAGAGCGTGTAGCCATATACCGTGCTCTCAATGACGCCAGCGCAGCGCGGGCTGGCCTAGAACGCAGTGCTGCTGTAACTAAGAAGAAGTATGACCAACTAAAATTGGAGTACCATGAACTGCACAAGCACTACACGGCGCTCTGTGAGCACTACAGGACTCTGCAAAACCAACACAGTCAGGTGTGCTCTGATCTTGCCAACGCACAAGAGGGTCAGAGACAGCTTCAGACCGCCACACTCACTTTGGAGGATGACAAGGCTCTCAAAGAGGCTCTTGAACTGGAGCTACAGCAATCAAAAGATGAACTGTCAACGCTCGAAGACTGGAAGGCCCAGGAGCTTCGGTCCCGAGATCTTACCGAGGAGAAGCTCCGAGAAGTCATCAAAGCAAGAGATGCTGAGCTCGCACACTTCGCTGAGAAGCTGGAGTTGCTAGAGCGTCAGCAGAATGAGATCCTTGCAGAAACCATGGCCGAGTACGAAGCCAAACTTGCCAAGCTCAGAGCAGAAAGTGCTACCTACGAAGAAGCCTCGAAGAATCAACGAGATCAGGTAGAAACTCTTTCATCGGAGCTTGAGTCTGCGCGATTCTTCATCCAAGCTTTCCAAGAGGTCCAGAACGAAATGGATGCGAAACATTCACAGGCTCTTCAGCAACTGGAGAAAGAGAAAGGTAACCTTCAAGAAGATCTAGACGCAGCAAGGTCAAAGATTCAACTGGGCGTGAACAATCATTCTCTGATGGAACAGACCGAAACGGAGCTACAGCTGCTACGTGAGGAACACACGTTGCTGACGCAAAAGCTTGACACCGCTCGGAATAGTCTTGTTGCGCACTTTCCCGACCTCAACGACGATCTTGACAATTTATCGTCAATCTTGGCTGGGAATGGTGAGCAGAGGCATCGTAAAAAGAGAAAGGGAACGAAGTGATTGCAGGGACATTATCTATCCAACATAGGGACGTACTACACGATTCAGTTTACTTGAAGACAGAGCTGCACTTGATCCTAGGGTTTATTCTTTTAAAGATGCATTCGGACTCTCAATATGTTTGTTAGTTCCCAGTCTTTATTCTTCCTGTGAAGCTAGCCTTGTAACCGGAATAGCACGTCCTGAAAATTCACCGCATGGGGGTGATATTCGAAGCGCACCGCTCTATAGGGTAGCAGATTAATGGAGGCTCTCGTTTCGACAATTACGATGGTTCCCTTAAGTGTTGCAATCCCTAAGTGAATGCTACCTGTCATTTATGATTGCATCCGTGGAACCTCTCAAATGCAGACGAAAATGGTGTCCCAAACCAAGGATCAACTTAACGACCGAGGCTACAAGCACACCAAGTATCCTGTCAGACCACGTCTGCGATCCAGTTAAATCGTTGACAAGTTCACAATTGCAACACAAAGTTGACTTAAAGTTTAATGTCAGCCGCTTTTCCCCGAGATTTATTAGCAAGGCATCCCGAGGAGGCAGTTCCATTTGGCCGAGAGTGACAGTCAACCTTTAATCCCCTTACCCGCGCCTCATCTTACCAACCACCCACGGGTGAGGGTGTAACCGAAGCATCAGGCGGGGACGTATTCATCCGTATGTGACATCGCTGTAAGGTGTCGAGGTTGACGTTGGCTATAAAACATCGGTTATACTTCTACTTTGAAATCCCTGCAAGTCCGGCATGAAATTTGGTCGTTGCATTTATGCACCTTTTCGAAGTTATAATTGGTCCCGAGGGAACGGAAGCGAGGCATAGCACGTTTCGACATATATTACACAGGAATTCGTAAGCCCGGGTAAGTCAGCATCTCTACTTCCCGAGTGGGGCTAACCCTTTCCTCTTCTCTCTTCTCTCTTTTCTCTTTTCTGTACCTCCTTTCCAATAGCTTCCAGAAAGAAGAGCTCATGTGCTTCAACAGCCTTGGGTGATAGAGACATTCGTGGGAGATTGATTACTGAAAATAATGGATTGTAGACGAGGCGCATCAGCTTCTACCTAGTTTTCTTTACAATGCGGTGGTGGAACACTCTCAAATCACTCTACTTGGATAGGCGAATATCCGCTTCTCATTTGGAGTAATTCTAGCCCCCCTTGCCTCTTGCCAGAAACCGCGTGCGCGATATAATCACATGGCACTAAACCAACAGGGCCTCCATGCCACTCCTCTTCATGAAAATCCGGAACTGTGATGTGTGAGCGAGTGGTATCATGAAGCGTGCTGTTTATCTTACCTGCACCGTCATAGGCAGCGGGCTCAGCATCCAACGGGTCAATCTTGCGTACTTACCATGCCAAACACGCCCCTTCTTCGCTCTGAGAATATCATTCAGGACCTTCTCTGCATAACCTTCCGTCGTTGTCATTGTTGATCTATGAACCTCTTCACCTAAAGCAATGGCTTTGAGCAGCTCTTCCGCCTGAGAGTATCTAGACCCGTCAGGCAATTTGAACTTTGGTGCATTGTCTGCTATCCGTGTTTGGACAGCTCCAGTTATAACTGTCATGATATCGACCCCAAGTGGCGTTATTTCGTACCTTAGCGCTGTGTCGAAGGCATGAAGTGCTGCCTTGGATGCACTGTAGACACTCATACAGGGGAAAGGAGTAATGCCGGCAATGGATCCTATGTTGACGATAGTTCCCCTAGCCGCAATGAGTAGAGGAATGAAGGACTGTGTCATTTGCAACACAGCCCAGAAGTTCACGTCGAAAAGCCTCTTAGCAATATCCAGGTCCGAGTCCAGCGCAGGCATGGTGTAATGCTGGCCGGAGTTATTGATCAGGTAGTCGAGCGTGCCACCCGTTTTTTCAGACACTTTCTGGACGGCTGCCGCTATCTGATCGCAAGAAGTCACATCGAGGGTGATGAGAGTGACGTTGGGCAGACCGGCGAGATTTTCCATCCGGGAAGCATCACGAGCAGTGGCGAAAACACTGATGCCGCGAGACGCAAAAGCACGAGCAAACGCGTTCCCAATACCCCCAACGCTACAGCCTGTGATAAGAACGTACTTGGTCATGATGGTATCGGTGGTTGATAGTCGAAGGATGAATGGGATAATGGGAGGGGAAGCCTACCCCTCTCTCCCGCCCCGATACAAACGCAACTATAGGACCGCACCAGGATCGATCTGGTCACCTTCTCTTCCTACTTAAGTGCCAGGCTTAGAGCTCCGTCGGCGGCGGTGTCTGTCAGCCTGTGTGGGTGTGTTGTAGCCCCACTTGCCAGGTATCCTGCCAGATGTGCTATGCGCCATGACCTTTTACTGCATGCACGAGCTAACCTTTATCTCAACACAGGCATCAGCTTTTATTGATGATAATCATGACAACTACATTTCTATGGGGACCTAAAAATAGTGGCCTTGGTGCTCATTTCCTGTAATCTTGCCGAGGTGAAATGTTCTCGAGTGAGGTTGTATGGGCATGCCAATGAAAACCTGATACTCCACACGCTTTCATGGAAAGTGAATGAACACTTTGAC